>OY728132.1:1835990586-1845990586 GCA_963277665.1 Viscum album | reverse complement strand
GAGGAGACTGTAACCTATATAATGTTTCTAGGGAAGTTGAGAAGGAAAATGGGCAGGGTTCAGCCGAGCTTAAAGGCTCAAAATTTTGTTAATAGAAGAGGGAGGAGGTGCCCTTCTATAAGGGAGGAGAGGGGAACTTTAGGAAAAAACTTAAAATATTATTTTATACTAAAGTCATATTCGATTTATAATGGCTCAAAAGTTACTTATTTCAAAGATAAAGTGGGGATGGGTAGAAATCCTCTCAACCAATAGGTTTTAGACAAGTTTAGGTTACTATTTTAATCTTATCATTTAGATTTCACTCTAAGTTAAATAATTTAACTTTTACCGCGTCTTCTTGTTTTCTTACACTATATAGTTAATAAACTTACTATAACAAGCCAGAAAACCCCCTAGTGATTAATTATTAATATATATAACCTTATATAATTCATTTGTACTAACCTTATATTTTTAGAAATATAATTAAATTAATAATATAATATTTGTTTTAAAATTTATTTTATGTCAATTATGACACTATTTTGTAATTGATTTTTGTGAAAATCATAAAAACATGATTAGTTCGAAAAAAGTTAATTAAATCAATAATAACATCTCATATTAACCTATAAATATATCTTAATTCATAAAAAGTCTCAAATTACATTTATTTGGGTGTTTATAACATCAATTATGTTACTATTTTATTAATAAGGTAATTACTGCATCATTGTTGTGTCATAAATAAATTAACTTATTTAATGTCTAAAAGTTATAAATAAAATACCATTATGTAGGAAATCTTTTTATATTTCTAATTAATATTTATAGTTGAATTTATCTTATGTATTACCCTATATTAAAAATGTTTTAGTTATTAAACTTTGATTTTAACTCTTTTAACTCTTCTTTAAATTAAATAATAATTAATGTCCTAATCTAATCCAAATGGACCTAAATGATAATATTATATTCCTAAGGTTCTTTTTGGTCAAATTATACTTAATCCAATAGAATTATAACATGTTTTAAGGTAATAATAATATCATTTTTACCCTTAATTACCCTATTTACTTTTAACTGTGGTAAATAAAAGTAAAACGTTACTATTCACCAAAAATTATTTTTATCTTATTGAACCACATTTTACTCCTTGATATTAACCGTGTCTTTAGGATTTTTGAAATTCCACTCACAGAAGTGGAAAAATTAAGTTTTATGTAAATTTTCAAATTCTCATAGGAGGTGGCTAAAAGACGGTGAAAAGTTCAATAAAATTTTTATATATCTAAAATTATTATAAAATGACTACAATGAATTACATTGAACTTATATAGGTATTATGTATCAATTTTGACCTAAAATAAATTTAAATAAAATAAATAATTATTTAAATAAAAAGTTGGTTTTTAAATAGTAACCTAGTGTTTTCACTATTCATCAAAAATTCAAAGTTTTCAGAAAAAATACCAAAAATTCACCCTAGGCTAATTTTAATATTCCGAATCCAAAAATGAAGTCCATTTTGAATGATAAAATTTATAAAATTTTAAAAAGTGGGTATTACTATTCATAACGGCAAGTTTATATAATATTTTAATAATATCTCATTTAGTGAAACTCGGTATTGCGTATAACACACGCTATCGAGGAAGGTTGCTATAGCGTGCAACACAAGACTAGAATAGTGTTTGTGTATACTGTATACTAATATGGTGTTGCGTATAGCGCAATTTAATCATAGTGTAGTGTACAACACAAGACATCAATTAAATTAAAAAATATTTTTCATAAAATCTCAGGGTGTTACAGAAATACATCCCTATCTAGATACGAGTGTGTAGAGGTGGATCTGGTATAGATGTACCTAGGGGTAAAACCTGAAAACACCGCTTTGAGCTAGACTCGAATGGGAACTGGTGTATGACAACGAGTCTTATTGCACTCTTGGTTACGACACTCCCGGGAGATATGCTTCGGATAATTCACATTTTCTTTACAAACCATTATAAAGGATTCATAAGTATATACTTACTCAAAGAAATCATTTTTATGATTATGGATTATATCCATAAACTTTTCAATTTATGTAAAGTGTTTTACATGTTTGGAATTAGGTATTGTAGTTCATAAACTAATCTACTATATACTATTGTTTAGAAATGGCGCCTAGTGGAAGGAATGGAAACTCTATCAACATACATAATCTATTGAAGGGATTGCTCTCTTACTCAAGATAATTATAATGGATCTAGTGAAGCAACTGGTGCTGATTATCTTATCACCATATTGGGAAAACTCACTCAGGTTATGAATAATAACCTTACCCGTTTAGAGCACCCTGATCCATAATGTGGATGATCAATGATAGACCGATTCATGAGGCAACAACCACCAACATTCAATGGGACTACAAATCCATTTGTACCCATTCAATGTATAAGTTCTTTAAAGAAAATATGTCATGCTTTAGGGAGTAGTGAAAAGGAAAAAGTTATCATGGCAGTTTATTGCCTCACGGGAGATGCAGATCAATGGTGGTCATTGATTTAAAACACAAAGGAAGATGATAAAGTATCAAATATGGAATGGAGGGAGCTTAAATATATTTTCTTAGAAAAAATATTTTCCTCGTGACTATCAAGCGGATATAGAAAGGCAATTTTTGAGTCTGATACAAATAGAGGATGAGAATGTCGCAAAATATGAGGCTAACATTACAAGGATAGAAAGGCATGTTGTAGATTATATACATAACCCAAGGAGTAAGATTGATCAATTATTTTATGGGTTAAAACCATTTCTTTGGTGAGAATTAGTCTCAAAATCCTTCTTATCATATGAAGATATTTTCTCATGTGCTATTAAGACAGAAAAATAATTCTCTAAGTCTTGAATCTTTAAAACAAAGTAGGAGAAGAAGAGATCTGCTGAAAACTTTTGAAATGGAATTAAGGGGAAGAAGGGAAAATTTGAAAATCCATCTTGCGGTAAATGTGGGAAGAAACACCCCATTACTTTCCTGATAGGAATGGGAGTCTATTACAAGTGGGGTGAAAAGGGCCACTAAGCTCGTGATTTCAAGGGGAAGAAATAGGCTGTTAATGTTGAATGCTACAATTGTAGGGAAAAGGGTCATTATGCAATTGAATGTCCTAAGCAATAAGTAAACTTACCCAAGAAAAGTCCAAGGGAGAAATTCAAAGCTTATGTGATCACTACTACAGAGGTTGAGGCTCTGAAAGATGTGGTGGCAGGTGATTTAATTGTTTCCTCAAGTTTATCCAATGCTTTATTTGATTCTGGATCATCGCATTTTTTTATATCTTCCCAGTTTTCTAAGAAAATTAGATATTTCCAATTTGATTAAACAGGGGAGTTGTTAGTCAAAACTACTAAGGAAAGTATCATTGAATCAAAGTTTTGTGATTTAGTTCCCATTAGGGCATATAAATTTTATTTGTCTGTCGATCACATCATCATACCCATGATTTAATTTGATATAATTCTTAGTATGGATTGGATTTCAGACCATGATGTGAAAATTTATTGTCAGAAGAAGAATGTTACAATTCTCGATGATGATAATGAGTAACATATCTTTAGAGCAGAAACAACACCACCTAATTATTATCTAGATCCACCCCCAGTAGTTTAACTAAATTCAATTATTGAGGAGGAAGAGAATGAAATAACTATGGGTGAAGAAAAGAATGTTCAAATAGAGGATGTACATATTGTGTAAGAATATGTTGATGTTTTTCTAGAGGATTTACCTAAACATCCTCTAGAACGAGAAATTGAGTTTTCCAATAATTTAATTCCTGGTTCAAGGCCCATATCGAAGACCCCTTATAGAATGACCACTCTGTAATTAGTGGAACTAAATAAAAAACTAGAGGAATTGAGTAATAAGGGATTTATTCTCCCTAGTGTTTCTCTATGGGAGGCCCCTATTCTTTTTGTTAAGAAGAAAGATGGATCTATTAGGTTGTGCATTGACTACATGGAGATAAATGATATAATAATGAAGTTCTAGTTTCCCCTACCTTTCATTGATGATTTATTTGATCAACTTCTTGGAGCTCAATATTTTTTCAAAGATTGACCTTCGATCTGGATATCACCAGTTGTGTGTGAAGAAGGTAGACATTCCAAAAACCGCATTTCGAACTAGGTATGGGTATTACAAGTTTACAGTAATGCTTTTTTTGTTGACTAATGCACCCTCTATCTTCGTGGATCTAATGTATAGAGTTTTGAAGGAATGTCCTGATGACTTTGTAGTGATATTTATTGATGATATTTTGGTATAATCAAAAAGCTACGAATATCATGAAAATAACTTTAGCATTATCTTAATGACTCTTAGAAGAAATGAATTATATGGGAAGTTTAGAAAGTGTGAATTCTAGCTTCAGGAGATTTCTTTTCTTGGCCATATTGTCTCTAAGGACAGAATATCTATTGATCCTTCTAAGACAAAGTCAATCCAAGAATGGCCAGCACTGACAAGTATAAGTGAGGTATGTAGTTTTATTGGTTTTGTAGGTTATTATCGATGTTTTTTCTAGAATGTTTCCTGATTGGAAAACCCATTAACCAAGATAACATGTAAAGGGGTTAAATTTGTTTGGACAAAATAGTGTGAATAATGTTTTGAATAACTGAAGAGAATATTAGTCAATGCACTTATATTGACTCTACAATCGAAGAATGAGGGGTTTGTTATTTATAGTGATACTACAAATAAAGGACTTGGTTTCTTCATTATGGAAAATGATAGAGTTATTTCCTTTGCATCACGACAGCTAAAAATTCATGAGCAAAACTATCCTACTCATTACCATGAGTTAACAGCTATAATATTTTCTATGAAAATATGGAGACACTATCTCTATGGTGAAAAATGTGGGATTTATTATAAGAACCTAGTTTTTTCTAAAAAATGCTTTTTAATATTCTAGAGGTTATTCCAAAGCAGCGCCTTCAGACGTCGTGCGATTCCGAGCCCCGGTGTGGCTGGAATTAAATTTTCAGTGCGTTTACACTAGGCACACCAAATAAATGGGATAACTCCTAAACGGTGTTTTGGATCAGAGATATGAGTGTACGGATGGGTCTTAAATTGGGTGTTTACCCTAGGAATGACATAAATCATGTCGGTGCGGGATGTTTGGACCCCTCGCCCGTTAGCGGAACGTTAAACGGATAATTAAAATAATTAATTTATTCGTTTAATGGTTAAACTAAATTATCTCTTAAATTTTTGCTAGGATTGGGAAAATAAGGGCACCATTAAGTTTGGAACATTCTATTTACCCTAGGAGGGGTGTAATTTTCGCGGGTGTGGGCTGTCAGTTAAAAATGGACTTGGGGGCGTTTTCGTAATTTGGCTGCCTCGGGCGTTCAGTTTGATAACTTTTGAACGGGGCCTCGGATTAAAATTTTGAGACCGCCGTTGTGCTCAAGAGGTGGTGTTTTCCCTTCCTGAAAATTAATCTTGACCGTGCCAGAGGTTTCGGATGCGGGTCATTTTGGGGGTTTTAAATTAATTAATTTTCTTTATTTAGGCATAACACCTCTCCCATCTTCCCCATTTTCTCTCTGGCAGAAGAAGCTCCTCAATCCCTCCTCCTCCTCCTCCTCCCTCCCAATCATGGTGGAAGTGACAACGGAGAGGTGCGGATCGTCGCGAAGCGTCGGGCTACGCCCAAGAGGTAGGATCGTGTGTTTCGTTTTTAATTTCCTGCACCTACTTTGAACTCTATTATTTGTGTTGAATTTCTGTTTGATCTTCGAGAAAATCCCATAGTTGTGTAGATTGTCTTCTGATATTTCCACCACACTTTTTGGATTGAAAATATGAGTTGCGAGGAGATCACAGTCGTCGCCGAAATCCGTGGGTTTTTGGGAGTGTTTTATGCCAAGCCAGGGTATTCCGGCGGTTCTGGCCGGTCCTGTAGAGGCTCTCCAGGTTGCGGCGGCGGTTCGCTGAGGCGGCGCGGAAAAGTAGGGTGGCGCGGCAGTCGGCAGTAGGGGTGATCAGTCTGGGCGACGGGGCTCCTGGGCAGCGGGGGTCGCCGCGGGTGAGGCCGAGCGGATGCGAGCGTGCGAGCTGGGGGCTCCGGCTGCAGGCGCCGAGCGCGCGACACGGGGAGGGGGCGACTGGTTCTTTGGCCGGTTGACGCGAGGGAAGACTGGGGTCATCACCCCGGCTGGAAGACAGGACCCGCAAAGGGCGGGTCGCTGTGGAAGAGATCCGGACCGGCTCTTCTGGTCCGGACAAAGAGGGGCGGTCCACGCGGTGAACCGCAGACCACCAGTTCAGGCACAGGGTGGGCCGGCCGAACCGGCCCGACCCACCTGTTTCGATCCATTAAAAAAAAATTAAACGCCTCTAGTATGTGAACCGGGTGTCGGATGTGGGTGCCATCTGTGGCGACATGATCCTTAGATCGAGATGTACAATTTGATATGCTCTTAGGGATTTTTAATGCCTGAGACAGGGGCCTCGGTGGCGCGTCACGCCTTTAAGTGGTTTAACGTTTTTCCGGGGGTTCGTGTTTTGAGCAGTGTGGACACATCTGACGTCCGATTTGAGCGTTGTCAGCAGCGTTGCTACCCTTGCGTTGAGAAGAAGTTTACCAGTATGGTTTCGAGCGTCAAAACCGGAGTTGAGGCATGGGCCCCACGGCCCTTCTTTTAAGCTGTGTGCAGCACTTTACAATTTTTTCATAGGACGTCCATTCGGGGCATGCGAGTAGTCAATCTTGAGCGTTTTTCTAAGGGCATTGAAATGGCACAATCTGCCCGCTTTAATTCTGCACGATGGTGTCGGCCCCATGGGGTCGTTTTGGGACTTGGCGGTGATTTTTATCTTTATCACCGGGTGTCCGTTTCGGACAAATGAATAGTCAATCTTGTGTACTTTTTTGAGAGGATCGCAACGGTGCGATCCGTTCATTGTGCTTCGGGACCGGAATGTAGGTCCAACGAATAACTGCTCGTGTGGGGTGCGGCAGAATGCATCTTTTTCTCCGGATATCCGTTGCACTCGAGTGAGCAGTCAATTTTACATGTCTTTCTGAGGAGATCGCAATGGTGTGATGCGCCCGACTATTTTCAGGGCCAAGGCTTAGGACCACGGGACACCGTTCGGGCATAAAGCAGTTTCAGACAACTTTTACGTCAGATATCTATTGGAGGCGAGTAATTAGTCGATCTCACATGTTTTTTCGTGAGGATTACAACAGTACGATCCGTTTGGATGTGCGAAGTCTCTTTCGAGATCTATTTAAATGCGGAATAAAGTAAGGTGATCTGGTGGTGGTTCGTCCTACTATGTTTTTAGCGTACCCTTGGTGTGTGATTTCATGTACTCCCATGTGAGTGAGGTAATGCTTGAAGAGATGTGGTTGGCCGTGCCTAAGCCGTTGAGGTGGAAAGTTGGAGTTGTTATGTTTACGTCGTCGCATTGATGTTGGGGGCTGTGTTTACGTTAGCCTTTGGGCTGGAGACATGGTATACTCTGGGAGTATACGGAAACACTTGGAGGTACATGTGGTTGTTTGTACCTGAGAACGTTTGTGCGCTTGGTTGGAGTTGACTTGGGGCCACCCGTCGTGTGGGCCCCATGTGTGTGTCGTGTTCTACTTTGCATAACCTTGACCTCTCACTAAGTAGAGGGTCCTTCTGTTCTCATTTGTTCGACCTGCTGGGTTGAGTTTCCCCTTGGTTCTTCTCTCGTTTGTTGACCAGCAGGGTTGAGTTCCCCTGGTTCTGTTCTCGTTTGTGGACCAGCATGGTTGAGTTTCCCCTGGTTTTGTTCTCGTTTGTTGACCAACAGAGTTGAGTTTCCCCCTTGTCCTGTTCAGGATGGTTTTGACCAGCAGGGTGAGTGGTTTTCCCCTGGTTCTGTTCTCGATGGTTTGGCTAGCAGGGTTTCTTCGTGTTCCCTAGTAAATTTCTTGTGGATTTGATATGACCAACACATTACACGGGCATCAATACTCTACCCAGGAGGTTGTTTCTAGTAGGGCTAGACAGGAGGTTGTTTCCAGCAGGGGTGTCCAGTTGTACCATCCAGCAGGGATGGCCAGAGCGGTACCATCTAGCAGGGATGGCCAGTGGGTTACTATCCAGCTGGGATGGCCAGTACTGCGGTGTTCACCGAGCAGTACCATCCAGTAGGGATGGCCATATCAGTTCCGGTTTTACCTCCAGTGGGGCTGGGAAGTGGTCCCCGTTGCCAGGTTTACCTCCAGTGGTGCTGGGAAGTGGTCCTCGATGCTGGTTTTACCTTCAGTTGGGTTGGGAAGTGGTCCCCGATGACGGTTCTGAGCCTCCCTCTAGTGTAGTACCCTTTTACGAGATTGGGCATTGGGACTTGTCGACGACTTTAGCCGGGTCTCCCTCCTGTGGATTACCGTTTTTCATGACTGGGCAGTGTGGCACCCGTCGAACCTTGTCGGGTCTCCCTCCAATGGGAACCCATCGTCTTCCAGGGATTACCCTCTGTGGGGCTGGGCAGGGGGTCTCCTGTCGACTTTGAGGAGACCTCTCGACTGCGGGGTAGTGACGAGGTATGGTTTGATGTTCCCCAGAACTCTCAAGTACGAGGGGTGCTTTCCCAAACAAGATGCGTCCTTGATACGCGACCTAAAACCGTGCGGTCGAGTCAGTGACGCCCAAAGCGGATAGTGTCAGGGTGTGGTGATTTGAGACCTTGACTTGCAGTTCGTTGCAGAAGTGCGGGATGCTAGGCAAAGATGGTGTTTACTTCTGGGACTATTAGTGAATCACTTTCTTGGGCTGAGCTATGGGATAGAGATCCCCTTACGATCTTGTTTGGGCTTCTTGATTGGGCATATGAATATTTATATACCTTGTTCCAGTACCCACTTCTTGGTCTTGGTTACTCTCCCTCTAGGAGAGGCGAAGATGCACGGGGTATGCCACATGCTTTCCGTGTCTAGCTTCTCTTGGATGGACGAGTCTACTCTCCTGCTATAGGTAGCGAATACTCGACAAAAAGTTCATCTTCTCACCGTTTCTATATCCTTGTGTCTGGACGAGTCTACATCCTTTCTCTTGTTGGGTTGAGCGGTACTCTCTACTGTTACTCAACTACACTCCTTGTTGTACTCTTTACTGCACCCTCTATGGTACTCCTTTACTATTCCCTGTTCGATCTACTGATCACCCTTAGGTACCTCCTTTGTTGCTCCCTCGAGCCTTCTGGGTATCCTAATGAGTATTTTTATACTCACCCCGGCTTGGGCTTTTCCCGCACTTGGTGGGCCATTGTAGATGACGGACAGGTTGGCCGTGACTTCAGTAGAGCTTAGGAGTTCGGGAGCTTGGACCGCGTGCGGTGGTCGTAGTCATGTTCTAGGTGAGGGACCCTTCCAGCTGTTTTTCTTTTTTTTACCTATTGCCGGGTTGGGTCACCATTTCTGGTTGGGGGTGTGTTTTTCCCCATTTCTTTTCAGTTTACCTTCAGCACTTTCTTTGTACTGTTTAGAGGTCGATGCACTCTATGGTTTATATATAGAAGTTGGTACTTTACTTTTCTTTTTACTATTCACTTCTGCATTGAGTGGGTTGTGCGTGTGTGTACAAGTACTTAGGAAAAGGCCTCCCCTAGTTGTTTAGCCTCTGGCACTGGTCGCCAGCCCCTAGCCTATGGAGGCGGGCCTGGGGTAGTTGCAGCTAGAGCCCGGGTAGGGTCTGGTTGTGACAAAGTGGTATCAGAGGTGGTTTGTTCCTTGGGACGTTGTTAGGATGTCCCTAAAAAGGAATTGGTTGGGATATAGGGAAACAGTGTTAACGTGTCTCGAGAACAGCTCTCAGGCCAGGGAGTCCAGTGATGGTGCGGCAGCTGACGTGTCCATTAACCAGGACCCTGATAACCTTCTTGTCTACTCGAAATGTTGAGACACTCGTTGCAGGGAAATTGGTTTCTGCATCACATAGGATTGATTCCTTGACTGTCCTTCTTGAGTCAGCTCCCCATTGTTGTGACTGTTATATACATATATGCTCATCTAATCGCGGCACTCCTTGATAACATTTAGGATACCTCCGTGAAGAGAACCATCCAGGATACTAGATTTGGTTTGTGAAGATGACCCTGTGAGCTATGAGGCCTCAGTCTAGGACCCATCATGTGAGTCCCTTACTTCGGGTGGGCCGATAGCAGCACCCCCACCTGTTGAGCAGCAAACAGCTTCAGCAGAGCAGACTGAGCTTGATTACAGGTTGAGCGCTCTCCGCGAGTTCCAGCGGCAGAGACCGGTGAGGTTTGGTGGTGATCCAGACCCTCAGGCAGCAGAGTTTTGGTTCGAGATAGTGGTTTGACTTTTCAGGCTTGTGCGGACGCCGACAGATCTTATGGTGTCTTTGGCCGCCAACCTTTTCCGCGGAGCAGGTTGGTGTTGGTGGAGTCTGGTGACTCAGTTTCTTGACGAGTCGTCGCTTTCGTGGGGCGACTTTGAGTTGTTCTTTCGTGGGGAGTTTTTCCCCTCCTACTTACGCTCCATTCAGATTCAGAATCACCTGTAGTTTCAGCAGGGAAGGATGATGGTCGCCGAGTACGCGACTAGTTTTGCAGATCCTGAACGCTTTTACTCGGACTTGGCCCATGACGGAAACTTCCGAGCACGGAAGTTCGAGCAGTGTCTCCGCATAGAGATTTGTGCTGTCATAGTACCCTTGAGAATTTCCACATATACCAGGGTTCTAGAGCAGGCACTGGTGATAGAGAGCTTCCTGTCGCATTCTACAGTTGGTGGTGGCAGTAGGCTTGATAGAGCCAAGACGTCTGCCGCAGTTAGCAAGCATCGGCTGATAGAACCTTGACGCAGGTGGCTTTCCGATAACCGGACTCAGGGGAGTGGTCTTACACCACAGTGGCGTCAGAGGGCACCAGGGAATCCCTGAGAGCGCCGGTGCTATGCTTGTGATGGGAAAGGTCACCTGGCGCGGGACTGCCTAACCAGGCGCACTGAGAATATCGGGAAGGCAGCAGGTGCACCACCACGACGGAGGCAGCGTCGTGATCATAGTAGCACCCAGAGAAGTGGTGCTAGCAGAGGAGTGGGAGGAGCTGGTAGTGGGGGAGACTTTACGAGGTCTTCCCATTACCACTAGGTGGTCCACGTCAGGCTCTGGAAGATGACAGTTGGGACTACGGACAGCTGCGAGCGTTGGATGTATACGATCCTGCAGAGCATGAGGTGATAAAAGGTATGCACCACAAATATTCTACTTTTTTGCAATAGAATTGTCAGACTCTGTGTGTGAAATTCTTTTCTCCCTGCTCCTTGTTTGATTTGTTACCAGGGTGGCGCGGGGCGTCGGTGTAACCCTATGTTGGTAAGGTAAAAAAGGCATGGGACCTTTTTCTTTAGTCAATGGTGTTGACTCCTTCGCTCTCCAAGAGTGTAAGAGAGTCTTGGTTGTGAGACATCGACTATGAAACCTTGCGTGACCAGATATCCTTGGGTGTTTCACCATATGGATATTCTCAAGGAGGGAATCACCGGGCTTTGTCCCAGGTCCAAGCGGTGATTTCAGTCATGGCATGCGACGTAGGGGTTCGGTCGGGGAGGTGAGCTACCTCTGAGAGCCTTCGGGCCATTTGAGATCATAAAAATGGATGTCGAGGTTCCCTGCCGCCTTGCCCTAATCCCAAAGGCCGGTTTGGGTCCATAGTGTATCCCACGTGACTTACCCGAGAAGATGCATGCATGATCCTATGCACGTCATCGGCAACGGCAGACCTCGCGTGAATAGATCAAACCATTTGGTCTATGTGCGGTGACGCAGGACCGTGCATGAGGTCTTCTGGGTACGGGAGAGCCAGGTGCGGGTTTAGTACCCTGAGTTGTTCCCTGGTTTTTCTTTTTAGGGATGAAAATCTTGAAGTAGAGAATGAAGTAAGAACCCAGTTTTTTCTATAAAAGTCTTTGGAATATTCTTGAGGTTATTCTAGAGTAGCGCCTTTAGACGGCCTGCGATTCCGAGCACCGGTGTGGCCGAAATTAAATTTTCAGTGCGTTCACACTAGGCACGCCAAATAAATGGGATAACTCATAAACGGTGTTTCGGATCAGATATCTGAGTGTATGGATGGGTCTAAAATGGGGTTTTTACCATAGGAACGTCATAAAGCATGTCGGCACGGGACGTTTGGACCCCTCAGACGTTAGTGGAAAGTTAAACAGATAATTAAAATAATTAATTTATTCATTTAATGGTTAAACTCAAGTATCTCTTAAATGGTTGCTCTACATGGGAGACCAAGGGTACCGTTGAGTCCGGAGCATGCCGTTTACACTAGTAGGGGTGTAATTTTCACAGGCGCAGGCTGTCAGTGAAAAATGACCTCGGTGGCGTTTTTGTAATTTGGCAGCCTCGGGCGTTCAGTTTGATAATTTTTGAACGGGGCCTCAGATTAGAATTTTGAGACTACTGTTGTGCTCAGAAGGTTCTTTTTTCCCTAGGGGAAGCTTAATCTTGACCGCACCAGTGGTTTCGGATGTGGGTCATTTTGGGGGTTTTAAATTAATTAAACTTTTTAATTAATTTTCTTTATTTAAGCATAACACCTCTCCCATCTTCCCCATTTTCTCTCTGGCGGAAGAATCTCCTCAAGCCCTCCTCCTCCTCCTACCTCCCAATCATGGTGGAACAGACAATGGCGAGGTGCGGATCTTGGTGAAGTGTCGGGCTACGCCCAAGAGGTAGGATCGTGCGTTTCGATTTTAATTTCCCGCACCTACTTTGAGCTCTATTATTTGCATCAAATTTCTGTTTGATCTTCGAGAAAATTCTATAGTTGCGTAGATTATCTTCTGAGCTTTCCACCTCACTTTTCGGATTGAAAATCCGAGTTGCGAGACGATCGCAGTCGTCCTTCGAAATCCGCTGGTTTTTGGGAGTGTTTTCTGCCAAGCCATGGTATTCCGGCAGTTCTGGCCGGTCCGACGGCAGCTCTCCAGGTGGCGGCGGCGGTTCGCTGAGGCGGCACGACAGAGCAGGGCGACGCAGTGGTCAGTATCCGGGCGATCGTTCTGGGGCGGCGGGGCTCCTAGGCAGCGGGGGTCACCGCGGGTGAGGCCGAGCGGAGGCGAGCTGGCGAGCTGGGGGCTCCGGCTGCAGGCGTCGGGCGCGCGACACGGGGAGGGGGCGACCGACCCTTTGGCCGGTTGACGCGAGGAGAAGACTGGGGTCAGCGACCCCAGCTGATAGACACGACCAGAAAAGTTCGGGTCGCCGTGGAAGAGAGTCGGACCGGCTCTTCCAGTCCGGGCGAAGAGGGGCGGTCTGCGCGGTGAACCGCGGACCACCGGTTCAGGCACAGGGCGGGCCGGCCAAACCAGCCCGGCCCTCTTGTTTCAATCCATTAAAAAAATTTAAACGCCTCTAGTACATGAATCAGGTGTCGGATTCATGTGCAGTATGCGGCGACGCGATCCATAGATCGAGACGGACAATTTGATATGGTCTCGTGAATTTCTAATTCCCGAGACGGGGGGCCTTGGTGGCGTGTCACGCATTTAAGTGGTTTGACGTTTTTCGGTGGGTTCGTGTTTTGAGCGGCGCGGACACATCCGACGTCCGAATTGAGTGTCGTCAGTGGCGTTGCGACCCTGGCATTGAGAGGAAGTTTACCATTATGGTTTCGATCGTCAAAACTGGAGTTGAGGCATGGGACCCACGGCCCATCTTTTAAGCTGTGTGGAGCGCTTTACAACTTTTTCATCGGACATCTGTTCGGGGTGTGCGAGTAGTCGATTCTGAGTGTTTTTCCGAGGGAATTGCAACGGAACAATCCAGCCACTTTAATTATGCACGATGGTGTAGGCCCCACGGGGGTCGTTTTGGGAGTTGGTGGTGATTTCTATCTTTATCACCGGGTGTCTGTTTCAGACAAATGAATAGTCAAACTTGTGTACTTTTTCGGGAGGATCGCAATGGTGTGATCCATTCCTTGTGCTTAGGGACCATTATGTGGGTCCCACAAAGCATCGCTCGTGTGTTGTGCGGTGGAATGCATCTTTTTCTCTGGATATCCGTTGCACTCGAGTGAGCAGTCAATTTGATGTGTCTTTATAAGGATATCGCAATGGTGCGATGCGCCCAATTATTTTTGAGGCTGATGTTCGGGACCATGGGATGCCATTCGGGCGTAAAGCGGTGTTAGAAAAATTTTACATCGGATATCAGTTGGAGGCGAGTAAGTAGTTTATCTCACATGTTTTTTCACGAGGATTAAAACGGTACGATCCGTTTCGATGTGCGAAGTATCTTTCGAGATCTCTTTAAATGTGGAAGTAAGTAAGGTGCTCTAGTGGTGGTTCGTCCTACTATGTTTGTAGTGGACCCTTGGCGTGTGATCGCATGCACTCCTGTGTGAGTGAGGTAATTCTTGAAGAGATGTGGTTGGTCGTGCCTCAGCTGTTGCGGTGTCAAGTTGGAGTTGTTACGTTTACGCCTTCACGTTAACGTTGGGGGCTGTGTGCACATGAGCCTTTGGGCTGGAGACGTGGTATACTCTAGGAGTATACAGGAACTCTTGGAGGTACATGTGGTTGTTTGTACCTGAGAACGTTTGTGTGCTTGGTTGGAGTTGACTTGGGGCCACCCGTCATGTGGGACCATGTGTGTGTCGTGTTCTTCTTTGCATACCCTTGACCTCTCGCGACATAGAGGGTCCTTCTATTCTCATTTTTTCAACCAGCCGAATTGAGTTTCCAAATGGTTCTGTTCTTATTTGTTGACTAGAAGGGTTGAGTTCCCCTAGTTCTATTATAGTCTGTGGATCAGCTGGGTTGAGTTTCCCCCTGGTTTTGTTCTCATTTGT
This sequence comes from Viscum album, assembly GCA_963277665.1. Classification (NCBI taxonomy): domain Eukaryota; kingdom Viridiplantae; phylum Streptophyta; class Magnoliopsida; order Santalales; family Viscaceae; genus Viscum; species Viscum album. The sequence continues at coordinate 1,845,975,729 of OY728132.1, read as the reverse complement.
TGACCAGTAGGGTTGAGTTTCCCCCTGGTCTTGTTCACGATGGTTTTGACCAGTAGGGTGAGTGTTTTTCCCCTAGTTTTGTTCTTAATGGTTTGGCTGGCATAGTTTCTTCGTGTTCCCTGGTAGAGTTCTTGTGGATTCGGTGTGACCAACACATTACGCAGGCACCAATCCTCTACCCAGGAAGTTGTTTCCAGCAAGGCTGTCCAAGAGGTTGTTTCTAGCAAGGGTGGCTAGTTGTACCATCCAGTAGGGATGGCCAAGGCGGTACCATCCAGTAGGGATGGCCAATGGGTTACCATCCAGTAGGGATGGCCATTACAACAGTGTTCACCGAGCTGTACCATCCAACAGGGATGGCCAGAGCGGTTCCGGGTTTACCTCCAGTGAGGCTGGGAAGTTGTCCCTGATGCCGGGTTTACCTCCGGCGGGGCTGGGAAGTGGTCCCTGATGTCGGTTTTACCTCCAACTGGGCTGGAGAGTGGTCCCCGATGACGGTTCTGAGCCTCCCTCCAGTGGAGTACCCTTTTATGGGACTAGGAATTGGGACTTGTCGATGACTTTAGTCGGGTATCCCTCCAGTAGATTACTCTTTTTCAGGACTGGGCAGTGTGGCCCCCATCGACTCTTGTCGAGTCTCCCTCCAGTGGGAACCCATCAACTTCTAGGGATTACCCTCCGGTGGGGTTGGGCAAGGGGTCGCCTGTTGACTTTGAGGAGACCTCTCAACGGTGGGGCAGTGACGAGATGTGGTTTGACGTTCCCCAAAACTCTCAAGTATGAGGGGTACTTTCCCCACCGAGATGCATCCTTGATACACGACCTAAAACCGTGCGGATGAGTTAGTGCCGCCCAAAGAGGATAGTGTCAAGGTGTGGTTATTTGATCCCTTGACTTGCAGTTCGGGTCAGATGTGCGGGATGCTGGGCATTGATGGTGTTTACTTCTGGGGCTGTTGGCGACTCACTTTCTTGGGATGAGCTAAGGGATGGAGATCCCCTTACAATCTTGTTCGAACTTCTTGATTGAGCATATGAATATGTATATACCTTGTTCCATTAGCCACTTCTTGGGCTTGGTTTCTCTCCCTCCAGGAGAGGCGAAGACGCGTAGGGTACGACACGTGCTTTCCGTGTCTAGATTCTCATGGTTGGACGAGTATACTCTCCTAAAATAGGTAGTAAAGACTTGAAGATAAGTTCATCTTCTCACTGTTTCCAGCTCCTTGTGTCTGTACGAGTCTACCTCATTTCTCTTGTTGGGCTGAGCTGGACTATCTACTGTTACTCTACTACACTCCTTGTTGTACTCTTTACTGCACCCTCTGTGGTAATCCTTTACTATTCCCTATTCGATCTACTGCTCACCCTTCGGTACCACCTTTGTTGCCCCCTCGAGCCTTCGGGGTATCCTACTGAGTATTTTTATACTCACCCCTGCTTGGGCTTTGCCCAAACATGGTGTGCCCTTATAGATGACTGAAAATTTGGTCATGACTTCAGTGGAGCATAGGAGTTTGGGAGCTTGGACTGTGTGCGGTGGTCGTAGTCAGGTTCCAGGTGACGGACCCTTCCAGCTATTTTTCTTTTGTTTACCTGTTGTCGGGTTGTGGCACCTTTTCTGGTTGGGCGCATATTTTTCCCCTTTTCTTTTCAGTTTACCTTCAGCACTTGCTTTGTACTGTTCAGAGGTTGATGCACTTTGTGGTTTATATATATCAGTTGGTACTTTAGTTTTCTTTTTTACTCTGCACTTCTGCATTGAGTGGTCTTTGTGTGTGTGTACAAGTACTTAGGCAAAGGCCTCCCCTGAGTTGTTTAGCCTTCGGCACTGGTCTCCAGCCCCTGGCCTATGGAGGTGGTCTTGGGGTTGTTGCAGCTCGAGCCCGGGTAGGGTCGGGTCATGACATTTATACTGATTACTCTGTTTGAAGTATATTTTCTCACGGAAATAACTCAACATGAGGCAAGGACAATGGCTTGAACTACTCAAGGATTGTGATTTCACTATACACTACCACCTGAGGAAGGAAAATAAGTTGGAATATTCTTTGAGTAGAAAGGATCATGGAGTTTTGAACAAGATGAGAGTTGAAAGGGATCATATTTTCATGGATCTTGTAAAGATAGATATGGGAATATCCATGGAAGATGAAACATCAATACTTTTTCAAATGGTTTCCAAACCTTCTTTACTAGAAAGGATAAAAAGTTCTCAGACTGGTGAGGAGGAGTTTCAAAAGAAGATTAAAGCTGTGAATGATGGTAGATTGAGTGACTTCATATAATAATATGGAATTTTGAAATTTGGGAAGATAATTTTTGTTCCTAACATACCTGATCTAAAAATGGAATTGTTGGATGATGCTCATAGCTCTAATTTCTCTATACACCCTGGGAGAAGCAAGATGTATAGAGATTTGAAGGAACATTTTTGGTGGGATAACATGAAGAGGGAGATTACTGATTTTGTGTCAAGATATAAGGTTTGTCAACAAGTGAAAGCTGGAAGGAAATAGCCTAAAGGATTCATGCAACCTCTTCTCATACCTGAGTGGAAATGGGATAATATTATGATGTACTTTGTCATGGGGCTACCAAAGACTCCTAGAAGGAAGGATGCAATATGGGTCATTTTTTATCATCTTACCAAGTCAACGCATTTTCTTTCTATAAGAGAAGATTTACCACTTGAATTTCTAGAAAGACTATATATTAATGAAGTTGTAAGACTCCATGGTGTACCTCTATCGATTTTTTTATGATCATGATCCCCATTTTACATCAAGATTCTAGAAAAGTATTCACAAATACATGGATACTAAACTTCGTTTGAGCACTTCCTACCACCCTCAAACCGATGGACAATCAGAACGAACTATTCAAACCTTAGAAGACATGTTGAAATCTTGCTCACTTGACTTTCAAGGTATGTGGGATCAATATTTACCTCTGGTAGAATTTTCCTATAATAATATCTTTCATTCAAGTATTCAGATGGAACTATATGAAGCATTATATGGAAAGAGATGTTTCACACCAACTTGTTGGGAAGATGTTGGTGAAAGAAAACTCGTTGGCCCAGAACTTGTTGAGAAACAATGGAAAAAGTGAACATTATCCAAACCCACATCAAAGCAGCTCAAATTAGGCAGAAGATCTATGCCGATAACCGAAAGAAGGATTAGGAATTTCAGGTAGGAGATCATGTTTTCTTGAATGTATCTCCATGGAAGGGAGTTATATGATGTAGTAAGACGAGTAAATTAAGTATCAGGTACATTGGAACTTTAGAAATTCTAAAACGAATTGGGGTAGTAGATTACCATTTGGTAATGTCGCCAAGTCTCTTCAAAGTTCACGATGTGTTCCACGTATCACTGTTGAAAAAATACATGCATGACCCAACGCATGTACTCACTGATGAGAAAATTGAAATCAAACCAGATCTGTCTTATTGTGAAGAGCATTTCAAGATTCTTGATACAGTAGAACAAGTGTAGAGAAATCAGATGACTCATCTGGTAAAAGTTCTATGGAAAAACCATAAGATGGAAGAGGAAATGTGTGAACCTAGAGAACTTAGGATAAAGAACCACCTGAATCTTTTTATGCAGTAATATTCTTGAAATTTTGAGGATGAAATTATTTTCCATATGGGAGAATGTAACACCCCTAGTTTCCATGGTACGTTTCCCTTTGAATAAAACAATGACTTGTGTTATACATAAATTTGAGTTCAAACACACCACAACCAATCAAACCAGCTGTTATGAATAGTAATACCTACTTTTTAAAATTTTATAAATTTTATCTTTCAAAATGGAATTCATTTTTGTATTCAGAATATCGAAATTAGCTTCGGGGGAATTTTTGGTATTTTTCTGAAAACATTCAATTTTTGATGAATAGTAAAAACACTGACTTACTATTTAAAACTGACTTTTTATTTAAATAATTATTTATTTTATTTAAATTTATTTTAGGTAAAAATAGATACATAATACTTATGTAAGTTCTATGTAATTCATTTGAGTCATTTTATAATATATTTAAATATATAAAAATTTTATCGAACTTTTTACCGTCTTTTACCCACGTTCTAGGAGCATTTACAAATTTGTATAAAACTTAATTTTACCACATTTGTGAGTTAAATATCAAAAATCTGAGAGACACAGTTAATATCAGTAAGAAAAATTTTGTTCAATAATATGAAAATAGTTTTTGGTGAATAGTAACTTTTGACTTATTTACCACGGTTAAAAGTAAATAGGGTAATTAAGGGTAAAAATGATATCAGGATTACCCTAACATGTGTCATGATTCTATTAGATAAGTATAATTTGACCAAAAACAACCTTGGGAATAAAATATGATCCTTTTTAGTCCACTTGGATTAGATTAGGATATTTATTATTATTTTATTTAACGAATAGTTAAAAGATTTAAATTCAAAGTTTAATAACTAAACCATTTTTAATATAGGGTTACACACAATATAAATTAGACTATAAATATTCATTATAAATTTAAAAATATTTCCTATATAATGGTATTTTATTTATAATCTTTAGACATTAAATAATTTAATTTATTTATGACACAATGATGATGCATCAATTACTTTATTAATGAAATATTGAAATAATTGATATTATAAATTTCCAAATAAATGTAAATTGAGACTTCTGATTAATTACACAAATTTTATAGGTTAATATGACATGTTAGGGTTGGTTAAATAAATTTTTTTTGAAGTGATAAAGTTTTTATGGCTTTAAAAAAAATCAAATACTAAATAGTGTCAAAATTGACATAATTGAGTGTTTACAAAAATACTATATTATTAATTGATAAATTTACTAAAAATATAAGGTTCGGCCAAAGGACTTAGATAAAGTTATATATATTAATATTTAACCACATGAGGTTCTCTTGGCTTTTTATAGTGAGTTTATTAACCATATAATATAAAAATACAAAGAGACATGGTAAATGTCAAACTATTTAACTAAGAGTTAAAAATAAAAGATAAGGTTAATATGATGACCTAAACCTATCTAAAACCTATTAATTGAAAGGTTTTCTACCCATCCCCACATTATCCTCTAAATAATTCATTTTTTATCCATTATAAACCGAAAAGTATTTTATTATAAAATAATATTTCAATATTTTCCTAAAGTAACCCTCACCTCTCTTATAAAAGGGAACTTCCCCTTCTCTTAATTTCACACCTCCAAACCCATTTTTCTCGGCCAAAACCATCCCAAATATTCTCCAAACTTCCCTCAAATCAACCTATAGGCCTTATGTTGATCTTAAATCCATCCTAAAGAGCCCCTTTGATCAACTCAAAGGGAAACACCCGAATTAGAGGTAATAATTTCACCACCCTCTTTCAAGTTATTTTCTTCTTCCACTTCCTATTTATTTTTTTTCATACCAAAATAATAAATACAGTACATTATACATATTTTTATGTAATTATAAATATGGTAAAACCATATTTGTTATTCTATCTATCCTACAAATGAAAAGGTCACCATATATGTGTAGTTTGTTATTCAAACACTTCATTATTTGGATGGGTATAATAATGAGTATTACTAATGTAAATAATAAATATAACATGTCAATGATTCTGTATATATGATATACCATACAATTACATATGATTTCTCCATCAATATAATGATATTTTCGCACGTGCGTACGTACGGATTACCGTCTCCACGAACGCGATGAGATTCATTCACCATCGTAATCATTCAAGAATAATTTTCATTTTATGATTCAAAATAATGTTTATAAACATAATATCATTCTTTATATGAATAAAATATTTCCTATTCATAACAAATATGTCTTACGTACCCAAGCATATAAAGTAAAATTAATCAGTTAACACCCAAAATGATGATACTACAAAAATATTATTAATAAATAAATATTATAAGATCATATATGATATCATATTTACGTATATGGTTCTTGTATATTTTAATAATAATGATTTCACTATTTTACCAGAGTTTAACATACTCTCGACCAAGGAAAAGTACAAGGTAAGGGTTAATTTCACAATCTCTTTATTATTCGATGTTGTTATTACGTAAGTATCTACTGGGACCTCTTTATCATCCACATTTGTGTTTTCTTAAAAATGTATTTCAAAAAAAATTACTATTTACTAGACTATGGGTTAAATTAATTTATATACTTATTTTAATTTATATTTTTTTAAAATAATATTTTCGTCTTTTTCCAAACAAGGTACTTTATGACCTTTTCAACAAAATTAAGGTAAGAATGTCTTTTTTAACTTATACGACGAGTGTGGATATTTTCTTCCGTTATAACATTGTCAAAGCTTCCCTTACAATATTATAAGAATATTTTAAAAATAAATGTTTTATTTTATAATTATGTATCTTTTAAATGATCTCAAAAAAAGAAAGATATATTTCTCACAAATATTTTTGAATTCATATATGTCCACATCATTTGATGGATTTTACACTTGTTTGAAATTGATTTATTATGATACAAATCTTCCATATTGTATTGAAGGTTTTGTGATATGTTTGACTATGGATGTGTTATTTTTATACCATTTATGGTTTATGGATAAAGTATTGACATTTCATACGCTAGATTTAATACAAGTGTTTATGTTATGTTTAAACCATTTCATATGAGGAATTATTTGGACTTAGTAAGTGAAGGGTGGAGCCCGCTATAGATCCTCGATGCATCGGTAGGTCTCATGAGACAAACTAGTGTCTGGGCATAAGGCCTTGGAAAACAATTATTTGTAGTCTTGGCACATGGCCTTGACTATGTGGTTATGAAGTATAGCATTATGCATTCCATCATTATGAAATTGGATATTGAAATTGGATGTGATTATTCGACTAGTAGAATATCCATGTGAATAAGTAAATTGAATTATTTGATTTTATCTTTACTATATTATACTGATGTTTAATTTTAAAAGGCTTTTTTTAGTCTTATACATTTCCTTAAATGTTTATGATTATTTATGAAAGTTTCCGCTATATTGGTATCCTTACTAAGCATACGATCTCACCCCTTTCTATGTTTTATTTGTCCTAGGAGGTGAAGAAGTATTTAATAGTTGACCTGCGGAGATAGGATAAGGATGTAAGTGTGTTCAAAGGGTACAAAATGTGGTTGATGTTTTTATTTCATGATGTAATGTAAAAATTATGAATGTATATAGTACTTACCAAGATACTAAACTAATCAATCTTTTGGGAAATTATTCCTTGTATCATGCCAATGTTTTGTAAAAATGCATCGACACTGGGTAACTGGGGACGAGGTGTTACAACTAAAATATGGAAAACTTCCCAAATGTATTATGATTATGTTGATACTTTATTAGAACGATCCATGGGTCATTTTTGACATGTAAGAGTCAACCCCGCCTCAATCCGAGGAATGGTGTGGCTGGTATCACTCAAAGTGTCTCACTTTTGTTTAAAATGGACAAAATTTTAAGTGAAAAAAACAATTGACATATGTAAAACCGACCAAACACATTCAGATTGTCTTTAAACTCTAGTAAAATGATATATGGGTCATGTATGAAGTTTACAAGTCAACCCACCTCAATATGAGGCTCGGTGTGACCGGTGTCACTCAAAGTGTCTCTCTTTTGTTTAAAATGGACAGAATTTTAAGTGAAAACAACAACTGATGTATGGAAAACTGACCAAACGCATTTGGATTGTGTTGATACTTTAGTAGAAATATCCATGGGAAATTTATGATGTTTATCAGTAAACCTCACCTCAATAAAAGGTGCAGTGCGACCGATATCACTCAAAGTGTCTCTCTTTTGTTTAAAATGGACAGAATTTTAAGTGAAAACAGCAACTAACATACGGAAAATTGACCAAATTCATTTTGATTGTGTTGATACTTTATTATAATGGTCCATGTGTCATTTTTGATGTTTAAAAGTCAACAATGTTACAATCCAAGGCATAGTGTGGCCGGTATCACTCAAAGTGTCTCTCTTTTGTTTAAAATGGACAGAATTTTAAGTGAAAACAACAACTAACAAATGGAAAATAGACCAAATGCTTTTTTATTGTGTTGATACTTTATTCAAATGATCCATGGAACATTTTTGATGTGTAAAAGTCAACCATTCTTCAATCTAGGGAATGGTGTGATAGTTATCCCTCAAAGTGTCTCTCTTTTGTTTAAAATGGATAAAATTTTAAGTGAACACAACAACTGACATAAGGAAAACTGACCAAACGCATTCGGATTGTGTTGATACTACAGAAGAAAGATACATGGTTCATTTTTGAGGTGTAAGAGTCAACCCTACCTCTATATAAGGCACAGTGTTCCTGGTATCACTCAAAGTGTTTCTCTTTTGTTTAAAATGGAAGGAATTTTAAGTGAAAACAACAACTGACAAATGGAAAACTAACCAAACGCATTAGTATTGTGTTTATACTTTAGGAAAACGATCCATGGGTCATGTGTGATGTGTAAGATCCAACCTCACATCAATCTGAGGCATGGTGTGGATTTTATCACTCAAAGTGTCCCTCTTTTGTTTAAAATGGACAGAATTTTAAGTGAAAACAACAACTAACGTACAGAAAACCAACCAAACACATTCAGATTGTGTTGATACTTTAGGAGAACTATCCATGGGTCATTTTTGACATGTATGAGTCCACCCCACCTCAATCCGAGGAACTTTGTGACTGGTATCACTCAAAGTGTCACTCTTTTGTTAAAAATGGATAGAATTTTAAGTGAAAACAACAACTCACATATGGAAAACTGACCAAACACATTTTTATTGTGTTGATACATTAGTAGAAAGATCCATGGGTAATTTTTGACATGTATGAGTCAACCCCAACACAATATGAGGCATGGTGTGCCCGGTATCACTCAAAGTATCTCTCTTTTGATTAAAATGGACAGAATTTTAAGTGAAAACCACAACTGACATACGAAAAACTGACCAATCACATATGGATTGTGTTGATAATTTAGAAAAATGATCCATGGGTCATTTTTTATTTGTAATATTCAACCCTGACTCAATACAAGGCATGGTGTATCCTGTATCACTCAAAGTGTCTCTCTTTTGTTTAAAATGGAGAGAATTATAAGTGAAAACAACAACTGACATACAGAAAACCAACCAAACGCATTAGGACTATGTTGATACATTAGTAGAATGATACATGGATAATTTTTGATGTGTAAGAGTCAACCTTGCCTCAATCCAAGGCATGATGTGACCAGTATCACTCAAAGTGTCTCTCTTTTGTTTAAAATGGATATAATTTTAAATGAAAACAACAACTGACATGTGGAAAACCAACCAAATGCATTTGGATTATTTTTATACTTTAGGAAAATGATCCACGGGTCCTGCGTGACATGTACGAGTAAACCCAACCTCAATCCAAGTCACAGTGTGACCAGTATCACTCAATGTGTATCTCTTTTGTTTAAAATGGACAGAATTTTAAGTGAAAACAACAACTGACATACAGAAAAATGACCAAAAGCATTCAGATTGTGTTTATATTGTAGGTGAACGATCCACGGGTCATTTTTGACGTGTAAAAGTCAACCCTGCCTCAATATGAGGCACGGTGTGACTGGTATCACTCAAAGTGTCTCTCTTTTGTTTAAAATGGACATAATTTTTAAGTGAAAACGACAAATGACGTATGCAAAACAATCCAAAATTCATTACCTATGACATAAGACACTTAGACAAGCCTCATAGAGTCCTAAGTATTCTTTATACAATTAACCCTCATTAATAATTCATCACACACCCTAAATGTAAACCTTATTTCCTAGAGTTCATTGTGAGGGATGAAAACAAAGAGGAAAGGGAGAGGGAGAAGAACGAAAGGGAAAGAAAAAAATAATATAGGATTTAAATTGGATAAATTTTCAAGATAAAGGGATATTAGACTAAGTTTTGGGAAGGGGAGGGAGGAAATAGGTTGAAATCCCTTAAATTATTCCATATCATCAGCAACTTTCGTGGTCTGGTTGGGCAGTTTTCAAACTATTCACCAACTTTTTATGACCCATTGGATAAGAAAACCTCTTCTGCACAGTTTGGAAAAATAGTTAACTAGTCATGTTCTAATCATTCAAAATGACTTAGTTAAACTATAGATCCATACTACATGGTTTGTCCTAACTGTGAACAACATGTGTTCCTAACAACTCCCTCATAAAGGTAAGTTTCATGGTTTCCACTTGGAGTCATACAACCCATCCTTTTCCTATGTATGTAAAACATTAAAATTTCAAAATGAATAGGAAACATCCCCAAGAAAGTGTACCCACTTGGGTTCTTCTAAATTGTCTCCCCCAATAAAAGCACTAATTGAATACTAATCAAGAGTCTAGGAAAGATAATTAATAATCATATATCTCCCCATCATATATAAATTCTATAAATGGCGTGAAAATAATACAACACACCTTAAGATAAAGGCATCAACCACAAGAACACATTTCCTTAAGTGTCCCAAGAATCACCCAAATCCATCTACCATGAGAAATATATAGGGTAAAATCTCTAAGTCCTAAGGAAACATAAACCAAAAGGAACTCAAAATCTATAAACAAATTCCATATCGAGGCTTGACAAGAATCTTAACCACAAAAAACATGAAGAATAACTCCCATACATCCCTTAATCAAATTTTTCTTAAGGTTATGACATTTAAACCTCTATATATATTTTATCTGAGGAAATGTAAGATATCATTTTTAGGAGATAGTATTTAATGGTTCCTTTTAATAATCATAATGAATAATTAGTACATCACATTAAGTATGGATTTTTCCCATCGTTTGATCCCAAATTGACTACCACTGCATATTTTATCTGTGTGAACTGCTTGTTTGATATGCTGATTTTTTTGTAGGTCTTGTTTGGGTGTGCTACTATAGAATTTCGTGTTACAGTAGGTAGGAAATTTATCAGCGTGTTTTTAGCGCTGATAAAAGGACCCCCTCCCCTCATCAGCGTTAAGCTTTACAGTGTTTTTTTAGCGCTGTTAAAGCCCATTTTGAGCACTGATATATCCCATTTTTGTAGTAGTGTACCCACCAATTGTGTTAAATACCTCCCCATTATCATTTTATTGAGAGGGAGGTGAGACATTACTAGTCCTTAAAAGACATCCCCAAGATGCTAAAGGCTAGAAATAAATGATGAAGGGATTCAATACATGTGTGGAAATTTTACCTATAAGAATAAAACAACCAACTAGAAAATCCATAACCAAACAAACTGCTATATGATTTATTATAACAATAAAAGACAACTACAAATTTCATTTATCAAAATCATACAAAAATCAAGTACCATAGTGTAATACCACAATATCAATGTAAATAGTGAAATACAATCTAATAAAAATCCATGAAAACCACAAGACTCTAAACTCTACAAGATCCATGTTCTAACTTCATCAAATAGGCCAAGTATCCTGAAGTAATTCCAAATATGTATGATACTTGACCTTTCCCCATGTCCCAATATATTACATCTTCAAAATCACCAATGTGCCAAAGAAGGGGTGTGTGCTAAAACTCTGTAGGTTTTCCCCAATGAATTCCCAACTCACGTCACAAGTATAGAAAATATAGAAACATTTATATAAAATAGTTTATATAAAATAATTTCTAAAACTATTTATAACTAAATATAAACAAGTTCCATATCAACTAATTTTCCAAAAAAAAATCACTTTTAAAGAAAGAAACCAAACAATTTCACAAGTTCTATTTTCCATAACCATTTTATTCCACATATCCAACCATGCAAGCATCGTTATGATAGTTTCATACTCATGAGAGGTCTCTAATTAATCCTCCAAGTCATCATAAGGTAATTATATCCCATGTTTCATTACACCTTTAGCATCGAGCACAAGGTCATATTTCAACCACGCCTCATAAATGGAATATGAACACATGCACCAAGTGTGCCCAAAAACCATGACAATCCAATCATGCCAAAACCATTTAAATAAAAATACCTTTTTATTGAATTTTTTTCCAAAAACCAATTTCAAAAATCTATAAAATACATATTTTAATATTAACATTTTAAAATCAAGAAACCAAATCACTTAGCACAAAAAAATACCACAATTCTAGAATTTGACCACTAATTATGAATTGTCACTATAGATGGTTTTATCATGATTTTCAGAACAATTTCAAAATAAATTTCAATCAATTAAATCAATTTGAGACTAAACCAATCAGTTCTAGCAAGTGGAGTTAAGATTAAAGCCACCCACAACAAGAGTTTTTGTCAAAACAATAAACAACACCAAAAACATCAAAAAACTAGGTTGGAATATCCATAAAATCAGCTTAGATCACTTCCCTTGTCATCAAAAAAACCAAATATTAAAATATTATTTATCCAAACCATTATATATACCCACAATGGTTGTAGATATAAGAAACCGAGAGATGAAGTGAAATAGATCTAAGAAAAACATCAGCAACGATGAAGAACAATCACATACCGTGAGGAATCAGCTTCTAATCACCAAGGGAAGCCTTAGGATCACCTCTGAATTGATGGGAAAACCTTCCTTGACCTTTAGGAAAGAAAAATACTAGGTTATGGAGACAAAGGAGAAAAAAGGAGAGGGTTAGAGGGAAAAACATGTGAGATCCAATTTTTAAGGAAGTGATTTCTTGTTGCGTACAGTTTAGTCGCACGATTAGGAAAACTAGGCACTAACCATGCGCTAGCCACTACCTTGAGGAAAACACTCTCACAGTCATCTCTTACGGTCTTTAAACCATGTTCCAACTATGTCAAAGAAACTTTTTTAAAAAGACAAATGACAAACATCAAAGTGAATAGTTTCTTCTAAGTGGACACACATTTTGGGAAAACCGTGTGCTGCTCATACGCCTTCCCTTTTGTCCTTGTCTTGCTATTCATGATTTTCTATAAGTGTTACACAGTTTCCACAAACTGTGCACCACCCATGAACCTATATAAAATCTCCCAAAACTCTAAAAAAAATTCAAACTCACAAAAACTTCACCCTTATACTTCATATACTTAAAAATCATAAATAAATTGTCACATAATAAAAATTGGGGGTGCTGCATTCTCACCATCATTGGTCTTTCCATCCCTAAAAAGTAGAAAACTGTCATTGCACAAAAAGAGTTTAAACCATTTCTATTTCATTTATTTCTTGCATTCCTAATTATCTTACTAAATATGACCATGTTTCAACAAAACCCATAGTATACTAGTAATTTTTCCATGAAAGAATTTCTCTTTCCTATCCACAATATGCACTGAGATATGTACTAAGAAAGCATCTGGCTCTAAGTCAATGTGATCCCATCTGATCACATGGTCAGGCTTAGGTTGATACTTTTTCAATTGAGATATGTGAAACACATTGTGTACCACATAGAACTATGGTTTCAATTTCAACTAATATTCCACCTATCTAACCCATTACAGTATCTCAAAAGGGTTTATGTATCGAGGAGATAACTTTCCCTTGTTCCCAAAACATCGATGTCAAATACTTGTAGAAATACTCAAGACCAAATGATCAGTCACTATGAACAACAATGACCATTGATGATCATCCTCATAATATTTATGACTTCCCTGAGTCATCTTTATCCTCTTTCTGATCAACTGAACCTCTTATATTGTTTCATGGACAAGACTCGGCCCAAATAGTGAAGTCTCACCAGTTTCTACCCAACAAAGTGGATAACAACAAGGATTTCCATACAATTAATTTAAAGTATCCATATGTATCGAGGACTGATAGTTGTTGTTAAATTAGAACTCTACCAAAGACATTTTCTCTTCCCATGAACCACCAAAATCCATTACAAAAACATACAACATGTCTTCCAACTTTTTTATTGTCCATTCAGATTTTTCATCTCTCTGAAGATGATAAGCCATACTCAAAGTCAAATAAGTCCCAAGGGATTTCTGTAAGTATTTATATAAACAAAATTTAAACCTCAAATTTCTTTCTGATATTATTGAAACGGGTATACCATGTATCATTACCACTAATCAGATATAGATTTTGGACAAATCCTCCACCGTATGAGTTTCATGAATAGGGATGAAATGGGCCTACATCATAAGTTGATCCACTATCACCCATATGGAATCATGTTTCTCAAATATTATAGGGAGACCAGTAACAAAATATATAACTATTCAATCCCATTTCTACACTAGAATAGGTAAATATTGTAACATAACTATTGGTCGCTGATGTTCTGCCTTAACATACTGACAAGTTAAGAATATTAAAACAAACTCATCCACCTGCCTTTCTATGTTGATCCACCAAAATTTCTCTTCCAACATCTTATACATATTATTTGTTCCTAAACTAATATACCATATTGAATGGTGTTGATCCTTAATAATTTATTCCATAGAAGCTATAGGTTGGACCATATTATTTCTAAACCACAATATTGAACTCTCATAGAGCTTACATCCCTTAATGGTCTCCCCACCATTGATTTTTTACCTCATATCCTATCATTATACCTCATAATTATGTGTCTCTTTAACCATATTTATCAAATTACAAATAATAACACCTGGAAAAAAACCTCAACATCACCTTTTTCTTCTCATTGCACACGATTGTCGGTTGGGACCAACATCAACTGACACTCACAATACACCACGTACCCTTGTCTTGATTCTGGTAAAATCAAGATCAGTACAGATGTAAGGAGAAATTTTATCTCTTTAAAATACTTCTAGAATTATTCTACCCATTAAAAAGGAACATTCTTCTTTTTAAAAGTTGTTATAGGAGAAGCTAGTCATGATAAGTCACAAAAAAGCATCGGTAATAACTATCTTGTCTAAGAAAACTTTGTATCTCAAAGACATTCCTTGGAAATTTCTAGGAGATAACTGCTTCTATCTTCGCTAGATCCACTGAAATCTATATTTTAGAAATTTCATTTCCCAAAAATCTTACCTCTTGTATCCAAAAAACACAATTTGATAATTTGTAATACAAATAATGATCTATCAATATTTTTAACAATGTTGTCAAGTTTTTCACAGGCTCATCCCTTGTCCATGAATACATCAATATTTCATCCACAAACACCATAACAAAAGAATCAAGATAACACTGAAATATCCAAATCGTCATTACCATAAAGACTATTGGTTCATTCATAAGACTGAAAGGAATTTCCACATATTTGTAATGGCCATATCTACTTCTGAAAGATGTTTGTGGAATATCCCCCTTCCAAACTCATAATTGGTGGTATCCTAATTACAAGTCAATCTTAGAGAACCATTTAGATCCTCTCAACTAATCAAACGGGTCATCAATTTTTATAATTGGATATAAATTATTTATTATAACCTGTTTAATATTACAATAATCAATACGTAGTTGAAGAGTTCCATGTGATTTCTTCACAAACAGGACCAGTACTGCCCACAGAGACATGCTCAATTAAATGAAACACCTACTTTCCAACTCTTCAAAATACACTTTGAAGTCCCTTAATTCTATTGGTGTCATTCGATAAGAAAGAAGTGAGATAGAACTATTCCATGGGAGGAGATAAATCATAAATTATACTTCTCTTAGAGGTGGAAAACCTAATAAATGTTTAGGAAACACATCCAAAAACATATTCACTACTACTAGAAAACTGTTATTCTCAATCTCTTCCATAGATTCCAAAGTTAGTTCCCCCAAATATTAAGAGATCTTTCCCACTGCTGGGGCTAACAATCTCATTGCACCTGTCTTCACATTCCTTTCTCTTCTAAGGATATGTTCAACACCATCCTCAGTCTCAAAACTAATTATTATTCTATAACAATAGATACGAGCCTTCAACATTGTCAACCAATACATAACCACGATTACAACATATCCATCCATATCCATCGTAGATAAAACCCATTTTAGATTATCTCCATCAATAGTTATAGAACATTCTCTACATAGAAAGTCTCAACATTCTCTTTGACCAAGAAGAGTTTGAAGTCTTATCATAGAAGGCATCATCTCATGTTTTAAACTCAGAAAACAAATAGAATAAGAATCAATAAGGGAATGTGATACACCAGTATAAAACAGAACTGGCGTAAGGGTAGAATTAAAAAGTACCATACCTCTCACCATAGATGGTCTAGCCTGATTATACACAATCACCTATTTAGATCCATATAATTTCTTCAGTGATGAATTTTATTCTTTGTTTCCCTACTGAGATTTCCCTTGATGAGGAGTAATGTTATTCCTAGAATCACCATGGATAGATACATTCTGATGATGAGATTGGTTCTGATGTCCATGCCTCGTCAAAGCCTATGATTCCTGTGATACTAGAGAAGTGTCTTGAGCACCTGACCTCAAAGGAATCTGAAAATAACACTAAAGATGCTCCATTTTTGAAATAAAGGCATGGTCTTGGTGGTGTTGTGCACTTTCACTTTATGTGGTAAAGAAAACCACATTAGAAACATCCTGAAATTTTTGTGGGTCATGGAGGAAGATTTACTAATCCAGATATTTGATTATGATTCATGCTCCCACCTTGGAAATACATGTCCCTCTACCTCCTTCTCCCATCATTAGAGTTCCCACTGATTCGTGTGGGTATCAACATGCTTCCTCCTCCAATAGATCTTGATATGTATCATTCATCCACGATTTCTTTGTTAACTATCTATATATAATTCATAATAAAGATCAAAGATATCTTCGAGAAAATCACCTACCTTAGTCTTGATTCAATGATGTGTACCTTCAAGGATGCATTAGCCATAACCTTGAGTGCAAATCACACTAAATTAATTAATTTAGTTGCATACTTTTTTAAAGAATATATTTTCCTACTTCAGTCTTAGGAATTTTTTCATCCTTTGAATATTGAATGTGTGAATAAATAATTGTTTGTGAAATAATTCCTCAAAATCCTCCCAACCAAGGCCTTGATCCATATTAGATTGCACCGCTAGATCCCACTACTAGCATCCAATATCCTCTTGCATATACATCACCATCTTGGTTTCTAAGATGCCTACCAATTACCATTTTCTATACAAACAACAAACACTGTAAGTCTCACTCTCTAGCAACTGAAAGCTTAGAATTTCCAATTATACCACATAAACTATTATAGCATTGCTTTCCAAAATCAACATTTACCATGAAATCCATTTTTGAGAACATTTAACTTGCTTTTTAAAATCAATCCATTTTTTAAAATACCACAACCATTCTCTTTTCAAAATATTTCATTTGAAAATAGTTTCAAAATTTTCAAAAATCAACACATTTTCTGAAAATCATAAATCATTCCTCAAAATGATGTGTGCACTCATAGTGGGAAGTAATTCCTCTAATTCATGTCATGATCTTCTCATTGGATAAACCCATGACAATGATATTTTAAACCTATAAGTGTCTCTAAAATACTTATGTACACAACCCCTTGTTAATTTGAAGTTATGCATAAAAAGTTTAGCTACATCTTTTTGTGCTCTTTATTTCAAGTTCCAACAATCAAACTTCTTTCTATGATCCCAATTCAAGGAATATAGAAGAATGAAATTCAACTCCAAGAACAATATAACTGATGAAAACTCTTTCCACAAGGAAAGAAACAAGTTGATACCATTTGTTTCAAACAGAATTTTGGACTGAAAAAATTTGATACCATTTGTCTCAAACAGACTTTCATATCAAAAAAATTGATACCATTTGTAATGTCCCACCCCATTCTCATTATATTGAGAGGGAGGTGAGACATTAATTTTCCTTAAGTGACATCCCCAAAATGCTAAAGTATGGAAATAAGTATTGAAGGGCTTCAATACATGTGGGGGATGATTTTCCCAATAAGAATAAAACAACGAACCAGACAATCCATAACCAAACAAACCACTATATAACGCATGAAAAAAATGAAGTACAACTCAACATTTCATTTACCAAAATCATACTAAAATCAATTACCATAGAAGAATACTACAATATCAAAGTAAACAGTGGAAGATAATATAATAAAGCTCTAAGACAATAAACAAGAATCCAATCTCCACAAGCTCTATGCTCCAACTTCACCAAAAAACCCAAGTATCATGAAGTATTGCTAAAGACGTGTGACATTTTTTCATTTCCCATGTCCTGGTAGATGACATCTAAAAAATACCCGAAGTTCCAAAGTATGGGTGAGTACTAAAACTCATTAGGTTTTCCCTAATGACTTCCCTACCCAGAGCACAAGGATAGAAAAGTTAACAAGATTTATATCAAAAAAATTATATATAAAAATTATAAAACTATTTATAACTAAATATAAACAAGTTATATATCAACTAGTTTTAAAAAAACATTTTTCAAAGTAATAAACCAAATGTTGCTTTAGAACCATTTCACAAGTTCTATTTGGCATAACAATTCCATTTCACATATCCAACCATGCATGCATTATTATGACAGTTCCATACTCATGAGAGTTATCTCATTGATCTACCAAGGCATCACAAGTTAATTATATCCAATGTGTCATTACAGATTTAGCACTGAGCACAAGTTTATATTTCATCCAAGCATCATAAATTAAATATGAACACACACACACACCAAGTATTCCCAAAAAACATACCAATCCAAACATGCCAAAACCATTTCAATAAACCAACCTTTTTCTTAAAAACCATCTTCCAATAATCCATTGAAAAAATCCAGCAAATCCATACTTTGAAATCAAAATTTTAAAATCAAGAAACCAAAGAAGTTTTCAAAACAAATTACCACAATTCCGAAATTTAACCAGAAAACATTAATCATCACTAAAGAGGATTCATATCATGATTTTCACCAAAATTTCACTACCAATTTCAATTAATTAAATCAATTTGAGACTAATATTATCAGTTCTATTAAGATCATTTGAGACTAAATCCACCAACCTTAATATTTTTGGTGAAAATGATAAACAACATGAAAAACATCACAAAAATAAGATTGAATCTCCATGAATCCACCATATATAACTTCCCTTATCATAAAAAAGACCAAATCTAAACATATTTGGAATCCACGCCCTTATATCTACAAATAGTGGGAATAGATATAATAATTCAAGAGATAGTGCAAATTAAATCTAAGAAAAACATTAAGAACGCAGAAGAACGATCACAAACCATGAGGAATCGGCGTATAATCACTAAGGGAAGACTTCAGATCACCTATGGATCGATAGGAAAACCTTCCTTGAACTTTGGGAATTAAAAATCAAAAGTTACTTCCTCATAGAAGGAAAAACGAGTGGGTTAGTGTAATAGACTAGATATTCTAAAGCTTGTTTAATTAAATTTATTTTTTAAATGGATATTTTTATAATTTAAACATTTTTAAGATGATTTTCTTTAAAATAATAATTAGAATTTACTATTTTATTAAAAGTACAGTTTTCAAATTTATTCTAAAAGTAAATATAAATTTACTTTGTTTAAAGAATATTTTACAATAACTACTTTTATTAAATAGAATTTACTTTTATCAAAAAAAATTATTTAATAGAATATTTTAAATGATAATTATATATGAATATAGTTAATTTGTTTTTTATTTTCAAAATATAATATGTATATATATATTAGTTTTGAATTGAAAAAAACTATGAATATAATATAAAACTAATACTATTATAATTTTATAATTTTATTTTAATTAGATATTGAGATTCTACCTGTCATTTAAAATTATTATTGAAAAGTATTATATGTTGTAATAATAATACCAAATATTTTAATGACATTATTTTTGTAAATAAATTCCCTATGTTAATTTAGGAAAACAAATATTTAATCTATTATATGAATAATTATATGAAAATTATTTGGGTTATATATATTTTCAAAAATATGATATATAGATATGAATTAATAATTATTAGATTTAAATTATAAATTTTGATTAGATTAATTTTTATAAAGTTATTAATATTATGATTTGTGTTTAGTAAAATTATAATTATAAGGTATACATATTTTAATATTAAAGAAAAACTTATAATGTGATGTGCATAAATTATAATACTTAATTAAATAAATAATAAAAATCATATAATAATAATAATAATAATAATAAAGAGATAGAATTGGGTATAGGGGTTTCAGCAGGTTCTTCATTTTGGGGTGGCCAAGTGGTAGAGTATAGGTCATGTGGTAGGGTGTTCTCACAGGTTTTGGGATCTTGAGATATCTCAAGGAAGTCGATCCCTGTGAGGAGCTGCTTGACGTTCATGTCGAGTCGATCCAAGCTACGGTGGCTTCCACTAGAGAGACCGGTTACAATCTGGGTTGAGGGTTTCAGATCGAGTCAAGGTTCTAGGATCGTCCACCAGTGAGGTTCAATGTGAACCAGGGGAGTCTGACCAAAGCTATGGCAGTCCGAATGGTGTCGTTGGGTCTCGATTTTACTTAGGGGTTAGGATTTCTCTTACCTAGTGTGAGGTATATGTTTTGTTTGAAAGTCCCATTTTATTCCCCATTTTGGTGTCTGTATCTCGATTTCCTCCAATAATTTCACTATCATACTATTGTTTACAGTTTATTAATTAATCTTATTATGGTCCTTTTGTAAAATACTTTTTTGTTTTTGTTTTTAGTCCGATTTTGATATATATGTGTGTGTTTCGTTAGATAATTTTATCATAAATTGATTGAGATTTTTGGCCTCTTACGTTTTTTAGTATAAACCGAATCTCTCATAGGATTTGTTTCTTTTTTTCACCATTGTTCCACAAACCTTTTCGGATAAGCTTATATTAGTGTTTTGCATTTATATAAGTGTTTTATGCATAGAAAAACCCAACTTCCTCTGTGCGAGGAAGACTCTACCGAAGCTAAACCCATCTCTCATTCAAGATTCTTCAAGTAGGAAGACACCTTTTTCTATTATCTAGTTCAAGCAACCGTTGGAAGAAATGTTTTTTTATTTGTGTTCTTCATTTTAGGTAAAGGAAAATGAATTTCTCTGTTAATTTTTAGGAATGTTTTTATTACCAAAAATTGTTTTCAAATATAGTTTTTCAATTTTCTGTTTATGTTTTTCAGAATTATAAACCATATTTTTAGATTGTGTAAGTAAGGGTAAAATTATTTTGATTTATTTTTAAATTCTAATCTGCTTATCAAAATTAAATATTTATTTCAATTTCAGAACTGAGTAAGGAGATGTATTTATTTTTTTTATCAAAACCATACTTGGTTTTTTTTTCTTCCATAAGGGATATATATATATATATCAATATTAGTGTTTCAATTTCAATTGTAAATATTTAATTTGAAGTTTTATTTATTTTTTCAATTTATTTTCCTTCCCAAATTATAATTTCGTAAGTGTGAAAATGTTAGTTTAAAATTATGATTTTATTTTTTTACTTGTTTTGTAAGGGAAAATTTATTTAGAGTTAATATATTTTCTTCTCATAAAATGTTACAATAACTTATGAGTTCTGGTTCTATATAATGGGAATTATTTCTATTTGTTCCCAAAGAATTATTTGATTTTCAAGCAATTAGAGTTGAAATTTTAATTATGAATATTTGTTTTCATGGTTTAATTTATGTTTGTGTAAGGATGTAATTAAATTAATTTCTAGTTTTTGGTTCTTGATATTTATTAAATTTCAGAGGATATTCTTCAATTATTTTTTCCAAAAATTATAATTCTAAACTATGCATATTTTTTTAAAAAATACACATATATATATAACTATGTGTGATTATGTAAGGGTGTATCTATTTTTTCAAGTATTTTTACATTTAATTTATTATGGTATAATAGAATGTTTCATTAAAAGCCTAATTATTTTCAAGAATTGTTAATCCTATGTTCGATTCCAAAACCATAATTCTACTTACATATAAGTATTTAAAAAGGTTTATGTTTTTTATGATATCATATTAGTTTTTCCAATGAATTTTCTCATTTATCGATGTTTTATTCAAGCATTTATTTCTTCCATGATAATGAATATTTTAGTTTCAATTTCAATTATGTGTATATATATAAATACATTGACATATTAAATTTTAACATTTTTTGAATGCAAAAATATGGGACAAAATTATTTTCTAAACCATAAAGATTTATATATTTTTGAATATGTATATATATATATATATTTGTATACTATGGGAATTTTAGTTTTTTTATATATTTTAATTCAGGATTATGTTAATAATTAATTAAAGTTAAAGATTTGTTAAGATTTAAGCATCATCATTAATTTCATGAAACTATGCAAGTGCCACATTTAATCTATGCATACATATAGAAATTAAAAGTGGCCAACTTCAAATTTGAGGAGATGATAATCATGTTACATGTATGCCATATAAATGTGTGTATATATATGTGTGTGTGTGTGTGTGTGTTTATGGGAAACATTACATTCTTTTATTTTAAAAATTATACTCATGGTATATATATATATCTATATAATACAAAGGATATAATGTTTATTGACGTGTTTTAATACATAACGTCATATTTTAAAAAATGTGCATAACATGTCGTCATGTTATTTTAAACTTAAGGATGACGTGGCTACATATAGTCATGGTCAAACCTCAAGCGTAACATAGACACATCTTTCATTCATAATAAACTCTTAGTCTAAAATAAATTTTCTGAGGTTATCAAGCACATGGATTTCTTCAAGAATTGAAATGTTTTATTTATAATTTTATGAGCGAAACATATTTATTTATTGTAAAAGATAATTGATGAAGACTTAACTATATATGAGTTTTTGATTAAATGTGAGGTATTGATTTTATTGATGACTTAAAAATATAGACAATCAATTTAAGGATGAGATGAATCTTTTTATTATAATATTTGGATTAAGAACTAAACTTTTCAAGGTGGTATGGGACACTTTGGATCTTTTAATGAATTTATTTCATCTTTGAATAAGATTCAAATAAATCTATGTAGTATTGGACACATTGTGTTGTTAAATGAATTTATTTCATCAATGAATAATATTTAAATTAATCAAAGGGGTATGAGATACCTTGGTTTGTTTAATGAATTTATTTCACCTATGATAAAGATTCAAATAAATAAAAGTGGTATGGAACAACTTGATTTAAGGACATATTTTTTTTATACATATAAGGAATGAATATGACTGATTATGTGATGGGTGAGGCCCTATATAGCCTCTCGATGCATCGTTAGGTCTCATAAGACAAACTGGCTCATGATATGAGGCCTTGACAAAATGGTTATGTGTCATCTTGGCATGAGGCCTTGACAGAGTGTTTATGATTTTCTATATTATGCATTATCTCATAATGATTCTAGTAAATGAAAGTCCATGTGAGTATTTAACTAGTAAAATATTCATGGCTAATGATCATACTCTTATGAACCAGTATTAATCGGTTTTATATTTCCAAGTGCACATGGGTTAAAAATTTATATTTAAACATATACATGTATAGAAATTCATTTGTAAAGAAGGATTAATATTTAGATTCCAAAACATATTGGTAAATGGCCTCATTTTTTTGTGAAATTATGAATAAATATTACTTCATGTGTAAATTTTTATACCCAAACCTAATATGACATCGATAATTAAGTGTGGTCATGGTTTGACTTATAAATGTTGTTTCATGCATTTTTGTTCAAGTACGTTCATATTCTATAATTCATTTTTTTTGTAACTCTTAAATGAGTTTAACAACTTTGAGCATGATTTTATCCTAAATTTTTTTTCAGAATCTCTCAAGAAAATGGTCATAAAATATTATGGGAAATGTTAATTTCATGATTTAAAGCATGTATTTTAAAGTTATGTTTTAAAAAGAAAAATTATTTATTTATGGTTTTGTTTTGAAACCCCTTACAGGAAAAATCCAATGCTAACCCCTTGTTTTAAAATTATTTTTTACATGTCACTTTTAAGTACAAAGTTGGACACCGTCATTTTTATGCGTATTATATGTGAATTTTGGCTTTTGTTTTTTTAATTTTTTTGCTACTGTAATAAATTGTAATCTTGTATATAACTCTCCAAAACCTAGACTGGTAAATGGTCATCTGTTATCTAATGTTTAAGGATGAGTCCTTACAGTTGGTATCAGATGAACGGTCTATAAAACTCTGGAGATTAGTTGTTGTCATCTAAGCGGTAGAGTTTAGAATTCTAGCGGTCCTAGTTTTCTTAATTCTGAAGATGTAAATTCATATTTGTTTTTAATTCGACGAAACAAATTGCGAGGGAACAATTCTTTTGAAGGGGGAATAATGTAACAGCCCAAAAATTTTAAACATAGTTTTATTATAAAAATATTTTATTAAATGGATTTATATATAATTTAAACATTTTTAAGCTGGTTTTATTTAAAATAATAACTGAAATTAATTATTTTACTACAAGTACAGTTTTCAAATTTATTCTAAAAGTAAATATAATTTTACTTTGTTTAAAGTTTATTTTAGAATAACTGATGTTATTAAATAGAATTTACTGTTATCAAAAAAAGTATTTCATATAATATTTTAAATGATAATTATATATGAATATAGTTAATTTGTTTTTAATTTTCAGAATATAATATGTACAATTATATTAGTTTTGAATTATAAAAAATTATGAATATAACATAAAACTAAAACTATTATAAAATTATAATTTTATTTTAATTAGATATTTAAATTATACATGTCATTTAAAATTATTATTTTAATGTATTATATGTTTTAATAATAATATAAAATATTTTAATGACATTATTTTGTAAAAAAATCCCTTTTTTAATTTATACAAAAAAAATATTTAATCTATCATATGAATAATTATATTAAAATTATTTGGGTTTTATATATTTTCGAAAAAATCATATATATATATATATATATGAAGTAATAATTATTAGATTTAAGTTATAAATTCTGATTAGATTACTTTTTATAAATTTATTAATATTATGATTTGTGTTTAATAAAATTATAATTATAAGGTATAAATATTCTAATATTAAAGATTAACATATAATGTAATATGAATAAATTATAATATTTAAATAAATAAATATTAATAATAATGGTATAATAATAATAATAATAATAATGAGGTAGAATCGGTTATAGGGGTTTCAATGGGTTCTTCGTATTGGGGAGGCCGAGTGATATGGTCCAGGTCACAGCATAGGGTGTTCTCACGGGAGTTAGGAGCTCAAGCTATCGTGAGGAAGTCGATCTCTGAGAGGCACTACTTGAGGTTCATGCTGAATCGATCTGATCCATGGTGGATTTCGTGAGAGAGGTCGATTACAGCCCGGGTAGAGGGTTTCTGATCGATTCAAAGTTCTAGGATCGGCCTTCGGTGAGGTTTGATGCAAACCAGGGGAGTCTGACCGAATATGTGGTGGTCCAAATGGCATCATCTGGTATTGATTGTTGTTCGGGGTTTGGATTTCCATGACCTAGTGAGAGGTAGATGTTTTTTTGGAAATCCCATTTTATTCTCCATTTTGGTTTCTTTATCTCGATTTCCTCCACTAATTTCACTGTCATACTATTGTTTACAGTTTATTAATTAATCTAATTGTGATACTTTTTCAAATAATGGGTTGTTTTTTGGTCATATTGTGATATATATGTGTGTGTTTATTTTGATAATTTTATCATAAATTGATTGAAACTTTTGACCTCTTCTGTTTTTTAGTATGAACTAAATCTCTCATAGGATTTGTTTATTTTCTTCATCAATGTTCTACATATCTTCATCGATAATGTTATATTAGTGGCATGTATTTTTATAAGTGTTTTATGTATAGAATAACCCAACTTCCTCTAAGAGAGGAAGACTCTGCCCAAGTTAAACCAATCTCTGGTTCTCGATTCTTCAAGCAGGAAGATAGGTTCTGCCCTCATCTGGTTCAAGAAACTGTTGGACGAAGTGTATTTGTTATTTGGGTTCTTCATTTTAGGTAAGAGAAATTTAATTTCTATGTTAATTTGTAGGAATGTTTTTATTATCAATTTTTTTTCAAATATAGTTTTTTTATTTTTTGTTTTTGTTTTTCAGAAAAAGAAACCTTATTTTCAGACTCTGTAAGTAAGGGTAAAATTAATTTGATTCATTTTTAAATGATGATCTACTTTTCAAAGATAATTATTTATTTCAATTTTAAAATCAATTAAATAGATATATTTATTTTTTTTTATCAAAATCATACTTGAATTTGTTCTTCTGTAAGGGATAAAATATATATATATCAATTGTTGTGTTCATATTTCAATTGTAAATAATTATTTTCAGGTTTTATTTATTTTTTAAATTTATATTTCTTCCTAAATTATAATTTTGTAAGGGTGTAAATGTTAGTTTAAAATTATGATTTTATTATTATATTTCTTTATAAGGTAAATTTTATTTAAAGTTAATATATTTTCTTCTCATAAAATTCAACAAAAAATTATGAATTCCGGTTATGAATAAGGGTAATTATTTCAATTTATTCCCAAATAATTATTTTATTGTCAAGATATTAGCATTGAGATTTTAACTATGATTTTTTTCATGATTTATTTTATGTTTGTGTACAGATGTAATTAAATTTATTTCTAGTTTTTAGGACTTGATATTTATTAAATTTCAGAGGACATGCTTCAATTATTTTTTCCAAAAATTATAATGTTAAACTATGAGTATTTTTTAAACTATATATATATAACTATTCTTGATCCTATGAGGGTGTATCTATTTTTTCAAGTATTTTTTACATTTAATTTATTGCGGTATAATTATGGCATCCCACCTTTTTATTACATAACTTTCGTTAAATTTTACAAACAGAGGATCTCTAAAGTCTAGCATCTTGGAAATCAGAAACAATATACATGAAAACATTAAATATATTCTAATACGCTTGTAAGGCCTCATCAATGGTTAATACTAAGTATAATTACTGCATCTTATATCCTGGAGATATACATTAGATGAAAGGTTCAGTAGAAGGCCCAGTAAGAAAAGCAAAGAAATCAGTTTACTTGTGATATCAATAAGAACTTGATGAAAAACATAAAGACATGAGCATTGGAAGTAAGGGAATTTCATAATGAAAAAAACTTTAACCATAACATGAATATGTGGCTACAACATTTAATTTACTCATTAATGAACATATCACCAAGGTTCATCCCCAAGGTGTTATAAAAATTACCAAGGCTATTCACTAAGGTATCTTGGAACTTGTCATCGCTAGATATTAAATTCTTTACCCAATGTATTTGAGTGATATCAGGTCACACCCTTAATATATATTTATTTTCATGTGATCCACATAGATAAAAATCAAACATTTCATAAATAACCCATATAGAGTAAAAGTAATGAGTTTCACTTCAAAATCGTGACGTTTTAAAAGTTCTTAAAAACATGATCGTTATGTCTTTTATAACCCTCAGAAAAGGAATGAGGGTTTCTTGTATGTTAATTCCAGAATCAAATAGATCAATTTTATGTCTTTGTTAATACCTATTGAAATTAAAATATTTTTGGTTATTCACATAAATAAAAAAAGATAATTTCTTGAGAAAAAGAGAGATATTTTGAGATGAAATTTCTGCAGCATAACGGCTATATAACATGGTTTTAGAAAAAATTATAAAGAGAGAGGAAAAAGGTCACCCACTCATAAACTAATGACATAGTATAAGTATAGAATAAAATTTATGTAAGATCATGTTATTTATTTTTGAATGACATACCACATAAAAAGTAAACATGAAAGAAAAGAGAAGATGTGATTTCTTTTACCAAAATTCGGTAGCCTAACGGCATCTCTTAAAAAATTCATAAAACAAGTCAATGAGATTGAAAAGGTTCTCTCATAAATTGAAAATTAAATTTAAAGTAGTAGTGATATAGAAGAACAAACCACCACATAATAAAATGGAAACAATAGGACACAACATAAAGGAAGTCGTGACTTAAAAGATGAGGGTGAACGGTTCCCTTACCTTGAAGAGTAACTTAGAAAGCTTGAGGATTGGGTCCTTGGGGGATTGAGGGAACCTTGGGGGGACTTATTGGGAGGTAAAAAGACTAGATATTCATTTAGGAGGATTTTGGAATGAATGTAATTAGGGAATTTCTTGGTATTTATAGCAAAAGTGAGGGAATATTTTATTAATTTCCAAGGGACACTACATCAGTGTTATTTGAAAAACCATGGGCTTACCCATGGTATTGGCCACTTGAGACACCTAATAGAATATATTACTATTCAAAAGTCAACCAGAATTATTAAATCATTATTACATCATTAATGATGTCAATAAATACACCGAAACTCGAAACTATACTTTTACTATTCACAGAAAAACAAAACATTTTATAAAAATCTCATAAATTCACCCTAACCTGATGTAGATGCTCTGAATTCAAAAAAAACTCCATTTTATGAAAAAAAACTAATATTTGAAATTTAATTTTTAAATAAAATCATTATTTATTCAAAAAAAACAACACTAAATCTATAAATTTTTTTGTAACACCTTAAAAAAGTAATCAAGGTCCAATAAAATTATCATATAACTATAAGAAAATAAAGTAAAAATTTATGATTACATTTTATGAAAATAAATTTTCATTTTAAAATATTAAATTAATTATAAAATTTTAAATAAAATATTTTCGACATACAAAAATACCAAAACTTATACTATGATCGTTTTTTCACTTTTAATATGGCTAAATTGTATTTATACATTCATGGGTGAAGTTTCTATTTTTTGGACGATTTACTATTCATTACTATTCATAAGGGTATGTCACTATTCAAACTTTACTATTCACAAAAAATCAAGTTGATCTTATTAGACTCTTATTTTCTTATTGATCACAACTGTAGAAGACCATTTCTTGAAAATCATTTCACATTATTAATTATTTAAAGTATACAAAAATATTTTAAAATACCTCTTTACCTAAAATTCATTAATAATATGGAACTTCTATAAATTCTTCTTATATTTATCCGGACATTTGAAATACACAAATTTTACCATAAGAATAAATAAAAATTTTATTTATACAAAAGGATTACACAAAGTAACTAAGGCCTTGTTATATAGCCCCTTATAACACTTGAATATGACCTAAGTGTAAGGTGTGCTATGGTGGTAGAATATTGGGGTGGCTCAAACAACATTACCCGAGTAATGATTTCAATCAACTTGAACTTCTCTCGTAGGCGATTTTATTCAAGCTTCACATGTTGAAGTTCGGCTTGGGCCTGGTCTAGATTAAATCCCAGTGATGCTACCTCCTTCCCAAGCTCTGAAAGATGGGCTTCATATGGCCTGATTCTACTAGATGAGGCCATCAAATCTTGTTTCTCTTTTAATTAACCAAGATCACTAGTATTTATAAACAATAATCATAATGTTAAGAGTTTATTTTTCAATGGTCATATTGACCAACGGTCATATTGACCAACGGTCATATTGACCAACGGTCATATTGACCAACGGTCATATTGACCAACGGTCATATTGACCAACGGTCATATTGACCAACGGTCATATTGACCAACGGTCATATTGACCAACGGTCATATTGACCAACGGTCATATTGACCAACGGTCATATTGACCAACGGTCATATTGACCAACGGTCATATTGACCAACGGTCATATTGACCAATGGTCATATAATAGTCGAAACCCAATGGTATCACTTCATTAATTAAACGATGTAGTTTTGTAGAGCATAAAATGAAATAACACACAAATTTAGGGGAAAAAATTCTAAATTTAGGGTTGTGACATTCTTCACCCTTTAGAAATTTCATCCCCAAAATTTTAACTCACACCCTCAGAATAGAAAAGGTGTGGGTAATTCTGCCTCATAGACTCCTTTAGTTCCCACATGGATTCTTCACATTTTTGGTTCCTCCATAACACCTTTATAAGGTGGTTAGTCTTGTTGCGTAGAACCTTGTCTCTATGATCCAAGATCTCCACCGGCTTCTCCTCATAAGAGAGGTCAAGTTCCTTTTATACCACCTCTAGATTTAGTACATGTGGAGGGTTTGGTATGTACTTCCTAAAGAGGGATATATCGAAGAAATCATGAACTAGTGCTATATTTGGAGGAAGTGTAAGCTGATAGGCCACTACTCCTATGAGAACAAGGATTTCATATGAGACAATGTACTTAGGGATGAAATTCCCTTTCTTCACAAACCTCGTGGCTCTTTTCCAAGGTGAAATTTGAAGAAAAACCTTGTCACCAAAATCAAAATCCAATTACCTTAGATGGTTGTCGGCATAGCTCTTTTACTAACTCTAAGAAACCTTAATGTGTTGCTAGATGGCATGGACCTTTTCTCTCATCTCTTGCACTAGAACAGGCCCAAAAAAATTTCTCTCACCTGCTTCATGCCAAAAAGTTGGAGTTCTACATTTCTTACCATATAGAGCTTCATAGGGTGCCATTTGAATGCTCGACTGGAAGCTATTGTTGTAAAAGAACTCAACTAAAGGGATATGTTGATCCCATCCGCCTTTAATTTCCATCGATCATGTTCTCAACATGTCCTTGAGTGTTTGAATATTCCTTTCAGATTATACATCAGTTTGGGGGTGATAGTATGTACTGAAATTCAATTCAGTACTCAGAGAATGTTGAATACTCCTCCATAATTTTGTTGTGAACCTTGGATCATGATCAGATATAATAGAAAGTGGAACTCTATGTAGCCTTACCACTTTCTTCACATAAATCCTAGAAAGTTGATTAAGAGAAAATTCTTCCCAAATGGAGATAAAATGGGCAGTCTTGGTGGACGGTCCACAATAACCCATATCGCATTGTTTTCTTTGGAAGTTATCGGGAGACCAGGGACAAATTACACTGTAATATTTTCCCACTTCCATGCTGGTATGGGTAGTGGTTGCAATACCCCTTTAGGAAGTTGTCACTCTGTCTTCACTTGCTGACATACCAGGCACCTTGAAGTGTAATCAGCAATATCCATTTTCATATTATTCCACAAATAATGATCACAAAGGTCTCTATACATTTTCATTCTTCCTGGCTGTTTAGATAAAGTAGATCTTTGAGCTTCATCCATTAACTCCTTCTTTATTTTCAGAATATATGGAAGACATATTCTTGTATGAAATTTCAGTACACCTTCTTGATCAATATTGAACTTAGGAAACTTCACATCCTTCACAGTCTCAAACTTCTTCTATAACGAAGGATCTTATTTTTTAGAGTTCTTTATCCTATCTAGTAATTATAGTTGATAAATCATTTATGTTAGGGTTGATGATGTCCTTCACTTATAATTCCCCAATCCAGATTTACTAGGTCATTGATCAAAGGATCTCTTTGAATCCTCATCATTGAAAGAACAACTGGGTATTTCTTGCTTAATGCATCAGTGACTTTGTTTTCTCTTTCGAGATGAAAATAAATTCAACAATCATAGTCTTTGAGAAGTTACAACCTTCTCATCTACCTCATGTTCAATTACTTTTTTGTGAAAATATACTTGAAACATTGATGTTTTGTTTATATATCACATTTCTCCCCATAAAGATAGTTCCTCCATATCTTCATAGCAAAAATGACTGAATCCAGCTCCAGATCATGGGTATGATAGTTCTGCTCATGATTCTTCAACTCTTGAGATTCATAAGCAATGACTTTGTCTTTTTTCATGAGGACACACCCAAGAACATTTATAGATACATCGCTAAAAATAATGAATCCTTCTCCACATGAGGTTAGATTAAACACTGGTGTAGTAACCAATCTCTTCTTCAGCTCTTGGAAACATTCCTCACACTCCTTTGTCCAGATGAACTTCACCCCTTTTTGAGTTAACCTGGTTACATAATTAGAAAGTCATGAAAAGATTTTCAAAATCCTCCTATAATATCCTTCTAATCCAAGGAAACTACGAATCGTAGTCATTTTTTTAGGTTGAGGCCACTCCTCTATAACTTTTGTCTTTGTAGGGTCAATTTTTATTCCTTGAAAGGTAATAATGTGCCCCTAGAAAGAAACATGTTGTAACCAGAATTCACATTTGTTGAACATTCCAAAAAGCCTCTCCTTCCACAAATATTGAAAAATGACCTTTAGATGATCCTCATGCTCATCGTAAATTTTGGAATATATCATAATATCGTCAATAAAAACTACCACAAATTTATCAAGTTAGTCTTTAAAGACTATATTAATCAAATCCATTAAAATAGTAGGTGAATTATTCAGTCCAAAGGGCATAACAACAAACTCATAATTCCCATATCTTGATCGGAAGGAATTTTTTGGAATATCTTCTTTTTTCACCCTCAATTGATGATAACCAGATCAAAGATCAATCTTAGAGAAGAATTGATCCCCAAAAAGTTGGTCAAATAAGTCATAAATTCTTGGAAGAGGTATTTTTCTTCACTGTGATCCCATTTAGTTCTCTATAATCAATGCATAGCTTCAATGATCTATCCTTCTTCTTCACAAAGACAATAGGTGCTCCCCAAGGAGACACACTTGGTCGTATAAACCCCTTCTCCAAAAGATCTTGGAGTCTCTTCTTTAATTCCTCTATCTCCACATTTTCCATCCTATAGGGGGTATTTGATATCGGATGAGATCTAGTACAAGTTCAATGGAGAACTCTACCTCTATATCTGGGGGAGTTCCAGGTAACTCCTCAAGAAATAGGTCAATGTATTCTTGGATGATGGGGATATTTTCTATCCTCAAACTCTCATTTCCTTCTTCTTCTTCACTGATCAAATCCATAAATAAGGATATAGGAGGTTCTTCTAGACAAAGATTAGGTTGAGAAATATCCCCTTGGAATATAATTATAGGTTTACCATTCAAGACTACTGATATTTCCTGGCTCTTGTATTTGATCTTAGCATAATACTTTGAGAGCCACTCCATCCCTAGTATAATGTTGAATTCTAGTATGGGAATGACTATTATATTTTCAATAATATTGTGCTCACTAAAGTAAATACTAGAGTTTCTAAACACTAACGATGCTTGGATAATTCCACCAGGAGTCTTTACTTATAACTCTAATTTTATAAAATCAGGGGTTGATTCTAAATTCTTTGCAAACATGAAGGAAATAAAGGAATGTGTAGAACCAAATTCAAACAAAGTACTTGCTATCTTTGAGAGAAAAAAAAGAGTACCTTCCACCACATAATTTGGCACTTCAACTTCAACCATAGTAATTGAAAAAGTATAACCTTGTTCCCTAGGTCTTTGATGAGGCTGATGGTGATTCCCCTCCACTACCCTCGAATTTGGATAGTGATTGGAAAGGTTCCCAAGTTGTCCACACTTATATAATTGTACATTAGGTATGGCCTACACCATCTTAACTTTGTCATTAGTGTTTTCGAATTGAGGCTTCACCTCACTATGACAATTTCGTGCAATATGGCCATCTCTTCTACACTTTAATAACTTCCCTCTCCCGAGAAGGAAGTTCCATGAATTCTTCTTCCCACATTTATTACACATGGGATGTTGCACTTTCTTTCCTCCTATTCCCTTATCGAAGCTCCTCCCTAGGATTGGATCCATTGATCTCTTCTTGTCATTAGATTTATGAGACCACTGTGTCTCACCAAACTCTAGTTCAAACTTCATTTCACTCCGTACGCTCTCCTCATAGCTATCATTGTCTCGGTTGGATAGATTCTTCAACAGATGTGCTCTTAGTCCACCAAATAATTTGTCATCATTACCATTAGGATCCATGAAAATGTTTGAGGTTTAATGGTAAAGTCTGGTGAAGTTCATCTTGTAGCTTCCCACAGATTCATTCTCCTTCTACTTCAACTCGAGAAACTCTTTCTCCATTCTTGTTCTCATGGAACGAGGGAAATACTTACTGAAGAAGATCCCTCTAAACTCTTTCCACTCTAAATATTCAACATACACTATTGGCCCCATGTTTTTAATCAGTTCCCACTATAGATCAGTTTCTCATTCCAAGTGGTAAATGGTCAGGGTGACCTTCTCTTGTTCTGAACAGTGGAGCACAAGAAAAGATCTTCTCAATAGAGCTGATCCACTATTTAGAAATCAATGGTTCAGTCAATCCACTGAAGTTTGGTGTTCGTTGACACATAAGGACTCAATAGAATGTTATTCCCTTTGTGGTGAGATCGGCCTCTCTGCTTGATTCAAGTTATTTCCCATAACTTGAGTTAGTTGGTTCATCATTCGCATGAAAGTTTCCATTTCGGCTTCCATCAGAGGTTCGTCAGTACATAGTTCATTGCGGTCACCATTTGCATGGTTCCTCCTATTTTCTACCATTTTCTAAAAGAATAAAACCTTTGTGAGAAACTAATTTCATTTATGAATATTTTAACTATAAAAGATTTTATGTCTTAAAACTTCATGCTTAAAAAATTAAATTTCTCTATAAATCATTCATAATGATTCATAAAAAACTTGTGGTTAACCAAGAATATCCCCCAAGAGTGTCAAACTAGGAATGTATAAAGGAATTTTTTCGTGTATGAGGATACCCTGGGTCAAGCCTGAAACTCCTTGTCAGAGTTTTCACTCCAAGGGACATCTGTTCTAGATCCACATCCACTTGTTCGTATCTAGATAGGGATTTATTTGTTCGAAAACAACTTACTTAATATTTCACCAAAATACCAGGAAGTTTTCCTATATTAAAACTTTTCTATAGTTTTCTTCCTAATTTTTTCATATAATAATTTACATAAATAACTAAACCTCCCTTCGATACCAATTATGGCATCCCACCTTTTTATTACATAACTTTTCATTACATTTTACAAACAGAGTATATTTAAAGTCTAGTGTATTGGAAATCACTAACAATATACATGAAAACATTAAAAATATTCAAATCCAGTTTTAAGGCTTCATTAAATGTTCATACTAAGTAAAATTACTAAATCTTATAACCTGGAGACATACATCAAAGGAATGGGTGAGCAGAAGGCCCAGTAAGGAAAGCATGGAAATCAGTTTACTTGTGATATCAATAAGAACTTGATGAAAAACATAAATACATTAGCAATGGAAGTATAGGAATATCATAATGAAAATAAATTGAACCATAACATGAATATGTGGATACAACATTTAATTTATACATTCATGAACATATCACTATTGTTCATCCCAAGGTGTCATATAATTACCAAGGTTATTCACCAAGGTATCGTGAAACTTATCATCTCTAGAGATTAAATTCTTTACCCAATGCATTAGAGAACTATGAGGGCACACCTTTAATATTTATTTATTTTGAGTTGATCCACATATATCATAATCAAACATTTCATAAATAACCCACATAGAGTAAAAGTAATGGGTTTCACCTCAAAATCGTGACGTTTTAAAAGTGCTTAAAAACATGGTCGTTATGTGTTTTATAACCCTTGGAAAAGGAATGAGGATTTCTTGAATGTCAATTACAGAATCAAATAGATCAATTTTATGTATTGATTAATACCTTTGGAAATGATGATATATTTGGGTATTCACATGAACAAAATAAGATAATTTCTTGAGAAAAAGAGAGAAATTTTGAGATGAAATTTCTGCAGCATAACGTCTATACAACATGGTTTTAGAAAACATTAAAAATATATAGGACAAGGGTTAACATGTAACACCCCAAGCTTCCATGGTAAGCTTCACTTTCAATAATGCAGTAGCGTGTGTAGTACGCAACTTCAAGTTCTAACACACACCATAACCAATCAAACTAGCCGTTATGAATAGTAATACCAATTTTTTGAAATTTTATACATTTTATCTTTCAAAATGGACTTTATTTTTGGATTTGGAATATTGAAATTATCTTAGGGGGAATTTTTGGTACTTTTCGGAAAACTTTCATATTTTGATGAATAGTGAAAATTACTAAATTTTAATTAAAAACAACTTTTTTAATCAAAATAATTAATAAAGATAAATTATAAATTTGATTGATTTTAGAATATAATTAGATTATATTTTTACCATTTAATCCAAATGTTGGTCATTGGACATAATTTCACATTTAAACTGAACATAAGCAAGT
Organism: Viscum album; assembly: GCA_963277665.1. NCBI lineage: Eukaryota > Viridiplantae > Streptophyta > Magnoliopsida > Santalales > Viscaceae > Viscum > Viscum album. The sequence continues at coordinate 1,845,939,494 of OY728132.1, read as the reverse complement.
GTCAATCTTTTGATAATTATTATCTTTTAAAAACACGTTTTTTATTTTAACAACGGAAATTAATTTTAAATTAATTTCTGCCACTTATGTGTTTTGAATTTATAAAAATGGATTCCATATTTATAATCAAGAGGTCCAAATTGTGTAAATAGGTAAATTTTATTTTTAGACATTTTGAATAATTACTTCGGTAAATATTTTATTTACCATGGTTAAAGGTTAAATCCTGTAAATAAGGGTAAAAAATAATATTATAATAATAATAAATTACACTAAAAGGTGTCCTAAACCTATTGGTTGATACATTCCCGACCATGGTCATCTTTTTGTTGATTTTAGGACCCCATGGATCCACTTGTAAATGATAATGACACTTTATATTAATTAAGTTAAAGTAAATACAAAAATGACATAAGCATATATCTTTTAGAAAACTAATTTTTACATAGGGTTATATATGTTATATTTTAGACTATAAAGATTCATTATAAATCTAAAAATATTTCCCACATAATGGTATTTTATTTATAATTTTTAGACATTGAATAATTAAATTTATTCATGATACAATAATGATGGAGTATTTTCCTTATTAATGAAAGAATCAAATAATTAGTATTATAAATTTTAAAATAAATAAAATTTCAAAGTTTTGATGACATACAAAAAATTTATTTGTTAATATGACATGTTAGTATTGCTTAAATAATATTTGTTTGAATTAATAAAGTTTTTAAAACTTTAACAAAAATCAATTATTAAATAGTGTCAAAATTTACATAAAGGAGTTTTTAAAACAAATATTATATCATTAATTGTTATTATATTCCAAAAAATCTAAGTTTCGGTCACAAAACCTATATAAGGATAGGTATATTATTAATGGACCACTTGGGGGTATCTTGGAAGTTTATAGTAAGTTTATTGACTATATAATATAAAAAAGACAAAGAGACATGGTAAATGTCATACTATTTAACTAAGAGTTAAATAAAAAAGTTAATATAGTGACCCAAACCTATCTAAAACCTATTGGTTGAGTGGTTTTAGACCTATCCCCACCTTAAAACTTAAATAATCCACTTTGGAGCCATTAGAAACCGAATATGAATTTATTATAAAATAATATTTCTAGCTTTTCCAAAGGTTCCCCTCACCCCTCTTATAAAAGGGCACTCCCCCTTCTCTCAAATTCATACCTTCAAAGACTTTTGGCTCAGACAACCCCTACCCAAATATTCTATCAACTTCTATAACTTAAACCTAGAGTCCTTAGTTTGATCATAAATCCAACCTAAGGAGCACTTTTGATCAAATCAAAAGGAAGAACCCGAAGAAGAGGTAATGTTTTCACCACCCTCTTTCAAGTTCCTTTCTTCTTCCACTTATTCTTTATTTGTTATTTACATTCTAAAATAATAAACCCAGTATCTTCTATATACTGTGATTTTATTATAAATATTTCACAACTATATTCATTATTCTATCCATCTTATTAATGATAATGTCACCATGTGTGCATACGTACGGCTTACCGTCTCCACGCCGTGGGGTAATTTGTAATTCAACACTATGTTATTTGGATGGATATAATGATGAGTAATATGTATATAAATAATGAAAATAACATGAAAATTTATTTTTAAAATTAATATACCATCCAATTCCACACCTTTAATGAAATGTTATTGTCGCTCGTGCGTACGTACGGATTACCGTCTCCACGACGCGATGAAATTCATTTCCACATTCACCATTCATCAACGATTATAAAAATATATATTACTAATATGTTTTTAATATATGAAATAATAATGCTACTGGATATATATATATATATATATATATTTACTTACATATATTTTATTCACTTAGTTCCGTTCAATACGTTATGAAAACGTAAACAGCATTTATGTGTACGTACGGACTACCATCTCCGCAAACGATGTTTTCCATTTCACATATATATCTATTATAAATAATTATATTCTAAATATATATTATATAGAAATAATTATTTATATTCTGGAAGTATTTAAATCATGATCTAAGTGATACAATCAAGAGTAACAAGTTAAAACATGTACGATAAAGAAAGCGATTATTACCCGAAATGTCAATTTAACATGGAAATTATTATTAAATGGGTTGTAAAAAGTCATAAATGAATAATGTATGATATCATAAATATTAATATGGTTCTGTTATAATTTAATAACATACTACGGTCTTCATACTTGAGGTTATACGTACCCTCTACTAAAGTAAAGTGCAAGGTAAGGGGTTTTCATCTCACTCCTTATTCTCGTGAGATTCATGCCATATTGCCACTATTACCTTTTGTGTGGTGTATGTACTGTCCATAATTTTATTCTTTGTGTAATAAAATTTAATTTATTTGTATTTACATATTCATTATATGATACCTTTTTCATGGGGTGTATGTTTCGTAAGTTACCAAATTGGTAAGGGATAATTCCTCAATCTTATTATTATCCGAGATTGTTTATGTGTAAGTATTTACTGTGACATTTTTATCATCCATGTCCATTTTTCATAAAAATGATTTAAAATGAATATTTTAAGGATTTTTGAAAGGAACTCTTTATCAAGATCAGAATTTTGAATGTTTTAAATATTTCTCTTTCTAAATATTTTTAATTAATGTCCATGTTTTCAAAATGATTTTAAGTATTTATTTATATGGACATGAATGTTTTGAAATGATAATTATTTTCAAAAGTTTCAAAGTGGTATGGGACACTTTGATTCAAAAATATCTTGTAAATTACTTCCTTTATAAATGTTTTAATTTTAAATAATTTTAAAAAATGGTTATTTATCTCAAAAGGTTTTACCCATCATTTTCAACTATGTCAGCATCCTTTACTGGATATTATTTTTGATTGAGGTTGATTTATTATGATACAAAACTTCAATATAATATTGAATGTTTTGTGATATGTTTTACTATGGATGTGTTATTTTTATACCATTCATTGTTTATTGATAAAGTATTGACATTTTGTGTGCTAGTTTTAATACGAATGTTTATGTTATGTTTAAAACTACTCATATGAGGAATGCATTAGACTTATTAAGTGACGGGTGGAACCCACTATAGCTCCTAGATGCATATGTAGGTCTCATGAGACAAACTAGTGTCTTGGCACAAGGCGTTGACAAAATATTATTTTTAGTCTTGGTGCAATGCCTTGACTATGTGGTTTTGCTTGTCTGACATTATGCATTCTATCATTATGAAAGTGTTTAGTCATATTGCATGTGATTATTAGACTAGTAGAATATCCATGTGAATAAGTAAATGTAATTACTTCCTTTTATTTTTTCCATATTATGCTGAAGTTCAAGTTTAAAATGATTTTATTTTAGTTATACATTTCCTTAAATGTTTATGCTGAATTATGAAAGTTTCCACTGTATTGTTATCCTTACCGAGCATCTGAGATCACCCCTTTCTATGTTTTATTTTTTCCAGGATTCCAAGAAGTGTATTGTGAATGATATGCAGGGTTAATCCAAGGGACAATGGCATTAGTGAAGGATTATTTATGTTGTTTTTTATGTTAATAATTTTAATATAACATTCATGTATGTAATCTATTTTCCAAGACTGCTAAACTGATCGGTCCTTCAGGACTTGATTCCTTGTAATCATGCCAATGTATTAAAATAATGCACCGACTCTAGGTAACTGGGTTCGGGGCATTACAGTTGGTATCAGAGGAAGTTTAGCAATAACCATGGAAGATAGATTTAGATAAAATCTGATTAGAGAACATATAGCTAATATAGACTTTTAGGATTAGTATAGAAGAAATTCCATGAATTTTGGTAATGTAGATATTTTGTGAGTTTTACAAGAAAATACATCCCTGTCTAGATACGAGCAGGTAGAGGCGGCTCTGGAACAGATGTACCTAGGGCTAAAACCCTAAAACACCGCTTTGAGCTAGACTCATAGGGAACTGGTGCACGACAACAGGCCTTGGTGCACTCTTGGTTACGACACTCCCGAGGGATATTCTTAGGATAATTCTCATTTTCTTTATAAATCATTATAAAGGGTTTATGAGTATATACTTCCTCAATAAAACATCTTATGATTATGGATTATATATGTAAACCATTCAATTTACATTAGGTATTTTACAAGTTTTGAATTATTCATTGAAATTCATAAACTGACCTAGTTTATGTCAATGTATAGAAATGGATCCCAGTAGAAAGAATGTGAACTCCAGCAATATGTATGACCCAAAGAGTAAGAAGGATCATATCTTTCATGGTATTAATCCAAAATTTAGAAGGGAAATAATCTCTTATGTATTCTCAACATATTAATAAATAGTATCATGTGTTAATAAGATAAGTAAAAAATTCTTTGAGTCCTATGGCTTTGAAGGGAAGCAAGAGAAGAAAAGGATGGAAGAGAGAAATATGGATAAAGGGAAGAGAGAAAAGAATAATTTTCCCATATGTGATAACTGTGGGAAGAAACACCCTAGAACATGCCTGAAGGGAATGAGAGTTTGTTATAAGTGTGGAGAAAAAGGACACCATGTATGTGACTCCAAGGGTAAGAAAAGGGTTTCAAATGTACAATACTTCATCTCCAAGGATTTGGGACACTACGTGAACCAATGTCCAAATCATGAGAGTATTCCCCAAATGATGCTTTTGGATAACAATCAAGTTATGATACTACCACAGATGAGGAGGAATGATTAGAGTTCTTATTTTGTTATTAGATAATTATGTCATTTGAGTGTTGTATCAACAATGTACTGGTTATAATAATTATAGAGTATATAAGGATTGTACTGTAGTACTATTTCATTAAGGACTTGAGATTGTGTGGAACAAAGAAAAGTGACTCAATAGCAGGTTAAATTTTGGAAAATATATGGTTGATAGAGAGATAAACCATAATATGGTTATAATACCGAGGTAGTGATTTTGGAATAATACATGATTGATTTGGATAAATTATATTGGATATTCTTGACTACCTTGAAACTGATTAATGAATTGTATATTCTATCATTGTTGGAGTTTACAACATTTTTTGATAGAATGAGTATATCCAGTATTCTATAAGGAATACAGGATCATGAATATAATCAATAAGGTTTTATGGTAATTCAGGATGTTGCAGTGTTTTAAAATAATACATGATGAAGGTGTTCACATGTCATTAAGGGGCAAAAAGGATCTTCATTGTGTTTACCTTCCTTATAAATTTTCGATTGTGAGTTTGAACATAAGTATTTTGGATAATTCTAGTTTGATATTATTTTTGGATTGCCATAGAAGGACAACCCGGAGGTTGGGCAGCAACCCGTCGCGTTCGGCAAGGCCGCGAGACTTGAACCTGCAACTGAAGGGCGACAAGGGTGTATCACCTACCACTGGCCCACGTGATGTCCTGGATTAAATAATGTAGTCTTTTTTTAATTCTGGTTGATTAATTATAAATTAATTTTTTTAAACCTATATAAATAGGATAAATAAAATATTATTTTTAAGTTCTATTATCTTTTAGAGTGAATGATGAGTTTGTGGTAGAAATTAGTTAAATGATGGGACTCTACTTGTCAAGTATATATTTTTCTTCTTCTCTTATTCTATGATAAAATTAATTATTATACATTAGTAAAGGAATCATAAAACCAAAAATGTGTTATCCTAATACCATATGTTTTGTTGAACCGATGGTATTTTAAATCATCATAGATTGATGAATTTAAGGCCCTCAATTTTACACTTGTTTGTGATTGATAACCTCAATCACTACGTATAAATATTTAAATTTTTACTCGAATTATATGTCACTAATTTCTACCAATGATCTCCTAATCTAGATCATAATTTGGTTGTGACCCTTTCATTTCCCTTTTCCTCTTATTAAGACTAAATTTTATTAACCAAATTTCTGATGTGGTTTTTCCCAATGGTATTTTCTATTTTCAACCTTTTATTTTTGAAAAATAATTTCAAATTGTGAGTATGAAATTTATTGCAGGAGGGAAGAATGTAACACCCCAATCTTTCATGGTACGCTTCTCTTTGAAAAATGCAGTAGTGTGTGTTGTACGCAGCTTTGAGTTCTAACACACACCACAACCAATCAAACTAGCCGTTATGAATAGTAATACCCACTTTTTGAAATTTTATACATTTTATCTTTCAAAATGGACTTCATTTTTGGATTCTTAATATCGAAATTATCTTATGGTGAATTTTTGGTACTTTTGGATAACTTTCATATTTTTATGAATAGTGAAAATTACTAAAATTTAATTAAAAACAACTTTTTTAATCGAAATAATTAATAGTGATAAATTATTAATTTGATTGATTTTAGAGTATAATTAGATTATATTTTTTACCATTTAATCCAATGTTGGTCATTGGACATAATTTCATATTTAAACTGAACATAAGAAAGTGTCAATCTTTTGATAGTTATTATCTCTTAAAAACACGTTTTTTGTTTTAACAACGGGAATTAATTTGAAATTAATTTCTACCACTTATGCGTTTTGAATTTATAAAAATGGATTATATATTTATAATCAGGAGTTCTAAATTGTGTAAATATGTAACTTTTATTTTTAGACATTTTGAATAGTTACTCTGGTAAATATTTTATTTATCATGGTTAAAGGGTAAATCTGGTAAATAAGGGTAAAAAAATAAAATTATAATAATAATAAATTACCCTAAAACGTGTCACAACCCTATTTTTTGATACATGCTCGACCATGGGAATATTTGGGTCGATTTTGGGACCCCATGTATCCACTTGTAAGTGATAATGACACTTTATATTAATTAAGTTAAAGTAAATACAAAAATGACATAAGCATATATCTTTTAGAAAAACAATTTTTACATAGGATTATATATGTTATATTTTCAACTATAATTATTCATTAGAAAGAAAAAAATATTTCCTACATAATGGTAGTTTATTTATAATTTTTATACATTTAATAATTAAATTTATTTATGACACAATAATGATGCAGTATTTTCCTTATTAATGAAAGAATCAAATAATTAGTATTATAAATGTTAAAATAAATAAAATTTAAAAGTTTTGATGACATAAAAAAATTATTTTTTAATATGACATGTTATTATTTCTTAAATAAATTTGTTTCTAATTAATAAATGTGTTAAGACTTTAACAAAAATCAATTATTAAATAGTGTCAAAATTGACATAAAGGAGTTTTTTAAACAAATATTATATTATTAATTGATATTCTCTTTATAAAAATCTAAGGTTCAGCCAAAGGACTTATATAATGATATTTTTATTATTAATTGACCACTTTGGGGTCTCATGGAAGTTTATAGTAAGTTTATTGACAATATAATATAAAAATACAAAGAGACATGGTAAATGTCATAGTATTTAACTAAGAGTTAAATCAAAAAGATAAAGTTAATATAGTGACTCAAACCTGTCTAAAACCTATTGGTTGAGTGGTTTACGACCTATATACACCTTAACCTTTAAATAATACACTTTGGAGCCATTATAAACCGAATATGAATTTATTATAAAATAATATTTCTAGCTTTTCCAAAGGTGCCCCTCACCCCTCTTATAAAAGGGAACTCCCCCTTCTCTAAAATTCATACCTTCAAAGCCTTTTGGCTCGGCCAACCCCTAACAAAATATTCTCCCAACTTCCCTCATTTCAACCTAGAGTCCTTAGTTTTATCATAAATCCAACCTAAGTATCCCTTTTAATCAAATCAAAAGAAAGAATCCAAAGAAGAGGTAATGTTTTCACCACCCTCTTTCAAGTTCCTTTCTTCTTCCACTTCTTATTTATTTTTTATTTCCATTATAAAATAATAACCCCAGCATCTTCTATATACTGTAATGTTATTATTAATATTTCACAACTATATTCATTATTATATCCATATTATGAATGATAATGTCACCATGCGTGCGTACGTACGACCTACCGTCTCCACGCTGTGGTGTAATTTGTTATTCAACACTATGTTATTTGAATGGATAAAATGATGAGTAATATGTATATAAATAATAAAAATAACTTCATAATGTCTTTGTAAAAATAATATACCATCCAATTTTACACCTTTAAGTAAATGATATTGTCGCTCGTGCAAACGTACGGATTACTGTCTCCACGACGCGATGAGATTCATTTCCACATTCACCATTCATCGACGATTATAAAAATATATATTACTAATATGTTTGTAATATATGACATAACAATTATACTAGATATATATATATATATATATATGTACTTACATAAATTTTATTCACTTAGTTTCATTCAATACGTTATGAAAATGGAAACAGCGTTTATGTATACGTACGAACTATCGTCTCCATAAACGGTGTTTTCCATTTCACATATATATCTATTATACATAATTATATTCTAAATATATATGATATATAAATCATGTTTTATATTCTGTAAGTATTTAAATCATGATCTAAGTGATACAATCAAGAGTAACAAGTTAAAACACGTACGATAAAGAAAGTGATTATTACCTGAAATGTTAATTTAACATGTAAATTATTATTAAATGGGTAGTAAAAAGTCATAAATGAATAATGTATGATATCATAAATATTAATAAGGTTATTTTATAATTTAATAACATACTAAGGTTTTCATACATGAGGTTAAACGTACCCTCGACTAAAGGAAAGTGCAAGGTAAGGGGTTTTCATCTCACTCATTATTCCCATGAGATTCATTCCATATTGCCACTATTACCTTTTGTGTGGTGTATATACTACCCATAATTGTATTCTTTTTTTAATTCACTTTAATTTATTTGTATTTACATATTAATTGTATGATACCTCTTTCATGGGGTGTATGTTTCGTAAGTTACCAAATTGGTAAGGGTGAATTCCTCAATCTCATTATTATCTGAGATTGTTTATGTGTATGTATTTACTGGGACATTTTTATCATCCATGTCCATTTTTCATAAAAATGATTTCAAAATTAATATTTTAAGGATTTGTGAAAGGTACTATTTATCAAGATAGAAATTTTAAATGTTTTAAATATTTATCTTTCTAAATATATTTAATTAATGTCCATGTTTTCAAAATGATTTTAAGGATTTATTTATATGGACATGAATGTTTTGAAATGATAATTATTTTCAAAAGTTTCAAAGTGGTATTGGACACTTTTATTCAAAAATCTCTTGTAAATTACTTCCTTTATAAATTTTTGACTTTTAAATAATTTTACAAAAAAATTATTTCTCTCAAAATAATTTACTCATCATTTTCAACTATGTCAGCACCCTTTACTGGATATTATTTTTGATTGAGGTTGATTTATTATAATAGAAAACATCAATATAATATTGAAGTTTTTGTGATATGTTTTACTGTGGATGTGTTATTTTTATACCATTCATGGTTTATGGATAAAGTATTGAAATTTTGTATGCTAATTTTAATACGAATGTTTATGTTATGTTTAAACCTTTTTATATGAGGAATGCATTGGACTTAGTAAGTGACGGGTGGAGCCCACTATAGCTCCTCGATGTATCGGTAGGTCTCATGAGACAAACTAGTGTCTTGGAACATGGCTTTGAAAAAATCTTATTTGTAGTCTTGGCACAAGGCCTTGACTATGTGGTTATGATAGTCTAGAATTATGCATTCCATCATTATAAAAGTGGTTAGTGATATTGCATGTGATTATTCGACTAGTAGAATATCCATGTGAATAAGTAAATGGAATTACTTCATTTTATTTTTTCCATATTATGTTGAAGTTCAAGTTTAAAAGGCTTTTGTTTTAGTTATACATTGCCTTAAATGTTTAGGATGATTTGTGAAAGTTTTTGTGGTATTGTTATCCTTACTGAGCATCTGAGATCACCCATTTCTATGTTTTATTTTTCCCAGGATTCCAAAAAGTGTATTGTGATTGATATACAGGGTTAAGACAAGGTATAATGGCGTTAGTGAAGGATTATTTATGTTGTTTTGTATGTTAAGAAGTGTAATGTAACATTCATGTATGTAATCTATTTTCCAAGACTGCTAAACTAATCGGTCCTTTGGGACTTGATTCCTTGTAATCATGCCAATGTATTAAAATAATTCACTGACTCTAGGTAACTAGGGTCGGGGTGTTACGGTTGGTATTAGAGGAAGTTTAGAAATAACCTTGGAAGCTAGATTTAGATAAAATCTGATTAGATCACATAGACCTGAGATAGAATTTGAGGATTAGTATAGAATAAATTCCTAGAATTTTGGTAATGTAGATATTTTGTGAGTTTTCCAAGAAAATACATCCCTATATGGATACGAGCAGGTAGAGGCGGCTGTGGAACACATGTACCTAGGGGTAAAATCCAAAGACACCGCTTTGAGCTAGACTCGAACAGGAACTAGTGCACGAGAATGGGCCTTGTTGCACTCTTGGTTACGACACTCCTGGTGGATATTCTTAGGATAATTCTCATTTTCTTTACAAATCATTATGAAGTGTTTATGAGTATATACTTCCTCAATGAAAACATCTTTATGATTATGGATTATATCCATAAACCGTTCAATTTAAGTTAGGTATTTTACAATTTTGGAATTATTCATTGCAATTCATAAACTAACCTTGTTTATGCAATTGTATAGAAATGGAGCCTAGTAGAAGGAATGTGACCTCCAGCAATATGTACGATCCAAAGAGTAAGAAGGATCATATCTTTCATGATATTAAGCCAGCATTCAGAAGGGAAATAGTCTCCCATGTATTCTCAACATATGAATAAATAGTATCATCTGTTAATAAGATAAGTAAAAAATTCTCTGAGTCTTATGGCTTTGAAGGGAAGCAAGAGAAGAAAATGATGGAAAATAGAAAGATGGACAACGGGAAGAGGGAAAAGAAGAATTTTACCATATGTGATAATTGTGGGAAGAAACACCCTAGAACATGCCTGAAGGGAATGAGAGTTTGTTATAAGTGTGGAGAAAAAGGACACCATGTATGTGACTCCAAGGGTGAGAAAAAAGGTTTCAAATGTACAATGCTTAATCTACAAGGAGTTGGGACACTATGTGAACCAATGTCCAAATTATGAGAGTATGCCCCAAATGATGCTTTTGGATAATAATCAAGTTATTATACTACCACATATGAGGAGTAATGATTAGAGTTCTTATATTGTTATTAGATAATTATGTCATTTGAGTGTTGTATCAACAATGTACTGGTTATAATAATTATGGAGTATATAAGGATTGTACTACAGTACTATTTCATTAAGGACTTGAGATTGTGTGGAACCAAGAAAAGTGACTCAATAGCAGGTTAAATTTTTGGAAACTATATGGTTGATATAAAGATAAACCATAATATGGTTCTAATACCGAGGTAGTGATTTTGGAATAATACAAGATTGATTTGGATAAATTATATTGGATATTCTTGACTACCTTGAAACTGATTAATGACTTTTCTATTCCATCATTGTTGGAGTTTACAAAAAATTTTGATAGAAGGAGTATATCGAGTATTCTATAAGGAATAAGGGATCATGAATATAATCAATAAGGTTTTATGGTAATTCAGGATGTTTCAGTGTTTTAAAAGAATACATGATGAAGGTGTTCACATGTTGTTAAGCAGAAAAAAGGATCTTCATTGTGTTTACCTTCCTTATAAATTTTGGATTGTGAGTTTGAACATAAGTATTTTGGATAATTCTAGTTTGAGATTATTTTTGGATTGCCATAGAAGGACAACCCGGAGGTCGGGCGACAACCCGGAGGTCGGGCGACAAACCGTCGCGTCCGGCAAGGCCGCGAGACTTGAACCCGCAACCGAAGGGCGACAAGGGTGTATCACCTACCACTGGCCCACGTGATGTCTTGGATTCAATAATGTAGTCTTTTTTTAAATTCTGGTATGTGAATTATAAATTCATTTTTTTAGCCCTATACGAATAGGATAAATAGAATATTATTGTTAAGTTTTATTACCTTTTAGAGTGAAAGATGAGTTTGTGGTAGAAATTAGTTAAATGATGGGACTCTACATGTCAAGTATATATTTTTATTATTCTATTATTCTATGATGAAATTAATTCTTATACTTTAGTAAAGTAATCTTAAAACCAAAAATTTGTTATCCTAATTCCATATGTTTTGTTGAACCGATGGTATTTTAAATCATCATAGATTGATGAATTTAAGGCCCTCAATTTTACACTTATTTGTGATTGATGACCTCAATCACTACCTATAAATATTTATGTTTTTCCTCCAATTATATGTCTCTAATTTGCACCAATGTTCTCCAAATAGAGATCATAATTTTTTGGTGACCCTTTCATTTCCCTTTTCCTCTTATTAAGACTAAATTTTATTAACCTAATTTCTGATGTGTCTTTTCCCAAAGGTATTTTCTATTTTCAACCTTTTATTTTTGAAAAATAATTTCAAATTGAGAGGATGAAATTTATTGAAGTAGGGGAAAATGTAATACCACAATCTTCCATGGTATGCTTCTCTTTGAATAATGCAGTAGCGTGTGTTGTACGAAACTTCGAGTTCTAACACACACCACAACCAATCAAACTAGCCATTATGAATAGTAATACACACTTTTTGAAATTTTATACATTTTATCTTTCAAAATGGACTTCATTTTTGGATTGGGAATATCGAAATTAGCTTAGGGTGAATTTTTTTACTTTTCGGATAACTTTCATATTTTGATGAATAGTGAAAATTACTAAATTTTAATTAAAAATAACATTTTTAATTGAAATAATTAATAATGATAAATTATTAATTTGAGTGATTTTAGAGTATAATTAGATTATATTTATTACCATTTAATCCAATGTTGGTCATTGGACATAATTTTACATTTAAACTGGACATAAACAAGTGTTAATCTTTTGATAGTTATTATCTCTTAAAAACACGCTTTTTTGTTTTAACAACAGGAATTAATTTTAAATTAATTTCTGCCACTTCTGTGTTATGAATTTAGAAAAATGGATCCCATATTTAGAATCCGTAGGTCCAAATTTTGTAAATAACCAACTTTTATTTTTAGACATTTTGAATAATTACTTCAGAAAATATTTTGTTTACAATGGTTAAAAGGTAAATTCGGTAAATAAGGGTAAAAAAATAATATTATAATAATAATAAATTACCATAAAACGTGTCTTAACCCTATTGTTTGATACATGTCCGACCATGGGCATCTTTGGAACGATTTTGGGACCACGTGGAACCACTTGTAAGTGATAATAACACTTTATATTAATTAAGTTAAGGTAAATACAAAAATGACATAAGCATATATCTTTTAGAAAAAAAAATTTACATAGGGTTATATATGTTATATTTTAGACTATAAATACTAATTAGAAAGTTAAAAAGATTTTCTACATAACGGTATTTTATTTATAATTTTTATACATTGAATAATTAAATTTATTTATGACACAATAGTGATGCAGTATTTTATTAATTTCCAAGGGACACCTCATCTGTGGTATTTGCAAAACCATGGGATTGACCATGGTATTTTCCCATGTTATTGGCCACTTGGGACACCTCATAGGATATCGTACTATTCACATGTCGGCCAAAATGATTACATCATTAATGATGTCATTAAACACACCGAAACTCAAAATTGTATTCTTACTATTCGCCGAAAAACAAAACATTTTATAAAAATCTCATAAATTCACCCTAACCTAATGTTGATGCACTGAATTCAAAAATGAACTCCATTTTATGAAAATAATTTTCAAAATATTTTTAATTTAATTTTTAAATAAAATCATTATTTATTCAAAAAAACAACTCTAAAACTATAACTTGTTTTGTAACACCTTGAAAAAGTAATCAAGGTCCAATAAAATTATCTTATAACCATAATAAAATAAAGTAACAATTTATGATTAAATTTTATGAAAATTCATTTTTATTTTAAATTATTAAATTAATTAAAAAAATGTAAATAAAATATTTATGACATACAAACATACCAAAACTTATATTATGATCATTTTTTCACTTTTAAGATTTCAAAATTGTATTTATACATTCATGGGTGATATTTTTTTTGATGATTTACTATTCATTACTATTTATAAGGGTATGTTACTATTCATTATTTACTATTCACTAAAAATCAAGTTGATTATATTAGACTCTAAATTTCTTATTAATCACAATTTTAGAAGTCCATTTTTGGAAAATCATTTCACATTATTAATTATTTAAAGTATACAAAAATATTTTAAAATACCCCTTTTTCCAAAATTCATGAATAATATGGAACTTATATAGATTCATCCTATATTTATCTGGACATTTTAAATACACAAATTTTACCATAAGAATAAATAACAATTTTATTTATACAAAAGGATTACACAAAGTAACTAAGGCCTTGTTACGTAGCCCCTTATAACACCTGCATAGGACCTAAGTGTAAGGTGTGCTATGGTGATAGAATCTTGGGGTGGCTCAGATAACATTTCCCGAGTGGTGATTAAAATAATCTTGAACTTCTCCCTTAGGCAATTTAATTTAAGCTTCAAATGTTGAAGTTCGGATTGGGCTTGGTCTAGAGCAAAGCCTAGTGATGCTACCTCCTTCCTAAGCTCCGATAGATGGGCTTTGTATGGCTCGAGTCTACTGGATGAGGCTATCAACTCTTCTTTCTGTACTAATTAACCAAGATCACTTGTCTTTATAAACAATAATTGTAACGTTAAGAGTTTATTTTCCAATGGTCATATAACAGTCGAACCCCAACGGTATCACTTCATTAATTAAAGGATATAGTTTTGTGGAGTATAAAATGAAATAACACACAAATTTAGAAAACAAAAATTATTCAAAAGTTCAGGTCATTACAAAAATGGAAGGTTTCATTAAAAGGCTAATTATTTTCAAGAATTATTAATCCTAAGTTAGATTCCAAAACTATAATTCCACTTACATATAAGTATTTAACAAATTTTATGTTTTATCAGCATATCATATTAGTTCTGCCGATGAATTTTCTCATTTATCGATGTTTTATTCAAACATGTATTTGTTTCGTGATGATGAATTTTGTAGTTTAAATTTCAATTATGTACATATATATAAATACATTGAGATATTAAATTGTTATATGTTTTGAATTCAAAAATATGGGATAAAATTATTTTCAAAACCATAAAGATTTATATATATATGTATATAAAAATATATACATATATTCTATGGGAATTTAAGTTTTTTTTAGAAATTTTAATTCATGATTTTGTTAATAACTAATTTAAGTTCAAGATTGGTTCATATTTAAGCATCATCATTTATTTTAGGAAACTATAAAAGTGCCATATTTAATCTATGTATACATATAGAAATTAAAAGTGTCCGTGTTCAAATTCTATGAGACGATAATCATGTTACATTAATGCCATATAAATGTGTGTATGTATATATATATATATTTATGGGAATCATTATGTTCTTTTATTTTAAAAATTATACTCACGGTATATATATATATATATATATATATAAAGGTTATAATGTTTATTGACTGGTTACAATACATAAGATTATATTTTAAAAAATGTGCATAGCATGTGATTGTGTTATTTTAAACTTAAGAATGTCACATCTACAAACAGTCATGGTCATGCATCAAGAATAATATCAACACAACTTTCGTTCAAAATAAACTCATGGTTTCAAATAAATTTTTTGAGGTTATAAAGCACATGTATTTCTTTAAGAATTGAAATGTTTTATTTATGATTTTATGTGCAAAAAATATTTATTTATTATAAAATATTGTTTTTAGAAGACAAAACTATATATGCATTTTTTATTAAATGTGAACTATTAATTTTATTGATGACCTACAAATAAAGACAATCAATTTAAGGATGAAATTAATATTTTTATGATAATATATGGATTAAGAACTTAAATTTTCAAGGTGGTAAGGGACAATTTGGATCGTTTACTGAATTTATTTAATCTATGAATAATAATTAAATAAATCAAAGTGGTATGGGACACTTTGGTTTGGTTAATGAATTTAATTAATCTATGAATAAGATTTAAATAAATCAAAGTGGTATGGGACACCTTGGTTTGTTTAATGAATTTATTTCATATATGATAAAGATTTAAATAAATCAAAGTGGTATCGGACACATTGATTTAAAGAACTATTTTTATTATACATATAAGGAATGAATATGACTTATTATGTGATGGGTGAGTCCCACTATAGCCTCTCGATGCATTGTTTGGTCTCATAAGATAAACTAGGTCATGGCACGAGGCCTTGACAAAATGGTTATGTATATTCTTGGCATGAGGCCATGATAAAATGTTTATGATGTCCTTCATTATGTATTCCCTCATAATGATTCTAATAAGTGAAATTCCATGTGATTATTAAACTAGTAAAATATTCATGGATAATGATCATACTCTTATAAACCAGTATAAATCAGTTTTATATTTCCAAGTGCACATTGGTTAAAGTTTTATATTTAAATATATACATGTATATTAATTCATTTTTAAAGAAGGATTAATATTTATCTTCCAAACCATAATGATAAATGACATCATTTTTTCAATTATTAATAAATATTACTTCATGTGTAAATTTTTATCCACACACCTAGTATGATATGGATAATTAAGTGTGGCTGTATTCTGAATTTTAAATGGTGTTTCATGCATTTTTTTTCAAGTATGTGCATATTATATAATGCGTTTTTTGTAACTCTTAAATAAGTTTAGAAACATTGAGAATGATTATATCATAAAAATTGTATGAGAATATCTCCATAAAATAGTGATGACATGTTATGGGAAATGCTAATTTCTTGATTTAAAGAATTTATTTTAAAGAAATGTTTTAAAAGAAATATTATTTTTTATGTTTTTGTTTTGAAACCCCTTACCAGGTATATCCAATTCTCACCCCTTGTTTTAAAATTATAGTTCACATGTCACTTTGAAGTCCAAAGTTAGATTCCATCATTTTTATTTGTTGTGGAATAGAAGTTTGGATTTTGTTTGTTTAATTTTATTGCTACTCTGATAAATTGTATGCTTTTATCTAACTTTCCAAAACCTATACCGGTAAAAGTTACTCTACTATGTAATGTTTAAGGCTGGGTCCTTATAGTTAGAGAGAAAAGAAAGTGAGATACACTTTTTAAGGAAGTGGTATCTTATTGCACATAGTTTAGTCGTATGGTTAGGAAAACCATGTGCTAAATTAATGCCAGCCATTTCTTTAAGGAAAACCATTTCATAGTTATCTCACATGGTCTCCATATCATGCACCAACCATACTAAATCAACTAACTTAAAAAGACCAAAGCCAAACTTCGAAGCATGTGTTTTCTCCAAAGTGGACACACGGTTTGTGAAAACTGTTCACCAACCATAGGCTTTCCCTTTTTCCCATGTCTCACTATACATGGTTTCTTTAAAGTGTTTCATGGTTTCCACAAACTGTGCACCACCCGTGAACCTATAGAAAATCCCCCAAAACTCTCAAATATTCTCCGAGCTCTCCCAAACCTCACCCTTATACTTTATATACTTTCAAAACATAAATAAAGGGTTACATACCAAAAACCAAGGGTGATGCAAAATTAATTCCTAGGTTATAATGGTGATTTTTAAATAGTAACTTTTTAATTGAGTATCATATTTTTTTTAAAATATAGTGTTTTATGAATCAAAATCTATTGAAGAGATTGAATTTATTTAAAATTAAATGTATCCTAAAGTCTTATGATGTTATATTCTCTTATGTGTTTGGTGTTTTATATCATATATTCTATCGAACATGTTGTTCCTATTTTAAAAATCTCTAGGTGTTACAAAAGTAATCTCTAAAGACTATATTCATTAGAACCATGATGATAGTGGGATAATTGGTAAGTCCAAATAGAATAACTATAAATTAATAATGACCAAACCTCCTACAAAATTGTATCTTGGTTATATCATCCTTCTTGACCCTTAAATAAGTATATCCTGAATGAAATTCAATCTTTTAAAAGTATTGATCTATATGTACTTGAAAAAACAAGCCATCAATATAAAGTAGATAATACTTTTTCTTGATATTCAACATGTTAAGTTACCAAAAATTAATGTAAATATGAATTGAAACATATTACTTATTAACTAAAATAACATTTTCAACCCATAGAGATGCACTAGGGATTATGAATCAATTTTCTATATTCTCCTAGATTTTCTCCTTCAATTGTGGTAACTCAAATGAGTCTATTATATAAAGAGTCTTTTAAAAAGGCATAACACTAGGTATGAGATATATTGAAAAATAAACATCATGACTTGCGAGAACAGTAAGAAATTATTCTAGAAATACATTATCATATTCCCACACAATAGTTATATCATCAATGTTGAGTTTATCCCCATCCAATTGAGAAAAGTACTCCTAAAGAATTGGTAATAAGACCCATATAATAGAAATAATTTCTATTGGATGTTCATGTTTATCCTTGAATTGATAAAACATCATAAGTTGATTCAAAATATTAAATATGAATTCTCTTTATTGTAAATTGATATAGACTCTATATAGATAGAGAAAATACAGGCCTAAAATAATATCAAATTTAATTATAAGAAGATTAACTAGATTTAGAAGAATCACATTACCAAAAACTTATATCAAAGTATATTTATATACTTGAGATTAAATCCTCCAACCATTGGAAATTTTCAACAATAATTCGATATTTAACCATTGATGCGGTGATGTGAGACTCTTAGAAAATTATTAAAATATAAAACAGTGGGTAGAACCTAAATCAAATAAGATATTTTTTGGTTTTATAATGTATAGTAAGTGTATCCTTAACCACTCTGTTCTAGTAGCCCACGTTTTCAATTATGATTGTATAAGCCTTCCCTTTATCTTTCGTCTTAGGATACCATTGTTCCTAATTTTCATCATTAACCCTTGGTTTTGTGCACTTGTTGGCATAATTCATACACACCTTGTAATTGAATCATTTGAGTGTGGGTAGTGCATTTAATTATTATTTATCTCTATTCATTTCGTTTTCTAGCCTCTTTACATCAATTTATCATTGAAGTGCTCTATGACCTTTATTCTTGAAATTTCCTTTAAACTCCATCTTTATTTTCATGTCCCCAAAACCAAGATAACAATGAGAGTCTCTTCAATCCATTTCATCCTTAAGGTCACATTTAACTATTGATTTATCACTCTCAAATTCTCTTGTGGATAAATACTTTTATAAACTTGGTCTTATACTAATAAAGAATCTATCAATTTTTTGTTCATGTTTGATGATAAAACCATAATAATACCTTGTAAGTTTGGTGAAACTTTCCTTGTATGTACTATGAATTCATCACATTTTTTCAATTCTAGGAATTAACTACCTATTTACTTATGAAGATTTAAGTAAAAATACTTATTAAAAAAATACCTTCTTAAACTATTCTAGTGTCATAGTGTTAATTTCTTCCTCTTACCACATATTCTTCATAATATTCCACCATTGATCAGATTCACCATTCAAATGATATATATCCATAACAACCTTCCCATGGTCTAAGTACTGAGGAAAGGAAAATATCTTTTTTATAGTAATGATATTCTTCTCTTTAATATATGGATCAAAGATACCTCAGAAGTATGGTGAACTTTGCTTCATAAAAGACTTAATGGTAATTTCATCCTTACATTGTACATTTGGAAGTTTATCATGATTCATTCTACCTTTCATATCTTGATAGAGTTGGGTGAACATAGCCAAAATGATTTATAATCTCAGCTCCCATATAATTTATTTGCGCATGAGGATGGTAATTACATTGTTCATTACATTCATTGTCCACATGATTCTTCATGTATCTATCCCTTTACTAAAACCAAGAATGTGAATGTGAGCATCAAGAATAAATAATAAGATCAATCAATCATATGATAATGATAGTTATTCCAAAGATTTCATAAATTATGACACCATCTTATCAATAAATGACACTTTAACTTCATCCTATATCACATTCAATACTTAACAGTTTGTCCTAGGTTTTATCTTCTCATTCCAAATCTCTAAAGATAATTAAACCCCACTTTTTAAAAACTGAGGAGACCCATGAATTAAATAAATAAATATTACATCATTTTAGATGAATATTCAATACATGTAATAATAATACACACCTTGAAAAGGTTTAGTGTCTTCTGAGAATATATATATAGTAACATTATTTCATAAAAGGTCTTCAACAACTCCTACAGAATTTATTCTCATATCGTACCCTTCTAGACTTTTCTTACTTAATTCCCTTCATTATAACATGGAGAAATGGACACATAAGATGGTTTGAGATCAAATACTCAATAACTGTAAACATGGGAGACATAATTTCAAAGGTCATAAGTGAACATAAGATATTCATAAGGGTATGAGAATATAATCATAGTATATAAATTTCATACCCAATTATATAAATTTTAAATCATGTGTCATTGCATAAAGCTTTATAAAAACATAAGACATAAGTTATAATAGAATCGAGCACCAAACAATCATAAGTTGCAATATCACAACATAGACATAAGAATATGGAATAAGAACGTGGCATAAAAAATAATAGAGATTAGGTGTAAATTCTACCCACCAAAACATTCATCACATAATATGTCAAGACTAACCACCATAGAATTCATCACATAGTAGTCATGGGTTAACATCCCATGTACCATATTGGGCTTGGATTAACACATCTATACCCTCTGAAACTTGGGTTAACAACCCATGTATCATTTGATCTCAGAAGATATAAAACATTATCCAATACATTGGAAGGATATATAATCCTAGGACAACCCATAAAATTATTAAATCTATATATATGTGTGCCACAAGATCATTAAAACATTCATTATTTCATTAAATAATAATTAACCTATGAGAAAGAAATGGGTTTCATGTAATCATCATTTAAAACATAATCATCATCATAATAAATATAGGGAAATAATGTGGATGGTGTCAAAAGAGAATATCCCAAGTGAATTATAACAATAATTAAATGATGATGACATAGATTGAAAATCTATTTTATAAAATAATCAAAAGTGTGATTTGAAAATTAGAGAAAATAATCTATTATTTTGGTAAAATTTAAAAACTAAAAAATTATAAAATAATAGAAATAGATATTTCTTTTAGAAAACAATTGGAACTTATAAAGGGTGATTAATTATGAATAAATGACATTATGGAAATAAAATTAAGTCATGTTTTATAACGCCCCGACCCCATAAGCCCAATGTCGGTGCGTTATTACTTATCATTGGGATGATCATAAAAGATCAAGTCTCAAAAGACTGATTAGTTTAGTATCCTTGGAAGTACTAGATAAATTCATAAGGTTTATATTACATTATAAAATGGAAAACTACTAAAACATTGTTTCCATGTAAAACACTGAGATCCCATAGACTATCCCTATAGGTCAGTCATAATATACTTCTTCACATCCTGGGAAAAAATAAAACATAGAAAGGGGTGAGCTCAAATACTCAGTAAAGATAACAATATAGAGGAAACTTTCATAAATAAGCATAAACATTTAAGGCAATGTATAAAACTAAAACAAAAGCCTTTTCAAAATAAACTTCATCATAATATGGAAAATATAAATCAAAATAATTCCATTTACTTACTCACATGGATATTTTACTAGTCGAATAATCACATGCAATATCAATATCCAATTTTATGATGATGGAATGCATAATGTCAGACTTTCATAACCACATAGTAAAGGCCTTGTGCTAAGACTACAAATAGTATTTTTTCAAGTCCTTGTGCCAAGACACTAGTTTTTCTCGTGAGACCTACTGATGCATCGAGGAGCTATAGCGGGCTCTACCTATCACTTACTAAGTCCAATGCATTCCTCATATGAAGAGGTTTAAACATAACATAAACATTCATATTAAATCTAGCATAAGAAATGTAAATACTTTATCCATAAACCATGAATGGAATAAAAATAACACATACACAGTCAAACATATCACAAAACCTTCAATGCAATATGGAATTTTTGTATCATAATAAATCAACTTTAAATAAGCTTAAAATCTATTAAAGGAAGTTGACATAGATGAAATCAAAACCTTTTTTAGAGAAATATCTTTCTATTTTGAAATTATTTATGAAAAAATTTATTTTAAAAATATTCTTATAATCTTGTAAGGGAAGATTCAACGATGTTATAATGGGAGAAAATAGTATCACTCAACGTATAAGTTAAAAAAACATTATTTCCTTAAATTTGTCGAAAAGGTCAAAAAGTACCTTGTTTGGAAAATGACAAAAAGATTACTCTAAAAATATATAAAGTCAAATAAGGGTATAAATGAATTTAACCCATTGTCTAGTAAATAGTAAAAATATTTTGAAATACATTTTTAAGAATCATGGATGTGGATGATAGAGGTCCCAGTAGATAATTACGTATAAACAACCTCAGATAATGAAGAGATTATGAAATTAACCCTTAACTTGTACTTTAACTTGGCCGAGGGTAGGTTTACCTCCTGTATAATGGTGAAATAATTGTTATTAAATTATACAATAATCATATAAATTAATATGACATCATATATGATCTTTTAATATTTATTTGTTAATAATATTTTAGTATTATCGTCGTTTCGGGTGTTAACTGATTCGTTTTCCTTTATATGCTTTATTACTTGAGTAATATTTGTTATGGATAGGATGTATCTTATTAATATTAACAATGATATTAAGTCTTTAAACATTATTTTTAATCATCTAATGAAAATTAGTCTTGAATGGATTACGATGGGTAATGAATCTCATCGCGTTTGTGGAGACGGTAATCCGTATGTACACACGAGCGACAATATCATTATTTTGATATTAAAATAATATATAATTGGATGGTATATCATATATAAAGAATCATTATCATGTTATATTTATTATTTAAATCAATTACACATCATTATTATACCCATCCAAATAATAATGTATTGAATAACAATTACACCACGATGTGGAGACGGTAAGCCGTACGTACGCACGTATGGTGACATGTCATTCAAAGAATGGATAGAATATTGAATATGGTTGTACCATATTTATAATAACATCACAGTATATATAAGATACTGGAGTTATTATTTTAGAATGGAAACAACAAAGAAAGAGGAAGTGGAAGAAGAAAGGAACTTGAAAGAGGTGATGAAATATTTAACTCTTCTTCGGGTTCTTCCTTTTGATTTGATCAAAAGGGATCCTTAGGTTGGATTTATGAATAAAGTAAGGCCTATATGATTAAGGGAGTAAATTTTATAGGGTATTTGGGAAGAGTTTGGCCGATCCCAAATGCTTTGACGGTGTGAATTGGAGATAAGGGGGAGTGCCCTTTTATAAGAGGGGTGAGGGAACCTTAGGAAAAGCTAGAAATATTATTCTATAATAAAATATTTTTAGGTTTATAATGGATCAAAAATGAATTATTTAAAGTATAAGGTGGGTATGGGTAGAAAACCACTCTACCAATATGTTTTAGAAAGGTTTGGGTCACTATATTTACCTTATATTTTAGATTTAACTCTTAGTTAAATAGTTTGACATTTACCATGTCTCTTTGTAGTTTTATATTGTATAGTTAATAAACTTACTATATACCTCTAAGAGAACCCAAAGTGGTTCATTAAAGATACACCTATAATTATATAAGTATTTTTGTAGAACCTTATATTTTTAGGAATAGAATATCAATTAATGATATAATATTTGTTTTAAAAACTCCTTTATGTCAATTTTGACACTATTTGTTATTTTATTTTTTCTAAATTCTTAACAGCATTATTACTTCAAAATAAATTAATCTAACCATCCCAAATATGTCATATTAACCTATAAAATTTGTGTAATTCATAAAAAGTCTCAAATTACATTTATTTGGATATTTTTAATATCAATTATTTTGATCTTTCATTAATACGGTAATTATTGAATCATCATTGTGTCATAAATAAATTTAATTATTTAATGTATAAAAAATATAAATATAATAACATTATGTAGTAAATATTATTAGCTTTATAATTAATATTCATAGTTGAATTTATCTTATGTGTAACCCTATATTAAAAAAATTTATTTATTAAACTTTGAATTTAACACTTTTAACTCTTATTTGAATTAAATAATAATAAATGTCCTAATCTAATCCAAGTGAACCTAAAGGATATTATTTTATTCCTAAGGTTGTTTTTTGTCGAATTTATCTTATCCAATAGAATTAGGACATGTTTTAGGGTAATAATAATATCATTTTTACCCTCAATTACCCTATTTACTTTTAACCGTGGTAAATAAAAGTAAAAAATTACTATTTACAAAAAATTATTTTCATCTCATTGAACAAAATTTTACTTATTGATATCAACTGTGTCTCTAGGATTTTTGAAATTCAACTCATAGAAGCGGTAAAATTAATTTTTATGTAAATTTGAAAATGCTCCTAGGATATGGGTAAAAGACGGTAAAAGGTTCAATAAAATTTTTATATATCTAAAATTATTATAAACCGACACCAATGAATTAAATTGAACTTATATAGGTATTATGTATCTATTTTTACCTAAAAAAAATTAAATTAAATAAATAAAAATTTAAATAAAAATTAGGTTTTAAACTATAACTCAGTGTTTTTCACTATTCATCCAAAATTGAAAGATTTTAGAAAAATACAAAAAATTCACCATAAGTTAATTTTGATACTCCAAATCAAAAAATGAAGTCCATTTTGAAAGATAAAATTTATAAAATTTCAAAAAGTGGGTATTACTATTCATAACGACTAGTTTGATTGGTTGTGGTGTGTTAGAACTTGAAGTTGCATACAACACACGCTATTGTATTATTCAAATAGAAGCGTACCATGGAAGATTGGGGTGTTACATTCTCACATCCTTCAAATAATTTCATCCTTGAAATTTCTAGAATATTACTGCATAAAAAGACTCGGGTGGTTCTTCATCATAAGTTCCTCAGGTTCCCACGTTGCCTCTTCTATCTTATGGATTCCCAATAGAATCTTTACCAGACGAGTTGTCTGGTTTCTCAGCAATAGTTATCTTGTATCAAGAACCTTGACAGGCTCTTCGCAATAAGACATATCGAGTTCCAGTTCTAATTTCTCATAGGTAAGTACATGCATTGGGTCAGGCATGTATTTTCTAAACAGTGATACGTGGAATACATCGTGAACTTTGGAGAGACTTGGCGGCATTTCCAAATGGTAAGCTACAGCCCCAATTCATTCTAGAATTTTGAAAGGTCCAATGTAACTAGGACTTAATTTTCCATTCTTACTGAAACGTATAACACCCATCCATGGATATAACTTCAAGAAAATATGATCTCCTACCTGAAATTCCAAATCCTTCCTTTGGTTATCGACATAGCTCTTCTGCCTACTTTGATCTGCTTTGATGTGGGTTTGGATTACCTTCAACTTTTCCATCGTTTCCTCCAAAGTTTTGGGACAATGAGTTTTCTTTCACCAACATCATCCAAACAGGATGGTGTGCGAAATATCTTTCGGTATAACGCTTTATATGGTGCCATCTGAATACTTTACTGGAAGATATTGTTATAGGAAAATTCTACCATATGTAAATATTGATCCCACATACCTTGAATGTCAAGTGATCATGATCTCAACTTGTCTTATAAGGTTTTAATAGTCTGTTCTAATTGTACATCAGTTTGGGGGTGATAGGACATACTCAAATGAAGTTCAGTATCCAGGGATTTTTGAAGACTTTTCCAGAATCTTGATGTAAAATGTAGATCATGATCATAAACAATCGATAGGGGTACTCCATGAAGTCTCACAACATCATTAATATATAGTCTTGTGAGATGTTCAAGTGGTAAATCTTCTCTTATAGTAAGAAAATGTGTTGACTTAGTAAGACGATCAATAATGACCCATATTGCATCGTTTCTTCTAGGATTCTTTGGTAGTCCCATGAAAAATTCCATCGTAATATTATCCCATTTCCACTCAGGTATGGGAAGAGGTTGCAAGACTCCTCTAAGTTTTTGCCTTCCAGCTTTCACTCGTTGACAAACCATACATCTTGACACAAATTAGCAATCTCCCTCTTCATGTTGTCCCACCAAAAATGTTCCTTCAAATCTCTATACATTTTTGTGCTCCCATGGGGTATAGAAAAATTTTAACTATGAGCATCATCAAACAATTCTCTTTATGTATCTTGTATATTGGGAACACAAAGTCTCTTCCCAAATTTCAAAATTCCTTCTTTATATACAAAGTCACTCAATCACCCATCATTCAGAGCTTTAATATTCTTTTGAAACTCTTCATCACCAACCTAAGAACTTTTAATTATTTCTAGTAAAGATGGTTTGGAAACCATTTGAAAAAGAATTAATGTTTCACCTTCCTTGGTTATTCCCGTATCCATATTTACTAAATCCAGGAAAATAGGATCCCTTTCAACTCTCATTTTGTTCAAAACTCCATGATCTTTTCTGATCAAAGAATCTACCACCTTATTTGCCTTCCCCAGATGGTATTGTATCATGCAATCATAATCCTTGAGTAGTTCAAGCCATCTCAATTTCTTCATGTTGAGTTCATTCTGTGAGAAAATATACTTCAAACTCTTGTGATCAGTATAAATCTCACATTTTTACCATAGATATAGTGTCTCTAAATCTTCAAAGAAAATATTACAGCTTCAAACTCAATATCATGTGTAGGATAGTTTCTCTCATTAATTTTTAGCTACCGTGATGCATAGGCAATAACCCTATCATTCTGCATAAGAACACAACCAAGTCCTTTCTTTGAAGCATCACTATAAATAGAAAACTCATCATTTCTTGATGGTAGAGTCAATATAGGAGCATTGACTAATATTATCTTCAATTATTCAAAACATTCTTCACATTATTTTGTCTAAAAAAATTTCACCCCTTTACGTGTTAGCATGGTTAATGGGTTAGCCAATCGGGAAAAATTCGGGATGAAACGACATGGACAAGAAAATAAATCTCTTGAAGCCAGAATTCACACTTTCTAAACTTCCCAAATAATTCATTTCTTCTAAGAGTCTTCAGGATGATGCGCAAGTGATTTTCATGATCTTCGTAGCTTTTGGAGTATACCAAGATATCATCAATAAATACCACTACAAATTCATCAAGATATTCCATGAAAACTCTATTCATTAGATCCATGAAGACAAAGGGTGCATTAGTCAATCCAAAAGGCATTACTATAAACTTGTAATGCCCGTACCTGGTTCGAAATGCTATTTTCAGAATGTCTTCCTTCTTCACACACAACTGATGATATCAAGATCGAAGGTCAGTCTTCAAAATGTATTGAGCTCCATGAAGTTGGTCGAATAAATCATCAATGCGAGATAGGGGATACTTGTTCTTTATTATAATAGAATTAATCTCCCTTTAGTCAATACACAACCTCATAGATACAACTTTTTTCTTAACAAAAAGGACATGGGATCCCCATGGAGAAACACTAGGGTGAATAAATCCCTTATTACTCAATTCCTCTAGTTGTTTCTTTATTTCTACTAATTACATAGTGTTCATTCTATAAGGGGTCTTCGATACAGGCCTTGAACCAGGAATTAAATCAATTTAAAACACAATTTCTCATTCTGGAGGATGTCTAGGTAAATCCTATGAAAACACATCAACATATTCTTGCACAATAGGTACATCCTCTATTTGAACATTCCTTTCCTCACCCACAGTCATTTCATTCTCTTCCTCCCCAATAATTGAATTTATTTGAGCTATTGGGGCTGGATCTAGATAAGAATTAGGTGGTGATGTTTCTGCTCTAAATATAAGGTACTCCTTATCATCATCAAAAATAGTAACCTCCTTCTTCTTACAATAAATTTTCACATCATGGTCTAAAATCCAATACATACTGAGGATTAAATGAAATTAGATCTTGGGTATAACGATGATATCATTAGATAAAGAACATTTATATTCCCTAATGGGGGATGATTCACAAATCTTTGTTTCAATGATACTTCCCTTAGAAGTTTTGACTAACAACTCCCTTGTTAAATCACATTGGAAATATCTAATTTTCTTAGAAAAGTGGGAAGATATGAAATAATGGGATGATCTAGAATCAAATAAAGCATTTGATAAACTTGAGGAAACCATTAAATTACCTACCACTACGTCTTTCGGAGCTTCAACCTCAACAGTAGTGATAACATAAGCTTGACCTTGATCCCTTGGCCTTTTTTGAGAAAGGTTCTCCTAAAGCTTAGGACATTCATTCGCATAATGCCCCTATCTCTACAATTGTGGTATTCAACATCGACAGCCTCTGTCTTCCCCTTGCAATCACGATCTTGGTGGCCTTTTTCACCACACTTGTAACAGAATCTCATTCCCTTTAGGAAAGTACCAGGGTGTTTCTTCCCACATTTATTGCAGGATGGATATTCAAATTTTCCCTTCTTCCCCTTATTTCCATTTCCAGAGTGTTGAGAAGATCTCTTTTTCTCTTTCTTTTCTTTAAAGATGTAAGACATAGAGAATTCTTTTTCTGTCTTGATAGCACATGATACAGTATCTTCGTACAAAGAGAAGGATTGTGAGACTAATTCTCGATGGAGAAATGATTTTAACCCATCAATGAAATGATCAATCTTACTTCTTGGGTTACGTATATAATCTACAGCATGCCTCGCTAACCTTGTAAAGTTATCTTCATACTTTGTGATATTCTCATTCTCCTTTTGCCTCAGACTTAGAAATTGTCTTTCCATATCCGCTTGATGGTCATGAGGAAAGTATTTTTCTATGAAAATTTCTTTAAACTCCCTCCATTCTATATTTTATAATTCATCATATTCCTTTTTGTTTCGAATCAATGAACACCATTGATCAACATCTCTAGTGAGGAGGTAAACTACCATGACAACTTTTTCCCTTTCGCAACTCCCAAAGGCATGGAATATTTTCTCTAAGGAATTTATCCATTACTCATATACTAATGCATTTTTACCCCTATTAAATGTTTTTGTTTGTTGCCTCATGAAGTGATCTAACATTTATCCCCCACCCTACGGATCAGGGTGCTTCATACGGGTAAAGTTATTATTTATAACCTGAGTGAGTTGTCCCAATATAGCGATAAGCTGATCAGTACTAGTTGTATCACGAGATCCACTATAATTATCTTGATCAGGAGGAAAATCCCTATATAGAGTGCTTTCATTGATGCGGTTTCCATTCCTTCCACTAAGTGCCATTTCTAAACAATAGCATAAAGTAGATTAGTTTATGAATCGAAATACATAATTACTAACTTGTAAAATATATAACATAAATTAAATAGTTTATGGATATAATCTATAATCATAAAAAATGTTTTCCTTGAGGATTTATGTACTCATAAACCCTTCATAATGGTTTATAAAGAAAATCAGAATTATCCTAAGCATATCCCCCAGGAGTATCGTAACCTAGAGTACAACAAGGCTCGTTATCATGCACTAGTTCTCGTTCGAGTCTAGCTCAAAGCGGTGTTTTCGGGTTTTACCCCTAGGTACATATGTGCCAGAGCTGCCTCTACCTTTTCGTATCCAGACAGGGATGTAATGCTTGGAAAACTCACAAAATCTCTACAATACCAAAATTTTAGGAAGTTCTTCTATACTAATCCTCAAAGACTATCTTAGGGCTATGTGCTCTAATCAGAGATTACCTAAATCTAGTTTCCAATATTTGTACTAAACATCCTCTGATTCCAACTATAACGCCCCAACCCTAGAATCCCAGAGTCAGTGCATTATTATTTATCATTGGCATGATCAAAAAATATCAAGTCTCGAAAGACCGGTAAGTTTAGTAGCCTTGGAAGTACTATATACATCATAAGGTTTACATTACATCATAAAATGGAAAACGACAAAAACATTGTTTCCATGGACAACACTGAGATCCCATAGACTATCCTTGCAGGTCAGTCATAATATACTTCTTCGCATCTTGGGAAAAATAAAACATATAAAGGGGTGAGCTCAAATGCTCAGTAAGGATAACAATATAGTGGAAACTTTCATAAATAAGCATAAACATTTAAGGCAATGTATAAAACTAAAAAAAGCCTTTTTAACATAAACTGCATCATAATATGGAAAATATAAATCAAAATATTTACATTTACTTACACACATGGATATTTTACTAGTCAAATAATCACATGCAATATCAAAAGACACTTTCATGATGATGGAATGCATAATGTCAGACTTTCATAACCACATAGTCAAGGCCTTGTACCAAGACTACAAATAAGATTTTGTCAAGTCCTTGTACCAAGATACTAGATTGTCTCATGAGACCTATCGATGCATCTAGGAACTATATCAGGCTCCACCTGTCACTCAATAAGTCCAATGCATTCCTCATATGAAAAGGTTTAAACATAACATAAACATTTGTATTAAAACTAGCATACAAAATGTCATTACTTTATCCATAAACTATGAATAGTTTAAAAATAACACATCCACTGTCAAACATATAACAAAACCTTCAACATAATATGGAAGTTTTGTATCATAATAAATCAACTTAAAATAAGCTTAAAATCCATCAAAGGATGTCGAAATAGATGAAATCAAAACCTTTTTCAGAGAAATATATCTTTCTATTTTGAAATCATTTAAGAAAAAAATTATTTTTAAAATATTCTTATAAGCTTGTAAGGGAATCTTTGACGATGTCATAATGGTGGAAAATAGGTTCACCCTTCGTATAAGTTAAAAAAATTATTACCTTAAAGTTGTCAAAAAGGTCAAAAAGTACCTTGTTTGGAAAACGACAGAAATATTTCTTTCAAACACATAAGGTAAAATAAGGGTATAAATGACCTTAACCCATTGTATATTAAATAGTAAAAATGTTTTTTTAAGAATCAAGGATGTGGATGATAAAGAGGTCCCAGTAGATAATTACATATAAACAACCTCAGATAATGAAGAGATTGTGAAATTAACCCTTACCTTATACTTTTCCTTGGTCAAGGTTAGGTTAACCTCCTATATAATGGTGAAATAATTGTTATTAAATTATAAAAGAATCATATACATTAATATGATATCATATATGATCTTTTTATATTGCTTTGTTAATAATATTTTAGTATTATCGTTGTTTCGTGTGTTAACTGATTTGTTTTCCTTTATATGATTTGTTACGTAAGTAAGGTTTGTTATGGATAGGATGTATCTTATTAATATTCATAATTATATTAAGTCTTTAAACATTATTTTTAATCATCTAATGAAAATTATTCTTGAATGGATTACGATGGGGAATGAATCTCATCGCGTTCGTGGAGACGGTAATCCGTACGTACGCACGAGCAACAAAAATCATTATTTTGATATTAAAATAATTTATAATTGGATGGTATATCATATATAAAGAATAATTATCATGTTATATTTATTATTTACATCAATTTCACGTCATTATTATACCCATCCAAATAATGATGTATTGAATAACAATTACACCACAGCATGGAGACGGTAAGCCGTACGTACGCACGTATGGTGACATGTAATTCAAAGGATGGATAGAATAATGAATATGGTTGTACCATATTTATAATAGCATAATAGTATATATAATACACTGGAGTTATTATTTTATAATGGAAACAACAAGGAAAGAGGTAGTGGAAGAAGAAAGGAACTTGAAAGAGTTGATGAAATATTTACCTCTTCTTCAGGTTCTTCCTTTTGATTTGATCAAAAGGGATCCTTAGGATGGCTTTATGACTAAAGGAAGGACTCTAGGATTAATTTAGTACAGTTTAGAGGGTATTTGGGGAGAGTTTTGACGATCCAAAAGGCTTTTAAGGTGTGAATTAGAGAGAAGGGGGAGTGCCCTTTTAGAAGAGGGGTGAGGGGCACCTTAGGAAAAGCTAGAAATATTAATTTATAATAAAATTATTTTTGGTTTCTAATGACTCAAAAATGAATTATTTAAATTCTAAGGTGGGGATGGGTCTAAAACAGCTCAACCAATATCTTTTAGATAGGTTGGGTCACTATATTAACCTTATATTTTTTATTTAACTCTTAGTTAAATAGTTTGACATTTACCATGTCTCTTTGTATTTTTATATTATATAGTTAGTAAACATACTATTTGCTTCCAAGAGAACCTCAAGTGGTTCATTAATGATACACCTATCATTATATAAGTATTTTGGCCTAACATTAGATTTTTAATAATATAATATCAATCAATAATATAATATTTGTTTTTAAAACTCTTTTATGTCAATTTTGACACTATTTGGAATTTTTTATTTCTAAATTCATAACAGCATTATTACTTAGAAAACAATTCATATAAAAACCCTAATATGTCATATTAACCTATAAAATTAGTCTAATTCATGAAATGTCTCAAATTAAATTTATTTGGAATTTTATAATATCAATTATTTTTAATATTTCATTAATACAGTAATTACTACATCATCATTGTTTCATAAATAAATTTAATTATTTAATGTCTAAAATATATAAATAAAATACCATTATGTAGGAAATACTTTTATCTTTATAATGAATATTTATATCCTAATTTATATTATGTTTAACCCTATATTAAAAATGGATTAGTTGTTAAACATTGAATTTAATACTTTTAACTCTTCTTTGAATTAAATAATAATAAATGCCATAATCTAATCCAAGTGACCGAAAGGACCATATTTTATTCCTAAGGTTTTTTTGGTAGAATTACACTTATCCAATAGAATTAGTACATGTATTAGGGTAATAATAATATCATTTTTACCCTTAATTACCCTATTTACTTTTAACCGTGGTAAATAAAAGTAAAAAGTTACTATTCACCAAAAATTATTTTCATCTTATTGAACCACATTTTACTTACTCGTATCTACCGTGTCTCTCAGATTTTTTAATTCAACTCACAGAAGCGGTAAAATTATGTTTTATGTAAATTTGCAAGTGCTTCTAGGAGGTGGGTAAAAGACGGTAAAAAGTTCAATAAAATTTTTATGTATCTGAAATTATTATAAACTGACTCCAATGAATTACATTGAACTTATATAGGTATTATGTATCTATTTTTACCTAAAAAAAATTTAAATAAAATAAATAATTATTTAAATAAAAATTCTGTTTTAAACTATAACTCACTGTTTTTCACTATTCATTAAAAACTAAAAGTTTTCGGAAAAAAACTAAAAATTCAGCCTAAGCTAATTTTGATACTCCGAATCCAAAAATGAAGTCCATTTTGAAACATAAAATTTATAAAATTTCAAAAAGTGGGTATTACTATTCATAATGGCTAGTTTGATAGGTTGTGGTGTGTTAGAACTTGAAGTTGCGTACAACACACGCTATTGTATTATTCAAAGAGAAGCATACCATGGAAGCTTGGGGTGTTACATGTTTTATAATTTAAAAGATAGTATTCTTCTCGCAATTTTGTAAAAAGTGAAAGGTGAGTCATATAAAAAACTATTAAAAAGATTAATTTTAATCGTTCATAAATAATTTAAAAGTTAGTGAAAATTAAATTTTAAAAACATTTAATTATAGGTAAGAACTACCAAAAAAAAATTATTAGAACATGGATATGGAAGATAACATTCCTGACTAAAAGAAGATAAATTAGGTTAGCTTTTCTAAAAAACATTCTTTTCATAATTGATAGTGAAAAAATGGGGGAAGTGGTACTAATAATATAAAACCCTTGAAATAACCATATGTGTAGCGAATATTTTTGGGTTTAATAGTGACATAAAATATGATTTATCTTAATGTAAATTAAAACATAAACAATTCCAATAAAATTTATATTATAGCATTAACCCTTACCTCAAGTCTTGACTTCCTTCGTAAGAACAATTAAATTCCTATATAATATATTTATATTTATTACAAATCTATACATGATCCATATTTATACTTATCATTAAATATATCATTAACTTATAATTTCCAATTGCCAATTTATTAATAATTCTTCATTGAAATCAATATTTAGGTGTTAAGTGTTCTCTTTCCCATGTAAGTTTTCATTCAATGGTTCTGATACATACGCCTTGGTCATGGTTTCATCACCTAAAGAATCCTAATAATTTCAAAATTTTCATATTTATCCATTATATGAATTATTTTTACCATTCATATAAATTGATGGTGAAAAATGAATTACATCACTTCATGGACATGATAGTTAATGCCTACGCATGAGTGATATTTTCATTTTTTTAATAACTGGAAAAAAAGAGTGATGAATAATAATTTATCATTAAAAATCATAATAAAATAATAAATATAATATATATTTATTAAATATATCCTTATTACCAACCATGTAAATCAAAAATTAAAAATGAATCACATTTCATTATGGAAGTGTTAGTCCATACGTACGCAGGAGCGACATTATCATTTTCCAATGGATAAGAGGGTAAGATGGTAGATAATATTTTATCTTTAAAGAATCATAATTATGTTATAAACATAATATATATCTATTAAATATAGATAAATAACCATACATGAGATATAGTTATGAAAAATAAAATACATCACTTTATGAAGATGGTAGTATATACGTGCACATAAGAAACATTTTTATTTTCCATTAGATATATAAGAGATAGAAAATGCATATACAATTAACATGAAAAAATTAAGTATAGTAAAAATATATATTTAATAATGTTAAAATGGTTATATAATATTTGGAGGAAGTTTAGGAAGAAAGAAACTCAAAATAGATTATTAAAGACAATTACCTCTTCTTGGAGTGTCTTCCTTTAGCTTACACCTTAAGCCTTCTTAAGATGGTATTTTGGTGATAAAAATACCTCTAGTACATGTGGAGTAAATTTTTGACGGTATTTAGATATCAATTGGTTGAACTAAAGTCCTCAAGTGGTGTGTAAAAGTAAGAATGAAAGGTGTCCTTTTATAAGAGAGATTGGAGGAAAACATGTAAACACTTAAAACTTTATTTTATAATATATGTCTTACTCAAGTCAAGTGTCTGAAAATTTTCACAGTTTAAAATAATTGAACGTTGAGTTAGAAATACAATAAACCAATGATATATAATAAAAAATTGTGTCATTTTAAACATTATCTTTTAGGTTACCCCCCCCCCAAACCCTTTTAAACCTTACTATAGTAAGAATATTTTTACCATGGTACCTATTCATTATGGATAAAAATTAATTTGAAATTATTACCTAATATTAATTATTATAATTAAAGGTATTTAATACATTTTAAAAGACTCAGTTCCTATAAGTGATATAAATTAATCCAAACATCCACACACAAAATGCATAAAAACCATATTTAGATAAAATGTAATTTAGGCATAAAAATGATTTTATTGTCATTCCTTACCTAGTAAAAAACATTATATTGATGTTAATATATTTTGTTTAATATATTATATAAATATTTCTTAAAAAATGCATACATAGTGATTTATTGAATTTTTAAGATATAATACATTGCACACCCTAAAAATAATTTTATAAATAAAAATATATATCTTTTTTACATTAAAATAATTTTATCTTCATTTATAATAAATTAATAATAAATGTATAGATGATTAATCCTTTTATTATATAAATTATAAATATATTTCATCAATGATCAGTATTTATCATTATATTTTATTTGGATAAAAATTCATAATTTGTAGAAAATATAATTCTTGAAAAATTAGGTCTTATTTTATTCTTATAATTAAAATTTGGGTACTTACTTCATAAATATTAATAAATAAGTTTTAATTAAAGAATTTTTTTTTCATATTTTTTTATTTTAGTTATTCCTATTTATACCCATCAATCCATCAATTATATGATAACAGTCACATTTGATAAAAAAAATTCAATAGTTTATCATGGCTCCTATGAACTCAATTTTGTGTGTAAATAAAGTTATCGAACACTTAAAATTAAAGATAAATATTTATTCTAAAATATTGGGGTGTTATAGTGATATTGTTATCAATTATATCTATAGATCATCTCTTCCTCATCCTTCCTTTACAACTCAATATACTAACAAATTGTAAAAGAAAGGATAATCCCACTCAAATTTGGTTGATTCAGTTAGTGCTAAGATACACCATAGAGGAAGTATATCATAAGTATATCATAGTTATATTTATCATACCGTGTTCAAAGATAATATGTGTGGCCAAAACTGGTGAAAATTTCATGTTCTCCATTTACAATACACAAGGTTTTGGTTTCAGAGTATACTGATATTGGTTTTTGAGGCTTATATTATCCCATGCTACATTGAATAAGTGTTATTTGATCTTTAGAAACCCATAAGTAGAATTATATCAATTACATGTGATTTTATTATCATAATCATATCAAAAATTAAGAAACAATATATTTTCATAATATATCATAAATTATGATAAATATTTTCTATTAAAACAGATATCGTAATCAATATCATTAAATATGAAATAAATTTTTTACTATGGTTTTTTTTTATGAAGTTTTATTTCATTATAAAATGATAATATTTTAAGATATATTTATATTTAAATAATTTGAAGTGTTCAATGGATTTCTTAGCATGCAATAATGATCTTTAAGGGAATTGAGGTATATTATAAAAAATTAATATTATTTAAATGTGACAACCAAGCTATCAAATTGGAGGGTATGAATATGAGTAACTACATTATAAAATATATCTATAATGGTCCTAATAAATAAAAATAAATTTATGAATTTATAAGAAATACTCACTCAATTTTTACTAAAGTCATTTTATACTTCAAAAATACATTTTCTTCAAAAATAATTTTAATTACATCTTAGCAGGGAAATTAAAATTAATTTCCTCTAATTTTTAGAATTAAGTTTTACAAAATAAACTTAATTTTTGAAATTATAATATAAAAATTAACTTAGGATAATATTTTTGGATTCTCTAAAATTGTTGACTTTTTAGTGAATAGTAAAAAATGAATTTTTTTCATATACCATCATTTATTTTGATTAAATTAAGTAATTTAAAAGTATCCATATTCATTATATTTTTCATTAAAGTTAAATATTATTCTTTTTATTTAAATAATATAACCCAAAATTTTCAAGACTTTTATATATGTTAATTTTTATGCTTAAAAACACATTTTTTCCAAAAAAAATGGTTTCCATTGTGTTTTACAAATTTATAGAAAAATTAATTTCTTCCACTTCAAGAAAAAAAATCTTGAAAATGGACACGATATTTGGAATCAGGAGGTACAAATATGGTAAAATATGTAACTTTTATTTATAGTCATTATGAATAGTAACTGTGGTAATATTTATCACATCGGTAAAGATTAAATTGGGTAATTAAGGTTACAAACTTATGTGATAAGGCTTTAAAATTTATCTAACACATTATATTATCCTATTAGATGAATATATTTCATCCATTTCCATCCATTTCTATTAAATATGGAACTTCATTTCATTTTCCTTTGATATTGACTTTTATATTACATAATGAAAAGAATAAAAACAAAATGTCACACTCTTGAAATTAATATCTCTAATATCATTCTGTAATGGTAAAAATATTTTACTTTATATTATAAAAATTAATTTTAAATATAAAATAATTTTTCTTATCATCTTTAGTTATTTTTGATTTTTAGTGATAGAATAGTTACCTTAAATTCTTATGCAATGTCGACATAATATTTATTAAATTAATAGAAAAATAAAATATATGATATATAAAATATTAAATGTAATAAAAATTTGATGAATAAATTTTTTAAATGAATTTTATAGATACATATTACATGTTAGGGATGTCTTGAAGGATAATATTCAAATTCTGTAATTTTATTTATGTATTTAATATCAAATTTAATGAATAGACTCAAAAATAACATTAATAATATTTTATGGAAATAATATTTTATTAAATTATTTAAAATCATAAAAAATTGAATTGGAAAAATACATATAATATTTGGTTTAAAATTTCATCAATTTTCCATTTATTTTCTAATTTTCCTTTTATGATAACTTTTTTCACTTCTATAGTTTAAGAAACTTTGTTATCACGATAATCACCTAAACTTGTCCAATTTTTATGGTATGAGATTATTTAAAATTGTGCCCATATTATCTTATAATTATATCAATTTTGATCTATTTATACATGAAAAGTAATTTATTTTAATTTGATACCTTAAAAAATTCAATGAATTCACCTCCCCTCGCTTATAAAAGATCACCCCTTCTCTATTTCCTTTACACCAAATTGAGACCTCTAGCACAAAAAAAAACCTACCCAATATGATTATCAACATACTCATACATTTTCTTTAGGTTTTTATATTCTTAAAAGACCAACACTGAGTCCCTTAAGATGTGATATAAAGGAGATCTTTCAATGAACAGGTAATCATCTTCACCATCCACTTTCATTTTTCTTCTTCTTTGACCACAATCAATTATGTACTGAAAATTACAATATAATAAAACCAGTATATACAATATAATAATATTTTATTATATTTATGGTATTTATCCATACCCTTCTCTATAAAATGGGGAATAAAACCATTGCATGTGTGTAAGATGGACTATTGCCTCTTGAACTGATATAATTTGTTTTCCATTATCACCTCATATGGATTATTTTAAAGATGGAAATAAGAAATATATAAGATATTTATGAATTAATTGTTATTATAGAATTATAATATCATATGGTCTTTCTTTCCTTTCTATTAGTTGGAAAATGATAATGTCATTCATGCATATGTGTGGACTACCACCTCCACAAAACAATGTGATTCGTTTTTCATTTATGATTTAAATGGATTGTAAAAAGGGTAGATTTAATTAATATATATGACATATATGATGTAAAAATATTATATATATATGAATTATTATTTACCTTTCTTTTTTCCATTCATTGACTAGTTAAAACAACGTTCATGCATACGTATGACCTACTGTCTCCATGAACGATGTAATTCATTTTTCTATCTCCGGTTTTTATGGAAGATTATAAATATATATATATATATAATTAAAATATATGATATTTATATAATTATTTAAATTATATAGGTTATGGAACCATGATAAAAGTACAAGGACTGGAATAACCTAACCAAAAATATCATGAAAAATGAAGCAGTAAACACCCAAAAATATTATAATAATAAAAGATTATTAACAAATAAGTGATAATATATTATAAATATATCATATATGATATTATAGATATGTATATGGTTTTTAAATGTAATTATAATAAATCTAAATTTATTACACATGAGGTTAAAATCACTTACAATGTAACTCATACTTGAGGTAAGGGATTTTGTCTCGATTTCCACTCCATTGGGACATATTTGGTGTTATGCACCTATACAATTTTATGTAGTTTATATATTGAAACTTTAATGTATTTAACATGAATATTTATTCATTATTATTATATTTTCAATTAAATTTTACTCTTTCTAGTGTTAAAATTTGGAATTTACAAAATATGTAAGGATTTATTTTACAATATTATATTTTTTGGATTGCTTATATTTTCATTGGTGGAATCCTATAATCTATCATTCATAAAATACTTATAATTTATAATCATATTGATGTTTTAAATAGTTTCCGTATTTTATTCCACCATTTCCACTCTTTTACCCTTGAATCAATCAAATTTAATTCTAAAATAAAAGATGGTCTTATTTCTCTTTAGATTGGGTATATTTTTCTACCATGCCCATATTTTTTAAAATTTGATTTAAAAAAGAAATTTTTATTTAATAAAATAATTCATACTTAAATTTTTATTAGGTTTTAATGGAATATTTATAATTTCTTTTGAAAGGTTCAGTTTTAAATTTCTTTAAAACAGATATGAGGAATTGTTTTTAACATATACAAATCTATGGGATTTTCCAACTACCATAACCATTTTATAATATTTGGTTTCTTATAAAAGTTTTAAAAGGTTTTACAAATAAAATCCTTTTAAGAAAGATTAATTTAATGTTTCTCATCCATTTTATTTTATTCTCCAAAAATAAATGTATTTATTTTAAAACCTGTATTTATAATGAATTTAATTTCATATTTTATCTCTTATAAAATTATTTATCATTAACATTCTCTTGAAAAATTCACTTTCTTATGATCATTTTTCTTTATACATTATATTTTTCTTAAATATCCATCATGGATATAATTATTTCTTAAACCATACATCATTTATACATATATTTTTTCATTAGGAAATTTATTTGATTGACTAGGGAAAATCTTGATAGATTTATATTCTTTACTCAATATGTATATTATTTATTATATATATTTTTAATGAATTGACTTTATCATTAAATATATAAGGAATACATTAGAAATGCAGTGGTTTGTGGGGCCTAGTGATATATTTTTCCTCAATGCATCGACATGTATCATTCGACAAACCAGTTGTTTGGTCTTATTAAATAGGTTTTTGGTTTATACCAACCCATTGATTAAACTATTTGGGAAAAAATATATAATAAAAAATATATCATGATGTATGATATCATGAAATTAAATATTAAGAATTTTATTCAATGAGAATTCAGTTATTATTATCCATGATATAACTACATTAATATTATCCATGGATGCATTTTTAGCTCAAGTTATTGATTAAATGGAATGTGTTTTAATTATTAACCTTTCTATATTGATTATGCCTTATTTACTCATGATATATTTTGTTGTATGTAAATATTATTTATCTTCTACACTCACCCTTTATTTGCTTTCCTTTCCCTAAGATATGAAGAAAGATATTATGAATATTAGAAAGTATACAAGAATATTTTTATGTTATGTGTTTTATTTTTCTAATGTAATATGGGAATCATGTATGTATGTGACTCTTCAAGAATACTAAATTGATCGGTCCTTCAGGATGATATTCCTTGACACATATAAATATTTAATAAAGAATAAATTGGCTTTTGGTTACTGGAGTTGGGGTTTCTATGGTTATAATTTTTAATAAGCTCTCATGTGATGATATTGGATATCATAGAAGATGATAAACTGTTTTTATTCTATTTTAGTTATGTCATAATTTATGATATAACATATCATTTTATATGATAGGGACAATAAGAAATATTATATGATTGGAAAATAGATCATCGTATTTCTAATTCAATAT
Source organism: Viscum album (assembly GCA_963277665.1). Lineage (NCBI taxonomy): Eukaryota > Viridiplantae > Streptophyta > Magnoliopsida > Santalales > Viscaceae > Viscum > Viscum album. Next base: position 1,845,897,979 of record OY728132.1, on the reverse strand, counting down.
TGAATTTATTGTAAGTTTTGATATGCATGTCACAATATATAATATAAAGGTATTGTACAATACAACCCATAATATAGTATTATCAATCATAGGTCGTGACATACCAATCATAACACATGGAATTAGTTTTTAACAAAAATATGGGTTATGATATAGAATATATCATTAAATATAATATATAAAACAATATTTTTCTAATTTTAAATTATAAATCGATTTATATAATTTATAAAATGATTATAAAATATGGAAAATGTATTTTAGGATATATTTTTTAATTTATTAAATGTTTAAAAATTAATTAATTATAAAATTTTATAATTAATTTATTAATTTACTATGGGACATTTATTTAAATATATATAATATTAAATTATAAAATTAATTAAATTTAATTTTTATTACACAACTTATAATTTGGATATAAAGTGTTTATATAGAATTTGTAAAGGCTATTTATAAAATATATAAATTAAAAAATTAGGAAAAATGTAAAAGATTTTATATTTAAAATTTTGAATTTTTCATAAATATTATTTTATTATATTCAAATTAAAATTCATTATTTGAGAAAAATACTCGAATCGCACCAAAAACTTTTTGATAATTTATATGATCAATGTTTAACTAATATTCAATATGTGATACTTAGATTATATAAATTGATTTCATAATAAATTTGTAATATATAGTGTTTATATTTCATTTAATATCATATATTTAATTACATGTTATATAATGGATAATATTAAGAAGTTCATATTAGAAATAAATTAGTGTTTATATTTTTTAAATTATGGAATGTCTATAATCTATTGCTAAATTATAAAGTATTTATAATTTCTATACTTATGAATTGTTCATAAATTTTTGTCCCATGTATATATTCATAAATTATTGTTTTATTTACATCATTCCATCCTTTATTCATAAATATAAACTTTTCATATTATGAATGGATGTATGATTTAGTTTAAAGTCTTAAAATACTTCTATACATTTCCATATATGCATTTAAGGAGTTACATGCTAGGTATAATAATTGATTTAGTTTTACTCTACCTTTAATTTGGATTGTTCTAGGTGATGAGCTTTAAGTAAGAAGTTAATTATAGTTTATACATATTAGGTGTTAGAATTATGAAGAAATTGAGGACTCTCTTGAGTAAAGATCAATGGTTAAAGGTACTTCAGATTAGACTTCTCACTAGCTTGAGTGATTATGCTTTTTCAAGAAAATTGATGGTTAGATACGTGTCACTCCATGCATAATATAATGGGTATTGTTGATTTCATATGATTGTAATTATTTTTTATGTTCATGGAATTCATTTAGATTTGTAGGAATATAGTTGAATTTTAATTTAGGTTAGTAACAGAAGATATGGGTTGTATAACAGGTTACACTTTAATATTGTTTGAACATATTGATTTGGTGGAAGGAACATGGATTTAAAACAATTTTTTATAAGAATGCATAAATAAAAAATGAATAAAATTAGAAAGGATGATAATATTAAAACTACTTTAAAATAATAATTGTTATATTTTTTAAAAATAAATCACTTATTAAAACCTCTATCATACAATTGGGTAGGTTCTTCCAAAGAAGGGTTCCATGGATTATATTATGTAAGGAAAGAAAGTAGTGAGGTGACCCTAAGAGTAAGGTTCCTTGATTTTGGATTTTTTTTTCAATTACTCTTAGTAGGGAAACCCTTAGAAAGGATATCTTATGAATATATTTGATTTTATCCATATTCTTGATTGAGAAAAGAGTTCCCTAATCAACTATCCAAGATTCATATATGATATAATTGTCATGTTTTTCTACCTAAATAAATAAATGGAGATAGTAACACCAAATATAACTCATTACTCAATGAAATATGGATCTTTTCTCATTAATGGATACGATATAATAAAAGGGCTATCATTTATGGGAGTACATGTCATAAAAATACCTTACTAAATAAATATAAAATGTGATAATCATATGATAAAAGATTTTTTTGTATATAAATGGAATCATCATAGGATTTTATATTGAGATAAATAGTTGATAGAAAAATTTAATAAAAGAAAATTTCTAGAACATTATAGAAACATTAACATTGTTCTTAAATAAGAAGGAAATTTTTATGTGTTAGAGTAAACAAAACTTGAGAAAACTCTGACTGATGAAACTAACCAAAATGAAAATGTTTCTTATAGTAAGTATATTAAAGATTTTATTGATGTATCTACATTTATGCATGTTTCATAAAATAAAAATCTATAGAAGAAACATGAGAATATGGATTCTTTTGGGATAATAGATGACCTAAAAATATATATCAATAATAAGATAGACATGATAAGTATAAATTTTCAAAATCACTCTTTCATTGTAAGATAATATAGGTTATTATATCACAACTCATGCACTCAATATGATTAGTTACAAAATTTATTTAAATATATTGGGGTCACCACTTAGGTTTTATTTGGGTACAAACCTCATTCCATAATCATTGTAAAAAAGGTTCTGAAAATTTATTATGAATGGAAATATAAATGATGTTAATAAAATTTTACCTAAAGAAGTGTATGGATATAACTAGATAAAGTACATGTAATATGATTATCTATCTCGATGAGTGGAATTTGATGTTCTCATCTTTTTGGATGAATGAAATGTGATTTATTCATCAACATGGTTAGTCTGAACTTAGAGAATTACTATAGTATAAGTAGTATATATGGCGTTGACATACTTTGTGTCTCATGGTCACATGATGTCATAGACAAAGGGATTATATGATTATGAATTCTTATATACGATACAGGTGGTGGAAATAGGCATAGAGATATATTTATTTGATGGAGATCACACTAGATCTATTTATATATTGAGTATCATTGATTATTTGATATATGTAAATCTTTATATACATTAATGAATTTGAGAATTCATATTTTTTGTAAATAATAAGGAGGTTCGTGGTGTCATGAACCAGCCTGGTCCACCCCTAAACTGAGAACCCAAGTCATTCCATGTAAAGGCCCAAGGTATGCACCCAATCTCACTAGTCTGAAAACTAGTGCCAAGGTATCAGAATATAACTAGTGGAAACTATTTCACTATCTAAACAATATACATTTCAATAAAATAAAAAATCCAAATAGAGTACAAATAATTTATAGAATAAAAAATCTCAAAAATTATGTCATAATATAGAATAAATAATAGGAATAAACATCATATATAAAACATTCAATTAAACCAAATCCATGTTGATAGATATGATATTTAAACATCCCAAAATAAAACAAGACCAAACTGGTACAAACATTCTCCATTTGACAAAATTCCATGCTACACAATCTAATTTAACCCATATGAACAACCCAAACTCTCAGCATGTGGAATACTAGAGATAGGTATACTTGAAAGAAACTATAAATTATGAATACCCTGAATGATGTATACAGGGTATTGTAGAAACCAATATTAGTAAGATTTCACCAAAGAAATTTCATTATTCCTTTCAAATGGAATTTCATTTTTGGCTAGTTTAAAATAAAATAAGAAAAATATGTTTCCCACTTCACAAAAAATTATATATATATATATAAACAAACATAACATGTATAATTATTTTATAAATTTCCATTTATTTACCTTAAAAGAAAACAATCACTTTTAAAACATTTCTAGGACCATGACTCTTTCATATAAAACATTAATTTAAAATCCACTTTTAAAATGGATTTTGAAAGACCTTTTTCAAATATAATTGTAAACCATTTAATAAATCATTAGATACAATAATAAAGAAATAAAAAACATGGACACCGAATCCAAAATAAAATAACCCAAAAATTGTAATAATAAACCATGATTTCATTGGTTCTAATAAAACTAGGGAGCACAAGAAGAGGTGGTTCTCTAACAAGTCACCTAGTATCAGGGTAACACACTAGTTCCAAAGGTGAGATGGTCCAATGTCTTAAAAAATGTAGCTCGAATGTTATAATATATTGTATCCATGACACAAGATACTTGACTATCATTCACTAAGACTAGAATTGAGGGAAGCCCCCACTATCCCTATCACATAACTAGTAGGTCAGTAGTAGAATGATTCTATCTAGTGTAGAATAAATCTTTACCCATCACTAAGTGCCAAGTGAACCCATGAAATTAGAAACATGAGGTAAACAATAAACAAATCCATGTAATCAATACATACATCAAATAAATCCCCCTCACTGCTACTTTCCCCTGAAGAAATAGCCTCAATTTCATTATTCATATCTAACATAATACAAATAATTCTTCTTGTTTCCAAAACCCATGTTAACCATAATCAAACTAGGGCTTAAGAGGGTCTCACACACCCACATCTGTTTAATTTTTTTAAAAGTTTCAATTAGACCTTCTCTTAATTGGACTTGTAAGGCTGAGTCATTTCTAGTATTTTGAAATTTCATATCAACTGAATTTTTGAGAGTAACTCATTAAAATTAATTTCAAACCACTTCTTTAAAAACAACCATTTAACCTACTCAAAAAGGGAAATAAATGTTCTTATCTTTAAAAAAGTTCAATGTAAATCACCCTTTTCCAAGGATGTGAACCAAACATGGTAAAATAACTTTACAAAACATTATTTTCATTTTTAATAAATCACTCAATCATTTTAAAAAACACATAGAAGTAAAATTACTTTTTAAAAAACTATATAACAACCCTTTTCACTAAGTGAAAATCAATTCCAATGTATATATATATAGTGTGTGTATTTAATCCATTTCACCATCAGATATAAGCACATAATAGTAAATAAAATAATTAGAAACCTCAAGCATTAGATGAGATACTGAATTAAGGAAATGTACAAAATAAACGTACTTCAGTTCAACAACGATAAATCTAGAAGTCATCTTCAATGATTTTGAATTCTTAACCAGGACATAGAGGACCTCCTTCAATCCTTTATAATAAAAACCCCATGATTAATCCTACCCAAACCCAAAATCCAAACCTAGAAACCCCTAGAATTTTTGGGCAATGTAGAAACCTAAGGAGAAATGTATAGGGGGGGAATAAGAGAGAAATAAAGAGGAAGTAGGGGCTCATCTTAACAAATTCATTCTAATTGAGCTTGGAGAAAATTTAAATGAAATAAGGAGGGAGAAAGGGACACACTTGGATACACCCAAAGGATGTTTGAATGAGAGGGATATAAAAAAGGGGAAACCCCCCTTAAATAAGGGAATGGAAAAAAGGAATAACAAATTTTGAAACACCTATATTGTCCACTTGACTTAGTTGTAGTGTTTTTCAAGTTTTATGCTAACCTTTTGAAATAGAAATATCAAGCTACAAAAAAATTTGAATAGTTTTCATGAATTTTTTTTAACCATGCACATTACATCTCACATGTAAGTGTAACCCCACATAGTCTCCCCTAGATATGTATACCCTTTCAGAATAACTATACACATACAAAAATGAACTTAAAAATACCTATGTAAGGGTAACATGCATGGTTTTTCCTAAATATTGATCCCTAAACTGTGAACCTTAAGAGGTCAACATAAGATTATTCTATATGTTTTCTACAAACTATATGGTGACCATGTGCAAACCATGAAGAAAATAAAATATTCAATAAAAATTAAAATTCATAGCTGAAACTCCCAAACAAATTAAAGGGTCCAAAAACAAAATAATATAATATAAAATATACAGATATAGTGACATGTGGTTGTGAAAACATTTGATTCCATGCTACTTTATACCCCTATAAAATAATTTATATGAAATTGAAGATAAAATAATATCAAAGTAAAAAACTCTCCATGATCCATTACTAAAATCTTCTACCAAAAATCCTCAAATAGAACCCCCATCTCTAAATGTGGATATCCATAACTAGCTACCCAAAAGACCTAAGGGAACACATACCTTTTCATAGATCTCTAAACCATTTAGAATCTATCATAAATAGTGAAATAAGATAAATACATAACACTAGACTAAATTACCAACCATGAGAACACATCTCTAGAAATTTCCCTAAAAATCACAAAAGGATTCCCAACAATACCAAATCTAGCGACCACCAAGATATCAAATTCTAAAACCTGAAGGAACACACAACCCAAGAATAACTCAACATTAATAAATGAGAATAATCACTAAGTCCCACCACAAGAATCAAAATAAACTAAGAACTAAATGCCTCAATATGAAATAACGTGGATTTAGACCTTAGTTCACTACACCCAATCAGTAAACTAGGACCTCCAATCCAAAAAACCATCCCATAGATAACTAAACAAAAGAAAACTAAAAATAATAATTTATCAACTTCCCTAAAACCATAGTAGTCATAATCACCCAAACATGGACTCAATGGTCTCCAATGATCAAAACACCAAGAAACCAAGCCTCAAAGAACCTACAATATAACCCATATCCCATGAAATATAAAAAAAATTAGGTCACATACATAAAATATGAATATACCACCATTCATAAAAGATAAAATCTATAAATCCACAATACATATAAAAATAATGTCATCAAAATAAATCCAAGAATTAATTCCCAAGAAAAAACCTACCCAAAAAAACCTTATTACACACAACACTTCCCATTCTGAAAATTCAACTTTTAAAAATTATGAAGATAAATCAAATAATAACACCAAATATAATCCCTCATAGCCTTCCAATAAGATGTATTATAATTCCCGTGTAATTCACACTAGAAGAACATAAGATGAAACTTCTTCTTCCTCCTTGGAAGAGACTGACCTTGCTCTGTTTGGTCTTCCATCTTGGGTTGAACCAACTCCTTTGTTTCATCTAACATAGTTTCCCCACTTGTTTCAACCATAAAAACTAAAAAAAACTCCACTAATAGGGCTCTAGAAACCACCTCCTCAAAAGATGATATACTTTATTTAACCACAACATCTCCAAGATCATCAAGTTGACCACTCTCATTTGGGAAGTCCTTGATGGAGTCTATGGACTTGGAAATATTTGGGATAACCACACAACTTTGGAGTCTAGGTATATATGACTAGAAAATAAACTACTCTTTAATTATAAGAGGATCAATATTAAATACCTTCCTAATGAATGGATTTTTCAATTTTCTTCAAAGACACTTTTGGATGTATACATTATGCAAACTAACACAAAAACCCAATCAGTTCATGTTTTCAAAATCCAATCACACAATGCTAACATACACCAAAAAATTATGGAAATATAACTCACCAAACCAAAACATATAAAAAACCTACAATATTTTTATGATAAATATATATTTAAAAATAAACATTTTAAACATCTTTTTCCATTTGAAATTTTAAAAAAACCCAATTTTCTAAACTAAAACATATTATAAATTTTCATCATAAAACTAAGAATTTTCATTAAAAATATATTCTATCATGTGATAAAACTTTGAAAAAATCATTTAAAAAAAATAACATCCATCGAATAATTTTAGAAGTATGAAAAAAATAATAGAATTCTACTTTCATCCCAAAATAGTTACAAATTTTTATTTTGAAATGGTGTATCTTTCAAAAAATTATAAATAAATAAATTAAAAAAATATCATAAGGTTATAAAATGTTTCCCAACCAACTCAAAAACCCAAATTTCAAAATTAAAATACCCTTTTCCAAATAAATAAAATCTATTAAACCCATTTCAAGAAATGTATAGTTCAAATTAAAAACCAATTCTTGAAACATAAAACCAAATTCAGGGAATGAAACTAAATATCCAAAAAAATATAAAACAATTAAATTCACCAAAAAAACTCACTTAACTACTATCACACTAATGACTCTATAAATTTGGATCTTTTAAAAAAACAGGGGTAGAAAAATAGAGTTTCTAAAGAAGAAAAATAATTATGCATATTTTTTATCATGGGCTAATAAATCATGCACCAATCATGAAACAACATCTATAATTTTTTTAGAATGGTTATTTGTGCTATTTTTATGGTTTTCCAACTTATGATGGATAACCATGTAGCCTTGTTTTATTCACTATTTTTAGATCTAAAACAAGAAAAGACCCCTCAAATCATTAATACGATCATTTGAGGCCAAAGTATCATCAAGCTATATCAAACTTCATAAAATATAATCAAATATGAATTCTAAACCAAGTCACAAGTACCAACTACCCATGTAAACTCAATGTTTAATGCAGATAAGAGCTATCCAAGTACCTTCCCACACCTTCCATACAAGTCCTAATGATGACCCTAGTATCCACACTAGAAAAACATATCCTAAATACAAATAGGGTTCTATGATACTATATTATCATGGAACAACCTGAGACACCCCCGAATTAGGTAATATAGCTGGTCTGTGGAAATTCCAAAAGTGTGTCCCGGATCACGATGGGATTAAAAATGGTGCTAAGGCCTCGGAACATAACCAGTGGGAATGATTTCACCCTCTAAATACAATATATATCAATAAAATAAAATATCCAAATAGATTACACTATATGAATAAAATAAAATATATCACAAACCAGGTCATCGCATAAAATAAACAAAAATAATAAACATCATAGATAGATCATAAAATAAAACTATATCCAAGATGGTAGATTTGATATATAAACATCTTGAAATATAATAAGACCAAAATGCTACCAACCATCTCCATATGACCCAATTTAATGCTTCAAAATCCAATATAACCCATAAGAAAAACCCAAAATCTCTAGTTGAGGAATACTGAATCTATGGAACCAAAAAAGAAACTATAAGGGATGCATGAACTGAATAGTGTATGTAGGGTGTGAGTGAAACTGATCACAGTATAATTTCACCAAAGTTTTTATGTTATTCCTTTCAAAATTCATTTAATTTTATCTTATTTTTAAATAAAATAAGAAAAATAGGTTTTCCTCTTCACATGTAATTATATATATATAAATAAATATCACATTGATGATTATTTTATAAATTTAATTTTTTCCCCTTAAGTGAAAATAATCAGTTTGAAAAAATTTCTAGGACCCATACTCCTTTATTTTAAAAAATAAATTAAAATACACTTTGAAAAACACTTTTTAATGACCTTTTTAAAATTATATTTAGAAACTATTTGATAAATTATTAGATCTAAGAATAAATAAATGAAAATCCTAATCATTATATCATGAATAAATTGAGACAAAAAAATAGTTACAATAGACCACAGTTCCATAGGTTCTAATAGAACTAGGTATAATTAGAATAGGGTTTTCCCTAAGAAGTCATATAGTATCATGGGAACACACTATGAACTAGGGTGATATGGTCTTAAACCTTACAAAATAAGGATAAACTATTGGCTTGTATTTAATCTATACCATAGGACACCCGACTGACCTGCACCAAGAGTAGAATCAAGGAAACTCCCTACTATCTCTGACACATAACTATGGGAACACTATTTGTGCAATATTATCTAGTGTATCAGGAATCTATACACCTAAATTAGTGCTTAGTGATCCCATGAAAGTAGAAACTGGATGTGAGCAATCAATAATTCTATGTGATCAATATATATATATATATCAAATAAATATCCCTCACCATCAACTCCCTCAAAAAAATATCCCTATCCACATTATTCATATTAATTATAATATAAATAATTTCCCTTGGGGATACACTAACTTTTAATCACAACAAAACAGGGTCTCAAGAGAATCTCACACACCCACATCAATTGAAAACCATTTAAAATTTCCAATTGAGCCTTCACTAAAATGGATTCTGAATGTTGATCTATTTTTAGTCATTTGAAATTTCAATTCAAATGAATCTTTAAAACCAACCCATTAAAATTAATTTCAACCCACTTCTTTAAAAGAAACTGTCCAAACAGTCAAAAAGGAAACGAAAATTTCTAATCTTTAAAATAGTTCCAAGAAAATATTCCTCTATCAAGGTTTCAACCTAAAGGAAGGGAAATAACATTCAATAAAATCATTCCCATTTGTAATAAATCATTTTATCATTTCTATGAACACTTATCACTAAAATTTCTTTTTCAAAAACCATGTAACACCCCTTTTTTCCAAGTTATAATAAATTTCAAAACATTTATAAAATCCATTTAATAATCACATGTATGAATTTAATAGTAAATATAGCATTTTGAAACCACAATAATTATATGAAATGAAAAAAAAAATGTATAAAAACACCTACCTTGACTCAATGGTGATCAAGAAGAAATCCATTGATGATGATCACGAACACTCAAACAAGACTTGGAAGACCTCCCTCAATACCTAACACACACAAAACCATGATTAAACCTCCTCAAACCTCAAATATAATCCTATAAATACCTAGGGTTTGTGGGAGTGTTAAAACCATAAAGGAATGGATAGGGTAAGAAAATTTTGAGAAACCTGGATGGTGGGTTTTTCATTAATAAATCCTTTTTAAATGAGTTTAAATAATCTTTGAATAAATAAAGGAATGAGTGAGTGATTCCTTTTTCCATTACCTAGGTATATTCAATTGATTGGTAGAGAAATAAGTTAAAACCCATTAAAACCATGGAAGAGAAAAAAGTGTAAATTTTATACACATGGGCAGTATACACAGTTTAAAAAATCATAAAGCAACCATGAGAAACAATATTTTCAAACTACAGAACAATTTTCATGGTTATTTCATGATATTTCCTAACTATTTGTAACTCATGTTCCCCACTACCCACACATAAAGGTTACCCCACATCATCTCCCTTGGTTATGTGCTACTCATAAATACTTACCATTAATATTCAAAACTAAACTTAAAATTCCCTATATAAGGGAAAAACATGTGGTTTTTAATAAATTATGTGCCTTGGGAGGAATGTGTAAGGTTCATCAAAACAATTTATAATAACCATTCAATTACCATTAACTAAAAAAACTTCTAGAAAAATTAAAATTTAAATCTAAAAATCCCCAAAAAATTAAAATACCCTAAAATAAAATAATAAAATATAAAATAAACACCCATAGTGACATGTGGATGTGACACATGGGGTAAAAGGTTGTGGTTTACCTAATTGGGATTGAGTTTTATGAAACTAAAATAGCTACTAAAACTTTTTAAGATTTTACCCAAAAAAATATTTGGATGGATATTTATATAGAATTTCATATGATGTAATATAATATGGAATTGTTGATAGATTTCCAAAAGTGTTTTATAAAATATATAAAAGTATTTTTGGATATAATTTTACAAGTTATTTTATGTGATATAATATAAGTTTAAATAACAAAAAATATATGAGGAGTTAGTAAAAGTGTTAGACCGATGGAGATATTCCATAAAACCTATACAAATTTTCTTTATTTTGGGCCATATTGTATTTTATGTCTTTTGACATATGATTTTATATTATATAGATATATTATAATATAACTACCTTGTCCAATTATATTATATACATGGGTATATCATAAGGAATTTTGAATCATATTGTTCAATTCATATTACACTCTATTATCAATTAGGGTAGTCAAATTTTAAGTGTTTAATATTAGGATCTATTTCACATTATATATCATTCATTATAAATTTTTTATATGATGTAAAATTTTATAGAATGAATTTAGGATAAGGGTTAAAAATATTTTTAATTTTAATACAATTACTCATGTGTTATGAGTGTATGAGAAAATTCACTTTAGGCACATAAGTGTCCTCATAGCCTATATAAATAGAACATATCCATTGAGATAGTAATGCTCTTCTTCTCAATTCTCTCTTTCAAATATCTCTTCTTTCTAATTACTTTTCCACCTAAGTTACTATCATGTCATATAATAAGTAATAGTCACACCCAAATATTTTGTGATTCTATTTCCTTATGAATACACCATGGATGAAGAATCGTGTTATATTTCTCTTAGTGATCTTAATCAAACATTGTTATAAGATATTAGTTGTATATAACACTGGAGAAAGGTATACACTATCTATTTATAGTATACATTGTTTTATTTATCAAATCATAGTGATCTTGGATTTGTGGTTTCTATTTTTTCTTCTATACTGAATAAGTGTTATTTGATCCTTAGAAACCCATCAGTGTATATACTTCAAAAACCTAAATTCCCAAAAAATAAAAATTAGGATGCCTCCAAGTCCATATCTAAAATGGTGTCTTTATGAATAAATTATATTTAATGGGGATAAATAGTAATATGATAGTTTCCAATGCATTTCCCCAAAATGATCTTTAAAAGGAATATTAAATCATCATATATTTATCTATGTCCAATAGAGTATAATTCCTACTCTCAGATGCAGTATTCCATTGTGGTGTTTTTACTGTTACTGATATATATAGAAATCAAGATACAAGAGGGGGATGAATTGTAGTTAAAATTCCAACTCATAATTTTTTAAACTAATCAAGTATTAAATTTACCAATAGTTATAAACTTTTGATAAACTCACATATCATAGTTTTAAAAGAAATTATAGTAGAGATTTTTAAATATATAAAATTAATATAAATGTAGTGAAAAAAATATGATAATTGTGTACACTAAGAATTAAAATTATTAGAACTTTTTAGAAATACAAAAAATGTAAAAAGGTACAAAGTAAGTACATTGAAAATTAATAAAACACAAAGTATTTGATTATAATCTAAATAATTACATAAAATGATATTATTAAAAACCACACATTTATTTAAATTTTAAGGATTATATTTAATCTTGATCTAAGGAACTTGTCCTCCTATCCCAATAATCCCTTATATTAAATCTATTAGGATCTAGTTTTGCCTTCCTACCTCTGAAATCCCTCAATTAGAATGATCATAAACAAATTCGTCTTCCTATTCGCAAAATACCTCGATTACACAAGATCATAAACACCAATATTTTTCATTATATACCTAAATTTATTCAATTAGAACTATCATACAAAATATATTTTAGCAATAGAACTTATATCATTTATAATGAGATCCTCACAAATAGATGCTCTAATAAAAAATCTCATAAAAATTTACAGCTATCAGAATATCACTTAAAAAATAATTTTTCAAAATTCAAGATATAACTATTTAAGAGATATTAATATTTTTTATTTAATACTATTTCTTTAATAATAAAATGTGTGATTATTTTATAGGAAAACCTCCAATTATTGAATTATTCTTTCTTTAGGTATAGTTGTAATTGCATTAAAAGTAGATTCATTATTTTTTGATGTACTCAGTGTCACTTCATATCTTCAAATGAAATTAATTTTACACTACTAAATTTCACGTAAATCCAGTGAAATTAAATTGGGTGTGAAATTTAGATCCATATATATTCATCCTAAGTAATAAAAATAGTTATAAAAAATTTTGTTAAATCAAACACACTAACAAGTATAGTTTTATTTCCAAAAAATATATGTACATGATTAATTATCTTAGTATTCAACGTAATAATCTCCCTAATAATCTCTCCATTATTTGAAATAATATTAAACATAAGTAAATTTACAAGTTATATGTAAATATAAAATAAAAAACTCCTAATTTTCAATATGTTAGAAATTCACTTTTTTTATAAAATGCATTTTTTAACTTAAAAATCAAAATTTCTAGATACATTATCCTCTTTGAAAATATATATCATTTCCAAAAACTTTTAATTCTTATAAAAAACTTCATGAATTTTATAGAAAAAATATCATTTCTAAAACTTATCCCCTTTATGATTTAAAAAAAAGAAACATTCAAGATAATGAAGATTAAATATTTATCCCTTTTTTGAGTCCTTAATAAATGTAGTGCTTTCCCTACAGGTCAAATACTACTAGCTGTAGAGTTTCATGATGTTAAATATGGGTTTCATGCCATGAGACCTTGATCCTTGACCCAAATAGGTTAATATAGGGGTTTTGGAATGTAATATAGGCCCCATGAGTCCCCCTACCCATAACAAGGCCTTTTTAGAGATGTATGGGCAGTGAGCCCCCCTGATGGGTAGTGAGCCCTGCTGAAGAACAAATCCATGAGGTGATGATATAAAGAAACAAATATTGTGATGGAGGGTCTTTGAACCCCAATTTACATCCTAAAATTGGTATCAATAGGTTTTTTAGCCTCTTGATCATATTTCAATTACTAAGGGAGATATTTTTAAAGTCCTAAACAAATGTAGTGTATGCCCTATGCATCAAGGACTACTGGATGTAGACTGTTATGACATGACAAACGGGTTTTATGCTGTTAAACCTTGATCCTTGTCCTAAATTGAGGTATGTAGGGGTTTGGTCATGGAATATAAGTCCCATGAGTCCCCTCCCCATCACAAGTCCATTTAAGAGAGGGATAGGTAATGATCCCCCTTGGTGGATAGTGAGCCCTATTGAAGAAAAAAGTCATGAGTTAGTGATCCAAAGAGGAACATATTATGATGGAGAGTTATATAGACTCAATTTATATCCCACACAATTTTTTACTTAAAATAATTCTTTCCTCTTCAAACAAAATATAGGATAATGAAAAATAAACACTCCAAATTTTTATTTTACAAAACTCTTCCTTTAGAATAAAGTAATTTTAGAATTTAAACAATATTCCCCTATATGAACACTGAAATGATTTTTGAAGAAGTTTATTTAATGAATTTCAACCAATTATTAATAAATTTAAAGGATTTTATTATAGAATGAAAAATATTATAAGAAACTCCCTATAAATTTCAATTCTCAGAAAGTATATTATTCTTTAATCTCTTAGATATACCATCCACTGAATATAGATTACTCTACCCATTAGAAAATGAATTCTTATTTTTAAAAAATTATTAGTATGAAAAATATTTCCCTAATTTTTTATATTATTAATCTTAAAAAATATTCAAGGAATGATAAGATAATGAAAATTAACCTCCTATCGAAATTTATCTTTTGATAACAACTGCTAATATTCTTATTATGATAACAGCTCTGGTAAAAATTAAAATGATAATTTATAATTTTTCACTTAATTAATGTTATAATTTCTATAATATTCTTAAAAAAATTTCTAAATGGAATAGAAAACACATAATTGGAGCTTATATAAAATAAAAACACTATAATAATTAGATCAATATTTTTTTATATTTTTAAGTCAAAAAATATGAATATATTTCATTATATTTATTTCTGATGAATGTAAATTTGAAGATAAAAAATCTATATAAATATATATTTGAAGATCCTATATTAAATAATATAAAAAATAATGAATTTACACCAACCTTTTTAATAATTTTTTCAATGTAAAAAGATAGGTTAAAAAAAGTGAATTGAAAATCAATTAGAACTGATCATTACCAACTTATGTTTAATGTGTTCCAATCTATCATAATTTAATGGTTTTGTAAAAATATAAGTAAGTTGATTTTATTTTTTGATAAAATCAAGAAAAATATATTGTTTTATTGTTTTATTTTCACAACCCGTCCCCCGGGGCACGGTTCGTGACTACCCCAAGAACACCTACCATAGGAAAGGGGTTGGCGACAAGCACCAGAAAGGTGTATCCATAAAACGGGAAGGCATTTCATTTAAATATATACAAACTCATATCCCAAAAGCATAAAAACATGCAACCATGAAGTAAATCATTAGTTGTAAAAGTGTGTTCTGAAAGTAAAGGGGCCAGAATACAAGCCCAACTGAAAGATACAACTATAATAGAAAATAGTAAATAACTCTGAGAATCATCCACCAAAGATACTACCTAAAGGGTAGGTACAACTCGTCTTCACAGCTCTCCATGTCAATCATCACCTTTGGAAAGTCCTAACTCCCCGAGTCTCTGTTAAGGTCTCCTATCATATGCACAAGACACAACAAGGTGCGGTCGAAGCCCATGCAAGGGTGAGTATAACAATACCCAGTATGGACCCCGAGACCCCCAAAGGTATCTAAGAAATATACAAAGTAAAACCACAAAGAATGATCTCAATCAAAAATCACAAAGCAAAATACTCATCTCAAACTAGGAATACAACTTGGAGTTCAGGAATAAAGATGATTAGTCTTAAGATATATCATTTTATTCTGTTAGGAAGCTCCACAAAGAACCACGAGGGAGTTGTTCCATTATCGATCCACACAAGGTCATATATCACTGATCCATGACAGGCCACTCTAAGGATGGTCCTCATCAGGTCGTGTACTTCTAATCCACACACGGTCTCTATAATTATGATCCACATAGGGTCTCTAGAATGTTGACCCACATAGGGTCGTTATTATGCGGATCCACACAGGGTCTCTAGATGTTGATCCACACAGGGTCGCTAAGATGTTGATCCACACAGGGTCACTAAAATGATGATCCACACAGCGTCACTAAGATGATGATCCACACAAGGTCTCTATTAATTCTGATCCACATAGGTTCACTATGATTCTGATCCATATGGTATTACTATATGTTGATCCACACAGGGTCTCTACTCAGATGACAGCCAGCCATAGGATTCTCTGTACTCGGTGCACTTGAGTTATGTAATATCTAATCCTTTGTATATATTTCATGCCTTAACTACTATAAAGATCCACAAAGTAGTAACCCAAAGGACCATCATGTCGTAAGGGTTCCAATGCAACAGATGACGCATCAACTGAATGCACGGTCTGTGAGTTATTGGCATTTTAGTATCGAAGGCCAAGTTAGATCCAGGTATGATCCAACCCGGACATACTCTAAATTTCTCCAAAAACTCAAGTGGAGTATCCAAAAGGTACCATCTCTCTCCAAAGATCCCATCTCCATAGATGGTTCGTCAAACCGATATATAGTTTGCAAGATACGGCTCTTTAAGTGAAACTGAGCCTGAATGGGTCAGGGTCCTGGTCCGGTCTAACCCGTTCGGACCGACCTGACCCAACCCGGTTGGTCTGGGCTGTGGTGGGCTCGGCCCGCTAGGCCACAGATTGTCCCGGCCTAGTGCACTAACGCGGCTCGCCAGCTGGGTGGCCGCCCAGGTCCCCGAATGGCTCAAAGAGCTGTTCGTCTCTTCAATTAGTGG
Organism: Viscum album; assembly: GCA_963277665.1. Classification (NCBI taxonomy): domain Eukaryota; kingdom Viridiplantae; phylum Streptophyta; class Magnoliopsida; order Santalales; family Viscaceae; genus Viscum; species Viscum album. The sequence goes on along the minus strand of OY728132.1, from coordinate 1,845,880,891 downwards.
CATCATGTGGCGTTTCCATGTGGTCCACAAACGTAGAGGGGTGTGGGTCCCCCTCCGATGAGGCTTCAATTCCATGACCCCTTCACCACGGTGAGCGATAGTGTTCCACCTCACCAACACGGCTGACGGAGTGTCGGCCACCCCTTCAGGTCTGTCGCAGTGCCATGCGGAGCTGCCCTCTTCGGTGGCCAGCAAGCACCAGCCACTGCCTTTTCTACCAGCATCGGTCACTGGTGTCGCACTAGAAGATCTTATGCGGGCCACCGGGTGAGATCTGGTGGTTCTTTTTCCCTTCCACTCACACCAATGGGCCTCCCGGGATGTCGCCATCATTGTGCAGCTCCCGGATTCAAGCTTCTCCCTAGTTATAAATTCATCCTCCAAAGAGCGCGATAAGAATGAAGCGGCGGAGGGTCCAGGCCTTGTTTTTTTGGCCCACGCCCTCCACATTAGCATCTTAACAAGCGGGTACCAATTTAGTCATCTTCAAATAATATAATTAAACCATGAAAAATCCCCCTACTTCTAGATTCGTTGGAGTCATCGCAGTGGTGGAAGGAGAATACGCATTTTGATGAAGCTGATGGCATTCGTCATTCCTTGTTTGATCCCTCTAACATTTCTATCCAATCTCCCATTTCTCATCAGTGGAAGTCATCACAACACTTCATCAGAGGTTCCTCTCTTCCATGCCAAAATCTCACGCCCAAGATTCAATTAAATAGACCAAAGAAAAAACTGAGTTGCACAACATTAATGTGGTTTATTTATGAACCGCATTTAATGTTCCAACATCAAGGTTATAGAAACAAAGAGTCAACTCATTAAATGGATTGACAAAATAGTGTTCCTACCATCGCTTCTCAACCGCTAAAGAAAAATAAAATAACAATTACATGTTATTTTATTATCCTTTTCTGTCAACCTACTATGGTCGAAGTTAAGCCTCCCTTAACCGAATCCCATTTCTTCGGATTCAATAGAACCCTTGGATTTTAATTCCGAGCACTAGTTAAAAAGTTAGAAAATGTTGCTTGTACGTTTCCTGAACATACCTTAAAAAAGTTCAAAATTCCATTCCAGGCACACTGGGTCTGAGAATCATGTGCCTTAAATTTTCACAGACTCGTAATAATCCCAAATAATTTAAAAAAAACTATATAGAATTTTTGGGTCTTTACATTCTCCCCACCTTATGGATTTTCATCCCCAAAATCTACAAGAAAACTAGGGGAACAAATGGGGGTAATGAGCATGTGTCTGAGACTCCCGCTCCCATGTGCTCTTCTAGATATTCCCATGCGGCCAACGAACTCACACCAGAGGAATCGATGGCCCATGAAGGGATCTCTCCTTTCGATCCTCTATCTCCACTAGTAACTATACAAAGGTCACCACATCATCGATGTCTAGCTCGCCCCAGTTGATATTGTGCGATGGGTTATGCATGTATCTCCTCATCTATGATACGTGGAAAACATTATGCACTCGGTGCATCTGTGGGGGAAGATCTATAAGGTATGCCACCTCACTTACTCTTCTGAGGATCTGGAAGGGTCTGATGAACCTCAAAGATAGCTTTCTACCCCAGACAAAACTTCGTAATCCTCATCGGGTGAAACTCATAGGAATACATGGTCTCCCTCTTGAAACTCCGAGGGTCTCTATCTCCTGTTGGCATAAGACTTCTGTCAGCTTTGTGCAGTCTTCATTCTCTTCTGGATGATCTGCACCTTCTCCTTGGTAACTTGTACCAACTCTGGACCCATAAGTTCTGACTCCCCTAGGTTTGTCTAGCAAAGGGGTGATCTGCATGGTCACCCGTACAAGGCCTCAAACTGAGCCATGTTGATGGTGGGGTGATAACTATTGTTTTATGTGAACTTTACTAGTGGTAGGTGGTCCTCCCAACTGCAGTCAAAGTCAAGGAAACAAGCACGAAACATGTCCTCGAGTGTCTATATGGTCCACTCCGTCTGACTATCTGTCTGAGAATGGAAGGCGGTGCTCAAGGGTAGATGATCCTCGAACACTTCCTGTAATCCCTTCCACAAACGGGATGTAAAACATGCATCGTGATCTTATACGATCATCGATGGAACCTTGTGAAGCATTAAAATCTCATGTACGTAGAGGCATCCCAAGCACTCTATTAATCCCTACTCTTGGATAGGTAGTAATTGGGTCGACTTGGTGAGTTGTTCAATGATCACCCAGATGGAAATGTGGCCCCTGGACTTATGTGGTATCCCTGTCACGGAGTCCATGGATATACAATCCCACTTCCACTCTGGTACCTCAAGTGGGTGAGCTAGGTCTTCCGGTACATGATGCTCAGCCTTCACTTTCTGAAAATCGAGGCATCGTGATATGAACATTATCATCGCTTTCTTCATCCCTGGCCACTAGTACTAATTCCAAAGGTCTTGCTACATCTTCACCACTCCATGATGGACCGCCAAAGGGGATGTGTGGAACTCCCTCAACACCTCCTCTCATAGAATCACTGGTACGATGGTGTGTCCTCTGAAAAGGATGATGTGCTCCCCACCATTATAAAATCCATTAGGAGCCTGATCTGAGGATATTTGAGCATGCCAGGCCTCGCAGTCAATGTCCACAAGTAGTGACTCCCTGACTCTCTAAAGGAGTGTGGGAGTAACTATCATAGACTATAGGTAAGCTTCTCCATCACTATCCATGAAGAATAACTACAACGCGACTAGCTACTCTGTCACCTGACTCAGCAACTGTAAACCATACCTCCCGCTGAGTATGTCTACTACAACATTCTCCTTTCCAGGAGTGTAGACTATCTCAAAGTCATAGTCCTGGAGGAACTCCATCTATCACCACTATCTTAGGTTCAGGTCCTTCTATGACAAGATATACCTGAGACTCTTGTTATCATAGTAAATAGTAAATCATTCACCCATCAAGTAGTGTTGCCACATCTTCAGCAAAAACATCACTACTACTAACTCTAGGTCATGGGTAGTGTAGTTCTACTCATTTTGTCTCAAATTTAGTGATTTTTAGGTGATCATTGCTTGATCCTGCATCATAACACAACCAATTTTTATCCCTGATGTATTGCAGTAGACTACATACCTAATTCACTCTTCTAGTAGCCTCAATATGGGGGTACTCATGAGTCTCTGCCTCATCTCTTAAAAACTCTGCTAGCATCCCTCCATCCACACAAAGGTTTATCCCTCCTTTATCAAAGCTGACAAGGGTGTTGCAACTCTGTAAAAGTCAAGTATGAATCTTTGGCAGTACCAATCCAATCCCACGAAACTACACACTTCTGTCACACTCCTGGGTGGATCCCAAGAAAGCACTACCTCTATCTTCTCTAGATCCACTATAACTCTAGCCTCTGAGATAACGTGCCCCAGGAAGTGGAATCCACGTATCTAGAACTGAAACTTTGAGATATTTCCATAAATCTAGTGCTCTCAAAGTGTATCCATAATTATCTACAAGTGCATGGAGTGCTCCTCCTCCGATTCCGAGTATATCAAGATTCCATCAATGAAGACCACCATGAAGAAATCGAGGTAAGGATAGAAGATCATGTTCATGATTCCCATGAACACTACCATAGTGTTGGTTATGCCGAATGGAATCACAAAGAACTCGTAATGTCTATACTAACACCTAAAGTTCTTCTTTGGTATTTCCTCATCCCATACCCTGAGCTAGTGATAGCCAAATCTGAGGTCTATCTTTGAAAACCATTGAGATCCCTTCAGCTGGTCGAAGAGGTCATCAATCCTCAAAAGTGGATAATTATTCTTCATGGTTACCTGGTTCAGGTGCCGATAGTGCACACAAATCCTCAGACTCCCATATGCCTTATTGGAAAACAAAATCGGGGATACCCATGGAGAAACATTGTGCCTTAGGAACACCTTTATCTACAAGTCCTCCAACTGTACCCATAGCTCATGAAGCTCCGTGGGAGCCATATGATATGCTATTATAGATATCAGTATCATCCTGGGGTATAGGTCGATGTAGAATTCTACCTCTTTATAAGGAGGTAGTCTTGGAACATCATCAGGAAAGACATCAGCATATTAGTCCACCACTACAAGATTACTTAGAATCCTCACGTCAATTACTCGGAGGGTAATTATAGCCAACTAATGAGTGATTGGTTGTACCCTCCTATGAGAAAGTTCATCTTGTGCTACAAAGGTTTCCATCTCACCGGTGAAGGAAAACTTGGTCCCATCCTCAAAGAGACACCCCACTTTGCACTTAAAATAGTCAATCTGAGCATGGACCTTGGATAACCAGTCCATACCCAAGATGACATCGTAAGGCCTTGATGATGCTACTAGGAGATTCCATCCAAATCTCTCACCTCCTAGAGTAAGCTCACATTGTGAGCACTAGTTTCTAATCATAGAATCTTCTCCCATAGGATTATTTAATTGTAAGGATCGATCCAATGTATCCATCGGAGTCTCTGAGCTCCGAATGAGTTTCATGAGAATGAAAGAATGACTGGAACCTATGTCTATAAGTACTATAGTTAGGTTTTAATAGACATATATTATACCTCTATTCATCTCTAGAGTGTTGTGGTATTAGGCCTCTGCTATCTGTAGTTCTGCTCACCCTTGTCCACCTTCTCCCAGTGGTCGAGGTGGAACAGCTGGGGGTGGTGGGGGAAGAGCCTCAAAACGTTGTACACCAACTATTTCACAACCTGCTCCTCTTCCATATTCATCTCCCTACGGACCTCCTCGCTCGAATCTCTTCATCTACCTCAGTGGTCCCTTGACTGTCTGCTAATCATCAGTATGGAAAGTCAGGAAGTTGTGAGTCATGTGGCCATACCCACCATATATGAAGCACAGTATGCTTCCTAGCTGACCCCCTCTTCCTTGTGAGCTCCGCACCTCTGACCCTATGTACTGGGGTCATCCTCTGGAAGGTCTGGCCCACTTGGACCTATGTGTCACCTACCTACTGCCTGTTGTAGATGACACAGCTGCCTGTCGCTCAGTGGTGGGTTTCACCATCAGTTCCTGCTCAGTAAGAATCTCTCTACCAACAAAGCTTACTCGAGCACTCCAACCTGCATCGGGATATTTAGTGGCATCATAGACACTCTAATATTTCACTAAATACTGTACTCAAAGGTCTAGGCCCTGAAGAATGGGTCTCATACCATGTCGGTGGAGTAGTGAGAGAGGTCATTGAATATCGCCGAGTACTGGGCTACTATCAGGCTACCCTGCTGTAAGTGTAGGAGCTCCTGAATAGGCACATAGCATAGTGTAATTGGAACAAACTCCACCCTGAAGAGGGTCTCAAAGTCTAACCATTAAAGTGTCGCCTCCTCATGAAACTAGAGCATCAGGCTCCACCATCTTCCTATCATGCCCTGGAAAAGACTAGAAACTAGGATCACCATTTTCCCTACTGGTGTCCCAACTAGGCGGAAAACTCTGGCCACAGCCTCCAACCAGTCCTCAGCGATATGGGGATCTGTCTCGCCTCAAAACCTTAGAGGCCTCTATCTATATAACTCTTACAACATTCTTAGTTAGTGTGCACCGTAGTCCAATAGGGCTGGTGGAAACTACTACCCAACAGGTGGTGGTATTGCTAGTGTACCACCCGAATGTGATCACACAGTAGGAGGGCTCTACACTGAAGCCTCATTGTTCGGTGGGCCGTCATAGTGAACTCTCTCAGGAATCCTGGTTGGTTGTCTACGTGATGGCATCCTGAAAAGAAACAAGTGCACCATGGTCAATAAGATATACCTGGTGATATGAATCAAAAGATATCAAAAGTAAAACATTTCAAAAACACATGCAATTGGTGTTTTTTTGCACCGAGTTGGAAATCAGAATTCAGGGTCATGGTGTATGGATAAATCATCTTCCACACCAAAAATGGACTCCCTGAACTGAAAACCACTATCAAAACACATAACACTATTTCTCTATTGGAAATATCAGAGTCTTAGTTCTTCAGTAGAACTGACTCCTCTGATACCACTTTGTCATGACCCGTCCCCCAGGGCCCGTGTCATGACTACCCCAAGCCCTCCTTCCATAGGCTAGGGGTTGGCGACTAGCACCAGAAAGGTGTATCCCTAAAATGGGAAGGAATTTCATTTAAAGTTGTACAAAGACATATCCCAAAAGCATAAAAAGATGAAACCATGAAGTAAAACTGTAGTAGTAAAAGTGTGTACTGAAAGAAAAGGGGTCGGAATACAAGCCCAACTGAAAGATAAAACTACAAAAGAAAACAGTAAACATCTCCTGGAACCATCCACCAAGGATCCTACCTGAAGGGCAGGTACATTTTATCTCCATAGATATCCATGTCAATCGTCACCACTAGTAGGTCCTAGCTCCCCAAGTCTCTATCAAAGTTTCCCATTGTCTACACAAGACACAACAAGGTGCAAGTGAAGCCCATGTAGGGGTGAGTATAACAATACCTAGTAGGGACCCCGAGACCCCTGAAGGTATCTCAAAATTCCACAAAGTAAAACCAAAAAGCATGATATCAATCACAAATCACAAAGAAAAAGACTCATCTCAAATTAGGTATAAAACTCAGAGGTCTTGAATAATGATGATTATTCTTATGCTATATCATTTTATTCCATTAGGAAGCTTCACAAATAAACCATAATGGATTTTTTCCATTATCGATCCACACAGGGTCATATATCATTGATCCATGAAGGTCTTCTCTAAGCCTAGTCCTCATCGAGTCGCTCACTACTGATCCACATAGGGTTGCTAGAATTTTGATCCATATAGGGTCTCTAGAATGTCGATCCACACAGGGTCATTATTATGTTGATCGACATAGGGTTTCTAGATGTTGATCCACACATGGTCCCTAAGATGTTGATATACACAGGGTTTCTAAAATATTGATCCACATAGGGACACTTTGAATGATGATCCACACAGGGTCTCTATGATACTAATCCACACATACCCTCTAAATGCTGATCCATATAGGGTCACTACTCAGATGGCAGCCAGCCATAGGATTCCCTGCACCCAGTGTGGTTGATTTATGTATTATCTACTCCTCTGGATATTGGTCATGCCTCAACTTCTACAAAGTTACACAAAGGAGTAACCCAAATAACTGTCATGTCGTAAGGGTTCCAATGCAACAGACGGTGTATCAACCGGATGCTCGGTCTATGAGTTATTGGCATTTTAGTGTGGAGGGCCTGGTTGGATTTGGGTATGATCCAACTCAAATGTACTCCAACTTTCTCTAAAACTTAGGTTGATTATCTCAAAAGCACCATCTCGCTCCAAGGATCCCATCACCATAGACGGTTCATCAAACAGACATCTGGTTCACAAGATGTGGCGCTTTAAGCGAAACTGGGACCGAATGGGTCTGGGTCCAGTCTGACCCAGCCGGACAGACCCGGCCTGCCTGCCTCGACCCCATTCAGCCCGCCCCGAACTGCTTCGAGTCGACCCAACCCAGTTCAGACCGATCCAACCCGGTGCTAGCCGACCCAACCTGATCCGGGTCCGACCCGGCACAGGCCGACCCGACCCAATCTGGGGCCGACCTGGCCCAGCCCGAACTAGCCTGGACCAGCCCAGTTGGGATGGGCCGTGATGGGTTGGGCTGAAGCGGGCTCGGCCCATGGGCCGTGGACCATCCCGGCCCACCGGGTGGCGCGGCCTGGTGCACTGTCGCGGCTCACCAACTGAGTGGTCTCCCAGCTTCCTGAACAGCTCAAAGAGTCGTTCGTCTCTTCAATCAGTGGTGCCACGTGATTCATGGGACCCTTGGGGCATGGGTCCCACTCTACCTCATCTTTTATGTCGTGAATCCTTCACTGTGATGTGCGACGGTGCGTCGCCTTGCCAACGTGGCCAGCCGAGTGTCGGTCGCCCCTTCAGGTCCGCTGTTGCACCATGCGGCGTTGCACTCTTCCATAAACAGCGAGTGTCGGTCACCAGCACCGCCGTGTTGGTGCCATGCCAAGTGATCTTTCACGGGCCACTGGGTTAGATCCAGTGGTCCTATTTCCCTTCCGCTCATGCCAACGAGCCTCTCGGGATGTTTTCATCACTACATGACTCCCGGATTCATTGTTCTGCCGAGTTGGAAATTTTTCCCCCAAAGAGCGCGACAAGAACGAAGCGGTGGACAGTCCAGGCATTGTTCGTTTGGCCCGCGCCCTCTTCGTTAGCATTGTAACAAGAGGGTAACAATTTATTCATCTCAAATCAAATAATTAAACCAAGAAAAATCCCCCTACCTCTAGATTCGTTGTAGTCTCTATGGTGGTGGAAGGAGAATTCATGCTTTGATGAATCCACTAGCGTTCATCTTTCCAGGTTTGATCCTCCTGACGTTGTTGTCCAAGATCTCATTCCTCGTCGGTGGAATATGCAGTAGCACTTCTTCAGAGGTTCCTCTCTTTCGTGCTAGAAGTCCACACTCGAGCTTCAATTAAATAGATCGAAGAAACAACTGAGTTTCACAACATTAATACGGTTCATTTTTGAACTGCATTTAACATTCCAATGTCGAGGTTACATAAACAAAGAGTCAATCCATTAAATTTCTTGACCACATAGTGGTCCCGCCACCACCGCTCAACCATTGTATAAAAATAAAATAACAATTACATGTTATTATATTTTTCTTTTATAAGTCCAAAAATTATCTTTTTCTCCCGACTTATTGCGGTTGAAGTTAAGCCTTCCTTAAGCGAATATCAGCACTACAGATTCAATGGTGCCCTCAGATTTCAATTCTAAGCACCGGTTCAAAAGTTATAAAATACTTATTGTATGTTTACTAAATGTACCTAAAAAAGTTCATAATTCAGTTCTGGGCACACCGGGTCTTAGAATCATGGGCCATCAATTTTCATAGACTCGTAATAATCCCATATAATAAAAAATATATGGAATTTATGGTTCTTTAAATTTATACCTAATGAAATTATGTCTTGTATCTATGTTTATAGCTTCTGAGTAATGGGTTGGGTTTATAAAAAATTAAATTACACTAGTATTATCATAAAGGATTAGAGTTTGAGTAAATTTTAAACCAAAATCTTTGAGTGTATGATTCATCCACATCACTTTTCTATAAACACTTCCAACTACCGCATTTTTTTCTTCAATAGTGGAGACAAAAACCAAGTGTTTCTTCTTGGTTGACCACAATACTAATGTTTCTCTTAGAAAATGGTATGTTTAAAAATTAATCTTCATGTCCAACCTACATCCTACAAATTCAACATAATAGTAAATTTTGACTATAAAATTAATCCTAGAAGTGTAAAATAGACCAAGTTCTGATAAACATTTCAAGTAATATAAATTTCATTTTACCAAATTTAAATGTGGTTACTTCATATTTTCTTTAAATATGGAACATAAACATACTAAAAAATAATATTTTTTTACTCACAATTAAATATAGTAAACTTATGGGCATACCTCTATAAAAATTTTGATCAATCGGTTTCTTTTAGACATCAAGATAAAGTTTGATTGACGTACCTACTAGAGTAATAATACTCAAGTCATTGTAAAACCCAAAAAATATTTTATTTAATTACTAATATATTTTTATTTATTTAAAATATTTCCATCTAGGTTTTCAGAAATTTTAAAACCAAGTGAAAATTTTTAGTTCACTTATGATTCTCATTTCAAACTCACTATTCATTAGTTATGAAAATTCATTAGAAATAGATTTTTGAGTTGAGCTCAAAAACTTGTCAATGTAAACCTAAACAATGATAGTGTCACTAAAACATTATTTATAAAAATAATTTGGTTAGAATTTATCTTAACAAAATAACTATAAAGTGAAAAGTTGTTAATTTTATCATACCAAGATCTTGGGGATTCCTTAAGGACATACAAAGCTTATATAAGTTTAAATACATGTTTTTAGAAATTTACTATCTTTTAAACTAGGGTTTGTTCAATATAAACTTCCTCATAAACATAACAATTAAGGAAATAACATTTTACATCCATTTCAAATAAATTAAAATTTTATATGTGTTTCAAAAGATAAAAATATAGTAAACCATACCTTTTATACATAAATATTATGTCTTATTAAATATATATTCAATACAAAAAATTACGATCCATGACATAAATATATAGGTTTATTATCCTAGGAAACATGGATATATAAAAAATTGTTCATAAGATATATACATTTTCTCCCACTTAGTTCTTCATAACTTTCACCCCTCTTAGACATATCATACTTATAACCTTTCTTTCTATCCTCGTGAAGAGGAAACATAATAAAGGGTGATATCAGATGATCAATAAGGTTAAACAAGGTAGATATAAATGATCACTTAAACATAACATGAGCATAAGGATATGATAACATGAGATCAACATTTTAAAATCATACTCATCATATCATAGATCATAATCATGAGTCCTAGATAAATCTGGATAGTTCAAAAGTCATAAATCATAGAGAAATCAAAGACCATTATCCATGAGAGTATAAAATTATCACATGACATAAGTTTTTGGTAAAAAAAAATCATATGAAATCATTTCCTTAATCGAGTATCATTTCCAAGGATATCATATTCGATTGGTTTTACTCCCCATTCTATCATATCACTAGTTCAGGTTCACTCCCAAGATTATTTTAGCACCATAAAATAAATTATAGTAATTGAACAATATATTTTAATAAAACTATAATATAATGAAAATTTTAATATTTCATTGAAAAAAAATCATAATTTTATATGATTAATATCAATTTTCAACATACTTCGTCAAAATAATCATTGAATGAATTTTTGAAATTTTCCCTTATGAATAAGATTTTAAGAAAAAATAAAAATGTAGTATTTAATTATTCCTACTTTTATTTATGATAATATGTTATAATTATTATAATTAAAAATTTATAGTTTATCAGTCTGATATAAATAAATATAATATCATTTTTAGGTAAAACCGGGTAATTTTCAGAAAACTATTTTTGTTTACAAAGGAATAATGTCTATCCAATTTAATTAATTAAAATAATATTTATTGATGAATGATTAAAATAAAAATTTTAAATTATATATCCAAATATATGAATTTAAATCCATCTAATGATGATTAATAGTCATATATTAAATATAATAACATTTTATTCTTGAAAAATGCATTTCTTAAAAACCCATTTTGGACACGATTTTCAGTTTATTTTTAAATTAAATTATATGAAATTAATTTTTAAACATAGATTCCATATTTTGAATAATAATAATTAATATCAAGTAATAATTTAAAATTAATTTTTTTCATAAATATTAATAAAGACAGTAAAAATTAATTGTCGTTGTAAAGATTAAAATGGGGTTTTGTGTATTACATAAACTTAAAATAAATTTAATTTTCCACACACATAGAATATTTATATGATAAATTTAATATCATAATTATAATAATTAATTAAAATTATTTAATAATTCTCATTTTATTTTAGGTTTAATGGATAAATTACCTAGGTTAAAAAACTAGTCACCATGGTGAAAACTAAAATGGAAAACGTGAGTAAATTTTGAGGTAAAGGAAATAACATGTTTAAAACCTGATTATTTTTACTATTTGGTGTGTATATTGAACTTTTAATCCATATAACATATTATTTGTCAAATTTTATTCAATTTGGTTGAGATTGAAATCCCATTATTTAATAGTTTTTGGTACTTACAAAAATTTCACTCCTCAATTATAAAAGGGCACTCTCTCTCCACACTTATTCACAACTATCAATAAATTTAGCTCAAAAAAACTAATAAAATCTATCCTAAATATCCTTATAAATATTATAGATCTTATTTTATACCCAAAATCCTAACCTTAGGGTCCTTAAGAAGAGATCCAAGTGAGGTTTCTCAAAGAGAAGGTAATCGTCTTAAGGAACCTCTTTCCTTTTCTTTATTATTTTACCCCCTTATAGTATGTCTTAAAACCTAAAATATAATAAAATTATTATCATAAATATAAATATATTTTATTATTTTATGTAATAATATTTATATATCTTATTATCTATCAAATGGATAATAAATCCATCGCTTGTGTGTACAACGGATTATCACCTCACGAACCAAAGAAATTTATTTTTCATCACCAACTCAAATGGATAGTCATAATGATGAAAATAATTAATATATATTACACCTATTACATAAAATTAATTATTTAAAATTAATATATCATCTACTTCTATATCCTTTCAACCATTAAGGAAATGATATTGTCACATGTGCATATGTATGGCCTATTGTCTCCATGAAGTGTTGCGATTCATTTTTCATGTCTAACTTTAAAGAATTGTTATAAAAATATATATAATGAGTAAATATGATATTTATACCATTAATATAATTACTAATATAATGGTACTATATCACATAAACAAAAAAATTAACATTTATGAAAAACATGAATGATAAAAGAAGGCAATTAACACCCGAAATGAGGGTAAAATGAAATATTAGAAATGAACGTGTGATATGATGATAAAAAAGGATAATATATGATATTATTAATATTAATATGGTTAAATTATAAATTAATAAAATTTTCAAAACCATTATATATGATTTTAAATAATTTTCAACTAAAGTTATGTGTAAGGTAAGGGATTTCATCTCAATTTCCATTCCATTGAGACATATTTGTTATTATGAAATTATTCTATTCTATATGGTGTATATGCATCTAGTTTGATATATTTAACATTATTAAATATTTATTAATTATGATTAATGTTTCATTTTATAAACTATTCTTTTAAGGGGTTACAATTTAGATTTTAAAAAAATATTTCAAAATCTATTTTGCAATATCACTTTCTTTTAGGATTACTTTTATTTAATTGAAGGAATATGATAATTTATCCTTAATAAGCTCCAATAATTTCCTTATGAACTTTATATTTAATGATTTTCCATAATTTATTCCAAAATTTCCCCAATTTTACTTTATTCAATAAATTAAATGATTAATATAAAAATTAATTTCATTTTTATTTTAATCAGATATATTTTTCTTCCCTATCTATGTTTTCAAAATTATTTTGAAAAAGTCCATTTATTTACAAGAATTATTTATTAAGAAAATTCTAATTTATCCTTGAATTTTAAAAAGGGTTTTATAGGAATGTTTGTACTATTTCAAGAAAGATACTTTTTTACATTCTTTATAAAAATTCAAAAGTAATTTTTTTAACCTATACAGTTATAAAGGACCTCCCTAGAACCACAACTATTTTTTGAATTTTATATTCTTATACATGATTTAAATGGTTTTACAAGAAAACTATTTTATGAAATAGCATTTTAATATTTCACTTCTATTCCTTTTATTATTCCAAAATAAATTAATTTACCTTAAAATCTATATTATCTCTCAATGATTTTGTGGTAGTTAACTTTATATTCAAACAATCACTTTCATGTGAACATTGAACATTACATTTCCCTTAAATATAATTATTATTTATAATGGTTATTCTAATTTTTTAAACCATATATCATTTCTAAATATGGTTTTTTACTTTTATAGTTATTTTATTGACTGGGGAAATCTTGTTAAATATTTACTCTACTCAATATGGATATTTAAGGAATATTGTTCATGAATTAAATTGATTATTCAATATATGAGGAATGATTTGGAAGTGTAGTGATGGGTGGGGCCTAAAATTATATATCCCAATGATTCATTGAAATATCTGACGAGTCAAATAATTTAACCAAATTAAATGGGTTTTTACCCATAGTTTTATGTGTTTTGGAGAAAGGACTTAATGGTATAGATATCATAATGTCTGAGATCAAGATGTTAAATGTTAAAAATTTCATTCATTATGAATTCATCTATTATTATCCATCAGTTTATTGCAATGATACAATACATGGATTCATTTTTTACTAAAGTTATTGATTAAATGTCATGTATTTTTAGTTATTTAACTTTTCACATTGGTTATTCCTTATCTAATCATAATAGCTTCCATTGTATGTAACCCTTACTAAGCATTTGAACACACCTTTTTTTTCTTTCCCCAGGATATGAAGAAGAATTATTTGAATGATCCCAAGGATTATAAATGTTTACCATTATTATGTTTTGTATTTTATTCCCAATGTAAATTGGGTATCATGTATTTATATGGTTCTCAATGACTAATAAACTTATCAATACTTGGTTATGTGATTCATTATATCTATGATAATGAAATAAAGTTCCCACTGTCTATGGGTTACTAGATTTGATGTTTTTATAGTTGGTATTGGAGTAATTTTAGTAGAAAACCTTGGAATTATATTAAGGGAAACATGGATTAGGGAATATAACCCTTTGTTAGACGTTGAGGATAAGTATATAAGAATATCCTAATGTTTTGGGAGGGTAGATATTATGTGGTTTTTACTAGAAATACATCACTAACTAGATACTAAAAGTGATTTTGGTTCTACTACAACTGTACCTAGGGGTAATAACTCTGATAAGGGCGCATTGGGTTTCAACTAGATTGTTACCAGGTGCACGATAATGATCCTTACTGTGCACCTAGTTTGACACTCATGGAGGATATGCTTAGTATAATTCAAATTTTATTTATAAACAACTATTAAGTATTTGAAATTTTTTTTATTATTTAAATATATCCTCAAAGAAACCACTTTTATGATTATTAGATTAATAATACATAAATTTTGGATTTTGGTTAAGTGCTACACCAGATAAAAAATTATATGTTGTGATTTAAAATTCATAATATCATGAGATAATGCAGTATATTACATTCTTTAGAAATAGAACATAAAATAAGGAATGATATAAACACTAATGGTCAATGTAGAAATTTTCCTACTGAGTAAGTTAATGTAGCTGGTATTGGGTTTGAGAAGATCATGACTATATTCGGGAATCTTACTCAGGTTATAATGAATAACCTTGCCCAAATGGAGAAATATATTGTTCGACATCATTATTATCCTATTTTTCATTGCTTCATGTGATAGAATCCCCCATAATTTAGTGGGACTATAAATCCAGTGGTTACTGAGCAATGGATTAAGTCTATTTAAATGATATTTCATTCCATGATATATTATGAAAAGGAAAAGGTTATATTGGAAGCATATTGTCACAAGGGTGATCTGGATCAAAGGTGGTCATTAAACCGAAATACTATAGAGTTACAATAAAAATAACACATGGAATATAGAGCTTTAAAAGAAACATTTTTCAATAAATATTTCTCTCACGAGCAATGAACTAAAATGAAGAAAAATTTCCATTGCTTAAATAAAAAGGAAGAATAAAGTGTTGCAGATTATGAGGATACTTTTACATGACTATTTGGATATTCTATAGATTACATACACCATACAAAATTAAATAATGATTATTTAATTTAATATGTTAATCCAAGTCTCCCAAGTGCTTTGGTTTCTCAAGTTCTTTCATCATATGATGAAATATTAACATGCGACGTCAGAATAGAGAAGGAATTTTTTAGATACAATTTATTCAAGGGAAATCAAGAAAATAAGAGGTCATATAAACACCAATAAAAATGGAAACTTTTAAAGAATAATAATAAAATAAATCAATTTTCATCATGTGAAAAAATTTGGAAGAAATGTCCTATAAAATTTTTTGATGGAATGGGAGTTTGTTACAAGTGCAGTGATAAGGGTCATCAAAAAAATTAATAAAAGGGGAAGAAAAAAATCAATGATTTACAATGATTAAATAGTAGATAAATGAGGTACTATTTTCACCAATACCTGAACTTTCAATTGAAAATATCATAGAAGTGGTTAAGAGGAGAAGTCCAAGATTATGAAATCCCTCCACCTGAAGTGGAAGTTTCCAATGATGTGGTGGTGGGTAATTTAATTATAGCCACAAATTTTTCTAATGATTTATTTGATTTTGGATACTTGAAAACTTTTATATCTTACATGTTTTCTAACAAAAATATATATTTCTCTAGAACCTTAAGAAGATTGTTTTTAGTAAAAACACCTGGTGAAAGTATCACTACAACAAGGATGTGTCAGGAAGTTCCCATTTTGACACATAAAAACACTTTACTTGATTAATTTATTATCCTACCTATGGTTTAATTTGATATAATTATTTGTATATAGTAGATTTCAAATTATGATGAAAATATTTATTCTAAATAAAAGTAAATTATGATTCTTGATGAAGTTGTGGAGTTTCTTATCTTTATAGAGGGGACTTAATCAAATAATTCATGTTTAGATGTACCCATATAACAATTATAAATTTGATTATTAAGGAAGAAGAGAAAACAAAATATATGCATAGAAAAAGTAATCTTCAAATTGAGGATGTACCTATTATAAAGAAATACATTGATCTATTTTCAGAAGAATTATTTATTCATCCATTATATTGTGAAGTTGATCTTTCCATTGATTCCATCCCTGATGAAAGACTTATATCAAAGTCTCCCTATAGAATGTCCATTATTTAATTAATAGAGTTGAATAAATATCTATAGGATTTGTGTCGAAAGGGATTAATCCAACCTAGTTTTTCACCTTAAAGAGCCACTATTATTTTTTTTGAGAAGAAATGTTGATCCATGAGGTTGTGCATTTATTATAGGTAAAATAATGCCATTACTATAAATAAAAAGTATCTCCTGCCTCTCATTTATGTCTTGTTCGATCAATTTCATGGATATTAATATTTTTCAAAGATTTAACTTAGTTCTGGGTAACATCAATTATGATTAAATAAGGAAGAAATTCTAAATATGGCATTCCAAAATAGGTATGGACATTATGAGTTTATAGTAATGTCATTTGGATTGACTAATGAACTATCTTATTTTATGGATCAAATGAAAAAACTAATCAAGTAATATATTTATAATTTCATTGTAGTATCCATTGATGATATCTTATTGTATTCTAAGAGCTATAAAGACCATTATAATCACTTTCATATCATTATTGAGACTCTTAGAAGAAAAGAGTTATATAAGAAATTTTTCAAGTGATAATTATTTATTCAAGAAGTTTATTTTCTTGTTCATATTGTCTCTAATGATGGAATCTCTATTGATCCAATAAATACAAGGTAGTCAAAAAAATTCCTATACAAATTAACATAACTGAGGTACATAGTTTCATTGGTTTAGCATGTTACTATTGATGATTTTTTCATAATTTTTTCCGGTTAGCTAACCCATTAACCAAGATTACATATAAAGGTATTAAGTTTATATAGACAATGTAATGTGAATATTGATTTGAATAATTGAAGAGGAGATTTTTCAATGCTCTTATTTTGACACTATCATCGGGAAATGATGGATTTGTGATATATAGGGAGGCATTGAAAAAGGGACTAAATTTTATCCTTATAAAAAGTGATAAAATTATTGAATATTCATCAAGGAAGTTGAAGACTTGTGAATAGAACTATCTAACCTATGATCCTAAGTTAGAAGCCATAATATTTTCTTTAAAGAATAAATACATTATCTCTATAGTGAAATATGTGAGATATATATAGACTATAAGAGCCTAAAATAGATATTTTAACAAAAATATCTCAACATAAGTAAAATTATATGGCTTGATATACTTAAAGATTATGATTTAACAATACACTACCACCCAAGGAATGCAGATAAGGTAGTAGAAGCATTATGTAGGAAATATCTTAGAGTTATGGCCCAAATGAGGATTAATAGGAATCTTATGTTCATGGATCTAGTAAATATAGAAATAGGAAATATTAAAGAAGGTGATACATTACTCTTTTTTAAAATTATTATAAAACCATATATATTGGAAAAAATAAAATTTTCCTAATATGATGATGAGATTTTTCCGAAGAAAATTAAAGCCATGAATGATGGGAAAATAATAGACTTTATTTGTAAATATAGTTCTCTAAAATTTATAATAATACTATGTGTTCATTTATACCTGATATAAAAGGGAATTATTTTATGATTAACATAGCTTTAATTTCTATATACACCCTGGTATCACCAAGATGTATAGATATTTGAAAGAATATTTTTAGTGGGATAACATGAACTGGGAAATTGCTAACTATGTGTCTAGATGTTTGGTTTGTCAATAAGTGAAGGGTGAGAGATAGAATCCTATAGGATTCATTCAACCAATTTTTATTAATATGAGTAAATAGGATGACATTGCTATATAATTTTTCAGTATATTAACAAAGAACCCTATAAGGAATGATACAATATGGGTTATTGTTGATTGTCTAACCAAATATGTACATTTCCTCTCTATATGATAATATTTACCTCTTGAGAACCTTGCACGAATATATATTAATGAAGTTATAAGGCTTCATGGTACACCTATTAAAAGTGTTTTTGGCCATTTTTTGTAAAAGGATTGGGCCTATAAGGGAAATCACGTGAGAGACCCCTCACGGTGGTCTGGTGTTTTCCCCTCCCCCATTCTCCTCATTCCCATGGGTTCCTTCTCTCTACATAGAGGCATGGACCTCGATGCTCTCCCCGGCTTCCCTGTTCCACTATGGATAATCCTCCTGGCTATCAAGAAGCTCTGTTTCCATTATGTTGAGAGCCCTGCATATACAGTCCTGGTTTTGATAGTTGGTTGTCGTCGAGTCCTTGGCGTTCTATATTCTTTGGAGTCGGTCCATGGTAATATAGTCACCTCCCTCACAGGTCATACACGATTGTAGATAGCATCCTCAGAAACACCTGAAGTCGGTGACGTCCTCTGCTGTCCCTTCTCCCATTTCTTCCATATTTTTTGTGGTGTTCGGTTTTCTTGCAAGTTTCATGGAAAGTGCTCTGTCAATGAATCCCCTTCCGTCATTCACCTCCTTCGAAGGATCTGTTCAGTTTCTATTTTGGTTTCATTGTTTTTTAATTGACTTCCACCCGATATCCTCAATGTGATCTGGTGGTGATGGTGGTGGTTCCCTGTGCGGTGTGGTGATGGCCCCTAGTGGGGATCTGGTTGTGTCGGTGCAGATCGGTTCATGGAAGTGCGGTTCGAGGAGATTTGTGATGGCCCATTTCGTTCGTGCGAGGGTTCTAGCTCTGAAATTCAGTGAGTAAGGGTTCCATGCATCCTTGATGGAGATACGAGTGTGACAAGTGTGTGGTTGTAGGTTTTTGGGTGTCGCAGGCACGTGCTTGGCGGTGTTGGTGGTTCTGAACATGATCTCTTTGTTTTGAGCAGGTCTATCCATGGGTAGAATCCCTTGGATGGCCCATTGTTACCTTACTTTGGAGCGGGTCCATTCCTGGACTGGGCTCCTAAACATCCATCTTGTTTTTATTTTTCTATTTTCATCCTGGTTACTTGTTCGGTTCTCACTAACCCAAAAACTAATTTATTTCAAAAAAAAAGTAGTTTTAGTCAGTTGTGTCTGGTCTTGATCCCTTATTTACATTGAACTTCTATAAGAGTCATTAAAAGGTTCTTTATACTGAGTTTCATTTAATCCTCTTCGACCATCCTCAAACTGATGGATATTATGAAAAGGACTATTCAATTGGAATATAAGATTAGGTCATTCTCATGTGACTTTAAAGGTATGTGGGATCAATATTTACCTTTGGTTGAGTTTTCCTATCATAATAGATTCCATTAAAGTATTAAAATTACATCATATGAAACATTATATGGCAAGATATGTCATACTCCAACTTTTTTGGATGAAGTTGGTGAAAGGAATTTTATAGGCCTCAAACTTGTTGAGGAGACAATGATAAAATAAAAGACTATTTAGACGCATATCAAAGTACACCAAAGTAGAAAAAATATTTTTGATAATAACCAGAGGAAATATTTGGAATTTCATGTAACATCCCAGGTAAAAAAAGAATATGACATTTTCATATTTATTAATATTTGTGAATAAAATGTTAATATTACTTTAAATGGATTCTATTTTCGATAGCGTACCCAATACGCAACAACGAGTTTCTTTGAAATCTTACGTTTCACACTAATAATATAATATTATTATTTTAAAAGGTAGTTAACGCCTAGTCATTGTAATGTCAAGAATGAATATAACTAACTAAAAAATGAATATATATGTTTGTTAAATATTTTAACAATTAACCAACAAATTATAGAGGCTTAAAATGTGAATAAATCCAATTTTAAGCATAAATATTCTAATATTCTTTAAAAGGTAGATTAACTGTCTTTTGATGGAAAACCCTTTTTAAATCCACTTTTTGACAATTTTATATGTTATATTTGACAAAATAAAATCCTTCTTAAGAATCGGGACATCAAAATTTACTTTGTGTAATTTTTTGTTATTTTTCTGATAAAGTTCATTTTTTATGAATAGTGAAAATGCTGTATTTTAATTCAAAACGTCCTTTTAATATAATTTATTTATATGGTTGGATTATCTTTTTAATTGGTTTTAAAGTTTAATTAGAATATATTTTTACCATTTAATTCAATAGTGGTCATTGTAACTAATTTCACTTTGAAATTGGATATAAACAAGTGTCAATCTTTTGGTAGATATTATTTCTTAAAAACATGCTATTTTTCTTGAAAGTGGGAATTAATTATAAAATTAATTAATTAAAATTATATGTTTTTAATTTGGTAAAATGAAAATAATTTTTGAATTTGGAATATCATATTTACTTTGGATAAATTATTGGTATTTTTCTAACAAATGTTCATTTTTAATGAATAGTGAAAAATACTGCATTTTACTTCAAAACTGCTTTTTCATCTAATTTAATTATATATTTGTATTTTTCTTTTAATTTTTTTTAAAGTGTAATTGAATTATATTTTTATCACTTAATACAATTTTGTTCATTGGAATTAATTTCACTTTTCAATTGGATGTAAAAACAAGTTAATCTTTTGATAAATTTTACTTCTTAAAAACCCATCTTTGGTTGTGAAAACATGAATTATTTTTAAATTAATTACTACAATTTATGTGTTTGTAATTTGGTAAAATGGATTCCATATTTGGAATTAGAATGTCCAAATTATGTAATTAATACTCTTTTGTTTCTTGGCATTATGAATAGTAATGACGGCAATTATCTTTAATTATCCTGATTAATTAGTAATTGGGTAGTTAAGGGTAATAAAATAATATCATAATAATATAAAATGACCCCAGCATGTCATGACCCGTCCCCCGGGGCCCGTTTTGTAACTACCCCAAGCCCACCTTTCATAGGCCAAGGGCTGGTGACTAGCACCAAAGGCATAAATCCCTAAAATGGGAAGGCATTGCCTTTATAACTGCAAACAAACACAACCAGAGAACAAAAGGAAGAAAACTCTAAGTAATAACTGAACATAAAAGAAGTGCTGGAAAGTACAAGGGCCAGAAATACATGCCCAATAGTAAAGTACAAGGAAAGGACAAACATGTACAACTAAAAAAGACAAATTGCTGGAAGGTTCCTAGCAGCTCCTGGATCATCCACCACAGATCCTACCTAAAGGGTAGGTACAGATAGCCTCCTCAGTGCTCCATGTCCGTTCATCTCCTCCAGGTACCGACTCCTCGTGAGGTCCACCTCTGGGTACCGTCTATTCCTCATACACTCCGCCTCGGTCAACGATGTTCGTCGTTTGAATCCAACATAATGAGGTGCGGGCATAGCCTGTGGAGGAGTGAGTATAACAATACTCATTAGGGACCCCGACACCCTCAAGGTCCCACAAAATCCAAAAAGGATAAACCACAGTAGAAAGATACAATCACGAAGTATCAACCATCCCTACTTAGGTATATGCCCATACATATACCTAAGTTATCAATCACGGTCTGTCTCCAACTCTCGAGCCCAAGCACAAACCATTCCATAAAGCAGGTAAAGTCAATCACCACATTGATAATGGTTGAAAGACATGACTTATCTCACACAGGTATACAACTCACGAAGAGGGGTAGAGATTATTAGATATAGCCTCTGAATCATCTCCTCTGTCAAACCCACAAAGGATCCTAGAACAATATCAGAACTGTCGAACCCATGTAGTATCCTGGCACAGAAGTCGTCATTGTCGAACCCACGTAGGATTCCGGTACAGTAGTCTTCGCTGTCGAACCCACGTAGGATCCTGGTACAGAATTCATCACTGTCGAACCCACGTAGGATTCCGATACAGTAGTCATCGCTGTCAAACCCACATAGGATCCAGGTACAGAAGTCATCACTATCGAAACCATGTAGGATTCTGGTACAGTAGTCATCACTGTCGAACCCATGTAGGATCCAGGTACAGAAGTCACTGCTATCGAACCCACGGAGGATTTCGTCATCTCAGTCGCAACCAGCCCTAGGGTTCCCGCACACTGCACGCTCGATTCTAGGAGGGTCCGCTCCTCGAGCCAAGTTTCGATACATCAACTATCACTAATTCCTTATTTTATGTATCTCGTAGTTCTGTCTCATCATAAGGAACCCAATGCGACAGACGGTGCGTCAATCAGACGCCCGGTCTCACAGTTATTGGCATTTTCGTTCCAAGGGGCTGGTTGGATTTCAGGTACAATACAACCCGGACATAAAAGAACCTCATCTGAATCCTATGTGGAGTATTCCAAAATTACCGTCTCTTCAAAAGAAATCCAACGTAGTTGACGACACGTCAATCAGACGTCTGGTCCTTAAGTTATAAATGCTTCCGCTCCGAGGGACCGGTTGGTTTCGGGTTCGAACCAACCCAGCTATACCCAAACTTCGTCAAAACCATGAGTGTGATATACCGAAACGACCGTCTCGATCCAAGGAATCCTACGCAACTGAAGGTTTGTTGATCAGAGGTCTTTATCTCATGTTATTGGCAAAAAACCAAAAGTAGTCCGAAGAGGGGGGTCTGGGTCAGGTCTGACCCAGCCCAACCAGCCCTGGGTCGGCTCGAACCGGGTCGACCCATCCCGAATCCAGGTACGGACCGGTAGGGCGTGGCCCGACTCGGAGGGAATGGCCCAGCCCAGCGGCTGCGGCACGGCCTGTACGAGGGTGTCCTGGCCCGTGTGGCAGGTGGCCCGGCCAGATGGTCGAGCCCGTTACGCGCCAGGCGCGCAAAGTGGGGGGGGGGGGGGGGTTCCCGTATTGGCGGTGCCAGCTGGCATCGCCCGTCCTTCCCAGAACCCGTGGATGTTGGTTCCTCTCCACCGTCGCGGACGGTGCCGCGGCGGCCTTCTGCTGGCGGCGCGTGAGGGGTGCCGCCGCCCCCAGGCAGTCGGCCGGTGCCGGCTGCCACCTCCAGTCTCCAGCGTCGTCGCGTCGGCGACCCGCGAGCCACTATAGTCGTTTTGGTGGTCCTTTTTTCCTCTCATCTGCGCCTACGGCCTCCTCGGGTCCTATTCTTCACGGCGGCGGCCTCAAATCAGGGTTGTCATTCCGTTCACCCGTCGCCCATCAAACCATGCATCAAGAACGAATTGGCGGAGGGTCCGGACTTGTTCGTTAGCTCGTGCCCTCCGCGTTAGAGGCTCAAACAATAATCCAGCATATAATAGAACCAAAAACAAACCCCAGCTTAATCTCTAACCCATCCCTCAATCAACATCTATTCTGCAGATCGACATGTTCGGGGGTCGATCCGCGGTTGTTGTTTATATCCAAGGGAAAAGAAGAACTTAAAGAAAGGAATTAAAACTCGAATTCAAAACCCTACCTCGATTGTCGTTGACGGTTGAAAAAGTCGCGGGTTGGAGGTGTCGTTCCGTTGACGTCGGAAGGAGTAGAGCCCAGTGTATTCAAGTCGATTCGACATCGTCAGTGTACTTCGTGGGCGGCGGTGCTTCCCTTCCTAGCTCCGGTTGACGAAGGTAGAAGGTGTTGCTTCACATTCTTTGAGACGTGGAGCATTCTTCATTGAAGAACGGAATTCTTTGTCGATAGAATATTATTTCTCAAAGATTTCCTCCCAATTCCACTAAAAGTTCCACACCCAAACTAAAATAGAAGGCTCTCCTATTATTTTATTGTTGACAAGCTTTTTCAAAACTCAAAAGCTAGACTTAATTAAATTGAACAATTTCAATTCATTAATTAGATGGTTGGAACACTTAATGAGAGGAGGAAGGTGGGGAGTTTACCCAAAATAAATTAAGAGATGTGCCTTTAATAAATTCAAGGGGAGCTAAAGGGGTTCAAGGGGAGTTGAGGGGTTAGGTACTCGTGTGGGCCCCGCCACATAATATCCTCCCATGGGAGGTTATATGGAGGGGTGGGCCCCACCTCCAACTTCACTTTGGAGAAATTAACCACCACACATTTAAAAAAAATATGCTACACATATTTTTTTATTAAATTTATAAATCCCCCAAAAATTATCTTCCACTCCCGATAAAACGCAACTGTGGGGAAGGTCTCCTTAAGCAATTACCGGCGCAGCGAGTTCATCGGTGCCCTCAGATTTAAATTCCAAGAATCGGTTCAAAAGATATAAAATCATTCATGTACGTTCACTGAACGTACCTGAACAAAACTTCAGAAATTGATTCCGGGAACACCGGGCCTCAGAATCAGGTGCCGTCATAAACTGTGGACTCATAAAATTCCCATGTATTTAAGAAAAAAATTTCCACGGGATTTCTGGGTCTTTACACAACATGTGTAAAAATCATCTTTTTTGAGTCATGTACAACCATGGGAATCTTTTTACCAAACTTGAGGTCCCATGGAGTCACATGGGTGTGGTAGTAACATTTATGACATTATTTTTAAAAAAGAAGAGAAATATAACAAAGGCTTGTATATCCTAAGTAAAATAATCTTAATTTTGTTTACATAAATTATCTATTAGAATATAAATAGTCATTGGAAATCTAAAAAAATTTCCTACATCATGGTATTTTTTTTATAATTTTTAGACTTTAAATAAATAAATTTATTTATGACACCATGATGATGCAGTGATTACCTCATTAATGAACGATTTAAATAAAATGAAAAGATAAGGTAAAATATAAGACTTAAACTTGTTGAAAACCTATTTTATGGGTGGATGTCGAACTCATATCAACTTATCCTCGAAATATATCATTTTGGGACCTTTAAAATCTGAAAACCATTTCATAATAAAGTAATATTTCAAGACTTTCCAAAAGTGACCCTCCTCCCTCTTATAAAAGGCCCCCAAATCTACCCTCTTACCCACACCTATCAAGCCCATGGATCATCCAAAATCTGATCATATTATCTTTAAACATCCATCTATTACTCCTAGAAGCCTAACTTTGAGCATATGGCTTTCCAAGGAAGCCTTTGGCTCAAATCAAAAAAGAGTTACCCGATATAGAGGTAATGTCTTCTCTCGAGTTTCATTCTTTTATTTTCCTTCTTAACTCACCAATATCTTCTTATTATTTTATCCAATAACAACACCAGTATAATAAATATACTAGAATGTTTTTATGATAAGGATTCTACCTACACTTACACACACCTCCGTCTAATGGTTAAACAACATACTGTTTCTATGGGTGGCGAA
The DNA here is from genome assembly GCA_963277665.1 of Viscum album. Lineage (NCBI taxonomy): Eukaryota > Viridiplantae > Streptophyta > Magnoliopsida > Santalales > Viscaceae > Viscum > Viscum album. The sequence goes on along the minus strand of OY728132.1, from coordinate 1,845,855,318 downwards.
TTACTGCCTCACAAAACGATGATTGTTCAATCTTCTTTTAACACCTTTCATGGTGGCCATTATGATGGCAATATATTTATATATGATATATATTATATTTATTTCCTCTCAATTCTTCTATATTTTATATTTAAAACATACTTTTATGCTTTGCATGTTGTGCAAATGTGATAATTTCATATGAGGAAGTGTGGACTACCGCCCCATCAAGTGATGTGACTCGTTCATGCTAAACATGGAATTTATAAAGAATGTAATGAACTTATGTTACATATATAACATATATATTATACTGGAATTATAATATATCTATTTCTAATTTAGTTTTAAATTCCATTAATATGACAAAAAAATGAAAGTAGCGTATATGCGTACGTACGGCCTACCGTCTCCATGAACGGTCCATTTCATTTATTTTATCAAAACATTATGGAATATTATTAAATACTTATATACTGGATATATATTATATTTAAATAATTAACACCATTACGTAGATGATGTACTTATAACTACATGGACAACTCTCTTCAAACAAGTTCATTGTTGACTCATGTACCGAACATCGACAAAACGTATGATATGAACTCACATAATTAACTAATTATTATAAAATGATAATATGTTATATGAATTTAATAATAAAATTTAAAGGAAGCCCTTAAGAAATTATAAATTTACCAAAGTTTATTATTCAGGAATATAAAAAAACGAACAAGACAAGTCAGACTTGAGGTAAGGGTATTTCTTATCTCACTTTTAATTCCGTGAGATTTCCATTGTTCGCCAACTATTTATTGCATGTGGTGTATTGTGTATTTAAATTTGATATATATTATCATGATTTTATTTATATTCATGGTATTATGTGATTCATTTGGTTCTCATTATCTTTTGGTCATATGACTCAATTTATTACAACGAGGAAAGGGGATTTTTTTATCTCACTATTTATTCCCATGAGATTCATGCTATATTTGTCACTATCTCCTTTGAGTGGTGTTTTTACTGCCCATTATTCTACTATTTGTGTAATATACTTTTGATTATGGGTATTTACATCAACATTGTATAGTCCTTCTTTCATGGGGTGTACGTTTCGAAAGTTACCCAAATCGGAAAGGGAACCTTTCACCCTCCTCTTTTTAAAAGACTTCTTTTGTTAGGTCTTTTAATTTACATATTATTATGTTGGGATATGTTCTTATATATCCTTATTGCTGTAAATTTTATGTCCAAGTGATGAAATACCATTTTTATCTCTCATCAACTCATTTTCTAAATTTTAAAGTGAAGTCGTTAGGCTGTCGAATTTCTGTAAGGGAACTTCTTAACCCAATTTCAATTCTTTGGGTTAAACCTCTACTTCTTGATTATTTCATTCTTGGAATATGTGTGGATGACCTCTGATAGTTTTACACTTAATATCCACTTATATTGGGTGTATTTATATTTGTCACACATAATTATGTAATTGGTTTATCCTTAATCTAAGGATATCGGATTTTTACGGGACTTCGTCTCAATCTCCGTTCATTGCGGCATACTTCAATTTATATACGACCTTGTTTTATTAGTTGTATAATAAACCCTTTTGACTTTTAATTCCATTCAAAATAAATATTTTTACACAAAGAATTTTACTAAAATGAAAAAAGGGAATGTTTTTGTCTTACGTATGCGGCGACAATGACTTCTCCATCGTCATGACCATTATTTGAGTTTCATCTTCCTCTACAAGCCATAACATTTTTGAAAAATAAATACCATTTTTTACTTTATTTTGGTATTGAAAATGGTTTTGATAATGTTTGATTATATCAATGTGTTGTATTGATATCTTTTGACTAAAATGTGGAAATGTTATGTTTCTTTTATGCATGTTTTATGTGATACGATTATGTTATGGTTCTTGGGAATTGTTTATGAAGATGGGTGGTTTCATGATAAACTAAGGGCGGGTGAGCCCGAGATAGCTCTCCAATGCATTGGGTAATGCGAATTAGTTATACTCTAATGTTTTTTCGAAGAGATTTAGGTAATATACTATGATGGGTATTCCAAACGTAACCATTAGGGTTACTCCCTACGTAAGAATGTTATGAATGCCTCAAGTTACCTTTATGTCTTATGATTTATATGAGTTATTCATAAATATTATGATTTCATGAGGTATGTTAAAGTGATTATGTTTTATGAGTAAAGTATGACTTTATTGATTCTTATGTATACATGGACTAATGTTTTCTATCTGTATTTTTATATCCCTTACTGATCTTTTTATGCTCATCCCAATTTTTTGAAATATTTCTCACATGACATAAAGTGGAATAGGGTCAAGGATGGGATCAAGAAAATGTCATACTATCTAAAACATGGAGCTAGACATGACTCTTTTGTTCAAGAGTTTTTATTTTGTGAAAAAAAATGGAAACTGGATAGATGTGTCTACTTTGTAATCATTGAGATGTAATAGTTATGTCCTAATTCTCTAAAACTCTAAACCCGAAAAGATCCTCAATGTGAATTATTCATTTAATTCATGATTATGTAACTTTTTAAGGATGGGTCATATATTTCAACTAGAAGATCACTTTTTATTGAAAGTTCCTCCATGTAAAGGTATTAATAGGATTGGTAAGAATGGAAAACGGGGCCCTAGGTAAATCGTGCCCTTTTAAATTTTAAAAAGTACTGGAGTTGTGGATTACCGATTAGAAATTACACTAAGACTCTATAAAGTACATGATGTATTCTATATATCATTATTAATAAAGTACATTCCATACCCAATTCATGTTCTCACTTCTGAATAAATATAATTGGAACCTCATTTATCATACAGTGAAGATCCCATCAAGATTCTTGACACTAGAGAGAGTGTTAAGGAATCTCAAAAACTTGACTGACAAAGATACTTTATAGAAATCATAAAATGGTGGAAGAAACATGTGAACTAGCTGATTTTATGAATAAGAACCAAATTCATTTTTTATAAGGTAATATCTATAAAAATTTCAAGGATGGAATTTTAGTGGGAGGGAAGAATGTAACACCTGAGACTTAATTATTGTAATTGAACATTATATTTTAATAAAACAATAATAAAATGAAAATTTTAATAATTAATGGAATAAATATCCTAATTTGATAGTATTAATATCAATTTTGAAATTACCTGGTCAAAATAAACCTATAATGGATTTTTGAAATTTTCACTTAGAAATAAGATTTTAAGAAAAATCAAAAAAATATAGTATTTAACTATTCCTAATTTTATTTATAATAATAATTTATAATATTTATAATTAAAATTTTATCTACTATCAAATTTAAATAGATAAATAAAAGATAACTTTTAGGTAAAATGGGTATTTTTCAAAAAAATGTTTTTTTCCGAAAGATGGTTTTGTTTAAAAATGAATAATGTCAATCTAGTTTAAGTAATTAAAATAATATTTAACAATGAATGATTTAAATTAAATTTAGAGATAATATATCTAACTATATTAATTCAAATACATCTAATGATGATTACTATTCATATAATTAATATAATAATATCTTATGCTTGAAAATGCATTTCTTGAAAAATCATTTTCAATGCGATCTACAGGTTTATTTTTAAATATTATTATAACATATAAATGAATTGAATTTGATAAAATTAATTCCATATATTTAATCATCAAAAATAATATGAGGTAATAATTTCAACTTATTTTTTGTTCATAATAATTATTAAAGATAACAAAAATTAATTATTGACGTTAAGGTTATAATAGGGTTTTGCTTGTCGCATGAACTTATATTAAAACTAATTTTCCAAAATCATAGAATTATTATTTGATAAATTCTATTTCATATTTATAATAATTGGGTTCAAATTTTATAACAAGTATAATTTTATTTTAGTCTTAATGTATAAATTATCAAGGTAAAAAAACTAATTACCGTGGTAAAAACTAAAATGGTAAAAGTGAGTAGCCTTAGAGGTAAAGGAAATAGCATGTTGAAAACATGTTTATTTTTAGTTTTTTAAGTATTTATCAACCTTATTATACCTATTACCCATTATTTATCAATTTTTGAGTCACATGGGTTGAGAGTGACTTCCCATTATTGAATAGTTTTTGGTATTTAGAAAAATATCAATCCTCCTCAATTATAAAAGTGAAATCCTTCCCTTCAATTATTCACACCTCTCAATCCATTTACCTTGACCAACCCCTAAAATATATCCCCCAAAAATCCCTATACATATTATAGATCTGATTTTATTTCCAAAATACTTACCCTAAGGACCTTAATAAGAGATACAAAGGAGGTTTCTCTATGATAAGGTAATTGTATTAACAAAGATCTTTCTTTTTATTTATTATTTTTTCACCTTAAATTATGTCTTAAAACCTCCAATATAATGAAAAAAGTATCTAACATATTCTGAGAATTTATTATACTGATTTCATAATATTAATCTATCTACTTCTCCATCAAATGGTAGACAAATCATCATTATTGTCTATGGTGGACTACTGTCTCGCGAACCGATGAAATTTTTTTTCCATCACCATCTCACATGGATAGTCATAATGGTAGAAATAATGAATATATATGATAATTATTAAAAGATATTAATTTGGTAAAATTAATATATCATCCACTTCCTTACCCTGTCACCCATTAACAAAAAGATATTTTCGCTCACGCTTGCATACGGTCTACGATCTCCACGAAGTGGTCCGATTAATTTTACATATACAACAATAAATAATGATTCTAAAAATACACTTAAAGAATAAATATGATATTTATAACATTAATATAATTCTATACATTAGAGATTTATATCCAAAACATAAGAATCGTAACTTTGGTGACAAATATTCATGAGAAAACAAGGATATTATACATATTAATATGGTTATGGAATAAATTAATGACATGTTTAATACTATTATAAATTTTCTTAAATCATGTTCAACTAAAGGTAAGTGTGAGATGAGCGATTTCATCTCAATTTCCATTCCATTGAGACATATTTGTTCTTATACACCGATTTATTTTTATGTGTTGTATATAATGAACCTCTGATACATTTAACATGAATAAATTTTTATTAATGATGATAAATGTTTAAATTCAAATTATATTCTTTAAGAGGTTACAATTTAAAATTTACCAAGGAGGTAAGAATCTATATTACAATCTCAACTTATTTTGGGATTACTTTTATTTCATGGAAGTAATATTATCATTTATTCTTCATAAGCTCTAATAATTTTCTTATCAACCAGATATTTAAGGAGTTTAAATATTTTATTTTAAATTTTCCTCTCTTTGGTACTTTATTCATGAAATGAAATGATTAAAAGAAAAACTGGTTTTATTTCTCTTTTAATCGAATATATTTTTCTTCCATTCCAAATTTTTATAAAATCATTTTGAAAAATGAATTTATTTGAAAAATTATTTATTAAGGAAGTTTTAAGTTATCCATGACTTTTAAAAATGGTTTTAATGTAATATTTATACTATTTATTGAAAGGTATGTTTTTTACTTTCTTTTCAAAAACAAAGAATGTTTTCAAACATATACGACTATAACAGATCACCCCACCTAAATAACCATTTTATTAAATTTAACTTCTTATACAAATTTTCAATGTGTTTAAAATAAGACACTATTATAGAATATTATTTTACTATTTCACTTACATTACCTTTATTCTTCCAAAATACATGAATATACAGAAAAATCTATATTATCACTCACTGATTTTGTGGTTTTTTACTTTCTTTTGAAACACTCACTTTTATGTGATCATTGGAAATTATATTTCCTTTAAATATCTATATTCTTTATCATGTATATTCTTATTTCTTAACTAGTATAACATTTCAACATACTGTGATTTACTTTGAAAGTTACATGATTAGCTGGGGAAATCATGTTAAATTTGTATTCTTTACTCAATAAATATATTTGTTTATAAGTCAGATTATTTAGGAGTTAAATTAGTCATTATATATATGAAGTGTTATTTTTAAATGCAGTGATGGGTGGGGTTCAGAATTATATATCCCCTCGATGCATCGACAGGTCCCATGAGAAAAATTAGTTAGCCAAACTAAATAGGTTTTTACCCATAATTTTAAACAATATTGGTGCAAGCCCTTGACAGTAAAAAAATAATGATATATGATATCATAATGTCTAATACTAAGAATTAATTTAATTTATAATTCATTTACTTTTATCCATGATTTTATTACATTGATATTATCCATGGATTCATTTTGTACTCAAGTTATTGATTAAATGGCATGTTTTTCCATTTATTTATCATACCATATTGGTTATTCCTTATCTAATAATAATATATTTCATTACACATAAACCTCACTAAGAATTTTATTTCATCCTTATTTTTTAACTTTCTGTAGGATATAAAGATAAATTCTTGTAATGAGTTCAAGGATGCTAAATATTTTCCATTATTATGTTTTTTAATCTATTCCAAATGTAAAATGGGTTTCATGTATATATCTAGTTCTCCCAAACTAATAAATCGATTGATTCATGTTTATGTGAACCCTTTTATCTATGTAAATGAAATAAATTGACCACTGGCTCTAGGTTACTAGAGTCTGGGTTATTATAACTATCATAGTGAAAAAGACTTATTGAACATGGTCCACTTACCATTCCAGACCTTATTATCTCATGAGATATCCATATTTAATTAATTCATTGGAGGGATATATAATTATTGTACCACACATCGTATATTGAAATTAAAAAATATTTGTGCCACAATATCATAAAACATTCATCATATCATAACCCATGGAAAGGAAATAGGTTTCATAAACATTTCAACATTTAATTCTAGAATAATCCATGGAAAATAAATGGGTTTCATAAACATATCTTCATCATAACAATAAACCATATAGGGAAATAATAATGATTTTATAAATCAATAATATTACCATTAAATCTTAAGTAACATCAAAGAATTCCATCTTAGATTAAAAATTCCTTTAAAAGATCACTTGGACCATTTCTTGAGAAAAATACTCACTTCAATTTGAAATCACTTATTTAAAATCTAAAATTTCTCAAATATTAAAGAAAAATTTTATATTAAAAGAAAATTGGTACCATGTAAATTAATATTAAAATAATTGAAAGATCATAATGGAGATAAATTATGTTCATGCTATGTATGTTAAAACAAGGATTCCTTTTACATTTTTAGTAAAATTAAAAAGTGAATCATTTGAAAAATGACAAGAAGATCCCTTTTAAATATTTTTTTAAAAATTCATTCATTGATAAAAAATAATATTAAAAAATTAAAATATTCTTGAAAACATGGATATGAAAGAAACAGGATTTTTGACTAGAGAAGAATAAAGTCAGTTTTCCTTAAAAATATTTTTTCGATATACATAGTATAAAAAGAGAGTAACATGAATTTAATGAATTTCATCACTATAAATAAAAATATTAGAATAAAATTCATGATTTTATTTATAGTTATATTATAAAATTTCATCATTTGAAACTTAATCATTAATAATCCTGATAAATAATAAGATTGTATCATAAATCTCTTACCTCGAGTATAAATTGGTTCCAAATTTATTAAAACTCCTGTGTAATAAATTTAAATTTATTATAATTCTATAAAATATTCATTTAGGATTCACTTGTATCATTTTAACACTCATTTGTTAATAATTTCCTTTTAAAATCATCATTTCTGGGTGTTAGCGGTATTGTTTTTTATGAGAATTTTAGTTTTGAAGTTCTGATACTTGAACTTTTACCGTGGATACATAATATAAATTATTTTAATAATGATATAAACATCATTTATATTAATTATATACAAATTTATAATCATCCATAAAAGATATATATAGAAAAATTAATTACACCATTCCTAGAGTTTGTAGGTTGTACGTAAACATGAGCATTATTTCTAGTTTTCAAAGGATTGAATGAAATAAAGATAAATAATAATTAACCTTTATATAATCATAATTATATCATATATATCATATATATTCATTAAATATATTGTTATTACTATATATTAAAATCATAAATAAAAAATTAATCACATCGCTTCATGTAGGTGGTAGTCCATATGTACGCACGAGCGACGTTATCATTTTCCAATGGATGGGAATGTAACAAAGTAGATATGATATTATAAGTATATAATCATAATTATGTCATGAAAATCATATATAAACTATAAACCCATCATAATAACCATCCATGAAATATGGTGATGCAAAATGAAATGTATCGCTACGTGGAGATTATAGTCCACACATACGCACAAGTGATACTTTAACTTCCCATTTGATGGAAAAAATGGAAATAATAGTGATTCTATAATCATAATAACATATATGTATATTTATGGTTTTGAAGTTATTATTTTACGATAAATTCCATATATTAATAGGATTTATAAGAAGAAATAAATTAAAATAGGTATGGTGGGATGATTACCTCTTCTTCGGTAGACCTCCTTTAAATCCATTATTAAGAATCCTTGGAATTGTCTTATAAGAACAACAGAATATATAATTCATGTATCATGAAGTTTAGAATATAATTTGATATGTTTTTTCTAGATATATGTCTTAAGTTTTGTAAATAAGGGAAAGAAGGGGTTTCCTTTTATAAGTAAGGGAGATGACACACTTGGAATTTCTTAAATGATTAAAACATAATAATGACTTACTCAAGAAAAATTATTTCAACTAGAAAAATATTAAAAGGGGGGATATGATGAGGGAGAAATATTTCCACATAATAGTATTTAGATATGTTTAAATGGAATACATACCCTTATCTCTAGGTTTAACACCCTGGTAAACTCTTTTTAACGTCTACTACAGTGAACAATTTTTACTTTTTTTACTATTAATTATGACCAAAATTGAATTCAAATATTATAATTAAGAATATGGAAACCATTTTTTAGTATTAAATTCACAAAATAGGTGGAATTTAATTTAAAATTAAACTCATAAAATTCAAAGAAAAGTAGTTTTTGAGAAAAAAAATTCTTAAGTATAAAACTTTTTTATACCAAAATCTAATATAAAATTAATTATAATGACCTTAATTGGATTATTAATAATATAAATGAACTAATTTTAATTTTAATCCCATTTTAAAACAAAATGAAACTTTTTAAATTCTTTAAATGAAAAGATGGTATTCATCAAAAAATAGTATTTTTTACTATTCATAGAAAAATAAATATTTTCATAAAATTATCAAAAATTCACTCTAAGATAATTTTAAAATGATGATTTCAAAAATTAATTCATTTTTTTCAAGTAAATATTTTAAAATTAGAATAAAGTTATTATAATATTTTAAAACAAAAATAAATAATACTATTTTTAAAGAAAATGTATTTTTAAAGAATATAATGACTTTAATAAAAATATATTTTCTTATCTATAAAATTTATACATATTAATTTTAAAATTTTGGTTATTATTATTCATTATACCAATTTAATGGCTAGGTTATAGTTGAGTTTATAATGGTATACTATATTATGATTCATTTAGACTTGGTTTTGCGTGTATCACAAGTTATCCAAGAAATCAAATTTATTTAAATAGAAATATATCATAAAATCTCAGAGTGTTACATTTTACCCCCTTAAAATAAATTTATCCCTTGAAATTACATCACTCCAATAATAAAATGAGTATATCTTAGTTTCAATAAATCCTCGTTTTCCCATGTATCTTCTTAAAATTTATGATTCCTTTAGAGAACTTTAACTAGGTGAGTAGTCTAATTCCATAGAACTTTATCTCTACAATCCAAGATTTCAACTAGTTGTTCTTTATAATAAAGATCATTCCCTAGTAGTATAGCCTCTAAGTTTAGTACATGTTAAGGATCAGGTATGTACCTCCTCTAGAGAGATATATTGGATACATCATGAACTTGGGAGTGGTTCAGTGGAAGTACCAAATGATAAGTTGACATCCGTACTCAATCAAGAATCTCAAAGGAAAAAATATAACTAGGGCCTAGATATAACTTATTTATAAATATAATAACCTTTTTCCATGGATAAATTATATGTTACACTTTATCGCTAAATTTAAAATCCATATTTTCTGATGATTGTTAGCATAACTTTTCTTTCAACTCTAAGATAACTTCACGTATTGTCGAATGGCACTAACTTTATCTACCACTTCCCCATGTAACCCAAGTCCTAATAGCTTTATTTATCCAAATACATCCCATCACATTGTATTTATACACTTCTCTCCATATAGGGATACGTAATAAGCCATATGAATGCTCGAGTGAAAGCTATTATTGTAACAAAACTCAACTATAGGAAGGTGTTGATCCCAACCACCATTTTAATCCATAAAACAAGATCTATTCATATCCTTTAGGGTTAGAATGGTTCTCTCAGACCAGACATATATCTGAGGATGATAAGAAGTACTAAAATAAAACACTGGATCTAGATCTTGCTAAATACTTTTCTAGAGATTTGAGGTAAACCTCATATCCTCGATAGACATAATAGAATGTTGCACTTCATTAAAACTTAACACTTCCTTAATGTATATTCTAAAAATATGATTAAGATAGAAACATTTTCTAAAATCAATAAAATGTGTTTAGTTTTTAATATTATTTACTATAACCCAAATATAATAATGGCCTTTAGAAATTGTGGGGAGTCTGATGACAAAATCCATAGTGATTTTTTCTCATTTCTATTCTGTTATGGATAATAGTTGTGGAATCCCATTAGACTTATGTCTCTCATAATTAACTTAATAATATAGCAATCAATGAGATACATACTCTAAAATATCTCCCTTCATGTTTTTCCTCAAAAAATACTCTTTTAGATCTCTATACATCTTCATACTTCCAAGATTAATAGATAATTATGAACTATGAACTTCATCTATCATCTCCTTCAAATTTGGTATGGATGGAACATATACATGGTTCTTGATCATTATGATTCCATCACAATCAAGGTTAAACTCACGAAAATTTCTCACCATCTTTTACATATTTCCATCTTACTTTTATGTCTCTTTAATCTTCACATAGATAGATGTTTGAACACACATTTGATTAATATAATATTTCTCTACATGCTTTAGGATTTCTAGATCCATCCATTTAAAATATATATTTATTATATATTTTGTGGTCCTTATCATAAATAATCTTGCATGATCATTTCAACTCAGAGAATATACAACCTTGTTTGTTTTCCTAGGGTGGTAATGCATTGAGCATTCATAATATTTAATCAACTTCGACCATATTCCCTATAGCATATTCAACTCTTTATGAGTGATTATATAATTTAAACATTAATTATAAGTAAATATATTAAACCTTTATCTATAAATATAATCCCTTCTTATATTTAATGAAAAAAATACCACAGCTAACTCTAAATCGTGATTTGAGTAATTTTTCTCATAAACATTCAATTCGTGTGAGTCATAAGCAATAACCATATAATTCTTCATGGGGATACATCCCATCCCCTTCTTTAATGCATCACTATAGATCACATATTATTATCCACTACTAGGTAGTGTATACATAGGTGCGCAGACTAACCTTCTCTTCATTTCCTTAAAATTTTCCTTGCATTCATTTGTTTAAAGGAACTTGATTGCCTTCCAAGTTAACATGGTGTGTGGATTAGACATCAATGATAAATTATCTTAAATAATTAATAATATATATCCAAAATAATAAAACTATTTATTTTAGTCTTGATGGTTGGTTAAGTCTAATTTTCAATAACTTCTATCTTTGATGGATCCATCTATATACCCTATTTTAAGATTATATGACCCAAAATGAATCTTTTTTATATCCAAAATTCACACTTAGTAAATTTATCAAACAATTTATCCTTACTTATAGTCTTTAGTATAATCCTCAAGTGATCTTCATCCACTTCTTTACTCTTATAATATATAAAAATATTGTCTATAAATTCTACCATAGACTAATCTTTGTAATATCTAAATACTCGATTAATTAAATCCATAGAGATATAAAGTGAATTAGTAAGACCAAATTATACCACAATAAATTAATAGTTTCCATAACTCATTTATAATTTTTTTATAGGTATGTCTTCACTTTTGATACTCAATTTATAGTAACCAAATCAAAGATCAATCTTAGAAAAATATTAATCTCATCATAACTGATTGAAAAAATCATTAAAATGGGGGAAAAGGTATATAGTCTTAATTGTAATCTTATTAATTTCTCAATAAGAAATAAAAAGTCACATTGATCCATATTTATTCTAAAAAAATGAACAAGTTCACTCTAAGTTGATGCACTTAAATGAATGAATCCCTTATAAATATTCTTCTAGACTTTTTTCTTTGAATCCTACAACTCAATCAGGGTCATTATATATGGAGTTTTAGGAATAATTGTAGCACTAGGCATAAATTCCATTTAAAATTCATCTTCATGATTCTATGGAGGAATAGGAAATTATTCTGGAAATACATCAACAAACTCAAATACAATAGGAATATGTTCAATGCTAAGTGTCTCCCCAACCATTTGAGATAAAAAAACCTTGTTGAATAGGAATTAATACCCATATAATTGTTGAAATCTCCATCAAAAATTCACATTTATAATCTCACTAATATAAGATCATATTTTGGTTCTGAATATCAAATGTGACTTTCATTACATGGAAATTAATGTGGGATTTATGTAAAGAAATCTAATCCATTCCTATTATTACAGAAAATTCAACTAGATGGATAATAATGAGATTTTTAATAATAATATTCACAAAAACTTGAATTAGGGAAGAATAATAGGCTCGATATGTGATCATAATACCATCAAGGGTTTTCAATTCTAATTCAACAACAAATAATTGAGGTGGTACTATGATACCCTTATAAAATATTAATATATAAAAGAGTGGTTAGATCTACAATAAAAAAAGAGTGGATAGTTGACCTTTCACCACTTATTAATCATACCCCACTTCGACAATAGGGATTGTGTAATATTTCCCTTTTCATCAGGGATTAATAGTTTTCAAACATTGATCATCATCATTAACCTTCATATTTGATCACTGTTTGGAATAATTCCCATACTCGTTGTATTTGAAACACTAAAGTGCAGGTGTTTCATTTTTTAGTGCTTTATCCCCATCATTAGATAATTTATTATTCTTATCACTTCATCATTAATTTTTATGATGAACTTCTTTTCCACTATTAATATATTTACTAAACCACTTGATACGATTTCCTCTATGTTTCCTTCCACTCCTTGATCATAAAGAAAATATCAGCTTCTTCTCTCTGTGATATTTTTTATTAAAACTTATATTGAATTCTATATTATTTTCTTATCAAAACCATGAGATTAATGGGTTACTCCAATATAAACCACCACCTTTATAATGCATCAAATTATTTATTCATAGATTCTAAATTCTCATATTTCTAATTTCATTTGAATACTTGGTTTTAACACATTAAAGAATTAATCAATCATACTTTCATGTTATATAATAATATTGTATGTGTACCTAACAAGTATTGTAAAATTTATTGTATAGGTATTAATGGATTCATCATCCCTGTGAATTATCTTAAGTAATTCCTTCTTAGTTTTCAAAAAAAGAATATGAGGAAAGTACTTATAAAAAAATTAGATCTTAAACTCATCCCACTCCATGTATACAATTTGTTCAGGTTGCATTGAGTTCTTAATAAGGGTCCACCATTAATCTGCATTTCCTTCCAAATAATAAATAGTGAAAATAAATTTTTCATGTTCTAAACACTAGATAAAATAAAATATATTTTTAGTGATACAAATCCATTTATCAATAAGTAGTAGATCATTATACCCACTAAAATATGGTGAATTTTTCATCGTGAAGGAATCGATAAAACATTATTCCCTCCTTTTCTCGTTTGGAATCTTAGCATTATTCATTACTTGATAAGGTTGTGTAAGAATAACAATTAGATTTTTTTTATTCCAAATCCCATAACATTTGGTTTCTCAGAAATACAATCATTTTATTCTCTATCACATTCAATATTAACATAGTTCCTTTGGGTTATATCTATTTACTAAAACCAAAAAGAACAGTGTGAGCAATGATAATCATACATAATCAAGAAAAATAAATTATAGGATATATAAATTTTTAAAAATTCATTTCTATTTATGATGCATTAGTTTTATCCTATGTAATCCATGATCATAATATATTTACATATTTCATAGTGGTTCATAAACAAAATATAAATTAACCTATGAATATCCCTTAGGAGTTTCAAACCATGTGTGTAGTATGGGCACACACATCATGTACCAAAATAATAGATGAGATATACTTGATCAACTATTTTGGGGGTTATTACCCCTTAATTCATCTATTCCAAAACCACATCCACTTACAGTATCTAGACTATAATATTTTTCTATTAAAACCACACTCATTTATTTACCATGACCTAGGATTTTAGCTTATACATAGGATTATCATAAGGGTTCTCGCTAAATTTTTATCATCCTAGTTTCTAAATGTAACTAAACCTAGATTTAATACCAACTATAGTGATCCATACTTTTTATACATAAATATTAAATAATATTAGATAAATATTCAATGAATAACATCACGATCCATACCAGAACCGTATATTTTTAGTGACTTTAGAAACTTGGTTTTATAAAAAAAGTCCATAAGATTTTTGCAGCATATCCCACTTAGTTCTTCATGACTAAAACATTTCTTATAAATATAATATTTACAAACTTTATCCATATTTTTTTGGAAAGAAAACATTATAAAGGGTGATCTCAGATGCTCGGAAAGGGTAAATAAGGTTGATATCAATGATCACTTATAAATAACATAAGTATAATGTAATGAGAACATGAGATTTACATTTTAAAATAAAACCCATCATATAAAATATCATAATAAATATTCTTGGCATAAAAATTGGTATTTTATAGGCCATGAATCATAAAGTAATCAAAGATCATGATCCTTGAGAGAATAACATTGGTATAAGACATATGTTTTTATTATACACATAAAATTAGAAAATAACTTCCTTAGTCAATTATCACTTCCAAAACTATCATAGTGGATTGGTTTCACTCCTCATTCCATTATATCCTTAATCAATGTTCCCTCCCAGGACTATTATTGTGAATAGAGTCCCTTACTAAATTGGTTTTACTCCCCATTCCATTCCTTATTATCTCATGATATATCCTTCATTACCAAATTCATTAGAGGGGTATATAATTCTTGGACCACCCATAACATAATTAAATTTGTACATATGTGTTAAAAAATATCATAAAACATTAATCATATCATAATATGTGGAAAGGAAATGGGTTTCAAAAATATTTCAACATTTTATCATAGTATAACCTGTGGAAAATAAATAGGTCTCATAAACATCTTGTCATAATAATCATGAAACATATAGAGAAATAATAATGATGGTATGATAAGATAATATCCATGTTAAATCTTAATTAACATGAAAGTATTTTATCTTAGATTAAAAATTCCCTTAAAAGATCACTTGGAACATTTATTGAGGAAAATACACTTTTCAATTTGAAATAACTTATTTAAAATATAAAAACTTCAAAAATATTATGGAAACTTTTTTAATAAGAAAGAAACCCCGAAAATTTTAAAGTAGTCTTCAAATTATTTTATATTCATAACTATGAGAAATTCTATTTATATCGTGTACATTCAAATAAGGATTCCTTTCACATTTTTTGTAAAATTTAAAAGTACCTAAATTTGAAAACAATAAGGATATTACATTTAAAACAATTTTTTAAAATTAAATTTATAGTAAAAATTACATTAAACAATCATAAAATAATATTAAAACATTCTTGAAAATATTTTTAGAAAACATGGATATGGAAGGAAAAAGTTTTTTGACCGAAGAGATAAATGAAGTCGGTTTTCCTTAAAAATATTATTTATATCTATTGAGTACTTAAAGATAAAAAGTTTAAATTTAAATAAAAACATGTAATATCAATAAATAACCATATGAGAAGAAATTTTTTGGGTTTTTTATAGGTAGACCATAAAATTTCATCCTCAGAAACTTAATCATAAACAATCATGATAAACAATGATATTGTAACATAAATTCCTTACCTTGAGTTTGACTTGCTTCGAAAGTGATTTAAACTCTTGTGTAATAAATTTAAATTTTTTATAATTATATAAAAAAGTCATGTTAAAACTTATAATAGTATATATTATCCACTTATAACATTTTAACACCCATTTATTAGCAATTTATTATTAAAATCATTATTTTCATGTGTTAATTATTTTGTTTTTTATCAAAAGTCTAGTTCAGTGGTTTTGATCCTTATAATTCGATCATGGTTCCATAATCTCCAACATGTTAATAATGATATAAATATAATATATATTTATTATATATATTTTTATTCATCTATAAAATGTATAGATATAAAAATGAATTATATCATTCATATAGACGGTATGTCGTACATACAAATGAACACAGTTTCCACTTTTTTGATGAATAGAAGGAAATAATGTTAAATAATAATTATAATTAGAGAATAATTATTATATCATATATATTAATTAAATATATCCTTATTACCATCCATTTAAATAAGAAATTAAAAATGAATCACATCGCTTCATGGGTGTGTTAGTCGATACGTACGCACGAGCAACGTTATCGTTTTTCAACTGATAGGAAGGTAAGAAGGTGTATATGATATTATAATTAACAAAGAATAACTATTTCATAAATATAATATAATAATTTTGAACCCATAATAATAAACATCCATTAATAATGGTTATTTAAAAGGATTTTTATTCCTACGTTGAGGCGGTAGTCCGCACATACGCACAAGTGATACTTTCACTTCCCATTTCATGTAAAATAGGCTGAATAATTGTGGTTCCAAAATCATAATATCAATTTAGTATATTAATGGTGATGAATTTATTATTTTATTATTAATAACATATATTTATATGAGTTTGAATAACAAATAAATTGAAAAAAGTCGGGTGGGATGATTACCTCTTCTTCGATAGGCCTCCTTTAAATCCTTTCTTAATGGATTTTAGAATAGTCATTTAAGAAGACCAGAAGCTATAATTCATGGATGGGGAAGTTGAGAATAGAATTGGGTAGGATTTTTTGATCTATATGGCTTAAAATGGTTTAAATATTATAAAGTATGGGTGTCCTTTTATAACTGGGGGAGGACACACATGGAATTTTTTAAAAGATTAAAATATAATAATGTCAAACTCAACAAAAATGATTCCAAATGGATAGAGAATCAATTTTGGGATAGTATTAGGTTAAAATATGGATATTAAATAGGATTTATACAAGTTTAAATTTTAAAATTACCATTATCTCTAAATTTAACCCCCCCCCCATATAAACCTATTTTAACCTCAACTATGGTGACAAATTTTTAATATTTTTATTATTCATTATAACCAAAATTGAATGTGGACTCATTAATAAATTTGAAAATTTATATTAAAAATATGGAATCTATTTTTCCAAATTAAATTTATTAAATTGGAATGGTTTAATTTAAAATTAAATCTTTAAAATTCAATGAAAAACATTTTTCCTGAAAAATGTTTTCGTAAGTATAAAAAGTTTTGTAAAAACATCCAATATAAAATTAATTATAATGTATTAATTGGATTATTAATATATTAATTAACTAATTTATCTTTTAAAAATATTTAAAAAGAAAAAGTAGTTTTTAAATTATTTAAATAAAAAAGCCGGATTTCAATAAAAAATCAGTATTAATCACTATTCATCAAAAAATAAATGGTTTTTGAAAATTCACAAAAAATCACTCTAAGATAATTTTGAAATTATGATTTCAAAAATTAAGTTCATTTTTTAAAATAAATTTTCAATAATTGGTAAAAAATATTTATATTATTTTCTCACAAAAATCAATACAACCCATTTTGAGTAAAAATGTATTTTTATAGCATATAATGACTTTACTAAAAAAATATTTTATTCATATAAAACCTCAGTACATATTTTCTAAAAATGTGGTTATTTTTATTCATTATACCAATTTAATAGCTTGGTTATAATGTTATACAATATTATAGTTGATTTAGACTCAAGTTGTGTGTACCGCAAGATATTGAAGAAATCAAATTTATTTTAAGAGAAATATATCATTAAATTTCAGGGTGTTAAAAATAAGATCTAGATATACTCAATACAAGATACCGATAAAAACTTCTCACCATAATATATTCCTTATTCTTAACAATAACCCTTATTAACAAGTATTTATTTATTAAATATAATTATTCCATTTTTTATCACTTTTTTTTTCAAAAAACCCATTTACACCAATCGATAGAAGTTCTTTTAGTTATTAAACTAATGTCCAAAATTTATTTTGTTTTAATTGGTTAATATCTTATTTCATATCCCTTATCCAGCTTTCATCACCCAAGGAATAATCTTCCATTTTATGTTTAAATTTTGATAGGAATTCATGATGTTCACATTAATTTCTTAAGGATTTTTTAGCTTTCACTAGTTGACACACATATCCAATGATATTATCAGTTGGATTATCCTTTAAGATATACCATTTTTAGGTAAAAAAGTTATTTGTTCCTCAACTATCTATTATGTATATTCTATTGAATTAGTTTTTGGATATTGAAAATCTATTAACCTAGCTTCCAAATGATTCACTACTGGAATTTGTGGTTAAGCTTTAGATAGATTAACAGAAGAGGTATTAAAATATCATCTAGATGATTAACCTATAGAGGTTTTAAAAAAACATAAGTAGTATTTTAATAAAATTAATTGATTACTTAACAATATTATTTATTTTATTATTAACTTCATATGCCTTTCTAGTTATAGAATAACAAAGAAAAATTCCTTTATCGGCTTTAGTATCAAATTTTTGTGGTAAATATTTTATATTGAAATTGAACAATTTTCAAGTAAAGACTCTGAATTATGAAAGTTTTTATTTTATTTTGGTATGAAAATATTAAAAAGTTTTATTAATAAAAGGAAAAAGTGAAACTCAATTTATAATATAAAAAAATAATCATATCCTCAACCCACAAATATTTATCAATAGAATATTAACTCAATAATGTTTAAGTCATATCTTGAAGAATTTTAATTCTTCATTAAACTACTCTATTTTATTAAGGTGTTATAGGTGATGAAAAATTATGATTAATACCTTTATTACTATTAAAAGTTTCAAAATATGAATTTTCAAACTCACCGCCATGAGAGAATAAGTCTTGGTAAATCTGGTGTAATCATCAATAAGTATATATAAATATTGATTTCCCATAATTATTATATTTTTCTTAGGACCAAATATATCCATGTGAATCATCTATAAATCTATAAAATTTTATACCTCACAAATAGGTTTAAAACTAGACTTGTGTTTCTTACAAAATTGTCAAGGATCTCACACAATGATTGAATTAATCATAAGTTTCAGTAGATCCCTGACATAAACTTTTCTATAAATTTTACCTAAAGCCTAAAAATTTTAGTGACCTAACCTTCTATGAAATTTCCAATATAAATATTCAACATCACTTAAACTATGGAAATTATGATTCCTAAGGTCTTATAAGTCAACAGTGTAAAACTTATCATGGCTACCGAAAAATAGAAAAAAGTACCTTTCCATATTTGAACAATACATTTATCATTCCTGAGGTTCACAAGGTAACCCACATCGCATAGTTTGATTATGCTAATAAGGTTTTCCGTGATTCCTAAAACATTAAAAACATTAAAATTTAAATATATTCTAAGAAAATAAACAGTGTTGATTATGGTGATTCCATCATGTGCACTGTCTATAAAAGCGACACATCCTCTATTAAACATTTTAATTTTTTAAAATTTATAATTTTAACACCTTGATATTTTATGATTTTTTTTCAAATCGATTTAATTTATTTGATATCTTGTGTTCATGTAGCACCTATTTTTAACAAACCATGATATAATGTTAATATTATTATTTAAACAAGATGATTATAACCTATCTATTAGACTTGGCGGTATGAATAATAATGAAAAAAAATTTAAAAAATAATTTCTAAAATTTTATAAAAAAATATTGATAAATAAATACTTATTTTTTTGTAAACACTTTATATGCTTCAAAAATAAATTTTTCTAAAAAAATGATTTTTGTTTCTTTTTTATGAACAAATAATAAATTTAATTTTTTCCACATTTAGTAAATTTATTTTAAAAAAATAAATTCATTTATATAATAACCAATTAAAAATTAGTGTATGGTGAATTTTTTTGATTTTTCTGAAAAGTATGATATTTTAAATTTAGGTTATTTTAATCAAGTTCATATTAATTTATTATATTTAAACTTTCTATACTTATGAAAACTTTTTCTTTGGAAAACCATTTTTTCATCACGTCTGCGAGTCTAATTTTAAATAAAATCATAAAACTTATATAAATTTAATTTATAAAAAGTTATTAAATATTTTAAATCGTCATAATTTATATTATATAATAATATCAACTTAATTTTTGGTCATAAATAATAGTAAAAATAGTAAAAACCAATTATCATGATTAAGGTTGAAACGGGTTTACTTGGGGGTTAAACTAAAAGGATAAGGGTTAAAATGACCTAAAAACTTATATAAATACTATTTTATGGAAATATATAGACCTTATATCATCTATGTTCTATAATTAGACATATTTTACCTTGTGTAATGTGTAAAACATGGCTATGACTATTTCTTTTAAAAAATTCAAAGTGTACCCTCTCTCCCACTTATAAAAGGGAAGGTCATCTCCTTTCATATTCACACTAACAAATAATTTTGGCTCAGAAAAATCCCAAATAAATTATATTCTTTAATCCTCACACTATATACTAGAGTCCTTATTTTTATTATGAAACCCTACTAAGAAGGATTTAGGTGTAAACCTAAATATATTCTCTAAAAAAGAAGTATAATCCTTAACCATTCGTTTTAATTTTATTTCTTCTTATAAGTCCATAAAATCTTCTTCAAAAATTATGATATAATAAAATAATTATATTTCATATAATTATATTTTATTCTTTTAAATTCAGGACCTATATCTATCTCCTCCACCATAAAATGGGAAACAAAACCTTCTATAATATGTATGACAGACTACCACCTCGCAAAACGATGTAATTTGTTTTCCATAACTACATCTCATGCATGGATAAAATTATGTATTTAATGTATATATATGATATTTATGTATATACTTAAACTCTTAAAATTATAATATCACATATAACAACTTTCCTTCGAATCCATCAGAAAATGATAATATCGCTCATGCGTACGTAGGGACTACTGCCTCCATGAAGTGATGTGATTCATTTTTCCTTTTATTTTTAAATGGATGGTAATAAGGTATATTTAAGGAATATATATATAATATATAAGAAATAAAAATGACTTTTTAATGGTAATATGTTATTTATCTTTCTTTCATTCAATTTATCGATAAAATGGAAACAGCGTCCATACGTACGTACGACATACCATCTCCATGAATGATGTAATTAATTTTCTATATCTAAATTTCATGATTCAATCTAAATAAATATATAATTAATATATATTATATTCATATCATGGTTAAAATTTTTAATATTATTGAATCATTATTAAAGTGAAATGACTAAAAATACCAAACCAAAACATACATGAAAAACGAAGAAGTTATTACCATAAACATGATTTTAACAATGAATTGTTAATAAAAATGTAATAAAAGGTCATAAGTAAATAATATATGGTATGATATATATGATTATGATTTTAAATATATTTATAATAAAATAATATTTATTATAGATGATTTTTTAATGTGTATGAAGAAATTTGAGACTTGAGATAAGGGATTTTTGTCTCAAATTGTCTTCTTTGGGACATATGTTATGTTATTCACCTATCTTATTTTATAATGTGTATATACAGACCCTTTAAAATTTTATATAATTAATTTATTTATTTTAATTATATTTAAAGTTTCATTCTATGTAATTATTTCATAGGGAATATGATTCAAAAGTTACTAAAGCATGTAATGGATTTTTGTCTCAATTTTACTTTTGTGATACACTAGTCATATTCACCAATTTTTTATTTTATATAGTGTATAAACTACCTCTGAGTGCATTTTATGATTATTATCTTGAATATTATGGTATATACACATACATATATGGTTCTTTCTTTCAGCTGAATTATGATTCAAAATTTACCAAAGTAGTAATGGTTTTATGTTATAATCTCATTGTTTATCGGGATTGTTTGTGATTATGATTATGATGATGAAATATTATGATATATCTCTCAATAAAATCATTTATTTTCTTATATTATTTTTTTATAGATAATAAATTTTTCCCTTTCATTTTTTTCTCTTTAAGTACTCAAGTGACTGAAATAATATTTTTAAGAGAAATCGACTTTATTTTTCTCTTCAGTCAAACATCATTTTTATTCCATGTCCATATTGTCTAAAAATGTTTTAAATAAAGTTTATAAAATTATACAATGATTTTATGAAGTCATTTTTACCCATTTTTTATTTTTTACTAAATGGTTTAAAATTAATCTTCTTTTCCTTTTCTAAACAAGCCTCTTTTGACTATTTACCAAAAAATGTGCAATGAATATTTATTTTAATGTATATGGAATGAATAGTATTTCAAAACTTCATGAATGATAAATTATTTAATGATTATATTATAAGTTTTCATGGTTATTTTCAAAGAAATTTTTTCTTTAATATGTGGGAATTTTTTGGATTTTAAATAATTAATTTTAAAATGGAAAGGATATTTTCCTCAAGAAATGTTCTAAGTTATATTTAAATATAATTTTCCATCTAATATGACATACTTTTAAGTAAATTAATATTTAATATGGATATTATAAAATAATATCATCATTATTTTTTCTTAAGATGATTTATTTTTATGATGACAATATTTTATGAAACCCATTTCTTTTACATTTGTTATTTTATTATTTGATGTTTAAGAAACCCATTTAATTTCCATAGGTTATGATATTATGAATGTTTTATGATCTTATGGAACATAAATTTATGAATTATGTGATGTTTGGGACCTATATCTCCCTTTAATGTATTTTTAAATGATTAATGTTCTATGAGCTCAAAGGGTACATGAGAGGTTATCCCAAGCGCCAAACAATAAGGTATATAGGAGGTTATACCAAGCCCAAAAAAGGGTACATGGAATATTATCCCAACCCCAAAGTGGATAAACAAGTGGTTAGACCAAGCCTAATATGTTATGAATAACTTATTGGGTATCCTTGACATAATATTTCATATGCATATGTGTATTTAATAAATCTATATCTTATGAAAATGTTATAATATTAGGTCTTATGTTCTTTTATTCCTTAATGATTCGTGTCTTATGAACTACCAAGATTTTTTCCACTTCTCGTGTTTATGATATATGATACTCTAGTTATGGTTTTCAAATGTTATTTTTAGGTTCACACACTCATATACTCATGTTATGTTGATATCTCCCTTGTTTACCCTTACTAAGAATATGATATTACCTTTTATTATATTTTAATTACCTAGGTTATGAAGCTTGGTATTATGTATGATATGTTTAATAAGATGCTAGTTATAATTAACATAGTTTGAGATGATATAGTTCCCTTGTAAACCAGTTGTTTTTGTATCCAAATTTCCAAAGTCCCTAGACCTAAACAATTCTAGAATGGATTTTTACGTTATGTAATTAATATTCATCTATTAATATGTGGAATCTATATATGAAAAGTTTAGGGTATTTATAGTTGTTATCAAAAAATTGTTTACTTATCATTTGTAAACTAGGATAAGAAATTTTTAGTGAGATACATAGGGATATTTCTAAGGAAAAGCCTAAGGATAGGTCCATGTATAGGATAATGTCCTAGAATTTTGGTGAAGGTTTGAGTGGGTGGTTTCTAAGAAATCACTTCCATGTCTAGATACTAAAAGTAGATGTGGATCTGGCACAGTTGTGACTAGGGGAAATAAATACAAAAATTGAGCATTGGGATTTGACTCAAACATCACATGGTGAACAAAAATGGGCCTTTTTGCACACCTGGTGTGGAAATCCTGATGGATATGTTTTTGTAAAATCACTAATAATTTATGAACCATCATGAAGGATTTGAATAGATATAATTATGAATGAACTAGGTTAAACATAAGGTGTTATAGATTAAAAATAAGATTTCATGATTTAGAAATCCTATGAATTATTGATCAATCTAGTCAAATATTTATAATGGTTATGCTGACCATTTTAGTTTTACTTAGGTATTTAAGATAGAATAATTAATTTTGGGTGGTAATAGAAATGATCAAATATGGAAGTATCTTATTTTATATCAGTTATGTAAATTTCCTTATATCATGAAAAGTACTTAAGAATGTTAATTCATATCCCCAATGATTAGATGTTTAATTATTAGTGAAAACTTCTAATGTAATAATGATCACATATCAAGTTCATGATTCTTATATAGTTAAATTTTATGAGAATGTGGTTCCTAAAAATCTTGTTATTCTCCCTCTAGTTGAATTTGATGTTATATTAAGTATGGATTGGATTTATTTACCTAAATCCCACATCAATTTACAAAGAATGGAAGTTTGATATTCCAAACAAACCTATGATTTTCTATCAGTGTGATGATAAATATGAACTTATGATGTAAATCACATCCATTGTATGGGTCATGATTCATTTTTAGAAGGGTTTTCTATCTCAGATTGTTGGGGAGAAACTCAAAATCAGTTATAAGAATATTGTGTGGGAGTTTTTTAATGTATTTATAAATAATTTTCTAGTATTTCACTATGTCATGAAGTTGAGTTCTCAAAATAACTCATAACCAGTGATATGCATATTTCAAATAATCCCTATAGAATTTCCCTAATGGAGTTATAGGAATTGAAGAAGCAACTCCAAGAGAATCTTAACAAGGGATTAATTCATCCAAGTGCGCCAGCATGGGGTACACATGTTTTTTTTTTGTAAAAAATAAATATGGTTTGGTGTAACTCTACATTTATCATCATAAATTAAACAAGATCACAATCAAGAAAAAGTATCCTCTACCGCATATGGATGAATTTTTTGATAAAATACATGAATCTTAATACTTTTCCAATATTTACCTTTATTGAGGATATCATCAATTGATGGTAAATAGGGAAGAGGTATGAGTTCCTAAATATGGTCATGTAAGGGGTGTCTCTCTCTAATTATCCCCTCTAGGGTTTCCTTTGCTCCTCTAACCTCCGATGATGGCCCCTCTCCTTAACTAGAATTTCTCTTCCCTCCATTTCTCCTTCCTTCGGATGCTAATAATTCACGGTTCCTTCATCCTTGAGTGCTATGCAGATGAGTTCTCATTCTAGATCATCGGTCTAGTCCTCAACCGATGGGTTTCATTGATGTCATAATGTGGTAGGGTGGTCTCCATCAACTAGATCTATTACATGTATGTGAATGGTGGTCGTAGGAACGCTCCATTATGGTAGTGTCCCCTTTCCTATTTAGTTTATAGTTTATGCATAGATTTGATTCATGGTGACTTTTATCACCTTATTTAGGTTCAGATATGGGTGACAGCGTGGCTCAGCATCTTGGTTCATGGCCCCCAGGTTTCTTGTTTGGATCCCTGTCGATGAATCACGTTCCATTGTTACTCATCTCTGACGGTTCTTCTTGGTGGGTTTCTTATTTCTAGATTTCTTTCTCCACAACTTCAGTGTTTTCCAACCCTGTGTGTTTCTATATTGATTTTCCTAGTTTGGTACCTCCTATCAACAGTCCTCCTATGCTCTTTTATTCCTCATCCCTCTATGAATGACCCCACTCTGGTTTGGTTCAAAAGTGACTTCGGTGATTTGGGATGGTTCTGGTGGCTATGGTGATGGAGATTCTACTCTCAATGCCTTAGTTTGTCTCAAAATGATGCTTAGGATATGTTGGTGGTCCTTCCAGTGCATCATTGGTTTCGACAGTATGTGCTCTAGTAGAGTTTTGTATTCCGGTGATTGTCTCTAGTGGCTTCTGGCATGGAATTGGTGGCAGACATGACACTATTGTCTGAGCGGTGATGGAATGGGTGACGAGGGAATGTGTAGGGTGGATAAGGTATAGCTGCTTGGGGCAAATTCATTCCCTCGGTGTCTTTGAGGTGGGTTGTTCTTGGATGGGGCTCCTAATCCGACCCACTTATATTTTTTTTGGTCTTTTTATATGGTGGTTTTCTGGCTGGCTACTTGTTGGTTCTCACTCATACAAAAAGTGATTTATTTGAAAATTAAAAAAAATGTTTTTTGGAGGGTAAATGGGGAGGATATATAAAATATAGAATTTCATACAAGGTATATACAAAGTGAGTATATAGTGATTCCATTTTGTTTTACTAATTCCCCCACTATATTTATGTATTTAATGAATATAATCTTTAGAGATTATCTTGATCAGATTATGGTAGTCTTTATAGGTGATACTATTATATATTCAAAGATTAAGGGAGAGCATGAAGATCATTTGAGGATTGTGCTAAAGACCCTAAGTAAGGATGAGTTTTAGGATAATTTTATTAAGTATGAATTTTGGAAATAAGAGGTTTAATGTTTGGGTCATATAATCTCAAGTGAGTGTATATCGAAAGAACCATAAAAGATATAGTCTATTGAACATTGACCTAGAACAACCACATTGAATAAAATATATAGAGTTCTTGGTTTGGCTGGATATTATCAACATTTTTTAGAGAATTTCTCATGACTATCTAATCCACTAAACAAGTAAACTTTGTAGTTATCCAAGTTCCTTTAGATAGATGAATGTAAGGAAAATTTCAATGAATAGAAAAACAAGGTTAGTTAGTACACCTATACTTACACTACCCTATAATAGAGAAGGGTTTGTAATATATAATGATGCATCAAAGAATAAATTGTTATTTATCCTCTTATAAATTGACATGGTGATAGCTTATGCCTCACAAAAATTGAAGGTTCATGTGAAAAATTACCCAACTTAGGATTTGGAGTTAGCTTTGATAATTTTTTCATTGAAGATATAAAGGCATTATCTTTATTTATAGAGGTTTGGTATATATATTATTTTCATAAAATTGTAAAGTATATATGTTGTACCTCTCGTACCCCTCGTGGTTTAATTTTCATGATCACAATCACTCTCTTTTTTATCTAATCTTATTTTAAGTGTTTTTGTTGATAGGCAAAAGGTTGCCAAGGAATTGGGCCAAGAAGGACTGAAAGTGGACTGATTTTCAGTCCACCGGCCAACCGGTGGATGACCACCGGCCAGCCGATGGAGCCTGGGCAGAAGGCATCCCCTCTGTCCAGACCACCGACCAACCGGTGTCCCATCACCGGTCAGCCGGTGGAACCCAGACAGAAGGGACAGCTACTGTCTCCTCACCGGCCAACCGGTGGCCTCCTCACCGACCAGCCGGTGGTGCCTGAGCCCGAGCCCTCTCCCTTTGCCAAAGCACCGGCCAACCGGTGGCCAATCACTGGTCAGCCGATGGAGCCAGTCAAACTAGTCGTTGGGCTTTGACCAGACTTGTCCACTTGACTCCCAACGGCTCCGAAGGCCTCTCCAACGGCTCCGAAGACCCCCAAAGGCCATTTGAGGGTTCCCCCTCTATAAATAAAGGACTAGGAAGCCCCGGAAAAGCAAGGAAGCCCACGGGAACATTTTTCCATCATTTGGCGAACCTCCGGCGGATTGCTTCAAGGAACCTCAATTGCTCCAACTCAATTCCACAACCAAGGAGCACCACCATAGAAGCTTGGGAGCGCCCTTCATCAACTCCAATCAATCCATTGGCGCCCAAGACTTCTCCACAATACGGTTTTTCTTGTTTTGTTATTTTGAGCATCAATTTGGGTTTGTGCCTACAAACCCCTCTTTCTCTCATCTTTATCTTGTTTGGGTTTTCACACCACCTTCAAGGTGTGAAGAGGTTAGTCAAGCCTTCCCTTTAAAAGGCTTGAGTCATAGGTGAGCTAGCCTTCACCTGTAAGAAGGCTAGTGGGTTCTTGCTCAACCATTAAAAGCAAGTGGGTTCTTGCATAACCAATAAAAGAAAGCTGTAATAGGTTCTAGACTACCTTAAAGTCTAGTGGGTTTCTTGCTAAAACCATTAAAAAGCAAGCGGTAGTAAATCTCTCAACGGTTGAGTTGGGAGCGGAGACGTAGGATTTGGTTTAAGCCGAACTCCGTTATCAAGTTTTGTGTCTTGCCTCTTTTATTTCCGCTGCACTTTTAACTTTGATTTTAAATTGTTGATTATTTTTTAAAAGGTAATTCACCCCCCTCTTGCCATCACTCTCCGCCCAACATTTGGTATCAGAGGCAAAATTTGAGTAATACCTTCATCGGTTTCAAATTCAAGATCCTTTGTGACGTCCTCAACTTCTTTCGCCCCCGAAGGCTATTCTTTGGGTCGTGCTCCATTCTTTGGTGGAACCGACTATACCTATTGGAAAACCCGTATGACCACTTTTCTTAGAAGCATTGGATATCCTATATATAAAATTGTCATGCATGGTTACTCTCTCTCTTCTCCCGATGAATCCAAATGGACTCAAGCCAATATTAAAAATTTCGAGCTTGATGGAAAAGCCATGAACGCTCTTCATTGTGGCCTTGATCGTAATGAATTCAATCGAGTTTCCACATGCACCTCATCACATGAAATCTGGAAACTTTTGGAGGTTACCCATGAGGGGACCAACAAAGTCAAGGATACTCGATTGGATATGTACCGTCAAGATTTTGAGTCTTTTACCATGCATCCATCTGAAAATATTTCTGATATGTTTACACGTTTTACTGATGTTTGCAATGGGAGAAAGTCCCTTGGTAATGATGTTTCTGCAGAGATGATGGTCAAGAAGATCCTTTGGATCCTACCAAGCTCATGGGCACCAAAGGTGACCGCAATTCAAGAAGCAAAAGACATCAAGAACATGTCGGTCGAAGAGCTCATCGGATCCCTCATGACCTACGAGATCACCATGAGGAGGCAAGCTGAAAAGGAAGGCAAACCGATCAAAGTTCCAAAGAACATCGCCTTCAAAGTTCAAAAAGAAGAAAGTTCCTCCTCCTCATCGTCTTCCTCTTCAAGCGGCGATTCAGAAATGGAGAATCTTTCCCACAAGATGCACAAATTCATGAAGAAGCACAAGAAGAAGAAATCCCGCAAGGCTCAACCCAACGAAAAATCCGAGCCCGGGGTAACATGTTACGGGTGTGGCAAGAAAGGCCATTACAAGACCGATTGCCCACTCCACAAGAAAAAGGCCAAGCAAAAGGAAAATAAAAAGGCATTCAAGGCCACTTGGAGTGATAGCTCCACATCCTCCTCCTCCTCCTCCTCAAGTGACAACGGTAAAAAATGCCTAATGGCATTTCATGAGGTATCCTCTTCCGACTCTTCATCCTCTAGTTCTTCAAATTCTTTCAATCATTTATCTTATGAGGATCTCCAACATGCTAGAGATCAATTGGAGGAAGGTTTTCACGAACTTTCTTCCAAATTTATTGCTTTAAAAAAGAATTTCAAAAAACTTTCTTCCGAAAAGGAACAACTTCTCTAAGAAAAGGAGGAGTTGTCCCTCAAGATCCAAAACCTTCCCGATGTTGATTCTATGGAATCAACAATCAAGGATTTAAGGGAATCTCTTGCCAAGTTCACCCAAGGTGAAAAAAATTTGACCAAATTGCTAGGTTCCCAATGCGTATCTAGAACCACCCAAGGGCTTGGCTATTCCAAGAAATCTTCCTCTTCCCATGCTCGAACTATTTTTGTAAGGGGGAGCTCCCAATATAAATTTTGCAACTATTGTAAAAAACCAGGGCACTTAATTTATGAGTGGGATTGCAAAAATGCCCGGTATGGCCGCCCCAAAACTATTTTCTTTAACGATGAATTTCATAGGAGAAGACCCGCCACTAGACAAGTATGGATTGAAAAATCCCTTTTAGCGAGTCTCACCAGACCAAAATTTGTCTCGGTTTCAAAAACCTCTCCCCGGTGATTTGTTGTTTTTATTTAGGGGGAGTTAGGATCGTTTAAGCCTTTTTGCGCTTTTATTTCAAAACTTTCAATTCAAAACTTTTATTTCAAAACTTTAATTCAAATCTTTCAATTCAAAACTTTCAATTCAAATTTCAAAAATTTCAATTGGTTTAAAATCTCTATCTTGTTTTTCAACCTTTCCCTCAATCAAGTTTTATGCCCCGTGCTATTTTGATAATCACAAAGGGGGAGAAATTCTTGGTTGATTGGGGGAGAAATCTTTCTCTCATTCTTTGCTTTTCAATCTTTTACATTGCTTGTTTTGGTGATTGTGATCATCAAAATAGGGGGAGATTGTTGTACCTCTCGTACCCCTCGTGGTTTAATTTTCATGATCACAATCACTGTCTTTTTTATCTAATCTTGTTTTAAGTGTTTTTGTTGATAGGCAAAAGGTTGCCAAGGAATTGGGCCAAGAAGGACTGAAAGTGGACTGATTTTCAGTCCACCGGCCAACCGGTGGATGACCACCGGCCAGCCGATGGAGCCTGGGCAGAAGGCATCACTACTAGAAAAACAGGTATTTGCGACGGGCTATTTGCGACGGGATCCCGTCGCAAATAGCCATTTGCGACGGGACCCCGTCGCAAATAGCCCGTTGCTGAAAACGCCGTCGCAACTACACTTATTTGCGACGGGCCCGTCGCTGAAGCCCTTGTTTGCGACGGAAATTCTCCCCGTCGCAAATAGTATTCCGTATTTTTGTAAAAAACTTTTAAAACAGTTTTTGCGATGGGTCCCGTCGCAAATACCTTTTGCGACGGGACCCGTCCCAAATACCTTTTGCGACGGTCCCGTCGCAAAAACGGTTTTTTAAAAAAATAAAAAAAATTAATAATACTATTATTTGCGACGGGAGTAGTATCCCGTCGCAAATACTATAAATAGTATTTGCGACGGGTCCCGTCGCAAATACGTTTTTTTAAAAAAAATAAAAAACTATTAATAATAATAGTATTTGCGACGGGTATAGTATCCCGTCGCAAATACTATAAAAAAAATAAAAAAATAAATTATTAATAAATTATTTTAATTAATATAATAATAGAATTATAATTCACAAATAAAAATAATAAATTATTTTAATTACTATAATAATAGTAGAATTATAATTCAAAAATAAAAAATAATAGAATAATAATAAATAATTTAATTAATACAATATATTACAATTATAATTCATAAATAAAAAAATTATTAATAAGTTATTTTAATTAATATAAAAATAGTAGAATTATTTTACATTCAAATATTAAAATAATTCAAGTATTACAAAAAAAATAATTAAATTATAATATTATAAAATTTTAATATATATATATAATTTAATATTATAAAATATAAATAATATTATTATTCATATTAATATTGTTATTTAAAAATATAATATTATTAATATTTTATAATGAGACAGAAACTACGAATAGAAAAAAAAAATATTTTGATTTCACAAATGTTATAACTGAAATACAAACTCTAATCTGAAGGAGGAGGGGGA
Organism: Viscum album; assembly: GCA_963277665.1. Lineage (NCBI taxonomy): Eukaryota > Viridiplantae > Streptophyta > Magnoliopsida > Santalales > Viscaceae > Viscum > Viscum album. The sequence goes on along the minus strand of OY728132.1, from coordinate 1,845,823,425 downwards.
GGTGGGGGATCTACAGATGGTGGTGGAGGAAACTCCACCCCTAAAGCATGAGTGAGTCGGCGCATGTACTCCATCTGCTCCTGATGCTGCTGCTGCCACCGACTCGTCTGCTCCTCGTACAGCTGCTGCTGGCGTCGACGCTCCTCCTCATGCCGCTGACGCATCTGCTCCTGCTCCTGTCAGAGACTCTCTATCTGTGCAGTCTGAGATCGCAACTGATCCTCATAATGTGTAGAAAAAGATGCACGAGCTCCTCTCGAGCTGGACGCCGACATCGCAGCACTACCATAATAATCTTCGGAAGTCAGTCGAGAGCCGATACCAACTACCCGGCCCTTCTCGAAGGCATACTGGGTGGCCTGTATCCATGCCGCCTCATCAAACTGACGGGCAGTGGTCTGATCTGATGACTCGGCCTGACTCTCAGGCCGGGCCTGTGACGCTGCGGCCTCATATAACTCCTATAGTTGTAATTTAAAATTAAAATTGTGAATATATTATATGCAGTTAATTTTTAAACTTGAAAACAAATAATACTGACCACGATGTGATGCTGACGATCACCTCTGATCTCCCCAGTAGCAGGATCACTATACATCCTCCGATATACGTCGTACTCTGTAATATCGGGGTGCTCGACAGCTTATAAGAATAAAAAATAAACTGTTAATATTTAGAGTTATATAAAATATTTATAAATAATGTACGTACCAGATGTTGTCTATGAGTACTGAAAGAACGACTCCCAGCTCGATGAGTCACCTCCTGTCTCCCCCGATTCTGCCTCCCCAGCGATGATATCCTCTGAAAAGCACCACTCAACCAGTGCGCACATAATCCATCCCATACATGGGATGAAATATACTCTGGTCGGTGTGCTCTACATGACTCCTCAAAATCTGACACTCCTGCTTTCTTCATCGCAGATTTTCTTAAATTGTGCAAAAACTGACGAAGGCGATCACGCATGGCCACCTCCCATGCCTCGTGGATGGCGTCACGCATGGTATCCTCGATCGTATACCATAAACCCAACAAAAAAATCAAAATATCAAGTTAGAAATGAAATAATTTTCAAAATAAAAATTATTTATTTACGTACGTACCAACCAATGGCCGAACATGGCCTGCTGCACATCAATGGGAATCTGCTCCCATGTGGTCCACGGCTGAGAGAAATAGTTGCGCAAAATAGCGCTGCCTTGTCCGACTGCTATATGCGGAAAACTGAAAAAAATAATAAACATTTATTATGTGAATAGATTAATGAAATGTTAGTCAAATCCACAGGTTATCACACAGGTTATCACACCTCCGGGTGCGCGGATCAAACCCAAGACGTGGATGTCGCTCGGGGACGGGGTCAGGAATCATCAATCGTGCAAGACCGCGCCCCCTCCGCGTACTCCCTGAAGCGCCTGCAGGCTGAGGGTCATCTGCCAGCAACTCATCTGCATTGAAAGGCAGGTCAGCATCCGCCAACTCACGAAATGTGGCCTCGTCCATCTGAAACAGAAAATGTTAATGTTAGCAAATAATTGATAATTACTATTATATATACATATATACATATTATGATTGTATATAAATACCATGGAATTCTATCAATGTTCATCTTCATCATCATCTTCATATATGTCAATGTCATCTTCATATTCCTCCTCAACACCATCGATATCCATTCGAGTTGCAGTTGCTTCATCTCTTACCATTTCAAATTCATGTGTGACATCATTAACATCATCGTCATCACCGACTCTTAAATGTGGGGTGTCGTCATCGATACTCATGTCTCTTTGTAAAAAAGATTGATTTTGAGTACTCTCTTGAAAAACTTCAATTCTTTGCACATCAGTGAAAGCACATTCACTTTGACTAAACTGATTGTCTCGAATTTTGATTTTTATTACACTCCACCAATCAGTCAAGTCTCTTGATGTTGCACAATACTTTGCATAATAAACTTGATATGCCTATTGAGCCAATAAGAATGGTTCATTTACTGCGAGAACACTTTTACATTTAATATCGATGATTCCATGAGTCGGATGAACACGCACGGCTCTCTCTGTATCCAACCACCGACATTTGAACATGGTTATGTAATGTTGTCCAAGATAACAGAGTTCAATGATTTCATCAAGTATTCCATAAAAGTCAACTTTATTTTCTCGATGATGAGATCCTCTCAAGCTAACTCCACTGTTCATTGTTTTTTTTGATTCCCCATATGCATGTGTGTGGAATCGAAATCCATTCACCACATATGGATTATAAGTTTTAACAAGTTTGGAAGGTGGGTTACTCAATACACACAGTCGTTTGTCAATTTTATCAGCATGTCGAGACACCTGAAAACTTGTGAAATAATTATCAATATAGTAAACTATACATTGAATGAGTTGCTAAAAGATAAAGAATTTATGTTACCAGTTTTTGAAACCACTGAGAGAAATTTTTCAGTCGACGTTCTTCGAGAGCAGCTGCTGTAATTTGGGGAATTTGTTTCTTGATATGATTATCATACAACCTATAAAAACCAAAGTTATTTACTGTAACATAAATGATAGAATAAGTGATATAAACACTTACAGTACAACTGATGTCATCTCTTCACAGTTGAGCAGAACATACGTATGAGCTGTATGATGTTCATCATCTGAAGGCCAGCGTTCAGAAACTCCACCAAAACCAAGCTCTGACTGGTTGAAAACAGATAATTGATTGTCGATTTCATCAATATTTCTCTCATTCCATCCCATTCGGTTGTGTTTTGAAGGATACTCAGATTCAAAATAATGGGAGCAGAAAAAAGATATTTCCTCTTGCAAATAAGCTTCTGCAATAGATCCTTCAACAGATGCTTTGTTGCGTACTTTTCTTTTCAATTTTTGCATGCATCTTTCAAATGGGTACATCCATCGAAACTGTACCGGACCTCCACATTTGGCTTCATATGGCAAATGTAACATCAAATGTTCCATTGAGTCGAAGAAAGACGGCGGAAATATTTTTTCCAGTTTACATATAATTACAACAACATCTTTTTCAAGTTTTCCTAGAGCATCATAATCTGCCGTAGCCGCACAAATTTCCCGAAAAAAATGAGACATGTCTGTTATGGAATCCCAAATCACAGAATTCAACAGACCTCTTAATCCAATGGGTAGAAGTCTCTACATTATAACATGACAATCATGACTTTTTAATCCAGTAATATGACCATTCTTTACACATCTACCCAAATTGGAAGCACAACCATCTGGAAGTCTCAAATCTGCAATCCACTGACAAAATAATAAATGGTTTTCTTTAGACAGTGTATAAGCTGCTTTTGGTTTCAGTAACCTTTATGTTCTGACATTCTCAAATAGTTCCAATTCTGGACGCCTGCAAATTTGGGCAAGATCTAAACGTGCATTTACATTGTCTTTGCTCTTTCCTCGCGTATCCAAAACTGTATGAAACAAATTATCAAAACAGTTTTTCTCAATATGCATGACATCTAACATGTGTCGGACCAACAAATCAGACCAATATGGCAAATCCCAAAATATGCTACGTTTAATCCAATTGTGTTCTTTCCCAAAACCATAAATTTTCTGTTGGTTTATTGTGAGACCAAAAGTGATGGGAGGTAATGAAAATACAACCGATTTTAACTCCGAACCTGATAGCATTTTTGGAGGTCCATCCCTTTCAGCTGTTCCTTTTCTGAAATGAGATCTGTTTCTGCGAAAAGGATGATCAGCTGGAAGAAATTTGCGATGACAGTCAAAATAACAAGGTTTCTTTCCATGAATGAGCATAAATGCTTTGTTCTCTCCCATACAGTAAGGACATGATTTCTGACCATGTGTACTCCAGCCAGATAACATCCCATAATCCGGGAAGTCACTTATTGTCCACATCAATGCTGCTCTCAGTATGAAATTCTGTTTCGTTGCAACATCATATGTACTGACACCAGTACTCCATAATAAATTTAATTCATCAATCAATGGCTTCAAATAAACATCAATATTTTTCTTCGGATGTCCTGGAATTAGTAAAGTCAAAAAGATATATGGCTCCTTCATCAACATCCATGGAGGTAAATTGTACGGAGTTAAAAAAACAGGCCAACATGAATATTGACTACCATAAGATCCAAACAGACAGAAACCATCAGTGGAAAGGCCCAGTCGAACATTTCTAGCTTCTAAAGCAAAGGATGGATGCACTCTATCAAAATGTTTCCATGAATCACCATCGGCTGGATGATTCAAGATTTTATCGGTTGAAATATTTTCTTTATGCCATGACATCATTGTCGCTGTATTCTTAGACATGAATAAATGCTGAAGTCTGGATGTAAGCGGAAAATATCTCAACTGTTTTACAGGAATCAAACCAGACTTCCCGTGTTGTCCTTCTTTATATCTCAGTTGCCCACATGTGGGACAACTATCCAACGACTCATTTTCTCCAGAATACAAAATGCAGTCATTTGAACATGCATGAATCTTCTGACAAGTAAGTCCCAAATTTCGAACCAGCCTCTTACTCTCATAGTAATTTGCAGGTAAAACATTTCCTTTGGGTAACAGTGTTTTCAGCAAAGAAAATATCTGGTCAAAACAGGTGTTTGACATTCCGTTATCTGATTTGATAGCCATAAATTTTGCAACTGCTTCTAATTTGCTCATCTTGCAGCCAGGATATAATGCATCCTCAGCAGACTTCAACAACTCATAAAATTCAGACGGTCCCAACTCAGGATTTGAAGCTATATCAGCCGGAGTTTCTGTATGTTGAACAGATGAACCTGCAACATCATGTACTAAATCTTGAAACCGGGATGGATCTGGAATCAAGTTGGTATCACCTGCTCTGGAACTGTGTTCACCATGTTGATACCAAAAAACATAATCTGCTTGAAAACCAAAACGCAAGAGATGTTCCCCCACTTTGTCAAACGTGTCAAACGTTCTCAATGCACATTTTCTACAAGGGCATTTTATCTTTCCTTCTGAAACAAATTCTGAATTTGATGCCGCAAATGATAAAAAAATCTACACACCCTCTATATATACTGGATTTAAACCAGAACCATTTGGATTTCTACGTTGATTTATCCATATGCGGTCATCTAATAATGACTGTTGACGACCTCGTTGTTCCATATTTTTCTATAAAATATAAAAGCATTACTGGTTTTGAATAATTTGTTAGAAAAAACACTCAAGAAAGGATTGAATATATTGAGAATAAAGCAAAACCTGTTACAAATATTGATAATTTTAATATTATATTGATTTTTTATTTTTTTTAATAATACTAATATAATTTTTTTTATAAATATTAATTATATAATAATAACATCATTACATTATTAGTATATTTTATTATTAATATTAAAATAATATAATTTTTTATATTATATACAATTCTCCTTTCATCTGTGTGTTTCACATTCTGTCTCCACATGTAATATTGACATTCACTTTCACCTCCCCATTGGCGAGTAGGTTGATAATTTTGAAAAAGAATGCCAATATTACATGTGGAGACAAAAAAAACACAGAAGAAAAGAGAATTGTATATAATATAGAAAATTATATTATTTTAATATTAATAATAAAATATACAAAAAATGTAATAAGGTAATTATTCCTAATTATTCCTAATTATTCCTAATTATTCCTAATTATTACAATCTATTACAATTTATTACTAATTGTTACTAATTATTACAATTTATTACTAATTATTACAATTTATTGCTAATTATTACTATTTATTACTAATTTAGCAATACTTAGCAATACTTAGCAAAAGGAAAACTGCTTGAATAATGAAAGGAAATTTGGTAATCATCGTTGTGGAGATGATTATAAATTTTCCCTTCATTATCCAAGCAGATTTCGTTTACTAATTATTAGTAATAAAAAAAATATTATCAATATTTACGAAAAAACAATATTAATATTATTAAAATAATAAAAAAAATTAAAAAATATTAAAATTATCAATATTCATAACAGACTTTGTTCTATTATTAACATGTTCAAATCTTAAAGGGTCGCCAATTGTCAGGTCATGCGCAATAAAAAGTTTGTGTCAGTCATGTCTAATGTAAACTCTATAATTGTCCTTGCATGGTTGATCACTTCGCAAGTAATGTTGCAATCAGACAAACCAAGTCATTCCCTTCTTATCTATAAGAATTATCTCACATGAACCTTTATATAGATCATTCTTCATTAAAAATTTGAGGGGATATCATTATTTTTCCCTTAAATTTTCAAGGAAGAATGGTCTATGTAAAGGTTCATGTGAGATGATTCTTATAGATAAGAAGGGAATGACTTGGTTTGTCTGATTGCAACATTACTTTTGAGGTGATCGACCATGCAAGGACAATTATAGAGTTTACATTAGACATGGCTGACACAAACTTTTTATTACGCATGACCTGACAATTAGCGACCCTTTAAGATTTGAACATGTTAAGAATAGAGCAAAATCTGTTGTGAATATTGATAATTTTAATATTTTATAAATTTTTATTATTTTAATAATATTAATATTTTTTTTCATAAATATTGATAATATAATTTTTTTTGCTAAGTATTCTTGAGTATTCCTGAGTATTTCTGAGTATTCGTGATTATTCGTGAGTATTCGTGAGTATTCATGAGTATTCGTGAGTATTCATGAGTATTCGTGAGTATTCCTGAGTATTCCTAATTATTACTAATTATTCCTAATTATTCCTAATTATTCCTAATTATTTGTAATTATTGGTAATTATTGGCAATTATTGATCATTATTACTAATTATTACAAATTATTGGTAATTATTACTAATTATTACTAATTATTCCTAATTATTACTAATTATTACTAATTATTCCTAATTATTACTAATTATTCCTAATTATTACTAATTATTCCTAATTATTACTAATTATTCCTAATTATTACTAATTATTCCTAATTATTCCTAATTATTCCTAATTATTCCTAATTATTACTAATTATTCCTAATTATTCCTAATTATTCCTAGTTATTCCTAATTATTCCTAATTATTCCTAATTATTCCTAATTATTTGCAATTATTGGCAATTATTGGCAATTATTGGTAATTATTACAAATTATTGGTAATTATTCCTAATTATTGCTAATTATTTCTAATTATTACTAATTATTCCTAATTATTACTAATTATTCCTAATTATTACTAATTATTCCTAATTATTACTAATTATTCCTAATTATTACTAATTATTCCTGAGTATTCCTAATTATTACTAATTATTCCTAATTATTCCTAATTAGTCCTAATTATTTGCAATTATTGGTAATTATTGGCAATTATTGATCATTATTACTAATTATTGGTAATTATTGGTAATTATTACTAATTATTACTAATTATTCCTAATTATTACTAATTATTACTAATTATTCCTAATTATTACTAATTATTCCTAATTATTACTAATTATTCCTAATTATTACTAATTATTTGCAATTATTGGTAATTATTGACAATTATTACCAATTATTACAAATTATTGGTAATCATTGGTAATTATTCCTAATTATTCCTAATTATTCCTAATTATTCCTAATTATTCCTAATTATTACTAATTATTCCTAATTATTCCTAATTATTCCTAATTATTACTAATTATTCCTAATTATTTGCAATTATTGGTAATTATTACTAATTATTGGCAATTATTGGTAATTATTGGTAATTATTACTAATTATTACAAATTATTGGTAATTATTGGTAATTATTCCTAATTATTACTAATTATTCCTAATTATTACTAATTATTCCTAATTATTACTAATTATTCCTAATTATTACTAATTATTACTAATTATTCCTAATTATTTGCAATTATTGGTAATTATTGGCAATTATTACCAATTATTACAAATTATTGGTAATTATTGGTAATTATTCCTAATTATTCCTAATTATTCCTAATTATTACTAATTATTACTAATTATTCCTAATTATTCCTAGTTATTCCTAATTATTACTAATTATTCCTAATTATTCCTAATTATTTGCAATTATTGGTAATTATTACTAATTATTGGAAATTATTGGTAATTATTGGTAATTATTACTAATTATTACAAATTATTGGTATTTATTGGTAATTATTCCTAATTATTACTAATTATTCCTAATTATTACTAATTATTCCTAATTATTACTAATTATTCCTAATTATTACTAATTATTACTAATTATTCCTAATTATTACAAGTTATTGGTAATTATTACAAATTATTACTAATTATTGTTAATTATTGGTAATTATTCCAAATTATTGGTAATTATTCCAAATTATTGGTAATTATTCCAAATTATTGTTAATTATTCCTAATTATTGGTAATTATTGGTAATTATTGCTAATTATTCCTAATTATTGCTAATTATTACTAATTATTGCTAATTATTACTAATTATTGGTAATTATTACTAATTATTGGTAATTATTACTAATTATTGGTAATTATTACTAATTATTGGTAATTATTACTAATTATTCCTAATTATTACTAATTATTCCTAATTATTACTAATTATTCCTAATTATTACTAATTATTACTAATTATTCCTAATTATTACTAATTATTACTAATTATTCCTAATTATTTGCAATTATTGGTAATTATTGGCAATTATTGGTAATTATTACTAATTATTACAAATTATTGGTAATTATTGGTAATTATTACTAATTATTACTAATTATTGTTAATTATTGGTAATTATTCCAAATTATAGGTAATTATTACTATTTATTGTTAATTATTCCTAATTATTACTAATTATTCCTAATTATTACTAATTATTCCTAATTATTACTAATTATTGGTAATTATTACTAATTATTACTAATTATTGCTAATTATTACTAATTATTGCTAATTATTACTAATTATTGGTAATTATTACTAATTATTACTAATTATTACTAATTATTGGTAATTATTACTAATTATTGGTAATTATTACTAATTATTAATATTTATTCTTAATTATTAAAAATTATTACAAATTATTCCTAATTACCATTAACTATGAACAATACTAATAATTTAAATTTATTAAGTAAGAAAACAATATAAACATAATTAAATTACAACTAATCAAAAATAATTGAAATTAATACAAAATTAAAAATAAATATTAAATTAAAATGAACATAAATACCTTGAAAGTTGATGAGCTCTGATCGTTCTTCAAAACTTTAATAACAGCTCCGAAGAAAAAAATTAAACTGAACAAAAACTCAAATTTAGAAATAGAAATTTTAGAGCAGAAGAAGGTGGAGAATGAGAATGATTTGAAAAAAACGGATGGGGGTATTTATAGGTTAGATTATTAGCGACGGGTCCATTTGCGACGGGATTCCCGTCGCAAATAGTATTATTTGCGACGGGCACCGTCGCAAATACCTTCGCCCGCATTTATTACGGTCAACCGGTAAATAGTTATTTGCGACGGGTCCCGTCGCAAATAACATACTATTTGCGACGGGAATACTTTCCCGTCGCAAATACCTTTTACCGCCGCCGGTTATTTGCGACGGGGAACGGCTTCCCCGTCGCAAATAGTTTTCCCCGGATTTGGCGCCAAAGCCCGGGAAAACTATTTGCGACGGGATAGGCTTCCCCATCGCAAATAGTTTTCCCGTGATTTGGCGCCAAATCGCGGGCAAACTATTTGCGACGGGGAAGCCTATCCCGTCGCAAAAGACTACTTATTTGCGACGGGTAAAGACCCCCGTCGCAAATAAGTTTTTAACGGGACTATTTGCGACGGGAATAAATCCCGTCGCAAATACCCATTTTTCCCGTAGTGGCATCCCCTCTGTCCAGACCACCGGCCAACCGGTGTCCCATCACCGATCAGCCGGTGGAACCCAGACAGAAGGGACAGCTATTGTCTCCTCACCGGCCAACCGGTGGCCTCCTCACCGGCCAGCCGATGGTGCCTGAGCCCGAGCCCTCTCCCTTTTCCAAAGCACCGGCCAACCGGTGGTCAAGCACCGGCCAGCCGGTGGAGCCAGTCAAACTAGCCGTTGGGCTTTGACCAGACTTGTCCACTTGACTCCCAATGGCTCCGAAGGCCTCTCCAACGGCTCTGAAGACCCCCAAAGGCCATTTGAGGGTTCCCCCTCTATAAATAAAGGACTAGGAAGCCCCGGAAAAGTAAGGAAGCTCACGGGAACATTTTTCCATCATTTGGCGAAGCTCCGGCGGATTGCTTCAAGGAACCTCAATTGCTCCAACTCAATTCCACAACCAAGGAGCACCACCATAGAAGCTTGGGAGCGCCCTTCATCAACTCCAATCAATCCATTGGCGCCCAAGACTTCTCCACATTACGTTTTTTCTTGTTTTATTATTTTGAGCATCAATTTGTGTTTGTGCCTACAAACCCCTCTTTCTCTCATCTTTCTCTTGTTTGGGTTTTCACACCACCTTCAAGGTGTGAAGAGGTTAGTCAAGCCTTCCCTTTAAAAGGCTTGAGTCATAGGTGAGCTAGCCTTCACCTGTAAGAAGGCTAGTGGGTTCTTGCTCAACCATTAAAAGAAAGTGGGTTCTTGCATAACCATTAAAAGAAAGATGTAATAGGTTCTAGACTACCTTAAAGTCTAGTGGGTTTCTTGCTAAAACCATTAAAAAGCAAGCGGTAGTAAATCTCTCAACGGTTGAGTTGGGAGCAGAGACGTAGGCTTTGGTTTAAGCCGAACTCCGTTATCAAGTTTTGTGTCTTGCCTCTTTTATTTCCGCTGCACTTTTAACTTTTATTTTAAATTGTTAATTATTTTTTAAAAGGCAATTCACCCCCCCTCTTGCCATCACTCTCTGCCCAACAATATATTCACATATATATAGTTCAATATGCACCAGTGAATATGATGGGATATGATTAAATATTATGACTATTCGATGCATTACCACCCTAGGAAAGTGAACAAGGTGTTTGATGCTTTAAATTGAAAGGATCATGCTAGCTTATCTATGATGAGTATCATAAAAGATTCAATATTTCTATATTTTCAAAGGATGGATCTGGAAATCATAATGGAAGGGTAAAAACTTATCTTTCTCAAATAAGTGTTCATCCATCCATCAAAGTGAAGATTAAAGAGTCACGTAATGAAGATGCAGAGATTTAGAAGAATTTCATAAATGTTCTTGAGTTTAACCTTGATTATGATGGAATGATAATTTTTAAGAACCGTGTGTGTTCTCCATCCATACCATATTTGAAAAAAAGATCTGATATAGGAAGCTCATAGTTATTCATTCTCTATTCATCTTGGAAGTAAAAATATGTATTGATATCTGAAAGAGTATTTCTAGTGGGATAGAATGAATAGATATATTTTAAATTTTGTGTCTCGTTTCTTGGCATTTTAGCAAGTTAAGGTTGAGGGGGAAAATATAAGGCAATGTTATAACCATTACACATACCAGAATGAAAATAGGAAAACATCGCCATGGATTTTATCATCAGACTCTGAAAAAAAATCTAAAGGAAATAATGTTATATGGTTTATAGTACATTTCCTTATGAATTAATCACACTTCATCGCTATCTAGGGATATTTATCTCAGGTTTAGATTTCTAGGATATGTGTTAAATAATTGGTAAGGTTGCATGGGTTACCACATTCAATTGTGTCTGACTAGGATTTGAGGTTTACCTCAAAGTTTTGGTGAAGTATTTAGAAATAAATTGATATAGAATTGAGTTTCATTACTACATATAATCCTCATAAATATGGTAAGATTGAGAGAAATATTTAAACCCTAGAGGATATGACGAGATATTATTTTATGGATTTCAAAGGTGATTAGGGCTAACACCTTCTCTAGTCAAATTTTCATACAATAATATCTTTCATTCAAACAATTATATGGATCCTTATCAATCCATATATGGAAAAAGTGTAGAAATAAAACATGTTAGGATGAATTTTGAGAAAGAAATATATTTCTACCTAATCTAACTTAGGGAGTAGAAGAGAAATTCATATCCATTCAAAATAACATTAAGGCAGCTCAGAGTCGACATAAAATTTATGCTGATAATCATCAGTGTGGCTTGGAGTTTAAATTTTGTGAAAAGTTTTTACTATGAATTTCTCCATGGAACAAGGTTATGATATTTGGGAAAATAGGAAAGCTGGTCCATGGGTATATTTCTCCCTTCTAGATTCTTGATTGAATAGGAATAGTTTCATAACACTTGGAACTTCCACCAAACCTCTCAAGTCCATGATGTGTTCCATGTATCTCTCGAGAGTAAGTACATAAATAATACTTCACATGTACTAAAATCATAATATGTAAAACTATATCACAATATTTCCTATGAATAAAAACTTGTGGAGATTCTGGATCATAGAGATAAAGTTTTATAAAACAAAACCACTCATCTGGTTAGGGTTTTCTGATGAAACCACCAACTTTAGGAAGTTACATGGGAACCTAAGGATATAATGAGGTGTAAGTATCATCATTTATTTGTATCAAAGATAATTGAATTTGAAAAAATATATTCCATATTTGGAATCAATATAATTAGTATTATATAATATGTTCAACTTAATTTTTTGTTATAATTAATAGTAAAAGCAGTAAAAATTAATTACTGTGGTTGAGGTTAAAACAAGTTTACTACAGTGGTTAAACTAAAAATATAAGGGTACAAATGACTAAAAAAGTATCAAATTACTAATCTATGGACATATTTTGACCGTATATCATCTAATTTATATAATGAACCATTTTTTATCCTTTTGTAATGTGTGAAATGTTAGTATAACTTTTTATTTTAAAAAAATCATTTGTGTCATCTCCCCCACTTATAAAAGGGAACCCACACTCCTATTATATTAACACATAAAAATCCTTTTGGTTTGACCAATAAATAAAAAAATATCTTCCTCACTTTTTTCACCACTTCATATAGTCCTTATTTTGATTAGGAAACCCTCCTACTAAGTTGTATGTGTAAACATAAAGAGGTTCTCTGAAGAAGAGGTACAGTCCTTAACTATCCATTTTCATTTTTTTCTTCTTATAACTCCATAAAATAATCTAGAACCATGATAATTAAATAAAATAAGTATCTCCCATATACTTATATGTTTTTATGTTAATTTAATGTTCTATATTCATCTCCACCCCCATCAAATGGGAAATGAAACCATCAATCGTGTGCAAGGCGAACTATTGCCTCACCAACCGATGTAATTTTTTTCCATCACCGCCTTTCATAGTTGAATATAATGATGGATAATGTTTATATATTATATTAATGACATATTTGTACTCTTATAAATATAATATCACATCTAACTTCTTACTTTAAAATCTGTTAGAAAACGATAATGTTGCTCATGCGTATGTGTGAACTATCACCTCCATAAAGCGATGTGATTTGTTTTTTTAATTTGACATGGATGGTAATACGGATATATTTAATGAATATATATTATATATATGAAAAAAATTATTCTATAAATGTGATATATTATATACATTTATTTCTTCTATTGGTCGATAAAGTGGAAACAGAGTTCATGCATACATATGGCTTACTGTCTCTATGAACAATGTAATTCATTTTCTATATCTAACTTTTATGAATTAAAATAAATACATATATATTGAATATATATAATATTTTTATCATGTTTAATATTCTTGATATTATGTAACCATGATCAAAATAAAAGGACTGAAAGTACAAAATGAAAACATACATGAAAAACGAATAAGTTAATACCAAAAACATGATTTTAAAAAGGAATCGTTAATAAATGGGTAATATAAGGTTATAAGTAAATAACATGTTGGATGATATATATGATTATGGTTCTATAGTATATTTATAATAAATAAATATTTATTATATAGTAGTTTCAAACTTATACGAATAATTTTCAGAATTTAGGTAATGTATTTTTTTCTCAAATTTTTTTCTTTGGGACATATATTGTGTTATGAATCTATATTATTTTATGAGTTGTATATAAATCCCATTTGAAATTTAATATAATGAATTTATTTATAATAAGGATATTTAGAGTTTAATTAATTTTATTATTTCATTGTTATTACGATTAAATTGTTACCAAAGCATCTAAGGGATTTTCGTCTCACTTTTACTTTTGTGACACACATGTCATATTCACCACTTGTTTCTTTTTTATGGTGTATATACTGAACATGATTGTATTTTATGATTATTATCATTAATATTATGGTATATTCACATCCATATAAGTTTCTTTATTTCATGGGGCTTACGAATCAAAAGTTACCAAAGTGGTAAAGGTTTTATGTTACAATCTCACTGTTTATCGAGATTGTTTGTTATTATGATTTTGATGATGAAATATTATGATATATATACATCATAAGAAACTAAAGTATTTTCTTTTTCTCTATTTATTTCTAGAGAAATCATTTTTACCTTTCATTTTTCTCTTTTTAATCACTCTAGGGGCCAAAAACAATTTTAAGAAAAATTGACTTTATTTCTCTCTTCAGTCAAAATTTTTTTTCTTCCATGTCCATGTTTTCTAAAAAAAATGTTTCAATAAAGTTTTTAAAATTACCCAATGAGTTTTTAATGAAATTTTTTACCATTTTTTAATTTTTTTAAAATGATTTAAAAGGAATCTTCTTATCATTTTCTAAATAAGGCTCTTTTTATTAATTACCAAAAATGTGAAATAAATATTTGTTTTAATGTGTGTGGAATGACCAGTATTTACCACCATTATAAACACTAAATGATTTAAATATTACCTTATAAGTTTCCATAATTATTTTCAAATAAATATTTTTCTTTAATATGTGGGAAATTTTTAGATTTTAAAGAAGGGATTTCAAAATGGAAAGGATATTTTCCTCAATAAATATTTCAAGTGATATTTCAAAATAATTCTCCATTTAAGTTGATATCTTTTAATGTTACTTAAGAATTACAAGTTTTATAATCCAATTATACCATCATTATTATTTATATATATGATTTATGTTTATGATAAAAAGATTTTTATGTAACCCATTTCTTTTCCACATGTTATGTTATGATGAAATGTTTATGAAACCCATTTACTTTCAATGGTTTATGATATAGTGATTTTCTTATGATCTTGTAAAAAAAATGTATGGACTATGTGATGGGTGGTAACTATATCTACCTCCAATGAATTGGATAATTATTAATGTTCTATGATCCCAAAGGGTACACGATAGGTTATCCCAATCTCTAAAGAAGAGGGTACATGAAAAGTTATCTCAATCCCAAAATAATAGGGTACATAGGAGGTTGTTCCAAGGATAAAAAAAGAGGGTACATGTGAGGTTATCCAAAGCCCAAAAGAGGTTATATAAGAGACTACCCCAATCTTGAAGTTGGTACATGGGTGGTCATACTAATCCTAAAATGTTATGAATTTCCTAGTGGTATCATTGACATAATATTTTATATTATTATATGTATTCCATAAATATTTTTCTTATTCCAATTTTATGATCTCATAGATTATTTTCCTTGATTCCTTTATGATCATGTCTTATGAATTAACCAAGTTTATTCCCTGACTCAAGTTTGTTATATATTATTTTTAGGGTTTGGTTTTCAAATGTTATTCTCATGTTCTCATACCATTATGCTCATGTTATGTTGATATCTCCCTTGTTTACCCTTACTGAGCATTTATGATCACCCTTTATTATGTTTCACTTCCTTAAGGTATGAATAAAGATATTATGTATAATATATCTAATAAGTGTGATGGTTATGAAGAACTCAGTTGCAGATGATGCAGTTTACTTATAAACTATTTTTTATGTATCCAAGTTTCAAAAGGCACTAGAACAAAATGATTATGGAAAGGATCACAATGTTATGTAATGAATATTCATCTACTAAGATTTGATATATATATATATGAACATTTTAGGGTCTTTATAGAACTTGTATCTTATCATGTGTTTCTATGTCACAATTTTTCTTGCTATTGGAACTCAGCTACTTTTCTTAAAAATATAAATAATAACCTCTATATACCCAAACTTCCTTGGATCTAGAAATATTAAAAAAAATATTAGAAACTTAAATATTCCCAACTCTATTATATTTAATAGAAACTAGTTATTTAGAAATAAAATCTTTATAATATCAAAAATATTGAAAAAAAATAAAGAAAAAATTACATTTTGACAGCTTCTTTGATTTTGAATTTGAATTTTGAAAATCTTCAGGCACGGTTCTTAGATGCAGTAGTCCTAGACTGTGATGTTTTATTTCCTGGTCTATGATGTTTTATTTCCTTCATGGGTTGAATCTGGTGGTATTATCTTAGGGTTCTCACTCACCCTCAAAAGTTTTATTAGAAAATACAAAAATATGGATTGTGTGGAAGTACAAAGTATTTGGATTGAAAATTAAATTTATTAGAAGTATTAACAATTCTATTTGAACTTCTAGATGATTAATTTGTTTATACATATTTTCAGAATTTTACTTACCGTAAGTTTTATTAAAAAAATTATTCTACCCAATAATTTCATATTTATGTTTTACAACTGACTTACAATTATAAAAATTTTAACTTGAAATAGATTTAGATTCTAACTCTGATGAAAGTTTATAAATTTTAGTAGTATGTTTTGAAATCCTATTATCATGTTTAGAAATATCATAGTTATTATTTAACATTTTATTATCCTTTACCATGAGAGTTACATATCATACAATTTCTTAATACATATGAAAATATTCATCATCATCCAATGATTTTTTATATTTTGATGAATGTTATTTCATTGAATTTTCATTTTTATCATATGATGAAGTGGAATAATCAAAATCATAATTAAAAGAAAATTTTTAATCTAAGGTTCAGTTGGTAAAAGATTCAACTGATTCCTTTTCCATAGGATATTTCAAAACTAAAAAATGGTCTTATTACCACAGGCTAAAATGGTGATCCCTATTCCTATTGGCAATGGTCAATGTTATATCCACAGTTTGTAACTATCATTGTAGGTCATCACCAGCCATGGTCCACATGTTCTGTGGTCATATGATACACCTTATATTCTAATGATACCTATAGCCATGGTCTATGTTGACCATGTCTATAGGTTATATGTGTCCATGGTCAATGGTCAAATACATAGACTTAGAAAAATTAAATAAAACCATAAAAGTTTGATTATTGGACATCCTCTGTAATTCTTCTAATACTTTACCACTAATCTATGATAAACTATATATATTTATATATACAAATTTATACACACACACACAAATATATTTGTGTGTGTGTGTGTGTAATTATATCTAACTATAATTATTATTCTTTTAAAAAAATAAATAACTAGGGTGGGTCCAAGAGCCTGTTTCCATAGCCAAAGTGGACTGTGGTGGTAACTTAACCAATTAACACCATCTATGTGGAATATTTCTATAGTTATTTCAATGTAATTCTATTTTCATAATTCATCTGGACCATGGAGATAACTTAACCAAAGGAAAAAAGTCCATTTGGACCATGGCTCTAGGTCATTTGACAAAATCCTACTTCTACAATCCATTTATACAATAGTGGTAACCATTCAAATATCCACGGTTTATGTGGACCATGGTTTTAGGCCTTTTAGTGGAAGAAAACATCCATGATCCACATAGACTGTGGCCACTGGTCCAAATTACCACTACAGTCCAAGTGGAGTATGGTAATAGGATTTTCTTGCATCCTTCCCACCCATTTCCCATGTCACTAAAGGTTTTCATGCATGTTTATTTCCATGATCCAAATAAACCATATATATTAGCTGATGCAAGGAGACCTACTCCCATAGTCTACATTTGACTATGGTTATAGACTACCTCATTTACATGGTTTCACTGACCATGGATATAAGTCTATTTCCATAGGAAAATATTTCAGTAGTGTTTCTAATCTATAAAAATATTTGTATATAAACCAATAATCTTATGACTATCACTTCCACTTTATTCTAATAAAGTATTAGAAATTTTTTCACCTACACATGCACTCCGAGTATCTAAGGATTTCATAATTTTCTTCCCTTTTCTGTTATAAGTTATCCTAAAAAAAATCTTTTCTTTTTAATCTCAGGAAATCATGTCTTATATGAACATCTGTATTACATTCATAATAAATTACATTTGAATATTCCTTATTCTCATGATCTTTCCATTATATCCTTTTGATGATCATAAAATAATTTATTATTTATAATAATCTCATTCATTATTTTGGAAAGTTCAGAAAATTAAACTCCATTGGACTCATCACTATTATTATCTGATGAATGTTTAGAATTCTTCTTGTTAAGATTAGCACCATAATTTATAACTCTAGATGCACGATTATCAGAACTAGACCCAAATTATACTTCATTATACCTCTTCAAATTCCTAGCATATCTTTTTAATGTACTCTCATATTTCTTGAGATTTATAATCAAATCATAAATGATTTGTATCCTTGAGAGTTGTAAGCTTAGACCCCCTTTCCTTTATAATCATATTTTTTACTTTTTTTATAGCTGATCATCAACAGCTCCTTGTCACCAATCTAATGAATAATATTCACAATGGCTATGAACCATTGATTCATATAAGAAATAGACTCTCTCTATGTGTAAAAAAAATTCTTGATAATATTTACACAATATAGAACTTTTAGTTTCTACACTTTATAGTTAACCTAAAATTCATGCTTCTCATCTTTGGAAAATATAGATAGATATTTCTATAGAATATTATAATTTATGATCATCATAAAATAATTCTCCACTTGAGTGTTAACCAAAAAATTGTTTATAATATCACACCAATATTTGTAATAATTTCCATTAAATATATTATGATGGTTAAGATTCATGTTGTTTATAGTTCCAATAAGTATTCCTGTCAACATAAAAAACTCCTTTCTCCACTATACAGTTAGTGTAAGGAAGTTTTAAAATGAAATTTTGAAAAGTAAATGGAAACTAAAAAAAGGATTAGTCTCAAATTTAAACGTGTTCTCTAGTACCAAGTGTTATACCATTTATATATTAAATGAAAGATATGAGTGGGGGTGAATTTTAGTCAAACATTCACCATATAATTTTTTAACCCACTTTAGTATTATGTTTTCTAGTAGTTATAAACTTCAAATAAAATCACAGATCTGAATTATAAATACAATTATCATGTAAATTTATAAATCAATAGAATCAAATTAAATGCAGATCAAATATAAAAGCACTGATTATACACATTGAAAATTCAAACTGTCAAAACTTTGGTAAAATAAGATAAAATTAAAAAGTTAAAAAGTTAGTAAAATATAAATTAAAAAAACATAGAGTATTGGATTACAATATGAATTATCCAATAAAATTTTATTATTAAAAACAACACTTTAATCCAAAATGTAAATAGGAAATTTAAACCAAATCCTAAGAACATGTCTTCTTATACATAGAATCCATCAACTTAAACTCATTGGATTTTTAATCTATCTCCCTATCCCTATAATCCCTAAAACATATAGGATCAGAAACACTAAGATCTGTCTTCTTATCCCTATAATACCTTAATTAGAATGATCAAAAATAACTTGATTATAGTAAGAGAAATTAGATTATTTTCAATGAGATCTTCACAAACGGATGCTCTAAGAAAAATTCTATGAAATAAAAACTATAACTATTAGAAGAGCACATAGTAATGAGATTTTGAAAAATTCAATATGACTTTTCAACTCTTTCAAAGATATTAACCATTTTTATTAATTACACTTCTTATGATCCTTGATTTAGTGGTTCTTTTATAAGCAAACCTCCAATAGTTGGATTCTTCTTTCTTCAGGGTCATTTATAACTACATTGAAAGTAGTTTCAACTTATTTTGATGAAATCAACGTCACTTCCTATATTCTGTTGAAATTTACCCTACACCACTAATGTGCTTGTACATACATTAAAATAAAATTGAATATGAATTTTAGTTGATTGGATTTTCATGCAGTATAAAAAACAACTACAAAATAAAATTTTAAGTTAAATCAAACCCACAAACAAGTATATTGTGATTTAAAAAAATGATATAAATGATTCATTGTCTCAATATTCTCCTCAATAATATCCCTAACTATTTTAATAGGAGTGAGTTATGAAATAATTATATAGTATCTCTAATTATCAATAAACATTTTAGCTCAAGTATTCACCACTTTGATCTGATCAGAGAATCTTAATACTTTAACATTATTGATTTTATACTCCATTTACAAACTCTTTGATCTTTTTAAATGTTTTAAAATAGTATATTACAACAAAAAAATAACCATACTAATTAAAATAATAAATAAATGATATGAAGTACCTATACTCTCTAATTTATTAAGTACCCATTGGTCTATATTCATCACTATGTATAAGATCTAATGGTCAACTAGAACTATCAAATTTTATACTAAAAGATGATTTATTTATTTTTTCTCATAAAAAAAAGATTCAAATTTATCAAATGATTTATAATATAATGAGTCTAAAAATCCATTTTTATGGAGTTTTGTATATATTTCTCATTTATATACCCATATTAGTGATGTCAAAGGTAAGTGGTGTTCGAATTAACCATAACCTTATTATATTGAATATTATAGGTTAAATTTTCCATATAAAAAATTTATAAACTAATAACCATATTCTGTATGCCATAAATAATTTCATCCATGTATATATAACAACTATTATTTTTAATAATAAACAAAAAACCCATATTCTCTAAAAAAAGATACCAAAATTAAAAAATTTATTTATAGCTGGAACATAATGAAAATTTTATAATTCCAAAACTAATCCACTAGGTAAACTTAGATCATATGTGTTAACTTAAATTGAGGAACTCTTTCCTCATTTTCAAAACAAACATTTACTTCACTTTAATTAATTCTAACTTATTTATAAGTTGTTGTATATCATCACAAATGTGTGATGCACATATAGTATCTAATACCCAAGATTTGCAATTAGAGAAATTGGTTTCTATAAAATTCACATCCATGTGCTCAAAATTATTATCCTTGGGAACACTTCTCATACATAGATATTAATCTATTAAAAAATTGTTCCAACCTATAAAAGATCTCAAAATTATTTTCATGATTCATGCAATAATATACAACAAGACATATCTTTTTGTGGGAATCATGTTTTATATCATTACAATAAGAATGTTTATTAAACATAATCCCCTTTAAATTTTATAACCACATATATCATGTCCATTTAGTGATAAAAATACATATTTCACTAAATATTGAGCCTATTTGGAATTTCCTCCAGTGTTTAAGTATTTATTTAGGCAGTTATGTTGATCATATCATATATGACTCTTGGATAGTTAGGTAGAAAAATAATTTCATAATTCATTTTAAGAATTATCTAAACTCTATTCCTATGGGAGGATAATCCTATTAGGTTACCTAGTTATGTGTGACCCAAAGATTAAAATTAAATATGGACTCATATTCATATTATTACTACCCATACCTAGCATTCATTACACATGATAATCCACAGGGACCTAGATTTGGAATGATTATCCATTTTATATGATCAAGGTCTTGACATGTATTTTCTTTAGAAGGAATCTCATGAATAATATTTCTAGGTTTTCATAGTAATATCTTATCCATGTAAGTCATATTAATATAACACATAATTATTTTATCCCATGAAACCTTTATATCTCTTTTAATCTTAATGTGTATGTGTACTTCTAGAAATTTAGTTTTTGAATCTTATTCCTTCAACCAAATTAATATATTTCTAACATTTTAATGTATAATTACTTATAAAATTCATAATGTGTGTTAATTACCTAACAATTAAATTAAATTATATATACACATATCAAAATGCATCCCAATAATAAGGTACATAAAACCCTTTCATGTAAAGTATTATAATCATATGATTCCAAAATCCTCACAAGAGTATGAATAGTTTCACTAGTATCAAACCCCCACCTTTCTTATATAGATCCTAAGTCCCAAATATAGTGATAAATCTGACCAAAAGTCCCACTATAAATGGATAATTACTCAAGAGAGACCATTATTTAAATAAAACTCTAATAACTAATATTCATAAATCCTAACCAACCCTTATTATGTAATTAATAACTAAAATAAAAAATCATGGTCATGGTTGATTAAAAACAAAATATTTTATATCATACCTAGAATGTAACTCATATATGAATAGAATAAACATTATAAGAAGTAATTTTAATAATATAAACTAATAATTAAACATTCATAATTTAAATAACTTATATACATGAACATTAAATAGGGATATCATAAAAAAATAAAAAAACATATATTTAACATGAGATATAATAAATTTAGATAATTATAAATTTCATTAAAACCAAATTTTTTATGGTCTATAGTTTCATGTATTCAACAAATTAATATACATACCATTTTATAGAAAAGTTCTTAGATAAAAATATATTTTTTAATTTTCTTAAAAAATGGAAAAACACTACAATGTGGTTTCTCATCCTATGTTCTTTTTGATAGAAAATTACTCAAATGTCTAACCATTAAATAAAAAATAGTTAATAATAATATATTATATGTTCATACCATAAACCAAAGCTAATAAATTTTTCTAACACTATGGTTTTTCCTCATAGATATCCCATTTCTATTAACCAAAATCATTTGGTTTGGAAACTAAGACTTGGTAATATTAAAAAATTATGCTCTATTTTACAATAAGAAAACCAAAATATTTTATTCAAAAACATTTCATTCTTTCTAAATGTGTATATTAACCATGATATTTTTTTATAAACCTTGTCCTATTTTAAAAAAAATGTTGTAAATGATGTTGAGGTTTTATAACCCCTGTCTTGGTTAATGGAAAAATTCCAAAAAAAATAATTTTTCTAAACTTCATCTTATCAATTATTTACTAAAAATGGTTATGATACCACTTAACGTATTTATGGGATATTTATATACCCTTAAGAAGATATAGTAAAAATAAAACTCACGTATAATCAATGAGATAAAATTAAAACATATTGGAAAAAAATAAGACCACACTATCTATGAAAAATATTCTACAATATTGAACATAATATAGTTACCTTGATATAAATGAACAATTTCATACTCTAATGGTGTTTTATAATAGTTTTAATGAACAAACACTTTATTATGACCCATTCTCTTTTAAATATTAGCTAGAATCCAACCCCACACACCACCACCACAAAAAATATAAATTGAGATAATATATTTTAGAGAGATTCATCTCCCTGAATAATCACCAGTATATTATATTGAGGTCCACAAACTCCAATTTATATAAATTCATCATTTAATGAATAATATCATTGGATTATAACATTTCATAGATTATAAAATTGATAAATTTTGCTTTTTTATTATTGTAACTCTTACAACAACTACCTCACTAATTAAGTTTCTTTAAAACTCTTTTTAACATTCACTTAATCCTCATGTCATCAAATAATGTGTCACAAACCAAATCAACATGATAATCATAGTAAGAAATTATGATTAATTTTATTCTATATTATTCCAACATGGACACTATGATGTGGTAATAAGAACAGATACCCAACATAAACCATAGTGTAGTGAATCTCACCACATCGTGGTTTATGTTTTAGTGCATAATTATAAAAATTAACCCATCCCACATGTATACTTCTTATTATTTATTAATAAAAATAATTTTGGAGTAATAACATAGTACAATAACCCTACAAGTGTGAAGAATAAATACAGGGTAATAATATCAAAATTTAAATTTCATGATCATGGATGATCATCCTCCACCTTTCTTAAGTAACTCCCATACAATAGATGTTTTGTATACTATTTTTCTCTAAAACTCAAACTTTTGGGGTCAGTATATCACTTTTTTATCACTCACTATGAGAAACCCACATCAATCACCCACTACATTATAGTAGGATGATCCAATTGTAAATATAGTTTATAAATTTCACTCTTTGTTAGCGAGTATGGTCAATATTAAATCTCATATGGCCTAATATTGGTCCATGTTAAAAGTATACATCATACATGGTCAAAATAATCTAGAATGTTATCAAAATATCCTTTATAAAACTCTTAATCACTTCTAAATTGACAGAAAATTTAAATTTTTAATAGTATCTAGAATGGACCAAATCATGACATAAAAATTTTAATGACGATATAATGTATGGTAAAACAATGATCCAAAAATATTAGATCAAATATCATTCTTTAGTTGAAAAAATATTCTCCCAAGTTGATAAAATATACACATGTCTCACATAAATTTAGGTGTGATAAATATTATCACAATGAAATTATTTCTAATTTTCATGTCTCATGATAACCTAGAAAAGTATTGTGATGGAGAATATAAAAATTTTGTGGTGATTATATAATAAATCACTCCAATAGTTATAACCAATTGTTGTGTCTTGGGTATTATAGATTTATTTCAATGATAAAGACATAATACATTAAATTGTAGATGAATTTTGGAGGATATTCACATGACCATTGTAGTGGAATAAACTCATATAAATGCACTTGATTTACTATCATAAAATAACATACAATATAGAAAATAAACATAAATTAATCATAGCTTTATCACTAAAAGCTCCATATTTATAGAACATAATGGAGTTTGATTGGCAGAGATCACTAAGAAATAGCCATCAGACTATTTATTCCACAAGGATAACACTAGCCACTAGGATCCTTGTATGCTATAAGATGACTACGGAACAGAAAAGGTGTTATAGCACCTTATACATGAAGATTAATTGTGAGAATGGAGTAATGGATAGATTTGGATATAGATTAACTAGTATGTCATTATCACATATTTTCACACCCACCTATTAAGAGGAACTTATCCTTTATAATCCCCCTTCATTTAATGAAGGTATTTTAACATCGATTACCATCATATTACAACTAATTTAAATTATGATAACTTATACTTATTTGTGTTTAATAATTGTTTGATGTTTCAATGATTATATCATGTATGTATATCCATAAATGAATCAACACATTGATCCATAATGAAAGGAAACTAAGTGAATGTCTTGGAATTATCCATGAACCCATATCACAATCACATTGTATGCTATGATAGATCCATCTCAATCATTATATAGTATTTGGATATCATAATATATGATATGAATCACATGAATATCATAGGTTAATACTTATGTTATATCATAAAATATGATATAACCATTTATTACATATCCTAAAATCTCTTAATGATACTAAAATACCGTAAGTAATTTATGAAAAACTTTACAACTCATTATGAATTCATTAAAATTCTATTAGATACGATTTATTAAAACTATATTCATTTGGGAAGAAATACTTTGTTAAAAATTTTATTCCTTATCCTAAATCCTAAATATGTGACTTTACAAGACTTTATATCTTTGAAAAAAATATAAAATCCTAATTTCATGGATGTAAATAAAGAGAGGGCTCTATAAAAACCTCATTACTACTCAAGATACAATGGGGTCTGATGTGATATTGATTAAACATACTCATATCTCTATATGAACATATGCACCAAAATATGTATCATATATATCATATGTATACAGATTTAATCCCTTTTTCTATGACATAGAGTAATGACTAATCATGCAACATTTCAAAATAGTAGAGGAAAACTCATGCATTCATTATTCTTTGAAATAGACTAACTAGATTGAATGATACATCACATCATTCATCCAAGTAGCTAATAAAATAACATGTAACTCAAAAATGTATATCCCTTAATTTCCTTGGTCTAATTCAATCAAGTATCTAGATGTATTTTGTCATCATATGAGAGGAAAAATACCATATCGATTGATCTCCAAGCAATGACATGATTAGAAACATACCCAATGACCCCTTTATTAGCTAAGACTCAAGTATTATGTAAGAAAATTATCAATATATAAAGTTTATAATGATAGGTGTCTCACCAACCTCAGGTTAATTGATTTCATAATAATTATATAACCCTGAGTATATCAATAACCGTAGAGAATTTCATGTGATATTCTTTAGTGGGTAAGTATTGATAATAATTATTTACTTGTTACCTCATGAGTATACTCTTTGTATACCATATAAAAATATTTAAATCAATTAAATATTATACTCATTATAATATTTACATATCATCACATCAAATAAAACTCAGGTATGATCATTGATTAGGGATAAATAAAAGATATCATTTCTGGAGATAATTATAATTTCAGTTCATGAAATATATTCAGCTAGCATTAATGAATGATAAATTAGATATTGACTTTTGTATAACATGATAAATTTTATATTCTAAAACTCCATTGAGAATTTTTTAAAAACCATACATAAGCATCAGTCTAACATATCATATATGATATACTCTCTAATCGGCCTTATTTTTTCTATGCAGTTAAGGTTTTTTAATCTCATTGCATCTTTAAGTAATTCCTTTCACATCTCTCTATGACCACCTGATAAAATCCTCCAATTAAACTCTTTAGTGAGTAACATATATGAAGTAAGTAATTTTTAATAATGGAGAGGCTTAGGAATTATATTCCTAATATTAAACTCCTTGAACATATGAAATCTAATTGAATATATTAAAAATTGTTAACTTCATAAAATAAAATATTACTATGTCAATAACTTTCATTTTATAATTATAACTCTTTCCAAGTTCATAATTTTAAATATAAATAATTTTATATTTATATAGAGAACCATACATTTGGAACATAAATAAGACATCATTTTAGATGAATATTCAATATATAACATTATGATCTATGATAGAACCATAAAGGTTTAGTGTCTTTGGAGATAAGATATATAAAACATTTTATTCATTAAAGGATATTCAATATCTCATATAAATATATTCTCACATTATACCTTTCTTCGATATTCCCTACATAAAAAATTTCTTCAAACATTGGGAAAGAAAACATAATAAAGGGTGAGCTTAGATACTCAGTATGGGTAAACATAAGAGATTTCAATTAGTTATTATATTCTATAAAAATATAAGAATAAGGGTATAATATTATGATCATGACTTAAAATTTTTATACAAAATCTATCATAGATCATAAATATGAGGCATGGCATAAAACTTTGTCATAAAAAAAACATAGTAATCATAAGAGTGTAGAATCATCAATAATCAGTTATGAGCCAAGAGAGGATAAAATAAACATAGGAATATAGAAAAAACATAAACTTGTAACATTTTTAACATGTTTAAATATAAATAGTTTCACTCAATAAGTTAATGACATTAAATCAGGTCCTCTCATAAACTTATAAACATGAAACCAGGTCCACTGATAATCTTATGGACATGAAAATAGGTCAACACATCAACTTATGGACATGAAACTAGGTCCAGAAATCTTATTATGAACATGAAATCAGGTTTGCACATAATTATATTATTATTTATCCATTTTTACCAAATTAATTAGAGTGTTATAATGGTCCCACCCCTCACATAACCATAATCCATTCATATGTATGCCAAAAGATCATAAATCATTAATTAAATCATTAAATCATAACCTATGGAAAATAAATGAGATTCATAAATATATCATCATCATAATTATAAACCATACTGATAAATAATAAGTATGGTATCATCAGTAAATAATAAATAATATCAAAGTATGTTATCATACTGGAAAAATTCCTTTAAACAGCCACTCAAATACTTTTTGAGTAAAATGCCATTTTCATTTTAAAATAAATTATTTAAAATTTAAATATTTCTAAAATATTCAGGAAAATATTTTATTTTAAAATAAAAATGGAAACTAATAAATCATAAAATCATTGAGTGGTCATGATTGAGGGAAATTTTGTTCATATAGTAGTTGTTAAAACAAAAATTTTGTTCACACCTTCAGTGAAAAGTACCTTGTTTAGAAAATGAAAAAAAGGGTTCTCAAAAGAACATTTTATAAAAAGTAAAAAATATGTATAAATTACCTTAAACATAAATTTATTAATTTTCAAAACATTCTTCAAAACATTTATAAAACACGGATATGGAATAAAAAAATTTCCTACAGAAAGAGGAGAAATAAGTTTGTCTTTTCCTAAAATCATTTTATGAACCATTTTGATTGAAAAAGAGAGGAAAATTGTAAAAAAACATTAAAATTATATAAATAATCAGATGGTAATAAAAAATAAATTTTTTTATTAGATAAGGATCATATTATTTACTTAGTGAAAATTCATGTATAAACAAACCAGATTAAAATGGGATTAAAACATAAATTCCTTACCACTTTATTAAATTTTGAATCATAATTTCCATGAAAGAATAACTTAAAAATAATTAAATATTATAAAAATAATTATATTCATGATATGACATGTAAAATATTCTTTATATTCACCTCATAAAATAAAATAGATGCATAACATAACATATGTCTTAAAGAATACAATTTGAGATGATAAACCCTTATAGCTTTGGTAATTTATTAATCAAAATATAATAAAATATAGAATAGTAGATAGATTTTAAAATCCCCATAATTTAATAATAATCATTTTAATACAAATTAATATGCATTATATACACTAAAAAATAAATAAGTGGTGAATATGACATGTCTCTCCCAGAAAAAAAAAAGTGAGACGAGAATCCCTTACCTCAAGTCTTATCTTACTTCATACACCTTCAAAACTCTTGTATAATAAATATATATTTACTAAAAATATATTCAATAACCATACTCATGTATATCAGAACATATATTATTTACTTATAATATCTTATCACTCATTTATTAACAATTAATTCTTTATTAAAATCATTATCCCCTGTTTTTCAGGCATATTTTGGCTCAGTAGTCCCAGTCATTGTACTTTGATCATGGTTCAATAATATCCAAAATGTTAATAATGTCATGATAATAATATTTAATAATTATATACACTTATATACTATTTATATAAATAGGTGATGAAAAATTAATTACATCTCTTTGTGGAGATGGTACATTGTACGTATGCACGAGTGATGTTTCCACTTTTTGATGGATGGAACAAAACAAAGTAAAACTTTAAAAACATTATTATATCCTAATTATCATATATATTCATTAAATATATCATTATTACAATCCATGTAAATAAATAATTAAAAAAACACATCACTTTGTAGAGGTGGTAGTCCACACATACGCATGAGTGATGTTATTATTTTTCAATGGAAGGAAAGGTAAGAAGGTAGACAAGATGATATAATTCCAAAATTATAATTGTATTATAAATATTATATATAAATATCAATTCCATAATAATAACCATACATTAATTATGGTGATTGATAATGAATTATATAGTTGTGTGGAGGTGGTAGTCCACATGTATGCATGAGCGATACTTTTCATTTCCCATTTGACGGAATTGAGGTGGAAAATTATTTTACCATAATCATAATAATTTATTATTATATTTATGATATTTTATTACTAATTTTATTATGTATTAAATATATCTATATTAATTATAATAATAAATAAAAATGAAAGTACTTGATTAATACTTATACCTCTTCATTGAAAACCCACCATTAGCTTACCCCTTATGCCTTGAAAGGATGGTAATTTGGAAAGAAAATAATTTCTAGGACATGGGGAAGGAATATATGAATTTATTATGGATGTTTTTGTATGATATAGAAGTATCATGAAGTATGGATAATAGATGATATGTGGTATCCTTTTATAAGGGAGGGAAAGGACATAATTGGAATTACTTAAAAGGTTAAATAATATATCTATATATATCATAATCATCTAAAGTGGAACCAAGGAACCAAAAAATTAGAATATAATAAATAATAAGTTTTAAATAAACTCAAATAATCACATTTATACAAGTTTTGGATACATTTTAAGATTTATCTTCTAATTAAACCTATTTAAACCCGTTTTAACCATAACCGAGATAACTTAACATTTTACCATGATAACAGAATTATATGACCAAAACTAAAAGGGTAATTGTGACCAAATTTTGACATGATGATTCAAAATTTGGAATCCATTTTATCAAATTTATTATATATAGGTGATAGAAATTACTTTTAATATAAAATCATAAAATACAATAAAAACTATTTATAGAATAATACCCAATTTAAGAGTAAAGATAAATTTAACCTTAAATAAAGTAATAAATTGGTTTCTATAAATTATTTTGGTAAAATAATAAAAAATTTAATGTTTTTAGACTTTTTGGATAAATAAAAACTGAATGGAATCTTCTAACCATGTCATTAATTACAAATACTGAAAAATAGTTTTTGATTTTAATATAATATAGTTTGTCTTTCACAAAAGTCAATCCTTGGTTATAAAATTAAAAATATTGTTTTAAAATAAATTATTTAACTACTTAAAATATCTTTGGTAGAAAATCACTCATCCAATATGTTAAAGGAAAGTATTAAAAATATTTTAATGATTTCAACTAAAGTTTTAACCCAGTTTTACCTCTTTACCGAGGTGAAAAATATTTACCATGGTCACTATTCATAATGCCCAAAAATTAATTTGACCATATTACATTAGGTTAAATATTTTGATTCCAAATACGGAATTAAATTTTTCTTGACTCATCCCCCGAGGCCTGTACCATAACTATCCCAAGCTTTCCTTACATAGGTCAAGGGTTGGAGACTAGCACTAAAAAGGAATATCCCAAAAAGGGAATGTATTACCTTTAAACCTGTACAAACACAAACATGTAAAACTGAACAAAGAAAACCACGAATGAAAGAAAGTAATGCAACCACCAAAAATTAACACCACTAAGAGTAAAGTGTGTAAACTGAATGTAAAGGGGATAGAATACAAGACCAACTGAAAGGAAAGTACAAAAAAAGTACAAGCTTCGGAGGTCGTCCGCCAAGGATCCTACTTAAAGGGTAGGTACATCTCTCCATCGGATGTCACTACACCACACCACGTCTATTGATCCACCTTTGAACACTATCTAGTCTGGGCTCCCTAAAGTACCAGTCAAAGATATATGCCATTTGCACAAGACACAACAGGTGCGGGTGAAGCCTGTGTAGGGGTGAGTATAACAATACTCAATAGGGACCCTGAGACTTCTGAAGGTCTCTCGGTAATCCACAAAAGAAAACACCAAAAAGGAAATAACACATAGGTAATACCACCAAGCAAGATCTTAAACACATATCATAAAGTAAAATATGTCGCTCACACTAGGTATAACTTAAGTACAGAAGTAAATATTATTATTCGTAAAGATGTATCATCTTATTCTATCAGGAGGCTTTGTCACCGATCTGCATAGGGTTTCTAGGTGCTAACCCACATAGACTTGCTAGATGCTGACCCAAATAGGATCACTAGGTGCTGAACCACAGAGGATTGTTAGGTGTTGACCCACATAGGATTGCTAGCTGCTGACCCACATAGGATCTCTAGGTGCTAACCCATAGAGGATCGCTAGATACTGACCCACAGAGGATCTCTAGGTGTTGCCCCAGACAGGATCACTATTGTAAGGACCCGACCCTAGTTGCCCAGAGCCGGTTCCTTATTTGATTACATTGGCATACATACAAGGAATACGAATCCTGAAAGACCGATTAGTTTAATATTATTGGAAACAAGTTACATACATAAGTTTATCATTACAACATGAAGGTAATCAAAACACTATTTTATTCCACTAGAAACATCACCTATCCTAGATTATGCTTGCACGTCATTCAAAAATTGCTTCTTCATGTCCTTAGAAAATGAAAAATAAGAAAGGGGTGAGCTCAAACACTCAGTAAGAGTAAGCAATATACTGGAAGATAATATAAACATTAGACATGGTGAATAATTGAAAACACATGCCTTTAATAATGAACTTGAACACATTATGGCAGAAATATGAGCTGAATAAATAATTTCATAAAAAAACATAATCATGGGTATTTTACTAGTATAATAACCATATGAACTTCAAATACTATCATCATAATAAGTGAAGTTCATATTCCGGACATCATAACCATACCGTCCAAGCCTCGTGTTAGGACCATAAAATAATCATTTTTTCAAGGCCTCATGCCAAGACCATAGTTTGTCTCATGAGACCTACCGATGCATCGAGGGGCTATAGCGGGCCCCACCCATCACATAAATAGTCCAATGAATTCCTGATATAAGTGGGGATATACATAAACAACATATACATTCATATTAAAACTATCATATGAAATGTAACTATCTTTCCCCAATTATTGAACATAAACACTAACCATTCGGAATAATATGGTGAATGGATTTAGGATAGATCGTCCATAATAAAGTTAGTCATAAACCATTAAATAAAATATGTTATATGAAATCATAAATTATTAACCCCAAAAATACATAAGAATCAACAAGAGTGTTTAATCAAATGAGAATAATCTTTTAAAATCATTAACCAATTCTTGTGATAAATACTCTTTTATTTTGAAAAGAATAGTTCTTTTAGAAAAATATTTTTATAAAACTAGAAGTAAAGTAAGATAATATTTCATGATAAAATTATTGTTTTTATAAGGATAATTATTTCCAAAAAAATATTATAGCTTGCCCTTGAAAATAGATATGAATTTGAGAAATTACCTTATATCGGGCTCGTATTTTTGGAAACAGTTTTGAGAGCTTCTTTTAAAACATGTAACTATCCAAAAAATAGGGAAGGATTCTGGTTGGTTTACATATATAGAATACTAAAACAGAATTTATGAGGAGTACATAATAATACATAATAATTTTATTGAGGAAATTAGACAATAAAAGTAACCTGAATGAAAATGGAAGTTCAGGTGGAAAAACCCTTACCTTAACTCCAAACATGTTCCACTCTTGTACTTAAGCTCCTGGAATATGAAATTATACTTTTTAACAAATTATTTCATAACCTATTAAACATGTATTTATTTTACCATAATTCTGTTTAGTTCATTTATGTCTTTATTGACAAGTTATTGTATTGAATTTTGTCACTCTGAAGTGTTCGTTTCCTTTATTTTCATATTCGGTTCACTTGTTTTTAAGTAATGGAGTTAATATGGAAAGGTTATAAATCTACAGGATTGGAATTATATATTATTTATGAACATAAAGAATTGTTAATGGTCATTTCTATCATTTGCTTACATGGAATGAGGAAGAATCCTTAGATGACAACCACTTTGATTATTTGGCGGTAATTGGATTATTATGAACTAGTTTTGTCATATAACTTAATTATATGTACATATTCAGGTTCCTGAATATTAATTATGTTATAATACATATGTTATATTCTGTTTCAACCATAAATATGGTTTCATGATAGTAATTAAGAAGAAATTGAAGAATGAAACTTCGTCGTCCACGAAGACTATAAATTGGAACCTCGTGGACGTTGATTTCGTTTATAAAAAATAAAAAGGAGGGAGTAAGAATATTTATGATGGTTCTTCCATTAACATGATAAAATTACAGTATATATATGATACTCAAGTTATCATCATAATTTTGACAGAGGATTTTAGGAGAGAAAAATAAAAGATATGAACTTGAAAATAAAAGAAAAGTTAAGAGATCCCTTATGAAAATTCTGCAGCCTAATGGCAGCACTTAAAATTTCATAAAATCAAATGATGAGAAAAAAAGGTTATCTAATTATATTTAAATCAAAAGGAAAGTAATAATAATGAATAAAATAAAACTCCAACATATGAGAAAGTAATTTCAAATAGATAACATAAAAGAAGTGTCGACTTAAAGAAGAGAATGAAGGATTCCCTTACCTTGTAGAATAAATCCTAGATCTTGAAGGATGGGACCTTGGGGGCTTAGGGACACCTTGGGAGGAATCCTAGAGTGGTAAAACCACCATATATTTGAGGATAAGGGATTTGGAATGAAATAAAACGAATGGATGAGTGGGTATTTATAGAAAAAGAGAGGTAATTTTTTAATAATTTCAAAGGGACACCTCATTAGTGGTTTTTGCCAAACCATGGTATTTTCCCATGGTTTTAGCCACTTGGGACACCTCATGTCATAATTTTATATAAATAGTTCGAACATACTTTTATATTTAATTATTAAATCATTATGATGTCAATAAACTACCGAAAACTCAAAACTGCATTTTTACTATTCATGAAAAATTCAGGTACTTGAGAAAAATATAAAAAATTCACCCCTAACATTTTTCGACGTGTAGAATTCAAAAGTGAAATCCATTTTTCAAAAATAATTTTCTAAATATTATTAATTTAATTTTTAAATAAGGTCATAGTTAATTCGAAAAATAACAATCTTAAAGTGCAATTAGTTTTATTTCTCATTGAAAAACTAATTTAGATCTCATTATCTTATTGCCTTAAGAAAATAAAATATTATTATTATTTACTATTCATAAGGTTCATATTACTATTCATATTACTGTTCATAAGGGTATGTCAC
This sequence comes from Viscum album, assembly GCA_963277665.1. Taxonomy (NCBI): domain Eukaryota; kingdom Viridiplantae; phylum Streptophyta; class Magnoliopsida; order Santalales; family Viscaceae; genus Viscum; species Viscum album. The sequence goes on along the minus strand of OY728132.1, from coordinate 1,845,788,715 downwards.
TATTCACTAAAAATCAAGTTTGTTCTATCAGACGCCAAATGACTTACTGGATGCAACTCTAGATGACCATTTTTCAAAATTCAAAACATAGAAGAGGCAAAGTTGTGTTTAATGGATAGATTATAAAATTTCATTTAATATTTATTTTCAAAACCTTGGGGTGTAACATTCTCCCCTCCTTAAAAAAATTTCATCCTCAAAATTCAAAAAATATTACCTAAAAATATTCGGGTATGTCTTTAACATAAGCTCCTCAGGCTCCCATGTTGATTCCTCCATCTTATGGTTCCTCCATAGAACCTTTACCAGACAAGTCGTCTGATTTATCAATACTTGTTCTCTAGTATCAAGAATCTTAATAGGCTCTTCACAATAAGATAGATCTGGATGAAGTTCTACTTCTTCATAAGGGAATACATGTGTTGGGTCTGGCATGTACTTTGTAAACATTGACACGTGGAACACATTGTGAACCTTGGAGAGACTTGGAAGCATTGCCAAACGGTAAGATACGGCTCCAATTCGGTCCAAATTTTCAAAAGGTCTATTGTACATGGGACTTAGCTTTCCCTTCTTACCTAATCTAATAATACCCTTTCATGGAGATACCTTTAAGAAAACGTGATCACCTTCTTGAAACTCCAAATCCTTCCTTCGGTTATCAGCATAGCACTTTTTCCTACTTTGAGCTATTTTGATATGGTTCTGGATAATCTTCACATTTTCCGTTATTTCTTCAATAAGTTCTGGACTCATGAGCTTTCTTTCACCAACATCATCCCAGCAAGTTGGTGTATGACATATCCTCCTATATAATGCTTCATAGGGTGTCATCTGAATACTTGAATGGAAGCTATTGTTGTAGGAAAATTCCACGAGAGGTAAATAATGATCCCACTTTCCTTGAAAATCAAGTGAACAAGACCTCAACATGTATTAAAATGTTTGAATAGTTCATTCTGATTGTCCATCAGTTTGTGGGTGGTAGTCAGTGCTCAAACGAAGATCAGTATCTCGGGCCTTCTGAAGACTTTTCCAGAATCTTGATGTAAAACCTGGATCACGATCAGAAACAATCGATAGGGGTACTCCATAAAGTCTCACAACTTCATTAATATATAGTCTTTCTAGATGTTCAAGTGGTAGATCTTCTCTTATAGCAAGAAAATGTGCTGACTTGGTAAGATGATCAACAATGACCCATATTGCATCATTCGTTCTAGGAGTCTTTGGTAGTCCCATGACAAAGTCCATTGCGATATTATCCCATTTCCACTCAGGTATGGGAAAAGGTTGCAATAATCCTCCAGGATGTTGCCTTCCAGCTTTCACTTGTTGACAAACCATACATCTTGACACAAAATCAGCAATATCCCTCTTCATGTTGTCCCACCAAAAATGTTCCTTCAAATCTCTCTACATCTTAGTGCTACCAAGGTGTATAGAGAAATTGGAACTATGAGCATCATCCAACAATTCCCTTTTTAGATGAGGTATATCGAGAACACAAAGTCTCTTACCAAATTTCAAAATTCCATCTTCATATACGAAGTCACTCAATCTCCCATCATTCACAGCTTTAATCTTCTTTTGAAACTCCTCATAATTAGCTTTAGAAATTTTTATCCTTTCAAGTAAATATGGTTTGGAAACCATTTGAAAAAGCATTGATGTTTCCCCTTCCATGGTTATTCCCATATCCATCTTTACTAGATCCATGAAAATATGATCCCTTTCAACTCTCATCTTGTTGAAAACTCCATGATCCTTTCTACTGAAAGCATCTTCCACCTTATTTGCCTTCCCCGGGTGGTAGTGTATCATGCAATCATAATCCTTGAGTAGTTCAAGCCATCTCCTTTTCCTCATGTTGAGTTCTTTCTATGAGAAAATATACTTCAAACTCTTTTGATCAGTATAAATCTCACATTTTTCACCATATAGATAATTTCTCAATATCTTCAAAGTAAAGATTACAGCAGCTAACTCAAGATCATGAGTAGGATAGTTTTTATCATGAATTTTTAGCTGTCGTGATGCAAAAGAAATAACCTTATCATCTTGCATAAGGATACAACCAAGTCCTTTCTTTGAAGCATCACTATAAATAACAAACTCATCATTACCTAATGGTAGAGTCAATATACGAGCATTGACTAATCTTCTATTTAGTTATTCGAAACATTCTTCAAAATATTTTTCCCAAACAAATTTAACCCCTTTACGTGTGAGCTTCGTTAGCGGGTTATCCAGTCGGGAAAAATTCTACACAAAACGCCGATAATAACCTGCTAAGCCAATAAAACTGCATACCTTAGTTATGTTTGTTGGCATGGTATAATCTTGGATTGCCTTTGTATTCGTAGGATCAACTAGTATTCCATCCTTAGAGACAATATGGCCAAGAAAATAAATCTCCTAAAGCCATAATTCACACTTTATAAACTTCCCATATAATTCATGTCTTCTAAGAGTCTTCAGGATAATGCGCAAGTGATTTTCATGATATTCGTAGATTTTGGAGTATACCAAGATATCATCAATAAATACCACTACAAAGTCATCGAGATATTCCTTTAAAACTCTATTCATTAGATCCATGAAGATAGAGGGTGCATTATTCAATCCAAAAGGCATCACTCTAAACTCATAATGCCCATACCTGGTCCAAAATGTAGTCTTATGAATATCCTCCTTCCTTACACGCAACTGATGATATTCGGATCGAAGTTAAATCTTCTAAAAGTATTGATATCCATGAAGTTTGTCAAATAAATCATCAATACAAGGTAGGGTATAATTGTTCTTTATTGTTATATCATTGATCTCCCTGTAGTCGATACATAACCTCACAGATCCATCTTTCTTCTTAACAAAAAGGACAGGGGATCCCCATGGATAAACACTAGGGTGAATAAATCCCTTATTACTCAATTCCTATAGTTGTTTATTTAGTTCCACTAATTCCATAGTGTACATTCTATAAGGGGTCTATGATATGGGCCTTGAACTGGGAATTAAATCAATGGAAAACTCAATTTCTTGTTCTGGAGAATGTCTAGGTAAATCTTCTAGAAACACATCAACATATTATCTCACAATAGGTACATCCTCTATTTGAACATTCCTTTACTCACCCACAGTTATTTAATTATCTTCCTCCCCAAAAATTGAATTTAGTTGAGCTACTAGGGGTGGATCTAGATAAGAATCAGGTGGTGGTGATTCTGCTCTAAAGATAAGGTGTTCTTTATCATCGTTATAAAAAATCGTAACCTCCTTCTTCTTACAATAAATTTTTACATCATGGTCTGAAATACAATCCATACCAAGGATTATATCAAATTAAATCATGGGTATGATGATGAGATCAGAAGATAAATAAAATTTATATGCCCTGATGGGAACTGATTCACAGAACTTTGTAGCAATGATACTTCCCTTAGGACTTTTGACTGAAAACTCCCTTGTTAAATCAAATTGGAAATATCTAATTTTATTAGCAAACTAAGAAGATATGAAACAATGCAATGATCCAAAATCAAATAAATCATTGGCTAAACTTGAGGAAAAAATTAAAGTACCTTCCACCACGTCATTAGGAGCTTCAACCTCTGCAGTTGTGATTGCATAAGCTTGTCCCAGATCCCTTGGCCTTTTCTGTTGCATATTTATTTGACGTTTTGGACAATCATTAGCATAGTGTCACATCTCCCAACAAATATAGCATTGAACATCATTGGATTCCTTCTTCCCTTTGAAATCACCAGAAAGATGGCCTTTCTGACCACATTTGTAGCATACTCCTTTTCCTTTTAAGCATGCACCAGGGTGTTTATTTCCACAATTGTCACATGGTGTAAATTCAACTCTTCCCTTCATCCCTATTTCCCTATTTCCTTTCCCAGGGTTTTCAGCAGCCCTTTTTTTTCTTGCTTTCCCTTAAAGTCATAATACTTAGAGAGTTCTTTTTCTATCTTGATGGCACATGAAACTATATCCTCATATGATAAAAAAATTTGGGAGACTAGTGCCCGCCGGAGGAATGGATTTAGGCCATCAAAGAATCGATCAATTTTTCTCCTTATATTTCGTATATAGTCTAAATCATGTCTTGTTAATCTTGTAATGTTAGATTCATACCTTGCAATATTCTTATCTTCCTTCTGCCTCATATTCAAGAATTGTCTCTCCATATTTGCTCACTGCTCACGAGGTAAATATTTTTCTAAGAATATTTCCTTAAAATCCCTCCATTCCATCTCTTATATCTCTTCCTCCTCCTTTGTGTTTTGGATTAATGACCACCACTGATCTATATCTCCCGATAGACGATATACTACCATGAAAACCTTCTCTCTTTCATTACATCCCAAAGAGAGAAATATCTTCTTAAGGTTACATATCCACTGCTCTGATACAAACGGGTTTGTAGTCCTGTTGAATGATGGAGGTTGTTTTCACATAAAGTGATCTAGCATGGCTCCTCCACGTGGTGGATCTAGATGCTCCATACGATTAAGGTTATTATTCATAACCTAAGTAAGTTGTCCTAGTATAGTTATGAGTTGTTCAGCACCAGTCACAGCACCAGAGCCAACATCATTATCATGCATCGGAGGAAAATTCCTACAGGGGACACGTTCATTCGTGTGATTTCCATTCTATCCACTTGGCACCATCTCTATATAATGGAATACACTAGATTAGGTTATGAATAATGATTTATAATCTTAACTTAACAAAATACTTATAAAAAATTTGAGATCCTACGAATGGCTAATCTCGTATTCACAAATATGGTTTCTTTGAGGAATATTTTACATTTCAATCCTTCATAATGGCTTGTCAAGAAAATGTGAATTATCCTAAGAATATCCCGCGGGAGTATCGTAACCAAGAGTGCAGTAAGGCCCATTGTCATACACCAGTTCCCGTTTCAGTCTAGCCCAAAGAGGTGTTTTTGGGTTTTACCCCAAGATACATATGTTCCAAAGCCGCCTCTACCTGCTTGTATCTATATAGGGATGTATTGCCTGAAATATCCACATAATCTATTCCTTACCAAAATACCAGGATTTTATTGTATGTATTTCATCAAAGACTAACTTAGGGACTCTTCCCTAATTCTACGTTTTCTAAATCTAGTTTCCAAGTATTCTACTAAACTTTCTCTAATACCAACTGTAAGGACCTGACCCCATTTGCCCAGAGCCGGTGCCTTATTTGATTACGTTGGAATACATACAAGGAATAAGAATCCCAAAAGACCGAGTAGTTTAGTATTATTGGAAACAAGTTATATACATAAGTTTATCATTACAATATGAAGGGAATCAAAACACTATTTTATTCCACTAGAAACATCACGTCTCCTAGATTATTCTTGCACGTCATTCATAAATTACATCTTCATGTCCTGAAAAAATGAAACATAAGAAAGGGGAGAGCTCAAATTCTCAGTAAGAGTAAGAAATACAGAGTAAGATAATATAAACATTAGACATGGTGAATAATTGAAAACACATGCCTTTAATAATGAACTTGAACACATTATGGAAGAAATATGAACTGAATAAATAATTCCATAATAAAACATAATCATGGGTATTCTACTAGTCGAATAACCACATGAACTTAAAATACTACCATTATAATGAGGTAAGTTCATATTTTGTAAATCATAACCATATCGTCCAAACCTTGTGCTAGTACCATAAAATAATCATTTTTTCAAGGCCTCGTGCTAAGACCATAGTTTGTCTCATAAGACCTACCGATGCATCGAGGGGCTATGGCGGGCCCCACATGACACATAATAAGTCCAATGAATTCCTAATATGAGTGGGGATAAACATAAACAACATATAAACAACATATACATTCATATTGAAACTATCATATGAAATGTAACTATCTTTCCCCAATTATTGAACATAAACACTAACCATTCGGAATAATATGGTGAATGGTTTTAGGATAGATCATCCACAATAAATTTAGTAATAAACCATTCAATAAAATATGTTATATGACATCATAAATGATTAATCCCAACAATACATAAGAATAAACAAGAGTGTTGAATCAAACGAGAATAATCTTTTAAAATCATTAAGCAATTCTTGTGATAAATACTATTTTATTTTGAAAAGAAGAGTTCTTTTAGAAAAATCTTTGTATAAAACCATAAGTAAAGTAATATAGTATTTAATGATAAAATTAGTGTTTTTATAAGGATAATGGTTTCCAAAAATATATTATAGATTTCCCTTGAAAATAGATTTGAATTTGAGAAATTCCCTTGTATCGGGCTCGTATTTTTTGAAACAGTTTTGAGATCTTCTTTTAAAACATGTAACTATCCAGAAAATAGGGAAGGATTCTGGTTGGTTTAAATATATAGAATACTCACACATAATTTATTTGGAGTACATAACAATAAATAATAAATTCATCGAGGAAATTAGACAACAAAAGTAACCCGAATGAAAATGGAAGTTCGGGTGGAAAAACCCTTACCTTAACTCCAAACGTGTTCCACTCTTGTACTTAAGCTCCTGGAATATGAAATTATACTTATTAAAAAATTATTTAAGAACCTATTAGACATGTATTTAGTTTACCATAATTCTGGTTAGTTCATTTATGTCTTTATTTACAAGTTATTGTATTGAATTTTGTCGTTCTGGAGTGTTCGGTTCCTTTATTTTCATATTCAGTTCACTTGTTTTTAAGTAATGGAGTTCATGTGGAAAGGTTATAAATCTCCAGGATTAGAATTATATATTATTTATGAACATAAAGAATTGGTAATGGTCATTTCTATCATTTGGTTACATGGAATGAGGAATAATCCTTAGATGACAACTACTTCGATTATTCGGCGGTATTTAGATTATTATGAACTACTTTTGTCATATAACTTAATTATATGTAAATATTCTGGTTCATGAATATTAATTATGTTATAATACATATGTTATAGTCTGTTTCAACCATAAATATGGTTTCATGACCAGTAATGAAGAATAAATTTAAGAACGAAACTTTGTTGTCCACGAACGCTGTAAATTGGAACCTCATGGACGTTGATTTAGTTTATAAAAAATAAAAGTGAGGGAGTAAGAATATTTATGATGGTTATTCCATTCACATGATATAATTATAGTATATATATGATAATGGAGTTATCATGATCATTTGGATAGAGGAGGTGAGGAGATAAAAATAAAATAGATGAACTTGAAAATAAAAGAAAAGTTAAGAGATCCCTTATGAAAATTCGGCAGCCTAACGGCGTCACTTAAAATTTTATAAAATCAAATGATGAGAACAAAAGGGTATCTCATCATATTGAAATAAAAAGTACAGTATTAATAATGAATAAAATCAAACTCCAACATATGATAAAGGAATTTCAAATAGATAACATAAAAGAAGTGTTGACTTAAAGAAGAGAATGAAGGATTCCCTTACCTTGTAGAATAATTCCTAGATCTTGAAGGATGGGACCTTGGGGGATTAGGGACACCTTTGGAGGACTCCTATAGAGGTAAAACCACCAGATCTTTGAGGATGAGGGATTTTGAATGAAAGAAAACGAATGGATGAGTGGGTATTTATAAAAAAAGAGAGGTAATTTTTTAATAATTTCAAAGGGACACCTCATTAGTGGTTTTTGCCAAACCATGGGCTTGACCATGGTATTTGCCCATGGATTTAGCCACTTTGGACACCTGATGTCATAATTTACTATACATAAGTCGACCATACTTTTATATTTAATTATTACATCATTATGATGTCATTAAACTACCGAAAACTCAAAACTGTATTTTTATTATTCATGAAAAATTCATGTATTTTAGAAAAATCCCAAAAATTCACCCCTACCATTTTTCGACATGTAGAATTCAAAAGTGAAATCCATTTTTCAAAAATATTTTTCTAAATATTATATTTTTAATTTTTAAATAAGTTCATAGTTAATTCTAAAAATAACAATCTTAAAGTGCAATTGGTTTTATTTCTCATTGAAAAACTAATTAAGATCTTGTTATATTATTTCCTTAAGAAAACAAAATAATATTATTATTTACTATTCATAAGGGTCATATTACTATTCATAAGGGTATGTTACTATTCACAAAAAATCAAGTTTGTTCTATCAGACTCCAAATGACTTTCTGAACGCAACTCTAGATGTCCATTTTCTGAAATTCAAAACATAGAAGAGGAAAAGTTGTGTTTAATGGATAGATTATAAAATTGAATTCTATATTTATTTTCAAAACCTTGGGGTGTTACAACTATTGCTTCTTCACGTCATAGCCATCTAATGGATTTCTGCACTTAGCACGCTTGATTTCTGGAGGATCCACTCCTCAAGCCATCAGTCATACCTCAAATACCACAAAGTCCCACATATAGTAATTCCAAAGGACCGTCTCTCCGTAAGGGTCCCAATGCAATAGACAGCACATCATTCGGACGCCCGGTCTATAAGTTATAGGCCTTTTAGTAAAAAGTTCCCAGTTAGATTTGTGTCTGATCCAACCTGGCCATACGCCAACTTCCTCCAAAACACATGTAGAGTATCTCAGAAGGACCTCCCCTTTTCAAGGGTCTCAACACCTCGGACGGCACGTCAATCGGACGTGCTATTTGCAAGATACAGGTGTTTTAGTAAACACGGGGCTGATTGTGTCGGGGGCCAGTCCGACTCGGTCGGTCCTACCCGACCAACCCAGACCAAGGGTCCCACATACCCAGTTGGATTAGAAAAACTCAACCTGACCCATTTTGGGTCAGGTTCAGTCTGGTCCAGCCTGGCCAGTGGGCCAGGCCAAATTGGCCTCGCTGGACCCGGCCTAGGGAGGTTGAGGGTCCAGATTTTCAGGTCACCAGGTGACCTGGTCTCATCTATCCCAGCCTGAAGGGCATGGGTCCGGCCTACCAGCACAGATCTAGCACACTGGGTGCTGGTCCAACCCACCAACGTGGGTCCGGCCTGCCAGTGTGGGTTCGGCCCAGCCCGCTGGCAGGGGTGCAGCCTGCCAGCCAAAGACCAACCACGGGATGTGGCCAATGCGGTGCTTCTGGGATACGAAATCCATCCACTTCCAACCTCTGCTGGCCACGCGTGGTGTGGGGCCTTCCTCCTTCCATGGTCAAACGACTGTGGCTCAGCGCATTCGGGAGATCTAGACATGGGACACCCTCTCCGCGCGGCGCCCTCCTGGCACCGCGTCACACCACGGCTGCCACGGCCAGCTGATCGTGGCCTCCTGCCGCCACATCACGTCGATGGGTGTGCCACCGTCCTCCACCTTCGGCCACTGCCGGCAGCACCGGCGTACCAGCGGTACCTTCAACGAGCCACCAGAGTCACTCTGGTGGTCCGTTTCTTGAACCACTTGTATCTGATGGCTCCGTTGGATGCCGCCTTCACTGGGAAGCCTTAAAATTCGCCTTGTTGAAAAGTTGACTGGTCGACTTTGAAGAACACACCAATAACTACTACTAATGAGGGATCGGGCCTTGTTCAGGTCGGCCCGCACCCTCTGTGTTAGAGTTTAATCATGGGGATAAACATGATGATAACCAAATAGCTTGAAAACCCCCAAATCAAACCCAGGCACAATATCCAGCTGCAAGAATGAGCGATTCGCAGATCCACCCGTTAGTTGGTTGATCTGCGTTCGTCAAAAATTTTCAAGAATGAGGAAGAAATCAGCGAATACCTAGAATTCATAAACCCATACCTCGTTGATGTTCGATGCCGAAGAATTCTCCCTCAAGGTTTCAAGAATTTGTCGTAGCTTCTAGATCCGTTCTTTGACGCACGTCGAAGACGATGATGTCTCACCGGCATTCGTCACTTCGTTCTTTTTTCTTCATTGGAGAGGGATTACGCCGGTGGTTCTCCAGATATTTTCTCATGTTTTTTAATTCCCATGTTCCCACAAGTTGGATTTAATAAAAGAAATAAAAATGCACAATGACATTGTGCCCATTAATGATGCTCACTAAATGAGACACATTTAATGAGCTATTAAGATAACAGCATCGCGGTTTCAAATGAGCCATTATTTAACCTCCATTAATGTTCCTCATCATTGCCTCATCGCTACACTGCAGCATCATTGTTCGTCATGCAATAGTGAGAAAAGAAATTAAATAATTATTTTAATATATTTTATTATTTTTCTCAAAAATTACAAAAAATAACTTTTCTACTTGGCCCTTATCAGTCGAATTTAAGTCATTTATAGGTTAATCTTGGTGTTCCGAGTTTAATGGTGCCATTGGATTTCAAATCCGAGCACAGTTTCAAAATATAGGAAATCCCCCTCCCACGTTTAATGAACATACCTTTAAAAAATTTCAAAAAATAACTTCACCCTCAACCCGTGTTGGTCGAGGTTAGGCTCTGCCTAATGGGAACACACCCTCACGAGCTCAAAGGTAATCCTGTATTTTTAATATGAGTTACCGTTTAGGATCTATAAGTATTTGACAATAAAATAATTGTTACTTAATTATTTTATTTATGACCAAAAACTAACTTTCACTTTTGGCCTGTGCCGGCCAATGTTAGGATCTTCTTAAAGAAATCATACCATCATGAGCCCATTGGTGGTCTCAGATTTTTAATTCAAGTCACCATTCATGAGTTATAATCATTTGAAAAATAAAATAATTTTTTTAAATTATTTTATTTATGGTTATGCCATTTTTGGGTTTTCTCACTGGAGGGTTTTCCCGACAAAACTTAATTCACACCTAGGGTAAACCCTCCATCCAGAATTCAATGGTGCCCTCATATTTCTAATCTAGTCACCTGTTTAAGAGTTATTCCACTTTTTTAGTTAAAATGCTCATGTGTGCTATTTAGAGCTTAACATTTTTCGACGGATCATTCCGAGCCTTCCGGGCTTTGGAATTGCACATCATCTTAGATCCTGGTCTTGAACTAATTCCATATAATTAAAAAAAAAATATGTAAATTTTGGGACATTATATTCTCCCCACCTTAGGGCTATACATCCCCGAAATCCAAATTAATGGCTAATCAAACAAGTGGGGGTACTGAGCACAAATCTAATCCTCCCACTCTCATGTTCTCTCCTGGAGGTTTCTGTGCTGCCACTGAATGTGCACCAAAGGAATCGACCATCCACGAAGGACCTGCTCTTGTTGATCCTCTATCTCTATCGGGAACACCATAAACCTTTCCCCATCTTAAATGTCCATCTCTCCCTAGTTGATGACGTGCGATGGATCATGCATGTATCTCCTCAACTGCAATATGTGGAAAACATTATGCAACTGATGCATCTGTGGGGGAAGATCTAGGTTGTATTCCACCTCACCAACTCTTCTCAAGATCTGAAAAAGTATGATGAACCTCGTAGATATCTTGTTACCCTGGTCAAATCTCTATAATCCTTGGTGGGGTGAGACCTGAAGGAATACATGATCTTCCTCATTAAACTCCAAGGGTCTTCATCTCCTATTAACATAAGACTTATGTCTAATTTGTGAATTCCTCATCCACTCTTGAATGATCTTCACCTTCCCAATGGTAGCTCGTACCAACTTTGGACCCATGAGTGCTGACTCCCCATGGTCTGCCAAGCATAGAGGAAATCTGCATGTATTCCCATACAAGGCCTCAAATGGTTCTATTCCAATGGTGGAGTTATATCTATTGTTGTACGAAAACTCCACCAGTGGTAGATGTTCCTCCCAACTATGAACAAAATCCAAGACACAAGCATGAATAATGTCCTCTAAGGTTTGTATAGTCTGCTCCGCTTGACCATCTTTCTGAGGGTGAAAAGCTGGGCTCAAGTATAGCTGAGTCCTGAATGCCTATTGAAACCCCTTCTACAACCGAGATGTAAATCGTGCATTATCATCTAATAAGATCTTCGAATTCACCCTGTTAAGCCTCACTATCTCTTGAATGTAGAGGTGTCTCAATCCCTCTACCGATCTCTTCTCTTATATGGGTAGGAAGTGATTCAACTTGGTGAGTCAGCCAACGATCACCTAGATAGAGTCATGGCCCCTAGACGTGCGTGGTAATTCTTTCACGAAGTCCATCGAGATGCCATACCACTTTCACTTTGGTACCTCAAGTGGTTGTGTCAAGCGTGCTAGAACCTAATGCTCAGCTTTAACTTTCTGAAAAGTGAGGCATTGTGAAATGAACTCTACCACTTCTTTCCTCATCCCTTTCCACTGGTACTGACATTGGAGGTCCTGGTACATCCTTACCACACCAGGATGTACCACTAAAGGGGGTGTATGGAACTCCTTCAACTCCTACTCCCTCAATGTCACTGGTACCATGGTGCGTCCTCTGAAAAGGATGATGTGCTCCCCACCTATCGAAAATCAATATGGATCTTATCCTGAGGATATCTGAGGACGTTGGTCCTTTCCGTCAATATCCACAAGTTGTGCCTCCCTAACTCACTGAATGATTGGGGAGTAACAGTCATAAACTAGAGGTAAGATGCTTCATCATCATCCACAAAGGATATCTACTTTGTGGCTAGCTGCTCTATAACCTCACTCAGCAGATGTAATCCAGACCTCCTGTGGAGCATGTCAGTGACCACATTCCCCTTCCCGAGAGTATAGACTATCTCAAATTCATGTTTCTGGAGGAACTCTAGCCATCTCTGTTGTTTGAGATGCTGAAACACCTATAGGAACCTTTCCATCCACGTGAAAGGCTACCCCTTTTAATTGATTGATGTTCCCATTGACCCTTTGGTAGTGTCTATTCATTCTCCACATCCACTTGGTTAAAGTGTCGGTAATCAAAACATAACCTCAAACACTAGGTCTTATTAATCCCTTCTTCTGCAAGTACCCCACCTATTCCCCCTACTCGTGAAGCTCTACAAAATCCCTCTGATATACTGATGCTAATATGAGTTCCATTTCAGGGTGTAGAATGATGCATAAGTCCCTCTCCCTCTAGAGAGGTAAATTCTGTAAACATATTTTTAAAGGAAGTTCCCAAGCTCCTCCACTACTGTTAGGAACTGAAAACTCAAAACATCCAATACCATGAGTGTAAGGCTGGCCGACTCAAAAGTGATCGGCTGCACCCTCCTATGCATGAGTTTATCATGTGCTTCTTGGGTTTCCTTTTTCGTCGATCAAGGAAAATCCCATTCCAATGCTGCAGATATACCGCATCCTTTTTCCTAAAATATTCAATATGAGTATGAACTATGGATGAGCAGTACATACCCAAAATAATGTCGTAAGGCCTCGACGTTTCCACCAATAGGTTCTTACCAAAACTCTCACCTCAAGGGTCATATCACACTGTCGGCGTAAGTGTCATTATCAAGTATCCTCCCATAGGTATCTCCAGACATAAGGATCAAGTATACAGTTCAACCAGAAACTCTAGGTCTTGAACAAGATTCATGATAAGTAGGAATGTTTAGTACCTATATCTATTAATATGACAGCTAGTAGTAGACACAGACCATACCTTGAATCATTCCTGGATCCCTTGGATCATACTCCTTGACCGGATGTAGCTACTCCCTTACCCTGTCCTAAATCTCCCTAAGTCTGGTGGGGACCACATTGGGGTGGTGGTTGTAACATGTCAAAATGTATACCACCTCCTGCTACTCTCTAGTCTCCTCTTCCACATCTACTACCCTACAGATTCATCTATCCATATCACTTCCTCTTCCTGAAACATTTTACACATCTAAGTCTCTGAGACTGACATTGGTTTACTATTATCCCATTGTTGACATTCAATGTCTATATATGTTCACCCAAAGAACTTTCAAACACAAAGGTTATCTCTAGCACCCTAACATAAGTAGGAATGCAAAGAGGAATAGTGTTGGCTCGGATGTCCCTAAACACATCATGCTAGGAGGCTTGATCCCTGAATCACTGGTCTTATCGTATTCATCGAGTACCTATAATGGTCAGTACGCCTTGATTAATACTCAACTACTGACATGTCGTCCTGCCGAAGTTTCAGAAGATATTGGGAACACATACCACTTAGATTTTTATGGAAAGAGACCCCTTCTATGAGAAATTTTCTCAAGATATGTCCACAAAAAAGTCACCTCATCATAAGATAGAGGTAATCTAAACCCTTCCATCTCCCTGCTAAGCATGTAGAAGTCTCACTGCCAGAACCGCCATCTGATCTAATGGTTCCCTGGCTAGATGGAAACTCAGTTTCCACCTCAATCCAGTCCCTAGCTACCTATGAGTTGGGATCACCTCATAACCTGAGGGGTATCTATCATTGAAACTTGTGTAAGGCACTAAGCCTACATGTTTCCCCTACCAATAGCGCGGGTATTAACTGTTGACCAACAGGTAGTGATATTGCTGGGACACTGCCCAAAGGTACCATCTCATTAAACGGTCCCTGTACTGAAGCCTCATCGCTCTGTGGACCATCCTCATGGTCACACACTGAAATTCTGGTTGTCTATCTCCATGGAGGCATTTTGAAAGAGAATCAAGATGAACCACCGTCAAAAAGTTATACTTGGTGAGCTAACTCAAAAGATATCAAGATAAAAACATTTCCAAAACACATGCAATTAGTGTTTTTGTGTATCGAGTTGGAAAACATAATTCTTGGTCCCGGTGTATGTATACGTCAGTCACCACACCAACACTGGACTCCCCGGACTAAAAGTTGAACTCAAGACACTTAACACTATTACCCCCATCGAAAATACAGACTCTAAGTTCTTCTAGTAGAACTGACCGCCCTATGATACCACTTTGTTACGACCCATCCCCTGGGGACCATACCTTGACTACCCTAAGCATACCTTCCATAGGCTAGGGGTTGGTGACTAGAACTGGAAATGCATATCCCAAAAATGGAAGGAATTTCCTTTAAACCTGTACACACAGAGATAGGGAAAATGCACAAATCTAACCATGAATAACCAAAGTAATACAACAACAAAAAAGTACCAACACTAAGAGTAAAGTGTGTAAACTGAATGTAAAGGGGCCAGAATACAAGCCCAATTGAAAGGAAAGTACAGAAAAATAAGTAAAAGATCCATAGTTTTTTCACCAAGGATCCTACCTAAATGGTCTGTATAGATCTCCAGTGGATGTCGCTACAGCACACCACGTCTATCAATCCAGCTCCGAGCACCATCTAGTCCTGGATCCCCAGAGTCTTGTTAAAAGTTGTTTGTATTCTACACAAGACACATTAGGTGCAGGTGAAGCTCGTGTAGGGGTGAGTGTAATAATACTCAGTAGGGACCCTGAGACCCCTAAAGGTCTCTTAGTAATCCACGAAGGAAACACCACAAAGGAAACACCAAAGAGGTAATACCACCAATCAAGATCTCAAACACGTAGCACAAAGTAAAAGACGCCGCTCACACTAGGTATAACTTAAATATAGAAGTAAATATGATTAGTTATAAAGCTAGATAATCTTATTCAGTAGGGATGCTCTACCACAGATCCGCACTGGGTCGATAGGTGCTGACCCACAGAAAATCGCTAGGTGCTGACCCACACACGATCGCTAGGTGTTAACCCACATAGGATCGCTAGGTTCAGACCCACAAAGGATTTCTAGGTGATGACCCACATAGTATCATTAGGTGTTTACTCATAGATGATTGTTATCTGCTGACCCAAAGAGTATCTCTAGGTGCTAACCCACACAGGATCGTTATTCCTTCTTCACGTCACAGTTAGCCACCGGATTCCCACACTTAGCACTCTTGATTTCTAGAGGATATTATTCTCAACCCATCGGTTGTACCTTAACCACAATGAAGTCCCACTTATAGTAACCTCATAGGAACGTCTCACCATAAGGGCCCCAATTCAACAGATGGTGTGTTGTTTGAACGCATGGTCTATAAGTTATAGGCATTTTAGTAAAAAGGGACTAGTTGGATTCGAGTCCAATCCAACTCTTCCATATGAAAACTTCTTCCAAAACTCATATAGAGTATCTCAGAAGGACTGCCTAGTCTCAAGGATCCCAAACCTCCTGACGTCACATCAATCGGACATGCGGTTTGGAAGATACGAATGTTTTAGTAAACAGGGGGTTGGTTGTGTCTGGACCCGGTCTGACCCAGTTGGACCAACCCGACCAACCCAGCCCAGGGGTCCCACATACCCCAGTTCAATTATAAGGACTTGATATGACCCGATTTGGGTCAGGGTCAGTCTAGTCAGGCCTAGTCAGTGGTCCATGCTTAATGGGCCTCACTGGACCCGGCCCGGTTTGGCCGGAGGTCCTGCTAACAAGGTATCCTGGAAACCCAGTCTCGTTCGGCCCTTCCCGTAGGGTGTGGGTATGGCCTACCAACTTGGATCCAGCCCACTGGGTGTAGGTATAGCTCACGGGCATCGGTCTGGCCCATTGGCGTGAGTCTGGCCCGGCCCGCTGGCTGGGGCGCGACCCGCCAGCCAAAGACCAGCTGTGTAGTGCTTTTAGGGTTTCCTCTTAGGTATTTACTCCTACCCCCTCTGGTGTGACTTGGAATTCGGTGTTAGTGTCTTATTGATCTACGACGTGTTGGGCAGAAGCTTGGATCTCGTCTCATTCTCAGTAGTGCTCGGCGTCGGCTTCAGTGTGTCCTAGTGTGGCATAGGCTTTCTCTGGCACATTTCAGTGTTGGCGGCTTGTCACTGCTCTAGGCTTGGCATCTCTGTCCCGGTGCCATCCTCGATCCAGTGTTGGCTGTCCAGTGCTTATTTTTTCTTCAAATATGGTGAGATTTGTGTTTGGTGGAGGTTTGGTGTGATCGGCTTAGCGTCGGAGTCGTCCGACTTGGCATCGGATCTGGTGTGATTCTGAGTTCAGGCGTTAGATATGGTAGAGGTTTGGCATCAGTAAGGTCTGTGATGGAGCTGGTGCGCCTCAGCTCATCTGTTGTTTCATAATGGTGGTTTGGCTTCATCTTCAGCACGGCTCAGATGGGGGAGGTTTCAGTCCATGTTTGACTATGGGGTTTTTCATATTGAGGTTATGGTGTTTCTTCTACAGGTTTTGAATTTTGTTGGTGATAGTGTTCTTGCATTTGGATTTGATTCTGCATTGTGTTTCTCCTTTCACTTCTGAATATTTTTTGTCTTCAATGGTTCTTATGTGGTCTGTTGAAATGGAGATGCACCCGAGTCTGACCTCATGGTTCAAGTCCTTAAGGAGGTTTCAAAGCTTTTCATTCATCTTTGCAGCACTTTATGGATTTGGAAGTTGAGAGGGTATGGCGTCAGCCATCAGATAGGGCATCTTCTTTGACACAGGACAATGGCTTATTGTACAGTGATGTGACGATGGAGGGCTTTTCATTGTCAAATGCTGGGGAGGGGTAACTTCATGTTTTCAGGTTGGGTTGTATCTCCTGACCTTCGGGTCGTGATTATCCTATGTCCTTGATGTCTGTTCGGGTTTCCCCCTGCATCCCTTAAAAGGGGGGTATGTTTAAAATAAAAAATTTGAAGGCTTTCGGGCCATTGGATGGACGTGGCATCTAGCTGCATCAGGCCTCCGCTGGCCCCGCACGGTGTGGGACCTTCCTCCCACTGCGGTCAAACGACCGCAGCTCAGCACGTCTGGGTGGCCCGGACATGGGCCACCCTCTCCACATGGAACCTTCCTGGCACAGAGTCACCCCACGACTGCATGGCCCACCGGTCGCAGCCTCCTTCCACTATGGTGTTCCCCTAGGCACACTGCCATCCTCCACCCGCAGACACCACCACCAGCACAGGTGTGCCAGCGGTACCTTCGATGGGCCACCGGAGTTGCTCTGATGGTCCGTTTCTCGAACCTCTTGCATCCATGGGCTCCGTTGGATGTTTCCTTCACTTTGAAGCCTTCGAATTTTCCTTGATAACAATTTGATCAGTCGAATTTGAAGAACACAGCAAGAACAACTATGTTAGAGGGATTGGGCCTTGTTTGGGTTGGCCCATGCCCTCCTCTTTAGAGTTTAATCATGGCGATAAACATGATGATAACTACACATCTTGAAAAACACCAAATCAAACCCCCACACAATATCCACCTGTAAGAATGAGTGATTCATGGATCAACTTGTTAGTCATTTGAACCGCGTTCTTCGTAAATTTTCAAGAATGGGGAAGAAATCATCAAATTCTTAGAATCCATAAACCCATACCTAATTGTGGTTCGATGCCGAAGCATTCATCCTTGAGTTTTCAAGAAGTTCACATCGCTTCCGACTATGTTCTTCGGGGCACATCTAAGAAGATGAAGTCTCACCAGCGTTCGTCGCTTCATTCTTAGTTATTTATTTGATAGGGATTCTTCGAGAGGTTCGTCAAATATTTCCCCATGTTTGTTAATTCTTAAACTTCCACACGTTTGATTTAATAAAAGAAATAAAAATTTCAGCGACATTTCACCCATTAATGATTCTCATTAAATGAGCCATATTTAATGATCTATTAAGATAATAGTGTCGTGATTTCAAACAATCCATTATTTACCCTCAATTAATGCACCTCGCCGTTGCCTCGTCGCTGCACCACAGAGTCGTCGTTCGCCACTCAACGGTGAGAAAAGAAATAAAATAATTATTTTAAATTATTTTTGTTATTTTTATCAAAAATTCTAAGAAATAAATTTTATGATCAACCCTTGAAAGCTGATGTTAAGTCATTTCTAGGTGAATCTCGGTGTTCCGAGTTCAACAGTGCCATCGGATTTCAAATCCGAGCACTGGTTCAAAAGATATAAAATCCTGCTCGCACGTTTACTAAACATATCTTAAAAAAAGTTCAAAAATTAATTTTCACTCTCAACCCGCGGTGGTTGAGGTTAGGATCCGCCTAAGGGGAACACACCCTCTTGTTCTCAACGGTACTCTCAGATTTAAAATCTAAGTTACTGTTTAGAATCTATAAGGATTTTACAAAAAAAAATTGTTACTTAATTATTTTATTTACGGCCAAAAAATAACTTTCACTGTTCACCCATGCCGGCCAATGTTAGGATATTCCTCAGTAAAGAACACCCACATGAGCTCAACAGTGGTATTGGATTTTTAATCTGATTCATATTTTATGAGTTATAAGCATTTGAAAAATAAAATAATTTCATTTAATTATTTTATTTACGGTTATTCCATTTTCGGGTTTTCTCACTAGAGGGATGTGCTGACAAAAATTAAGTTGTGCCTAGGGTAAACCTGTCACGACCCGTCCTCGGGGCCCGTGTCGTGACTACCCCAAGCCCGCCTTCCATAGGCCAGGGGCTGGCGACTAGCACCAAGGCAAAAATCCCGGTAAAGGGAAGACATTGCCATTGTAAAGTAAACAAGCACCACAGAGTAAGCAAGCGAAAAAAAGTAAACACTAAGTAAAAACTGGTACAATAGTAAGTGCAGAAAGTAAGTGGGCCAGAATAAAAACCCAAACTGAATGTAAAGTACAACTCAAAAAAGGAAAACAACAACTGAAAAGTAAAGCCGCAACGTCGAGCCGTCCACGGGAAGTCACACCTGAAGGGTGGGTACAGATAGCCTCCACTGCTCCTCGGGTCCAGCTGACCGCTCCGAGTACGTCCCACCCTGTGGTCCACCTCCAAGTATCGTCCTGCTCCGCAAGCCTCCACCGCGATCAGCGTTTTCCGTCGTCTGCAACCAACACAACGTAGTGCGGGCATAGCCCGTGCAGGGGTGAGTATAAGCTACTCAGTAGGGACCCCGAGACCCCCTAAGGTCTCCCAGAATCCACAAAGGATAAACCACAAAGGAAAGATCCAATCACGAAGTAATATCTAACACGGCTTAGGTATATGCCCATACATATACCTAAGTCGTCAATTCTCGCTCGGCTCCAACATCCGAGATCAAGTACAACCCAGTCCACACGGGAAAGAAAAACGTAAATCCACACAGGATAGCACAACACAATCCACAAAGGAAGGTAAAAGGTAAATCCAAACAGGATAGCACAACACAATCCACAAAGGAAGGTAAAACGTAAATCCACACAGGATAGCACAACACAATCCACAAAGGAAAGCAAAACCGGGTTTTCAGCTCACACAGGTATACTTCTTCGAATGACGATAGATATGATCACTGATCCATCTAAGTCGTCGGACCCACAAAGGATCGATAGGTACTAACCCCCACAATGACCCACAAAGGATCTGACCCACAAAGGATTGATAGGTAACTAACCCCCGCAAAGACCCACACAGGATCGGGCCCACACAGGAACTGTAGGCGCTGGCCCACACAGGACCGCTGAGCGCTGACCCACACAGGATAGGACCCACACAGGATCGGTAGCACTGACCCACAAAGGATCGCTAAGTTTTGTAGTCATCGCCATCGAATCCACTGAGGATCTCTGTACAGTCGTCGTCGTCACGGTAGCAGTCGCAGCCAGCTCTAGGGTTCCCGCACACAGCAAGCTCGTTCGGGAGGGTCCGCTCCACGAGCTGGGAGGCTGATACATCAACTGACACCTAGTCCAGAGTTGATGTATTCAAAAGTTCTGTATCGTCAACAGGAACTCAACGCAACAGACGGCGCGTCAATCGGACGCCCGGTCTGAGAGATATTGGCTTTTTCGTCCCAGGGGCCCATTTGGTTTTTAAGGAAAAACCAACCCGACCGTACTCCACCTACATCCAAACCTTGGGCGGAGTAAGCCAAAAGATCCATCTCACTTAGAGGAAAACAACAAAGTCGAAGGTACGTCAATCGGACGTTCGAAGCTCAAGATATGAGCGTTTCTGCTCCGAGGGCCCGGTTGGTTTCGTGTACAAACCAACCCGGATGAACACAAAGTACTCTGAAACCTTGAGTGTGATATACCGAAATGACCGCCTCAATCCAAGGATCGCATCGCCACTAACGGTGCGTCGTTCGGAGGCCCGTAGCTCAAGTTATGAGTGAAGGACCGAAAAGGTCCGGGAACGGGGGGTCTGGGCCCGGACCGACCCGGCCAAACCCCCCTGGGTCGGCCCGAACCGGGTCGACCCGACCCGTTTTGGCGCCACCCGACCCGGCCAGGGCGGCCCGGCCCGGCATGGGCGTGACCCGGCCCGGCGGGTCGGCCCGGCTCGGCTCGGCCGAGCGGCCGAGCGGAGGAACCGCGGGGCGCGCTGCCCCCGCGGGATGAAGCGTCGCGGCCCCGCGTGGGGCCGCGCAGGGTCAGCGGACGCGGCTTTGCCGCATCCCATGTGTCACCGGACCCGCGCGGTCGCGGGTCTGGTCGGCAGCTGCCGCCACGGCTTCAGCCGCGGTGGCTCCATCCGGCGGCGTGCCGGGGCGCCGCCGCCTCCGGCTGCAGACGCCGCCGCGCCGGTGACCCGTGCTGCCGGTGGATTCCGTTGGCCGCCAGAGTTGCTCCGGTGGTCTGATTCCACTTCCGTCTATGCCGTGGCTCCTCCCGGGTCCCATTCTTCACTATCAGGCCCTCAAATCGCCATTGTGGCCTCGTTTGTCATCGTCCTCCATTTCGCGCACCAAGAGCGAAAAAGTGCGGTGGGTTCGGACTTGTTCGTTAGTCCGCACCCACCGCGTTAGTGGTTTTAAAAAGAATATTACACAACAAAAGTTTAACAACCGTCGCGGGCATAAATCCCAAATATTTTTAAGAATCAAACCCCTACCTCGTCGAAGTCGTCGAACGTGCGTTCTTCGCAGAATTGATCGTCGCGGGAGAAGAGGATCGTCGCGTCGCGGAAGGGCGTCGCGTCCTCGCGGTACTTGGCGTTGCGTCGACGAACTCCGAATATCAAGAACATACAGATTTAATTATAAAATTTTAAATCCATGTTGCTGTTATAAACCACAAAGAATAAAAAGGACCACAATCTCTCACCTCAACGGATGATCAAAGATTTGTCGCGGATGAAGGAACGTCGCAGAAGAACGTCACGGGAGAAGAATCGTCGGTGTCGCGGTACTTGGCGTCGCGTTGTCAATCTCCGAGGGCTCGGCGTTCTTCATCGCCCTTCGTTGGAGGTCGGCGTTCTTCGCGTTCTTCGGGTTCTTTGCGTTCTTCGCGTTCTTCGCGAATGAGGATGAAGGACTTAAGGTTTCTGTCAAATCCTCTCAACGAACAACACTCAAGAAGGAAAATGTTGGTCTTATTTTATTACTTGCCAACAAACATAAAACAACCTAAGTAACGACCCATTAATTCATAGAATTAATTTCAACGAATAAACCGCCCAATTAATAGGGGCGTTTCATTGTCTAAGAAACCCCCCAGTTGACTTTCATTTAATAGGGGTTTTCACGGGTGCGTTACTTAGCGGAAAAAAAATGGTGGGCTCGTGTGGGCCCCACCTCACAAATATCCTACCCACGTGGTAGGATATTTTCGGATAGCACCCTATCCGCATCAACTCAGCTTAAGCAGCTTTAAGTGGCTTTCAAGTGGCTTTAAGTGAAATAAAAATAAAGTTGTTGCACACTTTATTTTATTTCTTAACTTAACCCCAAAAATTTAAAAACCACACCCGAGCAAACGCAACTCCGGAAGAGGCGTTTCTAAGAAAATACCTGCGCTGCGATTCCATCGGTGCCCTCAGAATTTGATTTCGAGCATCGGTTCAAAAGTTAGAAAAACCCGCTTGTTCGTTCACTGAACGTACCCGAGCCAAACTTTGGAAAATGATTCCGGGCACACCGGGCCTCGGAATCAGGTGCCGTCAGAAACTGCATTCTTGTAAAATTCCAAATAAAATTAAGAAAAAAATTTACTTGAAATTTACGGGTCTTTATATCACTCCCACCTCAGGGCTTTACGTCCCCGTAAAGATACATCAAAAACTAGGGAAACAAATGTGGGTACTGAGCACGCATCTGAGCCTCCCGCTCCCAAGTGCTCTCTTGGAGGTTCCTGTGCTGCCATCTGATGCGCACTAGAGGAATCAACCGTCCATGTAGGACCCGCTTCTATCGATCCTCTATCTCCACCGGGACCTCCGCAAAAGTCTCCCCATCATCAACGTCTAGCTCCCCATGGTCAATGATATGTGTTGGGTCGTGCACGTATCTCCTCAGCTGAGATACCTGGAAGACGTCGTGCACCCGGTGCAACTGAGGTGGTAGAGCCAGGCGATAATCCACCTCGTCAATCCTGCTGAGGACCTGGAAAGGTCCGATGAAGCGTGGAGACAACTTGCCGCCATGGAAAAATCTCTGTAATCCACGTCGAGGTGAGATACACAAGAAGATGTGGTCTCCATCCTCGAACTCTAGTGGCCTCCGCCTCCTGTCAGCATAAGACTTATTCTGGCTCTGAGCTGTCCTCATCCACTCCTGGATGACCTGGACCTTCTCTGTCGGGGCCCAGACCATCTCTGGTCCCACAAGTGCTGACTCCCCAGGGTCTGTCCAGCACAAAGGAGATCTACAAGGTCGGTCGTACAACGCCTCGTATGGTGTCATCCCAATGGTGGAGTGGTAGCTGTTGTTGTACGCAAACTCCACCAAGGGTGGGTGGTCTTCCCAGCTGCGACCAAAGTCGAGGACACATGCACGAAGCATGTCCTCAAGATTCTGAATGGTCCTCTCCGTCTGACCATCTGTCTGAGGGTGAAAGGCGGTGCTCAGATGTAGCTGCGTCCCGAACGCCTCCTGCAACCCCTTCCAAAGCCGGGAAGTAAAGTGAGCATCTCGATCAGAGACGATAGACGATGGCACACTGTGAAGCCATACAATCTCCTGAACGTAGAGACGCCCCAAGATCTCCACTGAGCCCTGCTCTCTGATGGGTAAGAAGTGATCCGACTTGGTGAGTCGGTCGACAATCACCCAAATGGAGTCGTGACCTCTGGAAGTGTGTGGAAGTCTAGTCACGAAGTCCATAGATATCCCGTCCCACTTCCACTCTGGGACCTCCAAGGGCTGTACCAAGCCTGCTGGTACCTGGTGCTCTTCCTTCACCTACTGGCAGGTGAGGCATCGAGAAACGAACTCTGCCACAGCCTTCTTCATGCCTGGCCACCAGTGCTGTCGTCTGAGATCCTGGTACATCTTCGCCACTCCAGGATGTACCGCCAAAGGAGAAGTCTGAAACTCTCTCAGCACATCCTCTCGTAAAGAAACTGGTACCAAGGTACATCCTCTGAAAAGGATTTCGTGCTCTGCTCCAAAGGATAAGCCATCAGGTACCTATCCTGAGGATAACTGTGCACCACGCGTCTCACAGTCAGCGTCCCAACGTTGTGCCTCTCTGACCCGCTGCAGTAGTGGAGGGGTGGCTGTGAGAGACTGAAGTAAGGCTGCTCCATCTCTATCCACGAAGGATATCTGCAAAGAGGCTAGCTACTCTGTCGCCTCCTCTAGTAGCTGAATTACCATCCTCCTACTGAGAGCATCGGCTAGTAAATTCCCCTTCCCAGAAGTATAGACTATCTCAAAGTCATAGTCCTGGAGGAACTCGAGCCATCGTCATTGTCTCAGGTTCAGGTCCTTCTGAGAGAATATGTACCTGATACTCTGATGGTCAGAAAAGACTGTAAAGCGCTCTCCCATCAAACATTATTATTTTTATTCATAAATGAGGGGGCCTAAAAATGCCAAACAACAGTGTGGCACCCCAATATTATGGGGGCCTGAAATAATGCAAACCAAGAGCATCTCCCTGAATAAGATTCACCCCCTCTGGCTTCAGCTGGGACACATTATCAAACCACACCATCTGAGATCCAGGAGCCACAGTTGTGGCCATATAGTCTGCCACTTTGTTCCCCTCGCGCCACGTATGTGATATTATGACGTTTTCCTTGACGAGAGCCTTGCATTGCCTAATAATCTAGGTGATAGACCATGGGGTAATGCCTTTATCCTGGAGAGCGTCATGGATCTCCATTGAGTCTATTTCAATGTGGTCAATAGAAATTCCCCTACTTTTTCTTAAGGATAGTCCGGATAGGACCGCCATATCTTCCGCTCGCATCGAAGAGTCGTTTCCATAATGCGCCGCAAAGGCCAGTACCAAGTTACCTTTGGAGTCTTGGATGACTCCACCTCCACGCATGTCCCCCAACACACAGGATCCATCCGAGTTAAGTTTAAGGCCAGCTCGAGGGGGGCACCACTGAACCCACCTGCCCTGCATCTCTTCACCGCCCCGGCTACCCCTCCTTTGGGTATTCTTCACCACCCCAAGAGAGAACGCCCCCTCCCAAAGATTGCATTGCCAAGAAAGTCGACAAGCAAACAACGTATATTCGCCACCACTGAGCGACCTGTGAACCTACTCCCCTCGTACTTATCCTGGTTCCTCGCTTGCCAAAGGCACCAGTAGGCCGCGTTGAAGATAGAGGCTCGCACCATCTTCTCCTCCTTTGTACCGCTATCCTTTTGAAACCATTGTTCTATATCCATCAGATAGTGTCTCCATGTCTTCAGAGCAAAGACAACTGCTGCTAACTCCAGGTCATGGGTGGAGTAGTTCTGCTCATGCGGCCTCAACTGACGTGATCCATAGGTGATCACTGCCCACTCCTGCATTAGGACACATCCGAGTCTGGTCCCTGATGCATCGTAGTAGACTATGTACCCTACTCCCTCCTCAGGCAACCTCAAGATAGGTGCGCTGGTCAATCTCTGTCTCAGCTCCTGGAAGCTCTGCTGACATCTGTCTGACCACACAAAGGGTTTCCCCTTCTTTGTCAAAGCTGGGAGTGGTGCCGCAACTCTGGAGAAGTCTGGCACAAATCTCCTATAGTATCTAGCAAGTCCCAAGAAACTCCACACCTTCGTCACGCTCCTGGGTGGATCCCAAGCTAGCACTGCCTCGATCTTCACAGGATCCACTACAACTCCCGCCCCAGAGATGACGTGCCCCAAGAAGTGGACCTCGTGTATCCAGAACTGACACTTCTAGATATTTCCATAAAGCTGATGCTCTCGGAGTGTGTCTAGTACAACATGCAAGTGGTAGGCGTGCTCCTCCTCAATCGTCGATTATATCAAAATGTCGTCGATGAAGACCACGACAAATCGATCGAGGTATGGCTGGAAGATCCTATTCATGAGGTCCATGAACACATCTGGAGCATTGGTTATGCCGAATGGCATAACCAAGAACTCATAGTGGCCATACCAACATCTGAAGGTCGTCTTCTGCATGTCCTTGTCCCGAACTCTGAGCTGTTGATAGCCTGACCTGAGGTCTATCTTCGAGAACCATCGTGCTCCCTTGATCTGATCGAAGAGGTCATCAATCATCGGTATCAGATGCTTGTTCCTCACTATCACCTGGTTCAGGTGACGATAGTCGACACACAGTCGCAATCTCCCGTCTGCCTTCTTGGCGAACAAAATCGGGGAAGCCCAGGGTGAAACACTGGGTCGGATGAAACCCTTGCCCTGCAAGTCCTCCAACTATACCTGCAGCTCTCGAAGCTCGGCAGGGGAAATCCGATATGCTGGAGTCGATATCGGGGTTGTCCCGGGGTACAGGCCAATATGAAATTCTACCTCTCTGCGAGGAGGTAGCCCTGGAACGTTGTCGGTAAAGACGTTCGCGTATTGATCCACCACTGTAGGAAAACTAGGACTCTACACGTCAACTGCTCCTAGGATGAGGCTAGCCAACTGATGAGTGATGGGATGTCCTCTCTTCTGCGGTAGTCCATCCTGTGCTGCGATGGCTCCCTTCTCGTCAGGGAAGGTGAACCTGCTCCCGTCGGTGCGTACACATCGCACCTTGCGCCTAATACAGTCAATCTGTGCATGGACTGTAGATAACCAATCCATGCCCAAGATGATGTCGTAAGGCCTCAAAGCCGCTAAAAGAAGATCTCAGCCAAAGCTCTTGCCTCCTAGAGTAAGCTCACACTGCCGGCACTAGTGCGTGATCGTCGAGTCTACTCCCGTAGGAGTCTCTAGCCGTAAGGATCGAGCCAATGGCTCTGTCGAAATCTCCGAGCTCCGAACAAGGGAAGCGGCTATGAAAGAGTGACTCGTTCCTGTGTCTATAAGAACTGCAGCAGGGGTGGAATAGACACAGATCGTACCTCGAATCATCACGGGCGCGCCGTGGTCGTAGGCCTCCACTGCCTGGAGTTGTGCCTGTCTCTGCCCGCCAGCTCCCTATGGTCGGGGTGGACCTCCTGGTGGTGGTGGTGGTAGAGTCTCAAAGCGTCGCCCACCACCTGCTGCTCAGCCAGCTCCTCTGCCTCATCCGCCTCCTCCATGCGGACCACCACGGTCGACCCTCTGCCTCTGCCTGGGTGGCCCCTCAACCGTCTACTGCTCCTCGGCATAGTGGGTCAGGAAGTCATGAGCCATGTGACCCTGTCCGCCGCATGTGTAGCACTGACTGCCTCTCGAAAGACTGGCTCCAAGATGTGTGCCCAACACTGCTGAGCCAGTGTCCTAAGGTCGTCTGCGTGAGGGTATGGTTTGCCTGGACCCCTGAGTCATATGTCGACTGCCTACTGCGGAAGACTCTGCTACGTGCCGCCCCGCGGTAGGTCTCGCCGCTGGAGAAGTCTCAGCAAGAAAACTCTCGATCAAAAGGGCTCGCTCCAGTACTCCTGCCTGGGTTGGGATGCTAAGGGAGATCAGCGATGCCCTGATCTCATGTCTCAATCCCTGCTCAAAGGTCCAGGCCCGTAAGAATGGGTCCCGTACCATGTCGGTCAAGTAGCATGAGAGATCGGTAAATCTCGCCGAGTACTGGGCGACCGTCAAGCTGCCCTGCCGCAGCTGAAGAAGCTCCTGGATGCGCACCGAAAGGAGGGTGGCCGAGACGAACTCTGAGCAGAAGAGGCCCTCAAAGTCTGTCCAGAGTAGATATGCCTCATCGTGCACCTGGAGCATCAAGCTCCACCATCGGCCCGCTGCTGCGTGCAGTAGGCTCGCTACGAGGATCACCATAAGATCTGCTGGTGTCCTCACTAGCCTGAAAACTCGTACCACTGCCTCCATCCAGTCCTCGGCTGCCTGGGGGTCCGTCTCCCCGTGGAACATGGGCGGTCGCTGGCACTGGAACTCATGCAGTGCACTAAGGCGACATGCATCATTAGTGGCTGGGGCTGGAAGCATCGGTGGCTCGGTGGGTAGAGGTACCGCTGGTGCCTCTACTGTCAAAGGGCCCTGTACCGAGGCCTCGTCGCTCGGTGGGCTGTCGTCACGTACAACTCTCGAAACCCTAGATGGAAGTCATCGTGGGGCCATCCTGAAAAGGAAACAGGTGTGCCACGGTCAGAACAGTATACCTGGTGAGTTGATACAAAGTAATCACAAAGAAAACTTGAAACACACATGCAATCAATGTTTTCGTGCATTAAGTCGGAAATCAAAAGTCGGGGTCCTGGTGTACGGATACGTCGGCCGCCACACCAACACTGGGATCCCTGGACTAATAACCACACTCAATACGCTTAACACTATTGCTTCACATAGAAGAAAGATCATAGTTTGCGGTAGAACCGAACTCCTCTGATACCAATTTGTCACGACCCGTCCTCGGGGCCCGTACCGTGACTACCCCAAGCCCGCCTTCCATAGGCCAGGGGCTGGCGACTAGCACCAAGGCATAAATCTCGGTAAAGGGAAGGCATTGCCTTTGTAAAGTAAACAAGCACCACAGAGTAAGAAAGCGGAAAAAAGTAAACACTAAGTAAAAACTGGTACAACAGTAAGTGCGGAAAGTAAGTGGGCCAGAATACAAACCCAAACTGAAAGTAAAGTACAACTCAAAAAAGGAAAATAGCAACTGAAAAGTAAAGCCGCAACGTCGAGCCATCCACGGGAAGTCACACCTGAACGGTGGGTACAGATATCCTCCACTGCTCCTCGGGTCCAGCCGACCGCTCCGAGTACGTCCCACCCTGTGGTCCACCTCCAGGTATCGTCCTGCTCCGCAAGCCTCCACCGCGATCAGTGTTGTCCGTCGTCTGCAACCAACACAACATAGTGCGGGCATAGCTCGTGCAGGGGTGAGTATAAGCTACTCAGTAGGGACCCCGAGACCCCCGAAGGTCTCCCAGAATCCACAAAGGATAAACCACAAAGGAAATATCCAATCACGAAGTAACATCCGACACGACTTAGGTATATGCCCATACATATACCTAAGTCATCAATTCTCGCTCGGCTCCAACATCCGAGCTCAAGTACAACCCAGTCCACATAGGAAAGCAAAACGTAAATCCACACAGGATAGCACAACACAATCCACAAAGGAAGGTAAAACGTAAATCCACACAGGATAGCACAACATAATCCACAAAGGAAGGTAAAACATAAATCCACACAGGATAGCACAACACAATCCACAAAGGAAAGAAAAACCGGGTTTTCAGCTCACACAGGTATATTTCTTTGAATGACGATAGAGATGATCACTGATCCATCTAAGTCATCGGACCCACAAAGGATCGATAGGTACTAACCCCCACAATGACCCACAAAGGATCTGACCCACAAAGGATCGATAGGTAACAAACCCCCGCAAAGACCCACACAGGATCGGGCCCACACAGGACCTGTAGGCGCTGGCCCACACAGGACCGCTGAGCGCTGACCCACACAGTATAGGACCCACACAGGATCGGTAGCACTGACCCACAAAGGATCGTTGAGTGCTGTAGTCGTCGCCGTCAAATCCACTGAGGATCTCTGTACAGTCGCCGTCGTCACAGTAACAGTCGCAGCCAGCTCTAGGGTTCCCGCACACAGCAAGCTCGTTCGGGAGGGTCCGCTCCACGAGTCGAGAGGCTGATACATCAACTTACACCTAGTCTAGAGTTGATGTATCCAAAAGTTCCGTATCATCAACAGGAACTCAACGCAACAGACGGTGTGTCAATCGGACGTCCGGTCTGAGAGATATTGGCTTTTTCGTCCTAGGGGCCCGGTTGGTTTTTAAGGCAAAACCAACCCGACCGTACTCCACCTGCATCAAAACCTCGGGCGGAGTAAGCAAAAAGATCCGTCTCACTTAGAGGAAAACAACAAAGTCGACGGTACGTCAATCGGACGTCTGAAGCTCAAGATATGAGCGTCTCCGCTCAGAGGGCCCGGTTAGTTTCGTGTACGAACCAACCTGGCCGAACCCAAAGTATTCTGAAACCTTGAGTGTGATATAATGAAATGACCTCCTCGATCCAAGGATCTCATCGCCGCTAACGGCACGTCGTTCGGAGGTCTATAGCTCAAGTTATGAGTGAAGGACCGAAAAGGTGGGGGAACGGGGGGTCTAGGCCCGGACCGACCCGGCCGAACCCCCCATGGGTCGGCCCGAACCGGGTCGACCCGACCCGTTTTGGCGGGACCCGGCCCGGCCCGGCATGGGCACGACCCAACCCGGTGGGTCGGCCCGGCTCGGCTCGGCCGAGCGGCCGAGCGGAGGAAACGCGGGGCGCGCTGCCCCCGCGGGATGAAGCGCCGCGGCCCCACGTGGGGCCGCGCTGGGTCAGCGGACGCGGCTTTGCCGCATCCCGTGTGTCACCGGACCCGTGCGGTCATGGTTCTGGTTGGCAGCCGCCACCGCGGCTTCAGCCGCGACGGATCCATCCGGCGGCGTGCCGGGGCGCCGCTGCCTCCGGCTGCAGACGCTGCCGCGCTGGCGACCCGTGCCGCCGGTGGATTCCGCGGGCCACCGGAGTTGCTCCGGTGGTCCGATTCCACTTCCATCTACGCCGTAGCTCCTCTCGGGTCCCATTCTTCACTGTCAGGCCCTCAAATCGCCATTGCGGCCTCGTTTGTCATCGTCCACCGTTTCGCGCACCAAGAATGAAAAAGTACGGTGGGTTCGGACTTGTTCGTTAGTCCGCACCCACCGCGTTAGCGGTTTTAAAAAGAATATTACACAACAAAAGTTTAACAACCGTCACGGGCATAAATCACAAATATTTTTAAGAATCAAACCCCTACCTCGTCGAAGTCGTCGAACGTGCATTCTTCGCGGAATTGATCGTCGCGGGAGAAGAGGATCGTCGCGTCGCGGAAGGGCGTCGCGTCATCGCGGTACTTGGAGTTGCGTCGACGAACTCCGAGGATCAAGAACATACAGATTTAATTATAAAATTTTAAATCCATGTTGCTGTTATAAACCACAAAGAATAAAAAGTTCCACAATCTCTCACCTCAACGGATGATCGAATATTTGTCGCGGATGAAGGAACGTCGCAGAAGAACGTCGCGGGAGAAGAATCGTCGGCGTCGCGGTACTTGGCGTCGCGTCGTCGATCTCCGAGGGCTCGGCGTTCTTCATCGCCCTTCGTTGGAGGTCGGCGTTGTTCACATTCTTCGCGTTCTTCGCGAAGGAGGATGAAGGACTTAAGGTTTCTGTCAAATCCTCTCAACGAACAACACTCAAGAAGGAAAATGTTGGTCTTATTTTATTACTTGCCAATAAACGTAAAACAACCTAAGTAACGACTCATTAATTCATAGAATTAACTTCAACGAATAAACCGCCCAATTAATATGGGCGTTTAATTGTCTAAGAAACGCCCCAGTTGACTTTCATTTAATAGGGGTTTTCGCGGGTGCGTTACTTAGCGGAAAAGAAACGGTGGGCTCGTGCAGGCCCCACCTCACAAATATCCTACCCACGTGGTAGGATATTTTCGGATAGCACCCTATCCGCATCAACTCAGCTTAAGCAGCTTTAAGTGTCTTTCAAGTGGCTTTAAGTGAAATAAAAATAAAGTTGTCGCACACTTTATTTTATTTCTTAACTTAACCCCAAAAATTTAAAAACCACACCCGAGCAAACGCAACTCCGGAATAGGTGTTTCTAAGAAAATATCGGCGCTGCGATTCCATCGGTGCCCTCAGAATTTGATTCCGAGCACCGGTTCA
Organism: Viscum album; assembly: GCA_963277665.1. NCBI lineage: Eukaryota > Viridiplantae > Streptophyta > Magnoliopsida > Santalales > Viscaceae > Viscum > Viscum album. The sequence continues at coordinate 1,845,756,871 of OY728132.1, read as the reverse complement.
AAAGTTAGAAAAACCCACTCGTTCGTTCACTGAATGTACCCGAGAAAAACTTCGGAAAATGATTCCGGGCACACCGGGCCTCGGAATCAGGTGCCGTCAGAAACTGTGTTCTTGTAAAATTCAAAAGAAAATTAAGAAAAAAATTTCCTTGAAATTTATGGGTCTTTACAAAACCCTTCATCCTGAATGCAATGGTACCCTCGTATTTCTGATATGGGATCCCATTTAAGAGTTATTCCACATTTTTATGAAAACTGCTCACGTGCGTTATTTAGAGCTTAACATTTTTTGAAAAATCATTATGGGCACTCTATGCCTCAAAATCACACTCCATCTCAGTGCCTGGTCTCAAAATAATTCCATATAGTTAAACAAATATATACAGAAATTCTAGGACATTAAAAATTTCATCAAATTCAATTCAAAAAAGTGATAGAATTTAATTTAAAATGGATTCTTCAAAACGCAACGAAATGCAGTTTTCTTGAAGAAAATATCTACAGTACAAAAAGTTGTTATAAAAAATCACATAAAATTGATTCCAATTATATTAATTGGATTATTAATAATATAAATGAACAAATTTTATTTTGAAACCATTTTAAAAAAATTAACCCTTTTAAATTCTTGAAACTAAAAGAAATTTTTTAATAAAAATCAGTGTTTTCTACTATTCACTAAAAATTTAGTCTTTTCAAAAACATCATAAAATTTCATCCTAAGATAATGTTGTTCTTATGATTTGAAAAATTATATGATTGTTATCAAATATAATTTTAAAATTGGTATAAATTAATTATAATATTCTCTCACAAAAAGAACTAAAAATCATTTTTGATGAAAATGTATTTTTGAAGTAAAAAATGATTTTACTGAAAATTGAGTACTTATATAATATTAATTAATAAATACATTTAAACTATGTAAAAAAATTATATACATATTTCATAATGTGGTTAATTCTATTCATACCCATAAATTTAATAATTATTTTGTAATTTATCACATCTTATTTTAAACTTGGTGTTGTGTGTCAACCAAGCTATCAAACACTTATAATTTATTCAAATAGAAATATATTCTAAAATATCTATGTGTTAAATTATAGCCTCTTAAATAAATTTTTCCCACACAATTTTGATCTTGGTAATCAAAGGTTCGATATTTTCAAATATATTTTCTGAAAACTCACATCGTACAAAGGAATAATAAAGCATCATATAAAAAGGAAGTGGGGAACATAAAGCTTACATGAAACAAAACATAATTTGATTCCTAGATAATGTGAGCATTGATGATAAGTTGAAATATATACAAGGAGGAGAAAAATAACATCAAAGGAATAATAAATATTCATATAGAACATTTTCATGATAAAGTTAATGACCACCAAAACCATAAATCAGTGAGGGGTAAAAAGACCATCAATTCATCAAAAATGAAGGTAAAAGAAAAATATTTTTATTACAAGATTATTTTCCTAGAGTTAAGAGATTCTTTAACTATCAAGATAGAGTACATGAGAAAATATACTTATTTAATTTATTTCCATTTCATTATAATGGTTCAATCCTTTGGTTTTCCCTAGATTAATTTTAACTTATTGTTTCCCTAGGAATCCGGGGATGACCTCCTTGATGGGAGGTTCAAACATTCCGATCAGTTTCTAACGGTTTTGTTCATAGAACCGGAAACATCCAATGATTCTACATCCATTCAGACCTACTTTCCAAAGGTAGGTGCTCATTAGTTTGTGGACTGATGAGGCTTAGGAATTTGCATTGGTCTAGAGGATGGGAGGTCGGACTCATCACACCTTTTTGAGGGGAATTATTGTCTACTCCGGGACTCTCTTTATAGATTTAAGTTATGTTTGTGAATCCTTATTACATTAACAAGTATAAAATGATATTTCCTTCAGATCTGACAGTCAATGATTAAATATGTATGAAATTTAGATAATCTTTTGTATGTATTCGAGGTTCTTCATCGATACAGAATCATCTGTATTTATTAGAGATTCTTAGTCAATGGTACCCTTCAACACATTTATATAGAAGTCTCTTGGTCATTATGATGACCATTCTGGTTTTAAAGCCACTCAGTGGGGCACATGAAGTTTATTGTCATTTAGAAGGACATGGATTATTTTAGAGTTGGGATCGAACCCGTAGATGGGCTACCTACGTATACTTTTTTTATAAAAGGAATTAGAACCCACGTAGTTCGAGTAAGGGAGTATGATGTTTATGATTGATGGATCAAAGAAGGATGTCACAATTACTTTTACACTCTAAGCTCACATGAGTCATGCTTGGTGTGAGAAACAAGAGGTATTGGTAAAAATTAGACAATTTTTCCATGAAAGATGCAATCATAAGAAATAATGTGGGGCTTATGTATGTATGACTGCCCAGATAAATGAAGGTTAGGATTTACTTTAGGGAAGAAATCCAGGAACAGGGTCCATAAAGGTATATGTGATTCATGAAGATTTTGAATACTCTAACTTGGGGCTTACTCCTGAAAAGGAGGCCCAAATTAGGAGAAGTCTTGTGATTGGGTTTTACTCCTGAAAAGGAATACCAGATCAAAGGTAAATTAGGACTGTTTAAGAGAAATTAAGACTGGGGATTATTCCTGAAAAGGAGGCCCAGGTTAGAAGATTTGAAAAATTAAGGGACTTGGGGTTTACTCTTGAAGAGGATGCCCATATTTGAGACTGGGGATTACTCCTGAAAAGGAGGCCCAGGTCAAGGATTATGACTGGGGCTTATTCCTGAAAAGGAGGCCCAGGTTAAGGGAATTAAGGTTTGGGGCTTACTCCTGAGGAGGATGCCCAAATTAGGGGACTGGGGATTACTCCTAAGGAGGATGCCCAGATTTGGGAACTTTAAGAATTGGGTCTTACTTATAAGGAGGATGCCCAAGTTAAGAATTATGACTGGGACTTACTCCTAAGGAGGATGCCCATATTTGAGACTGGGGATTATTTCTGAAAAGTAAGCCCAGGTTAGGGGATCTGGGGCTTACTCCTAAAGAGGATTCCCAAATTATAGGACTTGGGGCTTACTCCTAAAGAGGATGCCCAAATTATAGGACTTATGACTGGGGATTATTCTTGAAAAGGAGACCCAGGTTAAGGATTATATCATCTTAAAGGATGAGGTTTAATGAATGAAATCTCAATCTTTAGTGACATAAAGATGTGTAAATCACTAGGTCTTGATAGATATTCCATAGAATTCCTTTCAGATAAGGAAGTCAAATCAAGAAATCATGCCATAAATGTCTTTGAAGAGTGTCTTGAAGACTGAATCTTGAATAGGAAAGGTGGAATGTCTTAAGAGGGGTGAAATGGGCAAGAAGGGCACCCAAAAAGGCAGGGGCGCACAAGTCCTGGCAGGCGTGCAGGTACTGCGTGGGCGCGCAAGTACCGGTCACGCAGGTATGCCTGCGCGACACATGGTGTACGTGTACAATGGTTAAACAGCAGGTTAATACTTGAGCGACTCTTGATTAAAGCCTTTAGAATCCTCTTGAGGTTCTTCCAAAAAAGGGGCACGCAAGTTCTATTGAAGGAGTAAGGCGGTGCACAAGTGTGGCCTTTTTACCTTAAGGGTTGGCCACTCAGGCGCGCAAGTGTTGATTAGTTTCAACACTTAGGCCTCCTTCCCCCTCTTTAGATCTTCTGTTCTAGGTAATATATTACCTTAGAAGTGTTTCAGAAGCTTTGAGAAGAGAATAGGGCACCGGGAGCTCAAATTTGAGTTTCTGGAAAAAAAAAAACCTCTCGAAATGGGGGGCCCACAGGGTCTACTTATAGGCTGGAGAATACCCCGGGCGGTTATCACTTAGGGCACGCAAGTGTACTTGCGCGACCATTGCGGCGTGCAAGTGTACTTGCGTGACCATCGTAGAACTTGCGCGACCCTTGTGCAACATTATTCTTATTCCTTCCTTTGTAAATTTTTGATATTTTTCCAAAGGTTGAATCACTTTGAGCTCATGGTATTTCTTTTTTTTCAGTGGTTAGACTCTATGACGAAAGGAGCGTCAACAAAAGTCCCCCCTCAGAGTTGGATCCAGAGAGAAAAGAGGATTTGACTCTGAGGAAAAAATAGAAACCAGGGGTCTTTATGGTTATCTGGCAGTTTAAAGTCATGCATGTCGGACATAAAAAAGGCTAATGTTTAAGGTCAAAATAGCTTTGACCGAAATGGATTAGAATTGAATCAATTCCATGAAAATTAATCTGAAAGCATATTACCATACTCAAGTATGAGGGAAAATATGTAAGCTATTACTTAAGAATATTTGCATCTGGGGAATGATATGAAAAAGAGATAAAAGTCATTAGAAGAATTAGTTTCCAAGAATGAAGTTACCATTATTTAACAAACCCGTTAGGGGGTTGAATTATGCAGGTCCAACTAAGGGCATTGGATGCATAGTTAAATAAAATGGTATCTTTTGGCTAACAAGTCTGTTATGTAGACTATTTATGCAAGGCCGCCTATGGGAACGTGCTGCATAGTTAGGAAAAAGAACTCTCAGAAATTTACTTTCCTAGTGCTAAAAGACAGTGAAAGTTTATGGAGATTCAAATCTTCCAATGTATAGATTTTGATGTATGGAAAGAGGTACTTGAATATGGAGAAGATATTTACAAACCAGATTATCAAAGAACTGGATGAATATCACTCCTGCGAAGGTCTGACCCAAACGTAGGGAAGAAGAATATAAATCATAGACTTGAATACTTTCAGATCATGAAAAAGGATATAGGACAAATATGTTAAGGATGGCTATTTTTGCGGATCCCTATATACTGTCGTTTAAGAAAAATAAGGACAAAAGAGGCATTCTTCCCAAGAATGAAGTTACCACTATCTTACAAACCCGTTAGGGGGTTGAATTATGCAGGGCCACCTAAGGAAATTGGCTGCATAGTCAAATAATAGTATCTTTTGGATAACAAGTCTGTTATGTAGACTGTTTATGCAAGGCCACCTATGGGCATGTGTTGCATAGTTAGGAAAAATAACTCTCATAAGTTTGACATTTTTGTGACTATAAGTCATGAAAAGGGTTATGAGGATCTGAAAATATTTAAGGTTAGAATTATGACACATAAAGATGGGTATTGTTCAATGTATACAGAGATACACAGATCAATGCTAACCATAATCATGTTGTGGTTGGGTCCTGAATTGAAATGTTGGACTTCACTACGTATCCCATAAGGATGAGAATCAAGCCATACGTAGTTATTAAACTACAGTTTAACGTCGTGTGGGACAAAATGATTAGAGATATAATTTTAGGGTCATAGAGCTTGGACCATTGTAAGAAATACACAGTGTGTGTTTTCATGGGGACTTTTCAGCCAAGGGACTGAAAATGGAATTTGGGGTTAGGCCCAAAGACTTGGGGATGGATTCTGGGGACACTCAAACATTCCTACGTATCCCATAAGGATGGGAATCAAGCCCACGTAGTTCTAGAAATACCCTCTGTACAAATTTGGTTCATACATGTGAAGGGTGAAAGGGGACTTTAGTAAAATGATGGTTAAACCCAAGATAAAAGGTTTGGTCATTACCATGTATGCACGTAGTCTTTGAAATGAAACATGATTGAGAAATCAATGAAAATAATGGTTCCCTCTCAGGTGAGGGTATCAAAGAAATTTGTAGTTTATTGTCATACTGGACAAAAGTGTTGTATAGTTTAACGTCGTATAACAAGGACGAAAGTGAACCAATGTAAAGATGTTGATTCTAAGGGCGGTTTCACGAATTAACATCGTATGAGATGGATATGAACTGACGTGAATAGATTGGTTTTGGGCTTGAACCTTGGAATGTTTCCTACGTACCCAGCTTGGAAGGAAAGGATCAAAGTCTGCATAGTTCAATTAAAGAATTAATTAATGATCAAGTTGTTCTTGGGGACAACAACCTAAAAAATGATGTTGGGACTTACACGTGGTTAGCGGCCCAGAGAGAGTGTTATGGTTGAGGTTTGCTCTAAGCTCACGTGATTCATACTCGGTGTGAGAAACAAGAGCTAACAACAACCATAAAGATGCATAGTTTAATTTCATGTAGGACATATAAATGGGACTATACAGTTTAAAGTCTTGCAGTTAGGACTATTGGTGCTGCACAGTTTAGTGTCATGTAGCTGAGACAAAATACAGTTTAATGTCATGTAGGACGTATCACGGACTTTCTGTACAGTTTAGTGTCATGTAGTTAGGACGATGGGGACAATAGAGTTTAACGTCATGTTGGACAAAAGGGGGACTATACAGTTTAATGTCATGAAGGGAGGACAAAAGAGTACACCATTTAACATCATGTTGGACGCATTAGGGACTTTTTCATAGTTTAACGTCATGTTGGACGAAAAAGGGACGATACAGTTTAGCGTCATGTTGGATGAAAGTGAGAATAGTTTAAGGTCATATGCATGGACCGTGGATGGTGTAGTTTAATGTCATGTTGGACGGTGGTGTAGTTTAAGGTCATACAGGACCTTGGATGATTATGTAGTTTAACGTCTTTCCGGATGTATGGGACTTTTATACAGTTTAGCATCATGTAGTTAGGATGTCACATTTTAACGTCTTATTGGACGTAAGGGACTTGCAAATAGTTTAGGGTCATATGCATGGACCGTTGATGATGCAGTTTAAGGTCATATAGGACCTAGTTTCAGTTTAAGGTCATACTAGACCTTTTAGGGAACTTTTTCACAGTTTAACGTCGTGTGGGACGAAAGTAAAAATAGTTTAAGGTCATATGTATGGACCGTTGTTGTATAGTTTAACGTCATATAGCAAGGACAAAAAAAAGTACTTTTCAGTTTATACAAAATACTTCTTCAAAAATCTGGCATTGGTTTGAGTAGTGATGAGTTCTCTATCCATTGAGATTAATGAATAAGCTCCATTGGAGTAGACCCTATGTATTGAATAAGGTCCTTCCCATTTTGGCTCAAGCTTGGGAGGTTTCTTTCCTGGTATCATTGGAGTTCTGAGAACTAATACCAATTCTAACTGAGTGAATGAACGAAGATGAACTTTTTTGTTAAAAGCACGTGCTATTCGATTCTGATAGACTTCCAAGTGGTGCAAAGTGCACAATCTTTTCTCATCTAACCGTTCCAATTCATTCAATCTCTTTTGAGATTTTTCATCTGTAGATGATTGATTACAAATGGAAACTCTGAGCGAGGGTAGTTGAACTTCAATGGGAAAGATGACTTCCGTTCCATATACCAATGAATATGGAGTTGACCGAGTTGCAGTGCGGTTGGTAGTCCGATAAGCCCATAAATCATGAAAGAGTTTATCAGGACATGACCTCTTATCTTTATCCACCATCTTTTGCAGTATATTTGAAAGAGTCTTGTTAAAGGCTTCTATCTGGCCGTTGGCCACTGCATGATACCGAGATGAATCGTTGGATTTGATGTTGTATTCTTGATACAACTTCTTCACCTCGGATGAACAGAAATTGGTGCCATTTTCCGTCAATATGGTATGAGGGACACCAAATCTGGTAATGATGTTAGACTTTATGAAGCTAACAACGCATTTAGAACTAACTTCCTTGAGAGGTATTGCCTATTCCCATTTGGAAAAGAAGTCAGTAGTAGTAAGAATGTACTTAAACTTCTTGGTCGTAGCCGAAGGGTAAGGTCCCACCACATCTATTCCCTATGTGGAAAATGGCCATGAGTATTTAGTTGTATGAAGCAACTCTGGAGGTTGATGAATGAATTTGGCATGTACTTGGCATGAATGACACTTCTTTGTGAAATTGACACAATCTCGTATCATTGAAGGCCAAAAGTATCCAAGCCTTCGAATCTGATCAGACAGTCTATGTCCAGACTGGTGGGCACCACAGACTCATGCATGCACTTATTTCATGACAGCCATTGTCTCTTCACCATCAATGCATCTGAAGAGAACTCCATCAAAACCACGTTTGTAGATAATTTTCTCTAGGTGATCTGGGATATCATAAAGAGTAAAATTAACCACACATCGCTGGATTTGTTCTTTCTCAGCTCTATCAGGTGGAAGTGTTCCATTTTGAATGTGTTCCCTGATAGGTGACATACATCCTGTAGTATGACAATACGGTTCAGGATTGGGACAAATTTCATTAATTTCCTCTGTTCTGATTTGAACATAAGGTGAAATTGCATAACGGTGGGCAATACTGATGGTTTTCTCGTCCCTATTTGGATCTTCCAGAGTTGTGGCTATATTAGCCAATGCATCATCTTGAGCATTTTGTGATCTTGGGACATAAGAAAATGTCGGTTCCAAAGGGAATTCCGCCATTAACTCTCTGACGTAATCATATAAAGGGATTAGTTCTTCTTTTCTGATGGCATAATCCCCATTGACTTGTTTGATTACTAGGTCTGAATCACCTTTCACCTTTAAGTGATTCACTTGTGTTTAAGTGCTAATTCCTAACCTACGATGAGAACTTGGTATTCTGCTTCATTATTGGTACCACCTTCCCACAATAAGAAGGAATAAGGTAACACTGTATTTTCTGGAGAAATGAGAACAATTCCTAAGCCAACTTTGTTGAATTTAGGATTTTCCATTTTCCTCCCTGTTGGACTTCTGGAAGCACCATCAAAATACATTTCCCATGCCTGAGGACTTTCTTGAATAGAGAAGACTTTCTCATCAGGGAGTTCAATATCTGAAGATGTGTCTTCTACTAAAGGGTGTTCAGCTAGAAAATAAGCCAGAGCTTGGCCCTTTATCACCTTTTAAGACACATACTGAATGTCGAATTGCTGCAAAATAACTGCCCACCTTTCCAGACGTCCTGTAAGCATTGGACGACTTAGGATAAATTTGAGCGGGTTATTGCGAGATACCAATTGGACATCGTGATGTTGCAGGTAGTGTCTCAACTTCTGAACTGCAAAGATTAATTCCAGGCAGCACTTCTCAATACTTGAATACTGGGTTTCTGCTTCAAGCATGGTTCGACTGAGATAGTAGAGGTTGTTTTCATTCCCAGCATCATTCTTTTGAGCAATAAAGGCACCCAATGATCGCTCTAAAGCCGTCACGTAGAGGATAATTGGTCTTTCTTCAATAGGTGGAATGAGTACCAGTGGACTCAAGAGGTATTTCTTGAGAATATCGAATGCTTATTGACATTATTCAATCCACTGGTAAGTGACTCCCTTCTTCATCAATTTGGTGAAGGGTAAACTTTTTCCTGCTAAATTGGCAATGAAATACCGAATATAGGCTAAGTGTACTTGAAGTCCTCTTAATTATTTAAAATTTTGAGGAGGTGACATACCAAGGATTCACTTGTTCTTCTCAGGATCGACTTCAATACCATGATGGCGTACAACAAAGCCGAGAAATTTTCCGGAGGTTACCCCAAAAGCACATTTTAAGGGGTTCATCTTCAAATTATGTTGTCGAAGCTTCCAGAATATGACTTCCAAATCAGCCAAGTGATTAGAAAGTTTTTTGGATTTAAATACCAAATCGTCTACATAGCATTCAACAAACTTCCCTAAGAAGGTTTTGAAGATACGATACATGGCACGCTCATAAGTTTCACCTGCATTCTTTAAGCCGAAGGGCATTACCCGGTAGAAAAACACACCCTGAGGGGATCTGAAGGCTGTAGATTCCTCGTCTTCTGGGGCCATTCAGATCCGATTATATCCGGAATATCCATCCATGAAGGATAGTGCTTCATAGCCAGTTTTTTCATCAATTAGAAGTTCTGTAATAGGAACTGGGAAATCATCCTTAGGACAATGCCGATTAAGATCTCTGAAATCAATGAAAACTCTACTTTGTCCATTCTTTTTCTTTACAGAGACAATATTATCCAACCATTTGGGATATTGAACTTCTCTGACGAAGTTAGCTTTGATAAGATTATCCACTTCAGCTTCAATTTTGGAAGCATAAGTTGGGTGTGTTCTTCTCGCGGCTTGCTTAAATCCTCGATGTTCTTCAGGTAAACCCAAATGATGAGTAGCAACATCAGGATCAAGCCCGGTCATTTCTGTATAGTTCTAGGAAAATATATCTCTATTTTTCTTTAGAAAAAAAATATACATCTCTTTCTCTTCAAGATTCATGGCCGCACTGATTAAAGTGGGGTGTGGATCTCCTTTTGTACCCAGATTTATTTCTCTGAGTTCATCCACAGTGGTAGAGATACCCTCTTCAAATGCTGGAGGAGCATCTCTGAGATCTTCCTCTTCTTCTTCATCATGTGTTATTTCTTCCATTACTACTTGCATAGTAGATGATAAAGTATAATTCTCATGATCTGAAGAGATGTCAAAATTTGCATATCTTGAAGAAGAAGCTTCCATTTCCGACCCGATTGATGATAAAGGGTCTTCTTTGGGTAAAAAAGAGGAGATGATGGATTCAGAATCGACATCATTGTTCACCTCCGATGTTGCTATAACTTCTTCTGGCCTAATTGGCGAAGCATAGAATTGTTGGATTTCAACAGATGAAATGAAGACGTCACCATTTTTTCTTTCATCACTTCTTGGTAGATTACCAATTTCTCCCATGTTGTCTGGTTCGATTGTCGTAATTGAAATTATGGATATTTCCATAAGAGTATTTTGATTTGGGTCTATCTTGTCAATTTGACTTATAGGAAACACATAATTTGTACTCACATGTGTAAATGGATTTACTGCAATTTTTTCCAAACCATATGGAGCATTAACTTTGGTAATCTTCTTTGTTATGGATTTCTCCCTTTGCTTCATGTGACAGAATTCTGCCTCAATGTATTGAGACTCACATGTCTTGAATGGGGCCTTATCACCATACAATGTCCCAAATTGACCATCGAAACAATATTTGAGACATTGATGGTATAATGAAGGGATAGCCGCATGTTTATGTAGCCAGGGTCTTCCAAGAAAGATGTTGAAGGATGAGTCTTGATCAACAACCATGAAATCTGAATTGGATAAAAGATCTCCAAACTGAGTTCTGAGTGTAACTTTATCCAGTGGTTCTTGTTCATTTTTATAATATCCCTGTAGAATCATGGTGGAAGGAGATAAATTAGATTCCGTGAGGCCCAATCGACGAAGTGTACGAATGGGCATGAGGTTGACTCCTGAACCATTGTCAATGAAAGCTCTTCGAACATCCACGCCATTGACCTTTCCAGACAAGTACAATGGTCTAATATGTCCATGAACAACATCATCTTCATCTTTATCAGTAAAGGATATTATTGCATGGCATTCTGCAGGATTATTATCTATGTGATAGACTTCAGCTGCAGCAATTTTAGTTTCAAACTTCTGAGGACTTTACAAAGCCTCAATGAGTGCTTCCCGAAGATCTTTTGACAGATTCAGAGCATCCAGAATTGATAACTTGGCTGGTACTTGGGCCAAGTGTTTCAATATATCATACTTTTGATCTAGAGGTCTGCGTTTCCCAATAGGAATATGTGGTTTTTCAGGTACCTTGGAAGCAGATGCTTTGGAAGTTGATTCATCCTGTATTGGGATAGGAGTTGGAAATATTCCTGGTTTTGGAAGATTAGACCGATTAGATCCATTTACTTGCTGAGAGAAAGAATATGGAACCTTCAACCGGTCTTCCAAAATAACTGTGCTAGGACTGAATTTTCTATTGGTATAAGAACTTGTTTGTTCTTGCTGAGCTCACTGAAGGGCTCTACCACAATTTTCTGTTGCGTACACAGTTCTAGCTGGGGTAGAATTGGAATAGTGGATTCTGAAAGATCCACGTCTTCCCCTGTATCCTGAGCCCCTGGAACTTCCTCTGATTCCTCTGTTTGATACAGGGAATTTAGGCTCATTTAAATCGAAACTTCGACTAGAATATGGATCATTTAATTTAATCATATTAACAGAACCAAAGATTAACTCTTCGTCTGATGAAGACTCTGTCTGATTAGCCTGTTTAGGCTGTGTCGTTTGGTGGGGCGGTTCCCGTGGCTTTGAAATAGATGGAATGAAGTCCACCAAAGTCAAAGACAACTTAGGCTTTGACACATACTCATCTTCTTCTGATTATTTTTCTTTCTTTGAATCATTCTGTTTCTTTGAGGACTTTCCCTCTGACGAAGAGGGTTTTTCCGCAACATTCATGGCAGAAGACACAATTGGTTTCCTTAATTGTGTTCGCAAAATAGCATGAGTTCGATTGATTGTCTTTCTGACCATCCAATCATCATAATTCTGTGAATTTTTGCTTTTGACTTCTTGCCATTCACCTTTTTCCTATGGAACTATAGCAGTGACACATGCTATCTGGGCTGAGGAGCCTTTCAATGTGACTTGTCCAGAGTCGACCATCTTTTGCAGGAGGTCTTTGAAGATAAAACACTCCTGGATGGGATGCCCCAACATTTGATGAAAAGGGAAATAATTAGAACGGTCTTCATCTCCTTTCTTGTTTGGCCTCTTGGGTATTGGCAATTGAACCAAATTGTTTTCCAGAGCTGAAATGAAATAACCAGGAACTTGTTTATTTCAGAAAGAGTATGTTTTGCTCTTCAGATCCTCAAATTGTTTTCGTCTTTGATCTTTTTGATCGTCTGGATGAAAAGAACTTTGTTTTTGGCACTCAGAAGGTGGAGCCCTTCGAGAAGATGAAGGTTTTGAGGTAGAAATAGGTACAGGTGCTTGTTTAAGCATAATTGTAGCAGTTTCTGCTTTACCAATTCTCCTTCTTGGAGCTGATAGAATTACACGAGATTTAGCCTTAGCCTGTATAAGGGAATATTCAATTTGCTGAGCGATTGAAGTAAGGTCTCGAAACCCTCCTGTGTATTTCACAGGGATTAACGGCGTGCATAATTCGTCACACAGATTTTCCACACAGATTGGGAACAATTCTTCTTGAGGGAGTGCTAAACTCAAGGAATATGTTAATCCCTTCCATCGAGCAATGAAATCAGAGACCCTTTCATTCTCCCTTTGCTTACAGTTTGTAAGATCGAAAACTGTTGTCTTTGGCAAAGTTGAGCTGAACTGAAGGAGTAATTTTTGGCAAAGATCCTCCCATCTGGTAATTGACCAGGATTTCAAGCTTGTATACCAAACAAAAGCTGGTCCTTGCAAGTTTCGCACGAAGCATCTGAGTTTCACTACTTCTTGCTGCTCTAGAGTTCCCATCATAGGATCACAACAAGACATGTAATGCATCAAATGTTGTTCAGGATTGCCTGATCCATTGAAAATAGGGAATACAGGGTTCCCAAAACTGGATGGAGGAGAAATTGAATCTACCTATTCAGGGTAAACTTTATTTTCTGGTTGAACTTGTGCATGCTTCCCTTCCATATTTTATAACCGAGCTGTTAATGACTCAACAGTAGTTATTAACTTTTGAGAAACATCCGGTTGAACTTGTACTTGGGTAGGTGCAATGAATAGAGCTTGGATAGATGTGGCGATTGGTGCTGCAACTGATGGTAGCACTGACAACTGTTGTTGCACTTGACCCGTAGGATTAGACCTGTGAGGGTGTACTGATAGAGGAGGATATTCTTGATCCATCTCAGTAGCTGCAACAAATTGCTTTGGATGACTGACTCTAGCGTGCTTAAGAAGAAGACTACTATGAAGTAGTTTTGCATTCAACCTTCTTAATTCCTTCATTTCTTCCTCCTGTTGTGAAAACCTCTTCTCTAGTGAGAGCAATTGACCTTCTCCAGAGGAAAGATATGTAACCTAGTTCTTTCCCTTCCCTTTGTTGGATCCTTTTCGGAGTGGGGGAAGTGGGTTACTCGAAGGATTAATTAAGTTCTGAGTAATCCTTTGACTTCGTGTACACACACCTTCTTCATTTGTGTCGGTGTGTACATATTCTTGAGCAGGAACCTCTTCATTTGAGTCCCCTGAGTGAGCCTCGTCTGGTGGATCAGCAACAACAGAATTGATGACATTGATTGATGCATAAATCATCGCATCCCTTCTATCAGAATTTCTGTGGTATTGTCTTATTCCATGTCTTTCATGAGACATTGCCTTTTGTTGATTCGATCCCTCAGGAACTTATTGACGGACCGTAATTTGGAGGGAATCTCTTGATAATTTGTCTCTTCGTTCCTCTTGAGGTTTCTTCCCCAATCGAGAAAAGACCGACTTTCTATGAGGAGGGGATTGATGATTTGAAAAAGTCCCCAGTCCAGTGGACTGGAGATGTTCTTGCTGTTCTCGCTCAACTCCCCGAATCCTTTTTGTTGATTCCGAGGGTTGGTTTAAAAGAGTCCCCAGTCTGGCGAGCTGGGGTGGTTCTTGACATGCTATGTCTGAGACTTTCTTGAAAGTACTCCTAATCTTGCGAACCTTAGTTCGGAAATTAGCTGGATGCATTAACCTGTATCCACTTTTATCACCCGGTTCAAAAGACCGTTGGATGATTTCCGACACTTCTGTCACTTGGTGATGTGCTTTCTCCAAACGAGAGGCATGTTCAATATTCTCGTTTGCTTGATGTAAGAGTAATTCGACAAATTGTTCTCTGTATTCTTGATTTTGAGATGAACTAGTTGAAGCCTGTTCTTGGGCAAGCTTTTTATTACAAACAAATCCCATTGACTGTGGCCAGCCATGAGAAATAACATTGCATGAGACCATTTTCAGTGGGCTTTGCTAACTGGATAGCACCGTGAAATGCAGTGCTCCATGAACACCCCATCCTCTGACATGAATACCAGATGGGTCATTGTAAATTAACTGATGCAATATTCTTAGTGCGCCAAAGCATGAATGTTGAAGGGCTCTCTGCTTCTTTTCAGCCTTCGGATATCGAGAGACTGATAGAGACGCCAAATCAATCTGACGTTGTAACCCTTCTATTATCTTAAGATGATTTTCATATTCATCATAAGATAATACTTTCTTTTTCAACTGACAAAGATTTTTCCATATGTTGAGACGAATATCATGAATTTCATCTTTCATCAACATTTCTGGAATATTATACTGAGAGTCAGCCAGAGGCCAAAGCATGACTGGCACTTCACCTTTCACCAGTTGTTTTCTCATGTTCAGCATTTCCTCTTTATCATTTGATAAATATTATTCTACCTGATTTGACCAGAGTTGGTGTTTCCTTGTTGCTTCATTGGATTCAATAGGATTGGTAGAGAAATCATTGATCAAACTAGAATATTCATGACTTAGGGGTGGTTCGGAGAATGACATACACCCTGGGCTATCTTCTGATTGAGAAAGTATTTCACCTGCTAGCGATGAATCTTCAGACATGACTGGTTTCACATTTGCAAGTGCCTCAAGATAAGAGGGCTTTCTCGGCACTACATTGTCTACTGGAGCATTTTCCGGGCAATATGCATCACTACTGTGGAGAGGACTTTCACAGCGAAATTCATCATCACGGGGAGGACCACCATAATGGGTTACAGCAAAAGATGAGATCTCTTTCTCCTTGGTCTTCTGACCACACATAGGGTTCCTGTGGCTCTCATCAGAAGATGAAACTTCAAGATCGACCGAATTTTTATGAAGCAAGCCTTCATGAGGAAGTGTCTGTTGAATACCTTCGGAATTAATGTTCCCACTATTGGGAAATGAGGGAGTAGAATCTTGAATTTCAACAGATAATTGTTTGAGGGCATCAAGAACTCCAGCATCGAGCAAGGCCTTGTTACAGATTGGCTCTTGATCTCCTGACTGTGCTGGGCAGGTCTTTTTCTTAGACGCCTTCTTACTCGCCTTGGAAACCACTTGTTGATGAAAGTAGTTGCTCTGAGCAGGTTTATATTCCTGATCAGGAAATATGGCCAGGTTAGGCTGAAGATCTCTACTCAAATTAGGTGTATGTGCCTGACTTGGTTGTCTGTATGATATGGGGGAGTATGCCCCACAACCCTCTTAGACTGGAACAGATGTGTGTGTTTGTTCCGGAGTGAATTGTTGATGTGTCACTCCACTGGTAGGGATAGATTTATGTGTCTTTCCCTGAGATGCCGCTGAAGTTGTTATAATATCCTGGCAGGCATCCAGAATATGAGCAGGGATTTGCTTCTGCTCTTTCACCATTGATAGAATATGCTTGGTGAATTTAGTTACCGGAATGAGAATATACGTCGATTCCGGGATTGGAGTAGGTGTATGTGTCTGCTCGTGTCCTCCTTTTCCTGTCAGTGAATCCTGATAGTACTCAAGTGTGGGGGAAGAGAGTTGAGTATGCCTTTTATTTGTTTTCGGGGCTTTCCGACTAACTTCTCTCAATGCTACCAAGCGAGACTGTTGGTAGGCTTGATTAATACTAGCAGGTGTATGTGCCTGCTGATTGCACTTTGCCAAACGTGGTTGACGAGATCCATCATATGTAGTTAGACGAGCCTGCTGACTAGATGATGATTTATAAACAGGTGTATGTTCCTGCCTATAGTACTCCGCCGGAATTGCCTGGCAGGATTGGCGTGATGCTGCCATACGAGTCTGCTGGACAGTGGAATTAAAACGGGCAGGTGTATGTGTCTGCTCATTGCTTGCCACCAAGTTAGGTTGGTGGACTTCTCTAGAGATGGTAGAGATGAGAACCTGCTCACTGTTGACCGGATTCCTCCTCTGGTGGTTCGTCTTTCTTGCTCAGGTTCGAGGAACCTGAGCCGAATGACTGGAGTCGGTACCCTCATCATGTTGAGGGCGCACTGTCGCACGAGTCTAGCGACGATTGTTGGTGGGAGACCTCAGGAAGGACTCATGTCTGTTTGAATTAAGGTCCTAATGGACCTACTCATTCACCTCCCCAGAATAAGGGAGCGAATGGTGATTGCGTTCCGGGGATAACGACCCGAAACGGTTGTAGACAGTGGTCAGCACCGCCTGCTTCTTGATCACTGGTCGTCATTGTCCGGGTGACCGATGTGAGTTATTTACTTGGAGGGCTTGTCGGGAAGCCTATAGAGTTGGGATGGTACCATGTTGACGGTACTTCTTAACCAGTTCGTTTGATACCCAGCGTTGAAGACGCTGAGTAGGTGATATCGTCCTTAGAGCGGACGACGATCCAGCAGGAGTAGAAGCAGTGGCATTTACAGCAGCAGTATTCACAGGTGTGAACTTGAGAGTAGCCATTATATAAATACAGAAGATCTTGGAAAAGAGTGCCTGTTTGATATAACAGACGTAACCAAGATAAATTCAGCCACTACATCTTTTGGATGATCACATATGACAATGATTTTTTTTGTTGGCCCTCTCATTTAGTTTTAAATAGGGGCCTGACAAATGGGTAAAACATTATTTTAACTTGGTTAAGGATTCACGTCGGGTTCACCATTTTTGTTTCCTTCGGAATCTGGGGATGACCGCCTTGATGGGAGGTTCAAACATTATGATCGGTTTCCAATGGGTTTGTTTGTAGAACCGGAAACATCCAATGATTTCACATCCATTCGGACCTACTTTCCAAAGGTAGGTGCTCATTAGTTTGTGGACTGATGAGGCTTAGGAATTTACATTGGTCGAGAGGATGGGAGGTCGGACTCATCAAACCTTTTTGAGGGGAATTATTGTCTACTTTGGGACTCTCTTTATAGATTTAAGTTATGTTCGTGAATACTTATTTAATTACCAAGTATAAAATGAGCTTTCCTTCAGATCTGACAATAAATGATTAAATATGTAGGAAATTTAGAGAATCTTTTGTATGTATTTTAGGTTCTTCATCGATAGAGAATCATCTCTATTTATTAGATATTCTTGGTCAATGGTACCCTTCGACACATTTATATAGAAGTCTCTTAGTCATTATGATGACCATGCTGGTTTTAAAGCCACTCAGTGGGGCACTTGAAGTTTATTGTCATTCAGAAGGACATGGATTATTTTAGAGTTGGGATCGAACCCGTAGACGGGCTACCTACGTATCCTTTGTTTAGAAAAGGAATCAGAACCCACGTAGTTCAAGTAAGGGAGTATGATGTTTATGATTGAAGGCTCAAATAAGGATGTCACAATTACTTTTACACTCTAAGATCACATGAGTCATGCTCAGTGTGAGAAACAATAGGTATTAGTAAAAATTAGACAATTGTGCCATGAAAAATGCAATCATAAGAAATAATGTGGGGCTTATGTATGTATGACTGCCCAGATAAATGAAGGTTAGGATTTACTTTAGGGAAGAAATCCAGGAATAGGGTTCATAAAGGTATATGTGCTTCATGGAGATTTTGAATACTCTAACATGGGCCTTACTCCTGAAAAGGAGGCCCAAATTAGGAGAAGACTTATGATTGGGTTTTACTCCTGAAAAGGAATCCCAGATCAAAGGTAAATTAGGACTGGTTAAGAGAAATTAAGACTGGGGCTTATTCCTGAAAAGGAGGCCCAGGTTAGGAGATTTGAAAAATTAAGGGACTTGGGGTTTACTCTTGAAGAGGATGCCCATATTTGAGACTGGGGATTACTCCTGAAAAGGAGGCCCATGTCAAGGATTATGACTGGGGCTTATTCTTGAAAAGGAGTCCCAGGTTAAGGGAATTAAGGTTTGGGGATTACTCCTGAGGAGGATTCCGAAATTAGGGGACTGGGGCTTACTCCTAAGGAGGATGCCCAGATTTGGGAACTTTAAGAATTGGGGCTTACTCCTAAGGAGGATTCCCAAGTTAAGAATTATGACTGGAACTTACTCCTAAGGTGGATGCCCATATTTGAGACTGGGGCTTATTCCTGAAAAGGAAGCCCGGGTTAGGGGATCTGGGGCTTACTCCTAAAGAGGATGCCCAAATTAGAGGACTTGGGGCTTACTCCTAAAGAGGATGCCCAAATTAGAGGACTTATGATTGGGGATTATTCTTGAAAATGAGACCCAGGTTAAGGATTCTCTCATCTTAAAGGATGAGGTTGAAGGAATGAAATCTCAATCTTTAGTGACATAAAGATGTGTAAATCACTAGGTCTTGAGAGATATTCCACAGAATTTATTTCAGATAAGGAAGTCAAATCAAGAAATCATGCCATAAATGGCTTTCAAGAGTGTCTTGAAGACTGAATCTTGAATAGGAAAGGTGGAATGGCTTAAGAGGGGTGAAATGGGAAAGAAGGGCACCCAAAAAGGCAGGGGTGCGCAAGTCCTGGCTGGCGCGCAGGTACTGTGTGGGTGCGCAAGTACTGGTCGCGCAGGTATGCCTGCGCGACACATGGTGTACTTGCGCGACGGTTAACCAACAGGGTAATACATGAGAGAATCATGATTAAAGCCTTTATAATACTCTTGAGGTTCTTCCAAAAAAGGGGCGCACAAGTTTTATTGAAGGAGTAAGACAGCGTGCAAGTGTGGCCTTTTTCCCTTAAAGGCTGGCCACTCAGGCGCACAAGTTTTGATGAGTTTCAACACTTAGGACTTCCTCTCCCTCTTTATATCTTCCGTTCTAGGTAAGAAATTACCTTATAAGTGTTTCGGAAGCTTTGAGAAGAGACTAGGGCACCGGGAGCTCAAATCTGAGTTTTTGGAAAAAATCCTCCACAAATGGGGGGCCCATAGGGTCTATTTATAGGCAGGAGAACACCCTGGGTGGTTACTACTTAGGTAGCGCAAGTCACTTGCGCGACCACTAGGCGTCGCGCAAGTGGACTTGCACGACAGTGATAGAACTTGCGCGGCACATGTGCTTTTTATCCCTTGTTCATGCCTTTGTCGATTTTTGATATTTTCTTCAAAGGATGGATCAATTTGTGCTAAGTCATTTCCCTTTACATTCCTTTGGACTCTGTGACGAAAAAGGAGAATCAACACTTATATATCATCTCATATTCCATGAAATAAATATTCAAGATGAATTTTTTATGTCTGAATAACTTAAAATAACTTTTAATGAATAAAAATTCAATCCTTCTATCTCAATATATTTACCAAAACAAAAATTGTTAGAACAAGTTTTCCAATATAGATAAATATAGAACATTAATTTCAAAAACCATAACAATAATACCCAAAGTTAAACATATTCCATTATATAAGTAGTTAACCTTAAGAATCCTCTAAAATATGTTTGAATAAATTCAAAACCCAAAAATACAAAATATTTTATCACATTTTTTTAAATCAACTTTAATATTTATCCCTAGACAACATGTAGTATCTCATAATGTTACATACCAAACATGTGAATACATTGATCATGTATTCTCTTAAAGACTGTCAACATTTTACCAAAATAACTTGAATAATCATAAAACATCAATTAAAATATAAATAATTCCAAAATTTAACTCAATATTTATTCCTTAAATAAACTTTTCACTAAAACACCTACTAAACTAAAGGGTTTTACTCCCATAAATATCTTCCAAAATAACCATAATCATATTGAACTTCCATCACGTAAAATCTAAAAAGGGGTATCTAAACCATTAAACTTATTATCAACCTTGGAATTATCAAACCATGAAACTTTAGGTTTATACCATACCATTATAGAATAGTATAGGTTTCCATAGATTCAATCATCTTATTCATCATAATGATTTATAAATAAAATGTGAGTTATCAAAAGAATATCCCTTAGTATTTTCTATCTAGGAATGAGGTCTTAGGACCACTCATCATGAACTAGTGATGATTGATCTAATTCTCAATATGTCTAATTTAGAGTTTTTACCCCTAGATGCATCTATGTCATAGCCGCATCAGCTTTCTAGTATCCAGACATGGATTTATTTCTATTAAATCCACATAATCTCTAATTTTCTAGAAGTTTATGATGGTGTCTTATGATTAGAATTATCCCTAGGGTTTTATATAAAGTTTTATAACCCTAATATCTAATTATTATCTAAAATATACTTTGATACCAACTACAGTGACCCATACTTTTCACTCATAAATATTACATCATTTTAGATAAATATCCAATACATAACATTATGATTAACACCATAACCAAAATGGTTTAGTGTATTTGGAGACTAGATACATAAAATATATTATTTCATAAAGGATATTCAAAATCTCACATATATTTCTTCTCATATTATATCCTTATTCGATATACCCTACATAAAACCTTTCTTCATGGCCTTAGGAAAGGGAACATAAGAAAGGGTGAGCTCAAATACTCAGTAAGGGTAAACATGAGGGGTATCAATCAATTATCATATGAAAGAATAAGATATGCATGGTATAAGATCATGATCATAACTTAAAAGGTTCATACCCAATAATTTATATATCATAAACATGAGTCGTGTCATAAAACTTTGTCATGGAAAAATAAAACATTCATAAGAGTACTGAATAACCAATTATCATTTTTGATCCATGAGATAATAACATAAACATATAAATATAGAAAAAAATATCTTATAACATTGTGAATGTTTATAAATATAAATAGGTTTCCTATTTAAGTTAAGGACATGAAATAAGGTCCTTATACAAACTTATAAACATGAAACTAGGTTCACACACAATCTTGTGGACATGAAATCAGGTCTTCTCATCAACTTATAGACATGAAACCTGGTTCATGAATCTTTTTTTGAAAATTTAATCAATTTTAAACATAATTATCTCATGATTTATCTATATTTACTGAATTAATTTGAGGGATATAATAGACCCACCTATCACATAATCATTATCCATTCATATTTACTCCACAAGATCATAAATCATTCATCATATCATAAAATCATAACCAATGGAAAAGAAAATGGTTTCATATACATATCATCATCATAATAATAAACCATATAGAGAAAAACTAAGGATTTTATCATTTGATAATATACCTATTAAATAATAATTAATATCAAAGGATGTTATCATACATTAAAATTTCCTTCAAATGATCATTGGAATATTTTTTGAGAAAAATATAATTTCCATTTTGAAATCACTTATTTAAAAACATATTTCAAAATATTAAGGAAATAATTTAAATTGAAAAAACCCATGGAAACTTGTGAACGAAGATTCAAATCATTTACCAGTCATGATGTGGGGAATTATATTCATTTCATAATTGTTAAAAAGAATATTTTTTCCCATCTTCGGTAAAAGGTACATTATTCAGAAAATGAGAAGAACGTTATTTTTACACATTTTTAAAAGAAGTAAAATGTGGGTAAAAATGAATTTAAAAAATCATTTAATAATATTAAAAATTTTACTTTAAAAAATTTTAGAAAACATGGATATGAAATAAAAAAATTCAGGCTAAAAGAGGAGAAATAAGTTTGGATTTTCTTAAAAACATTTTCTGAACCATTTTGAGTGATGAAGAGAAGAAAATGGTACTAAAATATTAAAATTATTTAAATAAAAATAAGAGAATAAAAATTAAATTTTTTTATTAGTTAGTATCATATAATTTCTTTAATATTAATTCATTCATAAATAAACTCGAATAAAATGGGATTGAAATATAAATAGATTTCCACTTTGGTAAATTTTGAATCATAATCCCCGTGAAAGAATAAATTCAAAACAAATTCTAAATATCATTAACATAAGTATATTAATGATATAACATTTCAATGGGGTTTTATATACACCCCATAAAATAAGATAGGTTTATAAAATAACATATGTCATAAAGAAGACAATTTGAGATGATAAACCCTTATAGATTTAGTAATCTTCAATTGAAATCTCATAAAAGAGGGAACTATATATGTATTTTTAAATCTCAATAATTTAATTATAATCATAATAATATACATTAATGGGTATTGTATACACCTCATAAAAGAAAAAAGTGGTGAATATGGCATGTATCTCATAGAAATAAAGGTGAAATGAGAATCCCTTGCCACATTTCATGTCTTGTTTCATACACATTAAAACCTACTATGACATAAATATAGATTTATTGTAAATATATTATAAAACAATTCTCATATTTATCATAACATAAATTATTTAATTAAAACATCATGTCTTCTATTTATTAACATTTCTTTATTAAAATCATTATTCTGGGTGGTAACTGCTTCATTTTTCATGCATGTTTCGGTTCATTAGTCTTGGTCCTTGTACTTTTATCATGGTTTCATAATATATGGAATTTTAATTACATAATGATAATAGTATTTAATCATTTTATATACTTTTATACTATTAATATAAAGTGGTGATGAAAAATTAATTACAACACTTTGTGGATATTCTAGTCTATACGTACATAGGAGTGATGTTTCCACTTTTCGATGGATATAATGAAAGAAAGGTAAATAATAATTAACCTTTAAATATTCATTATTATATAATATATATTCATTAAATATATCCTTATTACCATACATGTAAAATATAAAATTAAAAATAAATCACATCGCTTAGTGGATGTGGTAGTCCACACAGACATATGTGTGATGTAATCGTTTTTCAATGAATGTAAAGGTAAGAAATTAAATAATATATTATTGTTAAAAAGTATAATTAGGCCATAAATATCATATATAAACATTAAATCCATCATAATAACCATACATTAATTATGGTGATGGATAATGGACCATATTACTATGTTTAGGCGGTAGTCCACATGTACGCACAAACGATACTTTTTATTTCTCATTTGATGTAAAAGAGGTGGAAAATGGTTGTACCATAATCACAATAACATATCAGTATATTTATGATAATTTATTGATAATTTTATGATGTATTCAATAGATTTAGATAAATTATAAGAATAAATAATGAAGTACTTGGTTAAGAATTATACTCTTCATGGAGAAACCTCCTTTGGATTACACCTTAAACCTTTAAAGGATGGTCTTTTAGAAAGTAAAAAAACTCCAGGGCATGGGGAATGAAGCTCAGAAGTTATTATGTGTAAGAACCTAGTTTTTCACTTAGGTCTGGATCATTTAAATTTAGGTTTAAATCCTTTCTTTGGACCTAATATAGATACCCAATAAGTTATAAAAGGTCTCTAGAGTGTCCTAGGAAAGTTCAGAGCCTAGAACCCATCTTTTGGGGGAAAATGCACATGTCGCATGGTTAGAACACAGTTGGCGCACGGTTTGGCTAACCATGTTGATGGAACTTTTTAGACAGAACCATATATCATGGTTTGCACACGGTTATGCAGCACAACCATGTAAGTTCCTCTTCTACCCAGGTAACTGTGCACGATTTTTCAAATCATGTGTACAAACCATGCACAAGACATTTTTCTGGGTAAATTGTCCTTTTTCCCTTAATGATCTAATTAGATCCCTCCTTCTTCCCTAATCTAAGAACCATTGGGATTAACTTTTTTATCTCTCAAATTGGAGCTTTATTAAGTACAAATCTAGGGATTGAAAGTCTCCTTTATCCGGGATATGATCAAGCTTTCATTCATCATGTTGGATGCACAATAGTAAGTACTCGAGTCTGTTTGAACCTTTACCCATATCTCTTTATCTCGACCTAGTTATTGAGGTGTGAGAATTTTTCCTCTTTTATAATATCTACTCTAATATAATCCAAATCAAGGTCCAATTCCATAGGAGGATATTCATAAAAGCCTAAGGTGGGTGGTCTATAACTCATCCCTCAAGTTCATTGATTTTGGAATTTATTGTGTGGGGCCCAACGATTTCATCGGTTTCCAATAATATAATTTATATTTCATAATTATAATCATCAGAACCATATAGATATTCTCTTCACATATATGTTGTTAAGTGTTGGTCGTTACGCCCACAACTCCAACCGTCCCATATAGTATATTATTCCATAATTGGGTTTTTAGTGTTTGACATGTTTTAGCCATCGTTTGGGTTTGACTTTCCTTAACCCTTATAAGGGTAATATTTTCTATATTAAATGGATTTATTTTTATTATGAATTTCATAATGTCAAGTTCCATGTATTCCCACCACTTGACCCACCTATGGTAAGTGCTTCAATTGATAATTAAATGTGAAATGGAAATTGGAAGGTATACAAAGTATATGACTTAATCAGATTAAATTATGAATGATTAATAGGTTTCATGTCTATAGAACCCCTTACCATGCTGATATAAGGTAGTATAATGAACCTTAATTATTGAATATGCTTTTAATGTAATTAATAAAGGTTTCATGCTACTTGTCCTTGTCACACTAATAAAAGGCAAGGCTTGAACCAAAGGGACTTATTGATTAATTATGGATTGATTAAAAATTCGCATGCTACTTAACCTTATCACACTAATGAAAGGAAAAATTGAACAAATGAAATATTTCATGAATTCATAATAAAATAGGAATGGCCTAACTTGAGCTCACCTTGGATTCTGATCAAAAAATTCCATGAGCACTCGGGAACCCCATTCTGATTCAAGGATACGACTTTCTTAGGTTGAGACCTACCTAGATCCCAATCCTTTTCTATTATTTGGAAGCCTGGTATGATTTCATAAGATCCCTTAAATATCATTACATGATTCCTTGGATACACTCCTTGTATCCATCATTAACAAGTAGGTTCCATGGTTACAGCCTATAGGGCCTTGTCTCTGCTTAGCCCCATTTTACCTTGGACGGTCACCTTGGATTCGATAGGAATATTATTGTGGAATTCCTTGGATTATGATCCATGGATTACACTCTTACCCTTATCCAGGATACCATTATTACTGATTTTGTGGCCCTTGAGGTCTACATCTCCTTGATTATTACCTTGTAACTTCATTATTAAATGTCATTACAGGTTTCCTTTTCATAACTTGTAACCTTCACTATTGTTAACATGTGACTTATTTATAAACTAGTATTAATCAATTAACTTACTAGTTATGTTAAGATGTTAGTCAAGGGATGAAGAAGGTACTTGGGTTTTTAGTTACATTGTACTACTTTACTTTATATATGCATGCTTGAACACTGTTACATTTCCATTACACGGTCCATATATTATAGACACCATTGGTGGTGTCCCAATGATATTTATCTCACACCCTCTCTAGGTGTTGTTTGGTACCCAAAGTAGATTTTATGGTTGTAAGTGTTGACAAAGGGAATCATACGGTTTCAAACATTAAATTACTTCATGTTTAATATGGAGCTTGATACCATATGATTGAGTTGGATCTCAAGATTCTTGGGATAGTCATTGATTTATTTTTTAATTATGTGGAAAATGTTATGCCTTCTATCTTGTATCCATGTTTTATAGTTTTATAGTGACATGTCATATCATCAGTTCTTGAATGTTATTCCAGTTGTTTTTGTTATAGTTACTATTATCTCTATTTTTTCGGTTGTGTATTCTGTTTACTTATATTTCTTCCACTATTTACCAATGTTTACATTCATCCACTAGACTACACTTTGGTAACTAAGGAATAGTCTACCCACGGACACACCATAGGCCCTCGTTGTTAGTCGGTAGCCTCTGTCGTTTAGGGAGATGTTCTTGAGGCCATGTGGCCCATCGGGCTCGGGGCATTGGTTAAGTGGCATCCGGGTCTGGGACGTCACAAAGTGGTATCAAAGGGAAGGTTTTCCTTTCTTGCTTTACTATTTGGCAATAATATATTATAGATTAGGAATTATTAGGATTTTTTCATAAGTTGTGCTTGGGCGTTGCGAACCCATATTCGAGGTAAAAACCAAGTTGCCTAAATTATAATTGTTTTTTTATTTTTCCTATTACAGTTGATATTATTTCATCATTAGGTGATGCACATGCTATGTGGAGTTATTGATTATTACTTTTATTGAGGATTTTCTTTCGTCATTGGCCTGATGATATGAAGGCAAGGATCATTGTTACCTGTATCATTATAGAAACCTAGAATTTGCATGCCTTGCATATTTCTATACCATATAGATGTATTTCACTTTTTTCATTACTTAATATGCATGTGATTATTGAGTGATGATGTGATAGTTATCTTGTACATGTATTAATTTTGGTTGTGATTGAGTGATTCCATGTCTCAATTCATGAGGTGTATAAGCCCTCATGGGTTGGGATGAGTAATTTACAAAGTCGGGCCATTATGCTATAAATAAATGGGTGTTTTTTCTAGTGATAGTTGTATGGAAACTGATTCACTGGGAATGGATACCCATTATAAAGTGGATCATGAAATCTAAGATAAATTGGTTTCACATCCTTATCCCATGTTCTCATGTTTATGAATGGTAAAGCAGTGAACCTGGTAATTAAATGTAAAAGGAAATGGAACTTATACTTGAGAACTTACCAATACCCAGCCATCTAAGCGAGTAGTTGGGGTAGTATGTCATAGGTTTTGAGTTTTATTATGTTCATCTCCCACTAGTGATGTTATCTTTATACTTAAGCTTGTTTTGAGGTGTGTGCTTGTAATTTTTAGACTAGTGTTTCCATGACTTCCTTGTGTCATATTCCAGGAAGGTGGAGCGACCATGTTCTATATGTGGTGGGCCCTGAGCCACCACTCTTACCTCCAGGAGTGCCACTTGATGCACCGCCTTCTATATCTCTGTATCTATTATGGAAAGTCTCAGACTAGAGATATTGTATTAATATGGTGTAATGACCCTAGATACACCATTAGGGGTACGAACAGAGGGCATACTCTAGTGTAGGGACTGCCCCTTGAGGTAGGTAGTTTCCCTTTCTTATGGAACATCTTTGTTCTCAAGATAATGGGATTTGATGTCATACTTGGGATGGATTGGTTGGTTCAATATTATTCTTTTCTAGACTTCTATCACCACAGGGTATCATTTACATCACCAGAGGATAGTATTTATCTACATAAGGGTGAGTGGGATGTCCAAGATGGTAGATATTGACCATAACATCATGTCTTAGGTATAGGGACTGCCTAAATCACAAATCTAGATCTATTCATGGAGGATCAGGGTTTACGACAATTTTATTTCCCTCTAGTGGTGGATAATTTCAGAGATGTCTTTCCTAATGATTTTTCTAGATTGCCTCCTAAGAGAGAGGTAGAGTTTACAATCAATCTTGTTCTAGAAGAAACTCTAGTGTCTATTACTCTATATAGTATGGCACCAATAGAGCTTCAAGAGATCAAGAGGAAGTTAGAGGATTTATAGTCCAAAGGCTTTATACAGTCCAGTACATCCTCTTGGGGTTTGCCCATGCTTTTGCCAAGAAGGTGGATGGAACCTTATGTCTATGTGTGGATTACAAAATTTTGAACCAGATTACAATTAATAACGGATATCTACTTCCTTGAATAGATGATATCTTTAACCATCTATGAGGATCAAAGGTCTTATCCAAGATCGACTGAGATTGGGTTATCATCAGGTACAAGACAGGCCATCATACATTCCTTATACAGCATTCTGAAGTGGGTATGGTCTGTATGAGTATCTTATTGTGTTTTTTGGACTTACGAACATGCCTATTTTTTCATGGATCTCATGAATAGGATTTTACACCTCTATTTGGACTCTTTTGTCGTAATATTTGTGGATGACATCTTGGTGTATTCTCTCACTCATATAAACCATTACAAACATCATGAGATCATTCTAAGTACACTAATAGAGCATAAAATTTATTCCAAGCTTGATAATTTCCACTTATAGATAGAATTAGTTCACTTATTGAGTCATATTATATCAAAATTAGGCATATCTATTGACCTAGAAAATGTTAGTGTTGTAGTTTTCTGGGAGAATCCCAAGAACATGTTTGATATATGAAGTTTCTTGGGGATTTCTAGATATTAAAGTCAATTCATATAGGACTTTTCCCACCTTGATTCACCTATTAATGGTATTATAAATAAGGGTGTCAAGTTCATATAGTCAAAAGAATGGGATAAATCCTTTCAGGAACTGAAAGGGAGGCTTTTATCAGCACTTATTCTGACACTTTTGGATCCATGCATAGGTTATACCATCTTCTGTGATGCATTGGGAATCAGCCTAGGAGCAGTGATGATTTAAGGGGGTAAATTCATTGTGTATAGATCTTAGTAGTTAAGGCCTCATGAGAGGAATTACCCAAAGCATGACCTTGATCTAGTAGTAGTTATTCAAAACTTATGTTGCTGGAGACATTATCTATTGGGTGAGAGATTTGTGGTGTACGCAGGCTACAAGAGCCTAAAATATATCTTTTGTTAGAATGACTTGAACCTCAGAAAGAAGAGATGGGTAAAATATCTACAATCCTTTTATTTTGAGATTTCCTATATGCCTGGTAAGGGTAATGTAGTTGTAGATTCACTGAGTCAGAAAACTCAAACACAGGCCGTATGGGAAGCCAGTGATGAATGGAAGTTAATGGACCTCTTTTTTTAGCTGCATCTAGAGTTTCATGATAGTCACAAGTAGTATTATCTATCATCCTTGATAGTTACCTCTTCACTCCTTGAGAAGGTGAAGGGTAGATAGTTTTTAGATCCTTAAGGTTTTGTTCTCTGTGAGAGTATATCATGAGATAACCGGCCTCCAGATTGGTCTGTGGACAAATAAAATGTCCTTCATCTACATGGACATATCTGGGTTCCTACAGATATGAAATAGGAGTTGATGAAAAATTATCATTCTTCTCAGTGTCCATTTCATCCAAGAATCTCCAAGATGTATTGAGATATGTGATTCTAGTATTGGTGGCCTAGGATGAAACGTTTGATAGTAGGCTTTATCACTAGGAGTTCCACATGTCATCAGGTTAAGGTGGAGCACCAGAGACCTACAATCTTGCTACAACTACTTCTAATCCTGAAATTTAAATGAGAATATGTTCCCATGGACTTTGTAGTTATTTTTCCTAGGTATCCTAGAGGTAGTGATGTTGTATGGGTTGTCATTGACCGACTAACAAAATCATCCCACTTCATTACTATTCGGGAGACTTTCGTAGTTGATGAGCTGGGAAGACTATATTTTTGTGAGATCATATGACTCCACGGGTTCCCAGATACTATCATTTAAGATAGGTACACTTGTTTCACATCACGATTCTAGAATGTATTGCATAAGGCTATGGGAACACTAGTGCTTCCATGTGTAGAAATTTTGGCTATATCCACGTTTAAAAACTATGACTATAGAGGTCAAAACCTTTGCTATAAGATAATATAAATAGCCATAGTTCTAGCTGGTTTTGGTATGTATTAGCATGGCTATATCTAAAATCTATATCCACAGTTTTCTTGGGCAATAGCCACAGTTTTCCACTATTGAAATAGATCTATTTCCACAGTTTTCCAAACTATGCATATAGACCCCATAGCTGTCCACAGTGGTACTTGGGCTATAGACACAGTTGCCCACCATGGAAATAGGGCTATATCCATGGTTTTTAACCATGTCCATAGCCTAATTAAACTATGGCTATAGCCCAAAAATAATGTACACCCAACCAGATTCGATCTTTGTACCTACACTATGTTCACCTTTCACCTTACCACTACACCATGGATGCCTTTGGGTATATATTTATATATTTTGTTATATATATTATTAAAAACCATGTCTATAGAATGTAAACCATGTCTATAGCCCTTACTATCATTTTTTGGTGGGTTAATTTTTTTCCCGCGTAAGGGAGGGATACCTATAACGACAGTTTTGCGGAACCATTACTATAGAAAAAAAAACTCTATAGTAATGGTTTAGGAAAATCATCTCTATATCCCTTAAAAAAACTCTATAGACCTAGTTTTACCCAAATCATGGCTATATCCTTTGAGAAAAATCTCTATAGCCATATTTTTATTAAAATCATCGCTATATCCCTTGGTAAAAACTCTATAGCCATGGTTTTACAAAAATCGTGGCTATTGGTCTAGGAAAAAGACCCTATAGCCATGGTTTAACACAAACTGTGGCTATAGCCCTCAAAAAAACACTCTATAGACATGGTTTTATAGAACCATGGATATAAATGTTGAATAAAAAACTCAATAGCCACATTTTCAGAAAACCGTAGCTATAGCCTTCAAAAATATACCTTATAGCTATGATTTTATATAAAACCATGGCTATAGCCTTGGTATAAATACCTATAGCCACGTTTTGGAAAACTGTGGCCATAGGCCCATGGCTATATCTTAGTTTTCTATTAGTGTTCTAATCACATCTTTTTACCCTCGGATTGATGGATAATCAGAATGGATGATATAGGTCCTTTAGGATATGGTCTGAGCATGTGTCCTTGATTTTGGAAGTTCATGGGAGAAGCATATCTCTCTCGTCAATTTCTCCTATAATAACAGCTTTTAGGAGACAATTCAGATGACTCCTTTTGAGGACTTTTATGATAGGTCATGTCATTCACCCCTATTCTCATTAGAGGCAAGTAATTCAGCCTTACTAGGTCCTCATCTCGTTCAGGAGACTTCAGAGTAGGTTCAGTTGATCAGAATACATATGACTGCTGCTCATTCTAGAAAAAAAATCTTGTGCTGATCATTGTTGATGACCTCTTGAGTTCAAGGTCAAGGATCATGTTTTTCTTCAGGTATCGCCCAGTCTTGGGCATAGATGGTTACAAAATCATGGAAAGTTATTGCCTCATTATATAGGTCCTTTTGAAATTATAGAGAGAGATAGGTTGGTATCTTATTTGTTGTTATTACCTCGAAGGTACCATGTCATGCATGATTTCTTTCATGTTTCACAGCTTCTCCAATATTATGCCAACTCATCTCATACCTTTGATCCTGAGGAAGTTGAGTTAGATGTTGATGCTACCTTTGAGGAGTATCCAGTATGTATCATTGACCAGATCATGAAGGATCTATGAGGACGATATGTCCCTCTGGTATGGGTGTTATGATAGCATGGCCGAATATAAGATGAGACTTAGGAGAGGGAAGCCGATGTACATTCCCAATGTCTAGACTTATTCTCAGAGAGTGTTTCTATACCCTTAGAAGGTGAACTTAGGGATGATTTATTTTAAGAGGGGAAGACTGTAAGAACATGGTTTTTCACTCAGTTATGGATCCTCTAAGTTTTAGTTTAAATCTTTACTTTGGACCTAATATGGATTCTTGATAAGTTTTCAAAGGTATCAGGAGTTTCTAGGGAAATTTAAAAGCCCAAAACCCATATTTTGGGGAAAACTGGACATGTTGCACGGTTAGCACATGGTTGGCACACAATTTGGCTAACCATGCATATGGGAATTTTTGGAAAAAAACCATATATCATGGTTTGCACATAGTCATGCACCCTAACCATGCAAGCGGACCTTCTTCCCAAGTAACTGTGCATAGTTTACGCATGGTTTTTCAAACCGTATGAACAAACCATGCACATGCCATTTTTCTAGGAAAATTTTCCTTTTTCCCCTTAATGATCTAATTAGATCCCTCCTTCTTACCTAATACAAGAATCAGTGTTATTGACCTATTTCACACTTAAATTGGAGATTTTTGAAGACCAAGTTTAGGGATTGAAATATCTACTTCGTCTGAGATCCGATCGAGCTTTTGTTCATCGTGTTGGATACACAACGGTAAGTACTCGAGTCTATTTGAACCTTTATCCTTATCTCTTGATCTTGACCTAGTTATCGAGGTGTGATAATTTTTCTTATTTTTTTGGATCTAATCCAATATATGTAAAATCAAGGGCCAATTATGGAGTAAGAGAGTCATACAATCCTAATGTGGGTGGTCTATAACTCATCCCTCAAGTTCATTGATTTTGGAATTTGTCATGTGGGGCCCATCGATTTCATTAGTTTCCATTAATTGAATTTATATTCCATGCTTATAATCATTAGAACCATATATATATGATCTTTCCATATGTGTGATTAATTATTGGTGATTATTCTCATAAATCCATCCATACCATGTAGGATGTTGTGCCATAATTGGGTTTTTAGTATTTGATATATTTGAGCCACCATTCGGGTGTGACTTTTCTTATCCCTCCTAAGGTTAATATTTTCTATATTAAATGGATTGATTTGTATTGTGAATTTCATAATGGAAATTACCATGTATGCTCGCCACTTGGCCCACCTAAGGTAAGTGCTTCAATTAATAATTAAATGTGAAATGGAAATTGGAAACTATATTAACTATATGACTTGACCGGATTAAATTGTGAATGATTAATAGGTTGTATGTTCGTAGAACCCCTTACCACATTAATTAAAGGTAGTAGAATGAACCTTAATTATTTAATATGATTTGAATGTAATTAATAAAGGTTACATTCTACTTGGACTTGTCACACTAATGAAAGGAAAGGCTTGAACCAAATGGACTTATTGAATAATTATGACTTGATTAAAAGGTTTAATGCTACTTGACCTTATCACCCTAATGAAAGTAAAGGCTTTGACCAAATCAAATATTACATCACTTCATAATAAAATAAGAATGTCTTGACTTGAGATCACCTTGGATTCTGATCGGATAATTCCATGAGCACTCAAGAACCCCATTCTGATTCAAGGATACGGCTTTCTTAGGTTGAGATCCACTTAGATCCCAATCCTTGTATATTATTTGGATTCCCGATATGACATCATAGGATCCCTTCAATATCATTACAGGATGACTTGGATACACTTTTTGGATCCATAATTTATAAGTAGGTGTCATGGTTACAGGCCACAGGGCCTTGTCTCTACTTAGCCCCATTTTACCTTGGACAGTCACCTTAGATTTAGTAAGCATATTATTGTGTAATGCCTTGGATTATGATCCTTTAGTTACACTCTTACCCTTATCCAGGCTATAGTTATTACTAAGTTGGATACCCTTGAGGTCTATGTTTACTTAGTTATTACCTTGGAACTTCATTATTAAATTTCATTACAGGTTTCCTTATCATAACTTGGAACCTTCACTATTGTTAACATGTGACTTATTTATAAACTGGTAATAATCAATTAATAGACTGGTTATGTTCAGACGCCATCTGAGGGATGAAGTGGGTACTTGGTTATTTAGTTACATTGTACCACTTTAATTTATATATGCATTATTGCACACTATTACATTTCCATTACATGGGCTGGATATTATAGACACCATTGGTGGTGTCCCACTGATATTTATCTCACACCCTCTCTGGGTTCCATTTGGTACCTGGAGTAGATTACATGGTTGAAGGTGTTGACAAAGGGAAGCATACGATGTCAAACACTTGATTCCTTGCTGCTTAGTATGGATCTTAATAGAATATTACTGAGTTGGAGCTCAGGATGATTAGGATAGTCTTTGATTTATTTTTTACTTATGTGGAACATGTTATACCTGTTATCTTTTAGCCATGTTTTCCAGTTTTCTAGTAACATGACATATCATCAGTTTTTGAATTCTATTCCAGTTTTTTTAGTTATAAAAATGGTTGTCTCTATTTTTCCTATTGTGCCTTCTGTTTACCTATATTGATTCCACTATTTACTAATTTTTATATTCATCTATTGTGTTGTACTTTTGTATGAGGGAATAGTCTCCCCATGGACACACCATAGGCCCTTGTTTCTAGTCGGCAGCCTCTGGCATTTGGGGAGATGCGCTTGAGGCCATGTGTCACACCAGGCTTGGGGCACTAGTTAAGTGGAATCTGGGTCTAGGATATCACATTATAGTATCTATTGGATGATCTATAATTATCAAATTTTGTAGAAGACATTAGAGATTGTATCCTTTTATAAGGTAGGGAAAGGAAACACTTGGAATTACATAAAATATTAAATAATATATATATATATATATATATATCATAATCATGTCAGGTGGAACCATGGAACCCAAATTTGAATATAAGATGTTATAAGGTATAAATAAACACAACCAATAATATTTAGACTAGTTTTGGATACATTTTAATCCAAATAATCTAATTAAACCACTTTAAACTCATTTTAACCTTAACTGAGATAACTTAGCTTTTTATCCTCATAGCTTTATTATATGACCAAATATAAAAGGGGTCTTATAAAAAATTAAAAATGAAGGTTAAAATTTTTAATTCCATTTTATTATATTTAATTTTAATAGGTGGTATAAATTAATTTTAGCATAATATCACAAAACACATGAAAATTTTTTTTGGAAAATACCCAATTTAAGAGTAAAAATAATTTAACCTTGAAATAAAGTAGTAAATTACTTTACATTAATTTTTTTATTAAATTATAAAAAAAATTAATTTTTTTATACTTTTTCAGAATGAAAAAAATTAATGGAATCTTCCCACCATGACATTAATTGAAAATACTCAAAAAAAATTAATTTGAATAAAATATAACTTATCTTTCACAAAAGTTGAACTTGGGTTCCCAAATTCAGAATAATGTTTTAAAATAAATTATTTAAATCTTTAAAAATATATTTTTTAGAAATATATTCATCAAATCAAATAAAGGTGTCTGTTAAATATATGTTAATGTTTTACCTCATAGTTTTAACACAAATTTATCACTTTTACCAAGGTGACAAATCATTACCATGTTACTATTCATAAACACCAAAAATTAATTTGAACCTATTAAATTATATTAATTATTATTATTACAACTATGGAATCCATTTTATCAAATTAAATTCATAGAAGTGGTATAATTTAATTTAAAATTAAACCTACAAAATAGGATGAAAAGCAATTTTCCTGAAAAAAAGTCTTAAGTATAAAACGTTTTTAAAAAAATAAATCGTAAAAATGATTCCAATGATATTAATTGGATTATTAATAATAATAATGAAATAATTTTACTTTTAGACCATTTAAAAAATAAAATTTTAAATTCTTGAAACAAAAAAAGAAAGTTTTTAATAAGAATCAGTATTTTCTACTATTCACTGAAAAAATAATCTTTTCAGAAAATTCCCAAAATTTCAACCTAAGATAATTTTGATATTATAATTTCAAAAATGATATCCTTTTATCAAATAAAATTTATAAAAGTGGTAGAAATTAACTATAATATTCTCTCACACAAAGCAATAAAGAACATTTTTGAAGAAAATGCATTTTTGAAGCATAAAATGACTTTCTTGAAAATTGAGTACTTATATATTATGAATTACTAAATACATTCGAATTAAGTAAAAAAAATATTTATATATTTAAATATATGGTTATTCCTATTTATACCCAATAATTTAATGGTTGTGTTATAATTTATCAGTTTTCATTTTAAGATTGGTGTTGTGTATCTAGAAAACTATCAAACACATATAATTTATTTAAAGATTAATATATTCTAAAATATTGGGGGGTTAAAATTTATTTCATATTTTTTTATTTGAAAATATTTTATAAATTACCTTTATAATTTCCAAATAAACATTTTATTTCTAAATTATAATTTTTTCATATAATTTGAAAAGTTGTTTAATATTAATATATAACTATTGCATATCATGCAATATTTATTGTCTCATGTTTCCCTCCTCTGTATATGCTTAAAATATATCAGGATTAAATTGTATTTTACTCCAAAATAATATTCAAATTATATAAAAAATTTATATATATATATATATATATTTAATGAATAATATATATATATATATATTTCCCAAAAATGAGATATAAATATGAACATTTAATATTTTGTTTACACATGAATATCTCCTATTTACAATTCATGAAACTTATCTTTTATAAAAGAAATTATAATCTCTAATAATTTTTATTAAAAAATATTAAATTTTATTCATTTTTTACTTGAATCATATTTTATGATTGATAAGGTTCATTGTTAATCATAATTCATGATAAGTTGAAGTGGTACCCTTACATATCAAGATTCAATTCTGTAGTAGAGAAAAAAACTCTAACACATAAAACCCATATGCCTAGAACCTGAATTACCCTTTAGGTTGGAGTTATATTTGTTGTTAATGATATTTGTTGTCATGTTTTGTCAATGTAATTATGAAAATTTAAATCCCTTGGTGATGGAGTGAAGATCCATCCACTATAAGAAGATGGAGGTATTGCCCATTGGTTTATGTGAAGGTTATTAAAGTAGCTTCCCATGCTCCAATGGGTTTTCTAATGATAATAGGAAGTTTCTAATGCCTATGAAGACCTAGATGGATATCTTCTTGGTAGTGACTATAACATAAGATTATTTCTTGATCTTCTCCTCATGTGAAAGACATATACACAAGTTTTTTTAATTCTATAAAATAGTTAGAAGAAGGTTGTGATGCATTGGCTGTTATGTGAATTTATTATTAAATACTTCCAAAACTATCTACAAGGAATATTGAAGAGTTAAAGCTATAGAGAAACCATTTAAAGTTTTTTGAGTTTTAAGGATACTAATATATGTGTACAAGGTTTTTAGATGATGTTTTTAAGTGATTTTAAGTTTTCAAGATAGCTAGAAGTGCCTTGAAGAAGTATTAGAATCATTTTGAGACATATGGTATTTCATGTGAATTTTAATTATACAGATTTTGTGGCTTCATAATTTATTTTATGAATCTTTATCATAACTTAATCATATAACTCAAATTCCATGATACTTTAATTGTATGTCTTCAGGTAGATCGTATGAATTTAGTGTCAGAATTTTTATTCTGGCATCGTATGACTTTAAGGTCATCATATGACTTGAACTTCTTAGAGTATAACTTAGTGAGCATATTATATAACTTTTGGATAGAATATGTATTTATATAATTGATTTTATTACTTTATCCTATGATTTTTGGAAGCATCGTATGGGTTTAAGAAGTTTCATATTACTTTTTCATGAAAAATTAGTGTAAGTATTTAGAAGATAAAACTACATGTATTTGATCCATGTCAATTTTTGGAATAATTTATGACTTTAAAGTCATATAAATCATGTCCCCTGCATAGTTTTTCATAAAAATTCACTAATCGTATGAATTTAAAAGTTATATGGCATACTTAAAATTCTAAGAGTTTCTAGAATTCAAATTTTCAGAGGAATTTAAACCAGGAAATTCAATAGATATTCTTCAAAGATAAAAATATCACATTTAAAATGTGTTCATGTTATAAGAATAATATATGGTCCTTACATCTTGAATAAAAATATTTATAATAAGTTAAACTGAATGAGGGAGATCTCAATTAAACTAAAAAATTTTTATTCTATTTTCCATAAAAATGAACATGTTTATGTGTGACGATGCTTAGTTATTCCTAAGTACATAAAATCACTTGAAAAAATTTAGTGATTCATGTTGAGTTCATATTTAATGTATGAGTTTTTAATAGGTTGTAATATTCATTTCAGTTGTGTCACAAGTGTTTTTTTCATGCCGCATGCATGTTGAAGAAGCTATGATTGAATCAAGACTGAACTAGTTAAATGAAAAGGTGTTGTGTTTTATTTTCATATGGATACAAATCTAATAATTATTTGATGTTTTTTATCTTATAATAAGAATAAAATGGTATCTTTGAGATATTTCATGTGGTAATTAGAACCACATACTAGATTTGGTGGTAAATCCAAAAAAAATCATGGGGAACCAAAAATAGAAATTTTATAATTATTCTTTTGGATGGTGGGTTTAAAGTTATCTCAATATTTCATTTTTGGAACTTGAGAATGAAATGAGTGATTTAATTCTCTCATTAGGATAAATTTTTAAAATATCATATAGCTGAAAATCTGAGAGAGTTAGAAGAATAATTTCTAGACACATGGTTGCATATATGTGTGATAGGCTGAGAGAACAAGATATATTAAAGAAGAATAAGTGTATTTGATACTGAGTGTGAAGTTGGACCATATGTGTACCAAATGTAAAGAAAACAAGAACAATAATGGGTGTTTGAAGTCATGTTTGTGAAAGATATGAAATATCTAAATATCTAATATTTTATAAAATAAAAGGAGTAGATATCTAACTACATATAACCAAGGTGTTGCATGTTCTAACAATTTATTTACCTGATATTACAGATCTTATTTTGAGTTTGAGGAATAATAATAAACTAAGTAATAGTAACCTATATATGGTTTTACTAAACATCTATTTTTTTTTGAGATCCTTATGCGAGTAAATCATATAAAAATATTCTGAATAATAATTAGAAGTTTGGATGGAACAAAGACTATGATACAAGAAATTGTTCTTGAAGATCAGAAGGAATTTAAATATTCTATGTGAGTAATCAGATTAGATCAATTGATGCATTAACACATTATACTTAATGGGATCTGCTTCATTATAGTTGTAATTTGTTTTTATAAACTATATAGATATACTATAAAGTCCAGTGGGATCTTGGATTTTTATACAGAATGGGATTCTTTGTAAGTGTGTGATTCACTATTGATTAGGATGATATCTACCCACACCACTAGTAATTGATAAAAATATTATTAGTGTAGAATATTTGAATCGGGAAAATAGTCAATAACAATAAGGATTAGGTTTCCCACATTAAGGTTGATCTATATAAAAAAAATTCATAATTTATTTCCCTCCAGCATAACATGAAGTGTTTCTGATTGGAAAAATAAAAAACATATCCACTAATATCTTAACCGATCATAGAGTTTTAATTATCAATGGGGGTAACATATTGAAGGAATGTTAGATATTTTTTAAAAAATAAGAAACATCTTATTTGATTCCTCCCTCCTAGGTGTCTGCACTGGCCCAATGGGACTTACAACTCATATTAGATCACATGGTTCCATCTTATAGGGTATTAAATTTTCATTCATAGTTGATTTTAATAAATAATATGAAGTTTAAATTTGAAGTCTCTCCTAAAAATACTTATAATGAATCTGATTTTTTCATGTATTACTTTTGGATATTATATGGATTATTTTCAGAGCCATGTGCTAAGATTGTGTGAAATTTTTAGGCTCGGTGTGCCTGTAATTAATTTTTGAAATATATAAAATATATTAATATCACATGTGTGAAGTTTTCTAGAAAAAGTGTAACAAATCCTGAAAAAGGGGCCTAGATCATAAATCTGATGGCAATGTTCATTTTAGAAAGTGGGTTTTACCCTAGGCATGACATAACCTTTTTCAGTGTTGTATGTTTGTGAAAAAAATCACAGACACGGAATTAATAAAATAAATAAATTTATTGAATTAATTTAATTTATTTGACATAGTGACTGAGATCCACTATTTAAATTATATTATGATCAATTTTAAATTTTATTTTTATAACCCTGCAAATTTGAGAGTTTTCATTGGAGAGAGAGTTTAAGGAGATCTTGGAAAATGACAATAGATTGAGATTGTATCGAGGATTTTTGCACCATCAGTGTTCATCGATCTCACTAACAATGAAAACATTGGAACATTATTCATCATATATTAATCTAAACTCTATGTAGAATGTTTGATTTGTGATTTTCCATCCCATTATTTTATCCCAATCTAACACGGATCAATTCTATGAAAAAGAATTGATTCATGCATCAAAGATAGATTTAATTAATGGATTTATTTTGTTTATTGATTTTTAAACCACTTCATTCGTCTAAATCTATGACAATGGATCGAGGCTAAATGAAAAAAGGTAAATATTCATTCCTCACACCTTATGTATTATGTATTTATCCCCTGTTTCTTAACACATTCATCATGGGAAATTTATTTAGCTTATGGTTTGATGAATACCCAGTATTTGATCTTTTTTTTATCATTCTTCAGTACAATGGATCGAAACCGTGGGTGTGGTTCATGATCTAGGGTATTATTGAGGTGTGATGGTGATGTATGATGATCAAAGGAAAACCAAAATGGATTTTTAGTTTCCATTAATCATGATTTCGATGGTGCAACTATGAATGGTGTATTTGGGCATTTCCCAAGTGGATTCAAAGCCTAGAATACCAATCTTAAAAAATGGGAGTGTTATCCGACCCTGAATCTACTATCTCCAGTGAGGATGATAGTGGTGACGATGCGGTGGACATCATAGAGGACAAACCAATAGATCTGAAAAATCTGGGATTACATGGCATGTAATCTAGAATTAAACATCATGTGGGCCCCCTTTGAGGTGCTAGGGTTTCCATGCAGAGTTAAATATCACACACCATGTGACCCTGTCACACATCATTTGACACATGCTTAGAAGTTTGACATGTAACCCAGAGGTTACATGGTCATGGAAAAGCTAGGTGTACATGGGCATGAACATGGTCAGATGTATACAAACACGGCCATGTGTACACATGTTGGTATACAGTCATGGCTAGAGGCACACGGGCACGGGAAGACGGAATGGGAAAGGTGTTGAATGATATCTACACATCATTTACTATTCCTAAATGTTGTGCATTTTTATACTTACATGTTGTGTGAGGCATCACCATATGGAAATGCCAAGGGTTAGCTGGGCACACTGTGTACCCCCATTACACGCTGTGTACCCCCTTTGAGGGTGTCTATATCCCTTTGTTTCTTCAGTATAGAATAGTATCAGTTGAGTTTGTTCCTTTGTTCCATTCCTTCAAGGGTATAGTGTGTTATTGCATCCACATCTTGTGATTATGATCCCCCTTGGAGGATGATTCTAAGATAGATTCGGTGGTCCCCTCCATGATACTAAAGTGTGATCCTCTATCATCTTTATACCCTGGGTGGAATTTGTGGAATCGGTGTGACCTCCTTGAGTAGGGCATTAATCCTCTATCTAGAAGCTCATAATGGTAGGGTTCATGGTATTGTTGGCATATGATCCCCTACTAAGCGGGTTGATCAATATTGGGTTTGTGGAGTTCCTCAGCAGTCCTGGGCATGACCCTCTATCTAAGTATTATGGAATTCTGAGACCAGTGAGTTTTCCTGGGTGTATCCCAATGATCATGACCTATTGGTTGAGTGTCTCCAATTATAGCATGGTTCATAGAGTGCATTCTCCATAAATGAACATTGCTTCGAGAATAATATTATGGTTGGTAGTCAATTGTGACCACCTAAAGGTGTGGTGTCCCTCCGGAGTATATATGAGTTTTCTCTTGGTTATGAATTGATTTTTATATCTCTATTATGCACTGACTATTCTTGATGCTTTTTGTTTATTATTTTCAGAGTGTCCTACTGGGTATTGTTATACTCACCCCTGCATGGGTTCGTCCCACATGTGTTATGTATTATACATACAAAGGCCCATTTGATGGTGTCTTGGGAGGATAGGTAGGTGGTGGAGTATAAATTGAGCTAGTCATACCAAGGTGTCTTCCAGGTGATTTCATTGATCATAGTTATCTTCCTTAGAGAAGGTTGGACTCTCTGTAGTTTTTGGTTGGGATTATTTTTAGACCCTTTTTCTCTTTCAATACTTTACTTTTGTTCTCTGATCATGGGATCATAGATGTATGCATGCATTGGTTTTAGTTGTTCTAAATTTCATAATTTTATGATCTTGGAAATGTGTGTGTGTGTGTAGGTACATTAGGATGATGCCTCGCATGTGTGTGATATGCCTACTTGGCACCGGTCTCCAGCCCCTGACCTATTAGAGGCGAGATTAGAGTATTTATGGTTTGGGCCCTATTGGGTTGGGTCATGAAAAAGTCGTATCAGAGGAGTCATTTATACCTTAGGAATGGATTCTTTGAGATTGGTTTTGGGTAACAATGTTAAGTGTTTGAATTTTGGATTTCTAACCAGGAACTCTAGTGTTAGTGCAGTGTCTGATGTATCCATACACTAGGACTCTAATCATCTACCTTTTGACTAGGTACATGTAGACATTTTTTGAAGGGAAAACATTGGTACATGCATCATATGTGAATGATTTTTGGTTTCCATTTTCTTCTTGAGTTAAATCCTCGAATATAATCTTTTATCATGGTACATCTTGTTTATTTTAGGATGACTCTATGAAGACATTCATCTAGGATTCCACTGCATGATCATGAGGATGATCCGCCAAGTTAAGAGGCTTCAATATAGGGGCTTGTACTAGAGATAGCACCTCTAGGTGTTTTACCAGATATACCACCATTCGTTGAGCAGTATCTAGTACCATAATTTCTATCTAAGGATGCATGTAGTCTGAGTGCACTACATGAGTTCCAGAGGTAGTGAACTCCAAGGTTTTGGGGTAAGCTAGACCCCCAGGTAGTTGAGGAATGGCTAGAGTAAATCGCTTGAGTTTTCTACCTTGTGAAGATGCATATAGATCATATTTCAGTCCTCACGGTGAGTCTTTTCTAGGGATCAAGTGGGTGATGGTATAGTTTAGTGACTTAGTCACATGGTGAGATAGATCTCTCCTAGTCATACATTGAGTGTCTCTTAAAGGAGGAGTTTTATACATCCATGTTGTGATCAATGTGCATAAAATATCTTCTTTATCTATAGTAGGGCAGCTTAACTATAGTGGAGTATTTGGGAAGGTTTACTGATCTCTTATGATGATATGTGGATATAGAGTGGGATACATTCTTTAGAGAAAGAAATTTTGAGAAGGTATTACACTAGGATATCATGAATTTAGTGATATATCTCTGTATACCTACCTATCTTGAGGTTCTTGAGTGAGCCTTCATGGTGGAGATATTCCTTGTAGAGTAGGTGCTGAAAATGGGTGTTAGTAGTGGGAACCCAGAAGCTAAGACTTTGGTAGTAGTTATTCGATGGTAGTCGCAAGGACCCAACCATGTTAGATGCTTCAGGAGACAATCTTAGTACATAATATCAATAGAGTAGGGATCTAAAGAAGGCTCAAATAAACTAAGTGAGAGGGAGTGTTTCTCCTATAACTATTGAGGAAATCTATCATGGGATTTTACAACCCATCATATAGGTGATAAAGAGACAGTATAGAGACCATTAAGGCAGATAAATAGGTAGGATTAGGGTGGTCTACAGTGTGGGGGATGTGGAAGAGGGGCTAGTAGAGCATTAGTAGGTGGTCGGAGGTTTGACCTATTACCACCACCACCCCTAGGTGGTCCACACTAGGCTTAGGGAGCTGACAGTCATGGATGATTACAGCTATAGGCTATGGAGTTATATGACCCTGAGGCTCTAGGGATAATATGAGGTAGGATTTGTGTCTTTTATACCTTAGATATAGTATTAATTGAAATAGGTGTGTGTTATTCCTTTCTTTCCAACTCTCTGGTTCAAGACATAGAGATTCTGATTGAGGATTTTGCTCAACACTTATGTTTGGAGACTCTGAAGGGTGGTGACTCGGTGATTGTGCACTTCTGATGATAGTTTTATCTAATTCTTGGATGTGATA
Source organism: Viscum album (assembly GCA_963277665.1). NCBI lineage: Eukaryota > Viridiplantae > Streptophyta > Magnoliopsida > Santalales > Viscaceae > Viscum > Viscum album. The sequence continues at coordinate 1,845,712,733 of OY728132.1, read as the reverse complement.
GATTTGTATGATATATATTTATAGCAATGATGAGACCTTATGATGTCATCTTAGGTATGGACTATCTATCCATAGTTTATAACAAGATTGATTATTTTAGTCATAGGATGTGATGTGTCTTTAGTGATGGGACAAGGTTTTCCTTTTTGGATGAAAAGGAAAACTTGGTAGAGTAGGATAGGCTTGATTATTGGAGAGTGGATCTGATTACTCACCAATTTTCTAGTATTACTCTTGGATTTATAGATGTTATGGGATACCAGTTCCTTGTGGTAGTGGCGGAGTATGAGAATGTATTTCTTAAGGACGTTTCAGGATTACCTCCCCGTCGTGAGCTAGAATTTTGTATTAACTTACAACCCAAGACATCCCTAATATCTTCACAAAATATAATATGGATCCCACAAAACTTCATGAGTTGAGGGTTTAGTTATAGGACTTATAAGAGAAGGGATTTATGAGATCTAGTGTTTCCCCCTAGGTATCCTCGGTATTGTTCTCCAAGAATCTGGATGGGAACTTGAGGTTATGTGTGTATTATCGGTGCTTGAACCAAGTGACTATGAAGAATAATTATCCACTACCGAGGATCAAAAAACTCTTTGATCACTTAATAGGGGTGTTATGGTTATTAAAGATCAGCCTCAGGTCAAGCTATCACCAGTTGTGAGTATGGGTGAGGATATATAAAAAAGACATTCAAAAGTCACAACAGTCACTATGAGTACTTGGTGATTCCCATTGATATGAAAAATTCTCCCAATGGTTTTCATGAGACTTATAAACAAGATATTTCATCCTTTCTTAGATCAATTCATGGTGTTCTTCATTGATGATATCCTAATGTACTTGGTGCCCTAGGAGGATCATGTGAGACACTTAAGGATGGTCCTCGACATACTCTAAGAGAACCAGATTTATGGGTAGCTCTCAAAGTGTTAGTTTTGGATTCGATAGGTTCATTTTATGGGAAACATCATCTCAGAGGTAGGAGTGGTTGTGGACTCAGTGATGGTTGAGGCAGTGCTTGATTGGGATCCACCCAAGAGTGTTACCAAGTTGTAGAGTTTCCTTGTGTTGGAAGGGTACTATCAGAGGTCTTTAACTGATTTCTTCATAGTGGAATCACCCTTGATAGATTTGACCTGAAAGGGAATCCTTTTATATGGACATAAAGGTGAAAAACGTTTTTTTATGAGCTGAGATAGAGTTTGAAAATCACTCCCATCTTGATATTTCTAATGGAGGGTGTTTAGTACATTGTTTTTTGTGATGCATCAGGGAATGGTCTTGGTTTTGTTATAATGTAGAGGCAGATGGTGGTTTCCTATGATTCACATCATTTGATACCACATGAGTAGAACTACATGACCCATGATCTTGAGCTTATAGCATTAGTATTCACACTGAATGTGTGGAAACAATACCTGATGAGAAAGCATTTTATCATATACTCTGGAAAAATATCAAGTATGTCTTATCTTGGAAGGATCTTAACTTGTTATAGAGGATTTCGATAGAGTTCATACATGACTAGGACTTAGAGATTTTCTATACTCCTAGGAAGGAGGATGTGGTGGTGTATGATCTCAGCATAAGATCTTGTTCTTAGTTATTGGATGAGGCATCATAGAAATTAGCCTCGTTTTAGTTGTCCTTAGTGGACAAGGATGGTGTTTCATATCTTTGGTCGATGGTTGTTACCCCACCTATTTTACAGAATTTTAGGGATACTCTGTATGGAGATACTAACTGTGAGACCTTACATACTCAGATATCCATTTTACATACTCTTGATGGATATTCTAAAGGTGGGGATCATTCTATCCTTTTTAGATGATACAAGATGGTACCATTGACGTTGTGGGAGGAGGTGATGTGGGAGTTTCCTACATCCCCTTTAGCATAAAACCCTAGTGTGTAAAAGATGTATCATGAACTTTGACATTAGTTTTGGTGTCCAAGTATGAAGATATGTGTTGCCTAGTCTGTCTCTAAATGCCTTTCTAGTCAAAAAGTGAAGGCTGAGCACTAGGTTCCATTGGGTTTCACTCAACCCCTTGAGGTACCAAAGTGGAAGTGGGATGTGATATACATATAATTCATGATGGGGTTACCATGTAAATCCAAGGGACATTATTCCATCTATGTGATCATAGACTGGCTCACCAATTCATCCCAATTCCTAACTATTCAAGAGAAGAGCTCAATAGAGAGCTTGGGATACTTGTATGTGCAGTAGATAGTCTGGATCCATGGAGTTCCCTCAATTATTGTTTCATACTTTGATGCTCGTTTCATGTCATGATTATAGAGAGGATTAAAGGAGTACTTTGGGACTTAGTTTCATTTTAGCATGGCATTTCACCCCCTGACTAATGGCCAGACTAAGTGGACCATTCAGGTCTTAGAGGACATGTTGTTAGCTTTCATGCTATATTTTTTATGTATTTAGAAGTATCACCTACCCTTGGTGGAGTTTACATACGAAAATAGATACCATTCCACCATAAGTATGGAACCATTCTAGGCCTTGTATGGGCGACCCTGAAGGTCACCACTATGTTGGACATATCTAGGTGATTCATCACTCATCGAACCATAGTTAGTGTGGGAAATTATAGAGGAGGTATAGATCATCCATAAGCGTATTAGGATTTCACAGAGTTGTCATAAGTCTTATGTAGTCTAACGATGGGTACCTATGTAGTTCGAGTAGGGAGACCATGTATTTTTTAGGGTCTCACCTTGACATGGATTGTGAAGATTTGGGCAATGTGGAAAGTTATCTCTGAGATTCATTATCCCTTTCTAGATACTTTATAGAGTTGGCAAGGTGAAATACCACTTGGCTCTACCGCTATAGTTAGATTGGGTACACGGCGTCTTCCACGTGTCGCGGATGAGGAGGTATTTGCACTACCCATCACATGTTATTGACTAGGGTGAGTTAAACATCAAGGATCGATCTACTATTGATCAGTACCTAAAAGAGATTGATGATCAATAGGAGAGGATTCTTTATGGGTGATTTATTTCCCTAGTGTATGTGTGATGGAAGCATGGGGATCTTCAGGAGAGCACTAGGGAACGATAGACACATATGCGAGCCCATTACCCTCATATTTTTTAGTAGGTTTTTCTCTTTTCAAGATAAAAATTCCTAAGATTGGGAGAATTTAATGACTTTGATTTTTTCCATGTATTACTTTTAGATATTATATGAATTATTTTTTAAGCTAATCACTGAGATGGCATGAAATTATAAGTCTCAATGTACCCAGAATTAATTTTTGAAATATATTAAATATATTAATATCACTTTCATGAATTTTTCTTGAAAAAGTGTAATAAATAATGAATAGGGGCCTAGATCAAAATATGTGGTCACTGTTGAGTTAAAAATATGGGTTTTACTTAAGGCTCAACATAACCTTTGTCGACATTGGGCATTTGTGAAAAATTTGACATGGGTGTGGAATTAATAAAATTAATAAATTGATTTATTTAATTAATTTTATTTGATGTAGTGACAAATATATTCTATTTAAATGATATTATGGACAATTTTTAGGGTTAACCACATAACCCTATAAATTTGAGAGGTGTCATTGGAGAGATCATTTGAGATCTTGGAAAACGATAATGAATCAAGATCAGATCAAGGATCATTATGTCATCAGAGTTTTTAGATCTCACCAAAAATGGAAACACAAAACCATTCTTTATCAGTGATCAATCCAAACTCTATGTAGGATTTTTTATTTTTTATTTTCAATTCTATTATTTTATCCTGGTCGACCATAGATCAATTTCACAAATAATAATTAATTCACATATCAACAGTAGATTTAATTGGTAGATTTATTTTGTTCATTTTTTTATCACTCTTTTTTAATCTAAATATATGATAATAGATCATGACTGAATAAAAAAAGGCTGAGTTATGTTCCTCCCATATTATGGTTTATGGATTTCTCCCTTGTTTCTTCACAGGTTCATTGCAGGCAATTTCTTTAGGCCATGGTTTGATAAATACCTGGTATTTGATCATTGCAAAATTTTTCTTCATCAAAATAGATTAATATAGCGGGGTGCAGTTCAGGATTGACGGTATGATTTGGGTGTGATGGAAATGAAGGATGATCGGAGGAAGACCAGAATGAATTTGTGGTTCCCTTTCATCCTGGTTTCAATGGTGCAGCTATGGATAGTATATTTGGGTGTTTTTTGGTTGGATTCAAAGCCATGAATCCTAATCTATGATAATGGGAGTGTTTATAACCCAGGATCTACCATATTCAGTCAGGATGGTGGTGGTGGCGATGTGGTGGACCATGTGGAGGAAAAAACAGCATATCTAGAAAATCTAGGATTATATGGCGTATAATCCAGAATTGCATGCCATGTGGTACCCTATGTGTGGCACTATGGTTTCCATATAGAGTTAAATATCACATGTCGTGTGACCTTTTACATACTATGTGACACATGTTTAGTAGCTTAGTATGTAACCTAGAGGTAACAAGGTCATGGGTAGGCCAAGTGTACATGGACACTAACATGACCAAGTGTACATGGGCACAGCTAGGTGTACATGGATTTATACAAGGGCATGACCAAAGGCATATAGGGAAAGGTAGATAGCATGGGAAAGATGTCGGGTGATCTCTACATTCTATGCACTATTCGTACACACCATGTATTTTGATATTTAAATGTTGTGTGAGGAAGCACTACACTAGTAGACCAGGGGTTAGATGGACACATCATATACCCCCAGTACATATTTTTTACCCCCTTTAAGTGTGTTTTTTTACCCTTCATTTCTTCATTCTAGAACATTATCGATTGAGTGTGTTCCCTTGGTAAATTCACTCTAAGGTACACTAGGTTATTACATCCACGTCTCAGGATTATGATCCCTTCTAGAGGATGAGTCTCAAATAGAGTTTGTGGTGTCACTCCGTGAGACTAGAGTGTGATCCTCTGTCATCTTTATACCCTAGGTAGGGTTTGTGGAATCAGAATGACATCCTTGAGTAGGTAATTGATCCTCCATATATCATATTGTAATGGTAGGGTTCACGGTATCATTGGAATATGATCCCCTATATAGCGGGTTGATCCAGATTGGGTTCTTGGTGTCCCTTAGTGATCTTGGGCATGACCTCCTATATTAGTATTAGGGTCTTTTGAGACCAATGAGATTTATTAGGTGGGGACCAAATATCATGACCTCTTGGATGAGTATCTTCAATGATAGCATGGTTTATGGAGTGATTCTCCAAGAATGATCATTGCTTCGAGAATAATACTATAGGTGGAAATCGGTTGTGACCACCTAGAGGTATGGTGCCTTTCCTGAGTATATCTATGTTTTATCTTAGTTATTAATTGATTGTTATATTTTAGTTATGAGATGAATATTATTGATGGTTTGTATTTAGTGTTTTTTGGGTGTCCTTCTGGGTATTATTATACTCACCCTTGTATGGTATATTCCCACATGTATCATGTCTTATGCAGATAATGGCCCATTGGATAGTTTCCTAGGAGGACAGGGAGCTGGTGGAGTATATCTTGATCTATAAAAACCAAGGTTTTCTATGGGTTCTTACATTTATCATAGTCTTATACCTTAGAGAAGGTTGGACTCTCTGCAATTTTTGGTTGGGCTTGTATTTGGGACCTTTTTATCTTTCAGTACTTTACTATTGTACTCTGATTGTGGGATCATAGATGTATGTTGGCATTGGTTTCAGTTGTTTTACATTTCATCATTGTATGGTATTGTAGATGTGTGTGTGTGTGTGTGTTTTAATTAGGATAATTCCTCCCATGTATGTGATATGCCTACTCGGTGCTAGTCATCGGCCCCTAGCCTATTAGAGGTGGGCTTGGGTTAGTCATGGTCTTGTCCCATGGGTCCGGGTCATGAAAATCCACATATAGAATAATCAGGTTCCATTCTTTTCAATATAGAATTATAATTATTGGTAAATAGATTAATAAATAGGGAGAAGAAATAGGAAAATAATGTAATAAAAATATCTAAAAATATTGAGGTGACACAGCTAGTTGAGGGTGTTACGGCCTGTGTTTTGTAACTTGATGAAAATCCAAAGGAATTTGAATTTTAGTGTTTACTGGATGGTGTGTTCTTTGAACCAAGAATCAGAACATAATTCTGAGAGTTTAAAAACTTTATTGTGTTTATTTTAGACTTGGGTAAATTCTCTAGGGGTCCCTTGGGTGTCTCATTGAGTTTCAGGAGCATCAGGCCCTAGAATTCTCAAATTTGGAGGGTCTGACAAAAGTGCACAGCTTTTATAAAACTGTATAGCCCTCAGTAGCAAATTGTGTGGCCTATTTCATAGGAGTAGAAGGTGTTGCATGGGTTGTGCATGGTTTTCCCAAACTATGAACCTATCCCATAAAGGTAGTGCCACTTAGGAAGTGTGTTCTCATTTTTCATCGCACAGTTGGCACATAGTTTGTCCAAACCATGTGGACAAATTGTGTGACCCAGTTTTGGGGGTGAATTACAAAAATTCACTTAATGGGTTTAAGTTTTCTCTTTTCTTTTTCTTTCCTCTCCCTCTAGTGGGTGTCTCTTCCCTCTTGGCACTATGGGTGTCTCCCAATCCTAATCTAGGATTTTCAAGATCTCCTACACTAGTTATCCAAATCAAATGTCATTAGTATCTATGGATCTGTATTGGTAATCTCTCAATTTCTTTTTAGTCATTATTTGTTTAGTTTTCTCTTGACTGAGTTATTTAGGTGCAAGATCATTTTCCATATTTTTAGGGAGGTTGTCTGTTTCTTAGATTTATTCCAAACCATATCAAATCAGCCATTGATATTGAATGAGTAGATCGTACATGGTATAAGGTAGGTGGTATATATATTTTTCCCTAAATCTCTGTTGAAATATGAATTTTTTCATGTTCCACACACCTCCCTTTCCCAAGTTTCACATTTTTATTGAGTTCTTTATATAAAATTTACCATTGAACCTTAATATACACATGTTGAACATTGTTTAGTAAATTGAAGACTCCAACCTCAATCATGGACACCCCTTGGGTGTGTTGGCTTATGTTTCTCCTTAAGAATTAATTTTTTAAATACTATAAATTCCTTCTAAGCATTCATCTTGGATCGGTAATGTAATTTCTCCTTATAGGGTTTTACCCAGATGATAATGGCACCTCATAAGTGTCGTGTTGAGTTTTATAATTATTTTTCCTTGTATGGTAGTTTATTTTAAAATGCATATTTGTTGAACTAAGTTTATATTATTAAATTTTATGATTAGTTATGTTAAATGAATTATTTATAAACAATGTCATGTTTTTATAATAAAATCTCTCAAATGAGGTGAGTTATCTTAAAAAATTACAAAGTGGTGATTTATGATTTATATCTTGGTTAGATCTATTGATTTGGTGATTACCTATTCCATTTTTTATTTCTTAGAATATGGAATATTTAGTGCATGGCCTAATTGATGTTCTTAAATGGTTTATCCCTCCTTGATATAGATTTTTAATGAACTGATCTCCTCCTAAGGGCTTGTCATACTTCTTAAATAGAATTTCCCATGTAGGAAATTGCCTCCTTTTCCTCCTTCAACATGTTCATGGTGGCTTTCCTTCCTTAAGTGAATTAAATGGTTGAATTGAAATGGAATTGAATTGCATGGTACGACCACACCTATTATTATGATTAATTAAGCATGGATTATATGAATGGTTATATATTTTATTTCCTTGTTTATTAAATGGGATTAATAAATATAGGGAATGAGAGGTAATGCCTCATGGATATTGTTATTATTATTTTTATATGATTATTCCTTGATATAGGTTGTGGAAATATGGTAAGGGATATATTGATCATGGTGTAAAATCATTCTCACTTATATTGGATGTTGAGTTCATGACGTCTCACACCATTGATACTAGTAGGACGTCGGGCTAAGGCACCATGCTCCCTATTTAGAGTGATGACATGATAGATCACTCACCATATTGAGTGTCTTGCATGAAATATAACACTCTATTGGGATATAGAGAATGTACCCTATTTCTTGAGATTATAGACTCATTTAGACTGGTTATGAATGATTGAGTTACGCCCAGTCCAGCCAACATCTAGTATTCTAAGTATATGGCCACTTACGTCTGTACGTACTTGGTTCATATAGGTGTATGAAATATATAATTAAACAATATATATATATATATAATTATAATTATTAATATATATAGTCACTCGTCAGACATCTATTTCCGACTGAGAGCTGAAGAATGTAGAGCCACCAGGTGTCCTTCTGAAACCCAAGCTGACTGGCTGTTATTTATTTACTTTGTCTGTTTATTTATTCATATTATTTGCACACTATTTTACTTATTATACAAGAACTTGATTTAGTTATAAACACAATGGGTGGTAACCTACTGGTATTTATACCTCACACCCTACTCGGGCCACCATTGCACTGGGGTAACCAAGTATACCTTATGTTTGCAGGACTATGGTTGATTTCTTATGTTGTTTAGCTTATACTTGGGAGTTAAGAGCATAGGACCAAGCTAGATCTTGGTATTATCATGGATATTTCCCTTATGGATTTTCTTTTATTTCTTTATTTATTCATGTATTGTATCGTATCACTGCATGTTATATGTCTTTTGTTTAGTATATGTATATCATCATCTGGGCATGCATGCATTGTTTTATATTAGCATTATCCATATTTTATTATTTAGTTATATTATTCTTCTAATTCTTATCCATTAATTTATTAATGCTTCCACTATTTTCTATCATTTATTGTTCAATATACCATTGTACTAATCTGATCATGAGGGTATAGTCTCCCCATTATCACCTCCTTACACCCTCGTTGCTAGTCGGAAGCCTCTGGAATATAAGAAGATGCGCTTGAGACCATGGGACCCACCAGTTCGACTATCGTCTTATTGGTTAGTTGGGTTGGGATTTCATAGAAGTTATTCAAATTGTAAGTTAATCTAGTGAATATGTTAACAATTATCCTTATGGAATATCTGATTCATGTGGTAGACAGGGTGAAACTACTAAAATTGTTGAAAACATCTACTATGAGTTCAATGATTTCTTTAATAAAGTTCTTTTATAAGTTATTGATCACATATTTTATTTTATTCAAGGACTAGATAATGATATTACACAATTTATAGAATATCCATAGATTGTATAGAAATATTTAGTAGGATGGTTGGAAAAATGAAACACTCTCATCCTAGATTTTAAGTCTAAGGAGAAATCCTTACAAATATATAGCCAAAATATTTCAATGATTAAATACACACTACAATTCGGCCTTGATGAGAAATCTAAGTTTAGTAAAATCAGTGAGGTGAATATTTTGGCATTGGAAAAATCACATAAAGCTACTTCAGATAATAAAGATGATCTATTGGAAATTAAATTGAAAAGGGTAAAGGACCTAGATAATAATTTGAAAAAATCTACAAATTAAATGAAGATTAGTTTATTTATATATATTAGTAATGAGAAGATATATTGAAATTGGTTGGGGTTGAGAAATATTCCCTTAATATGAAGTGTCTAGAGATGGAGTTAAAGTTTAAGAATCTAGAAATAACACTAGATGAAGCTTCCCAACTTTTTGGAAAAATAATTGTTTCCACATGTATTTTATATAATAGTATTTCTTCATAAAATACTCAAAATGGTGTAAAAAATATCTTAAAATCATTTGGATATCCTTATACCTCGATCCCATGTAAACTTTTTATAAACTGTTTTGAAATATAGTGTCAGAAAAAAGTAAAAATATGAATGTATATGGGGTTAAAAATTAAAATAAACCCACTAATGTGTCAAGGGTAAAGGTGATAAACAGTATGAATATTAGTTACCCAACCCAAAACTAAAATAGTTGTGAAATCACATGAAAATAAGAATAATTGTGATCCTATTATATTGAGACTACATGAAAAAAATGAGTTTTTTGGACCATTATTCATGTTGTTGGAGGTTTTATGAATGTGGATATATATTTTTTATATAACATACCAACTTATTCAAGTAAAATAAGGCCTGGATCAAGGGGGAAAATGTTAAAAAAATATACTTGTTATGAAAAAGTATTTTTCATAGAGAAAGTGGAATTTTTCATTGATGTATAGATATGAGAGCTTAGATAACATTTGTGATTATTGAAACAATTATGGATACACATATGATGATTTTTGGTATGTTTAATCTCAATAAAACTCTGATATTGATAACAAGAAGATCCCAGAATTGTAGATAAATAAGAAAAATAGAAATAAAATTAAGTCTTTCTTAAGGAGTGTAAAAAAGAAATAAAACTGAAGAAAATACTCTCAAGAAGTTACTAAAGATATTTTATAAAAAGGGTGTCATATAAGATAATAAAATATGCTTATACTATTTAAGGAGAGGAAACATCATGCAACATTGAAAGATGGCCACAAAATTAAATGCAAAAGGGAGAAAACAAGAATCTTCAAGGGTTGAGTTAATCCAAGAAAAATTTAGTAGAATTATCATGGTTATTGAAACCCCTACTAAATAGTTTGATAATATTTCTAATAATTTTAAGATTAAAATAGAAAAATAGGTTTTTGGGGGGTGAAACCATGCTGGAAACATGGATTCCAAGTGCATGACTTGGTTAGATGGTTAAAAGAAGTTAATAAGAGATATGGGAAAACCACCCATGACTCCAAGTACAAAAAAATCTACTTTCAAGATATATTCTATATAAAAAATTAATTTTGAGCATGTACTTAAATATTTTCTAATAATATGGCTATGTCAACTAAAAATGTCCAATCAGATGGATCATAAATAAAAAGGTGAAAGTTTGTTTTTATCTCAAGAAAAGAATTTTATTCGAGTAAAACAGAAAATTACTAGAAAAAAAAGAATCCCATGATTCCTAAAAATTATCAAATTTAAAAACTAAATAAAATGAAATATAAAGAAGATAATATACTCAAAAACCAAAAAGAAATGAGTTTTGGGTTGATAAATTTGTCTTATAACTTATGATCTAACTGAAGAGTTGATGGAAATCTACCTTATTCCCAAATTTTATATACCTATTATTAAATGTTTACAATTTAAGGTAGTGAAGTGTGGAGAGAATAACTTAAGGGGGCTATTAAATAATGAAATATACCCATAGATTTTTCATTATCTCTTAAATATGGACATATGGATATCCCTGAATAAATTTAAAGTTTAAGGTCTTATTTTTATTCCCTAAATACTATTTTAACTCATATACATTATGTTTTTAAAGGAGGAGTGTCTATATAACCAAATGGGTATGAATTATCATTCACTTTAATGTTTTGTTTTGTGTTCAAGTGAGTGTGGGTTTATAAAAATTCTTTAAAATCGGTTTGATCATCCCCTAGATAATGGAAGTATCTGTTAGTATCATATTGAGGTGAGTTATGAATAGTTTTTTTGTATAAATTAACCTCTCTTATTTTATATAAAGGTTTATCCCATATATACTTAGAGTTTGTTGGTTTATGTCACACTATAAAGAGAAATGTGGTGGCGACTTTCTCACTTGGAATTTTTGGGTATAATGAAAGTGAAAGAAAAAAATGGGGATAAGAAGTTTCTTTAAATTATATGAATATTTTGGAATTGATACATATGTACCTTTTCTTGTTAGTGTCAATAAGGGTATTAACACATTTCCATTTTCATTTATTGTGAATTTTGTGGAGAAGGTATAATATCGACTCTTAGATAATTTTTTGAATTGAAAACTAATCCAAAGGGAGATATTGGATTTCTCTATGGGTTGGAGTTTTATTTGCTATCAAGGAACTTTATTATTATATTTTTTCAATGTAATTATAAAAATTTAAAGTTTTTAGTGATGTATTAAAGATATACCCACTGTAAGAAGATGAAGTTTCTACCTATTTATTTTGGTAAGTTTGGTGAAACTATTGTCCATACTTTAATGGGTTGGGTATTGAAAAGAGGAATTTGATACTACCCATGAAGACCTGGATGGATAGATTCTAGGTAGTAGCTATAAAATCAAATGATTTATTGAGCTATTCTATATGTGAAATACATGTACTCAAGCGTTAAGTGTTTTCTACAATAGTTAAGAGAATATTGGAAGGTGATGATTATTATGTGAAGGTGATATCAAAGAAGTTCAAAACGGTCCGCAAGGATGATTGAAGATTCGAAGTTATGGAGAAACCATCCAAAGGCTATACAAGTTAAATGATGTTTATATCTATGTTCAAGGTTTTTGAATGAAATTTTTAAGCGATATGAAGTTTTTGAGATAGTTTTATGTGCCTTAAAAAGTCTTGGAATCATTTAGAGAAGCCTAGTATTTTTCATTAATTTGAACTATATAGATCATATGACTTCAAGATGGAGCATACGAATATGGTGGATGAATTCATCATATGAATCCTATACTATAAGACTTTGATCATATGGCTTTAGGTAGATTGTATGACTTCAATTCCAGAATTTTTGTTCCATCATCGTATGACTTCAAGGTCATCATAAGACCTTCAATACTGAGCATATGACTTGGTGAGTATATCTTATGAATTTTGGATAGTATATTCCTTTGAATATATAATTGTATGACTTAATTAAGTGGCATATAACTTTGATAAGTTCTATATTACTTCATTATGAGACTTAAATATAATTATTTGGAAGTTTTAACCATACTAATTTGAGTTGCGTCAGTCTTTGTAATTTCATATGACTTTAAATTCATACGAAACATATCCCCTGCATGGTTGAGCATATTACTTCACTGATCATATTAATTTCAAATTCATATTATATACTTTAAATTCTAAGAGTTTCTAGAATTATAATTTTCTAAATAATTTAAACCCGACGATGCAAGAGTTATTCTTCAAAGATCAAAACATCACATTTAAAAAGTAATTCAAGCTGCATGAAGAATTTTTTATCCTCACATATTGAAGAACAATATTTATTACTGCTGGAACAAAATTATGGATATCCCAAAGAAACTAAAATTCATTTATTCTATTTTCAATAATATTGCATTTGTTAGTGTAGTAATGATTTATTTTTCCTAATTTATGGAAATCACATGAAAATAGTGAAATTATTCGAGATAAGTTTGTTTTGAATGTTTAAGTTTTTAATAGATTGTGAAATTCAATGTAGTTTTATTGAAAGTGTTTCCTTCACACTACATGTAGGTTGAAGAAGTTGCGAATGAATCAAAAACTGAACCAATGAAATGAAAAGGTGTGGAATTTTATTTTCAAGTAGATGTCAAACTATCAAGTGTGTGAGGTTATTTATCTATAAATATGAAGAGAAGTATAATTTTAGAATATTTCATATGGGAAATAGATCCACATGATATAGTTGGTGAAAATCCACATAAAATCATGTGGAACTAAAAAAATAGAAATTTTAAGATTGTGATTTAAACTTGTGGCTTAAAATTTATCTTGATATTCTATTTTTGTAACTTGAAAATGAAAGGATCAATTTAATTATCTCAATTTAAGTGATTTGATAAATATCAAGGTAGATGGAAATATGGGTGATTAAGGATAGTAATATATATACACACGTCTATATATAGGTGTGGGAGACTGAGAGAACAAGATCTTCTGAAGAATAATAAGAAGTGTATCTGATATAAAGGGTGAAGTTGAACATAATATGTATCAAAGGTGAAGAAAATAAGATGAATAAAGATTGTATGAAGACAAGGTCGTAAAATCTATGAAAAATCTTAATACCAAGTTTTTAGAAAAGATAAGGAGAATATATGTGGGTGCTTATAGTTGATGTGGTGTATGATTTAATAATTTTATTACCCTAGATTTAGTCTGAGTTTGAGGAAGAATCAGAAACTGAGTAAGTATGATCTTCATGTAGTTCTATTTAAAATATATTTATTGATGATATCATTATGTTATTAAAGACAAAAAATTTATTTTTAATAAGAATTGGGAGTTTGGATGGAACAAAAAACTGATTTTCAAGTAATTGTTCTTAAAGATAAAAAGGCATTTGAAGACCCTATATGAGGAAGCAAATTGAATTAGTTGATGTAGTGACATATTATACATAATGGGATCTGCTTAATTATAGTTGTAAGTTTTTTTTGTATCTTGTAGTGAGATGTTGTAATCTACAGTGGGATTTTGGTAGTTTTAAACATAGAGGGATGTTATGAAAGTGTGTGATAGACCATTGGTTAGGATGATAACTACCCACACAACTTGTAATTAATAATAATATTATTATTGGATAATATAATATTAGGGATAATAATTGATCATAGTAATGGTTTGGTTTCCCAAATCTGGGTCGAACCTTGTAAAACCACATGTGTCATTCTTTATTGCTTTCCTACATACAATGAAGTGTTTTTTATTAGAAAAATATAAAATAGATTCACTAGTATCTTAACTAACAATAGAGGTTCCAATATCAAAGGGATGATAAATAGAAGAAATATTTGAGATTTTATAAAAATAGGAAAAACCTTATTTACCCCCCTCCACCCCATTCTGGTGTTTTCACCTATCCTCTGAGGATTACATAACCCTCATACATGGAACCCTTAATCATGAAACCCTTATTAATCAAAAAGTACTAGTGGTGTATCCCTTACGCATGGAGTAACTTGAAAAGGTGGTAACCTTTACATATCAAGCCATGCATAGGTAATTGTAACCTATTACATGTATGTAAAGGTTATTAGTGGTGTAACCCTTACACATCCACTAATAAACCTTACGAATATGTGATATGGTACATTTCATATTTGAAGATATACACTATATATTAATTAAGAAAATATGTATATTTTTTTCAAAACTCAAATTCCAATCATAGCCTACAATATCACTCATATCATAAATTATGGCACAAAATAAAAAATGATTTATCATACTCCATGATACAAAAAAATCATACCCTAACACTAGGAAATACACATAATGTTATCCTATAATGCAAAGTAGAGAAATCTAGAGATATAGTGTTTAACATTAATCAATGTTATATCGTATGTTATGATATTTCTTTAATAATATTATGATATTCATGTTCTTTACAAAATTAGTAAAATAAAATATTTATTTGATAATGAATTTGGCTCTGATACCATTATTTTGTTTTGTAAGATAATCACATCACCATTACAGTGTAATAAACCCATATATATATACAACAAATCTATCATCATAGATGAACATTCAATGAAGAAAATAAATATAAAACATGAATACCTTTATTGCAGTGAGATCCATATCTATCGAACATGATGAAGTTTTATTAATAGGGATAACTGAGCAACATCTATTGGACTCTTTCCTCCATAGGGATGACACTAGTCACTCGGATCCTCATATGTTATGTGAGGACCACCAAACAAAAAAGCTGTGCTAGAAACTTCTTCATGAAGATGAATGGTGAATGGGGAGGAAGAGAGAGCTTCAAATATGTATTAACCAGTATCACACTATCACATAGTGTTACACACACCCAATAGGAGGATCATGTAACTTATATAGGCCCCCTTAATTTAATGAAGGGATTTTAATGTTGGCTTTCATCACATGATAGATGACATGAATTATGATAACAAAATTCCTATTGGAGTCTAATAATCATTGAACATTTGAATGATTATATCATGTATGTATAGTTATAAATAAATCAACTCATTGATTCTTAACTGTAGTAAACTGAGTGGAAAACTTATAAGTAGTCATGCACCCATATCACAATCCCATTGTATGCTATGATAGAGGAATTTTATGCCTTATAACATATGAATATATTATAATATGTGATATGCATCACATGTATATCATAGGATATGACTCAAGGTATATCGTGAAATATGATATACCCATCTTAGTACATATCCTTCAATTATTGAATAAATTAGTCCTAGTACTTTTTATTAATGAAACCACATTATCTCCTCTATTATATTAAAATCACAACTTAGAATTATGGAATAATATAATACATATAACCATAATGGCTGGGATTGTGGAATTATTCCTTTCCAGTGATGACCAATCACGCATCTAACTCAAATCCTTCACACTTAAAAATTTCAAAAATTATAGGAACCATTAACACAAATCATAATATACTATTAGGATGTAATAGTAGTATATCTTTGAATATATAATTTTCACATACCTAAAACTCCAATACTTCATGATCAAATAATGGTGAAGCCATTAATTTTTGAATCATAATATACTCTTAATTTGAAACCTTTGTTCCTTATTATAATGTAACGATGTCTTAGTTATAGAGTGATTAATTATTGATAATGCTTAATGAAATTCCTCAAAAAGAAAATATGGTGTAACACATACCCTATTATGTCATGATTTTCTAAAACATTGAATTACATTAATTTTATTCAATTTCAAGTCTCTAAATCTTTTCCTTTTAACTAAAACATTCATAATATATCCCAATCATCAATATAATTTCTTTTAATTAACTCAAACTAAATTATTAATCTAATCCATAATATTTACATCTATTCCAACATCACCCAAGTTTTAATTATATAATATGCATCAATATTATTAGAAACCACTAGGATTTCCTCTCAAGAGTAATTAAAAGAATCGAATATGATATATAAATATATTTTTTTTGTGATGTAAGTTATTTTTTCATATACTCCACATTATTGGGAGAATACATAGGAAACTCCTTTCCTAAATTCATGTAACCACGCCATTGGTTTGGATAGTGTTTATGAGATAACTCCATACCTCTAGGGAGAAAGAAATCATGAATCCAATATAAACTACATTGATTATAAAAAGGAGTAAAAAATAATTCTTTATATCCATACTCTAAGTTAAAATTCAACCAATGGGTTCTTCTTCACCATGAGTTTTAAAGTCATCTGATCTTCATTAGCTTGCTTGAAAAACTCTCCATATCTTCAAGATTATATTCAATCTCTTTCCATTTTAACTCATCATAACCCCATATAACTTATCAAATATAAAAAAATTTGTAACACCCCAAGATTTTGTGAAATATCTTTTTCAAGTTGATTTAAAATTTTGGATATTTTTCATTTCGCACAACACTGAATATATCTTTTTATATATGAAATCACTAAGTTTGGATTGTGTTATACACAACACCAATTTAATATTTCACTACATGAAACACTTAGATTAACATTTTTTACACACAAAACTATATTTGTATTGTGTTACACATAATACGGATTTCCATTTATAGCTTGTGTAACATGCATGGTTGAGTTTTACCGAACTACAATATACTATTAATATTATCATTAAAATATTGTTATAGCTACCACCTAGCCATTGGAATGTAAGTTAAGAATAAGATTAACTAAATTGTGAAAATATTATTTAAACATATATATAAAATGAATTATTTGGTTATTAATTAGTATAAGTGAATGAGAGAACTATTTTAAAATAAATAAATTACTTTTCTAAAAAAACTATTTTTTATGTACAAACATGATTTAATCTCAATAAATTAAACAAACCAATTTTGATTAATTTTTTCAATAAAATTTATACATTATATATTAAATAATTATTTTTTTATTCTCATATAATAGATTTTATAGGTATAATATAAGACTAAATCCAATTTTATAAATAAAAAGATGTATTCTTCTAAAAGGTAATTTGACTGCCTTTTAATGGAGAACCCATTTTAAATATTAATTTTGAAACTTTATAATTTTTATTTAAGAAAATAAAAAAAATTGAAATTTTAATATTAAAATTTATTTTGGGTAAATTTTTGGTATTTTTCTAAGAAGTTTCATTTTTTTATGAATAGTGAAAAGACACTGAATTTTAATTCAAAACTGTTTTTTCTTCTAAATAATTTATAGGGTTAAATTATATTTTGAATTGGTTTTAAACATTCATTATATAAATTTTAAATAAATTAATCCAATTTATGTCATTTGAATCAATTCCATGTTGAAATTGGATATAAAAACATTTCAAACTTTTGAACATTTTTACTTTAAAAACATGTTTTATCATCCCATCTATGGGATTAATTTTAAATTAATTTATTCCACTTATTTAATTGGAATTTAAAAAAATGTATTACATATTTTAAATAATCAAAATTTATAATTTATAATAATTTCAACTTAGTTTTTGACTAAAAATATTAGTGAAACTAATTAAAATTAATTACATCGATTAAGGTAAAAATTTGGTTACTTGGTGGTTAAACTTTAATCTTAAGAGTCTAAATGACATATAAACATGTATAAAATCCATTTTAAGTTCATATTGAGATCCTATCCTCCCTTTTATTGTATTTTTACCATTATTGGATCCACTTTACATGCAAAAAATGTGGGAGGAATTTCCCTTTTCAAAAATTTATTAGAATGTCACTCCTCCTCCACTATAAAAAGAAACTTATCCCTCCCACTTATTCAAACTTCTCAATCACTTTTTATTGGAAAAAATATGTCAAAATATCCTCCAAAAATATCTAAATCCATCCTCAAAGCCTAACTTTAGGCATAAATTTATCCAATGAAGCTCTTTGGTGCAAACCAAAAGGAGTTACCCAAAGAAGAGGTAACATCCTTCCTCAAACTCTTTTGTTTTATTTTCATTGTCCACCCCATAAACTATTATTATTCCATGATTATATAATAACCTTAGTATAATAAATATATTTATATTTTTATATTCTAAGGTTTCTACCGACACATACACACACTTCCATCTAATGGGTAACGAACTTACCGTTCTTGTGTACGGAGAACTACAGCCTCACAAAACGATATTGTTCATTTTTCTTTATCACCTATCATGGTTGGTAATTATGATTTAAAATATGTTTTTATGTGATATATATTATATTTATGATTTATTTATTATTATTTAATTATTATATTACACATAACTTCATTCTTTCTATTTTTTGTAAATATGATAACTTCGTTTGTGGACGTGTGGACTATCATCTCCTTAAAGCGATGTGATTCGTTCACACTTTACATGGAATGTATTAAGGGTGGGTTTAGTAAAAAATATATGATATATATGGAATAATAATTCTACTTAAATGATACTATATATATACACATATATTTCATTTATTTTCTTTCTTTAAATATGATAAGAAAATGGAAACAGTGTTCATGAGACCGTACGGCCTATCGTCTCCATAAACAGTATATTCCATTTCATATATATATATTTTATATATTATTATAAATATTTATATAATTAAAATATATTATATATAAATAATATTTTACATTTTTTAAATAATTAAATCATTATCTAAGTAAGAGGATCAAGAATAACAAGTCAAAACACGTATGATAAACAAAGCAATTATTACCCGAAACATTGCTTTAACATGGAGTTGTTAATAAACAGGTAATATAAAGTCATAAGTGAATAATATATGGTATTATATATTAATATGGTAATTTTTTATATTTATAATAAACTTATATTTATTGTATAGGAGTTTTGAATGGGTATGAATAAATTTTAAACTTAAGGTAAGGGTTTTCTCATCTCACATTTATTTCTGTAAGACTTATGCCTTATTCACCACTAATTTATTTTGTGTGGTGTATTTAATATCCATTAATATATTATATTTTTATTATTATTAAATTTATGGGTATTTAAATATCCATTTTTTGTTATTTATTTCATGGGGTTTATGGTTAAAATGTTACCAAATTGGTAAAGTAATTTCTATCTCAAGTTGTCTTCTTTGAGATACATCTCATGTTATGCACCTATATTTTTATATAGGATGTATATATTGCCCATTGACATGTTATATAATGAATATTATTCTTTAATGATATTTTAATACTTATGTAATTTTATTCTCTCATTTATAGTATTGGTCAAAGTTACCAAAGTGGTAAAATTTTATTTCCCCAATCTCAGTATTTATTGAGATTGTTTACAATTATGCTTTCATTAATGAAATCTTATGATCCATCTCTGAATAACACTCATCAATTTTATTCTCATATGTTTATCCATGATATATTCATATATTAGTACAATTTTTTCACTCTTTGGTCCTTGATATAATTAAGAAAATGTTTTTATAAAAATATGACTTTATTTCTCCTTTCAGTCAGAAATCTGTGTTCTTTCAAAACCATGTTTTCAAAAAGGTTTTCAAAAATATTTTTATTTAAAATTTGTTTTAAATGTTTCCACGCCTTATTTTTATGTTTTTAAATTATTTTAAAATAAAATAGTTTTCAAAATGTTTTCAAGCTTTCTTTATTAGTTTTCAATGTCAAAGAAAAAAAATTCAAAAATACTTTCAAGCTTCCTTTATAAGTTTTCAAAACTATTTTAAAAGAAAAAAAAATTAAATGATTTATTTTTTTTTAAAAGAGTTTTTCAAATTAGAAAGTATATTTTCCTCAAGAAATTTTTTAAATGAAATTATAAATCTTTCTTTATAAGAAAATTATTTTTGAAATGATTTTATAAAAAAATATTTTCAAAGAAAGGTTATTTTCCTTAAGAAATGTTCCATGTGGTCTTTCAAAATCCTTATCCATATAAGATAAAATACTTTGTTATATTTTATGATTTACTAGGGATATGATCCAATAATACCATTCATATTCTTTCTTGAATGGATTGTGTTTTTATAGAATGGTGTTTATGACACCAGTTTCTTTTACATGGTTTATATACTTTTAAAACCTACTTATTTTCATGGGTTATGCTTTAATGAAATGATTATGAGACCTATCTATTATCCATAGGTAATGATATAATGAAATTTTTATGATTCCCATTTCATTTCATAGGTTATTATATGCTGAGTGTTTATAATCTTGTGGCACATGTATATATGATTTTATTATGTGATGGGTGGGGCCTATATCTCCCTCTAATGAATTGGGTAATGATGGATGACTCATGAATATAAATGTTATGCATGAACTTGATTAAATGTTCACAAAGTTATGTGTGAACCTGATTACATGTTCATAATTTTATGCATGAAACCGATTACATGTTCACAATGTTATTCATGGACCTAGTTGCATGTCTATAAGTTTAAGAGTGAACCTGGTTACATGTTCACAATGTTATGAGTGAACTATATTATGTGTTCACAATGTTATGAGTGAACCATATTATATGTTCAAAATGTTATGTGTGAAATTGATTATATGTTTACAATGTTATGCATGGGCCTGGTTTTATGTCCTTAATTGTATGAATGAACCTGATTACATGTTCAAAATGTTATGTGTGAACCTGATTACATGTTCACAACGTTATGCATGGACCTGGTTTCATTTCTATAAGTTAATGTGAGGGTCTGATTCCATGTCCTTAACTTATTGAGTGAACTTTTTTCTGCATATACATGCTCACAATGTTATAAGTTTATGTGTATTCCAAAATTTTATGTCTTATTCCTATGTTATGCTTCCATGGCTTATTCTTTCAATTACATTATCATTCATGTTTTATGAACTACTAATCTTTATGCCAATTCTCTTGATTACAATCTTTGATATTCTGGGTATGATCTTATAATGATATTATCATGTCATCATACCCCTTATTCTCAATATTATTCTTACATATCTCCTTTTTTATTTCCCCCCATGCTCAGATGGGGTGGTAAGGGTGGGTTGGGGTTTGGGGTGAGGTCACTGGGTCAATTCCCTGGGCTAGCAGTTTATTTTCCATTTGTTTGTTACACCGTGTGTTGTATTTGTGGTTATACCAATTTTTTATCTCCTTGTTTACCTTTATTGATCATTTGATCTCACCCATTACTTATTATACCTTTCCCTAGGTTATTAAGAAATTTTTTTCAATAGGATTACTAAAGGGGAATATCTTTATGGATATGTTAAAGATCTTTCACCAAATTAGAAGAGTGTGTTCCAATTTTCCAAATACAGTAAACTATTATGGTCCTTGGGCATATATTTTTTGTAATTTGATGAATATTCATCTAAAATGATGTAATATACATGTATGTTAAGCCTGGTTCACTATAGTCGGTATCAAAGAAAATTTTTAGTCAACCTTTTGAAACTGGGATGAGAAAATTGTAGTGAGACCCCTAAGGGTATTTCTAAGGATATTTATAAGGATATATCTAAGGATAATCCCATGGTGTCATAGATTTAAAGTAAGGTTTCATAAATTAGACATCCTAAATTGATTTGTCATGATTATGTGGTTTTCTTATAAGATAAAAACTACTCACACTACGCTTTTTGGTCTTAGTAAATAGCAGGAACTAGAAGGATTTGGGTTAATATTGAATGTTTCAGATGTGGAAAGTATGGGAATTTTGAAAATAAATTTCCTAAGTGGAAATATCATGAATATAATCAAGAAGGTGGTATGATTATTGGTTATACTGCTAATGATAAAGAGGCTATGAATGGCATGTGAAAGGTATGGGATGTTATAACAATATTGTTTACATTAAATGTAAGAAACATGATTGTATTGAGGTTGAGGAAACTTAATGCATGATTCATATTTCATATTATAGTAAAGGGTTATTAAGGGATAATATGATGAAGCCTGAGTATTGGTTTAAGAATAAAGATGGATGATTGAATTTTATATGTATAGGAATTCAAGAATTATGAATCATGAAGTATATGTTTTTTATAAGGTATTTGAAAAATATATTTAATTATTTTGATGACCTATAAAATAAATTTAATGAAAATTTAATATTTTGATAAATATAAGGTAACCCTTAATGTGTTACTAATGCTGAGAAAATTGTGTTTTTCTTGGATAAAGAAAATATTGATCTGGATAAATTAAATTGGATGGTATTGATTACCATGGAACTGGTTGTTTATTTGTTGAAAAATTGGTCTATGTTATCATGGATGACGTATAAAACTTATTTTATTTGATTAATATATCCAATTATCTTTTTAATAAGTAAGATTTCATGTTTTACAAAAGGATTTATGGTAATTCAGGTTATTACCATGTTTTAAGAGAATATACAATGAATGTATTCACGTGTTTGAAAGGTGAAAACCAATAGATACTTTATGATATATAGGAAATCAATATTTAAATGATTTTGAGAAATTATTTACCTTCATTATAATGTTTTGGATATTCATCATTCGGAAGGATTACAAGGTTAACCATTTATGGAAAGTTTAAGTTAATCTTGGGATGAGGTTTTATAGATTTAAGTTTTATCTCACCATATGAGGATTTATGCATATAGGATAACCTATGTTAACCATTTTTTTGTGATGATAAATAAAGCCAGATAGAATGAATTATCATTCTATGTATAGATCTCATGATCTGTTAGTACTTCATGAATGACAAATTCACCTTCATTCCTTGGAGTAAAGGATGAACTAGAAATCAATCAAGGTACAACCAAAGAGTGGGATTGTTCATATGAAAATGAATGAAATAAAGTAAGTATATTTCCTTATGTTCTTAGATAATAAAATAATTATTTAAATCTAGGAAAAGGATATTGAAAAATATCTATCCCAATAGCTTCATTTCTTTTAAACTGATAGTCTTATAAACCATCATATATTTATGGTTTTGAGGCCCTTAACATTTTATTGATCATTTACTTGCTTTTGATCAATGATATTTATCACTCTCTATAATTATTTATGCTTTTATTCTATGTCCAATATTCACTACTAACCTATTTTATCCTATGTGGAAACCTATTTATGAGTTTCTTCAGGTAACCGTTATGGTTCCAAATTTCTTTTTTTAAAGGAAGTTTTAGTATTCATTTTTATAATGTGGGTTTATATGAAAGGAAAATTCATTAAACCTTTGATAACCAGGTTGAATTTTGAGAGAGAAATTCATTTTAAGGAGGGTAGAATGTAACACCCTAATATTTTTTGAAATATTTTTTTTAATTAATTTATACTTTTTGATATTTTTTATTTCACGTAACACTGAATATAGATTTTTCTATATGAAAGCACTAATTTTGGCTTGCATTATATGCAACACCAAGTTAATATTGCGCTACACACAACACTTATATTAACTTTTGGTACATACAACACAATATTTGTCTTTTTTTATACACAATGTCAAGTTCATTCAATATCTTGCGTAATACACAAGACCGAGTTTTACCGAACTACAATATATTATTAATATTATCGTTAAAATATTATTATAGCTATCACCAAGCTATTTTAATGGAATTTATGAATAAAATTAAATAAATTGTGAAAATATGATTTATAAATGTATATAAAATGAATCCTTTGGTTATCAATTATTAGAATTAAATTAAATAACTATTTGAAAATAAAGAAATTATTTTCTAAGAAAACTATTTTTCTATGTACAAACAAAATTTTATCTCAATAAATTGAAAAAAACTTTGAATTAATGCTTTTAATAAAATTTATATATTATATATTCAATCAATATTTTTGATACTAGTCCAATATATTTAATAGGTATAAGATAAAATAAATATAATTTTATGAATAAAAATGTATTTTTCTAAAAGGTAATTTGATCATTTTTTAATGGAATCCCCATTTTAAATATGATTTTTGACACTTTTATAATTATTATTTGACAAAATAAACATAATTTTTGAAATATTAATATAAAAAATTACTTTGGGTGAATTTTTTGTATTTTTCTGAGTAGTTTAATTTTTTAGTAAATAGTGAAAAAGCACTGAATTTTAATTAAAAATTGATTTTTCATCTAAATAATTTATAGGATTAAATTATATTTTTAATTGGTTTTAAAGTTTAATTAGATAAATTTTACATAAATTAATCCAATTTATGTCATTGGAATCAATTCCACATTGAAATTTGATATAAAAACATTTCAAACTTTTGAACATTTTTACTCTAAAAATCGCTTTATCATCCCGTCTGTGGGAATAATTTTAAACTAATTTATTCCACTTATATTATTAGAATTTAAAAAAATTGATTCCATATTTGTAATAAAAATAATTTATAATTTATAATAAGTTCAACTTATTTTTTGACTAAAAATATGAGTGAAAGTAATTAAAATTAATTACATCGATTAAGGTAAAAATACAGTTACTTAGTGGTTAAAAATTAATATTAAGAGTATAAATGACCTAGAAAGTTATCTAAAATCCATTTTAAGGCCTTATTTAGACCCTATTTTCCCTTTTCTCTGATTTTTACTATTATTGGATTCACTTTACATGGGAAAAATGTGGGTGGAATTTCCCTTTTCAAAAATTTACAAAAATGTCACTCCTCCTCCACTATAAAAAGACACTCACCCATCCCACTTATTCACACCTATAAATCCATTTAGATCAGAAAAAATATGCCCAAATATACTCCCAACATCCCTAACTTAATCCTATAATCCTCCCTTTTGTAATAAATCCATCCAATAAATCCCTTTGGTGCAAACCAAAAGGAATTACCCAAAGAAGAGGTAACACCATTCCTCAAGATATTTTGTTTTATTTTCATTATCCATCCCCTAAAATATTTCTATTCCTTACTTATATAATAACCTTGGTATCCTAAATATACTAAGATGTTTTTATTCAAATATTTCAACCTATACTTACACACACTTCCATCTAATTGGAAATGAACTTACCGTTCTTGTGTACGGTGAACTACCGCCTCACGAAACGATGTTGTTCATTTTTCCTTTACCACATATCATGGTTGGTAATTATAATGGACACTATGTTTTTATGTGATATATATGATATTTATGATTTATTTATTCTTATTTAATTATTATATAACACATACCTTCATGCTTTCCATTTTGTGTAAATATGATAACTTTTTTTGTGGACGTGTGGATTACCACCTCCTCAAAGCGATGTGATTTGTTCACACTTTATATGGAATGTATTATGGATGGGTTTATTAAAAATATATGATATATATGGAATAATAATTCTTCTTTAATGATAATATATATATATATATATATATTTTATTTAATTTCTTTCAATACGATAAGAAAATGGAAACAATGTTCACGTGTGTATAGATGGCCTATCATCTCCATCAACGTTGTATTCCATTTCATATATATATATATATTATAGATTATTATAAATATTTATATAATAAATAAATATGATATATAAATCATGTTTTATATTTTATAAATAATTAAATCATGATCTAAGTTATAGGATCAAGAATAACAATCTAGTATATGTCTCTCTCAGTGAGCTTCAGGTCCCCCACTTTGATCAAACCACTGCAAAAAAAGTGATGTTTAGCGGTGGTTTATTAGTGACAGTTTTAGTAACTAACATGACTTAAATTTAGTTAAAAAAAATAATATAGTGTCATTTTGATCAAATCTCTAATATATTTTTATTATTTTAACAATTAGAGGTAGTTTTAATTAAATTTCCGCTAAATTTTTAAAAAACTCTAATTTCTCCCCTCCCATACTCCCTCTATGTGACCGCAACTCCTTTACACCCCCGACATCCTACTCTACCTTCCCTAGTGGTGACCCCGACCCCACGATCCCCATTCCCCCCACCCCTTTGACCTACCTCCTCCCTTCTCAGTGTAGAACCCAACCCCCGTGACACCCCCCCTTAGACCCCAACCCTGTGACACCCCCCTTGACCCTAACCCCCATGACCCCCCCCCCCACCCACCCTTTTGACTTCCATATCCCAGAATCATGGTTCCCCTCCTCTCTGGTGATGCGAACCCCCCCCCCATCTGACCTCCCTCTACCTAGCTCGGTTCCCCACCTCAGTGCTGACACAGACTCCCCCCCCCCCCCCGACCTCCCTCTCCCCAGCTCGGATCCCCTCCTCAATGGAAATGAATACCCCCCCCCCCACCCACCCACACTCCCTAAAGGTTGAATCATCCTCACATTAAATATTTTATTGAGTATCATTATATTGACAATCATGGGTTATAAAAAGAGTATAGAACTTTTTTCCATTCATTCAACAGTAATGTATATATGTAATTTTGGTTTATAATTTGTTATTTGTATTTTCAGTTATTTTTTAGAGTTATAATAATCATTAATTTTGGTTATGTTTTATTAAATTAAAAAAATAAATTCATTTATGATATTAGTCACTTATGGAATCTATATAATTCATAATTTCATGGTTTTTATTTGATATTAATGAATTCAACTTTGTTTTATATATGTTAATGCCTCCAATTTTTGACATATACATAATTGAGACTATTTTCCAACTCATGACCAATTGGTGGTAGGGTTTGGGGTCACACATGGTTTCATCCCCAACCCTGGAAAGGTTTCTAAGGATAAAGGCCTTGAAAATGAGATATTATACCCTTTTTAAATTTATTAGAATGATTCGTGTTTTATGAATATGTGAGGAATCGTTTAGTTTAATAAAATATATCAAATAATGATAGAGTATTTATGGTTAAGTTTTACATGCATGATAATCAATTATTGTCTATAGTAATTGGAACAACCAACATAGTTTCATTGATTTTATTTTAACTAACATTATTTTTAAGATAACTAATAATATTTTGTAGTTTGTTTTTTGAGTCAAATGACTAGTTTTTTATCATTTTATTTGAAAATCATAATAAAAATTATTCAAATTTATGTTAACATCATGTTTGTTATGTTTATCTCAAATTGAAGGAACATCCGATTTGATGTTATATGAAGAGAGTTCATTTATATAATTCATGAAACAACATGAAGTCACACTAAACCAGTTCAATAGAATATAGACATATAGAGTTGAATATTTTGGGTATGCATGACATATCATGATATCTAAATAAATTATACTTTTCATTTATATTTTTAAAGGTTTTCTCTTGGTATTGGTTAGATCATGGAAAATTTTTCATACATTGCTCAATGTAGCAAATTTTTCAATGGAATGAACCCTCTTTAGTCAAAACACTAGGGTAGAATGCACCATTATCTTTTTCTCCCATAAAAATAATATCATCTACATATAAAATATCAAAAATTGATACATCTTTATCATCTTCAATATAGAGGCTATTTTCCACACTTCCATCATTAAATATTAATTGTTTCAAGCATGTATACAACTTAAAATACCATGCTCTTGAGACTTATACTAACCCAAATAGATCCTCCTTTAACCTAAAAAAATTAATTTTATATTTACCAAGAAAGACACTTCATCTTCCAACTCTCAATTTAGGTAGACATATTTGATATCTTTTAGAATGTTCATGGGTTTCTTTTGTGCTAAAATGTAGTGGTATTATAATTTATGTCATTCTTCATCTATGTTTGTGAGAAATAAAAATTTATTTGATTCATGTTTTTATATTATAATTTTAGTAAGAAAATTTTCATTATTTGATTCATTCCATTTTCCTTTATATTTGTAATGAAAGAGTCAACGGTGAAGTTGGGTGATATTTAATTTTGATTATACATGTTTGATTAAACAATTATATATTTATTTATGAATATAAAGGGAGATTAAAATCCAATACCTATGGATAAAATTTGGATTAATTTACCTTGAAACACACCTCGATGTGCCAAGGGTTTGAAAGAAGTTTTAGATTATGCAATTGCAAACTGATTAGTGGATGGTAGAATAAAATGTACGTGTCCTGATTGTAAATTCAAGTGATAGTTGAATATAAATGAAGTATATAAACATTTGATATTGAAATAGTTTCATGCCCAATATGTATGCTGGAATTGGAATGGGGAATCAAATGTTATGGAAATTAAAAATATTGAAAATACTATCAATGAAATAAAAATTGACCTAGCAGAGAAGAATTCATTTTGAAATTTGTTAAATGATACATTTTTTTTTGAAGAATACAATTTCCAATATTTTAATGGATCAAAATAACCTTTATTTAATTTGGAGTAGGTTAATATTGCTTAGAAATTTAGTAAAAAAATATATTTTTATGAATTAGTTGAATACGAATAACAAGAATTTTATGAAGTGTGTTCCAAGTATTCGAAGTTTTCTTTTATAATTAAGTTGTATCATATCAAGTGTCTTTGTGGAATTACTAACAAAAAAATGTCCATGGTTTTATAGTTTCTTAATAATTAATTTCATGAATCTAAGATCCCCACATCATTCTATGAGATGAAGAAAGTCATCAAAAAACTTGGACTTGATTATACAAAGATACATGCATGACCTAATGATTACATACTTTACTGGAAATAAGATTATAATAAAGAAGAATGCACAATATTTCATATGAGCAGATGAAAGTTAATGAACAACAATGACAGTATAAATTAATGAAACCCTAGGAATAAATATAATAAGAAAACTTTTACAAAGGTATTGTGTTACTTTCCTTTGAAACCACACTTGCAAAGATTATTCATGTCATCTAAGATTGTATATGACATGAAGTTGCATGATCAAGATAGTAACAATGGCTTGATGAGATATCCAAAAGATTCAACATCATGGAATATGTTTGAATCTCTATATCCATATTTTTATTCGGATACTAGGAATATACATTTGGGATTAGATTCTAATGGTGTTAACCCTTTTGGTACTTTAAGTACTAATTATAGAATTTGGCCAGTTATTTTAAACCCTTATAATATACCTCCATGGATGTCTATGAATAAGGATTCTTTCATTATTTTGATGATTATTCCCAGAAATCAAATCCCTATAAATGACATTGATGTATAGTTTCAACCTCTAATCAAATAATTGCAAGAATTATGGGATAATGGCGTGGAAACATATGATGCTTCAACGAGACAACAATTCAAAATGTATGTTGCTTTAATGTGGACAATTAGTGACTTTACTAGACTATGAAATTTATCTCATTGGAACACTCATACTGGTCTGGCTTGTCCTATTTTTAATTTTGATTTTGATCCTCAATGATTAGCTCATAGAAAAAAATGGTGTTTTATGTATCATAGTTGAATTCTTGATTCTTCTCATAAATTCAGTTTTAACAAGACACAATTCAATAGAGATATTGAAATAATAAAGTTGTTGAAGGTGTTATCTGGTTCAGAAATATTAGGATAGTTAATGAATGTCACAGAAGAATTTGGAAAATTTCATCAGTTTAAAGAAGGGGGAAAGGGTATGAGGTACAGTATCCGAAGAAACTGGAACACAAAAATGGAAGAAAAATAGTATATTTTTCAAACTTCATTATTGGGAATTTAATTTGATGCATCATAATCTTGATGTAGTGCATATTAGGAAGAACATCTATTACAGTGTAATTTTTACAGTGCTTAATGAGTAGGGTAAATAGAAGGATCACCTTAATGCTCATAAGAATTTGGAGTCAATGAATATAAAGCATGTTTTATGGGAAAATGAGAATGTAAAATATCCTTTGGATATTTTTACAATGAAAAATCATGATAAAGATGTATTCCTTCAAACTTTAAAGAATTTAAAAGTGCCAAATGGATATTCAAGTAACAAATCATGGTGCATTAAATTAAAACATTGAAAGTTACATGGATTGAAACCTCATGACTCTCATATTTTTATAGAGCGGTTGTTGGTGTTGTATTTTCATAATACTTTATCTAAAAAAGTAACTAAATTTCTAGTTGAGTTTTGTACCTTTTTCAGAGAGATTTGTGGAAAAACTCTAAATCCAATCGAGCTTGATAAACTTCAAGAAAGAATTGTTTTGACACTATGTCATTTAAAGATGTTATTTAAACCTTCATTATTAACATTTATGATTCATTTGACTATTCATTTGGTTGAAGAAGCTAAAATTGGTGGATCGTTACATTATCAATGGATGTATCCAATTGATAGGTATGTTGATATTTTTTTATTTTCATTGGTGAATTAGATTTTATCAAATCATTGTATAAAATTTTTTAATATGTTTCTTATTTTTTTCCTATCAGTTACTTAGGTCATTTGAAATCATATGTGAGGAATAAATCACAACTAGAAGGCTCTATTGTTGAAGGTTTCATAGTCGAAGAGTGATTGACCTTATGTTCTAGGTATTTGGATGGGATTGAGACTAGATTAAATCTTGCTAGATGTGCTGATGACATCTCCACTAATTCTCATTCTAAAAATAATTCATCGGTATTTCCACCTATTGGACGACCAATTGGAATGGGGTCAAATTTTACACTGAATGAATTGGAGTTTCTACAAGCACATAGATATATGTTACTCAATAGTGTTATTATAGATCCATTTATTAAGGAATTGCAACAACAAACAAAGAGGTGACAAAGGGGTCAAGCTCGAAATGAGCTAGAATTAACAAAAGTTATTAATAAGGAGCTTGTAGAATGGTTCTCCCATCATGTAATTATATACTCATATTCATATTATTGATGTGTACTTATTTTGTATATGTTAAAAGTAATAGCTTATATATTTTTGTTGAGATAATGAATGTTGACAATCAAGCTGAAATATCAAATGATTTGAAGTTTTTGGATTGAGGTACTCTAAGGAAAGCTTAGAGATTCGATGCCTACAATATTCATGGCTTCAGGTTTCATACAATTTATTGTGAAAAAGACTTGAAAACTCAGAATAGTGGTGTATTTACATTTGGAAAGGTGGAATATTATGGTAAGCTGAATGATATAATTGATTTAAACTATCATGGATAATTTTATTTTTTTTATTCAAATTCAAGTGGGACAACATTGATATAGGTATAATGAAAGATTTTTTAAATTTTACTTCTATCAACTTCTCTCGCATGATAGATACCAGTGAGCGTGCAGAGCATGATCCATTTATCTTGGCTTCACAAGTGAAGATGGTTAATTATGTGGATGACGAAATAAATGAAGGTTGGAGTGTTTTTGTACACTTAAATCAGAGAGACTTATATGATATGGGCGATGAATATCAATTGGTGCTTTGTGACAGTGAACCTCTTCAACCACAAAACATTAAATAGTTTTTTCCTAACAATATTGAAATAGTATAACTTGCAAGATAGAGTTAAAATGAAGGACTCATCACAATGGAGGTATATAATAATTAATATGAAGATAATTGAATGTATAAATTGGTAATGAAAATATATTACAATTTCTCATTGATAAGTGTTTCGTACATATATACATTGTTCTAGTTTTTCTTTTCTTTTTTTGAAAAAATATTTTAGTTTTGAATTTTTTATACATTTAATATACCTTAACCATTTTAAATGTAGGAATACCAAGAATAAAAAAAATAAAGATTCTAGCCGATCAGCATCTCGGAGCATGCCACCACTACCATAATCTTTTGTGGATCCTAGTGATTCTATTATACCTGAGACTGATAGAGATCTAGTTGTTTCCCTAGATATCTTTAGTATCTCACCTCCTGATTCATCTCTAGTGATGGAGAAGTTTGTCACCCCTCTATCTATGTGATATTGGAAAGTTATCATTACTGGTATGTATGTCATTTTTCAAAAAAACTTTATATTTTATTAATTTTTTATTGTATTTATCAAATAGATAAATACAACCATAGAAGGGATACAAATATGAACACGGTAGATATATGGGACCTAAAGTACTTCAATATTATTGTTCCATTTGATGATTTTGAGGTGACTACTGGTGACATTGTCGGAATCTATGGGTAGATTCTTGGGCAGCTTTCTTGTGAGATGATGAGCTTACCAATTAATTATAAATATTGAAGGAATATTCATACATCTTAGAAAAATGAGGTCTTTGATACTCAATTAAAGGTAATATTAATTTAATATTCCTTGATAACTAATTTAAAATACATGATTAAAGTTTTGTAATATACTGATAAAGTGTTATATTTTTTATTTCTAGATGTTTTTTCATTTTGATGTCCCTGACTCTGTTTCACACCCATGGACTTTAAAAAATTTGGGCAAGAGATTGAGAGATTTTAAATGGATATTATGACATGAGTTTAATATCACTTCTCTAAGATCATGATAAATGTATGAGAAAGTGCTTGAAGTCATTTCTCGTGAGAAATGGAAGCTTCTTTTTTATATCAACAAAGATGAATCTCATGAGGTAATTGCATATTTTACAGTATCTTAATAACATAAACATAATAAAATTATAATTTTTATTAATGTTTCTATTTTTTGTAGGAATTATCTAAAAAAATTCTATGAATCGTGAGAATCAAGTCATTCCTCACATCTCAAGGTCTTAGATTTTTTCAAGAAAAAGAAAAATTTTGATTTTTATTTATTCATTATTATTTAAATCATTTTATTATAAGTCAAGGTTTTTTATAAATTGTTTACATTTTTTATAAAGTCTGATGAATTAAGTCACTTTGTTGGCTGAAAAAAGATGTGGTTTAAAGTGCATAGGAAACCTGATGGCAGTTTTGTAAATTACCCTACCAAAGACATTGGGGTAAGTAATTTTCATTACCATTTAATATTATTTCATTGCCATAAAAACGTAATAATGAAAAATATATTTTAACAAATAACAAGCCTTAAACCCAATTAAATGGGGCTAGCTACATGGATAAAACTATGCAAATTTTTCATCGTTTGATACATCTAGTCATCCCCATTAATTGGGTTTAATGCTTATTTGTTATTATAATATAATTTTTATTAATATGTTTTTATAGTTTTGAAATAACAATAAATACTAATGAAAATTTTATTAATTAGATAAAATTATGAAGTTCAAGTATTTTAAAAAATCATTGTTAATATTTTTGTATTAACAGGTTAAAATTCAAGAATTATGGGATGTGAACCCTTTACAATCATCATCGGTTTCCCAGAACGATGCAGTTTGAATTTTTTTAGGGAAGGAGTATTCTGGGTGTGTACGGGGGATGGGTTTTGGGCCTACTCCATCAATTTTCTTTGGTAGGGTGGCATCATCCATTATTGTTACACCCGGTGGGGGTTCGAGAAGTGTCGTTGATCATGAATCACAAAGATAAATTGCAAGATTGAAAGAAAAATTGCAAGAAGAAGGCTCTTATAGGAAAAAATAGGATCAATGGTAGTCACAAATAGAAAATGATTTATTTTATGTATTTTAAAATATAACCGTCACAATCCCTAAGAAAATTTTTAGCCTTATAGCTCATCCTGCTGAGGTAAATTCTAAATTCTGTAGATCATTCACACATTTTCAAAGAACACATACAACATCCATAAATAAAACTAAAATTACACTTTTATATAGAAAACACACATTTCAAGTAATACCAACCACATCTTGTGATGGATTGATGTCTGTTTGATTCCTACATATCAAAAATGAATTACAGATCGTTATGTATAAGTTTGAAAACAATCTGTTCTTGTTTGCTCATTTTTTACTTGATAAATGCCTCTAAAAGGTAAAAAACCCATTAAAAATAAGTTTCAGGGGGTCAAAACCAAGGAAACAATTTTGGATTGTCCTAAAATCATGGGACAATGACTGTAGATTTAATTATGAAATGTAGGAACTGAAAACATGTCATTCTAAATTATGGTTTTCCCGTTATGGTCGTAAATGCATTTTTAGTGTTTTAAAACACTAAAATGTGTGTGGAATGGTAAAAACTATAGAAAACGACCTCATATTGATGTATAATCATGGGAAAACCACCAATTAGTTGTTTTCTATGTGTACGCGCATACAAAATGTCAATCTGATGTGCAATGTGGTCAGAATTACTCGGTATACACTTCTGGAAGGTGCAAGAGCCTTTAAAACAAGTGTTGGGGGGTTAATGTAGTTGGGGTTTTTCTTAGTGGTAAGTACCCCGTAATACTACATGAAAAATGGGGGTTCAAAACCCATTGGGCGCAGGTACTGTAGCAGTACTGTAGTGGTACTGTAGCAGCGGCGGTATTTTTGATCGGCAGGTACTGTAGCAGCGCCAGGGCACTGTAGCGGCGGAGGTACTGTGCGGGTACTGTAGCAGCCAGGTTACTATTCACATAATAGAAATTTGGGCAAAAATTTGGTCCTACGGGCTATGTAATGGGCTATTAGACCACTAGGCCTTCGGGCTATGTAATGGGTCTCCCTCTACCCAGTTAAAAGAGGTCTTTGCTTTGCTTTATTAATAAAAATGAGGCTTCGGCCCCAACCTTTTAAAAAAAAGTGTTGGGGGTTAATGTTAGGAAAATGATGTTGGATTTATTTAAAATCATGTTAAAGAAACCATAGATTTAATTTTGAAATGTAGGAACTGACGGCATGTCATTTCAAATTACAGTATGCCCATTATGGCTGTAAACGCATTTTTAGAGTTTTAAAATACTAAAGCATGTGCAAAATGGTCAAAACCATAGAAAATGACCTCATATTGATGTGAAATAATGTTACAAACACCACTAAGTTGTTTTTTATGTGTATGCATAGAAAACACTTCAATATGAAGTGTGGTGTGGTTAGAATTACTCAGTATACACTTCTGAAAGGTATAAAAGCCTTTAAAAACAAGTGTCAGAGTTCAAAACTTGGAAAACAATATCAGATTTCTCTAAAATCATGGGAAAATGATCATATATTTAATTGTAAAATGTAAAAACTGATAGCATGTCATTCCGAATTATGGTTTTCCTATTATGGTCATAAACATTCTTTTAGTGTTTTAAAATACTAAAACATGCGTAGAATGGTCAAAACCATATAAAATGAACTCATATTGATGTGAAATCAAGAGAAACCCATATCTGGGTTGTTTTTTATGTGTACACATAGAAAACATATCAATCTGACATACGGTGTGGTTAGAATTACTCGGTATACACTTTTGAAATGTACAAAATCATTTAAAAACAAGTGTCAGGGGGTCAAAACTAGTAAAACGATGTCAGATTTCTTTGAAATCATAGGAATACGATCTTAGATTTAACTATGAAATGTAAAAACTAATGGCATGTCATTCTTAATTACGGTTTTCCCTTTATGACCGTAAATGTGTTTTTAGTATTTTCAAACACTAAAACATGTGTGGAATGGTCAAAACCATAGAAAACAACCTCATATTGATGTAAAATCACAGGAAACCACCGCTAAGTTGTTTTTAACATGTACGCATAGGCAACACGTCAATATAACATGCGGTGTGGTTGGAACTACTCAGTATACACTTCTGAAGGGTATAAAAGCCTTTTAAAATAAGTGTTGGGGGTCAAAACTAGAAAAACAACATCGGATTTCCCTAAAATCACTAGACAATAACTATAGATTTAATTTTAAAATGTAGGAACCGATAGCACATCATTCTGAATTACGGGTTGCCTGTTATGGTTGTAAATGCATTTTTAGTCTTTTAAAACACTAAAACATGTGTGGAATGATCAAAACCATAGAAAATGATCTTATATTGATGGGAAATCATGAGAAAAAACACCGTTGAGTTGTTTTTGATGTGTATGTGTAGACAACATGTCAATATGACATGCGATGTGGTCGGAATTACTCGATATACACTTCTGAAAGGTACAAAAGCCTTTAAAAATAAGTATCGGGGGGTCAAAAGCTAGAAAACAACAACAGACTGCCCTGAAATCATGGGACAATAGCCATATATTTAATTTTGAAATGTAGAAACTGACAGTACGTCATTCCAAATTATGGTTTACCCGTTATGGCTGTAAATACGTTTTAGTGTTTTAAAACACTAAAACATGCGTGGAATGTTCAAAACCATAGAAAAAGACCTAAAATTGATGTGAAATCATGGGAAAACCAATGATGAGTTGTTTTTGAAATATAATACATGGTGTGATATCAAAATCTTTAAAATTTGTTTATTAAGTAAATTTCAAGCACACCGCATGTCGCTTTAAAACTAAATTAGAATATTTACTTATCTCTTTTCAGTTTCAAGTGTTGAATCTTATATTAAATAGGTATATTTATGTATTCAAAGTGTTTTTTATTATATATTATTTTTTTATGTTAAAATTTCTTTTGTTTCATTAACAAAATAACAAATTTTATGTGCATCATTCTGAATATATTCCATGTCTTTTTTCTTTCGCATTTACTTTCTTAAATATTCTAGCTTTCATTGTAGGTAGAATATGCCGGTAGTAGGCAGGAGGTTGACCATTCAGATCTATGATATTCATCATAATATAGTCGTGATGGTTCTTAGATTTAATGGTATGTTAAAATTTTATCAATTATTCTACTGTAATTCTGATTTATTATGTGTAGTTTTAATTTTTGTTTTTTTGTTATAGTTGGTGAGATGACATGGTCAGTTTCAGTTGATGAGATGATGTGGAGGTAGATAGATGTAGTGGAAGTCATGATATGAATTTATATTGGGCATGGGTTGCTATTGGACATATTTTATATGTATATTGTCAGATTTATGGGTTGACTGAGATTGCGGTTATAATGACTAGATTTTTGTATATGACAATGGATGTATGATATATATATGATGGGTTTATCATATATTTATGTTTTGGTTTGTTACATGTTAGTTTTTTTATATTTATAGTTTTTTATTAAATATTTTAAAAGAAAAAGAAAACTAATTTAGTGGCGGTTTCAAGTAACCGCCACTAAATACATTACATATAATATGTTTAACGGGAGTTGCGCTTAACCGCCTCTCATATGTTCTGCGGAAGTTTCTTTTATTTTATTTATATTTCCCCCAGATATTTTTTTATAAAATAATTATCTCTAAATAAACAAGTAACCATCGCTAAATGCTCAAAAAACAACACTTAACAGAACTACCGTGAAATTTAAAAAATTGTCACAAAATGACCAGTGGACGTGCAATACTCGGCGGTTTAAACCACCGCTAGTTCATGCAAAAGTGCCACTACTACCCCTTTTTTTTAGTAAACTATCAATTATGGGCCCTGATTACAAGGTGTTCATATGTTCCTTTTAAAGAATGTGGTGTTGTTCTTGGAATAATGATACATTTGTGAGTCTGGTTGTTCACCATGCATGTCTAGCTGGTGGTAATGTTGGTGCATGTGGAGTAGATCGTGATTATACAAGCATCCCCAAGATATTACAACTTTATGATTAGATTCCTAGGGTGTGATGAGGTGATTTGGACACCAGTCCCATTATGCTAACCGAATGTGGTTGATATTCTGTGTCACATATGAGAAAGGAGGTGGAGTTTCCTATGAGGAGTAAGATGTATTTGTAGAGTCATTATTCCATGGAAAGAGTAGACTAATGGGTCATCTTTTGTCCCCTTATAAGATTGGGGTGGGTTTATTGGGAAGTGAATCCACAATTTCTTCTTTATCTTCACTACTAAAAAATTGGGTTTATCCAATGCTAGGGTTTTAATAGTGCTGGCTAAAAGCGCTGTTAAAACCCCCTTTCCCAGAGTTAGAAAGAGAGTTGTTAAAGGGTGTATTTAACAGGGTTTTTTTAGCATTGTTAAAGGGGGTCCTTTATTAGCGCTTGTAAAAAATGCTAATAAAGGTTGCTCCTTTATCAGTGCTAGTAAAAAAGTGATCATAAAAATGGAATTTATCGGTGTTTTTAAAAAAGCGTTGATAAAGGGAATATTTCAAAAAAAACATTAAAAATAATATATTGATATTTAACAGTGATAAAAAACGTTGTTAAAGGGGGCCCTTTATCAGCACTTGTAAAAAAGGTCTAATAAAGGTCACCCCTTTATCAGTTCTAGTAAAAAAGTGATGATAAAAAGGGCATTTATCGGCACTTCTAAAAAGCTCTAATAAAGGGAATATTTTAAAAAGATATATATTTCATTAAAAATAATATATTAATATATAAATATATTTATATTGATATAAATATTA
This sequence comes from Viscum album, assembly GCA_963277665.1. Taxonomy (NCBI): domain Eukaryota; kingdom Viridiplantae; phylum Streptophyta; class Magnoliopsida; order Santalales; family Viscaceae; genus Viscum; species Viscum album. Next base: position 1,845,673,852 of record OY728132.1, on the reverse strand, counting down.
TATATATTTTTTTAATATGTTTTAGATAAGGCTAAATAGGCATTTACACGTGATATAAAAGATATTTAGTAAAAATGGATTATAACTACAGAAAATCCCTACAAACCCAAAAAACCCAAAAAACCGATAATAACTCTAGAAACCCTTAGAGCCCATAAAATGTTAAGAAACACTAAAAACCTTGAAACGATCATAACTTTTAATCTGGAAGTCTATTTCATATCCAAAATCAGTCAAATCGAACCATATAAAACGAGCTAAAACCATATGAGATTTAAATTGTGTGATGATCAAAGGAATAAAATATATTATAGTTTCAAAAAAGTTGGAAATCGAACTCGAACTTCAAACGGTCATAATTTTTGATCTGGGTGTCTATTTGGTCTCCACCACATATCAAATCAAATCCTGCGACGAGCTCTACACCGCAAAGGTATAGACTGAGCTCTATAAGCTTTGTCATATTTTCCAACCCCCAAGAGGGACCAGAAGGCCTCCAAAACTAAGTTTAAGAACCCAAACCTTCTTTTTAGATATGTTTTTCCTCTTTCTGAAGTTTTTGAGAAAAGAGGAGTTTCTGGAAATTTTTGAAGTACACGTTGTGTACTTCGTTGCCGCACGAGTCCGTGTGTTAGCCATGTTCGAGCCACACACACGGTCATGTGAGGTGATGTGTAGGCCACTTAAAGAGGAGTACATAAAAGGCTAGTACGCATTGTATACCCCAAAATTACACGTTGTGTGCTTTATTTTTTTTCATTAAACAGATCGGGCTCACGTCTGATCGCCATAAATGTCTTCTTCTAGATCTTGTTCGACTAAGAGAAGTCGTATGGTGCCAAGACTTCTCTGAGCCCCTGAACCTCCATCTGTTCTCCGAATCTATTGTCGTTGATTGCGTTGGAACCGCAACGGTAAGCTCTTCCTTCTTATAGAGCATAATTTTCCAATTCATCCTCTTTTCCAAGTTATCGTGGGTTGAAATTTTTGTGCGTTTTCATAGATCTACGACTTTATAAGGAGATTCAAGCCTCGTGGTTCAAGTATATCGATCTCCTAGCATCAAGGTAGGTGGTTTGTTCCTTTCCGATCAAAGTCTTTGAGTATTATGTGAAAATTCCACCAATACCCTTGAACGGGGTATTGCGTGTTTACTATTTTACCCCTGTTGTTTTCCCACCTTTCTTGTATGCTTTTTTAGAGGTAATTTGGTTATGTATAGGGAAAATTTTTGTGCTTGGATGTTTTTCCCATTCTTGTTCTGTTTACAACCTTTTGGTCTTGTTCAGCCTATTAGTCGTTTACCTGTCTTTCATGCCTTGTGATCATAGTATGGAGCGTTGTTTTTCTAGCATACTTGAGATTCTATAGACTGGTTAGCCAAGTAGCTCTGTAGGTTTACTTTGGCCATATAGAATTCTTATGCACCGACTGGCACGGGGCCGTGAGAACCTGGTGCTATAGACTATAAGGGGATAGACCAAGTGATCTTCCTCAGAGAGTCTTGGACATTATAGACTATAGGGGATAGACCGAGTGAGCTTCCTCAGAGAGTCTTGGACATTATAGACTATAGGGGATAAACCGAGTGATCTTCCCAGAGAGTCTTGGACATTATAGACTACACGAGGATAGACTGAGTGAGCTTCCTCAGAGAGTCTTGAGCTTTATAGACTACAAGGGGATAGACCGAGTGAGCTTCCTCAGAGAGTATTTGTTTTTTTTTTGAATTTCCTTAAACCACTCTAGTCTATAGGAGGAATTGACCGAGCGATATTCCTCAGAGATTCTGTGAACGACCTGAGGCTATAAGAGGAATTGACCGAGTGATCTTCCTCAAAGAGTCTCTAGACCTTGGGGATATTAGGGGAATTGACCGTGTGATCTTCCTCAGAGAGTCCCTAACTACCTTAGACTATAAGGGTAATTGACTGAGTGTGCTTCCTCATAGAGTCTTATAATTTTGTATGACCAAACCAGAGGGGTTAGGCTAAGTGCACTTCCCAGAGGGTTGTTGGTACTTCTTGGATAGGACCATAGGGGGTGGCTGTGAGTACTTCCCAGAGAGATTCCTATTTGTGGTTAGTTGTTTACTTCACTGTTGCTTGTTTGATCTGAAAGTTGTTTACTACTGTATATTATCCTGTTTACTACTTATTATTTTCTTTTTTTTGTACTTTACCTGCCATATACTCACTGACTGTTCGGTACATATTTTCGGGTGGTTGCCTACTGGGATTTAGTCTCACTCCCTTTTTGGGCCATGCTTTTGGGCCCAAACATGTTATATTTTTGCAGGTGTAGACAAGGGCAAGTGCCCTTCGACTTCTGGTACTTGATTACATTGGAGCTGGAGAGCATGGGACCAAGACAAGGCTTGCGATGCTGAGGAGTTGATTGTCTGTTTTTATTTTGTGCTTTGGTGCAGTACTGTATTCAGCATTGTGACTTGTTTGGCTATTTTCCTAGACAAATATGTACCATTCATCATCTACATATATTATGCTTCAGTTGTTTTCTCTATCAGTCTTCCAATGTTTACTATTGTTGGATAGTTACTTCTTACGCTATTGTATTTATTGTTTATTTCCACTGTGTACTCTACCAATGAGGGCATAGTTTCCCCACTATCACACCCAAGGCCCTCGCTGATATTCGGAAGCCTCTAGTGTTTGGGGAAATGCGCTTGAGGCCATGTGACAAACTAGGTACGGGGCACCTCTGGGTGGTTTCCGGAACCGGGGCGTTACAAAGTGGTATTAGAGAAATTCTTTTCTCTTGACTTACTGTTTGGAGCCTATAGCCATGGATAGGATAGAATAGGTACTTGGTAATAAATTTTGCCTAGGATTAGATAACCCGTGTACATGGAAAAGCCAATCTACCTTGTTTATTGCGATTTTTGTGGTTTGCAATTTTACAGTTAATTTTATTTCACCTTGAGTGACTCACATGATTTGTGCTGTTATTGTTGATATTATTGAGGTTCTATTTCTATTGCAACCCGATGAGATGAGGGTATGTCATCTGATGTATCATATAGGTACTTGCTAGAAATCACATGTCATGCATTTTTTTGTCATGACATCTAGAATTCATTAGTGATTGCATGTTGTTGTGATAGATGATGTGTAAAATATGCATTTTGTTGTGATAGATGCTTGATAGAATACCTGCTTCTAATAGTAATTACTATATGTAAGGTCTTGTTTGGATGAATGCCAAATTTTGATTCTTGAGGTGTTATGGGCCCACATGAATCGGATCTTGGTGGATCATTGACTTTTTTCCCTTGTATATGATATGTATAAGATGTCAAGCTTTGATTCATGAGGAGTATGGGCCCTCACGAATCGGAATTTGGCACCTTAACACTTGTTTACTGTGTTTTTTGGGCTCCGGAGTAGTTTCTAAGGCTACTACCTAGAAAAAACCAGAATACACGACATGTACTTTATGAATACATGTTGTGTAGTTTTTAAACCATGTCACTGACTGTGTGTGCAGAAACATGGGGTTGTGAAAAATCTTCAAGAACACGCCGTGTACGGTAAGTACACGACGTTTTGTAGTAACCGTGTGTCTACCCGTGTGACTAACGACACGGATGGATGAAACTTCGACTATACACGTCGTGTTCTATTTTCACATGTCGTGCCATGTAACCTAAGAACCCGGCCATGTCACGAACAAAACGAGTCGGGGAAATCCTTCAAGTACACGCTGTGCGCATAGGGAAAAACACCGGTTGTTGAAACCTTGTCTAGTACACGCCATGTGGTGTTTATACACGCCGTTTAGTCTAGGATTTAGAGGACCGTGTTGGTTAGCCATGTAAGGAGACTCGGGTAGGGGAATAGAGTTCAAGTACACGCTATGTGTGGGGACAACATGCCGTGTGTTTGGGGTGTTACATGACCAGATGTGGCAGGAGTACACGCCCATGTGAATGGCTTAAAAGAACATGTTGTGTAGTTTTATACATGTCGTGTAGTCATGTTTTGTAAAACTTGAATGTTTCCTTCTCTTGTTCCCCTCTTATACTCTTGTGTTCTCAGTCTTTGATAATCCTGATCTAAGGTGTGATTTTGACCTTTCAGAATTATGCCACAGAGACATCCTCCGGTTGTACGTCAGCTGCCAGACGGTGATCAGACACCGGATATGGCTGATCAAGGACCTCCTACAGATCCTTCTGTTGTGCTAGCCTTGGCACTAGCAGTTATACCAGTTGCAGGCGTTGATGCACAGTTTAGGGAAGATTTCCTGAGGATGATGCAGACCTTTTAGGGAGCGTTGCCTCTCACCCCATCGATGGAAGAGTTGACATGGGTTTTCTAGTAGCAACATCCTCCTACTTTCTTAGGGGATGGAGGAACTCAGGCTGCAGAGTCATGGCTAGAGGCCACGCTGACAATTTTTGAGCATCTAGAGATACCTCCAGAGAAGAGGGTGAAGCTCGCTACCTATATTCTCTGAGAATCCACCAAGAGGTGGTGGGAGGTGATCTCACAGTCAGTACGCTAGCAGAGTATGACTTAGGATGAGTTTTGGAACATCTTTTACGATTACTTCTACCTGGAGACCTTGAGGGCCGATCGAGCCCAGAAGTTTATGAGTTTGGAGCAGGGTAATCTTTCTGTTATGGAGTACTCGTCTTGCTTTACTGAGCTGCAGTGTTTCATGCCTATTCCAGGATGCGATGAGTTGTTCCTTGCACGGAAGTTTGAGGATGGTCTGAGGCACGACATCCGATCGCATGTGAACATCTTCAGGTTGACTTTGATATCCTCTATCGTCAACCAGGCGCTAATCACTGGGCGCAATCTAAGGGATTCTAGAGTAGTGAGCCAGGGCGGTTCGACATCCAGAGTTAGTGTTCCTCCTACTGATAGTAGGAAGCACCATAGGGAGTCTGCTCGAGGAGATCAGAGTAGGCAGAATGTATCTTTGGGTAGCCAAGTAGTATGCTACCAATGCGGGAGGAGCGGGCATACTAGGCCCCAGTGCCAGAGAGACCCGATGGAGTTCCGATCTTGCGGCAAGATGGGTCATCTTCAGTGTTTCTGTCAGATCTTCTCACCTATAGTTGGTGGTATGGGTTCTTCTATGACCCCGCGTTCAAAAGATGCATTGCCAGTTTCTCACCAGTCTGGGAACTGGAGTTCTTCTGGCCGTTCAGGCCAAGGTGGAGGTCGCGGCCGTGGTGGTCAGTCACTAGGCTACCAGCGACAGCATAGTGGATCAGCTCAGAGTGGTTAGGCAGGGTCACAGGACCGGGGTACAGGCCATACCTTTGTAGTGGAGCAGACCCATCAGGAGCAGGATCCCGGACCCTCTATAGTTCGAGGTACGATCTTAGTTGCCTCAGTTTTATCTTCTGCTCTTTTTGATACAGGGGCTTACCATAGCTTTATCTCTGTTGCTGTTGTGGAGAGCCTTGGGCTCTGCATCTTTTCCTCTTTCGATACTTTTACTCTAGACACTCCATTGTGGACTAGATCTGTTAGTGTACGTCAGTATAGAGAGTGCCCTCCTGAGGTTGCAGGGTCTCACTTCTTTTGGGATCTCTATGTCCTAGAGATGATAGGCTATGATGTCATTCTCGGAATGGACTGTCTATTTCCCTTCCAGGCATTCGTCGACTATTATCTTCGCAGGGTGAGTTTCGTATCACCAGAGGGTGGATCCTTTCTTTATAGAGGCGAATGGGATGTCCAGGAAAGCAGAGCGGGGCCAGAGCATCATGGGTTGGGAGGAGTTACAGCCCAGATCGCTAGTCTTTATCTGGATGATCAAGGTACTTCACAGTTAGAATTTCCTCCAGTGGTGGATCGTTTCATAGACGTCTTTCTAGAGGACTTTTTAGGTTTTCCTCCAGATCGTGAGGTGGACTTCTCAATTGAGCTTGTGTCAGGAGCAGCACTGGTGTCCATTCCTCTTTATAGGATGGCTACACCTGAGTTGCAGGAGCTCAAGAAGTAGTTGCAGGTGAAGGGTTTCATCTGACCCAGTACTTATCCTTGGGGTTCATCTATCCTATTTGCGAAGAAGGTAGACGGTACCCTCAGGCTTTGTGTGGACTATCAGAAGTTGAACCAGTTGACGGCCAAGAACCGATATCCCTTGTCGCGGGTCGATGGTCTCTTTGATCAGCTTCGAGGAGCCCGGGTGTTCTCGAAGATTGATTTGAGATTTGGTTATCATCAGTTGCACGTTATACCATCTGATATATCTCTTACATCTTTCCAGAGCAGGTATGGTCTATACGAGTATATGGTTATGTCGTTCGGTCTCATGAATGCGCCTGCAGTTTTCATGGCACTGATGAACCGAGTATTCCATCCATACTTGGACTCTTTTGTGGTGGTCTTTGTGGATGATATCTTGGTGTACTCTCACACTCGACACGACCATGATACCCATCTTGATATTGTTCTGAGTACACTGAGAGAGCATCAGTTATATGCTAATCTCTCGAAATACCACTTTTGGATGGATCAGATTCACTTCTTGGGTCATGTTATCTCAGAGGAAGGAGTATCAGTAGACCCAGAGAAAGTGAGAGTTGTGGTTTCCTGGGAATAGATGAATAATGTCTTTGAGGTGTGGAGTTTTATAGGGATGTATGGATACTACATACATTTTATATAGTACTTTTCACATCTGGCAGCACCACTGACAGGTCTGACCAAGAAAGGGGCGAAGTTTTTATGGTCAGATTCTTGTGAGTCAGCCTTTCAGGAGATTAAAGGGAGGTTGGCTTCAACACTGATACTATTATTGCTAGATCCAAGCAAGAGCTATACCGTTTACTACGATGCATCTGGTATCGGGCTGGGAGCTGTGCTTATGCAGGGAGATGGAGTTGTTGCTTACAGGTCTCGGCAGTTAAGGCCACATAAGAGGAATTACCCAACGCACGGTCTGGAGTTGGCAGTTGTTGTTCATGAACTACGTTGTTGGAGACATTATCTTCTGGGAGAGCACTTTGTGGTGTTTACCGACCAAAAGAGTCTCAATTACATCTTCACTCAGCGTGATCTGAATTTGAGACAGTGAAGGTGGGTTGAGTACCTTCAGTCTTTTGACTTTGAGCTTGCCTAAATGTCCGGGAAGGGAAATGTTGTGGCTGATGCACTAAGCAGGAGGACTCATATACAGGCATTTTAGGAGGCCAGAAGTGAGTGGTAGCTTATGGATCTATTCTCTGAGATGCATTTGGAGGTTCACGACAGACAGGGGTATACGTTTTTTTCTTCTGTAGATGTTACCTCTACCCTTCTTGATCGAGTACGAATGAGGCATCTATCAGATTTTGAAGGCCTGGTCCTATGGGAAAGCGTGTTAGGAGAGGACCCTATTCCTAGGTAGACCATAGGAAAGGAAGAGGTCCTGCGATTCCAGGGATGTGTATGGGTGCCAACAGACATACGCGAGGAGCTGATGCAGGAATTTCATTCCTCAGTTTGGGAAGTTCATCCTGGCGTTACCAAGATGTACCGCGATCTACACCATCAGTATTGGTGGCCAGGTATGAAGAGGGACGTTGCTGGTTTCGTCATGAGGTTTTCCACTTGTCAACAGGTGAAGGCGGAGCATCAGCGACCAGTAGGGCTTCTGTAGCAGTTACCCATTCCCGAGTGGAAGTGGAATGACGTCGCGATGGACTTCATGATCAGTTTTTCGGGGTCTCCTCGAGGGAACGACACTGTATGGGTTGTCATTGACAGACTCGTGAAGGTTTCTCACTTCTTTCCGGTCAAGGAGACCTTCATTGTTGATGAGTTGGGACGGTTTTACATCTGAGAAATTATACGTCTACATGGAGTTATGCACTCCATTGTTTCAGACAGGGATGAACGTTTTACTTCTCGGTTCTGGCAGGGGCTTTAGAAGGATTTGGGTACACAGGTACTTTTAAGTACAGCTTACCATCCCCAAACAAATGGTCAGTCTGAGCGTACGATTCAGGTGCTTGAGGATATTCTCTGAGCATGCATCCTGAATTTCAGAGGTTCTTGGGAGAAGTATTTACCTCTTGGGGAGTTTTCCTACAACAATAGTTTTCAAGAAACTATTCAGATGGCACCTTATGAGGCTTTGTATGGTAGGTCATACCGATCACCTTTATGCTGGCTGGAAGTAGGAGAGGCGGCTTTGCTGGGACCTCGTCATGTTCAAGAGACCTCAGAGATGATAGAGTTGATTCGGAAGAGGATGGCTACGGCACAGTCTCGACGGAAGTCTTATGCTTATCAGCGGAGACGACCTCTGGAGTTCGAGGTTGGGGATCAGGTTTTCCTACGTGTCACACTGAGGTTGGAAAACAAGAAGATTTGGAGACAGGGAAAGCTGTCACCGCGGTATGTCAGGCCATTTGAGGTGTTTGAGAGAGTTGGTTCGGTTTCCTATCGGTTGCAGTTACCTCAGAGGTATCGGGATATGCACGACGTCTTCCACGTTTCTCAGCTCCGACGATACTTTTCAGACCCATCTCATGTCTTTCAACCTGAGGAGGTTGAGATTGAAGCAGATGCATCATTTGAGGAGCATCCTATCCAGATTGTCGATCGCAGTACGAAGGTTCTCTGTGGTCAGTCTGTTCCTCTGGTATGGGTGTTATGGCAGCACAGGCGAGTACAGGACGAGACTTGGGAGAGGGAGGCCGATGTACAATCGCAGTGGCTGAAGCTATTCGGGGTTTCTTCTTCCACGCCTCGCTAGGGAAATTCAGGGATGAATTTCTTTAAGGGGGGGAGTTTGTAAGAACCTGAACCTTCTTTTCAGGTATGTTTTTCCTTTTTCTGGAGTTTTTGAGAAAAGAGGATTTTCTGGAAAATTTTGAAGTACATGCCGTGTACTTCGTTGTCGCGCAAGGCCGTGTGCTGGCCGTGTTTGGGCCACACACACGGTCGTGTGAGGTGATGTGGAGGCCGCTTAAAGAGGAGTACGAAAAAGGCTAGTACACGCCGTGTACTTTATTGTTTTTATTAAACAGACCAGGCTTACATTTGATCGCCATAAACATCTTCTTCTAGGTCTCGTTCAACCGAGAGAAGTCGTACGGCGCCGAGACTTCTCTGAGCCCCCGAACCTCCGTCTGTTCTCCGAATCGATCGTCGTCGATTGCGTTGGAACTGCAGTGGAAAGCTCTTCCTTCTTCTAGAGCATCGTTTTCCAATTCATCCTCTTTTTCAGGTTATCGTTGGTTGAACATTTTGTTCGTTTTCGTAGATATACGACTTTCTAAGGAGATTCAAGCCTCGTGGTTCAAGTATATCGATCTCCTAGCATCAAGGTAGGTGTTTTGTGCCTTTCCGATCAAAGCCTTTGAGTATTATGTTCAAATTCCACCAATACCCTTGAACGGGGTATTGCGTGTTTACTGTTTTACCCCTGTTGTTTTCCCGCCTTGCCTGTATGCATGTGTAGAGGTAATTTGGTTATGTATAGGGAAAATTTCTATGCTTGGATGTTTTTCCCATGCTTGTTGTGTTTACGACCTTTTGGTCTTGTTCAGCCTATTGGTCATTTACCTATCTTTCATGCCTTGTGATCGTAGGATGGAGTGTTATTTTTCTGACATGCTTGAGATGTTGTAGACCGGTTAGCCAAGTAGATCTGTAGGTTTACTTTGGTCATATAGCATTATTATGCACCAACTGGCACGGGGCCGTGAGAACCTGGTGCTATAGACTATAAGGGGATAGACCGAGTGAGCTTCCTTAGAGAGTCTTGGACATTATAGACTATAGGGGATAGATCGAGTGAGCTTCCTCAGAGAGTCTTGGACATTATAGACTATAGGGGATAGACCGAGTGAGCTTCCCTGAGAGTCTTGGACATTATAGACTACAGGAGGATAAATTGGGTGAGCTTCCTCAGAGAGTCTTGAGCTTTATAAACTATAAGGGGATAGACCAAGTGAGCTTCCTCAGAGAGTCTTTGTTTTGTTTGAATTTGTTTAAACCACTCCAGGATATAGGAGGAATTGAGCGAGCGAGCTTCCTCAGAAAGTCTGTGAATGACCTGAGGCTATAAGAGGAATTGACCGAGTGAGCTTCCTCAGAGTCTCTAGACCTTGGGGATATAAGGGGAATTGACCGCGTGATCTTCCTCAGAGAGTCGCTGACTACCTTAGACTATAAGGAGAATTGACTAAGTGTGCTTCCTCATAGAGTCTTATAATTTAGTATGACCAAACCAGAGGGGTTAGGCTGAGTGCACTACCGAGAGGGTTGTTGGTACTTCTTGGATAGGACCAGAGGGGATGGTTGTGAGTACTTCCCAGAGAGATTCCCGTTTGTGGTTAGCTGTTTGCTTCAATATTGCTTGTTTGATCTGCGGGTTGTTTACTGCTGTATATTATACTGTTTATTTCTTACTGTTTTCTGTTTACTGTACTTTACCTGCCATATACTCACTGACTGTTAGGCACAGATCTTCAGGTGGTTGCCTACTAGGATTTAGTCACACACCCTATTTGGGTCATGCTTTTGGGTTCAAACAGATTATATTGTTGCAGGTATAGACAAGGGCAAGCGCCCTTCGACTTCAAGTACTTGATTGCATTGGAGCTGGAGAGCATGGGACCAAGTCGAGGCTTACGATGCTGAGTAGTTGCTTAACTGTTTTTCTTTTGTGCTTTGGTGTAGTACTGTATTCAGCATTGTAACTTGTTTGGCTGTTTTCCTAGACCGATATGTACCATGAATCATCTACATATATTTTTCTCCAGTTGTTTTCTCTATCAGTCTTCCATTGTTTACTATTGTTGGATAGTTACTGCTTCCGATGTTGTATGTATTGTTTATTTCCGTTGTGTACTCTGCCAATGAGGGCATAGTTTCCTCACCATTACACCCAAGGCCCTCACTGCTAGTCGGTAGCCTCTGGCGTTTGGGGAAATGCGCTTGAGCTCATGTGACAAACCGTGTACGGGGCACCTCTGGGTGGTTTTCGGAACCGGGGCGTTACACTAAGTTTCTAGTCGGGTTACTCCAATTTCTAAAAATTCAAACGGTTGTAACTTCTGATCCAAGTGTCTGTTTGGCCTATACCACATATAAATCGAAGCTTGCGACGGTCTCTACGCCCCGATAACAAACAATAACCCCCAATCACCTTTTATCGAGGACAAAACTGATTTTATAGTCGGTGTTCCCCGTTTTTTTACATTCGATGGTCTTTCAAACTGTCATAACTTCTACTCCGGGTGTCCGTTTGGGGTATACCACATATCAAATCGAAGCTTGTGATGAGATCTATACCTAAATAACCCACGGGATCCCCCGATCACCTCTTTTGATGCCAAAAAGGCCTAGAAAACCTTCAAAACTGAGTTTTTAGGCTCTGTATCCTATTTTTTTTAACATTCGATGGATTTTAAGGCTCGTTTAAAGGGCACTTTTTCCCTTTTTCAGTGGGAAATGAATTTATTCTCAGGACTTACATTCATATTGATATTATGACTTTGAAATTTTATCATTTTTCACAATGTACTATTGTTTATAATTAAATATATAACAATATATACATATTTTTTATATATTCACACATAAAAATTTAATTTTATAAATAATTAATTAAACATATTTACACATAAAATACATTTCTCAATATATAAACCTCATCTAAATAAAAAATAATATCCATTTTAAAAATATATATATAAATATATATGTATTTAAAATATATATATATAAAAACATATAATATATATATATATATATGAACATATATATATATATAATATATAAACATATATATAAATATATGGATAAAAAAATATAACAAAATCTATATAAATATAAGGATATATCATAAAATGTAAAACAAAACAATATAGGGGAGTGGAAAATATGTTGGTGTATGAGGTGGAGGTCTTGGGTTCAAAACTCGTTGGGGGTGGGAATTGTTGTTTAAGGTGGGGCGTGAAAAAAAAATTACACCCTTTATGAACACTTTTTTAGCACTAATAAAGAACTCCTTTAACATCCCTAAAAAAACACTGATAAAGTTGGCTTGATTTGGGTGATTGTATGGTTCGACCCTTTGTTCTAAATTGACCTTTAGTATGAGACTCTATGTTTTGGGGGCATCCTATTGTGTATTTTTATATTCACCCCAACACAGGCTTTGTGTCCGCATTTGTTGTGTTTGTGTAGACAACACACAGGTCAATGATGTTTTCAGTGGGCATGGAGCTTGTCGAATCTAAGTCTTAAAGAGTGGCAATGCTCGTTGTCAGTGTTGCTCATATGGGAGTGGTGCAACGTGGTGATCTTCCTTCCCAATCGCCTAGGGTTGGTTTCTATGGTGGTATGTCGGGCCTTGTATGGTTCAGCCCTTGGTTCTAAATTGACCTTTAGTATGAGATTCTATGTTTTGGGGGCATCCTACTGTGTATTTTTATACTCACCCCTACACAGGCTTTGTGTCCGCATTTGTTGTGTTTATGTAGACAACACACAGGTCAGCGATGTTTTCAGTGGGCATGGAGCTTGTCGAATCTAAGTCTTAAAGAGTCGGGCAATGCTCGTTGTCAGTGTTGCTCATATGGGAGTTGGTGCAACGTGGTGATCTTCCTTCCCAATCGCCTAGTGTTGGTTTCTATGGTGGTATGTCGGGCCTTGTATCTTTTTCCCATTTGAACTAGCATTTATATTGTATGTCATTGAGATGTTTTGCAATGTATGTGTGCATATTTTCATTTCAATTTTGTATGTGTATCCTAAGTGGTTGTGGATATTTTGTTGGACGACGATGTATATGTCGTGGGTTGTATAGGTTAAGGCCTCCCATATATATATTATATCTTCTTGATGCCAGTCACCAACCTCTATCTAATTGGAGGCAGGCTTGGGGTGGTTCATTCGGCTTACCGTCGGCCTATGTGGGGACTCGGTGAGTCGGGTCGTGTCAGTAACGATATATTTTTAGTATTTACTTGTTGTTAATCAAATTCAAAAGACGAAATAAGTTCATTGAGGAAATGGTGGTCATAGTACATGACCACAAAATGTTTAATATAATGATCTAAAATTGTACATCTTATCTTATTAAGAGATTTGTGACTTAAAGGTACGATAGATTTGTAGGCGCTTTGTTTTAAATTGGAATTATTTTTTGAACCATTGAACTCTATTGATCTTGACGGATTCCTTTGGAATTTTATGTCCTTCGGCTAATTGGATTAATGTTTTATTATTCCATGCTCATTGGTATTTACCATTGAACCACTATGGAGGTATGATGCCCCTTAATTTTATGCAATAATAGGAAGCAAGCCATTTGTTAGCCCTACTTGGGTGATTGTGTAATTTTCTGCAAACTCATCTTTTGTCTTTTAGGGACACACATATGTACTAACAGCGTCATGACATTGCGAAGCAAAGATGTCCCGAAACGCCATGAACACAAGTTTTTTTTATTACTTGTTTAATTATTTTTCTTTTGAAATTTAACAGCAATTATTTTCTTGAGAGGCAAACAAAAAACAATTAGTTTTTCAAACTAATAATCATAACAAGTGATGTGTAATGACTAGTTTTTAGTAAATGTTTTCAAAATGATTCATGATACATATCTTGATGATGCACTGTTTTAAAAAAATATGTGGTTTTTATTTTGTTTCTCAATAACCCAATCTATAAACACGTCTTCAATAACCTCATGTTAATTATATTAATATTTGTTTGATAGAAAACTGATTATAACATTTATAATTTATAATTACTCTTTATGTATTGCTTCTAAGTACATTATTTTGAAAAATTATTACTCCGGTTATTTAAATGTTTTTCTTCTCAAGCTTATCTGTAATTGTTCTTTTTTAAACAAAGCATGTATTATTTATTAAAAAATGTTTTTTAAAATAATATCTGTAACCCTTAATAATTTATTTAATTGTCAGGTTGACTATATGCTATAAAAAACTGGTTATATCGGAGACACGAAAATAATACAATGGCTAGTTTGAAAAAAAAATGTCATTTTGTTAGTTATTTATATAATATTTTTTTAGAAGTTGATATTTAAGTGATTTTTCAAATAGCACTTTTTTTCATCAAATTCAACGGCTGGAGTTAAAAAATTAAACACGTGTCACGGAACTCGGATCCATTGGGTACGCCCACAATCCCGTACTCGAAAAAGGTATCAATAAGTTTACGCCTTTGGTCACATATTCTGAAATATAATTATATTTAAAAGTCAAATATAGCACATTAAAATAAAATCTGAAAATGTCAGATCTTAAAATCGATGACCCATTTGTTTTTTTAACTCTGTATGAATATCTTATTTTTTAACAATAGCGAATTTTTAGAAGAAAAAATTATTTATGACCATTCGGACCATAAGACAAATTTGATTCGCGCAATTCATCTACATAGAACACAAATTAATGGATTGTTATTATCATAAATTATAATGGTAATCTGAACTCGTTCGATGTTTTAAATGTTTGATGTTATTATTCAATTTAAAAATAAATTTTAACTATTAAAACCCACTTTTTGATTACTTCAATCACGTTAGATGTCTGATGTACTTATTCATACAAGTCACAAATGTTTTGAGGATTGTTATCCTAAGTTTAAAGTCAAACTTACCATATTTACTCATTTTTAATCATTTCATGCATGATTGACAATAAAAAAAATTAATTCAACAAAACACTTTTGATTACTTCAATCACATCGAACATCTTCCAACATGTCACAAATTAATTTATGACCATTATTCAAAAAAAAAATCAGGACAAACCGAGCTCGTTTTCTCGGATTTGAATATTGTGTAATCATTTTTCCAAGTTAGAAATGAATTATAATAGTTAAAATACACTTTCGAACATTTTGAGCATGATGACTATCGATCCATATGCGATTTATTCAAAAAGGACACAAAATAAATTGATAAACTTTTACTCTTGTTTCCTCATATTTGATCATTTGACACACCCAATTAAAAAACAATTTGACTTCAAAAAATACACATTTAATAATTCTAAACTCATGACATGCCATATTCGTGCATGGTTTACTGCATGCCACAAAGGAATTGGAAACCTTTATTCTAAATTTTCATGATAAATTGATCTCACTTGTTTAGTTTTGAACATTATGCACTCATTTCCATGTTATGAATGAATTCTAATTGTTTAAATACACTTTTGATTCACATGAGTTTGTTACTATAGGAAATGACTCAGAGAATCGTTTTAGTAATTTTTAATGATAAAGTGAATTTATTTATTTATTTATGACAGATTTAGAAAATAATTTTAATTCAAAAAATACTTCTTTAATCATTCTTAGAACATCGTGCATCGGATTTTCATGCGATCAATTTCTAAAGGACATAAATGAATCGATGATAGTTGTATTATTTTTTTATAACAATTTGAGCTCTCTTGGTTATGAATGTTGTATGATCATTTCCTAGTTAAAAATAAATTTTAATTTTCAAAACACAATTTAGATCATTCTGAGTATGTTGGACATCCAATTCACGTTTGACACTTTGAAAACAATTTTAATACCGATAATTGAAATTATATCATTTTAACCGCATCAAACATTATAATTGTCACAACCCGACCTACTAGGGCCTGCGTAAGTCGAGTGTGACACCCCAAGCTTGGATCAAATAGGTCGGGGGTTAGCGACTACCGCCGAGTAAGCATATCACACACATGTGAGGTCTTAGTTTAAGGTACCCGCACACACACACACGTCTCCAAACACCAATATAATGTGGAATGAAAGGGAACAACTAATTCCAAATATGCATGCATACAACTAATTCCACATCAGAGTACGACACAAGTACGAAAAGAAAAAAGAGCCAAATACAAACTCACCAAAACCAAAAAAGAGTCCAACTTGCAAGAAAACAGGGGAAGCTTTCAAGATGCAACTTCTGGAACCATCCACAGTTCATCTAGCACAACTAAACTCCGCCCACTCTTGGATCTCCTAGGACTCCGTCGAAAGGTATGTCATCTATATAAGACATGACACGTGTGGACAGAACCCATGCAATGGTGAGAATAAACATACTCAGTATGACATCCCGAAATCACCAAACATAAAGCCTCAAAGAGAGTCAGCTCAATGTAAAGGATTATAACAATCCATATATGGTCAAATATAGACACCAAGTCTCAAAGTAAGGTCACATCCTCACTGCCAAACTAAGATTCCTCTTGAGGCTCTAAGGTAATGCTCGTCTGAGAGAACTCATTTTTTGGGTCTTGTTAACATTGATGACACTCATTCGAGAGACCATGTATGTTGGGACTTTCCATGAAGAGGTGCACATTGGAACTCAAAAGACGTCGATACACAAGTAGGGGATCACATCCATGGCCTATGGGGGATACTTAACCCTATCTGAGATAACCCACTAGGATGGGGACCACACATCTCAAAAGTTGGTAACTGGATATCTGACCCAACCTAGGGAAGAAAGATAGAGGATGACACCACGGGCCACACGAAGGGATACATCACTCTATCCAGGATTAACCTGTAGAGGATATCGCTCATCCTATGCTTAGGACGAGATGCTTCACTATACCTTCATGGGATGGACCAAGGGAACGTACCCTACAGATACTCAACTAGACTGAAGGGAACAAGGGCTTCGACCAGCCCTGTGAGGGGTACACAACATGCATAAGGAATACACGACATGTCCTACTAAGCTCGGACCTTCCCGAGTCCATGTCTGTGTCCATGTCATTACTACAAAAGAGACCTTTAACAGTGCTAGAATATGCCTTTATCAACACTAAAAAAATGCTGACTACCATAGCACGATTAAAAGGTCTAGGTTTTTATCAGCGCTAGAGAAGCGCTCATAAAGTGGTGATTTATTAGCGCTAAAACAAGCGCTGATAAATCACCCTTTTATCAGTGCATTTATTTAGCGCTGATAAAAGATACCATTTATCAGTGCATTTATTTAGCACTGATAAAGTGATCCTTTATCAACACTAATAAATGCATTGATAAATAATTCCTTTATTAACACTACGAAAATGCACTGATAAAGTAACCCTTTATCAGTGCATTAGGTAGCGCTGATAAAGCGGTATACTGCAATGGGATGTTGTAACACACTGCAGCACCAAAAATAGGGCATGTGGTGTACTGTAACAACACATTGAAGCACCATAAATTATCAAAATCCCATACAAATATTTAAATGAAATAAAATTTCCAACAAAAATAAAAGAAAAAACAATATTATAGAGTAAAAGAATGCACCTATAAAAGAACAAGCCACCCCTGTTTGAGCAAAAGAAGACACCTTTATAAGAAAACAATTCTTATGTTAGTAATAATATAAATAAATAAATTAAATATAAAGTGTTAATTTTAAACTAAACTTTTAGTCATACCAGGAACACTGTGTATCAGATTACAATGTAGTTGATTTTCACACATAACATGTCATTTATTGTTCATCTTCTAGCATTATCTCTATTAAAATTAACTAAATAAGTAGAAGATAAAAATGATAAGGAAATTAATTAAGTAATAGCAGATAAAATGATGAGAAAACAATCTAGACTCGTTTGCTCAGTTTTGGCGATGTTATGTGCGTTTTAAACTAAAATGACACTAATATATTGAAAAGACATACTTGGAGTCATACCAATCACACCGTGCGTTAGATTGAGGTGTGAATGATTCTCACACGTCCAAATGAATTATGAATCGTTTTCCTAAAGTATCAAAACAATCTGAATACATTTCCTCATTTGTGAGTACGCCACTTATGTTTTTTTTACTAAAATGTCATTTTAAACTGGAAACACGCACTTTGAGTCATTCAGGTCATATCGTGTGTGAGTTTGATGTGAGACTGATTCATACAAATAAAAAATGAATTATGAATTATTTTCCTAAATTATCAAGACAATCTGAGTGCATTTGTTCTGTTTTTAGTGTGTGGCACTTTTTTTGTATTAAAATGTTAATTTTAAACTGATAACAGATGCTTTGAGTCATACCGGACACATCGTGTATTAGATTGAGGTGTGGATGATTCCTACACATCACAAATGACTTATGGATCATTTTCCTAAAGTACCAAAACAATCCAAATGCATTTTTTTTATTTTGAGTATGTTAGTTGCCTTTTTTACGAAAATTAATGTTAATTTTGAATAAAAAGACACACTTGGAGTTATACTAGTCACACCATGCGTCAGATTAAGGTGAGAATGATTCATATAAATCCCAAATGACTTATGGATCGTTTTCATAATGTATCAAAACAATCTGAATGCATTTCCTTAGTTTTGAGTATGCCACTTATGTTTTTTACTAAAAGGTAATTTAAAATTGGAAACATGCATTTTGAGTCATTCAGGTCGCATCGTGTGTGAGTTTGACATGAGACTGATTCATACACATCACAAATGAATTATGAATCATTTTACTAAATTATCAAGATAATCTGAGCACATTCTTTTGGTTTTCCGTGAGTGACAATTTTTTGTATTAAAATGACAATTTTAAACTCATAATAGACACTTTGAGTCATATTGAGAACATCGTATATCAGATTGAGGTGAGCCTAATTCTTACACAACAAAAATGACTTATGAATCATTTTTCCAAAGTACCAAAATAATCCGAATGTGTTTTCTTGATTTTGAGTATGTCAGTTGTCCTTTTTACTAAAATTAATGCCAATTTTGAATGAAAAGACGTATTTGGATTCATATCGGTCACACCATGCGTCAAATTGAGGTGTGGATGATTTATACACATACCAAATAACTTACAGATCATTTTCCTAAATTATTAAAAAAACCCAAATGTGTTTCCTTGGATTTGAGTACACCGCTTGTGTTTTTTACTAAAATGTTATTTTAAACTGAAAATGCACATTTTGAGTCATATAGGTCGCATCGTGTGTAGGTTTGATATGAGATTGATTCCTACACATTAAAAATGAATTATGAATCATTTTCCTAAATTATCAAGACAATCCAAGCATGTTTTCTTGATTTCCAGTGAGTGACACTTTTTTGTATTAAAATGTCAATTTTAAACTGATAACAGACACTTTGAGTCATACTAGCGACATCATGTATCATATTGATGTTAGGATGATTCCCAAACATCACAAATGAACTATGGATTGTTTTCCTAAAGTACCGAAATAATTTGAATGCATTTTCTCAGTTTTGAGTATGTTAGTTTTATTTTTTACTAAAATTAATGTCAATCTTGAATAAAAAAATGAACTTGGAGTCATGACGTCACACCGTGCGTCTGATTAAAATGCAGCTGATTCCTAAATTTCCCAAATGACTTATGAATCGTTTTCCTAAAGTATCAAAACAATAAAAATGTGTTTCCATGGTTTTGAGTACGCCACTTGTGTTTTTTTACTAAAATGTCATTTTAAATTAGAAACGTGCACTTTGAGTCATTCAGGTCGCATTGTGTGTGGTTTTGAAGTGAGATTGATTCCTACACATCAAAAATTAATTATGAGTCATTTTCATAAATTATTAAGAAAATTTGAGCATGTTTTTCCATTTTCAATGAGTGGTAATTTTTATATATTAAAATGTCAATTTTAAACTAATAACGGATACTTTGAGTCACATCGGGCACATCATATATCAGATTGAGGTACATATGATTCCTACATATAAAAAATGACTTATGTATCATTTCACTAAAGTACCAAAACAATCCGAATACATTTTATTAGTTTTGAGTATGTCGGTTATCTTTTTTACTAAAATTAATGTCAATTTTGAATAAAAAGACACACTTGGAGTCATACTAGTCACACTATGCATCAGATTTAGGTGAGGATGATCTTTACACACCCCAAATGAATTATGGATTGTTTTAATAAAGTATAAAAAAAATCTTACTGTGTTTCCTTAGTTTTGAGTAAACCACTTGTGTTTTTTTACTAAAATGTCATTTTAAACTAGAAACACACATTTTGAGTCATACAGGTTGAATCATGTGTGGGTTTGACATGAGGTCAATTCCTATATGTCACAAATGAATTATGAATCATTTTCTTAACTTATCAAGACAATATGATCATGTTTTCTTGGTTTTCAATGAGTGATACTTTTTTTGTATTAAAATGTCAATTTTAAACCGATAACGGAAAATTTGAGTCATACATGGCATATCCTATATCAGAGTGAGGTGAGGATGATTATTACATATCAAAAATGACTTATGTATTGTTTTACTAATGTACAAAAAAAATCCGAATGTGTTTTCTTATTTTTGAGTATGTCAGTTGTCTTTTTTACTAAAATTAATCTTAATTTTTAATAAAAAGATGCACTTAGAGTCATATAGGTCACACCGTGCATTAGATTGAGGTTTGGATGATTCCTAAACATCCCAAATGACTTATGTATCATTTTAATAACTTATCAAAACAATTCAAATTCATTTCCTCAGTTTTGAGAATGCCACTTGTGTTTTTTTACTAAAATGTCATTTTAAACTGGAAACAAACTTTGAGTCATACAGGTCACATCATGTGTGAGTTTTATGTGAGTCTAATTCCAAGACTTCACAAATAAATTATGAATCATTTTACTAAATGGAAATATCCATATTATCATGTATTTTTTTACTGATAATGATTATGAGTTTTTTATTAACGAGCTTGTGAACATAAATCATTTTACATAATAAATGTGTACATTCATAATGAATGTTACTTGTATGGATATCATAGGTATTTGTGATATTATATAATTAATCTAATTAATGATTGAATTGACCAAATAATTCCACCACCCACCAAAGTGAAATTGTAGCCTATGATAATCATTTTGAAAAAATAAGTGGTGTTTGTTTTGTTTCTGAAAAAAATTCCTCCACTTAAATTCCTGTAAAAAATCACTTAAAAAAGTGGTGAAAAACATTTTTTCAATAAGTCAATTGAAACACTTTCACAATGGATCTTATATTAAGTGAAAAGTGTTTTGTGCACTTTTCAATAATTGTTCTCAAACACAATCTTGGTATTATCCTCATTGCACTCCATTTCCCAACATTTTTTTTGTTTTCAAGCCTGTGATTCATCTCCTCTTCTGCCTCATTCTCTACCTCGGCCTCGGCCTATTCCTCCTCCTCCACCTTGATCTCTGAATCTGACTCTATCTTTGACTCCACCTCCGACTCTGACTCCGCCTCTGCCTCTGCATCTGCCTCTGCCATTGCCCAAAAAGTTTTATTGTTTGCAGCTCAACGCTTTGAAACAAATTGATTTCCTCCATTATACTTATCCTTGAGAAATAGATAAAAAATAATATATAATAATTCTGACACTACTGTTTCACACACCAAATATATTTCTGAGGTCAAAACTCATACTAGAATCACAAATATAGCAGGAAATCACCTAAATTTGTTATTGGCATACATTCTGACAACATGTACGCTAAACACTTATCTCTAAACAAATTTATTTCTTCTTTTTGAGTATGAAGGTTTTCATAAATCTTGTTATTAATGAGAAAATATAGGCAACCAAATTATTATAAAATATATTTAATGAAATTTTAATTACCTTCATAAATTATCTGTTGAGGGATGCTAGTCTTTTCATGCTTTATGATCTCTCTCATAAATTTGAAAACATAATATCCACAATCAATGTCATTATATTACTTCAGAGACTGCAAAAAAATTGAACAAAATAAGTAATTTTTTTGAAATGTTTTGATAGTTAAATATTTCTATATATACCCTAATTTTTTCCATGTGTAGTAATTCATAGGCTTTATCTCTTTAGAAACTGACTTCATGCCATGATTTAGCCTATATTTAGTGACCACCCTATCATAAAAAAATATTGTTAAAACATATACTAAAACATATATTTCAAATTTTATATATAAAATTTTGATTGCAGTGTATTAAATATTCACAATACACATCATGTGTGGTCGGTTGGTTGGATATCCATGCATTGAATCCAAAAAATAAATATCTTGGGTATCCAGATTAACTATGACACTACTAAAAAAGATTCCTTTAACAATTCTAGAATATGCCTTTATCAGAACTTGAAAAGCACTGACTACCTTAGAGCAGTTAAAAGTACAAGGCTTTTATCAGCGCAAGAAAAGCACTAATAAAGGGTAACTTTATCAGCACAAAAAATCACTGTTAAAAGACACTATTTATCAGTGCTTTTATGAAGCACTGATAAAGGTAACCCTTATCAGTGCATTTAGTAGCGCTGATAAAGGGGAATAATGTAGTGTGATGCTACAACACACTGCAACACAAAAAATAGGGCATGCAGTGTGTTGTAACAACACACTACATCACCAGAAACAACAAAAGAAATTACCAAAATAAGATACAAATACTGAATTTAAATGAAATAAAAATTTTAACACAAATACAAGAAGAAAAACACTATTATAGAGTATGTAAATTGTTTTTTTACTAAAATTAATTTCAATTTTGAATAAAAAGTCACACTTGGAGTCATACCAGTCACACCGTGAGTCAAATTGAGGTGTGATTGATTCTTACACGTCACAAATGACTTATGGATCATTTTCCTAAAATACCAAAATAATCTGAATGCGTTTTCTAGGTTTTGACACTAGTATAAATCCTACCTATACCAACACACCTATACCAACGGTTTGTAAAAACCATTAGTATAGTTCCCCTTTCCCAATGGTTTTCCAAAACTATTGGGATAGGCCAATTTGACACCACTTTTCCCAACAGTTTTGGAAAACCATTGGGAAAGCATATGGCTATCCCAACATTTTTCCAAAACCAATCCACTTTGACACCAATTTTCCCAATGGTTTTGGAAAACTGTTGGAAAAGGGTATGACTATCCCAACAGTTTTTCAAAACCATTGGGATAGACCAGTTTGAGAGCACCTTTCCCAATGGTTTTGGAAAACCGTTCGGAAAGGGGATGGCTATCCTAACAGTTTTCCAAAACCATTGGGATAGACCAGTTTGAGAACACTTATCCCAACGGTTTTGGAAAACCATTGGGATAAACCATTTTTACAAGGGTACCTATCCCAACAGTTTTGAGAACCGTTTGGATAGGTACCCTTGTTTTTTATGAATTCTTTTATTGAATATTGTCAAATAAATAAATATATAAATTACACACAGACACACACACACACATATATTTATTCAAATATATTCACAAAGGTAACTATAGGATAGCGGTAAAGTATTTGATATATAACATGGAGGTTGTGGGTTCAAACATCGGATGTAACTTTTTTTTAGATTTACCTATACTAATGGTTTGGGGAAAACTGTTGGGATAAAATTATCCCAATGGGTTTCAAATAGCTGGGATAGGTCTATCCCCACACCAGATCACCCAAAATCTTCCCAAACCATTGGTATAGGCTATTTTTACATCAGTGTGAGTATGTCAGTTGTTTTTTTATTAAAATTGATGTCTGTTTTGAATAAAAAGATGCACCTGGAGTCATACTGATCACACTATGCATTAGATTGAGGTGAGACTTATTTCTACACATCCTAAATGACTTGTGGATTATTTGCCTGAAGTAAAAAATCAATCTGAATGCATTTTCTCAGTTTTGAGTATGTCAGTTGTTTTTTTTTCATTAAAATTAATGTCAATTTTGAATAAAAAGGCGTACTTGGAGTCATACCAGTCATGCCATGCATCATATTTATGTGAGGCTAAATACTAAACATCCTAAAGGAACTATGGATCATTTTCTTAAAGTATTAAAACAATCATATTGTGTTTCCTTGGTTTTGAGTACGCCACTTGTGTTTTTTTTACCAAAATGTCATTTTAAATTGGAAACACACACTTTGAACCATATAGGTGGCATCGTGTGTGGGATTGACATGAGACTGATTTATATACATCAAAAATGAATTATGAATCATTTTAAAAAATTATCAAGACAATTCAAGCATGTTTTCTTGGTTTTTGGTGAGTGACACGTTTTTGTATTAAAATGTTAATTTTAAACTGATAATAGACACTTGGAGTCATACTGATCACACCATGCATTATATTGAGGTAAAAATGATTCCTACATGTCAATAATGACTTATGGATCATTTTTCTAAAGTATCAAACAATCAACACATGTTTTCTTGATTTTGATTATGTTATTTGGTTTTTTCTTTAAAATTAATGTCAATTTTGAATAAAAAGATGTACTTGGAGTCATACTGGTCAAACTGTGCATTAGATTGAGTTGAGGATAATTCCTACACATTCCAAATAAATTATGGATTGTTGTTCTTAATTATCAAAACAATCATAATGTGTTTCATTGGTTTTGGGTATGCCACTTGTGTTTTTTACTAAAATGTAATTTTAAACTAGAAACACACACTTTGATCCATACAGGTGTAATCAAGTATTAGTTTTACATGATACTAATTCATACACATAAAAAATTAATTATGAATTATTTTACCAAATTATCAAGACAATACAAGCACGTTTTATTTTTTTTTCAATGAGTGACACTTTTTTGTATTAAAATGTCAATTTTAAACTGACAACGGACACTTGGAGTCATACCAGTCACATTGTGCATCATATTGAGGTGAGAATGATTCCTACACATCAAAAAATGACTTATATATCATTTTGATAAATTACAAAAATAATCCAAATGTGTTTGCTCAATTTTGAGTATGTCAATTGTTGTTTTCACTAAAATTAATGTCAATTTTGAATAAAAAGATGCACTTGGAGTAATATTGGTCACACCGTGCGCTAGATTGAGGTGTATCTGATTCCTACACATCCCAAATAAATTATTTATTATTTTAATAAAGTATAAAAATAATCAAAATGTGTTTCCTCAGTTTTGAGCATGCCACTTTTATTTTTTACTAAAATGCCATTTTAAACTAGAAACACGCACTTTGAGCCATACAGGTGGAATCATGTGTGATTTTGATATGAGACTTATTCATACACATCATAAATGAATTATTAATCATTTTACCAAATTATCAAGACAATCCAAGCATGTTTTCTTAGTGTTTAGTGAGTGACACTTTTTTGTATTAAAATGTTAATTTTAAACTGATAACAGACACTTGAGGTCATACCAGTCACACTGCGGATGATTTATAAACATCAAAAATGACTTACAGATCATTTTCCCAAATTACTAAAACAATCCAAATGTGTTTTATCAGTTTTGAGTATGGTATTTTTTTTCCACTAAAATTAATGTCAATTTTGAATAAAAAGACGCACTTGGAGTCATATCGGTCACACCGTGCATCAGATTGAGGTGTGACTGATTCTTACATGTCCCAAATAACTTATGGATCATATTACTAAAATATAAAAATGATTAGAATGCTTTTCCTTAGTTTTGAGTATGCCACTTGTGTTTTTTTACCAAAATTTCATTTTAAACTGGAAACACGTACTTTAAGCCATATAGGTGGAATCATGTGTGGGTTTGATATGAGACTGATTCATACATTTCAAAAATGAATTATTAATTTTCCCCCAAATTATCAAGACAATATGAGAACTTTTTCTTGGTTTTTAGTGAGTGACACTTTTTTTGTATTGAAATGTCAATTTTAAACTAATAACATACACTTTGACACCAGATCTACTCGATGACCATGATATATCAATACTGGGTTTCCTTCAATAGTTATTTTATACACCTACTTACTTTGGTGGTTGATTACACACATATTTATTAAAATATTTAAGTTGGATTATATACCTGTTTGATGATTGAGAGTTGTATAGATGTTGCTTCAATAAAACTAGTGGAGAAATTGAAGCTTCAAACACAGAATGATCTTAGAGGTGGATCACTACCCTATATAAAATCACTTAAATAAGTGGTGAAAAACATTAAATAAATAATTCACCTAAAACAGTTGCACAATAGATCTTAGTTTAAGTGAAAAGTGTTGTGTGCACTTTTAATTTTTTTTTCTCAAACACAATCATGGTATGATCCTCATTCTACTTCATTGCCAACAATTTTATTGTTTGAAAGCCATCGTTTCATCTCTTCCTTTTCCTCGATCTCCAATTTGGTCTTCACATTTGCCTCCTCCTTCACGCCAGTCTCTGACTCTGACTTTGACTCTGCCTCCTCCTTTGCCTTCGCCTTCGCCTTCGCCTACACCTCCGCCTCCGCGATTGCCCAATAATTTTATTGTTAGTAGGTTAGTGCTTCTAAACAAATTAATTTCCTCTATTATACTTATCCTTGATAAAGAGATAAAAAATAATATATAAGCATTCTAACACTAATGCTTCACACCCAAAAAATATTTCGAAGGTCTTAACTCATACTAGATCATAAACATAGCAGGTAATCACCTAAAATTTTCATCGGCATACATTCTGACAAAAAGTATGCTGCCCACTCATCTCTAAAAAAATTTATTTCTTCTTTTGAGTAACTAGTTTTTTTCCAATATTGACAGTACTGAGAAAATATAGACAAACAAATTATTATGAAATATATTTAATGAAATTGTAATTACCTTTGTAAATTACTTGTTGGGGCTGGTATTTTCATGATTTATGATTTTTCTCCTAAATTAGAAAACACAATATCCACAATCGATGTCATTATATTGTTTTAGAAACTTCATAAACATTTACCAAAATAAGTATTTTTTTTGAAATGTTTTGATAGATAAATATTTCTATATATACCTTAATTTGTTTCCATTTTTAGTAATTTATAGGCTTTATCCCTTCATACAACAACTTCATGCCATGATCTATCCTTTATTTAGTGGCCATCCTATCATAAAAAACTTCTTATCAAAACATAGTCTGAACATATAATTCAAAGTTTATCTATAAAATTTTAATTATAGTGTATTACATATTCACAATACACATCATTTTTGGTCAGTTGGTTTCATATCTATGCATTGGATCCAAAAAAAAAATATTATGGGTGTCCAGATTGACTGCGATCAGCATCGAGTGCACCCTAAATAAACAAAAACAATTAAGTAATGAAAAAATTTAAAATATATTTTATGTGATTAGATTATAGAGATTTACCTTTTCATTGTAGGCATAAAAAAGCGTATGTTATCTGATTCTTTTTTATTAAACGCTTCGAGTAACTCATCTTTTTTCTTCTCAATTATTTTCTCATCCAAAGTAAGTTCTACCTTAGAAATGATACGAGTATTAATGAATCCAGATTGTGATTCACATGATCTTACCTTTATATAGTTGTGAGATAAACTCCTATAAAACATATGAATAGTTATTAACTTTAATAAACACATTAGATCACTATTTGGATAAATGTATTATGAAAATGTACCATATGTATGTATTGAAAACCAATATTCCCAACCATTCATGCTTGAGAATCTCATTTAGAGTCTCTAGACCAATTCTGTCTGTCAAGGAATATCCATATATTTCTTCTTAATATTCAATGTAAGACATAATTTAATCTTTAAATTTGGTCTATTCATGATGTAACATCCCAAGTAAATAAAGAATATGACATTTTCATATTTATTAATATTTGTGAATAAAATATTAATATTACTTTAAAGGGAATTCTATGTTCAATGGCGTACCCAATACGTAATAATGAGTTTCTTTGAAATCTTACGTTGCACACTAATAATATAATAATATTATTTTAAATGGTAGTTAACGCCTAGCCATTGTAATGACAGGAATGAACAAAACTAACTACCAAATGATTATATATTCTTGTCAAATATTTTTGCATTTATCCAAATAAATGTTAGAGGCTTAAAATGCAAATGAATCCAATTTTAAGCATAAATCTTCTAATATTCTTTAAAAGGTCGATTAACCGCCTTTTGATGGCGAACCCTTTTTAAATCTATTTTTGACAATTTTATATTTTATATTTTACAAAATAAAATCCTTCTTTATAATCAAGACATCAAAATTTACTTTGTGTAAATTTTTGTTATTTTGCCGATAAAGTTCATTTTTTTAAGGAATAGTGAAAATGCTGTATTTTAATTCAAAACATCCTTTTAGTATAATTTATTTATATGGTCAGATTATCTTTTTAATTGGTTTTAAATTTTAATTAAAATATATTTTTACCATTTAATCCAATGGTGGTCATTTTGAATTAATTTCACTTTGAAATTGGACATAAACAAGTGTCAATCTTTTAATAGATATTGTTTCTTAAAAACACGCTATTTGTTTTGACAGCGGGAATTGATTATAAAATTAATTAATGCAACTTCTATGTTTTTAATTTGGTAAAATTGATATCATTTTTTAATTTGGAATATCAAATATAGCCTAGGGTGAATTTTTGGTATTTTTCTGACAAATGTTCATTTTCAATGAATAGTGAAAAATACTGCATTTTAATTCAAAACTGCCTTTTCATCCAATTTATTTATATAGTTATATTGTCGTTTTAATTGGTTTTAAGGTGTAATTTAATTATGTTTTTATCATTTAATACAATTTTGGTCATTGTATGTAATTTCACTTTTAAATTGGATGTAAAAACAAATCAATCTTTTGATAGATTTTGCTTCTTAAAAACCCGTCTTTGGTTTTGACAACGGGAATTATTTTAAATTAATTACTGCAATTTCTGTGTTTGGAATTTGATAAAATTGATTTCATATTTGGAATCAGAAGGTCCAAATTATGTAATTAAGACTCTTTTGTTTTTGGACATTATGAATAGCAACGACAGTAATTATCTTTAATTATCATGTTTAATTAGTAATCGGGTAGTTAAGGGTAATAAAATAATATCAAAAAAATATAAAATGACCCCAACATGTGTCTTAATTCTATTGGTGATGTCATGGCCGACCATGAGATTCCTTGTTCCAAACTTGGAACCCCATGGAATCACTTTAGTGTGATAGTGACCTTTTATCATATTTTTTTTAAAGAAAGAAAAATGTAACCTAAGTATGTATCACCTAAGTAAAACAATTTTAATTTTGTTTACATAAATTATCTATTTGACTATAAACATTCTTTGGAAATCTAAAAATATTTCCTACATGATGGTAATTTTTTTTATAATTTTTAGGCATTAAATAAATTAATTTATATATGACACCGTAATGATGCAGTGATTACCTCATTAATGAATGATTTAAATAAAATGAGAAGATAATGTAAAAATATAAGACTTAAACTTGTCAAAAACCTATTGGATGGGTGGATTTAGAACACCTATCACCTTATCCTCGAAATATATAATTGTGGGACCTTTAATATCCGAAAATAATTTTATAATAAAGTAACTTTTCAAGACTTTCCAAGAGTTCCCCTCCTCCCTCTTATAAAAGGCCCCCACCTCTACCCCCTTACCGACACCTCTCAAGCCTTTGGCTCGACCAAAATCTGATAATTTTATCTCTCCACATCCCTCTATTCATCCTAGAAGCCTTACCTTAGGAATAAATCTCTTCAAGAAACTCTTTTGGTTCAAACCAAAGGGAGTTACCCGATTTAAAGGCAATGTCTTTTCTTATGTTATTTTGTTTTATTTTGCTTCTCCAACTCCTTAAAATCTTTTTATTCCTTTATTCTGTAACAACAAAAGTATATTCAATATACTAGGATGTTTTTCTGAGAAGGATTAGATCTAAACTTACACACACCTCCATCTAATGGTTAAAGAACATACTGTTTCCGTGGATGGAGAATTACTGCATCACGAAACGGTGATTGTTCTATCTTCTCCTAACGCCTCTCATGGTGGAAATTATGATGACACTATATTTATTTATGATATATATTATATTTATTTCCTCTCTATTCTTCTGTATTTTAAATTTAAAACATAACTTTATGCTTTGCATGTTGTGCAAATGCGATAATTTCATTTGAGGAAGTGTGGACTACCGCCCCCTCAATTGATGTGACTCGTACATGCAATACATGTAATGTATAAAGAATTAAGTTAATGAACTTATGTGACCTATATAAAATATATATTATATTGGAATTATAATATATATATATATATATATATATATTTCTCATTTAGTTTTAATTCCATTAATGTGACAAAGAAATGAAAGTAGCGTTCATGCGTACGTACGACCTACCGTCTCCATGAACGGTGCATTTCATTTTTTAGCTCCAAATGTTATGGAATAGTATAAAATGAATATATACTAGATATTTATATGATATTAAAATCATTAATACTATTCTGGATATGATGTACTTATAACTACATGGACAATTATTTTCAAACAAGGTCATTTTTGACTCATGTACCGAACATCGACAAAAACGTCTGATATGAACTCACATAATTAACTAAATATTATAACATTATAATATGTGATATTAATTGAATAATAAAATTTAAATGAGGTCCTTAAGCAATTATTAATTGAACAAAGTTTATTATTCAGGGATATAAAGAAACGAACAAGACAAGTCTAATTTGAGGTAAGAGATCCAACCTCTCTCTTTCTTTTTAAGTACTATCTTTTATGTCACTTTTTTTAAGATCCTCTTTCTTATGTTTTCGGATGTTATTATATATTAATATTAATGTACTTTTTATGTTCATATTATGAGATACCCTAATTGATATCTTCAATCCAGTTTTGGAAGTTTTAAGTGGCGCCGTTAGGCTGCCAAATTTTCATAAGGGGATATCGTATCTCACTTTTAATTCCGTGAGATTTCCATTGTTCGCCACTTATTTATTGAATGTGGTGTATTGTGTTATTACATTGGATATATATTATCATGATTCTATTTATATTCATGGTATTATATGATTCATATTGTGTTTATTATCTTTTGGTCATACGACTCGATTGATTACAATGAGGTATGAGGTTTTTATCTCACTTTTTATTCCCGTGAGATTCATGCTATATTCGTCACTATATCCATTGAGTGGTGTATGTACTGACCATGATTCTACTATTTGTGTAATATACTCTCATTTATGGGTATTTACATCAGCATTGTTTGGTCCTTCTTTCATGGGGTGTACGTTTTGAAAGTTACCCAAATCGGTAAGGGAACCTTTCACCCTCCTCTTTTTAAAAGACTTCATTTATTAGGTCTCGTAATTTACATCTTGTTATGTTGGGATATGTTCTTCTATATCCTTATTTCTATAAATATTATGTCCAAGTGATGAGATTCCCTTTTCTCTCTCATCAACTCATTTTCTCAATTTTAAAGTGACGCTGTTAGACTGTCGAATTTCTGTAAGAGAACTTCTTAACCCAATTTAAATTCTTTGGATCAAACCTCTACTTCTTG
Source organism: Viscum album (assembly GCA_963277665.1). NCBI lineage: Eukaryota > Viridiplantae > Streptophyta > Magnoliopsida > Santalales > Viscaceae > Viscum > Viscum album. The sequence goes on along the minus strand of OY728132.1, from coordinate 1,845,642,541 downwards.
ATTATGTCGTACTATGAATATGTGTGGATGACCTCTGATTATTTTACACTTAATATCCTCTTATGTTATGTGTATTTATATTTTCCACATATAATCATGTAACTGATTTATCCTTAATCTAAGGATACCGACTTTGTAAGGGACTTCATCTCAATCTCCTTTCATCGAGGCATATTTTTTTATACACAAATTTCTTTTATACGGTGTATAAACCCATTTGACTTTTACTTTTATTAAAAAGGAATCTTTTTTATACGAAGCGTTTTACTAAATGACAAAAGGGAATGTTTTTGTCTTACGTATGCGGCGATAACGACTTTTCCGCCACCGTGAACATTATTTGAGTTTCGGATTCCTCTACAAGCCATAACTTTTTTTTAAATGAAAAATAAATACCATGTTTTACTTTTCTTTTATTTTGGTATTGAAAATGGTTTTGATAATGTTTTGATTATATCAATGTGTTTTATTGATACATTGTGATTGAAATGTGGAAATGTTATGTTTACTTTATGCATGTTTTATGTGATACGATTATGTTATGGTTCTTGGGCATTGTTTATGAAGACGGGTGGTTTCGTGATAAAATAAGGGTGGGTGAGCCCGTGATAGCTCTCCAATTCATTGGGTAATGCGAAGGAGTTAAACTCTAAGGTTTCTACAAAGAGATTTAGGGAATATACTGTGGTGGGTATTCCAAACGTAACCATGAGGGTTACTCCCTACGTAAGATTGTTATGAATGCCTCAAGTTACCTTTACGTCTTATGATTTCTATGAGTTATTCATAAATATTATGATTTCATAAGGTATGTTAAAGTTCTTATGTTTTAAGAGTAAAGTATGATTTCATTTATTTTTATGTATACATGGACTAATGTTTTCTTTCCGTATTTTTATATCCCTTACTGAGCTTTTTACGCTCACCCCAAGTTTTTGAAATGTTTTCCACAGGACTTAAAGGTGAGTAGGGTAAAGTATTGGATCAAGGAAAGACATTCTATCTAAAACATGGAACTAGACATGTTTCTTTTTAAGAGTTTTTATTTTATGAAAAAAATGAAAACTGAGTAGAAGTGCCTACTTTGTAATCTTGTGAGATGTAATAGTTATGTCCTAATTCTCTAAAACTCTAAACCTGAAAATATCCTCAATGTGTATTCTTGAAATAACTCAAGATTAAGTAATGTTCAAGGATGGGGCCTTATAGTTGGTATCAAAGGTCTGTTTAGATAACTTTAGAGGTTAGATTGTTATTTAAGCATAAGTGACAAGTTATAGATAACCACAATGGTTAGTATATTAGATGGAGTCATTGTTTTTTTAGAGAGTTGGAATGAGTTTGAGATAACTTGGATAAGTATATCTTAGTGTTTATCTGCCTCATTATTATATGATGATTCTAATGATATAATCACACTAACCTTTTTGGTTTTAGTAAATGGCTGGATCTAGCAGGCACCAAAGTAACAGTGGATATGAAGAAAACTATGACAGTTTTCTGAAAGAACAACTGAATTATATAGGAGCTGCAATGAGAACTCTTGTGTTTTTTCTCAACCAAATATCACGAGTCATGATTAACCACTTGAACCTTGGTGAGTTATCTAATGCATCATGTACGAGATAACCAACTCGATGTGGAAGTTCAGGTAATAATTATAAAGGTAACCATTATGGTTTATATGATCCTTACTTTTGAGGTAATTATGAGTTACTATATGTTATGATGGAAAATGAAAGGCATGAGATGAACTTGAGGTTAAATTATGTTATGATTATTTTTTATGATTTTATATCTTTTTGGGGAATTTTTTAAGAATTATATAGTTTTGGAAAAAGGACAACACGTAGACCGTGTGACAACCCGTCGCGTCAGACAAAGCTGTGGGAATCGAACCCACAACCAAAGTGCGACTGGTATTTATCGCCTACCACTGGACTACGTGAAGTCCCTGGTTATTATGACAAATTCTTTTTAGTTAGATGATCTTATGAATCAGGAATAAGTTGATTTTGGGTTATCTATGGAAATGATTAGCCTATCATGGAGGATATGTGATTAGGTTAGTTACTTTTCAGTATGAGACTTTAATAGTAACTGATGTTATTTGGAGATAAATGTTAAGATTTATCTTGGAAGACTATGTGATTAAATACTTCGAAGATTTGGGTTTAATTCTTAGTTTGGATTAATTTGAATAATTTTATGGATAGCTATTTATTGAATGGTCTTTGATGAAATTTGGGTTTTGTTGGACAAATTTTGGAGATTAAGAGTAATATTTCTTTTTATATATGATTATCCTTTTTGGGTATTATCTAATCTTGTACTAACAATTTTTGGTTTTGGTTAAGGTCTAAAGACATGGGAAATATATAGTTCATCTTTTGTGGGTTAGGTGATTCTCTAGAAGTTGATTATAGCACTCTTAATATGAACAATTCATCCTAAAATACTCATCGTTTGGAGAAAATTTGAGTTTGTGTTAGAAATCTAGTAAAAGATGAAAGTCTACATGACAAGTGAGTATGTTTCCTTATGATTTAGTTAAGCTTATAAATAAATACCTCTATGAAAAGTAACTTAAATTTTTTTTTTGTTAACTTTTCCTAATGTGGAATCAAATACCGTTTAACCCATCATAAGTTTGCGATTTTCTTGGGATTCAATTTCTCCTAATCATGTTTTCTATCACTCTGCATCAGAACATGACCCTTTGTTTTCTCCTCCATATCCATGTTTTCATGGAATCCTAGTATGGGTTAACTCGGGTGACCTTTGTAATTATATTTCTTTCTTTTAAAGTGACAGTTTAATTGACTCCTTTTCTGATGTGAAGCTTTTAATGAAATTTCCAAGCCCAATTTTAAAATTGCGAGGACACAATTCCCAAAAGTTGGGGAAGGATATAACATCCCAGGTAAATAAAGAATACAACATTTTCATATTTATTAATATTTGTGAATAAAATATTAATATTACTTTAAAGGGAATGCTATGTTCAATGGCGTACCCAATATGCAACAATGAGTTTCTTTGAAATCTTACGTTGCACACTAATAATATAACAATATTATTTTAAATGGTAGTTAACGCCTAGCCATTGTAATGACAGGAATGAACAGAACTAACTACCAAATTATTATATATTCTTGTCAAATATTTTTTCATTTATCCAAATAAGAGGTTTAAAATGCAAATGAATCCAATTTTAAGCATAAATCTTCTAATATTCTTTAAAAGGTCAATTAACCGCCTTTTGATGACGAACACTTTTTAAATCTATTTTTGACAATTTTATATGTTATATTTGACAAAATAAAATCCTTCTTTAGAATCAAGACATCAAAATTTACTTTGTGTAAATTTTTGTAATTTTTCCGATAAAGTTTATTTTTTTCAATGAATAGTGAAAATGATGTATTTTAATTCAAAACCTCCTTTTAGTATAATTTATTTATATGGTCAGATTATCTTTTTAATTGGTTTTAAAGTGTAATTAAAATATATTTTTACCATTTAATCCAATGGTGGTCATTTGAATTAATTTCACTTTGAAATTGGACATAAACAAGTGTCAATCTTTTAATAGATATTGTTTCTTAAAAACACGCTATTTTTTTTGACAGCGGGAATTGATTATAAAATTAATTAATGCAAATTCTATGTTTTGAATTTGGTAAAATTGATATAATTTTTGAAATTTTAATATCAAATATATATTAGGGTGAATTTTTGGTATTTTTCTAACAAATGTCCATTTTCAATGAATAGTGAAAAATACTGCATTTTAATTCAAAACCGCCCTTTCATCCAATTTATTTATATAGTTAGATTGTCATTTTAATTGGTTTTAAGGTATAATTTAATTATGTTTTTATAATTTAATACAATTTTTGTTATTTTATGTAATTTCACTTTTAAATTGGATGTACAAACAAATCAATCTTTTGATAGATTTTACTTCTTAAAAACCCGTCTTTGGTTTTGACAACGGGAATTATTTTAAATTAATTACTGCAATTTCTGTGTTTGAAATTTGATAAAATGGATTCCATATTTGGAATCAGAAGGTCCAAATTATGTAATTATGACTCTTTTGTTTTTTGGACATTATGAATAGTAACGACGGTAATTATCTTTAATTATCGTGTTTAATTAGTAATCTGGTAGTTAAGGGTAATAAAATAATATCATAAAAATATAAAATGACCCCAACATGTATCCTAATGCTATTGGTGGTGTCATGGACGACCATGGGATGCCTTGTACCAACCTTGGGACCCCATGGAATCACTTTAGTGTGATAGTGAACTTTTATCATATTTTTTTTAAAGAAAAGAAAATGTAACCAAAGTATGTATCACATAAGTAAAACAATTTTAATTTTGTTTAAATAAATGATCTCTTTGACTATAAAAATTATTTGTAAATATAAAAAAATTTCCTACATGATGGTAATTTTTTTATAATTTTTAGACATTAAATAAATAAATTTATTTATGACACCGTGATGATGCAGTGATTACCTCATTAATGAACGATTTAAATAAAATGAGAAGATAAGGTAAAAATATAAGACTTACACTTGTTTAAAACCTATTGGATGGGTGGATTTCGAACCCTTATCACCTTATCCTCGAAATATATAATTGTGGGACCTTTAATATCTGAAAATCATTTTATAATAAAGTAACTTTTCAAGACTTTCCAAGAGTGCCTCTCCTCCCTCTTATAAAAGGCCCCCACCTCTATCCCCTTACCCCCACCTCTCAAGCCTTTGTCTTGACAAAAATCCACTCATTTTATCTCTTCACATCCCTCTCTTAATCCTAGAAGCCTTACCTTAGGCAGAAATCTCTTCAAGAAACCCTTTTGGTTCAAACCAAAGGGAGTTACCCAATTTAAAGGTAATGTATTTTCTTATGTTCTTTTGCTTTATTTTGCTTCTCCAACTCCTTAAAATATTTTTATTCCTTTATTTTGCAACAAAAACAGTATCTTAAATATTCTAGTATGTCTTTATGAGAAGGATTCAAGATACACTTACACACACCTCCGTCTAATGGTTAAAGAACATACTGTTTCCGTGGATGGCGAATTACTGCCTCACGAAACGATGATTGTTCTATCTTCTCCTACCACCTCTCATGGTGGCCATTACGATGGAAATATATTTATTTATGATATATATTATATTTATTTCCTCTATATTCTTCTGTATTTTACATTTAAAACATACCTTTATGCTTTGTATGTTGTGCAAATGCGATAATTTCATTTGAGGAAGTGTGGACTACCGGCCCCTCAAGTGATGTGACTTGTTCATGAAATACATGGAATGTATAAAGAATGAATTTAATGAACTTATGTGACCTATATAACATATATATTATACTATAATTATAATATATATATATATATATATATATCTCATTTAGTTTTAATTCCATTAATGTGAAAAAGAAATGAAAGTAGCGTTCATGCGTATGTACGACCTACCGTCTCCATGAACGGTGCATTTCATTTTTTAGCTCCAAATGTTATGGAATAGTATAAAATGAATATATACTGGATATATATATGATATTAAAATCATTAATACTATTCTGGAGATGATATACTTATAACTACATGGACAATTCTTTTCAAACAAGTTCATTTTTGACTCATGTACCGAACATCGACAAAAACGTCTGATGTGAACTCACATAATTAACTAAATATTATAAAATTATAATTTGTGATATTAATTGAATAATAAAATTTAAATGAGGTCATTAAGAAATTATTAATTGACCAAAGTTTATTATTCGGGAATATAAAGAAACGAACAAGACAAGTCGGACTTGAGGTAAGGGATCCAACCTCTCTCTTTCTTTTTAAGTACTCTCTTTTATGTCACTTCTTTTAAGATCCTATTTCTTATGTTTGGGGATGTTATTCTATATTCCTCTTACTTTAATTTTTATGTTCATATTATGAGAGATCCTAATTGATATCTTCAATCCATTTTTGGAAGTTTTAAGTGGCGCCGTAAGGCTGTCGAATTTTCGTAAGGGGATATCTTATCTCACTTTTAATTCCATGAGATTTCCATTGTTTGCCACTTATTTATTGAATGTGGTGTATTGTGTTCTTCCATTTGATATATATTATCATGATTCTATTTATATTCATGGTATTCTGTGATTCATATTGTGTTTATTATCTTTTGGTTATACGACTCGATTGATTACAATGAGGTATGAGGTTTTTTATCTCACTTTTTATTCCCGTGAGATTCATGATATATTCATCACTATATCCATTGAGTGGTGTATGTAATGACCATGATTATACTCTTTGTGTAATATTCTCTCATTTATGGGTATTTACATCAGCATTTTTTGGTCCTTCTTTCATGGGGTGTACGTTTCGAAAGTTACCAAAATCGATAAGGGAAACTTTCACCCTCCTCTTTTTAAAAGGCTTCTTTCATTAGGTATTTTAATTTACATCTTGTTATGTTGGGATATATTCTTCTCTATCCTTATTGCTATAAATATTATTTCTAAGTGATGAGATACCCTTTTCTCTCTCATCAACTTATTTTCTGAATTTTAAAGTGACGCCGTTAGGCTGTTGAATTTCTGTAAGGGAACTTCTTAACCCAATTTCAATTATTTGTATCAAACCTATACTTCTTGATTATGTCGTACTATGAATATGTGTGTATTACCTCTGATTGTTTTAAACTTAATATCCTCTTATGTTAGGTGTATTTATATTTTCCACACATAATCATGTAATTGATTTATCCTTAATCTAAGGATACCGACTTTGTAAGGGACTTCATCTCAATCTCCTTTCATTGAGGCATATTTTGTTTTATACACAACTTTCTTTTATACGGTGTATAAACCCCTTTGACTTTTACTTTTATTCAAAAGAATATTTTTTATACAAAGCATTTTACTAAACGTCAAAAGGGAATGTTTTTGTCTTACGTATTCGGCGATAATGACTTTTCCACCGCCGTGACCATTATTTGAGTTTCGGCTTCCTCTACAATACATATATTTTTTAAATGAAAAATAAATACCATGTTTTACTTTTCTTTTATTTTGGTATTGAAAATGGTTTTGATAATGTTTTGATTATATCAATGTGTTGTATTGATACCTTGTGATTGAAATGTGGAAATGTTATGTTTCCTTTATACATGTTTTATGTGATACGATTATGTTATGGTTCTTGGGAATTGTTTATGAAGACAGGTGATTACGTGATAAACTAAGGGTGGGTGAGCTCGTGAAAGCTCTCCAATGCATTGGGTAACACGAAGGAGTTAAACGCTAAGGTTTCTCTGAAGAGATTTAGGGAATATACTGTGGTGGGTATTCCAAACGTAACTATGAGGGTTACTCCCTACGTAAGAATGTTATGAATGCCTCAAGTTACCTTTACGTATTATGATTTCTATGAGTTATTCATAAATCTTATTATTTAATAAGGTATGTTAAATTTCTTATGTTTTAAGAGTAAAGTATGATTTCATTGATTCTTATGTATACATGGAATAATGTTTTCTTTCCGTATTTTTATATCCCTTACTGAGCTTTTTACGCTCACCCCAAGTTTTTGAAATGTTTTCCACATGACTTAAAGGTGAATAGGGTCAAGGATGGGATCAAGGAAAGACATGCTATCTAAAACATGGAACTAGACATGTTTCTTTTTAAGATTTTTTATTTTATGAAAAAAATGGAAACTGAGTAGAAGTGCCTACTTTATAATCTTGTGAGATGTAATAGTTATGTCCTAATTCTCTAAATCTCAAAACCTGAAAAGATCCTCAATGTGTATTCTTGAAATAACTCAAGATTAAGTAATGTGCAAGGCTGGGGCCTTATACATGAAGTTGTAATGATAATAAATGTTTCTCTGTAACTAGTGGGGAGAAGGTACTCTCAGAAGGTTATTTTGTTTTCTTAGTTGATTCACAAGATTTTCTTGATTTGACATTCTATTTCTACACCACTTTATCCATATATAATATCATACCCCACTTCGTGCCTTTTATCATCAACTATTTTAGGTTTTCATATGAAATTTTTGTTAAATATGTGCCTCATGTATCTTTATAAGATTAGATGACCATGATATGAAAACTCCAATAACATCAATGACTTTTGTAATATCCAGACCATCAAGTGGAATATGAAACTTAGTAGTCGGCTCATGAGCTACCTCAATCCCCACTCTCATGTGATATTTTGGGAGGTCGTGATGGTGTATATGGTCTCTCGACATATTATACACTGTACCCATCAAAACTCAACGATGTGTGGGTGTTGATAGATTCAAATCACATACAACTATACCCTGCATAATTTTAGTAATATAAAGTTATCAAAAGTTGTTTGATTCACATTTAGAAAAAATATTAATGAAAAAATTTATTACCCCAGGTAAGGTATGTGGTTGGGGGGAATTACTATCCTCAAATATAGTGAGACCATTTGGTTCATGTGCGGATCTTTGCTCTACCACTGGTTTGATTTGATCCTTTATTATACATTGGTCTTCCAAAACAGACTACAAAATAATATCTTACAGTGAGTCTATTTGTGTCTACAATATCTCACCATATTATATGTATCTTCATTTAGTTTTACCTTCTCAAAATATGTTCAAGGAGAGACTCCAAAACCTAATCCTCTAACATGAAAATATTGTTTAGTCCACTTCAAAGATACTAAAAGTATATTTTCTTCTGGTACGGTCATTGAAATTTCATATGTATAAACTATATAAAAAAATCTGAACATAAATAGATATTTTTATTTAATATTATTATAAATAATAAAAATTACAATCATGTCATACTTACACATGCTTCCCATACCATTTTTGTGTTTTCATCAACTAATTTACCCTCCTTATTTACATGAGCCTCCTTCTATAGCACATGACGTGGGATAGAAGTGACTTCAGATTTTAATTCATAAATATGTATATAAAAAAGGAACATATGTTGTGTCATATCACATAATTAAAATTTTATTGTTGATTTAAAATTTATACCAATTCCTTCTCTACTAAAGTGTACCCCATCATTTCTTTGTAATAGGGGTATGCTAGTTTTGATGCATGTTCTTTATCTTAATCACTCCTTTTATGTTTCATAAATTAAATTTTTTGAATCAAGTGGGATAAAATAAATAATGTCAAATAATATATTATTGACTACAATTCACCTGAAATGATTTCTCATTATGACGATTGATGAAATTAGTCCATGTTTCCTACTTTATAATGCGTGCATACCTAACTGGTGGGTGGGGATTTATTTCCCACTTATCATCCCTAACATATAACTTCATAAGAAGAGTCTGAAAGTCTCTATGGGATTTTATAGTGGCCATTAAGACAAATTTATTAAAGAAATATTCTAAAATAAATGGACTTTGTAAGAAATAATGAAAATTAAATTAACATTTCATTATATATTTTTTCAATAAAATAGAGAAAGTCAATTGTAACATTACCGTTATATCTTTACAAAGTATTTCCTTTATTACAGGTTGGATGTGACGCCATGAATCAATATCAATTGGTACATTCATCCTCGTTGTGACCCCAAGATAACTAATTCATATTGACTTATGGGGGTTAATAGGTTGGTCACATTGATTCCAACCAACCTCAAATTTTATTCCCTGACTTCTTTCCTTGATAATTTTATTCACCACTGTGATGTTTATTAATTGTTGTTTTTTTCAACAACATGTTGTTAATCCCATAATAATTCCTTAGTTTTATCATCATCTGTCTGTTCTTCCTTAGGATTGGTAACATCATCATGTGTAGAAAAAATTGTCTGCATGAGCAGTAAAAGATTTAATTCCTCTTTAATAACAACAATACAATATACTCCATGCATAAAAGTCCACGTTTTTAGGCATCATGCATGAAAATTATAACTATCTGGAACATAGATATAATACTTCAATACTCTAGTAAAACTAACCTTTACTACCTATTTTTAATCCACCATCAGATGCTTGATTGCCTTCCATCTCTTGATGATAGATTGGAATCCCTCTTTAAAACTATCCTTACTCCCATCATTGTGGTTCCAATGTTCTTTGATTATATACCTCTCAAAAAATTATTATTTCATTTTGTTGTTTGATATCTATCTACCATGTTTTGTGGACATCCACCTATGTTGATTGAACTAATCTAACCAAAATTCATCCCATACTAGGTATAGGTGATCATTTTGGATGAATACTGCTCATAGTAGTCCAAACAACAAAGAAGAGATAAGAGATGAGTCACAAACAACAACATAAAATAATAACCATTCGGGAGATGAAAGTCAAGTTTCCAATGAGGTTCAAAAATAACCTAAATGCAATTTTAATTCTAGATTCTAACATATTACATTTTAAAAATGAAGGAATGAAGATTAAAATCCACATGAATTACACTTACAGTTATTTACTTCCACTCAAAAACATTTATTGTTTGCCACTTCCTCTGAATTTTTTTTGGTAGGGATTAGAGGAGATAAAACTTATGGTGGTATTGGTGTGAGGAGGATGGGATATATTGAAAACCATCCAATTCTACAAGATTCTAAGAGAAAGTATCCTGAAGATGAATTTGAAAACAGAGTCATATAGCTCTTCTCATTATGGGAGGAATACCTTCGAGAATTGGATTGGAACCCTTTTAAATTTATCAAGATTGAAGGGGAAGAGAATAAAAAGGTGTTTTTGGTGTGTGTTTTTTTTTCACAAAAAAATGTGCAACATGATTATTTATAGGATACCACTCATCATAGTAATATTATCATCCAAGTATTCTTAACTGTGGAGTTCTAATAGGATTCAATGTGACTGTACTAAAAATAAAAGTAATTTTTGATGAAGTGTTGTCAAAATTAATTGAGTGAGTTGTATAAGAAAATTCATATCAAGAAAACAAAAAAATTCATTCATTATGTTTTGATTATTTTTTTGGTATCATTTTTATGTTCTCAGGAAGTAGTAAATGAGGAGGATGAAAGGATGAAAGAGTTGAAGAATGAGTTGGGAGATGAATTATTCAATTCCATGGTAGTGGCTTTGATGGAGATTAATGAATACAATATGAGAAGGAGGTATGTCATCAAGGAAATTTGGAACCACAATGATGGGATGAAGGCTAGTTTTAAAGAGGGAGTCCAATCCATCATCAAGAGATGGAAGGCAATCAAGCATCTGATAATAGATTAAATAAAGGCAGTGAAGGTTAGTTGTACTACAATATTGAATTATTATATCTCTTTTCAAGACAATAACAATTTTCATGAAAAATTAATACAATTGTTTACTTTTATGCATGGAGTGTATTGTATTATATATCTATCTTACCAAAATGAATCCTTATTTACACAACCTTATTTGTGAAACCCATGGTCTTTTTTTAAGAAAAGTTGTTTATGTTGCTTACGACTATTATGTTTTGTATGATTCTTTCACAACATCGGATGGATATGTAGTTTGTAATGGTATCATATGAAGATGGAATGAGTTTATAGAGTAGGGGTGGCATTGTGTAGGTATAGGTAAGTGAGAGAGAGAGATATTGTGGTTCCCATGATGTTCAAAGATTGTGGTTCCCATCTAGATCCACTTGGATCCAACAATGCCAAAATAGTATGATAAAATCTAGTTAACCATATTATTAAAATGTGTAATTACATGTTGGGGTAATTCTATATCTACTTATAAATTAATTATAAAATACATTTAATGATCCCCCTCTTCTGGTTCTAGTATTTTTCTTTAGTAAAGTAATATATGGTTTTCATTGGGCATGACTTTTAATAATTTGAAAAAATGATTATTCAAAAATTATGACTAAAAAGATGAATTGGTCATACCATCCATAAGATTACGTTGTGACCAAAACCTACATGAAGTAACTGGCTAGTTTTGAGGACAACTAGAACATGGAATTGTTGTAAAAGATGAAGTGAAATCTCTATGGATTGAATTAGGGATCTAGATAGTGGAATGATAAATTCAACAATTTCCTGACTAAGAGAGGTTTCACATAGAGAAATGCTGATAGGAATGTGTGTGGGGGGGGGGGTTTCTAGGTGAGGGTAAGGTTGGTAATGGATAGGGGTAGAATTTTAATTTCCTATATATAGTTATTAGGGCTGTTGGAAGTAGCTGAGAATAATAAATATGGGAAGAGGTTGTAGGTGGAGAGGGACTTTGATTTTCTCTGGATTACATCTCGACTATTTGGATGATTTTTTCCTTTTCCTTATGGTGCTCCATCCATAGGGAGTCATATTCCTCTGAATTCTACTAAACGTTCTATAATTCTTCTTGAATGTACTTATCCACAACGACCAATAGAATTATTCCAGCTAATTCTTATATTTTTTTCACTCTTGTGATGATGATTTCGATTGATTGATAATTTAATAGAGAGAGTTACATTACTAGGAGGATTTAGGATTATTGGACCATGATGGATGTAACGCCCTGACCCCAGTTACCCAGAGTCAGTGCATTATTTTAATACATTGGCGTGATTACAAGGAATCAAGTCCCGAAGGACCGATCAGTTTAGCAGTCTTGGAAAAATAGATCGCATACATGAATGTTACATTTTCACTTTATGACGTACAAAACAACGTAAATAATATTTATGAACGCCATTATTCCCTTGGCTTAACCCTGCATATCAATCACATTACACTTCTTGGAATCCTGGGAAAAATAAAACATAGAAAGGGGTGAGCTCAAATGCTCAGTAAGGGTAAGAAATACAGTGGTAACTTTCATAAATAAGAATAAACATTTAAGGAAATGTATAAAACTAAAACAAAATCCTTTTAAACTTGAACTTCAACATAATATGGCAGAAATAAAATGAAATAATTCCATTTAATTATTCACATGGATATTCTACTAATCAAATAATCACATGAAATATCACTAGCCACTTTCATAATGATGGAATGCATGATGCCGAACTTTAATTTCTGTGTCAAGGCCTCGTGCCAAGACATAAGGGATAACTGTAACCGGAACCCAACTCGGAGAGCCTCTGTAACCGAACTCCATCCCGGAGTGCCTCTAATAATCGGACACCAACCCAGAGTGCCTCTAATAACCGGACACCAACCCGGAGTGCCTCTAATAACCGGACACCAACCCGGAGTGCCTCTAATAACCGGACACCAACCCGGAGGGCTTACTTTTACCGGTCCCCAACCCGGAACATACTAGTCCAACACATTCATCTTAAGAAGAGGATGAAATAGAACATAAACATTCGTATTAAAACTAACATACAAAATGTCAAAACTTTAATCATAAACCATTAATGGCATAAAAATAACTCATCCATAGTCAAAAATATCAAAAAACCTTAAATACAATATGGATGATTTGTATCATAATAAATCAACTTGAAACAAGTTTAAAATTTATCAAAGTATGTTGACATAGATGAAATCAATACTATTTGAGAGAAATATCTCTTTTTTTTGAATCATTTAAAAGTCGCATAATTATAGAGAAAAAATTTATTTTGAAAATATCTTTATAAGCTTGTAAAGGAAGCTTCAAAGGTGTAATAACGACGGAGAATAACCGCACCCTCCGTATAAGTTAAAAAAAACATTATTACCTTAATTTTGTCAAAAAGGTTAAAAAGGACCTTGTTTGGAAAATGAGGGAAAGATTCCTTTATAAACCACTTATAAAAGTCAACAAGGGTATAAATGACTTTAACCCATATTCTAGTAAATAGTAAAAATGTTTTGAAATAAATTTTTAAGAAACATGGATGTTGATGATAAGGAAATCCCAGTAGATTATTACGTATAAACAACCTCATATAATGAAGAGATTGCGAAATAAACCCTTACCAATTTGGTAACTTATGAAACATACATCCCATGAAAGAGGTATAATACAATGAATATGTAAATAAAAATAAATTAAAGTGTATTACATAAATAATATAATTATGGGCAGTACATACACCACATAAAAGGTAATGGTGGCATTATGGCATGAATCTCACGGGAATAAGGAGTGAGATGAAAAACCCTTACCTTGCACTTTCCTTTAGTCGAGGGTACTTTTAACCTCCTGTACGAAGATCGTAGTTTGTTATTAAATTATAACAGAAATATATTAATATTTATGATATCATACATGATTCATTTATGACTTTATATTACCCATTTAATAATAATTTCCATGTTAAGTTAACATTTCGGGTAATAATCACTTTCTTTATCGTACGTGTTTTAACTTGTCACTCTTGGTTGTATCACTTAGATCATGATTTAAATACTTCCAAAATATAAAAATGATAAATATATAATATATATTTAGAATATAAATATGTATAATAGACATATATATGAAATGGAAAACACCGTTTATGGAGACGGTAGTCCGTACGTACGCATAAACGCTGTTTCTGTTTTCATATAGTATTGAACGAAAGTAAGTGAATAAGATATATGTAAGTACATAAATCCTTATATATATATATATATATCTACAGTAGAATTATTATGTCATATATTACATACTTATTAGTAATATATATTTTTATAATCATCGATGAATGGTGAACTTGGAAATGAATCTCATCGCGTCGTGGAGACGGTAATCCGTACGTACGCACGAGCGAAAATATCATTTTTTTGATATTAAAATAATATATAATTGGATGGTATATAATATATACAGAATTATTATCATGTTATATTTATTATTTACATGATTTAAACATCATTATTATACCCATCCAAATAATAATTTATTGAATAACAATTACACCACGACGTGGAGACGGTAAACCGTACGTACGCACGTAAGGTGACATGTTATTCAAAGGATGGATAGAATACTGAATATGGTTGTACCATATTTATAATAACATCAAATTATATATATATGATACTGGAGTTATTATTTTAGAATGGTAATAACAAAGGAAGAATAAGTGGAAGAAGAAAGGAACTTGGAAAAGGGTGGTGAAATCATTACCTCTTCTTCGGGTTCTTCCTTTTGATTTGATCAAAAGGGCTCCTTAGGTTGGATTTATGATCAAAATAAGACCTCTAGGTTGTATTTAGGGATGTTTAGAGAGTATGCGGGCAGAGTTTGGCCGAACCAAAAGGCTTTGAAGGTGTGAAGTAATGAGAAGGGGGAGTGCCCTTTTATAAGAGGGGTGAGGGGCACCTTTGGAAAAGATAAAAATATTAATTTATAATAAATTCATATTCGGTTTCTAATGGCTCCAAAGTTGATTATTTAAATGTTAAGGTGGGTATGGGTCTAAAAACATTCAACCAATATAATTTAGATAGGTTTGGGTAACTATATTAACCTTATCTTTAAGTATTAACTCTAAGTTAATTAGTTTCACTTTTACAATGTCTCTCTATATTTTTATATTATATGGTTAATAAACTTACTATATACATCCAAGAGACCCCAAAGTGGTCCATTAATGATACACCTATCATGATATAAGACTCTTGGCCGAACCTTAGATTTTTAGGAATTTAATATCAATTAATAATATAATATTTGTTTTAAAAACTCTTTTATTTCAATTTTGACACTATTCAATAATTGATTTTTTTGAAACTCATAAAAGAATGATTACTTCTGAAAAAGTAAATTAAATGAATCCTAATATGTCATATTAACCTATAAAATTAGTTTAATTCAATAAAAGTCTCAAATTATATTTATTTGGGTATTTATAATATCGATTATTTTAAATTTTCATTATTATGGTAATTACTGCAGCATCATTGTGTCATAAATAAATTAAATTATGTAATCTCAAAAAATTATAAATAAAATATCATTATGTAGGAAATCCTTTTATCTTTATAATTAATATTTATAGTCGAAACTCCAACATATATAACCCTATGTAAAAATTGTTTCTCTAAAAGATATATGCTTGTGTCATTTTTGTATTCATTTTAACTTAATTAAATTAAAGTATCCCTATCACCTACAAGTGGCTCCATGAGGTCCCAAAATCGACCCAAAGATGCCTATTTTCGAACATGTATCAACCAATAAGGCTAGGACACGTTTTAGGGTACTTTAATATTATTATAATATTATTTTTTAACCTTTATTTACCAGATTTACCCTTAACCATGGTAAATAAAATATTTACCACAGTAATTATTCAAAATGTCTAAAAATAAAAGTTACCTATTTACACAATATGAACATCCTGATTCCAAATATGGAATCCATTTTTCAAAATTCAAAACACAGAAGTGGAAGAAATTAATTTAAAATTAATTCCCGTTGTTAAAACAAAAAGCGTGTTTTTAAGAGATAATAACTATCAAAAGATTGACACTTGTTTATGTCCGGTTTAATTGTAAAATTATGTACAATGACCAAAATTATATTAAATGGTAAAAATATATTCTAAATATACTTTAAAACCACTCAAATTCATAATTTATCAATATAAATTATTTCGATTAAAAAAGTTGTTTTTAATTAAAATTTAGTAATTTTCACTATTCATCAAAATATAAGTGTTATCCGAAAAGTTCCAAAATTTCACCCTAGGCTAAATTCGATATTCCTAATCCAAAAATGAAGTCCATTTTGAAATATAAAATATATATAATTTCAAAAAGTAGGTATTACTATTCATAATGGCTAGTTTGATTGGTTGTGGTGTGTGTTAGAACTCGAAGTTGCGTACAACACACGCTACTGTATTATTCAAAGAGAAGCGTACCGTGGAAGCTCGGGGTGTTACATTCTCCCCTCCTTCAACAAATTGAATCCTCGCAATTTGATATTTTTCTTTTAAAATAATGGTTGAAAATAGAAAATGTCTTTGTGGAAGAAAAACCCACATCAGAAATTTGGTTACGAAAATTTAGTCTTAATATGAGGAAAAGAGAAATGAAAGGGTCACCACCAAATTATGATCTCAATTAGGAGAACATTGGTGGAAATTAGAGACATATAATTAGAGGAAAAACGTAAATATTTATAGGTAGTTATTGAGGTCATCAATCACAAACAAGTTTAAAATTGAGGTTCTTAAATTCATCAATATATGATGATTTAAAATACCATCGGTTCAACAAAACATAAGGTATTAGGATAACACATTTTTGACATTTCAAAATATCTTAGTTGAAATCCCACATCGAAAAATGTATTAATGAAGAATCTATTTAAAATAAAGAGTGTAAAGTATGAAGATTACCGAAAATAACAGATACTAGGGTTCCATGTAGGGAAATATGGATATGGAAGAGAAATCTAACCATCAATTATCTGATGGAGAGTGGTAGAGAACATGTCTATGAAAAGTCCAACAATCCCAAAGCCATAAATTAGTGATGATCTAAGGTACCATCTAGGACAACATTTTTGTTCTAAGTTCATTTTCTTAATTTTGAGGAATTTATTTATGAGATTGGCTAAGATCATAAAGAGATATACTTACTTTATAATTAGAGTTTTATCCATTAATAAATTTCTACCAAAAACTCATCTTTCACCCCAAAACATAATACAACTCAAAAATACTCTATTTGTCCTAATCGTATAGGGTTCCAAATATAATGAATTTATATTTCACATATCAGACCCTTTATGCAAAGAAACTACATTATACCATCCAGGAACATCATATAGCACAATGGTAGGTGATAAATTCCAATTGCACTATGGTTGTGGATTCGATTCCCATAGCTTTGTCTAACATGACGGGTCGTCACACGGTCTGCATGTTTTACTTTTATAAAAATCCAAAAAAATAACCTCTCAAACTTAATCCATTCCAACCATTAGACTTATCCAAAATAATATTATCCAAACTCACAGTCCAAAATTTACAAGGAAGTTAAACATAATGAGGATCCTTTTTTTTCAGTTAATAACATGTGAACGCCTTCCTCATATATTCTTTTAAAACACCGCAACATCCTGAATTACCAAAATCAACCATCTCTTTTTCCAAAATCACTACCTCAATATTAGGACCATATTAAGGTTTATCTTTCCTCCAACCATGTAATTTCCAAAAAAAAATTTAACTCGCTGTGGAGTCACTTTTCTTAGTACCATAAAATCTCAAATCCTTAATTAAATAGTACTGCAGTACAATCCTTATTTATTTCCAGAACATTATTGATACAACACTTAAATGAAATAATTCTAAAATGACAACATAAGAACACTAGTCATTCCTCTTCATCTGTGGTAGTATCATAACTTTATTATTATCCAATAGCATCATTTGTGGCATAGTCTGATGACTGGGACATAGGTTCGCGTAGTGTACAAACTCCTTGCAAATGAAGCATTGTACGTTTGAAACCATTTTCTTACCCTTGCAGTCACGTACTTTGTGACCTTTTCCTCCACACTTATAAAAAACTCCCATTCCTTTCAGGCAAGTTCCAGGGTGTTTCTTCCCATAGTTATCACATATGGGAAAATTCTTCTTTTCCCTCTTCCCTTTACCCATATTTCTCTCTTCCATCCTTTTCTTCTCTTCCTTCCCTTCAAAGACATAGGACTCCGAGAATTCTTTACTCATCTTATCAACACATGATACCATTTCATCATATGATGATAATACGTGGGAAACTATTTCCATTCTAAATTCTCACATAGGACCATGAAAGATATGATCCTTCTTACTCTTTGGATCATATGTATTACCGGAGTTCACATTACTTCTATTGGGTACCATTTATATACAATAGCATAAACTAGTTTAGTTTATGAATTGCAATGAATAATTACCAAACTTGTAAAATACCTAACACAAATTGAACAGTTTATGGATATAATCCATAATCATAATTTTTTTTTCTTTGAGTAAGTATATACTCATAATCCCTTAATAATGGTTTGTAAAGAAAATGATAATTATCCTAAGCATATCCCTCGGGAGTGTCATAACCAAGAGTGCAGCAAAGCTCATTTTCGTGCACCAGTTCCCGTTCGAGTCTAGCTCAAAGCGGTGTTTTCAGGTTTTACCCCTAGGTACATCTGTGCCAGAGCCGCCTCTACCTGCTCGTATCTAGACAGGGATGTATTGCTCGGAAAAATCACAAAATCTCTACAATACCAAAATTCTAGGAAGTTCTTCTATACTAATCCTCAAAGTTCATCTTAGGTCTACATGCTCTAATCAGAGTTTATCTAAATCTAGTTTCCAAGGTTATTTCTAAACTTCCTCTAATACCAACTATAACGCCCCGACCCCAGTTACCCAGAGTCGGTGCATTATTTTAATACATTGGCATGATTACAAGGAATCAAGTCCCGAAGGAACGATCAGTTTAGCAGTCTTGGAAAAATAGATCGCATACATGAATGTTATATTTTCACTTTATGACGTACAAAACAACGTAAATAATCTTTATGAACGCCATTATTCCCTTGGATTAACCCTATATATCAATCACATTACACTTCTTGGAATCCTGGGAAAAATAAAACATAGAAAGGGGTGAGATCAAATGCTCAGTAAGGGTAAGCAATACAGTAGTAAATTTCATAAATAAGAATAAACATTTAAGGAAATGTATAAAACTAAAACAAAATCCTTTTAAACTTGAACTTCAGTATAATATGGCAGAAATAAAATGAAATAATGCCATTTAATTATTCACATGGATATTCTACTAATCAAATAATCACATGAAATATCACTAACCACTTTCATAATGATGGAATGCATGATGCCGAACTTTAATTTCTGTGTCGAGGCCTCGTGCCAAGACCTAAGGGATAACTGTAACCGGAACCCAACCCGGAGAGCCTCTGTAACCGGACTCCATCCCGGAGTGCCTCTAATAACCAGACACCAACCCGGAGTGCCTCTAATAACCAGACACCAACCTGGAGTGCCTCTAATAACCGGACACTAACCCGGAGTGCCTCTAATAACCGGACACCAACCCGGAGGGCTTACTTTTACCGGTCCCCAACCAGGAACATACTAGTCCAACACATTCATCTTAAGAAGAGGATGAAATATAACATAAACATTCGTATTAAAACTAACATACAAAATGTCAAAAATTTAATCATAAACCATTAATGGCATAAAAATAACTCATCTATAGTCAAAAATATCACAAAACCTTAAATACAATATGGATGATTTGTATCATAATAAATCAACTTGAAACAAGTTTAAAATTTATCAATGGATGTTGACATAGATGAAATCAATACTATTTGAGAGAAATATCTCTTTTTTTTGAATCATTTAAAAGTCGCATAATTATAGAGAAAACCTTTATTTTGAAAATATCTTTATAAGCTTGTGAAGGAAGCTTCAAAGGTGTAATAATGGCATAGAATAACCACACCCGCCGTATAAGTTAAAAAAACATTATTACCTTAATTTTGTCAAAAAGGTTAAAAAGGACCTTTTTTGGAAAACGAGGGAAAGATTCCTTTATAAACCACTTATAAAAGTCAACAAGGGTATAAATGACTTTAACCCATATTCTAGTAAATAGTAAAAATGTTTTGAAATACATTTTTAAGAAACATGGATGTGGATGATAAGGAAATCCCAGTAGATTATTACGTATAAACAACCTCAGATAATGAAGAGATTGCGAAATAAACCCTTACCAATTTGGTAACTTATGAAACATACAACCCATGAAAGAGGTATAATACAATGAATATGTAAATAAAAATAAATTAAAGTGTATTACATAAATAATATAATTATGGGCAGTACATACACCACACAAAAGGTAATGGTGGCATTATGGCATGAATCTCACGGGAATAAGGAGTGAGATGAAAACCTCTTACCTTGCACTTTCCTTTAGTCGAGGGTACTTTTAACCTTCTGTAAGAAGATCTTAGTATGTTATTAAATTAAACCAGAACCATATTAATATTTATGATATCATACATGATTCATTTATGACTTTATATTACCCATTTAATAATAATTTCCATGTTAAGTTAACATTTCGGGTAATAATCACTTTCTTTATCGTACGTGTTTTAACTTGTCACTCTTGGTTGTATCACTTAGATCATGATTTAAATACTTACAGAATATAAAACATGATAAATATATCATATATATTTAGAATATAAATATGTATAATAGACATATATATGAAATGGAAAACACCGTTTATGGAGACGGTAGTCCGTACGTACGCATAAACGCTGTTTCTGTTTTCATATAGTATTGAACGAAAGTAAGTGAATAAGATATATGTAAGTACATAAATCCTTATATATATATATATATATATATCTCCAGTAGCATTATTATGTAATATATTACATACTTATTAGTAATATATATTTTTATAATCATCGATGAATGGTGAACTTGGAAATGAATCTCATCGCGTCGTGGAGACGGTAATCCGTACGTACGCACGAGCGAAAATATCATTTTTTGATATTAAAATAATATATAATTGGATGGTATATAATATATACAGAATCATTATCATGTTATATTTATTATTTACATGATTTACACATCATTATTATACCCATCCAAATAATAATTTATTGAATAACAATTACACCACGACGTGGAGACGGTAAGCCGTACGTACGCACGTATGGTGACATGTTATTCAAAGGATGGATAGAATACTGAATATGGTTGTACCATATTTATAATAACATAAAAGTATATATATATGATACAAGAGTTATTATTTTAGAATGGTAATAACAAAGGAAGAATAGGTGGAAGAAGAAAGAAACTTGGAAAAGGGTGGTGAAATCATTACCTCTTCTTCGGGTTCTTCCTTTTGATTTGATCAAAAGGGATCCTTATGTTGGATTTTTGATCAAAATAATACCTTTAGGTTGTAGTGAGGGATGTTGAGAGAGTATTTGGGCAGAGTTTGGCCGAACCAAAAGGCTTTGAAGGTGTGAAGTAATGAGAAGGGGGAGTTCCCTTTTATAAGAGGGGTGAGGGGCACCTTTGGAAAAGCTAGAAATATTAATTTATAATAAATTCATATTCGGTTTCTAATGGCTACAAAGTTGATTATTTAAATTTTAAGGTGGGTATGGGTCGAAAACCATTCAACCAATAGAATTTAGACAGGTTTGGGTTACTATATTAACCTTATCTTTAAGTATTAACTCTAAGTTAATTAGTTTCACTTTTACAATGTCTCTTTGTATTTTTATATTATATGGTTAAGAAACTTACTATATACATCCAAGATACCCCCCAAGTGGTCCATTAATGATATACCTATCATGATATAAGTATCTTGGCCTAACCATAGATTTTTAGGAATTTAATATCAATTAATAATATAATATTTGTTTTAAAAACTCTTTTATTTCAATTTTGACACTATTCAACAATTGATTTTTGTGAAACTCATAACAGAATGATTACTTATGAAAAAGTAAATTAAATCAATCCTAATATGTCATATTAACCTAGAAAATTATTTTAATTCAATAAAAGTCTCAAATTATATTTATTTGGGTATTTATAATATCGATTATTTTAAATTTTTATTATTATGGTAATTACTGCATCATCATTGTGTCATAAATAAATTAAATTATGTAATCTCAAAAAATTATAAATAAAATATCATTATGTAGGAAATCTTTTTATATTTTTAATTAATATTTATAGTTGAAACTCCAACATATATAACCCTATATAATTTTTTTTTTCTAAAAGATATATGCTTGTGTCATTTTTGTATTCATTTTAACTTAATTAAAATAAAGTGTCCCTATCACCTACAAGTGGCTCCATGGGGTCCCAAAATAAACCCAAAGATGCCTATGATCGAAAATGTATCAAAAAATAAGGCTAGGACACGTTTTAGGGTAATTTAGTATTATTATAATATTATTTTTTAACCCTTATTTACCGGATTTACCCTTAACCATGGTAAATAAAATATTTACCATAGTAATTATTCAAAATGTCTAAAAATAAAAGCTACCTATTTACACAATATGAACATACTGATTCCAAATATGGAATCCATTTTTCCAAATTCAAAACACAGAAGTGGAAGAAATTAATTTAAAATTAATTCCCGTTGTTAAAACAAAAAACGTGTTTTTAAGAGATAATAACTATCAAAAGATTGACACTTGTTTATGTCCGGTTTAACTGTAAAATTATGTATAATGACCAAAATTATATTAAATGGTAAAAATATATTCTAAATATACTTTAAAACCACTCAAATTCATAATTTATCAATATAAATTATTTCGATTAAAAAGTTGTTTTTAATTAAAATTTAGTAATTTTCACTATTCATCAAAATATAAGTGTTATCCGAAAAGTTCCAAAATTTCACCCTAGGCTAAATTAGATATTCCAAATCCAAAAATGAAGTCCATTTTGAAATATAAAATATATATAATTTCAAAAAGTAGGTATTACTATTCATAATGGCTAGTTTGATTGGTTGTGGTGTGTGTTAGAACTCGAAGTTGCGTACAACACACGCTACTGTATTATTCAAAGAGAAGCGTACCGTGGAAGCTCGGGGTGTTACAATGGAGATGCGAGTGCCTTCATTTTAATTTTTAAGAGCATCTCTTGAACAGTTGGAGTAGAAGCATGTGAATAAAATGAAGAAAAACTATAATTTTACTCTATTATAGGAACTGAGAGGATAATGAAATGAATAAAAGATAAAAATATTTCTAGATATATCTTTGTTAGATGAGAGTGAGCAGTAGACACATGAGATTCCAGAGACTGAGCTGGAAAAAATAAGAGCTTTTTATGATTTTTCTATTTGATAGTTTGCTTCTAGATTTTAAAAACTCAGGTATTATGTTTCCATCCCAAAGTTGTAGCATGTGGTGAAAAATCTATTTTATTTATCTATATAGGACCATACACATATGTTGACCAAACTTACCATATGAAAACATCCTTCTATTTCTTTGAAACCATTGTTTATGGATGAAAAAGATGAAATAAAACCACTTGTTGTATTTTAGTGGTGAGGAGATGAGATGTAGGGTTTTTCATGGTTAAGAATAACATAAAAATGAAAAACACGGAACCCAAAAAATCAAAAAATGATAAAGGAAAAGTATAAAATAACATACATAGATTCTATCCTTGATTCATCTAAGGGAACGAATAAGAGTCATGCCGGCAACATGGGTGTTCCGTGAGAGATTGAGAATTGTGAGTGACCGAGTCATAGTTAGGGTTCTTCTAAATAGATTGGGGACACTTTTAACAGCACTTTCAAAAAAGCACTGATAAAGATCCCTTTTATCAGTATTAAATTGATAAGTTCTGGTAAAAGGGATATTTATCAATGCTAAAAAAATTCTAATAAAAGTCATCTTTATCAGTGCTGAAAAACGTTGATAAATATTCCTTTTATCAGTGCTAAAACTTTAGCTCTGATAAATAATTTTATAATTATAATTATTTCAATAAATTTATTATAATTTTATAATTATTTAAATATATATAATTATTTGTTTATAATTATATAAATACTTATTTAAAAAAATATATTTATTTACTTATAATAATTATAAATATATAAATTTGAAAATATAGTAAATATACATTTATAAATATATTTATTTATAAATATTTATTTACAAATATATTTTTAACATCATTAGTTGATATATAATCTTAAATACACAGATTTTAAAAATTAGTGAAATTGAATAATTTAAAATGAGTACACTTAAAATATTGAAAAAATGGATAAGTTTTACTAATTAAATATAAATTATTAAAAATATAGGGATATATATATATATATATTCAAGTAAAGATTAATACATATTGAAAATACTAAAACATAGTAAATATATATATATAAATAAATAATAGAAAATGATCAAATTCAAAAATAAAATAAAAAATAAAAAAATATTAAAAATGAATAAATAATACCCTAACATAATAGTATTAAAAATAAATAAATAAAATTGACCGATTAAAAAAATAATATATTAAATGTATCATGTTATAATGAAATTTGAAAATATACCAAAATTTGAATAAATTACATAAATATTAGGTGTATGTGTTTCTATATAAGATTTCATTAATTGCATAAATATATTTGTGTGTGCATTGTATATAAAAATACATTATATATATATATATGTATGTGAAATCAATGTAGCACACGATGTTTGATATATGCTAAATTGAAAAATCAAACAACATTAAAAATGAATATGACATTAATATGTTTTTAATTATTACGTTTTATTCATTTTATATATATTAATATTTAATATATATTACTTATTACTATTTATAATTAATATATATATATTATACTTATTCATTTTTATTAATAATTGTTTCATTAATATTTTTTAAATAAATTTGTAATTTATTCATTTGTAATTTTTTTGTTTAATTATTAAAATTTATTCATTTTATATATCTATATTTAATATATACTATTTATTAATATTTATAATCTATATATTTATAAATATATATTAAATTTATTCATTTTTATCAATAAATATTTAATTAATAAAATGTTTAATATTTTTAATAATTTACTCATTTTAAATTTTTAATTGTTTAATTATTTTATTTTATTATATATATATATATATTTAATATATTCTATTTATTAATTTTTAAAATTTATATATATGTATATTCAATATATTCATTTTTAACAATAACTATTTAATAATGAAATTATTAATTTTTTATCTTTATTTATTTAATTATTTCATTTTATTATGGACCTTTATTAGCGCTAAAAATAAAGTACTAATAAAGATGGACTTTATCAGTGCATTTTTCTAGCACTGATAAATGCCAGCACCGTTAAAGGCCTTTTTTGTAGTAGTGTGATCAACATCCAGTGCTTCCCAAAAAAACAATTAAGTAATGCCAAAATTAAATATATATTTTATGTGATTAGAGTATAGAGTTTTACCTCTACATTGTAGGCATAAAAAAGAGTCCATCATCTAATGTTTTTTTATCAAATGCTTCGAGTAACTCATCACTTTTCTTCTCAATTTCTTTATTTTCTAAAGTAATTTTTAGTGTAGAAATGATATATAGATTAATGAATCCAAATTGTGATTCCCACGATTTTCCTTTTATATAGTAGTAAAATAAATTCCTGTTGAAAATATGAATAGTTATTAACTTTAATAAATATATTAGATCACTATTTGGACATACATATTATGAAAATGTACCTTATGTATATATTCATGACTAAGGCACCCATCCATTCATGCTTTAGAATCTCATTTATTGTTTTAAGACTAATTATGTCTATCATGAAAGCTCCATATATTTATTTATCATATGGAATGTAAGAAATATTTTCATCTTTAAATGTGGTCTCTGCATGAAGTTGTAATGATAATAAATGTTGCTTTGGAACTGGTGGGGAGAAGCTACTCTCAAAATGTTGTTTTGATTTCTTTGTTGATTTACTAAATTTTCTTGATCCAACCTTCTATTTCTTCACCACTTTATCCATATGTAATGTCACACCTCACTTTATACCTTTTATTATCAACCATTATAGGTTTTTCATATGAAAAAATTTGTTAAATACATACCACATGTATCTTTATAAGATTAAACATCCATGATATGAAAGATCCAATAGCATCATTGACCATTGTCAACTTAGTAGTCGGCTCATGAGCTACCACAATCCTCACTCTCATCTAATATTTTTCTAGGACTTTATGGTGTATCTTTTCTCCTAAGATATTATACACTATACCCATCAAAATAAGGCGGTGCGTGGATGTTGACAAATAAAAATCACATACAACTATACCCTATAGAATTTTAGTAATATAAAGTTATAAGAAGTTTTTTTATTCACATTTAGGAGAAAGATTAATGATAAAATTAATTACCTCGGGTAAGTTATGCTATTGGGGGCAATGACTAGCCTCAAAGATAGTGGGATCATTTGGTTAATGTGTAAATATTTGTTCCACTTCCGGTTCGCTTTGATCCTTTCTCATACATTGGTCTGCCAAACCAGTCCAAAAAATAATATCTTACAGTGAGTCTGTTTGTGTATGAAATTAACTGATCATATTATATGCATCATCATGTGGTTTTATCTTTTCAAAATATGTTCGAGGAGATACTCCAAAACCCAATACTCTGACGTGACCATATGTTCTATCTCCTTCAAATCTATTAAAAGTATCTTTTCTTTTGGTATGGTCACTGACGATTCTTGTGTATAAAATATATACAAATATATGAACATAAATAGATATTTTTATTTAATACTATTATAAATCAAAAATAATTACAATTATTTCATACTTACACATGTTTCCCATACTGTTTTTTTTGTTTTCATCAACTATTTTACCATCCTTATTTACACGAGCCTCCTTCCATAGTACATTACATGGGATGAAAGTGGATTCAAATTTTGATTCATTAATCTGCATATAAACAAAGGAACATATTTTGTTTCATATCACATAATTAAACCTTTATTATTGATTTAAAATACATACCAATTTATTCTATAATGAAGCATACCCTATCCTTGCTTTGTGAGAGGGGTACATTGGTTTTGATGCACACTATTTATTTTCAACAGTCCTTTTTTATTTCATAATTTAATAGTTTTAAATCATGTTGGATAAAATAAATAATGTCAAATAATATATTATCAACATCAATTCACCTGAAATGATTTCTCATTGCGACGATTGATGAAATAAGTCCATGTTTCCTGCTTTATAATGTGTGCATAACTAACTAGTGGGTGGGGTTTTACTTCCCCCTCAGCATCCCCAAGATGTAACTTCATAAGAAGAGTTCAAAAGCCTATATGGGAATTTACAATGGCCATTAAGACAAAATTATTACATAAATAGTCTAAAATAAATGAACCCTGCAAGGAATAATGAAAAGTAAATCAATGTTTCATTATATATTTTTTCTGTAAAATAGAGGAAGTATATTGTAACATTACCATTATATCTTTCCAAATGATTTCCTTTATTACAGGTTGGATTTGGCACCATGATTCAATATCAATTGGCACATTCATCCTCACTGTGACCCCAAGATAACTAATAAATATTGACTTGTTGGGGTCAATAGGTTTACCACGTTGATTCCAACCAACCTCAAATTTTATTCCCTAACTTCTTTCCTTGATTATTTTTTCAACACTATAATGTTGCGTTTTTTTCATTATCATGTTGTTAATCCCCTAATAATTCTATAGTTTCATCATCAATGGTCTATTCTTCCTCGGGATTGGTAACTTCATCATGTGTAGAAGACATCGTCTGTCAAATGCTTATTTTGTCTTGAATAATAATAACATAAACACATAGAAAGGATTTGAGAAAGGTCGTATGCACGCTCTATTGAAAACCTGATGAACTCTTTAACTCCATCTTCATACTCTTTTATCAAATGATTAACATGCATCCATTTTGAAGGAAATGGGTAATTGAATTTAAGAAAAGAATCACCCCACTATGATAGGTGTTATCCTCTGAATTAATCCAAAGGTAAAAGTTATAGACAATTGTCATCCTTATCATCTTTATCTCTTGAATAGTTATTATTGAATTTTGTTGCTTGATACCAATCCCCTATCTCTTGTGGTAATACACCTATGTTTCTTGAACTAATATAACCAAAATTCATCCCATATTGGGTACTAGTGATCATTTTAGATGACTACTGCTCTGAGTAGTTCAAACAACATAGAAGAGATGTGGGATGAGTCTCAATAAAGAAAATTCAATAATAAATGTTTGAGAGATGAATTTGGTGAGGATGACAGTTGCCCCTTATTTTTTTTTTAAAATTATCACATCTTAATTTAAAATTTCAAATCTCATCTCAAAATGATAAAAGGTCCCTAACACTACCATGAGAACATCAACTCATCCCCACTAAGATGAACCATATTTAATCTATGTTAATAGTTTTTTCCCTCGCCTATATCTCAAATATAAGAGCTCTATATCCACCGAGATTCATGTTTTGGGTGTGAGTATAAAAATAAACAAGTAAATACTAACATGACCCCTAAAATATACAACACATATATTTGAGTATATGTTCAAAGTAGTAACACTCAAAATACACATGTAAGTAAAGTCATTGTGTACTAAAAAAGAAACCATGATAATAAAATATACCAAATTAATTTTATACCAGTGAATTATAATAATCATACCATAAGTTTATACCATGGTTGTTCCCTGACATTAAAATCATTTAACAAATAAGATTTTACACCATGGTTGTTCCCTGAAATAAATTAGAATTCCCTTAATCTATAAAATTGGCTATTCCCTAATATATTAATTTTTATAAATCACTATTTTTATAGCCAAAATAGCCTAAATTATAGCTTCTATTATCGTTTTTGGAAACCTTGTTCACTACAATTGGTGTATTTGGAGCAAAATAAAGATGATGAAAATGTATTCAGTTTTATTTTTCTCCAAAGATTCCAATTGTAGTGAATAATTTCTTAAAACATTTTGAAAAGGCAACACAATGAATTTGAAAGTATGTCGGGAGATATATTCTCAATTTGGGAGGAATACCTTCGAGATTCATATTGGAACCCTTTTAAATTTATCAAGGTTGAAGGGTAAGAAAATCAAAAGGTGTGTTTA
Organism: Viscum album; assembly: GCA_963277665.1. Classification (NCBI taxonomy): domain Eukaryota; kingdom Viridiplantae; phylum Streptophyta; class Magnoliopsida; order Santalales; family Viscaceae; genus Viscum; species Viscum album. Next base: position 1,845,612,830 of record OY728132.1, on the reverse strand, counting down.
GCATGTTTTTTTCACAAAAACGTGAAACATCAATATTTTCAGGAGGTCACCCATCGTAGTAGTATTCTCATTCAAGTATGCCTAACCATAGAGTTATAATACGATCTAATGTGATTGTACCCAAATTAAAAGTAATTTTTGATGAAGTTTTGTCAAAAGTAACCTGGTGAGTTGTATAAGAAAATGCATTTCAAGAAAGAAAATAAATTCATTAATTATTTTTTGATTAATTTTTAAGTGTCATTTTTGGTGTCCTCATGAAGTAGTAAATAATGAGGATAAATGGATAAAATAGTTGAAAAATGTGTTGGTAGATGCAGTATTAAAAATCATGCCAGCGACTTTGAGGAATATTAATGAATAAAATCCAAGCAGGATGTATGTCATTAAGGAACTTTGGAACCACAATGATGGGAGGAAGGATAGTTTGAAATAGGGAGACTAATACATTGATAAAACACAATTTTTTTTTGAATATTTTTTTGATAATAATTTTTTTTCTCAAATTGTGTTAAATATGTTTATTTATAAAATATTTGGGATTAGATCATTAATTTGAAAATTTGGTGAAAATTCCAGTTTTACTCTTTAAAATTAACTATATAATTTAGAACATAAATATTTTTATATGCATTATCTAAACTTAAAATTTTGTAAATATATTCTTGAATTAATGAGATAAAACTTTCATTCCGGACATTGGAGCTAAATCGTTCATTTTATGGGTGTAAATGGGTCATGAAGTCAAAGTTGGGTTGGACTCTCCAGATTGGACATTGGTTCTGTATCAGGGCCATAACTTCTACATTTGTGATTTGATTAGGCCCAAATTTTTAGAGAATCTCAAGGAATCATGTTATCACAAATCATCCTTCTTGAAGGACTGCTAGTTCATGCGTTTTGATGGTCAAATAGGCAGTGAAAGTTGGATTAATTTATTTGGATGAATTTTCCCATTCACACATAAAACCACTTTAAACCTAGCCTCCCCTCCACTCTATAAATTTGTGTTTTTATAATTTAGAGGGTTTGGGACATGAATTAGTATATTTAAGGAAGATGATAATTTGTTTCATTCAAATTATCAAACCATTGTATGAGGGGTAGGTCTTGAAGCAAGGATCCCCCCATTGAAGCCTTATTCTTCTTCTTCTTCATGTTGTAATGTTTGAATTTGCATAATAAACTTATTTATTTTTATTTTATTTATTATATTTTCTTCTTTTTTGTTCAAATTTATTCTTCTATTAATATTTCTAATTAGGCTGGAATCAAGAGTAGAAACGATATTGGGTTCTACCCTTTCTAAACCTTTGCACATGCAAAACGTTTCTATGATGACTACACCACCCATAGAAGAGTAGTTCTTTTTAGTAATCAATCTACCTCTATACTTTTTCATTAATTTACATTGAATAGATGATATACTCTAATTAAATTTATATAATCCTTGAATTTAGTTTTTAAATTTGAAAAAACTAAGTAACCAATTGAACAATTAACCCAAAAACACTCGAGGTCGAGAATTTGTGTAAATTGTGGGAGCGCAAACTTAATCGGTAAAACAAGACCACAAAAGATAATTTTGTAGAGTTAAAATAAAATCCATAATCTCAATTAATCCTCATTTACATAGTGGACATATTCTACAATTAACCACTAAACATAATCTAACCTTAGAAAATCAATCAAAGCAGGGTGCTGTGATTGCATGTTCCAAATCTAGCCTAGGGTTTAAGTAATTTCATCTTTATGGTTAAGTTAACTCCTATAGGGTTAGAGGGTTAAAAAATTAGGGGATAATAATTAATTTTATATTAATTTAAATGATAATGATTAATAAATAAATTAATTGGTAGAGTTATATCGATTATTCCTTTTAAAATATTTTCTAAAAAAACCATCTTCTTGTTGTGTCTTTTTAATCGAACTTCATTTAAAAAAATGTAATATTCTTCAAGAAAACTTATTCTACTTTTATAAACTAAACCCCCCATTATTTCAAGTAGTGTGTTTGAGTTATTTAATTTTATTTTCAAAATACCTTTATAAAGTTATTTTAATTACTGCCACTTTGAGAGACGACCTAGGTCAACCACCCTACTACACCTAGATAAACCCAAACTGAACATAATTTGAAAGATTCCATGATAGAAACTTTAAAATAGGAACCATTGAAGGGGAAAAAAGTAATTATTTCAACTAATTATAGGTATTCACTTATTTTTCATTTTACTCTCTTCTCTTCTTTATTCATTCTTTACCCAATCTGAATTTTCTTTTTCTTTTGTTTTCTTATTCTTATTATTTTTGGACCACTGAATAAAACTTATCATTTTTATTTTATTATGGTCCAATTTCCTTCTTTTAATATTTATTTGATTTATGAAAAAAACTAATCCTAAAGATCTCTTAGATCTTGATCCTGATATTAAACGCAACCTTAGGGATCAAATCATACCTTCTCAGTCTACGAGAAGTTTCAACATTAAACTAGTTGGAGAATTCCTCCACTCCAAGAACATAGAAATTGGAAACACTTCTAAGTCCAACATAAAATAAGAACCAATGTCTGGAAATAATAATAATGAACTTAATAGAACCATTAGAGAATTGGATGCACCAGACATTAATTATCAACCAAATTATATTACATTCCCAAATCTCAAATCAGAATTTGAAATGAAATTTGGATTAATTAACCTTATTCCAAAATTTCATGGCTTATCTGATGAGGATAGAAAGAAACATTTAAAATAATTTAATGTGGTTTTCTTAAACCTGAAACAAAGAAATTTATATGAAGATAAAATCAAATTAAGAGAATTCCCATTTTCACTTGATGGAGCTACAATGGATTGGATGCATTATTTACAATATGACGATGTAACATGTTGGAACGATTTGAAACGTATTTTATTATAGAGAATTTTTCCAGAATCAAGGACCAAATCTATTCGAAAAGAGATCTCTGGGATCAAGAAAGCACAAGGGGAGTCAATGTATGAGTACTGGGAGTGATTCAAGATGTTGTGTGCAAGATTCCCACATCAACACATAAGTGAGAAAATACTTATCTAGTACTTCTATGAAGGACTCACACCTATGGAGAGAATCATGGTGGATGTTGAAACTGGAGGGGCATTGGTCGAAAAAACACCAGCAGCTACACGTGCCTTGATTGATAAGATGACACAAAACTCCCAACAATTTGGTGATTGAGGTACACCACATGTTAGAGGAGTATATCAAGTACGTCCTTCTTCTCTTAAGATTCATTTAATTGACACCAAGTCGGAAGAATTGAAAACTACGGTGAGAAAGATTAATTTGGCACAAAAGACATCCCAACCACTCTTTAAAGGCCTTGTGACATTTTCACTAAGACAAGCCACCCAACTGACTGTTTCCCCTAACTACAAGAAACAAAAGATTGTGCAACAGTGTTTCCTGGGAGACCATATCAGCAGAAACAACAACCATATCCCCAAAAGAATATTTATTCCTTTACTCCAACATACAACCAAGGGTGGAAGGATCAATCAGACATAAGGTATGGCTCTGGACAACAAAAAATGTCAGCTTTTCAATAAAAATTCCATAAGACTCCACCTTACCAGAAGGGTTTCCAACACCCCAAAGGAGATTTGAATCCCAAGTATCAATAAGACAACAATAAGGGAATCCACTACCCAAGGTAGATTCTAACACCAATGACCTTTTTAAGTAAAATTTTCTTAATCAACAGAATGAGTTGAAGAGTAAAGGTTCGGAGCTGAGGGAGTTGAAGACGCAAATGAGCCAGATTACCACTTCCCTCCATGAACTTGTAAGTAAGAACTCCAGAAATCTTCCTTCCCAACATAATCCAAATCCCAAGGGGAATGTTAATGCTATCACATTGAGAAGTGGGAAGAAAATTAATGATACATCTTTACCTACCATTCCACTTGGATTCACCTCAACTTTATAAAATCCCCATTTCACATCAACTATTGATAAACCCAAGGAGAAAGATAAAGGTAATAAAAATATTGATGACATTCCTCCTAAACCCCTTCCTTTTCCAAATAGAGTTGTTCAAAACAAAAATATGGCTAAAGAGGTGATGCAAAAAGAAGTTTTGGATATCTTCAAGCATGTGGAGATCAATATCCATTTACTTGAAGCCATTAAACAAATACCAAGGTATGAAAAATTCTTAAAATAAATTTTTACCAATCAAAGATGGCTCAAGGAAAATGAGAGGATCAATCTTGGAAGGAATGTGTCAGAACTCATTACACCAACTCTAGAAATGCCAATAAAGTGCAAGGATTCGGGGAAATTCACTATCCCATGAACCATAGGGGATTTTCAATTTTCTGATGCTCTATGTGATTTAGGATCTTCCATAAATGTAATGCCTCACTCTGTATTCTCTTATTTATAGGTTGGTGAGTTGAAGTCGATGAGAGTAGTGGTGCAATTGGTGAATAGAGCTACGACATATCCAGCGGGAGTCCTTGGGGATTTACTTTTTTGGGTAAGATACATGATCTTTCTAGCATATTTCTATATGATTAACATATAGGATGATCAGGTAAGTTCTCATTATCCCATTATCTTAGGTATAACCTTCCTCAAAACTATAAAAACTATCATAAATGTAAATGAGGGTACACTTTCCATGGATTTTGGAGATGAAGTTTTGATATTTAATGTTATGGACTCCATGAACTACCCCTCAGAGGACCATTATTCTTTTTTTTATCTCCCATTTTGAACCACAAAGTAAAAACCCCATGGATTTTGATTGTCCTATGCTTAGGGATATTATGATAATTGGTTCTAGTTTGATTTATAAGAGTAATTTCACACCTATTTCTAATATACATGACTCTCTTATATTTGATTTTGAAATGGATTCATATTATGATTTTGATCATGTTCAATCTGATTATGACAGGGTTGTTGAGTATGTTTATGGATTTGATGCATTATTCTTCGATTTTGATGATGATTATTCTAGTACTAATGTTCATTATGCACATATTTCAGTTCCTTAAATTTCTCCATCCATACATCACCCCATTCATTGGAGCTCAATCCATTTCCACTTAATCTCAAATATATATACTTGTTAAGTGGTGAGAGGTTACCTATTATAATTTCTATTAATCTTCATTTTGGACATGAATAAACGCTTTTGAATATTTTGAGGGAGAAAATTAAGTCAATTGGGTGGACCTTGGTTGACATATCTGGTATTAGACCCTACATTTTCATGCATAGGATTATTTTGGATGATGGGGCTAAACTGATTAGGAAGTCACAAAGGAGACTAAATCCAACATTTGAGGTTGTTAAAAAAGAGGTTGAAAAATTGCTCGAGGTAGGTATAATCTATCCCATTTCAGATTCTCAGTGGGCGAGTCCTATTCAGGTTGTGCCTAAGAAAAGTGGTGTTACTATTTTTAAAAATGATAAAGAGGAGTTAGTTACAATGAGGGTGAAAAACAATTGTCGTGTGTATTGATTATAGGAAACTAAATCAGTCCACTTGTAATGACCATTTCCCCCTCCCATTTATTGATCAAATTATTGAGAAACTAGCTGGGAAAATACACTATTGTTTCTTGGATGGATTTTATGGATATTTTTAGGTTCCTATTTCCCCAAAGGATTAGAAGAATACAATATTCACTTGTCCATTTGGTACATTTTCCTACCGAAGGATGCCATTTGGACTTTGGAATTCTCCAGGTACCTTCCAAAGATGCATGGTGAGTATTTTTTCAGATTTCATTGAGACATTCATGGAGGTATTTATAGATGATTTTTTAGTGTATGGGTCTTCATTTGATTATTGTATCTCTAGTTTGGGAAAGGTGTTGATTAATTGTATTGAGAAGAATCTGATCTTGAACTTTGAAAAGTGTCATTTCATGGTAGAGCATGGGATTATCTTAGGGCATGTAGTGTCCAAACATGGGATAGAGGTTGATAGATCTAAGGTAGATACCATTTCATCCTTACCCTATCCTTCACGTGTGCATGATGTTAGATCTTTCCTAGGGAATGTAAGATTTTATCGGTGATTCATCAATGATTTTAGTAAGATTGATATTACTTTGTCATGATTACTTCAAAAGGATTCTGATTTTATGTTTGATGATTTTTACAGGAATTCCTTTGATGAGATAAAATAGCGTATGTCCACTCCACCTATCATACAACCTCCATGGAGGGAGCTTCCTTTTGTGCTTATGTGTGACACCTCCAAATCCGCGATCAGAGCTATCTTATCTCATAGGGTGGAGGGACGTTCACATGTGATTGCATATGCATTTAGGACATTGGATTCAGCCTAATCAAACTACACAACCATGGAAAAGGAGTTTCTAGCTATCTTATTTGATTTATATAAATTCCGTTCATATTTATTGGGCTCTAAAGTATTTTTTTTTCTGAACATGCATCTCTGAGGTACCTCTTGAAAAAGTCAAATGCAAAGCCCAAGCTAATTCGATGGATGCTCCTTCTTTAGGAATTTGATATTGATATAAAGTACAAGAAGGGGTCATAAAACCTAGTGGTGGACCACATTAGTAGGATTACTCACACACTATAGGATAACACCTTGGACCAAGTACCACTTCAGAATAATTTCCCTGATGACCATCTTTATTCCATATCAGGTACACATCCAAGGTATGCTGATTTAATGAACTACCTTGTTGCATATAAAATCTCTGCAAATTTAAAGAAACATCAAGTCTAAAAATTAAATAGTGAGTCTTATAATTATGTGTGGGATTATCCCTACCTTTGGCGCATATATAGTGATCAAATCATTAGGAGGTGTGTTCCTAATCATGAGTTTGAGTCTGTTCTACAGTTTTTCCATATGCCTTTATGTGGAGGAAACTTTGGACCCCAATGAATATCTAGGAAAGTTTTAGACTTTGGATTATATTTTCCTAGATTATTCCATGATGCTGATCTATTTTGTAAGTCGTTCTCACGTTGGCAACACATGAGAAACATTTCTAAGAGACATGAGATTCCTCAACAATCCATATTATTCTGTAAGATTTTTTATGTGTGGGGCATTGATTTTATGCATCCTTTTCCAAGTTATTTTGGTTTCTTGTAAATTTTGGTTGCTATTGATTATGTGAGTAAATGGGTAGAGAATAAGGCCACTAGGACTGATGATTCTCATGTTGTAGTGGACTTTGTCAAGACATAGATTTTTTGTAGGTTTAGAGTACCAAAGGCCATCATTAGTGACCAAGGGACACACTTCTACAATCATAATTTGTCTTCCCTCCTTCAGAAGTATGGTGTGACACATAAAACATCAACACCATACCACCCCCCAAAAAATGGAAAGGATGAGGTTTCAAATCAGGAGTTGAAACAAATTTTAGAGAAAACCGTGCAACCAAATAGAAAAGATTGGAGCAAGCACTTGGATGATGCGCTTTGGGCTTATAGGACGTCATACAAATTTTCCATTGGTATGTCCCATTTAGGTTTTTTTTTGTAAAGTCATGTCATCTTCCTATGGAAGTTGAGCATCGGGCTTATTGGGTTATAAAGAAATGAAACATGGATTTGGCCCAAGATGGAATCCAAAGGAAGTTGCAAATTCAAGAGATTGATGAGATTCGATTATCTTCATATAAGAACTCAAGGATCTAAAAGGAAAGATCAAAAGAATCTCATGATAGAATGATCCAATAAAGAAAGTTTCATGTTGGAGAGAAATTCCTTCTATACAGTTCACGACTGAAGCTAATGCTTGGTAAGTTGCGTTCTAGATGGTTAGGTCCTTATATTGTATCTAATGTTTTTTCTTATGGTGTAGTGAATATCTCACAAGAGGACACTGGAAGGATCTTTATGTCAACATGCAACGTTTGAAGAAATACATTGAGGGACTTCCTACTGATGTAGTGGATTTCATAACACTGTATAACCCCATCATCACTTGAGCATATCAGGCTTTTTCTAACCCTTTCACTTTTATATTATTTTTCTATTTAAAATTATACATTTCATGTTCATATATAATTTCATAGGTTCACATTGAGTAAAATGAAATATTTTAATTGTGGGGGAGGGTACAACATTTTGGGTTAGATATTTAGGATTTTCATTTGTGTGTTTCTTGTGTATTTTCTATTAAGTTTTTTGTTATAATTTTCAAACAAAAAAACCAACCCCCCCCCCCCCCCCAAAAAAAAAAAACATATCATGTAACATGCTCATTTAGATATGGAACATATAAAAAATTCATGTTTTCAAAATTCATTGGTAAAATTATAATCATAAGTAAGATTTCATTATCAAGGGCTAATTTTTATAAAAATTGACTTTATCGATGATATGAATGGTTGTGTAATTATAAAACCTTTTAGATTTTTACATCATTATTTGTGATATTTGTTCATGATAAATTGTGTCATTGATTTCTCCAAAAAAATTTCAACTCAACCGTGACTTATAAAAAATTTTCTGCTCAATTGAAGGTATAGTCAAGTTAGGTAAAAAAATTCATTGGTTGATCCATAAGTTTGATTCTCTTCCAATTGGTTTCATTACTATACCAAATTGACCTATGCATGTGTACCTGTTATCTGACTATTGTACACCCTCAAAAAACATATATGGGTTGTGTCTTGGATAAGTCAAAAACCACTCTCCATCGACCTTTTATCTTGTTATAACTATTACAATTAGTGTTGTAAGGAGATCAAACATAGGATGAGAGTTGAGTGTAATATTTGTTCCAAGTGAAACTTAAAAAAATGAGGGGAGTGATGAAATGTACCACATATGAGGATATCTAGGTCGGGAGCTTAAGGTTTGACTTTTGGGAATGCTTAAGTGATTGGGTCCTGAAATTTTATTGCAAAGGAATGTAGAAAAAGTTCAGTGAATTAAACAAAGTAAGAAGAATTGTTTTACATGGCCTGAATATATTGAATAATAGGTGGATTTATGAGCTTGGAATGATTGTCACACACACACTTGGAGAATTAGTGGCATGGTGGACCCATGACATGTTTATCTATGATTAGTGTTTTGAATCTCACTGGATTTTATTTTGAAACAATTTATGAGACACTAAATTTAAAATTTATTGATATTGACTCTTTATGGGATTCTTACTTTGCTTATATTTATACTGTGGATTGAGAAATATGAACATGCATATCTTTTCATAATTTTTTCGAATACATGATATGAGGTTTTCCCCAAGAGTACAAAAGGGTAAGTGTGGGGGAGTTGATAAAACAAAATTTTATTGAAAATTTTATTGAAAATAAATGACAAAATTTCTCACATTATGTTAAATATATTTATTTATAAAATATTTGGGATTAAATCATTCATCTTTTTGGTGAAAATTCTAGTTTTACCCTTTAAAATTAAATGTAGAATTTTAGACATAAATATTTTGATATGTATTATATTAAATTAAAATTTTGTAAATATATTCCTGAATTAATGGGATACAGATTTAATTCATCACATTGGAGCTAAATCATGCATTTGATGGGTGAAAATGGGTCATGAAGTTATATTTGGGATGGACTCACTAGATTCGATATTGGTTCTGTATTTGGGAAATAACCTATACATAAGTGATTTTATTAGGAAAAAATTTTGTGAGGATCTCTAAGAATAATTTTCACACAAATAATCCTTCTGGAAGGACAACTAGTTCATCCGTTTTGGTGGTCAAATAGGCAATGCAAGTTAGATTATTTTATTTGGCTGAATTTTTCCATTCACACTTGAAACCACTTTAAACCTAGCCTCCACTTCACTCTATAAATTGGTGTTTTTCTCATTTTGAGGGGTTAGGACGTGAATTATGATATTTAAGTCAAAGTAGAATTGGTTTCACTCAAATTATCCAACTATTGTAAGAGGGGTATCTCTTGAAGCAAGGATCCCCTCATCGAAGCCTTCTTCTTCTTCTTCATGTTGTAATGTTTGAATTTTTATAATAAACTTCTTTGTTATTATTTTATTTATTATCTTTTATTATATTTTGTTCAAATTTATTATTATCTTAATATTTATAATTGTTCTAGAATCAAGAGTAGAAATGATATTGGGTTCTACCCTTTCTAAACCTTTGCACATGCAAAACGTTTCTACGACGACTACACCACTCATGGAAGAGTAGTTCCTTTTAGTAATCGATCTACCTCTATACTTATTCACTAATTTATTTTTAATAAATGAGATACTTTAATTAAATTAATATGATCCATGATTTTGGTTTTTAAATTATAATAAACTAAGCAAGAAATTGAATAATTAACACAAAAACACACGAGGTCAAGAATTTGTGTAAATTGTGAGAGCACAAACTTAATTGGTAAAACAAGACCACACAAGATAAATTTTTAGAGTTAAAATACAATCCCTAAGATCAATTCATCCTCATTTATAGATTGGATATGTTCTCTAATTATCCACTGACCATAATCTAACCTTAGATCATCAATCAAAGCAGGGTGCTGCGATTGCATGTCCCAAAGATATCCTAGGGTTTAAGTAATTTCATCTTTGTGGTTAAGTTAACTCCCATAGGGTTTGAGGGTTAAAAAATTATAGGATAATAATTAAGTTGATATTAATTTAAATTATAATGATTAATAAATAAATTAATAGGTAGAGTTAGATTGATCATGCCTTTTAAAATATTTTCTAAAAAAACCATCTTCTTATTGTGTCTTTTTAATCGAACTTCATTTCAAAAAAATAAAAAAATGAATTCTTCTTCCAAAAAACTTATTATACTTTTATAAAATATAAAAAACCACCCCACTATTTCAAGTAGTGTGTTTTATTTATTTAATTTTATTTTTAAAATACCTTTATAAATTTGTTTTAATTACTACCTCTTTGAGAGACGACCTAGGTCAGCCATCGTGCTTCACCTAAATAACTCCAAACTGAACATCATTTGAAAGCTCCCACGACAGTGTCTTTCATCCATCATCAAGAGAAGGAAGGAAATCAAGCATCTGAGGATGGATTAAAATAATTTAGTGAAGGTTAGATGTACTGTAGTATTTAAGTATTATATCTATGTTCAAGATAGTAATAATTTTCATGCAAGATGCATGAAAATGTGGATTTTTATGCATGAACTATATTTTATTGTATATCTATCTTACCAAAATTAATCCTTATTTACACAACCTTATTTGTAAAACCTTTAGTCCTTTGTAGCATTAACGATTATTATTAATTCTTAATCCATAATCATAATCAAAGAACAATATCAAACAACACATCATTGTTACTCACATTGAAAAGGTTGTATGAACTCCATCAAAAGTATAATTAAAATTCCATCACAACATACCACCAAACATAATGTAATCCCAAAAAATTAATTTTCATTTAACTATATTGAAATTTTTAATTTAATTATGGTAAAAATTTCCACAAACATAAATATCATATAATAGTGCTAAGCAGTACTAAATTTTATAATATTTTCCACAAGTTTAACTTAACACCTTTAATAATTATTGCATGCAGTATATCATTATCTCATTATTCAATAATATATCAAGTATATGAAATTATATTCATATTTATATTCAAATTGTGTATGAACAACAAAAAATAATCAAATGAAAGAAAATATAAGGATCCACCATAAAATTCTATCATTTTATGACATAAGAACAAAATTAATTTATTCGTTCCACTATATCACGTATACAACCCTAATCATCTAATATTAATTAATAAAAAATATGAACCTATCATTCTATGAAATTTTATGAAGATTATTTTCTCAATAGATACACATATATTCATAATTCTTCTTATTTTCTTAATTTTATTTTTCATATTCATGTGCATTCTATACTATAGAAACAAGATTCATATAATAAAAATCCACACTATCTAAAAGGTCACAAGAAATAATATAACTAAAACATAAATAAATTCACCATCAGTTGCAATAGAAGATGGAGATGCAGTTCGTAGTGGTCTCGTATGAATTTAGAATGAGTTTAAAGAGTAGGGGTGGGTTGTGTAGGTATAGGTAAGTGAGTGAGAGAGAGATGAGATGTAGGGTTCATCATGGTAAAAAATAGTGAAAAAATGAAAACTGTGGAACCCAAAAAATTAAAAAACAAGAGTGGAAAAGGAGAAAATAACATACCTTGGATTCTAGACTTGATTCGTCTGAGAGAACGTAGAGGAGTATCAGTGACAGAAGGTGAGTTCCGTGAGAGCTTGAGAATCATGAATGAATGAGTCACAGTTAGGGTTATTTAAAATAGATTGGGGACACTTTTATTAGTACTGATAAAGATTTATTTTATCAGTGCTAAATTGATAAGCACTGATAAAAGACTTCTTTATCAGTGCTAAAGATTTAGCATTGATAAATGTTCATTTTATCAGCATTTTTCAGTACTAATAAAGCTTGATATTTATCCGTGCTAGAAAAGCACTGATAAAATAAACCTTTATTAGTGCTAAAACTTTAGAACTGATAAAAGATTTATAATTATAATTATAAATAAAAAATTTGTCAATTTTTTATATAATTATATATTTTTTATTATAATTTTATAATTATTTAAATATATAATAATTTATTTATAATTACATTAATAATTTTAAAAAAATGCATTTTAATTTACAATTATAAATATATAATTTAATAAATATAGTAAATATATATTTATAAATATAAATATAAATATTTATTTATATTTATTTATTTACAATTATTCATTTATAATTATAAATATATTTATATCATTATATATATTTATATAATTATAAATATATTTAAAAAATACATATAAATAAAAATATAGTAAATATATTCATTATTTAAATTTAAATATTTAAATATTATAATTATAAATATAAATATAAATATTTAAATATTATAATTATAAATATATTTATATCATTATATATATTTATATAATTATATTTATATAATTATATATATATATATAATAAATATATATAAATATAAATATATTCATTATTTAAATATATTCATTATAATTTTATAATTATTTAAATATATAATTATTTATTTATAAATACATGCATTATACTTTAAAAAAATATTTATATATTTATATATTTATATAATTACATATATATAGCCCCTAGGGTGCGACTCAGTGGTAGCTACCCCTATGGGTCTCGACAAAGTCTTGAGTTTGAGTGTCACCGAGTACATCCCTACTTGTATATTGTCTGATTTTCTTTGTAATGTAACCCCTTTCCCCAAATAAACTAAGGCTTCATCCTCAAATTTCACACACACACACACACACAATTTGATATATATAAATATTATAAATATAAATATAAATATAGTATATCCTTTATTTAAATAAATTTATTATAAATTTATAATTATCTATTTATAATTATATAAATACATTTTTAGAAATTAATATTTATTTATAAATATTTATTTAAAAATATATTTATTTAAAAATATTTATTTTAAAATATATTTTTAACATTATTAATGAATATATAATCTTAAATACATTCATTTTAAAAATGAGTGGAATTGAATAATTAAAAATGAGTACACTTTAAAAACATTGAAAAAATAGATAAGTTTTATTAAATAAATATAAATTATTAAAAAAATATCGATAGATATATATTAAATTAAAGATGAATACATATTGAAAATACCAAAACATAGTAAATAAATAAATATAAATAAATAAATATAAATAAATAATGTAAAATGATTAAATTCAAAAATAAAATAAAAAATAAAAAATAAAAAATATTAAAAATGAATAAATAATCCCTAACTGTAATAATATTAAAATTAAATAAATAAAATTGACTGATTAAAAACATAATATATTAAATGTGTCATGTTATAATTAAATTCTAAAATATACTAAAATTTGAATAAATTACATAAATATTAGGTGTGTCACTCCCAAATTTTTGTTTTCATCCTTTGTACCAGTTTATCATTTGGCTATTAGTTTTTCTTCCGAGTTTCAGGTGTTCCAGATTTAAATTTTATGTTTTGGAGGTTTTGGGTGCTTTTGTTTATACTTATTCTTGGTTAGCGTGAAAGGTATGAGGAGGAGGTGGTTTGGAAAATGAGTTTGTAACACACCCAATGGAACCTCTTTATGGGGTAAGTTTGTTGGATGGTTTATCCCCCTGAGTTAGATGAGTTTTGGGGTGAAAGGGTAATTTTTGGGGACTTTTTTTAGGTCGCATAGTTAGGGTGCACAGTTTATTTAACCCAGTAGTAAGTGTGCAGGGGGTCGCACAATTTTCTCATGGTTTAGATAACCATGCAGCCAAAGTGTGCATCTCATCTAGCACGAGATAGTGGTCAGTCACACAGTTTTCACATGGTTTGTTAAATCATGCAAGCTAACCATGTGACCTACTTAGGAAAGGGTATTTGGGGTTTTTTCCTTCTTTTTTAATTTGGGTTTCTCCCCTTGGACCCCCAATTCAAAATCCACCAACCTAGATGCCTTCCATGGGGTTTTTTTGCACCTACAAGCCTCTCCAAGTGGGATTCAAGGTGTTTTTCTGGGGATTCTTCACACGGATCAAAATGTTAGTGCTTCCTCCTTCTTCTCCTTTGATTTCTTTCCATTTTCATCTTCTTACCTAACCCTAGGGGAAATGTGGTCCAATTTTCTTAGCTAGGGTAGATTTATTTTTTGGGGTTTTACCTTCTTTGGGCTTCTTGAGGTTGGACCTAGCCTCCCCTGGGTGCGGTTGAGGTGCAAATAAGGTTTCACACTAGATTCCAGAAGTTCTTCGTCATATAAGGTAGGATCCCTTTGCACCACTCCTTTAATGTTAAGAGTTTATTTATTTCTTAATTTTATCACCTCTCTTAATCATTATATATTTATTTTTCATTCTTATAGTGATTGTTCCATGTGAAATAAAATGTTTTTCTTGATCACTTTGTATGTGTGATGTGGATTTGGTGGGTTTTGCATCCCAAGTGCTTGTTAAATTTTCTGGTTGGGTTTTCTAAGTATTTTGTGACCCTTAAAGGAATGGTTTGGTTTTATAAATGATATTGTGATTTTCAAAATGGTTATTGGTATTTCAAAAAGGGATTTCTAAGTTGTTTTGGCATAGAAAATGGTTTACGTAATGTTTTTTATAAAAGGTTTAATGTGTGAAAATGACATGAGGACCATTTTTCATTTTCATTAAATGGTTTCATTTATAAAACCTTCATAGGGGTGAGTCACTTTATTTGTTTGTTAACTATGATATGGGAGTGTCCTTGGTATGGGACCTCCCTTGTGTGATAATTTCTTTTAAGGAAAGGGACCTCCCATGGGGTAGTCGGGGTGGTGCCTTTTTGTGTGATAAGTATGATGACTTGTGTGTATGGCCTGTTTCTTGATTTGATGTGGTTGACCCATTTAAAAAACATATAATGAGAACCTATAATATCTATAAGTATTATTGAGAAAAATTGTTGTACGGGTAGTTCATGCACTGACCATTGTCCCATATTAGGTGGATATTTGGGTTTATTGTTATAGGATTGGGCCCCTCAGTTTATTCTGAGTCAGGGTGGATGGGCATTTGGGAATTTTGATTTCATCATGTGTGGAATGATATTGAGGATAGGGTCACATATACTTGTATGTTCTGGTTCTCCTATGATTTCCTAGGTTTTCCCATGTTCCTCTATTAATAGTGACTTTATTACCATTTACCTCATGTAGAATTGTATTCCTTATGATTGGTTTTGGTGTTTATTTGGAAAATTATGAACGTTTTGTTCTTTAAAAATGTTTTCAAGAAGAATGTTTTATAGATAATAAGAACTCTCATCTTTTTTCCCTGATTTAAAAAATGATCATTTATGACTTGGCCCCTTTCTCCCCTTGAACCTCATTTTAAAGCATAAGGGCAGTGGTTTATGATTGTGATTTATTTACTTTAAAATGAAAAGTTTGGAAAACTTGTCTTTATAAATTATGTTTCAAACCTGTTAATCAATGCTTATTTATTTGAAGGATATGCATTGGGAATATAATTATTTGGCCCTACCTACTGAGTTTTAATACCCACGCCTATAGTCTTTTCATGTTTTTAGTTTTTGCTACAGGTTTTATCTTGCGTTCAATCTCCTTGGGTGATAATTGGTTATGGATTGGAGAGTGACCTTCAGGGTCACATGGAGAGGTTGGATTTTTAGGTTTAGTTTGAGTTTTCTTGTGTAGTTGTTGTATTCTCATTTGTAATGTAAATTATGTAAAGTTTGAAAATCATGTTTAGTTTGGTTTGCCTATTTACTCATTCCACTACTTTTATTTACTTTTATATTGGGTGAAATCATTCACATTATTGTCACTTATAATTCCCTTGGCACTTATCGCTAGACCAAGAAGACTGGGACATCTCTCAGGCCTTGCCATAGATCGACTTGGGTGACAAGTTCAGGGTTGACCTAGTCGTGACCAAATGGTATCAGAGGAGGTCGGATATTTAGTGGACCTTTCCTTTTAAAGTTACAATTGTTACTTACGGATATTGAGGTATAAGGAGTAGGATTTTAGGGTCTTGAGATATAGGAATGAGAAGGAAATTATGAAACCTTTCTCATTCTGAACCTTGGGTTACCATGGGATGTTTGGGTTTGTTGGCGTCTTTTTTGTTCTTGTGGATTGTTTGGTATTGGGAAATGAAAATTGAGTTGGTTAATTGGTCTTCGTGAGATCACATGTTCTGGAAAGCCATGTGGACCTAGGGTCATGGTCCTAAATAACTCCTCGTGATGGTGGTGTGATTGGCATGTGGCTACCAACCATATGGCCAAGTCACCCATTGACACTAATTTCCCCTTGTGTGTTTTTTGGGTCTTCCTTGATTTAAAAAAATTGTTTTGAAACCTCTTATTTTAGAATTGTGAAAATCTAAATTTAAAGTGGTACCAACTTTGTTTTGGAAAGTGGAAAATGGATTTTCATAACTTACTTTAAGGAAGGATTAGAAAAGTGTTTTTTCGTAAAATGATTTTTGGGGTGAAACAAAAATGGTTTAACTGAATTGGATTTTTATAACCTAAAAATGGAGTTTATTGAAATTTTTTGTTTCTAAATATAGAAATTTTTTTTGAGTAGAGTTTTCAAATTCATTCTAAATAAGAAAAAATGTGTTTTTCATCAAATGATTCTTGATGATGTGAGATTTTTGGAATTGGTGGAAATGTTTTAAAGGATATGGATTGGATTTATTATGATTCCATATTTTGTTCTCAGTTTCTCTTTTGAATTTGTTGTGATTAAGATTTAAATTTTGAGTTTTTGGATGTTTTCCCTAGGCACACGGTTTGCATACAGTTTGTAAAAAACATGCGGATTGCTCTAGGTAACCGTACGAGATTTTGTTTTCTTCTGGTTGAGGGTGCACGACCTATGCATGGTTAGTAAAACTATACAGAAATCCAATTCCTCATAGAAGAACCATGTTTTATTATTGGTGCATGTTTTTCTAAACCATGTGGCCAAACCATGCAGGTTTCTAGGTTGTTCAGTAAGGGACACATGGTTGCTGTACAGTTTGGTAAACCATGAGGACTAACCATGCACAATATCCATATGTCTTAAAAAAATGTAAAAAACTTGGGGTATATGGAAAATGATTTTTTCAAAGTGGATGTTTTTTGGGAATTTATTTCAAATAAAATGGAGTGGGTTTTCTTAAAATGATTTTTGACGAAATGGAATTTGATGAGTTGCTGAAAAATGTTTTGAATGAGGTGAAAAAGATTTTGGGATGGAAATTCATGGGATTTTGTTTTTATGTATGATGTAATGGTTTATAATGTGGAATTTTTAAATGGTTCTTGAATTGGTAGTTAATACATTTTTGTAAATTTTTATAAATCATGAGATGTGAAGTAGGTTAGGATTATGAAAACATGGGTGGAATGTTTTATTTTATAAAGCAGAAATGTTTTTTTGACATTTGGTACTTCCTTGAATACTCACATGCATAGATATGTGTGGAAAGTGGATGAATGATGTTATGGGAGGATGAGTGTTGGTGATGCATGGTTGATGGGTGCCTAGGGTAGCATGGGAATATGCATGCTAGTGAGACTCTACTAAATACCATTGGTGAGTATGAAAATCCACCAAGTTTGTTTTGCTTTTCAAAAGTGTTTTTATGCTAGAAATTGTATTGTTTTTGTAAGACAATTTCTGTGTGGCTTATTTTTCTATGCTTTGGAAGTGTTGTTTATTTGGTGTGATTCCTCATGATTTGGAGGTGATGTTTATGTTTTGTTTTGAGATTGAAATTTTGTTAATAGTTTGGTCTTGAAGTAGTGTTTAGTGGGTATCTAGAAAGGTTTTGGGAATCTTTAAGCTGGTTTCCCTTTGTGATAGTGTTTTTATGTGAGTTTTGGTTCATAAGCTAGTTTTGATAGAGCACTTGGTTTTTACATTAGCCTATGTTCTACTATGGGTGATTCCCCATTAGCAAGAATTATGGTTAATAAACCTAAGGATTTCATTCTCGAGTCTCAAAATTTAGATCCACCTCTTTGAAGGATACCCCAAACCATTTTCTGGAGTATAGAGATGTTTAGACTCAATTTAAAGTGCCTTCTTATTACGATGATTCTATCGATTGTGGACGTTTTTTTCTATGGTGTTTGGTGTGTTTCATCAGGTTCCTTGTTCATTATACTCCTTCTTCAGAGTGAGAAAGAATGGCGTGTGGATCTCCCAAGTCCCTATTTGGGTAAAGGTGTGTTGTTTGAGAAAGTGTGTTTCATGGGGGTGTTTTGATCATTATCTCTTGAATGCGGCACAATAGATGCTTTAAACATCATGGCTCTAGACATAGGCCTCGAAGTAAAGATTTTAATGTAGTCAAAAAATTACCAAGGGTGTAGGGAGTTCAGATCAACTCGTTTCTCCAAAATTGCGGCGAGACAATTTTTATATTCCTATTGTGTTATCAATGTTGCTGTGAATTACCTATATTTTTAAAGAGAATGGTGGAATTTTCCCTTATGCAATACATATGATTGTACCTTCTTGGAGGCAAGTTTCTGATTAATGGTCCTTGTGTAGATGACCCATGTGAATCGAGTGTGGCTTTGGTTTTGTCTATACAGAAATGATGAGTCATGGGTAGTTTTGAGTTTTGGTTTTAGTGTTCCAATCATTGGGACCCTTCCCTTAACTCCAATTGGGGTGGGGGTTTTTGGTCTATGTGGGGAATTTTTCAGGTTTGTTTAATATCGTTATTTCTCAATGGTAGGGAATACCACTATGGGTCTCATTGAAAATTCTTCTATGATAAATCAGTACAAGGATTCTCTAAATGGTGGGGAGTATGTTCGGGCCTCCCCATGTTGGTGATCTATTTTACTTTTGGTGTTAGTCTAGTTAAAGTGGCTTCCTTTTGAAGTTGTCTTATTTCTGAGTTTCCTTTTTGGTTTGGGTAAACATTGGGATTTTTGGAGTGTGACTAATGGTTCTGTTCGAAGTGTGGTTGTGAAGGTTATGGATCTAATTTACCAATTGATTCTTGGGAATTGGTTCTGATTTATTGGTTTATTTAAAGAAAGATACATAAGTTTTGTTTGACTATGTTAAAATGTTTTTAGATCAAGGGGTTGGATCTTGTGGTTTTGAGAATCCCTAGTCATTGATCGATCAACTGGAAAAGTGTTGTGGATTTTCAGGGGTGGAAAGAATTAATGGTGGGGAGAATTGTCACACCTAGATTTTTGTTTTCATCCTTTGTACCAGTTTATCATTTGTCTCTTAGTTTTTATTTCTAGTTTTAGGTGTTCTAGATTTAAATTTAATGTTTTGGAGGTTTTGGGTTCTTTGGCTTAGAACTATTCTTGGTTAGAGCGAAAGGTATGAGGAGGATGTGGTTTGGAAAATGATTTTGTAACACACATAATGGAACCTATTTATGGGTTATGTTTTTTGGATGGTTTATCCCCTTGAGTTATATGAGTTTTGGGGTTAAAAGGGTGATTTTTGGGGACGTTTTCCAGGTTGCACAGTTAGGGTGCATGGTTTGTTTAAACCTGCAGTAAGTGTACATGGGGTCACATGATTTGCGCATGGTTTAGATAACTATGTAGCCAAAGTGTGTATCCCATCCAGAACAAGGTAATGGGTAGTTACATAGTTTTTCCATGGTTTGTTAAACCGTGCAAGCTGACCATGCAACCCACTTAATAAAGGGTATTTTGGGGATTTTTCCTTTTTTTAATTGGGGTTTCTCCCCTTAGACCCCCAATTAGAACTCCTTCATCTAGATTCCTTACATGGGGGGTTTTTGGCACCTCCAAGCCTCTCCAAGTGTGATTCAAGGTGTTTTCTTGGGGATTATTCACCCAGATCAAAAGGTTAGGGCTTCCTCCTTCTTCTCCTTTGATTTATTTCCATTTTCCTCTTCTTCCCTAACCCTAGGGACCATTTTGGACGATTTTCTTGGCTAGTGTTGTTTAGTTTTTGGGGGTTTTTCCTTCTTATGGATCCTTGAGGTTGAACTTATCCCCCCTTGGGTGCAGTTGAGGTGAAAATAAGGTTTCACACCGGATTCCAGAATTTCTTATTCATATGAGGTATGATACCTTTTCACCTCTCCTTTAATGTTAAGAGTTCATTGATTTCAATATTTTATCACCTATATTAGTCATTATATAGTGATGTTTCATGTTTAGAGTGATTTTTCCACGTGATATAAAATGTTTTGCTTGATTGATTTTTATGTGTGATGCAGATTTAGTAGGTTTTTCACGGCAAGTGCTTGTTAAATTACCCAGTTGATTTTTAAGTATTTTTGACCCTTAAAGGCATGGATTAGTTTTATAAATTATAGTGTTATGTTAAAAATAGTGATTAGTATTTCAAAAAGGTATTTCTAAGTTGTTTTGGTATTGAAAATGGTTTGTGTAAAGTTGTTTATAAAAGGTTTAATGTGTGGAAATGACATGAGGCCCATTTTGAATTTTCATTAAATGATTTCATTTAGAAAACCCTCCTAGGGGTGAGTCACTTTCCTTGTTGGTTAACTATGAGATTAGTGTGTCCTCGGCATGGGACCTTCCTTGTGTGATAATTTCTTTGAAGGCAAGGGACCACCCATGGGGTGGATGAGGTGGTGCCGATTTGTGTGATAAGTATGATGACTTGTGTATATGGATTGTTTCTTGATTTGATGTGGTGTACCACTTTTCAAACATAGCATTAAAACCTAGCATAGCTACAATTATTACTGATAATGATTCCTACACTGGTAGTTCACGTACTGACCAGTGTCCTATAGTAGGTGGATATTTGGGTTTATTGTTATGGGATTGGGCCCCTCAATATATCATGAGTTAGGGTGGCTGGGCATTTGGGTGTTTTGATTTCATTGTGTGTGTTATGATACCAGGGATGGGGTCACATGTATTAGTATGTTCTAGTTCTCCGATGAGTTCCTAGGTTTTCCTGTGTTCCTCCGTTACTGGTGACTTTAGTACCATTTCCCTCATTGTGTAGAATTTTATTCCTTATGCTTGGTTTTGATGTTTTCTTGGAAAATGATGAAAGTTTGGTTATTTAAAAAGTTTTGCAAGAATAAATTTTTGGAAATAATAAGCACTCTCCCTATTTTGTCCCTGATTTAAAAAATGATCATTTTGGACTTGGACCCTTTCTCCCCTTGAACCTTGTTTTAAAGCATGAGGGAAATGGATTGCGATTGTGATTTTTTTACTTTGAAATGAAAATTTTGGAAAACTTATCTTTATACATTGTATTTAAAACTTTTAATCAATGTTTCTTTTTTTAAAAGACGTATATTGGGAATAGAATTATTCGGGCCTACCTACTGAGTTTTTATACTCATACCTATAGTCTTTTAATGTTTGTAGTTTCTGTTGTAGGTTCTAACTTGGGTTCAATTGCCTTGGGTGATAGTTGGTTATGGATTGGAGAGTAACCTTTAAGGTCACATGGAGATGATGGGTTTTTAGGTTTAGTTTGATTTTTCTTGTGTAGTTGTTGTATTCTAATTTTTAATGTAAATGATGTAAAGTTTGAAAATCATGTTTAGTTTGGTTTTCCTATTAACTCATTACACTACTTTTATTTACTTTTATATTGGGAGAAATCATTCCCATTTTTATCTCTTATGATGCAATTTGTGCTTGTCTCTATCCCAGGATGATCGAGAATGCCACTCGGGCCTTTCCATGGATTGGCTTGGGTGATCGGTTCAGGGTCAACCTGAGTTAGTTCTTAACAAGGTGTATGTGTTTCTATATAATATTTCATTACTTGAGTAAATATTTGTGTGTGTTAGTTTTATATTAGAATGCATTAATTACATATATTTATGTGAAATCAATGTATCACACATTTAATATATGTTAAATTGAAAAATCAAACAACATTAAAAATGAATAGGACATTAATATATTTTTAATTATTACATTTTATCAATTCTATATATATTTATATTTCATATATATTATTTATTAATATTTATAATTAATATATATATATATATATATATTACAATTATTTATTTTATTAATAATTATTTCATTAATAAAATTTTAAATAATTATTGAATTTATACATTTTTAATTTTTTGTTTAATTATTACATTTTAATCATTTTTAAATTTTTTGTTAAATTATTATAATTTATTCATTTTATATATCTATATTTAATATATACTATTTATTAATATTTATAATCTATATATATGTATATTAAATTTATTCATTTTTATCAATAATTATTTAATTAATAAAATGTTTAATATTTTTCTTAATTTACCCTTTTTAATTTTTAATTTTTTATTTTATTTTATTCATTTTACATATCTACATATTTAATACATACTATTTATTAATTTTTATAATTTATATATATATATATATATTCAATTTATTCATTTTTATTAATAATTATTTAATTAATAAAATTGATAATATATTTTTTTAATTTTTATTTGTTTAATTGTTTAATTTTATTCTGGACCTTTATCAGTGCTACATAAAAGCACTGATAAAGGCCAACACTATTAAAGATCTGTTTTGTAGTAGTGTTTCTGTCTTCCCATGTCTGTGTACTCTGGCCATGCTCATGTACTATGGTTGTGCCTATGTACTCTAATCATGCCCATTTATGTTGGACGTGTCTGTGCTTGTGTACCTAGGGGTACATGTGAGGTTTCTAGATTTGGGCCACATGACGCGTGGACATGTCATATGGTGTGTGATATTTATATTTGTGTGTAACCATAGCCACTGCATAGGGGGGCCACACGACCTGTGTTCTTCCGAGCTACATTTTGTGTAGATCAAAATTTTCTAGATTCTCACAGTATTAATGTGTATCTACCCGTGCCACCAGCTTCTTTGATCTACACAACATCCATCAAGAAACCTAGATCTAAGGTTGATTGAACTAAAATCATCGTCGGTGGATGGATTCCAATGACCCATCCTTTTGGGAATCATTCCCTATTGTATTGCTTCAATGAAACTCCAGAACCCATAAACCTACTTTGATGCATCGCTAGATCTTCTATCAATATCGTCACACCTTAGTCATGCCATCGATCCAGAATCTGAACATGTGGAAATGATCTATTGTACCAAAGATCAATGAACGTTTGAATAACAAGGAGAGAAAATCACAAAACAAAAAAGTGAGGAAACAAATGCCGACCATTGTTTGGGTTGTCCTCAATTCATTAACTGAGAAAACGATGAACGTATAAGAAATAATCAAGAATAAATAATCATTTATCAATTCCTAATTCTAGGAAGAAATACCGTCAACCGAAAATCAACAATCAATCAAAAAATTAATTTTCTAAAGGAATTAATCCACATTTTATTTGTGAGAAACAAAAATAGGGATTAATACAAAAAAACGAGAGTCTTACCTCAAAATTGGATTTATAGCCGATGAAGAATTATTTTTATGTTGTTGTTGTTGGTGATATCTAATAATTCTATTGATGATGATAATATCCTTGGTATCGATCATCGATCCATGATCCCGTTGCTGTCTACCAAAGATCCCCCCATAGTCCTCTCTAATCTCTAGGGTTAAGTGGCCAACCCTAGGATTTTTCCATATCCATTCTTAAACAGAGAAGATTAGGCTATGACCAATTTAATAGACAATAAATTATTTAGTTAACTTATCTATGTATTATTCCATTTGTGACTACTCTTAAACAAAACTCCCAATGCACAAAAGGATTATATTTTAGTAGGTTACAACTCAAATTTTTGGATTTAATATAGGTCTCAGTTTTCCCACCCGAGACACCATTCAAGAGTTATTCCATTATTTATGTAAAGCTCCATGAGCATGAAATAATATATTTAATAATTTTATTATATCAACATCGAGGCTCCATGGGACATGGAATACTATTCTAACTATGATCCTAACTCCAAAAATATTCTATAAACTATTAAAAAGTATTGTAAGGAAAAAACAAATTCATTACATTCTCCCCACCTTAGGTATTTTTTTCCCAAAAAGTAAAAAAACATAATAAAAAAGATGAGGGTAATGAGATCGCATCTAGTTTTCCTACTCCAAGGAGCTCTCCTAAAGGTTCCTATTCTACCATCAAACACAAACCAAGGTAATCATTCACTCATGAAGGATATTCTCATACTGATCCTTGATCTCTATTGGGTACTTTGATAAGGTAACTTAATCATTGATGTCTAGCATGCCCCAGTCGATAACTGTAAGATCCTGACTTTTCTTTGAGGTATAAAACCATTTTTTTCTATCAAAAACTATTATTTTATCCAAATGAAAATTATAAAAGTATTAAATGAGTTTCCATCACTTTCATGAAGGTTTAGGGCCTAGAGTTAAGGTTTTTAATGAAATGGGATGAGGCACACGATTACCGCATGGTTTGGAAAACTGTGCACCACTGCCATGTGGCCTGGTAATAGGAGGATCATGATTAGGGGAAACCATAAAAAGGGGTCTAGGAAACCATGAAACCTCTTCAATTTATTATAGGACAACCCCACAAAGTTTTCACATAACTTTCCTAAATATGTTCCTAAACCATGTGAGGTGTGGGCTCCAAGATAGTGGGGATCACATGATTAACACACGGTTAGGAAAATCCTATGGCCAAACCACACGCCTCCTTAAAATAGGGTAAAATTACATTTTTCCATTTACCCCTTAAAATATAATTCCTCCTTCCTAATTTATTTTTTACAAAAACCACTATATTTTCTCTATATTCTCCTCTCCTATAGGTATTGGTGGATCTCCTTCATCTGACCCCCAATTCCTTCATCATCAGTCATGTTGGAACACCCTTGGTAAGGATAACCCTCCATATGATTTTTTTTCTCACTTTATATTCCCATATTCAATGTTATCTCCATATGAGATAATATACCTTATTTTCAAGTATTTTTTTATGGTTTCCTGATTTCTCTCATTCCAGGCCAAATTTGAGGCCGATACCAAATGAGGAGTCTTCTATGGGCATTAGATAAGCGTTCTATTACTTTTTCCCAAAATTATTGATGTTTATACATTGTTCCATTATGGCATATGTCATAATTTCCATGTGTTTCCCCTAAAATGCGTAACTCTTTCAATCACTTTCCTAGACCTTGAACTAAATGTTCCATCAACCCCTTTTAAATCATTGGGGGTTAGTTACCTCAATATGAATCAACCCTTAGGGTGTATTTTTTAAATTTTCCTAACAACCATTAATTTCTATTAACCTAAACACCCCTCAGGTGTTTTTAGATTTTCATATATAAATGGAATGTCCAAATGAAATTAATTAAATTGTGAAAAGATATAGATACTTCACTTGGCCTTCCTTGTGTAAGAATTGGATTCCTTCGGGAATTCCTTGAGTAAAATCAAAAGTTGAATCCCAATTCATTGATGAAAATTCCATCTAGTATACCCAAATTTGATTTAGTCATCACCTTATATTCATGAATTCCTTGATCTGATATTGATTATTCACCTATAATCACTGAAAAAATTAGAATTCCTGAGATAAGCTCCTTATATTTGGATTGATGTCCTCAAAAACTAAATTCCTATGATCATATACTTGGATTAAAATAAACTATATCCTGATATTGCCTTGGACTTGATCCTAGGGCTCAGTTAAAATTTTTTTGGAGTGGAATTCCAAGGGTTCATCCCTTGGATTACACTTAGCCCGAGTGGCCAAATGTCATGGCTGATCACTATGAGTTGGATAAACCTTCAAATGTCAATAATTCCATGGGTCTTTGTGGATTCTACACTGGTTATTATTCTTTGATTCCTTGGTTATGTTCCTTAGGACCAATACTTAAATAAAAGGTCATATTCTCATAGACATCCAACTTAGTCCGAAGCAGGTAGGGTCGATCGGGTATCCCAAGAGAAACCTGAGTCTGACATGAGTTTATTTACTTTATTTTACTTATTTTATATATTATAAATGAACACTTATAAATATTATAATCAAATATTTTATTTTCATTAGAAACTGTTAGTGGTGGCCTACTGATTTATAATCACATCCTGTTCAAGTTGATGCTTGGTATCTAGGAAGATTTTATGGACACAAGTAAGGATAAAGGGAAGTGACCTTATATGGATGATTGATTTATTTTATGAATAGGATCTAGTGAGAATATGATTGAGAAATTGCTTAGGATGCTCATGGAGATAGTTTATTTTAGTCTTTTTGTTTCCTTTTGTTATAATGTTTCTATTTGTGTGATTTATACCATGTATTCTTAGTTTTTTTGTATCACCATCACATCATCTTTATATGATACTATTTACTACTTTATAACTGTTATTTATTATCTAGATGTTTTATTTCTTCTATCTTATTTACTAATGTTCTCTAATTTAATAAAAGGGTATAGTTTTTCCACCATACCTTTGTAAATCATTACTGCTAATCAGAAGACTCTAGCATATGGGGAGGCATTCTTAAGGTCTTATAGCCAAAAAGACTCGTCAATTATCTATGAACCGGGCATGGAATGTCATAATAACATGTGATGGTTTCTTTACATACCTCATTAGTTGCAACACATGGAAGACATATTGCTCCCAGTTTAACTATAAAGATAGGGCTAAGAGGTGCTCTACCTCACCAACCCTATACACTATCTAGAAATTGACAATGAATCTCAGAGATAATTTTACACCATGGGAAAATATCCACAATCCTTGATAAGGTGAGACCTTTAGGAGCACATGATCTCCCTACCAAAACTCCAATGGCCTCTATCATCGGTTCTCATAATACTTATGACTAATCTAGGAAGTCCTTATCTTCTCTTGGATGATTAGTACCATCTTGGTTTTCACTTGAACTAACTTTGGGCCCATGAGTGAGGAATCCCTTAGATTAGTCCATCACAATGATGACCTATAGGGTCTTCCATACAAAGCCTCAAATTATGATGGTGGATTGGTTATGAAAACTTCACCAAGGGTAGGTGATTCTTTCAGTTATGACCTAAGTTTAACATGGAAGCCTAAATAATATCCTCCAAAACCTAAATGGTCAACTTTACCTTGTCATCTGTCTAGGAGTGAAATTTCATGCACAATCGAAACTATGTCCTAAATTACTCTTACAATACTTTATATAATTATAAAGTGAAGTGAGATTCAAGTTCTAAAATTATCATTAAGGGAACTCCATGAAGACAGATTATCTTGTACATGTACATATATCCCATACTCTCTACTAAACACTACTCTCAAATGGATATAAATTATTCTAACTTGGAAATTTGGTACCTAATAACCTAGATAACATTGTAACCTCTAAATGATTATAGAAGTCCTATAATAAAATCAATAGAGATACTATCAAACTTTAACTCTGTCACCTCAATTGGTTGTGTCAAAACTCATAGAACCTGGTGTTGAACCTTCACTTTCTGGAAAGAGAGACATCAATTGATAAAATCAACAACATAACTCTTCATCCCTAGACACCAAAACTGACACTAAAGGTCTTGATACATCTTTTCCAATCCTATATGTAACACTTAGGGGGATGTATTCAACTTCTTCAACACCTCCTCTCACATCGTGATTAGTACCATTGTCTGTTCTTGAAAAAGGATGACATGCTCCCCACCTTCAAAAAATTAATCAAGAGAACATCCAGTGGATATCTGGACAAACAAGGTATTATAATTGGTATATTCATTATTATCTTCCTTAATATGATAAATAAGTGGAGGGGTAACCACCATCAACTGAAGGTAAGCTGCACCATCCACATTCACTAAAGATAGCTGCAATAAGGAAACTGCTTTGATGTCTCACTCAAAAATTGCAAAAGGACATCTTGTTGAGATCATATTCCTCCACATTCCATTTCTTGGGAGTATATAATATCTCTAAGTCTTAATCTTCCAAGAACTCTATCCATCATGTAACTTCCCCTGATTTGACACTCTCTCATGTGGCCAAATCATGTTGGTTAAGGGACCTCATAAAAGACCACACTAACACAAATAAATCAAAGACCCTGGTACTGAACCCCATGTTTGTCCCATATACAACTCCAACCATCCAAAAATTAACAATAATAAATAACTTTCTTTTTACTTTTCCAAAACTGTATCTATGTAATCTGACTGAGTACGAAACAAGGACCCAAATAGGGTGTGAGTAAAACTCAGTAGGTCGACACCACCACGTCTAAACAAAACAAGTATGATAATAAGTGCATGAAATAAAGTGATAAATAGGCATATTAATTAATCAATTAATATAATACAACAATAAAACCTCTTATAAACCATTCCATAATATCTTAGAGCATGTATCACAACCATGCCAACAATAACCATAATCCATCGTATAATCACATAACCGGGGAAAAACCTATGTATAAGAATTTCAATATAACTGGGAAAAACCTTATAAGCATTACATAATAACCAGGATAATCCTTTTATATAAGTATTTTAGCATAACCAAGACAACCGCTATAAGCATTACAATATAACCAAGATAAGCCCTTTATATAAGCATTTCAGCATGACCAGACCAAGCCCTATAATAATTACAACATAACTGGACCAATCAATTTATATAATCATTTCATTATGATCGGGTCAAGTCTTATAATAATTAAAACATTAATCAAAACACAAAATATAGAAAAAATGATAACTCATATAACATCATAATACATAAGGGTCAATTCAACCAATCACCCTTTATCTTTCAATTACCCATTTCATTTATCAAGTTGGTCTTAAACCATTATCATGCTAGCGCACACAACCATATAATATAAAACATTTCTAGTCATTAAAATAAACAATTAATCCATTTTCCATGGTTAATCTATCATAATAAATCACTCAAGATGTCATGTCATGCTAAATCATATCTTAATCCATTATCTAATTATTTATTATTCCAGGGAAGTCTTACCCTATGGGTAGACACAATCCAAGTCTCAACACCATTGAATCCAAAGGGATAAAAAGAGTAACACAACACATGATTTATCATCACCCATTATTCAATTAATTAACACATGTTATATTAATGAAATCACACAATACTACACATATTTAAACTGTTAACATACTATAGGGTTTTATTCTAGACCAACTACCTTTATCTAGAGATCAAAGCAATGCTTCAAATAGGTAACTCCAAAAAAGGAAGAAGGAAATCGTGATAAAAAGAAATAACTTGATCCCAAAAACATCTATATCAAAACCCAAAACAACATCAGTGAAAAGATTCCACTACTAAATTAGAGAACAAATGGAAGAGAGGGAAAAATCAAATAAAATAACTGACCAAGGATCAAATACTTGATCAGGATGTATAAAAGGGAAAAAATGGATCCAAAATCTCTTAGAGTATCCCTAGGGTTTGATAGAGGGAGTTTCATCATGAATAAAATAAAAACCATTAACACATCATATTCTAAAACTACTGAGCCCACAAAATTCATGAAGTGAAATATTTTCATGTTATGTATTTCTAAATTTATGAGTTATGCCAAAAAATGAATCTACTTGAGTTAAAATAACCCTGATCGACCATTTCACATCATGAACCAATTTCAGTACATGTTACCATTTCAAATCCTAAACCAATTCATGATGTCTACCTAGAAACATTTACACGTCGTATTACATGTTCATGGTGTGTAAGTGCCTAGTAGATTTATCTCAGCCTAGATTCTGTAATAAAATACCGAACCTACCATGAAGCCTTCAAAACCTTGGAAAACCATCGTAATCACTTGAAAATATTACACCTAGACTCTATTAATTCAAAAAAATCCATAAAATTTAGTTTATTTTATCTAGAAAAATCTCTCCATCCTCAAATGAGACATGAACACCAAAGTTTAAAGAAGGAAACCCAAAATAAAATAGGTTCAAACAAAAAATCAAGGAGGGAAATACCTAAAAAATATAACATCTTACAACCTCCCCACCATATAATAGATCATCCCCAAGATTATCCAAGAATCACCTTGGGGTCTTAGCAAACATGTATGGCCATTATGATCATATATCATATTTCCTACCCTAGGTATTTTATTGAACATTCCCATTCTTCCACTATACTCAAACTAGAGGTATAATATTTACCCAAATATACTTCTCTCCATGGTCCACAATCCATATCATATGCTTCTTAAAGGATACATCTACACTAAGCTGGATTCCTTCAAAGTCTACCGCATCATAAGGGTCTAGATGATATCTCTGAAGCTGTGAAATATGAAACATATCGTGCATGGAACTGTAGTGTTGTATAAGGGATAATTGGTATTCCACTGGACCAACACTTTCCACTATCTCAAATGTCTCGAAAAACCTATGCACTAACTTGACTTGTTTCCTGATACAACATTTAACAAACCTAGGCAACACCCAAAGGAAAACATGATGACCCACCTCAAAGTCCAGACGTCATCTTTGATGACCAGTGTAAGATTTATTCCATCTCTACATGGTTACCAACCACTTTATGATCAACTGAACCTACTCAGACATCTTCTACATGAGACTAGGTCTAATAAGGAATGACTTGACTAGCTCCAACTAATAAAGAGTTGAATGACATGACCTTCCATACAATTCCTCAAAAGGTTCCATATGGATCAATAACCAGAAGATATTATTATAAGTGAACTCCAAGATTTCTAAATATTTCTCCCATGAACTGCCAAAATCCAAAACATAGGACCATAAAATAACTTCTAGAACATGAATTTTCTATTTAGACTGGCCATAATCTGACGATTATAGGCAATACTCAGAAGAACCCGTGATCCCAAAGGCTTTTAAAGACCCTTCTAGAACCAGAACATAAAATAAGGATCTTTATCAGAAACAATACTTCTTAGAACACCATGAAACTGAAATATATCTTGTATGTGGAGACTACCTAAACCATCAATAGTGAAAGTATCCTTAATTAGAAACAAGTGGGTTATCTTCGTTAGTTGATCCATGATCACCCATACTACATTATTCTTATGGGGTGTCCTGGGTAATCCTATCATGAAATCCATAGTGACATCATACCATTTCCACTCTGAAATGGGAAGAGGTTATAATGACCCAATAGGCCTCTGATACTTGGATTTAACATGATGAAAGGTGAAACATCTCAGTAAAAATACCATTACCTCCTTCTTCATTCATAGACATCAGTAATATCTATGGATATAATGATATAGATTTTTTAGCCCTAAATGTACCACCCATCTAGAATCATGAAACTCTCTCATGATTTTCTTGTATAATCCCATAGGAACCCATAATAGGCTACAAAAAATAATAGAATTTACACTACCAAAAAACCATCCCTATGGTGGATCCCCACCATATAAACTATAACTCAGATCTAATCCCTCCTGATTAGATAACTGATCTGTCTTAATCCATTAAAGAATCATGGGTACGATAGATTTTGAAGTCAGAGCTACTCTTCCTTAGAAATCCTAGACATCTAAATGCATGTATGAAAAGAGTACCATCATCCACCAATCATTGAAATAAACTTTCAATTCCTTTGTCTGTGTCTTTTGGATCAAGGAAATGGAAACAATATTTCCCTTTCTTAATGTATAATCTTGCTCAAAGTTGAAAGACTACAGTTACTCGAATCACATCCTCTACTGATGGTTCAGGCCCCAATGGGAAAATATGTACCTGAGGCTCTTGTGGTCCGTGTACACCATAAACCTCTTTCCCAAAAGATAGAATCTCTAATATATTAGGTAATGTATAATTGTAACTAACACCATATCATGATTAGTATAATTCCTCTAATGAAGTCTCAACTATTTGGATCCATAAAAAACCACACAACCCTCCTTTATTAGAACTACTCGTCTAACTGAGGATGCGTCACATTACACAGTATATGCCTTACCTAAAATAATTAAAGTGAGGATTGATGCTAAGTTTATACTACCCTTATCTCTTCAAAACCTCTCTTGTAAGTATTTTACCAAAAACATTTCACTCATTTCTTGGTCATCCCAAACATCGATGCTACCAAATAGAAGAAATCCTGGATAAAGAACCTATAATAAACTGCTAAACCCAAAAGACTTCAAATCTCAAAGAAATTATTAGGATGATCCTAAGATAGTATGATTGTAACCTTATCTAGGTCCACTAACACTATATCCTATGAGATGACATGACCCAAGAAGTTCACTTTATCAATCCATAAACTGCATTTGGTTATCTTAACATAAATCCAGTTCTCTATCAATGTACTCAATATGATGTCAAGATGTTGGGAATGATCATCCACTGACTGGGAGTACACTAAGATTTCATTAATAAAAACCACCAAAAACTGGTCTAGAAAAGGATGAAAGAACCAATTAATCAAGGCCATGAATACCTCCAATGATTTCATCAAACCAAAAAAAATCACTATGAACTCATACAATCCATAATTTCTCCTAAAAGTAGTCCGAGGTGTGTATGATGGCGTCAACCTCATCTAGTGGTACCCTAACCTCATGCCAATCTTGGAGAAAATTTGACCACCTATCGACTGATCGAAGAGATCATCAATGAATGGAAGGGGATACCGGCTCTTGACTATCATCTAGTTCGATCTCTAATAATCCACACATAAGTTCAATGTACCATCAAACTTCTTAGAAAAAAGATCTAGAGAACCCCATGGAGATGTTCTAGGCTTTATGAAACCCTTTGTTTTCATATCTTCCAAATGAGATTTCAACTTCCAAATCTCTACTCGTGCTATACTATAAGGACAAATAGAAACCAGATCTTCTCCCAGGACCAACTCAGTCTTGAAATCGATCTCTCATTTGAGTGGTAAGTAGTATAAATAATTAGGGAAAACATCCTAAAAATGATCTACCACTAGAGGAAAAGTATCCTACTACATTATACTATCATCTAGAGAAATAACTATTATCTGAGCCATGATAAAATCCAATCTGCACTAAATTGGTCATGCATGATCAGCTTGAAGATCCCACTCACCCTGGTGAAAATAGCTTCCAACTTATGGAAATATAAAAGTAAATATCCTTCCATAAAAATTGATATGAGCATGGTATATAAATAACCAATGCATACCTATAATCAAATAAAAACCTTTCATTTCTAGTGAAAATGATTCCCAAAAGAATTAATAACCACTAATTTCTAGAGAAAATTCCTCGCAACATTTGATATTCTCTGATCGCACCCCAAAGATGTATATATGGTAAAAGAACCATCAAAAATTTCAAAAACCAAGACCAAAACATTTTCAAAAAGAGAAGATATAAAGGAATATAATTCTCCTTTATCAAACAAAACACCAGAAATAGTAGATGATACAAGAATTGTACCTCTGATGGTAGAAGGTCTTACATCCAAACTAGTTGGAGTAGACTGCATAGTGTGAAACTAACTTGTGTATCTTCCCTAGGCTCTAGTTTGACTCTCTTATGATATTCCATTTTCTTGGTACTGCCACTCATACAATGGGGCACCATAACCCCAACCTCAACATGAATATCTAGTATAACTCCAGTTACCAGTCTATTGGGGGGTAGCTGTGTCCTTATTATAATCTAGTACATATCTTTATCCACTATGACTAATTTGTTTCTGTATGAACTTAAAAAAACACTACAGGTGGACCATACTACCACAATAATGACAATTTAAAGTAGGGTATATAAACTGAGGCATCTTGATGTGAAACATGACACACTGATAAAACTGCAATGGAATACGGTCCAAAGATGACTAACCACAACCTTGGATACTCTTCCCACTATTTCCTTAGTGAAAACTATCATAGTGGATTAATACTAGAAAAGGATCCCCTAGTTCTCCCCACTGAAACAACATGGTCAATGGTCGGGGCCTCTCACCGATTTCCTTCTATGATGAGATCCTAATTCATCAAGTCCATAAATCCATTCAAATGAAATACATTCACCTATGACCTGATCTCATTGTGAATCCCATCCTAGAAACATCTCACTTGGGAGATATCATAAGATGCTAAAGATGGTACAAAGTGATGCGAGTTAGTGAAATGTACAGTTTACTCCACCACTTTCATGATTTACTATTTCAAGTGAATGAGCTTGCGAGCCTTCTCATCCATTAATGTTTCATGATAGAAGTAACTCAAAAACTTTACCTCTAAGTCCTTCTAGGATAGCTTTTATTACTTACCATATTTCTCTATAGTGTCCCACCAATGCTTGGTAGGTCCATGAAGATTGTATGAAACAAGATTCACCATACTATTAGTGGGTGTATCAAGGTTATTGAAGAATATCTGGATTGACTTGATCTAGAACTCAACCGTCTGGGGGCCTCCCTCCCTAGTGAATATAGGCAGATTCTAAATCTAAAACTCTCTCATTATCCCATACATAGAATGCACAATGTGAATTTTCTCCCTTTACATGGATCACATGACCCTTGGGAAGCTTCCGTGAAGCTGAACATCTATTCGATCCACATGATCTATAGGAAGATCTATTTTAGCCATGTTAGGAGTGAGCTGATTTCCACTCTCTTAACACTCATTTCGA
Organism: Viscum album; assembly: GCA_963277665.1. NCBI lineage: Eukaryota > Viridiplantae > Streptophyta > Magnoliopsida > Santalales > Viscaceae > Viscum > Viscum album. Next base: position 1,845,577,676 of record OY728132.1, on the reverse strand, counting down.
AGATGACAAGGATACATTTTCTCTAAAACACAAATAAACTCCTTATAACACCAAATTATAATAAATTAAACCTAAATAGATGTTAAAAATAGAGAACCAATGGATCATGGTCTCCCTAAACATATATTAATAAGTTAATTTGTATGGAATAATTTTTATTTCATTTTCATTTATCAGATATAATAGGTATCTCATTTAAAAGTTTATACATGAAAATATATCTCATGCAATAAATATTCCCCTATCATGAACAATGCATGTCAATATATATCCCTATGTTCATATCATGATGCATTCATACTCATCTTATGCCAAACCTAGCCATGAGTAGAAATATAAAGAAATAATAAGATCACATAACTATGAATCACCCAAGGTGAAATAACATCAACCATAACAATGAAAAATATAAAAAACAATCCCATCCTTGGGAACTCAGATTTCCCCCAATTCATGGGTTTAAAACTCTCATGCACAAGCTCATTACCAAGTCCCAAAACATCCTAGTATCCTTTATACCTTTCCCAAATAGTAAAAAAATAAAAAAGAAAACCCTGTTTCTATGATACCACTTTCTAACTGATACATGTATTTCATTCCTATATTTTAGAGTATTTTTTGTATATTAAATTCTATATTTAAATGATTAAGCTTAATAGTTTTGGAGTAATTTTCCTTGTTTTATGATTTAGGATAGGAAATTATGGATTTGTGAAAAAGGAATGAAAAGGGATAGAAATATGATCCGAACGAACCTTTGCACCGTGAGTGAAGTGAAGCAGCACGACATTAGATTGTGGAGATGAAGAGGAGTTGGAAATTGAAGAAAAATGACTATATGTCATGTACTGAGAGTACATGTCATGACCATTTCAAGTGAAATAGATATGAATTAGATAAGTCGTGATAAAAATACATAGCGTGAAATGAAAATACTCATCATGTACTATCAGTACACATCTTGATGAAATTCAAACAATCAATGTAGTATCCGCGGATTCAACGTGGCGGAGGAAAAATTGAATCTGAAGTACATGATGTATAACCCAAGTACACGTCGTGATGACGTCAAAAAAAAAAAAATAAAGTGATGTGGGCCACGGATTGTGACAAGAAACACCTATAAATACTGGCCTTGACAGCCCTTCCAACATACTCTGGGACCAGTGGAGGCCAAGCAACAACAAGGGATGTCTGTTAGACAATGGAGTGATGATCCAAAGTTGTTCTTTTCCACCATTCTTCCTTGGATACCCATGTTTCTCACTCAAATCACGAGCGAGTAGTCCAATCAATATCAGATGATGTGATTATAGGAAGATGTGTTCTTAGGGATTATTCTATACTTATTATTCATGTTTTGGATTGCTGCAACTCATTCTATCAATTCAAAATAAATTTATTTTTGTAATTTCATGACCATTGCTTGTGATTTGAAGAGTATTATTTCATTGCACTGATTAATAGACTTAGTTTGTGTATGACCATTATGCAAGCTAGGCTGGTTATGTTTAAAAAAGGTTTTGGGTCACCTATATTGTGATTGAATCTAGTAGATGACCATTCCAATGGTTCAATCATAGGATTAGGGTTGTATACCAAGACCAAGGATCCATGATGACCTAATTATGACACCAAAACCGAATAAAAACACTTCCAATTAAATCCATAGCACACAAACTTGAAATCACTAAACATAGCATGTCTCCCAAATTGATTTCAACCCCAATCCCAGCTACATTATTTCTCTTTCTTCAATGAACCAAACAATTTTATTTATAGTTTTCATAATTAATTTAGAACATACACCCTATCTCTATGGGTTAGACACCTGATCATTCCTTATACTACATTTTAATTGAGTAGCATAGTTTGGGTTTTATAAATTTATTTTTTCATAGTACCATAGGGAATTAATGACGCCCTTTGGGCTATCAATAACATCCCCCAATCTGACACTCTCTCACTTATCCAAGTCAAGTGGGTTATGGGACCTCAATCATGCCTCCCCATATGCCAGAGGATTCCAAATAGTATCAAGGGTGTAAATATCATAGTTAGGAGACTATACCCCTAGTATAGAGTTGTAATACAACAAACATGACCAAATATCAAAGTAACATAAGTAACAAAAATAGTAAAACATATAATTGGAAGGTAAAGGAAGAACCAAGTAAATAAAATTATAAAAAATTTATTGTTAGGTGGGAATGTATCTAAATATAAAAATAAAATTAATATAGATAAAATAATATGCTAACAAAAATAACTCAAAGACCCCAGTCCCAAAGCCCATGTCGGTCCCGTCTCCAAGCTCCAACCCATCTAGTAATAAATAATCATCAATGAGGTCCTTTTACTTTGTCTAAAATTACATCCATGTAATCTTATCAGTTACCAAATAATGACCTGAATAGGATGTGAGTAAAAATCAGTAGGTCGAAACCATTGTGTTTAAACAAAAATAGTCTAATAATAAGTTCATGGAATAAACCAATAAATAGGTGTATTAATTAATCAATTACTACAATACAAAAATCAACCTTCTTCAACACTATGATATAATATCTTTGAGTATGTAGAAAAACCATTCCAACCATAACCATAATCCATGGTATAATCACATAATAAGGAAAATACCTATGTATAAGTATTTTAGCATAACCAGGCCAAGCCTTATAAGAATTACAATATAACCAGGCCAAGACCTTTATATATTAATTTCAACATGACCAGACCAATCCCTATAAACATTATATAATAAATGGACCAATCCCTTTATATAAGCATTTTAGCATGACCAGACCAAGCTCTATAAGCATTAGATCATAATTGGGCCAAGCCATTTATATAAGTATTTCTGCATGACTGGGCCAAGAACTATAAGCATTATAACATGAATCACAACACAAGATATTTCAGAAATAATAAAACATATAACATCATAAGTCATAATGGTCAATTCATCCAATTACCCTTTATCATTCAATTACCCCTTTCATTTATCAAGTTGGTCTTAAACCATTATCACGAAAGTGCACACAACCATATCATATTAAACATCACCAGTAAATCCAATAAAAAATTAAGTCATTTTCCAAGGTGAATCCATCATAATAAATCTCTTGAAGTCTCATGTCATTCTAAATCATATCTCAATCCATTAGCCAATTCTTTCTTATTTCAGGGTAGGCTCACCCTATGGGTGGCTGTAAGCCAGGTATCAACACCATTGAATCCAAAGGGATCCAATGAGTAATCCAACAAAAGATTTATCATAATCCATTATTCAATTAATTAATAAACATGTTATGTCAGTGCAATCACATAGTATTTCACATAATTAAACTATTAGAATAGACCATAGGGTTTGGTTCTAGATAACCTACCTTTATCTGGTGATCAAAGAAACTATTCCAATAGGTAACACCAACAAAGGTAAATGGTGATGGTGATCAAAAGGAAAAACTATATCACTAAAACAACCAGATCAAAAACCAAAACAACCATGATCAAGATATTCCACTGCTAAATCATAGAACAAGAATATAAGAGGGAAAAAAAACTCATCAGGGATCAAATTCTTGGTCAAGACATATGAAAGGGAAGGAATGGATCTAAAATCACCCATATTCACCCTAGGGTTCAAGATAGGGATCTTCACCATGAATTAAATAAAAATAATTTGAATATCATGGTTTAAAACCTCAGAGCCTGTGAAATTCATGACTTGAAATCATTTCATATAGTGTGTTTAAAAATTTATGAGTTACACTGAAAAATGAATCTCCTTGAGTTAAAATAACCCCAATCGACTATTTTATGATGTGAACTAGTTTCATTATGTGTAAATATTTCACATATTGAACCAGTTTATAATGTATGCCTAGAAACATTTACACATCATGTAACATGTTCACAGTGTGTAAATGTTCAGCAGATAGATTTCATACCAACTTCAAAAAAATACCAAACCTCCTATGAATACTTATAAACCACAAAAAACCCTTGTAATCCCTTGAAAATATTATAACCAAACTCCATTAATTCAAAAAATGTATATCATCTAACTTTAGGTCATTTTCCCTAGAAAAAGATCTCTGTCCTCAATCAAGACTCGACCACCAAGGTTTAAAGAAGGAAAACCCAAAACAAAATTGGTTCAACCAAAAACTCAAAGAGGGATGAACCTGGAAAAAGTTGGGATCTTACACATCACCTATGTATTAAGTTAATATATTTCTATGGAAATATATACTTGATACTCTTGTTTTCAAAATAGATGATAAATCACTCTCTTATAAGTTAGTGTCACCAAATGTTTAGGGTTAAGAACACTACTAAAAACTCCAAATTATGGGTCATATAGTTCCACTAATGAGGTCTCAGTTTTTAGGATGCACAAGTGATCACTATGTACCTATACATCATAACACATCCAAGCCTAATTTTGGAGGGATCATAGAATACCACATACTCAACACCCTCCTCTGAATGTCTCAATATGGGAGAACTTTTCAACTTATACCACAACTTCTAAAAAGACTGCTGAATCTATCTATCCACACAAAAGGTTGCACCTTTTGGGTCAAGTTAGTTAGAGGTACCATGATATTAGATAAATTGGGCATGAATCTATATTAATATCATACTAACCCAAGGAATCTCTATACCTTAGATACACTCTTAGGTGGATCCCAAGCTAGAACTATGCCAACCATCGATGGGTCCACTCCCACTCCCTCCTTTGAGATGGCATGTATTAGGAAATAGAACTCTCAAATAAAAAATTGACACTTTGAGAGACTCCCATAAATTTGGTGTTCTCAAAGTACATACAAAACCATCCTCAAATGCCTTGTGTGCTCCTCATATGATGTGAAGTACATGAGGATGTCATCGATTAAGACTACCATGAATCAGTCTAAGAAGGGATGAAAGATCAGGTTAATGAGTCCCATGAAAAATTTTGGGGAGTTATTCACACCAAAGGTAATCACTAAATACTCATAGTGATCACAACGACATCAAAATTCCATCTTCAGTATATCCTCGTCTTGAACTGAAATCTAGTGATAACCCAACTGAGTTCAATCTTCGATAACCACCTCACCCCTTTCAGCTAGTCGAAGAGTTCATCAATTATCAAGAGTGGATAATTCTTCTTAATATTCACCTACTTTATTTTAAGGTAATACAACCATAACCTCAAGATCCCATACTTTTTGGAAATAAAACTAGGGCTACCCATGGGGGTAAACTGGGTCTAACAAAGCCCTTCCTATACAAATTCTCAACCTCACACTCTTCCACTAATGAAGGAAACTGAAAGATCGTAACCTCTACTCCTCCAAGTGTAATACTATCCAAATGATGAGTATTTAACTATATTATTTTATGTATGATATCATACCTCCATTACTATACTTACTTCTCACTAATGAATTAAAAAATCCTCCCATCAACTTTAATACACTGTATCTTCTTTTTAAAATAGTTAATCTATTCACGAACCATGTAGATATAGTACATAACAAGAATAAATTTATTAGGCCTAATTAATGCTATGAAAAGATACCAAAATAATATATCTCCTCCAAGTGTCAAGTCACACTGTTCTTAGAAGTGCATGATCACTAAATCTCTCATGGTAAGAGTCTCCAAATGCAAGGGTTGAGTTAAAGGCTCCACTCAAATCTATATATATCGAATAAGGGTTTTGGAATGGAAAGTGTTTCTCATTCATGTGTCTATCAATAATTTTTCTAAATTAAAGAAGAAAAAAACCATACCTATAATCATCCCCAAATCCCTTGAGTCATAAGCCTCCACTGCCTGCAACTTCCTATATCCTTGATAACAAGCTGCTTAATCATAGTGTGGACCACATGAGGGTGGTGGTGGAAATAGGTAAACACGTTGGCCACCTCCCACTAATCTAATAGTTCCTATGATACATTTTCCATCATAAGGACCTACTTGTTGAAAATATTGCCTCTACCTTAGTGGTATATCGACCTTCTCCCTATCCACCACATGATGGTTCAGAAAATCCTACCTGATATTTCCTCACCCTTCATAGGGGTGGCATTGCATCTCTCTTGGCTAAATGGAAATATCCTATAAACCCTGGATATTTGACCATATATATTGAGACTACATCTGAAAATTCTTTGTGTTCATAGATCCCTAATTCTATCACCGACTATTAGCTACTAAAGTCTAATATCCAGGGTAATCTCTGCTATAACCAACTATCACTATCTACTCAGCTAGAAATATCTCCTTGACTAAGGACCAATATAGCAATCCAACATAGAAAGGGACACAAAGAGATACCACTGCATACTATATATCTTAGAGATAAAGATTCTAAAAGTTTTTTTATTCAAATTAATCATCATGAACTATATCCATGGAGTAATGTGAGTGGTTAGTGAACCTTGATGCATAATCTGTGACTAATATGCTACCCTGATGGGGCTCCAAAAGATCCTAGTTCTGTACTTCTCACAATTTCACTGGGTAAAACTCCCCTCTAAAGAGGAAATAAAACTCTATCTAAGTGATATTCACCCCGTCATGCATTTGTATCACTAAGATCCACCATCACCCTATGGGAACATGGAGAAAGATCACTAATAGGACCACCATCTGATCAAGGGAGGGGGGGGGGGTCATCTTAACAATATGGAAAACTCACCCAACTACCTAGATCCAATAATCTAATACCTATGGGTCTATGTCACTCCATAACCTATGGGAATTACACCTATGGAACTCGTTACATGAACTCAACTTATGTACACCATTTTTCAATACTTCCAAAAACAACTAGATACAAAGTGGGTGGTGATAAAATCGTAAAACTACCCATAGGAAACAAATCCTACATAAGACTCTAAACTAAAGCCTAATCATTTAGAATATCATTATCAATACCCTTCTATGGAATCCTAGTTTGATATTTTCATGGGGGGAATCCTAAAAAAGTCAAGATGCACCACAGTTAAAGAGAATATCTGAGGATGTGACTCTATAAATACATGGAAACCATAAACCATCCTATATTATGCACGTGCAGATGTTTCCCCTATAAAATTTTCCTAAATTTACCGATTCAATAAGAAGTTTATCATATTCATGATGAATGGATATGATAGGCGCTTCACCACTAGTGGATTCCCTAGCATGATATCCGAACATGATATACTTTAACACTATCTCTATAGTTCCCAAACCAATCCTCATAGATAGGTTATCTTTATAAATCCAATATTAATTTAACCCATACTTTGATACCACTATTTTATGAACCGACCTACAATGTCATGCATTGCTAATGAAAAGTTGAGTGTGACACCCCAAGCCCGCTTCCAATAGGCCGAGGGCTAGAAAATAGAGCTGAGTAAGCATATCACACACATGTGAGGAATTTTCCTAAGGCACCTACACACACACACATCTACAAACACAAATTTAATTTAGAAATAAAGTAAATTACTGATACCAAATTTTCATGCATACAACTAATCCCAAATCAGATAATGAAAAGATTATGTAAAGCAAAAGGGACAAATACAAGCCCATCAAAACTGAAAAAAGAGTCAAACATGCTAGAAAAAGGGGACTAGTATCAAGATGATACTTCTAGAACTATATATGGTCTGTCTAGTGTAACTAAGATCCACCTGATCTTGGTCCTCATAAGACTCCATTGAAAGACCCATTGTCTATATATAAGACATGACACATGTGGGAAGAACCCATGTATGGGTGAGTGTAAATATACCCAGCAGTACACCCCAAAATTACCAAACATAAAGAATCAAAGGGATTTATCTCAATGGAATGAATAATAACTAAAAATTTATGGTCAAATATAGACACCAAGTCTCAAAGTAAGTCCATATCCCGAATTACATCCTATGATTCCACTAATGACTCTAAGGTAATTCTCATTTGAGACAACTCATTGTTTAGGTCTTACTAACACCGATGGAGCTCATATGAGAGGTCATTACTATCAGGTATTTCCATGAAGAGGTATACACTAGAACTAAAAATATATTAATAAAAAGGTAGGGGATCACACCCAAGGTATATGGGGGAAACTTAAACTTGTCTAGGATAACCCACTAGGATGGGAATCACATGAACCAAAATTTGGTAATAGGATACCTGAACCAACCTAGGGATGAATGATAGAAGATAATACCCCAATCCACATAGAGGAATACTGGAAAATATCCAAGACTAACCCATAGAGTGGATCATTCATCTTATGATCAGGATGGGATACCTCACTATACCATCATAGGGATGGACCAAGGGAACATACCTGATAGATACTCAACTAGACTGAAGATAATAGGGGATCTAACCTACCTAGTGAGGGGTATATGATTTTTATAGGGAATATATTGTGTGTACTGATAAGCTTGGATATGCCTAAGTCCATGTTTGTTCCCAAGTCTTTCTATCTGTTCCTGTGTACTCTAGATGTGCCATTTTGCTTTATCTATTCTTACGTACTCTGGTCGTGTCCATGTAACCTAGAAATGCCTGTGTACCCTAGCCATGTTCATGCTTGTGTACCCATGGGTACATGTTGTGTTTCTAGATTTGGACCACATGACATGTGGACATTTCACATGATTTGTGATATTTATATCTATGTATAACCCTATCCACCATGAAGGGGGTGAACATGGCATGTGTTCTTTCGAACTACATTTCATGTTGATCATTATTTTCCAAATTCCCATAGTCTTCATGCATATATGCCTATGCCTACACCTACTTTGATCCAGCCACAAAATCCTTTGAGAAACTTAGATATAAGGTTGTTTGAACATGAATCACCACCGATGGCTAGATTCTGGACACCCATCTACTTGAGAATCATCCCCCATTGCACCACTTTGTCAAAATTCCAAAACATTCAAACCAAATTCCTTATATCCATCAATGAATCTTCTATCATTGTCTCCACACCTTTTTAATGCCTTATATTTCAAATTTTAATGTGTGGAAATGATCCATTATTCCAAAGATCTATTGTGAAATGATCGGTATCTGGGTATAGTTGTTCCATTGTTCAAATTAAATATTGACAATGAACATTTGAAGAATGAGGATAGAAAAGAATGAAAAAAAGTGAGGAAATGAACATCAACCATTTTTTAGGCTGACCTTAATCCATTGATAGAGAAATGATGAATATTTAAGAAACAATAAACAATAAATAATAATTTATCAATTCCTACTTCCAAAAATAAATATAATCAAACATAAATCAATAATTAATCCATTGATTAATTTTCTATTAGAATTAATATATATTCGATATGTGAGAAAAAATGGGATCAATCCAACAAAAAAATAGTCATACCATGAAATTGGATGAATCACTAATGAAGAATTATTTTTGTGTTGTTTTTGTTTTCAATATCCAAGAACATCATTGATGATGATAATCACCACAATACCGATTATCAATCCATGATCCCATTTTCATCTTCCAAAGATCCCTACCATGACCCTCTCAAATCTCTAAGGTTATATAACTAACCCTAATATTTTTCTATAGTCATGTTTAAATAGAGAGTGTTATGTCATGGACAATTTAGTAGAAAATAAATTATTTAATTAATTTATCTTCCTATTATTTCTCCCATGACTAATGCTAAATGAAGCACCCAACATGTACAAGGATTATTTCACACATAGGTTAAAATCCATATTATGGATTTAATGGAAATATCACTTTTCCAAACCGAGATTTTTTTTGATATTTATTCCATTATTTTTGTAAAACTATGCATGTATGATATAATATATTTAATATTTTTATTATATCAACACTAAGGCTCTAAGACCCCCAAAATATAAATAAAACTACATGCCTAACTTTGAAAATATTCTTTAAAATATTATAAAGTGTTATAAGGAAAAAATAGTCATTAAAATAATTATATGAGATTTGTTTTTATATGTTAAAAATTAATCAGTGATCATTGTCTTAAATTTTCAATTGAAACTGAGCTCATTTTCTCAACTTTTAACATTATGGACTCATTTATAAGGTAAAAATAAATTTGAATTATTCCAACACACTTTACATCATTATGAGAATATCAAGTATTTGATTAATTATTGGTATGTTTTCAAATATTATAAATGAATCAAGGATGTTTTTTCAAAATTATTTTAATAAACTAAGTTCATTTTCTCAATTTTGATCATTCAATACACAATTAACAATTACAAAATAATTTTAATATGAAAAATAAAATTTCAATCATTTGGAGCACACCATATATTGAAATGATGTGAGAATTTTTCCTATACGTCATAAATGACTTGTATTAACCTCATCAAGACTCCTCCTAGGTCACTGAATAGGCTGAGTGTGGATCCCCAAGTCCATCTCTAATAGACTAGGGTCTGGTAGCAAGCATTGAGAGGGAATTCACACAAGAAAGGGAGGCATTCACCAAAATTACCTATAATTATAAAACTATGAACCACCAAAGAGTTAAAAATATGCACTAAATCCAAACCATGACATGGTGATATAATCCACATCATGGTTTGTGTTGGTGTAGACCATGATGTAGTGAAGGTCACAATGACATGGTTTTATACATGGTTGCCCATTTGTTATACGATAACACAATATTTAGATTCAATCTTACAACTATGCTATTAGGATTAGTTATATCATTATTTCATGATGAATATAGAAGTTTGAGTGTCTAAATAAAATATTTAAATGTTAAACAAATGGATCAAAATAATGAGATATCATTTCAATGTTATAAATTTTTGTGATACCTATTATTGATAGCTAAACATTTTAAAAACATTTAGAATCCAACAAGGGTTCTTGGATGGCTATATAAATAGATTCATTGTAAAAACCTAGAATTTTATCAATGGAAAATTCCTTCTTATAATTATCCCATATAGTATAAATCACATAAAATCACAAATACAACACAATACAAACATTATAAATGAATAATTAATGAAATAATTGGTATTTATACAAGTTTAAGGACTAATATCGATGAAATAGTAACTTGACCCATGGAATAGTAACAAGAACATTAGGAATAGTAATCTGACCAAATGAATAGTAACCTAACCTATAAAAATAAAAATAAATTCTGGGAACATTATAAATGGTAATATGATATTATTATATCATAGTATAAGTAAATTAATGTTTTACCAATTATTAATTAAGTGTTGGTATTTTTATAAAACATAAATGTTTATTTTCAAATTTATAATTAATATAACGATTTAAAAGAAAATGTATTTTTATAAAATGTATTCATAAATTATTTTTTTATGTCTTATTATTATAATATAATTTTATGAGACCTTAATTAATTTTTCAAAGTGTCTTAAAATCAGTTATAATTTTGAAATCCGTATTTTTCAAATAAATGATGATTTTATTTAAAAATTAAATTTATCGTATTTATAAAATTATTTTCATAAAATGGATCTCATTTTTTAATTCTACATGTCAAAAAATTGTGAGGGTGAATTTTTGGGTTTTTTTAAAATAGTTGAATTTTTGGTGAATAGTAAAAATGGTAATTTACGGTATATATACATTATAAGTTAAATACACTATTACTTGAGTCATCTTTGATGTAAGAACCATAATATTTAAATCCCCTTAATTATTTAATATATTTATTTATAAGGTTCAAAATATTTATAGTCTTGATCCAAAATAATAAACTAATGAATAAGATAATAAAAAACACCCCTCTCCTCCCACTATAAATACCACTCCTCCCCACCTCTTCTCCTAACACCTTCTAAGTCATGAAGCCTATCCAAATTCTACATAATACTCTTCCCAAGACTCTCCCACATTTCCATAATTCCATGGTATCATCAAAATACCAAACCCTTTTCCCTAAGGAGGTTCTCAAGGAGGAGAAGTTCAAGAGGTAAAATCCTCTTCCTTTTTTCTTTTAATTTCTTTTTAAATTTCATTTATTTTCTTATCCTATCCTCACCTAAACTTATACAAGTGTCATGAAAAATCTATAATATTTTATATAATATAATTTTATTATTTTAATGGAATAATTAATTTTCAAATCTCTTCCATTTTCTTTTTATTCTAAAAACAAATCATCGTCTGTGGTGTGCCGATTTACCGCCACCGTGGACGATGCATTTTCATTTTTCACTACTGCCTTAAAGGCTAGTAATAAAACCATTATTATGGTTAAATAATATTTTATTATACATATTATAAGTTATATAACGTTTTTAACCAATATATAAACATTATGTTAAATAAAATGACATAAGATCACAATGGTTGTAAAAATCGCCCAAATAAATTAAATCATTTTCATCAACATTATATCTAATAAATCATTCTCATAAAATATAAAAAAATGAAATATAAAACCAATTACACTTATTTATGTTAATTAATAACAGATAATTTCAATTTTGGAAAATCATTCTCATTGTACTTGAACTTCCATACTTATAAATAGGCAAACCGATCATGGAAACCAATGAAACAAACAACCCCAAATGATAGAATTGAACTCTATAACTCATATAAAAGTCCATAAATGAACTTAATAAAATCATAAAAAATAAAATTCATTTATAATAGGTTTTTTATATTAGTTAATTAATCTAATGTTATTATACATGATATTAAAGTGAAGGAATCATTTGAACATAAGGTAAGGGGATTCTCAAACCCAACTCTCTTTATTTGGGTTTTCCCTATTTCACTTCATTTTAAGTATGAATTGTCATTTAATTTTACTTAAATATAATTTTTTTATATTTAACTTCTATTTTATGGGATATAAATTCTTCCAATATGGTTTTATGACAAATGAAATGATTTTTCCAAAAATAATTCTTCCTTTTAAAAATACATATTTTAGTTCTCTTGATATTGTTTCTTATTCACTCAAGATTAATGATTCTTATACCAAGTATGTTATTTTATTTTTATTTCAGGAACGCTAATTTTTATCCATGAATGTATGACCAATGAAATTATCATGAAACCTATTTCCTTTCCATGGGTTATTTTATGGCAAATATTGTTATACGATCTATGTGGTATGCATGATTATGTAAATGTTATGCTATGACGGGTGCACAAAGAATTATATAGCGCTCCAATGAATTAGGTAATGTTATGTATCTCATGAGATAATGTGCAATATGTATGAACATGATGCTATATTTTTTCATAATGATGATGTTATGATTATTCACATGTGTTATGCGTGAACATGATGGTTGATTTGTTCACAACTATGTGTGTTAGTTGACCAATAAGACACGATGTTTAATTTTTATACATTTATACATTCCATGCCTTTATCTAATATTTTCTATCATGATTATGATGTTATTATGATTCTTATGCTCACCCATGTTATATTGATTCATGTTTTTATCTATCCTCTTACTAGGATTTTAGCTCACCCATTTCAGTGATGTATATCCTAAGGTTATTACTTGTAATAAGGAGAATAATAAGGTAAATAAGAAGCAAGAGAAGAAGTAATTAAATAATTTTTATGTTTTATTTCTGTATAACCCTAATTTTCCCAAGAAACTAAACTATTTAACCCTATATTTTTAAAACTAGTATGTCATTCATCTTTAAAATGATGTAATAGTCATGTATGAAAAATTAGGGTCGCTATAGTTGGTATTAGAGCATGGTTTAATTAATTTGGGAATTAATATTAGAGAAACTTAGTGAAAACCCTTAGTATGAGACTAAGAATATATAATTACTTAAGAAACTTTTCTTTAAAAAAATTATAAACATAGGGATTCCACAAGATATTCCTTTTGAGTTAACTATAAAGAGGAATAAATTATTTATGACTTGTTGACTACATTTTTTTCAAACATTTTCCATTTTAAAAAATGGTGGGAACTAGGAAAAATCAATCCAACAAACTCTGTGAGGGGAAATATAGCAATTTCCCAAAAAAACATCCCCATTTCCTTCGGAGGTGGAGTTCAAAATTTCATAGCGATAATTACCCAGCTATCTCAATCTATGAATAGTAACATGAACAATATGGAATGTTTTCATTCACCTAAGAGGGAGAAACTGGATATAGAGTATTTTTTTTGTGGAAATAACCACCAACATTTAGTGGATCTTCAGATCCACTAGTCGCAGAATAGTGGGTCAACTTAATAGAGAAGATATTTTCTGAAATTCATTATTCTGAGATTGATAAGGTGACTCTGGCCATTTATAATCTAGATGGAGAGGCCAACCAATGGTGGGTATTGATTAAGAACACCATGAAGAAGGAAGAAAATGAAGATTTGGAGTGTGGAGACATTAAGATAATGTTTCTTAATAAGTATTTCCCTCACAATCTTCATACAATTATGGAGAGAGAATTCATAGAGCTAATGAAAAAGGAAGGTGAATCTATCAAGTACTATAAAGAAAATTTCCCAAGGATTTCAAGTAATGCCTTAAGTTTTGTTATAAAAAATGATTGAAAAATTGATTGATTATTTATTGGTTTAAAACCACACATTCGAAAGGCTATAGAAATTTGAGGCTTTGATAGTTATGAATATTTTTTTCAATGTGATCTCAAAGTGGATATGGAGATTGGTGAATGTTACCATGACTATGGTGATAAGAAATGAAAGATGGAGTTTCAAACTGGAGGATCTAAGGAAAAAAGGTGGAAAGAAAACTCAACCAACCATAGGTAAAAAATGTTGGAAGAAGAATCATGGAAATTGTCTCAAAGGGATGGGAAAATTATTCAAGTTTGAGAGAGAAGTCCACCAAGCTTGTAAATGTCGAAGAGACATGAGGAATCTGGAAAATGTGGTGGAGGAAAAGGGAGAACCACCCATGGTTCAATGCTTCAACTTTAGGTAGAAATGGAACTATGCAAGACAGTGCAATAAACATCAAGTCCTCAAGGGTAATCAGCGTCAACAACCACCAAAGCCAAAGGATAAAGGGAATGATTATGAAATCACTACTACTGAGGTGTATCCCATAAATGATGTGGTGATAGGTACAATGGTTATTCATTCAAGTATAAAAAATTTACTATTTGATTCTAGTTCTATGCATTATTTCATATCTTGCAAGTTTATTAGAACTATTCAAACACAACCTCAAAAATATGGAGGTTGAGTTATCTATGGGGATTTGTTTTTGAAATTTATTGCATCCAAAGTATATAACTCCTCCTTAGTTAATATTTGTGAACTAAACCTCCCAAAAAATCTGTTCTTTCTTCCTTTGGTTGAGTTTGATTCTATATTGGGCATGGATTGGATATCTTTATAAAAATACAACATCAACTATCGGGAAACGGAGATCACTCTTCACATCCTAAGGAATCCTCTAATTCTATATAAGTGTAAGGAGGATGATGAATCTTATTTGGATTTATCATCTCAAGTGTGGATATTATTTCATTATGATCAAGCATATCCAGCTGAAATAATTGAGACAAAGGATAAAATAATGCTCGAATACATGACCATTGTGAGGGACTACACTAATGTGTTCCCTGAAGAATTTCCTGGTCTTCCTCCTAATATAGAGGTTGAGTTATAAATTGAACTTATTCTTGGATATATTCCTATATCAATGAAACCTTATATAATGTTCACCATTTATTTGGAGGATCTGAAGAAGCGGTTAAAAGAGAATCTAGACAAGGGTTTTATACACCCGAGTGCCTCACTATGGGGTGAACCAGTCCTCTTAATCAAGAAGAAGGATAGATCAATGTTCCTTTAAATTGATTATAATGATCTCAACAAAATCATGATAAAGAACAATTATCCCCTTTTATGAATAGATTACTTTTTTGATCAACTGTATGGGGCCAATTATTTCTCTAAGGTGGATCTTCATTTGGGATATCACCAATTAAAGGTGAGGAAGGAAGATATTCCAAAGAATTCCTAAAACATGGTAAGAACACTATGAGTTTATAGTTATGCCTTTAATACTAACTAATTCTCTATAAATATTCATGGACTTAATGAATAGAGTCTTTAGATATTACCTCAACAAATTTGTGGTAGTCTTTATTGATGATATTCAGATATACTCCAAGATCAAGGGGGAATATGAAAAGAATTTGATTACCATGCTAAATAATTTGTGAAGGAAAAAACCTTATGAAATGTATAGTAAATGTTATTTTTGGATTGAATAAGCATCATTCATGGGTCATGTTTTCACCAACAAATGGATATATGTGGACCCTTCCAAGACAAAGGCAATCCAATTGGGGCCCAAGACGCCATCTATAACAAAGATCCATAGTTTCCTTGGTCTAGCTAGGTATAACCAGTGATTTATGAATAAATTATCGTGGTTGAAAATCCCACTATACAAGTTGAATTATAAGAGAGAAAAGTTTGTATGGACCAGTGAATGTGAATCCAGCTTCAAAGAGTTGAAAAAGAGGCTTATCACTGCACTAGTACTCACACTACTGACTAGTAGGGAACTGTTTATGGTATAAAGTGATTCTTCAAAGATGGTATTAGGCTGTGTATTAATGAAAAATGATAAAGTGATATATTATTTCTTAATAAAGTTAAAACTCCATGAGAAAATTATCCCACACATTATCTGGATTTGGAAGCTGTGATCTTCACGTTGAAAATATGGAGACATTATCTATATATGGAGAAGTTTGAAATATATACTGATCATAAGAGCCTAAAATGTATATTCACATAGAGGGATATTAATATTCTCCATCAAAGATGGTTAGATCTCATCATGGATTATGACTTCTCAATCCACTACCATCTTGGAAAAGAGAATAAAGTTGCAGATTCTCTAAGTAGAAGGGATCCTGCAACATTATCAATGATGATAATTGAGAAGGATCCAATATTCTTAGATTTTCAAATGATGGACATGGGAATAATTAATTAAGAAACACCAACAATCCTTTCTCAAGTTATTGCTCAACTATCCCTCATGGATAAAATAAAGGATGTTCATATAAATGATGTGGAAATTAAGAAGAAGGTGAAAGCTATGTGAAAGGGGAAATCCTAAGAGTTTAAAATTGATGAGGATTTAGTTGTAAGATTTGGTTCACAACTATGTGTACCATATAATCCATATATAAATAAAGATATTTTGAAAAAAACACATATCTCAACCTTTTATATTCACCCAGGGAGCACAAAGATGTATTGAGATATCTGAGAGAACTATTAGAGGGACAATATCAAGAAGGAGATCATAGAATATACATCAAGGTGCCTGGTATTTTAGAAAGTAAAGGTTAAAAGACAAAATTATAAGGGTATGATGAAACCATTACCCATACCAACATGGAAATGGGAAAAAATCCCCATAGAATTTATCACAGGACTTCTGAAGGCATCCATAAGTAACAATTATATATGGTTTTTTGATCTTCTTACAAATAAAAATCACTTTATCACAATTTGATAAGACTTATCACTGGGTCAAATTACATGTATATACATAATATAAGTGGTAAGGCTTCATGGATTACCACTATCGATTGTATCCGATCAAGATCTGAGATTCAAATCCAAGTTCTGGAAAAGTATCCAATAAGCTCTAAACATTGAGATGAACTTTAGTATAGACTATCATCCTCAAACTGATGTACAATTTGAGAAGACTATTTAGACACTAGAAGACATGTTGAGAGAATTTTCTATGGACTTCAACGGAGTATGGGACCAACACTACCTCTGGTTGAGTTCCCTTACAACAACAGTTTCCACTCAAGCATCCAAATGGATCCATATGAAGCCCTTTATGGGAAAATATGTAGAACACCAAAATGTTGGAAAAAATTTGGCGAACGTGTGATTCTAGGACCTGAAATGGTCTAATAAATCATGGAAAAGGTTGAAACCATATAGTAAAACATCAAACCAGCCCAAAGTTGAAAGAAGACCCATTCATACAATTGTTGAAGGGACCTAGAGTTTGAGGCTAGAGATATGGTATTCCTATGCATATCTCCATGGAATATAATCATGATATTTGGTAAGAAAGGAAAGATGAGTCCCAGGTACATCACCCCCTTAGATATTCTTGATCGATTCGAAGATGTGGCCTATCTAATGACACTTCCACCTACCATGTATCATGTAAATGATGTATTACATGTATCCCTCTTGAGGAAGTACAAACCAGCTCCCTCACATGTACTGAATCTAGAGGTGGTACAATTAGAAAATGATCTCTGTTATGAGGAGAAACCAGTGAATATATTGGACTGTAGAGATACATTTCTATGCAATAAGACTACTCACCTGGTCAAAGTACTATGATGGAATCATAAGTATAAAGATACAACATGGAAACTAGAGAAAGGGATGAATGAGAAGTACCCTCACCTATTTTCACCAAAGTATGTAAAATGAAAATTTGAGGGACAAATTTCATAAGGGGGGAATAATATAACAATGTAGAATTTTATCAATTGAAATTACCTTATTATAATTATTCCATATATTATAAATCACATAAAATCATATATTTAACACAATATAAACATTATAAATAAATAATGAATAAAATAATAGGTATTTCTATAAGTTAAAGAACCATTACCGATGAAATAATAACTTAACCCTTGGAATAGTAACATGACCATTAGGATTAGTAATTAGGAAAAATGAATAGTAACCTCACCTATAAAAGTATAAATAAAATACATGCATCTTATATATGGTAATATGATATAATTATATCATAGTATAAGTAAATTAATGTTTTAGAAATTATTAATTAAGTGTTGGTATTTTTATAAAACATATATGTGTATTATCAATTTTATAATTAATATAATGATTTAAAAGAAAATTTATTTTCATAACATTTATTCATAAATTAGTATTTTTTTATTTTTATTATAATATAATTTTATGATATCTTTAATAATTTTTCAAAGTGTCATAAAACTAGTTATAATTTTAAAATTAGTATTTTTCAAATAAATTATGCTTTTAATTAAAAATTAAATTTATCATATTTAGAAAATTATTTTAATAAAATTGATTTCATTTTTGAATTATAAATTTTGAAAAATTTTTAGGGTGAATTTTTGATATTTTTCTAAAATAGTTGAATTTTTTGTGAATAGTAAAATATGATAATTTACGATATATATACATTACAAATTAAGTAAACTATTAATTGATTCATCTCTAATGTAAGAACCATAATCTATAACTCCAATAAATTATTTAATATATTAGTGATAATGTTCAAACTATTTATAGTCTTGAGCCAAAAATAATAAACTAATGAATAAAATAATCGAAAACACACCTCTCCTCCCACTATAAATACCACCCCTCGTTACCTCTTCTCTTCACACATTAAAAAATATGAAGCTTGTCAAAATTTTTCCAAATAATCTCCCCAAGACTCTCCCCATGTCTAAGATCCCTTGGTATCAAAAAAAGGCCAAACCCTTTTCCCTAAGGAGGTTCTCAAGGAGGATAAGTTCAAGAGGTAAAATCCTCTTCCTTTTTCTTTTAATTTATTATAAATTTCATTTATTTTCATATCCTCTACTCACCTCCACATATCCAAGTGGCCTGATAAATTCAATATATTTTATATACCATAATGTTATTATGTTAATGGAATTTTTCGTCTATAAATATCTTCCATTTCCTTTTATTTTAAAAAAGAAATTATCGTCCGTGGTGTGTCGATTTATCGCCACCATGGACGATACATTTTAATTTTTGACTACCAACTTAAAAACTGGTCATAAAACCATTATTATAATTAAATAATATTTTATTATACATAATATAAGTTATATAATTTTTTGGAACAAATATATAAATATGATGTTAAATAAAATGATATAATCTCATAATGGTCGTAAAAACCGCCCAAATAAATTAATTCATTTTCATTAGTGTTCTATCTAATAAATCATCCTCATACCATATAAAAAAATGAAATATAATACCAATTAAACTTCTGTATATTCATTAATACCATATAATTTTAATTCTAAAGAATCATTCTCACTGTACATGAACTTCCATACTTATAAACAAGTGAACCAATCATGTAAACCAAGGAAACGAACACTCCTAAACGATAGAATTAAACTCTATAACTCATCTAAAAGGCCATAAATAAACTTAATAAAATTATAAAAAATAAAATATATGTATAATAGGTTCTTTATATAGTAATTAACGAATCTAATATAATGATTTAGGATATTAAAGTGGAAGAATCATTCGAATATATGGTAAGAAGACTCTCAAACCCAACTCTCTTTCTTTGGATTTTCACTCTTTCAGTCCATTTTTTGTAGGAATGTTACTTAAATATAATTTATTTTTCTTTCACTTTTTTCTTGGATATACATTATTACAATATAGTTTTATGACAAATGCAATGATTTTTCCAAAAGAACTCCTCCTAAAAAAAATCTTTTACTTCTCTTGAGATTGTTTCTTCTTCACTCAAGTTTGATGATTTTTATACCAAGTATATTATTCCCTTTTTATTTTGGGAACCCCAAAGTTTATCCATGAATTTACTCTCTATAAAATTATCATGAAACCTATTTCCTTTCCATGGGTTATTTTATGGTAAAGATTGTTATATGATCTATGTGGCATGCTTGATTATGTAAATGTTATGATGTGATGGGTGTGCCTAGAATTATATACCGCCCTAATTAATTGGATAATGTGATGTGTCTAATGAGATATAGTGGAATATGTGTGAACATGATGCTATCTTTGTTCACAATGATGATTTTATGATTATTCACATATATTATGCATGAACATGATGCTAGCTTTGTTCACAAATATGTGTGGTAGTTGAACACTAAGACATAATGTTTTATTTTTATGCAATTTCACATTCAATGAATTTATGTAATGTTTCCAGTCATGATTATGATGTTATGATGATTATTATTCTCACCCATGTTATATTTATTCATGCCCTTATCCATCCTCTTACTAAAATTTTAGGTCACCCCTTTAATTGATGTATATCCTCAGGTAATTACTTATACTAAGAAGAATGTAAAGGCCACTAAGAAGCTATAGAAGAAGAAATTAAATAATTTTTATGTTTTAGTTATGTATAATTCTAATTTTCCCAATATACTAAACAATTTAATCCTAGATTTGTAAAACTATTATGTTTTTTATCTTTAAAATGATGTAGTAGTCATGTATGAAAAAGTAGGGTTGCTATATTTATGGTTTGTGATTTTGTGTGTATTTAAAATACAATATTAATATTGTAATTTTTAAAATCAAATCTCTCCATCACTCTCTCTCTTTCTATTTAAACAAAGGTTTTAGTAGATTTTTGAGGTAGATAGGACCCTTAGTTAGCATTAGGAGATTCACAAAACCCACGGATACCCTAAGATCAAGGATTATGTTGGATTATTCTTAGTAATATCTATAAATATTATGTAAAATCATTAATAAATTTTAACATTAGAGAAAAAGGTATGTTCTCTTCATTTATTTTATGCATTTCAAAGGAATGAATTAATCTTGTGAAAAATGGATTTTTGGTTGATTATTGCCATTATTACTGGATAAGGGGTTTCCCTTATAAAACTCTAAAATGGAATCAAAGAAACTTCCATTATGATTTTATTATATCTCTAGATAGATGATGAAACTTTTAAAATTTGATTTTCTAGAACACTGATGTAACATCGTCAACATTAAAGGTATGTTTGACTTTAAATTATGATGTATCTTGTCTTGGTTTTCTTACTTGGAGGATTTATATGGTAATATGGGCCTTGGAGTTCATTTTTTAGAGTATGGGTTATTAATGGGTTGCATGATGGTTTAAACTAGGGCATAAGCTAGCTGGTTGAATACACTGGCTAGCTAGTGGTGCTAATTGTGGGATATGTATATCTACAGATCCCACCAACTAGTTGGTGAGGCCCACTGGCTCAATGCTGGTGCCTAGGTTTTGGTTTCATTAATGGTGTTTTCTTAATTTTACATTAAATCAATTATTTAACTAACACTCCCAAATCCGAACCTAATGCAGATAAAACCTCTTGGAGAACTCTCCCATGGTACTCTAGGTGTCCCCTTCTTCTCCTCTTGGATTCTTGAAGTTTAGATCGATATCAGAAAAAATTTAAGTTTAGATATATCCATTAAAAGCTAAATTATACTTATTTATTTTTAATTTATCATATATATAATCCATTTAGGTGATATCTATGGTTTTCTTTATAGATCTAATAGAGGATATATGTGTGATTGATAGATCAGTGTTAGATCACTAGTTTTAGTTGCCTATATTTGATCGATCCAAGATCTACCATTTTTGAATAATCCATTTTGTTAATTTGATGTGTAATTAATCACTTGGAGTATTCAATTCCTTGAATTACAATCATATAAGTTCTATGTTGATGGATTTGATCTTGTTTTAGTGAATATCAGTGTGCAACTATGATCCTGGTGCTGTTCCTTGGAGGATATTATAGTTTTCCTTCAAAGTATTAAAGGTAATAAGTATTTACCAACTTTTGTATTTATATGGTTTTTGATGAATTTATTGTCTAGTGTGTGTGTGTCTAGTGTAGAGACCATTGCACGATAGACACATTTGACGTGTGTAGGGGGTCCCATGAGAAACTTTCATGTTTATGAATTATGTGTTCCTTATTAAATCATTTATTAATTGTGTGATATTTTATAGACTATGGAATTAATTTAAATGATATATATTCTTCCTTTATATTTGATCCCTTATATGTGGTTTGTTCATAGATGGTGGAATCTCTAATTTGGTGTTCAAGTAGGCAGGTGTCCCTAATGGACTTATCCAACTCTTTAGAGGGGGTGCATGGATGAAATGACTATAACACCCTTATATTTTATGAAAAATAAATATATTTTTTATGTATTATGTTATACGCCACATAAAAGGAATATTTCACTACACACAACACTAGCTTGGCTTGCGTTATACGCAAAAGCAACCTTCCTCGATAGCGTGTGTTGTACGCAATATCGAGTTTCACTTAACAACAATATGTTATTAAAATATTATATAAACTAGCCGTTATGAATATTATTAACTAAATTTTTAATTTTATATCATTATTATTCATCTTACATATTTTCTAGAACATGGTATGAGAACAAAATAAATTTTTCGGGTAAAATAAGTATTTTTCAAAAAATACAGCTTTGCTGCCTTTTGATGGAGCACCAAATTTAAATCGAGTTTTTGACAAGTTTATAAGTTCAATTTGACAAAATAAAATTCTTCTTTGGAAGCAGGATATAAAAATTTACTTTGGATAAATTTTTCATATTATTCTGATAACTTTCATATTTTAATGAATTGTAAAAACACACTATATTTTAATTAAAAACAACATTTTCATCGCAATAATTTATATGGTTAAATTATAATATTTAATGGTTTTAAAGTATAAATATAATATATTTTTACCATTTAATATAATGTATGTCATTACCATTAATTTTACATTGAATTCATAGGTAAAAACATTTCAATCTTTGGCAATGTTTTAACTTTTAAAATCCGTTTTCTTAACAACGAGATTAATTTTAAATTAATTACTGAAACTTCTGTATTTTGAATTTTGAAAAATGGATTCCATATTTGAATTAATTGGGTACAAATTATGTTAATAAGTTACTTTTATTTTTTTTGATATTATGAATAGTAACTACGATAATTTTTATTTATTGCAGTTAAAGGTAAATCGCGTAATTAAGGGTAAATATAAGATTATAAAATTACCATAAAACCTGAAAAAATTCTATTGGATGACTAAAAGTATACCCTTATCACCTAAGGGTCTTAATAAATTCATTTTATGGACTTTTGACCATTAAAATAATTTAATTATTATTAAAACCAAAGAAAGTGACAACATGTCACTCTCTTAAATATTATAAGTGTAATAATTTTAATTTAGTGATAAACTTCATGAAACTCAAAACATGAATAGTCTCAAAAAATATAATAAAATTATCTACATCATGTAAATTTATTTATAATTTTTAGAGATTAAATAATTATCATTAATTATGACACAATAGTGATGTTGAAATTATTTTATTGATTGAATTATCAAATAAATGATTTTAAAAGTATTAAAATAAATATTATATAAACAATTTAATGTTCTCAAATAATTTTCTAGATAAATATGACATGTTATGAATCTATTAAATCTTTTATTTCAAACATATCTTCTGTGTATATTTTATTTAAATTCAAATAAATGAATAGTTTCAAAATTGACACTATTGTTATTTTATAAAAATTACATATTATAAAATCGTTTAAAAATCACAAAAATATTTAAAAATGATAAATTAAAATTTATATGGTGAAAAATTTAATAAAGTATACAATTATGGACAATTCACAACATATAACTAATTATTTATAATGATTTAAAATTTAGAATATTATTACCACAAATAAAATTAAATAGATTATATAAGGATAAATTATGTTGATAATGTTTAAAATAAATTCCCAAATTGTATAAATTTTATTGTTTGATGATATTACAACCCTATATCATCTAAGATTCGTATTTGAGTCATTTTTGGAGGTTTTTAAGTGGGTTTGGAATTTATTATAAATTAATATTTCTTATAATTCCAAAGGTGCCCCTCTCCTCCCTTATAAAAGGGCACCTCCTCCCTATCCTATTTACACAATTTAGAGCCTTAAAGCTCGACCAAACCCTAACCATTTCCCTTATAAACTTCCCTAGAAACATACTAGAGGTCCTGGTATTATTCAAAGACAAATTTTAGTGCCCTAAGAGAAGGTTTCAAAGAGGCGTGTCGAAGAAGAGGTAATATCTGTTACCGATTCTTTCAAATTTATTTCTTCTTATACTTCCTCTTCTTTAGTTGTTTATTTATGAAGTAATAACATAAGTATAACTCATATAATTATATTTTATTATAAATTTGAAACAACCCTATTTCACCTTCTATCCATCATACGGAAAATGAAATCACCGCGCATGCGTACGTATGGAATACCGTCTCCACGCCGTGGTGTAATCTGTTTTCCACCACCACCTTACTTGGATGGATATAATGGTGTAAAGAATAAATATATATGATTATTTTAAATTGATATTTATTCTGAAATAGTATACATACACTTCAATACAATTCCACGATCATGGGAACGATATCATCGCTCGTGCGCACGTACGACCTACCGTCTCCACAATGTGATGCGACTCGTTCTACAAGATCTTCATTGAATAATGATTAAATAAATGAATAAAATGAGAAAATATGATATATATTACACTAATAACATTATGGAAATTAGGTATCTATAACCTAAAAATAAGAATGAGAATTTATTCGAAAAAACACGCATAAGAACATAAAGCAATAAACACCCGAATAACAAGTAGAAATGAAATATTACTAATAAGAAGCTAAGAATATGACCATATATGATATCATAACAATGATTATGATTCTATAATAAGTCAATGACATTATTTAAATCATTATACAGGAGGTTCAGACACGTACAAAGTATATCGGACCTAAGGTAAGGGAAAATATCACAATCTCATTTTGATCTGAGATTGTTTATACTTCAAAATTTACTGGGGCATATTTATCATCAAAATCCATGTTTCCTCATTATTTAATATTATTTAAATCCACATACAATTGTTTAAATACAATTTTACCCATTGGTGAGTTTTTATTAAAAGATATGAAAGGTATATTTTGTCATTTTTAGTATGAGGTACTTTTTGACTTCTCCGGCCAAAGTATGAGAAAAATGTTTTTTTAACTTATACGACCTGAATGGATTTTTAGAACATTATTTCCACGAAGCTTACTTTACAAGTTTTCATTTTTATTTTTAATCAAATTCTTTTCTTTTAATATTGTATGACATGTTAATAAAGGAAAAATGTTTTTGAAGTAGAAAGGATATTTTCCTCAAGAATGAAGTTCAAGTGTTTTATCAAAATTATTTTCCATCTAAGATAATATATGGTTCTGTTTCTATCCCTATTTTTACATTGATTTGATTATGTTATGATGGAATTATTTTTATGAAGTCATTTTATCTTATATAGATTATGTTATGATGGCATGATGTTTAAGAATCCCATTTTTACTACATGGGTTATGCTATGATGTATGATTTGTGATTTTGTGGAACACATAAGAATGGTTTCATTATGAGATGGTTGGTACCTATATCTCCCTCCAATGCATTGGGTAAAGATTTATATCTCATGAGATAGACATGGTTGGAATGACAAGTTAATCCGGTTTAGTGATACAGGACTGGAACGAGGAGTGAACTCGGTTCAGAAATGGACTTTGTATGCTAAGATAGTCTGGGAAATGAGTCTTGACTAATAAGAAATGATTTTCTATGATTATGTGTGTATGCCACAAAGTATCATGATTTAAGTTATGATTATTTGGGATTACTTTTCACCAATATGATTTATCCCATGTCATGATATTATTATCTCTTTTGCTGGTTAAGATTTTCAAAATGTTATGTTCTTACAGATATGATATGATCGATATTTCCTTTGTTTACCCCTTACTAAGCATTTGAGATCACCCTTTTTTATGTTTTCTTTTCCCCAGGTCTGGATGAAGGGTATTAAGTAGAATATTCCAAAATGGACTCTATATATGATGAAATAAATGGGAGACAACGTAGATGATTTATGAACTAGTTGTTTATGTTTCCCAGTTTCTAAAGACACTATACCTATACGGTCCTTTCATGGTTTTTTTATATGTTGTAATAAGTATGCTTCAATTATGAAGTAATAACAATGTATGTAGAGTATGGGTCGCTATAATGACCCATTAGTGATGTTTTTTTTCACAATATGGTTATCATATTATCATGTCATGTTATCCTAAGGAAAAAAATATTCCATTATAAGAGAGTCTATATATGTAAATGTGATCCATTGATGGGTAACATCCTTACACATGAGAGAGAGTATATTTTTTGGGCATTCCAAGCATGCGTACCATTGCATGTGAGTAGGTACCTTGAGTCATAGGTAAGACTTTATCTTAGTGGAAGGCATAGATATATTCCTTAAAGTAGGAATATGAATATTCCCTAAATTTGGATGAAGTTACTTAGCATGATCCATTTAATTCAATTGACCATATGTGATATTTATCTAGAATGGCGCTGAAGTAGGTACAACCATAGTTTATTGAAACTCAGTTATTGTAGGATCACTCGGTACATAATCGCTTGTATTCTTGTATGTGCATTTAATTTTTATTCATTTCATAAAATTATTTATACATATGAAATTATATTAAGGACACATTGGTAGTCTTATAATGGGTTTATACTCACACCTTGAATGATCATCTTAGTGCATATGCATGCTTCATGATTAGGGATCTGGAGAAGGGCACGAGTATTGCAGATGGTTGTTGAGGATATTAGAATTGTGAGGTGGACACAGTATTGGTACAAACTCATGATATTTTATGTAATTCCCTGACCCCAGTTACCTAGAGTCAGTGCATTATTTTAATACATTGGAATGATTACAAGGAATCAAGTCCCGAAGGACCGATCAGTTTAGCAGTCTTGGAAAATAGATTACATACATGAATGTTACATTGCAATTTATAACATACAAAACAACATAAATAATCCTTTATGAATGACATTATTCCCTTGGATTAACCATTCATATCAATCACTATACACTTCTTGGAATCCTGGGAAAAATAAAACATAGAAAGGGGTGAGCTCAAAAGCTCAGAAAAGGTAAGCAATACAGCATAAAATTTCATAAATAAGCATAAACATTTATGGAAATGTATAACTAAAACAAAATCCTTTTAAACTTGAACTTCAGCATAATATGGAAAACATAAAATGAAACAATTCCATTTAATTATTCACATGGATATTCTACTAGTCGAATAATCACATGTAATATCACTAACCACTTTCATAATAATGGAATGCATAATGCCAGACTATCATAACCACGTAGCCAAGGCCTCGTGCCAAGACTAAAAACAAGATTTTGTCAAGGCCTTATGCCAATACACTAGTTTTTCTCATGAGACTTACCGATGCATCGAGGAGCTATAGTGGGCTCCACCCGTCACTTACTAAGTCCAACACATTCATCATATGAAAAGGTCTAAACATAACACAAACATTCATATTAAAAACAACATACGAAATGTAAATACTTTATCTATAAACCATGAATGGTATAAAAATAACACATCCATAGTCAAACATATCACAAAACCTTTAACAAAATATGGAATATTAGTATCATGATAAATCAACTTCAAAACAAGATTAAAATCTATCAAAGGATGTTGACATAGATGAAAACGATTTGTAAAACTATTTGAAAGAAATATCCATTTTTCTTGAAAACATTTAAAAGTCACACAATTTATAAAAGAAGAAATTTAAAGAAATTTTTTGAATCAAAATGTCCCATACCACTTTGAAACTTTTGAAAGGAATTAACATTTTAAAAACATTCATGTCCATATAAATAAGTCCTTAAAAACCATTTTCAAGACATGGAAATTAATGAGAAATATTTAGAAGAATAAATATTTAAAACATTTGAAATGATGTTTTAGTAAAAAAAGTCCCTTAAAATAATCCCTTTTAAAACTCTTTCATAAAACATTTACATGGATAATAAATATTTCCCAGTATATACCTACGTAAAAACAACCTCGGATAATAAAGAGATTGTGAAATTAACCCTTACCAATTTGGTAACTTACGAAAGATACACCCCATGAAAGAGGTATCATACAATGAATATGTAAATACACATAAATTAAAGTGTATTACACAAATAATACAATTATGGGTAGTACATACACCACACAAAAGGTAATAGTGGTAATATGGCATGAATCTCACGAGAATAAGGAGTGAGATGAAAACCCCTTACCTTGCACTTTCCTTTAGTCGAGGGTACGTTTAACCTCATGTATGAAGATCATAGTATGTTATTAAATTATAACATAACCATATTAATATTTATGATATCATACATGATTCATTTATGACTTTATACTACCCATTTAATAATAATTTCCATGTTAAATTAACATTTCGGGTAATAATTGCTTTCTTTATCGTACGTGTTTTAACTTGATACTCTTGATTGTATCACTTAGACCAAGATTTAAATACTTACAGAATATAAAACATTATTTCTATATCATATATATTTAGAATATAAGTATGTATAATAGATATATATATGAAATGAAAAACACCGTTTATGGAGACGATAGTCCATACGTACACATAAACGCTGTTTCCGTTTTCATATCATGTTGAACGGAACTAAGTGAATAAGATATATGTAAATACACACACATATATATATATATGTATATATATATATATCTCCAGTATAATTATTATGTCATATATTACATACTTATTAGTAATATATATATTTTTATAATTGTCGATGAATGGTGAATGTGGAAATAAATCTCATCGTGTCGTGGAGACGGTAATCCGTACGTACGCACAAGCGACAATAAAATTTCCTTAAAGGTGTGGAATTGGATGGTATATTAATTTTAAAGATACATTAGCATGTTATTTTCATTATTTATATACATATTAATCATCGTTATATCCATCCAAAAAACATAGTATTGAATAACAAATTACACCACGACGTGGAGACGTTAAGCCGTACGTACGCACACATGGTGGCATTATCATTCATAAGATGGATAGAATAATGAATAAAGTTGTGCCGTATTTATAATAACATCATAGTATATATAATATTATGGAGTTATTATTTTATAATGGAAATAACAAAGAAATAATAAGTGGAAGAAGAAAAGAACTTGAAAGAGGGTGGTGAAATTATTACCTCTTCTTTGGGTTCTTCCTTTTGATTTGATCAAAAGGGATCCTTAAGATGGATTTATGACTAATGGAGGGCCTCTAGGATGAATTGAGGATAGTTTATAGAGTATTTGGTCAGGGGTTGGCCGAGCCAAATGGCTTATAATGTGTGAATTAGAGTGAAGTGGGAGTGCCCTTTTATAAGAGGGGTGAGGGGCACCTTAGAAAAAACATAAAATATTATTTTATAATAAATTAATATTCGGTTTATAATGGTTCCAAAATGTATTATTTAATATCTAAGGTGGGTATGGGTCGAAAAAAACTCAACCAATAGGTTTTAGACAAGTTTAGGTTACCATTTTAACCTTATCATTTAGATTTAACTCTAAGCTAAATAATTTAACTTTTACCGTGTCTTCTTTTATTCTTACATTATATGGTTAATAAACTTACTATATACTGCCAATAAAACCAAAATTGGTTCATTAATGTCATATATATTGTTATATAAGTCTTTTTACCTAACCTTAGATTTTTAGGACCATTATATCAATTAATAATATAATATTTGTTTTAAAAACCATTTTATGTCAATTTTGACACTATTTGGTATTTGTTTTTTGTTAAAATAATAACAACATGATTACTTCAAAAAAAATATATTGAATCAATAATAACATGTAATATTCACCTATAAAATTCTTGTATGTTATAAAAACTTTGAAATTATATTTATTTTAATATTCATAATACCATTTATTTTATTCTTTCATTAATAAGGTAATTACTGCATCATCATTGTTTCATTAATAAATTTAATTATTTAATATCTAAAAATTATAAATAAAATACCATTATGTAGGAAATATTTTTATCTTTATAATTAATATTTATAGTCGAATTTATCTTATGTATAACCCTATATTAAAAATGTTTTAGTTATTAAACTTTGATTTTAACTCTTTTAACTCTTCTTTGAATTAAATAATAATAAATGTCCTAATCTAATAAAAGTGGACCTAAATGATAATATTTTATTCCTAAGGTTGTTTTTGGTCTAGATACACTTGTCCAATAGAATTACAACATGTGTTATTGTAATATTAATATCATTTTTACCCTTAATTACCATATTTACTTTTAACCGCGGTAAATAAAAGTAAAAAGTTACTATTCACCAAAAATTATTTTTATCTTATTGAACCAAATTTTAATCATTGATATTAACCGTGTCTCTTGGATTTTTGAAATTCTACTCACAGAAGCGGTAAAATTATGTTTTATGTGAATTTGCAAATTCTCCTAAGAGATAGGTAAAATATGGTGAAGAGTTCAATAAACATTTTATATATCTAAAATTATTATAACTGACTCCAATAAATTACATTGTACTTATATTGGTATTATGTATCTATTTTGACCTAAAATAAATTTAAATGAAAGAAATAATTAATTAAATAAAAAGTTGGTTTTAACCAATAACTCAGTGTTTTTCACTATTCACCCAAATATGGAAGTTATCAGAAAAACACCAAAAATATATTGAAACTAAATTCTTATGTCCCGATTATAAAGAAGAAGTTTATTTTTTCAAATTGAATATATAAAAGTTTAAAATATTGTATTTAAAAAGGGTTCAACATTTAAAGGCGGTAAAATTGCATTATTTGAAAAATAATTCTTTTATCAGAAAAAAATGAATTTGTTCTTACATTATGTCTAAAAAACTCATAATATGGATTATAAAATTATAAGGATTAGATAATGTTCACAATTTAGTTAATACTATTTCTAACTACTTTTGAACGGCTAGTTTGGTAAGTCGTGATGCGCTTGAACTCAGTGTTGCGTGTAGTGTAAGTTATTGCATTACATTGAAGAAATAACGTACTATGAAATATTGGGGTGTTACATTCTCCCCTTCTTCAATAAATTGCGTCCTCACAATTTGAAATTGTTCTTCGAAAATAAAAGGTTGAAAATAGAAAGTTCCTTTTTGGGAAAACCCACATCGAAAATTGGGTTAATAAAATTTAGTCTTAATAAGAGGAAAAAGGGGAATGAAAAAAGTCACCACCAAATTAGTGTTTCAGATAGGAGAGTATTGGTGGAAATTATAGAAACATAATTAGAGGAAAAACATAAATATTTATAGGGACTGATTGAGGTCATAAATCACAAACAAGTGTAAAATTGAAGGCCTCAAAGTCATCAATCTATGATGAGTTAAAATATCATCGGTTCAACAAAACATAAGATATTAGGATAACACATTTTTGGTTTTAAGATCCTTTCCCTAAAGTTTAAGGATTAATTCCTTCATAGGATGAAAAAAATATACTTATCAAGTAGAGTTATGTCCTTTAACTAATTTCTACCACAAACTCATCTTTCACTCTAAAAGATAATAGAACTTAAAAATATTCTATTTATCCTAATCGTATAGGGTTCCAAAAATAATGAATTTATAATTCACATATCAGACCCTTTTTAAAAAAAACTACATTATTCAACACAGGACATCACGTGGGCTAGTGATTTGTGATACAACCTTTCCTCCCTTCAGTTGCGGGTTCAAGTGTCACGGCCTTGCCAGACGTGACGGGTTGCCACCCGACCTCCGGGTTATCCTTTTTATGGCAATCCAAAAATAACCTTAATAATAGTATCCAATTTCAAAATTAATCCATTCCATCCTTTAGAATTATCCAAAATAATTATATCCAAACTCTCAGTCCAAAATTTATAAGGAAGTTAAACATAATGAGGATCCTTTTTTCAAGGTAATAACATGTGAACGCCTTCATCATGTATTCTTTTACAACACCACAACATCATGAATTACCAAAATCAACCATCTCTTATTCCAAAATCACTACCTCATTATCAGGACCATATTAAGGATTACCTTTCCTTCAACCATTTATTTTCCAAAAAGTGTAGATTAAAATTAAGTCACTTTTCTTAGAACCATATACTCTCAAATCCTCAATAAAATAGCACTGCAGTACAATCCTTATTTATCTCTATAATTCATGTAACTAATGTACTGTTGATACAACACTCAAATGAAATAATTCTATAATAACAACATACGAACAATAGTCTTTCTTCTTCATCTCAGGTAGTATCATAACATTATTATTATCCAATAATATCATTTGTGGTATACTCTTATGAATGGGATATTGATTCGTGTAGTGTCTAAACGCCTTGCAGATGAAGTATTTTACATTTGAAAACATTTTATTACCCTTGCAATCATATACATGGTGTCATTTTTCTCCATACATATAACAACTCCCATTCCCTTCAAGAATTTACCAAGGTGATTCATTCCACATTTATCACATATTGGAAAATCCTTCTTTACCTTATCCCCTTTATCCATCTTTCTTTCTACCATCCTTTTCTTCTCTGGATTCCCTTCAAAGCCATAGGACTCCAATAATTATTTACTTATCTTATCAACACATGATACTATTTATTCATATGATGATAATACATGGGAGACTATTTCCCTTCTAAATTATGGATTAAGACCAAGAAAGATATGATCTTTCTTACTCTTTAGATCATGCGTATTGCTAGAGTTCTCATTCCTTCTACTGGGTGCCATTTCTAAACAATGGAATACACTAGATTTGTTTATGAATAGAAATACCTAATCCCAAACTTGTAAAACACTTAACAAAAATTAAACAGTTTATGGATATAATCCATAATCATAAAAATGTCTTCTTTGAGGAAGTATATACTCATAAACCCTTCATAATGGTTTGTAAAGAAAATAAGAATTTTCCTAAGAATATACCCCGGGAGTATCGTAACAAAGAGTGCAGCAAGACCTGTTGTCGTGCACCAGTTCCCGTTCGAGTCTAGCTCAAAGTGGTGTTTTCGGGTTTCACCCCTAGGTACATCTATGCCAGAGCCGCCTCTACCTGCTTGTATCCAGAAAGGGATGTATTTCTCGGAAAACTCACAAAATCTATACAATACCAAAAACTCTACAAAATTATTCTATACTAATCCTCAATATATATCTTATGTCTATGTGCTCTAATCAGAGTTTATCTAAATCTAGCTTACGAGGTTATTTCTAAACTTCCTCTGATACCAACTATAATTTCCCAAACCCAGTTACCTAGAGTCGGTGCATTATTTTAATACATTGGCATGATTACAAGGAATCAAGTCCTGAAGGACCGATTGGTTTCGCAGCCTTGGAAAATATATTACATACATGAATGTTACATTAAAATTTATAACATATAAAAAAACATAAATAATCCTTTATGAATGCCATTATTCCTTTGTCTTAACCCAGCATATCAATCACTACACACTTCTTAGAATCCTTGGAAAAATAAAACATAGAAAGGGGTGAGCTCAAACGCTCAGTAGGGGTAAGAAATATAGCGAAAACTTTTATAAATAAGCATAAACATTTAAGGAAATGTATAACTAAAACAAAAGACTTTTAAACTTGAAATTCAGAATAATATGGAAAAAATAAAATGAAATAATTCCATTTACTTATTCACATGGATATTCTACTAGTTGAATAATCACATGAAATATCACTAACCACTTTCATAATGATGGAATGAATAATTCCAGACTATCATAACCACGTAGCCAAGGCCTCGTGACAAGACTACAAATAAGATTTTGTCAATGCCTTGTTCCAAGAAACTAGTTTGTCTAATGAGACCTAATGATGCATCGAGGAGCTATAGCGGGCTCCACCCGTCACTTACTAAGTCCAATGCATTCCTCATATGAAAAGGTCTAAACATAACATAAACATTCGTATTAAAAATAGCATATGAAATGTAAATACTTTCTCTATAAACCTTGAATGGTATAAAAATAACACATCCATAGTCAAACATATCACAAAACCTTTAACACAATATTGAAGATTTGTATCATGATAAATCAACTTCAAAACAAGATTAAAATCCATCAAAGGATGTTTACATAGATGAAAATTATTTGTAAAACTCTTTGAGAGAAATATCCATTTTTCTTGAAAACATTTAAAAGTCACACAATTTAGAAAAGAATAAATTTAAAGAAATTTTTTGAATCAAAGTTTCCCATACCACTTTGAAACTTTTGAAAGGAATTAACATTTTAAAAACATTTATTTCCATATAAATAAATCCTTAAAAACCATTTTTAAGACATGGGCATTAATGAGAAAGATTTAGAAGAATAAATATTTAAAACATTTCAAATGATGTTTTAGTAAAAAAAGTCCTTTAAAATAATCCCTTTAAAAACTCTTTCATAAAACATGGACATGGATAATAAATATGTCCCAGTAGATACTTACGTAAAAACAACCTCGTATAATAAAGAGATTGTGAAATTAACCCTTACCAATTTGGTAACTTACGAAACATACACCCCATGAAAGAGGTATCATATAATGAATATTTAAATACACATAAATTAAAGTGTATTACACAAATAATACAATTATGGTCAGTATATACACCACACAAAATGTAATAGTGGAAATATGGCATGAATCTTAGGAGAATAAGGAGTGAGATGAAAACCCCTTACGTTGCACTTTCCTTTAGTAGAGGGTACGTTTAACCTCCTGTATGAAGATCATAGTATGTTATTAAATTATACCATAACCATATTAATATTTATGATATCATACATGATTCATTTATGACTTTATACTACCCATTTAATAATAATTTCCATGTTAAATTAACATTTTAGGTAATAATTTCTTTCTTTATCGTACGTGTTTTAACTTGCTACTCTTGATTGTATCACTTAGAACAAGATTTAAATAATTCCAGAATATAAAACATTATTTCTATATCATATATATTTAGAATATAATTATTTATAATATACATATATATTAAATGAAAAACACCGTTTATGGAGATGGTAGTCCGTACGTACACATAAACGCTGTTTCCATTTTCATATCATGTTGAACGGAACTAAGTGAATAAGATATATGTAAGTACACACACACACACACACATATATATATATTTATATAGTATCATTATTATGTCATATATTACATAATTATTAGTAATATATATATATTTTATAATTTTTGATGAATGGTGAATGTGGAAATAAATCTCATCGTGTTGTGGAGATGGTAATCCGTACGTATGCACAAGCGACAATAAAATTTCCTTAAAGGTGTGGAATTGGATGATATATTAATTTTACAGAGAAATTATCATGTTATTTTCATTATTTATATACATATTACTCCTCATTATATCCATCAAATAACATAGTGTTGAATAACAAATTACACCACGGCGTGGAGACGGTAAGCCGTACATACACACATATGGTGAAATTATCATTCATAAGATGGATACAATAATGAATAAAGTTTTTCCATATTTATAATAACATCATAGTATATAGAAGATACTTGATTTATTATTTTATAATGGAAATAACAAAGAAAGAATAAGTGGAAGAAGAAAAGAACTTGAAAGAGGGTGGTGAAATTATTACCTCTTCTTCGGGTTCTTCCTTTTGATTTGATCAAAAGGGCTCTTTAAGTTGGATTTATGAATAAAGTAGGGACTCTAGGATGAATTGAGGATAGTTGGGAGATTATCTGGGCAGGGGTTGGCTGATCCAGATGTCTTATAAGGTGTGAATTAGAGTGAAGGGGGAGTGCCTTTTATAAGAGGGGTGAGGGGCACCTTAGAAAAAACATAAAATATTATTTTATAATAAATTAATATTCGGTTTATAATGGCTCAAAAATGTATTATTTAACTTCTAAGGTGGGTATGAGTCGAAAAACACTCAACCAATAGGTTTTAGACAAGTTTAGGTTACCATTTTAACCTTATCATTTAGATTTAACTCTAAGATAAATAATTTAACTTTTACCGTGTCTTCTTTTATTCTTACACTATATGGTTAATAAACTTACTATATACTGCCAATAGAACCCCAATTGGTTCATTAATGTCATATATATTATTACATAAGTCTTTTGGACTAACCTTATATTTTTAGGACCATTATATCAATTAATAATATAATATATTTTTTTAAAACTATTTTATGTCAATTTTGAAACTATTTGGTATTTTTTTTAAAATAATTACAGCATGATTACTTCAAACAAAATATATTGAATCAATAATAACATGTAATATTCACCTAAAAAATTAGTGGATGTCATAAAAAATTATATTTATTTTAATATTCATAATACAATTTATTTGATTCTTTCATTAATAAGGTAATTACTGCATCATCATTGTTTCATTAATAAATTTAATTATTTAATCTATAAAAATTATAAATGAAATACCATTATGTAGGAAATATTATTATAGTTCAAATGAATATTTATAGTCGAATTTATCTTATTTATAACCCTATATGAAAAATGTTTTAGTTATTAAACTTTGATTTTAACTCTTTTAACTCTTCTTTGAATTAAATAATAACAAATGTCCTAATCTAATCCAAGTGGACCTAAATGATAATATTTTATTCCTAAGGTTGTTTTTGGTCGATATACACTTGTAAAATAGAATTAGGACATGTTTTAGGGTAATATTAATATCATTTTTACCCTTAATCACCATATTTACTTTTAACCGTGGTAAATAAAAGTAAAAAGTTACTATTCAACAAAAATTATTTTTATCTTATTGAACCACATTTTAATCCTTGATATTAACTGTGTCTCTCGAATTTTAGAAATTCTACTCACAGAAGTGGTAAAATTATGTTTTATGTGAATTTGAAAATTCTCCTAGGAGATGGGTAAAAGTCAGTGAAAAGTTCAATAAACATTTTATATGTCTAAAATTATTATAACTGACTCCAATAAATTACATTGTACTTATGTTTGTATTATGTATCTATTTTGACCTAAAATAAATTTAAATAAAATAAATAATTAATTAAATAAAAAGTTGGTTTTAACCAATAACTTAGTGTTTTTTACTATTCACCCAAATATGAATGTTATCAGAAAAACACCAAAAATTTATTAAAACTAAATTCTTATGTCCCGATTCTAAAGAAGAAGTTTATTTTGTGAAATTGAATAAGTAAAGTTTCAAATATTGGATTTAAAAAGGGTTTTCCATTAAAAGGCGGTAAAATTTCATTATTTGAAAAATAATTCTTTTATCTGAAAAAAATGAATTTGTTCTTAAATTATGTCTAAGAAACTCATAATATGGATTCTAAAATTATAAGGATTATATAATGTTCAAAATTCAGTTAATAATATTTATAACCGCTTTTGAAGGGCTAGTTTGGTAAGTCGTGATGCGCTTGAACTCAGTGTTGCATGTAGTGCAAGTTATTGAATTACATTGAAGAAATAACGTACTATGAAATATTGGGGTGTTACAGTTTATGTAGTTTTTTTGTTTTATTTTTTGACCACTTCTTGTTTTACTTGTTGACCTTCCACATTGGTGGTCCATTTGATTTTACTTGTGTGACATTACATAACTTAAGTTATAACATTTATTTATTTTATCTTATACAATGTTGTTTATTTTGAATATTTTTATGTTGTTATTAACCTGTGATGGATATGGTTATTTAGGATATAGTATCTCCATGACACTTCACAACATCTCTGGTAGTTGGTATCTTATTAAGAATGGGGAGGTGTGCATGAGGTTATGTGGAACTACGACTCGTATCTCATGGTTTAGGTCGAGGTGTTACAAATGAAATGTTTAATAAAAACAATTATGGTTCACGATGTGTTTCATAAAAATAAAGTATTTTAATAGGGAAAAGAAATTGGTTTTATAAAATCTATTAAACCACATCATGGTTTATTAAAAATGATTATGGAAAAGGTTTCCTAGGAATAGATCATCATAAT
Source organism: Viscum album (assembly GCA_963277665.1). Lineage (NCBI taxonomy): Eukaryota > Viridiplantae > Streptophyta > Magnoliopsida > Santalales > Viscaceae > Viscum > Viscum album. The sequence continues at coordinate 1,845,538,791 of OY728132.1, read as the reverse complement.
ATGATAATTTCACATTGTTGTTTTCAAGAAAAATGACCGTGGATAGTATTGAAATGTGATTTATATAAGAAAAACATGATGTATCCATGTAAAAAAACATATTAGTTTCAAAATTAAGACTTTATCTCAACACAAAATGGCTTCACCATAGAAAAAATATCAAGCTTTTCACTTAGTAAGTTTAGTTACCTGGGAAAAATCACACAGTGGTTAATGAGTAAAATAGTCATGATTTTATACTTCTATAGAAAATATATATTGTTAGAATTCTCAAAAATATTTATTACAATGGGCCTAGAATACTTTAACCCCATTTTAAATAATGATCTAATCAAGGGATAACATGACTCCATATATAATATGGGGTATCTGCATTTTATCAATGATAATGTTGATCAAGGTAGTACCTAAATCCATACCTAATATGGGTTACCCACACCTTGTCGATAATGAGATCTATTTATGGGAGTATTTTATCCAACATGTCTACCAAAATCCCCATAGGAGGGTGTAATAAATTTGGTTTTTACATTTACGCCATTTAAATTTTTTTGACAATTCCTTTGAATATATTAGTGGTGATGGCATGAATATCAAGTGTCATTGGAACCTCATATTGAGTATATAAAATAATATGAATATTTTATTAAACCACCATGTGTTTTTTATAAATAATTATATAACTAATGAATAAGACATTGGATTGGGAAATTGAGACCATGAATGAATTTAGAATGTGAGATTTAACCTAGGCGGGCCATAAGTTTTGTTTGCATCAGGTTCTGCGATGCTTCACAGTTGTATGTATATATTTAGAATATTCAATAAATAAATAAATTAAATATATAATTAATTCTAAAAAACTAGTAAAAATCCTTTATAATCTCATATTAATAAAAGTACTATGGTTCGCCACATAAGCCTATTATTTTAAAGGATCCACTTGTGGTTGGGATCTTGACAGGAAATCTAGAAAAATTTGTGGAATCAGTGTCGAGCACATCATAGATCATCAATCATGTCAAAATGGGTTCCCTCTTCACCAATGATAGACCCTTATCAAGGTAGGGATTGTTTTTGTTGTATTCACCTAGTATTTAATATTTTTGTGAGAATTTATTGATTTTTTTTGAATAAAATTGGTGTTTGATCTTTTCATGACACATTTAACTTATTTTTTTCTTGAAATTACATTTTGAGGTTTATTTGGAAATATTATTAGCCCATAAAAAAGTTGATTCCATCCCATGAGAGATGGAAAAATCACACATTTCCATTATATATTATTCAATTTTTTTTGAGTTCTCCCTCCATTTATCACATGTTTGTCACTGGAATTTAGTTTTTTGGTATGTGATTTGATCATTCCCAATAAAAGATTAATTGTGTGATTTATTATCAGTTTCATAGATAATGTTGTGGGTTAAAAAAGGATAATAGTATGGAGTAGGTGATCAAGATGATGGATTGTGTGTAACTCCTAATTGTAGGCGTGTTTAGGAAATGGTAACTCATATGGGATGAAAAAAATGAAATTCTTTATTAAAGGGTGGGTAAATTTTGATCACAAGAATCAATTCAGTCTTAGTCAATGCACTGGGAGAGTATCTTGGTGGGATTTTTGGTGGATTGGTGGATGTAGTGGAATAAAAGAAGATGAAAAAGGATTCTGTACATTTCTTGAACACATGACGTATATTTAAAAATAAAACAAACAACGTATCCTAGGTGATGAGGAAACTAGGGTTTGATCCCGTGTGATTGGCTCACACACCATGTGACCCTTAACTATCCATCTCAAGGAGTACATGCCAAATAACCTGAGTGGATTCACACTCTATGTGTGTTAAGACCACATGCTATGTGTCCTCTATAGAACAATACTTAGAGATCAAGTTACAAAACGAGTACCATCCTAGGCCCCACACACCATGTATGCTAACCTATACACTATGCGGGCGAATCCTTATATCTCATGTGGGGTTCTAGTGCTCAAACATGCCACTGTTTATGGATACACACCATGTTTCTTAAGACGAACACTATGTACTAATTCTATACCCACCAAAAAGCCATGTATTCTTATATGGACTTGGTTTTTGACATCCAAGTAGTCCATCTTGGGTGTTTTTATATATAGAATGTGATGATGGCCCTAATTCTAAATAAAAATATATGGAATTCAGTGAAGTGATCATGACTAAACACATCAATATTGAAAAGACCAGGCTTGGAATTTTGGAATTATTAGTAAATGGAAATTCTCCCTAATGGTAGAGGTATGTCATGGTGAATGTTTACCTCACCATCCATAGATTTGGTTAGTTACCCCCCATAGGGGATAGGTGTGTAGGATCCTCTAACTATAGATCAAATAGGGTCAGTTTTTCCCACATACATAGGCTTAGGATCCTCTATCTATGGAGTTATTATTTATTCCCATGTAATGAGCTCACATAGGCCTAAGATCCTCCAATTGTGTCATAAATTCTTTGCTCTCATTTCTTATTCTTTCATCCCCAAACCTCCACCACTCCCCCTACCTATTAGTGACTTTTCACTTATCACCGAACTCTTCGTTCCTACTCACCTTCCTGAATCTCCACCTATCAACATACACACCTCCACCCTACCTAACCATCTTAACCTTCACATATCTACCTCCCCCTATCTATACTCTCCATATCCTTCCCCATATGGATACCTCCAGCTCGACTCTTCCACACTATATTTTTCTTTTCCTTATTCTCACCTTATCAAATACCCTTTCTTATTGTTTTCCTCCACAATCAAGAAACACTAATAGAGTCATTTCCTGAAATCCAAATATTAGACTCTTTTATCTCTTCATCCTAGTAGACTCAGTATGCCATGTTCTTCAAATTAGATTTTGAAACAATTTTATTCATTATTCAACTTCATAGGTTAATTGAAACTATAATGATAGTTGCGTCACATAAAATTCATCAAGATACCTTTGATCTAAACTAATACTTTGTCTTTAATTTCATTTGGAATCATTAGATTGGTTTAGTTGAACTCTATACCAATGTTCTCTTATACAAACTCAGTAAACACTTCATTCCCTTATTTCTATAAACCCATTCAATTTATTCCAAGGTTTTGTAATATTTTACTTAGGATTTTTTGATTAATTATTTCCCCCCTATTTTTATGTGCAGTTCAATTTCTAGGATTTCAAATGAAAATAAATATCTAGATCTAACATTGATTATTTGAAATCATAATATTAATATTTTTTTCCAAATTTATTCTTATGAAACACACAGTTCACTATAAATTTCTTATTCAAATCAATTGTAAAAATAATTTTGTATTCAGGTGGAGAAATTTTTCTTACAAGAATCCCATGAAAATATCATGTTTTTCATACCCTGTAATTTTTGATTTCTATTTTTCCATTTTTTACTTCGATTTCCATAAAATCTAATAATCATGGGTTTTATCACATCCTTTCCCTACCTTATTCGAATTTAACATAACAATATATTATGTGAATCTATTTCACAACAAAATCTATAATGTCTGTCTATCCTATTACAGTAAGTGTTCTTACATCATTGAACTAGGTGTTGTTGACATGAATAATGTAACTCCTACATTTCTAAATACGTTCCTAGATAATTTTGTTCACATCAAAAATTTAATTAACATTACTTACCATTACCAAATTATAGGTTAAATTATTTTCACTTAAATATTGAATGATTAAAATTGCAATTGTTAATTTCAATATATGTTTTCATATATGGAATATTATATATTCTATTGTTCTCTAAATTTTCAATTTTTTTACTATTAATTGAGAAATATAAATTTTTAATAAAATAATATTCATTACATATATGTTTTATCCAATAACACCATATCTTTATTACGCTATATATATATAGTTTTCTATCTACATTATTTAGAATCTTTATCGAGTCTCTAAAAAAATACCTACAATTTTTTATTTATTTCAAATTTCATTTTTCTTGTACCCTGTTTCATATTTAATGCATATTTTCTATTATTTATATTAATAAATTTGACTTTTATTGAAATATTTTTCCTATAAGTTCTGATTTTAATTTATTTTCATATTGTATTTCATAGTTTTGTAATTATAAATATAAATTTTAACACAAAACTTATATGATTATATAATTAAATTTAATATAAAATTGATTTAGTTATTTCACATAATTCCATCATGTTTCAAAATTATTACTTGAATAAATATCTTACATGAAATTTTTCAGGAAATAAAAATTCAATCAATAGTATGTATAATCATGAAATATCTTGTATGGATAAGGAAATTACTAGGTTCATTTGAAATCAAAGTCCCTGTTATGGATATACATATAATTATGGTGTGATTTCTTTTGAATTTCATATATCATAGTAAAATATATACTTATTAACACTTTTTATTATAAGATAATTGAAAAAAATCTATATATACTATTTAAAGTACTAATATCTTCTAATAAATTCTTAATTCAAATCTCTATGAAAAAATGGTATGATTTTTTTATATTTTTTCTATCTTTGTTTCACATTAAAGCTTAATATATATATGATTTATTCTCTACACAAATTACATTATTCACTATAAAATATAGTAATACCTTATAGTATGTTTTGTATTATATTATTTATATCAATAATAATTTTTATGTCATGTTAATACCCTTAAATACATAATTTTTTTCTTCCAAATATTTGTTGGAATACTTCAATTTTGAATAGATAGATGAATCAATTTTTTTCATCCAAATTTATATTTAAATAATTAATCATGAATAAAAAATTTAATCTAATATCATGGTTGTTTTTTTCATGTATGGAACCGACATATTTCAATTCTTAATTTCATCCATGGTTTCTAGGGATTGATTAATTGACTGTGGGATGAGTTGTGAAGATGTATGATGAAAATCCCATTCCCTATTGTTTTCAAGAAAATTGGTGATTTTTTTTGTTTTAGATTACACTAGGAATCCAATAAATAATGAAAAGGATGGCCTATGTAATAATGAAAATGACTATTTATCATATTTTTACACCATAATAGTGTAGTAATATTCTATCATTATCATTAATTTTTTTTGCCTTATAATTTGTTTATCATCTACTACATTTTGTACATTGTTTTTAGTTTATTAACATGTCGTTTTATTTTTAATATTATCAACTTGAACTATATATGTTCACCTCCCTGCCACAATTTACTTTAAATTTATTATATCTATGTTAAATATGTGTATATAACCACTTTTTATACATAAAAAATAGAATAGAATATCTTTATTATTTCCAGTACTAGCCACTTTCAATAAATTATTATTTCATATCTATTTACAAAATAGGTATGGACTATTTTTTCTTTTATGTATATTTTTTTCACATTAATGGTCAATGAATATTTTTTTATTCACACAAATTAAATTATAAAATACATCATACAATAATTAATAATAATGTGTTGTATATTATATTATTTATAATAATAATAATTTTAATGGTATATCAAAACACTTATATATATATATATTTTCAAAGGTTTAAAAAAATATAAGTATTGAATAGATAACTGAATCAATTTTTGTTCGCTAAACCCTGGGTTTTTTATATAATTTTTAATGTTACCAATAGGTACTTAATATTATAAATTTTATGTGTACCTGTATTTTCTATCACTTTATACTTTTACGCCACAAATTTCACCAGCCATTAGATTTTTGGAATTCTAAAAGAAAATTCTATAATTTTTTTTCTTCATTAAAAAACTAGAGGGATTAAGGTGGTGATTCATGTGATTCTATTTCCGTAAGTTTTTTTCATATTATATCATATATGAGTATGTTATTAACTCTAATTCTCACAATTTTTATAAGGGTTTGAACATTCCCATTAACTTTTTATTTTGTATGTTTTGAAACATGATATTCCAAATCATGAGAGATTAACAAATAGTATCAAGGATATGAGTTCCTTTAACAACATTAGACCTAAATATAGTGTATTTTTGTAGAATTTTTTATTTTAATTATAGTCCATTAGTACTATATTTTTATGTTTACTCACATTTTCTCTCACTTTATACTTTTACACCCCAAATTTCATCGACCATTATCTTGTAGCCTTACGAAAGAAACTCCTGTAATTATTTTATGTCAAGATCAAAAAATTTGAGGGATGAATGTGGTGATTCTTGTGAATCAAATTAACTAAGATTTGTTCTCATATTATATCAAATATAAATATTTTATTAAATCTAATTCGTTTAACTCCTGCAATTATAGAGTAAATTTATGTTATATTTATACACCAAGTATTTTAAAAACATACTCTTTTCTATATATAACAGTCTCATTAATGTTTTATTAAGAAATGGTATAAACCATATAATATTTTTTGTTATCTATAAAATCATAAATATTTCATATAATAGATCATAGATGATCACTTCCTAGTTTATCAGTGTGTTTTTCTTTTTTCCTTGCTACCCAATTCATGAGTGTAGTTCTACCTTAAGTATCAACATTCAGTTGTGATGCTATTGTCATGTTTTGAAAATTTCATCTAAAAAATAAAATTACGATGATAGATTATAACTTTATCAATATCCAAATATGTATTTAAACATGTAATATCATTTTTTTCCATGGGATATTTTAAATCAACTAATAGAATATTTTTCTCAAGTAATTTAGAAAGGTATAAAATTGTTTCATGTTCTTTTATTTTTTTGTGACCTATATTTATTTTTAATATAATTTAAATTTAAACTAAATTTTCATAATTTACATTACTATATAGATTCTAGGCGCTACTCTTCATAGGAAATGATTCTAGGGAAAAGGATCATGTTTGAATTATCTTTCCTATTTTCTTAATTTTTTGTTCAAACATGAGTAGTAATAGTAAATTATTTTTGATTTGTTATGTATTTGAATATTTTATTTAATAGAACATGTTATAAAATATTTTTTTATGTAAATTTATTTTTATTTATTTTTTAATATGTCATGTATCTAATTTTGTTTTGGGGTTCTGTTTAATTCCGGTTTCCATTTTAATAATATAATTTTATTTATTTATTTATTTTATCTATACTATATTTTGTTTTATATATAATCTATAAAATTATTTTATTGAAAAATTGGTTATGTACGTACTATGGTATTTAATTTTAAATTATTCTATAATGTTATATTATAATTTGTATTGAATGGAATAAAATTTTTTCTTGATTGTTAAAAAACTTATTCAGTCACTCTGTTTGTTCTATGTTTTTTGGTAACATACATTTTAATTTTTTTAAAGAAAATAAGTTATGTTTTTATTTGATCAATTTATATTTCTTTCTTAGCTACTAATTTTTTTTACAAAAAAATATGTTAAGACCACTTAAAATTTATTATAAATTATTAAAAAAATATATTACTTTTTAAAATCTACTACATTATATAACGATATTTATTATAATAAATATATGTTTTTTTATTTACTATGAATTACCCATAGAATGTGAATTGTTTCATTCCTAGGCAATACACACTTTTTTTGGATAAAATAATATATTTCTCTTATTTCAAGTATATATTTCAATACCAATAATTTATATCAATAACTAGCTAAAAACTAGGCATGAAAAATTCATGGTATCAGGTTTACTACCATTATGAAATATCTTAAAATTTATGTTCTTTTTGAATAATATTTATAATTAAAATACACTCGTGTAGTTTAATTCAATATTTTATCAATTTACATTTTTTTGTATCAAGGTAATTCCATAATGGCAATTCCTCAATTGCTCACATAATGTTTTATATTTAATATTTTAAATTTATCATTTATTTTCTCTTAAAAGTGTTCTATCATACCTAATAATTAAATTTATTAAAAAAATATATTTTATTTTAGTTTATAAGAGAATGGTATTCAAAAACCATATGCATATTTTTAAACTTGAATTAATATTAATAAATTACTACGGTTAAAACTTAAGTTAGAGGAATTACAATATGAATTTTACACGTATTTTAATATTCATCTATATGAATACTTTAATAGTATACACTAGTATTAATAATTTTATAGTAAGAAATAATAGTATGTATACATTAATACATGAAAAATAGTATTTACCTCACCTGATCCCATGAGGATAGGCTATGAGGATGAGCCTACATGGTTGGCCCACATGACTAGTTCACATGGCTCGATGCATTTGGCGCGTGTGCTATCCTGCGTCACATTGCATGTTCTTCCCCCACATTACATCATACACCTCATGGAACCTACCCTAAATTGATACACCTCATTCTATCCACCTTATGCTATGAATTCCTCATCCAATATACCTATACCTTATGTGGTCCTTTATCACCTGGAGCTGCATCCTCACATCACACCTTTGCCTCAGCCCCAGACCCAACTCCCTTTCAAGCTACTATAGGCCAATATTGGGATGAAAACATCCCTTTATTTCTATGTTCAAGAATAAAAGAAATATTATAAATATATATATTGAAACCCTCTCATTGAACTCTCACCAAGAACATACACATGGTGAAAAAAGTTAGAATTAAAAAATATAACATAGGGATATTTTGACATGAGGGTGAAGAAATCTAGAAAAGAGGTCGAAATATTTAAATAGAGAATTTATAAAGATCAATCCAACATAAATCTACCAATAAGAGAGAAATTTAAAAATAATTAAGCCATATATTGTATTTGGATTATTTGTTACTGAAGATAGTTTTCATGTTTGGTGTCATTAAGGATTCCCTCAAGTTGTTCATGATCAACATCTACCAGATTCTCCCAAATAATTCCATTAAATCTCCCTATAAATATAGGTTTCATTATATATAACCCTATAATTAGATAAAAATAGGTTTAAATAGAGAAATGTGTTAGTTGTTTTGGTATTTTATTAAAATACTTGTTTTCAGGTATTGGTCTAAGGAACTAATAAAGAGAACTCGAATTATAGAATTTTTAGGGAAAACACACCTTTTAAAACTCAACCATGGGATCATATTTACCATCATAGGAATTGATTTTAATAAAAAACATTAGCATCATAAATTCATTTTTAAGAACAAAAAATAATATATTCTTTTTAATATATTATTGTTGAGGCACTAAAATACCTGGAACTCCTATTCAAATTAGCGACTCATCTCAAAAATACTCTTAAAAATATTTTAAAGATCTGGAAAAATAATTTTACTCACTATATCCTCTCTAGTTTTAAAATATATTTTTCTTAAAAAGGAAAAAATTAAGGTTTCATAAAAAAAGTTTATAGATTAACCTTTTGTAGAGATCAACCAAACTTCACACACAAATCCTTCATCTTCATAGGCCTGAGTTCAAAATGAAACCAAAACACCATCACCCATGAAAGGAACATCCACTTTTATCACCCATTACATTGGGTATAACTCATTATGATGCATAACTTAATGGAAACACACATCCATCCTATACAAGTCTTTCTAAGTCTTGACACCCATTCTCACCTAAAGGTTGGCCCACCACATGGGATGAAGTGAATCAATGAACCACTGAAATATATATTGAAATAGTTTATTACCAATGTCACATTTGGTGGGAGTTCTTCACTCCACACTATTAAAGAGTGTTATAGATGGTTGTTACATGATAAAAACTCATACATGTCGTACTCTAACACTAATCACTTCAAAAATATTTTTCACTAACACCAATAGAGGTGAAAGATAACATGCTCCAATAGACCTATGCCATTTTATCCATCATAACCTATCCACAAGGAATTAAAACCAATATTTATAGCTTACATAATTAATGTTACATGGACATTATCTGCAAATATATTTTTAAACATCTGCAATAATCCTCTATACTTATCCTAATCTCTAATAGGTTTTCACTAATTATCAAATATTTATTGGGTTTTTTTCATCTCTACTCTTTGAAAGATATATAATAGAACATTAGAAACCAAACCAAACTCATAAAACCTATTAACATCACACGACTACCCATTTGGTGGCCCAATCCACCAAATTTTGAAGAAAAAAAATCCTAACTATTCAGATGAAACTTCCCTATCTGCTCTAGAACCCAGGATAACACTCTCCAAATTAGGGTGATCATAAACCAAATCTTGTAGAGAGTACCTCCTCCTATAGAACATAAAAATAGTTTCAATGTGATGCAAAATTTCAAAAATTATACATTTGAAATTCCACAGAAGGTCGAGATCCACTCAACTTATACATCATGTTATTTAATAAGAACTTATGAGGAAATTACACTACACCTAGGGATGTTGTTGATGTGCTCCCCACCTTTAAGAAAACCCTTCATGTACATATCTTGATAATGTATGGTAAAATAGGATTACTGAGTTTTCATCACCATTAAAAACCTTCTTGCACAATGTAATTTTTCAAGGACATCACCATTTATCAAAGGTGAGAAGCATCTCCCTCTCAAAAAAAGATTCAGGTACTCTAAAGTAGGCTACTCATGAACCTCCTCCATGAACGAGACATAGATACTACTTCCAAGGTTGTTAGACACCAAGCCACTAATATAATACTAAGATCTCATCAACTATCATGGTTTTATCTCCATGAATCCAACCACTACTCCATAGATCTAGAACCCACCCTATGAGTGTTTATTTCATAACTGGTAATCTCATAATAAGACTAGGGAATTTACCAAAACACCTTATATACACCTATGTGAATTGATAACATGTATGAATCAATAATAGTTCTCTATAAATTTTATATGGGTGTTCATTATTCCACTAATACATCACTTGAAACACCATCTCCATAATACAAACTAATGCATATTTCAGTATCCATTTGAAGGAAAACAATGGGTCACTCATAAGAATAATTCTTGGGTTTATATATACTCATAGAAAGTGAATTATCATCTAAACACCTAGAGAATAAATCCATGATTACCATTTGATGGTTAGCTCACTACAAATTCATAAGGTTGGGATCTGCACACCACATCTGAGGGAATCCTACTAACTACTCGAGGTAGAACCTACCTCATTCACTCAACAATGTATTATCATGTAGTGTTAGCATTGAAAACCAATCCATAATGAGGTATCCACTATTGGATTTCATATATACCATAAAGGAATCTCATGAAATACCTATTTTCATGCTAAGGATGAACTCACATTACCTGAGGGGGTGATTGAAAGATGGTTTGCATTATTGGAAATTCTCTAGCCGATAAGGGTTCAGCTAAGGATTTCAATGTTTAAAACACATGTTTTTCGTAAATACTTTTGTTAAATCTTGTTGAGTATATTTCCTTATATGCAACACAAAAAAAACAATGAAACATTAATAAAATAAAATTATTAAATATGAATGATATATCACAACCATTAAATTGTAAGGCATTAATTATAAGAAATCACCATGAAAAAACTTTATAAAAAGGTATGATAAAACAAAGGTCATTTTATTCTTGAAAATACACTTTTTCTAAAAAATCGTTTTTACGCATTAAGTGCGCTAATATAAAAATTAATTTTTATCACCATTAAGAATTTTATTTAGTAAAATGGAATTTATATTTTGAATCAGTAGAAATAAATTATATAAAAATTCTAATTTCATTTTTTTGGAATAAAAATAAGATTACTAGGATTAAAGTTAATTATCACGATAATGGTAAAATTATTATTTTCAAAGAATTATTTTATTAACAATGTGTAATTTTTATCTAATAAAATAAATTAATATATTCTAAAAAATTACTATAATATATATTTTTGAACTTATATATAAATATATTAAGACTCATTAAATCGGTAATCAACACTAAATAATATTAAGAACACTTAATGAAAAAAAAACATTTTTCTAAAAAATAATATATATATATATATTAAATGTTTTAATTTAGATGTAAATTTAAAATTATTTAGAAGTTAAATTAAATTATATAGTGATTAAATTTTTGTTCAAAACATAACAATTTGGTAATAATTTTTACTTATATTTTAAATAAAATATAAATTACTTTGGGTAAAAACATGTTACCAAGGTAAAAACCAAAATGGTAGTGTGTAAAAATATTATGGTAAAAGACTTGTAACATGTTTAAAACGTGTGTGAAAATTAATGGTATAGTATTTATCAAACTTATATAACTAAAAAATTCATTATTTCCCACTTTGGATCTATTGAATATTGAATACTGACATCCATTATTGAAAAGGTAATGGGTATTTATATAAATTCCATTTATTCACTTATGAAAGGGGATCACTTACTCCACATTTATACACCCTTTAAAATAAATTTTCTTGAAAAAAATATTATATAGTATATCATAAAATATCTTTCCACTTCTTAGAATCTTCAGTTTTGATAAATACCAATCTAGGGAGCCTTAAGGTGTTACCCAAGGGAGAACATCCAAAGGGAGAGGTAATTTTCTCCACTAAGCCCTCTTACTTCTTTTAATCTTATACCACCTCAAACCTAGTGTGTAAATAAAATTATGATAGCATAAGTATTAATAATATAATAAAATGTTTTTATACTAATATAATATTCATTTTTTACCCTCCTCTAAACTATCCAAAAAATTAAAATATCACTTGTGTTACGTGCGGACTACCTCCATCATAAGTGACGTGATCCATTTTTAATAACCAACTTACAAGGCTGGTTAAAAGGGGATATTAAATGAGTAAATATTATAAATGAAACATTATTAAGATTTCAAATATATAAACCAATTCCTACCCCATTTATATTCCATGTAAATGAATTCATCACTCGTGTGTATGTGCATATTACCACCCACACGAAAGTGAAGTATTCCATTTTTTTAATTTGTATTTTATTATTTATAAAAATACTTTAAAACATGATTCAAAACCTTTATAAAATATAAATAATTTCATTGTTCTTATATAATAATTATATTATTCCAAAACAATCACTTTCTTAACCATACTCTCCAATCAATTATAACACGTTCTTATTTGGGCCAGTTTATCCACCTACATAATCAATGATATAAATTATTATCAGGGACAAATAAGGAATCCAAATTACTATTAATATTGGAAAATAATAAATGAATTATTTTTTTGGTGTTTTTGAATGTAAATGGTAATATTTAACCTATTATTAAGCTACCACCCCCTCATTCATTAAAATTATCGAAACAAGCATGCCACTTACCTTGTTTTCATGAATCATGACTAAAATACTTATGAAATAAAATTATAACTTTATAAATAATTATAAAAAATATATTCCAGTACCTCTAATTATCTCAAAATTATAAACTTTGACTATATAAACAGGAATCAACACTTTGATTACAAATCTAGTAGAAAACAAACTATCAAAACTAATAACATCCGATGAGGAAAATACGGTAAAACATGATAGTATTTTTTTATAATAAGTTATTATAAATTAAGTTTATAAAATGTTATATATACGAGTAAGGTTTTTAAATAGGTGATTAATATATTTATTTTTTTTATACAGGAGGATAGAGCACATTTGAAAAAGTATTAATAAAGATAAAGGGTTTTCTTGATTAAAATATTTTCCTTGGTTCATAAACATTATTAGTTGAAAATTTTCTTTAAATATTGATATAACCCATCCTATGATGATGATATTGTTTTATTCCCACATTTTATTCCTAGGAATTCATGTTTAACATCAAATTATTTACCTTGATATATCCCTTGTTTTATAAAATCATAATTTTTTTAAGATTGATTTCCATCCTTTTTATGGTTATTTTTCTTCCATATAATTTATTTTTCTAATGTTATAATTTATTATTTGGAAATAAAAACATGTTTTTATCTATTTTATCTATATAGTTCTCTTAAAATCTTTTATATTGGAGATTTTATTATATTTTTTCAATGAAGTGGGCTTCAATAATGCTATTTTAAAAATATTAAGAAATAATTTCTTTTAAAAATATTACATTTTTATCTTACACTCCTTTTTTATTTAATAAGATTAATTTTTATTTGGTTTTTATTATTGGGATTTATTTTAAAATTAGTGTTTTATGAAGTATTATTTTAATCTTCATAAAAAATGACTTCTTATAAAGAGAAATGTAACAATTACTTTTAAATCAATGTTTAAAAAAAATATTTTCAAGAAAGTTCCTCTCAGGATTTGGTTTTAATTTTCCTCACTATATCCAATGGAGTTATGTTTGATATTTCACCATCTAATTTTCTCTTATAAAGTAATGTATTTTAGGTTATCAAGTTTTTTGTGTCTATCAATTTAATTTATGATATTATTTTATAACATTTAGAAATGATATGAAATCCATTTTATTTCCTTGGTTTATTTCTGTTATGAATAATGAATTATTATCATTTGATAGTTTTATGAAACCCATTTTACTTCCATTACTTCTTAATGATGTATTATGTGAATTATTTTCATAATACACATTTAATTATTAATGAATTAAAAGTGGGGTCTTGTATTTACCTCTAATTAATTGGTTAAAAGCTTATATTTAATGAGAAAAGTATACATGGGAACAATTTAGTTGATCACAAGATTGGTTTTAAGTGTGTGACTCATGAATGAGATGGTTCCATATAGATATGGTGGCAAATTAATTTTTTATCATGCTTTGTTTCCAAGATATGTGAAATTTCTATGATATAAATTATTATTTTTTGCAACTTTTCTATGTTATATTTATTTCTTAAGAATAGTGATTATTGATTTATGTTTCAACTCCATTTTTATTAATGATTAATGTTATGTTAAAGTTTTATTCCATGATTTTATGATCTGTTATTTTCTAGGTATGTTTCTATTATGTATGATCATGTATTCTTATTATGTTATCATACCCCTTTTTCTCATATTATGCTCACTTATGTTATTTGATTTTTATCTCCTATTTTTATGATTACTAGGAATTTGAGATCACCCATTTTTTATGTTTTTACCATCCCCCAAGTTTTAAAGTGGGTATTTCATGTAAGATGTTTATATGGAAGTTTAGAGTTGTATAATTATAGAGAAATATCCAGGAGTATTATAAAATAAATTTTTTATGTTGTTAATTTCTCAAGACACCTAACCATTGGTTCTTGGTATTGTGTGACTATTTTTAATATAAAAATATTATTGTTGTAAAATTATAAATTATATGTGTATTTTTAGATTAGTTATCCTCATAATGGAATTTAAAACTATGGAACATATGATGTAGAAAGAAAAAATCATGCTTCTGACATTTAGTACAAGGTCCTATGATGAGGGGGAGGAAGGGGAAAAAATTATACTCTAAATTGTACTAGTTGACACCTAGACATAACTATAAATTGTGCACATCTTACTACAACTATGACTATCAACACTTGATGCTTAATAATAACTAAATTAAAGTGTTGATGATGGGTGAGGATCATAGTTTCATCAGTACCAATCCATCCTGCACCAATTTCTTACCAATCAAAACTACTACAAACTAGGCCACTACCTTCAATAATAAAATCTTTTATTTTGGTTCTATCTTCCACATGTAGGTCCATTCACAATACCACTATAATCATATTTTGGAAAAACTATAACTTCTCTCAAGATAGGGTGCACCCAAACCAAGAATACTCAATAGAAAATTCTCACTCAATGGGTCTCCATAATTGTAATTATTATGAGAAAATACAACTAAAACTTGAAAATTCTTCCTCTAGATTATACACCCAAACTGTTAAGATCAAAATATTACACTATGAAATATATCTAGGTTCACCTCATGAGACCCATGGACCACTATGTGTACTCAAACATGATCATAATTCCTTGTGAAAGGTGCATCATCGTTGGATAAATCTCTACCCCAAACAAGGGCTTAAAATCCAACCATGGTAGAGTAGTCCCATCATGATTTTGAGGGAAAAAATCATATATTGATGGTTCACTATGATGTTTATGGATATTAATTTAAGAATCATTATAAGGTTATTTATATTATGAAACATATGAAAATATGAATCTCAGACTCTAGCCAAACCTCTATTACTAAAGGATCATGCTCCCCTCACAAACCCATTACGATTCTATCATCATAATGCACACAATATTCCTATCCTATAGACAATATCACTAAACTTAGTGGAAAAAACCATATACTCTATGAGAAATATATACACTAAGCACAAAGGGGAGAGAAAACACTTTAGATAATGAGGAAATAACATCTCTTAATTGTGTCTCAAAAAATAATTCCTCATCACTCACTAATTAGTGGCGAGAGGTCTAACTATAGGAAAAAGATAATCACAACCCTACCAATACACCCAAGATTTCTATTAGTGGGTAACACCCTTTATTTGATATGATAAACTAATAAGTATTTGATCACATCTAGATGAGTTGATATAAAAATAACATTAAAGATCTTAACTGACCACTATATGATGCATATACTAAGTTTCATATATATTGGAATGATTTCTTAGATATCCAGTTTGACTAATAGGTTATCAAAGTCCTATTAAAAGGATATGTCATCCACCATATCTACATTGGTATCCCTAGTTTGATAACTTAACCTAAGACCCTACTTAACATCACTAACCTAAATTCCTAAATATTTCCTCACATGAGTATTAATATCCAAATTCACTCCGTAGGACTTAACCACTTTGATACCACTCTAACAAGACCCGAACCACCAGGGCCCCTCCCACACTAGTGTTAAGCTGAATATTCTACCCCAATACTACCTCCAATAGTCTAAGGGATTTTTACTGGTGATTGGTTTTGGTGGATCATCTAATGATCTTAGGCAGTGGAAGAAACCCCTAAAAACTCAACCAATCTTAAATAGTTCAACATACAATGAAAAAAAACATTATACCTGAAATTTTGTTGACTCTATATCATGTTCTCATTGAAGCATGTTTGATGGATTTCACTAAAGCAGCCGCCTAATAATCCTACATCTATAGGTAATACACAAGCCTTCACTAGTAAAAAAAGGATTTTTTACATAATTTTTTGGGTTTCTAACATCAGTTACCTTGAAATAGTATTTAAAGTGTTGTTTTAAATATGTTAATCATGTAATTTATTGTTAAATAAAGTGAGAAACTATATTTCACTTCAGTTTTTAAAAAAAAATCTTAGAAACCAGTATAAAATCCCATAATTAGAAGTATTTTTTTTCACATTAGTTATATAAAAAATGACGTGAAAAACCATATTTCATGTAAGATATTTTAAATATATGATGTGACAAACTCCTTTTCAAATTGGTTATTTTATAACTGACATGAAATTTATTTTCCTAAATTTTTGACGTTGATTATACAATAACTGATGTGAAAAATTATTTTTTAAAAATTTAAATTTAAATATAAGATCCCAATAGTACAACAAGATAACCATAAAAAAAAATTGTAGCACAACAACATGAAATCAAAAAAATTTAAATCATTTAAACTTTACAATTTATATTAAAAATAAACTAAAACCCAATCAAACCTATGAATTAATCCACCCATTAGATTTTTAATTGATTTAGAACTTGATTAGTATAAGGCTGAGGTTCCTCAAAAAGTTAAAAATTAAAAAAGAAACCATTTAACATTTATTCTCAATATAATTATAAGATAAATTAAAGGAAATATTATAATAAAATATAACCTTATGTAATTTTGTAATTATCCCAATTAAAATAATTTCAAAAATAAATCTTAGAACATAACATCCACATTACCTTACTCCTTCTCGATGAAGAATACTCTGTTTAAAAATAAAATTTCAATAAAAAATAACATTTAAGTACTTGCAGCCAAAATATAATAATTATAAATGAGAAGTAACCATTGTTTTTACATATTTGATTTTCTCTCTCTTAATTCCTATTATCTCTATAATGTAATTCCATTCCCTATTTAAAAATGATACGTATGAAATAAAATTTAAATTATTTATAATATACAAGTATTCAAATAATCAAACTTATGTGTTCAATAGTTTTCTAAAATTTTATCCAATGTCACCATGTATAGAGAATAACCATTAATCTATCTTCTATTTTGGAAAAAAACACACACCATACAATGGACACTAATATAAAAAAATATAATGTTTTTGTTTATTCAGTTAAGAGATATAACACTTTATGAAATATATGTTTCATACTCTTGATGATAAGGAAGCACCTAACATTAAATTTCATTATTTTTAAATATTTTAGTAATATAAATTGTTCTTTATATATCTTTCATTTTCATTTATACTAGTAAAATAATGTGTGGGTTAATATATATATATATATATATTAATTCCATTTCATATTTCTTAAAAAGCGTATAAATATACCTTATACAAAACAAAAATAATTGTTAAGTTTTAATAAATTAAAATAACTAAAAGATATATGATAATCGACTTATATAGAAAATAATTACATCCCATTGATGCCCAACTGATCTAAAATAAAAATCTCCCTGATATCTTTCTTTAAAATCAATATAGTCATTTCATTCCCATAAAAGTTGGTATCTATTAGAAGCTCATAAAATTCCAATAAAAAAGATGAATATGTTGATAATCTATCATGTCCATAATAAGTGGAATCTAAAGACATTACGACATATAATTGTTATTTTCTATATAGTATGTATTTAACCTTAAAGTATTCAATTTATAAAATTAATAAATATATAAATTTTGAAATGTTAAAGCAAATTTAAAACTAATATAAAATAAAGGATATAATATATACAAACCTTAGTGGTAATTTTCCGGACAAATCTAAATGAGAAAACTAAAAAATGGTCAATACTTTTCCCAACTATAGTGAACCCATATATAAGAAATGGTACTCTTACTTATCTATCTATAATATCTTGCACGATGAACCTAATATTATCTATATATATCTATTTATGATGAATGTTATCCCTAATATAATATATAACCCCATATGAAAAAATATTATTCTAGGGATCCTCAAAATATAACTCACAATAGATGGTAAGCTATGGAGGAGGAGTTGTAGGAGTTGGATAATTAATAGGAGGTGGAGGAGTGGGATCTTTATATGGAGGTAGAGGAGTGAAATCTGTAGGTGGAGGTGAAGGAGTGGGATCTGCAACCTAAAACTATATTTTTATGTCTGCAAAAATTGATTGTATAAAATCTATAACCCTATCCACCATCTTCTCAACCATATCATGAACTTTAGCTTCTAAATATTTTATTTTTCTTTTATATACATCATACTTTGAATAATATTTAGAACTAACAAACAATTTTTTTACAAATATAACTCCTATGTGTCCTCATACGTCACTCAGGTGTCTGGGATTTCTAAATATAGTAGCTAAAATATCCTTACCACACTTAGGTATAAAGTCCCCTTATGTGATCTACTTCTCAAGGGATTCCTGTTGAAATATTCATTAGTGAATCACAATATATAAATATTTTAATTAAATTAAATAAAAAATAAATTAAATGACTTATTATGATCCTCTCAGTTAAATCCCTAAACTCATCCATAATATATTTCCCCTTTTTATCATTCAAACACTCTTCCATTTTTCATGTTTTGCTGTGGGTGCGGGGGGGGGGGGGGGGGGGGGTGGCTAACCTTTTCAGAGCCTGAACACTTAGCTCTCATTTTTAAAAAAATTTCAGCCATCATTTGTTTTTCTAATAACATATACCCTCATTAAGATAAAGTATGAGGGTATATGTTTTTTATGGAATCTCCTAGTTATGTCTTCTCATTTTCTATAAATTAATAATAAAAAATACCTAAAATTAACATTAATATTAAAAAAAGTTTAAAAGATAACATTTCACACACAAAAAATGATTCTTATCATATACATTGAACAAACCAGTTCCATGTATCTTCATCTAGAAAAAGACATATATCACAAGGAGTTTAATTTTTTCTTTCCCCAAAAATGAAATCTGATGTGATTATTGATTTAAAATCTCTCCATATCCTTATTTCTAAAGTTAAACATTTCTTCCTGGATTCTCTAGTGTTAGGTATATCATATTTCATCTCATAATAAAAAAAATTAAATATTTCATGATAAGTAAAATAATAACCAATAATATTACCAAAATTTTCACCCATAATTCTGATATTTTCTCTTTTTAAAAACATTTCTAATAACAAATAAAAATACTAACTTTGGATCATGCTTTTAATACAACAAATTTTTTAAATTGTTTTGAATTTAGACCCCTAGGAATATCAATATCATAAAAATAAACTAATATACCCTGGTATCAGCTAGAGGTAATTGATAATTTTGTTAAATGTGTGCTACCACATTTACCAACCTCAGAAGTCTCCTCTTCCCCTATAGAAGTTGATGGATACCGTGTAAAAGGATTAGGATGCCTCTTAGTAGAAGTATGTTTACGGTCATCCCTAGAAGCTCAAGGTGGCTCAAATGTTTTTTTCTCACATTATCCTACAAATAAAAGTAACAAAAAATTAGTACAAAAATATTCAAATCCAACTTTTACACATAAAATTAAAGAAAAATTAAAAAATTATCCAATAAGAAGTAAACTAAACTAAAATTTTTTATTCATATTTTTTAAAATTAGTTAACTAAAATGATAGGAAAATTAATGAGAGATGAAATTAAATATATTTAGATAAAAATTAAGTAAAAGATTAAAAAAATAAAACTATTATATATAAATTTGAATAAAAGTTTTAAAATGATACAAACAAAACAAACAATACTGAAAAACTACTTCTTATCATTTTTGTTAGAGTAGTAAACAAAAATGTTAAAAAAACACTGGAAATATAATTTATATTATTCATTAGTAGTTAACAATGTTAAATGAATACTAAAAATATTTGTGAAACATAAAATTATATAGATAGAAGAAAATAATTATTAATTAAAAATTAAGAAAAATGTAACAGTTACATATAACTCTAAATAATTGAAGTATGATACAAATAAATCTAAACTAATTTAAACAAAAAATTTAACATATTTGTTATAATATGTGTTTTAATAAAATTAAAAATAAAAATAAAAATAATATATCTAAAATTTTATGAAAAATTAAAAATTAAATAAGAAATAAATATATTTTACTTATAATATTAGAAAATTACTAAAGGATTAATTTCAAATATTCATTAATCATGATCATTAAATATGGAACAAACCATGTATATTACATGGTCATAGATATTATCTATTTATATTTCCATGGAAGTAGAGATCTCATATAAATCAGCATCATTATCATGTTTTTCATCAAAAAAATATTGTTTTTTTCCTTTTAAAATGATATACCACTACGCATTTGATGGATCAAGAACATATAATTTTTTTCCATGTGTTTCTATAATAAAATTATTATCTATGTATTCCAATATATTTAGATTAACTAGTGTCATAAAAAATTCATTGTGTCTAAAACTATTGTTACCGATAACACATTTTTAGTAATCCACTGAAACTCAAAATTTAATGTAATCAACCTCCCATATTTTTAAATGACTTCATAATTTGTACTTGATGTGGAGATTTGGTTTTTTTATTTGGTGGTTGAAAAATACATTGATTTATAAACACCAATACACCATTACTCTGAACCAAACTTCTATTGTCCTAATATTTGGTATGAAATGTATATCCATTATTGTCATACTGGGACCATGTTATCAAATTTAAACTTAGTCCACCCACTAACCATCTCAATGTTTTTATGCATCTAATATACCATTCATAGTCTCTTTAAACTGTGATTTTTTTTATCCTCATTCAAAATCCAAATTTCTTTTTTCTTTGGATAAAATTGTTTTAACACAATAATATGAAATGTTATATATAGATTAACATAATCTATATTATTCAATATGTATAAAAGTACTTGATTTATCTATTTATATATCAATGATTTTAATATCAATACACGAATCACCCTTACCCCATACATGACTCCTTCATGATGATATGGGTGAAAACCAATGTTCTCTACTATATACAAGTATCCTATACAAAACTCTACAATCTCCTTAGAAATATAATTCTCAAGAATGGATGATTTGGGATGATATAGATTATTAACATCTCTCTTTAATATATTCATATACCTTTTGAAAGGATACATCCAAAATAGATATATAGGTCTGTAAAGTTTTATTTCTCACACCAAATGAATCATTAAATACAATATGATATCAAAAATAAGATGGAAGAAAATACATTTCTAGTTGAAAAAGTATAGAAAGAATATTATTGCCCTAATTTTTTGTTGAATTAAAATCAATCACTTTGTTAAAATTTGAATTGAAAAGATAACACACCTTTATAATATTCATTCTAACCTGGATGGTAAATATTCTATGCAATTTAACTATTAGGAGATATTACTTCATGACGTGTCAATCATGAGATTTCAAGCCTATAAAATTACAATCTTTTAGTGAAACAATTTTTTTTACATTTGAAGAATTTCCCTATGGTTCTTTGATACCATGAAAAAACTAATAAAAACTAACTTTCTTTCTCTTTGATAATATATGAAAAGCACGAGGAAGGTATGTTTTCCTTACATTATAAGTGGGAGCTAACTCCAAACGCATTCCTTTTGAAAGTAACTCTAATATTTCATTAAAACTACATTTAGTCTTTCCATTAATATCTAAAAATATTCCAATCAAAATATCACATATATTCTTCTCCACATGCATGACATTAATGTTATGTTTTACCTCATGATATATCCAATATGGAAGCTCAAAAAATATTGACCATTTCTTCTAAATATTTCTATCATTACCATATTTTTGTATCTTTCTGAATATAAAATCAATGTTTTTCACACTCTCAAAATAATGATTTTTGGAAAAATGTTTTATATAAGTATCAAATTTTTTTGATCTATTAAATTCCTTTTTAATCTTTTATAATAGTTATCCATAGAAAAAACCTCCAGTTAACCATGTATACTGTTTTTATCCCCTGTTTTAGCTGATAATATGAAGTCTATTGTTCACAAATTAGATAAGAATTATGCCCCTTAACACTATATCTATAAAAATTTCCATATGTTGGTAATTAATTTTTAGTTAACATAATCATTACATGTAGTTGAAAATATCCCATTTTATAAGAATCATATATTATAATACCATCATCACATAAAAGTTTCCAATCATCAATTAATGGTGACAAGAAAACATCAATACCATTTGTAGGAATTTTTTGTCTAGAAATCATTAAAATTAACATCATATATTTACATTTCATATAAAATTATAGACATAAGTTGTAAATTACTAATAAAATAGGGAAAAACTATTTTTTCTACTAAGTATTCGATATGGATTAATTCCATATATGCATAGTACAAGTCTGATATTTCTAACTTCATTTCTAAATACAGAAAACTATTGATCAATTTTCATCCATTGTGGAAAATAATCTATATGAAATAATTTATCATTAGATATATACTCATATATATTCCATTATAACCTTTTTTCACCATTTTAATTTGAAAATAAAGATTTAAAATGAGGAATTATAGGAAAATATGAAATTTCCTTTCTAGGTTTCTTTATAACTTCTAAATAAGTATATGATTTTTCTTTGAACTTATACTATGATTTCCAATATTTAGGACACTATAATAGACCTTCATATTCCTTCATATATAGAACATAGTCATTCGGGTAGGAATGTATCTTCTTATACCCCAAAACCATTTAGTATAGTATTTTATTCATATTATATGTGAATTTGGAAGATCATTGTATTTAAGAAGTATATATTTCAATAGCTATAGAAACTCTATATAAATCATATCACTCCATCTATTTTTGATCTTCATGTTAATAAATATTAACACCATTGATAGAAATATAAATTCTATATAACCTGGATGAAATTATTTTTTAGCATCACCATATCGATTCTCAACTACCAGTTCTTTCACAATTGTCTCAACTTTAATATCATGAATCACTTCTTCAATTTGACCATACTTATTATCTTGAAAATCATCATCATAAATATATATTTAATTATACCCAATTTTACCATGCTAAATCCAAGGACTATAAATTGGATTAAAACCATGAAAAGTTAAATGATCTTTGATTTCTTTACTTTTCAATTTTTTTATATTTAAACAATTCAAGAATAGATAGAAAAAAATGATATTTTTTTGGTACGTTTCATTTAGAAAATTCTTGAAAAGCATCAAAACTGTCATTATATCCATAAATTTTCCATAGTGCAGTAATCTAACTTTGAATCATTATTATCTATAAAAATATCAATAATTAAAAATAAGTTGTTATATTTTAAAAATTAATTTAACGTTTAATTTTTTAAATAACAAATAAAAAATAACATAAAATATTTTACAAATAAAATAAATACACTATGTTTAATAAAAAATCATGACATTAAATATATTTAATTATCATTTTTTCATAAAAAAATAAAAATGTTTCATTCAATCAACATGATCATCTACTTATGTATTATTAATACTTTGTATTGAATCTCCATAATCTACTATACCTTAAAAAATATTTCTCATAATGAATAAAAAAACCATACCTTACACACACATTAATCAGTAAATTAACCTTATTTATGAAACCAATTTGAAAAATAATCATTTAATAAAACATTAATCTCCAAACAACCATTCATATATTAAAAAATACCTTAGTTTCATGAATAATCATAATTGTAAATAAAAATCATCAAGATATGTCAAATAAAAGAGGCAAGAAATATAATTCACACAAACAATACCAAAATAACATTCATCAATTAAAACATACCTTGGATGAATGAAAAATTGGAATAATAATTAAAAAAAATATCATAAAGAGGATAAATGAGAAGGTTATAACATTGGAAATATAGTTATGAGAGAGAAAAAGTGATGATCGATGATGAATGAGGGTGGATGATGATGGTTAATGCCAATTAAAAGAGATTTGAGGAAACCAGATCAAATAATAATGGGTTAGGGTTCATCAAATGAGAGAAAATATATTTATTACCAAGAATTAAAGAATACAAAATAATCATCTTGACATTTTATAATAATTTTCAAGGTTTTTCATTTTAAATATTTAATAGCCAACATTAAAAAATATATTTTCAACATTTTTTATTATATAAATGATGTTAAAAAAATTAATTTCATATTTTTAAAGTTTCTTATGTTATAACCTCCATGTATTTTTATAACATTGGTTATAAGTAAACTATGTGAAAATCGTGTCATTTTCAGTGTATTTTTTACTAGTGCTTGGATCCTCATTCACAATGAGAAGATCCCAAACCAAACAAAGGGGTAAAAACACCTTCTTCCAAATATGAATGAATGTTTGGGAAGGAAGAGAGATTTGTTTAAGTTTATCATGCAATGAGTAGTCACCAAGGAAGGGATCCCTTACCTTATTAGGTCATCCATGAATATCTTCATTAAAATAAGATAATAATCTATATACGGTGGCATCTCATTTAGCCATACATTACTTCCTATTTTTTTATTCATTGAAATCCTTTAATGAATGTGAAATCCATAAATGAATCAACATTAATTGATTCTAATATGAACAAACTATGTAGTAGGTGGTGGATAGATGACTGGATTCACATCTTATGCAATCTATGTTCTATGCCAACCATATCATATGATATAGGAAATATAGGGAATCTTATTCCACTTTACAACACAAAAATATCCTAGGAAACAATTTTCATTTCATGAAAAATCATTGTATATAACATAGGGTATATTATTAAATATGATATACCATTTTTAATAAATTTCCAAAAATCTCCCAGTTACACAAAAATTCCATTAAGAAATTATAAAAAACTTTAAAATTCTTTGGGAATCCATCCAAAACTCTTTTGGGAATGGGTTATCAAGCTCTATTCATTTTTCAAAAAATTTTCCATGACATAATCCTTGTCTAAAGGCCTAATCGTGTGACCTTACAAACCTTATAGGCATTGAAAATAAAAATAAAATCTATATTTTATAGATATAAGTGTCAGTGCTACTCAAGATACTAAGGGTTTAGGTGTAATCTCCCTGAAACATACTCATATCTCCATATGAAAATATCCACCATAAGATGTATTATATAAATCATATTTAAATCATATTTATATCTATATAATCTATTTTTCTATTACATTGAGCCCAATAGACATGGAATAATGTAATTTTTGAATAGGCCATCTCATACTTTCTTGATTCACCAAAAAGGTTTAGTAATCTGATGAATACATCATATGTCATTCATCATTAATATGAATACATCACGTGTAACCCATTCAAGTATTCTGAGAAATCACATGTGACACAAATAATAATTCCTATCAACTTTCTCAGTCTAATTCAATTAAGGGCCATATGTCTATTCTCTTTACATGAGTAGACAAATCCCATCTTGGCTGAGCTCCAACCAAAGATATGATCAACATCATACCCCACTATATCTTGATTAGCTATGAGTAAATGGATTGCATAATAAAGGTATCAAAGTATGAATCTTATCATGCTAGGTATCTCTCTAACCTCTGATAAAAAAGGATTGATAATAAGTATACACCCTTAAGTATATTGATGACTCCATGACATTCCATGGGATATAATTATTGGGTGAGTCCAAATAATATATCTCCACTTATCATCTCATGATTACCCTTATCAGGATAATATTAACATATCATCACAACCCATAGTACTCTGTGATGATCATTGATTAGGGAAAACTCATAGTTATACATTAAGGGGATATTATCATTCCACTGTTCATGCAGAGTAAATTATATCACATATGAGTGAATGATAAATAAAAAATACCATTTATTATTCAATCATAATTCATTATATAACCATTACATCAATCAAGTATGTATCATATACCAAGAGACTCAGCCTAACCCACACGATTCTATTGTGAAATGTATTTATCAATGGATCTACTATATTATCATTGGTGCCCACCCAACTGATCTTAACATCACCCTTCACAATGATCTATAGGATGGTATTTATGAAGGATGTGTGTAGTATTTTGGTGAGACCTAGGTTCCTTGTCCTGATAAATGGATTCATTTTTTTCATAATAAATACTGACTAATCCCTCAATGTTAGGAACCCTAATGTTTAGAAATAAAATTCTTGATCTAAACAACCTCCTTCACAACATATGATGCAATGATGTATTCTACCTATTTTTTAAGTCCTCAATGATGGTTTGTTTGAAAACTTTCAACTAATAGCTCCACTATTCTGGTAGAACGTGAAACTAGATTGAGATTTCATATAATCTCTACCATATTAGAAACTTTCATTTGTGTGATCCTTTACACATAGCCCACCCACTTCACTTAAGATAAAGAACATATACTTAGTTCTTCTCAAGTACTAAAGGATGTTCATTTGAAATATAGTGACATTCACTTGGATTATTTTGGCATTTACTCATAATGATAATATATTAGGTGAAATCAGACTGAGTACGAATACTAAAGTATCTATTTTTTGCGATAGACCAATAAAGACAGATTCTAGTTGCAAAAAAGTCATTTGTGATGGGATTCTGTAGCTAATGCACAGTGAAAAAAATGATGTTGTAATTGTTGTTATTTATGATAGTCCATCATAAATAAAAATTAATTGGGACGAATATGCATTCCATCGCAAATAAGGTCTGCAATTTTTTAAATTAGAAGTTGTGAGAGACAGTCGTGATTGATTATTTACAACATACCATTCATCTGTCACAAATAATATTTTTTTTATAATAAATACCACATTTAAAAACAATTTGATAAAATAAAAAATTTAAATTAATTTAAATTAATTAAAAAATATTAAAAATAAGTAAAAAGTTAAATATAATTAAAAATAATTAAAATAAATTAAAAAATTAAAAACAACTAAAAATAATTAAAAAATTAAAAAACAATTAAAATAAATTAAGAAATTAAATATATTTCAAAATAATTAAAATCAATAAAAAAATTAAAAATAATAAAAATTAATCAAAAGAAATTAATTTTTTTTAAAATAACTATATTAAAAAAATAAAATAATTTAAAAAAAAATTAATTAAAAAAGTATAACGTTAAAAATATTTAAAAAATAATTTATAAATTACAAATATCTAAAATTCATAATTTTTTTTAAAATTAAAATAGACAAAAAAGTAATACATCATTTAAAAAATAATATGTTTTCATCCCAAATTACAAAAACAATTTTAAAAATTTAAAATTCATAAACTACCATCAGGTGGAGGAGGATCACTTAAAGGATCAGGAGGAGTAAACTCCATACCAATGCCATACACACGCCACCATATATACTCCACATCTTCTCATCTCTCTGACGATGGTACTCAAGCTCCTCCTCCCACTCTTTCTACATCTACTGTATCATCTCATCTTGAGCTCTTAACCTCTCCTCATACTGTGCAACAGACAACGACATTGAAGATGAATCTCTATGAGTTCCCTTCATGCTCACTAATGACATTACAGAATCACCATAATAACTTTTAGGTGTTAGTATAGAACCAATACCAATCACTAATCCTTTGTCGACACCATTAAAAGTCACCTATATCCAGGCCCCCTTATTGAAACCCAAATCACCAATGGAATTTTATTCTCTCTCAGCTTGACTCTCATGTGAATGTGAATTCACAGCCTCATACATTTCCTTTAAATATAATGAACAATTAGAGTAACAATAAAACTAATATCCATGATTTTTTTAAAAAATTACTAATTATAATATGGAATTTTCGGTCGCCTGCAACTTCTCCTATACAGGGATCAGTATACATATTCTTATAAACTTCAAACTCCATAATATATGGGTCTATAGCGGCCTATATAATATAAAAAATCATTATAATTAAAGTATATATACATTAATAAATAATATCAATTACCATATTTCATTGATGTATGTCAAATGTATAACTTAATACCCTATGTGTGACCTATTTCATCCCCCGTCTCTGAAATTTAGATGATGAACTCCTCCTAAAAGTCTCTTTTATCTAGAAGGTACACAATCCATCCCATACCTGAGCTCTAATATAGTTAGGTCGATTGGAGACACACAATTTGTTGAAAATAGTATCACAAGCTTTATATATAGCTCGCTATCTAAGGTTTTATAGAAATTTATGAAAGTAATCACGTATAAAAATATCCCATGCCTCTTGAAGAGGATCTCTCAGGCTATTAGGAATCAAAAAAATAAATTTTGAAAGACAATTAAAAAAAATATGTCATTAATTAAATAAATTTTTAAAATTATATTTTATTTAATAACGTACAATACAGAGGTCAAAAATCTAATGACACACAATCATGAGAACCAGGTCCTATGACACCCATGTCTTAGAAAAATAATTTCTTTGAATCACACCTACCTTCTCAATAGTTAAATACCAAAAAATGTTCAAATAAAAACAAATAATCATAAAATTATCACCAAAATTAATACACAATGTTAATATAAAATAAATAACTTAAAAAATTAAATATACCTCCATAAATGAGGACCAAAATCAACAGATGTTCATCTTTATAGAATAGGATCCAGAATCATCAATTGAGCAAGACTGATTTCCATCCTTATAGGTGGACCATCCTAAGGATTAACTTAATCAAACTCATTAGCAGGTAGTCCAACATCTGTGAGAGAATGAAATAGATATTCAGGATCATATCAACCATCTCAAAAAATATTCTTACCAGTAAGAAATTGTTAATACAAATTTCAAATATAAAAAACTAATAAATACCAGAATATAATAATCTTACCCATAACAAATTTTTAATACAATATTAAATATAAAAAATTAAGAAATATTAGAATATAATAATTACCTGTAACTAAAAACCTGAATATAATACATCAATCATCATTGTCTTCATCATTTTCATTAATATCAATGTCTACGTCCTCATCTTTAGCATCATCAACTTCTATATGACATTTAGTTTTCTCATCCCTTATTACTTCACCAATATTATCTATATTATTCACCCTTAACTAGGGGTTTCATCATCGATACTTATATCTCATCAGGTAAGAGATATATTTTGGTTTGTTTCTTGAAAAATTTCAATATGTTTCACTTCCACAGAACCATTTTAATTTTCAATAAAATAATTGTCATGTGATTTCATTTTTATCACACTCCACCAGTCATTCAAATATCTCAAAAATTAACATTAATTTTTATAATAAACTTGATGTTCCAATATAAATGGTTAATTTGATATAATAATACTTTTATATTTAATGACAATGAAACCATGTCATGGATGAACTTGGAAGCCTCAATCAGTATCAAACCAATAACATTTAAACATAGCAATATAATTTGGTCCTAGATAACATTACCCAATTATTTCATCTAGCATACCATAAAAGTCAAATTCACTTTTCTTACGATGATATCATTTCAAACAAACACCACTATTCCTTTATTTCTTTAAGTCACCATATATTACTTCATGGAATCAAAATTCATTAACCACATACCCATTATAATATTTTACCAATTTCTATGGAGGGTTTTTGAGTACAAAAAATCAACTATCAATTTTATTTTCACGTTTTTATACCTGTAAACAATAAAAATTATTAATAATAGATATCATTGAAAAATTAATTTACTATTCCATCAAAAGAAACATAAGTTACAAGTCTTTAAAACTAATATATAAATTTTTTTTGATGACGTTCTTTTATAGAAAAATATATAATTTGTATAAATTGTTTTTAATATGATCAATATATAGTCTATAAAAAATTTAATGTAAATAAAGGTATCTTTTATAAATATTTATCAAAATAATAAAAAATTATTACTTAATACACACATTGCGTCATTTCTTTATAATTCAACAGAACATATGTATGAGCTCTCTGAAGGTCTTCATCTATAAAATATTGTTCACAGTAACCACAAAAACCAAGCTCAGGCTGATTAAAAATATGACAACTAATGGTTTGTGACATCATAAATATTTTACTCATTATGACCCATGTAATTTTGTTTTTAAGTATATTCCAAATGAAAATAATAAGAGTATAAATTTGAAATTTCCTTCTACAAGTATGACTCTGCAATAAAAACTTTAACTGATGCTTTGTTATGTACTTTATTACTTAATTTTTTTATAATATATCAAAAGGATAAATCCATCAGAATTGTACAGGACCTCAAAATTTATCTTTATACAGAAAATATAATGTTAAATGTTCCATGGAATCAAAAAATCTTGGTGGGAATATTTTATCCAATTTATATAAAATTAAAACAACATCTTTTTTCTAGAAAACTCAATGCATCATAATCCTATGTTACCACATAAATATATCATAAAAAATTTAATATTTTGGTCAACATATCCCAAATTAAAGAATTAAACATCCCTCTAATACCAAAAGGCATTAATCATTGAACTATGACATGTGAATCATAACTTTTTAACCTAGTAATATACCCATTTCTAATGCAATAAGACATATTAGAATCATAACAATTTTGTAACCTCAAATACTTAATCCCTTTATAGAATAATAAATGATTTTAATTTAGTAAGTGAGTATGCTGCTTTTGGTTTCATTAATTTGTGTGACCTTTCATATTCATATAATTAATGTATAGAATGCCTGTAAATCTGAGAAAGATCTAACCATTCCATTATATGATCTTTGGTCTTACTAGGTGTCTCCAACAAGGTATAAAATATGTTATCAAAAAATTATTCTCAATATGAATTACATCTAAGATGTGATGATCCAACAAATCAGATCAATATGGAAGATCCCAAAAAATATTCTTCTTTATCCAATTATGATCTATCCCAAAAAAAATTATTTTTTATTCTTTTATGGTTGGTCTAAAAGTAATAGGTGGTAATGTAGAGATAATGGATTTTACTTGATTACCTAGAAGTA
Source organism: Viscum album (assembly GCA_963277665.1). Classification (NCBI taxonomy): domain Eukaryota; kingdom Viridiplantae; phylum Streptophyta; class Magnoliopsida; order Santalales; family Viscaceae; genus Viscum; species Viscum album. The sequence continues at coordinate 1,845,506,704 of OY728132.1, read as the reverse complement.
CTATTGAAGGTTTTTCTGTTTCAATTCAACCTTTTGTAAAATTATTTTCATTCCTTTGAAAAGGGAGATCCATAGAAAGAAATTTCCGATGATAGTCAAAATAACTAACTTTTCTCCCATTACCAATAATAAATCCTTCGTTCTCAACCATGCAGTATGGACAAAATTTTTAGACCATGTGTGATCCATCTAGATAACATACAATATTCTTGAAATTCACTGATCATCCATATGAATGCAACATTGAATTTAAAATTCTGATCTACAACTATATCAAATATAGTCACATAGTTGTTCCATAATGAAATTAACTCATCAATTAATGGATTCAACTACACATAAATATTATTATTTGGATTTCCTAGAATTAATAATGTTATATATATATAGTTCCTTCATTAAAATCCAAGGAGGTAATTTTTAAGGAGTAATGAAAAAAGTCCTATAATAATATTGACTACCATAAGCACAAAATGGGAAAAAACCATTAGTAGAATGTCCCAGCTATATGTTACGAGGTTACGAGGAAAAAGAAGGATGCATATGATCAAAGTGTTTACATGAATCACCATCACATGGATGATTTAAGATTTTACTAATGAAAATATTTTATTTATGACATATCATCAATCGATCTATGTTGCAAGACATAAATAATCATTATAAACATGGTGTAATAGGAAAATACCTCAACTATTTCATAAGAACTCTAGAATTTCATTCTTGTTCCTCTTTATACCTCGATTCTCAACATGTTGGAAAATAAAAAAAGGATTCAAAATCACCATAATATAAGATTAAGTCATTTAAAAATTCATGTATTTTTTGATAAATAAGACCCAAATTATGAACCAGCTTCTTACTTTCAAAAAAACTTACAGGTAATGTATTTCTATCAGAAAAAAATGATTTAACCAAAGATAAAATCTGATAAAAAAACTACTTTACATTTAGAAATCCAATTTAATAGCCATAAATTTTGTAATAACTTTAGGTTCTCTCACATGACATCCTAGATATAAGGCATCCTCAGTAGATTTCAACAAATTGTAAAATTGAGAAGGTTATGATTCAATATTTGGAATATCATTCTGAGTTGTTATTTTAGGAATAGATGGATGATCAACCTCATGTATTAAACTAAGAAATGGTGGATATGGAACTATTTTTTTTATTTTCTACTGAATTATTTTCACCATGATGATAACAAAAAATATAATATTAAAAAAAAAACAAAATGAAAAAAAGATAAAGTCCAACATTGTCAAATGTTTCGAATATCCTAAGATAACATTTCAGACATGGATATTTAATTATTCCTTCAAAAGAAAAATCTATATTATATGATATAGATGATATAAAGGTTTCAACACCTTGAATGTATATATGATTTATACCAGATCCATTTGGATTTTTTTGATGATTTATCCAATCATGACCGCGTAATAAAAATCGGCGTATACTTCCTAAGTCTATAATTATTGAAAAAACAACAAAAATAAGAATAATTATTACTGATCATTTTGAATAGTTGAAAATTATTATTATATTTTAACACCTTGAAATATTCTATGGAATATTATCAGAGTGAGGAGTTGGGTTAACACTAGATTACGAGGCCCGTAGAGGCTCAACACAGATAAAATAAAAATATTAAATATATTATATATTACACATGCTATTTTTTGAAAATAATAGAATATCTCTTGAATGGTGTATCACCTGAGAAATATGAGACCACCATTAGGTCAAGGATGTGGGGTTTACCCTATTTATTACATTATATTTATATGCCTCGAGACTTTAATAACATCACACATGATGGTAATTCGATTTATTTTTTTTTACAAAAAATTAAACTATCTTTATAATGGTGTATCTTATCAAAAATCTAAGAACACTATTAGATTGGGGATACTGGATTTACCCTAGGAATGACATAACATTTGAGTGTGTCAGGTGTTTGGTTACATGGCACACGAGAGAAATTATTTTAATATTTATATTATAATTTCTTATTAAAATTTAAAGTATCTTTCAAACTATGTATCATATAAAAAACCAGAGATCACAATTAGGTCCAGGATATGGGGATTACTCTAGGCATGAAAAAACATTTGTTAGTGCTGGGAGTTTAGTTACAATGCACGTGAGGGTAAGTCATTAATTTTTTTTATTATAATATCTTATTAAAATTTAAAGTGTTTTTAAAACTATGTATTGTATGAAAAATTGGAGATCCCCATTGGGTCAAAGATATGGGGTTTACCCTAGGTATGGCATAACATTTGTAAGCATTGGGTGTTTGGTAGCATCGTACGTGAGGTTATCATTTTTAATATTTTTTTTAATATTATTTATATAAATAAATAAATAAATAAATTATAATATTTATGAAAATTATTAATAAGAATTATTTTAATTAATTAAATAGTTATATGAAATATTTTGAATTTCTAATAGTTATTATTTTTTATATTTTTTTGTAAGGTTTGATAAATAATTTATTATTTTATTAATTTTTTTAAATTTTTGGTAGTTGATAAAAATATTTTTTAAGTAATACTAATTATTATATTATTTTTTATTTTTATCTGAATTTATAATAAATTTTACTAATATTTAACAATGACTCATATTTGTTCTTTTACAATTTTTTACATATTTATGTAATTTCTTCAAATTTTCAAATTATCATTAATAATTTTTAACTAAAACTAATATTTATTTTTATTAATAATATTAAAAAATTAATTATTAATGATTATAAATTATTTAATGATTATTATTAATTATTTAAATTATTATTAGAATTTTAATAATAACTATATATATGTGTATATATATATATATATCAAAATTTCTTAATTAAAATATACACATCAAATATATGCTAACTCCTTTTTTAACAAATATTCAAATAAACTTAACTATCTTTAATTAATAATTTATATAAATAATTTATAAATAATTTTGTGTTAATATTTTTGAATTAATAATTATTTTAAATTAATATTTATTTTGAAATAATAATTTTTAACCTAGGCACATTATAAGTTTTGCAAGTCATGCATTTTTAAAAAATTTATACGGATTATTAATACTAATTATTTTAATTAATACAACATTTATAAAAATTATTATGAATTTCTAATAGTTGTTATATTTTTTTTATAATTTTTTACATATTATTATTATTATTTTATAATAATTACTAATTATTACAATTTATTAACTATAAATACTCATTATTTTTTAAATATTATAAACTATTTAATGATTTTTACTAACTATTTAAATTAATATGACATTTTCGAAAATTCATATTTTTTATGAATTTTTACTAATTTTATGTATTTGTTAATTTTTTTAGAATGTATTACAAAAAATTTTCCAAATTATTATTAACTAAGTTTTTAATCAATATTTTTATTTAAATTGTTATTGTTTTTTCATTAAACTAATTTTTTGACATTTTTTTTTAAAAAATATTATAAATAGCGTTTTGTTAAAAAAATTCTTTAAACTAATTTTCTCCTCATTATTAAAAACCACTCACTTATATTTATTTCATATGTTATATATATCTATATATTAGATAATTTCTTAATAAAATCTATTTAGATAAAATTTATTATTACATAATTTTTAAACAAAATAACATATCAAGTATATATACTTACACACACCCACACACGCACACACACACAAACACATATATATGTATATTGACATGTTAGTATATATATATATGTGTGTGTATATATATATCTCTCCAAAAAATTACAAAATTCTATCACATTTCAATAATCATCATATTTAAAATAATAATATAAAATAATAAACTTCTAGAAACTCTAAACACAAATAATCTATTAAATATATAGATCAAACAATGAGAAAAATACTTTAAATAAAATTAAATCAACTCATGTGGAACTAGGAAACCCAAATAGGGAATAATAAATTTAGATTAACCCTAAATATAAAATAAATTATAAAAATTAGGTAGATATATAAACCTAGGTTTTGACCAAACCAGTTTTTACAACAACAAACTAAAATACGCAAAAATAATGATAGAGAAGAGAAGAGGATTATGTATCTACCATATGTGATCCAAAATCAGCAAAAAATCGGAAGAAACTTGCATTTTCAGAGATACACAGGGTGGGGTGGCTGGGTAGGTTGACCCAGGGCAGTGCTCCGTTGCGGTTGTGTAGAAGAGGGACTGACGGAGTGGCATGGAAAAGCAGTGGAGTGGTACGGTGTAATGGAGTGGTTCATCGACATGGCGTAGAGGAGGGGAGGATCTACAGAGTGTCTATGCAGGAGAGGTGGAAGAAGATAGGAGGAAGAAGAAAGGGGCCATGTAGGTTAAATGAAATTTTTATTTACGACATAATTTTTGCAATGAAATTAATTCTATCACAAACAATATTTTGGTTAAAATTATTTGTGATGGAAATTGAATTTTGTCACAAATACTTATCAGTCTATGGGAATTTTCGATGGAAGTATTAGTCTGTCACAAATTATTATCACAAATGTGTTTAGGGTCAGGTGTCAAGAATCCCCGCCAAAGCTATTTGAGACAAAATAGTTTCTTCCATTAAAAATAGTGATTATTTGCAACAGAATTAGTGTTCCATCTCAAATAATTCCTGTTTGGGGACTATTTGGGATGGGTCATTTGTCCATCACAAATGACCCATCACAAATTTTCGAATTTCTAGTAGTGAAAACATTGTAGAATACATGATAGAGTTTATAGTGTTTGAATAGAGAATTCTATCCATCCTTTCAAACTCTTTAGAAGGATCCTGAAACATCCTAAGATTCATGCCATGTAACACTGGTAAATTCCCCTTTTTATATTTCTCCATGATAGAACAATTTAGTACTTTAAAAATTTATGTGTCCTAATTAAGTCTGAGTAACCTCTTAGATATACATAAATATATCTATAAACTTAGTATGTAGGATACTTTACCCATGTATTTCATCAAGAAGAATTTAAGCAATGACATCTATATAGAGTGAAGAGTCAGAGAATTATTTATGATAATAAGTATGTTATCTATATAAAATATCAGAAACACTACTACATTACCACTAATATTCTTATATTCACAAGAATCATCTGTGTTCTTAATGAAATAAAAATCATTGATTACATCATAAAACCAGATATCATAACACTAAGACTCTTTCTTCAATACATAAATGGATAGTCATAATTTTCATAACTTAGAAAACTCATTTGGAACTTCAAAACCTTTAAATTGTATCATATAAAATTACTTGAATAAATTAACATTAAGAAATTGATTTTTAAATTCAATTGATATATCACATAATCAAAATGAACTACTATGGGAAGTAATATTTGAATGGAATCTATCATTTCTATATGAAAAAATTTTATTCATAAGAAATACCATGATTTTTATTATAATGTTTTACCACCAGGCATGATCTCTATATAGAAACTCATCCATCCATCTAAATTTTCTTACAAAAGATCCACCTGTATGCTATGGGTCTCACCCATTTAGGCGTATACACTAAATTACAAACTAGGTTAGTGTATCTGATGTCCATTTTAGATCCCATGACTTTTAACAATTTCTTAGAATTAAAACTCTCAATGGTCTCTTGGTTGGTAGTAGGTCCATCACCTATGAACATTACTTTATCATAATCTTCCATGATAAATCAAGATCTATCAAGTTTTTACTAAATCCCACCGAACCTTCAAGGTTCTTATATAGCTTGAGTCAATTCATCTTTTTTAACTCTTTATTGAAGCAGATTTGCCTCTATCTTAGGAACACTTCTTATTTATTTATTTTAAACTTATCTAACTCTATTCTCACTATCACCTTGATTTATATATTGATTTTTAAGTAAACTAGTTGATATGATAAATTTTTTATCCAAATATATCACATGCATTCATTCAACTCTATTCCTCTGGTATCCTAATTGTTAAGGTTTACTAACTATGTATGACCTAAAGATCACTGTGATATTTACTCCCTTAACCATTAGGAATATCCATTTTGACTTCGACTTACACAAGATATTCCTTGGGAACCCATATATAGTATGAATCTACTTAGTTGGAGAATAAGGGTCTCTACATGTTATTTATTTGTAATGAATCTTGCACTTATTATTTGGGTTATTTTATTTTAAAAGTACCATAAATTTAATATAGATCACATTCATATTAAAGCCAATGCATATAATAATGTTTTTTATTTTTAATTTTATTACTTTGTGAATTAATTCTTATAATGATTTAGTTTTGTAATCCCTATTTCATCCACCAAATTAATGTGTTCACACAAAATTAGTGTGTAAACAATTAAACATACCAAAAGTTAGTGTTACTCACCAAAAAAAATCCAAAAAAATTTATACAAATCGAAATTCGTCTCATTGACAAGGTATATAAAATATTTATGTAAATTATTGAAGTTAAATGATATTAAAAATATTCACATGAGTACGTCTAAAGTGATAGATAAATAGCCCCTCATTTTTCTAGAGTAATGCATAAGCCTCCAAGCTAATTGGTAGTTTGAAACCAAGCCCCTCTCCCTGGGGATATTTTACTCAAGAAAGAACCCAATTAATTATAACTCTAAAAACTAATATGAACAAAATATATTCAATAACTATTTTTAATCTCATAATTCTGATAAAAAACTGAGGTCAAAGTAGATAAAAACTAAATCTTATGATATCATACCTAGCATGTAATGGAGCACACTTTCTACCAGAACCAATTTATCACATAAATTTATCATACACAATATTTATATTTCATAAATACTTTATAAACATTAATATTCTAAAGGAGTTAACAAATAAATAAACTCTTTATTTATTTTACAAAACATGGGATGCAAATATGAACTTTTTATATTTAATATGACATGAAAAATATTATTTTATAATTCCCAACACTTATAATTTATAGACCTTTCATAACCCATAAATAAATTTATTAATATATATATTTTAAAAATTAAAAGTATGCTATATTTTATGATTAATAATCCTATTATCAGTCATGAAATATGACTAATATAGAAGAGACAAACTATGTAAACTTATCGTATTATTTTATTTAAATCAAATCATATGTTATGATTAAAATTTTGGAATAAGAATGACTCTATTTCAAAGGTCCTTTCATATTTAAAGATATCTATTATATCATATTAACTTTACAATCTGCTATTTTGTAGAAACTCTAGATTACGTCATATTTTATAATATCATATATCAAATGATATGGTGCAGTTTAAATCCTCAGATTCCTATATATCTTACCTTATGATATATTCCATTATTATTCCATAACTAACCAAAATAGATGAAATACATTGTGTCATATTTTACAATATGACTCAAATACTTTTTGATATTGAATTATTTAAAAAAATAGTATAATTACACATTGAAACATTGAAGAATAAGGATTTGATGCCACTTATTAGTTTAGTGGGATAAAATAATGATCTTAGGTAGTGAAGATAATTTATATTCATAGTTCAAAAAATAATAGAACAAAATTAAGAAAAAAATACCTAAAACAAAGTTTCCTCCATCTCATCTTATTATTAAAGAAAGTTTGATATGAGTAACTGAATCGGTATCCTAAGACACTTGCCTTCATATATAATACACTAGCCTTGAATCCTTATTCATAATGAGAGGATTCCTAATCCACCAAAGGGGTTATAGATCTTTATTTTAAAGGTGAACATCATTTTAGGTATTAAGAAATATTTGTCTTGTTTTTTTTCATATAATGGATAGTCACCAATAATGGGAACTCTTCCCTAATGTAGGATACCTCCAATTATATTTATTTAATAATAAGTATTGACTATATTATGTAGAATCTCATTCACCCATACATTACCACTCATTGGTCTCTTCATTGAACTCCATCAATGAATGTGAAAGGCTTAAATGAATCAATATTTATTGTTTCTTAATTGAATAAACTATGAAAGTTGTGGTCTCCAAATTGACGCATAGATATATGATGAAAATTTTGTCACATTCCAATAATATCATACAATACATATAATATGTGGTATCCTATGCCATTTTTTGACACTACCATAACATAGGTAGTGATTTACATCTCATGAAAATCATTGTATATGATATAGAGTATATCATTAAATATGATATACTATTTTCACAAATTCCCAATGACTAGTACCATGTAGGCATAGAAAACAATATGGGAGGAATTAGACTATATCATCTTGAAACATAAAACATATATCCCATGAATAAAATATCTAACATCACCACCAAATATATATATATATATATATAATGTATACAATTACATGCCTGATACATAAAATACAAGCACAATGATATATAGGAAAATACCAAAGGAACTACAAGAATATACATACGATAGACTGAAGACTCCACAAATATCTTCCTCTGTAATGACCAAAACTATTATAAATAAAACCCCTTTTATGGTTTAATTAAATGTCTTATTATGTTTCATGGTTATAAGAAAACACATGAACTTAATGAGTTGAATTATATCTTATCAGGATTAAAATACCATTAATCATCATTACCATTGATAATATATCCATTTAACAGTGATCATTTAATTAGTATAAGTATAGGGTCTTGATAAATCCAATTGACACAGGAAAACGAAGTGCTAGCCTCAACCAGTAGAATTGTACCATATGAATCCCATTTATCAGAGTTTATGAGGGAGATAGTATCAGGGGGATTTTCCCTTGACTAATTCCATTCCGAGATCTAATAACTTAAGCATGAACGAAACCATTTATGGGAGAAGTTCAAGTTCATCGAGATTACGACCCAAACCATATACGTCGAACCACCCCATGAAAGTCTCACCATCACGCACCTTACTCTTAGTCCATTTTATGGTGTTTAATAGGTATATGTATCATGAACCTAATAATATGAATATGGATGTTGTATAGAATAATTATATATTTTCATCTTATTATTTTTAATTTATAAATTATTTTGGTTTTGACATAATAAAACAAATTTTTTTTGGGTAATATTCAAATTCTATCAAGGAATTGTAGCGGCCTGGACCCTCCTAGTATAGTGCTTTGCTAAAACACGGTTCCATCAAACGGTCCCACCAAAATTGTGGCACTGGTCATGGTCTCATACCGAAAGGGTGGTGCCGTGAGGGTGACACTGTGATGATGGCACCGTGTCCTCACTGAGCGGTCTTTATTCTTTTTTCCAGTTTCCGACTTTTTCCTCTCCCACAACGTATCTTTTGACATAAAAATGTTTTAAAACCCCCTTTAAAATACATTTAAAGCCCATAAATAATATATAAAATCCCATAAGAGATGGGAGACCCTTAACTTACAAAAACAAGTGGATTTTCCTTAGTGTCAAACCTTTTATCCATACTTCCAGTTCTTCCCCTGTTGCACGATTTAAGGGAAACCGTTTAAACGCACATCTATTATACCCACCTCTCTGATGAGAATTATTAAATTACAATTTATTCCATCATGCATAACCACCTAACCACGTGGAAAACCACGATCCGACTTTAAAGCTGTTTAAAAATTCTATATCCCGTAACAACGGGATATTATCTTTATATCATGCTATAATTTCTTCCTTATTCTTCTGGGCTGGTATCCTTTTTCCTTCCTTGTATGTTTTTAGTCCACCCCCTTCTTGAGGAAAGTGGTGCGCCTTTTCTAGAGCTTCCATACTCATCCTTGGAGTCCCCAAAGTTCCTCCCCTCCAAGTCGTGCATCCCCAGTTCTTGGCGCGTAGAGTTAAAAACTCCGATCCTTGATCAATCCAAGTAGTGTTTTCCTTCGTCTCTCTTTACTATGAATCATGTGGGGTGGGTATGCTATTGTTTCTATGGGGATGGATGAAATCAAACCTTAATGAAGATAATAAAGGGGCCTTTAAAGAATGAAGTAGGTGTGTGCTTGGTTTCTATTGTACTCTTTATCCTTGATTATGTGTTGTAAATTGTACGAGCTTATGTCTGTTGAAAGTCGTGGTTGTTGAGGATCGTTTCTTGCGCACTAATGAACCTATGTTTTTTTGGTTATTCAAGTGATTGAATGACTGTAACATGAAAATTGGATAATCATGTAAACTCGACCGATTAAATGGATGCCCAGTGAACAACAATCCTTATGTGATCACCCCAGTTAACCAAATAGAAATAAGAAAATTAATGAATGATGTACTTGAGTTTGGAAACTTCCTCGCTCTATCTTGGTGGTTTGTCGATTTGTTCTTCTTGATGATTATGGGGTGATATTGATGGGGATGGGGTCCTCTATTGTTGTATGGTTGTTGGTTGTGGATCTGAGGCCATGTGGGGCTGTATCTTGAGGCTTGGTTTGGTTCCAGTACTTTGAGGTATCTCACAGATCCCTTTGTTGTAACTTTACAAGAGGACCGGGTGTGAATGCTTAAGTGCTGTTTGATTGTTTTTCCTTTCCACATCTTGTGGTTATGCCTATTATTTTTCCAGTAGTGCAGAATTTACTTAAGTGGAATCACTCGAACATGAAACCAAGAATGGGTTCAATGGGAAATTGTTCTAGGAATGAGTTGTGACTTGGCTGTGAGTGGTGTTCCTTTTTATGAATGAACAGTAACGAGGGTGTTTGTGATTAGGTTGGTTTTGGAACCCCTAGGTTGGGATGAGCGCTTATTACCTATACATATAATTGTAGTTCTTATGTTTCTTATTCGCGCCCCACCCATGTTGATCACTTTGTGCCGAACACCCCCATTTCACGGGTGAGGGTGTTTTTTCCAAAACTCATATGAGTGGCTGGTTATTAGCTCCTTTTTTTCTCCCTTTCCCGAATAGCCCAAGATTCATTGGGCAGGCTGTGATGGACTGAGGTCCATTATAGCCCAAGATTCTTCAGGCAGGGTAGTTGTGGTGGTTGTCCTAGGTGTGTGCGGGCAGGTTGTCTCCCAAGTGTCTTCAGGATGAGGCCCAGGTGTCTACGGGCGTGGCAGTGGTTGTTCTAGCCCAGGTATTTAAGGGCATGGTTATGTGTGGTTGATATAGCCTAGGTGTTTTCTAGCGGTATGTGTGGTGATGTCCCAGGTGTGTGAGGGTGGGGTATGGCAGTGGGAATGTAGTGAGAATTGCTGGAGAGGTTCGATGCATAGGATGTCTTCAATAACCAGTGGGAAAGTGGCACGGGGTACCCAATTGTTGATGTGTTATTATTATTACATTACTTGAATTGCGTTATTTGGGGAGTGTTCCTTGGTAAGGATTGGGTGGGTAGTTTTCCTTTCTATGTGTTTCAGTTATCTCTTTTCTCATACGGCATTAGAATGCCTCCCCACTTGTGCATGAGAGATTTTGGTTTTCCCTACTGAGTATACTTGTATGCTCACCCTAAATATATAAAAATGATTTTAGTTTTCCAGGAGGAATTCGGGGATCGTGCAGGATCGTACTTGTTTGTACATTGGGATGGTTTCTGTTGCTGTTTTCTTTTCATTGGTACTTTCTTTTGGGGTTTCCTATACTTTTGTAGCATTACTTTTGGAACATGCATATGAGAATGGTTTGTTTTGGCTTTACCTGTACTTCCACCTTTGGTGTTGTTGGGAATTACTATCTTATCTCCCGATCTTATTAAATAAAAAGGGTAATGCCTTCCATCTTATGTGTGATTCTATACCCTTGGTTCTAGTTTCCACTCCGGGACCTATTGAAGGTGGGTCTCGGGGGTCATTATCTCTCCTTAAACTTGAAGAAGGAAGGGTATGGAAACCTACTGTCCCTTATCTCATCTTGGTGAAGGCAGGTCGTTACAAAATGGTATCAGAGGAGGAGGTTGAGAGATATGATGGAGTTTGGAGTTAGGGACAGTGAGGATTGCATGGGATGTTATGGAAATAGTGTTGGAAAATCTTGGTGTGTGAAATAATCCAGGGAAGACCGGCTAGGAAAGAAGATTTTAGGGCCCCCCGTGATTCGATGTAAGGAATGTGATCCAACATAATGACCAAGTGAGGCTATATTGATTACAGGTTAGAGACCCTAGGAAAGTTTAATGCATCATAATGACTTGTGTTCTTGTGTTTCTTGGGTATTTTGGGGATTTAAAATGAATAAGAAGTCTAAGAAAATTTAAAAGAAATCTTCTAAACTACTCGGGCTTAAGAATTCCTTATTTACCTTGAAGATATGACACCTTGATGATAACCAAGGGTAGTGTGGAAGATCGAGGCTCAGGAGTTTGATTTGACTGATCGATAGAGGGGTGACTGATAGGAGGAGGATGATCAGTGGCAGAGGACACTTCGTGCCTTTCAGCGGAAGACCCTCAGGAAGTACGAGGGAATCATCTCTGATGTGGAGACAGAGAGTTGGCTAGAGGAGCTGGTGATAGCTTTCATCTTGATATGGGCTCCGACGGAGTACTAGGTTCCTATGGCTGTAAGCTAGATGTGTGGAGCAGTGCGTCAGTGGTGGATGCTTTATCTTGGGGAGAAGAGGGAGGTTGAGGTGACATTGAATGACTTCGAGAGGGAGTTCCGGGCAAAATTCCTCTCTTCCACGATGAAGGATGAGAAGAGGCAGGAACTACTCTCCCTCCGACAGGAGGGTCTGTCAGTGAGGGAGTTGGGGATCAAGTTCAAGGATATCCTTCCCTTCGCTCTGGACCTCTTTCCGGATGAGGAGTCTCGGGCGATACATTTAGAGGAGGTACTCCGACCTTCCCTTCAGTATGCGGTTACCCACTTCACCCTACCAATGTACTTGGAGGTCCAGAAGAAGGCTGAAGTTGTGGAAAGGATGCACATACTGGGAGGTGTGTCGTGAGAGGGAATCCAGTTGGGCTCGTCGAAGGGGAAGGCCGTCAATAGCATGCCTCCAGCATCAGGGCCCTCTAGGTTTCAACTAGTAGGGAGCAGGCCTCAGCAGTTCCAGTTCTGATCTCTCGGTCCTCACTCTTTCCTTTCGGGCCTAGGACTGAGATGCTTTATCTGTGGCAGCCGTGGGCACCTTCGGAACCAGTGCCCAGACCGAGTGCAGTTTAGTTGGAGTGGGCCGGTGCAGAACCCACCTAGTAAACTCCCACTACTCCGAGGTTAGACATCGCAAGAGGAGGCCGACCTCAGGGTGCTCTTCAGGGACCTCGACCAGGGCGCAGTCGGGGAGGCGGATGACAGCCGAGGGGTAGGGGATATGGGTGTGGGCAGTTACATGCTGCATAGGCAGTAGTTCCAGCAGGGTAGGAAGTCGTTCGAGGTACGATCAGCCTGTTTAGTACTCTTGCCTATGCCTTGTTTGATACATGAGATTTTCACTCCTTTGTTGCACCCATTCTGGCCCGTGCTCTGGATCTAGATTCTGAGAGACTTCTAGTTCCCCTGGTGTTGAGTACACCAGTCGGAGGTTAGACCGACTTGTTTTTTGTTTTCCGAGGGTGTAGACTGATGATAGAGCCACATCCGTCAATTAGGGATCTTCTACTGTTACAGATACATCCATACAATGTCATCCTAGGTATTGACTAGCTGTTCTTTGTATGTGTTGTTATTGTTTGCTTTTGAGGAATTATTGTGTTTTCAGACTTGGGTAGCCGACGTGTGACTTTCATCAGCGAGAGGGGCTACCAGAAAGGTAACTGGTGAGTGGAGCCCCTCCTTTCCTTGTTAGCTAAACTGTCAGTGGATTCGGCGGATACAGAGATGGTGGAAGTCCCGGGGATCATCAATGAGTTCATGGATATCTTCCCTGAAAAGGTGGCGACCCTACCCCCTCGACATGATGTTTAGTTCGGGATAGAATTGCAACCTGGTGCCCGTTTGATTTCGATGGCTCCTTACCAGATGGCGCCTTTTGACTTGCGGGAGTTGCGGATTCAGATTGAAAATCTGATGAAGAAGATTTTTGTTCGACCAAGTGCGTCACCATGGGGTGCTCCAGTCTTATTCACAAAGAAGGAAGACGGTGGGATCATACTATTCATAGACTACTAAAGACTGAACTAGGTAACGGTTAAGAACCGTTACCCTCTCCCGAGAATAGACAACCTTTTCGACCAGTTAAAAGGGGCAGGATGGTTCTCTAAGATCGACCTACGGTCAGGATATCACCAGTTGAGGGTGAAGGAGGATTACATCTCAAAGACTGCCTTCAGGTGCGGATATGGGCACTTTTTTTGTGGTCATTCCATTCGGCATTATGAACGCTTCATTTGTGTTCATGGGGCTCATGAACTCCGTTTTCTGGGAATACTTGGACCGGTTCGTAGTTGTGTTTATTGACGACATCTTGATCTACTCGAGATCAGAAGAGGTTCACGCTGAGCATCTATGAAAGGTTTTAGAGGTCCTTCGATAGCACAAAATCTATGAGAAATTGTCCAAGTGCAAGTTATGGATGCGAGATGTTCACTTCCTTAGACATGTGGTGTCTGAGTAGGGAATAGCAGTGTACCCATCGAAGGTTGAGGCAGTTATTTCTTGGGTATCACCCAAGAACGTGGCACAAGTTCGTAGTTTCCTAGGTTTTACAGGTTACTACCGGAGGTTCATGCCCAACTTCTCCCGAGTTGCAGCACCTTTGACAGCCTTAACCAAGAAAGACCAGGCCTTCGTGTGGAATGGGAAGTGTGAGGCAACCATCAGCTATCTGAAGGGGAAGTTGGTTAGTGACCTAGTTCTGAGGTTTCCAGAAGAAGGGGTAGTGTATGATGTGTTCTGTAATGCTTCAGGACAAGGCCTTGGGTGTGTGCTGATGCAAAAACAAGTGGTGATCTCTTATGGGTTTAGATAGTTACGTCCCCATGAGCATAACTATTCTACCCATGATCTATAGCTTGTGGCGGACGTGTTTGTAATAAAGTTGTGGCGACATTATCTTGTCAGGGAGTGCTTCATGGTCTTCACAGATCACAAGATCTTGAAGTATATCTTCTCCCAGTGGGACCTGAATTTATGACAATGATGGTGGATGGAGTTCCTCCAAGACAACAACTTTGAAATCTCCTACACCTGAGGAAAGGGGAATGTGGTGGCTGATTCCTTGAGAAGGAAGTCGCAGAATGAAGTGGTTCGAGAGTCGGCAGATTCTTGGAAGGCGATGAAGGATTTGGCTGCCCTACACCTGGATGAAAGGATGGATGGTGGTAGAGGTTGCCTATTTCAGATGACAGTACAATCCTCTCTGTCACGGCAGGTAGAGGAGTCTCAGCGGGGAGGCTCAGAGACTGAAGTGATGCGTGATCGGGTTAACCAAGGCGACGCTCCGAAAGGGTGGTCGGAAGACAAGAAGAATTGAATGCGGTTTCATGGTAAGTTGTTCTTCCCTGTGGGAATACACGAGATAGTTCTTGGTGAGTTCCAAAAATCACCCCTAGTGGTGCACCCAGAAGTCTCCAAGATGTAAGAGGGTCTGAGGGGTCAGTTTTGGTGGCCCAGGGTAAAGTGGGTAGTGGAAGAGTTCATAGCAAAGTGCCTTTTGTGTCAGTAGGTGAAGGCCGAACACCACGTCCCAGGAGGTCTGTTACAACCTTTATATGTCCCTGAGGGGAAGTGAGACGACATCTCAATGGATTTAGTCACAGAACTACCCATAAATCAAGGGGCTTGCGATGCTATTTGGGTAGTGGTGGACCGACTGGTGAAATTATCTCACTTCCTGGCGATCAAGAAGTCGGGTACGGTGGATTCCCTACCACAAAGGTACATGGATGAGGTGGTGCAGTTGTACGGGGTTCCGAGGTCCATAGTCTCCGATCGGGATACCCGGTTTACCTCACAGGTCTGGAAGGGACTCCAACATGCTTTTGGCACCCAACTATGCCTCAACACTGCTTTCCACCCCCAGAAAGATGGGAAAATAGAATTAACCATCCAGATGATGGAGGATATGCTATGGGCATGTGTGTTGGACTTTGGGGGATCGTGGGTGTGACACTTTCCTCTAGTTGAGTTTTCCTACAATAATAGATAACACTCTACCATTGGCATGGTTCCATTTGAATATTTGTACGGGAGGTCATGCCACTCACCCGTGTACTGGACAGAGGTCGGGGAGGCAAGTGTTCTTGGCCTAGAGGTGGTGAAGAGCATGACAGAGAATGTTCAGCTTATACGGGAGAGTATGAAGGTGGCCCAGGACCGGAAAAAGTCATATGCCGATAATAGGAGGAGACCCTTGGAGTTCGAGGTCGGGGACCACGTGTTCTTGAAGGTCTCCCCTCGGCGTGGGCAATGAAGGTCTGGCAGGGAGAGTGAGCTTTATCCCAAGTTCGTCGTACCGTTTGAAGTGCTGCGGCAGGTCAGTGAAGTGGCTTATCAGCTAGCGCTACCACCGCCGCTACTGAGACTGCATGAAGTCTTCTATGTGTCTCAGCTCCGACGGTATCTACACAGTGATTCACACATCCTCGACTGGGGAAATATAGATATAAAGGCCGACGTAACATTTATAGAAAGACCGGTGCGGATCCAGGATCATGAGAAAAAGGTGCTCCGTGGACGAACCATCCATTTGGTTCGTGTGTTATGGAGGCATGGTGGGCTCAAAGAGAGTACATGGGAGCAGGAGGCACAGATGCGCGCCCAGTACCCAGAGCTTTTTTGAGTTCTGTTCTGTTTTATTTTATATAATTGTTCGTGATGAAGCTTTTTTACCTTGTTAACTATAGAATGTGTTGTTTCCTTGTTCTCTGAATTGTTGTGAAGAGTCCTAACTATGGGGATGGGAGGACCCGATCCCTAATGAAGACACATTAAGGTGGATGTGATTAAACCTGTGTGGGCAAGTTAGTTCCACCCAAAGTGGATAGTATCTTGACATGGAGGAAGAAAACTCCCTAATCCATATGACTGGACGGTTTGACCCTTGAATGTTTGTGTGCTTACTTGGGGGAAGAGGAGCGATAGTGTATCCATAGTCGTTCGAAAGATTGATGAGGTTTACTCCTGAGAGGTATCTTTTGAGGTGGTTGTTTGGACCCCCTTCTTTTCTCCTAGTCTAGTTTCGATTGTCGAGGACAATAATAGTTTGATAAGTATCTGATGTAACGGACCGGACCCTCCTAGTACAGTGCTTTTCCAAAACACAGTTCCATCAAACGGTCCCACCAAAACGTTGGCAGCGGTCACGGTCTCACACCGAAACGGTGGCACCGTGAGGGTGACACCGTGATGGTGTCACCGTGACAGTGGCACTATGTGGGTGACACTGTGATGGTGGCACCGTGACGATGACACCATGTCCTCACCGAGCGGTCTCCGTTCTTTTTTCCAGTTTCTGACTTTTTCCGCTCCCGCAACGTATCTTTTGACGTAAAAATGATTTAATACCCCCCTTTCAAAGCCATTTAAATCCCATAAATAATATCTAAAATCCCCTAAGAGCCGAGCAACCCTTAACTTACCAAAACGCATGGATTTTCTTCAGTGTCACACACTTTATCCATACTTCCAATTCTTCCCCTGTTGCACAATTTAAGGGAAACCGTTTAAACGCACAGCTATTATGGACACCTCTCCAATGAGAATTATTAAATTACAATTTATTCCATTGTGCGTAACCACCCAACCACATGGAAATCCATGATCCAACTTTAAATCCATTTAAAAATTCTATATCCCGTAACAACGAGATCTCATCTTTATATCACGCTAGAATTTCTTCCTTCTTCTTCTTGGATGTTATCCTTTTTCCTTCCTTGTACGTTGGGAGTCCACCCCCTTCCCGAGGCAAGTGGTGCGCCTATGATGGAGCTTCCCTACTCATCCTTGGAGTCCCTGGAGTTCCTCCCCTACAAGTCGCGCATCCCCAGTTCTTGGCGCATAGAGTTAAAAACGCCGGTCCCTGATCAATCCATGTAGGGTTTTTCCTTCATCTCTCTTTACTATGAATCATTTGGGGTGGGTATGCTATTGTTTCTCTGGGGATGGATGAAATCAAAACTTAATGAATATAATAAAGGGGAATTTAAAGAATGAAGGAGGTGTGTGCTCAGTTTCTACTGTACTCTTTATCCTTGATTATGCGTTGTGAATTGTACGAGATTATGTCCGTTTAAAGTCGTGTCTGTTGGGGATCTTTTCTTGGGCACTAATGAACCTCTATTTTTCTGGATATTCATGTGATTGAATGACTGTAACCTGAAAATTGGTTAATCATGTAAACTAAACCGATTAAATGGATGCATAGTGAACAACAATCCTTGTGTGATCACCCTGTTTAACCAAACAGAAAGAATAAAATTAATGAATGATGTACTTGAGTCTGGAAACTTCCTCGCTCTGTCTTGGTGGTATGTCTATTTGTTCTGCTTGATGATTATGTGGTGATATGGATGGGTATGGGGTCCTATATTGTTTTACAGTTATTTGTTGTGGATCTGAGGCCATGTGGGGATGTATCTTGAGGCTTGGTTTGGTTCCAGTACTTTGAGGTATCTCACAGATCCCTTTGTTTTAACTTTACAAGAGGACCGGGTGTTAACGATTAAGTGCTGTTTGGCTGTTTTTCCTTTCCACAGCTTGTGGTTATGCCTGTTAGTTGTCCAATAGTGCATAATTTACTTAAATAGAATCACTTGAACATGAAACCAAGAATGGGTTCAATGGGAAATTGTTCTAAGAATGAGTTATGACTTGGCTGTGAGTGGTGTTCCTTTTTATGAATGAACAGTAACGAGGGTGTTTGTGCTTAGGTTGGTTTTGGAACCCCTCGGTTGGGATGAGTGCTTGTTACCTATACATATAATTGTAGTTATTATTTTTCTTATTCGTGCCCCACCCATGTTGAGCACTTTGTGCTGAACGCCCCCATTTCATTGGGGATGGTGTTTTTCCCAACACTCCTATGAGTGGCTTGTTATTATATCCTTTTCTCCTCCCTTTCCCAAATATCCCAAGACTCATCGGGCAAGTTGTGATGGCCTGAGGTCCATTATAACCCAAGATTCTTCAGGCAGAGTAGATGTGGTGGTTGGCCCAGGTGTGTGTGCTCAGGTTGTCTCCCAAGTGTCTTCGGGATGAGGACCAGGTGTCTATGGGCGTTGCAGTGGTTGTTATGGCCCAGGTGTTTACGTGCGTGGTTACGTGTGGTTGATATAGCCTAGGTGTTTGTGGGAGGGATGTGCGGTGATGGCCCAAGTGTGTGCGAGCAGGGTATGGCAGTGGTACTGCAGTGAGAATGGTGGGAGAGGTTCAATGTATAGGATGTCTTCAATAACCAGTGGAAAAGTGGCCCGGGGTACCCAAACGTAAACGTGTTATTACTATTACATTACTTGACTTGCATTATTTGGGGAGTGTGCCTTGGTAAGGCTTGGGTGGGCAGTTTTCTTTGCTAGGTGTTTCAGTTATCTCTTTTCTCACATGGAATTAGAATGTCTCCCACTTGTGCACGAGAGCTTTTGGTTTTCCCTACTGAGTATACTTGTATGCTCACCCTACGTATATAGAACTACTTTTAGGTTTCCAGAAGAACTTCAGGGATTGTACAGGATCGTACTAGTTCGTACATTGGGATGGTTGTTGTTGATGTTTTCTTTTCTTTGGTACTTTCTTTTGGGGTTTCCTATACTTTTGTAGAATTACTTTTGGAACATGAATATTAGAATGGTTTGTTTTGGATTTATGTGTACTTCCTCCTTTGGTGTTGTTGGGAATTACTATCTTATATCCTAATACTATTAAATAAAAAGGTTAATGCCTTCTATATTATGTTTGATTCTATAACCTTGGTGATAGTCTCCACTCTGGGACCTATTGAAGGCGGGTCTTGGGGGTCATTATCTCTCCTTCAACTTGAATAAGGAAGGGTCTGGAAACCTGCTGTCTCTTCTCTCATCTTGGTGAAGGCGCGTCCTGACAAGAATTCATTTTGACGAATTAATGGATTTTAAAAATAAATATTTTTTTGAAATATTATCTTTAAATAATTTTTATTAAATATAAATTATCATATAATTTTTATAAAGTCAAATGTAATTTTTATAAGGGTTTGGAAACTATTATTGTTAAAAAACCCATCATTTTTTAATAAAAGTCGATTATTATTTTAAAAGTGAAAATTATCATATTTATCAAATTATTTAGATAAAATGAATATTATTTTTGGAATCATAATTTCAAAATTATCCAATATTGAATTTTTCATAATGATTCGAGACTGTCGAATTTTGGGGTAAAAATTAAATACGATATAAATATACGGTGTGTATTATGATATCATAATGACCCAAAATGATGTATTAAATAATATAAATGGTATCCATGACCAAAAATACGTTTCCCATTCAAAATAATTTGATTTTTAGGTTATTTTCTTAATTTTATAAAACCATTATGAATCCTCCAAAACCTGTAATAAATTTTAAGGTTTTAAAATCATTTCTTTAAGGGCATGACTCGCTTCCACATCAAAAAGGGTAATATTTTAATAATTTTGGACATTTTAAAAATAAAATACTTAAATACAGCCATTTTTATATAAACCACGGGAAAAAACCAAGGAAGGTTTTTGGTTATTGTTATTTTATTATATAGAATCCAAAATCTGAGTTTGAGAAATGATAAATAATTCCCCACACATTTCCAATATAAACCCACCAAATCTCTCATTTATCTTCACTAAAAAACATTTGATCACATCCTTAATCTTAAATCCCCACTCTAGAGTTCTCCCAATAATACCCCAATCTCTCATGAAGATCCTCCCAAGTATTTGGTATCACCCTCTCAAGGTAAGGGATCTTCTTCTTCTCCTCTTTATTCAAGTATTTTCATTATCTTATGCATTTTATCTTCATTTAATAATGTTGGGAAATATTATTCCACACAACCTTACTATAAATTTTATTTATAAATTATTATATACCTCTTAAAATATCATCAATACCTCATATGAGCATTCATACACCCCTGTTATGATGCCGAAATTTCACCACAATTTTTCATGCCAAACAATTGTGTAGTGAATAACTGTAACCATTTCCTGTCAAGGGTGTTCACCTTTATACACTTATAATTATTTATTTTGGACTTACATATATTTATTACACACTCCTTTATTGTGGAATAAAAAATTATGATTAATGAATCCATGTTTTATGATCTATATGGGATACTTAAGCATGAGATGAAATGAAAGTGATGGGTGAACCCAGAATTATACAGTGCTCAAATGCATTGGGTAATGGTTTAGTATCATGAGATGTCCTGAAAGGGATTATTGAGTGAAACTAATATATAATGATACATTTTACATCACAATGTCTTAGAAGTTGTCCTTTACCTATGTTTACAACATAGTGTTTTAAGTTATTATCACATTTCCTTTGTTGCTTTTATGATTTTCATGCTATATTATGCCTCATTGCTCATGTTTTTGATTCAAACTAATTTCATGCCCCCATTGATATGAATATTTTCAAACATGCATTAACTTCTTTATGTTATTCCATGTTTATTCCTTTATTGGGATTTATAACTCACCCCTTTCTTATGTAAGTCCCTAGGTTACCCCATGCAATTTTAAGTATGAAGGAATAATATGAGCATATTAAGGAAGTTTTCAATAAAGATGATATATAACCTATTTTAAGTTGTTATGTAATATAACTATTTCCAAAATAAACTATAATTCTTGGTCTTATAGGTTTTATTATGTGTAATATTATGTCAAAAATCATGAATTAATATGTAATAAAGATAAGAGTTTTCATAATTGGAATCAAAGGAAAAGTTTAGTTATTTTTGGGATTAGGATTAGAAAACTCTAGAAAAATACTTAGGGATAAAACTAAATATAATAAAACATATTTAAATTTCAGTAAAGTATAGTTTAATTATTTTATCAAGAAAATAAATCCCTATCTAGATTCTATAAGTGGATGTGGCTCTGGCACACATGTACATAGGGGTAAATCCCAAAAACACTGTATTGAGCTAGACTCAACTATGAAATAGTACATGATAATGATACTTGATGCACACCTAGTTTGGCACTCCCAAGGGATATGATTTATTAAATTCACAAGCTAATTACACACCTTTATCAAGGTAAAAAAATGTTATAAAAATATATGTTAGGAAATAGATCATGGATAACTTAGATTGAAGCCCAAAAATTCATAATTTAAGAAATAAATGTCATTTATAATTTATCAATTAATGTCATTGGATTTATGTTTATGTGTTTAATAGTTCAAATATGATAATTTGTAATTTTACCTTTATTCTATCCAATGGTTGAAAAATAGGAGTACTTGAGTAAAAAACTAATGTGAACGACGATGTGATGACTGAAAAATGAGATGCCTAACCCGATGGGAGAAGAAATAACAACATTTATGATGATAATATATTATATGACTTAGTTTTTGAATAGAAACCTAGATTAGGAGGATTTCCCACATACCCATAGAAAGATCAAGATTCAATTGAGATATATATGTGACAAATGCCCCCAACTTTCAAAGGATCATTTGATCCCTTAATCATGGAACAATTGATCAAATCCATTGAGAAGATATTCTCCATACTTCAATATTCCGATAAAGATAAGGTTATATTGGCTACTTATTATATAGAGGTGGGAGATAATTAGTGGTGGAAATTGATCAAGAATATGAATCCTAATTAAGAGATTGATTTTATGGGGTGGAAGGAATTTCAGAAAATATTTTTCAATAAATATTTTCCTGGAACTCTATGATTTAAAATGGAAAGGGATTTCCTTTCCATAAAGAAAAAATAAAAAAATCTATCCGTTCATACTAGGTAAACTTTAAAAGACTTTTATGATACACCTCCTTCTTTTTTGTTACCCACAAATGTAAGGTTAACCACTTATTTGGTGTGATAAAACCTATTTTACGAAAATCCTTGGTGATTCAAGACTTTGATAGCTATGAGGAAATTATATGATGTGCCCTCAAAGTTGAAATGGATATCAATGAGTCTCAAGGGTATCACAAAAGATAAGAAGTAAAAAGTGAAGCTTAATTTTGGCTATCTGATGGATAAATTTAATGGTGCTAAGAAATTTCAACATCCTACTTCTCAAAACTACTAAAGGAAGAACCTTAAAAATTTACTAAGGGGGATGAGAAAATGATTTAGGTATTGGGAGGAAGAAAACCTATCTAGAGATTTCTGATCAGAGAAACCCACTAATGAGATTTAGGAAATTAATTCTCTAGTCAACCATTAGCACAATGTTCATTGTTTTAACTATAAGTAATAAATACACTTTATAAACCAATGCACTAAGTCAATGGTTTTTAGAAACAACCAACAACCTCCAAGGAAGCATGGGAGAGCTTATGAAATCACAACCACTAAGGTGGATCCCTACAATGAAGTGGTGATAGGTATGATAGTTATTTATTCAAGAATAGAGAATATAATTTTTGATTTTGGTTCTACATATTCCTTCATGTCACACAAGTTTAATAAAACTATTCAAACAACACAAAAAATAATGGAATTAGAGATTTTGGTGAAAATGATAAATGGGGAAATTATTTTATCCTAGGTATATAACTCCTCCCCTATCTAAATATGTGTGATAAATTCCCTATCAAACCTTATGATACTCCCTTTAATTAAATTTGATGTAATTATGGGTATGTATTTGATTTCCATGTACAGAAAAAATATAATTTTTTTGTGGGAAATAAATCACTCTCAGTATCATGAATAGACCCTCGATTATGTAAAAGTGAAAGGAGGAGGATGAATCTTCTTTAGCACCAACATCTAAAGAATGTATTTTATTTCCCCAAAATGAATAATATCTATATCAAATGATTGAGTCTAATGAATGAATAAAATTTTAAGACATTCTCATTGTGAGGGAATACATTGATGTGTTTCCCAAAGAATTTCACAGTCTTCCTCCGAGTTAAGAGGTTGAATTTTAAATCAATATTATACCTTGGGTGTTATCATTATCCATGAATTTGCATAGAATTTATGCTATAAAACTTGAGGATATTAATAAAAAACTACAAGAGAATCTAGATAAAGTATTCATATGCCCAATTTTCTCACCTTGGGGTTCACCAGTCTTCTTTATCAAGAAGAAGGATGGGGCAATGCTCCTTTGCATTGATTATCATGAGCTAAAAAATATCATGATAAAGAAAAGGTATCCTTTACCATGGATTTATGACTTATTCAAATAGATATGTGGAGAATAATACTTCTCTAAGGTGGATCTTTGGTTAGGATATTATCAAGTAAGGGTGAAGGAGGAGGATATCCTTAAGAGCTCTTTTCTGTATAAGGTATGGGAAATATGAGTTCATAGTAATGTCATTCATACTCACTAATTCTCTATAAATATTCATGTAATTGATGAATAGAGACTTTTGGGGATTACCTCTACAAATTTGTGGTAGTATTTTAGATTATATTCTAATATAATTTAAAATAAAGTAGGATCATGAGGATCATTTAAGCATCATGCCAAAGAAGTTATATAAGGTGAAGCTTTACGAAAAGTATATAATTTTTGAGTTCTGGTTGAAGTAAGTCTCATTATTATGGAATATTTTCACAATAAACAAGATATATATGGACCCTTAAAATAGAAAATAAATTAAAGGATGGATGGGTCCAACATCTATTATATAAATCCATAGTTTCTTTGGGTTATCTGCTTATTATCGCCAATTTGTGAGAAATTTTTCACAATTTTCAAACCATTTAACCAAGCTCACTTTGAAGGGAGTCAATTTTTTTTATAATTATGAATGATAAGAGATCTTCAAGGAGTTGAAAAAGATTATTATCATTGCACTCATATATATACTACCCAAATTAGGAAACCTCTCATGGTATTCAATGATGCTTCAAATAAGGGATTTGGTTGTGTGTTAATGAAAAATGAAAAACTGATAGCCTATACTTCAAGGCAATTGAAATTTAATTAATAGAACTACCCATCATGTGATCTAGAGTTATCTATAGTGATCTTCATGCTAAAAACATGCAACATTGTCTCTTTGGGGTGATGTGTGAAATATATACGAATCACAAAATACTCAAGTATATATTCACATAGAAAGAGTTGAATATGCACCAATGAAGATTATTATAAATGATGAAGGACTATAACTACTCAATATACTACCATCCTGGGAAGGTAAATAAAGTGGTAGATTCTCTAAGTATAAAGGATCCAATAATTTTATCATTGATGTGAAGGATCCGATATTCTTATATTTAAAAAGGATGGACATGGGAATCATAAAGGAGGGAACATCATTAATCCTTTCCCAAATGATTGCTCAATTTTCCCTTACAGAGAGGATAAAGGATAATCAAATAGATGATGTGTTAATTCAGAATAAAGTGGAAGATATATGAAAAGGTAAATTCTCAGAGTTTAATTTTAATAGAGTTTTGAGATTTGGGTCAAGACTATCCATACCATCAAATACTTAGTTTAATGAGTTGTTAGATGATTCACATAGTTTGAATTTCTCCATCTATATAGAAATCAAAAAGATATATCAAGATATTATAGAGTAATTTTGGTTGAAAAATATGAAGAATTAGAACACCTAATATACATCAATATGTCTTATATGTCAACAAGTGAATGTAGAAAGGAAAAAATCCAAGGGGATGATGTAACCATTACCCATAACTACATCGAAATGGGAAAACATCACCATGTAATTTGTCACTAGTATTCCAAAGACATCAGGAGAAAATAATTCTATATGGGTTATGGGGGATCATATTACAAATACTATTTACTTCATTGAAATTTGAGAGGTCTTATCAGTCGATCAACTTCCAGGGATATACTTTAGAGAAGTATTGAGGCTACATAGAACACCACTATTGATTGTATATGAACGAGATCCATGATTTACTTTTAAGTTTTTGAATAGTTTCCAAGAAACTCTAAATAATAATTTTAACTTCATCATGGATTATAACCCTCAAAATGATGTCCAATACAAGTGGACTATCCAGACACTCGAGGACATACTGAGAACATACTCCATTGAATTCAAAGGAGGAAATGATCAACACCTTTTTCTAGCTGAGTTATCATACAATGAAAATTTCCACTCGAGAATGAAAATGGATCAATATAAATCCCTTTATGGGAATAAGTTCATAACAAATTAATTATGGAATAACATTGGGGAATGAAAAATAATTGGTCCTAAAATGGTCAAGGAAATGGTGGAAAAGGTCAAGACCATTCAGTAGCACATCAAGGCTATTCAGAGTTGAATAAAGTGCTATGTTGACAATCATAAAAAATTCCTAGAGTTTGAGGTTGGATACAAGCTATTACTCAAAATATCTCACTATAATAAAGTCATTATTTTTTTGGAATAAGGGAATTCTTAGTCAAAGAGTCATCAGTCTTTTGGAGACCCTCTATTGCATTGGACCAGTGGCCAATTGACTCGCACTCCCACCCAAACTATCTTAAGAACATGATGTGTTATACATATAATTCTTAAGGAAGTAAATACCATACCCATCACATGAAATAAATATATAGGTGGTACCATTTTAGAATGATCTTTCCTATGAGGATAATCTAGTGAATCTCTTAGATCATAGAGAAAAATTTCTACGAAATAAGAAAATGCACTAGGTAAAAGTGCTGTGGAGAGACCAAAATTTTGAGGAAACAATGTGGGAACTAGGAGACGTGATTAAAAATAATCACCCACATATTTTTTAGTGAGTTAAATGAAATTTTTTAGTGTGAAATTTTTGAAGGGGGGAATATTTTAACGACCCAAACTGTTATAAATACAATTCCATTTGTGGTTGAATTAAATTTATTATTATGTGTCATGGATATAAAAAAAGACATGAACTTACTTGGTTTTATTATATCCTATATTATTTTAAATACCATTAAGAATCATTACCATTGATTATATATTCATTAAATAGTGATAATATGATTAATATAAATATAGGGTTTTGATAAATCCAATTGACACAAACAAGGGAAGGAATGACATCAACCAATAGAATCATGCCCTATAAAGCCTATTGATCAAATATTATAAATAAGATACCATCAATTTGATTTTAACTTGACTAAGACCAATCATATATATAATAACTTAAGCATGAGAAAAATGGTTTATGGGATAAGTTCAAGCTCATCGAGATCACAACCCAAACAATGTACGCCGAACCACCCCATAAAAGTCTCACCATCAAGCACCTTAGTCTTAAGGGATTTTGTTGGTGTATTAAAGGTATATGTATCAAGATCCTAATAATACAAATATGTATATTATATATAATAACTAATATATTTTCATCTTATAATTGTTTCTTTATAAATGATTTTGATTTTGATAAAATAAAACACAAATTATTTTTGGGTAATATTAAAATTAAATTAACTAATTTATTTTGAAGAATTAATAGATTTTTGAAATAAATAATATCTTATTGAAATATTATTATTAAATAATTTTTATTAAATATAAATTATCATATAATTTTTATGAAGTTAAATGTAATTTTTATAAGGGTTTGAAAACTATTTTTGTCAAAAAACCCAGGACTTCTCAATAAATGTCAATTCTTATTTTAAAAGTAAAAATTAAAATATTTAGAAAACTATTTTTATAAAATTAATATTATTTATGGAATCATAACATTAAAATTATCCAGTGGTAAAAGTTTCATAATTTTTTGAGATAGTCGAATTTTCGGGTAAAAATTAAATATGGTATAAATATATGGTGTGTATCATGACATCATAATAACCAATTTTTTTAATAAATTCTATAAATGGTATCCAAGACCAAATATATGTTTTAGATTTATAATAATATTATTTTTATTTTATTTTATTAATTTTATAAAGCCACTATGAATCCTCTAATACATATAATATTTTTTAAGGTTTTAAAATCATTTATTTAAGGACATGACTCACTTACACATCATTAAGGGTAATATTTTAGTAAGTTAGGACCTTTTAATAATAAAATAGTTAAAAAAAACTCTTTGGCAGAAACCATGGGATAAAACCTTGGTAAGGTTTGTGGTTTTGGTTATTTTATTATATAGAATGAGAAACCTAAGTTTGAGAAATGATAATGAATTCCCCACACATTTCCTATATAAATCCACACAAGATTTCACTTATCTTCACTAAAAAATATTTTATAATTAACTTAATCTTTACTTACCTCTATATATTCCTAAAAATGTTCTTTTAATCTCTCAATAATCTCCTCCCAAGAATTTGGAATCACCCTCTCTAAGTAAGGTATCCTCTCCTTCTCTTCTTTATTCATGGATCTTCTTTATCTTATGTATTTTATACTCATTTATTAATGTTGGGATATGTTCTTCCATATCCCAATTACTATACATTTTATTTCAAAATTATGATATACCCCTTTAACTCTCATCAAGACCTCCCATAAACATTCCTACACCCCCGTTATTCTGTCAAAATTTCACCACAATTTTCCATGCCAAACAATTGTGCAGTGAATACCCATACCCATTTCTTATCAAGGGTGTTAACCTTTATGCACATATAATTCTAAATTAGGGATTTACCTGTATTAATTCCACACTCCTTGATCTTTCAATAAGAAATTATGATGAATTAATCCATGTTGTATGATATATGTGGCACACTTAAGCATGATAATGAAATGAAAGTGATGGGTGTGCCCGGAATTATATTGTGCTCCAATGAATTGGGTAATGTTTTAGTCTCACGAGACATAATGAAAGGTATTAATGAGTTAAGCTAATATATCATGAGAATTTATCCATCATGATGTCTTCGTATTTAACCTTGACCTATGTTTATGATGAAGTGTTTTAATTTGTTGCCACATTTCCTATGTTGCCTTTATGATTATCATGCTATATTAGGACTCATTGCTCATGTTTATGATTTACAATCCTTTTATTCCACATTTATATGCCTATTTTATAACATGTATTAATTTATTCATGTTATTCTATGTTTATTCCCTTACTGGGTTTTATAGATCACCCCTTTCTTATGTATGTACTCGGGTTATCTCATTCAGTTTTAAGTACAAAGGAATAATATTAGCATGTTACATAAGTTTTAAATAATGATGATTTATTCCCTATTTTAAGTTGATATTTAATGTACCTAATTCCCAATGACACTATACTTATTGATATTATGGGTTTTATTATGCGTACCCTTATGTAATAAATTATGAATGGATATGTGATATCCTCACTGCATGTATGTAACACCCTATCCAAGACCATTGATCGATGTCCTAACTGGAGAGATACTGGGACCTTAGGTGCACCTCCTCATACACCAGAGGATTCTACCTAGTGGAAAGGGTTTAAGATATTACCATGGGGAGACTATACCCTCTTATCATATTGAAATAATATAAGATATAATCAAACATTGACTGCCATAATAAATAATTATTGTACATATGAATAAAAAATAGATGCAAACTAT
The DNA here is from genome assembly GCA_963277665.1 of Viscum album. Lineage (NCBI taxonomy): Eukaryota > Viridiplantae > Streptophyta > Magnoliopsida > Santalales > Viscaceae > Viscum > Viscum album. The sequence continues at coordinate 1,845,477,156 of OY728132.1, read as the reverse complement.
AATGAATGGAACACAATATAAGGATGCACAATATTGTGGAAACATCAAATAATTTCCTATTAGGTCAATCAAAAATACTTATTAGAATAAATGAAATAAAATTTACAAGGATCTACTACCATTGTTGAGCCATACCTCAATCTCAGTCTCGAAGTCCGCTCAAGCTATCTCCCTCACTCATGATACACCATGTCTTTTCCTAGCAGGAACCTAGGATTAGTGAAGTTTATTAAATTACTTAAATGTCATGGACACCCAATAAGGGTGTGAGTATAACTCATTAGGGAACCACCAATGGCATCTGTGACATAACCAACAACAACTTGGTGTACCCATGTGATATGCTCAACTAAAAAAATGAATAATAACTATAAAATTTCAAATAAATAAACACAATCAATCATTGGGTTATAACATGATTTTTGGGTTTAAATATACCTTCTTTGTCCAGTGATGGAGAGTCTTTGAGCACGTTATATAACCATTCCAGCTAGTACTAAGACAAATGAACATAGAATAGTGGGTGAAATCACTAGTGGAAGTATCTAAAGGAATCCTAATAGTATCAAGAAAAAATGGTCAAATACATAAGAGGTAATCGTAGTAAATCCTCATATAGAAAACATAAAACTGATTCCTAGGGGAATGAACCTAGGAAATAAAGTAGGATCATTAGTCAAACAACTGATTCCAGGTGGATGACCCTAAGGAATCCAGATAGACATTAAAGGATAAATCCAAATGTTTTGGGAATCTCATATCGACATAAGTAGAATCAAAGGTTATTTATTAAGGAATTAATACATTATAAATATCAACAATAGGATCTAAGAAACATGTCCCATGCATCTAATAATACCAATCTTAATGGCCAAATATTAGGCGACCAGATCTATACATTAAATTTAGACTAAATGGACAAATCCTAGGTAACCATACAAGAATTCCACTTAATATATTGGGGTTAGTGAAACCCTCCAATAATATCTCATCAAAATAATAATAATAATAATAGGGTTTATCCAAACACCTGAACCCATATCACATAATATAGGTCACCCTCTCAAGAGTATGACCTAAAATCATCACTAATTCCTTTATCAAGCTAATAAAATTGATTTAGGTTCTGAGGTGACACCCAAAACAATCATTATCCATTAAAACATGCATGTTCTTAGAGGTAGTTATATCATTGGGGTGCCAAAAAGAGTTTCATATGTCTAATCTCATATCTTGGACCAAGCCCTCCACTCCAAGGGTATAATTTCCCTCATAATTTTGATGATCATCCCACAGCCTCACATGCCTTATAAAGATTCTCAAAATGGTGACACATAAGGTAGATGACCCCAAGACTATCCCCTTTCCAAATTTACCCTAGGTAAGTCCTCACACACCCAGCATATCCATAATTTACCTTGTTTCAACACAATTATGCACCTGTGTTCTAATAGGGGAGGATAACTCACCCCATAGTAATCATAATTATCACTTAGGCTATAAGGAATCCCACTGCTCAATTGTGGCCTTCTTGGGCCAATCATCCCAATCCAACACTCTTACGTACAAGGAGGTTTCTAAGGCCCCCCACTAGGGACACCACAAAATTTAAAATTAATTTAATTTATACCCCTAATGGTCTATTTTTTATAAGGAATGAATTTAAAAATAAGGCCTCAACCATCCGCAACTGAGGAATCAAGTTTGTGCACAAGGGCCTATCACGGACCTTGACACATTATTTAGTCCAAGATTTTTATTTAAATGAAAAAATTTATTTAATAAAAATGTACAATCTCCCATTATGGTTAGACCAAACATACAAATTACATATATATAAAAAATTGAAAATATCATGGGTTATGATCTAGAGACCACTTACCATAACTCCAAAGTTATTCCCTTTGATGACAGCCCAATAACTCCAACCCAAGATTATCCAAGTCCAACTGGAATTCTCCAACTGGTATTCTATAACTCATACAAGTATCTAAATCTATATAAAACATCTAAATTAATTAATTATAAATATTTTTAATTAATTAAATACCTTACCATTAATTATTAAAATTAATTCTAATAGAAATAATTTCCAAAAACTCAGTAGGAAACCTCATCATAATAAAAGAACCAACAACCAAAAGTAAAAGTTACATGGAATACTCTCAATGATATCATGGGAAAAAATACCTAAAAATTGACACCCATCCAATATAAAAGTCTCTTTTATTTAATAAAAAACCATGAATAAATTCATACAATGACATAACTTCAATAAAATGACACACAATGATGTGTGTTCATCAACTCATGGAATCCTCTATCCATCAAATGAAAAATCCCCATCATAACATGATTATTCCACTATACTACAATTAAATCATTAAAAAAACCCAATTCAAGTCACCCAAAACCAGCGATGATGAATTAAAACCATTAATGAAGAGATAAGAAGGGTGATACTCACCTTGAATTGCTGTAAAACACCATCAATAACACCACTACATCTAAGGGTAATTAAGAGAGGATAAGGTGTGAAGAAACCCTTTGTGTTCAGACATGTGTGAGAGAAAATAAGAAATGGGGAAATTAAAAAATGATAGGGGGAAAAGTGGTATTTAATAATAATGTTAAACCATGGGTGGTACACCACAGATTTCACTATGGAATCCACCATGCCATGGTGCACCTCCTAGAATCCCCATAGGACCCCCAACATTCCCAACCCCATGATGAGAACCCCTCCCATCTACTCTTTGTTTGAAATACAAGTTTACCCTCTCTGACCATGACAAGATCCATGGAAACCCCGATTTTGTGAATTATTTTTTTTCTAAATTAATTTAAAATTTTTAATATTTTTTATTTCACACAACACTAGAAATAATTTATATTATATTAAATAACTATGTTTGGTTTGAGTTATATGAAATACTAAGTTAATCATGAACTATATAAAACATAAAATTTATCTTTCTCTATTGTGAACACCAATTTTAGCTTGCGTTACATGCAATAATGACTTTACTCGGTGGCTTACATAACACGCATGACCATTTTTTACCAAACAATAATATATCATTAAAATTTTATTATTTAAAATAATAAGATATAAACTAGCTGTTAAATTAGTGGTTATGAATATTATTAACTAATTTATGAAAATTTATGGTTTACACAAATATAATATTAATTCATAGGTTACTAATTAATTATAAATGAATATAAAAACTGATTGAATATAAAGGAAAATATTATTATTTTTATAGTCACAAAGCTATTTTAACATAATAAATTAAATTAATTACAATTAGTGAGTGATATTAATATATATATATATTACATTTAATAAAATATTTTTTATATTCATCCAATAGATTCAATATAAATAAGATAAAAACAAACCCAATTTTATGCTTAAAAACCTATATTTTTTATAAAGGTATTTTTACCACCTATTAATGGAGAACCCAATTTAAATCCAATTTTTGAAACTTATATAGATTTAACATTTAAAAATAAACTTTATATTTTTAGTGAAATATAAAAATTAGGTTTGTATACATTTTTGATATTTTTCTGTAAGGTTTCATTTTTTAATGAATAGTTAAAAATACTGGATTTTAATTCATTTTTTTTCAGCTAAGTTATTTGTAAGGTTAAATTATATTTTAAATTTGTTTAAAAGTTTAATTGGATAATATTTTTATAAATTAATCCAATTTAGGTCATTGGAAATAATTTTCACATTGAAATTTGATATAAAAAGATCGCTAATTTTTGATTATTTTTCACTTTAAAAACTCGTAGTGTCATCCCATCAACTATATTACTTTTAAATTAATTTATACCAATAATTTGATAATAATTTGAAAAAATATATTCCATTTTTATAATTAGAATAATTTTTAATGAATAATAAGGTAAACTTATTTTTGGAACAAAATTATTAGTGAATGTAATTAAAATTAATTGCATTGGTTAAGGTAAAATTAAGAATAACTAAGGACTAAACCTTAAATTTAAGACCCAAAGTGACCTATAAACTTATACAAGACCAATTTATGGACATTATTAAGCCATTAATATTACATTATTGAGTTTTTTTTGGTTTTTATGACTATTGTTAGGTAAAAACTTTGGTACACCTAACTTGTTATCAAAAATGGAAAGTGTGTCCTTTCCCTTCCCTATAAAAGTCCACCACCTATTCCTATTATTAACACCTATAAAACCACTTAGGTTATACCAATATATAAAAAATAAAACTTAAAAACATCCCTCCATTTCTCCTAGAAGCATCCTCCTTGGGTAGAAATCTTTCCAAGTAAGCCTTTTGGAACAAACCAAAAGGAGTTACCCAATTAAGAGGTAACATGTTCTCTCAAGCACCTTTATTTATCTCTCTCTCCACCCCTCCTTACTCTTTATTCCAATATTGTATAAAAAATAGTATCCTAAATATACTAATATTTTTTTAGGATAATTAATCAACCTACACTTACACACACCTCTATTTAATGGGAAATAAACATACTGTTTATGTGTTCGATGAACTACCACCTCACTAAACGATGATTGTTCACTATTCCTTTACCGCATCTCATGGTGGAAATTATGATGTAAAAAATATTTAAATATGAAATATATTATATTTATTATATCTTTAAGCTTCTTTATTATCTTTTACAACACATATATTTTTACTTTCCATTTTGTGTTAATACGATAATTTCGTTTGAGGAAGTGTGGACTACCGCCCCTCAAAGCGATGTGATTTGTTAATAAACTACATGGAATGTATTAAGGATGGGTTTAGTGAATATATATGATATAATAAATATAATATAATTATTATATACATACACACACACACACACACACATATATATACACATATATTTCTTTTACTTTATTTGTTTCAACACAAAAATTAAATAGAAATAGTGTTCATGAGTACGTACGACTTACCATCTCCATGAACGATGTATTATGTTTAATAATTATATATTCTATGGATTATTATAATAAAAATATAATTAATATAAATTATATTTAAATCATGTTTTAAATTCTTGAAATCTTGATATAAGTATAAGGACCAAAGATATAACAAATTAAGACATAAGAAAAACAAATTAGGTATTACTCAAAGTGAAACTGTAACATAGAATTGTTAACAAGATGGTAATATAAATACATAGTAAGACACTATATGGTATTAGAAGTGAGAATACGACTCTTTGATAGATTTATAATAAATTTATATTTACTATATATGTAATTTTAATGAGTACAATGATAGTCAAGACAAAAATTAAGGGGATTTCATCACACTTTTTATTTTTGTGAGATACATGAATTATCAACCACTAAATTATTTTCTATGGTGTATATACTGAACATGAATGTATTATATGCATATTATAATTAAATTTATGGGTCTTTACATGTCCACTCTATGATATTTATTTCATGGTGTTTATCTTTAAAAAGTTAACAAATTGGTGAGATAGTTTTGTCTTAATTTTCCTTCTTTGAGACTCATGTTTTATTATGCATCTAAATTATTCTCAAGGTGTATTTGAAATGTTATATCAAGAATCTTAATATTTTCATGAAATTATAATATTCATGTAATTAAATTTTGTTATATTTATATTATGATCCCATGTTACCATGTAGTAATAGTTAATTGAAACAATCTCATCCTTTATCAGGATTGTTTATGATTATGCCTCCCTCGATGAAATATTATGAACCATATCTCAAGAAAACTCATGATTTTTATTCTCCTATGTTTATTCATTATATATCCATGTGTTAGTACCATTTTACACGCTTTGGTACATAATATTGTTAAGAAATTGTTTTTAAGAAATCCTGAATTTTCCCTCTCTTCAGTCAGGAATCTATGTTACTTCAAAACCATGTTATCTAAAAATGGGTTCCATGATTATTATACCATTATCCTATAATAATTAAAATAAATTTTCACCCTTTTTTTCTTTTACCAATATTTTCAGAGGAATATTCTTATAAATTTTCAGACAAGTTATTTTTCTCACCTTTTTACTGTTTAAAAGGAATATTCTTTTTACCTCATACGATATGTACAGATTTCTCCACCATAATTTCTATGAAGAATCCTTTCCATGTTTAATAGGATATTTTTTAAGTTTTTTTAAAATTAATTTTCAAGGAAAATTGTTTTCAACCTTCATTCATAAGTCTTCAAGTAAAAAGGTTTTCAAAATATTTTAAAGCTTCCTTTATATGTTTTCAATGTACTTTCAAAGAAAAAGGTTTTCAAAATGTTTTCAAGATTAATTTATATATTTTCAAGGAAAAAGGTTTTTAAAAATTATTTCAATCCTTCTTTATATGTTTTTAATGTATTTTCAAAGGAAATAATTTTCAAAAGGTTTTATGTTTTAAAGGGCCTTTTTCAAAGAAGAATGGATATTTTTCCTAAGAAATTTTTTCAAAACATATTTCCAAGTTATTTTCCATCTAATATGACATCTGTTGATGTTAATCATGCCCTTATTGTAAATGATAAAATGGTTCCATTAATATTATTTCTATAAATGGTTTATGCTTTGATGTCATGATGTTTTTGAAACCCGTTTCTCTTTAATGGGTTATATGATTATGAAACCAGCTTCCTTTCATAGATTATTATAAGAGGAAATGATTATGAAACTTATATATTTTCCATAGGTTAGGATGTGATGAAATGTTAATGATAACCATTTCATTTCATGGGTTATGATTTTATGTTTGTAAAACCCATATCTTTTCATGGGTCATGATATGATGAATGATTTCTGCTACATGGATGAATGATTTTATTATGAGATGGGTGGGACCTATATCTCCCTCCAATGCATTGGGTAATGATATTTTGTATATTATATCAAAGGATAAAAGGGTTGTAACCCAATCCTAAAAACAAGAAGGTACACATGTTATTTACCAATACCAAAACAATAAGGTACAAGGGTTGTAACCCAAGCCTAAAATTTAGAGAGTACACAGGTTGTCACCCAATAATAAAAACAAGAAGGTACATGAATTATAACCCATGACTAAAATAAGAAGGTACATGGGATATAGACCAAGATTAAAATTAAGAGGGTACACTAGTTATATCCTAATCCAGGAAATAAGAAGGTACATGGGTTTTAGTCCAAGCCTAAAAGTAAGAGGGTACACAGGCTGTTAGAACAAGCCTAAAGATGGTGCACATGAGCCTCATCCCAGTTGGTGAGGACTCCTTTAGTGAATCTAAGAGACCCAAGATTAAAACCAGGAGGAGGATAATTTCCAGGGTACTGTAGCAGACATTGTAGCGGAAACTGTAGCAGACACTGTGTGGCATTGTAGCAGCTGAGAATATTCCCATGTTTGGGCCTTTAGGCCACCAATTTGGTCTCTGAGTTATTTAAGGCCTTCGGGCCACCCAGGCCTTCGGGTTAGTAAGGTTTTCGGGCCACCTCAAGGCCTTCGGGCCACCTTAAGTTTAGATACAAACCAGACAACCTACAAGGAACAGGCTTCAGAAGGAGGATGAGAAAGGAGCTTTCACCAGTGTAGAAGCTAAAAAGATTGAAAGAATAAGAGGGTATGCCACCTTCCATCGGGACAAGCCTGTGGATGCACGAGAAAGCCTGCCGAACAACCATGCAAAGGTGGAGAGCTGATTTCACAATGAAGATGTTGGGGAGCCAAATTTCCAAGTAGTTAGTATGGGTTGTATGTAATGTTTGAAGCCTATGGGCACTGAATTCTTCTAAGGCCTATGAACCATGTAATACTTATGCCTACGGGCCTTGTAAGGGTTCTACCTCACCCCTTAAAAGGTGGATTATCAAAAATAAATAAAAAATGAAAGGCCTTCGAGCCATTGGAGGATAAGCCTGAAGATGGTACACGGATTTTAGCCCAAGCCTAACATGTTATAAAGGTCTTGGTAGGTATCCTTGAAATAATATTTTCTATTCTTATTTGCATTCCAAAAATTCCATGTATTATTTATATGTTACGATTTCATGAAATATTCTTTTAATTATCTTATGATTTATGTCTTATGAAGTGAAATTTTTTATTACGATCTATAATATGTAGGTTATGATCTTCAAATGTTTTTATCAAGTTCCATACCATTTTGTTCATGTTATTATTATGCATTTTATTTATTTACCCTTACTGAGTATATGATATCACTCATTTCTTATGTTTCCTATCCCTAGATTAATAAGAAAAGTTTTTGGTAGAAGTAATAAAGGTGGATATCTTTATTGTAAATATTGAATATCTCTCACCAAGATAGAATATTTTATTTCCAAGTTTCCAAAGAAACTAAACTATTATGGTTCTTCGACATATAGTTTTTTTAATTAACCTAATATTCATCTAAAATGATGTAATATCCATGTATTTTAATCCTCAGTTGTTATAGTTGGTATCAGAGAAAAGGTTTATTAAACCTTTAGAATCTAGGATGATAAAACTTTTGTGAGATGCCTGGGTATATTTCAAAGGATATGTCTAGGTATGTATCCAAGGATAAGTATAATGACGATTCAATGTTTAGGAAAATTTCCTAGAATTTTGGTAAAGGATAGAGTGAGGAGTTTCCTAGAAATACATCTCTATTTGGATACTACAAGTAGATGTGGCTCTAGAATATATGTACCTAGTGGTAATAACTTTGACAAGATATCCCAGGCCTGACTTAAGGTAATCTAGTACACAAAAATATGCCTTGCTGCACACCCAATTTGACACTCCTAGGGGAGATTCTTTGGAAATTCACAAACTCTTCATTTACCATTATAAAGGATTCAAATATAATATGACTATTAATAACCTAGTATAAACTTAAGGTGTTTTCAATTAAAAGATAGGTGTCATGATTTAGAAATCCTATAAGTAAATTTTCATGATTATGTGTATTTATTATATGATATGTGTTTCTTGTTGAGTCAATAAGGTTTTCCATATGACTTTTCCATTCCTTCATGTTTTTAAAATCACAAACACCTTATCTTAAGGAAAATCTCATTTTAACCCTTGTTTCTTTTTCTTAAGGAAAATTTCATTCCCCAAGGAAATTTATCCATACATTGTTTTCATTGTTCAATCATATTTCTTTTCTAAGTGTAAAATTTGGATTGTAACTAAAAAACTCGGAATCGTATAATACTTAGATATGAAGCATTCTATTTAAGGCTCCGAATTCTGACTTCGAACTTCTATGAGTTCGACTCTGAACTTCTATGAGTTCAACTCCGAACTTTAACTAGTTCGAATTCGAACTTATACTAGTTTGACTCCGAACTTCTATGAGTTAGACTATGAACTTTTACTAGTTCGACTCCAAACTTCTACTAGTTCAACTCCGAAATTTTATGAGTTAGACTCCAAACTTTTACTAGTTCGACTCCGAACTTCTACTTGTTTGATTCCGAACATCTATGAGTTCGTCTCCGAACTTCTATGAGTTCAGCTCCGAACTTCTACTAGTTCGACTTAGAACTTCTATGAGTTCAACTTTGAACTCTTTAAGTTCAGGTTCTGAATTCCTGTGAATCCAGACTCCGAATTTCCTTGAAATTCAGACTCTAGAATTCTATAGAATTTAGGTTCCGAATTCCTACAAAACAGAATCTGAATATCTATTTATTATAAAATTTGAATTCTATTTTTTAGTTAGACTATGAACTTTCATACTTTTCTTACATTCTGAACTTTTATTTACTTTCATTATGAACTTCAATTTTACTTATGCTTACACTTGTTCTAATATAAAACGATGTTGTGCCTAGAGGTCCCTCCAAAATTCAAGGAGAAATATGACCGTTGGAGGTGGGAGCCGACCGTTGGAGCTTTGCCTATAAATAGGAGCTCATTTGAAAAGAAGTAAACACACTAGACAACATCTTTGACATTGGTGATTACATGCTGTTGAAGTGAATTCTAGAGAGAGAGGCTCTTATCTACTCTCAACCTTTGTGCAGAAAGTTTGAAAGACTTGTTAAAACTTTGCTTCATGTAGACTTGCTTCGTGCGACTCCGATTGTTGCTATATACAATCGAGGGCTTCCGAGGATAGGAATACAAAGGTGCCGACTACCTGATAGTTGAGGGCTTACGGGGATAGCAAGACAGAATCTGATCTTCGTATCGAGGGATTACCCTGGTGTGGGTAAGACAGACTTTCTTGAAAGTATAAATCAAGGGACCTCTTATCCAGGGTTGTTGGATACCCTTCTCTTCGGGTTAAAAGAGTTATTTTTTGTTACTTGTAGTGTTACAACTTTATTTCCGCTGTTCATTTTGTATTGTTAAGGAAAGTATAAATTTATTACACTTCCTAACTTGCACTCTGATTTAGTTAGATTCTATATGATTTAAGGTAGAATCTTAGTAGTTGTAAACTTTTGTTAAGTTTCATTTCCAGAATCATTTTTTCATAATCAAGAAAGTCTTTAGAACTTAGAGGTGTTGTGAATTTTGGTTTTGCAAAATTTCCTTAGGGAATTTTTAAAAGGTACAATTCACCCCCCTCTTGTATCTCTGAATCTCATACTTATATATTTGATCCTACGTTTGGTATAATGGAGTATATCATACTCAGACATACCATCTTAACAATTGGTATCAGAGGATTGGTTCCATCTGAATTAATCTCATGATTAGATTCAGAAGTTTTTTTTTCATATTTCTCAGAATTGAACATTCAGATTCATATTTCCGGATTCATAATTTTCAGAATCTATTTTTTCAGAATCATAGTTCTGATTCATTTTTTTCTTAGGGATACATTTTTTTTCTTGGTTAAAATATTTTCTCTTGTTTACAGACTTATACTTCTAACAAGTTTGTGCGCCAAAGTTTTTCTTAAGGATAGAAGGATTAAATATTGGTTCTATTGACAACCTAAATCCTATTATACCACCAATTTTTAATGGTAATGATTATGAGTATCAGATAGATCGAATGAATACATTCATTATCAATACTGGAGTAGATAACTTTTTCATGATTACCGAAGGATATAAAATTCCTGACAAGGAAGGTAGTACCTTCACTAATCAAGAAAATCATGAATACCAACTCAACTATAAGGTATGCAATACTTTGCTCTGTTCAATGACTAGGAACATATATATCCAAATTTATTCTTGTGAAACAACTAACTGTATATGGAATAAACTTGAAGTTACACATTTTGGATCATCTAAAGTGATTGAAACTAAGAGATCCATGCTCAGAGCTGAGTATCATGGTTATAATTTTCCTTATGGAGAACCAATTTGTAAGGTGCAACAGAGATTCATGAATATTGTGAATAACTTACAGTCAATGGGAGAAAAAGGACTAGATAATGAAGCCCTTATTGACAAGATCATAGATATTATGCCCATTGAGTGGGAATCAAAGAAAACTGCTATCGATGAAAACCAAAAGGTTACTCAAATTTCTCTTGATGAACTGTTTGGAACTATTCTTCAACATGAGACTAGAATAAAGAGAGATGCTGACAATATAAATAAGAAGAATGGAAATGGAAGTGTGTCTTTTACTACTACTTCCAATCACATGAAAGCTAAGACTCCTGATAGAGTTACTAGATCTAGATATAAGAAAGTTGTTATCCATTCTGAATCTTGTGAAAGTGAATCCTCAGAAAATGAATTAAAAAATCTTGCTCGAAGGATGAACAAGATAACTGGAAATAAGAACTTTCAATCTAAATACTAGAAGAAGTAAATGAAATACAAGAAAGATTCTGAAGTTACATGCTATGAATGTAAGAGAGATGGACACATAAGACCTGACTGCCCTATGCTCAAGAGAAAAGAAAGAAAGGAAAGGCATTCTGAGAAAAACAGAAAGAAGTATTACAAGTCCAAAGCTAAGAAAGTGTTGAAAGCCAATGACACATAGAGTGCCAGTGGTGGAGAATCTTCAGATGAATCTCTAGATTATGAATCTTCTGGATAGAAGAATCTTGGTCTTTTAGCCATGATAATTATTGATAATCATTGCTTGATGGATGAGGTACACAATGCTGAATCAATGACCAATGTTTCTTTGAATCCTAATGATAGTAAATATTATAACTCTTCGGATGAATAATCCTCTTCTGATGAAGATAATACTTTACCTACCTATGAAGAAGTTTATAGGTTTGCCGAAATTCTTGAGAATGAGAATTCAAAACTCATGAAGAAACTTGATGAGGCAAATTCTAGGAATAATATTCTTACTAAGGAAATATCAGATCTTTCTAAATATCTTGATAAGAAAAATGATGATTTTGAATGTATTTCAAAAAATATTGAGGAAGTAAGTTCTGAGAAGAATAAACTTTCAATAGATCTAGAAAATTAAATTTCTAAGAAAGTTGTTTTCAAGCCTAGATCTAGTTCAAATGTTTTTGAATACAAGAACTTAGTTATTAAACTCAAATCTGAAATATTCTTCTTGAGGAAGTGTTTGTCAAACTTTACCCTAGGCAAAGAAAATTTTGATAAAATGTATTCACAAATCCGACCTCAAAGGAACACTTCTGGTTTTGGTTACACAAGTTCTAAACCAATTTTTAGTAACAACTACTTTGTTCCTCAAAGTTCCCCATTCGGTACTAAATGTCAGTGCAGTGGTCACTGGGCAAAGTATTGTTCTCTAAACAAAACCCAATCTTTAGGATTTCATAAGGCTTATTTTTCTAAGAATATGCGGGTACCCAAAATTTTGCTTTCTGAAATTTCCATAACCAAGCAAGTATGGATTCCGAAAACCTAAATTTTTTCTTATTTTCAGGAAAATAGGGAAAGTAATAATAGCAATACATGGTACATAGATAGTGGATGTTCCTGACATATGACTGGTAACAAAAACTATTTCAAAAATATTTTCAAGACCAAAGGAGGAAAAGTAAATTTCGGAGATAATGCTCAGGGAGAAATTATTGGTATAAGTAACATTGTTATTCTTGGAAAAAATTTGCTTTCAAATGTTTTATTTGTTAAAGGTATTAATAACAACATCATTATTATAAGTCAATTATGTGATTAAGGCTACCTTGTGAATTTTAGGAATGATAAATGCTTAGTACACAATTTCAAGGAAGAGTTTATTCTTTCTACCCATAGGCAAGATAATGTTTACACAATAAACTTAGAAGACCTTTGGAGCCAAGACTTACCTTTCCTTAGTGCAATGGAAGATCATTATTGGTTGTGTAATAGAAGGTTAGGACACTGTAACCTTAGGAACTTATGAAAACTCTCTAAGAAAGGATTAGTTAAGGATCTACTGGAGCTTAGATTTGATTCTTAAAAAGTTTGTGACCCTTGTAAATATGGAAAGAAACACAAATCAAGTATTAAATAAATTGGTGAAGTCTCAAAAACTGATTCACTACAGTTGGTGCACATGGATCTTTTTGGTACAACACAAACTGGAAGCATTGGGGGAAAGTATTATGTATTTGTCTTAGTTGATGATTACACTAGATTTACATGGGTCTATTTTATTGAAAAAAAGTCGGAAGCTTTATCTTATTTCAAAAGTTTTAAATCCCAAGTAAAAAATGAGAAAAAACTTCCATTGAAAACTATTCATAGTGATCATGGAGGAGAATTTCAAAATTCTGATTTTGAAACTTTTTTGTAGTAGAAAAGGTATTAATCACAACTTCTCAGCACCCAGAACACCTCAACAGAATGGTGTTGTTGAAAGAAGAAATAGAATTATTCAAGAAATAACTAGAACCATGTTGAGTGAGTATTTTGCAGCCAAACATTTTGGACTGAAGCTGTAAGTACGACTTGTTATACTATAAATCAAGTTTTGATTAGACCTTTTCTAAATAAAACTCCTTATGAGTTATGGAATGGTAGAAAACCTAGACTTTCCTACTTTAAGGTTTTTGGTTGAAAAGTATTCATTCTGAATACTAAATATAATTTACAAAAATTCGTACCAAAATGTGATGAAGGAATTTTCTTAGGATACACCACAACTTCTAAGTCTTATAGAGTTTTTAACAAAAAAACTTTCACTGTTGAAGAGACAGTACATGTGAAATTTGATGAAACTGATCACTTTGTTTTCAAACAACCCCAACCTCCATCCTCGGATGTGTTTTCAAAAACTGATTATCATCCTATGATAGAAAATCCTTTTGATAAGGAAAATTTTCAAGAAGATTCTTCTGAATCATTTACCCCAGAATATTTCCTACCCTATGTTGATGAACAAGTTTTACAAAACCCAAATCAGTCGTTTCTAAAGAATCATCCCAGTGATAGTATCATTGGTGATGTGAATCAACCTGTAAGGACTAGAAGTTTTTTAAGAAATGAAATAGAACATCTAGCATTCCTGTCCCAATTAGAACCAAAAAACACTGATGAAGATTTAGGTGATGATGATTGGATTAAATCCATACAATATGAACTAAATGAATTAGAAAGGAATAAAGTATGGACCTTGGTTGAAATGCCTAAGGAAACTTCTGTAATTGGAGTAAAATGGGTCTTCAGAAATAAGTGTGATGAAAATGGAGTCATCGTTAGGAATAAATCTAGATTGGTTGATAAAGGCTATAATCAAAAAGAAGCAATAGACTACGAAGAAACCTATGCTCCAGTAGCTAGACTTTAATCTATTCGTATTTTACTTGACTTTGCAGCATTCTTCAATTTCAAGTTTTTTCAAATGGATGTGAAATGTGCTTTACTTAATGGTTATGTTCAAGAGGATGTTTTTGTTGAACAACCTCCTAGCTTTGAAGACACAAAACATCCTGATCATGTTTTTAGACTTACCAAAGCTTTTTATGGCCTTAAACAAGCCCCTCGAGCTTGGTATGATAGACTTACAATATTTTTTCTTCAAAATAAATATGTTAAGGGAAATTCAGATCCAACCCTTTTTATAGAGAAAGATAAGAAAAATGTTTTGATTGTTCAAATTTATGTTGATGATATTATATTTGGTTCAACTCAGTAATCTTTAACTGATTCCTTTGCGGATCTAATGAAATCTGAGTTTGAAATGAGTATGATGGGTGAGATAACATTTTTCCTTGGTTTTCAAATTTCTCAAAAAACAGAAGGAACTTATATGTCTCCGCATAAGTATATTAAATATCTTCTTAAAAAGTATGGATATGACAACACTAAAAGTATTAGTACTACCATTGGTACATCAAACACACATGATATTGATAAATCTGGGAAACCAGTAGATCAAACATCTTTTAGAGGTATGATAGGAAGCTTACTATACTTGAAAGCTAGTCATCCTGACTTGATTTTTTTAGTATGCTTATGTACTAGATATCAATCCAATCCTAAGGAATCTCATTTATAGACAGTGAAGATAATTTTTCTCTACTTAAAGGGAACCATGGATATTGGACTATTTTATACTTCTGGAAATGATTTTATCTTAAAAAGTTTTTCAGATGCTGACTTTAGTGGATGTAGAATGGATAGAAAAAGTACATCCGGAACTTTTCATTTCTTTGGAGATTTGTTAGTTTATTGGTCTTGTAAGAAGCAACATTCTGTAGCACTATCCACTGCTGAAGCTGAATATGTAGCAGCTAGAAGTTGTTGTGCTCAAGTGTTGTGGATGCAACACACACTCACAGACTATGGCTTCAGTTTTACTAAGACTCAAATTTTGTGTGATAACACAAGTGCCATTTCAGTTAGAAAAAACCCTGCACATCACTCTCATGTAAAGCACATAGATATTAGGCATCAATTTCTTAGGGATCACACACTAAAAGGAGATATCATTCTTCAGTTTATCGGAACACAAGATCAACTTGCTGACATTTTCACAAAATCTTTATCCTCCGATAGATTTGAATACATTAAATAGAAGTTAGGGATGATAACTTTAAGGTAATCCTACTTAATTAACATCTTGTTGAACCAATCTCTTTATAGTAATAAATTATTTTTCATAGGGGAGTACATATGTTATGAAGTTTTTCAAATTTTTCATTTTGATTTTTTTTAAATCTTTCATAATGAATTTTTTCATGTTTCTTGTAATGAAGTTTTTCAAAATTTTCGGAATGGAAATTTTCGGAATGGAAATTTTCAGAATGGATATTTTTGTAATGAAAATTTTCGTAATAGAAAATTTTTTAATGGAAATTTTCGTAATGATTTTTTTTCTTTTTAGCACTCAAGTTTTTTTAATCTAAAGTCCTTCAAGAAGAATTTTCTTCAATATGAATAATTCTCCTGAAAATACGAAAGGTATGATTCTTTCTTGAGTTTTCGTAATTTTTTTCTCCTGCTGTTAGTTTCTTTTGTTTTGAAAAATTTCTCGGATTCAAGTTTCCTTAAATCCGAATGTTTTCTTTTAAAAACCTCAAAAGATCAGATTCAACCAATTTTTTTTCCTTGTGGATAATTTTACAACTGTTAGATCAGATCTGAAGAATTATCAATCATTAGATTGGTTTTGGAATATGAAAGGTCACTTCCATCGCCTATATAAAGGACCCCCGATGGTTGTCCCACATCGATTATCAAGCTATTGCATCTCGAAGCTCTGCCTATCTACAAAATCCCGTTCTGAATTTTTCAGAAGTAATCCGATCCGAATGTCTGCAGAAGCCCAAGAAATTTCTACTAAGCCAATTTTAGAGTGGCTAATCTACACTGAAATATTGGTGCATCCGAATTTTTTCAATAAGTATGATTCTATCATTTCCAAGAACATAAAGCTCAATGGATGGGAAAGTATAGCTATTTCAAAGACAACAACTCAAGATGTAGTTTATCCATATCCTCTTATAGAATTCTATGAGTTAGTTTGCTTTTTTGAGGAAGCTGAAGGTGAGAGGTTTTCATTCAAAGCCTATGGAAAATCCTACAAACTCTCTTACACCAAGGGTACAAGTTTGGTGGGCTTATCATATAAAGGTGAAGCCGAATTTTGTTCACACAAGTTGCTTGATGTCCAGGGAAGTTTCAACAAGGTGAAGGATATGGAATGCCTTGGGCTCAAAGATAACAAAACATCAAAGATTTCCCATCTATCTACCAAAAACCGGATTCTACAATTATGGGTACAAGGTCTCATTGTTCCAAGAAGGTGTGATAAGGATACCCTTTAAAAGAGTGATATGTACATATTATATTTTTTGATAAATCTAAGGAAGGTGAACTTCATGAAGCACATCCTTATCACGATTGATAATATCAATAATGGAAATCTTAGAGCTTAGATCATTATGTATCCAGCATTGCTTTCTAAGATGATAGTTCGGTGCTTAGAATCCTTAAATATTCCATGCAGCTCAAAGCCCACGAATTGCAAGGCAATGCTGATTAGTGATGACACCTTAAAGAGGATGAAAGTTGGTTTTTCAAAACAGACAAGTGAGTTCTATGATCTTCCAGAGGAGGAGGCAGAAGCTGTTTCGAAAAATGTAGAGAAAGCTGAACCATCCAAGAAGGCTGACAAGAAAAGGAAGTTGAAAGAAGTGGAAGTTGAAGGTAAAACTCCTAAGTCTAAGGAATTCGAATCCACACCTCCTAAACCCAAAAAGAAAAAATCCTACCTGGATGAGGTGGTAGAAAAGTGGAGAGAGCTCAAAGAAAAGAGGAAAGAAGGGGAGCCACAGTTTGGCTTGAACCCTGCTGAGGATAAGGCCTTAAAAGAAAAATCTTTTGATGAGTTAGAGAAGCAAGATAAAGAGAATAAGATGAATAAGAAGATGTTAGAGGTAGAGATTGTTCAATATCTCTTGAAATCCCCAGAAATAGCCTCTGATAATATTCCCATTTCGAATTCTTTCTTGGTTGAAAGTTTACCAGAAACTCCACGGAAAAACTTCATGACTCCGGAAAAATCTCAAGAGAAGGTTGATGAAGAAAGGAAAGTTGAGAAAGAAGTAATGAAGAAAGTTCAACAAGTTATAGAGGAATTTCAAAAAGATGAGATGGCTAGAGGTTCTGATGATGTAATTAGGCAAGTCGAAGAATATCAATATAAGAGAACCCCATCCGAGAAGTTTTCACTCCAAACTTCTCAATACGGATCCTCAAAATTGGCTACATCCGCAGATGATGAGAAAGGTGAAAAGGAGGTGAACAAGACATCTGAAGAAGAAAGTCATAATCATGACTTTATCCATCCAGAAGATTTTAAGGCTGGGGATGAGAAAGAAAAGGTTAATGAAGACAAAATTGTGAAATTATCTGACAGTGAGCATGAATCTCCATAAGAAGAGGACATTCCGAGGACTAGTAAGGGTAAGCAAGTGATTATTGATATCCCAACGAAAGATATCATAAGGAAGAAGCATGTTGAAGGCTCTTCTAAAAGGAAGATGGTGGAAATAGAAGAAGAACAATCTCCTAGAAAGTTGTCTGATTCAGAGTCATCTGCATTGGGACATGATTTTGTGGTTGAGTCCCTGAAGAAATCGGTAGACACCATTCCTATCTTTCCTACAATAGACTCCAGATGCCAGATGCTTTAGCACAGCTTGAATCAGAAGTCAGAATCATTATCCATGGTAATGGATAAATGTGTGAAGATTGAAGCAGAGAATAAAAATTTTCTTATCAACTACGAGGTCCACATAAAGTCATGCAACAAAATAACCCTTTGGTCTAAGAAAATTTATGAATATATGGAAGAGCTTGATCAGTTCCAACTAGATGTTAAGGAGGCTTTTGGTACTGAGGATGTCAAAATCAAAAATCTTTTCGACAGTTTTCAGGATAAGCTAATCCCAGAGCAAAATACTCGGATTCAAGATGTCAAAGATATAAATGGAAAGATGAATTATGTTGCTCAAGGTTTGAAATCAGAAAGACATCTCCAGACCGAGATGGAAGAGAAGATAGTGAAGTAAGAGGAGTTTCTGAAGGCTCAGACAGAATCCATGAAGGATCAAGAAGATAGAATCACAGTCTTAGAAAAGCAAGCTAAGGAGGATCATAAAGATCTCAAAAAGATGAAGAAATTTGTGTAGAAGATATTTCCCAAGGAAAATGAAACAAAATAGACTCAATCCGATGTTTTGTTTCATTTTATTTTCCTTGTAAAAATTCTTCCAATTATAATATAATTGTGGTTTCTTGTTTTGTTTGGCTGTCTTTAATAATATCTCAGGTACCATATTTATTTTCCATTCCCTCAAACTCTTTTTGAAAATCACAAAGGGGGAGAAGGAAAAATAACTCAAAAAGGAAGAAGGAAAAATCTAAAGGAGTGAAGGAAAAATATTCATAAGTAAAAGAGGTATCCCAAAGTAAGGGGGATTTAATATTAGGAGGAGTTTCTCAATACAAGAAATTTCTATACTCAAGACAAATCCCATTATTGAAAATCCAGAATACGATCCATTGAGTTCCAAAGCCTAAGGGGGAGTTAGTCATATTCATCTTTGTCCATATTAAAAGGGAGATAAGTTTTAATTTTTCTAAGTCCTTTTATTATTTTTTGTAAGGATATTTGTGCTTTACAGAAAGGGGGCGATTGTTGAGTCAATAAATTTTTCCATATGACTTTTCCAATCCTTCATGTTTTGAAAATCACAAACACCTTATCTTAAGGAAAATCTCATTTTACCCCTTGATTCATTTTCTTAAGGAAAATTTCCTTCCCCAAGGAAATTTAACCTTACATTGTTTTCATTGTTCAATCAAATTTATTTTCTAAGTGTAAAATTTGGACTGTAACTAAAAACCTCGAAATCGTATAATACTTAGATATGAAGCATTCTATTTAAAAATCCAAATTCTGACTCCGAACTTCTATAAGTTTGACTTCGAACTTCTATGACTTTGACTTTGAAATTTTACTAGTTTGACTCCGAACTTCTACTAGTTCGACTCCAAAATTCTATGAGTTTGACTCCAAACTTTTACTAGTTAGACTCTGAAATTATACTAGTTCGACTCTGAACTTCTATGAGTTCGACTCCGAACTTTTACTAGTTCGACTCCGAACTTCTACTAGTTCGACTCTGAACTTATATGAGTTCAAATATGAACTTCTATGAGTTCGACTCCAAACATCTACTAGTTCGACTCCGAAATTCTATGAGCTCCACTCCAAACTCTTTAAGTTCAGGTTCTGAATTCCTGTGAATCCAGACTCCGAATTTACTTGAAATTCAGACTCCGGAATTCTATAGAATTCAAGTTCCGAATTCCTACAAAATTGAATCCAAATATCTCTTTATTATAAACTCATAATTCTATTTTTTAGTTAGACTTTGAACTTTCATACTTTTCTTACGTTCTGAACTTTTATTTACTTTCATTCCAAACTTCAGTTTTACTTATTCTTACACTTGTTATAATATAAAACGATGTCGTGCCTTCAGTTATCAACTAACCGTTGACTGAGTGACACATATACAGGTCCCTCCAAAATTCAAGAAGAAATATGACCGTTGGAGGAGGAAGCTGACCATTGGAGCTTCGACTATAAATAGGATCTCATTTGAAAAAAAGAAAACACACTAGACAACATCTTTGACAATGGTGCTTACATGCTGTTGAAGTGATTTCTAGAGAGAGAGGCTCTTATCAACTCTCAATCTTCGTGCATAAAATTTTAATGGCTTGTTCAAAATTTTCTTCTTGCAGACTTACTTCGTGCGACTCTGATTTCTTCTGTATACAATTGATGGATTCCAGGGATAGAAAGATAGAGGTTCCAACTACCTGATAGTTGAGGGCTTGCGGGGATAACAAGTCAGAATCCGATCTTCGTATTGAGGGATTACCCTGGTGTGGGTAAGACATACTTTCTTGAAAGTATAAATCAAGGGACCTCTTATCCAGGGTTGTTGGATACCCTTCTCTTTGGGTTAAAAGAGTTATTTTTTGTTACTTGTATTGTTATAATATTGTTTTCTGCTGTGCATTTTGTATTGTTAAGGAAAGTATAACTTTCTTATACTTCCTTACTTGTACTCTGATTTAGTTAGATTCTATACACTTTAAGGTAGAATCTTAGTTGTTGTAAACTTTTGTAAAGTTTCATTTTCGGAATCATTTTTCTGGAATCAAGCATGTCTTTAGAACTTAGAGGTGTTGTGAATTTTGGTTATGCAAAATTTCCTTAGGGAATTTTTAAAAGTTACAATTCACCCCCCTCTTGTATATGAGAATATCATACTTATATATTTGATTCTACGCTTGGTATAATAGATTATATCATAGTCAGACATACCATCCTAACAATTGGTATCAGAGGATTGGTTCCATTTGAATTAATCTCACGATTAGATTCAGAAGTTTTTTTTCATATTTCTCGGAATTGAACATTCAGATTCATATTTCTGGATTCATACTTTTCGGAATATATTTTTTTTCTGAATCATAGTTAGGATTCATTTTTTGCTTAGGGATACAATTTTTTTCTTGCTTAAAATATTTTATCTCTTTTACATACTTTTACTTCTAACAAGTTTGGGTGCCAAAGTTTCTCTTAAGGATGGCATGGTAAAATGTTGGTTCTATCGACAAACTAAATCCTACTAGACCACCAATTTTTGATGGTAATTATTAGGAGTATTGGAGAGATTGAATGAAGACATTCATTATCAATACTGGAGTAGATAACTTTTTCATGCTTACCGGAGGATATAAAATTCATGACAAGGAATTTAGTAACTTCACTAATCGAGAAAATCATGAATACCAACTCAACTATAAGGTATGAAATACTTTGCTTTGTTCAATGACTAAGAACATATATATCCAAATTTCTTCTTGTGAAACAACTAACTGCATATGGAAGAAACATGAAGTTACACATTTTGGCACATCTACAGTGATTGAGACTAGGAGATCCATGCTCAGACTGAGTATCAGGGTTTAAATTTTCCTTATGGAGAACCAATTTGTAAGGTGCAACAAATATTCATGACTATTGTGAATAGATTACAGTCAATGGGAGAAAAAGGACTAGATGATGAAGCCCTTGTTGACAAGATCATAGATATTATGCCTAATGAGTGGGAATCAAAGAGAACTGCTATCGATGAAAACAAAAAGGTTACTCAAATTTCTCTTGGTGAACTATTTGGAACTCTTCTTCAACATGAGACTAGAATAAAGAGAGATGATAACAACATAAAGAAGAATAATGGAAATAGAAGTGTAGCTTTTACTACTACTTCCAATCACATGAAAGCTAAGACTCCTGAGAGAGTTAATAGATCCATATCTAAGAAAGTTGTTATCCATTCTGAATCTAGTGAAAGTGAATCCTTAGAAAATGAATTAGAAAATCTTTCTCAAAGGATGAACAGATAGCTGGACAGAGGAATTTCAATCTAAATACAAGAAGAAGTAAAGGAAAGACAAGAAAGATTCTAAAGTTACATGCTATAAGAGAGCTGGTCACATAAGACCTGACTTCCCTATGATCAAGAGAAAAGAAAGAAAGGAAAGGTATTCTGAGAAAAAAAGAAAGAAGTATTACAAGTCCAAAGCTAAGAAAGTGTTGAAATCCATTGACACATGGAGTTATAGTGTTGGAGACTCTTCATATGAATCTTCAGATTATGAATCTTTTGGACATAATAATCTTGGTCTTTTAACTAGGCTACCTATTGATAATCATTGCTCGATGGATAATGTACACAATGCTAAATCAATGAACAATGTTTCTCTGAATCCTAATGATAGTAAATATTATAACTCTTCAGATGAAGAATCCTCTTCTAATGAAGATAATACTTTACCAACCTATGAAAAAGTTTCTAGGTTTTCCAAACTTCTTTAGAATGAGAATTTAAAACTCATGAAGAAACTTGATAAGAAAAATTCTAGGAATACTATTCTTACTAAGGAAATATCAAATCTTTCTAAAGATATTGATAAGAAAAATTCTGATTTTGAATGTATTTCAAAAAATATTGAGGAAGTAAGTTCTGAGAAGAATAAAATTTCAAAAGATCTAGAAAACGTAATTTCTAAGAAAGATTTTTTCGAGCCTAGTTCTAGTTCAAATGTTTTTGAATACAAGAAATTAGTTATTAAACTCAAATATGAAATATTCTCCTTGAGTAAGTGTTTGTCAAACTTTACCCTAGGCAAAGAAAATTTTGATAAAATGTATTCAAAAATACAACCTCGAAGGAATACTTCTGGTTTTGGTTACACTAGTTCTAAACCGATTTTTAGTAACAACTACTTTGTTCCTCAAATTGCCTCATTCCATACTAAATGTCAATGCGGTGGTCACTGGAATAAGAATTTTTCCCTAAAAAAACCCAATATTTAGGATTTCATAAGGCATATTTTTCTAAGAAGATATGGGTACCGAAAATTTTGCTTTCTGAAATTTCCGTATCCAAGAAAGTATGGATTCCAAAAACCTAAATTTTTTCTTATTTTCAAGAAAATAGGGAAAGTACCAATAGAAATACATGGTACATGGATAGTGTATGTTCCCGGAATATGACTGGTAACAAAAAATATTTCGAAAATATTATCAAGACGAAAGGAGGAAAAGTAACTTTCAGAGATAATGCTCAGAGAGAAATTATTGGTATATGAAACATTGTTCTTCTTGGAAAAACTTTGATTTCAAATGTTTTATTTGTTAAAGGTATTAAGAAGAACCTCATTAGTATAAGAAAATTATGTGATGAAGTCTACCTTGTGAATTTTAGGAATAATAAGTTCTTAGTACACAATTCCAAGGAAGAGTTTATTCTTTCTACCCAAAGGCAAGAGAATGTTTACACACTAAACTTAGAAGACCTTAGGAGCTAAGACTTCCCTTGAATTAGTTCAAAAAAAGATAATTATTGGTTGTGGCATAGAAGGTTAGGACACTGTAACCTTAGGAACTTATGAAAAATCTCTAAGAAAGGTTTAATTAAGGATCTACCAGAGCTTATATTTGATTCTTCAAAAGTTTGTGACCCTTGTCAATATGGCAAGAAACATAAATCAAGTTTTAAATAAATCTGTGAAGTCTCAACAAATGATTCACTATAGTTGGTGCACATGGATCTTTTTGGTCCAACACAAACTGGAAGCATTAGGGGAAATTATTATATATTTGTCTTAGTTGATGATTACACTAGATTTACATGGGTCTATTTTCTAGAAAAAATGTATGAAGCTTTATCTTATTTCAAAAGTTTTAGAGCCAAATTCAAAAATGAGAAAAACCTTCCATTGAAAACTATTCATAGTGATCATGGAGGAGAATTTAAAAATTCTTATTTTGAAACTTTTTAAAAGGTACAATTCACCCCCTCTTGTATCTGAGAATCCCATAATTTTATATTCTATCCTATGTTTGGTATAATAGACTATATCATACTCAGACATACCATCCTAACATTTCTCAACCTCTTATTCCGGGGTTTATTCAATGAATAGAACTAGAAAGAACATAGTTAACATTGATTGTTTCAGATGTGGAAAGTATGAGCATTATGAAAATAAAATTCCCAAGTGGAAATATCATATAGAGAATCAGGAAGGTGGAATCAGTATTGGTTATACTTCTGAAGATGAAGAGACCGTAAACAACATGTGAAAGCTATGTGATGTTTTTCCAGTATTGTTTACATTGATCATAATAAGAATGATTATATTGGGGTCAAGTAACCTTAATATATGATTTATATTTCATATTCTAGGAAATAGTTATTAAATAATATGCCGATGAAGAATGTGTAATGGTTTAAGAATAAGGTTGGATTAATGAAGTATTTAAGTTTTGGAATTCAAAGATTATGTTATATGAATCATGAAATTTATTAGTATTTTCATTATAAGTTTTTATTAATGACAAAAAAGTATATATTTAATGGTGATTTATATATATAAAATTGATTTCATGTAAATATGATATTTTTATTAAGGTAAGGTTACCCTTAATCAATGCCTGAAATTGAGATAATGATCTTTGGATAATGATATATTAGACATGAATAAGTAAATTGGATGGTACAGATTACCCTGTAACTAATTATTGAAAACATAGAATATTTCATCAAGGATGAAGTTTATAACTTCTTGTATTTAAATTATATATCCAATAATCATTGGAATAAGGAAATATGCATGTTTTCTAAAAGGATTTAGGGTAATTAAGGTTATTACCATGTATCTAGGGAATATATGACAAGAAGATTGAAATGTTTATAATGTGACAAACAAATGGTAATTTTTGATATATAGGAGATCAATTTTAAGCTAATTTCATCAATTTATTTATAAATCTTTGAATTTTCATCTTTTGGAAAGGGTTGTGAGGTTAAAAAATTATGGAAAGATTAAGTTAAACTTTGGATAAAGTTTGTGAGAATAAACTATTATCACACCACATGAGGATTTATTCATATTGTATAACCTATTATAAAAAAATTGTGTTGATGATAACTGATGATAGATGGGATGGAATATCATTGATCTCATGATTTGTTACTACTTCAGGAATGAAAAATTCACCTTCCTTTTTGGACAAAGAGGTGAAGTGGATCAAGAAACAAAAAAGGGTGAGGTTAATTTGAAATCATTAAAGTATATATTTTTATGAAAATTATTTAACTATAAGAAAAATTATCTTGAAACAGAAAATTTTACAATAGTACCTCTTTTTTTGATGAATCATAAGGTCCCTTAGTTCATCGCAGATTTATGGTTTTCTGATTGTTAACTTTATCATGGCCTTTTTCTCCACCACTATCTATCATAAATTGATAGTTATATTTTTATTCTATGTCAATGTTTTCACTTCCCATCTACGTTCCCCTATGTGGAAACCTAGTTATAAGTTACTTTGGGTAAACGTTATGGTTCCAACATTCCCTTCTTACAAGATGTTTTAATATTTATTTTTATGATGTGGGTTTCTATGAATGAAACTTTAAAGTATTAAACCTTTGATAACATAGATAAATTTCAATGGTGAAATTCATTTTAAGTTGGGTAGAATGTAACAACCCAATATTCTATGATTTTTTTCGAATTAATTTAATCTTTTTGATATTTTTCATTTCACGCAACACTGAAAATAGTTTATTTTATATTAAAACACTATGTTTGGTTTATGTTATATGAAAAACCAAGTTAATCACGCACTATATGCAACATAAATTTTAGATATATCTATATGTAACACTATTGTTATCTTGAATTACAATCAATAATGAATTTCCTTGATGGATTACATAACACGTATGCTGGATTTTTACCGAACAATAGTATATCATTAAAATGTTATTATTTAATTCAATAAGATATAACATATTTGTTAAATTTGTGGTTATGAAAATTATTAACTAATTTATTAAAATTTATGGTTTACATAAATATAATATGAATTCATCAGTTACCAATTAATTATAAATGAATATGAAAACCGACTGAATATAAAAGAAAATATTATTTTTTTTATTGTTACAAAGATATTTTAGCATAATAAATTAAATTAATTACAATTATTGAGTGATATTAATGTAATATATATGTTATTTATTCAATAATTTTTTTTGATATTCATCAAACATATTCGATATACATAAGATAAGAACAAACCCATTTTTAAGCTTAAAAACCTATATTTTTTATAAAGGTATTTTTACCACCTTTTAATGGAGAACACAATTTAAATCCAATTTTTGAAACTTTTATATATTTAATATTTAAAAATAAACTTTATATTTTTAATCTAAAAAAAAAATTTTGTTACGATAATTTTTTTGTATTTTTCTAAAAGGTTTCATTTTTAATGAATAGTTAAAAATAATGGATTTTAATTTAAAATTTATTTTTCATATAATTTATTTATGAGGTTAAATTATATGTTAAATTGGTTTAAAAGTTTAATTAGATGATATTTTTTTTAATTAATGAAATTTACATCACTGTAACCAATTTCACATTTAAATTGGATATAAAAACTTAGCAAAAGTTTGGTCATTTTTTACTTTAAAAACCCTATGTAATGAGATTAATTCGAAATTAATTTCGGTCACTACTGATATTGGAATTTGGGAAAATGGATTACATATTTGGAATCAGAATAATTTATAATGTATAATAAGTTCAACTTAGTTTTTTACCAAAATTTTTAGTAAAAGTAATTAAAATTAATTACACCAGTTCATGAAAAATAAAGCTTAACTAAGGACTAAACCTTAAATTTGAGACCAAAAACAACCTATAAACTTTTACAAAACCAATTTTATGCACATTATTTGGAAATTAAATTTCTATTATTGAGTTTTATTAGTTTTTTATGACTTTTTAGGTAAAAAATGGGTGCAACTAACTTGTTTTCAGAAATGCCAAGCGTGTCTTTTCCCTTCCCTATAAAAGGCCACCAAATCTCTCTATTATTTATGCCGCTAAGAACACTTAGATTAGGAAAATATTTACCCAATAAACTTAACAAAATACCTCCCTTCCTCCTAGAGTCATCCCCTTGGTCATAAATCTATCTAAGGAAGCCTTTTGGCACAAACCAAAAAGAGTTACCTGATTAAGAGGTAACGCCTTCTATCAAGCTCCTTTATTTTATTTTATTTCTCCATCCATACACCATATTTATTTGATTATTGTATAACAAAAATATTAAACTAAATATTGTTTGATTTTTTATTCTAATTACTCAAACTACACTTACAAACACCTCCACCTAATGGGAAACAAACACATTTTTTACGTGTACGATGAACTGCCACCTCACTAAATGATGATTGTTCATTTTTACTTTACCACCTCTCACAGTGGAAATTATAATGTGAAATATATTTAAATATATCATATATTATATTTATTTTGTCCTTATGATTATTTATTCTTTTTACAATACAAATTTTTTACTTTCCATTTTAAGTTAGTATGTTAATTGCGTTTGAGGAAGTGTGGACTACCGCCCTCTCAAAGCGATGTGATTCATTAATAAACTACATGGAATGTATTAAGTATAGATTTTGTGAATATATGTTATATATATATGATATAATAAAGATAATTTAATAATTACAAATATATATATATATATATATATATATTTCTTTTAATTTCTTTTTTTCAACATTACAATTAAATGGAAATATCGTTCATGAGTACGTACGACTTACCGTCTCCATGAATGATGTATTCCATTTCATACTTAAATATTTTATGGATTATTATAATACACATATAATTAATATAAATTATATTTAAATCATGTTTTACATTCTGGAAATCATTACATAAGTATAAGTACCAAAGATATAACAAATTAAGACATATATGAAAAACAAATTGGATATCACCTGAAGTGAAACCTAAACAAAGAATTGTTAACAATAAGGTGATATAAACCCATAATAAAACCCTATATGGTATTATAAGTAAGAATATGGTTCTATGATATATTTATAATAAATTTATATTTATTATACATGTGTTTTGAATGAGTACAATGAGAGTTAAGACACAAGGCTAGAGGATTTCATCTCACTTTTTATTTCCACGAGTTACATGCTTTATCAACCAATAAATTCTTCTGTATGGTTTATATAATTACCATGAATCATTATATTAATATTTTAATTAAATTTATGGGTATTTACATGTCCACTCTATTATCTTTATTTCATGGGGTTTGTGTTTCAAAAGTTACTGAATCAGTAAGATAGTTATGTCTCAATTTCCCTCCTTTGCAACTGATGTTTGATTTTGCACCTACATTATTTATCAAGGTGTATTTGAAATTTTATATAACTAATATCCATATTTTAATGATATTTTAATATTAATGTAATTCCAAATTCTTATATAGAGAGTATCATCCCAAGTTAGATTGTAATAAGATTAAATTGAAACAATCCCATCCTTTATCAAGATTGTTTACGATTATGCTTCCCTTGATGAAATATTATGATCCATCTCTAAAGAAAACTAATGATTTTTATTCTAATATATTTATTCAAGATATATCCATGTATTATTAACATTTTTCACTCTTTGGTATATAATATAGTTAATAAATTATTTTTAAGAAAGTCTCACTTTACCCTCTCTTCGGTCAGAAATATATTTTCTTTTAAAACCATGTTTTCTAAAAAGGGTTTCCAAGTTTATTATACTATTATCATATAACAATTAAAATAATATTTTACCCTTTTTTTTATTTTACAAGTGTTTTCAATGGAATATTATTATTGCTTTCTGAATAAGGCATTTTTCTTACCATTTTACCGTGAAAAAGGAATATTCTTTTTACCTCGTATGATATGTATGAATTTACCCACTGTCATTTATATGAAGATTTATTTCCATGTTTAGAAGATAATTTTTAAGAATTTTTTTTAAAATTAATTTTTAAGGAAAATCGTTTTCAATTTTTTTTCAAACATCTTTCATAAGTTTTAAATTAAAAAGGTTTTTGAAATATTTTCAAGATTCCTTTATATGTTTTCATTGTATTTTCAAAGAAAATGTTTTCAATTTTTTTTTCAATATTATTTTATATTTTTTGAATGAAAAAGGATTTGAAAAAGGATTCCATTCCTTCTTTCTATGTTTTTAATTTATTTTCAAAGGAAATGGTTTCCAAAATATTTAATTTTTAAAGGGCATTTTTCAAAGAATAAAGGATATTTTTTCTCAAGAAACGTTTTCAAAATATATTTCTAATTTATTTTACTTATAATATAACATCTATTAATTTTACTTTTGACCTTCATGGAAATTATCTAAGGGTTCCATTCATATTATTTCTTTGAATAGTTTAGGCTTTGATTTCATGATGTTTATGAAACCCATTTCTCTTTCACGAGTTATATAATTACGAAACTCAATTCCTTTAATGGGTTGTTATTGGATGAAATGATTATGAAACATATATATTTTCTATAGGTTATGATAGGATTAAATATTAATGATACCCATTTTATTTCTTGGGTAATGATTTTATGTTTATAAAATCCATCTATTTTCATAGGTCATGATATGATGAATGTTTTTTAGAACATGCATGAATGATTTTATTTTTAAATGGGTCGGTCCTATTTATACTTCCAATGCATTTGGTAATGATAAGTTTTATATGAGATCAAAGGGTACACAATTTGTAGCCCAAGCCTAAAAATTAGAATGTTCATGGGTTATAGCCTAATAATAAAAATAAGAAGGTATATGGGTTGTATCCCAAGACTAAAATTAATAGGGTACACATGTTATAGCCCCATCTCAAAAACAATATGGTACCTGGGTTGTACCCCAAGCCTAAAACAATAAGGTACATGAGTTATAGCCATTTCCTAAAATAAATAGGGTATACGGGTTGTAGCCCAAGCCTTGAAATAAGAAGGTACATGGGATTTAGCTCAAGCCTAAAAGTAAAAGTGTTCATGGGTTGTAATCCCAAGCCCGAAGCAGGTACATGGTTCATAGACCAAGCCTAAAATGTTATAAAGGTCTTGGAATATAGCCTTGAAATAATATTTTCTATTCTTATGTGAATGCCACAAATTCCATGTCTTATTCATATGTTATGATTTCATAGATTATCCTCTTAATTCTATTATGATCTATGTCTTATGAAATTCCAATATTTATTATGATCTCTAATATGTAGTGTGTCATCTTAAAATGTTATGGTCAAGTTCCATACCCTTTTCTTCATGTTATTCTTATACATTTCATTTATTTTCCCTTATTAAGAATTTGAGTTCACCCCTTTCTTATGTTTCCTTTCCCTAGGTTATGAATAAAGTTTCTAGGTCTAAGTACTAAAGGCGGATGTATTTATGGGAGATGTTGAAGATCTTCCACCAGGATAGAATATTTTTTCCAAGTTTCCAAAGACACTAAAATATTATGGTCCTCAGGCATGTATTTGTGTAATTTAATTAATATTAATCTAAAATTATGGAAAATCCATTTATATTAATCCTGGGTTGTAATAGTGCTCACTGGGCATTTTAGATAGGGGCTTTCCCTATTACACCATGATGTGGTGATCCCCATGATCCCTCAAAATGGTAACCACAACATGGTCTCCCAAAACTTCTGAAAGAGAACAAACCCATATTCCATGAACTCAACCCATGAGCCATACCCCTTTTATTGGGGGTTTCTCTCTCCACCACATCATTCTCTATGATGATGTTCTCCCCATGGTGGATCACCTATTGCTAAAATGCCTATCAGTACACCCATGATTTCTCTGTCATCCACCCAATCACAAAAAGAACCTATTAGGCCTCAATTCACATCCAAAAACATCTAGTTAAGATTTAAAACTACTAAAAACTTCAATTATATTCCAAATTTATGAAACTTACCCCACTTAATTACAAAAAATGAAATTTATGAATTTTAAAACTTGGGAGAGAGTGGGTCTTTAAAACCTATCCACCATAGAACTTCTCATCCTTGAGAATCATTTATGATCTTCCAACCATTGACCTCAACCTGTCACAATTTTCAATCCATAATCAGATCATCATATTCTACTCTAGAATGGAAATCAAGGCTCCAATGTGAAAATCCAATCATGAGGCACACTATTCACCAAAAGATAATCTATCTTCTCATTATCATCTCTGATACCGAGATAGAGCTCTATAGATCCCATCTATTCTTATCCCCTTGGTTTCATCAATCAATTAATAGCCTAGTTTATGATGGTCCCCATCATAAGTATCCACTAATAAAGGACAATTCATATCCATGGTGATACCACCATTAGAATCACCCACCATGATGAATTTGTAGTGTTCCATCGACCCAATCAATACAATTTCAACATCACTATGCCTAATTATATGTAAAAAGTTTGGTAGAAATTAATTTAACTGAAATATACTTAAGAATTCATCCACACACACTAACACTTTATCTTACCACTCAACCATTATTACTTAAATACCAAAGGATTCCTAAAATTATCCAAACACCCACACCAAAGTTTGTACTCTACATTGAATGTAAACCCACAGTTGGATCCCTAACCATATGAATCCACCATCATACTCTCACCCTGAGCACTGACACAATATCATTCTGAACTACCATCATATAACATAAAAATCATCCCAAGATCGATTCCAATGCATGAACTTCATTCAACATCACATCCAAACCTCAAGTATTGTATTAACCAAGGAACCATATAAAATATGATCCATCTATATATCGAAATCCTAGTTCAACATCATTTGTCTAATGGACGATCTTGTCACACCCATGACCCTACCCACTTGAGGGTCATTACTCCATGAAACACACTATATACATCATCAAATTTGATAATTGGATGTGTTTTTCCTACTCATACATGATCACCAGTATGAAATTCCAAACGCTACACATTTCTACTCCATTAGGAATGTCATCTTTAGAATCCACCAAAATTAACCCATATCAAGGTCACACCATCCAACGACCAATGGAGCACTCCCCAATATATAAATTCCCTTATATTTATCCTTGATAATAATTAATAATGTATTTAAAACATAACACCTCACTAATAATACATTCCAAGGAACACACTCGAGTCAGTTGTACCACAACACCACAATCTACTTCCCATTTCACTACTCACCATATATGGACATTTCCCATTTAATTAAAACTCATATAAAACCAATACTATAAAAATTTAATCAAAATAATTGGTCCTAAAATTGTACAATACCACTCACTAACTTGCAACCCAAACATCACCACACATGACCATTATGCACTACCCCTATCACATCAAACAAAATGGGTGTACACTCCTATACAACCCATTCACATCAAACAACTCAATATCCATGAGTTTCACAACATCAAACCTAGGATAACACACCTAAATAAATAACCATGCTCCCTATAAATTTAAATATCATATATCCTAAATCATTCTCAGTGTTCCTATTAAAAATTGTGGCATTTTATATATTCCATGGTCATTATCACGATCACCCCTTGAACCATGATTCTTTCTAAAACCAAAAGAATCTTCCCAAACTCTATTCATCCTATATTCATCCATATAGGATCAAGATTAGATATCTCATAGTTTATCACACCTGAAAACACCATGGTTAGGCATTATATTGATCCTACACTCAATATATTTATTTGATAGTAATTCACTACACCTCAAGGTTCTTTTCTAATGAATACCCAAGGCATCCCACATGCTCATACCATATAACCGTTGAAACCTACCATGGTTTTAAATTTAAAAAGTTAAGGAATCACTATAAATATATCCCTTATTTGATGAAACTTATTATGCATTGATCTCATACCTGAAGAATCAATCCACGATTCCTGTATCTAAGTCACTTAAAACCTTGGATAACCCCTCTCAGGTTACCCTTGAATGTACCAATACATCTTGAACATAATACCTGGTTCACTAATATCCTGATACATATCCTAAAACCACCAGTCTCTCCCACCTATCCCATAAACCATGCCTCACATAGGATAAAACTGACAAGGATATCTTTTCTCTCATCCCATATAGAACACAAAACACATTTTCAAATCTATGCACTCTAGGATTCCCATATACATGTCTTAGGAAACACATTCCAAATCATCAACCTACTAGGGAAATAATACTATTTAGGTATCTATATACGAGACTACCCCCTTGAGGACCACGATATCATCAATGTACAAACACACAAACACAAAAAAACACACACACATATAATTCCATCGTTATATGATGATACATGTCAAGTAAACCATGATCATGTGGTTATGTTAAGTAGAATTACACAAAGAATCTATTTGGTAAAACACAATATAGGTTGATGCTGACAATTTAAATAACCAAACCCATTTTCTCTTTGCTAAAAACTAGTACCAAAACCACCCACATGAGGTATTTTATTAAGGAATATAATGCATAAATTGACATACTAAGGGTCATTATACATACATTATAGGATGGAATGCATAGTTTTCAAGGAGAATCCCTACACATAATCAAGATGGCTTTTTAATGGAGAAATTATACCATGGTTTAGATACGTATAATTCCACAAATAATTTGTATAGTAAAACACCATATAAGTTGTTTGTGAAACTTTAAATAACTAAACCCTCATCGTTAGTGATGTAAATAACAAGAATGCATTAAAATTTCATGTGAGTAATACATTCCAAATATAATGCAGGTACACAACCTCCTTCCAATGATCCAGCAACTGAAAATCATATAAATCATAATCATAGAAAACTCAAGTGTGTCACACTAGATGAATTTATGTAATGATGAAATAATAAACAAATAAAATAAATCCCATATCCCTATTAACATAGAATTTACATTAAAAAATGTGTTTGTGGTGCACTAGTTAGAGATCCATCACAAGATCTGACATTTCTATAATACCTATCTACCATATTCCAAATAGCAAGACAAAATAAAAGGATGAAATGATAACAATTTTTAATTCAATGGCCCTAGAAAACTAATCGTTTTCCTTCAAGAAGAGATATCAAGACCTTAGGCACGAGTCCCCTTATGCTAGAGGCGACCAATAAGGAGCGATGGTATAAGGTGTTATTATAGGGAGACTATACCCTCATATAAAAGTTCAAAAATAGTGGAAATAACCCAAAATAATACATAATAATAGATAATTAGAGTATATAAGAATAAATATATAGAGGCATTTTCTAATAATAGAATGTTGTATATGCATGGATTGTCATGCCAACACATCAACTAATCCCTCACGGGGCCAATAAAACATACTTAGTAAAAAAGGAAATTAAATTTACAAGGATCTACTACCATCATTGAGACATTCTAAAATGATAGTCTCTAAGTCCTCTGAGAAATATCACTTGATCATGATATACTTGGCCTCTTTCCAACCTAAACCTACAATCAGTGAAGTCTCCTTGGGTACCCAAGTGCCAAGACTACTCGAGAAGGGTGTAAGTAAAAATCACTAGGGAACCACCAACAAGATCCTAATCATAACCAATAAAATCAGGGTGTAAACATGTGATAGAATTAGCTAAAGAAAATAACTATAGAAGTATAAATAAATAAACACAATGGACCCTATGGTTCAAACATGAATCCTTTTATCATATAAACCACCTTCAGCCAGTTCTAGAGTGTCTATGAGAATCCCACATAACTCCACCAACCAATATTAGTCTCAAAGGTTATATAATATCTAGTGTAAGAACTATATCCCTAGGAATATCCAAATGTATCCCAATTTCATCAGTTAAAAATGTCTAAATATATATGTGGTAATCTTGGAAATTCCTTATTTATTAGGTATGCAAAAGATTCCATGGGGAGTGAATCTAGTAAACCCAATGGTAAAATCAGGTATACAACTAGTTCCTAAGAGGATGACCCTCGTAAATCCAAATAGATTTGAACTATTTAGTCATAGTATCTAGAGAAATCCGTATTGGAATAAGCTAAATCTAAGGGGATTTCCTAACACATTCATACAGTATCAGGCTCAATAAATGGACCATAGGAACACATCCTAGGAATCTAATAGTATCAGGATCAACAATTGAATCCTAACACAATATAACTAGGCATTATATTTAGACCAAATGACCGAATCCTAGGTAACCACTTGGATATTCCACTCGAAGTGTGTCTATCTCATAATATATCA
The DNA here is from genome assembly GCA_963277665.1 of Viscum album. Classification (NCBI taxonomy): domain Eukaryota; kingdom Viridiplantae; phylum Streptophyta; class Magnoliopsida; order Santalales; family Viscaceae; genus Viscum; species Viscum album. The sequence continues at coordinate 1,845,441,494 of OY728132.1, read as the reverse complement.
TCAAAAATAGAATAATAATCGTGTTTGGACTAATTACCCAACCTTTATCATATAATAGAGGCCGAACTCTCAAGAACATCATGTAACATCATCAATAATTCCATATTTGGTTCACACAATTTATTCGATTTATTAGGTGAACCCTTTTATCATCACCACACATTCCCATACACACCCTCTTAGGAGTCATTATATCACTAGGTAACCCACTAGGGTCCCCATTTACCATATCATATCTCATTACAATCCTTCCATTTAGAGGGTATAATATCCCTCAGTGTCTTGATGATCATCTCACAACCTCACAAGTCTCACAGGAAATCCCAAAAAGGTGATGCATAAGGGAGATGACCTCAAGCCCACCCCCTTTCCAAATTCGCCAAAGGTTGGTCCTCAAACACCCAACCAATCTGTAATCTACCTATGTTCTAGCCACCCAGACAATCAAGTACTACTGGGTGAGGAAACCCCCCCCACAATAACCTTCACAGGCCCTTGGGATATAAGGAATCTCTTAGTTCCACTATATCCTACTTGGGACAAACATCCCATTCCAACACCCTTCTCTACAAGGAGGTGTATAAGGCTCCTACACTAGGTTCCCCATGTTATTTTTACATTATTTAATTTATTCCCATAAATTTCAAAGTGTTAAAAGGCATGAATTTATAAACAAGGCCTTGATAATTATTTTCCAATGCATCAAGCTAGTGCAGAAGTGTTCATCATGACCCTTGGGACTTTGTTCATTACATAAATTTTATGTAAATGAAACAATTTATTTAATAAAAATGGTTGATCTCCCTTGGTTTTGAGACCAAAAAAATTAAATTACACATATATAAATAATTTCCAATACTATTGGGTATGATAATAGGACCACCACCCTTAATTCAAGAGTTATTCCCTTTGACCATAGCCTAACAAATCTCACTCAAGACCGTCCAAGTCCAACCAAACTTCTACAACTCAAGACAAAACATCCAAATTAATTAATTATAAACATTTATAATTAATTGAATATTTTAAAATTAATTATTATAATTAAATACAATAAGAATAATTTCCTTAAATTTTATTGGGAAACCTTATCACATCAAAAATATGACCAACCAAATTTTTATGGTCTATGGGGTACCCACGACACCATTATGGGAAAAATCCCTAGCAATTTATATGCATTCAATAGAAAATTTAATTTAATTTAATAAAAAAACATGAATAAAATCATATTATGATACATATTCAATGAAATAACACATAATGACATGTGTTTATCACCTCAATAAATCAAATATCAATTACACACATTATCCCCATCACATATAGATGATTTCACCATTCTATGGTGGAATCATCAATGAAACCTAATTAAAATAACCCAAAATAAAAAAAGACAAATGGAAATAAAGAAATAAGAGATAATTGTAGTGATACAAACCTTGAATCACTATAACAATATATATGAATTCCACCATATTTATGGGGAATCGAGAGATGAGGATGGAGGAAACCCTCTGAGGTCAATTGTGTGTAAAAAAAAGAGTGAGGGAGAATTAAACATCGAGAGGGGAAATGGGGGTATTTTTTTTATAAAATAAACCATGTGAGGAACACCATGACTTGGATCATGCAATGGTGTGCCTCCTGGAAGCCCTTGAGGACCCCCAACACACCCAACCCCATAGAGAATCCCCTCCCATTTTCCCATTATTTCTCAAAGGGGATCCCCCTTTCCTAATGGAAAGCTTAATGGTGTGGAGATCACCTTGTGAGTAATATGAAATGGTTCTTACTACCCATTTCTGATAAAGGATACCCCCATGAAACCATACCATATACCATAGTTTGGTGCTCCTCATGGTCCCTCAAAAAATGCATCAGAACTCAACCATGATTAGTCTCCTAGGAATTTCCAATAGGGAGAAGCCTTAGGCACCACACACTAAACCTTGGAACCACACCCCTTCAGCTTGGAATTTCAAACTCCACTATGGAAATATAAACTCTATGGTTATCCCTATGTAAGAGAACCTATAGCTAAAATGGATGCAGGTCCACCTGACCTTTCATGCCATCCACTCGAGCACCCAAATCACCTTCCGAGTCTAGATCAACATCTAAAACATCACCATAGCATGTAAAACCTCTTAGAAATGTGATCCAAGTCCTAAGTTAGTAAACATACCCTGCTATGAGACCAAAAATTTAAATGCCTTCTGAATTGTACAACCTAGAAAACATGGGTCTTTACAAACTCCTAGATCAATATCCTATATAAACTGTCACCTACACCACCATAAACTACAATGATCTATCATAAATCTACAAGAATAACCAAGAAATATATTTGAACAAGACATACCCACTCCATTCCCACCATGACCATCTTTTAACATTGCATCATCTTCACATACAGAACACATGTGGGTACTAGGCTCATGTAGTGGTGAGTATAAACATACCCAGCAAGGAACCTTGAAAATATAAAGGAAATATAAGGAAAAATGTCAAATTGAAACTCCATAAAGAGAAGGTAGTTAGTATTATGTCAATGAAATATCCATATATTATCAATCACTCTAAGTATTAGGGACACACAACTACAATCCTCAAAGATCATACCTCATGAGTACCTGAGGATTATTGGAGCGATAAAAAGCCCAAAAATTTGATAACTGAGATGTATATAACATATCAAAGGTAACCAAATTATTGCTAATAAGTAACAAGTATTGGGGAATATGAAATTCTCAACTATTCTTTTACACCGCCATTAGAATCCACTAAGGGGAATCTTCTCCTCACTATGGTATATGCATCAGTTTAGAGAGTACCATACCTCCCACTCCACCATTTCCACAGCACCATTCTAGAAGCCAACAAGGGAACCCATACCTTGACCAAGGATATATGTTGACTAATTTAGTACTAACCTCTGGAATTATAACTACCTAGATATGAGAAAATCCTATGTCACCTTTTAGAAACTATAGTGGGAGACTAATGTCTTGTCTCAGTAGAGGATCATTCCCCATATGATCTCTTAGAAAGAGGTATACTAACTCCATAGATAGAGTACTCACACCCTAGGTATTTTTGGGGATAATAAACCTATTTATGATATGTGGGGGACCTGAACCTTGACTTAACAATATTACAAAGGGGGTTTCCAACCCTGAGGATGCTCTAATCATCATGCCTGAACCCCATCATAATATCTATAGAGATAAGTCCTGAAAATTCAATCTCACCTAAAAAATAGTATTGAATGGTTACACAGACCATTCCATTGTGACCTTCATGGAAAAACACTCTTGATATTTTATTTACTTACCAAAAACTGATATATGGTAAGAAAGTTTCAAAAAATACCATATAGGTGGAAGCTTGGGCACACAATAATATTTGGGAATGATATGTGGTGCACTAGAAGAGAGAATGAATGAAACTAATATGAACAGACTCTCCACACTCACTATAGTACATGGGTGTGTGGAACCCATGCATGCCATGAAGCACTATGTGGGTTGGGTTAGGTGAACCCAACCGAGCATGCTTTCCAAACCCGAATGGCCAAGTCTGGCTCACACCGTGGGCCAAAACCTAGGAAAACCCCTATTATACCATTGTTTTGGTCTGTATTAATGAGACATTATAGTCGAAACTTGTGGATGGTCTATGTAGCTTGACATTTTAAGTTGGATTAGGATGTTAGGGCTGCACGCCACATGACTGAGAGGGTTGGGATGTCCCAACCACACCAATGGGATGAGCCCACTAATGAGGCAAAGTGGGGATGATCAATCAACCACCAACTCCCTAAATCATGGTATATATAGTGGGTAACTACCTACATAAAATATCAGATAATGATGTGGTCAAATTTTTGTTCCTTGTTTCATCTCATGCCACCCCTCTTGGGCTACCTCAAACTTGAATCATCCACCACATACTATCATACCTCACTCAATCTGCCTCATGTTGTGGATTACTTGACTGATCTGCCTTTATATCTCATTGTCTACCACCACTTGAAGGTTACTCCTCACACTATGACTTCACCTCATTTGCATACCCACCTCCATTATGGGATTCCTCACACAACCACTAGCCACCCTCAATCCAATAATTCCACATGATTTCCATGAAAAAAAATAAATGAAATAAAAGAAAGATATAAATATTTAACTCTACTCATCAATCCATCGCCATGAACACACACTTAGGAAAAAAATTTAGAATTAAAAACCCTAACCCAAGGATTTCATGGCATGTGAGTGAATAAATGAAGAAAGGGATTGAAATATTTATGTCAGGAATTAAAAAAGATAAATCCAACCAAAATCCACCAAGAATAGAGAAATTTTAAAATAATGAATTGATACCTTGTATTTATATCATTCGTTAGAAAATATCATGTTTACATTGGGTGTCATTAAATATTACCCAACATCATTCAGAATCAATAGATTTCATATTATTTCAAATACTACCTCTCAATATACCTCTAATTGTAACATCCGGACCTAGGATCCACTTAACTGGTGCCCTAAGTTGGTGGGTCACATGGACTCAACCACGCCTCCCCATATTCCAAAGGATACTGACTAGAATCAATGGTCCAAGGTTGTACAATGGGGAGACTATACCCTAATATCAGAGTGTCATAGGGAATATGATAAAAAATAGACAACAATGGAAGCAATATAAAATCGATGTAATTGTAGAAAGAAAATGATAAATAACTATGGAAGTGTAAATAGCCAGGAAATAGAAATAGTAACAAAAATATCATAGAATGAGTCATATACATTAATATTTCATGGCATACTATTATAAAAAAAGTAAATATGGGATAATGAGAATAGAGATATACAACAAGCTATAAAAAAATTAAAAAAACATCGGAATATCCATCCCCTAGACTCATAAGGATAGGCTCAGTCCATTTATCTCATGCATTAAGCTATAAGTAAAATAGATCAAGAATATTTAACAAGGCACTTGCCCTTATCCATACATGCATTCATGAAGTCTATTCAGGTACCAAAGGTGGCATGAGTAGGGTATGATATAAAATATATCGACCACCACCAATGGTGTCTATAAATAGTTTATCCAATGTACATAGTAACAATAGTGTGAAGGTAAAATAATAATAAATAAAATTGAATAAATAAATGCTTACTGGCACAGGTTCTTATAGGACACCTAGCTGGCTCTGCCTACTTAGGCATGGGCTGAATTATATCTGATCTGAATACCGTATATATATATAAGTAATAATATATATAGTTCTATACTATATACACATATATTAACTAAGTACATGAGAAAATAAGAAGTAATATACATGGATACTAGGTGCTAGCTAGAATTGGGGCATAACTCTGGCATTCATGACTTGTATAATGATATATAGGCTCAAGAAAGTGTGAAATCCCTGAATCACATGATGAATATGAGACATATTACCCATAATTTGAGATGTTTGTGTGATTTATCATTCCCAAAACTTGAATCACAGAAACATGGTGCATCATTCCCATCATCCAACTAAAAGTATAATGGTGTGATACATCATGCCCAACACTCGATGTAAGAGAGCATGAAACATCATGCTAATAAGAACATTATCCACCATTCAAAGACCAATCTCCTTGGTCTAATAATAATAAAAATATTAATGAGGGATTACCTCATAATAATTGTAATCATTTAGACCATTATAATAAAGGGTGTCATAATAAACACAATTCACATTTATAATTATATAATAGGTGGAGTGTCCATGACACCCACTACCATTCATTTAAGTTAATCCATTTAATTTTTAAGTCAAGTAAAATCTAATTAAAAGTCAAGATGAACACTTATAAGGGGTTACAGTCCATAAAATAATTATATAAAAGAAAAAAAATTCCATTTTCAAGATAACTTGAACACATAGGTAGTGTTTGGTCCATTAAGAAATTAGATATATCGAGGGAATTTCATTCAGTACACCCAAATGGGTGGAAATATAGAGGTGGTAAACCTATAATAAAATTTTAGGGGTCTATGAGAGTATCTAAACATGAATATTTTAACATATAAAGGAAAATCACATTTTAAGGCGATGCGTGGAAATATCCATCATTCTGCACAATAGAGAAAGATATATAATCACCTAAAATTTTAGTAAAAAAAACTAGAACACCTACCTTAGGGATGTAGATGACTCCCCATCCAATATTGACTTTAGGTTTGAAGTAAAACTAAAGAAATTAGAAGAACAATCCAAAACCTTGAAAATTTGGTGAATAAGATCACACTTAAATAGTGCAAGAAATGTGAAGATAAACGATGAAAGGAAGAAATAGGATTAGGTATCTTACTTATGAAGATCCAATGCTTCTAACAACTATTTGTTTGGAGTTTTTATATAGGTGATATTAAGAAATATAGAGGAGGAGGGAGAGCCTTCTGGAGAAGAAAAATTAAGCTCATCCACTGTAGAAGAAAGGAGGAAGATGTATTTTTAGTTAAAACAATTTTAGGGGAAAAAATATAAAATCATCCCTTAAAACCGGGTCTCATGGTTTGGCCTCATTGTTGGACAAACTGTGCACCAACCATGTTCTAGGCTCTACCTAAGGAGGGAACCTACATGGGATAGGTGCACAGTTTGCCTAACCATATGAAAACTATGTGAAATTACTCTGTCATAAACTTCTGCAATCCCACACAGGAATATTCATAGTCTTTCATAGTTGTAGAAAACTATATATCCCCTCAATTGAAACAAGTTACCTATACGATTAAGTCATACAGTTAGTGCAAACTGTGTTCTAACCATGCAACACACACCGTTTCTCTATTTTCTAGAAATCCAGGCTTTGGAAAAGCCTTATATGCTCTTGAAACCTTTTTCAGGCCATAGATAATATTTACCAAGACAAAAAAATGATTTCAAACTAAAAAAATGATCCATACCTTTGAGAAAATTCAGGTCATTACAACCCCCCTTAAAGAAACTCATCCCCATGTTGGCCTTCAAAGGTTAAATATAAATTTTATGAGAAAATATTTGACTACCAGGATTTTATATCATCTTATCTATCTCAGGTATCACCTTATACTTGGTTATGCATCCATAAATACTAAATTAATAGAACCAATATACCTCAGAGTGTATTCACACTTTGATAAATAATAAACACTAAATACTCCTTGAAGGAAGTATCCACATCTAACTCAAATTCATCAGGTTGTAGAAAATGTGGTGGGTCTGAATGGTATCAAGAAAGATGAGATATGTTAAAGGAATCATTCATTGATCGATATCTCTGAGGAAGTTCTATTTGGTAATCCAATAGACCGATTCATTCAAGAATCTCAAAGGGTATAACAAATCAAGTCGAAATATTACCTTGCCTATGAATTCATCGATGTCCCAACCTAGGTGAATCTCATAAGAAAACCCAATCTCCAACCTCGAACTCAAGAGGTCGATGTTGATGATTAGAATATGAATGTTGTCTAGAATGATCTATCTACATGATCTTCTTGATCAACTAGACATGTTCTATAGTCTCTTGTATGAGATTTGGTCCAAGAAAAGTATCCTCTCCTACCTCTAACTAGCACAAAGGTTATAAAAAAGGCTTACATACAAGGATTTATAAGGATCCATACGAATTCTATCCTAAAATCTGTTATTATAAGTGAATTCTACTATGGTTATGTGTTTCTACCAAGAACCATCAAAGTCAAGGGAACATGCACAGATCATGTAATCCAACACCTAAGTCATATGCTATTTCTATCCATAATTATGAGGGTGATAGGCCATGATTATAAGAACTTGTGCACCCAAGGACTGATATAACCTCTTAAAGAACTAATATGTGAAGTGAGTGTACCTGTCATATATGAAAGAATGTGGAGCTCCATGAAGACGTATGTCCTCCCTGACATATATCCTTCCTAGATTATCTACCAAAATTGTCTCTCAAATAGGTTAGAAGTTTGTGACCTTCATAAACCGATAAATGAAAACCCAAACTATATCTTTTCTATGAGTTGATCTAGGTAAACCAGTTATGAAGTCCATAGAAGCATCATCCAATTTCCACTCTGGAATAGACAATGGTTGTAAAAGTCTTGACAGTCAATGATATTCCACCTTCATCCACTGACATGTAGAACACCGAGTGATAAATCCTGATATCTCCTATTTAATACCAGGACATCAGTACTATCGATGTAAGTCTTGACAGATATTGGTGACACTGATATGTAATTCCCAAATTATGGAATGAAATTTACATATCAGTTCTTATCTAATATTTTTTGGGGTCCAAACACACCCATGAAAGTGTAAGGTATCATCCGCATCCATGGTCCAACCAGAAGATGAATCTTCATCCGTGATAATTTACCTTAGGACTAATCCCTTGAAATATGAAAGTTTCCACAATCTCACCCATTATAGAAGGTTAGATTTTACTCTAAGTCAATGATTATTGCCTGACCATGATCCTTCTGAACCTTAATGTGCATTTCTGAAAACAAGGTCATGCTCTGACACTCAGTACCGGCCTCCTGAACCACCTATGTACAAGTATTCTGAATTAGAGCATTGGCTACATCATTTCCTTTTCCAAGCATATAGGAAATCTATAAATAGAATGATTGTAGGTAGTCAACCCATCTATATAGCCTGAGATTTAGATATTTATGTGTAAATATTTACTTGATAATTTTATGATCATTGAATACCATAAAATTCTCTCCAAGTGATAATTCCTCCAATAGTTTAAATAATGTTCAACTGCATCTAGATTGAGGTCGTACATTAGGTAATTCTACTTGTGGGTCCTCAAATAATGATACCCATATTCTACGACTCACTTGTCCTACATCAGAACATCTCCTAAACTGATACTTGATGTATTTAAATAAAAAACATAGCTCCTAAATGGATCTGGAATAATCATGATTGATGTTGAAGTCAATATTCCCTTAAAATCACAATAGGATGATTCAAAAGCTTCATACCATACAAATTTCACACCCTTTCTATTCGGCATGATCTCAAGATGGTAGGAATGGTTTTGTGGAGAATTTAAATACACTGATGTTTCATCCATAAAGACTACCATGTATGAATCCAAACATAGTTTGAAATCTGAATTCATCAAAGCCATGAAAATAGCTGGTGTGTTTGTGAGACTGAACGACATCACTAAATACTCATAAAGACTATACCTACTCTAAATTGCTATGAAAGGTATATCTAAAGGTGTAATACGCACTTGATGATAACTCAACCTCAAATAAATCTTTGAGAACACCCTTTCTCCTTTGAGATAATCGAAGAGGTCATCTATTCGATACAATGGATAACAATTATTAATCGTAAGCTTGTTCAAATGTTAGTAATTCATGAAAATCCTAAGGGTACCATCTGCCTTCTTGGAAAAAGGATCGGAGAACCCCATAGAGAAGTGATAGTTCAGACAAATACTTTAGTATCTAAGCCTTATAACTATTTCTACAGCTCCAGAAGCTATGTAGGTGGAATCTTATAAGGAGTAATGAACATTGGTGCTGCTCCTAGCACTGGATTGATAGTGAATTATTCCTATCTCACTAGAGGATCCTAGAAAATTAATCATAGAATACATTCATGAAATGATAAACTATAGGAGGTAAAATAGTAGGTTGTATTCCATGATCATCTAAGAAAATACTAGCAATTTGGGCTGTCACCCTACCTATCTCCTAATGATCAAGTCCAACTCGAGATGCATGGACATCCATTCTCCCTTATGTACATGTATATTTCCCTCTGGTGATGTAAACATCACCATCTAGTGATAACATACAATATGAGATCAATAGGGAGCTGAACAGTCCATTTCAATGATTACCTTGAACCATGTCATGTTTAAGATAAAAAGAGTCTATTGAAAGAGATATATACCTATCTCAAGGGAAAAACATGTACAATGGTAAATTCTCTCTAATCAGACACCTAAATAGGTATCAAGAGTCCTAAAGCCATAGTAAAACTATATATCTAGGCTCATAGTCTCTAGGATTGTATAACATATAAAGAGTGTGAAACACCTGTGTAAAATAAAGGAGACACTAATGTAGAGGTTACTAGAATAATAAAGCAAATAGTAGAAGGTTCAACACTCTGATCTTCTATCATAGACTGCACTGCTTGAAACCATCCTGCACCATGACCCTAAGTCATAACCTAAATTATACGAGCTATCCCACTATAATGGTACTGGAATTCTTGAGTCTAATTACCTTTTCCTCAACTACCACCTCAGACTAAGTGACCAATGGTATTCCAGCCACCTGCCTACCGAGATACTACTATCCCCACCCCAAAATGTAGGGTAGGTGTAGATTCCTACTCACTAAGAATTAAAGTAAGATTCCTTCAGAATAAATATATATTCCCCCATCCTACTATAGCCTTTGATCTTCATTGTATCTCATATACATTTAGGTTTTGTGTGTCCTAGATTCCCTCACTAGTGACATGTTAGGAAGCTGTCAGTATGATCCGTTTGACTGCTGATACCCCTACAAGAAAATAAAAAATAGTTGTTTTCTCCCACTTGAAGGACCACTAGTAGATCTAGGTGCTAAAATACCATGGTTACCACCATTGTCTTCCCTTATATTCCTCTCATAAATGAGGGCCTGACTGAAAATCTCACAAATAGTTGTCAGCTAAAATACATTGACCATAGATCATATGGAGTATACTAGCCCATCCACGAATCTCCTGGAAGTCATGATATCATCAACATATAAAGTAAGTGTGAAACAATTTAGCTCAATAAAGTGATTATAATATTCCATGGAATACATGGATCATAGATTCAGGTTTATAAACTCTCTAGCTAGGTTATCCCTTAGTGTATGGGGGAATAAGTAATCATAGAAGATCATATGGAAATCCACCAAGACCATATCTCTATGTCACTTTTCTTAGGCAAGGACATCCCACTATCTCTTGGAATAATCACTAAGCATATAGGGGTTGGGATTGAACCTCCACACTAAAGGATTCTCTAGATAATCAAAAATAGAGAGCATGGCCTCCATCCATGTTTCAGAAGCATGAGGTTATATATCCCTAGATAATGTGAGAGGATGTTACTATTGGAACTCCTAAGTCAACTCTATCATATTCAGGGAAGGTCGAAAAATTGCTTTCATATTTTTCATCATACAGAAAAATACCTCTCGAAATTGGGAATCAGTTCTCATATCAGGAATAATAGGTGGTTCCATAGGTGGAATTACTGGAGGTATCACTGGTGTCTTAAGGTACACTACCTTCAATGAATGTTTCTCACTACATTCCTTTCATATTAATCTAGGTTTTTGTGGTGTCATGACTCTACAATTCCAAATTCATGCCTCATAAAATAATTTAATAGTTGAAAGGATTATTGATAGATAACTATAAATGTACACAACCTTCCTATGAAAAGGATTACACCTCTCTACCTACTCCAAAAATTAGGTCTAGGTGACAAAGGAAAGACCATAACAGGACATAAGAATATAATATACACTCCTAACTACCCACTATTAAGGCCATGTTTTGAGTCTATGTCTCATATCACATGATAGGTATTCTGGTATATGGAGTGACAATTGTAAGGTATAGAGGAAAACACGATTTACTTTGCAATTGGAATCCCATTTAGAGGTAACCTTTTTATTTAATAAGAGTTAAATTCATCTGATTTCATATTATTTTATATATAATTTAAACATATACATGGTTCAATTAAATGTATCTCCATTTCCAATTTATAAAATTCATTCACCATATAAATTTAAATTAGCACATTATTTAACCATAAACTAACCTTTACATTAGTATCAGGATGTAACAGGTTATAAGCATTGATTTGATTGCATGAATCACTATTCAAGATTTATATAAGTAATTTATCCTTAAATGACCTTTGGTATTCAGGTAATTGAATCATCTGATGTTGTCTTGGTCCATGGAACTAGTAGGTCCAGAACCCACAACAAGGTATAATTAGACAATTAAGGTTTCATCACTAATATATACAAGAAAAAACTATTTATATTGATGTAGGACCTTTAAATAATCCAATTATAATATCCATATAAGAAATTTCTAGCACATTTCAATATATAAGAGCCAAGGAACTGACTATATGAAGAAGGAAAATGAACACATAAAGTATATATGGTATGGAAAAATGTATGGCATATTAGTCCTAATGTGCCTATGATGATGCATGAGATGCTAATTACTTTCTATAACAATCTAAGTATATGACAATCCATATGAGGTAAAATAATAAAAATAATAATAATATCACAAGACATGTGCATCACCCAATAGTGAAGTCATACTAATTGCAATAGGTGTAATCTAATAATAGTAAAAACCGATCCTAAGTAATTTGGGTTTTCCCTATACGTGGGTTCAATACATCGAGATGTAGGCTTATTACCAAATTCTATTACATCCTAGTATCTTATCTAATACAAAAAATAGTAATAAAAAATGAAATTAACTCCTTTGATACCACTTTGTAATGTCTCAACCCATAATCCACATAATCGGTGCCCCAATCTAGTGGGCCACATAGCCTCAAGCATTCCTCCCTGTATACCAGAGGTTGCTAACTAGCAGTGAGGGTCTTAGGAGGTATAGTGGGGAGACTATACCCACATATCAGAGTGGAACAAAAAATATGATAAACAAATAATAATAGTTGAAGAAATATAAAACGATGGCACAATAGAAACAAAATGATAAACAACTTAAAAAGAATAAATATCCAAGAAACAATAATAGTAATCAAAATCCCATATGATGAGTCATATACATGAAGATGTCATGGAATGATAATGTACAAAAAGGAAACAAGGGATACAAGAAATAGTCATATACAACATGATATACAAAAATACAAAAAGGGTAAAAGACTGCTCCTCTAGTATTGTGAGTATACGTTAGATCCCTTTCTCCCATGCTCTATGCTATAAGTAAAATTGGTCAAGCATCTATAGTAGGGAACTTTCTCTTAATCATACCTATAATTATGAAGTATACTCGGTTACTAAAGGCGGCCTAAGTAGGGTGTGAAATAAAATTAGTAGGCCACCACCAACGGTATCTAGAAATAATCAAACCGATGTACATAACAATAACAATGTGATGGAAAAAGAATAAAAAAACAAACCTGAATAAATAAATACCAGAAAAATCAGGTTCATATTGGACACCTGGATGGCTCTACCTACTTTGGAATGGACCAGATTATATCTAATACGAATACTAAAAACACACACACACACATATATATAGATATAGATATATACTATATAAATGTATATTCACTATGTATTTTAGAATATAAGTAGGCATATATAAGGATACTAGGTGTTAGCTGGACTTGGGGCATAACTCAGGTTTCCACAACTAGTCTAACGAGCTATATACTCAAAAAATCATACAAGTCCTAAATCTCATGATGAATGTGAGATATATTTTTAGTCATTCGAGATGTTGGGGTGAGTTTTTGTGACCAAAAAATAAGAACAATAATGTTTAGGGTCATTTAAATTGTCCAAATAAAAGTATAATGGCGTGAAAAATTATTCCCAACACCTAATGTATGGGTTTTTGAAATTTCATTCTTAACAAGTTCCTTATACATTGTTCAATGACCAATATCCACGGTCTAATAATAATAATAATGATGATGATGATGATGGATTACCCTGTAAGAATTATAATCATTAAGCCCATTACAACCAAGGGCTTCATAATAAAAAAAATTCACATTTATAATTATATAATAGGTAGCATGGTCATTTCACCCAATACTATTCATTAATGTTAAGAAATTTAATTTATAAGGCGAGGAAAATATAATTACAGGTCAAGAAGAGCACTTAAAAGGTGTTCCGGTCCATCTAAAAATTATATAAAATATGGAAATTTCATTTCCAATATAACATAAACACATATACAGTGTTTGGTCATCTAAAAAATTATATATAAGGGGGTAATTTCATTAAAAACACCCAAATGGGTGAAAATACATAGGTGGGAAACCTCTAATAAATTTATAGGGGTCTATGATAGTATCTAAACATGCTTATATTAACATAAAAAGTAAAATAAAAATTTAAGGTGATGGCTGGAGATGTATGGCATGCCACACAATAATGAAAGATATATAATCACATAAACTTTTAGGAAAAAAAACTATACCACCTACCTTAGGTCCATATATGATTCCTCATCCAATTTCGGCTTCAAGTTTGAAGTATAATGGAAGAAATCATAAGAATAGTTCAACACCCTAAAAATAGGGTGGATGATCTCACACTAAAATATCACAAGATATGGGAAGATACATGATTAAAGAAAAAAAGAGGATTAGGGAGCTTACTAATAGATATCCAATGCTTCCAATGATGTTCCATTGGGAGTTTTAATGGAGGTTCTCTCAAGAAACCAATAATAGGAAGAAGAGACTTCAAGAGAAGAGAAATGAAGATCACCTATTAGAGAATAAAAGAGGAAGATTGATTTTGAGTTAATAGCATTTTAGGGGTAAAAAAATAAAATCAACCCATAATATTGGGATACATAGTTTGGCTAAAGGGTTGGACAAACCATACACTAGAATATACCTAAGGAGGGACCCCATATGGGTTAGACGCAGAATTTGCCTAACTGTGCATAGACCGTGTGAAATGAATCTTTCACAAACCTCTAAAATCCCTCATGGGAATACACCACAACTCACACGGTTACATACAAATCATGTGGCCTCTCCTATGAATTAAGCTCCCCTACATAGTTAAGTTACACTATTAGTACTAACCATTCTCTAACCATTCAACCCACACTATTTATCCATTTTCTAGAACTCTAGGATCCAAAAAAGCCAGGGCAATCCCAAAAAAGTCTTTAGGTCGTAGAAACAATTTACCAAAAGAAAAAATATGATTTAAAACTGAAAAGAAAATGAGCTATAACTTTGAGAAATTCAGGTCATTTCAATAATTATATTATTTATGGTTGATAACCTGAGAATTAATGAAACTATGTTTAAATAGAGAAAGCCCTAGGTTTGCGTTTTTTTTCTCTAAAATTCCTATCACTGGGGTTCAGTCCCAAATACTACTGGAGAAAAATAAAATTATAGCACTCCTTGGGTAAAACCACATTTCTGGACTCAACCGTATTCTTATATTTCCCATATCCGGCTTTAATTTGAAGAAAAATCACTATTCCCATGAATTCATTTGCAGATATTAAAAATAATATAATATATTATTGTTTAGATTTTTCAATGACAACAACTTTGTGAATGATCCACAATCTATCTCAAAAATTCTATTAGAAATATTTTAAAAGATTGGATCATAAAAATATGGGTCACTGCATAGTCAACCAAACATTTAATATGGGAAGAACATGAAAATAGGTTAATTTTGAAACTATGATGATTTTGATAAGAAGAAATATGGAGATCATATCATACATGATTAATGACTAAAGATCCCAATATTATGTGGAATATTGAGGGGGGGGGGGGGTAATCAGCAGTTATGTTTCAAAATTTTCATTCTTTTGAAATTAAAACCTTAAACTCATTAAATTTTTGATCCTCTTAACTTTATAACTCAACCTCACTCAAATGAAAATATAAGAAAATAAAGCAGGGCACACAAGTTTTTACAAGGTTCTCCCCTGAGTGGGGGTGAATAGGTATTTATCATGACAAATCTTATTAATCCATGAATATTATCTCTATAATCAAGTGAATACAACTGTACCAACTCCCAAAAATCTACTTCTTTATCATGAAATAAAATTATATTGGTTCTCACCAATTAAAAATTCTTCTTATCCTCTTTATAAAAAATAGGAACTTGAAAACCGATCACTAAAAATTTGTCCTAAAATTCTCTATCTAGTTTCATTCTTTGTAGAAAGATTCTGTTTGGTTCACCTTAATTTTCATCTGGTATGCATCTTTCTACTATTATTTAATTTAGTGTGCCTTAGTTTAATTCACTCTACTTGATGCGCCTTTTTCTGGTATCTCTATTTTGTACCTATTCCTTAACCAAGTGATTCCTTGATCGGATACTCACACTATAAAAACTTCATCACTTATTCTCTCATGTGAAAAATCTTCCAAAATCACAATGAAATTTCAATACTTTTATACAGGAAAAATCCCTCTAACAATCAAGGAGAAAGCATGGGATCCATTTTGAATTTCATGCTCAACTCAACTCTCATTTGACATCCTTTAAAACATCTGAAATTTAAAATTAAAAAATCTTCATAATAAATTCACCAAATATCAATGTCAATGATATATTCAATATTCTTTAAATATTGGATAGATTTATGAATATTGAAATAATTTTCTTGCATTCTCACATATAATGAATTTACAAAGTTTTTTTAAATTATTTAAAACTCCATCCCATGTACCAATAAAAAGGAAGATATGTCCAATACCCAACACAAACATCTCTATTCAATGTTTATGTTAAAATTCATCCATCCTATGAATCTTTGTTCGATGATTCTTTTTCCAGTGCTGCATTTTCTGGTATCACTATGTGAGGGAGACTTTATCCAATAAGCTCAATATTTCTTTATTTGGTAGTATTGATAGGATTTAATCAATATGGAACTTATAAAACACTTCTCGGTCAAATACTATTCATCTAATTATCTTGATCTAGTAAAATCATGAATCCTCTATCTAGAGGTTACCACATGTTTCCTCTATTTGATAAACTTACAAAATTTCATCCAGCTTGATCTATCTGATGAGTTTTCATGTTTGCAACCGATTTTATTGTGTATGATCAGACTTTATATAGATCTGGGTCCAATAAACTCAATCTAGTTATCATATGTTTTGTAATCTTTAGATATTTATTCTTTTACTAGAGTTAATTTTTTTTCCTGATCATTCTTGTTCTAATCATTGTGTGTTCAATGAAATTTTTCAGATAACCCTTATACAACATCAACCACATGAATTCATATCTTTAAAGTTTATATAATTTTCAACTACATTAATTTCTAACTTAATTTTTTTAAACTGTCTCTATTTGGAATCTTCATAAGAAAATTCAGCTTAATCCATAATAACCTTTAGACAATCATTATTTTATAAACATTGAGGACTAGTAAAGAATAGTATGAAATTGTAAGTGTATAAAATAAAAATTATTCTTAAAATAAATAACTCATTTTCTTGAAACAAAAAAACATTCCCAACAAAGATATTAAAATCAAATACAAAAAATAATTATAAAATTAATATAAAGGATCTTCATTCTCTCCCTTTGGATTTTTTTGGAAACTGTATCAACAACTATTTTCTCTAATTTCATCAAACCATAGCCTTTCTCATAGAGAGTGTCCTAACACCGCACCATCAGTTTAATCAATGTTTTTGAAACAATTCCATCCCTTAGTGACAAGAAATTTTATGTCCATGATATTTATTAACACCTCCTCAATCATCATTTTACTATATTCTACTCCCCCTTTCTATAGTAAAATCAAATTCATATTAAAAAAAGATATAGCACGTAGTTGTACTTATTCTCCCCCATTGAAAAAAATCAATAAGAATAAAGGGGTAACTCAAGAACTTTATAAAATTAGTGGTTGAGGCCTAACAAGTAGTTTTAACATCAATTCCTCAAATATTTCCTTTGGTATAGATTTTGTGAACATGTCAACAATTTTATCGTTTATTGAAATATACTTCATAATTACATCTCTATCAATAAATTTATCCTTGATAAAGTTATATCTAATATCAATGTTCATTGATCTAGATTGTTGTAAATTTTTTTTGGTAAGATCAATAGTACTCTGATTATTAGAAAGAGTATTCAATGGGTTTTAAGCATTCAACCTTAGATCTTTCTCCTAAACCTTCATCCACATCATTTTCAGACTTTCCTAGGTGGAAAAAACATATTCCACTTCCAATATACTCAAAGT
The DNA here is from genome assembly GCA_963277665.1 of Viscum album. Lineage (NCBI taxonomy): Eukaryota > Viridiplantae > Streptophyta > Magnoliopsida > Santalales > Viscaceae > Viscum > Viscum album. The sequence goes on along the minus strand of OY728132.1, from coordinate 1,845,423,415 downwards.
AACTAAAATTTGTTTCTTACTATTCCAGATCACACAAATTTCTCCCAAGAAGAAATATTCTCTTAATGTTGATTTTCAATCATTAAAATATCTATCCCAATAAACATTAGTTAACCCAAGAATGTTCATCTCAATATTTTTTCTATACATGAGGAAATTATTTGATTTTCCTTTAATATACCCAATGGGTTCACTTTACTACCTATATTGTGTGAATCCTTTAGACCACTCTAATATCCTTCATACATATTTAGAACATACGAAATGTATAGTCTTGAATATATAAAATATGGTAAACTTCCAATCATATTATGTAAATCCTTATGATTTATACTTTGTCAAACTTCAACATTACTCATCTTAATTCCAATAGAAATAAGTTCCAAAAACTCATTTGAATCTTCCATACCAAACATTTGTAACAACTCTTTAGTATACATTTATTGAGAGAAGAAGATGTATATTCTGATATGTTGAACTTGTAATCCTAGAAATAATTTCAACTCACCAAATATTAAAATCTCAAATTTATTATTCATTTATTTAGAAAATTCTCCACTGGATTTATCCTTATCACCTACAAAAATTATGTCATCAAAGTAAACAATGATAACCAGGGTACGTATAATCATCTCCATAACATACAAGTTTCTAAATAATTTTCCTTTATAAAAGTTCAAATACTTCCAGAAACTATCATGTTTTGAATACCAGGAACAAGAAGTCTATTTTAACCCATATAAATCTCTCTTTAATTTTCACACCACAGTTCCATAATTTTCAAGTATGAACCCATTGGGTTACTTAATATAAAGTTATTCTTAAATTTATTCATTAATGAATGATTAATTACCATAAATCTATTAAAATTGGTAATTTTTATGGGAAAAAAATTCTAATAGTCTCAAGTCTAGTAACTAAATAAAAATTTTCTTCAAATTAAACTCCTTCCACCCGTGAATAACCTTTACAAAATAGACACACTTTATTTCTTATAATATCTCCTTATTCGTTAAGATTATTTATAAATACCCATTTTGTTCCTATAACATTATTTTCTTTTGATCATAGAACAAGATACCGAGTATTATTTTTCTTAATTTGATCTTACTATTTATTCATTGCATTTAGTCATTCTGTATACTCAATAACTTTTGAAGTGGATTGTGGTTCCGACGGTGAAATAATTGATGCATGATTCTAAAATATAAACTTCCAACTAGTTTGAACTATATCTTCCTAATTTTTGATGATTAAATTGGATTAAACCTATTTTTTTAAAGTTTTCAATTCTTTTGATATTATTGGATCAAACCTATTTTTGTAATTTTTGGAATTATTTTGGTTTTATTTCATTTTTTCTTTCCTCGTCACTGGACTGATCAGAATCAACTTGTACAAGATAAGACTCATAATCATATTCCTTCCCACGAATTCTATATAATTCATCAATATATCTTTATTTACAACATTCCCATCATATTCAACATTTTTTGTTAAGTTGTAATTATTTTCAATAGCTTTTACAACAAAGGAGTCAACTGACTTATGTAGTTATTTATTCAAGCATTTGTAACTTTTCCCATTAGATGAATATCCCATTAAGGAAACTTATTCATTTTTTAATAAAACTTTACTAGATATTTTTTTTATCTTTATTAAGAAAGGAATCCCAAAAACCATAAATTATTTTACTATAGTATTTTTATTATATCACATTTCCTAGGGATTCATTTTTTATTCCAGTAATTTAAAATATTTATTTTGAACATTTATAGTTTTACCTATAGATTCTCTCCAGAAGAATTTCTAAGGTTTATATTCAATGAGAATGATTCTTCCCATCTCAACTAAACCTCAATTTTTTTCCTTTTCATTGCTTAATTTTGTTGATAAGTGTAGGGATAATTTTATTAGCTTTTAATTCCATGTTTCTTTAGGTTAGATATGAAAGAGTTACATGTGTAATACTTTCCATTGTCTGTTATAAGATTCAATATATATATATATATATATATATAACCATCTCTTTCTCAATAACCATTTTCAAATAAATTTATAGCCTCTGATTTAAGTTTCATGAATATAATGCTAGTAATCAGAGTGAAATAATCAATGAAAGTACAAAATTAAAAATATACCCTTATTGATTGATGTCTCATTGGTCTACATAGATCAGAGTGTATGAGCTCAATAGGCCCAGGTTATTGAGTTTGAACTTTATTATGTCTTCCAATAACCATCATTACATTTAGGAATGTTATAAAAATGGCATCATCTTTACTTTTTAATTTCTTGTAAATCTATTGAAATAATTTGTTTGAAATTATTCTAAAACTTTTCTGGACAAGATACCCAAGTATTTGTCCTGACATCTTGTTTTAATCATTAGAAATTAAATAAATTGAGTGACTATGATCTTTGATATGGATAAGATTATTGTCGGTTCTTTCTCTCTTCATAAGAGCTTTTTCATTTTCTAAACATCAGATAAAGAATGAATATTTTGTGAATATAACTTCCTTACCATCATGACAGATTTGGATAACAAACAACAAGTTGTACTTAAGCTCATTAACAAACATAACTTCCTTTGAATTTGAATTTTATGATTCTATCTCATCCATAATAATTTGAATTATTTTTAAACAAAAATTGATTTAGAATAGAACTACCCATCCAAATTATTCAATATTTTTTTAATATTTTCACATCCCATATAATATGTGAGTAAAAATTAATATCAAGAATCCAAGCATTATTACTTTTGATAAATTTTATAGTAGTCTAAATAAAAAAAGATTTGTATTCAATTATTCCTTTCCCATCTTTATTTCCATTTATATTATTAGTAATTTACCTTAAAATTGTCATCATAAAATCTTTATTTTAGTGACCTGGTAGGTCACACCCATCAAAAATGTTCTCCAAGAAATAAAATCGGGGTCTACTTCAAATATTTATAGATTTTGAAAATTTTTATTTTGTTTCTTCATTTGACTTTAGAAAGTTTACTCTTTTTCTTCTAGTGTTGCTCCCCCTTAGTAGATTCATACTCCAAGGGAGGTACATGTTGTACCAAAAAATATATTCCTTATTCCCATAAATACCATAACACCGATAATATCCATTGAATTGTTATCTTTTATAGAATTATGTCTTTTCCTACGAATAATTTTGTTGGGATCCAACATTCTTTTTAGAATCTGATTTCCCCTGGTACAGGGAATCATTTTTATAGAATATATTTTTTACATACCTTGATGTAATGTGTTTCTAGAATCCTTTCTAAATCCAATCTCTCAAATTATTTACTCTTACACCAACGTGGTTAGTATAATCGGATTAAAATTTAAATTTAGTGGGTGTATATTTCTCCTTATTCATGGGATGAGATTTTACAACATCTTAAGATGTTTAATCCTTTACTTTAAAATATTTATTGAAATTACATTTCATTTTATCCAATGTATTTTTATCCTAATACACATTTATAGAGTTTTATTTATATCTTCTTCCATATTAATAATTTTTTCATTAGGATCCTTCACCATTTTCCCTTATTCCTCATCTTTTATCTAGAAATTATTAATTTCTTCAATATAAACATCTTCCTTTATAAAAGGCTATGATTTTCATTCATTATTTTTCTCAATTTACTTCTTCAATATTATATCTTGTTTCTTGAGTTTAGTATTTTATTCTTATCATTCCATTAGTTCTGATCTCAGTTGATATTACCTATAAGTTTCTTCACTTTTTTCATATTTATTATTTTAAGTATCTTTCTTTCTTTGAACATTATCTATGAAGGCTATAAAATTTTATATATTTTTATCTTCTAATGAACTATTTTCATCAGAGTCATACTCTACCATTTTATTCAACATACTTATTTTTTTTCTTTTGGTGAAAATTTTCTTACTCCTGATTGGATGCTTATATATTTTTTATGTTTCGATCAACTTCTTGCTTTAAGTATTTTGTTTATAATCTTGATCATATTCTCTATATTTCTTATTTATATAGTTCATTTCAAAATTTATTATGCCTACATACCAAAAAAATTTATGTGGAAGTGTTCCTTTGTACCTTCCTCTACCATTCCCTTAATTTTTAAAGATAAGGGGTATAATTTTTGCATTTTCTATAGTATCATCTTCCTTTATCTTCCAATTTACTGAGGATAATCACCTCATGTTTAGGTCCTTATATTTTTATCTTCCTCTTAGATTCAAAATAATTTTCTTCATTAATATTAATTTTTCAATGTAGGAGCTTTCCTCATTTTATATGCAACATCAAAGTCTTGTAGTTCATAAAGTGATAAATCATATTTGTCCTCTAAAGAAGATATTTTAGGATAAAAAATGTATGGAAAGTTCCTCATCAATTTATTAAAAATTATTGAATCATTTAATACATACTTTAATCCTCTAATGTTTCTGAAAATTTTATTAACTATGGTGATTTAGTCATTAATAATGTCATCCTCCTCCATTCTAATGTCTTAAAACCTGATTCTATAGATTTGAAGCTTTACTTCCTTCAAATTTATATTCCCCTAAAAGATAATTTTGAGTTTTTCCTTGATATAATTTTCTATTTTGAGACATATCACCTTCATATAAAATTTTTACAACAAATGACTTAATAATATCATTCTGATTTTTCCATCAACCTCCAGATTCGTTTTTTAGTAAATGACATAGTTGTGTCATTTTTCATGAGTGGAAACCCTACAATAGCTGAATCAATTACCTCATGGCCAAGTGAAAGAAGACAGGGCATCATTTTTTTCCAACCATGTTAATTTTTCCCTCAAAGGTAGGAAAACCAATACTATTAACTGAGTTAACATTATTCATGATTAGAAATATAGGGATCTTATAGAAAAACTTAGATTATCTAATAAAACTTAAAGATCATTGGAATGTTGAGATTACTAAGACAGGGGGATGAATCAATGGAAATATTTTGTAATTTCATTATTTTTAAATTACCCCTACAACTTGTTAAATTTTTAATTCTCTCAAATTTATAAGTCAATATCACACGTATGAAAAGATAAGAAAATATAGCAAGACACACATGTTTTTACATTGTTTTCCCTAAATGTGAATGATTATGACATTTCTGTGTTAACTTCAACTAATATAAAAATATAAAATACATATGAAGGTGAATAAAACTGTCCTGACTCCCATAAATCTCCTAATATATCCCAACATGATATTATACTGGCTCCCACAAGTTACAAAGTTTTTTTATTGTTTAGATCCAAAGAAAAATTGGAACCTAAAAACTGATAACTAAAACTTTTCATGGAAATTATCTATATGGAATCACTTAATCTGGTAAAACTTCATCTAGTGTGCCTCATTATTTATTTAGTAAGCCTAATTTCAGTCTAACTTAGTCCACTAAACTATACTTGATGCATCTTTATCTGGTTGCTCTATCTTGTACCTCTTCTTTATCCAAAAGATTCTTTGGCCAGATACTCACATTGAAAAACTTTATCAATTACTATCTCATGTAAAATAGTCGCCCATATCACAATTATCCTACAATTCCTTTATATAGGAAAGCATCCTTGAAAAATCAAAGAGGAATCACAAGACCCATTTTTAATTTCCTGCTCAACTAAAATATCATTTGAAAACCTTCCAGGCATCTAAAATTTTAGAGTCAACACTATTCATAATAACATACCCAAATCTTAATGTAAATGATCTCTTCAATATTCATTAAATCTCAGATAGATTTATGATTGTTTAAATAATATCTCAACATTTTCACATTTAATGACTTTATAATGTTTTTTAAAGTTCTTAAAATCTCTGCCCAGTGTACAAATATAAAGGAAACTCTATCTGATACACCACATGAATATCTATATTTGATGTTTATATAAGAAATCCTCTATCTGGTGACTCTTTGTTTGGTGCTTCTTTGTCCAGTGATACTTTTTCTTGCTCCACTATTTCTGGAAGACTCTTCCCAATGAACTCAATAGTTATTCATATTGTTGTACTAATGATCTTTACTCCATTTGGAACATCTATAAAATATCTCTGTTTTATTATCTTCATCTGATTATACTGATATGGTAAACATAGGATTCCTCTATCCAGATATCATTAGATATTTTCTCCATCCCATAAAGACACAAAAGTTTATATGACTTGATCTGTATGAGTTGGCATGTCTCAATCCGGTCATTCTACATCTGATCAAACTTTGTAAAGAGCTCAGTCCACTAAACTTAGTCTGGTTCTCATATATCTTATAATAATAATAGATTTATTCTTATACTAGTGTTACAAAGATTCTTTTTAACCATTCTATGTCTAATTATACAATGTCTCATGAACTCGTTATAACAACAACTTCAAGCCTTCATATCTTCAAACCTTATAAAAATTTCTACTACATCACTTTCTAACTTCAAATTTTTATAAATTTTATCTATCTAGAAACTTCATGAGATAAATTCAACTTGAACCATGATAAACATTAGGTAATCATAATGTCAGAAACATTGAGGATGAGAAAATAATCATACGACTTAATGATAGTAGAAACTCAAACTTATATTGAAAATAAATAACTCATTTTCCTAAAAAATAGAATCATTCACAAAGAAGATGTTGAAAAAATCAATGATAATTAAAAAATCAACCCAAAAGATCATAAAATACTTTGTAATGACACTCGCCAAGAGATAAAAGAGAGAATGATCGGATCACTCATGGTGAAGTAAGAAGATATTTTAAATACATGAAAAAGAATTAGGAATACATTAAGTTGACATTTGGGGTAGATTATTGTGATACATGGAAGATCAAGAAGCTATATTAGTGAATTTGAAATATATAGGAAAGTAAAGGTAAAGTCATTTCTGGCTAAACATGTCAAGAAAAATTATGGTATTAAAATGATGAAGATGGAATGAATAGTGGTAATCCACTATTTGGTTTTAATGGATGTATTTAATTGATAATAATGATTATTATAATATATATTAGAAATTAATTAAATTGAAAAGAGTTAAATATGTTTAGAGAGTGATGAAAATTTCAATTCATAAAGAAAAAATCCCACTGTAAAAGGATACAACATGTCTTAGTGACCAATCCACTATCGTGGGTTTAGCAATTTTAGAGATCACGGTTATCACATAATAAAGATTGAATAAGAGTTATATACATTAAAAGAAAATGAGTATAAAACACATATTGGTATATAAACTACATCACCATTTAGGAAACCACAAGTTATGTGGTCACATGGAATGATTAAATAAAATATTAAAAACTCTATTAATCCTAACCGTTGATCAAATGGATTAAATATTTACACTATATTTATATTATGATATAGAAAAATTAAGTGGGGGATTATTATTGATTGATATAATAGACTTATATAGATGCAGAACCTAGAGAAGAATATCTTACTTGATAGATATGGTGTGTGTGATAAAAGGGGTTCTTGATTCTTGGAGATTATTTAATACATATGAATGATTTGAGGTTGATTGAGTATAATAAAGAGAATTATTTTATTAGATTTAATCTAATATAGATTCTAATTATAGGTAGTATTTTCTAACATGAATATTTATTGAATATCAATGATTTATTACTTTTAAAAAAATGTTTTTCACATCCATTTAGAAAAAATGGGGCAACAAGGTGGACATCACTAGAAAATCAGATTTAGACCATTTTATGCAGTTTGTATCAGTAATTTGTGTTAATGATAATTAAATTATCATGTATATAATCCAAGTAAGATCTATCCCAATGTAATTATTAGAGATATTTGAATAGATATTGACCCTTGGTCGGTATGGTATAATACCTAAAAAATCATGAATTTTCAATGTGCCTTGTCCTCGAGTAACTATCCCATTAATCATTGTATCTATTAAATCAGTGACTTATTGGTGGATTTTATTAAAATAAAAAAATCACAATGTATATAATCCATAGATGTATCCCAATTTTGGAAAACCGAGAATAATAATTATCTTCTTGTGTGTTTAATTTTTTATATGTGATTTATATATTTGGTGCAGATAAATTTGTGGAAGTGATAGATTGAAACAAGTTTGTGTAAAAATGAGAATAAGATATAATGATAGGTGAGTATTAGAGAGAAAAGTTTTAATTTATAAACAACATACTTCACCCCCTAAAATAGTGAATTGGGTCTCAAATATTAACTAAGTGGTTGCAATACCAGGTCATCTCCTATAGTTAGTCAAGGTCATCAACAAAATAGAACATTGACCCAATTCCATTAAAAATTTAGTTATCCCATCATGATCACATAAATAAGTATTAAATAACCCTCACCTATCATGAACCAACACATTTTTTATTCTACACACATATACTTGAGAATAATTGAAATAATATAATCATTTTATGAACCATTATATCATCACACAATATCAATCACAAAATATATTTTTTAAATATTTCCTATCCTCTTGAACTCATAAAATTTTCATTTATTTGATTATAAGTAGAAACTTTTTTTAAAACATTACATCATTTTAAATTTAATTCTCAAAGATTTATCAATTTCACACTCAAGATCCTATATCCAATTGATAGTTCCACATGCGAAGTAATTTCTGTATGGGTCACTGAAATATGATCTCACACATCATATTCTATTTTTTTATCTAAAACAATGTATTAGAATCTCTAAATAATATAAAGGGAGATAAATTTCTATTATAATTGATAAAAAGACACAATGATACTCTCAATTTTTTAAGCTAGAACTTATCATATAAAGTTTCCAAAAATTAAAAAATTTAAAAGTTCAATTTAAATGATCTCCAATGTATTTAAAATTATCTCTATTATAATATACATGGAAATAAAAGTATCATGGACTATTCATATATCTAAAAATGGAAACCAATTAGAAAATTAGTATTTTCAGGAAATTTTTACTAAAATATCTTTGAGGTAGGCACTAAAATGTGCAATATGGAGTGAAAGTAATGTTATACATATCCCATTAGAAAGACATACTTGGGTGGGTGATGTGACCAATGTGTGATTTCAGGATTCCTTGGGTCAACCCTGATGTTGTATATCCTAAAATTACTTTAATTCCATATTAAATGGGTATATTCATTCCTCATAATCCCAAATATGTTATTATATTTTTTTTTCATAGTTCACGCATTTTGGATTTACTAATATATAAGAACTGTGCCTTATTAGTGGGGGAAAATCCCATTTAAATGTTTAGAAGACCAACACATGACCTAGGGCTCATGTGACTGGATAACTATAATAGATTAGGGAATTTGATCCAATAAGATTCCAATTTCCTCCCAAATAAAACTATTTACCCTTTTTATATAAACCCTAGACACCACATAACGGTATACATAACCACCACCTCCTTCAGTCACTGCTTCTCATCCCCCGTAATCATCCAAGACGTGCTTATCTTATCTCTATGAATATAGATTTAGTATTATATTGGAATTCTCCCCATATAAAAGGGATATTAATTATATGGGTGTGAGGGGGGGGGATTAACATCCCTCTCATTCCTCTATTAGCTTTGAAATCTATCTTCTACTATTATAATAGCCCTAAACCTGCACTCCTAGAACTAGTGTTAATATCATAAATTTTACATTTATGGATTTGATACCAATAAATGTGACCTAATTTCAACCATCCACAACATAAAAAATTAAAATAAATATGGTATCACATAAATACCCAAGTTTATTTTTGGTTTATTGTTTTATTGTGTTATAAAACATTATTACATGTAAATAACCATGCCTTTAAGTGAGCATTATTCCCACTATACCCAGATTTTATTTTCCCATATTATGTCTTCATCATCATACCTACTCATCCTTATAATCCCATGAAAAACTTTTTAAAATGTTGGATGTGCATAAAAAACTTATCAAGGGAAATAGAAAAAGAAATAATAAACCTATTAATCCATTTTGAATCCCTAATATCATAAAATATTTTCACTTTAAAAAATTAACTTTGAGATCATATAAGTTTTAACTTACAAACATTATAATATTTACTTCCCAAATATTTCATAAAACACTCTTTATGAAAAAATAATGGAAAAAATCACAATCTGGATGGTTTCTTAGAAAGCATGAGTACCCATAATAAATTTTTTTTTCTTAAAAGCATACATTTTCATCCAAAAAGAGCATAAACAAATATTTAAAACAAAATATCATTATCTTACCTTTCTAAATCAAATGATCTCCATGAAAAATAATTAAAAATCATAGAAAATTATCATAGGTCACTTTGGAAAACATTTTCTATATCAATTTTACAAATGGAATAACAAATACGAAAAAAATTCTATCATAATTATTTGGAGAACATAATCATTACTCAATGCATTGGTGGGATATAACAGACCCACCGTTATTTAGTTTATAATGTCACCGCCCATCCTTGGTTTATAAAAAACCACCCATACTTGGTTTATAACGGAACCACCCATCCTTGGTTTATAACCAAACTACCCAAAAGCATAAAAAACTCCCATGAATTATAAAATAATCATAACACATGGAAGATTTCATTTTTTTTTATTATAGTTAAAAAAATATTCTTCACACCCATAGGAAATTATTTTTCGATATAGAAATATACATTTAATTTAAATATTTTTTAAATACACATAATAAATGAAAGAAGGGTATTTTTTCTTTGAAGAAAACATGAAATCTTGAAAAGGAATCCAAACATCAATAATATTCATGGAGGCAGGAAAAACCATCGACACTTTAGAAGCTAATATAGAATATTCCTTTTGTCTTTTTGTCAAAATTTTGTTTATAAAATACATAAAAATATTCATTTTTAAATCCTTTAAATTAAAGTAAAATGTGACATAATTTTTTTTATAATTCATTAATGTACACATAAATACATAAATAATATAATTTTAAAAAATTTTAAATGGAAGAAAAAGATTTAGAAAATAAATCTCTATAACATTTAAACTGAGGTTTTTAAAGTAAAGCTTATCTTACCTCAAGTACGACTCCTCATATACATTAATTATTTTCTTGAATAATAAAATTATGTTAATTACTTACTTTTTTAAGAAAATGTTTCATATTTTTTTCCTTTTACGATGTTATAATCAATTACTTAATCAATTAAGTTTACACCAGAAGTTTTGATGATATACAACTCATATGTCCAAAATGACTTTGATAGGTATACTATGGTCAAATATGTATTTATTAAATCATATAAATAACAATAATCATGATGTAATTATCATTTTTATATATCAATTATAATTATAAATCCAATTATTAAAGATGATTATGAAAAATGATTAACATTACATTCATGGAAATGGTAATCCCTATGTATACATGATTAACTTTTCCATTTATCAGTAATCATGATGTAAATAAGGTAAGTATTATTTTATATATCTATAGTGATCATTAATATAATATTAAAATTTTAAGTAAACTTATATATATTATTCATATGATGTGGTGATAAAAAATGAATCACATAGCTTCGTGAATGTGGTAGCCACACGTACACATGAACGATGTTAATTTTTTTCAATGAATTGAAAGATAAGAAATTAGATGATATATTATTTTTTATCATGATAAATATTTCATTAATATCGTATATATACATTAAATCTGTCATTATATCTATCTATGAGAGGTGATGATAGAAAATGAATTACCTCAGTTCGTGAGGTGGTAGTCCACTGTACACATGATAGATGGTTTCGTTTCCTACTTGAAGGAAGAACGAGATGAATATAGGTTGTTAAAGTTATATAATAACATCCAAATATGTGGGATATATTTATTTTATTATATTATCACAGTTGAAGACGATTTTAAGGTTGTGGAGTAATAAATTAAACTAAAACATTCAGTTAAAAGCTACTCCTCTTCTTCGGACAATCTCCTTCGCTTTACACCATAATAACTCTAAGGTTGGAATTATACATAAAGAACGACCTCTAGAATAAGGTTTGGGATTATAAGAAGGTATTTGTGTAGGTTTTTATAAAATAAAAGTCTTTTTAAGTGTGGATAAAAGAAGTGAGGAGGTTCCCTTTTATAAGTGAGGGGAGATGCACTCTTGGAATTACATAAAATATTAAATTAATATAACAAAATATTCATAGTAAAATGGATCCAAAATTATATAATTTAAATATTGGATTATTAAGAGTCGAAATAATGTCAACCAATAAAATTTAGACAAGTTTATATTATTATTTTACCCTTATCTCTATGTTTTAACACACATTAACCCCTTTTGATAATTATCATGATAATAAATCTTTTTACTCTTTAGAGGTAAATATAGTTACTATAAAAGGAAAATTTTATAATAAATGTACCATAGTTGATGTTTTAAAACAAATAACAATAAATTGGACAAATATATAATTTTTAGTAATTTTAAATCATTTAATAAAAATAATTATTATAAAATAACATTATTGTCATTTTGAAACTATTCATTAAATTTGAATTTGAAAAAAAATAATAGTAATTTAATTCAGATATAATCCATTAAAACCTCTCTAAAATGTTATTTTTTTCAATGATATTCTTGAATACAATAATTCATTAAAATTATATCACTTTTAACATTTTTAAAACTATTTATTTTATTTTTCATTTAATTGAATAAATACATTGTTAGTATTGCATAAGTATTTAAGATAATTATTTCATCCATAAAAACTATACATAAATTAAGATGGAAAAATAATAATTTATATTTAAAATAAAAATTTAGAACCCAACATAAGTTTTTTTCATCCACATCATAAAAATATTATAGATATTAAAAGTAAGAGAGTGACATATTTAACTTTATCATTTACTTAAATATTATAAAGGTCAAAATAAAATATAAATGTAAAAGAGGTAATATTTCATACTTGGATTTTTTTTTTCATCCTTTTTTACCATCTTATCTTTTGGATCTTAGTTTTTCTTCTGTGTTTTGAGTGTTCCAGATTTTAAATTTTATGTTTTGGAGGTTTGGGTGATTTTGTTTAGACATATTATTTGTTAGTGTAAAATATTTGAGGAATAGGTGGTTTGTAAAATGGGTTTTTAACACTACTAGTGGTACCTCTTTATGTGGTATGTTTGTTGGATGGTTTATCCCCTTAAATTAGATGGGTTTTTTTTGGTAAAAAGGGTTATTTTTGGGGACTTTTTCGAGGTCGCATGGTTAGGGCGCATGGTTTGTCAAACCATGCAGCCAAAGTGTGCTTCACAACCTGAACTATATAGGGGTGGATTTCATGGTTTTCACATAGTTTGTCAAAACATGCGAGCTAACCACGAAGCCCACTCGGGAAAGGGTATTTTGGGATTTTCTACTTCTTTTTGATTGGGGTTTCTTCCCTTAGACTCCCCCATTCAAACCCTTAAACCAAAACACTCCTATGGTGGTTTTTAGAACCTCAAATCCCCTCCAAGTCAGATTCAAGGTTATTTATGAGTGATTATTCACCCATATCGAAAGGTTAGGGATTCCTTATTCTTCTACATTGCTTTCTTTCTATTTTATTATTTTACCCTAAACCGAGTGGCCATGTTGGCCAATTTTTAGGCCTAGGATTTCTTGATTGTCGGGGGTTTTGTCTTATTAGGGTTCCTTGAGGTTTTTCTTGCCTCCCGGAAGCCTTTTGGAGTCTTCATGGCTTTGAGTTGTTAGAGAAAAAGTAGTTTGAGGTAGGATCCCTTTGGACATCTTCTTTAAAGTTAAGGTTTCATTGTTTTTTGCATTTTCAAACCTCTATTAATTATTGAATAGTGATGTTTAATGATTTTAATTATTGTTCCATGTGAAATAAAATATTTTTATTAATTTATTTGTATGTGTGATATGGATTTGGTGCATTTTGCACACCAAATAATTGCTAAATTCCCCAGTTGTAAATTCTAACAAGTTTTCGATTTTTAAGGGGCATAGTTTGGTTTTGTAAATGATAGTTTAGTATTAAAATGGTGGTTGGTGTTTCCAAAAATGGTTTTCTTAGTTGGATTTATTTTTAAAATGGTTTGTGTGTGGTTTTTTTATAAAGGGTTTGATATATGAATGTGACTTGGGGCAGTTTGGCATTTTTTTTAAATTTTTTTATTTTAAAAAACCCTTTCTGAGTGAGTTTAGCCTTGTTAGTTGATTTTGGGATGGGAGTGTCCTTGTTATGGGACCTCCCTTATGAAATAATTATTTTAAGGTAATAACTACTCCTTGAGGTGGCCGTGGTGGTTCCAATTTATGTGATTTGTATGGTGATATATATATGGATTGTTGTTTAGAATGTCTGGAACACCCCTTTGTGAACATAACATGGGAAACTAGAATAGTAAATAGGAATTATGATAATGTTTTCTGCACTGGTATTTTTTACACTGACCATTGGACCATTGTAGGTGGATATTTGGGTTTATTGCTATGGGATTGGGCCCCTTATTTTGTCTGGAGTCAGGGTGTCTGGAAATTTTGGAATTTTGATTTCATCATGTTTGGAATGATACTGGGGATGGGAAATCATGTTTTAGTATGTTATGGTTCTCCTATGAGTTCCTAGACATTCTTGTGTTCCTCTATTTCTGGCACCATTAATATCATTGCCCTCATTGTGTGGAATCATTATTCTTGTACTTGGTTTTAGTGTTCTTTTGGTAGATTGTGAAAGTGTATTTTGTTTGAGGGGTTCTAATAAATATGTTTTGAAAGACTAATTATTTTCCATATTTTCCCTTACACAGAAAAAATGAAAGTTTCATATTGTTTTCCCTTTTCCTCTCTCTTATGAACCAAACCTTCCTTACATGAACGAGCCTTGTTTTAAAATGTGAGGGAAATGAATTGAGATCTTGATTTTTTTTCTCCAAATGAAAGTTTGGAAAATAATATATTAGTATATAGTAGTTAAAAGCTTCTAATAAATGATTCTTTATTTAAATATTTCATTGGTAATATAATTATTAGGGCCTAAAAACAAAGTTTTAATACTCATGCCTATAGTATTTTCTTTTTTTAGATTCTTTTGCAGGTTCTAACTTCGCTTAGATCACCTTGGATGATAGTTGGTTTTCGATTGAAGAGTGATACTTAGGGTCACATGGAGATTTCTTGGGTGTCGGGTTGATTTTGGATTCATGGTATAACTTGCTATTTGGTTTGTTGTATCTTTTTTGGTAATATAAATGATGTGGATCTTAAAAACCATGATTAGTTTAGTTTTTTCTTTTATTTATTACACTATTTTTGTTTATTTTTTATATTGTGATAAATAATTCCCATTGGTACTCTGTTGATTCCCTGATGCTTGTCACCAGCCCGGGAGGATCGAGAATGCCTCTTGGGCCTTGCCACAAGTCGGCTCAGGTGACTGGTGTAGGGTCAACCTGGGCTATTTCGTGACAAAATGGTATCAAATGAGGTCAGATATTTAGCGGACCTTAATTTTTAGAGAACCCATAATTATTTGGGGATTTCATTGTAGAAGGTGTAGGTTTTTCAGGCTTGAGGTGTAGGAATGGGAAGGACGTCATTTACTCTTACTCGTTCCGAACCTCAGGTTGCAATGGTAGGTTTGGGTTTGTTGGTGTCCTCTGATTCTTATGGGTTGTTTGGTGTTGGGATATGAAATGGGAGTTGGGAAGTAGCCTTCATGAGATCGTAGGTCCTTGTAAGACATGTGGAGCTGGGGATATTTCCCTAGAATTCTCCTTGCGACGGTGGTGTGATTGGTATATAGTTTCCTACCATATGGACAAGTCACCCATCGACACTAGATTACCCTTTTGAATCATTTGAATATTCCCTAATTCTAAAAATTGTATTGAAAAGTCTTGTTGTGGAATTGTGAAAAGATGTATTTGAAATGGTAATGGATTTTTTTTTTAAAGTGGAAAATGGATTTTCATAACATACTTTAAGGAAGACTTTAGAAAAGTTATTCTTTTGTGAATTTTTTTTTGTTTTGAAATGGAAATGGTTTGACAAGATTATATTTTTATAATTGAAATATGGTGTTTATTGAAATAAATTTTTCATAAAATAGAATTTCTTTTAAAAATAATTTTGGAATTCATTATAGATGACTAGAAATGAGTTTTTAGTTAAACAATTCTTGACGAAATGAAATTTTTGGAAGTAGTGGAAATGTTTTGAATGAGATGGATTATTTTTATTGTGATTATTTTTGTTGTTCTTAGTTTCTATTTTGATTTTGGTGTGATTTTGACTTAAATTTTGAGTTTTTGGGTGTTTCCCATTAGTGCATGGTTGACACATTGTTTGGGAAAACCTTGATGATTTCTCCAAGTAACTGTGTGAGAATTGGTTTGATTCTGGTTAAGGGTGAATAACATACAAACGATTAAAATAACCATGTTTAAAGGTTTCAGGAATCCACTACCTCGGGATAGAACCATGATGAACAGTTGGTTCCAACTTATCGAACAGTGCGGCCAAACCTTGAAGGTGTCCAGGTGGTCTAGTAAGGGGTGCACGGTTGGCGCATGGTTTGGTAAACTGTGCGTTCTAACCCTGTACAGTTCCCATGTGTCTTAAAAATGTGAAAACATGGTGTTTAAGGAAAATGTTTTCTTTGAAATTGTATGTTTATTTTGAATGAAAAGGAGTGGGATTTCTTAAAATTATTTTTAAAAAAAATATAATTTTATGTTTTGTTGAATTTTTTTTTGAATGAGATGAAAAATATTTTCAGTTGGAAATTATGGGATTTTGTTTTTGAGTATGATGCAATGGTTTGTAATGTGGAATTTTAAAATGGTTCTTGACTTGGTAGTTAATATTTTTTTGAATGTTTTATAAATATTGAGATGTGAAGTGGGTTGTGGTCATGAAAACATGGGTGGAATGTTTTTTTTGAAAAGCATAAATTTTTTGTTTCAACCTTTGTTACTTTCTTGAGTAATCACATGCATAGATATGTGTGGAAAGTGGATGGATGTTATAATGGGAGGATGAGTTCCTGGTGAGGCATGGTTGATGGGAGCCCAAGGTGTCATACGAATGTACATGTGAGTGAGACTCTATAGAATACCATTGGCGAGTTTGTAAATCCACCATGTTTTTTTTGTTTTTCAAAAGTGTTCTTAACCTAGAAATTATGGTGTTTTTGAAATCCAATTTTATAGTGGTTTATTTTACTATTATTTGGAAGTGTTGTTTATTTGGAATTATTTCTCGTGATTTGGATGTGATTTTTTTATTGCATTTTGAGATTGAAATTTTGTCTGTAGTTTGGTCTCAAAGTAGTGTTTAATGGTTAGCTAGAAAGGTTTTGAGAATATTTAAGATCGTTTCACTTTTTGATAGTGTTTGTTTTATATGAGTTTTGGTTAATAAGTGAGTTTTTATTGAGATCTTGGTTTTATCCTTTCCATGTGTTCTTTTATGGGTGATCCCACATTATAAATTTTTCCAGTTAATCAATCTAAGTATTTCATTCTCGAGTATCGAAAGTTAGATCCACCTATTAATAGGATACCATAGCCCATTTGCTGAAGTAGATAGTTTTTTAGTCTAGAATTAAAGTATCTTCCTTTTATGATGACTCTCTCATTTTTTTGAAGTTGTTCTTGGTTGTGTTTGGTGTATTTCATTAGGTTCCCTGCTCATTCTTCTCCTTGTTAAGAGTGAAAAAGGATGGTGTGTTCATCTTCCAAGTCCCTATTTGGGTAAAGGTATGTTGTTTGAACTAGAGAGTTTCATGAGGTGTTTTTATCATTAGATCCTCACTGTATCACAATAGATGCATAAAACATTAGGGATCCAGCTGTTGGTATTAGAGTTAATCTTTTCATATAGTCAAGAAATTTCCAGGGGTGTTGGCAGTTCAGCTCAACTCGTGTGTCCACCATTATAAGGAGGTAGTTTTTATGTTACTATTGTAGTATCTCTATCATTGTTAATTAACTATTATTGAAAAGATAATGGTGGAATTTCTCCTCATTCAATTCCCATTATTGTACGTTCTTGGAGGTATGTTTCTGATTAGTGGTCCTTATGTGGACGACCCATGTGAATCAAGCGTGGCTTTGGTTTTTTCCATCAGGAGTTAATGATTTGTGGGTAGTTTTCAGTTGTGGTTTTAGTGTTACAATAATTGGGCCCCTTACCTCTCACCCCCCTTATGGTGAGGGATTTTGGTTTGTGTGGGGAAATATTCAAGTTTTTTAAATATTGTTAGTTTTTAATTGTTTGGAGATCCACTGTGGGTCTCGTTGAAAATTATTCTGTGAGAAATTAGTACAAGGTTTCTTCAAATGGTGAGGAGTATATTCTGGCCTCCCCATGTTAGTGATCTATTTTAGTTCTAGTGTTAGTCTAGTTGAAGTTGATTTATTTTTATGTTTTTTAATTTCTGAGTTTTATTTTTGGCTTGGGTAAATATTGAGATTTTTGGAGTGTACCCAATGGGTTTGTTAGAAGTGTGATTATAAAGGTTATGGCTCTAATTTCACGATTGATTATTAAGATGTTTTTTCGATTTATTGGTCTATTTTGGGAAAGAAGCATAAGATTTGTTTGACTGTGTTAGTATGTTTTTTGATTAAGCGGTTGGATCTTATGGTTTTGAGAATCCTTAGTTGCTGATCGTTTTACTGGAAAATGTTGTGGCTTTTCGGGGGTAAAATGAATTAATGGTGGGGAGAATTTTCACACCTAGTTTTTTTGTCCTTTGTACCAGATTATCTTTTGGATATTAGTTTTTCTTCTGAGTTATGGGTGTTCCAAATTTTAAATTTTATGTTTTTTAGGATTGGGTTCTTTCGTTTAGACCTATTCTTGGTTAGTGTGAAAGGTATGAGGAGGTGGTGGTTTGGAAAATGAGTTTTTAATACTCATAGAGGAACATCTTTATGGGGTATGTTTCTTGGATGGTTTAACCCCTTGTGTTAGATGAGTTTTTGGATGAAAATGGTGATTTTTGGGGACTTTCTCCAGGTCACATGGTTAGGAAGCACGATCTATCAAACCATGCAGCCAAAGTGTGTATCCCAACCTACACTAGATTGGGGTAGATTGCACGGTTTACACACAGTTTGTCAAACCATGTGTGCTAACCATGCAACCCACTTGGGAAATGGTATTTTGGGATTTTATCCTTCTTTTTAATTGGGGTTTCTTCCCTTATCATCCACCATTCAAACCCTTCAAACAAAATGCCCCCATGATGGATTTTGGAACTTCTTTGCCCCTCCAAGTAAGATTCAAGGTAGTTTCTTAGTTATTTTTCACCTAGATAGAAAGGTTAGGGCTTCATTCTTCTTCTTATCCTTTTTTTATTTCTATTTTTTTCTTTTACCGTAAATCTAGTGGCCATGTAGGCTGATTTTCAGTCCTAGGGTTGCTAAATTTTGGGTGATTTTTTCTTCTTAGTGTTCCTTGAGGTTTTTCTTGCCTCCCGGAACCCCTATAGAGTCTTCTCGTCTATACGTTGTTGGAGTGGAAGTGGTTTGAGGTAGGATCCATTTTCACCTCTTCTTTAAAGTTAAGGTTTCATTGATTTACTGATTGTCAAACCTCTATTAAATATTAAATAGTGACGTTTCATGATTTTAATGATTGTTCCTTGTAAAATAAAATGTTTATCTTAATATATATATTGTTCATTGTTAAGAATGTGTGGAACCCCCATTTGTGAACATATAATGATAACCTAATATTAAAAAGAGGAATTATGAAAACATTTGCTGCACTAGTAGTTCACACACTGACCAAAGGCCCATAGTAGGTGAATATTTAGGTTTATTGTTATGGGATTGGGCCCCTAGATCTGTCCTGATTTAGGGTGGCCGAGCATTTGGGAGTTTTTATTTCATCATGTGTGGAATGATAATGGGGATGGGTTGTCATGTATTATTATGTTCTGGTTCTCCTCTGAGTTCCTAAATAATCTTGCGTTCCTCTATTTCTGGCACCATTAGTATCATTTCCCTCATTGTGTGGAATCATTATTCTTGTGCTTGGTTTCAATGTTATTTTGGTAGATTGTGAATATGTGGTTTGTTAGAAGGGTTTTAAGAAATATTTTTTGAAAGAATAAATGTTTTCCCTATTTTCTATTAAAAATGAAAGTTGAAAGTTTTATATTGGTTTCCTTTTTCCCTATCCCTTATGAACCTATCCTTCCTTACATAAATGATCCTTGTTTTAAAATGTGAGGGAAATGAATTGAGATCATGATTTGATTTCTATAAATGAAAGTGTGGATAAACCTATATTTGTACATTGTTGTTCAAAACTTCTAATCAATGTTTCTTTGTTTAAATAATGTACATTGGGAATAGAATTATTTGGGTCTACCTACTGAATTTTAATACTCACTCATACGGTCTTTTCTTGTTTCTAGATTCTGTTGTAGGTTCCAACTTCAGTTCAATCGCCTTGGGTGATAGTGTGTTATAGATTAGAGAGTAACCCTCAGGTTCACGTGGATATGTCTTGTATTTCAGGTTGAATTTGGATTAATGGTATAACTTTCTGTTTAGTTTGTTGTATTTTTTTTTTGTAATTTAAAGGATGCAGATCTTGAAAACCATAATTAGTTTGGTTTGATATTTTAGTTATTATACTGTTTTTTTGTTTTTATATTTGGTGAAATCATTCCCATTAGTACCATATTGATTCCATGGTGCTTGTCACTAGCCTTGGAGGACTAGGAATGCCTCCCGAGCCTTGCCACATGTCAGCTTGAGTGACCGGTTCAGGGTCGATCATGGCTGCTTCATAAAAAAATGGAATCAAAAGAGGTTGGCTCTCTAGTAGACCTTTCTTTTTAGAGCACCCATCATTATTTGTGGATGTAATGGTAGAAGGAGTAGGATTTTCTGGCTCGAGGTGTAGGAAGGGGAAGGATATCATGAACCCTTATCGTTATGAACCTCGAGTTATCATGGGATGTTCGAGTTTATTGGTTTCCTCTAATTCTAGTGGGTTGGTTGGTGTTTATAAATGAAAATGGAGTTGGGAAGTGGCCTCTGTGAGCTTGCTGTTCCTGGTAAACCATTTAGATCCAAGGAAATTAACCTATAATTCTCCTTGTGATGGTGGTGTGATTGGAATATGGTCACCAACCATATGGCCAAGTCACCCATTGAAACTAGTTTCCCCATTTGAATCATTTGAATTTTCCCTAATTTGGAAAAATTGTATTGAAAAGTATTTTTATGGAATTATTAAAAGATTAATTTAAAATAGCAATGGATTTGTTTTGGAAAGTTGGAAATGGATTTTCATAACTTACTGTAAGGAAGGCTTTAGAAAATTAGGTTTTTTGAGAAATTATTTTCGTGTTGAAATGGAAATGGTTTAATGGGATTGGTTTTTTATAACTGAAATATGGTGTTTATTGAAATCATTTGTTCGGAAAATATAAATTGGTTTTGAAAAGAGTTTTTTAATTCATTTTAGATGAGAATAAATGAGTTTTTAGTTAACCAATTCTTGATGAAATGATATTTTTGAAAGTAATGGAAATATTTTTAATGAGATGGATTGGTTTTATTATGATTAATTATTTTGTTCTCGGTTTCTCTATTGAGTTTGGTGTAATTAAAATTAAAATTTCAAGTTTTTTGGTGTTTTACGTTCACGCAAGTTTAGTGAACGGTTTGGGAAAACTGTGTTGCTTTCTCTAGGTAACTATGCGAGCATTGGTTTGCTTCTTGTTGAGGGTGCATAGCCTATGCACGGTTAATAAAACTGCATTTAAAGTGTATGGGAAGCCACTACCTTAGGACAGAACCATGATGAATGTTTGGTGCACCACTTCCTAAATCATTTGTCCAAACCTTACAAGTGTCTAGGTTTTTTAGTAAGGGTCACACGGTTGGCGCACAGTTTGGTAAACCATACAGCCTAACTGTTTATATTGACCAAGTGTATTAAAAATGTGAAAACATGTAGTTTATGGAAAAAGTTTGTTTGAAATTGGATGTTTGTTTTAGAATTTGTTTTAAATGAAAAAGTAGGGATTTCTTAAAATTATTTTTGATGAAATAGAATTTTATGAGTTGCTGAAAAATGTTTTGAATGAGATGAAAAATATTTTACTATAGAAATTATTGGGATTTTGTTTTTGAGTATGATGAAATGGTTTATAATGTGGAATTTTAAAATGGTTCTTGACATTGTAGTTAATAATTTTTTTGAAAGTTTTATAAATCTGGGGATGTGAATTGGGTTGGGTTTTTGAAAAGATGGGTGGAATGTTTTTTTTCAAAGTGGAAATGTTTTGTTTCAAAATTTGGTACTTAGATGATTACTCACATGCATAGATATGTGTGGATAGTGAATGGATGATGTTATGAGAGGATGAGTGCCTAGTGAGTCATGGTTGATGGGTGCCTAGGGTGGAACGAGATTATGCATGTGTGTGTGACTGCACCAAATACCATGGGTGAGTATGAAAATCCACCAAGTTTGTTTTGTTTTTCAAAAGTGTTCTTAGGCTAGAAATTGTGGTGTTTTTGTAAGATAATTGTTGTGTGGTTTATTTTTCAATTCTTTGGAAGTGTTGTTTCTTTGGTGTGCTTCCTCGTGATTTTGAGGTGATGTTTATGTTGCATTTTGAGATTGAAATTTTGTTGGTAGTTTGGTATGGAAGAAGTGTTTTGTGGTTATATAGAAAGGTTTTTGGAATATTTAAGCTAGTTTCCATTTTTTAATAGTGTTTTTTATGTGATTTTTGGTTCATAAGCTAGTTTTTATAGAGCTATTGGTTTTTTAATTTCCTCATGTTCTCCTATGGGTGACCCCCCATTAGCAATATTTCCAGTTTATCAACCTAAGGATTTCATTCTTGAGTCTCAAAAGCTAGATCCACCACTTAAAAGGATACCACATCCCATTTTATAGAGTATAGAAATGTTTAGGCTCAATTTACAGTACCTTCCTATTATGATGATTCTCTTGGTTTTGGCAATTATGCTCGGTGATGTTGGGTGTGTTTCATCATATTACCTGTTCATTCTTCTCCTTATTCAGAGTGAAAAAGAATGACATGTGCATCTTCCAAGTCCCTATTTGGGTAAAGGTGTGTTTTTTTAACTATTTAGTTTTGTTGGGTATTTTGATAATTATCTCCTAATTTCGGCACAACAAATTCTTCAATCATTAGGGCTCCATCCTTGTCCTCAGAGTGATGCTTTTCACATAGTCAATAAATTTCACAGGGTGTAGGGAGTTCAACTAAACTCATGTCTCCACCATTGAAGGGATATAGTTTTTATGTTCTTATTATGGTATATCTATTATTGTGAATTAACTCTAGTTTCAAAGATCATTGTTGAATTTCCCCTCATGAAATGCTTGTGATTTAACCTTCCCGGAGGTATGAATCTGATTACTGTTCCTTGTGTGGATGACCTGTGTGAATCGAGTGTGGATTTTGTTGTGTCTACCCTGATTTGATGATTCATGGGTAATTATTGGTTGTGGTTTCAGTGTTCCAATCGTTGAGCCCATTCCCCCATTGTGGTGAGGGTTTTTGGTCTGTGTAGGGAAGTTTTCAAGTTTGTTTAATCTCATTAGTTATTAATGGTGGGGAGACCCACTATGGGTATCATTGAAAATTATTCTATGATAAATTAGTATAAGGTTGCTCCAAATGGTGGGGAGTCTATTTGGGCATCCCTATGTCAGTGATATATTTTAGTTTTAGTGTTATTACAGTTGAAGTGAATTTATTTTAAAGTTGTCTGATTTCAAAGTTTCCTTTTTGGCTTGGGTAAACGTTGTGATTTTTGGAGTGTACCCAACAGTTCTGTTTGAAGTGTTGTTATGAAGGTTATGGATCTAATTTCATGATTGATTCTTGGGAAGTGGTGTCGATTTATTGGTCTATTTTGGGAAAGAGGCATAAGTACTTTTTGACTGTGTTGGGATGTATTTTTGATCAAGGGGTGGATATTGTGGTTTTGAGAATCCTTATTTGTTGATTGTTTAATGAGAAAATGACGTGGGTTTCCTGAAGCGAAAGACATTAATGGTGGAGAGAATTGTCACACTCAGATTTTTTTTCATCCTTTGTACCATCTTATCTTTTGGCTTTTAGTTTGTTTTCTATGTTCTAGGTGTTTTAGATTTTAAATTTTATGTTTTAGAGGTTTGGGTTCTTTCGTTTAGACCTATTATTGGGTAGTGTGAAAGGTATAAGGAGGAGGTGGTTTGGAAAACGAGTTTGTAACACTCCTAGTGGAACATCTTTATGGGGTATATTTGTTGTATGGTTTATCCCCTTGAGTTAGATGAGTTTTGGTTGAAAAGGGTGATTTTGGGGATTTTTTCCAAGCTACATGGTTAGGGTGCAGGGTTTGTCACACAATTCATACAAAGTGTGATACTAACCTACATTAGATAGGGGTGGATTGCATGATTTATGCACGGTTTGTCAAATCGTGCAAGCTAACTGTGAAACCCACTTAGGAAAATGGATTTTGGGATTTTATCCTTCTTTTTAATTGGGGATTCTTCCCTTAGCCTCCCCCATTCCAACCCTTCAACCAAAACTCTCCCATGGTGTTTTTGGGAACCTCCAAGACCCTCCAGGTTATATTCATTGTTATTTCTTGGTGATAATTCACCCAGATCGAAAGGATAGGACTTATTTCTTATTCTTATTTTATTTCTTTAAATTTTTTTCTTTTCCTCTAAACCTAGTGGCCATTATGGCTGATTTTTGGGCCTAAAGTTTCTATATTGTAAGGGGTTTTGTCTTATTAGGGTTCCTTGAGGTTTTTCTTGCCTCCTAGAACCCTTGTGTAGTCTTCATGGCTATGCGTTGTTGGAGTGGAAGCATTTTGAGGTAGGATCCATTTGTACCTCTTATTTAAAGTTAAGGTTTCAATGATTTCTTGATTTTTAAACCTCTATTAATGTTTAAATATTGATGTTTCATGATTTGAATGATTTTTCCATGTGAAATAAAATGTTTTGCTTAATTTATTTGTATGTGTGATATGGATTTGGTGGGTTTTTTCACACCAAATTCTTGTTAAATTTCCTAGTTGGACTTTATAACTAAATTTTCATTTTTATGGGGCATAGTTTGATTTTGTAAATGAGAGTTTGGTATAAAAATGTTGGTTGGTGTTTCCATCAATGATTTTCTAAGTTGTATTGATTTTGAAAATGGTTTGTGTGTGGTTATTTATAAAGGGTTTGATATGTGAAAGTGACATGGGGCCCATTTGGTATTTCTCTTAAAATGGTTTTATTTGGAAAACCCATTTGGGAGTGAGTCTTGACTTTTTTTGTTGATCATGGGATGGGAGTGTCCTTAGTATTGGAATTTCTTTATGTAATAATTATTTTAAGGTAAGGAATACTCCCTGAGGTGGCTGGGGTGGTGACTGTTTCAGTGATGTGTATGGTGATATATATATGGATTGTTGTTTTGAATGTGTGAAACACCTCTTTGTGAACATAAAATGAGAACCTAGCATAGAAAAGGGAAATTTTGAGAACATTTTCTGCACTAGTAGTTCATGCCTTGACTATTGTCCCATAATAGGAGGATATTTGGGTTTATTACTATGGGATTGGGACCCTCGGTTTGTCCTAAGTTAGGGTGGACGAGCGTTTGAGAATTATGATTTCATTGTTTGTGGCATGATACCGGGGATGGGGTCTCATGTATTAGTATGTTTTGGTTCTCCTTTGAGTTCCTAAGTATTCCTATATTCCTATGTTTCTGGAACCATTAGTATCATTTTCCTCATTGTGTGTAATCATTATTCTTGTGATTGGTTTTAGGGTTATTTTGTTGCATTGTGAAAGTGGGGTTTGTTATAGGGTTTTAAGAAATATTTTTTAAAAGAATAAGTGTTTCCCTCTTTTCCCTCAAACATGAAAAATGAATGTTTTAGTTTGGGTTCCTTTTTCCATCTACCTTATGAACCTAACCTTCCTTACATGAATGAGCCAAGTTTTAAAATGTGAGGGCAATGAATTGAGATCAGGATTTGTTTACTCTAAATGAAAGTGTGAAAAAACCTATATTTTTACATTATAGTTAAAACATGCTAATCAATATTTATTTATTCAAATAATGTGCACTGGGAATAGAATTATTCAGGCCTACCTACTGAGTTTTAATACTCACGCATATAGTCTTTTCTGGTTTTTATCTATTGTTGGAGGTTCCAACTTCGATTTAATCTCCTTGGAAAATAGTGGGTTGTAGATTAGAGAGTGACCCTTAGGGTCATAGGGATATTTATTGGGTGTCAGGTTGATTTTTGATTCCTGGTATAACTTATTGATCAATTTTTTGTATCTTTTTTTGTAATGTAAATGATGTGGATCTTGAAAACCATAATTAGTTTAGTGTTTTATTTTACTTATTCCACTATTTTTTATTTGTATATTGGGTGAAATCATTCCCATTGTTACTTTTTTGATTCCCTAGCACTTGTCACTAGCCTGGGAGGACCAGGAATGCCTCTCGGGTATTTCAATAGGTTAGCTTGGGGGACTAGTTCACGGTCAACCCAGGCTGGTTCTTGACATCAGATTTTTTGAAACATGGATGAAAATGACCAAACTCCACTTATCAAATAAGATACCCAACTTACCCTTATCATGGTGATTATTATTTACTAAAGTTTATATTCATAATAACCAAAAATAAATTTGACATATTTAAAAAATATTGAACTCCTAATGAAAATTATAGAATAAATTTTTAAATATTAAAATCGTAGAATTGGTAGAAATTAATTTAAAATTAAAACACAAAACACAATGAAAAACAATTTTTTTTAAGAAAATACCACTTTAAGTATAATTTTTTATACCAAATTCTACCATGAAATTTATTTCAATAAAATTTATTAGATTATTAATAAGATAAGATAACTAATTTTACTTTTAAACCATTTTAAATATAATGGAACTTCTTAAATTCTCAAATAAAAAATATAGTTTTCAATAAAAATCATAATTTTTTACTATTAATTGGAAAATCAATCTATTCAAAAAAATCCTAAAATTTCTCCCCTAAGATAATTTTAATATGATGAATTCCAAAATTATACCCTTTTAATGATTTTTTTTCTAAAACTTCCATAAATTAATTATAACTTTCACTCAAAAAGGTAATAAAAACCATTTTAAAAGAAAAATTATTCTTGAAGAATAAAATGACTTTATTAAAAATTGACTAGTTTTTTCTAGGAATTAGTAAATAATTTTGAATCAATTAGGAAAAACACCCACAATATATATATATTTATATAAATATTATATATATATGTACATTTCATAATGAGGTTTATCCTATTTATACCATCTAATTCAACGACTAGGTTATAACAATCATATTTAAATAATAATATTTAATAGTTCTTTTAAGCACAAGGGTGTATATCTTGTATGCTATCGAATATAGTTTTTATTTTAAAATATTAGGATTTTAAATTATCCCTCGCTTTAATTAATTAAATCCTTTAAATTTGGTTTTTTATAAAAATAACTTTTTTAAAATCCCACATTGTAAAAAGGGTTAATAAAACTTTCTCTTAAAAAGAGAGAAAAGAAAATTATGAAGGTCAGTTGGAATAATGCCTACTAGGTTTCCAAATAGGATAAAATTAGTGGGAAGTTAAAATATGAACATGGAATGAAAATTAATGTCCAAAATAATGATCTATATTGATAGAGAATAATGATCAAAAGAAATTTAATGATCATGAGAAAGTTAACGACCACAAAACCATAAACCAACGACGTTTGAAAAATATCATCAAATCATTTAAAATGAAGGTAATAGAACAAAATTTTTATTTCAAATCCTTTCCCAATTTTTTGGAATTCCTTTACCATAAATAATAATAACATAAAAAAATAAACTTATTTGACAAGTAGAGTTTCATCCTTTAATCAATTTCCACCACAATATCATTTTTTTCCAAATGATGAGAATTAAAGATGAATTTTTTATACCTACAGATCTAAAATCAACTTCTAATAGGTGAAATAATTCCTTAAAAGGAAAAAATATATTCCAAATATCTTTAAACATTAACCAAAACCAAAATTTCTAGCACAAGTTAAGATAATTCCCAATATTAATAAGCCTTCATATGTTGAAATACAACATTAATCTTCAAAACAATAATAATAAAACCCAAATTTCATCTTATATAACTTGATAAACAACTAAACTTAAAATTATACAAAACATTCTTAACTTGGATTGAAATCGAAATATTATAATGATTTAATCACATAGTTTTCCAATATAAATTTAATATTTATCTCCAAATAACATTAATCACTCTTAAAGTATCATACAAAAAATTTATATTTTCTAATCATGTAATCTACAATATATGATTACTTTCTCCATAAATAACCTAAATCATCATAAATCTACCTCAAAATAATATAAGATTCTAAAAAAATAATTTTACCTTTATTCCTCAAATAAAATTCCATAATATTCTCTTTATCTTAATCATATAATTCTCCCCCAATTAAATTAATCCCTAAATTATCAAAACACTTTTTAATGACAAGGTTATCTAAATGATAAAACATATGTTACAAAATTTACTTAATATATACCTATCAAATAGTTTAATAAAAAATAACATACTAACTAGGACACCACTTTGATCAGTGGTCGATGTTTCAACCTTATCACCCTTCGATTGTGGTTTCAAGCCACACAACCTTTCTGAATGAAAAAGGCTTTCCTTTTAATAAAGATATATTAATATAATTTATATAATGTTCCTAAATTATGATAAATATCCTAAAAAATAACCTTAATAACTTTGAAATTAGATAATTTTATAACCTTAAAGGTTATCCCATACTTTTCATTACACATTCCCAAAATGTAATAGCATTCTTCTAAAATAACCCTTATCATTAAACCTAAGGGTTATATATACCTCAAACAAATGAAACATCTCCCAAAATATCATTAATATCCTCAAAATAACATCACTTAAAACATCAAAAGGGGTGTCTAAGATTTTTGAACTTATGATCAAACTTAAACTTATAAACCCATAATGGTATCCATAATTTTTAGCTAAGATATAATTAAAATATTATAATATAAAAATTTATCTAAATCCATCTATGATACCAAAAATAGCAGCCTCGAATACAAACTCCCATATCCAAAGTTAATATCCTAAACATCAGATTTATGGTTTTGATACCAATAAATGTGACCCAATTTCAACCATCCAAAACTTAAAACATAACAAATAAATATAAGATAACTTTCATACCCAAGGAAATTTTAATTTTTGAGTTTTATATAATTTTGAAAAACACTTTCACAATAATACCCATGCCTTTAAGTAACTATTATTCCCACTATTACCAAATTTTCTTTTCCCATATTAACTATTGATCACTATTCCTACTTATCATTAAAACCCTATGATTTTCTTTAAACCTATGATGAGTAGAAAATTATTCGTAAGGTACATAAGAAAATAAGAGAGAAAACCATTAGTCCATTTTAAAACCATGAGATTATAAAAAAGTTTTCATTTAACATAATAAACTTTGATCTCAAATAATCATTCACTTACACATGATATCAGCTTTACAATTTTTTTTTTCATAAAACACTTTATAATAAAACATAAAAAAATTATAATCATGAGGGTTTCTTATGAAACATAAGTACCCATTAAAGTAAATATTTCTTAAAAACAACCCTTTTTGTCCAAAAAATAGAATATTCATCACTATAAAATAAAATATCTTTAACTTACCTTTTTAAATCAAATGGTTTCCATAAAAAATCTTTAGAAAGCATAGAGAAGTTATGTATTTAACTTGATATATATTTTCTTCATATAACTCTTACTAATGTAATAACCAATATGATCTACATTAAACATAATTATATAGAGAACATAATCATTAACTAATGCATTGGAGGGCTATAACGGACCAACCTATCCTTAATTTATAATATATCCAACCATCCTTGTTTAATAATAGAACCAACCATCCTTATTTTATAATGAAACCACATGTATTTTGTTTATAATAGAACTAATCATCAACATAATCAATTACTAGGAATTATAAAATAATCATAGAACATTAAAACTTGCATTTTTCATCTTTACAGTTATAAAAATATTCCTTGCACCCATAAGAAATTTTTTTCAGATATTGAAATATCCATTTCATTATTTTTTAAAATACCCATAATAAAGGGAAGGGGGATTTTTTCATTGAATAAAATATAAAATCTTGTAAAGTAATCAAAATATCAAATAATAGTTACAATGATAAGAAAAACTTTTAATGTTGTATTGGTTCAAATAGAACATTCCTTTTGACTTTTGGTCAAAACATTCCGTATAAAATATGTAAAAATTTTATTGGTGATTTTTTTGAAATAAAGAAAAAAGTAATATAAAATTTCCTTTATAATTCATTCATTTCCATATAAATTCATCAAGAAAATAAATTTAATAATATGATCATGGAGGAAAAATATTTTGAAAATAACTCTTTAAAACATTTAAAATGAGGTTTCTAAAGTAAATTGTCCTTTACCTTGAGTCCGAATCATCACGTACATTCATCATTTTCCGGAATAATAAAATTATGTAAATTATTTACTTTCCTAATAACATTTTCCATGTTTTTTATTCCTTTTAACATGTTATAATCAATTAAGTTCACATCAGATGTTTTGGTGATATTTGATTCATATGTCCCAAATGAATTTAGTAGGTTGACTATGGTCAAAGTGATCATTATTCCATCATATCTAGAATAATAATCATGAAATAATAAAAAATTTTATGAATCAATTATAATTTTAAAGCCATCTACAAAAAAATTGTTAAGAAGAATGAACTATGTTATAATCATGAAGACGATAGGCCATATATAGGCCTGAGTAAAACTTCCATTATTCAACGATCTGATAAAAATAAGGAAAGTATTATTTTTCTTTAAAGAATGATAACTAATATCATATTACCTCTTTAAACGATCTTATATATATATCATTAATATAAAACGACAAGGAAAAATGAATCACATCGCTTTATGAAGGTGGTAGTCTACACGCTCACACGAACGGCGTTACCATTTATCAATGAAAGTAAAGGTAAGAAATTAGATGATAAATTATTTTTAAATAATGATAATTATTTTATTAATATAATATATATAAATCAAATCCATCATTATATTAATATTTGAGAGGCGCTGATGGAAAATGAATTACATTGGTTTGCAATGCGATAGACTTCCATAAACATAGTCGATGGTATCGTTTCTCATTTGATGGTTTAAGGAGATAAATATTGGTTATGAAGTTAAAATAATGAAATACCCATATATTTTAGATACTTATGTTATTATATCAGCATGGTTGAAGAAGATTTTATGGTGGTGGGATAAGAATTAATACTAAAACATTCAGTTAAAAGTTATACCACTTCTTCGAACAATCTCTTTTGGTTTACACATTAAGACCTGTAAGGTTGGTGTTATGACTAAGAAAAGATATTTAGAATAAGGGGAGTTATTATAGGAATGAATTTGGGTAGGTATTGATAAAATAAAATTATTTTTTATGATGAAAAAATAGGATAGGATGTGAAATTTTATAAGTGAGGGGAGGGGTGATCTTGGAATTACATTAAATATTAAATTAATATAAATTAATTTTTAGGGAAAAAGGATGAAAAAAATATAATTTATATATATATTGAGTATGGGTCAAAATAATATCAACCAATAAATTTTTTACAATTTTATATTAGGTTTTTTCCTTTATCTATTTGTTTTAACCCCTATTAACCCTTTTTAACAATTACCACAATAATAAAGTTTTTTTCTTTTAGGGGTCAATGTAGTTACTATAAAAGGAATATTAGACCATAAATAGACCATATTTGATATTTTAAAACATATAAAAATCAATTTTCAGTATATGAGATTTTTAGTAATTTTGAATCATCTAATAAAATAGTATTTATTATATAATAACATTAATGTTATTTTTGTAACTATTCATTTAATTAGACATTGTAAACAACATGAAAATAATGGTATTCAAATAAAACCCATTAAAACTACTATAATATGATATTTTTATCTAAAATACTCATAGAACACAATATTTCATTCAAATTATATTAATTTTAGGATTTTTAAATCATTTATTTAATTTTCTATTAATTTAATAAATACCATGTCGGTGTTACATAAGAATTTAATATAGTTATTTTATCCCTATTAATTATAAATAAATTACCATGATAAAAAAATTATTCTTAAAATATAAATTTATAACCAAACATAATTTTTTCCCTAGAAAATAATATTATAGACATTAAAATTAAGAGAGTGAAATGTTTGAATTTATCCTTTACTTAATTATTATAAAGGTCAAAATCAAGGAAAAATGGACAAAAGTCCACATTTCTGAAGCTTGTGTGGTAATGGATTAAATAAAATTTTCAAATATTATAAAGTAATGTTATGGTCATTTTTAGTCCTTATAATATTATTTTTAACCATAATTACCCGATTTTCCCTTACCATGGTGATAATTATTTACTACAGTTACTATTCATAGTGACTAAAAATAAAAAGGGACCTATTTAAAATATATTTACCACCTTATTATAAATATGGAATCCATTTTTTAACATTCATTTCAAATAAGTGAAATAAATTAATTTAATATTAAAACACAAAATGCAATTGAAAACAATATTTTTCAGAAAAATTACTTTTTAAGCATAAAATTGTTTTCATACCAAATTCAATAATAAAATAAATTTTAATGAAATTATTTGAATTATTAATAATTTATGATAGAAAATTTCAATTTTAAACCATTTTAAAAATATCAAAACGTTATAAATTCTGGAATAAAAATTTAGTTTTCAATAAAATTTGTATTTTTCACTATTCACTCGAAAATTGATATTTTCAGAAAAATCCAAAAATTTCCCCTTAAGAAAATTTTTTTATGATTCATTCAAAAATTATATCCTTTTTATCAAGTAAAATTTATAAAAGTACGTTAAATTAATTATAATATTCACACAAAAAGTAAATTGAAACCCTTTTTGGAAAGAAAAATGTATTTTTGACGAATAACACGACTTTAATAAAAATTGTGTGCTTTCCCCTAGACATTATTCAATAATTTTTTTTCTTTATTAGGACCTTTATAAATATTTCATAATGTGGTTAATCCTATTTATACCATTCAATTCAGTGGCTTGGTTATAATGGTTATATTTAAATTATAATATTTCGTTGTTCGTTTGAGCTGAGTATTTTGTATCTTGTATGATATTGAACATATATATTTTTTAAAATATCAGGACATTACAACTAAGATGGTGGTAGCACTATCATAATTTTTTTCAAGCATGGATCACATTTATAGTGTTGTTATACGATTAATGTCACGAACCTTTAGCCGTGATAGGTACATGAATAGAGGATGGGTGGGCACGTCCAACCATTATGAATTCCAAATTATTATTATTATTACTGCAAACTAAATAATATAAATTTCAATCATAAATTATTTTTCATGAAATAATTAATCATTATGGATAACAAATTTTAATATTAGGGGACCACCGATGCCTCCTCTAGAATCTTATAATTTCTTTCACCTCTAATTGAAAGCCAAAAGATGGTAATTAGAGTATCAAATACTTATTTATAGAAAAAATGGACCCACTGGGTTATAAAAACCAAAAAATACTAATGCTCATCCCAAGGTGAAACACATCACCTAAGAATTAATCCATAAAAGGAACTAAAATTTGATGATCCATTTGTAAGATATTTTTATTTTTTGATTAGGTGGGCTTGTTTTCATAAAAAACCCTTTGTATTTTTTCTATAAACATCTCCTGGTGCTAAATTAAAAAATGATAAATAATAATTACATAAATATGAGAATAAATGAATCTAATGGAATTGAATCTAGTTATAAGTTATGAGAAGAATCTAATTCATTCTCAATTCAAAATTAGGGATGTTACATTCTCCCCAGTAAGGAAAATTTTCATCCTGAAAAGTAAAACATAACATACAAGGAGATGTCATTAATCCCATGTCTTTGTTTCTAAATCCCATATAATATAACAAATTCTACTTAACCTATAAGGGATTCATACAAGTTAATTCATAAACCCATAAGGAATATTTTATCTATTTAAGGATTACATGATTCCAAATCCATATTTGACTCACATCACCCAATAAAGTGCAACAATTCATACAAGAACAACCTAAAATATGAATTTTAAAATACATGTCTCATTTGATTATTTATGATGGTAATAGTGTTGAGTAAGTTTCCAAATCTACACTACTTATACATGAAATCATCTGGTGACCTTGAATTGGAGTTCTTACTACTGATTAAGTTAAAAAATCTACAAAATGAAATGAGAATTTAGGTTTGACAAAATCTATAGTAAATATAACACAAAATATTATCATAAAATCCTGATCACCAGACAAAAAGTTCCCATATTCAACTTTATATGAGTGTATATGACTATATATAAACATAGTTGAGTTTTCAAAAATCCCAAGAAGCTGTTACATGAGATAGAAATGAGATGAGTATCTCAATCCGAAATAACCCTAATAGAACTCTATGAAAAAAACATTATCAATTATGTAATATCATATAATACACCCCATATATTCAAAATCTAAAATGATATAGAAACTAGAAGGACATGTTAATAGGCCAATTATCACTCAAATAGAGTCATGAAATTTTATAAATGTACAAATATGATTATATGAAACTTGTCATATTATCATCTCACTTACATAAAAGGAAATTCCAGGTTTTAATAAAAAACTCTATTAAATCTCATAGATTATCCTTAACTTAATAATATATTATGGATATTGATATCAAAATTATGTCATTTTACATTCATATTCAACAAACTTGTCACTAAAACTCATGATAAAAACTTGTAACACCTTGTCTTACTAAAAATCAAAAAAATGAAACTCACTAGAGATTTTTAATTTATAGCTTGAAAAAATATATTGTTCTATCATTATAGGATACCATTGTAATCCACATATTAAGGGAGAAATTTTAAGTATTATCATGACATAAAATCTTTTCATGTTAGACGTCTCTATTAATATCTTCCATTTGTGTCCACTACCAGCAATGAATAAGCATGAATGTCACTAACTTTGAGATTAGATACTTGACATCATTTTCATTTTCCACAAAATTTTTCATAATAGAAAACATTGTTATCATTCCATCAGTGAATTTAAAATATTAAATACAAGGGTGATAATATCTCTTCTCACACCCCCTTATCTAGATGATTTATTTTAAACTACATGCACACATCACCGAACTGTACCATCTTACACTGTCATTACAAGAGTCTCTAATCACAGTTAAAAATGTTTATGTTTGATTATAATTTGATGAAAAATATTTTCCAATAATTCCTTCAGGTCATGAATGTGAATGTTAAAAATATCCCTTAGGATAATCACACTTTTCATCATGTCAAAATCAAGGTGATCATATCCATGATGTTAGCTCTCAAAACTATAAAAAACACAAACCCTATCATTCTAAGGACTTACATTTCAACACAATGACTCTATTAATGATTTCCATTATATTACCAAATAAAAAACTAAATTAATGGTTCTACATGGATAATAGTATAGTCATTTTCACTAATGGTGAAGATGTTATTTTCATGGAGGTTGGGTAACTAATAAGCAGAGATACCAATCATCATGAAATTCTCTTAAATAAAAAACAATCTACTAGGGTAATATAAATTTTATTTTGGGAAAATGGTGATCCAGGATCAAAACAGATAGTTAATGTTAATTTGGGTTAACAAACAAGAAAAAATTCAGCAAATGATCAAAAATTTTATAAAATTTTAAATAAAACTAGATTCTAGCTTAATAAAAAAATATGAGAGGTTCTTAAATATAATTAAGTCCATGGTCCTAGTTGACATTGACTATTCATTTTATTGGGGTGTTCTTATGATATCTTATCCAAAGAGTTCTCGATTAGCCTTTTCACAGTGAAATCAAGTGGATATGATTTCCTCTGCGGTATGATCTATAGAGATTTCAAGTATTCGTATCATGAAAAAAGGTGTACATAACTCAATTAGCCAGTTACATTTTTCCGTTGTGGTGATGTTAGGTTTGTGGGATAATTTTTCCTAAGGATGTATAGTTAGTGTATGCTCACCTCGGTATAGATAGATGAGGGTCATCATGGAAGAATGACTGACACTGTTGTTGATGGATTATGGGGAGTCACCGAGTGGACAACGAGGACCTCTCGATGCCAGGTTTGGTCTTCCATGTCATCGGTGGCTGAATTTGTGTTCTTCGTATAAGAAAGAGGTGCATGGTATAATATGGTGACCAATTAGAACATTATATGAGCGGATTCTGCATGGCGTGCTGCATGGTCTTGGTTGGGGGGTAGCAGAAATTCGGGATGGCAACGATGGTCATGGAAGACATGGATTTTGATGACTGTAACAATGGTGGGATATCATTAGGGCACTCACTGTGGCCTAGAGTTGGACGTTATAGTGATGTAGTTTCAACCGGTTGTGGGTTTGGGGGGTTTTTATATTGGGGTTTCCTAAGGATTATGGGAATTTGTGATATTATTTAGACCATAGGATCATCATTTGTGCGAAGTAGGGGGAATGAAATGATCCATTTGAAGATTTTAATCCATTAGAAATGCACCAAGGGGTGAATGGCCTGGTGTTGAGGGATAATGATGTTGATGTTTATCATCCAGCATTACATATCTTTTTTTTGGGATGAAGGGGTACTCTAACATATGATTTTATTCACTTAGGACCGGTCTAAAGATGCAATGTCATTTGGTAGGTGATGAAAGTAATTACCATATAGGTATCACTGACTGGATGAATCGAAAGAGTGATGGGTGTGCTGACACCTATAGACCATCCCTCTTTCGCATTGTGTTTGGAGGGGTGAAATGCCTCATTGTGTAAGTCTAAATGACATAACATTTTTGGTCGCATGTGGTGTATGATTCATACTAGGATCATGTTGAGATGTCTTCTATTTGGGGGTGGGGTAATGTTTGGCTTGTGAATTGTTAAGATGCCGACTTCCCACTTGTGTCCTTAGGGCCTTTTCTTGTCCTTTTAGACACTAGACCTTCGGGTCATGTTCAATTGGGCATCTTAGCATATGGGTCTCTGATTAATGTAAGAGTTTCCTCTCAAATCCGTTTTAAAGGGGATATTATTATTTTTATTTAATAAAAGGTTTCTTGGACTCAACTTATTAAAAAAACCTAACGGGGACATATAATGTCATCTATGAAGTTGAAAATCATGCTTATAAAAAGGTTACCAGAACTACCTTCCTCAAACCTAGGATAAAAATTGTTAAAAATTAACTCAAAACAAAATTTAAATACATGATATTAACCCAACTTATTCAATTAACTACCACTATACTATGATATTTCATTATAATAATCTATCTCCTCATGAAGGATTCATAATAATCTTAGCCCATTAAATTGAACATTTGGTGAACGAACTCATTTCCAAAATAAGTTTTTCATGTTTTTTTAGATACCCCATCAATTGGTTTTATTCTATATAAGACCATGATCATGTTTCTTAGTCTAATATACCTACTAAAATTTACGTTCTCACATGAACAATTAACATCAACACTAAATGAGCATTATTTTTATGTCAATAAGACTGAAACCCTAATAGTGAACACCATAAAATACGCTTCAAAACAAAATTGATATTGTATTAATATAATAATCTATAACATGTAACAAGTATCAACCCTACTATCTCGATCCAATACTTTCATCTATGCACTACCTCTAGAGGCCACCAGAGAATCTTCATAAGATATAATCATACTCTAGAGTTTGTACCGACACAATGATTAAACTAAATCTTATTAATTCATAAAACATTGATTATGATCCTTTATTTATAGTTAGGTTGGGTCAGCTTGTCTCAAACTCAACCTCCTCCAATAGAATCAGAGGCAACACTGGTGTCTAGCCAATCATGATGTCTAATTCATGAAAAAACATGAATATCATTGAAATGTTAATATATACACCATTGAGATGACGTAAATCTATGTAAAGAACCATGTTTTAGTTTATCAAATAAATATTAAAAATTGGGTCAAATTATAGAATTAATTTGTTAAAAACTTAATTAGTTTTTAACCTTTGATTCTAGATGGATTTTCATTTTTTATTTCTTAGTTTTAGTCTTTAATTTTAAAGTTTGGGGATGAAATTAATGGATTTTTTTGGAATCATTTTAGGTTTGGTGGATGGATTAGTAGTTCGAGTTAAGATCTAGTGGGGGTGTCATCTGTAGTATAAGGAATAAAAGTGGAATTAGGTACCAAGTGGGAAGTATTGATTACTTAGTGAGCCCTCTAGATTACTAGGTGCCCTGCGGGTGCCACGTGGTACCATGTAGCCCTAGGCCAGGTTCCTGGTAGGTACATGTATATTTTTTTATTTTAAAAGGGGATATTTTAGAATTTTAACCCTATTTTTTATCTCCCTTTATATTATATTCCATCCAATATTCTCTTAGCTAGATAAATATTCAATAGATATTCTCTTTACCTCTCCTATATTATACCTTTTTATCCATTGATCCAAGATTGGTCAAAGGGAGTTTGGTTCATCAAAAATAAGTTAATATCCCTTCTTACTTCCCTTATCTAATTATTATCTATTTTTATATATTTTTCTCTCCCCCTAGACAGGGTTCTAATTTATCATTTCATAAAAAAAAGGTAAAATCACTCTCTATCTTAGGGATTCATCTCTTATTTCCTAATATAAACCCTAATGAGTATTTATCCCTCCATTCTCCATTGTTTTAATATAAAGCATTATGGTCATTTTTTTTCAATTTTAGGATGGAATTGGGTGATGAATATGACATTTCAGTTGGGAAATATAGGTGATGATGATATTAAAAGAATTTAATAGTTATCTGTCGAGGTTTCCATTGGAGTTTATTAGTCATTGGTTACAGTGGATATTATTTTCGAATCTTTAGTTGTGGATTTATATATTGCTGAATATTAAGTTATTTCAGTTGTTATAAAAGGATGCTTTGATGATAATTGTAGTTTATAGATATTTCCCATGGTTAAGGTAATGGGTTATCAACTCTTCAGTGAATTACCAGTCTATTTCTGGGGCCTACTTGTCATTTTTTTCTTTTAAATTCAATATTAAAACCACAATACTATTTTTGGAACTATGAATTTGTGGTTATCTTGAAGTTATTTTGTCATACCAAAACAAATTCTAATATTGGGACTTTACCAAATGTAATTAATAAGTTTTGAACCCACTCTTTTATCCTATAATTTATAGTATTATGAAGAAATTAATTTTTATAAATTCTAAATAGTGTAACCATTAATTGTAAAAATTGAGTGTTATACTTATATTCTTTAATAATGTTTGTTAATATTGCTTCATTACATTATAATTAGAGTTAATTAACTTAATATAATGTATTGTTTTTATTGAATATTGTTTTATATCCTTTCAAATTATCCCATGCCTAATGATTCCATAAGATTTTATATGGGTGGAATCAAAAAAAATATTATTGTCTATTCTATGCCATCACATATTCTATGTTGTGAAATTGATATGTAATTAAAACATAAGATTAAATGCTTTGGACATGTTATAATTAGGTATATGAATGATTTCCTAAACCATGTATTCTTAATCTAGACACTTTCTTTCAATATAGTCGGAATAAGTTATAAGAACATAATCTA
The DNA here is from genome assembly GCA_963277665.1 of Viscum album. Classification (NCBI taxonomy): domain Eukaryota; kingdom Viridiplantae; phylum Streptophyta; class Magnoliopsida; order Santalales; family Viscaceae; genus Viscum; species Viscum album. The sequence goes on along the minus strand of OY728132.1, from coordinate 1,845,383,447 downwards.
GACTTGACTTTGGTTAAGATTTGTATCAATGGTGAGGTGAAAATTGGCCTGGTTAGGTGGGAATAAGTGTTATGTATCTTATACATAAAATTTTTCCTTTTAAACTATTGTGTTACCTAAACAAAAAATATTTTTTTGAGAAAAAATAAAATTTCATTTGATTAATATAAATTACTAAGCCTTATATATATTTTTTCAAATTCCTTAATTTTTATATTGTCTCTTTGATATTAATTTTATATTAGGAATATAAAATATTATCATTTTTAAAATAAATTAGCAATTAAAATGAAAATTAAATCAAATTACATTTATATAAGAAAAAAAATTTTAATTTTTTTTTATTAATTAGAAACCCATTCCTCTATAAGAACGTTTTTTGGAATTCTATTTTAAGAATCAAAATCCTAATTTGAAAAGAACCTAAACTCTAATTCATTGTTTTAAACTCAACATTCATACTTAATTTTATTCACTCTATGGGTTTCTATAAGTAATTATTAGTAATGACTAACACTATACTTAAACACTTACCCAATTTTCCATTAGATCCACGTTTTTGACCCCTTAACCACACTAGTGCCTTATTTAGAATGAAATTAGTGAAATATAAAAGGTATCCACTCCTTGATTTATGGTTGGTCTGATTTGTTACTAGAACACCCTGATAGTAATACCATTACATAATTTGTTCTATTCTAGGATTTTATTTTTTATACTTGATTTGATCACCTAGTGTAATTTTATTGAGTTATTTTTGTTTTATGACATGTTTACATGTAGTTTGAAAATGTGTTTTATTGGTGTAATAGTAGTATAGTGAATTGAAGCATGTCTATATTTTATCACTTTTATCATGCTGATATAAATGTCTAGTATTTAGGTTTAATTTACCATTTCTATAAATTTATGAGGTAGGTATATCTCATGGGATGTATTATTGAGCCTTAACTAAGTATACACCATTCCCTTCCCCTATAACAAGTAGTTGGATTGTCCTGACTCTTGTATACACCTTCACCTTTCCACGAGATATTTCTATAGGGCCTAACTTCGTATGTATATATTTTAACACTATTAACTTTTGATGATTTAATTGAGTTATATCATTTTATTGGTGTTGAACTGAAGTAGTATTATAAGTATGAAACCTCCCAATTTAGGGAGTCACTTGATTAGCCTCTAATTCATTTGTTAGCTACTTGTTTTTGTTATTAAATTTTCATGATTGATAGTTTTCTAAATTTTTTTTAGTATTATTATGTAAATGAGAAGAAATTTTCTTGAATAAATCTATATGTTCAACAAGTATTCATGTGCTACATTTTATGTGCCTTAGTAGTGGTGGGATATTAGTGGATTTATTAATCTTAGATATTACATGATCTATATCCCCATTGATTCTGGATCTTAGGTGTAGTTTTTAGAGTTATGATGGACATGTGGAGTGGATGTATAAGGCTTATCCAGAAGCCTCTCATAAGGTTTCCATACATATAACCTCAACATTTAGGAACTTTTGGCCATGTTTGAGGTTTATTCATATGTAAATAGTATATTATGGACTATTTTATACACTATGAGTTCCAAATATGGTTTGATATGAATTATTGTCTCATATAACTATTAAATCATTTCTTGTTCATTTATATCGATGAATAAATATTCCAAAAATGGGTAGCTATATTTTGGGAATATGTATATAATGACCCTAAGGGTCATGTCAAAATTTTGGAAGTCCACTTTTTTTTTTATCTATTTCAATTTTCTTACTGTAAAACCATATACTATTTTTACATACTCAATATCTTAGTATTTAATCTAATATTTAGAGATATAAAGGTGTGCCTGAGGTATTGGGAAAATGTGATTTTAATATTGATTTTGTATTTGGGTAGAGAACATTACAAAATGGTGTCAAATAAATTTTTTCAATATTATTTGGGATCTTGGATTTGGATGGTTAGACAACAGATGGGATATCAGGACTCATGGGGGTACACAATGTGCTTGTATGGCCAACATGGATATGGGGGAAACCCGAGTCACTAAAGGATGTCTAGGTGTTCGATCCAAGAACTATAAGTATAAGTGAGATATTTTCCTAAGGATATTGGAATGGAATTGAGAAAAATTTGGAAGGAGTTTATAGGGAAAAAATGGGATCCAATCAATGTATCAGTTTATGTATCATATGGTCTAGTGAAATAGTAGGACTTTTTCATTTTATTTTTATTATTATAATCATATATATGAATCACCTAAATTAATTAAATTTAATGTAATAAAGTAAAAATGTTTTCATGTATACTTTATTAGTTCATATTTAATTTATTAAAAACATTTTTATATGAACCAATGTTATACAAAATTTCTCAATACCTATAAATAACATATTATTGAATTGGAACATGATTTATATTCTTGAACAAGTCACCTATTTATCTCTTCGGTTATATTTCCATGAAATCTACATATTCCCCAAATAGAAATATACTGGTAGAATTATTTTTTGATTGCTATTTGAACATGTTAACTATACTTTACTTTGTATTTATTTTCCGAACAAGTTATTTTCTATTTCGATTTGTTAATGTATTTTATAATCTATTAGGATTTATATGTTAAATCATACCATCTATTAATTTATTAATATGATAATTTAGAATAATTTCAAAATTTTTATACTTAATCGTATTATATTTTCCCTATTTAGTAACATGTTGTTGATCATGTTACTTATTGTCTTATTGGAAGTGTGGTATACTAAATGTTTGTATTTTTTTCCTAATCATGTCATATATGTATTCTATCAATTTCATAGTCATGAAAATGTTTTATATTTATTTAGTAATTGTAGAAAACCTTTTGGTATTTAAAAATTAAGGAAAAATAATTTTATAGTTTTTAATTTTAAATGAAAATAATTTTTCAAAAAGTAATGATTGGTAGAAAATGTTTATAACAAGGTAAAATCAACTACGTAAGGTTTTTATTTAATTGAAATTATAAACATGATTCTTTTAATAATTAAAGGGTTTTGGGAAATGGTTACGTTCTAAAATGAAAAATCATGAAGGGTTTATCTCAAGTTCATTTATAAAATAAGAAACTTTTAATTTATTTTGGTGTTTTAAAAATGGGCTTGATGTTTTTTTTGAATGATAACTATTATATGGTAAAAACTATCTTTGAAAATTAAAATATTTAATAAATTAAGAGTCATTTATAGGTCAAGAAAGGGTAAAAACTCGACATTACTTATGTTGGGGATCCCATTAGAGTAGGAGCAGATTAGTTAGACATATTTTTTATTATTTTGAAAATTTTGTTAAGCCTTTTCATATCATGATTTTGAGATATATAGGTTCTTATATTTATTTTTGAGATTCATGTTGGATAATATTCAAGAATGTGTTTTGATTCCTTAAGACTCATATTTAATTTAAGTGTTATAATTTGTTTATGTTAAGTGGTTTTTATCGATTTGAGAAGTTATGATTTGGAGACATGATAATGACTTATGATATACAACGACATGTTATTGTTTGGTATGTCTTGTGGTATTATGATTTTATTTTTATTTTTAGAGATTAAGTTGAATTTGGGAGTCATGCATCAGAGGTCGATAGAGAATATATTCTCATTGATATTTTTTGGTGATTAAATGATTCAAATCCCACCATTTGGATATTATAAGGGTAATTATCAATTTTTTATTTTTTACGAAGATTTTGTAAATTATAGTAAAAATGTCCTAAATTATTATTTTTAGGGATTTTATAATTATTATATTATTAATTTCAATATTTATACTTTAATTTACAATATTTTTTTTGTTTTATATAGTTTTTCAAGAATCATTAAGGTTTAAAAGTTATTTTTTCTTCAATGATAATTTATAGAATATGGATGACTGTTATAGATTATAAAAATTTCCAAAATTAGAAGGTTTAAATTTCTAGAAGATAATCTAAATGAGTTAAAAATAAAAAAGGATTATGATGTGTAATTAATTAATCTTCATTAATAATATTTCTTAAGAACAATGGAAAAAATGTCCTATGATTGGATCTATAGGTGATGTGTAACATATTTTGATTTTATGTAAATTTTTTTTACCATAAGAGAGAAATTTTTATGTGTAATATCCCTTAGTTGAAATGTGATAAATTTAAAGATGAATAAGAAATTATTTGGATAATATGATTCATATGAAATTTTACTTTTTTTTATTGAATATATGAGTTATTTGTAATAAATTATCCCTATGTGTAAGAAGTTTTTACTAGTATGTAATATTTTGTACTTTATTACTGTAGTGATATGTAATATTTTTAGTGGAATAGTGGGATGTGAAAGGTTTTAAACATGGAGATATTTTAACCATGATGTTATGTAATATATTTTAAAAAGCATAGAGTGAAGTTTAAGGTTTTTTACTTAATGATAAAATAGGTAGTATGAATATAAAAGTTTATAATTTGTAAATGAGGAAGAATCCTTACACCATAATAAAGCTGATCATGCCATGATAAATAAGAATAATAACCTATCCATATCATGTAAAATTTAGTCACACCATGGGGTAATGAAAAGAAATAATATAGGGAGATTATTAAGAACCAAGTCGAGACCAATACCCCTTTATGGTGTGGCACCATTGAAGATATTTATTATGGCGTGGAATGATTTTAAATACATCCAATAGTTTATTTTAATTACCATATTGGTTGGATATATGCATTAAATCTAAGGGAACATGATCATGTGTGAGAAGTGAAGAAAATTGATGGTGTTCAAAGATGAATAATATTACACATGAAAATACACCACAGTCCAAGAACTATATGTGAAGGAAGCCTTCCCTATGAACTTATCCAACCCATCAAAGATTGTTTCTTCCTTTAAAAAGTATTTTTATCCAAATATAATAAAAAGATTTGGCTCCATCCGAATTAGTTAGATATAATGGTTTCCCCTAGTATGTGACTTAACGTTCATCCTTGATATGTATATTAGGTCTTTTGTATTAGTATTCTGTATTTTAGTATATATATTAGTTTTTCTATCCTCTATCATTTTATTTTTATTTCTTACTTAAAAGTGTCCTTATCATATCTATGGTAATAGAGAACTAAAACTCACTATTTTTTGATGTAGGGAACAAGGATTCTTTGAGTTTTGATACACTTAAATCTTTTCTCATGTATTATTCTAAGAATTCAGTAGTGGTTATACTGATCATATGTGTGGATTCCTTTATTTCCCTACTATTTTATTTTTCTTCTTATTTATCTTTTCTACTCTACTTTATCATTATAATGTTTCATATGGGGGATTATCGTCGTGGTGATGATGTATGGTGATGTGGTTACAAATCCATATTTATAGAGAGATTTTCTTATATATGGAGGCCTCTGTGTTGGATAATAACTATTAAAAAAATGAGGGTTTAGAGTGATGGGTATTGATATCTTAATTATCATGAATAATGATTATTTAGTCATTTTAAATGAATAATGATAGTATCATTATGAACTCATAGGGATAATAGTTTATTCTCATTAACTTCATTCTATTTTTATTTTTGTGTCTTTAATTTTTCTATAAATAAAAATATATATCATATGTATTTTAAAACCCCAAATATTTTAGTTTCATTTCATTTTTATAATATATTTTAGTTAAATAAATTATTATAGTAGAAGAATAGTGTTTGTGAATGACCTCATCCAGAGATCGACCCTAGGACATGCCACTTTAGTGAATGCATAAATTAAGAAGAAATTATTAAAGAATGATTCATGATAGATCCCTCTATCAATTTAGTGATATTTCTGAGTAGGTGCATCAATTAAACACATAATTTTTCATAAAAAATATATTAAAAATCATAAATTTTAAAAATTAAAAAATAGAGCTTCATTGACATACAATACACTGAATTGTTTGAAATATTTTAATTATGTAAAGGATAGATTTTAATGGAGATCATTGTTATGATTATCCTATTAACCAATTTAAGGAGTCTACTAAGGATGTATCTTGGAGGAAATAAGTGAACCAAAATTTTAAAATTCCAGAAGATGTACAAAAAAAGGGAATTTATTGAACATTAATATTGTAAATCAAATATTTTAGGTTGGAAGAAAAAAATACAAGTTAAAGAAGAAGGAAATAATGTTTCACCGACATTTCAATCTTAAGATCCAAATATGTCTATGGAGGAACTAGTTGAAGATTCTTAAAAATTAAATTCTAGATGATATACATATGAGGATCAAGAAGAGTTAGATAATTATTAGGGTGAGTTTGTGGAAACCAAAATTCAAAGTGATTCTATGATATTCAAAAATGAATAATCAACACCTTCACACCTCTCACTAGCGTTAGAATAAGAGACAACTAAGTTTGTATAATTTGAAGAATAAATGGTGTATATTTACTCCCAACATCTATCCATGACAACCCAAATCCAAAATTCACTATGAAAATAGAAAATTAAATCCAAGAAAATACATAGAGATAATATTTTCTTATACTCATTTCAAACCAATTTTATTGAAAATAAATTGACCATTACACCAAACTACTTTAACTGTAAAGATTCAGCTACCACATATATTTCCTTATAGGGTAATCAAAAATAATAATATACACCTATTAAGAAACAAATAAGGATCCCTAAACCCATTTAATATTTACCAAATGTAATAAAGGAAGATTTTCCAATGGCCTTGAAAAAGAAACCAATACATAATATTTGTACTTTTAAGGGGAATTTTTTATATTAATTTATCTTGTTTTATTTTTATTCAACTAGAATATTTCACTAACTTTACCTTGGATGAACCTTTTAACATATTGAAATATGAGAAATCTCTATAAGTTAAAGAGTCCACACAAGTAGATTCTAAAGTGGAGGATCTATACTTTCTCCATCACCCACCATTCAATGTGTACATAATAAAAATATTGGAGGAATTATAATACACTATCCATGGGGAATTATACAATTATAGAAAGCATAAAATCACCAGAAATTTTTTAGTTTGGAGGTTCTTGAGTAAAAACCCCACCCTAATTTAGATTAAGGATAAAATATTGAATCTTACCAACTGGGGATATTCAAAACCAAGGACCCACTTTGGGGTTCAAACCAAGAATATTTCACTTTTAATATTTTTTATTGATTAATTTTTTTTTATGTTTTATTATTGTTTTTATTAAAGGCATTAAGTTTGTAGTAACTATTAGCATAAATCAAGGATTTCACTTCAAAATAAACCCAGGTTGTGCCCCTATTTCTCTTTAGTTCTATTTCCCTATTCTTTTAATTCAGAATGAGCTAAAATAAAGGTTAGTTGAAATTATAAATGGGGTGGTTGATATATATTTGTTAGTAATACATGAATTTTTATGTTTTTTTTATAAATTTATAGTTCTTTTATAAATATTTATCTGAATAAAATTATTTTTAAAATTATATTATTGATTCCTGTTAAAGATTAGATATAAAATTCAAATAATATTGAAATAAAAATCAACTAAATGAATATTTTCTTAAAGTAACCCAGTTTTCATCAATAAAGTTAATAATTTATGTTCACATTAAATCATAATAGATTAGAATTGTTTGTGAGTATGAGGTAGTGATTTATCAAGGACTTTAGAAAACATTTAGTTGTTTTCAAAGGAGAGGCGGTGATTCCTCGTGAATATGGAACCTAATCGCATCTTGGGACTAGATTTGTGACTTCATAGTAGATATCCTCTGATTATATGATCCCATCACTTTTCATAGGCTGATAATAAATCTAATAATATAAATGATATGGAATTACATAATATATTAAGGTGGTTAAAAGACATTACCTATAAATACTCAACACACACTTAAGATGGGGGAAACTATGGAGAATTTGAAAGAATTTGGGGAATTTTTCCTCAGATATAGACATCAAGAGAAAAAAGTTGCATCATTCTCAAATTATTTCCTACATGAAATATTTAAAAGAAAACTTGTGTAACTAGTCATGTTTTTTTTTCTAGAGGAGAAAAGGATAAAAGAATCGTGAAATAACTCCAAAATAATGCTCCCATGTAAAGAAAGCTCATGGGTCCATCCATATAAGTATTTTATGGACTCCCTTAAACCCTTTAATGGAGGTCTAATCACATAAAACATTACACAAGTATCCATTAATCTCAATTCTTTAGTGAACTATTCCCATTCATATAGAGCTCAAATTTTATGTGAAGTTGGAGTTTCATAAGGTGATTTTTTCATATTCTCAATGGTTCTAGACCATAAAAAATTTGACCTATGGTGGGTTATTTCATAAAAGAACCCAGTCATGGGTAACCTTGCCACATTTATGTTTCTTATTATATCTAGGCCATATACTTGGGATGAATTCAACCAAATTAAATAATTGGATCCTTTTATCCAAGTTCAAATCCCCAAAAATACCATTCCAGTAAGGCCACCATTAAGGTATTTTGAGATACATTACTAGAATATAAATATAATCATACACCCCTTTTGATCATGTATTCCTTTTGATAATATAATTCCCTATAATTACCTCCCAAACATTTAAAATTCTCTATGTAATTGTCATTATTTTTCCATTGATAAATAAGTTCTACTTAATGAGGATATTAGTGAAACCTATATAGGATCATGTTGTTCATATTGGTTTCCCCACATCAAGAATCCTATCTTCTCTAACATATAATATTATTCTTTCATCCACTTAGTAATCATAGGATTTATATACAATCCTCCAATATGGTGAAATACCCAAAACCCTACCTCACCAAAGTCACCTACCATGTCGAACACCTTCAGGTAGCTTGTACATAATCCCCAAACATATCCTTCATATTACTGAGTATGATATGTTCATCCTCCTTAGGTGTAATCCCTAATTATACCCTCATTTATGATCTCATACATATGATATATTAATGATAAATAAACCTCTATATGGAAACCTATAAATAATCATTACCTCCTTCATCAATGGTAAATATTATTTGAGTCAATATTATTCAATATTCCATATACCCTAAGTAATATCAATCCTCAATGGTCTATATTTCTTAAAAAATGAACTCTTACTCAATGGTATATGTCCCTTTCAGTTACCAATTCCTCACTAGGCCATATCCACTACATTTTAAACCCTACATTTTCTATTCTAACTATAAAAAAACAGTATGAACTAGAAAAGGTTACCCATACATAATCCCCACATATACCATCCATATTGTGAGTCCTTTTACATTACATACATCCTTACCACATGATGTTAAATTGAATTGAAATTTCTCATCACATGACCTTAAAATATAAAACTCAAACTATGTGGGATTTGATTCTTATAAACTATGATATGTAGAACAACTATATGAGGTTCAATCATAATATCCCATTGGTCTTTGATGCATGAACCAAAAGGCCCTTCAATAGGTCCCAAAATTATGACCTTAAAAGGTACATCATTAGAGCTTGGATACCAAAACATAAAAGGTACTTAACTCATTCATGATTGTATGACCTTAAAAGTCACCACATTGGTTCTTTTCATGTGACTATAAAAGGTATAATTGGTCTTGTTTAATGAAATGGAATTATGTGTTAGTTAATTACATTTATAGGAATCCCGAATCATGGGTATGATCTAACTCTAATATTCATATTGTGGAACAAAACAGACTTTTTTAAGGATAATTGTTTCCTAAAAACACATGTTATATTATATTATTCACAAAAAAACCATGTCTTTTTTCAATGAAGTGAATAAATGGGAAATGTGACCATATGGATTTGATTTTTATATGAAGGTCAGCCAACTATGATCATTGGTCAATATGACCAATGAGAACTATATCTTGATAATAATTTTAATGTTATTATTAGAGTTTATAAGTAAAAGTTTTACAAAGGAAAATTTATACAGAAAGAAGAGTAGATGTTCTTAACTAGTAGAGTTGTTCCATTTAAAGTCCATATTTCTAAACTTGAGAGGGAGGTACCATCACTGAGGTTCATCATTGACCAAGCTCAATATGAGATTTAACAAGTGAATATAGAATGAAATTTCCCACAATATAAGTTCAAGTTAGTGGATATTACCAATCTTTCGATGTTAACTGAGGCACCACAGAAAACTACCAAATTTTTAAACTTTAGTATTAAGGATAATTCGAATGTAAAAAGGGGTTATGGGTCCCAAAATTAGTAAGTAATTAATTTGTTTAATCAAAATTTTTATTCCATCATTTCCTTTTTAAGAATTGTTTTTCTTAATAAAATAGAGATAGAATCTGATAAATTATTTTTTTGGATAAAAATTGTACTTTCCAAAAGATATATAAATAATTTTAATAAGCTAATATAATATGAATAATTGTAATTTTAATAAAATATTGTGATAAAAACAATCTTATTTAAATATATATGGTATTTTTTTTCAAGTGTTGGAAATTTTACTATGCATTTTAGTCCGCTATTATTTTTAATAAATATAGATTTTTATATCTAAAAGTTACCATTCTCATATTTAGAGAATTATTAAGAAAAAATAAATATAATTTTTTAAATCATAATTTCGAAATTAAGTTAGGGTAAATTTATTAGAATTTTCTAATATACTTTATCTGTTCATGAATAGTAAAAATACAGTTTGAGTTTTTCGATATGTTAATTGCATCATAATTATGTCATAAAGATGTAATAAATAATTAACCATAACACATGACTTATAATATGTTATTTTATTAATATAATGTATTTTAATATATTTTTATCAATTTCCAGATATATAATTTACTTTCTAAATTCTAAAATGGAAACTTTAACATTAAAAATGTTATTTTATGAAAAATATAATTTTCCTGGCCAAAATAAGTAATATAAAATGATATTAGACTCTTTTGGATTAAAATAACATATTAGGTGTCACAATTTTCCAATACCATGTGTAAATACTATGGGAAATCCCATTGTTTTTCATTTTCCACTACCCAGGTGTCCAAAGCATTTATTTAGAAATAAAAAAATCCTCCACTTTTTCTATAAATACCCACCAATTTATCCATTTACTTTCACTCCCAATTCATAATACAATAATATTTGATAGTTTTACCTCCAAATGAGTCCTCCCAATGTGTCCTAAATCCCCCAATATCCCAATCCTCAATTTTTAGGAGTTACTCTTCAAGGTAAGGGAAATATCCCTCTTTTCTCTTCATTTCAAGAGCCACTTTTGATATATGTCTTAGGAATTTTGTTGTCAATATATATTATTTAATTTATATTCCTTAAATTATTGTCAAATTATTTTTTATCAATGTGATACCTCTATACCCCTACTTTTTAATCTTTTCTAAAACCATGTTTTAGACCCGGTATGCTGTTGATTTTACTTCTCAAAATTTCTCACTTCTACTTAAGAAATTTCCTTTTATTTTTTATGTGAATTCCCAAAACAATTTAGTATAAAATGGTTTTTACTTATATGTATAAATTATTTATTTTATTCTATATTTTACATACATAAAACTCTCATTCCCTTTCAGTGGGTTATAAAGGACATACATATCTTGTCTTTAAGCACTTTTTAAAACATCATGGTTTTTATATGAAAGCCATTTATTATATTCTCCATGGGATATTTATGAAATGTTTTATTATGATATATATATATAAAATTAATTAATATATATTAAGTGTATACCTTAATATCTCTTCCATGATTTAGGTAAAGAATTTAATCTCTAGAGATGACATGTTTTACGATACCTTGGTGATTAACCATGGTAAATTGTTATGGTACCACAGTGACAAGACTTAGTGATATGATCAAGAATATCTCATTTAAATGTTTTATAAAAATTTCTATTTTATTATTAGATTTATTTTTATTATGATGTTCCCCCTTTTCTTTTTCTCATGCCTTTATTATATTCCTCAAGTTCTTATTGATATTTCTTAAGATCACATTTAAAATATTTCCCTTTTTTTCCATTACTTAGAGTTATTCCCACCCTTTCCTTTGATGTATTTCCTCAAGTTTTAATATGTAGTAAAATTACTCAGTATAAACCAACTAATAATCCTTTCACATTGTTTATAATAATGTTTTATGTTTTCATGTTTTATGTACCTTGTTTCTAAGAAACTAAACATTAAAAGATTCTCTATTTTGTATAATGTAATGAAAAGTTTATATAATATAAAGGTAGGATGAAATAGATGGTATCAAAGTGTGGTTTATTTATTTTTGGAAATAGGTATTTTCAAACTTTAGGAAGAACCTTAGGGAAATGTTAAAATATAAGAAATCATCCTAGTATTTTTTTTGAAATGTTATGTAAGTGGTTTCTGAACAAATAAATCCCTATCTGGATATAAACAAGTGTATGTGGATCTGAAGTAGATTCATCTAGGGGTAAAACCCCAAAACACTGCATTGAGTTATAATTGAATGGGAACTAGTGCATAATAAAGGACATTACTGCACTCTTGGTTTGACACTCTTGGGGGGATATGTTTGGTTAATCCCAAGATTTTTTTGAACCATTATAAAACTTTTATAGAAAATGTAATTTTTATTAAAGAATAAAATATTTAAGCATGATTTTTAAGATATAAATTACTTTATAATTTTAATATTATTAAAAGAAACACATTTCTCAATAAGTTTTGTTCTTTTAGAAAATGACGAGAAATAGGAGGAACAACGTATATGGCGAGCACAACTGACCATGTGCTGATGACCCAATGATGGAATCCAAAATAGAAAAATTATAGAGAATGATTAATCAACTGAATAAAGTTTTGATAAATATCTTGAATCAAACCTAGAGACAATATTCACCTAGAAGGGAACAACTTTACATTGAGTACTTTATGTGTTAATGTCCACCTTATTTCGGTGGATCTACCGACCCATTGATTGCTGAAAAATGGATAAGATATATAGAAAAGATATTTTCTATAATCCATTGTTCAGAGTAAGATAAATTCACCTTTAATGTGTAACACTTAGAAGGAGAAGCAGATCAATGGTGGACACTAGTTAAAAATATAAAGCCAAAAATGGATATTGATGCTATCGAGTTAAAAGAGTTAATTGGATCCTTTTTCAATAAATATTTCCCTCAGTTGATGATAATGAGAAAGGAAAAGGAATTCATAGAGTTGATATAGAAGGAAAATAAATCAATGGGAATTTATGAGATGAAATTTTTAGGGATTTCTTGCTACAACAATATATTTGTCATGGATACTAATAGAAAGGTTAATATATTTTTCAGTTTAATAAGACCCAATATGCAGAAGAATCTAGAAAATCGAGACTATTCTAGTTATAAAGAGATAGTGTGAAGGGATATGAAGTTTGAACTATTGTTCAGAAAGATGTAGTGGTCCCATGGATTAAATGAAAATAAGAGATCAATGGAGCTAATCTTTGTGAATAGCTTTGATCATGGAAAAAGAGGAAATAAAGTGAAACATCCCACATGTAACAAATGTGGGAAGAAAAATTTTGAGAACTAATTTCTTGGGAGTGGAAAATGTTACAAGTGTAGAAGAGATGGATATATTTATATGAACTATCATAGTGAGGTAAAGCATCAAATTTTCAATAATAATAATAAAAAAGTGAATATGGTTCAGGCTCGTACTGAAGTCCAATGCTTCAAGTGTCGACAAATTGGTCTATTTTAAAATCACTATCAAAATCATAAGATAGTATAAGAGACTCACCATTAACCTTATCATAGGCCAAGGGGGAAAGGTTTTGATTTTTCTTTCATGATACGTGAAGTTTAAGCTTCAATTGATATTGTGGTAGGTACTCTTGTTGTTCTATCAAAGATAGAAAGTACTTTGATTCTAGTTCTATGAATTCTTTTATTTACTCTAAGATTGCATAAAATATAGAATCAATCCCCGAACTTCTAAAATTTTAGTTATCAGTTAATAATCCTAGGGGATTATCCAAGCATCAATAGTGTATATAAAATCTACTATTCACTTTGGTGAGCCCAATCTCATTGCAAATCTAGTTGTTATTCCCATGATGTAATTCGACATTATACTAGGGATGGAATGACTCTCAAAGTATAATTATAAGATCAAATGAAGAATCAAGGGAATATTAGTAGTCTTCAATGAAAAACCTAAAGTTATCTTCATAGGAGAGATATATCGACCTGAGATTTTTCTATAATCACCCCGTAGCCTTATTTATGAAAATTATTGGTGAATATGACTAAGGAAATGGAAGTATATAAATATAAAATTACCCCATCATGCAGGAATACATTGATATATTTCATGAGGAGTTACCTAGTCCTCCCCCATAAATATAAGTATATTTCTCCATTGAAATCATGCATGGATCCAATATGATATCAAAGACCCCATTTTGAATGGAAAATGTGGAGCTGGAGGAATTAAATAAAAAACTCCAAGATATTTTAGAGAAGGGTTTATCTGACCAAGTGTTCCTCCTTAGGGAGAACCTGTTCTCTTTGTGAAAAAAGAAGGATGGTTCAATGTAGAAATTAATTGATTATAGAGAACATAATGAAATCAATCTGCATAACAAGTACCCTCATCCATGTATTGGGGATTTATTTGACCAGATTTGTGGCACTCAATTATTCTCTAAGATCAATCATCAATCTGGTTATCATCAATTGATAGTGAAAAAGAATATATTCTAATGGATGCCTTCTGATCAATATATGGGCATTTTGAGTTTGTTGTTGTTACCTTTAGCTTGACTAATTCTCCAACTATATTGATGGATTTTATGAATAGATCCTTTAAGTACTATCTTGATAACTTTTTAGTAGTTTTTATTAATGATATTATAATATATTATAAAAGTTACGAGGAGCATGAGGATCATCTAAGGGTTATCTTACAATCTCTAAGGAAGGAGATACTATTTTGAAAGTCAATAAAATGTGAATTTTGGTTACAGAAAAGTTCCTTTATTGGGGTACATTGTAACCAATGAAGGAGTATCAGTTAAGCCTATGAAGAAAAATGTTGTGGAGGAGTGGCCACATCCTACAATAGTAACTGATATTCATTGTTTCCTTGGTTTAGTTGGATATTTTATGAGTTTTCTTAAAAAAATTATGAATTTATAATCCACTAACCAAGTTAAATAGAAAATAGGCCAAGTTTATATGGAAAAAGGAGTGTGAATAAAGTTTACAAGAGATAAAAAAGAGATTGGTTTCTACACCCGTTTTAACTATACCCTCTATTCGAGAAGGATTCATTATTTTTAGTAATGCATCTCTGAAATATCTTGGGTGAATCCTCATGAAAAATGAAAAAATTATTTCTTATGAATCTTTATAGTTGAATCCTTGTGAACATAATTATCCTACACATGATCTGGATGTAGCTACATTTGTTTTTTTATTGAAGATATGGAGGCACTATATTTATGGGAATAAATGTGATATATACACAGACCACCAAAGTTTGATGTATATTTTCATGAAAAAGTAATTGAAATTGAAATTGATGAGATAGTTATAACTTCTTAAAGACTATAATTGTTCAATTAATTATCACCCTGGAAGAGAAAATAACATTTTTGATGCATTAAGTAGGAAATACTTTTTTTTGGAAATAATGAGGATTCAATGAGATCATTTAATCAAAGACCTAGTAAAACTAGACATAAGAATAGTAAGAGAAGAGATATTATCAACCCTATAAAAAATTATTTCTCAACCATCATTAATAAAGAATATTAAGAAATATAAAATAGAATATCCTTTATTATAGAAAAATATAGAGGGTGTGAAGAATGGGATGTTTTTTGAGTTCAATATTGATCAAGAAGGTGTAGTAAAATTTATTGCATGGCTATGTGTTTTATATATTCTAGAAATAAATAAGGATATTATGAATGAATATCACATATCTAAATTATCTATACATCCTCGAGGTAATAAAATTTATAGGGACCTTCTTGATCATTATGGGTGGGATAACATGAAAAGGGATATTTCCGACAACACTACAAGGTGCCAGGTGTGTTAATAAGTTGAGGAAAAGTGAAAGATTTCTATAGGGATATTACAACCACTACCCATTCCGACATGGAAGTGGGATAATATAACTATAAAGTTTTTTACTAGTCTACCAAGAACATCTAAAGGAAATAATGTGATTTGGGTTATAGTGGACCATCTCATCAAAACTGCCCATTTTATCTCTTTTTAGGAAGACTTATCTCTAGATAAAATTTCCACGATATACATGAAGGAAGTGGTAAGGATGCGTGGTGTACCACTCTCTATCATATATGACCATGAACCAAGGTTCACATAAAAATTCTAGAGAATTATCCAACATGATTTAAATACTGAATTGAATTTCAATAATGCCTATCACCCACAATCTGATGGCCAATTTTAAAAGACTATTAAGACACTCGAGGAAATGTTGAGAACATGATCAATGAAATTTAAAGGTGGATGGGATCAACATATCCCATTATTTTATTTCTTATAAAACAACATCTTCCATTCGAGTATTCAAATGGAACCCTATAAAGCATTAAATCAGAAGCGATGTAGAACTACTACTTATTGGGATAAAGTTAGTGAGAGAAAGATTCTTGGGATTGATATTATGTAAGAGAATATAGAAAAGGTTAATTACATCAAACAATACATTAAATATAATCAAAGACATTAAAATATATATGGTAAAAATCATCAAACATAATTGGAGTTTGGTGTTAGTGACAAAGTGTTCCTTCGAATATCACATTGGAAGAGAGTCACACGGTTTGGGAAGAAAGGGAAGCTTAGCCCTAGGTATATTCCCAAAATCCATTTTTTTTATTATTAAAAAGCTACCTTTTAATGTTAAGTAAGAACCCACAAACATCCAGATCCAAAAACCACCACCAACACATATATAATTAAAAAACACACCAAAAATCCACCAAAAAATTCAAAATTTGAAGGATAGGAGAGCCATCAAAGGCACGTGTCCTGATCCTCATTCACCGACCCAAGCCCTCAAGCCCAAAACCTCCACTTTATTGAATCCATATGAGAAAATTTTCCACCATATGCACCCAAGAAAAACATTTTCATGTCATCGAACCCTAATCCAAGAACAACCTTTCACTACACTTTGTCATCCTCATAGATCACACTAGGTACATTAGACCCCTATGAAATCATTGATCTCATAGGATAAGTGGACTATTTGCTTTCAATTCCACTAAATCTTTCCTAGGTTAATGATTTATTCCACATATCCCTCTTGAGAAAGTACATACCCGACCCTTCACATATACTGAGTCTTGAGGCGGTACAACTGGAACATGAACTCTCTTATAAGGAGAAGCCAGTGGAGATATTGGTCCATAGAGACAAGGTTCTACGCAACAAGACTACCCACATTATCAAAATTATTGCGGAGGAACCATAAATATGAATAAGTGATGCGGGAACCAGAGGACCCAATGAGGTAGAAGTACCCACACATTTTCTCAACTGAGAGAATGAGTTGAAATTTAAGGGAAGAAATTATTAAGGGGGAAGAGTGTAATGAGACAAACTTTTTGAATGAAAATTGTTTCTTAAAAATGTGTGTTATATTATATTATTCACAAAAACCATATATATTTTTTTAATTAAGTGAATATAAAGGGAAATGAGATAATCTGGATTTGGATGTTATACGATCATTGTCCAACTATGACCATTGGTCACTATGACCATTGGGAACTATATTCTTTATAATAATTTTAGCATTATAATTAGAGTTTATAAGTAAAATTTTGACAAAGGAAAATTGATACAGAAAGAAGATTCGATGGCCTCAACCAGTAGAGTAATTCCATTTGAAGCCCATATTTCCAAACTGGGGAGGGAAGTATCATCATCAGGGTTCACCCTTGACCAAGCCAAATTAGGGCTTCAATAAGTAAAGTTTGAACAAAATCGCCTATGGGATAAGTTCAAGTTAGTGATGATTACCACTCGATCGATGTTTTCCGAGACACCCCATGAAACAAACAACTTTTCACACCTTAACATTAGAGCATATGTGGGTGTAATAAGGGTTATGTATCATGACCTTAGTGTATGATTCCTATGTTTAAATAAATTTTTTATTTAATTATTTCTATTTTATGAATATTTTTCCTTTTTAAAATTGAGATAAAATTTCATAAATTAATTTTTCAGATAGAAATTATTCTTTCTAGAAAAGATATAAATAATTATAATAAACTAAAATATTATGAATAGTACTTATTTTAATAAAATATTGTGGAAAAACACTCTTATTTATATATAAATGATAATATTTTTTTAAAGTGTAAGAAAGTTTACTAAGCATTTTAAATCCGCTATTATTTTTAATAAATAAATATTTTTATATTTAAAATTTAGTATTATCATATTTAGAGAATTATTATGCCAAAATAAATATAAGTTTTTAAATAATAATTTAAAAATTAGGTTAGGGTGAATTTATTATAAATTTCTAAAATACTTTATTTTTTGTGAATAGTAAAAATACATTTTGAGTTTTTTAGAATGTTAATGACATTATAATTATGTCATAATGATGTAATAAATTATTAAACATAATACATGAATTAAAATATTTTTTTTAATATCATGAATTTTAATATATTTTAATCAATTTCCAAATATATAATTTACTTTACAAATTATAAAATGGAAACTTTAACATTAAAAATAATATTTTGTGAAAAATTTAAATTTTATTAACAAAATAAGTAATATAAAATTATGGTAGAATATTTTGGTTTAAAATATGATAATATAAATCAAAATATTCCAATACCATGAGAAAATACCATGGTCAAGCTCATGGTTTTTCATTTATCCCTACCCAGGTGTCCAAGGCCTTTATTTTGAAATTAATAAACAAATCCTCCACTTTTTCTTTAAATAACCACCCATTTCTCTTTTTTCTTTCACTCCCAATTCATAATCCATATATATATGATATTTTTACCTCCCAAGGAGTCCTAAAAAGGTGTCCTCAAGCACGAAGGTCCCAATCCTCATGTTTTATGAGTTACTCTTCAAGGTAAAGGAAATATCCTTTTTTCTCTTCGTTTCAATAACATATTTCTGTATTTGTATTTAGAATTTTTTGGACACTATCTCTTATTTAATTTTTATTCATTAAATTACTTCCAAATTAGTTGTTATCAATGGGAGACCCCTATACTTTATCTTTTTTTAATCTTTTCTAAAACCATGTTTAAGACCCGTTATGATGTCGATTTTACTTCTCAAAATTTCTCTCTTCTCCTACAGAAATTCCCTTTTATTTTCTTTATGTTCATACTAAAAACTCTATTTTTTCTAGGGGTATTAAAAAATATATAAAAAATATTTATTTTATTATTTAATTGGCATATATAAATCCTTCATTCCCTTTCTGGGCGTTATAAATAACATAAAGATCTTTCTTCAAGCACTTTTTGAAAACACCATGATTTTTTTACAAAACTTGTTTGTTTAATTCTCCATGGGTTATTTATGAAATGTTTTATTAGAATATATGTGAATTAAATTAATTTATACATATGAAGGGTACTACCTGATATATCTATAATTCATTGGGTAAATAATTCAATCTCTAAATATGACATGTTTTACGATACCTTGGTGATTAATCTTGGTAAATTTTCATGTCACTTTAGTGAAAAAACTTTGTGATATGCTTAATAATGTCTCATTTAAATGTTGTATCCAAATTTCCATGTTATTATTCAAGTTATTTTTATTATCATATTCCCTTTTTTTTCATTTTTTCATTCCTTTATTATATTCTTGAGGTTCTTGTTGACATTTTTCTAGATCACATGTAAACTATTTCCCTTGATATCCATTACTGGGACTTATGCTCACCATTTATTTTGATGTATGTATAAAGGTTATGATATGTAGTAAAATTATTAATTATGAACCAATTAATAATCCTATAATATTATTTAGAATAATTTTTTATGTTTTCATGTTTTATGTACCTTATTTACAAGAAACTAAACATTAAAATATCCTTTGTTCTGTACAATGTAATGAAAAGTTTTTATAATAAATAGGTGAGATTTTATATATCACCTCCCTAGATGTCAATAAATTTCAAATCACCCAGCCACATGGACTTACACCATATTATAATCACAAGTAAAATGAATATAGAGAACTTTTATATATACAGGTGTTCACATTGATGTATAGTTTTGATTAATCACTTGCATATGATAAAATAGTAGTAATAATATAATTAGGAATTATTAATGAAGACATATTAAATATTTAAGATAGTATAAGAGTAGAAATGTATTCCTTACAAAAGGGGTGATATGTAACTGAACTCCCATCCTATAAACCAGTGTATAACCCAAAGCATTTCTGGTAAAGTCCTTGTGACTTCTTTCCTTTAAACATTTGTTATGCACCAACTCAAAATTCCTAGGTATGGGGGAATGTTAAAAAGATAATGGTGAACCAGATATGAATAAATTAACAATTAAATATATTTAATAACCATGATTTTTATTATGATGTGGAATTAATGGGTTTCTTGTTAGGTTTTCTCTCTCAAGAAACATCTAAGGACTACATTAAATCCAAAATGGCATCATCCAATGAAATATCCTTTGCCAACATCCCTATATAGGATAAAAGATAGAGTAAAACTCATCAATATTCCATAAATCACTATACCATGAGATAGATATATTCCTAAACCAAGATAAATGTCATGGCCGTAGTCTCACAATTTATATTGTCACCAACTTAGTGCCTGTGGCATCATGTGGTGAGAAGACTGGTATGGGAGTATCATCACAATGACTCCATTACGACTATGTAGGATGCTCATGAAATCCTAAAGGATATGAAGAACCTTAATTTATTTTATCAAATAATGGATATAGAGAATCACTTAGAACCTACAATCACATTGAACCACTTTGGGATTATCTCCCTATAAATTTACCACACCTACCTCTCTTATCTTACGGAGATGAAGGAGGATGTCGACTGCACCCTCACTACCAATCAAGAGATTCCAAAACAAATACCATGATATATGTCACCATCTCCAACACCAAATATCCGAAACCCTTATGAATATACTTGGGAGATCTCCTAGGAGATCCCAATCCTGGTGGTCTAGGATAGGGAACCCTGAAGGAAGTCTCAATGAGGGATAAATACCACCGAATTCTATAAGTAAGCTCATATTTCTATTAAAACTCATGTAGTTCATCATCATACCTTATAAGTGACCAAATAATTGGCTCATATCCTTTATAAAACCCACCAGTCCAATCAGTATACATTGGAAATAACAGAATAATCCTATCAGAATTCTCTAATTATTTCTGAAGAGATGACCCATTACCATGCTCACTCTCATAAATCTCATCAAAATATCTCAAGGAAAACCCAAGAAGAGGATTATATCATTTATTTAAAATAAAATATCATCAACATATTTTGATGGTAACTTATGAGAAATATTATATCATTACTCCCATTCATGCGGCATATCAACATATTCTAGAAATAACATAAAAGTATGGATTTATACTAGATCCCACCACCATCTAGAAGGAAGCCTAAGAATAGACACATATACTTACTGTCATCTATAAAAAATGTTGTTATATTCCACCAACGACATGAGAGTCACATAAGAGGTATACCACTCAGGAAGATTACTTCCCACATTGCATGACCCCAATCATGATCGAGATTCTAACCCTGGTCTCTCGATAAAGAGAATACAAGAATAAGTCTCACTAAGGGAAATATATAATACCTAAGTAGGATTATATCTTGTCTTATATCACTAATAAGAATCTAGAGGATCCTCAACATCTCTCGATAGTAGTCCAAGAACCTTACAATTCCTTACCAATAAGAGAAGGTTACTATGGCCTTGGATGTTGTCCCCATGGTATAATTATCAAAAACAATTCTGATATACCCAAGTGTACCCACCAAAGAGGTCCTACCCATGGTAACATAAAGATCCACCATGAAGGTCCTACCCATAATATCAGTTTCAAATCCCCATACTATATGAAGAGAAACTAGAAATAAGGACATACCCTTTCCGTCTCATCAACATTCAATAACCATGAAGGTCCCCCTCATTGAATCTAATCCAAGAACCCTATCAAGGACACGATTTGATTGAAGTAATAATTCTATTGTAGTTTCCATAAATGTGTTTGTATAATGAAAAGTAAATGTGATTTTGATTTATGTATGAGGTTATTCCATTGAATTATTCAGGAGAATTATTCATAAGGTCGAAAGGATTTTTTATTTTAAAGGATTTCTTTAAATAAAGAAACATTAACTGTGTTGATTTCATGACAGTTATAAATTTCCCAAACATATTCTAAATTTCATTAGGAGAATGTACATTTTTTTCAAAAATTTGAATTGATGATTTGAAAAGTTAAAATAAAGGGGAGTGAATAAATATATTTTGGGTTCTTATAAAGAATAGATTTCATATGATGTCATTTAGTTAGTTATTTTCTAAGTAACTATATTTGGGCCTTTTAAATAAAAAATAGGCTAGAACCACCCACAATCAATGTAATCATCTCAGTATAGCATGCGTGGGAGGAGAACTTCACTGTATCGGGGAGATAGTTAACCAAGAATGCATGGGAGCTTAGAGCATGGGACAATGGGTATACACGGAGGGATAAGGGTGTGTAATAGCACATTCATGGAGGCAAGAAGGTGTGGCCTAGCTCATGTAACATGTGTATAGTATATCTGGGTGTTGATGTTGGTGCCTAATCGAAATAGTGATGAAGCGATTAGACTTATTAAGTGAAAATAGACCGATGCTGAGATCGATGTGGGACTGCAGGTTGTGGTTCACTATTCATCAATCTAAAAAAATATGGATAGAACCAATACCTTCCAATTTTATCTATATGATCCATTCAATCATGGCCAGTTATTGTATTCTACAATGATCCAATAGAGAGATTTTGTATGGCCTATATTTTTATGTTGCAGCCTCTAGAAAATGATCGATCTGAGTATCTAGTTACCATTAGATCCAAACATGATCGAATGTGTTCATGAAACATTGTTTTCATGCATTATAACCCACTATTACGATGATATAATGATGATTTTTAATGTAGAAATCTTCATATCTAAAGATGGTGATTTCTCATTTTTTGCAAGATGTGTGAGATATGGTAGTGAATATAGGTGAGTAATTATGTGTACAGGAGCTGGGGCGATGGAGGATCTTCTATAAATACCCACCATGATCTCCATTTGAAAACTAATTACTATGATTGAAGAGATATATCTGATATATATGAAATATATACTCAAGAGAGATCAATATTCGTGAAGGAGATTTCCATGCATCATTGAACTATGCTTCCTAATCCTTCATGACCACGTGAATATTTTTTAGATTCTGTGAACTCATGATGGTTTAAAACATAGACAAGAGTTTCAAGATTTATTTTTCTATGTATAAAACCTTATGTGAAGGATTCCATATATTTTAAGTATCGCAAAGAAGAATTATTTCCTACAGTGTATAAATTATGTGATAAACCAATGGGATCAAAAGTAATTTCATAAAAAATAACTTATATCATCACATGATCCATCTATATGAAGTTGGTCATGTGAAGAGGACCAATATTACTTGTGAATTCATACATTTACATGAAAGGTATAGATGGACAGTCCTGTGTATATAGTTATGTGAAAGGAGTTTGACAAGAGATCAGGTATACGTTTATTACAAAAATATATAAAATCACCAGTGGGATATTGTTATATATGTTCAGGAAGAACAATGAGTTAACACTATAAACTATTGCTTATTTATTATACATTTTAGATGCTATGAGATGGTAAAATAGTTTATTGAGAATAAAACTTGGTAGAGGAGTTTTATGAGTAGTTAATTTTTGGAAAAGTGTTGTGCTTGGAATAATATACATATATAGAGGCAGTGAGATACTCTGTGTGTTTCATAAAAAACAAGAAGTCACGTAACTCTTATTACACAAATATTTTTGAGTACATGAAAATAGTAACATTTCCCTTACAGTTATAAGAAAAGGATAAGGAAATATCATATTTTAATGATGATGAGTATGCCATTCATGAAATGATATTTTTTTGAAAATATAATTTCCACTCTACACGCTTGAAGAATACATGATTTTTATCTGTGTAATGATTAAAAATACTATTATAAATATTTTTTGAGATGAAGTAATATATTTAAGTAGAGAAAGGAATAAGACAACATATAGTGTATTGAGGAATCTTTAGTTCTTTCGTTCTTATATCACAGTGAGATAATGTGGAGGTTAAATGTTATACTTATTTATAAGAGTATACTGAGTCGAATTTCATATAATGTTTTTGATTACATTTATTGGTATTATAAATCTTCCAGTTGAAGTGAGAATGTATTGAATTAGTTTATATTAGTGGCTAGAAGAGGATAACTAGTTTTGTGCTGTAGTGACAACTTGCAGTTTCTGTAATATTTCTAAATGTGTTAGAGTTGAGTTAATGAAAATTGGAGGGATTTAAGTTTAAATGACACTGGTGGGTTTCCAGTATAAATAATACTGGTGGTATTCCAATATAATTTGGGAATTAATTTATTCCTACCCATATTGGTGTTAGTATAATACCAGACTGACCCACTTGTAATTGTTGAATGATTTCTAGTTTAGAATCTATGTATCATATCATCCAAAAAATAGAAAGGATGTATCCAACCACATCGGGGAAGAACCTTATAAAAATTATATGTGTTGTGCTTTTTTTTACTTTATGTTTTTCATGTGGTATAATTGTGTTTGTTTACAAGGAATATCTATTCACCATAATAGGAGAATAGGTTATAATTTGATATGGGTAAAAGTGAATTAAAATAAATAGGTAAAACTTTTATACACTGATTCACCCTATCTCATTGTACCAACATGATCCATTAGGCACTTAAATTGGCATAATATGAAAAGGTTACACTTATGATCAGGTATAATTTATTGTCCTAGTTGGTTATATCTAATATATATGAAGTTCATATTTAAATTTGAAGAAGTGAGAGAGTTTCATCAGATTGAAAATTAAGTTCCTATATTTATCTGTTCCAACATGGAGGGTCTAGAAAAACCATGAAGAACAAATAGAATAAAGTTTCAATAAAGATGAGAAAGAGTTTGTATAAGAAATATGGTTCAACAGAAATTGAATGTAGTCAGAGTGGTAGTCTGTCAATAGTATCTTTTAAATCATGTGATAATGGACCTTTTTATTATTCTGTTTCAAGAAGTGAAGAATAATAATTTATTGAATCACTCAATTATTTTTATTTATATGTTAATGATTATCTAAATATAGTTACTACCAATACTATTACTTAAACGTTTTCTTTCTTCAAGGGAATATATGATGAAAAATGAAATCTTGAAAAGGAATATGAGGATACGGAGAAAGCCTTTGAAAAGAGGTATCACAGATGCAATATTCTCACACAAATTGTTAAATACAAAGAGGAAAATGTATCACTTTTCAATGACCATATTTCCTATATTGAAGCAGAGATTAAAATAAATGTTTTTGAAAAATATGTAACTAAGAAATTACTTACTGAGATGATTCACACACTAGAAGAATCTCATAAAGAAACCATGAGTTATAAGATGTATCATTTGAAAATCAGGGACAAGGATTAGACATCAATCCCAACTGAAGAATCAAAAGAATATTTTGTATTACATTGAAATAAAAGATTCACTTTGGTTGATGATGAATTACAAAGTACTATTTGTGATAAGGATGTGATTGAGAGAGTTTTTAAATATGTGATCCATGCATTGAAGAAAGTAATAAAAACCTATATTAATGTTAATGATTCATACCTAGAGGTTATAATAAAGAGAATTAAATATTTGAACAATTCTCTACTGCAGGAAAATCATATGCATGATGATCATGTTAAAAAAACAAATATTCAATGTGAAGATAAACATAATATTTTTAAATATGAGAAACTTCTCATCAACATTTAGTGTCTTAAAATGAATTTAAATTTTCAAAATGTGAAGGAAAAACAATTAAAGTCTTCCTAAAAATGATGTTTAGATATAGTGAAATCACATGAAGACCAAAATAACTATCTAAATAGGAAATGTATTGAGTTGGTGGTAAATTTTAGAAATCAAGAGAAAACCCAAGATGATTCTTCAAAAAATAATGATATAAAAAAGGATGCTAAGATTAATTCTAAAAAGAGACATAATTATGAAAAGACTTATTCTTGTGGAAAAAAAATCTTGATATAACCTAAATATAATTATTTTACAATCTCATTGAAATAGGTTACCCTTGTTCTATAAGTTTTTATTTGTATTAATACAGTTTCTTTATT
The DNA here is from genome assembly GCA_963277665.1 of Viscum album. NCBI lineage: Eukaryota > Viridiplantae > Streptophyta > Magnoliopsida > Santalales > Viscaceae > Viscum > Viscum album. The sequence continues at coordinate 1,845,356,917 of OY728132.1, read as the reverse complement.
AGTACAAGTTCTAAAATAAATTTTTGTCAAATATGGTTTAATAAGACTAATGATAAACCCACCATATCATCAAAGGTGTATTTGAATACAAGTGGAAATTATTTTTCCCTATAAAAAGATTAGATGAAGAATAATATTATCCCAAAACAAAAAGATTTCAAAGCAAGCCAAATTGTATCACAAAATAATAAATCGAGATCTCTTGTATTTTTTTTGGTGCTATTCGAAATTTGGGAGTCATATTTTCGACTGTTGGAATAATTGTTCAATGATTGATAATTAAAAAAGTCCAATATTAAGAAGGAAATGATTTGATGTGAAGATAAATCCTACAAAATTAATGTATTATTCACAGATGGAGAAGAATCTGTGTATCAAGAATAGATTTGATTATCTTAAATAATTCTGTGATTACTACAAAATTAGTGGTCATAATTATGATGAGTATTGGTAATTACCAATTATGAACAATGCATGCGATGATATGAATAAAAGACCACAAAAAATGTATAGGAAAAGAAAAAAAATCAAAAAAACTTTCATTGGGGTATAAGTAGGAAAATAGATTTTTGAAACTATTAATAAAGCTACACCCATGAAGAATGATGAAATGAGTTTCACACCAAAAAATATATGATTCTACAATGGAAGAAGAGGCCATATAATAGACCTTTGAAAATAGGTCATAATCACAAATTCTAGTTTAAGCAAGGTGAAGCAAAAAAATAAATTAATTTTAAAAAAATTAAAGGGGTTTTTTGTGCATTAAATCATGATGAAATTATATTGTGAAGAAATAAAAATAAAATCACAAGTGGTTTTCTATATTAAAAATTATATTGTGAAGAAAGTGTCTACACACAAGAAAAAGACTGATCATGTACCAAAATAAATCTTAATCATAAAAAAATAGATACTTGAATTGAATAAAAGTTTTAGAAGGAACATAAGAATGGAAGAGAACTACTTGCTAATGTGAAGAATTCTATTCCATATAAGATTAATGTGGAAGAATTTAATAAGTCCATGCCACCCTTAAAAGATAAAATCTAGAAAGTTAATGAAGGATTAATTATAAAGAGATTTTTAAATCTAGAAATGGATTGAAATGAGTTTATGGGTTTAGAAATAAATATCATCCATATTTCTCAAACTAAAAATCCTTGAAGAACCAACTTATTCTCTTGTATATTGTGTTTTTGTTTATCCTATGTAGGGAATTTAAGGCAAGGAATATATTCAAGGGGAAACTTGAAGATACGAATTCCATGAAAAATTAAATGTAATCTAGAATATCGTCCATCATGGATTTATTTATTTTAATTGGTGACATGTTTTATCTAGAGAACACATTATTTGATTCTAAAAAATTATTCTTGGAGTTAATTCATAAAGAAATATAATCATGATGAAGAAGATGGATGAAGCTCATCCCTCTAGGGGATAAAAGATGAACAACTACAAGGGTTTAATATCTCAACTCATATCACATGAATATTTGAATTTTTGGTAAAGGATTTAACCAATGATTACAAATTGTAGAAGTTGAAGATTGTCATTAAAGAGGTACTTTATCCAATCTCTATATGAATAATGATTTTGAATCAGAATGGGATAAAATTATAATTTAATGAAAAAACTAAAATGGATTGATAAAGGGGAAGTAAATTATTCTAGTCGAATGTTTTTAAAATATTTTCTTGAGATGAATGTAGGATATTATTCGAAAATAATTAGAACAAACCTTTAAAGAAGGTTTTAGTGTTGGCATCAAATTCTAAAAAATTCATTTACAACTATGTTGTCTAGATTGATCACTCTTTTTTTTCTATGCTTGGTTAGCCCATCTAGACTTGGGGTTGATTAATTAATGACTTATTTATTTAAGAAAATTTATGTTTTATTTCTCTCAATAAGATCAATTAAAATTTATATTAAGTGTAATCTCTTATGAAATGAGTATATTTAGGGAGAGAAGAATAAAATTTTGGTTGTTATAAAATGATATGAGTTGATTTATTTCCATTAATGATATCTTTTTTTTATTATCAATTAGGGGGACAAGAAAACATTGATATTTGAAGTGAAATGGGTATTGAAAAAAAAATTCAAAATGAGGATTCTGAAGAACCCAAATTGATTAAAGTAATAATTATGTCGTATTTGTTGTTAATGTGTTTTTATGATGAAGAGTAAATGTCACAATGATTTAAGTATACGATTATAACATTGAATTATTCTATTGAATTATTCATAAGTTGGAAATGATTTTCTGATTTAAAGAGTTGCTTCAAGTAAATAAACATTAAAAATGATGATTATAGACCTATTATTAATTTACAAAACATATTCCCAATTGTGAAAGGATAATTCACATTATTTTTAACATTTCAATTGATGATTGGAGAAGTTAAAAAAAGGTGAGAGATGATATATATTGTGGGTTCTTATATTGAATGGATTTTATACTATAAAATTAAGTCTGTTATTTAAATGTAAACCTAGTTGGTCATTTTAAATAAAAAAGTGGCTGGGACCACCTACAATATAACACCTCGAGTTTTTTATGAATTATTTTGTTCAAATTAGTTTAATATTTTTCATATTTTTCATTTCATAAAACACTGAATATAGATTGTGTAATAAAAAAGCATAAAGTTATTCTTTATTTTTACAAAAAAGAAAGTAAATATTTCACTACATGAAATAGTTATCTTAACTTGTAGTACATGAAACAATATTTATATCTTATGTTACACACATTTTCTAGTTCCATAAATAACTTGCGTTACATGCAAGATCAAGTTTTTCTGAACAAAAATATACTATTAGTATTATTTTTAAAATATTATTATAGTTATCATCTAGTTGTAGTTACAAATAATATTAAATAAATTGTGACAATATGTTTTACGCATGTATGTAAAATTAATCCTTTGTTTATCAATTATCTATAAAATAACGTAATAAATATTTAAAAATAAATAAATTCTTTTTATAAGAAAACTATTTCTATATATACAAACATGTTTTATATCAATTACTTAAAAAACCAATTTTAATAAATGTTTTATATAAAATTTAAATTTTATAGATTCAAAAAAATATTTTGACATTTATCTAATAAGTTATACAGGCATAAAAGAAGAAAAAATATTGTTTTAGGGTTAAAAAGGTGTATTATTCAGAAAGGTGGTTTTATCGACATTTAATGGTAGAATTGTTTTAAAAATATTCTTTTAAAATTATATATTTTTTTTTTGAAAAACTAAACTTTATTTTTTATATTTTAATATCAAAATTTACATTGAGTGAATTTTTGGTATTTTTTTGAGAAGTTTCATTTTTTGATGAATAGTGAAAAAACCGAATTTTAATTGAAAATTTCATTTTCATATAATTTATTTATATAGTTAAATTATGTTTTAAATTAGTTTTAAAGTATATTTAGATCAATTATACATATATTAATACAATTTAGGTCATTTTTATTAATTTTACATTAAAATTGGATATAAAAACATTTCAAACTTCTGAACATTTTTACTTTAAAACCCATTGTTCGTCCCATCAGTGAGATTATTTTAAATTAATTTTTTCTACTTATATGATTTTAATTTTGAAAAATGGGTTCCATATTTGTAATAATAATAATTTATAATGTATAGTAAGTTCAACTTAGTTTTTGATCAAAAATATTAACGAATGTAATTAAAATCAATTCCATCGTTTAAGATAAAAACGAGTTTATATAGTGGTTAAACTTTAGATTAAGGGGGAAAATAACCTAAAAAATGTACAAAATCAATTGGATGACCATATATAGACCATATAATAAATTTTATTTAAAATTTACCATTATTGGTGACACATTATGTAATAGAAACCTCTTAATAGTGTTTATCTTTTTTGTATTTACAAAAATGTCACTCCTCCTCCACAATAAAAGGGAACTCACCAACCTCACTTATTCACACCTATAAATCCATTTGGATCATCCAAGATATTATCAAATAAGGTCTCAAATTCCATAAATTAATCCTATAATCCTATATTTGGGCATAAATCTAATAAAGGAATCCATCTAGTGCAAACCAAAAGGAGTTACCCAAAGAAGATGAAACTTTCTTCAATGGGAAATTTTGTTTTACTTATTTATACACACCTTAAGTTATTATTATTCCATGATTATATATTAATATAAGTATTATAAGTATATTTATATGTTTTTATATTAAGGTTTTGACCTACACCTACACACACCTCCATCAAATGGGATACACAATCATCGTTCGTGTGTACGGCGGACTACTGCGTCGCAAACTGATGTCGTTCGTTCTTCCATTACCACATTGAAAGATTGGAAATATTGATATAATTATATTTTTATATGATATAAATGATATTTAGGATTTATTTATTCTTTTTTCATTATTATATAATACATACCTCCATAGTTTCTATTTTTTGTGGAATATGATAACACCATTTGTGGACATGTGTACTATCACCTCCTCAATGCAATGAGTTTCATTCATGATTAAATTAGAATATATTAAGGATGAGTTAATTAAAAATATATTATATTTGTGAAATAATAATTCCAATTTAATCATAATATATATACACATCATCTAATTTTTATTATTTTAAAATAAGACAAGAAATTGGAAACAATGTTCATGGGTACTTACGACCTACCGTCTCCATGAATGATGTATTTCATTTCATATTTATATATTTTAAATATTATTATATATAATTATATAATAAATATATATTTTATTTATATCATGTTTTAAATTATTTAAATAATTAAATCATTATCAATATAATAATATCAAGAATAATAAGTCAAAACATATAAGAAAAACAAAGAGGCTATTACCCAAAACATAAATTTTATATGAAATTGTAAATAAACAGGTAATATAAAGTAAAAATAAAATCATATAAGGTATTATATATAATAATATGTTTCCTTGGTATATTTTTAATGAACTTATATTTATTATACATGAGTTTAGAACATGTACGAAGAAATTCAAGACTTAAGGTAAGAGTTTTATCATCTCACTTTTATTTTAGTGATACATATGATATATTCACCACTTATTCTTATTGTGTGGTGTATATACTGACCTATTACATGTTATGTCATGAATTTAATATTTTTAATTATATTAAAAGTTTCCATTTATGTTATTCTTTCACATATCTCGTGTTTCAAAAGTTACTCAAGTAGTAAGGGGATTTCTAGTCTCACTTTTATTTTCCATAAAACACATGCCAAGTTCACCACATATTTATTGTATGTGGTGTGAATAATTCCCATGTATGTATTTTATTATTATTATACTGAGAATTATTTATATTTACATATCCTTTTTATGATATATCTTTCATGGGGTTTAATGTTCAAAAGTTACCAAATCCTTACAGGAATTTTGTCTCAATTTGCCTTATTTGAGATGTATATTATGATATACACGTATATTATTTGATGAGGTGTATATAAGTAATATTTGACATGTTATATCATTAATATAATTATTTTAATAACATATTAAGGTTTATTTAATGTTATTATTTCATGGGTATTAGGATTCAAAGTTACCAAAGTGGTAATAGTTTATTGCTACAATCTCATTGTTTATCAAGATTGTTTATGATCATGGTTACATTGATAAACTATTATGATCCATATATCAATAATAAAAATTAATTTTCTTATCATGTGGTTATTAATTATATTTTCAAGTAATGGTACCATTTTTTCACTCTTTGGTACTTAAGATAATTAAGAAAATATTTTTAATGGAATCAGACTTTATCTCTATCTTCGATCAGAAATCTGTCTTATTTCAAAAAAATGTTTTCGAAAAATGTTTTCAAAGGGTATTTTAATATAATTTTAAAGGAAAATTATTTTTATAATTTTTATGTTTTAAAAAGTGTTTAAAAGGGTTTTCAGAGCTTCCTTTATAAGTTTTGAAGGTTATTTTTAAAGAAAAATGTTTTTAAAATGTTTTATGTTTTAAAAATCTTTTTTCAAAGAATAAAGTATATTTTTCTATAGAAATGTTTTAAATGAACTTTCAGAATAATTTTCAATATAATATGAAATTCTTTGATGTTACCTATTCAATAATAGGTTTTTGATCCATGGGTACCTTTCATATTCTTTCTCTGAAAATTTTATGTTTAAGATGAAAAGTTGTTTATTAAAACCATTTCTATTCCACATTCAATAAAATATTAAAATGCTTATGAAACCTGATTTTTTCATGGGATATTCTATGATTAAATGATTATAAAACCTATCTATTTTCCATAGGTTATGATATGATTAAATTTTTATGATACTCATTTCATTTCATGGGTTATGATATGATGTTTATAAAACCCATATCTTTTTATAGTTTACAATATAATGAGTGTTTTATTATATTGTAGAACACGCATGTATGATTTAATTATTTGATTAGTGATAAATTTATCTCCCTATAAAGTATTGGGTAGTGGTAAAATTTTTATGAGCTCAAAGGGTACATGGGAGGGCATCCCAAGCCCATAATAAGAGGGTATGTGAGAGTTCATCCCAATCTGATAACAGGACAGTATACAAGGGATGGGGAGGGGGGGGGGGGGATCCCAAGCCTATAATAATAGGGTATACAAAATGTAATCTTAAGCCCATTACAAGAGGGTATATGTGATGGAATCCAAAGACTATAACTAGAGGGTATACAGAATGGAATCCGAATCCTGTAACAGGAGGGTACACAAGATTATATCCTAAGCCCATAACAAGAGGGTACACGGGAGGACATGCCAAGCCAGAAACAAGATGATACACGAGAGCTCATCCCATGCTCAAATAATTTACATGGGTGGTCATCCCAATCCTAAAATGTTACGAGGGTATTGGTAGGTATCCTTGTCATATTATTTTCTATGATTATGTGTATGCCACAATTATATGTCTTATTTCCAATGTTATTCTCTCATGCATTATTCTCTTGATTCTCTTATGATTAATGTATTATTAACTGACAATCATGATCCTATGAATCTTTATTATGATATTTGATATTCAGGGTATGATATTCTAAAGTTATGATCATGTTATCATACCCTTATGCTCATGTTATTCTTACATATCCCCCTTATTTAGCCTTACTGAGCATTTGAGTTCAACCCTTTCTTATGTTTCCTTTCCCTAGGTCATGAATAATGGTTTTTAGTAGAAGTACGAAAGGGGAAAATATTTAATGGAGATGCTGAATATCTTTCACCATATTAAAATATTATATTTCTAAGTTTCCAATGACACTGAACTATTACGGTCCTTGGTTATATACTTTTGAAATGTGTTGAATATTACTAAAAAATGATGTAATATACATGTATGTTAATCTTGGGTATTTATAGTTTGTATCAAAGTAATTTTTTAGTGAAACTTTGAAAAATATTTTGAGAGAAATTTTGCAAATCCCTATGGATATTTCTAAGTACATGTTTAGGGATGTCTATAAGTATAAGTCAAAGGATGAGTTAAAGTATAGGAAAATTTCATGAAATTTTTCTAAAGTATTGAGAGAGTGGTTTCCAAGAAATTAAATCTATGTATTAATACTAAATGTGGATGTGTCTCCAGAAAAGATATATATTGGGGTAACAACGCTGAATACACCATATTAAGCTAGACTTGATTTGGAATTGGTGCATGAAAACAAGCCTTTTTGCATACTTGGTTTGACACTCTTGGATGATATGCTTTGGGAATTCAATAAATATTTATGAACCCACATGAAGGATTTAAATAGATAATGAATTTTTTTAAACAAATATGAACCTAAGGTTTCATAAATTAAAGAATTAGGTGTGGTTATTTAGAAATAATATAAGTAATTTTTTATGATTATGCGGTTTTACTCTATTATTTGTGTTGATAACTCTATGATTTCGTGTTTTAGTAAATGGAAGAAACCTGATGAAACCATGTTAATGAGGAATAAAATGGACAATGAAATGTTTTTCCTCCAGAGAAACCAAATTTTATGGAAGATGGAATGAGAAACCTTGTTACTATGACCTGACAATCTTATAAGGCCTTGAATCATACTGAGATTACAAATGATGAATAGAGGGAACAAAATTTTGTTTAATCCTTAATAAGGAAACATCCACCTTCTTTTAGTAGAACAAATGATCCTTTAGGTTATGATAAATGGATCTATACCACTAAAAAGGTATTTTTCATTCTCCATTATTAAGAACATGAAAAGTTTATTTTGGATATCTATTGCTTGGAAGGATAAGAGAATTAATATAAAACCTTTAACTAGAATATGAGGAAATACGATAAAATTAGACCCATGGATTGGGATGAGTTCAAGAACTTATTTTTTAGTAAATAACTTCCTTTTATTATTTATACAAAAAAGAGATAGAAGTTTCCCTTCAATATCATGGTTTTTAAAGGAAAAGAAAGATGGATTTTAAAAGAAAATATAAGATCAATTGATAAAATTTGATCCCCTCTACATGGTTAGTCATAGATAGAGTCAATAATCCTTTAGTGTGGCCTAATGTGCAATCCTATATCATTTATTTCTTCCCTAGGTTAGATAAGGAATACTGTTACCACCTATTAGGGAATGTGATCCCCATCATAAAAGGTTAATCTAAGTGGGGTCAAAAATTACCCATAGTCCTTGGGCGAGATCCCCTATCAGTGTATCGATATCATCATATTTATAAATTTTATTTCTTCATGGATATGTATGATGGGAATGAATTCTAAGATGAGATATGTCTGTGTTATCAAGGCCCATTGAGTGAGTTCTCCCAGATGAGTGTTACCTTGAAGCCTCAAGTTGTGTCTTAGGTCGACAGTATTTTCATGACATAATTTGAGACTAAGTGTCTATCTTGACTATACATGGGGTTTTATTCTTATTATGACTCATATTATTATTGAAACACTATTGTGTTGATGAGTATACCTTCTCTCTCTTGATGATTTATGTTTGGTTATTTCTGGGTGCCCTACTAGGTAATTTTATACTCACACCTTCATGGGATTTACACCCACATGTCATGTATTATAAAAATGACATGTGTTTTGATGGATTCTTAAGAGGATTAAGATCAGGTGGAGTATAGTTTGAGTTAGATAGGATGGTTAGTTATTGGAGTTTAATTTGATAGCATTCACCTCCTTAGCAGGTTGGACTCATTGACAATTTTAGTGGGTCACTATTTGTCCCTTTATGCTTTCTTATACTTTTGTGTCATACTCTAGTATGGAATATATATGTATACATTAATTTTGGTATGGGTTTTATTTTTCATTTAATCATTACGTTGATATTTGGATATATGGTCATGTGTATATGTACCTTAGGATAAGGCCTCATAGGTGAGGGATATGCCTACTCAGTGATAGTCTCTAGTCCCTGGCCTATTGGAGTCATTCTTGGTGTGTCACACTTGGAATATCACTAGCCAAGAAAGCACTGGTGGGTCAGGTAATAACATCCTCGACCTCTTAAACTAAAAATAGTGTGATAATGAGAGGGTTTTAGACTCCATTTCTTGGTGGAAGGGCATGACATACTACTTAAATATAAATATTCCTCTATAGAATCTATTGAAGATCTCTATATAAAATATCCAATATGAGTTTCAAACACTAACCTTACCTTTAAACCATAATACCAGTTTTTAAGTGTTTACAACATTATGTAGTTCCTATAATATTCCTTATGGTGATCTATAGACAAGTCTTATCTAAATACAACAATATAAGGTAAGAAACATGGTAGAGTAGAGACCATGAACCTCACATTAAATAGGAACCGATGATAGATTCATCACCCAATACCAACCAATATCAAGTGGTTCCTTATATAGAATGGAAAGAACAACAACAAAACCTTCATCAATAGTGAAATACAGAGTAGAATAACCCAAAATTTTAGGACTGAATGAATAAATATTTTTTAAGAGATATGGTTCTAAAATATTTTATCTCTTCCATAAAGAACAACCTGCTAAAAATTTACAAGATTAGAAAACCCAATGAAGTCATTTTTAATGATCATCTGAACTACTTCCACTTCTATAATATTATGGGTCATAATATCTAAGGTCATTTCATCTTCAAGGAATCTTCTAAAATAAGGTTTCCTATGGGTATGTCAATTTGGGAAAACCCCCACCAAAGGTTGTGTGAGTCTTTACTACCTCAATCAAAAAATAATATGAGTGAAAAGAAGTCCTAGAAAAACACGAATGAAAATTTTATAACTCTTTGAATAGGAAATCAGTCATCCGAGTGTACACTATACTCAATGTTCAATTGAATCATCTACTTGAGACCTCAGTTCCCCCTGTGACACCATAGATGAAAACTTCAACATTATCATTATACAAGAGTCAATACAATCCATATTGATGGAATAAGGCATGGGAAGGGGTACCCCTATTGGTACCTTAGGCGATCTAGAATATCTTGGATTTCCTACCCTGATCATTGAAGGGATGTTCACCATAAAACCAAATGAGATAATGGGAGTCACACTACTAAAAATGATATTCATTGAGAAAGGAGTCACAATATATAAATATATTTAAATCACTCATTTGATAGAAACTTTCATCAAAGATGAAGATATATATTATTCCAAGTTACCCTTTAATAAAAGAGGGTGGGGGGGGGGGGTCAAAAGGAACATGGTGTTTATGGAATTTTGAACTATAGTGGAACTTAGTGTTTAGGGTCCATTTATACGAATGCTTTATGTGAATATGAAACTATAATATAGGCACTCCAATGAGCCCAATAAGAGCATCGATTTAATCATAAATCATTATAGGCTTATTCAGATCAGATTACACTGGAATAATGACTGGATAATATTTAATTATATATTAAATATATAAATATAAGAAAATTTTCATTGAATTATCCATAGGCTATAAAAATTTCCCTTAATTTTATCCAAGGGAAGGAACACTCAACATAGTCAGCATCAATCTACAACTCTAAGGTTGGGTACGACCTCATGAAATGAAACACAAACCCTTGGTCTAAAAGAATATTATCTTGAAGCACATATCTATCATTCTGACCAAGATTTAAATCTTTGACCCCATAATATCTATAAAAACTTAGATAATTTCTAATTAGGGCTTTCTTAATCAATCAAGAGTTTGAGGTTCATGTCATTTATCTAAGATATATCAGGTGGATGAATATTCTTCTATTTTTCATAAAATTATTTCTTTCATAGAATAAGACTATGAAGATTATATACAAGTGAACAATTAGAAATTATATGTATTTGGAAATATTAATGATATCAATTACTGAAGATCCCTAATTGATAACATTTTTTGGATAATTGTTATCTAGATCTAAACCCTTAGGCCCTTGGGCTATAATGGAGATAACTTATCTATTAATAATTTAAATATTCAATGGAATGATAATATAAAATAGGGGACCCTAAAAAATATTAAACTAATGACTTAGTTTAGTGATATCATTTAAAACTTTGAATTTATTATGGTCAACCAAGATACCATTTTCAACATCTTTCTAGGAAGGTGATGCCTCCATGTTTTTGTGACAGTTACCTCATCTTATCATTGGGATTTGAAGTAATATACTAATAGAAAATTTAGGTTATTTTATAGATATTGTTCTCCCTTTGAGACCCAAGAATATAAGTATATATAATCATGGTTCTATAAAATGGATGGGAAGTATCTGGAGGTAAATAACATGATTCATATTACATATCCCAATGGTTTGGAAACTTCTCCCATTTATCTATGGAATAATCATAGCAAAGTCTGCATGTTTACCATAAAGTTAATTAAGGAAAAACATTCTAAACTATGGATTCATCAAGTAAGATTGGTTCCATTAGAAAATAAACCCAAAAATCCAATCAATTTCCATTCATATGATAGTTAGAAATATTTCTCCATTAAACAACAACCAAAAAAGAAGGATAAGACCGCTATGAAGTCTATATGTGTTAAACTATCCCCTTATCATCTTTAATGACACGAATATCTTACCGATATTTAGTCAAAATATCCAATAATATTCATCCAAATCTATATGAGTCTTGGAAGAATAGAAATATCACGTGTTTTAGGCATGTTTTCTTCAGTCTCCATGGTATTAGTGTCATATGATGAGCCTGACTAGTCATAGGAAAGTTATTATTTTAATGGGATCAAAATTCCCCATATTTTCCTTTAGATATTAGGATTCTAATACTCTTCTAATGATTTTGGTGAATAATAAGAATAATATTTTAGGGATGTTCCTCTAACATTCAAAGAGGTCATTTCATCCACCATAGATGAACTTATACAAGTTAATTTGGGCATGTAGAATGTCCCAAGGCCTATGTTAATCAGGTACTCCCTAGATCTAGAAGAAGAATACATGAACATATACTTTTATAAATAGTATAAAGATTTATTTTCATGTAAATACACCAATATTAAAAGATTTGATCACCATGTTTCTACCCATTACTTGTGTTTTCTAAATGACTACTAGAATTATAAGAAAGCAATGTGAAGAATACATCCAACTCATGCTTCCACTGTTAATGAGAAATTTGAAAAACTCATCAAGGAAAACTTAATTTGGTATGTTATGTACACAAATTATATCAACAACATAATCTCCATTAAAAAATTATAAGAAAATTTGAGTCCATATAGATTTCAACGATCTCAACTAGCACTGTCCAAAGTATGATTTTCCATGTTCTGATCATAGAGTTACTGATAAATACAATGGATGGATTTTAGATCCTCTCCCTTATGAATGTATATTCAAGATACAACATGGTCTAAATTCCACCCAATGACGAGGATCCCATTTCCTTCAAGTTACACTAAGGGAAATACTATTATCAAGTAATTACTTTTATTTTTAAGAATGATGGTTCCAAATATCAATGTTCTATGAATAATATCTTCATTCCCAATAATTTTAATACTATAAAATTATATGTACATAATTTTATAATCAAATCCAAAAAATTATATGATCATATTTTGTATCTTGAAATATTTTTTAACAAACTTTAGAAACATATATTGAGGATCAATCCCATGAAATGTGATTTCGATGTAACATTTGGGAAATTCTTTAACTTCATGGTCCTATAAAACAACATAAAAATCAACCCCAAAAGACTAAGTAGATACTATATATTCATTCTATTAAAAAACATAGAGTTAATAATACTCTAAGAACTTATCCCATATATCTGGTGTTTCATAGAAAAATTCACTAGAAAATGTTTCCCATCACTAATTTAAAAATGAAATAGGTTACATATCCATGGGATGAAGATTTATATAAGTCCATAAATGATATCAAAATAATACTCTAAACATCCACCGATCCTAATGTTTTCTATTAAATTTAAGCCTATTATCGTTAATGTGGAAACATTGGGGTGATCACTCAATCCATCTTACCTTAGAAGAGTGATCTGAGAAAAGAAAATAGTTTATATAATCCCAGTCAAATGATGTGGTATGTGTAGATTCGATATTCGAAAATTGAAAAGAAACACCTTTCATTTATTTTCATAATGAAATCTATGATACATGATCTATAACATTATAAGGTTAACCATGTTTACCATACTAAACCACTCAAATATACCATCATATTTTTAATGATAACTTGGAATATAGCTTTTTGGGAAGTCATTATGCTATATTTTGATATCAAGTACTTGACTGAGAAAGTGATAAAATGGTAGGCATTTGCATATTTTCTCACAGTGAACCCTATCTAAAAGAAGTCACTACTGAAAAAATAAATCCCTATAGAAGAAGTATTTTTCATCCCTGAAAGTTCTTGAATGTGGGAGATATAATTTCATGGTGATTCTTGGATACCAAAAGGGATATGGATAAAAACATCTAAGCTTAATCGGGTTTTCTTTAGGACCATATTCATATCTCTAGAAAAAAGTTATTTTGTATTAATTATTCCTCCTATCCACGAGATTCTCAAAAAATGAGGTAAAATACCATCATTACAGGATTGAAGTTGTACCTACTTATACTAGTGGCCCAGTTTAATTTCAAGGGAGATTATATGTTTTTAATCATAAAAATCAAAAATAACTATGCCCTAAACAATGAAGAGTTGACTCCCTTTATTGATTATATAAGAGATTTGATGAAAAAATTACCCCTAGATATGACATGATCTCAAATAATACATTTATATAATTCCTAGGTAGATTTAATTTCTTTGTAACACCCATATATTTTATGAAATATATATTTTCCAATAAATTTAATTTCTTCGATAGCTTGCGTTACACACAACATTGAGTTCAAACAAAACAAAATATTCTCTGATTTAACATAACCTAGCTGTTTGGTTGGAATTTATTAATAGTCCTAACTAAATTATAAATAATGTATGGTTACATATATATAAAATTAATTTATTTTTTATAAATTTATTATAAATGAAAATAAAAACCATTTGAATGAAATGGAATCATTTTTCTGAAAAACTATTTTTATGTGAACAATGTAATTTTATATTATTAAATTTAATTAATCACTATTGGTGATTTATTTTAAATATATATATGATTTAAATATTAAATATTTTTTTTAATATTCATTTAATATTTTTTTAGGCATGGGATAAGAATAAACCACGTCTTATGCATAAAAATGTATTTTTTTTTCGTCTGAAAATAGTTTTTATCGAGTCTTCAAAAACTTATTTGAAAATTAGTTTCATTTAATTTTAGAAATTTAATTTGATAAAATTGATTAAAAATTTTTAATAATGAGGTTCAATTTTTTTAAAAATTTCCAATTTAGTTTTGGTCGATATGAATTGTAACCATTGTATAATTTATCAACTTGGTAAATGGTAAATCAGGATAATCTAGGTTAAAAATTAGTGTCAAAGCCATAATTTTTCATCATAATTCCTATTATATTAATTTAATTATACCCTTATTGTATTAGGATCAAAATTTAATTGTTTAATGGATAAGTTTCCATTAAAATGAGCTATATAAAATTTAAATTAAAGAAAGTTACAAAATATCACTATGTTAGTTTTAAATATTTCTCATGAATGCACATAAATGAAAAAGAATGTTATGAACTAATAATAGTGTCCATTTTAATTTTAATAAAATTAATTTTATTATATAATTTTATTTTATTTTTTTACTAATTATATAATGACCTAAAATTCTTATGCAACACCAATGCAATATTTCTCCAATTAAAAAAAGATAATAAATGATTTTAAATATATTAAAATTAATATAACTTGAGTGATTGAATGTGTAAAATGAATTTTATAGATCTAAATAAAATATTATCGATGTTTTAAATAATTATATTCTTATTTACCCTTTCTCTTTATGTATTTAAAGTGAAATTAAATAAATAGTGTTAAAAATGACATTAATGATATTTTATAATAAATAATAATTTGTTAAATGATATAAAATTTATAAAAATATTATATATAAAAAATGACTGGGATATGGTTCTAAACAAAATACATGGCTATTAATGGGGAATTTATCATTTTATAGTAACATTATTCACCCTTAAATTTTTCAATGCTTTAATATTACGGTAATTTTCAAAAGTGTTAATGAATGGTTAAAACAAAAATATAACTGTAAAAATGTGATCCAAAC
Source organism: Viscum album (assembly GCA_963277665.1). NCBI lineage: Eukaryota > Viridiplantae > Streptophyta > Magnoliopsida > Santalales > Viscaceae > Viscum > Viscum album. The sequence continues at coordinate 1,845,341,168 of OY728132.1, read as the reverse complement.
TTGTAAAAATTTTATTTTATGAGATAATTCTGACTCATAGTCTTATTATATTATAATATTATAATTTTTTATCAATTTTTAAATAAAAATTAATTTAATATTTATTTAATAGTGTATGAAATTCTATGAGTGTCCCTCCCCTCAATTATAAAAGGGAACCCCTCATTTCTCTTATTTACATCGCATTGATAATAATACCTTGAAAAAAAGATAAAATTTTCTCTTATTCACTAAAATATACACATTAAATAGGTTATTTTATTATAAAAGACCAACCCTCAGTTCCTTAAGCAGAGATCATAAGGAGTCATTTCAAAGAATAGGTAATCTCCAAAACAAATCACTTTATTCTTAATTCTTATTTTAACTCCTATAAATATGTTATATTATTCATAAAATAATAAATCAATTATACAAAATATAATAAAATTATATTATTATTATGAATCCACCTTTATTTATCCTCTTTCCATAAAATTGTAAGTGAAAGTATCGCTCGTGCATATATAAGACTTACTGTCTCTAAGTAAAAATACAATTCATTTTTCGTCACTATTTTTTATGGATTGATATTATGATGAGTATAAAGTTAATATATGATAATTTATACATAATTATACTTATGTAATTACAATATCATTCCCATATTCTTACCTTCATATCCTTAAGAAAATAAAAACATTTTTCATGCGTACTTGTGGACCACGACCTCTATGAAGCGATGTGATTCATTTACAATTTCTATTTTACTTGGATGGTAATAAGGACGGAATTAATTAATGTATATGATATATATTATATAATAATGTTTCTGTATAGGTTATTTAATATCTAACTATATTTTATTTTATTTTTTGAAAAGTGAAACAACATTAATGCATATGTACAACCTACCATCTACATGAAGGATATAATTTATTTTCCAAAAAAATTATTCTATGAATGAATCAAAACATTTATAAAATGAATATATAATATATTTATATCATTATGATTATTATGGATATGTTTTAACCATGATCAAAACCTAATTAACAAAACTATATAACCAAAACATACATGAAAAACAAATCAGATATCACCCATAATAGTGATTTTAATAAATAATTGTTAAAAAAGGGTGATAAAAGGTTATAAGTAAATAATATGTGAAAAAATATAAATTATTATGTTTATATAATATATTTATAATAAATATTTTTTTATTATACAGGTGGTTCTAATGCGTTTGAAGGAAGTCAAACCTAAGGTAAGGGATTTTCGTCTCAAATTATCTCCTTTGTGACATAAGTTATTTTATGAACCTATGAACTTTTACAAGGTGTATATACATACCCATTGAAATTTTATAACCTTAATTTATTTTCATGTTATTTTATGTTTCATTTAATTTTATTCTTTTAGGGGGATTACGATTCAAAAGTTACCAATGTGGAAAGAGTTTATATTACAATCTCATTGTTTATTGGGATTGTTAATGATTAAGTTCCATTGATGAAATACCATGATATACCTAAAATTAAACTCAAAAATATTATTATCCTATGGTTATTTCATTAAAATAAATTTTAATATTTTACTTTACTCTCCTTAAGTACTCAAAATACCAAAAAAATATGTTTTTATGGGAAATCAACTTTATTTCTATCTTTGGTTGAAAACCCTTTTTATTACATATCCATGTTTTCTAAAAATGGTTTAAAAGGGTTTTTTAATATTATAAAATGATTTTTTAAAGTAATTGAACCATTTTTTTTAATTTTTAATTTTTTTAAAAAGAAACATTGTTGTCATTTTTGAAATGTGGCACTTTTTTACTTTTTACAAAAAAATTAAGAAATGTTTTATTTAACTTATATCGAGTGATCATAATTTTATTACATCATTAAAAATCAATTATTTGAAGCTTAATTTTAAATTTTACATTTTTATTTTAAAATTGAACGTTTTTCATAATATTTCATAATTTTTTTAGATTTTAACAAAGATATTTCATAATTGAAATGTTATTCTCCTTAAAAATATTTTTATAGATAATTTATTGTAATTAATGTTTATCAATGACAAAAAACGTTGGTGTTTTTTATGTTTTATTGGGTATATGATCCAATGTTACCATCCATGTTGTTTCTATTGATGGTTTGTTATTATGATGATGAAATATTTTTGAAACCAATTTGTTTTCAACGGGTTGTACTATGCTGAAATGTTTATGAAACCCATTTCCTTTTTCATGGGTTATGATGTGATGAATGTTTAATGATATTGTAGAAAACCTATTTATTATTTTAATTATATGATGGGTGGGATCTATATCTTAATCCAATGCATTTTTGTAAATATGTATAGCTCATGAGGTAAATAAGTTATGCGTGAACCTAATTTCATATTCCGAATTTTATGCATGGGCCTAGTTTTAATGTTATTAATATTAAGGGGGACCTGGTTTTCTTGTCTATAATTTCATGCATCGAACTAGGTTTCATATCCATATAATTATGAGTTGTCCTAATATCATTTCCATTGGTTAATGTGGGGTCCTTATTTAATATCCTTAACATAATGAGTGAACCTGTTTCTATTTATACATGTTAAAAAAGTTATAAGGTTATGTATTCCACGAACTCTTGTCATATGATAATGTAACGTTCTTAGGGATCATGTTTAATTATTCCTCAATGATTCATTCCTCATGAACTGTCCATATTTATTCCATGAAACAGGATTATTATATTTGATATGAAGGTTATGATTTTAAAATGTTAAGATCTTACTATTATAACCTCATGCCCATGTATAGATTATATAAAGATTGATATCTCCCATATTTACCCTTATTTATTCTATGGAATTAGATGATTTTAAGGTAATATTTAAGTACTTTTCTCATATTTGACATAAAAAATAAAGATTTAATTTCTTGATCTTAACTATAAGGATGATGAATCCATTGGAACCTATGATGAGAAGTTTATAATACAATCAAGGTATGATCCAGTTTTGATAACCAACCATGAAATGAAAATTGATCGATTATTTAGTGTTTTATACCCAAAATGTGAAATATATTATCTAAAAGGGACTTTATAATATATTAGTAAATTGATTTATTTGAACTAAAATTTGAAACATAAGATAGAAACCCTAAATGGTTTTGTGATTAGAAAATGAAGATGGAACTTTATGGAAGATATAATGGTTTTTCACATGGAGGGAATAAAATGTTTCAACCTACAACCTTACAAAAATATGGGAAGGTGAACTTAGGTGAATGCGTGAAAGAAACAAGAAAATGATTAAATTGTAGGAATCCTAGCCGTAGATAAAAAGAATTTTGAATTTATGTAAAGATTCTAGTCAATGAAATTAATGGAGAGAGAACTCAATAGAATACACACTCACACTTCTATGCTATAAATGCATAGATTTTGGGAATTATGTGAATCAATGCCCTAATACAAGGGATAATGAAGATAATAAGCCACCAAAACCTCTAAAGTTAAAGTAAACAGGGAAAAATTATAATATTTAAAGTGAATCACGATAGTTATTATATACTTATCCTCCAATATAGAATTGGTAATATTATATTGATGTTTGTATGAATAAGACCTATTAAAATATTATCCATTAGTGAAACTTGATGTGATTTTAAGCATTTATATCTATCCTTATATATATTCCATATATATTTACAGAATAAAGAAATTATATTTTATATTATGAATCATCCTATAATCATCTATCATTATACGGATGAATCAAAACGTCTAATGTAATTTTTTTTGATGAGAAAAGATCTTATTTAAGGGATAAAGGGTGGAATATATTTTACAATAATATGTGATTTTAATGATTTTTTTTGGAAAAAATTATTTATATTAGAGAATATATGATCAGAGTTTATACATCTTGATATGAGGCTTTATTAGTGATTAAAATCATTTTTAAGTTGATCATGGAAGGATATAAGATCAAATCATCTCTGGATTTCCATCTTGGCCAGACATGTTTTGGAGATGTATTAAGGTTAAATTTTTTATGGAATGTATTATTTTTAAATTTGTGATTAAATTATGACTTATCATGACCTATACTAATAATTTTGGTTTTGGTAAATATATATAAATAAATAATGACTTACCATTATTTTTTAGATCTTTTGATCCTCTAAAAGTTAATTTTAGTGCTTTAGGAATAAAAAAATTATTCTTGAATACTCATCATTTGGAGGTATAAATTCGATTATGTTGGAAATTTATTAAAGGATGATATTATAATTTTCCAGTAATTTTGATTCCTTATGTTCTTATTGTAGATGGTAAATAAATTCATTTACTCTTGGAAAAGTATCTTAAGAAAAAAAAGAAATTCATGTTAAATTCTATTTTGATAAATTGGTGACCTTTTAACACCTCATTGATTCATGATTTTATGGTTGTTAATATTCTCCTGACCATGTTATATATCAATCAATATTAGTCCCTATGATTTATTTTTCTATATCATTTCCATAATTTAACTTCTCCCCAATATTTTCTTTATCTGAGAACCTAATTTTATGTTATTTTAGATAAAATTCATGTTTTTCACTCTCCTTTTTTAAGGGAAGTTTTATTATTCCTTTGTAAGATGTGGGTTTTGAAAAAAGAATTTTTGAATATTAAACCAATAATGATTGAGACAAATTGTGAAGGAACAATTTATTAATTGAGGGTAGAATGTAACACCCCTAGATTTTATTACTTGTTTTTTCATAATAAATTTAATTTCATTGAAAGCGTGCGTTACATGAAACATCAAGTTTAAATGAACAAAAATATTCTATTATTTAATATCACTTAAAAATTTTATTGGAGCGTATGAATATGAATGACTAAATTATTAAAAATATATTCTTACATATATATAAAATTAATTCATTTTTTATAAATTGATCATAAATTAAAATAAAAATCAAATGAAAGAATATGAAATATTTTATTGAAAAACTATTTCTGTCAAAAAAATGTATTTTTATGTAAAGACCCGTAAAATTCAAGGAAATTTTTTTCTTAATTTTCTTTGGGATTTTACATGAACGCAGCTTCTGACGACACTTGATTCCGAGGCCCGGTGTGCCCAGAATTTCTATCCGAAGTTTAGCTCAGGTACGTTCAGTGGAAGAATGAGCGGGAATTTCTAACTTTTGAACCGGTGCTCAGAATCAAATTCCGAGGGCACCGATGGAACCGCAGCGCCGGTAATTACTTAGGAACACCTGTTCCGGAGTAGCGTTTTCACAAGAGAAGATGATAAAAATTGTGGAAGTTTAATTTATAATTTAACTACAATTTTTATTTTTATTTAAGTGGTTTAAGGCTTTGGGTGGAAGTTGGGTAACTACCCAACTTCCCAAGAGAGGTTATGAGGGTGGTGAGGCCCACACGAACCCCACCCCTTCATATTCTTAAACCCCCTCAACTCAGCATTAATTTTTGACAACTTATGTTTTAATTAAGTGAGTTAAGTGTGGATGTTTGAATTTCAAAATCTTGAAATTCAAAAGTTATGTTATGTTAATAAAATAAGAGGTGAGATTATTTTATTTGGGGTTGGAACCTTGTGGTGGAGTTTTTGGGAGAAAAGACTAAGGACTTGAGGAACTTCTTCTTCTTCGACGAAGAACGCGAAGAACACATCGGTCTCCGACGAAGAACGTCGAGTTCTTGGAAACCAATTACGCAACACCGTATACCGCGACGCCGACGCGACTTCCTCCTTCCGTGACGTCTCTTTTTGCGACAGTTTTTCCACGACGAATCCTCGTTCGACTAACCTCCATTCAATCTCGCACGAGGTAGGGGTTTGTTTATTTTATTTTTGATTTGTGACTACTACTTTGATGTTCTTCGTGTAATAAGACCAAATGATATCGATTAACGAGAGGGGGGCAGGACCGCACAAACACGGCCGACCCACCTCCTTTATCCTTGTTTGTTCTTTTGTGGATTGGAACGGAATGGTGTGGTGCCGACGCACCACATGGAATCGTGCGGTAAAGAATGCGCGGCGCCATCGCGCCGCGCCGTGAAATCGAACAAGGACGCGATGCCGTTGCGTGACGTCAAAGAGAACCAAAGACACCGCGGCCGGAGCGGGGCCGCGGCGCCGTCACACCGCACCGGACGAACCAAGCCGAGGTTGGTTCCGGGCCGCGGCTGAGCAGGGTGACCGGCGGCCGGTTCCGGGCTGCCGGTGTCGGAGCAGGGAGGGGACCGGCCGTTGCCGGTCTCGTGGTGGCAGAAACCGGCCGGTCGGGGTGGGCCGACCAGACAGGAGAACAACCGGGGGTTCAAACCCCCGACCAGCCAGCAAGCGGACCCCATTAAGTGGGGCCACGGTTACAAATCGCGGGGGGCAGCGCCCCCCCCCCCCCCCCCCGACCAGCCAGCGCACTGGACCACCAGGCCGGCAGCCGGGCCGGGCCGGGCCGCGCCCAGCCGAGCCGACCCGGAGTCGGGTCGGGTCGAACCTGTTCAGGCCGACCCAGGGGGTCTCGGGCTGGGTCGGTCCGGGCCCGAAACCCCCGTTTTTGGACCTTTTCGGTCTTTTTCTCGTAACTTGAACTACAGGCCTCCGAACGATGCGACGTCAGCGGAGATGCGATACTTGGATCGAGACGGTCATTTCGGTATGCCACACTGAAGGTTTTGGAATACTTTGGGTTCGGCCGGGTTGGTTCGTACACGAAACCAACCGGGCCCTCGGAGCGGAAACACTTATATCTTGAACTACGAACGTCCGATTGACGTGCCATTGACTTTGTTGGATTCATCTAAGTGAGACGGATCTTTTGGAATACTCCGCCCAAGGTTTGGACGCAGGTGGCGTACGGTCGGGTTGGTTTTTCCTTAAAAACCAACCAGGCCCCTGGGACGAAAAAGCCAATAACTCTCAGACCGGGCGTCCGATTGACGCGCCGTCTGCGAAGTTGAGTTCCTGTTGACAATACGGAACTTTTGGATACATCAATTCCAGACTATGTGTCAGTTGATGTATCAACCTCTCGGCTCGTGGAGTGGACCCTCCCAAAGGAGCTTGCTGTGTGCGGAAACCGTAGAGCTGGCTGCGATGATGACGACGACTGTGCAGAGATCCCCAGTGGATTCGATGGCGACGACTACAACACTCAGCGATCCAACGTGGATCAGTGCTACCGATCCTATGTGGGTCCGATCCTGTCTGGGGAAACGCTCAACGGTTCTGTGTGAGTCAGCGCCTACAGATCCTGTGTGGGTCCGATCCTGTGTGGGTCTTTGCGGGGGTTAGTTACCTATCGATCCTGTGTGGGTCCGATCCTGTGTGGGTCTTTACGGGGGTTAGTTACCTATCGATACTGTGTGGGTCAGACCCTTCTTGGGTCATTGCAGAGATTAGTTACCTATCGATCCTGTGTGGGTCAGACCCTTCCTGGGTCATTGCGGGGGTTAGTACCTATCGATCCTTTGTGGGTCTGACGACTTAGATGAATCAGCGGATATATCTGGTCATCTTTATCGTCATATGAATAAGTATACCTGTGTGAGCTGAATCCTGTTTTCTTTCCATTGTGGATTGTGTTTTTCTATCTTGTGTGGATTTACGTTTTGCTTTCCTGTGTGGACTGGGTTGTACTTGGGTTTGGATGTTGGAGCCGAACGAGAATTGATGACTTAGGTATATGTATGGGCATATACCTAAGCAGTGTAGGATGTTACTTCGTGATTGTATCTTTCCTTTGTGGATTATCCTTTGTGGATTCTGGGAGACCTTCGGGGGTCTCGGGGTCCCCACTAAGTAGCTTATACTCACCCCTGCACGGGCTATGCTTGCACTACGTTGTGTTGGTTGCAGACGACGGACAGCGCTGATCGTGGTTGAGGCTTGCAGAGCAGGACGATACCTGGAGGTGGACCATTGGACGAGACGTACTCGGAGAGGTCGGCTGGACCTGAGGATCAGAGGAGGCTATCTATTCTCACCCTTCAGGAGGGATTTCTAGTGAACAGCTCGGCGTTGCAGCTTTACATTTCAGTTGCTGTTTTCCCTTACAGTTTTACTTAACTTTCAGTTTGGGTTTGTATACTGGCCCACTTACATTTCCGTACTTACTGTTGTACCGGCTTTTACTTAGTGTTTACTTCTTCTACTTGCTTGCTCTGTGGTGTTTGTTTACTTTAAAAAGGCAATTCCTTCCCTTTTTATCGGGAATTTACGCCTTGGTGCTAGTCGCCAGCCCCTGGCCTATGGAAGGTGGGCTTAGGGGTAGTCACGACATGGGACCCGAGGACGGGTCGTGAAAAATTGGCATCAGAGGAGTTCGGTTCTACCACAGAACTTGGGACTCTGATATTTTTCTATGTGAAGCAATTGTGTTAAGAATATTGGGTGTGGTTATCAGTCCAGGGAGTCCAGTGTTGGTGCGGCGACCCATGTATCCGTACACCAGGACCCTGACTTCTGATTTCCGACTTAATGCACGAAAAATGTTATTGCATGTGTGTTTCGAGTTTTCATTGTGATTACTTTTTGTCAGCTCACCAGGTATACTGTTCTGTCCGTGGCGCACCTGTTTCCTTTTCAGGATCCCCCACGATGGCAGCCAGCTAGGGTTCTGAGAGTTGTGCATGATGACAGCCCACCGAGTGACGAGGCCTCGGTGCATGGCCCTTTGTCAGCAGAGGAACCGTCGGTAACTCTACCCGCCAAGCCACCAATTCTTCCAGCCCCAGCCGCTGAGGATGCACGTCGCCTTAGTGCACTGCATGAGTTCCAGCGCCAGCGACCACCCAGGTTCCGTGGGGAGACGGACCCCCAGGCAGCCGAGGACTAGCTGGAGGCAGTTGTATGAGTTTTCAGGTTAGTGAGGACACCAACAGACCTCATGGTGATCCTCGCAGCGAGCCTACTGCACGTGGAAGTGGGCCGATGGTGGAGCTTGATGCTCCAGGTGCACGATGAGGCATCTCTCCTCTGGATGGACTTTGAGAGCCTCTTCCGCTCAGAGTTCATCCCAGCCACCCTCTGTGCGGTGCGCATCCAGGAGCTTCTTCAACTGCGACAGGGCAGCTTGACAGTCGCCCAGTACTCAGCGAGATTTACCGATCTCTCGTGCTACTCGACCGACATGGTACGGGACCCATTCTTTCGGGCCTGGACCTTTGAGCAGGGATTGAGGCATGATATCAGGGCATCACTGATCTCCCTCAGCATTCTGACTCAGACAGGAGTACTGGAGCGAGCTCTTCTCACCGAGAGCTTTCTTGCTGAGTCTACACCAGCGGCGAGACCTACCGCAGGGCGACACGTGGTAGAGTCTTCTACAGCTGGTAGCAGACAGATGTCACAGAGGTCCAAGCGGGCTAGGCCAATGGGCGGATGACCACATGATACTGGCTCGGAGGTGCATGGTACACGTAGCAGAACCAGTCTTACAAGTGGAAGACAGTGCTATGCATGCGGCGGGAAGGGCCACATGGCTCATGACTGCCCGACCCGCCATGCAGAGGAGCAGCAGACAGTTGAGAAACCACCTAGGCAGAGGCAGAGGTTCGACCGTGGCGGTCCGCAGGGAGCAGGCGGACGAGGCAGAGGAGATGGCCGAGCAGCAAGTGGTGGACGACGCTTTGAGGCTCTACCACCACCACCACCAGGAGGTCCACCCCGACCTCAGGGAAGAGCACATATTCAGGCAGCTGAAGCCTACGATCATGGAGCTCCAGAAGCGGGTGGACAAGTGCGGGACTAGCTCCAGGCATAGAGGTCCTTGACCATAATTCCTATGGCTTCTTTATTTGTGTTTCCTTGTGTCCTTGTACTTTGAGTTGAAGTAATAAAAGACTCTTGCAATAGTGACGTTTGCTTTCTTGTCTTTTGTTTTTTAATACTAAGAGGTTCTGGTTAGAAACTATTGACTAGACCCTCACTTGCGAGATTATTACTAGAGGAGACCCAGTGATCACACACTGATGCCGACAGTGTGACTCATCCCTTGGAGGCGAGAGTGACAGTTGGATCTCTTGGTAGCAGCGATGAGGCCTTACAACGTCATCCATGCCATGAATTAACTAATCATGATGGGATTGACTGTATTAGTCAAGGAACGTGGTTCATCCAGGGAATGAGACCAGATTTCCCTTTTTGGCAAAGGAGAAATCATTGCAGCTTTGCAGAACGTTAAGGAGGAAGGGGAAACCCTTCGCGTGGTCAGACAGATGTCAACAGAGCTTCCAGGAGCTGAGATAGAGTTTGACCAGCGCCCCTAGAGGCCTGGATAGAGATGGAGCAGCCTTCCTTCAGTCTCTCACAGTCACCCCTCCACTACTGCAGCGGGTCAGAGAGGCACAACGTGGGGACGCTGACTGTGAGACACGGAGTTCACAGATATCCTCAGGACATGCACCTGATGGTTTCTCCTTGGAGCAGAGCACGACGTCCTATTAAGAGGATGTACCTTGGTACCAGTTGCTTTACGGGAGGAAGTGCTGAGAGAGTTTCACAATTCTCCTTTGGCGGTACATCCTAGAGTGGCGAAGTTATACCAGGATCTCAGACGACAGAACTGTTGTCCGGGCATGAAGAAGGCTATGATAGAGTTTGTTTCTCGATGCCTCACCTTCCAGCAGGTGAAGGTAGAGAACCAGGTACCAGCAGGCTTTGTACAACCTTTGGAGGTCCCGAAGTGGAAGTGGGACGACATATATATGGACTTTGTTACTGGACTTACACGCACTTCTAGAGGCCACGACTCCATTTGGGTGATTGTTGACCGACTCACCAAGTTGGCACACTTCTTACCCATCAGAGAGCAGAGCTCAGTGGAGATATTGGGTTGAATTTACATTCAGGAGATTGTGTGGCTTCATGGTGTGCCATCATCTATCATCTCCGATCGAGATGCTCGCTTTACTTCCCGGCTTTAGAAGGGGTTGCAGGAGGCGTTCGGGACACAACTACGTCTGAGCACAGCCTTTCACCCTCAGACGGATGGTCAGACGGAGAGGACCATTCAGACTCTCGAGGACATGCTCCACGCATGTGTCCTCGACTTTGGTTGCAGTTGGGAGGACCACATACCCTTGGTGGAGTTTGCGTACAACCACAGTTACCACTCCACCATCGGGATGGCACCATACGAGGCGTTGTACGTCCGACCTTGCAGATCTCCTTTGTGCTGGACAGACCCTGGGGAGTCAGCACTTGTGGAACCAGAGATGGTCCAGGCCACAACAGAGAAGGTCCAGGTCATCCAGGAATGGATGAGGACAGATCAGAGCCGACAGAAGTCTTATGCTGACAGGAGGTGGAGGCCACTAGAGTTCGAGGATGGCGACCACGTCTTCTTGCGTGTCTCACCTCGACGTGGATTACGGAGAATTGGCCAAGGTGGAAAGTTGTCTCCACGCTTAATCGGACCCTTCCAGGTCCTCAGCTGGATCGGCGAGGTGTCTTATCGCCTAGCTCTACCACCTCAGTTGCACCGGGTGCACGACGTCTTCCACGTATCTTAGTTGAGGAGATACGTGCACGACCCGACACATATCATTGACCATGGGGAGCTGGACGTTGATGATGGGGCGACTTTTACGGAGGTCCCAATGGAGATTGAGGATCGACAGGAGCGGGTCCTACGTGGATGGTCGATTTCTCTAGTGCGCATTAGATGGCAGCACGGGAACCTCCAGGAGAGCACTTGGGAGCGGGAGGCTCAGATGCGTGCTCAGTACCCACATTTGTTTCCATAGCTTATGTTGTATCTTTACGGGGACGTAAATCCCTGAGGTGGGAGTAATGTAAAGACCTGTAAAATTCAAGGAAAATTTTTTCTTAATTTATTTTGGGATTTTACATGAACACAGTTTTTGACGGCACTTGATTCCGAGGCCCGGTGTGCCCGAAATTTCTATCCGAAGTTTAGCTCGGGTACGTTCAGTGAACGAACGAGCGGGAATTCCTAACTTTTGAACCGGTGCTCGGAATCGAATTCCGAGGGCACCGATGGAACCGCAACTCCAGTAATTGCTTAGGAACACCTGTTCCGGAGTTGTGTTTTCACGAGAGAAGATGATAAAAATTGTGGAAGTTTAATTTATAATTTAACTACAATTTTTATTTTTCTTTAAGTGGTTTAAGGCTTTGGGTGGAAGTTGGGTAACTACCCAACTTTACAAGAGAGGTTATGAGGGTGGTGGGGCCCACACGAACCCCACACCTTCATATTCTTAAACCCCCTCAACTCACCATTAATTTTTGACAACTTATGTTTTAATTAAGTGAGTTAAGTGTGGATGTTTGAATTTCAAACTCTTGAATTTCAAAAGTTCTTTCATGTTAATAAAATAAGAGGTGAGCTTATTTTATTTGGGGTTGGAAACTTGTGGTGGGGTTTTTGAGAGAAAAGACTAAGGACTTGAGGAGCATCTTCATCTTCGAGGAAGAACGTGAAGAACACATCGGTCTCCGACGAAGAACACCGAGTTCTCAGAAACCAATTACGCGACGCCGTGTACCGCGATGCTGACACGACTTCCTCCTTCTGCGACGTCTCTTTCCGCGACGGTTTTTCCATGACGAATCCTCGTTCGACGAACCTCCGTTCAAGCTCGCATGAGGTAGGGTTTTGTTTATTTTATTTTTCATTCGTGAATACTACTTTTACGTTCTTCGTGTAATAAGACCAAATACTATCGATTAACGAGAGGGGGGACGTACCACACAAACACGGCCGACCCACCTCCTTTATCATTATTGGTTATTTTGTGGATTGGAAGGGAATGGTGTGGTGCCGACGCACCACGCGGAATCGCGCGGTAAAAAATGCGCGGCGCTGTCGCACCGCGCCACGAAATCGAACAAGGACGCGACACCGTCGTGCCGCGTTGAAGAGAACCGAAGAAACCTTGGCCGGAGCTGGGCCACGACGGAGGGGCGCGGCGCCGTCGCGCCACGCCAGACAAACCAAACCGAGGTTGGTTCCGGGCCGCAGCTGAGCAGGGTGACCGGCGGTCGGTTCCGGGCCACTGGTGTCGGAGCAAGGAGGGGACCGACCTTCGTCGGTCTCGTGGTGGCAGAAAACGACCAATCGGGGCGGCCCAACCAGACAGGAGAACAGCTGGGGGTTCAAACCCCCGACCGACCAGCAAGCGGCCCCCATTAAGGGGGGTCGTGGTTACAAATCGTGGGGGGCATCGCCCCCCCCCCCCTCCCGCTAAACCGAACAGCTCGGCCGTTCGGGCGAGCCAGCTGGCGCCGCGCGCCAGACCGCCAGGCCGGCAGTCGGGCCGGGTCGGGCTGCGCCCAGCCGGGCCGACCCATGGGGTCTCGGGCCGGGTCGTTCTGGGCCCGAAACCCCCGTTTTCAGACCGTTTCGGTCTTTTTCTCATAACTTGAGCTACGGGCCTCCGAACGACGCGCTGTCAGCGGCGATGCGATCCTTGGATCGAGATAGTCATTTCGTTATGCCGCACTCAAGGATTCAGAATACTTTGGGTTCGGCCGGGTTTGTTTGTACACAAAACCAACTGGGCCCTCGGAGCGGAAATGCTCATATCTTGTGCTACGGACGTCCGATTGACGTGTCATTGACTTTGTTGGATTCCTCTAAGTGAGACGGATCTTTTGGAATACTCCGCCCGAGGTTTGGATGCAGGTGGAGTACGGTCGGGTTGGTTTTGCCTTAAAAACCAACTGGGCCCCTGGGACGAAAAAGCCAATAACTCTCAGACCGGGCGTCCGATTGACGCGCCGTCTGCGACGTTGAATTCCTATTGATGATACAGAACTTTTGGATACATCAACTTTGGACTATGTTTCAGTTGATGTATCAGCCTCTCGGCTCGTGGAGCGGACCCTCCCGAATGATCTTGCTGTGTGCAGGAACCCTAGAACTGGCTGCGACGACGACGACGACTGTGCAGAGATCATCAGTGGATTCGACGACGACGACTGTAGCACTCAGCGATCCTACGTGGATCAGTGCTACCGATCCTATGTGGGTCCGATCCTGTGTGGGTTAGCGCTCAACGGTTCTGTGTGAGCCAGTGCCTACAGATCCTGTGTGGGTCCGATCCTGTGTGGGTCCGATCCTGTGTGGGTCTTTGCGGGGGTTAGTTACCTATCGATCCTATGTGGGTCAGACCCTTCCTGGGTCATTGCGGGGGTTAGTTACCTATCGATCCTATCTAGGTCAGACCCTTCCTGGGTCATTGCGGGGGTTAGTACCTATCGATCCTTTGTGGGTCCGACGATGTAGATGAATCAGTGGATATATCTGGTCATCTTTATCGTCATATGAAGAAGTATACATGTGTGAGCTGAATCTTGTTTTCTTTCCTTTGTGGATTGTATTGTGCTATCCTATGTGGATTTATGTTTTTCTTTCCTATGTGGACTGGGTTGTACTTGGGTTCGGATGTTGGAGCCGAATGAGAATTGATGACTTAGGTATATGTATGGGCATATACCTAAGCAGTGTCGGATGTTACTAAATGATTGTATCTTTCCTTTGTGGATTATCCTTTTTGGATTCTGGGAGACCTTCGGGGGTCTCGGGGTCCCCACTAAGTAGCTTATACTCACCCCTGCACGGGCTATGCCCGCACTATGTTGTGTTGGTTGCAGACGACGGACAGCGCTGATCGTGGATGAGGCTTGCGGAGCAGGACGATACCTGGAGGTGGACCACTGGACGGGATGTACTCGGAGCGGTCGGCTGGACCCGAGGAGCAGAGGAGGCTATCTGTTCTCACCCTTCAGGAGGGATTTCTAGTGAACAGCTCGGCGTTGCGGCTTTACTTTTCAGTTGTTGTTTTCCCTTCCAGTTGTACTTTACTTTCAGTTTGGGTTTGTATACTGGCCCACTTACTTTTCCTCACTTACTGTTGTACCAGCTTTTAATTAGTGTTTACTTATTCTGCTTGCTTTCTCTGTGGTGTTTGTTTACTTTACAAAGGCAATGCCTTCCCTTTTTATCGGGAATTTACGCCTTGGTGCTAGTCGCCAACCCCTGGCCTATGGAAGGCGGGCTTGGGGTAGTCACGACACGGGCTCCGAGGACAGGTCATGACATTTTATCTTAATAAATTAAAGTAATCCCTATTGGGGAATTATTTTAATGAAATTTATACAAAATTTATTCCATAAAGTGTTTTAATATTTATTTAATATTTTTCTATGCATGGGACAAGAATAAACCAACTGTTATGCTTAAAAATGTATTTTTATAAAAAATGATTTTCATTGTGTATTTCGTGATTATTTTAAAATTAATTTATACCAATTTTAGAAATTTAATATGATAAAATTTATTCCTGATTTTGAATCAGTAGTTTAGAATTTTTTAAATATAACCCTTTGATTTTTGGTCAATATGAATAGTAACTGTGGTAAAATTTATCACCTCAGTAAAGGGTAAATTGGGTTCATTTAAGTTAAAACATAGTGATAATACCATAATATTTTCATCATAATTCCTATTGGATGAAGTAAATTCTTCCCTTATTACCTTAGGATGTAAATTCAATCATTTAATATACATTCTTCTATGAAAATAACCATTATAATATTTAAATCAATAAATTTTTCAAAATGTCATTCTCTTAGTTTTAAATATCTCTTATGTACCCACATAGGGGAAAATGGAATTTTTGAATTCATAAAAGTATATATTTTGATCTTAATTATATTATTTTATTGATATAAATTTATTATAATTTTTATAAATTATATAATGAGTTAAATTATTATGTAATACTGATACAATATTTCTCCGATTTATAAAAAAAATATAATAAATAATTTTAAAAAAATTAAAATTAATATAATTTGAGTGAGTTAATGATTCCCATGAATTTTACAGATATGTGTGACATATTAGAGATGTTTTAAATCATTATATTAGAATCCACTCTTTGTATTTATGTATTTAAAGTCAAAATATAGGAATAGTTGTGAAAATGATATTAATGATATTTTATAATAAATAATATTTTATTAAATGATATAAAATTCTAAAAAACATTGGATTCATAAAACTTAATGGTATGTGGTTTTAAACGTCAACCAATTTACATTTATGTGTCTTTTTATTATTTTATTGTAACATTAGTAACCCTACGGGTGGAAAACTTTTATATTACAGTAATTGTTAGAAGGGTTAAATAAGGGTTAAAACAAAAAGATAAAATGTAATCCAAACCTATAAAAATTTTATTGGATGGAAGTATTTAGGATCATAATGATATTAAAATTTAACATTATCAATTTTGATATATTTTCACATCAAAATTAATTTAAATTAATTTAATATTTTATGAAATTACAAGAGTGTCCCTCCCCTCAATAATAAAATATAACCCTTAATTTCTCTTATTTACACCAATTTGAGCCTAATAACTTGAGAAAAATATTATAAGTTATCATATCCACATATCTAGACACATTATATAGGTTATGGTCTTCAAAAAAGACTAACTCTAGAGCCCTTAAGCGCAGATCCAAATGAGTCATTTCAAAGAATTGGTAATCACCATAACCGATAACTTTATTTTTAATTCTTCATTTACCACCAGTAAATCTGTAATATTATTTATAAAATAATGAATTAACTATTCTTAATATACTGAAATGTTATTATGATTATTAAACTACTTTTATTCACCCAATTTCCATCAAATGGGAAGTGAAAGTATCACTCATATATACATATGGCTTATGATCTCCACATGGAAATACAACTTATTTTTCATCAGTATGATTTATGGATGAGTATTATAATGGGTTTTATTTTTATATATGATAATTATGGAATAATTATACATTTTAATTGTATTATAATATCCACCATATTAACTTTCAAACCTTTGAAAAATGACTATGATATTCGTCCGTACTTGTGGACTGCCACCTCCACAAAGTGATGTGATTCGTTCTTCATTTACATTTTAATTGGATGGTAATGAAGATGTAATTAATTAATATATATGATATATATGATATAGTAATGATTATGTAAAGGTGAGTTAATATTTATCATTAATTCTGTAATGACTTGTATTTTCTTTAATTTTATTTTTATAAAATAATTCTGAAAAATTTCGAGACTAGGAGATGAGACGGCATGAAATTATGAGGTCTAGTGAGTCCGAAATGATAGATAAAAAATTTAATGTTTTTAATAAAACAAATGGAAAGTTTCTTCTTTAAACAATAATAAATTATAAATGGGTTACTAAATCAGAAATCCTAGGGCAGTGTTGCATTCAGAGATGCACCTTGACCTTTGGTGGGGCCTAACCTCGACTAGTACGGGTCGAGGGTGAAAGTTAATTTTTGGATGTGAGTGTCATTAAAATATTTTATAAAAATATTTTACTGAAGGTTACATGTTGACATAGTGGCGGTTTCCCTTTTTAGTAATCCATGTTTGAGGAATTTAGGGTTATCACCATAACCCTGAAATTCCCCTGAGGCAAGGAGATGTAAGCTCTCTCCCAATGACGAATGCCGACAAATCAAGGATAAATAATGGAACAGACCTTAGTTATTCATCAACGAATGATCCAATCATCGAGGTAGGGTGTCAATCTCTTTGTGATTTATTTACCCCTTTTAGAATCAAATGAAGAATATGAACCAACCCACAAATATTTTGATCCGTGGTTGGATCGTTCCTGCAGGAGGGATAATTATTGTGGGATTAAAGGGAATAGATCTTGGTTATTATTACGCTATTCATTTCTTCATGACTCTGCTAACAATAATGATTCAAGGTCAAAACGAACAAGGGAAAGATATATTATTTTTGTGTTTTATGTGATCCTTATATCCCCATTGATGGTGTTCCTCACTATTGGACCCTCATGGTCATGGAACAATTTTCTAGAAGGCTTCGAATTCGATCGGACCTCCGAAGTGATAGAAAGGTATATCGAGGCCCAAGTCAGAGATAGATATGACCCGAGGATTATGGAAGTTGATTCGTATAAAAAAATTATGAACTGGAGCAGTGATGCTGACCATGTGCGAGTGTATCGGAGGACAGAGGTCTCCCCAACAGTGACCACAGAAGAAGCAGTGACTAGACCACATAAGGACCACTACGGTGGGAGTTGTGGGTGGCAACCAAAGTGCTGAGATAGGAGGCTTTAGAAGAGAATGGATGCGGATCGAATCCGTGTTAGAGGAGGGACCTGCGGTGGAGCCATAGGCATGTGCGACAAGATGGGATAGCCATGTTAACTATGGTATAGTGTCGTGTTGACTGGATAGACATGGATAGGGAAGGCCGTGTCCTGTGCACACACACCGACCCACATAAGGTGGGATAGACCGAGGAATATGGGTAGCTCCAACAACCAAGCGGTATGGAACTTAGGCCCAATATGGTGGGTACAACTGGTTCAGTAGGCTGATCCCATTTGGGATAGCCAAACTGATTTGGGTTGGGTCAGGTCAAACTCAAACCGGACTGGGCCCCTTTTTACTAAATTGCTCTTATCTTTCAAACTGTGTGTTCATTTGATGATCCATTTTTGGCGTTGGGACCCTTGTAATGAGATAGTCATTTTGAGATACTCTAAGTGAGTTTTGTGGAAGTTGGTTTATGAAATAATGTCTTGATGAGTAGGTTCTCTCAGAATGAGCATTCTACAAGTGGAATCTTGTTGCTGGATTTGACTATGTGATCTTGGTGACTATCTAACTTAGGGGATTCATGACCCTTTGACACTCTATGCACCATCAAGGATCTATGTTCCATCTATGCTCTATGCAGCATTGACTCTTCGTGCGCCGTCGATGTCCCAAGCACCATCGCCACTCCAAATTCCATCGATGATCGATGATTCATTAATGTTCCATACCCCATTAATGTTCTGTGTTCCATGGATGCTCCATTCACCATAAAATCTCCATGTACTGTTGAAAAATATAGTGTTATAGAGATTTATAGATATATAGACTAAAACTGATAATACCACTCTTTATGATTTAGACTTATACCTATAAGGAGATGACTGTATTGACTGTACTTTGTGGGTTTGCATTGTAGTTTACTTTGTGTGTTTCCTTTGTGATGTACTTCATGTATTTATTAGTTTTATTTTCCTTTGTGGTTTCAAGGTCCGTACTGATTATTGTTTTACTCATCCCTTCATGGGCTATGCCCACACATGTCATGTCATGTGTATACAATCGACACTTTGAGGGAGTCCTTAGTGGACTAGGGTTAGGTGGTGCTTAGAGAGAGGTATGATAGACAAGGTGTGCCACAGTGACTTCAGATAGTTATTTATGTACCTACCCTTCTGGCAGGGTTATCTGTAGAGGAGTTTCAAGAACTTGTTCACTCACTTTGAAAAAAGTTACTTTTTATGGGCTTGTATTCTGGCCTTATTTACTTTTTAGTTTTCTGATTATCATACTCTATTGTTGGTATCATAGTGGTTGCATGCTTTTTTATTTAGTGTTTTTACATTTCAGCATCTTGGACTTGGATATGTGTGCCTGTGTACATGTAATTCGTAAAATTCCTCCCATTTATGGGATATACCTACTTGGTACTAGTCGCTAGCCACTAGACTATTGGAGGTAGGATTGGGGTAGTCATGACACATGCCCCTCTAGGGCGTGCCATTATAGAATGGTTTCAAAGGGGTTAGTTCTACCTAACGAATCAAGAGTTTGTCAGATTTGTTTGGGGAAACAGTGATATATATTTCGAGTTCGGATTCCAACCCAGGGAATCTTGTATTGGTGCAGCGACCGACATATCCATATGCCTAGACTCTGAATTTTTCTTTCCAACTTGGTACATGAAAACACTGGTTGTAGAGAAAATAATGATACATGCATCATATAGGATTGAGTGAATTCTCATGTCTTTCTTGAGTTAGTGTCAGGTCACTAGGTATACTCTATTGATTGTGGTACATATTGATCAATTTTAGGATGCCTCCATGCAAATAGCCAGCCCAGATTCTGATGCATGATCATGAGGATGATCCACCTTGCGATGAGGCCTCGGTACATGGACCAGTAGTGGAGATAGAACCCCCAAGAGGTGTACCAGTGATACCACCACTCAGAGTTCAGAAGTCACTACCAACTTTACTAGTAGATGATGCACGTAGGATGAGTTAATTTCATGAGTTCCAAAGGTAGATACATCCCAAGTTCTGGGGTGAGACAGACCCCCAGGAAGTTGAGGATTGGATGGAGGCAGTTATGCATGTCTTTCTCCTAATTATAATTCCTCTAGATGAGATGGAAGTCCTAGAAACACATCTTCTTTAGGGATCAATGGGGAGATGGTGGAGCTTAGTGATCGAGACACATGAGGAGGAGACCCTCACATGGATAGACATTGAGATTCTCTTCAGGGAGGAGTTATTTCCTGTGATGTTACACTCTATGCATATATAAGAGCTACTACATTTGTACCAGGGAAGTTAGATAGTAGAAAAGTACTCAGTGAGATTTACAGATATTTCTCTCTAATCCAAAGATATGGTGTAAGACCTGTTATTCAAGTCCTAGACCTTTGAGCAATGGCTACATCGGGAGATCATGTAATCTTTGATATCCCTTATCATCCCTACATATGCTGGGGTACTAGAGAGATCTATGCTCGTGGAGAGATTTCTAGCAGAGCAGAGGCCTTTAGGGGGAGCTACCAGAAGGCACCAGGAAGCTGAGTCTTCGGCGGTAGGTAGATGACAACTGACATAAGGACCTAACCAGATCAGATAGTTTAGCAGATAACCCCAAGACATCAGGTTAGTGGTGCGAGGCTCCCTGGGTCGAGCCAGTCAGCCGATGGATATGTTGTGTTTCACATGCGGTGGTCAGGGAAACATGGTTATATATTTCACAACTCGCCATGTATATGATTAGAAAATGATCCATGGACCACTGAGGTAGAGGCTATGGAGTGAGAAATGTGGTTCTCTAGGCGATCGATGTGGAAGAGTAGCTGGATGGGCAATATGAGGTGGGTGGAGGTTTGAAGTACTACCACCACCACCCCTAGGTGGTCCACTACGATCTTAGAGATCTAATGGATAGGGATGAGGAAAAAATCAAGTGATGGAGGTTTATGACCCTGGTTCTCTAGAGATGATTATAGGTACGATATATTAATTTTAAACCCTAGATTCATTTTTGATATACATAGGTTCCAATCACTCTTTTCTTTCCATGACCCTTGTTCATTACACAGAGATTCCAGTGAAACTTTCTACTTGATCCTTATACTTAGAGACTCATATAGGAGAAGATTAGATGATCAAACATTGGTTCCAATAGTGTTACCTTACTCTTGGGGGTGAGAGTTTTGGTTGGGATATCTTGGTGGTGTGTTGAGGCCTTACAACGTCATTCTGGGTATGGACTTTTTATCCACAGTTCATGCCAAAATTGACTATTTTAGGTGAAGTGTGCGGTGTGTCTATGAAAATGGGACAAGATTTTCTTTTTTCGGAAAAAAGGAAACATATGTAGCGTAGGACAGACTTACATGTAAGAGGGTGGAGCCGATCACACATTAGTTGGCTGGCCTTACCCTCGACACAATAGATGAGATGATATCTCATTTTCCTACAGTGGTGGTAGAGTGTGAAGACGCCTTTCCAATGTATTTTCCTAGATTACCTTTCTATAGGTCAGTATAATTGTTAATTGATCTATACCCTAATATGACACTAGTATCTAAACCAACATATCAGATGGCTCCTACAGAGCTTTTTGAGTTGAGGGTACAACTGGAGGACATGTAGATGAAGAGATTCGTGAGACCCATTGTTTCACACTGGGTGTCCCCAATTTTGTTTTCATAGAAGGCAAACCGAATCTTGAGGTTATGTGTGGACTTCTAAAACCATAACCATGTGAACATGACGAAAAAGTACCCACATCTGAGTATTGATGAACTCTTCAGTCAACTGAAGGGATAAAGGTGGTTCTTAAAGATAGATCTCAGATCTCACTATCACCCACTTCTTGTTTTGGAAGAGGATGTACCGAAGACAACCTTAAGATGTCGGTGTAGACAGTACAAGTACTTTGTGATGCTATTCGGCATGAATAATGATCTGAAAGAGTTTGTGGGACTCATGAACATGATCATTTGGCCTTATTCAGACCGGTTCATTGTGTTCTTTAATGACAACATCCTATTGTACTCGACATCCAAGGAGAAGCACATGATACACTTGAGTATGGTCCTGGATGCACTTTGATAGCACCATATTTAGGGGAATCTCTCAAGGTGTCAGTTTTGGATTAGGGAGGTCCACTTTCCAAGACATGACATTTTACAGGAGGAAGTTGTAGTAGATCTGAAGATAATTGAAGTGGTGCTAGCTTGGGATCCACCCAAGAGTGTTACCGAGGTGTGAAGTTTCCTAGGTTTGTCTTGGTACTATCAGAGGTTTGTAACTAACCTTTCTATAGTAGCATCACCCATGATGGACTTAGCATGGAAAGGGTAACCTTTCATGTGGAAAGAGAAGTGCCAGTAGTGCTTTTAGGAGCTGAGGAAGATATTGAAGAGTTCCCCCA
This sequence comes from Viscum album, assembly GCA_963277665.1. NCBI lineage: Eukaryota > Viridiplantae > Streptophyta > Magnoliopsida > Santalales > Viscaceae > Viscum > Viscum album. Next base: position 1,845,318,590 of record OY728132.1, on the reverse strand, counting down.
TATTGAGATTACCAGGGGAGGGTGTGAGTATGTGGTGTGCTGTTATGATTCAGGGATTATGATTGGTGTTTTCCTGATGTAGGGGTAAGTGATGATTGACTATGGTTCACGCTATTTGAGGAAAGATGAGTAGAATATAATGACCCATGATCTTCTGCAAGCAGCTATAGTCTTCGAATTGAAGATGTGTAGAAACAACCTAATGGGTGAGTTCTTTACTATCTAATCTAAGAACTAGAGTCTCAAGTATATGTTATCTTAGAAGGAGGTGAACTTGAGATGGGGATTATGGATAGAGTTACTGTAGGAGTATGACATCGATATTTTCTAAACCCATGGGAAGGGGAATGTAGTGGTTGAGGCTCTCAATAGGAGATCCATATTGTAGTTTCTGAGTGAGGCATCAGAGAAGTTGGCCACGTTATAGATATCCTTTATGGATGGAGATGGATCAGATTACATCCAGTTGATGGTTGTCACCCCTCCACTCTTACAGTGAGTCAGGGAGGAACAACTCAGAGACACCAACTATGGGAGTTTATTTACTCAAATATTCACAGGGCAAGCCCTTGATAGATATTTGAAAGGCAGGGAGCACACCGTTATCTTCAGAGGGCACACATCAGTACCAATGACACTGTGGGATGAGGTCTTTGTGGAGTTCCATACTTCCGCTCAGTCATTACATCCAAAGGTGGGAAACATGTATCTGGACCTTTGATGTCAATTCTTGTGGATGGGGATGAAGAAGGGGGCGGTAGATTTTATTTCTAGATGGCTCACTTTTCAGCAAGTGAAGGATGAGCACCAGGTTTTGGCGAGCATGACCCAAATAAATGAGGTGTCAGTGTGGAAGTGGGATGGGACATCGATGGACTTTGTGATGGGTTTTTCACAAATGTCTAGGGGACACGATAGCATTTGGGAGATCCTTGTTCGACTCACCAAGTATGTCCACTTTCTACCGATCCATGAGAAAATCTTAGTAGATATCTTGAAATGCCTATATGTGTAGAAGACAGTCAGACTACATGGAGTCCCATAAACAATAGTCTCAGATTATGATTCTCACTTTACATATTGATTTTGAAAGGGATTGCAGGAGGCGTTTGGGACTCAGCTGCTCTTGAGCACAACATTTCATCTCTAGATTGATGGATAGATGGAGAGGACCATCCTAGTTCTTGAGGACATTCTACATTATTGAATCCTTGAATTTGGCCTCAGTTGGGAGGATCACCTACCTCATTTGGAGTTCTTATACAATAATAGTTACCTCTCCACCAACAGTATGGAACCATTGGAGGCCTTATACGGGTGACCCTATAGGTCTACAATTTGCTGAAAAAATCCAGGAGAGTCACTACTCATGGGCCCGAAGTTGGTGAAGACAACTATAGAGAAGGTTCAAGACATAAAAGATCTGGTAAAGACTACACATAGTCGTCAGAAGTCATATTCTAATAGGTGTTGGAGGCCTTTGGAGTTTGTAGAGGGAGACTATGTGTTCCTTTTGGTATCAACTCAATAGGGATTATAGAGATTTGGAAGAGGTGACAAGATATATCTGAGATACATTGGCCCTTTTTAGATTATGGGTAGAGTTGATGAGGTGGAGTACCACCTATCTCTACCCCTGTAGTTACACCAGGTGCATGATGTCTTCCACTTTTCATAGATGAGGAGTTACATGCATGATCCATCACACATCATCAACTGGGGTGAGATAAAAATTGACTATAGGGAGACATTTGTGGAGTACCTAGTGGAGATCAATAATAGATAGGAGTGCATCTTTCATATATGATCAATTTATCTAGTGCATGTTTGGTGGCAGAACGAGAATCTACATGAGAGCAGTTGGGAGAGGGAGGCTTAGATTCATGCTTAGAAACTTCAGCTTTTTGTTGAGTAGCCCATGTTTTGGCTTTCAGGGATGTAAATCCCTAAGGTTGGGAAAATGTAATGACTCAGATTTTCTCTAGTTTTATTTTTATAAATTAATTTGGAAAATTATGAGACCAAGACCTAAGATGGAATGAAATTACAAGTCTAAGTTTTCCCAGAACGATACATTGAAAAATGATAGAATTTTAAAAAAACTCGTGGGAATTTTTTTCATTAAACATGAATAACTTCTAAACGGGTTCCCAGATCAGAAATACAAGGGATTAGTTGCAATTAGAGAATAATAATTACCTTAGGCGGGACCTAACCTTGACCGGTGTGGGTAGAGGGTGAAATTTAATGTTTGTACGTGAACGTCATTAAAACTTTTAATAAAAATATTTTATTGACCATTACGTGTTGATGTAGCGGTGGTTTCCCTTTTTAATAACACATGTCAATGGAATTTAGGGTTATCTCCATAACCATTGAATTCCCCTGAGGCAAGGAGAATAAAGCTCTCTCCCAATGATGAATTTCGGGAGATCGAGGATCGATGACTACATAGACCTCTGTTCTTCGTCAAAGACAGATCCAATCATCGAGGTAGGGTGTAGATATCTTTGTGATTTCTTTTCACCTTTTTAGAATCAAAAGAAAAATTTGGACCAACCCATGAATAGTTTGGTCAGTGGTTTGATTGATCTTGTGGGAGGGATAATTATTGCAGGATTAAAGGGAATAGATCTTGGTGATTATTACACTGTTGGTTTATTCATGATTCTTCTAACAAGAACAGATCAAGGCTACCACGAAGAATAACAAGATCTATTATTTGGGTGTTTTATATGATCCTTAAACCCTCTTTCTTGGCGTTACTCCCCATTAGACCCTCATGGTCAGGATGCAATTTTTCTGGGAGGCTCCAAATGCGATAGGACCCCCAAAGTTCCTGCAAGGAGAATCGAGGACTAGGGATGTGAAGGATGTGACCCGAGGATCGTGGAAGTGTGTAAATTTCATAAAAAAAAGCACTAGAGCTGCAAAGGAGACCCATGGAACCATGACCATTGGTAACACACAACGACGACCACATGCAGGTGTGGTAGAGGGTGGGAGTCGCCCCAGCGGTGAATGTGGAAGTGGCAGTGGTCGGACCGCTTAGGCGGTGCGGCCAGACCATGTAGGGTGGGAGACGAGGTTGAGGAAAAAAGGTCCACAATAGAGTATGGATGTGGCTTAAATCCACATTGGAGGAGGGAACTACGGTGGAGTCGAAGGTGTGTGCGGGGAAGGTGGGTTGGCTGCGTGAAACACAGTCCTACACCATGCTGACCAGTCATACATGGCCAAGGCATGCCGCATCCGGTGCACACACACCAGACCACACGCGGAAATCCATACCGAGGATTCTAGGATACATTCAACGGGCTGAGCTAGTTTGGTCCGGGTCAGGTCAGGCCTTATAGACCGGGTCGGGTCGGACCCGGACCGGACCAGGCCCCTTTTTACTAAATTGGACATATATTTTAAATCTTATGTCCATTTGAGAATACTTTTATGGTTTTGGAGACCTTGTGATGATACAATCATTTTAAGATACTCTAAGTGAGTTTTTGTTGAAGTTGGTTTAAAACCTAATGGCTTGAGGAATAGGTTCTCCTAGAATGAGCGCGCTACAAGTAGAGTCCTGTGGCTAGCTGTGACTATGTGATCTTGGTAACTATTTGACTTGGGGGCTATATGAACCATTGATGCTCCATGCTCTATTGACACTCAGTGCACCATCTATTCTTTGTGCACAATTGACGCTCCATGCACCAACGGTGCTCTGTGTGCCATCGACATCCTAGGTCCCATCAATGCTCTGTGAACCATTGACGCTTTATACTCCATTGATGCTCCGTGTGCCACTAATGCTCTATACACCATTGTTGCTCCATGCACCATCGACACTAGTAGTGTCATAGTGAGTAGGAGATTCGGGGACTACCACTAATAATACCTATATTTTTTCTTTATACTTATACCTGTGTGAGATGACTGCATTGAATCCACTTTTTGTGTTTATTTTGTGGTATACTTCATGTATTTCTTAGTGGTATTTTCCTTTATGATTTTATGGTCCCTACTGAGTATTGTTTTACTCACCCCTATATGGGCTATGCTTTTATGTGTCATGTCTTATGTAGATGATCAAAAAATTGATGGAGTCCTTAGTGGATCATGGTGAGGTGGTTCTTAGAGAGAGGTCGGATAGACGAGGTGTGCTTCAGTGACTTCAGACATATGTTTCTATACCTACCCTTCAGGTAGGGGTTTTTTGTGGACCAGTATCAAAAATTTATACATTCACTTTGGCAGACTTTACTTTTGGTAGGCTTGTATTCTAGCCCTGTTTACATTCCATTTTTCCTATTGTGGTACTATTTTGTTGGCATCTTAGTTGTATTCATTTTTTTACTTAGTGTTTTTATATTTCATCATTTTGGGCTTAGAGATGTGTGTGCGTACATGTACTTAGAAAAATGCCTCCCATTTATGGGATATGACAACTCAGTTCTAGTCTCCAACCCTTGGCCTATCTGAGGCATGCTTTTTGTAGTCACATTAATGGCCCCTATGGGATTGGTGATGAAACTTTCATCCTATCGGTTAAAAAATGAAAATAGTATTAATGCGTACTTACAACCTACCATCTCCATGAACGGTGTAATTCATTTTTCTATAACTATGTTTTATGAATGACTCTAAACCCATATATAATGAGTATATATGATATTAATATCATTATTTACATTATTTAGATGATGAAACCATGATCAAAACATAAATACCAAAACTATCGAATCAAAACATAGAAGAAAAATGAAACAAATATCACATGAAACACTGATTTAAATAAATAATTGTTTATAAATATGTAATAAAAGGTTATAAGTAAATAATATATGATATTATATATAATATTATGGTTGTCTAAGATTTTTATAATAAATATATATTTATTATACCTGAGGTTCCAACATGTACAAATAAATCAGATCTAAGGTAATGAATTTTTATCTCAAATTGTCTTATTTGGGTCATAAGTTATGTTATACACCTGTAATATTTTATAAGGTGTATATACAGACCCTTTGAAATTTTATATAATGAAATTATTTATTTTTATGATATTTTAAGTTTTATTTAAATTTATTCTTTCTTGGAACTTATAATTCAAAATTTCTAAAGTGGTTTGGGTTTTATGTTAAAATCTTATTATTTATCAGGATTGTTTATGATTAAGTTATGTTGATGAAATATTATGATATAATTAACAAGTAACTCATTAATTTTCTTATAATATTTTCTATTTAATTAAAATACATGTTTTTATTTTATTTTTTGTACCCTAAGTTCTCATGATGAAAAAAATATATTTTTAAGTAAAATATAATTTATATATCTCTTTAGTCAGAGCCTTTTTTTATTCTATATCCATCTTTTATATAAGTGTTTTAAAAATGGGGTTTTACTATTCTCAATTTTTTTTGAATGTAATAATTACCCTTTTTTTATTTTCTAATTTTTTTTAAAAAGGAATCTTCATATCGCCTTCTGAATGAGGTACTTTTTGACTTTTTATAAAAATGTTAAAAGATTTTTTTAACTTATAAAGCATGGTCATAATTTTCTAGCTTCATGACCACTATATTATTTTAAGAATAATTTAATATATTCCATGTTTATTTTCAAAAAAAATATTTCCTATAATATTTTAGATTTTTTTTTGGTTTTAAGGAAGTGATTTCAAAATGGAAAAGATATTTTTCTCACAAATGTTTTTAAATATATTTTAATGAAATATCTTTTCAGCAACTTCAAAAAAAAAATTTCTTTCTTATATTTTACTGAGGATATGATCCAATGGTACTATCCATGTTTTTTCTGTAGATATTTTATGATTATGATTATGAGATGTTTATGAAATCAAGTTCTTTTCCATGAGTTTTACTATAATGAAATGTTTATGAAATCTATTTAATTTTTCTTGGGTTATGATATGATGAATGTTTGCTGATATCTCGGATAAAATATGTATGATTTTTTATGTTATTTGTGGTACCTATATCTTACTATAATTGACTGGGTAAATATGGATAGTTTATGAAGTAAATATGTTAATCATGAACCAGATATTTTTGTTCACAATTTTAATTTTGGACCTGGTTTTTAGGTATATAAGATTATGCATAGACCTAGTTTTCATGTCCATATGTTCATGGTTGGACATGGTTACATATCTATAAGTTCATGTATAGACCTGGATATCATGTTCATAAGATTATGCATGGACATGGTATCATGACCATTAGTTTATGGGAGGGACTTATTTCATTTCCTCATCTTAATGAGTGAACCTGTTTCTATTTACCCATGTTCAAAAAGTTATTGGCTTATGTATTCTAAAAAGTCACACCTAATGATAATTTTATATTATCATGGATTATGTTCTTTGATTACTCTATGATTCATGTATTATGAACTCTGGATTTTTATTCTATGACTCAATATTATGATATTTGATATGTAGGGTATGGTTTTCAATTTCTATGTTCATGTTATTACACTTATTCTCATGATATGCTTATATGAACCCTGATATCTCCCTTTTTTTCCATAAATAAGTTATAAGTTCACCCTTTATTGTTTTTCCATTCACTATGTTATGAAGAATGGTTTTAGAAATGATATGTCTAAAAAGGGTTCTAGTTATAAAGAACTTAATGGGAGACTCTTATGAACTTGTTGTTTATGTTCCAATGTTTCCAAATAAAATAGAGATATATGACTCTGGATTGGATCGTTATGTAATGTAATGAATATTAAAATGTTAAGATGTTATATATTTTTATGGAAAGTATGGGTCACTTTAGGATAATGTAGGCCTGATCCTATATGACTAAAAACAAGATGAGATGGTCATTTGGATTGCAAATCATAGGATAATATTGTGGTTTATTAGTAACGATATGGATAAAATCAATGAGGATCACACCACCCCAGATCATGGCAAACCTCTAACTACACCTAATGATTCCTTAATTAAATGGATGTATCCCATAATGGAATACCTCTAAAATAAAATTATCTTACAAGATCGATCCAAAAAGAAGAAAATATATCTTAAGTAGTAAGTTTCATCCTCTATGGTAGAATGAATTATCTAAAGGGCCTATACAAATGAGGCTTCACTAGATCCCACATTAGATTCATTTAAGGAGGAGTGAACCTCACTATCATGCAGGAAGTACATAATGGAGCCTATGAAGCCCACCAGTTAGGAACCAATCTCTTCAATCAAACATAGAGATTTGGTTATTTCTGGTAGTTTATTATTCTAGACTACACAGAGATTACAAGTTTCCATGTTTTTTAGACTCATGGAGGATTTATTCAACAACCCCCACTATTGTTACACAACATCAAATACTCTTAGCCATTTTCTGTATAGATAATATATATCCTAGAGAGATATACCCTAACCAAAACAAAAGAAATTCATGTACATATTTATCACCATAATTTCTTCTCCAAGAGGGATGATTATATATAACTTAAGGTATTCCAAAAAGGGTATTATACATTTTGTGACATTTAATATCATTATCAAATTCTGTATCCCTCACATGATTTTGAAAAATAATTACTCTAATTTCTATGTTTCAAAATTGAAGAGGCTATATCAACAATATAAAATAAATTCTAACCATTCAGCATTATATTATGTATCTATGAATAGATAGATATATCCCTAAAAAAACTATATATAATATTATTTATAAGACCGAGGAAAAAGAAAATAATTCATGGTAAAAAATGGTCCTATATTATTTTTTGTATTATATCACCACAAACTAACTTCCACACATATGACCACATATTCACTAGTATATTTGATTGATGTAGTCTTTCATATTGAGTTCCAATTGAACATTATTTTATTGGACATACATAATTAGCTATATGAAGATCTAAATTCTAAGATATTTCTAGATGAACTAGAGATACTTGATGATAAAAGATTACACACACTATAAAACCTTGAAATCCAAGAGAATGGTGTTATGAAATAATTCAACTAGAAGTTTCACCTCAACTTATTAATTCAAGAAGAACTAGTGCAGGCATTGATAACTCCCATGATTCTTAGGAAGAAACCTGTGAAAACAAACCTGAAATGGGAAGGGCCTCACATTATACATAAGGTCTACTCCAACAAAACCTATTACCTAATTACAATGTATGGAGAGCATATTATTCCTACTAATAATAAAATATTTATCAATAAGTACTTTTCAAGATTTCATGATGGGTCCAACCATCATTATCATATGATGTAAAAATACACTACAACATCCCAACCACATGACTATAAACCACATAAATTATAATCATTATTATAAAATAACCAATTAAATAACATATAGTTTATCCTACATGAATTTAATCTATTCAGAGTGGTTTACACAGCAAGTCCCTAAAACTACTTGGAGGGGTCAGTTCCATATGAACTCAAATCATAAATGTCCTATTTTAAGAGCTTGATCTAAATGAGTATTTATTTCACCACATGTTCAATGGTTATCACTATATTATCCAAACTTAGAATCATGGTTCACCTAACCCATGAGTTAAATTTACACTTTACGTGAACTATATATTGCTTGATAATTATTATCATAGGATATTTAGTGACACATAGATCTTTAATATTGGCCCTAGCCACAAATCACATTGATATAAAACCTATCTTGGTTTATAGTATCTTCATTCAAATTAGGTATTTACAAAGTAGACTCTACCATTAGACAAACTATATTTGATAAGAACAATGTTTTTCTTAACTAAAATTACCATAGGATACATAGTAACGCCTAGATCTCTCATCCTAGAACCAGTTATAACTTCTATTTCCATGCCTAATACTACTTCAATGATGGGAATTTCTTTATTCAAAATTGGTTTCATCCTTCTCAATCACTATAATATCCACACAATTATCTCTTTTCCTCCATGACATAATCCAAATTTATATAGGTAGATTATATATCAAGAAGTATGTGTATATTGATTTTAATTACTGTAGGATATGCAATGATGCTTGGATTTCTTATCTCCGACCTAACCATAGATTTCATCCTCATGTTAGACCTTACCTAGAGGGTGATACTATCACCCGATCATGTTAGGTATTCCCATGGTCATGAATTAGGATACGACCAATTAGGTTGTATTTTTTTAGAGACTCCATTCAAAATGGGTTTCCTCTCTTCTCACAAGAGTATATCCATTAACATCCTTACCATACCCCCTACACATGAGTCAAATATATAAAATGACATTTTCAGAAAAATGTGTGTCCTAATGGAACCAATACTAAGATCTCATAATCAAATTTTCGAGTTTAATTCTTAATATTTCTGGATATGTAGTGATGTATAGATTGTTGGACCTAGCTACAAGTATCATCCAAATCAAACCCTTACATTATTTTATCATCTGAGGAATCACTCATTTATAATTAATTACCAACCATGGGATCATCACTAAAATAATTCCATTTCGTATTTCTCATGAGGAAAATCTGTAAAAAACCCTATATATAAAGGTTCTAGTCACACAAATGAAAACCTCATAACACCTAAGTCTATACTACACTACTCTAAAATTCTTCGAATTGGCCATCATTATAATACCTTAAACAACATGAAATATGAGTACCTTTCACATGATGTTAAACTGCTTGAAATATTACATTAAAAACCTTTAAATAGATTAGAAAGGTCCATATTATATGACCCAAATTACTTATATGAGATTTATATCCATGTAAGGGTTCTTGGTGTATGGTCTATATCTATAAACCTATGCTAGTATAAAATTCCCCATTCCCGAGGAAACCAAGATCCCCAATTCAAGGTACAATCCATGGAGATTTTTCTAGTTTTAATCACATACTAAGTTAAAAATTACCCTTTCATACATATGATATAGATCCACATAGATACTATTTATTAATATTTATTTTTTGTCTTGATACAAATCATTATAGGTTACGTAGTGAAACCAAAACTCCTTATTATGGGCCTAGTCACAAACCCTATAAGTTTTAATCTTAGTGCTCACAATCTTACTCATTCATGTTGTGTTTCTTATAACGGCATGAAATTATAACATATCCACCTACTCCTCTTATGCACATGAGTTAGATCTATTCAATGACCTCATAAAAACTATATGTATATTCATTCATTTTATTATGGTATATATAGTGTAACATCCCAGGTAACTAAAGAATATGACTTTTTAATATTTATTAATACTTGAGAATTAAATATTATTTTTACTTTAAAGTGGATTCTATTTTTGATGGAATATCCGACAATGAAATAATGCGTTTCTCTAAAATCTTATGTTTCTCACAATGGAGAGCCATACTGAAAAAATAATAAAATAATAATATTATTTTAAATGTTATTTAATGCGTAGCTGTTGTATTGATGAGAATGAACAAAACTAACTACTTTATGATTAAACATGTTTGTTAATTTTTTTTACATTTATCCAATAAAATTTATAGGCTTAAAATGAGAATGAATCCTATTTTAAGCATAAATACTCAAATATTTTTAAAAGGTAGTTTTACCACCTTTTGACCTAGAATCCATTTTCAATCCTGTTTTTTTTTAACTTTTATATGTTCTATGGGACAATATAAACTTCTTATTTAGAATAAGGACATCAAAATTTACTTTGGGTAAATTTTTTATATTTTTATGATAAAGTTAAATTTTTAATGAATAGTGAAAAATATGACATTTTTGGTCAAAATCATCTCTTCATCTAATTTATTTATATAGCTAGATTGTACTTTTAATTGATTTTAAAGTGAAATTAGATTATATTTTTATCATTTATTCCAATTTTGTTCATTGGATGTAATTTTACTACAAAATTGGAAATAAAAACATGTCAATCTTTTGGTAGTTTTTACTTCTTAAAAACACGCTTTTTTTGTTTTGAAAACGAGAATTAATTTTAAATTAATTTCTGAAATTTCTATGTTATGAATTTTGAAAAATTGATTCCATATTTGGAATTAGGAGGTCAAAATTCTGTAAATAGGTATCTTTTAGTTTTAGACATTATGAATAGTAACTTTAGTAAATATTTTATTTACCATGGTTAATGGGTAAATCTATTAAATGAGGATAAAAAATAATATTATAATAATATTAAACAACCCTAAAACTTGTCCTAATACTATTTTATGAGGCATTTACTACCACTATAATCATTGGGTCAATTTTTGGATCCCATGGAGCTACTTTGATGTGAAAATGACATTTTATAAGAATTATTTTAAAGTAAAGAAAAATAAAACATAAACATGTATTTTTTACTAAACTAATTTTTATATGTGGTTATATAAGTGATAAATTCAAATATAAATAGTCATTAGAAATCTAAAAATATTTTCTATATCATTCAATTTTATTTATAATTTTTAGACAACAAATAAGTAAATATTAATGACACAATGATGATGTACTAATTACCTTATTAATGAATGATATAAATAAATGAGATTATAAATAATATAATAAATTTAATTTAAAACTTCTTATGTCATAAACTAATTTTATGGTAGATTATGAATTATTATATTTTAATTAATGAAGTTTTTTCAAAATAATCTTGTTTTTAAGGATTTTTAAAAAATTCATGATATGAATAGTATAAAAATTTAAAGAAATGAGTTTTTAAAATAAATACTATTTTATTAAATTATATAATAGTAATAAAAATATAAAATTCAAAAAAATTACTTAGATATTTTTTAAATGTCATTTATGAACCAATTTAAGTTCTATTGGCATTTTATAGTAACTGTATTAACCATATAGTATGAATACACAAGAAGACATGGTAAGAGTTAAATTAGTGAACTAAGGGTTAAAGATAAAAGATAAGTTTAAATTTGTGACCTAGACTTGTCTAAAACCTATTGGTTGAGAGTTTTTTTCACAAAATATTATCTTATCTTTGAAATAAATAACTTTGGGACCATTTTAAATCGAAAATCATTTTATAATAAAATATTACTTTCAAACATTCCTAAAGTGCCCATCCTCCCTCTTATAAATGGGCATCACCTCTACCCATTTAATCACACTATAATTCCTATTTAATCATCCAAAATATACCAAAATAATCCCCCAAAATCTATATCTTCCTCTTATAATCCTTACCATAGTCATAATGAAATTCAAGAAATCCTTTTGGCTCAAATGAAAGGGAATTACACGTTTTAGAGTCAGCTTCTTCTCTAAAGTTCCTTTCCATTATTTTACTTACTCACTCCCTATTATATGATTATAATTTGATTACATAAAAACACCATAATCCAAAATATACTATGATGTCTTTATGATAATTATTATAACTACACTTACACAAACCTCCATCTAATGGATATGAGCATACTATTTCTACGAATGGTGAACAACTGCCTCATGAAACGATGATTGTTCAATTTTCCCCTACCACCTCTCATGGTGGAAATTATGATGGAACTTTATTTATATATGATATATAATATATTTATATTATCTATATACCTTTTTATTTTTCATTTATATCATACCTTTTTTCTTTTAATAATGTGTAAATATGATAATTTCATTTGAGGAAGCACAGACTAGCACCCCCTCAAAGTGATATGACTCATTCATGCTATACATGGAACATATAATGGATAGAGTTAATTAAATTATGAAACATATATAAAATATGATATTATATTGGAATTATAATATACCAATTTATCATTTAGTTTTCATTCCATTAAATATGAAAAAGAAATGAATGTAGCGTTCATGCATACATACGACATACTGTCTCCATGAATGGTGAATTTCATTTCTTATCTCCAAATGTTATGGAATATTACAAAGAAATACATAATTTATCTAAATAAATACATACTGGTTATATATGAGATTTAAATCATGAATATCATTTTGGAGATAATGGACTTTTGACCACATGGACAATTTGTAATTATAACAAGCTCATTTTTGACTCAAGTAATGAATATCGACAAAACGACTGATATTAACTTAAATAATTATGTAATGTTTAAAATATAGTAATAAGTGATATAAAAGGAATAATAAATTTGAAAAATTTTCTGAATAAAGTATAAATTTACATAAGTTTATTATTCAGGAAGAACAAGGAACATACATGACGAGTCGGACTCAAGGTAAGGGACTTTGTCTCAATATCCTTTCATTGAGGCATATTTTTATTTATTCACGATATTATTTTATACAGTGTATAAAACCCTTTTAATTTTAATTTCATTCAAAGGGAGTATTGTTTCTATGAATTGTTTTACTAAACAACAAAAATAATGTTTCTTTTTAATGTATGAGGTGAGGATGACTTTCCCTCTGCAACAAGCATTATTTTATATCTGGATTCCTTAACAAGTCGTAATGTTTTCAAATGAAAATAAATAACATATACCATTTTTTTGTATTTTGGTATTGAAAATGGTTTTTATAAAGAATTTATTATTTAAATATCTTGAAATGATATATTGTGATTGAAATGTGGAAATGTTATCTTTCCTCTATGCTTATTTTATGTGTTTTGAATATGTTATGATTCTTGGGAATTGTTTATATATATGGGTAGTTCTATGATAAACCTAGGGTGGGTGACCCTGAGATACATTTCCAATTCATTGGGTAACATGATAGAGGTAAACATTACTGTTTCTCCTTTGAGATTTAAGGAATATACTATGATTGGTATTCCGAACATAACTCCCTATGTAGCTGTGACAGATACGACGTAAGTATGTTATGGAGGCCACAAGTTACCTTTTTTGATTTATGATTTCTATGTGTTATTCATAAATCTTATGATTTCATGAGGTATGTTAAAAATCATATGTTTATGATTGAAAAATATGACCTCTTTGACTTTCATGTATTCAGGGACTAATTTTTTATTTCATTATTTTATATCCCTTACTGATATTTTTTTACTCATCCCAATTATTTAAATGTCTTTCATATGGTATAAGGAAGGGCAAGGTAAATGAAGAATTCATTAAGATTTATATCTTGAAAATAATTATTGTTTATTTAATGAGTTTTTTTTGTGAAAAAATTTGGACAGAGTAAAAGTGTATACTTTGTAATTTTTGAGATATAATGTAAAAATTATGGACTAATTCTCTAAAACCCTAAACATGGAAATATCCTCAATGTAAAATTCTTGACTTAATTCAAGATTATGTAATGTTTAAGGATGGAGCCTTATAGTTGGTATCATAGGTCATCTTTGACGACTTTAGAAGTTAGGATACTATTAAAATAATTAATTTATGGTAAGATTGAAATAATATAGCATTTAAAGATTACCGTGTTACTTTGACAAAGATATTACTGTGTTCAAAATGGTTTTCCCTAGAGAAAACATGGAAGCTATAATGGGATGACATCAAGAGGAAAAAAACATTCAAAATCAGCAACCTAAGATGGTCATAATTGAACTAAACAATTTTTTTGCAGTGATGGAATAGTTAAATTGGTCTATAAATGGTGGTGGTATGCATGAATGAGATTATCCAAATTAACCATAGAAGAACATTCTTGTAGTGGAGCATTTCATGAGGCAACACCACCATCATTAATAGGATCACCTGACCCCATGCAAGCTGAAGGGTGGATTAAAGCACTGGAATATATTTTTGATGTCATGTGGTGTTCAAAACATCAAAAGGCTAGTCTTGATATTTACCATTTTGAAGGTGAAGCCGATCAGTGGTGGTCTATGGTTAAAAATATCTAGATAGTGAGGTGATTTATGCTCTTGATTTGGATGAATTAAAAGTTATATTTCTAGAGAAATATTTTTCTGATGCTGTTCAATTTAAGATGGAAAAAAAATTCTTGGAATTTAGGTAGGAGGATGACTCAGTGACTAATTAGGAAGAAAAATTCACTCTACTGAGAAGGTATTCTCCAAATTTTATATGATATCTTGATAGTAAAATCATTTTTTACTCAATATTAAAGCCAAATTTTCAAAATTATTTATTTTCTCATGAGTTAAAAATTTATGAAAAACTTGTTTAATGTGAAGAGGAGGTTGAAATTGAATTTTTTGATGATCATGTGTTCTTTGACAAATAACATAATAAGAGGTCAAGGTGGTGGAAAAAAGTAAAGAACTCTTCAAAAAAGTCTGATGGTAAGAAACTTAAGTTTACAGTTTGTGAAAATTTGGGTAAAAAGAACATTGGGGAATGCCTTTTAAATTTTGTTAAGTGCTTATTATGTGGTAAAATGAGACATAAGTCTCGTAATTTCACTGAAAAAGATCAGGGTAATGGTAAGACAAAATATGATTTACAGTCAGTAAAATGTTTTAAGTGTAATGAAATAGGCCATTATGAAAATGAGTGTTTGATGAAGAAAAAAATGAAGGAAAACATCCAAACTACAAGAGTAATGGGGTGTTGAAATCCTTTTCAACTACTTCATTAGATGTTGGTCCATCCAATGAAGTGGTATCAGGTACATTATTTATTTATTCAGATTATTCCAATGTGTTGTTTGATTCAGGGTCTAAAAATTCTTTCATTTCTGAGAAATTTTCTAGTAAATTGGGAATTCCATCTCAAGATATGAATCCTAAACTTTTGGTAAAAAAACCTGGGGGAAATGTTGATACAAAAAGAAATTATAAGAACCTTCCTGTACTTGTGTTTGAAATGAATCTACCGGAAAACATTATTGTTTTTCCTCTAGAATAGTTTGATGTTATTTTGGGTATGGATTGGATTTCCATTTATGTAATGCCCTGACTCTCGTTACCCAGAGTCGATACTTTATTACATAACATTGGCATGATCAAAAGGGATCAAATCCCGAATGACCGATCAATTTTGATGCCTTGGAAACAAGATACATACATAAGTTCAACATTGCAACTTGAAAATAAATAAAACACTAATTTACTCTATTAAAAACATACAAGCCTCCTAGATTATGCCACAAAGTCACTCATAACTTACTTCTTCATATCCTAGGAAAATGAAATATAAGAATGGGGTGAGCTCAAATGCTTAGTAAGGGTAAGCAATGTAGCAAAAGATAACATAAACAGTAAACATGGTGAATAATTGGAGACGCATGCCTTTACCAATAATAAACATGAAAAATTTTATGGTTGGAATATGATCTGAGTAAATAATTCCATAATAAAACAAAATCATGGATATTCTACTACTCTAATGAACACATGAAACATCAATATTATTTTCATAATGATGAAATGTGTAATGCCGGACATTCTGAAACATTTTGTCAAGGCCTCGACCAAGATGTCTAAAAATGATTAATGCCTCGACCAAAACCATATATCAAAAATTGGGAAAAGCTTCATCCGATTCCATGTCTAGTTGTATCATGAGAAATATCGATGCATTGAGGAGCTATAGCAGGCTGCACCCACCACTTACTAAGTCCAATACATTCCTCATATAAAAATGTTTAAATATGACACAAACATTCATATTAAAACTAGCATATGAAATGTCAACACTTTAACCATAAACCATGAATGATATACAAATAACACATCTATAGTAAAACATATCGCAAAACCTTGAATACAATATGAATGATTTGTATCATAATGAATCGACTTTAAACAAGCATAAAATCCGTTAAAGGATGTTGTCATAGATGAAATCAAAACTATTTGAGAGAAATAACTCTTTCTTTTTTTGAAATCATTTAAAGTTACATAATTATAAAAGAAAACATTTATTTTCAAAATATTCCTATAATATTTCAGGGGAATATTTGACGATGTTATAACGGCGGAGAATAACCGCACTCGTCGTATAAGTTAAAAAAGACATTCTTACCTTAATTTTGTCAAAAAGGTCATAAAGTACCTTGTTTGGAAAACGACTGAAAGATTCCTTTCAAAACCTATAAGTTCAAATAAGGGTATAAATTAATTTAACCCATTGTCTAGTAAATAGTAAAAATGTTTTGAAATACATTTAAAAGAAACATGGATGTGGATGATAAAATGGTCCCAGTAGATACTTGCGTAAAAACAACCTCAGATAATAAAGAGATTGTGAAATTAACCCTTACCTTGTACTTTTCCTTGGTCAAGGGTATGTTAAACTCCTGTATAATAGTTAAATCATTGTTATTAAATTATGAAAGAACCATATATATAAATATTATATCATATATGATCTTCTAATATTTCTTTGTTAATAATATTTTAGTATTATCGTCGTTTTGGTTTTTAACTGATTTATTTTCCTTTATATGTTTTGTTACATAAGTAATGTTTGTTATGGATAGAATGTATCTTATTAATATTATGAATGATATTAAGTATTTAAGCATTATTTTTAATCATAAAATTAAAATTATTCTTGAATGGATACGATGGGGAATGAATCTCATCATGTTCGTGAAGACGGTAATCCGTACATACACACGAGCGACAATATCATTCTTTTGATATTAAAATCATATATAATTGGATGATATATAATATAAACAGAATCATTATCATGTTATATTTATTATTTACATCATTCATACTCATTATTATACCTGTCCAAATGATGAATTATTTTAATAACAAACTACATCACGACGTGGAGATGGTAATCCGTACGTACGCTCGTATAGTGACTTTTTCTTTTATAGAATAGATAGAATAATGAATATGGTTGTACAATTTTTATAATAACATCACAGTATGTAGAATATGCTAGAGTTATTATTTTATAATGGAAACAATAAAGAAAGAGGATGTGCAAGAAGAAAAGAACTTGAAAGAGGAGATGATTGACCTCTTCTTCAGGTTCATCCTTTTGATTTGATCAAAAGGGATCATTAGGTTGGATTATGACTAAAGGAAGGCCACAAGGATGAAGGAATGATAGTTGGGAGGATATTTGGTTAGGGGTTGGCCGAGGCAAATGGCTTTGAAGGTGTGGATTTGAGCGAACGTGAACTGCTCTTTTATAAGAGGGGTGAGAGGCACCTTAGGAAAAGATTGAAATATTATTTTATAATAAAATCATTTTCGGTTTATAATGGCTAAAAGATGAATTATATAAGGGATAAGGTGGGTATGGGTAGAAAAAAACTCAACCAATAGGTTTTAGATAGGTTTGGATCACTTTATTAACCATATCTTTTAGATTTAACTCTTAGTTAAATAGTTTGACATTTACCATGTCTCTTTGTATTTTTATATTATATGGTTAATAAAATTACTATAAACTTCCAATAAAACCCCAAGTGGTTCATTAATGACATATATAATAGTATTTAAGCCCTTTGTCTAAACCTTGGATTTTTAGGAATAGAATACCAATTAATAAAATAATATTTGTTTTAAAAACTCTTTTTTGTCAATTATGACACTATTTGGTATTTTGTTTTGTTTAAATTTATAAAAGCATTATTAATTTGAAAAAAGTTTCATTTAATCAACCCTAACATGTCATATTAACCTATAAAATTAGTGTAATTCATAAAAATTGATTTTTTTTAGAAAAATTCCAAAAAATCACTCTATGCTAATTTTGATATTCCGAATTCAAAAATGTTGTCTATTTTACTGAATTCAAAATATATAAGTTTCATTTATTAATTAATTCCCATTTTAAAACCCAAAAAGTGGGTTTTTAGAAAGGTAATAACAATTAAAAGATTGAAATGTGTTTATGTCAAATTTAAATGTGAAATTACTTATAACAACCTACATTGTATTAAATGATAATAATATAATCTAATTATACTTCAAAACCATTCAAATGCATAATTTAACAATATAAATAATTTCAATTAAAGAAGTTGTTTTCAATTAAAATATAGTATTTTTCACTATTCATCAAAATATGAAAGTTATCAGAAGAGTACCAACAATTTATCTAAACTAAATTTTTATATCCTTCTTCTAAAGAGAAATTTAATTTCATTAAATTGAATATATAGAAGTGTAAAATATTGGTTTAAAAAAAGGGTTCTCCATTAAAAGGCGGTAAAATTGCATCTTTTGAAAAATAATTCTGTTATATAAAAAATGATTTTTTTCTTATATTATGTCTAATAAACACATAATATGAATGTTAAAATTATATAGAGTATATAAGATCGAAAATGTAGTTAATACTATTCATAACCACTTTTTGAATGGTTAGTTTAGTAAGTTGTAGTGCGCTCGAACTCGGTGTTGCGAGTAGCGCAAGCTATTGAATTAATTTAATGAGATAACGTACTATGAAATCTTGGGGTGTTATATTCTTCCATCCTTCAATAAATTGCATCATCACAATTTGAAATTGTTTTTCGAAAAGGTTACAAATAGAAAAAATACCTTTGTGGAAAACCCACATCAAAAATTGGTTTAATAAAATTTACTCTTAATAAGAGGGAAAGGAAAATGAAAAAGTCACCACCAAATTATGATCTCGATTAGGAGAAAATTGGTGGCAATTAGTGACACATAATTGGAGGAAAAATGTAAATATTTATAGGGAGCGATTGAGTTCATCAATCACAAACAAATTTAAAATTGAGGGCCTCAAAGCCATCAATCTATGATGATATAAATTATCATCGGTTCAAAAAAACATAAGGTGTTAGGATAACACATTTTTGGTTTTGAGATCCATTCCCTAAAGTTTAATAATTAATTTATTTATAGAATAAGAGGAAAAATATATTCTTGACAAATAGCGTTTCATCTTTCAACTAATTCCTATCAAAAATTAATCTTTCACTCTGAAAGATAATAGAATTCAAAAATATTCTTTTTATCCTAATAATATAGGGTTAAAAAGACGAAGTTATTTGTTTGTCAGACTATTTGAAAAAACTAAATTATACAAACCACGACATCACTTAGGCTAGTGGTGGTGATACACCCTTATTGCCCTTCGATTGTGGGTTCAAGTCTGGAAGCCTTACCGGACACGACGGGTTGTCGCCCGTCCTCCGGGTTTTCATTTTTATGAAAATCCAGAAATAGTCTCAAGAAATGATTTTACCTTAATAATAGTATCCAATGTCAAACTTAATCGATTCCAACCTTTAGACTTATCCAAAATACTTCTGTCCAAACTCATAGTTCAAAATTTATAAGGAAGGTAAACACAATGAATATCCTTTTTTCCATGTAATGACATTTGAATACCTTGATCATGTATTCTTTTAAAACACGGTAACACCCTGAATTATCTTATAACCATATTGATTACATTCATTCTTCCTTATTCCTTATAGAATACAAGATATACTCCTTATAACCAAAAAAATGTTATAAACTCCCACAATGATGGAATAAGCAAACCATTAACCAGTTCCAATGATGTCAATAATATCCAATATAATGAATCAATCATCTCTTATTCCGAAATAAATACCTCAGTATCAGGACCACATTAAAGTTTTGTCTTTCCTTCAGCCATGTATTTTCCAAAATGTTTAACTTTCCATTGAATCACTTTTCTTGGTTTAATAAAATCTAAAGTCCTTAATGAAATAGTACTGTAGTACAATCCTTATATACTCCAAAATTCTTATAACATGTACATCATTAATACAATACTCATTTGAGAAAATAATTTAATAACAACATAAGAACTCTTACTCATTCCTCTTAATCATCGGTAGTATCATAACTTGATTATTATAAAATAGCATCATTTGGGGTATACTCTGATGATTTGGACATTGATTCACGTAGTGTCCCAACTCCTTGAAAATGAAGCATTTTCTATTTGAAAACTTTTTCTTAACATTGCAATCATGTACTTGGTGTCCCTTTTCTCCACACTTATAACAAAATCCCATTCCCTTTAAGAATTTACCAAGGTGATTCTTTCTACAATTATAACATATGGGAAAATCCTTCAATCCCTTATTCTCTTTATCCATCTTTCTCTCTACCATTTTTTTCTTCTCTGGCTTCCCTTCAATGCCATAGGACTTAGAAAATTCTTT
Organism: Viscum album; assembly: GCA_963277665.1. NCBI lineage: Eukaryota > Viridiplantae > Streptophyta > Magnoliopsida > Santalales > Viscaceae > Viscum > Viscum album. The sequence goes on along the minus strand of OY728132.1, from coordinate 1,845,297,579 downwards.
ACTTATCTTGTTAACACATGATACCATTTCTTCATATGATGATAATACTTGGGAGACTATTTACATTATAAATGTTTTCCTAACACCCTGAAAGATATGTTCCTTCTTACTCTTTGGATTATGAGTATTGCTGGAGGTCTCATTCCATCTACTAGGCACCATTTCTAAACAATGGTATACACTAGGTTAGTTTATGAATCGAAATGCATAATTTCAAAATTGTAAAAAAGTTAACATATATTTAACAGTTCATGGATATATTATATAATCATAAAAATGTTTTCTTTGAGGAGGTATGTACTCATAAAACCTTCATAGTGGTTTTAAAGAAAAAGAGAATTATTCTAAGCATATCCCCGGGAGTGTCGTTATCGAGAGTGAAATAAGGCCCATTGTCGTGCACCAGTTCCTGTTCGAGTTTAGCTCAAAGCGGTGTTTTTGAGTTTTACCCCTTGATACATTTATGCCAAAGCCGCCTCTAACTACTCATATCCAGGCATGGATGTATTGCTTGGAAAATCTAAAAATCTCTACATTACAAAAATTATAGGAAGTTCTTATATACTAATCTTCAAAGTCTATCTTAGGATAATATTCTCTAATCAAAATTTATCTAAATCTAGTTTCTAAGGTTTTTACTAAACTTCCTATGATACCAACTATAATACCCCAACCCCAGTTACCCAGAGTCTATGCTTTATTACATAACATTGGCATGATCACAAGGGATAAAATCCCGAAAGACCGATTAGTTTAGTAGTCTTGTAAACAAGATACATATATAAGTTCAACATTACAACTTGAAAAGAAATACAACACTAATTTTTTCAATTAAAAACATCCAAGACCCCTAGATTATGCCTCTAAGTCACTCATAACTAACTTCTTTATATCTTGGGAAAATGAAACATAAGAAATGGGTGAGCTCAAATGCTCAGTAAGGGAAAGAAATACAACGAAAGATAACACAAACATGAATCATGGTGAATAATTGGAAACACATGACCTTACCAATAATTAAATGAACACTTTTATGGAAATAATATGAGCTGAGTAAATAATTCCATAATAAAACAAAATCATGGGTATTATAAAAGTTGAATGAACCCATGAAGCTTCAATATTATTTTCATAATGAGGGAATGTATAATGACGGACATTCTGAAACATTTTGTCAAGGCCTCGACCAAGACGTCTAAAAATGATTAAGGCCTCAGCCAAAACAATATATCAATGATTGGGAAAGGCCTCATCCAATTCCATATCTAGTTGTCTCATGAGACCTATTGATGCATAGAGGAGATATAGCAGGCTCCACCCATCACTTACTAAGTACAATAAAGAAAGAGGAAGTGGAAGAAGAAAAGAACTTGAAAGAGGTTATGATTTACCTTTTCTTTGGGTTCTTCCTTTGGATTTGATCAAAAGGGATCCTTAGGTTGGCTTTATGACTAATGGAAGGCCTCTAAGATGAAGGGAGAATAGCTGGGAGGATATTTGGGCAGGGGTTGGCCGGGAAAAATTGCCTGGAAGGTGTGAATTTGAGAGAAGGTGAAGTTCCCTTTTTTAAGAGGGGTGATGGGAACCTTAGGAAAAGATTGAAATATTTTTTTATAATAAAATCATTTTCGGTTTCTAATGGCTCCAAAATAAATTATTTAAAGGATAAGGTGGGGATAGGTCAAAAACCACTCAAAAAATAGGTCGTAGATAGGTTTGGGTCACTATATTAACCTTATCTTTTAGATTTAACTCTTAGTTAAATAGTTTGACATTTACCATGTCTCTTTGTCTATTTTTATTTTATGGTTAATAAACTAACTATAAACTTTTAGGAGAACCGAAAGTGGTTCATTAATGATATATATAATATTATTTAATCCCTTTGGCCTAAACTTATATTTTTAGGAATAGAATACCAATTAATAATATAATATTTGTTTTAAAAACTCCTTTATGTCAATTTTGATACTATTTGGTATTTTGTTTTTTATAAATTAATATCATCAATATTAAATTGAAACAAATTAATTTAATCAACTATAACATGTAATATTAACCTATAAAATTAGTGTAATTCATAAAAAGTCTCAAATTACATTTATTTTGATATTTATAACATCAATTATTTTAATATTTCTTTAATAAGGTAATTACTACATCATCATTATGTCATAAATAAATTAAATTATTTAATATCTAAAAATTATATATAAAATATCATTATGTAGGAAATATTTTTGGATTTCTAATAAATATTTATAGTCAAAATTATCTTATGGGTAATCCTATATTAAAAATGTATTATTTATTAAACTTTGAATTTAACACTTTTAACTTTTCTTTGAATTAAATAATAATAAATGTCCGAATCTAATCCAAGTAGACCTAAACGATTAAATTTTATTCCTAATATTGTTATTGGTAAAATTAAACTTATCCAATTGAATTAGGACATGCACTAGGATAATAATAATATCACTTTTACCTTTAATTACCCTATTTACTTTTAACTATGGCAAGTAAAAGTCAAAAGTTACTGTTCACAAAAAAATATTTTTATCTTATTGAACCACATTTTACTTATTGATATCATCTGTGTCTCTTGGATTTTCGAAATTAAATTCACAAAATTGGTAAAATTAAGTTTTATTCAAATTTGCAAATGCTCCTAGGAGGTGGGTAAGAGACAGTAAATAGTTCGATAAGATTTTTATATATCTAAAATTTTTATAAACTGACTCCAATGAATTACATTGAACATATATAGGTATTATGTATCTATTTTTATATAAAATTAATTTAAGTAAAATAAATAATTATTTAAATAAAAAGTCAGTTTTAAACAATAACTCAGTGTTTTCACGATTCGTCAAAAATTGAAAGTTTTCAGAAAAATTCTTAAAATTCACCCTAAGCTAATTTTGATATTCCAAATTCAAAAATGAAGTCTATTTTACTAAATTAAAAATATATAAGTTGAATTTATTAATTAATTCCAATTTCCAATACCAAAAAGAAGGTTTTTAAAAAAGTAATAATTACCAAAAGATTGACATGTGTTTATGTCAAATTTAAATGTGAAATTACTTATAACAACATACATTGTATTAAATGATAAAAATATAATATAATTATACTTAAAAACCATTAAAATGCATAATTTGACAATATAAATCATTTCGATTAAAAAAGTTGTTTTCAATTAAAATATATTATTTTTCACTATTCATCAAAATATGAAAGTTATCAGAAAAGTACCAAAAATTTATCTAAACTAAATTTTAATGTCCCACTTCTAAATAAAAATTTAATTTCATTAAATTGAATATTTAGAAGTGTCAAATATTAGTTAAAAAAATGGTTCACCATTAAAAGGCGGTAAAATTGCATCTTTTGATAAATACTTCTTTTATCTGAAAAAATGAATTTGTTCTTATATTTTGTCTAAGAAACACATAATATGAATGTTAAAATTATATAGAGTATATAAGATCCAAAATTTAGTTAATAATATTCATAACAACTTTTTGAACGGTTAGTTTAGTAAGTTGTGGTGCGCTCGAACTCAGTGTTGCGTGTTGCGCAAGCTATTGAATTAATTTAATGAGATAACATACTGTGAAATCTTGGGGTGTTACAATTTATCATACTAAGATTAACTGTAGAGATAAAGAGGGATCTTTTCAGAAAGAATTTCAGTTTGTGTACAAGAATGAAACTTTACTTTTGATAACATATTAGGAAGCTGAGAAACTAGTAAAAGATGAAAATGAATGTTTCCTTGCACATATTGTTGAAAAAAAGGAACTATTCAGATTAATTATGTACTAATGGTCAATTAGTATATGGAAGTTTTTCCTGATGAGTTTCCTGATATAATACTTAATTTTGAATTTAAATTTACAGTTGACTTAGTTCCTGATGCTAAGACAATTTCAAAACAACCTTATCAAATGGTTAAAATTGACCTTTTAGAATTAAAGAAAAGATTGGGAGAGTTATTATATAAGGGTTTCATTCATCCTAGCACATCACCATGGGGTGATCCTGTCCTCTTTGTTAAAAATAAATACGGTTCAATGAGACCTTTCATTGATTATAGATACTTAAGTAATATCACTGTTAAGAACATGTATCCTTCTCCACATATCAATGATTTGTTTGACTAGATCTAGGGAGCTCAGTATTTTTTGAAGATTGACTGGAGGTCGGGGTACCATCAGTTGAATGTAAAGGAAGTAGATATTTTGAAGACCGTGTTTCATACTTGATATAGCCATTATGAATTTGTAGTTATGACTTTTAGATTAACCAATCCACCTGCGGTATTCATGGATCTTATGAATATAATTTTTATTGAGTCCTTGGATAAGTTTGTGGTTGTGTTTATTGATGATATTTTGGTATTTTCGAAAAGTAAATAGGAGAATGAATGTCATTTAAGGGTTTTCATGAAAACTTTATAAGAAAATAGACTATATGGGAAATTTAGAACGTCTGAGTTTTAGTTACAAAAAATTTCATTCCTTTATTGCATTGTTTCTAAATATGGAATAACAGTTGATCCTTCCAAAACAAAAGTTGTTAAGGAATGACCAAGAACCACAAATATAACTGATATTTGTAGTTTTCTTGGATTAGTATGTTATTACCAGAGGTTTGTTGAAATTTTCTCACAGTCATATATCCCACTTACTAATTTTACTCTAAAATGTGTTAAGTTCATCTAGACAAAAGAATGTGATGAATGTTTTCATGAATTAAAAACAAGATTGGTGAATGCTCCAGTTTTGGCACTGCCATCTAGAAAAGGTGAATTTTTTTTCTATAGTGATGCTTTATTGAAAGAATTTGGTTGTGTCCTAATTTAGACTAATCAGATAATTTCTTATGATTCACATCAGTTGAAACCCCATGAGTTAAATTACCATACACATAATTTGGAAATTAGCTAATGTTGTTTTTCTTTAAAAATTTGGATGAATAATTTGTATAGAGTAAAGTGTGAAATAATATACTGATCACAAAAGTTTGAAGAATATATTCAATTAGAAATAATTAAAAATGAGATAGGGGAGATGGATATAATTAATCAAGTATTATTATTGCATAACCCATTACCATCTGATAAAGAAAAAAAAGTGGTTGATGCTTTGAGTCGAAAGAGTAATGCTATATTAACCATGATATATTTAGAATGAGATCTTGTGGTTTTTTATTTAATGATTTTCGATTGAAAGTTGCTGGTGTTGGGAATTTCTCTATTTTGTTTCAGGTGGTAGTGAAATTGTCTCTTGCAAATATAGTAAAGCATGCATAGAAATAAGACAGTGAGTTGCAAAAAAATGTAGAATTGGTTTAGGAGGGTAAGTTACTTGAATTTTACATTGATAAAGACCGTGTTTTGTGGTTTTGAAGGATATTATGTGTTCCTTGTGATTCCCAGTTTAAGAAAGAGTTATTATGTAATTCTTATAGTTCTCTGTTTTCATTTAATCCTGGAAGTACTAAGATGTATAGAGACCATCAATATTATTACTGGAGGGATGGAATGAAAAGAGATATTGTATAATTTACCTTGAGATGTTTGATTAGTCAACTGGTTAAAGCAGAGTGGCTACAACCAAAAGGGATTCTTCAACATTTTCCAGTTCCATAGTGGAAATGGGAAAATGTGTCCATGGATTTTTTCGTGGGGTTAACAAAAAAATATCGAGGTAATAATGAAATCTCGGTTATGGTTGATTGATTGACTAAATCTGCTCATTTTATTACTATTCGAGATACTCTGTACCTAGATCAAATTTGTCTATTGTATATTAAATATATATTCAGGTTACATGGAGTTATCCTCTCCATTATATCTGATCATGATATTAGGTTCACTTATAAATTTTGGAAAGGCCTTCAGAAGTCATTGGGAACTGAATTAAATTTCAGTATAGATTTTCATCCTTAATCAGATGGTAAATTAGAATGAATAATTCAGACATTGGAAGATATGCTATGTGATTGTTTAATGGATTAACAGGAAATTTGGGACCAATATTTTTCTTTGTTTGAGTTTTATTATAATAAAAGTTTTCATTCTAGTATACTAATGGAACCATTTGAAGAATTTTTTGGAAATGAGTGTCGAAATATAGTTTTTTGGGATGAAGTAGGTGAAATGAAATTGATGGGACCAGAACTGGTAGAAGATATGGCAGAAAAAGTTCAGTTGATTTAGAAGCACATGAGAACAACTCAAAGAAGTTAGAAAAGTTATGCGGATAACCGGAGAAAGGATATTTCTTTTTAGGTAGGTGATCATGTCTTTATCGAAGTTTCTCCATGGAAACGTATGATGCATTTTCGGTAAGAATGGAAAGCTGAGTCCTAGGTTCATTGGAACCTATGAAAATCTTAGAGAAAGGTAGATCAGTTTCCTACATGGTGGATTTACCTCGAAGTTTATCCTAGGTACATAATATTTTTCATGTTTCAATACTGAGAACGTATATGATGGATCCATCTCGTGTTTTGAGTACAAATGTAGTTTAGTTAGAAGAGAATCTTTCTTATGAGGAACAACCTGTCTAGATTATTGACCGAAGAGAAAAAGTATTGCGAAATAAGGTAATTCATCAGGTAATGGTTTTATGAAAAAACTATATAGTTTAAGAGGAATCATGGGAATCTAAAAATGTTGTGAGGGATAAATACACCCACTTATTTGATATGTGAATAAAATTGCAAGGACACAATTTCCCAAATGGGGGAAGGATGTAACATCTCAGGTAAATAAAGAAGATTAAAATTTCATATTTTATTAATATATGTGAATTAAATATTAATTTTACGTTAAAGGGGATTCTATGTTTGACGGTGTACCCGACACACAATAATGGGTTTCTCCGAAATCTTATGTTGCACACAATGCTGAGTCATACTGAAAATAATAATAATATAATATTATTATTTTAAATGGTAGTTAATGCCTAAATATTTTATTAGCGGGAATTAATATAACTAACCATATTATGATTAAACATGTTTGTTAAATGTTTTGACATCTATCCAATAAAATTTCTAGGCTTAAAATGAGAATGAATCCACGATTAAGCATAAATACTCTTATATTTTTAAAAGGTAGTTTTACCTTCTTTTGAGAGAGAACCCTTTTTAAATATAATTTTTTTCACTTTTATATGCCATGTTAGACAAAATAAACTTCTTCTTTTGAATATAGATATCAAAATTTACATTGGGGAAATTTTTGGTATTTTTTCGATAAAGTTCATTTTTAAAGAATATTGAAAAATATCACATTTTAAGTAAAAACCGTCTTTTCATATAATGTATTTATTTAGTTATATTGTCCTTTTAATTGATTTTAAAGTGTAATTTGATTATATTTTTATCATTTAATTCAATTTTAGTCATTGGAAGTAATTTCACTTTGAAATTGAACATTAAAACTTGTCAAAATTTGTGTTGTTTTTTACTTCTTAAAAATGCGCCTTTTGGTTTTGACAACAAGAATTAATTTTAAATTAATTTCTACAATTTATATGTTTTGAATTCGGAAAAATTGATTCCATATTTGGAATAATTAGGTCCCAAATATTTAAATAGACAACTTTTATTTTTAGACATTATGAATAGTATCTTTTGTAAATATTTTATTTACAATGGTTAAAGGGTAAATCTTAGTGATGAGGGTAAAATATAAAATTATAACAATATTAGAATCCTTTAAAAAGTATCCTAATACTATTGGATGATATATATCCGACCATGGTCCTCCTTGGGTCGATTTTGGGACCCCATGGAGCCACTTTGATGCGAAGATGACATTTTATAAGAAATAATTCAAAGTAAAGAAAAATAAAACATAAACATGTATTTCTTATAATTTTTTATATATGGGGTTATATAAGTTTTATCTTCAACTATAAATAAATATTATAAATATAAAAATATTTCCTGCATCGTGGTATTTTATTTATAATTTTTAGACATCAAATAAATAAATATATTTTTGACACAATAATGATGCAGTGATTACCTTATTAATGAATGATTTAAATAAATGAAATTATAAATAATAAAATACATTTATTTTAGAAGAATTTATGCCTTACAATAATTTTAGGGATTAGTATGACTTGTTATATTTGAATTAATGATGTTTTTTTTCTAATTAATAAAGTTGTTATGGATTTTTAAAAAATTCATGATATGAATAGTATAAAAATTTACATAAATGAGTTTTTAAAACAAATACTATTTTATAAAATTATATAATAGTCCTAAAAATCTAATATTCAGAAGAATGACTTATATAATGTTTAAAATTACATTAATGAACCAATTTAAGTTCTATTGGCTTTGGATAGTAACTATATTAACCATATAGTATGAATATACAAGAAGTTATAGTAAGAGTGAAATTAGTTAACTAAGGGTTAAAGCTACAAGATAAGATTAAATTTATAACATAGACTTGTATAAAACCTATTGGTTGAGATTTTTTCGACCCAAAAGTATCTTATCTTTAAAATAAATGACTTTGGTTACATTTCAAACCTAAAATAATTTTATAATAAAATAATACTTTAAAACTTTCCTGTAGTGCACGTCCTCCCTCTTATAAAAGGGCATCACCTCTACCTATTTAATCACTCCTCTAATGACCCTTGGATCATCCATACTCTGAAAAAATAATCTCCAAAAATCCTTCTATTCCTCCTATAATTATTAATTTATGGAAAAAAAATTCAATAAAACCTTTTTCTTCAAATCAAAGGGAGTTACACTTTTTAGAGGTAGCGTCTTCTCTAGAGTTCCATTCCATTATTTTACTTCTTTAGTCTCTTTTATATTCTTATTCATTGATTACATAACAACATCAGTATCCTAAATATACTTGTATGTTTTTATGAGAAGGTTTCAAACTACACTTACACACACCTACATCTAATGGATATGAACATACTGTTTCTGTGGATGGTGAACTACTGCCTCACGAAATAATGATTGTTCAATTTTCCCCTATAATATCTAATGGTGGCCATTATGATGGAACTATATTTATATATGATATATATTATATTTAAATTTTCTATATTATTTTGTATTTTTTATTTACATAATACCTTTATGCTTTCCATAATGTGTAAATAAGATAATTTAATTTGAAGAAGTGCGGACTACCTCCCCCTCAAAGAGATATGAATCATTCATGACATACATGGAACTTACAAAGTATAGAGTTAATGAAATTATTTAACATATATAAATATGTTATTATACTGGAATTATTATATACCTATGTATCATTTAGTTTTCATTATATTAAATATAAAAAAGGAAATGAAAGTAGCGTTCATGCATACGTACGACTTACCGTCTCCATGAATGGTGAACTTCATTTCTTATATCCAAATGTTGTGGAATAATCTAAAAAAATATAATGGATCTAAATACATATATACTGGATATATATGAGGCTTAAATTATGAATATCATTATGGAGATAATGGAATATTGACCACATGGACAATTTGTAATTATAACAAGTTCATTTTTGAACCAAGTACCAAATATCAACAAAACGACTGATATTAACTTAAATAATTATGTATTGTTTACAATGTCGTAATAAGTGATATAAATGGAGTAATAAAATTTTAAAATGTTCCGAATCATGTATAAATTAACCTAAATTTATTATTCAGGAAGAACAAGGAACATACTTGAAGATTCCAACCCAAGGTAAGGGACTTCGTCTCAACCTCCTTACATTGGGGCATATTTTGATTTATACATGACTTTCCTTTATATGGTGTATAAACCACTTTGACTTATAATTTAATTCAAAGGGATTATTTATTCTATGAAGCATTTTACTAAATGACAAAAAGAATGTTTCTTTTTAACATATGCAGTGACAATGACCTTTACGACACTATGAGCATTATTTGATATTTGGCTTCCTTAACAAGCTGTAATTTTTTGTTAAAATCAAAATAAATACCATAGTCCATTTTTTGTTATTTTGTTATTGAAAATGGTTTTGATAAAACATTTATTATTTCAATACCATGAAATAATATATTATGATTGAAATGTGGAAATGTTATCTTTCCATTATGATTGTTTTATGTGTTATGAATATGTTATGGTTCTTGGGAATTGTTTATGTTTATAGATAGTTCCGTGATAAATCTTGGGAGGGTTAGCCTGGATATCTCTTTAATGTGTTGGGTAACATGATGGAGGTAAACGTTAATGTTTCTCATAAGATAATTAGGGAATATACTGTGATGGGTATTCTGAACATAACTCCCTATATCAGTGTGAAAGCTACAATGTAAGTATGTTATAGATGCCACAATTTACCTTTGTGATTTATTATTTGTATGTTTTATTCATAAATCTTATGATTTAATGAGGTATTTTAAGGATCTTATGTTTAGGATTGAAAGGTATGACTTCTTTTATTTGTATGTATTCATGGACTAATGTTTTCTTTCCTTATTTTATATCCCTTACAGATATTTTTATGCTCATACCAAGTTTTTGAAATGATTTTTCACAAGTTATAAGGAAGGGTAAGAGAAAAGAATAATTCAGGAATATTTATATCAAGAAAATAATTCTTTTTTATTTAATGAGTTTTATTTTTTTGAAAAAAATTGGATTGAGTAGAAGTGTCAGATTTTTTTAATTTTCTAGATATAATGTATTAGTTATGGACTAATTCTCTAAAACTCTAAACCTAAAAAGTTTCTAAATGTCGAATTATTGACTTAACTAAAGATTATGTAATGTTTAAGGCCGGGTACTTATATATAGTCACATATAAACCATATATTTCAGATCCATCCACAAATATTTTTCCATTTCCATTCACTTTCAAAGGTCCATAACAACCAAATAGTGGTTAGTTTAGGACTAGAATATCTATAACAATTTTTAAATACCCCATTGACACAAATTATACTTCATATATTGAGTGTTTCAAATATCCATAAATCTTTCATGGTTATAGGGAAAAGTGTATTCATATCTAAGGGATATATCTATTTGATTATTATACCTATGCAGTCAATACCCCACAGCCACCCAGATAGATATTTTATCCCAAGGAGAAGGTATTATAACCCCATGTTACCATGAAAACAATGTTATAAAACCCATAATTCAAATATTAGTGAGTTTTTCTTCATTATACATGTTTTAGTTCCTCACATCCTCAATCAAATACCTAGAGTTATGATTTATATCATTTTCATTTCTTGGTCAAAGGTGTTTGGGCACTCTTATCTCTCGAGCTCCATTTGGGTTGTTATATGCTCTCACTTATCAGTCATAGAACTATGAATTTAAAATAATTTCCTTAATCCATGAGATTATTTATACATGTATTGGAATCTCTATTCACAATAGGTTTATCTCCCCTAGGTATATAGACCGTGTCACTCATTGTTCAAGGTTGTATTACATTAAGCATCAAATACTTTTTAGTTCAAGCTATGAAACATTTAAACCCAAAAGAAAAACATATATAAAATATGACATTGAATTACAAGTAACTTTCCTCAAGTTTATCTACATTAGTGATATTTTCCTTCCATTCACATCGGTTCAACCATAACTGTAAAGAACCCAACTCCAGTATCCTAGAGCTATTGGTTAATTTATTACATTGGTAATTACTGCAAGAAATAAGATCTCAAAGAACAGAATATTTTATTGTTCTTGGTAAAATAGATACATTCATTATTACTATATTAAATTTTAAATATAAAATACATGTCAAAAAAACATTCTTTCATCCTTTATATTATTTATAATATCATTCTCTATATCCCAAGGAAAAGAAGACAAATAAAGGGTGATCTCAGTTTCCCCGTAGGGATACATTAATAGAATATATCATAAGTAAATAAAGAAAAATTAAAATGGTAGGGTAAATAAACAATAAAATATTTCATTTAATTAATAACATGATAAAAATATGCATCCATGGATAATATCAATCTAGTAATTCCATGGATAATAATAACTTAATTCTTAATTAAATAAATTATTAACATTTAATCTCATGATATCAGATATCATGGTACCCATACCCTCAAGTCAATAAGATAAGATTATTTAAAAATATGGGTTAAAATACACCAAAATCCATTTTATTCTAGATTAAAAATTTGTATAATGAAACCTATCAATGCATTTATGGTCTATATAATTCAAGGCCCCATCGATCACTGCATGTCCAATGCATTCCTCCTATATCGAATGATCGATATAATTCATTAACAATATACCTTCATAATAGAAACTAATATTGCGTAAAGAATAAGTATTTATCAATAATTCCCCATTCAATAAAATAATTTCAATGTATAACAATATTTGTAGAAATTTTATAAGGTTAGGTAATAATCATATCAATGATATAATGAATATGTATGTTTAAGAGAAATGTAATATCTAATGATCACAAGTTTGTGAATGTTTCAAAGGATGGTTTCCTTACAACACATAACCAATGGTGAATAGGTAAAATAAATTTTTATTTTCACTAATGAATATACATTACATTAAAAATAATTAAAAAATTCTTGTGAAAAATGACCTTCCCATTTTTGGAAATCACTTATTTTAAAAATAACTTTGAAACTATACAGTAAAATATTTTCTTTAGAAAAAACCTTGAAAACTTATCAATGAAGCTTAAAATTAAAGATTATTTATGATGGTGGTAAAATATCTTCATGCCACATAAGTTAAAAAATATTCCTTCCATACTTTTGTTGTAAAAGTCACACAAGACCTTGTTTTGAAGGTGAGAAAAATATTATTTTCAAACTATTTTGTAAAAAATAAAACATGGGTACAAATGTATTTTTTTAAATAATTATAGAAGTGTAATTTTTTTTTATTTTTTAGAGAAAATATGTATATGGAAGAAAAATATATATTATAAATAGAGAAATAAGAGTGGGTTTTGTTTTAAATAATTCATTTCTTGATCTAAGTTCCAAATAGAAGAAAAGTTGGAAGAAAATATGGAACTATTTAATTGAGTAAAATTGAAATAAAAATTAATCAAAATTAATAAATATATATTAATTTTAATTACCTTAAAGGATAATTATACTCACCACATAAAAATAAACAGGTGAATAATACCAAATATGTCTCAATGGAGTGGAAATTGAGATGAAATCCCTTACATCTTGGCTGATTTGTCACATTGGTTCTCTAAAATCAAGTATATTAAATTTAAATTTGTTATACTTAAATACCAAAACTGTATTTATATCTATGATATCTTATATGATTCATTTATAAAATTTTATTAACCATTTGTTTATAATCATTTATTACTATCTTTATTCCGAGTGTTAACTATTTTTTTCATGTATGTTTTGATTCAGTAGTCTCGGTCCTTGTGTATTTCTCATGGTTAAATTAAATCTTGATTTTTTAAGATATATATATATATCGAATATATAGATATTTATAATCATTTGTATAGATAAATATTGAAAAATTAATTACACTCTTCATCGAGATGATACAGCATACATATGTATAAACAATGTTTTCACTTTTCGATGAATGATAAGAAAGAATTTAAAATAATAATTAACCATTAAAAATTAAATTAGTATACAATATATATTCATTAAATAAATCCTTATTTCCATACATGTAAAATGTAAGCGAAAGACGGATCACATCACTTCGTGGAGGTGGTAGTCCACACATACACACAAGAGACGTTATTGTTTTCTAATAGATTGGAAGATAAGGAGGTATATATGATATTATAGTCTAAGAATAATAGTTATTTCATAAATATCATAAATAATTATTATTTTTATATTTATAACCATCAAAGTAAATTGTTGATGAAAAAAAAATTACATCACTACGTTGAGACGGTACATCATACATACACACAAGCGATGATTTTTCTTTAGATGGGATGAAAAAAAGATAGAATTTGGTCTTACCAAAATCATAATAATATCTTAGTATATTGATGATACTGGATTTATTATTTTAGGCATTTTTCAACAAATTATGAGGATGTATAATAAGAAAAAAACTTGAAAGATTTAGTAAAGATGATTACCTCTTATTTGGTTGACTCAAATTAGATCTCTTATTAAGGGATATGGAGTTTCTATTTTGGAAGTTACAGAACATCAATAACTTGTTTAAGAATTTTTAAAAGAGAAATGAGTAGGTTATAGATGATAATAGGGAGAAAATATGCGTAAAGAAGTAATGGTGGACGTTCCCTTTTATAATTGAGGTCAAAGGCACTTTTGGAATTTCGTAAAATATTAAATTAATATAAAATATTTCCCTAATAAAAATTGATAAAAAATTATATAATTCTATTATAAAGGGAAGATGAGTCAAAATAATTTCATCCAATAATTTTATTATCTGTTTTAAATTTTTTTCACCATTATCTTTTAGTTTTAACCCCTCATTAACCATTTTGACAATTATCACACTATTAAAATTTTCTATATTATAAAGGTCAACAATGTTACAATAAAATGTAGAAAGACACATAAATGTAAAATGATATATTTTTTTAACCAAATAATATTAATTTGCTTTAATCTATGATTTTTATGAATTTTAAACAATTTATTAAAATATTATTTTCATAAAATATAAATAGTATCAATTTTAAACTATTTATTTAGTTTTTTAAAGATAATGATAAAATTGATTAATTAATATAAAATTCCAAAAAAACTCTAAAAGATGTGTTTTTTATCTATAAAATTGATGTATAACATTAATGTTTTCAAATTATACAACTTTTATTGATTGTAATGCGATTTATTTTATTTTTCTACTAGTTAAATAATTAGTGTATGATTTTAAGGTAATTATTTACTCACTAAAAATTATAAATTAATTACCATGTTGAAGTTAAATAATTTATATTTAAAAATAGTATTTATAATCCAACATATCCTATGTTTATCCATTTGTTAAAAAAATAATATTTATTAAAAATAAGAGTTAAATTTTTGACTTTTCTTTATATAAAATATTATAGAGGTCATAATCTCATCCAAATAGAACAATGTTATATAACAAAATCATGGATGATTATAGATGAAACGAACTCATAAAATAAAATTAAAGAAATTTTTAGGGTCATTTACTTGCCGTTATCAATTTATTTTTATACTTAAATATTTGATTTACTATTTATCATGTTAAGAAAATTTACTTTAGTTACAATTCATAAAGACCAAAAATAAAAAGAAATTTTTTACTAAATTTGTAAATTCTAATTAAAAAAATGGAATCCATTTTGATGTATCTAATTACTATAATTGTATTAAAATAATTAAAGATTAAAACATAAAATGCAATGAAAAGAATTTTTTCTAAAAAATTTATTTTTAAGTATAAATCTTTTTTATACTAAATTAAATCATAAAAATGATTAAAATAAAATTAATTGAATTATTAATGATATTAAATATTTAATTTTCATTTTAGACCATTTTTTAATAATATATCTCTTTTTAAATGTTTGAAAAAAAATATTATTTTCAATAAAAAGTAGTATTTTTTCACTATTCAATTGAAAATAAATCTTTTTATAAAAATTCAAAACAATTTACCATAAGATAATTTTGATATTTTTATTTGAAAAATGAAATTAATATTTTAAATTTAATTATCTAAAAGTTCTTTAAAATAAGTATAATATTTATTCCAAAAAATTAATAAAATTCATTTTTGAAGAAAATGTATTTTTGAAGAATAAATTGATTATAATAAAAATTCAGTGCTTATTTATTAATAATTATTCAATAATGAGAGTTTAGTAGGTCATATATATATAATTTATAATGTGGTTCATCCTATTTATACACTCAAATTTGACTTCTATGTTATAATAACGATTTTAAAATAATAATAATATATCACAGTTTGTTTAAGCTCAACATTGTGTGTTGTATATATTATAGAATATCTCATTATTTTGTAATATTGTGGTTGTGTTTACCACAAGCTATCAAATAGAATAAATTTATTTAAAAAAAAACATATTATAAAATATTAGAGTGTTACATTCTCCTCACTTCAATAAATTGTTTGTTTTTAATTTGAACTTATTCTTGGAAATCAAGGGTTTGACATTTGAAAATTCTTTTGTGGTAAACCCAAATAAAAGAAAGGGTTAACAAAAATTCCTCTTAAAACTATGGAAATTTATGTACGATGATCACTAAAAAACAAGGTTTCTAAATATGAGAACATCAGTGGGATGTAAAAATTTGGACACGAACCCAAAGATTAATAGAGAGTGATAAAGAACATGGTCATGAGAAAGTTAACTCCCCCAAAACCATAAATCTATGATGGGTTAAAATACCATTGATATCATATTAATACATGTAAATAGATAACATTTTTATTTCACAGTAATTTTCCTAAAGTTCTAGTATTTTTTAAATATACAAATAAATCACTCAATAAAATAATCTTACATTATTTCATTCCATGTCATAAGAAAAATCTCATCCTTTTCTTGTTCTTTTATTTATTTACACTGCATTTATTTTTATAGTAAATGGATATTCAATACAATTTTATTATGACCAAACCATCTTTTAATGAATCCTAATATCTATAAGTCATTCCATTAGCCTCTAAATATTTACCAAAACCAACATGGTTAGCACATGTTATCCAATAACACCCAAATTTAACCTAATACATTCCAAATTTTTTTAACCTTAAGCCATCATAAAATTATGTATGAACAAAATCAAAATAAAAAAAATAAGGTCACTAAATTTCAACTTAACATTAGTTCTACAAATAACATAAATAATCTCTAACCATTAAATAAAAAATATTTAAATAAATTGATCATATATTATCCTAAAACATGGTGATGACTATAAAAACATAATTATAACATGAATGATTCAAAAAATTAACTCCTTCCTTATTCCTTAAACTAAATCTTATATAATAAAATATATTCCCTAAATCCCAATGTGTATAAAAATCCATCAATGATAACATTAAATACTTTTTACTCAAATTAGAAATCAATTACAAGGTCATAAGTACCATATCTTTCACCCATTTAACGTCAATATTTTATTTAACCATATTAAAAATTATTAATATAACATCCAAAACCCATTAAGGGTAATATTCTATTTAATTTAAAAATAATAACTTTTCTTGGTTATTAGTACCATTCAACATATGCTTTCTAATCCTAAAAAAAACTACTACAATACAATCCTTATACATTTCATGATTTTTATAACCAGAATATCATTGGTAAAATACATCTATAATATAATTATTGAATCCAAATAATTAAAGTATTCAATAATTACCCTTTAGATGTAGTAATAGCTTATGCTTGAACTTGACACCTCTTTTTATGAGGTATATTACCTAGATTATTGGGGAATTAATTTTCATTATACGCCATCTCATTGCTGATGAAATAATGAACATTAGAGGATTATTTATTACCCTTGTATTCATGTTCCTTCTTGACTCTATCTACACACTTGAAGAAAACTCCCATTTCCTTAAATATAGCACTAGTGTGTTTCTTTCCAAAATTATCTCACATGGGAAATTTCTTCTTACCCTTATTGCCTTTACCCATTTTTTTCTCCATCGTCCTTTTATTCCATTGATTGTTTTATAGGTCATAATACTTGGAGAATTATTTATCTATCTAAGTATAACCTTACAATATACCCTTATATGGTGATAATGTTTAGGGAAATAGTTCCCTTCAAAAGATTGACTTATTCCTATCAAATAAATGGTCAATATTTCCCTTTGGATTAATTACATAGTTTGTAATGTTCATTGATAACCTTATAAATTTGGATTCATACTTAGAAAAATTTTACTCTTCCATTTTCCCCAGACTCAATAATTTTCTCTGTATATTTGCTCATTATTTTTGGGGAAATTTTTTTTCCGAGAAGAGTTACTTAAAACAATCAATTCCATGCTTTCTATTTATTTCACAACCATAGTGTTTTAATCAATTAAAACCATTGATATTCATCTTATAAGAGATAATAAATCCCTATGGAAACCTTATCGCTTTCATTATATCAAGAAGTGTGAAATATGTTTTCTAAGGAACTTATCCATTATTTGACTAAAATTATATTTTTAGTCCCACTAAATGATGTAGGTTTCTGATGCATGAAATAGTCTAACATTATTACAACACGTTGTGGATTAGTAGGTTGTTCCAAAAATGATAGATTATTGGTCATAACCTGATTTAAGTTCCTAATATAGTTATAATTTGTTTGACTATAGCTGTAGCTCCAACTATTTCTTCATTATCTTGCGTAGGAGGGAAATACCTTTATGGATTACACACATTGATGAAGTTTATATTCCTACCACTAAGCCCTATTTCGAAATAATTGAATATACTAAATTTGATAACAAAATTATAATATATAATATTATATATATATAACTAGTTGAACACTAAACATAAATTTTAAATTCATGTATAACCAATATCTAAATCATAAGCTTGGTTTCTTTTGGAATATTCTAAAGTCTTATATTGGGTTAATTTTCCATAATCAATGTTTTCATAAAATTAGTTCCCCAAGGTTTATACGAAAATTTCTTCTATTAAAACTATAAAGATCTTGACTCTAGCATCCCAAATCTAGTGGTTATTTATTACAATTTTAATAAATCCAACGAATCGCATCCCAAAGAATAGAATAGTTTAGTAGTTTTGTTAAACTGGATACATTCATGATTCCCATATTAAATTGGAAATATAAAATACGTTGAATAAAAAAATCTTACATCTTGGAAATTATTTATAACAACCTTATTTATATTTTGGGGAAATGAATAAAATTTGATATTATATTCTTAGTAAGCGTTATGTAAAATAGAAGCTATATAGTGTAGATAATGTATAATTAATATGGAAATTCAAAAAACTAAAAAAACATGCTATTTAATTAATAACATGAGAATAAAATTCATCGATGGATAATATCAATGTAGTAATCCCATGGATAATAATAACTAAATTGTCAAAGAAGTAAATAATTAACATTGAATTCCATGATCTTATACATCACGGTATCTATACCATCAAATCATTGTGCTATTATAGTTTAAATAAGTGTGTAGAAAAACTGCAAAAACCTATTTAATTATACTTTACTAATTTTTCTCATGAGACACATTGATGCAATCTGAGGATATATAATTACAAACCTCCCCCATCACTTCATGTACAATACATTCCTCATATATTGAATTATCAATTTAATTCATGAACCATATAGATTATAAAAAAAAATCTCTATTGATTAAAAAATAAAAATTTATCAACAATTTTATAGTCAATAAAAAAATTCAATTTATAACAATTAATATATAAATGGTATATGTTTTATGAAATAATTACATCCATGATAAAAATAATTTGAATATTTAAGAGAAATGTAATATACAATGACCACAATTAAGTAATTTTCCAAAGGATGGTTTCATTAAAAAATATCCAAAGTGGTGAATAAGTAAAATAAATGGTTGTTATAAATTATGAATAGAAATTTTATTAAGATAAAATTAAACTATTTTTGAGGAAAATAACCTTTCTATTTTATGACATCACTTATTTAAAACAAATCATGTAATTATATATTAAAAAATTTTATTTGAAAATAACCTTTTAAAATTGTAAAGGAAACTTCAAAATAAAAAATTATTCATGATGGGAGGAAAATATGCTCATGGTAAATAAGTTAAAAAACATTCCTTCTATACTTTTTTTAGAGAATTTACAAAGTACCGTGTTTGGAAAATGATAAAACAATTTACCTCAAGTTGTTTAAAAAAAAGACAATAATGTGTAGAGATATATCTTGATAAATAAATAAAAATGTGTAAAAATATTTTTGATTTTTTAAGGAAATTATGGATATGGAGGAAAAATATATCCAATCAAAAGAGAAATAAGATTATTTTTTCTTTTAAATAGTTTTTTTCTTGGTTCAAGATTCAAAGAGTGGAAAATTTGGAGGAAAATATCGAAACAATTTCAGAGAGTAAACATGAAATAAAATTTAATAATCATATATATATATATATATATTAATTACCTCAAAGGGTTATTACATACACCTCATAATAATGAATAGGTGCATATTACTGAATATGTCTCAATGGAGTGTAAATTGTGATGAAATGCATTACCTTAGGTCCAATTTGTCATATATTTGTTGTAACATAATTTATAAGAAATTTTTATTTATGATAATTATATAAATGAACCATATTAATATCTATGATATCATTTATGGCACATTTATAATATTTTATCACTAATTTATTAATGAAGCTTTATTATTATCATTATTTCGGGTGTTAACTACTTTGTTTTCCATATATATTTTGATTCAGTATTCTCAGTCCTTGTGTATTTATAATGGTTCAATAATATTTTTAATATTAATCATGATATATATATATCATATATATAAAACATATATTTATATATATTTATATTTATAATAACCCATATAGATAAAAATTGAAAAATGAATATACTTTTTATGGAGACGACATGCCATATGTACGTGTATAGGTTGTTTTCACTTATCTATGGATGGTATGAATAAAATTTAAACAATAAATAGTCTTTAAAGAATCAATATTATATTATATATATCATTTATATTCATTAAATCCATTCTTATTACCATCAATGTAAAACATAAATGAAAAATGAATCAAATCTCTTTGTAGAGGTGATATTCCGCACATGGGCACGAGCGACGTTATAATTTTCCAACAGATTGGATGGTATGGAGGAATATATGATATTATAGTTCCAAAATAATATTTGTTTCATAAATATCATTAATAAATATTATTTATATCTTTATAACCATCCAATTAAATTAGTGATGAAAAAGGAATTATATCGCTACATGGAGAAGGTAAGTTGTACATATGCATAAGCAATGTTTTCTCTTTATGTAGGATGTAAAAGTGATAGATTATGGTTTTAACATAATTATAATAACATATAAAAGTATTTATGATATTTTAGTTATTATTTTATAATGTTTACAATGTGTTATGATAAATTATAATAAGAAATAAACTTGAAATATTCGGTAAATATGATTACCTATTTTTTGTTGGACTCCCATTAGATCTCTTCTTAAGGGAACACATGTTTATATTTTTTAAGCTGTATAACCAAAATAACATTGATAATTATGTTTATAAGAGTAATGGGCTGTTTTTTTCTAATATATATGGCTCAATGTTGTGTAAAGAAGTAAGGGATGAGGTTCCCTTTTATAATTGATGTGAGGGGCACTTTGGAAATTTATTAAAATATCAAATAAATATACATTATTTATCATTAAAAAATAGATAAAAATTTATATAATTTAAATATAAGGTTAATATAATTTGAAATAATTTCATCCAATAAAATTTATACTGGTTTTAGATATGTTTTCACCCTTATCATTTAGTTTTAACCCCAGTTAACCCTTTTCAAAATTATTGTACTATTAAACTCTTCTAGCCTCCAAGGGACAATAAATTTACTATAAAATTTAGAAATAAAAATAAAAAGAACATGGTATATTCAATTTACCATATACAATTCATTTCCTTAAATCTAATATTTTTATGAATTATAAATAATTTAATAAAATATTATTTTCATAAAATATTAATAATATTTATTTCAGAACTATTTATGTAGTTTAACTTTAATAACATTAGAAAAAAGGAATTTAGATAAAATGAAAAAAACCCTATAATATTTTATTTTTATCTATAAAATTCCAGATTCATATTAATTATTTCATATTATATTACTTTCAAATATTTTAATATCATTTATTTTATTTTTCTATTAATTAAATAATTTCTCAAATCAACGTTTTGTAAATATTTATGGTAATTATTTATTAAAAATAAATTACCATGATGAATATAAATAATATAAATTTCTAATTAGTATTTATAACCGAACATATCCTCTGTTTATTTCTATGTTAACAATATTATAGTTATTAAAAACAAGTGTGACATTTTTGACTTTTCTTTACATAAAATATTACAATGGCCATAATCTCAATCAAATGAAAAAGGTAATATAACTGCATATTGGATTTTTATTGATGAAATTAATTCATAATATAAAATTAAGACTTGTTTTAGGGTCATTTTGTAGTTCTTATCATTTTATTTTTAACCATAATTATGTGATTTACCCTTTATTGTGGTAACAAAATATACTAAGGTAACTATTAATAAAGACCAAAAATAAAATAATTTTTTTACTAAATTTGGAGCTATTTATTTAGAATATATAATCCATTTTTATATATTTTATTACTTTAAGTGTCATAAATTAATTTAATATTAAAATACAAAATGCAATGAGAATTAGTTTTCAAATAAATGAATTTACAATTACAAAAATGTTTTCATACTAAATTAAATCATTAAAATGATTGAATTTGATATAATTGTATTTTTAATTATGTTAATGATATTATTTTACTTTTAAACCTTTTTTAAAGAAGATGTTACTTTGTAAATGTTTGAAAAAAATGTATTTTCCAATAAATATAGTATTTTTCACTATTTACTGGAAAATCAATCTTTAAAAAAAACTACAAAAATTATCCCAATGATAATTTTGATATTATTATTTAAAAAATGATCTTAATTTAATAAAATATTATTTCTTAAAATTTCAAAAAATAACTATAATATTTCTCCATAAATATTAATAAAAATTATCTTTGAGGGAAACATATTTTTGAAGAATAAATTTATTTTACTGAAAATTAAGGTATTATTTCTTAAGAAGTAATAAATTAATTTACATTGTGTAGGAAATATATATTTATATATATATCATTATGTGTAAAATACAATTCATACCATCCAATTTAATGGCTAGGTTATATTGGGCATGTTAAAATAATAATAATATACGATGATTTGTGTTAGATTGATGTTACATGTTGTATATGCTATAAATCATAGACTTGTTTTAAAATTTTAGGGTTTGTACACTATAAGATATAAAAGAGATTAAATTTATTTACATAGAAACATACTATAAAATCAAGTGGTGTCAAATTACCCTTACTACTAGGTTGACTACTTCATATTTTCTCCAAAGACATATTACCTTAAAATCCATCCATTATTAGTCAATGTTATGTGACCTTAATATTCAACAATCTATGGTATAAATTGAAATACCCATAAACTATAATTTAAATAGGAATAACGTATTTATTTTTTAAAAACCCATAAAGTATAGAGTGATAAAGAGTTATATTTTCACTCACTAAGACATTCCCTTTCTTGGTTTTGAAAAATGATAATGAAAAAAATAAAAAAGTTGAAAAGGTTATGAGATGCACTATAATAACCTAAAAATACTAAAAATATTCTTGTTTGACCCAATTTTCTAGGAAAAAGTTATATAATATTTTATTTTCCGCATATGGGTGTGCTTAAGGTGTACCATGAGTGAATTATCATTATATACAAGGATACATGAAGCAGATGCTCCCATCAATATGGTCATAAAATCAAGAAATATTTTTTCACATCCATTCACCTAGAAAATATATTCAATATAGAGTGGAATTACCTTCAGGGTGATACAACCCTTATTAAATATCCTTTCTCTATAAACCTTTTTTTATTTCTCAAGTGTTTGAATTTTTACAAACGATTCATGGATATAGGTAATGAGAACATTTATCTCTAAGGGACACTTATTCTTAGTAATGATATCTAATACTAAATATTTGGAACTGATAACTATAGACATATTTCATTAAGAGGAGAAGTTTCTCATCCCTGTACACCCCCTCCAACATTACATGGAAACCCATCATTAAAATTTTTCCAACATTTATTCCCTTCATACTTGTTTTGTATTATCAATTTGAAATTAAAATGCCTGAAGTTATGATTTAATTTTTTTAATCCAATAATTGAATTGGATTAAAATAACCACAATTTTATGGATTTGTTCATTGTATCCATTTTAAAAGTAAGATTATGAAATCCTATTCTTTTTCCTTTTATAGATCTTGTTATAGGACCCTTAGATGTATGAAAGAATGGTATTAAAAAACAGCAATCGAAAACCTAGGAAAAAGTAAAGTCTCCCCTCACTTGGAATTCACCACACATAGCTTATGAAAAATTCAAGTGTTTAAAAATAATAAGAAGTATAAAAATTTTCATGTTGAAAACCCCAAAGGGAGGACCAAGTAAAAACCAATTACTTTACCCTATGCCTCCCCCACCCATGACTTAGGAATAAATTAATGTTGAAAATAAAAGACTTAATTTTTATAGGGCCTACTATATGGAAGTGAAAAACATAAAGTTGTGATCTCTAGGTCCATAAACCTAAGTTGAAATTATATCTCACTTTTATTTCTAGAAAACTATTTTAAATGATTTATGAGAAATTAAAAAGGTTTAATTTTATAGTATTTGTGTTTTTTGAACGTTGGAATCCTCATTAAAAAAATTTCATTCCTTTTTGTCATCATGATGTATCTTTAATCTCTCCCATTACTTACTTTAATAGTGTTATATTATAGTGATATTTTTTTTGTTACCATATATGGACCAACAATACCTATCTAAAATTACACATCCAAGAATAAACAATGCCTTATATCTGAGTGAGCTCACATTGTCTTATGGGGATGGTTTATATTTCACTATATTCAATTTACTAATACACTACTATGTATAAAATCTTAGGAGGAAACCAAATTAATTTTTATTTATCTCATAGAATTGATTAGGCTTATAATGATGATACATATATTTCCAAATCTGACCTCCCTTTATCTATTTGAGTGAACTTTTCTAAATGAAAATATGTATACCATATTTCATCATTGTCTCAAGTATTTGAAAACTATTTTTAAGCTAATAAATACCCATAAAATGTTCAAATGGATTTAGTTATAATGATATTAATATTTATTTGTTTTATTTACCATCATGAATTAAAAATTGATGTAAAATTAGAGTAAAAAAATAGATAATGATTTTTTGTAAAATAGCATTTTCATTTAGCTATTTGAAGGTACTAGAGCATAAAAAATTTATATTATCTCGCTTTCATACAATTAAATAGTGGATAGGGTTGATGTTAAAAGGTCCACTCAATAAACTATTAGAGTTTAAGAATTACATTTTGGATTTATTTATTTCTTAAATAATCTCATCTTGCATTCGATCTTCTACTCTTTCATCATTCCATAATTCTTATGCCCTTATAGTAACATCTATTACTACCTTTTCTATCATGACCTGACCTTAAACTGGGATCGAGCTATAAATACTCCAAGAACGCATCCATAGGCTAGAGGGTGGAGACTAGTTCCAAAAGTAAAATCCTATATGAGAGGCCTTTTCCTAATGTACCTATACACACACACCCGACCATACCAATACAGAAGTGTATAGGAAAAATAATAAAAATATATAACAGCTTGAAAGTGAACTAAGCATGAAAAACCTCTAGGGTGTGCAAGATTAAGACTGTGAAAATTAAAAAGTAAAGGGAAAAATATAAACAGACCATCAAAAATATGTCCCAACTAGAAAAAATAGAAATTAAAACAAAGAGAGATCCCAACACCTAATCTCCAAGCTATGACCACGGTATGTGGTCCCAAGATCCCTTAATCATAAATATCCTCTGAATCCACTGAAGACCTTCCCATAATCTATATAAGACACAATATGTTCTGTAAAATCAAATGAAGGGGTGGGTGATTCCCAACTATCATAGGATGTGGAAAAAGAAAATTTATATTTTTAATGCAGCACAGAGGCTGACCAGGGTCGTCTCATTTGAAGAGTTTCTTAGTCGGTTCAATAACTGATTCTAGTTCACAAATTCATTTTTTTTGGTTTTTTTGTTTATTTATTAAAAAAATGGTTTTGGTTTTTTAGTAAATAAGAAATTAAATAATTAAATTAATAATTTAAATATAAATGACGATGAAGTAAAAATTAATATTAAAAAGAAATTTCTTTTTCGGGGATTTGATAATGTCGGTTCATTCATAATTTATTTGTTGTTTAAATTCAATTTGATAATTGGTTTAATGAAAACTCATTAACTATTTAATTTACTTTGATTTATTGAGTGTGTGATTTTATAATGACTTTGGCACACCAAACTACAACTCCTTTAATTGTCATTTATGATTACACCTCATCCAAGAATGCGATTCCTAAGAGACTCGGTTCCACTATACGTCATTTTATCCCTTCAGGAAACCCTAACTCAACCGTATAAAGGGTTTTACCAAGAGAATGGAGGGAAAAATAATTAATAAAATAAAATAATTTTAATTGAGAATAATTCCATGTGTACAACTTCCACACCCATGCAATATGCTCGCAGCCACTATGAATAGAATAAAAACAAGTTTAATTGAAGTGATATAACAAAGAACACTGTGAAACCTTCCCCAGGGCCAAGCCTAGGGTTAGTCACATTGACTTTCAAAGTGAAAAAGATATCATAGTGGAATATGGAATAGAGAAATAGTGATATTAATAATGGAAGAAAAAAATGGGTGGCAGAAAAAATGGGAAACACTTCAATAAAAATATGAATCCATTACATAGATAAAGAAAACTAAAAATAGAAAAGAAATGAAAATCCTAAATTAGTATATCAAATCCAAAACATCCCTAGTCAATAAATAATCTCTTCAATATACAGTTATCCTTTTATTTATATGCATGAATGTGGCCTTGGGGTGTCATAACAGACCATTAATTACTTCAGGGCCATAACGGGCCTTCGACAGTTGAAATTTCAGTTAGAGAATATAAATTCAAAAGTATCTGAATTTTACACCAATAAAATTGATTAATTTGGAACATGTTTCTTCATGAAAATTGTTTGAAAATGTTTTTCTAATTTTTTCTCAAAATGTAATATTTTTTGGAATTTTTTCTTGAACTTTATAAAATAATTACTGAACATGAATTTTTATGGTCTTGAATTCCAGAAATATTCTTCTAGTGTATAACATCTAATGAACCAATTAATGAGTGAAAACCTTCATAAAATTCATTTAACAAATGAGTATATGTGTTATGATTCAAATAAATTTTTAATCATCTAAATTGGAAATGTTTACCCTGATTTATGCTTCATTTATGGAGGTAGGGTCCATGTTATCCACCCAAATAATATGTCAACTTGATTGATTTTGTAGGCGTCATGTCGTTCGAATCAGCTCTTACTCTTGAATAAAAAGTTTAAGAAAATAAATATAGGAATCCTATAAAAAAGTAATGACTAAAATTTTAATAATATTTTAAAAGTTATTTCCAAATACCCATGTGATTAAAATCTATTTAAATTCCAGAATTAACCATTTTAAATATTTTATCATAACACACACCAAAAATCCAAAATTGATCAAAATAAGATCAAATTGACAAATTAGAAGGACATAAATAATTTAAATAGATATTAAAAATAATAAAAATATTATCTCTATTAATTACACCATACTTAAACCATGTTTATTCTCATGCATAAAATCTCCACATGGAATTAAGATGGCTCCGATATTACCAATAATGAAATTAAAAAGAAATAAATTCAGACAATTTTCAGTGTAAAATCAAAAATTTAAAAATTAACATAAAATATAAAATAAATTTCTCAATTTTAAAAGAAACATTCAACTCATGAGTTTTTATTTTCCCCTTTAAATAATGATGTAACTTCTCCTTTCATTCATTTAATCTCCTCAATTCATTATTATTAAATATAGCAAGTCATGATTTACCTCACTTGAATCTTTTATATCATCTATAATGATAGAAATCAGGAGGATTTATTCTCATATCATGAAAAAATTCTCCTTATCCATATTATTGTAAAGTAAATAATTTATCCACATTTTAAAGAAAAAAGTCACACAAAATAATGTGGGCTTTCCTTAATTGTTCAAATGAATTTAAGGCTTAAGGTCGGTAGGACTGACGTTTAAAATTTTAAGGATGAAAGTAGGATGATTAGCTCTTAATTATAATGAATGATATCAAAAGTAAATGTGTAATTAAATTCTCCCCTTTAAATTAAAAACTCTCATTTCCCAAAACTCAAAGAAAATTCATGAATAATGAAAACATAATGAATGATGTGCACCTTCTTGATTTTTTTACTTTTGTACTTTTTTTTCTTTTTCAAAGAAACTTTTAATTTTCTTTATTTATTTTAAAGTTATGATTTTAATAAACACTATATCCACCAATTAACTACGTATGTCAAGAATCATAGGTCTAGTAATGGTTATTTTTGGTTTTACCAAATCACAACCCATTTTTCTCATTTTTTTTCATTTTTCATTTTTTTTAATTTATGAGGGGAAACAATGAAATATCATGAATTAATCAACAAACATAATTTCCCAAAATAATTACCCCCACACTTCTTCCTTAAAATGTATTCCATACCATCCTCCATGACACCCTTTACCCCCACATTCAATTTTAAAATATCATAAAAATAATTAGAGGATGGTAGAAATGGTTAAAAAGGTATTGAAACATGGATATTTTCTATAAAGGTAATTCATGGCCTCTATGGGATAAAGAATGATTGATATAAAGGTGTTATTTTAAGATAAATTGGTGTTTCAAAATATTCCTTAATAATTTTATATGTTTTTTACATAGTCAGAAGATTTAAAAAGTTTCAATACAAGTTATGGGAGGTGACATGTCCCAAGATCACTCAAGAAATATGCTCAAGAAAAATAGGAATTACTTAGTCTTGAAATCCTCTTGGCAATGGGAAATATGATATTGGATAGCCACTCAAGGAATGATTAATAATAAAAAACCAATTCACATGAATTTAATAAATTCAAAGAATGCAAAATGATAGGGAGATTTAATTTTCATGAAACAACAAATTCCGTCAAATCCCGAGTCCTCATTTCAATATCCATTCTTCAATTTAATAATCCAATTCTCCATTTTACTTATTCAATTTCATTAAAATTGATATCTAAAAGACAGAATCATTGGATTCTTTATAAATTCGTGCCTCATAGATAAGTCAATAAAAGAAATAATTCTAGTGTGGATATACAATTTCATTTTAAGGATCAAAACAAGATTGGGATAAAAAATGAAGAGAGTTTAAAAGATAAACAATAAGAGTGAACTCATTTTATAAATTATGCTTTGGCTCCCTTCCTCTATTTTTTTGGGTCTACCTTGTCCCATCATGGTCCTATATAATATAATTACTTAATTACTTAAAATGAGAATGTTATTTGAGGTAAAAAAGATAAAAGGGAGTGGGATGTATTATTGACTAATAAAAAAAATTGAAATTAAAATCTAAATTCCTAGAAAGCATGTAAAGATAAATCTTGGTATAATCCATAAAGTATTCCCTAAATATTTTCTACCTCCAGAGGATTGTACTAGTTGTTATCCATAATCTATTGGAGGGTTGATTTTCTTGTATTTTAAAAAACACATGTGGTTACTTCCAGCGTGGATGTCTTCTTATCTTTTGAGGAGTACTCTATGGATAGAGTACACCAGGTATACCCCCTTCACAATATAGTATAGATTTTATGGATAGAGTAGGATGATGTACGAAACATCATACTCCTTCATTGATACTTGTGAAGTATTTCTTCTTCAAAATCCAATGGTTTCTTTTGATGTTAAAGAAAATCCTCCCATTTAATGTTTTCATCTTCTATATTTGGTTATTCAGGTAGAGATACTGGGATCTCCTCTTATACTTCCTCTCATAAATGATCAAAATTTTAATCGATATTTTGGTTTTCCTCAAGAGGTTCAATTTATTTTTCCTCATCATCCTCCATGGCATAATATGATTCATTTGATTATATATATTGCATATAGTTGGGACTAATACTAAAATTAGTTTCAATAAAATTAAATGAGTTTGAGTATAATAATGTATCATCTCCTTGACTTGGTTCTTTATGAATCTCTTCTTTGATGGAAATTTTTTCAAATATTTGATCATCACTGGATGGAGGTAGGTAGTCAGGCTCCTCTATTTTGAGTTTTTCCTCAACTTCTTGGATTTACTCAATGAAATTGGGAAAAACCAATGGTGCTTATTTATTGGCATCGAATCTTTTTGAGTCAGTTAATAGTTTATTGATCACACCCATCAGAAATTGTGGTGATATCCATGTATCTTAGACTCTTTGTAATTATTTTAACATTATCATAAGATAATCACCCCTTAATTTGAGTTCCTTATTTTTAAAATATATTTCATATTCTTTATCCTACATGTAATCTTCCTATACATAATAACTGTAATTTTAATACATCATGGAAAATGATTTTTATGGTTTTTTATTATAGAAAATAATGATTTTTTTGATAAAATGTGAATATAAAAAAATTGATTGAAATTACTATTTATATCCTTAAAACAAAACTAGTTTTGATGAAGACCTATCATAGGGAGTGGAAAAGGGAAAATTTATATTCCTAATGTAGCACAATGGCTAACCATGGTAATCTTACTTTAGTAGCCTTAGAGTTGGTTCAATCACTGATTATCATTCACCTATTCTAATTATCTTTTGGGTTTTTAGTTTATTTATTGAAAATAATGGTTTTCTTTGTAGTAAATATGAAATTAAAATAATGAAATGAATAATTGAAATCTATGTTATGATGAAGACAATATGAATATTAGAAATAATAGTATTGTATATGGTTTGACAATGTAGGTTCATCAATTATTTTATTTTTCTAAATTAAATTTGAAAAATTGTTTGAGGAAACATCATTAATGAATTTATTTCATTTTATTTATTGAGTGTTTTATTTTATCATTCCATCAGTACACCCAAAAAAACCTCTCCCAATAGTCAAATATTATAACACCTTAACCAATAATGCAATTCCTAAGAGACCCAGCTCCACCTTATGTTGTTTCATCCCATCAGGAAACCCTAAATCTACCATATGAATGGTTTTCCTTAGATAATGTAGAGAAAAATAATTAATTAAAGAAAATAAATGAAATTTAAAATAATTTTTTGGGGGAAAATCACCACACTCTTACAATATTCTAACATCCACCCTGAATAGAATAAAAAAAAAGTAGAATTGAAGCGAAATAAAAAATAACACCACAAAACCTCCCACAGAGCCAAGCCTTGGGTTTGTCACTTTCCACTAAAAAGAGAAAAAGATATCATAGATGTAGATATAATATATAAATATTAAGATTAATATTTTAAGAGAATCATGGGTGGAATAAGAAAAGGGAAACCGTTTAATAAAAATATGAATACCTTGCATAGGCAAAAGAAAACTAAAATAAATAGAAAAGAAATAAAATTACTAAATCAGTATCCAATGTAAAAAACTTATCTCTATAATAAATATTCTCTTCAGTACACCTATATACCCTTATTTATAGGCATTTAAGTTTCTTTGAGTTGTGAGAATGGACCATTAATGACTTAGGGGTCATAATGGGTGTTTAACGGTTGAAATTTCAGTTATAGAATATTACTTTAAAAGTATCATAGTTTTAACCCCATAAAATGGAAGAATATGGGAGATGTGTTTTCATAAAATTTGATTATATATATATTTTTTAAGTGGTAAAAAAATTTCACATTTATGTAAATTTTATAGAAGAATTTATGAAATAAACACTAATCATGAATTTTTCTTATGAAGAATTATAGAAATATTTATTAAATATATAATATCAAATGGCCCCATTAATGAGTTAAAAACTCCATATAATTCATTTAAGAAATTATTATATGTCTCCTATTTCAAATAAATTTAGATTCACCTGAATTGGAGGAGTTTATTATAAGTTATTCTTTAGTTAGATAGTTATGGTCCACACTGTCCGGTAGGACAATATATCGGCTTGATTGATTTTTTGTGCCTCATTGTTCGAATAATTTTTTTTTGTAGAAATAAAAATCTTTAAAAAATAAGTCAAGTAATCATAAAAATAAAAATCACTAAAATTTATATAATATTGTAAAATTTATTTCCAAAAAACCCATGCGATTAAAATATTTTGAAATTATAGAATAATGAATTTTTCACATTTTATCCCAAAACACAAAAAAATCCAAAATTGATGAAAATAATCTCAATTTGATAAATTAGGAGGATTTTAATTATTGAAATAAATTTTAAAAATGAGTAAAATATTATCTTTATTAGTGAGTATATATATATCCAATCGGACACCACAAAATATGAAGGGGGAGTGGTAAGAGATACCATTGGAATAAAAAGACAATAGATAGTTATCAAAGAACTTATTCATCTAAACCCAAAAAAAGATAAAGTAAACTCATAAAAACACAAGGGCCTCAACAAATTGTTTATATAGACTACACATAAAATTTTTTCTACCCATATTAGGATATTTACCTCACCCAACCATGATAAGATGAACATGGAAAACAGGTGGACTAACCCATGAATCTTCACAACCCTTGGCAGGAGAGTAACCGAATCTAACCACATGGATAATGTTTTCATGTATATGACCATTAAAATAAGACCAAAAAAGAGAGAAATGTGATTTATATCTCACTTCCCAACCCCAAAAAAGAGTCTCTAATAGTTCCAAAATTCCAAAAACAATTCCAATCATCTCACATGTCTACCCATCAGAAATATCTAAGTTAAGAAAAAACTCATCACTATTCCACATAGTTAATGGGAAAAAAATTATAAATAGAGTACCCATATCCTAGTACAACAGGATGGTTCCACTATAATAGTCCACAGAGGACACATTATCTACCCAACTAGATGGTTCCACTCTAATGGTAGATGACCCATGACCAGCTTTGCTGGAGGGTTCCAATATGAATTATGGAGTACCCATGACCTATCATAGTATAAGGGATCCAGTCTAATAGGTAGGTATAGTACCCATTCCCCATTCCAATAAGCGGATTCCACTATCTGATGCAAGATGACCCATGCCCTGATTTCGGAGGAGGGCGCCACTCTTATAGGTAGCTAGAGGACCCATGCCTTGTTCTAACAAGAGTGTTCCAATATATGATGCTATAAGACACATGCTCCGATTCCACACGAGGTTTTCAATCTAATGTATGATAGAGGACCCATGCCTAGCCTATCTTAAGTTTTTTACTATGAAATCCTATGGTGATCCTACATAATCACTACCATCATCAAGAATCACCTAAATAAGCACCAAGACTGAAATATATCACACTATATCTCAAAAATACACAATAGAGGGAACCATTTAGTTTTAAGAAGAAATAACATTTTATAGAATATTTTTAGTCCAAAATATGAGTTTAAATAAAGATATATGAGTGATTTAAGTTTCCTCAAAATTAAACAAAGGGGTACATGAAATGTGAGGTTACCCACATAGCGTGTTGTCCCGCTCCATTACCTGGTCGTGTCTTTGAAGGTACATGTATCGCTATCCATGTAGGTATAAATGGAATGGTTGGAGTATAAATGCAATGATAAAGACACTTGAGGTCCCTACGCATGAACCTTGGCCATGTCTATGTACTCAAGCCGTGTCTGTGTACTTTGTCACATGATGTGTCGCTTCACATGGGGTGCCATATTTGACTTTAGTCATTCATGTGCTCATGTACTCCCTGAGTACTCGTTGGGCCTCTAGCACAAGGTCACATGGAATCTGGGTCTCCTACATGAAATTTGATAATTATTAATCCTTGAAACCCTATCCTCTATAACATTTGGGCTACACACCTTGTGTTCATCAATTTACACGATGTGTAGTCGACTTTTTTGCAGAATATCTGATTCATTCTATCAAGGCTAGATCTAATTGTTGCACCATAATATACAGCCTCATCTTCACCCAAAATTGGTTGATCTATCTCTAGATAGAATATTCCATCCATATAGTGGTAAAAAAACCAAATCATTTTTCTGTTCATAGATTTCTATACACACCACGAAAGAAACTCGAGCCACACATCCTCTAGTTTGAAATCCTATTCAACAAATCTATCAACCACAATTTGATATCACTACAAATCCACTTATAATTTTCCATTATGTTCATCATATGAAATTCTACCATGAATATGGGGGCCCAATCGGGTTTAGTACAACCCGCTATTGTCGAACCAGGACTGCTGGGTGCAATTGGTGAAAAACATGAAGAAATTGTAGAAGGAAGGGACAAGAACATTGGTTTATAAATATTTTCCTATAATTTTCTAAAATGATCAAGAATTGGGATATTAGGGGTTAGAAATAAATTTAATAATCAACTAAAATGGTACATATGTGAAAGCCATGGTTTAATTATTGGTACTGATAAAAAAGGTATGATCCTGATCAATCAATTTAATAAAAAAGGGGGTAATACATAATATGAAAAATTCCTACCTATATATTGGATTTTTCTTTTTCAAAAAAAATGCTCAATGACAAATGGAAGATGTTTTTGTTTCCTCTATGCTTCGATCCAGTCTGATTTAGAGATTTTTTTGTCTTCAGATGTCGATTTGTAATGAGAGGAAGGAGAAGCTCTCAATTATCCCAGCTAAATGCGGATAAACATAAGTAGTTTTTTATAACTATGTACTTATATAAGTTTAGAATAGATTAATTTTATTTAAAATAAATAAAATTAAATATTTATTTTATGTAAATTTACCTGCCTATTGTCTCCAAATCTGAACACACCACCCGAACTAGATTTAGGTCGTAATTAGGGTAAATATCACATTCTGGACTCAACCATCATCTCAGATTTATGATTTAAGATTTCATTTAAGATTAATCTAATTTAATTTATGATATAGTTAATACATAAAGAAAAATATTTAATATTTTTATAAAATTAATTTTGGGCATACCAAGCCTCAAAATAACATGTCGTCATAGTTTCTGGCTCCGAAAATATATATAGAAATATTTCAAAATCTTATAAGGAAATAACTGGGTTACTACATCATTCCCTACTTTAATATTTTCATCCCTAAAAGCTGAAACTAAAAAACAATCAAGAGACATTGATCCTGCATCTAGTTCTCCAACTCCTAATAGCTCTCTTACATGTTCCCATGCTACCAAAACATAAAAAATAATGGGATTCTCTATTCTTGTAGGGTTGTCTTCTATCTATCATTGATCGGCACTGGATTCTTTGAAAAAGCTTCCCTATCATCAATGGACAACTCTCCATATTTGATGATGTGAATGATGTCATGCACATATATCCTCAACTGTGATACATGGAAGACTTCATGCACCCGCTCCAGCTTTGCAGGTAGTGCGAGGCGGTAAGAAATTTCATCAACCCTCTGCATGATCTCGAACTTCCTGATGAAAATATAGGATAACTTGCCTCAACATCAGAAAATATATAATCATTATTGTGGGGATACTGTCAATAAAACATGGTTTCCCTGTTCGAACTCCAAGGACCTATGATAATGATATGTGTAAGATTTCAGTTTTCTCTGTACTATCCTCATCATCTCATGAATGACCCGGACCTTCTCTGTTGTCGCCTACACCAACTCTGGACCCACAATAGATATCTCACAAATATATGTCTAGTATATGAGTGTTCTAAAATTTATCAAATCTAGATCCTCAAAGGTTTATATACCTTTAGTAGATTGGTATCTGTTTTTGTACGCAAACTCTACTAAGGAAAAGTGATTTTCTGAGATATGGAAAAAGTATAACACATAATTCCTCAACATATCCTCCAACACCTCGATAATTATCTCTTTCATACCATATTTATAGGGATGAATGGTTTTACTAATTCACATCTGGTTTCTGAATGCCTCTCACAGGCCTCGAAAAAACCATGGTGTGAACTGTGCATCACGATTAGGGATAATAGTTGAGGGCACCCCATGGAGAAAAATACTATTTTTCATGTGAAATTTCTCTAAACTCTCCACCCAAATATTCTCCCTGATAGATAATATGTGTGAAGACCTCATGAGTTGGTAAAATATAATCCATATGGAGTCATGGTCCTTTAATCTCCATGAAATCCCTTCCAAAAAGTCCATGGATGTTACATCCCACTTCGAATGTAGTATATCAAGGGGTTGTAATAAACCTTGCAGAACCAGGAGCTTATCCGTCACCTGTAGATAGGTGTGGAACCAAGATAATAAATAATCCATGTTTTCTCTAATGTTAGACCATGAATTTTACTTCTATAGATCTCTGTACATCTTCCCCACACCAGGATGTATATTCAGGGAAGATGTGTGAAACTCTCACTTCACCTCCTCCCACATCACGACTAGGACCACCATCCACCCCTAAAAAAGATGATGTGATTCCCTCCTTCAAAATATCCATATAGTGAATCCCCTATGGATATATGGTCACCCAAGACCTCACAACCGATGTCTACATGCTTTCAATCTATCACATGCTTGAGAAGCGAAGGAGTTAACACCATCAACTGAAGAAATGATGTACACTCCTACTATACCAAGGCCAGATGCAAGGAAGTTAACTAGTCTAAATCCTCAAATACCAAGGGATTCTGAGACATTATTCCTATTGTAATATCCTAATATTTTACCCTTTCATAGAGTATAGACGATCTTGAAGTCTTATTCCTACTGTAACTCTAGCCAGCGCCACTGTATCATGTTCAATTATCTCTATGTAAATACGTACCTCAGACTCTCATAGTGTGAGAGAAAAAAAATCTCCTAGAGGATAGTGCATCCTCATTATCTGATCAAAGACTATCGTGACTAGCACTAGGTCATGATTCACATAGTTATTCTCATACAAGATTAATTTCCTCAAAACAGATGAGACAACTGATTACCACTACATCAACATGTATTTGACCCCATCTATTGAGGCATCATAATACACTACATACTCTATGACCTCTTTTAGTAGTATCAACACAATATCACTCATCGACCTCAGCCTGAACCCCTCAAAGGTCGTTTTTCACTACTCAGTCTAGAAAAAGGCTACCCTTTCCCAATCAGGGTAGTCAAAGGAGATAAAATCCTAGAGAATTCTTATAAAAACATATTGTAGTACCTTTCAAAGCTAATAAAACTCTGCACCTCCCACACACTCTTGGGTGTCTCCCAAGTAAGCACTGCGTCGATATTCACAAGGTCCTTGTCTAAACTATGTTCAGAAATGACATTCCCTATCATGTGAACCTCATGAATCTAGAAATGGAACTTGAAGTGATTTCCATGATGCTGGTACTCTCAAAGAAAATCTTGGACCATCCTCAAGTTCTTTGCATACTACTCTATCACTAAGTAGATGAGTATGTGATCATTGAAGACAACCAAAAAATGTTCCAAGTATAGTTATAAGATATGGTTCATCAATTCCATAAACATGTTAGGGTAATTGATCACACCAAAGGGAATAACTAGGAACTCATAGTGTCTATAAAGACATCAGAATACCATCTTTGGAATATCAGCCTCATGAACCCTCAACTAGTGCTAACTGGAATGAAGATCGATCTCTGAGAACCATCTCTCACCACACAACTGGTCAAAGAGGTCATCAATCCTCATAAAATTTTATTTTTTCTTTATCATGGTCTGGTTTAGGTGATTATAATCAATCAAAAGTTTCAATCTTATATACTCCTTTTTCACGAAAATCATTGGAGATGCATATGTAGACACCTTGGGATAGATGAAACCCTCTTCTCAAAGGTCCCCCAACTACAACCGTAGATCCCAAAGCTTAGTAGGGTCCATCAAATATGCTATAAGAGATATCAAATTTGACCCAAGACGAATGTCAATACAAAACTCTATATCCTACCTTAGTGATAGTCCTAGAATGTACCTAGAGAAGATGTCCATATAATACTCCATGATTGGGGGAATTTATATTCCTGAAGAGCCCATTGCACCATTGTATTAAATCCCCAATTTATGGGTGATGAGTTATAGCCTCCTAATCCCATAACCCACTTACCCTTCCATGAGATATCTATCACCCAAATTAGAGAATAATTCCCCATTAGTGTGTAGGCATCTTCCACATATATGGTGAAAACTAATCTAGGATTAGACCATGGACAACTAATCCATACCCAAGATGAAATCGTAGGGTTCCATCATGATGACTAAAAAGCCCCACATGAACCCATCTTCACTAATCGATATCTCACATTGTAAAAAGATAAAATATATAGAAGACGAATTCCCCTTAGAAACCACAAGATGAAGCTTCTGGTCAAAAACATCTGTGGGGAGCTATATTTATAACATAATGATTATAGATACGAGGGAATGACTAGAAACCATGCCTACTAATATTGAAGAAAGAGTATAATAGACACAAATTGTACCTCTAATAATATCATTTTCTATAGGTTCATAAGATTCCAAATCTTGTATCTATCCATTACTTAGACCGACAGCTCCCTAAGACTGACATGGGATTCTTGGTGGTGGTGGTGGATGGATCTCATAGCATCATCCACTATTCACAGCTACTCATGCTCTTTATAGATATTGCAAATGACATAACTTAGTGACACTAACTACTAGATCCAAATTCCTGGAATCCCTATGAAAGAAAGATCTCTATCAATAGTTATTGTTCAAATTCACCAAAATAGGTTGTAATTACCAAGGGTACCACACTCGGAAAAATCTCTTTACAGAGTCCCTGCTCAAAATTTCGTGCTTGAAAGTAGCCGTCCCGAATCATGTAAAGAGAGTACTATGTATGGTTTGTGAACCTCATCATTTAATCATCCACTATCATCCCTCCCTAATGTAGATCTAGAATCTCCTAAATCCAAACTAAGTTAAAAAAGGAGGGGTAATATTCCTTACAGGATAACTGGCATAAGCCGGGCCATGAGAGTGTCGACTCATTGTGATTCTATGTAAAAAGACTCCAAAAATTCCCATATGCTATATGTAAGAGGATATAATCTAGTGAAACCTCCTGATCTATCGGTGTTCATATTATCTTGAAAACATAGACCACTAAATCAATCCAACTCACTACTTCCTTAGGATTTGTCTCGTTGTAGAACCTCAACAACCTCTAGTGTTGGAACTCGTGGAGTGTGATAAGATATCATGTATCCTCATCCTAATTTGCTGGTATGATATGATGCTCGATAGATGGTGGTGATGCTACCTGCCCACTTGGAGAAAGTATCTCACATGATGAACCCTAAATAGATTCCTTGTCTCTCATTGTATTTTCATCACAATACAGAATTGGTATCTTGGTAGGCTATCATTATGGATGCATCCTGAAATTTTAATCTACACATTCCATGGTCAGATGAGGATATATATATATATATATATATAATAGGGATATGGATTAAGAAGGATATTCAAAGACTCAATATTATATTATATATGTACCATAGATTCATGAAATCTATGTATCAGTGTGTCGAGTTGGCAATCAGGTAGTCAAGATCCTAGTAGATGGATATGTCAGCTATCCACACCATCACTAGATTCCATGCCCTGAGAGTTGTAGTCGAGAAACTTTGAAATTATTACCCTAATCCTAACTAAATATTTATAAGGGGAATACTCTAAAAACCATACCAAGGATCAAATAATGTTTGATATCAATTTGTAATGGCCCAACCTTAATTAGGACTTGAGCCATAACTACCCTAATCCAACCTTCATAAAACGAGGGGTGGCGACCAGTGCCAAAAGACATATCCCAAATGGGAGGCCTTTTCCTAATGTACCTGTATGCAGATACCCAACCATATCAATAAATAAGTATATAGAAAAAATAATAAAAATATAGAACTATTAAAAAGTAAACCAAGCATGAAAATCCTCTAGGGTGTACCAGAGTACGACTGTGAAAAATAAAAAGTAAAGGAAAAAAATACATGCCCAACCAAAATAATGTCCCAACCTAAAAAAACTGGAGTGTAAAACACTGAGAGAGCTCAACTCTTGATATCATAGATATAACCACCATATGCACTCCCAAGCATCCATTATCCCTAAGCTCCTTTAAAGTCACTATCGACCTATCTGTTGTCTACATAAGACACGAAACATGTAGGATAATCCAAAACAGGGGTGATTATATAAATTATTAGTAGGACACCCAGAAATACAAAGGGGGATTAGTAAGAGATAAAATTGGAATTAGTAAATAGTTGATAGAAAACAGTGAACAAATGTATCTCAACCCAAAGAGAGATAAAGTAAACTTATCCAAACACAATGGCTCAACATTGTGTGTAGATAGATAACATGTTGATTCCTTTCCACCCATTATAGGAGAGTATCCTTATCCAAACATGTGAATCGAGACATGAAAAGTATGTGGACTAGTCCGCGCATCATTTTACCCCATGTAAGGGGAGTAACTGAATAAAAAAATATGGATAAAAATGTATCATTATATACATCCTTAGTAAAAGATTCCAAAATGAGAGAGATGGGGGATATTTATCTAACATTCAAGCCTAGGAAAAATGTCTCCAATAATTCAAAAATTCCAATAATAATTCCCAATATCTCATGCATATACCTAAAAGAAAATATCCAAATAAATCCACACCTCATCCCTATACTACACAGTCAAGGGGAAACAATTTATAGATTGAGACCCATGACCTAGTACAACAGAAGATATCCAATTTAAAAGTTGATAGAGGAACCATGAACTATCTAGTAGGAGGGTTACACTCTAATGGTAGGGAACCCATGCCCTGATTCCGTAGGAGGGTTCTAGTCTAGTAGTCAATAGAGAACCCATGCCCTTACCAGTAGGAGGAATTCAAACTAATGGTTGATAAAATACCCATGCCCAGATAAGCTGAAGGGTTACACTCTGAAATATGGTGGACCCATGCCCTATCCTAGCAGAAGGGTTCACTCTTATATCTAGGTAGAGGACCCATGCCCTATTCCAATAGGATGGTTTCAATTTCTGATGATAGGGGACCCATGTGTTGATTCTGCAGGAGGGTTCTACTTTGATAGGTTGGTAGAGGACCCATTTCCTATGACAATAGAGGGGTTCCACTCTTTAATTCTAGAGGACCCATGCAATGATTCCACAAGAGGGTTCCACTTCTATGGATGATAAATGTCCCATTCCTAGCTCAACTGAAGGGTTCCACTCTGAAAACCTCTCGTCATCCTACATGATCACCTTCATCATCGAGTTTTTCCTAAATAATCTCCAAGAACATAATATTTTGAATAATATCTCAAAATCTATAAGCGATTTCACCATCATGTTTTATATAGAAAAAATATATGAATAGGATACTCTTGGGATAAAATGTTAGTTCAAACAAAGGAAATATGTGATATTGAAGTTTCTTTTAAAGGAACCAAGAGGTACACAATGTGTGAGGGGGCCCACGTGGCGTGTGGTCCCACACCATCGCTTGGATGTGTCCTTGTAGGTACAAGGCTCACTATCCATGTAGGTGTATACAGCATGTTGGGAGTGTACAAGGCATGACCAAGCCACAAGGGGTCGTTGCCCGTGTTGTTTGATGTGTCTGTGTACTCAAGGCATGCTCGTTTACTTTGGTACACGATGTGTTGCTTCACATAGGGCACATCGCTTGTCTCTGGCCATGCCTATGCCTGTGTACTCCCAGAGAATGTGTCTAGATTTCATCACATGGTCACACAGTGTGTGGGAATCCCTCATAGCATGTGATAATTATAAATTTATGAAACCCTAGACACCAAAACATAGGGGCTATACACTGTGTGTTCATCAAACTACAAAATGTGTAGTCAAATTTAGAACATAATATTAGATCTATTACTCTCAAGCTTGATAAAATTGTTCCTCCTTAGAATCCATCCTCATATTAAACTGAAATTGGTGGATCTATCTTCATATAGAAGATTCCGACCATCCGGTTTCCAAAAAAATACCTTTGTGGTTTGTCAATTTCTGTATGCATCATGCATATAAACCGTCCCATGCCTCATCCATTTTGGATCCCATTCATCAAATCAATCACCCACAACATGATATCACCCCAAATACACTCTTTATTTTCCATTCCTTTCATTTTACACAATTATTCCATGAATAAAGTGGTCCGAGCAAGATTAGTACCACTAAATAATCTCGAACTGGGTCCATAAGGTCCAATCAGTGAAGAAAGATAAAAAATTGTGGGAGGAAGAAATAAGAATATTTATTTATCAATCATTTATAATAATTCTTGGCCATTGATAAAGAACATGGATATTTGGAGTTAGAAATAAATTGAATAATCAATGAAACTGGTACATACACACATTCCACAATTCAAAAATTCATGCATATCATAAAAGGGATGATCCTGCTGAACCAACTTAATAAAAAAGGGTGTAATAAAAAATTTGATGATTCCCACCAAGATATTGGTTCATTAATCACGTAATAATGTGCATTAAAATGTATGAAATAAAATATTTCCATTTCTACACTCTCATCTACTCCGATCTAGTGACTCATTATCATTAGATATCAATTTTTCAATGGAAGGATGAAGGAGAATCTCTCAATTATCCATTGTGGAACTGGATAAAACTAGATAAATTTATATAATGATATAATTATATAAGTTTATAATAGGTTAATTTTAATTAAAATAACTAAAATTAATTATTTATTTTCACCAAACTAACCTTACAATAGTCACCATATCTGAATGCCCCACACTGACTTATTTTAGGCCACACCTAGGGCAAACTTTTTATTCTAGAATCAACTATGGTTAAAGATTTTTGAAATGAGATTCCAATTAAGAGATATCCCATTTTATTTAAGAAACTATTCACATGTAATTTAAAATAGTTTTACTACTTTTATAAAATTAATTATGGGAACATCAACCCTACAAATCACATGCCATCTCTACGCCTATCTCTAAAATTATATATTGAAATATTTCAAAGTCATATATATAAAAAACTAGGTCTCTAGATTTTGATCCTGATCAAATAGATGTTGTTTTTACTCTACTAATTTTTTTTTGTATTATCCCACTCTTAAGACAGTGTCTCCACTAGGGATTTACTTTCTATGGCCTAATATTGTCTCACCACTACTACAACTATGTTTTGGGATGCTTTAATAAGTGTCACAGTTCTAAGATTGATGGCTCAAGCCATGGATTCCATAATTGAGAGCTTCAAATGGATCACCCTCACTCACCCTAGACCACTAATCACCTCTATCAAACTTTCATGTATTATATATTAGTAATATACTCCATAATATAGATTGATTTCCATATTATGAATGTGATTCAATTTCCCTCTGTGAACACTTAGTAGATTTCATGAACCAGCCTCTAGATTATTTTCCATAACAATTTACACATCATATATTTAATTAAGGTATACTTAGGATCTATATTTGATTCCATAATAGGTATTAGAACATAATATAGAACTTTTTCACTTAGAGAAGGCCAGACATTGGCACCTAATAAGTAAACTAGTGCAAAACTAGTTCTTTCCCCTATAACTTTTGACGGTTATGAAACTAGTGTATTGATTGATTATATTTAAATGGAATTGGGTAGGGATATGAAAATTGAAATATAGAATATGTTAATTAGTAGATATTTTAATATACTATGTAATGTTAATTTTGGATACCCACATTTATTCGTTGGAGTTTCAACATATTTAACCAATTCCATCCAAACAGGATACACAATAGGAGAGCCTTCATACAACGATTCTCACAAGAGACATTTGGATATTTAACCCATCTTAGAGGGAACCAATTACATTAGGAAGTTATAGAACAATAAGAATTTTTTTTGTCATGGAATCATGTGCGCAACCATAAATATCTACACATTGGAATGAAAATTGGATAGTGTTATCGACAAAGAAAGTGTGAATATTACTAAAAATTCATACATAGGTGCACTAAAAATAATGAAATATAAATTAGGATGATCAGATAGGTATTAGTTGTCTATATGGTTATAAAATAGATTTGAATTAGTTGTGATTATAGCTAATACATCCATATTGAGGCTTAATTCTAGC
Organism: Viscum album; assembly: GCA_963277665.1. Classification (NCBI taxonomy): domain Eukaryota; kingdom Viridiplantae; phylum Streptophyta; class Magnoliopsida; order Santalales; family Viscaceae; genus Viscum; species Viscum album. Next base: position 1,845,253,372 of record OY728132.1, on the reverse strand, counting down.
CACTCTTAGGCTTTACTAATTTATACTTCCACAATGGTCCCTACTTAGTATTTATGGGTTATGTGATTCTGATATGTCAACTCTCATGATCTTGTGAGGATTGTATTATGATTCAAATACACTCATGGATCAATATGAATTTATAATAATATCTCAAGAGATAAATATGAACTTATGAAGTTTATTTTACAGTTCTAGGTGACGATGTACTGTCAGTAACCTCACCCGCTCTAGAAAGTTGACTCTAACTTAAGGATGCTCCATGGGAGGAACAACTGGTGGTGGAACAAAAAACATTCCATGAGTTTCAGAAACCACTACTTTAATTTAATCTATTAGGATAAGATAACATTTATCCTTGACCCTGATGCATAAATAAGTGATCAAACTAATCAGTGTCCCTCAAGAAAAATATTTTAGAGATTTGACGGGTGAAAAAGCCCATAAAAACTCCAATAAAATTCAAGGAAAAAAGATTAATGGTTAACTCAATTTAAACTTGATAATTTAAAGTGATAATATATTTTAACTAATTCCAATAATATCTTGGACAAGCCTTGTCCTTTCCAGTTGTTTCCCTCACTGGGAACCTCTGCATTACTTTACTAATCACAATATTCTTTATGATTCCTTAGTTAGAGCACCCAATCCATATGGAAGGTTTAAAACTTGAATTATTGGATTAAAACCTCCATATCTCAAAGGTAACATTTCACATATTTAGGAAGATCCTCACAAGAGATGTTGGAAGGTGCGTTCAAATGCCCAAACCTTATCAGGTCTACTTCCTCCACTCAAAGTGAATCCCATATATCCTTATAAAAAGGTATTAAGTTAAGAGTCAAACTCACTTCAAGATTATTGTAATGTATCTTTATCTAAAATGTGTAGTTGAAGAGATATTACACTCATGGAGGGGGTATTTTTTAGATTCCTCACCCATTTTTTAGGCACTCGTGGCACTGAAGGCTACCATAGTGCAAGCCTATTATGAGGAATCTTGACGTCAACATCGACTGATTTAAGGATACTAGGTATTCCAATTTATTCTTACACAATCATCATCCAGAAATGATGCTCCAATATGGGGTTTCATTTTATTTATACACTCTATAAGGAAAACAGGTACTTCTTATGAAAATAGAAAAATATCTGCCAAAATATACATGGTTAATATCCCTTGTAGGTATACCATCATAAAGGTACCAACCCATACCTTGGTGTGTGTAACATGCACTAAGAGGAGACCTTCACTAAAGAGCATATCTAAAAAAATTTCCAGGTGAAAAAACAATGGACCCGAGGATGACTTTCCAACTCTTTTTGGTGTAACTTCCCTCCTCTAATATTTTCTTGTATGTACCAAAAAGCCAATGGGTTATTTAGGTTGGGACACTCTGTGGTCTCCTTATAATTCTCTTCTAACTATTTATCAAGGAAAATTTCTTAGGCCATATAGTGCAGGGAATATCGATCCAGGGAAAAATATCCTAGCCCATGGTCTTCATTTCAACTTTAAGTATATCCCTTGGAAGTGAGGGAATACTCTCTATACTATCCCATATGAAAGGAGGAGGGTTGAAATTATCATACAACTACCCTAATATTATATCCCACTACTAAAAAATAATCCTCTAATAACACTAAAATTGGCCATTGTCAGTGAAAAAAAGAGTTGACTAATAGAGTGCAATTAAAGTCCCTAGTATTTTATCAACATTTGAAAACCAATGAAAAAGGAACACTTCATCAATACAAAAAAAATTACTGATAATGGGTGTATTTATCATCACTGTTTTAGTGATAATAAAGGAATCCTTTATTAGTTCTAAAAAATCACCAATAAAGGATACATTTATCATCACCATTAGTAGAGATTATAAAGGGGTATACTATGGTGTGCTGTTAAATTTTATGCACACTACAAGAATAGGAATATTAGAAAAAAATAGTTTGAAAATATAGAATTTAAATTTAACAAAATCTAGAAAAAATATATAAGAAAAAATAATATATTATAGACATTTCAAACATTGGTTTGTAAAATTACATGATTGAGTACAAATTATCACATACATTAAAAAACAATAATGTTTCTTTGTATTTGTCCCTCAACCCCCACTTATTCTATTGATGAACAAACAACCATAATTCGATCAAAAGAAATCACATGTATAAGAAAACAATTCTTATGTTAATTATACTATAAATAATAAAATTAAACATAAATTTTAAATTTTAAATTAAACATTGAATCATATCAGGAACAACATGTATCATATTGAGTTAAGGTTTATTTTTGCACGTCACACCATTTCTTGTTCATCTACTAGAATTATATCTTTCAAAATTATCTTAATAATTATAAGATTAAAATTATAAGGAAAATAATTAAATAATAATTTATAAAATGATGAAAAAAATATGATCTTGTTTTTTCAGTTTTGGTGATGTGATTCACATTTTAAACTAAAATGACACTTATATTTTGAAAGAACACACTTTGATTTAGACCATCCACATCATGTGCAGATTGAAGTGAATTCAATTTTATATGTAAAAAATGACTTATGGATCATTTTAGTAAGGTATAAAAACAATATAAATACTTTTAATTGGTTTTGAGTACGTCACTTACATTTTTTTACAAACATCCCATTTTAAACTAGAAACACACACTTTGAGTCATACCTGTCACATCATGTGTTGGTACGATATGATAAGAATTCATGTAAATCAAACATGACTTAAGAATAATTGTAATAAATTATGAAGACAATCAGAATTCATTTTCATGGTTTTTAATTAGTGAGACACTTTTTAAAATAAAATGTCAATTCTAAACTGATAACAGACACTTTGAGTTATAATGTGAACACTATGCATCAGATTTAGTTGAGGATAATTATTAAACATCAAAAATGACTTATGAATCATTTTCCAAAAGTATTAAAACAACATGAATGTGTTTTCTCAGCTTTTAGCATGTCACTTGTCTTTATTATAAAATCAATGTTAATTTTAAATAAAAATATACACTTAGAGTCATACTAGGCACACCATGTATTGAATTGAGGTGAGGATAATCCTTATACATAAAAAAACATATAAATAATTTTTCTAAAGTATAAAAATAATCCAAAATAGTTTTCGTGGTTTTGACTATGTCACTTGTCTTTTTTACTAAAATTAATGTCAATTTTAAATAAAAAGAAACACTTGGAGTCATACTAATAAAACCATGAGTCAAATTAAGGTGAGGCTAATTCTTACATGTCAAAAATGAATTATGGATTTTTTCCCTAAAGTATCAAAACAATCGGAATTCATTTTTTCATATTTGAGTATGTCAGTTGTGTTTTTTTATTAAAATGTCATTTTAAACTAGAAACATGCACTTTGAGTCATATTAATAACACTGCCAATTTGATTAAGGTGAAGGTGATTCCTAAAAATCACAAATTAATAATGGTTCTATTTTCTAAAGTATAAAAAAATAATTTATTTTCATGGTTTTGAGTATAACACTTGTGTTTTTTCACTAAAATTTTACTTTAAACTGGAAACATGGACTTTGTGTCATATTAATCACATCGTGTATCAGTTTGATGTGAGAATAATTCTTACACACAAAAAATGGGTTACGAATTGTTTTAATAAATTATAGATAGAATATAGATGTTTTTTCTTAGTTTTCAGTGAGTGACACACTTTTTTAACTAAAATTTCAATTTTAAACAAAAAACATAAACTTTTATTTATAATATGAACACTATGAATCATATTGAGTTGTGGATAGTACCTACATTCCAAATATGACTTATGGATAATTTTACTAACATATCAAAGCAATATGATTGAATTTTCTTGATTTTGAGTATGTCACTAGTCTTTTTACTAAAATTAATGTCGATTTTAAATAAAAAGACACAATTGGAGTCATACTAGTCACAATATGACTAAGATTAATTTTTGTATGATTCCTAATTGTAAAAAACGACTTATGGATCTTTTTAATAAATTATAAAAATAATTTTAATGCATTTTATTGTTTTTGAGATTTTCATTTGTCATTTTTACTAAAATTAATGTCTATTTTAAATAAATAGATATACTTGGAGTTATACCAGCAAAAACATGTGTGGTAGATTGATGTAAATCTAATTAATACATATAAAAAATGGCATATGTATCATTTTAATATATTATCCAAATAATTTTAATATGTTTTCTTAGTTTTGAGTGTGTCATTTTTTAATAAAATGCCATTTTAAACTAGAAACACACACTTTGAGCCATGTCAGTAACATCGTGCATTGGATTGAGGTGAGAGTAATTCCTAAACATTAAAAATGGCTTATGAATAATTTTTAGAAAGTATCACAACAATCATAATGTGTTTTCTTTTTTTTATTATGTCACTTATGGTTTTTACTAAAATGTATTTTTAAATGGAAACATGTGCTTTGAGTCATACCAGTCACATCATGTATCAAATTTAGGTGAATCTTATTCCTACGCATAAAAAATATCATATGGATTATTTTCCAAATGTATAATGACAATATGAATTAATTTACATGGTTTTGAGTATATCACTTTCCATTTTTACTAAAATTTTATTTCTATCTGGAGACACACACTTTGAGTCATACCCATCACATCATGTGTAGGGTTCAAATGAGACTAATTATTACATGTCAATAATGACTTATGAATCATTTTACTAAATTATCTGGACAATAAATATGCATTTCCTCAGTTTTTAGTGAGTGACACACTTTTTTAACTAAAATTTCAATTTTAAACTAATAATACACACTTTGAGTTATACCATACACATAGTACATCATATTAAGTTGTGGATCATTCCTGTAATAAAGTGTAATGTCTCATAATTTCCATGTATTTTTTTTATTTCTATGGAATTCTTTCGATATCTCAAATTTCAACGGAATGTGATTCTGAGGTATGGAGTGCCTAGAACAAAATTTTGAACGTTTTTAAGGTACATTCAGTAAATGTGCGAGCATGATTTTATATACTTTGAACTATTTCTCAGATTGAAAATATGAGTTCACTGTTGAATTCAGAACACTAAAATTCACCTATAAATTTCATAACTTTTGTTGGGAAGGGCCAAACAGAGAAGTTATTTTTTGGGCTTTTCGAGATAAATAATAAAATAATTTAAAATAATTATTTTATTTTCATCATCAATTTTGAGTGGCGGATGGCGATGTTGTGGGGTAGTGATAGGGCGGTGACGATGCTCCTCAATGAGGCTCATTAATGGCTCATTAAACTCGCAGTGTAATGACACTTTATTGGCACGTAACAACGACACTTTTTCTTAAATAAAATAGTGTAACGACACGAAGTTGAATCATAATGGTAATGCGATGAGGTGATCCTATTTATAGTTTTATGTGATAGGGAAATATGGATTAAAACATTGGAGGATTCTCTCACGTACCTCTAATAGACTTCCAACCCCTCGAAGAATGAAAAACACCAACGAAACATCATCATCTTCGACGCCTTTTGAATATTGGAGCCGAAAAGAGACATCGACGTATTAAATCCCTAGAGGATGAATTTAGCGGCATCAGACGTAATAAGAATTAAGGGTTATTTGATTTTAGATTTTTACGCATCCTTATTTCAAAACGGAAAACACAGATTAACCCTCGAACATGTTAATCTGTAGACCGTGCATTCTTTTGGGAGGGTGAGTTCTTTAGGGTTTCTTTATCCGGTTCTGAATTATCTTTGTTGCTTGAATTAAAATCCCAAAGACCTCCGTTATTTTGAAAACATCTAACACAGAGGAAATGGTCCGACATGAACAAGGTCCGTGCCCCTCCGTCATGGGTGTTCTTCATTGCCAAACTCTTGAATTAATGACAAGATAGATTTGAGACCATCGAGGTGGAGAGGACGTTCCTCGGAGAACACAAGCATAAGAGGCATGAAGAACAGACCACCGGTTCGTAACTGATGGTCTGCGGAAGAATCTTCCAGTGTGCCGGTGTCGGAAGTGGTTCCAGCAAATGCCGGTGGTGGGCCACAGTCGCAATAATGGGTGGGAAGTGGTGCACCATGAAGACATGCAGGAAGAAGGGCCATGACACACTGGGCCACGACGCAGCAGAAGAAGCTATTGGATTAGCTGGTGGCTGGAGGCGGTGGGCGCGGTTGCTCAACTATGGTAGAAAAGGCACCCTAAGATGACCTGCAGGGAAATGGTGGTGGATGGACGCGTCGTATAGTTTCATCTACTGAGGAACAGTCTACCTCTTTCCAACCGGGCGGGGGGAGAACCGCCAAGCAGGCAGGACCCTCCCAACAGGCCGATCCTACGGCTCACTTGGCCAGACCCATGCAAGCGAGCCAGAGATATACCAAACGGTCTGGACCCACACAGGAAGGATGGATACAATCCCTCTTTAGGATGGGCTGGACTGAACTGGGTCACTGGGTGACTTGGCGGGTTGGACCTGAGGCCAACCATGCTGGGTCCAGCGAGTCATGTTGTTCCAGGCCCACTGGCCAGGCTAGACCAGATCGACCTCAACCCACACCAGGTCGGGTCGAGTCCATATTAATAAACCGGGGTATGTGAGACCCATGGGCTGGGATGGTCGGGTTGGTCTGACCATGTTGGAATGGGCCCCATCACAACCTCCCCTGGTTACTAAACCACCAGTATCTTGCAAACTGCATGTCCGATTGACGATCCGTTTGCAACATTGGGACCCTCTCGATGAGGCAGATCTTTTGGAATGATCTATGGTGAATTTAGTGGAAGTTGAGATGCGATGAAGGGCCTCTGGAGCGGTTCTCCCAAGTGCACTGCATACAGAACCCTACGACTGGTTGAGAGCTGAAGACTGCTGACTTTTGGACTAGTGGGAAGCACCTCTCTGTGACTTGACAGGCTCATGGAGGGAATCGTCTCTCTTTGACTTTGTTGGCCCATGGTAAGAGATTTGGATGAGCACCTCAGTAGGCCATGAATAGTGGGAAGCACCTCTCTGTGACTTTGTAGGCCCACGATACGTGATGGGGGAGGAATACCTAAGCTGTCCAAGGTTGGTGGAACAAACCTCTTTGTGACTTGGTAGAACCATTATACTCCCTAGAGGAGGAGTTATCTAGTAGATGAGGTGTTCGATGGTATAGGGACCCATCCTTAAAACATTGCATATTCTTGAATTAAATGAATAATTCCCATTGAGAATCTTTCCAAGTTTTCAGTTTTAGAGAATTTGGCCATAAATATTACATTACATCTCAAAAATTACAAAGTAGACACTTCTACTCAGTATCCATTTTTTCATAAAATAAAAACTCTTGAAAAAATAATCATGTATAGTTCCATATTTTAGACAACATGGATTTTCTTTGATCCCATCCTAGACCCTTTATTTCTTTATGTCTTGTGAAAAACATTTCAAAACTTGGGATGAGCTTAAAAAGATCAGTAAGGGTTATAAAATAAAGAAAGAAAACATTAGTCCATCAAAACATAAGCCTTTTAAAATACCTCATGAAATCATAAGATCTATCAATAACATATTAAAAACATAAATCTTAATGGTAACTTGTGGCATCCATAACATACTTATGTTTTAGCTTTCACAGCTACGTAGGGAGTTATATTTGGAATACCCATCCCAGTATATTTCCTATATCTCTTAGGAGAAATATTAACGTTTACCTCTGTCACGTTACTCAATGCATTAGAGAGATATCTCGGGCTCACCCACCTGAGGTTTATCACAGAACAACCCATATACTTAAACAATTTCCAAGAAACATAATATATTCATAAAAAATAAAAAACAAAAAGGAAAGATAACATTTCCACATTTCAATCACAATATATTATTTAAATATATTGACACAACCAATCCATTATCAAAACCATTTTCAATACCAAATTACATAAAAGAGTATATGGTATTTATCTTCCTTTCAAAAACATTACCACTTGTTAAGGAATCCAAATATCAAATAACGCTCACGACGTCGGAAAGGTCGTTGTCACCGCGTACGTTAAAAAGAAACATTCATTTTTTACTTTAGTAAAACTCTATGTAGAAAAATATTCCCTTTGAATAAAATTAAAATTCAAATGGGTTTAGACACTATATTAAGGAAAGTTGTGTATAAATCAAAATATGCCTCAATGAAGGTGATTGAGACGAAGTCCCTTACCTCATGTCTGACTTGACTTGTTCGTTCATTAAATCTACTGAATAATAAACTAAAGTTAACTTATACTTGATTTATAACATTTTTCAAGTTTATTATTCCTTTTACATCACTTATTACCACGTTAAAAACATTATATAATCATTTAAGTTAATAACAGTCATTTTGTCGATATTTGGTACTTATAATAACAATTTGTTCATGTGGTCAAATGTCTGTTATATAAAGAATGATATTCATGATTTAAATATCTTATAAGTAATATATATCTATTAAATGTGTATTTACAATTGTCCATATCATTTGGATATATGAAAATAAAATGCACTATTCTTGGAGACGGTAAGCCATACGTACGCATGAAGGCTAATTTCATTTCATTTTATCATTTTTAAAGGAATGAAAACCGAATGATACATAGGTATATTATAATTCTTATGTAATATAATATTTTATATACATTACATAATTTCATTAACACTATCCTTTATACGTTCCATGTATGGTATGAATGAGTCATATCACTTTGAGGGGGTGGTAGTCCACACTTCCTCAAATAAAATTATCATATATATACAACATGAAAATAATAAAGGTATGTTTTAAAAGAGAATTATAGAAGCATAGAGATAAAATATATATCATATATATCATATATAATTATAGTTCCATTATATTGGCCACCATGAGAGGCAGAAGGAGATAATTGAACAATCGTCATTTCGTGAGGCAGTAGTTCGCCGTCCACAAAAACAGTATGTTTGTATCCATTATATGGAAGTGTGTGCAAGTGTAGTTCAAATCCTTATCATAAAAACAACATAGTATATTGAGGATACTGGTGTTGTTATAAAAAAAGGAATAAAAATAGTTTAGGGGGTTGGAGAAATAAAAGAAAAGAAAAGAACATAAGAGAAGATGTTACCTTGAAATCGGGGAACTCCCTTTGGTTTAAACCAAAAGGTTTTCTTAAAGTTTATTCTTCCTAAGGTAAGTGTAACACCCCGATATTTTATGAGAATTTTTCTTTTTAAATTTCTTTCATTTCTTTAGTTATACGCTACACCAATATTATCATGCGCTATACGCAACACCGTATTAGCTTGTAGTATACGCAAAACTATTCTTGGCTTGCGTTACACGCAAGAGAAACCTTCCTCGATAGCTTGTGTTGTACGCAATACCGAGTTTCACTAAACAACAATTTGTTATTAAAATATTATATAAACTAGCTGTTATAGAAAGTAATACCCACTTTTTGAAATTTTATAAATTTTATCTTTCAAAATGGACTTCATTTTTGGATTCTGAATATCAAAATTAGTCTGGGGTGAATTTTTGGTATTTTTCTGAAAACTTTAAATTTTTGATGAATAGTGAAAACACTGAGTTATAGTTTAAAGAATATTTTTTATTTAAATAATTATTTATTTTATTTAAACTTAATTTAGGTCAAAATGGATACATAATACCTATATAAGTTCGATGTAGTTCATTTGAGTCATTTTATAATAATTTTATCTATATAATTTTTTTTTGAACTTTTCACCGTCTTTTACCCACCTCATAGGAGAATTTTCAAATTTATATAAATCTTTATTTTACTGTTTCTGTGAGTGGAATTTCAAAAATCTGAGAGACACGGTTAATACCAAGGAGTAAAATGTGATTCAATAAGATAAAAATAATTTTTCGTGAATAGTAACTTTTTAATTTTATTTACCACTGTTAAAAGTAAATAGGGTAATTAAGGGTAAAAATGATATTATTATTACCCAAAAACATGTCTTAATTCTATTGGATAAGTATAATTCGACCAAAAACAACCTTCGGAATATAATATTATCATTTAGGTCCACTTGGATTAGATTAGGACACTTATTATTATTTTATTTAAAGAAGAGTTAAAAGAGTTAAAATCAAAGTTTAATAAATAATTTTTTTTTAATATAGGGTTATACATAAGATAAATTCAACTATAAATATTAATTAGAAAGATAAAAATATTTAATAAATAATGGTATTTTATTTATAATTTTTAAACATTAAATAATGTAATTTATTTATGACACCATGATGATGCAATAATTACCTTATTAATGAAATATTAACATATTTGATGTTATAAATACCCAAATAAATGTAATTTGAGACTTTTTATGAATTCCAATAATTTATAGGTTAATATGACATGTTATTATTGATTCAATAAACTTTTTTTGAACTAATCATGTTGTTATGATTTTCAAAAAAATCAATTACAAAATAGTGTCAAAATTTACATAAAATAGTTTTTAAAACAAATATTATATTATTAATTATTATTCTATTTTTAAAAACCTAATGTTCGGAAAAAAGACTTATCTAAGGTTATATATATTAATAATGAACCACTTGGGGTTATTTTGGATTTTTATAGTATGTTTATTAACCATATAGTGTAAGAAAACAAGAAGACACGGTAAAAATTAAATTATTTAACTTAGAGTTAAATCTAAATGATAAGGTTAAAATAGTAACCTAAAATTGTCTAAAACCTATTGGTTGAGAGGATTACAACCCATCCTTACTTTACCTTCGAAATAAATTAATTTCGAGCTATTATAAACTGAATATGACTTTATTATAAAATAATATTTTAAGTTTTTCCTAAGGTGCCCCTATCCTCTCTTATAAAAGGGAACCTCCTCCCTCTTCTCTTTACACAATTTTGGGATTTAAATCTCAAAAAAACCCTGCCCATTTCCCTTATCAACTTTACCAGAAAAATTATATAGGTTCTGTTCTTCTCAAAATACCAACTCTAGTGCCTTAAGAGGAAGCTTAAAAGAGGTGCGTCGAAGAAGAGGTAATCTCTTCTACCGATTATTTCAAGTTTCTTTCTTCTTCAACTTCTTCTTCTTTAGTTTTTTCATTATAATGTAATAACATAAGTATCACTAACATACTGATATGTTATTATAAATATGAAACAACCCCATTTCACCTTCTATCCAACCTATGGAAAATTAAATCACCGCACGTGCGTACGTACAGAATACCGTCTCCACGCCGTGGTGTAATCAGTTTTTCCACCACAACCTTACTTGGATGGGTATAATGGTGTAAATAATAACTATGTATAGTTATTATAACATAATAATTATTCTTAGATATTATATCATCCACTCTAATTCAATTCAATAATTATGGTAATGATATCATCGCTCGTGCGTACGTACAAATTACCGTCTCCACGACACGATGAGATTCATTCCCCATGTTAACCACTCAAGAATGATTATAATGTATATATATTAAATAATAATGAAATATATGACATGATAAATCTACTGGATATATATATATATATATATATATATATCTCATCTACTTACTTCCATTCAAGTCAATAAGGAAAAGAAAACAACGTTCATGCGTACGTACGACCTGCCGTCTTCTTGAACGATGTATTTCATTTCATTTATCTATCTAATATATATATATATATACCTAATATATATGATATATAAATCATTATTTATATTATGTAATTATGTAAATCATGATATAAGTAAAAATAATACCAAGAAAAACAAGTCCAAACACGTATGATAAATAAAACGATTTTACCCAAAACGATGCTTTAACATAGAATTTATAAAAGAATGGGTAATATAAAGTCATAAGTGAACCATATATGATATCATAACAATAAATATGATTTTTTAATAATTCAATGATAGTATTTAAATTAATATACAGTAGGTTCAGATACATACGAAGCATATCGGACATAAGGTAAGGGATAATTTTGCAAATCTCATTTTTATCCGATATTGCTTATACGTAAGTATTTACTATGGTTATGCTTATCATCCATGTCCATGTTTTGTAAAACTGTTTTCATAAAATGTTTACTATTCCTCCATGTATGTCTAAAGTCATTTTTACCCTTTTTTTACATTTACCACATTGTATTGAAGTAATCCTTTCTTTGTTTACCATATAAGGTACTTTTTGACTTTTCCGGAATAGTATGAGAAGAATGTTTTTTTAACTTATACGGCATGAATGTATTTTTACGGTTTCATAATGCCTTATTTCCATTAAGATTCCTCTACAATATTTCATGAATATTTTCAACAAAATTGTTTTCTTTTAAAATCGCATGACATTTTGAGAAAAGAAAATGATTTTTAAGAAGAGAGGATATTTTCCCCAAGAATTCATTTCAAGTGTTTTTTCAAACCTATTTTCCATCTAAGATGACATTATTTAGTATGATTATGTTTCAAGTATAATGTATCTATTATTTACATGGTTTTATTCTTCTTATGATGAAACGATATCCATTTGTTTTATATGCATTACGTTATGATGTGATGATGTTTATGAAACCCATTTTATTCTTTGGGTTATGATGAATGATTTATGTTTATGTTGTGGAACACATAAGAATGATTTCATTATGAGATGGGTGGGACCTATATCTCCCTCCAATGCATTGGGTAAAGATTTATATCTCATGAGATATACATGGCTGGAACAGTAATTTAATCTGGTTCAGTGATACTGGACTAGAACGAGGAGTGAACTCGATTCAGAAAGGGAATTTTTCCACTAAGATGGTATTGGAAGCAATGACATGGCTACTATGGAAATCATATCATGTGATTAATGGTTTTTCACAATTAAATGTTTTATTCCCATGCTATTTTATCATGATTGATGTTCCTTTATGATCTATGCCTTACGTACTGCCGTGATTTATTTCACAACTCAAGATTTTGATGTTTAAAATTTATGTTCATGTTTTGATGTTCAAATGTATATGGTTTGTTTTATTATCTCCATGATTACCCTTAATGATCATTTTTGGTCACCCTTTATATGTTTTATTTTCCCCAAGATATAAATAAAGGTTTTAGGTAATAAAAGAAGGGAAGATCTTTATGGGATATGTTGAAGATATTTCACCAAGATTAGAAGATTATGTTCCATGTTTCCAAAGACACTAAACTATTACAATCCATTGGTGCCTGCTTATGTTATATATTAGGTATTCTGCAAAAGTAATGTAATGTCTATATTTGTCATGTTTTGGTCTCTACAGTTGGTATCAGAGGAAAAGATTAGTTAACCTTTGGAAACTAGGATGCGAAATATTTAGTGAGATCCCTAGAGATATTTCTAAGGTATGTCTAGGGATGTCCCTAAGGTTAAGTATAAGTATAGGTTATAGTCCTAGATTTATGGTAACGATATTAGAATTAAACTTAAGATGTTATATATTGAAGTTACTCCCCCTTTATTATGTTGTTTTCCCTAGCATGATTTTTGCCTCTCACACTATTCCTTTTGGGTTTTAGATGATGGCTGGAACCCGAAGGAACCACATTGATCAATGTAATGGAAAATGCAATTATTGTCCTCCTGAACAAACCAATGTTATGGGAGATGGAGTTCAAAATCTTATTTCTATACTTACACAAGCTATGAATAATTCTGGACTTCCGAATGAGCATAGAAGGGAACAATATTCTATTGAGTCCTTCATGGGGCAACGTCCACCTTCTTTCAGTGGGTCTTCTGATCCACTTGTTGCTGTACAATAGATCAGTACCATAGAAAAGATATTTTCCATACTTCGATGTTAGGAACATGAAAAAGTAATTCTGGCTGTTTACTGCTTAGAAGGTGAAGAAGACCAATGGTAAACTCTAATTAAGAATACACGGCCCCAAGATGAAATTGAATCCATGGAATGGGAAGAGTTCAAGAACTTGTTTTTTAGTAAGTACTTCCCCCGTATTCTTCGAACAAAGATGGAAAAGGAGTTCCTTGACCTTAATAAAAATAATGATGAATCTGTTGGTATGTACGAAGGGAATTTTCCAAGGCTTTCAAGGTATGAATCTGGATTTATCATTCAACCTAAAAGTAAAGTTGATAGATTCTTCACAGGCTTAAAACCATGTTTTTGAAGTGAATTTGATATAAGAGACTTCAGTAGCTATGAAGTAATTGTGGGTTGTGCTATCAAGGTAGAACTGGAAGTTGGTGTTACATATCCATCTCATGGTTTTGGCAAGAAACGAAATATGGAGTTCAAGGAAAAATATTAGAACAATCGTGAAAAGAAGGTGAATGTTTCTTTATGCTCAAAGTGTGGAAAGAAGCATGGTGGAGAGTGTCTTAAAGGGACTAGAAAATTTTTTAAGTGTGGAAAATAAGGTCATCGAGCAGATGAGTGTCGAAGTAATGGAAAATGGGTAGCTAATTATGTGAATAAAGAAAAGAGAACATAGAATGCACCACAAACACTTTAATGCTACAAGTTTAAGGAAATGGGGAATTATGCTAATCAATTCCCTAATCCAAGGGTTAATGATGATCAATGTGAACAACCTCTTAAAAAAAAGGATAAAGGGAAGTCACGTGGGATCACTATTTGTGATTTTGAGTATGAAAATGTTGTTGTGGAATGATTAAGTGTTTATGTAATGGGATTTCAAAATAGTAACATGGAATCTCATTTGTGGTATCATGGAATTTTGGAATATCTATGTATTGGTTTTCAATAATTATATGGTACCAGTAACCATGAAAAGTGATTGAAATATTTATGGAAAGAAGATTATATGTGCATAATGAATGGATAAAGAGAAAATGAAATGAGCTCATGACGGATATCGTGGTTTGAGTATATAGAAATTTTTTGATTTTGGTATGTCGAAAGAGTTAACTTTTGACAGCATTCATGTTTTCACTAAGGTTAAATGGGTATTAATTTTTCAAGATAATACATGATTAAGGTATTCACATGTTTGGAATGTGACCAAAAAGATATATCGTATGATATATGGGGGATAAATAATGGTATTCACAGGATCAATAGATGAAATTTCTAGTAACTGTTTTCTTTATGCTTTGAGCTTGGATAGAAGTATTTTGGATAAGCCTAAAGATTGGAATGAATTAAGTTGAAAATCAGATAGTATTGTTTAAGGCTAGAACTTTTTTTCTATTTTATTTCTGGAATGTTATAATAGTATAGTTTAAGAAAAGGTACAACCTGCGGAACGGGTGAAAACCCGTCGCGTCAGACAAGGTTGCGGGAATTGAACCCACAACTGAAGTGCGACAGGCCTTTATCGCCTACCTCTGGCCTACAGAAAGCCCCTTGTTAGTACAAATTTGATTTATTTTATTAACCGGTATGATAGTTGATGTATAAGTCCATTGTTGGAATCATATATGGTTAATCTCACCATAGATGGACTTAGGTATATTTAATAACTTTTTCTAACCTTTTGTTTGAGACAGATGGAATGACCTAACATTCTATCGCATGATCTTCTAACATTTCAAAAAGGACAACTTCAACTTAATTTCCTTAAATAAGAGATGAATTGGAATTTTTTCATGGAATGACCAACAATGATATTTCACTGAAATCAAGTAAGTATTTCTCCTTGTGAAAAATTCTTCAACATTAGGGAAATGATAATGAAAACCAAAAATGTTGTCCTAGAACCCTCATATCTGATGAATCAGATGGTACCTTAGATCACCACAAATTTATGGTTTTGTGATTGTTGGATTTTTCAAAGCCATGTTCTCTACCACTCTTCATTAGAACATGATGGTTAGATTTCTCTTCCATATCCATATTTTCACCTATGTTCTTCTATGTAGAAACCCAGTGATGAGTTAATTTGGGTAACCGTTACGTTTCATACATTAGTTTTTAAAATTATGTTTTATTATTCCTTTTTACGATGTGGGTTTCTATGAAGGAAACTTTCAAGTAGAAAAAACTTTATAACCTCGATGAATTTCTAGGGAAAAATTCATTTTAAGGGGGGTAGAATGTAACACCCTGAGATTTTCTGAGAATTATTCTTTTTAAATTTCGCTGATGTCATTAGTTTTATGCTACAGCAAGATTATCTTGTGATATACACAACACCATATTAGCTTATAGTATATGAAACACTATTCTTGGCTTGCGTTACATGCAAGAGCAACCTTCCTCGATATCTTGTGTTGTACATAATACTGAGTTTCACTAAACAACAATATGTTATTAAAATATTATATAAACTTGCCATTATGAATAGTAATACCCAATTTTTGAAATTTTATAAATTTTATATTTTAAAATGGACTTCATTTTTGGATTTGGAATATCTAAATTATCCTAGCGTGAATTTTTGGTATTTTTCTGAAAAATTTAAATATTTGATGAATAGTGAAAAACACTGAGTTATAGTTTAAAACCGAATTTTTATTTAAATAATTTTTTATTTTATTTAAATTTATTTTAGCTCAAAATGGATACCTAAGACCTATATAATTTCAATATAGTTCATTGGAGTCATTTTATAATAATCTTATATATATAAAAAATTTATTGAACATTTCACTGTCTTTTACCCACCTCCTAGGAGAATTTTCAAATTTACATAAATCTTAATTTTACCGCTTATCTGAGTGGATTTTTAAAAATCTGAGAAACATGGTTAATATTAATGAGTAAAATGTGTTTCAATAAGATAAAAATAATTTTTGGTGAATAGTAACTTTTTACTTTTATTTACCACGGTTAAAAGTAAATATGGAAACCAAGGCTAAAAATGATATTATTATTACACTAACTCGTGTCCTAATTCTATTGGATAATTATAATTTGACCAAAAATAACCTTAGAAAAATAATATTATCATTTAGGTCCACTTGGATTAGATTAAGACACTTATTATTATTTTATTTAAAGAAGAGTTAAAAGAGTTATAATTAAAGTTTAATAACTAAAACATTTTTAATATAGGGTTATACATAAGATAAATTAGACTATAAACATTCATTAGAAAGATAAAAATATTTACTACATAATGGTATTTTATTTATAATTTTTAGACATTAAATAATATAATTTATTTATGACACAATGATGATGTAGTAATTACCTTATTAATGAAATATTAACATAATTGAAGTACTAAATACTCAAATAAATGTAATTTGAGACTTTTTATGAATTAAACTCTTTTTATAGGTTAATATGACATGTTATTATTGATTAAATTAACTTTATTTTAACTAATCATTCTGTTATAATTTTCACAAAAAACAATTACAAAATAGTGTCAAAATTTACATAAAATAGTTTTTAAAACAAATATTATATTATTAATTGTTATTCTATTGCTAAAAATATAACGTTCAACCAAAAGACTTAGATAAGGTAATATATATTAATAATGAACCACTTGGGGTTCTTTTGTCTTGTTATAGTAAGTTTATTAACCATATAGTGTAAGAAAACAAGAAGACACCGTAATAGTTAAATTATTTAACTTAGAGTTAAATCTAAATGATAAGTCTAAAATAGTAACCTAAACTTGTATAAAACCTATTGGTTGAGATTATTTCTACCCATAACCACTTTATCTTCTAATTAAATCCATTTAGAGATATTATAAAACGAATATGACTTTATTATAAAATAATATTTTAAGTTTTTCCTAAGGTGCCCCTCTCCTCCCTTATAAAAGGGAACCTCCTCCCTCTTCTCTTTACACAATTTTGAGGTTTCAACCTCGGCCAAACCCCACCCATTTACCTTCTCAAATTCCCTAGAAACATTATAGAGGTTCTTTTAGCCTAAAAATAGCAACTTCAGTGCCTTAAGAGGAAGCTTACAAGAGGTGTGTCGAAGAAGAGGTAATCTCTTCTACCGATTCTTTCAAGTTTCTTTCTTCTTCAAATTATTCTTCTTTATTTGTTTCATTATAATGTAATAACTTAAGTATCACTAATATAATGATATGTTATTATAAATATTAAACAACCCTATTTCACCTTCTATCCATCCTATGGAAAATTAAATCACCGCGCGTGCGTACCTACAGAATACCGTCTCCACACCATAGTGTAATATGTTTTTCCACCACCACCTTACTTGGATGGGTATAATTGTGTAAAGAATAACTATTTATAGTTATTATAAAATAATAATTATTCTGAGATATTATATATTCCACTCAAATTCAATTCAATAATTATGGGAACGATATAATCACTCGTGCGTACGTACGTATTACCGTCTGCACGACGCGATGAGATTCATTCTCCATGTTAACCACTCAAGAATGATTATAAAGTATATATAATGAATAATAATGAAATATATGACATGATAAAGATACTTTATTTATGTGTATATATATATAAGTCATCTACTTACTTCCATTCAAGTGAATAGGGAAAGGAAAACAACGTTCATGTGTACGTACGACCTACCGTCACCATGAACGGTGTATTTCATTTCATTTATTTATCTATTATATATATATACTGAATATATATGATATATAAATCATGATTTATATTCTGGAAGTAATTAAATCATGATATAAGTAAAAATAATACCAAGAAAAAAAGTCCAAACACGTAGGATAAGTAAAATGATTTTAACCAAAACGCTGCTTTTACATGGAATTTACAAAAGAACAGGTATTATAAAGTCATAAGTGAACCATATATGATATCATAACAACGAATATTAGTTAGTAATAATTCAATGACATTATTTAAATCATTATACAGGAGTTTCTGATACATACGAATCATATCAGACATAAGGTAAGGGATAATTTTGCAAATCTCATTTTTATCTGAGATTGCTTATACGTAAGTATTTACTGGGGTTATGTTTATCAACCATGTCCATGTTTTATAAAAATGTTTTCATAAATTTTTTACTATTATTCCATGTATGTATAAATTAATTTTTACCCTTTTTTTACTTTTACCACATTGTATTGAAGGAATCCTTCCTTTGTTGACCATATAAGGTACTTTTTGACTTTTCCGGCAAAAGTACGAGGAGAATGTTTTTTAACTTATACGGTGTGAATGGATTTTTATGGTTTCATAATTCCTTATTTACATGAAGATTATTCTAAAATATTTCATGATTATTTTCAACAAAATTCTTTTCTTTTAAAATCGAATGGCATTTTGAGAAAAGAAAATGATTTTGAAGAAGAAAGGATATTTTCTTCAAGAATTCATTTCAAGTGTTTTGTCAAAACTATTTTCCATATAAGATGACATTATTTAGTATGATTATGTTTCAAGTATAGTGTCTCTATTATTTACATGGTTTGATTCTTCTTATGATGAAATGATATTTGTTTGTTTTATATGGATTACGTTATGATGGGATGATGTTTATGAAACCCATCTTATTCTTTGGGTTATGATGAATGATTTATGTTTATGTTGTGGAACACATAAGAATGATTTCATTTTGAGATGGGTAGGACCTATATCTCCCTTAAATTAATTGGGTAAAGATTTATATCTCATGATATAGACATGGTTGGAATGGTAAGTTAATCTGATTCAGTGATACAGGACTAGAACGAGGAGTGAACTCGATTCAGAAAGGGGATTTGTCCAATAAGATGGTATTGGCAGCAATGGATTGGCTACTATGGAAATCATATCATGTGTTTAATGGTTTTACATAATTAAATATTTTATTCACATGCTATTTTATCATGATTGATGTTCCTTTATGATCTATTCCTTACGTACTTCCAGGATTTATTTCACAACTCAATATTTTGATGTTTAAACTTTATGTTCATGTTTTGAAGTTCAAATGTATATGGTTTGTTTTATTTTCTCCATGGTTACCCTTACTGAGAATTTTAGCTCACCCTTTTTATGTTTTCTTTTCTCCAGGATATAAAGAAAGGTTTTAGGTTAGAGAAAAATGGGAAGATATTTATGGGAGATGTTGAAGATCTTTCACCACGATTAGAAAATTATGTTCCAAGTTTCCAAAGACACTAAACTATTATGGTCCTTTGGTGTCTGTTTTGGTTATGTATTAGGTATTACACAAAAGTAATGTTATTTCTATGTTATTAAAGTTTGCTTCTATAGAGTAAGGCTTATAGGTGGAATATAGGGATGTTGGGAGCTTATTTGGGTAGGTTTTAGTTGATAAAAGTGGCTTGAGAGTTGTGAGTAATGGGTTAGTGGTGATGGATTTTTATTAGTGTGAGGAGGGGATCTTTAAGAAAGTCTGAAAATATTGTTTTATTATAAACATAATTTTAGTTTCAAAAGGTCCCATACTTATAAAATTCAAATATAATATTACTATTATTCAAAATCATCTCAACCAATACGTTTTAGACAAGTTATGGTTTCAAATTTGACCTTATCATTTAGTTTTAACCCTTAGTTAACTAATTTGACTTTTCCCACATCTTCTTGTGTATTCACTATATAAGGTTAATAATTACTATGAAATTCCAATAGAACTACAAGTGGTTCATTAATCACATTTTTATCCTTATATAAGTCATTTGGAAAATCATATATTTTACAAATTATTATATAATTTAATAAAATAATATTTGTTTTAAAAACTCATTTATGTTAATTTAAATACTATTAATATCATGAATTTTTAAAAAATCCAAAAAAACATTATTATTTCAAAAAACCTTCATTAATTCAAAGATAATAGGTCATCCGCATCTCTAAAATTCATGGATGGCATAAAAAGTTTCAAAATAAATATATTTTAACATTTATAATCTCATTTATTTAAAACATTCATTATTGAGGTAATCATTGCGTCATCATTGTGTCATATATAAATTTATTTATTTTATGTCTAAAAATTATAAATAAAATACCATGACGTAGGAAATATTTTTATATTTATAATTAATATTCATAGTCAAATATATCAGTTATATAACCCCAAATTACAAATTTTTTAGAAAAACATTAGATGTTTATGATATTTTTATTTTTACAATAAATAAAAAGTTATTAATGTAATTATCTTACCTAAGTGGTTTTGAAATTCCTAAAGTTTCACCCAAAGATTTTATTGGTCATCCATGACTCATACAATAAGGTTAGGACAAGTGTTAAGATAAATTTATATTTTTATGATATTATTTTTAACTTGAATTAACTAATTTACCTTTAACCATGATAAATAAAAATCCAAAGTTACTATTCATACAAAAATATTTTCATCCCATTGAACCACATTTTACTTACTAATAACAACCATGCATGTTAGAGTTTTTAAATTCAATTCATAGATGCGGTAAAATTTAATTTAAATGAAAAATACGGGTTTTTAACCACTAAGCATTATTTTTCACTATTCATTAAAAATTTAAGGTTTTCAGAAAAATACAAAAAAACTCTCCCTAAGCTAAATTAGATATTCCAAATTTAAAAATGATGTCTATTTTACCAAATTTAATACATAGAAGTTGTATTAATTAATTTAACATTAATTCTCATTGTCAAAACATGAAAGCATGTTTTTATAAAATAATAACTACCAAAAGATTGACATGTGTTTATGTCCAATTTAAGAGTGAAATTTCTTCCAATGAAAAAATTGGATTAAATGGTAAAAATATAAATTACACTTTAAAACCAATTCAAAGAACAATCTATCCATATAAATAAATTAGATGAAAAGGAAGTTTTGAATTAAAATGTGGTATATTTCACTATTCAATAAAAAAAT
The DNA here is from genome assembly GCA_963277665.1 of Viscum album. NCBI lineage: Eukaryota > Viridiplantae > Streptophyta > Magnoliopsida > Santalales > Viscaceae > Viscum > Viscum album. The sequence goes on along the minus strand of OY728132.1, from coordinate 1,845,231,582 downwards.
TGAATTTTATCAGAAAAATACCAAAATTTCATCCAAAGTAAAATTTGATGTCTTTATTCTGAAGAAGAATATGTTTTTGTCAAAAAGAACATATAAAAGTAACAAAAACTAGATTTAAAAAGGGTTCTTCATTAAAAGGTGGTAAATCGACCTTTTAAAGAATATTAGAGTATTTATGTATAAAATTAGATTCATTCACATTTTAAGCCTCTAAATTTTGTTGGATAAATGTAAAAACATTTAAGAAACATGTATAATCATAATACTTCTAGTTCAGTTCATTCCTTCCAATACAACAACTAGGAGTTAACAACCAATTAAAATAATAATATCATATTTTTATTTTTCAGTATAACTCAACATTGTGTGCAACATAAGATTTCAAAGAAACCTGTTGTTGCGTATCAGGTATGCTATCAAACATAGAATCCCATTTAAAGTAAAATTAATATTCAATTCACAAATATTAATAGATATAAAAACATGATATTCTTTATTTACCTAGGATGTTAAATCCTTACCCCCTTTTGTGAGATGCGTCCCCACAATTCTATTCACCTATCAAATTTGTGGGGGTATTTATTCTTCATAGAATTTTCATATTCCCACGTTTCCTCTTCAACCATATGGTTTTCCACAAAAACTATACTGGGAGAATTACCTTATTCCACAACACTTTCTCTTTACGGTCAAAAATATGGACTGGTTGTTCCTCATAAGGGAGATTTTCTTCCAACTTAACCACCTCTTGAATCAACACATGATATGGATCTGGCATACACTTTCTCAATATTGAAACAAAAAAAAATTGGGTACCTTGGTTATACTAAGAGGTAAAGACACTATGTACATAGTTGATCCAACTTTCTCCAAAATTTCATAATGTTCAATGAACCTCTGACTCAACTTTCCCTTCTTACCAAAATGCATTACACTTTTCCATGGAGAAACTATGAGACATGCATGATCACTTAACTCAAAAGAAAGATCATTCCTATGGTTATCCGCATAACTTTTCGGCCTACTCTGAGCTATTCTCTTGTTCTTTTGAATCAACTAAAATTTTTCTTCTATCTATTCTACCAATTCTGGTCCCATCAACTTCCATTCACCTACTTTATCCCAAGAAGTTGGAGTTCGACCCAACTTTCCATATATTTCTGAAATGGATCCATCTGTATACTGGTATTAAAACTATTATTATAAGAAAATTCAACCAAAGAAAGATATTGGTTCCAACTTCCCTTTTAATCCATCAAGGAAGCACATCACATGTCCTCCAATTTCTAAATTGTTCATTACGGTTTCCCATATGACTAAGGATGAAATGCAGTACTGAAATTTAATTCAGTACCCAACGACTTATGAAGGCCTCTAAAAAAGTTAGAAGTAAACCTAGGATCTCAATCAGACATAATAGAGAGTGGATCTCCATGCAACCTGACTATCTCTTTAACGTACAACTGAGAAAGTTGATGTAGAGACAATGTATCTTGAATTGGAAGGAAATGAGCAGATTTAGTCAATTGGTCAACAGTAACCCAGATTGCATTATTACCTTGATATGTCTTTGGTAATCCCACAATGAAGTCCATGGATATATTTTCCCATTTCTACTCTGGAACCGGTAAAGGATGAAACATCGTTTTTGGTAACTGCCACTCTACTTTAACCTATTGAAAAATCAAACACTTCCGAGTAAAATCAACACTATCTCTTTTCATTCCATCCCACAAGTAATTCTCCCAAAGATCTATGTACATCTTAGTACTTCCAGGATGAACTGAAAATGGAGAATTATGAGCTTCACATAATAACTCTTTCATTAACTCTGATTCATAAGGAACACATAATCTCTTCCCAAACCTCAAAACACAATCATTATCAATGTTAAAATTAGGCAACTTAACCTTCTGAACCAACTCTACATTTTTCTGCAACTCGCTATCTTCCTTCTACGCTTGCTTAATTCTATCTGATAGAGATGATTTCACTAACACCTGAAACAAAACAGAGGAATTTCCTACACCAAAAACATCCATTCCAATGTTCATCAAAACATTTATCAAAGTAACTTGTTCCAAATGTAACATGGTTAATGTAGTATTACTTTTCCAACTCAAAGCATCAGCCATTTTTTGGCTTTTCCTGGATGGTAATGAATCATGCAATCATAATCCTTGATTAATTCTAATGATCTCCTCTATCTCATGATCAATGATTTTTGAGTGAATATATACTTCAAAATATTGTGATCAGTATATATTTCAAACTTTACTCCATACAAATCATGCCTCCAAATTCTTAAAGAAAAAAACAACAATAGCTAATTCCAAATCATGTGTAGGGTAATTTAACTCATAAGGTTTCAACTAACGTGAAGCATAAGCAATTACCTGATCATTTTTCATTAGGAAACAACCATTTACTTTCAACAAAGCATCACTATAGATTAAAATCTCACCATTTCTGGAAAGAAGCTCAAAAAATAGAGCATTCACTAATATTCTTTTTCAATTCCTGAAAACAATCATCACATTCTTTAGTCCAGATAAACTTAATATCTTTTTGAATTAATTAATCAATGGTCTAGATAACTATGAAAATTTTTCAACAAACCTCTAGTAATAACCTTACAAACCAAGGAAACTATGTATCTCAGTTATATTAGTGGGTCTTGTCCATTCTTCAATAACTTTTGTTTTAGAAATATCAACAATTATGCCATTTTTTGAAACATTGTGACCCATGAATGAAATTTTTTACAACCAAAACTCACACTTGATGACTTTTCCATACGGTTTATTTTCATTAAATGTTTTCAAGACAACCCTTAAATGAATTTCATGATCCTCTTTACTTTTGGATGAAGCCAAAATCTCATTAATGGACACAACCACAAACTTATCCAAGAAATCATGGAAAATTCTATTCATAAGATCCATGAAAACAACAGGTGCATTGGTTAACCAAAAAAGGCATAACAAAAAATTCATAATGGCCAAATCTAGCATGAAACATGATTTTCATAATGTTTTATTCCTTTACTTTTAACTGATGGTACACCGACATTAAGAAAATCTTTGAAAAATAATGAGCTCCCTAGAGATGATCCAAGAAATCATCGATTTGAGGCATATGATACTTGTTCTTAATAGTGATGTTATTCAATGATCTATAATCAATGCTAACTCTCATTTAACCGTCTTTTTTTAGAAAATAAGACAGAAGCACCCAATGTTGATGTGCTAGGTCAAATGAATCCTTTATCGAATAACTCATACAATTGATTATTTATCTATAAAAGTTCAATTTCATCCATTCGATAAGGGGGGTTTTAAATTGGATTTTCATCAGGAACAAAGTCAATAGTAAATTCGACTTCTCGATAAGGTATTATACTAGGAAACTCATCAAAAAAACATTAAGACACTCATTTACCATCGACGCATCATTAATCTGAAGAGTTTCTTTGTTTTCAACAATATGTTCAACGTAACATTCACTTCCAACTTTTACTAGTCTCTTAGATTCTTGATATGTTTTAAAAAGTAATGGTTCATTCTGGTACACAAAATGAAATTCTTTATGAAAAGAAACCACTTTATCTCTGTAGTCAATCATAGCATGATAAAAGGAAAATCAATCCAAACCCAAAATAACTTCAAACTCTACTAGAGGCGAAACAATAAAGTTTGAAGGTAGATTCTTTCCACACACAAGGATAAGAAAGTTCCTATAATTTCTTTTTGGCTCAACATTTCCTCTCGGTGTTTTTACCATAAGTTCAAGATTAATATCTTGCGATGGAATTCCTAATTTACTAGGAAACATTGCAAAGTGAATTAATGTGTAGACCTAGAATCCAACAACCCATTGGAATAATCTGAATAAACAAAGAGTATACCTAATAATACCTCATTCGATGGACCAAAATTTGCTGAAGTAGTTGAAAATGATTTCACCTCCCCTTTCTACTTGTAGATTGGCTGCTTTCCCTCAGTTGATTTCATCGTTGGACACTCATTTTCATAATGACCAATATCATTTCACTTAAAACATTTTACTGATTGTAAATCAGATTTTGTCTTACCATCACCCTGATATTTTTCAGTGAAACTATAAGCCTTATGTACCATTTTACCACATCCATAGCACTTACCAGAGTTTAAAAGAAATTCCCCAGTATTATTTTTACCACAATTTTCAGAAACTGTAAACTTAAATTTCTTACCATTTTCCTTTATGAAGAGTTGTGCCCTTTCATCTTCCACCTTGACCTATTATTTTGTTGTTTTTCAAAGAACACCAGATCATCATAAAAATTCATTTACACATTCTATGCACATCGAAAAAGTTTTTCATACCTTTTTAACTCACGAGAAGCTAAAGCCCTTCGATTCTTTGGTTTTAATCCTAAGTAAAAAAATTGATTTTACTATCAAGATCTCGTATGAAATTTGGAGCCTACCTTGCTTGTTGAGTGAATTTTACTTCATAAGAAGCCACTGAGTCATCCTCCTATCTCAATTCTAGGAATTGTTTTTCCATCATAATATGATCCACCTTTGGAAAATATTTCTCAAGAAACATACCTTTGAATTCATCCCAATCAAGAGCCTCAATCTCCTCACTATCCCTAATATTTTTAACCACTGACCACCACTAATCAGATTCACCTTAAAAACGATAAATAGAGAGACTAACCATTTGATGTTCTAAATACCACATAACATCAAAAATCTTTTCTAGTGATTTAATATACCATTGTGCTAGAAAAAGTTCAGATGATCCTCTGAATGATGGGGGATGTTGCCTCATGATATGCTCCACTACTGACATGTTCCTCTGTGGTTGATCTGGCTGATCTCATGCATGGATACCACCACCACTTATAACCCAAGTAAACTATTACATCACTGAAAAAACTATTCATTTCTAATTCCAACCATCTCATTTTTGCTGATTTGGAAGTTTTTATTCCTCCTGATGTCATCCCATCATATCTAACTTGTTTCTTCTGCAGAAAACCATTCTTAACACAACAATATCTTAAGCGAAGAAACATGGTAATATATAAATGCTATATCATTTCAATATTATCATAAATTGAAATATGGATATTAATTTTACAATATCCTAACTCCTAAAGTTATCTAATCTGGCCTTTGATACCAACTATATGGACCTAGCATTAAAACATTACATAATCTTGAATTAAATTAATAATTCATATTGAGGATATTTTCAGGTTTATATTTTTATAGAATTAGGCCATAACTATTAAATTACATATTAAATATTACAAAGTTGAAAATTTTATTTAGTTTCCATTTTATTCATAAAATAAAAACACTTGAAAAAAAAGAGTCATGCTTAGTTCCATGTTTTTGACAACACGACTTTTCCATGACCCCATACTTGACCCTATTCATCTTTATGTCTTGTGAAAAAAATTTCAAAATTTTGGATGAGCATAAAAAGATTAATAAGGGTTATAAAACAAGGAAAGAAAACACTAGTCCGTAAAAAAAATAATAATTTTTACATACCTAATGAAATCATAAGATTTATGGATAACATATAAAAAACATAAATCTTAATGGTAACTTGTGGCATCCATAACATACTTAGATATAGCTTTCACAGCTACATAGGGAGTTACATTTGGAATACCCATCAAATTATATTCTCTAAATCTCTTAGGAGAAACATTATATTTTACCTTCATCCTATTACCCAATGCATTGGATAGCTGTCTTAGGCTCACCTACCCAAGGTTTATCACAAAACCACCCGTATACGAAAATCATGCCCAAGAACCATAACATATTCATAAGACATAAAACAAACATAAAGGAAAGATAAAATTTCCAAATTTTATTCACATATATCATTTGAATATATTAACATAACCAATCCATTATCAAAACCATTTTCAATACCAAAATACATAAAAGAGAATATGGTATTTATTTTCCTTTTAAAAACATTACGTCTTGTTAAGGAATCGAAATATCAAATAACCCTCCTGGCAGCGGAAAGGTTGTGGTCACCACATACATTAAAAAGAGACATTCCTTTTGTCATTTAGTAAAACTATACATATAAATATATTACCTTTGAAAAAAAGTAAAAGTAAAAGGGGTTTATACACTGTATAAAAGAAATTCATGTATAAATAAATATTTGCCTAAATGAAAGGTGATTGAGAGGAAGTGTAACACCCCGAGATTTTATGAAAAATATTATTTTTAATTTCATTAATGTCTTGTGTTGTATGCTACACCAAAAGGAGCTTGCACAACACGCATCCTTGACTTTCCTTGCATTACACACAATCGCGACCTTCCTCGATAGCGTGTGTAGTACGTAATACCGAGTTTCACTAAAAGAGATATTTTTATAATATTATTATGAACTAGCCGTTATAAATAGTAATACCCACTTTTTGAAATTTTATAAATTTTATCTTTTAAAATGGACTTTATTTTTGGATTCGGAATATCAAAATTATCTTATGGTGAAATTTTGGTACTTTTCGGATAACTTTCATTTTCTGATGAATAGTGAAAATTACTAAATTTTAATTAAAAACAACCTTTTTAATCGAAATAATTAATAGTGATAAATTATTAATTTGAGTGGTTTTAAAGTATATTTGGAATATATTTCTACAATTTAATACAATGTTGGTCATTGGATGTAATTTCACATTTAAACCAAATATAAACAAGTGTCAATCTTTTGATAGTTATTATCTCTTAAAAACACGCTATTTGTTTTGACGACGAGAATTAATTTTTAAATTAGTTAATGTAACAGATATGTTTTTGAATTTGGTAAAATAAACATCATTTTTTAATTCATAATATCAAATATATCTTAGGCCTAATTTTTGGTATTTTTCTGGAAACTTTCATTTTTTGATGAATAGTGAAACCACTAAGTGGGAGTTAAAAAAACTGATTTTTTCATAAAACATAATTTTACCGCTTCTGTGAGTGGAATTTCAAAAATTCGAGAGACACGGTTGATGTCAGTAAGTAAAAAGTGGTTCAATGAGATGAAAATAATTTTTGGTGAATAGTAACTTTTTTACTTTTATTTACCATGGTTAAAAGTAAATATGGTAATTAAGGGTAAAAATGATATTATTATTACCCTATCAAATGTCCTAATTCTATTGGATAAGTGTAATTAAACCAAAAACAACCTTAGGAATAAAATATGACCATTTAGGCCCACTTGGATTAGATTAGGACATTTATTATTAATTTATTTAAAGAAGGGTTAAAATAGTTAAAATCAAAGTTTAATAACTAAATAATTTTTAATATAGGTTTATACATAAGATAAATTATACTATACATTTTAATTAGAAAGATAAAAAGATTTCCTACATAATTTTATTTTATTTGTAATTTTTAGACATTAAATAATTTAATTTATTTTTGACACAAAGATGATGCAGTAATTATCTTATTAATGAGATATTGACATAATTGATGTTATAAATACCAAAATAAATGTAATTTGAGAATTTTTATGAATTCCACTAATTTTATAGGTTAATATGACATTTTATTATTGATTTAATTAACTTTTTTTGAACTAATCATTCTTTTATTATTTTCAAAAAATCAATTACTAAATAGTGCTAAAATTGACACAAAATAGTTTTTACAAGAAATATTATATTATTAATTGTTATTTTATTCATAAAAATCTAAAGTTCAGCCAAATTACTTAGATAAGTTTTTATATATTAATAATAAACAACTTGGGGTCCGTTTGGCTTGTTATAGTAAGTTTATTAATCTTATAGTGTAAGAACACAAAAGGACAGGGTAAAAGTAAAATGATCTAACTTGAAGTTAAATATCAATGATAAGGTTAAAATAGGAACCTAAACTTGTCTAAATTCTATTGGAAGAGATGATTTCGACCCATAACCACCTTAGCTTCGAAATAAATTAATTTGGAGCTATTGAAAACTGAATTTGGATTTATAATAAAATAATATTTTTAGTTTTTCCAAAGGAGCCCCTCTCCTCCCTTATAAAAAGGAACCTCCTCCCTCTCTTCCTCACACCACTTTGAGCATTCAAGCTCGGCCAACACCTGCCAAATTCTCTTCTCCACTTCCCTAGAAACATCTTAGAGTTCCTGGTCTTCTTCAAAGACCAATTTTAGTGCCCTAAGAGGAGGTCTCAAAGAGGCGCTTCAAAGAAGAGGTAATGTCCGTTACTGATTCTTTCAACTTTATTTCTTCTTCTACTTATTCTTCTTTAATTGTTTCATTATGAAGTAATAACATCAGTATCACTCATATACTGATATGTTATTATATGAATTAAACAACCCTATTTCACCATCTATCCATCCTACGGAAAATGAAATCACCACGCGTGCGTACGTACGGAATACCATCTCCACGCCGTGGTGTAATCTGTTTTTCCAACACCACCTTACTTGGATGGGTATGATGGTGTAAATAATAACTATACATAGTTATTATAACATCATACTGATTCTGATATATTATACCATCCACTCCAATTCTATAATTATGTGAACGATATCATCGCTCGTGTGTACGTACGGACTGCCGTCTCCATGACGCGATAAGATTTATTCTCCATGATTAACCATACATGAATGATAATAAAGTTTATATAATGAATAATAATGAAATAAATGATATAATAATGCTACTGGATTTATATATATATATATATATGTCATCTATTTAGTTTCATTCAATACAATATGGAAACGAAAACAGCGTCTATGCGTAAGTACGACCTACCGTCTCTATGAACAGTGTATTTCATTCCTTTTATCGATCTATAATATATATGTATATGATGAATATATATTATATATAAATCTTGTTTTACATTCTGGAATTATTTAAATCAGGATATAAGTAATAATATCAAGAAACGACAAGTCGAAACACATACGATAAATGAAATGATTTTACCCAAAATGATACTTTAACATGGAATTTAGAAAAGAACGGGTAATATAAAGTCATAAGTGAAACATATATGATATCATAAAAATCAATATGATTATGTAATAATTAAATTACATTATTTAAATAATTATACAGGAGGTTCGGATCCATACGAAGTATACCAGACCTAAGGTAAGGGATAATTTTGCAAATCTCATTTTTATCCAAGATTGCTTATTCGTAAGTATTTACTGGGTTTATTGCAATCATCCATGTCCATGTTTTATAAAAGTGTTTTCATGTATGTTTAAAGTCCATTTTACCCATTTTTGACTTTTACTACATGGTATGTAAGGAATCTTTCTTTTTTTACGTTGCGAGGTACTTTTTTGACTTTTCCGACAAAAGTACGAGGAGAATGTTATTTTTTTAACTTATACGGCATGAAATGATTTTTATGGTTTTATAAAGGCTTATTTTCGTGAAGATTCCTCAAAAATATTTCATGACTATTTTCAACAAAATCCTTTTCTTTTAAAATTGCATGACATTTTGTGAAAAGAAAATGATTTTGAAGAGAAAAAGATATTTTCCTCAAGAATTCATTTCTCGTGTTTTATCAAAACCATTTCCCATCTAAGATGACATTATTTCATATGTTTATGTTTCAAGTATCATGTCTATATGATTTACATGGTTTAACTTTTCCTATTATGAAATGATATCCATTTCTTTTATATGGATTATGTGATGATGGGAATATGTTTATGAAACCCGTTTTATTCGTTGGGTTATTATGAATGATGTATGTTTATTTTGTGGCACAAGTAAGAATGATTTCATTATGAGATGGGTGGCAACTTTATCTCCCTCCAATGCATTGGGTAAATATTTTATATCTCATGAGATAGACATGGCTGGAACGGCAAGTTAAACCGGTTCAGTAATACAGGACTGGAACGAGGAGTGAACTCAATTCAGAAAGGGACTTTGTCCACTAAGATGGTCTTGGAAGCAATGCCTTGGCTACTATGGAAATCATATCATGTGCTTAATGGTTTCCACAATTACATGTTTTATTCCCATGGTATTTTATCATTCTTAATGTTTCTTTATGATCTATGCCTTACGTACTTCCATGTTTTATGTCATTGCTCAAGATTTTTATGTTTAAACATTATGTTCATTTTTTTAAGTTCAAATGTATATGGTATGTTTTATTTTATCCATGCTTACCCTTACTGAGCATTTGAGATCACCCTTTTTATGTTTTCTTTTCCCCAGGATATAAAGAAAGGTTTTAGGTAAGAAAAAAAGGGAAGATCTTTATGGGAGATGTTGAAGATCTTTCACCATGATTAGAAGATTACGTTCCATGTTTCCAAATACACTAAACTATCACAGTCCTTGTGAGTCTGTTTTTGTTATGTATTATGTATTCCGCAAAAGTAATGTAATGTCCATGTACGTCAAGCTTCGGGTCTCTACAGAAAGTCCCTTACCTCATGTCTGAATTGACTTGTTCGTTCTTTAAATCCCTTGAATAATAAACTAATGTTAATTTTTACTTTCTTTAGAACCTTTTTAATGTTTATTATTCCTTTTAAATAACTTATTACCACGTTATAAACATTACATAATCCTTTAAGTTAATAATGGTCGTTTTGTTGATATTTGATAGTTATAATTACAAGTTGTCAGTGTGGTGAAAATTAAATTATATATAGAATGATATTCATGATTTAAATATCATATAAATCATATATTTCTAGTAAATATGTATTTATAGTAGTCAATATCATTTGGATATGTGAAAATGAAACGCACCGTTCATGGAGACGGTAAGTCGTACGTATGAATGAATGCTACATTCATTTCTTTTTTCCATTTTCAAAGGAATGGAAACCAGATGATACATAGGAATATTATAATTACATTATAATATCATATTTTATATACATTACATAAGTCTATTTACACCATCTTTTATATGTTCCATGTATGGTATGAATGAGTCATATCACTTTTAGGGGGCGGTATTCCGCACTTCCTCAAATGAAATTATCGAATATATGAAACAAGAAAGCATAAAGGTATGTTATATAAGAGAATTACAGAATCATAGAGATAAAATAAATACCATAAATATCATATATAATTAAAGTTCAATAAAAATGGCCACCATGAGATGCGGTAAGAGATAGTTGAACAATCATTGTTCCGTGAGGCAGTAGTTCACTGTCCACAGATACAGTATGTTCGTATCTATTAGATTATGGTTTGTGTAAGTGTAGTTTGAAAAATTATCTGAAAAACAACATAGTATATTGAGGATACTAATTCTATTATAAAATAAATGAATAAAAATAGTTTATGTGTTGGAGAAATAAAATAAAAGAAAATAACTTAAGAGAAGAAGTTACCTTTAAATCGGGTAACTCCCTTTGGTTCGAACCAAAAGGTTTTCTTCAAGTGTCTTATGAATAAGGTAATACTTATAGGTGGATGCTAGGGATGTTGGGAGATTATTTGGGTAGAGGGTGGACAAGAAAAGTGTCTTGATAGGTGTGAGTAATGGGTTAGAAGTGATGACTTTTTATAAGGGGGAGGAAGGGCTCTTTATGAAAGTTTGAAAATATTATTTTATTATAAACTTAATTTCGGTTTCAAAAGATCCTAAACTTATTAAATTAGAATATAATATGACAATTATTTTAAATACTCTCAACCAATAGGTTTTTTAGAAGTTCTGGTTTCAAAGTTAACCTTATCATTTAGCATTAACCCATAGTTAACTAATTTGACTATTACAATGTCTTCTTGTGTATTCACTCTATAAGGTTAATATAGTAACTATAAAATGCCAATTGAACCAAAAGTGGTTCATTAATGACATTTTAAACATTATTTAATTAATTTTTCTAAATCAAAGATTTTTAGATATATTATATAATTTAATAAAATAATATTTGTTTTAAAAACTCATTTATGTCAATTTAAATAGTATTCATATCATGACTTTTTAAAAAATCAAAAACAACTTCATTATTTAAGAAATCTTTAATTAATTAAAATATAACAAGTCATCCTAATCTCTAAAATTTTTGTATGACATAAAAAGTTTCAAAATAAATTTATTTTAACATTTATGATCACGTTTTTTTAAAACATTCCTTAATGATGTAATCATTACATCATCATTTTTTCATAAATAAATTTATTTATTTGATGTATAAAAATTATAAATAAAATAACATGATGTAGGAAATATTTTTATATTTCTAATTGATATTAATAGTCAAATATATCAATTATATAACCCCAAATTAATTTTTTTTAGAAAAAAAATACATGTTTATTATATATTTATTTTTACTTTGAATAAAAAGTTATTATTGTAATCATCTTACCCAAGTGCCTTTTAGATGCCAAAAGTTTCACCAAAAGATTTTATTAGTTGACCATGACTCATCCAATAAGGTTATCACAAGTTTTAAGGTAATTTTATATTATTATAATATTATTTTTACATTTAATTACCCTATTTACCTTTAACCGTAGTAAATAAAAATCAAAAGTTACTATTCACCAAAAAATATTTTCATCCCATTGAACCACATATTACTTACTCATAACAACCATGTATTTTAGATTTTTGAAATTCAAATAACAGAAGAAATAAAATCTAATTTTAATTTAAAGGTTTGTTTTTTTACTAATAAGAAGTATTTTTCACTAATCATCAAAAAGATGAAGGTTTTCAGAAAAATACAAAAAATTCACCCTAAAATAAATTTGATATTCTGAATTAAAAAATGTTCTATATTTTACCAAATTAAAATCAAAGAAGTTTCATTAATTAATTTAAAATTAATTCTCATTATCAAAAATAAAAATCATGTTTTTATGAAATAATAACTACCAAAAGACTGACATGTGTTTATGTCCAATTTTAGAGTAAAATTTCTTCCAATGACCAAAATAGGATTAAATAGTAAAAATATAATCCAATTAAAATTTAAAACCAATTAAAATAACAATATATCTATATAAATAAATTACATGAAAAGGTAGTTGTGAATTAAAATGTGGTATATTTCACTATTCATTAAAAAAATATATTTTATCAGAAAAATACCAAAATTTCATCCAATGTAAAATTTGATGTCCCGATTCTAAAAAAGAATATTATTTTTTCAAATAGAAAATATAAATGTGACAAAAACTATATTTAAAAAGGGTTTTCCATTAAAAGGCAGTAAATCGACTTTTTAAAAAATACTAGAGTAATTATGCTTAAAATTGGATTCATTTATATTTTAAGCCTCTAAATTTTATTGAGTAAATGTAAAAACATTTAAGAAACATGTTTAATCATAATATGGTTAGTTATATTCATTACCACCGATATAATGGCTAGGAGTTAACAACCAATTAAAATATTAATATTATATTATTATTTTTTAGTATAACTCAACGTTGTGTGCAACATTTGATTTCAAAGAAACCCATTGTTTCATATCGGGTACTCCACCAAACATATCATCCCCTTTAATGTAAAATTAATATTTAATTCACAAATATAAATAAATATGAAAATGTTATATTCTTTATTTAACTGGGATGTTACAGAAGATGTGACTGATGATGCTATTGTTAATACCCTATTATATACCTGGTGTGAGTTGTCTTGTGTTTCATGCATTAAATTGAATAATTGTTGTGTGGTTCTTCATTTTTGTTTTGGGTTCCCTACTAAGTACTGTGTTACTCACCCCTGCACGGGTTTCGCCAGCACACGTTGTGTCTGGTGCATATGACTGATGTTATGATAGGGGTGCTCAGGGAGACGAGACTGATGGATGTTATGACGGTGAACTTGGTGGCCTAGGACAAGGTGGGGCCCAGTGATACCAGGTGGATACGACGTACTACTTCATCTTCCAATAGCTTCACTACTGTACCGAGCAGGTGGGGTTTTCTATGGATGGTCATCAAAGTTTCCATTTGGTTCTTGTTGTTTTCAGTTCTTTGTTGGGTTTGTATTCTTGACCAGTTAATTTTAGTTGAACTTGCACTCAACTTTGTTTTAGTGGTAATTATTACCCCTTTTCAGTGTGTTGGGATGTGGTTCGGTGTGTGTGTGTGTGAGTGTATAGGTACTCAAGAAAATGCCTCCCACTTGTAGGTTGACGCCTTAGGAGCTAGTCACCAACCTATGGACTTTAAAAGGCGGGCTTGGGGTAGTCACTGCATGGGCCCTCAGGGATAGGTCATGAAAAAGTGGTATTAGAGGGAGGTCGGTTCACCCTCAGAGACCGAGAGTCTGTTGTTTTGTTTTAGAGAAACAATTTTAAGTGTTTCGAGTTCGACTTTCAGATTCAGAGAGTCCAATGTTGGTGCGGGGCTGACATATCTATACACAAGGACCTTTAATTCGGTTTTTAGCTCAATATATGAAAAAAATGGTTGCATAAATGTATCCTTATTTTGAATAAGTGTCACCTCACCAGGTATATACTTCTAACTGTGGTACATCTTGATCTATCTCAGGATGCCTCTTCATATATGACCAACTATGATCCCGATATGACGTCATGAGGACAACCCGCCTAACGACGTGGCGTTCGTACAAGGACCAATTTTAGAGATGGCCCCACCCGGTGGTACACCAGTGCTACCACCACCCGATGATCAACATCTACTACCAGCGGTTCTAGTAGAGGACGTTTGTATGCTTAGTTTCCAACATATGTTTCAGATATAGATACCTTCCAGGTTCAGGGGAGAAACATATCCTCCGGTCACTGGGGACTGGCTAGAGGTTGTGACATGGGTCTTCCACTTATGAGGTCACTGACTGAATAGATGGAGATCCTGGTAGTGGGCCTTTTATAGGAATCAATATGTGTAGGATCGAAATTGTGATGTAGATGCTCAATATACAAGAGGGGGGGTGAATTGTATACTTTAAAAATTCCTTTGGAACCTTTAAAGCTAGTTACAAATAACTATGTTTTCCTTAAGCAAAGGAAAGGGCTAAGTTTAACAAAGTTAAACTAAGAAAATTCACAACACCTCTAACACCGAATGCAAACTTGGAAAGAGATTCCGAAAGTAGGTTTCGGAAATATGGTTCCAGATATTGAACCTTAACAAAAGTTACAATATGAGATTCTACCTTAAAGCGTATAGAATCTAAATGAAACATAGTACATGTAAGGAAGTATAAGAAAGTTATACTTTCCTTATAATACAAAATGAAGCGGAATTTAAAAAAGTAGTTAAAATACAAGTAACAAGATTATAGTCTTTTAACCCAAAGAGAAGGGTATCCAACAACCTTGGATAAAGGTCCCTTGATTTATACTTTCAAGAAAGTCTGTATTACCCACACCAGGGTAAGCCCTCGATACGAAGATCAGAGTGTCTCTGTCTTGCTATCCCCGCAAGCGCTCAACTTCAAGGTAGTTGGCAACCTCTGTCTTCCTCAGCAAGGAAGCCCTAGAATTTCAAGGTAGTCGGCACCTCTGTCTTCCTATCCCCGGAAGTCCTAGAATGTAATCACCAACATTCGGAGTCACACGAAGCTTTGAGAGTTAATAAGAGCCTCTCTCTCTAGAAATCACTTCAAGCATGTAATCACATGTGTCAAAGATCAGTCAACCATTCAGCACTTCAGCACTTAGCTCTTTCAAATGAGATCCTATTTATAGGTAATGTCAGCTCCTTCTCCAACGGTCATATTTTCCTTAAAGATCGGAGGGACCTATACACGTGTCACTTAGACAACGGTTAGTTTATAACAAAATAGACGACATCGTTTTATAACAAAACAAGTGTAACAGAATGTACGACATCGTTTTAATTCTAACTTAAAAGTTTGGAATGAAATCTTCGGAGTGAAATAGAAATAATAAAGAATATACAAATTATAGAAAAGTAAGCAGAATAAATGTTCGGAGTCTAACCAAAATATTTTTCGGAGTCTGAATTAATTCAGAGTGTATAAAACAAAGATAATCAGATTCTATTTAATAAGAGAATTCGTAATGAGAGTTTGGAATGACAATTCGTCATCAGAATTCGTAATGAGAATTACTCATCAGAATTCATAGTGAGAATTACTCAACAGAATTCGTAGTGAGAATTTCTCATTAGAATTCGTAATGAGAATTTGTCATCAAACTTCATAAGAATTCGTATCTTGAATCTGGATTAAAACTGTATCCGGAATTCGGAATGAAACTTTATTACAGTTCTCATCTAGAATCCGGAGTGACACTTTATCACAGTTCTTATCTAGAATCTGGATCTTAAAACAGAATACTTCATATCAAAGTTTCAAGAAATTCTTAGAAAATAGAAATGAATCCGAATCTCATACTTAAGAAAAATTTAGATGAAAATATAATAAGGATAAATTTTCTTATAAAAGCATTTTCCCTTATAAAAGCAATTTTTCTTAAGAAAGCATTTTTCCTTAAGAAATCATTTTTCCTTAAGAAATCATTTTTCCTTAAGAAAGCATTTTTCCTTAAGAAAGCATTTTTCCTTAAGAAAGGTGTTTGTGATTTTCAAAACAAGATGGAATGGAAAAGTCATAAGGAAAACCTTATTGACTCAATAATCTCCCCCTTTTTGGAAATCAAAAACATCCTTACGAAAAATAAATTCTAGGAAGAAAGAAGAACATTATGGATTATCTCCCTTTGCTTTAAGGATAATGATGAATACGATTAACTCCCCCTTAGGCCTTGAAACTCTAAGGATCGTATTCAGATTTCTGGAGTGACATTTTATTACGAATGAGAAAGTATTCTTTAATAAAAAAACTCCCCCTTAGATAGACTCTTATTAGAGTTCTTTTTCCCTAGGGATCTTTTCCTTCTCCCCCTTTGATAAAATCTCATTGGAGTTCTTCTTTTTCTTAAGAATCTTTTTCTTCTCCCCCTTTGTGATTTTCAAAATGAAATTGAGGGAATGGAAAAAAAATAAATTACCTGAAACATTAGTAGCAACAACAAAAGGAACGACAAGCACAAATTTCATTAAGTTTGAAATCTCGGCAACAAAAAAAATATTACAACAAAGAGATCAGATTTGGTTATTTCGGATCTTTTTCCTTCGAAATGAGCCCCTTAAGAATAGTCTTGATCTTCTTCAGGTCTTTATGATCTTCTTCAGCTTTCTTCTCTAAGACAACTATTCTTGCGGATTGAGCTTCAATCTTTTCTTCCTGGGCTTTCAGTTTTTCTTCCTGATCCTTGATCTTTTCTTCTTGAGCCTCATCTTCTCTTCCTGAGCCTTCATCTTCTGATCAAACTCAATCCGATGATCCCTTTCAAATTTCCAGTTCTGAGAAACAGAATTCAACTTCCCATTCAGATCTCTGACTTCTTGAATTTAGAAGTTCTTTTCATCTGTCATCTTTTCTTCAAAGGAGGAAGTCAGCTCATTTATCTTCCCGTCCTTAGTCTCGAAAGCATCTTTAACATTGTCTTGAAACTCATATAATAACCTCATCTCTTCAATAGTATTCTTCGACCAATTTTTCATCCTCTTGCAAGATTTTCTATGAGCTTCGTAGCCAACAAAGAAGGTTTTGAATTGATCCTAAATCTCAACGCACTTGTCCATAACCATAGATACGGAGTCAGTTTTCTGATTCAAAGCATGTTGGAGCATCTTGCATCTTGAGTCAATACTTGAGAAGGTCGGAATGGATCCCACCAACTTCTTTAACGACTGGACAACAAAGTCATGCCCCACCGAGGATGACTCCGAATCTGAAACTTTGCTTGGAGAATTTTCTTCCTCAATAAGATCCAACTTCCTTTTAGATAAATCACCATATTCTCTTTTCTTGCTAGCCATTAATTTCGGAGTCTCAACAAGGAGTTTCTTTCCCTTGTCTTTTTTCGGAATCGATTCTTGATCAGGAGTTTTCTGCTCACCAGTAGACACTTGAACAATATCATCAACAACATTTTGAACAACATCTTCCTCATTCTTATCCTTCTCTGGAGTTACTAACTTAGAGGATTCAGCCTCTGAAGTTCGGAGTGATAGATGTTCTGAAGGCGACCCCTTATACTCATCTACTTATTTTAATAAGTCTCTTGTTTCGCCACTTCCTTCAGCAACTACTTATTCCTCTCCCACTTGCTGAATCTGCTCGAGTTGCTCAACATGCTCAGCTCTAGTCTCTTCTGGAAAATATAGGTTTCTTCCTGGAGTCTCAGGTAGAGATTCCAAGGATAAAGATCTCGGAACTGGAATGCTTCCGGATACCATCTCATTAAACTTTAACAATGCTTGAACTGCCTCGGATTCTGACATATTCTTCTTGAGCATCTTCTCCTTTACTTGTTTTTCAAGCTCATCAGCAGTTCTCTCCTTTAGTGCCTTAGCTTCCGCAGGGTCCAATCCGAACTGCGGATCCCCTTCTTTCCTTTTCTCTTTATTTTCTCTCCACTTCGAAACAACCTCATCAGGAATGACTTTATTCTTCTTTGGTTTGGGAGGTGGGGTTTGAGCTTCCTTAGATTTTGGATCTTCAACTTCAGCTGCAACTTCCTTCAACTTTCTTTTCTATACTGGCTTAGATGATTCTGGTTCAGCAGTCTTCGGAGCCGCTTCTTCTTGATAGGCAGATCGAAGAACTCATTAGTCTCCTTATTAAAGGCCACATCCATCCTCTTAAGGGTATCATCACTGACCAACAAATTTTTTCAAACCCTTGGATTAGATCTGCAAGCTTCCTTGAAGGACTCAAGAAACCGAACTATCAACCTCGATAAAATTGCTGGGTACATAACGATCTGGGCTCTGAGTTTTCCTTTCTTAAGATTCTCAATGGTTATAAGAATGTGCCTCATGAAGTTAAACTTCCTTAGATTTATCAGGAAATCTAAGATATAGATATCACTCTTCTTCAAGTTGTCTTTATCACCTTTCCTCGGTACGATAAGACCTTGCACCCACAACTCTAGAATCCGGAATTTTGTAGGAAAACTGGAAATCTTCGGAGCTTTGTCATCTGAGAGTCCGAGAGTTTTCAAGTCTTTTTCCTTGTCGAAGCTACCCTTAGAATCCGGAAAAACGTGAGATATAAACTCGGCTTCTCCTTCATAGGACATCCCTACCAAGCTTGCTTCCCTGGTATAAGAATGTTTGTAGGTATTACCATAAGACTTAAAAGAAAATTTCTCCCTACTATCTTCTTGAAAGAAGGAAACTGATTCATAGAACTCAACAAGTAACTCCTAAAAAACATCATCTTGATTCCCCAGTTTGGATACAGCAATATCTTCCCAGCCATTCAACTTAATGTTCTTCGAAATAAGAGAATCATAGTTGTTGAAGAAATCCGGATGGACTAACCTTTCTCTGTAAACTAACCATTGTAAAATAGGCTTGGTGGATGACATTTCTTGAGACGCTAACTCCGTAGACATTCGGATCTGAAGTCCTCTGAGAAGTTCGGAACAGAGAAATCTGAAATTCGGAACGGCTTTAAAACAGAGAGGCAGAGATTCGGGATGCGAGAGCTTGAAATCGATGTGGGACAAGTATTTGGGTCCCCTTTATATAGGCAATGAGATGACGGTTCAACATCCACGGTTGATCTAACGGTTGGGATAAGCTGAGATCAGATCTGACGGTTGAAAACTTGAATCCGATCTTTTTGAGGTTTTTATTAAAACAAGGAATTAAGAAAACTATAATCTGAAAACATAATACAAGAAAATGCCAGCAAGTAAAATATTACTAAGAAAACTTGAGTAAGGTAATCATACCTTTCGGATTGGCTTAGGAGGATTATTCGTAATGGGTAATATAAAAATGACTACGAAAAAAATCTTTATTATGAGAAGACAGAGTTCGCAAAAACTTTACTCTGGAAAATAAACTTAGTACGAAAAACTCATTACGAAACACTCATTATGGAAAACTTAGTACGAAAAAAAACTTAGTAAGGAGAAACTTAGTACGAAAAATTCATTACAAAATTTTGAAAGCGAAAAAAAAACTTATTATGGAAGATTCGGTACGAAAATATCGTTATGAAAATACCAGTATGAAATTTTCCATTCCAGATGTTTTCAATACGAATACTTCCATTCCAGAAGTATTCTGTACGAAAATGTCCATTCTGGGAAATTGTAGTTCCGGAGATTCCATTTCGGAAATCTTCGTTTCGAAAAGTTTGAAAACAAACTTTGAAAAACTTTGTTAAACTAACAAACAAATGTACTCCCCCTATGAAAAAGAGTTTATTGCTATAAGGAGACTTTTTCAACAGAAAGTAACTTAAGGAGGATTACCTTACGGTTATCATCCCTAAATTCTGTTTAATATATTCAAATCTATCAGAAGGCAAAGATTTTGTGAAAATATCAGCAAGTTGATCTTGCGTTCCAATAAACTGAAGAATAATATCTCCTTTAAGTGTCTGATCCCTAAGAAAGTGATGCCTAATATCTATGTGTTTTGCACGGAAGTGATGTACAGGGTTATTACTAAGGGAAATGGCACTTGTGTTATCACACAAAATTTGAGTTTTGGTAAAACTCAAGCCATAGTCTGTGAGTGTGTGTTTCATCCACAACACTTGAGCACAACAACTTCCAGCTGCTACGTATTCAGCTTCAGCAGTGGATAGTGCTACAGAATGTTGCTTCTTATAGGACCAAGAAACTAACGAATCTCCTAATAAATGACAAGTTCCGGATGTACTTTTTCTATCCATTCTACATCCACCAAATTCAGCATCAGAAGATCTTTTTAGAAAAAAATCATTTCCAGAAGTATAAAATAATCCTAGATCCATGGTTCCCTTAAGGTAGTGAAAAATTCTTTTTACCGCCTTTAAGTGAGATTCCTTAGGATTGGATTGATATCTTTCACATAAGCATACTGAAAACATTAAGTCTGGTCGACTAGATTTCAAGTAAAGTAAACTTCCTATCATACCTCTAAAAGATGTTTGATCTACTGGTTTCCCAGCTTCATCAAGATCTAAAGAGTTTGAGGTACCAATAGGAGTACTTAAACTCTTAGTGTTGTCATAACCGTACTTTTTAAGAAGATATTTAATATACTTATGTTGAGATATGTAGGTTCCTTCTGGTTTTTGAGAAATTTGAAAACCGAGGAAAAATGTTAACTCACCCATCATACTCATTTCAAACTCAGATTTCATTAGACTTGCAAAAGAGTCGGTCAAAGATTGCTGAGTTGAACCAAATATGATGTCATCAACATAAATTTTAACAATCAAAACATTTTTCTTATCTTTCTTTATAAAAAGGGTTGGATCTGCATTTCCCTTAACATATTTATTTTGAAGCAAAAATCCAGTAAGTCTATCATACCATGCTCGTGGGGATTTTTTAAGACCATACAAAGCCTTGGTAAGTCTAAAAACATGATCAGGATGTTTTGTATCTTCAAAACTAGGAGGTTGTTCAACAAAGACTTCCTCTTGAACATAACCGTTGAGAAAAGAACATTTCACATCAATTGGGAAAATTTTGAAATTAAAGAATGCTGCAAAGGCAAGTAAAATACGGATAGATTCAAGTCTAGGTACTGGAGCATAGGTTTCTTTATAGTCTATTCCCTCTTGTTGATTATAGCCTTTAGCAATAAGTCTAGCTTTATTTCTTACTATGACTCCATTTTCATCACATTTATTTCTGAAAACCCATTTTACTCCAATAACAGAAGTTTCCTTAGGTCTTTCAACCAGGGTCTAGACTTTATTCCTTTCGAATTAATTTAGTTCATCTTGCATGGCTTTAATCCAATCATCATCACCTAAAGCTTCATCAGTGCTTTTAGGTTCTAATTGGGAAAGAAATGATAGATGTTCTACTTCATTTCTTAAGGAACTTCTAGTCCTCACAGGTTGATTTACATCACCAATGATACTATCACTGGGATGATTCTTAAGAAACACCTGATTTGGGTTTTGTAAAACCTATTCATCAACATAGGGTAGAAAGTCTTCTGGGGTAAATGTTTCAGGAGTATCTTCTAGAAAATTATCTTTATCAGAAGGTTCTTCTATCAAAGGTTGACAATCAGTTTTTGAAAACACATCCACGGATGTAGGTAGGGATGGTTTAAAAATAAAAGGATCTGACTCATCAAATTTTACATGTACTGTTTTTTCAACAGTACACATGTTTTTATTAAAAACTCTATAAGCCTTAGATGTTATGGAATAACCTAAGAAAATTCCTTCATCAGATTTTGGTGCGAATTTATGTAAGTTATCTTTATTATTCAAAATGAATACTTTGCAACCAAAAACCTTGAAGTAGGATAATCTTGGTTTTCTACCATTCCATAACTCATAAGGAGTTTTATTAAGAAAAGGTCTAATCAAAACTCGATTTATAGTATAACAAGCAGTACTTACAGCTTCAGCCCAGAAATTTTTAGCGATAGAATATTCACTCAACATGGTTCTAGTTATCTCTTGAAGAATTCTATTTCTTCTGTCAACTATACCATTCTGTTGAGGAGTTCTAGGTGCTGAAAAATTGTGAGTAATACCTTTCTTACTACAAAAAGTTTCAAAATCAGAATTTTGAAATTTTCCTCCATGATCACTATGAATAGTTTTCAATGGAAGGTTTTTCTCATTTTTAACTTGAGCTCTAAAACTTTTTATATAAGAAAACTCTTCAGATTTCTTTGCTAGAAAATAAACCAAAGTAAATCTAGTGTAATCATCAACTAGAACAAACACATAGTATTTGCCTCCAATACTTCCAGTTTGTGTTGGACCAAAAAGATCCATGTGCACTAACTGTAATGCATTGGTTGTTGAGACTTCACCGATTGATTTAAAGCTAGATTTATGTTGCTTGCCATATTGACAAGGATCAAAAACTTTAGAAGAATCAAATCTAAGCTCCGGTAGATCCTTAACTAGTTTCTTCTTAGCGAGTTTACATAGGTTCCTAAGGGTACAATGACCTAGTCTTCAATGCCATAACCAGGAGTGATCTTCCATTTCACTTAGGCAAGGTAAATCTTGGCTTCTGAGGTCTTCTAAGTTTAAGGTGTAAACATTCTCTTGCCTATTGGATGAGAGAATAAATTCTTCCCTGGAATTGTGAACTAAGCACTTATCATTACTAAAATTCCCAGGGTAGCCTTCATCACATAACTAACTTATGCTAACAAGGTTGTGCTTAAGACCTTTAACAAAAAGAACATTCGAAATCAAGGTTTTACCAAGAAGAACAATATTACCAATACCAAGAATCTATCCCTTAGCATTATCTCCAAAAGTTACCTTTCCTCCTTTCGTTTTGATAATCTTTTCAAAATAGCTTTTGTTACCAGTCATGTACTGGGAACATCCACTATCCATGTACCATGTATTGTTGCAGGTACTCTCTATATTTTCCTGAAATCAAGAAGAAAATTAGACTTTTGGAATCCAAATTTGTTTGGATCTGAGATTTCCAGATAATAACATTTTTGGAACCCACATCTTCATAGAGAAGTAAGCTTTATGAAATCCTAAAGATTGGCTTTTGTTTAAGGAACAATTCTTTTCCCAGTGACCACCACATTGACACTTGGTACAAAATGGGGCACTTTGAGGAACAAAATAATTGTTACTGAAAATCGGTTTTGCATGGGTATAACCAAATCCGGATTTATTTCTTAAAGGTCGTATTTGAGAATACATTTTATCAAAATTTTCTTTACCATGGGTAAAGTTTGATAAACAATTCTTTAAGGAAAAAATTTCGGACTTGAGTTTTACAACCAAGTTTTTATCCGCAAAATCATTAGTTTTAGAACTAGAGCTAGGCTCAAAAACATTTTTATTAGAAATTACTTTTTCTAATTCTTTAAAAAGTTTGTTCTTCTCAGAACTTACTTCCTCAAGATTCTTTGAAATACTTTCAAAATCAGTATTTTTCTTATCAAGATCTTTAGAAAGATCTGATATCTCTTTTGTGAGAATAGAATTCATAGAGTTTTCCTTATCAAGTTTCTTATTGAGTTTGGAATTCTCAATTTCAAGAAGTTCAGCAAACCTAGATACTTCTTCATAAGTAGGTAAAGTATCTTCTTCATTAGAAGATGATTCTTCATCAGAAGAGTAATAATACTTACTATCATTGGAATTTAAAGAAACATTGGTCAATGATTCAGCATTTAGTACCTTAGCCATAAAACAATGATTATCAATAGGTAATCTGGGTATAAGACCAAGATTCTTCTGTCCTGAAGATTCATAATCAGAAGATTCATTTGAGGAGTCACCACCACTTGCACTCCAGGCGTCATTGGATTTCCAAACTTTCTTAGCTTTAGCTTTATAATATTTCTTTCTGTTCCTGTCTGGATGCCTTTCTTTCCTTTCTTTCTTTTTGAGCATAGGGAAATCTGGTCTAATATGTCCAGCTCTTTTGCATTCATAACATTTAACTTCTCTATCTTTCTTATCTTTCCTTTCCTTTTTCTTATACTTTGATTGGAAATTTCTCTAGCTAGCTATCTTGTTCATCCTTCAAGTAAGATTTTCTAGTTCATTTTCTGAGACTTCACCCTCACTAGATTCTAACTGGAAAATAACTTTCTTAGACTTGGATCTGGTTACTCTCTCAGGAGTCTTAGCTTTCATCTGATTTGAAGTTGTAGTAAAAGCAACAGTACCATTTCCATTCTTCTTCTTGATGTTATCTGCATCTCTCTTCATTCTAGTTTCATGTTGTAGAAGAGTTCCAAAAAGCTCATCAAGAGAGATCTGAGTGACCTTCCTGTTTTCATCTATAACTGTTCTTTTGGATTCCCACTCATTGGGCATAATATCAATTATTTTATCCACAAGAGCTTCATTATCTAAACCTTTCTCTCCCATATACTTTAGGATGTTTACGATAGTCATAAATCTCTCTTGAACTTTACAGATTGGTTCTCCATAAGGAAAGTTGAAGCCATGATATTCAGCTCTAAGCATAGCTCTTCTAGTCTCAATCACTTTAGGAGTCCCAAAGTGTGTAACCTCTAACTTCTTCCAGATACAGTTAGATACTTCACAAGAAGAAATTTGGCTATATATATTCCTGCTCATTGAACAAAGTAGAGTATTGCGTACCTTATAGTTGAGTTGATATTCTTGCTTTTCCTGGTTAGTGAAAGTTCTAACTTCCTTGTAAGGAATTTTATAATCACCAGTAAGCATTACAAAATTGTCCACTCCAGTGTTGATAACAAAATTCTTCATTCGGTCTCTCCAGTACTCATAGTCATTACCATCAAATATAGGTGGTCTTGTAGGATTTAGATTATCAATCGAACCAACATTAATTCCTTCCATACTAGAACAACCTTTGGCACACAAACTTGTTAGTAGAAAAAGTTTTGTAATAACAAAATTCGGAATGGAAAAGTTCGGAATGAAAAAGTGAGCAAGAAATATTTATTCATAAGTATAAGTATTTCAGAGACCTCCTCTGATACCAATTGTAGGATCGAAATTGTGATGTAGATGCTCAATATACAAGAGGGGGGGGGGGTGAATTGTATACTTTAAAAATTCCTTTGGAACCTTTAAAGTTAGTTACAAATAACTATGCTTTCCTTAAGCAAAGGAAATGGCTAAGTTTAAAAAAGTTAAACTAAGAAAATTCACAACCCCTCTAACACCGAATGCAAACTTGGAAAGAGATTACGAAAGTAGGTTCCAGAAATATGGTTCTGGATATTGAACCTTAACAAAAGTTACAATATGAGATTCTACCTTAAAGCGTATAGAATCTAAATGAAACAGAGTACAAGTAAGGAAGTATAAGAAAGTTATACTTTCCTTATAATACAAAATGAAAGAGAATTTAAACAAGTAGTTAAACTACAAGTAACAAGATAATAGTCTTTTAACCCAAAGAGAAGGGTATCCAAAAAACTTGGATAAAGGTCCCTTGATTTATACTTTCAAGAAAGTCTGTCTTACCCACACCAGGTTAATCCCTCGATACGAAGATCGGAGTGTCTCTGTCTTGCTATCCCCGCAAGCCCTCAACTTCAAGGTAGTTGGCAACCTCTGTCTTCCTCAGTAAGGAAGCCCTCGAACTTCAAGGTAGTCGGCACCTCTGTCTTCCTATCCCCGGAAGTCCTCGAATGTAATCACCAACATTCGGAGTCGTACGAAGCTTTGAGAGTTAATAAGAGCCTATCTCTCTAGAAATCACTTCAAGCATGTAATCACATGTGTCAAAGATTAGTCAGCCATTCAGCACTTCAGCACCGAGCTCTTTCAAATGAGCTCCTATTTATAGGTAAGGTCGGCTCCTTATCCAATGGTCATATTTTCCTTAAAGATCGGAGGGACCTGTACATGTGTCACTTAGACAACGGTTAGTTTATAACAAAATAGACGACATCGTTTTATAACAAAACAAGTGTAACAGAATGTATGAAATCGTTTTAATTCTAACTTAAATGTTCGGAATGAAAGCTTCGGAGTGAAATGGAAATAATAAAGAATATAAAAATTATATAAAAGTAAGCAGAATAAAAGTTCGGAGTCTATCCAAAATATTTTTCGGAGTCTGAATTAATTCAAAGTGTATAAAACAAAGATAATCAGATTCTGTTTAATAATAGAATTCGGAATGAGAGTTCGGAATGATAATTCGTCATCAGAATTCGTAATGAGAATTACTCATCAGAATTCGTAGTGAGAATTACTCATCAGAATTCGTAGTGAGAATTTCTCATCAGAATTCGTAATGAGAATTCGTCATCAAACTTCATAAGAATTCATATCCTGAATTTGGATTAAAACTGTATCCGGAATTCGGAATGAAACTTTATTACAGTTCTCATCTGGAATCCGGAGTGAAACTTTATCACAGTTCTTATCCAGAATCCGGATCTTAAAACAGAATACTTCATATCAAAGTTTCAATCCATTCCGAGAAAATAGAAATGAATCTGAATCTCATACATAAGAAAAATATAGATGAAAATATAATAAGGATAATTTTTCTTATAAAATCATTTTCCCTTATAAAAGCAATTTTTCTTAAGAAAGCATTTTTCTTTAAGAAATCATTTTTCCTTATGAAAGAATTTTTCCTTAAGAAAGCATTTTTCCTTAAGAAAGAATTTTTCTTTAAGAAAGGTGTTTGTGATTTTCAAAACAAGAAGGAATGGAAAAGTCATAAGGAAAACCTTATTGACTCAACAATATGGAGACGGTTGATTTTGACCATCCAGACTCAAAATGAGGCAACCCTTACTTGGGTTGACTTCGAGAGGCTTTTATGGGAGGAGTTTTTCCCCACAACCTTGCACTCTAGGAGAATCCAGGAGATGCTTCACCTACTACAAGACAACATGATGGTGGCTGAGTACTCATAATAATTCACGGATCTTTCCCACTAATCCATATATATGGTGTGAGAATCCTTATTTAGGGCTCGAGCCTTTGTGCAGGGACTCATGAGAGAGATTAGGGCTTCGGTGGTGTGTCTCCACATCCCCACCTAGGCCAAGGTACTGGAGAGAGCCCTTCTGATGGAGATCTTATTGGATGAGCAATCACCCACAGCTAGAGCTACCAGAAAACCCCAGGTAACGGAGTCTTCGGTAGGCAGAAGACAATAGACACGAGGGCCGAAATAGACCAGATATTTCAGAGGATGACCCTAGTACTTAGGGTCGGTAGTGCAAAGCTCCTAAGACAGAGGGAGTCAGATGGGGGATAGGATTTACTACTCGTTCAGCGGGTAGAGATACATGACACGTGACTGACCGACCAGCCATACAGATGACCCTCAAATGATTGAGGGGCCACCGAGGTAGCAATGACGGTTCTAACGCAGAGTTCTATAGGGTGATGGATGTGTTAGGGGAGTTGGATGAGTGGCAGGTGGTGGGAGATGGTTTGAGGTGTTACCGCCGGCACCACCAGTTGGTCCACCCTACCCTCAGTGAGTATATGGACATGGGCGAGCTCAGCTTATGGAAGCAGAGGCTTATGACCACAGTGCTCTAGAGATGATTCGATGTACGATATATGTCTTCTTTTCACTAAATTTAGTACTTATAGACACAGGTTCTAGTCACTATTTCCTTTCCACAGCTCTCAATTGGGGCTTGGAGATTCAGGTGGAGTTTTTGGCTTGATCTTTATGGCTAGAGACTCCTACGGAAGGGGATTAAAAGATTACACACTAGTTCCGATAGTGTGATCTTAATCTAGGAGGTGAGAGATTCGGTTAGGATATCCTATAATTAGCATCTAGTCCATATGACGTCATCTTGGGTATGGACTGGTTATCTACAGTCCATTCTCAGATTGACTATTTTAGGCATGCAATGTGATGTGTTAGTGGAGATGAAACCTAGTTTTCCTTCACCGGAAAAAAGGAAACCCTTACAGTACAGGACAGAGTCTCTCGGAGGAGGGTGTAACCGATCACTCATGAGTTGTATACCCTCACCCATGATGTAGTGTAGGTGAGGAGTCCAAGCATCTCTATAGAGGTGGGTGAGTATGTGGATGTTTTTCATAATGAGGTTCTATAGATACCTCCTCCTAGAGAGGTAGACTTATGTATCAACCTATACCTCAGGACATCACTGATATCCATAGTGGCATATCTAATAGACCCCACAGAGCATTGAAAGTAGATGGTATAGCTGGAGGACTTGCAATAGAAACGGTTCATAAGGCCCAACATTTCACCATGGGAAACCATGATGCTTTTTTCTAAGAAGGCATATGGGAGTTTAAGGTTGTTCATTCACTTATGGTGCCTGAACCAGGCGATCTTAAAGAAAAAGTACCCATTTCCAATAATTTATGACCTATTCAACTAGTTGAAGGGAGTGAATTGGTTCTCAAAGATAGACATCAGATTAGGCTATCATAAGATCTTGGTACAATATGAGGTTGTACTGATGATATCCTTCAGGTGATGGCATTACCACTATGAGTTCCTGGTGATGCCTTTCAGCATGACCAATGTCCCAGTAGTGTTCATGGGCCTCATGAATAGGATCTTCCAGCCCTACCTTGACTAGTTCGTCACAGTATTTATCGATGACATCTTAGTGTACGCAGTGTTGGGGGAGGAGCACGTTGTACAACTTTAGATAGTCCAGAATACACTCTGAGAGCACCAACATTATGGTAATATATTGAAGTTTCAGTTTTGGATTATTAAGGTCCATTTCCTAGGAAACATAATCTTAGAGGCTGAATTTTCTATAAATCCAGCTAAGATAGAGGTGGTGCTTTCTTGGGAGCCACCAAGGTGTGTGGCTGAGGTGTAGAGCTTCTTGGGGTTGGCTGGTTACTATTTGAGGTTTGTGCCCAACTTATCCAAGTTAGAATAACCCTTATCAGCATTGACATGGAGGAGACAATCCATCCCATGGATAGAGAAAATACAGTAGAGTTTCCAGGTACTGAGGCAGAGAATGACTAGTTCTCCCATTTTGAGACTACTAGAGGAGGGAGTTGAGAATTTAGTTTAATGTGACACATCAGGGACCTGGATCGGTTGTGTCCTGAGGAAGGTGTCAGCAGTGATTGCCTGTGGCTCATGATAGTTGATGAATATTGAGAACAACTATGTGACCCACGACCTGGAATTAGCAGGAGTGGTCATTTCCTTGAAGATGTGGCAGCACTACTTGATGGGTGACTGGTTCACCATTTTCTCCAACTACAAGAGTCTCAGGTATAACTTCTCCCAAACAAACCTGAACTCCAGGCATTGGCGATGGCTATATTTCTCTAGGACTATGATTTTGATATAGCCTATCCTCTTTGAAAGGGGAACATGGGTAAAAACAAGATCAACAGGAGTACCGGGTTACAGCTGCTGAGTGAGGCGGCATAGAAGTTATCCGCGATGTAGATATCCTTCATGGCTTATGGTGAAGCTATTTACCTCCAATTGATGGATTTTACTCCACCAATATTATAGTGAGTCTTGAAGGAACATATGGGGGATGTCGACTGTGAGGCCCAACGTGCCCAGATATCCTCAGGATGGGTTCCTAATGGATTTTTGATAGGTGGGGAGCACATTATCCTTTTCATAGTGAACACCTTAGTATCGGGGGAATTAAGGGAGGAGGTGTTCATGGAGGTTAATGTATATCCCTTGCCAGTACATCTTGGAGTGGTGTAAATGAACCAGGATCTCTGGTGTCGGTACTGGTGGCCAGGGATGAAGAAAGTAATGGCTGAGTTCGTTTCACGATGCCTCACTTGTCAGCAAGTGAAGGTCGAGCACCAGGTTTAAACAGGATTAACTTAGCCACTTGTGGTACCAAAATGGAAATGGGACATTATCTCAGTGCACTTTGTGATAGGGTTAACACATATGTCTTGGGGTCATGAATCTATTTGTGCGATCGTTGACCGACTCACCAAGTCGGCTCACTTCCTACACGTCCGAGGGCAGAGAATAATAGAGGGATTGGAAAAACTCTACATCCAGGTGATAATGTATCTTCACGGGGTGCCTTCAACGATTGTCTCAGATTGTGATGTCTGCTTTACATCTTAGTTGTGGAAGGTATTATAGGAGGCGTTTGGGACAGAAATGCATTTGTGCACAACCTTTCATCCTCAGTTGGATGGTCATACAAAGCGCACCATATAGACCTTGGAGGATAGGTTTCATGGTTGAATCCTATACTTTGGTCATAGATGGGAGGACCACCTTTCACTATTATAGTTTTCATACAACAACAGATATCACTCCACCATCGGTATGTCACCGTTTGATTCTTTGTACGGGTGGCCTTGAAGATCACCCATATGCTTGAGAGACCTAGGGGAGTCGGCACTCATGGGTCTAGAGTTGGTACGTGATACCACTGAGAAGGTGAAGATTGTCTAGGAGTATATGAGGACTGCACAATGCCAGCATAAGTCTTATGACGACAGGATATAGAGACCCTTGGAGTCTGGGGAAGGAGATCACATGTTCCTTTGAGTCTCACCCTGATGAGGATTGTAAAGATTTGGATGTAAAAGCAAGATATCCCCGAAGTTCATCGGGCCTTTCCAAATTCTGAACAGAGTTGGAAAGGTGGCGTATCGCTTATCTCTTCCCCCATAGATGCACCAGGTGCATGATGTTTTCCATGTGTCACTATTGAGGATGTACATTCATGATCTATGACATGTCGTTGACTGGGGTGAGCAGGGCATTGACGATGGGGTGACGTTTACAGAGTTCCCAGTGGAGATAGGGGATTGATAGGAGCAGGTTCTACATGGGCGGTCAATTCCTCTAGTAATTGTCTAATGTCAGCGTGAGAATCTCCAGGAGAGCACATTGGAGCGAGAGGCTGAGATTTTTGCTTAATACCCCCATCTTTTTGTTTAGTTGTTGTTTTGGATTTCGGGGATGTAAATCCCTAAGGTGGGGAGAATGCAATGTTCCGGAATTTCTGTGTAATTTTTTTATATAGAATTATTTCGAAACCACAAATTTTGATGGCATGTGATTCCGAGGTCCAAAGAGCCAGAAACAAAATTTTGAACTTTTTTAAGGTACGTTTACTAAACGTGCGAGTAGGATTTTATTTATTTTTAACCGTTGCCCAGATAAAAAATCGGAGGGCACCGTTGAATTTCAAAAGCACAGATTCACCTAGAAATTACTAACTTTAGCCATCATGGGTTGAGTAGAAAAGTTATTTTTCGGACCATTCAAGAAAAATAATAAAATAATTTAAAATAATTATATTATTTTACTCCTCACTTTTGGGTGGCATACGATGATGCTATGGTGCTACGACAGGGTGGCGACGATGCGCATCAATGAGTCTTATTAAAGACTCATTAAACTCATAGAATAATTATTCTTTAATGATGTGTAACAACTATGTTATTTCATAAATAAAACATTGTAATGATGCCATCTTTCATTATAATGGGAACACTACGACGTGATCCTATTTATAGTTTGATGCGCTGGGGAAATATGGATTAAAAATTTGGAGGATTCTCTAGAGATCTTCTGATGGAATTCCTCCCCTAGGAAGAATGATGAACACTGGAGGAACATCATCGTCTTTGACGCCTTTTGAATATTGGAGTTGGGAAGCGATGTCGACGTCTTAAATCCCTTGAGGAAGAATGTCACGACATCAGACGTCATAAGAGGTAGGAGTTATTTGATTTTAATGTTTTCCCTACCCTTATTTCCAAATGACAAAAGTGGATTAACCCACGTACAGGGTAATATGCAGACTATGCGTTCTTGTGGGAGGGTGACTTCTTTTGGGGTTTCTTTATCTAGGTCTGAATTATCTTTGTTGTTCGAATTAAAATCCTCATAACTCCCTTGTTTTGAAAACTCCTAATGTGGAGGCCACGAGGCGACACGAACAAGGCTCGAGACCCTCTGTCGTTTTTGTTCTTTGTGTCCAAACTATTAAATCAATGACAAGATAAATTTGAAACATTAGAGGTGGATAGGACGTTCCCTAGAGAATTAAATAGAAAATGACACAAAGAACGGACCACCGGTGTGGACTCGACAGTCTGTAGAAGAATCCACTGGCGCACTGGTGTCGGCGGTGGAACCAGCGAATGCTGGTGGTGGCCCACGGCGGCAGCTTCGAGTGGGAGGCGGTGCCCCAAGATGGAAAAATAGAGGAAGGACTGGGGCTTAATGGTCCACGGTGCAGCGAATGAAGCCCCGGGCTAGTCCGGTGGCTAGAGGCGGCAGATGCGGTCGCTTGACCGCGTCGGAGGGCTGCAGACGCGGCATCGAGCTGCGTCCCGTGTGATAGGACGCATTCACTCGACCGCGGAAGAGGAGGTGCCCTGCAGTGACCCACGGGGCGATGGAGGCAGACAGAAGCGGCATCCATCCATGCCTAGAGAGGTGGACCGGTCCGCCTCTTGCGGACCTGTCAGGGCATGAACCGCCCAGTGGGCCAGAATCGCACCGTGGGCTGGACTCGTAGATCACCAGTCTGGACCCATGCTAGCAGGCCAGATCTACACCATTAGGCGAGACCCATGCCATGTTAAGGCTATTCCATACTAGACTGGGTCGCTAGGTGACTCTGTGGGCTATACCCTTGGCCAACCGGGCCGAGTACAATGTGGCCTGTTGGGCCTGGCCCACTTTCGAGGCAGAACTAGACCGAACTCGACCCACACCAATTTGTGTTGAGTCTGTCTTAATAAACTGGGGTATGTGGGCTCCCCATTCTAGTTTGGTGAGGTCGGTCTAACTAGGTCGGACAGATACCCGTCACAACTGGCCCCTAGTTTCAAAAACACCCATTTCTTACAAACTATGCATCCAGTTGATGAGTCGTATGAGGAGTTGGGACCCTAGTGATGAGTTAGATCTTTTGGAATTATATATGGAAACTTTAATGGAAGTTGAGATGTGGAGAAGGGATTTGAGGAGTGGTTGTCGCAAGCACACTATGTACAAAACCCTACGACTAGCTGAGACATGAATACTACTCAATTTTGGACCAATGGGAAGCACATCATTGTGAATTGGCCAAACCATGGTGGAAAGTACCTCTCTGTGACTTTTCAGGCCCATGATATGAGATTATGATGAGTACCAAAATAGTCCATTACTAGTGGGAAGAAACTCTCTGTTACTTTTTAGGTCCACGATACACGATGGGGGAGGAGTACCTAAGAAGTCTAAGGTTAGTGGGAAACACCATTTTGTAACTTGGAGGGCCCACTGTACTCCCTTGAGGAGGAGTTCTCCAGCATATGAGGTGTTCGATGATGTGACGGATGATTCTACTGTTACTACCCAAGAATATACCTAGTGTGAGCTATCTTGTGTTTCGTGGTTTACTTTGAGGAATTGCTATGTGGTTTTTCCTTTTTGTTTTGGGGTCCCTACTAAGGACTATGTTACTCAACCCTGCATGGGATTCACCCAAACATGTTGTGTCTGGTGGAGATGACCTACATTATGATAAGGGTGATCAGGGAGACAGGGCATATAGATGCTACAACAGTGGACTTGGTGTCCTAGGACAAGGCACGACCTAATGGGACCGGGTGGACAGGACGTACTACTATATCTTCTAGTAGCTTCACTACACTCCCAAGCAGGTTGTGTTTTCTATATATGGCCATTAGAGTTTCCTTTGTGTACTTGCTGTTTTTAGTTATTTGTATGGTTTGTATTCTATCCCTCTTACTTTCAGTTGTACTTGCTTTTAGCATTGTTTTAGTGGTACTTATTTCACCTTTTTAGTGTGTTGGGATGTGGTTGGGTGTGTGTGTGCGTATAGGTACTCAGGAAAAATGCCTCTCAATTTCCGGTTGATGCCTTCAACACTAGTCTCTAAGCCCTGTAATTCGGGAGGCGGGCTTGGGGTAGTCACGACATGGTCCTCGGAGGATGAGTCATGAAATGACCCAATGTTTAATCAAAATAAATTCCCTTCTTATAAATTATTTAGATAGTATTTTCACATAAAATCACAAAACATTTCAAAATCATGCTTTAATGAACTACTAAAAACTATGTGACCATTAAAAATAATTGTTCCACTTCTTTGATTTTAATTTCAAAAATCTGACATACATGATTGCGATCAGTAAGATGTTAGGAGTCTATTAACACAAATTTAATTTTTGGTGAATTGTAACTTACCATTATGAATAGTAATGTTACCATTATGAATAGTAATAGGTTCCTTATGAATTGTAAATTGGATAAGTTAATAGTAACCTTACCAATGAAAGTATAAATAAAATTTATCCATCTTATAAGTGACAATTTTATAGTGTTGGTATTTTTGGTAAGTCATAAATATTTAATTAAAATTTTATAATTAATTTAATAATTCAAATGAAAATTTATTTTAATAAAATGTATTCATAAGATAATATTTTGATTTCTTATGATTATAAGATAATTTTATGAGACCTTAGTTAATTTATCAAAGTGTTATAAAATCAGTTAGAATTTTAAAATTTGTATTTTCAAGTAAATTATGATTTCAATTAAAAATTAGATTTCCCATATTTATAAAATTATTTTAATAAAATGGATTTCATTTCTTTATTATTCATATTGAAAAACTTTTAGGGCTATTTTTAGAATTTTTTCTGAAATACTTGATTTTTTTGTGAATATTGAAATTTGATAATTTACGAAATATGATAAATAAATGAATTTCTACTTCTTGATTGAGTCATGGATGATATAAATGGCCATTGGTTAGATGTCACATGAAAATATTACTATTTTGGGTCACAAGAATCAACACTATTTCTTTTCTTGAGAAAAATAAAAAACCAATGAATAAAATATTAAGAAAACTCTTCTCTCCTCCACTATAAAAACCACCCGTCACCACCTCTTCTCTTAAAACTTGTCAATCCTTGTGACTTGTAAATATTATATTAAAATATATAACTAAGACTATATCCCATGTCTAGGATTTTTTTTCTTAAATAAAGACAAAAATCCAATCGCTTAAGGAGGCTCTCAAGAGGAAGGAATCAATAGGTAAAACCCTCTTCAATTGTCTTTCGATTTCATCTCATGTTCTGTTGTTTTCTTTCCTATCCTCAACTATACTCTTCCAAATGATGTGAAAACTCCACTACCATACATGTACTATAATTTTGTTTTGATAAGGGAATAATTTATCATTATCATTCCTTTCCCCTTCTTCTATACTAGGAATGGAAACACCATCCGAGGTGTCTTAATTTATCACAATCAAATACGACGAGTTTTCAATTTCTTTTACCATCATCAATTCTGGCCATCAAACCTTTATTATGGTTGAAAAAAAGTACTATGTATTTAATATAGCTTATGTAATGTTTTTAATTATTTTTTACCAATTGTATTATTTTATAAAACAGAATGAGTTCATTTTGATAAAAAAACTGCCAATTAACCCAAATGGTTATCCCTAAAGATTTATATAATGATTCATCCTCACTATAAATAACCAAATGAATTTTATAAACATTTAATATTTTATATGTTCTATAATAACAAGAAACTTCAATTCTGAACAACCATCCTCATCATACATGATTATTCATACATGTATATAAGAAAACCAATCTTGAAAACCAAGGAAACAAATACTCCCAAAAAATGAAATTGAACCTCTTAACCCATCAAAAAGGAAATTAATAAACTTGATAAGTCTATAATACATAAATGAAATGTAGAATATGTTATTTATTTATTTATTTATGAATCAAATTTTATTATCGAGGACACTAGGATCATGTTAAGAACACCTTATAAATAAAGGTATGGGATTTTACGTGAACATCCATTATTCCTTCTGGTTGCTCTATCTTTCATTTTACAAAAATGAAGTTATATTTATTTTATTTAAATGTAATAAATTATATTCATATGTTTGAAACTAATTTATCAAGATCCATTCATCATTCTCTTTTAGGGATATACATTATTTTAAGTGGTTCCCTGTTCAATTCTTCCTAATAAGGAAGCTTGTTTTAAGGGAACTTCTCGAATTCTAAACCAATTTCAAGTGAAATCTATAATATATTTTAAGCAATAATTGTTTTTATAAAATTAGTATTTTTCTTATGAAAACCTTATTTTTTCACTTATATTTTTATTTAAAATATTTTTCCCTTTTCAATTTTAAATATCTTTAGTATTTTCCTTAAAACTACACTAAAATGTTTTAATGCTAAAATTTCTTAAATACTATTCTTAAATGTTATCAAATCTATTTGACA
Organism: Viscum album; assembly: GCA_963277665.1. NCBI lineage: Eukaryota > Viridiplantae > Streptophyta > Magnoliopsida > Santalales > Viscaceae > Viscum > Viscum album. The sequence continues at coordinate 1,845,194,857 of OY728132.1, read as the reverse complement.
TAACTTACCATGATAAATGACTATTTTTCATTATGAATTTCCATGTATGTTTTAGTTCCTTTCCTTCATTGAAACATGTATGATACATCCATTTATTATTCTCTATGACATGATTACGATACACATTAATTTACATGGGTTCCCTTAGGTTTATCTACGATTGATTATGTATAATTATTTATCTTGAAAAAATATTAATGAATATGTTAATTTGTGTGTGCCAGATTTTTCTCCAATTAAATAGACTTGTTGGTTATCCTAGACTAGTGCTACATGGGTAACGATCTTTGTGGTTGTCATTGACTTGTGCTCCTCTATGTAAAATGAGTTGGGTTTATGATAAATTCATGTTTTATGTTTCCAAAAAAATCCTATGATTCTATGATTATATGATCCCATGTTCTAAATTTTATTATTCATTATGTTTAATCATGTACCGTGACTCTATATATCATTATGTTATGCATTCTATTCCATGTGCTAAGTTTTATTCTTATGTTTATTCCCTTATTTGGATTTTTAGATCATACCTTTTTTCATGTTATCCCTATGTTATCCTATGAAGATGTTTTATCATAATGATAGTTAGGAGCTCAATATGAAGATTTAATAAAATTTACTTTTATGTTTTATTATTATGTACCTAGTATTCCAATACACTATAATTTACGATCATTTTGTTGTGATTTCATGTTTACTTTTGCTTAAAATTATTTAATGATATGTGTAAAAGGATTGGGTCACTATAGTTAGTATCAGGGGATGGTCTAGTTATTTTTGGAGATTAGGAATAGAGAACTTTATTAATAACCTTATAGATAAGACTAAGTATGAGAGAACATCCCAAAATTTTGGTTAGTATAGATTAAGCGGTTTATCATGAAAATAAACCCCTATATGGATACTACAAGTGGAAGTGGTTATGGAATAGATGTACCTTGGAGTAAAAACCCCGAAAAGGTGTTTTGAGTCTGAATTAGGTTAACCTGTTACACATCCACTGGCCTTACTGCGCACATGGTTTGACACTCCCATGGGATATGATTTTCTAAATTCCTAATCTAATTACGAACCATTATTAGGGGAATGAAAAAAGATCCCATAAGAATATATTTTAATAAAAAAATCAGGGATAACCTAGATTTGAACATAAGGAGTCACAAGTTAGGATATACATTTCCTTTACAACTTTACTATTTTATGTTCAAATTTTCATTTTATACTTATTAGATAAGTATTCAAGCCCCTAAATTGAAATTAATTTTCTTAGTTAATGGAGGGAAATAAAAGAGCACATGCCAAAAATCAATGTGATAGGGAATGTTAGTATTTCTCGAATGATATTCCAAATATGATGGGAATGGGTGCTCCAAACTTCATAACAATACTTTCTCACCTGGCTTAATTTATGAAAAATAACTTGAATCGCATGGAAATCCATCCTCCTCTAAAGAAAGATCATGGTTCCATCTAATCCTTAATACATGAAAGGTGTCCCATGTTTAGTGGATTTTTTTGATCCTATACTCATGGTATAAAAGATTAACTCCATTGAAAAGATATTATCTGTCCTCTAGTGCTCATAGAAAGAGAAAGTCCTGCTGGTGGTCTATTATTTTGATGGGGAAGTTGAGTAGTGGTGGAAACTGATCAAGAATATAAATTCCCAAGAGGAAATTGATTCTATGCATTGGGAGGAATTAAATAAAATGTTTTTAATAATTATTTTCCCCGAACCCTACATATCAAGATGGAAATAGAGTTACTAAAACTTAAGAAGAAGGAAGATGAGTCTATCAGAATGTATGAAGAAAACCTTACAAGGCTTGCAATATATGCTTTCAGATTTTTCATGAACATCGAAAGTGAGGTGGATCACCTCTTTAGGTGACTAGCTGAGCCTATGAAAATAATTGGTGATTCATGGCTTCAATAGCTATGATGAGATTTCACTTGTTCCCTCATGGTTGAGATAGAGATTAGAGAATCTTAATGGTCTCATGGGACTAGTGAAAAAAGTGGAAAATACAGTCCAATATGGGTGGATCATAAAATAAATCCCATGATGGAAAGAAGGATGAACATCCCTTGTGTGAAAAGTGTGCGAAGAAGAATCCTGGGAACATGTCATTTGTGACACACCCAGTGTACCCTACTTCCTGCCAACTATCTTCATGACAGTTTTTGTCAACAAATCTAAGTGTGCGAGTCATGACATGAGTTAATGATAATCTTTCATTCTAAGGACTATTACAAACACTTATAGATAGAAATATATGATGACACAAAGAACTGCAGAATTACTACTGGAGAGTCTGTTATCATAATAGCCCATCTTGGAGATTACCAAGTGCGAACTCGATGAGAGGGAGTCTCATCTTCTTACGAGTACTCACACATGAAGGTCTGTATACTATGTGTCCTATCATAGTATGTCATCAAAATGTAGAAATTTATTTAAGAATATTGTTATAGCATTTCAAGGTTCTCATCATAAAGGGGACCTTCTGTGACTTTATTAATGCAAAAAATATTCCAGAACATTATTATAGTATAGTTATGTAGAATAATGAACAATATATAATATGTGTACATTCATGTAATCAAAGTATACACAGTTGGTTCTCTGGATTCCAACTCTAACAATATCATCCTTGTAGGTTTGGAAACAAACATTATTATAACCCATTATAATGGCCTCTTACCCACCACCATTGACCAGGAACAAATACACAGTTCTTCTTTAGTGCATCGAGATATTCTTCACAAAAATCCAGTGACTCTCACCAGGTTTATAAAAGAATCTGTTAGTTATGATCAAATAAAAAGAGACACCAGGCCATGTAAACAATAAGGCATAAATGATAAATATTATGGTGAATTTATAATAAATATTATCCATATATCTCCTCTACAACTCTATATAAGTAATTTGAGTCTTTATACGATTTAGTCCACATAATACTGAAAAAATCCCATTTTTGAATTCCCTATGTCAAAAATATTTATTACTTTACCAATATATGTGTTCTAATTCAATAAAATTTTCCTTATAGATATATCTATATGGATCTCCATACCCACTTTATAGGATTCTTCAACAATGAATTTTTTTTAGAAGAATATTAAAACCCATACTTTTAAAAAATTTAAGGTGAAGATATCATTACTTAAGAGTAGTATTATATCTACATAAAATGAAATAAATACAAAAAACACCCATTATCTTAATTGTATATAAAATAATCATCATTATTTTTTATGAAACCAATTTCTCTTATTATGTCATCAAAATAGATATTCCAACTCTGAGAATCTTACTTTACTACATAAATGGGCCATTGAAACTTTTATACCTTAATAATATATTTTTTGACTTAAAAGCCTTTTGGTATTATCATATACATTTCCGAAAATAAATCAATATTAAATATTGAATTGTTTTAATCCATTTGATATATTTTAATATCATAATAATATTCTATAGAATGTAATGTTTGAATGGTATTTATATTCACTAGTATTTATATTCACAATATGGGCCTCACCTGTTTAAGTGCATCTGTTATATTCCAAACAATGTTTGTTTAAAAAGATCACAACATAGACCTTTTGGCCACTAAATAAATCTTATAATTAAAACACATAATGCAATATCAATAGGTATAAATCTCATCCTATATAATATTTAATTCAGACTCATTTATCACGAGAAATCCATATCTCTTAGGATCTCGACCAATCCTATAAGGCCATTGAGTTTCTTAGGTAACATGATCTGGTTTGGTTTTTAGAAACTTTTACAGAACTAAATTACTTTAAATCATAAGAAAACATCATTTTTGTTGGTATTCAACTTTTCTAAGTTAAAATTCTCTTCCAATAACTCTTTAAATGATATATTCCTTTTCAAGGAAAATATATGATGGTCCACAAACATTTTTTGTTAAACGATATTTTAGAAACAATATATTTTTGATTCAAGGGATAAACAAATAATAAAAATATTTTTTATTTTTTACTAAGATTATCTAAGAAGAACGTAATACATATTCTTCAAAACCACAAATCTTTATTGAAGAAAAATTAGGATCCATATTTTTACATATATCACACAATATCTTTATATGTACTTGAAATAGAATATAGTAAAATGGGAATGACTGATTTTCTATAGTATATCCATATTCCATAATATATTTGATGATTTGAAAATTTTAGGCCAATGTATTCACCACCTTGATATAATCCAATAATATTGATACATTTTTTAATTAGATTCTATACTTTGTTCATAAACACCTTGAAATTTATAGAGGCTCAATAATTTTTTCTCCAATGAAACACCTAAAAATGCCCAATAATGTCATTATCTAAGGCTATAGGGTACCTAAATGCACCAAATTATTGTATGATCATTGGTTTATATACAAAAACATGTATAATATATAATTAACCACTATCCCTCTCACAATTTCAACAAAAAAATATTTTGGAATTTTTTCTATAAAAAACAAGGGTCACATTTATCAAAAAATTCATAATCCAATGGGTCAAGCAATAATTTTTTTGGAGTATTTACATGAAATTAACATTTATATTTTGAAGGAAAAAATTCCAAAAGAGAAGTGGTTATAGAATAAATTTCTGTAAACAAATTATCTTAAATGTTCTAAACTAGATTATAAATATCATAAATATACAAACTATCCTACATATTTCTAATTTAATAAAAAATTTAATGCATGTATATATAATAACTATAATTATATATCAGAAAATAACAACCATTATTTACTAAAAAACAGTGAAATAATATTTCTATTAATGGGTAGAATATAATAATAGTTTTCAAATTCTAGAATTAACCAGTTTGGTAGAATTAGATCATAAGTTCTTACTTCTAATAAAAAACACTTTTACCATTAAGAATAATTTAAACTAATTATAATTTCATAAAATCATTATTATTTATAATATTTTGTCTTTCTGAACAAATATATGATGTACTACTGATATTTAATCCCAATGAGTCAAAATTAAAGAAATTGAATTATATTACATTGACATTCATATGTCCAATAGTCTTCTCCTTTAAAAAAATCCTCAAAATATAATATTAATATACTAAACTATGGGTCCAACAAATAATTGATATAAAATTTATATTCACGATGTATTCAATAATCTATTACAATTTTTGTAGTTGGGGTTTGTAGTAGTGGTGCCCACCTATACCTCATTATCCAAAAATTAAATTTTGTCATTGGGGTTTGGCTTAGTGGTAGGAAACCCATAATACTACATCGAGGTTTGGGGTTCAAAACCCATGAAGCATAGATACTGTAGAAGAACTATAGCTACAGAAGAACTATAGTAAGGATAACATTGTAGTAGTGGTGGGAACTATAACATGAATTGTAGTAGAGGCGTCGCTATTGTGAGTACTATAGAAGCTCGAGTACTAAAGCAGCACTATTCACCAACGGGCCTTTGTGCCAAAATTTTGGACCTAGGGGACATGTAATGGGATTTTATGCTCATTGGGCCTACAATCAATTTAATGGGATTCATGTCCAGTGGACCACCGAACCATGTATAGAATAAATAAGACTTCATTGGTGGACTATCCCCTGGGGGGAAATGGCCTACCTTTTCAGCCTGTGTGTGTGGTTTGTGTGTTTAATTGTAATTGTTACCCTAAGAACCTAATACACAAACACACACAAACACACATATAAAAATACACATATTTGGTTGAGTATATTTTTTAATATCAACTTTATAAATAATTTTATTGAACATACTCCCACTAAAATGGTAACCTCATACATTATATCTATTAGTGGGCCAAGATATATATTTCATTAAATGGAAAGTCACTTTAGTGTTTTAAATAATATTTAGACTTCTTGTTTGTCCATCCTGATAATTTTACCACATATGACTCTTAGATAATTTGCTGAAAAAATCCTTTCTCAATTTGATAGAGTCGGCATGAAAAACAAATAATTTAGAATTTATAGATTACCCTAAAAAAATTACTTTGTATCTAGTGGAATAAATAGTTGATCCTATAGTGAAAATTGTTAGTCATTGTGGTTATGGATTTAACCAATTATATAGAAGATAAAACAATTTAGTTGAAATACTGAACAAATATATCTTGAGTTAATGATATGGGTGGTAAGGTTCTATGGTTATGTTGAAATTCAAGGAGAAATTCAATTATAATAGTTTTTGGTGATATAAATCCCTTTGATTCTTCATTTTATGAATTTTTTCATTATGATTTAATGGTATAAATGATTTCATACCCAAATGATCAAATATTAAGAAAAGTAAAATACTAACCCTAGTTTGATGATGCATTTAACTATGATTTTATGAATTTAACAGCCCTAAATTAAAAATATAGGGAATCTAATGGTCATGGTGATCCAAAATAATTTATCATGTTTGATTTCCCACACAAATAACCTATCTTTTTTCGGTGACTTATTGGAAAAAATAATAAATTTAAATCCAAACACAATCTAAAGGAAACTCAAAAAAGAAGGCTCAATTAAAAACTAAAAAACATGTTCAAAATGACATCATCCTTAAAAAAACCCACATACAATAATTTTATTTGATAAATCATATATATTGGGATTAACGATGATAAATCATCAAAAAGATGTAAACCATTAGATATATGGGGATCAAATAATAACTCGTAGATCCGAGATGAACGTTTCTTGAATGACACTCTAATCTTACCTAGAATCATTCCTCTAATGATCCAAAAAGGATAGGGATGAGTTAGTAACATCAAAATATCCTGAATGGATTCCCCATTGATTCCCAATTCAAATAGCCACTAAAACTATGCTAACAGTGGAGTAAAAATTATGGTTAGGGGTTCATAAGAGAAAACACACGACCAAGGACTTCTAATTGTGATGAAAAATACGTATCAAATGTACAATTGTTTTTGGGTATTAATAGTTTTTAAGTGTTGTATCCTAATTGATCTTATTTACCATGCTTCCATCAAGGTGAAATTTAATCCTTTCATTGTTTATAGAAACTGTTGTACAATTTGATATCCCATGAAACAATTAAAAGAGGTTTGTTTTGGCCCCTAAGAACATCCAAATCATGAATTTTTGTAAGGAAACTACAATATTTGTCCAATGATTATAAATAAAACATTTTAAGATAAGAAAATATACATTATAATTTATTTAGACCATTTTGAAATGAAAATCACAATAATATTTAGCATACAAAATGGTTGCAACTAACTCCCGTACACTAAAAAATTTCATGACCTTGAGAAACACATTGATAATTTATGACGGTCTGTTAAAAAACTAACACTATTTATAGGCAGTTACAACCTTTGTAAAGTATGAATTTTTAGCGACGATTTTTTAAAACCATCTTGAAATTAATAAATTTTAGTGAATCATTAGTTAAACGTTTAGTTAATTATTAATTATGAATTAATATATAATAATTATTTAATAATAAGTTTTTATTATTCAAAATAAACTAATATTTATTATTAAAAATTTCAAATAACTATTATTTTTCAATTTTTAAAGGTTATAAATTTATAATTATTCTTACATAATATTTGAAAACTAAATTAATTAATAATTAATAATTACTAATTGTTAATGATTAATCGTCTATATAATTATTAATTATTAACTATTAATTAGTAATGTAAAAATAAAAAAAATAAAAAATATTATAATTACTAATTATCAACTATTAGATATTTTTAATTATTAATTATATGTTATTAAAAATTTTAATTACATGATGATTATTAATTATTAATTATTTATTAATTAGTTTATTATTAATGATATTTTTTCTAATAATTACTATTTATTAATGAATTTATTATTCATTAATAATTTTTATTTTGGAATAATAAAAAATAATTATTAACAATTAATTAAATTTACCATTACTCATTATTTAATAATTAATAATTAATAATAATTTCATATTTAATATTTTAACATATCTATAATTGTAAATTATTAATTATTAATTATTTATAATGATTTTTCATTAATTACATAAAAAATAAAAAATAAAAACTAAAAAATAAAAAATAAAAAATTAACTATAATTATTAAGTATGTACTTATTGTTAATTATTAGTTATTAATCATTAGTTATTAATTATTATTTATTAATTTTTAACAGTTAATTATTAAATATTAACTGTTAATCATTAATTACTTATTGTAAAGTCTTAATTATTGATTAGTGATTAGTGATTATTGTTGTTTAATTATCAATTATTTATAATTATTAATTATATGTTTTTTAAAATTTTGAATTACTTATTAACTATTATTTAATTATTAACCATTAATTATTACTATTGAAATTTTCAATAAAAATTTCTATTTGTTAATGAAATTATTATTATATATTTATTTAATTTTGAATTAGTAAATATAGATAATTAATTATTTTTAATAGTTATTAACTCATTAACATTTTTTAATTTTATTCATTACTTATTTATATAAGTTATTTTATCTTTCAAATATATCAAATAATATTTATTAATATATTATTACTTGTAAATTCACTTAATGGAGTTGTTAGTACATATAGAGTTAATGGTAATTTATCTCTTTTATTGGTCACCCAATCTCATTAATTTGAAACATTGAATCATAGTGGAAGGTTATAATTATTTTGTATATTTTTTTCATTGGTGTTTGATACTAAAAATTTATTTTTATAAGTTTAATTTTCAAATGACTCACCTTGATGAATTATTGGACAAATCGACAGATCATGAGATTTATGATTCATAATAACATCATGTGTGGTATAAACAATTTTAAATAATCCATTCCACAAAATGAATGAGTAAGGATATAATATTAATAGTTTCATTAATTTAATCCAATCAATAAAAATTACATAAAAAATATTTTATATTGCAAATTAAAATTATTTTGCATGAACTTTTCTATGAAAACTAATAAAAACTCATTTATTAGTCCATGAATATGAAAAAAAATAATGATGATTCAACCATGCTCTTAATCATTTGACATACATGTATATATGACTTTTATAAAACTCCAATAAATGATCTCAAAGAGAAACACATCATTATAGTCCATGATAATGGAATCATTCAAGTGGGGTAAATATGAGAACTATTCACACACTTAAAGCAACAAATTATTTATAATGACTAATTTCAAAGAGATTATGTATATGAAACATGTGATTTATCATTAAATTCAATCCACAAAAAAAAAATTAAAAACTAAAATTAAAGAAAATACTTCCCTTGTTGTCAAAAATGACTTCTCTCAATTCCCATATGAATGTAATATTTCAAATTCCTCAAATATTTCAATGTATGTATTGAAAAGATAACGAAAACTATAAAAATATAACACTATTATTTAATGATATACAAGATATATAAATCTCCATATGACAAGTAATGAATTTTTATGTGATTCCCTTATTGAATGAAAATATTGAATCCTAAGGGATGATGTTTATTCAATGATGTATAATTTATTTGGGGATGAATAAGCCATTAATAGAAAAGAAATGAAAATTAAAAAAGATAAAACACACTATTTATCTATTGGTTCTCTTCGATAGTGACCTAGGATCCTCATGCATGGATATTACATATTTTTAGATGAATATTCACTACATTAAACTGTCACACACTTGAGGATCATAATATTTTAGTGAATTTGGAAATTGGTAACACAATCATCCAATCTTTTGAAATATTCAATTTTTCCCAGAAATATCTTTCCATTTAACACACTTAATAAAAGTACCATACATAAAATCTTTCTTCATAACCATAAGAAGGGAAACAAAATAAAGGGTGATCTTATATGGTTAGTAAGGGTAACATAAGTGATATCAATCTATTATCACATAAAATTATAAGATAAGTGTAAGTGTATGTGATCGTGAGCATTACATACAAATTTCTTACCCAAACATTAAACAATTATAAACATTATTCATGAAATAAAAATCTATCATTCCTAAAACCATGCTCACAAGAGAGAAAAATCATCGTAAATTAATCATAAACCATACAATCATGTTATAAAAGTTTGAAACCATCATAAATATATAAAAAAATTCATATGTCAAGGTAAACTATCAAGAACATCAATATATTATATTAGTACATATAACATGTTTCACATTCTGGATTGGGATGCATCTATTTCCCATTGTGTATCAGGATACACCATTTTTCCATTATAGATCAGGATACACATGTTACCCATAGTGGATTAGAACCGACCAGTTTCCCATATTGGATTAAGCATGTCAACTTGTTTCTAATTTATATATCTTGAGATATAAATCTTTACCTACTTCATTAGAGAATGATATAGGTCCCACACATTACATAATGAAAATGATACACATGTGTGCCACAAGATCTTAAAAAATTCATCATTTCATAACCCATCAAAGGAATTGGGTTTCATAAACACCACATAATATCATACCTTATGAAAAAAGATAAAGGATTCATAAACATTTCATCATATTATCGTATAATAACCCATAAAAAACAAGTTGGTTTCATAAGAATTTAATCACGGTATATCCCATGGAAGAGATACAGGTTACATAAACATTATTCCACATAAATATATACAAAACCAAAGGGTTTATGACCAAAAACGTCTTTTTGAATATCCTTAATCTTGATAAACTCCCATTATTTGAAATTCCACTAAAGGGTGAACAATAATATTTTCATAGGGAGTATTCATATAAAATAAAACATGAAATTCAAAAACAAGGAGAAAATGATAAGTGTTCCCCAATTATACTGATTAAATTCATCCATTGAGATTCTATATGATTTCCTTGTTTTCTATTTTCTTAAGAGGTTTTTGGGGATTATCTTACAAATTATCCATTGGATTAGGGCATTGATTCACATAATGACCAAAATGCATACACTTGAAATAATGGATTGTGGGTGGTGAATTAGTTGGATTCCTATTATCCTCTATTTAATTAACAATCCCATTAATCATATTTTAATATTCAAGGACTTTATGTCCTACCTTTCCACATTTAAAGGACCACCTAGTTTCCTTTAAGAAATTACCTTGACGCTTCTTCCCACATTTCTGAAATACAGATTCTAGTAATTTCTTTCCCCCATTTTAATTTTCATGAGACTCAATCTTCCTTTTCTTATTAAAACCATAGGAATGGTTGGAATATCTAATTTCTATTTCTACTTCTAGTTCACATCAAAAAACTTCATTGTAGATACAAAATTCTCTTATATCAAAGGTCTTTCAATGAATTGTTTTTAGTCCAAGATAAAATTGATCAAATTTTATTTTAGGGAAGATGAATAAACATAATGTATACATTGAAATTCTTGTAAAATTAGGCACCAATAGACTCATCATCCTTTTTATGAAGCTCAAATAATTCCATCCTCATGTTTATCTATATAATACGAGGGAAGTACTTACTAATAAATATCCCCTTAAACTCTTACCATTCCATTAATTCAATTTCTTATTATTACATTAAGTAATTAATATGATTCCACTACTTATTTTCTTTACCTTCAAACAGTGAACAACTAGAATTTTTTTCCCGGTCCAAACAATAAATAAATGATTATATATTTTTATTGGTACTAAAAAATTTCTCAATAAACATTAGATCATTAGAACCACTAAAAGAAGGTGAAAATTTCCTAATAAAGAACTCAAAAGGACATTGCTTCCTCTTTTTATCATTTAGAAGTTCAACATGATTCATATCCTGAGAAATTTGTTTGAGAATATGAACTATATTTTTCATTCCAGATGCCATATAATTTGGTTTCTTAGGAGAATAATCATTTTATTTACCATTGAATCAAGCATTAACATGGTTCATTTTGGTTACAAACATTGAATAAAACCATAAAGTAGAGTATGATAAACACTATTCATGCTGTAAAATCACACAATCATGAAAACTAAAAAATAGGATATATAAATCACGATGCCTTAATTTTGATCTAGAGAACCATAGGTTTATCCTAAGTCATTCATAGTCACCATTTATTAAAATCCTTCATGGAGGTTTAAAAATAGTTTTTAATTTCCAACATATATCCACAGGGAGTATCAAACCTAGTGTGTTGAAAGGATTGTTTTTGTGCACTAGTTCCCGATTGAGTATAGATCAACATAGTGTTTTTTGGGTTTTTACCCATGGGTACATTTATGGTAGATCCATATACACTTATAGTATCGATATAGTGGTGTATTTATAGGAAACCACTTTCTCTATCATTTTTCAAAATTCTAGTAAAATTTCCAATACTTTGAATCATCCGTATAATTATCCTTAGTGACATCCCTATAAATATCAATATAATTATATTTAGGGATATCAATAATGTTTTCTCATACTAGTTTCAAAAGGTTAACTAGATGTCTTCTATGATACCAACTATATCGACCCAGGCTCCTCATACATGTATATAAAATCTTTTTATATAAATATTCATTATATTACACAAATATTGGAATAAAAAATGTAATACGTTATTGACATTTTATATTTGGAACAAAATCATTTAATGTTGTAAAATATATTCATTTTTTCCACAAATAAATTCTTATTTTTTACTCTTCATAGACATACCCTGCATAAAACCTTTATTAATACCCATGGGAAAGGAAACATAAGAAGGGTGAGCTCATATACTTAGTAAGTGTAACATAAGATATATTAATCTATGATCATATGAAATCAAAAGATAATAATAAGGGTATGTCATAATGAATATTACTTACAATGTTCATGCCCAACCTATCATAGATCATAAGCATGAGTCATGACATAAAACATTATCATTCCTAAAAACGTGTACTATAAAGGTGACAAATCATCATAAATAAATCATAAAACATATGATCATGTCATAAAAGTGCGGCCCCATAATAAATTGAAAAAAATAATATATAAAGGTAAAAAATAAATACTATAAACATAATGGATCAGGACATATCACATATTTCCAATTATAGATCAGGACACACTTGTTTCCCGTTGTGGATCAATATGCACCTGTTCCCCATTATGGATCAGGACACTCCTATTTCCCATAGTGGATCAAGACACACCTATTTCCCATAGTGGATCAATCCCGTTAACTTGTTTCAAATTTTTATCTCCTAAGATATAAATCATTACCTAATTAATTGGAGGGAGATATAGTTCCCACCCATAACATAATGAAAATCTTAAACATGTGTGCCATAAGATCATAAAATATTAATAATATCATAACCCATAAAATGAAATGGGTTTCCTAAAAATTTATTGATATCATAACATGTGTAAAAGATACAGGTTTCAAAATATTTTCATCATTTCATCATTTCTTCCTAGCATAACTTGTCATAAAGTAGCGATTTTTATAAAAATTCAATCATGGTATAACCTGTGGAAGAGAGATGAGTTTCATAATAATTTTTTCATAAAAAAACTTTAAATGAAAGTGTAAGAATAGTATCCTTGGTTAATATCCCTAGTAAAACATAAGTAACATCATGGATTTCATTTTATATGGAAAATGATTTTTAAATATTACTTGGGATATTTCTTGAGGAAAATAACTTTTGTTTGAAAATCATTTTTTTAAAACTTAACATTTTTTTGAAAATACTTTTCATTTAAAATAACCATTAAGACTTATAAAGGAAGCCTTAAGAATAATTTAAATTATTTATTGAGGAAAATATAATATCCACTTTGAAAAAACTTTTTATAATATAAAACATTTTGAAAACATTTTTAGAAAACATGGTGTTAAAAGAAAAAGGGTTTTCGACTGAAAAAATGATTCTTATTAAAAGATTTTTTTAGACTCATGTGTACATAAAGAAAGGAAAATGAAGGGAAAACATATATTATGATTAAATAACAAAAGGATAATAAAATTAATGAGTTTAATAATATATATATATCATAATAATTCATCACTATATTTATAATCATAAACAGTCCAGATAAAATATGGGGTGGTAACATAAAACTCTTACTACTTTGGTAAAACTGATTTGTAAGACCCATGAAATAATATAATTAAATAAAATATAAAATATAATTAAAATAAATATATTGATGATACAACTTGTAAAAGTTTCAGTATATACAAATCATAGAAGAGGATATTTGCATAATATAACTTTTGTCCCAAAAAAGAAAAATTGAGACAAAACCCCTTATCGATTTGTTAACTTTGGAACCGTAATACCCCATCAAAGAGAGATAATAAAATGGATATTTAAGTACCCATAATTTTAATTGTAATTATCTAAAAATACATTAATGGGACGTACACACATGATATAAAAGAAATAGTTAGTGAATATGACATGTGTCTCATAGAAGAAAAAAGTTAGACTGAAATACCTTACATTAAGTATTCACTTCCACAGTACACGTTCAAAAATAATTTATAAAAAATATAAGTTTATTTTAAATATATTATAGAATAATAATTATAAATAATACCATATATTATTTTCATATGAAATTTTATTACCTGTTTAGTAACTATTTGATGTTAAAGTTACGTTTCGAGTAATAACTGCTTGGTTTTTCCTATAAGTTTTGACTAGATATTTTTTTTATTTCTATTAATTTAAAAAAAGTTTCACAATATAAATAATGTGAACCATGATATACATATCATATATATTTAGTATATATTTATTTATAGTAATGCTTAAAATTTATTTATAGGAAATGAAATACACTGTTTATGGATATAGTAGGTCGTACGTATGCCTAAATGTTGTTTCCATTTTCTTGTTGGATTGAAAAAAAGAAAATTAAATGACATATATTATAATTAAATAATAACTTTTATTCTACATATATCACATATTTTTATTTAACCATCTTTTATACATTTCTTGTAAAGCGTGAATGAATAACTTTGCCTCGTGATGTGGTAGTCCATTGTACACACGTGTGACATTATCTTATTCCCAAAAAATGAAATGTATGAAGGTACATGTGATTTAATAATTAAATAATAAAAATAAAATCATAAATATAATATATAAACTCTAAATACATCATTATTACCTGACTTGATAGGTTTTAATGAAAAAATGAATCACATCGATTAGTGAGGCGGTAGTCCGCTGTACACCCAAACGATGATTTTGTAACCCATGTGATGGAAGTGGAGATGAGTTTAAATAAATAAATTAACATAAAAATATATAATTTTATGGAATATAATTATGTTTTTATATCATCATGATATAATAATAATTTAAGGGGGTTGTGGAATAAATATAGAAAAAACACTCGTTGATGAATGTTATATCTTCTTCGGGTATCCTAATTATATTTTCACTAAAAAACTTCCTAGAATGAATTTATGCACTAAATAAGGATTCCTAGACGTGTTTTGGGAAGTTGGGAAGTTATTTGGTTAGGTATTGGCTGAACCAAAAGTGTTTAATGAGTGAATAACAGTGGATAAGGGGTGGGATTTTATAAGTGGGGGATATGATAGAGTAGGTATTTTCGAAAAAAGTAAGAAATACCACATTTTAATATGTCAATAGGGTCCCAAATGGACCATTATAGAACCTTATTGGATTAATGGTCAAATTATTACCAAAAAATATATTTTAGATAAGTTTATAAGTTATTTTGTGCCTTAACCTTTTAGTTTAACCCTTAGTAAACTCTTTTTTACCTAAACTGTGGTAATTTTTTTTACTATTTCACTATTCATTATGGAAATAAAATATGTCGAAATTATTAGATATTATAAATTATTATTATTTAAAATATGTAATTAATTTTTACAGATTACATTAACCTAAGTGGAAAATTTTAATTTAAAATTAATACCACATACACGATCAGAAGATGAGGTTTTAAAGAGAAAATGATCAAAAGCTTAAAAGTTTTTATATCCAATTTCAATTTAAAAATGATTAAAATGATCTAAATTAAATTAATATATGTATAATTGAACTAATTATACTTTAAAAACAACCTAAAATATAATTTAACTTTGTATATAAATTAAACAGAAAGAAAATTTTCAATTAAAATTCAATAATCTTCACTATTCCTAAAAAGCCCAAAAAATCACTCTAAGATAATTTTTATATTCTAATTTTAAAAATATTTTTTATTTTTAAGAATAAATCTTCTAAAAATTGAAAAAACTAATTTTAATATATGTTCACCAATGGAACCGAAACTATTTTTTAAGAAAATACAGTTTTAAGCGTAAAATTGGATTTATTCTCATATCTTGTATAGAAAACACATAAAATGAAATTAAATTATTTTATTTAATATATTATATATAAATTTAATTAAAATAATTCAAAAATGTGATTTTTAAATTTATTGAGACAAAACATATTTTTTTTCATATTTTTTTTTCATAAAATGATTTCCTATATTTTCAAAAGGTTTTTATTTTTCATTTTTAATTAATTGGTCACCAAATAATTAATTATATATATATATATATGTTTAAACAATATATTTTCATAATTTATTTAATAATATTAATTCCCACCATTCAAATAGCTATCTAATAACTATAATATTAAATAATAATACTTTAATAGCATTACTTGTTTTGTTTAAGCTCACTATTGCATGTACTACAAGTTATCCTTATTGTAGCATGTAGCACAAACTAAACTCAGTGTTGAGTATAACTCAAGATAAAATCAGTGTTTCTTATAACAAAAAATAAACTTGATATTTCATTGAAGAAAAAATATCAAAATAATGATTTTATTTGATTTTTAAAAAAATATCTAGGTTTTACAAACTCCCAATTAGTGACTTTATTTATAGTCATTGACTCGACCATGTATCCCTCTTTTAGGATTTTGATTATTCATAAAAAATCAAAACATGTTTCTAATACTTATAAATCTTATAAAATATGAGTTTTATTTAGGTAGAACAATTTTCAATTTATAATAGGTTTCTCTATGGAAAAAAGGAATGAAGGGCAATCTGTATTTCTTCCGTCATCCTCCTCTCTTTCTGGTCGCTTAAAAAATACAGTGTGACCCATTCTTGGTTTTGGGGAGGTGTGTAAAATATAAAACGCTTTTTTTTTGTTTTTCATGCTCCAAAATTCTATAACTATAAAATTATCAACAAAAACTTTCATAAAAGTGAAATAGATATTTTTTCTGAATTAAAACTATTGATTTTTAGAAGTATCATGGTATAATGTATATCTGTTATCAGTTTTAGAACATAAATAAAATAATATTCATAGAATTGAGATTAAATAAAATCCTTATACACATCATAACATGATTCATTATTTTAAATAATACATATAAATTCAATTTCATCATTGAAATTGATCTCACTATTGATTTGAAGATTAAAATTGTCCAAAAGTGATTTTTTAGTAGTGGTGGAATTGTATTGAACCATTATTTAGTAAAATTTTGGGGGTGAATTTTTCCTCTCATTAACATACTCTACCATGACTTCATATCAACCTAAATTATAATTTTCCATGTAATTTACTTTCTTGAATGTCCCCCACTTAATTAGTTAATATTTCCAATCGATTATATTATTCTAATTGGTGTTCTATGAAAGAATCCAACATTGATAAAATACTTTTCAAATTCACTAAGTAAAACTTGGAATTACATTCATATATTGTAACAATCTAAGTACTTATTAACTATATATTTATATTCTATAATTAATTACTTAAATTCATTATAAATGTATAATGAAAGAAGTGTCATTTATAGAAAATAATGAATTTATACTGATAACATAGTAACATGTCCATTAGGAAAGTAATATAGAAAATTTAATGGTAACATCACCTAAGAATGTATGAATAAAATTTATCCACCTTATCAATGAAAATATGATATAATTATATCAAATTATAAATAAATAAATGTTCTAAAAATGATAAATTTATTTTTGGTATTTTTGTAAAACATAAATGTTTATTTGTAATTTTATAATTAATTTAATAATTAAAAAGAAAATTTACTTTCATAAAATAGAATAATAAATTAGTGTTTTAGTATATTATGACTATAAGTTAATTTTATGAGTCCTTAATTAGTTTTTCAATGTGTTATAAAATTATTTAAAATTTTTAAATTGGTATTTTTTTGAATAAATGACTATTGTAATTAAAAATTAAAATTTTCATATTTAGAAAATTATTTTAATAAAATAGAGTCATTTTTTAATTATAAATTTCAAGAAATTGTTAGGGTGATTTTTTGGGATTTTTCTAAAATAGTAAAAATTTTATTGAATAGTGAAATACAATAATTAACAATATTTAAAAGATTGATGAATTATTGAGGAATAAATGAATTACAGAATATTATTACCAAAATATAGAGATATTCATTAATATTTTAATATATTTATTTATAAATATCAAACTATTCATAATATTCATCCAAAATAATTAACTAATCTATAAAATATTCAAAAAACCTTTCTATCCTCTACTATAAATACCTCCCATCATCACCTCTTCTCCTCACAACTCAAAGCTTTTTATATTTTTTAATTTATATATAATTTCCTTCCCAAGCCACTTACACTTGTCCAAGACCAACTGGTCTCACCAAAATGTCAAAACTAAGAACCTTAATGACGTTCTCAAGGAGAATAATTCTAAGGTAAAATCCTCTTTCATTTTTATTTTATTCTCTTTTATTCTCTTTTATTTTCTTATTCTATATTGACAAACCCTTATCCAAGTGACATGAAAACAATAATATATTATATAATCTAAAATTTTATCTTTATTAAGAAAAATTCATCCTCAAACTCATTCTTCAGTCCCTTTTTTTCTAAAAATGAGAACATCATCCATGATGTGTCTATTTACCACCATCATGGGTGATACACTCTCACTTTTTATTACCACCTTAAAGGAAGGTCATAAAACCATTATTATGGTTAAATCAGATTTTATTGAACATATTATATTTTATATAATGTTCTAAAAACAATATATTAACAAGATATTAAATAAAATGATATAAGGTCGTGATGGTTGTAAAAACCTCCAAAATAAATTAAATCATTTTCATTAATATTTTATTTAATTAATAATCCAAATATCAAAAAAATGATATATGGTGTCATCTAATTTTTTTGAAACACATCAATACCATTTATTTCCACTTTCATATTTTTTCATCCATTGAAAATCCATAACTATCCAACCACGGAAACAATGATGATAATACACCCGAAACAATAGAAATAACAAATATATTACAAATAAATGAATGAAAAGTTGTTATTATATGGTAATATAAGGTATTATATACATGATTATAGTTATATAATAAATTAATAACACTCTTTGAACCATTATATAGTAGGTTTTAACTGATTTTATGTAAGAAGAACTTGAGGTAAGGGAATTTTCTTTAACAATCCACTTTTAAATTTCTATTTTTACAAAATTAAAAAGGAATGTTTTTATAATATTATTATTTTTTTATTATGTTTTGTTTATTGGTAATTATTTATGATTAATAGTGTGAACTGTATATCCCTTCAATGCATTGGTTATTTTTATATTGGAATTTGACCATAATGGTTAATCAAAGTGTAACTACGATGGTTACACCATATGGCAGCTGTAAGGTTTACATCCAAAGGTTTCTATGGGGGTTACATTACAAGTTATCCACAAGGGTTTTTAATTATATAGTATTTTAGAGGGATGATATTTAATGTAAATAATTCCTTAAGTTACTTAAATGGTTTCTTTATGTTTTCAATGTTTTATGAAAATATAATGTTTTCACAAAGTAACTATATGATACTTGTTGGTGAGAAGTTTGTCTTTGTGGATATGATTTTATGTGTTTATAAGTATCCATGGACTAATGGTTTATCTATTTATTTTTATGTACTTTAGTAATAATTTTCTTCTCATCCCATGTTTTTTTCATAAGGTTTAATAATGGGTAAGATAAAAGAAGAAGAAAAGGTTAATGTTGTGAAGTATTACTGTTTTATTAAATAAATTGTTATGGAAGAAATTGATACTATTTTAGTAGTATCCACTTTGTATTCCTGTGGATTTTCATGTATGTTTTATGACCAAATTATCTTTAACTCTAAAATAAAAATATCTTTGGGAAAGTAATAATTTTATTCAAGTTGAATTAACTAGATTATTTAATGTATAAGGCCGACTCCTTATAGTTGGTATTAGAGCATGGTTTAGATAACTTTATGGGTTAGTATGATGTTAATAGGATACAATAAATTATTTTTAATCTATGGTTAATTTGAAATGATATATATTTTTAAGGTTACCTTGATTCTTTATCTAAGATATGTATGTTCATAATGGTTTTTACACAGAAGAAACAGGGAAGCAGAAGTATGAAGGCTTTGAGAGGATGATATATTTCAAAATCCAAAACTCATAATGGTGGAATTTGAACTTAGTTGTTTCTAACCTTGATGGATTAGTTTATGATTTCTATAAATTTTGGAACCATCCATTCAAGAGAACATATATAACTACCATAAGGGAACATGATGAAAGCGGAACATTTCACGAGGCAACACCCTCCTACTTTTAGTGGATCTTTAAACCTAATGGTAGATGGAGGGTGGATTGAATCCCTTGAAAAGATTTTCAATGTCACGGGGTGTTTACATAATCAAAAGTTCTGTCATTTTATTTACTATCTTGAAGGTGAAATCAACTAGTAGTGGTTAATTTTCAAGAATATCAAAGTTAATGGAGATATCGATGCCTTAGAATGAAATGAATTTAAGAATCTTTTCCTTGAAAAATATTTTCCAAAGGAGGTTTAACTTATTATAGAAAATTAATTACTTGAATTAAAACAAAATGAGAAAGATTCAGTGGACGTGTTTGTAGTAAACTTCACCAAATTGGAATGGAATACTCAAATCATTATTCGGTATCTTGATTGTAAAATCAATCATTTTTTACTCAGGATTAAAGAAAATATTCCAAAGGGATTCATCATCAAGTGAGTTAAAATTTATAAGAAATTTTTTTGATGTACTAAGAGGGTAGAAATAGAGTTTTCAGATAATCACCTACACTTTGAAGACAAGTATAAGAAGTGGTCCAGATGGTAAGAAATGGTTAACAATCAATCAAATAAAAAAGAAGTAAAAAAATTTGGTTTCTAGTTTGTGGGAAGTGTGGTAAAAAGAATATTTTGGAATTACTTAAAAAATTCTGTAAGTATTTATGATGTGGTATGTTTGGACATATGGCTAGATATTTCAATTGAAATGATCTTAGTGACAGTATATTTAACTCTGATATGAAATCCTTGAAGTGTTTCAAATGTGGTGAGATGGGTAATTATGAAAATATCTTCCCAATGAGATATCTGAATGATGGGGAGAAGCCATACTATAACCAGAAAGGTGTAGTGAAATCATTTTTTAGTACTTCAGATGATGTAAGACCATATAATGAAGTGGTATCATATTCATTGGTTGTTTACTCATATTTTTCTAATGTCTTGTTTGATACGGGGTATACCCATTCCTTTATTTATGAATATTTTGTTTTGGAAAATTTGAAATTTTACCTTAAGAAATGAAATCATAACTTATGGTTAAAACACAAAGGGGAAATATTAAGGGAAAAAAATATTATAAAAATGTTTCTATTGTTATCAATGGTAATACATTACCTAGAAACCATGTTGTTTTACCTCAAGTAGAGTTTCATGTTATTATGGTTATGTATTGACTATCTTTTTACCATGATAAGATTTTTTACAGAGACAACAAATTTTTTTTTTCAGAATGATTTTTAGTTTGTATAAAATAATGAACCCATACCATTGATAAAATTTTAGGATGCTAAGAAAATCTTAAAATATGGAAATGAAGTTTATTGTTTACATACTGTTGAAAATAAGGGAAGTGTTCGGATTAATGATGTGCTAGTGGTAAATGAATTCGTGAATATTTTTTTGAAGGAGTTTCGTGGTGTTATAACTGATCAAAAAGTTAGATTCACCATTTAATTAGTTGTTGATGCTAAGAAAATTTCTGAACCCCCTTATTGAATGACTCTAGTGGAACTTATATAATTTAAAAAGTGATTTTAGGAGTTTCTTGAAATAGTTTTAAATCATCCTATCACTTCACCATGTGGTGCTTCTATTTTTTTGTTAAAAAGAATGATGGTTCTATGTGGGTTTTCATTGAATATAGATATTTGAATAAAATTAATATTAAGAATAAGTATATGTTACCTCATATTGATGAATTGTTTGATTTTCTCTAGGGAGCTTAGTATTTTTCCAAGATTGACTTGATATACATGTACCATCATCAGTATGTGAGGGTGGATGAAATTCTAAAAACAAATTTCTATACTAGATACAGGAATTATGATTTTTTATTGATTTTTTATGATAAATTCCCCTACTTTATTTACACATATTATGAATAGAATCCTTAATGATTTTTTGAATAAATTTTTTGTTGTTTTAATTGATGATATAATGGAGTTTTCAAAAAATTTACAAGGATCATGAAAAACATCAAAGGAATTTCCTAAAAAATCTCAATGAGAATAATTTATATTTAAAATTTATCAAATGTGATTTTTTGTTGCAACAAACCTATTTTCTTTGGGACATTGTAAACAAGGATGCCAAAACAGTTGATCCAGCCAAAATAAACGTGGTTTTGGAATTTTCAAGGCCTACAAAATTTACTGAGATTCATAGTTTTCTTTGATTAGTTGGATATTACTGACTGTTGGTTAAAAACTTTTCATATTCATATTGTATAATAACTAATATGACATGAAAAGGGGATAAATATTTTTAATAGAATAATGTGATGTTTTTTTTGCAACTGAAGAAGAGATTTGTGAATGCTCCAATTTTGGCCCTACGTTATTGAAATGGTTATTTTTTCCACTTTCGGTGATTCTCCATTTAAGGGACATGGTTGTGTCCTGACACTAAAAGATCAGGTAATTTATTACATTTCAAGACAACTGAAACCTCATGAGTTAAATTATCCCATACTATAATTTGAATTAGAACCCATGATTATTTCATTAAATATTTATAGGAATCATTTATATGAATTTAAATTTTAAATATATACTGACCATACAATTTTAAAGTATATTTTTACTCTGAAGGAATTGAAAATTAGGTAGAGAAGATGGTTGGAACTGATAAAGGACTATGATTGCATGATGAGTTACCAT
The DNA here is from genome assembly GCA_963277665.1 of Viscum album. NCBI lineage: Eukaryota > Viridiplantae > Streptophyta > Magnoliopsida > Santalales > Viscaceae > Viscum > Viscum album. Next base: position 1,845,171,531 of record OY728132.1, on the reverse strand, counting down.
CCTTGAAAACCAAACAATGCATCATAATCCATGAGTTGAAAACATCATGATACATTTTCAATGTTACATTTGTAACATGACCCTTTGGTTAATGATTTGATGAATTTTGTCTTGTATTTTTTTTGTAGGAAATTACTCTATTTTGTTTCAAGTGTTATTGCATTTATCTCTTTCAGATAGAAATAAGCCAGCATAAACAGAAGACAATGGGTTACAAAAAAGGTAGAATTTGTAAAGAAAGGAATGTTTCACAAATTCAATATTGATAAAGATTATTTCTTGATTTTGGTTAAATATTATGTGTTCCTAGATATTACCAGCTAAAGAAATAATTGTTATGTAAAGCTCATAGTTCACCATTTTTATTTAATCCTAGAAGCACTAATATTTAAATAGGCTTTAGATAGTATTACAAGAGGGATGGAATGAAAGGGGGTATTGTTCATTTTTCCAGGTAATGTTTTATAGGTGAATAGGTTAATGAAGAGGGGCAATTTCTAAAGGGGATGCTTCAACCTTTCCTAGTTCCAGAGTGGATGTGAGAAAATAGATCTATGGACTTCAGGGTGGGACTACCAAATACTTCTCTAGGTAACAATGTGATTTCGGTTATTATTGATCAAATGACTAAATATGAACATTTTATTTATATTTGAGATTCTATTTATCTATGTCATTTTTCACAACTATAACATAATGATATTCTTAGGTTACATGGTGGTATTCTCTCCATTTTATCTAATCGTGATCCCAGGTTCACTTATAACTTTTGGAAAGGCCTTTAGAAGTCATTGGGAGTTAAATTATTTTTAAGAAATACCATTCATCCTCTATCTGATGGTTTGTATGAGAGAACAATTTAGAATTCAGAGGATATTCTTAGACCTTGTGGAATGTAATATTATGATATTTGGGATCAAATTATTTATTCAATTAAGTTTTATTATAATTAAAGTTTTCATTACAGTACACAGATGACACATTTTGAGGCATTATATGGAAATTGGTGTTGAACCACAACATTTTAGGATGCATTTGGGGAAAGAAAGTTATTGACACCAGACATAGAAGAGGATTCATTTGAGAAAGTGAAGATGATATAGTAACACATGATGATATCTCAGAATATACAAAAAATATATGTAGAAAACTGGAGGAAAGACCCTTCATTCAATATAGGTAATCATGTTTTCCTTAAAATCTCTAATTGGAAAAGTGTTATGTGGGTTGGTGATAAAGGAAGGCTAAATACATGGTTCAATAGAACTTTTGAAATCCAAGAGAAAGTAGGACCATTTTCTTAAAAATTATATTTTCCTTCGAGTTTATATTAGGTACACAATGTTTTTCATGTTTCATTGTTGATAAACTAAGTGCCAGATCCATCTCATGTTTTAATCCTAGAAGTAGTTCAACTGAAAGAGAAAATTTCTTATGGGGAAAAGACTACTAAAATTTTTGATCACAGAGAAAAATTATTATAGAATAAAGTAATTCACTATGTTATGGTTTTATGGAGAAACCTTATGATTGAAGAAGAAATGTGATTATTTGAAAATGCAATTAGGGAAACGTATCCTCACTTGTTTAATAAGTGAATAAAAAATTACAAGGATGAAATTTCTAGAACGAGGTGGGGGAGAGTGTAACATCCGAAGAATTTATAATATAATTTGATTTCATTCTGTAATTACGTAGTTAAATTCATTATAAATATATAAAAAAATAACTTGCATTTATAAAAATTATTGAATTTATACTGATGGAATAGTAACATGACCATTAAGAATAGTAATATAGACAATAGAATTTTAACCTATAATATGAAAGTAGAATTTTTTTTTAGCTATTTTATAAATGAAAATATGGTATAATTATATCAAATGTATAAGTAAATAAATGTTTTTAAAATGATAAATTTAGTGTTGTTATTTTTTTTGTAAAAGATAAATTTTTATTTATAATTTTATAATTATTTTAAATATTTAAAATAAAAATTATTTTAATAAAATAGAATCATAAATTAATTGTTTTTATGATTATAATATAATTTTATGATACCTTAATGAATTTTTTAATGTTTTATATATTTAGTTACAATTTTAAAATTGGTATTTTTTTAATAAAATATGTTTTTAGATAAAAAATAAATTTATTATATTTTGAAAATTAGTTTCAAAAAATGCATTACATATTTAACTATACATGTTGGAAACTTATAATGGTGATTTTTTTCATTTTTCTAATAGTGTTGATTTTTTAGTGAATAATGAAACATGGAAATTTACTATGTTTTAAAAATTCATGAATTATTGATTCATAGATGATGTATGACTTATTTAACCCCAAAATCTCAAATGCCACTACATTTTTTATTAAATTTATTGATAATTCTGAAAATATTTTCTCTATTGAGCAAAAATAATAAACTAATGAAGAAAATATTCAAAAAACACATATCTCATCTAATATAAACACCTCCCTCACCACCTATTATCCTCACACCTCAAAGAATTTTATCTAGTTTAATTTATTTCCAATTACCTTCCTAAGACACTACCCCAAATCCAAGACCTTCTGGTCTCACCAAAATTCCAAAACCAAGTGCCTCAAGGAGGTACTCAAAGAGAAGAATTCAAGAGGAAAAATCCTCTTGCATTTTTATATTATTTTTATTTTTTTTATTCAATCTTCACCCCTCCTTATCCATGTGACATGAAAACTATAATATTTTATATATACTGGAATTTTATTCTGATGATGAAAAAATTCATCACCAAACTCCTCCTATCCCTTTTATTCTAAAAATGATAACATCATCCGTGATGTGTCAACTTACCTCCATCATGGATGATAGACTCTCATTTTTTATTACCGCCTTCAAGTATGGTCATGAAACCATTATTATGGATAAATAATATTTTTTATACATATTATATGTTATGTAATGTTCTTGAACCAATATATAAACATGATATTAAATAAAATGATATAAGATCGTGATGGTCGAAAAAACCATCAAAATAAATTAAATCATTTTCATTAATGTTTCATCTACTGAGTCATCCTCATTTCATAAAAAATTATATATGGAACAATTTGAAATTATAGAAACATATTAATTTAATTTCCTTCTACTTATGAATTTTTTCTTCCATTCGGTAATGAAATACAGAACTAACCCACCATGGAAACCATGAAAAGAATAAATCCACAACAATGTAAATAACAAAATATTTTTAATAAATGATTGGAAAGTTATTATTACATGGTAATATAAGGTATTATAAAAATGATTATAATTCTATAATAAATTAATAACACTCTTTAAACCATCATATGGGATTTTTTAACTTATTTCAATTAAGATGAACCTGAGGTCATTGAATTTTCTTTAAAAATCCTCTTTTAAATTTATATTTTTAAAAAATATTAAAGGAATGTTTTTATAATATTCTTGTTTTATAATTATGTTTTGTTTATTGGGAATTATTTATGATTAATTTTGAGACCTATATCTCCCTCTAATGCGTTGGGTATGTTTATTTTGGAAGTTTACTATAATGATTATTTAAAGTGTAATTTCGATTATTACAACATAAAGTAGTTGTGAGGGTTACATCATATTATAGCCATGAGGGTTACATTGTAGGGTAGTCGTAAAGGATACAAATCATATGGTAGTTGAGAGGGTTATAATTTAAAGTAAGTAATTCTCCAAGTCAACTAAATGTTATATTTATATTTTCTATGTTCTATATAAATCTCATGTTATCACAAAGTAACTATATGGTAAATATGGGTGAGAATTATATATTTGTGAAAATCATTTTATATGTTTATAAGTATTTGTGGAAGAAAAATTTATTTATTTATTTTTATATCCTTAAATGAAAATTTTATGCCCATCCCATGTTTTAAATTATTTTTCATAGGGTTTAAGGATGGGTATGACAAAATAAGTATCAAATATGGACGTTGTGAAGAATTCATGTTTTATTTAAAAAAAAATTTATTATGGAAGAAATGTATACTATTTTAGTTTTATCTATTTTGTATGATCATTGATTTTCATGTATATTTTATGAACTAATTTCCTAAATATATTAACTTAAAATATCATTGGGAATGTAATAAGTGTATTCTAGTTGAATTTACTAGATTATGTAATGTTTAAGGCTGGGCCATTATATATATACTACATCATTTTACTTCAATATTAAAAAAATAACATATCAATACCCTTCCAATAACTGTAATGGTATAGTATGTTTGTAGACTAGATAAAAAAAATATTATTAACTGAACGATCTTCAACAACGCCCAAAATGTTTTCATATATAGTCCACTTCTTAGACGTTCCCAAATTAAAAACATTATTCATAACTTAGGGAATGGATATATAAGAAAGGTTGAGATCAGATGCCCAGAAAGGGTAAACATAATGGATATTAATCAATGGTCATAAGTGACCATAAAATAAGCATAAGGGTATGGTAAAGTGATTATAACATATAGTAATAATACCAGATCATTCAAAAATCATTAACCATAAATCATGGAATAATGATTTTTCATAAAAAAATAAATAATTCATAAGTGTCTGGAATCCTCAATTATCATCCTTAGGCCATGAGAAAACATCATAAGCATAATAAATAAAAGTTTTTCATACAAATAATCCTAAAAAATCATTTCTTTAGTCAAATATCACTTCCAAAACTATTACAGTGGATTGTGTTCACTTCCCATTCCATCATTTCTTTATCCAGGGTTCACTCATGATACTATTTTTTTGGATAGAGTCACTTACTAAACATGGTTCACCTCCCATTTCAGTCCTTATTATATCAGAAGATATCCATATTTTTCTAATTCATTGGAGGACTGTATAATTATGGTCCCACCGATCACATAACTAAAACCATATATATATTTATTCCATAATATCATAAAACATTCATCATATCTTTATATCATAACCCATGGAAAAGAAATAATTTTCATAAAATTTTCATCACTTCATCATATAATAACCCATGAAAAAAATTAGTTTAATAAAGGATTCATTATAACTTAATTAAAAAGTGTAAAAGAATTGAGTTTCATAGAATCATCCTTAAATCTTGATCATTATAATATTTCTTGATAAAGAAACTATATGGTATTTTAGAATCATATCCTTAGTGAAGCATAAAAATCATTAATGTATATTGATATATATGAAATGTACTTTTTAAATATCATTTAAAACTCTATTTCGAATCATGATAAAATAACCTTTTATTTTTATAAAATTTTAATTAAATCTTCGAAGAATATTATGTAAAATAATTTTTTTTAAAATAACCATTGAAACTTTTAAAATATTATTTTAAAGAGAAAATATGATTTTCTTCTGATAAAATTTTATGTATTAATGTCATTTTCCTCTCATTAAATCGATGATGAAGTTTAATAGAGGTTCTATTACATCTATATATTTATCTATTATCTATATTCACCTGACCCCTAATTCAACCGGAGTTACCAACCTTAAATTTTCTTGGGAAATGTGGCCCATTAGAAATCCCTCTCCTTAGACATGAATTTACACCACACGAGTAGGTTCGCAGCCAGGTTGCATTGTTTCTACATATAAATAGGCTCTTATTATATTTCTATTTGGATTCAAGGAATCATTTTTTTCGCATCCCGTCACACCCTAAATTAGCCAGAGCTTACACTATCGACATGTGATCAACTAGATCACACCTCAAATGGTTGAAGATGTACGCAAAATTTTGGTTAGTATTAGAGAGTATTGTCTCCTTATACATGATATTATTAATAATTTCCCTATTACAAACCAATTGATCAACTACGAGGCCAGTGATAGAATCAGTCTCTAATTCTTATTATTCTTTTGGTTCACTCACCACATTCTTTCCTTAAAGGTGACATTTTGAGATCTAATATCCTAGACATCTACATGATGATAAATAGTTAGTCTAAGACTTGAAGAGAAATGAAATTTTACACTATAATTCTTTTCTAGTATCAATCCACACACACTCCACTGAAATCTATGAAACATCAACTTCCACACAGATATGTAGATAAATCGAATGGAAAACCAAATTTGTTCTACTACAGAACACAAATAACTACCTACCAAATTTCCAAGCATACAAATAATAGATCGATTATGGAAAGGAAACAATATTTTGTGGAATCTTACCCAAATCACTATGGTTGGTTCATTATGTTTCATATCCAAATCATAATACCATAAAAATAGGTTGAAGCAATACCTATTTCGTTTTCCAGGAGCTCTGGACCACATGAGAATCAAATCATCCTTCGATGAAAACCAAATCATCATATGTAATTTTTCAATAATAACCACAATATTTGGATATTTTATCCCACAATTTTTAAATAAAAACCATTAAAAATTGTCCACCAAAGGATGATGTTTTTAAAAATGATCCACTAAAGTTAGATTCGGGTGATCTGGGGATTTTTTGAATACCACCATTGAGAGTGAGAGATGATGGGAGCCTTCAAATAATCCTAAAATGTTCAAGATAATAGAGGTAGATGTGAATTTTAGAAGGTAATGGTGGTTTTTATAATGGGGAGAATGATCTTGGCCACAATTTTAAATAAGAAAAATGGAAAATACACACATTTATCTGTGACAACCCAAACCCGGATGCTGCTTAATGAGTGCACCAAGCCCGGTGGGCCTTATAGCCTCAAGCACATATTTCCGAATGCTAGAGGATTCCAACAAGTAGTAAGGGCCTAGGGTTTGTTCGTGGGAAGACTATGCCCTCATTAGTAGAGTGTAGAAAATTGGAAAAGATATACATGAATAGGAAACATTAGAAGAAATATGAATAAATAGCAGAAACAAATTGATGAAATAGATTAACAAGAATAAAAATAATTATATCAACTGAAAAAGTGATGATGTAATGTCCTGTCACTAGAAAACTGGAAAGCATGGATATAAGACAATAAGCATAAAATTTTCCAAAAGGTAAAAGGAAACAAGGTATACTACAAGAATCCTGAGATCCTACTCAGCCATCTACTATCAGGCTCCATCCTATTAGCACATAATCATGTATTGGAAGCAGCATGCTTCCCTTTGTCAATACCTGCAACTATGTAATCTAATCATGGTACCAAATGGTGCCCGTAGAGGGTGTGAGATAAATATTAGTGGGCCACCACCAACGATGTCTATAACATCTGGCCCGTGAAATGGAGTATAGCAGTGTTCATGCCTATATGTAAAGTAAAGAAAGCAGTACAAAATAACTAAATAACCAAGTACCAGCTTTAGGCCTTGGATGGTGTCTGAACATATAACTAGTTAATTAATTAATCAATTTCCGTTTAATTTTAATTGTTCATGTTAGTCATATCCAATGCTGACATGACCTTGTGATATTATAAGTAGTGACAGTCCCAAGACATAACAAGGAAACATGACAATGATATCCAGTGAGGTAGTTCTAGGGTCAAAACCAAGGTAACACAAACTCACAGAAATCTAACTCAGTAGTATCTAAGTATTGATAAGGGGTAAGAATGAAATCTAAGGAGTGTAATCTATGTAATTCTTAAATAAGGTTCCTACCGATTCCAAGGAGATCGACCAAGGTAAAACGAGGCTAAAAAGAGAGAGGTCCCTATAGGATTTAACCATGGAACCTACTAGTCAGTGTTGGATCCAATAAGTGTATCCAAGGTATCATATAATAAATAAAGGGTCCGAATGGTAGTATACTGAGATACCAAGGAATATAAAAGAACTGGATTCTTGGTGGGTATCAACCTAAGAAAATTGTACCCTTGAATTGGAATGGGGTTCCCAAGACGCAATGTATTCTCCTCTCAGAATCCAAGGAGATAACGAGTTAGTTCATTCCTATTTGATATTTTAATCATTTAGTAATTCATTTGGTTCAATTCTTACCTTCCATTAGTGTGGATAGTTAATGTAGGGTTGAAACCATTGGTCCAAGCCTTGTCTTCCATTAATGAAGATAGGCCATGTAGCATTTCAACCATTTAATCAAGTCTTAGTTAGTCATTAAGGATTATTCAATTATTAAGGTTCACTCCACTACCATCCATCAACGTAGAAAGGGGTTCTATAGACATGTAACCTTTATTCAATCTCTATTAATAAGGCCAAGTTATATCCATATTATACTTGCCATTTTACATTTCATATTTCACAGTTATGACACATTTAGAAGCACTTACCTTAGGCGGGTCAAGCGGTGAGGATACATGGTACATGTCATTATGAAATTCTCAGTAATACCAAGTAATTTATGATTAGAAGACTCACCTTTAGAAAGGTCAAGTAAAGGCACACCCGAACGATGGCTCAAATGTTCCGAAACACTAATAACCCAATTATGGCATAACCTTCAACATGAGGCAGATTGAGTTGTGGTTAAAACCACTAACAACTAATCACATATTTGGAAATAGAATAAATATACAATTATAACGAGTATAATTCTAACATGTTTATATAAGAAATGGTTTCTGATGAAACTGGTGGCCCCCACAGGTACATTCCAAATACAATAGAATTTAAGGATGAGATATAGACTAACCACCTTAGGGTTGTATGAGACTTATCCTCCAGTATCAACCGTTTATTTTCTTCAGATAAGAGTAGATATAAGAAAAGGTGAAAAACACTCACACGGTGATATCTAGGCTAAGAGTGAAAGAGAAGAAGCATGGATAAATAGGACTCGAGTACTTATTACTGCGCATCCAACATGATGAATGAAATCTTGATCGAATACCAGACAAATGAGATCTCTTGATCCCTATATTAGGCCTTCAAAAAGTTCCAACGATAATAAAATGGAGGAAAATCCCGCAGGTTCTTGGATTAGAAGGAAGGAGGAGGATTAATAGATAATTTTGGGAGTTTTATTCATTTTACCCAGGGTTTTAGCTTGCACACAGTGTTTCAAACCATGTGAAAACCATGTGAGATGGTTCTAATTACTTAGGGAAAAGGGACATTCCAAAGGTTTGGCTACACGACCATACACCAACCCTGTGTGGTGCCACTTTATGAAAAAACAAAAACTACACGGTTAGGCAAACTCTGTGCTAACACTGCAAAACTGTGCAAAACTATGAAACTTGGCATGTTTTCCAAAAAAGAGATATTCTGAGCTCTAAAAAATCTCTAGATACCCTCAGAACCTTTGCTAACTCATTAGGAATATATATTAGGTCTATAGTAAATATTTATAAAGAAAATTAAAGGATCCATACCATAGTGAAAAATTGGGTTTTAATATTCTTCCTCCCTTAAAAGAAATCCCCCCTCCCTAGTTCTCTTTCCAAGGGAAAGGAAACATTGTCTGGGAAAAACTCTTGCCATTGGGCACATATGTCGGCTTCCCTTTCCCAAATCTCATATTGTACTCACCATGCTACCATATAACCCTTAGGAGAGGGACCTAACTACCTCAGAGAGTCTTCGTGCTTCGGTAAACTATGCATACTGAATATTCCTCAAAGGTAGAAAAGACATCTAAATCAACCTACTCGGGGTCAAAGGTATGATACAGGTTAGTATGATATTGGATAAGCTATGAGACATGAAAGACATCATGTGTGGAATGGTACCTATGAGGTAGTAGAAACTGATAAGTTGTCAGCCTGACTATCTCTAGAATCTCGAATGGCCTGAAGTAATGAGGTAACATCTTACCATACTTTTGTAACCGTCTATACCCTATCTTGGGTGATATCCAAAGGAAAAAATGACCCCCAACCTCAAATTCAATAGTTTTTCGACGACGATCAGCCAAATAATTATGTCTAGACTGAGCAGTAGTCATACACTTCCTGATCAGATGGACCTATTCTCAAGTCTCTTTAATGAGATGAGGACCTAGTAGGGATGCCTCTCCTACCTCTAGCTAGCACTTAGGTGAACAAAATGACCTACCATATAAAGACTCAAAAGGATCCATCTAAATCATTTCCCAAAAAAATGTTATTATAAGTGAACTCGATGAGACAGATATGATTCTCCCAAGAACTGCCGAAATTAGGTATGCATGCTCGGAGCATATCCTCTAAAACTTGAATTGTCAGTTCTAATTGTCCATCGGTCTGAGGGTGAAAATCTATTCATAGAAGCACATGAGTTCCCATAGATTTCTAAAAACCATGCTAGAACCGTGAAGTGAAATGAGCATCTGTATCGAAAATGATAGTACATGTAACTCCATGTATTCGTATGATATCATTGTCATACAGTCTTCCCTACTAATCAAATGAGAAGGTATCCCAAATAAGAATAAAGTGGGATGACATCATAAGTCAGTCAATGACTACCCAAAGAGAATCACTACCCCTAGGTGACCTAGGTAAGATGACTACGAAATCCATAGAAACATCTTTCCATTTCCATTCCGGTAGTGGAAGTGCCTGTAACAAGCCTACAGGTCTCTGGTGATCCGTCTTCACCTACTGACAGGTGGAACACCTAGTGATGGAGCCTACAATCTGACATTTCACCCCAAGCCACTAATACTGGAGTCACATGTCTCAATTCATCTTTGATATTCCTAGATGAACTGCCCACTGGGAAGTGGGGGAATCATTCATCAACTGCTATCTCAAATCTTTAGGGACCCAAATATTTCCACTTAGACGTAGGACGCAATCTCTATCCATAAACCAATCCGGACGTGGGTTATCTCCTAATCTTTTCTCACGAACAACCAAAACATCGAGATTTGAAAACTTCCAAATCATAACCTTATCAAGAAGGGAAGACGTAACTGTTAAGGTTGAGAGGTAAGAAATCTCATTACTATCATGAAACTCTAGATGAAGTTTGGAAAAGAGGGAAATTTACTTCTATTAATCATTGGCTTCCTGTATGGCATGCGTTTGAGTTCTCCAACCCAGTGCATATGCAACCATATTGCCTTTACAAGGCGTATAGGCAAGCTCAAAATCAAAGTATTGGAGATATTCTAACCATATTTACTATCAGAGGTTCAAGTCACAATGGAAAAATATATACTTGAGGCTCTTATGATCTGTATAAACCACAAAGTCCTCGCCCAACCGATAGAGTCTCCAACAACACAAGACATGAACAAATACTGCTTGATCGAGGTCATGCATTAGGTAATTTCTCCTGTAGGGCCTCAAATACTGAGATACATACACAATTCCTTTGTATTACTATATCAAAACTGCTCTAAGTCTAATGCCCGATGCATCGCAGAAGACGATATAACCTTTTCCATGTTCTGGAAGAATCAGAATAGGTGCTGAGACAAGCCTCCCTTTCAGCTCCTAAAAGGATTTCTCACATGATTCTAACCATGTTAACTTGAAACAAATCTTAGTAAGACTATTAAGAGGTGAAGAAAGATGAGAAAGGTCATGTTTGAATTCCTGTAATATCCAGTGATCCCTAAGAAACTCATGATATTAAACATGTTCTTAGGATTCTCCTTATATACTACAACACTAACCATTTTATGGTCAATAGAAGCTCCTAATTATGAAATAACATGGCTGAAGAAGTAAACCTTGTTGATCCAGAAGTCACATTTAGAAAGCTTGGCATAAATCTGATTCTCTTTCAGTATACTTAGAATGATCTCAAGATGTTTGGAATGGTCGTTATGAGTGCGTGAATTCACAAAAATGTCGTCCACAAAGACCACGAACAAAGAGTCTAAATAGGGATAGAAAACCCTATTCATCAATTCCATGAAAATGATAGGTGGATTCATAAGTCCAAACAACATAACAAGTTACTCATACAAACCATACCTAGTATGGAAAGTTATACGAGGTATGTCTGATTGTTTGACTTGAACTTGATGATAACCCGATCTTAGGTCGATCTTAGAGAACACCTTTGCTCCTTGGATCTCGTCAAAGAGATCATCTATTCGAGGAAGTGGACACCGTTTCTTGACCTAAAGCTGATTTAACCTTCTCTAATCCATCCATAGACGTATGTTTATATCTACCTTCTTGGATGAAATCATGGGTGAACCCCAAGAAGATGTATTTGGACATATAGAGGCATTGACCTCTAAGTCCTATATCTGATGCTTGAGCTTCTGAAGCTTAGTAGGATCCGTCCTATATGGTGGTATGGACACTGGATCTACTTTTAGAACAAGCTCAATTGAAAACTCTATCTCTCTCTCTGGAGGTAATCCATAAAAGTAATCTGGAAAGACTTCCCTGAAACGATCAACAACTGGAGGGAAATCAGTTTGAAGCAAACACAGATCCTCCATGAAAAGATTTTAAATCTAGGCTGTCAATTCACATATCCCATGATGCTTCGGTCATGCTCTCCCAGCCTGGACATCACACTCAGCATTGAAAAGATAACTGTCGCCGTCTAGTGAGGTAAAATAAACCCTTCACTGATAACAATATACAAATGTGTGATAGTGGACCAACCAGTCCATTCAATGTATGACAGCAAAGCCAGTCATCTTGAGAACAAATAGATTCCACAAGAAAGGGTAACTTCCAACCTCAAGGGGACGGTCCCTGCACTGGTTAAGTGTCGCCGTCTACTAGAATAGTACATTATATAGTAGATGGTCCCAAAACTAGATCCTTGGGTATCATTTGCAAGGAATGAAACTAAACTGATCCACAACCCGATGTAACAGATGGATAAACATGATCATGACTGCTCTGCTGGCGTTGCTGGTAAGTAGGGATCAGAATACCAAGGCCAAGACCTCATCCTCTTCCATACCTGCCAGTGCTACTCCAAATCCCTACCTGATGTAGCATAAAATAATTCACTCCTGAAGTTGAAGCTAAATATGATCCACTTTCCCCTAGGAGATGGTGGAAAGGTCCTGAAAAAGCGTAGAGGATTACCCATACAGCCACAGTCCCAAAAAAAATATGGTCTCTATCACACTGGGGCTTCATATACCCTGTCTTCCTACACTGATGACACACTATAGAGGTATAATACTAGATACTCTGGATACCATTTCCCTGAAAATAAACCTCAAGGGAACATTTCTTTCCACCAGAAGAACTACTGGCCTAATGTGGCACTGATACTTTAAAATACGCTCAAGGATAAAGTCCTGATCAACTATTGCAGAGAATATAGGAAGGTGGAAGACATTCACCTGAGTTTGGATGGCGTATGGAATCCCATCCTCAAAACTTCTTTCACATGAAAGATCATCACCGGCTAAAAGTGGTGCAAAGCGCTGTAAATCCGTGAAACATGCTAAATATTCCATAACTGACATAGAACCCTACTTGAGATGCATTAAATCTATATCTCTGTCAGCTCTGAGTGACTGAGGAATGAACTGATCATAGAAGGAAGTCTGGGAGTCAACCCATAACATGCCCTAATTACGTCCGGCCTGGATAATGACATCCCACCAACGCTTGGCTGAATCCTGAAGAATTTATGTACAAAGTTTGACTCTACACTCTGGAGACATTTAAAGATGCTCAAAGATAGACAACATGGACTCTATCCAAGGCTCAGTAGCTGGAAAACCGCCATCCCCTAAAAAAGTAGGAGGATGCTTCTGCTGGAACTCACGGGGTCAAAACAACCATCTTAGGCGAAATCCATGGAGAAGAAATTAGGGAATGCATCATACATAATAAACTATCACAGAATTTGGTATCGGTGCCCTGATTAGGTATATCAGGTGGTGCCTCAAGTGGCACTTATGGAAGTAATACTGGAGGGTCAGGGCCCAGCATGTCTGGAGCATGGTTGTCACCGTCATCCTGGAGAACGATATGAGGATGACACGGTGGAATTTTCCTACAAATTCCAAGCACACATCTTAGAACAAGCTTAGGATCAAAAGATAAAAACATTAGTAGAATCTGAACCTGAGAAAACTCACTACCCAAGGAATACTACTCAAACTACTTACATGGACGACTAGGTATCGTTAAGTGATCTAGTATAATATTTATGTCATTTTGTAGTTAATTTCTAGGTTCACTCCTTTAAATTTCAGAAACATGACAAGGAGGGATAAGTATGGGCAACCAATTAATTTTTAATTTCAATATTCACTTTATAATGGATAGTCTTTTCTGATGAATCAGTGCCCATACACCTATCACAAAAAACGACACCCTTTTACTCATAGCATAATGGCTTAACTTGGTAAATTACTCTTTCCAACCCATGAGGGACCATACACCTCATAAATTGAGACATGAAATCACTCAATCAAATACAAAGTAATACCACTACATGAAACTATCACAACATCACTCAACAATCATAGGCATATCAAGCAATGAAAAGCAGTGAAATGCACCTATATGGCATGGAAATATGCAAGTCATGTGAATTTTAGGTGCCTATAATGATGCACGTAGAAATAATCCTTGCCCTAATATCATTAGGACAAGGATGAAATAAATTACCAAAGATTAATAATCAACAACACCACACAGCATGTGAGTCACCCAATGGTGGAATAATATCAATTGTAATATGTAAAATAGAACACCAATTACATTATGGGTAACTTGGATTTAAAGCCGAACATGGGTTCGTGCTACCCAATAACGACTTATGACCAAGTAAAAAGGATTATTATACTCCAATATATTGTCTCCAAATAGAAAATCAAGAAAATAATCCACATTTGATACCTGTTTGTGATGACCTGGACCCGGATGCCACTTAATAGGTTCCCCAAGCCCAGTGGGCCACATAGCCTCAAGTGCATCATCTGGAAATCTAGAGGCTACCGACTAGTAATGAGGGCATAGGGTGTGTCCACGGGGAGAATATTACATCATTAGAAGAGTGTAACATAGTGGAAGAGATAAAATTGAATAGTAAATAGTGGAAGTAATATGAATAAATAGTGGAAGAAAACATATGAAATAGATAAACAAGAATAACAATAACTGTATCAACTGAAAGAGTGATGATGTAATGTCATGTCACTATAAAATAGGAAATCATGGATACAATTATATAATCATAACATGTTCCACAATGTAAAAGAAAACATGGTCTACTCCAAGCGTCCCAAGATCCTACTCGGTCATATGCTATCAAGATCCATCCTATCCGAACACAATCATGTATTCGAAGCTGCATGCTTCCCTTTTTCAGTACCTGTAACCATGAAATATACTCTGGGTACCAAGAAATGCCCAAAGAGGGTGTGAGATAAATCTCAGTGTGCCACCACCAATGATGTCTATAACATCTGACCTCTGAAATAGAATATAGTAGTGTGCATGAGTATATGTAATTTAAATAAAGCAGTACAAAATAACTAAATAACTAAGTACCTGCTTCAGCACTTGACCGGTGTATGAACATGTAACCAATTCATTAAATAAATAATAACCATTTAATGTTAATAGGTCACATGAGGCATAGATAACCCTGACATCACCTTGTGATATATAGTTAGTGAAGTTCCCAAGATATAGCAAGGAAACCATGCAATGATATCCATTGAGAGAGTTACAGGGTAAAAATCACGGTAACGTAAACTCACAGAAAGATAACTCAGTATTATCTGAATCTAGCTAAGGGGTAAGAGTGTAATGCAAGGAGTGTAATCCAAGGAATTCCAAAATAATTCACCTACCGATTCCAAGGTGATCGACCAAGGTAAAATAAGGTTATGCAAAGATATGGTCGTATGGAATTTAACCATGGAACCTACTAGTCAGTGCTGGATCCAAGGAGTGTATCCAAGGTATCCTATAATAAATAACGGTACCCAATGGTAGTATACCAGTCATCCAAGGAATAGACAATATTTAGAGTCTAGGTGGGTATCAACCTATGAAAACCATATCCTTGAATTAGAATGGGGTTCCTGAGACCCATGGTATTCTCCTCTCAGAATACAAGGAGATCATGATTCATTCCATTCTAATTTGATATTATAATCATGTAGTAATTCATATGGTTCAATTATTTCCTTACATTAGTGTAGAAAGGTCAAGTAGAGTTGAAACCATTGGTCCAAGCCTTGTCTTCCATTAGTATGGATAAGACAAGTAGTGTTGCAGCCATTTAATAAAGTCTTAGTTAGTGATTAAGGATTATTCAGTTTTTGAGGTTCACTCTACTAATTTCCATCAACATGGAAAGGGGTGTTATGGACATGTGACCTTTATTCAAACTATTTTGATAAGACCAAGTTATATAAATAATATACTTTCCATTTCAAATTTCAAATTTCATATTTAATTAACATTTGGAAGCACTTATATTAGGTGGGTCAAGTGGTGAGAATACATGGTACATGTAATTATAAAATTCTCTATAAAAAAAGTCATTTATAATAAGAAGACTCACCTTTATAATGTTTAGGGAAAGGCACCATCAAACAGTGGCTTAGACGTGCCAAAACACTAAAAACCCAATTATGGCATAACCTTTGACATGAGGCAGACTGAGTTATGGGTAAAACAAAAAACAACTTATCACATATTTGGAAAGAGAATAACCATAGGATTCTAATGACTATAATAATGACATGTAAATTAAATAAATGGTTTCAAATGAAATTGATGGGTCCCACATGAATATTCCAAAAACAATGATATTTAGGGATGAGTTTTAGACCACCCAACTTAGGGTTTTACAAACCTTCTCCTCTAGTACGAACCCTTGATTTGCCTCAGATTGGAGTAGATTTAAGAAAAGGTGAAAAATTATCACATGGTGATATCTTGGTCAAGAGTGAAAGAGGAGAAATATGGCAAGAGAGGACTCGAGTACTTACCGGCGGACATACAACATGATGAATAGACGCTCGATCGGATACCTGAAGAAGGATATATCTTGATCCCAATCATAGGCCATCAAAAATATCCAAAGGGAAGAAAATCATGGAAAATCCCACTGGTTCTCGGATTAGGAGGAAGGAAGAGGATTATTAGATCAATAAGGAAATTTTGGTCATTTTACACATGTTTTTAGCCTATGCACAGTTTGTCCGCACTTTTTTTCAAACCATACACAAACTGTGAGAGATGGTTTTTCTTACCAGGGAAAAAGGGATGTTCACAAGGTTTGGTTGCACGGCCGTGCACTAACCATGTGATGTGACACTTTATGAAAAAACACAAACTGCATGATTAGGAAAACTGTGCGCTAACCTTGTGCAAACTATGCAACATCACATGTTTTCCAAAAAATAGTTGTTTCAGGCTCCAAAAAAGATTTAGACGCCTCCAGAACCTTTTTTAACTCACTAAAAATCTATATTAGGTACAAAGTAAAGATTTAGACCAATAATTAAAGGATCCATAACTGAGTGAAAAATTGGGTTCTCACACCATCGGGGAGGGGGGACCCCATTTTGCACACTTATTTCAGTTTGATGGTTCCAGTACTTTCACCAGGATCATGGTTTTATAATCTATAAAATCTTAATAATGGAATAAATATAATATTTACTAATTTTATACTCTTTATAATTATTCATATAATTGGCGATGAAAAAATTTCATCACTATGTAGAGGTTATAGTCCACATGTACGCACAAATGTCATTATTATTTCCAATAGATGGAAAAGTTTGAAGGTAGATATGATAATATACTTAATGAATAAGAATTATTTAATCAATATCCTATAAAAAATGAAATCCATATTAATAAAAATCCATGAATTATGGTAATGTAAACAAAATCATACTACTACATGGAGGCGGTAGTCCCTAGATACGCATGAGCAATACTTTCATTTACCATTTGAATAAAAAGAGGTAAAAAATGGATGTCCCATAATTATAATAACATCTAATTATATTTATGATACCATAGTAAATATATTAATATGAAAAAAAATATTTTGAGGAAATAGAATAGGAATGAATCTTGAAAAATATGGGTAAGAACATATTCTTATTCTTTGAGAAACCTCCATTGAACCACTTCTTAAAGGACCCTTGGGTTTGTATTTTCGGAAGATTAGAACCTCTAGGAAATTTATAGGGATGTTTATAAGCTACGTTGGTTGGGTTTTTAGAATATAAAGTGATCATTATGTGTTCATAAGATAGTATTGGGGGTACCCATTTTATAAGTGAGGAGAGTGACACAGTTGTAATTATTTATAATATTAAAATACAGTAAAGACACTCTCAAGGGAAACTGGATACAAATTAGATCAATTGTGAATATAAGATGAGATAAAATCAATATATATCCATCCAATAGGCTTTATAATTTTTTAGGTTATTTTAACCCTTGTCTATTTAGTTTAACCCCTCATTAACCCCTTTTAACCTTTACAGTAGTAATAGATTTTTACCTCGATTACTGTTTATAATGACAAAAAATTAAGTTGAACTTATTACATAATATTAATTTTTATGATTCCAAATATGAAATCCATTTTATTAGATTCAATTTCTATAATTGGTAGAAATTTATTTTCAAATAAGTGAAAAGGATAGAACAAAACCATTTCTTGCAAAATGATTTTTAAGTATAAAACACTATTTAACTTCATTTATTTCCATGTAAAAAATCTTAGATAAATTTTTACATATTTATTGAATATATTATCCCATAATATAACTAAAATATTTCTTAAACAGAAATTATTTTAAATTTTTAAGATAAAAAACCTTATGCGCATAAAAACAGGTTTTTTAGAAAAACAACACTTTTTAACTTCAAATGCTTTTATTTTAATTTGTAACCAATTTTAAAGCCTACCAATTCAACTTATACATATGAAAGAACTATTTTTTTATAATTTAGTTAGTCTTATTCATACCCACCAATACCATGAATATGTGATACCTATAATAAAAAATAATAATAATTCAATAGTACATCTTGGTATTTTTATACATAGTGTTGTGTATAATAAATGTTATCAAAGAAATAAAATTTATTTAACGATATTTATATCAAAAAAATAACATTGTTTTACATTATAACTCCATTATAATAGTTATTCCATTAAATATCTTCCACTACAATACAAAAAATTGAGGATACTTCTACCTTATTACATCTTGAGGTTCACATATATATTTCTCAATTTTATGTTTTAGTCTAAAATGATGGACCAACTGAGTGCTATTGTTTCATAGAACATTATATATTTAATAGAGAATCTATATTGGTTATACCTCATCATATAGGTCATGAAATTGTTTCATATCCTCAAGGATCAGTACAATTGAAAGTACAAGTATGTACTTACTCAAAATAGATACATGGAACACATCGTGAACTTGAGAGAGATTCAATGGAAGTTCCATGTGATGAGAAACCATCATGATATGATCAAGATCTACAAAGAGGCTGATATATCTAAGGAACAATTTTACCTTATTTAAAAATATCATAACCTTCTTACCGTGTGATATTTATAATAATACCTTATCACTAACACCAAAATCTAGACCTCACTGATGATTATTAGAATAAAATTTCTATCGACATTGAGATGACATGATGTGATACTGAATGATTCTAAACTTCTTTACCATTTGATTATCTTTCTCAGGTCTCAATAGATTTTGTTATCTAACATCATTCTAATATGTATGTGTCATAAATTTTCTCTCATATAGGTATTTATATGGCACTATATGAAATATTTATAGAAATATATTATTGTAAGGAGATTATACTGAAGGAAGGAGTTGATCCCAACAACCTTTAAAATCAATAGAACCTTATCTCAACATATCCAAATGGTTTTGAATGGACCTATCAGATAGACCATATATCAAAGGATTATACATAGTAATATTGTTCAACTCAATATTCAGATATTGTTGTAGAATTCTCCAAAACATCGAGATAGTCCTCGGATCCTGATTAGACATTATATAATGTGGTACTCCATGAAGCCATACCACTTAATTTATATTCAAGAAACATGATCAAGAGATATTTTATTTTATTTTAATGAAATGTGCTGATTTAATATATAGATCTACTACAACACAAAATAATTTTTCCCTTTTCCCTATTTTTGGGATCCTAATAATGAAATCCATGGAAATGTTTTCCCATTTCCATTATGGTATGAGTAATGGTTGTAAAATACTCTTATAATATTTTCCCTCATCACTTAATTTCTAACACACTAGGTATCATGATATAAACTATAAAATATCCATATTTATTTTTTCTCAAGGGAAATACTCTTTTAGATCTCTATATATCATTGTACATTTAGGATGAATATAGAATGATGAGTTTTAAAATCATCCAATTGACCGTTATTCAGTTTTTATATTTATGGGACACATAATCAGTTCATAAACTTTATCATTAAATCATAATCAAGGTAGAATTCAAGAAAATTTCTCACATTCCTCTACAGTTCCACATCTTACCTTTTCACCTCTTTAAACCTCACATGGATGGATGATTAAAAATTCATATAAGAAAGCTATGATATTTTCCCTTTCTAGATAATTTTAGGGTCCATATTTTACAAATCCCTAAATACTAGAGCTCTTTCAATCCTTATCATGGATATACTAGCATGGTTATTCACACTTAGAGCATCACCCACCTTGTTTTCCTTCCCAGGGTGGTAGTGTATTGAGAAATCATAATATTTAATCAATTAGAATCAAATAATTTGGTATTTATTAAACTATTTCCTTGTGAATATATAATTTAATATTTTATGATTAGTATATATATATATATCATATTTTTTACCACAAATATAATGCCTCTATATTTTCAATGAAAAAATAACTTCTTACAACACAAAATCATGTTTCATGTAATTTTTCACATGGATTCTCAATTTGAATTAGGCACAATATATCACTATATAACTCTACATGAGGACACATACTGATATCAACATTTATGTACCCCAGGTGATCACTAAACGTTCTCTTAGATAGGGTAGTTTAAGAATAAGTGCGGTGATGGAACTTCTTTTAAGATTCTAGAAATATTCCTCAAATTCATCTGTCCCAATAAAGATGGATCCCTTATGATTGAACAAGATTATTGTTTATATATCCATGAAAAATTACAGAAAATTTCCCAATAGAATCCAGTAATGCCAAGGAAACTATATCTCTATATTATCATGGTCAGTTAGTGCCATTTCAAAGTAATTCCTATAATTGAAGGATCAATCGATACACCCTCTACTGAGATTATATGACCCCATAATGAAACTTTTTTTATCCAAATGCCACACTTTATGAATTTATAAAACGAATTCTCCTTCATAAAGGTATTCAATAGAATCGTCAAATGATATTCAAACCACTATTTTATCTTGGAATATATAATAATATCATCCAAAAATACTCCTAAAAACTGATTAAGGTGATCTCTAAGGATGTTATTAATTAAATCCTTGAAGATAATAAGGGAATTTTTAAGTACATGGAATCATTAAAAATCCATAAGGGCCATAACTTGTATGAAAGTATTTCTTGGGTATATCCTCTTTCTTGAACCTTGAAAATAAGTAGAATGATGTCCAATCTTGGAAATGTATTGAGTTCTATGTAGTTGATCAAAAAGTCATCAATATAGATAATATGATACTTATTATTAATATTTATCTTGTTTAGTTATTGATAACCAATGAAAAGATTCATTAAACCATCTTCCTTATTAAAAAAAGACAGGTGAAACCCAGGTGAGGCACTAGGGAATATGAATATCTTAAAAACTTTCTCCTTAGAGTTTATTCTCTAATTCCTACAACTCAATTGGGGTCATTCTACATGGATTTCATGAAATATGTGTTTCACCAGGTATGAGATCTTTTGAAAACTCAAAATCACAATTCAATGTAAAAATAGGAAATAATTTAAGAATTACATTAGAATAATCTTGAACAATAGGAATATCTTTTATTTTGAGTTTCTCCACAAACATTTCAGTTAAATTTCCCTAATGAGTAGGAAGTACAACCCATAAAATAGAAGTAACATCCATTATAAGTTCATATTCAACCTCACATAAAATGATGACCATATTTTGATTTTCAATATCAAATAAGTATTAAATTCCTCAAAAATTAATATTGGATCTATATATAGATATCAAATAGACGTAAAAAACAATATCAAATTCAACTATAGGTATAATAAGAGGATTCAAAAGAATAACATTAACAAAGACATCTCTTAGAGAGGATATATAGACATGAGATGCCATCATTTTACCATGATGAGTTTTTATTTCTAACTCAACAACTAATCATTGAGTTATTTATGTGTCACACATATAAATTCTTTATATTTAAAAGTTTAGGTAGTTATAGAATCAAAAAAAATATTTTCAGTCCAATATTGGATGGTATGCATACCCCTCACCACCATTTTATCATGATCAAATTTAGTAGTTATGAGCACATGAGATTTACCTCTTCCTTCTAGATGAAGAGGTCCATGACAATGATTTTCATCATTAACCATAAATTAATTCACCTATTAGTTCAATGTTCATAATCCTGGAAATTATTAAATTGGAGTAGGGGTGACACTTTTTGTTGAGCTTGTTCATCAGTCCTTTCATTAGATATCCTCTTCACATCACATCCACATTATATTACTTGATGGACTTACTTTATATACATAAAATATTTACCAGAACCCATAATGAAATTTCCTTCATGATTCCTTACACAATTCTAACATGATGGAATATTATTTTTCTTTCCTCTTTGGATTTTATTACCACAATTTCCTTGAAATTACATCTTTCTCTTTTTCCGTCCAAAACCTTGAGAAAACTGACAGTCTCAATTTCCATTTCGAGTTTTGGGTCCCATAAAAAATCTCTTAATGTCTCTTAAAGTCTCTTATGGATAATGCCTTTTAGAGACATTGTACTAAGCCACTAATTAATTGGTGGACTTTTCTTTTAGGATTTAGGAGAAAACTGGAAGCCGAATATGCATGTCTAGTGATATTTTTCTCATAGGTACTAATCAACTCATCAACCTTATAATTTAGTTATATGAATTTAATTTCCATTTTTATGAATAATTTATGGAAAATAATTACTGAAAAATAAATTCTTAAACTCTTACCAAGTTATGGAGTAAATTTACTCATCTTAGACAATATTGTTGATAATATTCAACAATTAACCAGCTTCACCTTCTAATAGATACATAGAAAAAGTAAAATTCTCATGGTTAAATCATTAGAAAACAAATTATATATTTTTTATATAATTAATATTTTTATCACCAATAATTGGATCATAAGAACCATTAAATGACCTTGTATTTTTCTTTATACAAGACTCAGTAGTGAGTTGTTCTTTTCTTTGGTCTTTTGGATGTTCACCATGATTCATGTTACAATATATATACTTAGATAGTATGCTGAGCATAAATTTGAGATTTCACATCCAGGATCCAATTTAATTTGTTTTTTCATGAGGTCGATTATGGAATTTCCCTTCACATTCAACATTAAAATGACTCCTCCCTGGTCCATCATTTGAATAAGACTAAAAATCACAATGTGAGAAACAATAATAATAGTGATTAGTCATGTAGTAATGGAAAATCAGTCATATGATTTCTAAATCATTTCAATTTCTCTTAAATCAATTAAAACATAGGTTTAAACATGGTCATTCATGGTTATAATCTATTGAAATCATTCATAACGGTTCATAAAGAAAATATTAATGAAGCCGAGTATATCCCCAAGTAATGTTTGGCCTATTGTGAAGTCTTAGAACCAATCATCTTGAATCAATAATGATCATGTTAATACCCAATATTCTCCTTCTACAGTTATTTCCCAGAATTGAAATTTTCCATTTCCAAAAACACCTTCCAAAATCCTATATATGATGCATTTTCTTTGAATCCCAGATCATCTATACTTTTCAAAAGTTTTTTTCTTTTATTCAATGCTTATAATTATTCCTAGGATTTTCAACAAAGATATCTAATCTTAATATCAAAAAATAACTAAATGATTATGTGTTACCAACTATGGTTACATGGTAATTTCCTATAAAGAAATTAGATCATTTTAGATGAGTATTAAATACATCTCATAATAATATATTATAGGTAATCTTAAAGGGTTAGTTTCTTTGGAGACTAGGAAAAAATTATATTATTTTATGAAATATCTTCAACATCTCCCATAATGTTTTTATCACATTATAAACTTCTTATAAATACCCTAGAAAAAAATTTCCTCATAACCTGGGGAAAGAAAATGTAATAAAGGGAGAGTCAGACTCTCAGTATGGAAAAACATAAGAGATATAGAACAATGATGATAAGTGATAATAATATAAGAATATGGGCATGAGAACATGATAATAACTTATAATAATCATGCCCAAATAGTAGAATATATTTAATTATAATTCATGGAATAAAGATTTATCATTCAAAAAACATAAGGAATTCATGTGCAAGATTATCAATAATCAACCATGATCTATGAGAAATTATCTTAAGTATAATAGATAAGTTTGTGGCATATTCGTAAGCTTAAAATTCCATTTCCTTAGCTAAGACTCCCTACCAAGAATATCATAGAGGATCGGGTCCACTCACCATTTCATCATTTCCATGGTCAATGTTCACTCCCAATACTATATTATTGGATTGAGTCCCTTATTAAACATGGTTCAATTTCCACTTTAGTTCTATTCATCTCATGAGATATTTATCTTAACCTAATGCATTTTAGGGATATATAATTATAAGGCCACGAACGACGTAATGAAAACCCTAAATATACGTAAAACATGATTATAACAAATGTATCATATCATCATATCATAAGACCTAGAAAATAAATGGTCTTTATAAAATTTCATCATTTCATCGTAGAATTACCTATGGAAAAGAAATGTGTATCATAAAGGTTTCATCATAAATTAATTAACCCGTGAGAAAGAAACATATTTCACATAATTATACTTAAATCATTTTCATCATCATAGGACTTCGGTAGAAGTAAAGTGTATGGTATAATTATGTCAGATCCCCAATAATGCATAATAATTATTAATGAATGCTGACATAAATTATGAATACCTTTAAAATAACATTAAAATATTTATTTGAAAACATGAGAAAAATATCCATTCCTTTTGATAACTTTTTACATAAAAATTCAGAGAGTATTGTGAAAAATACATTATTTTGAAATAACCATGGAAACATGTAATGGAATATTCAATAAAAATAATGGTCATTATGATGGAAAAATCCATTCATAATTTATATTATAAAAGATAATGTTCTTTTAACACTATTAAAAAGTCAAAAACATATTGTTTGGAAATTTTTTATTTAAAATGATTTTTATAAAACCTATATAAATAAATTAAATGGCAACTAAAATGTTTTTTTTTGATAAATTTCAATTATTTTAAAAATATTCCATATTTTTTCTAAGATTATGGATATGGAATTAAAATTTTGATGACCAAAGAGGTAATAAGTTTGAACATTAATTAAAAATATTTTCTTGATCATTTTAAGTACCAATGAAAGGAAAAAGGAACTAATAAATAAAAATCATTAGAATAACTATAATATAATACAATATATTGAGTTTAAATTATATGATCATTTTAATTTCTCCCATTTAAAATTTAGCAAAGGCAATCCTGAACCAAAATGTGATTGTAGCATAAACCCTTGCCTCAAGTCCCACTTTACTTCAAAAATGTTAAAATATTATTTATAAAAATATGTATTTATTAAACATATATTATATAAAACTAATCATACATAAATTACTTTTTATAACTCTTTTTAAATTTCAAATTACCCATTTATTAATAATTTCTTCATTAAAATGAACATTCGGGTGAAAAATGGTATGTTTTCCTTGATTTTTTCTATTAAATGGTTTTGATACTTATATCTTGGGAATGGTTTAATAATTTGAAGAATATTAATCATGAAATAATTATAATATTTATTCATAAAATATTCTTTATAATTATTCAAATAAAGTGAAGATGAAAATTGAACAATATTGCTTCATGGAGGTGGTCGTCAACATGTATGCACAAATGATGTAATCATTTTCCAGTGGATGGAAAAGTAAGAATTAATATATTATATTTTAAATAAAGAAGAATAGTTATGTTAAGAATATATTATATGAACATTTTTATTCATTATAATAACCAACCATGATTGATGGTGATGGAAATTGAATCATATCACTACATGGGGATGGTAGACCACACATACGCATGAACGATACATAAATTTTCTATTTGTTGTAATGAAGGTAATTTTTCCCCAATAATCAAAATTAAATCATATTATATTGATTATACTAGATTATTTATGATAGTTTAAATAAAAATATTTTTATAGTAGGTATAAGAAGACTGAAACTTGAAAAAGTTTGGCATGAACTTATATCTATTGTTTAAAAAAAGTCATTTGAATGTTTAATTAAGGGCCCTTGAATTGATATTTTAGGAATATAATCAGATATAATATGGTCATAGTTATATTTAGAAGATTTTTGGGTAAGTGTTTATTAAGTTAAAGGGATTAATTTCATGGGATAAGAGAGAATAGCATGTTCCCTTTTATTAGTGAATTGAGTGGCACACTTGTCTGTTTTAAAAAAATAAAAAAAATAAAAAAGACACAGTCATATGAAAGTGTATCCAAATTGGATCAATTTCAAAAATAGTATGATATATAATTAAATTATATTCCTACAATAGAATTTATTCAGGTTTTCAAGTTATTTTAATGTTAATCCATATAGTTTAACGCCTCATTACCACATTTTAACCTTTAACATAATAATTAATTTGTTCCACGGTTACTATTAATAATAAAACAAATTATATAGGAATTTTTACATAATATTAATTATACTTATTTCAAATTTTTAATAAATTTTAATATATTAAATTTATATAAGTGGTAGAAATTTATTTTAAAATAATTGTGAAAAGCGTAATAAAACATTTGGAAGAAAAAAGATTTATTAAGCATAAAACGAAGTTCACCTTCATTCCATTCCATTTAACAACTATTTTATGAATATTAAAATATTTTACTTAATATATTATATTCAAATTTAATGAAAATAATTCATAAATAGATAGTAATTTAATTTTTAGGATAAATACACATTCTGTATATAAAAATAAGTTTATGGAAAACCATATATTTTTTTTTCTTCAAATGAATTTATTTTCATTTATAACCAATTAAATAAATTGAATTAAATTTATACATATGTAAAAAATAATTTCACATAATTGAGTTAGTTACATTCACACCTTCTAATCCATCTTCTAATGAATAACTATCACATTAAATAATAATAATTCAATAGTATATATAGGTCCATTTAGACTATATGTCACATGTAAATGAAGCTATAAAATAAATAAAATGTATTTAAATTGAAATATATCATAAAATCATGGCTTGTTGAATTTACCTTCTCAATAAAATTATAGGAATATTTTTTTTATGATGAAAATGGGTTCATGGAATTTTACTCATTCCATTAAAAATCATTACACCCTTGTTAGAAAAAACGTGGTTGACCACAAGATTTTCAAAAGAACCAAGGAATGAAATGTAAAACACAATATTATAGGGTAGGATCCTAAATACATTTTTTATTTTATGAATATGAATTTATGAATTTTTCACAAATTGTAGAATTCTATCCAGTTTCATACCTTCTAACCCAAGTAGCTATTTCACTAAATGGATTATACATGTTACTTTAGGAAAATAGGTATATTTTTTTATATAAAAATGAAAAATAGCAGAATACCAAAAATAATTTGTCTAGGAAATTCTCAGGCTAATACCATTGATCCTAAAAAGTGGTTTTGTAATGTCCCTGACTTGGGAGACACTAAACCGTTGCTCCGGTCTAGGTTGTTACAGGACCTTAAATGTGCCTCCTCGTATGCCAAAGGTTACCGACTAGCAAAAGGGGTAAGAATAGTCATTTGAGGAGACTATACCCCCTTTTTATCAGAATAATCCATAACAGATGATAAAAAAAATAGTAGAATACCAACCAATAATTTCATAACATGCATAAACAACAATTCCCCAAATGGGGTATAACCATATTCAATAGTAAATATGCCATGTTTTACTATAAGTGAAAAGTGAACAAAACACAAAATAATGAAAAAAAGAAAAATCCCAAATTAGTCATGACACCAAGTCTAGGTCCTCCTCCCCACATACCAATGCCATCTCAACTACCTATAAGGAGCCCTTTCCCTTTTCCAAACCTACAAACATGAAGTCTTCTTGAGTACCCAACAACGACCTGAGCAGGGTGTGAGTACAACTCAGTAGGCCACCACCAACAGTGTTTAAAAAATATCCAGTATAAAAAATTGTACATGAGAAGGAATGAATAATAAATTAAATGGAAAAGATGAAGTTCCTTTATCCAGTTTATGTCCATTACAAACATTTATTACCTTTTCCATATCTTACCAATTCATCCCATTTTCAATTACTTACCATTTCCAACACATATAACATAGTTCATCAAACACAACAAGTTACATGAGCTTAAAGTACACAATCACATACATGAGAAAAAACACAGAGTTATCCTATCTCACTAGGACCAACTTCCTCAGGTCCACCATATCCCCACCTCAAAGCCTCAGTCTGGGAGGATGCAACTGATAGGGAAACATAGAATCAGTCCTATCCCTACCCCATGAATTAGGGGAGGAGTTTAGAGCCTCATGCCAACTCGATCTATGGGTATATAACCTCAGTCAATACCCAACACTACATAGATATATGCACATTCTATACATATATGTTTCCATTAACCATTCACACAACATCACAACCATTTCTCAAGGAAAACATAAAACATAAAAATAGCATGAGCATTAACACCATGCCTTAACCCGTTTACACATTTACCACATTAATAATATTTAGCCATTTATCCCAGTTCCCTTTTATTATGCTTATATCACTAAGCATTCATTCATTTTTCCTATATCACTAGGCTTTGTTCATTATGCCTAAATCACCAGGATTCATTACCATGCTCATAATCCATTGCATTGTAGTCATTAATCATTTCCACATTTTATCCCACTATCCCTTAGGTTATTATCAAGCCTAGGTGCACCACCAAGATTCTAACCCAACACCAATAGACACATCAACATTTTCATCAAGGGATCTACATAGTTACACAAAAATCTCACTTGTTCTTCACAAATCCCTAGGTCCGGGAGAGTTGACACACCCCATGGGTGGCCATATATTAGTCTCATCATACTCCACGCATCCCATGGGTATCATGAGGGTTCCAATTTACCTTTGTAATAACCATTTTACTATAACATGCTATGGGTAATCAAAACATACCTAGAGACACCTAGTATCAAAACCACACATGCACAATTCCACAAATAAACAATGAGATATAACTTTTAGACCACCTAACTTGATTCAATGGGTGAACACACTCTTAATCATGCCCTTATATTACAATTAAACTAACCTTTGAGGATTCATCCTAGATCTCACACAATGTTTAGGGTTTTAGATCTTTGGAAAGAGATGCGAAAAAGATAGAAACCCTAAAATTAAAAGAGATACAAGGATGGGATTTTCCTTAATCGGAGATTTGATCTAAAAAAAACGGCACCAAAAATTACTTATAAATGAGGGAGATTGATCTATTGGAGATCTTGGGAGATTTTGTTAGTCCCTGGGGTGAAGAGGGGTAAAATGGGTGGAAATTGCGAGATGGGGTTAAAAATCCCAAATTGGAGAAATTGTAATTTTTTAAAAGTTTCTAGGCTACATGGTTTTCCCGCATCGTTTTCCAAAACATGAACTAATAGTTCGGAGGCCACTTTACAAAGTCCCACCTCCCTCAAGGTTTCCTAGGTTATCCACACGGTTAGCACTAACCATGTGTAGAACGTTCGACCTACCCAGAAAACCCCTTTTTCTATATTTTCATGTCTTGTACCCTCAGAACACCCCTTAGACTCCTTCATGACTTGGTTAAGAACTTAATTAAACAAAACATGGGATTAAAACCAAAACATAAATGAGAACATACATTTCCATGATTCAGGATCTTACAACCTCCCCACCTTATAACAGCTCATCCTCGAGCCGAGCTCCCAAGATTATTTTCACATCCATGGAAAAGAGATCAGGCCACTGAACCTACATATCTGATTTCAAATCCCTAGTTTATTCCTGAACATTCCCATGATTCCATAGTACTCGCACCAATGGAACCACCTTTCCCCACAAGAATTTATCAATACGATCAACGACACAAACTGGATTCTCCTGATATGATGCATCAACCTCAAGATCAACATTTTCAACATCAACCACATGATTTTGGTCAGAGTGATACCACTGAAGCTACGAGTCATGAAAGACATCACTCATCCTATTATACCACTGTGGAAGATCCAATCGGTATTCCACCGGCCCAATCCTCTCCACAATCTCAAACGACCCCACATACCATGGCACCATCTTTTCCTGCTTCTGAATCTGTCGGTGACCCAACCTTGGTAACACCCAAAGTAACATACTATCAACCCCATCGAACTGAAGGGGTCTATGTCTCTGATCTATATATGAATTCTACCTATTCTGATCTATTTCCATCTATCTACAAATCAACTCAACTTTCTTTAATGTCTCCCACATGAGGCACGGTCCCAAATTCTCGGATTCACAGGCCTCCAACCAACACAATGGAGATCTACATGGCCTCCTTTAGAGAGAATCAAATGGTTCAATCTGAACTGTGGCCTAAAATCTATTGTTGTAGGATAATTCAAAAAGTGACAGGTTCTTTTCCTAGGGAGAACCAAAATCCATGACACAAGCCCTCAACATGTCTTCTAACACTCTGATTGTGTGCTACGATAGCCCGTCCATCTGCTAATGGAAATCTGTAATCGAAAGAAATTGTGTACCCAATGCCTTCTGTAACCCTTTCTAGAAGCACGATGTGAAATGTGGATCACAATCTGAAACAATAGTCCACCGTACCCCATGAAACCATACTATTTCCCAAACATACAACTCACCAACTGGTCAACTTTGAAACTCTCTTGAATTGGTAAGAAATGAGCCACTATCGTTAGACAATCCACAACCACCAATATTTCATCATTATTTCGAGGAATCCTCAGAAGTCAAGCCACAAAATCCATCTTCACATCATCCCACTTCCATTACAGAATGGGTAATGGGTGTAACAAACAACCTGGGCATTGACACTCGGCCTTCACCTGCTGACAGGTAAGGCACTATTCCACAAAGCCCGCAACTTCCTTTTTCATTCCCATCCACCAAAACTATTTAAGGGAATCACAATACCTATCGGTAAAACTAGGATACACTTCCCACTTTGATGAATTGAACTCATGTATCAACTCATCCCACATGCACACCGACACAACCACAAGATCATGCACGCAAAAAACCCCATTCATACCCATAACCATACTAGAATGTGGCTCCCCACCTTTAATATTTTCCTTCAGGGCCAAACATTCAAGATCATCGAGCTAAATAACCCTAACTTGACTCAAAAGCATAAACTCAACAGTTACAGATGCAATATTCTCCTGAGCATTTTCCTCCCACACCTCTAGGTGCATCTCTGTGAAGAAATCCATCACCTTCCACTCGGTGTGGATTCTTAAACCACGTGGTTCTGAGCCTTTCTGCCTAGAGCATCAGCAACCCTATTTCCTTTCCCTAGTGTATAAACCATATCGAAGTAGAAGGACTAGAGATAATAAACCAATCCTCACTGCCTAAGATTCAAATCCCACTATTAAAAGATATACTTTAGTCTTTTGTGATCGGTATACACTGTGAACAATTCCCCCAACATGTAGTGCCTCCAGTACTTTAAGGCATACAATACTGTAGCCAACTCAAGATCATGAGTGGGATAATGCCGCTCATGGGGTATCAATTTCCACGACCCATAATCGATTACCTGCTCATCTTTCATCAACACAACCCCCAGCCTGATACCAGATACATCACAAAATAGGACATACTTCATACTTGGATTAGGTAAGATCAAGATCGGTGTAGTCATCAATCGATTTTCAACTCTTGAAAGGAATTCTTACAAACCTCAGACCACTCAAAATAGATTCCCTTTTTGTTCAAGCCTGACAGTGGTGCTGCCAATAGAGAGAAACCCTAGATGATCCTCCGGTAATACCCAACCAAACCCAAGAAACTCCAAACATATGAAACACTCTTGGGTTGATCCCAAGACACAAAATCTTATAAATTATCTGGATCCCTCGACACACCAGCCTCAGAGATGATGTGACCCATAAATTGCGCTTCTCCAATACAGAAATGACACTTTGACAGATAGGTGTATAACCGATACTCTCTTAGTATAATTTGGACGAATTAAAGATTCTGGGAATGATCATTTTGAGTATTTGAGTACACAAATATGTCATCAAAAAAGACAACCAAAAACTAATCCAGATAAGGATGAAATATTCGGTTTATCAAATCGACAAACACCGCGAATATATTAGTCAAGCTGAAAGGCATAACCACAAACTTAAACAACCTGTACCGACTATTGAAAGTTATCAGCATTAAATATGAAGGCCTCACTTCCAACTAGTGATAACCTAATCTTAGATCATTCTTAGAAAACACCGATGCACCCCTGAACTGGTCAAATAGGTCATCAATTCTTGGAAGAGGGAACCAATTTTTCACCATCACCTGATTTATCTTCTGATAATGAAAACACATCTATAACGACCCATCAACGTTATTTTCAAAAAGTATAGGATATCCATAAGGAGACGTACTAGGGCATATGAACCCCTTACTCTCCAACTTCTCAAGCTGAACGATTAACTACTGGTGTTTTGTTAGTGCCATTCAGTATAGCAGAATAGAAACTGGCTCCGCTCCTAGTAGGAACTCAATTGTAAACTCAACATCCCTCTTGTGTGGTAAGACCAAGAAATAATCAAAAAACACATCCTGAAACTGATCCACTACTGGAGGGAAGATAGAATATTCCCCTCCTTCATCATCAAGCACAAGGAAAGCTACTTGATCCATGATCCTACCCAATTGTTTACAAAATAGTCCCGCACGGCCTGCTTAAACATCCCACTCTCCATGATGGACATAAGTATCACCCTCTAGTGACCTGAATGATACCTTGTGATAGTAACAGTCTATGTGCACCCGAGGAAACACCAAACAGTCCATACCCAAGATCAGGCCTAATCCAGACATCTTGAGAATTAACAAGTGCCACTGAAAAATGATACCCACTGACTTCTAGATCACAACATTTACATTGCATGATATCTTCCTTTCGCACCCCCAACAGACTGTCAATCGACATAACTCCGCACAAAATCTTCATATGAAAACCCCAACAATACCAAAAGATGAGCAGAAATAAAAGGGAGTGTGGAATCAATATCAAAAAATGCACTAGAAAGCATAGAGGCTACAAGGATCATACCTCGAACAGTCGATGGCCCGACTTTGACATCACTAGGTGCAGACTTAATTGCACGATTCTCACCTGACCCTCTACCTAGGGCTCCAACCTGTGTGACTTGCACTACATTTCCCTACTGATGTGGGTGATCCTACCCCAGAGTTTCGCATCCACCGACCCTACCAGTATAGCCTGCGGAGCTCCAACTGACTACCTGATATGTAGAAACTAATCCCTTACCTCTTCTTGGAATTTTTCTTTCACCAACATTCATACTCTTCTACTGAGGGTTCCTACAGAACCTATGCATGTTTCCCAATATTCCGCACAACTGACACTCAACCGAAGGTCAAGGTCACTGGCCATGCATGTGGCTAGACCAGCCACACTGATAACATAACAACCTATCACCACCCTGAGAGGCTAACCCTATATTCTGACCAACTTTCACACTTACACCTTGATAAAAACATCTAAAACCACACTTCTGGACCTCAGAAATTACACCACTTGTATACCCAGCTAGCAAGATAATCCCACTATCTGAATATCCCTTCTGGTTCCCTATAGAGATCAACTCCAGATCCACTACCTCCATAAACCATTTCAAGAAAAAGATATTAACTTGAGACCTAATCTCGTGTCTCAAACCATCCTGGAAACACCTTGTAACCACTGTCTCATCCCCTTCCAACCCTGAACAAAGAGTCATAGTTCAGTTAAGCGGAAAACATACTCCATCACCGACATTTATCCCTAAGTCAAGATCATGAACTCTGTATCCCTCTCTTTTTTTAAAGTCTCTAGGTAAAAATTCTCTAGAAACCCTTCCTAGAAATCTTTCCACAACATCCCCTCACCCATCTCAGTCTAAGCTAGGAAGTCCCACCAACACTTTTCCTGGCCCCAAAACATATAAAATTCCAACTTGACATACTTTTCATCCAAAGTCTCTTGATGATCAAGTATCATCTGAACAGACTCTATCCAGAACTTCGCTGCCTCGGGCCCACCCTCTCTAGTAAAGGTCGGAGGGTGCTGCAACTGAAACTCCCTAGTCAGATCAACCACACTCAGTGTAACCCACCCTGGGTGCTCATCCATCTTCTTCATAAAACAATCCATGTTCTCTCAAAAAGGATCTTCCCTACCTTCCTAGATCTCCACATTCTCTTTCATCTCTTCTGGAGGAGTATTATCAGAAACATCCTCTTATTACCCACCTAGTGCTCAACATCATGGTGGAATTTCTATTTATTGTGAAACATGAAGTTTAGAACACATAAAAAAGAACTTTCACAACTTCATAACAAGGAGGAACTTCACCAGCCACAACTACCATTAACATTCTGAAAAAACACCACCCCGACCATCCCTATCGTGTTCCATGGTCCATAAGGGTAAACAACCATGAACCACCACAAGGCTCACACAACATGCTCCAAAATAATTTTAATTCATTAAAAACCATTAATTACACATATTTTATTAATCATCACTTATCATTATTTTATCTTCACCCCTTGCATTGTTTCTTTTACTGCATTTTCTATTTTCAATTATCAAGATTCAAGGTGCGTTTTATCTTTCATGCCTCACATAGCCAACCAATGTGTGCCTGCCATGATGCATGCCACATATACCTCTACGTGACTAAAATGATGCATGAAAGAAGAAAAAAATTCCATTAAGTCTTGGATCCAAATATCATAAAACAATCACATCACACAACATGTGTGTCACCCAACGGTGAAATACTGTCAACTATAACATCGCACAATTAGGAACAAAAATTCCCACCCTGGGTGACTTGAGGTTTCCCTCATACATGGGTTAGATACTCCCAAGAACGAGCTCATTACCAAGGACCGACACATCCTAACTCCCATCTACCATCCCAAATAAAAAGATTCCCAAGAATGAGAAGAAATACCTCATCTGATACCACTTTGTAACATCCCCAACTCAGGAGCCACTAAACCGGTGCTCCAAGACTGGTGGTTACAAGACCTTAAGCGCACCTCCTTGTATTCCAATGGTTTCTGACTAGAAGAGGTGTTTTGAATAGTCATTTGGGGATAATATACCCCCTTTTTGTCAGAGTGATCCACAACCAAATATAAACAAAATAGTGGAATAACAACCAACAATGCCAGATAATGCATAAAAAACTATTCCCCAAATGGGTACAACCAAATCCAATATTAAATATGCCATGTTTTTCTACTAGTGAAAACGTGAACGAAACCCAAAATTAAGAGAAACTACAAAATCCCCCAATGGTCCCGACACCAAGTCCAGGTCCTCCTACAGGAATAACCATTCCAACCCAACTGCCTATCAATAACCCTTTCACTTATCCTGACCTGCAGTCATGAAGTCTGCTCAGGTACCCAACGGCCTCTCGAGCAGGGTGTGAGTACAACTTAGTAGGCCACCACCAACGATGTCTATAAAATATTTAGTATAAAAAACAGTGTATGCATATGAATTAATAATAGACGATAAATAAAATATTAAGTTCCCTTAGCTAGTTTTGTTCCATTACCAAAATTTATTACCATTTCCATATCTTACAATTTCATCCCATTTTCCATTAATTACCATTTCCAACTCATCTTACATAGTTCATCAAACAAAAAAAGTTACACGAGCTTAAAGTAAACTATCACATACATTAGAAAAAACACACAGTTGTCCAATCTCATTAGGACAAAGTTCCTCTTGTCAAAATATCCTCATATAGAATCCTCAATCCGGGTGGATGCAACCAATTGGGAAATAGAGTATATGTCCTATCCCAACATCATGCATTAGGGGTGGAGTTTAGAGCATCGGTCTAACTCGACCCGTGGGTGTAGAACCTCAATCAATACCCCACACTACCAAGTTATGTGCACATTATATACATATATGTTTACATTAACCATTAACACAACATCACAACCATTCCCCAAGGAAAACATAAACCAAAAAAATTACATGAGTGTTAACACCATGCCTTAACCCATTAAAATATTTTCCACATTTCCCATTATTTATCCATTTTGCACAATTCCCATTTCTTATGATTATCTCACTAAGCATTCATTCCTTCTACCAATCTCACTAGGCTTTGTTCACTATGACTAACTGAATAGGCTTCATAACCATGCTCATAATACATTTAATTATGTTCCTTAAGCATTTTTACATATTGATACAATATCCCTTAGGTTATTATCAAGGATAGGCGCACTACCTAGCTTCTAACCCAACACAAATAGTCAAATCAGCATTTTGTTCAAGGTCTCTACATAGTTACACAACAATCTCACTTTTTTTTCACAAATCCCTAGGTCTAAGAAAGTCAGCACACCCCATGGGTGTCTCGAAATTAGTCTCATCACCCTAGATGCATCCCATGGGGATCGTGAGGGTACCCATTAACCTTTTAAATAAAAACTTCACCAAACAATTCCCTGGGTAATCAATACATACCAAGCGACACCTATGAACAAAACCACACATGCACAATTCCACAAATAAACAATGGGACATAACTTGTAGACCACCTAAACTCAAAAAAGAAGAAATGATGGGATTATCCTTATCTAGATATTTGATCTGCAACCAATGACACCAAAAACACCATAGAAATGAGGTAGATTTATCTCTTGGAGATCTTGGGAGATTTTTTTTATCCCTAGTGTGAAGAGGGGTAAAATAGTGGGAAATACTGAGTTGGGGTTAAAAATAATGTAGTGGAAATATTGTAATTTTTTAAAAGTTTATGGGTCGAACGGTTTACCAACACAGTTTACCAAACCATGCACAAACTATGCGGAGGCCACTATCCAAATCCCCCCCCCCCTGCATGGTTTCCTGGGCTATCCACATGGTTAGCACTAACCGTGCACAGACCGTGCAACCTACCCCAGAAAACCCCTTTTCTCTATTTTCATTTCTCGAACCCTCGGAACACCCCAAGCCTCCTTAAAGACTTTTGGAATCACTTAATTAACCAAAAAAAGTGATTCAAACCAAAAAATAAATGATAAAATTACTTTTCATGATCAGGGATCTTACAGGTTTAAAAAATTAGATTGAGGTTTCATGTACATTGCTTAGTTTAGAATATATTGTTTACCATTAAACAACCAACACTATTGTGAGTGGAAGTTCAAGATTATTACTTAGATATAATGTTTAGTATGTGGGGATAGGAATTTAACCAATTATCTAGGGGGCACTAAAAGTGAGTGGTAAAAATAACATATCCTTTCTTGATTTAATTCTACTGGAGGGAAGGTTATATGGTTGAATTGAAATAAACAGTGAATGATATATTTAGTGTCCCATTGTAATATTAATCACTGAAATGGTTTCATTTTATGATTGTTTAATGGTATTCAATGGATTAAATGATTTATTCATTCAGTATATGAAAAATAAATCAATAAAAATCGAACATCTAGTCCAATTCTGGATTTCACTATGTGTTTATAAATTTACAAGCCTTAAATACAAAACATATGGAACCTAACGGTCATGTAATCTAATAATACTAAATCATATTGGTTTTCCCTCACCCACAATATTTTTAATTTTTATTCAGAGAGAGAAATTTTGGAAATTCTAGTCACAACCTAATCTAAACACAATATAAAAAATAATACCCAATTAAAAAATCAGAATCATGTTCAAAATTATGTAATCCATAAAAAATACCCCACATAAAGTATAAAAATTTCTATAAATATTATATATAGGTATTAGGGATAATAATACTTTAAAACATTTTCAAACCCTTATATCAATTCATATCCAATAATATATTTTAGTTTTAGTATAAACTCCACTTTAATGACACATTAATCCCCCAAAACCTTCCATTGAGGATCATCCAAGCTCGTAGTTTAGTTAGGAATATCAAAATACACTCAATGGATTAATCCCTTTAGTTAAAAGTTGAATATAACCCCTCAAACCATATCAGAAATCGAGTAAAATTTATGATTTGTGGGTTGGTAGTAGAAAAAACAGTTAACAGGTATAAATTTATAACAATTATATTAATCATGCACCCCGTTTGGGTTTTTATATTGATTATACATGTATTATAATCTTGGTTTTATAATTGTTTATTTTATTAACTTTTCCACTCATGGGAAATTTTGACACTTATGCTGTTTTGGGACTTTTGGCACAATTTCATAGCTCGTGCAGTACATAATGGTGTCATCTTGCCTCTCAAGCACATATAAATAATGAATTATACAAAAGGAACCTATGTATTGGTGTAACTCATCTAAATGAAACATTTATTTAAAATAAAACACATATTTTATTATATTTAAACTATTTTTGAATTAAAATCACAATAAAGTTTGTTGAAGGAAATGAGTTCATCATAATTAATCATATCTGTTATCTTAATCGTGTTCCTAATGGAACCTAATCCTCTCTTAGAAACCAAGATAAACATAAGTAAAATATTATAATTGAAATTGGTAACCTTATACTATTAGGTTCACCCATCCTAAACATGTCTTATATAAGATAATCCATTATAAGTTATCTTTAGCAAGGCCTACCCATTTGGATGGTCGAGGTTTTGAGAAGTAATCACTTTAGAGGGAATATTAAAGTTAGAATTCCCCATTTTTAAGACTTTAAATGAATCTTTTTATACTTATTTTTAAAATCACAATACACAATACTATAAATTTGTGTTGAATTGAAGATTTTTGTTTATGTTTTTATTGGTTATGGTTATAAATTACAATAATCTTTGTTTTTTTAACTGAAGTAAATGTTCTAATTCCTGATTCTTGAATTTTTTTTTCAAAAATATCCCATTAAAAGATAGAGATAAACTTATATAAAGTTGGATTTATGCTTTTAATTTCATAACAACTAAAAAATAGAGAATTTAAGCATTAATGTTTGTTAAAGAAAATGATTTTCAATTTTATCGAGGGATTGAGATCAGAACATGATAAATAACATACGATGATATGATGATTTAGTACATAGAGCGATTGTGTATAATATTTGTGGTTTTGAGAGCTTTGATTGTATATATATTTAGTATGTTTACTAATATTTTTATCTGGTTAGGTAAAATTTTAAAATATATTAGTTTTTATATTATAATCTCTTTTTTATGATATTTATGAGTGATGATATTTTGGTGAGGATCATGCTACATATAATCACTGTGGAAAAATAGTTTTTGGTGATAGTAAACTACCAATTCCAATTCATAGTAGTTCAATGATGTCTAGGGTACTTATACTACCTTCCAATCAATGATATCAATGTACTTATCAAGGATACACCTTCCAATTTATAACACTTCTGTTTAATAATTTACCAGTGTGGAACTTACTGCTACTGATTATCTTAGTTGAAGATACTTTGGGGTTTTTAAGTTGCTAAAACAATGGATTCAGTTTAAATATACTTATATCACATAGGTTTACATTTAAGTAATTATTATTTCTAGAATTGTTTTGTAATATTATATATTTAAGGGGAATTAATATTTTAGTCTAATACTCTATACATTGTTTATATTATTGATTTTTTAAATTTTGTTTGGTTTACATTGTTTATTGGTTAAGTTATTTAACTTCTCATCAGATTATTTCTTCTACACATATTGAATTTTTAATTTTATTAATTTTATTTATTGTAATATATATCTTTTGATTACTTAACATGTTGAGTGGGTGAAAAATTTTAAGTCAACTCTTTAATTAAATCCACCCCTTCATATTTCCACCATATTATTTACCTAATAAGATAATAGTTTGTTTTAGATCAGGCCTCTATACATTTTTTTAAAAACATTGTATTATATAATGTCTCTATAATTTTATTTGATAAAATTAGTTATCAGTTATTGTCTCTTAATTTCTTTTTTTTAATCCCAACACTTTAGTTTAGGTTCTTTACTCTAATTTCATGTTATATATATTTCATTTGTTTATTAGACCATGTATATATTTTATTAAACTAAAATTTATGAGAAGAAAGATAAATTTATTTTTATATGATAGTGATACTAATTGAATCTATTGATAACTTGAATCCAATCCATTTTCTTTTTTTGATGGATCTAACAATCAGTACATGCATGATCATTTCAGGACCTTTATTTTCCAAAACATAGTAGATCATTTCTTAATGATCATTAAAAATTAAAAAATACCCTAGAAGGAAATTTCTCAATTTATTCGTGAGGATATTTTTAGTATCAAGATAAATAAAATGTTTGGAAGAGACTGTTATTACCAATGAAACACAACATATACAATTATATTTTATTATGTGAGTTAGTGAATAAAAATAAAAGAATGTTTGAAATTACACACTTTGGATCCTATAAAATCATGGGGAGTATAAGATCAAGGCTTCAATATGACTAACAAGAATTTAAAATCATACTATGTGATTCAATGGAATAGAT
Organism: Viscum album; assembly: GCA_963277665.1. Classification (NCBI taxonomy): domain Eukaryota; kingdom Viridiplantae; phylum Streptophyta; class Magnoliopsida; order Santalales; family Viscaceae; genus Viscum; species Viscum album. The sequence continues at coordinate 1,845,130,542 of OY728132.1, read as the reverse complement.
TCAAAAAAAATTTATGAGAATACTTAATATACAAAAATCACTTGGTTTGAAGGAAATTATTGATGAACGACTTTTGGAAATATTTATTCACATTATTCTAAAATAATAGAAATATAATCAAATTGGTATTGATGAAATTAATAATATTATGATTATTATTCTTAATAATATTATTATGGATCTCATGTAATATGAAATTTGGATAAAAATTGATTTAAATAAGGATAATAGGAAAAATGGAATTTCAATTACTTCATCTTTTAGATCTTCAAATTTTATCTTTAATACTTCAAATCCTACAAATAATATAAATAATTTAGAGAACCATTCAGATAGATTTTTTCCATATGTTAGTGAATGTTAAATTTATTAATTTGATAGGTGGATAATGATAAAATATAGAAAAAAGACTTCCAAAATGATCATCAGAAGGATATAATAGGGATGTTTGAAATGAAAGAATCCATGAATGTTATCTTATATGGGTATAATAATATTAGACACATTTGACCAGATTATTTGACCTTTATAGGAAGGAAACATAATCAAGGAATATATATAAAATAAAATAGAAGAAGGGATTTAGAGATATGAACAACACATTGAGTCTTAGTAAAGATCTAACATATTTTTATAGAAATAATGACTTAGATAACAACAATAGATGTAGAAATATAGATAATATGATTAATATTCTAAAAGTTAAAAGTGGTTCATGAAGAAGTTAACAACATTATCTCTTAAAAAATCTTCTTTAGATATTAATTTTTCTTTTAGTTCAGACAATGAGGATAAATCTCTATCTTCTGAGGAGGTTTATAGATATGTGACTTCTCTAGATTAGAAAAATAAAAAGTTGATAAAGGACTATAATTAGTTTATGATTGATCTAGGTAAATATAAGGTAAAAATTTAGCAACCCCCTTCCAAGTTAGATGTTAAATATAATTTTTATAAACTAATGATGATTGGAACATAGTTGAAAAAATAATGTATGATGTTAGTAGTATTAAAAGTATTATACCTAATTTTACCTATGAGAAAGAGATTTTTGAAAATATATTAAGGAATTTTAAACCTACTCATACATCTTTTGGATTAGTTTTTACTTCATGAATGTGAAATTAGAGTTAACTTATTTTTTCCGAAGAGTGTACCTTTCAATGCTAAATGTTAGAGATGTGGTTCCTAGAGAAGATATTTTGCTCTGCCCATGTTTCAGTTATTAAAAAATCATATGGATTATATTTCTAGAGAGCTCATAGTTGTTCAAAATTGTAGAATGGGAATTATGTGGGTTCATAATTTCTTATTTTATAACATTAATAGACCCTATTAATTTTGTGTACCAAAATTTTAGCCTTCATTATTTCAAGAAAGACGACTAAGTACAAGAATCCAGAACACATGGTACATGGATAAGGGTTGTTCTCTACACATGAAAGGATTCAAGTCAAAACATTAGCAGTTGTAGAAAGTAAAGGTTAAACATGTTACATTTGGAGAAAATGTGTTAGGAAAAAATATTGTAATTTTTAGTGTTTTATTGGTAAATATTTAATTTCTAATGTAATCTATGTTCCAAGACATAAGAGAAACCTTATCAGTATGATTTAGTTATGTGAAGAAGGTTACTCTATGAAATTTTTGAATGATAAAAATACCATCACATTTTTTTGGATGAGTTCACATACCATCCTTTAATAGGCATGATAATTTTTATACTATAAACCTTGAGGAATTAGTTTCTAGAATATACCTTGACTTAATATGGTTAAGGAAAAGTCTTTTATTTGGAATAGATAGTTTGAACACTACATTTTTTATAACATATGTAAACATTCTATTGGAGGAGTAGTGAAGGTTATACTAGAACATACCTTTAATTCATCATGATTATAAGACCCTTTACACTATATTAAGAATCATAAGTCATGTTTTAAATATATTAGTGAAGTATTTACATTTGATCCTTCAAAGTTAGTTCACATGGATATTTTTGGTTCTACAAAAACTTGATGTATCGATGTAAAACACTATGTGTATGTCTCAATTGATGATAACCACAAATATGTAACAACCTAAGTTTTTAGTTTACTATTAATCATTACTATAGGTGATAACGTTCAGCACATGAAGCCATAAGCTCAAATGATCTGAGAAATAATATTATTTAAATGTGAAATTATAACTTAGCCATTGGGTTGGTAGGTATGAATAAGAGTACAAAATTATGAGATACATATATATTAAATTCATTTTATATCATTATAATACATTTTTCATAAGAATATTTTTTCAGTTTTTTTATTTATGAATGATTAAAATAAATTTATATGATTTTAGAAAATATATTTTTAAACATCAATTTCATTTTTGAAATTAGGATGTAAAAACTTTCTTTGGGTGATTTTTTGAGATTTTTTAGAAATTTTTTATTATTTATTTAATAAAGAAAAATACTGATTTTGAAAATACGGTCTCTTTTATGACATTATAATTATATAATAATAAATTTAATGTTTATAATACCTTTTTATATACCAAATATATATTTATTATTTAATATAATGTATATAAAAATATAAATTTTAATTTAAAAATCAATACTTAACATTATGAAAATCCTTGTGTTGTTATTATTGAAATATTTTTTTAGTGATTTTCTCTTAATAAAGTATTTATAAGATTAATCATAGTTTTATTTTAGTTTTAAATAAAAATTAGTATAATTTTATTTAAAAAAATCCAATTATTTCTATTAGAATCAATATTATACATTGTTTTTTGGTAAAATCAATTTTATGATTACAAAAAACATTTTTATGAAAACATTATTCATTGATTTGAGTTAAAATATTTAAAAATTAATTCCTACCAATTATAAAAAAATGAATATTAATAAATTTATACCATATTTTGAGTCATCATAGTTGATATTTTTTAGTAATTTAAACTTAACTTTATGTCATTTGTAATAGCAACCTTTGTAAATATTTATCACTTTGGTAAAAGTTAAAATGGGATTTCCATTGGGTTAAAATAGTTTATAAGGGTAAAATTTACACATAAAATTATCTAAATATTATTATTTGGTGATATTTATACCTTATATTTTCATAAAGTTTATGTCCTATCCATTTGGTTCCACTTGTATAAGAAAATAACTTTATATTATATAAATCTTTTTAGTAATTAAATGTGTGTCCCTACCATAACCTATAAAAACAAGCCTCTTATCCTTCCTTATTAACAAACATTAAGCACTATATCACACCCAAAACCTTTCCAAAAATATTATATATTCCTTCCTTTCATTCTTGATATTATTTTTACCCCGTATGACCATCTTATAAAGGATTACGCTTTAATCTAAAGGTGGTATCTCAAAGAAGAAGTAATCATCCTCACCAACTCTCTCAAATATTATTTCTTCTTATAAATCCTATAAATATATTATATCCATAACAAAATAAATACTTTATAATAATCAATATACTGATTTTTTATTATGATTATGATATAACTTCTTCCACCTCCTTTCGATCAAATGGGAAATGAAAGTATCAGTCGTGGGTACGTGTGGACGACCACCTCCATGTATGGATATGATTCATTTTACATCACCATATTTAGGGATGTTTGTTACTATGGATTAAATATTTATATATGATATTTATGATAAAATTATTCTTCTATAATTATAACATATTATCTACCTTAGTTCCTTCCCATTTGTTGGGAAATGATAATTTTGCTCGTTTATATGTGTGAACTACCACCACCACAAAGCGATGCGATATATTTTTGATTTACTATTTAAATGGTTATTAATAAGGAAATATTTAACTAATATGTATTATATTTTTGATATAATAATTATTATAAAAAACTAGGTTATTATTTAGTTTGTTTCCTCCATGAATTGAAAAGTAGAAAAATCACTTTTGTGTACGTACAAACTACAATCACCATAAAGGCATTTGATTAATTTTTCCTCACCGATTTATAATAATGGTTATCAAATTGTATATTATGATTAAATATGGTTATAATTTCATTAATAAGGTTCTATAGTTGATAAAACTATGATCAATATTCAAGAAAGAAGCAAATATAACAAAACATAAATGAAAAATGAAACAATTAATACTCAAAAACAATGATATTAGTAAATGGATATTATTAAATAAGAATTGAAATGATATAATTGGATAATAATAGATTTTATAGGTATGATTATGATTCTATTATATAATTGTAATAAATTTGAATTTGATATAATGGATGTTAAAATCAATTACAAAGAATGCCATACCTCAGGTAAGGGTTTATTTCACAACATCATCATTAATATTGATTATTTATGTTTATCATTATATTGGGGGAATTATATGATATTTATAACTAAAATACTTATCTAAATACTTATATTATTGTTATATGTATATATATATATATATTTTACATGTCTTTATTTCATTTTCCTCCCTCTATGTACTTAAAATTCAGAAAGAATGATTTTATGGAAAATAAATTTGTTTTTATATTCGAATAAGAATATTTTTCTTCCATATGCATATTTTCATTAAAAATAATTAAATAATTATTTTAATATTATCAATGATTTATTAAAGTAACTTTTAAATATATTTTAATTTCTAAAAAATAATTAAAAGTAATCTATTTCTTTCATTTTATGAATGAGGTATTTAATTCCAAATATGTAAATGTAATCGTTGTTTTAACATTTACCAAATGAATGATATTTATCACCATAATGACTATTATTTACAATGAAGATTGTTTTATATGTTTCTATGGTTTTTTTCAAAATGTATGTATTTTTTTATATTTCATGAATTTTTAAATTTTAAATATGTGATTTCAAAATGAAAAGTGCATTTGTCTCAGGAAATGAAACAATGATTTTTAAAATTATCTCCATCTAGGTTAATAAAGTCTGAAGAATATTTTAATTTACTAAGGATATAATATAATGAAACCATCCCACTTATTTATTAGGATGGATTATGATTATTTTTTTTCTTTTTATTGAATGGGGAAAATATTAACATTTTGTATGCTTATTTTTAAATATGAATTTTTATGTTCATTATGTATTGAATTTATTTGTCATATGATTAATGAATTAGAATTAGTAAGTGATGGTGGGGATTTTTGAAAAATCCCTCCCCTCTTAATTGGATTGATTTAAAGTGTAATTGCTACTTGTTTTTAGGCTATATCCCCATGATGAAAAGGCCAGCAATAAATGCCAAGGGATTTAATGTAATTGGGGGACAATTTTACTTTTGAAAAATAAAACAACCAAACAAATTACAATATAACCAATAACCACTGAATGATGCATGAAAAAAATAAAATACTCCTCAATTTATTACAAACCAAATCAAAATATATCAGAGTACCGCGATGAAACAAAGAACAATATCACAATACAAAGTGGAATACAAAAACTAAAAAAATCAAAGACTCTAAAGACACCAACTCATCAACTCCCAACAAGATCCAAGATCCAAATCCAAAATCCAGGCCCAACTATCACAAAGAACCAGTAAATAAATGCGATACCATTCCTTTACTTATGTCTTGATAAAAAATATCTTTAAAACAACCAATGTTCTAAATCATGGTTAAGTAATGAAAATCATTAGTTTTCTCTAATTGACTTTCCTAATCATGCCACTATGATAGAAAATATTAGAAAATTTATTTGAAACAATTTATGTAAACAAATTTAAAACACTTTATTTGTTTATATGAAATATATGAAGTTCACATAAAATCATTATCCAACCAAAAATATTTTTTAAGGAATGTAAAAAAATAATACTCTAAACATTTTCACAATCCTTTTTGGAATAACCAATACGTGATTCAAATACACCCACACCCACACATGAACGATTCCATTATAGTTATATACTCATGAGAGGTTTCTCATCCATCCACTAAGTCATCACTATGTGGACAATCTCCTTGTTCCCCTTGGTACACACCCCTAATCTAGGGTCACATCCCTTATACTCCATTTGAACATTACCCATATCCATGGTCACATTGAAATAATGAAATCTCACCAACCAGTGTATGCCAAAACCTTATCAGTCAAACCGTTTCAAGCCATTTCCATAAAAAATACCTTTTATAAAAAACATTTCAATGAAAAAAATTAATGGAATAAAAAAATCATATTTTAAAACATCATTTTAAAATAATGAAACAGAAAAAGTTTCACATCAACCAATTTCCACAATTTCACCAACCATAACTAAAGAATGTTTATACCAAGATCTATACATAACATTCTCAATCAATTTCAAGAAATTATAACTATTTATAACTAATACTTCGTGTTATAATAAGAGGATTCGAGAGTGAATCCACCTACTACAAACACTATGGTGAAAAAAAGAACAACATAATTTTTCAGAAAAACTGGGATGAATCTCAAAAAAACTACCTTAGATATCATTCCCTATCATCAACACAACCAAATATCATCATGATTTGTTTCAACTATCATAGATCTATCCACAGTAGACTAAATAGTTTAATTCAAGAGAGGAAAGAAGAGTATTTCAAGGAAAAATCACTATGATTGAATACTTACTAAGAAATATGGCCTTAAATTCACCAAGATTCTCCAACAAACTTCTCCTTGATTAAAGGGAAAAGTCTTCACAGCCTTTAAGAGTAATAAGAAACGAGTTAGGGACAAAATGAAGAAAAAAGTGGTTTAGGGGTAAAACTAAGTGAGATCCAGTTTTTTATGATATAAATTTTAACCATGAAGTTATGGGTGGAATGGTTAGGGAAACCATGATCAATCCACTACCACCAAACACCCTTCAAATGGTTAGTCAACACAGTTAGACAAAACACGCACCAACAAATTTTTCCCTCTATTATACTTTTTACCGTTTCTCCAAAGTGGTTGCACACTTTATCCAAACCGTGAACATACCCATAGCCTACATCCTTATGTTGCATTGTTCTCTATAGGAGTTTCATAGTATTTACTTACCATGATTAAATAGTGAACCACCTAAAAATCCCAAATAACATTCCAAAGGTCCCCAAAAACCTCCCAAAATTCACCCAAACACTAAACATAATTAAAATAAATAAATAAATGGTTACTTATTTCAAAATGGGGGGTGCTAAATTCTCCCCAACATTGGCTATTCCATACCCAGAAAGTAGAAAACCACTATTGTCTGGAAAGAGTTTAGGCCATTGATCGATAATTTTTTTTCTCTCATTTCCAAGTCTCTTCCTAAATCCAACCATGTTTCTATAATACCCTCACAAGAAAAATGATTTTTCCATGTAATACATTCTATTACCTATCTGTAATCTGTATCAACATATGTACCAATGAATAATATTAATCTAGATCAATGTGATTTCAACAAATCACATGGTTAAGATCAAGTTTATACTTTTTTCAAATGAGATACATGAAACACATTATGAACTAAAATGAACCATGCTAGAAACTTCAATATACATATAACCTCACTAACCTATTCAAGTATATTAGAAGAGAATATATATCAAGGAGATAACATTCCATGTTTTCCAAAATGATTTATCCCAAGCATTGGAGAACTTCTCAAGAACACTTGATCAATCACTATGAATGAAAATAGATGTAAAAGTTGATCCACATTAGATTTTTAAAAGATTAGATATGTCTCTATTCTCTTCTCAATCAAATGATTCTTTTATGTCGTCTCTTCAACTAGGCTCATACCAAATAGTTAATTCTATCCCATTTCCACCCAATAAAGTAAATAACAACAAGGATTCCCATAAAAATATCCAAAAGGGGAAATAAGTATTGATTCTTGATAATTTTTGTTATATGATAACTCCATTAATGGTACAGTATCCTCCCATGAGCCACCAAAATCAATTAAAAAAAATCCCAAAACATGTATTCTAATGTTTGTATCATCATTTTAGATTGTCAATATGTCTGAGGGAGATATTCCATACACAAGGTCAAATGAGTCCCCATGGTTTAATTTAATGATTTTTTGAAATGAGATATAATCATTAGATCCCTATATAATACTGTCAAAACTGGTATTTTATGCCTCTAACAATTCTTGAATATATATTTTATAAAAGTCCCCCACCATATGATTTTCATGAAAAGGTATTAAATGGGATGATTTTTTTAGTCGATCCACTATCACCCATATGGAATTGTGTTTCAAAAATATTCTTGGGAGACCAACTAAAAAATCCATGGCTATCTACTCCTATTTAAAAATATTAATAGGTAAAGACTACAACATCCCCATAAGTTGCTGGTGATTTTCTTTAACCCATTGACAAGTTAATAATATTGAAACAAACTTATCCACATTACTTTTCCTGAAGACCCATAAAAACTATTATTTAAATAACTTATACATATTCTGTATCCTAGGATGAACAAACCTTCTCAAGTGGTTGTATGAATTAAGTATTTGTTCCTGGGAATCCATAAGTACAAACATCGGATTTTGAAACCACAAAAATGAACTCCCATCCAACTTACATCTCTCAATCGTATCCCCAACATTGAGTTTTAACCTTATAGAAATGCTTCTAAATCTAAAATTTGTGCCACTTTAAATATTTTTAGTAAATTAGGGAAAAAAGAAACCAGATAGAAAATCACTACACTACCTCAGAATTTACAATCCAATCTCTTGTCCACTATCTCTGATATTAAATGCCATTGATCTGAATCCTCTTTTTCTAATTGACTATAATACTTTCTGATTAATGAGTCTACCACTAAATTAACTTCACCTTATGTATACATCAACTCAGATTTATACATTTGGAGATAATCCATTCATATTCTTTATATGAGGTTTAAATCCCTTTGTGAGAAAATATGTTCCAAACTCTTATAATCCATAAGCACCGTAAATTTATCACCAAAGAGGTAATTCCACTATGTCTTTAAAACATTTAGTAAAACAGATAACTCCAAATCATGTGTTGGTTAGTTCTTATAATGAAACCATAGCTTTCATGATTCATAAGTAACAACATGATCTCCTTGCACGAGAACGCATCCCAAATATGATCTCGAAGCATCAAATACACCATGTACCCTTGTTCTAATTCTGAAAAAATAATCATTGGTGATGATTAAAGGAGAAATTTAAACTCTTGAAAAGTATTTTGAAATTCCTTGCTCAATTGGAATGGAGAACCTTTCTTTATCAAAGATGTCATAGGTGAGGACACTTGTGGGAAGTCATGAAGAAAACATAGATAATAACTAGCGAGAACAAGGAAATTGTGTATCTCAAACACTTTATTTTTTTGCTTCCAAGAGAAAATAACCACTATCTTTTTGATATCCAAAGAAACACCTAATTCATATATTTCATGGCTAAATAAAGATACCTGTTATATCCAAGAATGACACATTGATAATTTAAAATAAAGAAGATGATCTATCATAATTCCCAACACCATCCCAAGTGTCCCTCATGATCTTCCTTTGTATATGAAAACACCAATATGTTATGCACAAACAACCCCAAAAAAGAATACATATACCAAATAAATATAAAATTCATCAATTCCATAAAGAATACTAGTGAATTTTTAAGAATTAAAGTCCTCACCACATACTCACAATGTCCATATATACTTCTGAAAGATTTTTTTGGAATATCCTTTTTCCAAAAGTACAACTGGTTATATCCTAATCACAATTAAATTTTAGAGAATGACTAAGATCCCCTAAATTGATAAAACAAATCATCATTTTATGGAAGTTTATATTGATTCTGTATAGTAAATTGGTTAATCTTATGATAATACATAAAAAACCAAAGAGTTCCATATGCCTTTTTCACAAACAATATTGGTGCTTCCCACAAGGATATGCTAGGCCGAATGAACCCTTTACTTTATATATCTTCCAACTACACTTTCAACTCTCATAATTCTATAGGTTCCATATGATAAGTCATTTTTGAAAGAATAATGGTTCCTAAAAGTCAATGAATGAAAAAATCCACTTCTCTTATAGATGAAAACCTTATCAAATTTGGGGGAAAATATCTGGAAATTGATGGACAGCTATTGGAAAACTGCTATTCTTGATCTTTTTCTTAGATTCCAAAGTCAATGATATCTCTCAAGTGATATCAATCCAAATTCTGGTTCCAATAAATTTATTCTACATATATTTACATTCCTTTCTCCTATTAATAGATGTGTGACACCATCCTTGGTTGTAAAAATATATTTCAACGTATAATAATCGATTTCAACCTTGAATATAATCAAACAATCCATTCCTTGAATTATATTATAGACATCTATCTCAATCATAGATAAACCCCATATGAATTCATCTCCGTCAATAGTGATAGAGCATTCTCTACACATAAAGGTTCAAAATTCTATTTGAACAAGTGGAGTTTAAAGTTTTAGAATAAAATGAATCATCTCAGTATGAAAACACATCAAATCAACTGAAAAATAAGCAATAAATGAATGGGACACACCCAAATAAAATAATGATTTTACAAGGGTATAATTCAAAAGACTCATACCTATCACTATCAATGGTCTAGTTTGATCATCCACAATAACTTTCTTAGCTCTATATAACTACTTACTCACTACACCTTGTTATTTATTTCCTAGTTGAGATTGAAATGCCTAAGGAGTCATGTCATTCCAAGAATCACTATGGATAGTTCGATTCTACTGATGAGAAGTAATCTACTTTTCTAATCCCATCAAAAGATATGATGTATGTGATATATGAGATGGTTATCAAATACCTGACCTTATAGAACTATGAAACTAACAGTGAATATGTCCCATCTGATTTTACTTGTGGCATGTTTTAGGTGGTTCCATACACTCTCGCTTAATCCGATAAAAATATCCACATTAGAAAAATTTAACTTGACACTTGGGTCATGGAGGAAGATTCATCGATCTAGCTGTCTAGTTATATGTCATCCCACTACTTTGGTAATAGGTTTCCCACTTCCTCTTGCATCCAACATTATACTTCCCACCATTTATCATTGGTATCAATATGCTCTATCAACCTACAACTCTAGATATGTCCAATCATTCAACCATTTCTCTACTAATAATATCTTTATAATCTGTTATATTGAGCTTAGAAATCTTCAAACGAATCTCTTTCCTTATCCCTAATTCAAATATGCATTCCTTTAAGGAATCACTTGAAGAAAATTCAGTTTTTAAGAAGACCGAATTCATAAATGTATCCAAATACTCTATCATTGAGAGGTTCTATTGCTTCATTATGAAAATTTATGTAGTTATTGTATTCCTGAATGTGTGAGGATACAATTTTTTTGGTAAACAATTCTTCAAAATCCATTCATGAAATTCCTTGGTCTAATTTAGCCTGAACTACTAAATCTCACCACCATCATGCAATATCCCCAATAATATACGTTAACAAATTGAATTTCATCTTTTTTTATGTGCTTAAGAAATCATATATTCAATTCATCCTCTTCTGGTAAACCTATTCTGTCTCTGGTTATAAATCTCCCCAAAATATGAGTGGATTCTGCATCTAGAACTGAATAGAATGATCTAGGTTCTTTGGTTCATACTATCAATTCCCTCTATCCATATCCTGAAAGGCTTGAGATATACTATTAACTAGGTATTGGTTCACCTATGGCTCAGGTTCGACCACATTATCCGTAGCTTCTTCTAGTTAGTTTCTATAATACCTAACAAGAGAAATTTTATACAAACACAACAAAACCCCAAAAGTCTCATTCTCTATCAATTAATGGATTAAAAATTTCAAATTCAACCATATCACAACTTTTATAGGGATTGCCGAAGATTTCACACTTTCCGTTTTCAACCAATTTTTGAATATTCCACCATGATTTTTAAAATAAACCCATTTTCAAAATACCATTGTCATTCCATTTTTAAAATATAACATTTGAAAACATCTTCTAATACTTTTCAAAAATCAAAATTTATTTTTACTTCTAGTGGGAATTAGTTTCTATCAATGCATGTCATTATCTTCTAATTTTATAAACCCATGAAAAAGATATTATTACTCCCATAAGTTTCCATAAGACACTTATGTACCCGAGTCCTTGGTAACATGATTTTTAACATAAATAGGCTAGCTACACCTTTTTATGCTCTAAATTTCACATCGCAAAAATCCTACTCCTTCATACCATCTAAACTCAAGGAATAAACAAAAATGATTTTTAAACTCCAATACAGACAACCCAATACCATTTTTAACTCAAAGAACGAACAAGTTAATACCACTTTTAACATCCTTACCTTCATTATCAGCTTTATTTGAGGTCAAATTTCTACTTGGAAATAGGTGGAATCCCTAAGATTCCAAATATAAGAAATACATGCCAATGGATTCAATATAATTAGAGGAAAATTATCCCATTGATAAATAAAACAACCTAACCAAGCACACCAGAAACAATAATCAATGAATGATGCATGATAAAAATTTTATACTACTCAATCTATCACAAACCAAATCAAACTATGTTAGATTAGAAAGTGTAAACCAATACCAATATCGAAATAAAATCCAGAAGACAAAACAAAACAAAAAACAAAGACACCAACTCAACAACTCCCAATAAGCTCAAAGATCTAACTGCACTATCATTGGCCAACTATCATGAATCACCCCTAAAGAAATGTCATACCATTCCTTTAATAGTGTATTGATAATCAATATTTGAAAAAGTACCAAAGTTCCAAAGTATGGGTGAGAAGTGAAACTCAGTAGTTTCCCCCAAATGACTTCGCTAATCACTCTACTAGGATAGAACATGTTAGAACATTTATCTAAAACAATTTATATATAATTTTTAAATATATTAGTAGTTTATATCAAAACCAAGTAGTTCAAACCAAACCATTTAAAAAAAAATCAAATGTCAAGGAAATAAAATAAAAACATTTCTAAACCATTTCACAATAAATTTTGGCATACCAAATCCTTGATCCATACACATAGACACACACACCCACACATGCATACTTCAGTGGAAATTATATACTCTTGAGATGTTTCTCATCAATCCACAAAGTCATCACTAAGTGGAAAATATCCTTGTGACCCAGTGGACCACACCATATATATAGGGTATGTCCCTTGTTACTCAATGATACATGCCCATTATTCATGGTCACATTGAAATCATGAACTCACACCAACCCATGTTTTCAAAAACCATGTAAAACCTACTATTTCAATTAATTTCCATAAAACCACCCTTTAACTGAAAAAATATCAATCAAACAAATTGAAGGAATCAAAACCAAACCATACATCAAATCCCCATTTTAAAATAATGAATCATAACACTTTTCACAACTACCAATTTCCACAATTTGTCTTACCATCACTAAAGAAGTTTTCTGCAATGATTTGAATATAAAATTCTCAATAAATTACATGAAATTCAATAAATTTGAAACCAGTATATTAGGTTCTAATTGAAGAGTCATGTGTAAACCAACCTACCTTAGAAACTATGAAGAAAAATAATAACACAATTCTTCAACAAAACTAGGTTGAATCTTCAGAAAACCCCATTAGATCTCATTATCTATCATCACAGAAACAAAATTTCATCAGGATTAGTGAAAACTATCATAGATCTATCCCTTGAGGACTAGATCTATAAATCAAAGGGAGGGAGAAGATTATATCTTATAAAAACTGCTAAAAATAGAGGATTAAGAAACAATACATTCTTCAACACTCTAAGATTTTCCAACTGATGACTCTTTGATTAAAGGGAAATTATACATAGCCGTTGGGAGGTAGAAAAACCATGTTAGAAATGAAATTGAATAAAAAAGGGTGGTTTAGAGGTAGAAATAAGTGATATATAGTTTTTTTGATCTAAATTTTAATCATTCATGGTTGGGTTGAACGATTAGGAAAATAGTGCTCCTACCGTGCGCCAACCACTGCATCCAAACACACTTTGCAGGGCTGGTATTATTGTTTAGACAAACTATGAAACAACCATGTTTTTCCATCTCTTCAACTTTTCACGGTTACTCCTAAGTGGTGGCAAAGTTTGGGCAAATAGTGTACCTAATTGTCTGCCTAAGTAGCGCCCTCTTCCTTACTTTTTAGGTTTCTCTACAAGAGTTTCACGGTTTTTACTAACTGTTCTCAAACCATGCGCATCCAAAACTTCCCCCAAAACATTATAAAAGTCATCCAAACACTCCGAAACATCACCCAATCACATTAAATACCTAAAATAATTAAATAAAGGGTTACTTACTTAAATCTAGGGGTGATACACTTTTTATATCCCCTAGATGCATTGGTTGGTCTCATGAGATAGTCTAGTTTGGGCATTTGTCATATTCCTTACCCACTTATATAAGATGTATTTTCATAAGGCCTTGGTGGTAATATTACAATATCCAACACTGTAAGTTCTATCATTTAGAGACTAGTAATTATTATCAATGTTATTATTTAGATTTTTCTAATTCATGAATATATTCCCATTTTATGATATTATTTATATTCCATATTTGATTGTGGTTTATCTCTACAATATTATTCATGATTTATTTATTCTATGATAGATTCTGTTGAAATATTTCCCTTAATGAGTATCTAAGCCCACTCTTTATTATTTTATCCTTTCCCTAGGATACAAAGTAGTGATCTACAAATTATTTTAATGTTATAATAGAATAAAACATATTTTTTCCATAATAAATTTATGTTTTATTTTATCTCTTTAAGAGTGATTTGGGAATCTCCTATGTATCTGGTCCCCCGGTACTAGTAAATTATTTTATCCTCTCGGATGTGATCCCTTATATCTTGTTCTATTATAGTAAAATAATCACCAGATCAAGGTTATTGGAATTAGGGTCTTAGAGTTGGTTTTAAAGTAATGTTAGTATAATCCTTTGAAAATAGATTTAAGATAACATATATCAAAGAACATAACCCTATTAATAAATCTGAGGATAAGTATAAGTATATGATAATTTCATTATGTTTTGGTCAAATAGAAATAATTTGGGTTTATTAGAAAATAAATTCATGTCTAGATACAAGTAAGTGTAGGTGGTTGTGGAACATATGCACTTAGGGATAAAAACTATGAAAGGGGTGGATGGGGTATTAACTAGATCATAATCGGTGCATGATGAGTGGGCCTAAGACTGTACAAATAGATAGGCACCCATGAGGGATATAATTTGGTTGATTCACATGATATACATAAATAATTATGAAGGAATTGAAAATATTGTTAAGATTTAAAGATATTCCCAAAGATACTAAGCTTATTATTATGATATTAGATGTACCTAATTTTTTTATTTATGGTAGGTATTGAACTATATTTGGAATTACAAATAATGATTCATAATATTTAAGAATTGATCTAGTGTATTCCATTATATATAAACTGCACCAAATAGATGGACTGAAAACATTTCAACACCTGTAAGCAATGTAGGGTTTTCACTCATTAGTAAGCCAACACAACTAGTCTTTGAACTGAGAATATTATGACTACATTAGGATCATTGACTCATGTTTTTACCAATAAAGTATTTTTAATGGGACAACCAACTGAATCAAAAAAATGGGTTATTAATGTTGGGACCACATTGTGTATGAAGATTATATTTGTTGTCAATAGTTGTCAATACTTGTCAAAATGAAGAAGGAGATGAAGAAGATTTCCATGGTTAATGGAGAATGCAATTTAGACGATTGTTGAACTGGTCCTAAGTTCAAATAACTTGTGTCAAAGGTGACACATTGTTTAAAAAAATTAAGAATGGTGAAGTATCATCCATCTAAGGATGATTGAAGATGAATGATGATTTGAAGATGACCATGCAATGATTCACAATTGCATGAGAACCATGCAAGACCTTACTTGAAGAAAAGAATCATTTGATTTTCATGAAGTAGAGAATGATGGTTGAAGAAGAAGAAGAGAGAGTGTGTAAGGGCTTAGAATTCTTAGATGGTTATGCACTACACATTTACTTGAAATTAGATGACTGTGGTACAGTTCTTAATTTTCAAAATAAATGTATCAAAGGTGATACATTGTTTACAACATTGAAGCTGTTTGAAGAAGCCTCAGTCCTCCAATTTTGGATGAAGATAGATGATTAGTGTTCTTTGGAATTAACAATCGAAATGGAATTGAGAATTCTAAGTGATGATAAATAATTACCTTGGAATTCATATTCGAAAGAGTATACGGAGAAAGAAGGATTATTATTGATGATGATGAGAAGTCAAGAAGTTGTGCATGATCTTGGAACTATGAGAATGGCCAAGCCTTTGATGATGGCTTGCCGATTTGTATTTCACAAATATCATAAGTTTTGAGAACTTTTGATGCATTCCTTATGAATGATAGAGAGAGTTAAGAAGTGTTTATGGTGAAGAAAAGAAAATGGCACGCAAGTCAAAAGCAATGTGCAAGTATGGCATGCAAGTATTAGTGGTGTGCAAGTGTATGTTGTGAGAAATTCATATTTCAAGGTCATCACATCAAAATATGAAAAAGGAAATAAAGTAGATCACACATTAAATATTATTGATAAAGACAAGAATTTGCGCACAAGTATAAGAGGCACACAAGTGTATGTTGCGTGCAAGTCATATTTTATCATCATATTATCAAGATATGAAGAAGGAAAGAAATTGGTGTACTAGTTATGGAGTAGCACACATGGGATGTAGAGGTTTGCAAGTGATATAGTGGTGTGCAAGTTGGAATGGTATTCAGGTGTATGTGGCTCGAAACTCACCAAAATTCCCATAAATAGATAGCTACCCTCCTCATTTTTTCTAAGCTCAACACTTAAGAAAAAATTTGATCACTGATCGCACAAGTAGTAGAAAGTGGCACACAAGCTGAAGTGGCGTGCAATATGAGATTTATTTTTAAGGTGCAAAAGTAGGGAGGCACTCAAGAAGAGTGGTACACAAGAAGATGTGGTGCACAAGTTTTAAGAGGCATGCAAGAAGGGAGTTGTGTGCAACAAGTATGTTGTGTCCAACCCCTAAGTGGCGTGCACATTGTGAGTTATGCCCAATTGTGGCACACAAGTAGTTGGTGGAATGCAAGTAGGGTGGTACACAAGAAGGGTGACATGCAAGTAGGGATTTATGCACAAGTTGTGAGTTGTTCTAGAATTTATTATGAGCTTCTTTTCAACTATAATGATGCTAAGTTGGGCTCTACTTAATTGATTTAAAAATCACAAAGAGAACTTTTGATTATAACAAGAAGAAGAAGATGAGTTCAGTGAAGTTGGTTTTGCACTGAAATAGAAAGTGTGAAGAAGATCAGGTTTCCGTGCAACTAGTTTTACAAAGAAGAAGTAGAAGAAGAAGAGTGTGAAACTTACAGGTTTAATGCATAGAAAAAATAGGTTGGTTACTTTCATGATGCTAAGTAAGTAACAAGGAGAATAAGAAGGTTGTGGAAGAGAAAATTATCACTATTGCATCCAATGGGTCTCAAAATGTGGAAGATTCTTTTGGTGTTCCAAAATCTTTTAGTAGAGAGAAGACTATCTTTAGAGGTAGTATAATGAACCAGCGAGTGTAAGGGTATATCATACTCACTGAAAGTTGTAAGTGGATTATTTCCCTCCCCCTCCATGTGCATGGAGAAACAATGGGAAGCGATTTTTCCCTTCCATCCTCTATGTGTAGGGATCCACACTGACTAGAGGATTGTTTTCCTAGTCAACCACTATAATAGTATCTATATTATAGTGGATAATTCATGCACTGGTCATTACCATACATGACAAGGACGTAACTACTCTTATTGAGTGGGGAACCTTGTAAAAACATCGTGTTCATATTTTTACTGCCTTCATATTATTTTATGTTGAAATGAAAAAAGAATAAGATAATCAAGATCCTAAGAGGTCAATATGTATAGGGATAAAAAGAAGAAATTGGTTTAAAGTGTCCACTACATTGATTTAACCCCCTCTCAATGTTAGGCATATCCCAAACTGCTTCTCTCAACTGGTATCAGAGGATGGTTCACCTCTATTGAATTCTCTACATTGAAGATATTCTCTTTTTAAGACTTGATATTCTTTCATGAGTAAACAATGAAGTGAAGTTTTTATGAAGAGTTAGTTATCTCTGGGCATAATTCTATATATACCAAAACATTGATGAACATGAAAAAGAATAATACGATAAATCTGAAGAAGAATTCCCTCTAATATAAATAAGAGGAAGTATTTGCATCTCCATTCCTTGTTAACAATGAGTACACATATGACATGTAAAGTAATGAGATGGTGGCTCGTGTTTTCACCAAGATTTTAGACAACCTTCCAACCTCTAGTGATCAAGAGATATGTTTAAGTACATTTGAAAACTATTCAAATGATGAATATGATAGCACAGGTGGTGATGATCTATCTAGAACTGCTCAAGAATTATCATTTTACAGATTAAGAGATATTCTGCATGATATCCCTAAATAATGTGCATCCCTTGTTTGTGAAGTACTTCAATGTATACGGGAATATGTCACCCAACCGTAAGAATAAAATGATTCTTTTGAGAAGGGCTTTCAAGAATTTTTTTTGAATGTCTAAAGTACTCTAGATAGGTTGGAGCAATTGAACCAACAAAGATGGA
Source organism: Viscum album (assembly GCA_963277665.1). NCBI lineage: Eukaryota > Viridiplantae > Streptophyta > Magnoliopsida > Santalales > Viscaceae > Viscum > Viscum album. The sequence continues at coordinate 1,845,111,791 of OY728132.1, read as the reverse complement.
ATTTGAAATAAGATCCTCAAAATGGCTCAATAAAGTTGAGGAGAAAGAGGGAGTCAATAAGACTCTGTGAGACAGGATCTATGCACTTGAAGATGATCTAAAAAGGAGAACTGATGTCAAAAATTTATATCTGGATGAAAATTTCAAGAAGATCAAGGAACATGACCCTTTGTTAGAAAACGAAGTAAAGGTTAATGAAGAGGAAGTTGAAAGATTGAAGAAGGCTTGTGAATATAACATGACTATTATTGAAGCACAAACTTCATCCTCAATATGAGATACCAAGAGTTGGAAGCTTAGTTGACCAATTTTGGGAAGACACATATTGTGTCTCCACAAAATAAGGAAACAGTTGCTGCTAGCACTGAATGCTCACTAGAGGATTCTACTTTCAAAAGACCTCCAACATTTGATAAGAATATCATGGATTCACTCATTGATATATCACAAGATGTTGAGGAAGTGAAGGTACCATACATGCCAACTTATATTAATGTTTTTAAAATTGTTTCTATAAAAATTACATGTTGGAAGAAAAACTGTAAACAAGTATAGATGAAGAAAGGCGATGAGATTCATACTACCATGGATAGGGTGGATAGTAAGAAGAATATTGAAGATGGTTCCCCAAATAGAGAACAACACATGAAGAAGACAGCTCAACAATATAATATAGAAGATATCAAGAAGTCAAGATTTGTGTGTCAATGCTGGTGATGTAACATATTTAGGAATTGTGAACTAGATTGATGGTACAATCCAATAAAGGTAAAAGCATAGATATAGACCATCTCAAAGGGGATAAATAAAGAAAAGAAGAAGAAACATCCACATAACAAGAATAATCTATATACTGAAAACAAGTTTGGAATGCTAGACAACATCTCTGGTGTATACAATGGGAGTGGTCACTAGAATGGTGTATGATTATCTCAGGATGTATTCAAAGATAATAAGAATAAAATACCATAGATGTTGGAAAAGAATGAAGAATATATCTTTGGAAGTAATCAAATGTGTGATGCAAAAAAAAATTCTCCCATGAAGATTACAAGGTGGAAAACTAAGAAGCATGTGGATTCCAAATCAATGAAGTAGATGGGTAGTGCATCCGAAATAATAATTAAGAAGGATGAAACTATGAAGAAGCCACGTGGAAATTAAAATTTTTGCTTCCACAGTTCCTAAAGAAATATTGGCTATCTGGCCTAAAGATTTGTAAATAACGATAAAGGAGGAAGATGCACAGGATAAGGCTTGTACAAAAAGTAATAAGAAGATTCCACATGATGAAGGAAAGGTGAAAAAAATGATGAAAACAAAAGGCATATCTCATGTTTAAGAAGTTCTATGTGTGAGGTGAAATAAGGCTGGCTACACTATTAAAAAATGCATTGAACTAATTCCATCATAAGAATAATTTGTCAAAAGGATGAAAATTGCAACAAGAGATTCTAATGCTCAGAAAGCTATTAAAGAAAGAAGATTTACACACAATCAAATGAAATAAGTATTGAGATCCACACAACCATAATCATAATTGAATATTATAAGTGCAAGTGTGAGGAGTGGAGAAAATGGAGCATCTTGGTTGAGAAAATCATCCCAACCTTCTTGTTCATATTGAAGAAGAAAAGAGGATCCTCCTTATTCCCTTAAATCTTTTTGTATTGTATTTTTTCTGATAATACAAGGAATTTAAGGTGAAGAAAGCTATCAGGTGGATATCTTGAGAATCAATGATTTCTATCAACTCTTGATATAAAATCCAAAGAAGTTTTCATCCATGGAAGATTCATCAATTGATATTCAAATATTAATATGAAGAAGGATCACCATTGATGAAGATGATGAGGAGTTTTCCCTTAAGGGGGAGATATATAAAGATGGTTCCAAAGTTATTATTTCAATCAGTATCAATTTTAGTAGGTACAAAATTCAATTACTCTGGAAATTTCTTAAATAGCATGTTATTGGAAATATTATTTTATTTCTAAATCCCTCGTCCTTTTTTATAAAAAAATATATTTTCGAAAGGGGGGGTAACTAAGTCAATCAGTGGAATAAGAAGAATTAAAGTGCCCCAAGTACACTTATCCAGCCAATTACACTTGAATGTTTTTGATCTGTTTGTTGAAGTGAGTGAAAGAATTTCAAGTTGATTATTTTTTATCACATTCATTATCTTCAACGTGGAATAAAAGTGTATAGCCCTTGAAGATAAGTGTATGAGATCTGATCTCATGAGGTATCATGATCTGTGGATAATGTAAAACTTTTTTATCTAAATCAAATCCTCTTGTTTTCTACACTAAGTATTTCTCTTGTAGAATTAGAGTGAAATTTTCGATGGCACATTTCTTAATAAAGGGCTGATACCCATTTCCTATGGACATTGTATTTCCGGTCAATAAGGGTGAGAGAAATTGAAATTAATGTTTGAAAAGTGATGTGGTAGAAAAAGAAGTAAAACAGAGAGATAAGATTCTCATTTTGACATTGACAAATTCATTTGATTAGAAATTTATAGTTTTGAAAAAAAAAATTAATGGGGAGATTTTTGTTACCACTTTTTGTATGAAGATTGTATTTGTTGTCAATAGTTGTCAATACTGGTGAAACGTAAGAATGAGATGAAGAAGGTCTCCATAGATAATGGGGAATGAAATTCAGATGATTGTTGAACTGGTTCTACAACTTGTGTCAAAGGTTACACATTGTTTACAACAATGAATAATGGTGAAGCATCATCCATCTAAGGATGATTGAATAAGAATGAGGATTTGAAGAAGACCACGCAATTATTCACGATTTCATGATAACCATGCAAGAAATTACTTGAAGAAAATAATTGTATTATTTTTCATGATGTAGAGAATGATGGTTGAAGAAGAAGAGAGTGATTGGAAGGGATTGTAATTTTAATATGGTCATGAATTACACATTTTCTTGAAATCAGATGACTGTTGTAGTGTTCTTAATGTTAAAAATACATGTATCAATTGTGATACATTTTCTACAACATTGAAGTTGTTTGAATAAGACTTAATCCACCACTTTTTGTTGAAGAGATATGACTGGAGTTCATTTGAATTAACACTCAAAAAATAATTGAGTATTTTAAGTGAGGATGAGGAAGTACATTGGAATTCATATTCCCAAGAGTATAAGAAGAAATAAGGATGATTGTTCAAGATGAAGAGAAGATGGGAAGTAGTGCATGGTATTGGATGTATGAAAATGGCCAAAACAAGGACGATGCATTGCAGGACTATATTTAAAAAATATCATAAGTTTGGAGAACTTGGGATGAAATCCTTATGAAGGATAGGGGGATTAAAGAAGTTTTTTTTGGAAAAGGAAAGAATGTGGTGTGCAATTAAAAAGTGGTGCGCAAGTATGGAACACAAGTATAAGTGGTGCACAAATGTATAATTCACGCAAGTCATATTTCATGATCATCACATCAAAATATGATAAAGGAAATAAAGTGTCATGCAAGTTAATTATTGGCACACAAGTCAAAAAGTTCCACGAAAGTATAAGTGGTGTGCAAGTGTATGTTGCACACAAGTTATATTTTAACATCATCTCATCAATATATGAAAAAGGAATGAAAGTTGTGCGCTTGTGATGTAGTGGCACACAAGTGATGTAGCAGCACACAAGTGATGTACCAGCATGCAAGTTTAAATGGCGTGCAGGTGTATGTGTCACAGAAGTCACCAAAATGCCTATAAATTGATTACTACCCTCCTCATTTTTTCTAAGATCAACACTTAATAGGAAATTTGAGCTTTGATCGCGCAAGTATTAGAAAGTGGAAATCAAGATGAAGTGGCACGCAAGTTAAGAGTTATTTATAAAGTGAGAAAGTAGGGAGGCACACAAGCATAGTGACACACAAGCAGAAGTAAAGTGCAAGTAGTATGATGAGAACAAGAAGGGAGTTCTGTACAACATTTTTGTTGTGTCTAACCCCTAAGTGGCACGTATGTTGTGATTTGTTCACAATTTTGGCACACAGGTAGTTGGTGGCGCATAAGTAGGGTGGTGCACAAGCAGGGTGGCACGCAAGTAGAGATATGTCTATAGGCTGTGAGTTGTGATAGAAGTTCTTACTATCTTATGGTCAGCTGTGATGATGATAAGTTGAGCTGGACTTCATTTATTTTACAATCACAAAGAGATTTTGTGATTCTAGAAAGAATAATATAAAGAGTTCAGTGAAGTTTATTTTTCACTGAAAGTGGATGTTTAAAGAAGAGAGGGTTTCTGTGTTGCTGGTTTTTCATTGAAGAAGTAGAAGAAAAAGAATTTGAAGCTTACAGGATTGCTAAAGATAAATAATATGTTGGTTACTTTGAAGATACTAAGTAACAAGGGGAAGAAGAAGGTTCTGGATGAACATAGTAGAACTTTAGCATCCAAGAGGTCTCAACAAGTCGAAGATTTTTTTGGGGCGTAAAATTTTTTTAGAAGATAGAAGGCTGTATTCAGAGGGAGTATACAGAACCAGTGAGTGTAGTGGTATATCTGAATCGTTGAAAGTTGGAAGAGGATTATTTCCCTCTCTCCCTCTTAGTGTAGGGAGAAACATTGGGAATGGATTATTTACTTCCGTCCTCCATGTGTAGGGATGCACACTCACTAGTGGATTGTTTTTCTAGTCAACCACTGTAACATTTACTACATTATAGTGGAGAATCCATGCACTGGTCATTACAATACATGCAAGGATGTAGCTACTCTTATTGATTGGTGAAGCTTGTAAAAATATCGTGTGCATATTTTTATTGCTTTCATATTATTGCATGTGAAAAGGAAAATAGAATAAGAGAATCAAGATCCTAATAGGTCAAGAGGTAGAGGGATAAAAAGAATATTTTTTAAAATATCCCCAACACTGATTCACCACCTCTTAGTGTTAGGTATATCTCAAACTAGTCCTTTCAATAGGAATTAGAGGAACCTTCACCTCTGATGGATTCTCTACATTGAAGATATTCTCTTTTGAAGACTTGAGAATGTTTTTTGAGTCAAAAAAGATGTGAAATTTTGATTAAGAGTCAGTTATCTCTGATCAGAATTCTATATCTACCAAAACCATGATGAACATGAAAAAGAAGGAGAATAGAAATCTGAAGAAGAAGTCCCTATTATCTAAAGAAGAGGAAGTATCCATATCTCTGTTCCTTGCTGATAATGAGGACATATCAGACATGGAAATTAATGAGATGGTTGCTCTTTTTTTCACTAATAATGTTGACAAAATTTATACCTCTAGTGGTTAGGAGATATGTGTCAGTACATTTGAAAACTATTTTTAGGAAACAATTCTAGCACAAGTGGTGATGATCAATCTACAACCTCCCAAGAATTATCAATTGACATATTAAGAGCTATTCTTCATGATATCCTTTAAGAAAGTACATCCCTTTTTGTGGAGTATTTCAATGAATGCAAGAAAATTTCACCCAGTTGGATGATTAAAATGAGGCTTTGGAGAAGGGATTTCATGCAAAAATTATTGAATGTCGAAATCTCTCCAAGAAAGTTGTAGCATTTGAAGAAACAAAGTGAGAATTTGAAATAGGTTCCTCAAAATGACTCAAAGAAGTTGAGGAGAAAAAGGGAATCAATAAGACTCTGGAGGAGAAGATAAATTCACTTGAAGATGATCTAAAAAAGAGCACTAAAGTCAAAAGGTTATATCTGGAAGAAAATTTCAAGAATATCAAGGAACATGGATCTTTGTTAGAAAATAGTATAAAGATACATGAATAGGATTTTTAAAGATTGAATAAGTCTTGTGAAGATAATATGACAATGATTATATAAAAAAAGTCATCTACAATATGAGATGTTTGGAGTTGGAAGCTCAATTGACCAATATTGATAAGACATGTATTGTGTCTCTACAAAAGATGGAAACATTTGTGGTTAGTACTCAATGCTCACAGGAGGATTATACTGTCAAAATACATCCAACATGTGATAAGAAGATCATGACTTCACTCATCGATATATCACAAGAAGCAGAGGAAGTGAAGGTACCATCCATTCCAACTTGTACTAATGTTTCTAAAATTGTTTCTATAAAAAGTATAGGTTGGAAGAAAAACTCTAAACAAATATAGATGAGGAAAGGTGATGAAATGCCTAGTACCATGGATAGGGTGGATAAAAAGAAGAATTTGAAATATGGTTCCCCAGATAGAGCACAACACATCAAGAAGAAGGCTAGAAAATTGTTTTCGACGCTTTCTCCAGGGCGCGCGCGTCCGTCTGTGGAGGACGAGCAACTATTTCCCCACATTCCCGCTTTCCAAAGGCAGGTGGCATTCGTTCCTTATTCAGGTACGTCTACTCCTTGATCGAAACGGGATGTCAGTTCTTCCTTCTGTGGATTCCCCCTCAGAACTCGTCACCTAGTCCGGGTCTCCCTCATAGATTCAATACGTTGTTCATGAATCTCATTCCCGGTGCCATATCTTCATGGACGCCGGTTAATTACACTACTTCCATCAAGACTTTCCATAGGTTCTTGACATGGTAGCGACCTTCTGTCGGAGTAGACGGCAACATCATGCATGTCGGGGCATCTCTGGGTGCGTGGTCATAGGGGAACCTGTATTCTTCCTCATAAGAGGGAATCTCAAGGGTGCAGAACCCGAGGCATGTATCTGAGGTATTCCTCAGCTTCCCATGTTTAACACAGGGTATTCCACGAGTTTAACTTCTTACAGAGATGATTACACCAAAGTCGCGTCATCTGAGGGTTTCCTCAGGCATCTCATGTTTATCACGAGGTAGGCCATGAGTTTAACGTCTTACGGAGACGGTATGAGGGTGATCAGAACGTCCCATAAAGACGGATCAGATTGGTATATCCCTAGGAGGGAACACGTGGAAGGTTTTCCAAGGGGATGGATTAGAACGCCCAATGAGGATGAATATGAGGTGGTTCTCCCCATGGAGGGGAGATGTCACACCGTAATGGTTGATCTGAACACCACTGAGGGCCGATCAGGGACAGCACTCCCCAGAATGGGGGACACCAAGTTCTACTATTAGTTGGGATTGATTCTCATGAAGGTTTCCTATGTACCATGTGTAGAGGACAGAGATCAAAACCCATGTAGTTCGAAGGGGTGATGAATCAGGGTGTACACAGAGAACAACGACCTGGAGACATGTTGGGGCTTACACGTGGATAACAGCCAAAGTACTGCTAGGAGAAGCGAGGAGGTGGATGGCATGATCCCACCGGGATGTGGCGGCCCAGGTGAGAATAAGGATGGGTGATGGAGAGTTGAATGAAGTGGAGGGGGAATGAAATGGGACCATCGCAGGGGAAATGGTGAAGTTGGGCTTGAGCCTCGAAGAGACCTCCTACGTATCCCCGTGGTAGGGAATCAAAGTCCGCGTAGTTCGGGATGGTGTCGGTGGACCGACGTGAAGGTGGACCTTGGTCCAATGGATGTTTTTAGTGAACCGACATGAATGTGGAACTTGGTCCGAATGGTATTGCTAGCGAACCGACGTGAAGGTGAACCCGGGGGTCCACTGGTGGTGGGATTGAACCTCATGAGGCTTCCTACATACCATGCCTTGACATGGATCAAAGTCCCCGTAGTTCAGATGGAATGTGGAATACAGTTTAACGTCATGCGGGACGGGGGTGAACCGACGTGAGTGATGTTGGAACGACCGGGTGATGCGCTTGAACCTTATGGAGGCTTCCTACGTACCATTCCTTGACATGGATCAAAGACCACGTAGTTCATAATGGTGTGTCTGCGAACCGACGCGAGTGAGGACCTTGGTCCGGATGGTGTGGGGCTTACACACTAGGCTGCCCAGGTGTTGGTGAACTGACGCGAAGAAGGTCGGGGTGACCAACAGGTAATGGGCTTGAACCTATGGGAGGATTCCTACGTACCATGCCTTGACATGGATCAAAGACCACATAGTTTAGGTTGGACGCCGGAAGGCCGACGTGAATGAGGAGGACCGGGGGGTCCTAGTGGTGGTGGGCTTGGACCTCATGGAGGCTTCCTACATACAATGCCTTAGCATGGATCAAAGACCACGTAGTTCAGGTTGGTCAAAACGACTTGCCGCTGGACCGGAATGCAGTTTAACGTCGTGTGAGACGAAGATGAACCTTGACGTGAATAAAAGACGAGAGGTGGTCTTGAGCCTCGTAGAGGATTCCTACGTACCCTGTCTTGACATGGATCAAAGACCTCGTAGTTCAAAGGGGCTTCATTGGCGAACCGATATGATGGTGAACCCGGGGGTCCACTTGTGGGGGGTGTCGGTGAACCGATGTGAATAAAGGACCTTGGTCTGATGGGATATGGGCTTGAACCTTAGGGAGGCTTCCTACGTACCATGCCTCGACATGGATCAATGTCCTCGTAGTTCGGGTTGGTCATAATGGCTTGCCATCGGACTGGAATACAGTTTTACTTCATACTGGATGAAGGTAGACCTCGAAGTGAATAAATGATGGGTGGGCTTGAACCTCATGGAGGCTTACTACGTACCATGTCGTGACATGGATCAAAGACCTCGTAGTTCAAATGGGTGTGCAGTTTACTGTCATTGCGGGATAAGGGAATATAGTTTAACGTCATGCTGGATGAGGGTATACAGTTTAACGTCATGCTGGATGAGGGCATTTCCATGGCCAATGCTTACTCTAAGCCCACGTGAGTCGTGCTCGGTGTGAGAAACAAGAGGCAGTAGAGACCTGACGATCATGTCGTGAAGGGTGCATCCGTGAGAAACGAAGTGGGGATTATGCGTTAGGCAGACCATGGTGCTGTGACTTACACTAGGATGGAGGCCCGAAGAAAATAATGACGATGATTTCGGGCTTGAGCCTTGAAGAGGCTTCCTACATACCCTCGTTGCAGGGAATCAAAGTCCATGTAGTTCTTCTGATGACGGCTTACCGCCGATTGGGGTTTTCAACGGCTTACTGTTGGATTGGGTGTGAACGGCTTACCACTGGATAAGGATGTGAATGGCTTACTGCTAAATGGGGTCACAATGGATTACCGCTGGATTGGGTGTGAACGGCTTACCGCTGGATAAGGATGTGAACGACTTACCGCTAAATGGGGTCACAACGGCTTACCGCAGGATTGGGTCACAACGACTTACCACTAGAAAAGGATGTCAACGGCTTACCGCTGCATAGGATCACAATGGCTTACCGCTGATTTGGATCACAAAAGTGGATGGGGCTTACGTGAGGAAGCTTCCCACGTGCCGCTATGGAGCGGAAATGGTGAATGGGGCTTACGCAAAGAAGCTGCCCGGGTGCTGCTATGGAGCGACAATGGTGAATGGGGCTTACGCAGGGAAGCTACCCGAGTGCCGCTATGGAGCAACAATTGCGGATGGGTCTTACGCAAGGAAGCTGCCCGAGTGCCGATATGGAGCGGCAATGGTGAATGGGGCTTACACAAGGAAGCTGCCCGGGTGCCGCTAAGGAGCGGCAATGGTGAATGGGGCTTATGCAAAGAAGCTGCCCGGGTGCCGCTATGGAGCGGAAATAGTGAATGGGGCTTACGCTTGGAAGGTGCCCGGGTGCCGCTATGGAGCGACACTGGTGAATGGGGCTTAGGCTTGGAAGCTGCCCGGGTGCCGCTATGGAGCGACACTGGTGAATGGGGCTTAGACTTGGAAGTTGCCCGGGTGCCGCTATGGAGCGGCACTGGTGAATGGGGCTTACGCTTGGAAGCTGCCCGAGTGTCACTATGGAGCGGCACTGGTGAATGGGGCTTATGCTAAGAAGCTGCCCGGGTGCCGCTAAGGAGCGACACTGGTGAATGGGGCTTACGCTAGGAAGATGCCCAGGTGCCGCTAATGAGCGGCACTGGTGAATGGGGCATACGCTTGGAAGCTACCCGTAACGGCTTCCTCATTTCTGGCCATGAGGGCATCCCAAATCACTGATGAATTAAGGCCTTCACCTATGCACTGGTGCAAAAGAGGGATAATTCCATGGGGCGTTGGAATCATGCCACTGTAGTCATGGCATTGAGCATCTTACACTTGGAGCATAAGGCATCTCTTGTTTGGAACAAGAGGCATCCTATGTTAGGAACATAGGGCATACTAAAGTTTAGAGTCTTGTAGGTAGGACTATTAGCATCTCATGCTAGGAGCATAAGGAATCTCTTATTTGGAGCAAGAGGCATCCTATGTTTGGAACATAGGGAGAATACTACAGTTTATAGTCTTGTAGGTAGGACTGTTAGGCATCTCATGCTTGGAGCATGAGGTATCTCTTGATTGGAGCAAGAGGTATCCTATCATTTGTTAGATAGGGAGTACTATAGTTTATAGTCATGTAGTGGGGACAATTAGTCATCTCATGCTTAGAGCATGAGGCATCTCTCGTATAGGGCAAGAGGCATCCTATGTCTGGAACATAAGGCATTACTACAGTTTAGAGTCATGTATAAAGGACTGTTAGGCAGAAGGTGCCTAGAAATGTTTGGTGTTGGGACTTATGTAAGGGCGGCCCTTTGTGGTTCAACCTGGCATAGGAGCCAAGTCATAGAGTTTGGAGGAGTTTCCCGAGGAATGGTTCGACTCAAGGTACTCGGGGAATTGATGATGAGAACCCCAACTCACGACATAGGAAACAAACCAAGAGGAATACATCAACTCAAGGTGTTTCATGGTGTGTGGAGGAGTGTATCAAATCATGTTATTCCATAGGTTAAAGGTGGGAGCGGATAAGGGCGCAATGGAAAATCCCGGCATCCCGGCCCGAAAAGTTCGTGGTGCGACTCTCCATTTTTCAGGGCGGTCTGTGACGTTAGTGAAGGGACCAATCCGGAGGGCCGGGACCGCACCCCGGCACTGACCCCGAGTGGGGGTGCGGGGGCGCAACCCCCTTGGTATAGACTGGTGGGAGCGAAGGTAGGATCCTCGCAAAGGATAGGTTTTTGTGAAGTAGCTTCGCAGAGCATGGCCTCGCGGAGCAATGGTCTCTCGCGGAGCTTGGGGGTCTCGCGGAGCTTGGTCTAGTGGAGCAAAGAGGTCTCGCAGAGCTTGGTGTCGCGGAGCAGCATCACGGAGCATGGGCTCGCGGAGCATGGACTCACAGAGCCTCGGCTCGCGGAGCAGAAACACGAAGGAAGTTTCTCACGGAGCATGGCTTCGCGGAGCCGCAATGCAGATCTCTGCTCGGCCGCCCAAGGGACGAAGTGGTTGTGGCCGTCCCTACGGAGAAGGGGGGTGAGGTTGGTATTTATAGGCAAGGGGCGCCGCGAAGCACAGCTCACTCGGTGCAAAGACAGAGCTTGCTCCGCAGTGGATCTTCGCGGCGCGTCGCGAACGTCAAAGAACTTCGCAGAGCCGTCCCGCCTCCTTTGCTTCGCGACGGGTTCGCGAACGTCAAATTCGTTCACGGAGCATCCCTCCTCCTGTGCTTCACGGCGTGTTCGCGAATGTCAAATTCGTTCGCGGATCACCCTGCCTCCTGTGCTTCGTGGCGGGTCTTCACGGCGCGTCGTGAACGTCAAACAGGTTCTCAGAGCTTCCCGCCTCATTGCTTTGCGGCGGCGCTCCGCAATCGCGGAGGCGGCTTCACGAATGGGCTTTGCGAACCAGTTTTCCATCCAAACTTCAAATGTCCTTAACTCCTAATCCGTAGCTCTGTTCGGGCCATGCGACCTACCAAATCTAAGCTGAAGAAAAGTTCTACGATCTTAGATCATTTATGGAAGCATTAGGAAAATTTCAGGGACACGTTTTCCAGGGTCTACAAAAATCTAATAAAAAAGATATCAATATGTCAAGACTTGTGGGTCAATGCTGGTGCTGAAACAGATTTGGACATTGTGCATTGGATTGTTGGCACAATACCTTAAATTTAAAAGCAAAGATGAAGCCCATCTCAAGGTGGATAAAGATAGGAAAGAAGAATAAACATCAACAAATCCAGAAGCATCTGAATACTGCATATAGATTTGGAATGATGGATAACATCTATGATGTATGTAATTGGAGTGGTCACAAGAGTGGTTCATGTTTATCTCAGAATGTATTCAAAGAAAATAAGAATATAATATCACAAAAGCTATAGAGGAATGAAAAAGTTATCTTGGGATGTAATCAGAAGTATGTTGGAAAAGAAAATTTTCCCAAGAAGATTACAAGGAGGAAAACAAAGAAGTCCTTGGATTCTAAATACAAGAAGTTAATGGGTAGTGCATCCGAAAGAACAATGATGAAGGATGAAACTATGAATAATACATTTGGAAATTACAGACATGATTCTAGAGTTTATAATTATATATTGGCTATCTGGTATAAAGATTTGTAAATAATGAGATAGGTGGAAGACACACATAATAAGGCTAGTAAAAAAGTAATAAGAAGATTCCACATGATGATAAAAAGTTGAATAATTGTTTGAAAACAAAAGGAAACTCTCATTTTCATGAATTTCAGTGTGTGAAGTGAAACAAGGATAGTCACACTATTAAAAATTTCATTGAACTTATTACATACCAAGAAGAATTTTTCAAAATGATGAAAATTGCACCAGGAGATTCTAATGCTTAGAATGATCTTAAATAAAAAATACTCAAACACAAAAAAATGGAAGAAGTATTGAGATCCACACAACCACAGTCAAAATTGAAGATTATATGTGCAACTGTGAGGAGAGGAGAAAATAGAGCATCTTGGTTGGTAAAATCATCATATCATTCCTTCTCACATTAAAGAATCAAGGAGGATCCACTTTATTCCCTTAAATATTTATGTATTTTATTTATTCAGATAATATTGGGAATTAAAGGGGAAGTTAGCTCTAAGGGGGAGAGCCTGAGAAGAAATGATTAATGTCAACTCTTAATAGAAAATCTGAAGAACTTTTCATTGATAGAAGATTCTTCAATTGATATTAAAATATTAATATGATGAAGGATCACCATTTATGAAGATGATGAGGAGTTTTTTATTGAGGGGGAGACATATGAAGAAGCTTCCAGAGTTATTATTTAAATTAGTATCAACTTCAGTAGGTATCAAATTCAATTACTATGGAAAGTTCATAAGAATAATGTCATTGGAAAAGGCATGACGTTTCTTAATACCTCATCCTTGCTTACTCCAAAAAATAAATTTTTACAAAGGGGGAGTAACTAAGTCAATCCATGACATAAGAATAATGAAAGTGTCCCAAGGACACTTATCTTCCCAATTGAAGTTGAATTTTTTTGATTCTTTGGTTGAAGTGAGTGTAGGAATTTCAGTTTTATTTTTTCTTATCACTTTCAAAATCTTTGGACTAGAATGAAACATGAAAATACGTGAAGAAAAGTTCATGGGATATCAACTCACGAGTTATCATGATCAGTAGATAATGGAAATTTTTTTTGTCTAAATAAAATCCTCTTGTTTTTACACCAAACATTGCTCAAGTAGACTTAGAGTGAAATGGTTGGTGGCACATTTCTTAAGAAAGGACTGATACCCTTTTCTATGGACTTTATATTTCTTGTCAATAAGGGGGGGGATTTAAATGAATGCTTCAAATTTGACATGGGAGAGAAATAAGTAAAGGGGATAGAGAATATTCTCATTTTGACATTGACACATTCATTTCATGAGAACATTAAGGTATTGAAAAAAATACAAAGGGGGATATTGTTACGACCACATTGTGTATGATGATTGTATTTTTTTTCAATAGTTGTCAATACTAGTAAAAATAACGAAGGATATGAAGAAGGTCTCCATAGATAATAGAGAATTCAATTTAGACGATTGTTGAACTAGTCTAAATTTCAATGAACTCATGTCAAAGGTGACACATTGTTTACATCAATGAAGAATTTTGATTTATCAACCATCTAAGTATGATTGGATAAGAACGAGGATTTGAAGAAGGCCATGAAATTCTTCACGATTGAATGGGAACCATGAAATACCTTACTTAAAGAAAATAATCATATTATTTTCATGAAGTTGGGAATAATGGTTGAAGAATACGAGAGAGTGTGGAAGGGATCAGCATTATAAGATGGCCATGCATTACACATTTCCTTAAAATCAGACGACTGTTGTACTGTTATTAATGTTAAAAATAGATGTATATAAGGGGACACATTATCTGCAACATTGAAGGTGTTTGAAGAATTCACAAGCCTCCACTTTTGGATGAAGAGAGATGATTGGATTTCTTTCGAATTAACATTCGAAAAAGAATTTAGGATTTGAAATGAGGATGAAGAAGTACTTTGGAATTCATATTCCCAAGAGTATAAGAATAAAAAAGGAAGATTGTTGAAGATGAAGATATGACCAGAAGTAGTGCATGGGCTTGGAACTATGAGAATTGCCAAAACTATGATGATGCTTTACTAATTGTATTTCACAAATATCATAATTTTGGAGACCTCGTGATGCAAGCCTTATGAAGGATAGAGGGATTAAATAAGTGTTTTTGGAAAAGGAAAGAATGTGTAAGGAAAGTCAAAAGTGGCACGCAACTATGGAGCACAAGTATAAGTGGCGCCCAAGTGTATGTTGCGCGAAAGTCATATTTCAAGATCATCACATCAAAATATGACAAAGAAAATAATGTGGCATGAAATTTAATGATTGGAGAGGAAGTCAAAAAGTGGTGCACAAGTATAAGCGGCGCACAAGTGTATATTGTGTGCAAGTCATATTTCAACATTATCTTATCAAAATATGACAATGGAAAGAAAGTGGAACACTAGTGATGGAGTGGTGCACATGTGATGGAGAGGTGCGCAAGTGATGTAGCATTGCACAAGTTGGAATGGTGTGCAAGTGTATGTGGAACGTAAGTCACCAAAATGACTATAAATAGATGTGTATCCTCCTCATTTTTTTCTAAGCTGAATCCTTAAGAGAAAATTTGATCTCTAATTGTGAAAGTAGTAGAAAATGTCATGCAATCTGAAGTGGTATGCAAGTTGAGAGTTATTTATAAGGCGTTCAAGTAGTGAGGCACGAAAGCAGAGTGGTGCTCTAGAAGAAGTGGCAGTCAAGTTGAATGAGTCAAGAAAGAATGGATTTTTTTGGAACAAGTTTGTTGTGTCTATCCCCTACGTGGCACACATGTTGTGAGTTGAGCACAATTATGGAGCACAAGTAGTCGGTGGCATGCATGTAGGGTGGTGCATAAGAAGGGTGGCAAGCAAGTAGGGATTAAAACGCAAGCTATGAGTTGTTCTAGAAGTTCTTATGAGCTTCTAGTCAACTGTGATGATGATATGTTGAGATGGAATTCATTTATTTAACAATAACACAGAGAACTTTTGATCATAGGATGAAGATGATGAAGTGTTCAGTGAAGTTGGTTTTGCACTGAAAGAGAAATTGTGAAGAAGACCAGGTTTCAGTGTTGCAGGTTTTGTATTAAATAAGTAGAATAATAAGAGTGTGAACATATAGGGTTGCTGCATAGAAATAATAGGTTGGTTACTTTCATGATTCTAAGTAAGTAACAAGGAGAAGAAGAAGGTTGTGGAAGAACCAAGTAGCACTATATCATTAAACATGTCTCAACAGGTGGAAGATTCTATTGGTATTGTAAATTATTTTAACAGAGAGAATAATTTCTTCAAAGGAATTATATAGAACCATTGAGTGTAAGGGTATATACTACTCATTGAAATTTGGAAGTGGATTGTTTCACCCCCTACGAGTGTGGTGAGAAACACTGGGAAGTGATTATTTCTTTCCCTCTTCCAAGTGTAGGGATCTACATTGACTAGTGTATTTTTTTCCTAGTCAACCATTGTAATAGTTACTACATTATATTGGAGAATCCGTGCAATGGTCATTACTATACATGGCAAGGATGTATCTCCTCTTAGTAAGTAGTGAAACTTGTAAAAATATCAAGTTCATATTTTTACTGCTTTAATATTATTGCATGAAATATGGAAAATAGAATAAGAGAATCAAGATCCGAATAGGTCAAGAGGTACTGGGATAAACAGAACAAATTGGTTTAAAATATCCCTAACATTGATCCACCCACTCTCAGTGTTAGGCACATCCAAAACTGGTCCTCTCAATTAATTTTAGATTACTTTTTGTGATAAAAATTTCTATAGATTAATATAAATACTAATCCACTGATAGATGAAGAGTGGATCATGCCCTTTGAAAAGATTTTTTTGGATTTGAGAGATAATTAAAGAGAGAAGGTAATTATTTCCGTGTATTGTTTAATAGAAGATGCTAACCAATGATTGTAATTGATTCCAAATAAAAAGGAGGAGGATATAGGGTGAATGAAATGGAATAATTTTAAGGAGATATTATTTAAAAAATACTTTCCTTGGGAAAAAGAGTTGATGTGAAAAAGGAACTTCTTCAATCTAATATATAATTAATAATAATGTATTCATGAGTGTGGGGAAAATATTAAAATATTATAAAGTCATGCTATGGACTATATTTGTAATAAAGAATGTATTATTTAATGATTCTTTTATAGGTTAAAGACATTCCTTCAAAAAAAAATTGTATCTAAAATGTTTTCATTATATGATCATATGGTATCATACATCATCAAGATAAAGAAAAAATTATCTAAGTAATATATTTTTCATAAAAATGAATAGAATAAGAGGATGAATGAGCACCAAGAAAACTAAGTGAAGAGAATAAAAATAGGATAGGAATGAAACATCTCACTTGTGATAATTGTATAAATAAACACCCTAAGACTTTATTCAAGGGAATTAGTAATTTATTGAAGTGTAGAGAGAAATTACATTAATTGAATGAATTAAAAGGTGATAATGAAGCTTCCATTGTTCATTGTTTCAACTATAAGGATATGGGGTGCTATGAAAAATAATACAGTGAATGTTAAGGTAATTCACCTTAAAATTTATAAGGGAGAAATAAATGATTATTTAAATACTACAGCTAAAGTTGAAACAACATAAGTTATGGTAGTATGTACATTGATCATAAAATCATGTTTTATTTTTTTTCTTATGTACGCACACTTCTATATTTTTCATAGATATTTAATAATATATTAACACTATAAGAAATTATTTTTCAATCAAGACACCTGGGGAGGATATAGTTATAATTAAAATAAATTTAGTGAGTTCTCTTAGGGTGAATAACTATTCCCTAGTTTCAAAAATGGTTGTTATAACTCTGTTTGGATTTGAAAAAATCTGAATTTTTGGGGTTTAATTAGTTTTAAGGATTTAAGAATCAATATATGATGCATAAAATAAGTTTTTATTTAAATAGTGGTATAATAATTCAATGGTTAAATAATTGTAGATTTTATATGGGTGTTATTATTGATATTTTGGGAATTAAATTCTTACTTCTTCATAAGAATTTCTATTTATACTAAGTGTTATCTTAACCTGTTGTAATCAATTTTTAGACAGGTGAAATAACTTTTCTTATTTCATGGATCTTATTATTCGTTAAAGGTTTATTTTTTGCCCCCTAGCCATGAAAAGTCATTATTAATCCTGCACGATTAGAATCTGAAGTGTAAATTGATTAAAATTCTAAATCAAAGAGAAAATATTATAGTTATAAAGTTGGAAACAATCAACTAGGCATATTTTATTTATAATTTCTAAAATTAAAAAAATAGAAGGAAAATATATCATGTTTTGTGTATAAATAATAAATTAATTATTAATGTAATATTCTATGAACACATTAAAAAGTGTAATTCTTATAAAGTACATATAATATTTATTTATGAAGTAATAAGTTCCCTATTATTAACCTAGAAATTAAAAATTCATGATAAAATGTATTAAAATGTCATGAGATGCTGAAAATCAATTAAAATTATGAGGAAAAATTTTCTATAAGGATGGGAGAAAGGAACACCATTAGTTTCTAATTTTTTTGGATGGATAATACATTCAACAAGATGAAAAACATGTAAAATTTAGCTAAAAAACCACGAAATAATAATATTTAAATATGATTGTTATAACCTAGTCATTGAGTTGGAGGGTATGAATGGGGATAAAGAAATTATGAAATATATGTAAAAATTATTTCATTAATATAAACAATTAATTCATTCAAAATACATTTACATTCATATATTTTTTGTTACTAGAAAATATATAAGGATAAATTCTTTTTGTAGTGTAAGAATACATTCTTAAAAAAATAGTTTTAGGTGTTTTATGTAAGAATAATTAATATTAATTTATATCACTTTTAGAAATTTTATTTTTAGAAATGAAATTAATTTTTAAAATTATAATATCTAAATTATCTTATTGTTAATTTTTTCATATTTTTTAAATATAGTTGATTTTTCATTGATTAATGAAAAAATAATCATTTTCAAAATAATTTTTATTTAATGACATTATTGTGATATATTAAATTTTAGATAAAGTATGGATTTGTTAAATTTTAGACTGAATATTTTTATTTTTCTTATAATACTACACAAGGGACTAAGGAATGATTTAAGAGAACTTGGGGATTATTTGGAGCATGAAACTCTAATTTTTGAAGAATTAGAGAGTGGCACATAGATGGTACGTGGTTAATAATAACTGTATGACACAGCTATGAATATTTAAAAGTCAACAGTTTATTTAATATAAACTTATTTGGGAGGCTTCATGAATGTAACAAACCTTCAATAAACATCATGTGAAATTCACATGATCTGTTCATGGTTTCTTCTAACCATGTACCTAGCCATGCGAGGGGTGGAGGGATTGGGTTGTGAGCATGCATGAGTTGTGCATGATTTTTCTAACCATGTGCCTAGCCATGTGAGGGTGGGGGGGGGGGGGGTAACCTTTGGTATTAAGTTTATATTGTTGGCACATGGTTTCACCAACTATGTGGCCAAACCATGAGATCATTTAAAAGGGCGATTTTAATGTTTTGGTCCCAACCCCTCCTTACAAAGATTCTACAATGAGGGGATATATATAATGACCCCCAAGTCCTACCTCTAGTATTCCATGAGTTGGTGACTAGCATCTAGGGTATAAAAATCTTGTGTTATGGTAGGTATGACCCTATATAGTAATGTGGTATTGGTCAATAAGATGAATCATCCACAAACAACTCCATGACATCATATAAAAAGAAACCAAAAGTATACCACATGCATGTATATGTAGAACCGATACATATAAATGTATCCATAGTAAATAACCAAAAGTAAAGATAAATTAGTGACATAAGAAATATCAAGGATATGATCTAGTAATGTCTAGAATGGTCCATGTAATCCCTCTAGAAACCTGAAAACATTTCTATACATGTAGGGTGGGTATATAAGTATACTTCGTAGGAAAAAAAAATTCTCTCATGCACATGTGGAAGAACCATACTAGTGAACCTATGAGAAAAAGTAGGACCAAATAGAACCTATCATGGTATACTAACCATACCAACCTCAACAAGGCACTGTCACCAAATAATGAAAACAAAGTAATATAATATAATTGGAATCACATCGATAAGTGTACACCACACCACTTTCCCACTGGTATTACGCTCTCACATCGAAGGTCATACGTCCTGTCGCTTCCATAAGATTTGTATATGACATCATACCACATGAAGAATCACAACCCAAGACACTTGAAGACTCCTAGGCTTTCCAACCCACAAGCATGGCCACATCTCACCTCTATTGAAGACACGTGGGCTACCACCCCACAAACATGATCAGATCTCTCCCAAAATCACCTACACCATCACACCTCAAATGAAAACACCTGGTCTATCACAAACACCTCCTAATTAACTAAAAAACCTCAGTACATCACAACATGTGAAATAACTAACTTTCATAGAATAGATTGCAGGAAAGAGCGGGTACCTAGCCATCCGTACTCCTCATCGAATGTCGATAAAAACACCCCTGCGTGACTATGCGGGTGTCAAAACATAGTGCAATACACTGGTGTGGTGAATATAGGAGTTTCAAACAATATAAAAGTATATATATAATATCAAAAACTCAATCCCAACTTATGGGTTCAAAAACAAACCAAAAAACTCACAACAACACAACTTTTACTGCCACCATTAAAATAATAACACCACAAAACAAGACACAAACCCCAGTTCACATTTCAACCAATTTAATTTAATAATTTAATTCCTTAGTTATTTAGAATCAACAAAATTTAATCACAAAAAACACTATTTAATTATTGATTTACAATTTTCATCCCATTATCTAAACCATCTCATGTCATTTCAAACATTATAAATCACTTATCCCAGAACAACTCAGGCATATATCAGAAATAAGGAACCACCTTTGCACCCCAAATCACAGACAAAAAAACAACCTAAAAAACCAAAAATCATGTTACATGAACCACATCATCATACCAAAATCAATTCCATGAAACCACCTCACTGCCCCAAAATCATGGCCCACAAACCACCTCACCTCCCCAAATGGAAGTCTAAAAAATCACCTCTCCACCCCAAAATCATAGCTCACAAACCACCTCACACCCCCCAAAGCTTGGAAAAAGAATAATAAAACCCACATTACCCAACCACACATCACCATCCAATAATAATGAACACACTTCATAACAAATAATGATCATTTTACAAATTTAAAAAGGGTCTTTTATCACATTTCACTTTATTTTATGGATGTTATCACACAAGTCATTATCCTAGTGTAGTTGTTTTATTTAAATAATATATGTGGTTAGTAAATTTAAATTTTAGGGTGACAACACAACAATAATAACCAAAATATAAATATCAACACATATATATAGTGCAAAAAAATCCCCCAACGACTACAATATTTAGTGGGGCATCAAGTCCGTACAATCCATAATATAAAAAATAACATCAAGGGTATAAAACATGTGAATAAAACCCCATATACCCCTTCCAATTTAAAATTAATAAATTATTTATCTTTAATTAATACATCAAAATTATAACCCATATGTAAACAAAATATAACCCCTCCTGCATGATACACAATAAATTAAAATTAAGGATTCCATACCTCAAATATTTTTTCCCAACTTGAATTGCACCACAAGGAAAAGAAGAACACCGATGAACCACAACCACACCATGAGAACCACATACCAACATACAACACACCCAAATACCAAAAAAACAAAACCCAACTCACACTCCATACCATAATAACCTCGCTGTAGTGAATCCCTGGGAGTTGAACAGAAGAAAACCTACTAAGAAGAAAGAAGGGATTACTATTGATTTCTAAAGAACAACCATGATGAAAAAAGATAAAATTGGGAGGAAGAGGGCTCAATGAAACCCTTTGGGTGCCTAGTGTTTTCCCAAAATGATAAGAATAATAAGGAACCACGGAATGATTGAAAATTCAGCCAGAATGAACTTTCCAAAATGCACTGGATGAGGGATTGACACGATATGTAATCCTATTTCATGTCATGTAGTACATTGGGTTTTATTTCAACAAAAAATTAATCACCTTTTTATTTTTTCAACCTTTAAAATCCACATGTTATTTAATATCATCACACAAGCCGTGAACCACCATTACTCACCGTGTAGTACACTTACACAATGTGTATTTCCTTCAACAGTTTTGCTTCACCTCTAACTTCCACTAAAAACCCATGAAACCTCCCCGAACACCTCGAACAACAAAAACTGAAAATGTAAGGACTAGGAGGGAACAAAAGGGTACATTAGAAACATCTAAAATGATTATAACCCTTGATAATAAAAAACCAACCTATAAGAAAAGGGGTGCAAACAACCACCCTGCAAGATACCTCTCAAGGGTCTAATCATATCTTAAATGCTACCAACAAACAAAAACACCAACCGAAATGACAAAAAACAACACTTGATAACCACATCACTATAACCACAAGCTTCCTTCTCTCAGAAAACCACTCCACTACCATCATAACCTCCACGTATCCTAATCCAGTAACTACTACAACCAACAAACTATACCACCCCGAACACACAAATCAAAGAATTATGTCTTCGTTGTCAAGATACTATCTTCTCTAGGAGACACTAAGTCACTTACATGATATTAATCCCATCATAGTTAATGAATCTCGATTAAGAATCAATTCCTTCCCTTTTTATATGTTAAGAATTTATCAGAAATCACACCACACACATCATAAACCATGGAAAATAGCTCATCTCATAATACAAAAGGATCCAAGCATCACATCAAAAATGAAAATAGAGGAAATAAAAAATCAAAACAACTCCTGGTACTGGGCATGAATCTGCATCTCTCATTCCCAAGTACTCTCCTCCATGAAGCCATACCTCCAAAACACACAAACAAAAGAAGTGGTCCATCCACATAATTCCTTATCTTGGTGATCCTGGATCTCTACTATCTATTCCAGAAACATCATGTCATCATAAATATCCAACATAAACCAGTCAATGACATGGGAGTCGTCAGGAAGATACCGATGAATTTGAGGTACATGAAAGAAATTGTGGATCTTCTCCAACCATAGTAAAAAAACTAATACGCCACCTCCCCAGATCTCCCCAAAACCTCAAAGGCCCCAAAAAACCTTGGAGAAAGCTTTCTCCCTCTTACAATTCTCCAATGACCAGGTCAAGGGGAAACTATTAAGAACATTTGGTCCCCAAACTCAAACATGAAGGTCCTCCTTATACGATCAACATAATACTTATACCGATCTTTAACTACTTTTATCTTCTCACGAACAAGATGAACTTTATATATCATGCTTTTCACCACATTGGGACCAAGAATGGATATCTCCCCAACCATCATCCAACACAGTGGTAAACGACATAGTATATCATACAAAGCCTCAAATGGGGACATTATAATGGAAGAGTGATAAGTATTATTATATGAAAACTCCACCAAAGGTTGGTGTCATACCCAGGATCCACCAAAGTCGAAGAAACATCAGCAAAACATATCCTCTAACGTCTGGATAGTTTGTTCCATATTCCCATCTATCTGAGGGTAGAAAGTAGTACTAAGGCATAACTACATTCCAAAAGATGGTTTTAGTCCCCTCAAGGATGATGATGTAAAATGTGTGTCCTAATCCAAGAAAATATAACTCTAAACTCAATGAAACTATTCCACTTAATCCAAATACCTCTTAGACAATGAATACTCTATGCCCGACTTATTGATTTCTAATAAGTGGGCCATTTTATTAACTAATCCATGACCACCCAGATAGAATCAAAACCTCACTGAGCTCTGGGAAAACCTATGATGAAATACACAAATATTTTATCCCATTTCCACTAAGAAACATCCATGGTTTATAAAAAACCACTATGAACATGATGCTCGACCTATAGTTTCATGAAAACCATGTACCTTGTGAAAAACTCAACCACTTACCATTTCATACCATGCCACCCAAACAACATATTCAGGCCATGGTACATATTGTAAACACCTGGGTGTACTACCAAATGTGAGTTATAGAACTCATAGAGAACTCCCCCACACATCACTATAGGAAAAAGAAACCTCCCCTGAAAAATTATCCAGTTTCAACCATCCTATGACCATCCATCCTTAGCATCATCATGGTCAACTTGATCATGTCTAACCTCTACCTCTGTGTCTACCCACTAAGACTACACCACTTGCTGCATCATGGAAGATTGATCCATCGTCTAAAATAAAAAACCATTACTACCATTGACCCTTGAATCATAGTGCAAGGGTGCCAAATCCTACATTGATCCCCAAGAACCCCCAAACCCGCAAAAAACACCCTTCCATGACTTCCATATCAATGATTCAACAAAAAATTATCCTTTCCTAAGTTGTAGAAGATATCAAAATCATAATATTGAAGAAACTCCATCCACCACTACTGCGGAAAGTACAAATCACCCTGGGGAAGGACATAATTCTAACTATTATAATCCATGAAGTCCTCAAAGCACTCCCCAATGAGGAAATGTGACCACAACTTCACGAAAACACAACTTCCCCTTGCCCTAGATCATGGGTGGAAAAATTATATTCATCAGTGTGTAACTGACTAGACCGATAAGAAATATATGCCTTCTACTACATCAAGACACACAATATTCTCAGATGGGAAGCTTCACAAAACTACACAAACATCACCCCCTCCTAAGGAAATCGAAGCACTGAAGAACTAACCAAGTTCCAATTTAGGTATCCAAACACTACCTGGAACTGACCAGTCTACAAAAATATTGGTCTTTTATAGTAAAAGATATCAACAGGGCTAAAAATTAATAGAAATCATGAAAAATTCTCTAATAATTGCCTGGAAGGCTAAGAAAAATATGAACCTCTACCACATTATTGAGTGATTCCTAAGAAAAAAATTATTAAAACTTCATCAGGTCTACTACCAAGCCTTGTTGATACACCACATGTCCATGTAAATTCACCTATAGTGTCTAGAATATACACCTAGATAACTTTCCATAGATATGGTTGTTTTGAAGAACATGAAAGATAGTTCTCAGATTCTTGAAATGATCCTCATATGACTTAAAGTAGATCATGATATCATCGATAAATACAATAAATAACTGATCCAGGAACTCATGGGACACATATTTCAAAATACCCATGAACACAGCTAGCACATTATTAACATTGAATAGCATGAATACAAAATCAAAGTGAACATATCTTCTTCTAAAGGTATTCTGAGGGATATCTCCCTCCTTCACCCTCAACTAGTGAAATCTAGACCATAGTGTGATCTTAGTAAAAAAGTATCCCCTATAAGTTGGTTGAAAAGATCATATATCCTCAGAAGAGGGTAACAATTTTGGCTATCACTTTATTCAACCCATGGTAGTCTATAAAAAAACCAAGACTACAATCCTCCTTATTATAGAACAAGACTGAAGCACCCCACAACGACACACTGGTCTAGATAAAACACTTCTACATTAGATCATCTATCTCAATCCTCTACTACCACAACATAGAAGGGTCCATTCAAAGAGGATCCATTGAAATTAGATAATCAATAAGCTGAAATTCTATCCCAAACTCTACATCACATTTAGCGGGTAGTATCACAACCTCCTTGAAAAAACATACAAGAAATACCCAATGAACCTGGGAAGCTCTACCATCCTAGAATCCACTGATTCTATTGAATTCTCAGCTAACAAGTAAAGAAGGGTCTCCACATGCTAAATGAAAACCTGAAAACTATGCTCACCAATGACAACCACCCGCTCGCTATCCACATTTTAAAACATGACTCCCCTCTTGATGTAGTTAATTATAACACATAAAAAATAGAAACAATTAATGATTATGATGACATAATTTGGCTACATTGGTAGTAGGAAAATATCCCCACAGGACTGATGCATCCCCATCATTAGTCTAAATTCTATCACACATCAAACAAGATAGAATGGACTTCGATTGACATAGTCAACACCAGAGGTATGATAATACTCTCTATATCTAGTCCTAGATAATGTGATTGATTGAGTGAAAAAAGGAGTGAGAATCACTTTAGTGAAACAAAGAACAAAAAAGAATACTAAATAAACATATTGTACCGATAACAATCTCTATCCCCTCTATCACTAATTACTACTCTTTGTGAAACTAACCATGCTAAGTTACTATACCTCTCTGCTAATCACAACTTATATAGCCGTGATTGGGTTGAAGTCCCTAAATATGAGGAACATACTAAGTTCTTCCTATACCCGATCCATATCCCCTCAGTGGAGCATAATCTTGTTTCTCCTACTATTGAAACAATCTCACTAGAAACTACTACTGAGTCTGGTACTAAACTTACCCACATCCACTAAAATAATAAAAATGAACCAATGTGAACTGGTTCTAGTGATGACCAAAAACCCCACAAACTAAATATATTGGCATATAGCTCACATAAAAAAATTTAATCCACTGGCCTTAGAAGGATGAAAAGGAATCTATTGAGGTCAACTCCCTTCTTGTTGAAATACCAAAGGTCCTAGTTATTGATACCTTCCACTTATAACTCTAATCCTCAAAGAACCCCACTAGTTTCCCTCCCATGGAAAACATAATCGTAATTACATCTTCTCGATCACATCTTCCTTCTTCTGAACCCCTAGTTATGTCGACAATGTAATAGGAGTAACTACATACTGGATAGAAGGATAGAGTTCTGCCTCAAGATGTCTCACATAAGACTCCACATCTAGAAATAGATCTATAATAAAATGTAGAAGGCCCTTGAAATTGATTCTTAGATAACACACTAACATTCTCCACTAATGAAGTGAAAGATGACCCTTCCTCTTTACTTCCATCATGGTCGATGAAAGGAACTATGCTCGGAACTCCTTCTATAAGTAAACCTACAAAAAATATACCTCCTTCTGATCTCCCAGATATATCATCCACCACTAACGTGTAACTCCCCATATCTGATTGACTTTTAAAGGGACCCGATACTCTATCAGGGCTGATATCAAACTGAAAGTGATATGAAGATCCTCCAACTAGCTCCCTATCTCTACATCTAGAACACTTCTCCCATACTTCCACAAGGACTGTTTCTGGAAATCATGCAACGTCGTCTTCTAGTGATCATCCTCTTAAATTCTATCAACCCTATGATGATTAATAAGAACAACCTATTGAACCTAAAATACCTGAGACACATTAAATTGACATACATGAGACATAACTTAAATGAAAACATAGCAATCCCAAATCTTGATAGTGTGGAATTTTATTAGGATTAATTTTAGTTCATTTAATTCATTTTTTAATCCATTTAAACCTTACCCAAACAACAAAAATTTAAACAAGAACACACATCATCATGATGTATGTAACTCTCCTAGGTCTCTACCCTGCTTATAGGTCCACCTCAGTTGGACATTCAATAATATTAGATTCCATGAACTGGATCACTAGGGCCCTAAAATCCAGTGTCCTAGCCAAAATCCCTATCCAATTTAACGCACCAAGGTCAAATGACATTGTTTCAATACCACCCCTTGCAATCGTCACTATTCCTAACTACAAAATTCATCCTATATCTCAAACACTCCTCTAGTAACACTATTCCATGGCCCTCCCTCTAAATATGCTGCAATGAGGGGTGAGAGATAATGACCTCTCAAGTCTAGCCACCAGTAGGCCCCGGGTTGGAAAACAACACCAAAGGTATAAAAAAAATATGATATGGAAGGAATTAACCACTATAATAATATGGGATCGAGAGATAATATAGATCATGTATAAAAATAATACCAAACAAAATATAAAAAGAATTTAGAACAATCCCACATGCATGTATAAATAGAACTGATACATACAAAATTCAGCAAATTAAAAACCCAAAAAGTAATGAAAAATCTATGACACAAAAAATTTCAAAGATCAAATCGTGGAATGTCTAGAATGGTCCAAATAGTCCTCCTATAAACCTAAATACAATGTTAAATACATAGGGTGATAATACATGTCTACTATGTCGGAAAACCAAAGTCTGTCATGATTATGTGAATGAAACAGAGTAATGTACCTATGAGAAAATAGTAGAACCAAACAGTAGCTATGAAGGTATACTAACCATCCCAACATCACCAAGAAATTCTCTACAAATAAACCAAACAATTTAATACAATATAATAAAAATAGCATCGATAATGGTACCCCACACCACTTTCCCACTGGTATGCCACTCTCACACAAAATATTGTATTTCTTGGTGCTCCCATCTCTTCTAAATACTATTCTACCTCACAAGAATGGTCACAACAAATCATGATCAATGAAAACATGTCTCACTACCCAAAAAGCATGGCCACATCACACCTCTCCTGAAGACACATAGGCTACCATCCCATAAGCACAATCATGTCTTTCCCAAAAACACTTGGGTCGTTACAGCACACCTAAAAACACATGGGCTTTAAAAAACACCGTATAATGCACTAATAGACCCCTAAACATTATAGAACATGAAATACCTACTCCACCAAGAAGAGAGATTGGGAAAGCCTGGGTAGCCAAGCATCCCTAATCAACACTGGATATCGGGAAAAATACCACCCCACGTGACTATGAGGGTGTTGGAACACAGTGCTTGACATGGGAATGATGAATATTGAAATCAAAAGATTATGTAAGTATATATATATATATATAATATAAAATACCAAATCCCATTATATGGGATAAAAAAATCAACCAACTCACAACACTACTGCTTTTGCTTCCTCCACTAGATGCATAACAATACAAAACAAGACAGAAACCCCATTTCACATTTTCATCCAATTTAGTTTAATCATCTAATTATTCTAATTATTTAGTATCAACCATATTTAATCACACAACCCAAAAATTTGTTATTCAATAACAATTTTTATCCCCTTATCCAAACCAACTCATTTCATTCCAATCATTATTAATCACATATCCCATCACTACTCGTCCATCTATCAAAAAGAAACCACCACCTCATTGCCCAAAAATAACGACCCATAAACCACCACACCAACTCAAAAACACAGCACATGAAACACCTCAACACTTTAAAAGCATGACCAAAACCACCTCACCACCCAAAAATCTCTACTCACAGACCCCATCACCACCCAAATGCACATCCAACAAACCACCTCGCCACCCCAAAAGCACAACCCAAAAACCACATTTCAAATCCAAAAGAACTATACATGAACCATAATCCCCAAATACCTCATCAACATAACACAATACCACCCACATCACAACACATCACAACACATGAAGATAATTTTAATGATTTACCAAGGGGATTTTTCCCATTACACATTATTTTAGGGATTTTATCATACAAGTCATTATCCCATGGAAACCATTTTATTATCCAAATATAAGTTGTTAAACAATATCAATTTTAGGGTGATATCAAAACAATTACAACCAAATAAGAAATCTCAACACATATATCCAGTGCAAAAAAATCACCCAATATCCAATATTGTCAGTGGTGCATCTAGCCCATACAATACACAATATCACAAATATCATCAAGGATATAAACGAATGTGAATCAAACACCATTTACACCTTTCAATTTATAATTAACCTATTAAATCTCCTTAATTAATCCATAAAAATCATAAACCAATGGTAAAAAAGCAGAAAACCCACCCTACATGATACACAATAAAGGGAAATGTGGTATTTCATTCCTCAAAAAAGCATTCTAGCTCGTTGTGAACCACAGGGTGAAAAAGAACACCGGTGAAACAAAACTGCACTATGGGAAGAAAAAATCAACCTACCCCACACCCAAATACAATAAATAAATCCCAAAACACACTGTAAACCACAACAACATCACTAGAGTGAAACATTAGGAGATGTATATAAGAAAACCCCCCAAGAATAATGAAGATATTACCACAAATTACCAATGAACAACCACTAGGAACAACAAATCAATGAGGGAGGAAGTGGGCTTGAAGAACTCCTCATGGAACATAGGGTTCTCCCAAAATAAGGGGAAGAAGAATCAATGACCAAATGAATGTAAATTCATCCATAAGGAACATTTAAAACTGCACTACATCAGGGATTTACACAATGTGTAATCCCCATTCATGTTGGGTATTCCTCAGAGTTTAGTTTCACCGAAAAACATGCCACCTTTTTATTATTTAACCCCAAAAATATACATGTCATGAACTGACCTTTCACTAGACATGAAACACCATTACACAGCACGAAATACACTTACATGGTGTATATTTTCTATAGTAGTTCTACTACACTTTCATCTTCCAATGAAAACTCCCAAAACCTCCCCTAAACACCTCTAACAACCCAAACTATAAAACTAATAGACTAGGAGGGCATGAAACATTAAAATTTTCCCTTAATACCTTAAACACTTTTCCCAAATTTTATTCTCATATTTACATATAGAATCCCCTCATTTCCATTTCTCCTTTCTCCTATTATCTAGGCTTTGTGATATCTTCTTCACACAAGAACCGATCAAACAACTATTCATCATGTTGGATAGATAAATCTATTTATTTGATTATTATTAATTATTTTTTCTATTTCTCTCATCATATAAAATTATTACCTCATGTGAGATAATATTACCTTTTTAGAGAGTTTATCTACCTCTTCCATTTTCTATCATTACAACCTGAATCATTGGTCATTACTGGATGATTATTCATCCAAAAGTATAATGTTAGTGGTCTATTTTTTCCCCAAAAATTATGTATTTCTATATCATGCACCATCATTCCACACACAAGAATTTACATGTGACACCTTATAAATTTTATATTTAATTAAATAAATGTATATACATTGATGTGATACTCCCATAGGCCCCTTATATTTCTAGATGTTGTCAAACATGATGTAACATCCCGGACCCGGGTGCCACGCAACGGGTGCCCCGAGTCCGGTTCGCCACGTGACCTCAAGCGCATTTCCCCAAACGCCAGAGTCTGCCGACTTGCAGCGAGGGCCCGGGTCTGATAGTGGGGAAACTATTCCCTCATTTGTCAAAGTGTAGCGCAATGGAATTTAGAATAAACATACAATGACAGTGGAAGCAGTAAACATGCACAACTGAATTAAAGAACTGCAGTAGATATAACCAAATGTACATAAATAATGATGCAACATGTCTCAAGTTCTATGAAAACAGCCAGAACATGTTATAAATCAATACAGTACAACAAAATACAGAGTACCTCAAAACAAGCAATCAGCTCGCAGCGGCATCGCAAGCCTAGGCTCGGTCCCATGCCCTCCTACTCCTCAGAAACAGTCAAGTACCTGTATAGGGACTCTTTCCCCAATCTACACATACAGAAACGTAATCTGTTTGAGCCAAAAAGCATGACCCAAAAAAGGTGTGAGAAATATATCTCAGTAGGCACCCACCAAAGGCCTGTGCCCAACTACGTGTAAGCATGCAACAACAGTGTGCAGTAGTAAAATGAAATAAAGTAAGCAGTACTAAAAATTAACTAACATAACAATTAAATTTCCATTTTATTATTCATTTAATTCATTATATACAAGAAATCACTATAGTGGATTTCTAAACAAAACAGTCCACGTCCTCAGACAAGAAAAATCTTACCCTCGGGTAAGCAGAATCCAACCCGCGGGTATTGCCCTTAGGACGAAACAGAAATTTCCCTCAGGCATAGGAAGTGTCACCCTCAGGCACAGAATTCAAGCCCTTAGGCATGAAAGGTTTCCCTCAGGCGAAATACTACAGCCCTCGGGCTAAATAGTGCAGTGCCCTCAGGCTAATCACAACAACGCCCTCAGGCCAAATACAACAGTTCCCTCAGGCTAAAAAAGTAATCGGGCCATGCCCAACACGTAAACAATCAGTAACAAGCAATTCCTCTCAAGGAAATTTTACAATTACTACTTTAAAGGCATACCCTTGGGTATCCTGGAAAAACAGATAAACAGTGAAACACACCCTGGGGGTGGTTCCAGATCCAAGAAACGATCCCAACCAGCATTTTATTATCACAATTCAATCAACTATGAAATTCTAGTCATTAAATATAGCAACGTACTCAGCCACACGACACCCCAACATGGGTTCGTGGCACAAAAATGCACAAAAACGCATGACAGTTGGAAAATAAACACAAATCCACCTACCTTATTCGCCAACAAATGTTATACCCGAACGCCAAATCTAGAAACGCCCAAGAACGACGTAGATCTGACGAAGAACAAAACCTATTCAAATGTAAATAACTTACGTTAGGGAAATAATTGGTAAGAATGGTACCAGGAGAGGAGATGGATTACTCGTGTGGTGCCAACGGGATCATCCAAGGCGGAAACCGATTCCAGACGAACACTCGGTGGATCGTGAAAGGCCCGACCGTCCTCCTTGGATCCAAAATGGCCCAGAAGCCTCCTCTTCCAAATGAGGAGTCTACTGCCCTTTTTAAGCCGAAAAATAAAAGTACATGATGTGTACATCTGAGTACACGGCGTGTACTCCTTTCATTTAACTATTCATTTGGCGGCACCGCCACACTGTTCATTCTTCGACCTGAGTACACAACATGTACTCCTGAGTACATGGCATGTACTATCGCCTAGCTGGAGATGACTCCACTGCCTTACTATTTAAGCCTGCCGACTGACTACATGGCGTATAAGTACCACTACACGGCATGTAGTCGGTTCCTACACCCTTCGTCGCAGGCATGGATACATGCCCCGTGTACCCATTCCACACGACCAAATGTACACGGCGTGTGGAAAAGTATACGGCGTGTAGTTCCAAAATTTAGGATTTTTCCCCATTTTCCATATTTTCTCAAAAACACTTAAGGAAAGTGAAAAAGAAGAAACCCGTACCTCAAAACTAAGAATCAGGTTCTTAAAAACTTCCCCCTTATAGAAATTCGTCCCCAAATTTCCCTTCGAAGGGTGGCGAAGAATAAGCTCAGAACAACTCTGGCCGCTGAGCACGTACGTCGGCCTCCCACTCCCAGGTCTCGTCCTGCCCTCGGCCATGCTGCCATAACACCCGTACGAGAGGAACTGACCAGCCTCAGAGAACCTTTGTGCTCCTGTCAACGATACGGATCAGATTCTCCTCAAAGGACGCATCATTCTGAAGCTCAACCTCCTCTGGATAAAAGGTGTGAGAAGGGTATGAATGGTAGCGACGCAACTGAGACACGTAGAAGACGTCGTTCATGGCTTGGTACCGATGCGGTAACTGCAACTGATAGGCAACCAGTCCGACTCTCTCCAGAATCTCAAATGGTCCCACATACATCAGTGAAAGCTTACCATGTCTCCTGATCTTCTTGTGTCCCAGCCTTGGTGAAACACGCAAGAAAACCGGATCCCCGACCACGAACTCCAAAGTTCGTCTATGGCGATCAGCATAAGACTTCTGACGAGACTATGCAGTAGCCATCCGCTTCCGAATCAACTGGACCTGCTCAGACGTCTCCTGTACGAGCTGTGGCCCCAGTAAAGCTGCCTCACCTGCCTCTAACCAGCACAAAGGTGATCGGAATGTCCTACCATATAAAGCCTCGTATGGTGCCATGTCAATAGTTTCCTAAAAACTATTGTTATAGGCAAACTCGACTAAGGGTATATGATTTTACCAAAATCCCCCAAAGTCTAGGACTCATGCGCGCAACATGTCCTCTTGCACCCGTATCCTCCGCTCTGACTGGCCATCTGTCTGAGGGGGGTATGCTGTACTCAGAAGAACCTGTGTACCCAGGGCCCTCTGAAAACTCTTCCAGAAATGATATGTAAAGAGGGCATCCCTATCAGAAATGATAGAACGAGGTACCCCATGAAGACGTACGATCTCTCAGATATACAGCCTTCTGAGCTCGTCAACACCGAAGGTCTCCTTGATCAGCAAGAAGTGAGCTACCTTCGTGAGTCTGTCCACAACAACCCACATGGAGTCATTTCCTTGAGGTGACCTCGGTAACCCAGTCACGAAATCCATCGCGACATCATCCCATTTCCACTCGGGAATGGGTAACTGCTGTAACAGCCCAGATGGTCTCTGATGCTCTGTATTCACCTGCTTTTAGGTGGAACAGCTCGTGAAAAACCCAACTATCTCTCTCTTCATACCCGGCCACCAGTACTGACGCCTCAAGTCACGGTACATCTTGGTAACCCCGGGATGAACTACCCAAACTGAAGCATGAAACTCCCACATCACCTCCTCGCGTATATCCCCTGAAACGCATACTCGTCCACGGAAACAAAAAAACCTCACCATCACCTATCGTCCAACCGGGAGGAGGGTCCTCACTTTCCTCCGACTCCCGTAGAACTAGGCCTTCCGAATCAGATAGGTGTCTCATCCTCACTCTTTCCAGGAGGGTAGAAGTCACAACTAACGAGGAATGATAAGCCTACTCCTGACTGTCGTGCACCTCCAGATGCAACTTAGAGAACAAATCCATAAGCTCTGAACCACCATGGGACTCCTGCACTGCCTGTAGCTGAGTCTTCCTGCTCAGTGCATCAGCTACTACATTACCTTTACCAGGTGTATAGGCAAGATCAAAATCGAAGGACTGTAGGTACTCGACCCACCTTCGCTACCTCAGATTCAGGTCACGCTGAGTAAAGATATAGTTGAGGCTTTTGTGGTCGGTGAAAACCACAAATGATCTCCCAATAGATAGTGTCTCCAATAGCGTAAAGCATGAACAACTGCAGCCAACTCGAGATCATGCGTCGGGTAATTCTTCTCATGTGGCCTCAACTGCCGAGACCCGTATGCAACAACTCGATCGCCCTGTATCAAAAAGGCTCCCAGCCCAATCCCTGATGTATCACAGTAAACTGTATAGCTCTTCCCCAGCTCTGAGAGTATCAGGATTGGTGCTGATTTCAACCTTCCCTTCAGGTCATGAAAAGCTGTCTCACAAGCTTCTGACTAAACGAACTTCACACCCTTCTTAGTCAGACCCGTCAACTGTGCTGCTAAGTGGGAGAAATCCTGTATGAAGCGTCTGTAGTAACCAACCATCCCTAAGAAACTCCGTATATCAAACAAATTATTAGGCTACTCCCAGGAAACTACTTCTCGCACCTTCTTTGGGTCTACAACAACTCCTGCCTCGGAGATAATGTGACCAAGGAAGTGAATCTGGTCCACCCAAAAGTGTCACTTTGAGAGCTTAGCATATAGCCGATTCTCTCTCAGTGTACTCAATACCATCTCAAGATGGGTGGCATGGTCGCGTCGAGTGTGAGAGTACACCAAGATGTCGTCCACGAATACTACCACAAATTAATCAAGATACGGATGGAACACACGATTCATCAGAGCCATGAAAACTGCTGGCGCGTTCGTGAGTCCGAACGGCATAACCAAGTACTCGTACAGACCATATCTGCTCCGAAAAACTGTAAGCTGTATATCCGATGGTCTCACATGCAGCTGATGATATCCGAATCTCAAGTCAATCTTCAAGAACACTCGTGCTCCACGAAGTTGATCAAACAGATCATCTATCATTGGCAAGGGATATCGGTTCTTAACCGTCAATTGGTTCAGCTTCCGATAATCCACACAAAGTCTAAGGGTACCATCCGCATTCTTCTCAAAAAGGACTAGAGAACCCCAAGGAGAAGTACTGGTTCATATAAAACCCTTCGCTTGTAGCTCCTCTAACTGCCTCTTGAGCTCCTGCAGCTCAGGTGTGGCCATCCTATAAGGAGGAATGAACACTGGTGCTGCTCCTAACACAAGATCGATAGAGAAATCCACATCACGTACTGGAGGTAGACCTGAAAATTCGTCCAGGAAGACATCCCTGAAATGATCAACAACTAGAGGGAAATTTGTCTGACAAGTCCCCTAATCATAGAGATATAAGCTCTCCATCTGGGCTGTGACTCCACCTCGCCCATGATGCTCTGGTCCAGCTCGACTCACCTGAACATCCCATTCTCCCTTGTATAGAAACTATCCGCCCTCTAGTGACGTGAAACGCACCCTACGACGATAGGAGTCTACAAAGGCTCTAAAGGGAACCAACCAGTCCATCCCGAGAATGAAATCATAGCTCGTCATCTCCAAGACATAGATGTCCCAAAGAAAGTGACACCCTCCAACCTCAAGGTTCAATCCTTGCACTAACGCACACCATCCGTTCTAGTCCCCAACGAAGTGTCTAGCGTCATGATATCAGAAGAATAAGAAGCACCGAGCACAAGGCTCTCCACAATGGGTACATATATGAAACTATGCATAGCACCCGTATCAAAAAGTACTGAAGACAAGATAGAAGCTACTAGAATAGTACCTCTAACTATAGAAGGTCTGAGGTCCTGCTCCCACTGGGTCTGCTGCACTGCATATGCCTGCCCAGTGCCACGGCCCTGCGACACAGCCTGGATACCCTGAGTTGTCCTGCCCTGCTGCCTCTGCAATCCTGGTGTCTGGCTACCACGGCCACGCCATCTCTGCCTGCACGCCTTGACGTATTCCAGTTCCCAGACTGGTAAGAAGCCACTGGTCCTGCTCCCGCACGCAGAGTCTGTACAGAACCCCTCTCACTAGCCACTTGTAGAAACGCCCTGCAAAAGCGCTGCAGATGACCCATCTTGCCGCAAGATCGGCACTCTACTGGATCACGTGGACACTACGGCCTCTTGTGACCCTCTCTACCACACTGGTAGCACCAGACCGGTCCACCTGAATAAGCTTCCTGGATGGTACTTCCGCCCTGAGAGAATTCCATCTGTTTGTTCCTCTTGCCCAGAGAAATAGTACCGGTAACTGGTGCTAGACCACCTTGGCCCACACTACAAGCTTCCCGCAGGTTCCTCTCTGTAATCAGCGCCTGGTTCACAATCGCGTGTACAGTAGGTAACCTGAGAACATTCACCAGCACTCGGATGTCATACCGAAGACCGTCCCCAAAATGTTTGTCTCTCAACGTCTCATCACCCACTAGCACGGGTGAAAAACGCTGAAGCTCTGTAAAATGAGCAGAATAGTCCATCACTGACATAGTGCCCTGCTGCAGATTCATGAACTCTCAAGCTATATCTTCCCTCAGGGTCTCGGGAAATAAGAAGTCATAGAAGACTACCTGAAAATCATCCCACGCCATGTCCCTGTGATGCTCTGACTGGGTGGTAACATCCCACCACCTCTTGGTGGAATCACGCAACATGTAAGTCGCGAGCTTCACCCTCCGCCCTGAAGGCATCTCTAAATGCTCGAAAATAGTCTGCATCGACCCCATCCAAGACTCCGCAGCCTGTGGTCTTCCATCCTCTGAAAACGTAGGCGGATGCTGCTGCTGGAAGGTACACGTCAGCTTGGCCATAGATGTAGCAGCCTACACTGCTCCTTGAAAGGTCTGCATAAACCGCATAAAAACTTCACGGAACTGTGCCTCCGCGCCCGTGTCCAATATAACAGCTTGTGCCACATCTGGCTCTATTGGAGGATCCACTAGTAGCCCATGGCCCACTATCTACGGAGTATACTCGTCGCCGCTCTCCTGGAGAACAACGCGCATTCGTCTTGGCAGCGTGACACTACAAGGTCAAAAGCACGCCTCAAATTCACGATTATTAAGACTGAAAGTGAAGGAAACACAAGGGAACAAGAGGAAGAAGGCATTTCAAAATTTTCAAAACAAGACTACACGGCGTGTACAATGACTACACAACATTTACTCGACTTTCCTTCCCCTGCTCGGGTCCTTCTACACGACTAATCCACACGACTTCCATCGAATAAAACTACACGGCGTGTAAAATATCTAAACGGCGTGTACGGTGTTATTTTCCAACTTCCCGTGTTGTTTGTGACACGACCGACTACTCGGCTTAAAACTACACGACGTGTTACACCCGCACACGGCGTGTACACCACCCTGTTTCCCAGCCACACGGCTGACACCACATGGTTTGTCCGCGGACAAGACTACATGGCGTGTCCCAATGGTACACGACGTGTTCAGGGAGAGGTGACATCGGCTCGTGTTGTTAGCTACACGTCTGAGTCCCTAGGTCACACCACACAACGTGTCTATAATTGACACAGCGTGTTCTGTCAAGGAGTTCACCGACCCGTGTTGTTAGTTACATGGCTGGACTCCGGGTCACACTACATATTGTGTCCATTCGGTACACGACGTGTTTTAACTAAGTCTTTCCCTACCCCGTGTCGCCGCCCACACGGTTTGTGACACGGGAATAGACTACACGGCATGTACTCAGGGTACACGACGTGTACTAAAAATTTTCATTTTTTTCCAAACAGAAGAACACACACGGTGTGTATGATGTCCTACACGGTGTGTATTCTGGGTTTTCCGGATAGTATGCCTCAGAAACTTCCCCAGAACCTATAAATTACTGAAACCAACACCTAAGTGTCAAATTCCAACCCGTGGGGGCCCATAATCCCCACGAATCAATGCTTGACATTTTATCTATGTTATAACCAATAAACAATCAATGATCCACCAAATTCTAGTCAATGGGGGCCCATACTCCCCGAAAACCAAAGTTTGGTGTCCATTCTATAAACAGGATCAAACAAAAACACCATATCACAAGGCAGGTATTTATCAAGCAGCTCTCACAATAGCATGCTTTTCTAGAACAACAACTATCACAACAACATGTAAATTATAATGCACCTACATGGCATAGAAACTATGTATTGAATGTGATACCTATCATGTGACTATATTATGCATGAGACAGAATACCCTCACCTCATCAGGTTGAAACTAAAGAGAACCCATAGATAAAATATAAATAGCACAATCTCAAGTGCGTCACCAACCGGTGAAAACAAATCAACTGCAAATTGAAAAATCAACCAACATTGCAATCACGAGGTAAATTGGATTTTCCCTATACAAGGGTTAGCTACGCCTGGGCACAGCTTATTACCAACTACCGTTCCATCCTATCCCTGCCTACAGCTCCAAATAGTAAGTCAAAGAAAAGAAACCCCTCTGATACCACTTTGTAATGTCCCGGACCCAGGTGACACGAAACGGGTGCCCCGAGCCCGGTTCGCCACGTGACCTCAAGCGCATTTCCCCAAAATCCATAGGCTGCCGACTAGAAGTGAGGGCCCAGGTCTGATAGTGGGGAAAGAATTCCCTCATTTGTCAAAGTGCAGCGCAACAGAATTTAGAATAAACATACAATAATAGTGGAAGTAGTAAACATGCACAACTGAATTAAACAACTGCAGTAGATATAACCAACTGTATGTAAATAATGATGCAACATGTCTCAAGTTCTAAGAAAACAGCCAGAACATGTTATACATCAATATAGTACAACAAAATAAAGTGTACAACAAAACAAGCAAACAGCTAGCGGCATCGCTAGCCTAGGATCGGTCCCATGCCCTCCTACTCCTCAACAAAAGTCAAGTACCTGTATAGGGACTCTTTCCCCTATCTACACCTGCAGCAACGTAATCTGTTTGGGCCGAAAAGTGTGACCCAAACAGGGTGTGAGAAATATATCTCAGTAGGCACCCCCCAAAGGCCCGTTCCCAACTGCGTTTAAGCATGAAACAATAGTGTGTAGTAGTAAAATGAAATAAATTAAGCAGTACTAAAAAGTAACTAACATAACAATTAAATTTCCATTTTATTATTCATTTAATCCATTACATACTAGAAATCACCACAATGCATTTCTAAACAAAACAGTCCACTTCCTCAGACAAGCAAAATCTTACCCTCGGGTAAGCAGAATCCAACCCGCAGGTATTTCCCTCAGGCCAAAACAGAAATTGCCCTCAGGCGTAGAAAGTGTCACCCTCAGGCATAGAACTCAAGCCCTCAGGCATGAAAGGTTTTCCTCAGGCGAAATACTACAGCCCTCAGGATAAATAGTGTAGTGCCCTCAGGCTAATCACAACAATGCCCTCAGGCCAAATACAACAACACCCTCAATCTAAACAAGTAACCGGGCCATGCCCAACAGGTAAACAAGAAGTAACAAGCAATTCCACTCAAGGAAATTCTACAATTACTACTTTAAATACATACCGTCGGGTATCCTGGCCAAACGACAAAACAGTGAAACACACCCCGAGGGTGGTTCTGGATCCAAGAAATGATCCCAACCAGCATTTTATTATCACAATTCAATCACCTATTCAATTATAGGCATTAAATATAGCAACGACCTCAGCCACATAACACCCCAACATGGGTTCATGGCACAAAAATGCACAAAACTCACGATAGTTGGAAAATAAACACAAAGTCACCTACCTTATTCGCCAACGAATGTTATACACGA
The DNA here is from genome assembly GCA_963277665.1 of Viscum album. Classification (NCBI taxonomy): domain Eukaryota; kingdom Viridiplantae; phylum Streptophyta; class Magnoliopsida; order Santalales; family Viscaceae; genus Viscum; species Viscum album. The sequence goes on along the minus strand of OY728132.1, from coordinate 1,845,071,932 downwards.
ACGCCGACTCCAGAAACGCCCAAGAACGGCATATATCGGAAGAAGAACAAAACCCATTTAAATTTAAATAACATATGTTAGGGAAATAATTGGTAAGAACGGTACCAGGAGAGGTGAGGGCTTACCCGTGCGGTTCCAACGGGATCGTCCGAGGCAGAAACCGATTCCAGACGAACACCCGGCGGATCTTCAAAGGTCCGGCCATCCTCTTTTTCTCCAAAATGGCTCAAACGCCTCCTCTGCCAAATGAGGAGGCTACTGCATATTTTAAGACGAAAAATAAAAGTACACGGCGTGTACTTCTGAGTACACGACGTGTACTCCTTCCATTTAACTATTCATTTGGAGGCACCACCATACTGTTCATCCATCGACCTGAGTACACGACATGTACTCCTGAGTACACAGCGTGTATCGTCTCCTAGCTAGCGGCGACTCCACCGCCTTACTATTTAAGCCTACCGACTGACTACACGGTGTGTAAGTACCACTACAAGGCGTGTAGTCGGTTTCTACACCCTTCGTCGCCAGCATGGCTACACGCCCCGTTTACCCATTCCATATGGCGTGTGGAAAAGTACACGACATGTAGTTCCAAAATTTAGGATTTTCCCCATTTTCCATATTTTCTCAAAAGCACTTAAGGAAAAGAAAAAAGAAGAAACTCATACCTCAAAACTAAGAACCGGGTTCTTACATATGACTAGTAAGACTTATTAGGGTGTGTTAATCATATTCCCTTGAAACCTTTATAATTTATTTTATGACTAATACTCAGATTAAGGTGGGGTTTTCATGACTATTATGATTAAAATGAATGAACTAAATAAATTGAAATCCTAAATGAAATGTATGGAACTTGAATGGAAATTTCATTTCACTTAACCCTAGGTAAATTTTGAATTATAACGATGAATAAATGGTATTAAATTAAATGTAAATGAAAAGACTGTGTCGCATTTCCCTTGTTTAATTATGAAGTGTGTTCATGGATATATTCTTGATTGTGGGCACTCTATAAATTTTTATATCATGCTTGAATATGGTTATAATGATGAAATTACTTTAACGGTGTGGCATGCATCAAGTTATTCTTGGTTTCGATGATGTGGATTTCCTGGGCTTTGCACATGGGATTCCAAAAGATTCATTGATGTGTCTTCCAATTGAAGGACCACACTTGGATTTATATTTTATCTTATACTACAAATTTTTAGTCTTGGTACATTGGGTTCCCTATATTTATAGAAATTATATTGAATGAATTTGAATATTTTCTATAGATTAGGGTTGATGTTATGGATTGACTTAATCATTCCTTGGGCTCATTTCAAGCCTAAAACTAAGGATACCTACGACTTTTTCCTATGGATCGTTTAAAACTCCCCTTTAAGGTTAATTAGAATGGGTACACCCTGTGGATTTTAACTATCATATAAAAATTAAAATCCATTGAAAAAATAAGGATCATTACATCATTATCAGTACATATGGACACCTTGGTTGTATTACATGAGTCTCATACTTATAAATATAAATTTATAATTTAAATTACACTGAAATGTTCTATATTAAGCTGATATAGGTGGTATTGAAAGGGTATACCATGAAGAACCTATAATGACAAAAAAAATTACTGCAATTATTTGTTTTATATACACACTGATCATCTTATATTCATATATTCGATAGTTCTAGACAAAATTTGGGTTGGCCTATTGAGTTTTACTCACACCATATTATATCTACCTATTATTACCCTGATATTCATCATGAATATAGGTTTCAAAAAGGTGAATAAACCCTATAGATGCTTGAAGTTTTTTACAAAGATAAATTAATGAAGAAGAGGAAACATCTTGTGCTCACAATTCTATTGGACAAATATTTTGGTCTTTTGTAAGTTTTTTAAAACTTTTGATTTTTATGCCTCTTACCCTACTTCCCCTTTACCCCATTTTTTATAGAATCATGACATCATCATTTCAGATATGTCACTATTTTCTATTTTGTTATTATTTGTATATCTAGATAATTTAGTTTTGATTCTTCCATTATATTACAACTTCCACTAATTTATTCATATTTTAATTAACCATTATGCTCCACTATGATTATGAGGGTATAGTTTCCAAACCATAACTGAAGATCCTCACTACTAGTTGGACGCTAGTTGAATACGAGGAGGCATGGATGAGGATATGTAGTAGTGATGACCATGCTCTAGTGGTTTTGAGACCTACACCATCGGTATTGACTCACATAGTTACACATGATTTTTTTATTATACCAAATTTTAGAACTAACACTTATGTTTGATAGGTTTTATTATCGTTAGTGTGGTCCACACAGACAAAACGTCAACTAGTATCGACTATTTCAAAACTGACTCAATAATTCCAACATATGCACCATGCTATCTTATCAAGGAAAGGTGGTACCCGTGATACTGTTTCATTGTTAGATTTCATGTTATCTATCATTTAGTATCTAGACATACCTACAGAGAAGAGAATAATGTTTGTAGAATACATTCTTCTCAGGTTTCGAAGTGGTGGTGGGATATTTTAACCCAAGTAAATCAATATTGTTTTATAGTATATAGGAATTTACAGATATTCTTTTATGATTACTTCTTTACAAAGACCGTAAAAGTTAAATGATATAGTGACTTTATGTACCTATAATTGGGTAATATGTATTTTATGGAATATTTATCTCCTTTAACATAGAAATAAAATTCTGTCCATATTATTTGATGTGGTAAATTAAATAGAGAGTGTGATTGGGTATCTATTTGATATATGGAAAATCATGCAGGTTGGGACACATAAAGTACCTATGTGGAAAGGAACCAATTGAGGTTTGGGCTTGTGGAATGATGAGTCATCATCAGTGGTTTTGTAGATCCAGTGGCTAGTGATAAGGGGTTGGCTCCAACCCTAGGTTCTGGATCTGGATTAGTAGCTCCATGTTAGCAGGGAAATAGATTATAATTGGAAGATCACGAAAAAGAGGTGGTCATGGATGATGAAGTCAGTCATAAGATATGCAATTCCAGAAGAGCATGTCTTCTTTGGGTTGCTAGATTGTAGGTTAGGGTTGTGGATCATGCCAGTTACACATTCTATGTAACACCCTAAGATTTTATGAGAAATATTTTGTTTTTATTATGTTATACACAACACCAAAGGAAAATTTCACTACACACAACATTGTCTTGGCTTACGTTACACACAAGAGTGACCTTCCTCGATACCTTGCGTTGCATGCAATACCGAGTTTCACTAAACAATGATATGTTATTAACATATTATATAAACTAGCAGTTATGAATTGTAATACCCACTTTTTAAATTTTATAAATTCTATCATTCAATATGGACTTAATTTTTAGATTCGGAATATCAAAATTATCTTAGGGTGAATTTTTGGTATTTTTCTGAAAACATTCAATTTATGATGAATAATGAAGAACACTAAGTTATAGTTTAAAACCGAATTTTTATTTAAATAATTATTTATTTTATTTACTTTTACTTTAGGTAAAAATTGATATATAAAACCTATATATGTTCAATTTAAGTTGTTGGAGTCATTTTATAATAATTTTAGATATATAAAATTTTATTAAACTTTTTACCGTCTTTTACCCATCTCCAAGGAGAATTTGCAAATTTACATAAAACATAATTTTACCGCTTCTTGGAGTGGAATTTCAAAAACTTGATAGAAACGATTGATATCATTAAGTAAAATTTTTTCAATAAGATAAAAATAATTTTTTATGAATAGTTACTTTTTACTTTTATTTACCACGGTTAAAAGTAAATAGGGTAATTAAGGGTAAATATGATATTATTATTACCCTAACACATGTTCTAATTCTATTGGATAAGTTTAATTCGACCAAAAATAACCATAGGAATATAATATTACCATTTAGGTCTACATGGATTAGATTAGGACATTTATTATTATTTAATTCAAAGAAGAGTTAAAATAATTTAAATCAACGTTTAATAAGTAAATCATTTTTAATATAGGGTTATAAATAAGATAAAATAGACTATAAAAACTAATTAGAAAGATATAAATATATCCTAGATAATGGTATTTTATTTATAATATTTTGACATTAAATAATTTAATTTATTTATGACATAATGATGATGCAGTAATTACCTTATTAATAAAATATTAACATAATTGAGATTATAAATACCCAAATAAATGTAATTTGTGAATTTTTATGAATTAAAATAATTTCTAGGTCAATATAACATATTAGGGTTGGTTAGATGAATTTTTTTCGAAGTAATAATGCTGTTATGAATTTAGAGAAAACAAAATACCAAATAGTGTCAAAATTGACATAAAAGTGTTTTTAAAACAAATATTAAATTATTAATTGACATTATATTTATAAAAATATAAAGTTCATCCAAAAGAATTATATAATAATATATATTACATTAATTAAACAATTGGGGTTCTATTGGATGTTTATAGTAAGTTTATTAACTATATATTGTAAGAATACAAGAAGACACGGTAAAAGTTAAATTATTTAACTTAGAGTTAAACAAAAATGATATGGTTAAATTGGTAACCTAAACTTGTCTAAAACCTATTGGTTGAGATTATTTAGACCCATACCCACCCTTTCCTTGAAATAAGTCACTTTGGAGCCATTATAAACTGAATATGAATTTATTATAAAATAATATTTTAAGTTTTTCTTAATGTGCCCCTCACCCCTCTTATAAAAGGGCACTCCCCCTTCTCTCTAATTCACACCTACAAAGACTTTTAGCTCGGCTAAAACCTACCCAATTACCCTCTATACTCTACTATATTCATTATATAGGCCTTAATTTAGTCATAAATCCAACCTAAGGTTCCCTTTTGATCAAATCAAAAGGAAGAACCCGAGGAAGAGGTAAATATCTCGCCACCTATTTCAAGTTCCTTTCTTCTTCCACTTCCTCCTTTTTTGTTTCCATTAAAAAATAAAAAATCCAATATATTCTATATACAGTGATGTTATTATAAAAATGGTACAGCCATATTAGTTATTTTTTCTATCCTATGAATAAAAAATTCACCACACGTGCGTACATACGGCTTACTGTCTCCACCTCGTGGTGTAGTTTGTTATTCAAACATTTCATCATTTGGATGGGTATGATAATGAGTATAAATGATATAAATATTAAATATAACATTATTATTATTCTTTATATATGATATACCATCCAATTATATATGGTTTTAATATCAAAAGAATGATATGATCGCTCGTGCGTACGTACGGCCTACCGTCTCCACGATGTGATGCGACTCATTCAACATGATATTCATTGAATAATGATTATATAAATGAATTTAATGAATAAATATGATATATATTACACTAATACAATTATTTAAATGAGGTATCTATAACCTAAAAAAAGAACAATAAAATTATTTGACAAAACATGCATAAGAACCTAAAGCAAAGAACACCTGAATAACAAGTAGCAATGAAATATTACTAATAAGAAGATAATAATATGACCATATATGATATCACAAAAATGAATATGATTATTTAATAAATCAATAACATTATTTAAATCATTATACAGGAGTTTCGGATATGTACAAAGCATATCAGACCTAAGGTAAGGGAAACTCTCACAATCTCATTTTTATCCGAGATTGTTTATACTTCAGAATTTATTGGGGAATATCTATCATCCACATACATGTTTCCTCAATATGTAATATTATTTCTGCCCTCCTATGATTTTTTAAATCCAATTTTACCTATTGTTTAATTTTTAGTAAAAGATATGAAAGGAATCTTTTTTCATTTTCAGTACGATATACTTTTTGACTTTTTCGGCCAAAGTACAAGAAGAATGCTTTTTTAAATTATACGAAATGAATGAATTTTTATGATTTCATAGATCATTATTTCCATGAATATTCCTTTACAAGTTTTCAATTTTATTTTTAATTAACCTCTTTTAGTTTAAAATTGTATGACATTTTATGAAAAGAAAAATGTTTTTGAAGTAGAAAGGTTATTTTTCTCAAGAATGGAGTTCAAGTGTTTTATCAAAACTATTTTCCATATAATATAATATATGGTTCTGTTTATATACCTATTTTTACATTGATTTGATTATGTTATGATTGAATTATTTTTATGATGTCCTTTTATGTTATATGTATTATGTTATGATGGAATGATGTTTAAGAATCCCATTTTTATTACACAGGTAATGCTATGATATAAGATTTATGATTTTGTGGCACACATAAGAATGGTTTCCTTATGATATGGGTGGGACCTATATCTCCCTCCAATGAATTGGGTAAATATTTATATCTAATGAGATAGACATGGATGGAATGAAAATTTAATTCAGTTCAGTGATACAGGATGGGAACGTGGAGTGAACTGGGTTCAGAAATGAACTTTGTCCGCTATGATAGTATTTCCAATGAGTGTTGACTAATATGAAATGATTTTATATGAGTATGTGGGTATGCCACAATTTTTCGTGTTTTAGGTTATGATTATTGTGATTAAATTTCACTACTATGCTTTATCTCATGTTATGATATTATGATCTCTTTTGCAGTTTAAGATTTTCAAAATGTTTTGTTCTTATTAATATGATATGATTGATTTTTCCTTTGTTTACCCTTACTGAGAATTTGAGATCACCATTCTGTATGTTTTCTTTTCCCCAGGCCAGGAATAAGGTTATTAAGTAGGATATTCCAAAGGGACTCTAGATATGATAAAATAAATTAGAGACTATGTAGATGATTTATGAACCAGTTGTTTGTGCTTACCAGTTTCAAAAGACACTATACCTATATGGTCCCATCATGGTTTTGTTATATGTTGTAATAATTATGCTTCAATTCTGAATTAATAAAAATTTATTTAATATATGGGTCATTATAGTTCGTATCAGAGGAAAGGTATAGTCAACCATTGGAAACTAGGATGTGAAAGCCTTAGTAAGAACACTAAGGATGTGTATAATCATAGAACACAACATTATTATTTTAGAAATGGTTATGAATAACCAATGATAATACCTTAGGTGTAAAATTTTATTGTTGATTATGTGGTTATCCTATTATGATTAGTGTTTCTCACACTATTAATATTGGTTTTAGTCAATGATTGGAACCCGAAGGAATTGGGTTAATGCTGAATGCGACAGGAAATGCAATGATTGTACCCCTGAGAAACCAAATGTTATGGGAGCTGGAATGAAAAATCTTGTAGCCATGCTCACATAACTTTCTCAAGATATGAATCATGCAGGACTTCCAAACGAGAAAAGGAAGGAGAAAAATTCTATAGAATCCTTCATGAGGTAGCGTCCACCCTCATTCATCATGTCTACTGATCCATTAGTGGCTGAACAATGGATAAGTACCACTGAAAAGATATTTTCAATTCTTCAATGTTCTGAACATGATAAAGTCATCTTAGAAGTATGTCGTTTGGAAGGTGAAGCTAATCAATGGTGTAATGCTATCATGAAATCAATTAAAAAAGACGAAATTGAGTCCATGGAATTGGATGAGTTAAAGAACATATTTTCCAACATGTACTTCCCTCGTATTCTTTGAACAAAGATGGAGAATAAGTTTCTTGAACTAAATCAAAAGGATGGTGAATCTGTTGGTACCTAGGAAGAAAATTATACAAGACTTGCAAGGAATGCTTCCGGAATTATTATCCAATCTGAGAATAAGATCGATTGTTTCTTTAGTGACTTAAAACCAAGTATTTGAAGGGAGTTCACCATAAGAGACTTCAATAACATGAGGAAATTGTTTTATTTGCTCTCAAGGTTTAGATGGATATTGGAGTAACCCATCAGTCATTTGGGTTTGATAAGAAGAGGAAAATGGAATTCAATGTGAAATATAAATACCACAATAAAAAGAAGATGAGTTTTCCCTTATGCTCAATGTGTGGAAAGAAACATGGAGTTAATTGTCTTAAAGGGACAAGTAAATGTTTCAAATGTGGAAAAGAAGGTCATCAGGAATTTGAATTCCGCAATGATGGGAAAAATATTTCTAGTGATGCGAACAAAGAAAAGGATACACAGAATGAACCTCCTACACTTCAATGTTACAAGTGGAATGAAATGGGGAATTATGCAAATCAATGCCCTAATACAAGGGTTGTTGACGATGATAGAAATCAAAAAACTTTTAAGGCCAAAGATAAAGGAAAGTCACATGTAATTTCTATTGGCGATTTGGAGTACGATAACGAAGTGGTGAAAGGTACAGTTACCATCCACTCTATAGTAGACAATATTTTATTTGATTCTGGATCCACCCCCTATTTTATTTCTTAAGAATTTTCTAAGTGTATTATCGTACTAGCTCAACAATTAGCTGTTGAGTTAGCCTTGACAACCCCAAATGGAACAACGGTTGTATCAAAAGTTTATAATTCTCCTTAAATTGACGTTTGTGGGAAAGTGATTCCTAAAAATCTTGTGATCCTTCTTATAGTGTAATTTTATGTGATTCTTGTAATGGATTGGCTTTCCTTATATGGAGCTCATATAGATTGCCAAAGAAGGGAAGTCACATTTCATATTCCTGATCAATCTATGATCATCTATCGATGCAAGGATGAAAATAAACTTCCAGTGGAAATTTCTTCCATATTATGGGTCTTTATTCCAATAAATGAAGGTTATTTATCTAAAATGGTTGGAGGGAAACTCACGATTAAGAATATGCCCATTGTAAAAGTGTTTTATGAAGTTTTTCCAAAGGAATTTCCAGGTCTTCCAGCAAATCGTGAAGTTGAGTTTTCAATAGAACTCATACCGGGTGCTTTGCCCATTTCAAAGACACCTTATAGAATGGTCCTGATTGAGTTGAAAAAATTAAAGAAGCAACTCCAAGAGAATCTTGATAAGGGATTGATACACCCTAGTGCATCACCTTGGGGAGAACCTGTTCTGTTTGTTAAGAAGAAATATGGATCAATGAGAGTCTGCATTAATTATCGAGAACTTAACAAGATCACTATCAAGAACAAATATCATCTCCCAAGCATTGATGACTTATTTGACCAATTACAAGGAGCTCAATACTTTTCCAAGATTGATCTTCACTCAGGGTATCATCAATTAAGGGTCAAAAGTGAGGATATACCAAATATGGATTTCCGTACAAGGTATGGAAACTATGAATTTATAGTGATTCCATTTGGTCTTACTAATTCCCCACCTATCTTCTTGGATCTAATGAATAGAGTCTTTAGAGACTATCTTGATCTGTTTGTGGTAGTATTTATAGACAATATTATTGTCTATTCAAAGAGAAAGGAAGAACATGAAGATCACTTGAGAATTGTATTAAAGACCCTAAGAGAGGAGACGCTTTAGGCCAAATTTTCCAAGGGTGAATTTTGGGTTCAAAAAGTTTCATTTTTTGGCCACATAATCTCAAAATAGGGGATATCTTTGGATCCAGCAAAAACAAAGGTTATCAAAAGATGGTCGAGACCAACAACAATAACTGAGATCTGATTTTTTCTTGGTTTTCGTGGATATTATCAACATTTTGTGAAATATTTTTCATGATTATATAATTCACTCACCAGGTTGACTCGAAAAGGAGTTAAGTTCGTTTGGATGGAGGAGTGTGAATAGATTTTCAAGGAGTTAAAAAGAAGGTTATCTAGTGCACCTGTGCTCACACTGCCTTATAGTGGAGAAAGGTTTGTGATCTACAGTGATGCATCCAAGAAGGGATTGGGGTGTGTTCTCATGAAAAACGATATGGTGATTGCTTATTCCTCACGAAAGATGAAAATCCATGAGCAAAATTACCCAACTCTTGATTTAGAATTAGATGTGGTAATCTTTGCATTAATGATTGGGAGGCATTATCTTTACGGTGAAAGGTGTGATATTTATACTAATCATAAAATTTTAAAGTATATTTCCACACAAAAGGACCTAAATATGCACCAAAGAAGATGGTTGGAACTCATTAAGGATTACGACTGCTCAATTCATTACCACCATGTGAATGCAAACAAGGTGGAATATGCATTAAGTCGACAAGACCATGCTAGCTTATCCATGATGAGGATAAAAAGAGATCCAATATTTAAGGATTTACAAAGGATGGATCTTGGAATTATAATGGAAGGGGAAAATCCTATATTTCTCAAATTAATTTTCAACCATATATACATGTGAAGATTAAAGAGGCACAGAAAGAAGATGTAGAGCTACAAAAGAAGGTGAGAAATGTTCCTAAATTCCACATTGATTGTGATGAAATAATAAGGTTCAGGAATCAGGTTTGTGTTCCTCCCATCCCAGAATTAAAGAAGGAAATATTGGATGAATCTCATAGTTATTCATTCTCCATTAACCCTGGAAGCACGAAGATGTATAGGGACCTGAAGGAGTACTTCTGGTGGGATGGCATGAAAGTAGATGTTGCGGAATATGTCTCTTGATGCTTGGTTTTTCAGCATGTTAAAGCTGAGAGATAAAAGTCTAAGGGGATGTTAAAACCATTACCCATACCCGAATGTAAATGGGAAAACATCACTATTGACTTTGTCACTAGACTTCCTAAAACATCCAAATGCAATAATGTTATCTGGGTTGTAGTTGATCATCTTACGAAGTCGGCATACTTCATTGCTATTAGAGAAGATTTCTCTCTTGATCATATTTCCAGGATATATGTGAAGGAAGTGGTAATATTTCATGGAGTACCAATTTCCATAATATCTAATTGGGATCTGAGGTTTACCTCGATGTTTTGGTGAAGTATTCAGCATACTCTAGATATAGAGTTGAGTATCCACACTGCTTATCATCCTCAGATAGATGGTCAGTCTGAGAAGACAATTCAAACTCTTGAAGACATGTTGAGAGGTTTCTCTATGGATTTAAAAGGTGGTTGGGATCAACACCTACCTTTGGTGGAATTTTTTTATAATAATATATTTTAATCCAGTATTTAGATGGATCCTTATGAAGCTCTATATGTAAAGAAATTTAGAACTCCAACTTGCTGGGATGAAGTTGGGGAATGAAAGCTATTAAGACCTAATTTTGTTGATGAGATGGAAAAAAATATAAGATCTATTCAACGACACATAAGAGCAGATCCGAGTCGACAAAAAAGTTATGCCGAAAACCAATTAAAAGACCTAGAGTTTCAAGTGGGTGATAATGTGTTCTTACGAATATCTCCTTGGAAGGGAGTCCCGATATTTAAAACGAAGGGAAAGATGAGCCCTGGTATATTATTGATTTTGAAATACTGGATCGTGTTGTGATGGAAGCTTACCGATTGGCACTTCCACCGAATATCTCTAAAGTTCATGATGTGTTCCATGTATCTCTCCTGAGAAAGTACATACCCGATCCGTCACATGTACTAAGCTTAGAAGTTGTACCGCTGGAGCAAGATCTTTCTTATGAAGAAAAGCCAATAGAGATTCTGGATCGTAGCGATAAAGTTATAAGAAACAAGACCAATCACTTGGTTAAAGTTTTATGGAGGAACCACCAATTATAAGAAGCTACATGGGAACTTGAAGATATGATAAGGGATAGGTATCCTCATCTTTTTGTTACGAAGTGACGAATTTCGAGGTAGAAATTCTTTTTAAGGGGGTAGAATTTAACACCCTAATATTTTATGAGAAATATTTTGTTTTTATTATGTTATACGCAGCACCAAAAAAATATTTCACTATACACAACATTGTCTTGGCTTGCGTTACACTCAAGAGAAACCTTCCTCGATACCTTGCATTGTATGCAATACCGAGTTTCTGTAAATAATGATATGTTATTAAAATATTATATAAACAAGCAATTATGAATAGTAATAACCACTTTTTGAAATTTTATAAATTTTATCTTTCAAAATGGACTTCATTTTTGGATTCGGAATATCAATATTTGATTAGGGTGAATTTTTTGTATTTTTCAGAAAACATTCAATTTTTAATGAATTGTGAAAAACACTGAGTTATAGTTGAAAACCGAATTTTTATTTGAATAATTATTATTTTTATTTAAATTTATTTTAGTTTAAAATAGATAAATAATAAATATATAAGTTCAATGTATTTCATTGGAGTCATTTTATAATAATTTTAGATATCTAAGACTTTTATTGAACTTTTTACCGTCTTTTCCCTATCTCCGAGGAAAATTTTCAAATTTACATAAAAATTAATATTACCACTTCTATGAGTGTAATTTTAAAAATCCAAGACACCCTATTTATATCATCAAGTAAAATGTGGTTCAATAAGATAAAAATAATTTTTGGTGAATAGTAACTTTGTACTTTTATTTACCACGGTTAAAAGTAAATAGGGTAATTGAGGGTAAAAATGATATTATTATTATTATTATCCTAACACATGTATTTAATCTATTTGATAAGTGTAATTAGACCAAAAAAAACCTTATGAATAAAATATTACCATTTAGTTCCACTTGTATTAGATTAGGACATTTATTATTATTTCGTTCAAAGAAGAATTAAAAGAATTAAAATAAAAGTTTAATAAGTAAAATATTTTTAATATAGGGTTATACATAATATGAATTACAATATAAATATTAATTAGAAATATAACAAGATTTACTACATAATGGTATTTTATTTATGATTTTTAGACATTAAATAGTTTAATTTATTAATGACACAATGATGATAGAGTAATTACCGTATTAATGAAATATTAACATAATTGATATTATAAATACCCAAATAAATGTAATTTGAGACTTTTTATGAATTAAAATAAATTTATAGGTTAATATAACATATTATGGTTGGTTAGATGATTTTTTTCTAAGTAATAATGCTGTTATGAATTTATCCAAAACAAGATATCAAATAGTGTCAAAATTGTCATAAAAGAGTTTTTATAAAAAATATTAAATTATTAATTGATATTCTATTAATAAAAATATATTGTTCGTCCAAAAGACTTATATAATAATATATATTACATTAATGAACCAATTTGGGTTCTATTGGTAGTTTATAGTAAGTTTATTAACTACATAGTATAAGAATACAAGAAGACACGGTAAAAGTTAAATTATTTAACTTAGAGATAAATCTAAATGATAAGGTTAACATGGAAACCTAAACTTGTGTAGAGCCTATTGGTTGAGAGGATTTAGACCCATCCCCACCCTTTCCAATAAATAATTCTCTTTGGATCCATTATAAACCAAATATGAATTTATTATAAAATAATATTCTACGTTTTTTCTATGGTGCCCCTCACCCCTCTTATAAAAGGGCACACCCCCTTCTCTCTAATTCACACCTCCAAAGCCATTTGAATAGGCCAAACCCTGCCCAAATATCCTCTCAACTGTCTTCCCTTCATTCTAGAGGCCTTCCTTTAGTCATAAATCCCTCCTAAGGATCCCTTTTTATCTAATCAAAAGGAAGAACCCGAGGAAGAGGTAAATATCTCACGACCTATTTCAAGTTCCTTTCTTCTTCCACTTCCTTCTTCTTTGATGTTTCCATTAAAAAATAATAAATCCAGTATCTTCTATATACTTTGATGTTATTATAAAAATGTTACAACAATATTAGTTATTTTATCCATCCTATGAATGAAAAATTCACCACACGTACGTTCGTACGGCTTACAGTCTCCACGTCGTGGTGTAGTTTGTTATTCAAACATTTCATCATATGGATGGGTATTATAATGAGTATAAATGATATAAATAATAAATATAACATTATTATTATTCTGTATATATGATATAATTTCCAATTATATACTATTTTAATATCAAATGAATGATATCATCGCCCGTGCGTATGTACGGCCTACCGTATCCACGATGTGATGGGACTCATTCTACATGATCTTTATTGAATAATGAATATATAAATTAATTGAATGAATTTAATTAATAAATTTGATATATATTACACTAATACCATTCTCTAAATGAGGTATTCAATAACCTAAAAGGAGTAATAATAATTTATTCGATAAAACTTGCATAAGAACATAAAGCAATCAACACCTGAATAACAAGTAGAAATGAAATATTACTAATAAGAAGATAATAATATGACCATATATGATATAATAACAATGAATTTGATTCATTAATAAGTCAGTGACATTATTTAAATCATTATATATGAGGTTCGGATACATATGAAGCATATTGGACCTAAGGTAAGGGAAAATCTCACAATCTCATTGTTATCCGAGATTGTTTATACTTCAGAATTTAATGGGGCATATTTATCATCCACATCCATATTTAATCAATATGTAATATTATTTCTATCCTCATATAGTTCTTTAAATTCAATTTTACCTATTGGTGAATTTTTAGTAAATGATATGAAAGTAATCTTTTGTCGTTTTTAGTACGAGATAATTTTTGACTTTTCCAGCCAAAGTATGAGAAGAATGTTTTTTAACTTATACAACATGAATGGATTTTTACGATTTCATATTACTTTATTTCCATGAAGCTTCCTTTATAAGTTTTCAAGATTATTTTCAATTAAATTCTTTTAGTTTAAAATTTTATTACATGTTAAGAAAGGAAAAATGTTTTTGAAGTACAAAGAATATTTTCCTCATGAATGAAGTTCAAGTGTTTTATCAAAATTATTTTCCATTTAAGATAATATAGGGTTCTATTTCAATCCCTATTTTTACATTGATTTTATTATTTTATGATGGAATTATTTTTATGAAGTTCTTTTATCTTATATGGATTATGTTATTATGGAATGATGTTTAAGAATCCCATTTTTATTACATGGGTGATGTTATGATATATGATTTATGATTTTGTGGCACACATAAGAATGGTTTCATTATGAGATGGGTGGGACCTATATCTCTCTCCAATGCAATGGGAAATGATTTATATCTCATGAGATAGACATGGATGGAAGGGAAAGTTAATCCAGTTCAGTGATATAGGACTGGAACGAGGAGTGTACTCGGTTTAGAAATGGACTTTGTTCGCTATGATAGTCTTGGAAATGAGTCTTGAATAATATGAAATGATTTTCTATGATTATGTTTGAATGGAACAAAGTTTCATGTTTTATGTTATGATTATTGGGATTACATTTCACTACTATGATTTATCCCATGTTATGACATTATGATCTCTTTTATAGGTTAATATTTTCAAAATTTTATGTTCTTATTAATATGATATGATTGATATTTTCTTTTTTTACCCTTACTGAGCATTTGAGATCAACCTTTTGTATTTTTTCTTTTACCCAGGCCAGGAATAAGGGTATCAAGTAGGATATGCCAAAAGGGGCTCTAGATATGATGAACTAAACGGGAGACAATGTAGATGATTTATGAACCAGTTGTTTATGTTTCCCAGTTTCTAAAGACACTATACCTATAGGGTCTTATCATGGTTTTGTTATATGTTGTAATAAGTATGCTTCAATTCTCATGTAATAGAAATGTATGTTAAATATGGGTCGTTATAGTTGGTATCAGAGGAAAGGTATAGTCAGCCTTTGGAAACTAGGATGTGAAAGCCTTAGTAAGAACCCTAAGGATGTGTCTAAGAATAGAACACAATATTAGTGTTTTAGAAATGGCCATGAATAACCTATGATAAGACCTTAAGTGTGAAATTTTATTCTTGATTATGTGGTTATCCTATTATGATTAGTGTTTCTGACACTATGCTTATTGGTTTTAGTCAATGTCTAGAACCCAAAGGAACCGTGTTAACGCTGAATGCAATGGGAAATGCAATGATTGTCCCCCCGAGAAACCAAACTTTATGGGAGATGGAATGAAAAATCTTGTAGCCATGCGCACAAAACATTCTCAAGATATGAATCTTGCATGACTTTCAAATGAGCAAAGGAAGGAGCGACATTCTGTTGAATCCTTCATGAGGTAGCATCCAACATCATTCAGTGGGTCTACTGATCCATTAGTGGTGGAACAATGGATCAGTACCACAGGAAAGATATTTTTAGTTCTTCAATGTTCTGAACATGATAAAGTCATCTTAGTAGTATATCATTCGGAAGGTGGAGCTGATCAATGGTGTAATCTTATCAAGAATATGAGGAAAATAAAAAAATTGAGTCCATGGAATGGGACGAGTTCAAGAACATATTTTTCAATAAGTACTTCCCCCGTATTCTTTGAACAAAGATTGAGAAAGAGTATCTTGAACTAAAGAAAAAGGATGATGAATCTGTTGGTACCTATGATGAAACTTTTACAAGACTTGCAAGGTATGCTTCTGGAATTATTATCTAACCTGAGAGTAAGATCGATCGATTCTTTAGTGTCTTAAAACCAATTATTCAAAGGGCATTATCCATAAGAGACTTCAATAGATATGAGGAAATTGTTTGATTTTCTCTCAAGGTTGATATGGAGATTGGAGTAACCCATCAGTCATATGGGTTTGATAAGAAGAGGAAAATAGAATTCAAAAGGAAATCTAAATACTACACTGAAAATAAGATAAGTTTTACCTTATGCTCAATGTGTGGAAAGAAATATGGAGGGAATTGTCTTAAAGGGATATGTAAATGTTTCAAATGTGGAAAAGAAGGTCATCGGGAATTTGAATACTGCAATGACAGGAAAAATATGTCTAGTGACGTGAACAAAGAAAAGGATACACAGAATACAAATCCTACACTTGAATGTTACAAGTGCAAGGAAATGAGGAATTATGCTAATCAATGACCTAATCCAAGGGTTGTTGATGATGATCGACGTCAACAAACTCTTAAGGACAATGGAAAAGGAAAGTCACATGAAATTTCTATCGGCAATGTGGAGTACGATAACGAAGTGGTTAAAGGTACACTTAACATCCAATCTAAAGTAGAAAATGTTTTATTTGATTTTGGATCCACCCAGTCTTTTATTTTTGAAGAAGTTTCTAAGGGTATCACTATACTACCTCAACAATTAGCTGTTGAGTTAGTTGTGACAACTCTTAATGGCACAACGGTTACATAAAAAGTTTATAATTCTTTTCCAATTGATGTTTGTGGGAAAGTGATTCCTGCCAATCTTGTGATCCTTTCTATAGTGGAACTTGATATGATTCATAGAATGTATTGGCTTTCCTTATATGGAGATCATATGATTTCCAAATAAGGGAAGTCACATTTCATATTCCTGATCAATCTATGATCATCTATCAATGCAAGGATGAATATAACCTTCCAGTGGAAATTTCATCCATCTTATGGGTCTTGATTCAAATAAATGAAGGTTATTTATCACAAATGGTTGGAGGTAAACTAACGATTAAGAATATGACCATTGTATGAGAGTTTGTTGATGTCTTTCCAGAGGAGTTTCTAGGTCTTCCACCAAATTGTGAAGTTGAGTTTTCAATTAAACTCATACCGGGTGCTATTCCCATTTCAAAGACACCTTATTGAATATCCCCAATTGAGTTATAGGAATTGAAGAAGCATCTCTAAGAGAATCTTGATAAGGGGTTCATATGCCCTATTGCATCACCTTGGGGAGAACCTGTTCAGTTTGTTAAGAATAAAGATGTATCAATGAGACTCTGCATTAATTATCAAGAACTTAACAAGATCACTATCAAGAAAAAATATCCTCTCCCACGCATTGATGACTTATTTGACCAACTTCATGGAGATCAATACTTTTCCAAGATTGATCTTCGCTCATGGTATCATCAATTAAGGGTCAAAAGGGAGGATATAACAAAAATGGATTTCCGTACAAGGTATGGAAACTATGAATTTATTGTGATGAAATTTGGTCTTACTAGTGCCCCTAATATCTTCATGGATCTAATGAATAAAGTCTTTAGAGACTATCTTGATTAGTTTGTGGTATTCTTTATAGACTATATTCTTGTCTATTCAAAGAGCAAGGAAGAACATGAAGATCACTTGATAATTGTATTAAAGACCCTAAGAAAGGAGAAGTATTATTGAAAATTTACCATGTGTGAATTTTCGATTCAAAAAGATTCATTTTTGGGTCACATAATCTCAAAAGAGGTGATATATGTGGATCCAACAAAAACAGAGGTTCTCAGAAGATAGTTGAGACCAACAAAAGTAACTGAGATCCGAAGTTTTCTTGGTTTGGATGGATATTATCGATGTTTTCTGAAATATTTTTAATGATTATCTAATCCACTCACCATGTTGACTAAAAAAAGAGTCATGTTTGTTTGGATGGAGGAGTGTGAAGAGAATTTCCAGGAGTTAAAAATAAGGTTATCTAGTGCACCGGTGATCACACTACCTTGTAGTGGAGAAAGGTTTGTGATCTACAGTGATGCATCCAATATGGTATTGGGGTGTGTTATCATGTAAAACGATATGGGGATAGCTTATTCCTCGTGATAGTTGAAAATCCATGAGCAAAATTACCCAAATCGTGATTTTGAATTAGCTGCAGTAATATTTTCATTAAAGATTTGGAGGGATTATCTGTATGGTAAAAGGTGTGATATTTATAGTGATCATAAAAGTTTAAAGTATATTTTCACACAAGATGATATGAATATGCACCAAAGAAGATGGTTGGAGCTGATTAAGGATTACGACTGCTCAATTCATTACCACCCTGGGAAAGAAAACAAGGTGGAAGATACATTAAGTCAACAAGACCATGCCAGCTTATCCATGTTGAGGATCACAAAAGATCCAATATTTATGGATTTACAAAGGATGGATATTGGAATTATAATGGAAGGGGAAAATTTTATCTTTCTCAAATGAATGTTCAACCATCTATACATGGGAAGATTAAAGAGGCATAGAAAAAAGATGTAGAGATACAAAAGAAGGTGAGAAATGTTCCTGAATTCCACATTGATTGTGATGAAATAATAAGGTTCAAGAATCGGGTTTGTGTTCCTCCCAACCCATAATTAAAGAAGGAAATATTGGATGAATCTCATAGTTATTCATTATCTTTTCACCCTGGAAGCATGAAGATGTATAGGGACCTGAAGGAGTACTTTTGGTGGGATGGAATGAAAGGAGATGTTGCTGAATGTGTCTCTCAATGATTGGTTTGTGAGAAAGTTATAGCTGAGAGATAGAAGTATAAAAGGATGTTACAACCATTACACATACCAGAATGGAAATGGGAAAACATAACTATGGGCTTTGTCACTATACTTCCTAAAACATCCAAATGCAATAATGATATCTGGGTTATAGCTGATCGTCTTACGAAGTCGTCACACTTCATTGCTATTAGAAAAGATTTCTCTCTTGATCAACTTGCCAGGATATATGTGAAGGAAGTGGTAAGATTTCATGGAGTACCACTTTCCATTATATCTGATTGGGATCCGAGGTTTACTTTGAGGTTTTGGCGATGTCTTCAGCATACTCTGGATACATAGTTGAGTTTCAGCACTGCTTGTCATCCTCAGACAGACGGTCAGTCTGAGAGGACAATTCAAACTCTAGAAGACATGTTGAGAGCCTGCTCTATGTATTTCAAAGGTGGTTGGGATCAATACCTACCTTTGGTGGAATTTTCTTATAATAATATCTTTCACTCTAGTATTCAGATGGCTCCTGATAAAGCTCTATATGGAAATAAATGCAGAACTCAAATTTTCTGGGATGAAGATGGGGAAAGAAAGCTATTAGGGCTTGATCTTGTTGATGAGATGACAGAAAATTTACGATATATTCAACAACACATAAGAGTAGCTCAGAGTTGACCAAAAAGTTATTCTTACAACAAAATAAAAGACCTAGAGTTTGAAGTGTGTGATAAAGTGTTCTTACGAATATCTCCTTGGAAGAGAGTAATGTGATTTGGAAAGAAGGGAAAGATGAGCCCTAGGTATATTGGTCCTTTTGAAATACTGGATCGTGTTGGGAATATAGCTTATCGATTAATGCTTCCACCAAATCTCTCTCAAGTTCATGATGTGTTCCATGTATCTCTCCTGAGAAAGTACATACCCGATCCTTCACATGTAATAAGCTCAGAAGTTGTACCACTAGAGCAAGGTCTTTCTTATGAAGAACAAACAATAGAGATTCTAGATCATAGAGAAAAAGTTCTACAAAAAAAGTCCACTCGCTTGGTTAAATTTTTATGGAGGAACCACCAATTAGAAGAAGCTACATGGGAACTTGAGGATATGATGAGGGAGAGGTATCCTTATCTGTTTGTTATGAAGTGACAAATTTCAAGGGAGAAATTCTTTTTAAGGGGGGTAGAATGTAACTCCCTGAGATTTTATGAGAAATATTTTGTTTTTATTATGTTATACGCAACACCAAAGGAATATTTCACTATACACTACACTGTCTTGGCTTGTGTTACATGCAAAAGCAACCTTCCTCGATACCTTGCGTTGTACGCAATACCGAGTTTCACTAAACAACGATATGTTATTAAAATATTATATAAACTAAATGTTATGAATTTTAATACCCAATGTTTGAAATTTTATAAATTTTATCATTCAAAATGGACTTCATTTTTTTATTCATAATACCTAAATTAGCTTAGGGTGAATTTTTGGTATTATTCTGAAAACCTTCAATTTTTGATGAATAGCGAAAAACACCGAGTTATAGTTTAAAACCTAATTTTTATTTAAATAATTATTTATTTTGTTTAAATTTATTTTAGGTAAAAATAGATACATAATACCTATATAAGTTCAATGTAATTTATTGGAGTCATTTTATAATAATTTTAGATATATAAAAATTTTATTGAACTTTTTACTCTCTTTTACCCATCTCCTAAGAGAATTTGCAAATTTATATAAAACATAATTTTACCGCTTCTGTGAGTGGAATTTCAAAAATCCAATAGACGCAGTTGATATCAGTAAGTAGAATGTTCTTCAATAAGAAAAAAATAAATTTTGGTGAATAATAACTTTTTACTTTTATTTACCATGGTTAAAAGTAAATAGGGTAATTAAGAGTAAAAATGATGTTATTATTACCCTAACACATGTCCTAATTCTATTGGATAAGTGTAATTCGACCAGAAAAAACCTTAGGAATAAAATATGACAATTTAGGTCCACTTGTATTAGATTAGGACATTTATTATTATATAATTCAAAGAAGAGTTAAAATATTTAAAATCAATGTTTAATAAGTAAAACATTTTTAATACAGGGTTATACATAAGATAAATTAGACTATAAATATTAATTATAAATATAAACAAATTTCCTACATAATGGTATTTTATTTATAATTTTTATACATTAAATAATTTAATTTATTTATGACACAATTATGATGCAATAATTACATTATTAATGAAATATTAACATAATTGATATTATAAATACCCAAATAAATGTAATTTGAGACTTTTTATGAGTTAAACTAATTTTATAGGTTAATATACCATATTATGGTTGGTTAGATAATTTTTTTAAGTAATAATGTTGTTATGAATTTAGCAGAAAAAAATACCAAATAGTGTCAAAATTGACAAAAAAGAGTTTTTAAAACAAATATTAAATTATTAATTGATATTCTAATCGTAAAAATATAAAGTTCAGAAAAAGGACTTATATAATAATATATATTAATTAACCAATTTGGGTTCTATTAGAAATTTATAGTAATCTTATTAACCATATAGTGTTAGAATACAAGGAGACACGGTAAAAGTTAAATTATTTATCTTAGAGTTAAATCTAAATTATAATGTTAAAATGGTAAACTAAACTTGTCTAAAACCTATTGGATGAGAGGATTTAGACCCATACCCACCCTATCCTTGAAATAAGTCACTTTGGAGCCATTATAAACTGAATATTAATTTATTATAAAATAATATTTTAAGTTTTTTCCTAAGGTGCCCCTCACCCCTCTTATGATTGGGCACTCCCCCTTATCTCTAATTCACACCTCCAAAGCCATTTGGCTCAGCCAAAACCTGCCCAAATACCCTCTAAAATGTCCTCCATTCATCCTATAGTCCTTATTTTAGTCAGAAATACAACCAAAGGATCCCTTTTGATCAAATCAAAAGGAAGAACCCGAGGAAGAGGTAAATATCTCACCACCTATTTCAAGTTCCTTTATTCTTACACTTCCTCCTTCTTTTTGGTTTCCATTCAAAAATAATAAATCCAGTATCTTATATATACTATGATTTTATTATAAAAATGGTACAAACATTTTAGTTATTTTATCCATCTTATGAATGAAAAATCCACCACATGTGCGTACGTACGGCTTACGGTCTCTATGTCGTGGTGTAGTTTATTATTCAAACATTTCATCATTTGGATGGGTATGATAATGAGTATAAATGATATAAATAATAAATATAACATTATTAGGATTCTTTATATATGATATACCATCCTATTATATCTGATTTTAATATTAAAAGAATTATATCATCGCTCCTGCCTACGTACAACCTACCGTTTCCACGATGTGATGCGACTCGTTCTACATGATCATAATTGAATAATGATTATATAAATGAATTGAAAGGAAAAATATGATATATATTACAATAATACCATTATTTAAATGAGGTATATTTAACCTAAAAATTGGAATATGAATTTATTTGACAAAACATGCATAAGAACATAAAGCAACGAACACCCGAATAACAAGTATCAAAGAAATATTACTAATAAGAGGATAATAATATGACCATATATTATATCATAAAAATGAATATGATTATATAATAAGTAAATGAAATTATTTAAATCATTATATAAGAGGTTTCGATACGTACGAAGCATATCAGACCTAAGGTAAGGGAAAGTCTCAAAATCACATTTTTATCCGAGATTGTTTATACTTCAGAATTTACAGGGGCATATTTATCATAAAAATACATGTTTCCTAAATATGTAATATAATTTCTATCCTCCTAAAATTTTTTAAATACAATTTTACCGATTGGTGAATTTTTAGTAAAATATCTGAAAGGGATCTTTTGTCGTTTTCAGTATGAGATACTTTTTGACTTTTCCGGCCAAAGTACAAGAAGAATGTTTTTTTAACTTATATGACATGAATGGATTTTTTTTGATTTCATAGAACATTATTTCCATGAAGCTTCATTTACATGCTTTAAATTTTATTTTTAATTAACTTCTTTTAGTTTAAAATTTCATGACATGTTAAGAAAGGAAAAATGTTTTTGATGTAGAAAGGATATTTTCCTCAAGAATGGAGTTCAAGTGTTTTATCAAAATTATTTTCCATATAAGATAATATAGGGTTTTGTTTCTATCCCTATGTTTACATTTATTTGATTATGTTATGATGGAATTTTTTTATGAAGTCCTTTTATCTTATATGGATTATGTTATGATGTCATGATGTTTAAGAATCCCTTTTTTATTACATGGGTTATGTTATGATATATGATTTTTGATTTTGTAGGACACATAAGAATGATTTCATTATGAGATGGGTGGGACCTATACCTCCTTCCAATTCCTTAGGTAAAGATTTATATATCAAGAGATAGGCATGGATGAAATGACAAGTTAATTTGGTTCAGTGATACAGGACTGGAACGAGGAGTGAACTCTGTTCAGAATTGGACTTTGTCCGCTATGATAGTCTTGGCAATGAGTATTGACTAATATGAAATGATTTTCTATGATTATGTGTGTATGAAACATAGTTTCATGTTTTATGTTATGAATATTGGGATTACATTTCACTACTATGATTTATCCCATGTTATGATATTATGATCTCTTTTGCAGGTTAATATTTTCAAAATTTTATGTTCTTATGAATATGATATGATTGATATTTCACTTGTTTATCCTTACTGAGCATTTGAGCTCACCCTTTTGTATGTTTTCTTTTTCCCAAGTCAGGAAGAAGCGTATTAAGTAGGATATTCCAAAAGGGACTCTAGATATGATGAAATAAACGGGGGAAAATATAGATTCTTTATGAACAAGTTGTTTATGTTTCTCAGTTTTTAAAGACCCTATACCTATATGGTTCTATCATGGTTTTGTTAAATGTAATAATTAGTATGCTTCAATTATGAATTAATAACAATGTATGTAATGTATGGGTCGTTATATTTTACATGACACCTGAGGAGACGACTTCCATGCCTTCTACATTATTAGGTATGATCTTAGTATCCCTAGCCTTAAAAACCTCTTTATTTGATATAGGTGATCCACACTTTTAATATCCATGTAAATGTTGGTAGGTCCTGTTTTCAAAATTCCTTATTTATATGCATTGAGGATTCTTGACACTCCTTTGGGAGAATATTAAAAAAAAAATGCTATTGCAAGGAGTTACCCCTCAATATTGATAGTTATTGATTCCTAGGGAACCTTTTTTCCTTGAGAGGAAAGTTAAAAACATCATTATTATGATAGAATAGATGGAATACTATAGATACCATGTTGATTATTATCACCATAGGGTGTATTTTTAATAACCTAAGGAAAATAATTACATTCAGAAGGGTTAATGGGATGTCTATGAAAGTTGATTTGTACCTGAGCGTAATGGGTTGGGTGGAGTGTCATCCATTTTTCATGTCATATTCTTGATAAATAGGGATTGATATAGGTATATTTCACTCCAATATTGGATCATTTTAGGGATGTATTTCCAAATTAATTCTCTAGAATACCTTCTATGAGATAGGTGGATTTCATTATTGATCTGGTTAATGGAGAATCATCGGTATATATTCCTCATCATAGGATGCATACTATAGATCTTTATAAACTCAATGTCTCTTTGAGGACCTAGAATCCAAAGGTTTTATATGACCCAATACCTCTCATTTGGGTTCCACCATGATTTTATCCATGAAGGAAGATTCTACCCTTGTTCTTTATGTGGATAACCAGTGGTTGAATCATCTCGTCATTAAGAACCACTATCCACTACCGCCAATAGATGATCTATTTGATCAGCTCTAAGGAGATCAAATTTTCAAGAATACTGAATTGAGTTTGGGCTATCATCATGTGTGTGTTAGGTCTTTATAAATACCACAATCAAGTTTCAAAATTTTATATGGCCTTTGTGAGTATTTTTTAATGTCGTTCGATTTAAAAACCACACCAAATATTTTTATAGCCTTGATGAATATGGTCTTCCACCAATACATGGTCTCCATTATGGTGGTATTTATTGATGATTTATATTTGTATTTTCAAACTCTACATGATCACAACGAACACCATGACATCTCATTGAAATCACTAATAGAGCACCATCTATATTCTAAGATCACAAAATTCCACATCTAGATTAAAAAATTTCACTTCATAGGTCATATTATATTGGAATCAGTGGAATTTATAGACCCATTGAAGTTGAGATCCATTTATTAATGTGATCACCCCTAGAATGCCTTTTATATTTAGATTTTATCAGTGATATATTGTTATTATAGTAATTTTATTTAATTTTTCTGATGCCTTGAAACACCTCTTATAAGAATAACTAAGAAGGGTAATAAATGTATATGTCCTAAAGATTTTGAGAGTAATATTCATGAGTTTAAATGAATGAAAATATTAGTTGTGGTATCCTGAGTGTAATTAGCTAATGTAATAACTCAATCTGGAATCATTTGTTCATGATTTACATTAATGGAGGAACTATTTTTTTTTGAGAAATAGTTTTTAGTACATAATATTCATCAAATTATCAAAATACATATTATGTCCTTGTGACATGAATTTATGAAAATGAATATTGGTTGAATATATTCAATACTTCACCTATGAACTTGTGTGTACACAAGGAAAAGGAAATGCATTGGATGATACTATAAGCTTAAAGACATAGAAACAAGTGATTTAGGATACTAGTAGTGAGTGGAAATTGATGGAGTTTTCCTCTGAGATACATATTGAGGTTCAATAGTTCCATGAGAATCATGTTATTAAAACTTTAGTAGTGAACTCATCAAATTTAGATCAAATGAAAATATGACAGATTTCAGATCCCATAAGATTAGTCCTAAGGGAAATTTCATTAGGTGAGGACCCGCCTCTTTATTGGGATATTGATGGGGATGAGATGTAGAATATTCACTAGTGTTTTTGGGTTCCCATATACATGAAATAGAAGATGATGCAAGAATATCATCCTTTTAAATGGGAAGTACATCTAAAAATTACTATGATGAATAAAAGCTTACACCAGTAGTATTAGTGACCGAAAATGAATCATTCGATAGTGTGTATTGTTACTTGGTGTTCCAAATTTCATCTAGTGATGGAGGAACACTAGATTCCTACTGGTATTTCGTACCAATTATCCACATCAGAGGGAAAATGAGGGAGAATCACTATGGATTTCATATTGGGATTACCAAAATCACACTATGAAAGTGACACCATATGGGTGATTGTGGATAGAATGATAAAGGTCACTCATTTCATTATTATTAGGGTGACATTCTATATTTGAGAGATTATATTCTTTTACGGTGTTAAAATGACCATCATATTATACATGAATTATTGATTCAATTTTTTGTTATGGTAGGGGTTGCAAAAGGATCTGGGTTCACATGTGATTTTGAGCATAACCCACCCCCTTTGAAGTAAATTAATCATGCTCTCAACATTTCCTCGAGTTTCTGGATATTAAACTTAGATTAGAAATCATTTTGATATTGATAAGCTAGGATGAAGTTCAAATCAATATTTAGATCATGTTGTAGAATCTTCTAGAACATAGAGGTAAATCTTGGATCTCAAGAAGACAAATTTGATATTGGTGATCCATAAACTGACAACAATTCTCTAATGTATATCCTTTAAAGTTTATCAAGGGATAATTATTATTGTATTGTAATAAAGTCGGAATAATTTATAAGATGATCGACCATAATCCATATAGCATTATTTCCTCTTGATGTATTTAGAACACCAGTGAAAAATTACTTGGTTATGATTTCCCATTTTCAAGTAGGTATGGGTAATGGTTGCAATATCATATTCTATTTTTTCCTTCCAGAATTCTCTTTATAACATAAATTACACTATTATGGTAAAGGGTTAAAACTGACTTCATTGTTAATGAATTTCATAGAAACTCAGTATCTTTGGTATAAGTGTTGGATTTGAAGAAAACATTATAAAATATTGTGAGATATGCACCCAGAATATGAGTGTCTTATCATCTTCAAAAAAAATCCTAAAAATATTAATATATGGTTTTTATGGAAACCCACCATCATGTTGAAGTTTTTCGGTGATTTGGATTAGTTAATCAGTAAAAAAATATATGTGGGTTACCAATGTATACTCTTCACCTTTGTGTATGAAAAATTTGATGTACATGATCAACATACTCTATAACAAGATCTTAGTGGATTCAATCCAGGTGAAACCCCATAGACAATGGGGGGTGACATTAACATAATAACTCTACCATAAGAAAAGAAGGGTAATATAGTATTCACTGATCAGGGCAATCCTTATTTTTTTCTTTTATGAACTCTACTAGATTTCAAGATATGGATTTTATGGGTGACAGATATACATGGTGTAACAAACCATGAAGGAGGTATCAAACATGGTGTTGGATTGAACATTTTATAGAAAACTTATAATGAAATTTCATCCTATCCAGACATTTATGTAACACATATAGCCTTTGGTATATTAGACCACTCTCCACTACGAATCACGATAGATTACGAGATGGGAGGTGGAGATTTTTTTTTCTCACGTATGGATAGAAGATACTGGGTGCCTTGATTAATTTAGAGAATCTAGAAGAAAACATTTTTAGGGTAATTCATGGGAGAGGTTGCAGAAATAGCTCAATAATCCTAGAGATGATCTCAAAATATTGTAGTGGAAGTAACATTCTCTATCTAAGAATTTTGAGGCCATTAGTGTCAAGATTGACCAGGTAGAGTGTAGACTGGAGGATAATTAGGATGACTCTTTTCATAGGGAGCTTTCAAACAGGATGAGTATTTTGGGTTATATTCTTTTGAAGTAAAAAATTTCTAGTTTGAGAAAATTCATGTCTTAATTATTTGTACGAAGGAGATCAAAATATAGGCTACTTCTATGAATTCATGAATGAAAAAATATACTTTAGAAGACCCAACCAACTTTTGGAAGATAAATAATACATAGATGACCATGATGCTATAAGAGAAATAGACAATGATTTTTTCAAATATATTCTAGTTGGTCCCAACCCCTTTATATAGGGAGGTAAACTGATGGGATAGACTGACATCGTTGATGCCATTGATTCAGTGGTTTTTGAGTTTTTAATGACATGATGACAACCATCCAAGAGGAGAGGGAGATTCATGAGGATGTATGGTCACTCAAATGAAAATATTAAACATTTTTTTATTTAATAATTATTGATAAAAATGAAAAAAATTAATATACGTATATAAGGATTATAAATATTAATAAATAGTATATATAAAATATGGATATATAAAATGAAGAAATTTTAATAATTAAATGAAAAAATAAAAATTAATAAATTGGAACATTATTTAAGAATTTATTAATGAAACACATATTAATAAAACTGAATAATTATAATATATATTAATTATCTATAGTAATAAATAATATATATTAAATATAAATATATTTGAAATTAATTAAATGTAATAATTAAAAACATATTAATGTCTTATACAATTTTAATGTTTTATATGATTTTTCAATTTAACATATATAAAACAGTGCATGTTATATTGATTACACATATATATATGCATACTTAATTTATTTATTTTTATATATAACACACACACAAATATAATAATGAAATTAATTAAATCTTATATAGAAACACATACACCTAATATTTATATAATTTATTCAAATATAAGTATATTTTAAAATTTCATTATAAAATGATAAATTAAATATTTAATGTTTTTAATTGGTAAATTTTATTTATTTATTTTTTATACTACTATAGTTAGGGTATTATTTTACCAATTTTACCATTTTTGTTTTTTATTTTTTATTTTTTTGGAATTTGATAGTTTTCTATTATTTATTGATATATATTTATTTTCTATATATTAGTATTTTAAATATGTATTCATATTTACTTCACTATAAATATATCCATATTTTTTTAATAATATATATTTAATTAATAAAACATATCTATTTTTCAACATTGTTAATGTATACTCATTTTGAATTATTCAATTTCACTCATTTTTAAAATGCATGTATTTAATTTAATATATCAACTAATAATGGTAAAAAAATATTTATAAATAAAAATTTATAAATAAATCTATTTGTAAATGTATATTTTTTATATTTATAAATTTATAAATTTATATTTACTATAAACAAATAACTATTACTTTTCAAATAATTTTTTATACAATAATATATATATATATATAAATAATTATAAAATTAAAATAAAATAAAATAATTAATTAAATTATAAATCCCTTTTTAGTAATAATGTTTTAATGCTGATGAAGGTTCATTTTATCAATGATTTTCTAATGCAAATAATGATCGACCATTGTTATTTCTAAAGAAGCACTATTAAAAGAAATCTTTATCGGCACTTAAATGTTAGCACTGATAAAGATTTCTTTCATCAATGCCGTTTTAGCATTTATAATTCATGATCTTTATCATCATTAAAAAAGCCCTGATATATATACCTTTTATTAGTGCTTATAAATTTGGTGATGATAAAAGTACCCCCAATCTGTTTAAAAGTACCCTAATCGTGACTTAGTCACTCATAATTCTCATTCTCTCATAAAACACCCTTACTATTGGCACGACTGTCCTATGTTACCGCAGAAAAATACAACTATAATCTAATAAATTTTATTTTGTACCTTTCCTCTATTATTGTATGATTTTTTAGGTTTTTTGGTTTGTGTTTTTACACTATTCTTCACTATGATTAACCCTACATCTCATCTCTATCTCTCTACCACTTAACTATACTTACTCAATGCCAACCCTACATTGAAATGTCATTCTATCTTCATACTTTTCCACCGTGAAATTCATCTCTACCAACTGATGCAACTAATGGTGATTTTGTTTACGTTTTCATTATATTATTTCAAGTTACATTTTATATAGTGTTTTTTGAAATTATATATATCTTTTTTTCACAATATAACATGCACATGAAGTTGAAAAAATGTTCAACATCATATTGAACTAAATTTAGTGGGAAATTTATTTTATATGGATGATATATTGTGGGTTTATATATATATTGTTTTAATGTCAGCGGGTTATTCAAATTTAGGGAACTAAGGTTTGAATTTTATAGATATTATTGGCCAATATTATTAAAATTTTAAATAGATATAATTTAATGAGGAAAAAACTCTTTAAAACTTCATTGAAATAAAAATAATCATACTTTTTCAGATTTTTATTTGATCCAAACTCAAAAGTTGTGATGTATTGTTAAGATAGTGTGTGTTTATAATTTGTTGATGTGTTCTGATTATTAATACATTTAATGAAAAATATATTCACTAAAATATTATAACTATGGGAGAATATGATATTCAATGGATTTTGGAGATCAATAAAGGACATACCATTAATTTCTATTATCAATGAATGGTTTCAATTAATTTACCATGTCTTTAAATTTATAATTAGTTAAAATAAATTTTGACTTTTTATAAACAACTAATAAATAGATTTTAAGAATTTACTTAATTTTACATTTATATATTAAAACATGTTATATCACGACACACCATATCAAATTCAAGTATAAGTCTTTACATATCTAGTGTAATCTATTGAAGATGATATATATGAGTTTACTTTTCTATTAAATTATTTTATAAATAAAATTTTCTCCAAGAATTAAGTGATTTTTGATGAAGTGACTTGATTTTAGAAAACTTATTTTCTTTACTTGTGTTAGTGTGTTATCTTATCAATAAATATATCTTTTATGAATTCGTAACATTACAATATTGTACAAATATTCGAAACCTAACACGAGATCAATCAAAATGTTACTTAACCCTTGGAACAATCACCCAAATTCAAAATGATTGATAATAAATATTTTTCAATAAACATGATCCATGAGAAATGGTTTAAAAAAACTCACATGGAATGTGTGTCTATGTAAACCAGCTACATGTGCACCAAATGCACATAAAGTAGTTAAGTAATGTCACTAGATTGGTTTTATCTAATGATTTCCCATGGCCTTTATTGATAAGAAAACTATGTATCTCATTTTTATTTTATGAATATATTCCAAATTTATGATTTTTGAAAGAATAATATAACACATAATATTCATAAGAGTCATAAATAACTTTTCATAAAAAAGGAAAATGAGTTTCAAAAATGTGGTTGTGTAAATAAGGATTCGTTTTGGTAAGATAGATATAACATACAGAAAAATCCATGGATAAAATTCCAAAATTTCATACATCTTGCATGAAAATTGTTTCCATCTTGAACAGATATATAATAATTCAATACTTTAGTACAACTTACCTTCACTCCCTTTATTTGATCCATACTCATATATTTGATTTCCATTCATCTCATGATGATGGATTATACCCCCCCATTCAAATTAGTATTCCTACCATCATTGTGGTTCTAATGTTCTTTGTTGAAATACCTACCACTCAGATTGTTTTTATTAACGTCCATCAAAGCAACTTAAATGGATTTGAATACCACATCTCCTAACTCATTCTTTAACTATTTCAGCCTTTCACCCTCCTCATTTACTACTTCAAAAGAACACAAAAAATGACACCTAAAAATTATTCAAAATATAATGAAAGAATTTGTTTGGTTTCCTGATATTCATTTTCTTATATGACTTACTGAGTTACTTTTGACAACATTTCATCTATAAATTAATTTTATTTTGAATGTGGAAATATTGTATCCTATTATAGATTTGAGTTTATAATACATGGATTTGAATACCACTACAATGGGTAACCTCTTGAAAATACTTAGGTTGCATATTTTTTTGTGAAAATACATGAGTAACACACCTTTTAATTTTATACCCCTTAAACCTTGATAAAATTAAAAGGGTTCAAATCTAACTCTCTAAGGTATTCCTCCTATAATGAGTATCACTCTCTAGACCTATTTTCGATATCATCTTATGGATACTTTCTCTTGTAACCTTGGATAAATGGAAGGTTGTCAGGCTCTCCCATCCACCTCACACCAATATAACCACAAGTTTATATGTTCTCTATGAATTAAAAAAATATAAATTTTATAGGAAGTGGAAAACAATAAATGTTTTGAGTGGATTTAAATGAATAAAAGTAGAATTAACATTAATTTAAATGTTCATTCCTTCATTTTTGAAATGTAGAATGCAAGAATCTGTAATTAAATTTTTGTTTTAGTTTTTTTTTGAACGTTAGTGAATATATTGAGCTCTTATATTTGAGATACATGTGTGGGAAAAGAACTCATAACATTGGTTAGAGTTGGTGCAGCTTAGTGGGGATGATTTGTTGTTCTCATGGTAGTGTAATAGACCTTTCATCTACCAAATAGTTATTATTGTATTTTGTTTCTTGAGACTCATCCCCCATCTCGTCTATGTTTTTTGAACTACTCTGAGAAGTATTTATCTAAAATGATCACCAGTACTAGGTATGGGATGAAATTTGGTTAGAGTATTTCAGGAAACTTATGTGGATGTCCAAAAAATAATGGGGATAGATATCATGAACCAAAATTCAATAATAACTATTTAAGATGTTTTTCATTAAAGAACTTTGGAACCATAATGATGCGAGGAATTCTAGTTTAAAAGAGGGAGTCCAATTCATCATCAATAGATAGAAGAAAATAATTTGTCTAAAGAAGGATTAAATGAAGGTAGTGAAGGTTAAATATAATGAAGAATTTATGTATTATATCTCTATTCAAGATAGTAACAATTTTCATTCTAGATGCATGAAAATGTGGACTTCTATACATGAATTGTATTGTATTGTTGTTATTCCAGAACAATTAATAGTTTGACTACTCATGCAGAAAAAGACTTCTACACATGATGATGTTACCAATCCCAATAAAGAACATACTCTTGGTTATGAAATTGAAAAATAATTTAGAGATCAGTAACATGTTGATGAAAAAACAATAATGACACAACATCATAGTGGTGAATAAAATTATCAATAGAATATGTCAGGGCATAAAATTTGAGGTTATTTGGAATCAACATGACCAGCCTCTTGACACCAACATGTAAATGTTTATTACTTATCTAAGGGTCACATTGAGGTTGTATGTGCCGACTAATAATGATTCATGACATCGTATCCAACCCCGAATGAATGAAATCCTTTTGAAAGATATAATGGTAATGTTACAATATACTTTCTCTATTTTACTAAAAAATTATATAATAAAATTCAGATTTCATTTTTAGTATTCCTTGTGGAGTTTCATTATTTGAGAAGCGTTCCATAATAAATTTATCTTATTGGCTTCGGGAAAATCGAATATAGTATTTTAGACTCTTCTTATGAAGTAATATGTTAGGGATGCTAAGGGGAAAATAAATCCCCACCCACCACTTAATTATGTAGAAATTATAAATCTGAAAACATGGATTTCTTTCATTAATCATCATAATGGGAAATAATTTTAGGTTCATTGATGTTGATAATATATTATTTAATATTATTTATTTTATCAAACATTATTCAAAAATTTTAATTTATGAAATAGTAAATGAGTACTGAAAATAAATAATTTGCATCAATGGAAACAGATGCATATCACAATGAAAGGATGGGGTACCCTTCATTAGTGAAGAAATTGGTATGTATTTTAAATCAAAAATAAATATTTAATTATGTTATATGAAACAACATATTTTCACTTTTTTGTCTGTGGATTGATGAATGAAAATATGAAGTCACTTCCATCACACTTCATGTTCTATAGAATAAGGCTTATGTAAATAAGGATGGTAAATTAGTTGATGAAAAAAAATAGTATGAGAAGCATGTATAAGTATGAAATAATTGTAAATATTTATGCTTTATAATAATGTTACATAAAAATATCAATTTATGTTCGTATTCTGTTATATGTATTAGACATAAGAATCAACAATAACCATCCTAGAAGAAAAGATACATCCATTAGCTTTGATGTGGCATGAAGAATATGGTCGAATTAGAGGATTAGGTTTTGGAGTCTCTACTAGATCATATTTAGAGAATATAAAACCACATAATGATACAAATTATATGGTGAGATGATTGTAGATAAAAATATACTCATAGTATGATATTATTCTGTGGTCTGGTTTGGAAGAATAGTGTATGGGAAAGTATCAAAGAAAGATAGTAGTGGATAAAAGATCTGCACATGAACAAAATGAACCCACTAGATTCGAGTCTATTCACCACTCCAACTGCATACCTTACCCATTATAATCAATTTATTCACTAATTTTTATCTTAAATGTGAATAAAAAATCTTCTGATAAATTTATATTACCAATATTTTATAGGTTACAATTATATGTGATTTGAATATGTCAACACCCATGCATTTCTATGTTGTGATGGGTACATTGTATAATATCCACAGAGACAAGCCACTCTATCAGTACCTCGCAAAAGATCACATGAGTGTGGGATTAAAGTAGCTAATGATATAACTAATAATTTCCTATTCCACTTGATGGTTTGGATATTACAATGGTCATTGATTCTATTAGAGCTTTAATAGCGTTACAATATAATATTATAACGATACATGAGGTATGTATTTAATTTTTTATATATGATAAACCAGTAATAGTTGATGATAAAAGGTCTAAAGTGAGGTATGATATTAAAAATGGATAAATTGGTTGATAAACATAAGGTCAAATCAAGAAAATATAGTGAATTGACCAAGAATATAAAATGACCTTCCAAGAGTACCTTCTCCCTTCTAGTTATAGGAAAACATTTATTATCATTAAAACCATATGAAAAGACCACATTTAATGATTAAAATATGTCTTTAATTGAATATAAAGAACAGATATATGGAGATTCTCTAATAGGCAGAACTGGTCTTGAGACTCTAAATGAGATTCTCAAGCACGAGTGGATGGGTGTCTAATTTTTGAATAAATACACAAAGTACATTTTCATAATATGTCAGTAAAAATATTGAGTTAATGGATTTATTAAAGTTAATAACTATTCATATTTTCTATAGGGGTTTATATTATAACTCTATAAATAAAATATCATGTGAAGTGCTATATAGATTCATTAATCCATGTATTATTTCTGGTAGAAAACTTACTTTTATTAAGAAAATAATTGAGAAGAAAAAATATTAGTTACTTGAAGCTTTTTATAAAAATTTACCAGACAAAAGGCTATTTTTGATGCCTGTAATGAATAGGATAAACTCTATAATCTAATCACATAAAATATATTTTTAATTTTTACAGTACTTAATTGTTTTTGTTTTTTAGGGCACACTAGATGCTGATCATAGTTAATCTAGGCACCCTAAATATTTAATTATTTGATCCAATGTAAGGATATGCAACCCACTAGACACACATGATGTGTATTGTGAATATCTAATAGCATGAAGTCTATATTTTATAGGTGAAATTTGAATTATATATTCAAAATGTGTTTGAAATTTTTTTATATAAAAGGGTGGTCACTAAATATGGTAATGATCATGGAATGCTGTCAATGTTTAAAGGGATAAATCATGTGAATTTATTGAAATGGAAACAAATTAAGGTATATATTGAAATATTTAACTGTCAAAACATTTCAAAAAAAACTTATTTTGGCAATGTTTCTTCACTGTCTGAAATAAAATAATGACATCTATTATGGATATTATGTTTGAAAATTAATGAGAGAAATTATAAATCCTGAAAAGACCAACATCCCCCAACAGGTAATTTATTAAGGAAATTAAAATTTCATTAAATATCTTTCATAATCATTTTTCTCTATATTTTCCTCATACTATCATGATTTATGACAACCTAGATAATCAAGAGAAGAAATAAATTTTTTTAGGGGTGAGTGGGAAGCATATTTTTTGTCAGAATATTTTCCAAAATCAAATTTTGGTGATTAGCTGCTATATTTGTGATATAGTACGAGTGATGACCTTTGAAATATATTTTGGGGCATGTGAAATTTGTGTCAAAATACTTATATATTATTTTTTATCTCTTTATCGAGGATAATAATAATGGAGGAAAATAATTTATTTAGAAGCACTGACCTAAAAATAATAAAATTTATTATAAATTTTTGAGGTAGAGGAAGAGGTGGTGTTATAGGTGGTGGTGGAGATAAAGGCGAAGGTGGAGTTGGAAGTGGAGATGGAGGAGGAGTCGGAGGTGGAGGTGAATGCAGGGATGAAGTAAATGAACAATGTGGTGGAGGAGGCAGAGGCTATGAATGAGGTGGAGAATGAGACATAGGAGGAGGGAAACAAATTTCATACAAATAATAATTTTTTTGGGAAATGATATAGAATGAGGATCATACCAAGACTGTGTTTGAGATTTTTTTTGAAAAGTGAACACAATACTTGTCACGTAAGATAAGTGCCATTGTGAAAGAGTTTTAGGTGTATTATTGAAATAATGTTTTCAAAACTTGTTTATGTGGTTTTATATGTGATATTAATCCATCTGTGTGATCTTTATGTGTTTGTTGCTTCAATTTCTGCTCTAGAGTTATTAAAGAAACATCTATAGAACTCATAATCAAAAAAAATTATATAATCCAACTTAAATGTTTGAATTAATTTGTGTGTAATCAACCGCTGAAGATAGTCTGTGTATAAAAAAATATTGGAGGAAAACTAGGATTGATATACCATGGTCATTAATAAGGTATGGTGTCAAATTATCCGTTATCTGTTTAAAATTCATATTTTAATACAAACAATTTCACTCACTAAAAACCAAGAAAACATTCTTAGACTATCATGATAATTTAGGAAAATGATTGATAAATCATTTTTGATGTTTATGAATAAGTATCATGTCAATCTAACACACGATTAGACCTACATGACTCCAAGTGTGTGTTTCCAGTTTAAAATGAAATTTTAGTAAAAAACAAAAGTGACATACTCAATATCGATGGAACACATTTTCATTATTTTGAAACTTTAATACAATGATCTATTTGTTCTTTTACTATTTTCTAAATCATCCTCACCTCAATATGAAAAATAGTGTGACTGGTATGACTCCACGTGCGTCTTTTAATTCAAAATTTACTTTAATTTTAGTAAAAAAACCACCTAAAATACTCAAAAATTGAGAAAAATCATTCAGATTGTTTTGGTACTTTAATAAAATTATCCATTAGTCATTTTTGATGTGTAGGAATCAAAAAAATATCAATCAAAATCATGGTGTGACCAGTATTACTCAAAGTGTCTGTTATTAGATTAAAATTGACATTTTAATAAAAAAATTTACTCACTAATAACTGATAAAAGATGCCCATATTGTCTTGATGATTAATAAATATGATAAAAAATTCATTTGTGATGTGTATGAACTAGTCTTATTAATAACCCATACATGATATGTCCTATATAACTCAAACTGCATGTTTCAAGTATAAAAGGATATTTTAGTAAAAACACAAGTGGCATACTCAAAATCAAGGAAAACTATTCTTATGATTTTGAAACATTAGTATAATAATCCATTAGTCATTTTCGGTGTGTATGAATCATCTAATCCTTAAGCCTATATATGGTGTGACTGACATGAGCCTAATTAAATCTTTTTATTCAAAACTGATATTAATTTTAGTGAAAAAAAAACTAACATACTCAAAGCCAAGAAAAAATATTAAGATTGTGTGACTACATTATGGAACAAATATATAAGTCATTTTTTGACATTTAGGAATATGAATTTCTCAATCTAACTCATGGTGTGACTAGTATGACTCAAAGTGTCCATTATGAGTTTAAAATTGACATTTTAATACAAAACGTGTCACACACTGATAACTAAGAAAAACACACTCATGTTGTACTGAAAACCTAGGAAAATGATTTATAAATCATTTGTGAATTGTATGAATCATTTTAATGTCAAACCCACACATGATGCCACCTTTATGGCTCAATGTTCTTATTTCTAGATTAGAATAAATATTTAATAAAAAAAATGTGGGAAACTCCAAACCAAGGAAACACATTCAGATTGTTTTGATACTTTAAGAAAAGGATGAATATGTCATTTGGTATGTGTAGAAATAAACTAAACTAGAATATGATGCACAATGTGACCAGTATGACTCCAAGTGCACCTTTTCATTCAAAATTGAAATAAATTTTTTTAAAAAAACAACAAACATCATCAAAATTGATAAAATGCATTCATATTGTTTTTACCATATGAAAATGATTCATAAGTCATTTGTGATGTGTAGGAATAAGACTCACCTCAATCTGAGTCACAGTGTTACTAGCATGACTCAAAGTGTCTATTATCAATTTAAAATTGAAGGTTTAAATAAAAATATCACTCACTAAAAATCAAGAAAACACACACATATTGTCTTGATAACTTAGGAAAATAATTTTTAATTCATTTTTTACATGTTTGAATTATCCTCATGTCAAACCCAAACACGATGACACCTATGTGACTCAAAGTGACAGTTTCCAGTTTAAAATAACATTTTAGTAAAAAACACAAGTGGAATACTAAAAATTGAAGAAACACATTGTTTTTTGTTTTTATAATTTTTTTAAAAAGTTCTATAAGTCATTTGGGACGTGGTGGATTCATCCAAATCTCAATCCGATGTACGTTCTTACTAGCACGACTCCAAGTGCATCTTTTTATTCAAATTTGACATTAATTTTAATAAAAAAACAATTAACATACTCAAAATTGAGAAAAAACCTTCATATTGTTTTGGTAATTATGTAAAATGATCCATAATTCATTTTTGACATGTTGGAATCCATCACGTCTCAATCTAAGTCACAATGTGACCGGTATGAATCCAAGGGCGCCTTTTTATTCAAAATTGACATTAATTTTAGTATAAAAACTGATATCATACTATATAATAGTGTTTTTTATTATATTTGTGTTAGAAATTTTGTTTAATTTATATCCAGTATTTTTGTTTGATTTTGGTAATTTCTGCTGCAATATCTAGTGATGTAGTGTGCTGTTACAACACACTGCATGCCCTATTTCTAGTGCTGCAGTGAACTGGGGCATCATACTATAGTATGCCCCTTTATCAACACTAAAAAATGAGATTATAAATAATCCCCATATCAATTCTTCTAAAAGTACTGATAAATATCCCTTCATTTTAGCTTTTAAAAATCACTAATAAAGATACCATTAATCAGTGCTTATAGAAAGCCCCCATAAAGGATTTTTATCTCCACTTTTAAAATAAAATACAAAGGGTACCTTTATGAGAACTTTCTAAAGCACTAATAAATGGATATTTATAAGATTTTTTAGAAGTACTGATAAAATTTATCTTTATCAACAATAAATAAAAGTGCTGATAAAAATATGTTTTATCAGCACTTTTTTATACCGATGAAACTACCCCATTTCACCTATTTTCTAGTATTGATAAAATCTTTTTTATTTTAAACATGCTATGGTTGTCAAAACTTTTCTATAACTAATAAAGGACTATTTTAGTAATGTTAAAGTCCACTTTTTTAGTAGTGTGCTATTTTTATTATAATCCCATATTCTCTATGCTCCTATATTAACAAAAGCTTGAGGTTGCGCATAATCCTACATTATCATTCCAGACACCATTAATGTAATATATCTGACCATTTATTTGATGATGACACAATTATCATGGTGAATGGTAATAATACATATATCAGGGGGATCAATGGAATATTGGATGGGTACTCAAAATGGAGTGGTCATATGGTCAATCAAGAAAAGAGTAGTTTTATATCAAAAAATGGTATACTAAGAGGTGGGATAGATCAGTAGAAGTGTGTCTAGAAATGAATAAAGTAACCTTTACCATGGAGTATTTTGATTCACTAGTTTCACCAAGAATTCTTTGAATTAATCACTATGATTATTTGATAAGAAGAATTAAGGGAATATTCATGAGTTGTAAAAACAAATTCATGTCATTCTGGTGGAAATTCACGTTGATTAATAGCGTGCTTTAATCTATTTCCTTACATGCTCTTTCAACCCTTAATGCTCACAAATTGGTTATTTCTATGATGGATAATACCATTTTATCATTCCCATGGAATGCTCAGATGGATGGGAAACATCATTGGGAAGCTTGGGTCAAAATTTCTAAACCTCTATCATAAGGTGGAATCAATGTAAGAAGCGTCTCTAACATAATAAAAGGACTACAGGTGAAGCTCGTATGGTAGTTTTTTGAGGGAAAAACCATTAGGAGATGATCATGGTGGATAGGTACCACATTGACATGGATAAATAGAGAGAAAGGAAATCATCTGTTCATATTTTGATTCATACTCACATATTGAAACTTCACCAGCACACCTGGTGGATTGTTGGAGAGGAGAAATAAAATTTTGGTATAATAATAGGTTTAGAAAAAATCCTAACTTTCCAGGTTGTCCCATTCCATAGATTAACTTTAGGAAAGCATCATCCTATCTGAGATTCAACCAAGATATGCTTAACACATATCAGTGAAAAATCTTTTAAATTATTATACTCTAATCATAACTAGATAGATTTTTTTTATAGGATCATCATACGGTGTTTTTTTAGTCAACGAATATCTAATAGTGAAATTAGTTTCTAATGATCATTATGTTTTGGGTGATGTGTTATGGTGAAAAGAGAACCCCTAAAAAACGAACACTAGGGGGTGAAGGGTAAAGAACCATGATTTTATAACTGAGGAGAACATTTAGTGATTATGTGTGAGTTTTTCTTCCAAATGTCATTACTGAAAGGATACCCAGGTTGAATATATTAAAAACCTCTTTTTTAAAGGTGCCTAGGAGAAGAAGATGTTGCGTGCTTTCGAGAGATTCACTGGTTGGATTCCTGAGGTGTCATCAAGTTCAACATTTCTAAATTAAAGGTTC
This sequence comes from Viscum album, assembly GCA_963277665.1. Classification (NCBI taxonomy): domain Eukaryota; kingdom Viridiplantae; phylum Streptophyta; class Magnoliopsida; order Santalales; family Viscaceae; genus Viscum; species Viscum album. The sequence continues at coordinate 1,845,030,740 of OY728132.1, read as the reverse complement.
TAGGGGATTGGGAGAAATAGTCTAGAAAGGAAGGCATGATAGAAAATTTTCTTCATACGGTTTTGGAATATCTCGAAAGTAAGGAATATAACCAGACACAAGGGGTCCACATGTGTGGGAGAAAATTTTATCTTTAAGATCAGAATGACCCGAATAAACTTGATTCTCCTTGTTAATAATTGCGATGGTGCTCCATCCCCCTGAATAATCAAGGATAGAGCTGTTTTACATAAAAACACCCCTACCTTCTCTTAGGGGAAATAGATTCGCTCGTATCCACATCATTCATGGATCAAGATGAACACTGACGGCTCATGTAGTGTGGGCCACATGGGAGGGTCTGGGATTCCAAGGTTTAGTTTTTCAATCATTATATGTCTTCACAGGAATCAAAGTCCTTATAAAAGTAGAATATAATGCCTTTCTCATTGGTCTCCAGTTGTTCACTCAAAGGAAAATTCATCTAGATACCCTTGAAATTGAATAACTGATTCTTATTAACGTGCTCTGTAGTACTGGATCAACCCCTTGGAATATTGAGTAATCCATTAGAAAGTGAAAATTGGTCACGAATAGTTAGATTGATGTTAGTCATACTTGTTGTGATGGGAATACAGTATCCGACTTCCTAGATTTCAAGGCGATCGAAGGCTTGAAAACACATTGCTACACTAATCTAAAGACCTTTTCTCCTCAGAGGGGATGAAATTCATGTGTGGGGATGACCATGGACTTCATTTTTTAGGCCTCCCTAACTCATGTCTTCCCCTTATTTGATTCCATTATTCCTTTGTTTCTCAGTAATTTGTTTATTTTATAATAAAATGAATATATTTTGTTGTAGAAGAGACATTGATTTATATTTTGAGATATACTACATCATATTGCACCACCAATAGTGCTCTAGTAGATATCAATACATATTTGTTCTCCTTTGATTGATGGATTAGTTCAAGCTTGACAGATCATTAAAAACACCTAGTTTATATGAGTATTTCATGGTAAACATAGTCCGGAACTGAATCTTATAACTACAACTTCATTAATTTTAAACATTTAAGATTTACCTTTTTCTTATATCTTCCACATTCTTTTGAATATCCATATCATCTATTAGAGAATCGATTATAATCCTTATAAGGTATAATTGACCAATCATTTGGGAAAGTATTGATTGTTTTACTTAATTTATGATTCCCATGTTCATCCCTTTAAAGTCTAAGAAGATTTGATCCTTCTCAATTCTCATTAATGGTAAAACTTCTAGTTTATTTCTACGTAGAGTATCTTCCAAATTATTTTTCCATGGATGGTGTTGGATTGACCATTCATATTCCTTAATCATTTTTAATCATACTATCTACTGTATATTTTTTTCTTTCTATGTGAATATATTCTTGAGGCTCTTTTGATCCATATACATTTGACACTTCTACCAAAAGATATAATTTCAATGTGAAGATCACTACAACCATATCCAAATTTGGAGTTGGTCACTCATATTCATGATAATTCAATTGTTTGAGGCATATGGTATTACTTTTTAATTTTTTACTAATACATAACCCAATCCCTTCATTAAAACATTGTTGTATACCCTTAAAAGTTCCCCACATGTGGGTAACATAAGTATATGTGAAATAAGAAGACACTTTTTAAAATTTTTGAATCTCTCTTCACATTCATTATTCCTAAAAAACATTATACCCTTCATTTTTAGATTAGTTATAAGGTTTTGGAAATTTCATGAAATTTCTCCTAAATCTATTATAATACCCATCTAATCTAAGGAAACCACGAATTTTGATCACAAATATTGGCCTTGTTTAGCCTTCAATTTTATTTGTATTTGAAGGGTACATAAATATCGCATTTTTTGTGATAATATTACCCATTAATTCGACCCTTTTCCACTAGAAATAACTTTTGATGTACTTTTCATTAATATTATCCTTTTCTAAGGTCTTCAACATTGTTCTCAAATAGTCCTCATTCTGCTCCTTGCTTTTTGATTATATTTGAATATCATCTATAAATAACACCATTATTTTTTTGTGGTAGTCACTAAATACAATATTCATCAATTCCATTAAGGTTTCTAGATCATTATTTATTTGAAATTATATTACTCTGAACTCATAGTTCAGGTACACTAAACAAAAAGAAATCTACGTGACATCCACCTTCTTCAACTTTACAAGATATTACCCAAACCGAAGATCCACCATAGAATTATATTGGGATTTGTAAAGTTGATAGAAAAAGTCATAAATCTATTCTAGATGATTTTTTTCTTTATCATTAGCTTTTTAGCTCATGATAATTACTTCAAACGTGCATTAACCCATCATTCTTCTTGAAGAAGAGGATTGGTGCAACCCATGGTGAAACACTTGGGTATATAAACATTTTATCAAGATTATCTTGTAGTTTTATTTTTCACCTCCTCATGTTAAACAACATTCATTATATATGGATTATTGGATAATATAAATTCCATATGTATAAGATCAGTTGAAAATTAAACCTCTAGGATAGTTTGAAGACCAGACCATTATTCCAAAAACACATTAACGTATACCCTCACAATGGGAATGTCTTGAAAGATGATATTTTCCATAGAATCAAAAATTTTATTTGAATATTCCTTAAAATAATAAAATAATGTAACACCCCAAGCTTCCATGGTACGTTTCCCTTTGAATAATGCAATAGCTTTCATTGTACGCAACTTCGAGATTCAAACACACCACGACCAATCGAACTAGCCGTTTTGAATAGTAATACCCACTTTTTGAAATTTTATAAATTTTATTTTTTAAAATGGACTTAATTTTTGGATTAGGAATATCAATAATAGATTAGATTTAATTTTTGGTACTTTTTTAAAACTATCAATTTTTGATGAATAGTGAAGAATACAAAATTTTAATTAAAAATAAATTTTTTAATCGAAATAATTTATAGTGTAAAATTATATATTCGAATAGTTTTTATGTATCATAATATTATATATTTATCATTTAATATAATTTAGGTCTTTTGATGTAATTTCACATTTAAACTGGACATAAACAAGTGTCAATCTTTAGATAGTTATTATTTCTTAAAAAAACTCTTTTTGTTTTGACAAAAAGAATTAATTTTAAATTAATTTCTACCACTTATGTGTTTTGAATTTAATAAAATGGATTCCATATTTAGAATCCAGAGGTCCAAATTGTGTAAATAGGTAACTTTTATTTTTATACATTATGAATAATTATTTCGGTAAATATTTTATTTTCCATGGTTAAAGGGTAAATCTGGTAAATAATGTTAAACAAATAATATGATAATAATATTAAATTACCCTAACACCTATCTTAACCCTATTTAATGATACATTTCCGACCATGGGCATAATTGGGTTGATTTTTGGACACCATGGAGCTACTTATGGGGGATAATGGCACTTTATATTAATAAATTTAAAATAAAGACAAAAATGAAACAAACATATATCTTTTGGTAAAACAACTTTTAATGGGGTTATGTAAGTTATCTCTTTGACAATAAATATTAATTTGAAAGCTAAGAAGATTTCCTTCATCATAGTACTTTTTTTATAATTTTTATACATAAATATATATTATTATTCATGACACAATAATTATGTTGTGTTTACCTCATTAAAGAATGATTTAAATAAATGATATTATAAAAATTTCAAAAAAATCCAAAACCTATCCAATTCTTATTGGATGATTTTATTTCTAATAAGATTCATCTTATGTTATACTTTATTGAGTTTTGGACCTTTAGAAACCAAAAATATTTTTATAATAAAATAATATTTTCAAACATTTATAAAGAGCGCCTCCCCCCTAATAAAAATAATTCACCTCTAACACATTTATCACACCTATGAATCCCCTTGTCTCATCCAACCTATGCCCAATTAGTCTCCCTACATCCCTATATTCCTTATAAAAGCCTTACCTTTGTTAGGAGAAACTTCAAGGAAGCGTTTTGGTTCAAACTAGAGGAAGTTACCCGATTTAATGGTAACATATCCTCTTAAGTTCTTTTTTTAATTTTACTTCTCGAACCCCATAACCACACTTTATAATTTCTTTTATAAAAACAATAGTATACTAAATATAATATTTTGTTATTATGAGAATTATTTTTTCTACACTTACACTCAATTCCATCTAATGGGTATAGAACATAATGTTTATGTGGACGACAAACAACTGCCTCACAAAACGATGATTGTTCAATCTTCTACTACCACCTCTTATGGTGGAAATTATGATGGAACGGTAATTATATATGATATTTATGATATTTATTTTATCTATAATCTTCTATAATTATATTTTATAGAATAACTTTATTCTTTTAATGTTATATATATAAGATAATTTCAATTGAGGAAGTGCAGACTACCGCCCCTCAACATAATATTACTCGTTCATACCATACATAGAACATATAAAGGATGGTGTTAATAAACATACATAAAATATATAAAATATTATATTATACTGGAATAATAATATACATATGTATCATTTGTTTTTCTTTTCTTTTAAAATAAAAAAAATGAAATGGATGTAGCATTCGTCCGTATGTATGAATTACCATCTCCACGAACGCGATGAGATTCATTCTCCATAATAACAATTCAAGAATAATTTTCATTTTATTATTAAAAATAATATTTAAGAACATAATATCATCCTGGATATGAATCAAATACATCGTATCCATAACAAACATGACTTACATAATAAATAATATAAAAGGAAAAGAATCAGTTAATAACTGAAATAATGATAGTACAAAATTTTTATTAACAATGAAATATTAAAGATCATATATAATTTTATATTTATTTATATATTTCTTTTATAATTTAATAACAATTATTTAACTATTATACATGAGGTTAAAATACCCTTGACCATGGAAGAGTACAAGGTAAGTTTTAATTTCACAATCTCTTTATTATATGAGATTGTTGTTACGTAAGTATATACTAGGACCTCTTTAGCATACACATATGTGTTTATTAAAAATTAATTTCAATACATTTTTACTATTAAATAGACTATGGTTTAATTTACTTTATACCCTTATTTTACTTTTTATAAAATGTTTTGAAAAAAATCTTTCTATCTTTTTCCAAACAGGGTACTTTATGACCTTTTCAACAAATTAAGGTAATAATGTTTTTTAACAAATGGTGTGTGCAGTTATTCTCTGCTATTATAACACATTTAAATATTTTCTTACATGATAATAATAATATTTTCAAAATAAATGTTTTATTTTATAATTACATGACTTTTAAATGATTTCAAAATAGAAAGAGATATTCCTCTCAAATAATTTTGATTTCATTTATGTCAACATCCTTAAATGGATTTTATACTTGTTTGAGGTTGATATATTATGATACAAATGTTTTAGATTGTATTTATATTTTTTTGATATGTTTGATTGTGGATGTGTTATTTTTATACCATTCATGGTTTACAGTTAACATATTAACATTTCGTATGCTAGTTTTAATACAAATGTTTATGTTATGTTTCAAACTTTTCATATGAAGAATGCATTGGACTTAGTAATTGAAAGATAGAACCCAGTATAGCTCCTCGATGAATCGCTAGGTCTCATGAGACAAACTAGTGTCTTGGAATAAGGCCTTGAAAAAATCATATTTTTAGTCTTATCATGAGGCCATGACTATGTGGTTATGATGTTTGGCATTATGCATTCCATTATTTTGAAATTGGCTGTTGAGATTGAATGTGATTATTCGATTAGTAGAATATCCATGTTAATAAGTAAATGACATTATTAAATTTATATTTTCCTTATTATTCTAATTTATAAGTTTAAGAGGCTTATGTTTCAGTCTTATTCATTTTCTTAAATATTTAGGATTATTTATAAAGTTTCCGCTATATTGTTATCTTTACTGAGCACTTGAGCTCACACCTTTATGTGGTTTATTTTTTCCAAGACGTGAAGAATAATTTTATGGTTTACCAGTAGGTATAGGCTATGGGATATAAGTGTGTTCAAAGGGGACAAAATGTTGTTATTGTTTTTATCTCATGATGTAAGGTAAAACTTATGAATGTATCTAGTATTTCAAAATCTACTGAACTAAATGGTCTTTTGGGACATTATTACTTGTATCATGCCAATGATATATAATAATTCACTAACTCTAGGTAACTAGGGTGAAGGCGTTATAGTTGTTATTAGAGGAAGTTTAGTACAAACCTTGGAAGTAATATTTAGAAAAACTCTTATTAGATAATATTACCCTAAGATAGACTTTAAGAATTGGTATAGAAAAAATTTCTATAATTTCGGTAATGTAGAGATTTTGTGTATTTTCCAAGAAATACATTAATGTTTAGATACAAGCAGTTTGAGGCAGCTCTAACACATATGTACCTAGGATTGAAAACTCCGACAAGTAGTTTTAGGATTGACCTTGGGTATCCTGGTACACGACAACGAGCATTGTCACACTCTTGGTTATGATAATACTGGGGGATATGATTTGGATAATTATAATTTTATTTAAAAACCATTATGATGGATTTTCAGTATATACCTCCTGAAAGAAAACATTTTTATGATTATGTATTATATCCATAAACTATTCAATTTAAGTTAAGTGTTTTACAAGTTTATAATTATGTATTGAGATTCATAAACTATTGTAGTGTATGCCATTGTTTAGAAATGGAACATAGTGGAAGGAATGTAAACTATATCAATGTATGTAATCCATGTAATGACTTTTATCTTACTCGAGATAATTATAGGGGAGGTATTGATGCAATTGGTGCTGATAAACTTATCACCATACTAGGACAAATCTGAGTTTATGAATAATAACTATGCCATATAGAGCACCCTGATCCAAAAAGTGGAGGATCAATGTTAGAATGATTCATTGGGAACAAAACACTAACATTTAATGGGAATAAAAATCCATTTTTATGTGGTCAATGGATAAGTTCCTTAGAGAAAATATTTCATTCTTTGGGGAGTAGCAAAAGAGAAACATTTGTCATGGCAGTTTATCGCCTCACAAGAGATGCGTATCAGTGGTGGTCATTGATTCAAAAAAAAAGGAGGATGAATAAGTATTGAATATGGAATGGAGGGAGATTAAAGATATTTTCATCGAAAAATTATTTCTTCATGACCATTGAGCAGATATGGAAAGAAAATTTCTGAGTCTGAGGAAAAAGGAGGATGATAATGTTGTGAAGTATGAGGCTAACTTTACAAGGTTATCAAGGCATGTTGAAAATTATATACATAACCCATAGTGTAATATTGATCGATTCATTTATGGGTTAAAACCATTTCTCCATTGAGAAATAGTCTCACAATGCTTCTCATCATACAAAAGATATTGTCTCATGTGATATCAAGACAGAAAAGTAATTCTCTAAGTCTTATGACTTTAATGAAAAGAAAGAGAAGAAGAGATATGATGAACACCCTGGAAATGGAAATAAGGGGAAGAAGGGAAAATTTTAATATCCATTATGTGGTTAATGTGGGAAGAAACACCCTGGTACTTTCCTTAAGGGAATGGGAGTCTATTATAAGTGTGGTGAAAAGGGCCACCAAGGTCGTGATTGCAAAGGAAAGAAAGATGTTGTCAATGTTGAATGCTACAATTGTAGAGAAATGGGGAATTATGAAAATGAATTTCCTAATAATCAAGTAAACTAAAATTAGAAAAGGCCAAGGGAGAAAGGCTAAGATTATGGGATCACTACTACAGAGGTTGAAGCTTTGAAAGATGTGGTGTAAGGTAAATTAATGGCTTCCTTGGGTTTATCCAATTCTTTATTTGATTTTGGATCATCACATTATTTTCTATCTTCCCAGTTTGCTAATAAAATTATATATTTCTAATTTTATATAACAAAAGAGTTATTATTCAAAACTCTTAAGGGAAGTATCATTGTAACAATGTTTTGTGAATTAGTTCCCATTAGGGAATATAAATGTTATTTATCCACTGATCTAATCATCATACTAATGATTGAATTTGATATAATCCTCGATATGGATTATATTTCAGACCATGATGCGAAAATTTATTTTAAGAAGAAGGAGGTTACATTTTTTGATGATGATATGGAATACCTTTTCTTTAGAGATGAAACGTCACCATCTGATTATTATCTAAATCGAACAATATAGCTCTACTAAACTAAATTATTGGGGAGGAAGAGAGGGAAATAACTTTTGGTGGGGAAAGGAATGTTCATATAGAGGATGTACTTATTATAACAGAATATATTGATTTATTTATATAGGATTTACCTAGACATCTTCCAGAATTGTAAATTGAGTTTTCCATTGATTTAATTTCGTGTTCATGGCCCATATTGAAGACCCCTTATTGAATGGGAACTGTGGAATTATTGTAACTAAATAAAAAACTAGAGGAATTGAGTAATAAGGTATTTATTCACCCTAGTGCTTCTCTATGGGGATCCCCTATTCTTTTTATTATGAATAAAGACAAATCTATGAGGTTTTGCATTGACTACAAGGAGATCAATGCTATATAAATAAAGAACAAGTATTCCCTACCTCACATTGATGATTTATTCGATCAAATTCAAGGAGCTCAATATTTTTCAAAGATTGAACTTCGATATGGATATCATCAGTTGTGTGTAAAGAAGGAATACACTCCAAAAAACACATTTCAAACCAGTACGTGCATTACGAGTTAACAATAATTCCTTTGGACCGACTAATGCACCCTCAATTTTCATGGATCTAAGGAATAAAGTTTTCAAGGAATATATTGATGAATTTTTAGTGGTATTTATTTATTATATATATGTTTAACTCTCAGGGATTCCCTTTTCTAAGATAATATATTGGTTTACTCACAAATATACAAAGAACATGAAAATAATTGGTGCACTATTCTGAAAACCCTCAGATGAAATGAATTATATGATAAGTTTAGCAAGTGTAAATTCTGGATTCATTAGATTTATTTTCATGGCCATATTGTCTCTAAGTATGGAATCTCTGTTGATCCTTCAAAGACCAAGGAAATCCAGGAATGTCTAGTACTAACGAGTATAACTGAGGTACGAGATTTTATTTGTTTAGCAGGATATTATCAGCGCTTCATCCCAAATTTTTCCCGATTGGATAACCCATTAACCAAGATCACACGTAAAGGGGTTAAATTTGTATGGACAAAATTGTGAGAAGAATGTTTTGAAGAATTTAAGTGAAGATTAATCAATGCCCCTATATTGACTCAACAATCAAATATTGATGGGTTTGTTATTTATAGAGAAGCTTCAAAGAAAGGACATGGTTGTGTACTTATGCAGAATGACAGAGTTATTACCTATGCATCATAACAACAAAAAATCCATGAGAAAAACTATCTCACTCATGATCTAGAGTTAGATACTTTAATATTTACTTTGAAGATATGAAGGAACTATATCTATGGTAAAAATGTAATATTTTTATTGATCACAAGAGTTTGAAGTATATTTTCTCACAAACAGAACTCAACATGAGGCATAGGTGATGGATCTAACTACTCAAGGATTATGATTGCACCATACACTTCCACCCTGGGAAGGAAAATAAGCTGGAATATGCTTTTAGAAAAATTAATCAAGGAGTTTTGAAATTTATGAGAGTTTAAAGGGATCCTATGTTCACGGATCTAGTAATGATGGATATGGGAATAATCATGGAAGGTGAAACATCAATAATTTTTCAAATGGTTTATAAACCATCTTTACTAGAAAGGATAAAAAGTCCCCAGACTGATGATGATGATTTTTAAAATAAAAATAAATTTGTGAACAGTGGGAGATTAAACAACTTCATATATGAAGATGAGATTTTCAAATTTGGGAAGAGGCTTTGTGTTATTGACATTTCTAATCTAAAAAGATAGTTTTTGGATGATTCTCATAGATCCAATTTCTCTATACACCCTGGTAGCACTAATATGTATAGATATTTGAAGGAACATTTTTGGTGAGACAACTTGAAGAGAGAGATTGCTGATTATGTGTCAAGATGTACGGTTTGTCAACAAATGAAAGCTAAAAGACAACATCCTAGAGGAGTAATGAATCCTCTAACCATACCTGAGTATAAATGGGATAATATTATGAAGGAATTTGTCATGGGGAGACCAAATACTTCTAGAAGGAATGATGCAATATGGAACATTGTTGATCATCTCACCAAGTCAGCACGTTTTCATGATATAAGAGAATATTTACCACTTGAACATCTAGAAAGACTATATATTAATGAAGTTGTAAGACATCATGGAGTACCCCTATCGATTATTTTTGATCACGATCCCCATTTTACATCATGATTCTGGAAAATTCCTCAGAATGCCTTGGATACTGAACTTTGTTTGAGCACTGCCTACCACCCTCAAACTGAAGGATAGTCAGAACATACTATTCACACATTATAAGACATGTTGAGATCTTTCTCATTTGACTTTCGAGTTATGTGGGATCAATATTTACCAGTGGTATAATTTTCCTACAAATATATTTTCCATTCAGGTATTCTGATGGCACCATATGAAGCGTTATATGGAAAGAGATTTCATACACCAACAGGTTGGGATGATGTTGGTGAAAGAAAACTCGTAGGCCCAGAACATGTTGAGTAAATAATGGAAAATGTGAAGCTTTTCCAAATTTTAAAGAACCGTAAAATTCAAGGGAAATTTTTTCTTAATTTCCTTTAGAATTTTACAAGAACGTGGTTTCTAACGGCACTTGATTCCGAGGCCCGGAGTGCCCGGAATCTATTTCCGAATTTTGGATCGGGTACGTTCAGTGAACGAACGAGCGGGTTTTCCTATCTTTTGAACCAGTGCTCGAAATTGAAATCTGATGGCACCGATGAACTCGCAACGCCGGTAATCTCTTAAGGGAACCTTTACCGTAGTTGCGTTTGTGCGGAAGAAGAAGTTAATTAATGGGGTTTAATTAAGAAGTAAATAAAATTGTTGGATCAATTTTATATCAAGGTGGTTAATTTCTCCCATGGGAAGTTGGTGGTGGGTCCCACATCCAACCAACATCACATGTGTGGATAATTGAAAGGGTGGGGCCCACACGAGCCCCAACCTTTCACCTTCCCCCTTTAAACTCCTTAACCCCCCCATTTAAGTCTTGCCAACTTAACTCCTCATTTATTTTTTTTACAACTCATGTTAATAACTTGAGTGAGTTAAGTGTGGGTTTTTATTTTCAAACTCTTAAATTTTCAAAAGCCTTTTTTTGATAATAAAATAAGTTGGGAACATATTTTATTTGGGTTAGTTTTGGGTTGTTTGAAAGGTTTTGGAGAGAAAGCTAAAAGAAGTCTTCTTCTTCTTCAACTTCGATGAAGAACGCGAAGAACACCGTTATTCAACGAAGAACATCTCCACCGAAGAATGCGACGTCTACTTCCAACGATGTTTCCTCTTCGAACGCACCTTGACGACAACGGAATCGACGTTCGTTTCCCGCAACGCCCGACCTCCGCGACGCTCGTCTTCCGCGGCTCGATTCACGTGCCATGTTCCTGAACTGAGGTAGGGGTTTGAATCTTTTTAAGTTGGTGATTTCTTTCCTTCGAATAAGAAAGAAAAATCTGATGGCCATGTTCCAATTTTTATTTAAATTAAAAATTGTAAAGGTTAAATGTTTTACGTTTCGGACAACTGCTATCGAGATAACGGGAGGGGATCGGTCCGCACAAACACGTCTGATACCCCTCCCCCCTTTTTTCTATTCTTTGTTTTGATTAGCGAAGACGGTAATACATCGTTGTACCGCGCTTGAGCGAAAGAAGATGTGAACGATGCGGGCCACGACGAAGAAATGCGACGCCGTTGCGCTGCGTCAAGGGTACGAATGAGGCCGCGACCAGAGTCGGGCCGCGGTGGAAGGACGCGGCGTCGTCACGCCGCGCCGGACGAATTTGCAACCATCCTGGAAGTAGCGGCCGGAAAAACCACCCACCGGAGAATTCGAAGAAGGCGGCCGGAACTCCGGCCACCGGCACCGGAAGGCGCGGGACCACGGGGTCCCGCGGTGAGAAACCGACCGGCCCTGCGCTGGCCGGCCGTTTCAGGGGAAAAGTCGGGGGGTTACACCCCCCGGGTTGCACACGTGGTGCGGCCCCTTAAAGGGGGTCGCCGTTTTGAAATAAAGGAGGGGTGTAGCCCCTCACTTGGGCGCGCTAGCGCGACACGCTGGCCACGCCGCCGCACCGCCGGCCGGACCGGGCCGGGTTGTCGGGCCGGGTCACCACCCGGGCCGGGTTGACCCGGTTTGGCTGACCCAGGGGGTACTGGGTCGGGCCGGGCCGGGCCCAAACCCCCTAATTTCGGACTACTTTCAGTCAAATGACCATATATTAGGCTACAGACCTCCGATCGACGCACCGTCAGTTGCGTAGAGATCCTTGGAACGAGACGGTCATTTCAGTATATCGCACTCAAGGTTTCAGAATACTTTGAGTTCGGACGGGTTGGTTCGTACACGAAACCAACCGGGCCCTCGGAGCGGAAACGCTCATATCTTGAGTTTCAGATGTCCGAACGACGTGTCGTCAACTTCGTTGAATTCCTCTAAGTGAGACGGAACTTTTGGCATACTCTGCCCGAGGTTTGGACGCAGGTGGAGTACGGTCGGGTTGGTTTTTCATTAAAAACCAACTGGGCCCCTGGGACGAAAAAGCCAATAACTCTCAGACCAGGCGTCTGATTGACGCGCCGTCTGCAACATTGAGTTCCTGTTGATGATACAGAACTTTTGGATACATAAACTTTGGACTTTGTGTCAGTTGATGTATCAGCCTCTCGGCTCGTGGAGCGGACCCTACCGAACGAGCTTGCTGTGTGCGGGAACCCTAGTGCTGGCTGCGACTTCGATGACGACGACTGTGCAGAGTTCCTCAGTGGACTGCGAAGATGAAGAGTGCTAGTCTTGTATCCTATGTGGGTCCCAGCCGTGCTGGTCTTGTATCCTATGTGGGTCCCAGCTTAGATGATTCAGTGCTGGTCTTGTATCCTATGTGGGTCCCAGCATCGATGAATCAATAAAGAGTGTTGGTCTTGTATCCTATGTGGGTCCCAGCTGTGCTGGTCTTGTATCATATGTGGGTCCTAGCTTAGATGATTCAGTGATAGTCTTGTATCCTATGTGGGTCCCGACTTAGATGATTCAGTGCTGGTCTTGTATCCTATGTGGGTCCCAGCTTAGATGATTCAGTGTTGGTCTTGTATCATATGTGGGTCCCAGTATAGATGAATCAATGAAGACAACTGGTCTTGTATCCTCCGTTGGTCCCAGCTTAGATGATTCAGTATCTATATCTGATCATCCCTTTCACCTTTTCGAGGAAGTATACCTGTGTGAGGTGAATCCTGTGTTACTCTCCATTGTGGATTGTGTTGAACTATCCTATGTGGATTTACTGTTTACTCTCCTTTGTGGATTGTGTTGAACTATCCTGTGTGGATTTACAGTTTACTTTCCTTTGTGGATTGTGTTGAGCTATCCTTTTTGGATTACTTTTGCTCTCCTTCGTGGATTGTGATGTGCTATTCTGTGCGAGTATACGTTTTGCTTTTCTGTGTGGACTGGGTTGTGCTTGGGCTCAGATGTTGGAGCCGAACGGGAATTGATGACTTAGGTATATGTATGGGCATATACCTAAGTAGAGCCAGTTGTTACTTCGTGATTGTATCTTTCCTTTGTGGTTTATCCATTGTGGATTTCGGGAGTCCTTTGGGGGTCTCAGGGTCCGTACTGAGTAGCTTATACTCACCCCTGCACGGGCTATGCCCACACTTCGTTGTGTTGGTTGCAGACGACGGATATCGCTGATCATGGTGGAGGCTTGCGGAGCAGGACGGTACCTGGAGGTGGACCACTGGGCGGGACGTACTCGGAGCGGACGGCTGGACCGAGGAGCTGTGGAGGCTATCTATGCTCGCCCTTCAGGTGGGACTTCCAGAGGACGGCTCGACGCTGTGGCTTTTCTTTTCAGTTGCTGTTTTCCCCTTTCAGTTGTACTTTACAGTTGGGCTTGTATTTCCGGCCCCTTTTACTTTCAGCACAGCTTTTTATAGTTTTTACTTAGTGTTTACTCTTTCCGCTTGCTTACTCTGTGATGGTAGTTTACTTTCTAAAGGCAATGCCTTCCCTATTTATCGGGATTTACGCCTTGGTGCTAGTCGCCAGCCCCTGGCCTATGGAAGGCGGGCTTCGGTTAGTCACGACACGGGCCCCGAGGACGGGTCGTTACAAATTGGTATCAGAGGAGTTCGGTTCTACCGCAGACTCTGATCTTTCTTCTGTGTGAAGCAATAGTGTTCAGTGTATTGGGTGTGGTTATCATTCCAGGGAGTCCAGTGTTGGTGCGGCGGCCGACGTATCCGTACACCAGGACCCTGACTTATAATTTCCGACTTAATGCACGAAAACATTGATTGCATGTGTGTTCAAGTTTTATTTGGGATTACTTGTGTCAGCTCACCAGGTATACTGTTCTGACCGTGGAGCACCTGTTTCCTTTTCAGGATTTCCCCACGATGGCATCAAGCTAGGGTTCCGAGAGTCGAGCATGACGACAACCCACTGAGCGACGAGGCCTCGGTGCATGGCCCTTTGTCAAAAGTGGCACCGACGGTAGCTCTACCCGTTGATCCACCGATGCTTCCAGCACCAGCTGCTGATGATGCACGTCACCTCAGTGCACTGCATGAGTTCCAACGCCAGCGACCGCCCAGGTTCTGTGGGGAGACGGACCCCCAGGCAGCCGAGGACTGGCAGGAGGCAGTACTGAGAGTTTTTCGATTAGTGAGGACACCAGCAGACCTCATGGTGATCCTCGCAGCGAGCCTACTGCACGCGACAGCGGGCCGATGGTGGAGCTTGATGCTCTAGGTGCACGATGAGGCATCTCTACTCTGGACAGACTTTGAGAGCCTCTTCCGCTCAGAGTTTGTCCCAGCCACCCTCTATACGGTGCGCATCCAAGAGCTGCTACAGCTACGGAAGGGCAGCATGACAGTGGCCCAGTACTCGGTGAGATTTACTGATCTCTCGCGCTACTCCACAGATATGGTACGGGGCCTGTTCTTCCAGGCCCGGACCTTCGAGCAGGGACTGAGGCATGAGATCGGGGCTTCGATGATCTCCCTCAACATTCCGACACAGGCAGAGGTGTTGGAGAGAGCCCTTCTAGTAGTGAGTTTTCTCGCCGAGCAGGCTCCAATGACAGGGCCCTCCGCAGGACGGCCCGTAGCAGGGTCTTCTGCAGCTGGCAGTAGACAGGTGACGCAGACGTCCAAACGGGCCATACCATCATATGGGCAGTCTCAGGATGAAGATCCGGTCATGCGGGGCACCCGAAGGAGAGCCAGCTACCCAAGGGGAAAGCATTTCTACGCATGCAGTGGACGAGGCAGAGGAGCAGGCCGAGTAGCAGATGGTGGGTGACACTTTGAGGTGTTTCCACCACCACCACCAGGAGGTCCACCCCGACCGCAGGGAGTTGGTGGACATGCCAGAGCTCAGCTTCAGGCAGCTGAGGCCTTCGATCATGGAGCTCTGGGAGCAGATGGACAAGAGCAGAACTAGTGCATACGTCTTTTGTACTTCTAGTTCCTTGTTGTTGTTGTGTAGTGTCTTTGTATTATGAGCTGTAATAGTAAAAGATGATTACCTTTGTGAGGATTTCATTCCTTTCCTCTTTTGTGTTGTTACTAAGAGGTTCCAGTTTAGACTGTTGACTTGACCCTCACTTGTGAGACATCTACTGGAGGAGACCCAGTTACCACATACTGATGCCGACAGTGTGACTCAACCCTTGGAGGCGAGAGTAACGGTTGGATCTCTTGGTAGTAGCATCGAGGCCTTACGACGTCATCTTTGGTATGGATTAGTAACATCCATGTCGGGATTGACTGTATTAGGCAAAGGAAGTGGTTCATCCAGGGGATGAGACCAGATTTCTCTTATCGGCAAAGAAGAAATCTTAGTAGTTCTTGTGGGATCAGAGAAGGTCCAGGTCATCCAAGAGTGGATGAGGACAGCTCAAAGCCGGAAGAAGTCATACGCTGACAGGAGGCGGAGGCCACTCGAGTTTGAGGATGGCGACCACGTCTTCTTGCGTGTCTCACCTCGACGTGGATTACGGAGATTTGGCCGAGGCGGCAAGTTATCTTTGCGCTTCATCGGACCCTTCCAGGTCCTCAGTAGGATTGGCGAGGTGGCTTATCGTCCGGCTATACCACCTCAGTTTCACCGGGTGCACGAAATCTTCCATGTATCTCGGTTGAGGAGATACGTGCACGACCCGACGCATATCATTGACCACGGGGAGCTTGACATCGATGATGGGGTGACTTTTGCGGAAGTCCCAGTGGAGATCGAGGATCAACAGGAGAAGATCCTATGTGGATGGTCAATTCCTCTAGTGTGCATCAGATGGCAGCACGGAAACCTCCAGGAGAGCACTTGGGAGCGGGAGGCTCAGATGTGTGCTCAGTACCCCCATTTGTTTCCCTAGTTTTGATGTATCTTTACGGGGACGTAAAGCCCTG
This sequence comes from Viscum album, assembly GCA_963277665.1. Classification (NCBI taxonomy): domain Eukaryota; kingdom Viridiplantae; phylum Streptophyta; class Magnoliopsida; order Santalales; family Viscaceae; genus Viscum; species Viscum album. Next base: position 1,845,014,068 of record OY728132.1, on the reverse strand, counting down.
AGGTGGGAGTAATGTAAATACTCGTAAAATTCAAGGGAAATTTTTTCTTAATTTTCTTTGGAATTTTACAAGAACGCGGTTTCTGACGGCACTTGATTCCGGGGCCCGGAGTGCCCAGAATCAATTTCTGAAGTTTGGATCAGGTACGTTCAGTGAACGAACGAGCGGGTTTTCCTATCTTTTGAACCAGTGCTCGGAATTGAAATCTGATAGCACCGATGAACTCGCAACACCGGTAATCGCTTAAGGGAACCTTTACCGTAGTTGCATTTGTGCGGAAGAAGAAGTTAATTAATGTAGTTTAATTAAGAAGTAAATAAAATTGTTGGATCAATTTTATATCAAGGTGGTTAATTTCTCCCATGGGAATTTGGTGGTGGGGCCCACATCCACCCAACATCCCATGTGTGGATAATTGAAAGGGTGGGGCCCAAACAAGCCCCAACCTTTCACCTTCCCCCTTTAAACTCCTTAATCCCCCCATTTAAGTCTTGCCAACTTAACTCCTCATTTATTTTTTTTACAACTCATGTTAATAACTTGAGTGAGTTAAGTGTGGGTTTTTATTTTCAAACTCTTAAATTTTCAAAAGACTTTTTGTGATATTAAAATAAGTTGGGAACTTATTTTATTTGGGTTAGTTTTGGGTTGTTTGAGAGCTTTTGGAGAAAAAGCTAAAGGAAGTCTTCTTCTTCTTCATCTTCGACGAAGAACGCGAAGAACACCGTTCTTTAACGAAGAACATCTCCGCCGAAGAATGGGACGTCTACTTCCAATGACATTTCCTCTTCGAACGCACCTCGACGACAATGGAATCGACATTCGTTTCCTGCGACGCCCGACCTCCGCGATGCTCATCTTCCGCGGCTCGATTGACGTGCATCGTTCCTGAATTGAGGTAGGGGTTCGAATCTTTTTAAGTTGGTGATTTCTTTCCTTCGAATAGGAAAGATAAATCTGACGGCCATGTTCCAATTTTTATTTAAATTAAAAAATTTTAATGTTAAATTTTTTACGTTTCGGCCAATTGCTATCGAGATAACGGGAGGGGATCGGTCCGCACAAACACGTCTGATACCCCTCCCCCCTTTTTTTGGTATTCTTCGTTTTGATTAGCGAAGACGGTAATGCATCGTTGCACTGCGCTTGAGAAAAAGGAGACGTGAACGATGTGGGCCACGACGAAGAAATGCGACGTCGTCGCGCTACGTCAAGGGTACGAACGAGGCCGCGGCCGGAGTCGGGCCGCGGCGGAAGGACGCGGCGTCATCACGCCGCGCCGGACGAATTTGCAGCCATCCTGGAAGTAGCGGATGGAAAAACCACCCACTAGAGAATTCAAAGAAGGCGGCCGGAACTCCGGCCGCTGGCACCAGAAGGCGCGGGACCACGGGGTCCCACGGTGATAAACCGGCCAGCCCTGCGCGGGCCGACCGTTTCAGGGGAAAAGCCAGGGGTTTACACCCTCCGGGTTGCACACGTGGCGCGACCCTTAAAGGGGGCCGCCGTTTTGAAATAAAGAAGGTGCGTATCCCCTCCATTGGGCGCGCTCGCGCGGCACGCTGGCCGCGTTGGCCGCGCCACCGCACTGCCGGCCGGGCCAGGCTGGGTCGTCGGGCCGGGTCACCGCCCGGGCCGGGCCCAGACCCCCTAATTTCGGACTACTTTCTGTCAAATGCCCATATCTTGGGCTACGGACCTCCGATCGATGCACCGTCAGTTGCGTAGCGATCCTTGGAACAAGACGGTCGTTTCGGTATATCGAACTCAAGGTTTCAGAATACTTTGAGTTCGTCCGGGTTGGTTCGTACACGAAACCAACCGCGCCCTCGGTGCGGAAACACTCATATCTTGAGCTTCGAACGTCCGAACGACGTGTCGTCGACTTCGTTGAATTCTTCTAAGTGAGACGGAACTTTTGGCATAATCCACACAAGGTTTGGATGCAGGTGGAGTACGGTCGGGTTGGTTTTGCCTTAAAAACCAACCGACCCCTGGGACGAAAAAGCCAATAACTCTCAGACCAGGCGTCTGATTGACGTGCCGTCTGTGACGTTGAGTTCCTGTTGACGATACGGAACTTTTGGATACATAAACTCTGGAATTTGTGTCAGTTGATGTATCAGCCTCTCGACTTGTGGAGCGGACCGTCCCGAATGAGCTTGCTATGTGCGGGAACCCTAGTGCTGGCTGTGACTTCGACGACGACGACTGTGCAGAGATCCTCAGTGGACTGCGACGATGAAGAGTGCTAGTCTTGTATCCTATGTGGGTCCCAGCCATGCTGGTCTTGTATCCTATGTGGGTCCCAGCATAGATGATTCAGTGCTGGTCTTGTATCCTATGTGGGTCCCATCATAGATGAATCAATGAAGAGTGCTGGTCTTGTATCCTATGTGGGTCCCACCCGTGCTGGTCTTATATCCTATGTGTGTCCCAGCTTAGATGATTCAGTGCTGGTCTTGTATCCTATGTGGGTCCTAGCTTAGATGATTCAGTGCTGGTCTTGTATCCTATGTGGGTCCCAGCATAGATGAATCAATGAAGAGTGCTGGTCTTGTATCCTATGTGGGTCCCAGCTGTGCTGGTCTTGTATCCTATGCGGGTCCCAGCTTAGATGATTCAGTGCTGGTCTTGTATCCTATGTGGGTCCCAGCATAGATGAATCAATGAAGACAACTGGTCTTGTATCCTCAGTGGGTCCCAGCTTAGATGATTCCGTATCTATATCTGATCATCCCTTTCACCTTTTCGACGAAGTATACCTGTGTGAGATGAATCCTGTGTTACTCTCCTTTGTGGATTGTGTTGAACTATCCTATATGGATTTACTGTTTACTCTCCTTTGTGGATTGTGTTGAACTATCCTATGTGGATTTACTGTTTACTTTCCTTTGTGGATTGTGTTGAGCTATCCTTTGGGGATTACTTTTTCTCTCCTTCGTGGATTGTGTTGTGCTATTCTGTGTGAGTATACGTTTTGTTTTCCAGTGTGGACTGGGTTGTGCTTGGGCTCGGATGTTAGAGACGAACGGGAATTGATGACTTAGGTATACGTATGGGCATATACCTAAGCAGTGTCGGTTGTTACTTCGTGATTGTATCTTTCCTTTGTGGTTTATCCTTTGTGGATTTAGGGAGACCTTCGGGGGTCTCGGGGTCCCTACTGAGTAGCTTATACTCACCCCTGCACGGGCTATGCCCGCACTTCATTGTGTTGGTTGTAGAAGACGAACATCGCTGATCGTGGTGGAGGCTTGCGGAGCAGGACGGTACCTGGAGGTGGACCACTGGGCGGGACGTACTCGGAGTGGACGGCTGGACCGAGGAGCTGTGGAGGCTATCTGTGCTCGCCCTTCAGGTGGGACTTCCAGAGGACGGCTCGATGCTACGGCTTTTCTTTTCAGTTTCTGTTTTCCCCTTTCAGTTGTACTTTACAGTTGAGCTTGTATTTCCAGCTCCTTTTACTTTCAGCACAGCTTTTTACAGTTTTTACTTAGTGTTTACTCTTTTCGCTTGCTTACTCTGTGATGGTCGTTTACTTTATAAAGGCAATGCCTTCCCTGTTTATCGGGATTTATGCCTTAGTGCTAGTCGCCAGCCCCTGGCCTTTGGAAGGCGGTCTTGGGGTAGACACGACACGGGCCCCGAGGATGGGTCGTGACACAAACCCACATCAATGTTGCTCAAAGTAAGCAAAATAGATATTCTGATAATTGAAGGAAATATTTGGAATTTCATGTAGGAGATCATGTTATCATGAAGGTATCACCATGGAAGGGTGTTATATGATTCGGTAAGAAAGGAAATTTAAGTCTCAGGTACATGAAACATTTAGAAATTCTAGAATGAATTAGAGTTGTTTCTTATCATTTGGTAATTCCTCAAAGTATCTCCAAAGTTCATGATGTGTTCCACGTATCACTGTTGAGAAAATACATGCCAGACCCAACTCATGTAATCACCTATGAAGAAATAGAACTAGAACCTAAACTATCTTTTTCGAAGAGCCTATCATAATTCTGAATACCATATAACAAGTGTTGAGAAACTGTATGGCTTGTTTGGTGAATGTTCATTGTGGAAATCATAAGATGGAAGAGGCAATGTGGGAACTCGGGGAACTTATGATGAAGAACCACCTAAATCTTTTTATGTAGTAGTATTCTTGAAATTTCATGGAGGAATTATTTTATGGAGGGAATAAGGAAACCCCCCAATCTTTTATGGTATGTTCCCATTTCAATAATATAATAGATCACGTTGTACGCAACTTGAATATTCTAACACACCATGACCAATCAAACTAGCCATTATGAATAGTAATACCCACGTTTTGAAAATTTATAAATTTTATTTTTCAAAATGGATTTCATTTTTGGATTCGGAATATCAAAATTAGCTTTGGGTGAATTTTTGGTACCTTTATGAGAACTTTCAATTTTTGATGAATAGTGAAAAATACTAAATTTTAATTAAAAACAATTTTTTTAATCAAAATAATTTATAGATTTAAATTAAAAATTTGAATATTTTTAAAGTGTCATTATATTATATTTTTATCATTTAATATAATTTAGGTCATTGGATGTAATTTCACATTTAAACTGGACACAAACAAGTGTAAATTTTTTAATAGTTATTATTTCTTAAAAACACGCTATTGGTTTTGACAACATGAATTAATTTTAAATTAATTTATTCCATTTTTTGTTTTGAATTTTGAAAAATGGACTATATATTTAGAATCAAGAGGTCCAAATTGTGTAAAAATGTAACTTTTATTTTTAGACATTATGAATAATTACTTCGGTAAGTATTTTATTTACCATTGCTAACGGGTAAATCTGATAAATAAGGGTAAAAAAGAATATTATAGTAATATTAAATTATCCTAAAACGTGTCCTAACCATATATACTGAAACATGTCTGATTATGGAGAACCTTGGGTCGATTTTGGGACCCCATGGAGCCACTTGAGAGTGATAACGACACTTTATATTAATTAATTTTAAGTAAAGACAAAAATGATATAAACATATATCTTTTAGTAAAACAAATTTTACATAGGGTTTTCTGAGTTATATCTTCGACTATAAATATTCATTTTAAAGTGGAAACTATTTCCTACATAATAATAGTTTTTATATAATTTATAAAAATCAAATAAAAAAAGTATATATGGCACAATAATGATAGAGTGTTTACCTCATTAATGAATAATTTAAATAAATGAGATTATAAAAATTAAAAAAATATCCAAAACCTGTCCAATTATAATTGGATGATTTTATTAAGAACATGAGTCATCTTATATTTATGTTTAATGGGGATTGGACCATTAGAAGCCTAAAATAATTATATAATAAAACAATATTTTCAAACATTTTAAAAGATCCTCTCATCCTTTTTATAAAAGCCCTCACCTATAACCCGTTTCTCACACCTATAAAAAACCATGGATCATCAAACCTCTTCCTAATTAAGCTCCCTAAATCCTTCTCTTACTCTTAGAAGCCTAAAATTATGCATAAGGCACTTCACAGAAGCCTTATTGTTCAAACTAAAGGGAGTTACCCGATTTAATGGTAACATCTTCTCTTAAGTATTTTTATTTTATTTTACATCTCCAACCACCTAAACATACATTAATACTTTATTTAATAAAAAAAACAGTATCCTAAATACATTAGGTTATTGTAAACGATTTTAACTACACTTACATTGACCTCCATCTAATGTGTTTAAAATATAATGTTTCTATGGACGGTGAACTACTACCTCACGAAATGATGATTGTTCAATCTTCTACTACGACCTCTTATATAGGCCATTATGATGGAACTATAATTATATATGATATTTATGATATTTATTTTATCTATAAGCTTTTTTAATTAAATTTTAAACCATACCTTAATTATTTACATGTTGTATATATACCATAATTTCAATTGAGGAGGTGTGAACTACCGCCCCCTTAATGTTATATGACTCATTCATTCCATACATGGAACGTATAAAAGATGGTGTTAATGAACATACATAATATATATATAATATTATATTATACAGTAATAATAATATACCTATGTATCATTTGGTTTTATTTCCTTTTAAAATAAAACAAATGAAATGGATGTAGTGTTCGTGCGTACGTATGGATTACAGTCTCCACGAATTCGATGAGATTCATTCCCCATCATAACCATTCAAGAATAATTTTTATTTGATGATTAAAAACAATATTTAAGAGCATAATATCATTCTGGATATGAATCAAATACATCCTATACATAACAAACATGACTTACATACCATAACATATAAAGGAAAACTAATCAGTTAACACTCAAAATAATGATAATACTAAAATATTATTATAAAATCTATATTAGTGGATAATATATGGTATCATATTTATGTATATAGTTTCTTTATAATTTAATAACAATTATTTAAATATTATACAATAGGTTAACGTACCCACAACCAAGGAAAGTACAAGGTAATGGTTAATTTCACAATCTCTTTATTATCTGAGGTTTTTTTACGTATGTATCTACTATGACATATTTATCATCCACATCCATGTTTCTTAAAAATTTATTTCAAATTTTTTTACTATTTACTAGACTATGGGTTATAGTCATTTATACCCTTGTTCTATTTTTTATAAAATGGTTTGAAAGAAATATTTTAATCATTTTCCAAACAAGGTACTTTATAACCTTTTCGACAAATCAAGGTAAGAATGTTTTTTTAAATTATGGCTGGTGTGGGTATTCTCCGCCATTATAACACCTTTGAATCTTCCCTTATAATTTTATAAGAATATTTTCCAAATAAATGTTCCCTTTTATAATTACAAGACTTTAAAATGATTTCAAAATAGAAAGAGATATTTTTCCCAAATAATTTTGATTTCATCTATGTCCACATCCTTTAATGGAATTTATACAAGTTTCAAGTTGATCTATTATGATACAAATAATCCATATTTTATTGAAGGTTTTGTGATAGTTTTGAATGTGGATGTTTTATTTTTATACCATTCAAGGTTTATGGTTATCATATTAACTTTTCATATCCTAGTTTTAATACGAATGTTTATGTTATGTTTCAACCTTTTCATATGAGGAATGAATTGGACTTAGTAAGTGACGGTTGGAGCCCGCTATAGCTCCTTGATGCATCAGTATGTCTCATGAGACAAACTAGTGTCTTGGAACAAGGCCTTAAAAATTAATCTTTGTAGTCTTGGCATGAGGCCTTGACTATGTGGTTATAATGTTCAGAATTATGCATTCCATCATTATGAAATTGGATGTTTATATTGCATGTGATTATTCGAATAGTATAATATCCATGTGAATAATTTAATGAAATTATTCGATTTATATTTTCCACATTAGGATAAATTTTATGTTTCAATGGGTTATGCTTTAGTCTTATACATTTCCTTAATTTTTTTTGCATATTTATAATGTTTCCGCTATATTGTTGTCCTTACTGAGAATCTGAGCTCACCCCTTTCTATGTTTTATTTTTACCAGGATGTGAGGAAAAAGTTTTTGGTTTTCTTGTAGGGATAGGCTATGGGATATTGGTGTGTTCAAAGGGGAAAAATGCTGTTTTTGTTTTTGTCTCATGAGATAGTGTAAAAAATATATATGTATCTAGTTCTTCCCAGGCTATAAAACTAATCGGTCTTTCAAGACATTATTCCTTGTATAATTCTAATTTTATGTAATAATGCATTGACTCTGGGTAAATAGGGTCCTGATATTACAAATAATATCCATTTTTTAGATTTTAGTGATAAATAAGACTCAACATCCTCCTTATATTTGAATTGAATTTAAGGATTATTTGTGATATAGAGACGGATTTCATTAGCATGAAAATTTATATTGACTATATATAGGGAAATCCAATCCATGACTAGAATTTTATCAAATTCCACAAAATGAAATATCAAAATGTTAACTAGGAAGTTTGGAACAAACAATTTTTTAGGAGAGGAGTTATATATTTTTTATTCAATAAATTTCCCATTTTTCATTTTCCCTGAAAGCACTACTTCAATTATTTGTGGGGGTGTTTGAATAGTTCTACTGAACTTATGTGATTTGGAAGAATGAGTAGAACTAATATTAAAAATTATGTTATCTATTATTGAATGAATAACTAGAGTACTTATCAAAACATCATTGTTGGGATCTACATCAGTAGTTGTGATGGAATACACTCTCCATTTCTACTTTAGAGGTTGTCATTGATTGTCTTCAACAACCCTTGGCTTAGGGAAGTTGATCACATAGTTTCTTTATTCCTTGTAGTTGAAACATATAATAATAGGTTGAGGATAGTATAGGGCATTCCAATATTCTATTGCATTAGAGGGTTTCTCCCATCAACAATCGCTTTCTATGTTCCCTTCTTTCTTACACCTAAATCATTTCTTTATACCCCTTAGGAAATCTCCGTAGTGATTTTTCCACACTTTTAATAAGTGGATTTTTAAATTTATTACCAGCATTATATTTCTCCATCATACTACCAGAATTAAACTCAACTTTCTTCTTCTTATCCCCATGAGACACATGAGATTCTTTAATCTCCATTTTTAGTTTTATGGTATACCAAAAAATTTCCTTATAGTTATTGAAGTCTCTAATTGTCAAGGATTTTTTTAGACTCGGTTTTATCCAAACAAATAAGTTGTAAAAATTTTATTCTTAGGTAATGAAAAATCCAGATGCATATCAAGAAAATCTTCTGTTGTTTTCCTAATATGACATAATGGATTTATCATCTATTTTCATGATGTAAAGGAAATATCCATCCATTTTAAGTTGGGGGGGGGGAGAAAGTAAAATATCTATTGTGAACTATTTTCCGAAACTCCTTCCCCACCATCGATTCCATATCTTCCTTATGCATTAAATTCTTGAAAAATTTCCACCACTGATCAAATTCATCCACTGTATGATAAATAGCTAGTATAAACTCATCTTTCTTAGAACATTGTTTGATAAAGAAGATCATTTTTATGGATTTGATCTATTGTTCCATGATTAAGGGATTAGATGATCTGTTGAATGTTGGAGTTCTTTATCAAATAATGGTATCAATTTAAAATTTATATTTCTTAAGGGGATTTGGGCATTCCTCCTGATTCAGTTTTTGATTCAGAACATGATTAATGTAAGAGAGTATCATCAAAAAAATATCAATTCCTGCTCCCATTTGGTTAGGTCTCTCATTTGGGAAGTCATCACATTTCCCTTAACAATGGTTGTTTACTCAGTTCCTCCAATTTCCTATCACTGGATAGACTAAAGTGAAAATTAGGAATGAGTATTTTTAAACTATTAATCATATAAATGGGATCCAATGACACTAATGGTAGAACTTAAAAATGACATGTGTTTCCATAATATTTAAATTTCAATGATTCCATATATTTTATCTATGATATATTTTATAACATATACACTTATGTGAATTTATGTTCCATTAATAATGGTTCATAATGGGAATATAAATTCACCAAATCATATTTCTTGATAGGGTCAATCTTGGAGTGTCGCAAGGCCCGTTTCCATTCACCAGTACCCGATCGAGACTAGAAAAGTGAAATGTTTTCATGTTTTACCCCTATGTGGATCTATTCCAGATCCACACCCAATTATAGTATCTCGGTAGATATATATTTGTTTGGAAACAACTTACTACATACTTGAATTTTTTTTTGGAATTTCTTCTTATGTTTAGTCATTCCCTTGTAGTTTTCACGAAATTTTTCTTATCCAAATCCAAAAAATAAGTTAACATTTATTTGATACCAACTATAACAACCCTTGTCTTTATCACTGAATAATTCATGATTAATTACATAATATTTTAAATAATAAAACCTATAATATAGATATGTCTAGTGTTTTTTAGGAATTAGGCACGTTACATAATAGCTTAAAATATGAGATACATCGTTATTATCAAAAAAAATACTTAACATACTCATATTATTCCACCATTCATAAAACATCATAGGATAACCTATGAAACAACATAAGAAAACGGTGAGCTATAAATCCTAGTAATGGAATAATAAAATCATAACATGAAGATGTAGTTACATGTTAGATGGTAGGTATATAAATGGGACATAAAAGGGGTGAGAATCATAAAGATTAACTATGTGGCATGATATAGAATGATAACATAAAGGAAAAATGGGAATGTAGAAACAAATGTAAACATGAAATCATTAGAACAATTCACGTTTATTCACCAAGAAAACATAACATAATGTTTTTATGATAACCTCCAATTCTCTATACATGGAATCTCACGAGGCTTAAACATTACATAATGCATTGGGGCGCTATCTGAGGACACCCATCATAATCATATCATGTATCTACATAACTGTGATACATAAATAATATATATTAAGACATATTTCATAAAATATAAACTCACAACAATGGAGTTTGGATTTAATATGTGAAATTCCTTAATAAAATATGTATATGTGCATAAAGGTGAACACCCTTGATCGGAAATGTGTAAAGGTATTCAATACATTATTGATTGACATGGAAGGACATTGTGAAATTTTGGCAGTATAAAGTGGGAACATAAATGTTCATGTGAGAGATTAATGATAGTAAATGTGATAAATCATAATTTAAAAATCATAAGGGTAGTAAAAGGGATATGGATGAAAATATCCCATCCCGAGGAATTGGATATAAAAGTTATAATATAAGGAAAAGATGGGTGATTATAAAATATTGGGAGGGGCTTATTGAGAGATTGTGGGAACTTTGGGAGGTCTATATATAGTTTAGGGATGATTAAGGTCATCGCCTATGGTTTTTAGTGAATTATAAGTGGTTATTTAGTGAGTTTATATAGGAAAAGAGAGGGGTGTTCTTTATTATTTCACAAACATAGGTTTTAGACTCTATATAATATATTAATCAAAACTAAAACAAAAAATAGTAGCATTGTTTCTTCCCATGGTATCTTCCAAAGTGGATGAGTTTTAATTATTTTATATGTCAAATGGATGAAATTATTAAAATATTACCCTTGGTGATGTGGAATTGATTCACGTTCTTATAGAAGTGATTTTAAAACCTGAATATATAATATAGGTATTGGAGGATTCATAAAGGATTTATAAAATTAATAAAATAATCTAAAAAAATTAATTTAATGCTGAAAAATATATTTGGTCATTGATACCTTTTACTTGATTTATTACATAACATTTAGGTCATTATGATGTCATAATACACACTGTATATTTATACTATATTTTATTTTTTCATGAAAACTCTACTCTCTTAGAAAATTTTGAAATATTATCAATTAGATGTTTTTTATGAGATTATTGTTAAAATATTTATTTTGTAACAAATAAGTTTATAAATATAGGAATTTTCAATTTTAAATTAGAATAAAAATTTATTGAGAAATATAGAGTTTTTTGACAATAACAAATTTTGAACCATTATAAAAATTATAGTTGACATCATAAAAATTATAAGTTCATTTATATTTAATAATCATTATTTAATAGTAATATATTATTAAAATATTATTTACTTCACAAAACAATTAGTTCTTAAAAATAAATATCTTAATTAAAATTTAATTTTTACCAAGAAATATAATTTCTGTTTTATTGTATCAAAATCAAAAGCATTTATAAAGTAACAATAATAAGAATAAAATATATTAATTATTTTACGAAAATTTAAATTTAGATATTCATTTTTTATGATATTGAAACATATCCCAATATTTCAATAGAAAAAACCCTAAGGGTATGGTGTGCAATGGTGAGATTTTCTTGGGGTGGTTTAGCGTACATGTTTTGGGCCATAATCTCGATAAGGTTGATCTTCTCCCAAAACGGTATCACTTGTGCTTTAGTTGTTTGATATAATCTTGGGAATGATCAAGGAAAAATAATAGCAATGATAACTCCATAAAAACTCCTTCAAATGATATTCATATGGTACACTCGTATTGGTTGAGGCCATCACTTACATTATTTCTGTTGGATTCTTCAAAATCATATATTTGTACAAATCATATGATCACTGTTCAATACCTATATTATCAATGGTTATGATTTTTAAAGCTCATATAAATATTGTATGATATAATAAAACCAAATAAGTGAATTATTTTTCTATAACCATAATACATAATAATATATTTAATTAAATTACAAATTGAGTTTTACTTAGAAACTTTGGGGTTATTACACGATCAGTTCGAGTGTACGACACTAGTGCAAGAGGATATGTTAAAAACACGAGTCATTTTTTGGAGGTATTTGGGATAAAAATTTACATCTAGTTTAATTCACTAATAATAAAATCCTTCCATAAATTATATAGATTTTTCCTTACTGGGACCTATATAATATGTTATTCCAATAACCTCTATGCAGGTTTGAGCCAGGGTTGGCAGCACTAGTAGAACCATAAATCATTCATGAGAGATCAAATAAGGGAAAAAAATAAAAAATAATATTGATACAGGTCAGTATAGGCATAAGACATAAACATATTGTCACCATCGAAATATATAGGTTGAGGTGGGAGATTGGGTCCTCTTGTATATTTCACCTAGATTATATTATCGTCAGATTCAGAAGCAAGGGATGATAGATCCTATAAACATTTTACCATTTGAGAAACATGATTGATTTATGATAGTATCCTACAATATATAACTTCTTATGATGTACTAGGTAATTCATGAATTCTTTAATGTTTCACAGCTTCACTAATATAATTACGAACTATCTAATAATTTTGATTCTAAGGAAGTTAAGATATAGGCTGTTGTTGTTTTTTGTGGAGTATCCGGTTTGTATTATTGGTAAAATCATAAATAATATTTGGGGAATGATATATACTTTGGTTAAACTATTATAGAAATATGATCATGTATAGGATGAGAAATAGGAGATAGAGTTTTATGTACAACTGTAGTCGCATAGTTTTTATCAGATGATACTCAACAACACTCAGAAGGGATATTTGGGGACAAATTGTTGTAAGGACATGATTTCATCATATCATTAATTTTTCATGAGGTAATAATTCTTAATTTTTTAGTCTAAATATATTTTTTATCCTTTTAATAGTGTTTAGGAGACAAAGTAAGGGTTTAAGAGTGTCTAAGAGTTTTTTGGGGAATGTAGCTCTAGTTTTTGGAGAATCTAGTTGAGGTGCATATTTGGTGCACAATTAGTAGTAAAAATGAAGGAAAAACATATTTCAAAAAAATTTAAGATAATTATTTTTATAATGATGGTATGGAGGAGGAATGATCTTGAAATTACGACAATAAATTGTTGGAGCAACTGACATGGTTTACAGATAATTTATCATAACCACGTGCATAGACATGCGAGGGGGTGAAGATTTTCATGAAAGGAAAAACGAGTTACACATTGTTTTTCTAAACTTGTTCCTAACTATGTGTGTGTAGGGGGGTAACCTATGGTAGTAGGTGTTCATAGTTAGGTCATAATTTGGCTGACAATGTAACCCTTTAAAAAGGGAAATTTTACCATTTTTTCTATAAACCATTTAACTATTCTTATCCCATTTATTACCCCATTCATGAAAAAATGTCATAATTTGATACTCTACCTTATCCTATCCTCTATTATTTATGATATATTCCTCATAATTTTTTTTATTAGACCACTTTTCATCACATTGGGTAGCCAATGGAAAGTCTATGATATATATTAATTATTTTTTGGTTTCTATCACAATATCGAATTCTGTCTTCAAGTAAGATAATCTTCCCTATTTTCATGGTGTCTCTCTAGTTATTACATTTTATATCATTCCATCCTAAATAAAAGGTGGATACTATACAAGGAGTCATCCAACATTATAAAGATAGTGGTCTAGTTCATTTCCCAGAATCTATAGACATCTATTTCATGTACCATTGTTCCGTGTGATGGAAATTCCATGTGTTTCCTCTAAAATGCTATTTTTTTTAATTAAATGTCTTTACCATTATGAGATAATCCCATAGAAAACTTATATCCTTACAATTTTTATACCTACAATTATACCACCCCTTGGGGTGTGTTTATTGTATTCCCTAGAAACCTTCATAAATTCCATTAAAACTAAACAACCTTCCTTGGTGATATTTTCTGTCTATTTTAATTTAAGTGAATGAATATAACAAATTTAAATGTAAAATGAAATGCATGGAACATGAATTAATGTTACATATATGTTGGCCCTAGTTAAACTATGAATTAATCCCATGACTAAACTGGATTAAATTAAAGTTGAATGTCATGATAATGTCACCCAATCCTTATTTTATTATGACATGAGATCAAGGATATATTTATTATTTTAGACACTTTATTAATTATTATATCATTATTGACTATGGTTTAAGAACTAAAATTACCTTAATTGCATTAAATTCTTTAAGATATACCTGATTTCCTTATTGTGTATTTCCTTGAATGGGAAAATTTGTATGAAAAATTATTCATTGATGTGTTTAATATATGAAAGAACACATTTGAGTTCAGTATTTATCTTAGATTGTAAATCCACCAGCTTTCCAATGAGGGTTTTCTATAATTTTGGAAATTGAATTTAATTCCTAAAATGTGTCTACTTGGTTTTGAATTGATGTTACAAACCACATTGGATCATACCACAGTATCCTTTCTCATTGGGTCTACCTATGACTTGATCCTAGGGATTAGGTAAAACCACATTTTATGTTTAATTTCCAAGGGTATACCCTTATGGATTTCAACTAACATATAAAGAATAATATATGTGGAAAATTATAAAACATTACATAATTATCACAATATTTGGATTAATTGGTTTTATAACATAGTGACCAGCCATAAAAATATAAATTTTAAATGTTATGTTCTTTGAGATGTCCCATATTAGGACGAAGAAGGTAGTGTCAGAAATAAATCCCATGAGGATCACAGACCGAAATAGTTTTTTACTAAACTAATTTATTATACATGTAAAATTATAATCTTATATTTGATTATAGGATATTTCTAGACAACATTGGTGGTGAAAGACTATGTTTTACTCACACCCAGTTTAGGCTAGAAATTGGTACCCAGATAGACTCCATAGATGGTGGTAGGGACAAAGGGAAACATCCCGCACTAGATTCTTAATTTTCTGTAATATGATTTAGTATGAGACTAGTGGACCAATATTATATTCATTATGCTATTAGATATAGTTTTTGGTCCTCTTTATTTTTTATATAGCGTGTGATATTTTTGTCCTAAAACCCCACTTCCCCTATAGCCATTTTTGTATAGAATCATGAAATCTTCAATTTTTATATGAAACTATATTCTATATTGTGATTATTTATATATTTTGATGATTTAATTATTTTATTTCCATTATATTGTTGCTTTCACTTATTTATACATCCGTTAATTAACCATTATGAACCAGTTGGACTATGATGGTATAGATTTCCAACCATACTATTGAATACCTGTATTTCTAGTCAGTAGTCTTTGGAAAATTGGGAGCTATGATTGAGGCCTTATGGCCACCAGGTCAATTCAGTTATTAGTGGAATGGGCTCATTACATCAAATTCTATTAATATATGAAAAAATTTAATGTTCATTAAAAAATTTTAGTATCCAAATATATATTTAATATATAATATTATTTATATAAAAATATAATTTGGAACTTCGAAATCTATGCTTCATATGTTGGAAATGAAAATAATGTTTTTATTCAAATAATATTTTTTTAGTTCTTCTCTCTTAATCATGTATTTAAAAGGTTAATTTCTGTTAATGTTAATTTTAAAAGAAAAAAACCATTTATTTTAATATAATCCAATTAATTCTATTTTAATCAACATTATACATTATTTTCCACTAAAATTATTTTTTTGCTTAATACATACATTTTTCTAAAAACAATTTTTATTGAGTTTTTATCAATTAAATTTAAATTAATTTGTTCAACTTTTATTATATGAATGCTTCTAAAGGATTATTTATTTGAAATTAATATAATTAAATTTTTATTGGGTAATAAGTTAAATTTTTTTTGTTCATTATAAAATGTTAACATGGAAAACATTTATCACTTCGATAAGGGTTAAAAAGGGTTTACTAGGGGGTGGTTAAACTAAGAGATAAGGGTAATAATTAAAACTAAACATTTCTTAATATTATTCAATGAGAATATTTCGAACATAGGTTATTTCAAATTCTATATATTATAAATAATATTACACTTTCACATGAATGTGATTTCATTTCATTTAAATATTTTAGGTAAATCAATTTGTGTCCCTACGATAACTTAGAAAAGGTCACCGATTCTCTTCCAATTTTCAGAAAAATTGAAAACCCAATATCTATAAATACCTACCCAAAAAACATCCTTGATTCCATCCATTTTCCTTGAGTTTTTTCTTCTCCTAAGACTATCCTATGAAGTATTAATGTGAAATCAAAAAATGTTATCTCAAGGAAGAGGCAATCATCTTTACAGACACATTCAAAGTTTATTTCCTATTATACAAACTCTAAATATATTGTATCTATACAAAAATAATTTATCTAGTATTATTAATATACAAAAAAATTATTTTGATGAAGGTAAAAACATTTTCCTCCTTCATTCAATTAAATGTGAAATAAATAATATCGCTTATGAGTACATGTGGAATATTGCCACCACGTAGCTATATGATTAATTTTCCGCCACCACATTTCAAATATAGTTTTTTTAATGAATTAATGATTATATTTAAAATTTATGAAATATTTATCTTCATTAATTATAGGATCGTATAATTTTTTTTACCATCCCATATGTTGGGAAACGATAATGTCATTTGTGTGTATGTATGGACTACCACCTCTATGAAGCGATGTGTTTTGTTTTTAATTTATAATTTAAATGGATGGTAATAAGGATATATTTATTGAATATATATCAAATTTATGATTTAATAATGATTTATTAAAATTCAATTTTTATTTATCTTTCCTTTATTTCATCCATCAAAAGTGGAACTATCAATCGTGAGTACGTACGCACTACCATCTCCACGAAATTATGTGATTAGTTTTTCATCATATCTCTAAAGGAACAGTTAATAAAATGTATATAATGGTTAAATTTGATTCATATGGTTGGATTAAGGTTCTAGATATTTTGAAACCATGATTAAGATGCAAATATTGAAAATAACAAGCCGAAGCTTACCAGACAAATTAAATAGTTAACACACAAAAGTGATGTTTTTTATAAATAATTATAATCAAAAGGGTATTGAAATGACATATGTGGATAATATATGATATTATATGAACCTATATAATTATATTATTGAAACATATTAAATATAAATTTATTATAAATGAGGTTAAAATTAATAATAAACAATATATGACCATAAGTAAGGGTTTATTTCATAATTCCATCCTTACTAAGAATTTTTTATATTTATGCTTATATTGGAGAAATTATTTTAACTTTTTACCTTAAAATAATATATTTTCTTATAATTTGGATATATATAGTTTATTGTATTTCATTTCATTTTCTATCTTTATGTACTGAAAATTATAAAATAATATTTTTAATGAAATATGACAATGTTTTTCTATTCGATAGAGATTATTTTTGTTCCATATCCATATTTTCGTTAAATAGTTTTCAATAATTTTTTTTACTATTATATAAGTTTTTATTATTATCACTTTTTAAATTTTTTAAATTTCTATAAAATAGTTTTAATTGAATCATCTTTTTATTTTCTGAACGAGGTACTTTTTACCAAAGGTGTGAATGAAATATTTTATTAACGTTTACCACAAAAAAAATTCACCCAACATATTTATTATTATTTTAGTTAAAGTTTAGTTTAATATTTTTCATGTTATTTTTTTAGAAAAAATTAATATCCAAAAATTATGGATATTTTTATATTTAAAATAAGAGATTTATATATGGAAAGTGTATTTTCCTCAAGAAATGTTTTACTTTTATTTTTTAATATATTTATATTAATGTAAAAATAGTTTGATGTCCCCTTATATTTATTATTATATAATATAATGATTATATTAACATTATTTCTCTTGATGGAATATAATCATGTTATTCTATTTATTTACTATGGAAAATATTCACATTTATTTTTCCATTTGTTCAATATAAATGTTTCAGTATATTATGTATTATTATTTTTACATTTCTTTGATATGATGAACACATTGGACTTTGTATTTAATGTTTGGGGCACTATATAACCTATATATTAATCAATAGGTCTCATTAGACAAACTTGTTTGTTCGTTTAGCATAAGCATTACATATTTGTTTAAGATGTATTGGCCTGCAGCCCTGGTGGTCATATTATAATATCCAATACGTGGCGTTCCATCAATATGAAACTATTTGTTGTTATCCGTGTGTTTATTTATGTTTTTCTGTCATTCATGTAAATTTTACCCTTTAATGATATTAGTTATATAATATATTTGATTATTTTTTTTCTATACTATATTATTTATGCTTTATATATTTTATGATATCAGTTTTCACAAGGTTTCAATTATTGGGAATATGAACTCAACCTTTGTTAAATTCTCTTTCAATAGGATACAAAGACGATATCTATGATTTGTTTTGTGGATATACTAGGAGAAATAATAATTTTATCCTAATAATTTTATGTTTAATTTAATCTTTTCAAGTGTAATTTGTGAATCATGTATATATCTAGTTTTCTTATACTATTAAACTATTTAATATTGTATGACACAATTACTTATAACATGTTCCAATGTAGTAAAATAACCACGCGCTCTGGGTTACTGGAGTTAGGGAATTACAAAATACACATGGATTTATTTTCTGGTACTTAAATCAGAAGCACTCTCATCATTTAAAATATTTTACTTTTTTGTTCAAAATGAGTAAAATAAACCAATTGTCACTATAAAAAGTGATCATGGTGGTGCTTTTGTAAATTTAACTTTTGAAAATTCTTTGATGATAATATAATTTCTCATAATTTCTCAGGACTAATAAATCTACAAAATATGGTCTGTTTGAGTGAAATAATATTTAACCTAAGAATATTAACCATATTTTTTTATGGAAACCGAACTGATAATTTTTTTAGGATCAATCCATTAGTATCACCGTCCATACAATAAATAATTTTTTTAATTTTTCTATTTTTTATAAAATAACATATGAACTTTGAACTAGATAAAACCATAACATTGTTATTTCATGTTTTTGGATGTAAATTATTTATCTGAATACTAAAGATTACCAAAATAATTTTGATCCAAACATTAAATAGGACATTCTTATTAGTTACTCGACCATTGTTAAAGACTTCCTTATTTTCAATAGAATAAAAACAAACTTAATGAAACAATACATGTCATGTTTGATAATACATATACTTTTTAGGGTATAACATCTAGATTATGAGAGTAATATTTATTGGGTTTGGGGAACCCAACTTGTTTTCTTTTAGTAATTTGAATCATGTTAATTAGAGAATAACATTAAAAAATATGAACAATATAAGTTATAATACCAAAATTAAGTTTAAAATATGTTTTTCCTATCCATAGATGAGGTACAATAATCCATTTAACCTAGGAATCAGATGATCTTGAGGAACCATCCCAGTGGCCATATCATTGTTGATGTATGCCAATCTGTTAAAAATAAAAGTTCCTTTCGAAATTAATGTGAGAATAATATATTCTTATATTAATGTAAACAAAAAAACATAGATTATTCTTTATGTTATACCATTTTAATACATTCTATGCATTAAGAGATTAATTAATTTAAATTGAACAAGGTTTGACCATAATTGAATTCATGGATGATCTTTTAATAAAAATATTCAAATGGGTCTTTTGAAATAATTATGATTTGAATTGAATAGTAATTTAGAATAAGACCAGACATGTTTCTAGAAGTTATAATCAATAAGAGGATATAGATCATAAATAATTTTTTTACTCATTTCTTAGCTGAACCCCATAAATATTATATAAAAATTCACAACATACTCTATTTAATATAAATGTAAAGAGTTAGTTTGTTTATTGATATGTTGAGGATGAAGTTTACATTGAAAAAATCCCATGTATTCCAGGATATAAAATTATTAAAAACTATATTTAAAAATACTAAGGAACATTATGGACTTAAACTAGCCCTGACTACATTAAATGCTAGATTGTCCAGATTTTTTACTTCAAAATAATTTTTTAATGGAATTTAAAATAAAATTATTTGTATAAATAATGTTTTTGAAGAATCCATTATTTTAAAAATACATATTGATGAAATATTTTTGGATTCAACCAAAAAACTTATAGAATGTTTTTTATAATTTATTCAATATAAATTTGAAATGATTATAATGGGAGAACTTAACTAAGTTCATGTATTCTAAATTACTCATAGAGAAGGAAGAAATAGTATAAAATAACATAAGTATTTAATAGATTTATTTAAAATTTTAATTTATGAAAATGAATCTAATATTTATACTCAGAAAGATACCTACAATATACTTGACCTTAATGAATCTGAGAAATCGATTTATCAATAATTGTTTAGAAAGATTATTTGAAGTTTCTATTACTTGATGGATTTTTGACCAAACATTATATAATATGTTTTATTTTTTGAAAGGTTTTAATAAATTTTTAAGAAATATAATATTAAAGGAGTTAAATTAATCTTTAATTACCTTAATGTATCAATGGAACTTATAATTTTTTTATTCATTTGAATCATGGTTTACTTTAATGAATTGTTTGGATTCTAATTTCAAAGGTTTTTTATTGGATTATCAGAGGACGCCTATAACTATTCACTTTATTTGTAAATTTTTAACTTCAAGTTATAATAATTAAGTGATATCAGTTTTACATTCCACTATTGAAGTGGAATATGAGGTAGTTTTAAGTTGTTTCACTCAATTATTTTAGATGCAACACATAGTCACATATTTTAGGTTGGGTTTTACTCCAACCCAAATTTTTGTGACAGCAAAAGTGTTATCTCTTTATCTAACATGACAACACATCACCACTTCCTTTAGTAGTAAACATAAAAGGAGTTTTTTCCTCAACTCTATCATAATTGAAGAATATATAACTAACATATTCACTAAACCCTTAAATTTTGACAAATTTGAATATATTCAAGAGAGTATGGGTATGATAAATGATTAAAAATCATTAGTTTTAATCATGTTTTTATATCACCCAATTTTGAAATATTCCTTATGAAAGGGGGAAGAAATATATATATTTTTAGAACTGTGTTATACTTTCATACAGGTAATTTATATTCACTAAAATTTCATTAAAGGGAACTCTTTTTATGAATTCAGAACATATATCAAAACTACACCAAACAAAACTGCCTTTTTTAAGCGAAGTTATCTTATAGGAGGTACCATTTTCTTAGTGAAATTTATATTTTATGTTTTTTTATCAATACCCCCTCTGTGATTTATGGTTTAATTTTAATAACTCAGATTCCAATTTTATATTTTCTTATATTTCCTTTTATAGTTTTATGAATTTACACTTATATTTCTATGAGATTACTCTTACGAGTGAGTAAATTATATGATTTTAATTTATTATATATTAAATTTCTTATATAATTAACCCAATTCGATAGAATGTGTGATTTTTTAATATTCCCTATTTAGAATAATTCATTGGAAAAGGGGATATATGTTTTTTACACATATTATTTCAAAAAGGGGAAGAAATAAATCATTGGGGGAAAAAATTAATTTTTTAGAAGAATATTTATGCTAAAAAAAATTCGCTTTTGTATTTACTATACACTATAAAATGAGTGTGATTAATTGAAATCATTGGAAATTTTCAACTTTTTTAATTCAACTTCCTTATCTATTTTCATTGCATAGCTTTAAAGGAATCTTATTTGTTTTTTTATTTTTGAAAAAAAAGTGCAACAAATTTAGAATGATTTGATAGTTTTTAATTTTGTTAATTTTTGTTTTTTTAAGTTCTAGAGTTTGTATTTAGGGTAACATGTATTTCTACTAAATCTATTTGTTTCTTAAAAGAGATATTTTTTGTTTCTAGAATGTTATATATATAATTGCCTCATTTTATAAAATAAGGTGTCTTTTTTTAAATTATTTTGAAACATACCTTTTATTTTGGTTCATGATATTGAAAAAATAGGGATATTTTTGAGTGAAATTAATATTATTTTAATTGTATTGAAAATAAAAATACAGTTCAATTTTATTTTGATATAGCTTTATAATTTTTATTTTGTTTTTTATCTGTGAATTTTATAAAATTTTCTTCGCAGTGTTTAATTTAAATAAAATAATGATCTAATTTTAAAGATCAGATAAACTCAGATAAAATGAATCACCAGAAGTTAGTGTTACATACATTAAAATATATAGTTCTTTTTCTTATTTTTTTGTAATTGAACAAGAATAAATCGAAATATTTCCTTATAAGTTTTTTTAAAATGATTTTTATAAATTACATAAATTATTTTAGGATCATTATATTGTACATACCAAATTATGGTAGGTTAATTTATTACATAGATTGATTATACATCATCTCACTGATTTTGAGTGCTTCAGTTTTATTTATTTTTAGTGTGTTTACTAAAATATTACCTTATGTGAGGTAAAATTATAATAGATTTTGAATTTTTTAATATAATTAATTTTATGATCTTTAGGAAAAATAATATAATCCACTACTTATGATCATTACGATGGAATAATTTTCAGTTCTAGGGAACTAAAAAATAATAAATAGTGAAGTATGATGAGGTCTAGGGTTCTTGGACTTGCAATTGATGGGTGAGATCGAATAGGTTCTTGATATTGTAGTAGATTTATTTTGATGCTTCTATTAATGAAGTTCCTACACTATAACATATTACTTATAACTAGCTTAGTCAAAGAAGATTTGGTGTATTGAACATTCTCCTACCTTGGATTCAATTTATAGATTCATCTTATGCTTTGGATTAAAAGAAATGAATTCCATTGATTTATAGTGATTGGTGATAATATCATTTATGTGGATTTAAAATTAATATTAGATAGCCTAAAATGTTATATATAATTTAATTTTCAAATTATTATTGGATTTATTTATTTATCATTTAAGTTTTTTAACTTTCAATGGAATTTCCCACTGTGTTTACTGTATTTTAAATTTGATTACTTTTGTTATTCATAATTTATATCTCTTTATCTTTTAACTATTTATGTGGGAAAAAAATTGGTTTCTAGAGATTAATTAAAAATCAACCCTCCTGTAGCTATAATGTTTTTTACCTTTTAGGAGAATGACTTTTTTTTAGTATTGACATTTCTATATGCATATTATGCAACTATAGGATCTCATATAATCTTTACATCTTATAAAATCTCTATATGTATAGTTACTTTTTGGGATTTGTTTTTGAAAATCGTTCCTTAAGTAAAATTATTATGTTGTAAAAATATTAACACATAATAATTTATATAATCATGATTTTTGTTACATATCAACAATAATATATAATCATATACAAAAATATCAAAATGTATCTCAGGAATAAGAAACATGATGTGGTTTAATTTTAGGTCTTATAATGACATGAAACCAAAATCCTAAAAAATACAAAGAATGGTGAGATTGGTAGCCAACATAAACTTCTCTAGATAGAGAATAATGTATTAGGATAGTTAGAAGTCCAACAGAGAGTCATAGTACAATAAGATCAAAAATTAAGAGAGACATAAATGATGATAAAACCATAACACCTAATAGATTTCTTTGTAATCAAACTCTATTATTAATTTTATTACTAAAATAATATATCATAGTATTTGTTCAATGGAACTCAATATTGTGTCATACATACCATGTAACTCTTATATGTGTCGAATAAAAATTATAAAAATCAATTTCTCATTCCTATATTCACAGTCAAATTTATTTAGATATGGAACATATTTATAATGTTTGGTGGTAATTAAGATAATCTTACAATATTTTTAATTATTTATATATAATTAAAGGATTGGAAGATAGTACCTCCCATAATGGTTCATTTTATCTAGCATGAGAGCCTCTTATAGATTTAAGGCATATTGAGATGTCCTTCCCTAGAAAAATATTTGTTACTATTTTATGAAATAGATCAATAAATATCATACATCAATGTGAAAATATGTATGTATCAAAGATTCCACATCACCCCTTGTTGGTTAATTCAAAAACTTTTTAAGCCAAAAATAAGGAAACCTGAGCATAACATGCATTAATATTACATCATTCTATATAAATATGCAATACATAAAATAATTACCCACACCCTAGAATTGGAATGGTTTAAGTTATTTGGATACTAAATACATAAAAATATGTTTTGGTAAAGGATATTCAAAATATCCATGAAATTTGTTATATCATTGTACTTTCTATATTGATACCCTACCTAAAACCATTCATCATAATCTGGGGAAAATAGAAACATAAGAAAGAGTGAGCTTATATTCTTAGAAAGGGTAAACATATAATATATAAATAAATTATTATAAGTATAAGGATATGATAATACAGACATAATATAATATATTCATACCCAATCAATTCACAAAACAAAAAACCTCTATATCAACATATGTTGTTTTCATAACCAATGACCAAATTTATGAAAGTGCAGAATCATTAATAATTAAAC
Source organism: Viscum album (assembly GCA_963277665.1). Taxonomy (NCBI): domain Eukaryota; kingdom Viridiplantae; phylum Streptophyta; class Magnoliopsida; order Santalales; family Viscaceae; genus Viscum; species Viscum album. The sequence continues at coordinate 1,844,989,211 of OY728132.1, read as the reverse complement.
ATGACCTATGAAAAAATATTCAAGAGAAAGGATTATGGTAGAAAAATTATATTATAACACCATAAACATGTGGAAATTTTAATAAGTTCACTCAATAAGTTAAGGACATGAAATCAGGTCCTTCCATAATCTTATAGACATGAAACTATGTCCATGTATAAAATTATTGACATGAAACCAGGTTAACACATAATGTAGTGAAACTAAAATATGGTTCACACATAACATATTTATCTAATGAGTTATAATCCAAATAAATTCATATGTTGGTCAAAAGATCATGAAAACATATATCATTTTAGCATATCCTAACACATGAAGGAGAAAAAAACGTTTTATAAATATCTCATCATCATGATCATAAACTATATTGTGATTGAATAAATATGGTATCAGTGGTTCATATGCCTAATTAAGAATAATTATATTATTGGTATATTTTCATAGATTAAAATACCGTTAAATATAATTGGAACATTTTTTGAGGAAAATAACCTTTTTTATTTTAAAATAACTTATTTATGATATAAGAAACTTAATAATTTTAGGAAAATAATTTTCATAAAAAGTAAATATGGAAAAATTAAAAGGAATTATCCAAGTAATTGTTATTAATTATGGATGTAAATCCCCTAATGAATTTTACATTAAAACAAATATTTTTTTCAAACGTTTTGTAAAAATTAACTCATTTATAAAATGATAATAAAATTCATTTTAAACCATTTTAAAAAATCTAAAACATGTGTAAAATTTAATTTAATCAATAATTATAAGATATTAGAAAAAACCTTGATGAATTTTATTTATAGAAAATATGGACATGGGAAAGAAATAATTCTATTTAAAGAGAATATAAAATTGGTTTTTATTAGAAACATCTTCCCCATCATTTTTTGCCATAAAGAGAGAAAAATGGTACTATTACCTGAAAATTCCATGCATAACAAGAGGAGAAGAAAATAGATTGGTTTTAAAGATAATAACTATATAACTTCTATAAATGTAAATTTAACATATAAAACATATAAATGAAATAAAATTATAATAAAAATCATTACCTCATGTATTATCCACCTTTGTATGAATTCAAAACTCTTCTTTATTGAGAATCCTCATTTATATTACACTTTAAGAGTTGAAAGGATGGTAATATGATCGAAATAGAACCTCTAGGATGTGACGATTGATGCTAATAATGTTTTTTGTTTGGTAGAGGATGAGATAATTTGATATTGAAGTCTTGAGAAGATATTATTGGGGGAGTCTTTATATAAGTGAGGGATATGACACACTTCGAAATTTTCAAATGATTAAAATATCTTAATGTATTTTTTTGAATGTGGCTCCAAATATATTGGAATTAAGTATTGAGATAATATAGGTTGAAATATCTTCAACTAATAATAATTTGTGAATTTTATTTTGTAATATTACTCTTATCTATTTGTTTAACCCGTGAAAAAATCATTTGAACCTTGAACATGGTAAAATATTATAAGTGTTTTAGTTTTCATTATGACTTTTAAAGTGTAATTATTAATAAATTTATACACAATGATTAAAAATAAATATTTCATTTCATTGAATTGTATTCCTATAAGTGGAATAAATTAATTTAAAAACAAACCCACAAAACATGAAAAAAATTTGTCTTCTAGAAAAATGAATTTTTAAGTATAAATTTATTATAGATAAATAAAGAATAAGATGTACAATAATTAAATTAATTTCATTTTTAACCAAAATCAAGTAATAGAATTTTAAAATCAATTCACTAAATTAATTATCATATATACAAACAAAATGAAATGAAAACTATTTTTGGAGAAAACTTATTTTTGAAGAAAAAAATGAAATAATTGGAAATTGAGTATTTATTTATTATGAATTAATTGAAAAAAATTTAATTATATAAAACCACTATTAATATTTTTAATAATTTTTTCATTCTTATTAATACTAATAATTTAGTAGATTTGTTATTATAGTCGTATTCAATATCATGACATAATTTGTATAAACTAGGTGATGCATATAAAGTAACCTATTATTGAAACTAAATTTATTTAAAGACAAATATATCATAAAATCTTGGGTGTTACATTATACCCACCTTATGAACAATTTATCTCTCAAAATTATATCACTATAACATAAAAAAATAAGGATATCTTCTCTTCATCGCATCCTCAAGTTCCCATGCATCTTTCTAGAATTTCTGAACCCTACAATGAAATTTTACGAAGGAAGTATTCTTTTTTTGTAGAAAATTATCTTTATAACCAAATATTTATATTTATTATTATTCATAAGAAATTTAATTCTCTAGTGGTATATCCTTATAGTTCAGCACATGTGATGGATCAAGTATGCACTTTATTAGGATAGATACAGGAACACATCGTGAACATGAGATAAGTTTTATAGATGTGGAAAGAAAGAAGAAAGAATACCAATATAATCAATAATCTAAAAAGGGATGATACATATTACGATCATATTTCCCTTATTATATAAAATCATAACATTATTCCATATAGAAATTTATAGTAATGCCTTCTCGCCAATATCAAATTCCACATCTCACTGATGATTGTCAGTGTAACTTTTCAATTAACTTTGAAGATCTTGGATGTGAAACTGAATGTATTTTACCTTATTTCTTATTTTCTCAGATTTCATAGGTCTTGAAAAATTTATTTTGATATATTTATCCCAATATGTTGGAGTTATGCACTTCTTTACATAGAGGGATTCACAAGGATCAACCAGAATGCTCGAGTGAATGTTATTATTTTATGAAAATATGACAATGGAAAAGAGCTGATACCAATCATATTTAAAATCCATAGAATATGATCTCAACATATCATCTACGATTTTAATGTTCCTCTTAGAAAAACCATTATTTAAGGATTTTAGTCAATACTGTAACACAAATATGCATCCAGAAAATTTTGAAGTCTTCTCTAGAAATTTTAGGTAAAACTAAGATATCGGTCAGATTCAATTGAATGTGGTACTCCATAAAATCTTAAAAATTCCAAAATATATATACTAAAATTATGATTAAGAGATAAATAGTCTCTAATTTTAATTAAATATGATATCTTTATTAGGGGATTTACTACAACCTGAATAAAATTTCACCCTTTAGATGTTTTGGGGAGTCCAATGATGAAATACAGAGTAATGTTTTCCCATTTCGATTCTAGTATGGGTAATGGTTATAATATCTTTTAAAACTTATGTCTCTCACAATTAAATTTCTAAAACACCATGCACCAATATAGATACTCAGAAATATCTCTTCCTATGTTATCTCACCAAAAATACTCTTTTAGATCTTTATAAATCATAGTACTCATATGATGAATAAAGAATGACGACCCAAGAGAATCCTTCAATAACTTATTTTTCTAGTCTACTATTAAAAGGAAACATGTATCACCATGATTTTTTATGTTTTTTGAAATAAATTAAATTTATTTGATATATTTCATTACAAGTAGCATCAATATAATCCTGTGATATATGCAACATTGGTTTATCTCTCATTACACATAATAATTAGTTTTTAACAAAACCATGATTTATTATTATTATAGTTATATAAAGGTGGCCCTTATAACAAATACATTAAATTTATGGATATTAAAAGTAATAATTTTTTTAAATATTAATTATAATGGTTTTCTATAAATAAAACATATCTGTAATAAAATAAATTATTTCTGGTAAAGTCTTTATATGATTCAAAAATACCATTTTATCAAAAAAATGTTTTTCTCTTTTTATGAACAATAATGAAATATTTTTTTGATCCTTTTAGAAATTTAATTTAATAAAATAAACATAATTTGTAAAATCATAATTTCAAAATTATCTTAGGCTAGAGTTTTGGGATTTTACAAAAAAATATTTCATTTTTTGATGAATAGTAAAAAACACTGAATTTTAATTGATAACATATTTTTTTTCAAAATTATTTATAAAATAAAATTATATTTTAAAAAGGTTTTAATGTAAAATTATTTTAATTATACATCCATTAATCCAATTTAGATAGTTGTAATAAGTTTCTTATTTAATTTTGATATAAAAACTTTATAAACATTTGATCATTTTCTATTAAATAATACACATTCATAATGTATCTATGAGATTTTTTTAATTAAAATATTCTAATTATATGAATGGATTTTTGAAAAATTTATTCCATAGTTTTAATCATATTAATTCATATTATCTAACAAGTTAAACATGATTTATTGACCAAAATGTATAGTAAAAATAACAAAAATTTTATACCATGTTTATGGTAAAAATAGATTTACCAGGGTGTTAAAGTAAAACGATAAGGGTGAAAAATGACCTAAAACTTATAAAAAACCCATAGTATCGCTAAAATTATACTATATAATTTCTAGTATCTTGAATAATCTATTTTTGAGCCTTGTGATATGAAAAAATGTGTTTGAAATTAGTTCTTTTCAAAACATTACAAGGGTACATCATCCCAAATCAATCACCAAATTCTTTAATAGCATATTATAAGCCTTATTTTGGATATAAGTCCTTCCTTGGAAGGATTTTGGTGTGAACCAAATGAGGAAACCTGAAGAAGAGGTAATGTTTATCAATTAGGGTTTTTATTTTATTTATTCTTCCACCTATTTAATTATTATTATATCATGATGATATAATTTCATCAGGAAATCCCAAACACTGAGATGTTTTTATGTTAAGATCATGAATTAAAACCACCCCCACTTCCATCAAATAAGTTTTAAAATCATTGTTCATGTGTATGACATACTACCGCCTCACGAACCGATGTTGTTCGTTTATCCATTAACACATATCACAGTTGGAAATAATAATGGATTTATTGTTTATATATATTATATTTATGATATTATTATTCTTTTTAATTATTATATTACACATACCAATAAAATCTCTCATGTGTACGAACTACCAATTCACAAAGCAATGTGATTTATTTACGCTTTACATACAAGTTAATAAGGATTGGTTTATTAAAAATATTTGATGTACATGAAATAAAAAATATTATTTAATGAGAATATAGAATTTAAATTTCATTAAATCATACTTTAAAATTGAAACAATGTTCATGCGTACGGAGGACCCACTCTCCCCATGAAATGTTTATTTCATCTTTTATCATTAAATTTTAAGAATTACTCAAAATACATATATTGTTAATATATATTATATTTATATCGTGGTTAAAAGTATGGATATTATGAAATCATGATCAAATTAATAGTAAAAAACAAAAAAAATCAACAGATATTTGAAAAACTAAGAATTTTTTACCAAAAACACAACTTTAACATTTAACTGTTAATAAAAGGGTATTAAAATTTCATTATCAAATTATATATGGTATGATATGTATAAATATGTTTCTATAATTGATTTATGATAAATTTTTATTTTTTATAAATGAGTTTTGAATATATACTATGGCTATCAATACTATGGTATGATATTTTGTTGTCTCACTTTTATTTCTGGGAGACTCATTAAAATTATCCACTTGTTTTTTTATGTGGAATATATGGGCACTCTTTGAAATTTATATCATGAATCTCTATATTTTAATTATATTTAAGTATTCATTTTATTTTATTCTTTATATGGTCTTATGGTTAAAATTTTTACTAAAGTGGTAAGTTATTTTTTCTTGACCTTTTACTTCCACGAGACACGTGTCATATTCACCACCTATTTATTTTATGTTGATTATTTACAACTAATTAATGTATATTATTATTAGTCTAAAAAAATACTGGTTTTTACATATCTATTTTAGGATCTCTCTTTCATGGGTCATAAGATTCAATGTAACAAATGTGTTAATGGTTTTATGTAACCATCTCATCCTTTTTTAGGATTGTTTATAATTATGTTTCCGATGATAAAATCTTATAATCCATCTCTAAATGGACTCATTATATTGTATTATATGTTTATTTAATTAGAATACATGTTTTTCTTTTATTTTCCTCTATTTATGTACTCAAGAGTTCGAAAATAATTTTTTATGAAAATAACCTTCTTGATCAAAAACACTTTTCCATACAAAACCAATTTTTATAAAAAAAATTTAAATTTTTTTTTTTAGAATATTAAGATTTTTTAATAAAGATATATTTACCCGTATGTGATTTTTACAATATCTTGAAAGGAATCTACATGAAAGTTTCCAAAAAATGCCAATTTTCCTTTTGTTGAGAATGTGAAAAGAATTTTTATTCATAAAATGAATGACATGAAACGTATTTCCCAATATAATGACCACTAAATGACTTCAAGATCCCATTAAATTATATAAAATTTAGTATAAGGGGAATGTTTTTCCTTAATATTTGTGAAATTAATAGAATTTAAATATGTTTTTTCAAGTGAAAATAACATTGAATGTTCTTTTTGTTTTAAAAAGAATTTTCAAAGAGGAATGGATATTTTACCCAAGAAAATATTTATCTTAATTTTAAAACCACCTTTCTATGTTTTTATTTTCATTTTAAAACAAATGTTTTCCAAGATATTTTATAAGATTTATTTTTAATGGTTTATTTTCAAAGAATGGTTATTTTCCTCAAGAGTCAATCCAAGTGATTTTTCTTTATAAATAATTCCTCAGGTAAGATGAAATTCTTGGAGGTTAATTATGATTTAAGAAGGATTTTTTTCAAGGATACCATTATTATTTTTTGTTTGAATGGTTTATGTTTATGGTGATGCGATGATTCTGAAACACATTTCAATTCCACGGGTTATACCATGATATAACTCTTAGGAGTACTAATTCCTTTAAGGTTTTATTCAATGATAAAATTATTATAAAACCTATCTCTTTTTTCTAGGTTATCATATGATGAAATTTTTATTAAACCCATTTCATTTCATGGTTTATGATATTATTATTGATTTATGATATTGTGTCACACATATGTATAATTTCCATCATGTCATAGGTGGGACCTATATATATATATATATCAAATGCATTGGTTAATTATAAATGTTCTACATGATCCTAGGGTACATAGGTGGTTATCCCAATACTGAAAATGAGGGTACATTGGTTGTTATACTAAGATTAAAAAGGCGGGAACACAGGTCCTTAGACCAAACTCTAAAAATAGGGTACATGGTCGGTTAAACCAAGCTCAAAACAAGCTCACGGATGGTCAAACCAAGACTAACATGTTATGAATGTATTAGTGGGTATCCTTGATATAATATTTTATATGATTATATGTATGCCACATAAATATATCTTATTCCAATTTTATGCTCCCGTGGATCATTCCATTTTATTTATTTATTATTTTTGTATTATGAACTTACAATAATTATGACGTGCCTCCAAATTATGATATTTGATATGAATGGTATGGTTTTCATATGTTATAATCATATTATAATTACCTTATGTTCATGTTATAAACACTTATATCCTTTTTTCAACTTTAAAAAGTATCTAAACTCACCCTTTATTTTGTTTCATTTCCCTTGGTTATGAATAAAGGTTTTATGTAGCATTTGTTTTTGAGGATTACTAAATATGAAGTTCTTTGTGGGAAAAGTTGATGATATTTCATTAAAGTAGAAGATTGTGTACCTAGTATCCAAATACACTATAATATTATGGTCTTCCAGAATATGTTTCTGTAATGTATTGAATATTCATATAAAAATATGCCATATTTATATAAGAAAATATTGGGTATCTATAACACATAATGTGTTCATGAACCATAATATTCTCTCATGATGATGGTTGAACTCAAGAAAATTTCATACATTATTTTATAGATTTACATCTATATTTTTCAACAATTTAATATTCACATTGATAGATCGTTTGGCCCTTATTTTATAATAATTTTATTTCTTTTTTTACGCTCTTCGGGTCACAGGTATGCCATAGTTGATCCTTAGTTGTTCTATTTTGAGGTCTGGGGAGATTCGAGGGATAAGATGTTAGAAATAAGGGTTTATTCGATAAAATATGATATATGAATGATTAAGGAACACAATTAGTTTAACCATGAAGTAATCACAAGGTTTTAATCTATGAGGTTCTTGTGGAATTTTTATGGTTTTATCATGTTTAGTCAATACGTCAGACATTCTTAGTGAACCGTGCATAGTGTCTGGTGGTTGCCTCGAGGTTTCATAGGGTTTGATCATGGTTTTCCCAAACCTTGTGGTCCCTAGTGAAAAATAATCACCACCTGAAAAAATTGATAGTAGGGGAATATGGTTAAGTTTCATGGATAGTATAACCATGAAACCTTCACTAAAAACCTTGTGAACCCCTTTAGAACTATTAAACTATTGGATTTAAACCTTTTTCACTTAGCCTTTTAAAAAAATAATCAATCCCCAATCTCATTTTGGATCTTCTTAAACCTTCCCCATAACATTTCATATCAATACCTTTTGTATTCTATATGGAATTCCTCCATTCTTGATAGATCAACTCAAGGTATGTGGTGTTTTTTATTCAGGTTTTCCTTTTCTTCTTAGATCCTCATTGGATCTATTATCCACTCAAATTTAGAACTCTAAGGATTGTGAATTCTAGATAAAAGTGGTTTTACATAGTATTGATGTGTTTCTTGTATACATTGGATTATTAGGACTAGTTCCACTGTTCCCTGGTCCCCGTTATCGAAGGTGAATAACTATACAACCATTATTAACGTAGGTGTTTCTATACAAAATTTTAATTATGTAATTTTTTTTATCATTCTTGTAAAATCAATTTTTATTTTTCATTTAATTTTATTATTAGTTTTATGGAACTTCATGTGGAGTTTCTTGTTTTTAAAGGGTTTTTAAATGTGGGTTTTGTACTCCATGTGTTTGATGACATAATTGATTGTCGGAATTTATTTAGAAATGTGGTTTCAAACCCCAAAGTGGATGCGATTGGATTTTAAAATGGTATATAATTTTTAATCATGATTTTATAACGGATTTTAAAAAACATGGAATATTGGTAATGTTGGGTGCATCGGTAAATGGACGTAGGTTACCCTAGTGTGTGTGACACCACTAGGGGTTACATTGTGAAAACGATGGATTGTGGTAGGAATTGATATTGGTTGGGACTAAAAAATACTTGGTTTCAGATCTTTTATGTCTATTAAATATTAGCATGGTATAGGGAAAAATAAAATTATCATTTTTAATTATGGTTTATTTATTTCATGATGGATTATGTCATGGATTGTTTCTCACATGTTTTCACATTATGTGGTATCAAATGGTTTCAGATAATGGTATATTTCCTATATATGTGTATATTTTTTACCTTATGGTGTGAGGATATCTTTACTGGTTTTATCACTTATACTTTTCAAATTTATCGATTTGTGGATATGGAATGCTTTGATGAAAACCCAAAGAACTTTTTTTTACAAATGAGTGTAGATGTATGTAAATTCTTTGTTAAAAATTATCTATTTTAAAATATATAACTACTTAATCATTTATATTGGACCTTATATAGTCTTTTTGGTGATATACTTCTAGGCTATGTGGTCACACAATACTTTTTTACTTTGGGTTGTTTAATATGTTATTTTTCTGGATTTATGTATTGGTAAGGGCATCTTGTAGCATGATGGATTCTCTTGTTGTTGTAACCTTCATTTCAGAATGGTTTAGAGGTGAGAGTTTTGCACATGGGTACTTGTTATTATTTTTTGATTCATAATTATATTTTTTATCATGTTTGGATTTGTTTTTATAGATCTTGTAAGTATTTCATTCCTATACATTATACTATATTTATATGTCTTTTTTGGTCATATTTAAGATTTTTTTCCATTATAATGTTTCACCTAACCACAATAACATGGAAACATAGGTTGATTATCTAACTAGCATAGGTTGGTTTATTATATAATTATATCAAATGTATAATCCCCCAAAAGTGTGTTTATACTGATTGATCATGGTTATGTGTCTTTATTAGAGAGGAGTTAGAACTAGCAAGATTTAGTTAGTAGGTGCAGGAGGGTAACTACCATCTAACTTCATGTATGAATTCAAGTTAACAAGGGTGGTGACATTTTTTTACCATGTATGAGACTTGGATTCCATGTTCATTTTAATGAAGAAGATGGGGAGTTTATTTAATTGGATTATTCCTTTTAAAGAGTTTTTTTTGTGGAATTCATACATGATTTAAATTATTTATGTTTTAAACCTTGGATGTGAATTTTTAATACCGGTCCTATGATTTTTGGTTAGGATCTAAAGATTATTGGTTGTTGTATTATGGTTAAAAAAATTCATCATTGAATATATCTTCCAAATCTCAGAGTGGAAGATATGATAAGTGATCCACAGGTTAATCCTCTAGTGGATCTTTCTTTGGTTGAATCTTTAACCAATAAAATATATAATCTAGGTAAATTGGGTGTTATAAACTCAATAATTATGGTGTATCATAGATCAAAATTCACTGAAAAATATCCACCCACCTTTTATAGTGACAAGGGACCCCCATAATCTAAGGAGTTTCCTAAGAATATTGTGAAAATCTTCATCTTCAAGAAGGATCATGTAGTCTCTACGGTGGTTTTATTCACATAGATGATCAAGGGACTATGAAGGAGATGGTGGGACTCTATTGTTTAATCTAATTTGAACAATAAACTTGCCTATAATTATTTCGAGAAAACATTCAATTAGAATATTTATCTTGATGTGTTACATGTCATGAATACTTTAGAGTTTCTAACATTGGAAAAATTAGAGTGTATTTTTCTGGAGTATTCCACCCATTTTGTTAGGTTGTACATCTAGAATTAGAGATATTCACCAATGAGTACTTATAGGATCCATGATTAGATTTGGGATTGAGGTCAAATATTCATTCAATGTTTATTATCATGTGTCTTCCAAACTTCTTGGAGGTAATCCAAAAAAATTATATGGTTGAGGTAGAAATAACTAGAAAGATAAGTTTGGTTGAAACATCTTTAAGTTTAGTCGTTAACTAGGATATGTCTTCTGAACTTAGAAGAGAGTAAAAGGGTGTTATTTTTTTGTCAGGATGAGTTTTTGGTGTCTTCATTAGGATAATATCAGTTTGTCTACTATCAATGTGAATGTCATGGTCATACCAATCCAAATTGAATTGAGGATCCTATTACTTTTCATCACTTTAGATTATATTTCCATATGAAGAATTTTTTTAGAAAGGATATCCCAGGGAAGTAAAGTAAGATATACTATTACCATGTGTTTTCTTGTTCATATCGATGCGTCAAAGGTTGGTGGGTCTAGTCCTTAGGACACAAGAGATGTTTATATGGATAATTCTTGATGAAATTATGCGACTGAATGTGTTCTAGAGGAATATAATGTTGGGATATCTACTTTTAGAGGTACAACGTTTATTTCCTCTTATGTTTTGCAAGATTTTTTTGATAATGGTGCTACACAGTCATTTATATCATTAAATATAGTTGAATTTCTTGGATTATGTTACGATTTTTTTCTTTTGTTTTGGGATCTTTCCATGACATTAAGAAAGTGGTATGGACAATGATTCAAATGTCCCACATCCCGATTGATGATAGTTGACTATGATGTTATATGGGACCTTATACTTCTCAATATTGAAATCTTTTAAATTTTACTAGGCATGGATTGGATGCTTTTGGTTAATTCCCATATAGACTATTATCAACATTTGGTTAAATTTGTATCTTCTAATGGGGTCAGTCATGTTATTTAGGGTGAGTGGGACTCTAGATCGAGAAAGGAGGGGCATTTTGTTCCATACGTTGGGGTAATATTTTTCTAGTTTTCATAGTTTTTTCTTGATTCCCTTGACCCATGTTTTGGTAATTCACTTCATGAGATGGTGTGTGCGTACCCTGAGGTCTTTCTTGATGATTTTTATGTTTTACCAAAATAGAGAGACATTGGGTTTGTTAATAACCTGCTCCCTAGTATGATTTCTATTTATATACCATGTTATCAAACATCACCAACTAGGTTGGTTAAACATAAATTCTAGCTTTAGTGTTTAGATTCTAAGGGGTTTGTGTATCTATAAACGTCATAATATGATTCTCTTGTCCTATTTTCGAAGAAGGAATGTTGGAGTAACAACATTTTCATGCATTATCAATAGTTAAATCAGGTGGATATTAAGAACAAATTTAATTTACCTAATATAAATTATTTTTTTGACTAGAATAGATGGGTATGTTGGTTTTGAAAGACTGAACTTCAGTCAGTGTACCTCGAGTTATGATTCCAAAATGAGGAAAAACCTATGAAAATGTTTAGGGGATGGTATGAGAATTTCGAGTTTCTAGTTATTCCATTCAGTCTCACTAATTATATTTTAGAATTAATTGATTTTATGAATCATGTATTTACTCAATTTCGGGACCCTTTTGGTGTGTGTTGGTGGATGTTATTTTGATGTACTCTAGAATAGAGGAGGAGTATACGGGCCTTTGGAATATCATTACTCGAACCTTAAGGGAACATCATCTTTATGGTAATCATTACAAATGTGAGTTTTTGGATTTGGGAAGGGAAATTTATAAGGATTTTTATATCTGAGAGGGTATTCTATATGGATCCTAAACAAAATAAAGGATTTTATATATCATGGTATTAGACCAAAAATGTGTTTCAATTCCAAAGATTCTTGGATTTAGCTGGTTACTATAGATGTTTTGTTTAATATTTATTCAAGATCGCAACTTTGATGACAACTTTAACTCATAACATTGTCAATTTTGAATGGAACAACAAATTTTAGAGATCATTTGATGATATAAAGGTTATTTTTACTTCAAAAACTATTTTGATTCTCCCATAAATGAGTTCGGGTTGTGAGGTTTTCTGTAATGATTCAAGTATGGGTGTTGGATGTGTCTAGATATAGGAAAAACATGTGGTGGGTTATACCTATAACTAGTAATTAATCCATGATAAGAACTACCTTACACCTAATATTTAGTTGGATATAGTTAGGTATGCACTCAAAATGTGTTGTCACTATCTCTTTGGGGAGTCACTTGTAGTTCAACCTGCTCAAAAGATTATAAAATATTATATTACTCACAGGGATTTAAATTATCAATAGATACAATAGCTGGAGTATCTTTAGAATGGTTATTTTGATATTTCATACACTATTGGGAAAAGTGATGTGGTTTCCGATGTGTTGAGTCGAAAAATACAGACACACGATATGAAATAATTAATAAAGGAGTGGTTGTTGATTAGTTTTTAAACTGAAATGAGCTTGGGAGTGGAAGAGGTTGGTGGACAGGTGTTCTTGGATTCAATTAAATGTAACTCATATTTTGATGAGAATATTTGGATTGAGTAGTTAAAAGATACTATGTTCCAATTCTTAGGTAAAATCATTAATGGTCGGGAGACATTGGATGAGTGATCTCGGTCTCCCATTAGAGCCTCGTGCTTTCGTAGCAGGTTGGTTATTAAGATTTACCTGTGGTAAGAGTTTGGTGATATTGGACATTGTTCATGTTGGTACAGAATCCATGGGGATAAAAATATTTTTCATGACTTTATGAATTTTTATTAGTGTCCTGGTATGATGGAGTCAATTAATTTTTTTGGTTTCTCACTTGTCAAAAAATTAAGGCAGAACACAAGAATCTTGTAATTTTATTAAAAATATTACTTATTTTATTATAGAATTGAGAAGATATTTACTTGGAATTAAACACTGGTTCTCCATAAAATTCTTTTGTAAATGATATTATTTTGGTGATCATCAATTGAAATAGGAAATTGTCTCATTTATTACCTATTATGATGATAAATAAAAAAATAGATACTTATATGTCCGAGATATTTTGAGACTTCGTGGGGTTCCCTCTATGATTGTTTTTTACTAGTAACTGATGCACACATATCAATTTTGTAAAGGTTTAATGTATTTTATGGGTTACCCAATGAAATTGATCATGACTTATCATCGACAGACATATGGATAGATAGAGAGAGCTATCATGGTTATTAAGAATATACTACTAGCTTGAATGCTTTATTTTAAAGGATATTGGGATGTTTTCTATTTTTGAATTTTAATAAAATATATTCATAAGGATTTAATAAATATTGTTCTCTCTTATGTGTTTTATGGGTGTCCCTATATATCTCCAATGTGCTGGGTAGAGTTTGTAGGCTGGTCCTTTTTTGGAACGAATATCTTTCGGGAGATAAAGGAATATGTTCAGTTGATATGGAATAGGAAGGTCTGAAAAAATATCCATAAAAGATCACTTGTGAACCGTATTCATTGGTAACAATTTTTTGGGGTTGGTTATTAGGTTTTTTATATTTTCACCTATCTTGGGACATTATCGGTTAGAAAAGAAGTGTAAGATGAAATAGAGGTTTGTTCACCCCTTAGTGACAATGAAATGACATGGAAATATGGAATATCAATTGGAATTACCATATAACTTGACTGTGATTCCTAACCACATAAATGTTTCCTAGATGAAGAGGTATAACAAAAATCCTTCCCATGTGATTGGATGGGTAGATGTTGGTCTCGAGACTGATAACACCATTGTTCAGTCACTAGTTTTGATTATGGATCATTTAGATAATATACTGGGCATTAAAACAATTAACTTGGTCCATGTACTATGGTGGTGTGGGTGGGATATTCATGATATGGGAGAGTAATAATATTTTATGAGGTATTATTGACTTCACCTATTTGTGGGTCTACGATATTAAAGACTTTATAGGGACATAAGGCACTTATGGTGGGAAGAAGTTCAAAACCATTTGGGTCATAGATATGCCTTTATTTAGCCTTAGAAATTCTCTTTTGAGGTCGGAGAAGATTTTGGTGATTTGAGGTTAGAAACAGTGGTTTTGGAGAAAACATTCTAGGTTCATTGTTAAGGTGAATAATTATTTTAACCGTGTGTTAACCATACGTTATGCCTATGTGAGGTTCCAATGACATTTTTTACAGGTTGAGAATTGCTTGGGAAACTATGAGACAAGGCCAATGAACCAAAAGGGGTGTCTGGGGTTTTTTAGGGGTGTCACATTTTTTGTGCATGGTTTTATGAAACCATTCCAAGTAGAAAAACTGGAACGTTATGGATCATGGTTATGGAACATTTCTAGTTTAACAGTGCAAACTGCCCAATGAAACTGTGTGACACCCATCTGAACTATTAAAAAGCTTCATTTTACCCTTTTTACCTTGTCCATTTTAAATCTAAATCACCCCATAATCTCATTTTGGCTTTCTCTAACCCTTACACAATACTTTGGAGGTCTCTCCCCTTGGTATTCAAGGTGGAATTCCTCTAGTATTGATAGATCAACTTAAGGTAGGTTGTCTTTTTGGTCCAGTTGTTCCTTTTCATCTTATATTTTCATTGGAAATTTTATCGTATAATATTTTGGAACACATATGGGATATGTATGTCAGATATAATTGTGTTTCTAGAGTATTTATGTGTTTCTTGTTGATATATGATCTTTGAGACCAGATCTAATCTTCCCTAGCCAGTGTTGTTAAAGTTGCATAGTTCTACCTTAGTTCTCAAAGTAGGTGCTTCTATAAAAACTATTAATTCTATGAATTTTTTATCATTACTATAAAATTAATTTGTTTAATTCATTTAATTTATGTGATTTGTTGTTTTAATTGATTTATTGGATATATTAATGTTTTTGAAGCGGGTTTTATTTCAAAACAAGGTTTTTTCAATCTAAGTGTTCAATGAAATGATTGAATGGTGGTTTTTTTTAGAAATGAATTTTCATAAACAAATATGTATTATCTTCTATTAGAGGTTTATTTATAAATTATGATAATAGTTTTAAAATGGATTTCAAAAATCATGAAACATTGGGAACCTTGGATGCTTTGGGAAAGGGACATATGTGACCCAAGTGTGTGTGACACCACAAGGGGTTAATTTTTGTTATTGATTGACTATGGAAGGACTCAATTTTATTTGGTATCAAAATATGAATAGTTTAAGATCTTTTTGTTATACTATGTATTACCTATAGGATAAGGTCAAAATCCAATGGATTTGTTATTTATGAATTATTTATATCATTATGGATGGTGTCATGGATTATTTCCCACATGTTTTCACATGATGTTGTACGACATGGATTCTCATGATGGAGTATTTACTAAATATGTGTTTAATTTATTACAATATGGTGTGTGGATACACTTTCCTATTTTATCACTTATACTTGTTATATTCCTATAATTTCGAAAATGGATGGATTTTATGAAAAACCAAAAGAAAACTTTTAATAAATGATTTTGGATTCATGAAAATAATTTCTAAGAATATTTTTGTTTTAAAAGCATGATCTTTGAAATTCATGATATTAGAACATGGATAGACTCTATGGTGGTATTCTGCATTAATGTGTGATCACACCCCACTTTCTTCAATTATATTGTTTTAGAATTTATATTTTAAGATCTAGTTAAAGGGAAGGGAATCTTGTAGAATACTGGATTCTCTTATTGTCACAAACTTTAGTTTATGATGGTATGGAGATGACGGTTGGTCACATAGAGTCTTGTTTGTATTTTTTGATTCATAATTTTCTAGTTTAGATGGGTTGTCTGGGTTTTTATGGATCATGAAAGAATTTATTTCTTCCTTTATGTACTCTATTTGAATGTATTTTTTTTGGTAATATTGAAGACTTGATTTCCATTATAATATTATATCCCAGCACTATGATGGGACAATAGAAGGACCCTGGAACACCCAAAGAGGGGAGGGGTGAATCAGGGTGTCAAATTTTTCCCTTAATGTGATGGATCTTATTCCCACATTGGTAGTAACTCGTTAAAACTATATGATGGATAAGAACAGTAAGAAAAAAATCACCTACAAAGAGACCAAAAAACACTTTTACCTGGTTCCCTACTAAGGGATACGTCCAAATAGGATACAACAATAGTGTGTCGATCGTACCAAAATAGACTAATATTTTAATACAAATCATTGTTCATAGTCACTCTATGCGAGGCTCACTACCATTACAAGAATTTAGGGAACCATCACTATGTCCCTTGGATCACTTCACTTGACTCACCCAAGCTCACTGCTCTGAGAGAAGTTCAACTCAGTTTATCGACTTGAATGTCACTTCAATAATTAGGCATTGAAGACTTTTTCCAAGACTTATCATGAGACTCTTCTTGAACAATAGACCATATTTTATGCTATTTGAAATCCATATCCGCTGATGTTCAAAAATTCTCTTCTGAAAGCCTATTTCATAGACACACTCCTTCATAAAGCATGTCTAACTTTATAGAAACAGATGCCTTCATGAAGCACCCCTTCCATCGGGTAACAAATTGTCTTCATGAAGCTTCCTTGGCTTCATGAAACTAATTTCATTAAATTCACTGAGCCAACATGGAATTCCCTATTACCACAAAGTATCCTTTTTCCCCAACAATTATGGGAATCAATTGAGACTTATAGTCTCTTTGCGATACACTAGATCACTTAGAATTCACAATTCACAAAGCTCTTCCTGAAATCAAAGAGTATCTTGATTTTCCATCAAAACTTCTATACAAATGGAGATGGGTAGCCTCATATTTATAGGTTGTTCCATTCCTGAACCTCCATAGCCTATTTTTGGATTTTTTTAGATCATCAAACATGTCTTCCTAGTTCTCTTCCCAATCACAAAGAACCATGGAAATTATCTATTCACAAATCTCATTGTCACCATGGAGTCTTCCGTCATTTCCTTCACGGTGACCATCAATTTCACAAACCATTCCATCAACGACCATAAACCTCTAAAACTCTTAATTGGGGAGAACTATGAATCCAAGAGTGAAGCCCATCAGAATCGTGAAGCAAGCTGTCAGAACAATTTATGTCTTCGCAATACAAAATTCCCAAATCCCATTTTCATGAAACACATTCCTTTTCCATATTTTCATAAGGCCTTCAATACTACTTTTGGAATGAACTGTATGATACCTTTCCTTCTAATCTAAATTGTCTTTCATGTGAGGATTGACAAAAAAAACAAACCATACAAAAAGTTATGAAAGGAAAAAACCTGATTCAAACAATATTCCCCTTTGGGTTTGTTGGAAATCTTGTAGATAAAATCAATAAATCACAATCCATAATCAAGACCTGAAACACAATAGTTTTCTTCCTTCACATTCTCCTCTTACCAACCTGCAAGCCAAAAAATGTTTCATCCTCTACATTTCAAAATTGAATTTAGCCATTTCTCACCTATTTGAAACAAAACCGAGAACCAGTATTTGAACATTATAAAGATTAGAACATACTCCCCCTAGATAGTATCTCCCCCATAAACCTATATCACTTCCAAAAATATATTATCACAGTATGAAAAATGAGGACATAAGAATTTTGTAACTTCTTCATGAACTGAGAGGTGGATGAACACCAAGGTTCAATTGATGATTCTCAAACACATCCACTAATAGTGGCTTGTTCAAGATATAAACCAATTTTTCATCAGTTCCCACATGATATATTTTAATCTTGTCATGTTCAACTTTTTCCTTGTTGAAGTGATAACTGATTTCAATATTATTTGTACGAGAATGATGAATAGGACTATCCGTAAGATCAATTATGCTCTTGTTATCACAGTAAATAGCCATTGGTTGTTTCACCTTATCACCAATGTTAGTCAGTTGCTGCTTCATCCAAAGTAACAGAGTGCATTCCTTTATAGCAGATATATATTCAGCTTTAGCATTACTAAGAGAAGTAATTTCATGTTTCTTTCTCAGCCATCCCACACATTTCTTCCCAATATAGAGTTCCCCACCACTGGTTAAATTTCTATCCACCATATCTCTATCCCAGTAATCATCTGAGAACCTTGATAGTTTTATATCACTACCAGCAGCTAAGTATACACCATAATTGTCAGTACCTTGAATATACCTCATGATTCTTTTCACCACTACCATATGTTATTCCTTCAGATTAATCTGAAAGCAGGTCACTAAGAATGTTACAAAGAAAATGTATGAACTTGTAACTTTCAGGAGTAATAAGATCCCAACAATCTTCCTATACATTGTGGGATCTACGGATATCCCATCCTCATGTTTTTTAATTTATGTTCCAACTTCAATCCGAGTCAACATTGGTTTGAAGTAATGCATATTAAATTTCTTCATCAGCTCTCATGCATAGTTATCCAGAGAAATGAACATGTAATTATTCTTCTAAATCACTTACATCCCTACAAAATATATGAGGTCACCAATCATGGACATCCCAAATGATAATTTTATGTGATTGGAAAATTCATCCACTGATCCAGGCATACTTCTATCAAAAATATTATCATCCACGTATACTAATAACATGAACTGATCCTTCTGATAATTCTTCACACTGAGATTGTGATCCACTCCTCCTCTTTTGAATTCAATCATTCTCAGATAAGAATCCAACTAAGAGTATCACACTCGTGGTGCCTATTTAAATCTATAAAGTTATTTCTTTAATTTTCAATCATTTATTTCATCATGTCCATGAATGAACCCCACATGTTATTCATTGTAGAATTCTTCTTCCAAAACTTCATTTAATATTGCTGTCATGATGTTAAATTTATACAATTTAAAATCCCCTTGGATTTCCATGGAAAAGAATAACCTAATTGACTATAGTCATTCTACTAGATAAAATGATTCCCCAACATTGACACATTCAATCTGTGAATATCCCTTAGAAACCAGTTTCACCTTCTTTCAGATCACATTACCATGCTCCTCTTATTTGTTCTTAAAGATACACTTTATACCGATCACATTGTAAACTTTGGGTTTCTTGACTAGATCCCATGCCTAATTCATGTAAATAAGATATAAATATTCATTCATGGCTATCACCCATGATTTATCCTTTGCATATTCTTCAAATTAGGATTGTTCCAAAATTGGTAGAAAAACATATTGTTCATTACTCACCATTATCCTCATTTGTGTGGTACGATCACATCCCCAATGATACTAGATTGATCAGTTTTTTCCTCATCTATTTCTTCATTGAGGTTCAACTGAATTATCTCTATCCATGGTTTCATCTTCATATTATTCATTATTGTCAATATCACAATGTGACTCCTGATAGTTTTTTACACCTTCCTCTATATCTATATTTTCATTCGATCCATGTTCACATTCTACATCATCTTATATTTCATCAGCATATGAATTCATTGAATCATTTTTGGGGTTTTCTTCAATGATATTAACATCACTAATTTCCAAAATCCTTTCCAGTATCTTTTTGAAACACTTATAGTCATTGTCTTTCATTGAATATCCAAGGAATATTCATTCATCTTCATTATCACCATATTTCCCTTGAGTTCCTTCCTTGTTTCAGATGAAACATTTACTTCAGAAAACACGAAAGTATTTCAATTAAGGATTCCTTCCATGCCACAATTCATATGGTGTATTCATCAATCCTATATAAAACCTTATTAAATTTTTAATGTTCATTGCAGCTTCTATAGCTTCTTTCCAGTAATGGTGAGAGACACCACTCTCAATCACCAAAGTCCTGACCATGCAGTTGACATGTTGATTCTTATGCTAAACTACTCCATTTTTTCATAGAGTTCTCACAATAGCTACCTCATGCTGTATTCCATGTTTTTTCAGATAATTTACAAACTCAGTGGATATATAATGCACTACATTGGTAGATCATAGAACATTGATTGTCCATCCAGTATCATTCTCGAAAACACAATGATATTTTTTTCATGAAATAAAGTACTTGACACTTATTGTGAATAACCATTACAAAATCCATTCTACTATAACCATCAATAAAAAGTTCAAAGTACCTCTCTCCATGAATTTCAATAATGTTTGTCAGGCCACATACATCTGTATGGATGAGATCAAGAAGGTGTGATGCCCTTTTCTTTTTTGGTCGATAAGAACTACAAAACAACTTCCACCCACATGCAAAAACTAGAAGTCATTTCCTGTTCACATTTCATAACGGTGTTATCCATGACTATCTTCATCTTAGATATAATTTCCATGTATTTTTGTTTAATTTTTACCAACCTTTGATGACACATATTGTTTTGTTCTTCAACAGAAATATAGCATGTGTTCTCTTTACTGTCAACCTGATATAAGTTTCCATCAGTTCTATATCCATTCATGAGAAAATTTCTTATCTTTTCCTTTATAGTGCTGCCAATTTTATTGAATGTTACTATAATCCCTAAGTCACAGAGTGGACTAACACATGGGACTGTGACGTAGACCATCCACATAAATAACTTCATATTTCTTATGATCAAAATTATCCAATGTTGTATTTCAACTACCTTTAATATTCAAATCACCTTCATTACCAAACCTCACTATTATATCAACCTTCTACCTAATGTTTTGTAAATGTTCAGTATTTCTTATCATATGAGACGAGAATATACTATCAAGAATCCAAGTTCTTCTTCTTTTTTTATCATGGAGAGATACTTATGAAAGTGTATATTTCTCAATTTTAATCTTCTCTTTCCATGAGATATTTTATTGAGCATCCGACACTGATGGAATTTCAATTCGTTCTTCTACATAATCAGATTCTTCATAGCTATACTCTTGTTTTATAGGAGAAAACTTGTTTGTGAGAACAACACCATTTTATTGGCGAGTGTTGACCCGTATGAGATAGTTTTATGAGCTTTTCTTCTCCTACCTCTGCCTGCAATAGACAACTTTATAGATAAGGTTATAAGAGTGAAAATAGTATCAATAGAAACTACTTCTTCTATATGATTTAGGATAGTAAATCTATATCCTTTTTGACTTCCCATATCTTCCCCATTCAAATACCTCATTGCCTCTTCATAATATGACATGATATTTCCTAGATAGTCACAGAACTAACACTTCATGAGAGGAAATTCCTTCTCACTTATATTTTTCTTCTTGACTTCTTCCTTGGGAAAATAGTTTGACTGCCCGTAATTTCTAAAGTCTCAAGGATAATCCTCATTTATTCTTTTAGTTTGTATTGAGGGTTTCTTTTTCAGCACTTAATGAAACTTTTCAATGTGTCAAACTTTCATCTTGTATTTATTTTGGCTCACTTTATTTCTTGTAGTTGATATCTCTACGTTAAAACTAATTCCACTATTTACCATCCAATAAGGTCTTTGATGACTCAAGATCTTTTCAACCCCATATGACACTTGTGTAGATTTCCGCAGTAACTAAGAATCTGATAATTTTCCAAATTTTATTTTCACCATTCATTATTTTAGGTTTGATTCACTATAGAGTTTTCTCCGAAGAGTAACAACATCCTCTTAGAGTCCCTCTATACTCTTGGCCTTATCTCCTAGTCTGGAGGTATGTTCATTGATGACCTTATCCTATTAATAAATTTAGAGCTTTAGTTCCACTACATCATCAGTCATTTCAAGTATTTTTGACCTTGATTTCACTAGTTGTTCTAGTCATTCAATTTCAGCTTCAAGTTGATCAACATATTCTAGTGATTCTTCCTCTATTTCATTCCACTTGTTTAATCTCTTTCACTTATTCTACAACTTATAAAAAGGATCCTTAATTTACAACATGGGATCTAAATTAGTATTCAACTGGTTATGTTTAGATTTATCTATCAATGGTTATGACTTTTCAATGGTATCCATCTTGGAAGCATGGTTTCCAGTTTCAAATTCTAGTTCTTCTTCTTGACAGAATTCATTATCACCATCTTCTCTTTCACAAAAAAAACTCTTATTCTATACATTCATTAAATATTAGAAGTCTAAATTTTTTAAAAACATTTTATGAGGATTCATAGTATTTTTAGCATCACTATATTCATCTTTGACCTTTCTTAAGAATTGAGAGGAAATGTCCCAACTCTACCATAGAGAAAACTAGCCAGGGGTAACTTAACTTTAAATATTACTTCTCCCATATTGAACTTATTGGCATTGAGAGAAAGAATTTATTTTTCATCCTTACCATTAAAAAAATATCCAATTATTTTTAGTTCTTTCATGGATTTTAATTCCATTTCATTGTTTACACAAGTCATACCATCTTCTAGTTTTACTCTCATCTCATATCCAACCAGGCTGCTTAGAAAATATTGCGGGGGGAGTTTGGAAAGATCCATTTCCTCAAGGTTTGACACCATTCCATTATAAAGGGATGGAAAACTTCTCAATATTTGTTTTAAAATATCAATTTCTTTTATTTCTTCTCCTAGGCCTCAAATTGATCCTACAGCTTCAGCAATTCGATTGAAGAAGGAATCCACATTCTCATTAGGAAGAATCTTCAGATCATCAAAACTATTGCAAAAAACTTTTAGATGAACATCCATCAAATTTACTATCTCATTCTTAAATAATTTAATGTTTTCTCACATATAATTTGATGAGGTATAACTCCTTACCTTATGATAGATTTGATTAGAAAGGGCCATAATGAAAGAATTTTGCAGTTTAACATCTTCATCCTGAATGTCTCTGTCTCTATCAATCAAAGACAACTCTGTTGGATCAGTAACTTGAATTAATTGCATTGTAGAAAAGAATACTTCCATTCCAAGAGATATCAGATGAGATCTCATTCTATTCATCCCAATCAAGATGTTACATCCATCGAAGAGGAGAATTCCCCTGACATTGATTGAATTCTCCATGATTCTACGTGGAATATTTAACATTATCAACCTTTACCATTTGATACCAATTGAAGGACCCTAGAACACACTGATAGGGGAAGGGTGAATCATAGTGTATAATTTTTCTTCTAAAGTGATAGATCTTGTTCCCACCTTGGAAAGAACTCATTAAACCTATATGATGGTTAATAACATCGAGCAAAAAATCACATGAAAAGAGACCACACAACATTTTTATTTGTTTCACCACTAAGGGCTATGTCTAAAGAGCATGTACTGATAATGTGTCAGTCATACTAAAATCCACTAATCTTTAATACAAATGTTCAATCATATTTAGTCTATTCCTAGATCACTGCCATTACAAGAATTCAACGAACACTCACTATATCCCTCAGATCACTACAGTTGACTCCCCCAATCTCACAACTCTAAGAGAAGTTTCACTCAATTTATCGACTGGAGGGTCACTTCAATAATTAGGCAGTAAAGACTTGGTCCCTAAATTAGTGTGAGACTCTGATGGCACCATATACTAGATTTCATTATCTTTGAAATCCCTATCCACTGAAATCATATGTTCAAAACTACTCTTCGCAAAGCCTCTTTGTGAGACACACTCCTTCATAAAGCACCCCTAACAATGAGGAATAGACTACCTTCAAGAAGCACCCATTCCTTCGCAGAACAAAATGTTTTCATGAATATTACTTTCCTTCATGGATCTAATTTAAAAAAACTCATAATGTCAATGTGGAATACATTATTATCATGATGTACATTTTTTTTCAAAATCATGGGCATCAGTTGAGACTTATAGTATCTTTGTGATGCACCAACTCTCTTAGAAATCCACTATCATGATGCTCTTCACAAAATCAATGTGTCTCCAAATTTTCCATCAAAAAATTGATAAAAATGGAGAGGGGTAGCATCATATTTATAGTCTTGGACATTCGCGAACCTCTACCACCACTTTGTAGATTTTTTGGATCATCAAACATGTCTTCGTAGTTCTCCTCCCATAGTAGAGAACCATGGATATTATCTATTTGCAATGATCATCATCATTTTAGAGTCTTCTCTCATTTTCCTTTACAGCGACCAGAATTTTTTCAAAGCATTCTATCAACAACTACAATGATATTAAACTCATAATTTCAGAGAACTAAGTCTCCAATCACGAAGCCTATCATAACTGCAAAGCACACTATCAGAACACATTATGTCTTCACGAAATGAAATTCAAAAATCCCATCTTTGTAAAACTATTTCCTTTTCCATATTTTCATAAGGCCTCTATGAAAAAATAATTTTCATGTTGAAAGTCAACATCCAACTTTTGGATCCTAGATATTTGGGAAACACTGGGAAACGATGCCACCATCAATACTACTTTTGGCTTGATTTGAATGATTCATTTCCTTGCACTCTCCCGTGTCTTCCATATAAGGATTGAAAACAAAAAACAAACCATATTCCAATTTAAGGAAGGAATATACATGGTTCCAACAAAGACTAGGGCGGATTGAAAAGTTTATATATGTTTGTTCATTACATATTATATTCTATAAATGTTTTCAGATCTATCTCTGGAATATAATAAATATTGGATCTTTTCTAATCCTCAACATTGATAAGATAGAATGAACATTTTGGCTTCAATCATCAACAAACTTTTTTACATTCCCATGTGTGTAATGTATTGAGTAGTTATAATATTTATTCACCTCCAAGAATTTTCTCTAGTTCTTATTCATATCATTCTATATGAAGTTTTATGTCAATATTTTAAGATGTTTACACACACACACACAGATATATATATATATATATCACATATATCACCACATAGTTAATTTATATATATATTCAATGAATAAATTAACACTTCTATGTACAAATAATGAGTTAGGTAATCTTTTCATTGTTTTTTTCTGTTGGGATGAAGAATAATTTATCCCCAAATCTTTATACATGATTAGGAATCCAATCCTTGCTTCGATGCAACACTATAGATCAAAAACCTTATCCTCTAAAGGGGAGTGTAATCACAGGTATATTGACTAACCTTTTTCTTCAGTTCGTTGAAATGTTCCTACCTTTCATATATCCAAAGGGACATGGATCCCTTATGATCAAACTTGGTTATTGGATTATACATCCTTGATAAATCACTCACAAGGTGCTAAAATTATCCATCCAACCAAATAAAACTATGAATCTTAGTTATAATGGTTGGTATATGACATTTCATAACAACTTATATATTTCAAGGGTTCACCAATATATCCTAACATAAAAAAATATGACCCATGATTGTAATTTTTTAATTTGCATTCACACTTTATGAATTCTACATAAAACTTTTCCTTCTCGAGGTTCTTTAAAAAAATCCTCAAATGTTCTTCATTATCTTCCATTATCTTCAAAATATATAACAATATAATCTTTAAAGACTACAACAAACTAATCTGGGTAATCTCTAAACACTCCATTCATAAAATTCATAAAGATAATGGGGGAATTAGAAGGTTCAAATAGAATAACTATAATTTCATAATGACCATACCTTGTATAGAAGTATTCCATGGGTATATCCTCTTTCTTGATGCTTATATGATGATATAAAAATTGAAGATCAGTCATTTAAAAATTTTTATCACCTCAAAATTGATCAATTAGATCATCAATATGTAGTATATGATACTTCTTCTTACAAGCAATTTTTTTAAGTTCAATAAATAAATAAAAATATACATTGACCCATATTTCATATTAAAAAATAAACATAGGCATCCCATTGTGAATTACTAAAGTAAATTAACCCATTGTCAAGATCCTAATGGAGTTTACTCTTCAATTACTGTAACTCAATCAAGGTGATTCAATACAGAGTATTTGAAATAGGTGTTGGACCATGAATGTACTCTATTGAAATCCCCACTTTATGATTCAAGAGAATAATAGGTAAGTCCATAACGAATACATTATAATATTTACGAGAAATAGGGAAATTTTAAATATTGAATTTCTCCCTAACCATTTCAGATAAACATATCACATTTGTTGGTAGTAAAACCCATATGATTGAAGTAATTTAAATTTGGTGTTTAGCTTATACCTCACACTAACAGGTGATCCCCAATAGATTAATAATATAGAATATAACTTGCCACCAATTGTAATTGATATGGGATCTATATTAATAGAAGAAATTTAGGACTAAAATAACATGAAATTCAAATATAGGAAGAAAAAAAAATATTTTTTTGGAATCACTTTCCCAAAAATTCTATCGATGAAGAGCTATAGACTTGATATGCGACCATCATAAAATTAAGAGTCTTTACTTATAAATCAACATATAATATTTGAGGTTGTGATGTGATAACCATATGAATGTATTCATATATTAAATATTTAATAATACTTGAAACAAATAAAATATTTTGAAATCTAGATTGGATGATAAGTTTACCTTTCACTAAACTATTCTACTGAACCACTTAGGTAGTTGTAATTTCATAAATTTTTCCCTTGTCCTTGGGCTTCAAAATTTGTCGAGTCTTATTATCCTCATTATCCATTGGATTAGGGAATTAATTTTTATATATATACAATATCCATTAATCGATATCACTTATGTTTTTGTGATTTATTTGGTTGTGCTTTACCTCCCTTGATTTAATTGATTGTCCTCTTCACATCACATCAACATTCTTTTGATTGATGGAAAAGCATTCCACATGTGAAACATCTTCTCAATCCCTTAAATAAATTGAATGAGTTCCCCTTATTATATATTTTTGGAATCTAAGTGGTTAAACCATATTATTACCTCCATGTGACATACCATTGAATCTTCAATATACCTCTATCTTTATTTTATATCACTGGAACTTTTAAAATAGGAGTTTCCAACTTCTATTACTATTTGTGATCACATTTGAAAATATTTTTTCTATTAAAAATTATCCTATGTCTAATTTATTTTAATAACTTATTTTAAAACATCTAAAGACTAAATCAATATTTCTTTCTAGGTCAATGATAAAACCACAAGCATACCTCACAAATATGGAAAAGTATTTTTCATAGGTACCAATGAATTCATTAACTTTTTTATTAAAATATATAAAGTACATATCTATTTTAGTATAATGATTTTTGGAAATGTAATTATTGAGAAATAATCTCTTAATATCCACTCATTCAATTTATTTTATTTATTCGCCTTGCCTCATATTCTTGATAAGTGTCTATAATTGATATGATAATACTTCTATGAGGTAGATTTCTAAGACAACTTTCTCATGGTATGAGCACTGAAGAGAGGAAACCTTATTTTCTGCTACACTGATCTCTTTCTCGGTAACTAGTGGATTAGAATACCCTCATAAGGAGGGTTTACATTGTCTTATAAAATAATAAGTTGCATGTTTCCCCCACCTCTGTGAATTGGTATGGTCAACATGGTCTATGTTATTGGTCATAACTTGAGATATTTGAGTGGTCGTAGTTACATGATATTTCATCCTAACTCCTAATACATTTGGTTGCTCATGAGGATAGTCATTAAATTGGATATAACATTCATTGTTCACATGATTTATTTTGGTTTTAACCATTAACTAAAATAAAAAATACAATGTAAGCATCATGTAATAATAATCAGAGTGAAAAATCATATATTCATGAAAAGAAATAAAGATAATTCCTAAATTATGAAACCATATTATAAAACTATGACACTTTAAGTTTAACCTAGCTTATAAATGGTTATAATTTATTCTAATAGTTCTTAATGGTTCTTAATAATAATTTTAATTAACTAAAGAATATTCCTCAAGAGTTTCTATCCTGGTGTAAGGTCTTAGGCCCACTCATTTGGAACTCGTGATAACCAAGTTAATACTTAATCTACCTCACCCAGAGTTCTTACCACATGGTACATATGTTCCACTACCCCATCCAATTTCCAATATACATACATAGATTCATTATCTAATAAAAAATCATTACTTTATCAAAATATTATGATGTTATTCTATACATAGAATTATTCTTAGGGTTTTCACCAAAGTTTTCATATCGTATTTTTAAAAATAACTAAAACATGATCTGTTACCAACTGATGAATTTATACCATAATATACATTAATATTACATCATTTTATATGAATATTCAATACAGAACACAATTATACATGCTCGATAACTATAAAGGTTTAGTTTCATTGTGGGATTTTGGGCCTTGTATTGAATCCAAACATCAGGATATGTAATAAGTATCCATATACCCAATCAAAAAAAGTCTTTTCATTAATAATAAAAATTATTCTATGGCCCCAAACATAAAAAAGGCATCATTACATAACAAAAATGGAAATATAAAAAATGGGGAGATCATTTTTTCAGTAAGGGTAGTCTTAAGGGACATCAATCAATAATCATAAGTATGTATAAGTGTATTAGAACATTATCATAACCTAAAAAAGTCATGCCCAATAAATTCATATATTATAAATCATTATTTACGGAATAAGGATTTTTCATAAAAAAATACAAAAGTCAAAAGAGTGAAAAATTACCCAGAATCATATATGATCCAAGATAGAATATCATAAAAAAGGAATATGATACAATCCTAATATTATAAAATTGTGATAATTTATAACCTATAAAATTATAACTAAATATATTAAGTACAAGAATTCATCTCCTCACATAGTTAATGGACATGAAACCAGGTCCATGCATAAACTTATGGATATGAAATTAGATAAACGAATCATGTTGTGAACTTGAAATAAGGTTCACACATAACATAGTTATCTTAGGAGTTATCTATCTATACCATATGTATTAGAGTTATATAATGGACCCAACTAATAGATAATCCTAATCTACTAAAATTTATTTGATAATACTAGAAAAACATTTATCTTTTCATTATATCTTAACTTGTGGAAAATGAAATGGTTTTCATTAATATCTCATCACCATAATCATAAACTATCTAGAGAATCAATAAGCATGGAATCGTTTTATCTTATCCATAGTGAAATATATCTACCATCAATTGATGTTTTCATTTATGAAAATACCTTTAAATACCATTGGAACATTTCTTGGGGAAAATACCCCTTTTAATATTGAAATCAATTATTTGTGATCTAAAAAATCCTACAATATAATTGAAAATTTTTAGTAGAAAAGAAAAATTTAAATGTATATTCTAATAATCAAATAAAATAATAGTAATGATGATTGATAAATACATTACTGTTTTTTATGATTAAAAAATAATTTTTTTACACCTTCAGTAAAATGTACCTTATTCCGAAAACAACAAGATGGTTACTTTTATTTTTTTTATATAAATTCAAAGATTAGTAAAAATGACATTAATAAATCATTTAATTATATTAAATAAAAATTACAAAATACATTTTATAGAAAATAAGTGCATGGAAGAAAAATATTTCTTATCAAAAAGTAAATAATGATAGTTTTTCATAACAATAGCTTATAAATCATTTTTTGTAGGAAATGAAGAACAATGGAACTATTAGTTGAAAATTACATGAATAATTAGAGGAGAATAAAATATATTGTGTATAAAGGATAAAAACCATATAATTTCCCTCAATGTAAATTTATCATTAACAATCCCAAAATTAAAATATATTTTAACTTAAATCCTTACCTCACTTATTTTCCTAATTTATATTCTCTCAAGACACTTCTTCATTGAGAAGCATCCTTTTTCTTACACCTGATGATTTGAAAGGCTAGTATTCTAATCAATATAAGAAATGTAAGTCATGTAGAGAGATTATACGAATGGATTTGGGTGGGGCAAGGATAATCCAAGTAGTTCTTGTAGTGTGAATAGTATAGGAGAGGGGGAGTTCATTATATGTGGGTGATAGGACACCCTTATAATTTTTCAAAAGATAAAAATTTATCGATTTAATTTTTTTGTGAAGGTGGATATAAATAGACCATATTTCAATGTTAACAGAATATTGGAAAAAAAATATATTAAATTAATATAAATTATACATGTTTAAGTGGAAATATTACCTATATCTCTTAGTTTAACCCCTTGGTAAATCCATTTTTAACTTAACCATGAAACAAATTTTTTCATTTTTACTACTAATTATGAAAAAAAAGTAACATTAAATCATTATTTTTTTATATTTTAATTAAATATATAGTTTATTTTTATCAAATTAATTTTCTATAAGTGGTAGAAATTAATTTAGAATCAATCAAATAAAATATTATAAAAAAAGTTTTCTATAAATTTTTTTAACTATAAAAATGATTTTATATAAAAATTAAGAATACTATATATCATAATTAAATTAATTAGTATGTATTTAACTAAAGGTAAATAATTATATTTTAAAATTTTAAAAAATAACACTCTATAATACTAGAATAGAAAATATGGGTTTTTAATAAAATAATTTTTTTATTATTCATTAAAAAATTAATATTTTACAAAAAGTTTTGAAAAAACCTCCTTAATCTAAGTTGATATTATTATATTAAAAAAGATATCCATTTTATAATTTTGTTAAATTTTTTTTGAAGTTAATTAAAATAACTTCACAAACAATGTAATAAAACCATTTTTGAAGAAAAAATATTTTTAAAATACAAAATGTATTTATTTAGAGTTGAGTTTGTATTTATTATGTAGTAATGAATAAATTATCATAATATAAAACACACACACACACACACACACACACACATATATATATATATATATATATATATATATATGTACCATAATGTTGTTAATCCAATTTTGAAATCTAATTTTATGACTAAGTTATAATGATCACATTCAAAACTATATTATAACTTTTTAAACTCTGTGTATCATATAAAAGAATCTATCAAAGAAATTAAATTTATTTAAAGAAAAATATTAAATAAAATCTTATAATGATATAACCCAACTATGTAATTTTTGATTTATCATGATCCTGGGAGGTGGTAGGTGTTATGGAGCTTGGACTGGACCCGTGATATGGGCTTCTAATGCATCCCCTTGAAGGGATTGAAAACCCATGAAGTTTGGTGCCACCAAATGGGACACATGATACCTTTTATGGCCATGTGACAGGGACCATTATGGATATTTTTAAGTATGTGATTTTATAAAAAATAAAGCACCTTTTTAAGTCATATATCCAAGACCAAGGAAGTTACTTTTTAGGTTATGTATCTAGTACCATAGATGTTAATTTAATGATCATGTTTCTTGGACCACAATGTGTTAGTTTTACATCACATCACTAATAAACATTTCCATTAGTTTAAATTCATAAAAAATTCATGTAAAATGTACTTGTAGGTGAAAAAGGCCATGAAATGATTCATGTTGTACTTATTTATGATTATCCCTATATATTTCATCCCACGGGTTAATAATTAGAAAAGAGAGGATCTAGTTTTTGTTTAAACAAGGCATGAGACCCATTATATTCTCTATCACATCTAATATTCTTGTATCTAGATAGATAAAGAATCATGGAATCATGGTATATACAACGAAATGAATAATATTTTGTTGTTACACTAGATCTAAAGCTTACTTATGTTTGTGTATCATTAACATGAAACAATAGAGTTTTTTTGAAAGATTATCCTAGTATCTAGTGATCATAATTCTATTTTGAAATACCCAATTAGGGTTATCTAAAAGGGTCAATCCAGAAAAGATTATATTGGTCTTCTAAAGTATAGAGACCATATTATCTATGGAATAAATTATTAAATGTGTCCTAAGGATCTTAATGGATATGAATAAAAGAAGTTGATATATATTATAAGGTTCATTATTCCCATTATAAAAGTAATACATGCTCAATGGGAATTATAAAATCATTTATAGCATTATAGGATTCTTAATTAGAAGAAATTTGATGATTCCTTGATGAAATATGATTTTATGAGGTTTGAACATGGATTAAAGATTCTAAAGAGTTCATTTAGGTAATTGATTCAACTTAGGTAACTAAATTGGGGAAAAGACGCAATAAAAGAGGTATATATATTAAAAATATATATCCTTGATTACATATCTATATCTAGGTTGAATCTTTTAGACTAATATATTTTTTGGAAGAGTACAACATATACTTTATAATGTTATATTTTCACAAAATATTGGAGATCTATGATAGAATTTGGGGTCCGACAAAGGCATGGGTATTTAAGGATGGTTATCATAATGTTTTTACAAGGTGGGATATTCTGCATGAAAAAATTATATATGGATCTTACATGGGTAGCATTTCAAAGATATTATAGAGGTGAGGTATCACCATAAATATTCTATGTGCGACAACCAATATGATTTAATGAGTGATCTTCCTAGGATGATTCCCAAAAACCCTTCATAAAGAAATAAATTTTAAAAGTATGAGACTTTTACTTATGTGAATTTATGTGGAAAATTAATTCTCCCTAAAATAGGTTTTGGGGAAATTATTAATAGGCAATCCAGGAAACCACTTTTCCAATAATTCATAGAGCCACTACCACATAAGATTTACAAGGATATATGTGGTATCTAATTCGAGTCTCTAAAAAATTCCTTCCTAGAAACATTGAATGTTCTAATAATTAATTCACAACTATATGCTGTAAAGGATTTTTGACTACAAGGATGTGGCATTATAAGGATTTTCAACCCCCATTCTACGAACAATATTAACATGAAAAGGTTTTATGTGGTCATAAATAATTACCAGTATGGTATCATGAATGATACTCTTAAAATATCACTATAATATTTCTATGTAGGAGAGAGATTTTATTTAGAGTGTTGTATATTATTCTATGATTTTTATTCAAATATTCATTTGTGTGATAATGGTAATTTTATAATTTCAATAATTCCCCCCTCTCAGAATGGGATATGATTGAAAATAAGTGGATTAGATTATATAGAAAAATAGGTTATTAATATAAATATTACAGGTTTCTATTTAAGAATATAATATTAATAGTTTAATTACCCATATAAATGTTCAAATGTTGGGGATATACTCATTATATTTTGGAATTCATTAGAATTCCTCCAAGCTTATCCCACCTAAAAAACATCTTTAACAGTCCAAAAATGAATCCTTTTACGGATAAAATTCAATGAATTTCAAAAATATAGGTAACCATATAAATTATATATGAATTACTTTACATAAAAATATTTATAGATGAAAATAACTAGGTAATTTAGTTTTTATGCAATAGATTCCCAAAAAAAATTGATGTGATGTTTTTTAATTTTACAGTTTTGTCACTAATCTTCCAAAATTTGGAATCATTTTTATCATTCTTATTACTAATAAAATGGATTATAATTCATATCATCTATCAAATTCAATGTAAAAATATGAAATTAAGGATTCAATTTTTGAGAATAATAGTTCTCATCCTAGGTATGATGTAATATTTTAGAACACATCCCTTGAAAAGATTCTCTAACTAAAGATTCAAGACTACCCTTCATCCAATAGGATACACATGTGTAACTCCAATCTTCACAATGAATTTCCAATTAATGTACCTAATCACTACCTACACTCAACATGGTTTAGATATTCTCCTGACTATATGTAGACAATCATGTTTTCTAAAGGCAAAATAATCCCTGAAGTACGTTTGTGATTCTCTTAAATCCTGAATAGTTCCCCACTGAATCAGGATGATATTGATCATTTCGACTACTTGTAACTCATTATTATTCATCCATATTCACTATTTAATAGAATAAAACTAATTATGGGAGAAGTTTATAATTCGATCAATATTATATTAGAAACATATCCAATAAATAAAAACGAGCCTTCTACAATCTTTTAAATTTCACTAAATTCAATAAAAAAATGTAGCTAATCAATTTGTACCAAGTGATTCCAAATTCAGAATTTACTATGTATCATAAAATAGATCATCTTGTCAAATTATCTTTTTATTTTCTTGAAAAAAAATTTATCTACCACTTTACAGAGTTAGAATCAGCATATGGGGAACACAATAGCTAGGAGGTAACCCAATCTATATGTGGATGTGCGATGATTTTCTCCTCACATCCAACATTTTTTGGGATGAAGAGAAAACTCCTCCTCTATTGGGGGATTTATTAGGAGATTTTTAATGAATAATAGAGAAATAACTTCAATACTTATCTATTATTCATTTTGGAAAATGGGTGGATTTTTTTCTACCACCCAATTAGTTGAGTCTCTAGGAAAGGCATCCAAATTATTGCCTTTTTTTATGATCCTATAATTTTGATGGTTATTATTAGGATACCTTAAAAGTTTTATAATACATCATATAGGGGTATAAATTCATCTCGAATGTGGTTTCAAACTTCATACTGGATGAGTTTTTGGTTATGTTCCTCAGTGGGTAGATCTTCCCTATTAGGGATACTTACTCAAATGTTTTGGTATATACCATGGTAAGAGAACTGTTAGAATTAGAATGAAAATAAATAAACCCTTTTTCCCATTATTAAATTATTTTACCATATTTTTAGTCATTTAAAATAATGGGATACCTCATACCATATAAGAATCCTGATACAGTTCTTACATAGTAAGATGGTGGATCATTTTTGGTGCTATGATTTCCAGAGTACTCTCAAAATTCCCCATTTCATTTCTTTCCATAGAATATCTACCATAACTTTTATTCTACAAATATCTCTAAATATATCTAAATTTGATTATATATTAATGAAACATTCTAGGTTACCATTTTCTATCAATGACATAACCTTCAAGATGATTATTGAAAATGGTAACACTACATGTACTGAACGAGTTTTAACATTTCCATCCAAGATGGAGGATTTTATCATCTCTGAAACTTATTCTATATATAATTATAGAGAAAAAATAATTACATACATAGATATTACATACTTTTTTAATATTAAGAATATCTTTTGGATAAAAAAGCTTGAGAAGTGAAAAGGATAAATTTATTGAGATACTAAATACATAAAAAAAATATTTCAGGAAATATCTTAAACATATTCTTGAAATTTCATCAATCCTTATGCCTTTCATAAATATTACCTACTTAAAAATTTTCTTTCAGACATATTGAAATGAAATATAAGAAAGAGTGATCACATTTGATAAATAAGGCTATAAATAGGAGATACTAGTTAATGATCATTTGAAAGAATTACATGAGGAGAAGGGTATGTGAACATGAGAATAATAATAGAAATTCCAAAAAAAAATTACACAGATCATAATCTTTAGTCATGGTGTAGATCATGAAAGTTCATTATTAATAAGAGAAATCAAAACTCAGGAGCCATGATAACATATCTTAGGCATAAGATAATGTAATAAAACAGTGGAATAAAGTGTTGAAAAATAATATTCATAAAATTTATATTTCAATAATAAACAACCAGACAATAATTTCTTAGTAGATATAAACTCATTAGGGAAAATCCTACCCATTTAGTTATATCATTCTCTTTGGAGTAAACCTTTCCCAATTAACTTCATCATCGTTAATAAATGCATTTGAGGGATATATATTTACAGTCCCAATCATCACATTATAATAATTCATTAAAAATATTATAATTGATCATAAACATAAATCATATCACCACATCCGAATACATGTAAAAGAAAATGGGTTTCATCAAAATTTTATCATCATAATCATAAAAACATTCATCTTGATGTAATTGATCCATAGAAATAAAATGGGTTTCATGTAAATTCCTAGGTCATCATAAAACATCTAGAAAAAATAATATATTTGCTATGTTAAGAACATATCTATAACACCCCAAGATTTTATGAGAATTATTATTTGTAATTTCTTTGATGTCTTTTGTTGTACGCTTCACCAAGATTAGCTTGCGCTATATGCAACACCGTATTAGCTTGTAGTATACGCAACACTATTTTTGGCTTGTGATGCACACAATCTCAAGTTCTTTCGAATAACATTCATTTTACACAACAACATGTATAGATTTAGATCAATGTATAACTGAAGTATATTTTTATTTTGATATACGAAACACCAAAGGAAGATTGAACTACAAGGAGCCTTGACTTGGCTTTCATTACACGCAATCGTGACCTTCCTCGATAGCGTGTGTAGTACGCAATACCGGGTTTCACTAAACGATGATATGTTAATAAAATATTATATAAACTAGCTGTTATGATTAGTAATACCCACTTTTTGAAATTTTTTAAATTTTATCTTTTAAAATGGACTTCATTTTTTGATTCAGAATATTGAGTTTAGCCTAGGGTGAATTTTTGGTATTTTTCTAAAAACTTTCAATTTTTGTTAAATAGTTATAGTTCGAAAATGAATTTTTATTTAAATAATTATTTATTTTATTTTATTTTATTTTGGGTCGAAATTGATACATAATAACTATATAAGTTCAATGTAATTCATTGCAGTCATTTTATAATTAGTTTAGATATATTAAAATTTTATTGAACTTTTCACAGTCTTTTTCCCACCTCCTAGGAGAATTTTCAAATTTACATAAAACATAATTTTACCGCTTCTGTGAGTGGAATTTTGAAAATACGAGAGGCACGATTAATATCAAGGAGTAAAATGTGGTTCAATAATATAAAAATTATTTTTGGTGAATTGTAACTTTTTACTTTTATTTACCACAGTTAAAAGTAAATAGGGTAATTAAGGGTAAAAATGATATTATTATTACACTAAAACATGTCCTATTTCTATTGGATAAGTGTAATTTGACCAAAAACAACCTTTGGAATAAAATATTACCCTTTAGGTCCACTTGGTTTAGATTAGGACATTTATTATTATTTTAATAAAAGAAGAGTTAAAATAGTTAAAATCAAAGTTTAATAACTAAAACATATTTAATATTGGATTATACATAAGATAAATTTGCCTATAAATATTCATTAGAAATATAAGAAGATTTACTATAGAATGATATTTTATTTATAATTTTTAGATATTAAATAATTTAAGTTATTTATGACCCAATGATAATGCAGTAATTACATTATTAATAAAATATAAACATAATTAATGTTATAAATACCCAAATAAATGTATTTTGAGACTTTTTATGAATTAAACTAATATTATAGGTTGATATAACAAATTATGTTTAGTTAGATGAATTTTTTTAAGTAATAATGTTGTTATGAATTTAACAAAAACAAAATACCAAATAGTGTCAAAATTGGAATAAAAGAGTTCTTAAAATAAATATTATATTATTAATTGTTATTCTATTCCGAAAAATCTAATGTTCATAAAAAAGACTTATATAATAATATATATGACATTAATGAACCTATTGAGGTTCTATTGGAAGTTTATAGTATGTTTATTAACCATATAGTGTAAGAATACTTGAAGACACGGTAGAAGTTAAATTATTTTACTTAGAGTTAAATCTAAATGATAAGGTTAATATGGTAACCTAAACTTGTCTAAAACCTATTGGTTGAAAGGATTTCGAAAATTAATTTATTATAAAATAATATTTTATGTTTTTCCTAAGGTACCCCTCACACCCTTATAAAAGGGAACCTCCTCCCTCTCCTCTTCACACAAATTTGAGCCTTCAAGCTCGGCCAAACCCTGCCCATTTCACTTCTGCACTTCCATATAAACCTACTAGAGGTTCTGTTCTTCTTCAAAGACCTACTTTAGTGCCCTAATAGGACGATAAGAGGAGGCTCGTCAAAGAAGAGGTAATCTCTTCTACCGATTCTTTCAAGATTCATTATTCTTCTACTTCCTCTTATTTAGTTGTTTCATTATAAAGTAATAACATCAGTATAAATAATATACTGATATGTTATTATAAATATGAAACGACCCCTTTTCACCTTCTATCCATCCTACGGAAAACGAAATCACCGCGCGTGCGTACGTACAGAATACCGTCTCTATGTTGTGGTGTAATATGTTTTTCCACCACAATCTTATGTGGATGGGTATACTGGTGTAAAAATAACTATATATGGTTATTATAACATCATACTGATTCTGAGATATTATATCATCCACTCCAATTCCATTCAACAAATATGGGAACGATATCATCGCTCGTGCATACATACAGATTACCGTCTCCACGACACAATGAGATTCATTATCTATATTATCCATTAAAGAATGATTATAAAGTATATATAATGAATAATAATTTTATATATTAAATAATAATGCTACTGGATTTATTTATATATATGTGTTTCATATACTTACTTCCATTCCAGTAAATAAGGAAAGGAAAACAGCGTTTATGCATAAGTACGACCTACCGTCTCCATGAACGGCGTGTTTCCTTTCATTTATCTATCTATTATATATAGATATATATATACTGAATATATATGATATATAAATCATGTTTTAAATTCTTTAAGTAATTAAATATTGATATAATCATTAATAATATCAAGAACAACAAGTCCAAACACGTACGAATAATGAAACGATTTTACCCAAAACGCTGATTTAACAAGGAATTGACAAAAGAACGGGTAATATAAAGTCATATATGATATAATAAATATTATTATGGTTCTTTTACAAGTTAATAATATTTTTAAACCCACTATACAGGAGTCTCGGACACATACGAGATAAATTGGACATAAGGTAAGGGATAATTTTTCAATCTCATTTTTATCCGAGATTTCTTAAACGCAAGTATTTATTGGGGTTATATTTTTCATCCATGTCCATAAAAATGTATTTCATAAAGTGGTTAATATTCATCCATGTATTTTTAAAGTTATTTTTTTCCCTATTTGACTTTTACATTGTTATATTGAAAGAATCTTTCTTTTTTTTACCATACGAGTAACTTTTTGACTTTTCCGGTAAAAGTAAGAGGAGAATGTTTTTTTAACTTATACTCCATGAACGGATTTTTACGGTTTCATAATGCCTAATTTTCATGAATATACCTCTACAAGTTTTCATGGTTATTTTCAATAAATCCTTTTATTTTAAAATTGTGTGTCATTTTTTGAAAAGAAAATGATTTTGAAGAAGAAAGGATATTTTCCTCAAGAATTCATTTCAAGTGTTTTATCAAAACTATTTTCAATCTAAGATGACATTATTTAGTATGTTTATGTTTCCAGTATAATGTCTCTATGATTTACATGGTTTCACTTTTCTTATGATGAAATTATATCCATTTGTTTTATATGGATTATGTTATGATCGGATGATGTTTATGAAACACATTTTATTCTTTGGGTTATGATAAATGATTTATGTTTATATTGTGGCACACATAAGGATGATTTCATTATGAGATGGGTGGGACCTATATCTCCCTCCAATACATTGGGTAAAGATTTATATATCATAAGATATACATGGATGGAATGGAAAGTTGATCTAGTCCAGTGATACGGGACTGGAACGAGGAGTGAACTCGATTCATTAAGGGACTTTGTCCACTAAGATGGTCTTGGCAGCAATGCCTTGGCTACTATGGAAATCATATCATGTGCTTAATGGTTTTCCACAATTATATGTTTTATTCCCATGATATTTTATCATGATTGATGTTTCATAATGATGTATGCCTTACATACTACCATGTTTAATGTCATTTCTC
Source organism: Viscum album (assembly GCA_963277665.1). Lineage (NCBI taxonomy): Eukaryota > Viridiplantae > Streptophyta > Magnoliopsida > Santalales > Viscaceae > Viscum > Viscum album. The sequence goes on along the minus strand of OY728132.1, from coordinate 1,844,948,738 downwards.
AATATTTCGATGTATAAACATTATGTTCATGTGTTTAAGTTAAAATGTATGTGGGTTGTTTTATTTTCTCCATTATTATCCTTACTGAGCATTTGAGATCACCGTTTTTATGTGTTCTTTTCCCCAGGATATAAAGAAAGGTTTTAGGTAAGAAAACCAAATGGGGAGATCTTTATGGGAGATGTTGAAGATCTTTCACCATGATTAGAAGACTATGTTCCGAGTTTCCAAAGACACTAAACTAATACGGTCTTTGGGTGTCTATTTTTGTAATGTATTAAGTATTTCGCAAAAGTAATGTAATGTCTATGTACATCAAGTTTGGGTCTCCATAGTAGGTATTAGAGTGAAGGATTAGTTAACCTTTGGAAACTAGGATGCGAAAACATTAGTGAAATCCCTAGATATATTTCTAAGGTATGTCTAGGGATGTCGTTAAGGATAAGTATACATATAGGTTATAGTCCTAGAATACTGGTAACGATCATAGAATTAAACCTAATTTGTTATATATTGAAGGTACTCCTCCTTTATTAGGTTGTTTTCCTATTATGATTTTTTCCTCTCACACTATTCTTTTTGGGTTTTAGAAAATGGCTGGAAACAGGAAGATTCATGATAATTTAGGATATGACGGACAATGGAATTATATTATTCATGAGCAACCAAATGAAGCGCGATTTGAAATTCCAAACATTGTTATTATGCCTAATCATAAATCTCATAATATGATCAGTAATATCAACTTTGGTAACTATCCCGGCTCAGCTAATAAGAGAAAGATGGAGTTTCATGATGATCATAGTGGAAAGCAAATTCAATTCCCCTCATGTAAATTATGTGGGAAGAGGAATCAGGGAGAATGTTTCAAAGGAAATTGAAGATGCTTTGGGTGTGGAAAAGAAGGACACAAAGACAGTAATTTCAAAAGAAAAGGTTTAGTTAACACCATGGACAAGGATAATGGTATTGCAAAGACATCAACAATGATTAAATATTTTAAATGTGGAATGTACGGGAAATATGAAAACCAATCCTCTAAGGGAACTTCTCATGAAGAGAATAATCATAGTCTTATGGGTTTTATTTATATTGATGATGATGAAGAGACTACAAATGATATGTGAGATGAAATATTTGTTGAAGCTCGATCAATGGTTTAAGTTGTTAGTGGAAGGATTTATGTTTATCAAGAGTTATGTTGAATAGGTAATGGTACTATGGAATAAATACATATCTAAGGATTGTCACAATATTTTTTTACTAAAGTATTTGAAAGTATATTTTGAATGGTATCGGTAACCACGAAAGGTTATTGAGATATTTTTGGAAAGTATATGATATGCGCATAATGAAGGGATACAGAGATAATGAGATGTTTGATAGTATTAATGATTTCATGACTGATATAAGGACAAAGTTATATCATGGTTTGAGTATATAGAAATTTTGTGATTTTGGTATGTGGAAAGGGTTATCTTTTGATAGAATTCATATTTTCACTAAGGTTCATTGGTAATTTATGTTTCAAGAGAATACATGATTAAGTTATTCACATGTTTGGAATGTGATCAACAAGATATATCTTATGATATATGGGGGATAAGTTATGGTATTCACGTGCTTGTTATGTGACCTATCCAGTAATCATTTTCTTTATATTATGAGAATGGACAAATGAATTTTGGATAAGTCTAAAAATTAGATGGGATTATTTCGGACATCAGATAGTATTGTTTATGTCTCAAACTTTTTTTCGATATTATTTCTGTAATTTTATAATAGTATAGTTTATGAAAAGGGACAACCGGCAGGGCGGGTGACAATCCGTCGCGTCGGATACGTTTGCAGCAATCGAACCCACAACCAAAGTGCTATAGGCCTTTATCGCCTACCACTGGCCTACTAGAAGTCAATGGTTAGTAGAAACTAGTTTTATTTTATTAAGAGGTATGATAAATGAAGTATAAGTCCATTTTAGGAACCATATACGATTAATCTCACCATAGATGGACTTCTGTATATAACTTTTGATAACCATTTGTTTGAGACAGATGGAATGACCTGTCATTCTATCTCATGACCTGCTAACACATCACGGAAGACAAATTCAATATCATTTCTTTATGAGATGAAGTGGAAATTGTTCAAGGCACAAACAACAGTGAGATTGTACCCAAATCAAGTAAGAATTTCTTTTAATTCAAAAATTCTTCAACATTAGGGAAATGATCTTGAAAACCAAAAATGTAGTTTTAGTGCCCTCATATCTGATGAATCAGATGGTACCTGAGATCATCAAAAATTTATGGCTTTGTGATTGTTGGATTTATCATATCCATGTTCTCTACCACTCTTCATCCAAACATGATGGTTAGATTTCTTTTCCATATCCATATTTTCACTTGTATTCTCATATGTGGAAACCTAGTGATGAGTTACTTTTGGTATCCATTATGTTTCTAATATTCCTTTTTAAAATGATGTTTTTGTATTCCTTTTTACGATGTGGGTTTCTATGAAAGAAACATTCAAGTAGAAAACCATTTATTACCCTGACGAATTTCGGGGGAAAAATTCATTTTAAGGGGGGTAGAATGTAACACCCAGAGATTTTATGAGAATTATTATTTTTAATTTCAATGATGTATTTTGTTGTACACTTCACCAAGATTATCATGCACTATATGCAACACCGTATTAGCTTGTAGTATACGCAACACTATTCTTGGCTTGTAATGCACACAATTTCATGTTCTTTCGAATAACATTCATTTTTCACAACACCAAGTATAGTTTTAGATCAATGTATAACTGAACTATATTTTGATTATGATATACACAACACCAAAGGGAGCATTCACTACACGCATTCCTAACTTGGCTTGCATTACACGCAATTGCGACCTTCCTCGATAGCGTGTGTAGTACGCAATACCAGGTTTCACTCAACGACGATATGTTATTCAAATATTATAAAAACTAGGCATTATGAATAGTAATACCCACTTTTTGTAATTTTATAAATTTTATCTTTCAAAATGGACTTCATTTTTGGATTCGGAATATCGAAGTTACCCTTGGGTGAATTTTTGGTATTTTTATGAAAAATTTCAATTTTTGATGAATAGTTATAGCTTAAAAACGAATTTTTATTTAAATAATTATTTATTTTAGTTAAATTTATTTTAGGTAAAAATTGATACATAATACTTATATAAGTTCAATGTAATTAATTTTAGTAATTTTATAATAATTTTAGACATATAGAAATTTTATTGAACTTTTCATCGTCTTTTACCCACCTCCTAAGAGAATTTGCAAATTTACATAAAACTTAATTTTACCGCTTTCGTGAGTGGAATTTCCAAAATCCGAGAGAAAAGGTTAATATAAATGAGTAAAATGTGGTTCAACAAGATAAAAATAATTTTTGGTGAATAATTACTTTTTACTTTTATTTACTACTGTTAAAAGTAAATAGGGTAATTAAGGGTAAAAATGTTATTATTATTACCCTAAAACATGTCCTAATTCTATTGGATAAGTGTAATTCGACCAAAAACAACTTTAGGAATACAATATTACCCTTTAGGTCCACTTGGATTAGATTAGATCATTTATTATTATTTTATTTAAATAAGAGTAAAACAAGTTAAAATCAAAGTTTAATAATTAAAACATTTTTAATATAGGGTTATACATAAGATAAATTAGACTATAATTATTAATTATAAAGATCATAATATTTAATACATAATTATATTTTATTTATAAATTTTAGACATTAAATAATTTATGTTATTTATGACACAATGATGATGAAGTAATTACCTTATTAATGTAATATTAACATAATTATTGTTACAAATACCCAAATAAATGTAATTTGAGACTTTTTATGAATTAATATAATTTTATAGGTTAATATAACAAACTAGGTTTAGTATGAAGAATTTTTTGTAATAAATAATGTTTTTATGAATTTAATAAAAACAAAATACCAAATAGGTTCAAAATTGACATAAAAGAGTTTTTAAAACAAATGTTATATTATTAATTGTTATTCTATTCCTAAAAATATAAGGTTCGGCCAAAAGACTTATATAAAAATTTATATGACATTAATGAACCAATTGGGGTTCTATTGGAAGTTTCTAGTAAGTTTATTAACCATATAGTGTAAGCATACAAGAAGACTTCGTAAAAGTTAAATTATTTAACTTAGAGTTAAATCTAAATGATATGGTTAAAATGGTAACCTAAACTTGTCTAAAACCTATTGGTTGAGAGGATTTTGACCCATACCCACCCTAGACTCGAAATAAGTCTCTTTGTAGCCATTATAAACCGAATATAAATTTATTATAAAATAATATTTTAAGTTTTTTCTAAGGTTCCCCTCACCCCCCTTATAAAAGGGTACCTCCTCCCTCTCCTCTTCACACAAATTCGACCCTTCAAGCTCAGACAACCCCTACCCATTTCACTTATAAACTTACATAGAAATATAATAGATGTTCCTATCTTCTTAAAAGACTAACTTTAGTGCTCTAATTGGATGATAAGAGGAGGCACGTCAAAGAAGAGGTAATCTCTTCTACCGATTCTTTTAAGTTTCATTATTCTTCTACTTACTCTTATTTAGTTGTTTCATTATAAAGTAATAAAATAATCATAAATAATATAATGATATGTTATTATAAATATGAAACAACCCCGTTTCTCCTTCAATCCATAATATGGAAAAAAAATCACGGTGCGTGCGTACGTATGGAATACCGTCTCCACGCCGTGGTGTAATATGTTTTTCCACCACCACCTTACTTGGATGGGTATAATGCTGTAAATAATAACTATATATGGTTATTATAACATCATACGGATTCTGAGATATTATATCATCCACTCCAATTCCATTAAATAATTATGGGAACTATATCATCAATCGTGCGTACGTACGGATTACCGTCTCCATGACGCGATGAAATTCATTCTCCATATTAACCATTCAAGAATGATTATAAAGTATATAAAAGGAAAAAAATTATATATATGACATATTAATGCTACGGTAATTTTGGATATATATATATATATGTCATCTACTTACCAGCCCCATGTTCCCACAACACTCTCGCCTCGTATCCGAACCGGCCCTGTGCCCCGGCTGAACCGCCCTCGCCGTGGCCCTCTATTCTGCCCCGGCACGTGCTGCCCGCGGCCCTACGATCCACCCCGGCTCACGACGCCCATTGGCCCTCTCAGCTGCCTCAACCTCTCTTCCCGCCGACCCTCCCCACTACCCCGACCGAGCCTCCCCAAGGCCTTGTGCCCTCATGGAAACTTTCGGTTGAGCCGCTATGCGGACTTGCGCCATCGTGGCCTTCCGCATCCCATCGTGGACTGTCGGGCTGGGCCATACCATGTGGTTCGGCATGGACTGGGTCAAGCCGGGTCAGTCTGACCGGGTCGGACCGGACCCCGACCCACTACGACCCCTTTTACTTTCTTATGATCATCACATTGGCACTAGACGTTAGTTTGACGAACCGTCAGCAATGCAGGAAATCTTGGAAAGAATCGGTCCCTTTGATTACACCCCACTGAGATTTGGTTTCAGATGGTGAACAGTCAGTTTTGATCGAGCACAAATCCAACCAGTCCTCCGGGACTAAAAGGATAATAACTCACAGATCAGACATCCGATTGACATGTCGTCTATTACGTTGAGACCCATATGACATGGAAGACCTTTGAGATAATTTTTCATGGGACTTCGTGGTAGTTAGAGTATTGACTCGTGCCTTGGTAAGCAGTTTCCCCAAGCGCGATATGTACAGAACCCTAGTAGATGCCTGAGACGAGATGACTGATGACCATTTCGACTCAGAGTGAGTCGACTGGCACAGTGGGGAGCGCCTTGGTGATGTGCCAGACCCACAGTGTCGAGTGCCTTGGTGACAAGGTAGACCCACAGTAATCAACAGGAATACTACATCAGCAGACCAGGAGGGGGAGCACCTTGGTGACACGGTAGACCCACGGTGGGGAGTGCCTTGGTGACATGGCAGACCCACGGTACTAGAATGGAGGAGTAAGTTAGCAGTACATGGTTATTGGGAAGCACCTCTGTGTGACCCGGTATTCCCACTATACTCGATAGAGGAGGAGTTCCCCAGTAGCCGATGGGTTCATAATGTTACTTGACACTACCCCAAGAATAAATTATGGTGTGCGGTGAGTTAGTACCTCTGTGTTTTTCCTCATGATTGTGATAGATTATTTGATAACTTGGGTATATGTATGGGAATATACCTAAGTAAGGTTATGAGTTGATTTCATAATTTTTTATTTATCGTTGCTGATTTTGTGAGACATAGAGAGTCTCAGGGTCCCTACTGAGTACTGTTATACTCACCCCTCTACAGGCTATGCCCGCACCTTGTTGTGTTGGATGCAGATTACGGACAACGCTAATTGAGGTTGAGAGTACCAAGTCTGGATGGTACCTGGAGGTGGACCATATGGCATGTCGGTACGCAGAGGAGACGAATGGACGTGGAGTGTTGAGGAGGCAATCTATACCCACCATTCTGGTAGGAACCTCAGAGGACAATCTAGTAGCTATCTTTTCTCCTTATTCAGTTGTATTATATTTCAGTTTTACTCATAACATTACTGTTGGGATTGTATTCCAGCCCCTTTTACTTTTAGCACTCTTTTGGTTATACAGTTTACTTGTGTTCTTATCTTGATGTGTGCTTGGTTATTTGTGCTTACAGGATATAAAGGCAATGCCTTCCCAGTTTTAAGGAATATGACTTTGGTGCTAGTCGACAGCCCCTGGCCTATGGATTGTGGGCTTGGGGTAGTCACGGCATGGGCCCTAGGGGACGGTTCGTGACATATTGGTATCAGAGGAGTCGGTTCTACCACAAAACATAGGACAATGATGTTTCTTTTTAATGAAAATAATGTTAAGTGTAGTGAGTGTGGTAATCAGTTTAGGGAATCCAATTTTCATGTGGTGGCCAACGTATCCATACACCCCGACCCTGACTTCTGATATTCGACTTAGTGTATGAAAACACTGATTGCTTGTGTGTTTTCAAGAGTCTTCTTTTTGAACACTTTGAGACAACTCACCGGGTCAACTCACGGGGTATAACATTTTGACCGCATCGCACCTGTTTCTTTTCAGGATGCCTCTACGTAGACAGCTAGCTGGATTTCCGAGAGTTGAAGGCATATATAGCCCCTCGAGCAATGAGGCCTCGGTACAAGGGCCTCTTCTAGTAGAGGCACTAGTGGAGGCACCAGTGGTACTATTCCCTATTGGGCCACCATTGCCACCATCCCCAGCAGCAGATGGTGCATGCCTCTTGAGCATGTTGCATGAGTTCCAGTACCAAAGGCCACCTAGGTTCAGGGGAGATACAGACCCACAGGCGGCTGAGGATTGGCTGGAGTCTGTGGTGAGAGTCTTCCGACTCGTAGGGACACCATCCAATCTCATGGTGATTCTTGCTGCCAGCCTTCTATAGGGATCAGCGGGCAGATGGTGGAGCTTGATGCTCCAGGTCCACAGCGAGGTTACACTTCTCTGAGTAGACTTTGAAAGCCTATTTCCGGCTGAGTTTTTCCTAGAGACTCTTCATGTAGTGCGCATACATGAGCTACTTCATCTTCCGAAGGGAAGCATGATCGTGGCTCAGTACTCAGTGAGTTTACTGACCTCTCGCGCTACTCCACAGATATGATGTGGGACCCAATCTTCAGGGCCTGGACCTTCGAGCAGGGACTCAAGAGGTAGATTAGAGCTTCGATGGCCTCACTTACCATCCCAACGCAGGCGGGGCTGTTAGAGAGATCTCTCTTAGTGGAGAGTTTCCTTGCGAAGCAGTCACCAACGGCGAGACCCACTACCAGTCATCACGTAGTGGAGTCTTCTGCAACTAGTAGCAGATAGACGTCACCGTGGTCCAAGAGGACCAGACCTACAAGTGGACAACTGCATGACTAAGGATTGGTTGTGTGGGGAACCCAAAGTAGAGCCAGTCATTCCAGGAGCAGGCAATGTTTCACATGCGGCGGGCAGGGTCACATGTCTCATGACTATCCGAACCACCATTTGGATGATCAGCAGACGGTCGAAGGACCACCCAGACAGAGACACAAATTCGATAGAGGAGGTCCACAGGGAGAAGGCGGAAATGGCAGAGGAGCTGGTCGTGCAGCTGGTGGTTGGTGACGATTCGAGGTGTTACCACCACCTCCACTAGGTGGTCCACCCCAACCATATGGAGCGGGTAGATAGGGGTGATCGTAGCTCAAGGAAGATGAGGCCTACGATCACAACACTCCGGAGATGATACGAGGTAATATTTGTGTCTATTCCACCTTAGCTACATTAATTATATACATAAGTGCCAGACATTGTTTTATTTCCACTCCCCTCATTTGGATCTCGGAGATTCTGATGGAGCCGTTGGTTTGGTCCTTACAGCTAGAGACTCTTACAGGAGAAAATTCGACGATTACACACTGGTGCCAGTAGTACGATCACACTCTAGGAGGCAAGAGCTTTGGTTGGGATCTCATAGTAGTAGCGTTAAGTCCTTATGACTTCATCTTGGGTATGGACTAGATATCTATAGTCTATTCTTAGATTTGTTGTATTAGGTGCAAAGTGCAGTGTGTCCACACAGAGGAGACTAGTTTTACCTTCACCGGTAATAAGGGACACATTGCAGTGCAAGATGGACTTTCCCGGAGGAGAGTGGAGCTGATCACTCATCAGTTGGCTAGCCTTACCCTTGGAGTAGCTGATGTGGAGAGTTTGAGTTATCCTGTAGTGGTGGACCAGTACACGGATGTCTTCCCTGATGATGTTCTGGGTCTACCTTCTCACAGAGAGGTGGACTTTTACATTTACTTATACCTCAAGATGACACCAATATCTACACCAGCATATCGGATGGATCCCACGAAGCTTCGTGAGCTGCGGGTACAACTGGAGGACTTGTAGGGGAAGGGATTCATTGGACCCAGTCTTTCCCCTTAGGCATCCCCGATTTTCTTTTCCAAGAAGTTGGATGAGAGGTTGAGGTTTTTTATTGACTATCGGTGCCTGAATGAGGTGACTGTGAAGAACAAGTACCCACTTTTAAGGATTGAAGACCTCTTTGATTATTTTAATGGATCACGGTGGTTCTCAAAGATAGACCTCAAATCAGGCTATCACAAAATCAGAGTAGGAGATGAGGATGAACAAAAGACATCCTTCAGACTTTGGTACGACCATAATGAGTTATTGGTTTTTCCATTCGGTGTATAAAAAGATCTAGCAGTGTTCATGGGGATCATGAATAGGATCTCTCACCCATACCTTGATATCTTTGTATTAGTCTTCATCGACGACATTCTGATCTACTCGACTACAGTGGAGGAACATGCCTATCTTTTGTAGGTAGTACTAGACAAACTCTAAGAGGAACAACTTTCTAGTAAGCTCTCAAAGTTCCATTTCGGGATCTGAGAGGTTCACTTTCTGGGACATGTCATATCGGAGGATGGAGTTGCAGTAGATTCAGTGAAGATTGAGACGATACTTGATTGGGAGCCACTCAGGAGAGTGACAGAGTTATGCTGTTTCATGGGATTGGCTAGATATTACTAGAGGTTTCTTCCAGATTTCTCTAGAGTTGAATCACCACTATCAACCTTGACGAAGAAGGGGAAACCCTTAATTTGGTCAGAGAAATGCCAGTAGAGTTTTTAGGAGCAGAGGCAGAGGCTCACTAGTGCCCCCATCTTGAGGCTTCCAGAGGTGGGCGTAGGGTATGTAGTTTACTACGAAACATATGGGACCAGACTTGGATTTGTCCTGATGAAGGAGTGAGCAGTGATCTTATATGTCTCCCAACAGTTGTGAGATCATGAGAAAAACTATGATACCCTTGACCTATAGTTAGTATCGGTGGTCTTCACCTTGAATATGTGGTGACACTATCTGATGTGCAAGCATTTTACTGTCTACTCTGATCACAAGAGTCTCAGGTATATCTTCTCTTAGAAGGACCTGAACCTGAGAAAACAACATTGGATTGAGTTCCTCTAGAAGTATGACTTCGAGATAGTCTATAATCCCAGGAAGGGGAACATTGTTGTAGATGAACTCAGCAAGAGATCTGGTATACAGCTGCGAGACGAGGCGATAGAGTAGCTGGCTGCTTTCCAAATATCCTTTGTGGATAGAGATGGAGAAGCTTTTCTTCAGTATATTACAGTCACTCCCCTACTTATTCAGTGAATCATGGAGGTATAGTGTGGGGATGTTGACCGCGAGACACGACATGCTCAGATATCAATAGAACAAGCACCTGATGGATTTTCTGAAGGTGGGGAGCATGTCATCCTCTTTAGGAGACGTACCATGGTTCTAGTGTCACTATAGGATGAAGTGTTGTGGGAGTTCCACACAGCCCCTCTAGCGTTACATCTAGGAGTGGATAAGATGTTTCAATATCTTTGATGATAGTACTGGTGGGCTAGAATGAAGAAATAAATAGTAGAGTTTGTTTCTGGGTGCCTCACTTGTCAGCAAGTGAAGGCAAAGCATTAGGTACCGACTAGCTTGGTTCTTCCTTTAGAGGTCCCATAGTGGAAGTGGGATGAGATATCAATGGAATTCATGATAGGACTTCCACGTACATCCAAATTTCATGACTCTATCTGGGTGATCATCGACCGGCTCACCAAGTCAGCCCACTTCCTATCGATCAGAGAGAAAGGTTCAGTAGAGAGGTTATGAGCCTCTATGTGCAAAATATTGTTCGAATACATGGAGTACCCATGATGATTGTCTCAGATCATGATGTACATTTTAATTCCATTCTATGGAAGAGGTTGCACGAGGATTTCAGGACGTAGCTTTGTTTGAGAACTGCCTTCTATCCGTAGACGGATGGTCAGAATGAGCGGACTATTCAAAACCTCGAGGACAAGTTCCACACTTGTGTCCTTGACTTAGGTTGTATCTAGGAGGATCACTTACCTTTGGGGAAGTTTTCATACAACAACATCCATCACTCCACCATTGGGATGACACCTTTCGAGGTGTTATACAGGCGACCTTGCAGATCACCTTTATACTAGACTGGCCCGGGGGAGTCAGCACTCGTTTTACTAGAGATGGTTGGGGCTACCACATAGAAGGTGTGGATTATCCAGGAGCAGATGAAGACTGCAAAAAGCAGGAAGAATTCGTATGAAGACAGGAGACTGAGACCTCTGGAGTTTGAGGTTGGTGATGACGTCTTTCTACAGGTCTCACCTTGACGAGGTTTTCGGAGATTTGGCTGCGGCGGAAAGTTATCTTTAGGGTTCCTCTGACCTTTTCAGGTCCTCAATAGAGATGGTGATGTGGCTTACTGCTTAGCTCTTCCACCTATGTTGCTCTGAGTGAATGAAATCTTTCACATATCCTATCGAGAAGATACGTGCATGATCCTTCTATAATCATCGACCATTGCGAGCTAGATGTCAAGGATGGGGAGACATTTATAGAGGTTCCAGTAGAGATTGAAGATCTACTAGAGATGGTCCTTCGTGGATGGTTGATACCTCTAGTGCACTTTCACTGGCAGCACAAGAACCTCTAGAAGAGCACATCAGAGCGGGAGGCTCAGATGCATGCTCAGTACCTTGACTTGATTACCTAGCTTGAGTTGTGGCTTACGGTGAAGTAGAGCCCTGTGGTGGGGAGAATGTAATGACTCGAAATTTCCATGTATTTTTTTAAATAAATGAGAATTTTACGAGTCTGTGAAAACTGACAACGTGTGATTCTGAGGCCCGGAGTGCCCAGAATGAATTTTTGAACTTTTTTTTGGGTACGTTCAATAAATGTGAGAGTGGTTTTTTCTAAATTTTTAACTAATGCTCGGAATTTAAATTCGAGGGCACCGTTGAACTCACAGCGCTGGTATTCACTTATGAATACTTTCACCTTGATGACAGTCGGTCGAGGGTGAAAGATATATTTTTGGGTGTTTTGTGGACAGAATAAAATAAAATAAACACCCATTTTATTTTATTTGTTGTAACCACACACTTTTGGATATTATGGTGGTGGGGAACACATAAGTTTTATTCTCCAAATTGAATGCTCGGTGGTGGGGACCACCCGAGACTTACTCCCTTTTAGATATTATGGTGGTGGGGGCCACCCGCGGAATGAAAACTCTTGAACTCCATAATTAACTGGGGAGAAACCTATTGATCTCCCCACATAATTGTGTCAACCCTCCCCGACATAATTATTCCAATGCACCACATTAATTTATCCATTTTGAATTTATTCCTACAAACATAATAGAGGAGATAATCTATTACTTTGGCACCACTTTACATTTGTGTGGAATTAGGAGAAAGCTTCTCCAATGAAGATCTATTAATCCATGAAGAATGCTTCCTCCATGAATAACGACGACAAGGAATTTCTTCGACTATGATGAATCAATGCACGAGCCCGAGATTGGAGGTGTGCAGTGGACAATATGAACTTCAACGACTTCACCTTCTTCCTCACACCAACGTCATAAAGCGAATGAGGTAGGGGTTTAGTGATTATAACATACCATGTTCTCCCTAATAATTATTTTTGCAGGATTTGGGAATAGAGATTGATGAAGGTTGTGGGAAATGATGTTTTAAAATATCTTCCTTACGGGTTCATTCTTCATTCTTTGTGAACCTCTTGCTATCACTCTAAACACAGAGGGTGCGGGCCAACCAAACATGGCCCGACCCCTTCGCCATTCTTCATGGGTGTACTCTTCGAAATGGAGGAAGGCAGCAAAGGCGACGAAGGTGAAGAAGGCAACGACGCCGCCCCCCGTGGCCTCTATGACCAGCGCTGCCACCGCAGCATTCCTGTCTCCCAGTCAAACTGGCAGCACGCCCCTGCTCTACACCCCAGCCGAGCCACCAGCGGCGCTCTGGCCTCTCTGCCACACCGGCCGCGTACCCCAGCTCTGTGCCCCGGCCGAGCCACCCCACAGAACTCTGGCCTCCCGGCCAAACCATCCTCACACCCCCACGGTGCTCCGGCCTCCCGACTGAACCGGCCCCATGCCCCCGCGGCCCTCCAGCCTCACCGCCGAACCGGCACCGCGCCCCGGGGAAACCTCCCTCGCCGCGGCCATCCGAGCTGCCCCAGCTCACGCCGCCCATTGTCATACTATGATATTATTTACAAATCAATGTTAAAAGAACATATATGATATCATATTCATGTATATGATTTTTTATGACTTAATAACAATTATTTCGTCATTATACAAGATATTAACCTACCCATAACCAATTCAAAGTACAAGATAAGGGTTTATTTCACAATCTATTCATTATCTGAGGTTGTTTATATGTAATTATCTACTGGGACCTCTTTATCATCCACATCCATGTTTCTTAAATATGTATTTAAAATCATTCATACTATTTTATAGACTATGGGTTAATGTCATTTACACCCTTGTTGAATTTATATATGATGATTACAAAGGAATATTTCTATAGGCACCAGAGGTTCGTTTGATGAACTGTCTGCGGTGCTGGATATCATGGAAAGAGTTGGTCCATTTGAGTAGACCGCACTGAGATTTGGTTTGAGATGGGGAATGGTCAGGTTGGATTGAGCATGAATCCAACCGGGCCCCCGGGACTAAAAGGCTAATTACTCACAGACTGGGCGTCCGATTGACACATTGTCTGTTATGTTGAGACCCCTACGACGTAGAAGACCTTTGAGAAACTTTTTCTTGGGACTTCGTGGAAGTTGGAGAATTGACCTATGGATTGGGAAGCGGTTTCCCTAAGTGCGATACTTACAGAACCCTAGTAGCGGGCTGAGACTTAACGACTTCTGATCGTTTCGACTCAGAGTGACTCGACTGGGCTAGTGGGGAGTGCCTTGGTGACGCGGTAGACCCACGGTGGGGAGTGCCTTGGTGACGTGTGTATCACCCGGAACCCAGAAGCCCATATTTGGAGCATTATTAGGTATCATTGGCAATATCACAAAATATCAAGTCTCTAAAGACCGAGTAGTTTAGTAGCCTTGGAAGTACTAGATACATTCATAAGGTTTACATTATATCATATAATGGAAAACTACTACAACATTGTTTCCATAGAGAGTAATGAGATCCCATAGAATATCCTTATAGGTCAGTCATAATATACTTTTTCCCAACCTGGGAAAAATAAATCATAGAAAATGGTTAGCTGAGATGCTCAGTAAGGATAAAAATATAGCGGAAACTTTCATAAATAAGCATAAACATTTAATCTAATGTATAAGACTAAAAAAAGCCTTTTAAACATGAACTTCCGCATAATATGGAAAATAAAAAAATCAAATAATGCCATTTACTTATTCACATGGATATTCTACTAGTTGAATAATCACATGCAATATCAATATCCACTTTCATAATGATGGAATGCATAATTCTAGACTTTCATAAACGCATAGTTAAGGACATGTGCCAAGACTACAAATAAGATTCTGTCAAGGCCTTGTGCCAAGACACTAGTTTGTCTCATGATACCTACTGATGCATCGAGGAGCTATATCGAGCTCCACCCATCACTTACTAAGTTTAATTGATTCTTCATATTAAAATATTTAAACATAACATAAACATTCATATTAAAACTCGCATATGAAATGTCAATACTTTATCCACAAATGATGAATGGTATAAAATAAGCACATCCATAGTCAAACATAACTCATTCTATAAAATATATAAGATTGTATTGTAACAAATTATCCTCAATCGAGAATAATGAACGATATTGAAATAGATGAAAATAACCATAAAAAATATTTGAGAGAAATATCCCCCCTTTTTTTAAATCATTTAAAAGTTATACTATTTTTAAAGAATCCCTTTAAAAGTATATTTTTGAATCAACATGTCCCATACCACTTTGAAAATTTTAAAATGAATTTTAATTTTAAAACATTAATGTCCATATAAATAAATCCTTAAAACAATTTTTGAAACATGGATATTAATGAGAACGATTTAGAAGAATAAATTTTTAAAACATTTGAAATGATATTTTAGTTAGAGTTCATAACCAAATGAGAGACGCTTGAATACAAATAATTAAGGTAATAAAAACTTTATAATATCTTGAGAATAAAGGACTTCATGATATACTATGTAAAAGGATTGTATATACACCATATAAAAGTGAATTGGTGCATAATAACAAAGAAGTCTCAAAGGAATGTAAATTGAGATGAAATCCCTTATAAAGATAGTATCCTTAGGTAAAGGATAAATAAATGACATAATTATGTGTGATAAATATAAATACACTCAATATGATTTGATATTCAGTGTAAATCAATCAGAGTACATTCACACATATTCTTGTAAAAAGAACACCAATGACTTGGATGTTTAACTCAATGAATGGAAATTGTGTTAAGATCAAGTTTATATCTATGACTTGAGAAATTATCAATGGATTGATTATGTATATCAAATTTATATCCACACAAAGGGGAGTGGAAATTACTACATAAAGAATAAATAGTGATTCCACGCATAATATTGGAGTAAAATAATCAATGAAGTATGCGTAAAGCTCACTGAGTGGAAATAGAAATTTGAAATTACCTTACCGATTTGGTAACGTATGAAACATACAACCCATGAAATAAGGATCATACAATGAAGATTTAAATACCCTAAACACAATCTAGGATAATACATATGCCACACAAAAGGAAATAGTGTCCAATATAGCATGAATCTCATGGGAATAAAAAGTTAAATGAAAAACCCTTACTTCATTGTAATCAATCAAGTAGTATGACCAAAAGTTAATAAACACAAAATGAATCACATAATACCATGATTATAAAGAGAATAATTATAATATATATCCAATTGTGGTACACAATGCACTATGTCCAATAAATAAGTGGAAAACAATGGAAATATCACAGAATTAAAAGTGAGATAAGAAACCCCTTACCTTGTATTTTTCCTTGTTCGAGGGTAGGTTAACCTCATGTATAATGGTGAAATAATTGTTTTTAAATTATAAAAGAATCATATACATTAATATGATATCATATATGATCTTTCAATATTTCATTGTTAATAATATTTTAGTATTATAGTCGTTTCGGCTGTTAACTGATTCATTTTCCTTTATATGATTTGTTACAAATGTAATGTTTGTTATAGATATGATGTATCATATTCATATTCAGAATTATATTAAGTCTTTAAAAAATATTTTTAATCATCTAATGAAAATTTGTCTTGAATGGATATTATGGGGAACGAATCTCATCGCATTCGCGGAGACGGTAATCCGTACATACACATGAGCGACAATATCATTATTTTGATATGAAAATAATATATAATTGGATTTTATATCATATATACAGAATAATAATCCTGTTATATTTATTATTTATATCAATTATAAATAATTATTATACCCATCCAAATAATAAGGTATTGAATAACAATTACACCACGATGTGGAGACGGTAAGCCATACGTACGCACGTATTGTGACATGTCATTCAAAGGGTGGATAGAATAATGAATATGGTTTTACCATATTTATAATAACATTATAGTTTATATATTATACTGGAGTTATTATTTTATAATGGAAACAACAAAGAAAGAGGAAGTGGAAGAAGAAAGGAACTTGAAAGAGGTGATGAAATATTTTCCTCTTTTTCGGGTTCTTCCATTTGATTTGATCAAAAGGGATCCTTAGGTAGGCTTTCATACTAAATTAAGGCTTCTATGATGAATTGAGGACAGTTGATAGGGTATTTGGGAATGGGTTGTTAGAGATAAATTTCTTTGAAGGTGTGAATTAGAGATAAGGGGGAGTTCTCTTTTATAAGAGGGGTGATGGGCACCTTAGGAAAAGTTAGAAATATTATTTTATAATAAAATAATTTTCGGTTTCTAATGGCTCCAAAATATATTATTTAAATTATAAGGTGGTTATGGGTCTAAAACCACTCAGCCAATAGGGTTTAGAAAGGTTTGGGTTACTATAATAACTTTATCATTTAGATTTAACTCTTAGTTAAATAGTTTGACATTTACAATGTCTCTTCGTATTTTTATATTATATGGTTAGTAAACTTACTATAAACTTCCAATAGAACCTAAAGTGGTTCATTAATGACATATATAATATTATTTAAGACTTTTGGATGAGAATTATATTTTTAGGAATAGAATGTCAATTAATAATATAATATTTGATTTAAAAACTTAATTATGCCAATTTTGACACTATTTGGTATTTTCTTTTTTCTAAATTCCTAAAAGCATTATTACTTCGATCAAAATTCCTCTAACCAACCCTAAAATGTCTTATTCACCTATAAAATTATTGAAATTTATTAAAATTCTCAAATTACATTTATTTGGATATTTATAATATCAATTATTTTAATATTTCATTAATTAGGTAATTCTGACATCATCATTGTGTCATATATAAATTAATTTATTTAATGTATAAAAAATATAAATAAAATACCATTATGTATTAAATTGTTTTATCTTTATAATTAATATTTAAAGTAGAATTTATCTTATGCATAACCCTAAATTATAAATGTTTTTGTTATTATACATTTATTTTAACACTTTTAACTATTCTTTAAATAAAATAATAATAAATGTATTATTCTTATAAAAGTGGACCTATAGGAACATATTTTATTCCTAAGGTTTTTTTGGTCGAATTACACTTATCCTATAGAATTGGGACATGTGTTAGAGTAATGATAATATCATTTTTACACTTAATTACCCTATTTACTTTTAACCGTGGTAAATAAAAGTAAAAAGTTACTATTCACCAAAAAGAATTTTTATCTAATTGAAGAATATTTTACTTACTGATATCAACTGTGTCTCTATGATTTTTAAAATTCAACTCAGAGAAACGGTAAAATTATGATTTATGTAAATTTGCAAATCCTCATATGAGGTGGGTAAAAGACGGTAACAAGTTCAATAAAATTTTATACATCTAAATTTATTATAAAATGACACCAATGAATTACATTGAACTTATATAGGTATTATAAATATATTTTTACTTAAAATAAAATTAAATAAAATAAATTATAATTTAAATAAAAAGTTGGTTTTAAACTATAACGCAGTGTTTTACACTATTCCTCAAAATTGAATGTTTTCAGAAAAATAACAAAACTAAACCCTAAGATAATTTTGATATTATGAATTCAAAAATTAGTTCTATTTTACCAAATTCAATACATAGAATTTTCATTAATTGATTTTAAATTAATTCCTGTTGTCAAAGCTGAAAAGCGGGTTTTTAAAAAGTAAAAACTATCAAAAGATTAACATGTGTTTATGCCAAATTTAAATGTGAAATTACTTATAATAACATACATTGTATTAAATGATGAAAATATAATCTAATTATACTTCCAAACCATTCAAATAAATAATTTAGCACTATAAATTATTTCGATTAAAAAAGTTTTTTTCAATTAAAATTTAGTATTTTTCAGTATTCATCAAAATATAAAAGTTATTAGAAAAGTACCAAAAATTTATCCAAAATAAATTTTTATGTCTCATTTCTAAAGAAGAATTTAATTTCATTAAATTGAATATATAAAAGTGTCAAATATTGGTTTTAAAAAGGGTTTTCCATTGAAAGGTGGTAAAATTGCATTTTTTTTTGAAAAATACATCTTTTATCTAAAAAAAGTGAATTTTTTCTTATATTATTTCTAAGAAATACCTAATATGGATTCAAAAATTATAGAGAGTATATAAAATTCAAAATTTAGTTAATACTATTCATAACTGCTTTTGAACGACTAGTTTAGTAAGTCGTGGTGCGCTCAAACTCAGTGTTGCATGTAGCGTAAGCTATTGAATTTCATTAAAGAAAATAAATTACTATGAAATATTGGGGAGTTAAATTATTCCCCCCTTATAGAAATTGAGTCCTCACAATTTTAAAATTGTCCTTGGGAACTTCATTGAAAGTCCCACATCCGAAAAAGAGTCAATAAAACTATCTCTTTAAAAGAAAGAAAGAGAAGAAGAAAGGTCACCTGAGATAACCCACACAAGGATTCCATGTAGGAAAAATAGGACATGGAAGATAAAATAAGTGTCAATTTCTGGTGGACAATGATATAAAAGATTATTAACAGAAAGTTAACAACAAGAAAAACACTAAATTGTGATGATATAAACATTCATTATTTTCCTAGTAGCAAAAATAAACAGATAACATTTTTTGTTTTCAGTTCCATTTCATAATGTTCAAGAATTTACTTATGTGATTGACTAGGAACATAAAGAGATATACATATTTTTTAGTATAGTTTCATCCTTTAATAAATTTCTACCACTAACTCATCTTTTTTTCAAGCGATGAGTATTAAAGATGACTTGGCCACACATGAAGCACAAGAATTAACATTTTGAGAATCACATAATCCACAAATAATAAACTATATATATATTTACCTTGTTATTAGAGATTAACCAAAACCAAAATGGTTAGTACAACATCAGATGATCCTCAAAAAGGATAATCCTTTAGAGAAATAAATACTTATATTAATTTTTAAAATTAAACCAACAATACCCAAAGTTCTTTTAGTACCATTCAATAAACAATTTTCTTTAAAATCCGTCAATATAATACAAACTAATTTTGAAACCAAAAACGTAGAAGAATTTGATTACGCAGTCTTCTACGTTAAATTGTATTTCCAAATAACATCGACTACTCTTAAAGTAACATACTTAAAAGTAATTAAACTAATAACATATTCTCTATGATAGGTTAATCATTTCAATAAGTAACATAAATCGCTATAAATAAATAATAAAAACATAGATAAAAATACACCATTACTCCTTAAATGAAATCCCATAGTATTCTATATTCTTTAGGCATATAGTATTCCCAACAGAGCGAACATGTTCCAAAATAAAATTTATCACTTAGTCCCAAAATAATTTTACTACACTAAGGATATCCATTTGATGAGACATAATATCCCAAATCAACTAATTATTATTCAATAAAAGCATTTAACTAAAGAGAATTAGTCACACTAACCAGTTACATCACGTAGTCCAGTGGTAGGTGATAAATCTCAATCGTACTATGGTTGTGGGTTTGATTTCTGTAACTTTTTCTGATGCAATGGGTTGTCACACGGTCTGTGTGTTGTCCAAAAAAACTATATTTTATAACGTTCTTAAAATGAGATAAATTCCTCAAAATAACTATAACATAATTTCACTACAATTGTATCTCATAACTCCCATTTTCATCCCAAAATTTAATAACATGTAATTGCCACAAATTCAAGGATCATATAAACCCAAATGGTTTTTTATAACTATATCAACAATAAAAATACAATTCTTCCTAAAATATCATTTTCACATAATAAACATCGGGGTTATACATAAGAGAAAAGTCTTCCAAAGTAATCCCATCAACAAAGATCACTAATAATTTTAAACATTTCGACATCCATTTAATTACACATAGGTTCTTCCTTGACCAATGGGTTATCCTATAGAATAGGGAATTCACTCGGGTAATGCCCAGGTCTCCTACATTTATAGCAAATGACTGTAAATTGATTCTTGGGATCATTTTTATTTTCGTCCATAATACTCATCATTTTCCCTTGGAAATTCTTTACTTTATGTCCTTCTTTCCCACACATAAAGCATTTCATTATTCCATTGAGACACTTTTCTAGGTGTCTCCTTCCACATTTCCTCTATGATGGAAATTGAGCTTTCATTTCTCCATTTTCTCCACTTCTAGAGCACTTATCATTCACCGCCTTTCTCTTCTTTGTTGAGTCTAGAAGTAGCCTAATATATATGGTCTTGATCATATTTTTGGTAAAATGATTCAGTATGAACATGATATATTTTACACCTATCAACATTCCATTCCTTTTCTCATTTCCTCTGCCATTCCCACCTTGTACGTAATGATCAATGTTACTAAGACTTCCTTCGAGTCCAACCATTGACTTACACGTGAAAGCATAGTGTGAGTCATAAAATCATTTAGGGAATATCATAACACCTTATTTTTAGTCTAAAACACCTTAGGATTAGTGATGCTTATTTATTCTCCTCTTATATTAAAATCATTCTAATCATTTTGTAAAGAAAATGTGAAATATCATAATCATATCCCCCGGGAGTGTTGTAACCAAAAGTGCAGCAAGTCCCGTTTTCATGCACCAGTTCCCATTTGAGTCTAGATCTAAGCGGTGTTTTTGGGTTTTACCCCTAGGTACATTTGTGGCAGATCCACCTCTACCTACTCGTATCCAGACAGGGATCTATTTCTTGGAACACTCACAAAATCTCTACAATACCAAAATTACTAGAAGTTATTCTATACTAATCCTCAAAATCTATCTTATTCATATGTGCTCTAATCAGAGTTTATCTAAATCTAGTTTCCAAGGTTTTTACTAAACTTCCTTCGATGCCAACTATAATACCCCAACCCCAGAAGCCCAGAGTCGGTGCATTATTACCTATCATTGGAAAGATCACAAAATATCATGTCTCAAAATACCGATTAGTTTAGTAGTCGTGGAAGTACTAGATATATTCATAAGGTTTACCTTAAATCATAAAATGGAAACCTACTACAACATTATTTTCATAGACAAAACTAAGATCCCATAAACTATCCTTGTAGGTCAGTCATAATATACTTCTTCGCATCCATTAAAAAAATAAATCATAGGAAGGGGTGAGCTCAGTTGCTCAGTAAGGATAAAAATATAGCAGAAACTCTCATAAATATACATAAACATTTAATGCAATGTATAAGACTAAATAAAATCCTTTTAAACTTTAACTTCAGAACAATATGGAAAATATAAAATCAAATAATCCCATTTAATTATTCACATGGATATTCTATTAGTCGAATAATCACATGAAATATCAATATCCACTTTCATAATGATGGAATTCATAATGCTATACTTTCATAACCACATTGTCATGGCCTTGTGCCAAGATTATAAATATGATTTTCTCAAGGCCTTATGCCAAGAAACAAGTTTTCCTCAGGAGACCTACCGATGCATCAAGGAGGTATAGCGGGCTCCACCCGTCACTTAATAAGTCCAATTCATTCCTCATATGAAAAGTTTGAAATATAACATAAACATTCATATTAAAACTAGCATATGAAATTTAAATACTTTATCCACAAAAAATGAATGGTATAAAAATAGTTCATACACAGTCAAAAATAACTCATTGAATACAATATGAAAGATTTTATTGTAACAGATTAACCTCAATCTAGAATAATGAAGGATATTGACAAAGATGAATATAGTCATTAAAACTATTTGATAGAAATATCCCCCTTTTTCTTAAAATCATTTAAAAGTCACTCTATTTTTCAAGAATCCCTTTTAAAATATATTTTTTAATCAAAGTTTCCCATACCACTTTGAAAAATTTAAAATAAATTTTAATTTTAAAACATTAATGTCCATATAAAAAAAATCCTTAAAACCATTTTTAAAACATGGACATTAATGAGAAAGATTTAGAAGAATAAATTTTTAAAACATTTAAAATGATATTTTAGTTAGAGTTCCTAACCAAATGAGAGACGCTTGAATACAAATAATTGAGGTAATAAAAACTTTATAATATCTTGAGAATAATGGATTTCATGATATATTATGTAAAAAAGACAATATATACACCATATAAAATTGAATTGGTGCATAACAACAAAGAAGTCTCAAAGGAATGTAAATCGAGAAGAAAACCCTTATAAAGAAAGTATCCTTAGGTAAAGTATAAATCAATGAAATAATTATGTGTGAAAAATATAAATACACTCAATATGATTCTATATTCAGTGTAAATCAATAAGAGGACATTCACACATATTTTTATAAAAACAACAACAATGACTTGGATGTTTAACTCAATGAATGGAAATTGAGTTAAGATCAAGTTTATATCAATAAATTGAGAAAATATAAGTGGAGTGATTATGTGTATCAAACTTATATCCACACAAAGGGTAGTGGAAGTTACTATATAAATAATAAATAGTGATTCCATACATAATTTTGGAGTAAAAAAATAAATGAAGTATGTGTAAAGCCCACTGAGTGGAAATGGAAATTTGAAATTCCCTTACCAATTTGGTAACTTATGAAACATACGACCCATGAAATAACGATCATACAATTAAGATGTAAATATCAATAATACATTCATGGACAATGCATATGCCACACAAAAGGAAATTGTGTCCAATATTTCATGAATCTCGCGGGAATAAAAAGTGAGATGAAAAACCCTTACCCCATTGTAATCAATCGATTCGTATGACCAAAAGTTAATAACCACAAAATAAATCATAAAATACCATGAATATAAAGAGAATCATGATAATATATATTAGATAGCGGTACATAATACACCAAATCCAATAAATAAGTGGCGAACAATGAAAATCTCATACAATTAAAAGTGAGATAAGAAACCCCTTACCTTGTAATTTTTCTTTGTTGAGGGTAGGTTAACCTGTTGTATAATGGTGAAATAATTTTTGTTAAATTATAAAATAATAATAGACATTAATACGATATCATATATGATCTTTCAATATTTTTTTGTTAATAATATTTTAGTATTATCGTCGTTTCGGGTGTTTACTGATTCGTTTTACTTTATATGATTTGTTATGTAAGTAATGTTTGTTATGGATAGAATTTATATTATTAATATTTAAAATTATATTAAGTCTTTAAAAATTATTTTTAATCATCTAATTAATGTTATTCTTGAATGGATACGATGGGGAATGAATTTCATCTCCTTCATGGAGACTGTAATCTGTACGTACGCACAAGTGACAATATTATTATTTTGATAATGAAATAATATATAATTGGATGGTATATCATATATACAGAATCATTATCATGTTATATTTATTATTTACATCAATTATACATCATTATTATATGCATCCAAATAATAATGTATTGAATAACAATTACACAACGACATGGAGATGGTAAGCCGTACGTACGCACATATGGTGACATGTCATTCAAAGGTTGGATAGAATAAGGAATATGGTTGTACCATATTTATAATAAAATCACAGGATATAGAAGATACTGGAGTTATTATTTTATAATAGAAACAACAAAGAAAGAGGAAGTGGAAGAAGAAAAGAACTAGAAAGAAGTGATGAAATATTTACCTTTTCTTCGGGTTCTTCCTTTTGATTTGATCAAACGGGCTCCTTAGGTTGGATTTCTGACTAAAGGAAGGAATCTACAATTAAGGGAGGAATGTTGAGAGGGTATTTTGGTAGGGGTGGATGAGCCAAATGTCTTTGAAGTTGTGAATTAGAGAGAAGGGGGAGTGCCCTTTTATAAGATCAGTGAGGGGAATCTTAGGAAAAGCTAGAAATATAATTCAATAATAAAATCAAATTCGGTTTATAATGGATCCAAAATGAATTATTTAAAGTATAAGGTGGTTTTGGGTAGAAAACCACTCAACCAATTGGTTTTATATAGTTTTGGGTGACTATATTAACTTTATCCTTTAGATTTTACTCTTAGTTAAAATAGTTTGACATTTAAAATGTCTCTTTGTATTTTTATATTATATGGTTAATAAACTTACTATAAACTTACAAGAGACCCTCAATTGGTTAATTAATGACATATATAATATTATTTAAGACCTTTGGCCAAACAATATATTTTTTGAAATAGAATATCAATTAATAATATAATATTTGTTTTAAAAACAGTTTTATGTCAATTTTGACACTATTAGGTATTTTGTTTTTTATAAATTCATAAAATTATTATTACATCAAAAAAAATTCACATAACCTACCCTAAAAAAATCATAATAACCTAAAAATTAGTGGAATTCATAAAAATTTTCAATATACATTTATTTGGATATTTATAATATCAATTATTTTAATATATTATTAATTAGGTAATTACTCTACCATCGTTGTGTCATAATTAAATTAAATTATTTAATATATAAAAAATATAAATAAAATACCATTATGTTTGAAATATTTTTATATTTCTATGTAATATTTATATTCTAATTTATCTTATGCATAACCCTATATTAAAAATGTTTTAGTCATTAAACTTTGATTTTAACTCTTTTTACTCTTCCTTAAATAAAATAAAAATAAATGTCCTAATATAATCCATGTGGACCTAAAGGATCATATTTTATTACTAAGTTTGTTTTTTGTCGAATTACACTTATCCAATTGAATTAGTACATGTGTTATGATAATAATAATATCATTTTTACTATTAATTACCCTCTTTACTTTTAACCATTGGTAAATAAAAGTAAAATGTTACTATTAAAAAAAAATTATTTTCATCTTATTGAACCACATTTTACTTACTGATATCAACTGTGTCTCTTGGATTTTTGAAATCTAACTCACAGAAGCGGTAAAATTATGTTTTATGTAAATTTTCAAATGCTCCTAAGAGGTGGGTAAAAGACGGTAAAAAGTTCAATAAAATTTTATACATATAATTTTATTATAAAATGAAATAAATGAATTACATTTAAATTATATAGGTATTATAAATATATTTTGACTTAAAATAAATTTAAATAAAATAAATAATTATTTAAATAAAATGTCGGTTTTAAACTATAATGGAGTGTTTTTAACTATTCATCAAAAATTGAATGTTTTCAGAAAAATAACAAAAATATACTGTAAGATAATTTTGATATTACAAATTTAAAAATGAATTCTATTTTACCAAATTCAAAACATAGAAGTTTCATTAATTAATTTAAAATTATTTCCCGTTGTCAAAACTGAAAAGCTGGTTTTTAAAAAGTAAAAACTATCAAAAGATTGACATGTGTTTATGTCATATTTAAATGTGAAATTACTTATAATCACCTAAATTGTATTAAAGGATAAAAATATAATCTAATTATACTTCCAAACCATTCAAAAACATAATTTATCACTATAAATTATTTTTATTAAAAAAGTGTTTTCATTTAAAATTTAGTATTTTTAAGTATTCATCAAAATATAAAACTTTTTAGAAAAGAACCAAAAATTTATCCAAAATAATTTTTTTATGTCCCATTTATAAATAAGAATTTAATTAATTTAAATTTAACATATAAAAGTGTCAAATATAGGTTTTAAAAAGGGTTTTCTATTAAAAGGTGGTAAAATTGCATTTTTTGTAAAATACTTCTTTTATCTGAAAAAATGAATTTGTTTTTATATTATGTCTAAGAAACACATAATATAAACTATAAAATTATATAGTTTATATAAAATTCCAAAATCAGTTAATACTATTCATAATCACTTTTGAACGGCTAGTTTGGTAAGTCATGGTGTGCTTGAACATAGTGTTGTGTGTAGCGAAAGCTATTGAATTACTTTAAATAAAATGAATTACTATGAAATCATGGGGTGTTACAATGCTGCAGAACCATGGTACTCGATAGGAGGAGTACCTCAGCAGGCCATTAGGGGGAGCGCCTTGTTGACGCGACAGACCCACGGTACTTGACAGAAGGATTACCTCAGCAGTCCAAGGTTAGTGGGAAGCGCCTCTGTGTGACACAACAGAACCACTATACTCGATAGTGGAGTATTTCTCCAGTAGTTGAGGGTTCGAAATGTTACTTGATACTACCCATAGAATAAATCCTGTTGTGAGATGAGTTAGTACCTTTGTGTTTTTCCTTCATGATTGAGATGGATTAAATGATAACTTAGGTATATGTATGGGCATATACCTAAGTAAGGTTATATGTTGATTTCATACTTTTTGATTTGTCCTTGATGGATTTTGTGAGACCTAGAGGGTCTCGGGGTCCCTACTAAGTATTATTATACTCACCCTTGCACGGGATATGCCCACACCTTTTTGTGTTGGATGCAAATGACAGACAACACTGGCTGAGGCTGAGAGTACCATGTTTGGACGATACATGGGGGTGGACCATATGGCGTGTCAGTACAAAGAGGAGACGGGTGGACGTGGAGTGCTGGGGAGGTGATATATACCTACCCTTAAGGTATAAATCTCATAGGACGATCCGGTTGTTGTCTTTTCCCTTTCTTCAGTTGTATTCTATTTCAGTTGTACTCGTACCTTTACTGTTGTGATTGTATTCCGGCCCCTTTTACTTTCAGCACTCTTTTGGTTATACAGTTTACTTGTGTTCCTATCTTGCTGTGTGCTTGGTTATGTGTGCTTATAGGATATAAAGGCCACGCCTTTCTAGTTTTAGGAAATATGCCTTCGGTGCAAGTCGCCAGCCCATGGCCTATGGATGGAGGGCTTGGGTAGTCACGACACGGGCCTCGAGGGATGGGTCATGACTTAAAACATGGAAAATATCCAATTTATTTAGACATGTTTGAATTTAAAAATTTCTTGAATATTGAGAAAATCCATTCATTTGAAAATAACTATGTAAATGTTTAAATTAATCTCTAATGAGAAGAGAGTTTATAATCATAGGAAAAAAATTCCATGTCATGTATGATAAAAACAAATTATTTAAAAACATTAATGGAAAAGAGTAAAAAGTGCCTCATTTAGAAAATGATAAGAATATATTTTAAATTTAATTTTTTAAAAAGTAAAAAATATTTAATAATGACTTGAACTAAAAATTATGGAATTGAAAACAACTATCTTTTATACTTTTAAGAAAATGTGGATAGGAAAGAAAAATATTCTCAATTACTAGGAGAAATAAGGTTTGTTGTCTGTAAATATGATATTTTGGTTCTCTTTGATCATAAAATATAGGAAAAGGAGAAGAAAAAATAAAAAATATAAGAATTAACAAGATTATAGTGAAAGAAATGTTCTTTTATAAGAGTTAAATAATATAATTCTACCGAATTATTTTTAAACTCAAAAAACCCCAATTAAAAGTGAAATTGTCGAATTAAGGATTACCATTTTGTTAACTTTTGAACTATAAGACCCATGAATGAATAACGTCAAATTAAATGTTAAATAGCATGAAAATAAAGATATTCAAGATGTAAAATTTTAAAGGGGTAGTATTTACACCATATACAATAATATAGGTTCATAAATAACTTATATCCTAAAGGATATGACTTGAGATGATAAATCCTTACCACATTGGTAACATTCAAAAAAACCCCATAGGATTAAATTATCTCAATTTAAACTTTAAATACCATGAATTAAGAAGAAAAAGTTGTATAATATGTAAAAATTGTATTGTATACGTCTTATAAATTAAAATAGGTATGTAACATCAAATATGGCTCAAAAATGATATTGAGATGAAGAATCCTTACGTCATCAATGACTTTATTTGTAAGCACGTTAACATCTAGGATAATGAATTTAAAATCATTATTACTTTACAATATCACCATATAAATACTTATAATATCATATATTATCTAATTATAACGTTTCAAAACACATTTATCAATAAATATTTATCAAATTCATCATTTTTGGGTGTTATCCGTTTCATTTTACAAGTTTGTTTAAATTCGACTGTTCTAGTTCTTGTATCTATATCATGGATCTATAATCTATAAATTGTTAATAATTATATAAATACCATATATATATATATTATATACATATTTATATCCATCCATACATGATGGAGATAGAAAAATGAATTGCAACATTCCAAGAGACGATAGTCTATACATTCACATGGACAATGTTATCATTTTTTAATGGAAAGTAGAAAAGAAAGATATATAAAATTTTATCATTCCAAAATATTATTCTCATCATAAAAATCATAAATATATATAAATTAATAATTATAAATATCCATGTTAGGGGGTTGTGGAAAATGAATTGTATCTCATCATGGAGGTGGTAGTCTATACACACGAACGAACGATACTTTCATTTTCCATTCGATGGAAAAAAGATGAATAAGGATGTTTAGTTAAATTAATAACATCTCAATATATTTTAGATACTTATTTTAAAATAAGTTAATGATAATTATAGAATTATGAGGTAATAATAGAATTAAAATAAAAATTCTCAGTTAAGATGATTACCTCATATTTGAAGAACCTCCTTTAGATCTCTCCTTAATGACCGTAGGGATGTTATTTTACAAATACCGGTAACCCTAAAATTTATATAAGGAAACTAATATAGGGTTTTTTAGGTTTTTGTCAAGATAACTGGCTCAACATTTGTAAGTAATATGGGTGATGTGGAGTCCTTATATAAGAGAGGGGCGGGGAACCCTGAGAATTACACAAAGTACTAAATTAATATAAATTAATATTCATATTCTGGTGAATTAAAATTGATATATTTAAAACATAGGATAAATATAAGTCCAAATAGTCTCATAAAATTACATTTTCATAAGTTTAGGTGATTTTTTAACCATTATCTCTTATATTTAACCCTCATTAACCGTTTTGACAATTACCATGATATCCAAATTTTGTCGCATAAGTCATATAGAACGTTAATATAACACGAAAAGTGACCCATAAGTGGAAAATGGTTGATATTATAGATCATATCGCATTAATGTGGCTTAATATAATATTTTTATGAATTACAATTCACTTAATAATATATTTTTTAGCATAATATATCTTTAGAATTATTTTTGAGACAATTTTCATTGTTACCATAAAAACAAGAAAATAACATAATTATAATATAAAATTATAACACATATATAATAAATTATTATTAGACATAAATTTTATCTCAAATAAAATTTAATTCAACTAATATTAGTTTTTTAGGTTTTTAAAATTATTTACTCTGCTTTTTCTATATATTTCATAAGTACTATGTTAGCATTGAGTATAAGGTTAAGGTGATTATACCATTAATAAAAATTTAACGTAATTAACATAATATAAATAAATTAGTTATGTTAAAAAAATTATATTTATTCATATACTCTTATTATACCTACATGTCATATAATATAAATTAAAGAGGGTGACATTTTTGAAATTTCCTTTACTTAAAATAATATAATTTTTCTTCTTGAAGAGAAATAGAAAAAAATTCAATATTTCTAAATATATGAATGTTATAATAAAATTAAAATAATAAAATGAAATTTAAGATACTTTTTGTATGATTTGGATGCCTAACTATACAGTTTTAAACATTTTAATCACATTTTTTTTCCATTTACTAAGGTGATCAATTTTACCACTATTACTTTTCAGAATGCAAAAAAATAATAATGAAATATTTAACAAATTTGATGAAATTTATTTAAAATAGGACATTAATTTTTTAGGATACAATTATTATATGTGTCTAAGACTTTTTTTAATAAATATGCATAAAACATAAAAAATAATTTTTTAGAAAATTTTGTTTAAAAAAATGAACTTATAACAAAATAAAATATAATATTTCTTATTATGTAAATATTTATATTAATTTTAATAAATAAGATATTATTTTTACATAAAAAAATTCTAAAATAGAATGAAACTTTTAGTTGCCTTATTTAAATAATAAATAACTACTTTAAAAAAATCTATTTTTTCACTATTCACTAAAAAATATATTTTTTTAGAGAAATAAAAATAATTCACCATAAATAGATATTCAAAATATGATTTAAAAATTGTTATTAATTTCTTGAAATAAAACCACTAAAAATAGTCAAATGTAATTTAAATTTTGAACACAAAATGAAATAAAACTATTTTGGAAGAAAACATTTTTTTGGAATCTTAAAATGACTTCACTAAAAATCATGCACTTATTAATTATGAATTAATCAATATATATGAATTTTTAAAATCATTAAATTTTTTTCACAATGTGGTAATTATTATTCATTCCATCATCCTAAAAAATATGTTATAATATATCATGTTTTATTTTATGATCAGTGTTTATTATTTAGAAATTTATCTGAAACAAACAATTTATTTAAAGAGAAATATATTATAAAATATTGAGATGTTACATTATTCTCCATTAAATAATTTAAAATCTTGAAATTATAGTTATAACTTAATAAAATGAGTTTTTAATGGTATAATAATAATATATGATTTATATTCTATCCTCAGAACTAATTTATATGCCAGTGTAAAGAAACTCAGTATTTTCGAATTCAGAATTTCTAAGACAAGTTATCTGTCCTTATAAAGTTAATGAGTTTCCAAAATCATACCTTGATAATTGACTGATACTTTCCACATATTACTTGATAGATTTATATTCTAATTACATCTGTTTTATAAATCATTTACCATTAAGGTATAGTATACAAGATAGCATACTTACTTGCTTTCCATCGATATCACAAGAATAATTTCATCCTTTTATTATTCATTGAGAAGTTTTCCATCCTTGGTTTATCTCATATTCTATATTATAAGTAACCATGATGAATTTTTTTTCCTTCATGAAGCACTAAAGTTAAATTTTAAAAGATCATAATATCTACAAAATAAGAAAAATTCATTCAATTTATCTCTAGATATTTATAAAAAGAAATATTGTTATCAAAAGTTATCCAATATATATAAATTTTCAAATAAGGACATAAAAAATTTTTCTATAAAACATCAAAAATAATTCCTAGTGATTTTAATAAGTAATTTCATAAATATTTAATCTTAATAATTTTTGAAAATATATGTGGCCAAATTTAGAACCCAAAAATATGATAGATTGGATCACATTTTTTTTGAAAAATCAACTTTAACATTTATACTCAAACAAAATAAAGTTTATCTTAGTGTCAAATACCAATCACATAAATAATATGATCATATATTATCTTAAAATATTCTGATACTTTCCAAAAATATTCTAAAACACCATAAAATGACAATAAAACCCTTTATAATTCTATTAAGTGCAGCACTATCAGAACTTACATTTCATTTCAAATAAACTTATTTTTTTTATAGCTTTTGATGAACACAACCCTGAGGAAAAATGATCCATATTATAGTATACCATTGTAAACAAGCTATTAAATTGGTATAATAAATAGAAAAATATTAATTTTAAAACTATATTTTTACAGGTTTTAGATAATAAAAATATATTGATAAATAACTATTAAATTTTTAGTAATGTCTTTATATGTTTCAAAATACATTTCTTCTCAAAATGGATTCTATTATTATTTTGAGATCACAAAATATAATTAATTTTTTACAATTTTAGAAAATATATTTGAAAAAATTAACTCTATTTTTTAAATTAAAAGGTCAAAATTATATTAGAGTGAGTTTTTTAAAATTTTTGGAAGAGATTAATTTTTTCGGTGAATAGTTAAAAAACTGATTTATTTATAACTTTTTTTATAGAATTTACAATATGATTTTTTTAAAATGGTTATAAATGTGAAATTATTTAATTTATATGATAATTAATAAAATTTATTTCATTATAACTAATTTTAGGTTTCATTTTATAATAAAAACTTTTTCTACGTAAGAATTGTTTTTGGAAAACTTTTTATTATCATGTTTTGCAGGTTCAATTTTATATTAAAGTCTTACAACTATCTAAATTGAATTTAATAAAATGTAATCCATATTATGTGGCCTAATATTTTTGTTTTATTATTATCCTTTCATTTTTTTCATATTTCATAATAAAAATAGTAACACTTTTTTGTAGTGTTTACTATTAAAATGAGTTTACCAGCATTCGGTGGAGGGATGGGGTTAAACCAAAAGAGTGATGTATTTTTTCAGATATAAATTTCTAAATCCAATTTTATGGAAATATTTATAACTTATAATATCTTAAATAATAATATATATCAACTTTGATGCATTTTTATGGAGAATGAATTTATTATATTTTTATCCTTTAAGAAATCCCAAGTGTGTCCTCTCCCCCCATTTTTATAGATAATGAATTTATTATAGGTTATATTCTTCTTAAATTTCCATTCCAAGGGCCCTTAAGATTGAATCTAGATGTGGCCTACCACAGAAGAGGTAGTCACCTTGCTCAACCTCTTAAAATTTATTTCTTCTTATACCTCTCCTAAGTGCATGAAACATATCAAAAAATAATAATTTGTGTTCCTAAATATATTAAAATTTTATTATTATAATTATATAACCACCATTGTTTACCTTGATTTATATTAAATGGGAATTGAAAGTATCTGTCTTGCGTACATATAGACTACTTCCTCCACATAATGGTAAAATTCATTTTCTATCACCATTTTTCATGTGTGGTTATTATTATGGGTTTTATGATTATATTTTTAATTTATGTTACAATTATTCTTCTAGAATTATAATATCATATCTTCCATCTCAATTTTGAATCCATATGAAAATTAAAACATTTCTCATGCACATGTGTTGAGTAACACCTACATGAAGCGATGTGATTTGATATTTATTTCCTATTTTCATGGATGGTAATGGAGATAAATTTAATAAACATATATATATATATATAGAATACAATAATGATTATATAAAGGTGAATTACTATTTACCTTGATTTCATTTAATCCATTGAAAATATACAACAGTGATTATGCGATTGTACGACGTACCGCCTCCATGTACGGTGTCATTCATTTTTCTATCTCTAACTCTTATGGATGAATATATATATAAATATATATCATGAATTAGTATGATATTTATATCAAAATTAAAATTATTTATATAATTGAATCAAGATTAATTTTTAAGTACCATAACTTCCATACCGAAACATCCATGAAAAATGAAATTGTTAACACATAGAAATGATGATTTCAATATGGAATTATTAATAACTGGGTGCTAAAATGTTATTATTAGATTAAAAATATGATATTATGAGTATTTATATGACTATTTTATAGACATATAATAAATTCATATTTATTATAATGTATTTTAGAAAACATACGAAGAAATTTGAACCTAAGGTAAGGATTTTCTATTACAATCTCATTGTTTATTGAGATTTTTTATGAGTATTTTTTTATGTTGAAAATTTATGATCTACCACTAAAAAATAACTGGAATATTATACTAATTATATATATAATACATTTTTTACTTTCATTTTCCCACCTTCAGGATCTCAAGATACTAAGAGAATATTTGTAAGAAAAACAAACCTTATTTCTCTATTCAGTAAAAAATACATTTTATTCTATATCAGTGTTTTCTAAATAATGTTCTCAATTTTTTAATATAATCATGTGATTGTTTAAAGTCATTTTTACCATAATTTATGTTTTACAGTTTTTTTAAAAAAAAATATTCTTTTCATATTTCAAATGAGGTATTTTTTTATAGAAATGTGATAAGAATATTTGTTTTAACATACACAAAATGAATAGAATTTTCCATCATCATGATTATTCAATGATTTTATGTATGTTTTAAAATATTCTATAGTAACTTTTAAATAAATTTCATTCCTTAATATTTTAAAAAAATTATGATTTTAAATAAGTGATTTGAATATGAAAATGGTATTTTCCTCAACAAATGTTCCTACAATCTTTAAAAGTTATTTTTCATCTCTGATAACATCCTTTTATGTTAGTTATGATTTAATATAGTTATGATCCAATAATAAAATTCTTATTAATTTTCTATATAATTTATTATTATGTTGGTGAGATATTTATGAAAACCATTTATAAGTGTTATGTTATAATGAATTGTTGAAATGTTTATGAAACCCATTTATTTTACATAGGTTTGTGGAACAATAATGAATCAATTATGATTATGCATTGGTTGTGCCTAAAAATATGTTGACCTATAATGAATTAGATAAATATGGATATATCATGTGATAATAAATATTTAATGGGGAGTGATCCCTATTTAGTAAGGGAAGTTTTCCACTATGATAGTCTTGAGAGTGAACCTTGAATATGAAATAAGAAGTTAACCTAATGAAATATAATAGTATTGGGAGTGAAAATTAACAATGGAATGGGGATTGAAACCAATCCACTATGATAGTGTTGAGAATCAGACTTGACTACTAAGGAAATGACTATACATTATTATGTGTTTTCAAAAAATGATGTCTTATTCCAATG
Source organism: Viscum album (assembly GCA_963277665.1). Lineage (NCBI taxonomy): Eukaryota > Viridiplantae > Streptophyta > Magnoliopsida > Santalales > Viscaceae > Viscum > Viscum album. The sequence continues at coordinate 1,844,913,495 of OY728132.1, read as the reverse complement.
TGATGCTCTCATGAATCATGTTCTTTGATTAATTATTGATTTATGTCCAATAAACAACCAATAGAAAATAAATTATTAAATATTATGATCTATGATATGCGAGATATGGTTTTTAGCTATTAATATCATGTTTCAATCCCTTATTATCATGTTTTACTTATGTGATCATTGAGAACACCCTTATTTTAATTTATCGAGCATATGAGCTCACCCATTCTTATGTTTCCTTCCCCTAGGTTTTGATAAATGATTTATGTAGGTTGTGTCTATATATAGTGCTATATGGGAATATATTTATGGGATATATTGAAGATACATTAAGAAATGAGAATATTGGATGTTTAGTATCCAATTACACTAAACATGTGGGGTCCTCAAACATTTAGTTTTGTAACATATTGTATATTCAACTAAAAAGATATAAAATGTATGTATAAAATTTATGACATACAATAGTTGGCATTTGAGGATATGTTCAGTTAATCATAGAATATTAGGATTATATATCATTTGTAAAAACCATTGGGATAAGACTAAGTATAAGATAACATACTAAATTTTTGGTAAATAAGAGATTGTTTGGTTTTAATAAGAATAAACCCCAATCTAGATAATACGTGTGGATATGGTGTAGGAATAGATTCATCTAGGGGTAATTACACTAAAAAGATATGGTCGAGTATATCTCAACAATCATTTTGCTGCATGATGGGTGTGCCCTTGTTGTGCGCCTAGTGTGACACTTACATGGGATATGCTTGCGTTAATTCATATTTTCATTAAAAATCATTATAAAGGATTTGAATATATGATGAAAATGATTGAACTAGGTTAAACCCAAGCTATCATATATTAAAAATAAGGTTTCATTATTTATATATACTTGAATGATTTTTCGTTTGTATGTTTTTTTCACTATAATTATTGTTTCTCATGCTATGATTTTGATTTTATTCAACAGATGGAACCTAAAAGAATCTGGATAATGCTTAATATGATGGATAATTTAAGGAACGACCTCTTGAGAAACCAAATGTAATGGGAGATGGAATTAAAAATCTTATATCTATGTGCATGAAACTTCCTCAATATATGAGTCATATAGAGCTTAAAAATGAACAAAGGGGGAGAGAAACGTTCAATATGTCCTTTATGATGCAATATAAACCTTCAATTAGTGGGTATGATGATCCAATAGTTGATTAGGAATGGATATGTACCCCAAATAAGATATTTTTCATTCTCTAGTGTTTGGAATAAATAAAATTATTTTTGATATTTATAATTGGGAAGGAGAAGTAGATAACTGGAAGAATCTTATCAAGAAAATGAGGTAACATAATAAAATTGACTCCATGGAGTGGGATGATTTCAAAAAATATTTTTTCAATAATTAATTTCCTATTATTATTAATATGGAAATGTATAAATAATTAATTGAACTAATGTATAAGGATGATGAATCCATTAGTACGTATGAGTAAAATTTTACAATACTTGTGTGGTACACTTCTAGTATTATCATCCTACCTGTCCATAAAATAGGTTATTTTTTCAATGTCTTAAAACTATATCTTTTATGGGTGGTAGCCATACAAGACTAATATATATATATATTATATAATTTTATTTGATATGAAGGTGGAGATAGATATTATAGTTACCCATCAATCTCATGGTTTTGATATGAAAACAAAGATAGAATTCAATGAATATATTAAAAATCATCATGTGAAGTAGATGATCTTTCCTTTATACTCAAAATATGGAAGCAAAGATGGATAAAATGATATTAAGGGTGTTGTTAAATGTTTTAAATGTGGGAAATAAGGTCATTGGGTACAAAATAAAAAAGTGTGATGAAGAAGAAGAAGTTAGCCAATGATATAAAAAAAGAAAAAAAATAATGCACCACTAACACTCTAAGGTTTGAAATTCAAGGAGTGTGGGACTTATTCTATCTAGTGATAAAAAATAATGGTTAATGATGATTATTTACATTACCACCACCTTATAAGAAAATTAAAATGGAAATCCCATGTGATCATAATTGTTGATATGGTGTAGGAAAACAAAACAGTGAAAGGTACCCTTACCATCAACTATAGAACTGCTAATGTCTTATTTGATTATGGATCTACCCACACATTGATATTGAAATAATTTTATAAGGGTGTAACAATACCAAATTAATGACTTGATGTAGAATTATAATCAATAACCCATAGTGGTATGATTATTTCATCTCAATTATATTATTCTTAATTGTTTGATGTTTGTGGTAATGTTCTTCCTATAAATATCACTATTTTACCTCTTGTTGAATTCAGTGTTATTTTGGAGATGGATTGGATTTATTTACATAAATACCACATAAATTACAAATAAAGGGATGTCAAATTTGATATTCTTAACTAACAAGTGACTGCCTATCAGTGTGATGTTAAAAATTAAATTCCAATGAATATTTTATCCATTGAATTTTATTGATTCCTATTCAAAAGGGGTATTTATCTTAGATGGTTGGGAAAAAAATCAACCTAAAATATATACATATTATATGCGATTTTAGTGAAGTATTTTTAGATGAGTTTCTAAGTATTCCCATAAATAATGAAGTTATGTTTTAAATAAAAATTATACGTAGAAATATACCTTTATCAATGAATCCATATAGAATGGTATTTATTGAGTTGTAAGAATTGAAGAAATAACTCCAGGAGAATATTGATAAGGGATTCATTTGGGTAAGTGAGTCTCTATAGGGTGAAACTATTCTTTTTATTATAGGAAATATGGATAAATTAGACCATTCATTTATAATTAGTAACATAACATGATCAAAATAATGAATAAGTACCATTTTACCACATGTCTATGATTTGTTCGATGAGTTTTGAGGTGATAAGTATTTTTACAAGATTGATATTTGATTTGGATACTATATTTTTAGGGTTAAAACTCAAAACATACTCAATAGAACCATTATTATGATGTGGGGATACTATTAATTTATAATAATTACATTTTTTGTGGCTATTTTTCTAACTATATTCAGAGATTTAATGAATAGAGTTTTAGAGATTACCTAGACATGTTTTTGGTAGTCGTAATAGCTGATATTATTTTGTATTTAAATATAAATGAAGAGAAGAAAGATCACTTGAGGATTATACTAGAGACCATAAATAAGGATAAAATGTATGAAAAATTTATCAAGTGTTAATTTTGGACAAAAAAGTTTCATTTTTAGTGTCATATAATCTTATTTAAGGGTATATATGTGGATCCAATAAAGAAAACAGTTATCGAATGTTGTCCTTGAACAACCACTATGACTGAGATACGTAGTTTTCTTAGTTTGACAAGAAATTATCAATATTGTGTGGGTAAGTTCTCATGGATATATAATACACTCATCAAGTAAACATGGAAGGGAGATAAAAAAAGAATGTGAGAAAAATTTCATGGAATTTAAGAGAGGATTAATCAGTGAAACATTGCGTAGAATACCCTATCATAGAGAATTTTTTGGCATCTATAGATATTAATCGTAGAATGGACAATTATTCATCCTCACATATCATGATATGGTTATAGAATATGAGTCAATAAAATTGATTGTTTTTTAAGAAAAATTATCTAACACATGATTTGTAGTTAGTTTTAGTAATTTATTCATTAAAGATATTTAGTAATTATTTTTACATGTAAAGGTATGATATATATTCTGATCCAAAATGTTTAATGTATATAGTCACCCAGAAAGAAATGAATATGTTTAAGAGAATATGGTTGGAATTTATTATATATTATGACAACTCAATAAATTACCACCCTAAAAATTAGATAATGTGGAAGATGATTTGAGTCAAAAGTATCTTTCTAGCATATCTATGATGAGGATCCCTAAAGATATGATTTTTTGGAAATTGATGGATATGTAAATATTTATGTAAGGGAAACAATATTATCTTCCCCAAATGAGTGTTCAACCATAAATCCAAGTGAATGTTAAAAAGGCATATAAAGAAGTTGTAGGGTCAAAAAGAAAGTAAAAAATTGTTCAGGGTTTAAAATTAATTATGTATGTATGATAATGTTCAAGATCCATGTATCGTCTGTACCAATTTTAAGGAATGAAATTTTTAATTAATCTTATAATACATAATTATCTATTATTTTTGTAATATATAATATGTATATAGATATAAAATAGTATTTATGGGGGGAAAACAAGATGTGAGATGGTGCAGAGTATGTAACTCAGTACTTGGTATATCATGAAGTAAAGTTAGAGAGATATGGTTCTAAGGGAGTGCTATAATAATTACACATACCATAATTGAAATGGAAAATATCACAATAGATTTTATCATTAGATACCCCAAACATCTAAAGTCCATAATTCTATCTAGGATGTAGTTGATCACCTTATAAAGTTAGCACACATTATTTCTATTAGAAAATATTTCAATTTTGATTATATCTACATAATATATTTTAAGAATGTGGTAATGTTTTAGGGATTATCACATTCTATTGTATATTATAGGTTTATTAGGTTTACCATAATATTTTGTCTATGTATTCGAAAAGATCTTGGTTTAGAGCCGTGTATCATTACTACATGTCATCCTTAGATATATGGCCAGTCTAAGTGAATTATTCAAACAGTGGTGAATATATTGAGATTTTTTCACTATATTACAAAGGTGGTTGGGATGAAAAAATTAATATAGATATGTTTTCTTCAAAAAATATTTTTTACTAATGAATAAATTTTTCCCCTTATGAATCTATCAATGGAAAGAAGTGTGAAATTCTAATATTCTAGGATGATTTTAGAGAATGAAATATATTGGGACCATAAATAGATGAGGAAATATTAAGTAAATTTATATCCATTCAGAATAACATCACAAAACCATAGATTTGAAAAAAATATATGTTGATAATCCTCAAAAAAATATAGAGTTTTAAGTTTGTGAGAAAGTATTCTGATAAATTTATCCCTAAATAAGGTTATGATATTCAGAAATATGGTAATGTTGAGCCATAGGTATTTGGATTCTTCAAGATTATAGATCTAGTAGGGACTCTAACTTATTTCATAGTGCTTCTACTGAACACATCTGATGTTCGTGATGTGATCAATGTGTTTTTACTAAAGAGGTATATACTTGATTCATAACATGTACTGAACTCGTAGGTTTTACCACTAGATCATGATATTTAATTTGATGAATAAACATTAGAAGTATTGGATAATAGTGATAATGTTATACAATAGACCACTCACCTGGTTAAATTTTTTTGGAACAATCATAAATTTGAAGATGTTATATGGGATCCCAAACATGTGATAGAATAGGGATATCCTCATTTTTTTATATCAGAGTGATGTAATTTTAGGGTTAAAATCCTTTTTAAGGGTGTATCATGTAACACCGAGAGATTTAATATTTCATTTCAAATAAATATATTTTTTTCAATATCTGTCAATATAAATAACCAATGTCTTAAGGAACCATAATATAATATACAATTATAATATAATATTCAAATTATAATAAGAATAGAAATGATTTTTTTTTTTAAAATATGCCTAAAGTTTTTGATAAAACAAATATATTGATAAATAATTACACAAATTTTAGAAATGTCTTTATATGCATCAAAATACATTTTTACATAGATATGAATTTTTATTCTTTTTTTTGTGAGAAAATTTTATAAATAATTTTTTAAAATTATTGAAAATTTATTTGAATCAATAAAAATTATTTTTTAAATAATAATTAAAATGTTAACTTGTAGTGAATTTTTGAGTAATTTCTAAAAGGATTTATTTTTCAAGGAATAATGAAAAATATTTGTTTTTATTGAATTTTTTTGGGTTTAAATAATTCAAAAAGTCGCATTTTTTATACAGTTATTAAATGTAACATTAGTTCATTTATATTATTAGTAATAATATTGATTTCATTATAATTAATTTCATTTTCTATTTTGGTATTATAAATTTGTATAGTTAAGAAAACATTTTTTTAGAAAATTGTTTTGCATCACATTTTTAGGGTTTACATGTAAATTAAATTTGGATATTATTATAAATTTAATAAAATATAATAGAATCTACATTTTGAATTAAAATTGTAAAATTTGGTAATGATTCTACTTTCACTTTTAGTCATAATGAATAATAAAAATAATAAAAATTTATCATTGTAGTTAAAGTTAAAATGGGTTTATGAGGGGGTAAACCAAAATATAAGGGTCATATTGAAAATTAAAATGATAAAAATAATATTATATTACCATATTTTGACCTTATAATAATCTAACATTGAGTATATGTCTATTTTGAAGTGTTTCATTGAGAATAAATTTATTATATTTTAATCTATTAAGAAATCCCACGTGTGTCCCCCTTACTTATAGAAGGAAACCCCTATAGCATCTTCCATGGACCACTTTGAGCCTTATATATGAACTAAATTCTACCCAATTTTATTATTAACTTTTCTATAAACGAATTATATGTTATGGTATTCTTAAAATACATTTACAAGGTTCCTTAGTAAATGATCTAAAGGAGGCCTCCCAGAGAATAGGTAATCATACATGACCAATTTCAATTTTTTTCATATACCTCATATAAATATATTTTTTTCATCATAAAATAATTAATTTATTATCATAAATATATTTAAATGTTATTTTGATTATATAATAATCTTTATACACCATCTTTTCCATTAAATGGGAAGTGAAAGTATCGCTGGAGTGTACATGGGGACTACCACTTCCACGTAGCAATATAATTCATTCTCAATCACCATATTTAATGTATGGTTATTATGATGGAATTATTGTTTATATATTATATTTATATTATAATAATTATTCCATAAGTATAATATATTATCTTCATTATTACATTATTACCATTCAATTCAGTGGAAAACAATAATTTCACTTTGGCATACTTGTAAGCTACGACGTCCACAAAGTGACATGATTTGAATCACATTTATATTTAATTAGGTGATAATTTGGATAGATTTAATATATATATATATATATATATATATATTATGATATGATATAATAATGATTATTTAATGGTAAATTATTATTTACCTTTCTTTTTTTTCATCCACCGAAAAGTGAAAACAATATTTATGCGTTCTTACAACCTTCCATCTCCATGAATGGTGTAATTAATTTTTATATATGTAAAATTTATGGATGAATATAAATATATTTAAATGAATTTATATTATATATATATTGATTAACATTATGGATATTATAAAACCCTGATCAATTTATAGGGGCACAAACTTCCAAACCAAAACATCCGTGAAAAAAGATATTTTCAACACTCAAAAATGTTAATTTTAATAAAGAATTATTAACAACTGGGTGTTGAAATTTTATAAGTGGATGATATATGATATTATAAGAATGTAAATTATTCTAGTATATAATTATCATGAAATTAAATTTATTATATAGGTGGTTATATTTCTTATGATGAATGATAAACAAGTGGGAAGAGTTTTATGTTACAATCTCATTGTTTATCCCGATTATTTATGATAAAATTATTGATGTTGAAAAATCATTATATAACTATAAAGAGTCACATAAATTATCTTCTCCTCTGGTTATTTCAATAAAATATATGTTTTAATTTCATTTTCCATTATTTAATAACTCAATAGTTACATAGAATTTTTTTATGGAAAACAAGTTTTATCACTCTATTCGGCCAAAAATAATTTTTCTTCCATAATTTCACAACCTTGAATCCAAAAATCTCTCACATTTCCAAAAAAGTATTGTTATAAGACTTCAATATCATGTCCTCTTATGCTAGAGGCATCCAACTAGTATAAATATAGGAGAGTATAACAGCGAGAATATATCCCCTGGCACAGAGTTACAATATAGAATAAATAATAAAATATAAATAAATATCATAGTTAAAGAAATATAAGAAATAATACAACATACAAATAGGTAGTAAAAGGGGGAACTAATAAAGAAAATAAAAATTAACATTGTAATGATAGGCTGAAATGTATCTATATGTCTTTCTGAAAGTATTAAAAAAAATAACCAGTAGACACAAATAAAATCAAATAACCCGGTCCTGAACCCCAGGTCAGTCCCATATCTATGCTCCAACCATTCATGTAAGAAATAATATATAATAATTCCCTCTACCCTTTTCCAAATCTATATCCATGTATTCTTCTCATGTACTAAATGACGTCCCAAATAGGGTGTTGGTAAAACTTTATAGATCGAAACCACCGTGTCTAATAAAAAATTATGATAATAAGTGAATTCAATAAAGGGATAATTAAGAATAATAATTAATAACATTAATATAATACAAAAATAAACCATATTTTACTCCATGATGAAATATCTCATAGGATGTAATAAAACTATTCTAACCAAAACCACATATTCATTGGATAATCAAACAACAGGGAAAAGCCCTATATATAGGCATTTTAGAATCTGAGCCATGCCCTCTATATAAGCATTTCAACATCATAGGAATGGTCGTCTATATAATAATTAAAAAATGAAACTAGGACAGACCCACTATATAATAATTAAAAAATGAAACTAGGCCATTCCCACTATATAATATTTACAACATAAAACTGGTCCATGAAGCTATTTTATGCTTACAACACGAAATTGGACATATCCCTCTATATGAGCATTACAACATAAAAGGAAAAAACCTCTATATAATAATTTTAGTATCAAGATAAGAAAAATTCATAACAGTATATATATCAAAATATCATATCATAAACCTTAATGGTTAATTTTGAAAATTTCTATTTGTATTTCAATTGAAAATTTATTTGTATATCAAATTATCTCAAGTAATTTTGATAAACTATAATCCCTTAGCAATGTGATTTTATATCAATGAATAACAAGGTTTATTGTATTATGGTAAACACACTTAAAGCCATTATCCAATTCATTATTATTCAAGGGTTCTCTCACCCAACATGTAGACACATTCTAGGTCACAACACCATTGAATTAAAAGGGATCCATGGAATAATCAAATCCATGATTTATCTTCATTAATTGTTAAATTTAATTTATGTTCACATTGTGGTGAAAATATAATAATATTTCAAATACTCAACAGTTAAAAAAATCATCGGGATAGGGTTTATACCACCTACCTTAATATGGTGATCAAACAATGCATTCTAGAGATCAAAACAACAAAGGAATAAGGTGATGATGATCACCAAGAAAAACTAGATCACACGAGATCAAAATCAACACCTAACATAACAATGTTTAAGAAATTTCACCACCCCAACTAGAGAAAAATGGAAGTGAAGTTAGAAACTATGAAAACCAACTCACAATGGATTGATCAATCGATCAGGACATCAAGAATGAAAAATGAAACTCTAAAATCACCAGGAAATCACCCAGGGTTTGAGAGAGGATGCATTCATGCAGGTGGAATAAAATTACATGGGAAACATGACATTAAAACTTATGATCCTTAGAAACACATGAAATGTGATATTTATAGGGCATGGAATTTTCAATTTATGAGTTACATGAAAAATTGTATTTTGTTTGGTTAAAATAACCTTACTCAAACAGTACACAACATGAACCATTTTTATGGTGTGTAATAATTTCATGTCATGAACCCATTTCAGTTCATCTTTTCATAAAATCTAACACATCGTGTAACATTTACATAATTTTTAAATTCTATATAGATGGATTTAAGCCCAGCTTCTGCAAAAGTTCCCGAACCACCAATGAGGACTTCCATACTCATGGGTAATCCACATATTCCTCTTTAACATGTTTATACTAAGACTCCACTTGTTCAAAAAAATATATATTCTCAAACTTTTGGCCATTTTCTCAAACAATTTTTCTCCACCTCTGAATGAGTCTCAACAACGTAGGATTAAGGAAGAATAAATATCCAAATTAAATATGTTCAATAAAAAAATGAGGGAAATAACTAAAAAAAGATTTGATCTTACAACATACCTATCAAATAATTTCATGTACCTGACCTGCTCCAAGAACCATTGTGGGTTCTCATAGAAAATTTTTGTCCCCTATGATCACATATAAAACTCCCTCTTCTAGGTATCTTTTTGAACATGCCCATGCTTCAACTTCATAAGAACTGGAAGTATAGTCCTTCCACAGAGATGATTCTCAGTATGGTCTATAGTCCATGTTAGATTATACTCAATGGAATCATCTACAAAAAGCTTGAAATCCTCAATTTCTACAACAATATAAGGTTCAAGACAATATATTTGAAGTTGTGACACATGAAACATGTCATGCCTTTCACTATAATGTTGTGGAATTCCAAATTGGTACACCACCAAACCAACCCTTTTTCCAATCTCAAACTGGACAAAAAAACATGGCTTCTAGCCTTCCAGGCATCATGATATGGCATTTACCCAAACTATGTGACACCAAAATGAACAAAAAGATGACCAACCTCAAAATATAGAGGTTATCTCCCATGTTCAGTTTAATATTTCATCATACAATGCATGGTAACCAACCTACTCTGAATAAAATAAACTTTCTCAAACATATCCTGCATGAAATTGTGTCTAATAAGCACCCACCCACCAACATCCATCTTAAAAATTGGTAAATTGAATGGTCTTACATATAAATCCTCAATGTTTCCATCCGGATTGATGACCGAAATATGTAATTATATGAATACTCTAGGATTTCCATATGCTTCTCCCATTAACCATTGAAATCTAAAATATAGTCTTAAAACATTTCCTCCAAAATATGAATAGTTCATTCAGATTGACCATCTATTTCATATTGATAAGCTATGATCAAAAGTACGAGTGATCCTACATAATTGTAAATACACTGCTAAAACTAAGACCTAAAACTAGGACCTCAATCTGAAATGATACTCCACAGAACACCATGTATCTAAACTATCTCCCACATTCAAATAGTACCCAGATCATCAATAGTTAAGGTATCTTAGAATGCCTCTAATGATTGGGCTTCACCAACTGGAATGTGAAACATCTCTCCATGAATACTGCTACCTCCTTTTCCATTCCTGACCACCTATTATTTCTACAAAGATAACCATATATCTTTGTCAAACTAGGATCTACCACACATATAGAATCATGAAACTCTCTCATCATCTCCTCATACAATCCCATAGGTTCCCATACTCAAAAAAAACAAATAAGTGAATTTACACTTCCAAGAGACTATCTAGATGGTGTATCTACACTATATAAGATGTTGCTTCGAACTATGACCTCTGGATTATATAGATACTATTTCTTGATCCGGTCCAAAAGCATGGTTATAATAGATGTTAAAGTTTGAGATTCTCTACCACAACCCACCCTCCAAAGATGCCCCTATAGAGTTGTCAATGAAGGAAGAAAGAAAATGACCCCTCAATTCCTACCTCTAGTAGGCCCTAGGGTGGTGACTAACATCTAGGATACACAGATCTCACAATATGGGAGGTTCTACCCTTTGTAAGAGAACTAGATCGAGAGATAAGATAGTTTATCCCAAAACAACTCAAAGACACACACACCCACACACCCACACATAGATAGATATATATAAATATCCCAAAACAATCCCACATGCATGTTTTTTAAAAAATATAACTATTACCAAACAAGAGTCTCCAAAATAAATACAAAAAAAAGGATAAGAAGAGAAAAAACAATTGTCCCAAAGTCCGACATAGAAATGCCTAGCACGGTCCACGTAGTCCTCATGGAAACCTGAATGTAGTTTTATATATGTATTGTGACCATACATGTATACTCAGTAGGGAAAAATAAATGTCTCTCATGCACGGGTAGAGAAGCATACAAATGAACCACTGAGAAAACAATAGAACCCAACATCATTTAAGGGTATACTAGCCATCCCAACCTCACCAAATCATGCTATCCAAATAACTAATATTAAGTACAGTAATATAATAATCATATCAATGATTTGGGTACCTTGCACCACTTCCCACTTGTTAGATGCTAATACCTTAATAGAAAACGTTCTAACTCTCCTACCACATTTACAAGCCCCACATCAAAACCATCCCTCACACACATGGGCCTCACAGCTTGTCCCACAACCCTGACATACAAAGCTCACCACAACCCGACCATAGACACATGGGCCTCATAGCTAGTACCATCACCTGGGCTCTGAAAACACCTGGTATTGACAACCACATCACATCTCTTCCCAAAAACACATGGTAAAGAAAAACATGTCCCAATACCAAGACACATGGGATACACAACTTGTCTCATTCTGAAGACACCTGGGAAGCACAACTCACCCAAAAAAATCCGGGTCTCACAAACCACCTCACTACTTGCCTGAAGTTTCGTGGGATACTAATGAAAAGAATATGGAGCATGAAAGAGTCAGTAAAGATTCATCTATCCTCCCACCAGGATATTGGGAAAAGACACCATCCCCTATAACGATGGGTGTGTTTGACACATTGTTATCAACTAGGGTGGGGTGAATATAGAAATAAAAAGGGAAATAAAAGTTTATACATATAGGTAACATACACTCACCCCAACCTATGGTTTTCCAACCAATAAATAAATTGAAAAACTAACTTTACTATTACCTCTAAATTCATGTATTAATACAAGTTATAGTCACTTCAAAAGTAGAAAAAAGAAGGATTCATTACAATAATCAACAAACTCAATTCATACCCTTAGCCATATCATTTAATAAATTTCCCATTATTTATTAATTTTTTATTCATTCCTTCCCTACTTTGGAAACATCCATGCACAACATATGTCGTGACACATAGAAAAAGTCACACATAGGGAGAAAAACCAAAGTAAAATTAACCCACTTATTCATCTGCCATCAATGTCATCTCTCCCAATCCATCCTATAGAAAAAAACAACCTAAAACTCACAACCACTTCTAGAAACACCATTCATCACAACCATTCTTAGTAGCCCCATTTCATAACCACAATGAATGCATCAACACATAACCACACAACCCAAACACATTGCTACTGTGTAACACATACCATCCATCCCATAATCAAACAAATGAACTATATCTCAACATGATATTCCATTGCACCACCCTAAACAACCCACACATAGTTGTACTATCAACCACACCACCATATAACCACACAAGGCACAAATTTTCATATTTAGTATGGAATCCCTTATACATTTAAAATTGTTAATTCTAGGGTTATCAAAGAAGATGTTTGATCCTGGGGAAGTAATTTATTTTACAAAATATAAATGGTCAATAAATTTCACATAAACAACCATTCTATAGATGACCAAAGACAAGGATTCATATCCAATATAGTTATGCAAACAAATACCTTTAACGACCACGATTTTTAGTAGGCATACAACCCGTACAATTCACAACATAGATCAAAATAACAATAAAGCATAAGCTTGCATCAAAATTCCCACACCAATGTTTATTAATCTTAAATAAATTAAGCTATCATTTTTTATTTTTATCTCTTATATATTCACAAAGGAAAAAAATTTACACCCACAATGTATGATACCAATATTATAAAGAGATGAATGAATCCTAACTTGGAAGAATAGATTATCAACACTTCATTATTGCACCAATCAAGGGGTGCACATAAAGCTGAAAAAATATAAGGAAAACCATACCTATGTCCATAGCACAAACACACAAATCCTTTGGAAGAAATTTTCTAGGGAACATCCCATATAAAGATAAAAGGGAAACACATAGAGAATGAGACATGGCTTTGGAATGGATAGATATGATATCAATGGGAGGAATAGTTTTAAAATCAATTAATGTTGGATCGTTACTGGGATCACATAGTTTGGTCATTTAGAAGTCTTCAGGACTTATATGCAATTAAGGATATGATCCACATCACTCAAAACAGATTCAGATTCATTAAAATTTGGTCTTAAACTCATTTTACATCAAATAATATGTTAAATGAATGAAAATGAAAAAACTGGAGGATTTATGAATTTTGAAAAACTATGAGAAATGACTTACCATTTTGTGATTTACCATAAAGAGTCACTAGTTAATGAGTCACCATTAAGAAATTCACTGGTGTGAACTATCGTTGACAAGCTACTGGTGGATGAGTCACCATTGGGTGACTCAAAATTGGATGAGGTGATGGTGGATGAGTCATCATTGGATGAATCAAAATTGGGTGACTCACTATTGGGTGGCTCACCATTGGATGAGATACCATTGGGAACAACCATCAATAGCTCACCATTCTGTGTTACTCGTTCAATCAATATTCTGACTCACTACTAGTTGAATCACCATCAGATGAGATACTGTCACCACTTACTAGTCCTGACTGACTGTGGAAAAAACTAGAATTTTAGAAAACTTTAGAAATGAGTCACCATGACCTCCCAGAACACATAAATCACTATATTTTCACAATGGAATGGACCAGAGAGGTCCGAGAAATTACATGAGTTCCCTATAGAACTATTATATCCATCAATAATTCAAAACCGAACCCAAAAGGAAAATAGGGGTCTGGAAAACCACACTATGATATACCTCTCAAGGATATAACTACACTTTAAACAGTTCTACTGACATCAATGTTCAATGAAAAACCACCATGTGTTGTCTAAAAGCTAGAGTGAAACATCAACATCTAATAACACCTCATCTGACATGTACTAGCCCAACCGATGAAAAGCCATACCGCACAAGTTCAATGAACACATTGTATGAACAAAAGAATCAGTGAATCCCATCTTCCATGTTATGATAATGTCCACTCTAGGTGACACTAACTCTCCTACATAGGTTTAATCACATCGCAATTAAAGCATCTTGATTAGGGATCGGGTCCCCCCTTTTACATGTCATGACTTTTTCACACATCATAGAATAAGGAAACAATTAATCTCCTAGAAAAAAGATCAAAAATTACATTACAAGAGAAAACATAATTAGGAAAAACTAAAAACCACTCTTGGTATTAGGTGGGAATCTTCACTTCCCACTCCCAAGTGCTCTCCTCTAGGCCACCATGCCTCCACAACACGTGTACTAAAGGAATGGTTCGTCTATGAAACACCTTATCCCAATGATCCTAGATATCTACTGGTCACTCCACGAATTTTTTGTCATCCTCGATATCCAGCTCTCCCTAGTTGATGATATGGGAGTCATTGTGCAGATACTGATGAAGTTGAGAGATGTGAAATACATCATATACTCTATCCATCTTCGGTGGGAATGCGTACTTCTATTCCACCTCGCCAACTCACCCAAACACCTTGAAGGGTCTATTATACCTATGAGAAAGTGTACTCCATAGGAAAAACTTCTACCTCATATGTTGTGGGAAAAAAATCAAGAATATATGGTTACCAATATCTAAGTTCAAGGATAGAGAGGTTTGTCATTTGGAGTACGATTTCTCATTGGTATAACAAGGAAGACTACACTATCATCTGAGAAAATATGACAAACATCATAGTTTCCTACTAAGAATTCTCCACATCCATCATCCAAGAAGACTACACCATCATCTGAGAAAAAAACCCTCTCCAACCTTATATTCTAATATCTAAGTGCAAGGCTACCAATTCCTATATTGGCTTACAACTATCCACAGATTCATATACTACATCCGCCTATGACATACTTCTCAAGGTATCGAACACAAAATTTCTATTTCATGAGGTGTAGGATATCTCAAAATCATAGTAATAAAGAAACTTCATCCACCTCCACTACCATAAGTTTATTTATCATTGGGAAAAGATATACATCAACCTCTTGTTATTTGTAAATACCACAATGTGCTCCCCAATGACGTAATGTCACCACAACTTCAGTACGAAAACTACCCCTAATATATCTAGGTCGTGGGTAGCATAGTTACATTCATGGGGACATAACTAGATAGTCCCATAAGGGATCACTCCCCTATATTTAATTAACACAGATACCAAACCAATACATGAAGCATCAAAAAATACCTCAAACATAACCCCTTTCCACTGGAAACTGGAGCACTGGAGTGCTTACCAAATTTCTCCAATGATAGCCGAACGCTTCTCAGAACTGCTCACTCCACACAAAATCCTAGTCCTTTCTAGTACAACATGTCTACAGAACTAAAAATCAAGAGAAATCAGGTACAAATATCTATTAATAGCCTACCGGACTCAGAATACTATGAACTTAAGAAACACTCTTTGGTTCATCCTAATAAACTAGTGCCCTGGCCTTCGAAGGGTCCACCTCTACACCCCGATGTGACACACATGCCTGAGGAAATTCATCTATCACTTCCAAAATTTTCACTTGGGAATCTTTTTCTAGAGATGGTGGTGTCTAAAGATGTGTTAGATAGTCTAGAGATGCTCGGTATGCCCTACCTCTCACCTAGATAAGTTTATGATTTCATTGATTAAATATGATTAAAAACATGTCCAAGAACTCACAAAAGATAGGTTTGATAAGCCCCATGAACATGGATAGTGCATTTTCAACACTGAATGATATGACCAAGAACTAGAAGTTCCCATACCTCCACCTAAAATCAGTCTTCAAGATATTTCCCTCCATCAAAATCAACTTGTTATATACTGACCATAGATCAATCATAGAAAACCAACTCACCTATCTCAATTGGTCAAAAATATCATCTATCCTCGGTAGAGGGTTAGAGTTATTGATTGTCACCTGATTCAACCACCATTAGTCTGTGTAGAAACTAAGACCATCATATTCCTTATTTTCAAACAAAACTGAAACAAATGATGATGACATGATGGGTTGGATAAATCAATTCTTAATAAGAACAAAAATCGGATTCCTCATCTCCTGTAACTCAGAATATTCCATCTGATAAGGATCCATCAAAATCGGATGTGAACCAGGTTATAGGTCTATCACATACTCAACGTCCCGTTGGGGGGGGTGTAGGACCCCAGGACACCCTGAAAGGGGAGGGGTGAATCAGGGTGAAAACTTGTTCTTTTAAAGAGATGGATCTTGTTCCCACGTTGGTGGGAACTTGTTAAACCTGTATGATGAATATGATCAGAAAGGAAACAATCACATGCAGAGAGATGGCACAACACTTTTTTACTTGGATAAACACTAAGGGATATGTCCAAGGAGCATACACTGAGAGGTTGTTGGTCGTACCAAATTCCACTATTCTTCACTAGTTGTGGATTACAATTGTTCGGGCACAGTTACTCTGTCCCAGGCTCAATGCCTTTATAAAGGTTCAGGGATAGCTCACTGCGTCCCTCGGGTAACTCCCGTTGACTCCCCCTGGAACACTAACTTTGGTGACGTCCCACTCAGTTTATAGATGTGAATGTATCTTCATCATTGCAAAATAATTCATCCTCTGTTGTTTTTAGATGCTCTGTTGAAGTCCAAATATCACTAGTAGACTAATTTCACTTTGCACCGAAGGTATAGGGCAATATTCTAGCTTTTGTGCAGCTTCAAAAAGATGGGCGTACTACAACAACAGCTAGTACGCTTCTCCAAGCCCTGTGTGCAAGTTTCAAGATGGCGCACAATTCCAGCTCCCACACTTGCGCGACTCACACTTCTTCAATACCAAACTTGCGCGACTCACATTCTCGTCAACCCAAACCATTTTTGGGGCGAAAAGTTCAACTGCCACGCTTCTTCAAAAACTGGTGCGCAAGTGTCACCAAACCATCTGTGCGACACTTCCTTCACCAAATCCAATCTTTCTTGACTCACCTCCTTTCTCGCCCAAACGATCTTGGATGCGCATCAAACAACGGTCGTGCAACCTGTACTTTCGCAACCTACCACTACTTGCGTGACCACTACACCTGCGCGATGGGAGCTCTGAATCTCTCTAAGTAAGAACTCTGTAACAAATGATGAGGGTTCAGCCTGTATTTATAGGCATTTGGATACCCTGCACAACGGTGTGCAAGTCTCCCCTCGGCGTGAAAGTTTCGGTGCATAAGTTTATGCCCCCGAAAATCACTTGCATGACCCACTTCCAAACTTGGATGCCCTTCTCCCTTTCCCATATTTTCATGATCTGATCTTGAAAAAAAGGCACACAGGTTTCCAAGCCTCCAAGTAATCGTCGCGCAAGTCTCTTTTCCAAAACCCAATATTCTCTATTTATCGATTTTCAGAGCCAAAAATTTGGCAAACACTGGAAAATGGTGCCACCTTCAACATTGTTATCTTCTTGTTCTGTATAATTACTTTTTGAACATCCCAAGTAAGTAATCAATAATAGATATTTTTATCTATGCCTATTAATGAATTAGATAGTGTTTTAGAGGCTTAAAATGAAAATAAATCCAATCTTAATCATGGAATACACTAATATTTTTAAAAGATTGTTTTGCTACGTTTTAATGGAAACCCATTTTTAAATCTATCTTTTGAAAATTTTATAAGCTATTTTTGTCAAGATAAACTTATTCTTTATTATTGGGACATCAAAATTTACTTTGTGTGAATTTTTGGTATTTTTCCGATAAAGATCATTTTTTAATGAATAGTGAAAAATGTTGTATTTTAATTCAAAACCTATTTTTAATCTAATTTATTTATATGATTAAATTATCTTTTGAATTGGTTTTAAAGTGAAATTATAATATATTTTTACCATTTAATCCAATGGTGGTCATTGGAATCAATTTCACTTTGAAATTGGGCTTAAACTAGTGTCAATCTTTTGATACTTATTGTTTCATAAAAACATGCTATTTGTCATGACAGCGGGAATTAATTAGTAAATTAATTAATGCATATTATTTGTTTTGAATTTTGTAAAATAGACATCATTTTTGAATTCAGAATATCAAATATATCTTAGGGTGAAGTTTTGGAATTTTTCTGAAAAACTTCAATTTTTGATGAATAGTGAAACCACTAAGTGGTAGTTAAAGAAACTGATTTTTTGTTTAAATGAAACGTTTACACTTCTATGATTTGATTTTCATAAATCTGCCATACATGGTTTTCATTAAGAAGTAAAATGAGGTTCAATGAGATTAAAATAATTTTTTGGTGAATAGTAACTTTTATGTTCTTAATCGCGATTAGAGGTAATTAGTGTAGTTTAAGGTAAAAATAAAGTTTTATTAATATGAGATGAGCTTGAAACATGACCTACCCTCATTGGATGTGTCATGTCCGACCAAGACAATCCATGGGTCAACTTGGGGACCCCATGGAGCCACTTTGGTTGGGAAATGACATAAATAACTTTTTATTTAATGTAAAAGTAAAAATGACACAAACATGAGTTATTTTACTAAAAAAATTTACATGGGGTTATACAAGTAATATTTTTGATTATAAATAGTTATTGGAAATATAAAAAGATTTCCTACATCATAGTATTTTTTTATAATTTTTACACTTTAAATAAATTAAATTATTTATGACATCATGATGATGCAGCGATTACCTCATTAATAAAGGATTTAAATAAAATGAAATGATAATGTAAAATCTATGACCTAAACAAGTCCAAAACCTATTGGATGGGTGGATTTCAAACCCTTATCACCTTACCCTCGAATTATATTAATTTGGGACCTTTTGAATCCGAAACTCATTTTAAAATAAAGTAACATTTCTTTACTTTCCAAGAGTGCCCCTCCTCTCCTCTTATAAAAGGCCCCCACCTCTACCTCCTTACCCACACTTCCAAAGACTTTGGATCGGCCAAACCCTTCCCATTTTGTCTCTCCACATCCCTCTCTTACTCCTTGAAGCCTCAATTTGTGCATAAGTCTTCCCAAGGAAGCCTTTGAGCTCAAAACAAAGGGAGTTACCCGATTTTAAGGTAATGACTTCACTTGAGTCCTTTTGTTTTATTTTGCTTCTCCAACCCCCTAAACTCTTTTTATTAATTTATTTTGTAACAAATCCAGTATCTTAAATATAATAGGATGTTTTTATAAGAATGATTCGAGCTACACTAACACATACCTACATCTAATGGTTAAAGAACATACTGTTTCCGTGGATGGAGAATTTCTGCCTCCCGAAACGATGATTGTTCAAAATTCTTTTAACACCTTAAAAGGTATCCATTAAAAAGAAACTATATTTATATATGATATATAATATGTTTATGTTTTCCTTAAGCTTTTGTATTTTTCATTTTTGGCATACCTTTATGGTTTCCATATTGGGTAAACGCGATATCTTCATTTAAGGAAGTGCGGACTACCGCCCCCTCAAAGTGATTTGATTCGTTAATACCATATGTGGGACGTATAAAGGATGAAGTTATGATATTATATATGATATTACACTGGAATTATAATATAACTTTATATAATTATGATTCCATTCTATAAAATACAAAATAGAAATGAAAGTAGTGTTTATGCGTACGTACGACTTACCGTCTTCATGAACTGTGAATTTCATTTCTTACCTCTAAATGATTATGTAATATTATAAATGCATGAATTTACTGGATATATATGAAATATATGATATCTACATCAAGAATACCATTCTGGATATAATGGATACATGAACAACTTGTAATTATAAGGGGTTTATTTTTGACTCAAGTACCAATGATCGTTAAAACGATCGTTATTAACTTAAATAATTACATAGTGTTCATGACATGGCAACTAGTGATATAAAAGGAATAATGAACTTTAAAAAGGTTCTTAAACAAGTAGAAATTAACTCAAGTTTATTATTCAAGAGATTAAAGAATTATCGAGTCAAGTTGGACCTGATGTATGGGACTTCGTCTCAATCTCCTTTAATTGAGGCATATTTTGTTTTATACACAACCTTATTTTATACGGTGTATAAACTCCTTTGACTTTTACATTTATCCAAAAATAATATTTTTTATACGAAGTGTTTTACAAAACGAAAAAAGGGATTGTTTTTGTCGTACGTATGCGGCGACAATGACTTCTCCGCCGCTGTGACCATTATTTGAGTTTCGGCTTCCTCTACAAGCCATACCTTCTTTTTAAAAGAAAAATAAATACCATGTTTTACTTTTCATTTATTTTTTTATTGGAAATGTTTTTCATAAAGTTTTTATATCAATGTGTTGTATTGATATCTTATGATTGAAAAGTGGAAATGTTATGTTTCCTTTATGCATGTTTTATGTGATACGATTATGTTATGGTTCTTGGGCATTATTATAAAGACGTGTGGTTCTGTGATAAACTAAGGGCGGGTGAGCCCGATATAGCTCTCCAATGCATTGGGTAATGTGAAGGAGTGAAACGTTAAGGTTTCTCCGAAGAGATTTAGGGAATATACTGTGATGGGTATTCCAAACGCAATCAAGAGGGTTACTCCCTACGTTAGAATGTTATTAATGCCTCAAGTTACCTTTATGTATTATGATTTCTATGATTTATTCATGATTTGATGAGGTATGTTAAAGTGCTTATGTTTTATGGGTAATGTATGATTTCATTCTTATGTATATATGAACTTATGTTTCCTTTCCATATTTTTATAACCCATACTGAGGTTTTTATGCTCATCCCAAGTTTTTTTTGAAATGTTTTCCATAGGTCAAGGGAAAGGTATATGATATGATGATAGTGTCAAGGAAGTGTCAAGAATGAATCCATGTCTTATTTTAAATATGTTTCCATTTATGGGAAAAATGAATACTATCTTTATGTAACCACTTTGTTTAAATGTGAAATGTAATACAAGTTTTATGTTCTAATTCTCTAAAACTCTAAACCTGAAAAGATCCTCAAGGTGTAATCTTGTAATAACTCAAGATTAAGTAAGTTTTAAGGTCGGGGCCTTATAGTTGGTATCAGAGGTCGGTTTAGATAACTTTAGGAGTTATAATTCTATTAAATGATTATCCAAAAATATATATATATTTTTGAAATGATATAGCATTTGAAGATTACCATGTTGCTTCATCTAAGACATGTTTGTTCAGAATGGTTTTCCGCAGAGGAAATAGGTAAGCAGTGCTAAGAAGGCATACAGAAGGAAATAACCTTCCGAATCAGCATCCTGAGATGGTCGGAATTGGAACTGAATAGTTTGTTTCAGTAATGGCGCAGTTGACTCAAGAAATAAATGGTGGTGGTATACATGCACGAGATCAGCCAGATCAACCGCAGAGGAACATATCAGTGGTGGAACATTTCATGAGGCAACATCCCCCATCATTCAGAGGATCATCTGACCCTGTGCTAGCTGAAGGGTGGATTAAAGCATTGGAGAAGATTTTCGAAGTCATGGGGTGTTTAGACAATCAAAAGGTTAGTCTTTCTATTTACCGTTTGGAGGGTGAAGCAGATCAGTGGTGGTCGATGGTTAAAAATATCAGGGACACCGATGAGTTTGATGCTCTTGACTGGGATGAATTTAAAGGTATGTTTCTTGAAAAGTATTTTCCTAAGGTTGTTTGACTTAGGATGGAAAAACAATTCTTGGAATTGAGGCAAGAGGAAGACTCTGTGGCTACCTATGAAGAAAGGTTCACTCGATTGGTAAGGTATGCTCCAAATTATATCTGAGACCTTAATAGTAAAATCAATTTTTTTTACTTGGGATTAAATCCAAAATATCAAAGGGCATTAGCTTCTTGTGAGTTTAAAAGTTATGAAAAGCTTGTTCGATGTGCTGAGAAGGTGGAAATGGAGTTTTCCGATGACCAAGTGTTCTATAACAACCAGTAGAAGAAGAGACCGAGGTGGCAGGAGAAAGAGAAGAATTCTTCAAAAAAGTCTGATGGTAAGAAAACTAAGTTTCTAGTTTGTGATAAATGTGGAAAAAGGCATGCTGGGGAATGTCTTCTGAATTCTGGAAAGTGCTACCGATGTGGTAAGATGGGACATAAGGCTCGTGATTTCACTGAAAAGGATCAAGGTAATTGTAAGTCAAAATTTGATTTACATTTAGTGAAATGTTTTAAGTGCAATGAGATGGGTCACTATGCAAATGAGTGTCCAACAAAGATCTCGAGTGATGGGAAGCAGTTATACTACAAGCAGAAAGGGGTGGTGAAATACTTTGCAACTACTTCAGTAGATTTCGGGCCATCAAATGAAGTTGTATTAGGTACTTTGTTTGTTTTTTCAGATTATGCCAGTGTGTTGTTTGATTTGGGGTCTACACATTCTTTCATCTCTGAAAACTTTTCTAGTAAAATTGGAATACCATCTCAAGAAATGACTATTGAACTTGTGGTAAAAATACCTGGGGGAAATGTTGAGGCAAAAAGAATTTATAAGAATCTTCCTATCCTTATCCGTGGAAATAACCTACTTTCAAACCTTATTGTTCTACCTCTAGTAGAGTTTGATGTTATCCTGGGTATGTATTGGCTCTCTATTTACCATGATAAGATTGACTGTTGATCTAAAGAATTTTCTTTTCAGAAAGTCTTTCAGTTTGTGTACAAGAATGAACCCTTACAGTTGATAACATATCAAGAGGCCGAGAAACATGTAAAAGATGGAAATTAATGTTACCTTGCACACATCGCTAAAAATAAAGGAACTGTTCAGATTAATGATGTGCCAGTGGTAAATGAGTATCCTGATGTTTTTCTTGATGAGTTGCCTGGAATAATACCAGATCGGGAAGTTGATTTTACTGTTGACTTAGTTCCTGATGCTAAGCCAATTTTGAAACCCCCTTATCGAATGGCTCAAATTGAACTTTTAGAGTTGAAGGAGAAATTGCAAGATTTATTAGAGAAAGGTTCCATTCGACCTAGCACATCACCATGGGGTGCTCTTGTTTTGTTTGTTAGAAAGAAAGATGGTCCTATGAGACTTTGCATTGATTATAGAGCCTTGAATAACATCACTGTTAAGAACAAATATTCTTTGCCTCATATCGATGATTTGTTTGATCAGATCCAGGGAGATCAGTTTTTTTCAAAAATTGACCTGAGATTGGGGTACCATCATCTGAAGGTAAAGGAAGAAGATGTTCCGAAGACTGTGTTTCATACAAGATATGGCCATTATGAATTTGTAGTAGTGCCTTTTGGGATAACCAATGCACCTTCTGTATTCATGGACTTAATGAATAGAATTTTCCATGAGTTCATGGATAAGTTTGTGGTTGTTTTCATTGATGATATTTTGGTGTTTTATAAAAGTAAAGAAGAGCATGAAAGACATTTAAGGGTTATTTTGCAAACCTTAAAAGAAAATAAATTGTATGGGAAATTCAGAAAGTGTGAGTTTTGGTTGCAAAAAATTTCTTTCCTTGGTCACATTGTTTCTAAATATGGGATAATCGTTGATCCTGCAAAAACAAAGGTTTTTGAAGAATGCCCAAGACCCACAAATGTAACAGAGATTCATAGTTTCCTTGGTTTGGCAGGATATTACCGAAGATTTGTTAGAAATTTTTCTTGGTTATCTAGTCCAATGACTAAGCTAACTCGGAAGGGTGTTAAGTTTATCTGGACAAAAGAATGTGATGATTGTTTTCAAGAACTGAAAAGAAGATTGGTGAATGCTCCGGTTTTGGAACTACCTTCCATGAATGGTGAGTTTGTTATCTACAGTGATGCTTCATTGAAAGGACTTGGTTGTGTCCTAATGCAGAATGATCAGGTAACTGATTATGCTTCATGACAGTTGAAAACTCGTGAGGTAAATTACCCTACACATGATTTGGAATTAGCTCCTGTTGTTTTCGCTTTAAAAATTTGGAGGCATCATTTGTATGGAGTAAAGTGTGAAATATATACTGATCACAAAAGTTTAAAGTATATATTCACTCAGAATGAGTTAAACATGAGATAGAGGAGATGGATAGAATTAATCAAGTATTATGATTGTACAATTCATTACCATCCGGAAAAAGCAAATAAAGTGGCTGATGCTGTGAGTCGAAAAAGTAATGCTTCATTAGAAATGTTGCGGTTGGAAAATGATCCTTTTGTTAAGGATTTTATGATCTTTGGCATAGAAGTTGTTGGTGCAGGATGTTCTTCTGTTTTTTTTTTCAGGTATCAGTGAAATCTTCTCTATCAGACAGAATCAAGCAAGCACAGAAGCAAGACAGTGAGTTGCAGAAAAAGGTAGAGTTGGTTCAGAAAGGTAAGTTTCCTGAATTCAGCACTGATAATGATTGTGTTTTGAGATTTGGGAAGAGATTGTGTGTGCCTTGTGATTCACATTTGAAGAGAGAGTTGTTATTTGAAGCTCATAGTTCTCCATTTTCAGTTCATCCTGGTAGTACTAAGATGTACAGAGATCTACGGGAGTATTACTGGTGGGATGGAATGAAAAGAGATATTGCCGATTTTACTGTGAAGTGTTTGACTTGTGAACAGGTTAAAGAAGAGCGGCAGTTACCGAAAGGGATGCTTCAGCCTTTACCAGTGCCAGAGTGGAAATGGAAGAATATATCCCTGGACTTCGGTGTGGGATTTCCGAAGACCCCTTGAGGTAATAATGCAATCTGGGTTATTGTTGATCGCTTGACTAAATCTTCTCATTTCCTTACAATACGAGAAACTTTTTCCCTAGATCAACTTTCCCGTTTGTGTTTTAAAGAGATAGTCAGGTTAGATGGAGTTCCTCTCTCCATTGTATCTGACCGTGATCCCAGGTTCACTTATAACTTTTGGAAAGGCCTTTAGAAGTCGTTGGGTACTAAATTAAATTTTAGTACAGCTTTTCATCCTCAATCAGATGGGAAGTCAGAACGAATGATTCAGACCTTGGAAGATATGCTATGAGCTTGTTCAATGGATTATCAGGGAAGTTGGGACCAACATCTTTCTTTGGTTGAATTTTCATATAATAACAGTTTTCATTCCAGTATACAGATGGCACCATTTCAGGCATAATATGGGAAGCGGTGTCGAACTCCAGATTTTTGGGATGAAGTGGGTGAAAGAAAGCTGATGGGACCAGAATTGGTAGAAGAGTTGGCAGAAAAAGTTCAGCTGATACAGAAACACATGAGAACAGCTCAGAGCAGGCAGAAGAGTTATGCGGATAACCGGAGGAAGGATCTATCTTTCGAGGTAGGTGATCATGTTTTTCTCAAAGTCTCACCATGGAAAAGTGTGATGTGATTTGGTAAGAAAGGAAAGATGAGTCCAAGGTTCATTGGACCATATGAAATTATGGAGAGAGTTGGATTAGTTACATACTGGGTGGCTTTACCTCCGAGTTTATCTCAGGTACACAATATTTTTCATGTTTCGATGCTGAGAAAGTACATGCCAGATCCATCTCATTTTTTGAGTCCAGAGGTAGTTCAGCTGGAAGAGAACCTATCTAATGAGGAATAAATGGTCCAGATTCTTGACCACAGGGAGCAAGTGTTACAGAATAAAGTTATTAATCAAGTAAAGGTTTTGTGGAAAAACCACATGATGGAATAGGCAACATGGGAATCTGAAAATGCAATGAGGGACTAGTACCCCCATTTATTCGATAAGTAAATAAATTGTGGGGAAGCAATTTTCTAAAGGGGGGAAGGATGTAACATCCCAAGTAAGTAATGAATAATATATATTTTTATCTATGCCTATTAATGAATTAGATAGTGTTTTAGAGGCTTAAAATGAAAATTAATCCAATCTTAAGCATGGAATACACTAATATTTTTAAAAGATTGTTTTACTGCCTTTTAATGGAAAACCATTTTTAAATCTATCTTTTGACAATTTTATAAGATATTTTTGTCAAAATAAACTTATTCTTTATGATTGGGACATCAAAATTTACTTTGTGTGAATTTTTGGTATTTTTCTGATAAAGTTCATTTTAATGAATAGTGTAAAATGTTGTATTTTAATTCAAAACCACTTTTTAATCTAATTTATTTATATGATTAAATTATCTTTTGAATTGGATTTAGAGTGAAATTATAATATATTTTTACCATTTAATCCAATGGTGGTCATTGGAATCAATTTCACTTTGAAATTGGGATTAAACTAGTGTCAATCTTTTGATACTTATTGTTTCATAAAAACATGCTATTTGTCATGACAACAGGAATTAATTATTAAATTAATTAATGCATCTTATATGTTTTCAATTTTGTAAAATAGACATCATTTTTGAATTCATAATATCAAATATAGCTTAGGGTGATGTTTTGGAATTTTTTCTGAAAAACTTCAATTTTTGATGAATAGTGAAACCACTAAGTGGTAGTTAAAGAAACTGATTTTTCGTTTAAATGAAACTTTTCCACTTCTGTGATTTTATTTTCAAAAATCCGACATACATGGTTGTCATTAAGAAGTAAAATGTGGTTCAATGGGATTAAAATAATTTTTTTGGTGAATAGTAACTTTTAAGTTCTTAATCGCGATTAGAGGTAATTAGTGTAGTTTAAGGTAAAAATAATGTTTTAATAATATGAGATGAGTTTGACACATGTCCTACCCTTATTGGATGTGTCATGGCAGACCAAGGAAATCCATGGGTCAACTTGGGGACCCCATGGAGCCACTTTGGTTGGGAAATGACATAAATAACTTTTTATTTAATGTAAAAGTAAAAATGACACAAACATGAGTTATTTTACTAAAACAAGTTTTACATAGGGTTATACAAGTCAGATTTTTGATTATAAATAGTAATTAGAAAGATAAAAATATTTCCTACATCATAGTATTTTTATTTAATTTTTAGACTCTAAATAAATTAAATTATTTATGACATCATGATGATGCCGCGATTACCTCATTAATAAAGGATTTAAATAAAATGAAATGATAATGTAAAATATATGACCTACACATGTCCCAAACCTATTGTATGGGTATATTTAGAACCCTTATCACCTTACCCTCGAATTATATCAATGTGGGACCTTTTGAATCTGAAACTCATTTTAAAATAAACTAACATTTCTTTACTTTCCAAGAGTGCCCCTCCACTCCTCTTATAAAAGGCCCTCACCTCTACCTTCTTACCCACACTTACAAAGCCTTTGGATCGACCAACCCCTGCCCATTTTATCTCTCAACATCCCTCTATTACTCCTTGAAGCCTCACTTTGGGCAGAAGTCTTCCTAAGGAAGCCTTTGAGCTCAAACCAAAGGGAGTTACCCGATTTTAAGGTAATGTCTTTACTTCAGTCCTTTTGTTTTATTTTGCTTCTCCAACCCCCTAAACTCTTTTTATTCATTTATTTTGTAACAAATCCAGTATCTTCAATATACTAGGATGTTGTTATAAGAGGTATTTGATCTACACTTACACACGCCTACATCTAATGGTTAAAGAACATACTGTTTCTGTGGATGGCGAATTTCTGCCTCCCGAAACGATGATTGTTCAACATTATTTTAACACATTAAAAGGTGGCCATTAATATGACACTATATTTATATATGATATATAATATTTTTATGTTTTCCTTAAGTTTATCTATTTTTCATTTTGGTCATACCTTTGTGGTTTCCATTATGGGTAAACGTGATATCTTCATTTAAGGAAGTGCGGACTACCGCCCCCTCAAAGTGATTTGATTCGTTAATACCATATGTGGGACGTATAAAGGATGAAGTTATGATATTATATATGATATTACACTGGAATTATAATATACCTTTATATAATTATTATTCCATTCTATAAAATACGAAATAGAAATTAAAGTAGCGTTCATGTGTACATACGGCTTACCGTCTCCATGAACGGTGCATTTCATTTCTTACCTCTAAATGATTATGTAATATTATAAATGCATTCATGTACTAGATATATATGACATATATGATATCTAAATCATGAATACCATCTTGGATATAATGGATACATGAACAACTTGTAATTATAAAGGGGTTATTTATTACTCAAGTACCAATGATCGTTAAAATGACCGTTATTAACTTAAATAATTACATAGTGTTCATGACATGAAAATTAGTGATATAAAAGGAATAATGAACTTTAAAAAGGTTCTTAAACAAGTAGAAATTAACTCAAGTTTATTATTCAGGATATTAAATAACGACCGAGTCAAGTCGGACCCGAGGTATAGGAATTCATCTCAATCTCCTTTTATTGAGGCATATTTTGTTTTATACACAACCTTCTTTTATACGGTGTATAAACCCCTTTGACTTTTAAGTTCATCCAAAAGGAATCTTTTTTATATGAAGTGTTTTACAAAATGACAAAAGGGAATGTTTTTGTCGTACGTATGCGGCGACAATGACTTCTCCACCGCCGTGACAATTATTTGAGTTTCGGCTTCCTCTACAAGCTATACCTTCTTTTTAAAAGAAAAATAAATACCATGTTTTACATTTATTTTATTTTGGTATTGGAAATAGTTTTCATAATGTTTTTATATCAATGTGTTGTATTGATATCTTGTGATTAAAAAGTGGAAATGTTATGTTTCCTTTATGCATTTTTTATGTGATACGATTATGTTATGGTTCTTGGGCATTATTATGAAGACAGGTGGTTCCATGATAAACTAAGGGCGAGTGAGCCCGATATAGCTCTCCAATGCATTGGGTAATGCGAAGGAGTGAAACGTTATGGTTTCTCCAAAGAGACTTAGGGAATATACTGTGATGGGTATTCCAAACGTAACCCAGAGGGTTACTCCCTACGTAAGAATGTTATGAATGCCTCAAGTTACCTTTATGTCTTATGATTTCTATGATTTATTCATGATTTGATGAGGTATGTTAAAGTGCTTATGTTTTATGGGTAAATTATGATTTCATTCTTATGTATATATGACCTTATGTTTTCTTTCCATATTTTTATAACCCATACTGAGCTTTTTATGCTCATCCCAAGTTTTTTTTGAAATGTTTTCCACAGGTCAAGGGAAATGTATATGATATGATGATCGTGTCAATGAAGTGTCAAGAATGAATCCATGTCTTATTTTAAATATGTTTCCATTGATGGGAAAAATGAAGACTATCTTTATGTAAGCACTTTGTTTAAATGTGGAATGTAATGCAAGTTTTATGTTCTAATTCTCTAAAACTCTAAACCTGAAAAGATTCTCATGGTGTAATGTTGTAATAACTCAAGATTATGTAAGGTTTAAGGCCGAGGCCTTATAACTTTTCGGGAACACATTCTGAACTTCCACTGAGGATTGACAACAAACACAAACTATACTCCAATTCATGCATTGAACAACCATGGTTCCAACCGGGGGGGGTAGAGGTCAAAAATCCTTTGGGAAAACATTCAATAAATACCCAAAAACATTAGGAATCTCCACCATCTCATAATCCATGAATTAATCTAACATCTCATCCAACAAGGATATGAGAGGGTCTGTACACTGACATTCCATCAAACAGCTCTACTCTCCAACAAAAGCCACATGTAGAACATCCATGTCAAAAAACTAGACTCTCCTATGAATGTAGTTGATAATATCTTACACAGAATACAACTAGTAGATTCCAATAATAACATCATATGGATGAATCAATTTCAAGAAAATATCCACAGATGACAGATTCAGTCCCATTATTAGTCTGTAAACTTGACACACATCAAACAATATGATGTGACCTCCAACTAGAATTCTCAACACCAGGGGCATGAGTGTCCCCTCTATGTCTAATACCAGATCATGGTCTAGGTTGGGTGAAACAAAGGAGTGAGAATCTCTTGAATCAAACAAATCACAAAAAAGGTAGAAAAAATGATGATCGTACCTCGAACGATCTATGGCCCTATTAAAACGATTGCCTCTACTATGTGAAACTGACCACACCCTGATCCTTATACAGTCATTCCAAAATGAACTCCCTGATGATGCCCCGATCAGGGTCCCTGAGGAACACCCATAGGTCAGACTTTTCCTTCTCCATCTCCCATTGGTGTATCATGAGTCTACTGTCCTTGTTGCTGAATTGACCTAACTAGAAACTATTATAGAGGCAGGTGTTGAACCTAGCCACCTCCACGATAATGAGCTCGAATGTCCATTGAGAATTTACTCTAAAGATTACTATAGGGTTCGTAAGTAAAAAACCTTGTTCAATTGTTCATATATAAGGTACGAGGGTCATAAGGTTGAAAAAGAAATTGCTGAGGTTGATTCCTTGCCAATTGGAAGCTTGAAGGCCCCAACACCAGAGACCTACTGCTGGTGGCCTTTCCCCATAAAGAACTCTATTTAATCCCATCTCACGGTAAACCTTCTTGTGAGTGCATCCACTAAACCATTTCCTCCTTCTTCTAAACCACCATGTACATCGATAATGTAAAGGTGGTGACCACGTACTTGATAGAAGGACAAAGTGCCTCCTCTAGGCGTCTCGCAGATGACTCCTCATCCGTAAAGAGATCCGAAGAAAAACAAAGGAGATATTTGAAGTTAATCCTGAGCTCTCATACTAAAATAATCCCTTTCTAGATGGAGAGTAACTTCTACCTCTTCTCAGCCTTTATGGTCGATGAAAGGAATTCAGATTGGAATCCTTTCTCATAGTCAACCCACGAAACATTAGCCTTGTTCTTCCCCCAATGTACAACATCCCCCACTGACATGAATCACGTTGCTTATGACTCACTGCCAATAGATACCAATACTATGTCAAAGCTCATATCAAACTGAAGTTTATCAAAAGATCCTTGAGCCATCTCTTTATATCCATATCCAAAATGTTACCCTCATACCTTTTCAAATCCTGCCAATGGAAATCATGTAACGTTATCTTCCACTGGTTGTCCTCCCCCATTGGATTAACCCTACACTGATCAACCAGATTAGTCTACTAAGCCTCAACTTGTCGAACCACATGTGGATGATGACTATGTTCCATAGATAAAAAGGTAAACGTGTAACTCTAATGCTCGAGAAGTCATTATGATGAATGTAACTTTCCTAGGGCCTCTATGCTACAAAAAGTGTAACCTCGCATATTCATTTGGTAGGATCAAAGTCCTTACTTTGGATCCTAGGAGGCTCTAAAATCCCAATTTCTAGCTATTCATATCTGGCCTATTTCATGCCCCAAGATCACGTGGCACTATTTCCCTACAAACCCATGAAATCCTAATTGTGTCCGACTACAAACTCCATCCTATCTCTCAAACATGACATCTGATACAATTTATTCATGACCCCCTCCAAATATTCCCCTCCAAATTTGGAAATGTTGTAAATGAGATAACGGCCCCCGATTCCCACCTCCAGTAGGCCCTGGGGTGGTAACTAGATGTAAGGGTACAAAAATCTCACAATATAGGAGGAATTAAAATTTATAAGAAAACAAGATCAGGAGATAAGATGGTTCATCCAAAAACAACATATATATATATATATATATAAGAAATCCAAAACCATCCCACATGCTTTTAAAAAAAATACATAATGGTTACAAAAAAGAGTCTCTAAAGTAAAACCAAAAACAAGGCTAAGTAGAGACACAACAACTATCCCAAAGTCCAAGCTAGTAATGTCCAAAAAGGTTCACATAGTCCTCTCGGAAACCAAAAAGTAGTTTTAAATATGTACGGTAAGAATAAAAGTATACTTATTATGGAAAAAACAAAGTATCTCCTTCACAAGTGTAGAAGCATACTAATGCCCCTGTGAGAAAATAACAGAACCCAATAACACCTAACAAGGTATACTATCCATTCCAACCTCACCAAAGAACGCTCACCAAATAAGGAAAGTTGCGTAAAGTAATATTATAAACACATCGATGATTTGGGTACCATGATCCATGCCCCACGAGGTAGTTGTTCATACCCTAATGGAAAATGTCCTAGTGGTTCTACCTTTTCCACAAGACCCACGTCACAACATGCAAGAACACACTTGGGCATCACATCTAGTCCCACATCCGGGGAAAACGAATCTCATCACATCACACCAGCAGAGTCCTGGGACTCATAGCTAGTCTCATCACCTTGGAAAACAAATCTTATCACATCCCACCTACAAACACATAGGCCACACAATCACATAACATATAATCACAAATACACTTGGGAAATTTTAACACATCATATCCTAAAGACACATAGCAATAAAAACTTACATCATCCCAAAGACACCTCGGAAGAAAAACTGAATCCCAAACACCTTTCCCTCACAATCCACACTAGAACCTGCTCGAAGATTTTTGGGCTACCAATTACTATAAGAGAGAGTATGGAAGATCCAGTGACTAGCCATCCATCAACCCATTGGGATGTTTGGGAAAGTCACCCTCTACTATGATGATGGGGTTGTTCAAAAGATAGTGCTAAAATAGGGTAGGATGACTATAGAAATCAAAATGGAAATGCAAGTATATACATATAGCTACCAAACCCTTAGACCAATCTATGGGTTTACAAAATCCGTTGTTGATCCCTATATATTCATGTATTGAAACTAGAAATAGTCACTTCAGATGTTGATAAAAGATGGATTCTTCACAACAAGGCTCAAACTCAATTCATACCCTCACCAATCCATGTAACCAATTTCTCATTATTTATTAAACAATTCATTTATTCATTTTATCCCTACATAGGAAACTAACATGTAGAACACCTTCCATAACACACAACAAAATCTAAACTGAGGGAGATGAACCATGGTAAAATTTACCCACTTTATCACCATTCTTCAAAGTTATCCCTCCCAATCCATCCACAAACTAAAAAACTAAAAATAAATAGCCACTACCAGCAAAATATCTCATCACAACCATTCTCAGTAGCCCCGCTCCATTAGCACACTACTCACATAAATACATAATCATAAAACCCAAACATATCCCTACTGTGTATCACATCCAATCCTCCCCGCATTCAATCAAACAAACAATATCTCCCAGTGAGATTCTATTACGCCACTAGAACCACCCCACACACAGTCGTGATATCAAACACACCACTGCATTACCACACAAGGCACACTTTCCATATTTAATAAGGAATCCATCAATTAATTCCGATTATTAATTTAGTGGTTATCACAAACTAGTTTGATCATGGAGAATATATTTATTTAACCAAATATATGTGGTTAATCAATTTAACATATACATCTATTGCATGGAAGATCAAGGACAAGGATTCACAACCAACATAGGCACACAAACAAATACCACCAACAACCATGATTTTAACTGGCATACATCCCATACAATTCACATCATGGATCAAAATAGAAATAAATCATAAGCATGCATCAGTTTACCCATCCCCTGTTTATTGATCCTAAACCGATTCAATTACATTTTTTTATTTGGAATTATATTATCTTCACAAAGGAAAACATTGTACACCCACCATGCATAATTCAAAAATTAAAGAGAGATGAATGAATTTATATTTGGAAGAACAGATGATGAACACTTTCTTATTACACCAAATAGGGGGTTCACATGTAGTAAGAAAAGTCTAGGGAAAAAATGATCCACGACTACAACACAAACACATAAATACCTGGGATGAAACATTCTAGGGATCATCCCATATCAAGTGAAAATGGAAACACATTTAGAAAATGGAGTCTCAGATTTTGATAGAAAATATCTTATCTCAATGGAAGGAATGATTTTAAAATCCATTAAAGTCATATCTTGATCAAGATCACAAGGTTTGGATTCTTATAAGTCTTTGATACATTTAAGAAATTATGTATAGTACCCATATCAATGAAAAAAAACATTAAAAACAGTTAAATATGGTCTTATAATCATTTCACATCAAATAAAATGTTGAAGGGGAAAAGTGAGAAAAAATTGGAAAATTCTATAATTTTGAAAAATTGTTTTAAAAACTTACTATTTGGTAAGTAACCATTGCAAGTCAATAATGGATGAGTCAACATTGGGTGATTCACTGGTGTGACCTACCATTGAAGAGATACTAGTGGATGAGTCATCGTTGGGTGACTAACTTTTGGGTGACTCACCATTGGATGAGCTACCAGTTGATGAGTAAATATTGGGTGACTCATCGATGGATTAGCTACCAATGGATGAGACACCATTGGGTGGCTCACTGCTAGATACCTAATATTTTGATCTACCTTTATTGACTCGTCGTTGACAGTAACTAGTTCAAGTCACTGTTCTAAATCACTGGTGGATGACTCACTATTAGATGAGCTACCTTCACCACTTACCGGTTCCAACATACCATTGGAAAATTAGGGATTTTGTAAAACTCCTGAAATGAGTCACTGTGATCTCCCAGAACACTCTAATAATTGTATTTTTATAATTTAATGGACCAATGAGGTTAGACGCATTACATACTCATCCATGGGACTCTTGAGCACCCAAACGCTTGTTTGAAAGGAGTTACATCATTCTCCACTCATCTAAAGATTCCCACAATTCATGTGTCTGCATATTATAGATCAAGGAATTGGAAACAATGTTGAACTTTATTGGTGAGTAAGTTAACTCTATATCGAATTACTACAGATACTCGAACCACCTCTACTATAGAATAATTAGGTCCCATTGAGAAAAGATGCACCTAATTATCTTTTAGTCTATGTACACAAAAAACCTCTCATAAATAAGATATTATCTCCAGCATCTCAAGAAATATTTTTATATATCTCACTCTAGATCTTGTATAGGATAATACCTATCATGTGGTCTCATCTTAATGGATATATTAATAACCACTTGATCCTCAAGCCTGAGAACTTCTCCTAGTCCAAATCTAAATGTATCACAATACATGGTATATTATATACCTGGAACAACTAATGTGAGGATAGGTGATGTGGTCATCCTACTCTAGAGATCCGGAAAAGAATTCTCATAATCACATAACTGAAAAAAACTCACTCCATTCTTGGTTATACCAGAATTATATGCTACTAGATGGGGGAGTTCATGGATAAAACATTGATAAAATCCATCTAAACCCATAAAACTCCAAATATAATTTAAATTATTAGGTCTCTCTGCCGATACCACAGATATAACATTCTCTAGTTCTATTAACATGCCAACCTAAGTGATGAAATTTCCAAATAAGTTCACTTTATCGATTAGGAAATTGAATTTTTTTAGCTTGAAATAAAGACGATTCTATATAAATGTAGTCATGCTGATGTCCAGATATTGGCCATTGTCATCAACTAAATGGGATTACACTAATATTTCATAAAAAAAACCAAAAAAAAAGATCAATAAAAGGATTAAATATTTGATTCATCAAGGCCAGGAATATAGCTAGTAAATTTATCAAACCAGACAACATCACTATGAACTCATTCAATCTGTACCTTCTTTTAAAATAATTCTGAGTCATGTTTGATAGTCTCACCATCAACTGGTGGTATCATAATCTCAAATATATGTTTGATAATATCTTATCACATCTCTACTAGTTGAATAGATCATCGATATTGGAAATGAGATAATAGTTCTTGACCGTCCGCAGGTTCAATATCCAATAATCCACACATAATCTAAAAGTCTCATCGGCATTTTTAGGGAAAACAACAAGAGAACACAGTGGAGATATAATTGTTTATATGAAAACATTAGCTTTCGATTCTTGCAACTGAACTTTAAACTCTTGAATATAATGTACCAAACCTAAACTTACAGATTCGGGGATAAAAAGTATTGTGTATTTTTTTATAAAAGATAACTAAAAAAGTACATTATACATCCAATGACCTTTTCCAACTCAGGTTCTAGAGAATTAGGCTTCTACTTAAAAAATATTAGAGTTTACAAAAAAATATTAAAAAAAGTAATTCTCCAATTCTGTGATAACTCTTTAAGAGAATCCGTCCATATTAGATCTTCATAAATACTCTTGAAAAATGTTTTAAAAAATTGGATGAGAATAAAATTTCATAGTAAGAAAATTTAAAATATAAGTGAGAAATAATTTGATGCATACTTATTTCAAAACTTTTAAAACATTTTATTTCAAATATAAATATTTGATTTTAAAAATAATTTTCAAAATACTAATCATTTTGGAAATTCATTTGAAAATGAAACTTTTAAAAACAATTTGATTAATCCTTGAGAATCATTTTTAAATAAAAATAATTTTTATGAATTAAATGAAATTTGAAATATCTTATAAAACACTTGTGTATACATAGCTATATTAATTTTTGGACAACATCCAGTTAAGGTCGTAGGTTCACTCCCCATTCCTCATAATCTCACATCATATGTAACTGTAAAATTTTAAGAATTTTTTTAATGATCTGTCTTTCCCATAAATAACACATTAAAACCATTCCGAAATATTCTTGAATTATTCTCAAAGATTAAAATAATTAATTAACCTCTAATAAGGGTTATAATTTTTCTGTTAGTCTATATATGTTTAGGTGAAATCCAAATTTTCAAAATAAATAATTACATTCAAAATAAATAAGCATAAACTCATTAAAATATAAAAAATTATTTTATTAGCATGAATGAAATGTCATGAATTATAGATGATGGCCATATCCACTAATATTCATGACATTTACAAAAATTGAAAACCATCTTATACATAAAATGATATAATAGAAATTTTATATATTTTTTTTAATAATCAAATTCCATTAAAATTAAAAAAATAACAAAACCATGTTTTTTTATTGTTTTAAATGTTTTAATAAAACATTGTGATAGAAAATTAATGACTTTTAATAAATAATTATCTTATCTTATATATTTTCAAACATAATATCAAAAATTATATAATGAAAAATATAATCCACACAAAAGTACTTTTTAGAAGAAGAAAATCTTAAGATAAAATTATAATTTCCATTAAAAAGTTTTTTTTGTAAAATATAAATGATTTAAAAAAAATAGAATTTTAGGAAAATTACACCCTTACATATATAGTAATTATTCTTATTACTCATTTGTTCTTTAATCATTTCATTTTTTATCTTCCCTCTATTTATCCCTCTAATTAGAAATGGGGTTTTCTAAAGGTACTTTAAAAGAAACACCATGTTTATAGATATGAATACACTAATATATATATATATATATAATCATATACAATTGTAATAATAATCAAGAGTACATATCGATTTCTTAAACATGTGGTCTCTATTTAGGGTTTGTTGAGAAAGAATATATATTTTTATATATTCATTGCTTCCTACATGTCTATACCAATGATAAAATTACAAAACAAATGATATTTTAAATTTAACATGTATGATTATTTATTAAATTTTATAGTTATATAATATATATATTCTCACCATTTATTTAGGGGAAATAAAATAATTAAGGCATTAAAATAATATTCAACTTGACCACATAATTCCATCACAATGTATTATTTTATGTGGTCAAATGTAATTTTTTAAAAATATTTTTACGACATCTTCAATAATCTTATGTTTTCATATTTTATTACAAATTTTAATAATTTTTATGACTATGAATTCCACCAAAATCCGTCAACAATGACTTGGCATATAATATTGGATAAAAATAGAACACATGTTAGGGGTGGGTGAAATGGAATTGAGGATTTCATTCAATAGTGATTACAAGGAAAAATATATACTATGGTTGATTGGAAAAATTTCATAATTTTAATAAAAATAATCTCTTTTAAATGAAATATTTTAATTATGGTGAACAATAGAATATATGCCACATCTCAGATCGAAAAATCCAGTGTTTTCAAACCCATATTTATATGAAGTGCTTCCCTCGAATTTTCATAATCTTGTAATAGGTTTATCTACACATGGTATTTATACAATAGCATATAAGGTGTTTCTCCTAACCTATACATAAACTATAGAAATTATGCACATGCCCGATCACACTTACCAGAAGCTATGCTAAATCAAAACCCATAGGCTAACACATAGACTTCTGCTCCCGTGGACACCCACTAAGGTCTTGGCCAAGTGCACTGGGTCCGCCTAGGTAGTGGTTGGAAAGGAACTTGGATTCCCTTTGGTTGGTAATAGTTTTATTAAAATAAAATAAAATTAATAATACAAATTACTCAATATAAGGTAAATTTATAATTTTTTTACTTATTTTTCTTTCACATCCAAAATTCTAATTATATTATATATTAAAATGTTAACATATGTATTACTCTATGTTTCATAAAGAAATATTACTTCTTATGAATTATATTTTGTCTATTTCAACATAAATTTATTATTTAACTAAGTATGATGTTATTTTAAAAACAATAAATTATCAAATAACATTTTTATCGTAAAATTACATTAAATAAATATTATTATTATATTAATAATATTAAAACAAATTATAGATAATAAATATTTTAATTTTAATATAAGTAAGTCAGAGGTAATGATATTATAATACATTCGAAAATTTTAAATTTTACATATCTAAATAATAAGTTTGACTTATAAATTGTGAATAAATGGATTTTTATAAACATTTAAAAATATGTTTACATAGAATGAATATATAAATTTTTTTCTTAATAATAATAATAAAATAAATATTAAAAAACATTATCTTAAACTAGTATATTTACCAAAAGATCATAATTTCATTTGATAAAATAATATACCACTTCATTAAAAATAAATATTTTATGGTTTTAATATCTTATGATAAATATTTATTTTGAATATAGAAATTATCATAATTGCATAAAATTGTATCTTAAAACATTTATTATTTTTTAAAATTTAAAAAATATATATATTAAACATTAATAATATGATTAAATACCTTTGATGCAACATTCCCCCCCATAAATGAATAATTTCCTTACAAATCATTTTCCATACCAATAAAAACTATAAATTCCTATATTTAGAATAAGGAAAAACAAGTTAATTATAAGGGAATTTAATTACCTAGATGTTCAAAAAAGATTAATTTCTTTAGATTTTTTTATAAAAACATATAATCTCCAATTTTGTATATACCGTTCCTC
Organism: Viscum album; assembly: GCA_963277665.1. NCBI lineage: Eukaryota > Viridiplantae > Streptophyta > Magnoliopsida > Santalales > Viscaceae > Viscum > Viscum album. The sequence goes on along the minus strand of OY728132.1, from coordinate 1,844,873,529 downwards.
TGATAACTAATGTAAAGTCCCAAACCCACACTTTGAGTTTTGGTGATAAGACATTCCATGAATTTTTTATAAATATTACTAAAAAGTCCATAGTAATTTATACATATAACGACATTTTTTAATATAGGTTCTAGAATACTATGCATAACCATGTATATTTTCATTGTTTATAAAAATAATTAAAATAACTAATTCTCTTCACATGTGCTGACTACTTAAGTGGATCCACCAATATTAGAATTTTTAAAAGACTGATATAAAATATTTTAAAATTAAGGGGTGAGCATAAAATTTTTGAGTAAGGGGTTTTAAATATGGAAAGACTTAATTTTAAGCATACTTATTTAACAACGCTTAAAACTATTTACATCAAATATAAATATTTGATATAAAAAATTCTTTTCAAACTACTTATCAATTACGAAATTCATTTGAAAAATAATATTTTAAAAACAATTGGATTTATCATTGAATATTTATTAAAATGATAGTTTAAAAATATTATAAAACCCTTATGTCCACATAGTAGTATCAATGGGGGGATATCATCTTGTTGAGGTGATAGGTGAACTCCCCATTTCTTATTATCTAATTTTATATAAAAGTTATGAATTTCATGATTTTTTTGAAGATCTTCCATTCTCATAAATAACCAATTTAAACCCTTCCAAAATATAGTTGATTTATTATGAAATAAGAAAATAATTTATTAACTTCTAAGTTTGAATATACATTTTCTGTAAATCCATGGAAGATTATGAGAATTCCACATTTCGAAAATAAACATTACATTAACTATACATAAACATAAACTCATTAAAATTAAACAAATACAATTATTCAAATTCATGAAATTTCGAAAATAAAAGATAGTGGCTATATCCACTAATATGCATGATATTTAGAGAAACTAAAAACTATATTACAAATAAATTAATAGAATAATAATTTTATAGATATTTTTAATAAATTAAAATCCCTATAAAATTAATCAATAAAAACCATGTTGTTTATTATTTAAAATATTAAATAAAACATTATGATTGAAAATTAAATATTTATAAAATTTAATTAACTTCTCTTACATAATTTAGAATATAATATCATACTTGTTTTTATGAAATATATAATCCCTACAAAAGGATTTTTTGAATGAACAAATTTCTAATATAAAATGATAATTTCCCTTAAAAAAGTTTTTATAATATGTAAATAATTTTAAAAAATAGAATTTTAAAAAAATTTCACCCTTAGATAAAAAAGGCATATTCTTCTTCTTCATTTGTTCTTTTATCTTCCTTTTCTTCATCTTCCCTCTATTTATCTCTATAATCCAGAATAGGGCTTCCAAAAGGTACTCTAAAGGAAACTCTATATTTATATCCTTCACTCCACTATTCACTCTCTACCTCTCTCTCTCTCTATATATATAATCATATATGATTGGGAGAATAATATCGATTACATATCTATTTCTCAAGCATGTTGTCCCAGTTTAAGGATTTTTAAGAATGCATCTGTATTTTTACATATGAATCACTCTCTATAAGTATGAACCATTAAAAAAATACAAAACAGAAGATATTTAAATATAATATATATGATTATTTATTAAATTTTGTGGTTATATTATAAATATATATATAGCGGCGGAAGGGCACTGTTGCAGCGGTGGGTAATGTAGCAGCCGGGTTACTGTTCACAGAATGGGCCTTAGGCCCAAAAATTTGGGCCTATGGGCTATGTAATGGAATACATGCCCACTAGACCTTCGGGATATGTAATGGGTCTCTCTCTACCCAGTTAAAAGAGGTCTTTGCTTTGCTTTAAATAATAAAATGAGGCTTCATCCCAAACCTTTAAATGATTGGTCATGTATATTCTAGAAGAATCTATTTATATATTTTATTACCCATTTCAATTAGTTTGAAGAAGGAAGCAAAGTGGCAGACTACTTGGCCTCCCTTGCGGTCCTAGAAGATCCTGTGGTTTGTTATTCTAATGTCTCTCTTCTTAAACCGGAGGTGGTGAACCTAATTACGGGTTATGCTCTAGGGATTTATTATTTCCGACCTCCCTAGATAATGTCCTGTGTATTGTACTTGTTTCTTGTCTATTTTGAAATAAAAAACGCAATGTTGGATGGAATTAGTTTGAAGAACATGAATTCCACCAAAATCCTTTGACACTTACCTAGCCGTGTAAGCTGGGTTAGAAATTAAACATTCATTATAGGTAGATGAAATGGTGTTAAGAGTTTCATTCGACCAAGATCGCAAGGAAGAAGATTTATAATGTATAATCAAATGGTTGTCAAAATTTATATTGAACAGTTCCATTTTAAATGGATCATTTTAATGTGGGTAAACAATATAACATATACTACATCCTACATAAAAAATCAAGTGTTTGAGAACCTATATTTAAATTAGATGATTCCACTAACTCTTCAGAAGCATGTAAGGGCGTAATAACCCGATGGCCCTTATATATGGTCTCAAAAGGCATTTCACCTAATTTATACATGTTATTTGGGCCTTATATTCGGTCCTAATCACACTTATCTTGATCTATTCTTAATCAAACCAATGGGATGACACACTGACCCCTGCACCTATGGACTCCCACCAATGTCATTTCTGACCAAACAGGGCCCACCTAAGAAGTATTTTACCACACACTTTGATTCCTTTGGTTTGGTAATATTTTTATTCAAAAAATAAAATTAATAATAATAATTAATATAATATAAGGTAAATTTATTATCATTTTACTTATTTTTTTTATTCACATCCAAAAATTATAATTAACTCACATATTAAACACTAACTTAGGCATTATCATATGTTTCATAATAAAATATTACTTATTAAGAATTATATTTTTAAATGTTAACCTAAAGTTATTATTTAACTAAGACTTATATTATTTCAAAACAAGAAAATTATTCAGCAAAATTTTTATTATAAATTTAATTACACTAATTAATATTATTAGAGTAATAATTGTAAAACTAATTAAATATAATAAATATTTTTAATTAGTTGTATGTAATTCAAAGATAATATTATTATAATACATTTGAAAATTATAAATTTTATCTTTCAAAATGCCCATTATTACGAGTTAATTGTGAATAAATGCATTTTTATAAACATTTAAAAATATGTTTATGGAGAACATATAAAAAAATATTTTCTCATGAAAATATTAAAAATAATATAATCAATAATTGCAATATTATTTTGTTTTATCTTAAATAGTTATATTTATTTAAATAATATATTTTCACTTGAAAAAATAAAATCCTATTTTTTATAATGAATGTTATATGACTTTAATAACGTATGATCAAAATATTATTTTTATTCTGAAAAATTATTCATTTTAATAAAATATTATTATTATTTTTTCCTAGATTATTAAAAAATATATTAATTAATATTTTGTAATATGATTAAATACACAAGATTTTACAATGAATCTCTACTGGTTCAATCTAGTATGGTGGAATATAAAATGGTTCTACTGCTGAAATTAACTCTATCATGTAATTGATCTCTCTCTTAGGAGGAATTTGACAAAACTCGTTAGGAAAGACATCATGAAAATAATCTAATACTAGGGGAAAACTATCATACTGCATTCCAATGTAATCTAGAATAAGGCTTCCAATTTGATCTATGAGATAATTCCATATACAGTAAATTTGTCTTTCACAACTAACCTAATGACCCCATTGGCCTTAGTGAAAATAGAGGCCTCATTCTAGATATATAAAGGTTACACTCCACTGGTAACATTATATTTGAGGGTGGTATAGAACTAATTTTTTTTTACCAAGAATCAAATCAAAATCTATCACTTCTAGCACAAACAGTTCCCACAAGGAATAGTAATTGCTGATTTCTAGAGAAAACAACTTGAAATGTTTTATATTCATTGAAAGTACTCATAATTTTATATCAATGCATAAAACACCATACATGATTTCCAAAAAAATAACATAATGATTAGAAAAATAGTAGATATAGAGGAATGTCATTTTCATGTATCAAAAAAATTCAATCAAGAGATGATGATACCAGAATCATACATTTGATGGTAGAAGATCCATCAACCACACAAGTTGGAGAAGATTTCATATAATGTAATTTAATTTCCCCTCTACATAGGGAAATAGTTTGAATCCCATGTGTTTTACCCCTATCTAGTACTACTACTCTTATACTGGAATACCATGTCCCCTACATCAATATGAACTTCTAGTGAAACTCAAGCTACCAGTGTACTATAGGGTAGCTAAGTACATCCCATACTCTAGAACTTATACAACTACTATTCCATTTCTTTGCTACTATATGCCCCTACAAAGAATAAGTAGGTGACCCAACATGCCAAAATCATGGTCCTCCAATGTAGGGTACAATCACGGAGGCTTCTTATGGGACAACTTGGCACACTAATATTTCTCAATAGAACATGATATTGAGATGGATAACTACTTAACTAAAAACAATTACCAATTTTTCCTTGTCTATAGCTATCATGGAGTCACTTCTTTCCACCAATAGAAGAGATCCAAGTTCACCCTACTGATGTAGCCTAACTATTTCATAAGTCCTCTATAAGATTCCTTTTCATGATGATAACCTAATTGATCACATTTTAAAAGATACTCCACATAAAGATGCCCACTTGTGACCCGATCTTATAGAAAATGTCTTCATAAAAAAGACTTACCCTAGAGATATCATTTGTAGATAAAGATAGTGAAAAGAATATAATGTAAGTGAAGAATCTAATGTAGTCCATCACTAACATGACCTCATGTATCAGATGGATGAACTCTCTCTCCTTCTCATCTCTGAACTTCCCTAAATAAAAGAGTCTGAAAATCTTCACCTTGATTTCATTCCATGATAACTCCTCTTAATTCCTATATTTCTCAAGTATATTCCACCAAATATTGGAACGTCCATAGAGAATATATGAAACAAGATTCACCATCCTATCTATGGGTGTCTTGAGCTGCTTGAAGATTATCTAGACAGACTCAATCAAGAACATTCCTTCTTAGGGGAATCCATCCCATGAAAATATAAGAATATGGTGTAGCTAAAACTATCTCATTTTGTCAGACACAAAATGCATAGTGTGAACAATATCACTTTCCATGGATAACGTGAACCTAGATAATTATCGTGAAGCTAAAAATCTAGTTGATCCTTAGGTGTTGTAGGATGCTCTAGTTTAGCTCTGTTATAGACATACAGATTAAAATTCTCTTGAATCTCAAAAAGAAGATAATAAGGAGAAGTTTTATCTTCAAGATAAATTAACAACAAAGAACACATGATAACAATAAGGTCAACCCCAACAGGTGAAAAAAATAGGCAATGGCTCATGGTCTCTCTAAATAAAGCTTATAAGTTTTTTAAAATGACATACCAGTTCATTCATTTCATTTATTAAATTTAACAGGTATCTTATTTCACGGTCCATATATGATGATATATCACATGCATTAAATATGTCCCTATCATGAATAAAACGTGTGACAATATATCTCAATATGCTTATCATGATGAATTCAAAATCATCTCTTGCCATACTGGGACATGAGTATAAATCTAATTAAACAACAGCATCTACAAAATGTGATCATCTGAGGTAAAATATCATTAAAACATAATAAGATAATATCTTGAACATCAATACCATCCCTTGGAACTCAGATTTACCCCCCATGAATTTTTCATCTAATCCCATTAACAAGCTCGTTACCATGTCCTAACACATCCTAGTCTCTTTTATACCTTTCCAAAAAAGTAAATCAACAGAAAATAAAAACCCAATATCTTCTTTAATACCACTTTGTAACATCCATTGATCTGATACTCCTTCATGTGGCCAAACATGGTTAGTTATGGGACCTCAATATTGACTCATGCATGCTATAGGAAATGAATATCTAGCGGGGGTTGAAGAATATAGTGGGTAGACTATATCCCATTGTGAAAAGTTAAAATATTGTGAAAATAATAAAATATTAATAAATAGAAGAGTAATGGAAAATAGAAGAATCTATACAACATACCACTAGTAAGTGAAAGGAGAAACCAATAAGTTAAATAATAGTGAACCATGTAATGAAAGGATGAAATGTATCTAAATTTCATGTTGATATTCATGCAAATCAAAGAAACTAGTGGCAAAAATATACATAAAATACCCTAGTCATGAACTCCAAGTCGGCCCCATCTCCAAGATCCAACCCATCCAACAAGAAATAATCAATAAAAATATCCTTTTTCCTTGTCTAAACTTGCATCAATGTATTTTTCTATTACACCAAATGGAATCCTAAGTAGGGTGTGATTAAAACATAATGGGTTGAAATCAATGTGTCTAAACCAATCTAATCTAATAATAAGTTCACGCAAAAAAAAGTGATAAACATGTGTATTAATTAATAAAATTAATACAATATGACAATGAACCTTCTTTACCACTATGCCAGAATATATCTGAGCATATAGAACAAATATTCCAACCAATACCATATATCTATGGTATAATAAAGTAACCTTTAAAATCCCTTGGAATAATAATTTTATTATTCATGAAATTCAACCTATATAACAATTTCAGCATCCGTGGAATATCCTTGTGTATATAATCATTAGAATGTGAAATTAAGACACTGACTCTATATAAGAATTAAATAAAGAAACTATTCCATTCTATCTACATATAAGAATTAAAACATAAAAAATGACCAAGACCAATATATAATCATTACAACAAGAAACTAAAAAGTTATTATATAAGAATTACAACCCAAAACTGGGAAAACCCTACCATATATTCATTATAACATGAGTCTGAACACATGTCAATGGAGCAATACTATCACTATACCATATCATAATACTCAATTGTTAATTTTTCAAATTACCATTTCCCTTTCAATTTCACATTCATTTTTATAAAATATTTTCAAAAACCATGTTGGTAAAAAATTTGCCGTTACAAAAGTGATTCTATGTCAATAAATCAACTAGTTTCTTATATGATGAGAAGAACACATTAAGACATTATTCAATTAATTATTATCCATGGGTTCTCCCTTGTAATGGGTCTCTAAAATATAGGCCGCAACACCATTGGATTCAAATAAATCCAAAGAATAATCCAATCCATGTTTTATCATCATTCATCATTTAATTAATTAATTCAGATGTTGTGTCGGTGTAATCACAATATTTCATATATTTAACAATTAAAATTTCCATAGGGTTTGATTTTAGACCACATAGCTTAATTTGGTGATCAAAGAATTCTTCCAAAAGATAATGATAATAAAGGATGAAGGCAAAGATTATTACAATGAAAAGATTGATCACATGATATCAAGATCAACCACCAAAAATACAAATGTCAAGATATTCCACCAGTACAACAAGATAATAACAGAAGAGAAGGGAAAACTGAATCAAACAAATCTCTAGGATTGATAACTCTATTGGGACATTCATAATTGAATAAGGAACTCCAAAATCAAATGTAAATCATCTTGGGTTTGAGAGAGTAGGGATACAAATGGGTGAAATGTAATTCAAAGAACAAAATACATTCAAAACTATAAAGAAAAATTAATATATATCCTGTAATATTTACAAGATGTGTAATTCTTGAATTATGAGTTACTCTAAATAATGATTCACCTCAGGTTAAAATAATATCTCTTGAACATTACATGAATGTGCCCCATTTTCATAGAGTGTAATAATTTCATGTAATGAATCCATTTCATGGAAACGTCATGGAGATAGTTAAATGTCATGTAACATTTTCATGGTGTGTAAATTCCTTATATAAAACTATAATCCCAACTTCAACTAATGAACCTAAACCACCTCTGTAGCCTTGTAAACTCACGGTTAATCCATATAAGACACTTTTTTCATGTTTATACCCAAAATCCAATAATTATAACCAACACACATCGGAAAGTTTTATGTTATTTTCAACAAAAATTTATATATGTTTTCAAATGAGTCTTGACCACCATGGTTTAAAAAAAAGAAACCACAAATAAAATATGTTAAAAAAAAGAGGGACGTACATGAAAAAATATGGGATCTTACACATATCCATGTTTTATAAAATATATATTCCAAAACATTTTTTATTATGTTATAATATTTTGTAGTCATTTTTCCCATTACTTAAATTTTTAATTTTTTAAAATTAATATTTTTTTTATTTTTTAAATGGGGTACATTTGACTTTTTACTGAATATAGGAAACTATTTTTTAACATACACGATTTGAATGGAATTTCAATCCTTAATGACGAGTCAATGATTTAAGGCTTCCTTTACATGTTTCCATATTTATTTTAAAATAATATGTTTTCCTTCCTATTTTTAATATTTTTAGGTTTTAAATATGTGATTTAATAATAAAAATGGTATTTACCTCCTATAATGTTTCAGTGATCTTTTAAAGATATTTTTCATCTATGATAACATCCTTTGATGTTACTTATGATTTACTGGAGATATAATCCAATGATACCATAATTATTATTTATTTAAATGGTTTATTATTAGTGTGAGGAATTTTTTATGAAACTATTATACATGGGGTATTCTATGATAAATAATTGAAAAGTTTATGAAACCCCTTTTTTCCATGGGTTATGATATATGGTATTTTTTTTGATTTTTTGGAACACATATAAATTAATTTTGATTATCTAATGGGTGGTCTCGAAATTAAATATCCCCCCAATGAATAAGGAAAATATTTATATCTTAATAGATAAAAATGACTGAAATGTGATGTGAACCCATTTTAGTAAAAGACTCTATCTTCTATGATAGTACTGGATTTGAACCATGACTATGGAATGGGGAGTGAACCAAATGAAGTATTACAATATTGGGAGTGAATTTTGACTATGGAATGAGGATTAAACCCAATACTGAATTATTTTCATTGATGTTTTCCTTGACTGCTAGTGAAATTATTTTCAACGTACATGTGTATTCCAAGAACTTATGTCTTATGCTAATTTTATTCACCCATGGTTTTGATTTTTCATTCCTTATATGTTAATGATTTATATTCTTATTATTTTTTCCAGGAATAGAGATCATGAACTATGATATATAGGGTATGTTTTTAAAATGATAATATCATATTATCGTACCATTTTTCTCAATTTTGACTTTTGTGATTGTTGATAACACCCTTGTTAACCATTATTGAGAATATAAGCTCACTCATTCTTATGTTATATTTCCCAAGGTTATAGAAATTAGATTATGTAGGGAATGTCTATGAGAATTATTATATGGGAAGATATTAGTGGAAAGTGCTTAATATATTTCATGAAATAACAAGATTGTGTATATAGTATCCAAATAGACCAAACCATTATGATCCAAAAGTGTGTATTTGTGAAATTTATTGAGTATTGAACTAGAAATAGGTAATATTTATGTATGAAAAATATGTTTCTCTATATATACATGAACTAAATATCAATTCATTAAATTATTTGTTCTATAAAAATATAATTTTTCCAATATAGTGTACTTCTTTAAAAATAAATGAAATAACTTAGTCTCCAAAAAAAATCAATCAAATTAATATCTATATCACAAAAATATATTCCCAAAATGTAATAAATATTTAATCCCAATTATCCAAAATTTCCTCAATATCAATGATCATATTTATCCAAAAGGTTTTCCAAAAAAATTAAACTTATTTCCACAAAATATTAATTTATTATTCCTTAAATGTATATTTCACTAAATCTCATACTAAACCAATGGGTTGAATTCCAATAAATGTCTCCCAAAATATCCTCAATAACCATAAATTATAATAATAGAAAACTTAAATGGGGTAATTATGTATTTAATCTTATGACCATCCTCTATCTTATCAACCCAAGAAATTTTAGATTAATCCCATATCAATAAAGTATATCATAAACTTCCAAATGTTATACCCCCTCATTCATCATAATATATTATAATAAAAATGTCAAATAACTGAAGTATATCACCTGGAGTGTCTATCCAGGTGTCTAGTCTTAGGAACAGTCATCATGCACCAGGGATAGTTGAGTTAATAAATATTTTTACACTACTGGAGTTGGTAACCCAAGGTACATCTTTTCAACAACAACATCCAATTTATATTATATATATAAGATTTTATTTTTTACAAAAACTACACAATCTATACGTTACCAATGATTAAAGATGATACCTTACACTTAGACTAATCCCAAAGGTTTTGAACAATGTTTGTAAATCCCAATCTCTAAAAATAAATAAACCCTAATATGAAACAAAATTTATCCCTGAACTATAACATACCTAGATATTACATATTTCTGATTACTATTCACCATATCACTCAAATAAACATTGGCCAAAACCATAAAAGATAGTGTTATTAGATTATATATTTATAAATAACTTATTTTATAAAATAACTCCAATATCTTCTAGAAAAATATTTTATTATTGGGCCCTTCATTGAAATTCTGTACTTAAAACCTTACTTTATAACTTGGTGTAAGGAAATGTAATAAAGGGTGAGATAATTTTTTGACTAATGTTAAACATGAAAGGTATCATTAAATAATCATTTTCCTGAATAATGTGAAAATAAGGGTATTATTAGATGATCATAATAATATAAAATAATACCCAACAATCCAATAATCTGAATCATGTGACATTGTTTAAAATACGGTATTTTTACTCATAATTTAATCTATATTTCTGATCTATGAGAACATATCATAAGAATAGGATCCTTTCAAAATATATTGGAATAATAATAATGTTAGAAATAATATGTAAAGGTTCACTTACAAAGCCATCATCAATTATGGGATATAAACACATTATATAAAATCCCACTCAATCAATTTAGACATTCTCATAAGAGTAACATCCACCCAGTTAAATCCATTATCATCACCCAGTGTATTGGAGGAAAATATATTTATAAGATCACCCATCACACAATCCCAATAAATTCATACTTTTTCCACAAGAAAAAAATATTCATCATATCATTATAGATTATTTCATGAAAATTAAAATGGATTTCAACAATATATCATCGCCATAATCATAAAAGAATTCATCATGTCTTTATTTACACATGGAAAGAAAGTGGGTTTCATGGAAATTCCCAGATTATCAGAAACCATAATGAAAAATAATTCATATGGTATTATTAAAATATATCATCTGTAGAGTGAAAGAAACATAAATTGATGTTAAATTAGATAAAAAATTACTTTAAAAGAAAATTTTATAAAATTCATTGAAATCCTATAAAATATAATTTTATTTCAATATATTTAAAAGTAAAAGTTCCATGATTATTGATAAAATCAGTTTTCTTTGAGAATTAAAATGGAAACATTTAATGTAATAATTAATTCATATAAGGATTATTATGGGGGAAAATATGCTCATTTTGGGTTTTTCTACAAAAACACTCTTTCCACATTCTTGTAAAAAGTCAAAAAGATACTCATTTAGAAAATTCCAAGAATATCATTATGATTTTTTTAAATAAAACATAGTTAAAATTTACACAAAAAAAAATAATTGGACCCTATAATAAAACATTATTTTTTATATAAAATACAGACATTAAAGAAAAAGATTCATAACCACAAGTATAATAATGCTAGTTTTTATTTATAAATATCCTTCAGTTATATTTGTGTACCAAAGAGCATAAAATGATAATAAAACATGAAAATATTGGAATTAAATATATTATAATTAAAAAATTGGGATTCCTTATGTGTGAAATCAAAAAATTCCATTAAAATAAATTTAAAACTAAACAATCCTAATTAAAAGCTAGAATGAAGAATTAACCCGTACTTCTTTGGTAACTGTTGAATCGTAAGCCCCATGAAAAAAAAACTATAAAATTAAATAGTAAATATCATTAATATAAACATATTATTGATATAATATGTTAATGTGGTGGTATTTAAACATTATAAAATATGATACTTGGATAACATAATATATGACCCGAAGAAGATTACTTGAGATGATAAATCCTTACCACTTTTGTAACATCAGACTGATATCCTCTTGGATTAAATAATGTTAATTATAACATTAAATACCATTAATTAAGAATAATACATGATATAAAATGTCTTTGATTCATTATATACACCTCATAAATAGTAATATGTTCATATCATCAAACATGTCTCAATGAAATAATATTGAGACAACAAACCCTTAACTCACATCTCACATGCTCTGTAAGAACTCTAAACATCTATATAATAAAAATTAATATATTATAATTATATGAAATAACTATATAAATAATTTTAATATAATATATGATCCAATAACATTTCATGAATCATTTAACAAAAATTATTTATTAAAATCATTGTTTTTGGGTGAAAATTGTTTCATTTTTCATGATTGTTTTGGTTCAAAATTTCTATTAAATGATTCTTTATCATGATCATATCTTATAAATATTGTTAATAGTGATATAAATATCATTTATATTCATTATATAAAAATTTATAACTGACTATAAAATGTAGAGATAAATTAATGAATTACTCTATTCATCGAGACGATAGTTTGAACTTACACACGAATAATGATTTTGATTTCTCTCAAGAATACGTAAATAAAGATATATAATTTTTTATCATTATAGAATATTAATTTAATCATAAATATAATATATATTTATTAAATATACCATTATAAATATCTATGTGATGTGGTAGTTTAAAATTAATCCTATCACTTCGTGGAAGTGGTAGTCCAAGTGTACACACGAGGGATAATTTAATTTACAATATGATTGAAAAAGTAGAGTAATTTTAAAAAATTAAACTATTAATATATCAAAAATATTTAGGTTATTATATTTTAATTTATGGGATATAATTGAAGTAGGTATAAGAAGAAGAAGAAGTATAACGAAAACGCTCGAATAAGATGATTACCTCATCTTTGAAGAAATCCCTTTGGATATCTCTTTATGAACTATAGGTATGGTATTTTAAGAAGAATATCAGCTATGGAATGTATATATTTAAGTAAAATAGTGTATTTTTAGGGGTTCTCTGAGATATAGGTCTAGTTCAATGTGACGAAGAGAGGAAAGTTAGTGTCCTTAGACAAAGTGGAGGGGGAACCCATGGAACTACCTAATGTGTTAAATTAATATAAATTAATTTTCATATTAAAGTGGATAAAAATGGATATATTTAGAATATAGGATGAATATAATTTCATATTATCTCATATAAAATATTTAGAAATGTTTTGGTGATGTTTTAACCCTTGTCACTTAGTTTTTACCCCCATGTTAACTGTTTTGACGATTACTATGATATCTATGCTTTTTTACTCTTTAGGTGTCAAGAAATTCACTATAAGTAGAAACATGAACCATATTTTCAAAATTGTTAAAATGATAGATCATATTCTAATCACATTTCTTATTATAATAATTTTATGAATTTTAATTCCTTTAATAAAATATTATTTAAAAAAATATACCATCAAAGTTAATTTCCTAACTATTCAAATTATGGAAAAAAAATAAAATAATGTAATTTGAATTTAAAATTTTATAAAATCCATAAATCAATATTATTGATGATAAAATTTTTATGGTTACATTATTTATCCAAAAAATATTATTTTGATATTTTTAAACTAATTTTCTTTGATTTTTCTATTTCTTTCACATGAAAAGTGAACGTGTTGAATAATAATTTAATGTAATGAATCATTAATAAATGTTAAAAATATATATCTATAAAATAAATTATTTAATTAGTTTGATTTTTTTATATCCATTAAAAAAATACTCTTATCCCTTAGTGAAAATATATGATAATTCAAAATAAAGTGAGTTATATTTTGGAATTTTTCATTACGAAAAATAATTCAAATGTATTGATAAAATAAAATTGGGAAAAATGGAAAAAAATATTAGGATTTAATTTATATGTGTGGATGAAATAAATTTTTATAAAAATGATTATAACACAATGAAAATCAATTTTTATAAAATTACATTTTTAAACATAAAATGAACTTATAGAAAATAAAAAATAATATCGATACATATGAATCAATTATGATTATGTTTAATAAAATAGATATTATGTTACATTAAAAATAAATATAAAATAGAAAGGGTTTTTTACATTAGCCTATTTAATGAAATGAAATTTCATTTTAAAAAATCATTATTTATCAATATAGATTAAAAATAAAATTTTTTATAAAAATCCAAATAAATAATTACAATATAATACTGAAACGATGAATTAAAAATGAAATTAATTTCCTTAAATTAAAATTTTAAAATTTTCAAAAAATTAAACATAATCTTCATGAATAAAAATATAATAAAACCATTTTTTAAGGAACAATATTTTTTATGAATAAAATGAATTTACTAAAAACTAAGTACTTATTTATTATTAATAAATAAATATATTTTGTAATAACTAGAAAAATTATAAATAATATCCCCTTTGAGATTTAATTAAATGACCTGTTATGGTTATTGAAAAATATACGCACTTTATTAGTTTTATTATATCTTATGTGTTTTAAAATATAGTTATCAATCGTAACTATTTATAATATAACTATTGAAAATTTATCTTATGATTTCTATAAATATTGGGGTGTGATGAATCCAATTTTCAGGGACAAGGGAATTGATGACCACTACTAGTACGATCATACACTATAAATCCCATTTATCTAAGAATCCGAGTTAGGTTGAATCATTGTGATTCTCCCATGACCATTCCAAAGATGAGATCCAAAAACTAAAGGATGGGAGAACCCATTTATGGAAGAAGATCAAGCTCATCGATTTCACATCCCAAACCACGTACGCCAAACCACCTTATAAAAAATATCACTGTCATTCACCTTAGACACTGGTCATTTTTTTCCATTAAGGTATTTTTATCAAGTCCCTAATAATATCAATATGTATAGAATAATAAATATATTTAATTCATATTGTCTTTACATTGTAAATTATTTCGTTTTTATACAAGACACCACAAATTGTATTTTTTTTGTAATATGAAATCTCAATTTTTGGATTCCTATTTGATGAATTCATGAAATAAATTATTTATTAATAACATAATACAATAAAATAATATATTTTTAATATAAATGATAATATAATTTTTTTGAAGTGAAATGTAATTTTTATATAGTTTCAAATACTTTTATTGTTAAAAAACAACAGTTATTAGTTAATTTATATCATTGTTTTTAAAGTAAAAATTGAAATCATTAGAAATTTATTTTGAAAAAATCAATATTATTTTTCAAGTCAGCATGCTGAAATTATCCTAATGTTCTTTTCATAATTGTTTGAGATAATCAAATTATCATGTAAAAATTAAATACTATATAAATATAAATGTGTATTAAGATGTCATAATGACCAAAAATTAGTGTCATAAATTCTATAAATGGTACACAAGATCAAATATATATGTTTTCCTCTTAAAATAATTTTTTTAAGTTCCTTGATTAATTTTATAATTCCTTTATGAATCCTCCAAAACATATAATAGATTTTAATGTTCTAAGATCAGTTTTTGTAAACATGTCTCACTTACACATCACCAATGGTAATATTTTATTGAGTTCTAACTAATTGATCTATAAAATAAATAAATAAACTTATAATTGACAGAAACCATAGGAAAAGATAATGGTAAGTTTTGTTGTTTTTATTACTTTATTATATAGAGTCAAAAAACTATATTTGAAATATAATAAAAAATTGTCCTCTCTTTTATAATATAAACTCACCCAATATCCCATTAAAATTAGCTAAAAATCATTAGAGAATATAATTACTCTTTTATTCCCTCTCCATATTCCTCCCAACGTCCCCCCATCCTCTCAAGAAGCTCCTTCTATGCTTTTGGAATCACACTCTCAAGAGAGGGGACCTCTCCCTCTTCGTTTCAATTGAAGCACCATTTTTGTATCTATATTTTTAAATATAAATTCATTACATTTAAATGTACTTATAAATATACCTATACTATAAAACAGATGTCATAATAATGAGATATCATTAATCCTCTCAATATAGAATTTTCCCAAGTCATTACTGTGCTGAAATTTAATATGGAACCCTCACATTCTATGCTTTAACGAAGAAAATTTTCTATTTTAATTCCAAGTACTGATGTTGGGATAAGTTTTTACACATCAATATTACTATGGATTTTATGTCCAAATGATGGGAGACCCTTTTAAATTTCATTAAACTAATTTATGTATCTTGAATTACTGTCGTTATACTATTGAAATTTTACTACGATTAATCATGAAAAATGATTATACAGTGAATATCCACACCCCAGTTCCACTCAAGGGTATTCACCAAGATGTACTTATCATTTATATATTTAATAATTACATGTATTTCATGCAAACTCCTTTATATTGGGGATAAATTTGAGGAAATAAATATATATTTTCTGTGATCTTTTTGGAAGACTTCTGCATGTACAAGATATGAAAGCGATGGGTGCACCTAGAATTATATAGTTCTTCAATGAATTGGGTAATCATTAAGTCTCATGTGATATCATGTATGGGATTGGAAATTTAACCTAATCTACTAGGGAACCTTTTCACTATGTTATGATGTTCTGGAGGTTAGACATGACCACTTTTTATAAAGTCATTTTTAATGATTTCTTCCACATTTCCCATGTTGGATTTATGTTATCATGCTACATCATGACTCATTGTTAATGTTTATGATTCCCACCCATTTTATATCCAATTTAAATTCCTATTTTCATACATGTAATATATTCATTATGTTATTATTATTTTATTCCCTTACTGGGATTTATAGCTCTTCCCTTTTTATGCATGTTTCTATGTTATCCAATGTAGTTTTATGAATGATAGAAAATCATGGGAATGTTAAGGATGTTTTCAATAATTCCAACGTTCCCCCTATTTTATGTTGTTATGTAATGTACTTAATTTCATAAATTTCCTATAATTTTCAATCTTATGGGTTTTTATGGGTATTCTTATTTAATAAATCGTGAATTAATTTGTAATAAAGACCAGGGTTATCATATTTGGTATTAAAAGTAGAGGAAGTAATCGGATCCTTAGGATCTCTCAAATGTGAGCGATGAATGAAGAGTGTATCTCTACCCTAAGTACTTCATGAGGAAAGGGTTAACACTTATGATAGTGGTGTGTCCCACCCATGAGGTGTATCCACCCATAGAGTTACCTCATTGGTATTAATTATAGTCAAATAGAAATTATTCCAGACACCTATTGTTGGTGTTATATTAATGTTTATTTATTTTTTAGGATTATGATTAATAAACTACAGTGAAATCCTTAGGTAAAACTATTAATATAATCAAACATCAAAAAATTTGGGTATAGTATAGAGCAAATAGTTTCGAAGAATATATATCCCTATCAAAGAAATAAAGTGGATATAACTCAAGTATAGGGGTACTTAGTGGTAATAATCCAAAAAAGGGTGCATCAAACATGACTCTATCATCACCTGGTGCATGAAAATAGGGATTAACTCACACCCAAATTTATATTTCCATTGTATATTCATTGGAAAATTTAAAATCTCCTTACACATCATTGTTAAGGGAAAAATTCCTATAAGAGTCTATATTAGGAAATAGATCATGGATAACCTAGATTGAACAATAGAAATTTATAAGATAAGGAATAAATATCATTTATAGATTATCCCTGTACTTTTATTGGATTACCATTTTTGTATTTAATATTTTAAATTTACCCGTCCTTAATTTTTCCATTATTATAGACAATGGATTGAAATATGAGGAATTGAGTAAACACCAAATGTAAAGGGAAATGTGATGAATGCCAAGAGATAACCAACCTCATGAGAGAAACACTAATTTTTTTAATGGTACTCTCCCAGTTTAATTAGTTTCTGAATAGAAACATGAATCATGGTAACTACCAAATCCACTTAAGAAAGAAAAATCGACAACTAAGACATTTATGTGACAATGTCCACTGAAGTTCAATGGATCATCTAATCAATTTATATTGGAACAATGGATCAAATCCACAGAAAATACCATCACTATCCTTTAATTCTATGAGAATGATAAGGTTATAAATTCTATTTATCATATAGTGGGATAAGTATATTAGCGGTGGAAATTTATCTAGAATATATAAGTAGAGGAGAATATTGAAGTGATAGGGTGGAAGGACCTCAAAAAAATTTGAAAATTATTTTACCCACACTATATGACAGAATTGAAATATATTTTCTTTCCCCCCAGTAATCGGATAATGACTACATTAGGAAGCACAAGGAAAACTTCACAAGACATGGATGATATGCCGATGGCTTAGTCGATACCCAAGAAATTAAAGTAAAATTATTATTTGTAGAAATAAAATCAAGTCTATGAAATTTATTGACGATCCAAAACATTGATAGCTATGGGTAAATTTTCTAATGTTCCCTCAAATTTTACATTGAGATAAATTAATACCAAGGGTCTCATAAGGATAAGAAGTGGAAAATTGAAATTAATTCTTATGGTATTATAAAGAAATCTTATTGTGGTATGAAATTTCCATATACCACTTTTCAAAAGAGTAGAATGAAGCACCATGTTTCCAATGCTTTCACCGGGGCATGCACATCCTTCTATCGAAGATTCGCAACTATTTCCTTGCATTCCCACTTTCCAAAGGCAGAAGGCATCTGTCACCTATTCAGGAAAATTTTCTCCTTGATCAAAATCGGATGATGGGATGTCAGTTCCTCCTTCTGTGGATTCCTCCTCAGAACTCCTTACAGAGTCTGGGTCTCCCTTAAATGTTTAGTTGTGGTTCATGAATCTCATTCCCGATTCCATATATTTGTGGACGATCGTTAATTACACTACTTCTGTCAGGACTTTCCATGGGGTCTTGACATGGAAGCAACCTTTGGTCAGAGTAGATGACAACATCAGGCATGTCTGGGCATCTATGGATTCATGGACATTGGGGAACCTATAATCTTTCTCATAAGAGAGAATCTCAAAGGTGTAGAACCCACACTACTAGAAAAACAGGTATTTGCAATGGGTCATTTGCGATGGGATCCCGTCGCAAATGGCTTTTTGCGACGGGGGCCCTTCGTAAATGGCCCGTTGTTGAAAACGGCGTCGCAACAACACT
The DNA here is from genome assembly GCA_963277665.1 of Viscum album. Lineage (NCBI taxonomy): Eukaryota > Viridiplantae > Streptophyta > Magnoliopsida > Santalales > Viscaceae > Viscum > Viscum album. The sequence goes on along the minus strand of OY728132.1, from coordinate 1,844,854,195 downwards.
TATTTGCGACGGGCCCGTCGCTAAAGCCTTTTTTTGCGACGGTTATTTTTCCCATCGCAAATAGTACTCCGTATATTTGTAAAAAACTTTTAAAATAGTATTTGTGACGGGACCCGTCGCAAAAACTATTTTTTAAAAAAAATAAAAAACTATTAATAAATTATTTTAATGCATATAATACTACTAGTATTTGCGACGGGCATAGTATCCCGTCGCAAATACTATAAAAAAATAAAAAAATAAATTATTAATAAATTATTTTAGTTAATATAATAATAGAATTATAATTCACAAATAAAAATAATAAATTATTTTAATTAATATAATAATAATAGAATTATAATTCAAAAATAAAAAATAATAGAATATTAATAAATGATTTAATTAATATAATAATATTATAATTATAATTCATAAATAAAAGAAATCTTAATAAGTTATTTTAATTAATATAAAAATAATAGAATTATTTTACATTCAAATATTAAAATAATTCAAGTATTACAAAAAATATAATTAAACTATAATATTATAAAATTTTAATATATATATATAATTTAATATTATAAAATATAAATAATATTATTATTCATATTAATATTGTTATTTAAAAATATAATATTATTAATATTTTATAATGAGACAAAAACTAAGAATAGAAAAAAAAATTGATTTCCCAAATTTTATAACATAAATACAAACTCTAATCTGAAGGAGGGGGGAGGTGGGGGATCTGCAGATGGTGGTGGAGGAAACTCCATCCCTAAAGCATGAGTGAGTCGGCGCATGTACTCCATCTGCTCCTGATGCTGCTGCTGCCACCGACTTGTCTGCTCCTCGTACAACTGCTGCTGGCGTCGACGCTCCTCCTCATGCTGCTGACGCATCTGCTCCTGCTCCTGTCGGAGACTCTCTATCTGTACAGTCTGAGATCACAACTGATCCTCATACTGTGTAGTAGAAGAAGATGCACGAGCTCCTCTCGAGCTGGACGCCGACATCGCAGCACTGCCATAATAATCTCCGGGAGTCAGTCGAGAGCCGATACCAACTACCCGGCCCTTCTTGAAGGCATACTGGGTGGCCTGCATCCATGCCGCCTCATCAAACTGACGGGCAGTGGTCTGATCTGATGACTCGACCGGACTCTCAGGTCGGGCCTGTGATGCTGCGGCCTCATATGACTCCTATAGTTGCAATTTAAAATTAAAATTTTGAATATATTATATGCAAATAATTTTTAAACTTGAAAACAAATAATACTGACCACGATGTGATGCTGACGATCACCTCTGAGCTCCCCAGTAGCAGGATCACTATACATCCTCTGATATACGTTGTACTCTGTAATATCGGGGTGCTCGAGAGCCTATAAGAATAAAAAATAAACTGTTAATATTTATAGTTATATAAAATATTTATAAATAATGTACATACCAGATGCTGTCTATGAGTACTGAAAGAATGACTCCCAGCTCGATGAGTCACCTCCTGTCTCCCCCGATTCTGCCTCCCCACCGATGATCTCCTCTGAAAGGCACCACTCAACCAGTGCGCACATAATCCATCCCATACATGGGATGAAATATACTCTAGTCAGTGTGCTCTACATGACTCCTCAAAATCTGACACTCCTGCTTTCTTCATCGCAGCTTTTCTTAAATTGTGCAAAAACTGACGAAGGCGATCACGCATGGCCACCTCCCATGCCTCGTGGATGGCGTCATGCATGGTATCCTCGATCGGATACCATAAACCCTACAAATAAATCAAAATATCGAGTTAGAAATGAAATAATTTTCAAAATAAAAATTATTTATTTACGTACGTACCAACCAATGGCCGAACATGGCCTGCTGTACATCAATGGGAATCTGCTCCCATGTGGTCCACGACTGAGAGAAATAGTTGCGCAAAATAGCGCTGCCCTGTCTGACTGCTATATGCGGAAAACTGAAAAAATAATAAACATTTATTATGTGAATAGATTAATGAAATCTTAGTCAAATCCACAGGTTATCACACAGGTTATCACACCTCCGTGTGCGTGGATCAAACCCAAGACGTGGACGTCGCTCGGGGACGGGGTCAGGAATCATCAATCGTGTAAGACCACGCCCCCTCCGCGTACTCCCTGGAGCGTCTGCAGGCTGAGGGTCATCTGTCAGCAACGCATCCGCATCGAAAGTCAGGTCAGCATCCGCCAACTCACGAAATGTGGCGTCGTCCATCTGAAACAGAAAATGTTAATGTTAGCAAATAATTGATAATTAATATTATATATACATATCTACATATTATGATTGTATATAAATACCATGGAATTCTATCAGTGTTCATCTTCATCATCATCTTCATATATGTCAATGTCATTTTCATATTCCTCCTCAACATCATCGATATCCATTCGAGTTACAGTTGCTTCATCTCTTACCATTTAAAATTCATATGTGACATCATTAACATCGTCGTCATCACCGACTCTTAAATGTGGGGTGTCGTCATCGATACTCATGTCTCTTTGTAAAAAAGATTGATTTTGAGTACTCTCTTGAAAAACTTCAATTATTTGCACATCAGTGAAAGAACATTCACTTTGACTAAACTGATTGTCTCGAATTTTGGTTTTTATTACACTCCACCAATCAGTCAAGTCTCTTGATGTTGCACAGTACTTTTCATAATAAACTTGATATGCCTGTTGAGCCAATAAGAATGGTTCATTTACAGCGATAACACTTTTACATTTAATATCGATGATTCCATGAGTCGGATGAACATGCACGCCTCTCTCTGTATCCAACCACCAACATTTGAACATGGTTATGTAATGTTGTCCAAGATAACAGAGTTCAATGATTTCATCAAGTATGCCATAAAAGTCAACTTTATTTTCTCGATGATGAGATCCTCTCAAGCTAACTCCACTGTTCATTGTTTTTTTCGATTCCCCATATGCATGTGTGTGGAATCGAAATCCATTCACCACATATGCATTATAAGTTTTAACAAGTTTGGAAGGTGGGTTACTCAATACACAGAGCCGTTTTACAACAACATCTTTTTCAAGTTTGCCTAGAGAATCATAATCTGTCATAGCTGCACAAATTTCCTGAAAAAAATGAGACATGTCTGTTATGGAATCCCAAATCACAGAATTCAACAGACCTATTAATCCAATGGGTAGAAGTCTCTCCATTATAACATGACAATCATGACTTTTTAATCCAGTAATATGACCATTCTTTACACATCTACCCAAATTGGAAGCACAGCCATCTGGAAGTCTCAAATCTGCAATCCACTGACAAAATAATAAACGGTTTTCTTTAGACAGTGTATAAGCTGCTTTTGGTTTCAGTAACCTTTCTGTTCTGACATTCTCAAATAGTTCCAATTCTGGATGCCTGCAAATTTGGGCAAGATCTAAACGTGCATTTACATTGTCTTTTCTCTTTCCTGGCGTATCCAAAACGGTATGAAACAAATTATCAAAACAGTTCTTCTCAATATGCATGACATCTAACATGTGTCGGACCAATAGATCAGACCAATATGACAAATCCCAAAATATGCTACATTTAATCCAATTGTGTTCTTTCCCAAAACCAGAAATTTTCCATTGGTTTATTGTGGGAGAAAAAGTGATGGGAGGTAATGAAAATACAACTGATTTTAACTCCGAACCTGAGAGCATTTTTGGAGGTCCATCCCTTTCAACTGTTCCTTTTCTGAAATGAGATCTGTTTCTGCGAAAAGGATGATCAGCTGGAAGAAATCTGCGATGACAGTCAAAATAACAAGGTTTCTTTCCATGAATGAGCATAAATGCTTTGTTCTCTCCCATACAGTAAGGACATGATTTCTGACCATGTGTACTCCAGCCAGATAACATCCCATAAGCCGGGAAGTCACTTATTGTCTACATCAATGCTGCTCTCAGTATGAAATTCTGTTTCGTTGCAACATCATATGTACTGACACCAGTACTCCATAATAAATTTAATTCATCAATCAATGGCTTCAAATAAACATCAATATTTTTCTTCGGATGTCCTGGAATTAGTAAAGTCAAAAAGATATATGGCTCCTTCATCAACATCCATGGAGGTAAATTGTACGGAGTTAAAAAAACAGGCCAACATGAATATTGACTACCATAAGATCCAAACGGACAGAAACCATCAGTGGAAAGGCCCAGTCGAACATTTCTAGCTTCTCAAGAAAAGGATGGATGCACTCTATCAAAATGTTTCCATGAATCACCATCGGCTGGATGATTCAAGCTTTTATCGGTTGAAATATTCTCTTTATGCCATGACATCATTGTCGTTGTATTCTTAGACATGAATAAACGTTGAAGTCTGGATGTAAGCGGAAAATATCTCAACTGTTTTACAGGAATCAAACCAGACTTCCCGTGTTGTCCTTCTTTATATCTCAGTTGCCCACATGTAGGGCAACTATCCAACAACTCATTTTCCCCAGAATATAAAATGCAGTCATTTGAACATGCATGAATCTTATGACAAGTAAGTCCCAAATTTCGAACCAGCCTCTTACTCTCATAGTAATTTGCAGGTAAAACATTTCCTTCGGGTAACAGTGTTTTCAGCAAAGAAAATATCTGGTCAAAACATGTGTTTGACATTCCGTTATCTGATTTGATAGCCATAAATTTTGCAACTGCTTCTAATTTTCTCATCTTGCAGCTAGGATATAATGCATCCTCAGCAGACTTCAACAACTCATAAAATTCAGACGGTGCCAACTCAGGATTTGAAGCTATATCAGCCGGAGTTTCTGTATGTTGAACAGATGAACCTGCAACATCATGTACTAAATCTTGAAACCGGGATGGATCCGAAATCAAGTTGGTATCACCTGCTCTGGAACTGCGTTCACCGTGTTGATACCAAAAAACATAATCTGGTTGAAAACCAAAACGCAAGAGATGTTCTCCCACTTTTTCAAACGTGTCAAACATTCTCAATGCACATTTTCTGCAAGGGCATTTTATTTTGCCTTCTGAAACAAATTCTGGATTTGATGCCGCAAATGATAAAAAAGTCTCCACACCCTCAACATATACTGGATTTAAACCAGAACCGTTTCGATTTCTATGTTGATTCATCCATATGCGGTCACCTAATAATGATTGTTGATGACTTCGTTGTTCCATATTTCTCTATAAAATATAAAATCATTACTAGTTTTGAATAATTTGTTAGAAAAAACACTCATTCTAGGATAATTATTGGTAAGTATTGTTAATTATAACTAATTATTGGTAATTATTACTAATTATTACTAATTATTGGTAATTATTACTAATTATTACTAATTATTGGTAATTATTACTAATTATTACTAATTATTGAAAATTATTGGTAATTATTACTAATTATTGGTAATTAATACTAATTATTGGTAATTAATACTAATTATTGGTAATTATTACTAATTATTGTTAATTATTACTAATTATTGTTAATTATAACTAATTATTGGTAATTGTTACTAATTATTGGTAATTATTACTAATTATTGGTAATTATTACTAATTATTGGTAATTATTGGTAATTATTGGTAATTATTACTAAGTATTGTTAATTATTACTAATTATTGATAATTATTACGAATTATTGGTAATTATTACTAATTATTGGTAATTATTACTAATTATTACTAATTATTACTAATTATTACTAATTATTACTAATTATTGGTAATTATTACTAATTATTGGTAATTATTCCTAATTATTGTTAATTATTACTAATTATTGGTAATTAATACTAATTATTACTAATTATTACTAATTATTACTAATTATTGGTAATTATTGTTAATTATTACGAATTACTGGTAATTATTAATAATTATTACTCATTATTGATAATTATTACTAATTATTGGTAATTATTATTAATTATTACTAATTATTAATAATTATTAATAATTATTGGTAATTATTACTAATTATTACTAATTATTGGTAATTATTATTAATTATTACCAATTATTGGTAATTATTGGTAATTATTACTAATTATTGGTAATTATTACTAATTATTTCTAATTATTGGTAATTATTGGTAATTATTTTTAATTATTACTAATTGTTGGTAATTATTACTAATTATTACTAAGTATTGGTAATTATTACTAATTATTGGTAATTATTACTAATAATTACTAATTATTTGTAATTATTACTAATTATTGGTAATTAATACTAATTATTGGTAATTAATACTAATTATTGGTAATTATTACTAATTATTGTTAATTATTACTAATTATTGGTAATTATTACTAATTATTGGTAATTATTACTAATTATTGGTAATTATTACTAATTATTGGTAATTATTAATAATTATTGGTAATTATTGGTAATTATTGGTAAGTATTGTTAATTATTACTAATTATTGGTAATTATTACTAATTATTACTAATTATTGGTAATTATTACTAATTATTACTAATTATTGGTAATTATTACTAATTATTGGTAATTGATACTAATTATTGGTAATTAATACTAACTATTGGTAATTGTTACTAATTATTGTTAATTATTACTAATTATTGTTAATTATTACTAATTATTGGTAATTATTACTAATTATTGGTAATTATTACTAATTATTGGTAATTATTACTAATTATTGGTAATTATTACTAATTATTGGTAATTAATACTAATTATTGGTAATTAATACTAATTATTGGTAATAAATACTAATTATTGGTAATTAATACGAATTATTATAATTATTGGTAATTATTGGTAATTATTGTTAATTATTGGTAATTATTACTAATTATTGGTAATTATTGCTAATTATAACTAATTATTACTAATTATTGGTAATTATTACTAATTATTGGAAATTATTACTAATTATTGGTAATTATTACTAATTATTGGTAATTAATACTAATTATTGGTAATTAATACTAATTATTACTAATTATTACTAATTATTACTAATTATTACTAATTATTGGTAATTATTGTTAATTATTACTAATTATTGGTAATTATTACTAATTATTGATAATTATTACTAATTATTGGTAATTATTATTAATTATTACTAATTATTAATAATTATTACTAATTATTGGTAATTATTATTAATTGTTACCAATTATTACTAATTATTGGTAATTATTATTAATTATTACCAATTATTGGTAATTATTGGTAATTATTACTAATCATTTGTAATTATTGGTAATTATTGGGAAGTATTGTTAATTATTACTAATTTTTGGTAATTATTACTAATTATTACTAATTATTGGTAATTATTACTAATTATTACTAATTATTGATAATTATTACTAATTATTGGTAATTATTACTAATTATTGGTAATTAATACTAATTATTACTAATTATTACTAATTATTGGTAATTATTCCTATTTTTTTACTAATTATTACTAATTATTACTAATTATTACTAATTATTGGTAATTATTACGAATGATTACTAATTATTACTTATTATTGGTAATTATTGGTATTTATTCCTAATTATTACTAATTATTAAAAATTATTGATAATTATTGGTAATTATTACGAATTATTACTAATTATTACTAATTATTCCTAATTATTCCTAATTATTCCTAATTATTCCTAATTATTCATAATTATTACTAATTATTGGCAATTATTGGCAATTATTGGTAATTATTGGTAATTATTGGTAATTATTGGTAATTGTTGGTAATTATTGGTGATTATTACTAATTAGTGGTAATTATTAGAAATTATTACTAATTATTACTAATTATTGTTAATTATTGGTAATTATTACAAATTATTGGTAAGTATTACTAATTATTGATAATTATTACTACTTATTGGTAATTATTACTAATTATTGGTAATTATTACTAATTATTGGTAATTATTACTAAGTATTGGTAATTATTACTAATTATTCCTAATTATTGATAATTATTGGTAATTGTTCCTAATTATTAGTAATTAAATGAATAATTACCAATAATTAGGAATAATTACCAATAATTACAAATAATAACATTATTAGTATATTTTATTATTAATATTAAAATAATATAATTTTCTAATTTATATACAATTCTCCTTTCATCTGTGCGTTTTCTATCTCCACATACAAATAATACATGTGAAAACATCAAACACACAGATAAAAAGAGAATTGTATATATATAAAAAATTATATTATTTTAATATTAATAATAAAATATACTAATAATGTAATAATGTTATTATTCCAAATTATTGGTATTTATTATTAATTATTAATATTTATTCTTAATTATTAAAAAATATTACTAATTATTCCTAATTACCATTAACTATGAACAATACTAATAATTTAAATTTATTAAGTAACAAAAAAATTTAAACATAATTAAATTACAACTAATTAAGAATAATTGAAACTAATAAAAAATTAAAAATAAATATTAAATTAAAATGAACATAAATACCTTGAAAATTGATCTTCTATGATCGTTCTTCAAAACTTTAATATCAACTCCGGAGAAAAAAATTAAACTGGAGAAAAACTGAACTTTAGAAATACAACTTTGAGAGAAGAAGAAGATGGAGTTTGAGAATGATTTGAAAAAAAATGGATGGGGGTATTTATAGGTTAGATTATTTGCGACGGGTGCATTTGCGACGGGAATCCCATCGCAAATAGTGTTATTTGCGACGGTACCCGTCGCAAATACCTTAGCCAACATTTATTACGGTCAACGGTTAAATAGTTATTTGCGACGGGTCCCGTCGCAAATAACCACCTGCCGACATACTATTTGTGACGGGGGAATATTCCCGTCGCAAATACCTTTTACCGCCGCCGGTTATTTGCGACGGGAATATTCCCCCGTCGCAAATAGTTTTCCCACGATTTGGCGCGCAACGCGCGCCAGTTCTTTTGCGACGGGGAAAGCAATCCCGTCGCAAAAGCCTACTTATTTGCGACGGGTAAATACCCCCGTCGCAAATACCCATTATTCCCGTAGTGCCATGGCATCCCACATCAGCCGTGGGGTATCTTATGTCGGAGTCATTCTTTGAGGTTTTCCTCAACTTTCCATTTTTAACACAGGGTATGCCACCAGTTTAACATTTTACAGATACGGTTACACCAAAGTTGTGTCTTCTAAGATTTTCCTTAGGAATCTCATGTTTAACACGAGGTAGGTCACAAGTTTAATGTCTTACGGGGACCGAATGAGGGTGATCATAACGTCCCATAGAGACAGATCATATTGGTACTTCACTAGGAGGGAGCATTTGGAAGGTTTACCAGGTGGTTGGATCAAAATAATAAATAAGAGCATACCCAAGATGGTGTGTCCCATAAAGGAAGATGTCACACCGTGAAGGCTGATATAGACACCACTGAGGTAGGATTAGGGATTGGGCACCCTATAATGGCGGAACACCAAGGTTTACCATTGGTTGGGATTGAACCTCATGGATGTTTCCTATATACCCTATGTAGAGGACAAGGATCAAAACCCACATAGTTCGAAGGGGTGATGAATTAGGGTATACAGAAAGCACAACAACCCAAATACATGCTAGGGCTAATGCATGGAAAGTGGCCCGAGTATTGTTAGGAGCAGTGAGGAGGTGGAAGAAATGATCCCATTGGGATGTGGCGGCCTGGGTATGAATCAGGATGGATAATGGAGAGTTCAATGAAGTGGATAGGGAATGAGATGGAACCGATGTGTGGACGACAGAGATGTTGGGATTGAACCTTGAAGAGACTTCCTACGTATCCCCGTGGTAGGGAATCATAATCAGTGTAGTTCGGTGGGATAATGGGACACCTGAGGAGGTGACACGTGAGAATGGATTCATGGATGGGATCTTGAGGAAATATAACCTCCAGGTTGGGTCATGACCTTCCCCGAACACATAGGCTTGAGGGAGAGATTAGGATGAGACATGAGTGATTGGCTTGAACCTCAGGGAGGCTTCCTATGTATCCTCTTGGCAGGGAATCAAAGTCCACATAGATCATTTGAAGAAGAATTACTGTATATTGGGGACTTCAATGGCTTATCGTCGATTGGGGGACGTCAATGGCTTACCGCCAAATGGGGATGACAATGAATTATCACTGAATGAGGTTTAAAATTGCTTACGAATAAATGGGGTTGACAATGACTTACCAATGAATGGGGATGAACCTCTGGGAGGATTCCTACATACACTTTGTAGGAGACAGGTATCAAATCACACATAGTTTGAATGGGTGCAATTTAATTTATTGCACGACGAAAAGGGGGAGTACAGTTTAATGTTCTGCAGGATGGGGGATGACCGACATGAAGTGGTCGGGACCAGATGGATGGTGGACATGAACCTCAGGGAGGCTTCCTACATACCCTATCTTGGCAAGGATCAAATTCGACGTAGTTCGGGAGGAGTGGGAACTAATGTGAAGGGGGGTCAAAACCAATGGTTGTTGGGCTTGAAACAAAGGGAGGCTTCTTACGTACATTGCCTTAGCAAGGATCAAAGTCCACATAGTTCGGGATGGGTGTTGGTGAGCCGGATTGAAGATAGTCGGGACCAATGGTTGTTGGGATTGAATCTCAGAGAGGCTTCCTACGTACCTTGCCTTGGAAAAGATCAAAGTCCATGTTGTTCAGGATGGTGGGAACCAATGTGAAGGGGGTCAGATCTAATGGATGGCGTGGGGACTTACAGTCTAGGGTAGCCAAGGTAGGATTCTACAGTCAATGCTTACTACTCTAAGCCCTCATGATTCGTGCTCGGTGTGAGAAACAATGTTAGAAAGGGCCTGACGATCGTAGCACAAAGGTGCATCCATGAAGGCTGGTGGATGGGGATTATACAAGGAAACTACCTTGGTGCCTCTAGGGAGTGGCAATGGTGGATGGGGATTACGCAAGGAAGTTACCCGAGTGCCGCTATGGAGTGGAAATAGTGGATGGGGATTATACATTGAATCTGCCTGGGTGCCGCTATGGAGCGACAATGGTGGATAGGGATTACGCAACGAAGATTTTCGGGTGCCTTACTCAAGTCTGGCCATGAGGACATCTAACTCATTGGTGGGTTGAGGCATATAATATAGGTATACACTTATGCACTAGTGCAAAAGTGGGATAATAGCGAGGGGATTTGGAATCTTCCCAAACAAAGAGAGATGAAAAATATGAATCAAAATCCTGACTCTCGGAACACGTTGAGGGTAGTGTAACATTGTAGGATAATTATTGACCATGTTCGAAACACAACATCCATACCGTGTTTTCCTGAAATTGGGATAAACAAATGAGGGTCTACTACTAACGATGTTCGAAACACACGACCTGACTTGAAGTGTCGTTCAAAGCCTTACGGGGCGTTGGCCCAGGATGGTAGGTGAGTCGTTGTGGCATGGGACCAGGCCATTAGGGGGTCCCTTCAGACATGGAAGAGGATGAATATCCATACGAAGAACACACAAAGTGTGAGGTGGAGTGATGGATTGTTTGAACAAATTATAATGCTCTTGAAATTAATCCACTATAACCATGGAATGAGGCATCTTATTCGTACCACATCAGGAATCTCTTATTTGGAACAAGATTAATCATTTTATTGAATAATAGGGTATACTTTAGTTTATAGTCATGTAGAGAGAACTGTTGGAATCATATTCTTGGAGCATAAGGAATCTATTTTTTGGTGAAAGAGGCATCCTATATTTGTCAAATAGGGAGTACTACAATTTATAGTCATTTTGAGAGGACTATTGGCCTCTCATACTTAGAGCATAAGGAATCTCTTGATTGGAACAAGAGGCATCCTATGTTTCGAACATAGGGTGAACTATAGTATATAGTCAAGTAGATAGGATAGTTAGGTAGAAGGGTCCTAGTAATGGCTGGTGTTGGGACTTACGCAAGAGCGGCCACTTCTTGTTAAACATGGCATATGAGACAAGTGATGGGGTTTGGATGATTTACTTGAAGAATTTTTTGACTCAAGGTACTCGGGGAATTGTGTAACGACCCAAAATTTTGAATAAATCTTGTTTCCTAATTTTATGTGTTATTTTATTTTATTTCTATACTCAACAAAAATGTTTCATTTGATAACATTAGTATAATTAAAATGAGACCGTTGGGTTTTTGACTGTTATATGACCATTGGTCAATATGACCGCTGGAACTAAACGTTTTGATTATTGTCTCTAAATACTAGTAATATTGGTTAATTATTATTGAAAGAAGATTTGATGGCCTCTCCAAGTAGTCTTGGACCGATCGAAGCCCATCTAACAGAACTTGGGAAGGAGGTAGCACCACTGGGCTTTGCTCTGGACCAAACCCAAGCCGAACTTCATCGTGTGAGGCTAGAACGGAATCGCCTTTGCGAGAAGTTCAAACTAATAGAAATTACTACTCGTGCGATGTTGGCCGAGCCTCCCTCGGATTCTATCACCTTAGCACACCTTACACTTAGGTCCTATGCTGGTGTGATAAGAGGCTATGTAAGGAGACCGTAACTGCCTTGTGTAATCCCTTATTTAAAAAAAATGGGATTTCTTCTAATGATGAATTTTATGAATTTTCAAATGACCGGATAAATATAGTATGCATATTTTTGATGAATTTTAGAAAAAGGATATTTTAAAAATGTTTGTGTAAACCTTAAATAATTAAAAATGTGTAATGATTTTCAAAAAATGGTCTTCTACAATTATGTTCAGTGCGAAATTTAGAGTCTAATAAGATCAACATGATTTTTGATGAATAGTAAATTATGAATAGTGATTTTATGATTAGGATTATTAATGTGTCCAAATGGATTAGTAATCTCACTTAAATAAAGTATTAATATAATCTAGGAACCTTGATTAAGTAATGTGATTCAATAAAATGGTTAAATAACGGTTTCATAAATTATTATTCAAGTATAAGTTTTTTCAAGTGAATAGTGTTTTTTAATTTAAAAATTAAATTAATAATATTTTAAAAATTATTTTTATAAAATGGATTTCATTTTTGAACTCAGAGCACCGATATTATGTTATGGTAATTTTTGGGGTTTTTTCTGAAAAAAATGAATTTTCGGTGAATAGTGTATTTATTTAAAAAATAAATTAAAAATAGTTAGAAAATTATTTTTATAAAATGGAGTTAATTTTTGAAATCAGAGCACTGATATTTGGTTAAGGTGAAATTTTGGGATTATTCTGAGAAAGTTGAATTTTCAATGAATAGTGAAAATACAGTTTTTAAGTTACGGGTGTTTAATGACATCATTAAATGATATATTAAGTATGTAATCAATATGGTAGACTTATGAATAGTAAGATAAGGTATGAGGTGTCCCAAGTGTCCAATACAATGGGAAAATACCATGGGCAAGCCCATGGTTTTGTGAAAACCACTAATGAGGTGTCCCTTGGCCATTAATGCTTTGTCCCCTCACTTTCCCTATAAATACCAAGTCATCCTTTCATCCATTAGACTCCCCACTCTCCCCCAACGATTTTCTGGTCTCATTACCTTTCAAGGAGTCCTCCCAAGGTTCCCCCAATCCCTCAAGGTCCCAACCTTTGAGTTTTAAGTGTTACATTTTAAGGTAAGTGATCCGACCTCTCTCTTTCTTTTCAAGTAATCTCTTTTATGTCATTCCTTTTATGCGCCATGTTATTATGTTGGAGGATGTTATTTTATATTCATTATACTGTCATTTTTATGTTCATATAATGAGAGATCCCCTCTTACTCTCATTATTTCGTTTTATGAAGTTTTAAGTGGCGTCGTTAGGCTGCCGAATTTTTTGTAACAGATTCTTTCTCCCTTCTCATTTTTCAAGATCTATTTTCATGTAAAGTATTTCAAGTTCCTTATTTATTTTTTGGGGTATGATATATAAATTTATCATAATGATCTTTTATGATCATATGATGAGAGACCCTATTTTATCTCATCAATTCATTTTCGTTGATGTTTAAGTGGCGCCGTTAGGCTGCCGAATTTCTAAGGGGTTCTTTCACCCTTCTCGTTTTCAAGATCTACTTTCATGTCAAGTATTTCAAGTTACTTTTTATTATTTTGGGGTATGATATCTATATATATCATACTGATATTTTATGATAATATGATGAGATACCCCATTTGATCTCTTCAATTTAGTATTTATAAGTTTTAAGTGGCGCCGTTAGGCTGCCGAATTTTTAAGTGGTTCTTTCACCCTTCTCGTTTTGAAGTTCTACTTTCATGTAAAGGCTTTCAAGTTCTTTTTTATTATGTTTTGGTATGATCTCTATATCTATCATACTGATATTTTATGATCATATGATTAGAGACCCCATTGGATCTCTTCAATTTAGTATTTTGATGTTTTAAGTGGCGCTGTTAGGCTGCCAAATTTTTAAGTGGTTCTTTCACCCTTCTCGTTTTGAAGTTCTACTTTCATGTCAAGTCTTTCAAGTTCATTTTTATTATTTTGGGGTATGATCTATATATCTATCATACTTATCTTTTATGTTCACATGATGAGAGACCCTATTTGATCTCGTCAATTCATTTTTTTAAGTTTAAGTGACGTCGTTAGGCTGCCGAACTTTCATAAGAGAAACCTTATTTTTATCTTTGTTTCATGTTCTTCATTTCATATGTTACATCTTTCAAATTTCATTACCATGTTCATATATCCTTCATATTCTGTCCCTATACTGTTTTATGGATCATTTATGAGTGGGTGACCCATGTCCCCTCTCTTTTTAATGTCTTTTAAAACCTCATAACATAGCCGTTATGCTGCAGAATTTCCGTCTCAAAATGTCTCTCTCCTTTTATAAAGTTCTTTTGTTTTATGAAGTTAATACAGAATGATATTTCTTATAAAGGGGTATTCGCATATATATACCAAAATGTTCTATTTTAAATTCTGGTATTTACATACATGAGACCCGCCTTCCTTTTCTGGGGGTTTTAAAGTGACATAAAGATCATGTCTTTAAAGCAGTTTTAAAACGTTATGATTATGCAATGAAACCCATTTATTTTATTCTATATGGGTTATTTATGAAATGTTTGATGATGATATATGTGGCTCAAATGATAATAAAGGAAAATTTAAGTGTGCACTCTGATAGCGCTCCAATGCATTGGGTAATGATGTAACCACTAGAGATTACAATTTTCATGATACCTTGGTGAATAACCTTGGTAATTTTCAAATGACACCTTGGGGATGGACCTTGGTGATATGTTCATGATTGTCTATGTTAAATGATGTAGCCACATCTTCAAGTTATGAAAATGTTATTTTTATTATGATATTCCTCATGATTTCATTCTCATGCCTTAAAGTTTTTTTCATGACCTTATTGAAGTATCTCAAGTTCACATGTAAAATGTTTCTCTTGTTTCCCTTACTGGGATTTTTGCTCACCCTTTATTTTTGATGTATGTCCCCAGGTTATGTGATGCAGTAATGAACCTAGGATGAACATGAGGAGAATCCTTTCAAGTTTTTTAGAAGAATGTTTTATGTTTTCATGTTTAAAGTTCCTGGTTTCCAAGACACTAAACCTTAAAGATCCTCGGTTTTGTAAAATGTAATGAAAGTTTATGTGATAAAAAGGCGGGATGTTATAGTTGGTATAAAAGGATGGTTTAGTTATTTGTGGAAATTAGGATATGAAAACTTTAGGAAGAACCCTATAGAAATGTTTAAATATATGAAATCTTCTTGGTATTTTGGTGAGTATTGAGTAAGGGGTTTTCAAGAAAATACATCCCTGTCTGGATACAAGCAGGTTGAGGTGCCTCTGACACATATGTACATAGGGGTAAAACATGAAAACACCGCTTTGAGCTAGACTCGAACGAGAACTGGTACACAACAACGGGCCTTGTTGCACTCTTGGTTACTACACTCCCGGGGGATATGCTTTGGTAAATTAATAATCTTAGTATGAACAATTATTAAAGGAACAAGGATAAAAAAAATATTCACATAAGAATATATTATCATGGATAACCTAGTTTGAAACCTAGGGGATCGCAAGTTAGGGTATACTTTCCTTCTACAAGTTATCCTTATATGATTTAAGCTCCTTTTCATGATTATTGGTTAAGTATTTAAGCCCCTAATTGTAGTTTCTTTTCTTAGTTAATGGAGGGAAATGGAAGAACATGTCCCAACAACCAAAGTGATAGGAAATGTGATGATTTCCATATTAATATGATAGTGATCATTAGGGTATTAAAATATGATTATTATTTTGGAAGACGTTCACTATTTTGGGGACCCTATATGATCTAGGTAAATAGATTACTACGGTATTTTCATTGAGGAGTAAGGATGACTTATATTTTGAAGAATTGATGAATTTAAGGCAGACTTTTATTAATTTAGGTTACTTATGGGAATGATTAACCTATCTTGGGTAAAATATGTTTAGGTTAGCTACTTTATTTATAAGATTTTAGGAGTGGTTGATGTTGTTTGGATATGAAAAATGAAGTTTATTTTGGAAGACTATGTTATGAAATCCTTCTTGTATTTGGGTTTCAATCTTAGTTTGGTTTATTTTGAGGAATTTTAAGGACCGTTATTTATGGAATGGTCTATGATGAACTTTGGGTAGTACCATAGAACTTTGAAGATTTAAAAGTAGTTTCCATTCCTATGGGATTGTTTTTTTTTGAAGAGTTGTTTTACCTTACCCTTTCTATTTTTGGGATAATGTTTAAAGATATAAGAAATATATAGTTAATCTTTTGTGGATTATGTGATTCTCTAGAAGATGATTCTTGTGTTTTGATGAGACCAAGTAGTTTTGAATGATCATAGTTTGGAGAAAAGATTAGTTTTGGGTAGAAACTTATTAAAGGATGAAACTCTACATGATGATAGGTATATTTTCTTATGTTTTTGTTTTATGTTGTAAATTAATTCCTCAAAATTATGAAAAGGAACGTAAAACAAAAACGTTGTTGGTTTACATTTCCTACTAGGTAATCAAAGACCGTTTACACACATCATAAGTTTGGGATTTTCTTATAGTTAAATTTATCCTAATCATGTTCTCTATCACTCTCCCCCCGAACCTGACCCTTTGTTTTTCTTCCATGTCCATGTTTTACTACATGGAATCCTAGTGTGGGTTAACTCGGGTGACCTTCGTACTTCCCTTTCTTTATTTTAAATTAATAATTTTACTGACTCCTTTTCTGATGTGGGACTTTCAATGAAATTTCAAAACCCAATTTTAAAAATTGCGAGGATGCAATTTCTTAAGGGGGGAAGAATGTAATGACAAGAAATTTTGAATAATTCTTGTTTCCTAATTTTATGTGTTATTTTATTTTATTTTTATACTCAACAAAAATGTTTCATTATATAACATGAGTATAATTAAAATGAGACCGTTGGGTTTTTGACTGTTATATGACCATTGGTCAATATGACCGCTGGAACTAAACGTTTTGATTATTGTCTCTAAATACAAGTAATCTTGGTTAATTATTATAGAAAGAAGATTCGATGGCCTCTCCCAGTAGTCGTGGACCGATCGAAGCCCATCTAACAGAACATGGGAAGGAGGTAGCACCACTGGGCTTTTCTCTGGACCAAACCCAAGCCGAACTTCATCGTGTGAGGCTAAAACGGAATCGCCTTTGCGAGAAGTTCAAACCAATAGAAATTATTACTCGTGCGATGTTGGTCGAGCCTCCCTCAGATTCTCTCACCTTAGCACACCTTACACTTAGGTCCTATGCTGGTGTGATAAGGGGCTATGTAAGGAGACCGTAACTGCCTTGTGTAATCCCTTGTATTAAATAAAAATTGGGATTTCTTCTTATGATGACGTTTATGAATTTTCAAATGAACGGATAAATATAGTATGCATATTTTTGATGAAATTTAGAAAAAGGATATTTTAAAAATGTTTATGTAAACCTTAAATAATTAAAAATGTGTAATGATTTTCAAAAAATGGTCTTCTATAATTATGTTCAGTACGAAATTTAGAGTCTAATAAGATCAACTTGATTTTTGATGAATAGTAAATTATGAATAGTGATTTTATGATTAGGATTAGTAATGTGTCCAAATGTATTAGTAATCTCACTTAAAGAAAGTATTAATATAATATAGGCACCTTGATTAAGTAATGTGATTCAATAAAATGGTTAAATAACAGTTTCATAAATTATTATTCAAGAATTAGTTTTTTCGAGTGAATGGTGTTTTTTAATTGAAAATTAAATTAATAATATTTTGAAAATTATTTTTATAAAATGGATTTTATTTTTGAACTCAGAGCACCGATATTATGTTATGGTAATTTTTGGGGTTTTTTCTGAAAAAATGAATTTTCGATGAATAGTGTATTTATTTAAAAAATAAATTAAAAATTTTTAGAAATTTTTTTTATAAAATTGAGCTCATTTTTGAAATCATAGCATTGATATTTGGTTAAGGTGAAATTTTGGGATTATTCTGAGAAAGTTGAATTTTCGATGAATAGTGAAAATACAGTTTCTAAGTTACGGGTGTATAATGACATCATTGAATGATGTATTAAGTATGTAATCATTATGGTCGACTTATGAATAGTAAGATAAGGTATGAGGTTTCCCAAGTGGCCAATACCATGGGAAAATACCATGGGAAAGCCCATGGTTTTGCCAAAACCACTAATGAGGTGTCCCTTGGCCATTAATGCCTTGTCCCCTCACTTTCCCTATAAATACCAAGCCATACTCTCATCCATTCGACTCCCCACTCTCCCCCAACGAATTTCGGGTCTCATTACCTCCCAAGTATTCCTCCCAAGGTTCCCCCAAGCCCTCAAGGTCCCAACCTTTGAGTTTTAAGCTTTACATTTTAAGGTAAGGGATCTGACCTCTCTCTTTCTTTTCAAGTAATCTCTTTTATGTCATTCCTTTTATGCTTCATGTTCATATGTTGGAGGATGTTATTTTATATTCATTATACTGTCATTTTTATGTTCAAATAATTATAGATCCTCTCTTACTCTCATTATTTCGTTTTATGAAGTTTTAAGTGGCGCCGTTAGGCTGCCGAAATTTTTGTAACAGATTCTTTCTCCCTTCTCATTTTTCAAGATCTATTTTCATGTAAAGTATTTCAAGTTCCTTATTATTATGTTGGGGTATGATCTATAAATTTATCATAATTATGTATTATGATCATATGATGATATTCCTTATTTTATCTCATCAATTCATTTTCGTTGAAGTTTAAGTGGCGATGTTAGGCTGCCGAATTTCTAAGGGATTATTTCACCCTTCTCGTTTTCAAGATCTACTTTCATGTCAAGTATTTCAAGTTACTTTTTATTATTTTGGGGTATGATCTCTATATCTATAATACTGATATTTTATGATCATATGATGAGAGACCCCATTTTATCTCTTCAATTCAGTATTTTGATGTTTTAAGTGGCATCGTTAGGCTGCTGAATTTTTAAGTGGTTCTTTCACCCTTCTCGTTCTGAAGTTATACTTTCATGTCAAGTCTTTCAAGTTCTTTTTTATTATGTTGGGTTATTATCTCTATATCTATCATATTGATCTTTTATGATCATATGATTAGAGACCCCATTTTATCTCTTCAATTCTGTATTTTGAAGTTTTAAGTGGCGTCATTAGGCTGCCGAATTTTTAAGTGGTTCTTTCACCCTTCTCGTTTTGAAGTTCTACTTTCATGTCAAGTCTTTAAAGTTCCTTTTTATTATGTTGGGGTATTATCTCTATATCTATCATACCGATCTTTTATTTTCACATGATTAGAGACCCTATTTGATCTCGTCAATTCATTTTTTAAAGTTTAAGTGACGTTGTTAGGCTGCCGAACTTTCATAAGAGAAATCTTATTTTTGTCTTCGTTTCATGATCTTCATTTCATATGGTACATCTTTCAAATTTCATTACCATGTTCATATATCCTTCATATTATGTCCCTCTAATTTTTTATGGATCATTTATGAGTGGTTGACCCATGTCCCCTCTCTTTTTAATGTCTTCTAAAACCTCATAACATAGCCGTTATGCTGCAGAATTTCCTTCTCAAAATGTCTCTCTCTTTTTCTAAAGTTCTTTTGTTTTATGAAGTGAATACTCAAAGCTCTTTCTTATAAAGGGGTATTCACATATATATACCAAAATGTTCTATTTTAAATTCTGGGATTTATATACATGAGACCCACCTTCCTTTTCTGTGGGTTTTAAAGTCACATAAATATCATGTCTTTAAAGCAGTTTTAAAACGTTATGATTATGCAATGAAACCCATTTATTTTATGATATATGGGTTATTTATGAAATTTTTGATTATGATATATATGGCTCACATGATAATAATGGAAAATTTATGGGTGCGCCCTAATTGCGCTCCACTTCATTGGGTAATGATGTAACCACTAGAGATTACAATTTTCATGATACCTTGGTGAATAACCTTGGTAATTTTCAAATGACACCTTGGGGATGGACCTTGGTGATATGTTCATGATTTTATATGTTAAATGATGTAGCCACATCTTCAAGTTATGAAAATGTTATTTTTATTATTATATGCCTCATGATTTCATTCTCATTCCTTAATGTTTTTTTCATGACCTTATTGAAGTATCTGAAGTTCACATGTAAAATGTCTCTTGTTTCCCTTACTAGGATTTTTTCTCACCATTTATTTTGATGTATGTCCCCAGGTTATGTGATGCAGTAATGAACCTAGGATGAACATGAGGAGAAGCCTTTCAAGTGTTTTAGAATAATGTTTTATGTTTTCATGTTTAAAGTTCTTGGTTTCCAAGACACTAAACCTTAAAGATCCTCGGTTTTGTAAAATGTAATGAAAGTTTATGTGATAAAAAGGCGGGATGTTATAAATTGATGATGAGAAACTCAACTCACAACAAGGGAAACGAACCAAGGGGAATATGTCAACTCAATGTGTTTTTTGGTGTGCATGGAAGTATTTTGAATCACGGTATTCCATAGGTGGAAGGTGGGTGTGGATTAGGGAGAAGTGGAAAATGTTGACGTCCATGACTGAAAAGTTCGCAAAGTAGCTTTGCGGAGAAAAGGGGATGGCAGAGCATGGGGTCTTGTGAAGAATATTTATGAAGGAAAGCTGCTCGTGGAGCATAGGGTCTCACGAAGCAGCTTCATGATGGAAAGGTGCTCGAGGAGCATGGGGTATCGTGAAGCAGAGTGTCTCGTGGAGAAAAAAGACTCGTGGAGAAAACCATCTTGTGGAGAAATGGCTCTCACGAAGTATCGAGAAA
Organism: Viscum album; assembly: GCA_963277665.1. Lineage (NCBI taxonomy): Eukaryota > Viridiplantae > Streptophyta > Magnoliopsida > Santalales > Viscaceae > Viscum > Viscum album. The sequence goes on along the minus strand of OY728132.1, from coordinate 1,844,832,857 downwards.
TCTGAAGGAGCTCCCTCCTTCGCAAAGGGAGGACCCCTTTACGAACGACATCACTTCATAGAGCATGGGAGCTCATCGAAATGGGAAATCAGCTACCCAAGGGGTGGCGTGACCATCTTTATGAAGGGGGTGATCCAGGTATTTATAGGTGCTGGAGGTTTGCAGGGTGAGCCGCGAAGAAAAAATGTGTGCCGTGAAGCAAATCACACTCCGCAACTTGAGGGAGTTCCCTCAAGTTTATCGTAATTGTGGAACCGACCATCATCGAGCTTCGTGATGCTCACGGAGGCACCGGTCATGTTCCCTCAAGTTCATTGTAACTACGGAGCTGACCGTCATCAAGCTTCACAGTGCTCACGGAGGCTCCGATCATGATCCCTTGCTTCGCGATCGTGGAGGGAGTTTCGCGAATGTAATCCGCGAACTAGTTTTCCTACCCAACTTCAAATGTCCATTATTCCTAATCTGTAACACCATTGAGGCCCTACAACCTACCAAATCGAAGATTGAGAAATGAGATACGATCTTGGATCATTTATGGAATCATTTGGAATATTTTGAGGATGATTTTTCCAGTTTCAAAATACCCCAATTTTTTTAGAAGGGGATAATGAAAGGATTTAGGTGTGTGAATTAAATGAACCTAGCAAGAAATTTCTTATGGGAGAAACCAAACTATGTAATGGAAGAGAGGAATTCTCCAGTCAACCCTCAACCAACTGTACAATGTTTCAAAAATAAGGAACAAGGGATCTTTTCAAACTAGTGCGTGAAGACATGGGTGGAAATATACAATAAGTGGCAATAACTTCTATGGAGGAAAGGGAGATCATATGTCATTAAAACCACTGAGGAGGACCCTGAAAATGAATTTGTGATAAGTATGAAAGTTAATTATTCATGAATAAAAACCCTACTATTAGATAATGGTTTTATGAATTCCTTTATCATGCATGTTTAGTAGAACTATATACACAACACTACATATCATGGATGTAGATCTCTCAGGGAAAATGGAATATGGGGTAATTATTTCATCCCAAGTATATAACTCCTCACATATCAAAATTTGTGGGGTGAATGTACCTATGTACCTTATAATACTCTTTTTAGTGAAATTTGATGTAATTCAGGTTATGGATAGACTTCCCTTATATAGAGCCAATTGAAATTTCTATAGAAAGAGAATCATTGACTGTATCACGAGTCGTCCTCCTATTATATACAAGTTCAAGGAGAATGATGCATATTTTTTATCTCCGACATCATACACATGGATATTGTTTCCCTATAAGTAATCATATCTAATATAAATGATTGGGTTTAAGAAAAATATCATCCTTGAAGACATGCACATTATGATGGAATAAACTGATGTTTTCCCAAATAATTTCGTGGTCTTCCCCATAATATGAGAGGTTAGATTTTCAATCGAGCTTATATGTGGGTTTTTTTCAGTCTCCAAGACACCATATACAATGCAATTTTTAGAACATGAGGTGATGAAGAAGAAACTGTATAATAAAATAGATAAAGGGTTTATACACCAAAGTGATTCACCAAAGGGGTGCACCAATCCACTTCATCAAAGAATAAGGATGGTTTAATGCATCTTGGCATTGTCTATTGTTATCACAAGAAGATAATGAAAAAGAACAAGTATCCTCTACCATGGATTAATTAATTTTTTGAATAGTTAGGTGGATCTCATTAAATATCCATGGTGGATCTTCGATCAGGTTATTATCATGTAAGAGTGAAGAAGAAGGATATCCCCTAGACTACTTAATGTTTAAGGCACACAAACTATGAGTTCATATTAATTCCATTAGGACTCACTAAGGCTATAACAATCAATATATAATTTATGAATATATTCTTTAAATATTACCGAGTATAATATTTGGTAGTCTTTATTGATGATATTCTAGTAGACTCTATAAGTTATAAGGATCATGAGGAGAATCTGATCACTGTACTAAAGACCTTATAAAAGGACATTCTTTATGAATAGTATAGAAAATATGAGTTCCTATGGTAGAAAATATCATTATTATAGAATGTTATCATCAGTAAAGTGATATATATAGACCCTTTTAAAGAAGAGGTAATTGAAGAATGGTTGATACCAATATTTCTAATAGATATCCACAGTTTACTTGGACTAGAAGGGTAATACCAATAATTTTTAATAAATTTATCACGATTGTGAAACACTCAATCCAAGATAACTTTTCATTAAGTCAAGATTGTCTGGAATAATTTATTTATAGATGTATTTATAGAGTTGAAAAATAGGCATGTCACTATAATTATATTTATGCTACCCACTTGTGAGGAAATTTTCATGGAATACATTGATGCTTCAAAGAAGGGATTGGGATGTTTACTGATTCATAATGAAAAAGTGATATCTAATCCCTTAAGGAAATTGAATGTAAATGAGTAGAATAACCAAATGCAGGATCTGGAGTTGGATTTAGTGTTCTTCACATTGAAAATATGATGTTTTTATCTCCTTGAGGAGAAGTGTGAAACATTTAAGGATCATTCGAGCCTCAAGTATATATTCAAGAGGAGAGAGATGAATGTGCACTATAAAATATGGTTAAAGATGATAAAATATTGTGGTAGCTCAATCTAATACCATCATAGAAAAAAAAATGTGGCTAGCACAATATGTTGAAATGATCCATAAAATCTTATCAATGATGAGAATTGAGTTGCATTTTATCTTCTTAAACATGGGAAGTAAGGTCATGTGAATAATAAAGGAAACAACATAATAAATTCTTTCACTAATGATTGATTAACCATCCCTTATAGAGAAGATAAATTATTCATAAATAGATGATATAGAAATTTAGACAAATGTTGATGCTATATTGAAAGAGAAATCCTTTGAGTTCAAAATTATTGAAGAATAATTGGAATGATTTGGGTCATAACTATGCCCACAATAAAATCATAAGTTAAAGAAGGAGCTATTGTATTCTGCATAAAGTTGAAACAAAACAATCCATAAATGGAGAATAATGATCTTCCAATATCTATGAGAGAATTTTTGATGGGAAAATATAATGATATATATTGTAGAATATGGATCAAGGTGTCTCGTATGTCATCATGAGATAGATGAAAGAAAAAAATACATAGGGATGATGAAACTATTACCTATAACTACATGGAAATGATAAAAAATAATCATGGAATGTTTCAATATTCTTCTATATATAACAAGAGGAAATAATTCTATATGGGTTGTGGTGGATTTTCTTTCAATTATTGTAAACCGAATTAAAATTTGATAAGAATTATCAATTGAAAACCATAAAAGGATATACATTAGAGAAGTGGTGACACTTTATGGAAAACCAACTATCAATTATATTCGATTGAGACCCAATATTTACCTACATGATCTGGAATATTTTCCTGCATTATGTAAAAATTTAGTTGAACATAATGGAAGATTATCACCGTTAAATGAAAGACCAATACGCATGGACTATAAAAAAGATGAAATGTTTAGAGCATGCTTTATGGAATTCAAAAGAAAAATGGGATCAACATCTTCTAATATTAGAGTTATCCAAAAACTATTGTTTTCACTCAAGAATCCAATTACCTCACTATGAATCCTTGTATGGTAAGAGATTAAGAACAAATTTGTACTGGGAATAAGTCAGTGAACACAAACTATTGGGTCCTGAAATGGTTAATGAAACAGAAAAAAGGGCAAGACCATTAAACAGAACATTAAGGATTCTTAGTGTCAGTAGAAGATCTATGATGAAAATAGTTTTTGAGACATGAATATTGATAATGGAGATAAGTTATTCCTATAAATATTTCCGTGGAAAAAAATATGGATATTTGGGAAGAATTGACATCTTTTTCAAATATACATCAGTCTTTTTACGATCCTTGATTGCATAATTAAGGTGGAATATTTACTATAACTACCACCTAACCTATCTCAAGTTCATGATATGTTTCATGGATCCATATTGAGGGAGTATATTCAAGACCCCCATATGTTCTAAATCTAGAGGTGGTACCGTTAGTGAAATGTATTTAATATGAGGAGTATCTAGTGAAGATATTAAATCATTGAGAAAAAGTTCAACGAAATAAGACGATTCACCTAGTCTAAGTATAATGGAGAGACAACAAGTTTGATGAAGAGTGGGGAATCATAGGAGGTTATGAAATTGAATTATCTTCATCTATTTTCAAGTCTGAATGGATAATTTTGAGGGAGAAATTTATGAAGTGGGGAAGATTCCAAGAAACAAAATTTTTTATCAATAGAATTCACATTGTTATTGAACTAAATGACCATTTATGGTTATAAGAAAAAATATACACATATTTGGTTTTATTATATCCTACCAAATTTAAAATATTGTTTCAAATCAAAGCCTTTCATAAAATATCTGTTAAACTTTTATCATATGATTAATACATATATAGGGTTTTTATTAATCGAATTGACTCACACAAAAGAAGTGGTAGCCTTGACCCATATGATAATACCCTAGAAAGACAAACTATTCATGATTTTTGTGGAAATATCATCATGGGAATTGTCTCTTGATAAATCCCATGACAAGATCCAATAACTAAAGAAAAAGTGGAGCTGTTTATGGGAGAACTTCAAGCTCGTCAAGATCATGAGGCAAACCATGTACGCCAAAAGACCCCATACAAATCTCACCATCACGCACCTTAGCATCAAGGTAATTTTTGGTATAATAATGTTTTATGTTTCAAGACCCTAATAATAGGAATATTTATAGAATAATGAATATATTTACTTCTTATTTTCATTAAATGGTATATGATTCGGATTTTGATATGATAAAACAAAAGTTGCATTTTTGTGCAATATGAAATTTAAATTAAGATATTCATTTTTTTATTCATAAAATAAATGGTATATTAATAAAATAATAGGATTAAATAATATTTATTAAATATAAATGATATTTTTTTATGAATTATTTTATAATTTTTATAAGGTTCAAAAATTGATATTGATTAAAAACCCCATATTTCATAATAAATTTAGATTATTCTTTTAAAAGTAAAAATTTAATTATTTGGAAAATTATTTTGATAAAATCAAAATAATTACTCAAAATATTTCCATATAAATTATCCAACAGTGATTTTTTCATATTTTTCTAAGATAGTCTAATTTTTGGATAAAAATTTAATTTGGTATAAATATACTTTGTGTATTATAACATAACAATGTCCCAAAGGTGATATAATAAATTATATAAAGGGAATCAAAAATCAAATATACTTTTCTATTTTAAAATAATGTTTTCGAGGTAGTTTTAATAATTTTATAAAGTCCTTATGAATCTTACAAAACCTATAATATATTTTATGGTTTTGAAATCAAATCATTTTAAACATGACTCACTTACGCATCACTAAGAGAAATATTTTATTGATTTATACCCTAAAAAATAAAAAAAAATAAAAACACACCTATTTGGAAGAAAACGTGGTTAAAACCATGGTATGGTCTGTGATTTTGATTAATTTATTATATAGAGTCTAAAATCTGGGTTTGGGAAATAATAAAGAACTCTCATATATTTTCCAATATAAACACAAAAAATCATCCATTCCTCTTCACCAAAAAAAATATATCACATCTCTCATATCCCCTCCCCTCCTTATAGTCCTCCCAATGAACGCCCAATAACTCAAGAAGCTCCTACCAAGCTCTTGGAATCACCCTATCAAGGTAAGGGACATATCTCTCTTTCTTTCAATTAAAGAACCCTCTTTTTATTTGGCATTTAAAATACATATTGGATATATTGAAATGAAATTATAATGATCCATAAAATATTTAATTTATTCTTTAATAATTATATATTATTTATCCCTCTCATTATAGCCTTTAACTTTGTCATTACTATTACAAACATTTGTATGGAATCCCATCATTCTCTTCAATAATCAAGCATATTTTCTTTTTTATTTACAATTACTAATATTTATATATGTTTTTCCACACCCCTCTCACTATCCAATTTATTTTAAAATAATGATAGACCCTTTTATCTATTATTATACAATTTTATGAATCTCTATGTATGGTCATTATGCCGTCAAAATGTCACTTTTATTTCTTATGTCATATGATTGTGTTGTGAATATATTCCCCCATTTACAGTCAAGTATATTAACCAATAAGTACATGTCCTTAAAATAGTGGGAAATTCCATGCATCAAACCCCAAATTATTGATCCTGGGGTTAATTTTTTTGAATAACATCTTTATATTGTATGATATATGTGGAAAATTTATGAATGTACATGATATGAAAGTGATGGGTGCGCCCAAGATTATATAGCACTATAATGCACCGGGTAATTTTTTATTCTCATGAGACATAAAGTACCGGAATATCGGAAAAACCTAATCCTTTATGTTTCTTTTTCCACCATGATACGATTTCATTGATATTATACTTTACCTGTGTTTATAATGTCATGTTTAATGTTGTTCATACATTTCACATGTTGTCTTTATGTAATCATGCGACATCATTCTCCATTGTTCTTATTTATGGTTCTAACCCCTTTTATGACCAATTTAAATGACTATTGTATGTGACATAATAATTTATTCATGTTATGATTTATTTATTCCCTTACATGGCCTTATAGGTTACCCATTTCTTATGTATGTCCACAGGTTATCTCATGTAGTTTCATGACCGACAGATGGTTATGAGAATGTTAAGTATGTTTTCAATAATTTCGATGTTATCCATATTTTATTTTCTCATAAAATATACCAAATTAACCAATTAAAATAGAATTATCTTTATTTTTTTATATAAAGTTTATTATTACATAATAAATAATGAATTAATGTTTAATAAAGACTTGGGATGACATAAATTTGAATTATTTAAAACATTTAGACATATAATTTCATAATTTGGTTATTCCCATTGATACCCACAATTTAAGAACTAGGTTATAATATATCATGATTATTTTAAAACATGGTGTGGTTTTCAAGAATGCTATCACATGCTTACAATTTATTTAAATTGAAATATATATTAAAATATCACAATTTTATCGTAGGTTTGTGCTCCAGTTCGAGTGTCTAAAAAGAAATTTTCCATTTCATAATACTAGAGTTTATAAGAAAATAAATCATGTTATCATCCACTAGTTATAGTTTATACTTGTTGTCCCTAGGATATATAAATACCCAGTAGGGGGTTATATTTGGCTATATTGATTTATAATAACCCTCACACATGTTCTACTTTTAGTGGGAACAACTATGTACCTCACAAAAAATAATTTGATAAATAATGAAAATATGGATGAAATTATTTTTACTTATTTCACCCACTCTAGTATAATCCAAGGAGAATAAAATTATGTTTCTCTAATGTAAAAATATCACTAAGTTTCAATTAGTTTACAATGTTCTGATTGGATGCACTATCCATATTTTTTTAGGATTGATTAAAGCTGAAAACCCACTTCTCTCTTAATTGATGTGAATAAACTATTCCCCTAGAATAATATTCAGAATATCTAATTCGATGTAAAATGCTTCATAGTAGTAATGGTGTTATAACAAACTCCCTTTTCATTAATGAGTGAATTTATCTTTACCAATTTATATTTGGGATTGAAAAATATGCTTTCATCTAAAGTATATTTCATGTAAGAATAAACATGAAAATAATTCAAGTATAAACCCTTTAAACCTACCGATCAAAAGTTTTTTTAAACTACCTTAGTATTTTTTCATTGTGAAATGATTTCACATAAGATTACTATAAACTATCTCTACATATAAGTTATTCTACTATCCACTTTCTAAATTCATCAAGAACTTAATTTGAATTATATTCACTACACTTCATGAACTATTTCAAATCACATAAGTGACTTTTGATCTCTTGTGCACCATTTAAATCCATTTTACTAAACTTATTTCCACATAATTGTTTTTTGTAATACCTGAAGTGATAAAATATCTCTTTAATCCTTTTCCCTATTTCTTATTCAATCATTAAAGAAATGCTTAAAAAATTATATCAGAAAGGGTACCAAATTTTTTTATAACCACAATATTTCTATTTTCTCATAATGTATGATGGTTCAAACAAGAAATCAACTTTGTATCCCTTGGAAATTAACACTATCATAAATGAAAACAACATTTTGTATCACTATTTCCTATCCTTTATAGTTCTTATAAGATTTAAAAAATTCCCTCATGAATGTATTCCTTCATGAATAAATTTATTTGTGAAATATTATCCTTTTAAAATATAATTTTACTTAATTGGATTCTTTCCCATACCAAAAATATCTTTCGAAATAATCCTTCTATCATGTGATTTTTTATTCTATCACAAAACTCCTCCCTTCACATGAACCGTATTTCCAGAAATTATTTCCTTCCCCAATTCATTCAATTGACATTTTAGAACACCATCATGTTATTTTTGATACAGTCAGTCATGAATTTTTCAAGGTATTAACTATCATAGGACATTATCATCTTGATTTTCAATAAACACAACCCTAATAATCTGAAACAAAATATCATGGTATTTTTCCAGCAATATCCCTCTTTGGTTTATTGAAATTAATTCACGCTCTTTAGTTTCCTGACACTCTTTAGTTACCCCAATGGTAAACCTCATTCTTATCTTACCCCTAAAACAATACATAATATAAAATTTTTGGCAGTGTTAAAGGAATCACTCAACACATACTATAATCTGACATTAGTCAAGTTCGACATGAGAAACTAGAGTAACATGCAATTTTCATAATTGAATGAATTCACTCGATACTTGGGTTTCACCAGACCTAGAGTTACATGAAAATAAAATCAATAATTCTCATATTTCTGCTCATGGGATTTACAAAACCATAACTATCAACCTTATTGTTTTACAATTTCTCTTCATGATATTTATTTTATAGATATAAGTGCCTTTTGGACATAATATTACATTATTTCTAATCATAACTATTAAAAAAGTACATCCCAAAGACCATTAATCCTACATTATTTGGAATAGTAGATTTGTAATATATAAAAATTTAATTAAAACATGAAATCATAATTTCATTCAATATAATGAGCTCCTAAATCCATTTTTTCTTCTAAAACTGAATAGGATAACCTTTGCAATACAAAAAATAAATATGTGAGCTAAATTCCAAGTAAGGTAATAAAAATGATAAGGAAACATAACATGTGAGTCAAAGGTATAGCATGATATCATAAAGTAAAAGTATCATGAGAGAAAACATGTAAGAAAAACATAAAGAACACAGAATCCTAAGATCACGGTAATGTAGAAAATGAGGTAGAAACAAATTTCATGAATTAAACATGACTCAAGGATAACATCCAAGACAATGTCACATGGTGTATAATGTCCCATAATGAATTAGGTTTACAAACTAATCTCTTAATTAAGTATTCTGACACTAAAAAATTATCCAAATAATTGGAGAAATATCAAGTTTATAAAATTATTACATGTTCATGATCTATGTGTTCCAAATAATGGAAGATAATCATATGGAATAATATCTGAATTAACTATCTAAAAATAGAGTTCATAATATTGACTTGTATCATAATCAATTGAAATTTCATAATGGAGGCATTTATGGAATAAAAATAAGGAATAAATTACCCCAATTAAGGGATAATAAGCTCATTATATTAGTTAGAGACATATATAAAACATTTATAATCATTCCATAATATTAAATAGAGTGAGAAAGTAAGTTAGAGAAAGAATGGTCACAACTCAAAGAAATGGTATGTTTAGAGAAATCCCTTAACTCGGGCTTGATTCATCACCCATATTATTTTATATTCATTAATAATAAAATTATGATAATAATTTACATTAAACTAAAAATTTTCTTGTTTGTTATTCCTTTTATTTTATTTTTTACCATGTCATATTCAATTACTTCATCATTTAGGTTCAAGTTAGACGTTTGGATGATGCTCGAACCACATGTCCAAAATCACCTTGGAAAGATGAATAAGGTAAAATATATTATTATTTAATCATATATAGAATAAAAATCATGAAATAATTATTAATTATATATATAAATTATCCTTAAAAACAATGAATTATGGGTATGGAAAATGAAAAACATTACAATCATGAAGATGGTAGGTCATACGTCCACATGTGTAATGTTTTCATTTTCACTGATATTGAGGGAAAGTAGTAAAGTGTTATTTTACATTTAAATAATTATAATAATATAAGAAATATAATATTATTTATTTAAACACACTCATATATAACAATAATGTGATGTAGTAATAAAAAAACAACCACATCGCTTTTCCAGGTGGTAGTCTGATGTACACATGAACGATGATATCGTTATTTTAATGTATTCTAAGGTTAGAGGTTATATATTATATAAATTTTAAAAAATTATTAATATTTCATTAATATCATATAAAACTTTTATGTCAGAAATCATGAATAGAAGTGATAGGAAATGATAGAAAACGGGTTACATCAGTTCGTGTGGCGGTAGTTTGTCGTTTACAAGAATGATGTTGTAATGCCCTGACCCCAGTTACACGGAGTCGTTGCATTATTACGTAACATTGTCCTGATCACAAAATATCATGTCTCGAAATACTAATTAGTTTAGTAGCCTTGGAAACAATATATAGATTCATAAATGTTACATTACATCACAAAATGAAAAACTACAATAACATAGTCTCTATAGTCCACACTCAAATCCCCTTCAGACTATCCCTGCAGGTCAGTCATAAAATATTTCTTCACATCATGGGAAAAATAGAACTTAGAATGGGGTGAGCTCAGATGCTCAGTAAGGATAACAATATAGCGGAAACTTTCATAAATAAACATAATCATTTAAGGAAATGTATAACTAAAACAAAAGCCTTTTAAATTTGAACTTCAGCATAATATGGAAAAAGTAAAATTAAATAATTCCATTTACTTATTCACATGGATATTATACTAGTCGAATAATCACATGCAATATCAATAACCAATTTCATAATGATGGAATGCATAATTCCAGACTATCATAACCACATAGTCAAGGCCTTGTTCCAAGACTAAAAATAATATTTTGTCAAGGCCTTGTGCCAAGACACTAGTTTGTCTCATGAGACCTACCGATGCATCAAGGAGCTATAGCGGGCTCCACCCATCACTTATTAAGTCTAATTCATTCCTTATATGAAAAGGTTTAAATATATCATAAACCATAACATAATCGTATCACATAAAATGTGCATAAAGGAAACCTAACATTTCCACATTTCAATCACAAGATATGAATACAACACATTGATATAAAAAAAACATTATCAAAACCATTTTCAATACCAAAATAATAGAAAAGTAAAACCCGGTATTTATTTTTCATTTAAAAAAAGTTATGGCTTGTAGAGGAAGCCGAAACTCAAATTATTATAACATTATATTTACCTTAAATTACACTAATTACCTTTAATCGTGATTAATAAGACTTAAAAGTTACTATTCACAAAAAAATATTTTCATCCCATTGAACCATATTTTACATCCTAATGAAAACCATGTATATCGGATTTTTGAAATTAAATTCACAAAAATCGGTAAAATTTCATTTAAACGAAAAATCGGTTTTTTAACAACCACTTAGTGGTTTCACTATTCATCAAAAATTGAAGTTTTTCAGAAAAATTCCAAAAAATTCACACTAAGCTATATTTGATATTCCTAATTAAAAATTGATGTCTATTTTAAAAAATTCAAAACATATAAGTTGAATTAATTAGAAAAATAATTAATTCTCGTTGTCACAACAAATAGCGTGTTTTTAAGAAACAATATATATCAAAATATTGACAATTGTTTATGTCCAATTTCAAAGTGAAATTAATTATAATGACCACCAATGGATAAAATGGTAAAAATATATTCTAATTATACTTTAAAACCACTCAATCGTATAAATTATTACTATAAATTATTTTGATTATAATGGTTTTTAAGTACTTTTTTTTATTCATTGAAAATTGGAAGTTCTCAGAAAATTTCAAAAATTCAACATAGGCTATTTTCGATATTCTGAATCCAAAAATTAATTCCATTTTATAATATAAAATTTATATAATTTCAAAAAGTGGGTATTACTATTCATAACAGCTACTTTGATTGGTCACGGTGTGTTAGAATCTCAAACTTGCGTACAATGCAAGCTATTGCATTATTGAAAGAGAAGCGTATCGTGGAAGCTTGGGGTGTTACATTCTCCCCTCCTTCAAGGAATTGTGTCCTAGATATTTGAAAATGTTTTTCGAAAATAAAAGGATTAAAATAGAAAATACTTTTTTGGAAAAGCCATATCGAAAATAAGGTTAATAAAATTTATCCTTAATAAGAGGGAAGGGAAATGAAAATGTCACCACCAAATTATGATCTTGGTTAGGAGAACATTGGTGGAAATTAGAGACACATAATTGGAGGAAAAACGTAAATATTTGTCAGGAGTGATTGAGGTCATCAATCACAAAAATGTATAAATTGAGGGCCTCAAATCCTTAAATCTATGTTGATTTAAAATATCATAAGTTAAACAAAACATAAGTTATTAGGATAACACATTTTTTGTTTTAATATCCCTTTCCTAAATTTTAATAATTAATTTATTCAAAGAATAAGATATAGGTATATATATATATATATTCTTGAAAAGTATAGTTTCAACCTTCAACTAATTTCTACCACAAACTCATCTTTTACCCAAAAAGATAATAGAACTCAAAAATATTATATTTATCCTAATCGTACAAGGTTCAAAATATTAACACATAGCATTTATATTAGGAAAACTATTTTGTAATAACCAGGGACTTCCTGTAGGCTAGTGGTAGGTAATAAAGGCTTGTCGCACTATGGTTGTGGGTTCGATTCCTACAGCTTTTTCCGACGTGAAGGGTTATCCCCCGACCTGCAGGTTGTCCTTTTCCTAAAACTATAGTATTATAATATTCTAAAAATAAACTTCAGAAATGTTTTAACCTTAAAGAATACTATCTAAAGTTCAACTCAATCCATTCCAACCATTATAGTTATCCAAAATACATCTGTCCAGACTTTCTCTAAAAGGTCTCTAAATTCCAAAATCGATTGTAACATCAGATTACCCAAATAAAGTAAAGTTTCTATTATTGTCACATAATAAAAAAATTATTACCTTCATAATATTAAAACCTTAATGAAAACAACAAGTATTGTAGTACAATACTTATATATATCACATTATTCTTATAACCATAATATAGTTCTTGAGTCCAAAAACACAAATAAAATAATTATTAAACTTCATCTGTAGTAACAACATAAACTTAGCCTTTCTCCCTTGGCCATTTCTAAGGTAAGTTTCCTTGGAGCTTAGGGAATTCATTTTCATAATGCCCCATTTCTCTACAATTGTAGCATTCAACATTGATATCCTCTTTCTTTCCCTTACAATCACAAGCCTGGTGACCTTTTTTCTCCACATTTGTAACAAATTCATATTCCCTTTAGGCATGTACTGGGGTGATTCTTCCGAAAATTATCACATAATATAAAATCCTTCTTTCCCTTTTTCCCTTTATCTGTCTCTTGTTAAACCGTTCACTTCTTCTCTTCCTTTACTTTGTTGTCATAAGACTTAGATAATTCCTTTTCTCTCTTGATAGAACATGAGACAATATCGTCATACAATGAGAAGGATTATGATACTAAAGCTCGATAGAGAAATGGTTTTAACCCATCAAATAAACGATAAATCTTACTTCTTGGGTTACGTATATAATCTGCAGCATGCCTCACTTACCTTGTAAATTTAGACTCATACTTTGCGACATTCTCATCCTCCTTTTGCCTCAGACTCAGAAATTGTCGTTCCATATCTGCTTGATGGTCACGAGGAAAGAATTTTTCTAAGAAAATATCTTTAAACTCTCTCCATTACATACTTGATACTTCTTCATCTTCCTTTGTATTTTGAATCAATGACCACCATTGATCAGCATCTCTAGTGAGGCGGTAAACCACCATTACAAATTTTCCATTTCACTACTCCCCAAGGCATGGAATATTTTCTCTAAATAAATTATCCATTTCTCAGCTACTAAGGGATTTTTACTCCCATTGAATGTTTGTGGTTGTTTCCTCATGAAGTGGTCTAACATTGATACTCCACGTTGCGGATCAGGGTGCTCCATACGAGTAAGGTTATTATTCATAACCTGGGTGAGTTGTCCCAGTATGGTGATAAGCTGATCAACACTAGTTGTATCACCAACTCCATTATAATTATTTTGAGCAAGAGGGAAATCCCTACTTTGAGTGCATGAATTGATATGGTTTCTATTCCTTCCACTAGGCTCCATATCTAAACAATGTCATTAACTAGATTAGTTTATGAATTGAAATACATAATTCCATACTTGTAAAACACTTAACATAAGTTGAACTATTTATGGATATAATCCATAATCATAAAAAAGTGTTTTTTAGGAAGTATATACTCATAAACCCTTCATAATGGTTTGTAAAGAAAATGAGAATTATCCTAAGCATATCCCCCGGGAGTGCCGTAACCAAGAGTGAAGCAAGGCCCGTTTCCATGCACCAGTTCCCGTTTGAGTCTAGCTCAAAGCGGTGTTTTTGGGTTTTACCCCAAGGTACATATGTGCCAGAGCTGCCTCTACCTGATCGTATCTAGACAGGTATTTATTTCTCATAAAACTCACAAAATCTCTATAATACCAAAATTCTAGGAAGTTCTTCTATACTAATCCTCAATGTCTATATTAAGGCTATGTGCTCTAATCACAGTTTTTATAAATCTAGCTTCCAAGGTTAGTACTAAACTGCCGATGATACCAAATATAATTCCCTGACCCGAGTTACCCAGAGTCGGTGCATTATTACGTAACATTGGCATGATAACAAAAGATCAAGTATCGAAATACAGATTAGTTTAGTACCCTTGGAAACACTAGATAAATTCATAAATTTTTCATTACATAATAATGTGAAAAACTAAAATAACATAGTCTCCATAGTTCACACTCATATCCTCTTCAGATTATCCCTGCAGGTCAGTCATAAAATATTTCTTCACATCCTGGGAAAAATAGAACATAGAAAGAGGTTAGCTCAGATGCTCAGTAAGGATAACAATATAGCGAAAACTTTCATAAATAAACATAAACATTTAAGGCAATGTATAACTAAAACAAAATACTTTTAAACTTGAACTTCAGCATAATATAGAAAAAATAAAATAAAGTAATTCCATTTACATATTCACATGGATATTCTACTAGTCGAATAATCACATGAAATATCAATAACCACTTTCATAACGATGGAATGCATAATGCCAGACTCTCATAATATAAGGCCCCAACCTTAAACCTTACTTAATCTTGAGTTATTACAAGATTACCCATTGAGGATCTTTTCGGGTTTAGAGTTTTAGAGAATTATATCATAAACTTGCATTACATTCCACATTTAAACAAAGTGGTTACATAAAAGATAGTATTCATTTTTTCCCATCAACGGAAACATATTTAAAATAAAACATGGATTCTTTCTTGACACTTCCTTGACACTATCATCATATCATGTACCTTTCCCTTCACCTGTGAAAAACATTTCAAAAAAACTTGGGATGAGCATAAAAAGCTCAGTAAGGGTTATAAAAATATGGAAAGGAAACATGAGTTCATATATACATAAGAATGAAATCATACTTTACCCATAAAACATTGGCACTTTAACATACCTCATCAAATCATGAATAAATAATAGAAATCATAAGACATAAAGGTAACTTGAGGCATTCATAACATTCTTACGTAGGGAGTAACCCTCTTGGTTATGTTTGGAATACCCACCACAGTATATTCCCTAAATATATTCGGAGAAACCTTAACGTTTCACTCCTTCGCGATACCCAATGCATTGGAGAGCTATATCGGGCTCACCCGCCCTTAGTTTATCACGGAACCACCCGTCTTCATAACAATTCCCAAACACCATAACATAATCATAGCACATAACTTAAGCATAAAATAAAGATAACATTCCAACATTGCAAAAAAAATATAACATTTTAAGATATTGAAATAATGAATTCATTCTAAAAACCATTTTCAAAACCATTTAAAACATTTAATAAAGAGATTTTTGAATCAAAGTGTCCCATACCACCTTGAAGATTTTAACATTTTAAACCATTAATATCCATATAAATAAATTCTTAAAACCATTTTGAAAACATGGATATTAATAAGAACAAATCATTAAAACATTTAAAGCGATATTTTGGTTAAAGGGTTTTTACCAAAATTAGAGACACTTGAATACAATAATTGAGGAATAACATTTAATCAAAACTTTATAATATCATGAGAATAAATGGATTCCTGATATAATATTCCAAATGACATTATATACACCATATAAGAGTGAATTGGTGCATAACAACAATTAAGTCTCAATAGAAATGTAAAATGCGATGAAATCATTTATAAAGAAGGTATCTTTAAATTAAGGATAAATCAATCTCAAAATTATGTGTGACAAATATAAATACACCCAATATAAGTGGATATTAAGTGTAAAAAAATAAAAGTTCATTCACACATATTCAAAGGATTACATATTCAATAACTACATGTTGAACCCAAAGAAATCGAAATTGGGTTAAAAAGTTCCCTTGGTAAAATTCAACAGCCTAACGGCGTCACTTCAAAATTCAGAAAATGAGTCGATGAGAGATAAAAAGGGTATCTCATCACTTGGAAATAAAATTTACATCATTAAGGATATAGAAGAACATATCCCAACATAATTGTATGTGAATTAAAAGACATAACAAAAGAAGTCTTTTAAAAGAGGAGGGTGAAAGGTTCCCTTACCGGCATGGGTATCTTTCGAAACATACACCCCGTGAAAGAAGGACAATAAAACATTGATGTAAATAGTCATAAATGAAAGTATATTACACAATGGGAAAAATAATGGGCAGTAAATACACCACTCAAAGTAGTTTGTGGCAAATGTAGCATAAATCTCACTGGAATAAAAGTGAGATGAAAAATCCCTTACGAAAACTCGGCAGCCTAACGGCGCCACTTAAAACTTTCAAAAATGGATTGATGAGATAAAATAGGGTCTCTAATCATATTAAAATAAGGTTTACAGCAAGAGGAATATAATAGAACAACCCCAACATAACAAAGAAGAGCTTAAAAGAAGTGACATAAAGGAGTGTACTTAAAAAGAAAGAGAGAGGTTAGATCTCTTACGAAAATTCGGCAGCCTAACGGCGCCACTCAAAACATCCAAAATGGATTGATGAGAGAGAATAGGGTCTCTCATAATATGAACATAAAAATTACAGTAAGAGTAATATAAAAGAACATCCCAATCACAAGAAAGATTATCTTAAAAGGAATGACATAAAAGAGTGTACTTAAAAAGAAAGAGAGGAGTAGGATCCCTTACCTCAAGTCCAACTTGTCTTGTTCATTTCTTTATATTCCTGAATAATAAACTTTGGTCAATTTATAATTTCTTAATAACCTCCTATAAAAATTATTATTCAGTTCATATCACATATTTAACGTTATAATAATTGGTTAATAATATGAGTTCATATTAGACGTTTTTGTCGATGTTTGGTACATGAGTCAAAAATTGAACTTGTTGGAAAATAATTTTCCATGTAGTTATAGGTAAATCATATCCAGAATAGTATTTATGTTTTAAATATCATATATATCCAGTATATATTCATTTTATACTATTCCATAGCATTTTTAGATAAAAATTAAAAGCATCGTTCCTGGAGACGGTAGGTCGTACGTACGCATGAACGATACTTTCATTTGTTGTCACATTAATAGAATTAAAACAAAATGAGAGAGATATATATATGTTATAATTACAGAATTATATCCATAATTTAGATGTAATATATTACATATATATCCATTATATATATGTACTTATAATGGTACATAACATTTTGAGATAAGAAGTGAAATGTACTGTTCATGGAGACGGTAAGCCGTACGTATGCATGAACACTACTTACATTTCTATTTCATATTTAATGGAATTAAAACATAATCATACATAATAGTATTTTAATTCCAGTATGGTATTATATATTATATTATTAAATATATCCTTTATACGTACCACATATGGTATTAACGAATCAAATCACTTTGAGGGGGCGGTAGTCAGCACTTCCTTAAATGAAGATATCGCGTTTACCCATAATGGAAACCATAAAGTTATGCCATAAATTAAAAATACAGAAGCTTAAGTAAAATATAAACATATTATATATCATATATAAATATAGTATCATCTTAATGTCCGCCTTTGAAGGTGTTAGAAGAATTTTGTACAATCATCGTTTCGGGAGGCAGAAATTCAATATCCACGGAAACAGTATGTTCTTTAACCATTAGATGTAGGTGTCTGTAATTTTAGCTAGAATACTTCTTATAACAACATCATAGTATATTGAAGATACTGGATTTTTTACAAAATAAAAGAATAAAAAAGAGTTTAGGGGGTTGGAGAAGCAAAATAAAACAAAAGGACACAAGTGAAGACATTACTTTAAAATCGAGTAACTCCCTTTGGTCTGAGCTCAAAGAATTCCTTGGGAAGACTTATGCCCAAAGTGAGGATTCTAAGAGTTATAGAGGGATTTGGAGAGACAAGATGTTCAGGGGTTGGTCGAGCCAAAGGCTTTGGAAGTGTGTGTAAGGTGGTAGAGGTGGGGGCCTTTTATAAGAGGAGAGGAGGGGCACTCTTGGAAGGTAAGGAAATGTTACTTTATTTTAGAATGTGTTTCGGATTTTAATGGTCCCAAATTGATGTGTTTAGAGTATAAGGTGATAAGGGTTATAAATCCACTCATAAAATAGGTTTTTGACATGTTTAGGTCTTAGATATTACATTATCTTTCCATTTTATTTAAATCGTTAAATAATGAGGTCATCGCTGCATCATCATGATGTCATAAATAATTTAATTTATATAATTTCTAAAAATGTAAAAAAAATACTATGATGTAGTAAATTTTTGTATCTTTTCAATGACTATTTATAGTCAAAAATCTGACTTGTATAATCCCATGTAAAAATTGTTTTAGTAAAACATCTCATGTTTGTGTCATTTTTTACTTTAACATTAAATAAAAAGGTATTTATGTCATTTTTCAACCAAAGTGGCTCCATGGGGTCCCCAAGTTGACCCATGGATTTTCTTGGTCGGACATGACACATAAAATGAGGGTAGGACATGTGTAAAGGTCATTTTATTTTATTAAAACATTATTCTTACATTAAACTACACTAATTATCTCTAATCGCGATTAAAAACTTAATAAGTTACTATTCACCAAAAAATTATTTTAATCCCATTGAACCACATTTTACTTCTTAATGACAACCATGTATGTCATATTTTTGAAATTCCAAACACAAATATGGAAAAATTTCATTTAAAAGGAAAATCAGTTTTTATAAGTACCACTTAGTGGTTTCACTATTCATAAAAAATTGATGTTTTTCAAAAAATTACCAAAAATTCACCCTAAGCTATATTTGATATTCCGAATTCTAAAATGATGTCTATTTTACAAAATTCAAAACATATACGTTTCATTAATTAATTTAATAATTAATTCCCACTGTCAAAACAAATAGCATGTTTTTATGAAACAAAATGTATCAAAAGATTGACACTAGTTTAAGTCCGATTTCAAAATGAAATTAATTCCAACGACCACTATTGGATTAAATGGTAAAAATATATTCTAATTTCACTTTAAAACCAATTCAAAAGATAATTTAATCATATAAATAAATTATATTAAAAAGAGGTTTTTAATTAAAATACAACATTTTTCACTATTCATTAAAAAATGAACTTTATCGGAAAAATACCAAAAATTTACACAAAGTAAATTTTGTTGTCCCAATTATGAAGAATAATTTTATTTTGTCAAATATAACACATAAAATTATCAAAAAGTGTATTTAAAAGAGGTTCTCCCTCAAAAGGCAGTTAATCGACCTTTTAAAGAATATGAGAATGTTTACGCTTAAAATTGGATTCATTCGCATTTTTAATCCTCTAACATTTATCGTAAAGAGTAAAAATATTTGAAAAACATATATAATCATTTTGTAGTTAGTTCTATTCATTCCCCCCATTACAACGGCTAGGCTTTAACTACTATTTAAAATAGTATTATTTTATTATTAGAGTGCAACGTAAGATTCCCAAGAAACTCGTTGTTGCGTATTGGGTACGCCATCGAGCATAGCATCCCCTTTAAAGTAATAATAATATTTTATTAAAAAATATGGATAAATATGAAAATGTCATACTCTTTATTTACCTGGGGTGTTACATCCTTCCCCCTTTTGGGAATTGTGTCCTCGCAATTTTAAAATTGAGCTTGGAAACATCTTTGAAAGTCCCACATCAGAACAAGAGTCTGTAAAAAATCACTTTAAAAGAAAGAGAGATAAGTACAGAGGTCACCCAAGTTAACCCATACTAGGATTCCATGTAGGAAAACATGGACATGGAGGAGAAAACATAGGGTCATGTTCTAATGGAGAGTGATAGAAAACATGTTTAGGAGAAAGTTAACCACAAGAAAATCACAAACTTGTGATGGGTTAAACGGTATTCGATTCCCCAGTAGGAAAAGTTAACAGACAACATTTTTTTTAAGTTACTTTTCATTGAGTAATTTATTTTTGTGCTTAACTAAATCATAATTAAACATACTTACTTGTCACGTAGACTTTCAACTTTTACTGGATTCCTTAATCAAACTCATATTTTCTCCAAAAGACGAGTATTTACGATGACTTGTTCACATTAAGAGAGCTATAATCAAATTCTAGAGAATCACCTAATCCAAAAAAGAGAACTATATACTTACCATATCTTTAGACCTTAACCAAAACCAAAACCAAAAAGGTTAGTACAAGATCAGATAATACCCAAAAAGGATAATCCCTTTTAAAAAAAATCTATTCTTAATCTCCAAAATTTATCAAACAATACCCAAAGATCAACAAATACCATTCAATAAACAAATTGTCCATAAAATACTTCAAAGTAAACCAAACTAATATTGAAACCCAAATATTTGAAGGATTTAGTCATATAGTCTTCCAAGGTACAAATTAACACTTATCTCCAAATAACATGAGTTACTCTTAAAGTCTCGTATTGAATAGTAAATAAACTAATCACATATCCTCCATGATTGGTTAATAAATTTCCATAAATAACCCAAAATCAACTTACTCTTAATTCTTAAAATCATTTAACTAAAAAGAATCAGTCAAACTAACCAGGGACTTCACGTAGTCCAGTGGTAGGTGATAAATACCAGTCGCACTTTGGTTGTGGGTTCGATTCCCACAGCTTTGTCCGGCGCGACGGGTTGTCACATGGTCTGTGTGTTTTCCTTTTTCCAAAACTATATAATTCTTAAAACATTCCCCAAAACGAGATAAAATCTTCAAAAAATAATCATAAAATATTTTAACCTCATGTTTATCTCATGCCTTTCATTTTCCATCATAACATATAATAACCCATAATTACCTCAAAAGTAAGGATCATATAAACCCTAATGGTTACCTTTATAATTATTACCTGAACTTTCACATCAATTGGTCATCTCTTACATGATGCATTACATAACATAGACAGTTTCAAGTAGATGATCATTACTCCTTGATAGTTGGTTTAGAACAACCACGATTTTCCTCATTGAATACCCCATTTCATCCAGTCTCTTAATCATAGAACCACCACAGTTTCCTTCAAACCTATTGTCACTTTGGTGCCTGCGAGATCCATCCATTCACTAAAAACAGAAATGTCAGTGTGAGTATATCAACAAAACCATCATGTACTAATGAGGAATATAACCACTAAGATATAATTACTTATTCACTTTATCTAAAACTAGGACTCTTTCTGAAATCCAAACCATTATGGTAATGTCACTTATGCTTAGAGGATTCCCTAACCTCTAAAGTTATCTAAACCGACCTTTGATACCAACTATAAGGCCCCAGCCTTAAACCTTACTTAATCTTGAGTTAATTCAAGATTACAAATTGAGGATCTTTTCAGGTTTAGAGTTTTAGATAATTAGATCATAAACTTGCATTACATTCCACATTTAAACAAAGTGGTTACATAAAAGATAGTATTCATTTTTTCCCATCAACGGAAACATATTTAAAATAAAACATGGATTCCTTCTTGACCCTTCCTTGACACTATCATCATATCATATACCTTTCCCTTGACCTATGAAAAACATTTCAAAAAAACTTGGGATGATCATAAAAAGCTCAGTAAGGGTTATAAAAATATGGAAAGGAAACATGAGTTCATATATAGATAAGAATGAAATCATACTTTACCCATAAAACATTGGCACTTTAACATACCTCATCAAATTATGAATAAATCATCGAAATAATAAGACATAAAGGTAACTTGAGGCATTCATAACATTATTATGTAGGCAGTAACCCTCTTGGTTACATTTGTAATACCCACCACAGTATATTCCCTAAATCTCTTCATAGAAACCTTAAAGTTTCACTCCTTCGCGTTACCCAATGCATTGGAGAGCTATATCGGGCTCACCTGCCCTTAGTTTATCACGGAACCACCCATCTTCATAAAAATGCCCAAGAACCATAAAATAATCATAGCACATAACTTAAGCATAAAGGAAAGATAACATTCCCACATTGAAAAAACAATATAACATTTTAAGATATTGAAATAATAAATCCATTCTAAAAACCATTTTCAAAACCATTTAAAACATTTAATAAAGAGATTTTTGAATCAAAGTGTCCCATACCACCTTGAAGCTTTTAAAATTTTAAACCATTAATATCCATATAAATAAATTCTCAAAACCATTTTGAAAACATGGATATTAATAATAACAAATCATTAAAACATTTAAAGTGATATTTTGGTCAAAGGGTTTTTACCAAAATTAGAGACACTTGAATACAATAATTGAGGAATAACATTTAATCATAAGTTTATAATATCATGAGAATAAATGGATTCATGATATAATATTCCAAAGGACATTATATACACCATATAAGAGTGAATTGGTGCATAACAACAATTAAGTCTCAATAGAAATGTAAAATGCGATGAAATCCTTTATAATGAAGGTATCCTTAAATTAAGGATAAATCAATCTCAAAATTATGTGTGACAAATATAAATACACCCAATATAACTGGATATTAAGTGTAAAACAATAAATGGTCATTCACACATATTCAAAGGATGAAATATTCAATAACTACATGTTGAACCCAAAGAAATCGAAATTGGGTTAAAATGTTCCCTTGGTAAAATTCGACAGCCTAACGGTGTCACTTCAAAATTCAGAAAATGAGTTGATGAGAGATAAAAAGGGTATCTCATCACTTGGACATAAAATTTACATCAATAAGGATATATAAGAAGATATCCCAATATAATATTATGTGAATTAAAAGACATAACAAAAGAAGTCTTTTAAAAGAGGAGGGTGAAAGGTTCCCTTACCAACATGGGTATCTTTCGAAACATACACCCCTTGAAAGAAGGACAATACAACATTGATGTAAATACTCATAAATGAAATTATATTACAAAATGAGTAAAATAATGGGTAGTACATACACAAATCAATGGAATTTGTGGAAAATGTATCATAAATCTCATGGGAATAAATGTGAGATGAAAAATCCCTTACGAAAACTCAGCAGCCTAACGGCGCCACTTAAAACTTACAAAAATGGATTGATGAGATAAAATAGGGTCTCTCATAATATTAACATAAAGTTTACAGAAATATGAATATAAAATAACATCCCCCAACATAAAAAATATGATCCTAAAAGAAGTGACATAAAAGAGAGTACTTAAAAAGAAAGAGAGAGGATAGATCTCTTACGAACATTCGGCAGCCTAACGGTGCCACTCAAAACTTCCAAAATGGATTGATGAGAAAGAATAGGGTCTCTCATCATATGAAAAAAAAATTAAAGTAAGAGTAATATAAAAAGAACATCCCAATCACAAGAAAGATGAGCTTAAAAGGAATGACATAAAAGAGTGTACTTAAAAAGAAAGAGAGGAGTAGGATCCCTTACCTCAAGTCCAACTTGTCTTGTTCGTTTCTTTGTATTCCTGAATAATAAAATTTGGAAAATTTATAATTGCTTAAGAACCTCCTATAAATATTATTATTCAGTTCATATCACATATTTTAATGTTTTAATAATTGGTTAATAATATGAGTTCATATCAGACGTTTTTGTCGATGTTTGGTACATGAGTCAAAAATTGAACTTGTTGGAAAATAATTTTCCATGTAGTTATAGGTATATCATATCCAGAATAGTATTTATGTTTTAAATATCATATATATCCAGTATATATTCATTTTATACTATTCCATATCATTTGGAGATAAAAATTAAAAGCACCGTTCATGGAGACGGTAGGCCGTACGTACGAATGAACGCTACTTTCATTTTTTGTCATATTAATAGAATTAAAACAAAATGAGAGAGATATATATATGTTATAATTAAAGAATTTTATCCATCATTTAGATGAAATATATTACATATATATCCATTATATATATGTACTTATAATAGTACATAACATTTTGAGATAAGAAATGAAATGTAGTGTTCATGGAGACGGTAAGCCGTACGTACGCATGAACGCTACTTCCATTTCTATTTCATATTTAATGGAATTAAAACATAATGATACGTAATGGTATTTTAATTCCAGTATGGTATCATATATTATATCATTAAATATATCCTTTATACGTACCACATATGGTATTAATGAATCAAATCACTTTGAGGGGGCGGTAGTCCGCAATTCCTTAAATGAAGATCTCGCGTTTACCCATAATGGAAACCATAAAGGTATGCCATAAATGAAAAATATAGAAGCTTAAGTAAAACATAAACATATTATATATCATATATAAATACACTGTCATCTTAATGGCCAATTTTGAAGGTGTTAGAAGAATGTTGAACAATCATCGTTTCGGGAGGCAGAAATTCTCCATCCACGGAAACAGTATGTTCTTTAACCATTAGATTTAGGTGTGTGTAATTGTAGCTAGAATAATTCTTATAACAAAATCCTAGTATATTTAAGATACTGGAGTTTTTACAAAATAAAATAATAAAAAATAGTTTAAGGGGGTTGGAGAAGCAAAATAAAACAAAAGGACACAAGTGAAGAAATTATCTTAAAATCGGGTAACTCCCTTTGGTTTGAGCTCAAAGGCTTCCTTGGGAATACTTCTGCCCAAAGTGAGGCTTCTAATAGTTATAGAGGGATTTGGAGAGACAAAATGTGCAGGGTTTGGCCGAGCCAAAGGCTTTGGAAGTGTGTGTATGGTGGTAGAGGTGGGGGCCTTTTATAAGAGGAGAGGAGGGGCACTCTTGGAAAGTAAGGAAATGTTACTTTATTTTAGAATGAGTTTCAGATTTTAATGGTCCCACATTGATGTTTTTAGAGTATAATGTGATAAGGGTTCTAAATCCACTCATCCAATAGGTTTTGGACATGTGTAGGTCTTAGATATTACATTATCTTTCCATTTTATTTAAATCGTTAAATAATGAGGTCATCACTGCATCATCATTATGTCATATATAATTTAATTTACATAATGTATAAAAAATATAAAACAAATACTATGAGGTAGTAAATTTTTTTAACTTTTAAATGAATATTTATAGTCAAAAATATTACTTGTATAACCCCATGTAAAAATTGTATCTCATGTTTGTGTCATTTTTACTTTAACATTAAATAAAAAGGTATTTATGTCATTTTCCAACAAAAGTGGCTCCATGGGGTCCCCAAGTTGACCCATGGATTTTATTGGTCGGACATGACACATAAAATGAGGGTAGGACATGTGTCAGGTTCATTTAATTTTATTAAAACATTATTCTTACCTTAAACTACACTAATTACCTCTAATCGCGATTAAAACATAATAAGTTAGTATTCACCAAAAAAATATTTTAATCTCATTGAACCACATTTTACTTCTTAATGAAAACCATGTATGTCAGATTTTTGAAATTCTAAACACAAAGATGGAAAATTTTCATTTAAATGGAAAATCAGTTTTTATAAGTACCACTTAGTGGTTTCACTATTCATCAAAAATTGAAGTTTTTCAGAAAATTGCCAAAAATTCACCCTACGATATATTTGATATTCCGAATTCGAAAATGATATATATTTTAAAAAATTAAAAACATATAAGTTTCATTAATTAATTTAATAATTAATTCCCACTGTCAAAACAAATAGCGTGTTTTTATGAAACAAAATGTATCAAAAGATTGACACTAGTTTAAGTCCAATATCAAAGTGAAATTAATTCTAACGACCACTATTGGATTAAATGGTAAAATTATATTCTAATTTCACTTTAAACCCAATTCAAAATATAATCTAATCATATAAATAAATTAGATTAAAAACAGGTTTTGAATTAAATTACAACATTTTTCACTATTCATTAAAAATGAACTTTATCGGAAAAATACCAAAAATTTACACAAAGTAAATTTTGATGTCCCGATTCTAAAGAAGAATTTTATTTTTTCAAATATAACACATAAAATTATCAAAAAGTGGATTTAAAATAGGTTCTTCATCAAAAGGCGGTTAATCGACCTTTTAAAGAATATTAGAATGTTTACGCTTAAAATTGGATTCATTCGCATTTTTAATCCTCTAACATTTATTGTAAGGAGTAAAAATATTTGACAAACATATATAATCATTTTTTTTTAGTTATATTCATTCCCGCCATTACAACGGCTAAGTGTTAACTACTATTTAAAATAATATTATTTTATTATTATAGTGCAACGTAAGATTCCCAAGAAACTCATTGTTGTGTATTGGGTACGCCATCGATCATAGAATCCCCTTTAAAGTAATATTAATATTTTATTCAAAAATATGGATAAATATGAAAATGTCATACACTTTATTTACCTGGGGTGTTACACATAAGCACATAGTCAAGGCCTTGTGCCAAGACTACAAATAAGATTTTTTCAAGGACTTGTTCCAAGAAACTAGTTTGTCTCATGATACCTATCGATGCATCAAGGAGCTGTAGCGGGCTCCACCTGTCACTTATTAAGTCCAATTCATTCCTTATATTAAAAGGTTTAAACATATAATAAACCATAACATAATCGTATCAAATAAAAGGTGCATAAAGGAAACATAACATTTCCACATTTCAATCACAAGATATCAATACAACACATTGATATAATAAAAAAATTATCAAAACCATTTTCAATACCAAAATAAAATAAAAGTAAACACGGTATTTTTTTTTCTTTTAAAAAAAGTTATGTCTTGTAGAGGAATCCGAAACTCAAATAATGTTCACGGCGGCAGAGAAGTCGTTGTCGCCGCATACGTAAGACAAAACAATCCTTTTGTCGTTTACTAAAAATGCTTCATATAAAAATATTCCTTTTTAAGAAAAGTAAAATTCAAAGGGGTTTATACACCGTATAAAGGAATGTAGTGTATAAAACAAAATATGCCTCAATGAAAGGAGATTGAGACGAAGTCCCTTACCACGTGTCCGACTTGACTTCATCGTTATTTAACCTCCTGAATAATAAACTACAGTTAATTTCTACTTGATTAAGAACCTTTTTAAAGTTCATTATTCCTTTTATATCAATTATTACCATGTTATGAACATTATGTAATTATTTAAGTTAATAACGGTCGTTTCGTCGATCTTTGTTACTTGAGTCAAAAATAAACTTCTTATAATTACAAGTTGTTAATGTGGTAAAATATCCATTATATATAGAATTATATTCATGATGTAGATATCATATATATAATATATATCTAGTATATACATTCATTTATAATATTACATAACATTTAGAGGTAAGAAATGAAATGCACCCTTCATGGAGACGGTAAGTCGTACGTACGCATGGACGCTACTTTCATTTCTATTTCGTATTTAATGGAATGAAATCAAAATGATATAAAGGTATATTATAATTCCAGAATAATTTCATATATAATTTCATTTACTCCATCCTTTATACGTCCCACATATGGCATTAACGATTCAAATAACTTTGAGGGGTGGTAGTCCACACTTCCTAAAATGAAATTATCGCGTTTACCCATAATGGAAATCATTAAGGTATGACATAAATGAAAAATACAGAAGCATAAGGAAAACATAAACATAATATATATCACATATAAATATAATGAAATCTTAATGGCCACCATGAGAGGTGTTAAAAGATGATTGAATAATCATCATTTTGTTAGGCAGTAATTCGCCGCCCACAGAAATAGTATGTTCTTTAACCATTAGATGAAGGTGTGTGTAAGTGTAAATCAAATAATTATCATAAAATCATCCTAGTATATTTAATATATTGGTTTTGTTACAGAATAAAGTAATAAAAAGAGTTTAAGGGGTTGGAGAAACAAAATAAACAAAAGAATATAAGAGAAGGCATTACCTTAAAATCGGGTAACTCTTTTTTATTTGAGCCAAAGGCTTCCTTGGGAAGACTTCTGCCCAAAGTGAGGCTTCTAAAAGTAAGAGAAGGAAGTTTATAGAGTATTTTGGAAAATATTGGACGAGCCAAATGGCTTTGAAGTTGTGAATAAGGTGGTAGATGTGGGGGCCTTTTATAAGAGGAGAGGAGGAGCACTTTTGGAAAGTCAAGAAATGTTACATTATTATATAATGAGTTTCAGATTTTAAAGGTCCCAAGATTATATATTTCGATGATAAGGTGATAAGGGTTCGAAATATACTCATCCAATAGGTTTTTGACAAGTTTATGTCTTAGAGTTTACATTATCTTTTCATTTTATTTAAATCTTTAATTAATGATGTAATCGCTGCATCATCATGGTGTCATAAAAAATTTAAATTATTTAATGTCTAAAAATTATAAAAAATTAACAAGATGTAGGAAATCTCTTTAGATTTCAAAATTAATATTTATAGTGGAAATTTTAACATATATAAACCCATGTAATAATTATTTTCGTAAAACTACACATGTTTGTGACAATTTTATTTTTTACTTTAAATAAAAAGTTATTAATGTCATTTTCTTACCCAAGTGGCTATATGGGGTCCCCAAGTTAACCCATGGATTTTCTTGGTCGGAAATGACTCATCCAATAATGTTAGGACAAGTGTAAAGGTAATTTCATATTATTATAACATTATATTTACCTTAAATTACACTAATTACCTTAAATCGCGATTAATAAGACTTAAAAGGTAATATTCACCAAAAATTATTTTTATCCCATTGAATCAAATTTTACTTTATAATGACAACCATGTATGTCGGATTTTTGAAATTAAATTCGTAGAAGCGGTAAAATTTCATTTAAATGAAAAATCGGTTTTTTAACAACCACTTAGTGGTTTCACTATTCATTAAAAATTGATGTTTTTCAGAAAAATACCAAAAATTCAAACTAAGCTATATTTGATATTCCTAATTAAAAAATGATGTCTATTTTAAAAAATTCAAAACATATAAGTTGAATTAATTAGTTTAATAATTAATTCCTGCTGTCACAACAAATAGCATGTTTTTAAGAAACAATATATATCAAAAGATTGACAATTATTTATGTCCAATTTCAAAGTGAAATTAATTATAATGACCACCATTGGATAAAATGGTAGAAATATATTCAAATTATACTTTAAAACCACTCAATCATATAATTTATCACTATAAATTATTTTTATTATAAAGGTTTTTTTTAAGAATTTTTTTCTATTCATAGAAAATTGGAAGATCTCAGAAAATTTCAAAAATTCAACATAGGCAATTTTTGATATTCCAAATAGAAAAATGAATTCCATTTTGAAATATAAAATTTATATAA
Organism: Viscum album; assembly: GCA_963277665.1. Classification (NCBI taxonomy): domain Eukaryota; kingdom Viridiplantae; phylum Streptophyta; class Magnoliopsida; order Santalales; family Viscaceae; genus Viscum; species Viscum album. Next base: position 1,844,802,660 of record OY728132.1, on the reverse strand, counting down.
TTTCAGAAAATGGTTATTACTATTCATAACGGTTACTTTGATTGGTCGCAGTGTGTTAGAATCTCGAACTTGCGTACAATGCAAGCTATTGCATTATTGAAAGAGAAGCGTATCGTGGAAGCTTGGGGTGTTAAATTCTACCCTACGTTAATGAATTGCGTCCTCAAAATTTGAAAATGTTTTTCAAAAATAAAAGGTTGAAAATAGAAAATACCACTGTGGAAAACACATATCGGAAATAAGGTTAACAAAATTTATCCTTAATAAGATGGAAAGGGAAATGAAAAAGTAACCACCAAATCATGATCTCTATTAAGAGAACATTGGTGTAAATTAAAGACACATAATTGGAGAAAAAACGTAAATATTTTTTGGAGTGATTGAGGTCATCAATCACAAACAAGTGTAAAATTGAGGGCCTCAAATCCTTCAATCTATGTTGATTTAAAATATCATCAGTTTAACAAAACATAAGTTATTAGGATAACACATCTTTTGTTTTAATATCCCTTTCCCAAAGATTAAGAATTAATTTATTCATAGAAAAAGTGATAGGTATATATATATATATTCTTGAAAATTAGAGTTTCAACCTTCAAATAATTTCTACCACAAACTCATCTTTCACCCAAAAAGATAATAGAACTCAAAAATATTATATTTATCCTAATTGTACAAGGTTCAAAATATTAAAACATACTATTTAGATTAGGAAACCTATTTTGTAATAACCAGGGACTTCCTGTAGGCTAGTGGTAGGTAATAAAGGCATGTCACACTATGGTTGTGGGTTCGATTCCTATAGCTTTGTCTGACGTGACGGGTTATCCCCCGACATGCAGGTTGTCCTTTTCCTAAAACTATAGAATTATAATATTCCAAAAATAATCTTTAGAAATGTTTTAACCTTAAAAAATACTATCCAAAGTTCAACTTAATCCATTCCAACCTTTATAGTTATCCAAAACGCCTTTGTCCAGACTTTCTCTAAAAGGTCTCTAAATTCCAAAATCAATTGTAACATCAGATTCCATAAATAAAGTAATGTTTCTCTTATTGTCACAAGCTAAAAATATGATTAAATTCATCATATTAAAACCTTAATGAAAATAAAAAGTACCACAGTACAATCCTTATATATATCACATTATTCTTATAACCATAATATAGTTCTTGAGTCCAAAAACACAAATACAATAATTATTCAACTTCATCTGTAGTGACAGTATAAGCTTGGCCTTGCTCCCTTGTCCTTTTCTAAGGTAAGTTTCCTTGGAACTTAGGGAATCCATTTTCATAATTCCCCATTTCTCTACAATTGTAGCATTCTAAATTGATAGTCTCTTTCTTTTCCTTTCAATCACGAGCCTGGTGACCTTTTTATCCACATTTATAACAAACTTCCATTCCCTATAGGCAAGTAAATGGGTGATTCTTCCCACAATTATCACATAATACAAAATCCTTCTTTCCCTTATTCCCTTTATATGTCTATTTTTTCCACCATTCTCTTCTTCTCTTGCTTTACTTTGTTGTCATAAGACTTAGAGAATTCCTTTTCTGTCTTGATAGCACATGAGACGATATCTTCGTACGATGAGAAAGATTGTGATACTAAAGCTCGACGGAAAAATGGTTTTAACCCATCAAATAAACAATCAATATTACTTCTTGGGTTACATATATAATATGCATCATGCCTCACTAACCTTGTGAAGTTAGACTCATACTTTGCAACATTCTCATCCTCCTTTTGCCTCAGACTCAGAAATTGCATTTCCATATCTGCTCGATGGTCACGAGGAAAGTATTTTTCTAAGAAAATATATTTTAACTATCTCCATTTAATACTTGATACTTCTTCATCTTCCTTTATATTTTGAATCAACGACCACTATTCATTAGCATCTCCAGTGAGGCGGTAAACTGCCATGACAACTTTTTTTCTTTGACTACTCCCCAAGGCATGGAATATTTTCTCTAAAGAATTTATCCATTGCTCAGCTACTAAGGTATTTTTACTCCCATTTAATGTTGGTGGTTGTTTCCTCATGAAGTAGTATAAAATTTATCCTCCACGTTGCGGATCACGGTGCTCCATATGAGTAAGGTTATTATTCATAACCTGAGTGAGTTGTCCCAGTATGGTGATAAGCTGATCAACACCAGTTGTATCACCAACTCCATTATAATTATCTTGAGCAGGAGGGTAATACCTACATTGACTGCATGCATTGATACAGTTTCCATTCCTTCCACTAGGCTCCATTTCTAAACAATGTCATAAACTAGATTAGTTTATGAATCGAAATACATAATTCATTACTTGTAAAACACTTAACATAAATTGAACTATTTATAGATATAATCCATAATCATGAAAAAGTGTTTTCTTTGAGGAAGTATATACTCATAAAACCTTCATAATGGTTTGTAAAAAATGAGAATTTTCCTAAGCATATCCCCTGGGAGTGTCAAAACCAAGAGTGCAGCAAGGCCCGTTTTTGTGCACTAGTCCCCGTTCGAGTCTAGCTCAAAGCGGTGTTTTCGGGTTTTACCCCTAGGTACATCTGTGCCAGTGCTTCCTCAACTTGATCGTATCCAGAGAGGGATGTATTGCTCGGAAAACTCACAAAAGCTCTATAATACCAAAATTATAGGAAGTTCTTCTGTACTAATCCTAAAAGTCTATCTTAGGGCTATGTTCTATAATCAGATTTTTTCTAAATCTAGCTTCCAAGGTTAGTACTAAACTGCCTCTGATACCAACTATAATGCCCCGACCCTAGTTACCCAGATTCAGTGCATTATTTTGTAACATTGGCATGATCACAAAAGATCAAGTCTCGAATGACCGATTACTTTAGTAGCCTTGGAAACACTAAATACATTCATAAATGTGACATTACATCATAAAGTGAAAAACTAAAATAACATAGTCTCCATAGTCCACACACATATCCCCTTCAAACTATCCCTGTAGGTCAGTCATAAAATATTTCTTCACATCCTGGGAAAAATAAAACATAGGAAGGGGGTTCTCAGATGCTCAGTAAGGATAAAAATATAGCAGAAACTTTCATAAATAAACATAAACATTTAAGACAATGTATAACTAAAACAAAATCCTTTTAAACTTGAACTTCAGCATAATATGGCAAAAATAAAATGAAATAATTCCATTTACTTATTCACATGGATATTATACTAGTCGAATAATCACATGCAATATCAATAACCACTTTCATAATGATGGAATGCATAATGCCAGACTATCATAACCACATAGTCAAGGACTTGTGCCAAGACTACAAGTAAGATTTTTGTCAATTCCATGTTCCAAGACACTAGTTTGTCTCATGAGACCTACCGATGCATCGAGGAGGTATAGTGGGATCCACCCATCACTTATTAAGTCCAATGCATTCCTTATATGAAAAGGTTTAAACATATCATAAACCATAACATAATCGTATCACATAAAACATGCTTAAAGGAAACATAACATTTCAAAATATGAATCACAAGATATCAATACAACACATTGGTATAATAAAAACATTATCAAAACCATTTTCAATACCAAAATAAAAGAAATGTAAAACATGATATTTATTTTTCATTTAAAAAAAGTTATGGCTTGTAGAGGAAGCCGAAACTCAAATAATGTTCACGACGGCGGAGAAGTCGTTGTCACCGCATATGTAAGAAAAAACATTCCTTTTGTCATTTAGTAAAAAATCTTCCTATAAAATGATTCATTTTTAATAAAAGTAAAATTAAAAGGGTTTTATACATCGTATAAAGGAAATTATTGTATAAAACAAAATATGCCTCAATGAAAGGAGATTGAGACGAAGTCCCTTACCTCATTTCTGATTTGACTCGATCGTTCTTTAACCTCCTGAATAATAAACTAGAGTTAATTTCTACTTACTTAAGAACCTATTTAAAGTTAATTATTACTTTTATATCACTTATTACCATGTTATGAACATTATGTAATTATTTAAGTTAATAACAGTCATTTTTTCGATCTTTGGTACTTGAGACAAAAATAAACTTCTTATAATTACAAGTTGTTCATGTGGTAAAATATCCATTATATACAGAATTATATTAATGATTTAGATATCATATATATAATATATATCCAGTATATACATTCATTTATAATATTACATAACATTTAGAGGTAAGAAATGAAATGCACCGTTCATGGAGACGGTAAGCCGTACGTACGCATAAACGCTACGTTCATTTCTATTTCGTATTTAATGGAATGAAATCATAGTGTTATAAAGGTATTTTATAATTCCAGTATAATATAATATATAATATCATTTTCTCCATCCTTTATATGTACCACATATGGAATTAACGATTCAAATCACTTTGAGGGGGCGGTAGTCCGCACTTCCTAAAATGAAATTATCGTGTTTACCCATAATGGAAATCATAAAGGCATGACATAAATGAAAAATACAGAATCATAAGGAAAACATAAACATAACATATATCATATATAAATATAGTGAAATCTTAATGGCCACCATGAGAGGTGTTAAAAGATGATTGAACAATCATCGTTTCCTGAGGCAGTAATTCGTCACCCACAGAAACAGTATGTTCTTTAACCATTAGACAAAGGTGTGTGTAAGTTAAAATGAAATAATTCAAAAAAAAAAATCCTAGTATATTTAAGATACTGGTGTTGTTACAAAATAAAGAAATAAAAGGAGTTTAAGGGGTTGGAGAAGAAAAATAAAACAAAAGAACATAAGAGAAGACATTACCATAAAATCGGGTAACTCTTTTTTATTTGAGCCAAAGGATTCCTTGGGAATACTTCTGCCCAATGTGAGGCTTCTAGGAGTAAGAGAGAAAAGTTTCGAGAGTATTTGGGAAGAGTTTGGTTGAGCCAAATGGCTTTGAAGGTGTGAATAAGGTGGTAGATGTGGGGGCCTTTTATAAGGGGAGAGGAGGGGCACTTTTGAAATGAGTCATGGATTTTAATGGTTCCACAATTATATATTTAGAGGATAATGTGATAAGGGTTCTAAATATTCTCCTAAAATAGGTTTTTGTCAAGTTTATGTCTTATATTTTACATTATCTTTTCATTTTATTTAAATCGTTAATTAATGTGGTAATCATTGCATCATCATAGTGTCATAAATAATTTAAATTATTTAATGTATAAAAATTATAAAAAAATTACCAAGATGTAGGAAATATTTTTATATTTCCAATGAATATTTATAGTTGAAAAGTTAACTTATATAACCCCATGTAATAATTGTTTTAGTAAAACTACACATGTTTGTGACAATTTAATTTTTACTTTAATAAAAAAGTTATTAATGTCATTTTCTTACCCAAGTGGCTCCATGGGGTCCCCAAGTTGACCCATGGACTTTTTTTGTTGTATATTACTCATCCAATAAGGGTAGGACAATTTTCAAGGTAATTTCATATTTTTATAACATTATATTTACCTTAAATTACACTAATTACCTTTAATCGCGATTAATAAGACTCAAAAGTTACTAGTCACAAAAAATTATTTTCATCCCATTGAAAAACATTTTACATATTAATGAAAACCATGTATGTCATATATTGGAAATTAAATTCATAGAAGAGGTAAAATTTCATTTAAACAAAAAATCAGTTTTTTAACGACCACTTAGTGGTTTCACTATTCATCAAAAATTGAAGTTTTTCAGAAAAATACCAAAAATTCACACTAAGCTATATTTGATATCCCTAATTCAAAAATGATGTATATTTTATAAAATTCAAAACATATACGTTTAATTAATTATTTTAATATTTAATTCCTGCTGTCACAACAAATGGCGTGTTTTTAAGAAACAATATATATCAAAATATTGACAATTGTTTATGTCCAATTTCAAACTGAAATTAATTCGAATGAACACCATTGGATAAAATCGTAAATATATATTTTAATTATACTTTAAAACTATCCAATCGTATAATTTATCACTATAAATTATTTTTATTAAAAAGATTGTTTTTAAGTATTTTTTTCTATTCATAGAAAATTGGAAGTTCTCAGAAAATTACAAAAATTCAACATAGGCTAATTTCAATATTCCAAATCCAAAAATGAAGTCCACTTTGAAATATAAAATTTATATAATTTCAAAAATTGGTTATTACTATTCATAATGGCTACCTTGATTGCTTGCGGTGTGTTAGAATCTCGAACTTGCGTATAATGCAAGCTATTGCATTATTGAAAGAGAAGCGTATCGTGGAAGCTTGGGGTGTTACAGATGTATTAATTTCCTATTTGATTGAAGTGGATATGGATTAAACATATTACCTTATAAAAATAACATCTTAGTATATCTTATATAAATATTCAGCTATATAAATTTTATTTATTTGGATTTTAATGAGGTGTAAGAATATATAATAAAAATATTCTCGGTTAAAAACGACACATCATATTCGACCAACCTTTTTAGGATTATATATAACGCCTTACTAAATTGTATTAAAGTTAAAAAGGATTAAAGTAAATGGGGTGTAAATTAAATATTTAATTTGGTTAGTTTTTGTGAAAACAAAAAAGATGTTAAAATTGTATATATGAGAGGTGGTGGGGTTCCCTTTTTTAAGTGGGAGAGAGGACACATATTGAATTTTTAAAATGAAAAAGTTATAGATGAGTTATTAAAAATTTAAAATGATAAAAATTGTCTTATTATAAAATCTTGGATAATATAATATCATCATAAGGGTATATAATATTATTTGTTCAAGTTATTAGGTCATTTTAACCCTTATCTTTTTAGTTTAACCCTTTATTAACCCGTTTTCACTTTAACCAAGATAAATATGTTGTTTCTTTTTTACTACTAATTAAGAAATAAATTATATGATCAATTTATATTATATTAATTATTTTTATTAAAAATATAGTATAAATTTTTAACAATTCAATTAACATATTTAAAAAATAAATTTTAAATTAAACCCACAAACACAATGATAAAATGGGTTTGAAAAGAAAACGTTTTCCTAACTAGGAAGACTTTTAAAATAAAAATTCAATCTGAAATTGATTATAATGATCCAAATTTAAATAATAAAATTGTAATTGAAATAATTATACTTTTTAAATATGGCATCCCACCTCTTTAATACATAACTTTTCATTACATTTTAAATATAGAGGATATTTAAAGTCTAGTGTCTTGAAATCAGGAACAATAAAACTTGAATAAACTTAAAACATTATTCTAAACCACTTTTAGGGCTTCATCGTAGGTTCATCATATGTACAAATACTATATATCATATCCTGGAGACATAAATTAAAGGAAAGGGTGATCAGAAGGCCCAGTAAATGTAAACAAGGGAATCAGTTTACTTGTGTTAACGATAAGAACATGAATAACAACATAAATACATGAGAAATGGAAGTATAGGAATATCATAATGAAAAGAATTGGGAATATAACTTGAATATGTGGCTTCAACATTTCATTTAGACATTCATGAACATATCACCAAGGTCCATCCCTATGGTGTCATAAAAATTACCAAGGTTATTCACCAAGGTAACGTGAAACTTGTTATCTCTAGAGATTAATTCTTTACCCAATGCATTGGAGTGCTATCAGGTCCCACCCTTAATATTTCTTTATATTCATGTGAGCCACATATATCATAATCAAACATTTCATAAATAACCCATAGAAATAAAAGAAATGGGTTTCATTTCAAAATCATGACGTTTTAAAAGTTCTTAAAAATAAGATCATTATATCATTTATAACCCATGGAAAGGGAGTGAGGGTTAAATGTTTGTCAATCCCAGAGTAAAATATATAATTTTTATATATTTATGAACACCCATAGAAATGAAATAGGTCTGGGTATTAACATAAATAAACAATATAATTTCTTGAGAGAAGGAGATAGAAATTTTGAGATGAAATTTCTGCAGCATAATGGTTATATAACATGGTTTTAGAAAACTTTGAAAAGAGAGAGGACAAGGGTAACACACTCATAAATGATTCATAATACAGTATGGGTACATAATGAGATCATGGTATGTATAATTTAATGACATACCATAGGAAAAGGAAACATGAAAGGAAAGAGAAGATGCAATTTCATTTACGAGAAATTCGGCAGCCGAACGACGTCACTTAAAAATCAGAAAACAAATTGATGAGAGAGGAAAGCATCCATCAACAATTATACATGAAATGCATAGTAATAATATCATATGAAAACATACCCTCAACATAAATATATGTATACTAGAAGACACAACATGAAGGAAGGCGTGACTTAAAAGAGGAGGGTGAAAGGATCCCTTACCTTGAAGAGTAACTTCAAAAGATTGATGTTAGGGACCATGGGAGGCTTGAGGGAACCTTGGGAGGACTCCTTTGGTGGTAAGGAGACTAGAAATTCGTTGAGGAGGATTTTTAAATGAAATTAATGAGGTAATGCCTTGGTATTTATAGAAGAAGTGAGGGGACAAGTCATTAATGGCCAAGGGACACCTCATCAGTGGTATTGGAAAAACCATGGGCTTACCCATGGTATTTTCCCATGGTATTGGAAACATGGGAAAACTCATACCTTATCATACTATTCATAATTCGACCATAATAATTATGTTGTTATTACATCCTTAATGATGTCATTAAACAACCAAAACTAAAAACTGTATTTTCACAATTCACCGAAAATTCATTTTTTTCAAAAAAATCCCCAAAAATCACCTTAACATAATATCAATGGTATGAATTCAAAAATTAACTGCATTTTATAAAAATATTTTTTTAAATATTTTTATAAATATTTTTAATTAAGAAACACTGTTCACCCGAAAAAACTAATACTTGACTAATAATTTCTGAAACAATTATTTACCTATTTTATTGAATCACATTACTTAATAAAGGTGACTAAATTATATCAATACTAACTTATGTGAGGTTACTTAATCCATTTGGCCCCATTACTAATCATAAGCGTAAAATCACTATTCATAATTTACTATTCACTAAAAATTATGTTGAACTTATTAGACTCTGAATTTCTTACTGAACACAACTGTAGAAGACCATTTTTTGAAAATAATTAGACATTATTAGTTATTTTAGGTGTAAATAAATATTTTTAAATACCATTTTTTTCAAACATAAATAATATACATCCAATATTTATCAGGACATTTGAAAATTCACAAACTTCACCATAAGAAGAAATCACAATTTTTATTTATATCAAAGGATTACATAAGGAATATAAGGTGTCGTTGCATAGACCTTTATAACACTAGCATAAGACCTAAGCGTAAGATGTGCTATGGTGATAGAATCTTGGGGCGGCTCGGCCAACATTGCCCTAGTTGTGATTTCTATCAGCTTGAATTTCTCGCGAAGGCAATTCCATTCCAGCTTCACACGATGAAGTTCGCCTTGGGTTTGGTCTAGAGAAAATCCCAAAGGTGCTGCCTCCTTCCCAAGTTCCATCAGATGGGATTCGATCAGCCCGAGACAACTGGATGGGGCCATCAAATCTTCTTTCGGTATTAATTAACGAAGATCACTTGTATTTATAAACAAAAAAATTGTAACATTAAGAGTTTAGCATCCAATGGTCATATTGACCAACTGTCATATAATAGTAGAAACCCAATGGTATCATTTAAATTATACTCACTTCATTAATTAAAGAATATTGTTTTGTTGAGTCTAAAATAAAATAACACACAAAATTTAGGAAAAAAATATTAATAAATGTTTGGGTCTTTACATTCTTCCCCCCTTCGGAAATTTCTTCCCTAATATTTTTTACTCGTAAACTCAGAGGAGAAAAGGTGTGGGTACTTTTGTCTCATAGACTCCTCTGGTTCCCACATGGATTCTTCATATTTCCAGTTCCTATAAAACACCTTAACAATGTGGGTAGTCTTGTTGCATAGAACCTTGTCTCTACGATCCAAGATCTCCACCAGCTGCTTCTCATAAGAGAGGTCATGTTCCAGTTGTACCACCTCGAGTTTTAGTATATTTGAAGGGTATAGTATGTACTTACTAAAGAGGGATACATGGAAGACATCATAAACTTTTGCTAGATTTGGAAGAAGTGCAAGCCGATAGGCCACTGCTCCCACGTAATCAAGGATTTCATAGGGGCCAATGTACCTAGGGCTGAGCTTCCATTTCTTACCAAACCTCCTGACTTTCTTACAAGGTGTAATTCGACGAAAGACATTCTCACTGACATCAAAATCCAAGTCCCTTCAACGGTTGCCGGCATGGATCTTTTTCCAACTCTCAGCAGCCTTAATGTGTTGTTGGATGGAATGGACTTTTTCTGTCATCTCTTTCACAAGATCAGACCGAAGGAACTTTCTCTCACCAGCTTCATCCCAAAATGTAGGAGTTCCACATTGCTTATCATATAGAGCATCATAGGTTGCCATTTGAATTCTCGAGTGGAAGCTGTTGTTTTAAGAGAAATCAACTAAAGGGAGACGTTGATCTCATCCACCCTTAAATTCTATTGAGCACGTTTTCAGCATGTCCTCGAGTGTTTTAATAGTCCTTTCAGATTGGCCATCATTTTGGGGGTGATAGGCCGTACAAAAATTAAATTCAGTGCTCAGAGCATGTTCAAGACTTCTCCAAAACTTCGATGTAAACCTGGGATCACGATTAGATACGATAGAAAGTGGAACTCCATGTAGCCTTAATACTTCCTTCACATAAATCCTAGCATGTTGATCAAGAGATAAATCATCCCAAATGGAGATAAAATGGGCAGTCCTGGTGATACGGTCCACTATAACCCATATCACATTATTTCCTTTGGAAGTTCTCAGAATACTGGTGACAAAGTCCATAGTGATATTGTCCCACTTCAATGCTAGTATGGGTAGTGGTTGAAATACCCCTTTAAAAAGTTACTGGTCTGCCTTCACTTTTTAACATACTAGGCACCTTGAAGTGTAGTTAGAAATATCCCTTTTCATATTATCCCATAAATAATTATCACAAAGGTCCCTATACATTTTGGTTCTACAAGGATGTATAGAGAATTTAGAGCTATGATCTTCATCCATAAACCCCTTCTTTATTTCTGGAATAGATGGAATAAATAGTCTTGTATGAAATCTCAGTACACCTTCTTGATCAACATTAAACTCACGAAACATCCCATCCTTTTTTTCCTCAAACTTTTTCTGCAACAAAGGATCTTCTTTATGTGATTTCTTGATCTTCTCTAGTAATTATGGTTGAGAAATCTTTTAGGTTAGGGTTGATGATGTCCCTTCACTTATAGTTCCTATGTCCAACTTTACTAGGTCATTGATCAATGGATCTCTTTGAATCTGCATCATGGAATGAACAACTCGGTCATTCCCTCTTAATGCATCAGTGACGTTGTTTTCTCTTCTAGGAAGATAACTAATAGAACAATCATAGTCTTTAAGAAGTTCCAACCATCTCCTTTGTCTCATTTTCAATTCCTTTTGTGTGAAAATATAATTCAAACTTTGATGGTCCGTGTATATATCACATTTCTCCCCATAAATATAATGCCTTCATATCTTTAGAGAAAAACGACCACAACCAGCTCCAGATCATGCGTAGGATAATTCTGCTCACGAGTCTTCAACTGTCGTTATGCATAAGCAATGACCTTGCCATTTTGCATGAGGACGCAAACAAGACCTTTTAGAGATGCATCACTAAAAATAACGAATCCTTCTCCACTTGAGGGAAGAGTTAACATGGGTGCAGTAACTAATCTCTTCTTCAGCTCTTGGAAACTTTTATAACACTCCTTTCTATAGATGAACTTGACCCCTTTTCAAGTTAACCAGGATAATGGATTAGAAAGTCATGAAATGTTTTTCACGGACCTCCTGTAATATACATATAATCCAAGAAAACTACGAATCTCAGTGATTATTGTAGGTTGAGGCCACTCCTCTACAACTTTTGTCTTTGCAGGTTCAACTGTGATTCCTTCATTGGTTACAATGTTCCCCAATAAATAAACTTTTTGTAACCAAAATTCACATTTTATGAACTTCCCAAAAAGCCTCTCCTTCCACAGAGTTTGAAAAATGTCCCTTAGATGATCCTCATGGTCCTCGCGTATTTTGGAATATATCATAATATCATCAATAAAAACTACCACAAAATTATCAAGGTATTCCTTAAAGACTATATTCGTCAGATCCATAAAAAAAGTAGGTTTTCATTAGTTAGTCCGATGGGAATAACAAAAAACTCATAATGTCTATATCTTGATCGAAAGGTTTTTTTGGAATATATACTTTCTTCACCCTCAATTTATGATAACCATATTGAAGATCAATCTTAGAGAAGAATTGAGCCCCCTAAAGTTGGTCAAATAATTCATCAATTCTTAGAAGAGGGTATTTGTTATTTACTGTGATCTCGTTCAGTTATCTATAATCAATGCATAGCCTCATTGATCCATTCTTCCTCCTTACAAAGGGAACAGGTGCTCCCCAAGGAGACACACTTGTTCGAATAAACCCCTTCTCCAAAAGATCTCAGAGTTGTTTCTTTAATTCATCCAGCTCCATGTTTTCCATCCTATACAGGGTCTTTGATATCGGATGAGATCTAGGTATGAGATCAATTGATTACTCTACCTCTCTTTCTGGGGGAGGTCCATGCAACTCCTTAGGAAATACTTTAACATATTCTTGGATGATGGGGACAATTTCTATCATTAAACTCTCATCTACTTCTTATTATTCACCGATCAACTCCATAAAGAATGATATATGGGGTTTTTCTAGACAAAGATCAGGTTGAGATATCACTCCATGGAAGATAACCGTAGGTTTTCCATTTTATACTACATAGATTTCCTTGCTTCTATATTTGATCTTAGCATTATACTTTGATAGCCAGTCCATCCCTAGTATAATGTCGAATTCCAGCATGGGAATGACTACTAGATTTGTGATAAGATTGTGCTCACGAAAGTAAATACTAGAGTTTCTAAACACTGATGGTTCTTGGATAATCCCCCTAGGAGTCTTGACTGATAACTCTACTTTTAGAAAATCAGGGGTTGATTCTAAATTATTTGAAATCTTTGATAAAATAAAGGAATGCGTAGAACCAGAATAAAACAAATAACTTGCTAGCTTTGAGATAACAATAAGAGTACCTGATACAACATCATTCGGAGCTTCGACATCAACTATCATTATAGAAAAATCATGGCCTTGATTCCTTGACCTTTGCTGAGGTTGATGGAGGTTCCCCTCCACAACCCTCGGATTAGGAAAGTGATTGGAAAAGTGCCCACGTTGTCCACACTTAAATCACTAGATGTTAGGTAGGGCCTACACAATATTCCCCTTAACATTAGTGTTTGGAAGTTGAGGTTGCACCTCACTATGATAATTCCTTGAAATATGGTCATCTCTTTCACACTTGTAGCATTTATCGCTCCCTAGCAGGAAGTTCCCCGAATGCTTCTTCCCACATTTATTACACGTGGAAGGTTACACTTGCTCTCCTCCTCTTCCCGGATCAAAGATCCTCCCTATTCTAGGCTCCATAGATCTCTTCTTGTTATTGGATTTATGAGACCACTGTGTCTCACCAAACTCCAGCTCAACTTTCATTGCACTCCGCATGATCTCCTCCTAGCTATCATAGTCTTGGTTGGATAGATTCTTCCGCAGATGAGGTCTCAGTCCACCAAAGTATCTATCAACCTTACCATTCATATCCACGACAAAGCTAGAGTTATATCATGAAAGCCTTGTGAAGTTAATTTTGTAGCTTCCCACAGTTTCATTCTCCTTCGGCTTCAGCTCGAGAAACTCCTTCTCCATTCTTGTTCTCATGGAACGATGGAAATAATTACTGAAAAATATCCCTATGAACTCTTCCCACTCCATAGAATCAACTTCCACTCTTGTCCATGTGTTTTTAATGAGTTCCCACCACTGACCAGCTTCTCCGTATAAGCGATAGACCGCCAGGGTGACCTTCTCTTGCTCTGAACAGCGAAGCACAGAAAAGATCTTCTCGATGGAGCTGATCCACTACTTAGAAATCAATGGGTCAGTCGATCCACTAAAGGTTGGTGGTTTTTGATGCATAAAGGACTCAACAGAATGTTTTTCTCTTCGCGGTGATATCGGTCTCTCAGTTCGATTCAAGTTATTTCCCATAACTTGAGTCTGTTGGTTCATCATTCGCATGAATGTTTCCATTACAACTTCCATCGTAGGGCCATCAGTGCATGGTGCATTTAGGTCACCATTTGCATGGTTCCCCCTATTTCCCGTGATTTTCTAAAAGAATAAAATCTTAGTGAGAAACTTATTTCATTTAATAATCTTTTAACTATAAAGGATTCTATGTATTAAAACTTCATGCTTAAAAATTACATTTATCTACAAGTCCTTCATAATGATTCATAGAAAGTTAGTGACTAACCAAACAAATCCCCAAGGAGTTCTGTAACCAAGAGTGAAACAAGGTCCATTATCATGTACCAGTTCCCATTTTAGTCTACCTCAAAGTGGTATTTTCGAGTTTTACCCCAATGTAGATCAGTGCCAGTTCCACCTCTACCTGCTCGTATCCAGTCAGGGATGTATTTTCTTGATAAACCACTAACTCAATACTCACCAAAATACCAAGAAGCTTTCCTATATTTAAACTTTTCTATAGGGTTCTTCCTAAATTTTTCAAATCCCAAATTCTATAAATAACTAAACTATCCTTTGATACCAACTATGGAATCCTTCCTTGTTAATACATAACTTTTCATTACATTTTACATATAGAGGATCTTTAAAGTCTAGTGTTTTGAAAATCAGGAACAATAAAACTTGAATAAACATAAAAAAATCTTCTAACACAATTATAGGGATTCATCATAGGTTAATCCTATATACAACTACAACATATCATATCATGGAGACATACATCAATGGAAAGGGTGAGCAGAAGGCCGAGTAAGGGTAAACAAGGGAATCAATTTACTTGTGTTAACAAAAAGAACTTGAAGAACCACATAAAGACATGAGAAATGGAAGTATAGGAATATCATAATTAAAATAAATGGGAAAATAACCTGAATATGCGGCTTTAACATTTAATTTAGACATTAATGAACATATCACCAAGATCTATCCCTAATGTTTCATAAAAATTACCAAGGTTATTCATCAAGGTATCGTGAAACTTGTCATCTCTAGAGATTAATTCTTTACCTAATTATTTAGAGCACTATCAGGGTTCACCATTAATACGTCATTATTTTAATTTGATCCACAAAGTTCATAACCAAATATTTCATAAATAACGTATATAGAATAAAAGAAATGGGTTTCATTTCAAAATCGTGACATTTTAAAATATCTTAAAAATAAGATCATTATATCATTTTTAACCGATGGAAAGGGAGTGGGGGTTATATGTATGTCAATTCCATAATAAAATATATATTTTTTATATATTTATGAACACACATAAAAATGAAATAGGTATGTGTATTAACATAAATAAACAAGAGGATTTCTTGAGAGAAGGAGATAGAAATTTTGAGACAAAATTTCTGCAGCATAATGGCTTTATAACATGGTTTTAGAAAACATTGAAAAGAGAGGAGAAAAGGGTAAAAAACTAATAAATAATTAATAATACAGCATGGTTAAATAATAAGATCATTTTATATACATTTTAATGATATACTACATGAAAAAAAACATGAAAGAAAAGAGAAGATTTGATTTATTTTATGAGAAATTCGGCAGCCTAACAGCGTCACTAAAAAATTCAGAAAACAAATTGATGATAGAAGAAATGGTAAATAAAAAATTAGACATGAAATGGAAAGTATTTAGAACATATAAGAACATACCCTAAACATAAAGAGTTGGAAACTAGAATACAAAACATAAAGGAAGTTAGGACATAAAAGAGGAGGGTGAAAGGATCCCTTACATTGAAGAGTAATTTAGAAAGCATTATGATCGGGACCCTGGGAGGCTTGAGGGAACCTTGGGAGGAATCCTTGGGAGGTAAGAAGACCATAAATTCAATGAGGAGAATTTTGAAATTAAATGAATGAGTTAATGGCATGGTATTTGTAGGATAAGTGAGGGGATAAGTCATTAATGGCCAAGGGACACCTCATCAGTGGTATTGGAAACACCATGGGCTTTCTCATGGTATTTTCTCATGGTATTGGCCAAATGGGACACCTAATACCTTATATTACTATTCATATGTCGACCAGAATGGTTAAATAGTTATTACATCCTTAAGGATGTCATTAAACAACCGAAACTAAAAACTATATTTTCACTATTCACCGAAAATTCATTTTTTTCAGAAAAATCCCCCAAAATCACTTTAACCTAATGATTATGCTCTGAATTCAAAAATGAACTCCATTTTATAAAAATAATTTCCTAAATAATTTTAATTTAATTTTTAATAAAAAAAATTATTCACCTAAAAAAACTAATACCTGACTAATAATTTCTGAAATATTTATTTACCTATTTTATTTAATCTCATTACTTAATCATGGTTCCTAAATTATATCAATACTTTATTAATTGAGGTTACTTAATATATTTGGTCAAATTACTCATCGTAAGCATAAAATCACTATTTATAATTTACTATTCACCAAAAATTAAGTTCATCTTATTAGACTCTAAATTTCTTACAGAACACAACTATAGAAGACCATTTTTTGAAAATCATTACAGATTATTAATTATTTAAGGTTTACATAAATATTTTAAAATATCCTTTTCTTCAAAAATCAATAATACACAACCTATATTTATCCATACATGAAAAAATTCACAAACTTCACCATAATAAGAAATCAAAAAATTTATTTATATCAAAGGATTACGTAAGGCAGCTAAGGTCTCGTTACATAGCCCCTTATAACACCTGCATAAGAAATAAGTGTAAGGTGTGTTAGGTGATAGAATCTTGCGGCAGATCGGCCAATATTTCCTGAGTGGTGATTTCTATCAGCTTGAACTTCTCACGAAAGTGATTTCGTTCCAACTTCACACGATGAAGTTCGGCTTGGGTTTGGTCCAAAGCAAAGCCCTAAGGTGCTACCTCCTTCCCACGTTCCGTCAGATGGGCTTCGATCGGCCAGATACTACTGGATGTGGCCATCAAATCTTATTTCTGTATTAATGAACCATGATCACTTATATTTATAAACAAAAAAATTGCAATGTTAAGAGTTTAGCTTCCAACGGTCATATTGACCAACAGTCATATAACAGTCAAAACCCAACGATCTCATTTAAATTACACTCACTTCATCAATAAAATAATGTAGTTATGTTCAGTATAAAATAAAATAAAACACAAAATTTAGGAAAAAAATATATATATAAATTTGATTCGTTAAATTAATAATTTTAAAACAAAATATAACATTGTACACAGTTTAAATAAAATTTTAGTTTTCATTAAAAACCAGTATTTTCAGTACGCATTAATTTCTTTACCTTTTTTGATAAAATAAAAAATTAATATGACAAACCTTATGTTTATTACATGTTAATTCATGTTTTATTATATAATATTTAAATTAATATAACCCAAAAGATAAATAATCCAAGTGTATTTTTGTAAATATGTATATAACTCAACATATTGATATATGAATATGGAAACATTATTGAAAACTTCCTTAAAATTATTTAAAAATTACATATCTAAAAAAAACTATATGGGATAACCTGGGTCCATATAAAATAAGGGGGTGAGAAATAAATCCCTATAAGAGAAAAAATAAATCATAACATGAAGAAATAATTTAATTGTAGACAACAAGCATTTAAATGGGACGTAAATAGGGTAAGAATCACAAACATAAAAAATGAGGCATGATGTAGAATGATAACATAAAGGAAACATGGGAATTATGGAAATAAATTTAATCATTAAATTATAAAAATTGGTCAAGGACAACCCCAAAGATGTCAGATCATGGTGTAAAAAGTCTCATAATGAGTTATGTTCACTCCCTAATCCAAAATATAAAATCTCATGAGGCTAAAATATTACCTACCGTATTGGAGTGTTATTTAATTCGAGGTGCACCCATCACTTTCATTTCATGCACCTTCATAATTGTTCCAAATACATTTTATAACATAAGAACATATTTCATGACCTTCAATCCAAATATTTTGGATTGTGGGTTAAATAAAAGGAAACGCCCAATAAATAAATATAGTTAAAACTATGTGAAGAAACATGAGTGGAAATGGATATGGGAATACCCCACACAATTGTTCAGTATGAGAAAATTGAAATTACGTTTTAGAAGTGTATTAATAGTACATTAAGGTAAATAAAATGGTTATATGAGAGGTAATGGGTTCTCTATTCACATGGAATTACAAAAGAATGTTATAGGGATATTTACGAACAAAATAAAATAGAAAAAATTTGGAATTAACAGTCATAAGACAATGAGGGTGATGGAATAAAATTGTGCCATGGGAAAACTGTAGGATAATTTTGGTAGAATCACACTTTACTTAATGATTTAATGAAATTTTTAATGAGAGTGAAATGGGTCTATATTTATTTTGATATTAAAATTTATGTAGTAGGGATATGGAAAACGAATATCACAATATTTGGAATTGGAAATAAAAATTCATTACATAAATAAGGTTCTTGAATAAATAAGTGAAAGTGATGAATCATTAATAAATTATGGCACAGTAATGACATAGCTAAATTATATAATGAGAGTAGAAAATTATATATCATTATTTGAACATAAATTGGATAGTATGGGAATATTTTTAATGTGATGAAAATATAACCAATAATGAATAAAAAGGATAAATACAAAGATTGTACTTGAATTGAAATGTAGAGAGATAGGCCACCTACATAGGGAGAATGATTCCAAAAGCATTGTAGGGGTTCTTAGTAGATTAGGGGAACCTTTGGATCACTTTAGTGGGGTGTGGAAGAGTAAGTACATGATACGTGGTTTTTGAGTGAAGTGGAATGGGAGGTTGGGTAGGTTTATAAAGGAATAGAGAATATATTTCTTTATTATATCACAAATTTAGGTTTATGAATCTACATAATATTTTAATAAAAACATAATATTTCCCATGATTTTTACCCATAGTTTCTAACAATGGCGAGTGGTTTTGTTTATTTTATAAAAAAATGGCCTAACTCAATAAAATATTACCTTTATTGATGTGAAAGAGAGTCATGTTTTTAAAGAATTGATTTTAAAAAAGTAAACTATATTATTGGTTTGGTAGGATTTATAAAGGAATTATAAAATTAAAAAAATAACATAAAATCACATTATTTTAATGTCAAAACTTATATTTGGATGCAATTAACCTTTATATCTTTTATAGCTTCACCTCTGGATAATTATTATGTCATAAAAACGAATGTATATTTATTATAGCACCCCAAGATTTAATAGTATATCACTTAATAAATAAATTCAATTTCATTAATTTCATACATTGTATGCAACACCATGATAAGTTTATGCTACACACAAAAATTATTTGGCTTTCCTTACATGCAAGGCGTAATTTTACTAAACTACAATATATTACTAAAATATTATTATTTATAACATATCCATTATGCTTGAGGTTGTTAATAGTATAAACTAACTTATGAAAATATATAGTTGAATTCACTAGTTACAAATTAATTTTAAATGATCATAGGAACCAACTGAATATGTTGGAAATGTTTTTATTTTATCCTAATAAATTAATATAATTACCATTAGAGAATGATATTAATGAGATATAAATGTTATATATTTAATAAAATATTTTTTATATTCATATAATATATTTTATAGATATAATATAGGAACAAACCCAATATTACACCTAAAAACCTATATTTTTTTACAAAATCATTTTTAACACCTTTTAATGATGAAACTATTTAAAAAAATTTAGAAGTTTTATAAATATTATTTTTCAAAATATAATTAATTTTTGAATTTTTAATATAAAAAATATCTTAGGGTGAATTTTTGGTATTTCTCTGAGGAGAATCATTGTTTGAGGAATAGCGAAAAATACCGCATTATGGTTAAATACTGACATTTAGTTTAAAAACATTATCATATTATAAATTTATTTTTAATGTCCCAATAGATAAATAATCAATATATTAATCTAATTTGGTTATTTTAATCAATTTTATATTGAAATTATATTTAAAATCTTATTGAAATTTGTTAATTTTCCTTTTACCTACTGTCTCACCAAATATCTGTGATTAGTTCTAGACTTAATTTATCCACTTATATGAATTGAATTTGAAAAAACATACACACATAATTTTATGAAGTATTATATTTATATTCTAATAGGATCACTTTATTTTTTGGATATTGTGAATAGTAAGTTTAATAAATTTCTATTTACCACGGTTGAGGGTGAATTTGGTAATTATAGATAAAAAATATTATAATTGTATAAAATTACCCTAAAAATTACCTTTATTTAATTGGATAATTAGGTTTCAAATAAACAGGTCTTAGGACTAAATTATAATCTTTTGTTTCCACTTGGGTAAGAATATTACATTTATTACATTTTATTTAACGATTAGTTAACAATTTCACTCATATTTTAATAACAAAATAATTTTTAATACAGGTTAATAGAAATGATAAATTAGACTATAAATATTAATTTAAAATATAATAAATTTAACTTCATTATTGTAATTTATTTTTAATTTTTAGATAAGAAATATGTTAATTAATGGATGTCATAATAATGATACAATAATTCTTTAATCAATAGAAATATCAAATATATGATATAATAAATATTGAAATAAATATATTTTAACATAATTAATGACATTAATTATTTTTATAGAAAATTATGGCATGTTATTGATATATTATAAATGTGTTTTTTTGATTTTTTTTCATATTGTTAGGGTATTTTTTAAAAGAAAAATAATGAAAAGTATAAAAATTGATTTAAATGGTACTTTAAAATATATAATATTTTATTAAATTATATAAAATTCATGAAAATTTGAAATTTGTCCAAATAACCCGAATGAGGAAAAATATTTCATCCATTATCCATTTTTTGTTCTTTTTTATTTTATAGTAATTATATTAACCCTGTAGTATAAAAAGACAAGTTGTGACATTAAATGTTAAAAGGTTAGGTGAGGGTTAAAACCAAAATATAAGGTTAATAATGTAACCTAAAATTTACTAAAAATAATTTTTTAGGACAATATATACCAATAATCATCATAGATTCAGAATAACTCACTTTGGACACATTAATTGTATAAAATTATTTTATATTAATCTAATATTTTTAAGTATTTCAAAAGTGCCCCTCTCTTCTCTTATAAAAATTAACCTCATCCTTCACTCACTCACACCACAAAGAGAATTATATCTTGAAAAAAACCTACCCATTTATCCTGATAAAATAATTAACTATATTATGGTGTTATTGGTCTTCTAAAAACACCAAACCTTGTGTCCCTAAGAGGACATCCAAAGTAAGTCCATCGAAGAAGAGATAATTTTTTTACCAACTCATTCAAGTTCTTATCTTTTTATAATTCATCTACCTATGTTGTTTCCAAATTACACTAATAACTAAAATATAAACTAAATATTGAGAATTTATTATAATTATGGGAATACCCTATTCCTTCTTTTATTAAACCTATTAAAATCAATATCCTCATGCATGTGTATGTACGACTTACCATCTCTAATATATGGTGTAATTTTTTTTCATCAACACTTTATTTAGAGGGAAAAATTAATGAATATAATAGATATAAATAATATATATGATCTGATATTTGATTATTTATAATTAATATACCATATAATTTCGTACCCTTTTACCATTAAGGGAATTAGAATATCATTCTTGCGTACGTATGGCCTACCATCTCCAAGATGTGATAAGATTCATCATCCACTTTAACCATTCCAAAATGATGATAAAAATGTATTGAATGAATAAATATAAAATATATGAGATAATAATTCTAGGGGAATAATATATATATAAATATATGTCATTTAACTTCTTCCATACAACATGATAAGATATTATAAACAACATTCATGAATACGTATAACTTACTGTCTCCATGAATGGTGTATTCCATTTCATATATCTATCATATATATATATTCATATAATAAACATATAATATATATAAATAATTTTATACATTATGGAATTATGTAAATCATGATCTAAGTAATAGGATCAATAATAAAAAGTTGAAACTCATATGATAAACAAATCCATTATTACCTGAAACATTTATTTAACGTCAAATTGTTAATAAACTTGTAATATCAAGTCAAAATTAATCATATATGATATCATTAATATTATAATTATTCTATTTTAGGTTTATAATATGTTTCAAACCATTATGAAGAAGTTTTAGACACATATGAAGGGAATCAGAACTAAGGTAAGGGTTAATTTCACAATCTCATTATTAATTGGGATTGTTTATACATAAATATCTCCTAGGATTAATTTAAAAATATCATTATTATATGTTTACTATTATCCTATCAACTTTTTATTTCTTTTAATAATGTTTGAATTTTATTATATGGTTTGAAATGAGTCTTTTTTTATTTTCTATATGAGGTATTTTATAACTTTTTTTGGAAAAATACGGAAAGAATGATTATTTTTAACTTATAAATCATGATCATATTTTAGACTAATAATTATTCTATGATGTTTTGATTCTTACTTTAAAATTATATATATATCATTTTAAATAAAATATTTTTTTTATAAATTCACAACATTTAAATAATTGATTTCAAAGAAAAAAGGATACTTTTCTTAAGATATTTCAATCGATTTTTAGAGTATTTTCATTTATGTTCAATATCCCTTGTAAAATTATATGTTTGATTGGGATTGATCACTTATGATAAAATATACCTTATATTAGTTATTTTTTTGTGATTAGTTTTAATGTCAATGTTCTATTTAGACACCATTCATTGTATATGGTAAAATTATTCCCATTTCGTAGCTATTTTTTCAAAGAAAATGTGTATGTTGTCATTGTTTTCATATGAGGAGTCCACTGGATTTAGTAAGTTATGGTTGGGGCCCTCTATATCCCCTCAATACTTTGATAGGTCTTACGAGATGAAATTAGTTGCTGACAAACCCTTCATGTTTGATTCCAAGTAGTTTTAAATTGTCATGAGGATATATATTGACACAAATTAGGTGGAATTCTACCCACAGACTTAAACTTTCATGAACATAGATCTTGATAGTAGATATGTTGAGGATATATATTTATATTTTAGAAATAAAAAATTATGTTTTCCATAATTATGAGAATATTTATTGACTTTCCATGTGATTATTTAACTAGAATAATATCCATCGTTTTGTTTTCTATCCCTAGTGTATACTTTTATGATATTATTTATTATTTCCATATTAAGTTCAGGGTTATGTTCAAATGAATTTTTTTTAGTTATACAGTTTTCCTTAATGTTTATACTTATTATTCACAAAAGCATCTATTGTACACTTACCCATACTGAGTATCTGAGCTCACCGATTTCTTATGTCTTATTTTTTTCTAAGGTGTTAAGATAAGTATTATGATTGTTATGCAGGGTTAAGAAAGTAGAATAATGTAGTTCTCAAAAATATTTCCTATTTTTTAATTTATGTTTTAATATTTAATGTATGTTTTATGTTTATAATATATTTTATAATACTGATAAATTGATCGGTCCTTTAGGATTTGATTCCTTGTAATTATTCCAATAAAATAAAGTAATTCACCGACTCTAGGCACTTGATGGGAGGTGTTATAATTGGTAGTAGAGAATGTTAAGAAAAAAACATGGAAATTAGACACAAAAAAATATAGTAGGAAATGCAACTCTATGATAGATTCAAGGATAATTGTAGAAGAATGTAATTGAATTTGGTTAAGGTTGAGATTATGTAAGTATTCCTAGTAACAAATACCTATCTAGATTCTACATGTTTATGTGGTTCTAGAATAGATATACATTGGAGTGAAAACTCTATAATGGTGTGTCAGGCCTGACTTAGTTTCACTTGGTACATGTTAATGATCCTTACTTGACAACTCGTTTGACAGTCATGGGGTATATTCATATGATAATTCACAATTTTTATATAAACCATTATGAAAGATTAAGAACTAAATAAGTCCCCAAAAAATCCATTTTTATGATTATGTGAACACATAAACATAAATTTTACAATTTATGTTATGTATTTTACTAGTTCTAGGATTATAAATTTTTCTATCATCTTTCCTAATGTATGTATTCCTTTAGAAATGGAACCCAATGGATGGAACGTGAACCTCACTAATGAAAGTGTTCCAAATATTATATAGATCATATCATTCATGGTCTTAAGCTAACATTTCAAAGTGGAATATTCTCATAATAATTATCATTATATGAGGACATAATATCGTGTGATTATAGGATAAACAAAGAGTAATCTAAATATTATTTCATTGGAGGGAATAATTAGAATGAGAGGATAGGTGGAAAAAATTGGTTGTAGAGAAGACGAGAAAGAAGAATTTTACCAGATGTAATTATTGAACGAATCACCTTGGCACTCGATTAAAAGGAATGGTATTTTTATACAAGTGTGAAGATAAAGGACACCATGTATGGGATTGGAAGGATAATAATTTTTTTTCAAATGTTCAATGGTTTAGCTGTAATGATATGGGGCACTACGTAAATAAATGTCCCATGTGCCAAGGAAATATAACTCAAAAAATCGAAGGTGTCAAGGTCATGCTTATTCTAATACTAAAATCAAAGTGAAATAATTAAAATATTTGTGTTTTAAATTCAATAATTATTTTATTATATCCTGGATATAAGAATTTGATATATATAAGGATAGTACCATCATAATTTTTAGTTAAGTATTTGGAGGGATAAATGTATTCATTATGGTTTTTAAGGTGATCAAGTATTTCGTAGTTGTATATAAGAAGATAAATTGTTTTGTTTGTGGAATCTGATGTTATGATTAATTTTTGAAATGTAGATACCTTTTTTATAATTGTAATTTTTATAAAAGTTTTTTTGATAAGTATTATGTTTGGAATGGAGTAAGTTAAACATTTGATATTATTATTTGAGGTTAAATTATTATTTATTAGATAATTTAGGAAATAATTTTCGTTCTCAATATACATATTTAAGATTATGGAAATAAATTAGGACCTCATGATTTATCAAAAGTCGTTTAGGTGAGAAAAATTCATTTTGGACATTTATTTATAGGTGTAAGGAGTGAACTAAAAATACATTAATGAACAACCAAAGTATGAGATCATTATTATGAAACTGAATGAATTCAATTAAGATGTTATTTTAATAGTAAAATAATTCTCCACCTCTAGGGAAAAGATCTTGAAACCAAAAATATTATCCTAGTGAATTATTTTATGATGAATGATATGGACACTTAGATCATCACAGAATTATAGATTTGTGATTCTTAAATTTCTCCTGACCATATTCTATTTCATTGTCCATCATGAAATTTATGTTTATATTTCTCTTCCATCTCTATATTTTCCTATATAGAACCCTATCATGTATTATCTATGGTGACCTTCAAATTACCATTTCATTATTTTATATAAGAGGCCTTAATAATCCTTTTTTTGAAATGGGATTTCAATAAAGATATTTTCAAAAGTCAAAACATTAGTTTTCAATCCCATGTTTGAATTGCGTGGAAAACATTTATTAAATGATGGGGGAATATAACACCCTAAAATTTTACAGTATGTCTCTTGTAAAATAAATTCAATTTCCTTGATAAATTTCATTGTATGAAACACCATGATAAGTCTATGCTATACACAACAATGAGTTGGAATTCCTTACACACAAGGAAAACTTTTACCAAAAAACAGTATGTTTTCAAAATATTATTATATATATCCTATCCATTATGTTGGAGGCTATGAATTGTATTGACTAAGTTGTTAAAATATATTTTTTCATTCATTTGTTAAAATTTAATTATAAATGATTATAGTAACCAACTGAATATAAAAGATATATTTTAATTTCAGCATAATAAATTAAATTAATTACTGTTACTGAATGATATTAATGAAATATATATGCCAAATATTAAATCAAATATTTTTTATATTCATCTAAAATATTTTATAGTAATAAGATAATAACAAACCCAATATTACAAATAAAAAACTATATTTTTATAAAATATGTTTTACCAGCATTTAATGGAATACAAAAAATAAATCTAAATTTTATAAATTTTATAAATTTTACTTTTCAAAATAGACTTTTTCATAAATGTTGAATATCAAAATTATATTTAGGTTGAATGTTTTTGTATCTTTCATAGAAGTGTCATTTTTTATGAATAGTGATAATAATGCATTGTTGATAAAAAATGAATTTTAGTTTTTATAATTATTATATTTAAATTGACTTTTTGTAATGTCTCGTAATTTCTATATAATTTTATTAATTATGTGGAATTATTTCTAGACTTCAAAATCGGATGGTGTGTGATTTTGAGGCTCAGATAGACCAGAATGATTTTTGGATGTTTTGTTAAGCTTTAATTAGTGCCCATAAACTATTTTCCCAAAAAAAGTAGAATAACTCTTAAACGGTGTCCTAGATCTGAATTCTGAGGGCACCATTACATTCAAGATGGTGGGTTTACCTTAGGCATGACTTAAGTTTAGTCTGTCGAAGCCTCCTATGAGAAAACCCAAAAATGGAATAACCGTAAATAAAATAATTAAATAAAGTTATTTTATTTTTCAAAGGCTTATAACTCACGAACGGTAACTCAGATTAAAAATATTATACCACTTCTGAACTCATGATGGTATGCTCTCTATAGGTAGATACTAACATTGGTTAGCGTGGGCCACTAGTGAAAGTTAGTCTTTGGCCCTAAATAACAAAACTAAGTGACAATTATTTTATTTTAAAATCCATAACTTCTAAATGGTAACTTAGATTAATAATATGAGATTACCATTGAGATGATGAGGGTGGTTTCTCCTTAGGTGAAGCCTAACCTTGACCGTTGTGAGTCAAGGGTGACTGTTAATAATTTTCCAAACCTTTTTTTTTCAGGTACGTTCAGTAAACGTGTGAGCGACATTTCATAACTTTTGCAGAGGTTCTCAGATTAAAAATTTGAGGGAACCGTTGAATCCACAGCTTCAGGATTATCTTAAGGGAGACTTTACTTTGAAATTAGAAGGTATGGAGAAAAAGTTAAGTTTTTTGACTTATTTAAACGAAATAAAATAAAATTATTTTATTATTTTATTTTCATTCATATCCTCCGACGGAAAAGCAATGTGTGGGGCTAGTGATGTGTCAAGCCATTAAATGGATTGACCCTTCAATATATGTAAAAATAACATTGGATAATTAGAAAGTTTCTTAATTAATGAGCTACCATTAATTTCCAGTGTTGTTATTTACCCTCCCCCTATCCTATTTATATAGAGCCTGAGAGTGGTATCGGCACGACTTTGCTGTCACGACCCGTCCTCGGGGCCCGTTCCGTGACAACCCCAAGCCCGCCTTCCATAGGTCAGGGGCTGGCAACTAGCACCAAAGGCGTAAATCCCGATAAAAAGGGGAAGGCATTTCCTTTTATAATGTAAACAAAAGAACAAAAGAGTATGCAAGTGAAGTAAGCACTAAGTAAAAATGTGTACAAGGTAAGTGATGAAAAAGTAAATGGGCCAGTATACAAACCCAACTGAAAGCACAGTACAACTAAAAGGAAAGTACAACAGTAGTAAGTAAAACAGCAACACCAAGTCGTCCTTCGGGAATCCCACCTGAAGGGTGGGTACAGATAGTCTCCTCGGCTCCTTGGGTCCAGTCGCCCGCACCGTGTACACCCCGCCAAGTGGTCCCCCACCGGGTACCATCCAGCTCCACAAGCCTCCACCTCAATTAGTGATGTCTCTCGTCTACATCCAAAACAACATAGTGCAGGAATACCCATGTAGAGGTAAGTATATGATACTCAGTAGGGACCCCGAGACCCTCGAAGGTCTCTCAGAATCCACAAAGGATCAACTAAAATGGAAAGATAAAATAACGGCGTATCAACAAAACTACTTAGGTATATGCCCATACATATAACTAAGTCATTAGTTACAGTTTGGCTCCATCTCTTGAGGTCAAGCACAACCCAGTCCACAACGGAAAGAACAACCCAGTCCATAAAGGAAAGCACAACTTAGTCCACAAAGGAAAGCACAACCCAGTCCACAAAGGAAACCACAAACCAGTCCACAAAGGAATGCACAACTCAGTCCACACAGGAAAACACAACTCAGTCCACACAGGAAAGCACAACCTAGTCCACAAAGGAAAGCACAACTCAGTACACATAGGAAACACAACTCAGTCCACACAAGAAATCACAACTCAGCCCCCAAAGGAAATCACAACTCAATCAACACAGGAAAGCACAAACGAGTCCACAAAGGAAAGCACAAATCAGTCCACACAGGAAAGAACAACTTAGTCCACATAGGAAAGCACAACTCAGTCCACAAAGGAAAGAACAACTCAGTCCACATAGGAAATCACAATAATCACATCAATGATAATGATTGACAATCAAGACTCATCTCACACAGGTATACACTTCGTAAGGTGATAGAGATGATCATATGTAGCCACTGATTCATCTAAGTTGTCAGAACCAGATAAGATACAAGACCAGCTAAGCTGTCAGACCCTAAAGGATACACGAATAGCTACTCTACCGGACCCACATAGGATACAAGTACATAGGTCAATACTACTGGACCCATATAGGATACAATAACAGTATTCATCGCTGTCAGACCCACAGAGGATCCCGGTACAGTCGTCCTCACTACCGAACCCACGGAGGATCCAAGTACAGTCATCCTCACTGCCGAACCCACGGAGGATCCAATTACAGTCGTCCTCATTGCCAAACCCATGGAGTATCCATGTAAAATCTTCTTCGCTGATAAACCCATGGAGGATCCATGTACATCCGTCACTGTCGCAGTCGCAGCCAGCTCTAGGGTTCCCGCACACAGTACGCTCGATTCCGAGAGGGTCCGCTCCTCGAGCAAGAGAGAGAGAGAGAGAGATTCGATACATCAACTTTCACTAAGTCTAGAGTTGATGTATCCCCAAGTTCCATCTCGTCAAAAGAAACCCAATGCGATAGACGGTGCATCAACCGGATGCTCGGTCTGAGAGTTATGGGCTTTTCCGTCTCAGGGGCCCATTTGCTTTTTAAGTTAAAACCAACCCAACCATACTCCAGCTGCGTCCAAAACTCAAGAGGAGTAAGCCAAAATGACCGTCTCAACAAAATGATCCCACCACAATTTACGGCATGTCAATCGGATGTCCGGTCCTTAAGATATAAGCATTTCTGCTCCAATGGCCCAGTTGATTTCGGGTTCAAACCAACCTGGTCGTACCCAAACTTTGTAGAAACCTTGAGTGTAATATACTGATATCCAACCTCCCATTTGAGTTTAATTATGGTGGAAACCACACGAGGCCTCCCATTAATGTCAGGGGAATCATAACTCCTTGACTCCCTCTCATTTATGAGGGAGGGCCTCTAGGTTTAAATCCTCCTCTTAATTGAGGAGGATGAAACCTCCCCTTTCTAATGAGGGGACAACAAAAGAATTAACCACCCTCATTTGACTTCATCCCCATTTTAATATGCCACCGGAGCGAACATTACTACGATGGCCTCCAATCGTGAATTCAGTCCTGCTTTGTTTTCGCCAATTATTCTGCACATCAAAAAACAAAAGCAGTGGTGGGTTCAGACTTGTTCGTTAGTCCGTACCCAACGCATTAGTCCAAACCAAACAATTTTCACACCATTCCGAGGGTATAAAATCACATAATGAAAAATATTCAATTTCCCCTACCTCAACAATCGCAGACGAACTTCGGTGTCGTGGTAGACAGCGTCGCGGTAGACGGCGCCGCGTTGAAAGGGTTCGTAGGTATCGCCAGAGTGCGCCGAGGAGGAAGAGGAGTCTCTTCTCTTGTTGTGGAGAAAAGGATTGGTGGCGCGTCTTTGTTCTTCGAGGAACCAGCATTCTTCATCAGAGGCCGGCGTTCTCATAAAACAGCTTTGAACAATGGCGAGTTGCGGAAGACGACGTTGTTCCATCAACGTCGGGAAGGAAGGAGACGAGGGTGGCGTCAGCATTCTTCATTCATTGTCCTTTATTGTAGGAGGAAAACTCTCCAAGTGCTGGGCACCATGCTTCACTGCTAGCATTCCACTGCTTGAAGAATCCATCCAGAACTCCTTCCCCTAGCCTCCTTTATATAGGAGTTGGAGGGTTCATCGTTGGCACGCGAGTCATAAATGGAGGATTTATGACAGAGGGCTCCACCCAATTAATATGCTGCGGGGGCATATTAAAATGGGGAGGAAGACAAAGGGGGTGGTTAATGCATGGGTGGTCCCCTCATTAAAAATGGGAGGTTTCAGCCTTCTCAATTAAGAGGGGGATTTAAACCTAGAGGCTCTCCCTCATAAATGAGAGGGAGTCAAGGATTTATCATTACCCCCCCATTAATTTGAGGCCTTGTGTGGTTTCCACCATAATTAACCTCAAATGGGAGGTTGGATCTCGATGGTACCCACCACCAACTCCCAAGTGGAGCTTCTAACCACTATATCTTCGCGGTACGTGTTTAACAAAATAAAATAAATTGATCACTTATTTTATTTTACTAACCCACATAAAACCCCAAAAACTATCATTCATACCCGATCATCTGTCGTCGAGGTAAAAGTCTTCTTAGGAGAAAACCCGCACCATGAGTTCAATGGTGCACTCGGATTTCAATTCTGAGCACTGGTTCAAAAGATATAAAAACCCACTCATTCATTCATTGAACGTACCCGAGCTAAACTTCGGAAATTGATTCTGAGCACACTGGGCCTCGGAATCAAGTGTCGTCAGCGGCGACGGTACTCTTGGAGAATATCTATCCCTTTGAGTATACCCCATGGGAGTTCAGGGTATAGTTGAGATACGATTAGGTTGGTTCGTACACGAAACCAACTGGGCCCCCCGGGATAATGTGGCAAATAACTCACAGAACGGGCATCTGATCAACATGCCGTCTGTTGCATTGAGACCCCTATGACGAGGCGGTACATTGTGTTACTTCTACGCAAGACTTCGTGACACTTGAAAGTAATGACCAATAGCTCGTGGAGCGAACCCTCTTGGAGATGAGCATACGGAGTGCGGAGACCTAGTAGCTGTAGACCTGATGATTGCTTGACCGATTCGACTCGGAGTGATTCGATTAGCCCAGTGGACGGAGTGCCCGGTATTTGGCGGAAAACCCACGATGGAAGGAGCACCTTAAAGTTATAAGTAGACCAGCGGTACTCGACAGGAGGAGTACCTCTGTAGGCTATTAGGGGGGAGCGCTCGGTATTTGGCGGCAGACCCACAGCGGGTGGAGCGCCTGGTATTTGGCAGCAGACACGCGGTACTCAACGGGAGGAGTACCTCAGCAGTCTAAGGTTAGTGAGTATTTCCTCAGAGTCATGATAGGTCAACTGTACTTGAAAGAGGAGGAGTTATCCTGCAGTTGTGGTTTCAATAATGAAAATCCTAGTTTGATCTGAGTCAATGACCTTTGTGTTTTCCTCATGATTGAGATGGGTTACTTGATTACTTATGTATATGTATGGGCATATATCTATGTAAAGTTTATCTGTTGAGATATTTCTTTGTGGTTTATACTTGTTGGATTTAGTGAATCCTTGAGGGTCTCAGGGTCCCTAATGAGTATTGTTATACTCACCCTTGCACGGGATATGCCCGCACCTCATTTGTTTGGTTGCAGACGATGGACAACACTGGTCATGGTTGGTGCTTGTAGAGCTGGACAGTACCCGGAGGTGGACTTCATGACGAGACAGTACCCAGAGGTGACAGACGGACGTGGAGAGCTGAGGTGGCCATCTGTACCTACCCTACAGGTAGGAACCCGGAGGACGATCCAGGAGCTGCATCACCATTCAGCTGTTGTCTTTTCAGTTGGACTTTACATTCAGTTGTAGTTGTACCTTTCTATAGGGCTTGTATTTTCGGCCCCTTTGTAATTCCAGTACACTTGTTATATTTCTTTACATAGTGTTTGATTCCGCTTGTTCTCTAGTTGTGTCTGTTTACGTATTATAAAGGAAATGCCTTCCCAGTTTTTAGGTAGTTACACCTTTGGTGCTAGTCACTAGCCCCTGGCCTATCGAAGGCAGGCTTGAGATTGTCACAATATGGGCCCCGGTGGATGGGTCGTGACAAATTGGTATAAAAAACAAACACCACAGCAAAGAAAGTCAATCACATCTGTGATAACGATTGAGAATAAAGACTCAGCTTACCCAGGTATACACTTCATAAGGCAATAGAGATGTTCAGATGTAGCCACAGATTCATCTAAGCTATTGGACCCACATAGGATATAAGACCAGCTAAGCTGTTAGACCCACAAAGGATACAAGACCAGCTACTCTGTCGGACCCACATAGGATACAAGTACATAGGTCAATACTGACGGACCCACATAGGATACAAGAATAGTAGTCATCGTCATAGAACCCATAAAGGATCCCAGTACGGTCATCATAACTGCCAAACCCACAAATAATCCAAGTACAGTCATCCTCGCTACAGAACCTACGGAGGATCCAAGTGCAGTTTTCATCATCGCAGTCGCAGCCAGCTCTTGGGTTCCCGCACACAACATACTTGATTGCGGGAGGTTCTTCTCCTTGATCAAGAGAGATATTTGATACATCAACTGTCACGAAGTCCATGGTTGATATATCCCAAAGTTCTGTCTCGTAAAAAGAAACCCAACGCGATAGACGATGCGTCAATCGGATGCCCGGTCAGAGAGTTATTGGATTTTTGGTTTTAGGGGCCTGATTGGTTTTTAAGCTAAAACCAACCCCATCGTACTTCATCTACGTCCAAACCTCAACTGGAGTAAGCCAAAATGAGCGTCTCAATAAATGGATCCCAACGCAGTTGACAACACGTCAATCTGATGTCCGGTCTTTAAGATATAAGCGTTTCTGCTTCAAGGACCCGGTTGGTTTTAGGTTCAAACCAACCTGGCCATACACAAACATTTACAAAACCTTGAGTTAAAAATACCAAAATGACCATCTTGATCCAAGGATTCCTACACAATTGACAGTGTGTCGATCGGAGGTCCTTATCTCAAGTTATGGGAAAAAGAACGAAAATGGTCCAAAGTGGGGGGGGGGGGGTCTGGGCCCAGCCCGACCCGGCCCAACCCCCCTAGGTCGGCCCAAGAAGGGTCGACCTAACCTTGGTTCGGGTCCGGTCCATTAGGTCATGGCCCGGCCCGGCTGGGCGTGGCCCGACCCGGTCTGCGTGACCTGCCCCGGTCCGACCGGGGGGGGGGGGGTGCGCTGGCCCGGCTAGCGGGCCGAGCAGGGGGGACGCGGTCCCCCCCTTTTTTTCGCGGACGTGGAGACCGACTCCGCGTTTCCCCCGGATTCCATGTGTCCGTGGGATCTGATTCCCCACCACCGTGGATTCAGCCGCAGCAGCTCCTACTGGCGGCGCGCCGGGGCGCCGCCACCTCCGCGCCTGCAGTATCATCCGCAGACCACCGGACGCGCTTCGGTAGTCCGATTTGCCTGCCCTCCGCGCCTTTGGCTCTCCCGGTACCCGTACATTATTGTGACGGCCTCCAGTCTCCAAATTGGTCTCATTCCGTCATCGGCAAGGATTTTGCGCATCAAGAACAAAATAGCGGTGGGTTCGGACTTGTGGGTTACTCCGCACCCACCATGTTAGTGGTTCTAAACATCACCAACAATAATGCACACCATGCCGAGGGTATAAAAATTACATGAAGAAAATTATACAAAAACCCCTACCTCAACAAAGAAGACGAACGTCAGCGTCGCAGTAGATGACATCGCGGTAGACGGCGTCGCGGTAGATGACGTCGTGGTAGATGGCGTCATGGTAGACGGCATCATGGTAGCTGGAGTCGCGGTTCTTCGAGGAACCAGCGTTCTTTGTCATTCTTCATCGGAGGCCGGTGTTCTTCGTCATTCTTTGTCGGAGACTGGAGTTCTTCCTTGAACAATGAAGCTCTCCCACATAATAAAATAATAGGTTCCACCTATTATTCTATTATTCATGTTAAGAAACTATCCCAAAATAACTCACCACCTTAAATAAAATGTGATGAAAATTAAGTAAAGAAGGGAGGGAGAAGGTTCCCCATTATTAAACGCGTTGGCGGTTAAATAAAAAAAAGGAAAAGAGGAAGGTTCCTCATTAAATTAAGGATTAAAATTTAATTGAGGTTTGAAAAATTAATGGGGGTTCTTAATGAGATTTAGAGGGAATTTAAATGGTAGTACTCGTGTGGGCCCCACCTCTCTATCACCCACACTTGGGTAGTTAAGTGGTTGTGGGATCCACACTTAACTACCCATGGGAGGGAAAAAACCACCTTTGAAAATAAAAATTGTTCCATCAATTTTTATTTATTTCATGAATAAAACCCCAAAATTATCTTCTCCTCCTTTGAGAATGCAACTACGGTAAGTGTCCCCTTAAAAATTACTAGTGTTGCGTGGTCATCGGTGCCCTTTGATTTTAATTCCGAGCACCGGTTCAAAAGTTAGAAAAACCCGCTCATTTATTCACTGAACGTACCCAATCTATACGTCGAAAATTGATTCCGAGCACACCGGGCCTCAAAATCAAGCGTCGTCAGAATCCACAGACTATTAAAATTGAAAAGTATTTAAAAAAAATCCTTGAAATTTCTAGGTCATTATATTACTCCCACCTCAAGGATTTACGTCCCCGTAAAGCTACAACATAAACTAGGGGAACAAATGAGGGTACTGAGAACGTATCTGAGCCTCCCTCTCCCATGTGCTTTCTTGAAGGGTAGGTACATATGGCCACCATAGCTCTCCATTTCCGTCTGTCACCTCTGGGTATCATCTCGTCGTGAAGTCCACCTCCGAGAACAGTCTCGTCGTGAAGTCCACCTTCGGGCACCGTCCAGCTCTACAAGCCTAAACCACGATCAGTGATGTCCGTCGCCTGCATCCAACATGACGAGGTGCGGGAAAATCCCATGCAGGGGTGAGTATAATGATACTCAGTAGGGACCCCCAGACCCTCAAGGTCTCACAGAATCCATGAAGGATAAACCACAAAGGAAAGATACAATCACGAAGTATCAACAGGCTCTTCTTAAGTATATTCCCATACATATACCTAAGTCATCATTTACAATCGACTCCAACTCTCGAGCCCAAGAAAAACCAAGTCCATAAAGGAAAGCACAACTCAGTCCGCACAGGGAAACACCACCCAATCCACAAAGGAAATAAAAACTTAGTCCACACAGGGAAACACAACCCAGTCCACAAAGGAAAGCACAACTCAATCCACATAGGAAAACACAACCCAGTCCACAAAGGAAACAAAGTCAATAACATCAATGACAATTATTGAAGTCAAGACTCATCTCATATAGGTATACAATTTGTAAGGCGATATAGATGATCAGATGTAGCCACTGATTCATCTAAGCTGTCAGACCCACATAGGATACACGACTAGCTAAGCTGTCAGACCCACATATGATACAAGACTAGCTACTCTGCCGGACCCACTCAGGATACAAGTACAGAGGTCAAATACTGTCAGACCCATGTAGGATACAAGAATAGTAGTCATCGTCGTCGAACCCACAGAGGATCCCAGTACGGTCGTCATCCCTGCCTAACCCACGAAGGTTAATTATGGTGGAAACCACACGAGGCCTCCCATTAATGGGAGGGGAATCATAACTCATTGAATCCCTCTCATTTATGAGGGAGAGCCTCTAGGTTTAAATCCGCCTCTTAATTGAGGAGGATGAAACCTCCCCTTTTTAATGAGGGGGCCACCCAAGCATTAACCAGCCCCCTTTGACTTCCTCCCAATTTTAATACGCCTCTACAGCGGGTTAATTGGGTGGAGCCCTCTATCATAAATCCTCCATTTATGACTTTCGTGCCAACGATGAACCATACAAATCCTATATAAATGAGGCTAGGGGAAGTAGTTTTGGACGGATTCTTCAAGTGGTGGAACGCTAGCAGCGAAGCATGGCGCCCAGCACTTGGATAGTTTTCCTCCTCCAACGAAGAACGAAGAACGAAGAACGACGAACGCTGACGCCACCCTTGACTCCTTCCTTTCCGACGTTGATGGAACAATGCCATATTCTATGACTCACCATCGTTTAACGTCGTTTTACAAGAACGGCAACCTCCGATGAAAAATGCCAGTTCCTCAAAAAACAATGACGCGCCACCAATCATCTTATCCACGATAAGAGAGGAGACACTGCTTCCTCCTTGGCGCACTCCAATGATGCCAATAAACCCTTTCCCTATGACGTCATCTACCGCAACGCCGTCTACCACGACGTCGACGTTAGTCTGCGATTGTTGAGGTAGGGAAAATTGCTTATTTTTCATTATGTGATTTTATACACTCGGCATGGCATGAAAATTGTTTAGTGCGGACTAACGCAGTGCGTGCGGACTAACGAACAAGTCTGAACCCACCGCTTCTTTTTTTTTATGTGTGGAATAATTGGAGAGGACGAAGAGGGACCGAATTGGAAACTGGAGGCTGTCGTAGTAATGTACGGGTCCCGAGATGACCACTGGCGCAGACAGGAGTGAAATCGGACCACCAAAATGCCTCCAGTGGCTCACGGAAGTCACCGGCAGCGCGACGGCGCCCCGGTGCACCGCCGGCAGGAGGCCGCCATGGCTGAAGCCGCTGCAGCGAGGCATTGGATCAAGTGGCCACGCGGGATCCAGGGGAGACGCGACATCTCTCGCCACGTCCGCGGAACACAAATGGGGGGGGGGCGTCCCCCTTGCTCAGCCCGTTGGCTGAGCCAGCACACCCCCCCGGCCGGGACGAGACGGGTCCTGTAGACTGGGCCAGGCCACGCCCAGCCGGGCCGGACCCGGACCTGGGTTGGGTCGACCCGGTTTGAGCCAACCCAGGGGGGTTGGGCCGGGCCCAGACTTCCTCCACTTCGGACCATTTTCGGTCATTTTCCCATAACTTGAGCTACGGACCTCCGATCGATGCACCGTCAGTTGAGTAGGAATCATTGGATCGAGACGGTAGTTTTGGTATGTTACCCTCAAGGTTTTTGTAAATGTTTGGTAGGGCCGGGTTGGTTCGAACTCGAAACTAACAGGGCCCTTGGAGCGGAAACACTTATAACTGAAGGACCGAACATCCGATTGATGTGTAATCAATTTCATTGGGATCATTTTTTTGATATGGTCCTTTTGGATTACTCAGATTAAGTTTTGGATGTAGCTGGAGTATGGTCAGGTTGGTTTTAGCTTAAAAACCAATCGGGCCCCTAGGACGGAAAAGCCAATAACACTCAGACCAGGCGTCTGATTGACACACCGTCTATCGAGTTGGGTGTCTTTTAACGAGACGGATCTTTGAGATACATCAACTCTGGACTTCATGACAGTTGATGTATCGAATATTTTGCTCGAGGAGCGGACCCTCCCGGAATCGAGCGTGCTGTGTGCGGGAACCCTAGAGCTGGCTGCGACTGCGATGATGACGACTGTACTTGGATCCTCCAAGGGTTCGGCAGCGAGGACGACTGTACATGGATCCTTTGTGGGTTCGGTAGTGAGGACGACTGTACTTGGATCCTCTGTGGGTTCGGCAGTGAGGATGACTGTACTTGGATCCTCCGTGGGTTCGGCAGCGAGGAACAACTTTACTTGGATCCTCCATGGGTTCGGTAGCTAGGATGACTGTACTTGGATCCTACGTGGGTTCGGGAGCGAGGATGACTGTACTTGGATCCTCCGTGGGTTTGGCAGCGACGACAACCGTACTGGGATCCTCTGTGGGTTCGACGGCGATTACTACTGTTCTTGTATCCTACGAGGGTCCGACATTATTTGACCTCTGTATGTGTATCATGAGTGGGCCTAGAAGAGTAGATGGTCGTGTATCTTATGTGGGTTGGACAGCTTAGCTGGTCATGTATCCTATGTGGGTCTGACAGATTAGATAAATCAGTGGCTATATCTGATCATCTCTATCGCCTTACGAAGTGTATACCTGTGTGAGCTGAGTCTTGACTTCAATCATTATCATTGATTTGATTGAATTGCTTTCCTTTGTGGAATGGGTTGTGTTTTCCTGTGTGTATTGAGTTGTGACTTCTTTTGTGGATTGGGTTTTGTTTTCTTGTGTGGACTGAGTTGTGCTTTCCTTTGTGTACTGGGTTGTGTTTTCCTATGTGGAATGAGTTGTTCTTTCCTTTGTGGAATGGGTTGTGTTTTCCTGTGTGGAATGATTTGTGATTTCCTTTTGTGGACTGGGTTGTGTTTTCTTGTGTGGACTGAGTTGTGCTTTCCTTTGTGGACTGGGTTGTGTATTCCTCTGTGGAATGAGTTGTGATTTCCTTTGTGGACTGGGTTGTGTTTTCCTGTGTGTACTGAGTTGTGCTTTCCTTTGTGGACTGGGTTTTGTTTTTCTCTGTGGACTGAGTTGTGCTTTCCTTTGTGAACTGGGTTGTGTTTCCCTGTGTGGACTGAGTTGTGCTTTCCTTTGTGGACTGGGTTGTTCTTGGGCTTGAGGTATGGAGACGATTTTAAAGGATGAATTTGGTATATGTTTGGGCATATACTTATGTAGAGTCGTTTGATACTTCACGATTGTATCTTTCCTTTATGGTTTATCCTTCGTGGATTCTGTGAGACCTTGAGGGTCTCAGGGTCCCTACTAAATATCATTATACTCACCCCTGCATGGGATTTTCCAGCACCTCATTGTGTTGGATGCAGACGACGGACAACACTGACCGTGGTTGAGGCTTGTAGATCTTGACGGTGCCCGGAGGTGGACATCACGACGAGACGATACTTGGAGGTGGACATCATGACGAGATGATACCTGGAGGTGACAGAAGGATGTGGAGAGCTGTGGAGGACATCTTTATCTACCCTTCAGGTAGGAACTCCAGAGGACGATCCAGGAGTAGCTTGATACCTTCCAACTGTTTGTCTTTTCCTTGTACTTTACTTTTGGGCTTGTATTTCTGGCCCTTTTTGTACATTCACCACACTTGTTATACTGCTTACTTAGTGTTAGCTTTCTATTGTACTCTTGTTGTGTGTGTTAACATTTCATAAAGTCAATTCCTTCCCTTTTTTTGGGATTTATTCCTTTGGTGCTAGTCGTCATCCCCTGGCCTATGGATGGTGGGCTTGGGGTAGTCACGACACGGGCCCTGAGGACGGGTCGTGACAAATTGGTATCAGAGGAGTCGGTTCTACCGTAGAACTCATGACTCTGATATTTCCTTTCTGTGAAGAAATAGTGTTAAGAGTATTGAGTGTGGTTTTCAGTCCAGGGAGTCCAGCGTTGGTGTGGCAGACGACATATCCATACACCAGGTCCCTGACATCTGATTTCCGAATCAATACACGAAAACACTGATTGTGTGTGTGTTTAAAAAGTTTTCTTTGTGATTACTCTGAGTCAGCTCACCTGGAATATTGTTTGACAGTGTCGCACCTGTTTCTTTTCAGGATAGCCCCACGAAGGCAGGCAGCCAGGGTTCCTAGTTACGTGCAGGATGACAGCCCACCGAGCGACGAGGCCTCGGAGTAGGGCCCCATTACAGCCGAGGCACCAGCGGTACCACTAACCACATGAGCCACCGATGCTACCCGCCCCAACGGTGGAGAGTGCATGCTGCCTGAGCGCGTTGCATGAGTTTCAGAGTCAGAGGCCACCCAGGTTCTGAGGAGAGAAGGATCCTCTGGCAGCCGAGGATTGGCTGGAGGCTATCTTCATAATCCTCAGGTTGGTAGGGACACCAGCTGACCTTATGGTGATCCTGGCTGTGAGTCTAATGCACGCAGCAGTAGGTATATGGTGGATCCTGATGCTCCAGGTGCACCACGAGGCATCTCCACTTTGGAAAGACTTCGAGAGTCTCTTCTTCTCGAAGTTTGTTCCCACCACCGTTCATGTGGTGAAAATTCAGGAGTTACTAAACCTGTATTAGGGCAGAATGACAGTAGCTCAGTACTCATCGAGGTTTACTGACCTCTTGTGCTACTCCAAGGACATGGTATGGGACCCATTATTTAGGGCCCAGACCTTTTAGCAGGGACTCAAACATGAGATCAGGGCTTCGATGATCTCCCTCAACAACCCGACCCAGGCAGGGGTGCTGGAGAGAGCCCTTCTAGTGGAGAGTTTTCTTGCTGAGCAGTCACCAGCGGCGAGACCATCCACGGGACGACACGTAGCTAAGTCTTCTGTAGCCGGTAGTAGATAGTTGACACAGAGGTCTAATCTGGCCAGACCATCAGATGAGCGATCTCAGGATGTAGGTTCGGTTGTGCAGGGCACACGAAACAGAGCCATTCATACGAGGAGCAGGCAGTGTTATGCCTGTGGCGGGCTGGGTCACATGGCTCGAGACTGCCCGACCCACCCTGCAGATGAGAAACAGACAATAGAGGGACCTCCCAGGAAGAGGTTCGACCATGGTGGTCTGCAGGGAGCAAGAAGACGGGGAAGAGGAGCTAGCAGAGCAGTGGGTGGTGGAGGACATTTCAAGGCCCTACCACCACCACCACTAGAATGTCCACCCCGACCACAGGGAACATGTGGACATGGGAGAGAACAGCTTTAGGCAGCTGAAGAAAATGACTATGTATCTCTGAAGGCAGGTGGACAGGAGCGAGACTAGATCTAGGCATGCAGGCCTTTTGTTCTTGGTCTTCTAGTTTCATGTTGTTGTTGTTTGTGGTTGTTGTGTGTCTTTGTACTTGAGATGCAATAATAAAAGACACTTATCTTTGTGATGTTTGCTTTCCAACCTTTTTGTATGGTTGATACCGATAAGTTCTGGTAAAATTCGTTGACTTGACCCTTACGTTCGAGATTCCTACTGGAGGAGACCTAGTGACCACACACTACTGTCGACAGTGTGACTCGACCCTTGGAGGCGAGAGTAATGGTTGGATCTCTTGGTAGTAGCGTCGTGACATTACGACGTCATCCCTGGCATGAAATAGTACCATTCATTCCAGGATCGACTATATTAGACAAAGAACATGGTTCATCAAGGGGGGATGAGACCAGATTTCTCTTTTCGGAAGAGGAGAAATCTCAGCAGCTCTTTGGTAGAACGTAGATGAAGAAGGGTGGAGATGAGATCTTACTAGTGGATAGTCTCACCCATTGTTCGTTGAGCGAACATTTTACGGTTCTCTCCAACTCAATAGTCTCAGGTGTATCTTCTCTCAGAAGTCCTATGCAGATAGGAGATGAGACCACTGGTGTTCGAGGGTGGTGACCACGTCTTCTTGCGGGTCCCACCTCGATGAGGTCTATGGAGTTTTGGCCGAGGTGGAAAGTTAACTCCACGATTCTTTGGACCTTTCCAATTCCTCAGTAGAGTAGGCGAGGTTTCTTACTGCCTGGCCTTTCCACCTCAGTTGCACCGGGTGCACGACGCCTTCCACATATCTCAACTGAGGAGATTTGTGCATTACCCGAAGCACATCCTCGATGATGGGGAGACTTTTGCGGAGGTCCCGGTGGAGATCGAGGATCGACAAGAGTGGGTAATATGTAGATGACTGATTCCTCTTTTGTGCATTTTTTGGCAGCACGGGAACCTCTAGGAGAGAACATGGGAGCCGGAGGCTCAAATGTGTTCTTAGTACCCTCTTGGGTTTCCATAGTTTATGATTTATCTTTACGGGGACGTAAAGCCCTGAGGTGGGAGTAGTGTAAGGACATAGAAATTTAAAGGAATTTTTTTTCTATTAATTTATTTTTAATTTTACGAGTCTATGGA
The DNA here is from genome assembly GCA_963277665.1 of Viscum album. Taxonomy (NCBI): domain Eukaryota; kingdom Viridiplantae; phylum Streptophyta; class Magnoliopsida; order Santalales; family Viscaceae; genus Viscum; species Viscum album. Next base: position 1,844,760,480 of record OY728132.1, on the reverse strand, counting down.
TCCTCACGGTACCTGATTCCGAGGCCCGGTGTGCCTGGAATCAATTTCTGAAGTTTAGCTCGGGTACGTTCAGTGAACAAACGAGTGGGTTTTTATATCTTTTGAACCTTTGCTCAGAATTGAAATCTGAGGGCACCGTTGAACTCGCAACGTGAGTTTTTGCTAAAGAAGACTTTCTCCTTGAAGATAGATGATCAGGTATGAATGTTAGTTTTTGGGTTTTACGTGGGTTAGTAAAATAATATTAGTGATCAATTTATTTTATTTTGTTAAACACGCGTGGATAAAGTGGTTAGAAGCTCCACGTGGGAGTTGGTGGTGGGGCCCACCAATATCCAACCACCCATTTGAGGTTAATTATGGTGGAAACCACATGAGGGATCCCATTAATGGGAGGGGAATCATAAATCCTTGACTCCCTGTCATATATGAGGGAGAGCCTCTAGGTTTTAATCCCCCTCTTAATCGAGGAGGATGAAACCTCCCCTTTTTAATGAGGGGAATACCCAAGCATTAACCACCCCCCTTTAACTTCCTCCCCATTTTAATATGCCACCGTAGTGGATTAATTGGGTGGAGCCCTTTGTCATAAATCCTCCATTTATGACTCGTGTGCCAACGTTGAACCCTCCAACTCCTATATAAAGGAGGCTAGGGGAAGGTGTTCTGGACGACTTCTTCAAGCGGCGGAATGCTAGAAGCAAAGCACGATGCCCAACACTTGGAGAGTTTTCCTCCTCTAACAAAGAACGAAGAAGGAAGAACACTGACGCCACCCTCGGCTCCTTCCTTCCTGACATTGATGGAACAACGCCATCTTCCGCGACTCGCCATTGTTTAACACCATTTTACGAGAATGCCGACCTCCGACGAAGAACACCGGTTCCTCGAAGAACAATGACTTGCCACCAATCCTCTTCTCTGTGATAAGAGAGGAGATTCTACTTCCTCCTCGGTGCACTCTGACGACGCATACGAACCCTTTCCCCGCAACTCCGTCTACCGCGACGCCGTCTACCACGATGCTAATGTTTATCTGCGATTGTTGAGGTAGGGGAAATTTCATATTTTTCATTATGTGATTTTATACCCTCTGCATGGGGTGAAAATTGTTTCGTGCGGACTAACGCGGTGGGTGCAGACTAATGAACAAGTCTGAACCCACCGCTGCTTTTGTTTTTGATGTGCAGAATAATTGGAGATGACGAAGCGGGATGAAATTAGAGATTGGAGGCCATCACAGTAATGTAAGAGTCCCGAGACAACCACTGGCACATACTGTAGTGAAATCGGACCACCAGAATAACTTCGGTGGCCCGTGGAAGTCACCGGCGGCGCCCCGGCACGCCGCCGGCAGGACCCCGCCCCGGCTAAAGCCGCGACGGCGAGGCATTGTGTAACACCCCAGGTAAATAAAGAATATGACATTTTCATATTTATCCATATTTGTGAATAAAGTATTAATATGAATTTAAAGGGGACTCTATGCTCGATGGCGTACCCAACATGCAACAACAAGTTTCTTGGGAATCTTACGTTGCACTCTAATAATAAAATAATAATATTTTAAATGGTAGTTAACATGTAGCCGTTGTAATGGTGAGAATGGATAGAAATAACTAAAATATGATTATATATGTTTTTAAATGTTTTCACATTTATCCAATAAAGGATAGAGGCTTAAAATACGGAAAGAATTCAATTTTAGGCGCATATGCCCTAGTTTTCACTAAAGGTTCACTTATCACCTTTTGATGTTGAACCATCATTAAATATAGTTTTTTTCACTCTTAAACATTCTTTTGGACCAGATAAAACTCTTATTAAGAATCGGGACATCAAAATTTACTTTGTGCAAATTTTTGGTATCTTTCCGATAAAGTTCTTTTTTTAATGAATAGTGTAAAATGTTGTATTTTAATTCAAAACCTCTTTTTAATATAATTTATTTATATGATTATATTATATTTTGAATTGGTTTTAAAGTGAAATTAGAATATATTTTTACCATTAAATCCAATAGTGGTCATTGGAATTAATTTCACTTTGAAATGAGACTTAAACCAGTGTCAATCTTTTGATACTTATTGTTTCATAAAAACACGCTATTTGCTCTGATAGCGGAAATTAATTATTAAATTAATTAATCTGACTTATATGTTTTGAATTTTATAAAATAGACTTCATTTTTGAATTCGTAATATCAAATATAGCTTATTGTGAATTTTTGGGATTTTTCTGAAAAACTTCAATTTTTGATGAATAGTGAAACCACTAAGTGATACTTATAAAAACTGATTTTTCCGTTTAAATGAAATTTTTCCATCTTTGTGTTTTGAATTTCAAAAATATGACATACATGGTTGTCATTAAGAAGTAAACTGTGGTTCAATGGGATAAAAATAATTTTTTGGTGAATAGTAACTTATTAAGTTTTTAATCGCGATTAGTGGTAATTAGTGTAGTTTAAGGTAAAAATAATGCTTTAATAAAATAAGATGTGCGTGACACATGTCATAACCTCATTGGTTGTGTCATGGACGACCAAGACATGCCATGGGTAAACTTGAGGACCCCATTGGAGCTACTTTGGTTGGGAAATGACATAAATAACTTTTTATTTAATGTAAAAGTAAAAATGACACAAACATCATATGTTTTACGAAAACAATTTTTACATGGGGTTATAAAGATCAGATTTTTGATTATAAATAGTCATTGGAAATACAAAAAGATTTCCTACATCATAGTATTTGTTTTATAATTTTTAGACACTAAATAAATTAAATTATTTATGACATCATGATGATGCAGCGATGACCTCATTATTTAACGATTTAAATAAAATGGAAAGATAATGTAAAATCTATGAACTACACATGTCCAAAACTTATTGGATGGGTGGATTTAGAACCCTTATCACCTTATCCACGAATTATATCAATGTGGGACCTTTTAAAACCGAAACACATTTTCAAATAAAGTAATATTTCTTACTTTCCAAAAGTGCCCCTCCTCTCCTCTTATAAAAGGCCCCCACCTCTACCTCATTTCACACACTCCTCAAGCCTTTGGCTCGGCCAAACCCTGCACATTTACTCTCTCCACATCCCTCTCCTCATCCTAGAGGATTCCCTTTGGGCAGAATCCTTTCAAAGGAATCCTTTAGTCTCAAATCAAAAGGAGTTACACTTTTAAAGGTAATTCATTCTCTCATGTTCATTTGTTTTATTTTACTTCTCCAACCCCCTAAACTCTTTATATTTACTTATTTTGTAACAAAACAAGTATCTTCAATATACTAGGATGTTGTTATAAGATTTATTCGAGCTACACTCTCACACAACTACATCAAATGGTTAAAGAACATACGGTTTCCGTGGATGGTGAAATTCTGCCTCCCGAAACGATGATTGTTCAATACTCATTTAACACCTTCAAAGGTGGCCATTATGATGTCACTATTTTTATATATGATATATAATATGTTTATGTTTTACTTATTCTTCCTTATTTTTCATTTGTGTCTTACCTTTATGGCTTCCATTATGGGTATACGCGATATCTTCATTTTAGGAAGTGCGGACTACCGCCCCCTCAAAGTGATGTGATTCGTTAATGCCATACGTGGGACGTATAAAGTATGGATTTAATGATATTATATATGATATTATACGGGAATTATAATATACCTTTATATCATTATTATTCCATTCTATAAAATACGAAATAGAAATGAAAGTAGCGTTCATGCGTACGTAGGGCTTACCGTCTCCATGAACGGTGCATTTCATTTCTTACCTCTAAATGATTATGTAATTTTATAAATGTGTGCATATACTGGATATATATGACATATATGATATCTAAATCATGAATACAATTCTTTATATAATAAACATTTTGCCACACGAACAACATGTAATTGTAAGAAGTCCACTTTCGACTTAAGAACCAAGTATCGGCAAAACAAATAATATTAACTTAAATGATTACATAAATTTTTATGACATGGTAATAAGTGATATAAAAGTAATAATGAACTTGAAAAAGGTTCTTAAGGAAGTATAAATTAACTCAAGTTTATTATTCAGGAGATTAATGAATGATAGAGTCAAGTCGGACCCGAGGTAAGGGATCCTACTCCTCTCTTTCTTTTTAAGTACACACTTTTATGTCATTCCCTTTAAAGCACATCTTTATTGTTATTGGGATAATATTTTATATTACTCTTACTGTAAATTTTATGTACATATGATGAGAGACCCTATTATCTCTCATTTTGGATGTTTTGGGTGGCGTCGTTAGGCTGTCGAATTTTCGTAAGGGATCCTACAACTCTCTTTCTTTTTAAGTACACTCTTTTATGTCATTTCTTTTAAGCTCATTTTTCTTATGATTGGAATGTTATTTTATATTACTCATACTGTAATTTTTATGTTCATGTGATGAGAGACCCTATTCTCTCTCATCAATCCATTTTGGAAGTTTTAAGTAGCATCGTTAGGCTGTCGAATTTTCGTAAGGGATTTTTCATCTCACTTTTATTCCCGTGAGATTTATGCTACATTTGCCACAAATTCCATTGAGTGGTGTATGTACTGCCCATTATTCTACTCTTTGTGTAATATACTTTCATTTATGAGTAGTTACATCAATGATCTATTGTCATTCTTTCATGGGGTGTATGTTTTGAAAGATACCCAAGTCGGTAAGGGAACCTTTCACCCTCCTCTTTTTTTTAAAAGACTTCTTTTGTTGGGTCTTCTAATTTACATATTGTTATGTTGGGATATGTTCTCATATATCCTTATTGATGTACATTTTATGTCCAAGTGATGAGATACAATTTTTATCTCTCATCAACTCATTTTTATGTGACGTTGTTTGGCTGTCAAGGGAACTTCTTAACCCAATTTTGATTTCTTTGGGTTCAACATGTAGTCATTGAATATGTCATCCATTGAATATGTGTGAATGGACTTTTATTGTTTTACACTTAATATCCACTTATATTGGGTGTATTTATATTTTTCACACATATTTTTGAGATTGATTTGTCCTTAATTTAAGGATACCTTCTTTATAAGGAATTTCATCACCTTTGACATTTCTATTGAGGGTTCATTGCTGTTATGCACCAATTCACTCTTATATGGTGTATATACTGTCCTTTGGAGTATTATATAATGAATCCATTTATTCTCATGATATTATAAAGTTCTGACTAAATGTTATTCCTCAATTATTGTATTCAAGTGACTCTAATTTTGGTAAAACCCCTTTAACCAAAATGTCGTTTTAAATGTTTTAATTATTTGTTCTTATTAATATCAATGTTTTCAAAATTGTTTTAAGGATTTATTTATATGGATATTAATGGTTTAAAATTTTATGCTTCAAGGTGGTATGGGACACTTTGATTCAAAAATATCTTTATTAAATGTTTTAAATGGTTTTGAAAATGGTTTTGATAAAGGATTCTATTATGATATATTGTGATGTGGAAATGTTATCATTCATTTATACTGGTTTTATGTTTTATGATTTTATATTGGTACTTGGACATTTTAACGGGTGGTTACGTTATAAACCATATGACGGGTGGTGTCGTGAATACCAGGACGGGTGGTTACGTTATAACCTCCAATGCATTGGGTATGGAAGTCGGTCGTATGGCTATTCCATTAAGTATGTATGGAAGTCGGTCGTATGGCTATTCCATTAAGTATGTATGGAAATTGGCCGTATGGCTATTCCATTAAGTGATTTGTGTGGAAGTCGACCGTATGGTTATTCCACTTAAGTATGTTTATGTCCCAAGTTACCTTTATATATGTTATGTGTTCTTTATATGGGTTTTATGGTAATCCTTTGGTTACAAAAAGGTAAGTAATGATACTTTTTTTTCAGTGAAGAGTTTTTACTACCTCATGAAGGTGAAAAGTATTACATTGATAAAGTAATCATGGTTTTCTTGTTGTTTTGAAAAACTAACAGTTTTCATTCTTTGTGTATCCCTTACTGAGCTTCTTATGCTCATCCCAAGTTTTTGGAATGTTTTTCACAGGACTTAGTGTGGAATAGGGCCAAGGATGGTATCAAGGTAAAGTCATGCTACCTAAAACATGGAACTATACATGTTTCTTTTTAAGAGTTTTTATTTTATGGAAATTTAGTAGAAGCTACTAATTTGTAATCTTTTGAGATGTAATAGTTATGTCCTAATTTTCTAAAACTCTAAACCTGAAAAGATCCTCAATGTGAATTACTCATTTAATTCAATATTAAGTAAGGTTTGAGGCTGGGGCCTTATACATTGGATCTCGCAGCTGCGCGGGATCCAGGGGAGATGCAGTGTCGACCACCGCATCCGAGGAACAGAAAGAGGGGGGGGGGGGGGGGGACGGCGTCCCCCTTGCTCGGCCCGCTGGTCGAGCCTGACGGCGCTTGATTCGGAGGCCCAGTGTGCCCAAAATCAATTTTCGAAGTATAGCTCAGGTACGTTCAGTGAACGAACGATCGAGTTTTTCTAACTTTTGAACTAGTGCTCGGAATTAAAATCTGAGGGCACTGATGAACTCGCAACACCAGTAATTGCTTAAGGGGACACTTGTCGCAGTTGCGTTCGCAAAGGTGGAGAAGATAATTTTGGGGGTTTATTCAAAAAGTAAATAAAATTTGATGGAACAATTTTTATTTTGAAAGGTGGTTTTTTTCCTCCCATGGGTAGTTAAGGGTGGGTCCCACATCCACTTAACTACCCAAGTGTGGGTGATAGAGAGGTGGGGCCCACATGAGTCCCACTATTTAAATTCCCTCTAAATCTCATTAAGAACCCCCATTAATTTGACAAACCTCCATTAAATGTCAACCATTAATTTAATGAGGAACCTTCCTCTTTTCCATTTTTTTATGTAACTGTCTATGCGTTTAATAATGGGGAACCTTCTCCCTCACTTATTTACTTAATTATCATCACGTTTTATTTAATGTGGTGAGTTATTTTGGGAGAGTTTCTTCACGGGAATAATAGAATAATAGGTGGAACCTATTATTTTATTAAAGGGGAGAGCTTCTTTGTGAAAGGAAGAACGCCGTTCTCCAACGAAGAACGATGAAGAACCCCGGCCTCTAACGAAGAACACAGATTCCTAGAAGAACCGCAACGCCATCTACTGTGACACCGTCTACCGTGACACCATCTACCGCAACGCCCTCTACTGCGACACCGATGTTCGTCTTCTTTGTTGAGGTAGGGGTTTTTGTATAATTTTATTCATGTAATTTTTATACCTTTGGCATGTAGTGCTTTATTGTTGGTGATGTTTAGAACCGCTAACATGGTGGGTGCGGACTAACAAACAAGTCCGAACCCACCTTTGTTTTGTTCATGATGCACGAAATCCTTGGCGACAACGAAATAAGACCGATTTGGCGATTGGAGGTCGTCGCAGTAATGTACGGGTCCCGAGAGACACATAGGCGCAAGGGGTGGGAAAATCAGACCACCGGAGCACGTCTAGTGGTCCGTGGAAGATACTGCTGGCGTGGCGGCGCCGGCGTCCGGAGGTGGCGGGGAATCGGATCCTGCGGCCGCATGGGATCCGGGGGAGACGCGGCATCGGTCACCGCGTCCGCAGAATAAAGGGGGGACCGCGTCCCCCATGCTTGGCCTGCTGGCTGAGCTAGTGCACCCCCCCCCCCCCCCCCGGCCAGACCGGGGCGGGTCGCGCAGACCAGGCCGGGCCGTGCCCAACCGGTTCGGGCCAACCTTGGAGGGGTTGGGCCGAGTCGGGCGGGCCCCGACCCCCCACTTCGGACCATTTTCGGTCTTTTGCCCATAACTTGTGATACAGACCTCCAATCGATGCACCGTCAGTTGCGTAAGAATCCTTGGATCGAGGTGGTCGTTTCAGTATTTTACACTCGACGTTTCGGAAAAGTTTCGATATAGACAAGTTGGTTCGAACCCGAAACCAACTGGGCCCTTGAAGCGGAAACGCTTATATCTTAAGGACCGGACATCCGATTGACGTGCCGTCAATTGCGTTGGGATTATTTTGTTGAGACGGTCCTTTTGGCTTACTTCGCTTGAGGTTTGGACACAGCTGGAGTATGATCGGGATTGTTTTATCTTAAAAACCAACTGGGCCCCTGAAATGGAAAAGCCAATAACTCTCAGACCGGGCGTCTGATTGACGCACCATCTGTCACGTTGTGTTTCTTTTGACGAGACGGAAATTTGGGATCCATCAACTATGGAATTTGTGAAAGTTGATGTATCGACTCTCTCTCTTGATCGAGGAGCAGACCCTCCCGGAATCGATCATGCTGTGTGTGGGATCCCTAGAGTTGGCAGTGACTGCGACGATAACAACTGCACATTGATCCTTCATGGGTTCGACAGCGAGGATGATTGTACTTGGATCCTCTGTGGGTTTGGCGGTGATGATGACCATACTTGGATCCTCTGTGGGTTTGACGGCGATGCCTACTGTTCTTGTATCCTATGTGGGTCCGACAGTATTGACCTCTGTACTTGTATCATATGTGGGTCCGGCAGAGTAGCTGGTCTTGTATCCTTTGTGCGTCAGACAGCATAGCTGGTCTTGTATCCTAGGTGGATCCGACAACTTATATGAATCAGTGGATACATCAGATCATCTATATTGCCTCATGAAGTTTCTACCTGTGTGAGCTGAGTCTTGATTCTCAATCTTTATCATCGATGTGATTGACTTGCTTTCCTGTGTGGACTGAGTTGTGTTTTTTATTTTGTGGACTGGGTTGTGCTTTCCTATGTGGACTACGTGGTGCTTGGGATCAAGAGTTGGAGACGAACTGTAACTGATGACTTAGGTACATGTATGGGTATATACCTAAGTAGTGTTTTTGATACTTCGTGATTGTATCTATACTTTTTGTTTTATCCTTTGTGGATTCTGAGTGACCTTCGGGGGTCTCGGGGTCCCTATTGAGTATCTTATGCTCACCCCTGCACGGGCTATACCCGTACTACGTCGTGTTGGATGCAGATGATGGACAACATTGATCGAGGTTGAGGATTGTGGAGATGGACGGTAACTGGAGGTGGACCACTTGACGGGACGTATACGGAGTGGGAAATCGGACCCGAGGAGCTGAGGAGACTATCTGTACCCACCTTTCATGTGGGATTTCTGGAGGACGGCTTGTTGTTGCTGTTTTTACTTACTGCTGTTGTAATTTCTTTTCTGTTGTACTGTACTTTCAGTTGGGTTTGTATACTGGGCCATTTACTTTTCATAATTTACCTTGTACCCAGTTTTACTTAGTGCTTACTTCACTTGCGTACTATGTTGGGTATGTTACTTGATAAAGGAAATGTGTTAAGTCGGGAGACGCGGCGTCACTTGCCGTGTCCGCGGAACAAAGGGGGGACCACGTCCCCCTACTCGACCCACTGGACGAGCCAGCGCACCCCCCCAGTCGGGCTGGGCCGTGCCCAGCTGGGTTGAGTCGCGCCCTACCGAGCCGGACCCGGGCCCAGACCCCTGATTTCGGACCATTTTAGGTATTTTGACCATAACATGAGATAAGGACCTCCGATCGACACACCGTCAGTTGCGTAGGAATCCTCGGATTGAGACGGTTGTTTTAGTATATTACACTCAAGGTTTAGGAAAAGTTTGGATACACATGGGTTGGTTCAAACCCAAAAGAAACCAGGCCCTTGGAGCGGAAATGCTTATAACATAAGGACCAGATGTCCCATTGAAGTGCCATCAATTGTGATGGGATACTTTTTTTGAGAAGGTCCTTTTGAATTACTACACTTGAGGTATGAATGCAGCTGGAGTACGGTCGTGTTTGATTTTTCTTAAAAACCAATCGGGCCCCTAGGACGGAAAAGTTAATAACTCTCAGATCAGACGTTCGATTGACGCACCGTCTGTCATGTTGGGTTTCTTTTGACTAGATGGAACTTTGGGATACATCAACTCTGGACTTCGTGACAATTTATGTGTCAAATATATATATATATATATCTCTCTCTCTCTTTCTCAAGGAGCGGACCCTCCCGGAATTGAGCATGTTGTGTACGGGAACTCAAGAGTTGGCTGCGACTGCGACGATGACGACTGCACTTGGATCCTCCATGCATTCGACAGTGAGGATGACTGTACTTGGATCCTCCGTGGGTTCGGCAGCGATGACGATCGTACTGGAATCCTCTGTGGGTTCGATGACGATGAATATTGTTCTTGTATCCTTTGTGGGTCCGGCAGTATTGACCTCTTTACTTGTATCATGTCTGGGTTTGACAAAGTAGCTGGTCTTGTATCCTTTGTGGGTCTGACAGGTTAGCTGGTCCTGTATCCTATGTGGGTGTAACGTCCCGGACCCGGGTGCCACGCAACGGGTGCCCCGAGCCTGGTTCGCCACGTGACCTCAAGCACATTTCCCCAAATGCCAGAGGCTGCCGACTAGCAGAGAGGGCCCATGTCTGATAGTGGGGAAACTATTCCCTCATTTGTCAAAGTGTAGCACAGCGGAATACAAAGTGAACATACAACGACAGCGGAAGAAGTAAACATACACAACTGAAATAACTAAAGCAGTGGATATAACCAACAATATATAAATGGTGATGCTACATGTTTCAAGTTCTAAGAAAATATCCAGAACATGTTATACAACAATACAATACAACAAAATACAGAGTACAACAAAACAAGCAAACAGCTGGCAGCGGCATCGCGAGCCTAGGCTTGGTCCCATTCCCTCCTTCTCCTCAGCAACAGTCAAGTACGTGTATAGGGACTATTTCCCCTATCTACACCTGTAGCAACGTAATCTGTTTGGGCCGAAAAGCGTGACCCAAACAGGGTGTGAGAAATATATCTCAGTAGGCACCCACCAAAGGCATGTTCCCAACTGCGTGTAAGCATGCAACAACAGTGTGTAGTAGTAAAATGCAAAAAAGTAAATAGTACTCAAAAGTAACTAAATTAAAAATTAAATTTCCATTTTATTATTCATTTAATTCATTATATACTAGAAATCACCACAGTGCATTTCTAAACAAAACAGTCCACGTCCTCAGACAAGGAAAATCTTACCCTCAGGTAAGCAGAATCCAAACCGAAGGTATTGCCCTCAGGCCAAAACAGGAATTGCCCTCAGGCGTAGGAAGTGTCTACCTCAGGCACAGAAGTCAATCTCTCGGGCACGAAAGGTTTCCCTCAAGCGAAAATACTACAGCCCTCTGACTAAATAGTGGTGTTCCCTCCGGCTAATCACAACAACGCCCTCATGCCAAATACAACAACGCCCTCAGGCTAAACAAGTAACCGAGACATTCCCAATAGGTAAACAAGCATTAACAAGAAATTCCTCTCAAGGAAATTCTACAATTACTACTTTAAAGGCGTACCCTCGGGTATCTTGGCCAAATGGATAAACAGTGAAACACACCCCGGGGGTGGTTCCTGATCCAAGAAATGATCCCAACCAGCATTTTATTATCACAATTTAATCACCTATACAACTCCAGGAATTAAATATAGAAACGGCCTCAGCCACACGACACCCCAACATGGGTTCGTGGCACGAAAACTCACAAAAACGCATGATAGTTGGAAAATAAACACAAACCCACCGACCTTATACACCAACGAACGTTATACCCGAACACCGACTCCAGAAACGCCCAAGAACAGCGTAGATCTAAAGAAGAACAAAACCCATTCAAACGTAAATAACTTACGTTAGGGAAAGAATTGGTAAGAACGGTACCAGGAGAGGAGAGGGCTTACCCGTGCGGTTCCAACGAGATCGTCTGAGGCGGAAACCGATTCCAGACGAACACCCGGTGGATCTTCAAAGGTCCGTCCGTCCTCCTTTGGATCCAAAATGGCTCAAATGCCTCCTCTGCCAAATTAGGAGGCTACTACCTGTTTTAAGCTAAAAAAAGTACACGACATGTACTTATGAGTACACGGCGTGTACTTCTTTCATTTAACCGTTCATTTGGCGGCACCGCCACACTGTTCATCCATTAACATGAGTACATGTCATGTACTCCTGAGTACATGGCATGTACAGTTGCCCAGCTGGCGGCGAATCCATTGCCTTACTATTTAAGCCTGCCGACTAACTAAATAGCGTGTAAGTACCACTACACGGTGTGTAGTCGATTCCTACACCCTTCGTCGCCGACATGTATACATGCCCCATGTACCCATTCCACACGACCAAATGTATACGACGTGTGGAAAAGTACACGACGTGTTGTTCCGAAAATTAGGATTTTCCCCATTTTCCATATTTTCTCAAAAACACTTAAGGAAAAGGAAAAGGAAGAAGCCTGTACCTCAAAACTAAGAACCGGGTTCTTACAATCTTCCCCCCTTATATCAATTCGTCCCCGAATTTCCCTTCCAAGGGTGGCGAAGAATAAGATCAGAACAGCTCTGGCCACTAAGCACGTACGTCGACCTCCCGCTCCTAGATCTTGTCCTACACTCGGCCATGTTTCCATAGCACCCGTACGAGAGGAACTGACCAGCCTCGGAGAACCTTCGTGCTCCTGTCAATGATACAGATCAGATAATCCTCAAAGGATGCATCATGCTGAAGCTCAACCTCCTCAGGCTAAAAGACACGAGACATGTCTGAATGATAGTGACGCAACTGAGACACGTGGAAGACATCGTGCATGGATCGGTATCGCTGTGGTAGCTGCAACCGATAGGCAACCAGCCTGACTCTCTCTAGAATCTCGAATGGCCCCACATACCTCAGTGAAAGATTACCCTATCTTCTGATCCGCTTGTGTCCCAGCCTCAGTGAAACACGTAGAAAAACCTAATCCCCGACCACAAACTCCAAAGGTCGTCTGCGGCGATTAGAATAAGACTTCTGATGAGACTACGCGGTAGCCATCCGCTTCTGAATCAGCTAGACCTGCTCAGATGTCTCCTGCACGATCTGTGGTCCCAGTAAAGCTGCCTCACCTGCCTCTAACAAGCACAAAGTTGATCAGCATGGCCTACCATATAAATCCTAGTATGGTGCCATCTCAATAGTTGCTTGAAAACTATTTTTATAGGCAAACTCGACTAAGGGTATATGTTTCTCCCAAGAGCCCCCAAATTCTAGGACGCATGCACGCAACATGTCCTCTAGCACCTGTACCGTACGCTCTGACTGGCCATCTATCTGAGGGTGGTATGATGTGTTCAGAAGCACTTGTGTACCCAGCTCCCTCTAAAAACATTGACAGAAATGAGACGTAAAGCAGGCGTCCCTATCAGAAACAATAGAACGAGGGACCCCATGAAGATGTACGATCTCTTAGATATACAGCCTTCCGAGCTCGTCAACCCTGAAGGTCTCCTTGGTCGGCAAGAAGTGAGCTACACTCGTGAGTCTGTCCACAACAACCCAGACGATGTTATTTCCTCAAGGTGACCTCGGTAACCCAATCACGAAATCCATCGCGACATCATCCCATTTTCACTCTGGAATGGGTTACTACTGTAACAGCCCAACTAGTCTCTAATGCTCTGCCTTCACCTGCTGACAGGTAGAACATCTCGTGACAAACCCAACTATCTCTCTCTTCATACCCGACCACCAGTACTGACGCCTCAAGTCACAGTACATCTTGGTAACCCAGGGATGAACTGCCCAAGCTGAAGCATGAAACTCCCGCATTAGATCCTCGCGTATATCCCCTAGAACCCATACTCGTCCATGTAAATGAAAAACCTCATCATCGCCTACCATCCAACCGGGAGGAGGGTCCTCACTTGCCACCAACTCCCTTAGAACTAGTTCTTCTGAATCTGATAGCTGTCTCATCCTCACTCTATCCAGGAGGGTAGATGTCATAGCTAAAGATGAAAGATAAACCTGCCCCTGACTGTTGTGCACCTCCAGATGCATCTCAGAGAACAAATCCATGAGCTACCTCTCACCACTGGCCTTTTGCACTGCATATATCTGAGTCTTCCTGCTCAGTGCATCAGCTACTACATTACCTTTACCAGGTGTATAGGCAAGCTCAAAATCGAAGGACTGTAGGTACTCAACCCACCTCCTCTGCCTCAGATTCAGGTAACGCTGAGTAAAGATATACTTGAGGATTTTGTGGTCGTTGAAAACCACAAAATGATCTCCCAAAAGATAGTGTATCCAACAGCACAACACATGCACAACTGCAACCAACTCGAGTTAATGCGTCGGGTAATTCCTCTCATGTGGCCTCAACTGCCGAGACCCATATGCAACAACTCTGTCGCCCTATATCAACACTACCCCCATCCAAATCCCTGATGCATCACAGTAAACTGTATAGCTATTCCCCTGATCTGGGAGTATCAGGATCGGTGCTGATGTCAACCTTCCCTTCAGGTTCAGAAAAGCTGTCTCGCAAGCTTCTGACCAAACAAACTTCACACCCATCTTAGTCAGACTCGTCAACGGTGCTGCTAAGCAGGAGAAGTCCTGTATGAAGCATCTGTAGTAACCATCCATCCCTAAGAAACTATGTATCTCAAACACGTTCTTAGGATGCTCCCAGGAAACTACTGCTCTCACCTTCTCTGCAACTACTGCAACTCCTGCCTCTGAGATAATGTGACACAGGAAGTGAATCGGGTCCATCCAATTGTGTCACTTTGAGAGATTAACATATAGTTGATGCTCTATTAGTGTACTAAATACAATCTCAAGATGGGTGGAATGGTCGTGTCAAGTGTGAGAGTACACTAAGATGTCGTCCACGAATACTACCACAAATGAATCAAGATACGGATGGAACACACGATTCATCATAGCCATAAAAACTGATGGCACGTTCGTTAGTCCGAACGACATAACTAAGTACTCATACAGACCATATATGCTCCGAATAGATGTAAGTGATATATCCAATTGTCTCACGCGCAGCTGATGATAACCGGATCTCAAGTCAATCTTCGAGAACACTCGTTCTCCACGAAGATTATCAAACAGATCATCTATCCTTGGCAAGGGATATCGGTTCATAACCATCAACTGGTTCAGCTTCCGATAATCCATGCAATGTTTAAGGGTACCATCCACCTTCTTCGCAAAAAGGACCGGAGAAACTAAAGGAGAAGTACTGGGTCAGATAAATCCCTTTGCCTGCAACTCCTCTAACTGCCTCTTGAGCTCCTGCAACTCAGGCGTGGCCATCCTATAAGGAGGAATAGACACCGATTCTGCTCCTGGCACAAGCTTGATAGAGAAATCCACCTCACGCACCGGAGGTAGACC
The DNA here is from genome assembly GCA_963277665.1 of Viscum album. Lineage (NCBI taxonomy): Eukaryota > Viridiplantae > Streptophyta > Magnoliopsida > Santalales > Viscaceae > Viscum > Viscum album. The sequence continues at coordinate 1,844,745,189 of OY728132.1, read as the reverse complement.
TGAAAAGTCATCCCGGAAAACATCCCTGAAACGATCAACAACCGGAGGGAAATCTGTCTGACAAGTCCCCTGATCATACAGATATAAGCTCGCTATCTGGGCAGTGACTCCACCTCGCCCATGATGCTCTGGTCCATCTCGACTCGCCTAAACATCCCATTCGCCCTTGTATAGAATCTCTACGTCCTCTAGTGACGTGAAACACACCCTGTGACGATATCAGTCTTCAAAGGCTCGAAAAGGAACCAACCAGTCCATCTCGAGAATGACATCATAGCTCATCATCTCCAAGACATAGAGGTCCCAAAAAAGTGACACCCTCCAACCTCAAAGGGGAACTCCATGCACTGACGCACACCAACCGTTCTAGTCACAAACGGAGTGTCTAGTGTCATGATATCAGAATAAGAAGAAACACAGAGCCTAAGGCTCTCCAAAAAAGGCATAGATATGAAACTATGTGTAGCACCCGTATTGAAAAGTACTGAAGATACGACAGAAGCTACTAGAATAGTACCTCTGACTATAGAAGGTCTGGGATCCTGCTCCTGCTGGGTCTGTTGCACTACATATGCCTGCCTAGTGTCGTGGCCCTACAACATATCTTGGCTACCCTGAGTTGTCCCGCCCTGCTGCCACTAAGATCTTGGAGTCTGGCTACCATGGCCACGACCACCATCTCCACCTGCATGCCCTGACGCATTCTGGTTCCCTGACTGGTAAGAAGCCACTGGTCCTGATCCTTCACGCGGAGTCTGTACAGAACCCCTCTCACTAGCCACTAGTAGAAACAGCCTGTAAAAGCGCTACAGATGACCCATATTGCCGCAAGCTCGGCACTCTACTGGATCACCTAGACACTACGACCTCTTGTTCCCCTCTCTACCACATTGGTAGCACCTGACCGGTCCACCTGAATAAGCTTCCTGGATGGTACTGCATCCCTGAGAGAAGTCCATCTTTCTCTTCCTCTTGCCCGTAGAAATAGTACTAGTAACTGGTGCAAGACGGACCTGGCCCACACCACAAGCTTCCCGCAGGTTCATCTCTGTAATCAGCGCCTGGTTCACAATCGCGTGTACAGTAGGTAACCTTAAAACATTCACCAGCTCTCAGATGTCATACTGAAGACAATCCTCAAAACGTCTGGCTCTCAACGTCTCATCACCCACTAGAATGGGTGCAAAACACTGAAGCTCCGTAAAACGAGCAGAATAGTATATCACCGACATAGTGACCTGCTGCAGATTCATGAACTCTCGAGCTCTATCTACCCTCAGCGTCTTGGGAAAGAAGAAGTCATAGAAGACTACCTGAAAATCTTCCAACGCCATGTCTATGTGATGCTCTGACTAGTTGGTAACATCCCACCACCTCTTGGCGGAATCACGCAGCATGTAAGTCGCAATCTTGACCCTCCTCCCTGGAGGCATCTCAAGATTCTCGAAAATAGTCTGTATCGATCCAAGACAAGATTCCGTAGCCTGTGGTCCACCATCCCCTGAAAACGTAGGCAGATGCTACTGTTCAAAGATATGTGTCAGCTCGTCCATAGATGTGGCAGCCTGTGGTGCTCCCTGAAAGGTCTGCATAAACAACATAAAGCCTTCACAGAACTGCGCCTCCATGGCTGTGTCCGGTATAGCAGCTGGGGCCACATTTGGATCTGCTAGAGGATCAACTGGTAGCCCATGGCCCACCATCTCCGGAGTATAATCGCCGCCACTCTCCTGGTGAACAACTCACGGTCGTCTAGGCGGTATGACACTACAAGGTCTAAAGCACGCCTTAGATTCAAGATTATTAAGGCTCAAAGTGAAGGAACCACAAAGGAACAAGAGGAAGAAGGCATTTAAAAATTTGAAAAACAAGACTACACAGCGCGTACAATGACTACACGACATGTACTTGACTTCCGTTCCCTTGCCCGGGTCCTTCTACACGGCTAAGCCACACGACTTCCGTCGAAGAATACTACACGGCGTGTATAATATCTACATGGCGTGTACGATGTTATTTTCCAACTGCCCTTGTCGTCTGTGACACTGCTGACTACTCGGCTTTACACTACACGGCGTGTTACACCCGCACACGGCGTGTACACCGCCGTGTTTCCCAGCCACACGGCTAAATCCACACGGTCTGTCCTCAGACAAGCCTACACGGTGTGTCCCACAAGTACACGGCGTGTTCAGGGAGAGGTGACACCGGCCCGTGTTGTTAGTTACATGGCCGAGTCCCCAGGTCATAATATACGGCGCGTTCATCATTGACACAGCATGGTCTGTACAGGAGTTCACCGACCCGTGTTGTTAGTTACACGTTCAGACTCCCGGTCACACTACACAGCGTGTACAAAAGCTACACGGCGTGTTTTACCCAAGCCTTTCCCTACCCCGTGTCGCCTCCCACAAGGTTTGTGATACGGGAAGAGACTACACGGTGTGTACTTAGGGTACACAGTGTGTACGCAAAAATTTTATTTTACTTCCCGAATAGAAGAACACACACGGCGTGTATAAAAATACTACACGGCGTGTATATTGGGTTTTCAGATAGTATGCCTCAGAAACTCCACCAGAACCAAGAAAATACTGAGAAACAACACCTAAGTGTCAAATTCTGACACGTGGGGGCCCATACTCCCCACGAATCAACGTTTGGTATCTTATCTGTGTTATAACCAATAAATAATCAATGATCCACCAAATTCCGGTCAATGGGGGCCCATACTCCGCAAAAACAAAAGTTTGTCATCCATTCTATAAACAATTCCAAACAAAAATACCATATCACAAGGAAGGTATTTATCAAGCAGCTATCACAACAGCATGCTCTAGTATCACAACAACTATCACAACAACATGCAATTTCTAATGAACCTACATGGCATGGAAACTATGCATGGCATGTGATATCTAGCATGTGCCTATATGATGCATGATATGGCATACGCTCATCTCATAGGGTTGCAACTAACTAGAACCCACAGATAAAATATAAACCGCACAATCTCAAGTGCGCCACCCAACGGTGAAAACAAATCATCTGTAAATTGAAAAATCAACCAACATTGAAATCATGAGGTAAATTGGATTTTACCCGTACACGGGTTTGCTACGCCAGGGCACAACTTATTATGAACTACCGTTCTGTCCTATCCATGACTATGGCTCCAAATAGTGAGTCAAAGAAACAAAAGCCTATGATACCACTTTGTAACGTCCCGGACCCGGGTGCCACGCAACAGGTTCCCCGAGCCCAGTTCGCCACGTGACCTCATGCACATTTCCCTAAATGCCATAGGCTGTCGACTAGTAGCAAGGGCCTAGGTCTGATAGTGGGGAAACTATGCCCTCATTTGTCAAAGTGTAGCGCAGTGGAATACAAAGTAAACATACAACGACAACAGAAGAAGTAAACATACACAACTGAAATAAATATAGCAGTGGATATAACCAACCGTATATAAATGGTGATGCTACATGTTTAAAATTCTAAGAAAACATCCAAAACAAGTTATACAATAATACAGTACAACAAAATACAGAGTACAATAAAACAAGAAAACAGCTGGCAGCGGCATCAAGAGCCTAGGCTCGGTCCCTGCCCTCCTACTCCTCAGCAACATTCAAGTACCTGTATAGGGACTATTTCCCTTATCTACACCTATAGCAATGTCATCTATTTGGGCCGAAAAGCATGACCCAAACAGAGTGTGAGAAATATATCTCAGTAGGCACCCACCAAAGGCCCGTGCCCAACTGTATGTAAGCATGCAACAATAGTGTGCACTAGTAAAATGCAAGAAAGTAAGCAGTACTCAAAAGTAAATAACTTAACAATTAAATTGCTATTTTATTATTCATTTTATTCATTATATACTAGAAATAACCATAGTGCATTTCTAAACAAAACAGTACACGTCCTCAGACAAGAAAAATCTTACCCTCGGGTAAGCAGAATCCAACCCACAGTTATTGCCCTCAGGCCGAAACAGGAGTTGCCCTCAGAAATAGGAAGTTTCTCCCTCAGGCACAGAAGTCAAGCCCTTAGGCACGAAAGGTTTCCCTCAGGAAAAATACTATAGCCCTCAGGCTAAATAGTGAAGTGCCCTCAGGATAATCACAATAATTCCATCAGGACAAATACAACAACGCCCTTAGTCTAAACAAGTAATCGGACCATTCCCAACAGGTAAACAAGCAGTAACAAGCAATTCCTCTCAAGGAAATTCTACAATTACTACTTTAAAGGCATACCCTCAGGTATCCTGGCCAAACGGCTAAACAGTGAGACACACCCCGGGGGTGGTTCCGGATCCAAGAAACGATCCCAACCAACATTTTATTATCAAAATTTAATCACCTATACAACTCTAGGCATTAAATATAGAAACATCCTCAAACACACGACACCCCAACATGGTTTCGTGGCACAAAAATGCACAAAAACGCACGACAGTTAGAAAATAAACACAAAGCCACCTACCTTATGCACCAACGAACGTTATACCCGAACGCTGACTCCAAAAACGCCCAAGAATTGCGTAGATCTGATGAAGAACAAAACCCATTCAAATGTAAATAATATACGTTAGGGAAAGAATTGGTAAGAATGATACCAGGTGAGGAGAGGGCTTACCCGTGCGGTTCCAACGGGATCATCTGAGGTGGAAACCGATTCCAGACGAACACCCAGTGGATCTTCAAAGGTCTGGCCATCCTCCTTTGGCTCCAAAATGGCTCTAACGCCTCCTCTGCCAAATGAGGAGTCTACTACCCATTTTAAGCCAAAAAAACAAAGTACACGGCGTGTACTTCTGAGTACACGACTTTTACTTCTTTCATTTAACTGTTCATTTGGCGGCACCGCTACACTGTTCATCCGTCAACATGAGTACACGACATGTACTCCTGAGTACACGGTGTGTACTATCGCCCATCTGGCTGCGAATCCACCACCTTAATATTTAAGCCTGCCGACTGACTACACGGTGTGTAAGTACCACTACACGGCGTGTAGTCGGTTCCTACACCCTTCATCGCCGGCATGGCTACATGCCCCGTGTACCCATTACACACGGCCAAAAGTACACAGCGTGTGGAAAACTACACGGCGTGTAGTTCCAAAATTTAATATTTTTCCCCATTTTCCATATTTTCTCAAAAACACTTAAGGAAAAGGAAAAGGAAGAAGCCATTACCTCAATACTAAAAACCGGGTTCTTACAGTGGGTCTGACAGCGTAGATGAATCAGTGGCTACATCTGATCATCTCTATCGCCTTATGAAGTGTATACCTGTGTGAGATGAGTCTTGATTCTCAATCTTAATCATCGTTGTGTTTGAATTTCTTTCATGTGTGGACTGAGTTGTGTTTTTCTTGTGTGGACTGATTTGGGCTATCCTTTGTTGACTAAGTTGTGTTTTTGATTGTGGAATGCATGGTGCTTGGGATCAAGAGTTGGAGACGAACTATAACCGATGACTTAGGTATATGTATGGTCATATACCTAAGTAGTTTTGTTGATACTTTGTGATTATATATATCCTTTTGGTTTTATCCTTCGTGGATTCTTAGAGACCTTCAGGGGTCTCGGGGTCCCTACAGAGTATGTTATACACACCCCTACATGAGCTATGCCTGCACTACGTTGTGTTGGATGCAGACAACGGACAACACTGATCGAGGTGGAGGCTTGTGGAGCTGGACAATACCTGGAGGTGGACCACTTGATGAGACGTACACAGAGCGGGTGACCGGACCTGAGGAGCTGAGGAGACTATCTGTACCAACCCTTCAGGTGAAATTTCTAGAGGATGAATCGGTGTTGCTATTTTTACATACTAATGTTGTACTTTCCATTCAGTTGTACTGTACTTTCAGTTGGGTTTGTATACTGGCCCATTTACTTTTCAGCATTTACCTTGTACCAAGTTTTACTTAGTGCATACATCACTTGCGTACTCTGTTGTGTATGTTACTTCATAAAGGCAATGCCTTCCCTTATTTTGGGATTTACGCCTTTGGTGCTAGTCGCTAGCCTCTGTCCTATGGAAGGCGGGCTTGGGGTAGTCATGGAAGGGGCCCCGACCCTTCCTCGGGGCCCGTGCCGTGACTACCCCAAGCCCGCCTTCCATAGGTTAGGGGCTCACGACTAGCACCACAGGCGTAAATACTGATAAAAAGGGGAAGGCATTGCCTTTTATAAAGTAAAAAAAGCACAATAGAGTATGCAAGTGAAGTAAGAACAAAGTAAAACTGGGTACAAGATAAGTAATGAAAATGTAAATGGGGCAGTATACTAACCCAACTGAATGTACAGTAAAACTGAAAGGAAATTAGAACAGCAGTAAGTAAAACAGTAACATTGAGTTGCCCTCCGGGAATCCCACCTGAAGGGTGGGTATAGATAGTCTCCTCAGCTCCTCAGGTCCGGCCGTCCGCATCGTGTACGCCCCGCCAAGTGGTCCACCTCCGGGTACCGTACAACTCCACATGGCACCACCTCGATCAGTGTTGTCCTTCGTCTGCATCCAACATAATGTAGTGCAGGAAAAGCCCGTGCAGGGGTGAGTATAGGATACTCAGAAGGGACCCCGAGACCCCTGAAGGCCTCTCAGAATCCACGAAGGATCAACCACAAAATAAAGATATAATCACGAAGTATCAAAAACACTACTTAGGTATATTCCCATACATATAACTAAGTCATCAGTTACAGTTTGGCTCCAACTCCCGAGGCCAAGCACAACCCAGTCCACAAAAAAAAGCACAACTCAGTCCACAAAGGAAAACACAACCCAGTCCACAAAGGAAAGCACAACCCAGTCCACAAAGCAAAGCACAACCTAGTCCAAAAAGGAAAGCAAAACTCAGTCCACACAGGAACAGACAAATCAGTACACACAGGAAAGCACAACCCAATCCATAAAGGAAAGCATAACTCAGTCCACAAAGGATAACACAACTCAGTCCACACAGGAAAGCACAACCCAGTCCACAAAAGAAAGCACAACTCAGTCCACATGGGAAAGAACAACCCATTCCACAAAGGAAAGCACACCTCAGTCCACACAGAAAATCACAAATGAGTCCACACAGGAAAGCACAACCCAGTCCACAAAGGAAAGAACAACTCAGTCCACACAGGAAAGAAAAAAATAGTCCACACAGGAAGGCACAACTCAATGCACACAGGAAATCACAACTTAGTCCACACAAGAAAGCACAACAATCACATCATTGATAATGATTGAAAATCAAGACTCGGCACACACAGGTATAAACTTCGTAAGGAAGTAGAGATGATCATATGTAGCCATTGATTCATCTAAGCTGTCAGACCCATATAGGATACAAGGCCAGATAAGCTATCGGAACCACAGAGGATACAAGACCAGCTACTTTTCTAGACCCACACAGGATACAAGTACAGAGGTCAACACTGTCAGACCCACATAGGATAAAAGAACAGTAATCATCACTGTCAGACCCACAGAGGATCCTAGTACAGTCGTCCTCGCTGCCGAACCCATGGAGGATCCATGTACAGTCATCCTCGCTACCTAACCCACAAAGGATCTAATTACATTCTTCCTCACTGCCAAACCCACAGAGGATCCAAGTAAAATCATCTTCGCTGCTGAACCCACGAAGTATCCATGTACATCCATCATTGTCGCAGTCGTACCCAGCTCTAGGGTTCCCGCACATAGCACGCTCGATTCCGGAAAGGTCCACTCCTCGAGAAAGAGAGAGAGAGAGAGAGATTCGATATATCAAATATCACTAAGTCAATAGTTGATGTATCCTCAAGTTCTATCTCTTCAAAAGAAACCCAATGCGATAGACGGTGCGTCAATCGAACGCCAGGTCTGAGAGTTATTGGTTTTTCCGTCCCAGGGGCTCGATTGGTTTTTAAGAAAAAACCTACCCGACCGTACTCTAGGTGCATCCAAATCTGAAGAGGAGTAATCCAAAAGGAGATTCTCAACAATAGGATCCCAACGCAATTGACGACATGTCAATCAGATTTCCTGTCCTTATGATATGAGCGTTTCTGCTCCAAGGGCCCGGTTGGTTTCGGGTTCGAACCAACCTGGCTGTACACAAACTTTGCCGAAACCACGAGTGTAATATACCGAAAAAACCGTCTCGATGTATGGATTCCTACACAACTAATGGTGCGTCGATCGGAGGTTCTTAGCTCATGTTATGGGAAAAAGACCAAAAATGGCCCGAAGTGGGGGGTCTGGGCCCGACCCAACCCCCCTGGGTCTGGGCCCAGCCCAACCCCCCTGGGTCGGCCCGAACCTGGTCGACCCAACCTGGCTCCAGGTCTGGCCCGGTAGAGCGTGGCCCGACAGGGCTGGGTGTGGCCCAGCTCGGTTCGCGCGACCCGCCTCGGCCCGGCCGGGGGGCGCACTGGCTCAGCCAGCGTGCCGAGCAGGGGGGACGCGGTCCCCCCCTTTGTTCTGCGGATGCGGCGACCGACTCCGTGCCTCCCTCGAATCTCGCGCAGCCGTGGGATTCGGCCCCCACCGCCGCGGCTTCAGCCATGATGGGCTCCTGTTGGTGGCCCGCCGGGGTGCCGCCGGAGATTTTCTCGGGCCACTGGAGTCATTCCAGTGGTCCGATTCTGCTTCCATCTATGCCTGTGGTTGTCTAGGGACTCGTACATTACAGTGACGGCCTCCAAACGCCAATTCAGTCCCGCTTCTTCATCGCCAATTATTCTGCATATCAAGAACAATGTAGAGGTGGGTTCAGACTTGTTCGTTAGTCTGCGCCCACCACATTAGTCCGCACCAAAAAAAGCACGCCATGCCAAGGGTATAAAAATCACATTAAGATATTTATACAGAACCCCTGCCTCAACAAAGAAGATGAATGTCAGTGTCGCGGTAGACGAAATCACGGTAGACGACATTGGGTGGAAGAGGATTGGTGGTGTGTCATTGTTCTTCGAGGAACCGGTGTTCTTCATCGTTCTTTATCGGAGGCTGGAGTTCTTCCAAAACATCGTAACACGGTATTAAACGATGGCAAGTGGTGAAAGACGACATTGTTCCGTCAACTTCGAGAAGGAAGGAGCCAAGGGTGGCATCGACGTTCTTCGTTCTCCGTTCTTCGTTGGAGGAGGAGGAGGAAAACTCTCCAAGTAATGGGTGTCGTGCTTCGCTACTAGCGTTCCACCGCTTCAAGAATTTTTCCAGAACTCCTTCCCCTAGCCTCCATTATATAGGAGTTGGAGGGTTCATCGTTGGCACGCAAGTCATAAATGGAGGATTTATAATAGAGGGCTCCACCCAATTATCCGCTGCGGTGGCACAATAAAATGGGGAGGAAGTCAAAAGGAGTTATTGGCCCGGGTGGTCCCCATAGAAAAATATCCTCCAATGGGAGGATATTTTCTGGTGGGACCCACCATTAATTATCCACAAAAAGGAAAGCTGTGTGGTTAATGTGTGGGCGGTCCCCTCATTAAAAAGGAGGTTTCATCCTCCTCAATTAAGAGGGGGATTTAAACCTAGAGGCTCTCCCTCATAAATGAGAGGGATTCAAGGATTTATGATTCCCCTCCCATTAATGGGTGGCCTCGTGTGGTGCACTCTCCATCGCCAGGGTGGGTATCATCGGTGGCTGAACGGGTAGTGGTACCGCTGGTGCCTCTACTATAATAAGGCCCTGCTCTGAGGCCTCGTCGCTCGGTGGTCTGCCATCCCGCACGTAACTAGGAACCCTGGATGGATGCCTTTGTGGGGCCATCCTGAAAAGAAATAGGTGTGCCTCTTCGTTTCCTTATATTACACTCGAGGCTTCAACAAACTTTGGGTACTACCGGGTTTGTTCGAACCCCAAACCAACCGGGTCATTCGAGCGGAAATGCTTTTATCTTAAGGACCGGACATCCGATTGACGTGCTGTAAATTGCGTTGGGATCCTTTTTTTGAGACTGTCCTTTTGGATTACTCTTTTTGAGGTTTGGACGCAGCTGGAGTATGGTCGGGTTGGTTTTAGTTTAAAAACCAGCTGGGCCCCTAGGACGGAAAAGCCAATAACTCTCAGACCAGGCGTCCGATTGACGTACCGTCTATCACGTTGCGTTTCTTTTGACAAGACGGAACTTGGGGATACATCAACTCTGGACTTCGTGACAGTTGATTTATCGACTCTCTCTCTCTCTCTCTCTTGCTCGAGGAGCGGACCCTCCCAGAATCGAGCGTGCTATGTGCGGGAACCCTAGTGCTGGCTGCAACTGCGACAGTGACAGATGTACATGGATCCTCTGTGGGTTCAGCAGCGAAGACGACTGTAATTGGATCCTCCGTGGGTTCTGCAGTGAGGAAGAATTTACTTCGATCCTCCGTGGGTTCGGCAGCGAGGATGACTGTACTTGGATCCTCCGTGGGTTCGGCAGCGAGGACGACTGTACTAGGATCCTCTGTGGGTCTGACAACGATGAATACTATTCTTGTATCCTATGTGGGTTCGGCATTATTGACCTATGTACTTGTATCCTATGCGGTTTCAGCATAGTAGCTGGTCTTGTATCCTCTGTGGGTCCGACAGCTTAGCTAGTCTTGTATCCTATGTGGGTCTGACAGATTAGTTGAATCAGTGGCTACATCTGATCATCTCTACCGCCTTACGAAGTGTATAACTATGTGAGCTGAGTTTTTATTTTCAATCATTATCATGTATGTGATTGTTGTGTTTTCATGTGTGGACTGATTTGTGCTTTCCTTTGTGGACTGGGTTGTTCTTTCCTGTGTGGACTAAGTTGTGCTTTCTTGTGTGGACTACGTTGTGCTTTCCTTTGTGGACTGGATTGTGCTTTCTTGTGTGACGGAGTTTTTCTTTCCTTTGTGGATTGGGTTGTTCTTTCCTGTGTTGATTGCGTTGTGCTTTCCTATTTGGACTAAGTTGTACATTCCTTTATGAATTGGGTTGTGCTTTTCTATGTGGACTGAGTTGTGTTTTCCTGTGTCGACTGAGTTGTGATTTCCTTTGTGGACTGGGTTGTGCTTTCCTTTGTGGACTGGGTTTTTATTTGCTTTGTGGATTGGGTTGTGCTTTCCTTTGTGGACTGGGTTGTGATTTCCATTATGGACTGGGTTGTGCTTGGCCTCAGGAGATGGAGTCGAACTATAACTGATGACTTAGGTATATGTATGGGCATATACCAAAGTAGTGTTGTTGATACTTCGTGATTGTATATTTTTTTTTATCCTTCATGGATTTTGAGAGACCTTCGGGAGTCTCAGGGTCCCTACTGAGTATCGTATACTCACCCCTGCATAGGCTATGCCCGCAGTATGTGATGTTGGATGCAGATGACAGACAACACTGATCGAGGTGGAGGCTTGTGGAGTTGGACAGTACCCGGAGGTGGACCACTTGGCAGGGCGTACACAGTGCGGATGGCCGGACCCAAGGAGCCGAGGAGACTATCTGTACCCAACCTTCAGGTGGGATTCCCAGAGGATGACTCATTTTTGTTGTTTTACTTACTATTTTTGTACTTTACTTTCAGTTGTAGTGTACTTTCAATTGGGTTTGTATACTAGCCCATTTACTTTTTCAGCACTTACCTTGAACCCAGTTTTACTTAGTGGTTACTTCACTTGCATACTCTGTTGTGATTTTTTTACATTATAAAAGGCAATGACTTCCCCTTTTTATCGGGATTTACGCCTTTGGTTCTAGTCGCCAGCCCCTAGCCTTTGGAAGGCGGTTTTGGGGTAGTCACAGTATGGTCCCCGAGGATGGGTCGTGACAAATTCGTATCAGAGGAGTCGGTTCTACTGCAGAACTCAGGACTCTAATATTTCTTTCTGTGGAGCAATAGTGTTAAGGGTATTGAGTGTGGTTATCAGTCCAGGGAGTCCAGTGTTGGTGCGGCGGCCGACGTATCCATACACCCGGACCCTGACTTCTAATTTCCGACTCAGTGCTCAAAAAAACTGATTGCATGTGTGTTTCAAATGAATTCTTTATGATTACGTTGTATCAGCTCACTAGTTATATTGTACGAACCGTGGTGCACCTGTTTCTTCTCAGGATGACCCCACAAAGGCATCCAGATAGGGTTCCTAGTTACGAGTGGGATGGCATCTCATTGAGCGACGAGGCTCCGGTGCATGGCCCTCTTCTATGTTGGAACCTTCGGGTTGTGTACCAGTAGCACCACCACCCGTTAGGCAGTAGATGCCACCAGCCGTACTAGAGGACGGTGTACGCTGACATAGTGTGTTTCAAAAGTTCTAGCAGTAGAGGCCTCCGATGTTACGAGGTGAGGTAGATTCCCAGGCATCAGTGGACTCGATGGAGACGATTTCTATAGTTCTACACCTAGTTTAGACACTAGTAGTGCAGGTGGTGATCTTAGCTACTGGTGTTTCCCAGTGAGTGACCATGAGGATGGTCCACATAGTGACGAGGCTTCGGTATGTGGACTGATGCCTGAGTTAGTACTTTCGAGTAGTGTGCCAAATATATCACTACCTGTTGGTCAGCAGTTTCAACCTACGGTACCGGTAGATGAAAAATGTAGGGTCAGTGCCTTACACATGTTTCAGCATCAGATACCCCTCAGGTTCCGAGGTGGGCCTAACTTATAGGAAGTTGAGGACTGGCTTGAGGAGGTTGCTGGGAGTTTTCTAGTGCTATACAGCTACGGCGGGATGACATTTCGGTAGCTGGGTAGTCTTTGAGGCATACCGATCGTCCGGGTACTTGATGACTATGATTCGATCAGTGATTTAGAGATCAGACCTCTGAGCTAGGTGTGTTTAAAGGATATCTAAGCCAACACTTTTCCTCTATTCATTCCTACTTATGTTAGGGTACTAGAGAGAACCTTTGTGGTTGATAATTCTTTGGTTGAGTGGATACAGCGAGTAAAGGTTAGTAGTGGGAAAGCAATAAAACTGGCGCCAGTATCAGAGACTTGGGCATGTAAAATGTTTTAAGAAGAGAAAGTGTTAAAGATAGATGAATCTATAGAGCAGCAGATGTGGAAGAAGTGCTAGGAGAGCATCATGTGGTGGTGTACATTTCGGCATGTTACAACCACCCACCCTTGTAGTCCCCGCCAGGCTCTGGGAGCAGAATGGCAGGGGAAGAGAGTAGTTGCACGTGGTCAAGGAGAATGACCCAAGGGCTCTAGGAATGATTCAAGGTACGGTCAGTGTCTACTACTAGATGCCGTAATAACAGACATTGATACGAATCATACCTTCCTTCGATGAATCTTGTCCCTGACCTAGAGTTTCCGGTTAAGTCGTTGACTTGAACCTCATGTCTGGAGATACCTTTAGAGGAGACTCGATAATCACACTTACACCGACAGTGTGATCTGGCCCTAGAGGTGAGAGTTTCAGTTGGAACCTCTTGGTGGCAGTATCGAGGCCTTACGACGTTAGTTTGGGTGTGGACCGGGAAACCATAGTTCAAAAAAAATTGAAGGTATTAGGAAAAAAGGGTTGTGGTTAACCTACAATTTTTTGATGGGTTTTTCCAGGGTCGGAAAAAAGGGAACCCCAGGCAGCACAAGACGGAATCATGCATAGGAGGGTGCGGCCGATCACTCTTGAGTCAGCCAACCTTACCCTCGTGGCAGCAGAAGTTTTTGAATTTTCAGTTCCAAATAGGGAACGGAGGCCTTTGGAGTTCGAGGGTGACGAACGCGTCTTCATACGGGTGTCACCTTGACTAGGTCAATAGTGATTTGGCCGGGGCGGAAAGTTATCTCCACACTTCATCAATACTTTTCAGGTCCTTAGCAGGGTAGGTGAGGTGGCTTACCGCCTAGCTCTTCCACCTCAGATGCACTGGGTGCACGACGTCATCCACATATCTCAGCTGAGGAGATGTGTGCACAACTTATCTATCATCATCGACCACGGGGAGCAGGACATCGATGATGGGGAGACTTTTGTGGAGGTCCCGATGGAGATCAAGGATCTACATGATAGGGTCCTACATGGATGGTCGATACCTCTCGTGCGCATTCGTTGGCAGCACGGGAACATCTAGGAAAGTACATGGGAGTGGGAGGCTCAGATGCATGCTCAGTACCCTCATTTTCCCCCTAGTCTATGTTATAGCTTTACAGGGACACAAAGCCCTGATGTGGGAGTAATTTAAAGACCTAGAAATTTAAAGGAATTTTTTTAAATACCTTGGAATTTTACGATTCTGTGGCTTCTAACAGCACTAGATTCTGAGGCCCGGTGTGCCCGAGATCAATTTCCGAAGTTTTTCTCAAGTACGTTCAGTGAACGAATGAGCGGTTTTTTCTAAATTTTGAACCGATTCTCATAATTAAAGTATGAGGGCACCGTAGAACTCGAAGCATTAGTTTTTGCCTAAGAAGACTTTCACATCGACGGCAGATGATCGGGTATGAAAGTTAGTTTTTGGGGTTTTACGTGGGTTAATAAAATAATATAAGTAAACAATTTATTTTATTTTGTTAAACACATGTCGCACATATAAAGTGGTTAGAATATCCAATTTGGAGTTGGTGGTCAGGCCCATCAAGATCCAACCTCCCATGTGAGGTTGATTATGGTGGAAACCACACGAGGCCTCCCATTAATGGGAGGGGAATCATAAGTCCTTGACTCCCTCTCATTTATGAGGGAGAGACTCTAGGTTTAAATCCCCCTCTTAATTGAGGAGTAATAAACCTCCCTTTTTAATGAGAGGAAAACCCACAACAAAAGGATCCCAATGCAATTGACGGCATGTCAATCGGATGTCTGGTCGTTAAGATATAAGTGTTTCCGCTCCAAATGCCTATTGGTTTTGGGTTCGAACCATCCCGGTCGTACCCAAACTTTGCCAATGCCTTGAGTGTAATATACCAAAATGACCATCTCAATCCAAGGATTCCTGCGAAACTGACGGTGTGTCGATCGGAGATCCGTAGCTCACGTTATGGGTAAAAGATCGAAAATGGTCCGAAGTGGGGGGTCTGGGCCCGACCCGACCCAGCCCAACCCCCCTGGGTCAGCCCAAACCGGGTCGACCCGACCCGGGTCTGGGTCCAACATGGTAGGGTACAGCCCGGCCCGGCTGTGTGCAGCCCGGCCCGGCTGGGCGCGGCACGGCCCGGCTGGGTGTGGCCCGACCCGGTCTGCGCAACCAGCCCCGGCCCAGTCGGGGGGTGTGCTGGCTCTACCAGTGGGCCAAGAAGGGGGATACGGTCCCCCCCCTTTGTTCCACGGATGCGGAGATTGACGCCACGTCTCCCCCGGATCCCACACGGCCAGGGGATCCGACACCCGCCACCGCCGCCTCTGTGCGGCTGGCCGCTGGTGCCGCTGTGCCAGCGACCCGCGCCACTGCAGATTTCCGCGGGCCACTGGAGTCATTCTGGTGGTCCTATACTGCTCCCGCCTGCGGCCGTCTCGGTACCCGCACATTACTACGATGGCCTCCAAACGCCAATTCGGTCCCGCTTCATCATCGCCAATTATTCCGCATATCAAGAACAAAGTAGCGGTGGGTTCGGACTTGTTCGTTAGTCCGCGCCCACCACATTAGTCCACACCAAACAAAAAGCATGCCATGCCGAGGGTATAAAAATCACATGAATAAATTTATACAGAAACACATACCTTAAGAAAGACGACAAACGTCGGCGTCGCGGTAGATGGCATCGCGGTAGACGGCGTCACAGTAGACAGCGTCGGGGGGAAGAGGATTGGTGGCGCATCGTTGTTCTTCAAGGAACCATCGTTCTTTGTCTTTCTTCGTCGGAGGCCGAAATTCTTCTAAAGCATCGTAAAACGGAGTTAAACGATGGTGATTCATGGAAGACTACGTTGTTCCATCAATTTCGGGAAGGAAGGAGCCAAGGGTGGCTTCGGTGTTCTTCGATCTTCGTTGGAGGAGGTGGAAAAATTTCCATGTGCTTGGCATCATGCTTCGCTGCTAGCATTCTGCCACTTGAAGAAGCCATCCATTAATCCTTCCCCTAGCCTCCTTTATATAGGATTTTGTGGGTTCATCGTTGGCACGCAAGTCATAAATGGAGGATTTATGACAGAGGGCTCCACCCAATTAATCTGCTGCGGTGGCGCATTAAAATGGGGAGGAAGTCAAAAGGGGTTCTTGGCCCGGGTGATCCCCATAGAAAAATATCCTCCAAAGGGAGGATATTTCCTCAAGGGTCCCACCATTAATTAACCACAAAAAGGAACAGGGGTGGTTAATGTTTGGGTGGTCCCCTCATTAAAAAGGGAGTTTTCATCCTCCTCAATTAAGAGGGAGATTTAAACCTAGAGGCTCTCCCTTATAAATGAGAGGTAGTCAAGGAGTTATGATTCCCCTCCCATTTATGGGAGGCCTCTTGTGGTGTCCACCATAATCAACCTCACATGGGGGGTTGGATCTCAGTGGGCCCGACCACCAATGGAGCTTCTAACCACTTTATCCGCACGAAACATGTTTAAAAAAATAAAATAAATTGTTTACTTATTTTATTTTATTAACCCACGTAAAACCCCAAAAACTAACTTTCATACCTGATCATCTGTCGTCGAGGTGAAAGTCTTCTTAGGAGAAAACCCGCGCTGTGATTTCAACGGTGCCCTCTGATTTTAGTTTCGAGCACTGGTTTAAAATTTAGAAAAAACCGCTCGTTCATTCACTGAACGTACCCGAGCTAAACTTCAAAAATTTATCTCAGTCACACCGGGCCTCAGAATCCGATTCCATTAGAAGCCACAGACTCGTAAAATTCCAAAGTATTAAAAAAAATTCCTTGAAATTTCTGGTTCTTTACATTTTCCAAGCAACGAACTGCTAACCTAGTGCCCTAACGCAAAACCCCTGGAGGATGGAGCTAGTTTTGGCGGGCGATGTTGAGAGACACTAAACCACGAACCGAAGATACACGTACTAGTGGCTCTAGTGAAAGAAAGATTCAGAGGATGATGAACACCGACCTGCTTCCACAAACACGCACTCACTATCATTCTTGAGGTAGGGGGTTTATTCATTTATGCATTTTAATTTTTTTTTCTCTTCCCCGTTCTTGAATAATACAAAGAACGTGGACCAACCAACTAATGGGTTGATCATTGTTTGATTAATTTTCATGGGAGGTTTTTGCATAGTATCTTTGTAGGGTTTTGATTTTCATTTAATTCAATTGACTATTAAACCCATAATCACCCTCATGTTTATGAGCTAACATGTAGGGAGAAGACCTAACAAACCAGGCCCGAACCCTCTTCTATCTTGCTATCTTTGCCCCTCTATGGATGACCACCAGCACGACGACACTGAACAACTATGTTGGGGATAGTGCGTCGACGTATGCCACAAGAGGAGGCCACAACACAAATCTGTGGTGATCATCGGAATGGTTGGCACCTGCTAGATGAAAAGGATGTGTGGCACACCGTCGTGCGCTGCTGTGGAGAAAAGGGGGCCACAGCTCGTCACCTGAAGCAACCGGAGGAAGGTGGCCGACACACTGGCCAGCTGCAGGTGGAGGAGTGGCGTGCTGTCATATGCTACTGGAGAAGTTGGTCATCACACAGGACAATCGCAACAGAATCGGTAGGACCCACTCCAGCGGGTTCTGTGTGCCGCGTGGCGGCTCCACGTGGTGTCACTGCTCCAAAGAAGACTGAATGGCCTTCGACCGTTTGGGAAAACTGACGCTTGCTCCCTCGGTGGCGACTAGGGTGGACCTCCCTTGCGGTTTGGGCAGTACGTGGCCCAAACTCCTCCCTACGGGCCTCCAACAAAGCAGGCTCCCTCCCAACGGGCCACCCCCTAGGGGGATGCACCCTATGCGGGGTGGGCTGCCCCCTTGTGGGTCACACCCAATGTGGGATGGGCCACCCATTGCAGGCCGCCCTTCGTGGGCCGCCCCATTGCGGGCCAGTCCAGAACTCAGCCCAGCGGGCCGAGCCCACTGTGGGCCAGCACAGACCGGGTTGGGCTGGTTCGGTCCGACCGGGTCAGACCAGAAAAGGGCCAACCCGGCCTAGAAACACTGAAAGGGTCATATCTTGAGAACCCGACGTCTGTTTGATGAACTGTCTACAACATTGGGATCCTTGGATTGAGACGGTGCATTTTAAGTATACTTCTTTTGATTTTTGGAGATAGTTGGAGTATGGCTAGGTTGGATCGAACCTGAATCCTAACGGGCCCCCATAACTAAAATGCTTATAACTCACAGACCGGGTGTCCGATTGATGCACTGTCTATCGTGTTGGAACCCTTACGACATAGAGGTTCTTTGGGTTACTTCTTTTAGAATCTTAGTGGAGGTTGAGGTATGATCTATATCTCGAGGGAAGATTCTGTGGAACTCGAGTGCAGCATGTGTGAGGAATCCAATGGCAGACAGTGAGGCGGATATTGGAGACATATCATACGGAGGTCATCACTCAGTGATCCTGTGTGGGTAAGCACATACCGATCATGTGTGGGTCAGATCATGTTTTGGTCAGATCATGTGCGGGTCAGTGCTAAGAGATCATGTGTAGGTTAGAACATACCGATCTTGTGTTGGTCAAATCCTGTGTAGGTCAGCATGGGTTAGTTATTTATCAACTTTGGGCAGGGTCATATCATTTGTGGATCATTGCAGGGGTTAGTACCAATCGATCATGTGTGGGTAAGACTCCATATAGTCTGAAGTGGTGCCTCTTGATAGAATAAGATGATCTAGATTCATGACTGATCATCTGTACTTATATACTTCACTAGAGACCTAGTTTGAGATGAGACTATGATTGAACTATGTCTTTTACCTGTGTGGTACTTTTACCTTCGTTGTACTATCTTCATGGTGATACATTTGTGGTACTTTAACCTTAGTGGTACTATCTTCTTGGTGATACCTGTGTGGTAATTTTACCTTCATGGTGCTATCTTTGTGGTGTTACATGTATGGTACTTCAACCTTCATGGTGTTAACTTTGTGGTATACTTCCCTCATGTATGTGATGAGTATATCTCGATAACTTAGGTATATTTATGGGCATATAACTAAGTAGAGTTGATGCATTTCTTGGTATTTTTCCTTTTATAGAACTTTAGAAGACCTACAGGGTCTTAGGGTCCCTTCTAAATATCATTATACTCACCCCTGCACAGGCTTCGCCTGCACCTGGTTGTGTCTTGTACAGACATCATACAACAATGATCGAGGTTGAGGGAGCAAGGACCGAATGGTGCTCAGAGGTGGGCCATTTGGCATGATGTGACACATAGACTACTAATCGTGAGCTTTACCTACCTTTCAGGTAGGATCTATGGTGGATGAATAAGAAGCTTCTTTTAACTTTTCAACTATTTTTACTTTTCAGTTGTACTTGTATTTTTTCAGTTGGGATTGTATTCTGAGCACTTTACTTTTAGAACACTTTTACTATAGCAATTTACTTTTTGGTTGCTTCTTCTTGCACTATACTCTATGTGTTTGTACAAGTTTAAAGGTAATGCCTTCCCATTTTAGGGATACACCAATCTGGTGCGAGTCACCAGCCCTTGGCCTATGGAAGGCGAGCTTGGGGTAGTCACGACATGGGCCCTGGAGGATACGTCGTGACAATTTTAAAGTAAAAAATAGATAAATAATACATATATTAATCCCATTTAGGTTATTTGAATCACATTTATATGGAAATTATGTATAAAAATTTATTAGACATCAGAATGTTTCCTTTTACCCACCTTCTCGCCACATATGTGGGATTAATATTAAAAATAATTTACCCTATTTTTTGAATTGGATTTGGAAAAATTAAAATAAATGGATTTAGTCAGTATTATATTTAGATTCTTAAAGGATAAAATTATTTTTTTGAATATTATGAATAATAACATTAGAAAATTTTATTTATCATGGTTAAGGGAAAATCGTGTAATTAAATGTAACAATAATATTATTATATTATAAACATACATTAAAACTTTCCCAAATTTTAGTGGATAATTTTTTTCAACCAAAACCATCGTTATGATGAAATTATAAACTTTTTCTTCCACTTGGGTAAAAATATGACACTAATTATTTTTTCATTAATGATATGTTAAAAATTTCATACTCATACTTTTAATAAATATAATAGTTTTTAATATATTGTTAAAAAAATTAAATTTGATGATAAATAAACACTCAAAAGATAATAATTTTTTATTGATCCTGATACATTTTTTTGTATTTTCAGAGAAGAAATAATTTTATTAATTTTATTCATAACAATGATGCAGTAATTGTGTAATCAATATAAATATCAAATAAATGATATTAAAAATATTAAAATAAATATTAATTTTAAATAATTAATGATTTTCATGAATTTTATAGATAACTTAGACATTTTTTTATATTATATGTTTTGGTTTGAAGTTATCGTGCTTCTAGGATATTTTAAAAAATAAAAAACATGATAGAATCAAAATTGACATAAATTATAATTTAAATTAAATAATATTTTATAAAATGATATAAAATTAAAAAAAAAAAAAATAATCCAAATAACTATAATAATGGTAATTTTTTATCAATGATCTATTTTTTGGACTTTTTTCATTTTAGTGTAATTTTATTAACCCTATAGTGTAAAAGACATTTTGTGACGGTAAGAGTTAAAAGGATTAACAATGGGTTAAATCCGAAATATTAGGTTAATAATGTAAACCAAACATGTATAACAATAAATAATTTGGATTATTTCAAACCATAATCATAATTTATTGTAAATAATTCAAGTTGAAACCACTTTTAGTATCATATTAAATTATATTAATTTAATATCTCAATGGACTCCAAAAGTGCCCCACACTTCTCTGATAAAAAGAAACCTACTCCCTTACATCCTCACACCACATTGAACCTCATATATCATCCAAAAACTAACCATTTCTCCTAAAAATATTATTATATAATTTAGAGATGTCATGTTCTTCAAAAAAGACAATCCCTAGTGTCCCTAAGAGTATATCTAAAGGAAGTCCATCAAAGAAGAGGTAATTGTTTTAACAACTCATTCAAGTTCATTTCATTTTCTTCATCCTATTAAAATTTTGATTCAATACTGAAGTAATAAATAAAGTCCAATCTATATTATGATATGTTTTTATGGTTATGGGATAACCATATTCCTCCTTTTATCCATCCCACAAAAAATAATATCACCATGAGTGTGTACGTATGACTTATCGTATCCACATTGTAGTGTAATTTTTTTTTCCTAAACACTTTTTTATGGGTATAATAATGGATATAATAAATATAAATAATAAATATGACCAGATATTTATTATGTATAATTAATCTACCATCTAACTCGACACCCTTTTACCATTATGGTGATGATATTGTCACCCATGCGTATGTACGACCTACCGTCTCCACGATGCAAAGAAATTTATCGTCTACATTAACCATTAAATAATGATTAAAAAATGTACATACTGAATAAGTAGGAAATATATAACATAATAATGATAATTTAATAATATATATTCATATAATTTCATTTCCCTTCTTCTATTCAGTATGATAAGAAAATAGAAACAACATCCAAGCATATGTACAACTTACTGTCTCTATGAACGGTGTATTCCCTTTCATATATCGATATTATATATATATTTATATAATAAATATATATGGTATTAAAATAATTTGTTATATGGTAGAATTAATTAAATCATGATCGATAAAATAAGATCAAGAATAACAATTCAAAACACGTATGATAAACAAAGAGGTTATTACCCGAAACGTTGCTTTAACATGTCATTGTTAACAAAATATTAATATAAAGTCATAGATTAATTATATATGATATCATAAATATTATCATGGTTTTGGTATATGTTATTAATATGTTTAAAAGTAATATATAATATTTTTAGATATGTTTGAAGGGAATCAAACCCAAGGTAACGATAAATTTCACAATATCATTATTATTCAGTATTGTCTATACAGAAGTACCTGTTGGGGAATATTTATCATCAGTGTATATATTTCATAAAAATATTTAAAAAATATTGTTAATATTACCCAACTAATTTTTAATTCATTTAACCATTTTTAATTTTTATAAAATGGTTATAAAATAATCTTTTTGTCTTTTTCCAAATCAGGTACTTTATGAATTTTTTGACAAAAAACATATATAATGTTAATTTTTAACTTATATGGAATGTAGGATTTTACCACCTTCATGATTCCTTAATGTTATGAATCTTCTATTATACATTTCAAATGTTATTTTTAAATGAAATATTTTCTTTTTTAAATTCACGACTTTAAAATTAATGATTTCAAAGAAAAAGTGTATTTTTTTAAGAAATTTAAAACGATTTTGTTTGAGTATTTGAATCTATTTCAACATAGTTTGTTGAATTTTATATTTAATTGAGGTTTATATCTTATGATACAACCTACATTATTTTATTTAATGGTTTATGATGAGTTTTTTAGTGAATGTGCTATTTTGATAGCATTACCAGTTTATGGTTAATATATTCATATTTCATATATTGGTTTTTCAATAAGAATGTTTATGCTATTTATTTTTTCAGATATGGAATCCATTGGACTTAGTAAGTGATGGGAAGGGCCCGCTATATCCCTTAGATCCATTGGTATGTCTCATGAGACAAAATTATTTTTTGAAAAACCATTCTCATTTGTTTCAATGTAGTTTCAGACTATCAGGAGGATATATATTGACACAAATCTAACAGGTTTCTACCCACAAACATAAACTATCAACAAGATAGATCTCAATAGTAGCTATCCTGAGAATAAATATTGATAGTGTATATGGTCTAACATTATACATTACCAAATTATGGGATTATTTGTTGGTAATCAATTTGATTATTCAACTAAAATTATATCCATAGTTATGTTTCATTGCTTATGTAACTATTTAATATGGTATTATTTATTCTTTCCATGTTAAGATCAAGAATATGTTTAAATTGATTGTGTTTTAGTTATACACTTTTCCTTAATGTTTATTCCTATTACTATTAATATCTTCCATTATATTATTACACTTACCGAGCATCTGATCTCACCCCTTTCTTATGTGTTATTTTTACCAAGATGTCGAGATGAGTATTATGAATGATTTTAAGGTTTAAGTTAGGTAAATCATGGTGTTCTGAAATGTTTTTCCATGTTGTACTTTATATTTTAAAGTTAAATGTAAGGTTCATATATGTAATATATTTTTTAGGACTTCTAAACTGATCATTCCTACAAGATTTTATTCCAAGAAATTCTTCTAATGTAAAAAAGTAATTCACCGACTATGAGAACTTAAGGTCATGACATTACATTTATACTGTATTTAATTTTTACTTGAAATTATGACTGTCTCATAAAATTATAAAATATTAACTATTGGATAATTTCAAATTCTTGACTTTAGGAATAATATTTTCTTTATCATGATAATGTTTTAAATATGTGAATTTTAACTTTTAAAATAAGAATCGACATTTATTGATAAATGATGGTTCTTTCGACAATTAATGTTTTTATTGATTATAATAATGACAATTGACTACATAAAAATTATAAATTAATTTAAATTTATTAATTTTTTTAAATATTATTTTATTAAAATATCATTTATTTTTAATTTTCGCAAATACATTAAAAAGGAATATCTTACATGGATTTTCTTATAACATTAAAATACAATTTGTGTATTATTGTATCAAATATATAATTCTAAAAAAAATTATTACATAATTATTTATAAAGAAAAAATAATTATTATTATATTGAAATTAAAATATAAATATTTATACTAATATGGTTACTTTGTTTATAGTTATTTTTAAATTATGTTTACCCTTAATGAACCTATTTTCTAGTTATCATGGTAATTAATGTTTAGTACGGTTACTATTCATATTATCAAAAAATTAAGTTGGAATTATTATGTAATATTAATTATGATTATTCCAATAATGGGATCCATTTTACTAGAATAAAATCATAGAGGTGGAATAATTAAATTTAAAATAAAACTCGAAAGCATGTTAGAAGTATTTTTTTCCTGAAAAAATGTATTTTTCAAGGGAAAATTATTCTACATTAACTATATAACTTGAAATATTAATTATATAAATATAAATTTATAAATATATATATATATATATATATGATCCATAAATTAAATTTAAATCACCACCAATTTTTAATTAATTAATGTGGAGAGATTTTATACATTTGGAATCAATTTTCAGAAAATTGTGTTTTTAAGCCTAAAAATAAACTTATACTAAAATCTAGTATAGTTATGATTTAAAATTAATTAATTTGATTAAATATAACTAAATAATAAATATTTTCATGCAAAATAATATTAAACTAATAATGTTACTTAAATTACTTAACTTTCTAAAATAAATGATAGTTTTACAAAAAATTGTTATTTTCACTATTTATTAAAAAATAATTATTTTAGGAAAAATAAAAAAAGAATCACCCTAAGATAATTTTTTATAAATATTTATAAAATTATGTTCAATTAATAAAATATATTTTCTAAATTTTATAGAAAATAAATACTATATTTTCTTGAAAAATAAAAATGATATCATTTTCTAAGAAAACATGTTTTTTAAGAATGAAATGACATTACTAAATATTAAGTGATTATTTTATAAGAATTTAAAAATATATTTATTTTCATTAGTAAATTTATATATATTTCACAATTTAGTTAATCTTATTCATATCCTTAAATTTAGTTTCTACGTTATAATAGTCGTATTTTAATAATCATTATTGGGGTTTGGTTTTGCATATCACAATTGCTATTGAACATAATTTTCTATTTTAAAAACATGGTGCATTATACTCATCCCCCATTTAATAAATTAAATCATCTCAATTGGATATTTATCTTTGATATAATTTTAATACACTTGAAAATATATTTATTGAAAATACCCATTGTTAAATTGGGTATTAAAACATCCACCCAAAAAGAGAGAAAGTGAATTACGAAGGTCATCACATAACTAGGTTTCCATATTGGAGAACATTACTGGGATGTAAAAATATAGAAATGGAACGAAATAACTAATTATAAAGGATTAATAAAAAATGTTAGATAACATGGTTTTGAGGAAGTTAATAACCAAAAGACCATAAATATGTGATGGGTTAGAAGACAATAAATTCATCAGAAATGATCAAAGAAAGATTTTTTTGTTTCAATACTCCTTTACCATAGATAAAAATTAATTTACCATGTATGTTAGAAAAATAAATAAATATACTTTATCAACATGTATAATTTCAACCTTTATTCAATTTCCACCACAATATAATGCCTTTAACCAAATAATGTCCAGTCAAGATGTTTTTTATGCCTGAATCACAATATAATAATCTTCAAATAGATCACATAATTCATAAAATAATAAAAATGTATTCCAACTTCCTTTATTAATCCCAAAATTATTATCAGTAGGTTATATTATACGAAAATTTTAAAAAAACTAATACATTAATATCCAAAATTTAAAAAAGAATGTAAATTTTTTATTAGAAAACATTTTCTTAAAAAAATGCCCATATATTCAAAATGAAACCCATAACTCAAAATTAAATAATTTTTTAATCTCAATGATTTCATCATACGCTGAAAGTATACCTATACAAAAAAATTAGCATTCCTCTAAAATAATAATTAATTTTATGCCTTATGGGTGTATATACCTCATCCCAATTTAAAATCAACTGGAATATCATTAATCACATCAAAGTAATAAATATTTGATCTTATAATATGTTTAAATAAATATCCTTAATAATTATTAACTTCTATAAAATATAACGAGAAGAGTTGTGTCACTGAATTTAAATGTAATATTAGAATTATAAATATTATACAATGATTATTTAGGTTTATCCCAACAACAAACACATATTATGGGTTATCGATCCCTCTATCATGACCTGTCCCCCAGGGCCCTTGCTGTGACTACCCCAAGCCCACCTTCCATAGTCCAAAGGATGGAATCTAGTAGTGGAAAGGCATATCCCTAAAAATAGGAATGAATTAACTTTAAACCTGCAAATACACAGACTAGGTACACAACAAGAGAAAACCACATAGTATTACTAATGAAAGTAAATGTGTGAACTGAAGTAGAATGGGCCAGTATACATAGCCAAAAGAAGAAAGTACAACAAAAAGGAAAAAAATCTCTTGATATAGTTCACCAAGGATCCTACCTGAAGGGTAGGTACAGCAGGTCATTTTGGATCTCCATGACAACCAGTCACCTCCGTACACTATCTAGTAATGGCTCCCAAATCTTGGTCAAAGTTTCCTGTTGTCTACATAAGATACAACAACGTGTGGGAAAAACCCATGCAATGGTGAGTATAACAATAACCAGTAGGGACACGGATACCCCCAAAAGTCTACCAGAATTCTACAAAGGAAAAACTAAAAACCATGATCTCAATCACAAAGAAAAAATTAAAAGACTCCTCACAAAAGGTATATTAATTAAGAATATAAATAAGTATGTTTAGTTGTAAATACAATTCCTCTTATTCCATTAATAGGTTATACTAATGATCCATAAAGAATTCATTCTATTTCCAATCCACACAAGGTCATAAGTCACCGATCCACACATGGTCATAGGTCATCAATCCACATAAGGTTGTAAGTTGTCGATCCCCATAGGGTCATAAGTGGTTGATAAATGCGGGGTTGTAAGTCATCAATCCATATAGGGTCCAATGTCATCGATCCACACAGGTTGATAAGTCACTGATCAAAGATGGTCCACTCTAAGGATAGTCCTTATCAGGTTCCATTACTGCTGATCCACAAAGGGTCAGTCTGATGTCGATCCACAAAGGATCCCTCTTCACTTGATAGCTAGCCATAGGATTCCTGCACTCGGTGCACATGAGTTCCGTAGATTGTTCTACTCAAAACATCATTCGTACCTCAACTTTAACTAAGTCCCACGAAGAAGTACCGTAAATATCCTCCATGTCATAAGGGTTCGAAGGCAACAGATGACATGTCATTAAGATGCTCGATCTATAAATTATAAGCATTTTATTATCGAGGTACCAGTTGGATTCGTGTTCTATACAATCTAGTCATAATCCAAAATTTTCTAAAACCCCTATAGAGAATTTCAAAATTACTACCTCGTGCTAAGGGTTCTAGAACCATGGACAGTTTTTCAAACGGACATTCAGTTTAGAAGTTGTAGCCCTATAAGCGAAATTCGGTATGGGTCTGGTCCGACCTGGTTGGACCGACCCGACCCGACATGGTCTTGGAAGACCAAACCACATCTCATCCAACTTGGCCCACTGGTCCCTACCTAAACTAGTTAGGCTTAGACTAGTCTATCCTGATGGGCCACGTGCTCAGCCCGCTGACTACGGGACTGGCCCGACTAACCTGGCTTCGCGTGGCCTGCCGGGCTGCAGGACCCCCCCCCCCAGACCGCTGGCTAGGCATGGCCCACTAGCTGGATGGGGTCTATCAACCCCTAATAAATAGAGACCGGTGCCGCCCCCAGGTGACCGGTCTGAAGGACTGTTCTAGTGTGGGACTCGAGAATGTGGGTTTGCCACTGCCGCGGCTAGAGCCAGGACTCCTCCTCTGCGGCCGGAGCCAAGAGTCCTCCTTCATGGCACTCTTCCTACCATCAGCGTTGATAATGATGGCCAGACACCTCCTTGTCTGTCGTGACGCCTACGGGTGCCACCAATTCCTCATAGCCTTTGGTCGATGGCCTTCTCGTGCTAGTGGTGCCTCACCGAAGATACTACTATAGGCCACCGGTGAAGCTTCGGTGGTTGTATTTCCTTCTTGTATGTGAATACAATCCTCCCAAGATGCCACCAACACTTTGTGGCCCCCGGTTTTTCCTTGTCACTGTGTTTCTCAATCACCCATGAAGAATGGAAAAAAGCCAAGATTTTCAGAGGGCCTAGACCTTATTCACATCAACCTGCACCATCCAGGTTAGTTTATCATTGTGTGAAGAATTCAGATATTATCTAAATGAAATTTAATCCCAAATTTCAACTCCACATCAACCACCCAAAAGAAGAAATTGAAAGAACTGTGGATCAACCTGTTAGTTGGTTGATCCGTGTTTCTTAGATTTTGAAAAGAACATAAGAAGATGATTCATAAATCTCCCAAAACAAAATCAAAACCCGTTCCTTGAAATCATTGGAAAATGCTACAGATGAGGGTGAAGAATCCGTGTTTGAAGGTGTTCTTTGGAATCCATTGATCCTGGATCGAATCCTCCATGTCATCATTCATTCCTCGTTCTTTGTAGGAGAGGGTTTCTACTAGTGCTTCTTCCAGAGTTCTCCTACAGTTGTCCAATCACTTTTGTCAATAGTTTCGTTAAAATTTTATAGTTAAAGTGATTAACTCTCCACTCATTAATGTGGTTCATTAATGACTTAATTAATGAACCCACTAATTACCCGATGGTTCAGTTACACAACAAAGTGTAACAAGTTATAAAATGAATTAATTTAAAGAAATTTTAACTCTGCAGTCCCACCACCATCGCTCAGAAGTTTAAAGGAATGAATAAAATAAATTTTAGTTATTTTATTACTTTTTTCTCAAATATCTGAAAAAAATATTCCCGTCCTGCTTTTTTCAAACAAAGATAAGCTTCACCTAAGTGAATCCCAACATTGCTAGTTTAATGGTGCCCTTATATTTCAATACTGAGCACCAGTTGAATAGTTATAAAACCCTCCCACACGTACACTTAGGTAAACATAAAATCATGTTCAAAATTACATTCCAGGCACATCAGGCCTCAAAATTACTTGCTATCAATTTTTTTAGGCTCAGAAGAGTTCTATATAATTAAAAAAAATTATACAGAAATTCTAGGTCTTGATATTCTCCCCAACTTAAGGATTTTCATCCCCAAAAGCCACATCAAAGGATAATAATACAAATGGGGGTACTAAGCACAAATCTGAGCCTCCCTCACCCATGTGAACTCCTAGAGGTTTTAGTGTTTCCACCGAACGCGCACTAGAGGAATCAACCATCCATGAGGGACTCGGTCCTGCCGATCCTCTATATCCACTAGGAACTCTGCAAATTTCACCCCATCGTCAATATCTATCTCCCCCTAGTCAATGACCTATGATTTATCACATACGTATCTCCACTACCATGACACGTAGAAAACGTCATGCACCCTGTTAATCTATGGGGGAAGAGATAGGCAGTATGCCACATCACCAACTCTACTGAGAATCTGGAAAGGACTGATGAACCTCAGAGATAGCTTTCCACCATGCCAAATATCTACAAACCACATTGAGGTGAGACCCATAGGATGACATGTTATCCCTCCTCAAAATCCAAGGGTCTTCATCTTCTATCAACATATGACTTTTTCCTTCTATGCATCGTCTTAATCTGCTCCTGGATGATATGAAACTTCTCAATGGTATTCCATACCAACTCTGGAACCGTAAGTGCTGAATCACCTAGGTTTGTCTAGTATAGAGGTGATCTGCATGGTCCCACATAGAAGGCCTCAAATAGTGCCATGCTGATGGTTGAGTGATAATTGTTATTGTATGATAAATACACCATAGGCAAGTGATCCTCACAACTACGAAAAACATCAAGGAAAGAAGTAGGAAGCATGTCCTAAAGTGTCTATATGGTCTTCTCTATCTGACTATCTTCATGAGTATGAAATGTTGTGCAAAAACTTAGATGATTCTCAAATGCCCCATGAAATCCCCTCTACAACTGAGATGTAAAACATGAGTCATGATCTGAGATAATTATCGATGGAACCCCATGAAGATGTATTATCTCTTATATGTAGAGGCTTATCAAGACCTATATTGATCCATACTCTAAGATGGGTGGGTAGTGGGATGACTTGGAGAGTAGATCAATGATCACCTAGATGGAACTATGTCCCATATACTTACATAGTTACCCTGTCTTGAAGTCCATGGAGATTCTATCCCACTTCTATTCCAGCACCTCAAGTGGTTGGGCTACGTCTGCTAGAACTTGATGTTTTGCCATCACTTGGTGACAAGTGAGGCATTGTGAAACAAAAACGGCCACTTCATTTTCATTCATGTCCACCAGTACTATCACCGGAGGTCCAAGTATGTCTTCACACACCATGATGTACCACCATTGGTGATGCGTGGATCTCCCTCAACACCTCCTTTCATAGAATCACTGATACCATGGTGTGTCCTCTAAAAAGGATGACCCACTCCCCACCTTTAGAAAATACTTGAAGAGCCTATCCTGAGGATATATGAGCACGTTGAGTCTTGCAATCATCGTACCAAAGATGTACCTCCCTAACTCACTGGAGGAGTGGGGTAGTGACTATCATATGTTGGAGGTAAGCTGGTCCATCACTATCCATAAAGGATAACTGCAATATGGCTAGCTGCTCTATTTCCTCACTCAACAACTGTAAACCAGACCTCTTATTGTGTGTGTCTGCCTCCATATTCCATTTCCCAGAAGTGTATACAATCTCAATGTCATGGTGTTGGAGGAACTCCAACCATCACCTCTATCTCAGGTTCAGGTTCATATATGAGAAGATATACCTAAGACTCTTATGATCAGAGTAGACATTAAACCTTTCACCCATCAAGAAGTTCCACCGCATATTTAATGCAAAGACCACTTCTACTAACTCTAGGTCATGAGTCATGTAGTTCTGCTCATGTTTCCTCAGCTTTCGTGATATGTAGGTGATCACATGTCGCTCTTACATCAGTACACATACATGTCTTGTCCCTAATATGTCACATTAGACTACATACCCAACGCCCTCTTCTGGAAGCATGAATATGGGGGCACCCATTAGTATCTTCCTCATCTCCTTGAAACTCTACTAACATATCTCTATCTATATGAAGGTTTTCCCCTTATTTTTCAAAGCTGAAAATGGTTCTGCAACTCTAGAAATGTTAGGTACAATTATCTGGTATACCCAACCAATCCTCGGAATCCCCAAACCTTGGTAACACTCTTGGGTGGCTCCCAAGAATGAACTACCTCTATCTTTCCCAAATCCACTACAACTCCATCCTACAAGATATCATGTCCTATAAAGTGTAATTCCCATATCCAAAACTAGAACATTGAAATCTTTCCAAAAATCTAGTGCTCTCAGAGTTTATCATGGACTATCTATAGATGAGTGGCCTACTCCTCCTCTAACTCCGAGTACACCATGATGTTGTCCATGAAAACCATGAAGAAGCAATCAAGGTAAAGTTAAGAGATCCTATTCATGAGACCCATTAACACTAATGAGTTGTTGGTCATGCTAAAAGGCATCCCCAATAAATCATAATGTCAATACCGGCATCTGAAGGCCGTCTTCGGTACATCCTCGTCTCGCACCAGAAGCTGATGATAGCCTGATTTGAGGTTTATCTTTGAAAACCACTGAGATCCCTTCAGATGATCGAAGAGATCATCATCCTTGGTATAGGATACTTGGTCTTCATGGTCACCTGGTTTAGGTGCCAATAGTCCACGAAAAGCCTCAAACTCTCATATTCCTTCTTGGTGAATAGTATCGAGGCTGCCCATGGAGATACACTAGGTCTTACCAACCCTTTCATTTTCAAGTCCTCCAACTATACCCTCAAATCATGAAGATCCACAGAAGACATATTATATGTTGGTGTAGATATTAGTGTCTTCCTAGGAAACATGTCAATGTATAAGTCTACCTACTTACAAGAAGGTAGTCCTAGAACATCCTCAGGAAATACATCCATATACTGGTCCACCACTACAGGATAGCTCAGACTCCCCTCTTCAATGACACCGAGGGTAAAGCTATCCAAATGATCAGTGATTGGCTTCACCCTCCAATTATAATGTCCATATAGTACTAAATAGCTTCCCTTCTAACCGGTGAAGTAAAACCTAGTACCATCCTCATGGAAACATCACACTTTTCGCCTGAAACAGTTGATCTGAGCATTGGCTGTGGATGTCAAGTCCATACCCAAGATGATATTTTAAGGCCTAGATGCTGCTACTAAAAGATCCCATACAAAGATCTCACCTAATAGAGTAAACTCACAAAGTTGGAACCCATGTTTAACTGTCAAATCCTCTCATTTAGGATTCTTTAATTATAAGTATCGAGCCAACGACTCCACCGAAATCTCCAAGCTTTGAATGAGAGGTGTAGAAATAAAATATTGACTGATAGTTGGGTCTACAATAACAGTATCTAGAGTGGAGTAAATATAGATCATACCTAGAATAACTTATGAAGCACCATGGTCATAGGTCTCAGCTGCCTGAGGTTGAGATTATTCCTATCCACCTGCTCCCTAAGGTCGGGGTGGACTGGCCTGTGGTGGGAGCGGTAAAACGTCAAATCGATACCCACCGCCAGCTGAATGGATAGATCCTCTGCCACATTCACTGCCTTGTGGACCTTCCCTCTAAAATATCTACTTATTTCTCGGTGGTCTCTTGGCCGTCTTCTGATCTTCGGTGTGGCAGTTTAGGGAGTCACGAGCCATGTGACACAGACCACTACACGAGTAGCATAGTCTGCTCCTCTGCTGACCTCCTCTATCTCTTGTGCTTCATACCTCCGGCCCTACATCCTAGGGTCATACAGAAGAATGTCTGGCCCAATTGGGCCTCTACATCACCTTCCTAATGAAAGCTGCATATGATTCAGTTACTTGTCCTTCGACGGTGGCTCTCACTGTCAGTTCTTGCTCAGCTAGGAAGCTCTCCACTAGAAGTACTCGATCTAGCACTCCATCATGTGTCAGTATGTAGAGTGATATCCTCGACCCTCTAATCTCACATCATAGAACCTTCTCAATGGTATGAGCAATGAAAAAAGGGTCTCATACTGTGTCGGTGGAAAAACAGTAGAGGTCAGTGAATCATGTTGAGTATTAGGCTACTGTCAGGATGCCCTACTGTAAGTGTAAGATCTTCTAAATATAAATATTTCATTAAGTCATTCGAACGAACTCGACCATGAAGAGGTCCACAATGTACAACTAGGTTAGGGTCACCTCAGCATGCAACTGGATCATTAGGCTCCAAGATCCCCCCACTATTCATTGGATGTGACTAGAAGCTAGGATCGCCATCTGGCTCGATGGTGTCCTAACTAGGTGGAAAACACTATCCAAAGCCTCCAAACAGTCCTTAGCTGCTTGTGGATCCATCTCACCTTGAAACCTTAGAGGTCTCTACCACTGGAACTCGTGCAATGCGCTATGTCGGCATGTACTGTCTATTGGTTGGGCTGGTGGAAACCACTTCCCTATAGTTAGTGGTGCTGCTGGTACACCAATCGAAGGTATCATCGCCGTTAGAGGTCCTTGAACTAAAGCCTCATCTCTCAGAGGGCCATCATTGAAATCTCTCTCTAGAATCATGACTGGTTTTCTACTTGGAGGAATCCTTACAATATAAAAATTATCCATGATCAATATGTTATACATGGTGAGATGACTAAAAAGAGATAAAAAACAACGTTTTCAAGAAACACTCAATTAGTGTTTTATTTGTACTGTGTCAAAAATCGTAATTCAGGGTCCTGGTGTATAGATACATCAGCCGCCGTACCAACACTGGGCTCCCCAACCTAAATACCATACTCAGAAAATTTGACACTATTTCCCCTTTGAAAAGATCAGAGTCTTAGTTCTTCGGTAGAACAGACACTCTAATACCACTTTGTCATGGCCCATCCTATAGGGCCCATGTTGTGACTACGCAAAGCCCACCTTCCATAGAACAGGTGTAAGAAACTGGCACCATAAAGGTATATCCTTAAAAATTGTAAGGCATTGCCTTTAAAATTGCAAACACACAGACCATGTACATAACAACAGAAAACCACATAGTATAACTATTGAAAGTAAATGTGTGAGATGAAGCAGAATGGGACCGTATACAAACCCAACTAAAAGAAAGTAAAAAAAAGAATAGATCCTAAGGTCATCTTCCATGGATCCTACCCGATGGGTAGGTATAGATCACCACTACGGCTCTCCGTGTCAACCGATCACCTCCGTACGCCATCTAGTCCAGGTTCCCAAATCCTGGTCAAAGTTTCCCATCATTTGTACAAGACACAACAAGGTATGAGAGATGCCTGTGTATGGTTGAGTATAATAATACCCAGTAGGGACCCCGAGACCCCCGATGGTCTCTCAGAAATCCATAAAGGAAAAACCACAAAGAATGATCTCAATAACAAAGCACACAGTAAAACATAGCTCACACCAGGTATATATCTTAATAACATGAATAATAATGATTAGTCAAAAAGATAAATCATTTTATTCCATTGAAAAGTTCCATTACTGAACTACAAAGAGGATGTTCTATTACAGATTCATAGAGGTTCGTAAGTCATATATCTACACAAGTCCTAATTTGTTGATCCACAAAGGGTCAAAAGTTGTCGATCTACATAGGGACATAAGTCATCAAGCCATATAGGGCCGTAAGTCATCGATCCACATAGGGTCGTACGTTTCAGATCCATGATGATCCACTCTAGGGGTGGTTCTCATCAGGTTTTTCTACTACTAATCCACAAAGGGTAACTCTGATGTCGATCCACAAAGGGTCGGCCATCACTAGACAGCTAGCCAAAAAAAAGATGATTCAAATTTTGAAAAGAGCAGAAGAATATGATTCATAAATCTCATAGAATAAAATAAAAACCCATACCTTCAATTCGATGGAAAACGCTGCGGATGGGGGAGAAGAATCTGCATTCTAAGGTGTTCATCGGCGTTCGTTGATCTCAGATCAAATCCTCAACCATTTTGTTAGTTCCTCATTCTTTGTTGGAGAGGGTTTCTGCCTACGATCTGTCAACAGTCCTCTCATCGTTGTCTAATCCCTTATTAAATGGTTTCCTTAACATATTAGATATAAAGATTTTAAATCTCCACTCATTAATGTGGTTCATTAATGAATTAATTAATGATCCCATTAATTACCCGATGGTGCAGTTACACTACTGAGTGTAACAGGTTATTAAATGACATCATTTAATAACTTGTAAACTTTGTGGTCCTGCCAAAGTCCCTTAACTATTTTAAAGAAATAATAAAATAACATTTAGTTATTTTATTACCTTTTTCCAAAATATCAGGAAAAAAATTTCCCGTCTGACTTTTTTCTGAACAATGTTATGCTTTACTAAAGCATATCATGTCGCTGCGAGTTTAACAGTGCCATTATATTTCAATTTCGAGGACCAGTTCAGATTTAGAAAACCCACCCACATGTTAACTTATGTGAACATAAAATAAATTTCAAAATTCTGTTCTAGTCATATCGGTCCTCAAAATTGTGTGCCGTCAATTTTCACAGCCTCAGAATTGTTCCATATAATTTAAAAAAATTATACAGAAATTACGGGTCTTTACACCCTCAATTAATTATTTTACATAATATCACCCTATCAGTAAATATATTTTATTGGCCATTGATACCATTCACCATATATTTCAAATACTTAAGGATAAACTATTGTGGAGCAATCCTTAGATTTTCCATAATTCATATATCTATAATGTCATTGATATACTACTTCTACAAACATAATTCTAAAGTAGTAATGCATAAATATGTCAAAAATTATACTTAAATGATTTAAATATCATATATACTTCATTTTTAGAGGATGTAACCCATGGATTAGAGAATTAACTTGGATAATTCCCATATTCTCCACACATTGTAAAATGAACAATAAAGGGTGTTGTGTTATTAAATTTTTCACATCCTTAACACTATTCCTTTTTTACAACATATATATACTTTATGTCATATTATTTAACATATAAAATACATTATAGTTCCTTTGTGGAATTTCCATTAGTGCCACTATCAACATTTTTAACACACGTGAAATTAAATCATCTTATTCTCTCTCTTCTTTATCAGATGAACTTCCTTGAGATGTTGTTTGAGTCTAATTTGATATTTATGGGCATTCAACTATGTGCGAGTTTAAAATTTTGAATTTTGATAGCTGTTTTTTCATAATCACAATATGTCTTACATGATATATCTTCATGTTTGGTGACTCATTTAGGAATTCATCACATTTCCCATCACATTGGTTGTTTACTCAGTTCTTCATATTTATGGACTTTGGCTTCAATAAAGGTAAAATTGGGGATAATAAATATTAAAATTTTAATCACAAAAATAAGAAGACAATAAAATTAAATAGATATCATATAAATATCATGTTTTTAATTCACATATTAATTACATTGAATCAATATAGTATATTAACGATCAATTTCCTAATATAGAAACTTATGTTCATTTTTGTTCCATCAATAATGGTTAATAATGAGATTTAGAATTTAAAAATGCATATCCCCTGGGTCTGTTAAACTAGGTGGGTGGTAAAGACCTCTTTCATGATCTAGTTCCTAATAAAGTCTAGTTTTATATGTCTTTTTCAAGAATTTCACTCCTAGAAACATCTATGATAGACTTATATACACTTGTAGTAACCATATATAGATTCATTTACTTAGAAACCTCTTAATCTATAACTTATCAAAACTTATGTATGTTTTCCTTTATATAGTGTTATCCGTAATGATTGTGGAAGAATTTCCTATTCACAATCCCAAACATAACTAGACTTTCTGTTGATATCTACTATGATAACCCTTGTATTTATTACCAATTAATTCATGATTTATTAAATAAGAAAAAATTTAATACATCCCAGAAGATCAAGAAGCCCAGTGTCTTTTGGTAATTTGGTATATAACACAACATCTTGATACATGGATTAATTTATTTTGAAAACATCATTCACATGATTCTAAAATTATATATCTTTAAAAAAATTCCCAGGTTAACTAAGGGAAATACATAACAAAGGGGTGAGCTATAAATCCTAGTATGAAAATAAGAATTGAATGACATTAAGAATGTATTACATATTAGAATACATGAATTTAAATGGGACAAAAAATGGGTGGAAATCATAAAAATGATCAATGAGGAATTATGTGGCATGATATCTTAAATAAAACATGGGAAATGTGGCAACAACTTCAAACAGAACTTCATAAACATAGGTCACAACTAACCTATTTGACACCATAACATGGTGGAAAAGTCCTATATTATATTAGGTTCACTCCCTAATCCCATACATAATGTGTCATGAGGAAAAAAAATTACCCAATCCATTGTAGGACTATATAATTCTAGGCTCACCTATCACTTTCATATCATGTTCA
Source organism: Viscum album (assembly GCA_963277665.1). Lineage (NCBI taxonomy): Eukaryota > Viridiplantae > Streptophyta > Magnoliopsida > Santalales > Viscaceae > Viscum > Viscum album. The sequence continues at coordinate 1,844,707,829 of OY728132.1, read as the reverse complement.
TATATAAGTGTTCCACATAGAACATATAACATAAGATCATATTTAATAAAATTTAATCCCATTGTTATAGTTTTTGGGTTACATACATGGAAGTCCAAAATTATTGAATTATAGTTACAACAAGGTCAACAACTTTTAGTGGAAATATATACAGGTGTACACCTACAAAGTATTCATCATAGAGAAATAACAATGTAATTTTAGAGACATAACGATTGTACATGAAGATTCATAAAATGAAAAAATGATATGGAATGGGGTATAACAAAAATTTTAATTAAAAAATGATAGTATGAAAGATATTTAAGAACATAATAAAACATGAATATTTGGGAATTAATTTTCATTAGACAAGGATGGTTCTTGCATAAAAATTTGGCATTGAAAAATCACATGATAATTTTAAAAGAATAACGACAGTATTGAAATATTCATAAAATGGTTTAATGAGAGTAAATGGGGTATCTATTAATTTTTATATAATAAGGTATGTAATAGGGAAATGGAATAATAATATACCAACAATAGGAATTGGAAAAAAATCACTAAATAAATAAGTCTCTTTAATAAAGAGGAGAAAGAGAATATTCCTTACTAAATTTCATTATAGCAATGAATTATTTAAATGATAAAATAATAGAGCATAAATGGTCTATCATTATTATCAAATAAGTTGGATAGTATATGGGTCATTTTAATTCCAAAAAAACATAAAAACTTTGAATAAAAAGGCTAAATACAAAAAAGGTGCTTGAACATAGAAGAAGATATAGGTTCATTATATTGGTAGAGTGATTACAAAATCCTGAGAGAGCTTCTTGAGAGATTAGTGGAACGTTTGGGGGGGATCTAGTGAAGGGAGGTAAAAGTGAGTACAATATCCAATTTTTTTTACTCAAGAGTAATGAGATAATGGGTGGATTTGTATAGGAAATTAGAGAAGAGTCCAGTATTATTTCCCAAACATTATTTTTGAACACTCTATAATAAAGTAATAAAATGAAAAACCAGACCATAGTTTTTGAACATATTTTTTCCCAAATAATATCAGTTTTCAGAATTTTATAATGTAAAGGGATGAAATCAAAAAAAAATATCCCATGGTGATATGAAAGTGAATCATGTTTATAAATAATTTATTTTGAAACAATGAAATATATTATTTTATTTGGAGGATTAATAATGGATTCCTAAAATAAATAAAATAACCCAAAAAAATCACATTAATTTAAATGAGAAACATATATAAGGTCGTTTATAAGCTCAATAGAATTTATTACATTACTTTGGGTCATTATAATGTTATAATACACATTATACATCTATAATGTATTTTTTACCAGAAAACATGACAGTCTTAAAAATTAATGAAAAATTAATAGTTGGATAATTTAGACATGAATAATAATAAATAATATTTATTTTGTCAAAATTATTTAACATATATGTTAATTATCACTTTTCAAACAAGAACACACCTTTATTGAGAAATACTAGGTTTATTAGCAATAACAATTTTCGATCCCTTACAACAATTACATATGGATTCATAAAAATTATATTATCTTTTAAATTTAATAAGAAATATTTAATAGAACTATTTTATTAAAAAAAATTATTTTTAAAATTCTCAAATTCATCAAAATGTAATATCATAATTTAATTTTCTTATTATATTAAAATAAAATTTGGTTTTATCTTATCAAAATATAATATATATCAAAATCATTTCTTAAGTAATTATAATGAAAATAGAAAATTATAATCACTGTTATGTTGAAATTAATATATAAATATCCACACAATTATGGATATTTTTTTAGTCCATGATAAATTATTTTTACCCTTAATTTACCTATATTCCTTTTTCCATGGAAATACATTTTTCCAAAAAATACTAATCAAATTATCCTAAAATTAATTCGAACATACTACCAAGAATTAACTATTAGTATTCAAAATATGGAATAAATATTATCAAAATTAATTAACAAATGTCGGATAATTTAATTTATAATAAAACTCACAAGTGCGATGGAAAGTAGTTTTTTTAAATGATGTAATTTTCAAGGAAGAGATTATTTTAGTTTGACCCTATAACTCTTAATATTAGTTATATTAATTTAAATTCATAATGATTTATATAAGATATATAATATTAATTTAATTAATTCTGCATTTTCAATTAATTAAAATGGAGAATCATTATGTGTTTTAAATTAGTTATGAGAATAATGCTTGTTCAGGTCTAAAAGAACACTTATTCCAGAATATGGTATAAAAATGATTTAAATGTAATTAATTTTATTAAATATAACTAAATAATATATATTTTACTTTTATATTCAATTAAAATATTAATTTAAATTTATAAATTAATTATGTTATCATAAGAAATGAGATTTTTATAACAAATGGGAATTTTTTGCACTATTCACTAGAAAATAAATAATTTCTATTTTTTTAATGTAAGTTAATTTCGACATGATGATTTAAATAATTATTTTAATTTTATACAATATATATTTTAAATTTTATAGTAATTAGTTATAACATTATCTCACAGAAACAAATAAAAATCATTTTTGAAATTTTTTTTTATAAATAAAATTTTATTAAAAAAATGAGTGATGATTTTAGGAGAATTTATAAATATATTTATTTTTAGTAGGATGTTTGTATATATTTAAAAATATAGTTAATCCTATTCATATCTTTAAATTTGATGGGTAGTTTATACTAGTCATATTTAAATAATAATTGTTTGTCTTCATTTGCTGTTGCATATCACATATGATATCAAACACAATTTTCTATTTCAAAGACTTAGTGAATTATAATTCATAATAATATAATTTTGACATGATTATTATAAAAATAAATTTCATTTTTCAAATAAATTTTCTAGATGTTTGAAAATATAATATAATTATTTATTCACAAAAATAAAAAAAATCAATTTTTTGAGAAAATAAAATTTTGAGCTTATAAAGGCTTTTGGAAAAATTAATTAGATATTTATTAATATATTTTATTTTTTTCCTCCATACTTAATTTTAGTCTTTTATATTCTTATTCATATTACCAAATTTAATTCTTAGGTTATAATGGTCATGTTAAAATAATAATATTAATAGTTTACTTAGGTTCCTTAAAACTTCGTGTTGCATGTCACATATGCTATCAAACATATATTTATTTTTTACAAAAAAAAACATGTGGTGTTATATTCTTCCCCAATTAAATAATTTCACAATTAAAATTTCATAATATAGATTATAGGAAAAATATGTTTGGGTAATTCTACTTCATTCGTTCATCTTATTCCCAGGTTTCCTCATTGAATTTATGGTTCCATCTTACCACTTTGACCTAGTGAATCATCTTATTGTGTACAAATTTTTCTCTTTGGTCTAAGATCTTCACCAATTTCTCCCCGTAAGAGAGACAATTCTCTTACTAAACCACCTATAAATTCAGTATGTGTAAGGAATCTGGTATGTAAATTTTTAAGAGTGATACATGGAATACATCGTGATAGTTATAAAAGGTTGGTGGGAGTGTTAGTTCATTAGTCAAATCTCTGATGTGATTGAGAATCTCAAAGGGGCTGATGTACCTAAGGATTAGATTTCTATTCTTCCAAAATATCATGACTCTCTTCCATGGAGATATGAGGAGAAACACTTTAACCTTGACCACAAACTCAAGGTATCATCGATGATTTTCAGCATAGCACTTTTGTATGCTCTAATCATTCCAGATGTGATGGTTAATGGCCTTGTTATTTTGTTCAATTTCCTTAACCATTTTATTTCCGAATATCTTGTGTTCTCTAAATTCATCCCACTAGAATGGTTTTCTACAACTATTCTGATAAAGGGCTTCATATGGATCCATTTGGATAGTTGAGTGGAAGATATTATTATATTAGAACTCCTCTAGAAGATGTTATTGAACCAACACTCTTTTCAAGTCCATTGAACATTATCTCAATATGTCCTATAGTGTCTAAATAGTATACCCACGTTATCCATTAGTTTTTGTGTGATAATACATAATAATGTTCAATAATGATTTTATATCATCTTATATTCTATTTCAAAACATTAAGGAAAGTCTCAAATAGCTGTCTGGTACAATTGACAGTTGTTTGGAAAAAATCCCTCATGGAATCATTGTAGTTTTTCTTGATTGATTGAGTGTATTGAAAACGATATTCTCTAGGGTCAGTTGTGTAGTTCTAGACAGATTTTTGACATGATATGTTGATAAAGATCAATGAAAAATGAATGGATTTCGAGGAAGCTATGTAAACAATTGTTTATACAAGGTGGAACTATTTCCCAATTTTTTCCAATATTTTTGGGCCCAATAATTTGAGAATGGATAATTACTGTGAAATATGTAATTCTATGAATTCCTTATAAAATTTTGGTAATTTTATGAGTTTTACGAAGACTGATTTTCTTGAAGGGAGATTTGAAATGGTTTGTAGCACCACAGATGAACATCGAGAGTGGACAAAATGTTGAAGGTAAAGCTCTACCACTACGAGAATATTCACGAATGAGAAATTTCCTTGGTGTTACACAAAGACATGGAGCTTTGATAATGTGCTTATAATTCTTTGTTAAAATACAATGGTGATCTTGGAAGCTTCTGTAATGGGAGGTTATTCCAATAAACATCGCTCTACACCCTTATTTCAGTATGGAAATCCTTAACAAAAAATCCTGAAGATATTATTTTATGAGGGTAATTTGGGAAGGATATTATTGAGATTTTTTTGCAAATAATGGAAATTAATGAAGGGAATAGAATGCTACCTAAATTAATGATCATCAAGAAGTCTATGGGAGCTTCATGAATGTTGTGTGATTCACAAAGGATAAGTGACATTTTTTAAATGAGGTTTCTTCACAAAGTTTGTTTGAGCTTCATGAATGTTTTGGGATTCTCTATAGATAAATATTATTGTAGAGAATTTGTTAGTTTTTAAGGATGCGTGAGATACAAAAAGGCTGTGATAATTGAAAATGTTTTAAAAAACTATTTGGCAATGAATATTTTGTAAAGGAGTATTTTTCATGTGGATGAATACATAATCTAATGATGGACTTATTTAGATGTAAATCATAATGATTCAAGTGAGAAAAGGATGATTATTCTAGAGGATAAGTGAGAACAATTCAATTGATAGTGCAATGGTATTTCATATTATGATTGGTTGGAAGCAAGGACAGATAGTGAGTCTCCTGCAAACATTTTAAATATTGTGAGGCAAGGAATAGAAGTAATCTAGCCCAAAACTTATTTTATTAGTGAGCCTTAGGGGATTGGGAACATCATGACATTTCTCTTGTATTCCACTTAGACGTAGACTAGTGAGTGTGAACCATGTAAAAATGTTTTGTATCATGAATGATTTCAATTCTATTCATATATTGATATAGGAAAGGGAGGTAACTATGTTTTAATTATCAATTAAAAAGATCTTAAAGGGAAGTAATTTTAATAAATCATACCCTCATTTACCCCCTCACCTCTTTGATGTTCTTCATTACATGATGATCTAGTTAGATGTCCTCTTGAAGTGTAATGAGGTGATTATTCTTTGTAATATGATCCACCATAACCCATATGGAGGTGTTTCCTCTTGTTTTTTTTGAAGATTAGTGATAAAGTCAATGGTGGTATTTTATAATTTACATGTAGGTATGGGTACTAGTGGTTTCATCCACTGAGAAATTTCCATTTTAGCCTTCACTTTCTATCATACCAAACTCTTTGATGCATATTCCACAATCTCTTTCTTCATATTGTCCCACTATTAGTGCTCTGGACGATATCAAAACATCTTCAGGATTGTTGGGTGGAAATAGAATGGATAGCTATGTACATCATTCCAAAGATCCTTCTTTGTCTCAAGATCTAATATAACACATATTTATGTAGGAAATATTAATACTCATTCTTTGTCAATTATAAACTAAATGTATTTTCATTTTCTAAGGGATTACATAGTATTTTCAATTCCCAAATTATCCATTTGGTCAATTTTTTCTTCTCTAGAAGGGATGGTTGGACAATCATTTATGAAATAAATCATGTTGTTACTTCCCTATTGATTCCCATGTCTACCCTTTGAGAGTCTATGAATATTGGATCCTTCTCAATTATCACTCTTAAAAACATCATAGCATACTTTCTACCTAGAAAATCCTCAAATTTTATTTTTTTACAAATATGGTAATTGATTAAGAGGTTATTTTCATTTATCATCTCAAATAATATTTGGTAGTGAATATTAATAACATTCTATTTATGCGTGTATATATATATATATTTGAGGCTGATATAGTCCATATATATTTCACAGTTCTCCCCTTAGAGATAATTTCACCCTATTTTCAATGAAAAGTTCACTACATCCAACTTTAAATCTTGCGTGTGATAGTTCTGATTATGAATTTTCAACTTCCATGGGGAATAGAATATCAAATTATCATTCATCATTAGTACACATCCCAATAACTTCTTTAAAAAATAACACTATACCAAAAAAATATCTCCACTTGTGGGAATTATGAGGACTGGTGTAGTGATGAGACTATTTTTTAACTCCTTAAACATTTTTTATATTAACTAGTCTAGAAAAAGGATACTTCCTTGTCTGTTATCATGGTTAGTGTGTTTAAAAATCATGATAATTTTCTGAATAATAATCTGTAATACCCAGTGAATCCAATAAAACTAAAATTATCCGTTATAGATAATGATATACTTTATCCCTCAATTTCCTTTGTCTTACAAGATTCCATTTCTATCTCTATACTAGAGATAAGATTAAAAAATAATGATAGTTCATTCATAAAAAGATCAAATTTACTATACCATTCATATATATTCTCATTTCTAAAACACTTAAGCATAATATTTTAATTATCCTCATTATCCTATTTTAATATGGAGTAAATCAGATTATCATCTATAAAGGATACAGTATTCTTGTCAATGTAATTTTGTAAGACTCTATTAATTATTTCCATAAATATTTCTAGATATTTAGTGAGTCTGAAAGGCTTAAGTATGAAATCATAGTTCCCATAACGTGTTCAGAAGGAAATTTTCGGAATATATTCATTCTTCAACAATAAATAGAGATATCCACATAGTTGATCAAAAAAGTATTCTATTTATGGGAGGGGATAATTTTTCTTTATCATTATTTTTTGAGTTCACTATAATAAATTCCGAGGTGCACTAACCCATCCTTATTGACAAATAGGACTAGATCACCACAAAGAGAAGAACTTGGGAATATAAAACCCTTTTCAAGACTATCTTTTAACTACTTATTTATCTTTTCCAATTAAACAATGCCCGTTTTTTAATAATTATTGTATATGGTAATAGATAAATTTAGATTTTCAATTGAAAAATAAACATCCTAGTCTGAAAGAACACTCAAAAAATCTTCATGGAATACATTATTATAGCCCCTCATAATATGATGTCTTCAAGAATGATTCTCTACTTTGTATCAATCATTTGGTCAAGATATTATTTCTCATTAAGAAATAATACCCATTATTGAATATATGATTTTATGGGAGATTCATAAACCTCCTTAAACCTCTATAAAATACGAGGATGCATTGGGATGTGAAGAGTGATCTCTCTCTCTCAAAAGTTATTATTGGATTTTTATAAGGATAACCAATAAATACCAAAAAATAGAATCAAACTCCATTAAATAAAGTAAGATGAGATTTTATAGAAGATTCAATCCACAAACATTGACAATAGAGGATTAATATACTTGTATTAAAAACATTAAAATGTTTTATGTTTTAACATATAGTTTAACCTCCATTTTTAATGTGGTTCAGAAATATTTCTAAAAACCATTCAAGGTATGAAAGAATGTGTAGAACATGAATCAAATATTAAAGTTAATAGACTTGAATTAATAATAAGGTTACCTATCACTATATTATTCCCAGGGTCCACATCAAAAGTAGTCATAACATGTTCTCTTCCTTTCTCTCTAGGACATGGAGGTTACTGTCCATGATTCTCTCTAATAACCCTTGTCATAGGGCATTATATTGCATAATTAAAGTTTTCCATATAGTCATAAAACTACATTTAAGGTTCATTTTTTATCTAAACCTTAATTTATTATTCCATATTGGTGGTATTTTTCATTTTCTTTCACTATTTGACTATCCTGAGGTCCCTATTTTCCAAATTTTAGGAATCTCCTGGTTCACAACAGATAGTTTAATGGATGGTTCTTCTAACACTTTTAAAAAGTGGTATACTAGATTTTTTTCTTCCATGGAGTTTATATATTGTTACCCTTGAGGAAAACTCCATTTTACATTATTTATTTAGTCTCATGGTACCATTGAGAGTAAAAAAATCCATCTAAACTTTGACATAAAAATAGAAAATATCTTTTAATTTTTCAAACTATTGAATCTATAAATATTTTCATTGAATTGGATTTAACCCACTAATGAAATGGTCCTACTTTATTTCAATATTGACAACAAATCATAAGGTGTATCATTAAATCCTTATGATTTTTTCCTAGAATGCACAGATTAACAAATCATTTATTCTTTTTTTAGAATAATAACCCCCTCTTCATTTTATGATGGAGAGCGTAAATAATGTATTTATTGAAAAATATTTTCATTATGTCTTCTTAATCAAAAGAATAAATATGCTATTTAGAAATTTATTCCTTATTAGTGCCCACCAATAATTAGATTCTCATTCAATTAAATAAATAGACACCATAATGTTATCTCTATCCAAGAATTGGAGGACAAAAAAAATATTCTCAATGGTGTTAATCCCTTTTCAGTGATCAGTAAATCAAAATATCAAAAAAAAATTAGAAGGTATTTATAACCTTAAATACTCAAATGAAACAAGATAATTGCTAGTATGGTTTCTCCTATTTCCCACCATTTACTAAAATAAGAAAATCAAGATGATAATACAATAAATAATATACATACAAGAGGGAAAATTATAAAAATGGAAGGAATAACATATAAATGATAAGTATATCCTAAATTCTATGTCATAGGGTTTGAAAATAAGTTACCCAAAGTAATTTCCCAATAAGGTTTTCTAACCGAATAGTATCTTGAAATCCTTAAATATATTTTATACTGAGTTATTTACTTTCTAAAAAAATATACCCTTGGAGTGTCAAACTAGGTGTGAATAAAGAAACATTTTCACACATTAGGTGATAATTTATTCTATCTCAATGTGCCCATTTTAGGGTTGTTAACGCTAGGTAAAACTATACCAGAGCCACATGATCTAGTATTATCTAGACAAGGATTTAATTTCTTAGAATACACAACTTTTATACTAAAAAAATGGGATATATTTATATAATTTTCCTTATTCTTATACACTACATATAGATATCCCAAGGGTTATCACTAGAGTATTCTATATCATAGTATCCAAATTTTAACTAAACATTTCCATGATACCAACAACATTGATCTAACACTACAAAAAATGACTTTTACCAACAAAACATTTGTGACAGATATCGTATATGTTGGTAAAAATTGTCAATTCCAACAAATAATAAGTTTTCTAGTTATTAAATTAAATTACAAACATTTATTTTTTCCAACACACATATATATTAGTATTAATTGTTTAATACCAACAAAAAATTTACTGAAAATTAAAATTTTCACTTTATCATATTAATACCAATTTTTTTTACCAACAAATAAATATTTAATTATTAATAATTATTACAATAAATTTTCATCAACATAAAAATTTCTCCCCATTTTTTATTCAATACGAACAAATAATTTTACAATAGTTTTTTCAAAACTATTAGTTAAATGTTTACCAAAAGAATTATATTGGTACTAGAAAAAGTATAAATAATTATAAGACTATCTTCTAAATCATTCATAAAAAATTATGTTGTCATTAAAAAGGAAATATTTTTAATATTAGGAATAAATTCTAAATTTAATCCAATATATATAATATTTTATATATCATTAAAATTATATTTTAAATTTATTTTAAAAGAATATAATGTAATAAATAAATAAAATTTAACAACTGATCCATCAAAATAAAATGAAAAACTTATTCCCACCCCCCATCTTCGCACTACCCGTGCCTCCCCTCTCCCCATATCATTGTCTCCCACTAGCACCACCTCCTGAAAAAATGATCTCTACCTTTACTCACAGACATAGTTCATCGACATTGCCCACACCCAAAATTGCACCCCCTTCATTCTTCAGAATTACCCACAACCCATGTATTCCTATGCCCGGTTTATTTTTTTGACATTCAACTAAAAATATTAGGTATCTGGAGTTGCTGGAAATAAGCCAAATTCTCATTAAAAAGGTAGACGGTTGAGCCCCTCATTAAGAATACATTGTCTCTCTTCTTGTTTTAAACCTTTGAAATCATGATATTTCAACGGTTGAATTGAATAACAGTTAGGGTTACAATGAAATTATGATTAAATATGTTTCCTATTTTTTTATTTTCCAGGTGTTTTTTGTTTTCTAATTGAATGAATCTCCAAATACACTCTAGTTATTTCATTCAGACCTCCATACTTGTACGCATAAATTATAATTGAATACCTTTCCATTTTATTCACTCGTAGTAGAAATATAGTGTTGATCTAGAGACCACAAGTAGGGACATCATAGAATTAATCCAACTACTATATCAAATTTTATATAAGGGTGTTATTATTTTTTTATTTTATTTTGGAGGCTCTATTTTATTTATACAGTTTCTAGTGCTAAAAATATATATAAATGGATAGATAATTTGAAAGATGACCAACACCCATACTGTATTCCACATTTTTATTACTATTTTCATATCCAAATTAAATATGGGTCAGTATGAGTCATCCTTTTGTATGATGACAAATAGAAATTAAAAGACCATCATGTAGTTGATTTGGTTATGCATTTGGATGTTTCTTCAATAGAGAGTATTCTTTAAACAAATTATAAAAAGCCTAAAATGTCGATCGGAAAGAAATATATAAAGGTATATTTGTTGTTTCTTTTATTGGACTTCATTATTCTCATACTTGATAATGTGAATAGTTACATGCTATTTTTTTCATAGATGGAGCATGTTGGCCAATTGATTTTCATATTAGTGGAAAGTGAAACTAATTTCATTTGAAATTGGAGTAGATGAAGCTAAATGTTTATATAAATATTTCATGATTATATCATACTACTATATAGAATTTTATACTCATTATTTATAAAGAGTTATTTGCAACACATATGGCCTATAATAACAGTTTGAATTGACTTATGATGTTTTTTTGATGTAAAACATTCACACCTGAATTCTCAAAGAAAAAAACTATGTTCCCAAAAAAATTATAAGAAATATAGGAACAGTCATCCAGAAATTATAAAATAAATTACTAAGAATTTATTGAATTTAGAAATAAACAACCAATCTACTGATGATCCAAGTGCCAACAGATCAAACCATCCAACTAAACAAGCCACAAAAATAAATTATAGTACAAATTCAACAAAAATTAAGAAATCCATAATCATTTGTTCATTATGGAGTATTTTATGAGGAATGATGTAGAGGCCCCTCATATTCTTGTTATGAAAACATGTGATTACAAAATTACATTGAATTACATGATAGAATGACCACGGTTACCAAAATCAATACCATAATCTGATGTTTTATCTTCTAAAGAATCATATTTTCTAGCGATGAATAATGTGACATGATAATAGTGATGATATGGGGTCTTAATTGAAACCGAAACTTGAAATATGTTTTCACAAATGCATCTATGGTATATAAATCATCTGATATTTCCATATCATATTGCATCTTAACTATGTAACTTTTCATCCTTTAAGAATTCTTATAAACCCTAGTCTTCATCGAGTGAGATAGGGTATGTATATCATAATTATATTTACATATAATATCTCTTTCACAACTCATTGTTTAATTTTTTTTCAAATATACTCATAAAAAAATGTACTTTCTGGAAATCCCTCAAGTATATGGGCACCCCATCCCTTTTCATAGTGATGAACACCTACAAATTGTATGTGATGCCTCTCTCCAAAACTCAAATTTCACATTTCACATTGCAGCACAACATTATATTATACTATGATACATTTTATCACTATATTACATTTTCATAGTCCAGAGAGTGTCATCACAAAACCTCTTTAATAGGTAGTTTTTATAACAAATTTGGTGAGGATTTTTGTTGCCTTTAACATAAGAAAATGGAGTCTATTATGAATAATTATCTTCATATAACTTTTTGAGTATAAGAAAAACTTTTATCATTTCACATACACTTTCACATTTACACGGGATTGCTAATGAAAGACAATCGACTTTATAGTTTGGAAATTAATGGTCATCAACAACCTATGATAATGTGAACAGTAAATATGGATTTCAGTAGATTATATTTTTTGGGATGTAATAGAATTTAGCAAAGGAACCAATTTTATATAATAATAAACTTTTATCATTTTTGGAACCCTTTTTCCAGTTATTAGTCCTCTGAAAGGACCAATTTTCATTTGAATAAAATGGTTATTTCAGATTTGAAACGAAAATAGGTAAATTTGAACCTGAGTGACGATGATATAGTTAGATTATTATATTTCATGTTATGTGACATGTACAAGATTATAATCAAGGATAGAGAAACTAAAATGATTTATTCTACTTCAATTTAAATTCAATACATTGTTTACAAATAAAACGAGAAGAATAATTTCTTATACCTTAAATAATTTATAGTTTTATTAATCCTCTATTCAATTTGTCTTGATTTCCTTTTTATGATCCTCATAAAGCACCATATTGATAAAATTTGAGTTCATTAGTTCCAATGTAAATTGAATATTGGGGTAAGGGTATCCAATTAGGTAAAAAGGTTTTCCAACCTAGTTGACCTAAAAAAAGTTATTTCTCCCTTACCAATAATCAATGCTTAGTCTTCCAACAAATTTTTTATTAAATATATTATATTAAACTATATGATGGACGAATATTAAAAGATAGAATTGATTAAATCCATCACATTCCAGTACATTGGCATAGAGTAGTGATCCCAAAGAGTGTGGCTTGCGATGTGCACTTATGGTAGGTTCGTTTGCAGGCACTACATGGAATCTCCCTGGATTTGAGTATTGATCACACATTCTTGTAATAGTGTTCCCAATTTTTCCATGAGACCAATGTCACAGCCCATCAATATATTCATCCAACAGGAAGCATGAAAAGATATCAATTATTTTGATGACTATTTTAAGGACCTCCATGACTAGTTGAATTTCACTGAGGATTAATGAGAGGAACAAATTAGTGAGAAATGGTCCTTTAAATAATAAGAACTAGTTTTTCCCGATTTCTATTACTCTTGAGATATTGTCAACCAGGTTGTCAATATTACAAAACATAATACTTCCATTAGAAAGTTTAAAACTCAAGTATTATAAAGAATGTTGATTACTAAAATACTAGAATTATTTCAGGAACTTTAGTTCTCCTGTCAGGTCATTTCAAAGAGGTGTAAATACTAATTCGGTAAGCATCAGTCCTTTAGACTCTAAAGTGGTTTTAATTAAAACTAATATACTTAACAGATTTGATAGATTGTAATTTACCATTAAGAAATGTTCAAAAATAATATATAAACATGATTTAAGAGATTTTAGGGACCCGTAGTGTCCCCAAAATAGATCTATTGTCACATTTTTCATTCCCTTTTAAACCTTGATTCTGAAGTCATGGTGGTCGCGTGCCTATCAAATGATGAAAGCCATTGTGTATATTTTGACTACTTACCTTATAGTGATCAGTGTGTCGTGTTTCTGGGGGAATAAATTTTTCTAGGGAGTTGTGTTTGCAGTGGGTGCTTTATTTCATCTCTTTTAGGTTCTTTCAGTCATAGAAAGTCTCCCTTTTACAATTTTGTGCCGAAAAAACCATGAAGATGGTTTGGAATCTTCCTTAAGTGAAGATAATTTCATATTCATTCATACTAGTAATGATTTTCTGGACGGGAATATCATTTTTTGTAGTATCAGGTGTTGTGGCTTCATGAATGGGTGATGGAGGGCGCTGGTGGATTCTTGTGGTTCTCATTGTGAGCTTATTTTGGATGGGTGCAGTCCTCTCCAATACAGTCCATGTTATTGTGTCCATAATGGTGTTTATTGTTCTCATGAATGGAGGCAGAGAAGCGACATCAATGCAAGTGAAATCAATGATTAAATCTCTATGTTATGACATGACAATATCCTTGGGATGTATTTTCCATTGTTCACTCTTTAAATAATCACACTGTAGTGGGAGATGAGGGGGTTCCAGTAAAAGATTGGAAATAATGACTGTTTGATTTACCGTGTGATTTTTTTAACAAAGAGGAAACACTTATTTGATTTTTTAACAAGTACACCTATGTCCTGATAGTTATAAACAGCAAGGGATTCAATCAGTCTACAAGAGATGCATGCTAAATATTTTAGTCAACTGGTGCGGACGTTATCATTGCATTTTTTCGATCAGGTGTTGTATTGATGATTGGAACTATTTTATGTAGGCTGATTGTGGGGACCTTCTCAAGGGCTTGTGCATGGAGGAAGAATAGTGATTGGGTCATCATGGTCATCTCCACTTTTGTCTTCTTCTTAAACCTTATAATTGATTTTTTTTCTTTGATTATAATCAATCTACAATTTGTTTTGAAGTTGCTACATGTTTCACAAGCTTGGTTTCAAATCTCACTTACACTTTTCATTCTTTAACTTTATAAGAAAGGAACATTATTTTTTTAGATATGTATTTAGTTCTTGTACTGTTATACATTGTGATCAGGTATTTTTCCCTTATATTTTACATGTTCAATATATTTTTTTAGATGATTACACCTAACAGTTTGCTTCTTATTTAGTGTGTGAGAGAGAATTTCACATTGTCCTTTTGAAGGTGCATAATATGGTTGATTTAAAGGTTATGTAAGTGTGTTATATTTAATTTCCATTATTATTCTTTTAATGGTGCAATTTAATATTTTTAATTATTTTAATGGAATCTCGTATGTTATAAATGTTTTTAATGGGACAATGGTTTTGTTGTGTTCCTTAAAACACAATTCATTCTATGCTGGTTGATAATGGGGGTCAATAGATTGTTAACCGTCTGTTGTCTATTAAAAAGATAAAGCTCGAGGAAAAATAATTAGAATTTAGAAAAATTATTAATATAAAGTGAAGGTTTCTCAAAGTAAAAATGGTTGCATAAGAAATGATGCCATTATTATACAAGGTAGTTGTAGTTTTTCCATGCAACTGCTAGCTAGTATTTAAGATAAATAAATTTTTGCGTGCTTTCATGATGTATTAGTGTTCATATGCATGTTTTTACTTAATGTTATTTTTTTGTTTGTGTATTAATTATATAAAATTTCACATGCATAGTATGTTTATAGTATTTCATATGTATTGAATTATTAATTCTACATTTGTATTAAATGAATTGATTCCAAAATCTGGATCTATACTGATTGTACCATTTTATAAAACATTACAATATTTTGGATTTATATTTCTATTTAACTTTTTATCTATAATGTGTTGCACTATATAATGCATTTTTTTCCATATCAAGTAAAATTTAATCCCCTATAATCTGATTCAATATTGACTCAAGTAATTAATTATTTCTTGATAATTCTGAAGCTACTTTTACTCTGCCAACTTTTGGACTATATCATTTTCTACTGGGCACATATATTAGGATTTAGGTTGTTTTGGGTAGTTTATCCCCCTCCATACACGGATGAAATATTATTTTCTACTTAGAACACATAGAATATGTATTATTGTGTATATAAATATAGTGTAATATTTTTAAAATACAATTATCCATATATACAGACTATATTGACTATGCATTTATTTTACACACAACCTTACATATACATTGGCATTTACCTGTTGCATAAAAAATTCATTATCCTTGATTTTCATGTTATGAAGTTTGATTAATTAGGTCAAAAAATTAATTATTTTGTACATGAATATAGTGCTTTATTTTTTAAATACAATTATAAATATGTATTTTACATTCATCCATGCACATACATTGGGATTTACATGTTTCATTATTTCTGTATTTGTTGGATATTTCCTGACACATTTTTTGTATAGATTTTCTTTGAAATTTAAGGCATTATTTGGGTTATATGTCTACATATTTTTTATTCTTTAGGCTGGTTTTAAAAATTAGAAAAAAAAATTAAAGTGGATAACCATGATTTATTTTTCAAAGTGGATTTATGAAAAGTGGTATTGATTGTTTTAAAGCTAAAAATCATACTTTATTAAATGTATTTCAAACTAGTTTTTTGGGATGTTTTTGGGAAGTTAATTATGTATTCATTGGTTCATGTATACTAAACTATTTATACCCACAACCTAATTGTGCAACCTAAAGAGAGGGCTGGTTTTTGCGGACGGTGAATACCAAGGGGTCTCATGGAATTTGTGTCCAGTTCTGGTATTGTTTAGTTTTGGTTTTGTTTTATTTTCTATTTTTTCTTCTGGAAATTTTATTTGGTATTGGTTATGAATTTATATATGTTTAGTGGTTTATAGGATTATAATGTTTATGTTGTGTGATTTGGTTTGATTGTTTATTGGTTCACATCGTACTAAATAAAGTGGAACCACACATTATTGATGAGTTATTTTTCCAATAATTTTTTAAAATTCTATTGAATGGATCAGAATTCAATAGAGGTGAGAAGTTTTTGGATCAAATAAAGAAATATAGGTCACGGGTCACTTGAGATGAATTGTTGGAATTGGTAGGATTGCGTTGGACCTAAATCTCTTGTATTGATGGATCATTGGTGCTCACTAGTTGTTGGAGCTGGCTCCCTGGCATTGATGGGCTGGATCTGATCATGTTGGAGCTTCCATGCAGTCAATGATGGGATGGAGCTTTTGCTGCTGAAGCTGGCTCTCTGGAGCTGGTTGTTGGTGTGTGTTTTGTGTGGTGGATCATGTTGGGGGGTGTCCAAAATTTTTGTATAGATTCATTTGGTAATGAATTTTATTATTAATATGATTAATTTTTTTTCTTATTTGAACATGTTTTAAAATCATCATCAGTTTAATAATTAAAATATATGTATTCTTGACAAATTAATAAATATAATATTAAAATTTATTGTAATAAAAATTTAAATTTTTTATTAATATGTAATTTATAAAGAAAATATTATATGTTGGAAATATTATTACCAACATAAATTTTTTCACTAAAACCTATTACTAAACACTTTAACAAACATATATATATTACCTAATGGTAAAATTATAATTTCAACATAAATATTTTATCTATCACAAAAACATTTAGCGATATAGTTTTTACCGACAGTTTAGTGATAGGGAAATATGTGCTGGTAAAACATTTTACCAACAAAAAATTCTCTTTTACCAAAAAATATTCCCTTGTAGGAAAAATTAAAATATTTTGTACTATAAGTCTTGTACACATATTACTATATAATTTTTAAACATAAGTATCCAAAAATTAAATCCCAAATATTTTGAGTCCTAGTGAATTTCAGAGACTAGAATCATAATACATAAAAAAAGGAAACTAAATCAAGATTTCCTCATTTCTTTCTCCATAATGAGCTCTTAAATCCCTTTGATCTCCTAAAAAAATATAGGGTAACCTTAGGCATACATAAAATAATGTGGTGAGTTAAAATTCCCAGTAAGTGAATAACCATGTTAAGGAAACATAAAATTCAAGTCAACAGTTTAACATGATATCAAGGGTAGGCTCATGAGTAATCACATAGAATAATGACATATGAAACATGGTATCATAAGATCATGTTAATATAGTAAACATGAATAAAATATATAACATGACATAAACATGAGTCAATGATATCCTCCAAGAAAACATTACATGGTAGAAGATTTCCTATAATAGATTAGGTTAATCCATACTCCCATACATGACTTCTCATGAGACTAAAACATTACCCAATGTGTTGGTTCTCTCTTAGGGGGAATACATCATAATATGGTTATGATCTATGTGTGCCACATAAAATAAGTTAATCATAAATCATAAAATAATAACTTCCCATGGAAATATATTAATTTTTGACGAATTCATGAAACACATGACATATTAATAAATTTATTCAATTTAATAATAGTTATTAAAAATAAATGATATTTTAATTTTTATAATGTCAAATTTAACTTTTATATGGGTTTAAAAAATATTATTGCCAAATAATCATTTCACAAAAAATGTTGATTCTTGTTTTGAAAGTTAAAATTATCATATTTAGAAAATCATTTGTATTAAATAAATATTATTTTTTTCAATGAGTATTTTAAAATTATCCAACAATTAATTTTTCATAATTTTCCGAGGCATTAATATTTTTAGGTAAAAAAATACAGTATAAATATATGGTTTGTATTATGAAATCATAATTACACATAAGTGATGTTATAAATGATATAAAAGGTATAATGGTTTGAATATATATTTCCCCTTTTGAATAATTTTTTTCGTTAATTTTATAAAGCCTCAATGATTTCTTCAAAACCTATAATATATTTTACGGTTTCAAAATCAATTATTTATAAGCATTACTCACTTCCACATCAAGAAGGGTAATATTTAATGAATTTCGGACAATTGACTTATAAAATATAGAAAACACTAATCTTTGTTAAAAAGATGGGAAAAATCCATGGGAACAATTTTTCTTTTTATTACATTATTATAAATAATTCAAAAACATTATTTGGGGAATAATAAAGAACTGTCCTATATTTTCCTATAAAAACACAAACAATCTCTCATTCCTCTTCACTAACAATATATTATCACATAAGTACTCTTCAACCCCTCTCTAGAGTCCTCCCAATGTTTCACCAAGTTATAAATAAGCTCCTTCCAGGATCTTGGAATCTCCCTATTAAGGTAAGGGACTTCTGTATCTTATTTTCAATTTAATAACCTTCTTTGTATTTAGACATTTAAATATCAATTGGTTATGTTAAAATGACCTTATAAAGAACCATTTAATATCAAATTTTTATCCTAATAATGAAAGATCATTTATCCTTTCCCGTTACAGTATTTACCAAAGTCATTAAAATTTCAATATTTAGTAAGGAATCCCCTCCATCTCCTCTTTATTGAAACATATTTTATATTTTATTTCCAATTAATCATTTTGGGATATGATTTTTTATCCATAATACATTCCTTTTGTTGTAAAAATTATTATCTATCTTTTTGAAACTCATTAAAAAATTTCATGAATCTTTAACTATTCTCGTTAAGCTGCTGAAACTTCATAGTGATTTTTAAGCCATGTGATTGTGTCATGAATATCCACCCCCATTTATACTCAAGGGAAGTCAACTAGATGTAAAGTCTAGGTATGAAACCCAAAATCCTTCATATTAGGGTTAAATTTTATTAAATTCAACCTTATGTTGTCAGATCTATGTGACACACTTTTTCATGAACATGATATGAAAACAGAAGGTGCACTCAGAATTTTATAGTGCTCCAATGCATTGGGTAATGTTTGGTATCATGTGACATTATTTAAGGTATTAGGGAGTGATAAAAATCGATTATTGGTCTCTTTTTACCATTTTATGATGTCTTGGAGGTTATCCTTGAACAATGATTGTGATATCATGTTTAAATTTATTTTCACATTTCCCATGTTGCCTTAAAGTTATCATGCTTCATCATGCCTCATTGTTCATGTTTATTATTATCACCCTTTTTATGTACAATTTAAATTCCTATTTTCTAACAAGATATGATTTTCCAGGTTATTTTTTTTATTCCCTTAGTCGGATTTGTATCTCACCCATTTATTATGTATTTCCCCAGGTTATCCCATGAATTTTAATGAATGATATGAAATTATGAGCATGTAGAGGATGTTTTCAATAATGACGATGTTCCCCCTATTTTATGTTTTTTTATAATGTACCTAATTACCTATGTACAATATAGTTTTTGATCATATTTGTTGTATTATTTGTATTCTTATGTAATAAAAAATTAATTAAAGATTATTAAAGTATATGGTAGTCATAATTGTTATCAAAGATAAAGGAAGTAATCTAATCATTGGAATCTCTCATGTGCGAGCATTCGATGAAACATTAATATCCTCTTAAGTGATTCATGATGAAAGATATATCACTGGGTATGGTGGTATGTTCTACCCAGGAGGTGTATCCACCCATGGAGTGCCATAAATTGTAAAGACCTGGATTTTTTCCATGTAATTTTTTTTAAATTATATGGAATTATTACGAGTTTGTGAAAATTAATGGCATGTGATTCCGAGGCCCTGTGTTCCCGGAAAGAATTTTTTAATCTTTTTTTTCAGTTACGTTCAGTAAAATCATGAGTGGAATTTTATAACTTTTGAACCTTGACTTGGATTAAAAAACCAAGGGAACCATTGAATCTGTAGTGCCGAGATTCACTTAAGGGATGCTTTACTTTGACCGCAGTAGGTTTGGAGAAAAGGTTTTGTTTTGTAACTTTTTTAAAATGAAATTTAATAAAATATTTTTTGTAGTTTTATTTCAATAACCTCCAAAGGACCAATTAAATGGTTGGGACGATGGTGTGTTAATCCATTACGTGGCTTGACATGCCAACCTTAAGTAACTATGATATTGGGAAAATTAGAAATATTCCTAATTTATGAGCCCCATTAAAGCCCCATTTCATTACTTATCTCCCCCTCTCCTATAAATATAGATCTTGGGGGGAGGGGTATTAGAAAAGCTTCACCATGAAATGATGTTCTGTTGGAGTTCCATAATGTCAAGCCCTTAAAGGACAGAGCTGACCCCAGCAAGAGGTGACGTGTGACACTGAAACCTTGAACCAGATTTTGACGTTCGAGTGGTGACGAGGATATATTGTTGCAGGGATTAAGAACAATGATACTCCATCAACCGAGACCAATCTTCAATGCTTCAATATAGGGGGTTATTTTTCTTTGTGCATTTTTGATTACATCTTCCCCATTCTTGAAATTATATGAAGAATGATGGTCAACTGACTAAACGGTTGACCTGTGGTTCATTCATCTTTGCAAGATGTTAATGCGGGGAATCATTCTGGGTTAATCTTTTTGTTTAATATAATTTTTATTAAACCCTTAACCCCTCTTATGTTTAGGAGCTAACATGGAGGGCGCAGGCCTAACGAACCCCGACGGAATCCTCTACTATCTTGCTACCGTAGCACCACCTTGGAAAACTGTGAGCATGTCGAGGCAAGGCTCAAGAGGAAGGCCATGACTCATCAGTATTGGTGAACAGAGGAGGTTGTAGGAACGAAGGCCAATAGTGTGACCGTCGTGCCAATGACGAATGGAATCCACGACCGAAGCCACAGTGGAGGCTGAAACCACCTCTGGCAGGTTCCGCGGTGACTGAGAAATGCCCACGTGGCGTCGCCGCCTCACCAACCAAATGTCCATCTGGACGTTCGGGAATCTAGGAGACCAAGGGGGTACACCCACATGTTAGACCAACCGGTATGCCACCCTCAAGCCAGGTCGCCGCCCTCGACCTGGGCCATCGCCCCCGGACCGGACCGCCGCCCCAGCAGGCCACCACTCTAGCAGGACACCACTTTTGTGGGATGACCCTCTTGCGGGCTAGAATGAATATCAGCCTCACCCAGACCAGGTCGAGTCAGTTTGATCCGACCGGGTCGGACCGGACCCAGGCCCAATAGTGTCCAGAAACACTCAACATGGCTTATCTAGGTGTCTAAATAACCGTTTAACAAATCTTCTACTGTGTTGGGACCCTTTGAGGAAGATAGTCCTTTTACCTTACTTTGTCAGTGTTTTGGAGAAACATGGAGTTTGTCTGGGTTGGATCGCACCCGAATCCAACAGGGCCCTAGGCACTGAAATGATAATAATGGACAGACCGGGTGCCTAACAGACGCACCCTCTATTGCGTTAGAACCCTTATGACATAAAGGATCATCAAGTTACGTCTTCATGAGACATCGTTCTAGTTGAGATATGAATGATGGATTGGGGAGCGGTTCTCCCATGTGCACTACGTACAAAACCCTATGACTGGATGAGATCTGACGACTATTGACTTTTTCACTCGGAGTGACTCGACGGACGCAGTACGTGATTGGGGGGGGGGGGGGGCGTACCTTCACAGACCCCGATGGGGTGGGTGGATTTATGTTACCTGGAGGGACATGGATGGAAGTGGTTGTGGAACTCGATGGGGAGGAGTACCTTAACAAACCACAATGGGGGTGTGTAGCTCTATGTGACCTGGCAGACCCACAGTATGCGGTATAGAGGAGTACCTCATTAGTTCAAGGTTAGTGGAAATCAGCTCAGAGTGACCCAGCTGGCCCACTATACTTGATAGAGGATGAGTTCACCAGCAGCTGAGACATTCTAAATTGTGACTAGGTATGTTACATATTACTACCCCTAGAATAAACCCCAGTGTTAATGGTCTTTACATTGTGCTTATGATTAAGGTTGTGCTATGTGGTACTTTACCGGTGTGGTAATCTACATTCGTAGTGTTACCCTATGGTTTTTCAATGTGAAACTCTAGGAGACCTTTGGGGTCTCAAGGCCCCTACTAAGTACCGTCATACTCACCCCTACACGGGAATCACCTGGAAATTTTTATGTCTTGTGCAGATAATGTGCAGCATTGATCGAGGCTGAGGGATCCAGGACTGGATCGTGCTCGGTGGTGGACCGTTCCACATGACGTGACACAGAGGAGATGAATGGATGTGGAGTGTGGTGGAGGTGATCTTTTCCTACCCTTCAGTTAAGAACCTCAGAGGATGAACAAGTTTCTATTTTCCTTTTTCCTTTCAGTTGTACGGTACTTTCAGTTTCACTTGTACTTTTATAGTTGAGCTTATATTCCGGTCCATTTTACTTTCAACACACTTTTACTACAGCAGTTTGCTTAACAATTTCTTCTTGTTGTGTTCATGGACCATGTGTTTGTACAGGTTTAAAGGAAATTCCTTACCATTTTAGAGAATATGCCTTTTGGTGCTAGTCGCCATCCCCTAGCCTATGGAACACAGGCTTGGGGTAGTCACGGCACGGACCCCTGGGGACGGGTCGTGACAAAGTGGAATGAGTGGAGTCGATTCTACCGAAGAACTTGGACTTTGATATTTTCTATATGGAAATAGTTTTAAGTGTTTTGAGTGTGGTTTTTAGTTTTGGGAGTCCACTATTGGTGCGACGACTAACATATTCATACACCTGGACCCTGAATTTGGATTTCTGACTCTGCGCATGAAAGCACTGATTGCGTGTGTTTTGAAAAGTATTTCTTTTGTTTTCTTGAGTCTTCCTACCAAGTATAACTTATTGAACATGGAAAACCTGTCTTATTTCAGGATGCCTCCATGTAGATAGCCAGCTAGGATTCCCAAAATAGTACACGATGATGGCCCACCGAGTGATGTGGCCTCGGTGTAGGGCCCTCTTATGGCGTTAACACCTTTGGGTGGTATACCAGTAGCACCACTAATCGTTGGGTAGATGGTAACACCATCTCCCCTAGTATAGAATGCATGCTGACTGAGCACATTTCACAACATCCAATAGTAGATGTCTTAGAGAATCCGAGGTGAGACAGAACCCCATGCGGCTGAGGACTGGCTGGAGGCTGTGGCCAGTGTTTTCCGCTTAGTTAGGACACCAGCTGATTTTATGGTGATCCTAGAAGCCAGCCTTTTTTAGGCTGCAACAGGGAGATGATGGAGCCTGATAATCCATATACATGATGAGGTGAACCTCATAAAGGCATACTTTGAGGTCCTTTTCAGTGAAGAGTTAGTCCCACCGACCTTACACTCTGTGCGTATACAAGAGATGTTTCACTTACAGTTGGGAAGCATGACACTAGCCCAGTACTCGACGAGGTTCACTGATCTCTCCCACTACTCCACCGACATTGTACGAGACCCATTCTTCAAGGCCCAGACCTTTGAGCAGTGTCTCCTATGGTAGATCATAGAATTGATGGTATCACTCCGCATACCGACTCAGGCTAGGGTGCTAGGGTGAGCACTATTGGAGGAGAGCTTCCTAACTGAGCAGGAACCCACAAAAAGAGCCACAACTAGACGTTATGTACTAGATTCATCTGCAGCATGCAGAAGGTAGATGACATAGAGATCCAAGCAGACCAGACCTTCTGGTGGACAACCTCAGGAAACATGTTTAGAGGTGTGAGGTTTGCGAGGCAGAAGTATATAGGTGATTGACACGCAGTGTTACACGCGTGGGAGGCTGGGTCACATGGCTCGCCACTGCCAGACCCACTGTAAGGATGACCATAAGACAGTCAGAGGACTGTCGAGGTAGAGGCATAGGTTTGATCGAGGAGGTCCTTAGGGTGGAGGATGTGGCATAGGAGCTATCCAGGCAGCAGGCAGTGGGCAATGTTTCAAATTTCTACCACCACCACTGCCAGCTGGTCCACCCTGACCATAGAAAGAAGGAGGAGAGGGATGATATTAGCTTCAGGCAGCTGAGGCCTATGACCATGGCACTCCAGATATGACTAGAGGTATGATATGTGTCTACTCCATCTTTTCTATAGTACTTATAGACACAGGTTCCAGTCACTCTTTTATTGCCACAACACTCGATCAGAGCTTAGAGATTTCATTGGAGTCGTTTTCCCAATCCTTACGGATAGAAACACCTATGGTAGCGAGTTTGACTATTACGCATTGGTGATAATAGGGCGACCTTACTCTAGGAGGCGAGAGCTTTGGCCAAGATCTCCTAGTAGGGACGTCGAGGCCTTATGTCACCATCTTGGGTATGGATTCGTTATCCACAATACATGTTCATATTGACAATATTAGGTGCAAATTGGGGTGTGTCCACATGGACGTGACCAATTTTTAATTCATCAGCGAGAATAGAACCTTTTCATAACAAAATAGACTTACCTGGAGGAGGGTGAAACCTAATACTCATCAGTTGGCTATACTTTCCCTCAGAGAAATTGATTTTGAGAGTCCAAGCTATCATGTAGTGGCAGACCAGTATGTCGATGTCCTTCCTGATGATGTTTCAGGACTACCTCCATGTAGAGAGGTAGGCTTTTACATCGACTTGTACCCCAGGAGGGCACCAATATCTACACCATCATATAAGATGGCTCCCACAGAGCTTCATGAGTTATGTGTACATTTGGAGGACTTACAGGGACAGGGGTTCATATGACCCAGTGTTTCTCCATGGGAATTCCTAATTTTGTTCACTAAGAAGGCAGATGAGTGTTTGAGATTCGGTGTGGACTATCGACGCCTAAACTAGGTGACCATTAATAACAAGTATCCACTCTTGAGGATTGATAATATTTTCGATCAGCTGAAGTGAGATCACTGGTTTTTGATGATAGACCTCCGATCAGGCTATCATCAGCTCATGATTTGAGATAAGGATGTGCAGAAGATGACCTTCAAATGTCGGTATGGCCATTATGAGTTCTTTTTTATTAATTTCGGCCTAACCAACACCCCAAAATTTTTCATGGGACTCATGAATAATATCTTTTAGCAATACCTTGCTCGCTTTGAGGTGGTTTTCATCGATGACATCTTGATATACTCAGAGACGGAAGAGGAGCATACCTATCATCTACAGATGGTTCTAGATACACTCAAGGAGAACCTGCTTTATGGTAAACTCTCGATGTGTCAGTTCTAAATACAAGAGGTCCTCTTTTGAGGAATCTTTATCTCAATGGCTTGAGTTTCTGTGGATCCAATGATGATAGAGGTAGTGCTAGCTTGGGATCCACCCAGGAGTCTGACAGAGGTGTGGAGTTTTCTATGGTTGGCTGGATAATACTGGAGATTCGTGCCTGAATTTTCCAGAGATTCATCACCCTTTTCAGCTTTGAAAAATAATGGGAAACATTTTTTATGGATAGAGAGATGCCAACAGAGTTTCCTGAAGTTGAGGTAGAAACTGGCAAGTGACCACTTCTTGAGGGTACCAGAAGAGGGCGTTGGGTATGTAGTCTACCATGACACATCAGGGACCTATCTTGGATGTGTCCTAATGCAGGAATGAGCAGTAATCGCTTATGGTTCATGACAACTGAGGCAGTATTAGAAGAACTAAGCTAACCATGATCTGGATTTAGCAACAATGGTATTTTCCTTGAAGATGTGTTGGCATTACTTGATGGGAGAACATTTTACAGTCTACTCTGATCATAAGAGTCTCACGTATATCTTCTATCAGATGGACCTAAACCTGAGACAGTGGATATGGCTAGAGTTCCTATGGGACTAAGACTTTGAGATAGTATATACTCATGGGAAGGGGAACATGGTAATAGATGCGCTCAATAGGAGATCTGGTCTGCAATTGCTGAGTGAGGAAATAGAGCAGCTAGCCCCGTTGCAGCTATCCTTCATGGATTGAGATGGAGTAGCATACCTCTATTCCATGACAGTCACACCCCCACTCCATCAGTGGGTTAGGGATTCGCAGCTTGGGGATGCTGACTGCGAGGCTCGATGTGCTCAAATATCCTCAGGGGAGGCACCTGATGGATTTTATAAAGGTGGGGAGCTCGTCATCCTCTTCAAAGTACAGACCATGGTCCCAGTGGCACTACGGGAGAAGGTGTTGAGGGAGTTCCACGTGTCCCCTCTAAATATACATCCTGGTGTGGTGAATATGTACTAGGACCTCCGATGTCAGTAATAGTTTCCAAGGATGAAGAAGGCAGTGGTGAATTTTGACTCTTGATGCCTCACTTGTCAGAAAGTGAAGGTTGAGCACTAGGTTCCAACTGGCTTAGATTATCCACTAGTGGTGCCAGGGTAAATGTGGGATGGGACCTCCATTGACTTTTTTACAGGGCTTCCACATACATCCAGGGGACATGATTCCATATCGGTGATCATTGAAAAACTCACCAAGTCAGCCCACATCCTACCTATATGAGATCAGGAATCATTAGAGGGATTAGAACACCTCTATGTACAGAAGATCGTGTGACTTCATGGGGTTCCATCAACGATCATCTCTGACCATGACACACATTTTACTTCGCGGTTGTGGATGGGATTGTAAGAGACATTTGGGAATCTACTGCATTTGAGAACCGCCTTTCATCCTCATATGGATTGTCAGATGGAGAAGACCATTCAGATTCTAGATGACATGCTTCATGCATGCATCCTAGTTTTTTTTCACAGTTGGGAGGATCAATTTCCCTTGGTGGAGTTCACTTGCAACAATAGTTATCACTCCACCATCGGTATGGCACCATTCGTGGCCCTTACGGCCGACCCTGTAGATCACCTATAAGATGGACCAACCCAATGTAGTCAACACTTATTGGTCTAGAGATGGTACAAGATACCACTGAGAAGGTTCAGATCATCTAGGATTAGATTAAGACTGCACAAAGAAGAAAGAAGTCATATGCTGATAGAAGACGTAGAACATTGTAGTTCCAGGAGGGGGTCCATGTTTTATTGTGAGTCTCTCTTCTATGGGGACTGTAGATATTTGGTTGAGGTGGCAAGTTATCACTGAGGTTTTTCGGGCCATTTTATATACTTCGGAGGATAGGCGAGTTGGAATACCGTTTGTCACTTCCACCACAGTTAGAGAAGGTGCATTACGTCTTCCACGTATCTTTTCGGAGGAGATACATGCACAACCCATATCATGTCATCAACCATAGTGAGATGGACTTAGACGATGATGCGACGTTTACAGAGGTTCTAGTAGAGAATGAGGATCAATTAGAGCAGGTCCTTCAAGGGAGGTCAATTTCTCTAGTGCACGTTCGCTGGCAGCACATGAACCTCCAAGAGAGAACATGGGAGAGGGAGGCTCAGATTCATGCTCAATACCTCCATTTGTTTTCTTAGTATATGTTCTGGCTTTGAGGGATGTAAATCCCTAAGGTGGGGACAATGTAAGGGCCCAGGTTTTTCCATGTAATTTTTTTCTTAATTATATGGAATTATTATGTTTCTACGAAAATTGATGTCAAGTGATTTTGAGGCCCAATGTGCCTAGAATGAATTTTTGAACTTTTATTTGGGTATGTTCAGTAAATGCATGAGTGGATTTTTCTAACTTTTGAACCGTTTCTCGGATTAAACATACGAGGGTACGTTGAATATGCAACACCTATATTCACTTAAAGGAGTCCTTACTTTGATTGCAGTCGGTTCAGAGAAAAAGTTCAGTTTTGTGAAATTTTAAATGAAATGATGTAAAATAATTTTTTGTAATTTTATTTCATAAACCTTTAATATACCAATTAAAGGGTTGGTCCTGTGGTGTGTCATGCCATTAAATGGATTTACCTACCAACCTTATGTAATTAAGACGTTGGGGAAATTAGAATGCTTCCAAATTTATGAGCCCCATTAACTCCCCACATCATTACATACTCAACCCTTATCCTTTAAATATAGATCTTAGGGGGAGGGGTATTAGATACGCTTCACCATGAAATGAAGTTCTGTTGGAGTTCCATAACGTCGAGCCCTTAGAAGACGATTCCCACCTCAGCAGGAGATGATGTGCGACACCGAAACCCCAAACTGGATTTTGATGTTCGAGTGGTGGTGAGGAAAACTTGTTGTGGGGATGGAGAACAATGAGACTCCCTCAACCACGAGTGATCTACATCGTTTCAAAGTTGAGGGTTATTTTCGTTTGTGATTTTTGGATTCCCTCTTCCCTGTTCATGAAATTATACAAAGATCGCGGCCAACTGACCATCGGGATGACCCATGATTCATTCATATTTGAGGGAGGTTATTGAATGGAATATTGTGGGGTTAATCATGTTGTATAATTCAATTATTATTAAACCCTTAACCCAGTCATGTTTATGAGCTAAAGAGGAGGGAATTAGACTAACGAACCCATCATGAACCCTCTACTATCTTGATATCCTTGAGCCACCTTAGAAGACCGCGAGCACGTTGACAAACTCTGCAAGAGGAAGGTCGCAGCACTTCAGCCGCGTCGAATGGAGGAGGAAGCTGACACGATGGCTTGTTGCGGTAAGGATGGTGGTGCGACCACTGTGCCTCTGGTGAATGGATGTCGTGGCTGAAGCCGCAGCTAAGGCTGAACCCGCCTTTGGCAGGTTCCACGGTGACCGAGCGGCGCCCAAGTGACACTTCCGCCTAGCCAAATGAACGTCCTTATGGCCATTCGAGAATCTGGGAGACCTGGGGGTTACACACCCTGCGTTGGACCAACCGGGTCTTCGCCCTTGATTCGGGCCTCCTCCCTCAAGTCGGGCTGCCGCCCTTGAGCCGGGCCGCCGCCCTCGAGCCGGGTCGCCGCCCTCGATCCGGGCTGCTGCCCTCGAGCCAGGCCACCGCCCTCAAGCCAGGCCACTACCCTCAAGCGGGGAAACTTCCCTCGGAGACTGGTCGCGCCCTCGGATCTGGCCTCTACAGTCAGACTTCCGCCGCCACCCTAGCGGGCCGCCGCCCCCGAACCTGGTCATCGCCCTAGCCGGCCACCGCCACCACGCGGGCCAGGCCGCCCCTTTGCGGACTTCCATATTCGGACTGGGATGCACTTGCGGGCTACCCCTCTTGTAGGATACCCCTATTTCAAGGTGGAATGGATTTCAACCTAGTGTGCAAAGTACCCATAAGCCTTGCTGAGACTGGGTTGGGCCGAGTCGGTCTGACCAGGTCGGACCATACCCAGGCCCCACTAGGACGAGAAATAGTCAAAGGGGCTTATCTTGGGGACTGAATGCCAGTTTGAAAAACTATTTGTGGAATTGGGAACCTGGGAGAAAGAAGGTACTTTTTCCTTACTACATTATAGTTTCAGTGAAACATAGTGTTCAGCCGGGTTGGAATGCACCCGAATCCAACTGGTCCCCCGGCACTGAAAAGCCAATAACGCATAGACTGGTTGTCCAACTGACACACCGTCTATTTCTTTGGAACCCTTATGAAATGGAGGATCATTAGGTTACTTATTTTTGAGACTTAGTTCTTGTTTAAATATGACTGATGGCTTGGGGAGAGGTTATCCCAAGCGCACTACATACAAAACCCTGCG
Source organism: Viscum album (assembly GCA_963277665.1). NCBI lineage: Eukaryota > Viridiplantae > Streptophyta > Magnoliopsida > Santalales > Viscaceae > Viscum > Viscum album. Next base: position 1,844,677,537 of record OY728132.1, on the reverse strand, counting down.
ACTGGCTGAGACCTAAGGACTGCTGAATTTTTGACTCTGAGTGTCTCGACGGCCATTGTACGCAATGAGGAGGAGTACCTTCACCGTCCAGAATGGGGGTGGGTGGTTCTGTGTGACCTAGTGGGCCATGATGGGGAGCGTCCATGATACGTGATGGAGAGAAGTACCTTAGCAGACCACGATGGGGGTCGGTGGCTTTGTGTGACCCGACAGACCCATAGTATGCGGTGGGGAGGAGTACCTCAGTGGTTCAAGGATAGTGAGAAGTGGCTCAGAGTTACCTGACTGGCCCACTGTACTTGATAGAGGAGGAGTTCTCCAGCATATGAGGCATTCAATGTTGTGACTGGTGGTGTTACTTGTTACTACCCCTTGAATAAATCCTAGTGTGAGCTGTCTTTAATTTGTGCTTGTGACCGAGTTTATGCTATGTGGTACTTTACCTATGTGGTCATCTACCTTCTTGGTTTTACCCTATGGTTTTTATTTGTTGGTCTCTTACAGAACTTCAGGGTCTCGGGGTCCCTACTGAGTGTCGTTATACTCACCCCTACACGGGCATCACACACACCTTTTTGTGTCTTGTGCAGATGAAATGCAACATTGATCGAGGCTGCAGGAGCCTGGACTAGACAGTGCTAAGAGGTGGACCATTTGGTGTGATGTCACACAGAGGAGATGAGCGGACATGTAGTTCAGTTGAGGCGATCTTTACCTACCCTTCAGGTAGGAACCTTAAAGGATAACCCTATTGTTGTTTTCTTTTTTTTTCAATTGTACTGTACTTTTAGTCATACATGTACTATTACAGTTGAGCTTCTATTCGGCCCCTTTTACATTCAGCACACTTTTACTACGACATTTTACTTCACATTTTCTTGTTTTTGTCTTCTTAGACCATGTGTTTGTAAAATTCTAAAGGCTATGCCTTCCCATTTGAGGGAATATGCCTTTCGGTGCTAGTCTCCAGCCCTTGTCCTACAGAAGGCGGGCTAGGGGTAGTCATGAAACAGACCGCGGGGGACACATTATGACTCTAATAGGTATCAATTCTAGTCCAATGGAAATAATTCCATTCCACAATAGTTGGTATTAGAGGAAATTTTAATTATTACTCATATTAGGATTAGGAAAAAAGAATATGACTGAACAAAACAAAACAAAACATCCAAAGATTTTGGTAGAGTATAATGTAAGTGGTTTTGATGAAAATATATCCCTATCATGATACCACAGGTGGATGTGGCTCTGACATAGAGGTACCTAGGTGTAATAATCTCAAAATAGGTTTATTGAGGTGATCTAGATCATCACATGGTTTAATAGAATAGGCCTTAAAACACACATTGTTTGATACTCCAGGTGTATAAGATTTTTTAAATTTACAAGCACATTACAAACCATTATTAAAGAAAAAAGTATGTATGTAAGTGACTATATTTGGAAATAGATCATGGATAACTTATATTAAATAAAAAAAATCATAAGTGAAGGAATAAATCTAATTTATAAATTATCCCATTAATGTTTTTGGATTATTGTTTTTGTGATTAATATTTTAAAAATACTCATCCATAATTTTACATTTTTTATATACAATTTCTGGAAATATGAGGAATTGAGTTAAAAAATAATATGAAGTAAATTTAGACAATTGGCCAAACATGACTCCTAACATGACGGGAGAAGGAATCATGAACATTGTGATGATACTTTCTTAGTTCACTCATGTTCTGAATTGAATCCTGAATCTAGAAGAAAACCCAAATCTCCCATATAAAAAAAGGTTTCAATTGAGACCTTTACTTGACAAAGGCCTTCAACTTTCAATGGATCACCCAATATCTTAATCGTGGACCAATGGATAACATAAATTTAAAAGATCTTATCCATCCTTCATTGTTCAGTTCAAGAAAAGTTATACTAGATGTTTATCATTTGAATGGAGAATCTGAGTAGTGGTGGACATTGATCAAGAAAATGAATCCTGATGAAGTGATCAAAGAAATTGTATTGAAGGAATTATAGAAATTATTTTTGAAAAAAAAAATCTCACACTCTCCTACATAAAATGGAATAGGTTTCCGATCTCCTCAAGAAAAAAATAATTAATTCATTAGGGAATATGAGGAAAAATTCTCAATAATTACATAATTTTCTTCTTGCATTGTCGTTATCCCTAAATGCGATGTTGACTACTTCTTTGGTAGGATAATACCAATTCTATGAAAAGCTATATAAATCTGGAAATTTCATTACAATGAGTAAATGTTTCATTATTCCCTCAACTTTGAAATGGAAATTAGTGAATCTAAGGGGTCTTATGGGGAAAATAAGTGGAAATTAGATTTTTATTATGGTGTTTTGATGGAAAAAATAATGGTTTTAAGAAGAATCATCAACCTAGTTGTCTTAAGTGTGTAAATAATTATCTTAAAAATTGGTTTTAGGGGATGGAGAAATGATTTGGTGCCAAAAAAAAGGAACCAAGATAAGAATTCGTAAAGGGAGAAAGCCACCAATGTAATGGAAGAGAGGAATGATCCTGTCAAACCTCAACATATTTTACGATGTTTCCACTACAAGGAAAATGGGTACATTGAAAATCAACTCACTAATCTATGGGTTGTTAGAGATAATTAGACACAAAACATCCATACCAGAAAGGGAGATCTTATGCTATTATAAACACTAATGTGTATTCAGAAAAAGAAGTGGTGAAAGGTAAACTAGTTATTTATTCTGGATTTGAGAATATAAAATTTGATTATAGTTCATAACATTCCTTCATATCATGCAATTCAAATAGAACTAACAAAACATCACTATAAAGAATATAAGTAGAGTTGTTGGTGAAAATGTAAAATATGGAAATTGGTGATTCCTAATTATATAACTCCTATCCTATCGACATTTATGGGATGAATTTACTATAGAGCTTTGTGATACTCCATTTCGTATAATATGAGGCAATTTTGGTCATGGACTGGATATCCATATATAGATCTGACCTAAATATCATCAAGAAGGAAATCACTATCCATATCACAAATTATGCTCTGATTCATTGTATATTAAAGGAGGAGGATAAATATTTTTGAACTTCAACATCACAAGCATGGATAATATTTACCTATGAGAAAGAGTATCTAGATTAAATGATTGGTTCTATGGAAAAGATCATCCTTGAAGCCATTCCCTATGTGAGGGAATAAAATGATGTGTTTCCCAAATAATTTCATTGTATTCCACCTAGTAAAGAGGTTGAATTTTAAATTGAGATAAGACATAGGTATTTTTTTTATTGAAGACTCTATATAGAATGGATATTATAGAACTTGAGGATATGAAGAAGAAATTATAATAGAATATGTATAAAGGGTTCGTATGCCCAAGGGCTTCATCTTGGGATACAATAGTCCTCTTCGTCAAGAAAAAGGTTGGGTTAATGATCCATTTCATTGATTATCGTGATCTCAAAAAGATCATGATAAAAAAAGTATCATATTCCATGGATTGATGACTTGTTTGACCAGCTACATGGATCCCGATACCTTTCTAAGGTAGATCGCTAGTTGGGGAATTATCAAGTAATTATGATGATATCCCCAAGATTCGTTACCATACAAGGTTCAAGAACTAAGAGATCATAGTAATTTCATTTAGTGTAACTATTTATCTAAAAATATTTATGGGCTTGATGAATAGATTAATTATATATTACCTTGAAAAATTTGGGAGATTATTTATATATGATATTCATATATACATAAAAATCAAGGAGGAGCCTGAGGATAATCTTAGAACTATTCTAAAGGTGTTATAAAAGACAAAGCATTATTCAAAATATAGAGAATGTGATTTTTGGTTAAAGGAAGTATTATTCATTAAGAATTTTATCAATAGAAAAAGGATTTCTTTAGACCTATAAAAAACAAAATTAATGAATGGCCAGTGCCAACATCTGCTTCTAATATGTATAGTTTCCATGGACTTTCTTGGTTTTACAAATGTTTTTTAATATATTTTTCACAATTTATAAACACTATAACCACGAAAAATCAGAAGGGATTAATGTTTTTTTTGGAATAATGAATATGAAGTGGGATTTTTGGAGTTGAAAAAGAGTCTTATCACTGCACCTATAAATACGCAACCCAAAGGTGAGGAATTTTTCATTTTATAAATTGATTGTTTAATTATGGTATTTGTAAATGTACTAAAGTATAATAATAAATCTATCTCATATACCTTAATGAAATTGAATGTTCATGATATGAACTACCCAATGCATGATATGAAGTTGGATTCAGTGATATTCATTTTGAAAATATGGTTCAATTATATATTTAGGTGGAATTTTGAAATATATATTTACAAATAAAGAACTAAATATGCACAAATGAAGATAGTTAGAGTCAATTAATGATTATTACAACACAATCCACTAGCATATTAAGAATGAAAACAAAACTAGAAGATGATTTATGTATAATGGATCAAGAAAATTTTATCATTGATGAGAATATTTATGGATCCTATATTTTATAATCGAAAAGGATTGACATGGGAGTCATAAAGGAAAGATAATTATCTATCCTTACACAAATTATTTCAGAATCGTCCCTTATATAGAAGATAAATTATGCTCCAAGTGATGATTTGGAAACTCAAAATAATGTACAAGCTATATGTAATGTTAAATCCTCAGAGTTCAAAATTAATGAAGTAGGAGTTGTAATATTTGGGTCATGAGCATGTGTAATATCAAATCCAATTTTATAGAATGAGTTTTTGGGTGATACATGGATCAACCTTATCAATCAATATAGGTAGAGAAATGTTGTATTGAGATACCTTAGAGCCCTATTGGGGGGAAAATATGATGAGTAAGATGGTAGAAAATGCATCAATATGTATTGTATGTCATCAAGTGAAGTCTGAAAGGAAAATATCCATGTTTATGATGAAAATAGTTCCCATACCTACATGGAATTATGAAAACATAACTATGGTAATTGGAAATAGTCTTTGAAAGAAATCATGGGTAAATTATTCTATATGGTTTTTAGATCATATTTCAAATAAAACTCACATCATTTCAATAAGAAAAGACATCCAACTCTATCAATGAGTGTGTATTTACATTATAGGGGTGGTGAGGATTCCTTGAACACTACTATCAAATGTATCTGACCAAGAACCAATAGTTACCAATATTTTCTAGAGGATTATATAAAATTATTATAAAATAGATTTGAAATTCAGCATGATTTATCACCCTAAAAATGATTGCCAATTTATAGTGGGATACCCAAAATCTCTAGCAAATATTTACTGAATGCTTAATTGATTTCAAAAAAGAATGGAACCAATATTTTTCTTCATTTTAGTTCACATAAAAAGATATTTTACACTCAATAATCCAAATGGATACATATGAATACCTTTGAAATAGGATATGTAAAACACCCACATGATAGGATGAAGTTAGTGAATAAAATCTTATGGGTCCGAAAATGATTGAGGAAATTTTGGAAAATATCAAGACCATTTAGCAGCACATCAAGCATTCTTAGTGTCAATAGAAGAGCTATAATTATAATCATAAATGAGACCAAGAGTTTGAGGTTGGATTTAAGGTATTCCTAATTAAATCATCCTGGAATAATGTCATGAAACTTATGAATAAGATAAATATTAGTCTAAGATACACTTTTCATGTGACATCCCCAAATGATAAAGGGTTAAATGACAAAATGATAAGACTCATGTAAACAAGGTGCACCTTCCTTTTCGAGAGCCTTCCTGATTAGAACTCCACAGTTAAGCGTGCATGACCTAGAGTAGTGATCAGGATGGGTGACCTTCTGGGAAGTTTCCCAAGATGTGTGCGAGTGAGGACAAAGCACACTGGAAAGGACATGTGTTGGCCTGTGGGGACTATCCTCAGTCAGATGACCCGTTCAGGCACGTGGGTGGACCATGGGGGGGTGGGCCCCACGTGTCTGCGGGGGCAACTGGTGGTACCTGGTGGGCCAAGACCTGACGGGCCATGTTAAGGCGGGGTGGTTGTGCTTTCACCGGGACCTAGTTGTCACATTTCCCTTTGAGATCTTTGATCACATCAGAACAGTGGCTTCATGACTTGTAATATCACCTAACCTATCTCAATTTAATGTCTCTTTTCTATGTATCCATCTTTAGGAATTATATACCAGACCCTCACATTTTTTTAATACATAGGTGTTACCATTTGGGAATGATATTTCATTATAGGAGCATCCAATGAAGATCTTATATCACAGTGAAAAAGTAATATGAATTATAAAAATTCCCCTTATGAAAGAGCTATGAAGAAACCAAAAGTTATATGTAGTGATGTTGGAACTAGAGGAGGATATGAAATAGAATTACCCTCATCTATTTTAATTATTTTAATGAAAATTTCCCAAGATAAGTTTTTGAAACATAGGAAGATTGTAATGACCCAGACATTTAAAAATAATATTCCATTTGTGATTGCATTAATTCCCTATAATGGTTATAAAAAGACACATTTATTTATTTGGTTTTATTATATCCTATTAGATATAAATTTATGTTCATCATTTTAACCATTAACAATATAACTATTGAACAATGATCATATGATTATTATAAATATTGGGTTTCTATAAATCTAATTAAAACATAAATAAGAGGTAATAAACTAAACTAGTAATATCACACCCTATAATGAAAATTTTTTAGATACTACAAGGGATATAGTATCACTGGGAATTTCCCTTAGTAATTCCACTTTCAATATTAAACAACTAATGCATGAGGAAAAAAAATTTCAGTAGTAGTTCAAGCTCATATAGATCGTAACCCAAACCATATATGCTTAACCACATAATAGAAATATCACCATCATGGACCTTACCCTCAATGAATATTATGGTTTCATGAATGGATATGTATCATGAACCTAATGATTTGAATATATATAATAATGAATATATTGACTTTTTTTCTTTACATTTTAAATATTTTTTATTCTGATATGATGAAACACAAATTATAATACTTTATAATATGAAATTTCAATTAAGATATTTATTTTGTAAAAATTAAAGAAATAAATTATATATTTATAAAATAATACAACTAAATAATATTTACTGAATAAAAATGATTATATACATTTTAGGAAGAAATAATTCAATTTTTAGATGTTTTAAAAAATTGTTATTATCAAAAAATACCAGAATTTCTCAATAAATATCGATTATTATTTTAAAAGTGAAAACTAAAATATTTATATAATTATTTAGATAAAATAAATATTATTTCTTTTATCAGAACATTGGTATTATCCAATAGTGAATCGTTCAAAATTTTCAGACATAATTTATTTTTTGGGAAAAAATTAAATGGGTTATAATTATAAGGTGGGTATTATTAGATCACATCGACCCTAAAATGATGTCATAAATTCAATAAATGATATACATAGCCATATATTTGTTTTCCATTTAAAATAAATTTGTTTTGAGGTTATATGATTAAATTTATAAATCCTTTATGAATCCTGTAAATCTATAATATATTTTAAGGTTTTAAAATCAATTCCTTATAAACATGACTCACTTCCACATCACCAAGGATAATATTTTATTTACTTAGGCCTTTAGAATTATAAAATAAATAAAACCTCTAATACTTCCCAGAAACCATTGGAAAAAATCATGGATAGGTTTGTTGTTTTGATTATATAATTATATAGAGCTGAAACCCTATGGTTGTATATAATGAAGGATACTCCTCTATTTTCCTATATAAACCCATCCTACCTCCCATTTCGTTTCACTCAAAAAACACAGATCACATCATTACTCTACGCTAACCTCTTGTAAGTATTCTTAATGTTTTCAAAATATCTCATTAATCTCCTCTCGTTCTTTTAGATCATGCTCTCAATGTAAGGGACCTCTCTCTCTTCTTTTAAATTAAAGAACCTCTTTTTGTATTTAGCCTTTTAAATATAAACGTTTAATGTTGATATAAACTTATAAAGTACTATATAGTATAAAATTTATTATATAATAATTATATATCATTTATCCCCTCACATTATATCATTTACTTAATCTGTTATTATGCCAAAATTTATTATGGAATCATCTCTTTCCCCTCTTTATTAAAGAATATTTTCTATTTTATTTCTAATTACTAATGTTGGGGTATTTTTTCCACAGTCCCCATACAGTAATTTTGATATCAAAATGGAGATAAAATATTTTCATTATCATTAATCAATTTTATGAATATCTATGTACTAACTTTATGCTATTAAAATCTCACATTGATTTTTCATGCCAAAAAATTGTTCCATGAATATCCACACCAATTTACACTCAAGGATATTGACATAGAAATACATATCATTCATAGTTTTGGTAATTCCATGTATTTAACACAAAATCCTTTATTTTTTGGTTAAAATTAATTATATACATCCATATGTTGTATGATATATGTGGAACACTTATACATTAATATGATTTGAATGTGATGGGTGCACCAATAATTATACAGTCCTCTAATTAATTAGGTAATGTTATAAAATCTTATGAAATAATGTATGGGATTAAGAAGTGAATTTAATCCATTACGAGAGGTTTCCACCATATTTTTATGTCTTAGTGGTTAGCATTTACCTATGTTTATGATTTCATATTTAGAGTTATTTAAACATTTCCCAAGATTCCTTTATGTTTTCATGCTACATCACGCCTCATTTTTCATGTTTATGATTATCACCCATTTTAAGATTCATTAAAATTCATGTTGCCTAATTTTTAATACTTTCCTCTTATTGTGATTTTTTTATTCCCTTACTGGGATTTATTGGTCACCCCTTTCTTATGTATGTCCCCAGGTTATCCCATGAAATTTTAGGAACAATTGAAAATTATAAGCATGATAAAGAATTTTACAATAATTATTATGTTCCCCTTATTTTAAGATGTTATATAATGTCATTAATTACCCAAATAAAGTATAAACATAATTATTATGTGTGATATTATAGGTATTGTTTTTTAATAAATAATGAATTAATTTGTAATAAAGAGTAGGTTTGTAAAAAATTTACATTAATTAAAAAATTTAACTATATTTCTCATAATGCGTGATTTCTTATTCATAACATACTTTTATTGACTAGTATATAATATACCATTATTCATTAAAAAATCATTTTTGCTAGTAAATAAATCTACCACTCACATAAAATTTATTTAATGAGAAATATATTTAAAAATATCATTGTGTTATCATAGGTCTATGCTCTAATTCCAGTGTTTACAAATAAATTATCCATTTTTTATAATAGAGTTTATATAAAATTAAATCTTATTATCAAATATTTATAGTTGATACTTATTATCCACGTACTTAGTGAATACTCTTTAAGGTGATGGTGGGGTGAATTTGGTTGTGTTGATTTCTAAAAATACTCACCACTGATCTTGTTCTATTATTAGTGGTAACACCTCCCTCCCTCAAAAACATATCAACTGATAGACTATGTAAATAGGGTGAAAATAATATTTTCTTGGTTCACCCAATCTGGAATAATACAAGGATAATACAACGATATTATTCCGATTTACTAGAATAACTATGTGCCTTTTTGTTTACAATGTTATGATTGAATGTAATATCCACATTTGATTAGAATATATTATAACGTAATAATCACTTCTTACTTAACTAATGTGAATGACCTATTCCTATAGAATTATACTCAAATGATATAAATATGTATAGATGTGGTTCACAATATTACTGGTGTGACCAAAAACTCATTTTTCATAACTGTGTTGAATTCCTCTTTACCATGCATGATTTGAAGATAAAAAATATGTCATTTTACAAAATCTACTTCATGTAAGATTGAAAATTAAAATCATGCATTGATTATTTTTTCACAAACTACCCTTCATAAAATTCATTAAAAACTATATTTATATAGGTTCTTTGTGAACTGATTTCACATAAAAACATTTTGAACTATCTCTACATAAAATTTTCACTAACAACCTATACATATATGTTTTCTAAACTTAATCTATAATATTTATTCATAGAATCCTATTATACACTCATCAGGAACTCTTTCACATCACTTAAGGGATTTGGGAACTCTTTCGCACTATTTAATTACATTTTAAAAAACTAATTTCCACATAATTTTGTGCGTAATCACTTAAGTGACATAATCACTCTTTTATCATTCTCCCTTTTTATTATTCACTACTTAATGGATTTATTAACAAAAATTATATATGAAAAGGGTCCCAAATATATTTCCTAACCACAATATTACTATTTTACTATCTTTTAAGTCAATTCAAACAAGAAATCACCTTCATATCCCTTGTTAATTACAACCATTAAAGAATTAAAATGAAACTGTGTACACCCCTTTAGGATCCTTGGTGATTAGTATGAGATTTCCAAAATTCCTTCGTGAATATATTAAATCATTAATAGATACCGTTTTAAAATATTACCCTTTAAAAATACCATTTTCATTCATGGTATTATTTCCCTTCCAAACAATATCTTCCAGGAAAATCATTCTTTCCTGTGAGTTTTTATTCCTTCACAAAAATCCTTCCCTCAAATGAATAATATTTCAAAAAAAAATTCCATTTTACAATTTATCCTCTGAACATTCTATTCCACCTTTATGTTCTTCTTGAGGAACTCCATCAAATTTTATCTTATTCATTGTTCTGGGTTATTATCAACTTGTTTTTAAGAAAAAAAACATCCCTAAAACTTTGAAACAACATCTTAAATAATATCTTCCAACAATATCCCCCTTTTGGTACGATTTAAATACTTCACACTCCTTAGTTATCCCATTGGTATAACTAAAGCTTGTTTTACCTTAAACAAAAAAAATATTATAAGGACCTGGCCTTAATGCATTACATAATCCAGAATTAAATGAATAATTCACATTGTGGATATTATCAGGTGTAGAGTTTTAGAGAATTCAGCCATAAATATTACATTACATATCAAGAATTACAATTTAGACACTTCTACTCAGTTTCCATTTTTTTCACAGAAATAATTTTTATTTGAAAATAAGAGTCATGTTTATTTCCATGTTTTAGATAGAATGAATTTTCCTTGATCCCATCCTTGACCCTATATATCTCTAAGTCCCGTGAAAAACATTTCAGAACATGGGATGAGCATAAAAAGCTCAGTAAGTGTTATAAAAACAAAAAATAACACATTTGTTGTCATTAAATACATAACATAAGCTCTTTAACATACCTCGTGAAATCATAAGATTTATGAATAACACATAGAAATTGAAAATCTTAAAGGTAACTTATGGAATCCATATCACACTTACATTGTAGCTATCACAGCTATGTGGGGAGTTACATTTGGAATACCCATCACAGTATATTCCCTAAATCTATTAGGAGAAAAATTCATGTTTACCTCCATCACGTTACCCTGGGAACTAGAGATATTTATCGGCCTCACCCACCCCAAGATTATCACGAAACCACTTGTATACGTAATCAATTCTCAAGGACCATAATATAATCATAACACATAACATAAGCATAAATGAAAGATACCATTCCCAAATTGTAATCACAATATATCTTTTCAAGATATTGAACATGATATAGAAATAAATAATCCAAAATCCATTTTCAATACCAAAAACAAGTAAGAGTATATGGTATTTATTTTTTCTTTTAAAAACATTATGTCTTGTTAAGGAAGCCAATGATCAAATAATACGTGTGGTGGAGGAAAGATCTTTTTCACCACTTACATTAAAAACATACATTATTTTTGTCGTTTAGTAAAAAACCTCATAGAAAAAGATCCCCATTGACTGAAATGAATATTGAAAGGTGTTTATACAGAATATTAGATAATTTTGTGTATTAAAACAAAATAATCCTCAATGAATGGAGATTGAGACGAAGTCCCTTACCTTGTATTCGACATGACTCGTTCGTTCGTTAATCTTTTGAATAATAAAATAAATTTAATTTCTACTTTCTTAAGAAAATTTATCAAGTTTATTATTCCTTTTATATCACATATTACCATGTTATAAACAATATGTAATGATTTAAGTTAATAATGGACTTTTTGTCGATATTTGGTACTTGAGTCAAAATTGAACTTCTTATATTTACAATTTGTCTATGTGGTCAAAATTACATTGTATCCAAAATGATATTAATGATTTAGATATCATATATATCCTATATATCCATTATATATATTTATTTATAATAGTACATGACATTTGGTGGTAAGAAATGAAATGCACTGTTCATGGAGAAGGTAAGCCGTACGTACGCATGGATGCTACTTTCATTTCTATTTCATATTTAATGGAATTAAAATAGAATGATACATAGATATATTATAACTCCATTAAACTATCATATATAATATCATTAACTACATCCTTTATATGTCCCACATATGGCATTAACGAGTCATATCACTTTGAGGGGCAGTAGTCCACACTTCCTCAAATGAAATTATCGCATTACCCATAATGAAAACCTTAAAGGTATGATATTAATTGAAAATACATATGCATAAAGAAAACATAAACATAATATATATCATATAAAAATATATCTCCATCATAATGGCCACCATGATAGGCGGTAGGAGATAATTTAACAATCATAGTTTCGTGAGGCGTTAGTTTGACAACCACAGAAACAATATGTTCTTTAACATTTATATAGAGGTGTGTGTAAGTGTTGTTATACTAATTATCATAAAAACATAATATTATATCGAGGATATGGTTTTTGTTATTAAATAAAGGAATAAAAATTGTTTAGGGGGTTGGAGAAGTAAAATAAAACAAAAGAACATAAGAAAAGACGTTACCTTTAAATCGGGTAACTTCCTTTGGTTTGAACCAAAAGGGTTTTCTGATGTGCCTTATACTTAAGTTAAGTCTTCTAGGAGGAGGAGAGATTTGTATGGAGCTTAATTAAAAAGATTCGAGATGAGAAAAGGGTCTTGAGATGTGTGAGAAATGGGTTAGAGGTGAGGGTTTTTTATAAGGGGGAGGAGGGGCTCTTTAGGAAAGTGTAAACATATTATTTTATTACATAGTGGTTTTCAGTTTCTAAATGTCCAAAACTTATGAAAGTAAAATATAAGATTACTCATGATCAAAATAAAATCACCCAGTTAGAATTTGACAAGTATTGTATATTATTTTAATCCATATAATCTTATTTTTTAAAATCTTTTATTAATGAGGTAAACACTGCATCATTATTGTGTCATAAATATTTTAATTTATTTGATGTCAAAAAATTATAAAAAAATTACATGAAATAGGAAATATTTTTATATTTCAAAATAATATTTATAGTCTAAATGATAACATATATAACTCTATGTAAAAATTAATTTAATAAAAGATATTTGTTTATGTCATTTTTGTCTTTACTTTAAGTTAATTAAAATACAGTGTCATTGTGACTCCCAAGTGGCCCCATGAGGTCCCAAAATAGACTCATGGATGCCCATGGTTGGAAGTTTATTGAAAAATATTATTAGAACACATTTAGGGTAATTTTATATTATTATTGTAATATTATTTTACCCTTATTTAACATATTTACTATTTAACCATGGTAAATAAAATATTTACTAAGGTAAATATTCATAATTTATATAAATAAAAGTTATATATTTACACAATTTGGACCTCATGATTCCAAATATGGAATATATTTATTTTAAATTCAAAACACATAATGGGAAGAAATTAATTTAAAATCAATTCCCTTTGTCAAAACAAAAGGTGTGTTTTGAAGAAATAATAACTATCAAAATATTGACACATGTTTATGTCCAATTTCAAAGTAGAATTAATTTCAATGACCAAAATTGGATAAAATGGTAAAAATATAATCTAATTACACTTTAAACTCAATTAAAAAGATAATCTATCCATATAAATTAATTAGATTAAAAGGCAGTTTTGAATAAAAATATAGTATTTTCACTATTCATTAAAAAAATGAACTTTATCAAAAAAATACAAAAATTTCATCCAAATTACATTTTGATGTCCATATTCTAAGGAATAATATTTTATTCAAATAGAACATATAAAAGTGAAAAAAACAAGATTTAAAACAGGATCACCATCAAACGGCTATAAATTGACCTTTTAAAGAATGTTAGATTATTTGTGCTTAAAATTGGGTTCATTCACATTTTAAGCCTCTATATTTTATTGGATAAATGTCAAAACATTTTTAAAACATGATTAATCATATTTTAGTTAGTTATATTCATTCCCTCCAAAACAACGGCTTGGCGTTAACTACCATTTACAATAATAATATAATATTATTATTGTGTAACATAAGATTTTAAGGAACCCATTGTTACTTCCTTCCCAACTTTTGGAAATTGTGTCGGTGCAATTTTATTTACTTATCATATAAATAGGGGTATTTATCCCTCATATAATTTTTAGATTCCCATGTCTACTCTTCAACCATATGGTTTTTCCACAAAACCATTATTTGGTGAATTACATTATTCTATAATACTTGCTCTCTTCAGTCAAGAATCTAGACTGGTTGTTCCTCACAAGAGTGATTCTCTTACAAATGAACAACCACTGGACTTAAAACATGATATAGATCTGGAATATACATTATAATCATTGAAACATGAAAAAAATTGTGTACATGGGAAGAACATGGAGGTAAATCCACTCTGAACGCAACTGATCCAACTTTCCCTAGGATTTCATAAGGTCCAATGTACCTCAAACTGAACATTCCCTTATTACCAAAACACATCACACTTTTACATGGAGAAACTTTGAGAAAGACATGATCACCTACCTCAAAAGAAATATCCTTCCTCTGATTATCTGCATAACTTTTCTACCTGCTTTGATGGGTTCTCATGTGCTTCTGAATCAAGTGATCTTTTTCTACCATCTCTTCTACCAATTTTGGTCCCATCAGCTTGCTTTCACCTACTTCATCCCCAAAAGCTGGAGTTCAACACCTCTTCCCATATAATGTATCAAATGGAACCATCTGTATACTGTAATGAATAATATTATTATATGAAGATTCATCCAAAGAAAGTTGCATGTCCCATCTTTCTTGGTAATCTAGTGAACAAGCATGTAGCATATCCTCCAAGGTCTGTATTGTCCGTTAAGACTTCCCATCTGATTGAGGATGAAAATCTATACTAAAATTTAATTCAATACCCAATGATTTCTGAATTCTTTTCAAAAAATTGGAACTAAACTTGGGATCATGATCAAATTCAATGGAGAGGGGAAATCCATGAAACCTAACTATATCTTTAAAGTAAAACAGAGAAAGTTGATCTAGAGACAATGTATCTCGAATAGGATGGATATTAGTATATTTAGTTAATCGATCAACAATAACCCAGATTGCATTATTACCTCAAGATGTCTTCGGTAATCCCAAAATAAAGTCCAGGAATATATTTTCCTATTTCCACTATAGCACTGGTAAATACTGAAGCATCCCTTTCAGTAATTGTTTCTCTTCTTTAACCTGTTGACAAGTCAAAAATTTCACAATAAAGTCAAAAATATCTCTTTTCATTCCATCCCACCAATAATACACCCCAAGATATTTGTACATCTTAGTACTGTCAGGATGAACTGAAAATGAAGAACTATGAGATTAAAATAACAACTCATTCCTTAACTGTGAATGACAAGGCACGCATAATATTTTCACAAACCTCAAAACACAATCATTATCAATGTTAATTTTATGAATCTAACCCTTATAAAACAACTCTACCCTTTTTTGAAACTCACTATCTTCCTTTTGCGCTTGCATTATTCTATATGATAGAGATTATTTCACTGACACCTAAAACAAAATAGAAGAATTTCTTGCCCCAACAACTTCTATACCAAAAATCAGCAAGTCAAAAACCAAAGGATCACATTAAAAATGTAGCATGGTTAATCAAGCATTACTTTTTAGACTCAAATCATCAGCCACATTATTTTATTTTACCGAATGGTAAAGGATTGTGCAATCATAATACCTGATTAATTCTAATCATCTCCTTTGTATTGTGTTCAATTCTTTATGAGTGAATATATACTTCAAACTTTTATGGTCAGTATATATTTCACATTTTACACCATACAAATGATGCCTCAAAATTTTTAAAGAAAAAACAATAGTATCTAATTTCAAATCATGTGTAAGGTAATTTAAATCATGAGGTTTCAACTAACTTGAAACATAAGCAATTACCTAATAATTCTTCATAAGGAAATAGCCAAGTCATTTCATCAAAGATCACTTTAAATGAAAAAACTCACCAATTTTATAAGGTAGTGCCAATATAGGAGCATTCACCAATATTCTTTTCAATTACTGAAAACAATCATCACATTCTTTTGTCCAGATAAACATAACACCTTTTCGAGTTAACATAGTCATTAGACTAGATAACTGTGAAAAATTCTCAACAAACCTTCGGTAATGACCTAGAAAACCAAAAAAAAAAACAGATCTCACTTATATTTTTGGGCCTTGGCCATTCTTCAACAACTTTTGTTTTAGAACGATCAATTGTTATGTCATTTTTTGAAATAATATGTCCAAGGAATGAAATTTGATGTTACCAAAACTCACACTTTCTGAATTTCCCAAATAGTTTCCTTTCTTTTAAGGTTTTAAAGAAAACCCTTAAATGACATTCATGCTCCTCTTTACTTTTAGAATAAAACAAAATATCACCTACGAACACAAACATAAAATTATCCAAGAACTTATAGAAAATTCTATTCATAAGATCCATGAATACAGTAGGTGCATTGGTTAAACCAAAAGGGATAACATTAAATTTATTATGGCCATATCTAGTATGAAATGTGGTCTTCATAATTTCTACTTCGTTTACTTTAAATTTATGTTACCCCGACCTCAATTCAATCTTCAAAAAATACGAAGCTCCCTAGAGCTGATCAAATAAATCATCGACATGAGGAAAAGGATACTTGTTCTTAACAGTGATGTCATTAAATGCTCTATAATCAATGTAAAGTCTCATTGAACCATCATTATTTTTAACAAATAATATAGGTGCACCCCATGGTGATGTGATAGGTATAATTATACCTTTATACAATAACTCCTGCAATTTATTCTTTAACTCTAAAAGTTCAATTTGATCCATTTGTTAAGGGAGATTTGAAATTGGATTTTCATCAGGAATTAAGTAAATAGTAAATTCAACTTCCCGATCAGGTATAATATCAGGAAACTCATCAGGAAAAACATCAAGGTACTCATTTACCACTGTCACATCATTAATATGAACAGTTCATTTGTTTTCAATAATATGTGCAAGGTTACATTCATTTCCATATTTTACTAGTTTCACAGATTCCAGATACGTTATCAAAACTAAGGGTTCATTCATGTACACAAACTCAAAATCCTTCTGAAATGAAACCTATTTAGCTCTAAAGTCAATCTTAGCATGATAAATAGAAATCTAATCCAAAACCAAATTAACATCAAACTCTACTAGAGTCAAAAAATAAGGTTTTTAGGTAGATTCTTTATGCATACATGGACAAAAAGGTTATTATAATTGTTTTTCTTTCCAAATTATCCCCGGTGTTTTTAGCATAAGTTCAGGATTCAAATCTTGAGATGGAATTCCCAATTTATTATAAAAATTATCAGAAATGAACAAATTTTTAGACCTCAATTCAAACAACATATTGGCATGATATGAACAAACAAATAGTGTATCTAAAACTACTTCATTTGACGGACCAACATCTTCTGAAGTATTTGCAAAGGATTTCACAACCCCTTTCTGATTGCAGTCTTGTTTCTTTACCTTAGCTAAGTTCTTTGTTCGACACTAATTTTCATAATTCCCCATTTCATTGCACATAAAACAATTTACTGACTATAAATCAGATTTTGAATTACCATTAACCTGATCTTTTTCAGTGAAATTATGAGATTTATGTCCCATTTTACCACATCAGTAGTAGTTACTAGAAATAAAAAGACATTCACCAACAATCTTTTTACCAAAATTTTCAAAAACTATAAACTTAAGTTTCTTACCATCAGACTTTTTTGAGGAGTTCAACCCTTTTCCTGCCACCTTGACTTGTTATTCTATTGTTTGTCAAAGAAGACCTGATCATCGACAAACTCCATTTCCACCTTCTCTGCACATCGAACAAGTTTTTCATAATTTTTGAATTCATGAGAATCTAAATCCCTTCGATACACTGTCTTTAATTCTGAGTGAAAATGGTTGATTTTTCTATCAAGATATCGTATAAAATTTGAATTATACCTTGCCAGTCGAGTGAATTTTCCTTCATAAGCAGCCACTGAGTCATCATCCTACCTCAATTCTAGTAATTTTTTCCATTCAAATAAAAACCACCATAGGAAAATATTTCTCAAGAAACATAACTTTGAATTCATCCCAATCAAGAGCATAAAACTCTTCACTATCCCTGATATTTTTCACCATCTACCACCACAGATCATCTTCACCTTCAAATGGTAAATAGTAAGACCAACCTTTTGATGTTTTGAACACCCCATAACATCGAAAATATTCTACAGTGCATTAGTAAACCATTTTGCTATCACAGGGCCAAATGATCCTCTGAATGATGGGGGATGTTGCCTCATTAAATGATCCACCACTGACATGTTCCTATGTGGTTGATCTGACAGATCTCATGTATGGATACCACCACCATTTATAGCACGATTCAACTGTGCCATCACTACAACATACTATTTTGTTCAGATTCTGACCATATCAGGATGCTTATTTGGAAGGTTGTCTTCCACTTCATGATATCCCATCATAGCTGCCATGTTTCCTTAGTGGAAAACCATTTTGAACCTAGAAATATCTTAGGTGAAGAAACATGGTAATCTGTAAATTCTATATCACTTAATTCTTACCATAAATTATTTTATGGACATTAATTTAACAATATCCTAACTTCAAAAGTTATCTAAACCGACCATTGATACCAACTATAAGAACCTAGTCTTAAAACATTACATAATCTTTAATTAAATGAATAACTCACATTGAAGATATTTTTAGGTTTATAGTTTTAAATAATTAGGCCACAACGATTACATTACGTCTAAAAAATTACAAAGTAGACACTTCTACTCAGTTTCCATTTTTTACAAAAATTTGAAAAAAAACACCTGAAAAAAAGAGTCATGTCTAGTTTCATGTTTTAGACAACATGGTTTTTCCTTTCTCCCATCCTTTATCCTATTCATCTTTAAGTCTTGTGAAAAACATTTCAAAAACATTGGATGAGCAAAAGAAGAACAATAATTTTTATAAATCAAAGAAATAAAACAGTTGTTATTTATTACATACATAATACTAGCTCTCTAAAATACCTCATGAAATAATAAGATTTATGAATAACACATAGAAATAATAAGTCATAGATATAACTTGCGGAATCCATAACATACTTACATTGTAGCTATAACAACTATGTAGGGAGTTACATTTTGAATACACATCACAACATATTCTCTAAATATCTTGGGAGAAACATTAAAATTTACCTATGTCACGTTACCTGATGCATTTGAGAGCAATCTCAGGCTCACCCACCCTAGGTTTATAATGGAACCAACCATATATGTAAACAATGCCAAAGGACCATAATATAATCGTAACACATGACATATGCATATAGGAAAGATAACATTACCAAATTGAAATCACAATATATCTTTTGAAGATATTGAACAAGATATTGAAATAATAAATCCAAAAACTATTTTCAATTACAAAATATGTAAAATATTATATGGTAGTTATTTGTCTTTTAAAAAAATTATAGCTTTTTAAGTAAGCCAAAGATCAAATAATACTCGCGGCGGCAGAAAGGTCATTTTCACTGCGTACATTAGAAACAAACATTATTCTTGTCTTTTAGTAAAACACAGCGTAGAAAAAGATCCTCTTTGAATGAAATGAAAATTCAAAGGTTTTTTTATAGAGTATAAAATAAATTCCTGTATTAAAACAAAATATGCCTCAATAAAAGGAAATTTAGACAATGCCCCTGACATCGTGTCTGACTTGACTCATTCGTTCTTTAATCTCTTTAATAATAAACTAAAGTTAATTTTTACTTGCTTAATAACCTTTTTAAAGTTTATAATTCCTTTTTTATAACATATTACCATGCTATAAACATTAGGTTATCATTTAGGTTAATAACTGTTGTTTTGTTGATATTTGGTACTTGAGTCAAAAATGAACTTCTTATATTTACAAGTTGTCTATATGGTCAAACTTCCATTGTCTCCAGAATGATATTAATGATTTAAATATCATATATATATCATATATATCCAGTATATATAAATGTATTTATAACAATAAATAACACTTGGAGGTAAGAAATGAATTGTACCATTCGTAGAGACTGTAAGCCATACATACGCATGAACGCTACTATCATTTATATTTTATATTTAATGGAATTAAAATATAATGATACATACGTATATTATAATTCCTGTATAATATAACATATAATACCATTAACTCCATCCTTTATACATCCCACATATGGAATTAACGAGTCATATCACTTTGAGGGGGTGGTAGTCCACACTTCCCCAAATGAAATTATCGCGTTTACCAATAATGGAAACCATAAAGGTATGCTATAAATGGAAAATACAGAATCCCAAAGTAAACATAAACATAATATGTTTCATATATAATTACAGTTCCATCATAATTTCCACCATGAGGGGTGGTAGGAGATAATTTAACAATCATAGTTTCGTGAGGCGTTAGTTTTCCATCCAGATAATCAATATGTTCATTACCCATTAGATAGTGGTGTGTTTAAGTGTTGTTCAAATACTTCTCATAAAAACATACTATTATATCTAGGATACTGTTTTTTTAATTAAAGAAATCAATAAAAAGTGGTTAGGGTGTTTGAGAAGTAAAATAAAATAAAAGAACTTAAGAAAAGACGTTACCTTTAAATCGGGTATCTTCCTTTGGTTTGAACCAAAAGGGTTTTTTGATGTGACTTATGCCAATGTTAAAACTTTTAAATGGAGGATATGGATGTAGGTAGATTAATTTTCAAGATTTTGGATGATCCAAGGGGCTTGATAGGTGTGAGGAATGGGTTAGAGGTGAGAGCTTTTTATAAGGGGGAGGAGGGGCTCTTTAGGAAAGTGTGAAAATATTATTTTATTACATAATGATTTTCAGTTTCAAATTGTAAAAAACTAATTAAAGCAAAATATAAAATGACTCATGGTAAAAATAAAATCATCCAAATGTAATTGGACGGGTTTTGGATATTATTTTAATCATTATAATCTTAGTTATTTAAATATTTTATTATTAAGGTAAACACTACATCATTATTGGGTCATAAATATTTTAATTTATTTGATGTAAAAAAATTATAAAAAACTTCAATGATTTAGGAAATTTTTGTATATTTCCAAATAATATTAATATTCAAAAATATAACTTATATAAACTTATATAAAAATTAATTTACTAAAAGATATTTGTTTAAGTCATTTTTTTCTTTACATTAAGTTAATTAAAATTAAGTGTCATTGTCACTCCCATGTGGCCCCACGAGGTCCAAAAATCAACCCAAGGATGACTATGGTCGGATGTGTATCAGCCAATAGAATTAGGACACATTTTAGGATAATTTTATATTATTATAGTAATATTTGTTTACCCTTATTTACCTGATTTACCCTTTAACCATGGTAAATAAAATATTTACTAAAGTAAATATTCATAATGTATTAAAAAGATACATATTTACAAAATTTGGACCTCCTGATTCCAAATATGGAATCCATTTTCCAAATTAAAAACACAAAAGTGGAAGAAATTAATTTATAATTAATTCCTGATGTAAAAACAAAAGGTGTGTTTTTAAGAAATAATAACTATAAAAAACTGACACTTGTTTATGTCCAATTTCAAAGTGAAAGTAATTAAAATGACCAATATTGGATTAAATGGTAAATATATAATCTAATTACATTTTAAAACCAATTAAAAATATTATATAACCATATAAATAAAATAGATTAAAAGGCAGTTTTGAATTAAAATACAGTATTTTCACAATTCATTAAAAAATGAACTTTATCAGAAAAATACAAAAATTTCATCCAAATTATATTTTTATTTCCTGATTCTAAATAATAATTTATTTTTGTCAAATATAACATATAAAATTCACAAAAACTAGATTCAAAAAGGGTTCACCATCAAAAGGTGGAAAATCGACCTTTTAAGGAATATTAGAGTATTTGTGCTTAAAATTTGATTGATTCACATTTTAAGACTCTAAAATTTAATAGATAAATGTAAAAACATTTAAAAATCATGTATCATCATATTTTAGTTAGTTCTGTTCATTCCCGCCAATACAACAACTAGGCTTTAACTACCATTTAAAATAAAAATATTATATTATTATTGTGCAACGTAAGATTTCAAAGAAACTCATTATTGCGTATCTGGTATTCCATCAAACTTAGAAACCCCTTTAAGGTAAAATTAATATTTAATTCACAAAATATTAATTAAAAACAAAATGTATTATGTTTTTATTTACCTATGACGTTATAAATATTGTTTAATTTTTGGTAGTGATAAAAGAATCACTCAACACGTACTATAATCCCACATGAATCAATCTAGAAATGAGAATCTATATTAATATGTAATTATAATCATTCAGTGACGTCATTAAACTCTTGGGATCCACATGACCTAGAATAATAATAAATTATCATCAATAGGTCACTTAATTCAGTTCTCAGGATCCACTTGACCCTCGTTGTCAGCCTTCTTTCATCAAAGTTTTTCTTTATGATATTTATCCTATATATATTGAAGACTATTACACATATTATTACATTTTTTAACATAATTATCCATCTAGTACATCCTAAAGAAATTGAGGCCTATTTTATTTGTAAGACTAGGTTTATTATACATCAAAAGGAAACTAAAACACGACATCCACATTTCAGTATAAATAACATTCTCTTAAATAGATTTGAGGTTCTAATAACACACAGAATAACTAGGGGAATACATTAAAGAAACGGGTGAGTTAAAAATCCCAGTAAGTGAGAAAACAAGATATAGAAACACAAAATGTGATTCAAATGTGTTAATAAATATCTTAAAGGATAAAGATCATAAGGAATCACAAAGAAGTATAACAAAAGTAACATGGTATCCTAGGATAATTGTAATATAAAAAATGTGGTGAAAACTTATAAAGTGACATAAATATGTTTCAAGACTATCATTTATGATAATATCAAATTATGGAAAAGGTCCCATATTGGATTAGGCTTACTCGCTAATCTCATACATGATATATCATGAGAATTAAAAATTACTGAATGCATTGGAGTTTATATGGGTACAAACATAATCAAATGTTCTTGATACATGTGTTCCATATAAAGGAATTAAATCATAAGGAAAACCATATAAATTTCCAATGGAATGAAAATGTGTAAAATAATCTTTCCTCATATCATAATCAAATAAAATTTCAAAAGGAAGGAGTTTCAGAAATAAACAAAAAACATGTATTACACCATATAATGAAGGGAGAATAATCTAGGTATATAAATTAGATATATATATATATATAATTTATTACCATTACATTACATTATATAGAGATTGTAACGCCCCGACCCCAGTTACCCAGAGTCAGTGCATTATTACATTACATTGGCATGATCACAAGAAAGATCAAATCTCGAAAGACCGATTGGTTTAGTATCCTTGGAAACACTAGATATATTCATAAGTTTTACATTACATCATAAAATGAAAAACTACTACAACAACATAATGTCTCCATAATCCACACTCATATCCCCACATAATATCCCTGCAGGTCATTCATAACTTACTTCTTCACTTCCTGGGAAAAATAAAACATAGAAAAGGGGTGAGCTCAAATGCCCAGTAAGGATAACAATATAGCGGAAACTTTCATAAATAAGAATAAACATTTAAGGCAATGTATAACTAAAACAAAAGCCTTTTAAATATGAACTTTCAACATGGTATGGCATAAATAAAATGAAATAATGCCATTTACTTATTCACATGGATATTCTACTAATCGAATAATCACATGCAAAAATCAATAACCATTTTCATAATGTTGGAATGCATAATGCCAGACTATCATAACCACATAGCCAAGGCCTCGTGCCAAGACTACAAATAAGATTTTGTCAAGGCCTTGTTCCAAGACACTAGTTTGTCTCATGAGACCTACCGAGGCATCGAGTAGCTATAGCGGGCTCCACCCGTCACTTATTAAGTCCAATGCATTCCCATATGAAAAGGTTTAGACATAACATAAACATTCGTATTAAAAACTAGCATACGAAATGTCAATAATTTCACCATAAACTATGAATGGTATAAAAATAGCACATCCATAGTCAAACATATCACAAAACCTTCAATACAATATAGAAGTTTTGTATCATAATAAATCAACTTCAAATAATCTTAAAATCCATCAAAGGATGTTGACGTAGATGAAATCAAAATTCTTTTTAAAGAAATATCTTTTTTTATTTTGAAATCATTTAAGATCCACATAAAATAAAACATTTTCTTTGAAAATATTCTTATAAGCTTGTAAGGGAAGTTTTGAAGATTTTATAACGGTGGAAATTAGCCGCACCCGCCGTATAAGTTAAAAAAAACATTCTTACCTTAATTCTGTCGAAAAGGTTAAAAATGACCTTGTTTTGAAAATGATGGAAAGATTCCTTTATAAACCTCTTATAAAAAGTCAAACAAGGGTATAAATGACTTTAACCTATATTCTTGTAAATAATAAATATGTTTTGAAATACATTTCGAAGAAACATGGATGTGGATGATAAAGAAATCCCAGTAGATTATTACGTATAAACAACCTCGGATAATGAAGAGATTGTGAAATAACCCTTACCTTGTACTTTTCCTTGGTTGGGGTAGGTTAACCTCCTGTATAATGGTGAAATAGTTGTTATTAAATTATACAAGAATCATATATATTAATATGATATCATATATGATCTTTTAACATTGATTTGTTAATAATATCTTAGAATTATCGTCGTTTCGGGAGTTAACTTACTCATTTTCTTTTATATGTTTTGTAACATAAGCCATGGTTGTTGTATCTTATTCATATCCAGAATGATATCCAGTCCTTAAACATCATTTTTAAATCATCAAATGATAATTATACTTGAATGGATACGATGGAGAATGAATCTCATCGCGTTCGTGGAGACGGTAGTCCGTACGTACGCACGAGCGACAATATCATTCTTTTGATATTAAAATAATATATAAATGAATGTTATATCATATATACAGAATCATTAACATGTTATATTTATTATTTACATGAGTTACACATCATTATTATACCCATCCAAATAATAATATATTGAATAACAATTACACCACGACGTGGAGACGGTAAGCCGTACGTACGCACGTATGGTGACATGTTATTCAAAGGGTGGATAGAATACTGAATATGGTTGTACCATATTTATAATAGCATCACAGTATATGTGAGATACTGGAGTTATTATTTTAGAATGGTAAGAACAAAGGAAAAAGAAGTGGAAGAAGAAATGAACTTGGAGAAGGGTGGTGAAATCATTACCTCTTCTTCGGGTTCTTCCTTTTGATTTGATCAAAAGGGCTCCTTAGGTTGGCTTTCTGATCAAACTAAGGCCTCTAGGTTGTAGTGAGGGATGTTGTGAGAGTATTTGGGCAGAGTTTGGCCGAACCAAAAGGCTTTGAAGGTGTGAAGAAATGAGAAGGAGGAGTGCCCTTTTATAAGAGGGGTGAGGGGAACCTTTGGAAAAGCTAGAAATATTAATTTATAATAAATTCATATTCGGTTTCTAAAGGCTCCAAAGTTTATTATTCAAAGTTTAAGGTGGGTATAGGTCGAAAACCACTCAACCAATATAATTTAGACAGGTTTGGGTACTTATATTAACCTTATCTTTAAGTATTAACTCTAAGTTAATTAGTTTCACTTTTACAATGTCTCTTTGTATTTTTATATAATATGGTTAATAAACTTACTATATACATCCAAGCGACCCCCAAGTGGTCCATTAATGATGAACCTATCATGATATAAGTCTCTTGGCCGAACCTTAGATTTTTAGGAATTTAATATCAATTAATAATATAATATATTTTTTTAAGAACTCTTTTATGTCAATTTTGACACTATTCAATAGTTGATTTTTGTGAAACTCATAACAGATTGATTACTTCGAACAAAGTCAATTAAATCAATCCTAATATATCATATTATCCTATAAAATTAGTTTAATTCATTAAAAGTTTCATATTATATTTTTTTGGGTATTTATAATATCAATTATTTTAATTTTTCACTATTATAGTAATTACTGCATCATCATTGTGTCATAAATAAAATAAATTATTTAACGTATAAAAATTATAAATAAAATATCATTATGTAGGAAATCTTTTTAGCTTTATAATGAATATTTATAATCTAAAATACAACTTATATACCCCTATGTAACAATTCTTTTGCTAAAAGATATATGCTTGTGTCATTTTTGTATTCATTTTGACTTAATTAAAATAAAGTGTCATCATCACTTACAAGTGGATCCATGGGGTCCCAAAATTGACACAAAGATGCCCATGGTCTACCATGTATCAACCAATAGGGTTAAGACACATTTTATGGTAATTTAGTATTATTATAATATTATTTTTTAACCCTTATTTTCCGGATTTACCCTTAACCATGGTAAATAAAATATTTACCGCAGTAATTATTCAAAATGTCTAAAAATAAAAGTTACCTATTTACACAATTTGGAAATCCTGATTCAAAATATGGAATCCATTTTTCTAAATTCAAAACACATAAGTGGAGGAAATTAATTTAAAATTAATTCCCGCTGTCAAAACAAAAAGCGTGTTTTTAAGAGGTAATAACTATCAAAAGATTGACACTTGTTTATGTTCGGTTTAATTGTAAAATTATGTCCAATGACCAACATTATATTAAATGGTAAAAATATATTCTAAATATACTTTAAAACTACTAAAATTCATAATTTATCATTATTAATTATTTTGATTAAAAAAGTTGTTTTTAATTAAAATTTAGTAATTTTCACTATTCATCAAAATATGAAAGTTATCCGAAAAGTACCAAAATTTCACCTTAGGCTAAATTAGATATTCCGAATCCAAAAATGAATTCCATTTTGAAATATAAAATATATATAATTTTAAAAAGTAGTTATTACTATTCATAACGGCTAGTTTAATTGGTTGTTAGAACTCGGTGTTGCGTACAACACACGCTATCACATTATTCAAAGAGAAGCGTACCGTAGAAGCTTGGGATGTTTCATTTTAAATTTTTGATGCCCCCATTTAGTCAAAAAGTTTAAAATATAGTATTTAAAAAGGGTTCACTATTAAAGTTGATAAAAGTGCAATACTGAAAATGAATTTGTTCTTGCATTATATCTAAGAAACTCATAATATGGATTCTAAAATTATAAGGATTATATAAACATTAAAATTTATCTAATACTGTTCATAACCTCTTTTGAACGGCTTGTTTGGTAAGTCATGGTGTGCTTGAACTTTGTGTTCCATGTAGTGAAATTTATTGAATTATTTTGAAGAACTAACACACTATGAAATCTTGGGGTGTTACATTCTCCCCTCCTTCAATAAATTGCGTCCTCGCAATTTGAAATTGTTCTTCGAAAATAAAAGGTTGAAAATATATAATATATTTGTGGAAAACCCCACATCGAAAA
Source organism: Viscum album (assembly GCA_963277665.1). NCBI lineage: Eukaryota > Viridiplantae > Streptophyta > Magnoliopsida > Santalales > Viscaceae > Viscum > Viscum album. The sequence goes on along the minus strand of OY728132.1, from coordinate 1,844,649,482 downwards.
TTGGGTAACTAAAATTTAGTCTTAATATGAGGAAAAGAGAAATGAAAGGGTCACCACCAAATTATGATCTCGATTAGGAGAACATTGGTGGCAATTTGAGACATATAATTGGAGGAAAAACGTAAATATTTATAGGTAGTGATTGAGGTCATCAATCACAAACAAGTATAAAATTGAGCTCCTTAAATTCATCAATCTATGATTATGTGAAATACCATCAGTTCAACAAAACATAGGGTATTAGGATAACACATTTTTGACGTTTCAAAATATCTTAGTTGAAATCCCACATCGAAAAATGAATTAATGAGGCCTCTATTTAAAATAAAGAGTCGAAAGTATGAAGATTACTGAAAATAACACATACTAGGGTTCTATGTAGTAAAATATGGATATGGAAGAAAAATCTAACCATCAATTACCTGATGGAGAGTGGTAGAGAACATGGCTATGAAAAGGCCAACAATCCCAAAGCCATAAATTAGTGATGATTTAAGGTACCATCTAGGAAAACATTGTTGTTCTAATTTGCTTTTCTTAATATTGAGGAATTTTTTATGAGATTGGCTAAGATCATATAGAGATATACTTACTTTATAATTCGAGTTTTATCCATTAATAAATTTCTACCACATACTCATCTTTCACTCTAAAAGATAATAGAATGTAAAAAAATTCTATTTACACTATTCCTATAGGGTTCCAAAATAAACGAATTTATAATTCATCTAAAAGATCTTTTAATAAAAACTACATTATTTAATCCAGGACATCTCGTGGGCCAGTGGTAGGTGATACAACCTTGTCGCCCTTTGGTTGCGGGTTCAAGTCTCGCAGCCTTGCCGGACGCAACGGGTTGCCGCCCGACCTCCGGGTTGTCCTTTTATGGAAATCCAAAATAATCCAAACTAGAACTATCCAAAATACTTCTATCCAAACTCACAGTCCAACATTTATAAGGAAGTTAAACATAATATAGATCCTTTTTACCCCGTAATAGCATATGAATACCTTCATCATGTATTACCATATTCCTTATTGATTACATTCATGTTCCCTTATTCCATATAGAATGCTAGATATACTTCATTAATCCAAAAATGTTTTAAACCCCAACAATGATGGAATATACAAATCATTAATCAGCTTCAAGGTAGTCAATAATATCCAATATAATTTATCCAAAATAATCACATATTATTCCAAAATCACTACCTCAGTATCAGAACTATATTATGATTTATCATTCTCTCAACCATATATTTTCCAAAAATTTAACCTTCTATTGAGTCACTTTTCTTTGTTCCACACAATCTCAAGTCCTTAATGAAATAGTACTGCAGTACAATCCTTATATACTCCATAATTATTATAACAAGTACATTGTTGATACAACACTCAATTGACATAATCAACATAAGAACTCTAATCATTCCTCTTCATCTGTGGTAGTATCATAACTTGATTATTATCCAATAGAATTATTTGCGGCATAGTCTGATGACTGGGACATAGGTTCGCGTAGTGTCCAAACTCCTTGCAAATGAAGCATTGTACATTTAAAACCATTTTCTCACCCTTGAAGTCACGTACTTTGTGCCCTTTTCCTCCACACTTATAACAAACTCCCATTCCTTTCAGGCAAGTTCCAGGGTGTTTCTTTCCACAGTTACCACATATGGGAAAATTCTTCTTTTCCCTCTTCCCTTTATCCATCTTTCTCTCTTCTATCCTTTTCTTCTCTTGCTTCCCTTCAAAGCCATAGGACTCAGTAAACTCTTTACTTATCTTATCAACACATGATATTATTTCTTCATATGATGATAATACATGGGAGACTATTTCTCTTATAAATTCTAGCTTAAGACCATGAAAGATATGATCCTTCCTTCTCTTTGGATCATGTGCATTTCTGGAGTTCTCATTCCTTCTACTGGGCGCCATTTCTAAACAATGGCATAAACTAGATCAGTTTATGAATCAAAATACATAATCCCATACTTATAAAACACTTAACATAAATTGAACTATTTATGGATATAATCCATAATCATAAAAATGTTTTCTTTGAGGAAGTATATACTCATAAACCCTTCATAATGATTTGTAAAGAAAATGAGAGTTATCCTAAGCATATCCTCCGGGAGTGTCATAACCAAGAGTGCAGCAAGGCCCATTGTCGTGCACCAGTTCCCGTTCGAGTCTAGCTCAAAGCGGTGTTTTCGGGTTTTACACCTAGGTACATCTGTGCCAGAGCCGCCTCTACCTGGTCGTATCCAGACAGGGATGTATTGCTCGGAAAACTAACAAAATCTCTACAATACCAAAATTCTAGGAAGTTATTCTATACTAATCCTCAAATTTAATCTTAGGTCTACGTGCTCTAATCAGAGTTTATCTAAATCTAGCTTCCATGGTTTGTACTAAACTTCCTCTGATACCAACTGTAACTTCCCGACCCCAGTTACCCAGAGTCGGTGCATTATTACATTACATTGGCATGATCACAAGAAAGATCAAATCTCGAAAGACCGATTGGTTTAGTAGCTTTGGAAACACTAGATATATTCATAAGTTTTACATTACATCATAAAATGAAAAACTACTACAACAACATAATGTCTCCATAATCCACACTCATATCCCCACATAATATCCCTGCAGGTCATTCATAACTTACTTCTTCACTTCCTGGGAAAAATAAAACATAGAAAAGGGGTGAGCTCAAATGCCCAGAAAGGATAACAATATAGCGGAAACTTTCATAAATAAGAATATACATTTAAGGCAATGTATAACTAAAACAAAAGCCTTTTAAATATGAACTTTCAACATGGTATGGCATAAATAAAATGAAATAATGCCATTTACATATTCACATGGATATTCTACTAATCAAATAATCACATGCAAAAATCAATAACCACTTTCATAATGTTGGAATGCATAATGCCAGACTATCATAACCACATAGCCAAGGCCTCGTGCCAAGACTACAAATAAGATTTTGTCAAGGCCTTATGCCAAGACACTAGTTTGTCTCATGAGACCTACCGATGCATCGAGGAGCTATAGCGGGCTCCACCCGTCACTTATTAAGTCCAATGCATTCCCATATGAAAAGATTTAGACATAACATAAAAATTCGTATTAAAAACTAGCATACGAAATGTCAATAATTTCACCATAAAATATGAATGGTATAAAAATAGCACATCCATAGTAAAACATATCACAAAACCTTCAATACAATATAGAAGTTTTGTATCATAATAAATCAACTTCAAATAATCTTAAAATCCATCAAAGGATGTTGACGTAGATGAAATCAAAACTCTTTTTAAAGAAATATCTCCTTTTATTTTGAAATCATTTAAGATCCATATAAAATAAAACATTTTCTTTGAAAATATTCTTATAAGCTTGTAAGGGAAGTTTTGAAGATTTTATAACGGCGGAAATTAGCCGCACCCGCCGTATAAGTTAAAAAAAACATTCTTACCTTAATTCTGTCGAAAAGGTTAAAAATGACCTTGTTTTGAAAACGATGGAAAGATTCCTTTATAAACCTCTTATAAAAAGTCAAACAAGGGTATAAATGACTTTAACCCATATTCTTGTAAATAATAAATATGTTTTGAAATACATTTCGAAGAAACATGGATGTGGATGATAAAGAAATCCCAGTAGATTGTTACGTATAAACAACCTCGGATAATGAAGAGATTATGAAATAACCCTTACCTTGTACTTTTCCTTGGTTGGGGTAGGTTAACCTCCTGTATAATGGTGAAATAGTTGTTATTAAATTATACAAGAATCATATATATTAATATGATATCATATATGATCTTTTAACATTGATTTGTTAATAATATCTTAGAATTATCGTCGTTTCGGGAGTTAACTTACTCATTTTCTTTTATATGTTTTGTTACATAAGCCATGGTTGTTGTATCTTATTCATATCCAGAATGATATACAGTCCTTAAACATCATTTTTAAATCATCAAATGATAATTATACTTGAATGGATACGATGGAGAATGAATCTCATCGCGTTCGTGGAGACGGTAGTCCGTACGTACGCACGAGCGACAATATCATTCTTTTGATATTAAAATAATATATAAATGAATGTTATATCATATATAAAGAATCATTAACATGTTATATTTATTATTTACATGAGTTACACATCATTATTATACCCATCCAAATAATAATATATTGAATAACAATTACACCACGACGTGGAGACGGTAAGCCGTACGTACGCACGTATGGTGACATGTTATTCAAAGGGTGGATAGAATACTGAATATGGTTGTACCATATTTATAATAACATCACAGTATATGTGAGATACTGGAGTTATTATTTTATAATGGTAAGAACAAAGGAAAAAGAAGTGGAAGAAGAAATGAACTTGGAGAAGGGTGGTGAAATCATTACCTCTTCTTCGGGTTCTTCCTTTTGATTTGATCAAAAGGGCTCCTTAGGTTGGCTTTCTGATCAAAATAAGGCCTCTAGGTTGTAGTGAGGGATGTTGTGAGAGTATTTGGGCAGAGTTTGGCCGAACCAAAAGGCTTTGAAGGTGTGAAGAAATGAGAAGGAGGAGTGCCCTTTTATAAGAGGGGTGAGAGGCACCTTTGGAAAAGCTAGAAATATTAATTTATAATAAATTCATATTCGGTTTCTAAAGGCTCCAAAGTTGATTATTCAAAGTTTAAGGTGGTTATAGGTCGAAAAACACTCAACCAATAGAATTTAGACAGGTTTGGGTACTTATATTAACCTTATCTATAAGTATTAACTCTAAGTTAATTAGTTTCACTTTTACAATGTCTCTTTGTATTTCTATATAATATGGTTAGTAAACTTACTATATACATCCAAGAGACCCCCAAGAGGTCCATTAATGATGAACCTATCATGATATAAGTCTCTTGGCTGAACCTTAGATTTTTAGGAATTTAATATCAATTAATAATATAATATTTGTTTTAAGAACTCTTTTATGTCAATTTTGACACTATTCAATAGTTGATTTTTGTGAAACTCATAACAGATTTATTACTTAGAACAAAGTCAATTAAATAAATAATAATATATCATATTATCCTATAAAATTAGTTTAATTCATTAAAAGTTTCATATTATATTTTTTTGGGTATTTATAATATCAATTATTTTAATTTTTCACTATTATAGTAATTACTGCATCATCATTGTGTCATAAATAAAATAAATTATTTAATGTCTAAAAATTATAAATAAAATATCATTATGTAGGAAATCTTTTTAGATTTATAATGAATATTTATAATCTAAAATACAACTTATATAACCCTATGTAACAATTGTTTTGCTAAAAGATATATGCTTGTGTCATTTTTGTATTCATTTTGACTTAATTAAAATAAAGTGTCATCATCACTTACAAGTGGATCCATGGGGTCCCAAAATTGACACAAAGATGCCCATGGTCTACCATGTATCAACCAATAGGGTTAAGACACGTTTTAGGGTAATTTAGTATTATTATAATATTATTTTTTAACCCTTATTTACCGGATTTACCCTTAACCATGGTAAATAAAATATTTACCGCAGTAATTATTCAAAATGTCTAAAAATAAAAGTTACCTATTTACACAATTTGGACATCCTGATTCAAAATATGGAATCCATTTTTCTAAATTCAAAACACATAAGTGGCAGAAATTAATTTAAAATTAATTCCCGCTGTCAAAACAAAAAGCGTGTTTTTAAGAGGTAATAACTATCAAAAGATTGACACTTGTTTATGTTCGGTTTAATTGTAAAATTATGTCCAATGACCAACATTATATTAAATGGTAAAAATATATTCTAAATATACTTTAAAACTACTAAAATTCATAATTTATCATTATTAATTATTTTGATTAAAAAAGTTGTTTTTAATTAAAATTTAGTAATTTTCACTATTCATCAAAATATGAAAGTTATCCGAAAAGTACCAAAATTTCACCTTAGGCTAAATTAGATATTCCCATTCCAAAAATGAAGTCCATTTTGAAATATAAAATATATATAATTTTAAAAAGTAGTTATTACTATTCATAACGGCTAGTTTAATTGGTTGTTAGAACTCGGTGTTGCGTACAACACACGCTATCACATTATTCAAAGAGAAGCGTACCGTAGAAGCTTGGGATGTTTCATTTTAAATTTTTGATGCCCCCATTTAGTCAAAAAGTTTAAAATATAGTATTTAAAAAGGGTTCACTATTAAAGTTGATAAAAGTGCAATACTGAAAATGAATTTGTTCTTGCATTATATCTAAGAAACTCATAATATGGATTCTAAAATTATAAGGATTATATAAACATTAAAATTTATCTAATACTGTTCATAACCTCTTTTGAACGGCTTGTTTGGTAAGTCATGGTGTGCTTGAACTTTGTGTTGCATGTAGTGAAATTTATTGAATTATTTTGAAGAACTAACACACTATGAAATCTTGGGGTGTTACATTCTCCCCTCCTTCAATAAATTGCGTCCTCGCAATTTGAAATTGTTCTTCAAAAATAAAAGGTTGAAAATATATAATATATTTGTGGGAAACCCCACATCGGAAATTGGGTTACTAAAATTTAGTCTTAATATGAGGAAAAGAGAAATGAAAGGGTCACCACCAAATTATGATCTCGATTAGGAGAACATTGGTGGCAATTTGAGACATATAATTGGAGGAAAAACGTAAATATTTATAGGTAGTGATTGAGGTCATCAATCACAAACAAGTATAAAATTGAGCTCCTTAAATTCATCAATCTATGATGATGTGAAATACCATCGGTTCAACAAAACATAGGGTATTAGGATAACACATTTTTGACGTTTCAAAATATCTTAGTTGAAATCCCACATCGAAAAATGAATTAATGAGGCCTCTATTTAAAATAAAGAGTCGAAAGTATGAAGATTACCGAAAATAACACATACTAGGGTTCCATGTAGTAAAATATGGATATGGAAGAAAAATCTAACCATCAATTACCTGATGGAGAGTGGTAGAGAACATGGTTATGAAAAGGCCAACAATCCCAAAGCCATAAATTAGTGATGATTTAAGGTACCATCTAGGAAAACATTTTTGTTCTAATTTGCTTTTCTTAATATTGAGGAATTTTTTTTGAGATTGGCTAAGATCATATAGAGATATACTTACTTTATAATTAGAGTTTTATCCATTAATAAATTTCTACCACATACTCATCTTTCACTCTAAAAGATAATAGAATGTAAAAAAATTCTATTTACACTATTCGTATAGGGTTCCAAAATAAACGAATTTATAATTCATCTAAAAGATCTTTTAATAAAAACTACATTATTTAATCCAGGACATCTCATGGGCCAGTGGTAGGTGATACACCCTTGTCGCCCTTCGGTTGCGGGTTCAAGTCTCGCAGCCTTGCCGGACGCGACGGGTTGCCGCCCGACCTCCGGGTTGTCCTTTTATGGAAATCCAAAATAATCCAAACTAGAACTATCCAAAATACTTCTATCCAAACTCACAGTCCAACATTTATAAGGAAGTTAAACATAATATAGATCCTTTTTACCCCGTAATATCATATGAATACCTTCATCATGTATTACCATATTCCTTATCGATTACATTCATGTTCCCTTATTCCATATAGAATGCTGGATATACTTCATTAATCCAAAAATGTTTTAAACCCCAACAATGATGGAATATACAAATCATTAATCAGCTTCAAGGTATTCAATAATATCCAATATAATTTATCCAAAATAATCACATATTATTCCAAAATCACTACCTCAGTATCAGAACTATATTATGATTTATCATTCTCTCAACCATATATTTTCCAAAAATTTAACCTTCTATTGAGTCACTTTTCTTTGTTCCACACAATCTCAAGTCCTTAATGAAATAGTACTGCAGTACAATCCTTATATACTCTATAATTATTATAACAAGTACATTGTTGATACAACACTCAATTGACATAATCAACATAAGAACTCTAATCATTCCTCTTCATCTGTGGTAGTACCATAACTTGATTATTATCCAATAGCATTATTTGCGGCATAGTCTGATGACTGGGACATAGGTTCGCGTAGTGTCCAAACTCCTTGCAAATGAAGCATTGTACATTTAAAACCATTTTCTCACCCTTGCAGTCACGTACTTTGTGCCCTTTTCCTCCACACTTATAACAAACTCCCATTCCTTTCAGGCAAGTTCCAGGGTGTTTCTTTCCACAGTTACCACATATGGGAAAATTCTTCTTTTCCCTCTTCCCTTTATCCATCTTTCTCTCTTCTATCCTTTTCTTCTCTTGCTTCCCTTCAAAGCCATAGGACTCAGTAAACTCTTTACTTATCTTATCAACACATGATATTATTTCTTCATATGATGATAATACATGGGAGACTATTTCTCTTATAAATTCTATCTTAAGACCATGAAAGATATGATCCTTCCTTCTCTTTGGATCATGTGCATTTCTGGAGTTCTCATTCCTTCTATTGGGCGCCATTTCTAAACAATGGCATAAACTAGATCAGTTTATGAATCAAAATACATAATCCCATACTTATAAAACACTTAACATAAATTGAACTATTTATGGATATAATCCATAATCATAAAAATGTTTTCTTTGAGGAAGTATATACTCATAAACCCTTCATAATGATTTGTAAAGAAAATGAGAGTTATCCTAAGCATATCCCCCGGGAGTGTCGTAACCAAGAGTGCAGCAAGGCCCGTTGTCGTGCACCAGTTCCCGTTCGAGTCTAGCTCAAAGCGGTGTTTTCGGGTTTTACCCCTAGGTACATCTGTGCCAGAGCCGCCTCTACCTGCTCGTATCCAGACAGGGATGTATTGCTCGGAAAACTAACAAAATCTCTACAATACCAAAATTCTAGGAAGTTATTCTATACTAATCCTCAAAGTTAATCTTAGGTCTACGTGCTCTAATCACAGTTTATCTAAATCTAGATTCCAAGGTTTGTACTAAACTTCCTCTGATACCAACTGTAACGCCCCGACCCCAGTTACCCAGAGTCGGTGTATTATTACATTACATTGGCATGATCACAAGAAAGATCAAATCTCGAAAGACCGATTGGTTTAGTAGCCTTGGAAACACTAGATATATTCATAAGTTTTACATTACATCATAAAATGAAAAACTACTACAACAACATAATGTCTCCATAATCCACACTCATATCCCCACATAATATCCCTGCAGGTCATTCATAACTTACTTCTTCACTTACTGGGAAAAATAAAACATAGAAAAGGGGTGAGCTCAAATGCCCAGTAAGGATAACAATATAGCGGAAACATTCATAAATAAGAATAAACATTTAAGGCAATGTATAACTAAAACAAAATCCTTTTAAATATGAACTTTCAACATGGTATGGCATAAATAAAATGAAATAATGTCATTTACTTATTCACATGGATATTCTACTAATCGAATAATCACATGCAAAAATCAATAACCACTTTCATAATGTTGGAATGCATAATGCCAGACTATCATAACCACATAGCCAAGGCCTCGTGCCAAGACTACAAATAAGATTTTGTCAAGGCCTTGTGCCAAGACACTAGTTTGTCCCATGAGACCTACCGATGCATCGAGGAGCTATAGCGGGCTCCACTCGTCACTTATTAAGTCCAATGCATTCCCATATGAAAAGGTTTAGACATAACATAAACATTCGTATTAAAAACTAGCATACGAAATGTCAATAATTTCACCATAAACTATGAATGGTATAAAAATAGCACATCTATAGTCAAACATATCACAAAACCTTCAATAAAATATAGAAGTTTTGTATCATAATAAACCAACTTCAAATAATCTTAAAATCCATCAAAGGATGTTGACGTAGATGAAATCAAAATTCTTTTTAAAGAAATATCTCCTTTTATTTTGAAATCATTTAAGATCCATATAAAATAAAACATTTTCTTTGAAAATATTCTTATAAGCTTGTAAGGGAATTTTTGAAGATTTTATAACAGCGGAAATTAGCCGCACCCGCCATATAAGTTAAAAAAACATTCTTACCTTAATTCTGTCGAAAAGGTTAAAAATGACCTTGTTTTGAAAACGACGGAATGATTCCTTTATAAACCTCTTATAAAAAGTCAAACAAGGGTATAAATGACTTTAACCCATATTCTTGTAAATAATAAATATGTTTTGAAATACATTTCGAAGAAACATGGATGTGGATGATAAAGAAATCCCAGTAGATTATTACGTATAAACAACCTCAGATAATGAAGAGATTGTGAAATAATCCTTACCTTGTACTTTTCCTTGGTTGGGGTAGGTTAACCTCCTGTATAATGGTGAAATAGTTGTTATTAAATTATACAAGAATCATATATATTAATATGATATCATATATGATCTTTTAACATTGATTTGTTAATAATATCTTAGAATTATCGTCGTTTCGGGAGTTAACTTACTCATTTTCTTTTATATTATTTGTTACATAAGCCATGGTTGTTGTATCTTATTCATATCCAGAATGATATCCATTCCTTAAACATCATTTTTAAATCATCAAATGATAATTATACTTAAATGGATACGATGGAGAATGAATCTCATCGCGTTCGTGGAGACGGTAGTCCGTACATACGCACGAGCGACAATATCATTCTTTTGATATTAAAATAATATATAAATGAATGGTATATCATATATACAGAATCATTAACATGTTATATTTATTATTTACATGAGTTACACATCATTATTATACCCATCCAAATAATAATATATTGAATAACAATTACACCACGACGTGGAGACGGTAAGCCGTACGTACGCACGTATGGTGACATGTTATTCAAAGGGTGGATAGAATACTGAATATGGTTGTACCATATTTATAATAACATCACAGTATATGTGAGATACTGGAGTTATTATTTTAGAATGGTAATAACAAAGGAAAAAGAAGTGGAAGAAGAAATGAACTTGGAGAAGGGTGGTGAAATCATTACCTCTTCTTCGGGTTCTTCCTTTTGATTTGATCAAAAGGGCTCCTTAGGTTGGCTTTATGATCAAACTAAGGCCTCTAGGTTGTAGTGAGGGATGTTGTGAGAGTATTTGGGCAGAGTTTGGCCGAACCAAAAGGCTTTGACGGTGTGAAGAAATGAGAAGGAGGAGTGCCCTTTTATAAGAGGGGTGAGGGGCACCTTTGGAAAAGCTAGAAATATTAATTTATAATAAATTCATAATCGGTTTCTAAATGCTTCAAAGTTGATTATTCAAAGTTTAAGGTGGGTATAGGTCGCAAACCACTCAACCAATAGAATTTAGACAGGTTTGGGTACTTATATTAACCTTATCTTTAAGTATTAACTCTAAGTTAATTAGTTTCACTTTTACAATGTCTCTTTGTATTTTTATATAATATGGTTAATAAACTTACTATATACATCCAAGAGACCCCCAAGTGGTCCATTAATGATCAACCTATCATGATATAAGTCTCTTGGCCGAACCTTAGATTTTTAGGAATTTAATATCAATTAATAATATAATATTTGTTTTAAGAACTCTTTTATGTCAATTTTGACACTATTCAATAGTTGATTTTTTGTGAAACTCATAACAGATTGATTACTTCGAAAAAAGTAAATTAAATCAATCCTAATATATCATATTATCCTAGAAAATTAGTTTAATTCATTAAAAGTTTCATATTATATTTTTTTGGGTATTTATAATATCAAATATTTTAATTTTTCACTATTATAGTAATTACTGCATCATCATTGTGTCATAAATAAAATAAATTATTTAATGTCTAAAAATTATAAATAAAATATCATTATTTAGGAAATATTTTTAGCTTTATAATGAATATTTATAATCTAAAATCCAACTTATATAACCCTATGTAACAATTGTTTTTCTAAAAGATATATGCTTGTGTCATTTTTGTATTCATTTTGACTTAATTAAAATAAAGTGTCATGATCACTTACAAGTCGATCCATGGGGTCCAAAAATTGACACAAAGATGCCCATGGTCGACCATGTATCCACCAATAGGGTTAAGACACGTTTTAGGGTAATTTAGTATTATTATAATATTATTTTTTAACCCTTATTTACCGGATTTACCCTTAACCATGGTAAATAAAATATTTACCGCAGTAATTATTCAAAATGTCTAAAAATAAAAGTTACCTATTTACACAATTTGGACATCCTTATTCAAAATATGGAATCCATTTTTCTAAATTCAAAACACATAAGTGGCAGAAATTAATTTAAAATTAATTCCCGCTGTCAAAACAAAAAGCGTGTTTTTAAGAGATAATAACTATCAAAAGATTGACACATGTTTATGTTCGGTTTAATTCTAAAATTATGTCCAATGACCAACATTATATTAAATGGTAAAAATATATTCTAAATATACTTTAAAACTACTAAAATTCATAATTTATCACTATTAATTATTTTGATTAAAAAAGTTGTTTTTAATTAAAATTTAGTAATTTTCACTATTCATCAAAATATGAAAGTTATCCGAAAAGTACCAAAATTTCACCTTAGGCTAAATTAGATATTCCGAATCCAAAAATGAAGTCCATTTTGAAATATAAAATATATATAATTTTAAAAAGTAGTTATTACTATTCATAACGGCTAGTTTAATTGGTTGTTAGAACTCGGTGTTGCGTACAACACACGCTATCACATTATTCAAAGAGAAGCGTACCGTAGAAGCTTGGGATGTTTCATTTTAAATTTTTGATGTCCCCATTTAGTCAAAAAGTTTAAAATATAGTATTTAAAAAGGGTTCACTATTAAATTTGATAAAAGTGCAATACTGAAAATGAATTTGTTCTTGCATTATATCTAAGAAACTCATAATATGGATTCTTAAATTATAAGGATTATATAAACATTAAAATTTATCTAATACTGTTCATAACCTCTTTTGAACGGCTTGTTTGGTAAGTCATGGTGTGCTTGAAATTTGTGTTGCATGTAGTGAAATTTATTGAATTATTTTGAAGAACTAACAAACTATGAAATCTTGGGGTGTTACATTCTCCCCTCCTTCCATAAATTGCGTCCTCGCAATTTGAAATTGTTCTTCGAAAATAAAAGGTTGAAAATATATAATATATTTGTGGGAAACCCCACATCGGAAATTGGGTTACTAAAATTTAGTCTTAATATGAGGAAAAGAGAAATGAAAGGGTCACCACCAAATTATGATCTCGATTAGGAGAACATTGGTGGCAATTTGAGACATATAATTGGAGGAAAAACGTAAATATTTATAGGTAGTGATTGAGGTCATCAATCACAAACAAGTATAAAATTGAGCTCCTTAAATTCATCAATCTATGATGATTTGAAATACCATCGGTTCAACAAAACATAGGGTATTAGGATAACACATTTTTGACGTTTCAAAATATCTTAGTTGAAACCCCACATCGAAAAATGAATTAATGAGGCCTCTATTTAAAATAAAGAGTCGAAAGTATGAAGATTACCGAAAATAACACATACTAGGGTTCCATCTAGTAAAATATGGATATGGAAGAAAAATCTAACCATCAATTACCTGATGGAGAGTGGTAGAGAACATGGCTATGAAAAGGCCAACAATCCCAAAGCCATAAATTAGTGATGATTTAAGGTACCATCTAGGAAAACATTTTTGTTCTAATTTGCTTTTCTTAATATTGAGGAATTTTTTATGAGATTGGCTAAGATCATATAGAGATATACTTACTTTATAATTAGAGTTTTATCCATTAATAAATTTCTACCACATACTCATCTTTCACTCTAAAAGATAATAGAATGTAAAAAAATTCTATTTACACTATTCGTATAGGGTTCCAAAATAAACGAATTTATAATTCATCTAAAAGATCTTTTAATAAAAACTACATTATTTAATCCAGGACATCTCGTGGGCCAGTGGTAGGTGATACACCCTTGTCGCCCTTCGGTTGCGGGTTCAAGTCTCGCAGTCTTGCCGGACGCGACGGGTTGCCGCCTGACCTCCGGGTTGTCCTTTTATGGAAATCCAAAATAATCCAAACTAGAACTATCCAAAATACTTCTATCCAAACTCACAGTCCAACATTTATAAGGAAGTTAAACATAATATAGATCCTTTTTACCCTGTAATAGCATATGAATACCTTCATCATGTATTACCATATTCCTTATTGATTACATTCATGTTCCCTTATTCCATATAGAATGCTGGATATACTTCATTAATCCAAAAATGTTTTAAACCCCAACAATGATGGAATATACAAATCATTAATCAGCTTCAAGGTAGTCAATAATATCCAATATAATTTATCCAAAATAATCACATATTATTCCAAAATCACTACCTCAGTATCAGAACTATATTATGATTTATCATTCTCTCAACCATATATTTTCCAAAAATTTAACCTTCTATTGAGTCACTTTTCTTTGTTCCACACAATCTTAAGTCCTTAATGAAATAGTACTGCAGTACAATCCTTATATACTCCATAATTATTATAACAAGTACATTGTTGATACAACACTCAATTGACATAATCAACATAAGAACTCTAATCATTCCTCTTCATCTGTGGTAGTATCATAACTTGATTATTATCCAATAGCATTATTTGCGGCATAGTCTGATGACTGGGACATAGGTTCGCGTAGTGTCCAAACTCCTTGCAAATGAAGCATTGTACATTTAAAACCATTTTCTCACCCTTGCAGTCACGTACTTTGTGCCCTTTTCCTCCACACTTATAACAAACTCCCATTCCTTTCAGGGAAGTTCCAGGGTGTTTCTTTCCACAGTTACCACATATGGGAAAATTCTTCTTTTCCCTCTTCCCTTTATCGATCTTTCTCTCTTCTATCCTTTTCTTCTCTTGCTTCCCTTCAAAGCCATAGAACTCAGTAAACTCTTTACTTATCTTATCAACACATGATATTATTTCTTCATATGATGATAATACATGGGAGACTATTTCTCTTATAAATTCTAGCTTAAGACCATGAAAGATATGATCCTTCCTTCTCTTTGGATCATGTGCATTTCTGGAGTTCTCATTCCTTCTACTGGGCGCCATTTCTAAACAATGGCATAAACTAGATCAGTTTATGAATCAAAATACATAATCCTATACTTATAAAACACTTAATATAAATTGAACTATTTATGGATATAATCCATAATCATAAAAATGTTTTCTTTGAGGAAGTATATACTCATAAACCCTTCATAATTATTTGTAAAGAAAATGAGAGTTATCCTAAGCATATCCCCCGGGAGTGTCGTAACCAAGAGTGCAGCAAGGCCCGTTGTCGTGCACCAGTTCCCGTTCGAGTCTAGCTCAAAGCGGTGTTTTCGGGTTTTACCCCTAGGTACATCTGTGCCAGAGCCGCCTCTACCTGCTCGTATCCAGACAGGGATGTATTGCTCGGAAAACTAACAAAATCTCTACAATACCAAAATTCTAGGAAGTTATTCTATACTAATCCTCAAAGTTAATCTTAGGTCTACGTGCTCTAATCAGAGTTTATCTAAATCTAGCTTCCAAGGTTTGTACTAAACTTCCTCTGATACCAACTGTAACGCCCCGACCCCAGTTACCCAGAGTCGGTGCATTATTACATTACATTGGCATGATCACAAGAAAGATCAAATCTCGAAAGACCGATTGGTTTAGTAGCCTTGGAAACACTAGATATATTCATAAGTTTTACATTACATCATAAAATGAAAAACTACTACAACAACATAATGTCTCCATAATCCACACTCATATCCCCACATAATATCCCTGCAGGTCATTCATAACTTACTTCTTCACTTCCTGGGAAAAATAAAACATAGAAAATGGGTGAGCTCAAATGCCCAGTAAGGATAACAATATAGCGGAAACTTTCATAAATAAGAATAAACATTTAAGGCAATGTATAACTAAAACAAAAGCCTTTTAAATATGAACATTCAACATGGTATGGCATAAATAAAATGAAATAATGCCATTTACTTATTCACATGGATATTCTACTAATCGAATAATCACATGCAAAAATCAATAACCACTTTCATAATGTTGGAATGCATAATGCCAGACTATCATAACCACATAGCCAAGGCCTCGTGCCAAGACTACAAATAAGATTTTGTCAAGGCCTTGTGCCAAGACACTAGTTTGTCTCATGAGACCTACCGATGCATCGAGGAGCTATAGCGGGCTCCACCCGTCACTTATTAAGTCCAATGCATTCCCATATGAAAAGGTTTAGACATAACATAAACATTCGTATTAAAAACTAGCATACGAAATGTCAATAATTTCACCATAAACTATGAATGGTATAAAAATAGCACATCCATAGTCAAACATATCACAAAACCTTCAATACAATATAGAAGTTTTGTATCATAATAAATCAACTTCAAATAATCTTAAAATCCATCAAAGGATGTTGACGTAGATGAAATCAAAATTCTTTTTAAAGAAATATCTCCTTTTATTTTGAAATCATTTAAGATCCATATAAAATAAAACATTTTCATTGAAAATATTCTTATAAGCTTGTAAGGGAAGTTTTGAAGATTTTATAACGGCGGAAATTAGCCGCACCCGCCGTATAAGTTAAAAAAAACATTCTTACCTTAATTCTGTCGAAAAGGTTAAAAATGACCTTGTTTTGAAAACGACGGAAAGATTCCTTTATAAACCTCTTATAAAAATTCAAACAAGGGTATAAATGACTTTAACCCATATTCTTGTAAATAATAAATATGTTTTGAAATACATTTCGAAGAAACATGGATGTGGATGATAAAGAAATCCCAGTAGATTATTACGTATAAACAACCTCGGATAATGAAGAGATTGTGAAATAACCCTTACCTTGTACTTTTCCTTGGTTGGGGTAGGTTAACCTCCTGTATAATGGTGAAATAGTTGTTATTAAATTATACAAGAATCATATATATTAATATGATATCATATATGATCTTTTAACATTGATTTGTTAATAATATCTTAGAATTATCGTCGTTTCGGGAGTTAACTTACTCATTTTCTTTTATATGTTTTGTTACATAAGCCATGGTTGTTGTATATTATTCATATCCAGAATGATATCCAGTCCTTAAACATCATTTTTAAATCATCAAATGATAATTATACTTGAATGGATACGATGGAGAATGAATCTCATCGCGTTCGTGGAGACGGTAGTCCGTACGTACGCACGAGCGACAATATCATTCTTTTGATATTAAAATAATATATAAATGAATGTTATATCATATATACAGAATAATTAACATGTTATATTTATTATTTACATGAGTTACACATCATTATTATACCCATCCAAATAATAATATATTGAATAACAATTACACCACGACGTGGAGACGGTAAGCCGTACGTACGCACGTATGGTGACATGTTATTCAAAGGGTGGATAGAATACTGAATATGGTTGTACCATATTTATAATAACATCACAGTATATGTGAGATACTGGAGTTATTATTTTAGAATGGTAAGAACAAAGGAAAAAGAAGTGGAAGAAGAAATGAACTTGGAGAAGGGTGGTGAAATCATTACCTCTTCTTCGGGTTCTTCCTTTTGATTTGATCAAAAGGGATCCTTAGGTTGGCTTTATGATCAAACTAAGGCCTCTAGGTTGTAGTGAGGGATGTTGTGAGAGTATTTGGGCAGAGTTTGGCCGAACCAAAAGGCTTTGAAGGTGTGAAGAAATGAGAAGGAGGAGTTCCCTTTTATAAGAGGGGTGAGGGGCACCTTTGGAAAAGCTAGAAATATTAATTTATAATAAATTCATATTCGGTTTCTAAAGGCTCCAAAGTTGATTATTCAAAGTTTAAGGTGGTTATAGGTCGAAAACCACTCAACCAATAGAATTTAGACAGGTTTGGGTACTTATATTAACCTTATCTTTAAGTATTAACTCTAAGTTAATTAGTTTCACTTTTACAATGTCTCTTTGTATTTTTATATAATATGGTTAATAAACTTACTATATACATCCAAGAGACCCCCAAGTGGTCCATTAATGATGAACCTATCATGATATAAGTCTCTTGGCCGAACCTTAGATTTTTAGGAATTTAATATCAATTAATAATATAATATTTGTTTTAAGAACTCTTTTATGTCAATTTTGACACTATTCAATAGTTGATTTTTGTGAAACTCATAACAGATTTATTACTTCGAACAAAGTCAATTAAATCAATCCTAGTATATCATATTATCCTAGAAAATTAGTTTAATTCATTAAAAGTTTCATATTATATTTTTTTGGGTATTTATAATATCAATTATTTTAATTTTTCACTATTATAGTAATTACTGCATCATCATTGTGTCATAAATAAAATAAATTATTTAATGTCTAAAAATTATAAATAAAATCTCATTATGTAGGAAATCTTTTTTGATTTATAATTAATATTTATAATCTAAAATCCAACTTATATAACCCTATGTAACAATTGTTTTGCTAAAAGATGTATGCTTGTGTCATTTTTGTATTCATTTTGACTTAATTAAAATAAAGTGTCATTATCACATACAAGTGGATCCATGGGGTCCCAAAATTGACACAAAGATGCCAATGGTCAACCATGTATCAACCAATAGGGTTAAGACACGTTTTAGGGTAATTTAGTATTATTATAATATTATTTTTTAACCCTTATTTACCGGATTTACCCTTAACCATGGTAAATAAAATATTTACCGCAGTAATTATTCAAAATGTCTAAAAATAAAAGTTACCTATTTACAAAATTTTGACATCCTGATTCAAAATATGGAATCCATTTTTCTAAATTCAAAACACATAAGTGGCAGAAATTAATTTAAACTTAATTCCCGCTGTCAAAACAAAAAACGTGTTTTTAAGAGGTAATAACTATCAAAAGATTGACACTTGTTTATGTTCGGTTTAATTGTAAAATTATGTCCAATGACCAACATTATATTAAATGGTAAAAATATATTCTAAATATACTTTAAAACTACTAAAATTCATAATTTATCACTATTAATTATTTTGATTAAAAAAGTTGTTTTTAATTAAAATTTAGTAATTT
This sequence comes from Viscum album, assembly GCA_963277665.1. Taxonomy (NCBI): domain Eukaryota; kingdom Viridiplantae; phylum Streptophyta; class Magnoliopsida; order Santalales; family Viscaceae; genus Viscum; species Viscum album. The sequence goes on along the minus strand of OY728132.1, from coordinate 1,844,630,262 downwards.
TCACTATTCATCAAAATATGAAAGTTATCCGAAAAGTACCAAAATTTCACCTTAGGCTAAATTAGATATTCCGAATCCAAAAATGAAGTCCATTTTGAAATATAAAATATATATAATTTTAAAAAGTAGTTATTACTATTCATAACGGCTAGTTTAATTGGTTGTTAGAACTCGGTGTTGCGTACAACACACGCTATCACATTATTCAAAGAGAAGCGTACCGTAGAAGCTTGGGATGTTTCATTTTAAATTTTTGATGTCCCCATTTAGTCAAAAAGTTTAAAATATAGTATTTAAAAAGGGTTCACTATTAAATTTGATAAAAGTGCAATACTGAAAATGAATTTGTTCTTGCATTATATCTAAGAAACTCAAAATATGGATTCTAAAATTATAAGGATTATATAAACATTAAAATTTATCTAATACTGTTCATAACCTCTTTTGAACGGCTTGTTTGGTAAGTCATGGTGTGCTTGAAATTTGTGTTGCATGTAGTGAAATTTATTGAATTATTTTGAAGAACTAACACACTATGAAATCTTGGGGTGTTACATTCTCCCCTCCTTCCATAAATTGCGTCCTCGCAATTTGAAATTGTTCTTCGAAAATAAAAGGTTGAAAATATATAATATATTTGTGGGAAACCCCACATCGGAAATTGGGTTACTAAAATTTAGTCTTAATATGAGGAAAAGAGAAATGAAAGGGTCACCACCAAATTATGATCTCGATTAGGAGAACATTGGTGGCAATTTGAGACATATAATTGGAGGAAAAACGTAAATATTTATAGGTAGTGATTGAGGTCATCAATCACAAACAAGTATAAAATTGAGCTCCTTAAATTCATCAATCTATGATGATTTGAAATACCATCGGTTCAACAAAACATAGGGTATTAGGATAACACATTTTTGACGTTTCAAAATATCTTAGTTGAAATCCCACATCGAAAAATGAATTAATGAGGCCTCTATTTAAAATAAAGAGTCGAAAGTATGAAGATTACCGAAAATAACACATACTAGGGTTCCATCTAGTAAAATATGGATATGGAAGAAAAATCTAACCATCAATTACCTGATGGAGAGTGGTAGAGAACATGGCTATAAAAAGGCCAACAATCCCAAAGCCATAAATTAGTGATGATTTAAGGTACCATCTAGGAAAACATTTTTGTTCTAATTTGCTTTTCTTAATATTGAGGAATTTTTTATGAGATTGGCTAAGATCATATAGAGATATACTTACTTTATAATTAGAGTTTTATCCATTAATAAATTTCTACCACATACTCATCTTTCACTCTAAAAGATAATAGAATGTAAAAAAATTCTATTTACACTATTCGTATAGGGTTCCAAAATAAACGAATTTATAATTCATCTAAAAGATCTTTTAATAAAAACTACATTATTTAATCCAGGACATCTCGTGGGCCAGTGGTAGGTGATACACCCTTGTCGCCCTTCGGTTGCGGGTTCAAGTCTCGCAGTCTTGCCGGACGCGACGGGTTGTCGCCCGACCTCCGGGTTGTCCTTTTATGGAAATCCAAAATAATCCAAACTAGAACTATCCAAAATACTTCTATCCAAACTCACAGTCCAACATTTATAAGGAAGTTAAACATAATATAGATCCTTTTTACCCTGTAATACCATATGAATACCTTCATCATGTATTACCATATTCCTTATTGATTACATTCATGTTCCCTTATTCCATATAGAATGCTGGATATACTTCATTAATCCAAAAATGTTTTAAACCCCAACAATGATGGAATATACAAATCATTAATTAGCTTCAAGGTAGTCAATAATATCCAATATAATTTATCCAAAATAATCACATATTATTCCAAAATCACTACCTCAGTATCAGAACTATATTATGATTTATCATTCTCTCAACCATATATTTTCCAAAAATTTAACCTTCTATTGAGTCACTTTTCTTTGTTCCACACAATCTCAAGTCCTTAATGAAATAGTACTGCAGTACAATCCTTATATACTCCATAATTATTATAACAAGTACATTGTTGATACAACACTCAATTGACATAATCAACATAAGAACTCTAATCATTCCTCTTCATCTGTGGTAGTATCATAACTTGATTATTATCCAATAGCATTATTTGCGGCATAGTCTGATGACTGGGACATAGGTTCGCGTAGTGTCCAAACTCCTTGCAAATGAAGCATTGTACATTTAAAACCATTTTCTCACCCTTGCAGTCACGTACTTTGTGCCCTTTTCCTCCACACTTATAACAAACTCCCATTCCTTTCAGGCAAGTTCGAGGGTGTTTCTTTCCACAGTTACCACATATGGGAAAATTCTTCTTTTCCCTCTTCCCTTTATCCATCTTTCTCTCTTCTATCCTTTTCTTCTCTTGCTTCCCTTCAAAGCCATAGGACTCAGTAAACTCTTTACATATCTTATCAACACATGATATTATTTCTTCATATGATGATAATACATGGGAGACTATTTCTCTTATAAATTCTAGCTTAAGACCATGAAAGATATGATCCTTCCTTCTCTTTGGATCATGTGCATTTCTGGAGTTCTCATTCCTTCTACTGGGCGCCATTTCTAAACAATGGCATAAACTAGATCAGTTTATGAATCAAAATACATAATCCCATACTTATAAAACACTTAACATAAATTGAACTATTTATGGATATAATCCATAATCATAAAAATGTTTTCTTTGAGGAAGTATATACTCATAAACCCTTCATAATGATTTGTAAAGAAAATGAGAGTTATCCTAAGCATATCCCCCGGGAGTGTCGTAACCAAGAGTGCAGCAAGGCCCGTTGTCGTGCACCAGTTCCCGTTCAAGTCTAGCTCAAAGCGGTGTTTTCGGGTTTTACCCCTAGGTACATCTGTGCCAGAGCCGCCTCTACCTCCTCGTATCCAGACAGGGATGTATTGCTCGAAAAACTAACAAAATCTCTACAATACCAAAATTCTAGGAAGTTATTCTATACTAATCCTCAAAGTTAATCTTAGGTCTACGTGCTCTAATCAGAGTTTATCTAAATCTAGCTTCCAAGGTTTGTACTAAACTTCCTCTGATACCAACTGTAACGCCCCGACCCCAGTTACCCAGAGTCGGTGCATTATTACATTACATTGGCATGATCACAAGAAAGATCAAATCTCGAAAGACCGATTGGTTTAGTAGCCTTGGAAACACTAGATATATTCATAAGTTTTACATTACATCATAAAATGAAAAACTACTACAACAACATAATGTCTCCATAATCCACACTCATATCCCCACATAATATCCCTGCAGGTCATTCATAACTTACTTCTTCACTTCCTGGTAAAAATAAAACATAGAAAAGGGGTGAGCTCAAATGCCCAGTAAGGATAACAATATAGCGGAAACTTTCATAAATAAGAATAAACATTTAAGGCAATGTATAACTAAAACAAAAGCCTTTTAAATATGAACTTTCAACATGGTATGGCATAAATAAAATGAAATAATTCCATTTACTTATTCACATGGATATTCTACTAATCGAATAATCACATGAAAAAATCAATAACCACTTTCATAATGTTGGAATGCATAATGCCAGACTATCATAACCACATAGCCAAGGCCTCGTGCCAAGACTACAAATAAGATTTTGTCAAGGCCTTGTGCCAAGACACTAGTTTGTCTCATGAGACCTACCGATGCATCTAGGAGCTATAGCGGGCTCCACCCGTCACTTATTAAGTCCAATTCATTCCCATATGAAAAGGTTTAGACATAACATAAACATTCGTATTAAAAACTAGCATACGAAATGTCAATAATTTCACCATAAACTATGAATGGTATAAAAATAGCACATCCATAGTCAAACATATCACAAAACCTTCAATACAATATAGAAGTTTTGTATCATAATAAATCAACTTCAAATAATCTTAAAATCCATCAAAGGATGTTGACGTAGATGAAATCAAAATTCTTTTTAAAGAAATATCTCCTTTTATTTTGAAATCATTTAAGATCCATATAAAATAAAACATTTTATTTGAAAATATTCTTATAATCTTGTAAGGGAAGTTTTGAAGATTTTATAACGACGGAAATTAGCCGCACCCGCCGTATAAGTTAAAAAAAACATTCTTACCTTAATTCTGTCGAAAAGGTTAAAAATGACCTTGTTTTGAAAACGACGGAAAGATTCCTTTATAAACCTCTTATAAAAAGTCAAACAAGGGTATAAATGACTTTAACCCATATTCTTGTAAATAATAAATATGTTTTGAAATACATTTCGAAGAAACATGGATGTGGATGATAAAGAAATCCCGGTAGATTATTACATATAAACAACCCCGGATAATGAAGAGATTGTGAAATAACCCTTACCTTGTACTTTTCCTTGGTTGGGGTAGGTTAACCTCCTGTATAATGGTGAAATAGTTGTTATTAAATTATAGAAGAATCATATATATTAATATGATATCATATATGATCTTTTAACATTGATTTGTTAATAATATCTTAGAATTATCGTCGTTTCGGGAGTTAACTTACTCATTTTCTTTTATATGTTTTGTTACATAAGCCATGGTTGTTGTATCTTATTCATATCCAGAATTATATCCAGTCCTTAAACATCATTTTTAAATCATCAAATGATAATTATACTTGAATGGATACGATGGAGAATGAATCTCATCGCGTTCGTGGAGACGGTAGTCCGTACGTACGCACGAGCGACAATATCATTCTTTTGATATTAAAATAATATATAAATGAATGGTATATCATATATACAGAATCATTAACATGTTATATTTATTATTTACATGAGTTACACATCATTATTATACCCATCCAAATAATAATATATTGAATAACAATTACACCACGACGTGGAGACGGTAAGCCGTACGTACGCACGTATGGTGACATGTTATTCAAAGGGTGGATAGAATACTGAATATGGTTGTACCATATTTATAATAACATCACAGTATATGTGAGATACTGGAGTTATTATTTTAGAATGGTAAGAACAAAGGAAAAAGAAGTGGAAGAAGAAATGAACTTGGAGAAGGGTGGTGAAATCATTACCTCTTCTTCGGGTTCTTCCTTTTGATTTGATCAAAAGGGCTCCTTAGGTTGGCTTTATGATCAAACTAAGGCCTCTAGGTTGTAGTGAGGGATGTTGTGAGAGTATATGGGCAGAGTTTGGCCGAACCAAAAGGCTTTGAAGGTGTGAAGAAATGAGAAGGAGGAGTTCCCTTTTATAAGAGGGGTGAGGGGCACCTTTGGAAAAGCTAGAAATATTAATTTATAATAAATTCATATTCGGTTTCTAAAGGCTCCAAAGTTGATTATTAAAAGTTTAAGGTGGGGATAGGTCGAAAACCACTCAACCAATAGAATTTAGACAGGTTTGGGTACTTATATTAACCTTATCTCTAAGTATTAACTCTAAGTTAATTAGTTTCACTTTTACAATGTCTCTTTGTATTTTTATATAATATGGTTAATAAACTTACTATATACATCCAAGAGACCCCCAAGTGGTCCATTAATGATGAACCTATCATGATATAAGTCTCTTGGCCGAACCTTAGATTTTTAGGAATTTAATATCATTTAATAATATAATATTTGTTTTAAGAACTCTTTTATGTCAATTTTGACACTATTCAATAGTTGATTTTTGTGAAACTCATAACAGATTGATTACTTCGAACAAAGTCAATTAAATCAATCCTAATATATCATATTATCCTAGAAAATTAGTTTAATTCATTAAAAGTTTCATATTATATTTTTTTGGGTATTTATAATATCAATTATTTTAATTTTTCACTATTATAGTAATTACTGCATCATCATTGTGTCATAAATAAATAAATTATTTAATGTCTAAAAATTATAAATAAAATATCATTATGTAGGAAATCTTTTTAGCTTTATAATTAATATTTATAATCTAAAATCCAACTTATATAACCCTATGTAACAATTGTTGTTCTAAAAGATATATGCTTGTGTCATTTTTGTATTCATTTTGACTTAATTAAAATAAAGTGTCATTATCACTTACAAGTGGATCCATGGGGTCCCAAAATTGACACAAAGATTACCATGGTCGACCATGTATCAAAAAATAGGGTTAAGACACGTTTTATGGTAATTTAGTATTATTATAATATTATTTTTTAACCCTTATTTACCGGATTTACCCTTAACCATGGTAAATAAAATATTTACCGCAGTAATTATTCAAAATGTCTAAAAATAAAAGTTACCTATTTAAACAATTTGGAAATCATGATTCAAAATATGGAATGCATTTTTCTAAATTCAAAACACATAAGTGGCAGAAATTAATTTAAAATTAATTCCCGCTGTCAAAACAAAAAGCGTGTTTTTAAGAGGTAATAACTATCAAAAGATTGACACTTGTTTATGTTCGGTTTAATTATAAAATTATGTCCAATGACCAACATTATATTAAATGGTAAAAATATATTCTAAATATACTTTAAAACTACTAAAATTCATAATTTATCACTATTAATTATTTTGATTAAAAAAGTTGTTTTTAATTAAAATTTAGTAATTTTCACTATTCATCAAAATATGAAAGTTATCCGAAAAGTACCAAAATTTCACCTTAGGCTAAATTAGATATTCCGAATCCAAAAATGAAGTCCATTTTGAAATATAAAATATATATAATTTTAAAAAGTAGTTATTACTATTCATAACGGCTAGTTTAATTGGTTGTTAGAACTCGGTGTTGCGTACAACACACGCTATCACATTATTCAAAGAGAAGCGTACCGTAGAAGTTTGGGATGTTTCATTTTAAATTTTTGATGTCCCCATTTAGTCAAAAAGTTTAAAATATAGTATTTAAAAAGGGTTCACTATTAAAGTTGATAAAAGTGCAATACTGAAAATGAATTTGTTCTTGCATTATATCTAAGAAACTCATAATATGGATTCTAAAATTATAAGGATTATATAAACATTAAAATTTATCTAATACTGTTCATAACCTCTTTTGAACGGCTTGTTTGGTAAGTCATGGTGTGCTTGAACTTTGTGTTGCATGTAGTGAAATTTATTGAATTATTTTGAAGAACTAACACACTATGAAATCTTGGGGTGTTACAGAGATAAATAAAGTGAGTAAGAGAGTAAATGTTCATATCAGTAAGAAAATGGACGTTTAAAGATATCCCTTACCTAGATCCGGATTTATCACATGAACTATTTATCTTCAAAAATAACAAATATATGTTAATTGGTTACCATAGGATTTTTTTTGATTTTTTATTCCTGTATTTTATTTTTTACCACATTATATTCACGTACTTAATCATTTAGGTTCACATTGGACATTTTGATGATGTTCGACTCATATTCCAAAATCACCATAAATAGTTACCTATGGAAAAGGATATTATTATTATATATATAGAATAATTCTATTGGAATAATTATATTATATATATTTATTTATTTATTTTTTCCATTAAAAATAACAATGAATTATGGTAATGAAAAATTAATTAAGTTACAATCAAGGAGATGGTAGGTCGTACACACACGTGTAATGTTTCCATTTTTCAATGATTATAATAGAAAGAATATATTTGTTATATTATAATTATTTAATTATAATAATATTATGAATACTATGTTATTTATTTTATGAAACCTACATATACTATCCATGTGATGAAGTAATAAAAAATGAATCACATAGCTTCACGAGGTGGTAGTACATCGTACACACGAACACAATTATCATTATTTTAATGTTTGGTAAGATAATAAAATATATATTATACTAATTATAAATATTTCTTAATTTGTATTTAATAAAATATATAAATATTAAATCCATAATCAGAAACAGACATGACAGGCGAGGATGGAAACGGAGTTTTGTCATCCCATGAGTCAATAGTCTATTGTAAACATGAATGATGATTTCATTTCTCATTTGATGAAAGTGTAGATAGATTTCATTTATTGAGATAATATAAAAAAATATTACCATATTGGAATACTTATTTTATTATATCATTGTGATTTTGTAATATTTTTTTGAGGTGGAATAATAAATAATTCAATGATACTCGGTTAAGAGTGATACCTATTCTTCAATCCACCTCATTTGGATTATACCTAAATCCTTCCAATATTGTATTTACAATAAAAAAATACATATAGGACATGGAAAGGTAATTAATGATGTTATTTGGGTATTTATTGGATGAAATAAAATGGTTTTTCAAGTGTAAAGAGGAGAGGATTGGATGTGCCCTTTTACAGCTAGGGATGGAATACACATGGAATTTTTGAAAAGAAAAAGTTATACTTATGAATTTTACATGAAAGGGGATAAAAAAATTCTCATTATAAAATAATATGTTATATAAGGTCTAAATATTTCCATAAAAAATGTTTTTGAAATGTTTTAAGGCCACATTAACTTTTATCGTTATTGTTAAATTCCCAGTAAACCTGTTTTAACCAAAAATGCGACAATTATTTTTTACTGTTCATTATGAAAAAAAATTAGTTCAACATATTATATATTATTAATTATTCATATGAAAAATATTGAATCCATTTTTATAAATAAAATTAATCTAATTTTCGTAATTCAATTTAATATTAAACCCATAAACCAGAATAAAAAATGGGTTTTCCAATGAACTTGTTTTCATATGTGAAAAAACATTTTATATGAAAATTCAACATGAAATTGATTACATTAAACAGAATTGGATAGATAATAAAATAACTAATATAATTTTATTTCTGAACCTCATTAAAATAATATATAACTTCTTAAATGAATTAAACAAAAATTAAATTTTCGATAAAAACCATTATTTTTCATTATTCTTAAAAAATTAAACATTTTAGAGAAATCACAAAAATTCATCCTAAAATAATTTGGTAATTTTTATTCCAAAAATTAATTTCATTGTTTGAAATAAAATTATTTCTAAAACTTTTAAAATTAATATTATTATTTGTTTACAAAAATGAATAAATCTATTTTTTTGTGAAAAATTATTTTGGGTTCCTATATAGTATTTAACAAAAATGATGTAAATATTTGTCAATATATTTTATCATTCATTAATAATTAATTTTAAAAATTAGTTTATTCCAATTCATAGAACAAAATTTAATGTCTTGGTTATAGAGACTATGTTTAAATAATAATAATAGTAATAGGGTATTGAGGTTTGTTGAAACTAGGTGTTTTGAGTCACATATTATATAATACATAACATTCCTGTTAACTGAGTAATGGTGTTACATTTACCATAACAGAATATATTTAGCATAATTATGTTCAACTTTAATCCCCTTGCACCATTTCTCCCCTAATTCATCATTGATGTTCCCTCTCTCTATTTATCAACTTTACTCATACCCTTAATAGGTTTGAGAAATTGAATCTCCCTCTTTACTTTAAAATATTTATCCTCCTTTTTCAATAGACAAAAATTCCCCCATTTTTTGTCTATAAATTGGAAACAATTAGTACACAACATGCTTGAAAAACCATAACATTCCATAGATAGTGGAGGTTTCACATTCAAACTATTTATTTGAGGGGTTGACTGGACTCTAAGAGATAGTCAATTCCTCTCAAATACCTCCTTGTCTAAGGAATTTTTTAGGATATAAAAAACGTGAAATTTTTTCCCCACACAATACAATTTAAAAAAAACATGTTCAACCTTCTTCTTGGTAAAGTTATATTGGATTCAATGTCATTAATACTTGAGTTATGGATGATATTTTTTTAATGTTGATAGAAATTGAATTATCTCAATTTAAGATTATAGGAGACTTCATGTCAACAATCATATCTTAAATCTACTTCTTCACCATGGCAGTTACATGCAAGATTGAGTTGACATAATATATTCACCTTTCAAAGATATCAATTAAATGAAATGTTTTTTCATTCTAATTTATGAAATGAAAAAACCCCCAAGATAAAATTCACCACCTAATTTTTATTTTATATCATCTTCTAAATACACCCAGTCTACAACCATCATTATTATTACCCTGGAATACTATATTATAAATATTTTTAGTTCCTCTATGATTTTTTTATTTAGATATGAATGTTTCATTCCTTCCTTATATCACCTACAAACAGAGTAAAATTTCCAACTCTCCAATAATCAATATTTGAAACTTTTACTTCACGTATTTTAGAAATTTATTACACTAAGAATTATTTGATTTAAAAAATATTATTTCATCAACATATACTTTTACTATTATCCTTTGTTCAGTCTCCCTTTTTTATATAGAGATTATTGTCGACTACACCTCATTTGAAATCATGATTCAATATGTATTTATCAAGTCAATAATACAATTATCTTAGTGCTTATTTCATCTCATACAAGGCCTTTTCAACTATAAAATTATATTCTCTCCTTAATGAAATAGAAAATAGTACAAATATTAAATTCACACCTATTTACCAAGTAATTCAATTATAAAATTTGGTTTAAAATAAATTTGGAATACCTTGAAACCCTACTTAACTACTATTTCTATGATAAACTAATTTTTTCTAACCTATCCATTGGATAAGATGTATCATATATTTTGATAACTTAAATATCAAATTATCCATTGGAAAGAATTCATACCTATTTTATCAATATCCTTTTATATTTTATCCAGCTACAAAAACCCAATTTGGTCTTTATGAAATTTTTATTTTTTGGCATTAAAAATATCTCACATGTCAAATTATTTTAAATTTGGTCAAGTTCTATATTCAATTCGTGTACCCAATTCCCATATTTAGTAACTTCTTCAAAACTCAATAGATATACTAGAGATAAGAGTAATCTATTAATTAAATTCACCATTACCATAATTTACAGTTTTACTCTCTAATCACTTGTTATATTATAATAATCAAATTCATTCATATTTTTTTGGTTTCTATGCAACTAGGGATCTATCACCATTCTACTCACAATTATTGACTTTTTGAAAATCAATATCATTCCTTTATTTCCCCTTAGCCTGATAAACATTTCATATATCTATTTTCTCGATATATTCACCATTTTCTTGAGGATAATACATGTTTTCTACTAAATTGACAGAATTTATTTGGAAATCATTTATGAGATGATTTTTGAATCATTAATTTCCCTTAATTTTAGATAATTAGTGATGTAAACCGTGTTAATCTCAACAAGAATCAAGATTCCTATGTTTCTACTTATTGAGAATAAAAAAATTAGTTTTATGGATTAAAAATAACTTAATTATTGGATTCTTAATACACCACAACTCATATAAAGTGTTTTCTTCTCCAAAACACAAAACAAAACTATTTTCAAGATACATGATGATTCCATGATACTTCTTTATAAAATTTATATAGTAGGAAATTCTATTTAAGAATCATTCTACCCATATTTTTATAATCTATTTTATCCTTTTAAAAATAATATTTTGTTGAGGAGTTATAACTTAGTGACATAGTTTCTTATCCCAAACTAGTTAAGATAATCCTCTCTCTAGATGTTTGTGAAATCGAAATAATTATTGGTAAGGAATTTCATAATCCTCTATCCATATATCATTTCAAGCTTCTTATTGTACTAAGTAATGTAACTGAAGACTTCATAATTTTAGGTTATGATCATCAACAATCCCATCCTACTATAATTATCATTTAATAACATATATTATCCCATACCATCAATGAATATTTTCATTATCAGTTCTCACAGATCCACATGATCAAATTCATGCATTGTTGTTGAATTCTAGAATTTTTATCTATACATATTTCTAATAATACTACCATTTTAATAGATACATCTCATATATTTATGGTCATGTGATATTTTAATGATATAATGACCACAGTATTTATTAACTAAATCTTTTATAAAATGTTTTATCAATTTAACAGTCCTTTTATTACATAATAACATTTGTTTTTTCCTTGGATAGTAAGTATATATCTTCTTCTCAAATGTTAAATTAGAGATTCCCCTTCCTGAGATTACCTTGAATCATGAATAGAACATAATTTACCATGATCATAAATATCTTCTTAGTAAAATTTATTACATTCCCTAAGTCATAAATTTACCTAATGTTTTAAATGTGTGACAATGACTTCAATAAACACAATATCATCACATTTTTGGTTTTTTAATCCAGTTTCTTATTTCCTAGATTCAAACACCTTTATGAATTAAGCATTACCCATCCTAATTACTCTTTCCTTATCATCATTAGTTCCCATGACATGGTACTTATTTCTTATCATATAGTAAGTCAATCCTCTGTATAGTGTACATTTAGTAACATAATCAATTTATTTCATGGAATTCTATCAAACAACAACCTTTATAGCTCTTTTATTTATTTTTATTAATTTTTTTAATCAATACTAGGTATTGGTTGGTAGTACTAATCTCCCTAAAAATATAGTGAAAAAACATCCGCTTAAAAAGATGTAAATTTATTCTTCCTTTTCATCCCACATAATGATTCCTTGAGGTATTATGTATGATCTTACATGTTCTCTAGAGACACACTAAATTTCATCATTTATGAAAAATACCAACATATTTAACCATATCGACAACATGATAAGCTATATCCATCAAAAGAATCACAAGAATTTTGGGTGTTTCCACAATACTTTTATTTATCTTATTACATCTAGAACCTCCTTGCAATAGAACATAGATTTTGGTAGTGTCTCATCTCTCCTAAACAGTATCATATAATTTCTGTAGTAATAATGTGTGTTATTAATATTGTTCCAGTATTGTTTTGGGTTAATTGACTGTGGTAATTCTATTCCATTTCAAAATGAACTTTCATCATCGTAGTGGGTTCTTGTGTCTTTGCATCAACTAATATTTCTTTCTATATTGAATCAATTTCCTAACTATATTTTTCATTATGATATGTATTTTTATTCTTTAGACAAACCTAAAACTATATTTTGGATCTACAAGATTATTCATTAGATTTTATGTATCTTGTTTGACCAAATTTCCCTATATCATACAAGTATTCCATAATCATCCATGATCCTTTTTGTTTTAATGCAGGATGATGACCACTCCCTCAAACTCTATATACGTTTAACTCAATATTTTATATTTCTAGTGAAACCCTTGATGATAAAATAATTATCTTTAATCATTATCATTTATTAAATAACATTCTCTATGATTTATATCTTTTTATATATGATTTAGTAAATTTTCTCCCCAATCTTGGACTTCTCATATTCTCACTACTGCATGTAGAGTTTTGTGTCATGAACGACTTCATTGTTTTTAATATTGGATCTCCCAACATTAATATACTAAATAAAAACTTCTTATAATTCATTGAGGCCAATTATTTCTTCTAATTTCACCTCATCACTATTTTTTTATTCTTTATATTGTGAATTTTTGACATCTAACATAAGGAAGTATTCCTTGAGGGGTTTTCACTACTCAATTCCTTATACGTTTGTCTCTAATGAGCTATCATCTTCCTATAAAAGTAGGATCTTATTATATAATAATCTTTTCATAGTAATCATCCAACCATTCACATTATATGATTATTTCAATTGGTTGAATTCATTGGCCTCATTATTGATAATGTTTAGAAACATGTTATCATTTTTTTAAAATGTTTACAACCATTCGACATCATATACATTAATATTGAAGTTTACATTTGATCTTCCCTTTTCATTATTTCAAATATTATAAAATTAATGATAATACATAGTGAAACTATTCTCTTTAAAAATAATCCTTTACGATGATCTTATTCAATTCCTTAAATTCCTCATACTTATACATCCTATTTTTAAAAAAATGTTATAATCATTTTTCATATCATATATAATAAGTTTACTATAAATACTATCCCACATTAGATCATTTGGATTTTTATCCCCAATAAATAAATTATATTAAAATGGGGTATAAATATTCAGAATACACATATAAGAATGTTCACATCATTGAGTGTTTCTGGAAGACAAAATATATCCTATAAAATGACATTTTCCCTATTAATTAATAAATCAATAGATTCGCTCTGGTGTTTCATTATTCCCACTTACTTATTCCAAAGAACATGAATTTATATCATACTTTTCAGTCCCATTCATATATATTATGTAGATTTTACCATATAGTGTGTTAGGGTATACCTGTTATAACATTTGTATAGTTTTTTAGATAATACTCCACATAAAAAATTTATTAAAAATGAATAAAAATTCCTTTATTTTTAGTATCCTTCTGTTAATGTTCCATAGTCTATACTGATAAAAGTACCATGTATAAAAACTATGTACACATCCCAGACTAAGGATCATAAATAAATTTTTATATGATTATTCAATATTTGAATACTATTTGTATTAAATATTATAATTCATTTTTTATTTACTACTATTATTTATTCCACTAAATAAAGAGTAAAAGTAACTTAAACCTTTATCTATAATAAAACATTTTGTTCCTAGGTAAGGTGATTCCCCTTTTTGGAATTGGGTTTATTTAATTATTCTTAAACAACTATTTCCATCTTGTTTTACTATAGGTGGGAAAATAGCTCTACCTTATAAGAGATATGAAGTGATTAAGTAAGTTAAGTAGGACATATGAAATTTTTTCTTAGTTCACCAACAATATACAAATACAAATATCCTCGAACATTACTTTATCGATGTACCGAAACAAAAATGAATTTTTTTGTTCAATATTTTCAAAGAAGACACTCTACCCCTTAGTTTAAAATTGATTTCAATTTGAAAACTCACTACTATCTCAACTAATGTGATTGAATTGATCCTATAATATAATGTTTATATGACATTAATTAACTTTTAAATTGTTCATAGTTGTATTAGTGTTACATGAATCTCATTTTTTATTAATTTTATGAATTACCATTTACTGTGTAATATTTTACCTTTAAAAATCCATCTACACATAAAATCTACTTCACATTAGATTAACTATATAAATCATTCAAGTATTAGTCAATCATGAACACCACTTTTATACAATTCCATATTTAAATTACTTCACAAAATTTCATCAGGAACTAAATCCAGGAAATCATTTCACAAACAACCTATGTATATATTTTTCCTGAATTTCTTTTTTATATTTTCTTCATGTAGTCATGTTCACTACTCTTCATTAAAAAATTTATAGAATGTAAGATATTTATTGTCTCCTTTTAACCAAATAAATAATTTTTGAAAATTTTATTTCAATTTTTTTTATGCAATCCCCAAATTGTCTTGATATTATTTTAATATTGTTCCATATTTCTTATTTGTTACTTAAAAAATGCCAAAGTGAATTCATATAGGAAAAGGGTCTTGAAAAAATCACTAATAACTATATCGTTACTTTTAAATTCATGTATGTCCCTTCAAATAAGGATTTTCCCTCAAAACCCATATAAGTTATAACCATTTACAAATGATGAGCCCATCATGTATTCTTATTCATGGTCTGTTGAGGTTTATAATAGATTCCCACCATTAATCCATGAATGAATTCTTCCATGAATGAATTACATTGAGAAAAAATTTTCTTTATAATGAGAATTTTCTTTCTGAGGATTCTTTGCCTTCATGAAAAGAACATTTTTGAAAACCATTCACTTACAAGAGTTTCTATTCCATTATGAAAACTCTTCCTTCATGACAACCATATTCTAGGAAATTATTTAATATGATAATTTTCCAACAAACCATCTTGAACACCAGTAAGTTCTTTTATAACCACTCCTTTATGCTTTTTTCAATGTTTTTATAGTCAGATAACATGATTTTTCAACAAGAATAATGCCACAAGTATCATAACATCAGTATGATTGTTTTTTGGAAACAATACTAGTACATGTGGAAACATGTAACACCACAATATTACTATTGGTGATTATTTAATATTATTTTAATGTTATGTACTGATCCTTTATTATACAAGGTAAACCTCATACTACCTCCTATATATATTCTCATATATCCCATAAATTGTTTTTATTTCATTTTATATCACCCCAATATGTGTATTCAATCTGTTATTGGGTTTTAGAGTTTTATTTCATGTAATAATATGTCTATGGAAATTTATGGCTTATAGAGGGTGATTCTTACCTCCATTAAGAATTTTCAAGGGAAGGTAACACATTATAACATAATTCTACAAATTTTTTATCATTTTATTATATGTTATTCTTTTATTCTCAAATTAATCTATTTAATGAGATTTCTATATACCTTATTTTTGAAAATATGAATACATATAATATCTATAATGCGTTTGAAATTAGTATCCATGCACCTTTGTCTTGGCATATATAGTTTCCTTATAAATTTAAATTTCCTCATGAAAGTTGTTGTTCATTCATTAAAAACCCATTTTTGAAAATCATTATGAGTCTCTTTTAATTTATTTTCATGGTGGACACATGGATTTGTCCTCTTTTGGTTTTTTAATTAAAGATCGTCTTTTTTAAAATAATTATTTTAAAAAACTGTGTTTATTGGAATTCCAAATTTTTTCTAAATATTATACCAAAAATGTTAAAGTTTTGTGTGTCTAAATGATATATATGTAATATTTAAGGTTTATATTCCATTCAACATAATTGACTTAACATTCCAGGTCAAATTTCATAGAGGCCTTTTTGGAGCATTGATTTAAATGTTTTGTTTACAGGAACATCATTAATAGTAGTCTAGGACACACACTAGCTGGTATACCCAAATGTATGATTGTTAATGACTAAAGGATTTTACCCTATGAGGTGACATGTGATGTATATAAGATGATTTTGTTTAGTTTAGATACAATATATAGTAGTAGTTAGTCTGTTATTGTTAGAAAAGTCTATAATATTCTCACCTTAAGACCTAATATATAACCCATAGTAGTCATTCATTGAATTGTGGTTTTATTTTTGGGATACTACCATCATTTTATATTTCCCTATTCTTTATTTTTGAGTCAGTCATTTCATTTCATATGTTTGTGATATTACACTGACACATTGGTTCTATATTTATGTTTTTCTTTGTACATTTTCATTTGGGTGGATTTTGAAATTGTTTTTAAATATTGATTAAAGAGATATGTTTTGAATGAAAATATAAAGTAATCGTTTTTTAGAGTTTCATGAAATGTTTGAAGTGAGAAGAATGTGTTACATTGGTGTTCATGAAAATTAAAGACTATATTTTGGTTTTTTTTCGTTTCAAATTATATTAGTGAGTTTTCTTTTGGTAATACAAAGAATAATTATAGTTCATTTTATTTTTTATAATGTAATAAGAAAAAAATATTTTTTACTGTATTTTAAACTAGAAATAATGAACTTCATAATGAATGGATTTTCAAAGGCCCCCTTGTGAGATCATACTAGGGATTTCAGCTTACACCCCACATCCATGATTTTCATGTGTGTAGGAAACTATTATATTATTTATAGGTCACATTTTTTTCTATTTTATATTATTATACTATTCCAGTAATAGTTATTGGGGGATATAATAGAGAAACTATGTATTGTATGGATGTGTTTATATTTTTTCAGTTTTAGTTTTATTTTTATATTTTTAATGTATAAACCTAGATAGGATCAATTTATTTTTGTTTTTGTTACTTTTTTTATATCTATTTTATATTTATTCTCTATGATATAAATATCTTGAACCATTGTTTTTATTGGTTATGAATCATTTAGAACTTCTTTCAGTTTTATATTTTTTTCATTGACATCCATCATATGAATGTACCATAATGCAATTTTGATAAATGATATACATTGTATTTACTCTGATTGGTTGTTAAAGTCATTATCAAATTATTTTTATTTGATAAATAGGCACTATTTTCTATCCCATGGGGTTCTATAATGATCGTTGGGTCTAGTAGAAAATTGAGTTGGGTGATGTGTCTAGTCAACCTAGATTACTTTACTAAAAATGACATTAAAGCCTATGATCAATTAAATTATGAGGATTTTTATGTATATACTTTTTTTTGGGAAGTTGGTAGAAAACATAATAAGATTCGAAATATTCATGAGTATGTGTGAGGAGAACCTCAATGCTCCATTTTTCTCCCTAAACATTAGGTTACCAGTGTTTTTGGGATTTGAATTTCATTTCCATTCTTCAAAATGATTTATATTGTGATTAAAAAATTTAGTCCTCAATGTCATGTTGGAGTTGATATATTATTGTGGATTAAAATATATAATTTAAATGATTTTTATGTATTACATTAATGACATAAAAAACTATGAAATAATCAAATTATATATTTGAGAGACTTTTTAGGGACTACGGAGTGATGAAAGCCTTTTTATAAACAATGTGGATATGTCAAGAACAGTTATACATCCGGAATGTTTTTATTTTTTCGACCTTCAGATCCTTGTCCATTATTTGAGAGACTTTATGAAATGGGAAACTTATCAGGGGGTCACTTGTGATATATTTAAGTGGTATTTTCGGCTAACATTTTTTTTATTTAATTTTTGGTGTTTCCATTTTTTTGGGTTTGTAAAAGATTTATTTTTATGGTTTTTTTTGCTCTAAAATTAATCCTTTGTTATTAAATGAAAAATGAAATTTTTTATAGATATCGTTTTAGGTGTGGTTAATTCCTATTAGGGTTTTAAAATTAGTATCAGTTTTGAAATGAAAATTTATAAATTCATTCAAAACAAAATTTAATTTAATTTAATGTGTTGTTTTTTCATGATTAAATTACTAGAAAATTTAGAATAGAAAGTGTAGAACTTTAAATAATTTTTTTGGGAACCTTTTTCAAGGTTGTTTTTCAAAACCATCCCTGAATGGGTGATTTAAAAATCATGGGATTCTAAAAGTTTAAAGATGATTAGGGTTTATTTAACTAAAAATATAACATGGATGTTGGGTTTCTAATTTTTATGGAATATATTTGGATTTATAGCCAGTATGATTTCTTTTAAAAATATTGTGTTTTGAAATATAAATTAGGGTTTTAAATTATAATGGAACATGTAAATGGATGTTCATGTATTATTTTTTCAAATATTTAAAATTATTGAAAATTAATTATCTTATATTAAAAGTGTTTTTTATTTAAAAATATTTGTTATACCATAACTATAAGAATTTCTAATTTTAAATTTGTTAAGGTTTCTATAAATTTTATTTTTTAATCCATTTTACTCAATGAATGTGCTTTTGGATTTGTTCTATCATTCATGATGGGAAAATTTCATTATATTTCCAAAAACATAATTGGTGGTATTCATGTTTCACTTTTTTTGGGTATGCCATCAAAAAAGTGATCGATAAATTGTGTGATGTTTGTATCTAGGTGTGATCCCACTAGTTCTTATCAATCATGTTTTCATTCTTCTTTTAATTTACAGGCAATGTAAGATATCATTTTTTATTATTAGTGTAATTATGGTACATATAAGATTTCCTGTGAATTTTGTCGATAGAGTTGGGTGGTTTATACTGGATAATCTTTGCTTGAATAATTATATTGGTAAAGATTGGTCTTTGATAAGTTTGAGAGTCTCACATTGGAAGAGGAGTTTCAGTTAATGATTTAATTATTGGTTTTTTATTTATGTATATGGATTCAATTGAATCTATCTAGTAAGACTTGTTGGTTGTCCGTTGATTATTCTCATGCATGTTTGGTGGAATATTTTTTTATTAAGGTGAATATAAGTGTGTCTTGTTTATGAGGCTTCTTTGTTTGAGGTTGTACATTGGAATATCCTAGGGTTTCCATTTGCGTGTCTAGGATGGGGATAATGCTAGTTCAGGTTATACACCAGATTGTGCCTATCTTCATTTTGTTGGATTTTTCATGAGATGGAATTCTCCTTTTAATGCCAAAGGTCACCCACATAAATTTTATCTTTTAACCTAAAGTGATGAACATGTTTATCCTTGTTGAGGTTGGTTATGGTTTTTCATCATTATTCATTTCTCATTGAGAGTTCTTGATGGATAAATTTTATAGACACTTGGGTGTTTCTATGGTATGTGATTCTTATAGGGGTTGACATGTTCATAGAGAATAATTATTTGTGGGTTGGTGGAAATCCTATTATAATTGGCTTCATAATAGATTATATTCTTATCTATAGTTGTGGTTTATTGTAATCATGGATTTATATTCCACATCACTATTTTAGATAAATTATAAAAGATAAGGATACCTAAGCTTGGTATTTTTTTCATTATATAACATATTCTTCATGGTTTTTGGTTTTGTCATGCATTGACAAATTCTATGGTTTGTGTGGGATTGCCTCATTTTTTAATGAATTCATGGTGTTTGGTTATATCATTTTTAATATCCTTTGTAATTATTTCCCACCCTCTCACCTCTTGATCTAAAATGGTGGAATACTTATTCTAACCCTTTCTAATTTCATGGGATTTACACCATTTCTTCCTCCCATCCCATCGACCTATCCTTGGGACACAAAAAAGTGTTCATATTCTTCCTCTACCTTACATTTTGTGCCACACTTCCTCAATTTTCAACTGATTTATTCAAGGTAACTCTCCATATAAATATGTTTTCTCTTATCCTCTCTTATATCCATTTCTTCCCAAATATTTTACATCTCCAAAATAAGATTAATCAATAAATAAATAAAATTTATATTTTGGTTTGATCTTATATTGGGATTTATGTCATTTAGGGCTTGAAGAGGATGATTCACAACTTAACCAGAAATTCATCATGGATGGTGAGTCATTGTAGATTTATTATTATTGAATTTAGATAGGTGCATATGTGTGATTTTTTTAGTATGAAATTAATGTGTTTCATTGTATTTATAAATTCATTCATAATTATTGTATGGTTATTTTTATATATATGAAACGTTTTCAAATTATTTTCATGCACTATTTAAATGGTATTAATGGGTTCGTTATGAATTTCAATTGATTCTTAAAAAATGGTTGTTAATTATTTCCAACCCCCTTTGTGAAGAATATTTTAAATAAATTTTAATTAGCTTTTATTTGAATCAGGGGTATTTTTGTTTATTTTGTTATTTTATAAAAGATATTATGTTTTGGAATAATTATTTTAGATAATAGGGTGTATTTGATTTCAACGTGTTTTCTAAAGAATATTTCAAAAATAGGAATGATGTAGTTTTACAATGATTTATAAGGATTTTATAGAGTGAAAATTTCATTCAATAAAATTTACTCATCATCCCAAATTAGATTTCATATAAGTTTACATGGAACATTATATTAAATTTGTGGTGGGTGGGACCCTAATTAATTCCCCTAATCTTATTTTACCCTCTGAGGTATTATGAATTGTAATGTAGTTATGAAATGATATAGAATGTTTTAGTCTTGTGTTAGGGAATTTTAGGTGAGGTAAATTTACTGGTCATTCTCACTTATTAAATTATGTATTGATTAGTTTCTCACATCCACATCGGTTTTTATAGGGTAACCCTACTTAATAGTGGTAGACCATGATTTATACTACACTAGTCTATATATAGTTATTAAAATCTTGGATATTATAACTTTATAACTTGGTTTATGTCCCATGACAATAATTAATTTATTGGTGGTTCCATGTAGGGGATCAATGTCTCTTTTATTTTTTATTCCCATATGCTTTATCATTATGGAACCCTTTTTATTGTTTAATTTTATGATATTATAATCATATTGCAGTGTCAAATTTTTACTCTCCTCTATTCATTTGTGTTTGGGTAGATTTTGAAATGAATTTTGAAATATGATTAACAGAAAGTGTTTTGAATGTAATGTGAATGTATTGATTTTATTTTTTTTAGTTTCATTAATCTTTTGAAATGAAAAAACTTGGTTTTATTGGTATTCAAGAAAAATCAAATGTATATATTGGAAATTTTAATGTGTTATAAAAGTAAAGAAGTAGATTAATTTTTAGTTTTATAAATAATGACGTTGGTTTATTTTAGTATTTATAAAGAAATAAAAAACCATATTTTTATGGTTTTATAAACTAGAAATAATGAATTTCATAGTGAAATGAATTTCATCGACCCTCTTATGTGATCCGACGGGGCCAGTTAGTTCCCACCAAACATACACACTTTTTTTTGTGTATAAAAATATTATATTTTATATAGGTTATAGGTTTTATTTTCTATAGGTAATCATTCTCTTGGATCGATGATGGTGAGTTAGGATGTAGTGAAGTAACCATGGGTTTCATATAGGGGTTTCAGTAGTATCAATTTATGTTTTTTATTAAGATTTTTAGGGTTTCCACCTTGATGGAATCCATTTATTTTTCATTGTATCATTTTAGGTAACCCTATTTTATATTTATTTATGATGATATAAATGAAATGACCTATAATTTTTATTAGTTTTTAATTATTTGGTTATTCTTTCAGTTAAATCATTTTTTTCATGGATTTCCAATATATTGAAGTACCGTACTAGATTTGTGGTACACTATTTCTTGTGGGTTTACTCTAATTTAAGATAAAAATAATTTCAAATGGAGTTTTATTTAATCAACATTCACCATGATGTAACCCATGGTTATTGAAAATTCCCTTCGGGGCTAGTGGTGAATTATATTGGGTAACATGTTTGGTTATCTTGGGATGGTTTGTTATAAAAAACATTTTGAAATTGAACTATCACCCAAAATTAATCTAACTAACCTATCACATTATTATTTACAAGCATGGGAAGAGTATAAGATAATTGTTGTGGTAGGTTAGGTAGTCTGATAAGTCCATATATAATTTATTTATAGGATTCTATCACCTCATATCATTATGGGACAAATTATTAAAATCAAGGACAATCCGATAAAGAGGCTACAATAACATGTGGAGTTCTCACATTTATACCATGTTAATATTGAATGTTTTTTACTACTAATTTAGGTTATGATACATTTCTTTTAATTCATAATGATCAATGTTTTCATAACTAATGTGAGTGATCCATTGGTTCGAGTTTCTTCTTTCATGTTAGTCCATAAAGATGATAAGTGGGTAAAATTTGAAAATAATTTTCTACCTATATATCCCACGAGATTTACTCCTTATATGGTGGATTTTATGACTATATACACAAATATATAGTTTTATGACTTGATTTTGAATCGTTATCTCACTTTAGAAAATTGGGTAGTGAGGAATTTGGAATGGCTTAAAGACTGTACTATTTTTAGTAGGACCCAATTTATAGATATTGATAACATGTTCTTGATTAAGTTAAATCATTTAAATGGTTTATGATTTATTGGTTTTGATTACCAAATATATTATACACTTTCTAAAAAACCATAGTCATTTTAAGGAAAATAATTATTCAAGAAATGAGTATTCTCATATCTAAATCCAAATACCTCCAAATGAGTTTGATATAGTGGACTGTTTTATAGTTGAATTGGTTAATGTATAATGAATCATAAATCTATGACTATATTTCCTCTCAAATAGTAGATATAGAGAAAAATGATACTTTTAGAATGAATATAAAAAAACTAGAACAAATAAAAATCATAACAGAAACTATAAGGAAAATATGTTTGTAATTGGATGCATAGATTGAGTAATTATGACCTCTAGTAGAAGAAGTATATTCAAAATAAAAATCTCTCCAATAATGGATATGTTCTTTCAATAAAAGGTTAACTGATTTGACACATTCAAATGACTAGTTTCAATCATATTTTCCATCAGTATTTTATTTTCTTTTCATATTACTCTACGATGGAATTCTCTATTTTTTAGATGTTCAACTTTTTTCTAAATTAAGATAAAATTTATCCATTCCGAAAAAAAATTCAACTTTTTGGGATTCATTTCTTATGTCTTAGATCTATGTTAGTCCTTGAGATCGTACATGTACTAATATTATAATAATTAAATCAATCTTATCATTAAATATATATAAATTCGGTAAATTATAATAGAAGAATAATTGAGTATAGAGGTTTAATCAATCATATGTAAGGCACATATATCATTATATATATATAGGTGAGATATATATGTAAGAAATATACCAATACCATTAGTTGGGGTAGGATTATGAAGGAAAGGAATATAAAGATACATTTCCAACAAAACTAATATTCATAGAATAATATAGTCATGTCTGATATAAAATTCATTTACAATCACTAAAAATCATGGTTTGGTCAATCAAGTATGAGATATTGGATAATTAAGTATAATAAAAATTATATAAGGGATGGTTTATAAGGATTCCATTGTACAATTTTTTTTAAATATATTAAAACTACATCTTTATATATTATTTATATATCATCTGAAACAGTATGTATTTTTGTAACAATGGTATGGAGATCTATAAACCTAATGAAAATTTCATGACTTTTTTGGGCATCTTGGGTGTCCCTGGAATATTTATGTCATGTTTTTTAAAAATAATATTTTTCTAACCTACTAAAAGAGAAATTCAAAGAATTTAAAAACCTTCCTTTTTTCCCAAGGAACCATTTGTAGGTATTAAATATAAATAGGACCATATATCTTTACATTGGAAATTTAATTTATTAAAAGTCGGAACAATAAAGTTGATTTTTAAGTAAAAATGTTTTGACCAAAATTTGGGGGTGTGTTTGAGGTGGTAAACCTTTGACACAAATAATCTAATGTTTTAGGGCCACAATATTTTTCACCAAAGTTGGAGTGATTTTAGGATGTACAAACTTGACCCAAAGCTACTAAAATTTTAGTATGAAAAAACACTGACTGAAATGAAGAATTTGGTTGAATGTATAACATGTTTATGAAATTTTCTAGACATGAATATATGTACACTATGAAATTACAATAAATATGTTACTGGGAAACCATATTTAGTTTAGGTTCATAATTATCATACCAATATAGGTGTAGATAACAACCCATGTGGGGTTTGAGGGTTCAGTATGCTCTAACACCTTGAAATTAGGAATAATATTAATTTAAATCATATATTTTATTATCATAATAAGTAACTGTGGGAGTGAATTATATATGGGTTGGAATACCAATGACCAAATTCAAATTCTGGGTTATATAAAATTATTTCTAAGGGATCACATGATAAGATAATATTATTTTTGGGATAAATACATGTGTCTGGTTGACTAATGTGGACCTACATATTTTTTATATTTTTTCCCTAAGAATAGGGTTATTTTTAAATTTTGGTAAACTCATTACCAATTTCCAAGAATGTTTTTTGGTCTTTAAAATACTCGAGGTATAATACATGGTGTATAAGAAGAGGATATTTAGATTTTGATTAGAAATATCTAGTCTAGGTCTAATAAAGGTTTGATTTTTATAATATAGGGTGGGTGGAAGTGGATGATGATTTTTAATTAGGCATAAAAAATTAGATTTTCATTACTATATTTCTTGAAAAAATAGTAAAACTATAAAAAAAATTGTTATATGAAGCCTTTTCATTGATTTATCTCATGTGCATGGGTACTAAAAATGAAATGAACAAGTTCCTTATGAGATATTGAATGAAACTTGATATAAAGTAGGATTTGAATACCATAAATGTTGATATAGTTGCATCACAATGTATAGAATTTGAGTAGCCTGAAAGGAATTAAAAGGACATGTACATTATGAAAGGAGGGATGATGTTTTATAGAATTTATGTATAGAATCATGTTAAGGCATTTGGGTATCTCTACATATCATGTAAGAATAATAATAATTTCACAAATGATTCAAAAAATTAACTACATATATCTAGATCATGTATTGGTGAATGATTTAATGATTATGCCATAATATTGAGATATATAAGTGAATTCATACTTGAATTGAGACCCCAAAAACTAGTTCATAGTTCTTATATATAAAGAAATTGTTATCCAATTATATGTTTATGGATATAGAACTATGTTTTTGGGACTGTTATATGGATATGAATTTTTATTAAGTAAATTAAGTAACATAAATCAACAACTCAAATGAATCAACACTAGGATGAAGATAATCCATTTGATTCTAAATATAAGACCGATCCATGAGAAGACATTTTTTCAGAAGCCGCATTTTATGACATTAATCTATATAGTTTAAATTCACCTAGATATGGCTTAGGTTACAAAGATTTTATGATCATATTAGAAGAAACTATTTTATATGGTTCAAATTTATATGTAATTAATTTTATCCTACAAATATTAAAGTCATATAAAGTGGATTTTGAAAATATTCATTCTCATGGAAAAAGGTTATATGGAGAATAAAATGGATTATTTTAATTATAGTATCGATTCATTGTAGGAAGACTAAGAGAGTACTTAATAAAGTATTAGTGTCTAGGATGACATGGAAGTTTGATGGAAATGGAATTTTTTATCTGGAATGAGATAAGTGATCTAGATGTCACTATTTATCCTAAAATAACTAGAATCAAGACATGTGTAGTTCTTAAATTTGAAAATTTATTTTAAGTATAATATTTGGACTAGATGGATGATCTATAGTTATACCTATTATAGTAAATTTATAATTTATCATATAGTGTCCTAATGTGTGGAAAATGAAGAAAACATCATTTGCTTATAAAATCTATATGCTAGGATAGTATATATGGATTTTGAATATGAATATGGGTCAAAGTTGGATGATATGGATGTCATTTTGTATCTTGATAAAATAAAAATCCAGAGACACATAGTTATTAAGAGAAATATATGTGCAGATTTGGCTCATATATAGATGGAATGTGGGGTGACATCCTCCTAGTTACAAATTATTATATTAGACGTGATATACATTGTTAAGTGATTGAGAGCTGGAATTAATATTGATGGAAATTTTAGTTGGACCCAAAAATATAAATCTTGGTTTCAATATGTACCCAATAACACTATTAATTAGAACATTATTAGCTCATGGTTATGTGGGATAATGCTAAATTATAGTATTGTACTATAGATGGTGGACTATTCACTAGGATCTCATTCCTAAATCTAGAACCCATGTAAAGAACCAAGTAATATTAATTGACTACTCTAAGAGTTTTATTATTCATGTGGTATGGAAAATATATTGTGTAGTTTAACATCACGTGACAATGATATTGGTTCCTAACAATTTTTTCTTTTTTGATGTGAACTTATTCCATGTAGTTTAAATTATTATGTTATAGACTTATATAAACTCAATGTGATGTTTTTCAATGTGTTATGTGAGTAAACATAAATTTGTGGTAGTTGTGATACACTTTTTTATTTATTGGAACATAGGGTAATCTCTATTTTAGTAGGAAATGTGAACAATGTAAGGTCTTTCCGATTTGTAAAAAATATTTTGTTGTTTATTCTTAGCTATCATTGGTGTCCTCAATCCCCATACTAATTATCCATAGAAAAATGATATGGGGAAACCCTTCTTATTGAAGTCTAATGTGACATATTTTTTATTAGACTCATAGATATATAGTGTAAAGACTATACTAATATAGTTTATTCAATTCATGAACCAAAATTTGGGATTGATAATATTCACAAAATAGATCACAAACAGTAATATGAAGTAAGGGTAACTAAAATTCAATAGGCCAACCTTCTTTTATCACATATACAAGTGAGTTTGGTGTTTCCCATATGGTAGTATGAGTCATGTTGTGATTAAACCATAAAAAATGTATGAGTTTTTTTGGACAAAACATATAAAATTTTTCTACTATATTCTTTTGTATATTGGATATGGTTTTACTAAAAGCCTCTATTTTTTCACTTCTTGATAATTGATGAGTGGTACGGATGAATGATATACTCTTGAAATATTTTTTGTAGTTAAGAGGGATAAAAAGTATTTTTTTTTGTTTTCGTTTATGTGTGAGAGACATCAAAATTTGGTAATGATATTGGAATTAATTATGTTTATTATGGTTTTTTTCCAACATCCATTAATGGTATAACTTCATCCCATTTTTAGAATAATTATTTGGTAGTAATTATAAACATGAACTTTCTCACCATGTTTAGATGGTATAATCCCATGGAATAAATTTCCCATACGATGGAGGGCCTTCAGTATTTAGTATCATGAAATAATATTGGGGTCGATGAATGAAATTCACATGAATCTAACACACATGGAAGTTCATTTTTTTCCATATAGAATTTATTCATTAATTTATATAGGTATACATGTCCATGGATTTGATGAAAGTGATTGTTTCCTAAATAATGAGTTTCATTTGAACCATCATAGACCTTTTTTTATAATTGTGAGGGTCACTTTTACTTCAATAAATATACAGTGGACCCTATAATATCCTCATTTTTTGAGTTCTATTCCAGTAATTTAGGATGTTGTGTTGGATACTATTTTTTACTCATCGATCTCTATATTCCTTTAGGTGTGAAGGAATTTTGAAAATTTTATTTTGCTAAGGAGAATAGAAATATTCCTATGTTAAACATATTGAGATTAAGATTATCTATAATATGGTCTATTGGGCTCCTAGATGCACCATTAAAGTATATCTCCCATGCTTGGGAGGTTGCATGGATAAAGAATTATTCATAAAAAAAGAGTATTATGTCTAATGTACAATTATATAGGATAGTGTTCACCATGCTTAAATTTAATAATGTTTTCCCCCTTATCAAATTTTGAGAAATGGTAAGGATGTTAAATGATAGAAAAATGACATCCCATTATAGAAAACACTAAGTTAATATTTGAATTCTAAGGATATATCTTAGATGATCAATTCTAGAGATCAAGTGGACCTCAAGAAGTTGTAGATATTGTTTAAGATTTTTCACCATGAATACCTATAATATAATATTATTTTGTATATCAAAATCTCATTCCTTAGATTCTAATCTAATTATAAATTGGTAATAAAGACTATTCTTCAAACTATAATTGTTTTCTGAGTGAGGAGGGAACCAGGTGATCATTCCATATTTTCCACTTAAAGTACGATGGTTTTTATTTTTTTAGATATCATTGAGACCAATATGTATTGAAGGTATTATCAGAGATCATAAAATTATTAGCTAAAACTATTTTACAAATTATCAATGGGTCCTCCCTTTATAAACTTTTTGAATTGAAAACACAAAGAGAAAATGTTTTATTTTATGCTATTGATGTGATAATTGTTGTACTAGTCTTTTCTTAATTAAATAATGTTTCATAGAGGATGAACATAGAGTATCACCATCATTTTATCAAGTATAAGGTTGATGTGGTGATGACATACCATGAAGCTGAGGAATTTTCACATTATCACCCTAAAATAAGACTTCATAGGGTTATTTTTTAGGTTGTAATATAATTTTGTTTTAAAAACTGGGTATAAATTAGTCATGTGATCATTAAAATGGTGGGATTTTACAACTATGTCCTTGAAAAAGATTTATATGTTTTGGGATAAAAAGGTATTAAAAATATGATGTTCAGACAATTGGTAACTAACACAGTCAATCTAAAAGACAAAATGCATTAGATGGTAACATTATAACCCCTGGGGTTCCCCAAATATGTTCTTTTCTTCCTTATGATTTATAATTATTTATTTATAACTAGTTTACCCTTCCATAAATAGAAGGTATTGAATGAAATTTTTTCATCGATCAGTTTCTCCATGATTCAAAATGAGAAATTTTCTTTTGGGAAATAGAAATTCAAATACCTAAAGTTGATACAAACCTTGATTTTCCCATTATTATTTTTGATATTAATTTTGTTTGAAAGCATATTTAGGTTCTAAAACTCTATAATATAGTAGTATTTTATAAATTTATCAACCTTATAGTCATTATTAGTAGCACATGTATGAAAAATTATTTTTTACACTTACTTATAGTGTTAATGGTTGTTCAGTTGACCAAAATGATGGGTAGAAACTTTTGAATGTAACCCAGAAATTTATAAGTAATTACATATAAAAACATCTTGATACTTAATAAGGGTGAATATTAATTTCACTTATTCTTCAGGGGTTATGGTGGAATAATTTTTTTTATCATAGTTTTTCTTACATACCTAAATTAATCTATCAAATTTCATCATGGGTAGGTGTGGAACCTTCCTAAAATAATAATGTGGAATCCCAAATATATTTTTCTTATTTATCAACTTAGTCACTATTTAAAAGTGTTAAAACTAGATTCACACTCTCAGATTTTGAGGTTTATATTGTATAATTATAACTTCCATAAAAATATAATCCTTCTATGTAATATCAAGATTCATTTGGTTCATTTGAAACCCTAATAATGGAAATGAATTTACATAAACCATTTTTATTTTTCTAAGATTCATTTCTACCCAATTGATGTTTGTTAGTAGTGTTATTATAATATCACTAAAATATTCATTCAAATGAATGTTCCTAGGTTAATAATTAATATATATAGTCAACACTATCGTCTTATCCCATATTGGCAGTGACTTCTCAATAGAGACATCTTTTGGATAATAATATGATATAACATTAATTTAAGGGTTTATTTCATTGGGTTATAAGAGTCGGTGGTTTCCTAGTCTAGGATATGTCCCCATAATTTAGTATATGGTAAATTTGAAATTTTCATTGAGATTTATCTAAGGATTAAATGGATAAGAATCCAATTCAATAAGGGAAGTGACTATTAATGTGTTATCTAATAGTGTCGATCTACCGTACCCTTTTAGTATCATACATTAACATAATAATATTCAAAGGATTTAATGGGAGGGTTATCACCATAAAATAATCTAAACATACTAGTAGTGAAGAATTTTAGGAATTTTTTATAGGAGGAAACCGATATGTGAATATAATTCTAGGTACTTCTTAATAATGAATTAAAATCTATATCTGGGAAGGCTAAAATGAATTTTCATTAAAAAATGATGTATATCAACTCGTCTACAACTTGATCCTCCCAAGTAGACTATTCTCACATTTATATTAGCCTTGTTTTCTAGGTTGGAGGGAGACATTTCATTTTTTTGTTGCCCCATATACAGAGGTTCTGTATTGATATGAAATTTATTATATGATTATTGGGAATTCAGGAATAATGAATTTTTGTAACACCTTAAAAAAGTAGGAATGTTGTATTTGATATAGTGCATGACACACAACACCAAGAATGTAAGATATTATAATAACATGATACATTAAAATAAATTTACTATTTTCTATAGAATATATATTCTATATTTTTGAATGTACATAGAACAGAGTTATCATACATTACACATAAGAGCACCTTTTTTTAAAATATTACAATACACACAAGACCGAGTTTTACAGAACAAAAATATATTATTAATATATTATTATAATAAGACATGAACAACCATTAAATTAGTGGTTTTGAATAGTATTAAATATCTCATGAAAATATATGGTTTATAAAAATATAAATTGAATTCATTAGTTACAAATTAATTATAAATTATTATAATATCCAATTGACTATAAAAGAATACTTTTATAGAAAATAATTTTTATACTTATAAAGCTATCTTACACTAATAAGTTAAATTAATTAGTACTAGTGAAATATATTAATGATATATATATATTATTCAATAAATGTTTTTTTATATTCATCCAATATATTTTTAGGCATGAGATAAGAATGAACCCAATATTACCGATAAAATACTTTTTTGGAAAGGTAGTTTGGATGCATTTTATTAGAGAAACTATTTTAAATAATTTTTTAGGAACCTTTAAATATTTTATACATAATATTACACTTTTTTAAATAGGAACATAAAAAATATTTTAGGGGTAATTTTTGTAATTTTTATGTAGAGTTTGTTTTTTTAATGAAAAGTAAAAACACTGAATATTAATTCAAAACTAAATTTTAATCTAATGTATTTGCATGGTTAAATAAAAACCAAATTTGTTTTTAAAGTATAATTAGATCAAATTTGTATCAATTAATCAAATTTATTTTATTTAAATCAATTTCAATTTGAAATTGGATATAAAAACCTAGCAAAATTTTGGATGTTTTTACATTAAAAACCCACATTGGAGTACCGTCTATGATATTAAATTTAAATTTATTTCTTCCATTAATTTTAATGGAATTTTGAAAAATGGATTATATATTTGTAATAAAAATTATAATTTATTATTATTTCAACTTAGTTTTTGAGAAAAAACTATTAGGGTATGTAATTAAAATTAATCACAACGATTAAGGTATAATTAAGCATAATTATAGGCTGAAATGTAATCTTAAGGGCCCAAATTACAATGAAACTTTTCCAAGAGAAATTGGATGGAAATATTTTGGCCTAATAAGATAATTAATCTACTTTGGTCCATTATTTGTTCCAATTTTAGTTGGTAAAACATGAGTGTAATTAGGTTTCCCAAAATTTATAATAGTGTCACTCCTCCACTATAAAACTGCCTCTTATCCTCCTACTTCCTAACAAAAATAAAGACACTTTGGATTGAAAAACATCAACCCCAATAGATCATAAATATCCATCCTCTAATCCTAGAATCCACACTATGGAAACAAATCCAACCAAGTAATCCCATTTGTGCGAACCAAATGGAGTTACCCAAAGAATAGGTAACATCTTTCCTTAAGCTCTTTAGTTTTGTTTCTATTCTACACCCCTAAATTCTACTTATTCCATTATTAAATAACAAAAAAGTATCATAAATATAAAATCATTTTGTTATGATATGTTTTTGACCTAAAAATATACACTATCTCTTCTAATGGGTAACAATCATACTGTTTATGTGAATGATGAACTACCACCTCACGAAAGGATAATTGTTTGATATTACTTCACCACATCTCATAGCGGTCATTGTGTTGGAAAATATATTTATATATGATATATATATGATTATTATTATATTTTATTTAAAATAGTTTAATGATTATTTAATTATTTTATAAGTGATACCTCTATAAGATCCATTTTGTGTAATTATGATAAGATATTTTATGGAAGTGTGGAATATTGCCTCCTTAAAGCGATGTGATTCATTCTTTTAATATGATAATAGAATGTGAGTAGCATTCCTGCATACGTATGACCCACCATCCCTATAAACCGTGTATTTCATTTCCAATATCTAAAAATTTTAATTTATTATAAATACATATGTAATGAATATATATTATAATTAAGTCATGGTTTAAATTATGGGTATAATGAAACCACGATATAATTAATAGTAACAAAGAATTAAAAGCCAGAACATAGTTGAGAAAATTTGGAAATTAACAACAAAAAAGTGAAAATAATGATGATTGTTAACAAAAAAGTAATAAAATATTTAATAATGTTAAAATATAAAATTATAAACATGAGTATGATATTTTATTAGTTATTAATTTATTTTAAACCTATATACTGGAAGATAAATACCAAAAAACAATAATTAATTTTTAGGTAAGAGATTTTGTTTCAATTTTCATTTTATTGAGACTTATTTTTTGTTACGCATCACTTAAATTTTATATGGTGTATATAATGCCCATATTCATGTTTTATCCTGAATAAATTTATTTTCATGATATTAAAAGTTTCCTTAAATTCTATTCTTTCAATGAGATTACGATTTCAATATTTCAGTGTGGTATGGGACACCTAGGAATGTTTATATATTATTTTCCTCTAGAATGTGGTTAATGGCCACCTTTGCAATATAACCTTAATTTTATTGTTATACTTCTATTGAAATATTCAAATTATTTTATATACATATTATTTTTTGATGAATATTATTATTTTCTAAATCTTATATCATTTTTACATATTGTGTTCACTTTAACAGTTATTGAATTAATTGGGTGATTTTTGATAAATGCATATATTTTATTCAATGCTGATATATTATAAGGATTATTTTTTATTTATTGAATATATTATTAGATATGTGTAATTAAATGAAAATATATTACATGGTAGGGCCCTTGTTATAGATATCCACTCGATGCATTAGTAGTCTCCTAAGAGAAAATTAGTTGGTGAGAAACCATTAAAGTGTGTTTATAAATGGAATAGAGGGGTTTTTACCCAATATGCTAAACTCTATTGTGAATGGTCCAGACGATAATGGTTACATGTACCTAGGAATAAAGGTTTCCAATATTTAAGAATTTTTATAATTTATATTTATTTATTATTTTTTCCAGGACATCTTTTATAGACATATTTATGGTTACATATCATTTTATGTTAATTGATTAAATGGAACATGTTTTTGTTTCTTAATTTTCCATATTTATTTTTTCCTTATCTATTTATTTGGATATATAGTGTTTCCATTTATTACCTTACCATATTTTTATACACTTCCTTCTCAATTTTTCTATTATATGGCTTGTGTGTTCAATTATTTACCATTCCATAATTATTATTCTCATTGATTAAATTATCTCTTCCACTGTATGTTACCTTTACAATGAATTTGATCTCACCCTTATTATCATTCGTTTCCATAAGAATATAAGAAGTTTTTTATGAGAGACATTAATTGATATTATATATGGAATAAATTTATCCTTTAAATTATTTGTAAAAAAATTATGTTGTAATTAAAGTATTAATTTGTAATAGAAATCTCATGTATGTATCTGGTTTACCAAGACTACTAAACTATCAGTCCTTCTAGATTTGGTACCTTAGAATCAGGCTAATGTAATTGATATCAGCAACAATATCCGGGGTATATGTGGTTGGGTTACAGAATTTGGTGTAAATGGATGTTTAGTATAAATCTTGGGAATAAGATTTAAGAAATCATATATTAGATAAAGAAAATATATGGTAAAATTTGATGATGAGTATAGAAGAACATCCTAGAATTTTGTTAAGTTAGATTTTATGTTATAATTACTATAAATAAATCCATGACTAGATACTACAAGTGGAAATGGTTCTATAATAGATGTACATAGGAGTAACAACTCCAAAAAGGTGTGCCGAGCAAAACTGAACATATCCTAGTATCTGACTACGGGCCTTACTTTGAACCTGGATTGACAATTCTTGTTGATATGTTTTGGGTGATTCATACTTTCTTTACAACTCATTATGAAAGATTCGAATGTAAATATATCCCCTAGGATACCATGTTTATGATTATGGGATTATTTATGACTAATTTGTTCATTTTACTTCAAATATTACGCCATGTTTAGAATTATTAAAAAATCATAATTTTATGAGATAATGTAGTGCATGCCATTGTTTAGAAATGATACATGGAAGGATGAATGATTTCAATACTCATAGAAAATGTAGACATCACACTATTGAGGAAAACAATATTGATGGTATTATAACAAAGAAAATTATGGCAATATTAGGGAAAATTAAATAGGTTATGAAGAGGAATACATTGAATAAACATTGAAGGATGCAATTAGTTTAGTTGACTATTATATATCCCATATTCTATTTTCTAGAAGATATTTTACAAACACTTATCATGACATCAGAATTCAAAAATAATAAATTTAAATCTATATACAATGAAGAATTTTTCAAAATTTCTTTGACATAATTTAATTACGGTGTGGAAAATTTTACACCTTGAATATTTAATGTGGGAACATCGCATTCGATAGCATGTATGATAAATAACACCAAACATGCAAGGGAATAGAATAACAAAATATATTAAAATATATTTATCATTTTAAATAGATTACATATATTCTATATTTTTAAATTCACAAAACACTTAGTTATCTTACATTACATGGAAGAGAGTCTTTCTATGAAATCATAAATTACACGCAAGATTGTGTTTTTCCAAACAACAATATATTATTAAAATACTATTAATATAATAATTAAACAAGTCATTAAATTAATGGATATAAATAGTATTAACTAATTTTAAAAATATATGGTTTGTAAAAATATAAAATTTATTTATTGGTTAAAAAATAATTAAAAACAAATATAAGAGTAAATTGAATATAAATGGAATATTTTTATAGACGAATATTTTTATTATCTCAAAGATATTTTATAGTAATAAATTAAAATAAACAATATTAGTGAAATATATTATTGAAATATATATATTATATATTAAATAATATATTTTATATATTTATATAATATATTTGGTAGGGATATGATAATAACAAACCCAATATTGAAGATAAAATACTTTTTTACACAGGTGTTTTTCCACTTTTTAATGGAGTGCATATTTTAAATAATTTTTTTTGGAATAATTAATGATTTTATTTTTCAAAATAAACATCAGATCTGAATATTGAAACCAAAAAACTAGTTTAGGGTTAATTTTTTCAATTTTCCTGTGAAGTTTCATTTTTTAATGAATTGTAAAAAAATGAATTTTAGTTCAAAAATACTTTTTATCACATTTATTTATAAGATCAAATTAAATTTTAAATTGGTTTTAAAGTATAATTATATATAATTTTTTCAACTAATCAAATTTAGGTAATCAAAATCAATTCAACTTTGAAATTTTATATGAATTATTAGCAAAATTTTGGACGTTTTTAATTTATAAACCCACATTATCATCTTGTATGCGTGATTACATTTAAATTAATTTATATCATTTATATGATTGGAATTTAGAAAAACGGATTCAATAATTGGAATACAAAAAATTTATAAAGTCTTATATGGTGAAATTAAATTTCTACCAAAATTATTAGTGAAAATAATTCAAAATAATAAAAATAATGAAGTTAAAATGAATCTTAATAATGAGATAAACCGGAATATTATGGGACAAAATGAAGTAGAAATTTGTACAGAGACATTTTATATCTATATTACCCCTATCATGTCCTGGATAGAATTTTTTTCATTATTTTATCCACTTTATTAGAGACAAAATGGGATGAATTTCCATTCCTAAAATTTACAGGAGTACCTCTCCTCCACTATAAAACCAAATCCTCTCCTACCACTTCCTCACACATCTCAGTATAATTATTTTTTGAAATTTTTATTCCCAAATATCTTCCCAAAATCCCTCCCCTAATCTGATATTCCATCCCTTGGGAATAAATCCATCCAATGAAGCCATTTGGTGAAAACCAAAAGGAGCTACACAAATAAGAGGTATCGTCTTTCCATTAGCTCTTTAGATTTATTTCTATTCTCCACACCCTAAAATCTTATTATTTCATGATTATATAAAAAAATATTATAAATATTCTATGTTTTTTTATTATATGTTTCAACTTATAGTCACACACACTCCCATTTATTGGTAAACAAACATACTCTTTATGTGAGCGGCGAACTACCGCCTCACAAAACGACGATTGTTCGTTCTTCCATTATCGCTCATCATGGGGGTAATTATGATAGAAAATATATTTTTATATGATATTTATAATATATATATTCTTATTTAATTCTTTTATAACACATACCTATATAAATTAATTTTTTTTAAATATGATAACATCATTTGTCAAAGTATGGAGTACTGTATCCTTAAAGCGATATGATTCGTTAATGATATTCATTGAACATAATAAGGATGATTTAAAAAAAATGTAACACATATTAAATATATATTATACTTGAATTATAATATACATGTTTGTAATTTACTTTTCATTCTATTAAAACTAAAAATAAATGAGAGTAACATTCATGCGTACGTATGACCCACCGTATCCATGAATAGTGCATTTCATTTCCTCTCTACAGACATTAGAGATTGTTAAAAATATATATGTACTGAATATATATGATATTTGAGTCCTGTTTGAAATTATTGAGATAATTAAATATTAATCTATGTAATCATAACAACAAATGACAAGTCAA
Organism: Viscum album; assembly: GCA_963277665.1. Lineage (NCBI taxonomy): Eukaryota > Viridiplantae > Streptophyta > Magnoliopsida > Santalales > Viscaceae > Viscum > Viscum album. Next base: position 1,844,592,329 of record OY728132.1, on the reverse strand, counting down.
AACTTACTTCAGAAAACTAGGAAATTAACACCCAAATAGTGAAAATAATTAAGAGTGTTAGAAAACAGGTAATGAATTTTTATGTGAAGGTAATATACGATAACATAAGAATTATTATGGATTTTATTATATTATAAACATATTTTAAACCACTATAAATGATTATAAATACACCACAACAAAAATGATGGTTATTGTAGGGGATTTCATCTCAATTTTCTTTCAATTAAGACTCATTTGTTGTTATGAACCAATTTACATTTATATGTTCTATATAATTACATTTTTCATGTTATATAATGAATACAATTATTTTAATGATATTTTAATTTTCATTTAATGTTATTCCTTCATTAAGATTATCAGTTAAATGTTACAAAGTGGTATGAGGCACTTTATAATGTTTAAAGATCATTTCCCTAAAGAATCCATTTAATGGTCATCTTTGAAATCACACATTAATTTTATTGTTAAATTTTTATTGAAATAATAAATTTAATTTAATATACACATTATTTTTTGATGGAAATTATAATTTCATAAACTGTATACCATTTTTAAATATGGTGTTCACATTAACTATTATTTGATTAACTGGTGAATTATTGATAAATTCGTATCTCTTATTCAATAAATATATTTGATAAGTCTTACTATTTATTGATTAAATCAATTATTAGACCGGAGTAATGATTTATACATGTACGCCTCAAGTGGTCCATGGTTATAGATATCCCTTCAATGCATGAGTAGTTTCATGAGATGAAATTTTCTAATGATAAACCCTTCGAGTTTGATTCCAAGTTGAATAGATAGGTTTCTATATGATATAATAATCTTTTTGGTGAAAGGTCTTGATAGTACCGGTTCCATATACCTAGGAAAAATGGTGTCCAATAATTAATCATTTCTCTCGTCTTGATTCATTTATTATTTAACCCTAAAAAATTTTCTGACAAATCTATGCTTTCCTTTAATTTTTAGTTCATTTATTAAGTTGAATGTATTTTAGTTTCTTACGTTGACATATTAATTTTTCCTTTTCTACCATTCCATATTGTTTATGAACATCCTTATTAGTTTTTTGATTATATGGTATGTTTGTTCAGTTATTTACCATTCCATAATTATTATTCTAATTGAATAAATTATTGTTTCCTCTATGTTTTTACTTTACTAGGAATTTGAGATCACCCTTATTATGTGTCCTTTTTCCATGAATCCAAGAAGAATACTATGAAAGATATGCATGGATATACTAGATGGAATAATATTATCCTATAACTATTTAGAAAAAAAATTATTTAGTAATTAGTGTATTAATTATTAATACCAGGGTCATGTATGTATCTTTTTTATGAAGACTACTAAAATCTCTCTAATTTTGAATTTAATTCCTCATAATAATTCTAATTTGACTGATAGAAGTCATCAACTCTACGCTCTCTGGGGTCAGGTCACTATAATATCAACATTGTTGCACATTAGAGATACATACAAGGGTATGATGTGCCCCTATATGAAAAGTTACAAACATTTCTCTATTAATGAAAAGAGTCATGTACACTTCATATATCCTGTTTCTATGAAATATGTTTTGATCCATGGAAACTTTAATCTCAAACTCTTAAAGACTCAAGAGAGTCTCAATGAGTGATTCTCTAAGTTTATTTTAGTTGTAAAGTTAATTCATAAGAAATATTCTTGAAGTTATTAAAGATATATATGTGATGATATATTTATTCTGAAATATAGGGATTCATTTCCCCTGCATTGGATATTATATGGATTAAGTCTTGGGGAACACTGTCTATTATAATGGAAAATAATTCCCTTAATGGGAACTAGGGGTGTTTTTTCGTTTAGAAATTATTTTGATTTATCATTCCCATATATTTTTATTGATCAGATGAAATTTTTTCAGTTATTTAGTTAACTAATATGTTAATATTAGAGTAATCACCAGACGGTTATAGATCAGAATTGTGTTCCCAATATTCTTTTTAGAGAACCTTTATTTGTGTCTCAACTGCATGTATAACCATGATGGGTATAATTCATATACTTTGTGGCATATTTTGAGCTCCATTTCATCCACACCAATGAACTCCTACTAGATTCTTGATTGGGAACTCAGGTTCAGTTGAATAGTCATTTGAAAAAGGGTATGAATTAGTGAATTAAATTTAATGGTTCATTTTTTAACTCTCTATCAGATGAAAATTCCATTGGGAAATGTTGTTTCCAACCTCCTAGTGATTGGGGAAATAAATTCGTAAGATTATGTACCAGTTTTGGTACTCCTAATGATTCTTAGTCAATATTTTCAATCCACTAGAATCTAATAGTTCAATTGTTTGAATACTATAATGAAAATGATTCCCCCTCAAGTATTAGGGATGTAATAATTCATAGAACCTATATATCTAATCATGACTTGATGAATTATTATTCTCAGATGACCAATTTTCTAGTCATCCAATCATCAAATATATGCATATTCCCTTTCTATGCTCCTTTAAACTCTTATTCTTCATCTGGTGAGTTATTAGAGACACATGACACATATATTGGGGGTTCAAATATATTTTCTAACTTAGTTACAATTTTATTTTAGAGAAATTAATTGAAGGTAAAACTTTCATCAATATTATACCCTAACATAAAATGGAAGGGGAAATGATCCGGGTGATGATTGAGAATAAAGTTATTGGTTATATTGATCTATATAAATTTTAAAAAAATTCTTTTATATTGAGGAGTTGAAAAATTCAAAAATATACTCTTTTTATAATGAATAAATTTTGTTCTTCTAGTATTTTATATTTTTGTGATATTTCTTCTTCATTGTTTTCTAGAGATGGTTCTATTATTGTTGGTATTGTTTAGGTGGAGGTGACACATGATAGTGGGTATACACAATGGATTACACTTCTATTAGTTTTGGGTTTAGTGCAAAAGAAATAGGTTTTGATTATATAGTATTCATTCCATGGATTAGTGACTTCAACTGAGATTTTACTTTTAAAAAATAATGATATTTTTTTTATTGTTCTACAATTATAAACTCCCGAAAATCTACTAGTTTATTTTAGTCTAATGAGTGGAATATGAAACATTTCTAATATATTCCTAATGTATATCTTAAAAAATTAATCTTATGAAATATATATATTCAATGAATAGTTTTTTATTTTCTATATGGATATATTATAAAAACCTTCTCAATTACTGGGTGACTATCGTTTAAAGGTTAAATGATATTTATATTCCCCAGTATTGAGCTAAATTAGTAAATAAGTTATCATTTATTATCTTTCCAATTGAAAATAGAACTGGTTGGTTGATTTTTCTAAAAAAAAATTGGGTCTTTATAGATATTTCATTAACCACCTAATCCTTTTATACAATGGTTTCTCTAGTATACACATCGTAAGGATACATCTAGATACAAAATTCATGAGATTATACTACAGATCATCCATACTATTGGAAATTAGTAATTTTTAATTTTTAATGTTTCATAGAAGATTAATGTCTACCCACTCACGATGTGGTTTCCTTTCAAGTTACACTAGAATGAACTACCATTCCCTGGATCCATTCTGATTGTAAGAAGATTAATTTTCTCTAGGTTATTTTTTGATACTATAACCGAGTCCTATGCTCTAGAAATGGTGTTTGGTAGAATATAAAAGGTTTTCCCTACCCATGAATATGGTTAGTAACTTATTTTAGTAGAAATAGTATACCTTTTCTAGTATGGTGGTAGGTTTTTCCTTACTGAAGAAAACACATTATACTCATGCTATTTTATATATAGGTAGACTAGTTTTATCATCCTTGAGAGTCTCACTATGTAGGTATATTAAATATGAGTAATTAAACATTAAGTCACCTCATATTCTCAAAATAAACATCATACTCGGAGATCTTTTCCTCACTATAAATATTATAAAATTATTCACATAGTGAGGGTGATATTAATATACTCACAATTTTTCATTTTTATCTGGATAAACCTCACTGGCTAGGTGGAACATACATATTCAGAGGAGTTCTGAAATAAGGGTTCTATATTTTATGTAGAGTAGGAAAACATTCTTCTTGAAATTCAAAATAGACAATGTTTTATAAATATTTCTACCCACCTTGTTCTTAAACACTAGTGTCATGTTACATGTGATCTATATGGCTTAAATCAATAATAATAAATGTGGTGAATCATGTACACAGATTAAAATCTTTATCCATGAGTGAGTACCCTTCAAAGGATTTCCACTATCTTCATCCATATTTTAATTCTTAGGGTTTAATTTTGTTTTTTAACCCCTATGTGATTTTAACCTTCCACTTTTATGATTCAATAAAAATTGTGTGAGTATAGTAATAACAAATATTTCTTTCATGGAATTGAATTAACACAACTATAATGATGGATATGATTAATGAAAAGCCTAGGAAATAAATAATGTCGGTGTATCTTTTAATATTACACAAGTATAAAAATAGATGAATTTATTAGAGAAGGAGGAGGAAAAAATACCACCTACTCAAGGGTCTAGGTCATAATATTCTTATTTCTAGTAATAACCACACCCCATTTTGAGTTTTTTGGATATTTAAGTGCTAGTGGAAGTAAAAATTACACCCTCACAATGGGATGGGGAAACTGTTATGATACTATTGGTGTTTTAATTATATAATTATTTTCCTTAGGGTAACCAAATATACCATGATTAAGGTTTTTATAGATTCTAATATCCTTATAAGTGAGTGGGTGGTGGTGGAGGTAATAATTTCAAAACCCCGATGGGTTGGGACTTCTCTTGTTCTATTGATTGAGTTTTATTATATCCCTATTTACCTGATGGGTTTTTACTCTAGCATGAATAGGGTGTATTATATATTATATTTTCCATAGAAGTGAGTTACCAATTATAAAATATATTAATACTTTTGAGGGTTGGTTTTCCATAAATTTGATTCCTTGTTCATCATTTTTTATGTTTGATACAATATCATATCAATAAACCTTTCCCATTGGGTCTATCTCTAATAGGATTTAAGAATGGTAGGATTGTTCTTCATGGACCAACTGGAATTTACATACCTAGTTCAAGAGACATGGCGTAATGTAATGATATTTTAATCATTATTGATCAAATAATTTGGTTGTCAATTTGTAAGGGTGACGTGAAGAGTTTTATATTTTTCTCAACCTATGATGAACATATTTGCTAAGATATCCCTAACCATATATCAGAGTTTCTTAACACCATTGGAGAAGGACTAGTGGAGATATAAATGCTATTCTTCAGCATTGAGATTATGACACAATGAAAGGTTTTCCCAATCCTTATAGTTTTATAGTGAATCTAATGAGTTTGTCAATATATTATTAATAAAAAAATATTCCATTACTTGTGAGGATGAATAGTTTCAAATAAATTTTAAAAAATATAATGTATTCACTTCCCTTTCATTGTCTTAGGAATATAATGGTAAGAAATATTCATTGTCCAAAACATGATATCTATCTTGTATTTTTCTAGTTTTTTATACACAATAATTAAATTTATCCATCCTCTATAAGTGATTCATCAACTAGATCAAACAAAAACCATTCTTTCATGAGTATTTTTTTCAAGGGGAATGACATCATTATTAATATACTCAATGAAACCTAGAATTGAATGATCTTAGGGTTCATTTACAATTATCATGGTCATAAATTTCTCATTGACAGATATGAAAGCCTATTGATTGTGGAATAAGAACCTAGTGTAGCTAGCTTTGGTGTCTCAAGTTCCTCTCAAAATGATGGAGGATTTAAAATAGTTTTAACATAGGGATGTCCTTCATTTCATAAATATGGGTTAACCAAATTATGATTGCAACTTATGTTAGAGACACTATCACTAGGAGGACCTCTACATCATATTCACATGGGATGATATACTAATATATTATATTTATTACCAATGGGATGGACACAAAGATTACTATTTCATTGGATAATTTATAGGGAGGTCAACCAAATTGGATATATTCTATTTCACAACCATGGGTTGAGAATTTTTTGTTGTTCAATATCAATGGATTAGTGATGGGAGGGACACCTTTCCTAAATTTTTTATAGGGAGGAACTCGATAAATAGAATAATGTGGGGGAACATCATGATCGATCTTCACATTTCATTGAGGAGGATGACCAAAACTAGAGATATGGGTAGGTCCCCCAAAGATTCATAACTATATTTGACTATGTGTAGGACCATTATGGATGATAATTTCTTTTTGTCTAAAATAATTCCTAAATTTTTGGTTGATATCATTTGTGTAATATGGGGTACCTTCATAATGGGTGATTTGGGGAGGACCTCCAAAGTTATTTCTTATGGTGGCATGGGGACGACCTTCACAACCATGATCAATTTATCATATTGATGTGGAGTTAATGGATGTAACGTCCAGTGATAGAGTTGTCAATATTTGATCATTATATGAATGAGTGACTCAATATGGTCCTTAATCCACATTTATAAAATATTATGGATCCTCAGAGATGTTAGCATAAATAGGGTAAGGGAATTTCTCCAGAATTGTTACCATGGATTTACCTTGATGATCCTTCCTTCTTGATGTTTTCATCCAGGAAATTGTGGTTGAAACCATTACCATATATGGGTTGAAAAAATTTGGGGAAGAACCTTAATGAATTGGATCCCTCCTAGGAAACTCCTATTTTATGGAGATGTGATAACTATATTCATAGGTTTTGATCAGAACATGGGTGTAGACCTGCTCCCTTGCTTCAGTAGTCAAATTCACCTATTAGAAAGTTCAACTCTGTGTTTTGGACATGATTTCCAGGGATAGTCCCTATAAAGTATCCTCTTCAATGAATCCAAGAGTATATTTTGATATATGGTGTTTTTGGAATCAATAGTTAATGGGATCCCCCTGAGGTATCTCTTAAGATTTTTTTAGTACATGAAAAACCCACCTTTATCTCTCTGTGATAGGGGAGGTGGGAATTACATCACATTGTGGAGATTATTCTAGAGAGGGTAAATAAGGTGATCAGTGTTCCTTCTTCCCAAAAACGTATAATCAGAGTGGAATCCTACAAGTATTTATCTTTGAGAGGATCTTACAATCCACCTCCATGTTTTGTAATGAACCATTAAGGTTATACACACAAAATAAGGCTCCCATTATTTGGCCATAAAAGAATGTGGTTGGTGACAATTTTTGTTAAGGGTACATGGACAAAACAATCATTATGGTTGGGGCTTATATCCTAGGATATATTTTCTAAAAATATGGAATTAAATTCTTTTATCCACCATTTTTATCTTGTTTAGAAAATTATATGATCATCATTATGTTAAGAGATGATTCTATTTGTATTAAGGGTACATTCTATAGGTAAAATCACAACCAAGAATCTTTTTAGTGCTCTCTCTCAAGTTAGAATTCATGCTATTTATTTGTATGTGAACCAACATTGCATAGGTATGAGGTCATTTGGAAAATCTAAGAACTCTTTGAATTCTATATTTTGTTCCAGTTGATGGGAATTTGACTCATACTACATAAGGGAATAATTTATATCATGATATTATCTTATAAATTTAATATATTTTTTAAAAATAATTTCCTATAAAAACTACAGTTACCCTTTTCATAAATGTGATTGATAAATACCATGCATTTACATGAATATATATATATATACTAGAGATTCTTCATCACCCCCTTGATCAATGATTACACTATAGTTTTAGGCCTCACAATTTGACACTAAAGGATTTATCACTGTTTTGGGAGGTAGATTGTGTGATGGAATTAGTATTACGATCTTGATATATGATTCTTGTATATACCAATGAAGGGAAACAATAACCTTTTAGTTTGGTTCCACATAATGGGACACATTTTACCCTATAAGATTATGAAACAAAAACCAATGTGTTTCCTTTTATGGTCATGCGATCATGACCAATTAAGTTCATTTTTATTTCACGTATCCATGACCAAAGAAGTTAATCTTGAGGTTATACATCTAGAACCATATAATTTTATTTTAAGTCCCTATGTTCATGAACATAGTGACATGTAGTCTTAGTAAATATGATTAGTATGTACTCTAATTAGTTTGAAGTCATATAGAATGTCTTTATAAGTGACATGGACTTGTTAATTATTCAAATTGGACATATCATTAGAGGCCATTTCTATATCATCCAATATATTATTCACTAAATAAGAGAGGGTATGGTAGGGGTTATAAAAGTCAAAGGCTCACTATATGCTCACTCACCTCATATATATAGATAATTGGACTAGGAAGGAACTATAGACTCACTGGTGATGTGAACCACTAATGAAGAGTTAATAATTACAATAGATAAAAATCCTATTAATGTTTTTATATCATTATAATTACACAAGAAAGGTTGGATGAAGGATTATTTTCAACCTGGTATAAATTGTGATGATTTAGAAAAACAACGATAAGTGATCATTAAGGTTCAAGGTTGTTAATCATCATTCTATTCTATAAGAGTGAGAGATTACTTGTTAATAAATTAATTCATGAATGAATGTATCTAAAGAATATTAATAATTTTCAATTGAAACTATAGCAGGTCTCTTATAGGATTTAAAATTCCCATTGTTAAAGGAAAACATGATCGATTATAAGAATGAGAGAATATATGGTAACACAGAAATTTGAATATGGAGTTTTTTTATGAGTCTTTAATGAAAAGGGATTTTTAGGGGTTTCACCTTAGTGAAATTATAAGAGATATGACATTTAGATATTAGATTAATCCTATGCAAGAGACTTGAATGAAGAGTATTCTATTTAAGAATTCCACATATTCATCATAATGTTATGTTTTTGAGGTGTATGACCATAGTTTGAATCATGTACAACGAGAAACCTTTGGTAAGAGGACAATATATAATTTAGAAGGCTTTATGTTTACAAAATATTGGTGTTTTATACATGTTGATGGGGTCCACGAAATACATGTGTATTTATGGTTGGCCGCAATAAAGGATTTATATGGTGGGAAGCCCTCTATGATTGAATTTTGTGGGGTCCCATCATAAATCATACTATATTGGAATCATCATAGAGATCTTATAGAGAGGATTAATCCTCATAAGGATTAAAATGTATGAGTCCCCTTGGATGGGATAAGTGATATACATGAGGGGTTCATTAAAACCTTTCACAATAGATGTAATTTGAAAAATAATTGACATTTCTCTTTGAAATTATTCAATATAAATTACTTCTCACTGAAAATGGGACATAATTTATAGGTAATACACATAACTAGTTCCCCTGAAATCACAAACAAATCATCACATAGGAAGAATATGAATACATGTAGTTCCTGATTCGACACCACAGACAACACCCACAACATGATTTTCATGATCTTTGAGGGGATTCATACCTCACCCCTACAAATGAATTTCTTTTAAAAAAAATTCAGGCAAAAACCAAAAATTTTCATCACCTTGTCATTAATGACGTTGTGCCAAAAATTTATATGTTACTTTATGTAATTTTCACTACTACACCGAAAATAGAAACCAGTAGGACCACCATGTTATTTCTAGATTAGGGTTCCATTTTATTCATGGTGAGAGGAGATATTCATATTTATAATAAATATTTTCCAAAAATAATTATGGGTTTATTTTAATGCAGACAACAATTTTTAAAATTTAATCTACATCATACCAACATTCCTAATATAAAAAATTTACATTCTATAATATTAAATAATTATTTAAAAATAAATGTATATTATTAATATTTATCACAAGATATAATGACTTCATGTGTTTTTAATTGTCATAAATACTTTTTATATAGTATATTATAACACATATTCATCATGGCAATGATGTTTTTGTTTTTTAGAATATGTTTTTTTTAAATTTTAACAAAAAACATGATCATGAATAGTTATTTTTTATCTCTTTATATGATTTTTTAGAATGATAATTTCTTGATGGTACTATGTTGAAAGAAACTATTATTTTTAATCAAAAACCAATTAATTCAATTTGTGTACCTTGAATAGTAGATTCTTAATATTTTTCACATCTTTGTTTTACCCATGGGAATCTATTTTCAATGAACTATGACTATTTTTATTAAATTCATCAAAATAAAAATGTTAATATTAAAATGGCCTATTTTTAATAATAAAACTAGAATTTTTTCCCCTAAAACGTGTCATATTTAAAAGAAAATTTGTAATCCATGTGATGGTAATATAACCCATTGTAGTGGTTTTGGTGAAACTCCAAATTGATTTCGACTTTTTGATGATAATATTATTAATTCAATATTGAAACAAAATCATATATCAGATAAGTGTTTTATAGGAAATCATTATAATCAATTACATAAAAACACAAAACTCTTCCATAAGATCTTCCAAGAGAGGAAATGACAAAACAAAATGAAGAAAATAATAAATCATACATCACTATCCATGTAGAATCCTCTATAAAACTATGATAGACTAAGATCCATTTGTAGTATTTAAATAAATCCTACCTATAAATGTTAATGGAACACATTTCTGGTTATAACACTTATATATGGCTTTAGGGGGTGTAACAATGTGTACAAATTTTTAAAATTCCATTCAACTCTTGAGCTTATTACACACCTTTCTCTCAATATACTCACTAATGAATAAAATATAAAGTCACAAATTAGTTTTTAGTGAGGATTTCCTCCTTGAAAGATGAATATTTCATAGGTGTGTAATGGATATTATCCCATGAAAACATATCCCTTTTTATTATCGAAAGTAACTCAAGCTAGTTTATAACCTTGGATCTATTGGAATTGATAGAATCAACAAGTTACAAACTTATATCAATATAAAATAATAATAATTCTAAAATAATGATCACCAATGAACAATCTAACCTCATTATGTTTTTTTATAGTTTTTTATTTTATTCTTACCCCTCATACAATAGTCTTCTTTTAATATTCTCAATAATCAAAAATATTTCCCAAAATGAATAAAGAAACACTTGAATACACGTATTTATTCTATATTAAATCACATATATTCATATAACCCCCATAATTATAATCTGTATAACCATTATCAATTCAAATATTCATAACACATGGTCTCATAACTTTCACATGCAATATAAAATATCATGGTCATTATTTTCCTCTTGTTTCTTCCTCATAATCCTAATGCATTTAAATTATTGTAACTGCACAAGGTTATGTAAAAAAATTGTTACATTTGTGGTTCCTCATTTTAAGGAACAAAGATATATAGTAACATATCTTCATAATTTAAAAGTTTAGCATGTAAGTATCATTATTATGAAATTGAATCATATTGAATCTAGGTCTACTTCAGCTTGATTTTCTACCTAGTTTGTTTTTTGGTACAACTGTCCTTCTTCCAATATATATCTAAGTTTTCTTACAAAAAAATTATAATAAAATGTATTGAAAAAAAAATCATAGACATAATTATGAGGTTTAATTTTTTTAAGAAACATAAATAATCAATTGAATTTATTACATTCTTCGTAATTTTAAATTTAAAAAGTAATGTTTTCTTAAAATAAAATTCTAAAAAAGATCACCTAGAAGATGAATATTATATAGCAGAATTTGACTTATTTAAACTTGATCTTTATAACCAGCCTGATCTTTATTACATATTTAAACATAATTTATCACATAATCATGAACTTAAGACAACTCTGAGGATAGAGAGTTATAGTGTATTATGAAATTAGGAAGATAATATGAAAACCTAAGTGATAAAATAGAACATATTTATTGAAAAAATATTTTACATGAACACAAAATTTCTTCGTAAATAACATTTCAGGTGATAACTTGAGGGTATATATAAGAAAAGGGTGAGCTATAAAGCCCAGTAAGGGATTAAACAAGGCATAAAATGAATAATATAGAACATGTTAGGAAATAGTAATATCAATGGAAAGGAAGAGAAACATGAACATAAAGGCACGATATAGCATGATTTTCATAATAAGGAAATGTGGCAATGACATACAACAAGATGCTAACAAGAGAAAAGGAACATTGCACATGGATTAACATCAGTAAAATCTCATTGGGCATGAATTAACATGTGTAAACCCTCATTTCAAATGAATTATCATGAGTAAAACATCTTTTCACATGGATATCATTATATAAAACATTACCCAATGAATTGGAGTGCAATCAGGTTGCACCCTTCATAAACATTTCATTCCATGCATAAGGGTGCCACGTAAATCATATAACATGGAACGATTCAACATCATAAGTTATTCCATGATTAATGAATTTGGAATACCTATTTTTATGTACCATTAAATAAGTATATGTGCATAAATTTTAATACATTTTATAATAAAATAGGTAAGGTATTTCCTACATGATGATTTTGGCATGGAAAACTGCGGTGCAATTTCGGCAGCCTAACAGTGTGACATAAATATTCGTAAAAATGATTGATGAGAGAGAAAGGGGACTCTAATAATATTTAAATGAAATGGATAGTAATTTATTTATATAAATAAATTTTCTAACACATGGAATTTTGAAATAGAAGGTGTAACATAATAAAGAAATTTGAAGAAAGAGGAGAAATAGAAAAGCTCTTATAAACTTTTGGCATTGTAACAGGTGTACATGGGAGGGATTAATGAGAGATAAAGAGATCTATCATCATTAAAAAATAAGTAGGGATGTATGGGGGAGGTGAGATATCATACCTCAACAGTTTTATTCGAAAATAAATGGGTGTAACAATAAAAAAGAAACATTAAAAAAAATAAGAAAAGAAGAAATATATTACGAAAATTTGGCATGGTAACAACTTAGGTAAGGGTTAAAATGAGGGAGGATAAATAATACCTCATTAAAATAACATAAAAATGATATTAATATAAATATTATAAAATAATGGAAATATAACAATTTGAAATTACAAAAACTACTTTCAAATAAGATGCTTGAATTTGAAAGGAGGAGAGGAAAGTGAGGATCCCTTACTTGAGTGAGTAGCTTCAAGAGATTGTGGAGGGGATTCATGAGATATTGCGGGTTCCTTGGGAGTATTCTAGAGGTATTATGGAAGATTAGGGACGTGATCCATGAGTTTTTATTGAGGATAAGTGGGATATTGTGTGGGATTATATAGGAAATGATAGGGGAATTGTTTAATATTTCACAAACATAAGTTTTGGACTATATTTAACTAAATATTCAAAACCAAAAAACATCCCATGGTTTTTGCCTATGGTTTATCCAACAAGAGAGTGGAAAAATCATTTTAAATTTTCATAGGCCGAACATATTAAAATATTAGGCTTACTTATGTGGAGGTGAGTCACACTCTCAAGAAAATAATTTAAAAATGTTAAAATATTTTATAAGTCCTGGTGGGTCCACTAAGGAATTATAAAATAAATCGATAAATAAAATAAACAAATAAATTATCTTAAAGGAAAACATATATTATTATAATATCCATTTTATAGTGTTTTATTACATCACCATTGGGTCATTATGATGTCATAAAACACATTATATATTTATATGGTATTTAATTTTTAACCATAAATTCGATTGGCTCAAAAAAGTTTGAAAAATTTACCATTGGATAATTTCAACATCCTAATTCAAAAAATAATATTTATTTTATCTAAACATTTTTATAAACATAGTAATTTTTTACTTTTAAAATAACAACCTATATTTTTTAAAAATTCATAGGTTTTCACAAAAACAATTTTCCTACCATAATAAAAATTGTATTTGACTTCATAAAAATTATATACTCATTTATTATTTATAAAAGTAATTTGATAATAATATTTTATTAAAATACTAATTATTTCAAAAAATAATTAATTCCTTAAAATAAATTCTTTAAAAATACATTCTCTATTTTATCATATAAAAAACATAACTCTTATCAAACTGATTACCTAAACATTTACAGATACGGAACTAGTATAATAATTATTAATAATAATTTTTTTATATTATTTTTAATAAAAAACATAGTTTAATATATTTAATATATTTCTCAAAAGTACAATTTTTACCCGAAATGACAATTTATGAAATTATTCACTTGTTATGAAAGACTATTTTCATAAAGGAATTGATGGAATAAGACTTTTAATTATAAAAATTGATTACAAAATAAGTAACTAATACTATATTACATAACCCCTTGTAACACACACATAATACCTAAGGGTATGGTTTGGGGAAAATCAGATAACATTTCCCGTGTGGTAATCTCTATTAACTTAAACTTTTCTTGTATGATATTATGTTCAAGATTAATGTGTTAAAGCTTAAATTGGGCTAGGAAAAAATAGAATCCCAGTGATGCTACCTCATTTAAGTGCTCTAAAAATGTTCTTCACAGGCCCTAGTCTACTGGATGAGGCCATCCACTCCCTTTTCTATGACGAAAGGATGCTTTTTTTAAAAACCTTAAATTTATATTAGCCATGTGATCACTATTAAAAAAATATATTATAAATGATTATGATAATTAATGGTAATTTAAACCCAATAATAAAAAAATAGTGCATGTGTTTTCTATATCTATAAGACATTTATTTAAATTAATGAAAGGAAAATTTATCCATGAATGTTTGGGTCATTTCATCATTCTCCCCCTCATAAATTTCACCATCTAAATTTCATTTTCCCACCCTAAAAAAGTTGTGGGTAACACTTATTCATCACTTCCTCTTGTTTCCACGTTGCTTCTTCAAACCTGTGGTTTCTCCATAACACTTTGACAAGGGGAATTTTCTTATTTTGTAGAACTTTTTCCCTATAATATAATATCTTCACCAGATTTTCTTAATAGGGGTGGTCATTCTATAATGGTACCACCTATGGATTGAGAACATAATATGGGTTAGGTATATAACCCCTCAAGAGTGATACATAGAATACATCATGTACTTGAGCCCGGTTCAGTGGGAGTGCTAGTCAATATGCCACTACTCTAATTCAATCACAGATCACAAAAGGGCTGATGTACCTTAGAATAATATTTAGCTTCTTCCATAATCTCATAACCCTACTCTAAAATGATATTTTGAGGAATAACATGTCTCCAACATAGTACTCTAGGTCTCGTCGGCGATTATCATCATAGTTCCTTCATCGAATCTGATCAGCTTCAATGTGCTTCTTGATGGTCTTAACCTTCTCCACTATCTCTTCAACCATTTCCGGACCCAGTAGTTCTTGCTCCCCAACTTTATCCCAACATACTGGTGTTCTATACCTATTCCCATAAAGGGATTCATATGGATCCATTTGTATTCACGAGTTGATACTAATATTGTAAGAGATCTCTACTAGAAGAATATGTTGATCACATCCTCCTTTGTTGTCCGTTGAGCATTATATCATAATATACTCAAGTTTTTGGATAGTCCTATCAAATTTTCCCTCAGTTTTAGGATTATATGATTTACTGAAGTTCATATCAATTTTCAGAGCATGTCGAAAACTCTTCGAGAACATATAGGTGAATCTTGGATCTCGATGAGATACAATTGATAGTGGTACTCCAATCATCCATACCACTTTTCTGATGAATATATATTCTAATTGATCAAATGACAAATAAACTACAATTGAAATGATGTTTTTAGTCTCTGTAATGCGATCCACAACAACCAAGATAACATTGCTTCCTTTTTATGTCTTCAGAAGTCTGGTGACAATGTCCATAATGATTTTCTCCCATTTCCATGTTGGTATAGGTATTGATTACATCATCCTGTTAGACTTCTTCCTCTCATAATGTACTTTCTGACACACCATACAATTTGATGTATACCTAATGATATCTATTTTCATTTTATCCCACCAATAATTATCTCAGAGATACCAACACATATTTTTCTATACTGGATGAGTGGAGAAATTGGAACTCTGTGCATCAACCACAAGTTCTTTCATTAACGCTGTCTTTGATAGAAAACATATTCTTGACCCAAATCTTTAAATTACTTCTTAATGTAAATTTAACATTGAAGATTTAACATTTATAATAGTTTCCACTTCCTTCTGAATTCCCACGTCATCTGTTTGATCGTCCTTTAACCTTTACAAAAGCAATGGTTGAGAAATAATTTGTTAATGGATTGATTATGTTCCCTTATTTATGATTCTCATGCCCATATTCATCATATCTAAGAATATTAGATCCATTTCAATTTTCATTAATGAAAGTGTTTCTAGATTATTTCTAATAAGAGTGTATTCCACTTTATTCTCTTCCCCGGATGGTAGTGAATTGAGCAGTCATAGTATTTTATAAGATCTATCCATATTCTTTTGTGCATATTCAACTATTTATATGTGAATATATATTTGCGACTTTTGTGATCTGTATATATTTAACACTTCTCTTCAAAGAGATAATTCCACCATATTTTAAAGAAAATAGCATTCCCTCTAACTCAGGATCATGCATGGGATAGTTTTTCTCATGATTTTTTAACTTTCTTGAGTCATAGGCAATGAATTTTTCAATTTTCTGGAAATTCCATCAAATAGAGACTTGTAAGAGTTTCTATAAGAACATTCCCACCAACATAAACATGTTGTACAACAATAATAGGTGTTTTTCCATAAGTAATTAATATAATTTATTATGGGACTCAATTTTTTAAGAAAACATAAAAGCTATACTAATAAGAAAATAATTGAAATACATTTTAATATAAAATAATATGAAGTAGTGGTTACATGTAATTCTTTCATCATTATCCGTCTTAGCATATGACTTCCTATGCACCCTTTATCATGGATATTTTTGATACTCATCATGCATCTTAGCACTTAAAATAGATATTTGTCTTGGGTAATGACCATCTTCTCCACATTTATAAAATGTAACTGTGTTTGATGCCTTATTAGGAAAATTTTTTCTATTCATCAAATTATCCATTCTTTCAAGGAAAATGGATACTTTGTGTCCTTCCTTTTCACACATAAAACATCTCATAGTCCTATTGTGACATTTACCTTGGTGCCTCTTTCCTTACTTGTTGAATGATGGAAATTGGGTCTTCATATACTTATCAACATTATGAGATGGACTTCAATGACATGTAAACATCCTATTCCTTGATTTACTTGGGAATTAAACAAAGTACCAACTGTTAATTTTGATTTTTGATAGTTGGTTTGTCATAATAATAATATTCCATACTTGAGATTCTATTTGATTGGAAATATCAATGGAACATTCATCATGTTTCCCTTCACATCAGTTTTTAGCCATATTCCCCATATAACTTGCCATTGGATAAATAAAAGGAGAATTAAGGATTTGTATGTTAAGCATTTTAACACATAAAGGGGAATATAATGACATTAATGTGCTAACTTATAAATTACATTTATCCCATTAAATTATTAATTTGAAGGCTTCAATCTATGTTATCCATGATCTATCCCCTAACATATATTCATATAGTCCTTTTTTCTCCATAATAATGGTTTGAATGATACTTATGAATTTAATAAATCATATCCACTCAGAGTGAAAAACCAACAGTAAAACAAGGCTCATTTTCATGAACCATTTCTTGTTCGAGTCTAGATCAAAGTGGTGTTTTTGGGATTTACCCCAAGATACATCTTTTCTAGAGCCACCAGTACTAGTTCATATCCAAACATGGATGTATTTTATTGATAAAAAATTTACTCTATACCCACAAAAGTTTAGATATGTTTTCCTTATACATATTTTTATCCTTAAGCCTTTCAATAGGGCTTTCTAATCCTAATCCCAAAAATAAGAAAACATATCTGTTGATATCAAATATTACAACCCTACTCTTTATTACATATTGAAACATGATTTATTACATTAACTTACACTTAATAAAACTTTGAGGATTGAGAGTTATAGTTTCTTGGGAAATTGGGAACATTATAGACAATTATATGAAATAAAATACAATATATTTATTGAGATAATATTTTAAATGACCACTACATTCCTTCATACATAGTATTGAATGGGATAAAATGAGGGCATATATAATAAAATGGTGGGCTATAAATCCCACTAAGGGAGTAAAAACTGAAGAACATGAAGAATATAGTACATGTTCAGCAATAGGCATATCAAGGGAGAAAAAGATAAAAATTAACATAATGGCATGATATATCATGATTATCTTAACATGGATATATGGAAACAACATACAACATGATATTGGCATGATCCATGGTTCATCGAACATGGATTATCATGATTAAACCATAATTTCACATGAATTATCATGAGTAAACCCTCATTGAACATAAATTATCATGATTTAAACTTCATATAAATTGGGGTATCATGATACTAAACATTACCCATTGCATTGGAGTGTAATTAGGGTGCACCCTTCATAAAAATTTAATTTCTGGCATAACTGTGCCACATGAATCAAATAACCTGGAATCATTCAACATCATAAGTGCAGGACCCCAGGACACCCTGAGAGGGGAGGGGTGAATCATGGTGTCAATTGGTTCTTCTAAACTGATGTATCATGTTCCCACATTGGTATGAACTAGTTTAACCTATATGATGGATTTGAGAAGTAGTCAAACATTCACATTCAAAGAGATGACACAACACTTTTTACATGGTTCACCACTAAGGGATACATCTAAAGAGAGTACGCCGACAGATTTTCGGTCGTACCAAATTCCACTATTATTCACTAGTTTTGGAATAAAATGTTTTGAGAAAAATAACTATGTCCCAGGCTCACTATCCTTATAACTATTCTGGGATAGCCCACTGCGTCCCTTGGGTCACTCCCATTGACTCCCCCTGGCTCACTGCCTTTGGTGAAGTCCCAGTTAGTTTATAGATGTGATAGTCTCTTTAATATATTTGCATTGAAGTCTTTGCCTCTACTTAGCATGAGACTTTTCTTGCATCGATTTCTGTAAATGATGAACGTGAATGCACTAAACCACTGAACTGGATAATCAGAAACGCACAAACAAGTTATACTTAAGATTTCACGCAACTCCTACCCTTTGCGCGAAATAGCTCACTTTTGCGCGAAATACATGATTTTCACACGGAAAATATTTCGTGAAACAACCTCCTTTAATCACGGATTTACACATAACACCTTTTAAATGTATCTTTGACTTTTTCATGCTTCTCGGAGTATTTCGCACAACCTCAAATTTTTCACGCAATGTCTGTATTTTCGCGCAACTTAACCTTTTTTGTGCAACTCGAACTTTTTCGCGCAACTCATACTTTTACGTGAAACTACCTTTACATGAAACTTTTATTCACATCAAACCTTGGATCTTCACTAAGTATTAAACCATCCATCATGGGGGGGTCACCTCTTATTTGTAGGCGTCTCAAACCCCTACATACAAAACCCCCTATGGTGCGAAAAAAACTATCATTCGGCACATAATGTTTCACGCAGGTACAGTTTCTCACGCACATCTCCATATTTTTCACACATCCCATTAATTTTCCAATTTCCATTATTCTGATTTCGAAACACCCCTTACGCAAAGAATTTATCTCCACTATTTCACGCACCATGCTGTTTTTCACGTAGGCCGCTATTTTTCGCGCACTCTACTGTTTTTCGTGCACGCCGCTATTTTTCACGCACACTACTGTTTTCCGTGTATGCCTCCCTTATTTCACACACCACTTCCTTTTTTCACGCAATTACTCTTTACAACAACCTATGATAACTACTGAAACACATTCTGAACTTCCACTGAGGATTGACAACAAACACAAACCATACTCTAATTCATGCAAAGAAAGACCATGGTTCCAACAATAAGTTATTCCAAGATTAAGGAATTTGTAATACATACATGTAAGTAATATTAATTAAGTACATGTGCATAAAAATGAATACCCTAGATAGAGAAATGGGCATGGTATTTACTACATGATTATTTTGTCAGGGAAAATCGAGGTGTAATTTTGGAAGCATAACGACGTGACATAAAAACTCATAAAAATAGTTGATGGGAGATAAAGGAGTATCTAATAAAATAACATGAAATGGAAAGTATGGGGGTAATATATATACATGTCCAAACACATATAATTTGTAAATAGAAGGCAGAACATAATAAATAAACATGAAGAAAGTGGGGAACTGGAATAACTCTTACGAAATTTTGGCATTGTAACAGGTTTACATGGGATGGATTAATGATTGATAAAGAGGTATATAATAAATCAAACATAAGGAGAGACGTATGGGGGAGGTGAAAAATAATACCCCAAAATTTTTAATAAAAAATAAAAGGGTATAAAATCATAAATAAACATGGACAAAAATGAGAATGGATGAAATCCCATATGAAAATTTGGCATGGTAAAAGATTAGGTAAGGTTCCAAATGAGGTAAGATAAATAATACTTCATAAGAATAACATAAAATATACTTTTATATAATTATTATAAATGAATTACAATATAACCATTTGAAATTATAATAACTAATTTCAAATAAGATGCTTAAATTCAAATGGAGGAGAGGAAAGTGAGGATACCTTACTTGAGTTTGTGATTTCAAGAGCCTGAGGATGTGCTTCATGAGATCTTGGGGCTCCTTGTGAGGATTATAGAGAGATTAGGGAAGAGTTGTGACATGATCCAAGGAGTTTTAGTGAAGATAAATGGGGGATTTTTTGTTTTTATATAGGAAATGAGAGGGGAATTATTTAATATTTCACAAACTTAGGTTTTGGATTCTATATAATTAAATATTCAAAATCAAAAACCATTCCATGGTTTTTAACATGGGTTTTTAAAAAAAGGGTAGTTTAAATAATTCTATTATAACGCCAAATGGTGAACATATTAAAATATTAGTCTTGTTTATGTGGAGGTGAGTCAGACTGTCATGGGAGTCATTTTAAAATGTTAAAATATTTTATAAGTCTTGGAGGGTCCACTAAGACATTATAAAATTAATAAAACAAATATAAAATCACATTATTATAAAGTAAAAAATATATATTTTCCTAATATACCTTTTATAATATTCTATTACATCACTATTGGGTCATTATGATGTCATAAAACACATTATATATTTATATGGTATTTAATTTTTACCCAAAAATTGAATTGTCTCAAAAAATTTGGAAAATTTCCACACTGGATAATTTAGGAATCCTCATTAAAAAAATATTTATTTTTTCAAAATAATTAGACATATTTTTTAAATTACAATTTTAAAATAAAATCTAGTATTTATTAAAAATTCACAGCTGTTGACAAAAATACTTTTCAAACCTTAATAAAAATCGAATTAGACTACATAAAAATTAGATACTCATTTATTATTTGTAAAAATAATTTGATAATAATATATTATAAAAATATTAGTTATTTCAGAAAATCATTAATTACTTAAAATTAATTCCTTAAAAATAAATTCTCAGTTTTGTCGTATAAAATATATAACTTTTATCAAACAATTTACCTATTCATTTATAGATAAGGAAATGGTATAATTATCATTTATAAGATTTTTTTTGTAATATTATTAAAAACGTAGTTTTATATAATGTATATATTTCAAAAAAGTATCATTTTTACCTCAAAATATAATTTATCAAATTCATCACTTTTTAAGAAAGACTATTTTCATACAAGAATTGATGGAATAAGACTTTCATTTATCAAAATGGATTACACAATAATTAACTAATACCATATTACGTAAACCCTAATAAATCCCACATAATACCTAAGGGTAATGTGTTTTATTGGGATAGAATCATGGGGTGACTCAGATAACATCTCCCAAGTGGTAATCTCTATTACCTTGAACTTCTCACATAGGCGATTCAATTTAAGATTAATTTGTTAAAGCTTGGATTGGGCTTGGTCAGGAGAGAATCCCAAGGATGCTACCTCATTTATGAGCTCTGAAAAATGATATTTGTACAACCTAAGTATACTAGATGATTCCATCCTTCCCTTTTTCTGTGTTAAAATGATTCTTTTTAAAAAAACCATAAATTTATATCAGTCATGTGATCACCGTTCAACGACTATATTTTCAATGGTAATGATACTTAATGGTCATTTAAACCGATTAATTATAAAAAAATAGTTCATATGTTCTCTATATCCACAAGACATTTAATTAATTAAAATATAAAAAAAAATTATTCATGAATTTTTGGGTCATTACATATTTAACTATTTTGATGTGAAAAATTAATCATGTTAAGTAATATAATACAATATCAACGTCCTAATTTACATTTCTGAAGTGTCCAATGAGTATTCCAAAATATTTATTTACTCTTAAGAACCTATAATTTACTCTCACATTGTCTGGGATACTCTTCAAAATTAATTGAATAACTCTTTTGGTGTCATATGTTAGTCTTATTAAATCATCCCTTTTTATATCTTTATCAGCTTCTATACTAGGTTATCTTATAAAAACATAAAATTTCTTCCACTTTTTGAATCAACCATATAAATCTATAATCCTTCACAAAATCATCCTATTTATAATATAATGCTTCTCAAATCACCTCAAAACAATTATTAACACATCAAAAAACCTAAAAAACACCTTAAACAGGTATTTAAAACAAATAAAACATAATTCTTAATTAGTTTCAATAATTCACACCTTTGGAATTTTTTTCAATACAAAAAACAAGTGTTTCTACCCTTATTGACAATAAAGACAGGGTGGATGTTATGACGATTGTATCAATATCTTCAACAAATTTATTCATGAAACAACTAAATATTTTTCCACACATTCTGAGATTATTTTTTAAAATAATAGTAATTATCCCAATCATCAATTATTTTCAAAACTATACAACAAATATTTTCTTGTAATTTATATTACAATAAATGGAAATATATTCTCATAATAATTTCATTATACTCACTCAAATAACTCAATGAAATAGATCATAATATTCCCTATCCCCTTAAATATTACATATCCTCTTTGAAAAAATATTAATGATTACAACGCGGAAATGTTATATTTCCTTCATGATTGTTTTATGTGTAATGATTTATAATGGTACATAGACATTTGATAGGTGGTTTAATGATAAACCATATAATGGGGGTGCCGCGATAAACTAGGAAAAGTTGTTACATTGAAACCTCCAATGTATTGGGTATGGAAGTTCGCTTTATGGCTATTCCATTTAGTGATATGTGAGGAAGTCGACCGTATGGTAATTCCATTTAAGTATGTTTATGTCCCAAGTTACCTATTTTTTTTTTGGGATTTCTATCAGTTTTATGGTAATCATTTGGTTACAAAAGGTTAAACAATGATCTTTTATTCAGTGAAGAGTATTTAATACTTCATAAAGGTGAAAAGTATTACTTATGATAAAGTATTCATGTTTTACTTCTTGTTTTGAAAAAATAATTGTGTTCCCTCTTTTTTTATCCCATATTGAGATTTTTATTCTCATCCCAAGTTTTTTTGAAATGTTTTTATAGGATATATAGATGAATATGGTCAACGATGGGATCAAAGAAAATTCATGTTGTCTAAAATATGGTAGTAGACATGACCCTTTTTTTCAAAAGTTTTTATTTTATGAAATAAAATGTACACTGAGTAGAAGTGTCTACATGTAATATTCATGTTTTTATGTATTTTTTATAAACTAATTATCTAAAGCACACATCCAGAATGGATCCTCAATGTGAATTATTAACTTAATTCAAGATTATATAATGTTTAAGGTTGGGGCTTTACAGTTTGTATCAAATAGAGGTTTAGAAAAATTTAGTGATTAAGAGTTTTCGTTAAACACATGTTTAGTCCCAATTTCTACAATTTCAGTTTAATTATTGTTTTATAATATTTTCAAATCAGGTAAAGTTGGTTATAAAAGGAAGGAGGTGGATCTCAAACAACATTCTTATCTCTTTCTAATGACATGCTTGCAATAATTATTACAAAGTCATGTTCAGATGATTGTGAAACTATTTCTAGCATACAACTCACTTGCATGAAATTGTTTGAGATATAAATCACCTCCACTATAACTTGATATAATCATGGAAGATGGGTTGTATTTAATCAAATCCAATTTTCACTATATTACTATATTTTCAAAAAAGGTAACTTTTATCAAGGAATTTTTAAATATTTTACCTTATATCAAGGTTTTGAAGCATATTATGATTTTAAAAAATGTTCTCAAGATGTATACCCTTGCACAACCTATTTATATTATCTTTTAAAAAAATAGTCTATCAACATATACTTATGTTATTTGAAAAGGGCGATTGATTGAATGTTTCAACTCAAATGTGGTCTGACTATTTTATAAAAATAACGATTTATCATATGTTTTGAAATTATATTTCATATATGATTATTTTCAGAAACTATTTTTCTATGAACACCCATATGACCCAAGTTTTACAAGGTGTATTTGGATGAAGAAAGAAAATGATTTTGAAGGATCACTGAATCATTGTTGCAATGCATGGACCTTATACCAATGTGAACAAGATGAATATGAAACCATATGGACACCATGATAAAGTTATGATGTTCTTTCTATTAGGATAAGTTTCATTTTATCAAATAGATGTGAAATAAAAAAGGGACAATATATATAAGGCTTCATGATTTAATATTTTTAGGTCTTAAGGTGTTGGGTTGAAAATGAAAGGTATAAGAAAACCGTTGAGGTTAAAATATGTTAAAGTTATTTTTGAGTATTAAAAAAGGGAAAACCAGTAAGATGGGTGGCAACCCATTGCATCTGGAAAGGTCATGGGAATCGAACCCACAACTGGAAGGTGACAATGGTATATCACCTACCGTTGAACTACGTAAAGTCCTTGGTTAGTATGAATAATTATTTTTAGTTAAATGATTTTTTGGATCTAGAATTAGTTGATTTTAGGAACTTATGTTTTCTCATATGGGTATCCTTATTATATGAAAATAATTTGGTGATTAAATGATAGAGGTTATTTTAGAAGATGTATTCTCTTTTGGAACATTATATGCTTAAGGGAAAGAGAATACTATGAGATCTATTTTGTGGAGTAATGGTAGATATTTTATTTTGGAAAAATCAATGTTTTTATTATGGACATATGGTGATTTAGGTTAATTATGTAAATGGTTAACGTATTATAAAGAATATTTTATTAGGTTAATTAAACATCAGTATGAGACTTTAAGAGTAGTTGATGTTATTTGTAGATAAATGTTAAGATTTACTGGGGAATAATATGTAGTTAAATTCTTCTATGATTTGGGTTTCAAACATAGTTTGGATTATTTTGAAGAAATTTAAGGAAAATTTTTTATTGAATGGTCTTTTTTGAACCGTGGATATTGTTTGTTGAATTTGGAGATTAGGTTTTGTTTTTCTTTTTAGAAAGGATTTTTTGGGGATTATCTAATATCGTACTAACCATTTTGGTTTTGGATGATGTCTAAAGAAAAGGGAAATATATAGTTTATCTTTTATAGATTTTTTGATTCTCTAGAAGTTGATTCTAGCACTTCACGTATGAACAAGTCATTTTGAATACTCATTGTTTAGAGACAAGATTTGTTTTTGGTAGAAACTTATTAAATTATGAAACTATACTTGAAAAGTAAGTTTGTTTCCTTATGTTTTTAGTTATTCTATAAATAAACTCATCATCTTTATGAAAATTAAATTAAAACAAGAACATTTTATGTTAACATTTCCTAATGGGTAATCAAATACCTTTTAACCAATGACATGTTTGGGATTTTCTGGTGGTTATCTTTCTCCAAATCATTTTTTCTACCACAATCCATCAAACCTTGATGATTTGTTTTTCTTCCATATCCATGTTTTCCAAAATGGAATCCTAGTATGGGCTATCTCGAGTGACCTTTTTAATTCACTTTTTTTAATGTGATATTTTTTATTGAATCTTTTTCCGATGTGAGACTTTCAATGAAGTTTCCAAGCCCAATTTTAAAATTACGAGGACACAATTCCAAAACGAGGGAAGGATGTAAAATCCTAGGTAAATAAATAATATAACATTTTTATATTTATTAAAATTTATGAAATAAATATTAATTTTACTTTAATGGGGATGCTATGTTTGATGGAATACTTGATACGCAACAACAAGTTTCTTTGAAAACATATTTTTCACACAACCTTGAGTTATACTAAAGAATATTTATATAATATTATTATTTTAAATGGTTGTTAACGCATAACTGTTGTATTGATAGGAAGGAACAAAACTAACTAAAATATGACTACACATGTTTGTTAAATGTTTTTACATTTATCTAATAAATTTCAGAGGCATAAAATAAGAAAGAATCCAATTTGAAGCATAAATACTCTAATATTATTTAAAAGGTCAATTTACTAACTTTTGATGGAGAAACCTTTATAAATATAGTTTTTTTCACAATTATTTTTTTTATTTGAAAAAATAAAGTTCGTCTTTATAATCAGGACATCAAAATTTACTTTGATAAAATTTTGGTATTTTTCTAATAATGCTAATTTTTAATGAATAGTGAAATTACTATATTTTAATTCCAAGTTTCCTATTAATATATTTTATTTAAATTGATATAATGACATTTTAATTGGTTATAAATTTTAATTAGATTATTTTTTTACCATTTAATCCAATTTTTTCATTAGAAGTAATTTCACTTTGAAATTTGACATAAACTATATATAATCTTTTGATAGTTATTATTTCCTAAAAACACGCTTTCTATTTTCACAAAGACAATTAATATTAAATTAATTTCTTCCACTTCTATGTTTTGAATTTGGAAAAATGGGTTCCATATTTTTAATCAAGAAGTCCAAATTATTTAAACAGATAAATTTTATTTTTAGATTTTATGGATATTTACTTCAGTAAATATTTTATTTACCATGGTTAAAAGGTAAATATGGTAAATAAGTGTAAAAAAATAATATCATAGTCATATTAAATTACCCTAAAACGTTTACTAACCCTATAGGATTATATATGTCGGACCACATGCATAATTGAGTTGATTTGGGGACCCCATGGAGCCACTTAGGAGTGAAAATGACATTTTATGTTAATTAATTAAAAGTAATGAAAAAATGACATAAACATATATATTTTCGTAAATAAATTTCAACAGGGGAATTTATAATTTATCAAATAGACTATAAATATTAATTTAAAATATATAAATATTCCCTACATTATGGTTTTTTTATAATTTTCAGACATCAAATAAATAAATTTTTGTGGAAAAATAATGACGCACTGTTTACCTCATTAATGAATGGTTTAAATGAATAAGATTATAAAAATTAAAACAATATCCAAAACCTATACAATTATTATTGGATGATTTTATTTGGAACATGAGTCTTCTTATATTTGACTTTAATTAGTTTTTGACATTTAGAAATCAAGAATCATTATATAATAAAATAATATTTTCAAACATCCATAAAGATCCCCTCCTCCCCATTATAAAAATCCAACACCTCTAACCCATTACTCAAACATCTCAATCCCCTTGTCTCATCCATCCTCTACACAATTACTCTCCCTATATCCCTCTATTCCTCCTAGAATCCTTACCTTTGGCAGAAGGCACTACAAGAAATCCTTTTCATTCATGCTAATGGGAGTTACCCGATTTAAAGGTAACGTCTTCTCTTAAGTTCTTTTATTTTATTTTCCTTCCACACTCCCTTTTATATTATTATTCTTGGTTTATATAACAATACCATTATCATCAATATTATATGATGTTTTTTGAGAAGTTTTTTCCTCAAACATCCATCTAATGTATACGAACATTCTTTTTAGGTAGACGGCGAACTACTGCATCTTGAAATGATGATTGTTCGAATATCTCCTACCACCTCTCATGTTTTCCATTATGATGGAACTGTATTTATATATCAAATATATTATGTTTATTTTTTCACTATTCTCTTGTAAATTTTATTTACAAGCTTACCTTTATTCTTTCCAATATGTGTAAACATGATAATTTCATTTGAGGAAGTGCACACTACCGCCCCCTCAAGGTGACATGATTCATTCACGGAAAACATGGAAAATATAAAAAATGGAGTTAATGAAATTATGTAACACATATATAATATAATATTATACTACAATTACAATATTCCTATGTATCATTCAGTTTTCATTCCTTTTAAAAATGGAAAAAATGAAAGTATCTTTCAAGAGTACGTACGGCTTACTGTCTCCATGAATGGGGCATTTCATTACTTATCTCCAAATATTATTTAATAATATAAATACATATATATACTGGATATTTATTATATATATATGATATTTGAATCATGAATATGATTATAGAGATAATATACTTTTGACCACATTGACAACTTGTAATTATAAAAATTTCATTTTTGACTCAAGTACCAAATATCAACAATACGACAATTATTAAATCAAATAATTATGTAATGTTTATAACATGATAATAAGTGATATAAATGAACTAATAAACTTGAAAAATGTTATAAAGAAGTTATATATTAACATTATTTTATTATTCTGGCGATTAAATAACGAAAAAATCTTGTCGGACACGAGGTAAGGGGTTTCTTATCTCACTTTTAATTCCTTGAGATTTCCTTTGTTCACCACTTATTTCTAGAATTTGTTGTATTGTCTACTTCCATTTGATATATATTGTCATGAGTCTCTTTATATTCATTGTATTCTATGAATAATTTGGTGGTTACTAATTTTTTGTCATACGACTCGATTGATTACTACGTTTTAAGGGGGTTTCATCTCACTTTTTATTCCCATGAGATTCATGCTATATTAGCCACTATTTCCTTTTATGTCGTGTATTTACTACCCATGATTGTAGTCTTTTTGTGATATAATTTAATTTATGGGTATTTACATCTTCATTTTTTTATCATTCTTTCATGGGATGTGTGTTTTTTAAGTTACCAAATCAGTAAGGGAACCTTTCACCTTAATCATTTAGTCAAAGACTTCTTTTATGTTATGTCTTTAAATTTAATTTCACAAATGTCAGGATATGTTCTTATATAACCTTATTAATTTAAATTTTATTTCCATTTGATGAAAGACCGTAATGCCCCGACCCTAGGTACCCAAATTCGGTGCATTATTTTAATACATTGGCATGATTATAAGGAATCAAGTCTGGAAAGACTGATCAGTTTAGCAGTCTTGGAAAATATAATACATACAAGAAAGTTACATTAAAAATTAGAAAATAAAACACAAAATAAATGATCCTTTGAGAAAACCATTAATCCCCTAGCTTAACCCTAATTATCAATCATAATATACATCATGTAATCCTGAGAAAATTAAAACATAGAAAGGGGTGATCTCAGATGCTCATTAAGAATAACAATATAGCGGAAACATTCATAAATAAGCATAAACATTTAAGGAAATGTATAAAACTAAACACAATCCTTTTAAACATAATCTTCAGCATAACATTTCAAAGATACAATAAAAATAATTCCATTTACATAATCACATGGATATTCTATAAGTCGAATAATCACATGCAATATCAATATCCACTTTCATAATGAAGAAAAATGCATAATGCCAGACTTCATAACCACATAGTCAAGGCCTTATGCCAAGACTGAAAATAAGATTATGTCAAGGCCTTGTGTCAATACATTAGTTTGTCCCATGAGACCCACCGATGCATCAAGGAGCTATAGCGGGCTCCACCCATCACTTACTAATTCCAATGCATTCTTCATATGAAAAGGTTTAAACATAACATAAACATTCATATTAAAAATTGCATATGAGATGTAAATACTTTATGCATAAACCATGAATGGTATCAAAATAACACATCCACAGTCATACATATCTCAAAACATTCAATAAAATATGGAATATTTTTATTATAATAAATTAACTTCAAACAAGTTTGAAATCCATTAAAGGATTTTGACATATTAAAAATGATTTGTAAAACTCTTTGAGAGAAATATCCATTTTTCATGAAAACATTTAAATGTCCCACAATTTATAAAGGAAGATATTTAAAGACATTTTTGAATCAAAGTGTCCCATACCAATTTGAAAATTTTGAAAGGAATTAACATTTTAAAACATTGATGTCCATTTAAATAAATCCTTCAAACCATTTTGAAAACATATACATTAATGAGAATGGTTTAGAAGAATAAATCTTTAAAACAATTAAAATGATGTTTTAGAAAATTTCCCATAAAAATAATCCCTTTGAAAACTATTTTATGAAACATGTACATGGATAATAAATATGTCCCATTAGATACATACGTAAAAACCACCTTGGATAATAAAGATATTGTGAAATTAACCTTTACTTTGCAGATTCCTTTAGTTGAAGGTATGTTTAACCTTTTGAATGATGATCTTAGTATGTTATTAAATTATACCAGGACTATATTAATATTTATGATATCATATGTGATTCAATTATGACTTTATACTGCCCATTTAATAATAATTTTCATGTTAAATTAACATTTCGGGTAATAATTTCTTTCTTTATCATACATGTTTTAACTTGTTAATCTTGATTGTATCACTTAGTTGAAGATTTAAATACTTCCAGAATATAAAACATGATTTATATATCATATATATCTAGAATAAAAATATGTATAGTAGATATATATATGAAATGGAAAACACCGTTTATGGAGACGGTAGTCCGTACGTACGCATAAACGTTGTTTCGGTTTTCATATCGTATTGAACAGAACTACATGAATAAGATATATGTAATTATATATATATATATCCAGTATAATAATTATTTTATATATTAAATACTTATTAATTATATATATTTTATAATCATCGTTGAATAGTTAACGTGGAAATTAATCTCATCACGTCATGGAGACGGTAATCTGTACGTACGAATGAGCGACAATATCATTATATTGATGGAAAAATCATATTTAATTGGATGTTATTTCATATATAAATAATCATTAACATGTCCTATTTCTTATTTACACCATTTATACTCATTATTATACCCATCCAAATAATTAAGTGTTTGAATAATAAACTTCACCATGACGTGGAGACGGTAATCCGTACGTACTCATATATGGTGAATTTGTCATTTATAGGGTGGATAGAATAATGAATATAGTTGTACCATTTCTATAATAACATCACAGTATATTGAAGATACATGAGTTATTATTTTAGAATAGAAACAAAAAATAAATAGGAAGTGGAAGAAGAAAAGAACTTGAAAGATGTGATGATGTATTTACCTCTTTTTCAGGTTCTTCCTTTTGATCTGACCAAAAGGGCTCCTTAGGATGCCTTTTAGACCAAACTAAGGCCTCTAGGATTAAGGGAGGAATTTTGGGAGGACATTTGGGCTGGGTTTGGTAGAGTAAAATGGATTTGGAGGTGTGAAATTAAGATAAAGGGAAGTTCCATTTTATAAGAGAGGTGAGGATCACTTTAAGAAACGTTTGAAATATTATTTTATAATAAAATAATTTTACATTTAATATGGATCCATAATGAATTATTTAAGGGATAAGGTGGGGATGGGTTGAAAACCTCTCAACCAATAGGTTTTAGACAAGTTTGGGTTACCATTTTATCCATATCTTTTAGATTTAACACTTAGTTAAATAGTTTAACTTTTACCATGTCTTCTTGTATTTTTACACTATATGGTTAATAAACTTACACAAAACTCCTAAGAGAACCTCAAGTGGTTAATTAATGACATAAATAATATTATTTAAGACCTTTTTTCGAACCTTATATTTTCTAGAAATATTATATCAACCAATAATATTGTATTTGTTTTAAAAACTATTTTATATCAATTTTGACAATATTTGTTATTTCAAAAAATCATAACAACATTATTACTATGAAAATAATTGATTAAATAAACCATAATATGTCATATTAACCTATTAAATTAGTGGAATTCATCAAAAGTCTCAAATTACATTTATTTGGGTATTTATAATATCAATTATTTTAATCTTTTATTAATAAGGTAATCACTACATCATCATTGTGTCATAAATAAATTTAATTATTTAATGCATTAAATTTATAAATATAATACCATTATGTAGGAAATATAATTATATTTCTAAATAATATTTATAGTCTAATTTATCTTATGTATAACCCTATATTAAAAATGTTTTAGTTATGAAAACATGAATTTTAACACTTTTAACGCTTTTTTAAATTAAATAATAATAAATGTCCAAATCTAATCCAAGTGGACCTAAAGGATCATATTTTATTCCTAAGGTTGTTTTTGGTCGAATTACATGTATCCAATAGAATTAGTACATGTGTTAGGTTAATTATAATATCATTTTTATCCTTAACTACCCTATTTACTTTTATCCGTTGTAAATAAAAATCAAAAGTTACTATTCACCAAAAATTATTTTCATCTTATTGAACCAAATTTTACTTACCAAGGTTATCCGTGTCTCTCTGATTTTTGAAAATCAACTCACATAAGCAGTAAAATTAGGTTTTATGCAAATTTGCAAATGCTCCTAGGAGGTGGGTAAAAGACGGTAAAAAGTACGATAAAATTTTTTTATATCTAAACGTATTATAAATTGACTCCAATGAATTAAATTGAACATATATAGGTATTATATATTTATTTTGACCAAAAATAAATAAAAATAAAATAACTAATTACTTAAATAAAAAGTCGGTTTTAAACAATAACGGAGAGTTTTCACTATTCATCAAAAATTGAAAGTTTTCAGAAAAATACCAAAAATTAACCCAAAGATAATTTTGATATTCCGAATTCAAAAATGAATTCTGTTTTACCAAATTCAAAACATATAAGATGCATTTATTAATTTAAAAGTAATTCCCATTGTCATAACAAAAAAACGGGCTTTTAAAAAGTCAAAACTATCAAAAGATTAACATGCGTTTATGTCAAATTTAAATATGAAATTACTTATAATGACCTAAATTGTATTAAATGATAAAAATATAATCTAATTATACTTCAAAATCTTTCAAATTCATAATTTAACACTATAAATTATTTCGATAAAAAAAATTTGTTTTCAATTAAAACATAGCATTTTTCATTATTTGTCAAAATATGAAAGTAATCCAAAAAGTACCAAAAATTTATCAAAACAAATTTTTTATGTCCTTATTCTATAGAAGAATTTAATTTCCTTAAATTTAATATATAAAAGTTTCAAATATTGGTTTAAAAAAAGGTTCACCATTAAAAGGTTGTAAAATTTCATTTTTTTAAAAATACTTCATTTATCTAAAAAAATGAATTTTTTCTTATATTATGTTAAGAAACAAAAAATATCAAAGTAAAAATTAAATAGAGTATATAAGTTTCCAAATTAAGTTAATACTATTCATAACCGCTTTTTGAATGGTTAGTTTAGTAAGTTGTGGTGCGTTTGAACTCGTTGTTGCATGTAGCACTAGCTATTGAATTACTTTAATGAGATAATGTACTATGAAGTCTTGGGGTGTTACATTATCCCATACTTCAATAAATTTCATCCTCTCAATTTGAAAATTTTCTTCAAAAATAAATGGTTAAAAATAGAAAACTACTTTTGTGGAAAACCCACATCGTAAATTGGGTCAATAAAATTTAGTCTTAATAAGAGAGAAAGGGAAATGAAAAGGTCACCACCCAATTACGATCTCGATTACAAGAACATTGGTGGAAATTAGAGACACATAATAGAAGGAAAAATGTATATATTTATAGGGAGTGATTTAGGTCATCCATCACAATCAAGCGTGCAATTGAGAGCCTCAAAGCCATTAATCTTTGATGATTCAATATATCATCGGTTACACAAAACATAAGGTATTAGGATAACAAATTTTTGGTCTCAAGATCCCTTGCCTAGTTTTTAAGAAATAATTTATTCATAGAATAAGAATATATATATATATTCAGGACAAGTAGAGTTTCATCCTTCAACTAATTCTTACCACAAACTCATCTTTCACTCCAAAAGATTATAGAATTAAAAAATATTCTATTTATCCTAATCGTATTGGGTTCCAAAAAAATGAATTTATAATTTATTTTTTAGATCATTAAAAAACTGAATTATAAAATCTAGAACATCACATAGGCCAGTGGTAGGTGATGCACCCTTACCGCTCTTCGGTTGCGGGTTCAAGTCTCACGGCCTTGCCGGACGCGATGGGTTGTCGCCCGACCTTCGTGTTGTCCTTTTTATGACAATCCAAAAATAATCTCGAGAAATGATATACCTTAACAATAGTATCCTATGTCAAACATAATCAATTCCAACCATTAGAATTATCCAAAATACTTCTATCCAAACTCACAGTCCAAAATTTATAAGGAAGGTAAACACAATGTATATCCTTTTTTCACGTAATAACATGTGAATACCTTCATCATGTATTCTCTTGAAACATAGAAACAACCTGAATTTCTATAAAACCGAATTGATTCCATTCATTCTCCCTTATTCCTTATAGAGTACTAGATATACTCCTTATATCCAAAAATGTTGTAAAATACAACAATGATGGAATATGCAAATCATTAATCAGTTTCAAGGTAGTCAAGAATATCAAATATAATTTATCCAAATCAATCATATATTATTCCAAAATCAATACCTCGTTATCAGAACCATATTAAAGATTTGTCTTTCCTTCAACCATGTATTTTACAAAAAATTTAACTTGCCATTGAGTCACTTTTCATGGTTCCACACAATCTTAAGTCCTTAATGAAATAGTACTGCATTACAATACTTATATACTGTATAATTATTATAACATGTACGTCATTAATACAATACTCAAATGACACAATACATTAATAACAACATAATAACTCTTAATCATTACTCTTTATATTCATTAGTATCATAACATTATTATTATCCAATAGCAGCATTTGGAGTATACTCCGATGATTTGGACATTGATTCACGTAGTGTCCTAACTCCTTGTAAATGAAGCATTGTACATTTGAAACCTTTTTCTTATCGTTACAATCACATACTTGGTGTCATTTTTCTCCACACTTATAACAAACTCTCATTCCCTTCAAGCATTTACCAAGGTGATTCTTTCTACAGTTATCCAAAAATGAGAAAATCCTTCTTTCCCTTATTCCATTTATCCATATTTATTTCTACCATACTTTTATACTATGGCTTCCCTTAAAATCCATAGGACTCGGAGAATTCTTTACTTATCTTATTTACACAAGATTCTATTTCTTCATATGATGATAATATGTGGGACACTATTTCCTTTCTAAATTTTGGCTTAATACAATAAAAGATATGATCATTCGTACTCTTTGGATTAGGTGCATTATTGGAGGTCTCATTCTTTCTACTAGGTTCCATTTCTAAATAATGGAATACACTAGGTTAGTTAATGAATTACAATTCATAATTCAAAAATTTTAAAATACATAACGTAAATTGAAAAGATTATGAAACTAATCTTTAATAATAAAATGTATTCTTTGATAAGGTGTTTACTAGTAAATCCTTCATAATGGCTTGTAATGAAAATGGGAATTATCCTAAGCATATTCACTAGGATTTTTGTAACCAAGAGTGTAGTAAGGCCCATTGTCGTGCACCATTTCTTGTTTGACTCTCGCTCAAAGTAGTGTTTTTGGGTTATACCCCTAGGTACATCTGTTCTAGAGCCACCTCTACCTGCTCGTATCCATACAGGGATGTATTCCTTAGAAAACTCAAAAAATCTCTATTGTACTAAAATTCTAGTAAGTTCTTCTATACTAATCCTTAAAGTATATCTTAGGGTAATGTTCTCTAATCAGATTTTAACTAAATCTATTTCCAAGGTTGTTTCTAAACTAACTCTGATACCAACTGTAATGAACCTACCACAGTTACCCAGAGTCAGTGCATTATGTTAATACATTGGAATGATTACAAGGAATAAAGCCCCGAAAGTCTGATCAGTTTTGCAGTATTGGAAAATATATTACATACATGAACGTTAAATTAGACATTAGAAAATAAAACACAACATAAATGATCCTTTTATAATACCATTAATCCCATATCTTAACCCTTCTTATCAATCATAATACACTTCTTGTAATCCTAATATAATTAAAACATAGAAAGGAGTGAGCTTAGATTATCATTAAGGATAACAATATAGAGGAAAAATTCATAAATAAGCAGACATTTAAAGAAATTTAGAAGACTATAAAAAAAGCCTTTTAAAATTAAACATCATCCTAATGTGGAAAAGATAAAATAAAATAATGCCATTTACTTATTCACATGGATATTTTACTAGTCGAATAATCACGTGCAATATCACTAGCCACTTTCATAATGATGGAATTCAAAATGTCAGACTTCATAACCACATAGTCAAGGCCTTATTCCAATACTACAAATAAGGTTTTGTCAAGGCCTTGTGCCAAGATGCATGTTTTTCTCATGAGACCTACTGATGCATCGAGGAGCTATAGTGGGCTCCACCCAACACTTACTAAGTCCAATTCATTCCTCATATGAAAACATTTAAAAATAACATAAACATTTTTATTAAAACTGGAGTATGAAATGTCAATACATTATCCATAAACCACAAATGGAATAAAAATAACACATCAACTGTCAAACATATCACAAAACCTTCAACACAATATGGAATATTTGTATCATAATAAATCAACTTCAAATGAGTTTAAAATCCATTAAATGATTTTGACATATTGAAAATGATTTGTAAAACTCTTGGAGAGAAATATCCCTTTTTCATGAAGACGTTTAAAAGTCACCTAATATATAAAGGAATACATTTAAAGACAATTTTGAGTCAAAGTGTCCCATACAACTTTGAAACTTTTGAAAGGAATTAATATTTTAAAACATTCATGTTAATTTAAATAAATCCTTAAAACCATTTTGAAAAAAGGGATATTAATGAGAATGGTTTAGAAGGATAAATCATTAAAATATTTAAAATGATGTTTTAGTAAAAATTCCCCTAAAAATAATCCCTTTGAAAACTATTTTATGAAACATGTACATGGATAATAAATATGTCCAAGTTGATACTTACGTAAAAACAATCTCGGATTATAAAGAGATTGTGAAAAAAACCCTTACCTTGAACTTTCCTTTAGTCGAGGGTACGTTTAACCTTCTGTATAAAGATCGCAGTATGTTATTAAATTATTCCAAAACCATATTAATATTTATGATATCATACATGGTTCATTTATAACTTTATACTACCCATTTAATAAAAATTTCCATGTTAAATTAACTTTTCGAGTAATAATCGCTCTCTTTATCGTATGTGTTTTAACTTGTTACTCTTGATTGTATCACATAGATCAAGATTTAAATAATTCCAGAATATAAAACATTATTTATATATCATATATATTTAGAATATAAATATTTTTACTAGACATATATATGAAATGGAAAACACCATTTATGGAGACAGTAGTCCGTACGTACGTATAAACGTTGTTTCCATTTTCATATCATATTGAACAGAACTAAGTGAATAAGATAAATGTAAGTATATATATATATATCTCCATTATCATTATTATTTTATATATTACATACTTATTAATGATATATATTTTATAATCATTGTTGAATGGTGAACATGGAAATGAATTTCATCACGTCGTGTAGACGGTAATCCGTACGTACGCACAAGCGACAATATCATTATATTGATGGAAAATTTGTATGTAATTATATGTTATATCATATATAAAGAATAATTAAAATGTTATATTTGTTATTTAAATCATTTATACTCATTATTATACCCATCCAAATAATGAAGTGTTTGAATAACAATATTCACCACGATGTGGAGACGGTAATCCTTACGTACGCACGTATGGTGACTTAGTCATTTATAGGATGGATATAATATTGAATATGGTTGTACAATTTTTATAATAACATCATAGTATATAGAATATACAGGATTTATTATTTTATAATAGAAACAATAAAGAATGAGGAAGTGGAATAAGAAAAGAACTTGGAAAATGTGATGAAGTATTTACCTCGTTTATAGGGTTTTCCCTTTTGATTTGATCAAAAGGGCTCTTTAGGTTGGCTTCCTGGACAAATTAAGGCCTCTAGGATGAAAGGATAAATTTTAGGAGGATATTTGGGTAGGGGTTGGCAGATAAAAATGGATTTGGAGGTTTGAAATTAAGAGAATAGTAATTTCCATTTTATAAGAGAGGTGATGGTCACTTTAGGAAAAGTTTAAATTATTATTTTATAATAAAATAATTTTCCATTTTTAATTGCTTCATAATGAATTATTTAAATTATAAGGTGGTTATAGGTCTAAAACCGCTCAACCAATAGGTTTTAGACATGTTTAGGTTACCATTTTAACCATATCGTTCTAGATTTAACTCTGTTAAATTGTTTAACTTTTACCGTGTCTTCTTTTATTCTTACACTATATGGTTAATAAACTTACTCTAAACTCACAAGAGAACCTAAAGGTGTTAATTAATGACATATATAATATTATTTATGACCTTTAGCTGAACCTTAGATTTTTATGAATATTATATCGACCAATAATATAGTATTTGTTTTAAAAACTATTTTATTTCAATTTTGACATAATTTAGTATTTGTTTTTTTGTATAAATTATAACCGCATTATTACTTAGAAAAAAATTGATTGAATCAACCATAACATGTGATATTAACCAATAAAATTAGTGGAATTCATCAAAAGTCTAAAATTACATTTATTTTGGTATTTAAATTATCAATTATTGTAATCTTTTATTAATATGGTAATTAATGCATCATCATTGTGTCATAATTAAATTTAAATATTTAATGTCTAAAATTTATAAATAAAATACTATTATGTAGGAAAAATTATTATATTTATAATTAATATTTATAGTCTAATTAATCTTATTTATAACCCTATATTAAAAAAAATTAGTTATAAAAACTTGAATTTCAACACGTTTAACTCTTCTTTAAATTAAATAATAATAAATGTCCTAATCTAATCCAAGTGGACCTAAAGGATCATATCTTATTACTAAGGTTGTTTTTGTTCTAATTACACTTATCAAATAGAATTAGGACATGTTTTAGGTTATTAATAATATCATATTTACCCTTAATTACCCTATTTACTTTTGATCGTGCTAAATAAAAATCAAAAGTTACTATTTCGTAAAAATTATTTTTATCTTATTCAACCACATTTTACTTACTGAGGTTAACCATGTCTCTTTTTTTTTGAAATTTAACTCACAGAATAGGTAAAATTAAGTTTTATTAAAATTTAAAAATGCTCCTTGTAGGTGGGTAAAAGACGGTAAAAAGTTTGAGAAAATTTTATATATATAAAATTATTATAGAATGAACCAATGAATTACATTTAACTTATATAGGTATTATATATCTATTTTGATCTAAAATAAACTAAAATAATGTAATTAATTACTTAAATAAAAATTTGGTTTTAAACCATAACGTAGTATTTTTCACTATTCATCAAAAATTGAATGTTTCCAGAAAAATACCAAAAATTAACCGAAATATAATTTTGATATTCTGAATTAAAAAATGAAGTTTGTTTTACCAAGTTCAAAAAATAGAATATTTATTTATTAATTTAATATTAATTTCCACTGTCCAAACCAAAACAAGGGTTTTTAAAAAGTGAAAACTATCAAAAGATCGACATGTGTTTATGTCAAATTTAAATGTGAAATTACTTATAATGACCTGCATTGTATTAAACGATAAAATTATAATCTAATTATACTTCTAAAGCTTTAAATTTTATAATTTATCACTATAAATTATTTCGATAAAATAAGTTTTTTTCAATTAAAACATAGTATTTTTCATTATTTGTCAAAATATGAAAGTTATCGGAAAATTAGAAAAATTTTATCCAAAATAAATGTTTATTTCTCGCTTCTATAGAAGAATTTAATTTCATTATATTGAATATATAAAATATTGAAATATAGGTTTTAAAAAATGTTCGCCATTAAAAGGCTGTAAAATAATGTTTTTTGAAAAATACTTATTTTATATGAAAAAATAAATTGGTTCTTATATTATGTCTAAGAAACACATAATATGAATGTAAAAATTATAAAGAGTATATATGATTCAAAATTCATTTAATACTATTCATACCCACTTTTTGAACAATTAGTTTAGTTAGTTGTGGTGCGCTTGAACTCGTTGTTACGTGTAGCGCAAGCTATTGAATTACTTTAATGAGATAATGTACTATGAAATCATGGGATGTTACATTCTCCCATCGTTCAATAAATTGCGTCCTCGTAATTTGAAATTGTTCTTCCAAAATAAATGGTTAAAAATAGAAAGCTACCTTTGTGGAAAACCCACATCGAAAATTAGG
The DNA here is from genome assembly GCA_963277665.1 of Viscum album. Lineage (NCBI taxonomy): Eukaryota > Viridiplantae > Streptophyta > Magnoliopsida > Santalales > Viscaceae > Viscum > Viscum album. The sequence continues at coordinate 1,844,551,710 of OY728132.1, read as the reverse complement.
TTAATAAAATTTTGTCTTAATAAGAAGGAAAGGGAAATGAAAAGGTCACCACCCAATTATGATCTCGATTAGGAGAAAATTGGTGGCAATTAGAGACACACAATTGGAGGAAAAATTTATATATTTATATGGAGTGATTTAGGTCATCCAACATAAACAACCGTACAATTGAGAGCCTTACATCCATCAATCTTTAATGATTCAAAATATCATCGGTTCAACAAAACATAAGATATTAGGATAACACATTTTTGGATTCAAGATCCCTTTGCTAATGTTTAAGAAAAATTTATTCATAGAATAAGAGGATATATATATAGATATATACTTGACAAGTTGAGTTTCATATTTCAACTAATTCCTTCCAAAAACTCATCTTTCACTCCAAAAGACAATAGAATTAAAATATATTCTATTTATCCTAATCGTATAGGGTTACCATAAATATTAATTTATAATTTATCTGTTAGACCATTAGAAAAACTACATTATACAATCTATAACATCACGTAGGCCAGTGGTAGGTGATGCATCCTTGCCGCTCTTCGGTTGCGGGTTCAAGTATCGTGGCCTTGCTGGACACAACGGGTTGCCGTCTGACCTTCAGGTTGTCCTTTTTATGACAATCCAAAAATAATCTCGAGAAATTATTTAACCTTAAAAATAGTATCCAATGTCAAACAAAATCAATTACAACCTTTAGACTTATCTAAAATACTTCTATCCAAACTCACAGTGAAAAATTTATAAGCAATGTAAACACAATAAATATCCTTTTTATCACGTAAAAACATGTGAATACCTTTATCATGTATTCTTTTGAAACATAGTAACACCCTGAATTACCATAAAACCTTATTGATTACAGTCATGATCCGTTATTCCTTATAGAATAATAGATATACTCCTTATATCCAAAAATGATGTAAACTCCAATAATGATGGAATATACAAATCATTAATCAGTTTCAAGGTAGTAAATAATATCCAATATAATTTATCTAAATCAATAATCTCTTTTTCCAAAATCAATACATCAGCATCAGGACCATATTAAAGATTTGTCTTTCCTTCAACCTTGTATTTCCTAAAATTTTAACTTTCCATTGAGTCAATTTTCTTGGTTCCACACAATCTCAATTCCTTAAAGAAATAGTACTGCAATACAACCTTTATATACTTTATAATTCTTATAACATTTACATCATTAATACAATACTCAAATGACATAATACTTTAATAACCACATAAGAACTCTTAATCGTACCACTTTATCTTCGGTAGTATCATAACTTGATTATTATCCAATAGCAGCATTTGGAGTATACTCTGATGACTTGGACATTGACTCGCGCAGTCTCTCAACTCCTTTTAGATGAAGCATTATACATTTGAAACCATTTTCTTACCATTGAAATCACATACTTGGTGTCCCTTTTATCCGCACATATAGAAAAATCTCATTCCCTTCCAGCATTTACCAAGGTGATTCTTTCAACAGTTATCACATATTGGAAAATCCTTCTTTCCATTATTCCCTTTATCCATATTTATTTCTACCATCCTTTTCTTCTCCGGATTCCCTTCAAAGCCATAGGAATTAGAGAATTATATACTTATCTTATTAATACATGATTATGTTTCTTCATATTATGATAATACGTGGGAGAATATTTCCTTTCAAAAAGATTTCTTAATGCAATGAAAGATATGATCCTTCTTACTCTTTGGATCAGGTTTATTGTTGGAGGTCTCATTCCTTATTCTAGGCCCCATTTCTAAATAATGGCATATACTAGGGTAATTTATGAATCGAAATTCATAATTCCAAACTTGTAAAATACATAATGTAAATTTAAAAGATTATGCATATAATCTACAATCATAATATTCATTGTTTGATAATGTATTTACTCCTAAATCCTTCATAATGTATTGTAATGAAAATGTAAATTATACTAAGCATATCCCCCAGGAGTGTCATAACCAAGAGTGAAGCAAGGCCCATTTTCGTGGAGCAGTTCTTGTTTGAGTCTAGCTCAAAGTGGTGTTTTCGGGTTTTACCCCTAGGTACATCTATGCCTGAGCCACCTCTACCTGCTCGTATCCAGACATGTATGTATTTCTTAGAAAACTCCCAAAATCACTACAGTACCAACATTCTAGGATGTTCTTCTATACTAATCCTCAAAGTCTATCTTAGGGTAATGTTCTCTAATCAGAGTTTAACTAAATATATTTCTAAGGATTTTTCTAAACTTCCTCTGATACCAAATGTGACGCCCCAACCACAGTTACCCAGAGTCGGTGCCTTATTTTAATACATTGGGATAATTACATAGAATCATGTCCTGAAAGACTGATCAATTTAGCAGTCTTGGAAAATATATTACATACATGAATGTTACATTACACATTAGAAAATAAAACACAACATAAATGATCCTTTCATAATTACATTAATCCCTTATCTTAACCCTGCATATCAATCATAATACACTTCTTGTAATCCTAATAAAATTAAAACATTGAAAGGGGTGAGCTCAGATTCTAAGTAAGCATAAAAATATAGAGGAAACTTTCATAAATAAGAATAAACATTTAAGGAAACGTATAAGACAAAAACAAATGCCTTTAAAACATAAACTTCAGCATAATATGGAAAAGATAAAATAAAATAATTCTATTTACTTATTCACATGGATATTCTACTAGTCGAATAATCACATGCAATATCAATAGCCACTTTCATAATGATAGAATTCATAATGCCAGACTTCATAACCACATTGTCAAGGCCTTGTGCCAAGACTACAAATAATATTTTTTTAAGGCCTTAGGCCAAGACACTAGTTTGTCTCATGAGACCTATTTATGCATAGAGGAGCTATAGTGGGCTCCACCAGTCACAAAACAAATCCATTGCATTCCTCGTATGAAAACATTTAAACATAACATAAACGTTCATATTAAAACTGGGATATGAAATGTCAATACTTTATCCATAAACCATACATGGTATAAAAATAACACATCCGCAGTAAAACATATCAAAAAACCTTCAATACAATATGAAATATTTCTATCATACTAAATCAACTTCAAACAAGTTTAAAATCCATTAAAGGATTTTGACATATTGAAAATGATTTGTAAAACTATTTGAGGGAAATATAATTTTTTCATGAAAACATTTAAAAGACACACATTATAGAAAGGAATACATTTAAAGACATTTTTGAATCAAAGTTTCTAATACCACATTGAAACTTTTGAAAGGAATAATCATTTTAAAACATTCATGTCCATTTAAATAAATCCATAAAACCATTTTGAAAACAAGGACATTAATGATAATGGTTTATAAGAATAAATCATTAAAACATTTAAAATGATGTTTTAGTAAAAATTACCTTATAAGGAATCCATTTGAAAACTCTTTTATGAAACATGTACATTGATAATAAATATGTCTCAGTAGATACTTACGTAAAAACAAACTCGGATAATAAAGAGATTGTGAAATTAACTCTTACCTTGCACTTTCCTTTAGTCGAGGGTATGTTTAACATCCTTTAAGAAGATTTTATTATGTTATTATATTATACCAGAACCATATTAGAATTTATGATATCATACATGGTTCATTTATGAATTTATACTATCTATTTAATAATAATTTCCATGTTAAATTAACATTTTAGGTAATAATCGTTTTCTTTATCGTATGTGTTTTAACATGTTACTCTTGATTGTATCCCATAGATCAAGATTTAAATACATACAGAATATAAAACATGATTTATATATCATATATATTTAGAATATAAATATGTATATTATATATATATAGGAAATGGAAAACACCATTTATAGAGATGGTAGTCCGTACGTACGCATAAACGTTGTTTCAGTTTTCATATCGTATTGAACGGAACTAAGTGAATAAGATATATGTAAGTAAATATATATATATATATATATATATCCAGTTGAATTATTATTTCATATATTACATACTTATTGATGATATATATTTTATACTCATCGTTGAATGGTGAACGTAGAAATGAATCTAATCACGTCGTGGAGATGGTAATCTGTACGTACGCAAGAGCGACAATATCATTATATTGATGGGGTAATTGTATTTAATTGGATGGTATATCATATATAAATAATCAATAACATGTTATATTTATAATTTACATCAGTTATAGTCATTATTATACCCATCCAAATAATGAAGTGTTTGAATAACACACTAGACCACGACGTGGAGACAGTAATCAATTCGTACGCACATATGATAACTTTGTCATTTATAGGATCGATATAACAGTGAATATGGTTGTACAATTTATATAATAACATCCCAATATATATAATATAATGGAGTTATTATTTTAGAATGGAAAAAACAAATAAATAGGAAGTGTAAGAAGAAGAGAACTTGAAAGATGTGATGAAGTATTTACCTCTTTTTCGTATTCTTCCTTTTCATTCGATCAAAAAGGCTTCATAAGTTTCCTTTATGATAAAATTAAGGACTCTAGGATGGATTTTGGAATGTTGGTAGGATATTTGGGTAGGGGTCAGCCGGGGAAAATGGCTTTGGAGGTGTAAAATTAAAAGAAAGAAAGTACCCTTTTATAAGAGAGGTGAGGGTCACTTTAGGAAATGTTTGAAATATTATTTTATAATAAAGTCATTTTGGGTTTCTAATGGTTACAAAATGAATTATTTAACGGCTAAGGTGGGTATGGGTCAAAAAAAATCAACCAATAGGTTATAGACAAGTTTTGGTTACCATTTTAACCATATCTTTTAGATTTAACTCTTAGTTAAATAGTTTAACTTTTACCGTGTCTTCTTGTATTCTTACACTATATGGTTAATAATAATAGTCTAAAATTCCAAGAGAACATCAAGTGGTTCATTAATGACATATATAATATTATTTATTCCCTTTTTTAGAACTGTAGATTTTTGGGAATATTATATCAACCAATAATATATTATTTATTTTAAAAACTATTTTATGTCAATTTTGACATTATTTGGTATTTGTTTATAGTAAAAATCATAACAGGATGATTACTTCGAAAAAAATTGATTTAGTCAACCATAGAATGTCATATTAACCTATAAAATTATTTTAATTCATTAAAAGTCTGAAATTACATTTATTTTGGTATTTATAATATCAATTATTTAAATATTTTGTTAATAAGGTAATTAATGCATCATCATTGTGTCACAAATAAATTTATTTATTTAAGTTCTAAAATTTATCAATAAAATAAAATTATGTAGTAAATTTTATTATCTTTCTAATGAATATTTATAGTCTAATTTATCTTATGTATAACCCTATATTAAAAATGTTTTAGTTATAAAAACATGAATTTTAACACTTTTTACTCTTCTTTGAGTTAAATAATAATAAATGACCTAATCTAATACAAGTGGACCTAAACGATCTTATCTTATTCCTAAGGTTGTTTTTTGTCGAATTACACTTATCCAATTGAATTAGAAGATGTGTTATGTTAATTATAATATCATTTTTTCCTTAATTACTCAATTTACTTTTAACCTTGGTAAATAAAAGTCAAAAGTTACTATTCATCAAAAATTATTTTCATCTTATTGAACCAAATTTTACTTACGGAGGATAACCATGTGTCTTAGATTTTTGATATTAAACTCACAGAAGTGGTAAATTTATGTTTTATGCAAATTTTCAAATGCTCCAAGGAGGTGGGTAAAAGACGGTAAAAAGTTCAATAAAATTTTATATATCTACACTTATTATAAAATGACTCTAATGAATTACATTGAACTTATATAGGTATTATATATCTATTTTGAAAAAAAATAACTAATTACTTAAATAAAAAGTCAGTTTTAAACAATAACGGAGTGTTTTTCACTATTCATCAAATATTGAAGGTTTTTAGAAAAATACCATAAATTCACAAAAAGCTAATTTTGATATTGAGAATTAAAAAATGAAGTCTATTTTACCAAATTAAAGACATATAATATGCATTTACTAATTTAAAATTATTTCTCGTTGTCAAAACCAAAAGCGGGTTTTTAAAAAGTAAAAGCTGTCAAAATATTTACATGTGTTTGTGTCAAATATAAATGTAAAATTACTTATAATGACCTACATTTTATTAAATGATAAAAATATAATCAAATTATACTTAAAAACCATTAAAATTCATAATTTAACACTATAAATTATTTCGATAATTTTTTTTCAATTAAAATATAGTATTTTTCATTATTTGTCAAAATAAGTAAGTTATCCGAAAAGTACAAAAAATTTTCCAAACTAAATTTTTATGTACCTATTATGTAGAAGAATTTAATTTCATTAAATTGAATATATAAAAGATTCAAATATTGGTTTTAAAAAAGGATCGCCATTAAAAGGTTGTAAAATTTCATTTTTTGAAAAATACTTCTTTTATCTAAAAAATGAATTTGTTCTTATATTATGTCTAAAAAACACATATTTTGAATGTAAAAATTATATAGTGTATATAGATTCAAAATTCAGTTAATACTATTCATAACTGCTTTTTGAATGGTTAGTTTAGTAAGTTGTGGTGTGCTCGAACTCGGTGTTGCGTGTAACACATGCTATTTAATTACTTTAATAAGATAATGTACTCTAAAATCCTGGGGTGTTATAGAGTCCATTTTCTCTCATCAACTCATTTTATGAATTTTTAATTAATGTCGTTAGGCTGCTGAATTTTTGTAAGGTAACTTCTTAACCCAATTTCCATTCTTTGGGTTAATCTTATACATCGTGATTATGTCATGATATGATTATGTGTATAATCACTATCTATTTACTTATGTAATAGTTTCCACTCCCCTTTGTATTTATATACTTTTTATACAAATAATAAATCCATTTATAAATTCTCAAGTCATCGATATGAACTTGATAAGAGTAATTTTAACTCAATTTCCATTCATTGAGCAACTCATTTATGTCATTTGTGTTGTTTTTACAATAATATGTGTGAATTTCCTATGATTAATTTACACATAATATCCAATCATATTGAGTGTATTTATATTTTTCAAACAAAATTATGTCATTGATTTATCCTTAACCTAAGGATACCATCTTTATAAAGGATTTCTTCTGAATATAGATTTCATTGAGACTTTATTGTTGTTATTTCCCTATTCACTTTTAGATGGTGTATATACTATCATTTGTCATATTATATCATGAATATATTTATTCTAATGATATTATAAGGTTTTGATTAAATTTTATTCCCCAATTTTCTGTATTTAGGCCACTCTAATTTGGTTGTTAACTCCTTAACAAAAATATTGTTTTTAAAAATTTATTCTTATAAATATTTCTCATTAATGTCCATATTTTCAAAATGGTTTTAAGGATTTATTTATATTGAAATTACTATTTTAAAATTTTAATACCTTTAAAAGTTTAAAAGTGGTATGAGACAATTTGATTCAAAAAATCTCTTTATTAAATGTTTTAAATGGTTTTCAAAATTGTTTTGATAAAGCATTGATTACATCAATATCTTTAAATGATATATTGTGATTGAAATGTGGAAATTTTTTATTTCCTTATTGTTTGTTTTATGTGTAATGATTTATAATGGTATTTGGAAATTTTACGAGTGGTTATGTGATAATCAAATGATGGGAGGTTCCGTGATAAACTAGGATAGGGGCTTATGTTATAACCTCCAATGCATTGGGTATGGAAGTCGGCCGTATGGAAATTCCGTTTAGTGATATGTGTGGAACTCATCCATATAGTTATTCCATTTATGTAAATTTATATAACAAGTTACCAATTTATCTTAATATTTCATTCTATGGTTTTTATCATAATATTTTGGTTACAAAATGGTAAACAATGATCTTTTATTCAGTGAAGAGTATTTACTACTCCATAATGGTGAAAAGTATTACTTATGATAAAGTATTCATGGTTTAATGTTTTTTTTTGAGAAAAATAACAGTTTTCCTTCGTTTTTTATCCCTTACTGAGCTATTTATGCTCATCCCATATTTTTTTAAAATGTTTTTAATAGGATATAAAGATGAATAGGGTCAAGTATATGATCAAGGGAAAGTCATTCTGTCTAAAATATGGAACTAGTAATGACTCTTTTTTTCAAGGCTTTTTATTTTATAAAAAAAATGGATACTGAGTAGAAGTGTCTACATGTAATATTCAAGATGTTATGTATATGTTATGACCTAATTATATAAATCTCTAAACTTGAAAATATCCTCACTGTGAATTATTAACATAATTAATGATTTTGTATTGTTTAAGGATGCTTCCTTACATTAAGATATCAAGATCATATATATTTCATCAAACCATTAGGATACTTTTTTATATTACACACATTGTTTCCATGTGAGTCTTATATAAATCCATTTGGGTTTTCCATAAAAACATCCTCCACAAGATATCAATTTAGAATATATTATTTAACATCCATTGAAATAGTTTAAATCTTATATGTGCATCAATAAATAGACCATTTTTATGGATTCTTGTTTGAAAATTGTAGTAACTATTTCATCAATGTCAACCCATTCAATTTGTGAATTCCCATTATAACCCATAAGGGAATCGTTTCTATTCACTTCACCTTTTTCATGAAGATGGGTCCTAAATAGCTATGTTCATTTATTTGTTATTTTCAATTATTATAACATCATCATTTTTAGAAATTATTTTATAATTATTTCTATAGCAGGTTTAAGAAGATCCATTTGGTGTATAACAATGGAATATTCCACATTCAATTTTTTTGTCAAATTTACCCACCTTTTATAGTTTTAATCATGCATTGTATCCTAAATCATTATTAATTAATCAACACTTAGATTTATTTTAAACTATATAAAATAAGGATGAATAACTAAATTTAATCTTAAGAGACTCTAATTATAAATTATTCATGCAGTTGTTAGAGCTTGTAACTCATAAAACCTTGAGGTGTCTTATTCCAAAAGCATAGACCTAGCCATATCATTTAGCACCTAATTCTTCCTTTTAGCCAATAAAATATTTTATAAAGTATATGGAAAACTAAATTCATGTATGATTCCATGTATATCGAATTATTTAGTAAACTATAAGTTTTCATAACACTCTCATTATCTAATCTCAACTTCCAAAAAATAGACCTTTATGTTTTTCTATAACATTTTAGAATATATAAAATCCCTATGATTTTTTAACATGAAATTATTCAAGTTATTCTAAGGTATTCATCAATAAGAGGAATAAATTATCTTTCAGTAATTTTTGAATGTTTTTCTATGGTCTATACACATTTGAGATGACCGACTCAAGAGTATTTGTAGTTTTAATGTCTCTTCCCTTGTGATTTTTTTGTTCAGAATTTTCAATTTCTTACATATTTTACCAAAACTGAGTGTATATATAGAAAAACATGATTTCTCATCACAAAAAATTATTTGATTACATTATTCAGGTTTTTTATCCATAGTAGACATATATTCTATTCGATAAGTTATTTTCAACATTTTGACATAAATAAAATCATCTATGTGATTCCATGACATGAAACAAATTCCTCGAGGTTCTTAATCCATTTGATAAAAAACAACATCATTCAATCTATTGACTATGCACCCATTTCACTAGAAGATAACTTTATTTCCTAAATCACATAATTACAATACACTCAATAATTTATTATTTAATCCTTCCAAAAAAGTACATTATCATGTATAATTTGACTTTTAGAAAATTTTTGTTTTTCCAAAACTTATAATATTTAGAGATTTTTCATTTAAATATGAAATAGAACCTCATGTATACATTTAAACATTTTTAAGTCATTTATATCACAATTAAAGTGAGTTTAAGAGCCACTATATATGATCTAAGGCTTTTTATATTTTCAAACGTTAAATGCTAATTCAACTATATTTTATTCTTACCGAATTTTACATCAATTATAATTATTCCAAAACCTCATAAATATATTCAAAAAAGATATAATAAGTGGTAAAAATATATTAGTTGTCTCTATCTTGTTTACACATTCCAAATACCTCTAGTAAGTATTTAAATCTATTTCTCACTTAATCATTATTATAAAATTGTTGATTATTATGCAGAGTTTTCATCTGTCGATGTGGACTCCAACTAGATTAAATATCTTATATCAATCTCAATAGATATATTATTACCATCAATTGTAGGACATTCATCCAAATACCCCGAAATTATAACGACATGAAATTTAATTATATATATCATCCATTTAAACTTGATTACATTCTTCACAAGAAAAACAATGAGTATTATGGTTTGTTAATAGATTATTTTAACCCCATTTAAATTATTGTTATATTAAATTTCACGATCTAACATATTTAAATTCATTTAATAGATTCTTTTTTTTATAAAATAGTATTAAAACTATACTGATTAAAAACAAAAAATTTCATCAAAATTATTTTATATGTATATTATTAATTTTAAAATCAATGTTTAATATATAATTTTTAAAAATACAAATAGATAAAATTAAATTTGTTTTGTTTTATTTTAGAAATCAAAAAACAGTTTAATATGAATTTTTTGGATTTATCTAAAATAGTTAATTTATAGTTGTGTAAGAAAAAATACCGAGTTCGGAGAATTTTATAGATATTTTTGAAATTTTCAACATAAATATTTATGAAAACAATTTTTCATAAAATTATATATATATATATATATATATTAAATATATCATGTTTTCTACCCCGTGATTAAAATTTCATTAAAATTATATGAACTTTATTATAATAGATATTCATAAAAATATTATATGTTTTAATCTAAAAGTAAATTTTACCATAGGTAGAAATTTAATTTGATTAAACAAAAACAAAATTTTGATTCAACACATAACAATTTCTAAGGAATGTTTCTATTATATTTTTGGTAATAAATTAATTTCCTTGACTAATATGCAATTTATGACTAATTAGTATTTAAGAGAGTAATATTATGTGGAAATTATGTTCTTATTTTCACTTGACCATTGGAACTTATATAACACCTTTTTAAGGGTGTTAAGTCTTAACCACATATCTGACCCTCCATTGCATTCCCAACTCTTCTAATTTTTTCACTTTCCATTCTTACCTCTAACTTAACATTTTATTCCTTGGAATCACCCCTTTCTAATCACTTATAAAATGAGACCACTTACCCCACTTACATAAGACACATCCAATTATAATTCCTTTGTTAAACTATTCCCATTGGTTCATCCATTAACCCTCTCACTAAAAAATAGTCTTTTTTATGCATGGAATTTTCCTATACCTTTCATTTCCAAGTAATATTTCAAAGAAAATTTATTCCTCTCATTTGAATGTTTCTTCTTCTTAGTTTTTTTAAAAATATTAATTATTATAATACCATACATAACTCCATTACTATAATTTATCAATATAATTTTTATATGTATGTTTTATTATATTTATTTAACAAATGTTATCAACCCCATTCATCCACTAAGAAAACTATAAGCATTGATCGTGTGTTGTGCAGACTACTACCACCATGACATGCAGTTGATTTTTCATCACCACATCATAGGTATGGTATCAAGGATGTTTTAGATGAATAATATTAGTTCTATTTGACTTATAAAAATAATAAATTATTACCTTTTTCATTTAACCTAATTTTTTCTATTCGTTATTGAATACAATTGTTAATCATGTGCATGTGCAGACTATCACTTACATGAACGACAGATCCTATTTATATTAATCATTAACATGGATTCAAATAAACTTGAAATTAATGAACTAATATTATGTTTCTAAAATTATTATAATTCTAAAATTTTTAGATTTTATATATTATCACTCCCTCTATTCATTGATAAATGGGTTTCTTAATCGTGTGTATGTGTGAACTACCACCTCCATGAATGGTGAGTTTTTTTATATATTCCCATAATTAAACATCATAGGAATGGATTTTATTGAGATACATGAGTTATATAGAATTTATAATTATATTTATATATTATGTTAACATTATTTAATACCATTTTCTGGCACATTTGATCATTACGACTTAGTTTTGTTTTTGTTGGTTTACCACATACTTGAGTGATGTTGTAATGTTAATGTAGTGAAGGATTATGTAAAGTTATAGAATCTTAATTAAATGAATTAATAATTAATTAAATTTGGTTTAATTTTTATAAATTAGTAAAACTTATATCAAAACCTGTTAATAATATATCATCTACATTCGTTGAGAACACCCTAAATAAGACTGCCTCCACCTTCATATTCAAAAGTTATAATTACAACTCTCAAGGGAAGAAATTAGACTATATGAAGTAATAATGGGAAATAAATATCATATCCATAGATAATATATGAATTATGAAATTTTCATCAAATATAAAGAATCAATATTGACCTTACAAATCATGTGTAATACAATTAAAAGTGTTATCACATGATGCTAAAAATAATACATAATGAACAATGACATTATATAAAAATAATAATAAATTAACTATATAAAATGGTTATAGACACGAATATGTTTCTAAAATATATTATAATGATTTTTATTTATGTTTTATAGGAATTTAACATGTGATAAACTATGATGGGAAATAATGTATGGGATGTTTTTCTCAAACATCCACTATTCATATACATTTTACTTTACACAATAGTTTACTTTTATATAATGTATATAATACCCAATTTTTATATTATCATGAAATATATTATAATCATTATTTTTAGGTTCATTTAGAATATATTAATACTTCAATAATTTTGAATAAAATCTTAATAAAGTTGAGATTTTTTCTTCCACTCAAGTCCTTTTTCTCCTAAGTCGTGAAATCTATTCTTGATTTTGATATTTTAGGCTACATTTATACTACAATTATGTTATGAAATGGTAAATGTCCTTATTATCAGTTGATATTACATAAATCCATTAATATTCTCCCATTTGATGAAACTATTCCTCTAGTAAAATCATTATGTTGATAAGATAACTCTTATACATTACATTGGACTTTTTTCTTCTATGTACATGTTTTACCAATAGAATGTGTGATCAATTAATCAAATATTTTTCATTAAAATATTCCTTCATGTTTCACTTCACTAATTTTCTAATGAATATTTTATTATCCATTTTTAAAATATTGGTTTCATAAAAACTTTTATGGTATTTTATGGAATTCTATATAAATAGTTTTCAAAGAATATTTTCCTATCAAGTAATGTTATAAATGGTTAAAAAATTCCATAATGATTTTTTATATATCAATCTTCAACTATGCTGAATTATAATAATATTTATTATAATAAAATCATTTTTACATTCAACATATGGAACACTTTTTATGGAAGGAATATATTTTATGTGTTTCACTGTGAACAAAACTTTCCCCCACCTTTATCGTTTTGTAAGAGACTTTCTCTCTACTCATTAATTTTTTTTTAAAATGAAATATATTATTATAAAGTATTAATAAAACCATATTTTTTAATTTTTTTCAAACGAAACAATAATTTATTAATTATATATTAACACTCCTAATACTTCTAAGAGTGTTTTTTATTTATGTAATATGCTTGATGAGGGGTGTTGTTTATATGATTCCATAAAAATTCTTTATCAAAATGGGTTAAAAAATTATATTATATATATATATATGGTATAATTCATTATAGAATTTGAATTTAAAAATCATATATTTGTAAAAGGATGATTTATTTTAAATTTCATGCCTCTGTGAATACCCAATATTCCATACATGACTGAATGGTGTTCAAAAAGATTTCTAATATATTATTTTATTATGTAAATCGATAATTAGAATTAATATATGTTTCCTATATTGTGTAAATACTATAAAAAATAATCTTAATAGAATTCTCGTTAACAATAGTTATTATTCAATCTATTAGATATCCATTTATTTACAACTGGTTTATCATTTCATGTTTATTGATGAAATAATGAATTATTCATTCAGGAACCACTTGAAAATGATATAAATTCGATTCTATTTCCTTAGATTTTTATGATATGATGAATAAAACCGTATATAGAATAGATGTATTATTTTCACAATGTGATATGTGGTCCTATAATTATATATCCATCCTATGCATTGGGTAATGTTTCTATCTCCTGAGATTTCATGGTGTGCGGAAAATTATCTTAGAATACTTCTAGAGTTGGAAGCTAGCCAAGTCAACTATGTCATATTAATAAGACAGAGAGCCTAGAAATATGATTATGATATATTTTTTGTATAGTTTTCATGTTCTTATGATGACATGATATTATAATATTATTATTCTTTTTCCATGATCTTATGTTATCATTTAACATTCATTTAATTCATTATCCTTATGATATCATGTTATTCCATGTGTTTCCCATGTTATAAATTATTATAATGTTTATCTTTATTGAGTGTTTGATCTCATCCTTCTTATGTGTCAATTTCTTCAGGTTATGAAAGAAATTGTTTTTTTTTCTAAGTGCGGAAAATTATTTTTTAATTAGAATTTATAGGTGATGTTGAGAAGTCATTAAATATTTAGTAGTTTTTTCATAGGGAAGATATTTCAATTTGAAGAGAATACATGAGATTTATTAGTAAGTGATTATTCTTAATTCTATAAAACAATAATATGAAAGGTTCTTTGTTTATGATTTTTAGATATTTATTGTAATTTTATATGAGTATCAGTTCTAGTGTTATATGTTATGAATTTTTAGAATCAGATCTGGGGGTGCAGGACTGGGGGCTTTATAGTTAATATTAGAGGCGTACATATAGAACATTTGGGGTTAGGATATAATTGGTTAAGGATTAATTAAGATTTAGTATTTAAATAAGGGGTTTGTTATTTTATTATGATCATACTTAAAACGGTATATATAACACATTATACTGTAACTATATTACATTATTTGGGGATTATGATAAAACAAGTTTAGTCAATCTCCTAGACATAAGTCTATGTTTTGGAAGACCTAGTTAAATATTTGTAAAGAATAGATTATTTTTTTACTAGTAAGTAAATCATTATATGAATAATATATTGAGGATAATTTTGTGACATGTTGATACAATTTTGATTAGGTAAATTCCGATCATCATTTTTGTACTTGGTGAATGGGCCCTAACTATGATACCATCCAGATACTTTTGTGGAAAATGTTTATGTTAATTCACATTGTATTTACAAACCATTATTATGTATTTTAGTATATGAATTATATGATGTCCCATGACTTCCCACCCCATTATATAGTTATATTTTGGTGTTGGATGTGTTTTAGAAGAGTCTTGAGGATGTTTTATGGTGGTGGGAGATACATGGGAGCTGTTTTAGGAAATTCACACTACAAAACATTTATGCGATGTTAACGAGTGTTTCATAGATTGTATATCTATCAAGATTAATATCTTATGAGTATATAGTAGGGAACCTATGAAATTAAATAACATATTGAAAGGTGAATTCATGGAATGTAAGTAAATCGGGTTGAAGAGAAACAATTGTTGGTGGATTTTAAAATATTCAGTATGCATGTGGGTTTCACATCATGAATGGGAAACACATTGCGAAACTAGGGGGATAAATGTTATTTTATAACCCTTATGGATTTTTTTTTATTTTTCCAAAACTAAATATTCTTCCAAAAGACCCCTAGGATCCCTAAAGATACATTTTATGACTCTTCTACATTTCTTTGATTCATTTCTTCCGATGTTTTTTTTTTGAGATTCACTATGAGTGCTTCCTATTTCACTGTAGTTTTATTTCATTTTTCTCTCCTGGATTCATTGTGGTGATGTTTATTTAGTTTGGGATGTGAGTATGGGATAATTTTTTGTAAACCCTTGATCTATTGTTAGTTTATTCATGGGTTTTTCATTTAGTTGTGGTTGAAAGGAGTTTCTTCTTCGCTCTACAGTGCACATTTAGTTGGAAAATCTTATTTAAGTTAGAGATATCCTTGTTTCCCATTTTCATGTATCACGTGGGAAGAGTTTCCACTTGTTAATCTATTAGGTATTTTTTACGAACTTCATTTAAGATAAATTATTGTTTAATTGAAATTGAATTGGTAAAGGAGTGTTTTTCACCTACATTAGTATATTTCATAATACTTTGATGTTGTTTTGTAAGAGTTGAATGGAACAATAAAAATAAAGGACTTTGGGATACTATTATTTCTTCTTATTAGTTGTTATATGGAATACTTATCATGATATTTTAGCGATAACACATTAAAATGGAAATTGGAAATCCACTTTTATTTGTCCAAGGAAACGGTTTCCCCTAGATTTACAGATTTTGTGATAATTCTACTAAAATAAAGTGAAATGTGATAAAAGTCGCTTTGTTAAATATGTATAATGGTATTTTATGAATTATAATGTGTTTTTGTGCTTTTGTGTTGGTGATGTGTGGTTGTGATGCAGTGTGGCTTGAGGTGATGGTTTTTTTGATCTACTTTTTGGGAACTGACAAGATGGTTCTATGGCCATGATTTTGATGTGAAGAGGTGATTTATTTTTTTTAGATGTGCTTTTGGAGTGGAAAGATAATGATTTTTTATATATTCGTTGGGTTTCTAGGTGTTGTATGATTGATAGTGCTTTTTTTGTAGTGAGGTGATGGTTTTTATGTAATATTGGGGTGGAAGAGTGTCATTTTGGTGGGAACATTTATCTATTTATGATGTGTGTTTTTCTGTGAAACTTTACTGAGTAGTGTTGTAATATTTATTTAATAATGAATTAAATGGTTCAGGTTTGGTTTGGATACTGGTATAGAAATGTTTATTGAACAAATAAATAATGGGCTATGTTGTTAAATGCAGTTGGTGTAAAATAATTAAAGAAGTGGGCCGGATAATGGAATTGGTTGGAAAACGATGAATGCATATAGTTGTTTGTGTAGTGATATGAATTTAGTAGTGGCATTGAATTTGGGGTTATTTTTAGTTGGTTAGTGTTTTTTTGTTAACGCATATGTTGATATTTTGTTTGGATATAGTTATATACTTATATATTCCGTGTGATTTATATAATCACCCTAACTAAATCAAGAACTAGGTTCCAAAAGATGTATTTTCACATAGGGGTGTTTTTTTAATATACTGGTGATGGTAATGGATGGATGGATACCACATATATCACTCTCTCTCTCTCTTACTAGTGAGTAGATATGAACATGTTGTAAAGGATAGAGGTTTGATAGTGCATAATGTGACAAACTAGTTGTCTTATTGAGAGATGAAATATGTCTATACTATGGGGAAGATTCTCATGAGGGTTATGCTTGGTAGGACGAAGGAATGTGGTCAATGTAATTCATATTAATGATACCCTACTACTATGGTTATGGTTGGGACATGATGGCCTTGGAGTCTATCGGAGAGATGGTATGTGATTGTTCTATGGGACACCGACCCACGTATCTGTGGGTGTGATGTGATGTGACCGTGCTATGGGGTAGTGGTATATGTTATTCAGAAGACATAGTAGCACCAGGATATAGTATGTTGAGGTGTGAAATTGTAAAATTAATATGAAAGTGTTTTAGGGTAACATTCATCTACATTATTCTAATTATATTAAATTAGCTAGCTTGTTTTATTTGGTGATCATTCCTTAGAGTAATTTAGTTGGATATTTGACCTTTTTAGGTGTTGTAGGTTCTCATATTCACTCACGGGTTCATTTGTATTCTTATTTCTCATGTGTATGAGTGAATTTGTTTTTCCTAATATCTGTAGTTATATAATTCCCCAACATATATATAATATGGAATTCAGGTTTCCTAGAGGATTACATGGACTGTGATGGACATTACTAGATCATATATTTTGATTGTTTATATATCAATTATTTATCTTTTCTTTTGGTCATTTACATTTGTTGACTTTTAGCTATATCATTTTTATTTATACATTCATTATGGGATGGTTTTAGGTTATTTTTAAATTATGTAACGGATTTTATTGTGTATGATACATCTTGTCTCCCAATCCTATATTTTTATAGAGGTTAATGCCTCTAATTTCATGATATTTTTATAATTTTTGTACTAGCATCCGAGATAAGGCCTACTGGAGTTAGGAATTGGGGGTTAATATCTCTATCTACACATTTCAGGGAATTTTGAGGGAGGTTTCATGACAGATTGGTATCATAGGTGATGGTTGAAAGATAAAATGGAATTTGAAGTTTGAAACAAAGAGTATTTCAAGGGTTTGTATGGAAACAATTCAATTTGACCATGGTGTGTGACATTGGATAGAGAGACCTATTAAGACATTGGATTTTTGGACACCCATGATGCAGTTAAGACAATTTGATTTATTGAAGGATCAAGTGATCTTGAAAAATTTTTATATTAGAGACTTAGGATACATATATGAATAATGTTAACTTGTGTTTTTATTTGATTTGGGTTTCCTTGGAATGCTTAAAATAAATAAATTGAATTTAAATGAATCTAAATTAAGTTCCATACTACTGGTCTTAGGAAAATGTTGTTCAATTTTTAGAAATGGGTCCTAAACATCATCTGTGTGTAGCTCAAGAAGTTGATGTGTATCAGGCTCTTCCGGTTGATCACTGTGGGGTTGATCCGGCCAAGGAGGATGAGGATTAGAATATGGAGTTGTGCTATTTTCTAAGGAAACCTCTGGGGAAGTACAAAGGAAATGTTTCAGATGTCGAGACAGAAATATGGATGGAGGATCTCGAGATTAATTTCAGTTCTATCCAAGACCTAGTTGAATAATATATCCCTTTTTATGTTAGGAAGATATAGGGATCTCAATGTTAGTAGAGGATTCCATATCAGGGTGAATAGAGGGTGGAACATGTTTCATGGATGGACTTTTATAAATTGTTCAAAGTTGAGTTCCATTCATGGAATATTAATGATGTAAATATGCATGAGTTTATTTTTGTTCAGTAGGGGGTTATTTTAGTGCTAGAGTTGGGAATCAAATTCATGGACCTTATTAGATTTTCCTCATATATTTTTCTAGATGACGATTCTCAAGGAATATAACTGGAGGATAAACTTCACCATTATATCTTGAATTTATATAATACATTTACATTTCCAATGTTTCTAGAGGTTTAGAATATTGTTGAGGTGGATTAAAAGATTCAATCACAAATAGGTTTACTGTGATTCTGGAATCAAAAAAGTTCTTTGAGGTTCCGGGATATCAATGCAAGGTCTTAGGCACTAGGATATTCAATGTTTTGACCAGTGGGGATTTTACATTAGTCATTATAGATTTCTAGAGTCGGTGGTTTCCATTATTCTCTTAGGGATATCAAGATAGTGTGTTTTGTCTATATGGATCATGGATATTATTAAAATTATTTTCCACTATTTCTTCAATATCAGTTTGGTGAAGGTAGATGGGTTCATTGATGGCCTTAGTAACAGTCTCTAGAAAGACCATTTCAGCATCAAGGCTTATAGGATTACGATCTGTTGAGAGGAGTTGTATTGTGTAGTGTATGACCATATGATGTCCCTTTTTTTAGGTACCACAATATGATCATGGTCATTGAGGTGGTCATTAACAAAGAGATAGAAGATTTTGGTGTGGTTAGTTGTATGCAGCAGTAGAAGTTACTCTAGAGGGGTAATAGATCGTCATAGGTATGGTTGGTTTATTTATTACCCATATTTTACCTTCTCTGATTTAGTATATTCAAACTATACTCTTTAACCCTCTCTAGTCTATTCATTTTGAATATATTTAGAGAGGCTTCCCACGTCCCTGGTGTCAAAAACACCATTTGATATCTAGACTAACTTTTTTAATGTGTTCCATCAGTATAGACCTATGATGCATCCACATAAACTCCATGGGGATCATTTTAGGCTACAAATGTATCAATAATATGTCATATTGGTCCATGATTTGTTATATTCTATACATTATATTATCAATTACTTTTTTAGGATATTCATGTTCTCAGATGTGGATTAAAATCATGCTAAATTTGTTGGTGAGCGAGGTAGTCCTCATATGGAGTCCCTCCTTTCTTTTATAGAAGATTTGTGGGTGGAATCAATAGAAATTAAACAAATGGGGGTCTGATGGTTCATTGGGGATTTTCCAGATGTTTTCTTGAGGAGGTTATGATGATACCCCTCAATGCGACGTTCAGTTAGAGATATATTTCAATCCTTTTGGTTCTCTAACATTGATGGATCATTATTGTATGGAACCATTCAAGTTATAAGAGTTGATAATTCTGGAAAAAAAATTGATGTAAACGGACTTGTTCCTGTATATAATGTCATACTGGGGTGATCTTGTGTTGTTCTTTAAGAAGGAATACGCTAGTATAAGGTTTTTTATAAATTACAACTGCTTGAATTTGGAGATGGTCTAGAATAGTTACGCTCAATAAAGTATAGATGAACTTTTCAAACAACTAAGAGGTGATATTTGGTTTTATAATATTGTTCTATATTCATGATATTAGTAGTTTAGGGTCATGGAAGGTGATATATTGAATACTGTATTCACATGCAGGCATGGGAACATTTTTTTTAGTCATGTCATTCAGTATCACAAATAAACTAGTGGTTTTCATGGGACTTATAAACCTTCTACTCTATGAATTCATGTACCATTTCGTAGTCATTTTAATTTATGAACATATCTATATACTTAATTTTGGAGTAGGATCATGCCTATCCATTTATATATTCCTTGTAGTTTCTTCAATGACCCAAACTCAATAGAAACTCATCCAAGTTTATGTTTTGGACACAAGAGGTTCTGTTCATTAGAAGTGTGGTGTCTCAGCCATGTGTTAGAGTAGACCCATCTAAAGGTTATATTTTTGTTTCATGGGTGGTACACAAGATTGTGGTATAGGTACACAATGTTTTTGGTCTTACAACCCAGTATTGGAGGTCAGTGTCTGATTTCTATCATGTGTCAACCTCATTGACAACATTTATTAGAAAATAAAAGGTATTTTTATGGACTAATCAGTTCTAGTTTGGGATATATTTCCTAAAATGGAATTTAGTCAGTGGTCCATGGATTTAGTTTCTTGAGGAGGGTGTGATATCTGAGCTATTTTTTGACATTTCCCGACTACCTTATTTGGGAGAACATTGCGGCCTTAAAAATAAAAAGAGAGTTATATATTTTGGTTCTCACCTTTATCTTAATTTTTGAAAGTGTAGGTGGATGGATTTTTGTTAGTATTATGATATTGATATATCCTACATATCATGAAAATGAAATATTGTGGCGAATAATTGATCATAAATGTGTGAAGGGATGTTTTTAGGGGTCTGGCATGTTTATAATGGAATATTGGAGTTGGAATCCTTGTAATTTGATGCATGTTTGGCTGATGATGATGTCTATTTGTTTTTTATGAAAGTGAATTATTCTCTAATATGTCAATTTTAAGAGTCTTAGTGAGGGGAATTAGATGAATAGGTCATGCATGATCATGTTGGCCATGGTGATGCTCCAAAGGGAATTGCAGAGGATGGTCAAAATTTGTAAGTGTTTTTTGAGAGGTTTTTTGTTCTAGTGGTGAGGAATGAGGGAGTCCTTTGTGAGTTTCAAAGATCACATTTGTAAGTACACCAATTGGTATCCAAGATGTACCACGGTTTGAGGGTGCAGTATTGGTGGATTGGGATGAAACATGCAGTGGGGTAGTTTATTGAGAGGTTCTTGGTTTTCCAGTATGTAATGTGCGAAAATCATGTCCGTAGTGATCTTTTTGTATCCTTTAGATGATACTGACATGAAATTTGATAACATATTGTTAGACATAATCATAGGGATACCCCAATCACATGGAGTTTTTAATAATATCTTAATGATCTTGGATCAGGTGAAGAAATTAGCCAACATTATATCGATCATGGATTTAAGAATAGTGGATACATTATCTAAGGTGTATTTGGATGATATGGTACGATTTCATGGATTTTTTAGGTCCATTGTCTCATATTAGGTTGTATGTTCTACTCCAAATTTATGGATGGGATTAAAAAATGATTTTGGCACTCAGTTACACCTCAACACAACTTTTAACCCTAAGATATGAGGGAAGATGGAAAAGACTATCAATAAATATAAGGATATGTTATAGGAATTATTCGTGATCTTCAGTGGATCTTGGGAACAAAATTTTCCTTTGATTAATTTTCTTATAATAACATTTATCACTCATCTATCAACAAGGCCTTGTTTGATGATTTTTATGGGTGATAATGTCATTCTTGATTGTCCTTGACAAAGGTTATGGTGTCATATGTTCTTCATCCTAATGTGGTGGAGATCCTAAGATAGAAGGTGCAGTTGGCTAGGTGACATATCTATTTTAACATCCCCAAATATTGGAGAGTATCCATGAGATCTTCCACATCTCTCAGCTTCATCAGTATCTTTCTAATGGTTCCCATGTAATTGACCAAGGTGAGTTGGATATCGAGGATGACACGACATTTGTGGAGTGGTTAGTATTGATCAAGTATTTCTAAAATAATGAATTGTGTGGATGAACCATTTATTTAGTTCATGCATTGTAGACATATTGTGGTCATTAGGAGAGTATTTTTCTTATCATGTGATGTTTGGATCATTTTGTGTTGTAATATTTTATATTTTCTTAATGTAGTATGTGTGATAATGTTCTAACATATGAAAATGGGAAAAAATTACTAATCAAGAAACATTATACTACAATGTGATCAAACCCATATGGGAGAGTCAATGTCTCAAATATTAGAAAGTATCATGACATGAAAGGCGAAATTCCTAGATTTATATTTTTGAGGGAGTTTCAGTTTGTTGGCTGTAGTGGTGGTTGATTTGGCCTTCATGGATGATGAGGTAGTTGTGTAGATTTTTGGTTATGTTATAAGATGTAGTTTGTGTTGTTGAGTTTGTGTGTGATATTTTGTGGCTATTTGGTTTGGCATTCCTAGATGGTGGTTGTGTTGAGGAGTAATGAAATCCATGAGTGGAATCTAGCAGAGTAGTTTTTTGGTCCCCCTTTCATCTAGGATTGGTTTTGGACACTATAGGGAAAGAATCATTTGAGGGGTATATAACGTAACATCCCAATCATTACCATCTGATTAATTATTTTTATTTTTTGGGTGTTGTAGGTCTTTTAGAGGAGGATTCATGAGGTTTAATGGTAGTTAGAGGTGAAACAAAGCTACTGTAGGAAACCAATTCCATGAAATATTTACATGACATTAATTGATGTTTCATGAATATTGTAGCTAGATGGATTCAAAAATTGTTTGTAGTTGTGGGGGAACTGGTGAAATGAATTCACATCATTAATGATAAATTCTTGATGTGTATTTACCTCAAGTCCAGGTGACATGATTTTTATCAGAAGATGGAAATTTTTGAAAAATCTTGTTTTTTTACATAGTGAATGGTTTACAAGATGTGGAACTAGCTAGATACATATTATTTTATAAAAATCATGTCTGATTTATTTTAATCCATATTCACATATCCCTCTCTCATTCTAGATAAATCCAAGGATCCCTAATGATACCTTCTATCCCTCTTATCCATTACTTCGATTCATTGGTTCTAGTGATTGTTTATCAGATCTTTGTAGTGAGTGTTTCTCTTTTCCTCATGCTTTTATTTCATTTTTTCATAGGTAATCATTGTGGTGATGTTTCATCGGTTTTGGGTGTGATTATTTGATGTTTTTTTTGATAACCCTTGATGGTTATAGGTTGATCTAGGGGGTTTGTGAGAAATTGTTGTTTGCAGTTGTTTCATCATTACCATGTGACACACAATGAATAAGAAAAGATTCATTGAGGTAGGAAATCTCTCATTTATCACTTTTTTATCAACCAGGAGGGGGTTTATCTTTTTTATATATTGGGGGTGTTTATAATGTATTAATTAATGAATTGGAATTGTATAATTGATATTTAACTGGAAAGGGTAATGATTTACATGCTTTTATAGCATTGATATTATTGTGATGTTGTGTTTGTATGGACAGAATACCGCACTAAAAACCATTCCTATTGGGATCCTATACCTGTAATGTAGATGTTGTGATATAGAAACCTTGTTGTGAGGTTTTTATGATATTATCATAAATTGATATTTGATAACCACTTATATTTGTGTAATGAAATGGTTTCACTTGGATTTATAGCTTCTGTGGTAGTGCCCATAAAATAATGTGAAATGTAATAAAATCCCCTTTGTTAAAACAGTAAAATTGTCTTTAATGTGTTGTGAAGTGTGGGCTGGATTGTGAGGGGGAGATGTGTGGTTGCGATGTTGTGTGGTTTGAGGTGATGTTTTTTCCCATGCTTTTGAGATGGAGAGGTGATGGCTATTTTTCCCTACTTTTAGGGTGGTGAGGTGACGGTTTATTTGGCTATACTTTTGGTTTGGTGAGGTGATTGTTGTCTTCCCATGATTTTTTGGTAGTGAGGTGATGGTTGTTTAGCTGTGATTTTGGGATGGTGAGGTGATGGTTTGTTTATATTTGTTTTTGTGGTGGTAAGTAGATGGTTTGATGGGAATGATGAGTGGATTATATTGTGTGCTTTCATGGTGAAAAATTCTAGGGTAGTGGGAGGATATTAATTTAATAATTATCTATATGTCTATTATTTTGTCTAGTAAATATGAGGGAACTAATTAATTATAAAATAAATGATGGGTTGTGTGGTTAAATTTTGTTGGTGGTAAACAATGAATTGAGTGGGTTGGATAAGGTAATTGGTTGGAAAATGAAAAATGCGGCCTTTGATTAGTGCAGTTATATAAAATTTGATGTTTTGGTGAATATGGGGATGGTTTGAGTTGGTTAGTGTTTTTTTGAACCCATAGGATGATATTTTGTGTGGATATATGTATATACTTTTATATTCCTTTTCATTTCAATACACACCCCATCCACTTCAATAACTATATTTCAACACCCATGGGTTCAAAGGGGGTGAGTGTGGTTTCCCGACATCCCTATGATGGAGACGAAAAACTAGCTATCCATAATTTCCATCTCTATCTTCCATGTGAGTATATATGCACATTCTATATTGCCTATATCTATATTATATATACATGAATTTTGGGATGTATTTGGTTTCTTTTTATGCAATATCATTGTGTTTATTATAGTTTGTTCATTTTATATCCTAATTCTATCTCATTATAGAGGTTAATTTATGCCATTTCATGTTATTTTAATAAACTTAGTGATAGTAACTAGCCCACATCCTACTAGAGGTGGGAATAAGGGGCCCTTATATATTTCCCTTTATTGTATTATGATTGCACTAGGGGGTCATTACAATTTTATAGAAGTTAACAAGAAAAGAGAACCTAATAATAAAATAACCATGGATAACCTATATTGATCATAAAGACTCATAAGTTGGGGTATTCATATCATTTATGAATTATTTTTTCTAATATAATAGTTTTCTCTTTTGTAAATTAACTAATTTAAATATTTTAATCCCAAATATTTATTTAATGTAATGGATTGAGGAAGAAGGAATGAAGATAAAAAGAGATTTAATGGACATTGTAGAAATTTTCCTACCCTATAATCTTTTGGAATAAGAATTTGGATTAGAAATATTATTACTATTAAAAATTACCTATCAAAAAAATATGATTAACTATTTGAACATAGTCAATGTCCAAAACAAACAAAGGAAAAGTGGATGGGGTATCATAGAAGATCATGTGGTGACGATGCTGATGAAAAAAATGAATAATTTATTTTATTAAAAAAATCTAGGAAGAAACACACTGGTTAATGTATCATTAGAAATGGGAAATGATTTATGTGATTAAAATGAGGTCATAAATAATCTATATACCTATAGAAAATGAAATTTCTAGTTAACTCATTAGTGGAAGAATATTTTAATTCTATTTTTATTAAGGGATTAATGTTGAAATTTTATTTGAAAGATTATATTAAATCATGTGTATCTTTTTTACATACTTAATTAATTTTTTTTGTATAAAGTAAAAGGATAAAATTTATTTAAGGGTCAAAGAATATAACAACATGATATTTTAGTATATATATCATGTTATTAAATTCAATAACTTCCATCACACACACTATAAATAAAATTATGATATATTAATAAATTATATTGATCATTTTTAAAATAAAGTTATATATAAATATATTATCTAATACATTTAAATTCATTCAATTGGAATGTCTTATATAATTTTATTAGAAACAGTTTTGATTAAAAACACAGTTGGTCAGTAAGATCTTTTTAACTATATTTATTGAATATTAAAGTAAAATTTAGGATAAAGTTTTTAGAAATATAATTATATAAAATTAATGTGTTTTTATTTTATAATAAAAAAATCATATTAGTAGTAATAATTGGTATTTATATGAAATAGTTAATCTTTTTGTCAATAATGATCCATCCTGGGATTGGCTAATTTTATTTAAAATTTAAATATTGTCAATATAAATATTTATGAAACTAATTTTCACTAAAATTTTATATGTTAATTTAATATATTTAATATATCATTTTTATGATCCCATGATTAACATTTTTTAACATAAGTGATATTATATTTTTTATGAAAATTTTTAAAATATTATATTTTTTAATTAAAATTTCAATTTTCTCTTATTTAGATATTTAACTAGACTAAATTAATTATGAATTTAGATTCTTCATGTTTATATATGGTGTTAATTGGCCTAATATGTTTTTATTAATCAATTAATTACCATGATTAGTTTTTTTTAAAACTAAGTAGTATTTAAGCGAGTAATTTAATATGGAATGATTTTTTAAGTTTTCATGAGATTTAGATATTGTATACAAATTTTGTAAGGATGGAATAACTTACCCACATGAAATAACAACCTTACCCTACATAACTTCCCAACCTTCATGACTTTACATTCTGTCCTCCTATTTATCATTCTTCTCTATGGAAAAGCCCTTTTCGTCACTTATAAAAGGAGACTTCTTAATCCCATTCAATACCCCACCAACAATTTTAATTAATTGGAAAAAATCTATCATTTTTTCCTCATATATCCCTTTCCCACAAACAATAGTATTTATCCACATTTAATTATCCTATTTTCTTCATTTATATGGAGAGTTTCATGGAAAATCATATTATCTAACATAAGTGTCTCATCATTTTAGTATTTATTTTTATTTATTCATATCATTATCATACCTAATAAAATTAATATAATATAATTAATATTATTTATATTCTTTAGTTTAACCTTAATTTTTTTTAAAAATATATCCATCCCCATGCATCCACTAATAAGAACCAAAGTATTACTCTTGTGTTCTGCAGAAAACCTCTTCTATGACGTGATGCATTTTGTTTTCCATCTCCATGTTTTATAGACAGTATAAATAATGATTTCTATTAATAAATGCTTTTTTTTCTATAACTTATCAATGTTTTAAATATTCTCATTTTCATCTACCATCATTCCATCGATTCGTTATGTATTGAGATCTTTAATCATGCTGATGTGTGGAATGCCATCTTTATGAATGGTATGTCTTATTTATACTAACCACATAAAATTTATGGACATAAAAGTGTAATTAAAGAACTAATAATATGTTTAGAAAATTTTTATATCTCTAAAATGATAAAGTTTCATACAATATTGATTTATTGTGAGATGGGTCCGCTAATTGTGTGTTTGTGTGTACAACTGCCTCCAAGAAAGACGAATATAATTTGTCATTTACTCCAATAATTAATATTTATAAAAAAATATTTTATGGATATATATATACATATAGCATGTATAATATTATTTAAATTTTATATATAAATTTTTTAATAGAGATTTCTTACTCATTTGATCATTATGAAAACCTTTTTTTAGTCGATTTACCTCCCACTTGGGCAATGTTGTAATGTCTAAATAATGAATGATTAGGGGAAGTTATGTAATTTTATATAAATGTATTTACTAATAAATATATATTTATAAAATATTCAGGATTAAAAATATTAATATTTATGAATGATAATAACATATCATCTTCATTCATTAAAAATTTTGGAAATAAGTTTGTCTCTAAATTCATCATTAAGAGTCATAATTATAACTATGAAGGGATAGAAGTTTAAAATTATAAATAAAAATATGATATAAATTTAATAAACATAGGTAATATTGGAATTATAAAAATGGTATCAAGTACCAATGATCAATATTAACAATTTATAGAACGTGTAAGATGATTCCATGTGTTGACTGCCGATGTTAAAAATAATCTATAATGAACCAAAATATTCTTAGTAAATAATTTTAAATAATGTGTATACTAGAGTTAAAGAGTTGAATAATTTTATAAAATTTATTTTTTAGTTATTTATGTTTTATTTTCTAGAATTTAGAGTGTTCTGAACAAAGGAGGGAACTAATGTAAGTGATTTTTGTCTCAAACTCCCTTCATTGAGACACATTTTACTATAGGCACCTATTTAATTGTATATTGTGTATATGACACCGGATGGATATTTTATCATGAAATATATTTTATTTATGATATTTGGGTTTCAATTCCATGATATTCATCCTTTAAGTGTTATGATAAAAATGTTAAAAAATTCATAATAGTTTTATTCACTCAAGTCCTATTTCCCATGGGTCATGGAATCTATTATTGATTTAGATATTCCAAGCCGATTTATTTTTGAACATTTATAATTTCCAATGGTATATTTCCTTTTTTCAATGGATATGTATTTTCTAAATTAATATTCTCCTCTTTTATGAAATGTTTCATCAAATAACCACATGATTTGATAATAATATCTCTTATACATTCTAATTGATATTATTATACTATGTCCATGATTTAGATATCAAAAGTGTGATATATTTCTAAAATATGTGTCATATAAATATTACATAACTTTTAATTTCACCTATTTTTAAAATAATGTTTTATTATCAGTTTTATAATATGGGTTTCAGGAATTTTTTAATGAATTTTTAACATCTTCCACATTGATAGTTTTCAAAAAAATGTTTTCTTTTCAATAATTGTTGTACATGTTTTCAAAAATTCAACCATAAAAAATGTTTTAATGTTATTTTCAAATAAATTGGATTTATGAAAAAGGTTTTAATATAAATTCATTTTAACATTTCATAAATTTTTATGTACGTATTATCTTATACAAATTTACATGTGAATGTATCAATCTTCTGCCTTTATCACATTCTAATCGAACTCCCCTATATGATTTTTTTTAAATGATATACTTAGTCTCATGTTTTATTAAAATATCACTTTTAAAAAATTTCAAAGGTAAAGGGAAATTATTATTTCCAATGAAACTTTATGAATGCTTCTAATAGTGTTCTTGATATATGTCATATGCTTTATCAAGTGTATTATTCAAATGATAATATCCAACTTCTTTATAGATATGGATTATAAAATTTTATTATATATATATGGTATGATACATTAATAAATGTTTCATTCCTAATCATCTATTTAGAAAAGAATGATTTACTTCCAATTCCATTCCTCTATGAATGCTCTATGTTCTATTACATGATTGATGGGTGTTCACCTAGAGGTCTGACACATTGATTGATTGGGGAAATTGTTGTCTTAACCTTATATCCATTTATTATATGGTATGGATACCAAATGAATAATTATATTGTTAGTGGTATTTAACTAGAATTATACTAAATTTAGTTATACAGAAATTCATTTTCCATGGGTTTATCAGGTCATGTTTATTGAGTAAATCATGAATAATTCCTTATGGAACCACTTGTAAAGTATATAAAACCCTTTTAATTTCCTTGTGTTTTTATGATATTTTGATTGAAACCATGCAGAACACACATATATGATTTTAATTATGTGATAGATGTTGTTGTAATTAGATATACGACCATTACATTGGGAAATTATTCTATCTTATTATATAGAATGGTCTCTAGGTAGGGAGCCTCGATAACTTTGGGAGTTTTCAGTTATCCTAGATAAATATGTGATATTAATGAGGTAGGGGGACTTGACTTATTCTTATGATTTCATGATTATGTAGTTTCCACATTACCATGATTCCATAGTCAAATAATATGATCATTCTTATTCCATGCATTATCCGTAACTCCATGATCAATATGATATCATGTTATGCCTCATGTACCTCATGTTACATATTATTAATTTTTGTACACTTAATTATTATTTTATCTCTCTCATTATACTATTTCTCTTTCACAAGGCTACTAAATAAATTTTGATTTTTTATACTTCTTGAAAAGTATCTTGTGTTGAGAGTTTGTGGGAGATGTTTAAGACTTAGTATGGATTTATTATCTTCTTATAAAGAAAAATAGGTTTCCATTTTTAGAATACATGATTTTTATTATTTAGTGATTTTTAATATTTCTCTATAACTATAAACTAAATAGTCATTGGGTTTTAAATTTGATAAATTTATTGTAATCATATATTTTTATCAAATACAATGTAGTATGTTTTTTTTGCACGAAAACCAGATGTACAAGACTAAGGATGTATAATTGTTATCAAAGGAGGGTTTAGTTATCATTATGGGTTATAAATTTATTAGTTGAGGGTGATTTATGATTTAAAAAACAAAAATCAGGGGTTGGTGAGTTAAGGATGATCAATGTCACAACGGTATAGATAAAACATTTGGATTTATGTATCTTATCATTTTGGGGGATTACAATAAGGAAAATTTAGTGAAACCACTTGGCAGTCGTCTAAGTATAAGATAACCTGATGAAATTTTGTACAATAAGTTATTTTTTGGTTTTTATAACTATTAAATACCTGTGTGGATATGATAATTTATACTCCATTTTATCATAGATCCATATTTGGATAATAACCCTAAATGTAGTTGTCTGGTTATATCCTAGTTATCATTGTGGTGCAAAGTAAATGTTCCCTAACTGTTAACCTAACTAAAAACTCCAAAGGGATATGCTTGGGTTAACTCATATTATATTGATTTTTTTGATGTATTTGATGATATGATTTTATATAATTTAACTATAATAGATAACCTAATAGTAAAATGACCATGGTTAACTTTAATTGAAACTATATTATTTTAATTTAGGGTATGCACACAATCTATTAATAGTTTTTTATAATACCATCACATTCTAATTTTTCCTTGTATTAAAATAAGTATTCTCATCCATAAAATTTGTTTTAATATAATGTTTCAACAAAGATAGAACCAAACAAAAAATTTATATTGTTGATAATGAAATTAAATTGCTTTCCTATAATCAATTGGATGAAGAAATGGGGATAGAAATATTTTTATTATTTGTGATAAACTATCCTGAAATTTTATTAACAATATGAATATAGTAAAATTCCCAGTCACACTAAATAAAAGTATGAAAAATAATCATAAAATATCAATAGGTGAAGATAATTAAGTAAGAAATTATCAATTTACACTTTATTAATATTGTGGGAAGAAACATATTGTGGAATTTCTCAAAGGAATTGGGAAATGGTTTGTGTATAGAAAAATGAGACTTGAATAATCAAGCATCCAAGATAAAATAAATAAATTAGTTACCTCTATAGTGGAAGAATATATGTCTTTTAGTTTTAAATAAAATATTAATGTAGATGTTTAATTTGAAAATTTAACTTTATTTATTTATATATTTTTTTATATCCTTAATAATTTATGTTGTAAAATTTTCCATGTAAGAGTTTGTTTAAGGGTGGAGGTGTCACGACCCGCCCTCGGGGTCCGTGCCGTGACAACCCCAAGCCCGCCATCCATAGGCCAGGGGCTGGCGACTAGCACCAAGGCGTAATTCCCAGTAAAAAGGGAAGGCATTGCCTTTGTAAAGTAAACAAACACCATAGAGTAAGCAAGCGGAAAGTAAACACTAAGTAAAAACAGAGTACAACTGAAAGTGCGGAAAAGTAAATGGGCCAGTATACAAACCCAAACTGAAAGTAAAGTACAACTCGAAAGGGAAAATAGCAACTGTAAAGTAAAAGCCGCTACACCGAGCTGCCCACTAGAGATCCCACCTGTAGGGTGGGTACAGATAGCTCCACTGCTCCTCGGGTCCCACCGTCCGCTCCGAGTACGTCCCGCCCAGTGGTCCACTTCCAGGTACCGTCCTGCTCTGCAAGCCTCATCCAAGATCAACGTTGTCCGTCGTCTACAGCCAACACAACGTAGTGCGGGCATAGCCCGTGCAGGGGTGAGTATAAACTACTCAGTAGGGACCCCGAGACCCCCTAAAGTCTCCCAAAATCCACAAAGGATAAACCACAAAGGAAGGTACAAACACGAAGTAACAACCGACACTGCTTAGGTATATGCCCATACATATACCTAAGTCATCAATTCCAATACGCTCCAACCTCCGAGCCCAAGTACAACTCAGTCCACATAGGAAAGTAAACGTATTCCACACATGAAAGAAAAACGAAATCCACACAGGATAGTACAACTCAATCCACACAGGAAAGCAACAGGATTCAGCTCACACAGGTATACTTTTTCAAAGGACGATAAAGATGATCTCTGATCCATCTAAGTCATCGGACCCACGAAGGATCGATAGGTAACTAACCCCCGCAAAAGACCCACACATGATCGGGCCCACACAGGACCTGTAGGAGCTGGTTCACACAGGACCGCTGAGCCCAAGGACCCACACAGGATCGGACCCACACAGGATCGGACCCACACAGGACCTGTAGCACTGATCCACGTAGGATCGCTGAGTGTTGTAGTCGTCTTCGAATCCACACAAGATCTCAGTACTGTCGTCGTCGCCATCACAGTAGCAGTAGCAGTAGTAGTCATAGTAACAGTCGCAGTCGCAGCCAGCACTAGGGTTCCCGCACACAGCAAGCTCGTTCAGGAGGGTCCGCTCCACGAGCCGAGAGGCTGATACATCAACTATCACTAGGTCCAGAGTTGATGTATCCAAAAGTTCTGTATCGTTAACAGGAACTCAACGCAACAGACGGCGCGTCGATCGGACGCCCGGTCTGAGAGTTATTGCCTTTTTCGTCCCAGGGGCCCGGTTGGTTTTTAAGGCAAAACCAACCCGACCGTACTCCACCTACGTCCAAACCTCGGGCGGAGTATACCAAAAGATCCTTCTCACTAAGAGGAACACAACAAAGCTGACGGCACGTCAATCGGACGTCCGTAGCTCAAGATATGAGTGTTTCCGCTCCGAAATCCCGGTTGGTTTCATGAACGAACCAACCCGGCCGAACATAAAATATTCCGAAACTTTGAGTGCGATATACCGAATCGACCGTCAGGATCGCGTAGCCACAGAGAGTTCGTCAATCGGAGTTCCGTGGATCCAGTTATGGCCAAAATACCGAAGACAACACGAAAACGGGGGGTTAGGGTCTGGGCCGACCCGGCCCGACCCCCCCCCCCCCCCCCCGGGTCCAACCCGGCCCGGCTGGCGGCGGCGCGGCATGGCGCCGCTGGTGTCACGCGCGGGGGGGCAAGGCCCCCGCTTTGCACAAGGTGGTGGCGCGGCTTAAGAGCCGCGCCTTTTTGTCAATCAACGGCCCCCCTTCGTGGGGGCCTGCCGTTTGGAAAAACGGGGGGGCGCTGCCCCCCCCCCCCCTTTGTGAAACCGGTCCCCCCCTCACGTGGGGGGGGGCTTCTAGTGGCCAGACGGGGGAATTAATTCCCCCGGAACCTCTCTTCCGGCCGGCCCGACATGGCCAGCCGGTCCTTCCTCAACGGGACCGGCAAGGCCGGTCCCCTTCCGGCTTCCGACACCGGTGGCCCGGCGAGCCGCCGGTCTTCCCGTCTCGCCGCGGCCCAGAACCGGCCGCGGTGTTCGTCGTCCGGTGCGGTGCGACGGCACCGCGGCCCTGCTCCGGCCGCGGCGCCTTCGATTCCCTTTGACGCGGCGCGACGGCGTCGCGTTCGTGATGATTCTTCCACGGTGCGAATTTCTGCGTGGTGCGACGGCACCACGCCATCTTGTTTCATCCGCAAGATAAATCAACAAGAACAAACGAGGGGGTTCGATCGTGTTCATGCGGTCCGGCCCCCTCACGTTAAACGATAACACATATTTAAATATCCTCACGTTTGTCATGCTAGAACCACGAACGAGAATAAATAAATAAATAAATAATCAACAACAACCCCTACCTTGGGTTCAAGTTCGAAGATCGTCAATGACCTGCGGAAGACAACGTTGCGGAGGTCAGGCGTCGCGGTAGTCGTTCGTCAAATCCGATGATGAAGAGGTACGTCCGAAGAGGTTTGGAGAATCTTCGTAAGCCGATGAAGGAAGTCCGAGGAGAAAGCGGCGTTCCCTTTCGTTGAGACGGAAGGCGTCGTCGATCTTCGGAAGCAACCAGCTACGAAGAAGAGAGGAGCGGCGTTCTTCGTCAGAGCTCGAAGGTTCTTCGTGTTCTTCATCAAAGTTGAAGAAGAAGAAGGAGCTCTCAAATCCTCTCAAGATGGCTAAACAATTATAACCAAATAAAATAAGCTAAGGGCTTATTTTATTTACTCAACCAAACCATTTGAATTTCAAAGGTTTGAATTAAGACAACTCAACCCATTAAATAACCCAACTTGCCAACTTAATTTAAAAGGGGAGTTTAAGGGAGAAGATGAGGGGATGGGGTTCGTGTGGGTCCCACCACACTTAATCCTCCCAAGGGAGGTTAAGTGGATGTGGGTCCCACCTTTAACTCCCTTTGGGAGAAGTTAACCAACAAAATAAAAATAAAAAGTGTTTCCACATTTTTATTTAACTTCTTATGATTTCTCCCAAAAACTAATTTTCAACCCGCAATAAACGCAACCTCGGAAAAGGTCCCCTTAAACGAATATCGGCGCTGCGAGTTCATCGGTGTCCTCGGATTTCACTTCTGAGCACCGGATCAAAAGTTAGAAATTCCCGCCCGTTCGTCCACTGAACGTACCCGAGCCAAACTTCGGAAATTGATTCCGGGCACTCCAGGCCTCGGAATCAGGTGCCGTCAGAAACCGCTCTCTTGTAAAATTCCAAAGAAAATTAAGAAAAAAATTCCCTTGAATTTTACGGGTCTTTACATTACTCCCACCTCAGGGCTTTACGTCCCCGTAAAGATACATCAAAAACTAGGGAAACAAATGAGGGTACTGAGCACGCATCTGAGACTCCCGCTCCCATGTGCTCTCCTGGAGGCTCCCGTGCTGCCATCTGATGCGCACAAGAGGAATCGATCGCCCACGTAGGACCCGCTCCTGTCGATCCTCTATCTCCACCGGGACCTCCGTAAAAGTCGCCCCATCGTCAACGTCAAGCTCCCCATGGTCAATGATGTGCGTCGGGTCGTGCACGTACCTCCTCAGCTGAGATATGTGGAAGACGTCGTGCACCCGGTGCAACAAAGGTGGTAGAGCCAGGCGATAAGCCACCTCACCAATCCTGCTGAGGACCTGGAAGGGTCCGATGAAGTGCGGATATAACTTGCCGCCTCGGCCAAATCTCCAAATACCACGTCGAGGTGAGACCCGCAAGAAGACGTGGTCACCATCCTCGAACTCTAGTGGTCTCCGCCTCCTGTCAGCGTATGACTTTTTCCAGCTCTGAGCTGTCCTCATCCGCTCCTGGATGACCTGGACCTTCTCTGTCGTGGCCTGGACCATCTCCGATCCCACCAGTACTGACTCCCCAGGGTCTGTCTAGCACAAAGGAGATCTACAAGGTCGGCCGTACAACGCCTCATACGGTGCCATCCCGATGGTGGAGTGGTAGCTGTTGTTGTACGCAAACTCCGCCAAGGGTAGGTGATCCTCCCAGCTACGACCAAAGTCGAGGACACATGCACGGAGCATGTCCTCGAGAGTCTGAATGGTCCTCTCCGTATACCATCCGTATGAGGGTGAAAGGCTGTGCTCAGACGTAGTTGTGTCCCGAACGCCTCATGTAACCCCTTCCAAAGCCAGGAAGTAAAGCGAGCATCTTGATCAGAGACGATAGATGATGGCACGCCGTGGAGTCGCACAATCTCATGAACATAGAGACGTCCCAAGCTCTCCACTGAGCCCTTCTCTCTGATGGGTAAGAAGTGTGCCGACTTGGTGAGTCGGTCAACAATCACCCAAATGGAGTCGTGACCTCTGGAAGTGTGTGGAAGTCCAGTCATGAAGTCCATAGATATGCCATCCCACTTCCACTCCGGAACCTCCAAGGGCTGTACCAAGCCTGCTGGTACCTGATGCTCTGCCTTCACCTTCTGGCAGGTGAGGCATTGAGAAACGAACTCTGCTACAGCCTTCTTCATACCCGGCCACCAGTGCTGTCGTCTGAGGTCCTGGTACATCTTCGCCACTCTAGGATGTACCGCCAAAGGAGAAGTGTGAAACTCTTTCATCACTTCCTCTCACAAAGTGACTGGTACCATGGTACGTCCTCTGAAAAGGATGTCGTGCTCTGCTCCAAGGGAGAAACCATCAGGTGCCTGTCCCGAGGATATCTGTGCACGCCGCGTCTCACAGTCAGCGTCCTCACGTTGTGCCTCTCTGACCCGCTGCAGTAGTGGAGGGGTGACTGTGAGAGACTGGCGGAAGGCTGCTCTATATATATCCACGAAGGATATCTGTAAAGAGGCTAGCTGCTCCGTCGCCTCCTCAAGTAGCTAAATGCTCGTCCTCCTGCTGAGGGCATCGGCTACTACGTTCCCCTTCCCAAGAGTATAGACTATCTCAAAGTCATAGTCCTGGAGGAACTCGAGCCATCGCCGCTGTCTCAGGTTCAGGTCCTTCTGCGAGAAGATATACCTGAGACTCTGATGATCAGAAAAGACTGTAAAGCGCTCTCCCATCAGATAGTGTCGCCATGTCTTCAGAGCGAAGACCACTGCTGCTAACTCCAGGTCATGGGTAGCGTAGTTCTGCTCATGCGGTCTCAACTGACATGATCCATATGCGATCACTGCCCGCTCCGGCATCAGAACACATCCGAGTCTGGTCCCTGATGCATCGCAGTAGACTACGTACCCTACTCCCTCCTTAGGCAACCTCAAGATAGATGCGCTGGTCAATCTCTGTCTCAGCTCCTGGAAGCTCTACTGACATATGTCTTACCACACGAAGGGTTTCCCCTTCCTCCTTAACGTACGACAAAGCTGCAAAGATTTCTCCTTTGCCAAAAAGTGAAATCTGGTCTCATCCCATGGATGAACCACGTTCCTTGCCTAATACAGTCAATCCCGTCATGATTAGTTAATTCATGGCATGGATGACGTCGTAAGGCCTCGACGCTGCTACCAAGAGATCTAACTATTACTCTGGCCTCCAAGGGTTGAGTCACACTGTCGGCATCAGTGTGTGGTCACTGGGTTTCCTCCAGTAAGAATCTCTCAAGTGAGGGTCAAGTCAACAGTTTTTAACCGGCACCTCTTAGTAAAAACAAACAAAAGACAAGAAAACAAAAGTCACCAAGGCAAGTATCTTTTATTACTTAAACTTAAAGTACAAGGACACAAGGAAACACAATCTACGAAGCTAGAGGCATTATGGGCAAAGGCCTCTATGCCTGGAGCTAGTCCCGAACTAGTCCACCCACTTCCGAAGCTCCATGATCGTAAGGTTCAGCTTCCTGAAGTTCTGCTCTTCCCTGAGGCCAGGGTGGACCTCCTGGTGGTGGTGGTGGTAGAGCCTCAAAGTGTTGCCCACCACCTGCTGCTCGTCCAGATCCTCTGCCTCATCCGCCTCCTCCCTGCGGACCGCCATGGTCGAACCTCTACCTCTGCCTCGGTGGTTCCTCAACTGTCTACTGCTCCTCTAAATGGCGGGTCGGGCAGTCACGAGCCATGTGGCCTTGCCCGCCGCATGCAAAGCACTGTCTTCCACTCGAAAGACTAGCCCCGTGTTGTGGGCCCCGCACTGCTAAGCCAGTGTCCTGAGGTCGTCTGCCTGAGGTTCTGGTCTGCCTGGACCCCTGAGTCATCCGTCGACTACCTGCTGCAGATGACTCTGCCACGTGTCGCCCTGTGGTGGGTCTTGGTGCTGGTGTAGACTCAGCAAGGAATCTCTCGATAAAAAGGGCCCGCTCCAGTACTCCTGTCTGAGTTGGTATGTTGAGGGAGATCAGCGATGCCCTGATCTCGTGTCTCAAACCCTGCTCGAAGGTCCGGGCCCGGAAGAATGGGTCTCGTACCATGTCGGTCGAGTAGCGCGAGAGATCGGTAAATCTCGCCGAGTACTGAGCGACCGTCATGCTGCCCTGCCGTAGCTGGAGAAGCTCCTGGATACGCACCGCACGAAGGGTGGCTGGGAAGAACTCCGAGCAGAAGAGGCTCTCAAAGTCCGTCCATAGAAGAGATGCCTCATCGTGCACCTGGAGCATCAAGCTCCACCATCGTCCTGCTGCTGCGTGTAGTAGGCTCGCAGCGAGGATCACCATGAGGTCTGTTGGTGTCCTCACTAGCCTAAACACACGTACCACTGCCTCCAGCCAGTCCTCGGTTGCCTGGGGATCCGTCTCCCCGCGAAACCTGGGTGGTCGCTGGCGCTAAAACTCATGCAGTGCGCTGAGGCGACGTCCATCGTCAGCGGCTGGTGCTGGAAGTATCGGTGGCTCGACGGGTAGAGCTACCGCCGGTGCCACTACTGACAAAGGGCCCTGCACCGAGGCCTCGTCGCTCAGTGGGCTGTCGTCACACTCAACTCTCGGAACCCTAGCTGGCTGCAGTCGTGGGGCCATCATGAAAAGGAATCAGGTGCGCCACGGTCAAACAGTATACCTGGTGAGCTGATATAAGTAATCACAAAGAAAACTTTGAAACACACACGCAATCAATGTTTTCGTGCATTAAGTCGGAAATCAGAAGTCAGGGTCCTGGTGTACGGATACGTCGGCCGCCGCACCAACACTGGACTCCCTGGACTGATAACCACACTCAATACGCTAAACATTATTGCTTCACAAAGGAAAGATCAGAGTTCGCGGTAGAACCGAACTCCTCTGATACCAATTTGTCACGACCCGCCCTCGGGGTCCGTGCCGTGACTACCCCAAGCCTGCCTTCCATAGGACAGGGGCTGGCGACTAGCACCAAGGCGTAATTCCCAGTAAAAAGGGAAGGAATTGCCTTTGTAAAGTAAACAAACACCACAGAGTAAGCAAACGAAAAGTAAACACTAAGTAAAAATAGAGTACAACTGAAAGAGCGGAAAAGTAAATGGGCCAGTATACAAACCCAAACTGAAAGTAAAGTACAACTCGAAAGGGAAAACAGCAACTGTAAAGTAAAATCCGCTACACTGAGCTGCCCATTGGAGATCCCACCTGTAGGGTGGGTACAGATAGCTCCACTGCTCCTCGGGTCCCACTGTCCGCTCCGAGTATGTCCCGCCCAGTGGTCCACCTCCAGGTACCGTCCTGCTCTGTAAGCCTCAGCCAAGATCAACGTTGTCCGTCGTCTGCAACCAACACAATGTAGTGCGGGCATAGCCCGTGCAGGGGTGAGTATAACTACTCAGTAGGGACCCCGAGACCCCCGAAGGTCTCCCAAAATCCACAAAGGATAAACCACAAAGGAAGGTACAAACACGAAGTAACAACCGACACTGCTTAGGTATATGCCCATACATATACCTAAGTCATCAATTCCAATACGCTCCAACCTTCGAGCCCAAGTACAACTCAGTCCACACAGGAAAGTAAACGTATTCCACACAAGAAAGCAAAACGAAATCCACACAGGATAGTACAACTCAATCCACATAGGAAAGCAACAGGATTCAGCTCACACAGGTATACTTCTTCAAAGGACGATAAAGATGATCTCTGATCCATCTAAGTCATCGGACCCACGAAGGATCGATAGGTAACTAACCCCCGCAAAAGACCCACACAGGATCGGGCCCGCACAGGACCTGTGGGCACTGGTTCACACAGGACCGCTGAGCGCAAGGACCCACACAGGATCAGACCCACACAGGATCGGGCCCACACAGGACCTGTAGCACTGATCCACGTAGGATCGCTGAGTGCTGTAGTCGTCGTCGAATCCACACAGGATCTCAGTACTGTCGTCGTCGCAGTCACAGTAGCAGTAGTAGTAGTAGTCACAGTAACAGTCGCAGTCGCAGCCAGCACTAGGGTTCCCGCACACAGCAACCTCGTTCAGGAGGGTCCGCTCCACGAGCCGAGAGGCTGATACATCAACTTTCACTAAGTCCTGAGTTGATGTATCCAAAAGTTCTGTATCGTCAACAGGAACTCAACGCAACAGACGGCGCGTCGATCGGACGCCCGGTCTGAGAGTTATTGGCTTTTTCGTCCCAGGGGCCCGGTTGGTTTTTAAGGAAAAACCAACCCGAACGTACTCCACCTGCGTCCAAACCTCGGGCGGAGTATTCCAAAAGATCCGTCTCACTAAGAGGAACACAACAAAGCTGACGGAACGTCAATCAGACGTCCGTAGCTCAAGATATGAGCGTTTCCGCTCCGAAAGCCCGGTTGGTTTCGTGAACGAACCATCCCGGAAGAACTTAAAATATTCCGAAACTTTGAGTGAGATATACCGAATCGACCGTCTCGATCCAAGGATCGCGTAGCCGCTGACGGTTCGTCAATCGGAGGTCTGTGGCACAAGGTGGTGGCGCGGCTTAAGAGCCGCGCCTTTTTTTCAATCAACGGCCCCCCTTCGTGGGGGCCTGCCATTTGGAAAAACAGGGGGGGCTGCCCCCCCTTTGTGAAACTGGTCCCCCCCCTCACGTGGGGGGGCCTTCTAGGGGCCAGCCGGGGGAAGTAATTCCCCCGGCACCTCTCTTCTGGCCGGCCCGACATGGCCGGCCAGTCCTTCCTCAACGGGACCAGCAAGGCCGGTCCCCTTCCGGCTTCCGACACCGGCGAGCCGCCGGTCTTCCCGTCTCGCTGCGGCCCAGAACCGGCCACGGTGTTCGTCGTCCGGCGCGGTACGACGGCACCGCGCCCCTCCGCCGCGGCCCCGCTCCGGCCACAGCGCCTTCGATTCCCTTTGACGTGGCGCGACGGCGTCGCGTTCGTGATGATTCTTCCACGGTGCGAATTTCCGCGTGGTGCGACGGCACCACGCCATCTTGTTTCATTCGCAAGATAAGTCAACAAGAACAAAGGAGGGAGTTCGGCCATGTTCATGCGGTCCGGCCCCCTCACGTTAAATGATAACACATATTTAAATATCCTCACGTTTTTCATGCTAGAACCATGAACAAGAATAAATAAATAAATAAATAATCAACAACAACCCCTACCTTGGGTTCAAGTTCGAAGATCATCAACGACCTGCGGAAGACAACATCGCGGAGGTCGGGCGTCGCGGTAGTCGTTCCTCAAATCTGATGACGAAGAGGTACGTCCGAAGAGGTTTGGCGAATCTTCGTAAGCCGACGAAGGAAGTCCGAGGAGAAAGCGACGTTCCCTTTCGTTGACACGGAAGGCGTCGTCGATCTTCGGAAGCAACCGGCTACGAAGAAGAGAGGAGCGGCGTTCTTCATCGGAGCTCGAAGGTTCTTCGCGTTCTTCGTCAAAGTTGAAGAAGAAGAAGGAGCTCTCAAATCCTCTAAAGATGGCTAAACAATTCTAACCAAATAAAATAAGCTAAGGGCTTATTTTATTTACTCAACCAAACCATTTGAATTTCAAAGGTTTGAATTAAGACAACTCAACCCATTAAATAACCCAACTTGCTAACTTAATTTAAAAGGGGAGTTTAAGGGAGAAGATGAGGTGATGGGGTTCGTGTGGGTCCCACCACACTTAATCCTCCCAAGGGAGGTTAAGTGGATGTGGGTCCCACCTTTAACTCCCTTTGGGAGAAGTTAACCAACAAAATAAAAATAAAAAGTGTTTCCACATTTTTATTTAACTTCATATGATTTCTCCCAAAAAATAACTTTCAACCCGCAATAAACGCAACCTCAGAAAAGGTCCCCTTGAGCGAATATCGGCGGTGCAAGTTCATCGGTGTCCTCGGATTTCAATTCCGAGCACCGGATCAAAAGTTAGAAATTCCTGCTCATTCGTTCACTGAACGTACACGAGCCAAACTTCAGAAATTGATTCCGGGCACTCCAGGCCTCGAAATCAGGTGCCGTCAGAAACCGCGCTCTTGTAAAATTCCAAAGAAAATTAAGAAAAAAATTCCCTTGAATTGTACGGGTCTTTATAGGGAGAATGTAATGACATTAGATTTCAATATATATATCATCCCTCTATATTAGATAAATTTCTTCACATGCACCAAAATTAAAGTTACAATACATTAATAAACAATATTGGACTCCTTTAAAATATTATTATGTTTCAATATATAGTTTAATATATTGAAATTCATTGAATTGGACTATTTTTATAATATAGTATAAAAACACATATGATTAAAAAAACATTTGGTCAAAAATGTGTTTTATCTATATACTCAATAATTTCAATTAAATGTTAAATACATAATTTTATGAAATAAGAAAGATGACATAATTTTTTTTTTAAGAAATCAGAAATCATCTTATTGGGATTTTTTAAGATTTTTCCAAAAGAAGTAATTTATAAATGAATTGAGAAAAATATAGTTTTTGAATAATTTTATATATAATTTAATTATTATTCACTTAAATATTTTTGAAACCCATTTAATCTAAAATTTTATATATTTATTTAATATATATAATATATCTTGTTTATAAACTCATGATTAACATTTTGTCAACATAAATAGAATTTTATTATAAGAGTTTGTTTTTAAATTATTATATAATTTTAATTTGAAAGTAATTTTCTCTTATTTTTAAATTATATTATATTAAATTGAAGATAAAATTGGATTTAGTAAGTTGATATTTGTTGGAAATGGTACTATTATATTTTTAGTAATAAATTAATTACCTTGAATAATATTTAATTATGACTATTACATCATCATCATTTATTATTATAAAAGAGACCAAGAGGGAAAAACAAAGAAAAAAACACTAGGAGAGTAGGGGATCCTAAAGAAAGATATGGAGGCCTAAAGTTGTGCAGACTGAGGGCATCACCACTGATAAGGTTCTTTGCTTTTATTAGGAATGAGAGAACATCCTCGGGGATAAAGAAACAATGACCTTGCGAATCCATGGCGGAAAGATGGTTGTCAAATTTATTACCTTCCTTCAATGTGTATGAGAGGATAGTGTCATTGCATATGATCCACTTAGACTTCCTTAAGATGTAGTGAAGGGACTAGGGAACACTCTACTTTCCATGCATGGAGTCATGTAGGATGAGGGAGTCAGTCTCGACCGCCACAAGATCAATATTAAAACATTTTCATAGATGGAGGCCCGTAAACATTTCCATATCCTCGACCAAAATAGAGTGGCCTCTACCAAAGTAAACTGAAAAATCAGGGACCACCTGTCTTGAAGGATCTAGGAAAACACCACCACCTTTCATCTCATTCATTGAGAAAGATCCATCGATGTTGAACATTAGATCAGACGGATGGGGTGACCCCTAAACCCATTGGCCAACAAGGGTGGGATGAACCATCGAAGAACCTCTTTAAAGGGAATGGAATAATGGGGACCCACACCACTTTTTGAAATCCCAAACCATGTCAAAAATCACGAATTTGATCCTTGACACCAAGAATATTCCGTTAGATAGAGAGCTCGTGTACCTTGCTTTGTTCCGAGCCATCCAAATCCACTAGAAAACCATTTCAAGGATGAAGACATGATCATTCCTCTCCATCCCAACATCCCAAAAACCATGGAACCAATAATCTAGTAAGGGAAGGTCTGTAGAGAGGAAACTAAAAAACTGGTGATGTTACAGAAGGCCTTCCACACGAAGTGCACCCACTCTCTGTCGAAGAAGATGTGGGACGATCTCTCCTCCCCTGGGTCGCTACCGCAAAAGTAGTGTGAAGCCATGCTAATGTTGGAGCACCTCATGTTATCATCTATTGGTAAGGCTATGTTCCTAAGATTCCAGAGAAAAAAACTGATTTTGGCCAGAACCACCTTAACCCATAAGGACGATCCCCATGGGTCCTGATGGCTTGCACTGTAAAACACCCATCCTGTAGTCATTGATAGAAAAAGCTCTTGAAGAAGATGCAGTAAAGAGTAAAAGGTATGTTTTATCAGTGATTTTGATCATTTCAAAGTCCAAGAATTGTTTTATATACATAATAGCATTGATAAATGTTGGGAATCTACTCCCTTGATTGCAAGTGATGTGCATAGTCATGCATCGTGGAAACTCAAGGACACTGCCCATATAATTATGATGCCAAAAGGATATGTTCCCCGCCCCAACAATCCCCCTGGAGAGCGAATCGAGAGTAGGGATGTGGGATCCAATAGAAGCATGAAGCGTCGATTGCCGCACATAGGAACCAACCCCCC
This sequence comes from Viscum album, assembly GCA_963277665.1. Classification (NCBI taxonomy): domain Eukaryota; kingdom Viridiplantae; phylum Streptophyta; class Magnoliopsida; order Santalales; family Viscaceae; genus Viscum; species Viscum album. The sequence continues at coordinate 1,844,507,123 of OY728132.1, read as the reverse complement.
CCCCCCCCACCATTTAGCCACGCAGACATGAAACTTCCCAATAGAGAGCGACCCTCGATAACCCCCATTGCCAAATTTTTCTGCATGATGAGAAACGCATATGAGATACTCTTGACCCAAATACCACCCTCTTGAATCAGCCTTGCAAGCCTCTACCAAAAAACCCAGTGCTTCCTATCCTCTTCGGAAGCATCGCAGATAAAATTGTAATGAATGGAATAAATCATGGAAGTCACCCACATTGGGTCCTTGGAGCCCGAGATAGTATGGCAAGGGATTGAGGATAGAACATTTTTTGCCAAAGTGATCCTACCCCCAAAAGGAAATAATTGGTTCTTCTAATTATGGATATGCTCTGTGACTTTCCCCACAATGGAATTAAAGTGCTTTATGTGCACTCTACCATGGGATACCGTGGAACCAATGTACTCCATCGAAAAAGAGCTGTGCAATATTCCAAGTATCCTGCATAAAAAGGACACCCTTATATCACTACAACACCCAGGGGCATAAAATGTACACTTACAATGTTTCACCACTTGGTTGCTCCATTGAAAATACTCATCAAGGACCTTATTGAACCCATCGACAGACCTCAAGACGGCGTTTACAAATAAAATGTAGTAATCCACAAACATTATATGGGTAATATTGTATGCCATGAGATTTCACTAGTATAGTCTGATGGAGCCATGCATGAAGGCCCTATTGAGGATGCGACTAAAAACGTCCTAGGAGAGAATAAACAGACAAGAGGAGAGGGGATCTCCCTACTTCAGTCTTGGCATAGCATTAAAAAACCATAGTTTATTCCCATGAAATGTATTTGTAGCCACGAAGACCCAAAGCCGTGGAAAGGATGATCAACAACCCAAGAAAAAAAGCCCATACCTTTTATGACTTTGATGATAAACTCTCATTTCAGCTGGTCATATGCTTTTTCCATATTATGTTTATCCACCATTTCACCTCTATGAACTATAGAGTTCATACCATCAATGAGTTATTGGGACAAATAAATTTCCCATGGGATGGACCGATGCTTCAAAAAACCATGATGCTCATGAGAGATCTACAAGGGCAGGTGGGGACTCAGCCTGTTATTGAGGATAGTGTCAAGAATCTTATATGTAATGTTTCATATACTCATCGGGTGACAGTGCTGAAGGAGAGAGGGATCCTTAATTTTTGGGACAATAACCACAAATGTTCCACTGGTTACATGAGGGAAAATCCTCTCCCAATAACTATATCCTTTCTTCACCATTAATTATCCTAGGCACTTGATTTCTAGGGAGGGTTTCGAGGAAAATCTAATTCACTGACATGAGTGTTTTTTCTTCTAAGTGTTTATTTTTTAGTTTTTATAATAATTATCTTAAAAAAACATAAATTAATATAATCTATTTAGTATAATTTATATTATTATGTTTTATGATATAAATTTTCAAAAAACTATCCAACCACATGCATCCACAAGGAAAAACATAAGCATGGATCATGCACTGTGCAGGCTACCGCCTCCATGATACGACGAGGTTTGTAATTTATAACTATATCTTAGGGATGATATCAAAGATGGGTTTGATGAATAATTAACTTTTATCTCCCTTATGAAATTTTTAAATGATAACCTTTTTAATTTATCATCATTACACCCATTCATTAATGAATGATGTCATTAATTATACATATGTATAGAATACTACCTCTATGAACAACTCATATTATTTATCATGAAAAAATAAAATGGATGGTACTAAAAGTATCATTAATGAAATAATATTATATTTATAAAAATTTCAAAATTATAAAATTATGCATTTTCATATACCATCACTCTATCCCTTCATTGATAAATGGGTTCATAAACGGTGTATATGTGAGGACTATTGCCTCTACAAATGACAATTTTATTTTTTTCATTACTACCCAATATTAATTTTTATAATAATGGATTTTGGGGAGATATATGATAAATATTACATGTATAGGATTTTGTAAATGATATATATAAATAATTTAATATCACTTTCTTACTCATTCAATTATTATGACATGATTTTGTTTTAGTTAGTTTAAATCCCACATGAGTGATGTTATACTGATTATATGGTGAATGAAGATGGAATGTTATATAATTTTAATAAATTATACTAGTAATAAATTAAATAAATTTTAATTTTTATGAATTCATACTATAAATATATAAACATGTTAATAATATATCATCTCTTTTTAATAAAAACTGAAGAAAATGGTTTGTCTCGCGCTTCATCTTAAAGAGTTGTAATTAAACCTCTAAAGGGATAAAATTGGAACATTATAAATAATAATGTGATATGTATTATAAAACCATATTTAATATTGTTTTTATAAACATGTTATCAAATCTCAAGTATCAAAAATATCATTACAAATCACATGCAAGACAATTAAAAGTGTTAACACTAGATGATAAAAATAAGTTTTTACGAGCCATGGAATTGATAGTAAATAATTATAAATGAATTATATAAAATTATTATAGCGATGAATAATTTTATAAAAAATATTATTTAGATATTCAGTTTTTTATTAGATGTTATATTTTGATCAACTAAACAAGTAAATAAGGTAAGAGATTTTTTTTCTTGAACTCCCTTTGGTAATGCACGTTTTACTTTATGTACCAGTTTACATTTACATGGTGTATATGCTATAAAATAGTTATTTAATAATTTAATATATTATAATCATGATATTTTATGTTCATTTACTATATATTTATCTTTCAAGGCTTTTTATATAAATGTTACAACAGTGTTAATTGTCTTCTCGACTCAAGTCCTTTTACCCATGATCCATGAAATATATTCTTGATTTTGACCTACCGAGCTACTATTTTTCAAACCATTATCCGTTAAAATTTTATGTATTATTTTTCTCTAGTTTTATTAATTATATATATTAATATCCTTCCATTTAATTAAATGTTCCCTAAAATAAATAAAGATATTGATAAGTATACCTTTTATACATTCTAATGTATATTATTATTCCATGTCCATGGTTTACAAATTAAATGTGTGAAATATAATAAAAATATGTTTCAAATGAAGGTACCTTAATTTTAAACATCACCTATTTGAAAATTAACATTTTATTATCCTTTTTAATATATGGGTTCTAAAAAAAGTTTTAAAGGATTATTAATGTCTTCCACATGGATAGTTTTAAAAATGGTTTTATTTTTTCCCCTAATGTTACAAATATGTTAAATATGTATAAAATAAATACTGTTTCAATGTTATTTATAAAAACTATTTTTTCATTAATGTGTTTTTAAATATTTTTTTAATGTTTTCAAGATTTTCTCTTTTTTATGGAGGAAATCATTTTTACACATTTCTATGTGAATTTATCATTCCAAACCCATTATTGTTTTCTAAGAGACCTCCTATACATAATTTCATGTCTAAAAAATTGAAATTATTATTCTTAGGGTTTAATAAAATTTTAATTTTAATTTTTTAAAGGGAAAACAAAAATTATTATTTTAATCATAATTTTCATAATTATATTGAGAGTTCTATTCATCTATTTTGTATGCTTGATCAAGGGTACTCTTAAAATGGTAGCATGGAATATATTTTTATTGAAGGTTTATGATATTTTATTTTCAAAAAAATTGAATAATCCATCATTATTTTTTTCATTTTAGAATAATTTATTAGTATAGGAATGATTTACATGCAATTCCTTTATTCAGTGAATTCTATGTGTTTCAGTACAGGATTGAGGGGTGTTCTCATGAATTCCAATTAAAATGATTAAATAGGGGAAATATTGTCTAAACTGTATATATATTTTCTATATAGTGTAAATATCACATGTGTAATTATCTTTATATAGAGTTATTTAACTATAATAATTGTAAAATTCATTGGTTACCCATTTATTTTAAATGGGATTGTCATTTCATCTTTATTGATGAAATAATGAATGTTTAATTAGGGAACCACTTGAAAAGGACATAAAAACCATTTTATTTCCTTGGGATCCTATGATATTATGAATGAAAAAAATGTGGCACGCATATATATTATTTTAATTAGGTGATAAATTTTACCATAATTATATATTCCTCCAATCCATTGGTCAATCTTTCTATATCATGATATGTATTGGTGTGTAGGTAGTGAGCCTCAAAAACCATGGGAGTGGGTAGTTATCCTAGACAATTATGTTATGTTAACATGTTAGGGATCCTAGATTTATTCGTATGATTTAATGTTTTTGTAGTTTCTATATTCCTATGATTACATAATCTTATACAGTGATCATGATTATTTTATTCTTTTATGTTATCATTTCTCATTCCATGATTCCATTCTCAATATGATATCTTGATTTTATAGAGATCTCAAAAATTAAGACTTGTCATTATGTTTATCCATACTAGTTATTTGAGGTAACCCCTTCCTATGTTTTCCATTACCCATGTTATAGAATATTGTATAATGTATGATAAGCCTACAATAGGGTCTTGTGTCGAGAATTTATGGGTAACATTAAAGTATCCGGATGGATTTATTAGTTTTTATCTATAAAAAAGAGACCATTTAATGATAATACTTGAGATTTATTCAATAATGATTTATAATAATTCTCAAAAAACTAATAAAATATTTTGATGGTTTGTAAATGTGATAATGATATTGTGATATTATATATGTATCAAATCTAATGTTGATGTTATGTGTTTTCGGCACCAATTCTAGGAGTGTGGGACAAGGGGGATCTATTGTTTGAATCTGATCAGTTTTTAGATAACATTATAGGATGATATGTTTTTTAATTGAGGATTATTTAATATTTTGGATTGAAATAAAGGGTTAATGATTTATGGTCAACTATATCTACAATGGAATATATAAAGTTATAATTTATAAGTATTATATATTTGTCTACAGATTATGATAAGGGAAATTTTTTGAAAACCATAGTCATGTGTTTAAGTATGGGAGAACCACCTGAATTTTTTTGTAAAGAAGATAATGCGTTTTTTTGAAAAATTAAAACCCTTTTAGGATAATAGAATGTGGTAATGGTTTTGTAAAGAAGGCATCTAGGGGTAATAGCCTAGAAAATAATTGATCAGGTATATCTTGATCATAATTATTATGCATGTTGAATTGTCACTAACTGTGAACATGGCCAGAAAATCATATGGGATATTCTTGGGTTATTTTAAAATATATTTAAATAAAATTAGGAAGGATTTGAAAAAATTATTTTTTGGAATCTAACTAGATTAGACAAAATAATGTTAAAATGACTATAGATAATGTATATTGAAGATAAAGAATCATAAGTTAGGGTATGATTGTACTTTATGAAATATTTCTTATAAGATTATATTTTATCATTCTTAAAATTTGAAAAAAATTTATTTATTATCTCTAAAACTTAATTTAAATCAATGTATGGGGAATGGAAGAATGAAGCCAAAAATGTTTTCAATGGACAATGAAATGACTGTGTCGACCTATAATAAATTGGGACAAGAAAAAAGATTATAAAAATTATTTTTTTTGAAAAAATAGCTATAAAAAATATGGTTAAAAATGGTAAATATTAAAAGTCCAAGACACACTAAAGAAAATAAAGATATATCTTTTTAAAAAATTTAGTGACTCGTATGATGATTAAAAAACATTCAATTTTATTTGTTACAAAAATGTTGGGTAAAATTGAGGAATATCTCTATGGATGTGGGAAATTATTTATTTGTATAAAAGGAGGACATAAAGTGTCTAAATACCAATTAGAAATGAAGTGTTCAGTTAACTCGATAGAGGAAGAAGATTTATTATCTAGGATTATTTTAAAAATAAATGTAGAAATTTCCTTTGGAATTTTTTTTAAGCAATGTATATCTCTTTTGAAATCCTTATTTAATGAAATTGTGAGGTTGCAATTTATTCAGGGAAGTAGAATATAATGACATGAGTTTTAAGTATATAGATCTTACCTTTAAATTATATTACTTTCTTCACATGTATTAAAATTAATATTATGATATGTAAATTAATTATGTTTATCACCTTTAAAATATTATTATGTATCCATATATGATCTAATATATTGAAATTATTTCAATTAAAATGTTTATATAAAATTAAACTAAAAAATCACATGGCTAAAGAAACATTTGGATAATAGAAGTGTTTAATCTAAATATTTTTAATATATAATTAAAATTTAAATATATAATTTTTTGAAATATAATTACTAAAAATCAATTTATTTTTAAAATACCAAAATCATCTTATAAGAAATTATTGGGTTTTCTTTGAAATAGTTAATTTTTGGTGAAAAGGGAAACATAATGTTTTTGGCTAACATTATCACTAATTTTGATTTTTTAGTAAATTTTTTATTAAAACATTTTCTTCAAAAAATAAATATATTTATTTAATATAATTAAAATATCATGTTTAAAAAAGTTTAAAGATTTCTTTTTAATTTTAGATATATTTTATTATCGATGTTTTAGTTTTTAAATTTTATATGTTTTATTTTAAAATTAAATATTATATTACATATAAATTGAACTATATTAAATTGAGGATAATTTTGGATAAAAAATTTGTAACTCTTTTCTAGGGGTTTATCTAATTTTTTTATTAAATTAATTTCCATGATTAATATTTAATTAATACTAATTAATGTTTAAGAGAGTAATGTAATGTGATACAAATTTTCCTAAGTTTATATGGACATTATAACTTATAGAACCCTTTTGTTTGGTTATAATTTCTTAAAAATATGTCTTAGTAATATTCCCTCACCTATATCACTTAAATTTTATTCCTTTCCATTCTTTCACCTTCTTTATCATTCCCTTCCATAAAAAATACCCTTTTCTTCACTTATAAGTGGATATAAATTCCACCACTTCTATACCACACCTACCATTCTAATTACTTGGTCAAACTATTCTCATATTTTAATTAATGATCCATATCCCATGAATAATATTTTTTGGACACATTTAATCATCATATTACCGTCTTTTTAATGGAGTGATTTTATTAAAATCTAAGCCTCTATTGTGAGTCTTTTTTTATTAATATTTTAAAAATACTATGTATCCTTATATTCTTTGACTATATTATTATAATTGATTCTGTATCATTTATATACTAAATTTTTATTATAATTATTTATAAATTATTATGTATCCCCATACATACACTGGGAAAAATATAAGCATCCATTGGGCATTGTATAGAATATCACCACCATGATGTGTTGTAGTTCGGTTTTCATCATTACCTCTAAAGTATTGTATAATGGATATATTGTATGAATAGTTATGTTTTTTATTTCACTTATATAAATATTAAATTATCATTATTTTTATTTACCATCTTTTTATCTATTAAATAATGAATGAGTTCATTAATAATGTTTGGGTGTAGACTACCGCCTCTATGAATGACATGTCTTATTTATTTTATACACCTACCATGGATGGTCCTAAAATTTTATGTAATGAACTAATATTTTGTTTATACTTTTTTTTCTATTTCCTAAATTATAAATGGTCATATTCCTTCACTACATACATTCATTGGGAAATATGTTTGTAAATCATGTCTATATTTGTACTACCACCTTTATGAATGAAAAGATTCATTTTTCACCACCACCGATCAGTAAGAGTTATAATAATGGATTTTAAAGAGATATATGATATTTATTACTTGTATAATATTATTTTAATATTTTATAAACATTATGTAATGACACTTTCTTACTCATTTGGTTTATTTACTACAAACTTGAGCGATGTTATAAGGAATATATAGTGAATTTTCAAGTAATATTAAAGGCTATTAATGAAATTTAATAATAAATAATTAAATCAATTTTGATTTTTTGATTTTAAATATTAATATGTAAACTTTTTAAATATATATCACATTTTTTCATTAAAAATAGTCGAAACAAGTTTATATCTAGGTTAATCTTTAATATTCACAATGAAAACACTTAGGGGGTTAAAGTGTAAAACATTAATTTATCATGGAATGTACATATAAAATCTATAATTAATATATTAATTATGAACATGGAATAAAATATAATGTATCAATATTAACCTTAAGAATCATGTGAAAGAAATTATAAAGTGTTAGCACACAGTGTAAAAAATAAGCTATAATAATGAACTATATTATTAGTAAATAATTATAAATAATGTATATAAAGGATTATATATTTGAATAATGTTACTAATTATATTATTAAGTTATTTATGTTGGAATTCAAGGATGTTAAAATGTGATCAACTATGTTGGGATATAAGGTAGGTGAATTTTTTCAAAAACTCTCTTCATCGAGACACATTTAACCTTTTTTAAAAATTTACTTTTCTATAGTTTATATGCTTCAAAATTGTTTTGATATCATGAAATATATTCCATTCATGATCATTTATGTTTATTTAAATGATATTTTATATTTTTGTATGATTAAAACGTTTCTCAAAACATAATTGTTTTCTAGACTCTCGTCCTTCCCACAAGTCATGAAATCTCTCCTTGATTTTGATCTTCCAAAACCCATTTTTCTTTCCTTTGTATTTTAAAATGGTATATTTCCTATTTATATGATTATTACATCAATTTACTTACATCATACCCTTTTATAAAATGTTTCATAAAATAAAAGAATGATACTGATTAGAATAACCCTTACACAGTCCAATTGATATTATTATTCTATGTACAAGTTTTACATATAATGTGGGTGATATATAACCTTAATATGTTTCATATCATGTGTACATAAATATTCCCTTAACCTGTATTCGTAAAAATTATTTACTATCCTTTATATGTTGTAATTTTTATAATAGTTATTAGAGGATTTCTAACATCTTTCATATGGATTGTCTTCAAAAATGTTTTTCCATTCATGTAATGTTATAAATGTTTAAAAAAGTATTAAATAATTATTATTTTAAATTTATTTTCAACTATAATTAGTTTCATTAATATGTATTTGAAAAAATGTTTGTATAATTTTAAACATTAACTATTTTCAATGGATGTAATCACTTTTACAAGTTTATGTGTGAACATATCCTTTCACCACCTTTATTGTTTTTATGATACTTCCTCCGTGTGATTTCATATTTTCAAGAGGAGAATTATTATTATAAAGGTTTAATAAAATATTTATTCTAAATTTTTTTCATTGGATAAGGGAAGTTTTTTTAAAATAAATTTCATAACTTTACTTAGGGTTTTGTTCATCTATGTCATATTATTGATCAGGGGTATTCTTCAAATGATATAACATTCCTTCGTTATTTGGATTGATGGTGAAATTATATTTTACAACAATGGTGTGATCCAATATTTGTTTTATATTTCTTATTATCTATCATTGTTAGTATTATTTACATCCAATTACTTACCCCTATGAATACCATATGTTTAATTACTTAATTTAAGGGTATTCACATAGATTCCTAATACATCCATTGGTTAGGGAAATTATTTCCAAAAATATATATTAATTTTCTATACAATGTGAATACCTTATGCATTATTTTAATGTCGCATAATTTCCATGTAAAGTTTCTGAAAATTTTATGGGATTATTTTAAGCCTAGGAACTCATACAGCACGTGATTCCGAGGCTCGGTGATCCCAAAATAAATGTTTGAATTTTTTTAGGATTATTTAAAATAGTGTTCATGTGAAATTTTGGAAACTTCTAAACGGGTGACAAAATTAAAAATACAAGGGCAGTATTTTATCTATAATGATGAATTTACCTATAGAGGGACATAACCTTGACCAGTCTAGGTCAAGGTAAAAATTTAATTTTCTGGCATTTTAAAGAATAAAAATAAAAAAATTGAAAAAGATTTATTTTATTAAAAAAATATTTTCTTACAATGAAATGTCAATTCAGCTATTTCTTTTCATAAATGAAACAACATTTTGATGTTCCAACTCAACCATTATATAAATGTAGTTTTATAAATGAAACAGAGTAATGACCCGATGACCCATCATAACAGAAATGTTGAAACACCATTCCTCCATTTAGTTGTTTAACAGAGATACAAGATCGTTAGCAGGATCCTAGAATTTATCTATGGCTCTGGAGGAGTGGTGTTGGTGAGTGGTGAGTGGTGAAGAAAGGTGAATCACCAAGAGTTATATCCTTACCCTTTGAAGGATCTCTTCATCGACAAGAGTTACTAATCAAGATTTGGTGAACACCAGTGGAGAGACTTCATTCTTTATCAAAGAGTGATCCGATTCCAAGTAAGCGGTTTAGATTTTTTGTGTAATCTCCCTTCCCCTATTCTTCTTTGTAAATGATGGAAAATGGTCATTCCAATAAAGGATTGACCTACGGATCGTTCATCCTTATGTGAAATTGGAATTTTCATGATTGGAATTAAAGGATGTTGGATTCATGTTTATATTATTTGTCATTAAAACTCATAACATGGACGAATCACACCGACACAAAATAGGCCATGGTCCATCATTAGTGTGTTCCTTGAAAATTATTATACTCTTCCCACTCCTTTTTGTTCTTCATGATGTGACAACAACCGCGGCCAAGGCCGGACCACATCAATGGATCATCATGGGAAGGAGGCTGGGGGAGGTGAAAACGTTAGTGAACAACCACTGGCATTGAATTCTGGCTATAACGGATGGGCCACATCCAGGTGGGAAGCAGAAGTGATGGAAGGCCATGACCAAGAGGAATGTGACGGAGGTGGAACTCGTGGAAGCTGCTACAGGTGGTGGATTAGGGCCGCTGGTGGCTCGGCCGGACGCGGTTGGGGTCGCCTCTTTTGGCGACGGACTATAGTCCAACTGTTCCACAGGAGGGACCCTACAAAAAGTTGTGGGGTGGTTACATGGTTGTCTTAAGTGTTCAAGGGGATGTGGTGAGTGTCTTGTCTCAGCTAGATAGAACCATCTAGCCAGTGAGGGTCGGGCCACTGAGCGTCCTTGTAGGGAAAAAATGTCCCACCAGTGTGGGATGGGGCGGATGAAGATCGGGCCGCTAGGAGGCCCAAAGGGATGGACCAACGACCCAACATGCTTGGTCTAAAAGGCCCAATATACATGGACCTTGGTCAATTCTAGACCAAGTTAGCCCAGACCCTACCAGATTAGGTCAGTTTGGCCAAACTGTGTCAGTTTGGGTCAATCTAGCCAGGTGGGACTATGCCCGAACCTAACCGACCCCTTTTTACAAAAATGATCATAACTTCCAAATTGCACATCTGATCGACAAGATGATTGCGGCGTTGGTACCCTTATGATAAGGAGGGAATTTTGATATTATCTATGTATTTTTTTTTTGTATGTAGAGATACAACCTATGGATTGAGTATTATATTCTCTAGGAATCAAGCATGCTGTGATCAGGAATGTAAAATTTGGATGTGACATGAAGACTGTGATGAGTGGGTCTAGGTGCCACAACAGGCCTATGTGAAGATCTGGTATAGTTTCCCTAGTAGTATGAATTGACAATTGGGTATAGGTTCCCCTGTAATCCCATTTAAAGATCGTGTCATGGTTTCCTAGCATGCCAAAGTAACGAGTGGGTCTAGGTGACCTTGCAGGGCTAAGTTAATATCCGGTTTTGGTTCTCTAGCTTGCCTATGTGACTCATTAGGGAATAGGGCCTCAATAGTACCTGATGTTTAGTTTATACGACTGATATTATTTCTTTTAATACTTTAGATTATACCTGAGTGAGCTGAAAATAGTGACTCTCACTGGATTGTACTTTTAAGGGGCTACACTTTGTGTACCTCTTTGTTAGTATATATTGTGCATAGTTTCCATTGTGGAATTACATTTGTGTTTTGGGATCATTAATGAGTATTGTGTTACTCACCCCTGTACAGAATCCTTGTGCATGTGTCATGTCTTGTGCAGATGACAGATGCTTCGACAGAGACATTGGTGGTCTGGGACAAGGCGTTTCCCAAAAATATCTGACAGAAGAGGCATAATTCAACGACTTCAAGAGGCACTCCATTCATGTACCCTTAAAATAGGGTTTACTATATATGGACTTCATGAGCTTGTACATGTATTTTTCTTGGGATTGTATTCTAGACCCTTTACATTCAGTTTTGTATTGTTACTCTCAATGGTTGTCTTAGTGACCTACATGTCTACTTTTTTGCATTTTGGGCTGGGATGTGTGTGTGCATTCATACAGGTGATCAGTAAAATGCCCCCACTTTTTGGATAATGCCTTTGGCACTAGTCATTATCCTTGGCTATTGGGAGGCTGGATTGGGGTAGTCACGACATGGGCCTTGGGCTACAGGTCGTGACAGAGTGGTATTTAAGGTTGTCAATTCTGTTTTAAGGCCCGAGGGTTAGTGAATTTGTTTTGGGGAAACCATGTTAAATGATTCAATTTTGACGTTTAGACCTGAGGAGTCTAGTGTTAGTGAAGTGGCAGACATAACCATACACCATCACCCAAAATTCTTTTTTTCAACTCGATACATGAAAGCACTAGGTGCATGCATCATATAGGATTTGATAGTGTTCTCGTATCCTTCTTGAGTCTGAGTCATCTCAGTAGGTATAATCTAGTGATTGTTGTTTATCTTGATTTTTTTCGGATACCTCTACATAGATAGCTACCAAGATTTTGATTCGTGACCATGAGGATGGTGTGCCTAGAAATGAGGCATCAGTGTAGGAACAATACAAGTGGTGGCCCCAATAGGTGGCGCACCAGGGATACCACCACCCATCGATCAAAAGTGTCTACCAGCATTACCAGTAGAGGATGAACATAGGCTCGGTGACATACACAAGTTCAAAAAGAAAATACCTCTTAGTTTCATGGTTGATATTGTCCCCCAGATAGTTAAGTATTGGAAAGAGGTGGTCACATACGTCTTCCATATTATGATTAAACCCCCCAAAAGATGGAAATATTAGTCATGAGACATGTTTAGGGCTTGATGGGGAGATGAAAGAGAATGGAAAACCATGCACATGATGAGGAGACGTTCAATTTTACTTATTTTTAGAACCTCTTTAAGAAGGAATTATTTTTAGATAATATATGCCCAGTATGCATCCAAGAGATTTTGCCCCAACAGTTGGGTAGCATCACAATAGTAGAGTACTCCAAGAGATTCACTGGTCTTTCTCACTAATCTACATACATGGTGCGAGACAAATTATATATTTCTCATGAATTTGAGTACAAACTCCACCGGGAGATAAGGGTGTCCATGTTATCGATTATAATCCCTACCTAGGCTAGGGTGCTAGAGAGAGATCATCTTGTGGAGATCTTCCTAGTAGAGCATGTGCCATTAGAAAAAGCTAACAGTAGACATCAGGTATAAGAGTCTTCAGTATTGGGTTATAAGAAGTAGTTGTGGGGACCCTAGTGGGTCAAACCATTCATGGGATGACCCCGAGACATAGAGTCGGCATTATGATGATCTTATGGAAGAGGGAGTCAGTAGATGAGTTGGGTGTGCTACATATGTGGTGGTCATGGACACAAATCTAGTGACTGCACGACTTACCATACAGACGATCAACAGATGGTTATGGGACTACCAAGGGAGGGGCATAATGTCAAGTGGGGTGGTCCGTAGGGAGGTAGATGTGGAAGGGGAATTGGTAGAGTGGATGGCGGTGGGTGGAGGTTTGAGGTACTACCACCACCACCCCTAGGTGGTCCACTATTAGCTCTGAGAGCAGGTGGATTGGGGCGGGCCAAGCTTCAGGAGATAGAGACTGATGATTTTGATGCCCTAGATATGATTATTAGTATAATATGTGTCTTATCCCTCTTATTTGATGTTTTTATAGAAACTTGTTCAAGTAACTCATTCTTTTCCATAGACCTTGTTTGAAGCTCCGATATTTTTCTAGAGTTTTTAGCTCGATCCTTATGATTAGAGACACTTAACGGAGGGGATTTTGTGATTACACATAGGTGATGACAGTGCAAGATTACACTTGGAGGCAAGATCTTCGGCTGGGATCTCTTATAAGTAGCATTAAGGCCTTATAATTCCATTCATGGTATGGACTGGTTATCCAAAATCCATTCATAGATTTACTATTTTAGGCATAGAGTGTGGTGTGTCTATGGAGATGGAACCACGTTCACCCTTACCAGTGAAAGGGGAACACATGCAGTGCAAGATAGACTTACTCAGAGGAGGGTGTAGCTCATCAATGCCCAATTGGCTAGCCTTACACTCAGTGTGGTGGATGAGAGGAGTCCTTAATTTCATGCAACAGGGGATGAGTATGAGGACATATTTCATGAGAATATTTTGGGATTACATCCTCACAAGAAGGTTAAATTATTTATTGAACAGTACCCTAGGATGACCTTGATAACTATGCCAATATACTGAATGCCTCCCACATAGCATTATGAGTTAAGTGTACAAGTCGAGGACCTATAGAGAAAGAACTTTATATGGCCTACTATATCACCTTGGGTGGCCCTAATTCTGTCTTCCAAGAAGGTTGACCGGTGCTTGAGACTATGTGTGGACTATTAGCTCCTAAATCAGGTGATTGTGATGAAATAATACCCACTGATGAGAATTGATGACTGCTTCGACCAACTGAAGGGATCATGATGGTCCTCAAAGATAGACATAAGTTCAGGATGTCATCATCATTGTGTATAGGATGAGGACGCACCAACGAAATCCATTAGATATCATAATGGACATTATATGTTCTTCATAATGCCATTGGCCTGACCAATTTCCCATCAGTGTTCATGGGACTCATGAACATGATCATCCAGCCGTACCTTGACCTGTTCATCATGGTATTCATTGATGACATCCTATTGTACTCAACATCCGAGGAGGATCATGGAACACACATGAGGATGGTCCTGGATGCAATCTAAGATAACCTACATTATAGGAAGCTCTCAATGTTTCAATTATAGATTCATGAAGTCCACTTTCTTTGACCCAACATTTTGGAGTCCGGAGTTACAGTGGACCCAAAGAAGATAGAGATGATACTTTCATGGGGGCCACCCCGGAGCATGACTGAGGTGTATGGTTTTTTGGTTTTGGATGGATACTACTGGTGGTTAATTCCCAACACTTATAGAGTATTATCACCCTTGTTAGCCTTGACAGGGAGGGGATAACCCTTCCTATGGATAAAAAAGTACCATTAATGTTTCCAGGAGTTGAGGTAGAGACTGATGAGAACACCTATCATGAGACTTCTAGAGGAGGGAATGTGGTATCTAGTGTTATATGATTCATCACAGACCCGACTAGGTTGTGTCCTAATGCAGAAGAATGTGGTGATTTTTTAGGGTTAGTGACATTTGAGGCAACATGGCCAGAACTATATGACCCATGATCTTGAGCTACCAGTCATGGTCTTCTCTT
Organism: Viscum album; assembly: GCA_963277665.1. Lineage (NCBI taxonomy): Eukaryota > Viridiplantae > Streptophyta > Magnoliopsida > Santalales > Viscaceae > Viscum > Viscum album. The sequence goes on along the minus strand of OY728132.1, from coordinate 1,844,491,648 downwards.
TGAGGATGTGGAAACACTACTTGATGAATGAGTGGTTGACCGTTTACTCCGAGAAAAACATTATCAGGTATATCTTCTCCCAGACGAACTAGTAATTGAGATAGTGATGGTGCCTAGAGTTCCTCTAGGACTATGACATCAAGATATATTATACTTCTAAAAAGGGAATGTGGTGGGAGATTCACTCTATAGGAGAACCATGTTGTAATTGCTAAGTGAGGTGTTAGAGTAGTTGGATGCAATGTAGATATCCTTCATATATGGTGATGGAGAAACTTACCTTCAGTCGATAGTTGTCACTCCCCCACTGTTGTAGTGATATAAGAAGGCATAGATTTGGGATGTCGGCTTTGAGGTCCAACATTCTCAGTTATCTATGAGGCAGGCCCCTGGTGGATATTTGATAGGTGTGAAGAACATTATTCTTTTTAGAGGGTGCACTATTGTACCAGTGATGTTTCCAGAGGATGACCTGAGGAAGTTTCACACCTCCCCATTGGTAGTTCATACAAAAGTGGAAATGATATATCAAGATCTTTAATGCCAGTACTATTGGCTAGGGATAAAGAAGGTAATGGTGGATTTAGTTTCTCGATTCCTTGTTTTTCAGCAAGTGAAAGAATAACATCAGGTTCTCACTGGCTTCGATTAGCCACTCAAGGAAATTCAGTTGAAATGTGATTTTATATCGATGAACTTTATGATAAGATTACCACAGACTTCCAAGGGACAAGATACCTTATGATCCGTCATTTCCTGACTCAACTAGTCGGCCCACTTCTTACCCATTTGAGAGTAAGGTTTTGTAGAGGGCTTCTGACACCTCTACACTCAGGATAATGTTCGGCTTCATGGGCTGCCTTCAACAATCATTTTAGACTGGGATTATCACTTCATGTCTAGGTTTTGGATGGTACTGAAGGAGGAGTTTAATATTGTTCTATGTTTGAACGTGATATTTCATCCCTGTAAGGATGTAAATTCAAAGAGGTCTATCTAGGTTTTTGAGGACATGATTCATTCTTTAATCATGTACTTTGTTCATAATTTGGAGGACCATCTACCACTGATATATTTCACATAAAACAATAGCTAACACTCCACCATTGGTATGTCACCAATCAAGGAACTATATGGGTGACCATGCATATCATCATTATATTGGACAGACCTAGGGGAGTTAGCTCTCATGTTTCTAGAGTTGGTACGGGCCACCACAAAGAAGGTCAAGATCATCCATGAGTCGATGAGGACTACACAAAGCATTCATTATTTATATATTTATATGGGACAGAAGACCTTGGAGTTTGATGAAGGAGACCATGTGCATCTTTGGGTCTCACCACGAAGGGGATTGTGGAGATTTGGATGGGGAAACAAGATTTCTCTGAGATTCATTGTCCCTTTCCAGATTATGAGCAGAGATGGTGAGGTGGGGTTCTTCCTTGTTCTTCCCCCATAGATGCATCAAATGAATAATGTGTTTCATGTGTCGCAGTTGAGAAAGTACCTGCATTACCCATCACACCTCATTGGCTATGGTTAGCTGGAAATTGTTGATGGGGAGACCTTTGAGGAGTTCCCAATGGATATTGAGGATCGTTAGGAGCGGTTACTCTATAGGCGTTCAATTTCTCTAGTGCATATTCATTGGTATAATGAGAATCTCTACGAGTTCACTTGGGAGAGGGAGGGTTATACTCATGCAAAGTATCCCAATTTGTTTGCTTAGCCCTTTTTGGATTTTTAAGATAAAAACCCCTAATATGGGGAGAAATTAATTTTTGAGAATTTCAATTAAATTTTTTTAAAATGATTGAGATTATTTAGAGACTAGGCATTCATACGACACATGATTCTGAGGTCCGGTGAGCCTAAAAAAAGTTTGAACTTCTTTTCAGTTGTTTAAAATATTTTTCATTTGCTATATTGAAAACATCTAAAAGGGGGGCCAAATTTATAATCCTAGGGCACTGTTGCATCTGAAATGACAACATTGAATAAGGTGGGACCTAACCTCGACCAATGCGGGTTGAGAGAAAAAGTAATTTTTTTTATTTCGAAGGAAAAAATATAAACATAAAAATATTATTTTATTCAAAAAACATTATTGCGGTGCAACACAACGCCAAGTTAGCTATCTCATTTCATAAATGAAACAATGTAATGACTTTTCAACTCAAGTGTAAAAAAGAGGATGTAACATAAATGAAATAGTGTAAGGATGTGAGGAATAAGAGTAACATAAAATATGAAACACATTTCCTCAATTTAATTGTTTAACAGAGATATGGGATCTTTGGCATGATCCTAGAATTGCACTGAGGGTTTGGAGTAGTGGTGTTGGTGGGTAGTGAACATCGATGAATGAAGAATCTCCCAAAGATCATTACTTCCCCTTTGAAGGATCTCATCATCAATGAGAGTTGCAAATTATGAGTTGATGAAATGTGGTGGAGAGACTCCATTATTCATCGATGAGAGATCTGATTCCATGTAAGGGGTTGTGAATTTATGTGTAGTCTCGCTCTGCATGCCCTTCTATCAAAATGATGATCACAGTTTAATCCAAAAACAAATTTACTCACGGATTGGTCATCCTTACTGAAAATGGGAATTTTCATGTGGGGAATTGAAGTAATTTGGATTAGTGTTTTTATTATCCTTTGTTAAACCTCCTAAAAATGACGAATCATTATAAAATAAAGAAAGGTTGTGGTCTATCCTTTCTGTGGTCATTAAGCGTTCTTCTACTTCGCTCACACTTTTTCGTTCTTAGAGACGTCACAATAATAGTGGCCTCTACCGGAGCACAATGGTTGATTTCCATGTAGAGGAGGATGAGGGAGATGGAAGTGCCTGGTGAATGACCATTTTCAGGGAAGTTTGGCGGTGAAGGAACATGTTCCAATAGAATTAGGTGGTAGATCAAGGCAGATGACTCAAACCGATGCGGGTTGGAGCTGTGCCCCACAGCGGAGGACCACCGTACAGTTTCAACGTGGAGGGGACCATACGACAAAGCTAGTGTGTGGTTATGAGATGTTCATTGGGGGCTGAATAGATGTTGTGAGCTCTGAATCCTAGTGGAACATAACCGACCTACAAGAGTAGGTGAGGACTTAGGGTAGGACTGGGCTACTTAATGGCTTAGCTAAGTGAAAATCGGCCTGCCAATGTGGGTCAGGCCAGATGAAGACCGAGCCATGGGGTAGCTCGGTGGGCTGGACCCAAGACCCAACAGGTTGGGGGCGAGACCTTGGTTCAGGCCACACCGGGCCCAGACCCAACAATCCCCTTTCTATAAAAAGACTCATTACTTCCAAACAACACATCTGATTGATGAGCCATTTGTGGAGTTGGGACCCTCATGTTGAGGTTGTCCTTTTGATAGACTCTATGTGGGTTTTGTAGATGTTGAGATATGACCGATGAATTAAGGTGTGGATTATCCTAGAATTAAGAACTACGAGAGGGTATCTTATGGATGGATCTGATGAGAAGACTGCGAACAGTGGGCCTAGGTTCCCCAACAGAACTAATTGTCTAGTGGGTGTAGGTACCCATGAAGGGTGAAGTGACAAGCGGTTTTAGGTTCCCTATTAGGCCCAAGTGAAAAGTTGGGCTATGTGCCACAACAGATCCAAGTGATGAGTGAGTATAGGTGCCCCATAAGGCCTTTTTAATGAGCAGGTCTAGGTTCTCCATATGTCCTATGTGACTCATCGAGGATGAGTTCCTCTACAGTAAAAGGGGTTCAGTGTTTACCAATGATAGTATTGATTTTCATACTTTAGTTTATACTTGTGTGAGATGGATATAGAAACTCTCTCTTGACTATATTTCATAGAGGATACATATCATGTACCTCATCGGTATTCTACTTTTTTCATACTTTCTTTTGAGGTATTACCTTTGTGTTTTGTAGTCCTTACTATGTATTGTATTACTCACCTCGGCACAGGCTCCGCCAGAGTGTGTCATGTATTTTGAAGAAGACAGAAACATTGACATAGACAATAGGGGTAAAGGACCTAGGGCTACCTTGTGTTATATGATAGATGAGGTGTACTTATACGGATTCAGGCGGCACCCCCTTCACTTACCCTTCAGGTAGGGTTTACCATATATGGGCACCAAGATCTTGTACTTGTCTTTTTTTGGGCTTGTATCCTAGCACCTTTATATTAATTTTTGTGTTGTTACTCTTAGGTGTTTTCTTAGTGGAATGAATGTTTTTACTTTTCAACATTGTGGGATAGTATGTGTGTGTGCATGCATATAGGTACTCAGAAAAATTACTCCCACTTATGGGATAATGCCTATGGAACTAGTTTCCAGCCCCTCGCCATGGGGAGGAGGGTTTGGGGTAGTCAAGGCATGGGACTTGAGGGATGGGTCATGACAATAATCATCTCTATTGAAAGTTATTTTATAGTAATGATGAATAAAGTAATTTAGTACCCCTTTATTTTTTTTATGGATTTATCATGACATGTTTATTGATGAAATCATTACTGCTTCCTTAGGGAACCCTTGTAAAGGATATTAAGCCCATATTTTTTTCCTGGGATTTAATGACATGTTGAATGAAACCATGTGGAATACATATGTATTATTTTCATTATGTGATGGATGTACAAGAATTATATATACCTCTAATTCTTTGGGAAATGTTTCTATCTCATGAAACATAATGGTGCATTGGTTGTGAGCCAATATAACTATGGGAGTGGGTAGTTCTCCTAGCGATCTATGTTTTGTTAACAACATAGGGAGACTTATCATATGATTATAATGTCATGTTTCTGTATTTTACACATTCCTATCATTCCATGCTATTATAATATGATCATGATTATTCCATGAACTTATGTTATCTTTTATAATTCTAATTTTCCATGATCATTATGATATCATGTTATGATTCATGCCTCAAATGTTATGCCCTTCTATTATGTGTACCCTTACAAAGTGTTTATGCTCACTACGTCATATGATTACCTTTACGCATGTTAAGATAGAATGTATCAAATAATATAATCCTAGAAGAGTATCTTGTGTGGATAATTTATGGGTAATGTTGACGACTCATTATGGATTTATTAAAATATTATATAGTTGAAAAGGTTTCCATTTCAGGAAAAGACTTCAAATTTATTACATAGAGATTTTCATAGTTATTTATAACTATAAACTAATATGTCCTTGGATTGTAATTGATATAGTGATATTGTAATCTTCTATGTGTATCAAATCCATTTCATTGAGTTAATTTTTTTGGGTACTAAATCTAAGAGCATAGGACTAGGGTATTTACAACAGCACCACCAGGACCCATGAAATCTACTATTTTTATACAAATTATATTTTTTAATTGGTTATATAATTAATCTATATCAATACCTTAAATGAGTAAAACCAACAAAAACCTTTTGAGGTATTGTTTATCAATCGTTTGGGATTTGTAAAGCCTCATTTCATAGATATTTTTTTTCTTTACTTGAGATGATTTTTTCTAATACTTGGAATTTTTATCTGATCTAAATTATCATTTAATGTTTGATTATTATGTAGAAATGGTTTCCCTTTGAGTGGAAACATCAATAAAATTTCCCTTTTCACACCTAACTATAGAATAATATATATATATATATTTATTTATTTATTCATTAATTTTATTTTCTTAGTTTCTATTTATGACTTATTATTTTTGTTTTAATTACTTATTCCAAATTATAATAAATATATTTTGGTCCTATTTAGTTGGTTTTATGTGGAATAAAGAAATCATATATGTTTTTATTTTTCAATTTTTGAAGATATTGGAATTTTGTAAATATAGAAGTGTAGTTTGGGAAAATACATGGAAAACCCAAACCAATGGGAAATCAACCTATCCATTCTGAATGGAATCCATCAAAGCTCTTAGGGATGGTTTGGAAGGTGCATCAGGACCCTGTGAATTTTTTTGGGGAAGGTGGGATCCCTAGGATAGCTTGTGTCCAGGAACACTAGTGCATAAGAGGATAGTTCATGTAGTGGTGAGAGGATGGTATCACTAGTGCAGAGTACTAAAGGATAGAGGTAGGTGTCCTCAAACCCCAATACATCTTCAATTACATTTAATTCCATGACATCACTTATTAATAAGATTAATTCCCTATAAAAACCTTAAGTGTGATTCGTTAACTTAAGAAAATGATCACACATTCTTTTACAATGTCGTTTTGTGGAACATTTTGTCTCATATCACTTGTAAATTCTCTCAATACCAGTTTATGTCATCACTACTACTATTATATCATAGGAGAAACCATATTCGAATAAAGAGAGCATGGGTGGGACTTTTGGATGGAAGCAATAAATATTGAATGATTGTATTTGCGTCTTGGAACAATGTTTATGAGGATGTAATTTTTCCCATGAGTTATGGTATAAGTATTTTCACCATTGATTAATTTTTGTAGAAGGGATGTTATAGGGTATATTTTCCTCACCATAGAATATTATTAATGAAAATTGTTTTCATGGTAATTATTGGTTTCACAGAAGTTTTATTCCTATTTTGTGGATGGTTTGTAAATGGAAGTGGATAAGACGTGAGTTTACATGTGGTTGTAGCATAATCAAATTTCTTTTCAGAAAATGTTTCAAATAATATTTTTAGAAGGCCAATATTAGTAGAAGAAACATGTGTCTATCATTTATCCATATGTATTAAAAATATAGGCTTTTGGATATGTGGTGTGCTATAGGGTCCACCATAGAAATTCTCTTGCACCATAAAATGGATGTTTTTTGACATCAAGGAGAATACTCCAACATGGTTCCATTATCTCATATATCAGGATGTAAATGTGAGAATATATTTATGAATGCAAACTCCAATTTTCCTAGAGTTTTCATGGTACTTTTAAAGGAATGTTAGCATGTAATTGAAAAGACACTAAATAAATGAATTTTCCCTTGAGATGAGAGGAAGAAAAATGGTAGAAAAACCCAAGGGTATTTATCGGCACTTTGGGAGGTGGAATAAGAAACAGTGGATTTTGAACTCAGAGGAACTTCTCTGAGTTAATGGTGAGGAATAACATGATGCAGGTTTCATCTTCACATGTGAGAGTAGATAAGATTATTACAATAGACCATTAGGGAAAAACATAGTTTTTATTCTCTTTTCACTACTCATTAGGTAATGAAATATACCACATATTAAATAATTTTGGTATGTTTTCTTATTTTCACAAAAAATTATTTTAGTTCCATAATTTCTACTCACTTTTTTATGCTTTTCAGTTCTTCTAAATTCAATTAAATATAGACCCTAAATATCTAATTTCATATAAGAGATTGAATTTTAATATAGATATGCGTACATCATGTTTTTCTGTCCATTATTATAAATTATTATAAATAAATTGTATCAAATTTATATTTAATAATTTGTCTCTACCATAATCACCTAATCATAGAGATTACCTTTAGGGGATGAAAACCAATGTGACAAATGTTTGTGAGGGAGAGAGAACAAAATCAATTTCACTACACACATAGAAATTAATCTCAGTAATCTTATATTTTCTAGATATCCATAAAAGGGGGTTAAAATGACCTAGGTAATTTATTATATGACAAGATATAATAAAAATTAATTTACAGAGTCTCATTATCTTTAATAATATTTAATTCACAACAGATGTTGAATGATTTTAAATTCCACTAAACAATCCCATGACATCATCTCCCATATCTTCATCCTCTCTAATATAGATAAAATATAGTTTAATATTATTTTATGTTTAGTTCAATTTTGTTAATTAAATATAATTTGGATTCTAATGTTCATCCCAATATTAAGAATACAAAATAATTAGTTATGATACTATCATTAAGATTCATATTTCAACATTAGATTGACACTTCACTTGAAACAATTATACACTATTGTAGGTTTTGTAGGTGAGGGTAAAATTAATTATTTCTTTTTCAGCTATAAAAATAATGACACATTTGAGCCCATCATTTTTTTAAATAGTTTTTGGGGAAATCATTGGAAACTAGTGATTTTCTACAAACTAGTTCATTAGGAAAAGTCTATTTATTCCTAATTTGTTTTTTATTTTAGTTCAGAATATTTCATCCATGTTTAGTTTAATTTTTCATTTTAGTTTTACACATTTGGTATTTTTGATGGTGTACATGATGAATTATTAGTTAAATGATTATTTTACGACTCCACTATAGATTTTAAATCCCTAAAAGGAGAAAAAATCCTGGAAATTAAAATTTTCCCCATGGTGACCACATTACGAAACATGATGGAATAATTCTAACACATGTGGGTGTGATTATTTCCAAAACCAACGTTGGAGGAGAACTAAATACTCACCAAAAAAATTATCTGTAAAATTTTATAACATTCAAGGTGAATACAGTAATAATATAAATTAATAAATTAGTGATATGTAAGATCAAATGTCATATATATTGATGATGATAAAAATATTTATGTACATTATGATAAATGTAGTGGAAATAAATGAATATGAAACCAAATACAAATAGATTTGGGAGAATATTAAGATAAACACAACACTATTAAAGATTTTTTGATTATTTTTTAAAGAAACATTTCATTTATTTCTATATTTATTAAATTATATAAAGAAATTGCAAATTTGGAAAAAGAAAAATAGATTGTAGTGGAAGATGAAATGGAGGGAAAACTCTAATTGAGAACATTGGAAAATTTATAGTGGAACCATTAACCAAGAAAGAGAAACCTTCAACATTAGAATATATTCAAAAGAGGGTTTTAAGAAAGGTAACCCATCAATAATATTATATATAAAATAGGAAGGAGAAAAGGTCATGTTGAACCTCATTAATAAAATGGTGTCTTAGAGAGTGAAGAGGTCCTATGATGATAGTATCATTCCAATTGACAAGTAAATTTTATTTATGAATATTGAAATTTTCAAGGCATATGATGAAATAACAAAAAAAATTAAACAAAACCTCTTGAATCATTAAGATACACACCAAGAAGTTAACATGGTTATATTATAATACTAGTAGAGTAATTAGAAAGAATGTATTTACCTCACTAACATTTAAGAAGATAAAGGAAAATGGGCCTCCTTATAGAACTACATGTATATGAGGAGAAGACCCTGGTGGATCTCATTCATGACATGTTCCGAAATAGAAAGCCTCATGGAAAACCAAAAAGATAAACCTTACTTAAAGTGTTGCTCAAAAAAGCTATTTTGGAGAATAAATAGTGTAGTTCACTTTCTGAAATTTTTACAAATACCCCACCTCCAATATCAGGAAAGAATATGCATGATTCTATAAAGCATAAAAAATGATGAATCCAAGGGGAAAATTTTCTTCCAAATTCTAAAATTCATTGATGATAAATATACGCGGACAACCAAAGAAGATGACAAATATTTTACACCCACTAATTCTGTGGAAAAAGTGGCACATCCAACTCAATTACGGGATGGAAAAGGTAATGCAATTCCTTACTCTAATAGGGCACATGATGAAGAAATTAAAGATGGAGTTTAGAAATGAAATTAGGACACTGAAAGTGTTGAAATTATCAGGGAATATACACCTCTGCAGCATAAAAATGACCATATAACTGTAGAAATACCATAGTTTCTCATTGAATTTAATATTGGTGAACACTATTGGGGGTTTAAAAAAAATTAAAGGAAATATACCCTACGACATATGAAGAAGATGAAAAGGGTGCGGCTGAACAACACTTGTTCACATAAAAAAATAATGTGAAGTAGAATTAATAGGTTCTTGAGGAAGGGAGCTAGAGAAAAGCTATCATTTCATAAGATGAACCTCATGGACTTTGACATGAGAAGGATGAAGCTACTATACCTCAAATCCTTATCAACAATATAAAAATTTTGTAGAAATTATATAAGGTATATGAATATTACTTTGAGGTGTAGTATAACTAATAGATACTTATTTCTTTCTTTGGAGGAAATTCATTCAAAAAAATTGAAAATCGTATTACCAAAATTATAATATTATAGAAATTATAGTTGAAGGTGGAAGAGTTTAATTGGGTCTATAATGTTTGTGGAATATTTTTGCATATATTTTTGTTTTTTAGGACCATTCATACCACTCAAGTATTTATCACAGTATAATCAAGGTACATGAGGATCAAATTTAAATTAGATGATGAAAATTTCAAGACATTTAAAAATCATGTTTGGGTAACAATACTTCACACTATAATTAAATGAAAATTATGGTAAACACTCAATATTAAAGACCAAAATTATTTTTATTCTTAGATAGAGCCAAATTTTTTCCTACATTCTATAATTTAATTCGACATTCAATTTTACATTGAATTTTTAATTATATTTTATTTTAGGAATTCTGTTGGAGGATTATTTTTACATTCAATTAATTTTCAACATTAATAAAAATGGATATCTATATTTTTTATGTTTAATCAATTTTTTCAGGTTTAAATACTCTACGCTATGATAAATGAGTAAGAACAAAAAATTCTTTGGTTTTCATTCCAAATCAACTCATTCAAAGAATTAATGAAATTTTGTTTCTTATTAGGGGATAATTTCACCTTTTTGTCATTTCATATCATTTTGAATCATTATATATGATGAAAATAATTTAAAAAAACTTTTTCACACCTCTCACATTTTTTGAACATTGAGGATGAGTATCAGTTTATGTGCGGGGGTAGAATCCTTAGATATATTGCATTTGTCTTATTTTCCCTTTTTAGCTTACCTAAGAGACATCATAATAAAATATGATATTATTTTTTCCTATTTAAACATTTTTTATTTTTTATTCCCACAAATGAAAATGATTTCGGCTAAAATTTAAGAAATTTAAATTTTTAGTCTAATTATTTATTGTTTTAAAAATGATTATTGATACTATTAATTATTCTTGACATTAATTATTATATGATTATTTTATTAGACCAATTTTTTATTTTCATTCCCAGAATTTAATTTCCAAAATTTTTAATTTCCATTATTAAGAAGGTTCTAAACTACTTTTTTAAGTTTCATTCTCATTTAGTAGTCCCGAGAGAACTTAGGAAATGTGAAACTACTTGAAAATTCTATTTCTTGTCAAAACATAATGATTTTCAAGTACATATGAATGATTGAGGAATCAATTTATATTACTTGAAACCATCTGAGCCTAAGATATACCGTACATTTTATCAATTTTGAAAATGTATATTCCATGATATTCCTTGATATTAATCCTCATTACAAGAAAATATTTCCTTCATATCCTTTTTATTTTACTAGTAATGAATTATCATTAATTAGATATTAAATGAAAATTTGGGTATCTCATCGTGTTTCATGTGATTTAATGAAAATTGGGGTTTTTTACTTTGTATATATTGAAAAGGTTCTTTATTAGTCACTGTAATTTAATTATATCCCCTAAATTTTGAAAAAAATGGTTTGGGTCCTTAGAGGGTAAAATAAAACCACTCCTATCAATGATATTGATCATTTTAGGTTGGGAGACGAATTTGATACTTTTATCAATGAAAATTTTCAAAAAATAAAAAAATTAAAAAGGAATGATCAAAGGGGGAGTATTTAGTGATTTAATGGTTTTTTGAGCCTTACATTGTGTTTAAGGGTTGGGATATTAAAGTATTTCAAGGAGAATAATATTACATTGAACATTTATTTAATATTATTCATTATAATTTAAGAATTCATACCATCATTTTGGAGATAAAATTTTAATTCCTACATCATTTTTCCCACATTGAGACTTAGTGATATTAGAACCATAATTAAAAATACCTCATTATTTTTTGGTTAAAATTCTATCTGGTTATTGATGATCACTCACAATCAATTGAAATGGAGTTGTGAATATCATTAATGTGAGCACTATCCCTAAGAATTCAAGATCCCTCAATATCGACGTTGAAGTTGAACCCTAAAAACCATGTGGGCTATTTCATAATGGTTCTAATGTCACTATAAAGATAAGTGGGAAGGAAATGTTGTTCTAATTAAAATTTAGAGTCTTAAATAGAGGGATGAATTCTTAATGTGCAATGCATGATATAAAAGAAATAAACAATGGAATTTTATCATACCATATCACCATTCCAAATATATCATCACACCCATTGAACTCAATATAAGGATCACAAAACCATTAAATCACTAATACTACCCTTTTGATATTTTTTTTACTTTTTGATTCTTTTTCTTGATATAGGTATCACATCCACCACCCAACACCAAATTATAATGATATTTGATATAAATAGTGATTTTTGATCCTATGAATACCAAACTAAATTTTCATCAAAATATAAGGGATGAAATTAAATCACAATGAAGAATAAGGAATATTTTCAATATATTCCAAGTAAAACCCAAAAATTTAATTTTATCACATGAAACCCCTTAAAGATAAAAAAATATAATTTCAATATCAATTGAATGATGATGCATTATAAGTCAAATAAATATGGTATGAAGGTAATTTTGGCTTCTGATATGGATTATTATAAATTAATTTAATGGATTCTAAAGTTTAAAAGAGGATATAATGTAAGGTAGGTATCAGGGTTAAATTGGATCGAATAATATCAATTGGTTCCTAAATAATTTTTAAGTAATTAAAAATCATTAAATTTCTACAAAAAATAAGTCATATTCAAGTTGTGTCACAAATCTTTAGCTATGTCAAGAAAAGGTAATGATAAAGAAACATGAAAATTTAGTACAAAAACCTATCATGAATTGTAATTAAAAATTTGGGAAAAAAAATTCATGGAGTGAGAATGCGAAGGTCGAGAGCTGATTTCACGATGAAGATATTAGGGAGGATAAGTTCCATGTAGTTTTTTTGTGTTGTATATAATATTTGAAGCCTATGGGAAATGGATTCCTCTAAGGCCTACGGGACATGTAATAAATAGGCCTACGAGACTTGTAAGTGTTCCACCTCACCCCTAGAAAGGTGTATTATCAAAAATCAATAAAAAAATGAAGGCCTTCAGGCTATTGGAGGAAGGAATAGTATCCACAATCATTTTCCAAAAAATCATAATTAGACTAAAAATATATCTTTTTTAAAATATCCATATATAATTTTATTTTATGGGAATGAAAAATTAAAAAATTTCCAAAAGTGAAAATATATCTTATGTGATTATGATGTATCTTAGGATAAATAAAAAGGAAAAAATCCAAATATAAGATATTCAAGGAGTCCCCCGATACATAAATTGATATTGATCCTCAATTCTCAACGAAGGTGATAGGGGTGAAAAGATTTTTTAAAATTATTTTCATCATAATTAATGGATCAAAAAGTTATGAAATGATAAAGGAAATGAAATTATCCCCTATGACCTTGTTTGAATGTCGAGGATGAGTATAAATTTATGTGCAGGGGAATAATCCAGGGATATCAATCATTTTGATTTTTTGTTCTTGTTATGAGACATAAGATACAACATAATCACTTAGGATATATTTTTTTCCTATTTTTAATTTTTAATTTTTCATTCCCATTGTTTTAAATGATATATATGGAAATTTATAAATATTTTGTTTTCAGTCTAATTATAGTTTTTTTGGAAAATCCTTTTTGATGCTATTTCTTATTCTTGTTTTTAATTATTTTAAGATTTTGTTTATTAGGATAATTATTCATGTTCATTCAATGAATTTATTTTCCATATATTTAAATTCCCATAATTAAGAGAGTTATGAACTTATTTTTCATGTTTATTTCTCATTCCATTTTCAAGATAGAATTTTGGATGTATGAAACTTCTTGAACATTCGTGTTTTTCAATTCAAAATATAATTACTTTAAACAAAAAAAATATAATTTAGGTATCAATTAATATTATTTGAACCCATTTTATCCTAATACCTATGTTAATTTGTTTCAATTTTGAAACTATAAAATCCCTAAAATTCCTTGATATTAATGTTCATTACAGTGCAATATTTCTCTCATACCATATATATTTGACTAGTAATGCATAATCATTCATTTGAGATTAAAAGTAGAGTTATATATTTTAATGGAGTTTAATGTGATAAAATGAATGGTGGGGTTTTTTTCTCATTGGATATTTTGAAAAGGATTCTAATTTGTCATTTTGATTGAATTGCATGAGTTACATTTAAAAAAAATTTGTATCTTCAAGGGTTAAAAATAACCATTTCTATCAATAATATTGATAATTTGGTGTTTGGTGGTGGATTTGATATATATATATCAATAAAAATATGAAACAAATGTGAGAGAAGATTGATCAAAATGGGAGTATTCAGTGATTTTATGGTTTTGTGAGACTTACATTGAGTTTATGGGGTGGGATGTTGTATTTGGAAAGGATTTCATAGAGGTGAACATTCCACTTAATATTGTTTTAATTAATAAATATTAATTTAATAATTAATCCTTACATTTCATCCACTAAATATTATTTTTTTAAACATACCCTTTCTACCTTAAACGTCAGAGATATTAGATCCATAATGAAAAATCACCCATGATTTTTTCTGGTCAACTTCTATGTAGATATTGAGGGATCTTTAATTTCCTTGTATAGTGCACACATGCTTGATATTGAGAATAATTACATTTAAATTTTTCTTGAGTTATAAGTAAAATTTATTTAGGTGAGGTAAATCATAATTGAACTGGAAATTTAATAAAAGGTTGAATGATTTGAGTGAAAGAGAAATAACGATTTTGAATTTGTAATTATAAATAATGCCTGATTTTTGGAAAATAAATTTTGGTTAATTAAATGATTTTAAAATACTTCAGTTATAAATTTATATTATGACAATGATCTATTTAAAATTTTTACTACTAATGTTTAGAAACTAATGAGTCTAAGGTTGAGGTTTTTCTTGGGGTTGAAAAAATGATTAAGTCTAGGGGTGTTTTATGAATCTAATAAATATATATATATATATATATATTATTTCCTCATTAATTTTATTGATTTAATTTTCATTTATTTCTAAGTATAATTATTTTTATTATTTATGGTATTATTTTTTAAAATTTTGTTTTGTGAGCATTTTGTGGGTTTTACATGGAATAAAGTTATTATGGAAATTTTCTAATTTTTTTGGAAGATATAGTAATTTGGAAAATATAGGAAAGACACTAAGTACAATATATATCTAATACTAATCTAGTACTCAACCAAGGAAAAATACACAAATTTATCACAAATGGAAACCATCTAATCTTAATGTTATGGTCGTGTATGTTACAAAGGACAATGCATTGGTCAATAAAAGGGAAGTTGGTCATCCATGAATAGCTAGAGCACATGAACATCGACACATTGAAGGATAGTACATGTGTTGGTAGGTGGATTATATCACCACTAATAAGTGTAAAACAGTTGTTTTAGGGGTAATCTGACCACTCTTATTTCTTCAAGTTCATTTATACCATGAGTTCACTTATTTAGCAGATGAAATCCATTTACAATACTATTGTCAGACACATAAACCCTGGGCATGGTCAATACATTATATATAATTTCATTCTAAGATTGATCACATTTATAATCCCTAGGACATTCCATAACCACTAGTTTGGTTCATTAAAAATACTATTACACACTCGGAACCCCTATTGATAAATGAAGAGTGTTTTGGTGTCTCTATGAGATTGAAAAAATAAACATCATAATACTGGATTTGCATCATGTACTACTAAATAAGATGATGTGGATTTATCCATGATTAGTAGTGTGATTATATTCACCATATATTCTTGTATACATGAGTTTTTTTCATTTTATAGTGGCTACATCATAGGATATATATAAAGAAAATATATATTTTTGTGTAAATTCATTATTTCACTTTAGTTTTTTTCCTAGAGTGTGGCAGGTTTAGAATTTAAAGTTGCCATGTAATGTGGTTTCAAGAATCTTTTCAATTATAATGTACCTAATTCATGTAATTTTTTAATAATAATTTTAAAATTACATGATTAGTAAGAGAAATAGGTTGTCTCACATGATCCCTTAGTGTTCGAAAATAGGGGTTTTCAGATCTTTAGTGATATTTATGGTGCACTACAAATAAGATATTTTATCATAGTATGGTAGGTTTTTGAATTTTCATATGGAATAATACATCTTGGATTCCATTAATATATAAAAAATAAGTCCATGTGAGTTAAAATTTAATAATTTTTACCCTTTTTTTCTAAGAGTTCCTGAGGAACCTTCCTAGAAATGTTGAATGGGATTTGAAAAGACACTGGAAGGATCAATTTTAGTATAGATATGGGACAAAAAATGAAAAACTAAACAAACTCTAAGATATGGTATTGAAACATTAGGTTGTGGAATAAGAAATATTGGATTTTTCACTAGGATGAAATACATTAAGGGGAATGTGAGGGATGGATTGATAGAGGCATTATATATAAAAGTAAGAGTAGAGAATAAATCATCATCAACCACCAGATTTTCTGTGCAGTTTTATGTTATTTTATTTTCAATTTTTTTAATGACAAAACTACTATATTAATGAAATTAATTAGGTTTATTGAATATAACATTTATTTTAGTATATTAATTTCATTTTCCCATATCTATGATATTTAGTTTGTCCAAGGTAGATGAACCATTGAGAATAAGTGCATAATTTCACAAAAGTAGGTGGATATGATTTATGGTGATGTGTAAATCATATTTTCATAATAAATTTAAATAAATTTTATCTCATTAATATTTAATAATTTTAATATACCTTAATCACCTAGAGATTTAAATGACAATTAGTGGATGTAAATAGGTGTGATAGAGGGTCTTGAGGGTGATAAATCTGAATAAACTTTGACTCTAACTTAGAGATCAAACCTACGATGCATAGGTTTAATAGATAATATTGGGAGATGGTTTGAATAAACAAAGTAGTATAGTCTATTATAAGATGTATGACTAGTTAATTTTGTTATTCTTATGGTTGTTAATTAGATTTAATGTACATGTGAATTTGAATTATTTTAAATTATGAAAAACCATCCCTCGACGTTACTTGCCCTCTTTAAATCCATTATAATCCAGAAAATTTCAACTTTAAGATTATTAAATGTTGAGTTAAATTTAGTTATTTTAATTTATAATTGATTTATAATTTTATGAAATGACTAAAAATAGCAAACAATTAGTTCTGATATTATCATTCGGATTCCTACTTCCGCTCAGGATTGACCAACCACTTCCTATTATTCTACACTTTTATATTAATTATTGGATAGGTTAAAATTAATTATATATGGATAAAAATTATTTGGTTGAATGGGTCATATATTTTTTTGTTTCAATACCCTAAATTATTGTACAACATCAATCCCTTTATGTTATTCTTTCTAAAAAAATTGTATTTATAAAGACCCATTTATTATTATTTTTCAAAATATATTTGATGAGATTTAGTCATTTCTTTATAAATTTTATCTTATCTATATCACTATTTTAAATTTTATATTTATTTAAATATTATTTTATTTTGAGTTGAAACATTAGTATAATTTCCCTATCCAAAACATAAAACCTATTTAGAAGAGATATATCAGGTAGCTTTCTTGTAAAATTTATCTTTTCCTTTAATAATTTTATTCCAGTTACGCTATTTTTTATTTTTAGACTTATTAATTTTAACTATATATTTTCTCATTTTATCAAATTTCATATCTATAAAGATAATTATTAAAGTCACATCTTCAATTATTATTACCTTTTATGAAATCTCATGATTCATCCATTCAATTTCATTGAACATACTATATTTTTCAACTTGTTTTTGTTGATTTTGATTAATATTACATTAATAAAAGTTATTTATTCTATCATAATTCCATGTTATTAAATGAAAATTCTGATTCCCATTCTCATAGAATATTATACAAAAATACCTCTTTCCTATGAAATATAATCACTATTAAACTATCATCCATCCTTATAATTTTAACTTATTCTTTTTATTTTTCCTTATTCTCCCTTTTACTGAAATCTTAAAGAGCTTACCCATTATCACAATTTTTTATATTTATAGGAAAACCGAATTCATCCCGTATAAATTTTCTTCTAAAAGATCAAGATGTAATACTTTTATTTACCTTTAAATGGGTTTTTATATAATATCTTATATTATTGGTCTTCCATATATCTTTATATTCATCATTTTTTTCTATGAATTTTATGGGATAATTGGATGATAAGTTTCCAAAATTCTCACAATTTAAACATTAATTTTTCTACCTCTATATTAACCTATCTTCTGTGCAAGGATTACTAGAATTAAAGATTGTGTTTCAAAAAAATATTTCATACCCTCGTATTTATCTGATCAATCCTACTATTTTTAAAATTTTCAACCATTTATGAAATTAATTTAAACTTAATTTTATATTTTTTCATTTTTTTAGAGTTTATCCTTTCCACATTTAATTTTTTTTGATGGTTTTGTGAATTTCATCAACAGTGTATTCATCAAGGTTTAAATCATTATATTTATAGATCATAACATAAAATTTGTCTTTTAAAATTATCGTCTTATTCTTCACCACTATAGAACCTATAATAGTTTCTCTAAATACTATAATTGTGAGGAAAATAAAATTAATCATGGTAAATATTTCATCACTATTTCTTGTTATTAAATCATAACATCTTTAATTTTTTGTTTTTAAAAGAATCAATTTTCTTTTTTAACCTTTTTATTTTATTCATATATGCTCTGAATATTTTTAACAAAAAAATTATAATATTTATAGACCAAAACTATTATAAAATATTTCTTTAATACATAGGATAATAATTCATTAATATATATTCAATAATTTATAATATTTCTTTGACTAAAGGATATGCTAAGGTATTGATTTTCCCTATAAAAACTAATTGGATAAAGTTTTTAACATAAGACCCATGAGAAAGGATAAGAGGTACCATTATCTATTTCTAAGTATGAAATCCTTTTCCATGGTGTGTTGGGAATCCTTTTCTATTAACTGGTTCATTTTTATCTTTAATTTATTCATGATATAAATACAAAATTGTATTCTATCATTGATACCACATTATAGGACCACACAAATAGTGATGTACACTGGGGGTGATGGGGTATGAATTAGTTTGTATATATTCTTCAATTTCCCTTCAACTATCCTTCTTGTTAAACAAATTTACCTCAAGATACCCAAAAATGATGAAAATATAAATACATATACCATTTTATAATGAGGTTCACCTCCTTGAAGGAAGACTACATCCTTGGTTATCGTGATTATTTTCCAATGCACACAACTCTGTTATATTTATAAAATGAATCTCAGGAAAGGGTATGATCTTGGACTCATTATAATAGTTATATTTCACCATTCAAGAAGTTATTGAAAAATTTAGACAAAAATTCACTGATGATCTATTAAAGAAGTGTGAACGGGAAAATATAATAATAATATGATCTAAAACATCATAGAGGTAGATATATCACTATGTCTCACGAGAAAAGTTATATGGTTATTTGAAAAATTATCACCACACTGAAAACCAAACTCTAATGTGGCAATAAAGAAGAAAATTCAAAGAATATAGAAACCAAATAGGAAAATTATTATGCTAAACTGACTAGTGGATGGAAGTCCATAGATCTACAGTTCTTTTTTGTCCAATGATTTTGATTCTTTAGTACCCACATAAAATTATAAACCACTATAGTTCCATGTAAATTAAAGTCATCGTCTCTTCTATTGATTGATTATATTTTATATAGTCCCGTCAAACTTTGGGAGTTATAGTCTAGTGTGCAGTCTGGGCTAGTAGTTGTTGTCCCAACCTCAACCAAATTATCGGGCTACACCATTCCAAAATTACAATATCATAAAAAAATAGAAAATAATAACCCATCATGATGAATGTTCTCTAATAAAAAAATTATCATTCTCATAGTCTTTAAAAATGTTGATTTTTATGTTCTTCATTGAATACTAGTGTTATTATATTATTCTACCTAATAAGAATTTTTTTCACTAGAATAATACAATAATTCTTGATAACCACTCTTATTTCAAAATTTCCCATATTTTAACATTTTCTGTCCATAATTACAAAAATCTGGAATAATTCACATAATCAAAAAATAAATTTAATAAAACATCAATGCATATCATAATATCTTTTAAAAATTAACATCACCATAAAAAATGTTAATCAAATAACTAGTATGTATTGAAAACAAATAAAAAATTATTATAATGTGATTTTAACAAATGTAGCCACTAACTAAGATGGAATCGTTGAACACTTTGGTAGGATCTATTCTTCATTATTGGTGTGAGAGAACCCCTTATCAAAATGTAAATAAATTGAAGATAATAAGATGTATTTCTTTTAAATATTGGTCTAAAATTTATAAAAAAATATTTTCAAGAACTCCATTATATAGACAACATTCATTGAATGATGTATCTTATTAAAGTCCTTATATTTCATATCTTATAAAACAAGTACCAACCTGTATCCACATTATAATTATTATAGTGTATATTCATTTATTTATATGATTATTTAAATGATTGTACAATAAAATAAAATTCTAAACATTAGCTCATGATGTCACAAATGATTGATAAAATGAGCTAATTGTTGTAGTAATTTTTATAGAATTGTGTCTAATATCATTCATCCTAAACACCGTAACATGGTTTCATAAACTTTGATATAACAGAAATCGTGAAGTGAAACCTTTTGGCATATAATGTTTTATACATTAGTATATAAATATAAGACTATAATTTTTTTTCTATATCCATTAATATTATAGGAATAATTATTGAAATATTTTATCAAGATTATATGTTACTCTCATGGGGTAATCATTAAATTACTCAGGATCCAAATATTAATAAATATATTTTCATGTGTTAACATTACTATAGAGTTTTACAAACAATTATTATGAATTTCAATGACAAAAATATAATTTTAACAATAATAATATCATAAGGGCTCTAAATGATGAAAAAATAAACACTTTTTTGTTTTACATACCATAAAATACCTAATAACACTATTATAATTTTCTTAGGTCATGCCACTTTGAAAACTACTGTAGAAATATTTAATATTCCAAAAATTACCATTATTTTTTTCTAATTGATTTAAAACTCACCATTTCAATTTAGAAGGAAAAAAATTCAATTTTGGAATATTTATTTGTCAAAAATGGTCATTGTCCAATTGATTTATAATTTTTGTCAATATTTGGATACAATGGGCCATATAGTGTACACTGAGATATTTCAAATCATATGAAAGGTAGTATTCAGACATCTAATGGGGGATGCAAGTGAGTGTAATTAATTTACATGACATGAATGATAAATATTCCCCATGTCTGGCCCACCACAACATGTGATATTTTTTATCACCATTCTTATTCCATGGAATGGATCTAGCCTCTCCATACCATTTATTATCCATGTGGAAAATTTTTTCCATACTCTGATCCACAAAATCTTGACCCTTTATTTGGGGAAGGTATAATTGAATTTGTTGGACACTGATTACATAACCCAGGGTCCACACAATAAATTAGCTATTAGAAACTAACGATATTAGTCTAACTAGTCCCTTTTACCATCAGATATTTCCCACATTTTTTAGAATCATTAGCCATTACATAAGTCTAACTAAATCTATTGTGACACTTATCCACAACCACTCCATACCCATCACTTTCCATGATTTTATTTTTTTAATTTTTATAATCATGGATGCTACCCTATTTTGATAATATACCCACCAATGAATGTGATTGATCACATGGGTGAGAGGGGGAGGTTTGATCATAAATCATCTCCATCATTGGTTTTATTTTAAGTACAATTACCATAATAATGGTGGAAGTACTATGGTGATCCATGGGTTACTACAGCTATCAGATGGCACATTATAGTTCAATGGAGACCCATTCTATTTAAATATACAAGGATTAAATACCGATTATAGTCAAGAACTATTAATCATTTTTATTTCAAACTTATTTGAAAATAAAAATATTAATCATTTTTATCTCAATATAGATATTCTTCCTAGAATCCAAATGTGTGGAAGAAGATGAATTTTAGAAGTCACCTAATAATAGTGCATTCATTAAATTCCCCACATGTTATATTTAAAAACATGAGTCCAAAAGGAATGAAATTAACATAATGAGAAAATTAGAAATAAAATCTCACAAACACTATAACTGATGGAATTTTACATGGTTCAGGAAGTTCCAAATATTCATGTGAAAACACATTAATCAACTAGAAGTAAAATGAAATAAAAAACACATTATTTATATGTAATCACACTAAAAACTACTCAATTGAAATAA
Organism: Viscum album; assembly: GCA_963277665.1. Lineage (NCBI taxonomy): Eukaryota > Viridiplantae > Streptophyta > Magnoliopsida > Santalales > Viscaceae > Viscum > Viscum album. The sequence goes on along the minus strand of OY728132.1, from coordinate 1,844,469,182 downwards.
TTAGATGACAGTTATCCCATTAGGGACGCACATTTATAAGAAAATCTTAAAAACATTGACAAAACATTTTTTCCAGGCTAAATGAATAATCTATGAATAATTATTTATCATTAGTTTCTACTTAAACCAGATGCACCATCATTTTAACTAATACTATGGAAAACAAAACATTACTACCCAACTGTGTTAATCAGTTTATCATATTTCATTCTAATACCCAACAATCTTATTCCATTTATCTTATAGTTTACATAATTAACCATTATTTTTAATCCATCAGAAATCCAACCCAGATACTTTCACATAACCAATATCTATTTCGATGAAAATTGATCTTTGAACCTCAATAATCACTCAATGGAATAGTATTTCAAGTCTTATAGCTATAAAAAGTATATAAATATATCCATTTTAGATTATATTTATATTAATTATCTCCAAATCTCCATATTGTAATCCATGTTTCACTATGGTAGAACAATAAATAAAAAAATCTTAGACTATGATCTTTTTGAATAAGTCATCAGAATTTTCACTCCTAATTTCTACAGACATCTTCATCACTTAATCAGTCAGAATACTCTTAATTAATTGATATTTCAAATGTATGTTATTAAACCTTGAAGGAAAAATAATATGCCTTAAAAAAAATTAACTATAACTATAAAAAATAACATTTTATATCCCTAAATCATTAGGATTTTTTTAAACAAAACCTTCAAATATTTCAGATATTTTATGGCATCCACTTTTATCAAATTCTCTTATTTTGTGGTTTATATTAAAAATAATAATAGTTTTTAGACATATAACTCACTATCACTCTTACATAAGTGATCAAATCAAATGTTTTACTTCTCCTACTATCATTACATTCTCAAAACTTGGTGTCAATATATCACTACAACTATTCATCTATAAACAAACATAGAAATAATCCCATTCCCTGCTTAATATTATATATTATAAAATTCATAAATTCACCATGTTCCTTCCATATATTAGATATAAATATTTTAAAAACACACAATATAAATAAATTGTTATATTTAGTTCATGTCAATGAATAAATCGATCTTTCCACATCAAATTCTTATGTGGATATTTATATATATTTTTCTTCATCATCCATTTTGGGTTCCTTCTCTTTTGAAGCATGAAGTGATTAAATAATTTTTTGGAAAGAGGTTTTGATCTAGATATTCAAAAAAAAAATTATGTTTTTTAGATATCATAAATCTCATACAACATCGTAGATCATGTATTATTGTATCAAATAGTTCAAATGCATAAAATCATTTTTTACTTATTTATGATCTTTTATCATAAATGTTCTTACCAATTCCCATTACTACTAAACTATTTGTTCCATTATCAAAACCACGAATGACATATCATTAACATACAAGAGAAGTATGATGACATTCCCTTCATCAAATGCCTATATATAACAACAATTATTCCTAATTCATTATATGAAATCACAAAATTTTAAAAAATATTCAAATTTTTTGTTTCATCATTTTGTTTTCTTAGTTAATTTCATAAAATTTTATTTTTATCCAACACACCATATCCTATTTTCTAGTTTCTTTAGAAAGATTACACTTTTCTATGAAAATTTCTTCTATTGAATCACTATTAAAGAATACTAATTTCATATCATATTACATATGATATAGAAATATTGATGTTATAATTATAATAAATGTATGAATAAATGAATACTTCACAACTAGATATAAGAATTTATTGAAATAAATCCCTTTTTTTATTGATTGGTTTCAACAACTAACCTGGCCTTGTTTCATTTTTAATCAAAAAATAGTTATTTAAATAACTACCCTCATTTTTCTAAAAGTTTACAATCATGAATCGATTTTTCTAATGATCACCTTTATAAACAACTCCCACGGACAAGGATATGGAAACGAGAACCAATGGTATAAACACAAAATGTGATAGGTGTTACCTTTCAAAATACATGAAAAAAAATATGTGAAACAAACAACAAAAAATTTAATATTTATTCCATAAATAACAAAAAATCATAAATATCAAAATATATTAATTCATGAAACCAAATTTTAGAACTTGAATAACTAATCCTCCATGGACATTAATGCATCCATAAGACATCCCCTGAGTAACCTGAATGTCAACTCCCCAATCTCTATCACATTATTCTATAAAACAAATTCAAAACACAAATGTAGGGGGTGGGAACACATGGGTACATATTAAGATCATACTGCAATTTTTTTGACATAAATAGTAATGATAATATATGTTTATATATGTGTGTAATGAAATTAATCTAGTAATTGAATATATATATTTTAAAAAAATCAGAAAATTTCAAATTCCAATCATATTCACAACAACTATATCCTTTTCTAAACATATTTATTTGATATCCTTAAAAAATATATAGTAACAATGTACATCACCCACAATATTCGGTCTAAAACTCACACTAACATCTCCAAGCACTAACTAAAATAAAATATAGTTTCCATGATATCAATAATTCAACCTATTATTATTATTATAAAGTAGTGATATATTGTAAATTGAAGGACAACACCTCAAAAGAATAAAAAAATACTAAAAATAATGAATAAGGAACATCATAAATAATGTTATTCCTGTCAACAAATGAAAATATACCAAAAACATATTAACATACAAAAGAGTAAAAACAAGATCTCCCAATAAAAATAGATACATGACCAAATGTAATATCACATCGTAATCACAATCTATGAATTGTTTCGAATTACAAGGTAGTTATCCAAAATATGATGATACATAAATTAATTACTCTAGGAATGGGAGAGAAATTACATTTAACACCACCATAACAATCACATTCATAAGTCACCACCAAACAACATGTTAAAATATTCCCTTTTTTACCCCATTAACATTCTGAAAACAACATTTTATATCACATCCTCAATACCAAGACATTACCACATCCAGAATATCTCTACCCGACTACTTCTATTGGTATATAAATAATAATATAAAATATTAAATTTAAATAAATCAACATCATATCAAAAGAACTATACAAGCTTATTTAAAAAAATATGCTGGTCATGAAGATTCTATAAAAATTTCCTACACAATGATTACATGTGGGATGGGAAATTAAATAAATATTGGATGCTCCCCTCAATGTTCACCTTTCTATCTAGGATATCACTCAATAAGGATCCAATGTATGATAATTTACAACATGTAGGGATTTGTTTGTGTTCAAAGTGTGTCTTATGTCATCAGCACCGAGAAGACGTGGATCACGTATTCTTGTGCTGCAAAACTGCCTCATCTCTATTAAATGTTGTTCTCAATATTTTTGAAATTCATTCTCCTCAAATAGACTCGATTATAATTTTTTCTACTCTTCTATATGTTCATCTCTCTATAAAAATTAGTGAGATATTATGGGCGGCATGTGTTGAGATGATACACATCATATGGAGAGGCAATAAAAAAGTGATCCACAACAATGATATATTTAATATTGGAATATCCATTGAAAATAATAGTGTGTGATGAAAATAACCTAAATATATGGAAATGTATTTACTAGATTTGAGACTTTGTGATCCTTAGGAGGTTGACCATTTCATGTAAATTTTGTATCCCTCATGTGACCATTGATGTTTTTTGGATGATGAACATTGTTGGATGGCTGAAGTGAAACATAGATAGAACATCATGAAGTAATCTAGGGACATTAGAATTTGGGGTCATTTTTTGAGATCCTAGGTGGGAGATTGTGGGATTTATTCCTAGACCTTACGACTATGGAACTGAACTAGAAGAAAAAATTATGGGTGTAATCTTAGAAATTACAACTACACATCAATGAAAATGGAGAAACATCTGGTTGGAATGTGATTCCAACAATATTGTAAAAGTCATAAGGGAGGGTGAGAAAATTTATCATGGAGGGTGATAGAAAAGTGGAAGAATTGTCTTAAAAAATCACTACTCTGTGCAATTTCATCAGTCACACTATTCGAGGAGATAACTATATTGCTAATGATCGGTCTAATAGTAGAGTTAATGAAGATATGTGTATCCAATTGTTTACTATTCACTCAGGATAAATGTAAAATACTTTCTTTTCATCTCTTGTAACATTAATTTGTTATAATTAAAGAGCCTTAGAAATATATTTATCTCAATAAAGAATCATAAATCTATTATTTCAACAACCATATCACCTGAATGTAGTAAATTTTACATGAATATCCCAAAAAATAAATCAAAAGAATACAAAACTTAACAATAAGACATGAATCATGGACTTATTCTATTAAAAAAAGAACCAACTTTTTTCTATTAAACATTAAAAAAATATTATCTCATTTACTACTCTTAAAAATAACAAACCATACATTGTACATACTCTATTGATTATAACATAAGAATATTTAGAAAGAAAAAACATTTCAAAATACAATTCTCAAAAAGAGGGACCCAATTACAGTGACATAGAAATTTCATACACAAATATAACATCCTAGTAGATGAATATTTATTACATAACCTAACGATCCATGATATAATCTTATAGGTATAGTTCCATTAGAATCATGATAAAATAAAAAACTAGTTCACAACATATGTAAATTGTCTCTCACTAAATTTTTCATAACTAGAAACATTCTTAAAAATGACATACATAGTACCTTTCTTCGCAACCAGGGGGGAACAAACCAAAGAAAGGTTGAGATTATATTTTTAGTAAGGGTAAATTAAGGGGATTTCAATAATAAATTAATCATAACATTACCATAAGTGTATGATAACATGATAATAACATTTTAAAATATTACCATGTAAATCATAATCATGATCGTGTAATAAATCATGGCAGTTCATATGACATTAATACTAAAGGAATAAAAGAACATAACCCATGGATAAATAACATTATCATGATACATGGAGTCTTTGACTAAAAATATGTAAGGAAAATAATTTCCATAGTAGTCAAGTCATATTGAAAATCATGTCATATTGGATTGGGGTAACTCCCAATCCCATTTTAATAGTCAATGATTACTCCCAAGACTACTATAGCTAATTGGGTTCACTCCACAAACAATTATAGTAGTTTAAGTTCACTCCCCTAACTATCATAGTGGATAAATATCCTTACTGAAGTAGGTTCACTCTTTATTACAATCATATTTATATAATGAGATATAAATGTTTATTTCATTCATTGGAGGGAGATATAGGTCCGAGACATCAATAGTTATAAAGTTACCACTATCTATTGGTATATTATAACCACCACCCCTAGTTATAACCCAACCATATACATTGGTTATTATGTAACCATAATCACATAATTTAAACTATAAATTTCTTATCCATAATATTGTAAAAAAATATTATATCACCACATCATAACCTATTAAAATAAAATATTTTTTGTAAATATTTCATTATTTCATCATAAAATAACCCATATAAAATAAATGGGTTAATAAAAATATCATCAACATAAACATTATCCACAAAGGGAAACAATAGGGTTGGTTCTATTGGATTATATCCATATTTAGTAATTATAAAAATCAATGGTTTATATAAAATATTAAAACTTCATTAAAATTTCAATAAAATATTTCTTGAAAAAAATAACAATTTTATTTTGAAAGTCACTTTCAAAAAAAAATATTTCAAAACTATTATGGAAATTATTTTAAACGAAACTAACATTAGTAACATATAATAGAGGCTTCAATATAATTAGTTTTCACCATAAAGGGAAATTATGTTCATTCCATATATGTTAAAATAAAAAATTCATCTCACATTTTTCGTAAAATGTTAAAAACTAACCTATTTTGAAAACAAAAATAGGATTCATTTTAAAAAATTTGTAAAAAATTAAAACATTGGTAAATTTTAGTATAAAAAGTATACAATAATAGTAAATAGATTTTTGAAAATATTTTAGAAAAACATATGTATTGAAGAAAAATATTTTTCGACCAAAATGTGAAATAATGTTGATTTTCCTCAAAACAAATATTTTCACGATCTCAAGTACATAAGGTGAAAAAATGATAGGAAAACATGTATTATAAATAAATTATCATATTATAAAAAACATATGAGTATCTTTTGAGATAAATTATAGGATTTAATTATTAAAATATGACCATAAAAAATCCTAATAAATAATGAGACTGTAACATAAATCCTCTTACCATTTTGTATCATTTGGATCTGAATCAACATAAAACAAATAACATTACACAGATTTATAATTACCCATAATTTTTTTCTGAAGAATCATAAATGTCATTCATTTGTATTATATACAACATATCATAGAAAAAACTGATGAATATAGAATGTATGTCACTAAAGTAAAAGTAAGATAGAAATACATTACCATTGGATCGAATTCTTTATTGCATGTTAGATATAATGACTGATACATTAATATAATATATTCTAGTAAATGATTTTAGAATTAAATTTCTTACATTTAAAATGATCTTTTAAGTTTGTAGTTTTGGAGAATTATGACATAATTCATACATTACAACTGACAATAATATAAAGTGGTTACTAATAAAACACTATCCATTTATTCCAAAACACAAATGTTTTTTAAACAAAAAAATCTTTTCATGAAATGTATTTACAAAATTTATCTTGGCTTCATCTTCTCTTACACATACTTATACCCTATGAAAAACATTTGAAAACATGGTATGAGAACAAAATCATAGTAAGGGATATAAAAATAAGGAAGAAACCTTTAATATAAGAATAATTAAAAAGATATAAAATCATTTTCATGAAGACATAACTCTCCCCCAAAATTACTATATATTTAATTCATGAAAACATGTTATTTGAATAAAACATAGAAAATGTACATAAAACCATAAATATAACTTGGGGTAATTACTTACATAAGATTTTAAATTGTGTAGCATCCATAATATTTGTTACCCGCATAGACACATTATAATGTAACCCTCACAACTACCTTATGATGTAACTCTCACAGCTACCATATGGTGTAACCATTGTAATTACATTTCGAATAACCATTAATTTATAAATAAAACATAAACATACCCAATAAATTGGAGGGAGATATAGATACCACCCGTGATAAAAAACCCAATAACAAAAAATAATTATAAAATAATTATAAAATAAGAATATTATAAAAATATTTCCTTTGCATTTTGTAAAAATAGAAAATTAAAGGGTTTTTTTGAAAAGTCCCTTACCTCATGTTTTTCTTACATAAAATGTGTCTAAAACTCTTATATAATGTTAGAAAGAGTGTTATTAATATATAAAATAAATATATTCATTTTTATAATACATTATATGTTATTTTTATACTATATTTCTACCCATTTATTGAAAATATTTTATTATTTTTATTGTGTTGGGTGCATTTAATCATGGTTTCCTTGGTTGGTTCATTATGGATTTTATTGTTGAATAAAATTAAACCTCAAGAAGTGGAATGAAATAGTTTCAATTATTTTTAATAATTTTAAATGATACTATATATTTTTTTTTGATATGAGGATTATTCATTAGATAAAACAATAACAAAATTGATTTAATTTATTTTGATGGTTTTTATGACCATCATGAACTTATATTATTTTATTTAATATCATTTTCATACATTGCTTTTAAAACATTATATAACTTATAATATGTATATTAAAAACATATTTAACCATAATAGTGCTTTGTGATAGTATTTAATAGTGTTAATGGGAAATGAAAGTGTATAATCCACGACTGTAGTAAATCAACAAAACATGGATGATGTTCTCATTTTTAGAATAAAAGGGATAAGATAAGAAGTTTGATGTTGATATTTTATATTATTATGATAATATTATAATATATATAAGATATTATATTTTAATTCCACGTGGATAATGGTAGGTGATGATAGAAATAGAAAATAATAGAAATTGAATAGAATATAAAAGAAAATGAAGAGGATTTTACCTCTTGAACTTCATCTCCTTGAAAACCCCTTTAAAGCTCTTGGTTTTGGCCTTTTGGAAAGACTAATAAGTATTGGACATGGGGAAGATGATTGGGAAGTGAATTAGGCATAAATTAAACATGATATAATTCTTCGAGGTGTCAGTAGAAGACTTAGTGAGAGGTTGAATATACTGCGGTGGGGCGGGGTATTTTTTTATGATTTTATTCATAAGTTTATTATTTTGGATTAAGACTGCGATTATTTTAAGAATTATAAAAAAAATATTAACATAATTAATGAGAGTTTGATATTTTGGGCTTATATCATCCATACATCATCTATGACTCAAAAATTCCAAAAATTGTTAAATACCATAAATTATCATATTTCAGTACTCTCAAAAAATTCAGCTATTTAATAAAAATAAGAAAAAATAACCCTAATTTTTTTGATGTGTAAAATTAAGAAACGGAAAACAATTTATAAAAATAATTTTCAAAAAATGAGAATTTTAATTTGTAATTAAAATAATCATTTATTATAAAAATACTAATTTTAAAATAATAACTCATTTTATAAGACATTGAAATTTTAATTATATTCTCAAAAAATTATCATATAATAATAATACAAAAAAATATTAATTTATGATTATATTATATTAAAATAAATTCTTTTAAATCATTAAATTAATTATAAAATTACAAATAAACATTTTTTTATAAATAATAGTAACACCAATGTTATCATTTTTAAAACTTTAATTAATATATACTAGGATACAATTATATCATATTTTAATTTATAAGATGGATAAATTTGATATAAATTTAATAGGGGAGGTTTCTATTATCTTTTTCATATTAGTATTCTTAATGGTTATGCTATTATTCTTAAGGTGAAGTTACTATTCTATCAGTAAAAATTTATAGAATTTCTATAAATGATACTTATTTCATTATAAATTTATAATGAAATTAAAAAAAATAATTCCAATAATGAAAAAAATATTTAATAATTACCTAGGATTTTACACTCCCCCTTCTAGAAATTTCATCCTCACAATTTTTATTCACTTATTAAACAAGTGGCGATACCTCTTCCTCATAGCATTTTTTGATTCCCATGTTTCTACTTCGACCATGTGGTTTCCCCAAAAAACATTAATCTAGTGAATTACCCTATTCAAAAAATACATGCCCCCTATGATCAAGAATCTGAATATGGGTTTTACTCATAAGAATGGTTCACTTGTAGATGAACTAATTCAAGGATCAAAACATGAGGTCAATCTGGCACATAATTTCTCAACATAGAAACATGAAATACATTGTGTACCTAAGTTAAAATCTAAGGAAAATCTAGTCGGTAAGAAATTGGTCCAATATTTTCAAAGATTTCAAAGGTCCAATGAACTGTGGACTTAGCTTTCCCTTTTTACCAAAATGTATAAAAAATCTCCAATGAGAGATTTTATGGAAAACATAATCACCTACATCAAAAGAAAAGAATTTCTCTCAGTAATCTACATAACTTTTAATCCTATTCGAGCAATCCTCATGTATTAGAGGACCATATTAACTTTCTCAACTACCTCCTCTAATAATTATGGTCCATCAACCTCATTTCCAAAACTTCATCACAAAATAATGGATTTTGACACTTCTTTCCATATAATTCCTCAAAAGGTGACTTCTGTATACCGTAATAAGAAATGTTATTATAAGAAAATCTAACAAGAGAAATATGATAATACCAAATTCACTAGAAGTCCATTTTACAATCTCAAAGAATATCCTACAAGGTCTGAATTGTTCTCATAGTTTGTTTGTTAGATTGAGTATTGAAGGCTTTTCACAAATTTAATTTTGTTCCAAAATGGATTCTGAAGTCCCTTCCAAAAGTAGGAAGTGAACACGTGATCATTTTCAGATACATTATAGAGAGGAACTCCATTTAACAAGATAATATCATTGAGGTACAATCGATAAATCTGATACGGAGAAACATTATCTCGAATAGGATAAAAATGTGTAGATTTAGTAAGCCGATCAAGATAAGAAAAATTTCATTATTATCTTGAGATTTCTTTGGTAGTCCCACCATGATGTCCATGGATATATTTTCCCATTTACACTCTAACACTAGAAAATAATGAAGCACCCCTTTGGTAGTTGTTATTGTACATTAACCTAGTCATAAATTTCATTCTAAAATCCACTATATATCTTTCAATCCATCCCACCAATAATACTTAGGATGGTCTCTATACATCATAGTTCTAAAAGGATGAACTAAAAACAGATAAATATAATCTTCACAAAACAATTCATTCTTCATAGGGGAATCACAAGTAACACATAATCTCTTTCTAAATCCCAAGACCCAATAATTATCAACGTCGAATTCATGAAACTAACATTTCATTAGCAATTATACCTTTTTCAATAACTCATTCTCTTCCTTCTTTATTTTTGGATTCTGTTTGAAAGAGACCATTACACTAACACTTGATAGAAAACGAAGGATTTTCACAAACCCACAACTTCAAATCCAAAATTTATCAAATAATTACCTAAGAGATCATGTTACAAACATAACATGGTAATCCTAGAATGATTTATTTGAATCAATGCGTACATCAATTCGCCTAATGTTCATGATGGTAATTAATCATGAAATCATAAACCTTTATCACTTCTAGCCATATTCTTCTTATAGCATCCCGCCTTTTTATAACATAAACTTTCATTACATTACACAAAACTGAGGATCTTTAAGGTTTAGTGTCTCGGAAACTAGGAACATAATACATGAAAACAACATAAAACATTCCTCTTAAACACTTTAAAGACTTCTCCTTATGTTCATCCTAGGTTCATTACTGTATCTCATAACCTGGGGACATACATCAAAAGAAAGGGTGAGCAAAAGGCCCAGTAAGGGAAACAAGATGAACATTTTACATGTGAACTTGAGATACTTCAATAAGGACATGAAAAGAACTTTAAGGCATGAGAAAGAAATCATGAGGAATTTCATAATAAAAATAACATTTTTCATAACCTGAAGATATGGCTGCAACATTTAATATTGACAATCGTTTCGTTTCACCAAGGTCCATCCCCAAGGTGTCATTAAAAATTACTAAGGTTATTCACCAAGGCGTCGTTAAAAATGGTCATCTCTAGAGATTAAGTCTTTACCCAATGCATTGGAGCGCTATCAGGGTCCACCCTTAAATTTGCCTTTATTATAATGTGAGCCACATATATCATCATCAAACATTTGATAAATAACCCATATAGCATAAAATAAATGGGTTTCTTTTCATAATCATAACGTTTTAAAAACTGCTTGAAAGACTTGATCTTTACGTTACTTTAAACCCACGGAAAGGGAAAGCGGGTATCATGTATGTAAATCCCAGAATTTAAAATAGAACATTTTTATATATATGTGAATACCCCTTTAGAAGAAAGAGCTTTGAGTATTCACTTAATAATATAAAAGAACTTTAGAAAAAGAGAGAGACATTTTGAGATGGAAATTCTGCAGCATAACGGCTATGTTACGAGGTTTTAGAAGACATTAAAAAGAGAGGGAAAATGGGTCAAACATTCATAAATGACCCATAAAACAGTAGATGGATAGAATAATAAGGATACATGATCATGGAAATGAAATTTCAAGGACATAACATCTGAAATGAAAAACATGGAAGAAGGACAAAAATTAGATTTCTCTTATGAAAGTTCGGCAGCCTAACGACGTTACTTAAACTTCAAACACAATGATTTGAAAATATCAAATAGGGTCTCTCATCATGTGAACATAAGAGTTCATTATGATATATATAGAGATAATGCCCCAACATAAAAAAGGAACTTGAAAGACTTGACATGAAAGTAGAACTTTGAAAAGAATGAGAAGGGTGAAAGAATCCCCTAAAAATTCGGTAGCCTAACGGCGCCACTTAAAACTTCAAAATACTGAATTGAAGAGATTAAATGGGGTCTCTCATCATATGAACATAAGAGTCCAGTATGATAGATATAGAGATCATACCCCAACATAACAAAAAAGGAACTTGAAAGAATTGACATGAATGTAGAACTTCAAAACGAGAAGGGTGAAGAACCACTTAAAAATTAGGCAGCCTAACGGCGCCACTTAAAACTTCAAAATACTGAATTGAAGAGATAAAATGGGGTCTCTCATCATATGATCATAAAAGATCAGTATTATAAATTTATAGATCATATCCCAACATAATAAAAAGGAACTTGAATGACTTTACATGAAAATAGATCTTGAAAAATGAGAAGGGAGAAAGAGTCCGTTACAAAAATTTTGGCAGCCTAACGACACCACTTAAAACTTCATAAAACGAAATAATGAGAGTAAGAGGGGATCTCTCATTATATGAACATAAAAGGGGCAGTAAGAGGAGTATAAAAGAACATCCTCCAATATAAGAAAATGTAGCATAAAAGGAATGACATAAAAGAGATTACTTGAAATGAAAGAGAGAGGTCGGATCCCTTACCTTAAAATGTGACTCTTGAAACTCAATGTTTTGGACCTTGAGGGCTTGGGGGCACCTTGGGAGGACTCCTTGGGAGGTAAGGAGACCAGAACTTCGTTGGGGGAGAGTTGGGAGTGAAAACCAAAGGAGGAATGGGTGGGTATTTATAGGGAAAGTGAGGGGACAAGGCATTAATGGCCAAGGGACACCTCATTAGTGGTTTTGGCAAAACCATGGGCTTGCCCATGGTATTTGCCCATGGTATTGGCCACTTGGGACACCTCATACCTTATCTTACTATTCAAAATTCGACCATACTGAATATATACTTAATACATCATTTAATGATGTCATTAGACACATGTAACTTAAAAACTGTATTTTCGTTATTCATCGAAAATTCAACTTTCTCAGAATAATCCCAAAATTTCACCTTAACCAAATATCAACGCTCTGATTACAAATATGAACTTTATTTTATAAAAATAATTTTCTAAATTTTTTTAATTTAATTTTTAAACAAAAACACTATTCACCGAAAATTCATTTTTTCAGAAAAAAACCCAAAAATTATCATAGCATAATATCGGTGCTCTGAGTTCAAAAATGAAATCCGTATTATAAAAATAATTTTCTAAATATTTTTAATTAAATTTTTAATTAAAAAACACTATTCACCTGAAAAACTAATACTTGAATAATAATTTATGAAACCGTTATTTAACCATTTTATTGAATCACATTACATAATCAAGGTGCCTAGATTATATTAATACTTTATTTAAGTGAGATTACTAATCCATTTGGTCACATTACTAATCCTAAGCATAAAATCACTATTCATAATTTACAATTCATCAAAAATCAAGTTGATCTTATTAGACTCGAAATTTCATAGTGAACATAATTGTAGAAGACCATTTTTTGAAAATCATTACACATTTTTATTTATTTAAGGTTTACATAAACATTTTTAAAATATCCTTTCTCTAAAATTTATCAAAAATATGAAAACTATATTTATATGGACATTTGAAAATTCTTAAACTTCATCAGAAGAAGAAATCCAAATTTTTATTTAAAACAAAGGATTACACAAGGCAATCACGGTCGCCTTACATAGCCCCTTATCACACCAGCATAGGACCTAAGTGTAAGGTGTGCTAAGGTGAGAGAATCCGAGGGAGGCTCGGCCAACATCGCACGAGTCATAATTTCTATTAGTTTGAACTTCTCGCGAAGGCGATCCCATTCTAGCTTCACACGATGAAGTTCAGCTTGGGTTTGGTCCAGAGCAAAGCCCAGTGGTGCTACCTCCTTCCCAAGTTCTGTTAGATGGGCTTCGATCGGTCCAAGACTACTGGGTGAGGCCATCGAATCTTCTTTCTATATTAATTATCCAAGATTGCTTGTATTTAGAGATATTAATCAAAACATTTAGTTTCCAGCGGTCACATTGACCAATGGTCAAATAATAGTCAAAACCCAACAGTCTCATTTTAATTATACTCATGTTATCAAATGAAACATTTTTGTTGAGTACAAAAATAAAATAAAATAACACATAAAATTAGGAAATAAGATTTATTCAAAAATTTCGGGTCGTTACACTCCTACCAATGTTCAATTAATTATGAGTAAATATATATTAAAACATTATAGACTGTGTATATTTCACATATAGATTCATATAAAATATGCCTCCAAATTTTTAAAGAGGAAAACATAGTTTGTAATTCCAAATCATTTGTAGGATAAATTAATTCATCAATTTTCAGTTGTCTTGGAGAATAAGAAAATACATGATCATTCTACATCAGAATAAAACCAATTCCCTTCAATGAATCATCACTATAGATGAAAAAATAACCATTTTTAGAAGGCATGGCCAAAACATGAGCATTCCTCAATATCTTCTTCAGTTTTTGAAATACAAACATCACTTTATTATCCAAATACATTTAACCCCTTTTCATGTTAACTTATATAACAAGCAAGATAACCATGAAAATTTATTATAAACTATATGTAATTATATGATAATCCATGAAAACTAAAAATATCATTAACATTTGTAGATATTTGACATTCATGAGAAACTTTTTTTGAGGGATCAGGTGTTTTCCATCTTTATTTAAAATTTTTACATGAAATGAAATTTGTAACAACAAAAAATCAAACTCTCTAAATTTCCTATTTAACTTATGTTTTTTGGGAGTTTTAGGGAGACACATTATATGTTTCTCATGATCTTCACAACTATTTTAAAAAACCAATATATCATCAATAAAAACAATTAAAAATTGATCCAAATTTTTTCATAGGATTCTATTAAAAATATACATAAATAATGTAGAGGGATTTTTCAAACCAGATTTAATAACTACAGACTCATAATGCATATATCTAGCATTAAAATTCATTTTTTTAATTTCATTAATCTTCACCTTAATATGATGGTACCCAGATCCTATGTAAATCATGAAAAAATACTAATCTCTCTAGATCTGATCAAAAAAGTCAATGATATGAGGAAATAGAAATTTATTCTTAAAATTATTATTATTAATATATATGTAATTAATGAAAATATTCACGATTAATCTTTATTTTTAACATATAAAATAGGATCACTCCATGGTAATATTCTATGTTGAATGAAACATTTATTAAGAAACTCCTTCAATTGCTTTTTTAATTCTAGAAGTTCAAAATGAGCCATTTGATTAGGGGGTTTATAAACATTATTTGCATCATGAACTATGATAATGGTAGATTCAACTTATTGATTATTTATAACACTATAAAACTCATAAAGAAAAGAATCTAGGTATTTATTTAAAATTGGAACATAATTAATCTGAAAAAATACCATTTTTTCAACAATATGTTCAATATAAGTTTCATTTTTATCTTTTAATAGTGTCTCATATTTATGATATGTTAACAATGGTATTAGTTCATTCTAGTATACAAACTGAAAAGATTTCTGAAGAAAAACTTTGTTGGCTCTACAATCAATCTTAGCAAGGTAAATAGATATCCAATCTCTACCAAGAATAACATGAAAATCTACTCGGATTAAAACAATATGGTTTACCAGTATTTCCATTCCATATAGAAAAACATAAAGATTCATATAATGTCATTTTTAATTAATATTTCCCTTTATTGAAAAATACTCATAAATAAAGGAATTTTTAGACCCTGGATCAAATTATACATTATAAAAATATTAGTAAACAAACAATTTACATGATACCACTTTATTGGGTGGCCCAAAATTAGCTAATATAGTCACAAAGGATTTCACGAAACCTTTTTATTATAGCTTGGATAATTCCCATTTTTCATATCATTCCTTATGAATTTATTTACATAATGACCAATCTCAAATCATTTGAAACACTTTATAGTTTTATTAATTGAATTAAATATACCATCCCTGAGATATTTTTCATTGTAATCTCAGGCCATATGTCCAAACATACAACATTGAAAAAACTTACAATATTTCTTTAATTTATTCCCCATGGTGATTTTTAACACACTTTACACAAACTAGAAACTGAACTTTTTAACCATCATATATCATTGATTGACTATTACCAATTTCTTTTCATCTTGCCATCTTCTTCTACTTATTGACAAAGTACATGTGTTTATAAGAGAACTCTATTTGTATCCTCTCAGTGCATCAAAAAAGTTTCTCATATCTTTTTAACTCACAGAATCCCAATGCGCTTTAGTATCTAGGACTAAATCCTGATTAAGAATAATTGATTTAACTATCAATATTTTGAAAAATTTTTGGGGCATAAATTTCTGATCTGGTGAAGTTTTCTTCATACATGGCCACTAAATCTTCCACATTTTGTTTCAATTCTAGGAATGTCTTTTCCATCATATGTTGAACCACCTTAGGAAAATATTTTCAATTAAAATATTATTAAATTCATCCAAATCCAAGGAATTAATATCCTCACTATGTCTGATATTCTTGATCATTAACCACCACTGGTCATATTTACCATCAAAATATATAATTGAATGACCAACCTTTTGATTATCTAAAAACACCATGACATCAGAAATATTTCTATGGGTTAATTTTCATCTACTATTGGGTCAAAAAATCCCCTAAACATAGTATAATTTTGCATCCTAAAATTTTCCACAATCATCATGTTACTTTGTGGTAGCTCTAGATATTCTCAAGCATGTATGACGATGAAATTTATAGCCCTCTTCACTGATAAAACACTATTATAAACAACTTAGTTCCAATTCCCATACTTCTTTGTTGTAAATTTAAAATGATATCATTCTCTCAGTGCCTTCCTACATCTGATTCCATGTTTCTTCTGTGTAAAACCATTATGAACATACATATCATAGATGAAACAACAAGGTAATATTCAAATTATATATCATTTAAAACTAACCATGTGGTAAAAATAGTTTATGTTATTATATTAATATCATCATACCTCTAATTTAATCTAAACCATGCTATAATACCAACGATAAGGACCCAACTATAATCATTACATAATCTTGTAAATTCTTTTTGAATTCACTTTATTACCTTCCAAAAGATCTTTTGAATTTAGAGTTTTAGTGGATTAGAACATAATTTATACATAAAAATAAAGAGGCATAAAAAGTGGGGACTAATATTATATATTTCTTCCATAATATAATACTTTTTATTAAAACTTGGATTATTTTTTGGAAAATCCATCACAACATTCATTAGGGATTCTTTATTTATATTACCCATATATAAACCTTCTGAAAAAGTTTTTAATAGGTTTTATGAGAAAAAAACCTTAGTAAGGGACATAAATAAAATGAAATAAACCATTAGTCTATGAAAACTTATAAACATATAAAATAATTTTTCAAAATACATGCCTCTCACCCATATGTATCATGGATTGACATTGTGAAAATATGATATTTTTATAAAACATCAAAAATATTAGTAAAAATAATGGTTACTTGAGAAATTAATTATTTTCTATTTTAACTCCAATATATTACATATGATTTTTAACCCTCAATGATACCTTAAAATGTAACCCTCAGGACTAACTTATGATGTAACCCTCACTGCGACCTTGTGGTGTAACCATCACATTTACACTTGGAATAACCATTACAGCAAACATAAAACACAAGAATACCCAATTAATTAGAGGGATATATAGATCCCAACCATAATCATAAATAATTCCCAAGAACTCAAACATAATCATAAAATAATTATATTATTAAATAATTCCCTTTTTTATATTTTAAAAATAGAAATTTAAAAGATGATTTTTAATGTCAAGTCCCATACCTCGAGGTTGTCTTACTTATAACTTCTTATAAAATCATTTATAATGGTTTAAATAGAATTATTAATATATTTAATAACTATATTCATATTTATAATACATTATAGACTCTTTTTTATATGATCTCTCCACCCATTTATTGATTATATTTTTTTATTTTCATTGTTCATGGTGCATTTATTTCATGGTTTCCATTGTCTATTCATCAGAGATTTTATTGAAGAATGAATGAAAAACTCCAAAAGTGGAATGAAATGGTATTAATAAATTTATTTAATTTTAAATGATACCATATATCAATTGATTTCCAATATTATGATGATTAATTAGAAAAAACGTTAATAAACATGGTTTTGTTTCTTTTGGTGGGTTTTACGACATTTAAAAACTTATATAATTTTATTTAATATTAGCGTTATATATTGGTTATAGAACAATATGTAACTTATAATATTTATGATAAAATATTATTTATCCCAAATAATAGTTTTATGTCTATCCTTAAAGGAGGTAATGGAAAATTAAAGTGTATTATCTCTAATTCTTGTAAAGCGACACATCACGGACGATGTTCTCATTTCTAGAATAAAAGGGAGAGGAGAATAAGTTTGTTGATAAATTATTTCCACAAGCCTGATATAATTTTAGTATATATAGTATAATTAATCTTTCATACCACATGGATAAGGGGATGTGAAGATAGAATAAAAAATGAAAAGAAATTGAAAAGAAATTAAAATAAAATGAAATCTGATTTCACCTCTTCAACTTCTTCTCGTTGACAACCTCTATAAGGACCTTGGTTTTGGATTTATAGTGAGATAAGAAGGTCTTGTACGTGGGGAAAAGGCTTATAAAGGGAATTGTGAATAAATTAAAAAATATTCAATGATTCTAGGCCTGAGGAGAAGAGGTGGCGAGAGATGGTATTTATAGTAGAGGAGAAAAGTGGTTTCTCATTATTTTATTTATCGGTTTATTATTTTCTCTCAATAAAATGAATATTTTTAGAATTAACCTTTAATATATTAAAGTGTTGTGGATTTTTTAAGATTTTGGGGAAAAATCATCCATATAAGAACTATTATTAAACAAAATTCAAGGATTGGTTAAATACCATAAGTTATCATATTCATTGTTCACAAAAAATTTAACTATTTTAGAAATATCCTAAAAAATAACCCTAACCATTTTTCAATGTGTAGAATTAAAAAATGAACTCCAAATTTGGAAAATAATTTTTAAAATATGTGAAATTTATTTTTTAATAAAAATAAACATTTATTTGGAAAATACCAATTTTAAAATTATATATGATGTTATAACACATTGAAAAATTAATTAATGTGTCATACAATTATCTTATAATGATTATAAAAAAATTAATGTCATATTATTTTTGACAAAAGAAATTTTATTTCAAATAATTAAATTAATTATAAAATTATAAATAAAATTTTCTATTTTACAAAAATACCAACACTAAATTAATCATTTTTAAAACATTTACTTATACTTTGATATAATTATATCATATTTTCAGTTATAAGATAAAAATATTTTATGTACACTTTCATAGATGAGGTTACAATTCTATTGACTATATATTTATATTTCTAATGGCCCTTTTTCTATTCTTATGGTCATGTTAATACTCCAACAGTATAAATTCATTAATTTCTTTAAATGACACTTTTCTCATTAAACATTTATAATGATTCTGACTACATAATTCCAGAATGAAAAAAAAATTATAAGTACTTTTATAGTTATGTTAGACTATCCAATATAGTAAATATAGGTTTTTTATAAATATATGAAAAAATTTACTCATTCATATAATATCATATATTATTTACTTATAAACATTAATCATCAGATTGTTAACACTTCCTTACTAAAATCACTGTTTCAGGTGATATCCTCTCATTTTTTAGGTATTTTTTACTTCAGTAATTTTGGTCCTTCATTTTTATCAAGGTTCCATTATCTATATAATATTAATAATGATAGAAATATAAAATATATTCATTATAGATATGTTTAGAGTCATTTAGAAAAAATATATGTAGAAAAATAAATTACACCAACATGTAGATGGTAGGTCGAACATACACATGAAAACTATTTCCATTTTTTTGATGGATGGAAATAGAAGAAAGTGAAATAATAAATTAATTCTAAAGAGTCATTATTGAATCATATATTTTATATATATTAATTTTATCCACCCTTATTACCATCCAATAAAAACAGAAATCAAAAATTTAATTACATTACTTCATAGAGGTGATAATAACCCTGTACGGATGATTGGAATTATAATTTTCAAATTAGTTGGAAGTGTGGAAGGCAGTATTGTATTAGATCATAAAATATTTATTTTAATGATCCAAAATCATATTTATCTTATTATTAATTCTTTTAATTATTTCTATTATATAATGATTAACAATCCAAAATTAACCAAAAATTAGTTATGTCTTGAGTTTACCATGCTACCTTACCATGTCAAGGTCAGGTGACAGTGCCACTTTACCATATGTTATTCACCGCGTTGTCGAGCGCGTCAAATTAGATGTTTATTTTTAACTATAATTTCTGCAGTATAGCAGCAACCCTAGTTCGTCTCTCGATGGAGCCTTAGATCATTGATTCTAAAATGTGGTTTTGATTATGAAATTAAAAAGGTAAATGGGGTTTTATAATACTTGGTTTTGATGATTAATGATTACAATAGAAAATAGAAGAACAAAGTAGAGATTAACATAATTAATTAAGCGTGATCAACTCGGGGTACTCGCATGATGTTTATCCTTCATCGCTTCATGATATAAGGTTATGATCTTTTAATCCCTGGTTTGTAACACCTAGAACTAGAATGTTACTGAGTTTATACTAGGATCCCTCCTAGGGTTCAGTCAAAAATACACACCGCCGATGATTGGGTGAATTGTGTTTGACTTCATAACCAAAACTCGCCAAGGCAACACACGAAAAACTCGATGCGCTGTCCAGATTTGTATGTTATTTCTTTGTGTTTCCATGACATAAATGTACATGGCCTTGATAGTGCTTTTGTGAGTTCAATTGACCAATATAAACCACACAAACACCGCAATTAAAAGGGGGAAAGAAACTGGTGAATGGTGTGTGAAACATCACATGAATGGGTACCCCCAAACATGATCATATGAGTTGAGCATGACATACCAGTACATAAATCAATAAAATAAGAATATATGATGATGAAAAACAACAAAAAAATCTGGAATTTAAAATATCATTCAAATATTACAAATATGAAGCTCGGGATGTACATCACGTTCCTCCCCGGGTGATCACAAGGGGTTTAGAAACCCATGGGAGAGGAGGAAGAGAAAGATGTTGGGGTAGAACATCCCATAGCCTCCAGAACTGATAGGGATCGTGAGAAGACTCCTTGGGGACTCCAAAATGGCAGCACCTTTCCTCTTGGCCGAACATTCAAATAGGGAGCCCAAGGTGTCATTTTATAGGAAAATTGGAAGGTGGTTTTAGGCACAGAGATTTGATCAATCCAATTGCACGACGCATTTCGGCCTTCATAAAATCTTATATCGCTTTGGAGAAAATATTAAAGTTGTAGACCTACCTCTTGAATGTCTGCACCGAAAGGTTGGCACCTTTTGGACAACTACAGCTCAAGATATTGAGAACTACATAACACCACATTTGACTTGCTCCAAATTCGGTGGCTTGGACAGATCAGTTCGGATGGGCCCCATAGAGGCCGAATCAGGATTGGATTCCTTAATATGAAATGTAGCCTATTATATTTTGGACAGTCCCGCAAAAGTTAAGCTCATTTTAACTCACGGATTTCGCGTACTATGAAAAACAGTTGACAGATGTCCATGGATCCATGCAATTTTGGCCCATTTTTCTTCCACTTCATTAAGGGCCCTCCAAATCACCTCCACCTACATTGAAAAAATAAAAACAAGTAACAATTCCCATTCTAATATTTATTAAAATAATTAAATGATTCAAAAATAAAGTGAAATTCATTATTATATTTGGAATATTCATTACAAAACTAGTATAAAACTACGGTGTAAGGGTGGAATAAAACAGTTAATCGTGGTACGATCAGTTATTCTACACATTACCACATGATAAAACGTCATACCATGATTCATATGAACAAAAAGTTTCTAATTCATAAACAAACAACAGATTGGAGATTGATGATACCCTGCTTTTGGAATCACCTTATCACATGTACAATCTACCTACCATAAGATAGAGTAATACCTACTGCATGAAAAGACAATGTTCATATTCCAAGGTATGTATAATTATTCATAAAGTAACATTATAACAATGTATTTTAATTTAGTGGTTGCACACAGAATCAAATTACAAAATGAATCCATAAACATAATACATGTGCAAATAATGTGACCTCATAAATATTTTAAAAGACCATGTCAACATTCTATAACAATTAAATATGTCGGTTTTCTATGAGATCAACAAACTTTTCCTTAATTGAATACATCTTGTCATGTTTTTATTGGAAGTAGATTGTTTTAAATATCCAATGGAGAGTGTTTAAAGAAATAAATACATATTAATTGCACTAATGAAGAATTATTATTCTATAACAACTAGATTAGAGAAAATATTTATTTAGGTTTAATTATTCTCAAGTATATTATAATATAGAGAGGAAATAAAATTATATTTACAAAAATTATAGAACAAGAAGACTATACAATGTAAATTTTGAAAAAAATTATTCTATGATACTCTATTTTCAAAAATGTTCTATAAAAACACATTTCAAGGCATTAATAGATTGAATCAAAGAAATATGATCTAATGAATTTGATTAAATAGAGTTTCACTAAATTTATATCATTCAATTCTCTTTCACTTTCTAATTTTTTATAACATTAATGATATTTTTTACTAATATGTGCATATATAAAGACATAGTCTCCTGTACCAAATAAGTTAACAACCAATATTCAATTTAATCCTTTTATTTGTATTCCCCTGAAAAAATATGGAATGGTTCAAATGTGTACTTGAATATTTTTCATCCCATGTAAAAATGTGGAAGAGTCACTATTTCTATAAAATCATGTGATTTTTTTTTAAATGAGATTTGTGATTTTGGTAAGTTTACTTTATAATAAACTACTTGGAAATAGGGGATTTTTATGTTGTATACATTAAGTCTCTTCTTGAGATAGAGCCCCATATTTAAATTTCACTTTTTGATTTTCTAGTTATGTTTTTTTGTATTAATAAATAAATTCCTATTTTATAAAAAGTAACAAAAAATTACATTGATTGATATTCTTAATTTTTGTTTAGAAAAAGTGTTTTATTAAGTATTATTGTTTCAAAAGTAAAATTATTGAAATTTGATTTTCACTCATCCTTATTTCACACTTCATATAAATTATTTGAATGATAAAATTTATTGCTAAATACTATTTTTATTAACATGGAATTTTTCTTAAATTTTGATATTTAGATTTTAATTTATTTTTAAAAAATAATTGAGAACTCAATTAACCCCCTCTCTAATTTCTCACTCTGACCAACATTTGTTATCAGTGATGTTTTTTAGTGAATAACTATAATTTAGTTACATTTTAAGATCATAAATTTAAATTTTATCTAATATTAATTCAATATGGTTACAAATACAAAAAAGGAACTATCACTAATTATCCTCCATATTTTAATTAAAATAATTATACATAATATAATGTTAAAATGATAATTCACTTAGAGAGTATGAGATCTGGAATCTTGGTAGTAATTTAGGATAAATATGAAAAACCTAAATCTACTATGTCTATTTGGATTGAGGCTAAAAATTTAGTATATAATTTTAATTATAAATCTATTAATGAATTTTTGTTTTGTCTATGTGAATATAAATTTAGTGGGATATCTTCTTGTTCTACAACTTTTAAAATTTATGATACCCCGGAAAAAAATAAAGTGGGAAAAACTATAGTTAAATAAATTCATTTAAACACATATGCTAATAAATATGGTAATTTTAAGATGAAGCCTAATAAATACATCTCTAGTTTTCATATTAGGTTCCTTAATATTTTTAAAATGATTCATACACTAGGAAAGAAAATTATTAAGAAGTATCAAGTCTTAATACTTATTAGATTATCTATAAATATATATATTAACATATATTTCAATAAGTCAATCAGGTGACATTAGTACACTACTAGTAAAAGAGATAATTACAATGGTAATGATGTATGAATAATTAATTTAACGAAACAAAATGTAAGTGGATGAACCAAAAATGAAAGTTTTAGACATTAATAGTACTAACTCAAAAAAGAGATGATCAAATCTGAATCTCATGTGATGAAGAATCACATACTGATAGTGATGAGGAAACAAAACATTTGGATATTGATTTGAAAAATTTATACTAAAAGAGTAAATTATTCGATAAGCCCAATTATATTGGAATGTATGATAACAAATAGTATTGTAGAAAATATTGGAAAGAGGATGAATCAAAAAATGAAATAATCTATTGTGAATGATAAGGGATCAGATGAATTAATGAATACCTTTCCAAGTAGATTTATAATAATAAATATAATGGAAAAGGGAATAAAATATAAATGGATATGAAATCCAGTTAGAGGGCCTCATAGGGTAGTCCAAGTGATTCAGACTCAAGATGGGAAGATATATGTGATAAAGAAAATATGTGTTTTATGCAGAACACATAAGAGGTATTAATTATTTTTACCTGGACCCAATAATCACATTTCAAATCATTATGATTCTGAAAGTAGTGCTAAAAATATGTAAAGTGATGAATTTTTTGACAATATTAACATTTCTAAAGACGCATTTAATGAATAAAATGATAAATATATAGGTTTAATAAAATACTATTCTTTTCATGCTCTCATGAAAATAGATCTAACATTAGAAAAAGAAAATAATGTTTAATTTCTTGACCAAAATAAATAGAAGAAATTTTCTAATGAAAAATTAAAGAAATATCTAGTTAGATTAACTAATGTAATAAAAACTTTTTCGCATATTATTGGTAAATAGTAAAATCATAAATATTCCATTTTATAAGAAATAAACCTGGATAGAGTATAATTATTAAAAATAAATTTTTTCAAAGATCTATTTCTACCAATTCTATGAAAATTTCTTATTATATTAGACAAAATAATGTCTTAATTTTTTAAATTCTAAAAACTTATAATAGAAAAATAGTATGAATATTTTTTATTCCAAAATCATTTATTACTAAAATATCTATACCTTATAAAATACAGGTTCCAAAATCATTTTTGGTTTAAATAAATTTGGTCTGTATCCTTTATAAAGTGTTCCAGTAAAAAACTATGGTAACTGGATAGTGACTTTTCGTGAGGTATGACTTGAGGAAACTAATGCATCAAAAATATGATTAAAGTGGATGGAAGACATGTCACTTTGGCTGAAAATTCCAATGGGAAAATCATTGGACTTTTCCAAATTGATAACTATAAAACAATACTAATTTCTAATGTGTTATTTTTATATTTATTGAAATATAATATACTTAATATTTCTCAATTATGTGATGGTGGTTTTAATATTATAGAGTAAATAAAATTTTATAAGGTTTTTGTTTAAAATATTATTTAGTTTTTAATGCAGTGGTAAATTAAAATGTTAATGTTATAGGTTTAAATTATTTTTTTTATCACAATGTTTCTTGATTAAGTGAATTTTCTAATGAATCTGTCTAAGGCATAAGAGAAAAGGTAATTTGAATATACACACATAAAAAAGATAACTAGTAAAGGATTTTTCAAGGATCTACCCAAGAAAAAAATCCCAAGAGAAAAAGTTTATAATCATTGTTAAAATAAAATGTAGTATAAAATATATTACAAAATGATGAAAGAAGTATAAAATTATCAACCCATATAATTATTTCACATGGAATTTTTTATAACTTACAGAGTTCCTAGTTTAGTAGGAAATCATTATGTTGATATTATAGTGGATTATTATTAATGATAAACAAGGGTACACATAATTTATCATAAAAGTGATGATCATTCATATTTTTCCAAATATGATAGATATGTAGAGAATTTTATGGGCCTAGAAATAAAACTTTATAAAGTTATCATGGTTGTTACTTTGAATGCCAATATATGGAATCTTTATGATCACAACACAACTATAGTCATAAATTTTCAACTCTATTGACCTTGTATTGTAATATCATATAAAAAAGATGAAATAAAACCCTTTAATATATTTCATGATCTATGATAAATGAGTATGATTTACATGATTATTTATGGGAATAATCTATAAATATAGAATTATATAAAATTAATATAGTTTTAATTAAAACAATCATAAAAAATAAAATTTATCAATTATATAATGGTAGAAATATAGTGGTTAACTACTTTATATTTTTTGGTTGTAATGTCATTATACTAGAAAATAGAATTTAGACAAATTTTCTTCCAATATTGAAGGTGGATTTTTTTCTTCAATATTCAACATTAATTAAATCATATAGAGTTTTTAATAAAATTGTTAATATTTTGAAAGTATCTATTCATGTCATATTTGATGAAAAAAATCCGCAAAATCCTAAGTCTTCTATAAGAAATATCTAGGATAACATTTCTAGTCTAGAGATAAATTCTAAACTATGTAAAATAGATTTTGGACCTCCTGTAAAGAACTCAACCATTTATGATGTGCATAATGAACCAGAATCGATAGAATATAGTGAGTCTTTAAACACTTATATTCCTAAAATTGTTATCATGCATAGAAATAATTTCTTATATTCTATTGTAGTTTACCTAGATACGGGAAATAAAACAAGAGAATATCCTTATAGTGGAGTTGAAAAAAAAATATTTCTTATTATAGCATGAACCTATGAACATTACTAATACAATAAATGTTGAATTATGGATGATTAAAATGTAAGAGTAACCTAACAAATTTGAAAGAAATACAGTCTGGGGATTATTTGAAAGACCCAAGGGATTTGAAACTATTTTGAGTAAATGGGAGTTTAGAACAGAGGACCGCAATTCAGTAATAATAGTAAAAAAAGCCTGATTAATTGTTCATGGATATATTCATGTAAAAGGAATTTAATATGAGTAAAGATTTTCTCTTGAAGTTAAACTTAAATTTATCTCGATTAATATTTTCAATTCGCAACATTTAGTTTTCAAAGTATATAAAATGGATGTCAATAGTGAATTCTCAAATGAATATATTTGTTATAATTTTTTTGTATAAAACCCCATTTTATTTCCAAAAATACACACTCTTCAAAAAAAAAGTTTATAAATTTTAAGGAAAATTATATAGATTAATAAAATCTCTTATATCTTGGTGTGACATGAAAAACTATTTTTTTTATTTATAAAGGTTTTAAAAAAGTTATATCCGACCATAAATAATTTATTAAATGAATTATAGAATATGTTTTAGTTGTTTAAATTTATTTGGATTACATTATTTTTCATTATTCACGAAATTAATTATGAAATGAGTTTTGAGAAATGATTCACTGAGAATTATATATTATTTGGATGGGAGAACATAAATTCTATCTTGGTTTTAAAATTTTCAAAATAATGTTGTAATTATTTTAAATCAAATAAATTACCACAAAGATATTTTATAGCATTTTGACATGTATAATTCTAAATGTAGTCATACTCCCAAGAGTTATAAGTGTATGTTGGGTCTTGATGAAACTCTTAAATTAGTGGATCAAAAAACTAATAGTGGTATAATTGGATGTATACTATAACTAACTTATAATTAGCGTGAAATAATTTTCATTGTGTGTATATGTGATTATTCTGAAGAAAATTCAAAAGAGTTGCATTTACATTCTATTAAAATAATTTTTAAATGACTCAAATGTAAATGCAATTTAGGATGGACTTATCATAGGGGACAATAATTTGACATTGGGAGTTATTCAGATGAATATTTTAGTGGTTCTGTGTTAGTTAAAAAAACACATCTAGGACATGTTACTTTTTTAGAAAGTCTCAGGTTTTATAGTGTAGTAAGAAATAGAAATCTATTTAATTATATGTTGTTGACACTGAGTTCATATATATATATATAATGATATTGTGTACAGATTTTATGGATGAAAAATTCATTATTAGACTATGGATATTAATTCCAACATGTAGCCATAAATTGGGATAATATAATTGTGAAAAATATTTCTATTAATCCTACATCACATTCTAGAATAAAGAATATTTATATATGAAATCACATTATGAGAGATCATTTTTAGAATATTAATATAAATCTCAAATTAAATTTTATTGATAATCATCTTGGTGATATATTTTTAAAGTCTTTACATTTTTGGAGATTAAAATATATCAGACATGAATTGGGAATGATGAAATATGTATAACAATTTTAATTTATTTTTAGTTATTAATTCTAATGTTAAACCAATTATGATATGTTTTATGAGATTCTCGAGAAGTAATGATGAATTGTGTTTCACACGATTATCAGGAAGATTGTGAGTTTTTGTTTATATATTCAACATTTCTTCCTTGAATATTTACTCACATGGTCATAATAATTACCATAAGTGTTTACTCACAAGGTTACTCTGCACACAGTGAAAACAAATTAATATGGTCAACACTTAATTTTTTTGAGAATATTGGACATGGGATTTGCATACCTACCATAAGGATATATTTATCATGACTAATATACTTATTTTATTTACAAATACACTATAAGTAGACTTACCATGTCCATTTACAAAGATTCTTTAATGAAAATGTTTGAGTATGAAGTATTTTACATTTATTATTATTCTAAACCTTAAATTATTTAAATTAAATTTAAAATTATAATCTGAACTATTTCCCATATTTAACTTCATATATCCTCAATCCTTTAATGAAATTTTGATCGAATCAATTTCTCTCATATTGAACCTCTCCCTATCTCTAAATTTGTCTTCTCTATTTTAGCTCCCATTTTTTAACCTTCATAGATATTCAATTGAACCAAAATATTGAGAATGAATAAAATATCCGGAACCACATTTCATATTCATTTACATCCTTCAAAAAAATCCTAGATGAAGAAATCCATCTCTAGTACATTAGTTAAGTTTATTAATATTCATATTGGTGATTATCTAATTTTAGTAAAAAAATAATTTGAAGCACAGTGGTTAGAATTAATAAGATCTCTGTTTTGGAATCAAGGTTATTTTTTGAACAATGAGTTATTCCCTAGAGAGAATAGGGATAGAGTAGAATTATGGAAAAATTGTGATGTTTTAGAAATCTCTTCATAGTATTGGGAAAAGTGATTGAGATTTGCGTATAGAGTAGAATATGAGGAACATCAAAGTACATTTCAAATTAATCATCCACCCATTGAATTTTATAATTACTTGGATGACCTCACTTGGAAAGGATATACTATAAGAACCATTTCTGTAGAATTGAGTCAAGAATGTAGGATCCTGGTTAATTTTTTAGCATTTAATATTCCCATGAAAACAAGAATTTAGTATCCTCAGACATAAATACCTATTTTTCTTGTTTTATATGATTACTGACAGTAAAATAAATATTTGTAGATATGTTATTAGACCTATTGTTGAGTATTTAAATCCAAATTCAAGGTTCATTTCATTACCTTATCCTAACATCATTTTATCCTTGGTAGATTTAATTGGATTAATTACTCTGGTAGAGGAAATAATAACATTATATAAAAAAAATTATATACAAATTTTTTTATAAAATGAGATCCAATTGTAATCCATGGAAATAGTAATGTATGGTTTACCTAGAGAAACTATATGAACAGTTTGACCTAGTAAAGTATCCTGGTAGATCTAAGGAACTGATGGATCAAGGTATTGAACCTGATAATGTGTCATAGTATTCATAAGATGATATTTACCATTCTAAATATGAATAATTGTAATTTTCTATTGATGAAGTGAACAAAAAATAAATATATAATGTATACGATAATGAAGAAGCTATATTATCTTATGAAGATAATCTAAAATGGAATCACTCAGTTGGATATGATGAAATCGAGGTTTTAATATAAAGTTCACCTATTATTGGGAGAACTCCCAGAAAACCTATAATAGATACACATTAATGGTAGATAATTTTCTTATATCTCTTTTTGGGGATTATAATATAGTTATTCTAATGATTAATATCATTTTTTTATTCCCCTAAGACATGGTGGACCAACCATTCTCTCATTTCAATGAACATTGAAAGGATATTTGATTAGTGAGGTTGAAATTAAAGAGAGAATTGAGGATTAATAACTTTTTTTAAGTCTAATTTTCATGAATATTATAACAAACATGAATTTTTAGATTTTGATATAGTTGAGGATCATTCAATAAGAGATAGATCTACGAAGGATTATCCTCATTTAGATAATAGGAAATAAGATAGAAAACCCTCTCCCTCAACTCTATCACAATCTATTCCATCTACATGATATGTTCGTAAGGTTGAAATGGATTCATTTAAATCATAAATCAGGGATATTAATATGTTGGTTTTTGTTAACATTGATGAATCCTTACAACAATTGTGAAAAGGAGATATTTATGAAGTTGTGCATTTTGTGATCAATCCTCTTAAACCATGATATAATTTTCGAATGGAGATCATAAAGAATGGTATTATAGATTTGATATCTTATGTTTTTGTTCTTCATTATGATCTATCTGATATGATAATTCATTAAGACCAAAGGTTTATGAATTCTATGTTTTGACTAGTTCTTATGTCTTCTTATCCTCTTATTCAGTTAGTTGTTGATTAAGATAATATCAAAAAATTAATTTGGTTGAGATGAATGTTTTATTTTAATTTTTTAATAAGGCTCACTCTTATTTGTATGATGGGTTTCAATACCTTTCTTCCACGACCCAAGAATATTCTCTATAGGATGCCATAGAGGCTAGTTTGGGTTGATAATATCTTAAGAAAACGATTGATTATTATCTAAAAATGATATTAAGAATGTAATATATGAAAGTAATGTTTATAATTATTACTTTTGACATTAATATTCAACTTCTAAATCAATATTTTATGTCCCATGTTGAGAAGATTATATATATGAATCCAGTTTAAGAGGATTTCTGGGAGAATCTAGATTATATCCTTCTAGATTTGGAGAAGGATTTTTTAGTTATCAATTATTTCACAAGGTTGATGGAACCCTATCTATAGACCTCTCACCATATTCTTCTAGCCCCTTTATCCTTTCCTTTATATTGTTTTACCACCTCATCTATCAACTTTACTATTGGCCCAAATCTATCCCCATAATTTCAGTAGCTTTGAGCAGTTTCTAGGTGTGTAGTTTTTGGAGACCCTACATCATTATTGGATCTTGAGAATTTTTTTCTCTAATCTCTACAACTAATGGAAATGAAAAAAATCCTTCAAACAAATTTCAAATATATCCCTCATTTGGGCTCAGATTAATATTTATAATAGGGATATATCTTTGTTAAATTTTTATCTTGTTTTTAAAAAATTTAATATTTATTTTGATATATTAATGATATATGTTATTTTATTGTCATATGTTATTTATATTATTCAATATTTATTTTCTTTTTGATAGTAATAATAGGGAGAGTAGTGAGTAATGATAAATTAACATAATAAAAATTTAGGGGTAAATAAAGCATGATTTGAAAAACTTGTTAAATAGCTATTTCATTAATATTCAAATATAATTTTGATTCACTTAATTAATTTCAATTTAATTTGTATGATTCCAATTTTTCAAAAAGGGGGAGGATTTTTTACTAGAACATCACATTATTTTTGTAATGATCTCAAATCATGTTTATTTTTCTATTAACGATCTCCTTGTTTTCTATGAGAAAATAGTTTACTGAAAGAAATTTTAAAAAATGGATAAGTTTAAAGTTTACCATGACATCTTAATATATGAATTCCATGTTACAATGTCACTATATCGAACATTAAACTCCACCTTACCACATAAACAAAAAATATACCGTGAGTCTATTCATTTTTTTTTCTAAGTTATGAAATTATCACACATTAGAGATTGAGTTTAACATTCATTGAGAATCACCTTACCCCATGTATAATAACCTACCATGAGATGGGGTTTTACATACTTTATGAATAATTCTATTTACCATTCCATCATATTTTCATTTTTTTTATAGATTAATTATGATGACTATGTCTTTTAACACGGTGACAACATGAAGAAATAGTTTATTGCTTGAAATCATGAACCAAACACATGCAAAAATAAACTGACCACATGAAGAGATGAACTGACCATGTTTCCTTTCTACAAAAAACTAACCACATTTTATTTTCATGATTCTAAAAACTTATTATTTTTATGAAGATATATAATTGTGTCTAACATAGAAGTGGAACATTTAAAATCGTCAATGATTATTTTTTGAAGTATTAAATGTAGGTTCCACACATTAATGATGAATTGTTATTCATTAGTGGATAGATTATTAGAGACCTCTATTTATATTGAAGTATTATCAATAGAAAACTAATATAGACTGATACTAAAAATATTGTTATGAATATTTGAAAATAATAAGAATATAGACTGTACAGTCTGACACAATATGCTTCTATGATACTATAATCCCCAAACTCTTATGAAAAAATTCATATAGAGCCATTAAAATATGAAATCAATATCTAAGTACCCAATGAATCTGATTAGACTAATATAACCAAAATTTATCTTATTTTAATCTCTTTTTATTTATAATTATATTAAACATTGGAACTATAATTTTTAGTTCTCTTTATATCTGTAAAAATAGACACTATTATACCCAACCGGATAATACTCAATATTTTTTCAAATCCATTTATTCTTAGTACCATTAATAACTATTCATGAGGTCCTTTATGAACTATTATCAATTTCATCCCATATTTAATTTCGGATGTAGCACTATACGTGGACAGTCTTGTGTACTATACATTGTAAAACCCAATCTAGGTTGTGTATTAGTTTATTTTTAAAAAAACTTCTTGGAAGTGGGAAATTTCCATAAAAAAAGGATTAAATATCATCTTCAGACCAAATACCTTATTTAAATTCCACTGTGTGATTTTATATTTTTATATTATTAATTTTTAAATCAGTTTATATTTTATAAACTATCAAAAACCAATACATTCCAAGTTAGAATTAATTTTGGATCATATATATTATATGATTATATGACTTAGTTTCAAAATATAACATATTTAAAATTTATTTTAACTAATACTTTATACACAATATGATAAATTATTTTAATGATGAAATTGAAATATTTATACAATTTGAACAACATTCCATTTTTTTAAATTAGGTAATTTCATTCTTAGAATTCTTTTAGAAAAGAATTTTATTTGAGAAATCAATTTTATCTCACTTGATATACTAACTCCGAGCAATGGGTAGATATGATATTCTCATTAATGATATATAATTATGAAATATGAGTCTTATATAAACATTAAACCCATCATAGTACCCATCCATAAAAGATGGCGATGAGAAATGAATTGTATCCGAACATGTAGACGGTAATCTCTATGTAAACAAGAGCGATATTTTCATTTCCCATTTAATAGAGAGAGGTTGAATAAAGGTGGTTTCAAAATAATAATAACATTTTTATATATTGAGGATAACAAAGATATTATTTTATGAATAATAATTCATATTTAGAGGAGGAAAAACAATAAATTAAATGAAAGTGATCAAATTTTTAGATTTCATATTCATTGAATTAACTAATTTAAATCATATCTTAAGGGAACACATATTTTATTTTGGGATAGACAACATCACTATAATGTGCATAAGGGATTGTAGAAGAGAGCATAGTATATTTTTGTCAATCAAGAAAGCTCAATGTTGTATGAATAAGAGAAAGGGTTGATGCCCTTTTATAACTGATGGGAGGGGGACACCAAAAAAATCATAAAATATTAAAATATATTAATATAATTATTAAGAAAGATGAATGATATGGTTACATGTTTCATCAAAATCGATAATGGATGAAATTTTTGACCATATATTATTCATATTTTCCTTTTTAATATTTTTACTATTTTTATTTAATTTAATAAAATATTATTTCCATAAAATATTATTATTTCCAATTTAAACACTATTAATTTAATATTAATTAAAGGGAAAAATGAAACATTTGGAATTTAAATATAAGAAAAATTATATAATGATAGTATGTCATATAAATATACAAAAATTATGGCATGCCTAATCAAAGTCAAATTATATTAATTTTAATATTTTTTAAATTATTCATTTTACTTTTTTATTAATAATATAATTCCATCATAGATCATGCATAAGAGTTTAAGTTCACTTTAATTTATAAATATTATAAATAAATTTATATAATGAAAATAATTTTATAAATCTCAATATATATATATTTAGATTCATTCTTATATTACATTTTTTTCCTATTGGGAAACATAAAAAATATTTAAAACAAAGAGTGGAATTCTGTTAATTTCTTTTATTTAAGTATTATATAGGTCATGTTTATAGATATTTTTCCATTATGATTCTAAATTTAGGTAAAATATGTTAATGGATGAATTAAATTCATACAATAGGAATTATTACAAAAAAAATTGTCCATATCAATTAGTTTTAACATAGATTAGCATAATTTACTTTTTATAGAGGTGATAAATTTTTCAACAGTTACTATTCATATACACCAAATATAAAAGGGGCCTATTTGTCGTTTATAAACATCATAATTCATAATATCGAATAAATGACATCAAATTAATTTTCTAAATGTGGTAAAAATTAATTTTAAAATAGGATTTCAATATGCAATGAAAATAGTTTTTAGAAAAATACATTTTAAGCATAAAACATAGTTTATTATTTTTACATTCCATAAAATATATTAAGTCAATGTTAAAAACACTATTTACTCTATATTATATAATATTCTTTAAAAAAACTCACTAGTAGTGATTAATTTTATTCATTACGATATAATGTATATTATATACATAAACCATTTTTTTTAAAAAATATCTTTTCTTACATTCAATTTTTTTATTTATATATATATGATTGATACCCAAAGAATTCATGTATAATGATATAATTTTTATTAATTTATTTTTATATAGTAATACCCTCTAATCAAACGTTTATGTGATAACTATAATCTAATAACATATCATGGTTCATTTAAACTCATTGTTGTGTGTAACACAAACTATCTAAGAAATTAAATTTATTTGAAAAACATAATTCACAAAATCACAAGGTGTTACATTATACTATCCTTAAATTTAATTTAGACTTAATTTTTTTTACTCTTATACTATAAAAATGGGGATATATTTGTTTCATTACATCCTAGGGTTACCATATATCTTCTTCAAATTTTTTATTTATCCACAGAACTTTTACAGGGTGAGTAGTATTTTTCCAGAGTAATTTATCAATAGGATCCATGATTTTAACTAAATATTACTCATAAGAATGAAAATTTTCTAGTGTTAATTCATTTTTTAGTATATGGGATATATCAGGTATGTACTTTTCCAAAATGGATTCAAGAAACACATTGTGAACTTGAGAGAGGTTCACTGAATATATCCAATGATAAGAAAAAGTTCCTACTCAAATAAAAATATTAAAATGTCCAATATATCTAAGGGGTATATTTATATTTAATAAGAATTTTATAATCTTATTAGATGGAGAAATTATTATAAAACCCTTATCCCCAACAAAAAAAATCAAGGTTACACTAAATATGGTCAGCATCACCTCTCTGTCGACTCTTAGCTGTCTTGATGTGATGCTAAATGGAAGTGGAATTCTCTTTCTTTTCATTTTATATACCAGGTCCAAAAATATTTATTTCTCCAATATCATTCTATAATTTTTTACTGAAACACTTCATTCCATATATGCATTCATAAGTATCAATATCAATGCTCGAGAGAAAAATATTCTTATAGGAAATCTCAATTGAAAGAAGGAATTAATCGCCACTACCATTGAAATAAATAGAAAACGAACTTAGAATCTCTTCTAGGGTTTGATTTTTTCACTCGTACTGAACTTAATTATGAGGATGATATGACATACTAAAATTCAAATCTGTGTTCAAAACATTGTGAATATTTATTTAAAACATTCAGTTAAACCTCACATCCCAATCAGATAAAATAGAATGTTTCCCCCAAGGAAGACATAACACTTCATTAGTAAAAATTATGGAATTTTTTTATATACAAAATCATTATATAATTTGATTGATGTGGGGAATATTTGTAAATAAATCAACTACAACACATATTTAATTTTCCCATTTTGATACTTTCGGGAGTCCAATGAAAAAAAATCTAGGGTGATGTTTTCCTATTTCAATTCTGGTGTTGGTAGTGGTTGTAACATCCCCTTAGACTATATTCCCTCAGCCTTAAACTACTAACATACCGTGTAAAAATATATATACTTATAAATAGATATCACTATATTTCACCACATAAATACTTTTCATACAACTAATCACTTTTTTATTTTAGGATGAATAGGGAATAATGATATATGAGATTCATCCAGAATCTCCTCCAAATCGAGTGTGGAAGGAACATGTAAAAAATACTAACACTTATCTTGCCATAAAAATCAAAGGTAAAATCAGTGAAATTTTAAAATTATTTTACAGTACCATATATTTCTCATGTTCCTATTTGATCATCACATGGATAGATTGTTGAACACTCATTTGAGAAATATTATATTTCTCCCCTTCCTCCATGATTTCAATATACATCATTAAAAAATACTGAAGTATTTTATCTTGTTTAATACTTATAATATATAAGATAGAATGATCCTTTCATCTCAATGAATATACCACCTTATTCACTTTCCCATTGTGGAAGTGTATTGAGAATTTGAATCTTGAATTAGCTCCAACCATCTTCTCTGGTGTATATTCCCCAATTTTTGTGTGAAAACATACATAATGACTTTACTATCAATATATATATATATATATATATATATATCACCCCTTTTACCCAAATTAAATATTTCCTCTATATATTTATTGAAAAAATTACCACAGTTAACCCCAAATCTTGTGTTGGTTAATTTTTGTCATGAAGCTTCAGTTGGATTAAAAAATAAGCTATCACCATATCATTATTCATGAGAATATATCATAATACTTTCTATGATGAATCACTAGAGATTATAAGTCCTTATCCACATTAGGGTAATGTAAGAACAAGTGAAAAAACTGACATTATTTTTAGTTCCATTAAAATTTATTCACATTCATCTTTTCAAACAAACTTATATCCCTTTTGAGTTATCTTTGTGAGTTGATTAGACTGTTATTTTATAATTCAGCATAGATCACCAATAATATCCACCCCAAACAAGAAAACTGGGGATCTCAGTCATAATGGTTATTATGAAAAAAATTCTTAATAACTTTAGTCATTAATGGATCTAGTGATATACACTCAATTCAGATTATAGGACCCAATAATGAAATTTTTTTAAACCATAATTCACACTTTGAAAATATTTCATAAAGCCTCTCAATCCCCGATGTATTTAGTATAATTTTCATGGGATCTTCTATATTTTCCCTGATCTTTCAATATATATGAATATAATAAGTAAATACTTCCAAAAAATGATCAAGAAAATCTCTAAATAACCTTTTCCATAAGTCCCCAAAGATAGCATGGGACATAGTAATACAAAATTACATCACAATAAATTCATTTTGTCTATACCTTGTGTGGAATAATATTTTCAGAATATCATCATTATTTCCCCTTAATTGATTATATTTAGGATGAAGTTCAAACATAGAAATGTATTGATCTATGTGTAGATGATCAAACAAGCCATCAATGTGGGGTTTATGATACTATTAATTGATATTGGTTTTGATAAGTTCTCAAATATCAATGAAAAGTAACATTGACAAATATGTAATATTAACAAAAAAATATTTCACCCCACGGTGATTCACTTATCCGAATGCATCCCTTTTCAATAATATCATAGAGTTTCTTCATCAATTCCTATAACTCAATATGGGATAATAGTTACGATGTCGTTAAAAAGGTGTAGAAACTGGTTTACTTTCTATCAAGAACCCAACATGATTATTCAGGGGATAAGCAAGTAATTATTCTAGAAATACATCAAAAAACCCCTCACAATAGGTATATCTTTGATGTTTATTTTACACCTGAACATCAGATATAAACACCTATTTTGAATCGGAATCAATACCCATACAATGAATGTGATTTCTATCAGAAATAAATATTTAACAACACACATATAGACGATCATAGGTTGGATTTCATTATAAAATTTAGCTTCTCTTCCTTAATAATTGAGGTGGGTATTTGTAAATATTACCAATCTATTCCCATTGTAAAATAAAAATCAACCAATGGTTGAATAATAATATTTTAAGGAATAAAATTCAAAAAGTAATTAACTAAATAATAATAATAGACATTAGATGAGATCATTATACAATTAGGGGTTTCAATGATAACTCAATATCTAATTATTGAAGTGGTATAGTAATACCTTTAGAAAATTATCTGAAAATAAAATAGTGTGTAGATCATGAATCAGATAAGACATTATTTGTTCTAGAGTCGAAGTTAAGTGTATCTTTCACCATGTTTTTGTCATATCCCACTTCATAAATAGTGATCACATGATATTTCACTTTTTATCTAGTATTTTGAATTTTTTGAAATCAATCAACATCATTGAATATTTGATTTAGAAAATGGTTATTGTAGTTTCCATTCTCCTTGCATATAAAATCTAGGTGTGTGGGTGGTTCATTCTAAAATGATTTCTCTCTACTCACATAATTATCTTACTTTAACCCATAACTTCAGCATTCAATTTCTTGATTACCTTCCTTTCTAGACTTGAAAAATCTTCCAATTCCATTAGTCAATTTTCTCCAGGATTTCATTTACCCTTTGATCAAAAATGAAATATATATATCTTATATCCATTTTTTCTAAAATTTCCTTTGATGTCAATCATTATTTTCATATGAAAAACATGGTAATTGTGGGTAAATCCAATCTCGATAACCATCTTAATGAAAAATTGAATTATTTCTTCATATCTACAAATGTCCCTTATGGATAAATCCATTTTAAGACTTTATTTGGTAAAACATACTCTATGTTTGGATGATAATGCTATAATAAAAACTCATTGGTGTTGTAAAATTTTCCTCATAGGCACCAATGGATTCATCATCCTTCGTTTTAAGCACAATGAATTCAAAATCTGTTTATATGTAAAAAATAAAATAAAAGGACTTAATTAATATAAATTCTATAAATTCATAACAGTCTATGAATTCAATTTATTCTACGTTCTTTGTGGTAATGATAATTTTCCCCCATTTAATTGCTTGTCCATTAAAATGATAAACAAATTAATTAAATTTATCTTGTTCTGAACACTTGAAAATGGAATAAATATTTTCAATGGTAGTAATCCATTTATCAGTAACTAGTTGATTAGAAGATCCACTAAAAGAAAGAGGATATTACTTTAGAAAGAAATAAAAAATATTTTTTCCCTTATTATTCTCATTTGGAATCTTAGTATGATTAGTAACTTTAGAAATTATTATGATCATAGAATCAAGATTTTTCATTTCCATTCCAATATCATTAGGTTGTTCAAGCAGATTATTATTTCAATCTTTATCACATTTATCATTAACATGATTCATTTATGTTTGAACCATTGATTAAAACAAAAAATAATAGTTTTAGAAAAAATAATCGTAGTGAAAACCCATTAAATTAGGAAAAATAATCTATAGGATATCTAAATCATGAAACATGATTATATTACACCATAGGATTTACCTAGTTCATTCATGATCATTACCAAAACATTTGGTTATTAGCCTATACATAGATTAATCCCAAATATTATCATAGTATTTATCTTATTCCAATTAACAAATATTAACTAAATATTTCTCTAATACCAACTATTGAGACCCAAATTTTTATACATAAATATCAAATTTTAAGAAATGAATACTCGTTATAGAACATAATGATCCAATCATGAATCATGTAGGTCTAGTTTCTTGGGAAACAAGGATATATAATCAACTAGTTCTTACAAGATATCCATAATCTCTGACTATGTTCTTCAAATCTATTACCCTTTTCAAAAATATGACAACTATAACCATTGTTTAAAACATGGAAAATGGAAAAATAAGAAAGCGTGAGATCAGATTCTCAATAAGGGTGAATGAATTAGATATCAATGATCACATGACGATAACATGAACATAAATGTATCTGAACATTAGAATAACATGTTAAAATCATGCCACGTATATCATAAAAATAATTTGGATTAAAGGAATAAATTATTATAGTTCATAATTTATGAACCATAATTGAAAAAAATATCATATGATATGGAAGAATATCATTAACAGAATACATGGAATTTTTTCATCCACAAAAGTTTTAAAAATAATCACCTTATTAGTTAAGGATCATTTCCAAGACTATCGCAGTGGATTGGGTTCACCCCCAAACAATAATAGTACTTTAGGTTCTCTCCCATGACAATCGTAGTAGATTGGGATAACTTTATTAAGCATTATAGTGGTCATTGTTCACTCTCAAGAAAATAATAATAGAAAATGTAGAAGTTCCCAATTATGATTAAGACAACTAATATGGGGGTGAATTAGTGGTTCATTTTTTATAAGAAATATTATTAAGTTGTTTTTGGAAAATATTATTAACCTTAGATCGTGTTCAAGTTAAAATGATATTAACTAAAAAAACTATACCCCACATTTTATATGAAAAAACCACAAATATGGAGCATCAAATTATATTTAAAGGGTTTGATATAAATACCTAATTCTAACCATTATGTTTAGTTCACACCCAATATGGATTTATTTTACTAATTTATTTATGGAATAAAAATGAAAAAAAATGAAATTTTTCTACAACCTAGATGAATTTTTTATAGCCTGTTTTACCCCCAACTGTCTTTTTCATATCAAATTTCACAAAAATATCTATACACCCTAAAAAACCCTTTTTAGAAAATAATTAAAACAAAATGAAATAATGTTCTATTTAATTTATTTCTAATCCACTTCAAAATGATCACTACATCATCCACAAGTAAGATGACCCAACTTCATTAGTGAACGATCTTCATGAACATTAAAAATTCCCTAAAACATTTTCAGTATTAAAACTTATTCCATATAGAAAATAATTTGTACATGATAAATCTAAAAAAATCAGATTTTTTTTTGAAAAAATGTACAAAGAAAAGGCCATTCAAATCGACCATAGATCAGTAACCACTAATAGTTGGTGTCCATCTGAATGGATCAGTTTAGTTCTATTTATTTTTTTCTTGCTTCACTTGACTAGAAAATAAATAAAAATAATCATAGATTCTATAGACGATAGAGTTACATCCAATGGAAATATTTCTAATGTAACTCACTCTGATGGATCTCATTCTATTGGATGTCACTCTAGTGAATCTCTATAAAAAAGAACAATGATGAAAATTCTTATGCCTGGTGAGTATCCATTATGTATTCTCTAGATAAACATGAAATAACCCTTTGTTTGGAATATCAACCAACCAAAAATTGATAATTTCATCTCCTTGGGCATGTGAATAGTGTAAAGGTAAATATTTTCTTCGACCTCTATTTATACGCATCCGAGACTGGTAAATGCGGGAAAAAATATTATACTTCCTATGCAAATAAATTAAAAAATACCAGAATTTCACACTCATTTGAGCTTAATTTTGTTCTATTTCTACTATTTTCAACCTTTATTAGAAATTATAAAAAATTATTGAATGTATTAAAAATTTAAAAAATATTCATATTTACAATATATTCTCTAGTACAATTATTCGAGTCCAATTATTCATTTTTTATGTGACCCAGATTTTTATTTCTGCATAAGATTCGGTGTGATCAAATTTCATGCAGAAAATGAATCTGATTTACTTGATAATGAAAAACTTATATTATTGATGTATATATCAGAACTTCAAACTCTAAATACATTTATTTTGTTTCAATTGAATTTTAATCATTCATATATTTTTCTCTTGACAAACTGAAGACACAAAAATTTTATTTCCCACATTGATGGTTCATGCCAATTGAAAATTC
The DNA here is from genome assembly GCA_963277665.1 of Viscum album. Taxonomy (NCBI): domain Eukaryota; kingdom Viridiplantae; phylum Streptophyta; class Magnoliopsida; order Santalales; family Viscaceae; genus Viscum; species Viscum album. Next base: position 1,844,426,871 of record OY728132.1, on the reverse strand, counting down.
GTGATTGAATTTTTGAAACATCAATATAATTCAATCATCGACTACCACTTCTATACTGACAATCCACTTTTAACATTTTTAATTACTTTATAATTGCTATTCAATTATTCATACATTTACATAGTATAATATTTAATCAGTGTGAACAACCCGTATGATGTACAAGTTTCTCCTTATTTTCTGATGCTAACAAATCCATGTCACTCCAATCAACTAGTCTCAAAATATATCTTGATTGTTTTGTTTCCAAAAAATCATGCTTAATCAACAAATCTGGTTATACTAATTCAATTATGGAAGTATGATGTTATTATACCAATGGACCAATAATTCAAATTCTTTATTGGTTTGACTAAAAACTACATGTTTGATTTCTCACACTTCTCACCTCCAATGTATTCCGATGAATTAGTCCCATTTCATTTCTTTCCTATTCTATGGAACAACCTTATCATATCATTGAAAATTATTATAACCAATTATATTTCCATTTCTAGATTTCTGACAACTACTGGATCTAGTTCTTCTAGTTATGATGAGATATGTTGAAAACACTTTAATGTTAGAAACTCTGGAAAGATTCATTTCATAATTCTACTCACTCTGGCTTGTATTATGAGCCTCTTTATTATATGAATGACCAATAAATAATTGTATATTTTCATTAATCAAACTAAAGTTTGATCTTCTATTTCTTGAGATATATATATAAAACCATGTTTCCTTTGTTTTTGCATCATGACCCCTTTGTCCGGAAACACTTCATGGTTAGTCCGGTAGGGTCTATCCAAATACCAAATCTACACTTCTTCTACTTTAAACATATTTCATCTACTAATAAAAAATACAACCAAAAAATAACTTGTGCCTATAAATCTCTCTCATTGAGATTATTGAAAATACCAAAAAAATATTACCAAAAAAATATAAAAAATTTATATATTTAATATGTGTACACACTTTTTCATATTTATTCGTTTTCTTGATCCCCCTATTTTTATTTTCCCCCTTATTGGCAATCAAATTAAAAGGGTTCAATGTTTTTTCTTGAAAAATATTATCACATGTGTTTCTTAACCAATATCCTTTAAATAAATATATCAAAATCTATATTGGATAACCCAATGTCAAAAACAAGATTGTATAATCAAGCATATTAATTTTTTCCATAATATAACTTTCATATAATTCATTTTCATGATTCTATCAAATTTATAAAATATAAGGAATTTGATCATATATTTGTTATGATAAAAATAAAATTCACTCATAACAATAAAAATATTAGAAATGTTAATGTGAAAATACAAATCTTTCCCAAATTCTCATTTTCACTTCATTACAATCTTCTGAAATAGATATAATAGAGTCAACAGCTCAGCATTAGATTTTCTCACGCAAAAGTTTAATCCTCAAATTCTCATTGTCAAACCGAAAAAATAGTAACCCAAATTTGTTACTTAAAATAAATCAATTTAATAAAAAAAAATTAGTAATGAATTTTTTTAGATTAATTAGGAAACTCAATATTTTCATACAAGCAACACTCGAACTGATACTCTTCAATCAGTCTTATGATGTTAACTCTTTTAAATATTCTTTAAATAAAATAATAATAAATGTCCTAATCTAATCCAAGTGGACCTAAAGGATCATATTTTATTCCTACGGTTGTTTTTGTCGAATTACACTTATCCAATAAAATTAGGACATGTGTTAGCGTAATAAAAATGTCATTTTTACCCTTAATTACCCTATTAACTTTTAACCGTGGTAAATAAAAAAAAGTTATTATTCATCAAAAAATATTATCATATTATTGAACCAAATTTTACTTACTCATATCAACCATGTCTCTCATATTTTTGAAATTCAACTCATAGAAGCCGTAAAATTATGTTTTATACAAATTTAGAAATTCTCCTATGAGGTGGGTAAAAGATGGTAAAAAGTTCGATAAAATTTTATATATCTAAACATATTATAAAATGATTCCAATGAATCATGTTGAACATATATATGTATTATGTATCTATTTTGACCCAAAAAAATTTAAATAAAATAATTATGTATTTAATTAAATATACGGTTTTAAACAATAACACAGTGTTTTACACTATTCATCAAAAATTGAATGTTTTGAGAAAAATAAAAAAAATTCACCATAATCTAATTTTGATATTAAAAATCTAAAAATGAAGTCCATTTTGAATGATAAAATTTATAAGATTTCAAAAATTTGGTATTACTATTCATAACGGCTAATTTGATTGGTTGTAGTGTGTTTGAACTCAAAGTTGCGTACAACACAAGCTATTGTATTATTCAAAGTAAAACGTACCGTGGAAGCTTGGGGTGTTACAAGATTGATAATGTAGTAATAATTTTTTGTACTTATATGGTATAAGGATATAAATAAAAAATAAAAATTTTATATAAAAATTTTAAATTCTAGGAGGCCAAATAAATGATAGGAAAATATTAATAAAAAATTTACATATGGGTAATATATATTTGATATGTGTTAGGGGTATAAAATTTCTTTATCTAATGACTTCCATGCTAGTATAAACTCATGAAAAATGATATGTCTTTCCAAAACATTGTTTAATCCACTTATAGCCTGATAGAGGCTCCACTTACTACATTATAATCATCCTTAGAAAAACCCCACCTCATAGAAATAATATATTACAATACAAAAAATACAATAATAATATTGGGATTTGGATAATGTATTTTTTGTATATGGATATTTTTAAACATAATAATATATTTTGAAGTTGGTACAGTGATATGGGATATTATAAAAATTATAAATACAATAATAGACTTATAATAAGGGTGCATAATAAGATTGGTTATGGAAATGTAATGGAATAAAAATAATTCTAAATGAGAAGTGAATAATGGATGTTATAATACAATAAATTACAAAGTATCCTATTACTGCTTTAGAAATAACACGTTATAAGAACAAATGAGGAGAAAATTGAGTGTATAACAATGATCAATATGTTTCGAGTGTAGAGTAATTAGATGCGGGGTGGTTATTTATAGAAAATTATGGGGAATTGATTAATAATTTTTGGATTTAGGAATTGGAAATAAATATTAGGGAAAATGAAAAATCCTTTACTTTTCTTTGTTATAATACATAGTTTTTAAAATTTATGACTAAATGTCTAATATTTTTTAATTTAGGAACCTATCTCAAATTTTATATATTACTACTTCTATGGGAAAATTATTATTCCTAATGAATTGTTATTAATACCTTATATTCAATTTTAGACTTCGGAAATTCCATTATATGTTTAGGAATTACATTTAATCAAATAAAATATATCATATAGAAAAAATAATTTACTTTTGGTTATGGATTTACATATTTTAATTATTTATTATTTTTTATATTATGAGTAATTTATAATACATAATACATATTCATACTATATTTTATTAATAACCCAAAAATTGAACTATCTTATAAAATTTTGCGAAAACTGTAATTTAATATTTTTTATGTGATGTTTCCAAATTTAATGTCCTTTTATTAATGTAATTTTCCACATATAAGAAATTTTTTTATAAAATAATATTCTAAGTGTATTTAAAGTTGATAAATTTAGCATAAAAATATTATAATCATATATTTGTTAAAATATTTTTTTATTATAAAAAATATGTTTATTTGTTTATTTATAATAACTAATTAAAATAAATTAATAGTTATTAATTATTTTATTTATTTATTTGTAAAATTGTATATATAATGGTTTATGCACAATTATAATGTTCTGATTTCTAGTAGTGTGATTAAAATGGTTATCTTACACTTCCATGGTGTATATTATACATTATTTATAATATTTATTATAACATCCAAAATTTACAGTATCATTCTTTTAGTTCATATACTATTTTTATTCAATTTTTTTTTATTTTCACTGTAATATAAGTGCATCGTGTATATTTTTATTTATTTTTAGAATAGTATCTTATAGTGTACAAAATTATTGTGTTGCCTTATATTTTTATATTCTCAGAATCACTAGTTGTGGATGTTATTGAGAATAAAATTATATAGTTTTATGGACTATTATATGATGATGTAATCAAATTTAATGTGTACTATTATAGACATGTAATAATATGTGTATTTATTATAGTATTTTAGTAGGATATACATTATCATCCCTTTAAATAATTTCATCCTAGAAATTTGAGGTATAAAATCAATTTAGGAAAAAATGTAGGTATTTTTTCACATTAATTACTAAGGATCCCATGATGATACCTTTCTATTTTGATTCTAAAAAAGTACCTTCCCCTACCATGTTTTCCAAATCCACAACACTTTCTTTTTAGTGTTAAAATATGGAAAATGTAGTCATTATAAAACAAGTTATCTTCTATATTCATTTCATCGATGGTGAGTATGTTCATTGAGTCTTACAATATTTATTAATAGTGATACATGGAAGAAATCATGCATTTTTTATAGGGTTTTTGTCAAATTAAAATTACAGGACCTGGTTTTAACTATCTCTATATTCTTAAAAGTTCCAATGTATATTATATAGTTCCTTGGTCTGATGAGATCACTAATAGGGGAGAAATGAACCACTTATCTATTTTATTTTTATGAATATCCAATATTAATTAATCCTTTCTCTCTTATTAAGTAATTTATCAACTCTTATTATTGTTTCTCAACCTTACTTGAATATATATATTTAAAATGAAAAATACACTTGGATTTATATTGTTTGAAATTTAAAACCTAATTATTTCTAGACCATTGTTGTGTTTCAATTCCTAAAATCTGAACTATGGATTTCTTGGGAACAATGAATAATTTATTTGTGAAAAATAATTATGATAAATCCTCAAAATTTCTCATTAAAGAATATTATAATTTATCTGATATTTAATTTTTCGCTACAACCACCTCCCAATGGGTTCTTTATAATAACAACTAAAAATTTAAACCAACATCCTAAAAATATTATAACAATGTTTTACAGGGGTCTATATACTAACTCTAAATAGTTCATATAAGGCCCTCATAAAACCCTAATTATATAATTTCTTTGAATTTTTCTTCAGTTGTAGATATTCCACATTCTTCTTTAATTCTTCATGCTATCTCTTCTTGAGGATAACATCACCTTACAAAACAAGATCCAATGACAATGAAAAACCACAAGAAGTAGGAAGTGGTTTCTTATTCAAATTTCCACCATTAATTCAACATAATATATTCCATACCATACTTCTTATTAGATGTAAATAAAATTACTATATATGATAACATTATATTTTTCTTATTCATTGACTAAAAATACTTATTTATTGTAACAATTCTAATAATGGGTTATCATATTTTACCTTAATTTTTTATTTCTCACTCTATCTTCTTTATTTTATACTATTTTTTATATATATTCATTATGTGAAAAAAAAAATTCATAATTTTGGAGTATTCTCTCATATTAGAGGTAGAGACATATTCTCTTTCAGTTCTCATTAAAATATATAACTCAAATATAATCAATGACTTCAATTAGTACATGAGACTCAACATCAATGATTCGACAAAATATTTTATTTCAATCTTTTTTTCTTATAAAATATATACTTTTATTTTATCAATACATAAATGGGCATGAGATACATCCAATGTGATGTGGAACATTCCTTTAATGGGATAGAGTGAATCATGCATCATCATCACTAAATCTGATTTAATAAAAAAACATCACGTTATGTTTATTGCATTAATTATTAACATCTTAGATTGTGATCCATTTTTTTGATCAAGATATTTAATACCAAAATATCCCAATAACAACATTATATGAACTAATTTCTATTTTCATTTTAAAGTGAAATTTTGTTAAAGTATAACTTTTTTATGAATTGGATTGTGAATTCAAAATCAATGATAAAATTTGCCTACTGATGTCATATTATCTTATTAAATTTCATATTTTTGTGGAAAAATTAAAAATTCATATAACTGGTAAATTCATATTATCAAAATTCTATGATTTGTTGAAATTTTGTAGGATTTTTATGCTCCCACAATGTTATATGATATCCCCTTCTCAATGTCTAACGATGAAGAAATACACTCCCTAAAAGTCATATGCTCATGTTGATGAATTTCTATATCCTAAAATTGATACATTGTAGTCATGATGACCTCTTAATATCTTAAAATATCCTAAAGTCATATGATCATATCTAATTACTTTATTTACTCATATAAATATCATAAGAGCTACCCGATGTATTACAATTAATAAGATGTCATGTGATGGAGTCTTATAGTACATAATAAAAACATTATGATCTATTAATTTTACATTTATTTCAGTTGCAGGAAGTCAAATGACATACAATTAATGTCTTACATTGGATCAAAGAAACATAATCTCCTTATCGTTATATGATAAATATTTATCCAATTTTTCAATATCATTAAAAATTATATAATTATTCTAATTATTGAATGATGTCTTCATATATAACTTGGGTTTCTCTAGAATTGTAAAAACCATATCCAAGGAATCATCAACCTAATTTCAGTAGTAAATATTCTATAAAATTCATTGATAAATTATCCAATACATTATAGAAAAATTGTATTACTCCAAACATAAACATACAATGTACCCTCATAGAAAACTTCACTTTCATTTTCCCAAACTGATGTGGACTATATTTGAACAATTACTACCTCGCAAGTAATTATTTCACCATGATTAACATATCACAAAATTGAATCATGTATGGTTTATACATTAAATATATCCAGGATAAGATCTTTTAGGGTATCAATTTATCTTTCCAATTTATCTTTTATGTTTAATGAATGTATATCAACTATAATAAACAAATATTGAAACCATCTCATGACCATGATAACAATTTTTTTGGAAAAATATTTTATTCCATCCATGGGAACAAAATTATACCACTTTAGATTTATTGTCAATACCATGAATAATTATAATATCAAAACCCGTTTTTTAACTTATTTTATTATCCTTATTAATGAAAATAATTGTAGAGGGAATTTTGGTTCTTATAAATCAATCATTTTCCCCTCAATCAATGAGAAGAAAGACATTCCATTAAAAATTATTCTCTATCCATTAATCTCAATTATAAAATGTTTCACTTGTGATAGAAGTATAATACCACACACAACATAACCATTATTCTTTGGTTAATCAACTCTATGTCTACATGGGAAACCTTTTGTATAAAATATGAGAGAATTCACCTTGACTTCATCACTCACATTTTTAATTCTATAAGTTACAACACTAAAAAAATATATAAATAGGGGTAGCCTAAGAGAATTATCATGAATTTTAACTCATATATTTTAATTATAAAATCCATAAAAAATGTTTATGTTCAAGACATATTACAATTCATTCCTTCTATCAACTAACACTAAACATTTGTTAATATATTCTTCATAATAAAAAATTGGTTGCGATGTTTTATTGGAATACATTATCCATAAATTTTGATGGACTATCTAAAATTTGAGATTCCATGTATATTTATATTTTGATAGCCTCTCATCATTTTTTTATACAGCTTTAGGGGTGTACATCATTATATTACATCATGAAATTGAATGTACTCCATAATACATGACTTTTATTTTTTCTAGCATTTACAGCCTCATTCACTTCTACTTATTTTGTCAATATAATTACCTACTTATTAGTACAATAAGGTCAAAGGTAATAAGGAGTGGGATACCGTTATTTATAATGATTATAAGAAGGTTGATATATTTCTATCATATGAGATCATCCAGTCATTCTAATTTAATTATTGGGGATACTCTTCATGAATTTTCCCCTTTTTCATTTATCTTTTTATAAATCATGATAGAATCCCTTGATAAATGGGAATATTAAGTGGGAACTATTTGATTTCATGAGAAGTAAGGGAATATGTATCTTAAAATTATTTATTACCCCTCAATATTTTTTCTTTTCTCTAGGTTGTAATGTCATATAGTTTTTCTCCAAGACCAAATGCTTTGTATCTCCCTCATAATTTCTCATGGTCTTCAGGTTTTCAATGATTTTATTCAACATAATAATGTTTTATTGATTCCATAAGATCTATATATTTTCTATTAATTTTTAAACTGATTTTATACTTATTATTTCATTATTATAATATTTTCAGTATATGATATCTAATCAATAGTTTTTTCACCCTCAAACGTTTTGTCCTTATAAGATTATTTCTTCTTCAAAATTAATTATTTCTCATATTTTTGAGTCTTATGCATATTAATTTCTATCAGTTTCATAGAAATAAAATGTTTTATCATTATTCGTAGGATTTTTTTAACTAAAACTCAACCACCCAAGGAATAAATCATGAGACTTATACTTCCTATATATTGACATGTCTATTTTAAAAAATATTATTGTTATCTAAGAATATTCAATACTTTATTTATTAATTTATATTGGGGTTTTCCCATTTATAATATCATTTTTCCACTCCATTCAATATGATGAGACTTTTTAAAATATTCTTAACCTCAAAAATATATAAGTTATATATCAAAATTTGAACAACTAATGGAAATTTATTTGGTATCATTTTGAGCATTTATAAATGGGTTGTACCATTTTCATGGGGGTTGTTTCCTTATTATCCATGTATGATTAAGAATGAATCTATACTACTTTATTATAGTCATGTATTATATAAATTATGTTTTTATATCATTAATTCATCATGATTAAGCCTCATTTATTTAACCATTATTCATAGTTGACTTTGCATTACGATCATCCAAACATATTTTCCTATTTTAAAATATTCACATTTAAATATTAATTTATTATATAAGAAAAATTGTTTCAAAAACATATCATATTTTATAATTCTCAAGTATATTTATCTTATTATTTATCATAATATTTTTCTCATGTAAGGCTTCTACTTACAACCTTATCATATACTCAATATTGGCATATCCATCATCTTCTTCATTGATTGTTGTAACTTCATTCCCCTTATCATTTTCAATGAGTGTAATATGATCCTAAAAGTGATCATAATATAACTCAATTGAGGATATTTAGTGTTAAACTTATTCTACACTCATTAAATCCATCCTAGTTTTTTATTGATGGGTTCTTTTTTACTTATAATATCATATTTTCATTTTTTTTAGGTTCCATCATAGAATGATCTTCTTCATTATCCACAAACTTAATTTCATCATAATTTTTTTGGGGAATTAATTAAAAAAATTACAACACCTCTACAATTATATCACATAAGTGTGATATCACCCTTATATTTCAATTTTACACTTCTCTTGTTTTTTTATTAAGATACATGATTCTCTTGTGTTCTCTATCTTCTCTATATTTTGATTCTAAGAGGTTTTCATCATTATTTTCTTTCATATTAAGACCTTTCATGGATTTAAATGACATTTCCTTGTTTATCTTCTTTTTTAACAGTATGAATTTTCTCATTTAATAGTTTAAAAGAGAATTATGATGATCATTGAAAGATAGATCTCTAATATCTTTTAGGGAAGTTATAATTGGTTCCAAACTATCAAGTAAATTTGTCATCAACATATCCATAGTAATTGAATCATTAAAAGCTTTCCCAAAATCCTATAATGTTATTCAATATCACATTTAATCGAGTAATATAATTTGAAATTTTATCATTATCTATCATCCATGTATTTTCCATAATTTACATATAAATATAATTCACAGATTTCATGATCTTTAAATTACTTGCATACATGATTTAAATTTTTTCAATATCTCCTCAGTAGTTTAATATCCCATAAAATTGTTGTAATAGGTTTTACATCATAATGATAGGATGTAATTTAAGGATTTACCCTATAATTCTATGGATATTTTATTTTCATAAATCATCGGAATATCTCTTCGGAGTGAAGAAAATCCCACTATAACTACAAAACATACCTCAACTATTTGTGAGAAAATATATGAATGCATTTAGTTAATTAATTTTAAATTTTCATACCATCAAAGAACATAACCCCTATATTCATTATTAACTTCTAACTCTATATCATCAATCTTTAGAAAAGGATACATAATTTTAGAGGGAAACTCAATATGGTCAACTTTTTATTCATTTCCTTGGTGAGATAACTGAGATTTGGAGGGGGTGAATCAGTGATATATTTTATTTTTATAAATATATGTTATTAATTTAAAATATGTAGCTGGTTAGAGAATTGAAACACCAATTGTATTTTATCTCAATATTACTTTAATATATATGATGTTCAAGGATTAAGTAACAATTATTTATAAGGATTGTCCTTGAAATCATACTCCTTAATAAGTTAGAATTCTATTCTAAGTCTTGGTTTCTCCACTATTAATTATATGTATACAATTTATAATCTATATTTTTAAAAAATTAATACTAAATCTTTTAAAATAACAGGAATATATTCGACAATAATGACTAGTATTTAGTATTTAATGTAACCACATACTGATGGGTTATTTATACTAGTATATTTCTAGTTGAATCAATCTATAAAAAAGTTTTGAAATCTTCCTAGTGGGGTCATTATACTTCTTCTTGACAGTTCTTCAAGTTCCATTCATAACATATTGTTTGAATTTTTTTCAAATTATTTTTTAGTCTTAGGAACTCAGTCATCTTATCCTTCAAGTATGCATGTCCGCTATTCTTGAAGATAGATTCAACTTGATCACATGTTCTCTTGATAATGAAATATTATATATAGTTTTAAAGGGATCCCAATTTTCAAATAAATATATTTTTTAACTCATTAGAATCCATAATGTATTAATTTTTATTCATTTATGGATACAAAAATCACAAATGTGATCAGATTAAACTCTTATTCTTATTCAACTAAAAATATTTATTTATCACAACAGTTCTATCAAAGGTTTCTCTAATTTCTCCCTCTTGTTTTCATATTTCACACTATCATCTTTTTACACTACTAATATTTGTAAACAATAATTATTTGAATATTTTTTAATATTTTTTATTGAATCTTTAGGATTCTAGGTGGTAAGATATTCTCATATTTGGACTCATTAAAATCATAAATCAAAATTGAGTAAAGGAAATCAATTCATTCTTACGACTAATAATATATTATCTTTCACTATATTTGAATATCAAAATATATTTACTTTTTGAAAAAATAAAAACTTTTACATAATTTTGAAAATTTCAATTAGTACATGATATATAGAAACTATGATGTTGTTCTTTCCTTTTGTGACATGAAGCATATCAGAATCCATCTTCTTCCTTACTTGATCATATTAAACCATAAATAATCACCCCTATTTTGATGTTGTTATTATTGGTAGATATAATCATGATTTTTTTGATTGATCATGATATTTAACCCATGCAGACCATAGAATTGATATCATCCAAACCGATTCCCCTTTTTTATAGAATTGAATATTCAAGAAACACTAATTCATAGTTTAATATATAATGTTGAATGTTATGTTGTATTCTTAGATAAATTTTGAAATTTATGTAATAAACACTCTTGAAATTTCTTATTTTTGGAGAAAATGAGTATTTATTAAAAATAATTAAATCATATGATTTGAATTTATATGATTTGTAGAACATTCATAAGATTTTATAATCCATCAATGTCACATTTTTCACCCCTTATCATAGTATTATTATAAAGTTATTAACTCTATCAAATTATTACTATAAAATCTTACAATCCATGTCCAATTATTTATGATGAATTCATATCTTCTTGTAATTGTATTATAATACCCTAAAATTCATATGATGAATTCATACAATCATGAATAATTATTTCAATATTATAAATGTCATACACTTTGATTATTTTTGTATTCTTATGTCATATCATATATATATACACCACCCAGGGTCTTACAATCAATAAAAATTCCTATGATGGAGTCTTACAATCGTTAGGAAAAATAATATGTTTCAATAATTTTCTATTTATTTAATTTTTGGAATCCCAAATGCATACTCTCAATGTATTATGTTTATGTATATAGAGATATACATTTTTAGTGAATTCCAAAAATTCTTGAATAGTTCAAATTCAATAAAAAAGTCTTTACATGTCACCAAAGGTTCATTAATATTAAAAAATATATATTTTGAATATTTACCTAGATATTAACAAATAAATAGTCCATGAACTCTATGGATGGATTCTTAGACTAATTATAGCTCATTTTTTTACATCAAACACACATATTAAATCTCACCATATATAATCTACACATTTATTTTTACAAATCGATATTGAATATATTGGAATATTTGATTTAACTCAAGTATATAAATTAATATTATTAGCAGCTGACACAATTGGAACATGTAACATTTCTTCCTTCAATTTTTCCATTATGAGTTATTTAAGTGAGAATATTATCATCCCATTTTCATTAATATGTACAATTACAATAGTTTACTTAACTATAACTTATGCTGAAACCTTCTCATAATCATAGTAGTTGTTCTTACTAACAAAAAATACAATACATACATGGATAAAACACCTTGTATATTTCTTCCCCCTCTTAAAAAACCATAATGACTCACTTCTATAGTGATACATTCTATATGGTGTGATCCACTATATAAAATTCCAAGACCATCCTTCGGTTATAACAACATATTTTTTTATTTTATCAATATTTATACAAGTATAGATAGCTCAAACGTTATAAATTTGCATAAGAATGAGTTTTGGACTAATAAGCATGTTTTCACCAACTTCATCTGAGTGGGGTAAAGTATGAAATGTTTTCTCATAGAATGTGTCATATAGTTTAATTGGAACAATGAGGTAAAACATGTTATTTTATTAAAAAATATACATAGGAATATAATGGTACCATGTTACATGGAAGTCTACCTAACTATATCTTTTAATAAATGGAAGGTTATTATATATCTACCATAAATATAAGGTTGATATGTTGCACTAAAATGAATATTAATGTTAAGAACCATCTAAATACACCTCTAAAATTTTAATTTAAAACATGGGTACATAATATATAAAACTGATAGAGGTTCACCATGATGTCTCAAAACATCTTGGATATAGATCCATCAAAGAAACCCAAGGAAACCTATCCACACAAAAAAATAAGTCTTCTCATGGACATAATCAAAATATAACAAAAATTCTCGGAAATTGAAATTTATGCCATGGAACTAAACAAATCAAGGTAAAAAACGAACATGACAGATTATGTTCTTTAGATAAATTTTCCAACATGTATGTGAGTTACACTACAGACTTTATATTCATTCACCAAAAGTAAATAAATTATATTTAATGAAATACAGGTAATAATATTTCATTTTACTTGATTGATTATTTGTAAATAAATTATTTAATTTATTTAATCAAGATGCATTATACATTCCATTTGGTATACTATAGATGTACTAAATGTCTCTATGTTTTATTTCATCCCACAATGCCTTTTATTGGAAAATTGTTCAATCATCCTAGTCACATTTCATTCACACATTCATGGATAGAATCTATATGAAATTTTATTATTAATTTCTAGTAATCACATTGACCTATAATTATTTCATTATAAAACATCTGATTTATTCATTTGATAGACTTTCTTCGAGAGATTTCACAAAAAATTATGTGATTCTCATTATATAATTTGTATAATGAACTAATAATGGTCATTATGCTACTAAAGAGATATATTTTCATTATATGTATAGTAATTCTAGCCACCAACCACTGAATATAATTTCATTAAATTTGAATTCATTATAGGAACCTATATTAACCATAAATGTGGGTTCACATCACAATAATCTCCCATTATAATACTTGTTCCCGGGAAACTCCTAAGCTAGCCCTTCGATAAAATTCATCACATCATTTTTTTCATTAGTGTTAATTCTTTATCTTTTTACATTTACATAATCTCTATAGATAAATGGAGTTTCCATGGACAATCTTAAACAAATTTTTATGTAAACAAGTCTGATAAAGTTTGGCTACCATATATATTTTTTATGTTATGAACTTTATCAAGAAATATTTTTCTAATGAAGTGGTACTTTAGGTTGAAATTATTTTTAAATACACGTGAAACTAAATTTTTATCCATTTCAATCACATTTTGGATATTACAAAAAATAATATATTAGACATAAATTCTTCCCAATTCCTTCAAAGATTTCATCAATAAAACTTGATCTCTTCATTATTTCATTGTTCTTATATACTCAGCATCCATTATACATAATATAATAATATTCAATAGTCATGAAATCCATATAAATATCATTACAACATATGTAAAAAAATATAATTATTATATTCTATGTATCTATATATAAAGTGATGTTTTAGTCAACAAAACCATACAAAAGATATTAATATGAAAAACAAGGAACCTCTTGTCAGATTCCAATTAAGTAACAAAGGGACCAATGAATAGATTTAAAATTATACTTAACTATAATTGTCCTAAATTGAATAAAAAATTACAATTTTGAATGTGATATCTAGTAGGATACCAATCATACGGTGCATTAAACTTCTAATAACTGAATAATATAACATTATCTCCATGAAGTAATACTTTTCTTCCATAGTTAGTGCTTATGATCTGGTCAATTTGATGTGTCTAGAAATATGAGAATAGAAAAGAGTGTAACTAATAATTCCAATCCTTTTAATGATATTTTTAATGTACACTATTTGAGATAACACTAATGTGGAAGATTACATGGCCCTCTTGATCCATATACATAATATATTCTTTGATGAATTGAGTTCAGTCATCTCAAAAACATCAGTAATACTTATTTTTAAATATCTGAATATTCATGTCATCTAGTCCAACAATAAAAATGTCATCGATATAAGATACAAATTTAATGAACGTGTAATCATACCATTTCTTATAGTAACAACAATGGTCAGTTTTAATTCTACCAAATTCTACTTCTAACATAAATGATTAGATTTTCTGATTCCAATTACCTATATTGTTCTTCAATCTATATAAACTTTTCATCAATTTAGATACTTAATTATGGTTCTCATATTCCCTAAAAACTATTAACTTCATAACATAAATTTATTTTGAAAACACATATTGAGAAATGGATATATTTTAATCAATATTCAATATGTATAGATCTTATGAATCCGGCATAGATAAAAAATACAATTAGAATAGTTTTATACTAGTGATGATTTTTTTTAGAGGAATCAAAAACTTCCTTATATTTAAAACCATTTCCTATTACTCGTGATTTCTGTTAATTATTTTCATCAGCTTCTTATTTCAATTGGTAAAACTAGTTTTTTCTTTAAGAATTTTTACTATCTAGACGTTCAACCATATTTTATGTTATGGATAACTTCATTGATTCCAATATTAATTTATATTTTAGTTCAACATTTTCAAGTCACATAGAAATTCCAATTCTTGAAGACATTTTTCTCTTTTGAATCCATTAAAAACATAATTTATTTCACATTAAAATATCTCAATTGTTATCTTAGTTCTAGTTGATCACCTCAACTGAATAGGCTACTCCACTCTTCCAAACTCATCACTCTTTATTGGTGTAATGCTTCTTTTAATTAGTTTTTTTCTACTAACTTGACCATCCTCTTATGTTTGGTATTAAGTGTACTATAAGTAGGTCATTAATATTGACTTGTTCTGAAATCCTCATTCAATATTAAATTATAAATATTTTTAAATGCACGATCATTTTTCTATTGGAGTTATTAATCATAAAAACTAGTTTACAGAAACTTTCTAGAAGTGGTGATTGAAATAGTATCTCTCATTAATCATCAACTAATGTTTCCTTTATTGAGTAATTTTACCCACATATTATATTGAATTCAGTCACATGATATACCGTTGTAATCAATTTCAGAAATCTTAATCAAAACAAAAACCACAATATGAAAACCTCGATACATTAATTTGGATTTTCAATCATATCAACCAAGGCCTTCCTAACATCCTCAATTTTTTTATCTCATGATTGTTAATTGAGAAAATGTTTTAATAAATATATTATAACCACTTATAGGTGTATTCTGTCTATATTTTATCAGCCTTACATATATATTGTTTTATTATTAACACCTTTAATTGACTTTCATTATCTTTTTGGATGTGATAATATTCTATTTTCATCCTCTATGAAGCAATATTCATTACATTGAATTTATAGATCTTGATATTCCCTTCAAATCACACTATATATGTACTCTAACTTGTGTGACAACTGATTATAGAGAAATATATCATTAATTTTACTTAATGAGAAGAGACCACCAATCACCTACTTTTGATAGAAATAATATAATTTTATGCATCTAACAACTATAATGTCATTTATATCCTCGAAGAGGATAAAAAATCCAATGGGATTTTATTTCCCTTGAATATGTGTATTAGAAGAAGGAAGTCTTCTGTCCCTACAAACCAAAAAACTTAATGTCACTTACCATAGTGGAAACTAAAAAAATTACATGAAATTGATATTTATGAAATGAAAATATGAAAAAATAATAATAATAAAAAGAACACATGAGACTGAAGTACTTCACAACACTAGTTCAACATGCATAGTGGAAACACTATGGTCTATAGTTTTATTAATTGAATGTAAAAATGTAATAATAGAATGATAAAATTGTGTGTATGATTTCATTTAATAGGATTTAAACTCTGTAACAATATAATTTATAGTGCATAATTAGGATGCAGTACACATTCCACTAGTATACTATGCATGTAATATATGTCTCAATGTTCTTATCAGTCCCCATACAATTTCATAAGTAACGCATCCAGTCATCTATGTCACACCCTCTTTCTCCATTCATGGAGATCATCTGTATGTAATGTAACTATTTATTTCCACTAACAATGTTTACCTTGACTAGGGACATTAGTAACCATCAAGAGTCGCAATTTTAGAGACTTCCTTATCGAGAGTACATAGATCATCTAGGAAAACCATTAATATAATTGATGAACAAAATCTACAATTCATATTGCGGGAATTGAAGAGATGAATAATAATATTTTACACTCTTCTTCAAGCCTCCTAACACTAACTATATTTTTTATAAATTTATATTTGATGCATAAACTACCAGTAACCTGAATATTTTCTTCTTATCCAAATAAATCCCTTTGTAGATATGTATAGGTCAGGGGGTGATAGATCCAAGTGGGGTTTTCTTTTGGGGAGAGTATAGCAAGATATTAAAAATATAAAAAATTAATATTTCCCACACATTATCTAACACTAAGACATTTTGTGAATGGTTTTTTTTTATATAAATTTAACTTGTATTTGAGCCCATTTTGTGTTTAACACAGTGTTTTAATGAAACATGAAATACTTTTGAAATGCTATTATTTAATATAATATTTATCTCATAGCTATTTGAATGGATAACATGAATTATATTAACTGAATTATTAAAACCAATGTTTTACACAAGAATGAAGAATTAATTATTTGGAGAGCAATTAATTATAATTTAAAATAATAATTATTTGAAAACAAAGTATTTTTTTCTAAAAAATATTTTTATATGAAAAAAAGACATCTTACATCAACACATTAATGAAATAAAATTTTCAATATTTTAATTAAATATATATAATATATATTCAATTAATTTTTTACATTCATCTTATGTGTTTTATAGACATGATAAAATAATAAATACAATTTTTTTCTTAAAATTTTTATTTTTCTAAAAATCAGTTTTATCTTATATTGTGCACTTTTTTGTCTAATTTATTTTTTCCAATTTTATGAAATTCAGTTAATAAAATAAAATTCATAATTGAAATAATATTTTCAAAATTATTTTATTTTGAATTCATAAAAATTTCATAAGAAGGTAATTTTTTTGACGAATATTGAAAAATATAGTTTTTCATTTTAAATTGCCATTAATGTTATAGAATATAATGACATTATTTTTTTATATAGTTTAAAATGTAATATTAGTTCAATAATATATTTATTAATATAGTTTTTTCTATAAAAATAAATACTTAATTTCTATATGAAAACTTTTTAAACATTTGATGATTTTCTCATTGGAAAACAAACATTTCATCGCTCTTGTGAATAGAATTTTAAAATATATTTTGTCACTATACAATTGTAATTTGAATGAATATATTCCCTAATAAGTAAAATAATAATTAATATTATCTTATGAGTTAAAATTCGTGACGACCCCCTCCCCACATGGTGTACCCCTCTTGGGCTGGCAATGTGATAAGGGAGATAGTGACCCTCGAGTCTCGCCTCCAGTACACCCCAGGATGGAGACTAGCACTAAGGGTATAAAACACACAATTGGGAGGCATTACCCTCTATGTGATCACATGAGGATCTCCATCCTTCTCCCACTAACCTAAATATAGTGTATATATACGTAGGGTGAGTATAATAGTATACTAGGTATGATCCTCCCCCAAGCATCTCGTGCAAATGTAATGAAAGCATGCTAATGTAAATTGAACAACAAGTTTAACTAACTCATCACGTAAATAGGTATACTATGTTCCCATCCTCACCATGGATACTTCCACCAAATATCACATACATGAGAATATAATATAATAAAAAATATCATGGGTGCCATGCTACTACTTCTCCTCTGGTTTTCCGCTTTCCCCCAACATCGCACATCCAAAGAATCTCTCTCCACAAAGTCATTCCCGCAAACACCTGGGCAAAACACTAAAATATGCCCCCTGTGAAACAATCACACTACATCCACGTAACCAAAGTAACCTGGTAGTTTTTGGTGTCTAACAAAACTCTAATAACATGTATCATAATATGGTTATTTAACCCCAAGAAATTATAGCTACATATTGAGTAAGGATTCCCAATCCATCACAACGTATAGACATTACACCTATAATAGTCCATAAAAAACTATATACAGAATTTATGTGTGTGAATAACAAAAATCAATTACATCCCACTACACAAATATATGGGGAAAACTAAATGTCGTTCCAACCAAGAAAAGTAATTACCAAGAGAAGAGAGTGGGGCCAAAGGGTGTAGTTATCCATCCATCCTCTAACAAAAATGTTGGGGAAAACCCCCCAAGGCTCAGAATCCTTGGGTGTTAGTTACCCTAACTGACAGGGTGATGTAGGGTATAGAAACACACAAGGAATGAAATATACAATAGCTCACAACCACACTATGGGCATTACCTATCCTAAATTAAACTATAGCTAACATCTCTCAGACTCCCGGCTTACACGGATAAGACTAGTTATCCTATAAGCACACAACCAATTAAAGAGATATATTGGATTACTTTATCACTTTTTTATCAGTTTCACTTTATGTTAACTAATTTTTTAACCGATAGTTAACCATTATTAGTTCCACATTACATTTCATTAGCATGAAACCCAAATTTTGATTCCCTCCAGGCATAACTAAACCATGTCCATAGCTTCTCATAAATATTACCCTATCATTAAATACTAGAATGCTCTAACCCCATGGGTTAACATCATTTATTCAACCATTTATAAAAAATTGATACTTTTCTATTTTTTGAGTCAATATAGAAAAAAAATTCTAAGCTAATAAACACATTGGGGCTCTACACGGTGAGTATTTGAACTACTTGTCATGTCTCTTCCACCTATAGCAATATTTTAGACCCATCTTACCATGATAATCCAAAAGAGAGAAAGCATGTGGCTTACCGCATGCATCTTCACCCCATTTTGAATAAGTGTAAAAAGAGTATCTTACTTGAGAATTGGGGAATGTAAGGAAGATAAACAACCAACATGATTCAACAAGAATACAAACATTCTCATCGAACCATTTTATCATCTCTAGTGTCCTCTCCGACACCCACGTGAAAAACTAATGCATCTATCCACCCTAGGCATCATCTAATACCATAACCAATGGGCCTCTCTACCCCCACATAGCACAACATCCATCCATGCTCACATAACAAAAAAAGAAGTAGGAAACAAACATCATATCAATGGGAATCTTGGCCCATAAACAAGTCATTATTCCTTCACATGCAATGATCTCTCACACCTCCAAGAATAAGGCTTGTGGTCTTTACATGAAAGAGGGTAACTAAGAACCCCACGAGTAGTTACCTATATCAAAAAACTAGTTAATTAATATATATTGAATTAACTGATTCATTAATTTTAGGTTTCAACTAGGGGAAACCTAAATAGGAGGCTATCAAAGACAGCACAGAATATTAAACATTCTTAGTGAACCAATTTGATTAACATCAAATTAAAAAAACAAAAACTTGATATATTTTCATACCTATTCTATGTACTAAAAATAATTATAATTAATCCAAGTTTACGTTCATTACTAATTTACTTCAAGAATGACATGATAAAATAGAAAAGAATAGACATTACTCTCTCAAGGAAAACAAAATGAAATAACATATGATCGATATCAACTTATTTATCTAGTTCTAATATTTATTATGTCAATTCTATTATGATCCAGTTGGTTAAAACCTGATAACTCTATAGTTTCATGTAAAATAATAGTGATACCATGAAAACCATACCTCAAAAGGTTCTTGACATTATTTATACGAGAATAAACCACGCAATGGATTACGATCACCTCCTCCTGTGAAAAAAACTTAATCCTTGGATCATTTCCCCATGATGTTTCATCCTGATGCGTGCACACCCCCAATTTCGCTGTAAGAATCAAGTGTCAATCCATTCTCAATATACGGTATGATATACCTATGTTATTTTTTATGCAATCCTTATTATTGAGGATGGATTGACACTTGCTTCTTACACCAAAATTGGGGGTGTGCATGCATCAGGATGAAACATCATGGGGAAATGATCCAAGGATTAAGTTTTTATCACACTCCTCCTATGGGAAGAAGGAAATTATTAATCTTCTTGCACCAGGGAACATGAAGGTAGAACAAGGGAGGAACATATCTCATCCCTTTAGAATATTTAGCATAGTGATTTTAATATATTTTGTATTTTCTATTAAAATCAGATCGTATTAAAACACGCGGATTGACCATATAAAAGCATCCTATGCCTCCAAAAAAATTAATATAGCATCTATGGGAATTGAATCATCCTTAAATCCCTTAAAAAAATCCTTGAATGTTTTTTCATCAAAAAAAATGCTAAGGGGGTGAAATCATAGGAAGGTGGAAACATTGTTCACAAATTCCTCACCAACGGATGACTCACAGACAGATGACTCACCAACAGATGACTCAGTGATAGATGAATCCCCGAAAAATGACTCGCTTATAGATGACTCACTGACAAATGACTCACTGATAGATGACTCACCAATAGTGCTATTCATAAAACTTAAAACACTATTCACAAAATGATAAATTTGGGAAAGTGTTGGGGAAAAGTCACCTTGACCTCCGAGAACACCTCAAACACCAGATTTCATCAAAGGAATGTACAAGAGTGGTCTAGGACATTACATCAGATACCTATCAAAACATTCTCGTCCGAAAGAATTCAAAACCCACCAAAAAGTAAACATAAAAGGGGTCTGAACAACCATCCATAGAGATATCTCTCAAAATATAGAAGCCACAAAAAAAATGATATCTCATAAACATAAAAAGTCTATAACTACAAAGTGAGCATCAATACAAGAAATGAGTTAATCATCAAACAAATGAGGGTACTGAGCATGTATTTGCGACTCACATTTCCATGTACTCTCCTACCCACCACTTTGTTATCACAAAACATGAATCAAAGGGATAACATGACCATGAAACACCTTCTCCTTGTGGTCCGGGGTCACAACAAGCCGCTCCTTGAAATTCACATCATCATAAATGTCGATCTCATGCCAATAGATGATGTGAGAGTCATCATGAAGATAGTGATAAAGAAGTGACACAAGAATAAAATTATGTATTCAGATTATCTATGGGGGAAGTGCTACATCATACGCCATGGATCCAACATGATCCAACACCTAGAAAGGACCAAAAAATTGGGGAGAAAGCTTACTCCCACAACCAAACCATCCATGCCCATTTCATGAGTCACCTACTGAAAAATGTTATCCTCAACATCATAACCCAGAGTTATACTTCTTTGATCAGCATATGATTTATTTTGTTCCTACGCTTCCTTCATCTTCTCACGAATCATCTAAACCATTTCTATTGTATAATGCACTAGTTTCGATCCGACAATTTCAAACTCTCCAACCCCAGTCTCGCACAAATGAAAACAGAATGTTCGGCCATACAAGGCTCCAAAATGTGACATAACGATGGTGTATTGAAAGCTATTATTGTAAGAGAACTCCACCAAGGGTATGTTCCTTATCCATGAACCTCCAAAATCCAAGACACAAGAGTGAAACATGTCTTCAAGAGTGTGGATGGTCTGCTCTGTCTGACTGTCTGTCTGCGAATGAAAAGTATTGATAAAGAATAGCTAAGAACTGAACCATGTTATAGAACTCTCTACAACCCATTGGTAAAATAAGGATCTTGGTCTGAAATTATCATCCTCATGAATCAATGGAGTCTCACAACCTTTTCTAGATACTGCCTCAGCAAAACCTCTATAGAGGTCAACTCCTTGATCGCAATGAAGTGTGATTATTTAGTTAAACGATCAACTACCACCCAAATAGAATCATGGACTCCATAAGAGTGAGTTAAAAAAGTAAAAAAGTTCATTTATATGTCCTCTCACTTCCACTAAGAAACATCTAATGGTCAGAGAAAACAGCCAAGGAAACAGTTCTCGACCTTCACCTTCTGGTAGACCAATCATCGAGATACAAACTCTACATCTGCATGCCTCATCCCAAGACAACTAAACTAACTCCTCAATGCTCTGTACATATTTGTCTTTCCAGGATGTACCACTAAAGGCAAACTGTATAACTCTCTGAGAACCATTTCATGCATCACAAATGGAATGGAAATCCTTCCTTGATACAACACATGGTGTTGTCCATCCTTATAATAACCATCATGAACCACTCCATAAATAACTTTGTCTCTCCCGACCTCAACCTCCAGATCCCCCAACTGATAGTCTTCCTCTTGCTACACCAGAGATGACTGCACTGTAATCTAAAAAATAAAACCTCTGCCCCCAAATTTCCCCATATCAAGATGAAATTTGGAAGTTCTTCCATCACTCTCCAGGAGTCACTAGATTAACACATTGTATCGCTATGTGATTTACTACTCATCACATTAGCTAAAACATTCCCCTTTATAGGTTTACATGATATTTTGAAGTCATATTACTATAATAATTCCATCCACTGATCCTACCACATGTTCAGGTCACGCTGTGAGAAAACATACATCGATCTCTTATGATCAGTGAAAACCACAAACCATTCACTAACAAGGTAATGTCTCTACAACATCAGAGAAAACACTACAGATGACAACTCAAGAACTCAGACTCACCCCAAAAGCAAAGAATCATAAGATATAACAATCTATCATCACTCTGATGTAAGATAAATAACTAGATAACATAATAACTTATACTTCAGATACTCAAAAGAATCTTAACACCGATCAGTCCACACAAACATCTGATCTTTCTTGGTCAATGTTGTTAGCGGTGTTGTATCCCAAGAGAAATCAGATATGAACCTCATTTAGTAGCCTCTAAGTCTAAGGAGGCATCACACCTCTACCACTATATTGGGGGATTCCCAAGACTCAACTGATTCTATCAACGATGAATCCAAAACTACTCCCTACTAGGATACAACATGCCCCATGAAATGTACATCTCGATCCCAAAACACACACCTTTACAAAATCCCAATTAGCTGTTGTTGATGAAGAACTCCCAAAATGGTGTGAAAATTCTCTGCATGATCCTCCTCATATACAAAGTATAAATGGATTTCATCGATGAAAACCACCATGAACTTATAAAGTAACTCACAAAACACATTGTTCATAAATCTCATGAACACGGGTAGATCATTAGTAATAGTGAATGACATTGCAACGAACTCGTAATGTCCATTACAATAACAAAAATCATTCTTCGGGATATCTACATCCATAACACACATATGATGATATCCTGTCAAAAAATCAATCTTTAAGAACCAACTTTCACCCTTCAAATAATCAAATAAATCTTCACTCTCTGAAAGAGGCTAGATTTTATTAACTATCACATTGTTTAAGCGATGATAATTGATACAGAACCACGAACTGCCATTATCCTTCTTTAAAAACAAAATTGGGTACCCCATAGTGATGTTCTCAACTGAACAAAATTGAACTGTAAAAGACCATAAAGCTATAGACATAGATACCATAAATTCAAAGCCACCATCCTATAATGGGACATAGTGATAGGAGACGCTCCCAGTAGTAGCCTGATCCCAAAGTCGATATCTTGTCTAGGGAGAAATGCTACAACCATTTCAAGAAATTCATCAGAGTAGTCTTCTATGACCCTAGGAAACACCAAATTCTGAACCTCTAAATTACTCAACATCAACTCATCCATTAAGGATAAAAATGATAGAATAAGCCTCTAACAAATCTAAGGGTCTCACTGGCCAACAGACACTACTATCTCTCCATCAACATCAAAGAACACCACCTACCTCCTGAAGCAATACACGATAGTCAGCACCTAATACATAAAATCCATGATTAGGATGACATTATATGATTTTATCCATAAACTTAGGACATCTCCCAAAGATCAGTGTTTCCCCAGCACTATCTCACAGTTTATATATATATCAAAAAATTCAACTCGACCTCTAACTATCATAGTTAATGCGCAGGGAACTCGAAGCCACTCTACTTCAAGTCCTAATACATGGACAAGGGAAAGTGATATGTAGGATTGTGTCACTCCGGAATCAAACAATGAATAAAATTAAGTAGAAAACAAGAAAAGGGTACCTCGAATGATGTTTGGCTCACCTGGAATTAGAAATGTTAAAGAACGAAGCTAACCACAACCTACTACAAAGCTTATCTGACCCTGATGATGACCACCACCATAGACTATGATCTTAGAGGATGGAGAGTGTCATGTGGATATCTTCTACCTTCCCCATCTACTCTCTGTAGATCCAAATCTGGTGCAATTTGTTGCTGCTTCCTCAGTTGGAACTGCCTCAATGGAGGAACTTGGAGCGGAACAACAGGTGCACGATTATTGCTCTGAAAGGTCGAGCACTCTCACTTCTGATGGACTCATCCTCCAAAATAATAACAAACACCTAATACATTGGCATAAGACTGAGGGATGGATCCCCTAGAGAAACGAAATGTTGCGGGCTTGGACCTACCCCAGGTCGAATAGAAAATATCCTTCCCTAAATACTAGGAAACCAAGACCAAAACTCTTCTTCTTGAGAAATACTGAAGACTCCCCTATCATGATGATCTGGTTCTTGCTAACTTCTTCTTGATGACCTCTACCCTCTTCAGTACCTCATGATATGTCTTCAGCATAAACAAGGTGTCCTGGTGAAA
Organism: Viscum album; assembly: GCA_963277665.1. Lineage (NCBI taxonomy): Eukaryota > Viridiplantae > Streptophyta > Magnoliopsida > Santalales > Viscaceae > Viscum > Viscum album. The sequence goes on along the minus strand of OY728132.1, from coordinate 1,844,401,196 downwards.
GTTCTCTAGATGCAATGCCTCCTCGAAATGCCTCACCCTAGCCTCATCATCTAGATATAGGTCCAAATGATATCGTAAAAGGTTCAAGAATTGGATTCAAAACCCTCTCACACTAGAGCTCCCCTATTAAATGGTAAGAATATTCTAGTCATTGGATGCCTTCATGGTTGAAGAAAGAAACTCGACTATATTCATGTCTTGAAAATCCTACCATGAGATCACCAGTTCCTCATGATCCCTAAGGAACAAAAACCACCACTCCCTCACTACCCCACAAAGCATCATCACAACCAAAGACACCCAGTGCTCTTTTCTTGAATGTATTGAACTAAAGGATATCTCAAACTCCTCCAACCTGTCTTTTATAAATACAAATGAAACAGATCCCTCTTATGTCTATAGACTCTGGCACTGAAACTCTCAGAGTGTCCTCCTCCATGTGTCTTCATCATCAACCTATACCCTATGGGGATCTACAGGCACAACCTGCTAAACATCTCTTGAGAAGACCTGACAAGGACATCAAACTAGATCCATACCTGTAAATTAACAAATTGTTTGAGCTACTAAACCTAGAATATGGAAGACTTGAAATTAATTAATTAATTATATTATTTTCTTCATTTTAGTTTAACCAATAATAATTTTTATCACTTCAAACATATACAAAATAAGAATTTTTCATGATCCATGCCTAGGTCTCTACCATGATACCAGTATCACCTCGTTTAGTAGCCACTATAAACTTAAAGGATTGTGCATCAGATCATTGGGGGCCTTAAATGCCTATGTATCATCCAGTCACCAGTTTTTACATCACATGATAAACTTGACTGACACCTTTTCTCTACCAACCCATGCAACCTCACACGTGACTAACAACAAAACCCATCCTATCCCTCAACCAGACATTCAATACCACTCTATTGCAACCCCCTCCCCATAATGTGTACCACTACTAGGTCAGAAATTTATGATGGGAGATAGTGACCCCTGATTCCCAGCTCTAGTAGGCCCTGGGAAGGTGACTAACACTGAGGGTATATCAAACACACAAATGTGAGTAATTAACATATAAGAGAACAGATCTAAAAGAGTGACATAATATAGACACCAATCATCTCCAAATTAGACTACGATATAAAGTAATATCTAAATACACATTTGTAAGGTCATTCATTAACTACTAAATATGAAAGGGAAAACTTCATGTACCAAAGTAAAGAAAAACCAAGAGTGACCATAAAGCCCGAACAGCTCATGCAACACCATGATTGTAATAACCAGCCAAATCTACAACCTTCTCAATGTGACCTGAAAAATAGTTTATATATACATAGGGTGAGTATAACAGTATACTCAGTTGGATCCTCCCCGGAGCCTCTCGTGCAAAAGTATATAAATCTTTCTTAGGCATAGTGAACAATAACTAAAACTAACTCATTACCAAAATTGATATACTATGTTCCCATACTCATCATGTCCACTCTCACAAAATACTGTATACTAGAGTATATAATATAATAATGAATATTAAGGGAAACACTCTACTAATTCCCCATTAGTTTTTTGCTTTTCCCAAACATTGCACATCCTAAGCATCTATTTCCAAAAATGGTTGCCCGCAGACACCTGGGAGAAGCACCACAATATGTACCTCGTGCAACCAAAACACTATGTCCATGTAACCAAAGTAACCAGATAGTATCGGGGATCCACCATAGCTTGAATGGCATGTATCAAACATTGGGTAATAAACCTCATGATAATATAGAACATACACTAAGTGAGGATCCTTAATCCATCAAAGCCTATACACGGTACACCTATTGTAGTCTATATAAAACTATATCTAGAATATATGTGGGTGAATAAGAAAATGCCTTTACATACCTCCCCACAAATATATGGGAAAAACTGATGTGCCTACCAGAACTAGTAACTACCAAGAGAAGTGAGCAGGGCCAAATGGTGTAGTCATCCATCCATCCTCCCAACGGAATGTTGGGGAAATCACACACCATGGAATAGAATCCTTAGGGTGTCAGTTTCCCTAACAGATAGGGTAGAGTAGTGTATAGAAACAAAAATGGTACAAAATATACTATATCACGCAACCACACTAGGAGAATAACCTAGTATTAGACTAAACTATAGCTACCATCTCCCGGACTCCCGACTAACACTACTATGACTAGGTATCCTACAAGAACATAACCATTTAAAGAGATACATTAGATGACATTATCCATTTTTATCAGTTTCGATTTATGTTAATTAATTCTTTAAACATTAACTAACTGTAATTAATCCCGTATTACATTTAATTATCATCACACTAAAATTTCCACGCCCTACCAATATAACCAAACCAAGTACATAACATCTCATAAATATTACTGTAGCATTTCATACCAGCATTCTCCATCCCCAGAGGTTAACATCATTTATTCAATAATTTATTAACAACATTATTACATTACTATATTCCCAAGAATTCTAGAAAAAAATTCTAAGCTACTAAACATAATGGGGATCAACACAGTGAGTTGTTGAACTACTCGTCATGTCTTTTCCACATATGGAAAGATAATTGACACATCCTCCCTAGTGAAGTTGAACACGGAAAGCACATGGAATACCCCATGCGTATTCTATAATTTTTGAAGGAGGGTAAGAAATGAAAACTTCCTGGAGGAGTGGAAAATGTAAGGAAGATAAACAACCAACAAGATTTATAAAACATCCAATCATTCACATCTAACCTATTTCATCTTATCTGATATCCTCCCTGACACTCACATGCATAAATTGATGCATCTCGCCACCCTGGGCATCAACTATTTCCACATCCAATGGGTCTCCCTTCACCCACATATCACAATATCCACCAAGTATCACATCACAACAAAAATAGTAGGAAACAAACATCATCTAAAATGGTCTCTTGGTCCAGAAACAAGGTATTCTTCCTTCACATGAAATGATCTCTCATAGCTCCAAGCATAAGGCTCTTCACCTTTACAAGCAAGAGGATGTCTTAGAACCCTAAGAGGAATTATCGTTTATAAAAAAACTAGTTCTTTAATGTTTAATAAATTAACCATTTTATTAATAGTGGGTTCCAACTATGGGTGACCTAAATAGAAGGTTGTCATAGTTATCACAAATAATTAAACATGCTTGCTGCACCAATTAGATTAACATCAAATTAAAACAACAACAACAAAATTCATTTACATAACTATTTAATCATCAATAATAAATAATAAATTATTTATTTTTACGTTTATTACCAATTTCATACATGAAAAACAAGCTAAACAAGGCAACAATATATATCACACTATCTAGAAAAATAAGAGGCAATAACATATGATGAATACCAATTTATTTATCTGGTATAAATATTTATTATGCCAATTGCATTGTGATAAACTAGGGTAAAACATGATAAATATAATGTTTGACTAAAATGAATAGATAATCCATGAATCCCCTACCTCAAAAGGTTCTTAACATTCTCTATACAAGAATTATCATCACAACAGATTATGGTCGCCTCCCCCTATGATAACTGCATCCACCCAAGGATGGTGTGACCCGACCGCACCAACTAGAACCCAAGAAAACTACATTAGAATCATTTATATAACATGAACATACTTGTATAGGAGAAAAATTAAAATAATGATCAAATAAAACACAATAACGAAGGTATATCTTTCCATATATTGATGACAGATCGACAATTGTTGCTTGCCCAAAAATAGGGGGTGTGCATGCAGTAGGAAGAAACATCAAGGGGAAACGATCTAAGGATTAAATTTGTTCAAACCACTCCTATGTGAATAAGTAATAGTTCAAGAATCTCACACCAAGGAATAAGAAGGTGGAATAGGGAAGGAAGATATCTTGTCCCTTTTGATGATTTAACAGAGTTGGTTTAAGAGACCTTGAATTTTACAATAAAAAGGACCGCATTAAACCACAGGGTTTGACCAAGTAAAGGCATCCTGAGCCTTATGAAAAAAAATCATATAAGAGTTATGGGCTTTTTATCGGCCTTAAATCCCTTAAAAAACTACTTGAATGTGTTTTTCGTCAAAGAAAACACTAAAGGGGTGAAATTGTAGGAAGCTGGAAACCGTGTTCACAAATGACTCACTGACAGATTGCACACCGAAAGATGACTCACCAACAAATGAATCACAAATAGATTACTCATAGAAAGATGAATCACTACAAAATGACTCACTAAGATGAGTCACCATCAGATGACTCACCAACAGATAACTCACTGACAACATAGTTCACAAAATTTGAAAACATTGTTCATATAATTGGAAATTTGGAAATGTGTTGGGGATATGTTACCTTGAACTCCAAGAAAAGCTCACACACTATATTTTAGGAAAGAAATTGACCAGATAGGTCTAGTCCATTACAAAATAAAGTTTTTACCATAATAAAAAGTATAAATATTTAACATTAATTAGAGGGGTTAAGATTTAAATAGGTTTACCGAGTGGTGAAACTAAAAAATAAGAGGTGAAATGACCAACATATTTTGTCAAAAACAATTGGATAGATATTTTTATACATTATAACCTCTATTAATTGATAATTAACCATTTTTTGCATGTGATAAATGTGTTCCAACTTCATTATATTAAAAAAAATCCAGTTGTGTCCCCTCCCCCACTTACAAAATGTCACAACCTTTCATCTCATCTTCACATATCAAAACTTGATTGGTTCACACAAAAAAATACCACATAAATTCATTAAATACCTCATAACATTCTATAGTCACATTTTAGATTATAAATAAAACCTATTTTGTCTTTAGGGTAAACCTAAATAGGTTGAGCACAGAATTGGTATATTTTTAAACAATGTGAATATGTTTTACCCGTTCATCTAACCTATTAAAATACTTAAAAATTATGATTTTTTAATAACAAAATTATATCCCATACTCTAATATTTTATTATGTTAATTTAATAGGTTATATATGTATCCTCTTCTATCAAATGAAATAATAAATCATCATTTTTTGTGTGTGGTGGACAATCATCTCACAAACCGAAGTTATTATTTTTTCTATCACCACCTCCCACAACAAGATATAATGATGAAATTTTTTTATAAGATTACTAAGATACTATTATACATTTTTAATTATAATATCACACACACATTTTTTACCCTAGAACCAGTTGGAGAACAATATTGTCCCCCATGTGTACAATGGATTACCACCTCGTGAACAGATATGATGTGTTTTTCAATTTTGTTTTCATTAAAATGTATTACAAATAGATTAAATGAATATAAATTGTATTTTTAAAATAATTATACATATTAATTTTAATATCAAATATAAAATATTACTTTCTATTCTAGGGGGATATGATAATTTCTTCCATTGTATGGAAGACTACCGCCTCACAAACCGATGGGAATCGTTATTCACCAGTGATTTAAATAAAATTTATTTAGGGAAATGTTAATAAATATTTGTGTTTTTATGTGGTAAAAATAATTATTTAATGGTAATATATTTTTTTCCATTATTTCACTTCACCCTTCAAAAAAATGGAAACAACATTCTGGTGTACGTATGACCTACCGTATTCATTAACAACATATTTAATTTTTATCTCAAAATTTATTGATTACTCATAATACATAAATATGGAAAATATATTATATTTAAATCATGTTTAAAATTATATATTTTATGTAACCATGATCAATGTAAAAGTACCAAATATACCAAACCAAAATAAACATTAAAAAAACTAAAAAACTTATTGCACAAAATATGACATTAAAATAAAATGGTTAATAAATAGGTAACGATAGGTCAAAAGTAAATCATATATGGTAATAAATATATAAATAATATTCTTTAAAAAATATATATAATAAATGTAAATTTATAATACATTAGGTTCTAAGTTCTATGGTGGAATTTTAGACTTATGGTAAGAGATTTATATCTCACTTTGAATTTATATAAGGACATAATCCATATTCACTTTGCTAATTATTTATAAAGATTATATACTAAAAATGAATGTATTTTTTGAAGTTTACATGTTCAATATTGTGTATTTATATATAAATCATTATATCTATATTTCATGGGGTTTATGGTTTAAAATTTACCAAGGTGGTAAGAGATTTTGGTCTCAGTTTGTATTCTTTGGGATATATGTTATGTTATGCACATATATTATTTTATGAGATTTATATACAACCAATTTAAGATTTTTAACAGGAATATTTTAATATTAATAATATTTAGTGTTCATTATTATGTCATGCTTTAATGGGTCTTATGATTTAAAATTAACCAAAGTAGTAAATATTTAATGTTACAATATTAGTATTCATAGAGATTGTTGATGATTATGATTTAGATGAGGAAATATTTTGATACATATCTCAAGAAACACTTGAAATTTTTTATACAATTTTTTTTATGAAAATAATTATTCAATATTTATTTTACTCTCAGTATGTTCTAAATAGTTCAAAATAATATTTTTAATAAAAATCATCATTATTACCCTCTTTAGTAGAAAAAATATTTTTTCTATATCCATGTTTTCAAATTATTTTTCAAAAATATGTTAAGATTATTAAAATGATTTATTAACGTCATTTTTCTCCATGTATTAATTTTTACAATTCACTTTAAAATTTATTTTCTTATTATTTTCATACAAGGCCCCATTGTCTATTACCAAAAATGTAAAACTAATATTTGTTTTAACATGTACATCTGGAACAAAATTTTCAACTATCATTACATAAATATAAATTGTAATTATAAATGAAAATAATATTGAAAATTTTTTAGGTTTCAATTCTTTTCAAAGTGAAAATATATTTTTCTCATGTAATTGTTTAATCGATCTGTAAATATTCATTTCTTGGATTCTAAGGTTGTCTTATAAGAAAAAGATATTAGAAATGATTTTTCAAGAAAAGTGAATTTTATTGTATAAATTACATTCTTCTCAAGAAATGTACCTTGTTATCTTTGAAAATAATTTTCCATATATGTTGAAATAAATTAATAATTCTTCTTCATTACGGGGGATATGATCTAGTGATACCATTATTATTCTTTCCCAGAATTGTTTTTGTTTATGATGACAAGATTTTTTTCAAACACATTTAATATACATATGATTGACCATGATAAAATTAGTATAAATCAATATTCTATTTCTATGAGTTATTTTATGGTGTACTGATTAAAAAATAATGTAACCATTTTATTTACCATATGTTACTCTATAATTAAAGGTTTACGAAACATTTTTACTTTCATGATTTCTAATATAATGAATGTTTTATGATCTTAATATATTTCCCTCTAAATAATTGGGAAAATATTGAGATACAGTGATGTAAAATAGGTTGGATTTGGGGATTTAACCCAATTAAACAAGGGACTTAGTCCACTATAATTATCTTGGGAGTGAACCTTGACAACAATAATGGTTTGGGGAGTGAACTCATTACACTATGATAGTCTATGAAATTAGACTAGAATAAAATGGAATTGATATCATATTATTATGCTTATACCAAAATTCTATATCCTATGTCAATGTTATTCTCTCCTGGATCATGTTTATGGATTTATTTAGGATTAATTTATTTTTTTTATTACTAATATGTACTTCATGAATCCTGATTTGGATCTTTTATATACATGGTATTGCATTAGTACGTTATTATTAATATATTATACCCTTATACACACATTATGCATACATATTTTTCATTTTTACCCTTAATGTGAATTTGATACGGCCCATTCTTATGTTTTATTCCTCAGGTTATGAAAATAGGTCATATGTATGATATGTATAATAAAGATTCTAGTGATGAAGAACATAGTGGTAGATAACATAGATAATTTACGGACTCATTTTTATTAGTTTCTATATTTCAAAAGGCACTATAACAAAATGGTTATATCATGGATACTTATGTTATGAATTGGATATTGATATAAAAATACAAAATATTTATATATAATAGGTTTAGGTATTTATAGTTGTTAAAAGGGAAAGGTGTAGTTAACCATTGGGAACTAGTTTGAGAAAATATTAGTGAGATCACTTGGGGAATTTCTTGGGATATGTCTTTGGATATTTCAAAGGTTAAGTGTAAGTATGTTTCAATGTATTGTAAAATGTCATGAAATTTTGGTGAAGGATAGGGTGAGTGGTTTCCAAGCTATTAAATCCATATCGAGATATCATAAGTGGATAAGGCTATAGAAAATATATAATAAGGTATGCTAACTATAAAAATGGATTATTTATATGGACTTATTCATCATTTAGTGTGTGAAAATGCGTCTCGACACCCAAATAGTTTGATACTCCCATGAGAGATGCTTTAGAAATTCAAAAACTCTAATGAACCATCTTGATGGATTTTAATAATGACTGTCAATGGAATAGGTTATGCCTATGGAGTCTTATATTAAAAAATATGTACCATTATTGATACATCATCTAATTAATTTTAATGATTATTTTGTTTCCCTCAATTATTTTGTTTCTCACACCATGATTATTAGTTTTGGTCAATGGTGTGAATCTAATGCAAATGGGTAACCATTGAATGTGATAGAATTTGTTTTATGAGAAACCATATTTTATGGTGAATGCAATGTTGGATATTGTGATGTTTACCATTCAATTGTCATGATATATAATTAAAAATTTTAACTTCAATTGACTTTGGGACCCTCCAAAGAAGACAAAGAAATGGTTTACTGATAGATTGGGTAGTTGAGACCAAAGAAAAATTGGGATTCATTTTCAAATATATAAAGAATTCGGGAATAATCATTCAAAGGAATGACTCATAGGAATTAGAATATGTTTTATATGTGGATATGATTGAAACATAGAAATTAATTTACATGGAAAAATTAAAAAAATAGTTATCACAATGGATGGGAATGTTGGTATATCTATGGTATCTATGAATTAATCAATTATTTAAATGTGGAATGTATAGTATTTATTTAAATAAATGTATGGGGAGAAATATCAAGATGAAGATAAAAATATTTTTACAATTAATGGTTTTATTTTTGATGCTGAAGATTCTAAAAATGACATATTAAAGGAATGATGTATTAAGGAATACTACGATTATTCTTAATTAATGGCTTTCAAATTAAGTGGGATGATTAAAGTGTTTTTATATTAGAATTTATAAATTTTTTATATAAATCATTAACTATATATTTATTGTTTATTATAGTTTTTTATTAATAATTTTAATGAATATGTTTAATTTTACTAATAATCAATAAAAGTGATTTAATGAAAATAAAATATATTATAGAAAAACATGATTAAGGGAAATATAACCCAATATATTTTTTTTTGAGATACTGATGTTAGGAAAGCTGAATTATTTATAAGGTAAAAGAAAATTGGATTATATTGACTAAATTTGAGTCGATTTATGATTTGATGAAAATATTTTTTATTTTAACAATGATTAATGTTGGAACATATTTTGACTTGAAAATATATACTATAATATTAGTTATTGAGGAATAAGGAATAATATACATTTTTAGTAATATTTTATGGTAATTTAGGTTATTAACAACTTCCATGAGAATACATGATAAAGGTATTAACATGTTTTATATTTGAAAATTATGAGATACTTCATTATATATGGTGGAATAATGGTTGGTTGATTGTTAAAATTTTGTGACCTTATTATAAAATATTCATATTATAACAATTTTGAGGAGTCTTACAATTTACTATTTTTGAAATGTATTTACCTATATTTTTTGGTGATATTAGGATTCTAGAGATTATTATATTATTTCCTCAAATAAAGATTTACCAACAATATATAACTTCTCTTTACTATTTTGGTGTTAATTATAACAAGATATTGAATGAATATACTATCATTTTTATGATATGTTATATATTAATTTAATTTCATTAGGCATGAAAAAAATTATATTAATTTCTTGAAGTAAAATATGATATGAAAATTTATCTATGTATAACCAAAATATAGAATTGTACATAAGATATAACAAAAAGATTTTTCCAAGATATATTAGTCCCATTTAAATTATCAAAAATATCGTAATAGTAACATATCATTTGGAACTTCCACCAATCCTCTCCATTTTCCAGAATTTCTTCTATATATCTCATTCGAGGAAGCAAATGCTTTAACCTTCACCTATACTAAACTTAGAGGAAATCCAAATAAGGAATCATATTTCTTGTGAGGGGAACAAGATAGAAATTATGGATTTTATAGATAATGTGTTATAAAATGTGCTAAAATTTCTAATCAAATTTTTGTGGTAGAATAACCATCTTGAAGAATCTATGTGGGAACTAAAGGATTCAATGTGGAAAAAAAATCCTTATTGGTTTTTATCAGAGTAATGAATTATTAGAGAAAATTTTATTTTAATGGTGAAAAATGTACTGCCTTGATATTTTTTGAAATATATTTTTTTCAATGATAATTAATTTCCCTCATAATATGTGCTACATCAACCCTTAGTCAGTTCAAAACATGAATATCTATTAATATATAATTATTTAATATAATATAAGTCACCTTTCCATTGGAATGGTGTTTATAAATATGATTAACTAAATAATGAAAATATATGGCATACAAATGTATATAACTTTAATTTTTTGGTGAAAAATTATTTAGAAATTAATATAAAATCCATTTATAAACAAAGGGAATTTTTTATGAAAAACTATTTTGGTGCACAAAAACATTTTTTAACTCAATTAATTAAATTAACCACTTTTGGTGATACATTTTAATGAATTTTTAATTTTATATATTAAATCATATTTTTTAACATTAATCATATCTATTTTTTAGACACGAGATAAGAATAAATCATATTTTCATGTTAAAATAATATAATTCTAAAAAGTAATTTTATAACATTTTATGCACATATTTTTTAAATTATTAAATTTTTTCCACTTACATAAAATTTATTTAAAAAAATTAAATCCATTTTGAAAAATATATTTAAGAACATTCATAGAAATAATTCTATATAATTTTATGAGAAAGTAATTTTTCAATGAATTATGACAAATACAATTTTTATTCCGCATTTTCATTTATTTTAAATAATTAAAATAAAAAAATATTGTTTTAATATGAGTTTAAAAATAAAATTATTTCATTTATATATTTATAAATCATATATAATTAATTTTATTCAATTTCATGTTGAATTTTATATCAGATTGTTTTAAAAAAAATTGATTTTCTCTATGGAAAAATACATTTCATCAACTCTATAGGTTAAATGTTAATTTATATATTAAAATTTATGTAAAAGGAATATGAAAAAATGGATTAAATTGTTTTAATCAGAATAATAAATATTATCAAATAATTTTAGAACAATTTTTCAAAATAATTATTATTAAAAAAAGTAAAAATTAATTACCATTGTTACGGTTAAATCAATTTTACCATGGGGTTATAATGAAATGGTAAGGGATAAAATAAATTATATATTGTAAAAAATCCAATTATATGACCATATCTAGACGTTATCATTTATAATTATTGAAAACGATTCATTTTTTAGCATTATGGATGGTGAATAATGTGGGTAAACATTATTCTTGTCAAAAATTCCAACTCTGTCCTCTCCCCCACTTATAACAGACCACCACTCTTGTCTCCACCTTAAACATACAAAACCTATTTGCTCAGAGTGGTACTACCCAAATACATTTCACACTTACCTAGACACATTCTAGATTAATTTTTGACTTCCTAATTCTAATCTATGGAGGAATTTGGTTAAACCTAAAGATGTTTTCCAAAGAAGAGTTGATGTGTTAAAATATGTGTTTTCCTTTTATACTTCTTATAGATCATTAAAATTTTATGTAATTATTATTATAAAATAAAATATTATACACCATATTCTTATATGTTATTATATTAATGGATAATGTATATCGGTCAACACATCCATAAATTGGGATATGAAATAATCATTCATGTGTATCGAGGACTACCACCTCATGAACTGATGTTATTCGTTCTCCACCACCAAGTATCATGAATTGATATAATGATGTATTTAATGTTTATTTAAGACATTAAAATATTATTATAATTATATAATTATAATTTCCATCCCATTTCTAACCTTCCAACCCATCAGAAGGTAAAAATGTCCTCGTGTGTGTGGCGTACTATTACCTTGCGAACCAATGTGATATGTTTTGCATTCTAGTTTTACATGGTCTGTTATCAGGATATATTAAATAAATATATATGATATTTTTAACATAATTATTTTTATTTAATTATGATATCAAAAATTCACTCTTATCTTCTAATCCCTAAGGTATAAGATAATGGTGTTCTTGTGTATGAAAGATTCACTCCTTGCAAAGAGAAGTGATTCATTTTTTACTAACTATTTTCATTAATGGTAATTAGGGAAAAAAAGAATATATGACATATATATGAATTGAAATTTATTCTATAATGAACATATTTTTTTATATTTTTTTTATTCATCCATCGAAAAATTAGAAATAATGTTCACAAGTACGTTAGACCTACCGTCTCCATGAATGATGTATTTAATTTTTATATATAACATTAATATATTACTAAAAATATATATATATAATGAAAAAATAATATATTAATGTCATTTTTTAATTTATGAATATGATTTAACCATGATAAACTTAAACTGACTGAATACACCGATCCAAAAGATACACGAAAAAACTAAGCAGTTGTTGTCCAAAATTAAACTTTAACATGGAATTATTAATAAATGAGTTATAAAAGGGATTATGTAAATCATATATGGTATTATATATAATTGTTTTTATTTAATATTTTTATTAAAAAATTATATTTTTTATATATGAGGCTCTAAAATTTATGATGGATGTCGAGACTTAATGTAAGGAATTTCTATCTCACATTCATTTTCTCTACAAACACATGTTATGTTTACCACATTTATCATATCTATAGTGTATACAATTCAATTGATTTTATTATGTGAATATTATAATTAAAAAAAATTATTTACATATAATTTAGTGGATCTATCTTTTATGGGGTTTACAGTTCAATCTTTACCAAAGCATTAAGGTATTTTTGCCTCAATTTATCTTGTTTGGGACATACGATATGTTATATAATTATTTTCGTTTATGATGAATATATAATTAGAATAAATGATATGTTTTTTTATTAATATTATAATATTGATGATATTTAAGGTTCCATTTGATGTTATTCCTCAACAGGGATTACAATTCAAAATTGAACAAAGAAATAATAGTATGATGTTATGATTTCATCATTCATTAGTAATATTTATGAATATTTATTTGAGGAAAAAATATTATGATCCAATTGTTAAGAAACCCATTATTTCTCATATCATATGGTTATGTAATGAAAATAATTATGTTCCTGTCAATTTCTTCTCATTATGTACTTACAGGATCAAAAGAATGTTTTTATAAAAAATCCTCTTTATTTCTCTCTTAAGTCAAAAACCAATTTTATTCTACTATTGTGATTTCTAAAATGTTTTTAAAATGTTTTAAAATTACCCAAAAGATTTAATAATAAATATTTACCCATGTTTGAATATTTATATCTTTTTTAAAAGGTATCATCATGCAAATTTTATATCATGTCCAATTTTTATTTCACAAAAATTGAGAAAGGAATCATTATCTTAATGATTAGGGTAGGAAATAATTTCCTAACAGCATGAAAACCCAATATTTTAAATCTTATTTATATGTTTACAAATTTATTTTGAATGAATATTTTTTAAAAAAATTATGTTTTGCTTTTGGTTTTTCAAATTGGAAGGAATTTTTTCCTCAATAAATTTTTTAAAAGTTCATTAATACTTCCATTATTAGTTTACAATGTTATTTTAAATTAAATGAATTTTAAAAATGTACTATCTTTTGAAAATTTATTTTTAAAGTGGATAGTATATTCTCCTCCTGATATTTTCTATCTAATGATTCAGAATCATTATCTATATAAGATTACATGTATTGATGTTACTTATACTTTCATGGAGATATGATCCAAGGATACTATACTTATTATATCATTAAATGGTTTATGTTCATGTTTACAAGAAGATTACGAAATCCATATATCTTCCATGAGTTATAACATGATAAAATTCTAATAGTAACCAATTATTTTTCTAATGGTTATGTTATATTGAAAAGATAAAATCATTATGAACCCTACTTATTTTCTATAGTAAATTCATTGATGAAATAAAAATGAAAAATATTTCTTTCAATTAGTTCTAATATGATTAATATTTTATGGTATTATTGCGTGCATATGTATGGTTTTCATTATGTGATGGGTGGTACCTATATATTCCTCCAATGCATTGTCTAAAGCCTAAAATATAATATGATGAAATGAATAAATAGATAGTGAACCATGTTTCGTATTGGAATTTTTCCATCATGATAATATTGGGATTTAACATTGACTAATTTTGTGGTTTGGGTGTCAAGCCACTCTACTATGATAAGCTTGGAATTGAGCATTTTCTACTAATGAAATCATTTCATATTTTTATGTGTATGACACAATTGCATGTATTACATCAATGTTATGTTGTCATGGTTAGTGATCTTCAATAATCTTATGATTAATAATTTATAAACTACCATTCAATATTTTATGAATAAATATTTTGATAATTGATATATATTGTATGGTATTTACATGTTTTTCTCATTCTATCATACACTTATTCTAATATTAAGTTTACATATTTACCTTTATTACCCTTACTAAATATATAATCTCACCCAATATTATGTTTCTTTTCTATTGGTTATGAAGAATGATATTATGTATTAAATTTATGAAATGGGTTCTAGTTATAAAAAAATTATTTAGCGATAAAATAACATATTTATGGTAAAGTAGTTTCTGTGTCTCAATTTCCAAAGGAACTTGAGCTAAATGATTTCTACATGGTTTTTATATAATGTAACAAATAGGAATATAATAAGATTTAATATTTATGTATCATATGTTTGGGTCATTATAGTTTAGTTTTTCTATTTTAAAAACTATGAAATAACTATTAAACCCACACTGAAATCACGTAATCGATTCAATATGGATTAGATGCACAATTTCTATAAACCATGCACCATATGTTTGTTCCATTTTAGGTTTTAAAGAATGATACATTATTTCTCCATCAAATATAAGAAAAATAAAATAGATTATAAAACTATGCTCTAACCGTTTGAGTGGTACCGGATCACTTTATAATAATTACGTGGCCTTGAGACATGTTTTACCAAACCCAAAACCAAGTGTAAAGATGAAATAAACTCTTAAAAACAGAAAAAATCCATCATGGAATTCACTAACTCAAATAAATTAAATATTTAAATATAATAGTAGAAACAAATGATATCATGTGTGATAAATCAGTTTAATATATCAATTTTCCCTTATAAATTCATCGATGATTTAAGGATAAAGATACTCAAAAGAATACATTATGGAAGAATTATATTTAGAATAAAAGACTCTTGAATAATTTTCAAAATAAGGATACCAACCCATTTTAAAACCTATCAATGTTTCAAAAATGAAACCCAATTCCCAATATCCACAAAATAAATAAAAACATACAACATATAATTACATCAATATAACAAAAAATGAGAGATCTTTAATAGGAAAACTCACCATCTATGGTTTATACTACCATGATGAGTAATCAATGCTAGGATATCCCAGTTGATATCACCATTAGAAATATCACTATATGTCTCAAACAACTGTACACAGTTGAAGAATTCAAGATAAGATACCCACATATAAAGAACATCCAAATACTCAGAAAAAATGAAACTCTCCAAAGAACATTAAATTCCAAACATCCAAAAAGATGATAATGGAAATTAAAAACCATAAATAAACTGAAGTTGTGTGTATGAGTAGAATAAAATGAAGGAATGAGAAAATTAACACAAAAAATAGGATCTATCGAGCCACTACCTAGGTTTTGGCTATGACACTTCAATTTATGGAGTTTATATGGTGACTCAATTAATCAAAAATGTGACAGGTCATTGGATATTTAAATTTTGAGGTCTTTATGTTGAATAGATAACCAAACATGAGGAGTAATAATGATATCCTATTTATAGGGGTGAAAAAAGTTGATAAGAACCTATTAGATCATTCTAAATATCAAACTCAAATTCATCCTACTTCTACTTCATACATGGTAATGGATTTCTTTTAAAAAAGGGGTACATAAATGATAGCCATCCCACACAATTATTAGAAGAGGAAATTTATACAGTCAAATACTTGTTATCTATATCACTAACATAATACATGATGAATTAAAAAAATTAATAGAGGACTTGAAATATGAACATTTATTGAGTGGATAAATATTAAGTGCGGTCTAATCACCATGAAGGGTTTGTATATAAAACAAAAACTAGATTCTTGTTTATTTTAACATCTAGAAGAACTACACCCAATCCCCAAGAGACAATAATATAAATAATTCTAAAAGATATATACTCTCCTTGACTCATCAATACTTTTCTGAGTGGCATACTCTAAATAAAATGGAAACACATCCCTCAATCAAAATGTTTTGTTTTCAACTCACTCACATAAACTATATAATCGTTTGAAGGAATAATAAAAAATCAAATAAAATTACTACTGTAAAAATTAAAACACAATTTGAAACCTAAATTTATCACTTTTAAACCATTTTTCTAAATAATGTATTTTCATTAAAATAATGTTTTAAAATTTTAGGTTCATATTTAAATCATTTTTCAATTCCAACAAATTCAAAATAATTTCCACTTATTTTATATGTCCTATTTATTTATTTCAAAAGTAAATCCCACTTAAATATATTTTCAATGATTTGTAAATTTATATATTAAAATGTTTTACAAAACATATAATGTATAATTCATTGTAAAAAACACTATTATTAATTTGTAAACTATCTTTCACCATTATAGCTAATTCATCAACATAAGCTATCAAAAATATATAACCAAATAATAACAAATCATTTTAAAAATTATAAATAATTTACCCTAATTAAAAAACACACATAATAAATAGAACCTTAGAAATGAAAAGGGTATAAAAATTTATATGTGGTTATTGATTGTTGTTGGTTTGACCTCATGGTATGGTAAACCATGCCCCAATCATGAAACTCTCACTAAGAGATTCTATAAAATAAACATAGGGTGACCTAATGGTTTTATTGACCATGTAACATATCTCCTCAACTCCACTTATTCCCCCTTTTTTTAAAACATCAAAATTCTTCCAATTTACACTCATAACATATTATAAATTAGAATCTACATCATTATTGATCAAAATACAATATAATAAAAAAACATAATCCAAAATTCATATTTCAAAACTTAATATCCATTAATAACACAATTCTTAGAACAAGAATGATCATGTTGGACTACTACAACATCTACATCTCATGTTCAAATATTCTTATAAAATTTCACACATTACATTATAATTAGAATGTAGGATCGAATGATATTTTTTCATGAACCATCCTTTGTATTCCTATCCCAATTCCCAATTTTTTTATGGAAAGAACAGAAGGTAATTCCTAATCCCAATGTGTTGGAATATAGTGGAAAAAATCAATGATTAAATATTTGGAATGGTTTCTCCCAATATATAATAATGAATAAATGGTATATTTTTTCTTAGAAATAAGTCATGGTGTATTTATATATTTGGATTTCATGTGAATCCAAACAAAAAGTATTAAATATAAAATAAAATATTTAATAACCATAAATAAACATCTAAATAATTTTTATAAGTCAATATATATATATATATATATATTATTGAATAAGGATCCCATAAAATATGATAGTTAAATTTTGTAATACAATCACGGTGCAATAAGAACAAAAGAATAAAAAAATATCAAATATATGTTTTCATCATGGCCCAAGGTCACCATAGAAACCCATCATAAAAAAATATACATTATAAATAAAAAAAATGATTCCATGATAAGGATATTCCAAATAACATCAATATGAATGTTTAAAATCCACTTAAACTACAAACACCATGTGGTGTAATTAGGGTGTGGGGAAAACATCAATGTTGTATTTCCCCAATGATTCCATGCATTCAATTTTTGAAAATATGACATTAATTATATTTGAAATAAAATTTATCATAATAATAATTTTGTTATTTAAGTAAACCTACCTACATATACAAATACCAACTATATATTATTTTAATCAAACCATGTTCTTAAGAGAAAGAATATTGAGTGGTATAAAATTCACTAAAATTTATTTTAAGCAAGCACAAATAACCTATAAAACTATGAAAGAGTATATAAGGAATTTGTGAATCATTAATTTACTAATTCATATATAAAAAATTTATTAAAATTATTTTATATTGTAAAAATATGGAATGCAATTATGAGGAAAAAAGTGGACACATACAAGAAATCTTGTAATTATGAAAAATAGAGAACCTAGTCACACGAATGTTACCACAACATAAAACTAAATATAAATAAAAAGAATCCACTAAAGGAATGAAAATATAACTAAAAGTAAAGATAAATATCCCCTAATCAAATAAATATTATATTATTCAAACATAAACAAAAATTAAAAATGAAGAATCATGGGAGTATCTTTAAGTTAGGTATGGTTATGGAATTATAATGTACCACATACATTATTTTTAGAATAATTAGTCTTATTATAGTACATAGAAACTACTAGGTAGAGATATGTCATATGCCAAATAGTGGGATAACACCTATCCAATGACACCACAAAAATATGTCCCATATTATAGTAGCATTTAGCCGTTTAATGGAATACTCCAAGGATAAAAAGAGTATATTATAGTATAGAAGTTCTTATTCTAGGAACATACAAATTCTCCTTGGGGATCCCATGATGTTTACTAAGGGAACAAGGGTAACATTTATCCCACATTAATGTCATTTAATAAAATGAAAACTTATATTAATGTATCTCAATATCAACTCCCCATCCCATCCCCATTAACACTTTTTATATAAGATCAAATAATAATATACATAAGCATCAATAAATAAAAAATGCACCTCACAATATTGGAAAAAATATCCATCATATAAAATATTGGGGATCAAACTAATTTTTGTATCTTATTTTATGAAAAAAATTTCTACTCTAAGATCAAAATAAGATCCATATCTATATAAAATTTTGAATATACAAAAATTAATTCAGTGAAATCCATTTTTAATACATGTGTAATTTTTAAAATATCAATTTTAAATGAGTAAAACCCACAAAATCAATGCAATAAATTTTTCCAATATTTATTAAAAATGACAGAATAGTCTGGAGAACATCGAGATAATTAATTATATACAAAAATGTAAAACTAATCTATTGAAACTCATCAAACATGAATATAAAAAATCCAACCAAACACCAATTAGACCTAAAAAATCCCATGTAAAATCATAATAGGTTAATAACATCATTTAAGTTTCTATTTCCTTGATAAATAGACTCATTGAAATTTTTTCAAATACCTAGTATACAAAACTACTAGCTTTAAAAGTATAGAGATAGAATTCCCTGATAAACCCCTCACTACATATATATTTTTAATTATTAAACTATAAAAAATTTACTAATTTACCAAATATCATAATGAAGTATCAATTTTTATAGAGAATGGATTTATAAAACTCAATCATCACATGATTTTTTATGAAAATGAAACCACCTTGAGAAACCTACCTCAATCAAGTCTAAAAGGTGTGAAATCATCAAATTTAGAGAGGAAGAAGAAAAACAAGATATATTAATACCCTTGATATTTCTAATTAAAAAGGTAAAACTAAACCCTATCATAGAAATTAGTCATGGTGGCCTGATGAATTGGATGAAAAAGAAACAAGAGAGAATAAATATGAGGATAAGATAAAAAATGTTCAAATAATGAAAAATTCATATGAAATCAAATAACATGGTACAATAATCCATAGGGGGGAGAACAATCACCCATGGGGATATCATGGTCAAGAACCAAGTGTTTGGTGAGAAACATATGTATAGGGTATTAATTTATAGAGGGTATAATATGATCCTTACAATTTAAAAAATATGAGCAATTCACAAAGTTTTTCAGAATGTTTTACCAAATCATACACCATCCATTCTACCCAAAATAAACACATCTATTATATTCCACACAGTTTGGTTACACAATTTCTCTTCACTACGAACCATCTTTGTGGGTCATTTCATGAATAAAAGTATGACATGTGGTTTCTACAGGGTGTATAAAGAAGTCTATATGGATACCAAATCATGTAATACCATGTGAGGGATAATGTATTAGATATAAATAACTATATATTATGTTGGAATGGTTTACAAAATAGTACTTCAAGCATGAAAATCTGAAAAACAATTAAAAATTGAAAATTTTCTACCTAAAATTCGTTGACAAAAATAAATGAAATAATTAAAAATAAAAATACACAATAGGGAAATTTGGTTGTAACACCGAACATAATAAATACACAAACATTTTATCCTTATCTATCCTTTTTATGGATATAACTCTATTGTCTTTACTACTAAATATATATTCTACCTTGTTTTGTTCCCCAAGGTTGTAATATATTTCAAAATCAGATTCCTTGATTTGTTCCATCTATCTTCTTTTCCTTATGCTGAGATATTTCTATTTGATTATACACTTAAAAAATATTTATATATATTTAATATATTTACCCATATAGGTAATGCCTCTTTATCATTGAAGTGAAGAATAATGTTTTTTCTCAGGATCATGAGTTGGATAATTTTTTCCTAGGTCATTAATATCCTTGACGTATAATTAGAAACTATATCAATGTCTAATTAGGATAAAACTTGTATTTTAGTCAATTATTTAATACATATCACAAACCCATGTTCATAAATATTAAATTTTAAACCATTTAATTGATCAATATTTTTTTGATATTCATAGTTGTCTTTATATTATTTTGATCATGTGAATTTGTTCCCATTATATTTCAATTTGTCTAATGGATCATTAAGTCTATACATTTTTCAACAAAATCACCTATAGTAACAAGATAATATGAGGAAACTATTTATCTTAGTTATATTCATTGGTGTATATCATTCATCATAGACCATTTTCTTTATAGTGTTATATTAAATATTATCCTTGGAGATAATGTTGTCAAGAAAATATACTTATTGAATCCAAAATTCATATTTACTTAAATTCCCATTAAAATAATTTTATTTTAGAGTTTTAGGAAAATTACATAAATTTTTCTCATGGACTTAAAAGATCATAGATTTTATCCATATTTCATTATTAAATTCCAAAACAATTATCAAATAAATTCTTAAACCCTCTATTTATCAAAACTACAATCAAAGAGGGTATATTTTTTTACCCAAAACAATTTCTTTTAATTAATAAATATCATACCCTACACAAAATGCTTCCTTCAGTATAACATAATTATTTAATATTTATTTATGATAACAACAATGAATATGAATAATTTCAATATATTAGTCACCTTGCGATGATCAAAGAGTGTATCAATGTGATGTAAATGAAACTTTTTATTAATTAGAATGGTCGTGATTAATCTCTAGTCAATGAATAACCTCATTGAAAAATCCTTATTCTTCACACATAGTATATTCTCTCCTAAAGGATATATACTAGGTAATTTATATCACTTATTAAATAACTCTTTAAAATTTTCTTTAATTCAACAAAATCTATTGGACCAGTTCTATATGTAGGCATATATATGATCTATCTATAAGGGATAAAATCAGTACATAATTTTACATAATGATCAAGTGTATATAAAATTAATATCTTAGTAAATAAATCCATATAGTCTCAGATAATAGATAAATTCTATATTTGTATGATATTATTCACATACAATAAATCATATTCACAATGAATCTCATTTAGATGATCCACTGGAGGTGGATCTAAATAAGAATATAGGAATAAACTCACTCCTCTAAATAATAGGCTTCATTTTCCACATAAATTTATGAATTATAAATTGAGATCAAATCTATAAAAATAATTATGTTAAATTTAAAAATTGGTATAACATGAAAATGTATAATTAAAGAACATTGATAAATTTTAATAGTTATAACCCAATAAATTTTCATTGCTCTAATATTTCCACTAATAATTATTATTAAATATTCATTAATTAACTCCCAAAATAATAATTCAAGGTTCATAGAAAACATCCATGATATAAGTGGGTGCATATATCTATAAATAAATAATTTACTAGATAACATTGTTTTAATGTTCAAAGTACCTATTTTAATAAAATTTGGGTCCTCAAAATTTTTTTTTGTGATTACATATGGTAATCATTTCTCCCATATCCATTTCTATGTATGATTAACTTGACACAATGGATTTGATTTTGAAAAATGGACCATATACTTACAATTTAGTCATTAAGAAATATTTGTTATCTATTTTCTTTGTACTCGTGATAGTGACACCCTTTATCTTAACATGTGAAGAAAACACCAAATACCATCAAGAATATAAAAGACAATTTATTTCAAAAATTATTACATGTTAACAATTCTAGACTTCCAATATTATCATTTTAATTATTCCTCTCTACATACTGTTCAACGATACTATTATTTTTGTACATTCTGTTGAAGTATAATTCTTTGAAAAACTATATCTTTTTTATATAACTTTTTATTATCTCCCCATAATATGGAAATGTTTGAGAGAATAATTACCTGATAAAAAATGGAATTAATCCCTAAATAATTGGTTAGTCTTTCATGAATGGATGATTATATAATCCATATCATGTGCAATGAACCTTGTTAAGTTATATTCATAATTAGAAACAATTTAATCCTTCATTTCCCATAAATATTATTATTTCCATTCCATGTAATTATTTGTATAAATAGGAAAATATTTATCAAGTAATATTTATTTTAAATAATTCAAATTTAAGACTTATATCTCTTCCTCCATCTTAGTGTTATAAATTAACTACCAACATTAATTATTATCTCTCCTTAGATGATATAAAACCATGATAACCTCTTTCTTCCTATTAATCTTAAAGTAAATAATATATTCTCTAAAGACATTATCAACTTATCTTCTATTAATATATTAGTGGCTCTATTTAAATTTTGTTGTTTCTACCTAAATAAATATTACAACATTGTTAGTAATTTTTTATGGGGAATATGTTGGTCATTACTGGTAAGCTTATTTTCCATCACCTTAGTAAAATTATTTAATATAGTGATAATATAGTCAACTCCAACGCCATCCTCATTGAATTCCATAATAAGGTAATCCATACATTTAATATGGGTATTGAAAAGATTTTAGTTCCTTCCATTAGAATAAATTTCAAAAAAAATTGAATATATTTAATCAAACAATGAATACAAATATGAGTTCGGAGTCATATTATGTAATTTTTTAGAATTTAGGAAAAATAAAAGTCATGTAAATAATATATTCTATCAAAATTTATAGATTTTTTGTAGGTTTTATCATAAGTATATATTATATATCTATGTTCTTCTAAATCTAGTTTCTAAGGTTTCTACTAAACTTAGTCTGATATGAATTATAAAAACCCCAAATATATTTACCAATAACCAGTGGTTATTTTATTATTTTTCAGAAAATATATAGATCACAATACATGTGTTCCATAAGTTTAGTAGTTTTAGGGGTATGAATATATATATAGTCTTTACATCACATGGGAAATGTGAAGTAGATCATATAATTATATAAAAATTTATTTTCTCTACTTAATAATCAGTTGGTCTCATTTATTAATATATTTAGTTTTGTTTATAAATTTTAAATAACATAAATTAGTGGTAATGGATTCTTATTAAGGGATAGTAAACAAAAGAAGCTAACAAGACACAAACATGACATTAATATGGGATGAATAATCATATAATTTTATAATAAACAGTATCTAGAGAGTAATACATACATGTATCCAATAAAAATGGAATTAAATAATCACATGGATAATCAAAATAAAATCAGAGTGGTGAAATTCATAATTATGGATGTGAAAACCATACCTCTGAGGATTGTACCAAAAAAACAGACATTAATGGGAAGGAATATGCCAAATACATATGCTTGTTTTTATAATGAGACCTACAATTTTCTCAGGGGGTTATATAAATCTAGAGGCCACCCATCACATAATAAGTCCAAAACCTCCATCATATGAAGAGAATGTATAATAAATACATATAATAACTTTTATTATGTAACCTCATATATAATCAAGCATATTTAAAAAATAGTTTTCCACATAAAAAATGGATAAATAAAATATCAATATTTCCATATCTGTTGGAATAATATGTCTATGTATTTGAATATCCAATATTCAATATATATAATCAATGATATTTACAATGTAATTGAATGAATTTTTTTTAAAGTTATGATAATTTAGTAATAGTGTAAATAGATTATATTGTATAAGGATATTAATTGTAAAAATTAATTGAATTAAGTAGATTTAAATGGTAAAAGACCAAATAAATGATAAAAATATACCCTTTATAAATAAAAATTATGTGTCACATATATTTGAAATGTTTTTGGGACTCAAAAGTTCCTTATGGAGAGACTATTGGATATGTATAAATGGATGGAAAAGCTGTACATGTGACAAAATAGAGGTTAATCAACTTTAGCCTAGATAAATATTCAACAAGATACATCACTGTTATCCTTACATATACAAAACCATATGTTAGAAATAATACATCCATAATAAAATAAATACATTGCATATATGGAGATTCAAATATAATAGATTATTGTTGAGAGAATTATTATGCAATATAAATGATTATAAATATTGAATAAAGAGTGGAATAATGTTCCCTCATTAAAAATATGATAATGGATTTATAATAATGGTTCATAATAACATAGGGTATGGAAATTTAAATGAATTAATAGTATTATAACTAAGAAATGATGAAAGGGGGATAAGAAGCCTTACCCTGAAAATTATCTTCATTAATATTGACAATGAGCATATTGGAACCTTAAGAATGCATTTAAGGGTATTTTAAGAGATAAAATGATAGGTAAACAATTTTCACTAATTATAAAGTGAGTAGTAGTGAGAGTATTGTTGGCTATTTATATAAAATTATGGAGAATTTTTATTGATTTGGGGATTTATTTTTTCGAAGTATTGTGTAATATGAAAAACCATTGTTTTACCTATGGTATAGAACAAGGGTTTTTGAAAATCAGGGAACAATATCTAACATTTTTTATTTTCTAAATTGAATCCCATTTTTATATATTTTCTTTGTGATGAAAAATTATTTTATTAATAAATATTTTCTAAGCCTTGTCTTCTCTTGTTGACTTTGAAATGCCTATTCCTGTTTTAAAATTGATTTAATTAATTGAATTAAATTGTACTACTAAATTTACCTTTTTGGTCATGTATTTTTAAATGTTAATTATTATATCATTTTTAAATCACAATAAACTCCAAATACATATCATATATTCATTTCATATATTAATAATTACAAAAACATTTAGAAGAGATAGAAAATTATAGAAAATTAACCAATTCACAATTCAAACATACTAATTCAAATAAAATTCCATTTTATTAAAATAATAATTCTTATAATAAATTTAATTATTAAAAAAAATAATTTTGTATTTCTAAAACATACATAAAAAAATTAAACTCCTATTTTTAATTAATCTAATTATGGTTATAACGCATATGTGTGTTGCTATACCAATATTCATTAATCAATATTAATTTATAATTAATAATTATATTATGAAAAAATTATTTTATGTATATTATTAGAAAATTATTTGTATAATAGTTACATTATTCTTACAATGATCAAATTCATAACAGTTATATAAGAATGACCAACCCACCTTTCAAATTATAATATCGTCCATTATATATACAATTCCATATAAAATCTTAAATAATCCATATCCTTACCATAATTCTTATCCCATGTCTAATTAATTTCTATTTGTTTTCTTAATGATAGTAATTTATCATATATATTTTCCTTTCCTTTTAAAATATGATACTCTAGAGTTTAAAATTATGATGATTCCATAATTTTTTTTTCTTTATCACTAGTTGTAGCCATTATAGTGAATACAATTTTGTTATTTTATGTATTATTCTATAGAAATGTAATCAAGGGGATAGATTAATATGATAGACATGTAATAATATTATTATTCATTAAATTTATATAATAGGTCTCATAATAGATGAAATGTGATTTCTTCATGTCAAAAATTTTAATAGAAATATCAATTTTTTGATGAGTATCCATTTTAAAAAAATGGAAGAAACTAATCCACTTCCCATATAGATATTGATTTTTATACATTCTAGTGAATTCTAGATCATTTTAGTAGAATTTTAAGATATTTTATGATGATTTTTGTTTTGGATTATTGGAAACTAAACTCGAGAAAAATCCAGGGCCACTAGTCATATCATTTTCATGATTACAAAATGATGATTCCATTTATTAAGGTGTTCAATGATTCTATAATGACATAATTTTTAATGGAATATTTATACATGATTATATTAGTAGACATCCTAATGAAAATAATAATGATCAAAATTCATGATTTAGAATTCAGTTGGATCCATGACCATGAATATAACTACAATTTATCATATTAATCTTTGAATCATAATGATACAAGTGTTTTCATGATTTTATTCACTTTGGGATATATTTAAAGACATCTGGTGAGTTTTATGGGTACAGAATAAACTATATATAAATTGAGATGATCATTTTGAATAATATAAAATATTATTTTCATGGTACATTTTATTATTCTGATTGGGGAAATGTACATTCCACATGGATATGAATATAAATTTAAATATTTATAACATGAACTTTTACTTACTGATGAAAAATAGTTGTGATATGATTTTTTATCATGGACTTTGTGATACAGGATTATGGTATGATGTGATATTCAGGTTATGATATTCATTCTCTTTCTTATTTTTTGTTATAAGAGAGTAGTGATATAGTTATTGTTAAGAGTAATTAAACCTAGTTATAGTTTTTATTTTATGAAAGATAATGACATGGAAAGTCACGTGGACTAGTTGAAATAGTTGAAAATATAATCGGGTCTCCTATTCCACCATGTTTATTCAATATTCATCATGGTTAGTGTAATATATGATGATTATTATATTAAATATTATATCAAGGATAAATCTACATGGATAGAATAATAGATACTCTATTACTTAAACATAATATATCCAATTTTATTTTGTTTTAGTTCATGAATGTAAACCAAATAAAAGGTGACTATGGAACTAGTTTTTATGTGGAAACTAGATATGATGGGATTATAAATGTCGATTGGTCTCTGGATGTTGTGAATTGACTGAATATGGGGAATTATATTGTGGGATATGGTTTCTTGGGTCCCTTTTATATTTTTAAGTCTTGTTCTATACTATACATATTCCTTTTTATTTAGGGAGTGATTATTGTGGTGTGATTTGGAATAAATACTTTGATAATCTATGATTATATATAATTATGAATTGATTTTATGAATGGTATAGACCTCTATGAAGAATCTAACGAGGATTCCGGAATGGGTAATACAATAGTTGAGGTTTGACCTATTATAATCCCAATTAATTTTGATTTGTGAAGAATGAACCATGTAATATGATTTTTTTTCTTTTATTATACATAAATGATATTTCATTGGCAATTTTTTCATTAGAGTATTTCCAATTTATTATAGTTTATTAGATATACCTACTTTTATATTTGAGTTTTTTGGGATTTTTTAGAGGTTTTATTGGGTGGAATTAACTTGATGATCGTAGTGGATAGTTGGATATTGGATTTTGGGGAGTGTTTTATAAAACCCTAAGGGGTAGAAGTTTTTTTAGTGTATTGTATTTTTGGGATAAGTAGTTTTTTTCGACAGTTTGAGTTTTATTTTATTTTTTTCATGATATATGAAATTAATGAATAATTTATGATATATATTTATTGATTTTATTTTTAATTCAATATGGATTGTCCATGTGTGTTTGATCTTACTACCCTTCGTAGTGTATTAATTTTGGTAATTCCTCCCATTTCATATATTTGTAGCCTCACCTATTATTTATAACTTATCACCTATTTTGTAATGGCTTCAAGAGTCGTCATTATTTTTATTGATGTATTAATTGGGGTTTTAGAATAATCATATACTATATGTGTTGTATCAGATCATTAGTTGAGGTATTTTTTATTTTGGGAGAATATGAGGAAATTGTTCTTAATGTTTTATTTATTTGTTTCAATATTTGTATAATATCTTATAAGGTGTGGATGCTAATGAATTATTATGTATAGACTCATATAATATACTACCATTGACATGTACATTAGTATTTATTACCAGGTATAATTAGTTTAGTACTATAAGAAATTAACTAAAATAGGTATATCATATTGTATGATATACATGGAGTCATATCAAGCGATATGTGAATACATATGCTTCAATCACATCATATGAATAGAATTTATGATAGCGTATGATGCTTAAGCGATATGGGATATCAAGTTCATGTCAACAATAATGTCTTCTACATTGTTTCCTTTAGTTTTGAATCAATTTATTGATTTGTTAATGGTTATACATTAATGATATTACATTTGAAAAATTGAATTATAATCTAAACCATATTGGAAAATGATATTGTAATTTATTTCATCTATTAAGTGTTGGAATTCAGTGCATGAATCCCATTATTAAATTAATAGAGCCTATATAAATGGTAAGAACCATTTTAATGATTGTTTGTGATTTCTTAAAGTCATAGAAAAATTTATCCTCATCATAGTTCTCTATCTATCAAAGATTTGAAGGTGATTTCACATTTTTAAAGTTGTGGGATCGTAATATTATGAATGAGTAATATAGTGGCCTATGAACTAAAAATATATGAGGGTTTCTTGTGGATATTTCTTGGTGATGCCAATCTTCTGTAATCCATCAATGAGAAAAATCTAGAGTGCACTTTGATTTAGGTATGAAATGTTTTTATTTTTGTTCTTAATATGATATGTTTATTTTATTAATGATAGTTCTGGAATATATATGGGATTTTTTCATTACCTTGATAATATAATGATCATCCAAAACCCATCAGCAATATCATATCGACATTTATTAGTGATTCAAAATGGTATTCCACAAATGTCCTGATAAACATGAATATCATAATTTAAAAAAACAGAAAGTAGCATACATGTTTTTGGGGATGAATTTAAGTAACCATATTACTTCGATTTATGATATAGGATATCTTATTTATGTTTTGTATGTTTTCTATGGTATTAATGATGTATATATTAAAGTAAAATCTGTTTAAAACCCTATGGTACTGATCAGTTCCATAAACTATGATAAAAGAGATATCATATAGTGTGATTTTAACCCATGTTTCAAGAAAACTGAGAATCAATATATAATAGAGATATAGTGTATCTCATTGATTATGATTAGACCATATTGAAGAAATTTTCTGACACATCAGATCCCCATTCCATAAAAGTGTTAATGTAGTGATATATAATATTTTTATCATATTTAGGATATTTTTCTCTATATATAAATCCTTTTGATTTATAATAAATACATTGTTATTCTTGAAATTTCATGATACGCAATAATTTCTTGATATGTAAAAAAGCATATATTTTCATTACAAATTATCTTATATATGTGTTCCTCAATACAAGATTTTTTTCCTTTATCTGATAGTGTTTATCATATGTTTTGTTTGAGGTGAAATTTAGGAAAAATATGGCCACTTATAAAACATTAAATATAATATGAGTAAAAATGTTTAAAATTTAAAATTTTGGAATTTTTTCTTATATTTTATAAATAAAAAGTCTTATACATTATAAAAATATATATTTTCATGCATAAATAATATGTGAGATTCTCATATATATATCACATGTTTGAAAAATAAATTAAATATTTATTTATTATTTATTATTCTGAAATATAAATTTATATATTTTTTATATTATTTGAATTTTATTTATCGCTTAAAAATTAAGTTAATACTTATTTATTGTTAAGCATGTATAGAGGAATAAAACATTTGACAACAACAATTAATTTTTATGTTTTTTTTAGTGAAATTAATATAAAATTATATTTAATAAAAGGGTGAAAGTAATATGAAATGACCTATAGTTAAGATATAAATTATTTATATTAAAAATTATAAGTGTGATTTATATCGTGTCTAAAAATTACCTAATAAGGTCGAATAAAAAATTATATAAAAACTATGAATTATTAATAAATACTATAACTGAATTGTTCAAATTATGTCCCAATTTTAAAAATTATTTAAACCACCACAATATGTTATTTGATGATTTATTATATCAAGGTTTAAATAATGTTAAATATATGATATTTAGATTATGAAATTTTTTTACATAGTATAAATTGAATCATAAAATGCTTATTGTTCATTAATATAATATATATTTTTATTTTATTTAAAATAATAATTTTGGTGAATGTTTTCATATTAGGAATTGAATATAATTTTTTATATTAACAATTGTGGGATATCTTTAATGAATCACTAAATTATAAGTGGTTTATTTTTAACACTATTTATGAATGGTACCTAAATGTATATGTCATGTTAAAATTTATGAGTTATTAATTTAATTACATTATTCACTATTTATTCATTGGTATAAATGTTTTATATTCTGAATATTTCTATTCACAAGATTAAAATTGTTAAACTACACCTAAGTCATCATATATGAATCTAAGGAGTTTCATGCTATGTGTGATAATGAATTTAATTTTCATATACCCTGACTATAGTCTATAATTTAAGTTATTATTTAATGATGCACACATATAGAATACATATTATTGTGACTCTAAAATATAATTCACTTTCTTTTCTGAAATATCTTTTAGTTTAATAGTTTGAAATAAATTAGGCAATAATTAATACATAAAAAAACCATATATTTACAGGTGGACAAATTCGATCATTATCCATTTTTTCTAAAAAGTGATTATTTTAAAATAAGACATGGATTATTTTATATAATAAGTATCAAAAAATTCAATATAAAAACACAGTCCATCCAACGATCATGATATTGTTCACTTTTTCCTAAACCTACACTGTTTTTATTTCCCTAGGCTATGGCCCTCAGGCATCCCCCAGGAAAATTTCTCATGATGGGAGAGGTATCCATATCACTTTATAATGGTTTTCTTCATACTCCTCCTCCATTGAAGTCAGATTAAAAATATCTACCCCTCTAAAAGGGTCCAGCATTCTCGTGGGAAAGTTAAATGAACACTAGCTCTAATACCATTTATGACAGACCGTCTAGCCCAAGATCATGATATTATCCTAATTGGACCTAGCTGACACAATTTTTATTTCCCTAGATTATGGCCCTTGTGTATATCCCTTGAAAAATACTATTGATGGGATATTTATCCACAACACCATATGATGGGGGTTTTCTTTCTCCTCCCCCTTTTATGTGGTAATTCCCTAAGTCACCCCAAGAAGAGCCAAACATCTTCCACAGAATATGAAATGGAAACTTGCTCAAATACCATATGAGATGGCCTAGTCTAGCTCACATTCATTATATTGTGTGCTTTGGTCCTACCCAACACTATATTACATTCTCAGGGTTCTGGCCCTCAGTAATCACCAAGGAAAATGCCTCATGAGGGGA
This sequence comes from Viscum album, assembly GCA_963277665.1. Classification (NCBI taxonomy): domain Eukaryota; kingdom Viridiplantae; phylum Streptophyta; class Magnoliopsida; order Santalales; family Viscaceae; genus Viscum; species Viscum album. Next base: position 1,844,369,093 of record OY728132.1, on the reverse strand, counting down.
TAGGTATCCACACCACCTTATAAAGGGGTGATTCATGATCCTCTTCCATTGATTTGGGATCACCTTAATCCACCCACCTTAAAGGGACCGACAAACTCACGGGTATATAAAATGGTCACTGGATCTAATACCAGTTTTAATGGACAAATCGATCCCACAATCATGATATTGTACACTTTGTGCCCAACCAATATGGTTTTTCTTTAGTTATTCTCTTTCCCTTAGGGATCCCCCATGAAAAGAACTTAGGATGGGAGAGGTATGCACACATCCTTATAAAGTGGTGCTTAATGTTACTCCTCTCTTAACGTGGAATTACCTTAATCCACCCCCATATAAGGTTCCAACTTCCTTATTGGAAAAGCAAATGTACATTGGATATTATACCATTTGTGATGACTCAGTCCAACCCATGATCATGATATTTTCCACTCTGGTCATAGCCTGAATGGTTTTTCTTTCCTTGGGATCTATCCCTTAGTCATCCCCATAGGAAAATCCCATATGATGGTAGAGTTATCCACACCATATTATAATGGGGGGGGATTTATGCTCATCCTTATTCAATATGATATTTTCATAATCCAACCCTATAAGGGACCAACTTCCCCACTAGAACATAAAATCGTATTAGATCCAGTGTCCATATGATATTATAGTGAGGGTGTTGGGACCTTATAGTGGGGTAGATTATGGAAATCCCACATCAAAGGAGGTGGATAAAAATCAGTCCTTTATAAGGTTGTGTGTATACATATCCTCTCATGTTGCCTTTTCTCGGGGGTGCTTGAGGGAGAGTGGCTAGAAAAAGAAAAAGCGTGTGTGCTAGTTCCAAAGTGTAAAATATCATGATAGTTGGATAGAATTGGTTGTCACATTAAATATTACTCCATCCTTTCCCTTACCCATCCTTAAACCCAATGGTTTTTAAAAAAAATTGATTACTTAAAAAATATCATTACGGGATAGCAAAAAGATTAAATATATCAGTCTAATTAAAACCATGATAACTTCTGAAATTTTTACTTTTATCTCAATTTTTATTCAGTGAATGAAATAAAATACTTCCGCAATAAAATAATACAATTTGTTTTAAATAATACTTTAAAACCCATATAAAGTAAATATAAATCTTTTAGTTCAATATAGAGCATCACATTGATAACATGTTTTAAACCAACGTTAGAAATAAATGGATCCCTATTAAATCCATAAAGGAACCCCCCCCCCTTTAAACTTCATACTTCTAAAATATTAAGATAATGAATATTAAACAATGAATTGGAGAGCTATAATGTGGGTATGACATTGTATAATTAAAATAAAACTCACATAGTGCTCACTGGGAATACACATTATATAAGCTATATCAGGCCCACACAACACTGCCTTAGAGAACCCATCTTTTAAGTTATATCATGGCCACCCATGAGATATAATGTGGATAAAAACATTTTATATTATGTTTTTGGTTAAACCGCTTATCATATATAATGTTCATGTACTATATTAGGAATGAAACATTTTATTATATCAATATTTCAACATTAATACTACTAAAAATAAATTTTAACTCATATTCAATACAAATTCACATTTTGAAATAAAAATTAACTTTTTAATAAAACATTTTAATACCAAAATAATGGTAAAAATGTAAAGAATATTTTTATTTATATAAATAATATAACATTTTAACGGAATCCAAGAATAAATTAATTGTTAATATAGTGGGAGAGGTCATTTTCATTCTATTAATTAAAATAGAAATTTAATTTTGTAATTAAAGTAAAAAAAAATTCGTAAAAAGATCACTTTTGGAAACCATTAAAGGAAAATCAAAAGTGACTTAAATGTTATTATATAATTATTATTTATCCAGGAAAATTTATTCATAAAATAATTTTAATTACACATAAATAGATGAAAAATATTATTGAATACGAATCTTAAAAACATTTAACATGAGGTTTTATGTTAAAGTGTCATTTACCAGGGGTTCAAATCTTCTCATACATTCTTTATCATCCTATAAAAAAAATATGTTAATTTATTAATTGATTTAGAAACCTTTTCAATTTTATTATTTGTCTTATTTCATATCTTAATATGATATAAATAACTTTTAAATCATTCATGTTCACTTTGGGTGTTTTGATAGTATTCATTTTATATGTCAAAAATGACTTCGCTAGGTTGGATATGGTCAAAGTGGTAATTTTTACATCATTTATATACTAATAATCATGTCATAAATATAATTTTTATACATAAATTTATATTTTAAATAAATTCATGGATAATTCATATGATTAATTAACTAAGTTATGATCATGGAGATGGTCTTCCATATGTATGCATGAGCAACATTACTATTTTTAATAAAATTTATGGAAATGTGGTAACAATAATTATATATTTAAATAATTATTATTGAATAATAAATATAATATTATTTATTTAAATACAATTAAAAATATCATCTATGTGATTAAGTTATGAAAAACATACACACATCACTTCATATAGGCGGTAGTCCACATGAATGCATACAATACATTATCAATTTATAGTTAACGTAAAGGTAATTTTAAAATTATATATTATCTATTAATATTGGTAAATATTTAATAATTATCATATATAGAAATTAATTATATCATTTTAAATTGTTGTGAGAGGCGATTATGGGAAATGAATTACATCATTTCACTAGGTGGTTATCCACCATACAGCCAAAAGATGGATTTGTTTCCATTTTGATGGAAGATGAAGAGGAATTAAGTTATTACATAAAAAAATAAAATATAATTATTGAGGATATATTAATTTTATTATTTTATCATGTATAGAGAATATTTTATGGATTTGAAATTATAATTAAAAGAAAAAGGATTTGTTAAGAACAACACTTCTTCTTTGGCCCACCACTTGAGGATTTTATGTAATGTCATCCTAGATTAGATTTATTATAAAGAAAATTCATCTATGACATCATGAGGTAAGTTACTGTGGGATTTTTTATTGTACTGGATGATTAAAAATAGATTTGATGTATAAATATGAGATAGGTGAAGGTGGCCTTTGATAAATGGGGGAGAGGACACAAATGGAATTTTTGAAAATAATAATTCATACCCACATTGTACACATGAAAAAAGGATTAAAAATTATGATTATTGAGGTATAGATGATATAAAATCTAATTAATGGTATGAAATATATTTTAGGAATATTTTGGTTTCATTTTAACCCCAGTTATTTCAGTTTAACCCCATAGTAAACAAGTTTTCGCCCAAACTGTCATAAATTCTTTTTTCTATTTTCACTATTGTTTATTACATAACAATATATTGAATATATTATATAATAAAAATTATTATGAATAAAAATATTTAATATAATTTTCCAAATTCATTTCATATACGTTGAATATTTGTTTTGAAAATTCAACCCACAGACGTGACGAAAAATTATGTTTTCAAGATACGAATGTACAAGCATGAAATAATTTTATATTACTTCTATGACTAGGAATAATAACTATATGTATTTAAATTAATATTTATAACATTATACTCTTCACATTTCATTAAAATCATTCCTCATTAGGGATTATTTTAATAAATTAATATGGGGAAACACTATTAACATTAAAATAGATTTCAGATAAATGTCTTATAAACCCAAAACAAAACAAAAAATAATATTCTTTATAAATATGATTAATGATGATGAATTTAAATCACTTGATTTTCCAAATAATTTTTTAATATTTTTATTCATTTAATTAGTTATTTTATATAATTACTAATGAAGTTTAATTTTATAATTTCATAGTTTAATTATTTATTTAATCCATTTTTATAATTTGTTTTGTATTTATAGCCTTTAAAATATATAATTTTTTTACTCAGTTTTTATGTTTTTATTTTTTTAATTACTCATTTAGTTTGTATTCTTCTTAAATTTTAAATTTTAGGATTTTTATTTTATTAATTTATATATTAATCAGTTTATTTTCTTTTAATTAATATATTATTTAATTTAATTAATTGAATTTTTGTATTAATAATATTAATTAAAATTAATTATAAAATTAAAAAATTAGTGAAATTTAACTTATTATATTAAATCATTTTAATTTAATGTTGTAAATATTTTTTTTAAAACGATTATCTTTTTAATTAATTATTATCCATGTTAATTTATGGTAGTTTTTTATGTTTACTTATAGTTTTAAATTTTATCTTTTCTACTCTAAATTTATTAATCAGTTAATTATTTTAATTTTTATAGATTCATTTTTTAATTTAATTTTAATTTCATTAAATTAGTTTATTTATGTTTTTAAACAAAAGTTTCATTAATTCTAAATTGTTTTAGTTTTAATATTTCTTAATTATTTTTTGTTATAATTTTGAAGATTAATTATTAGACACTGTTGTAGTTTCTAAATTGACACACCACTACTACAACAATGCCTCATCACACCACCAGTGACTTCTCTTCATCACAGTCCCTTTCAATTTTCACAATACACTGCAAGGAAAAACCAAAATGGTGTCTTAGTGAGACATCTTCCACCCTCTGCTTCTGCCACATCTGAGATACTTCCAAGAAATTTGCCTCACACTATAACGTCCTGATCCCAGTTACCCAGAATCGGTGCATTATTACATAACATTTTCATGATACAATGGATCATGTCTTGAAAGTCTGATCATTTTAGTATCCTTGGAAGTATTAGATACATACATAAGTTATACATTATATCATTAAATAAAAAAAACATTGTGTCCCCTTTGAACACTCTTATATTCCTTAGCCTATTCATTTAGGTTAATCGTAATATACTTCTTTGTATCCTTGGAAAAATAAAACATAAGAAATGGGTTAGCACAGATGCTCAATAATGGTAATAAATATAGAAAAAGATTACATAAACATTAGTCATGGTGAATAATTGAAAAAACCTACCTTTAAAAATAATAAACATGAACACTTTATGGCAGGAATATGAGATGAGTAAATAATGCCATAAAAAACATAGTCATGGGTATTCTAGAAGTATAATAACCACATGAACCATCAATATTATTTTCATAATGAGGGAATTTATAATGCGGTATATTATGAAAAATTTTGTCAATGCGTCGACCAAGATGTCTAAAATTGATTAAGGTCTCGGTAAAAACCATATATCAAAATTGGGAAAGGCCTCGGCCAATTCTACATCTAATTGTCTCATGAGACCTACCAATGCATCACAGAGCTATAGAGGGCTCCACCTGTCACTTACTAAGTCCACTACATTCCTTATATGAAAATGTAAAACATAATCTAAACATTCGTACTAAAACTAGCATATGAAATGTTAATATTTTTACCACAAACATTGAATGGCATAAAAATAGCACATCCATAGTCAAACATAACTCATTTAATACAATATGGATGATTTTATTATGTTAAATCAACCTCAATTAAGAATAATATACACTGATGGGTATTGACATAGGTGAAAATAGTTATTAAATCTATTTGAGAGAAATATCCCCTTTTTCTTGAAAACATTTAAATGTCACACTACTTATCATGAAGTTGTTTAAAATAGATTTTTGAATCAAAGTGTCCCATACCACACTAAAACTTTTAGAAGAAATATTAATTTCAAAACATTCATGTCTATATAAATAAATACTTAAAACCATTTTTAAAACATGGACATTAATAAGAAATATTTATAAGAATAAATATTTAAAGCAATAATTTAGTAGAAGAGTTACATACTCAATAAGAGATGCATGAATACAAGTAATTGGAGAATAAAATTAATCAAAACATTATAATATCCTGAGAATAAATGGATTCATGATATAATATGAGAAAGGAAATTATATACACAATATAAAAGTTAATTGGTGCATAACGACAAAGAGGTCTCACAGAAATGTAAGTTGAGACGAAATACATTATAAAGACAGTATCCATAGATTAAGGATAAATCAATGAAATAATTATGTGTGAAAAATATAAATATACTCAATATAATCAGATATTCAGTGTAAATTAGTCAGATTTTATTCACATATATTCTTGTAAAAACAAAACCAATAACTTGGATGTTTAACTCAATAAATGGAAATTCGGTAAAGATTACCCTTAAGAATTTCATATCAATGGAATGTGAATTTATCAATGGAGTAATTATTTGTATCAAAGGTATATCCATATAAATAGGAGAGGAAACTACTATATAAATAATGAATAGTGATTCCACACATAATCACGGGGTAAAATAATCAATGAAGTATACATAAAGCCTAATGAGTGGAAATTGAAATTCTAAATCCCCTTATAGATTTGGTAACATATGAAACATACACCCCAAGAAAGAAATATCATATAATGAAGATGTAAATACCCGAAAATTAATGTATATTACACAAATTATATAGTCATGGGATGTACAAACACCACAGAAAATAAAATTGTGTCAGTATAGCATGAATCTCACAGGAAAAAGAAGTGAGATAAAAACCCCTTACCACGTCGTAATCAATCAACTCGTATGAAAAAAATATAATAACAACCAATTTAATCATATAATATCATGAATATAAAGATAATAATGATAATATATATCAAATGGAAGTACATAATACACCACATGAAAAAAATAAGTGGCGGACAATGGAAATATCACGGAATTAAAAGTGATATAAGAAACCCATTTCCTGGTTCTTTTCCTTAGTATAGGGTAGGTTAAACTCCTTTATAATAGATAAATAATTGTTATTAAATTATAAAATAACCAAATACATAAATATGATATCATATATGATCTTCTAATATTGATTTGTTAATGATATTTCAGTAGTATCATTTATTTGGTTGTTAACTGATTCATTTTCCTTTATATGTTTTATTATGTAAGTCAGGTTTGTTATGGATAAGAAGTATTTGATTCATATCCAGAATGATATGAAGTTATTAGACATTATTTTTAATAATAAAATTAAAATTATTCTTTAATTGTTACGATGGGGAAATGAATCTCATCGCGTTCATGGAGACGGTAATCCATACGTACGTACGAGCGACAATATCAATCTTTTGATATTAAAATCATATGTAAATAGATTGTATATCATATATAAATAATCATCAACATGTTATATTTATTATTTAAATTGGTTATACATCATTATTATTCACATCCAGAAAATGTATCGAATAACAACTACACCACGACGTGGAGACGGTAAGCAGTACGTACGCAGGTATAGTGACTTTTTCATTCATATGATGGATAGAATAGTGAATATGGTTGTACCATTTTTATAATAACATCACAGTATTTATAATATGTTGTAGTTTTAATTTTAGAATGGAAACAACAATGAAAGATAAAGTAGAAGAAGAAAAATAACTTGAAAGAGGTGATGAAATATTTACCTCTTCTTCAGGTTCTTCCTTTTGATTTGATCAAAAGGGTTCTATAGAATCAATTATTGATCAAAATAAGACCTCCTGGTTGAAGATAGGTAAAAATTGAGGATATTTGGGGAGTTTTTGTCCGATCCAAATGGCTTTGGGGCTAAGATTTTGAGGGAAGGGTAGGTCCCCTTTCATAAGAGAGATGAGGGGCACCTTAGGAAAAGATAGAAATGTTATTTAATAATAAAATAATGTTAAGTTTCTAGTGGCTAAAAAATGATTTATTTTGAGGCTAAGGTGGGGATGGGTCGAAAACCTCTCAACCAATAGGTTTTAGACAGGTTTGGGCCACCATATTAACATTATCTTATAGATTTAACTCTTAGTTAAATTGTTTATCTTTTACCACATATTCTTATATTATTATAATAATTGGTTAATAAACTTACTGTAAAATTCCAAGAGAACCTCAATAGTTTAATTAATGATATAGTTATCATTACATAAGTTATTTTATAGAAAATTATTTTTTTAAGACTATTATATAATTTATTAATATAATACTTTATTAAAAAACTCATTTATGTCAATTTTGACATTATTTAGTAACTGTTTTTTGTAAAAGTCATAATATCATGATTACTTCAAAACAAATTCATTGAATCAACCCTAACATATCATATTAACCTATAAAATTCTTTTATGGAATAAAAACATTCAAATTATATTTATTTTAATATTTAAAGTATCATTTATTTGATTATTTTATTAAAAAGGAAAATATTGTATCATTATTGTGTCATAAATAAATATATTTATTATATGTATAAAAATTATAAATAAAATATAATAATATAGGAAATAATTTTAGCTTTAAAATCAATTTTAATAGTATAAGAGATCAATTATATAACCCCATATAAAAATGTTTTACTAAAAGATGCATGCTTTTGTTATTTTTTTCATTACATGAGATTAATTAATATAAAATATCATTATCACTCCCATATGGCTCCATTGGGTCCCAAAATCGGCCCAATGATGCCCATGATCGGATATGTATCTTTCCATAAGTATTAGACATGTGTTAGGGTAATTTAATATTATTATAATATTATTTGTTAACGCTTATTTACCAGATTTACCCTTTAATCATGGTAAATAAAATATTTACTAAAGTAATTATTCATTATGTATAAAAATAAAAGATACCTATTTACACAATTTTTACCTCATGAATCCAAATATGGAATCCATTTTTCCAAATTCAATAAACATAAGTGACAAAATTTAATTTAAAATTAATTCCCGTGTCAAAACAAAAAAGTGTGTTTTTGGGAAATAATAACTATCAAAAGATTGACACTTGTTTATGTCCTGTTTAAATGTGAAATTACATAAAATGACCTAAATTATATTAAATGATGAAAATATAGTCTAATTTTACTTAAAAACCACTCAAATTTATAATTTATCACTACAAATTATTTCAATTAAAAAAGTTGTTTTCAATTAAAACATAGTATTTTTCACTATTCAACAAAATATGAAAGTTATTAGAAAAGTACCAAAAATTTATCCAAACTAAATTTTTATGTCCCGATTGTAAATAATAATTTAATTTCATTAAATTTAAAATATAAAAGTGTTAAATAGTTTTTAAAAAAGGTTCTCTATTAAAAGTTGGTAAAATTGTATTTTTTGAAAAATACTTCTTTTATCTGAAAAAAATGAATTTGTTCTTACGCTATGTCCAAGAAACATATTATATGGATTCTAAAATTATATGGAGTATTAAAAATTTAGTAAATACTACTAATATATGATTTTTGAATGGCTATTTTGGTAAGTCTTGTTACGCTCGAACTCAGTGTTGCATATAGCGCAAGCCATTTAATTACCTTAAAGAAAATTACTTACTATAAAATCTCGGGGTGTTAAATTATTCTCCATTTTTTGGAAATTGAATACTTGAAATTTTAAAATTGGTTTGGGGAACATCATTGAAAGTCCCACATCGTAAAAAGTGTCAATAAAACTATCACTTTAAAAGAAATAAATAGAAGTACAAATGTAACTTGAATAACCCATAATAGGATTCCATGTAGGAAAACATGGATGTGGAAGATAAACTAAGTGTTTACTTCTATTGGAGAGTGATAGAAAGAATGATCAGTAGAAATATAATGTCAAGAAAACCACAAACTTGTGATGGTATAAATAGTTATTAGTTTCCTAGTAGAAAAATTAAATGGATAACATTTTTTTATGTTCCATTTTTTAAATTTCATGAATTTATTTATCAGATTGACTAAGAATGTAAAGAGATATACTTAAATTTTATGTAGAGTTTTTTCCTTTAATATATTTCTACCACTAACTCATATTTTTTTCCAAATGATGAGTATTCGTGATGTCTTGGTCACACCTAAAGTGCTAGAATCATCTTCAAGAGAATCACAAGATCCACAAAGGATAAAGTTTATATTTCTCTTGCCTTTAGAGATTAACCAAAACCAAAATGGTTAGTACGAGATCAGATGATCCCCAAAAAGGATAATCCTTTTAGGAAGGAAATACTAATATAAGTTTTAAATTTAAACCAATAATACCCAAAGTTCAATAAATTCCATTCAATAAAAAATTGTCCTTAAAATCCTTCAATACAATCACGACTAATATTGAAACCCAAATCCTAGAAGAATTTGATTACATAGTCTTCCATGTCAAATTGTATCTTCAAATAACATTGATTTCTCTTAAATTCTCATACTTAAATTAATTAACATAATCACATGTTCTCTATGATAGGTTAATCATTTCCATAAAAAACCCAAATTTCTATAAATCAATAACAAAAACATAGATAAAGATCCGCCATTACCCCTCAAATGAAATCTCATAGTATTCTATTTTCCTTAGGCATATAGTGTTCCTAACAGAGAGAATGTCTTCCAAAATAACATTTATCACTTAATCACCAGATCATTTTCTTATACTATGGATATCCATTTGATAAGACATAAGATCCCAAATCAACTTATTATTGATCAATAAAATAATTTATCTAAAAACAATTAGTCACACTAACTAGGGACTTCACATAGTCCTGTGGTAGGAAATAAATCCCAATCGCACTCTGGTCATGGGTTCAATTCCTACAGCTTTGTTTGAAGCGACATGTTGTCACACGGTCTTCATGTTGTCCTTTTTTTCAAAAACTATATTTTATAACATTCCCAAAATGAATTAAATTCCTTAAAATAACCGTAACATGATTTAACCACAAATGTTACCTCATACCTCGCATTTTCATCTCATAAATTAATAACCAGTAATTACCTGAAATTCAAGGATCATATAAACCCAAATGGTCCTTTATAACTATATCCAAAAAATAAAATATAATTCTTCCTCAAATAGAATTTTCACATAAAAAATTACAGGGTTACACATACAAGAGAAAATTATTCCAAATTAATCCTATCATAAAATAGTACAAATACTTTTTAAACATTTCACCATCCATTTAATTCCACATAGGTTCTTTCTTGACCAAGACGTTATCTTATAGAATAGGGCATTCACTCGGGTAATTCCCAGGTCCCCTACATTTAAATAAAATGACTGTAAATGGATTACTGGGATCATTTTTGTTTTCTTTCATAGTGATATTCGTTTTTCATCAGCAATTCTTTACCTTATGTCCTTATTTCCCACACAAAAAGAATTTCTTGGTTCTATTGAGACACTTTCTTAAGTGTCTCTTTATACATTTCCTACATGATGGAAATTGAGCTTTATTTTCTCCATGGTCTCCACTACTGGAGATCTTATCATTAACCACCTCTCTCTTATTTGTTGGGTCTGGGAGTTGGTTAATATATATGTTGTTGATCATATTTTTGGAAAACTGGTTCGACATGAACATGATATATTTTATGCCTATCAACATTCTATTTCGTTTCTCATTTCCACCATTGTGCCCACCTTGTACATCATGTTCAGTGTTACTATGACTTCCTTGGAATCCAGCCATTGAATAACAGAATAAAGCATAGTGTGAGTCATTAAATAATTTAGAGAATATCATAACACTATATTATCAATATAAAACACCTTATGATTAACCAAGGTTATTTATTCTCATCTTATATTAAAATCCTATTTATTGGTTTGTAAAGAAAATGTGAATTATCCTAAGCATATACCCCAGGAGTGTCGTAACCAAGAGTGTAGCAGGGCACATTGTCATGTACCAAGATTCCCTGAGTCAAGCACAAAACTCCTTGTAGGATTTTTCACTCCTAGTTACATTTTTTCCATATCTACCTTTACTTAATAGTATCTAGATAAAGATTTATTGCTTGGAAAACTCACATAACATTTTCTTTTTCAAAAAATTTGGATGTTCATCTATACTAATCTTTAATGTTTATCATAGGGTAGTGTTTTATAATTAGTGTTTTTTTTTCTAAATCTTGCTTCCAAGGTTTGTACTAAACTTCATCTGATACCAATTATAACACCTTGATCCCAGTCACCCAGAATCAGTGCACTATTACCTAACATTGGCCTCATACATAGGATCATGTCTGGAAATACAGATCAGTTTAACAGCCTCGGAAGTACTAGATATATACATAAGTTTTACATTACATCATGAAATAAATTAAAATTATGTTCCCTTGGAACACTCTTACATCCCTTAGACTATTCTTGTAGTTTAATCGTAATATACTTCTTTGCATCCTGGGAAAAATAAAATATAAGAAAGGGGTGAGATCAGATGCTTACTAAGGGTAATAAATAGAGTGAAATATAAAATAAACATTAGGCATGGTGAATAATTGAAAACACAAGCCTTTACAAATAATAAACCTGAACACTTTATGGCAGAAATTTGAGCTGAGTAAATAATGCCATAATAAAACAAAGACATGGGTATTATACAAGAAGAATAACCACATGAACCATCAATAATATTTTTATAATGAGTTAATGTATAATGCGGGACATTGTGAAACATTTTTTCAATGCCTCAGCCAAGATGTCTAAAAATGATTAAGGCCTCAACCCAAACCATATATCAAAATTAGTAAAGGTCTCAGCCAATTCCATGTCTAATTGTCTCATGAGACATATTGATGCATTGAGGAGCTATAGTGGGCTCCACCCATCACTTACTAAGTCTAATAAATTCCTCATAATAAAGGGTGAAACATAATCAAAACATTCATATTAAAACTAGCATATGAAATGTCAATATTTTAACCACAAATCATGAATGGCATAAAAATAACACTTCCATAGTCAAACATAACTCATTTAATACAATATAGATGATTGTATTATGATAAATTAACCTCAATCAAGAATAAAATACATTGAATCATATTGACATAGAAGAAAATAGTCATTCAAATTATTTAAGAGAAATATCTCCTTTTTCTTGAAAACATTTAAATGTCACACTATTTATCAAGAAGCTGTTTCAAAAAGATTTTCAAATCAAAGTGTCCCATACCACATTGAAACATTTAAAAGGAATTTTAATTTCAAAACATTCACGTCCATTTAAATAAATACATAAAACCATTTTTAAAACATGTAAATTAATGAGAATGATTTACAAGAATAAATATTTGAAACATTTAAAACAATAATTTAGTTAAAGAGTTCCTAACCAAATAAGAGATGCTTGAATACAAGTAATTGAGGAATAAAATTAATCAAAATTTTATAATATCATGAGAATAAATGGATTCATGATAAAATATTTCAAAGGATAGTATATACACCATATAAAAGTGTATTGGTTCATAACAACAAATAGGTCTCAAATGAATGTAAATTCAGACGAAATACCTTATAAAGACTGTATCCTTAGATTAAGTATAAATAAATGAAATAATTATGTGTGAAAATTATAAATACCCTCGATATAATTGATTATTTAGTGTAAATCAGTCAGATTACATTCACTCATATTCTTGTAAAAACAAAACCAATGACTTGGATGTTTAACTCAATGAATGGAAATTGAGTTAAGATTACCCGTAACAAGTTCATATCAATGGAATGTGAATTTATCAGTGGTGTTATTATTTATATCCAAGGTATATCCATAGAAATGGGATTGGAAATTACTACATAAATAATAAATAGTGATTCCAAACATAATCTTGGAGTGAAATAATCAATAAATTATGCGTAAAGCCCAATGAGTGGAAATTGAAATTTGAAATTCCCTTACTGATTTGGTAACATATAAAACATACACCCCATGAAAGAGGTATGATATCTTGAATAATGTTAATAACTACCAATGGAATCAACATATATCATTAATATAATGATAATCATGATAATATATAACAAATTTCAGAACGTAATAGACAACATGCAATAAATAAGTGGTGAACAATGGAAATCACATGAAATTAAAAGGGAGATATGAAACCCCTTACCTTGTACTTTTACTTTGTATAGGGTAGGTTAACCTCCTGTATAATGGTTAAATCATTGTTATTAAATTATAAAATAACCAAAAACATAAATATGATATCATATAAGATCTTCTAATATTTCTTTGTTAATTATATTTCAGTAATATCATTGTTTTGGTTATTAACAGATTTGTTTTCCTTTATATGTTTTATTATGTAAGTCATGTTTGTTACGGATAGGATGTATTTGATTCATATACAGAATGATATTATGTTATTAAACATTATTATTAAACATTATTATTAAAATTATTCTTTAATGGTTACGATGGAGAAATGAATCTCATCACGTTTGTGGAGACAGTAATCCGTACGTACGCACGAGCAACAATATCATTTTTTTATATTAAAATAATATGTAAATAGATGGTATATCATATATAAATAATCATTAACATTTTATTCCAATTATTTAAATTAGTTATACATCATTATTATACCCATCCAAAAAATTATTGAATAACACCTACACCACGACGTGGAGATGGTAAGCCATACGTACACACCTATGGTGACATTGTCATTCATATGATGGATAAAATATTGAATATGGTAGTTCCATTTTTATAATAAAAACTTAGTATAGATAATATACTGGATTTATTATTTTATAATGGATTCAACAAATAATTAAGAAGTGAATGAAGAAAAAGTACTTGAAATAGATGATGAAATATTCACTTCTTCTTCAGGTTCTTCCTTTTGATTTTATCAAAAGGGCTCCATAGGTTGACTTTATGATCAAACTAAGGCCTCTATATTAAAGTGTGGAAAATTGGGAGGATATTTGGGATGGGGTTGGCCGAGCCAAATGGCTTTGGAAGTGTGATTTTGAGAGAAGGGCTAAGTTCTCTTTTTTAAGAGAGGTGAGGGGCACCTTAGGAAAAGATTGAAATTTTATTTTATAATAAAGTCATTTTATGTTTATAATAGATCTAAAATGATTTATTTCGAGGAAAAGGTGGGTATGGGTCTAAAACCTCTCAAACTATAGGTTTTAGATAGGTTTGGGTCATTATATTAACCATGTCTTTTAGATTTAACTCTTAGATAAATAGTTTAACTTTTACCACATATTCTTGTATTATTTTAATAATTGGTTAATAAACTTACTGTAAAATGAAAAGAGAACCTCAAGTGGTTCATTAATGATATAACTATCATTATATAATTTCTCTGTCAAATCCTTATATTTTTAGGACTATTATATAATTTAATAATATAATATTTGTTTTAAAAACTCAATTATGTCAATTTTGACACTATTTAGTATTTGGTTTTTGTAAAAGTCATAAATGCATGATTACTTCAAAAAAATATTCATTTAATCAACCATAACATGTCATATTATCCTATAAAATTAGTGTATGGCATCAAAATATTCAAATTAAAAGTATTTTAATATTTATAATATCATTTATTTCATTCTTTTACTAGTTATGAAAATACTAAATCCTTATTATGTCAAAAATTAATATATTTATTTTATGTATAAAAATTAAAACTAAAATATAATAATGTAGGAAATATTTTTATCTTAAAAATAAATATTTATAGGTGAAGAGATGAATTATATAACCCCATATAAAAAAATTTTACTCAAAAATACATGCTTTTGTTATTTTGTCTTTACTTTAGATTAATTAATATAAAATGTCATTATCACTCCCATGTGGCTCCATGATGTCCCAAAATCTACCCAAGGATTACCATGCTCGGATATGTATCTTTCAATAGGTTTAGGACATGCGTTAGGATAATTTAATATTATTATAATATTATTTGTTTACCCTTATTTACCATATTTACCCTTTAATTAGGGTAAATAAAATATTTACCGAAATAATTATTCATTATATCTAAAAATAAAAGATACCGATTTAAAAAATTTCAAACTCCTGATTCCAAATATGGAATCCATTTTTCCAAATTCAAAACACAAAAGTGGCTTAAATTAATTTAAAATTAATTCTCATTGTCAAAACAAAAACCGTGTTTTTAAGAAATAATAACAATCATAAGATTGACACTTGTTTATGTCTAGTTTAAATGTGGAATTACAACCAATGACCTAAATTATATTAAATGATTAAAATATAATATAATGATGCATAAAACCCATTATAATTTATAATTTTACACTATAAATTATTTCAATTAAAAATGTCATTTTCTATTAAAACATATTATTTTTCACTATTCATCAAAATATAAATGTTATCAGAAAAGTACCAAAAAAAATTTCAACCTATATTTTTATGTCCTGATTATAAAGAATAATTTAATTTCATTAAATTGAATATATAAAAGTTTCAAATATTTTTTTTTGAAAATGGTTTGTTATTAAAAGGTGGTAAATTTTCATTTTTTGAAAAATACTACTTATATCTAAAAAAATGAATTTTTTCTTGCATTATGTCTATAAAGCACATAATATGGATTCTAAAATTATATGAAGTATTCAAAATTTAGTTAATACTATTCATAACATCGTTTTTAATGACTAGTTTGGTATTTATTGATGCTCTTGAACATAGTGTTGCGTGGAGTGCAAGCCACTGAATTACATTAAAGAAAATAACTTACTATAAAATCTTGGGGTGTTACACACACTACCAGTATTCTATCCTTCCAAAAAATTATTCCATAACTAAATGAACACTGCTACAGAAAAATTATTAACATCCCTAAGAACTATAACAAGGAACTGTTATCTCAACTATGATTCATTGTTATCCTTATTAGGATACACTACCACCTTCAATTCATGACACGCCATTTCCAAATGGAGACACCATTGGACAACTTATTCACACCACCAGTGATTCCTTCTTGAGTAACCTTCACCATCATTGTGATATTCTTCAATAGTCGATAACACCAAAGTCACCATTACTGATAATTCAAAACATATTATTCGCAAGATAATGCCACAACCACTGCTGGAATTGAAGAAAACAAGAAACAGATACAATAACCTAATTGAAGAAAAAACTCTGATCCACTCATTTTAGAACAAACATGAACTGAGATCTAAAATTTCCCTCAATTATTTGCACATATGACCTGATCGATGATGCCTTTTTCCTCTAAACTAGATTCTTGATTTAGCATGCCAAAAACATAAGCTTTTTGAACTCGAAGAAGCCTCGCCGTTTCCATCACATTAAAGGGATTCAGCTATCATCATTGTTGTCTCCACTATATTACCCATCATATGTCCCCTTATTCTGATGAAGCCACACACTTTTATCACCGTTAGAGTAGGAGAGGAGTTTACGTCGATGAGGACATATTGAACACCATGTCGCCACTTGGAACCTTGCCGTAATGGTTGAGGACCACTATTAAGCCAAGGAGGAGATAGCCCATGGATGGGGGAAGAAGAAACCAAAACCCCCCATTGAGGATTTATTCATGATGTTAAAATTTTAAAATAAATAAAATAAAAACAACAACAAAACAAATAATAAATAAATAATAACACTACAATAATAATAATAATAATATTTAAATATAGAATTAATAATTAAAATAAAATCTAATCAAATAAATATAAAAATATTTTTAATATTTTTATATTTATATTACCATTATATATTAAATTAATAAATATATTATTATCCTTAAAAATAAATTTTAATAAAATATATAATTTTAACCTCATGTTCTTTGTAGAATAAAATAATTAAAATAATAAACTAAAATATTAACAACAAATTATTATAAATAAATATAAAATAATAATTTATTATTTTTAATCCAATAATTTTAATCTTAAACAATTAAAAAAGTAAATAAATTTTCAAAGTTAAATATTTTACTACATTATTTATTCTCTGTTTTATGTTATTAAAATTCAATCAAAAGTCAGATTGACATCTAGGTTTAGGATGAGAAGAGGAGCATAGGTTATTATAAGGGTTATTCACAAGTCATAAGTATTGGAGAATATTGTAGTAATTATAATATGAAAAGAAGAACACAATGACCTGAGTCGGTGCTCACTGGGGGTGAGGACAAGAAAAAAAGAGGGATTAAAAAATTCAAATTAAAAAAGGGGAGCTCTTAGGATACATTAATTTGAGATTAGAAAGGGAGTCAAGTATATAGATTATGAAAAAACAGGGGGATCGAAGTATACCAAGAGGAGAAAGTAGAAATATTGGATAAATACTATTCTAAATGGAGAATTCATTTCCCATTTTTTCATTCATAATCTATTATATAATTAGTTGATTATATTTCATCTTTGCAATGATTATTGGATAATATCTTTTTTCGGTGATTTTCAATACTCTTGGATAGCATTATTTGTGTCTTAAAGAATCATTTTTGATGGATGTCATAATCGATAGGCAATAACATTTCTAATTTTAAATTTAAATTTTTTCACAGCATTATTTTTAAACAAAAAAATATCAAGATGAATTGGAGAAATTAATATTGATTTCTTTTTTTCAAACCTAAATTTCAACACTTTGTAATATTATAGTGAGTTATTTTCCACCATCATTACTTTTCAATTTTAATTATAGCTCAAGGAATCTTCGATTTTCACACTCTAGGATATCATTCTTTTGTGTGTATGATCACTAGGCGAGGTATAATAATTTTTTTCCAATCAATAGAATTCAATTAATATTAAATGAATAATATTTCATTTCTTTGATAGTAGATTTGAAATTTCTATGAATTTTTCTTGAATAGTTTCCACTCATTCCATGTTCCATTTTGTATACCTTTTTTACCCTGTTCAAACATAGCTCCAATTCAACATATTTCTTTCAAAAAAACATTATGTCTTGTTATAGTTATATGTCAAAATATAAAATGAAAACAAAAAAATTACAATACCCATTGTTTATAGTGGATTCTATTTTTAAAAACTTTCCACTCAAGAACCTTTTTTCCCCTTCCCCTAGGTTCTACCCTATTCACCACATTACAATAGTTGTTAATTGTTTAAAATTTATTATGCTTTGTCATGATTTAATAATGATTGTGTAAATTAAAATTTTATTAGATATATTACATATAACTAATGAATAATTATGTAACATGAAATCAAATTAAATTAATAAAATTACTTTTAAATTAATTTATTTATTAAAAATAAATGACACTTACGAAAATAGGTATTTTTCACTATTTACTGGTAAATATTTTTTAAAAAAAATCTAAACCATTGTCCCAGAATTTTTTTTGAAATTTTTACTTAAAAAACATAAATTTGTAAAATAATTTTTCCAATGAATCTATAAATTATTTATAATATTTTCATAAAAAATAATTACAAATAATGTCTAAAGAAAACATATATTTGAAGAATAAATTTTCTTTACTAACAATTGATTGGTAAGTTACTATGAATTTATAAAAAAAATATAATTAGTCAGATATATACATATATATATATTTAACAATTTATTTTTTCCTATTGATAATAAAAAAATTAATTTCTTGTTTATAAAAGGAATATTTAAATAATAGTATTTCATGCATCATTTTCATTCATTGTTTCACGTATTTTATGTTATCCAACATATAATTTTATTCTAAAATATTTTGGTGTTACATCCACCCTCAATTTAAAAATTTTCATCCACAATATTTTAAATAGATCATTATAATAAAAAGATTGATATATTAAAATAAATTTCTAAAGTTCAACAACATAAAAAGGATTAATAAAACAGTCTTTTGAAATGAGTAAAAATATCATACCTATGTCACAAGGAATAAATCATTACTAGGAATCAAAATATGATAAATTTAGTAAGATAAGATGTTATATACATAAACAAATAATTCCCTATTAATGATAATAAATGATAGAGATAAATGATCACAAGAAAGTGAAGGATCTTGAGAAACTCAATAACCATAAAAACATAGACCAAAGTGGTGTGAACAACATCATCTATTTCATAAGAAATAATTGTCCTATAACACCATTATTTTTTAATATCCCATTCTTATATTTAAGGAATTAATTAATCATTCATAATATGAATATATGTAATGTATTCTTACTTCATAAGTATAATTTAGTCATTTAATTTTTTATTGAATAACAAAAATTCACTTCTAATGGATCATATAATTCAAAAAATGGATAACAAGAAATTCCATATGTCTTTGGACATTAACCAAAACCAATATGGTTAGAAGAAGGTAAGATAATTCCCAAAGTAAATAAACCATCATATGATGAAATACAAGTTTAATCTCAAGAGGTTCAATAATAACACCCATATTATACCTTATTCAATTAATAAGTGTCCTTATAATTCTCTAAAATATTACTTATTATGATTGAATCTCAAAAATCAAAATTGTTTGATCATATATTATTCCAAGAATGATTTAACATTTTTCACTAAATAACACAAATAGCTTATAAAGTCTCAAACCAAAAATGTATATACATTAATCAGGTAATATATAAGATATACTAATAACTTCAAATAATAAGTAATATCATTACAAATCCACAACAAAATCAGATATAATTATATAAGATAATTAAACCATTATTCTTAATAAAATCCCATATTGTATGATTAACTTTTATCATATAAAGTTCCTAGATTCATTGAAATTATTTCATAATAAAATAAATAACCTAATAAAAAATCACTTTTTAATCCCATGGTTATTAATATGCTAAAACAAATGTTCCTTAAATAAAATTAATCATTATCTATAAAATTATTAAATAAATAAACTGATTTCATAATTACCAGAACATTTCATTGGCCAACGATAGGAGCTACCACCTTGTCTCCATTCAGTTGTGGTTTCATACCCAACGGTATTTTTAGATGTGACATGCTATAATTTTTCCATAAATGGACTAATATAATTTTTATAGAATTCATAGAATTATTAATAACCTCTTACAAAATAATATTAATAATCAAAGATCATATAAATCCAAAAATTTAATAATAACATTAATTTTATATCCATAGAAACAAATTATAATTCATCATCAAATTACATTTTCACATGTTAAAATTTGGGCTAAATATTCTTTAAACATATATCAAAAATAAATAAATGTCTTCAAATGTTTTCCCATCAAATAAAACATCAAATATGCATTAATGATTTTAAATATATGTTTATCATTAAATCATCCAATATATAATATCTATTGAATCCATATATATAGAATACAACATCACTAAATTTTCATAATAAACCATTAAAAATGGTTTTCCAAATTATTACTTAATACTTATTTCCTATAAAAAATATATGAATATTTTCTTATGGTAAAATTTTTTTGAAAGCATAATCCATTATATAATCCATAACATTAATATTTAATTTTAATTTTTATATTATTAATTTTTAATAGAATTATTCATTGGTATAAATTTACCCGAATAGTAATTTTCTATCCCATTCTAGAGATTTCCCCATAAGAAATCAACTTGAGTCATTTATATACTCCGCACATTTAAGAAATTCAATTGATACGTGGGGAAGAATTTTGTTCCCCTTCATGGATCTAACTAAAATCAAGTTTTTTGTTGGAATATTATTTATATATTTCCCATTTGAATCATATAATCCTAAGGAATTTTCCTAGGTTATTCATCCCACATTATTGACACATATGTCATTTAATATGTTTTTTGTTATGATTATCACCCAAACTTCAAGGTAGATTTATTTCACTCTTAATTGGTATGTTAGGAAACTCACCTAGGTCAATGTTATTAATCATAACTCATGATATATAGATAAGAATAACCAAAAGTGTTTTTAGTATAGGGCTAATTCTGTTTTGTTTATCTTATGTAAACGATCACATTTTCCTTCATATACATTATTAATATGGTTCCAACTGGATGCATTCATTTACAAAAAAAATTGTTTGTTTTAGTATATCAAATGAACCATAAAAAAATTTATATAGATGATATATATTAATATATCATTAACCATTCCATCCCCTATAAATATATTTATATTTTTGTAAAATAACATTAATTATTTATTGAATACTCTACAGTATGGTGATAAAATATTTTTAACTAAATCATAAATAACATCATAATTTGTAAAGTTATCTAAACATTTTCTCTGATACAAACTAAAATGACATAACATTAGACAATTTTTATTATAGTGACTCTAGAATATAATTAAATTTCTTTTTATAAATATCTTGTAGGTTTAGAGACTTAGATAATTAGGTTCTAAACTATACATATGAAAACCATATATTACAAAGTGGACATTTTCAATTAGTATCTATTTTTCCAATAATGCATTGTTTTGAAAAAAAAATAGATGAATTATATTCATAAAAAATCATTAGAAACTAAAATTTTGGTTTTTCGATTAATGTAAACATCCTTAAAACCTGTGAATAACATTTAAAGAAGTGAGATGATCACAAAAAGTTAAGCAATGAGCATAAAAAATAATAAATCTGTTAGTCCAGTGAAAAACATAAAAACCTATGAAATAGTATAACTTTATATCAATGTTTAGGGAGTGAATATAGTAAATAATTTCCACAAGAAAACCATAAATATTTTTTGTTCAATGAACATATTTAAAAACCATATATAGAAAAATAAAAAGTTTTTCAGGAAAAATAGTGCATCACATTCATAACCAATTTTAATGTTGTGTCCGAAATAACTTGAACATAGTAAAATCAAAATAAACCCCTATTTTAACTTCATCATTCATGACTATTAATATATGTAACATTTACCAATTAATTGGTGAGCTATAATGGGAATCACCTATCATTTAAAAATTTCAGGCCCAACCGGTTCTATCCAAGCACATCAATCATTTTAGAAATATCTATCTCCCATAAAGAAATATTGGTGCATCCATCATATAACATATATTTAGATCAAACCTGAGTAATAGTAGTGTTAAAACCATTTTATCATCTATATTAGGATCAAGTCTTACAAATATAAAATTATAAATTACATATCATGAATAATACATTTTATGGTTTCACTTTTTCATCATAAATACTTCGGAAAACCATTTTAAAAAACATGAAAAATATTACAAAAATTAAAATAATATTTTATTTTAGAAACCCATTTTAAATTCAAAAATACGCCAAAAATTTTGAAACAAGTTTTTTAGTTGATGAATATAATAAATACTTTAATGGAATCCAAAAAAAAATGATGGTAATAGTGACGATAAATGATATTGTTGTTGTATACATTGAAACAGATGATTAATTTTATAAAAAAAGTAAATACATTACGTAAAATGATTCATTTTAAAAACATTTGGAAAACGTAAAAATAATAATAAAATTTAAATTATAATTATTTTATGTCTATTAAGATTAACTAATAAAATAATTTTAAAAACATGGAATTTGGAGTAAATGGCATTTTAAAATAAACCTTACAAACATTTAAAATATGGTTTTAAGATAAATTGTCTCTTACCATGAGTTAAAATATTATCATACATACTTTATCATCCATAAAAAAACATATGGTAATTATTTAATTTCTTAATAAAATTTTATAACTTTATTAATCCTTTTATTTTAACACATACCATTCTACACCCAATTAGTTAATCAAATAAGCCCAGTTCATATTTTTTAGGGTATTTAACAAAGATGAAATAAATAACTTTCATATGTTGAATATGGTCAAATAAATGATTATTGAATTATTTTAATTATAATAATAATGGACTAATTATCATATTTATACATAAATTATACTTTTGTAACAATTCATGAAATATGTTTATGAAAAATTAACTATGAAGTGATCATTGAGAAGGTAGGTTGTACATATGCATGAGTAACATTTCCATTTTTCAAAGACCATTATAAAAATAATGTATGTATAATTTTATATTACCATGATTATAATTATATCATAAATATTATATTATTTTTTAAAATAAACATAAATTAATCATGAATGTGATTTTGTGATGAAACAATATCACATCTCTTCATGTTGGCGGTAGTCTATACGTATGTATGAACGATGTTATCTTTTTTCAATAAATATAAATTAAAAATTAAATGATATATCTAAATTAAATAATGATTAATATTTAATTATTATCATATATAAACATTAATTAAAACACTATAAAGATAATTGTGATGTGATTATGGAAAACTAAATACATCAGTTTGCAAGGTGGTAGTCTTCCATACACATTAATGATGGTTTTGTTTACCTTTTTATGGAAGAGGTGATGGATATATGTTATTAATTTAGAAAAATAAAATATTAGTAAATAGAATATAAATTTTTTATTATATAAAAATATTTGAATACTATTTCAAAGTTGTGGAAGATGAAACCAAAAAAAATGCTCGGTTAAGAAGGATACCTATTATTCAGACAACCACATCATAACTATACAAAAATCCTTCCTAGATATCATTTATGATAAAAAACACTATAGTACCTATGTCTAGTGTAAGGGAATTTATTTTAGAATTTAATAAGGTATCCAAAAGGCTTTTAATTTTTGAATAGGAGGGGACATTGGGTGGCCTTTTATATGTGGTGGAGATGACACAGTAAGAATTTTTTGAAAGGAATCAGTTATACTCACATCATACGCATCAAAATTGGATCCAAAACTGACAATTACATATCATTATATTATATAAGAACCAAATATTTACATCCAATATAATTTATACTTCTATTTATTAAATTTTAATAAATATACATTTAGTTTAACACTCCAAAAATCCATTTTTAACTTAACTATGGTAATTTTTTTACTATTTTCACTATTCATTATGTCAAGAAATTAAGTTGAAAATATTATATAATTAATGTATTATTTTTAAAAATATATAATTTTTTTATAAAAATCAATTCATATATTTGGACTATGTTATTTTAAAATGAAACCCACATACACGCTGAAAAAGGGGTTTCTCAAGAAACATATTTTACAAGAATTAGAAGATTTTATATTAAAACTATTACTGGTAATCATAATTATAATAATTTAAATACATATATATAAATTAATAATATATAAATTTCATTTAAATATTTAATTATTAGTTTTTATTTAAATTAATTAAAATGGAGAAACAATATGCACTTTAAAATTTTGTACAGAAAAATATTTGTTTAAATAAAAAATAACATATAGAAAAATACTGTATATATATAATTCAAAATTAATTAATCTGATTAAATATAAATTAATAATACTTATGTTAATTTAAATATAACTAATATTATAGTTTAAATTTTATATTATGTAATTTTATGAAAATAAATGACTTTTTTTGAAACTTTGGATTTAACACTATTCATTACAAAATCAATATTTTCCGAAAAATACCAAACTTTTTTCCTAAGTTTACTTTGATATATTCATTTTATAAAAATTATATTCATTTTATCAAATATATTTTATAAATTATTTATAAATAAATTATAATATTTTCTCAAAAATATCATTTTTCAAGAAAACATATGTTATAAAAATTACTTAAAAATTTGATTGATTATTTTATAAGTATTTATTAATAAATTTATAATGAGTTTGAAATTAATATATATATATATATATATATTATTTAATAATATTCATTCCCCCAAATTTAGTACCTAGTTTGTGATTATCATAATTAAATAATAATAATTCATGGTTTGTTTATGTTCGATGTTTTGTATCATGTACACTATCTAATGTAGTTTCAATTAATATAGTTACATGGTGTTACATATTATGTTTAATTTATTTATTTAATATATGTTATATATATTAGAAACTATTTTTATAATAAATTAGTCTCTCTTGGGTAATGTATCCCAAGGCAGAGGGACTTTGGGTTGGACTTCCTATCATTTTTAGGATTATGCCTTGTTCTAGAAAGGTAGGGGTAGATATAATGGCTCCAGGATTACTCATGGGGGATTTATAATTTCTTATAATCATTAATATTTACATTAAATTTTCTTATTACATATATAAAATATTAATTTAGATATGTGTAAATATCTTTTTCTTCTATTTTTTTAAGTAAAATAAATTATGATTATTTTGAATAGTTTCCCACCAATATGGTTTGATAATATTTTTTTGGTGGAATAAATAATATTAATAACTAAATCATTATATTCATGCATAAATTAATATGTATAACATGATATAATATTGTGTGATTAAAATCCATCAAATACCATGATAGTGATTAATTCTAAATTAAACATATGCTAATACCTAGATGAACCTAATCGGTAAGTACATAATTTAGTGAGGTTTCTATTTATTTTATTTTTTATTTAATTAGTTTAATGTAAATTCCTAAGAGTTAGTTTAATGAATCCCATTGAATGTTTTGGGTGAAAATTATTTTTGAAATCCTAAGACTAATGATACTAGAGGAATAGAGTTGTGATTAATTCAATATGACGGATTTAGAAAAAGGGTTTTATACTAAACAATACAAAAACTTATATGATATAATTATAATGAAGATATATATAAATAAAAATGATTATAGATTAATACCATATTAGATGAAACATAGTGATGCACAAGTCTTTTCTAAAGAAAATCATATTTTGGTCATCATTTTTGTGAGATAACATTTAATAAAAGACCTTATTAATTGTTTGTAAAAAATGGGACTCGTGAAATAAAATATTCTATTACACATGAATTTTATAATCATCATAAAAATTGAAATAGAAATTAATGCTTTAAAATAATTATCTTAATATATGAAACTCTTAAGATAAATCATATTATGGAATGTGATTACGTAAGAAAAATAATAAGTTTTAATGAAACCATTCCCTGATTAACAATTTGGTAATGTTGCTATGAACATGAATATATATTCTTTTGATAAAATTAAAATGATTAACTTATGGTTTCAAATTAATTAATTTCAGAATTATCCAATGAAATTTATTATTTACTCATACACTCAATATGATTGAGTATGCTAGTGAATTGGTGATACTAGTTATATAAAACAAGTATTGTTTTGTTTTTTTAATTTATTATACTATAATGGATTAATTATTTCCAAAAATTTGAGTGAGTTTTTGAAATTGGAAACCTATAATCTAATTTTTTTAAGGATAGATGAACTCATTATATTATGTATGGTTCCGGGTGAAATATTGAAAATAAAATTTGGTAAAAGTTCAAACCATAAGCAGAAAAATGAGTTTGAGAATAAAATAATGTATCATCAAATAGAATGTCATGGTTATTCAAACCTATTGTTATCAATAAATTAAATTATGGTATTATAAATTAAATTTTTTTGGAATACCTAAAGGATTATATGAAAATGCATGTAATATTATTTTCATGTATCAATGTTATATAAGATAATTCATTGGTTTTTCAAATTTTGTAAATATTCAGAAGTTTTATATCCTGGTTTGGATTGATAAGTCATATAGGTTAGATATAAGTGATGAAGAAATTGTAGAGACCCAGAAATTTCAAGGAATTTTTTTTTCTTAAGTACTTTGAAATTTTATGAGTCTGTGGTTTCTGACGGCACATGATTCTGAGGCCCGGTGTGCCCAGAATCAATTTCTGAAGTTTTTTTCGGGTACGTTCAGTAAACGTACATGTGGGTTTTTCTATATTTTGAACAGGTGCTTTGAATTGAAATCTGAGGACACCGATGAACTCGCAGTGCTGGTATTCTCTTAAGGGGACCATTACTGTAGTTACATTTTATGCGGGTTGAGAGTTAATATTTGGAGATTTAGAATGAAATAAATAAAAAATTTAGAACACAATTTTATTTATGGAAGTTGTTTATTTCCTCCCAAGGGGAGTTAGAGGTGGGGCCCACACCCACATAACCTCCCTTTGATACCAATTTGTCACGACCCGTCCTCGGGGCCCGTGTCGTGACTACTCATGACCTTGAGTTAGAAGTAGTGGTCTTCGCCTTTAAGATGTGGTGACACTATCTGATGGACGAGCGCTTTACAATCTACTATGACCACCAGAGTCTCAGGTACATCTTCTCGCAGAAGGCCTTGAACCTGAGACAGCGGTGATGGCTCGAGTTTCTCCAGGACTATGACTTTGAGATAGTCTATACTCCTGGGAAGGGGAATGTTTTTGCTGATGCTCTGAGCATAAGATCGGGCATTCAGCTACTAGGAGAGGTGACAGAGCAGCTAGCCACGTTGCAGATATCCTTTGTGGATAGAGATGGAGAAGCCTTTCTACAGTCTCTCACAGTCACTCCTTCACTCCTTCGGCGATTCAGAGAGGTACAGCGTGGGGACGATGACTGTGAGACACGACGTGATCAGATATCCACAGGGCAGGTGCCTGGTGGATTTTATGAAGGAGGGGAGCAAGTCATCCTCTTCAAGGGATGTACTATGGTACCAGTTTCACTGCAGTAGTAAGTGTTGAGGGAGTTTCACACTTCCCTTCTAATGGTACATCCAGGAGTGGCGAAGATATACCAAGACCTCAGACGACAGCACTGGTGGCCGGGTATGAAGAAGTTTGTAGCAGAGTTCGTTTCATAGTACCTCACTTGTCAGCAAGTGAAGGCAGATTACCAGGTACCAGCAGGCTTGGTACAACCTTTAGAGGTCCCAGAGTGGAAGTGGGATGGGATATCCATGTATTTCGTGATGGGGATTCCACGTACATCTAGAGGGCACGACTCTATCTGGGTGATCATTGACCGACTCACCAAGTCGGCTCACTTCCTACCGATCAAGGAGCAGGGCTCCATAGAGATCTTGGGACACCTCTATGTTCAGGATATCAGATGACTTCATGGTGTTCCATTTTCTATCGTTCCGATCGAGATGCTCGTTTCACTTCCCGGCTATGGAAGGGGTTACAGGAGGATTTTGGGACGCAGATACGTCTAAGAACTTCCTTTCATCCTCAGATGGATGGTCAGACTGAGAGGACCATTCAGACTCTTGAGGACATCCTCTGTGCAAGTTTCCTCGACTTTGGTTGCAGCTAGGAGGACCACTTACCCTTGGTGGAGTTTGCGTACAATAACAGTTACCACTCCACCATCGAGATAGACCCTTACCAGGCACTGTACAACCGACCTTGCAGATCATCTCTATGCTAGACTGACCCTAGGGAGACAGCACTGTTAAGACCAGAGATGGTTCAGGCTATGACAGAGATGGTGCAGATCATCCAGGAGCGGATGAAGATGGAACAGAGCAGAGAGAAGTCCTATGCTGATAGGAGATGGAGACCACTGGAGTTCGAGGATGGCGACCACATTTTCCTACGGGTCTCACCTCGATGAGGTCTACAGAGATTTGACCGGGGTGGAAAGTTATCTCCATGATTCATCAGACCGTTCCAGTTCCTCAGCAGAGTAGGCGAGGTGGCTTACTGCCCGGCCCTTCCACCTCAATTGCACCGAGTGCATGACGTCTTCCACGTATCTCAGCTGAAGAGATACGTGCACGACCCACCCCACATCATCGAACATGGGGAGCTGTACATCAATGATGGGGAGACGTTTTGTGGAGGTCCTGGTGGAGATCAAGGATTTATAGGAGCGAGTCCTATGTGGACGGTCTATTCCTCTGGTGTGCATTTGCTGGTATCACAGGATCCTCCAGGAGAGCACTTGGGAGCGGGAGGCTCCGATGCGAGCTCAATACCCTCATTTGTTTGGCTAGTGTGTGTTGTATCTTTACGGAGACCTAAATCCTTGATGTGGGAGTAATGTAAAGACCCAAAAATTTCAATTAATTTTTTTTTCTTAAATATTTTGGAATTTTAAGAGTCTGTGGTTTCTGACGGCACCTGATTCTGAGGCCCGGTGTGCCTGTAATAAATTTCTAAAGTTTTATTCGGGTACGTTCAGTAAACGTATGTAAGGGTTTTTCTATCTTTTGAATCGGTGCTTGGAATTGAAATCTGAGAACACAGATGAACTCGTAGCGCTGGTATTTTCTTAAGGGGACCTTTACAACAGTTGCGTTTTATGTGGGTTGAGAGTAAATATTTGGGGATTTAGAATGAAATAAATAAAATTTGTGGAACACAATTTTATTTATGGAAGTTGGTTATTTCTTCCCAAGGGGAGTTAGAGGTGGGGCCCACACCCACAAAACCTCCCATGAGAGGATATTTGTGAGTTGGGGCCCATATGATCCTAACCTTTTCATCTTCCTTTAACCCCCCCCCCCCCCCCCTTTAACTCCTCCCTTCATTAATGTGGAAACTCTCCACCTCCCATGCTTTTATGAGGCCACCTCCTCTTTTAATTTATGACCATCCACCTCCCCTCTCATATATTAATTTGTTCCAACTCTTTTAATTAAATACTTCTTTAATTAATTGATCTACATTTGAATCAATTTGAATTATGTTGGAAAATATTTTTAAAATACGGGAAAACATCATTTTAATATTTTCTTGGATAATATTTTTGGTGGAACCTTTGGAATTAGAAGAGAGATTCATCCTTCTATGAAGAACGACGCCCTCTTCGACGAAGAAAACCAATTCCACGAATAATGATGACGTGCCCTCCTTCCTCTTCTCCACAAAAAGTGAGGAGTCGTCGCTTCCTCCTCAGACGCACCCCAGCGTCATCTACAAATCCTCTTTCCGCGACTCCACTCTTGAAATTGAAGTAGGGGTTTGTTATAATTTATAAGTAAATAAATTATCTCGTTTTTGTTGAATTATTTGGAATTACTTCAGACCATTTGATACCGCCTAACGCAGAGGGTGCGGGCCGAATGAACAAGGCCTGATGACCCTCCAACTGTTCTTGGTTATTTTGGTTGTGGCAATGAGAGGCGGTGGCGACAAATGGAAGCAGCGGTCGTGTGTCGGCCGTGTGCGGAAGAACCGTGGCCTGCAACCGTGGTCCGCTCGGCCGAAGAAGAACCGACCAGCTAAAGCTGTCCGGGCAGAAGGAAAACTGCGGTGCCACAAGGGGAGCTGCAATGCGGAGGAACGTGGGCCGCTTTGGTGGCGAACTGGCCAGCTCGTCGGTCGGCTGGTTAAATGAGTCACGGCACCCGAAGGTGCCGCGCAGCAAGACCGCAGCCCGCTGAGCGGGCCACTTGTGCCATGAAGGCCAGATGGCTTCAGCCGGCCAGTTGGGAGGGAGGCGCCACTCGGCGACGCCAGTTTGGGAAAGCGGGGGGCCATGCCCCCCCCCCCCCCCTCGGACCACTCGGCCCTCTGGGCTGAGCCGCTCGGCTAGCCGCGCCGCGCCGCGCCATGCTGGGCCAGGTATGGTTTTTCCCCCCTCAGGCCGGGCCACGCGATTCATCGGGCTGGTCCAACCCTCTGCTAGGTCGGACCCACCAAAACGGGGTTGACCCGACCCGTCGTCCCACTAGGCTTTACGGGTCAGGCCCGTTTCCACTTAAACGTGAATAACTTTAAGACCGCACGTCCGATCGATGTGTTATCTGCGGCACTAGGACCCTCACGACGAAGTGGTCCTTTTGTGATACTCAAAGTGATTTTTTGACAACATTTGATAATGGCCAGGTTTGGAACGTGTGTATTTCAACCGGGCCCCTAGAATGAAAAATCCAATAACTCTCAGACCGGGCGTCCGATTGACACACCGTCTGTCACGTTGGGTTCATTTTGTCGAGACGGAACTTCGGGATACATCAACTCTAGGCTTCATGACAGTTGATGTATCGACCCCTTGGCTCGAGGAGCGGACCCTCCCAGAATCGAGGGTGTTGTGTGCGGAAACCCTATAGCTGGCTGCGACTGCGACGACTACCGTACTGGAATCCTCCATGGGTTCGACGACGATGACTACCGTACTAGAATCCCCCATGGGTTCGTCGACGATGACTACCATACTAGAATCCACTGTGGGTTCGAAGACGATGACTACTGTATTTGTATCCTACGTGGGTCCGACAGTTTGACTTATGTTCTAGTATCCTATATGGGTCCGACAAAGTAGCTGGTCTCGTATCCTACGTGGGTCCGACAGCTTAGCTAGTCTAGTATCATACGTGGGTTTGACAGCTAATATGAATTAGTGATTACATCTGATCATCTTTATCAATTTACGAAAGATGTATACCTGTGTGAACTGATTCTTAACTTTCAATAATTATCATCAATGTGATTGACTTCATTCCTGTGTGGAATGGGTTGTGCTTGGGCTCGAGAGTTGGAGTCGAACAAGGATTTATGACTTAGGTATATGTATGGGAATAAAACTAAGTAGAGTTGGTTTATACTTCGTGATTGTATCTATTCTTTGTGGTTTATCCTTTGTGGATTCTGGGAGACCTTCGAGGGTCTCGGGGTCCCTACTGAGTATGCATACTCACCCCTACACGGTCTATGCCCGTACTAGGTTATGTTCTATGCAGACGTCAAAGATCACTGATCGAGGTGGAGGCTTGTGGAGCTAGACGGTACCCGGAGTTGGACCACTTGGTGGGATGTACACGGAGCATACGGACGGACCCGAGTTGCTGAGGAGACCATCTGTACCCACCCTTCAGGTGGGATTCTAGGAAGACGACTCAGTGGTTGCTGCTTTACTTTACTGATGTTGTACTAGTCTTTCAGTTGTACTTTACTTATTGTTGGTATTGTATTTCCGGCCCCTTTTCTTTTCAGCACTTACTTTTGTATACAGTTTATTTGTGTTTTCTTCTGTTGCGTACTTTGTTGTGATTGTTTACTATATAAAGGAAAATCCTTCCCTTTTTATCAGGATTTACGCCTTTGGTGCTTATCTCCAGCCCCTGGCATATGGAAGATGGGCTTGGGGTAGTCACGGCATGGGCCCTGAGGACGGGTCGTGACAGAAATGGGAATTCTTATAAAATATATACATGTAAATGAATATACACTATATAAAATTTTATCTAATGACGGATTATTTTTTATGGATAGATTCCAAAAATAATAATATTTGAATAAATTTGATAATTATTTATTGAATTTATTATTTTTATAAATAATTTCCTATTCATCTCAAATACCCATGAAATATAACCTATTTATCCTAAATATAGGTCAAATATTGTAGTTACCAAGACATATCATACATAGATATCACATCTTTTAAGAAAAATATTCAATACATTTCATAAGAACATGAATGAGGGATCTAATAGTTTAGTTTCTTTGAAATATGGAAACAAACTGTTCTTATTTCATGAATGTTATTAAACAACTCCAAAAAAGATCTTCTCACATAGTACTTATATTTGGAATACCCCACATATTCCTTTATTCATAACCCAGGGATGGAAGCATAATAAGGGGTGAGCATAGATTATTAGTAAGGATAAACATAAGAGATATCAATCTATGATCGTGTGATAGAATAAGATAATAATAAGGGTGTGTGATCATGAAAATAACATACAAAGTCAATAGATGAACTATTATAGATCATAAACATGATTAATTGGATAAAACATTATCATTTGAGAAAACATATCCCATAAGAGGTAGAAATCATTATTAATGAATATGGAACCATAAGATCATTTCATAAAAGGCTGGAAACGTCATAAGTATATAAAAATATTTCATATTTTAATGTTAAATAAAAATACCATCAACATATTGGATTGAGACTGGTCAAATATTTCCAATTTTGAAACATGACACAACCATTTACTATATTGGACCCAGAATCCCATATTTCCTATAGTAGATGAATCACATCAACTTGTTTCCCATGTTATTTTTATAAGATGTAATTATTAACCCAATACAATATATTGATAATTGTGTCCCACAAATCTAATAATGAAAACCACACCATTGTGTGACACTGTATTATAAAACCATCATTTTATCATCGCATAAAAACCCATGTAATAAATATGGGTTTCATAAACATTTCATCAATTCAAAATGGAATTACCCATGAAAAATAAATGGGATCCATAAATTTTTCTCCATCATAAAAAATAACCATACAATGAATGAATAATGATGGTATCATTAAATATTTTCCCCATTTAAGTATAAGATGCATCAAATTATTTCAACTTATATGAAAATTTATGTTGAAATGTTACTTAAAACATTTCTTTAGGGAAATATAATTTCCACTTTAATTTTTTTTAAAGATATATTTTTCTATATACTCATAAATGAAAATAACAATGTAAACATAAAAATAATTCTTCGCATATTATTTAATACTTTTCATGAGTAAAATAAAATTTTCACTTTGAAAATAAAATTTTATAGTGTAAAACATTTCCAAAATAAACTTTGCTGAAAATAATGTTGGAACCTTATGAATGTATCCTTAAAGACCATTTGAATTATTTATTGATAAAAACTAACATTTTAAATTTGAATAGAACTTTTATAAAACATAATATGATTTTAAAATAATTTTCTTTTAAGATAATATAGAATATTATAAACGAGCCATTAAAACATTGAGTGGTCACTATGGAAGATTTTTTTTATCATGCCATTGACATGAAAACAAATATTTATTTCAAATTTTCAATAAAGGAGATAACAAAACTGTTTCAAAAATTATATAAATATTTTTATAAAAGAATTTTTAAAAATGTACAACAATGGTAAAAAAAATTTAATAAATAATTTGTAAAATTTAAAAAAAACATATTTAATAATTATTTTATAAAGAAAATAATTTTGAAGAAATTGAATTTTCCATCCAAGAGTGAAATGATGTCACTTTTCATTAAAAAGATTATTTTAAACACATCTGTATATAAAGAAAGTACAATTAATAAAAAAACATGTATTATCATGATGTAACCATATTATATGACAAATAATTAGTTTCTTGAGACCTGGAGCATAATATTTCATCATCATTTGAATGAAAAAAATAATCTTGAATCATCTCACTATTACCACTTTGGTATCCTTTTATAATTGTAGTACCATTTATATAATAAAAAAATAAAAAATTTAATATAATTAAAAAATTAATATTTGTGATATAATAAGTCAAATAGGAATTATATTCAACTAAAAGAAGAATATAGGTTTATAACATAGCTTATATCCCAAAGAACAAAAATTTAGATAAAAATACCATATCACTTTGGTACTTTGAAACCATCAACCCCATGGATGAGTGAAAATAAAATGAATATTTAATTAAAAATATTTATTTATATAATCATCTTAAAATACATTGAGGGGAAATATATACACCACATATATGGTGAACATGTCATTTGTCTTACATAAAACAATAGTTAGACAAAAATCTATTACCTTAAGTCTCAACATTCATCATACACATTTTAAAATCCAATATAGTAAATTTATGATTAATATGAATCTATTGAATGAAAATAAATATACATTGACATATATATAATAACATATATTATTTAATTATGACCCATTATTGCATGTTTATTAGTAATTCTTTGTTAAAATCACATTTTGTGTAATAACCGCATTTTTCTCATGTATTTTATGATATACTATTTTAATTCCACATACATTGAACAAGGTTCCATAATCACTAAATTTATTTAAATCAAATAAATATCATATATATTCAGTATATATATGTTTAGTGTAATTCATATATTTGGAGATAGAAAATGAAATATATTGTTCATGTTGTATGTACAGAAGAATGCTAATTTCATATTATAGAAGGATGAAATGAAATGAAGTTAAATAATAATT
Organism: Viscum album; assembly: GCA_963277665.1. Lineage (NCBI taxonomy): Eukaryota > Viridiplantae > Streptophyta > Magnoliopsida > Santalales > Viscaceae > Viscum > Viscum album. Next base: position 1,844,333,484 of record OY728132.1, on the reverse strand, counting down.
TAACTTCATAGAGTAATTATTATAAAATTTATATGACATATAATATGATAATTTTCCCTTATTACCTTACATGTAATGTGTTTGTGAAAAAAAATCACATCACTTCGTTAGGCCATAGTCTGCCGCCCACATGGCGATGTTGTCAAATCCCCCATAGAATGGAATGAATGTAGGTGTATGTGATATCATAATTAAATATATATAATAATGTTACAAATATCATATATATATATATATATTAATTTAATCATCCTTATTAATATCAAATTAATATAGAAATGAAAAACACAACACATTGGTTTGTGAGGCAGTAGTATTTCATACACACGAGCATAATTTTTTTTTGTAAATGGGTTGGGGGTATGAAGTTAGATTTGGAATTATAATTAAATGGGAATACAAATATCATAATTATAATATAAATAATTATATAAATAATTATATCTAGCTATGTGTGGTGCTAATGGAGAATGAATAATATTGGTTTACGGGGAAATATCATGTCATACACATGAATGATGATTTGGTTTCCCATTTTATGGAAGAGGATTTGGATTTAGGTTATTTCACTAATATAATAACACATAAGTACACGAGATATAATGTTATTGTTATATTCGGATAATTTAATAAAAATTTAAAAAGTTATAATAAGAGATAATATAAATAGGAATAGTTATAAATATTTCCACTTCATCAGAGAACCTCTTTATGATTAAAATAGATACTTCCATGACTGTATTTATGATATCAATGAATATTCTATGATTTTGCAACATCCCAAACCCAGATTACCCTCAAAACGGTGCCTTAGGCCCAGTTGGTTACAAGGCCTCAATTTCATCTCCCAAAATGCCAGAGGCTGCCAACTAGTTATGAGGGCATAAGTGAGTTAGTAGGAAGACTATGTCGTCCTTACCATAGTATTACAATGAAAGTAAAATACATACAATAGTATAAGAAAATAAATAATAGTCATCTAAAAGTATGAGAAGACATGAATATATGTCAGTAACTTGAAATCTCTCATATACACAATGATGTATAGGATACAGGTATCCAGAATGAAGCCAGAACAATACATGGTAATAAAATAATGTACAAGTCTCAAAAATAAGAAAATATGAAAAAGTTATCCCAGTATCATCACAAGCCTTAGCTTGGCCATATCTTCCAATTCTCTGAAGTCGTAGTCAAAAACATGTACCTGAGTTCTTACCACTATCATCACCTAAAATCATATAATCGACTTGGGTCCCCAACGTGGCCCAAACGTTGTGTGAGACAAACATCCCAATAAGGAACCACACGGGTCTATACATTTGTAACAGTGATTCTACATGATCTATCATGGGTAAAAAAAGAGTAAAAGTTAATTGAAATTCCATGGAATAGGTTACTATAATAATTAAAACCATACAACTCTCAAGAAAACCTAAAACAAAGAGTCTGCTCCCAATTAGGATGCTATAAAAATGAAATCAAGTCACATGGCCATGAGGTACATCAATTCATATCAAGCATCCCACAACCACACTGTATAATGAAGTGAAAAAATTCCACAACCATGCTATATAATGAAGTATATACCACAAAGGCCAGATCTGAGTTTTCATATATCACGGTATCCAAATAATTATTCTAGAACACGAAGGGATGGATCCAAGGAGCTCATCCAAAGCACCCACATCGATTCCTATGGGAATACCAGTGGAAACTCAGTCTAGAAACTTGTTGGAGTACTAGGAGCATGTGTACTGACATGTGCTATGCGATTCTAATAATGAAAAATCCATTAGGTAGAATTTCCAGAGTCATGCCACCGAATCAAGACCCATGGGGTTGGGTCAACCCAAGGAATACACTATCGCATTCTAGACCCAGGGAGAGAAGTCCATGGAATCTATCAAACCAATCAATCAATGAATTCAAAATTAAACATTCAAAATCATCTAAGTATACCCACTAACATAACCATTTTCAAGAAATGAGTGTACCCACTCATGATATCCATCTACCAATTACATGCATATGGGTCTACCATCCCATAAATAGAAGAACACCCGAAAAGAGCCCAAAAATCCTAAAGAATGTATAGAACACCATCCTTGGCTTGGTAGTGGCAGGATAATCCAGTATCAAGTCCTGTTTCATCCTAGTATTTAGAGATATGAGAATAAGATTATGAATGTAAAATTAGGGAATAAGAGCCAAAAATAAATTGGAATAGCCACTATTATGAGGAATCCAGTAGAGCTAAACAGGAATCGAGGACATACCACTGCATATTTGATGAGAAAATCGACGATCAAAATGGATGTCCAATGGAATGTAGGGGTCAATCACTACCATATGTGCCAAAGGAGAGCTCTATAAGAGGAGGTATGTTTTACAATTGAAGATAATCCCAAAAGTGTTTAAAATAAGAATTTCTATTTTAAATTAATATTTTTAAAAAATATTACACAGCATGGTCGCATGGTTTCCCTACACGGTTTCCCAAACCATGTAGAAATCGTGCACACCTCACTGCCCCCAAAGGGGCACTTTTCAAGGTTACCTGACATAATTTGGCTAACTGTGTGGTAAATGTGTGAAAATGATCTTCTAAAAACCTATAACTATTTAGAAATATTGCATGGTCATGCGGTTGTTACCGCATGGTTTAATTAACTTTGATGAGTCTCTTGTCGCCTCCTAAAAGGTTATCTTAACTATGCGTAGGACATGTGAAAACCGTGCATTAGACCATTTTCATCCTAACATGGTTCTTGGCTATGAAAAGTCCACAAACACCTCTAAAACACCCGTAATAAAAAGGGTTACATAAGTAAGGCCAAAACAAATAAATTAAACAAAAAAAAGGATATGTATGTAGTACAGAAACTTGGGTTTATATAATCTTCCCCCTTATAGCAATTGATCCTTGAAATTCACTCTGATGTTATTTCAAGATTTGTCTAAGAACAAATTTGGCCTCTAATCATGTACATAAACCTAACTCTTCCATGTATCATCCTATAAATTACCATTCTTCTATAGCACCTAAACTAGAGGAATTGACCATCCTCAGAGATCCATCGTGCTCCAATCAACGATACAAATCAGATGCTCATCAAGGATGATTCAACCAAAATCTCAACCTCATCAAGATGAAAAATGTGATATGGATCTAAATGATAGTGACACATCTGAGATATATGGAATACATAGTGCATGGATCTATACATCTGAGGTAACTACAACTGATAGATAAATGAACCGACTCTCCCCAGAATCTTGAATGGCCCGACATATCGTGGTGAAAGCATTCCTTGTCTCATGAACCTCCTATTTCCCAAACACTGTGAAACATAAAAGAAAACGTGATTACCATCCTCAAAATGTCGTGGTCATATGCGGAAATCAGTATAAGACTTCTAATGAGACTGTGCTATAGCCATCCAATTCTATATCAACTGTACTTTCTCACATGTCTCCTGCACGAGACACAGTCCCATTAAATCTGCATCAGCTGCCTTTAACCATCACAGGGGATAATGACATGGCCTACCATATAAATCCTCATGAGGTTCTACCTATATAGTCACCTGATTGTTGTTATTATAGTAGAACTCAACTAGGGGAATATACCTCTCCCAAGAGCCCCTGAAATCTAGGATGCATGCTCGAAGCATATCCTCTAGCACCTATATCATATGCTCGAACTAGCCATCAGTCTGAGGGTGGTATGTTGTGGTTAGAAGCACCTGTGTACCAGTGCCCTCTGAAAACTCATCCAGAAATGACATGTAAGGTGAGCGTCCCTATCATAGATGATATTGTGCCAGACTCTTTATATTTTCACCACCTCACAGATGTACAACCTCTTACTCTCATCCACCAAAAAGGTCTACATTATTTGAAAGAAATGATAGAACATCATCATCAAATCAACAATAACCCACACAACATTATTTCCACGATGTTTCCTTGATAAAACAGTCACAAAATCCATTTCAACATCATCCCATATCCACTCTAGAATAGGTAATAGATGTAAAATCCAAGTTGTTCAATGGTGTTCAGCCTTAACATACTGATAGGTGGAACACCTCATAACAAAACCAGAAACTTCTCACTTCATACCCTTCCACCAATGCAGGCGGCATTACTCGTGATACGTCTTGGTGACTCCAGGATGCACTAACCAAGATGAAGCATCAAAATCACTGGAACCCAAACATAGACATGGATACATAAGATTTCATCATCACGTACCATCAATCTAGGAGGAGGGTCTTCTCCTACCACACACTCAAATAGAACTAGGCCTTCAGAATCAGATAACTGCCTTATCCTAAAATTCCCTAGTAGGGTAGAGGTCACACCTAAGGATGATATAAAATTTTGTCCATGTCTATCGTTAACCTATAGATTCATCATGAGGAATAATTCCATAATCTTACACTCATCAATAGTCTACTGAACTACCTGTATCTAAGTCCTCATGATCATTTCATTAGCCACTGCATTACCCTTACCAGGTGTGTAAAAAATCTCTCAATCAGAAGACGGTAGGAACTCCACCAACCATCACTATGTCTAGATAAAATCACACTATGTAAGGATATATGTGAGGATTTTATGGTCCCTTTACACCACAAAATGATCTCCCATAAAATAATTTATACAATAGAATAACATGTGATTAACTCCAACGAGCCTAATATCATTCATAGGGTAATTTATCTAATGAGTCCTCTTCTTCTATGATCCATATTCCACGACTCAATGTAACTCAATCAGTCCTTCCCCCAACCCAATACCTGAAGTGTCATAGTACACCATGTAAATCATGACCTTCTCTAGAAGGATAAGGACAAGTGATTAGGTCAACATTCCTTTTAGCTCCTGAAAGTCTATCTGGAAAGGATCTGGCCACACAAACATCATGCCATTTTTAGTCAAGACAATCAACGATGCTGAAAAGAATGGGAAGTCCTATATAAAAGGTTTTTAGTAACCAGCTATCCCCAAGAAACTCTATATTCCAAAAATGTTCTTGGTATATTCCCATTAAACAACTATACTCACCTTCTCTTTTTCACTTACACTACTTAATATGAGATGATGTGACCCAATAAGTGGATCTGATCCTTCCAAAATTGACACTTTTTCATAATAAACAAAGCTATCTTCCATCAAAACCACCATAAAAATACATGTAAGGATGTGACACTTGATTCATCAGTGCCAGGAGAACTGCTACCATGTTCATGAGACTGAACAGAATAACTCGATAATTATATAACCCTTACCTACTCCAAAAGACTATAAAAGGTATTTATGTAGGTCAAACATGCACGATGTGATATCCAGACCTAATATAGATCTTTGAGAACATTAGAGCTCCTCAAAACTGATAAAAAATATCACTTATCTATTTTAATGGATATTGGTTTTTGACCATCAACTGGTTCATTTTATGATATTCCACACATAGCCTAGGAGTTTCATCTTTCTTTTTCCAAAAATACACTAATGAACCCCAAAGAGAAGTATGAGTTTTGATAAAACATTTTCCCTCCAAGTCTTATAGCTACCTCTTAAGCTTCTACAACTCCATCATATCCAACATATTAGTTGGAATGGATACTGGTGAAAATCATGGCACTAACACGATAGAGAACTCCACCAATCTCATAAGAGGTAAACTAGTTAACTTATTAGGAAAAAAATCCTAGAAGAGTTCATCCAATGGAGGGAATTCCTACTGAATCAATCCTTGGTCATCCAGAAACAAAAAAAGAAATAGAGGTTGTTATCCCACCCATTCCATGATGTTCAAGACCATCTCTTCATTCTGGTACATCCCACACACCCTTGTGAATAAACATTGCACCCTTTTGTGATGTTAAAGTCCCCCTCCGGTGATAGTAGCCAACGTACACTTGATAAGTAGCCATCCAGTTCATAATGAGAATGACATCAAACCCTGTCATCTCGAGGACATACAGATCCCAAATGATGTGAAATGTCCTGTCCATAAGGGGACACTCCATACACTGGGACAAGTCACCAATTCTAATTCCCAACATGTGTCTAGTATCACATCTCCCTCAGAAATAAAAACAACAAGCTCAAGGATTCTGACCACTTGTGCATAAAAAAAACTTTGAGAGGCACATATATCTAAAAGAGAAGATTTCATAGTAGAATCTACTAATATCGTACCTCTCACTATAAATATACTAGGATCCTTCTCTTTTTTGTTCTATTTCATTGGATATGTCTAGCATGTACCACAGCCCTGTTACACTGCCTGGATAACCTAAGCTGATCCACCCTACTATCTCTGAGAACCTAGTGCCTAGATACTAGGACCATGACCACCACTTCCTTTCCATGACAAGACAACACTGTTTTCCTCCCAGCTAGATGTGGAGCTGAAGAATGAGCTCCTAATCCTGACATCAGAGCTGACTCTCTACCACTCATTGTTGGAGGGATGTTCCTACAAAATTTATGCTTGTGCCTCATCCTTCTTCAAGATCAGCACTCTACTGGATTCCAGTCACATCGATTCTTCATGTGTAATTGCCTACCACACTGATGGAAAATCACCAAGAAACCTTCACCCATATTATAACTAGCACCTCTGTCACGGGAAGCCTTGAAACGGAACTTACTTCTTGAATATGTTGATCCACTGGGTTATGAAACAACACCCCCATGTTCGGTACTACTATATTCCCTCAGGTGACGCTCTTTAAACAACACCTGATTCAAATCTCAATGATAGAAGGAAAATGAACATGATTATCTGATATTTGGGAGCATGTTTAATACCTTCTTCAAAGCGTCTCACACATGACTAGTCATTGTAAGATATATCGATTCAAACTGATACAAATCTATAAAGAAAACTAAGTATTCGATATCCGTCATCATTCACTATTCAAGACGCATGAACTCACTAGCTCACTCTACCCACAGAGTCACTGAGTAAAAGTAATCGTAGAAGCCAGTCTAAATGTAATTCCAACCAATATCTCATAGCCCATCATCCAGGCTCAAAACTTTGCACCAGCACATCACCACTCCATGTATCATATATGTCTAGATGTTGAAACTTATCTTTGGAGGCATCTCCAAATGCTAAAATATTTCTAACGTGGTCTCTATCCATGAGTTTACATCATGTGGACCGCCATCCTATGAAAACACGGGATGATTCTACTACTAAACACATGTGTCAGCTCATCCAAAGACACGGTAGGTTGCGGTCCTCCTAGAAAGGTCTACATATAACAAATGAATCCCTAATGGAACTATGCCTCAACACCTATGTCTGGAATTTCTACTAATATAGCTAAAACTAAAGGAGGATCAATCGGTAGCCCATGGTACACCATCTCCAATGTTTGGTCATCACCTCCCTCACGGCATACCACTAGAGGTCATCATGGTGACATGTCACTAAAATCCAAAAATTATGACATATAAAATAACAACATGAAATAACACATCTCAAAAGTGTATGACATGTTAAAATGCTCTTAGAACCCAAGTCAAACCCATAACATTATCCCAAATCTTTGATTGTATAAATAATAGTTATCGATCAACTAGAAACTATGAATCTTACCCACTCAAATTTCAGGTGTATGTCAAGCCTCTATCAATCATTTCTAGTTTATATTCTCATTACACATTTATTCATCCATGAAATTCCATCGGGGGTTACCAATTCTGAATTCATAAGGGCCCATAACACCTCACAAACACAAAAAAATATTCCCATTCAACCATACATATATCATATTCATTAAGCCTTTTCATTTCCTTGGTGTGTCATTTCACATTTCATAAGGGCACATACTTCTTATGGATTTAATGATGACATCCCACCTTAATCTACTGCACCCAAATGACACAATAGAAGGCACAAGTATCACGTAAACTACCACAAAAATATGCAACAACTAATGAATCCTAGATGGCATGGCATAATTCATGGAATGTGATTATAATAAGTTTCTATAGGATGCATGAGATGACACACCCTCAACTTATCCAGATTCAACTAATCAGAAACCAAAAATTGCATCAATAGTAATTTTAAAAATCATGTGTGTCACCCAATATTGAAATCGAATCAACTATAATAGTCAAAATCTAGAAAATAAGAACCACATTTGAGGCAATTTGTCTTTTCTCCATACACAGGGTAGATACTCCCAGGCACAATTTATTACAAAACTCAATTTCAATCCTATACATATCTATTGACACCAAACAGAAAGTTAAACAAGAAAAGAAACCCCTTTGATAGCACATCGTAACATCCGAATCCCAGATGCCACCCTAAATGGTTTCCCAATCCTATTTGGATAAAAGGCCTCACACACATATCCCCAAACTCTAGAGGATCCCGACTACCAGTGAGGGACTAAGTGGGTCATTGGGGAGACTATTACATCATTACTAGGGTATAACAGTAGAAGTAGAATACATTCAACAGAAAAAGACAATAAATAACAATCAATTGAATGTACAACAAGACATTAATACATATCAATAACCAGAAGTGTATCATAAAAAAAATATACAAAAGAAATAAGTATCTAGAATTTATCCAAAATAGTACATGGTAATATAATACATTACGGGTCTCAAAAAGAACAAAATACAAAAATGGTATCCCAATAGCATCCCATGCCTCATCTTGGTCCTATGCTCTCCTGCTCCAAAGACACAGTCAACAACTTGTACTTGGGTGATTACTCCTATCATCACCTACAACCATATAGTCTATTTGGGTCGTTAAGAGGGCCCAAACAAGGTGTGATATAAACATCCTAGTTCTAAACCACCGAAGTTAATAAAATTTTAACTATAATTATACAAGTGTAACAATGTTTAAAAAATAAGTAATATGAAGTGGAATCCAATGGAATATTTCTAATCCAATAAGTAAAACTAAACATCCCTTAATGAAACATGAAACAAATAGTTAGATCCTGGTAAGGCAGCTATTAAAATGTAATAATTTCACATAGCCACTCCGTACATCCATCCATATCATGAAATTGAAATCCATGCTTTATAAATAAGTAATAACATTCAATGGCCACGCCATATAACGAGGTGTAGACCACGATGGCCAGATCCGATGTGTCATGTACCAGGGAATCTGTATAATAATTATAGACCATGATGGTTTGGATCCATGGAGCTCCTTCAAGGCATCCACATCGATTCTTATGGTAATCACACTAAAAACACTATCTTGGAACTAGTTGGAGTCCTAGGAGCATGTTTACCGACATGTCCTATACTATTCCATGAAATCCAGATCCACATGTTAGCAAGGCCTGAGGAATCCCATAGAATCAATACCTAAAGTCCATAGTCAACACAAGGTGTCAACTACCACATTCTAGACCCATGGAGAGAATTATATGGAATCTATCAAACCAATCAATCAATGATTTCAAATTTAAACATTCAAAACGGTGTGAGTAGACCCACTCACATAACAATGAGAAATACATTATTGTAGCCACTCATGTAATCCATTTAATAATTATAATAATATGGGTCTAAAATCCCATATTATCCATTTTAACATTTTTTTTAAACATTTATATAGGTATACCCAACCATATTAACCATTTCATTTAATTCATACTGTGAACATTTGTGTGGCGTCACCATATTTCACTATGAAAAGAGGAACTAATTCTCTTAAATAGTTAATTAAAATCATTAAGGAAATTAAGGGCTTCCCATTCCTAGGAAACCACATGGAATCTCCACTTGGTAAGTTTAAAAAGGCATAAATAGGTTAAAACCATAAGGCTCGCCCCTTATGAGAACTTGAAATGAGCAACAGTTTCCAACACACCTGAAATGAACATACTATTAAGATCACTAGGATCAACTATAGCTACTAAAAAAATATTAAAAAAAGACATCTTCGGAATGTCCGATGGATGGGGAAAAGGCCGAATCCCCAAAAATCACACTAAATGATAAAAGAAAGTATAGACCACACACCTCGGCTCAGTTATAGGTATATCTTCTAGTATCAAGTCTGGATTAACACTGATTTGAGAGATATCTGAGAAGAATACAAAGAATGAGATATTAATACATTAAACCCTAAAATCAGATACCACATCCGTTTTTCGGTGGAATCCATAATGACTAAAAAGGGATCAAGGACTTACCATTGCAGATCCGATGAGAAAATAGAAAATGAAAACATGGATGGGATGGAGAGTAAGGATCAATATCTACCTCAACTGGTCTAATTGAGTACCATTGCCAGCAGCATATCAAGACGTATGATGACTATAGACTATATGTGGTGAGAGAGATAAGGTATTCATGGGGGATCAGATGAAGCGACCGACGGGGGGTGTTAAGGATTACAAAAACAAACACAGTAGGGTTTCATGGTTTCCCCACACATTTTCCCAATCCATACGGAAACCATGAACACCTCATTGCCTCGAAGAGAAACATCACATAGTTACCCCACATGGCTCGAATAACCATGTAGTAACCATGATAATACATTCTACTAAAAACCTGTAACTTTTCAGACATCTCACGCAAATGTATTTTAATTACTGTATGATTTTATTAACCATTCAGACTCAACTATATACTCCCTGACGATTATCTTAACTATGCGTAGGCCATGTGAAAACAACGTTCCATGACATTTTCAGCCTAAAACATGGTTCTGGGATCAAAAAAATCCCCAGGAACCTCCAAAACACCTGTGATAAAAAGGGTTATATACACTATGCCATAAGAAAGCATTTAAACTAAAAGAAAAAATATACATACATCGTACAAAAACCTAGATTCCTTAAATATGTGAGGATTGAATTAATTAAAATATTTGGGTAATTATTTTGTAAATCAAATTTTTTTTGTGTGTGAAAAGGATAGGAGTGGGGGTTTCATTTTATAAGTGAGGTGAGTGACACAGTTATACTTTTTCAAAAAAACTGGTGCACCCAGATTTTTTAAATTCTATAGTGATAAAAATTTGTTATTAATGAACATTAGAGGATATAAAGTTGATATATGGTCACAAAATTGGTTTGGGAATGTTTTAGGTCATTTTACACTCAACTTTTTAGTTTATCCCCACGTAAACCCTTTTTAAGCTTAACTAAGTTAATTATTTTTTACTATTTTTAATATTTATTATATAAAAAAATTAATTTTATATTATTAGATAATATAAATTATTCTAATTAAAAACCTTCAATCCATTTTTCTAAATTAAATTCACAGAATTGGTGAATTTATTTATAAAATTAATCCCACAGATGTGATTAAAAAAAAATTCTAAAGAGAATTAGTTCAAATGTTTTAAAAGTTTTTATATCAAAAATAAATATAAAATTGACTAAAATTACATTAATTTGATTAATATATATATATAATTGAGATAACTTTACATTATATAAATATTAAAATAAAATTTATCTAGTTTGTTCTTCGAATTAAAGTACATTTTTTAATAAAACCCAGTATATTTCACATTTCAATGAATATTTCTTTCATTTTAATAAATTATAAAAGATATTCAATAAGAAAAATTTTAAATTATTATTAAAATATGTAATTAAATTTTTTAAAATAAATATTAAAAAATTGGAATAAATTAATTTGTAAAGAACTCCGTAAAATGTGACAAAATGTTTTTTAAAAAATAATGCTTTTAAACCTAAAATTTGATTTGTTATTATCTCATTTCTAGAAAATAAAAAATGTGATTTTTAACAATTTATTAAATATATACAATTTAAATTTCATTAAAATTATTCTCCAAATGTATATTATTTAATCTTTTGATTTAAAAGATGTCTGTCCACTTAAAAATAGTTCTTAACAAAATATTTTCTTTATTTTCAAATTGGTTTTACTATCTATTTCTAAATAATTGGTCACAAAAGAATTAATTTTATAAACATGTGTATACCATATATTTTTATAATTTAGTAAATTCTATTAATACCCTCCATTATAATTGATAAAAAATGAAAAATCATATTTAAAATTTATTATTATAATATTATGTCATTTTTTGTTAAGGATCTGTGTTGAATGTAACACAAGTTAAACACGGTGTTGCGTGTGACCCAAAATATTAAAATGGATAAATATATTTTAAAAAGATATTTCCAAAAATCTATAGCTAGTGTAAAAATAGTTTTATAGAATTACTTCTTGTGAAATAATTACCTGTCACAAAAATTTTCTAATAAAAACCAAATTTTAAAACATTTCACCTCTACCCTTATTTTGTTCACAAAACCCCTACTTCTAAACATATTCAAAACATTAACCCAATAATTATTTCAAAACATTTATATTCACATTTTATTCACAATTTTAATTATTTCTCTATTATTAATCTATCATTCAAGATCCAAACTCATTTTGATGTATCTTGGGTTTTAGTACTATAATTTTCAATCAAAAAGTGAGTTTAAATGTATTCTTATAACCTTTTTAAAATTGATATTTATTTTTAAAATATTTATTTTAAATAAATATTTTTTAAATTTAATTTATTTCTATTTAGTTATATCACTCTATCTTAGTGTGGTTAATTTTTTTAGTAATAGTTTTTTAATATTTTCATTTGATAATAATAATTTTATTTTAAATTATAAGTCTATAATTTATAACACTATAGTGGATAATAATTTATAATAAATTAATGAAATTTATTATAGTGATAAAAATTATTATGAGTATGTATAAAGTATTAATGTTAATATAAAATAAAAAATATTAGTAATAATTATGAAAAATGAAAAAAATGTTAATAATTAATATAAACCATAATAAGTAAAACATGAATCTACTTTAATTATTTTAGATATTTAACTATGTGTGAATATGGGGTCTAAGGTTGAGACCTCCTCAAATGGTTATCGTGGATTCTGAGTTGGCTGTTAAGGTTTAACTTCACTATGGATTTCATGACCAGTCGAGTTATAAGATCTGGTTTTCATTTTGATGGATTCAGATCTATGGTATACATGAGGGATGAACAATTAGTTGACCATGATTCAAATTTCAGGGATGAAACTCCCATAGATAATGAAAAATAGAACTATATTTAAATTTTATGGTGTTCTAATGGATATATATATGAGATAGGTAACATTTCCCTTATTATGCATAATTAGGATGCTATCTTTGAGAGGGTTAAGCAAGGAAATAATTTAATTATGGCTATTATGATTTTTTGAGGTATTTGAATCCCTATAGGTCAGTGTATTTGGTGAGGAAACATTAACCTATCTTACAGTTCTCAAATTAGAAATGTTTTTCTATAAGTCATTGATTAATACATTTGATCTTTCATTCATTTGAATTAAAGATAATGGAATGGGTATTCTATTCCACGACATTCAATGTAGGTCTATTTTATTTTCAATACTGGGAACAAATGTAAAATCATATAAAGGTTAGTAGATTATAATTTAAATTATTATAGAAATTTTATGTATTTTCCATGTTAATGTTTTTTCATCATTAAGAGTTTCTCAAGTATATTATAAAGTATTTTTTGGTAGAGATAAAAGTATTGAAGTTGATGGGTCATTGGACTATATTGTATATGAGGATCAAAACTATAGATGATCTACTAGCCAAGATTCAATTATAGTTAGTGATCATTTTATCATAATGAAACCTTACTATAATGAAATTGTAAATATTTAATGGTGAAAAAAAATCTAATTTTATAGGATGAATATTTATTTTTGTTGTACCATGTCAAAATAATCCTAAAATAATTTTTTGGAATTTTCCCTTAGAAAAGGGATTTTATGAATAATTGAAAATGTAATATTTATCAACTCTTGGTTTTATTTTTAATATGGTTTTGTAATATGTATTATAAATAATTTATTTATTATCAATTTGATACAAATAAAAAAAATATTATTTGATGGTAAGGAGAGGTATTTTTTAGACAAATGTTTTTAAGTGAATAATTTTCTTAAATTTTAATTAATTGAAAATAATAACTAATACAGATGATATAAATTAAATAAATAGATTATATATACAAATATATTAATTGAAATTCATATTATTATTATTACTGGTAATTTATTTAATTCAAGATCGTCTTATTCTTGAAAAATACATTTTCATGAAGACCCATTATTTAATATATTTTCTATGGTTATATTTGAAAGAATTTATGAATCATATAGGAATGGAATTTGATTGAATTTTATTCACATTTCTAATCCTTTTTTACAAATATATTAATTATTTAACTTTCATTTTTTCCATTATTAATAGAAAAAAAATTTGTTAACACTATTAATGTTAAAATGGGATTACATGGGTTTAATCAAAAAAGATAAGGGTTAAAATGACCAAAAAATATTTTAAATCCTATTAGATGAATTTATTTCTATAATACCCATATAAAATAAAATGTGTTTTATTTTTATCTATATCCATAAAATTTAATTAATAATACATAAATTGTTTTTAAAAATACCAAGAGTGTCGTCTTCGTCTCTTATAAAAAGGATCCTCCTCTGCTCACATTTCACAACTCTTGAGAAATTTATATCAACCAAAACCTGAGAAACTATATCCCAAAAATTCATAACGACATTATAGATGTTTTTTTATTTCCAAAATATAAATCTGACGATCCAAAATGGGAGATCTAAAGGATCTATTTCAAAAAAGAGGTAATCATCTTAATTGTAGACTTTTATTTTTCATCTTCTTTTACCACCAATAATTAAGTACGAAGAATTAAAATATACTAACACCAATATCACACATGTAATTATACATACTTATGTTTATGTCAATATATTTATCCATCGCATACTCCATAAAATGGATAAAACCATCATTTGTGTGAGTGGTGGATTACAGCCTCATGAACCAACGTAATTTCATTTCAATCACCACCACACATAAATTTTCATAATTAGGGAACTATGGAATATATATGATAATTATTAAATAATTATATGGTTTTAAATATAATATATAATATACATCCAAATCCTTCCATCCATTAAAAATGATTATATATTTAGTGTGCATGTGGGTACTACCAACTCCACAAAGTAACTGGATTCATTTTTTATATCGCCTTCTCATAGATTAATCAAAATATGTATAAAATAAATAAATAAAGATCTATGTTTATGATATTTAACTTTAATATCATTATGTGGATGATGAAACTATAACCTATGAATAATAACCAGAACTTTCGTGGTGAAACATGCTTGAGAAAACAAAATAGATAAAACCTGAAATGATAATAATAATGAATTATTGTTAACAAACATGTAATTAAATGTAATAAGTGGAACATATATGATATTATAGATATTTATATGGTTATTATATGGTTATTATATATAATTATAATAAATCTAAATATATTTAACAGGAGGTAAAATCAATTCTAACTATGTGAAAGAATGTGGTAAGGGTTTTCTTAACTCAATTGATTTTCATTGGGTTAAATTGCTTATTTAATGTTTATGTGATGCCTAGAGTAGGTATACAATTACAAATAATTAATTATTTTTTTATTTACAATTTAATTATTTGGATTTACTTTTTATAAAAAATCACTTTATTTATTAATTCTCACTCCAATAATATGCTAATTAAAGTGGCATTCATCTCAATTTCTACTCCATGGAGTAATATTTGGTATTTCAGGCCTATTTTATTTTTTGAGGTGTATATACTACCCAAATTATTTATATAACATAAAGATATATTTATTCATTGTATTTTATGTTTATTTTACTGTTTTATCTTTTAAGGATTAATAATTTTAATGTTCCCAGAGAGATAATAATTTTTTAAAATTTCATTATTTGGATTTATTATATTTTTGTTGAATGAATCTTATCATATAGCCTTCAAAAAATCCACCAATATTATAATACTCTTGATATTTAAGGATTTTATAGTCTTTATTATAAATTTTATTCCCTTTGTTACTTGAATCATGAAAATAAATGTTTAAAAGAAAATCCAATATTATTTCTCTTTTTTCGTCGAATATAGTTTTTCCATGTCCATATTTTTCAATTTTTTACAAAAAAAATTTCAAGTACAAAATTTTTTTATCATGTAATTTTTTTGTCATAAATTAATTTTTAGATTATTTTAAGGTAATATTAATAATTTTTTTCAAATGGTTCATTTAATCATTATTTGCATAAAAAGTTAAAATTAGTGTTTCTTTTTAAAGTATAGGTCGTTAACAGATTTTATTTTTTCCATAAATATTTTATATTATTTTTCCTATTTTTCATGTTTCTCATGTGATTTCAATGAATAATATATAATGAAAATTTATTTTAATTTTTTTGTTTTTATTTTCATTTATTATTTATTAGATGTTATTCTAGTACAAAACATATATTTCAGATGAATTGCTGGTCATCTGTTCTCTCATTCTAATTTTGTACTAATAAAAGTTTTCTTTAAGAATTCAATATAGTACGTTCATGTTCACTAAAAGTTAAATTTCTCTTACATATCAATATTATTTGTATCATGGATATAATTATATCAAAAATAGTTTATTCATTAGAGAGAGGGTGTTTTATTATGATAGTTATTTTTTGAATGAGGTAATATTAATATTCAATATTCATCACTCCATAATATTTTTTGATAAGGAATATTGTTAAGAGTTAAATTGATCATTTAGTATATGCGTAGGGAAGTAGAAATGCAGTTATGTTTAGGTACTAGTTATATATGTCCCCTTAATGCATCAACATACATTGTGATAAAAAAATTAGAGACTTTCCTTATTAAATTGGTTTTTTGTGTGTACCTACATATTCATGAAAATGACTCGATGAAAGGCCTTAATTAAGATTATTGAAAGTATTTATTTAAATAAATGAGAATTAATTTAATGTTACCAAATGATATTTTAACACTGATATTATTCAATGATTCATTTCATTCCCATGTCATTGAATAAATGGGATTTATTTTCAGATATTTAACTTTCCATGTTATGTATTCATTATTTTCTCAAATTTGATCCCATTATATGCAACCCTTACTCTCAGTTTGAGATATCTTGTACTTTTTTTCATTTCTTATGATATGAAGAAGGAATCATTGAATAAGTTTCAAGGGTGAATATTATTTATTTTCACTATGTTTTAAAATGAATATATAATAAAAATGGGAATCATATATCTATCTTGTTATTCAAGACAACTAAATTAGTAGACCCTATGGGATGAGATCTACTGTTTCTTATGATAATGTACTAAATTAGATACACTATCCAGGTTAATAGTATTTCTATATTATATTTGGTACCAAATGAATTCTGTAGAAACATTATAAAATATATTTTTAAAAATATATACCTGACAACATAACCTTGTGATACAATATAAGGATAAGTCTATGTATATGTATGTTCACAAAGAATCCTATAATATGATAATGATATTAGCCATGGATAGATTATAAATTTATGTTAATAATTACACCAATTATATACTACAATATAAAAGTTAAATTGATATGTGAAAATTATATAAATTAATTTGTTTTGAAATGGTGGCTAGTTAAAATATTGATAAAAATACTCATGCACAATGTATATATTTACCTATTAAGAAGGAAATAAAACTTATGTTGGATCTAAGAATATAATTAAAATAATAGGGGAGATAACCAAGGTTATTACTAATAACCTTTAACATACAAAGCAGTATGATTTTCCGTTGAATGATACAAAAATGATAGATCATTTCATATGACCAAAGACACCGCATTTTATAAGAATTACTAATACCATGGTATATAAGAAATAGATTAAGTCCATTGAAATGATATTTATAGCCACCATATTATGTTAAATAGAAAATTTTATGTTAGGAAATTATTTTCATAGAGGTGATACTAATCAATGGGGGTCATTGATCCCTGATAATATGGTGGAAGAATATGCATAACATATTAAATAAAAAGATTTTGAAGTAACATTAATTGAAAAATATTTCCCTCATAAGAAATGAACTGAAATTAATAGAATGTTCTTAATCATAATGAAATAGAAGAAAAAATTTTATTTGAGTATGAGGCTACATTTCCTAGACTATGTTGGTATAAAACAGATTATATAGGTAATTTGAAAAGAATAATTATTTCCTTGATGGGATTATAATAAACCAATAAAGAGAACTTTCTTCCCATCCTTTTATATAATTAGATGAAATAGTATAGTGTTCCATAAAAATTAAAAAAAGAATGATTTCAATCCTATATATTAGAGGAAATTAAAGTGAAAATTAGATGACTAAGAACAATGAAAAAGGGGGGTGAATTAAAAATGAAGAGGGGAACCAAGAAATTTTCATCATGTGAAAATGGTGTGATGAATCATCCTGTAAAATGATTGAATGGAATGTTGGTTTGTTACAAGTGCAAATATAAGAGTCATCCATATAATGAATTTATGGTAATGAAATAAATTTATGTTACATAGTGGTTAATCTATGAATAACTTGGGAATTATTAAATCCAATGTCACAAGAACCAAGGGAAACTATCATGGAATATTCATAGGGGATAATTCCAATATTATAGGACCAGTAATGATAAGAATTATGTTTAAAAGATGTGGTGGTATGTAATTCCATCATATCATATAATTTATTAAATTCTTTGTTTGATTCTTAATATTTTTACTCCTTTATAGCATCCATGTATAATAAAACAATGAATTATTTTCTTAGAACCTTAAGAAGGGTGTTTTATTTCATGTTGTAAGAGGAAATCATACCACAATATGGATGTGTAATTCAATTTCCTTTTTAAAACATTGAAATTACCTATTAATAGAATCTATTAAAAAACACATGATTATATTCAATTTAATCCATGGTATTCATTAGATTTAAATATTTAATGAAAAACTTATTTCAGAGATAAGGAAATTATGATTCATAATGAAGATGTGTAATTCCTTTTAATCATATGTAGTTATTAATTAACTGAATCTTTTCTATATTCACGTCTAATAGCTTCTTTAAATGCAATTATTAGGGAATAAGAGAAGACATAATATAAATATACTAATTTTAATATTAAAATTGATAATGTACATATTGTGTAGGAATACATTGATGAGTTTTAGGGGGAATTAACTAGATAAGACCTAGTGTATGGAGATGAGTTTTCCATTGATTTAATCTCTAATACAATCTTATATCAAACAATCCATATAGAATGAAAACTATAGAATTAGTGGAGAAGATGAAACAACTAAAAGAATTTTGTGATAAAGGATTTATACACCCTTGTGTCTCACCTATTGGATACCACGATTTTTTGTTAATATGAAAGATAGATATATGGGATTGTGAAATAATTATAGGGGAATAAATTTCATTACTATAAATAACAAGATTACCCTTTCCAAAATTTATGACTTACTTGATCATATTAAAGGATCTAAATATTTTTCTTTGATTGATCTTAATTCTAATCATTATCAATTGAGATTAAAAGGGGTTATTTTATTATGAAAACATTTTATATGACCTATAGACATTACGATTTTACAATAATTCAATTAGGAATGACTAATTCACCCTATATTTTTATAGACTTGATGAATAGTTCATTCTAGGAATATCATGATAAATTTTTATTATATTTATTGATCTTTCATTGGTGGAGCATAAAATCAATGTGGTCCATGAGAAATGCTTTTTCATTTTTTACAAGGATATTAATTAAAAGTACTTATATAGGGAATTTAAAAAGAATCAAACCTTGATATTGAAAGTTTCTATTATTTTTTATATTTTCTCTGAGGATGGAATTGTAGGTGATCTTTTGAATATAAAGGAATTAAAAGAATTTCCTATAATGACCCAAATAATAGAGGTTTATATTTCCTTGGATTGACATGTTTTTATTAGTGATTTTTTTCAAAATTTACCTAATCACGTAACCTATTAAAAAAATTATATATTTAAAGGGATTATGTAGTTATATAAAAATAATGTGTGAATAATTTTTAGAATAATTGGAGTGTATATTGGTAAATGAAATGGTATTTAATTTTTAACCAACAAATGATATGTATTTTATATTAAGTGTCACATTGAATAAGATACTTGGTTGTATCATTCTATTGAATGATAGTGTTATTATCTATGAATCAATGAAGTTAATGACTCATGAATATATCTATATAACTCCAAATCATGAGTTGGAATCTATAATATTTTTATTTAGGATATGTTATATATTTTCTATTTTCCAAAATTTGATATATATATATATATATATATATATATATATTTATATAAAGATGATAAGAGCTGAAAATACATATTTTCGTAGAAAAAGATCATAATGAGGAAAATGAGATGGATCGATAAACAATATGATTATGATTTAAACATACACTACCACCTATTGAATGCTGACAATGTAGTTGATTCATTTAGTAGGAAAGAAAATGAAGTGTTGGGGAAAATGATGATTTAGAGGTATCATATGATCAATGAAATAGTGAAGGTAGATGTATGAATTATTACAGAAGGGGAAACATCACTAATTTTATAAATGAATTTTAAACCATTATTATTGGAAATGATAAAAAATTCTCAGCCTAGTGAATATAATTTTTTAAAAGAAAATTAATTTTATGAATGATAGGAAATTGGTATGCTTATTTTATGAAGATGGTGTTAAAAAATTTGAAAAGATGATTTTTCTCCCATCCATACCTGATATGAAAATGAAATTATTATAACATTCTCATATCATATACTTTTTTACGTACCCTTGTTGAAAGAATATGTATAGGGAAATAAAGGGTCATCTTTTAGGATAATATGTTGCATGAAATTTCTGATTATGTATCAATATAATTGGATTTTCAACATGTAATGTTTGAAAGATAACTTCATAAGTGAGTCATGTGACCTTTTAATTTTATAATATAGAAATTAGATGGTATCACTATGTACATTATGACTATATTTCCTTAGACTCCAGTAAATAATGATTCTATATAGGGTTTTCATAACCATCATACCAAATCTCTGTATTTCCTTATTTATTAGAAGTTTTACTTCTTGATAATCATGAATGGCTCTATATTAATGAATTTTTAAGAAATTATGGTTCTCCTATTTAAATTGTGTGTAATCGTGACCGACAATTTACATTGAAATTCATGAAAAATCAGAAATTTTATCCTGATATTGAGCTTTATTTGGGAACTACCTATGATTCTAAAACTGAAGGAAATAATTAAATGAATGTTAAAAAATTAGAATACAAGTAATGGTCACCCATAGATGAATTTAATTTTATGTGGGGATATTATTTACTTTTTATGTTGTTTTCCTATAATAAAATCTTCTTTTCACATATTAAAATGAGACCACATGAACAATTAGATGAAAATATATGTTATAATACATCTTTTGGTGTGATATCAAAGTAAGGAAGCTTTTAAAAACACATTGGAGATACAAAATTAAAGGTAAATACTATTGAGGACCATACTAAAGTAACAAAAAATAGAAAAACATTTATATTAATAATTAAAGGAAATGTTTTTGAATTTCATGTAGGAGGTCATTTTTTCATGAAAGAGTCTCATAATATGGGTGTAATAATGTTTAGTAAGAGAGGAAAATCGGTCCCCATGTGCATCAGAGATTTTGAAATTCAATAAAGAAATAGACTAGTGGATTTCTATTTGTTAATGACACTGAGACACTCTAAATTATATGTTTTATTCTTTATCTAATTATTATATAAATATATTCTATACCAAATTCATGTTCCCACCTCTGATAAAAGAGTATTAGGACCCGATCAATCGTATGGTGAAGGGACAATCCAGATTCTTGATAATAGAGAACATGAGTTATGAAAAAAAAATGTATCAACTAGTTGATGAATTAAGATAAATCATTAAATAGATAATGAAACATGGGAATCTATGTATGTTATTAACATGAACCACCCTTATTTTTAAAAAAATTAATATCCATGAAATTTTTAAGGATAATATTTTTAAAGGAGGGAATAATGTGACACCCAATATTCATTTATAGAATGTGAAAACATTATATTATTGAAATTATATAAAAATTTCAATTTTAATATTTAATTGATTAAAAATTTAAATTTGATAGTAGGAACATCAATTTTGATTTTAGTGTGTCAAAATAAGGTAGAATTAATATTGGAAATTGTTCCGATTAAAATATTCTTTTATGAATAATTGAAAATATAATATTTAAATAATAATAATTTTATTTATAATAATTTTTTATAATATGTATAATAAACCATTTTTTTATTATCAATTAGATAGAAATAAAGGCAATATTACTTGGAGGTAAAAAGAGTTATTTTTTCAGAACACCGTTTTTTGGTGAATTATATATTTCTATTTTGATTAATTAAATTGATATTTAGAAATAAATGGGTTCAATAAAATTAATATATTTTATCTATAAATATATGAATTTAAATTCATGTAATGATGATTAATATTCATAGAGTTAATTTAAGATATTTATATACTTGAAAATTGATTTTTCAAGAAAACGTACATTTCATCTCATTTTAAAGTATAATATTAAATTAATTTATGCCACTTATTTTAATTAAATTTTATGAAATTAATTCCATAGTAAGAATGCAGATGTAAATTTTTTTGTGGTCACTTTCCTTCTTGGACATTGGACATAGTTAAAGTTGTAAAAATTGGTTACCACTATATAGTTCAAAACAGGTTTAACGGGGGTTAATCTAAAAAGATAAAGGATAAACTTATGTAACAAATAGTATAAATCAAATTGGTTGGATTTATATTAAATATACCCTTACCACAAAATAATATTATCAATTAAGAGACATTTTTATAAGATTTTAAATAATATATTAATTTTTTGAAAAATTCTAAGTCTGTCCTCTACATCACTTATAAGTTGGAACCCCCTCCACTCCCTTTTTTAAACCTCTTGTACCATTTGTCTCAAAAAACATAAAAAATATCTTTAAAAAATCCTTATAAATTTTACATAGTTTCTATTCATCCTAAAATAACACTCTTGGATGCTAAAGATGATATTTAACTGATCTATTTCAAAGAATAATTAATCATCTTAATTGAAAAATTTCATTTTTCACCTTATTATACCATATAAATTATGTACTAACCATTATAACAAAATAATAGTTTCATTTCCCAAATTATAAATTTTTTTATGTTAATTTCATTATATTTATCCTTATCCTTCACTATCTTATAGGAATAAAATCGTCCCTCGTGTGTGTCATGGACTATTGGCTCATGTACCGAAGTAATTTGAATTTCACCATCTCACTTGGATGGTAATAATTAGATACGAAAAGAATATATATGATAATTATTATAAGATTAACTTTATAAAAATATTATATAGCTTATAATTACTTACTATTACACTAATTAAAAAATAATAACATTTCTCATGTGTAAATGTGGACTACCAACTCCACAAAGCAATGTGATTCATTTTTTATATATACTTTTGATATATAATTTTAAATAATTATCAATATATATAATGAATATATATAAATATAATATATTTAACAATAATATCATTTTAGATATGTTGAAAATATAACCAATACAAAAGAACATAAACTCCATGATGAAACATAAATGTGAAAACTAAATAGGTAACAACTAAAATGATGATTATAATGAAGTTTTGTTAACAAAGAGTGATAATATGTAATTAGTGTATCATATATGAAATTATATATATTTACATGGTTCTATTATATAAGTATAGAAAATATAAATTTATTTTATATGATGTTAATGAACATTAAACTAAGTGAAAACATGTGCCAATGGGTTTCTTAACTCAATTTATTTTCATTAGGTTATATTTCTACATCATTTTCTTTATTTTGAAATGATTATGCGTGTAATGTGAAATGATTATTTAATGTTTAATTTCAAAAAAATCATGTGGAATTAATTTTTTTACACAAAATTACTTCAATGATTAATTCTCACTCCAGTGTGGCGATCTTTGAAAGGGATTTCGTCTAAACTTCAACTTTATTGAAACATAACTGGTATTATGATTATATTTTATTTTTGGATCTTTATATACTACTATATTGATGTATATTAAATGAAAATATATTTATTCTTTAATATTATTGTTTCAATACCATATTACTCTTTCATGGGCGTAAATTTTCAAATTTACCAAACATGTAATAATTTATTTTGAAATAAATTTTTTGGGATTTCATGTATTTTTAATAAAGTAATGTTACAATATATCATTTATAAACATGATATGTTTTATTATACTCTAGATATTCCATGAGAATCCATGTTTTTGTAAAACTATTATAATTAGTGGAACTATAATCAATAAAATAAATGTTTAAATGAAAATTCCTTCTTATTTATCTTTTTGATTTGGCATGATTTTCTGTAGTGTCCATATTTTTCAAAAATGTTTTATGAATTTGTTTTTAGACACTCAAATAATTTATTGAAAATATTTTATCTTATCCTTCAATTTTCAATATTTTTAAAACATATGTTTCTATAGTTTTCTAAATGTTCAATTTTTGAATATCCTTAAAAAATGGAAAAACTAAAAGTTTCTATACATGATGTTAACGAGTTTTCCAAATTCGATAATATTTTTACACAGTTCAAATTAATTTAAAATAATCACATGGTTTTAAAATTAAAATTATTTAATGGAAATTCATTTTATATATTTTTCTTCAATTTTATTCATTTCATTAAAAAACTCTATTTTGTTACAAAATGTTTATTTTACAATGAATTAATGGTCATTCCAAGTCTCTTATTAATTTTACAGTCATTACTATTCTATTAAGGCATCAACTATATTATGGTCATCTATCATTAGACATTACATTTATCCTTCATAGACATATTATTTGTGTAATGGATATGTTTACTTCCTAAACTGTATACCATTTAAACAAAATATTTTTTACAATTTAAACTATTTTATTTACTAGATAAATCTTGATATTATGTATAATTTACTAAATATAGATATTGTTTCATAAGGAATAATGTTTATGCCTTATATTGTTCATTTATTATATGAATAATTAATATGATATATAGTTACATATAGGGTGTACTTATTGATAGACCCTTAATAGATCGACATGTTACGTGCGACAAATTAATTAGATATCCTAAATAAATCATGTTCTGGTGTATAGATACCCATATTTTAAAATATGTTGGAAGAACCCATTGATAAATATGTATGGAATCATATATTTCATTCATTGAAAATTAATTTAAATTATCCATGAAAATAATATGTTTAAATTATCTATAGATTCATTTCATCCTCATGTTATTGATTAAATGGCATGAGTTTAAAATTATATAACTTTTTATAGTGATTATGTCTTATTTTCTCATTATAGATTTTGTTGTATGCAACCCTTATTGAGTGTTTGAGCACAATTTTTTTTCTTTTCTGCATATATAAATATAGATCATTGAATTAGTTTCAAGGATAGTGATTATTTTCATTTACATTGATTTAATGTTTATTTCTAATGTATATTGACAATCATGTATGTATCAAGTTCTTTAAGACTACTAAACTGATCGATCTTTTGGGATAAGATATATTGTATCTTTTGAAAATGTAAAAAATATGAAAAAATCTAGGTTACTAGGGTGTGTGATATGAGGCCTAAGTTGATGATCATGTAAGAATTATCCTACTCTCCCAAAAAATTTATGATGTCTCTTAAAATTAGTTTGTTTTGTCTCCTTAACTATGTGGATCGGCTCCTCATCCCTAGGACATTTGGTTGGATTTTTTTCTCCACATGGGTTATCATGATTTTTTTTAGATGGGTATTCTTTTCTTGACTATTTTATTCATTCTGATTCATTTGGTTTTGATTAAAATAATGTCCCTCATGTTGGATCTCAATAGGTTGATTTTGGTGGGGGGTTTGAATAATTTTTTGAACATTTGAAATAGGAAACACATTATCATAATTCTATTATAGAAGATATAAATAATTCTAATAATTATATTAATTGGGGTGATAATTCTGAACATGATGATAATGAAATTCATTAAAATTCCCATATAAATTCATCTACTTACAGAGACACAACTGTGAAAGGTAGGAAAGATGAAGAGGGAATCGCATTTTTTCCAATGAAAATTTCTAGGATGATGAATAATTTTTCTAATATTATACCCATTATACACAGTAGTTTATTCCATAATGTGGAAGGGATGATGTCTCAGATTATTTTATTGTGTTCCCTTGACTATGACTCTTAATGGTACAGGGATTGTGAGGGATTCGTTCAGTTGGATTCTGACTTGTGATGTTTTGTCAATGATAACTTTTGTCATCAATGAGGGAAGGTTTTCATTATCTATCCCCATTCCTCTATATTTACTTTTCATTAATACTGGGGTATCTGGTCCCACCCTATATCAATATTAATTATTTTTAGATAAAATTACTTATTAAAAATACTTTTAAAAACGTAAAAAAATAATGTATAGGAAAGACCAAGGGTGTTAATTATATTTAATTAAAAAATAGTAATATTGTTATATATTATTAAGGCATAATGTTTATCCCCTAAAATTATTTAATATTTATTTTATTATACAATTATAAAATAAATATTTCTTTAAATTTAAAAATGATTCTTATATATTTACAAAGACTAAAAATAGTATTATAAAACTATAATTTATTAAATTATATGATTATAATACATAATTGGTTATAAAAAATCAAAAAAAATTGTTCATTCATGAATATTTAATATAAAATAAAAATAGTTATAATTAAATAATTGCAATAAATTGATAAATAATTTAATATATATAAATATTAAATGGAAAATTAATTGAAATTAATTTTTATCATTTAGTATATAACATTAAAAAATAATATAAAATAATAAATATAAGTTATAACTTGATAAATAATATATATGTATAAATGATGATGAAATAAATCTTAATAACGAAAAATTATTATAACATCGAATAAATTATTAAAATTTATCAAAAATAAATAAAAATTAATTAATTTTACCACATTTAAAATTTACTTATTTTTAGAAAATAATTTGTTGTATTATTATAAATTAATAAGGAAATGTTTATTTTGACTAAATTGTTAAATATATTATTGATTTTTTATAAAAAAATTATAATTAATGAATAAATACTATTTTAGACTAATAATTAATTTTTAAATATTTATAGAAAAATATTATTATAAAATGATAATTTTAAAATATTATAATATTATAAAAGATAGTAATTGATAATAAATTATAAAAAATTAATTTAGTGATAAAAAATTAATTTAAAATAATAAATTTTAGTAATGATTTGGAAAAATATATAAAAGCATAACTAATTTAACATAAATAAATAATAAATAAATAATGAATAGTCATTAACTATTATAAAACAATTGAAAATATTAAGGTTAAACTAAAATAAAAATTTTATTTTTTAATATGAAAAAATAATAAAATAATAAATAATAAACATAAATAACAATAAAAAATTAATAGTCATTAATAAATATAAATTAACCAATTTTACTAAAAAAACTCCAAGAAATAAAAAATATGAAAAATATCATGTCATCAAATTAATTACGTATTCTTAATAAATAGTAAAAAATATTAAAATTATTATTAAATTAAATTATTTTTTTAAAATATAAAAAAAATGTTAATAAGAAACCAAATAAAATATTTTAAATTAATTGATTAATATTTTATAGCTCACTATGCAATAAAAAATTACTATTTTTTACAAAAAATTGGTCTCAAGAAATAGACTAAAATTTCTATTGAGAAACTGTAATAGGATAAATCACCCTTGAAATTCTTAAGGTTATACTATAAATCTTATCTAAACTGAGAGTGTCAAAATACTACTATCTTTTGAAGCATCAAATGATGGATTTTATTCCTAAATAAAAATTATGTTTCCATGTAAAAAATGTGATCTCATGGTATTTTAATGAGTTCAAAATGTTTGTATTCAACTATGGTATCTAAGTTCTAGAAAATACTCTATTTATATGGTATTAATATTATGGGCATAGTTCATAATCCAATTCATTTTTTTTGGTTTTAGATCCATTACAGTTTCAAAATATAGTATATGGGGATGTTGATCCATCTTAAAATGAAATATATACTTATTATGGTAATTCTAATACTGAATATGAGTGATATAAATTTTATAATTTGATGAAATTTGCTGAAGAGACCATAAACCCTAGTTGCAAGATTAGATAATTTGAAGCTTCATGTTCCCAAATATAGTTAGATCACTAAGAGGGAGAGGGGGATTTATTTTTCCCATTTTTATAATTTATTAAATTTTAACTCAACCTTTGTAACTTTTTATAGTCTCAATCCCATGTCGAATTATTATCTTACAAATACTCATATTTATGGAGATGAAATAACATAAAAGAAACATTGGATTTATACATTTCAACATTAAATACCTACCCCATTTCTTAAATTGTTATATGCCTCAACAAAGATTAAAAATGACATAAAAATGTTGTTACACTATAGATAGTCTCAGTATAGTCCTCATAGGGTCCCACTATATCCCTTGAGCACATAATTGGTTATATTCACTTGTCATTATTTCTCCATCACATGATTGGATATATGTCCCGACATAAATTCTCTTGTAAGAAAATGTTCCAAATTTATAATAATATCATTATTCTCTTGGATTATTATATTAAATATGGATATGATCTTTTTCTATGAGCATACGAGATTTGGTTTAATACAATGATGTTTCGAGTTCCCAGTTCTTCATAATCCTATCATTCAATATTTGTGAGTTCCCTAAATAATATTCTTTATATCTATATTCACATACACCAATTAATTATTCCATTTATGAACATTTATATTCATAATATAATATCATGAGTAATATTTATTTTGAAATGGAATTTTTCAAACTCCTAGGATCATCATTAGTAATAGCGATATCTATTTAAATTCAAACAAACCGAAATCTATATTTTATTCCTCATTCAAAATATAATTAATTAATAAAAAAATATTCCTCATGAACATCCTAAAACATTATTTATTTCCATCAATTAAATCCTACAAAATATATGCATCTTCAAACTATTTTAAATCTCCACATGGATGAAGTATTTTATCATTCAAATGTGGAATCATTCATTACGGTGTGAAGCTCTTCTAAGCCTGAAAGATCCTCCTTTATTGGTCCTTCTTAATTCTTTTCATTATTCATGATAAATTTACAATAATGTTATTTTAAATCGATTAATATTATCCCATTAATTCAACAATTTTATTCTCATTTACTATGAATAATTATTATGTATTTTCACCAAATTTTTATGTGATTTTATCTCTAAATTCAGGGAAAATAAATTAAGAAAATTCGAATACTTATCACCATGTAGTCTCCTAAAATATATATAAGGGTTGAATTAATAAATTCTAGTTTTAATTAATTTAAAATTTTATTAATATGATATAGAAGTAAATAAAATTCCTCCATTCATGCATAAATCCTTCTAAATTTGTAAAGAAACTCAATTGGTCATATGAATTGCATGTTAAATAATATAAATTTTCAAAATTCATAAAAAATTATAATATTCCAAAAAATAATTATTTATTAAATATTAAAAAAATTAATAAGTTATATGAAACATATCTGAAGTCATATAAATTCATGAAGTCATAAGAAAAATCACAGTTATATTGGGACTTTATATTTTTCATATCTAGTTCATAAATCTAGTCTTTATTGAAATTAATTTAGGGCCCCTATCATTCATTCTAAGACCTCCTCAGAAACCTAAAAAAATGTAGACTATTGTACCATAATCCACCTGTAGTATACTTTATTTCATTGAATAAGAACACATCAACCATAACATTTAAATAATACAATGTCATCAATCATTTGAATATTCATAAAATCTATCAAAAATTAATCACCAAGAAAAATCATGAAACTTATTTTCCATTTAATATTAATGTGCATACAAAACATCATAGATACTCAACAACACATATTTAAATTTTATCAACAATAATGATATCATTTTTATTAAAAACAAATACAACACATCAAATGAACAAAAAATATCCATTTTGATAATTTTATAAATACCACAAAATACTTTTTATTTCAATAGGTGTACTTATAGTTCTCTATATTATTGGAAATAAATATTGATAAAATTAAAATTAATTCTTATTACATTATTTATTAATAAATATTTTTCAAAATAACTTTATTATCACCCATTTTATCCATAATCACACCGTGTCCTATTTTTTAGGGAAGAATGGATCTAATAGGTTTTTATTTGTAAGATACTTTAGTTGGATCACTATAAGTCTACATTGAAAACTAGATATTGAAAATAATATATATTTAACAAGGAAATCAATAATTTATAAAAAATATCATCTTGTAACACCATTCATGCATATACTCAATTATCAATTTTGAGGAAATATAACAATACATTTTTCAAGAAACATTAAGTCATGAACATCATAACAAAAAACCAAAATAAATCAGTTTAATGACATGTCACTCCCCCTTATTATCATCATTTCATAACAAAAAAACCTCCCTAAACAAATAAATTTGAAACAATAAAAAATAAGGGCCCAATATGTGGTTGCATACCATATTTCACATATTTCATGGGGCTATAAAGAAAATAACGACTTCAAAAATTACACAGAATGGTATTTTTTTATATCTCAATCTCATGTTTACTCTCCCCTAAAAAGAATCACTAATTTAATTTATCTCATTTTAATTTAGATACGCTATAATGAACATATTTTTTTATTTCATGAACTGATATCATAATTCATCTCCTAGAATTACTATAATGTTATCACAAATAAGAAAAATAATAGGTAATATAGAGGGAACTATTTAACATTCAGAAGTAAGGTGGAGGCTGTGTGTTTTTTCTCAACCTCAACTATTATTTTCTTCCAAACATAGCAAGAGAATATTTCTTTTAACTCATTATAATTTTTTAAGTCTCAAACATTTTATTTTATTATTTATCCCCTCCATATTATTCATTGGGTGGAATATATTTCTCTATCACAATAATCAACGAAACCCCATTTTCCTGTTCAATCATAGATTATTTCATCAATTATTCTTGGGCTAGTAGTATAGTCATACCACTTTTCATATCAAGTCCAAACTATAAAAATCTATCACATATTATTTTTCAATCATCATATCACTATATGTAGACTATTTCTCATAATTTTCATCCTCTTCCTATGGATCCTCTAATTTTCATTAGAGTTACAATTTTTCTATTCATTATCCATTTTGTTTCATTCTTCATTAGATCTAGCCAAAATGTCATTATCTATATACCATGGTCTTGTTATTTTTTCTTGTGACATGGATTTTTTATATAATAATTATTACATAACTTTCCTATAACATCATAATAAATTTATCTATGTTTTCGGGTTATTCGTACGTCTACATTGTGAACATATTTATACATTCTTCCACTGATTTCTTCAAGACAACCATATACATTTTGTGTGAATTGATTGGAATCATTCATGACATAAGCCTTATTCTTCATTAAAGTTTTCCACAAATTCTCAGTAACCCCCATGATTATTTTAAATTTTCTAGAAATGAAATTTTAAACCAATAATAATAGGATTTTTGTAAATAAATTCCATTACACCAACAAAACCATTGAAACATTTACCTTTCTTATTATTGATATGTTAATCCATAAAACTATTTCATTACTCCTGATTTATAACTTTGTTATATATAATGATAAGTGATAATATTGTAATAATATTTTATTCCTATTATATGGAAGATTCCCTCTCAAGTATCATCTTAGTCTAAATATTATTTTCCTTATATTTATCACTTACACTATGAGATATAACTAATTTAAATTTTTAATGATTAGTTATAGATTTTGTTTCCTCATTGTAATTCCTCATATCACCTGATTAAAAATACTCCTTTATAACATAAACTATTAGGAATCCTTATGTAATATTTATCAACACTTTTTGGGAATTAATACATATAGATCATGTCTTGGTCCATTCTTATTAATTTATATATATAATATCATCAATACCACTTACCATCATTTCATGTTCATCCAGCTTCAATCAATTATTCTTAATTTCATCAAAAAAAATGTTTTTCCTTTTATATCACACTCAAAAAATTCAAAAACTATCTTTTTATTTTATATTGCTAACTTTATCTTATCATTCATGAGATGTATAATTTTTTCAAGATAATATTTCATCTTAAATATCAACTCCCAATCATGTTCTGTACATTCTTCTCTAACAACATTATTACATTTGGAATCAAAAAAAAATTATAATTAATAATTAAATTGGCCACCTCATTCAAAAAACATTTTGATGAGATGCCTTTTTTCATTATGTTTTATTTTTATTTCCAATTGTTGATATTGTTCTTCCTTTTTCCTTTTTCTATATTCAGGAATTCGCATTATCATACATTGATTTAGATACATCTAAAATCATTCTTGGAAAATACTATAAAATATATCCAAATTCATTATTGTTATAATACTGAGGTGGATTCTTTCCCTTTTATTTCAGCTTACCCCTTTTGATCATTTTTGAGATAATAACAATAATTTTATTAGAGTCTTCACCTTCCAAATAATCACCTGAATCAATTTATTTTCCATCCCTTTTTTAATTGAATATCTCTTTTCACATGGCCTGAAAATATATCAAATATTTTGATTTCTTCTTGAAATATGTATCCTTATCAATTGATAAGTTATGAGAATATTTTGAATTTCAACCAATAAAAAATCACTTATATCTTCTAAGGTCAAAACTTTGGGATTAAATATATATGTAAAAATTTTCATTTGATATTTTGAAAATGTCGGACCCTTCATTATTCTCAAAAAACCCAAATATTTTATACACAATATCATTCACTCTTTTCAAATATTCATCATTGATCACAACTATAGTCATTTTTTCAAATTTAAATTGTATCCTATAGACTTTTATTTTAGCTTCCATGACATTGAAATATCATTAATAATGGATACAATATATCTCCTAAATTTAGTTATTAGATTATAGTTCAATTATGTTGGTATATACCTTCTCAGATAACATCATCAAGATAGAATTTAGTTGTAATATCCCCAAATGATAAGGGGTTAAATGACTAAAATATGCGACTCATGTAAACAAGGTGCACCTTCCTTTTCGGGAGTCTTCTTGATTAGAACTCCACAGTTAAGAATGCTTTTCCAGGAGTAGTGATCAGGATGGGTGACCTTCTGGGATTTTTTCAAGGGTGTGTGTGAGTGAGGACAAAGAACAATGAAAAGGACAAGTGTTGGCCTATGGGGATAGTCATTAGTCAGATGACCCATTCATGCATGTGGGTGGAACCTTGGGTGGGGACCATGTGTATGTGGGGAAACTGGTGGTACCTAGTGGGCCGGGACCCAACGACCATGTAAAGGATGGGTGTTTGTGCTGTCACCAGGACCCAGTTATAACATTTCGTATCAGAGGTGGTACCCAGCCTTCAGTGTGGTGCACTTCCTGGGATGAGATGCAGGGTCAACAACGTGGTATTTGTGCTCTAAAGGGGTGGTTGTAACATCTCCTAATGATAAAGTGTTAAATGACTAAATGATATTACTCATGTCAACAAGTTGTAACTTCCTTTTTGGGATCCTTCTTTATTAGAATTAACATTTAAGTGTGCTTGGCCTTGAGTAGTGATCAGGATGGGTGACCTTCTGGAAGTTTCTCAAGGTGTGTGTGAGTGAGGAAAAAACACACTAAATGATATGACTTATGTCAACAAGGTGCACCTTCCTTTTCGGGATCCTGCATGATTAGAATTCACAGTTAAGCGTTCTTGGCCTGAAGTAGTGATCAGGATGGGTGACATTCTGGGAAGTTTCTCAGGGTGTGTGTGAGTGAGGAAAAAGCACACTTGGGGTTGTAAAATCCCCAGATGATAAAGGGTTAAATGACTAAATGATATGACTCATGTCAACAAGGTTCACCTTCATTTTTGGGAGCCTTCTTGATTAGAATTTACAGTTAAGCGTGCTTGGCCTGGAGTAGTGATCAAGACGGGTGACCTTCTGGAAGTTTCTCAGGGTGTGTGTGAGTGAGGAAAAAGCACACTAAATGATATGACTCATCTCAACAAGGTGCACCTTACTTTTCGGGAGCCTACTTCATTAGAATTCACAGTTAAGCATTCTTGTCCAGGAGTAGTGATCAGGATGGGTGTCCTTCTGGGAAGTTTCTTAGGGTGTGTGTGAGTGAGGAAAAAGCACACTAGAAAGGACATGTGTTGTCCTGTGGGGATAGTCATTAGTCAGATGATACGTTCAGGCATGTGGGTGGACCCTTGGGTGGGGACAATGTGTTTGTGGGGGGTTAAATTACTAAATGATATATGATTCATGTCAACAATGTGCTCCTTCCTTTTCCAGATCCCACTTTATTAGAACTCCACAGTTAATCGTGCTTGACCTGGAGTATTGATCAGGTTGGGTGACCTTCTGGGATGTTTTCTTGGGTGTGTGTGAGTGAGGAAAAAGCACACTAGAATGGAAAAGTGATGACTTGTGGGGATTGTCATTAGTCAGATGACCCACTCAGGCATGTGGGTGGACCCATGGGTGGGGACCACATGTCTGAGGGGAAACTGGTGGTACCTTGCGTGTTGGGACCTGACGGCCATGTTACAGTGGGGTGTCCATGCTTTCTATGGGACCCAGTTGTTACATTAGTTCATTTCCATAAACATCCATTTTTCTCTTTTCAATAAGAGTTTTAATATTTTGTTTTACAATTTCTTTATATCTAACTATTATTGTATGTTTGACTTTGAGACCAATTGATAAGTGTTATGGTATAATCATATTCCTCTAGTATTGACAGTTATTTAAATTAATCATTGGAACCAACACTATAATTCAATGAATTAAAATTATCTATACTGGTCAACTTTATCAATCTATCATAGAGAACTAGAGATTTGAATACAATTAAATTTCCTTGAATCTATTAGATCAATGATATGGGGAGGGGTGACTTAGTGATACACTATTTTTACTAGTTACCCATATTTTAGACAACCTTTCCAATGGGATAAAATCATTATCCTCTATCATATAATTACCTCACCCTTACTCGCACGTATGAAAATGAAAGAAAAGAAAAGGAACACAAGGATTTAAAATGTTTATCAGAAAATACCAATTTATTGTCATGATTGGTTATAGACCCCAATAACTAACAACCACTACAAGCATAAGAGGTTACCCCAAAAACATCACCAATAATGATTAATATCGAGTTCCACTATGTTTCTTCCCCACGTAATTGGTTATATACCTTACGAACTATTTTTAATTCATATGATTGTATATATGCTCCAAAGAAATCTCTTCTATAATAATGGTTCAAATTTAGAAATATCTCCTGATACACATGGATTATTTTACGCCATGTTTAAATTATATTCCTCTTTTAGGATAATAGATATGGTTCACCGATATACAAGAAATAAAATAAATTCAATTACTAATAATCATGAACAGTAGTGATGGTCTTAAAACTCACTCAATATAATCAATTATATTTTCATTATATCCAATTTGAATACTCAATAATTTTTTCGTCATCTCTTGTAAAATTCCACTTATCTTCAAACTCATTCATCCTCATATTATATAATGATGTTTCATGTTCTTAGTTGTTCAAAAGTATCTCCCATGAAATTTATGAGTTCTCTCAATCATCCCCTCTCTATCCCTCTATTCATGTTCAATTATTCAATTATTTCTTATGGAATAGTTATATCAAATATAATATCATGAATAATTTTTAATTACAAAATTGATTTTTTGAAACTCCAATGTTCTTCATCATTAGTAGTTATACCTATACAAAATCAGTCATCAAAATGTAACACCCCCTAAATTTGAACTCTCTCACCTGGAAAAAAATGTATGGTTACTAGACTTCAAGAGAACATCCCCATATGAAAAAGTCAACCATATAGTAGTGATGGATTGATGGTATAATGGGGAGACAATTCCCCATGTTATGAAGTTACATAGCAGAAGAAAACATATAAATTAACATAATCAGAGTAATAGAAAAGGCCGAAATAGTATATCATACAATTGGGAAGTAAAATAAGTATCCAATAAACCAAATACTTATAATAAAACATTTAATGAATGGTTTATATATAAATAGTACATAAATGAAAACAATACAACAAAATAATATGCTAACACAATAAAGTCCAAAAAGACACAGGTCTCGAGCCAGATATTGGTACCATCTCCAAAATCCATAATATGGATTGGGAAATAAATTAGTAATAAGGTTCATTTCCCTTTCCCAAACCAACATCCATGTAATATTCTTTGGAACCAAACAATGAAAAAATAGGGTTTGAGTACAATTCCATTTGTTAACATCATAGTTTCTAAACATAACTAGATTTAGAATAAGTGTATTGAATAAGAAATAAATAAGTGAATCAACTGATAAATTAAAACAATATAACCATTATCCTTCTTCCACACCATGCTAGAATATATCGAAAGATATATCATAACCATTCCAACCAACATCCACATATCAATGGAAAATCAGAAGAATCTAGGCTAATATCACTAAAATAATTTTATTATGGGACTAGGTAGATCCCTCTACATATAATCATTATAGTATAGGAATGGGTAGATCAAACTAAATATAAGCATTACAACATGGGACTAAGAGTAAACCTCTTAATATACAAATTACAGCATGGGAATAGGCAGAGCCCACTTGATATAAGCATTACAAAATGGGATTAGTCTGAGCCTGCTCAATATAAGCTCTATAGAATGGGACTGGGTAAAACATGCACAATATATGTATTACCACACAAATCAATAAACAAGTCATATCAGAGAGGATTTCATAATTTCAAAATATAAGACACAATGGTTAATTATGAAAATTTTTATTTTTCCGTCAATTACATAATCATTTATATTTCATTTTGTTATCAACCATATCAATAAACAAGACTATTTCAATGGAGAATATATATCAAGAAAATACCAGAAGCACGTGCCATGATAATAGAAATTTATTCTATTAGTTATTTTTTATTATCCAATGTTTCTCTATCCTAGAGGGTATCTAAATTTCTAGCTGCGTCAATAATTTAATATTGATGGATCCAACCAATATTTTATTTCATGATTTTCCAATAATCAAATATTAATTAAATCACAATGTATGTTATACAAGAAAAATCCTAATATAGCATATAATTTGTAATTAAATAGACTATAGGGTTAGAATCGGAATCCCATTCTTTAATTTTTTTAATTATCCTCCCAAACTAAATGTAACGTCAATGGTAACAAAGGAATGAAGTTAAATGGTGGAAAACTATATCCAATGGAAACATGGTCAATATTATTCCACAGAAGAGATCCAAAGAAAACTATACATTGATAGAAGAATTAGGGAAAGGGAAGAATAAAAAATTAATGAGACCAACCAAGGATCAAACACCAAACCATTACATCCATGGATGATAAAATCACTTCATAATCTCTAAGATTCACCTAGGTCTTGAGATGAGGTTTTGCGCCCAATGGTGTATTGAGAACCATGTTTAAAACACTGCTCAAAACCCTCCACAATTGATACAAGAAATTCAATCCATTTACTTGTTCTGTATTTATTTTTAATGGGATAGACAGAAAAAATAATCACCATAGGTTAATTGTTAACCTTTCTCTACTATTACACAATGTGAATGGTTTACATGGTGTGTAAACATTTTTTACCCTGCACTAATTAACTTCATGTGTCTTTCAGTAGATACATGTTATGTAACATTTAAATGGTGTGTAAATTCCATGTAGATAGTTTTCATCCTAATTACTAAGTAAGTTTAAAAACAACCTCCCAATACTTCCAAATCATGGAAAACCATCATAAAACCATTTAACAGTATTATATCCAGACTCAATTAATTCAAATAATCATTCAATCCTGAACTTTCTGTTATTTTACCCAAACAATCCAATCCATATTTGAACATGATTTAGCCACCATGTTTCCACAAAAAAAATAAAGAAATATATACCTAGAAAAGGAAGGGATCTTAAAACCTCCCCATTATATAACAAAACATCCCCATGTTTCTCCATGTATCCTTATAGGGTGTCGAAAAACTTGTTTAGCCATTGTTCTCACATATCACACTAACACTCCTTGGTATTCTAATAAACACTCCCATACTACCACTTGACTTGAAAAATAAGTACTACCCCAAGGGTACTTATCACTATGGTACATAATTTTTATTATATTCTCCTAAAACGAAACATCAACATAAATATCGACGTTCTCGACATCTACCACCTGATATGGTTCATATTAGTATCTCTGAACTTATGACATGTGTAACATGTCATGAATGGTACAATAGTTATATATAAGTTATAATTGGTACACCACTGGTCTGACCCTATCCACTATCTCAAATGGATTGAAAAACATGGGTGCTAACATTCCACGTTTCTTGATAATGTTTTTCTCAAAACTTGGAGACACCCAAAAGAAAAACACAATGACCATACTAAAACTCCATAGGTAA
The DNA here is from genome assembly GCA_963277665.1 of Viscum album. Taxonomy (NCBI): domain Eukaryota; kingdom Viridiplantae; phylum Streptophyta; class Magnoliopsida; order Santalales; family Viscaceae; genus Viscum; species Viscum album. The sequence goes on along the minus strand of OY728132.1, from coordinate 1,844,294,575 downwards.
TATTAAATGGTCTATGTATGATTTTTCCTACCATCCATTGTCATAAACTGCCTTTAGATCAACTAAATTGACACAAACATTCAGGCATGAGACTAGGTCCAACATGCACTGACTCAGCTACCTGCAGCTGAAAAAGATGATAAAGGCTCGACATTCCATACAAGTCCTTGAATGTTTCCATGCAGATTGATGCCTATAATATATTATTATAGAAAAAATCCATGATTTCTATATGCTACTCCCACAAACCACCAAAATGTAAAACATATGCTCAATAAATATCATCTAAAACATGAATAATCTACTTAGTTTGAACATCAGTCAAATGATGATAAGATGTTCTCAAAAAACACATTGATCCAAGAGCCTTATAAAGAACATACCAAAACCATGACATTAAAAAAGGATATATTTATAAAATAATTCTACATGGAACCCAATTAAACCTAACTATTTCATGAATATCTGTACTACCAAATCATTTATAATGAAGGTCTACCTAATAGGAAAGAGGTGGGAAATGTTCGTCAGTTGATCCATTATCACCCATACTAAATCATTATTTCCTAGGTTTTCATGTAATATTATCCCAAAACACATGATTAAAGTATAGCATTTACATTCAAGAATGTGTAATGATTATAAAAGACCAGCTGGCCTCTGATGCTAGTCCTTCACCTACGAAAAGGGGAAACAACTTTTGAGGAATCCCTATACCTTCTTCTAGATAATAGAACACCTAAAATGTATAAAGATGTCATGATACATATTTTTCAATCAAGGATATACCACCCATATATATGAATGAAATTCTATCATCATCTCCTTGCACGTGCCTGTGGAAATCCATACTCATCGTTGAAGAAGATGATAATTTTAACTTCTAAGTGGACATCCTGATGTTCTCTACCCATAATACGGTGTATCTAAAAACTAATACCATATGATAAAATAACTACTATGACTTGATCCATTCCAAAAATGATGAGAATAATAGACATTGAAGTTATATATTCTCAACCTTGGGACTCATGAATATCTAAAATCGTGTATAGAACAAGTTCTATTATTCACCACTTATTTTAGAACTATCGCACTACCTCCATCAGTGTCTTCCAACTCAATGAATCAAAAATTTAATTTCCCTTTCTCAGTGTGTAATCCAAAATTATGTCAAATGAATCCATATAATTGACCCACATCCACTATTTAAGGATCATATTATATTTAGAAAGGATTTTTCTAAGGAACTAATGGTATATTTTTAACATACACCTCTCACTCATAAGAAAGTGTCTCCAGCATATCAGGGAATGTACCACTTCTTTCAACTATAGATCATCATAAGGATAATTCCACTCATGTGATCTTATTTTTCTTGAGTCATAAATAGCTACTCAAACCCCTTATATAAAGCATAATACAAGACCATCTCCACATGTATCATATTATATATTATAGGTTTTACCTGGAACATGTAACGTAGGGGTAGGAGTTGTGGAAATTCTACCTTTTAACTCCTAATAATCTCTCTTATAAGCATATGAAAAAAACATAACCCCTTTATTTTTTAGCTCGAACATCAGTGCTTCTATAATAATGAATTTTTACATTAATTGATGATATTAACTTACAAAACCCAAAAATATCTAAACCTGAATGAAATTATTAGGTCACTCCCCTAATACAACAGATACAAACTTCTTTGAGTACACTTACACACTTACCTCTATGATTACATTTCCCTAGAAGTTCACTTTATTAATCAAGAAAATGCATTTGGTTATCATGGTGTAGAGAATATTATATCTCAATTCACTCAATACAATTTCAAGATATTTGGAATGATTTTTTGCTAATTAGAAGTGCAGTAATACTTCATTGATAAATACCGCAATAATCTATTATAGAAAATGAAGAAATATCTTATTTATCAAGTCCATGTTTACCATCAATGCATTTTCAAAACCAAAAAACATCACAACAAACTCATTCATGCTATAAATTATCCTAGTAGTAGTTCAAGGTATTTTTGAACATCTCACCCATAACATGTGGTAACCTAATCATATATCGTTCATGGATATGAAACTATAACATCTCAATTTATTAATGATATTATCAATATGTCGAAGATGATATCAGTTCATTACTATCATATAATTCATTTTGGATAATCCATACATAACTACAATGTAACAACATACTTCTTTGTGAAAAGAACTCTAAAACCCCATGGAGATATACTATGCAGTATCAAACCATTATATTCCAGATCATCCAATAGAACTATCAAATCACTTATCTCTTCTCTTTCTACTCTATAATATAGGATATAAATTAGATATTCTCAAAGAACTAACTCAAATGTAAAATCAATCACACACAAGAGAATTAATCCATAGAAATCATCTAGAATGGCATCCTAAAGAACCATCATTGGAGGAAAGTAATCCTATTGAATTCCACCATCATCTTGAGAAATACTGGCTATCTGGACCTCAAGAAAATCCAATCTACACTAAATTTTTTAGGCATGAAAAGACTAAATATACCACTCAACTTGGAGAGAATAGAAAACTAATTCTAGAGAATGAATGGTGTATGTCCTCTGGTAACAGTCAATATTAACATGGTAATGGAATAACCAATACATATTATGATTCAAATCAAAACATTTCATTTCCAGCACTAACCCTTCCTACAAGAAATGGTATTCAGTAATAAATATAGAATATTCTTTTAAATGTATAATAATATATGAAAATAGTCCCAATGGTGTTTTGATGTCAAAAGAACCATCTAATCATTCCAAAAATAATCCCAAACATGTTTCAAATAATCCAATTAGAAATTATTGTGATTAAAGGATATCAAGAAAAAAATCGATGGTAGATGGTACAAGACTCATACCTCTGATGGTATAAATTCATGAATCCACATTACCTAGAGTGTTAACCATAATATCTAACAAGCTAGTCCCTCTTTCCAACGATAAAACATGACTACTGGGATTTTCCCCCTCTTCCTAAAACTTCTTCTCCTACACTGGGGTACGGAATCACCTACCTCTACCTGAATTTCCAGTGTAACTCCTTCTGGTTTTCTACTAAGGAGTAGTTAAATCCTTCCAAGAATATGTTACCTTTACTAATCCCCTTCCTATTTACTACAACTATGTGCACTTAAAAAACAATTATAAGTGTCCCATTATAGTGCAATCACAACACTCCAAAGTGGGGAATATATATTGATTCATATTATGGTCCAACATGGAACACCAAAAACATTACAACAAATCACGATATGGATATGGATTACGACATCCCGGAATAAGTTTTCTAATTATTCCTTGGAGATACTTCTCATAGCGGTGCTTCTTTACACTCGTAGAAGATATCCTAGTTTACCATGTTAAAAGAACCTATAAACTTCTCAAGATCTCTCTAATATTTCATTCCATGATGTGTTCTAGATTTCTCAAATATGAAAATCTACTTAGATGAAGAAAGTTAACATGTTACTTGATCACATAGAAAATCCCATCCTGATAATGCATGTCCCTAGAGATATCATTAGGCACCACTAATGGTAAAAACCACTTCAGGTTAGTGAAATTTTCATAATAGTACATCATTAACTTTCCCTATAATATATGATTCTTGAACTAAAATTCCTTTTCTTCCCTCAATTTACTTGGATAATTGTTTCTCAGGAACATCGCCTTGAATTCATTCCAATATAACTCCTCTTTCTGATTATCCTACATGGAAATGTCCCACCAATTCATAGTCAGTCCATGAAGCATATACACATCAATCAGAACCCCTATCACTGGGTGTATCATTATACCTAACGATTTTTAAGAATAAATCAATCATTAACTCAGCTACCAAGGGTCCTCACTTCCTAGTGAGCATAGGAGAATGATGTAGATGTAACTCTCTCATTATATCAGACATATATGGAAAAATATAAATAGTATCCATTTCTATGAACCACATAACCCTTAGAAAGTTGTCATAAAGATGAAAATTGTAACGCCCCGACCCCAGTTACCCAGACTCGGTGCATTATTACGTAACATTGGCATGATCACAAAAGATCAAGTATCGAAAGACCGATTATTTTAGTTGCCTTAGAAACACTAGATACATTCATAAATGTTACATTACATCATAATGTAAAAAACTACAATAACATAGTCTCCATAGTCTACACTCATATCCCCTTCAGACTATCCCTTCAAGTCAGTCATAAAATATTTCTTCACATCCTGGGAAAAATAAAACATAGAAAGGGGTGAGCTCAGATGCTCAGTAAGGATAAAAATATAGCAAAAAGTTTCATAAATAAACTTAAACATTTAAGGAAATGTATAACTAAAACAAAAGCCTTTTAAACTTGAACTTCAGCATAATATGGAAAAAATAAAATGAAATAATTCCATTTACTTATTCACATGGATATTCTACTAGTCAAATAATCATATGAAATATCAATAACCACTTTCATAATGATGGAATTCATAATTCCAGACTATCATAACCACATAGTCAAGGCCTTGTGCCAAGACTACAAATAAAATTTTGTCAAGGCCTTGTTCCAAGACACTAGTTTGTCTAATGAGACCTATCGATGCATCGAGGAGATATAGCGGGTTCCACCCATTACTTATTAAGTTCAATTCATTCCTTATATGAAAAGGATTAAACATATCATAAACCATAACATAATCGTATCACATAAAACGTGCATAAACGAAACATAACATTTCCACATTTCAATCACAAGATATCAATACAGCACATTGATATAATAAAAACATTATCAAAACCATTTTCAATACCAAAATAAAATAAAAGTAAAACATGGTGTTTATTTTTCATTTAAAAAAAGTTATGGCTTGTAGAGGAATCTGAAACTCAAATAATGGTCACGGCGGAAGAGAAGTCGTTGTCGCCGCATACGTAAGACAAAACATTCCTTTTGTATTTTAGTAAAACGCTTCGTATAAAAAGATTCATTTTGAATAAAAGTAAAATTCAAAGGGTTTTATACACTATATAAAGGAATGTTTTGTATAAAATAAAATATTCCTCAATGAAAGGAGATTGAGATGAAGTCCCTTACTTCGTGTCCGACTTGACTCGATCATTCTTTAACCTCCTGAATAATAAACTAGAGTTAATTTATACTTTCTTAAGAACCTTTTTAAAGTCAATTATTCCTTTTATATCACTTATTACCATGTTATGGGAATTATTTATTTATTTAAGTTAATAACGGTCATTTTGTCGATCTTTGGTACTTGAGTCAAAAATAAACTTCTTATAATTACAAGTTGTTCATGTGGTAAAATATCCATTATATACAAAATTATATTCATGATGTAGATATCATATATATAATATATATCCATGATATACATTCATTTATAATATTACATAACATTTAGAGGTAAGAAATGAAATGCACCGTTCATGGAGACGGTAAGCCGTACGTACGTATGAATGCTACTTTCATTTCTATTTCATATTTAAAGGAATGAAATCATAATGATATAAAGGTATATTATAATTATAGTATAATATCATATATAATATCATTTCCTTCATCCTTTATACATCCCACATATGGAATTAACAATTCAAATCACTTTGAGGGGGCGGTAGTCCGCACTTCCTAAAATGAAATTATCGCGTTTTCCCATAATGGAAATCATAAAGGTATGACATAAATGAAAACTACAGAAGCATAAGGAAAACATAAACATAATATATATCATATATAAATATAGTTACATCTTAATGGACACCATGAGAGGTGTTAAAAGATGATTTAACAATCATTGTTTCGTGAGGCAGTAATTCGCAACGCACAGAAACAGTATGTTCTTTAACCATTAGACGATGGTGTGTGTAAGTGTAAATCAAATCCTTCTCATAAAAACATCCTAGTATATTTAAGATACTGGTGTTGTTGTAAAATAAAGTAATAAAAAGAGTTTAAGGGGTTGGAGAGGCAAAATAAAATAAAATAACATAAGAGAAGACATTACCTTAAAATCAGGTAACTCTTTTTGATTTGAGCCAAAAGCTTCCTTGGGAAGACTTTTGCACAATGTGAGGCTTCTATGAGTAAGAGAGGTAATTTGAGAGAGTATTTTGGCAGGGGTTGGCCAAGCCAAATGGATTTGAAGGTGTGAATAAGGTGGTAGAGTTGGGGGCCTTTTATAGGAGGAGAGGTGGGCACTCTTGGAAAGTCATGAAATGTTACATAATTATGAAATGATTTTCGGATTTTAAAGATCCAACAATGATATATTTTGACGATAAGGTGATAAGGGTTCGAAATCCACACATCCAATGGGATTTAGACAAGTGTAAGTCTTATATTTTACCTTATCATTTCATTTTATTTAAATCGTTCATTAATGATGTAATCGCTGCATCATCATGGTGTCATAAATAAATTTATTTATTTACTGTCTAAAAATTATAAAAAAATTACCATGATGTAGGAAATATTTTTATTTTTCCAATTAATATTTATAGTCTAAAATTTATCTTATATAACACCATTTAATAATTTTTTTAGTAAAACAACACATGTTTGTGACAATTTTATTTTTACTTTAAATAAAAAGTTATTAATGTCATTTTCTTACCCAAGTGGCTCCATGGGCTCCCCAAGTTGACCCATGTATTTTCTTGGTCGGCCATGACTCATACAATAAGGGTAGGACAATTTTAAAGGTAATTTCATATTATAACATTATATTTACCTTAAATTACACTAATTACCTTTAATCGCGATTAATAAGACTTAAAAGTTACTATTCACCAAAAATTATTTTCATCCCATTGAACCAAATTTTACTTCCTAATGAAAACCATGTATGTTGGATTTTTGAAATTAAATTTACAGAAGCTGTAAAATTTCATTTAAACGAAAAATCGGTTTTTTAACAACCACTTAGTGGTTTCACTATTCCTCAAAAATTGAAGTTTCTCAGAAAAATACCAAAAATTCACACTAAGATATATTTGATATTCCTAATTCAAAAATGATGTCTATTTTACAAAACTCAAAACATATAAGTTGAATTAATTAATTTAATAATTAATTTCTGTTGTCACAACAAATCGCGTGTTTTTAAGGAACAATATATATCAAAAGATTGACAATTGTTTATGTCCAATTTCAAAGTAAAATTAATTCTAATTAAAATAATTTGATAAAATGGTAAGATTATATTCTAATTAAATTTTAAAACCACTCAATTGTATAATTTATCACTATAAATTATTTTGATTAAAAAAGTTGTTTTTAAGTATTTTTCACTATTCAAAGAAAATTGGAAGTTCTCAGAAAAATACCAAAAAATCAACATAAGCTAATTTCGATATTCAGAATCGAAAAATGAAGTCCATTTTGAAATATAAAATTTATATAATTTCAAAAAGTGGGTATTACTATTCATAATGGCTATTTTTATTGGTCACGGTGTGTTAGAATCTCGAACTTGCGTACAATGCAAGCTATTGCATTATTGAAAGAGAAGCGTATCATGGAAGCTTGGGGTGTTACAAAAAAACATCTGAAACTAATGTGATATATGATGATCTTGTTTAACAACATTATAAGAATGATTATTTCTACTCATTGGACTCACAACATGAAGATGAATAAGAGGTATTTTCTCTATTATACAAATAGAATCCTTTAAAAATTTCTATAAAAACACAGTCAACTGCAACTGGTGACTAAAATAGTGAACCACTAATCAAAATATCTCTAAAAATTTCTTTCATGTGTTTTAGAATGAAATATTAGTTATTAAATTTCATTTATCAGATATAATAGATATCGGAGTTCACAGTTCATAAAAGAAATTATATCAAAATAAAATAAAGTTGTAACTTTCACAAAAAATGCATGTCAATATATATCCCTATGTTCCTATCATTAATCATGCAAACTGATCTCATTCTATAACTAGAAATGATTTTAAATATAAAAAAACAATAGCATAACACAACATGATAATCACCATTGCCTAAATAAAATCAAATATAACAAGAGAATAAAATAATAAGAAATTTCATCTCTGGGTACTTAGATTTTCCCCTTACCTGAGTTATATATTCCCATGAACAATATCATTACCACATATCGACACATACCAGTATCCAGTGAACCTTTCCAAAATATTAATGCAATAATGAATAAAAACCTACCTATCTGATACTAGTTTGTAACTTCCCCAACCCATCTCTCTCACACATTTCCAAAACACATTTGTTATGGAACCTCAGGCATTCCTCTCCATATTCTAGAGGAATTTGACTAGCATTGGGGGAGTTATTATATAATTGGGATAATATACCCCATGTTATGGAGTTACATAGAAGCAAAAATAAACATTATAAATGAACATAATCATAGTAACAGATATAATAGAGAAAATATATCGAACAACTAGGAAGTAAAAAATAGTAACCAAAAATCCAAATAATAATAACAACCCATTTAAGATAATGATGATATGTATCTAATGAAAATCTGAAAATAGTACAATAATTTAATGCACTAACAAAATAAAATCCCAAAATAACCATGTACCAAACCCCATATCGGTCACATCTCCAAACTCCATCCAAACCATAGAGCAATAAATAAGCAACATTGTAACATCCCAAGTAAATAAAGAATATGAAATTTTCATTTTAATTAATATATGTGAATAAAATATCAATATCACTTTAAAGGGGATGCTATGTTCAATGGTGTACCCAACAAGCAACAACGAGTTTCTTTGAAATCTTACGTTGCACACTAATAATATAATAATATTATTTTAAATGGTAGTTAACGCCTAGCCATTGTAATGGTGGAAATGAACAGAACTAACTAAATAATTATTATATATGTTTTTCAAATATTTTTACTTTTATCTAAAAAAATTTAGAGGCTTAAAATGCGAATGAATCCAATTTTAAGCGTAAATATTCTAATATTCTTTAAAAGGTCGATTAACAGCCTTTTAATGGTGAACCCTTTTTAAATCCAATTTTTGACAATTTTATATGTTATATTTGAAAAAATAAAATCCTTCTTTATAATCAAGACATAAAAATTTACATTGTGTAAATTTTTGTTATTTTTCCGATAAAGTTCATTTTTTTAATAAATGGTGAAAATGTTGTATTTTAATTCAAAACCACTTTTTAGTCTAATTTATTTATATGGTAAAATTATCTTTTTAATTGGTTTTAAAGTGTAATTAAAATATATTTTTACCATTTAATCCATTGGTGGTCATTTGAATTAATTTCACTTTGAAATTGGACATAAACAAGTGTCAATCTTTTAATAGATATTGTTTCTTAAAAACACGCTATTTGTTTTGACAGCAGGAATTTATTATAAAATTAATTAGTGCAACTTATATTTTTTTAATTTGATAAAATGGATATCTTTTTTGAATTTTTAATATCAAATATATCTTAGGGTGAATTTTTGGTATTTTTCTGACAAATGGTCATTTTCAATGAATAGTGAAAAATACTACATTTTAATTCAAAACTGCCTTTTCATCCAATTTATTTATATATCTAGATTGTAATTTTACTTGGTTTTAATGTGTAATTTAATTATTTTTTTATCATTTAATACAATTATGATCATTTTATGTAATTTCATTTTTAAAATGGATGTAAAAACCAATCAATCTTTTGAGAGATTTTACTTCTCAAAAACTTGTCTTTGGTTTTGACAACGGGAATTATTTTAAATTAATTACTGCAACTTATGTGTTTGTAATTTGATAAAATGGATTCCATATTTGGAATCAGAAGTTCCAAATTATTTAATTAATACTCTTTTGTTTTTAGACATTATGAATAGTAACGACGGTAATTATCTTTAATTATCATGTTTAATTAGTAATCGGGTAGTTAAGGGTAATAAAATAATATCATAAAAATATAAGATGACCCCAAAATGTGTCCTAATGATATTTTTGGTGTCATGGCCGACCATGGGATGACTTGTGGAAACCTTGGGACCCCATGGAGTCACTTTAGTGAGATAGTGACCTTTTATCATATTTTTTTAAAGAAAGGAAAATGTAACCACAGTATGTAACACCTAAGTAAAAAAAATTTAATATTGTCAAAATAAATGATCTCTTAGACTATAAATATTAATTGGAAAGATAAAAATATTTCCTACATGATGGTAATTTTTTATAGTTTTTAGACATTAAATAAATCTATTTATTTATTACACGGTGATGATGCAATGATAACCTCATTAATGAACGATTTAAATAAAATGAAAAGATAAGGTAAAATATAAGATGTACACTTGTCTAAAACCTATTGGATATGTGGATTTAGAACCCTTATCACCTTATCCTTGAAATATATAATTTTGGGACCTTTAATATCCTATAATCATTTTATAATAAAGTAACTTTTCAAAACCTTCCAAGAGTGCCCATCCTCCCTCTTATAAAAGGTCCCCACATCTACCCCCTTACACACACCTCTCAAGCCTTTGGGTCGACCAAACTCTGCTAATTTTATCTCTCCAAATCCCTCTCTTCATCCTAGAAGCCTTACCTTAGGTAGAAATCTCTTCAATAACCCATTTTGGTTCAATCCAAAGGGAGTTACCTGATTTAAAGGTAATGTCTTCTCTTATGTTCTTTTGTTTTATTTTGCTTCTCCAACCCCCTAAACTCTTTTTATTGATTTATTTTGTAAAAACACCAGTATCATCAATATACTAGTATGTTTTTATGAGAATTATTTGAGATACACATACACACACCTCCATCTAATTCTTAAGAACATACTGTTTTTGTGGGTGGTGAATTATTGCCTCACGAGACGATGATTGTTTGATATTTTTTTAACACCTATCATGGTTTCCATTAAGATTTCATTGTATTTATATATGATATATATTATGTTTATGTTTTCCTTATTCTATTTTATTTTTCATTTATGTCATACCATTATGGTTTCCATAATGGGTAAACGCGATAATTTCATTTTAGGATGTGCGGACTACCGCCCCCTCAAAGTGATTTGAATCGTTAATGCCATATGTGGGATGTATAAAGGTAGGATTTAATGATATTATATATTATATTATATTGTAATTATAATATACCTATTTATCATATTGTTTTAAGTCCATTAAAGTATGAAATAGAAATGAAAGTAGCGTTCATGCGTACGTACGGCTTACCGTCTCCATGAACGGTGCATTTCATTTCTTATCTCCAAATGTTATGTACTATTATAAGTACATATATAAAATGGATATACATGATATATATTAAATATAAATTATGAATATCATTTTGTAATTATAATATATATATCTCTCATTTAGTTTTAATTCCATTAATATGACAAATAAATGAAAGTAGCGTTCATGCGTACGTACGGCCTACTGTCTCCATGAACGGTGCATTTCATTTTTATCTCCAAATGTTATGGAATTGTATAAAATGAAAATATACTGGATATATATGATATTTAAATCATTAATACTATTCTGGAGATGATGTACCTATAACTACATGGACAATTCTTTTCAAACAAGTTCATTTTTGACTCATGTACCGAACATCGACAAAAATGTCTGATATGAACTCACATAATTAACTAATTATTATAACATTATAATATGTGATATGAATTGAATAATAAAATTTAAATTAGGTAATTAAACAATTATAAATTGACCAATGATTATTATTCAGGAATATAAAGAAACGAACAAGACAAGTCGGACTTGAGGTAAGGGATCTTACCTCTCTCTTTCTTTTTAAGTACTCTATTTTATGTCATATATTTTAAGATCTTCTTTCTTATGTTTGGGTATATTCTTTTATATTCATCATACTATAATTTTTTATGTTCATATTATGAGAGACCCTATTTGATCTCATAAATCCATTTTTGTAAGTTTTAAGTGGTGATGTTAGGCTGTCGAGTTTTCGTAAGGGATTTTTCATCTCACTTTTATTCCCGTGATATTTATGATACATTTTCCACCATTTCCTTTTATTTATGCATGTACATCCCATTATTCTACTCTTTGTGTAATATACTTTAATTTATGGGTATTTATGGGGTGTACGTTTCGAAAGATACCCAAGTCGGTAAGGGAACCGTTCACCCTCCTATTTTTGAAAGACTTCTTTTTGTTTTATCTTTTAATTTACATATTCTTATATTGGGATATGTTCTTATATATCTTTATTGTTGTAAATTTTATGTCCAAGTGATGAGATACCCTTTATCTCTCTCATCAACTCTTTTTTTTAAATTTGATGTTATGTCGTTAGGCTATCGAATTTTTGCAAAGGATCTTCTTAACCCAATTTTGATTCTTTGGGTTAAACATCTACTTCTTGATTATTTCATGCTATGAATATGTGTGGATGACCTCTGATTATTTTACACTTAATATCCACTTATATTGGGTGTATTTATATTTGTCGTAGATAATTATGTAATTGGTTTATCCTTAATCTAAGGATACCGTCTTTATAAAGGACTTCATCTCAATCTCCTTTCATTGAGGCATATTTTTTTATACACAACATTCTTTTATATGGTGTATAACCCTCTTTGACTTTTACTTTTATTCAATAGGAATCTTTTTATATGAAGCGTTTTACTAAACGACAAAAAGAATGTTTTGTCTTACATATGCGGCGACAACGACTTCTCCGCCGCCATGACCATTATTTGAGTTTCGGCTTCCTCTACAATCCATAACATTTTTTAAAAATGAAAAATAAATACCATGTTTTACTTTTCTTCTATTTTGGTATTGAAAATGGTTTTGATAATTTTTTTATTATATCAATGTTTTGTATTGATCTCTTGTGATTGAAATGTGGAAATGTTATGTTTCATTTATGCATGTTTTATGTGATATGATTATGTTATGGCTCTTGGGAATTGTTTATGAAGACGGGTGGTTTCGTGATAAAATAAGGGTGGGAGAGCCCGATATAGCTCTCCAATACATTGGGTAACATGATGGATTTAAACATTAAGGTTTCTCCAAAGATATTTAGGGAATATACTGTGATGGGTATTCCAAACGTAACCATGAAGGTTGCTCCCTATGTAAGAATGTTATGAATGCCTCAAGTTACCTTTATGTCTTATGATTTCTATGAGTTATTCATAAATCTTATGATTTAATGAGGTATGTTGAAGTGCTTATGTTTTATGAGTAAAGTATGATTTCATTTATTCTTATGTATACATGGACTAATGTTTTCATTCCGTATTTCTATATCCCTTACTAAGCTTTTTATGATCATCCCAAGTTTTTGAAATGTTTTCCACAGGAATTAGAGATGAATTGGGTCAAGGATGGGACCAAGGAAAGACATGCTATCTAAAACATGGAACTATACATGTTTTTTTTAAGAGTTTTTATTTTTTTTTAAAATGGAAACTGGGTAGGAGTGCCTACTTTGTAATCTTTTGAGATGTAATATTTATGTCCTAATTCTATAAAAATATAAACTTGAAAAGATCCTCAATGTGAATTATTCATTTAATTCATTATTATGTAATGTTTTAAGGTCGGGTCCTTATAGTTGGTATCAAAGGTCGGTTTAGATAACTTTAGAGGTTAGGGTATTCTTTAAGCATAAGTGACATTACCATAATGGTTAGGATTTCAGAAAGGGTCATAGTTTTAGATAAAGTGAATGAGTTTAAGATAACATGAGTAATTATATATTAGTATTATATAATGATTCTAATGATATACTCACACTGACCTTTTTGTTTTTAGTAAATGGCTGGATCATGTAGGCACCAAAGTAGCGGTGGATGTGAAGAAAACTGTGACGGTTTTCTGAAAGAACAACTGAATGATATGGGAGCTGTAATGAGAAATATTGTGGTTTTTCTCAACCAAATATCAGGAGTCATAATTAACCACTTGAACCTTGGTGAGTTATATAATTCATCATTGACGAGATAACCAACTCGATGTGGAAGTTCAGGTAATAATTATAAAGATAACCATTAGGTTTTATATGATCCTTACTTTTGAAGTAATTATGGGTTACTATATGTTATGATGGAAAGTGAAAGGCTTGAGATAAACTTGAGGTTAAATTATGTTATGGTTATTTTTTAAGATTTTATCTATTTTTGTGTAATGTTTTAAGAATTATATAGTTTTGGAGAAGGGACAGCACGTAGACCATGTGACAACCCGTCGCGTAGGACAAAGCTGCAGGAATAGAACCCATAACCAAAGTGCGACTGGTATTTATCGCCTACCACTGGACTACGTGAAGTCCCTCGTTAGTATGAAAAATTCTTTTTTGTTATATAATTTTATGAATCAAGAATAAGTTGATTTTGGGTTATCTATGAAATTATTGACCTATCATGGAGGATATATGATTAGGTTAATTACTTTTCAATATGTGACTTTAAGAGAAACTGATGTTATTTGGAGATAAATGTTAATATTTACCTTGGAAGACTATGTGATTAAATCATTCAAAGATTTGGGTTTCAATCTTAGTTATGTTTAATTTGAATACTTTTATGGAGAAATTGTTTATCGAATGGTCTTCGTTGAACTTTGGGTTTTGTTAGACAAATTTTGGAGATTAAGAATATATTTTCTTTTTATAAAGGATTATCCTTTTTGGGTATTATATGATCTCATACTAACAATTTTTGGTTTTGGTTTTGTTCTAAAGACATGGTAAATATATAGTTCTCTTTTTTGGATTAGGTGATTCTCTAGAAGTTGATTATAGCACTCTTAATCTAAATGAGTCATCCTAAATACTCGTCTTTTGGAGGAAAAAATGAGTTTTTGTAAGAAATATAGTAAGGGATGAAAGTCTACATGACAAGTAAGTATGTTTCCTTGTGATATAGTTAAGATTATAAATAAATTACTCAATGAAAAGTAACTTAAAACTAAAATATTGTCTGTTAACTTTTCTTACTGGGGAATCAAATACTGTTTAACCCATCACAAGTTTGTAATTTTCTTGGGGTTAACTTTCTCCTAATCATGTTTTCTATCACTCTCCATCAGAACATGACCCTTTGTTTTCTCTTACATGTCCATGTTTTCCTACATAGAATCCTTGTATGTGTTAACTTGGGTGACCTTTTTACTTCACTTTCTTTATTTTAAAGTGACAGTTTTACTGACTCTTGTTCCGATGTGGGACTTTCAATGAAGTTTCTGAGCCCAATTTTAAAATTGAGAGGACACAATTCCCAAAAGGGGGGAAGGATGTAACATCCCAGGTAAATAAATAATATGACATTTTTATATTTATTAATATTTGTGAATAAAAGATCAATATTACTTTAAAGGTTATTCTATGTTCGATGGTGTACCCAATACGCAACAATGAGTTTCATTGAAATCTTACGTTGCACACTAATAATATAATAATATTATTTTAAATGGTAGTTAATGCCTAGCCATTGTAATGGAAAGAATGAACAGAAATAACTAAAAAATGATTATATATGTTTTTCAAATATTTTTACTTTTATCCAATAAATATTAGAGGCTTAAAATGCGAATGAATCCAATTTTAAGCGTAAATATTCTAATATTCTTTAAAAGGTCGATTAACCGCCTTTTGATGGAGAACTCTTTTTAAATCCACTTTTTGACAATTTTATATGCTATATTTGAAAAAATAAAATCCTTCTTTAGAATCAAGACATCAAAATTTACTTTGTGTAAATTTTTGTTATTTTTCCGATAAAGTTCATTTTTTTAATGAATAGTGAAAATGCTGTATTTTAATTCAAAACCTCCTTTTAGTCTAATTTATTTATATGGTTAGATTAAATTTATAATTGGTTTTAAATTTTAATTAAAATATATTTTTACCATTTAATTCATTTGTGGTCATTTGAATTAATTTCACTTTGAAATTGGACATAAACAAGTGTCAATCTTTTAATAGATATTGTTTCTTATAAACACACTATTTGTTTTGACAGCTGGAATTGACTATAAAATTAATTAATGCAACTTATATGTTTTCAATTTGGTAAAATTGATATCATTTTTGAATTTGGAATATCAAATATATCTTAAGGTAAATTGTTGGTATTTTTCTGACAAATGTTCATTTTCAATGAATAGTGAAAAATACTGCATTTTAATTCAAAACATCCCTTTCATACAATTTATTTATATAGTTATATTGTCATTTTAATTGGTTTTAATGTGTAATGTAATTATGTTTTTATAATTTAATACAATTATGATCATTGGATGTAATTTCACTTTTAAATTGGATGTAAAAATCAATCAATCTTTTGATAGATTTTACTTCTTAAAAACCCGTCTTTGGTTTTGACAATGAGAATTATATTAAATTAACTACTGAAATTTCTGTGTTTGGAATTTGATAAAATGGATTCAATATTTGGAATCATAAGTTTCAAATTATGTAATTAAGACTCTTTTGTTTTTAGACATTATGAATAGTAACGACGGTAATTATCTTTAATTATCGTGTTTAATTAGTAATCGGGTAGTTAAGGGTAATAAAATAATATAATAAAAATATAATATGACCCCAAAATGTGTCCTAATTCTATTGGTGGTGTCATGGACGACCATGGGATTCCTTGTTCCATCCTTGGGACCCCATGGAATTACTTTAGTGAGATAGTGACATTTTATCGTATTTTTTTAAAGAAAGGAAAATGTAACCAAAGTATGTAACACCTAAGTAAAACAATTTTAATATTGTATAAATAAATGTTATATTATAATATAAATATTCATTGGAAATATAAAAATATTTCCTACATGTTGGTAATTGTTTTGTAATTTTTAGACATTAAATAAATAAATTTATTTATGACACCGTGATGATGCAGTGATTACCTCATTAATGAACGATTTAAATAAAATGAAAAGATAAGGTAAAATATAAGACTTACACTTGTCTAAAATCAATTGGAGGGGTGGATTTAGAAACCTTATCACCTTATCCTAGAAATATATAATTTTGGGACCTTTAATATCTGAAAATCATTTTATAATAAAGTAACTTTTCAAGACTTTCCAAGAGTGCCCCTCCTCCCTCTTATAAAAGTCCCCCACCAATACCCCCATACACACACCTCTCAAGCCTTTGGCTCGACCAAAATCTGCTCATTTTATCTCTCCACATCCCTCTATTCATCCTAGAATCCTTACCTTAGGAAGAAAGTTCTTCAAGAAACCCCTTTGGTTCAAACCAAAGGGAGTTACCCGATTTAAAGGTAATGTCTTCTCTTATGTTATTTTGTTTTATTTTTCTTCTTCAACCCCCTAAACTCTTTTTATTACATTATTTTGTAACAACATCAGTATCTTAAATATACTAGGATGTTTTTATGAGAATTATTCTAGATACAAATACACACACCTCCATCTAATGGTTAAGAACATATTGTTTCTGTGGGTGGCGAATTATTGCCTCATGAGACGATGATTGTTCAGTCTTTTTTTAAAACCTCTCATGGTGGCCATTAAGATGTCACTATATTTATATATGATATATATTATGTTTATGTTTTTCTTATTATTCTTTATTTTTCATTTATGTCATTCCTGTATGGTTTCCATAATGGGTAAACACGATAATTTCATTTTAGGAAGTGCGGATTACCGCCCCCTCAAAGTGATTTGAATCGTTAATGCCATATGTGGGATGTATAAAGGATGGATTTAATGATATTATATATTATATTATACTCTAATTATAATATACCTATGTATCATATTGTTTTCATTCCATTAAATTATGAAATAGAAATTAAAGTAGCGTTCATGCGTACGTACGGATTACCGTCTCCATGAACGGTGCATTTCATTTCCAATCTCCAAATGTTTTGTACAATTATAAGTACATATATAAAATGGATATAAATGATATATATTACATATAAATTATGAATATCATTCTGGAATTATAATATATATATCTCTCAATTAGTTTTAATTCCATTAATATGACAAATAAATGAAAGTAGTGTTCATGCGTACGTATGGCCTACCGTCTCCATGAACGGTGCATTTAATTTTTATCTCTAAATGTTATGTAATAGTATAAAATGAATATATAATGGATATATATGATATTTAAATCATTAATACTATTATGGAAATGATGTACCTATCACTACATGGACAATTCTTTTCAAACAAGTTCATTTTTGACTCATGTACCGAACATCGACAAAAACGTCTGATATGAACTCACAAAATTAACTAATTATTATAACATTATAATATGAGATCTGAATTGAATAATATAATTTAAATTAGTTACTTAATAAATTATAAATTGAAAAAAGTTTATTATTCAGGAATATAAATAAACGTATAAGACAAGTCAGACTTGAGGTAAGGGATCCAACCTCTCTCTTTCTTTTTAAGTACTCTCTTTTATGTAATTTATTTTAATCTCATATTTATTATTTTTGGGGATGTTCTATTATATTTCTCATACTTTAATTTTTTATGTTCATATTATGATAGACCCTATTTGATCTCATAAATCCATTTTTGGAAGTTTTAAGTGGCGTCATTAGGCTGCCGAGTTTTCATAAGGGATTTTTCATCTCACTTTTATTCCCATGAGATTTATGCTATAGTTGCCACCATTTCCTTTTATTGGTGTATTTACTTCCCATTATTCTACTCTTTGTGTGATATACTTTAATTTATGGGTATTTATGTTGTGTAGATTTCGAAGTTACCCAAGTCGGTTAGGGAACCTTTCACCCTCCTATTTTTAAAAAGACTTCTTTTTGTTTTGTCTTTTAATTTACATCTTCTTATGTTGGGATATGTTCTTATATATCCTTATTGCTGTAAATTTTATGTCCAAGTGATGAGATACCCTTTATCTATCTCGTCAACTCTTTTTCTAAAATTTGATGTGACGGCGTTGGGCTATCGGATTTTTTCAAGGGAACTTCTTAAGCCAATTTCGATTCTTTGGGTTAAACTTCTACTTCTTGATTATGCCATGCTATGAATATTTGTGGATGACATCTGATTTTTTTACACTTAATAACCACTTATATTGGGTGTATTTATATTTTTCACACATAATTATGTAATTTATTTATCCTTAATATAAGGATATCATCTTTGTAAGGGACTTCGTCTCAATCTCCTTTCATTGAGGCATATTTTATTTTATACACAACATTATTTTATATAGTGTATAAACCCCTTTGACTTTTACTTTTATTCAAAAGGAATCTTTTTATACGAATCGTTTTACTAAATGACAAAAGGAATGTTTTGTCTTACGTATGCGGCGACAACGACTTCTCCGCCGTCGTGACCAATATTTGAGTTTCGGCTTCCTCTATAAGCCATAACTTTTTTTATAATGAAAAATAAATACAAAGTATTATTTTTATTTTATTTTGGTATTGAAAATGGTTTTGATAATGTTCTGATTATATCAATGTGTTGCATTGATATCTTGTGATTGAAATGTGGAAATGTTATGTTTCCTTTGTGCATGTTTTATGTGATACGATTATGTTATGGTTCTTGGGAATTATTTATGAAGACGGTTGGTTCCATGATAAAATAAGGGCGGGAGATCCTGATATATCTCTCCAATGCATTGCATAACACGAATGAGTTAAACACTAAGGTTTCTCCAAAGATATTTAGGGAATATATTGTGATAGGTATTCAAAACGTAACAATGAGGGTTTCTCCCTACGTAAAAATGTTATGAATGCCTCAAGTTACCTTTATGTCTTATGATTTCTATGAATTATTCATAAATCTGATGATTTCATGAGGTATGTTGAAGTGATTATGTTTTATGAGTAATGTATGATTTCATTGATTCTTATGTATACATGGACTAATGTTTTCATTCCGTATTTCTATATCCCTTACTGATATTTTTATGATCATCCCATGTTTTTGAAATGTTTTCCATAGGACTTAAAGATGAATTAGGTCAAGGATGGGATCAAGGAAAGACATGCTATCTAAAACATCGAACTATACATGTTTCTTTTTAAGAGTTTTTATTTTGTGAAAAAATGGAAACTGAGTAGGGGTGTCTACTTTGTAATCTTTTGAGATGTAATAGTTATGTCCTAATTCTCTAGAACTCTAAACCTAAAAAATATCCTCAATGTGAATTATTCATTTAATTCATTATTATGTAATGTTTTAAGGACGGGTGCTTATAAATATGGTCTCTTTCCCATATCCAAAACCTACTTCCATGTTATATGATCTGGTACAAAAATGGTGTCTTGAATAGTGTGTGAGTAAAACTCTAAAGTTCAACATCACCATGTATAAACATAACAAGTCCAATAATAAGTGTCTAAATTTATATATAAATACGTAAATTAATTAATAAATTAATATAATCTAACCATAAAACTTATTCAATACCATTCTAGAATATCTTTTATCATGTAGTACAACCATGAAAATAAACAACCATATATCCATGGAAAATCACACAAAACTAGGCTGAGCCTACTATATGATAATTTCATCATGGGATTGGGTAGATCCCACTCAATATAATAATTACAACATGGAAATTGGAATATCCTTATCAATATAATAATTACAACATAAGACTGGGGATAGACCACTCAATATAAGAATTATAGTGTGGTACTAGGAAGGGAACCCTCAATATAAGCATTAATGCATGGGAATTAGCTAATCCCTCACAATATATGAATTACAACATTGGACTGGGTAGAGCCCAGTCAGTATAAGAATTAAAATATGAATCACTCAACAATTCATATCTATAAGGATATTAAAACTCCAAATCTTATGCCACAAAAAATATTAGGAAAATTATAATTTTTTCAATAATTAATCTTTCATTGATGAATAATTTTATCAACATCCATATCAATAAACAAGTAAATTTCCTAAGTGAATCTATATCTAGAATAAAAAACTTAATAATGGGACTTTATAAACACACATTAAGATATTAGGAAATCTATTATTAATCAAGTATTCTCACATAAATTTGGTGGCCACAAGACATGTCATATGAACAATTGAATACAAAGTAAACCAATAAATATTTCATTTTTATGATTTAATAATAATAAATGATTAATAAAATTAGAGTTCATGTTTCATTGGACCAATAACAATATTCTTTATACATTGTAATTAAACAAACTATATGGTTAGTATATGTTTCCCTTCCTTTAACTAGACGATTTATCCACAACAACTATGAGTACCACAAATGGAAAAAGAGGAAATGGAGTTCGAAAATTGAATCATAGATAAATATTAAAAAATATATAAACCAGATTCCATGATAGTGATCAAAATAAAACACTACATTAATTTATGAATGAGGATAAGGGATGAATACTGATGCATGATGATCTACCCGTTATCAAACAGAAATCTGTGACCTACAGTGGTGATTAAATCATATTTGAATCATAAAATGTCTCATAGACCTCTTGAGGAATGGTAATAAATGGTGTAATGAGAAATAGATGTATGAAATTCCCTAAAACCTCTTCTCATGATACATTCATGGTATCTAAGAAATTAACATGTTGTACATTTCATTGTAAAGGGATAAACTGATAAACATGTCACCTCAAGGTAATATTTAACCCTTATAAAATGTTACATGACTTGAAATATTTACAAGGAATGAAACCATATCCCTCCATATACATATTCATTAGATGTGTATGGTGGAATTTACACATTTTGTGACATGTACATGATGTGAAAATTCTCAAACGATGGTTTTATCCAAATTTATACATATGGATCCAAACCACCTCCAAAGCATTTCAAATCATGTAAACCCCCTATAAACACATTTAACATGTTTTTTGGGACAATATTTCTTCAACTATTCATAAATATATGAAAATTAAGTTATTATCACCAACAAAGGCTCTCCATCTCTAAATATTACTCATCCACCATGGTTCAAGGAAAACTCAAGGAGGGATTTTCCTTTAAAAAGATGGGATTGTACATAAAAATACAGTTTTGATTTCTCATTAAGAGTCCCTTTAATACCCAATATTATTTACCTTTTGAATTTTATAAATCCATTTTATTAAAATCATTAAAATAATATAAAATATCTACATATTTAAACCACTCTAAATATCCACTTAAACTGTATCATTCAGCTTTTACATGCTGAAATTTCTTTATGGAGTGAAACTTTTATCATCCCACAACATCCTCATTGACTAGTCATCCTTCACTCTTGGAATAAATAATCATCATATAATTAATTATTATATTTTAAATCTGAAAATATATTCCCATTATCATTGTATTTTATTCACATTTATGAAAAATATTTACACCAAATTTTATCCACAATTTTACAATAGTTTTACCTCTAAATTTTCAGAATATTAATTATCAAAACCCTCCCCCTTTTAAACTTATAGAATCTCCTATATTATCTCAGTGGTGAAGTTAAATGATCCAAATAAAATCACTATGAAATCCATTTTATATGTATTTTAAATATGAAAAATATTCATATAGTCATATAGAAATCCTTCTCAAATTATATAAAAATGAAGTAATTCATATGATATTCTGATGAAGTCATACAAAACTGAACAAGCCATATGAAAATATGAAGAGTTATAATTAATTCTATATAAATTCAAAAAATGTTACATGAACATAGAAAATTTTTCAAATGGTACATGCCATTTGAATTTTGTTAATTTCTATTTTTTGTCCAAAATAATTATTTAAAATGGAGTCTTTTAGGTCTCGAGGGTGCCCGGGGATTATTCGGAGCCAAGAGAGACAAAATTTAAAAGAGGTGGATTAAGACACATGGTTAGTAAAAAATTTCCAAACCAACCCAAAACATTATATAATCATGTGTCTTGAGATAGTGGGGTTTTGGGGTCCATAATTTCTATAAACAATCGTGTGACCCTGAGTACATGATCGTGATGAATTGCAGACCCTTGGGACATAAAACATTTTCATGATCACACACAATTTAGTTAATATTGGGGATAAATCCTACACCAATGAATATGTATGTGTTTTTATGGTTTTAACCTTAAAATTTTGTAGACCCCTCAAACTATCCACTCTTCAATATTCTTTGGAAGAAGTAGCTCAAATACTCACTTTCACCTCTTCACAGGGTTCAAGATATCTCATTTTTACTTTCACCAAATAACTTTCCATTGGATCCGTCAATAAGATTGAGTAAATTGATACACTCTTATTTATGCTATTTAAATAATCTCTTCTTATCTGTTGTTCTATATTAGATAAATCCCATTTTTCACATTTTAGGGAATTTGGTGATTTATCAATTATATATCATTCTATCTCTATTCGGGGGTCGAAAATGAATGAGTGGTAATATTTGATACTAAGGACGGTGGTCTATGTTCTTTCCACTGGATTCATTTCATTTTATAGCATGTTTTTTTCTGATTTCAACCCTTCTAGATACACCTCTTATTTATTAAATAAATTTAATTGAGTTTTTTTCCTTTCCTATTATGAAACTACCTATTATAAAATCACCACCGAGGTGGATCTCTTTGAATTAAACAAAACAAATGGATGTATCTTACCATATAGGTATTTTTTTCCTTATGTTCTATATTCTCTTAACACAAATAGAGGAGTGTTTCATTAAAATTAATGGATGTATATAGTTAATTAAGTTTAATTTAATGTTGATAAATGAGTTAGGATCCCAGACATCAAGCGATAAATTGGATAGTTGTTGTTAATGAGTTGGGGAAGAGGTTGGTCCTTGTGAGTTATGTCATATGTTAAATGTAGTACCTAATGGAATGAATTTCCCAACATTTCATTCATGTTAAATGCAATCATTTTTGATGATATGTTTTTGTTAAAAAATGAATACATTTATCTTATATCTTGGGAGATATGATGGGTTTATAATTAAGGACAAATTGGATGGGATCGTCATTCCTTATTTAGAATTTGTTAATGCATTGTTAATATACTTGGGTAGATTGTAGCTACATCTAGGATGAGATCTCCCTAACTTTTATTTTTTAGCTCCAGATAGGTTACACTAGTTTTCAAGGGTTGAACCCATGGATGGGATTGGTGTCACATTGGTAATATCATACAATGAATGAGACTATACCCCTATGTGTAATACCTAGGTTGGACTTAGTGGATAATTCATGCTTTCATCACAACATGACTGGAGTGACACTTGCGATCTCATTGTTGTGTCCCATAAGATGGACCCCCATGGAATTTGATTTATACTAATCCCTTAGATATATACTTGGAATTCTCTTATTATTTCCTTTTATAGGTTCATGATGACTCTCAATATTTTTTTTAAAGAGGGTAAATGAATTAAAAAAGAATAGAATGATTTAAAATAAGAAATGAACCGTTAAAATTATAACTTACAATATGTTTACCCTATAAAGAATCAGAATCTTGAGGAAAATACATCCATTTATAAATTATATAACTCGCATTTCTGATGCAGGATCCCATGATTCAGACTCATCAGCTAAGGTTGGATGAGGTATAATTCATTTGGTGTCCTCAATCAAATGTAATCTTATCTACATAATTTTTTATTTATGTATTTCTTTTATAATTAATGTTACACTATTCATTATATATTACGTGAAATGGATTAATCTGGACACCATTAGTTGTGGAATTCTTATATTTGTTTCACACCCTTCTTGGGAAGACTTTTGTACCAATGAAGAATTCATGATTATAGGAATTGACCTTGGGAAGGGGCAAACATCCAATGACTGATTTAAAATTCAAGGATATATTATGGATAAGTGGACTGAGCCATTTCATGTTATTCTAATTATAACTATTTTTTATTTTTTTATTTTTATTAGTATGTGGTATATTCCTATATCCCATAATCCCTACATTATCATTTATGTATAGATACTTGAGAATCACCATTATTTTTTATCTAATTTTTATTCACTTTCCTCAAATTTTCATTACTACTGTAATTATTATTATTATTATTATTATTTCAATATCTATCGGCTTATTGTCACTACTTCCTCTACGACAGGTTACTGTTCCCATCATATAGTGTCTGCTTCTTTTATTTATTATTTTACTTTTTTTGTTGTGACATAGTCAGACCTATGAGGGAATGATATTTTCATGTACACACTCTAGGTCCTCACTTCTAGCTGATAGTCTCTAATGTTTGGGGAGGTTCACTTGTGGTTTTGTTTCCCACCATCTCGGGCACCATTAATAGGATTCCTAGGTGGGATTCTACAAAGTGGTATCAAATTATTATTTTCCTTTTTTTCTTACTATTTGGGATTAGACATGAGACTAAAATATTGTAATTTTTAAATGATCAAATTATAAGGAATATCTATGCCATGTATAGTGGATACTCAAATTAACTATAATGGGTAACTGCCGTTATGGATTTTAATTCTTCTGTTTCAAGGATTTAAGCCTAGGGTAAAACACTTATTTTTTCATTATTGTTCTCTTGAATGGATATCCTCTACCTTAACCTAATTATATGTGGTCACATTGAATCATGCATCATACTTGTATCCATAGGACCTATATGTCATGCATTAGGCCATTCCATCCTTACATTCTGTGTGCATTGTCTATGATGCATGTGCTTCCTGTGGTTCATTTATTGTTATCTATTATAGTGTTTTATTTATAATGAATGAAATTTTTTTGAAAATAATTATAGGATAGAGAAACCAAAATAAGAACTTAATGTGACTACCTTGACCTAATGGTTTCTTCCAACATAGGTTAACGTGGATACCTCTAGCTTCCAATTGTGGAACGTTGATCCCTGAACCATAGGTCACATGGGCTAGAATGTGTTATGGTTAGGATTAAGGAGATGTCACTCTCTAATTTATATAGAGTATGGGCCCTTATAAATTGGAAATGGTGATCCATATAATTCAATATATATTTTTTAATTTAGATAAAAAGGTAAATACCAAATGAAAATGAATATAATCTTTAAAATGAAATAGTCCTATTATATGTGTGATATGAGGCATTGAACCTAACCGAAACATAGTAGTGGTATGCTGAACATTTATTCAATTATCTTTTTGAAATATTTTCGGATCACATAGACCTTTCTCCTTGAGAAGGAAATGGGTTCTCATGTGCTTATAGGTAGGCCTTATTCTTTATCTATCGTTATCCCTTTTTCTATCTATTGTAAATACTATTTGAGGAATGATATTGAAAATTATAGAGCTATTACACAACAACATCATCAAATTGTATTCCAGGAGAGTGGAAATGAGCATACATCGAAGGTTGTGGGCCAAAATCCAAACGTAGTACCTTTTATGGTGACCACTGAGGAACCACCTATAAATTCTTCACTGGGAACCAATGATCTATTCTATGGTAGATTCTTTCTGTTCATATAGTCATAGAATGTGGATCCTCGACCTACCCCTACAATGTTAGTGATAATCCACAAGTTCTAGTAGCAGCATTTTCTTACCTTCTTAAGGGATAGTGGACCACCAGATACTGAATCCTAGACAATGTCTATGATTTCTATCTTAGAGAATATAGAGATTACTCTAGATAAGAGATTCGTGCTCACTACATATATTCTATATTGGTTTTCCAAGTGTTGGTGGTACTTCTTTACTCAGGTCGGTCAACATCAGGGTTTGGTCTGGGAAGACATCTACGTGGACTTCATCAACTTATTCATTCCAAAAACCTTTAGAAGATACCATTATTAGGAGATAATTATCCAATAGAAAGGTGGAATATTAGTGATGCAATATTCATCTGAGTTCCATAAATTACAATTTTTTCACCAATCTTGTCTGATGACCAGATCATGAATGCAAGGTGACTCAAGGATGTAATTTATTATGCCCTCTGATCATAGTGGTATTTCATTTTACTGACTACTAGTTCATAAATAGTGAACCATACCCTCATCATGGAGAATAACATGTAGTAATCTGAAAGATTGAGATAGGGATGCTCTGCTTTCAGGAAGGGAAGTGTTTTATCCAAGGGAAGGATTCATTTAATTGTGGTTACGCGTGGGGGAAGTACCATCGAGGTGGAATTCACTAATAGTTATGTGGTATGCCGCTAGTTTTTTAGGATAGGACATAAAAGGAACATGTGTATGAGGAATCCAATCGAGTGTTAGGCATGCGTAAGCATGAGACACCTCTTGCATTTCTGCTAATATGTTCCTCCTCTTCCCAGTAAATGGGGTTCCGTGTCATAACCACCTTCATGTGGAGGTTCAATGAAACCATGTCAGATGGATTTTTAGTTTTCCAATGGTTTATCAGGCTAAAGAGGTGGTCATGTCCAATGTTTATAGGTCTAAGAGTTTTTGCATCAATAGAGTAGACTAGACCATTATAGTTAGGCATCATCTCAATGATACAGCTCATGCCATATCTTTTTGTTGTATCCTACGCTATAGTTGAAAATTATAGGTACAAATCTATATAAGTACTATTATAGTAGATACAACTTTAGATTAAAACTCTTTTTTATATAGGTACATCACCCTCTTTTCAATATGCTACGCCTATGGGATGTCTGGGCCTAGTGATAGAGTATTTCAACAACATGATGACTATTGACAGACTATTTGGAGATCGATCTGAGGTCATACCCTAATGTAAGTTGTTCCCCCATGAGATGGAGGGTTCAATTTTCAATGAAATTTTTTTTCATCGTGATGACTAGATTTGATTTCATTCTTTTCATGGACTTACTCCTGCCTTATCAAGCCCATGTATATTTTTATTATTGGTAGGTATCCTTTATATCACTAGATTTTTTCATGAAAATCCATAACATTAAATTGGATATCAAGGAAATTTGAGCTGCACCAAAGTGTACTGGGCTAGGTGGTGTGATATCCAAGACAGACATGCTCTTTTTGAGTGATCAGGGACTGTACCTTATGGAATTCACAAATATCACAGATCATTTCAAGGACCTCTTCCCTAAAAAATTATCTTGGTTGCCTCTAATGTGAGTGGTTGAGTTCACCATAGAGGT
This sequence comes from Viscum album, assembly GCA_963277665.1. NCBI lineage: Eukaryota > Viridiplantae > Streptophyta > Magnoliopsida > Santalales > Viscaceae > Viscum > Viscum album. The sequence goes on along the minus strand of OY728132.1, from coordinate 1,844,266,420 downwards.
TGTTCGAGGGGAGGCACCAGTATCCATTCTTCCATATAGGATGGAACAAATAGAGATCTAGGAACCCAACAAGCATCTTGATGATATATAAGAAAAGGGTTTTATCCATTCAACCACATATCCCCCGGGTTCACCTTTCCTTTTCTCCATGAAGGTGAATGTTATCTTTAGATTTTGAATGTATTACAGCCGATTGAACCAAAATATAGTGATGAACTATTATCCAATACCTCATATAGGTGAACTCTTCAACCAAGTCTATGGAGAAATAGTTTTATCAAAGATCTATTTCAGTTCAGGCTACCATCAATAGCATGTGATACCATAATACATACCATGTATGTAATTTTATAGTATTTATGAATTGTTTGAGTATCTATTCATTCCATTTAGTGAGACTAAAGTTCCTAAAGTCATTATGGATCTGGTGAATTGAGTCTTTCACCCTTAATTGAATTCCATTATGATGAACTTTATAGATGAAATATTATTGTATTTGTGCCCAATGCATGAATATTTAAATAAACATGAGATCATACTAAATACATTGACCAAGAATACGATGATCTCAGTAACAAACACTTTTGGAACAATGAGGTTCACTTTTTGGATCATATCATATCGAAGGAAGGAATATCCATTGATTCAATGAAGGTGAGTACCTTGGATTCCTAGGAGAAGACCAAGAATGTGTTTGATATACGTATATTCTTAGGGATGGATGGTTATTATAGGAAATTGATATAGGATTACACATGCTAACAACACTAAATATGAGTTTAGCTAAGAAGTGTGTGGTATTCTACTAGACTGATTCATGTAAGATAGCTCTTTAAGAGTTAAAGGAATGAATTAATTTAGTGTTGAACATGATTCATCCTAATCTAGATATAAGATTTATTGTTTACTATGATTCTTCGAGAATTCGGTTGGGGGTAGTAATGATATTGTGATACCGAGCTATAGTGTATGGGTCCCGCCAGCTAAAATCTCATGAGAATAATTACCATACATATGACCTTGAGCAAGTAGTTGTGGTTCTTGTCTTTGGTTTTTAGATTAAATACCTATTGGGATATAAATTATTCATTTATAATGAATACAAGACACAAAAATACATATCCACATAGATATAATTGAATCTAAGTCAACTTATGTCGGTAGAATACATATAGACAATATATTTTGAGCATTCTTGAACATCCTGGAAGGGTAACACCATAGGTAATTCCTTGAGATGGAATAATCTTACATAATCCATCAGGGAGGACAAAAATGAGTGCATGATGATGGATCTATTTTCTTATATTCACATGGAGGTTTAGAAGTATCATGAGAAAGTAGTTTTAGCAATTCTAGTGGGGAAATAATCCCTACTAGAGTGAGTCTGGATGATAAAGTTATCAAATTCATATGGTCTGGCCTTAAGGGAGAGCTTCATAGTTGAGAACCCACCTCCTTGTTGTTTTTTTTCAAAAATTGATATATTTATCTTCCATGAGTGTTTTTGGGACCCATCTCACATAAGACAAGAGATGATGATGGAATCTCATGCCTATGTTGAACCAATTCACCCTGGTTTCAACAAGATGTAACAAGACATGCATCGTTAGTATTTGTGGCCGAGTATGAAGAGGAAGATTATATTTTTTATCAATCTATTCTCATCATATAAGTAGGTTAAAAATGTAAACAAATGGCTTGTTATAATTATATAGCCTCTAAACTCTCCAGAGTAAAAAAGGAACCACATCACCATATATTTTGTGGTGGGCTTGCTGAGATCCCCTCGTGTAAGTGATGTAGTATGGGTTATCATAAATAGGTTTACCAATGTTACACACTTCCTACCAAACATGGATTCCATCTATGTTGATGACCTAGGAAGGATTTACATCCGGGAGATAGTGTGGCTTTATAGGGTACCCCATTCTATTTTTTCTAACTGTGATACATGTTTTATCTCATTGTTCTAGAAAGGGTTTCAAAAGGCACTGGGTTCGATGGTTCTATTTAGTACATCATATATCTCTCAGACTGACAGGAATTCCAAGTGAACAATATGGGTATTAGAGGATACACTTTGGTCCTCCATCCTTGATTTTGGAATTTCATTGGAAAATCGTATTCCACTGGTTGAGTTTTTATAGAATAATTGTTTTTAGAAAACAATTTTGAAGGATCCATTTGAGTCCCTCTACGGTATGAAATTTCATTCACCAATAGTTTGGATAGATGTAGGTGAGGCAGCTCTACTGAGTCCTCATATCATTCAGAAGACATTAGATAAATTCAAATGGATTTAGATGTATAGGGTTACATCTTTGTACAGGTAGATGTATTAAACTGATAACCTTCATAGAACTCGTGAGTTAAAGGTGGGGTATCACCTATTTCTTTCTGTATCACATAGATTGGGTTACATTAGAATTAGTAGATGGGGAAAATTATCACATTGATATGTCAATCCATTTAGGATAGTGGAGAGAGTTCGGAAGGTAGCCTATGGGTTATAGTTACCGAAGAGGTATCGTTCCATGCATGAAGTCTCCCATATATTGCTACTTCAATGCTAGCATATTGACCCATCTCATTCATTAGAACCTAAGGTATTAAGATAGAAGTGGATTCTTCCTTATAGTATTATCTAAAACATATCATCGACATGTAGGATTAATGATGTAGTTTAGTTACTCTAGATTGGGTGTATGGAAGAATTACTATGTACAAGATAAGACATGGGTGTCGGAAGCCATTTTATGTGCATAGTGGATGGAACACTTCTCTGATGATTCTTTACCATCCATGAAAGAGTAACTCATGGAGGAGTTGTCTTATAGAGGGGATGTTGTAAGAACCAATTTTTTAGAGGTAAATTCCATTTTTCTAGTTTAGCATTCTATATTTTTCCACTAATAATGATTCTCAATGAAGTCTTGGAGGAATTAGGGGTGTAAGGGTCTTTTTTAGAGCCCATAGCCCCAAAATTGGAATAGGAAGACTAGGCCACACGGTTAGTAGAAACTGTGTTGCCTAGCATTCATTATTTCTCTAAAGGTGCGGCTTGAAATAGTGTGGTTCTAGTGTCCAGATGTTTAGTCTTCAACCAAGTGACACTATGATCATGAATGTGAGAAATTTATTACTATTGTGATAGATTCCATTAACATGGTTGATGCATGGTTTGGAAAATAGTGTGTAAAAATTTAGATCCCCTACATGTTTGGGTGTTATTACAGGGTTCCCCTTGAAATGTTTTAAATCCATTAATCTCTTGTATCCTTCATTATTAACCAAAAATAGCTATATAAACCCTCTCATCCTCTTATACATATGGTTTTATAGATCTACTTCATTCATTCAACAAATCTCTCATTATTGGATCCATCGGAATGCTTGAGGTATAATCTTCACTCCAATTGCTTTTATTTCATGTTTTCATCTTCTGTATTGTCCTATCATGGTGGATGCTCATTTTACCCATTATTATGGAATTTGATGATTTATTGATTATCTCTCATTTTATCTCGGTTCAAGGGTTGACAATGGAATATTGGTCCTCTAAAAGGAAATGTATGGTGTTATAGGTTCTTGCCCATGGGTTTGTGGAATTTTGTTACATTCATTGTTCTACTATGAGCCAAACCCTTCTAGATAAACCTACAATTGGTAAAATAAATTCAGTCGAGTTATTTTACTTTCTTATTATGAACCTAGCTAGTAGAGAATCACCATTGATCTGGATCACATTGACATAAACCACCCAAATAGGTGTGTTCTACCTTAGAGGCCCTTATTCCCTTTGTTCCAAATTGGATAAATACCCCTTCCAAGATGTTTCCCTACAATTATTTTCATAAACTATTTGATTAAGTTAAATTTAATGTTGATACATGATTTAGGACCCTACCCTTCATGATATAAATGGTAATTTTTTACTAATGTAATTTTACAAGAGGTTGGGACATTCTCCTTGTGTGGGGTGATATATAAATTTTCTAAAAGAATGCATTTTCCAACATGTAATTCAGGTAAAATAATTTAATTATTAATGGAATGTTTTTAACCAAATAATACCATTATCTTCTATCATGGTCAATAAAAAAGTTTCAATATTAAGGATACATTGGATAAGCTCATCGTGCCTTAGAATTTTTCAACGTCTTGTAAACACTCTATGAGAGACACTAGCTATATCTAGTATGGGATCAATATGCATTTTATTTCTACCTCCAGTAGATTTAGACATGTTCCCTATGGGAGACCTCATGGATGGGATCAGTGGCACAGTGGATTTAAAATGTCACGAGCGAGATTCTAGACCCTATTACGATACCTGGGATGGTTTGGGGCTTTAGTTGATGCTTTCATCAAACTATTCACAGACTGAAAATTGGGATAGCATTATTGGGTCGCCATAGATAGATTCCATTGAAATTGGACATATAAAAATACCATAGAGTGATACATGGAATTATCTTTACTGTTCCATGGATGTGATTAAGGTGAAACTCAATTTTTTTATAAATATAGTAATTTAATTAAAAAGAAATAGAACGACTCAAAATAAGAAATCATCCTTTGAAATTAGAACATCTAGAATGTGTTTTGTAAGATGAATAACATGTTTGGGAATATTCCATCCTTTTATAGATTATATCACTCATTTTTCATATACAGGATCACTTGGATCAAACTCACCAGCATAGGCTGAATCTGGTAGAATTGGATGGGGGTCCTAAATGGAACCCAATCTGATGTACATAATTATTTATTTCCTTAATTCATTTATTATTAATGGAACAATATTCATTATATATTTTATGAATGATGTTGATCAAGAAACCATTGGTGGTCACCAACTGGGATTTTATCTCAAAATTTTCTTAATATGCCTTCAGTAATGAAGAAAACACCATGACTAATGGTATTGATAATGGCAAGTGGAGAACATCTAATGTTTCATTTATAGTTATATGATGAAGTATGGGGGAAGAGGACTGAGCCTATTCCCATGATTCCAATTGTAGATGTTTTTTTTCCTTTTAGGTATTTTTGTTATATTGTGGTATATAACTATATTTCCTAGTCCTTACATCCTTTTTTAAGTATAGATACTTTAGCATCATCATCATTTTTTATATTCTTGTTATTAATATTCTTTATGTTTTCATTACTCCTGAAATTATTATTATTATTTATATTTCTTATATTATATTAATCTTGTTTCTGCTTCTTTTAAGGAAGGTTATTGCTGAAGTCATATAGTGTGTTCTTAAGATGTTTATAATCATATTATCTTGCTTCCCCACACTCTGATATTTATAGTCATAGTATCCCTAAAAACACACACTAGGACCTCATTACTAGTTGACAACCTTTGTGGATTTGGGGAGGCTTGATTTTGGTCTTGTGTCCCACCATCTTTCGGAAATTTTATTTGGAATATGGTGAAGGATTCTACATACTAAACCATAATAAATATATATGATTTCATTCAAAACCCATGAAGTCATATGGGAATCAAGGTGATCACAATCCTTTTATATATTCATATATATTTCTAAATTATAGAATTTATTTAGATTATTTCAAGTCCTCTATCAATCATTATGAGACCCCAATTGGTATAAAAATAAATTCCAAAACTTATTATTCCATGTAAAATAACCCCCCTAAACTAATTTCAATTTCTGTGAATAAGAACACATTAATAATTTCTAATAAGAGTTATCTTTCCAGGAATCATCCCAACACTCTTCAAATATTTCCAACATTGATCTCCAAGCTACATCCTCAAATAAATTTTCGATTTAACTTATAAATTCTTTGAAACATAATAGCTAATCAACTACACATATTAACATCTTCTAAACACCAAGGTATTCTTATTTATTGATGATAAATACAATACATCCAATCAACAAAAAAATATGATACAAAATTTATGGCTATTAAATCAAAATTTGGAATTTGAAATAGTCTTCCATCAAATAGTTTTTTTGTTTAAATCATGTTTCTAAATAGAAAAAAAAACTATTTAAAACTTTATATAAATCAATAAGATTGTACATACAATTGGCCTTTGTTATTATAATAATCATGCATGGTCAAATGATTATATCATATATCATGATGAATATGAGTCTTTAGTTAATTTTAAAATATTTTTACACTCATGGTATAAATAGATACAATAAGGAATATCTATATTTCATCCTATAAGTTTTTTAAGGTATTTTCCATTTACACAAATATTACAACATCTATTAATTTCTCAAAACACTGATACATTGATGACATGGAATAGCCAAAATATTTATGTTAGTAAATTTTTAAATCATCCTTATAATGGTGATTCATGTAAACAATTTAATCAGGATTATATTTCATTTAAATTATAACCTTATAATGTGTTATTGTGTCTTTTGAATAATAGTTTATATCCATTCAGTGCATACAATGGTCAATATTATTATTGTCTTATAATAATGATTCTATAATACTTAACTCCATGAATGTTGATGAGGGAATGTATATCAATTCCCTAATACTAATTCCTGGATATCCAAAGCTGAATATCAATGTTTATTTTAATCCAATGATTGATTAGTTAATTTTATTATATAATGACAATTTAATTGTATAATATTTGGTTTTATAGTAAAATTTTACATCGAATGTTTCATTAATGTAGAAAATCGGGACTTTAAATCATTTGATATGTCATATGAATATAGGTCACGTGATATAAATTCATTTCCATACTTCATGAGAAATAGAAATGAATTTATGCTTTTTAATATACGAAAATCTTGTTTTTTACTGTCGTATGATATTTATTCATGAAATTCATTCTTTTTTATAGAATAGTAATATATTTACAAACCATTTTATTAACAGAATAAGACCTAAAATAGTTCTCTATGGTATTTAGATAATTTTTTTTATCTCTTCATAATCTATTATTACCTATGAACAAAGATCTAAAACAATAAAAATATGTGGATTTTGGAGAGATCAAAATTTTATAGAGAGAATGTTTTTAGGACATGTCATATTAGTTTGATTTTTTGGTTAATCACATGTTATATGTTATCCTTATTGAGAATATCTATTTTCATAACATATTTTATATGGTTTCTTACACACATAGAATGTCTAGAGATACTTTAAAGGCATTGTTAGATCATGGAAAAAATTAAATGAATCCAAAACATGAGTTACATTAAATTCACATATCCCAAAATTTAACGAATAAATAGAGCCTTAGTATTTTTCTAACTAAATTTGGCTGTTAATATTTTAGTTGATTTGGGATTTCAGTTCACGTGATGGTTGTGACATCAATTTATCTCACTGTGTCAAAAAATACCAAATTAATAGGTTAAAATTTCATTTTGTTTATAATAAACTAACATGGGATGCCACCGAACTATTATCCAAATTGATACACCAAATGGCCTATGTGAATTATCGATCACCATGGGATATAGATATGAACATGGGTATCAAAATATGACTATAGGGTAATTTTTTCACCCTTGGAATAAAATTAACTGCATCAAAGACTCCACCAAGGAATCTAGAATTTCCACAACAGATATCAATCACCCATGAACAAAAATAAACAATTTTATTGATGTTTAAACAAACAAGTAGAGTATAACACAATATAAGAAATAAAAAAATTAATATACCATGCCATAAAAATATATTAACATAAAATGATCGTCAAAATCCTATGTAAAAAATAAATCTAAAGTAAGAACTAGATTGAGAAGGTCAATATATAAGCATCCTTAAGAATAAAAAAACATGATCAAAAAAATCCATCAAAATTTGACCCCCTCTCACCTAATGAATCCAATATTTTATATTACTAAACAAACCCAAACATAAATTGATAAAAATAGGTCATACCCAAGAAACCTTAATGAAAAAATAAGATCTGCATAGTTCTACAGGTGGATATATGGTGTGAGAAAAATCTATCTTGGTAGGATTTCACCAAAGAGTTTTTGTCTTTCCTTAATAATGAGAATTAATATAAGATATTTTTAACTATATTTATAATGTATGTTTTTAACATGCATGTATAACAACACAAATAAAATTTCATGCTCTATTTCATTAAATATCACACCATTTTTTGTTAAAAAAATGTGGATAAACATCTTATAAATACCCAATTTCAAATTTTGAGAATAAAGGTTTTATTCTTTTCTATAAATAAAAAAATAAATTAAATATTAATATATTATCATTTTCATAAAAAATGTAAATGACACAAATCTTGTACATTATTTTTGAAACAACCATTTCCAATCCACATTTGGAATAATTTTAGAAAAAAAATTCAAGTAATTATAATGAATTATATTTCATTCAGGAACCATGTGATAAATGATACAAAATCATAAAAATAGCCATAAACATAAAATGGTTCCACACAAGCCATAAAACTAGGGGATTAAAACAATGTATAGGAATCCCCTATAATGTCATATAAAATAACTAGGTATCATGGGAAAATAACTATATCATGTGGTTATATGAACATAGAGAATAATGAATATGGGACCAACTATAATGATATGTTAAATCCAAATACAACATAATCTACTAGTCTCACCCCCACAAACCTCCTTGAAGAAACTCGGCTAGCATGGATAGATGATAAAACATGATAACTGTAGATAGTGTGTTAGAAAACTATTATAAAACAAATCTTAGCCTCTAAAATAGTTCATAGGGTTCCCATGAAATTAATCCAAGAGGCGAGAAAATATATAACACATGATCAATATTTTGATCAATAATAATAACATAAATATAAATCTCATCTCACTTTAAATTCCCTCATATGAAATAGTCCATTTCCCATCATCCATGTATAAAATAATAAACAACATTCCTCATTTCATCCATAATACACTTCTTGTATAATAAAACATGTGGAACAACTAAGGATCTCATATACACTATCAAAATCCTATTTAAAAATCAAAAAGGGTCTTCATAAAATCTGGCTCAGAATACCATGTCAATTTACACTATTTTCAATCTCAATTTAAAATAATATTTGAAAGAAATCCATTAGAAACCATAATTTAGATTTTTAAATAATAACATCCATATTAAAATCAATAACAAATATTTAAAATCATCTAAAATTCCGAAACACCAAATTAGTTCCAAATCACAGTTTAAAACTATTTTTACCCACTTAGAGATATAAATAGTGTCAGAATCAATTCATAATGAGCTTCATTTAATATAGGACTCTTATGAAACATCGTAGAAATTGGAACTTAAAAAATAACCTAAAAATATAAATCCATTAAAACACCCTATATGTTACATATTCCAGAGAACGAGGGAGATATCCCCATGGGTGAAACCCTATTTATTCGAGTGAAATGGGGGTAGTGGGTTGTGCTAATCCCTTACACATGAATGGGGGAAAAACAATAATATCACATTTGATTAAATTGGGTAGTTCGCACTGTATGGCCTCATAGTTAGAAAAATTATAGAGAAACTATGTAGTTTATACTTGATCATGCAAGGCCATCTATATTTCTTGGAAACAAAATTTCTAGTTATGTTCTTCAAACCATGAAATTCACCACTAAACATCGACCTAAGTCACATAGTGGCCAGGAGATTCATCATTGTTAAGGGAAACATTACATAACCATGATAAACTACATTGGATTCCATATTCACCTCTTCACATGGTTTATATTAAAATATACATGATTTTAGAAAAACGAGGTGATTAGCATGTGATAGAATAAATGTTCTTAAAATTTCTATATTTCAAAGATAAAACATTCATAATTTATGAGCACTAAAATATAATTAAATAAACAACAACAAAATTTACATGTGGGTATCAAAATTATGATATATTAATGGAAATATTACTTCCTATGGCCATAGTCTATTGTTGAATTCTTTAATTTGGGATTTTTTGAACAACATAACATATTTTTCTAGTGAAATTGTTCTAAAAATAGAAAACAATGATTCACTAAGTATTCAATAAAATGTTTTTTTTTCTAATTTTATGTTTTTGGGATACAATATGTCCATAACCATTATTTTAATCATGGTAACATTTAATATTACTTTTTTAGATGAATAAAAATCTGGAAGGTTGGTTTGGTTTTGAGGGATGTATCTATATGAGTGTTAGAAGAAAAAATTTATGAAGAATATATGGAAGTATGAACCAATTGAAGGGTCAAGTTGAAATGAATACTTTGAAGAGTAAATATAAAATTTCTAATAACATTATTTTAAATATGATTAAATTTTAAAATATAATAAAATGTTTTTCATTGATGTAAAGTTTTCTAATTTATTAGAGAATCAATTTTCATTATTTAATAAAAAGGGGCTTGGTTTTCATTGTTATCATGAACAATGGATTTATGATAATAAAAAACAATGATATATTATATATGTTCTACTCAATTATGTTTAAATTAATCAATTTGTGTAGTAAGTTAATATTTTTTAAATTTTTTTATATAATTATTTTAAATATTTTTTTAGAATATATGATGACCATTTAAAAAAATATTCATACAAATTAACATGGTTTATCTTAAATAAAATCAAAAACATAATTTTGTATACCTATTTCATATGTGGGAAATTTAACTTATTTATGGTAAAGCACATGATATCAATATTTTATTTTATATTTTTCGACACATATCACAATATAAAAATTAAATTGATTATAGATTATGTTCACTTAGTAACCTACTATATCATTGGTCAAATATTTTAATTTTAATGGGGTTAATTATTTTTTATTTCTTAAATGCATATATGGTGAATAAAAAACCAATGTACATTAGTGTTTTCCAAAAAGGTTCCCATCACAACAAAAGTGAAGCTGAATTTTATGGAATTTTTATTTAAATTATTGTGTAATGTTATATGGGAAAGAATTATATAACAATGTTTAAATTTTATTTGTTTGAAACTAATAAAGGTCCGCATATTCATCCATAACATTGGGTCAATTGTATTACATATAAAAGTATTATTACATAAAGTGATCAATACATGTTGGAACATCAAGAACATATTTTTTATTATTCTTATTTTTGTGTTATCTTATGATATTTAAATTACTAGTGTAATGTAATAAATATGAAATCTCATGAAAATCGGTTAATAGAAAATGTATGTGGATACCTGGAAGTGAAATACATTGAAATTTTTCAAGAAACATCCCCCAAAAAAATCTCTTACATGAATAGATATGAATATCTATAACAAGACCCAAAAAGTTAAGGGTTAATGGTGTTTACATTGTCTCTTATGTAACCAATAAATGTTAAATACCAGGGATGATTAAATTAAATCTTTCATCGAATTTGACGATACATATGTAAAAAAATACAATGACACAGATGAACATGAATATGAATGTGAATAATGATATATTATTTTCTCAAATAAATATTTAATAATATTCTATGTTTTATGTCTGATATAAAAAATAATTATAGGGAAAATTATAATCTATTAATTTATTTTAATAAAAAAATCTATAATTTGTTCTTTTTTTATATTTTCAATTAGAATGAAATATTTAATGTAATATTAATTAAATGTTTCATATATCTCATGATATGTTCAATGAGATGTTGTGTAACTTGACTAAGGATAAGATTCCAATTGATAACCCTTTTATTCTATCACTCAAGGGTTCTAATATAACACCAACTACTAAGAGGGGTCCAAGACTTATATAGTTGATGATTCTGGATGTCGATTTATAGTGGGATCCATCATATGACATTTATAATCAACAAAAGAAGTATGTTGAAATATAAATTTTATTTAGATTTCATTTATTTTATTTCTTATTGATTTTGTTACTAATTGTTCCTATATTAATTATTTTTTTTCATATAGTTTTTGTTCATAAAATTGTTATTTTAAATACTATTTTCCATCTCCCAATGTGTCAAGGGATTACGTTCCACTATAGTGGATTATCATATGTCTGAGCACGAGAGGAGAATATAAATAAATATTTTATTTTATTTTAAATTTATATAATTCAAATTTACAATATTATAGAACATTTTCACATTTTAGGGTCTCTTATTGATGATATCATGAGAAACACTATTTGGGAGGCAATGGAGGCTTTTATGTATGATTATATATGTAATATTTTTCATTATAGTTGGAAGAAATATATGAAGAGAAAATTTTGACTATATCTAATGAGTCTTTTGTGGATCATCGTCTATATTACGTCATTTCCCTGGATTAGGTGTAGTTTTTCACCCACTGTATAATGGATAATTTCAAGAGGAAATTAACTTCTAGTTCACATAATTGTTGTTGAAATGATGTAATAAAAATATCTTGGAGTTGAAATTATAGTATGAATCATTGAAAAATTTTAAGCAATACTATTTAAAATTTTATTTATCTGTATTTTTAATACTAATTGTATATAAAAATTTAATTTGGTATGTATTTGATCCACTAATTATAGAGTTTGATGTGAAATGGTGGTTATACACTTATAGTAATACTCTTCAGATTTTTGTTAAAATATAGTGATTGATTGTGGTTAATATTATTTCTATTTTTTAAAATTAACATAACATATTTTTTTTGTATTTTATATTTAAATTTATTTGTCTATAGGATACATATGATAAAAATATTTATCAAATGTGTGAGAATTAGTTTTAGAGATATATTGGAGATGAGGCCACATGCAAATTAGGTTTTGATGAGGCAGTTGGGCTGTGAATGAAAACAAGTGTTATTTAGAAATGTTGGTTGATTGGTTTTTGTTCAGAATCAACATTGGCTAGTTATTATGGTACTAAGGAAATATAATCATTTAGATCAAAGGTTTAACATGATATATATTCTTAGTTTGAATCATTAATGCATGATGTGAAGCTATAAACTTGGGATATGATTATATACATATTGACATGAGAGAAGGAAGAGAGTAAAAAATAGTAGGAGTAGAAATGTCAGTAGTAGGAGTAGAATCATGATAAGTTGATGAAATATATATAAAAACGTGCATGTAGTTTAGTGATGTAGTTCTCCTATGCTTGATGAATAATATTAACTACACCCTCATTGACATTATTATTATATTCCTATTTATTTTTTGTGTATTTTGGTTTTTTACTGTTATAATTAATGTTTCTTTCTAGTTTTTATTTTTTAGTGCATTTTATTATTACTTTTTATTTATAGTTATTTTTGATGGATATACAATCATGTAAAAAATAGTGTTTTTGAATGAATTTTAAATCTAATTCAAATAAGTTATTATAGTTCTATTTCAAAATAAACTGAAATTTTTTTCAAAAAAATATTTTCAAAGACATTAAAAATATATCACAATTATAATTTCTATAATAATAAAAATTATATGATATGGAATTTTGTATAATATTATCTGTGATGAACATTTTAATCCATAGGAAATACTATTTTCAATTTATAAATACATCCTTCCAAAATAGTATCATCTTCAAATGAATTGCGATTGACTTTTGAAAAAATAATTATATAAATAATAATATCATGCTCATATGGATCTCTTTTAAGGAAAATATAGTTATATATTATCTATGATATAATAATTGGGGTAGTTTTTTAATAAAATATTGTTTGAAAACAATTTATATTATAGATTTGATACACATTATTTATGATTTATAGGTTTCCATGACTTGTTTTGATAAGAATAGAACAATAAAATCATATTATCATGGATAAAATGTTTTGTCCAAATGTTTTTTAAAATATGAGGAGTGATGATTCCTCTATTACTAGTGGAATCTTTTGACAAATAATATTTTTCATGAAAATTCTCCATGCACATCTAATACCATATATGATGTGAATGTAATTGTTTATTTTTTAAATATTTATACTTAATGAGATAATATTTTTTTCCTAACAAAAAATATTTTTTGTATCATAGGATGATATTCTATATATAATTGTGTCTAAGTGGAATGTTGTTGTACATTTGAAAATAGATATGTTTAAATTATATAATTAAATTTTATACTAGTAAAAATTAAAAGTGAATTTCACATAATATCATAAAATAGATTATGATATATTGGTAAATAGAACTATAAAGAGTTAAATAATGTGATAGTAATAATGTGAATATTACTATAACATAAATAATTTTATAAAATGTCAGTAATGATGAATGTAAATAGTTATAGTAGTTACAAAAAATATTTCAAGGAAAATTTTTAATGGATTATATTCCAAGGATGATGATGGTTAACTTATAAGCATTTATAGGAAGTCAATAAAAGTTGTTAGATTTGTAAAGTTTGATGTTGGGGATTTGATGATTTAGAATAGGTTCAAAGAGTTAGTCGTCATAAGTATGATTCCTAAATCTAACCATTATTCAAAATAGATAACAATATGTATGTTACACACTAATGAGTTTAGGGGTGTATTTTCTTATGATGGAGAATAGTGATGTGTAAGGAATTTTTCAACGATGTAATGAGTAAACAAAATAGTAAAAAGTGTAGAAAACATAAGGCATGTTTGAGTGTCTTTCATATATGATATGTTATCCCTATTCTTATCTACGGTTTTGTAGTGTATTCATTGATAAGTTTAATAATATAAATTGTATGATGATTTTAAAAAGATATTTACACATTATTACTCACACATTTTTAGTATATATTTTTCATGAAGTGGAATTATATTTCTCATCTCAATGTAATACCTTGATTTTTCCCAAATTGATGATGAACATGGGGTTTTATTGGTTGTGATGATAGGTTAGGATTAGCATGAGTGGAATCTTGTAGTAAATATATAGATATTTATACATGATATATGAATACACATGTGAGTTAATTAGTCGAGGCATACTATCTAGACCCAATGAACAATGTATATCACATGGAATGTCACGCGATCATTGTTGTACTTAGGGGTCTATTTTGACTATGAATCCCCATTACTAGAGTTTGAAGATATACCTAGTATGAGTAATATCATACATTGATATATTTCCTTTAAATAAATCAAGGATTAGATAATCATGGGGTTTATGGGTATGTTGTTGATCAATTAACTAGATAGATCTCAACCAAGATTGGATTTTTCCATTTATCTAGTAATAATAGAAATCCATTCCCCTAATTTAGTTAGAGTATAGAAATGGATGGTCATTATTTAATGAGTGACATGTGATGGGATTATGTATTTGGATGAGGGGAATGTGATGTGTTCAAATTCTAAATTAATGACTTTTTATATATGTGTGGACCATGTTAGTCTATTCTGGAGAATCAGGAATTTATGATAAGAAGAATATTAAATTGAATGGTTTCTATGTATAATGGTGTATCTATTTCATGTTAAATATGGATTATATAGTTATATATATGAATTATATGATACATGTAGTGGTGGAGATGTTTTTATTAAGATATGAGTATGTCTGATCGAGATTGCCCCAAAACCCCTTACATCTTTAGTAAAATAATTCTTTACTAGAGGTCGGTCTTAGTATACTTCTATAAAATTAAGATTATATATTTTATTTCAATGATAAATAAGACCATAGTTTCATAATTTTAAACCTTATAATAATGATTAATAATTATACTAATAGTCTTTTAAAAATTAAGTGATACTTATAAACTATATCTAAATATTTTTTTATGGATTTATAATGTTTTTAATTTTTTTATAAATTCCTTATGGTATTTTAGTGTATGTGTGAAATTATTTGAAATAAAAAAAAATTTATATCATAGGATATTAAATACCTTGATTCATAGTCAGTTATATGATAATTGTGATTTATCTAATGTAGATTATGACAAATACTTATCATAGTGCATGATTTTCAGGTGATGTTGCAGTTTGAGTTCATATCCACTACAACAACTTATATATGATTTCATTCAGTTATGAATCAATGTGTTAATTCATTCATAGATATATATTGATGATATAATCATTGAAATAATAAATTATAGTTCAAACCCAATAAGTATATGTTATTGTAACCTATATATACTATCATGTATTAGTGGAAGATGATTGACTCCCTTAATTAAATGAAGAGAGCATACATAAAGGGTGAATATCTTCCTATTGGGAGTTTTTTTATTACTATAATCCATATAGAAATATATATTCATCATATTTCACTATTTACATTTTATGTGGTGGCATTGAAAGACCACTAGAGTTCATGGGACTTCTTGATACGAATGTAAATTCTTTTGTTCAACACACATCCCATGGAGTTGAGAGTCCACTAGACATATTTAGGATACATCAATCAAGTGTAATCCATTATAGAATATAATGTTGTGTTTAATGTGATTTATATATGATTATTTATATGTATGTTTTTTATATTTCATGTTGGTTCTATGGATGACAGACCATTATTATATATTGGTTTCTTTCGTTGTATTGATCATATGATAATATATGAAAACCCATCATGTACATGAAATATATATCAGTTTGAATGTAATCATTATGTATTATTTTTTGTGATATTGATACATTTATAAGGATATATATTTAGAGAATTGTGGTTACATCATTAAAATATTATCTTCATTTTGAGTTGAATATATCAAGATATGTTGTTTCTTTTAAATATGGTATTATATAACATGGAATTTTATTAGATAAATCCTAAGACGGAATTTATTTTTTGTACACATGATGTTATACATGGTATTTATTTCTATAGATTTTTTGACATTTCACGTTGATGATATTAGGTGAAATGAGTTTTGGGGATAAAATGAGAGTGATGAGGGACCGAATTCTATAACCATGGACAACTGATACCACTTTGATTTCCCACTATGACATCTTATTTTTTGAGAAACTTTTACTAATATGGTTGGGATATTATTGATTTCCCATTTTTATAGTATTTTTATTTTTATTACTTCCCATTAGAGTCAAGGGTTAAGATATTTGTTTGTAGTGGGATGAGTGATAGTATATGTAACGACCCAAAAATTAATTAATGAAAATTCGTCTTGGTCTATTTAAATGTCTTCTTATGGTTAAGTAAAACATATCCACTTATTTGGTTTGGATTTTAAAATACTTTTAATAATTTTGAAGGTTTCCAATATAGATGTTGAATAGTGATCACGTGATTAGTATAAATATAGGGCTTTAACAGATCCAATTTACTCTGACAAAGGAATCGATGGCCTCATCCAGTAGACTTTACCCATACGAAGCCCATTTTTTGGAGCTTCGAAAAGAGGTGTCGTCATTTTTCTTCACTCTTGACCAATCCCAAGCAGAGCTTGAACACGTTAAGCTTGAGCAGAACTTACTACGGAAGAAGTGGAAGTTAATAGAGATTACCACCTGAGCGATGTTATCTGAGCCACCCCAAGAGTCGGTCACCATCACGCACCACACCCTTTGGTATAATTCAGGTGTTTTAAAGGGTTATGTAACAAGACCCTAGCACTATGACTATGTAAATTATTTTTGTGTAAAGAATGTGCATTAATTTTATTATTGTTACTTTGTAAATAGTTTTTATAGCACAAATAGTATTTTTAGTTAATATACATCTAAGAAATCTATTTGAAAAATTTATGGATTTTTGAATTAAATATTATTTTAATAAAATATTATTATTATTAAATTACTTTTTATTAATGATCATATAATTTTATGAATCCAATTGTAATTTTTATTTAGGTTTGAAAGCTGTTTTTGTCAAACCCATGAATTTTTGGTAAATATTGGTTTTTATTTTAAAAGTAAAAATTCACATATTTATAAAAGTATTTAGATAAAATGAATATTATTTTTGGAATCTGGACAACTAAATTATCCAACAGTGATTTTTTCATAATTTTCTGAGAGAGTCGAATTTTTGGGTAAAAATTAAATACCGTTTAAATATATATTGTGTTTTATGACATAATAAAGACCCAATAGTGATGTAATAAAATAATATAAAAATTATTTTCAGAAAATAAATGTTTTACCATTAAAATAATGTGATTTTGGGTTTTTTTATTTATTTTACAAAGCTTAAGTGGACCCTTCAAGGCTTATTAAGCTTTTTTGTCTTTTTAAATTGTTTTCCTTTAAAGTGTGACTCACCTCCATATAATCAACACTATTATTTTAATAATTTCATAAATTTTAATTATAAAATATTTTCTTACACACCCATTTGAAAAAAACCATAGGCAAAAACCATGGTCTGGTTTGTGGTTTTGATTAGTTTAATGTGTGGTGTCCAACCCTATATAATAAAAAATTCCATCTCCTTTCCTATATAAACACACACACAAGCTCCCACTTCCTCTTCAATAAAATAATTTGGAGTTCAAAAACCCCAGTCCTCCTTTCTATAGAATCCACCCAAGGTGCCCCAAGTTCCAAAGAAGCCACTCTCAAGCCTCTCCCTAACTGTATGGATCACACTTCCACGTACGGGATTTTTCCTTTCTCATTTTTGTCCAATTTTCATTAAGTTGTTATGCACTTTTTTTCAATTACAAATGTTGGGGGATTATTTTTCACCTCCCCCATACTTCCATCTTTATTTTTTAGGGATTAGATACCCCTTTCTCTCTCATTAAATTCCTCCCATATACACCTATTACCATGCTGAAATTCCATAAGGAATTTATCTCTCCCCATTTACATTCAAGAAATTCTTTTGTATCATGAATCTAAATTAAATTAAGTTTTTTGGGAAATTTATCTATATGAACCCCTTACTTTCAATTTCATGTAAATATTTTGAGACACACCTTTCTCTCTCATCAAGCATTTTTATGATATATTATCTCATGTCGTTATGCTGCTGAAATTACACTATGATTTTCCAAGACAATGTCACTGTGTATTGAATTCCATGCCCATTTCACTATCAAGGATATTCACCTTTTTGCACATTTAATTATTGACTAAAAAGCTTCATCTATCTATTCCACATACCATTATCATTTAATAAATGATGATGATTGATTCCTTGTTATATGATCCATGTTGCACAATTATGCATGAAATGAAATGTTTAAGAAGGATGCACCCTGGTAGCACTCCAATGCATTGGGTAAAGTATAGTATCATGATACGTCATGTGCAATGAGTGTTTACTCAAGATCATTAAAGTTAAATGAAGTTTTACTCGTGCTTCATGTTCAATGAGTGTTTACTCATGCTCCATGTGAAAAGAGCCTTGGATCATGCTAATTCCATGTTAAGTGTTGTTGCCACATTTCCATGTTATGATTATCATGATTTATCATGCCTTTATATTCATTTTTCTTTTGTGCTACATTGATATTCCTATTGTTTAACATGTATTTTAATCCTCATGTTATTCCATGTTTATAGCCCACCCTTTTCTAATGCATGTCGTCAGGTTATCCCATGCAAAGACAAGTGTGAGGGAATGTAGTGGTCATGTAAAGAATGTTTTCAATAAAGTAGTTGTATTTCATTTTTTATGTTGTTATGTAATGAACCAAATCCCAAAAGACACTATACATATTGATCTTCTATGTAGTATCAAGTAAAGTTTATGTAATAAATCATGTTTTAGTGTGTAATAAAGATAAGGTTTTTCATAGTTGGTATCATAGGATAGGTTTAGTTATTTTTGGGATTAGGATTAGAAAACCCAGTGAAGTCTTAAAGACAAGAATAGTTATAATAAAAACATCCCTAAGTTTTTGTTAGTATTAAGTAAGTGGTTTATCAGGAAAATACATCCATGTATGGATATGAGCAGGTAGAGAAGGCTCTAACACAGATGTATCGTAGGGGTAAAACGTGAAAACACCGATATGAGCTAGACTCGAACGGGGAGTGGTGCACCACAATGGGCCTTACTACACTCTTGGTTACAACACTCCTAGGGGATGTGATTTGGTGAATTCCCAAGATTATTATGAACCCTTATTAAGGGAATTTAAAAAAATACCATTAGAATAAAAGTTAGAAATTAGATCATGAATAGCATAGATTGAAGCCTATGGATTCTTAAGTTAAATAAATAAAAGTTATTTATAAGTCATCAGTTTTTCCTTGGATTAATCTTTATGTGTTACACCTAACTTTCCTTTTATTCTAGACAATGGTCAGTAAAACGAGGACTGTGACTAACAAGTGATGTGCAGATCAATGTGATTACTGTGCTAATGAGATGCCCAATCCAATGGGAGCAGGAATCACGAACTTTGACACGCTTCTCTCTCAGTTAACTCAAGATTTGTGTAGAAACATGGGTCTAGAAGAACGTTCAACCCCCCCCCCCCCCCAACAAAGAACAAGTTGCTATCGAGAGCTTCATGATACAAATTCCCCTACTTTTAATGGATCATCTGATACCTCAATCACCAAACAATGGATTTACTCCATTTAAAATCTCTTCTCCATACATAAATGTTCCGAATAAGAGGAGGTTCTCCTGGATTCTTATCGTATGGAGGCTGAAGATTATAAATGGTGTATGATGATCAAAAATACAAAGCCTGAGGAGGAGATCAATTTTGTGGAATGGAAGGAATTCTGGAAGATGTTTTTTTATAAATATTTTCCTCTCACCCTCCAACTTAAGACGGAAAGGGACTTCCTTTCCCTAAAGCAAAAAATACGATGAATCTGTCGAATCATATGTGGAAACATCACAAGGATTTCATGATATGCCTCCATCTTTGTCGTTACCCCTGAATACAAGGTTGACCGCTTATATAGTGGGCAGAAACCTATCCAACGGAAAGCACTGGCGATCCGTGACTTCGACAACTATGAGGAAATTGTATGATGTGCCCTCAAGGTATAAATGGAGACCCGAGAATCTTAGGGGTATCATGGGGATAAAAATTATAAGGAGGACTTCAATTCTAGAGGTCTGATGGATAAATCCAATACTACTAAGAAAATCCAGGACCCCACTTGCTAAAGGTGTAGAAACAAGTACCCCAGAAGTTTCTTGAAGGGGGCCAGGAAATGCTTTAGGTGTGGAAGAGAAAGGAACCCATCTTTTAAATGCCGACAAGAAAAACCTGTGGCTACAAAAGATGAGAGGAACACTCCATTCAAACCTCAACGCATTATTCATTGCTATAACTTCAAAGTACTAGGGCTTATTTCCAATCAGTGCCCTAATCCTAGGGTTTTCGGAGGCAACTAACAACCTCCAAGGAAGAAAGGGAGAGATTTTTCCATCACTACTGCATAAGTGAACCATAACAACAAAGTGTTGATAGGTACGCTAGTTATTCATTAAGTAATAGAAAACATACTTTTTGATTTATGTTCTACGCATTCTTTTATATCCCAAAAGTTATCAAAACAAACCCAGCACCACCACAAATCATGGAAGTAAATATTTTGGTGAGTACTGTAAATGGGTCAATCATTGAATCCCTTGAATATAACTCCTCCACTGTCATAATCTGTGGATTGAGTTTCCCGTTGAACCTCTTCATACTCCCTATAGTGGAATTTGATGCAATTCTTAGCATGGATTGGCTTTCCTTATATAGAGGCAACATAAATTTCCATTAGAGGGAAATCACTCTCCATGTGGAGAATCAACCCCTGATTCTATACAAGTGCAAGGAGGTAGATGAATCTTCATTAGCTCCATAATCTCCAGAGTGGATATTATTGTCCTATGAGCATGTGTATCTGGCTCATATGATTGATCCTAATGAGCCAACCATCCTTGAATACATACCTATTGTGAGGGAATTTGTATAATTGTTTCCTGAGTAATTGTATGGTCTTCCTCCTAGAAGAGATGTTGAATTCTCAATTGACCTTATACATGGGGAGTTTTCAATATCCAAGACTCTGTATAGAATGGTTTTTGGGGAGATTATAGAGCTGAAGAAACAACTATAGGAGAATCTGGATAAAGGTTTTATACTCCAAAGTGCTTCACCATGGGGTGCACCAGTCTTCTTTGTCAAAAAGAAAGGTGGGTCAATGTGACTTTTCATCGATTATCGTGAGCTTAAAAAATCATGATAAAGAACAAGTATCCTCTCCCATGAATTTATGACATGTTCGATTAGCTACGTGGAGCACAATACTTCTCCAAGGTGGATTTTCATTTAGGATATTAAAAACTAATTGTGAAAAAGAAAGATATCCCCAAGGATACTTTTCATTCAAGATACGGGAACTATTAATTCATAGTAATACCTTTCGGACTGACTAATGATTTCTGGTTAAAGGAGGTATCATTCTTAGGTCATATCATCACAAGAATTGGGATATCTATAGATCCCTCAAAAAAAGATGCAATTGAGGGATGGTTGAGGCCAACATCGGTAATGGATATTCGTAGCTTCTTTGGGTTAGCTGGATATTATCGACGATTTGTGAAAAAATTCCCATGAAAGTCCAACCCTCTTAACAAGCTAATTCGGAAGGGAGTAAAGTTTGATTGGAGTGATGAATGTGAAGAAAGAATCAAGGTGTTGAAAATTAGGATTATCACTATGCTCATGCTTAATTTACCCCCAAGTGGAGAAATTTATGTGGTATTCAGTGATGCTTTTAAGAAATTCATGGGTTGTGTGTTGATGCAATATTACAAAGTCAATGCCTACGCATCAAGGCAATTGAATGTCCGTGAGAAGAATTATACAATTCATGATCTGGAGTTGGCTACGGTGATATTTGATTTAAAAATTTGGTGGCATTATCTCTTGGGGGAGAAGTGTGAAATATATACAGAGCATAAAAGCCTCAAGTATATATTAACATATAAATAGTTGAACATGCGCCAATAAATATGGTTATATCGGATCAAAGACTATGACTGCTCAATCCATTACCACCCTAGGAAAGTGAACAAGGTGGAAGATGCTCTAAGTATAAAAGACCGAGAAATTATATCATTAATGATAATTGATAAGGATCCAATCTTCTTAGACTTGATGAAGATGGACATGGGAATCATAAATAAGGGAACATCATCAACAGTTTCACAAATTATTGCTCAACTATATCTTTTAGAAAGGTTAAAGGATGATCAAAAGGACGATGTGGGAATTCAGATGAAAGTGAAATCTATCAGAAAAGGGAAATAATCGGAGTTAGATGTTAAAGAAGAATGAATTTTGAAATTTGGGAAAAGACTATGTGTTACATCAAGTCCAGAGCTGAAGAAGGAACTTTTGGATGATGCACACAATTCAAATTTCGCTATTCACTCAGGAAACACAAAGATGTATCGAGATCTCTGACAGCATTATTGGTGGGATAATTTGAAGGAGATCAATGAGTATACATGAAAAGTTCCCATTGTGTCATCAAGTGAAGGTAGAGAGGCATAATTATAATGGGATGATGCAACCATTGCCCATACTGACATGGAAATGGGAGAACATCACCATAGACTTTGTCACCGGACATCCGAAGAAATCCAAATGAAACAATGCAATCTGGGTTACTATGTATTATCTTATAAAGTCTACACACTTTATTGTAATTTGGGAGGATTTCTCATTAGATCAACTGGCACATATATATATTAGGGAAGTTGTAAGGATTCATGGAGTACCACTATATATTGTATCGGATTGAGATCCAAGATTCACATCTAAGTTTTAGAAGAGTCTTAAACCTACTTTGGATACCGAACTAAACTTTAGTACGTCCTATCGTCCTCAAACTGATGTCCAGTCTGAGAAAACTATTTAGACACTGGTAGATATGTTAAGATCGTGTTCAAAGGAATTTATAGGAGGTCGGGATCAACATCTCCCACTAGTTGAATTCTCCTATAATAATAGTTTCCACTCAAGCATCCGAATGGAACCTTATGAAGCCATATATGGGAAGAGGTGAAGAACACTAGCATGGTGGGATGAAGTCGGTGAGCGTAAGCTTTCAGGAAAAGAAATGGTCAAAGAACTATTATAGAAGGTGAAAACCATTCAGCAGCATATTAAGGCATCCTAGAGTCGATAGAAGAGTTATGCAGATAACCATCTATGAGACCTTGATTTTAAAGTTGGAGACATGGTATTTCTATGCATATCCCCATGGAAGAGGCTCATGAGGTTGGTAAAGAAAGGGAAGTTATGTCCTAGGTAAATTGGCCCCTTTGAGATTTTTGATCGTGTTGGGTTTGTGGCCTATTGAATACCACTTCCACCCACCATGTCCAAACTACATGATGTCTTTCATGTATTCCTCTTAAGGAAGTACATTTTAGACCCTTCACAAGTATTCTCTTTAGAGGTAGTACCTCTAGAGGATGATCTTTTTTACAAGGAGCAACCAGTGAAGATCTTAGATCATAGAGAAAAATTTCTAAGAAATAAGGTAATGCCCATCGTCAAGGTGTTATCGTGAAACCTCATGTTTGAAGAAGTGATGTGGGAAATAGAGGAAGTTATGAAACAAAGTTACACACATTTGTTTTAGATTTGGAAAACGAAATCTCGAGGGAAAATTTTATTAAGTGGGGAAGATTGTAACGACCCAAAAATTCATTAATGAAAATTCTTATTTGTCTATATAAATGTCTTCTTATGGTTATGTAAAATGTATGTTATTATATGGTTTGGATTTTAAAATACTATTACGAATTTTAATTGTTTCCAATATATCCATTGAATAGTTATCACTTGATTAGTATAAATATAGGGCTTTAACAAATCCAATTTACTCAGAAAAAGGAAGTGATGGTCTCATCCAGTAGACTTGCCCCATACGAAGCCCATTTTTTGGATCTCTTAAAGGACAGGGCGTTATTTTTCTTTCCTCTTGACCAAGCCCAAGCCGAGCTTGAAGACATTAAGCTTGAGAAGAACCAAATACGGGAGAAGTGGTAGTTAATAGAGAATACCACCCGAACGATGTTATTCGAGCCACCCCAAGAGTCTATCACCATTGTGCACCTTACCCTTCAGTCTAATTCAGGTGTTATAAGGGGTTATGTAACAAGATCATAGCACTATGATTATGTACATTATTTTTATATAAACAGTGTCCATTCTTTTATTACTGTTACTTTTAAAATAGTTTTTAAAGCACAAATAGTATTTTTAGTTAATATTCAACTAAGAAATATATTTTGAGGAATTAATGGATTTTTGAATTAAATAATATTTTAATAAAATATTATTATTATAAAATTACTTTTTATTAATGTTCATATAATTTTATGAATGCAATTTTAATTTTTATTAAGGTTTGAAAGCTGTTTTTGTCAAAACCCATGAATTTTTAGTAAATGACGATTTTTATTTTAAATGTAAAAATTAACATATTTATAATATTATTTAGATGAAATGAATATCATTCTTGGAATCATGATGTTGAAATTATCCAACTATGAATTTTTCATAATTTTCTAAGATAGTCGAATTTTTGGGTAAAAATTAAATAGTGTTTAAATATATAAGTCGTTTTATGATATCATAACGACCCAATAATGATGTAAAAATAATATAAACATTATTTTCAGTGAATATATTTTTTTCCATTAAAATAATTTGATTTTGGGTTTGTTTGATTCAGTTTAAAAAGCTTTAGTGGGCCCATCAAGGCTTATAAAACATTTTGTTTTTTTTTAATTGTTTTTCTTGTGAGTGTGACTCACCTCCACATAAGCAACCCAATTATTTTAAGAATTTAGGACATTGGACTTATAAAATATTTTTTTCCACTCCCTTTTAGTGAAAACCATGGAAAAACCATGGGTTGCTTTGTGGCTTTGATTAGTTTAATGTGTGGTGTCCCAAACCTAAATAATAATGAATTCCTTCTTCTTTCCTATATAAACCCACCCAAGATCCCACTTCCTCTTCACTCAAATCCTTTGGAGTTTGAAAAACCACTGACCTCCTCTATATAGAATCCTCCCAAGGCTCCCCAAGCTTCCAATAGGCCTCTCTCAAGCCTCTCCCAAGATTTTGGGATCACACTTCCAAGTAAGGGATTTCTTCCTTTCTCATTTTCCCAATTTTTTTTAAGTTGTTATGCCCTTTTGTTTTAAATTAAAAATGTTGGGGAATTATTTTTCACCTTCCCCATAATTCCCTATTTATGTTTTAGTGATTAGAGACCCCTTTATCTCTCATTAAATGCCTCACATGTACACCTATTACCATGCTGAAATTCCGTAATAAATTTCTCTCTCCTCATTTACATTCAAGTAATTATTTTATATCATGAATCTAAATTAAATTAATTTTTTTGGGATATGTATAAAAATTACCCAATTACTATTGATTTCATGTAAATATGATGATACACCCCTTTATCTCTCATCAACCATTTTTTATGAGTTCTTATCTCACGCCGTTATGCTGCCAAAATTGCACTACGATTTTCCAAGCCAATGTCACTGTGTAGTGAATACCATGCACATTTCACTATAAATGGTATTAAATTTTATGCAAATTTAGTTATTGGTTATAAAGTTTCATGTATTTATTACACATCCCTTTATAGTGGAATAAATTATGATGACTGATTCCTTATTATATGATCCATGTGGCACACTTATGCATGAAATGAAATGCTTAAGAAGGGTGCGCCCTAACAGTGATCCAATGCATTGGGTAAAGTATAGTATCATGATATTTCATTTTCTATGAGTGTTGACTCATTCTAATTCATATGCAATGAGGGTTTACTCATGCTTCAAGTGCAATTAGGGTTTACTCATTCTCCATGTGCAATGACCCTTGGTTCATGCTAATTCCATGTTAAGTGTTGTGGCCACATTTTCAGGTTACGATTATCATTCTTTATCATGACTTTATGTTCATGTTTCTTTTTTGATCCATTTATATGCCTATTTTCTAACATTTATTGTATTCCTCATGTTATTCCATGTTTAATCCCTTACTGGGCTTTATAGCTCACCTTTTTCTTATGCATGTCCTCAGGTTATCCCATGAAAATGCTAAGTATGAGGGATTATAGTGGTCATGTAAAAGAAGTTTTCTATAAAGATGTTGTATTTAATGTTTAAATTTGTTATGTAATGATCTTAATCCCTAAAGACACTAGACCTCTGGATCTTCTATGTTTTATCAAGGGATGTTTATGTAATAAATCATGTTTTAGTGTGTAATAAAGAGCAAGGTTGTCATAGTATATGAGGAATATTGGAACAAAGTTACTTCTGGGTTAGAAATGGAGCATGGTTTTTGTTTTTTTCCAATCCACAATGAATGATTATTCCATTTAAAAGGAATTTAATTGTATAGTTTATGTGGAAAATAGTATTGAATGTGATGTCATTTCTTAGTGTATTCCAAATTTTTTGTTCCAAAAATTGGAAAATAGATAAACAAATTTGAAAGGGGAAGATTCATGCAAGATTGAAGGAGGTTTTGAAACTAGCATATAAGGAATGTTTTGGTATTATTGCATCAATATATGGAAAAGGTAAAAAGTGAACACATGATTTAAATGACTAAGAAATGTTAGGTTGTGCGGAAGAATCTTAAGTGACCAATAAAATGCCAAAAGGGGTTTTGGGATATTGAAAAGAATCATTCATGCACCAATGATTATGCATCTAAAACATGGGGGCATAGCCATCAAGGCCAATAAATAGGTATCTACCACCACCCAACACTTATTAAATTTTCCATTGAAGATCTGGCTACACTTCCCTGCAAAATAATTGTGTGTTAATGATTTACAGGAATTTAAACTTGTGCATAAAGTGATACATTATACTGAAAAGAAAAAGGGAACATTTTGGTGTAGTTTCATGAAATATAATGGTTGTGCTAAAAACAATTTCTTCACAAAATTCATCTTTCATGACAATCAATGTTGCATGTAAGTAGAGTATGTATGCTTCTAGAAAACATTGCATACCCTATTTGATGGTTTAGAGAATCCAAGTGAATTAATTCAGGACATCAATGCAATTGTGTCTCATGATGTATAAAGAAAAATAATTCAATTCTAATATATTAAAGTTCCCTTTAAGTCAATAAATTGAGTAAGACTTCATTCACAATAGTGAGAAATGGGTATTCAACAGAAGTGCTCTTAGGGAAGCAGTGAGTTATCCCTAAATTCATGTAAAGGTAGTGTAACTAGTATAGATTGACTATATATGAAATTTTTCATCTAAAAATGATTTATCAGGATCCCATATTGGTAGGAAACTATTAAACTGGTCTCATGGGAATTTTTAGAAAGAAAACAGTCACATGAAAATAGATGACAAAGCTAATTTAACATGATGATGATTTATTGAATTTTCACAAATATTTTCCTGAGTGTTTTATAATAATAAATATGATAATTATTTTTGAATGATATCTCAGATCTAAGTTAGTTGTTATAGGGATTTGAACCTACCACATGTGGATGTTAATTCATTTTGTTTTTAAGAGTTATAGTTCCAACCCATTATGATTTCATTATGTGATATATAATTTTTTGAAAAACTTTCTTACCAATTACCATTAGTGAATTGAAGTGTATTTTTTACTAATTAAAACCATGATGATGTTATGTTGTGTAGTAATTTACACGTTTACAGATTGCGTCATTATTGGTTAGAGTGTCTCCCTTAGTTATGTGTTCGATTACTATTTTTAGTCAAATCTATATAGTCATTGGTGATACCTTAATCATGATTGCATTATATATGGATTCATGGGACCTAAATAGGATGTGAATTTGATGAATATAGGCACTTGTGTGAAATTAAATGATCAAAATTATCCTTATCAATTTTAGTGTTCTTGTTCGCAACCTCTAGGAAAATATTAGTAATGATGTGTGGAAAATAGTTTGTTTGAACCATTTTTTTATATGAAAAAATGGTAATAGTTATAAATATGTTGTTATAGGGCCACATAGACAACATGGTATCCAATTATATGGTATAAATTGATGTTATTGTATTCATTAATGAATGGATGGTAATGGAATGAATGACTGATCAATATGTATTGTATGTTGAAAATCATGTGTAATTGGTCTAAATTAATTTGATTTCATGATGTATCTTTTAGAAGGAATTATAGGAAGATATATTTCTTTTATTAATTATATTAGATAATGATAATGACTCGTTGTGGTTCACTAAGTTATTTTAATGTTTTACCATGTGTAATAGTGGTAGAACTATCTGTTAATTAATGATGAAAAGTTTTTTAATTCAATCAATGTGAAATATTATAGCACTATATTGGGTGATAATCCATGAAATGGGTAGTTCATTTCCATGATATAAATATTTCATGATAAAACAATAAAATGCACTACTCATGATTATTTAAATAATTGGTATAATTAGTCATTTAATCCATTATAAAATATTACCTTTCATAATTGTGGTTTAGATGATGATAATGTCATATTTTCATATCAATCACTATTTTTCAATCTCATAGTAAGGAATTATGCTTCCTTCCTGATGTGTGGCTGTGAGTTTTTAATGATACATTAGGGATCAATAAATATTATGTCGTCACATTTTTACTAACGTCTGATAATACCTTTAAGATCTCGGATGGGGGTTGGCAGTGGTGTAGTGAAATCGTGTGGGCCCATAACACACATGTCCTATTAGAGAGAATGATTTTTGTTAATTTTAATGTTGTGAGAGTATATAGTTGTAATTATGATCATCAAAATGGGTTATAAATTTTGGTCCACATTATGTTTGTAAACTTTGTGAATGTGGATTAATTATGGGTAATTGAAAAAAATTATATGTTTTTTATTTCATATCGGGCATAATTTTTATTTATTAAAAAATTATTTCTTAAACCATATGAAGGAGGATCTTTTATGGGGATTCATGTATTATATCATAGCTTAATACTTTTTTAAGTTGTATCTTTTTTTAAGATATTTTATTAGACATTAAGAGAGTTAACACACTTGAGGACTTCATGGTGTAGGTGAGGTTATATTTTTTAGGATGAAATGTTTTAATGGTATATTTATTATCAAGGTCCTTGATATTTTTAGTTTGGATTTTGAGATAATGTTGAGGATAATTTGATAATTTTATTCTATAAGGGGTAAAATAGTAATTTAACCTTGTAAATGACCCTAAATTTTTTTATGATGGTCATGTTGAGTCTATAATAGGATTTTTCTCCCAAGGTGGATGTTCAACATATACCACTACAAAATTTTTGATATTCAATGCTACTAATTATCAGATGTAGAAAAAGCATTGATAAAGGGAACCACATATAAAATATTTTTTATATACAAATTTATATAATATTAAATATTATTTATATAAAAATAAAGAAAAATATTTATATAAATACAATGTTTGTATAAATTTTATCAATTATACTTTTTTTATAATATAATAAAATTCACATAATATAATTTTAAAATATTCTTATACATATATATATTTATATTCATATTTAAATATATACATTCTTATTGATATTTTTTAATTTATAATTAATATATATATATATATATTTATTTATATTTATTGTTTATATATTTGTGCTTGTGTGTATATATATATTTACAGACACACATGTATCAATGAGTACACACATATTTATATTTTTGTGTCTGTTTGAATAATGATGGTCAATACATTGATGTATATAAAATGTTTATGTGTTTATATTTTTATATATGAGTGTGTGTTTGTTTTTATATATATGTGTGTTTATTCACATTTATGGTAGTGTATTTTATGTGAAAGTGTATGTATGTGTATTTATGTATGCATGTGTTTGTGCATGTGTGTGTGTTTATGTGTGTAGTGGTCGAATACACATTGGATTGTAATAATATATAAATAAATTTATATAAATAATAATATATTTAATCATAAATTAAATAATTAAATATAGTAAATAATTAATTATATTTTATATATGAAATCCACAAAATATATTCATTAAATTATTATTTTTTAATAATAATATATCTACATTTTAGAATATATAAATCTATTTAAATAATAATATGGAAATTATTACTTTTAATTTTAAAGTTTTACAATTAATTATGTATTGTGGAAAACATTTAAACAAGATATTACTATTTATACATTGATTAATGATATATTTTAAGAAATATTTATTCATTTATATAATGAATTAAATAGTGTGATCCATATATTGGGGAACCCAAACCCATGACCCTAAATTTTATTTAGAAAATAAGAAACATTGTACAATGGGATTCGAAAAAAAAAATTAATTATGTTCCATAAAATGAACTACATAAGAAGAAGGAAACATATAAAACCACCCCTTAAAAACAAGCCATCATCACCGAGCTCATGTCATGAGGTTAACTTCGCATTTTTTATGGTTGTCACCCAAATTCCAAGAACCTACTCTACTGGCTTGATGTTGACTACTCTTAGACTACTTGGGAGGCTGTAATGGATGAGCCTGTTTTTCCATGTCTGATTAGTTAAACTTATTTTTAATACGGGAGAAATTTTACCCATATTGTTTCTTTATATTAGGATCAATAAAATCATCATCATAAAGAGGGTGATTCTATTTATCTTTATCTACATATTGTTTAGGAGATTCATCTCTAAGAAAGTCCTATTATAAAGACTCATCCTACATGCCATCTTTGGGGGATTAAAATTCAATTTAATCATCTTTGGAACATCCCAATGTGATGTATAAAGGTAAAATAATATAACATGGTGTCCCACTACCTACAAACTCATTCACACCCATAGTATGTATTATATTATTATCATTTTGAACAAGCACAACAACATCAGGAGAGTTATCCACAATAACATGGGGTGATGATATTGTCTTAATTACTCTCCTTATACTTTCAAAACTTTTAGAAAAATCATAACAAAATATTCTGTATTAAAAGTGTCAATCATAAAAAAAGATGGTAAAATTACTAGATTCTGTAGTGAACAGAGGATTAGTGTGATCATTGGAGTGGGGGATCCTTACTACATTTTTAGAAGAAGATTTTTTATTCTACAAGTTCTTCACCCCATTATATATTTCCATCACTCTTCATGGAAGTCTCAACATCCTCCATATGAATATCAACTACCATTCATCTAGGGACATTAATTTCCTATATTTTAACCCTCACCATAGATTCCAAATATTCTATATTCTTCATATATGGATTCTTTAAAGACTATAAGGCTATCTAAAATAGTGAGGATTCTATAAAGGTGTCCAATTTCCCTTTGGACGTCTACCAGTCCCCTACAAGTTTCACAAATCCCCCTTTGAAATCACTACCATTATCCTCCACTTTAGGATGGTCATCCCTAGATTTTACAAGTGATTCATATTTCAATTAGGATTAAGAATAACCCATGCAATTTTTTGTCCTAGGAGTTTATTTAAATATAAATTAAAATAGAATTTTACATAATTTTACCAGGTTTATTGGTCTATAACATATATCCATATACCACTGATGTAATTTTTTTACATTTATTCATTTGAGCACGAAAAACTATCAGATCCCCTTAACTTTCCAGTCATGATAGATAGGTTATTACAATCAACATATAGAACATTATTATATTCTTTCTTTTTATTAAATATGGTTCTATTGTCATTTTATGGAATTTAAACCCTGTTATCCATCATATTTTTTTCATTTATATTAATATAAAGCAACATAATACTTCTCACCATGTTTTTGAGGATCAAGACAAGTTATCCTATAACAACCTTGAATTTTCATACATAGATATAACATCTTAATAGATGAATATTTCTTTCATAATATGAATATCCATTCTATAATAAAATAGTTATAGTGTCCTTTGAAACATGTACACATAAAAAAATGGTTCATAAATGATCTACATCATCTCCCACAAAGTTATTAATAACTATAAAGTTTTTATTACATATCATTCGTAGTATCTTTTTTCATAACTAGGGAATTGAAACCTGAATAAAATGGTGAGATAATAATATCATTAAGGTTAAACAAGTGAGATATCCAAGATCACTTGAGTATAACATGAACACAATGATATGTGAACATGATAATGAAAATTTCATATCATACCCTAAAACCCTATATAGTAATCGTGAGTCATGGAATAAAATATAGAATTTCATAATAAATGAATCAAATAGGAATCTAAGAACATTATCCATAGAAGCATAAAATTATCATATAACATAGAATTATATCATACCCATAGGTATAGAAAATGAATTCCATGGTAGTGAATGATCATTACCAAGACTATCATAATGGATTAGTTCACTCCCCAAACTATCATTATCATCACAGTTCACTCCCAAGATTATCATATTTGATTGAGTTCACTCTAGAAAATCATCATAGTAATAATGTTTCACTCCCATGAGAATCATAGGGTACAAACTCCCTTATTGAGCTTTGTTCAATTCCCATTTTAGTATTTTTTTACCCCATGAGATATCAATATTTACCTAATAGATTAGAGGAAGATATATGTACCATAGGTCACTGGTTAAAATGTAACCATAGTATATTTTTATAACATTACCACCATATTTGTTTCTAACAAAACTACATTTACATAATAGATACCATACATATTTGTTCCACAAGATCATCAGAAATTAGTCATATCATTACATCATAAACTATTAAAATATAATATATTTCAGAAACATATAATACATTCAATATAGCATAACACATAGAAAATAAATGGTAATCCCATCAAAGTAAACATTAACCATATAGAGATAGAATATGGATGGTTTTATTGGATCATATATCTAGTAAACAATAATTAAGAACAAAGGATTTCATTATATGTGAAAATTTCTTTAACATATCACCAAAATATTTCATGATGAAAATAACATTTACAATTTCAAAATAAAATTAAAAATATAATTAATTTGAAAATATTATTAATAAAAAAAATATTTTAAAATTAACTTGGGAACTTGTAATGAAATCATTTTAAATTGATAGGTCATGAATACTATGAATTATAATAATACAATTTAAGTAGAAGAAAATATTCCTTTCACATTTTTGGTGATGATTAAAAAAATACCTTTTTCAGAAAAAAAAAAGATTCCATTTAAACCATATTGTAAAAATTAAAAATAGGTAAAATTCACTATAAAAATCATATAATAATATAAAAAATTTCTTTAAAACATTGTATAATAACATGGATAAAGTGGTTAGCATCATTTTGGATAAATAGGTAAATAAATTTGATTTTACCTAATGATATTTTTTTTATTGTGTTCTTATGTTGAGAAAAAATGAATGAAAACAATGTATTCTAACAAAATAACAAGTTTATAATAAGATTCAGGGGTTTTTATATAGGTATATCATTATAATTCATCAACAAAACATTACTCTTAAATAATCCTAATAAAAATATGATGTTATAATAAACCAGTTATCGCTTTGGTAACTTTTAAATTATAATCACTATAGAAGAAATACCATTATATAGATATGTAAATAATAATAAAGTTAATATGAATAATAATAAAATACATTCATGGGTATTTAAAACACCAAATAAAATATATAGGTGGGTAATATTGAATGTGTCTCATAGAGAAAAAAAGATAAAAATCAATTACCTTAGGTCTAACTTCCTTCATATGAATTATAAAATAATGTAAAATAAATAAATATAATTTTAAAAATATTATATAAAGGTACTCAAAATTTTCATAGAATAAATGATTTAGTTTTAACCTTTCAGCACTCTCTTTTTTACACCTCTTTATTAAAATCACAGTTCATGGTGATATCTCCTATATTTTTCTTGAATGTTTAGGTTCTATAGTTTTGGACATTGTATTTTGATATTAGTTACATTACCTCCAAAATTTTAATCATAATATAAATATAATATATATACATTATATATATTTTAATTATAATTCATATATTATAGCGATAAAAAAATAAATTACATCATTCATGGAGATGGTATGTCATATGTATGCATGTTGTTGATTCAATTTTTCAATGGATTGAATAATTAAAGGTAAGTAATAAATAATATTTTAATAAAAAATTATTACATAGTATATAACAAATATATATTCTTTAAATCAATTTGTATTACTATCCATGTAAAATATAAATTAAGAAAATAATCACATCAATTTGGGGAGATGGTAGACCACTTGTACACACAATCGATGTTATCATTTTCCAATGATTTATAATGTAAGAAGGTATATATGATATTATAATTAAATAAGTATAATTATTTTTAAGTATCATAAAATAACAGTATACCCATTATATTTCCAATACATAAAATATTACGATGATAAATTAATTGTATCACTAATGGATATGATAATCCATACATATGCCTAAGCGATATTTTCACTTCCCATTTGATGGAAATAGGGTGAATAAAAGTGGTTCAATAATAATAATAATAATTGAGTATAATTATTATAATTATGTTATTATTTTATAAATAATATAATAGATTTATAGGGGTAAAAGAATAATAAAAAATAATGTGATCAGTTAAGGAAATATCATATCCATTTAAACAACTCCTTTAGATATCCTCTTGAGTTCTTTAGTGTAGTTATTTTGTAAATGAAAACACCAATATAATTTTTCTAGTGTAGTGGATAGGATAACTATATTGATATGTTTCTATATAAAAGGATCAATATGGTGTGAATAAGTAGATAGAGGGGTTTGTTTTTATAATTGATTGGAGGATCACTCTTGGAATTTCTTTAAATGTATAATAATATAAATTAATTTTTATTTTAAAATATCTCCCAAATTATAATACATTAATATATGATGATTCATAGTTTAAATAATCTCATACTATAATATTTTTGACCTGTTTTGATGACATTTACACCCTTATATTTTTGTTTTAACCCATCATTTTCTCTTTTGATAATTACAATAACATAAATGTGTTATACCCTTTAAGGGATAATAATGTTCAAATAAAAAGAATATAAATCCATAAATTGAAATTATATTATATTAATAACCACATACCATTTTTTGGATAAATATATGTTTTTTTAATAATTTTATATCATTTAAAAATAATAATATTTGTTATAAAATTTTATTAATGGCATTTTTTACACTATTAATTTTATTTGACATAAATTACAAAAAAAGGTGAATTCAAGTATAATGATCCAAAAACCCATAGTATTTTATATAGACCTATAAAATTCATGTAACATTATAAAACATTAAAAATATATAGCTTTTAATATTTTGGAAATCATTTATTCTAATTTTCTATTAATTAAATAAATACTATATTAGTGTTACATAAGAATTTAATATCAATATATAATTTAGAATATTGTAAATAAATTTATATCAAGAATATATTTTCATTATTCACCAAAAATATAAATATATTTATTCATAAAATTATTTTTTTCTATGTGGACACATAAGAGATATTTAATACTTAGAGAGTATCATTTTGTAACTTTATTTGTTTTAGAGATTATATGTGCCATTATATGGAAAAAAATGTCTAATAAACAACTAATTTTAGTACTACATCAATAAAGGTCTATTAAATTCATCAATTAATAATTATTATGAAAACATGTAGCCCTATCAAATATTTGTATCTTAGAATAACCTGAATTACCCTTTATCATTGTGATAAATTATACCCCAGTTGTTATTCATATTGATAAAAAAGTAAAAGTTTTCAATTTACCAAATTTAATCCTAATAATTAAAAATATTGAATTTAATTTTTCAAATTAAATATTTATGTGTATTAAAAAAATTAATTTTTAAATATTTTCAAAAAATGCGATGAAAAAAAAAATTCAAAAAAAACATAAAAATTAATCCTATGTTAATTTGGATATGATGAATTCTAAAATGATTTAATATTAATAAATTATAATATATTAATGTTCAAAAAATTATTTATAACTTTTTCTCACAAAATACATATTTTCTTTTTACGATAATGTATTTTGTAAGAATAAAATAGCTTTACTAAAATGTGTGTGAGTAATTAATAATAATTCATCAATAAATTAATATTGAGTAGGAAATTTTCATGTAAATTTTATAAATTTATTAATATTATTCTTTCCATCCAATTTCTCCCCTATATTATAATGGTCTTATAATAATATTTAAAGGTTTTTTGATCAATTATTTGTAAAACACTTTCTATATAATAAATTAAAAGAAAACATTTCATAAAATTTGTGATTGTTACATCCCCCATTATTAATATTGTCCTTGAAATTTAATCTAATGCTAAAAATTAATTGTATTTACAATTGAAATTTATTTTTTGGATTCCCACATTATTAAATAGTTACTAAAATATCCTCTTGAAAATAAGGAAAACTAAAACACATAGATCTTATAAAATAAAACCTAGATGGGCTTCCAAATAGGAAAAATTAGTGAGAAGTGAAATATGGACATGGAAGTGAAAAATAATTCCCAATGACTAACAGAGAGTAATATATAACTTATTCAGTATAATGTTAGTAACTAAAAATAATGAATCTATTAGGGGATAAAAATTTAATCAATTCATCAAAATTGAAATTTATAGAGCAACATTTTTGTAAGAAAATTTTCCTAGAGACGATGAATTAATTTAACATATATAGTAATAACATAAATAAATATACTTAAATTACATGTATAGTTTCATCCATAAATCAATTTCCAAAAAAAATTAATCTATTTATCTGAATGATGAGTATTCCAAATTATTTTTTTATGCCTGAAGTGCAAAAAGTAACCTTATAATTGTTTCTAAAGGTATATCATGATGTTCTTCACATCATATTTAATTAACAAAAACATTTATTGTAATATAAATATGAAAATGACTAAACCGCAATATGAATAAATACAACATTTAACCCAATAAAATTAATTACCCCCTAACATCGGTATTAAAAAATATATATTAAAGGATACATTATACACATAAAATTACATATTAAAAATAAGAATTTATTCAAAAATAGCCATTGAATTTATTTCACATGTTTAAAATAAGAGTTACATATACCACAACTCAATGAAAAATCTCCCAAGTATCATTCAAACCTGTGAAAAATTACTATATAATAATGTAACATCGTAAAATTCGAAAAAATTTCCTGAATCAAATTTAGATACTAACTTGAAATTTAATACTTAACATGAACATAATCATAACTCAACATATCACATGGTCAATGAATAGAATTTAAATATTCAAGGTTATCTATATACAAGAATATATTATTCCATAATTAACTTATAATCAAATCATTTATCAACCCAATGGGTTATTTAATCATTAATAGAGTATTATTCCTAATACATAATAAAATCTTCAAATAACTTCAAAGTCCCATAATAGAAAGCATTAAATGTGGGTTTTGATGACTTTGAACTTATAATCAACTATAAAATTATAATCTCGTGATGGCATCCATAAAATTTTAGTTAAAATCATATTTTAACATAGATTCTTCTGAGAATCAACCTAATCCTTATTCATTAAATATTTTCACAAACTATTTAATATATTCCATGATTCATAAAATGTAATAAAAAATGTTGAAGATGAATGGTATCAGCTTTTATCATAAAAAAACTAATATCAAGTTTATCAATACAATAAATGTCAATAATCTATTTATCCCAACTAAATGTTATTAACTCAACATTAGGAACATATTATATATTATGTTTACCATATCTTGTAATCTATAAAAATATTAACATACCAAAAAATTAAATTTCATGGTTATTAGTACCATTGAAAATATATTTTCAAACACATAAACAAAAACTCCCATGGAATAATACTTAGATGTGTCAAGATTTTATATACACAATATCCCTAATATAACACCTATATAACATAAAATCTTGAACCTAAATAAATTAATACATCTTTCATACAGTATGAAATATGAATAAGTTATATATTACTCAACATTATAAAATTAAAACATTCAACAATCATTGATACCTTATGGAAACCATTATTAACATTAGTTGTGTTACCCAATATTTTCATTTTTACTTGTTAATTACTTTCTTTGTTACCTTGATTTTCACAGTCAAATAAAACTAGTATTACTCTAATAAAATCACAAGTGTGATTCTTCCCACAATCATAGCATTTTGGAAGTAGAATCATTATTTATACATGGTCATTATGAAGCTTTTTCATTCACTTATTATGTGTTTTAGGAAACTCACAAAAGTTGATATTGTTAATCATATAATGAGATTGATGATTAGGAATAATCAAAAGGTTTCACATTACATATCTTATTCTTAATTTTTTCATGAGTACAATAATTTTATTTACTATCACATTCATCATTAACACAATTCCTTTGGCTTCCATGCATTGACTAAAACCAAAAAGTGTAGAGTGAGAAACAATAATCACAGTGGAAAACCAACTAATCATTCAAAGGATATCTAAATCAAGACACCATATTTTATGAAATCTTATGAGTAAATATGATCATTACCAAAACATTAGGATACCATACTATACATAGACTTATTTATAGTGTTGTCACTAATATTTTCTCATCAAGGTATTCAATGGTTATCTAAGCCTAACTCTGATACTAGTAACAATGTTCAAAAAATTCCATACATATATTATAAATCATAATATATTAATATTCAATATATAATTTAATTATTCTTTAAATAATCAAATAAGTCTAGTATCTTTGTAGTTGGGGTTTGGATTAATGGAAAGCACCTCGTAATACAACCTAAAGGATGGGGGTTTAAAACCCATTGGGTGTAGGTAAATATAGTGTCAATGTAGTAGTATTGTAGTAGTATTGGTACAGTAGAATCGAAAAACAAAATGGTTGTGGGAACTATATCTAAAACTATACTAGAATTAGTACTTTAGTAGGTATTGTTTAAGCCCAATTACTATAGCATTAATATTCACCGTAAGGAATTTGGGGAAAAATATGGGCATACAGACCCATGTTATGGGATTTAATGTCTACTAGGCCTATGGGATATGTAATGTGTCTCATGTACTAAATAAAAAAGAGGTCATTTGTTTCAATAAAAAAGGGTCTTCGACCCCAAATTAAAAAAAAGTTTTGCGCCATTAGAAACAAGTAAATCTAAACAATTGGTTCTTAAAATTTCTACATAATCTCATAATATGTTCTTACCAACTAGAACCCTTCCTAGGCGTATGATACTGAGTACCTTTCTTCATAACATGGGGAAAGGAATCATAAAAAAACTAACTTCAGATTCTCAGTAAGGATAATCAAGGTATATATCATATATCACTTTATTATAACATGAGAATAAGG
Organism: Viscum album; assembly: GCA_963277665.1. Taxonomy (NCBI): domain Eukaryota; kingdom Viridiplantae; phylum Streptophyta; class Magnoliopsida; order Santalales; family Viscaceae; genus Viscum; species Viscum album. The sequence goes on along the minus strand of OY728132.1, from coordinate 1,844,226,074 downwards.
GTATGTGAACAAGAGCATAAATGTTTAAAATCATTACTTTAATATAATAGATCGTAATCTTATTTCATGTAAGAGAAAATTGTATTTCATAAGACATCAATCATAATGCAGTCAATGAACATAGTCTATGGAAACATAATATCGCATAAGACATGTAATTTTTTATTGCAAAAAAGTATATAAAATAATTTAATTCGTTATCAAGGATTTTTACCAATAGATTTTGAATGTATTGGTTTCATTCTCAAAACCATAATAGTGGGTTATGTTCAATACCAAATACTATCATTGTGTATTTCATTCAATTGTAGAAGTTAGGTTTCATTGTCATGTCAATCATAGTGGTTAATGTCCCTTACTAAAAGTGGTTCACTCCCAATTCTAGTCATTTTTATCTCATGATATATCAACCATTACACAATTCATAGGAGGGAGATATAATGTCGCACTTATCCTTGTGTATAACAAGACCACCATTCTTGGATATAAAATAACCAATATAATTAGTTTTAGCATAACCACCATCACTTAATAAAAATAATTCATATATGTGTTCCATAAGATCAAAAAACATTTACATATAATTAAAACGTAATCCATGAAACAAAAATTAGATTTATATAAATTTAACGTATTTTTCATATCATAACCCATGAAAAATAATAGAGTATCTCATTAATAGAAAAAAAATAACCTCCCAGATAAAAACTAATTATGTTTCCATTGGATTTAATTCACATTAAAACATAATTAACATTAAACAATGATATTATTTATGAATTTTCTTAAAAGATCACTGAAATATTTCTGAACTAAAATAAACAATCCATTTTTTACATAACTTTTATAATAAAGATATTTCTAAAATAATATGGAAAAAAAATTCATTGAAAATAAAAATAGAGAGTTGTAAAATATTTATCAAAATAATGGGTGGCCATAAAAGTGGGAAATTAAGTCTATGCTGTATAAGTCAGAAGAATACATTCCTTTCACATTATTAGTAAAAAATTAAAAATTAGCTCATTATAAAAATGAAAAGAAGATTCCCCTTAAAATATTTTTTAAGGAATGAAAACTGGTTGAAAATGAATTTAAATAATTTTAAGATAATAGTAAAAATGTTCTTTAAAACATTTATAAAAACAATGATGTGGAAGAAAAATGTTTTACATTTAAATAAAATATATCCAATTTTTTGTAAAACCATATATTTGGGCTCTAGAATAATTAATGTATGAAAAATGGAATGAATACATATATTATTAAGAAATTAATAACACTAATAAAATTAATGAGTATCTTTATAGCTATATTATATGTGTTCATCATCAAAAATATAATCATTAAAAATCCTGAAAAAATGATATTATAAAAAAAATCCCTTATCACTTTGGTAACATTTGAATTAGAATCCCCAGGAATGAAAGAAGATATTTTTTATTTATAAATCATGATAAAATTAAAAATATTAATCATAAAATAAAATCATGGACATTATATACACCACATAAAACATAAAGTTGTAAATATGGAAATTGTCTCATAGAGATAAAAATGAGATGGAAATCCAATACCTTAGATATGATTTTCTTTTTATGTGTTGGAAAATCCAATAGAATTAATATAGATTTATTTTTTATATAATATAAAACAATAATAATATATATCACACCACATATGATTTACATATAATATTTTACCACAACATTGTTAACACTTATTTTTTAAAATCCCTATTTCTAGTGATAGTTTCTTATTTTTTCATCTATATTATTATTTTTTAGTTATAGTCCTTATTTTTTATCCCAGTTACATAATACCCAGAATAATAATCATGATATAAATTTCATATATATTCATTTCATACATTCTTAGAGTAATTTATAAAATATAGAGACAGAAAAATTAATTACACCATTCATAGAGACTATAGGCCATACGTACACATGAATACTGATTCTATTTTTCATTGGAAGGAATTAAAGTAAGGAAAATAAAACCAAAAATTTTCATAATAATTATTATATCATGTTTATTACTTATATAAATAATTATTATGGTAAATGTAAAACCAAAATGAAAAATAATCACATCCATTAGTGGTGGTGGTATCCCACACATACGCATGATCGATGTTATCATTGTCTAATGGTCTTAAAGATAAAATGTTGGATAATATTTATGATCATAGAAGTATAAGTTTTTCATCATTCTCATGTATGAACACTAAATGAATTATAATATCCATCAATAGACTATGGTGATGATAAATAAATTGTATAGCGATGTGGAGATGGTAAGATGTACATAAGCATGAGCGATATATTCACAGCCCATTTGATGAAAAAAAGTGAATAAAGGTGGTTTGATAATTATAATAACATATAAATATATTTAGTATAATAAAGTTATTATTTTATAAAAATATAATAGATTTAGTGGTGGTAAAATAGTATTTAAAAAGAGAGTGACCAGTTAAGGTGATTGCCTATTATTTGAAATAACTCATTTAGATCAACTATTAAGGGATATAGGGTCGATATTTTGGAAATAATATAACCTATTAAATTTTTTTATGACATTTGAGAATAGAAATTGGAAAACCTATTTTGAGTAATGTGGAAGAAGTTAGTGTGGTGATGAAAAATGAGTAGTACCCTTTAATAATTGAGAGAATGTGCACTCATGGATTTTCCTAAAATATTTTATTAATATAATTACATTTAGATGAAAAAATGCATATTGATTTAGAATATTAGAATATAGTATGATTATTATTTGAAATAATCTTATCTAATAAAAATCAGACATGTTAGGATCACATTTTTACCCTTATAATTTTTTTCACCCTTCAATAACCCTTTTAACAATTACAATAATATTAATGTTTTCAACAATTTAAGGTTCAAAATTTTTACTATAAAATAAAAAAACAAAAAAATAGAACATTGATGATGTTAAAACCATATATCATTAATCTTTTTGAATAAAATATTTTTTATGAATTTCATATGATTTAATAAAATACAATTTATCATAAAATTTCATTAATTTAATTTTTAACAATATTCAATTAATTAAACAATAAATACATCAATAAAATGGTGGAATATAAATATAATTCTTCAAAAAACATGAGTATGTCCGATAAATATATGAAATTCTCAGGACACATTAACTCATTCACATTATATCACTTTTAATATTTTAAAAAACATTTATTTTAATTTTATATTAGTTAAAAACATATAGTATTACCATTGATCATGAATTTAAAGTCATTATATAATTTATATAAATGATAAATAAGTTTATATAGGTAATTTTTTAATTAATATAAAACTAGAGAGTTTTATTCATTCATACCATGCTTTTATACCTATTTGGAAACATATGAGATATTTAAAACTAAGAGAGTGACATTTTATAAATTTATATGATTTGAATATTATATAAGGTATTTTTATGGAAAAGTATCCACAAAAAAATAATGATCAAGAATAATTTGATAAGGGTAATATTACCTTAATCGAATAAGTTTTATGATAAACACATATATCCTTATGACATAGTTGTGACCAAGATTAACATGATTTACATGTTACCATGGTGATAAATTTTACCACAGTTTCAATTCATATTGAGTAAAAATAAAAGTGGTATATTTAGCTATTTGAAAATAATAATTAGAAATATTATATCTATTTTATCAAAGTCAATACCTATAAGTGAAGTCAATTAAGTATTAAATTAACAAGAAAAATGTGGTGAAACCCACTTTTTAGAAAATGATGTTTTTAGGAATAAAAAAAATTATTCATATCATGTGCATAGAAAGATATTAAATTAATGATAAAACATTTGATTGTGATTTTTATTTATTAATTTTGTTAAGATCAATCACAAATATTGATTAATTTAATTTATTATGATATTAATATATTTCATTCATGAAAACATTTTTTCAAAAAAATACCTTTATCGAATAAAAATGATTTTTTTCCAAATTAAAACCTAAATTTTATTCCTATAAACATAGTTATATTATTTAACTAAAAATATAATTAGTTTCACTTTGATGTGATTTCATAAAAATTGATTTTTTTATTCTTTAAATGAAATTACAATTTTCAACAAAAATTATAATTTTATACACTACTCATTGAAATAACATACAATTTAGAAACTTTTCAAAAAATTATACTAATATAATTTTGACATGATCAATTAACAATTTATATCATTTTAATAAATATAATTTCTACAATTTTTAGATATTAATTATAATAATTTCTCCAAAATTGAAAAAAAAAAACATGTTTTATGAAACGTATTTTCGATGAATAAAATTGATTTACTAAAAAATGACTGATCAATTACTAACAATTCATTAAAAAATTAAATTTTATTGAAAATTTGTATATATTTTTCATAAATTATTTATCATATTCATACCATCTAAATTAATTCTTTGGTAATAATGGTCCAATAATAAGATTTCATGGTTCTTTTAGGCACGGTGCTGCATGAAACACATGCTATGGATAAAATTTTAAAAAAGAATTTAATAAATTATTAGTGTGTTAAATATCCCACCATTCATTAAGTAATTATATTTAATGATATAATTCCCACCCTTGACACTAGAAAACATGAAATTTTAATTCTTAACTAGGTGATCAATATTTGTATAAGCAGAACATCTCAAACCATTAAGATATCTTTCTTTATGATGTCCAATAAAAAACAATTGAGATTTTAGTTTGAAATGTGCTCATTTTAAATGGGAAAATCATGTTTATATTTTTCAACCAAAAAATAAATAGTTTCAATAATAGGTGAACATAGATAAAATTTTAACACCCTTAGTTTTTATGAAATGATTTATTTGTAATTAGATTAATATTTTTGATATATTTAATTTTACGAAACAGTGAATATTTCTTGTCTTATATGGGAGAAAAAATTATTCTTTATTTTTAGTGTAATACAGACTATTATTTCATTATAATATAACCTAATATATATTTTTTAACTAAATTAGACCTTGACAGGGAATGCATTATATGCAACACTAACTTGGCTTTCCTTACATGCAACAATGAGTTTCTATGAAATTGCATTTTTTATTATAATTAATTAGAAGAGAAACTTATAAGATATCTATTAAAAATAATAATATTAATATTAATAACAAATATTTAAATATTATTTATAATTTTTTTATATGAATAAAAAATAATGATGATAAAATATATAATTTTTGGTATAGTATTTATATGTTAGGAAATACTATTTTCTCAAAAGAACCCCTCATTATGTCCTTTTTGAAAAATAATAAAATTATTTTCATACACCTATAGAAATTTAATTTCATAAAATAAAAAAATTATTTTATTTCATAATGATGAAATTAACTTTGGGTGAATTTGTGTTATTTTACTAAGAAACATTATTTTTGGGTGAATAGTGAAAAATACCTAATTTATTTCACAATGGCCTTTTCATCTAAAACATTTATATTGTTAAATTATATTTTAATTTTTTTAACTCATAAATTTTCAATTATACATATATTAATCCAATTTATGTAATTTAAAAAAAAATTATGTTGAATTTAGATATAAAATTATAATGATAAATTGAGGATTCTCACATTAAAAAATCAATTTCTCGCTACGTTTTCTAGATTAGAATTAAAATTAATTTTTTCACTTCTATGAGTTTAATTACAAAAAAAATGGAAGTTAAAAAAATTTAATAAGTATATTATTTATAGTCTAATAATATTAACAAAATTTTTAACCAATCGTTATAGCGAATTTGATTAAAATTAATCGTAATAGGGGACTAAACCTTAAGATTAAGGGCCAAAATTTCCTAGAAACATGTGAAAAAATAGTTTTATAGTCATATTTATTCAATAATCATTCCATTATTTAAATTTTTTAGGGTTTTTATATTTTTTTTGTAAAAACATCGGTACAACTAACTTGTTTTAAAAAAATTCAATATGTTTCTCCTCCCTCCCTTATAAGTGGAATCCACCTATCCCCCTTCTTCACACCTCTAAAACCAAAATAATAAAGAAAATATATTGCCAATAAACTTCCCAAAGACCATCAACTACATTATAAAGCCTCTCTTTTTGGAAGTAATCTATCCCTGGAATCCCTTTGATGCAAACCAAATAGAGTTACCAAAAAAATATGTAACATGTTTCCTCACACTCCTTTCATTTATTCTCATTTTCCACCACTTAAATTAATCTTATTCTATTCAAACATAATATACATAGCATATTAAATGTACTAATATTTTATTATGTTAATGTTTCAACATTCACTTATATGCACTTCCATCTAATTGGCAATGGACTTATTATTCTTGTGTACGATGAACTACCGTCGTGCGAAACAATGCTGTTCATTTTACCTTTACCACCTCTCATGGATTGGAATTATGAAAAAATTATATATTTTTCTATTATATATAGTATATATATTATATATTACTTATTATTTATTTTATATATAACTCATACCTTAACACATTCCATTTTGTGTACATACGGTAATTTCGTTTGGGGAAGGGTGGACTATCGCCTCCTCAAAGCAATGTGATTCATTCACACACAACATAGAAAGTATTAATGATTGGTATTGTGAAGTAATATGATATATATAATATATTAATTCCACTATAATTATATTATATTTATAAAAATATTTTATTTACTTTCTTTATTCAAATATTACAATGAAAAACAGAAACATCGTTCATGCATACATACGACCAACCGTCTTCACGAATAGTGTATTCCATTTCATATTTAGATATCAAATATATTATTATAAATACATATATAATGATTATAAATGATATTTATGTCATGTTTTCTATTCTGGAAACAATGATTTACGTATGTGGTCCAAAAATATTAAAAATTAAGACACATATAAAAAATAAAGCGGATATTACCCAATGTGAAATCATAACATGGAATTGCTAATAAGAGGATAATATATTCCTATAATAAAAAAATAGTAATATATATGATAATATTGTTCTATTAAAGATATATAATAAACATATATTTATTATACATGATTTTTGTATGAGTACGAAGAGGGTCTGTCATAAAGTTTGGGACTTTCACCTCACTTTTTATTTACCTGAGATAGATGCCTTATTAACCACTCATTTATTTTATGTTGGGTTTATTATTAAAATGGATTTATTCTATCATTATTAATTATTTATTTAGGGTATTTTACTTAACCCTTTTATGAGCTTCAATTTATAGGGGTAATGTTTCAATATTTACCAACTCGATAAAGTAAATTTGTATCAGTTTTATTTCTTGGAGACTCATACCTTGTTATGCACCTTTATTTTTACATGAGATTTATATAATTACTTTGACATGTTATTTAATAAATATTATAATTTTCATAATATTGTAATCATTATTTAATGTTTTTCATTCCATTTTTTTGATTCAATGTTTCCAAATTAGTAATGGTTTATAGCTACAATCTCACCATTTTCCAAGATTCATTGTGATTATGTTCCCATTTATGAAATATTATGATAAATATATCAATAAATCTCATTATTTTTCTTACCCTATATTCATTCATGTTATATCCAAGTAATTGTTCCATTTCCACACATTGGTACAAAAAATGTTCCAGAATGTGTTTTTAATAAAGTCATACATTAACACTCATTTCGGTATGAAAAAATTTTCCCTTCTAAACTATGTTTTCTAATAGGGTTCCAAAAATATTCAACTATTACCCTATGATATTTAGAATAAATTTTACTATAGTTTTTCCTTTAAAATAATGGGGTTAATAAAAATGACTATTTTTTTCTTTTTTTGTTCAACGAACATTAAAAAAATTTGATGGTGCAAAAATAATGTTTAACATGTATTGATTAAGCCATTTTCAGGACCATAATTCCATTGAAGCATATTTTATAATATTAAAAAAAATAATGAAAATTTTCTTAATATTCTAGAAAGTCATTTTTTTAAGTGTTTTTCAATGGAAAAGGTTTTCAAAATGTTTTATGTTTAGAAAGATTTTAATTATGTATCAAAAAAAATTAAATGTTTTCAGAAGAATGTTTTCCAAGAAATTTATTTCATTAATATTGATGTTTTTTATATGTTTTCAACTTATTTTCAACAAAAAATATTTTCAAATTGTTTTGAAACTTATTTTATTTGTCTTTAAGATAAAGGGTTTTCAAAATTATTTCAAGCATTATTTCAAAATTTTCAAAAAAAATTTATAGAATTTTTTTTTCAAAATGTTTTATATCATAATGACCCTTTTTAGAATATGAAAGGATATTTTCATCAGGAAATGTTTTTAAAAGTTATTTCAAAATAATTTCCAATATTAGATGATATCTGTTTGTGTTACGTGTGCCTAATTTGGTATATAATCCAAGGTTCCATTCAAGATAATTATCTTAATGGTTTATCTTTTGATGGTATAACAAGCATGAAACTTTTTTCTCTTTCAAGAGTTATATGTTTATCAAATCCATTAATATTTTACATATTATATATTTATGAAATATATTTCTATTTCTTAGGTTATATTTCTCTAAAACCAATTTCATTTCATGGTTTATGCTTTGCTGAAATGAGTATGAACATATCTCTTTTCTTTAGATTTAGATATGATTATATGTTTATTATATCCATTTTATTCTATGGGTTATATTATAATTAATTTTTACGATATCATGGAACATGTAGTTATGATTTCATTATGAGATGCGTGGGAACAATAACTTGATCCAACGTATTGGGTAAATATTTTAATCTCAAAATATAGACATAAAGGACATTGTTTTCTAAGATGGTCTTGGGAGAGACCATTTAGTACTAATATGGTGATGGTAGTGATCCTTGATTACCATGATGGTTATGGGAGTGAACCATGACTACTAAGAATCTATGGATAGTGAACCCATAGTAGTAATATGTCTGTGGATGTGTTTCATATACTACTATAGAAATTATTATTATATTATTTTATGTCTACCAAAATTCAATCTCTTGTTCCTATGTTATTATTTCATGGAATAATCTATTTATTTACTTATGATTAATTTCATGTGAATTGTAAATCCTTATTCTAGGATAGGTTTTTATGATCATTGATATCAAATGTATAATATTCTTTTTTTACAGATTATGTTCTCACTCCATTATGATTATAATTGTTTTTACAAATCTCTTTTATTTACCCTCACTAATCATATGATCTCACTCTTCATTTTGATTACATTCTCCTAGGATATGAAGATATGTATTATTTTTGATGTTTCTAAGAATAATTATAGTCAAAAAGAACATAGTGGGAGATAATGTACCTCAGGTTTGTACCATTATATATGATTATTATTTCCAATGGCATTAGACTAAGTTGGTCTTTGGGAATTTTTTTTGTGTAATATATTATATATTCTGAAAAATTAATGAAATTCTAATTTATGAAAAGAGAGGTTTTATATAGTTGTTATTAGAGAAAATTTTTATATAACCTTTTGAAACTATGATGATAAAAATTTATTGAGATCCCTAGTATTGTTTCTACGAATATTTCTAAGGATGTCTCTAAGGATATGTTTAAGGATGAGTAAAAGTATAAGAAAATATCTTGTAATTTTATTAAAGGACAGAGTAGGTGGATTCATAGAAATACATCTCTGTATATACACTACAGGTGGATATGGTTCTAGAAAAGATGTACCTAGGAGTAACAACTCTGAAAAGGTGCATTTGGCTTGAATTAAGTGTAACCTTATACAAGAAAACATGACATACTGTCCACCTAGGTTGACACTCTCGGGGTATATTTTTTGGAATTCATAAACTCCTTATGAAGAAAGATTAAGGATTAAAAAATAATGCTTTTGTGAATAACCTTAGATAAAGATATGGTGTCATAAATTAAGGATGGTTTCATAATTTATACATCTTATATGTGTTATTTTATTAATTGGTTCCAAATTGTGATAATTTATTCATAATCAATGTTTTTTGGTTTTATTCAATTGAGGGGACTAGAAGGAACTTGGTCAAAATTGAATGTGACTGATAGTTTTCGTATGATTATTTGAATGGGATAATCACTAGAGGTAATGATATTTATATTTTACCAAGTCAATTATCACAATATATGATTAAAATTGACAGATTTGGTGATATTCCAAACATATTTAAAAAGAGGTAGATATAATTTTATAAATGTTCACAAGTTATGAAACATACCAGAATGAAGATTTGTCTTCCAGCATGCCAAGATGAAGGGACGAAGAACCCTAAGGAATACCCTAAATTGAATGGATGATGTTATCTATGTGAAAAAGGTTTATAGAGTGACTAATTGTCTTGGAATACAACGTCTCATCTATAGAGAACATATATATTAACCAACATAATTCCATAAACTAATAATTTACTTCTAAACCAAGGAAATAAATTTTCAATAACAATAATTAATGTGGAAGTATTGAAGTATTTATATATTTGGATTCTATAAATTTGAATGGTGAACTATATAAGGACTCTTCATTTTATGTTTTTTTATAAGAGATTACAAGAATATGTTGAATGGTTCCGATAAACTAGAAAGGTGACTTCCTGAAATGTGAGATTTTTATTAATCTAAGGCAACCATTAATTTATTCCTAATAATGAGATAATTATTTATATATAATGATGTTTTAGATATGAATAATTAAATTAGACATTATTTATTACCTTAGAAATGATAAAGGAATTTTTTACAAGGTAGTCTATGTTATCATGGATTTCCTTTAAATATTCTTGGATTTAAGGAATATATATAGTATTCCATTGAATACCGAATCATGCATGTTTTCTGAATTTATTTATGGTCATTCAAGATATTACCATGTTTCAATATAATACATTATAAAGATATTTACATTTTTAGAATGTGATAAACTAGAGATGCAATGTGATATATGGGGGTCATTTTTAAGTTGATTTCATGACATTATTTAAAATATTTTTATTTCATCTTTATAATGGGTTATAAGGTTAAACATTTATATAAATTTTATGTTAATCATTAGATGAAGTATTTATGTATTGAGATTTTATTGAAAACCTTAGTCAATAGTCTATTCAGTGAATAATATAATTTCAAGGATATCCATGGTATTTTATTTAGAAATTATATCAATATGGTTTTAGAAAATGATAACATGTATTTAAGGTGACAACCAAAAAAATATGGATTGGCCATGTGTCTTCATCCCAAGACCAAAATATGATAAGGGTTTCATTCCTACCACTGGACTACATCGTCTTCAATTTAATGTGTAATATTTTTTAGTTAAACAATTTGATGAATAAATATTAATTATGAACAAGTGGTGTTACATTTTATGTTTAGAGTTTAATGTATTAACCCTATTTATTTTAAATAATTGTTAGAGATAAATAGTTTGAATTCATATAATTTTATAGGTGTTAAGATCCATTAAATGTGTATTTAATTCCTCTGGGAATTAAAATTAATTTCCTGATTTCCAATTCATGAAGTAATGAATGAGTTAACAATTTATCGAAGCACAATTGAATAATGAAATTATGTTCATAAAAATATATAAAGTCACTATATTTACCTATATTTCAGGTCAGTAAATTAATTACTCATCATTAGGAAAATGTGTAAAAAAAATATTGTCTTAATTCCATAAATTTTGTTGAACTGATAGGCTTTCAAATCCACACAAATTTATGACATTGAGGCCCTCAACATTTCATTAATAATTAAATTTTTTGTGATTAATTACCTAAATCAATCCATATGGTTATTTATTATTTTCCTCAAAGTCAATGTTTTCAATTATCACCTATGTTATCCTTTGCATAATCCCAGCTATGTATTACTCTGGGAAACGATTATGGTTCAAACATTCCCTTTTTAACAGAAGTTCTAGTATTGGTTTTTTAGGTAGTCAGTTTCTATTAAAGTAACATATTAATATAAAACCATTTCTAACCAAGATTAATTTTGAGGGAGAAATTAATTTTAAAGGTGTATAATGTAACACCCAACATTTTTTTAAAATAGTTTATCACAATTAATTAATTATTTTTGATATTTTTCATTAAACAAAACATTGAATATAGCTTTTTTTATATGAGAGGACCAAGTTATTATTGATTTTTAAGATACAATATGCTATTATATCATTTTATAATACCCAAATAAATGTTTTCTCTACTTGAAACACTGATTTGTCTTATGTTATATACAACACTGACTTGGCTTGCGTTACACACAACACTGAGTTTCCACGAAGCTATATTTTTTATTGTAACTAAATAATAGAGAAAGTTAGGACATAGCTATTAAAAATGATAATATGAATAATAATAATAAAAATTAAATATTATTTATAATTGGTTTTTATAAATAAAACACAATGATGGTGAAACATATAATGTTTTGGGTAATGTTTATATATTTTTGGAAATACTATTTTATTATAAGAACTACATTTTACGTTCTTCTATAGATAATAATAAAAATAAAATTAGACACTTTGAAAAATATAATTTTATTAAATAAACATAATTTTTTAATTTTTTTATAAAGTATCTCAGAGTGAATTTTCGGTATTTTTAGGAGAAACTTCATTTTTGGCTGAATTCTCCAAGATACTAGATTTTAATTTAAAACTTAATTTCTTCTAATTTACTTATATAGTGAAATTATATTTTAAATTTTTTTTAAAGTAATAACATAACAGTAATAAATTTATTAATCCAATTTAAGTCATTTTCTTTAATTTTGATGATGATTTTATTTATAAAATTTAAATAATATTTTGAACATTCTCACATTAAAAACCCGATTCATTACTACATCTACAGGATTAATATTAACCATAATTTTACCACTTCTGTGAATTGAATTAAAAAATGGAAATACACGATTGAAATTTTTATAATATTTATATTCTAATAATAACAACTTAATTTTTTATACAATATTATAGAAGGTGATAAAAATTATTTACAATCATTATGGTAAAATTAATATTAACAAGGGACTAAGCCTTCTCCTTTTCAGAAAATTCATGTTATTCTTGTTGGCCTGGTTGACCTCATTCCACTCCCAAACAATTGGAACATCATTCACCTTTTTTTGAATCATTATACAATTGAAAACTTAATGTCCCAAAATCTTACAGACATCACAGAAATTAGGGACTCATTCATATTCAACATTGAGGTCATATTTGGTTCCATTGGAACGGAATTTAATTCTATCTGAACAATTGATTTCTAGATTGACCTCAACCAGAATTCTAGAAAATATCCCAATATCCCCTTCGAATATTTTATGGTATATCTAGATGGGAGTTACAATTCAAGCTGCAAGGTATTTGAGGATATTGGGATGCTGGTACATCCAATTCATTCCTTATAATGTGACCTAGATTTGTGCATGGGTTTGCCTCGGGTTAAATAGGTTGAATTTGACATCCCATTCGAATAAACTAAGGGTTCTTGGTTTAATTTGAGGGTTTCAATTACTAAAATCTCTGTTAAAATAAACTTTAGACAGTATAATGATATGAAAGTATCCTCTCCCAAGAGGAATCATCTTCCAGTTATTGAAGCCCCAACAGTGTGAGACCCTATTCCTCAGATCAGGGTAAGAATGCTGCTGAAAAACCTTTGAATAAATAATTGGGCTAAGTATCAAGAACATACATAAATCAATTTTCATCTTCAATTCCTCCCGATCAGCTAGAAATGAAAACCAAAAATTCTCTTAGAATCTTTATTCAACATCATAATCCCATTCTCATAGGTCCGAAAGAACCTAAAATTACCTTTTCTTCCAATATTTCCAATTTGAAAAATCTGGGTTTTCATTTTTTTGAATCCAAAAGGTGTCTGAAAGAGCTTCATATTCTTTTTTTTTTCAAATTAAACTCATTTTGATACCTAATTTATTGAATACGGTGAACAAAATGTCAGTTTTAATTATAATTATATTTTTTAATCAACATTCCTATGACTTTTTGTATGCATATAACAGATATCGGGATCATATGAGATTAGGAGAGGATATTGGCTCTCTTAATTCTGACATTTCTCATCCCTGTATCATCCTTGGTGACTTCAATTCTATCATGATCCCAAATGAGAATATAGTTGATATGTCCAATAACATCTCTTATAGGGAGTTCTAAACACGTAATGATCATAACTGGATGATTGAGGTAAATCAAGTGGTGGCTAAATACACTTGGTATAGAAAATTTTTCAATCGTTTTGTTGAAAGTATAATTTATAGATTCCTCGTCAATGAATACCCTTAAACTCTTGGGGTTCCATATGTTATACAACCTTTTCCAAACTTAATTATGATCACTATCTTATTTTGGATGATCTTGTGGACAAGGACCTAAATCCACATTTACCTTTCGAGTTCAACAAGGCTTGGTTCAATCATTATGACTAAAATGTTATTATTAAAAAGGTTTGTAACACTGTGGGTTGTATAAATAAAGATTTTTCTTGTTTCATTAAACTCAATCTTTTATATAGGGCTCTTAATACATGGGAAAAATATTTTTTCAACTCTCTTGACATTGATATATTCTCCATTTTGGAATCTCTTCATCTCTTGAAAGTGTTCAACACTCTCAATGACTTTTCTGATGGTATTTTGGAAAAAACTAATCTAGTCTTTAAGATTAATATCCTTCTTAATATCAAGGATTTTTTACAAAGGAATACATTAAAGGAATATTGGATATGATATGGAGATAATAAAATTACATGTTTCTCAACTCTTTAAAAAAAATTGGAAGGTTTCAAAGCCCATATCTTTAATTAAAAATGGAGATTAGCGCATTGATAATAGGAAATACCTCTCTACGCATATGGTATCCTACTTTAACGATCCATTTAACGGTCCAACTCTTCTTGAAGACATAAAATGAGGGTCCTGTTCCAAATTCTGTTACTCAATAGGACAATGTTAGTCTCACTTCCATTCCCTTGGATTTTGAAATTATAGATGTAGTCTTAAACATTAAGAACAAAATCCCTCCCGGCCTGGATAGATTTGGTAATTTTTACCTCAAAAACTTTTTTGATATTATTCATGATGATGTTTTAATTTTATTCACTCAATTTTTAAGAGTGGTACCTTTCCCCACAGTTTGAATGCACAATTTCTTTCTTTGATCCAAAATTTGGAGAATGAAAAGAAGATTCACCCCTTGAGGTCAGTTTCTCTGGTAAACACCATCCAAAAAATTATTTTCAAATTTTGGAAAATAGGTAAAATTTAATTTCAAGTAGGATTGTGTCTCCAAATCAGTTTGGTTTCATCAAGGTTAGATCAATCCAAGACTATCTTTACATCTGAATATGTTAATTTTCTCAAAAAATCTACTCTGGGTGGAAACATTTCTCTCAATCTTGATATTATTAAAGAATTTGACACAATGGACTAAAGATTTATTTGTAAGGTTATTCACTTATTTGGATTGGATACTGCCTTTATTTCATGGGTCAAATGAATTCTTGGTTTGGAACACATCTCTATTCTCAATAATGGGTCTTTTGAAGGATAATTTTACTGCTCCATTGGTGTTAAAAAAGTGATCCTTTATCTACAATCATCTTGTCTATTTGTGAGGATTATCTTAGAAAAAAATGTTTATTATCATTGGAAATGGGGATATGAAACCTATAAATTATGGTATAGGATTGGTAGATCCCACTCACTTATTTTATGCATATTATTTTATTATTTTCACCCTAGGGTATAGAAAAATATCAAAAATATAAAGTGGGTACTTTTTCACTATGTAAAAGTTTCTGGATAAGATATTAGCTAGAACAAGTCTTTTGTAGATTTTGGAAGGAATATCTTGGCTACTAGAAAGAATGAAAATATCAGGACTTTGGTTATTAATGAAATTCATCTCTCATTTAACTATTTGGGTGTTCCTATGTTTTTGGGAAGGCCAAAGGATTGTTATTTCTATAATATTATTGGCAATGTTAGAAGGAAACATTAAACTTGGAATAGAAAATCTTTATCTATGGAAGGTCGGGTATGGTTTGTTAAGGATATCATTTTCACTAAGTTTATTTACTATTTTAGGGTGTATAAATGTCATGCATCATTAACTGAGATCATAAGTGTTTCTATTATGAATTTTATTTGGGGTGGAAACATCCTTGAGAGAGTTTTAGATATTGTCTCATGGAATACCTATTGAAAACCTTATGAAATATGGGGTTGGGCATCAAGAACCTTGGGTACTTCAATGACTCCCTAAAAGAATATTTTTTTGGAGACTTACCAATACCAAATCAAAGGCTCGTGATTTTATCTAGGAAAAATTCATGCATTGACTTAAGAATCGATCCTTAGGTAAAATTTATTCTTTGGTATGGATTGTATTCAAACTCATTTATTCTTCTATTGACATATATTCTAGATGGTTGGTCTCAAATGAGTCACTTCTCCCTTTTTATAAAGACAACTGAGCTTTATATCCTATTTTTAAAATATTTTTTGGATGAAATTGTAATCTGGACATGGATTCTACTATCAATGATCAACATGGAAATTTGGAGGGTATTCCAACACATATTTTTAACATAGAAAACACCAATTTTTTCTCTAACCAAGCAGATATTTGGATGTGGGAACTTACTGCTAATGGGGTTTTGACCTCTAAATTTTTTTACAAGAATTTTTTACATAGTAAAATTAACCTCTAGTGGCTGAAAAAAACTACACATGATCTTTATTAGACCCTCCTAGTCTATCCTTGATTTGTGAATTTCTCATGGAAAACTTCCAACAAACATGTACCTTCCACACTATGGTATTTCCCTTTTGTTCTTCATTTCTACTTTGTCATAAACAGAGGGAGGATGAAGACTATTTATTAATATCTTGTGTTGCTGTATTAGCTATGTGGAGGGATATTTTTGACGTCTTTTAAGTCTCTTTACCTCAATAAAACTCCATTATCATCTTTGTCCAAGGATGGCATTACATGGGGCTTTCACTGCATTTTTTGGATCTATTTTGAGTGGCTATAATGGAGCTATTGTATTTCATCTGGTATGCTAGAAACAAAGTATACCATGAGTTCTATTCATTAATGATTGGTGGTGTTTTATCATTTATTCATAATTTTATCAAATAGGTTAAAATACCATCGAATCATTTTTTTCTATAATTCAATTTATGACATGAATGTTCTTATCCAGGTGGGTATTAAAAGGAATTTTCATTCTCTGCAAGGTACTTTTTAGGTTTTTAGGTAGGTCCATCTTGAATTGTAGATTAAATCTATATTGGATGGTGCATTGAGTGGAAATACATGATATTCATGGTATGGATCTGTCTTTAGGGATTATCAGGGTTTCGTCCTTGGTTACTTTCATGGCTCTTGTGGCATTGTTTCTTCAATTGAGGTAGATATGCTTAGTATTGTCGTGGCAGTGGGGAAATACTAGAACCAAGATTGGAACAAGATTTTTATTTAAAGTTACTCCAAAATTATTGTTTCTTCAATTAGGATGGGATCATATCATCTATCTTGGATGCTCACAAACTGATGGATTCAATGTCGGGATTCTCTTTTTTTCATGTAGCATATTATCACGCATACTTACAGGGAATATAATTCAATGGCTGATGGCCTTTCTAATAGAAGTGTCAATGGTGTTAATTTTTTATAGAATGATATGATACATGATCAACTCTTGAACCTTCTACCAAGGGATCAAGAAAAGTATCTTATTTTTAGACTCATATATGTTGGATTTTTTCTCAATAAAAGAGCCTTTCTTTTCTTGTAAAGGTCTTGTCTTATCATAAAAATGGTACTAAACCAAAAACATAAGGTCCAAAATTTCTTATAAACATGCATTACACACATTTAATGGGCATATTTAGGCCGTTAAACTTATATTATTGTGTTTTTTTGTGTTTTTATGAATTATTTAGGTAAAAACGTGGGTACACAAAAATAGTTTTCAAAATTGCTACGTGTGTCCCCTCCCTCCCTTATAAAAGGCCACCACCTCACCACCTTCTTCACAACTATAAAAAACATATGTTATGACATGATCTACCCAAAAACCTAAATAAATCCATACTTTACTCTTTTATGAATTACTTTGTTCATAAATCCATCCATGTAAACTCTTTGCAGAAAACCAAAAGGAATTACACAAAGAAGAGGTGACATCATTCCTTAAGCTCTATTTATTTATTTTCATTCTCTACCACATATATTCATATTATTACCTAAAAACATAATATAAAAAGTATCCATTACATAAATAGTTCTTTATAATTTAATGTTTTGTCCTTAACTTACACACACTTCTATCTAATGGGAAACAAACCTACCATTCTTGTGTATGGTGAACTACCGCCTCATTAAACAATAGTGTTATTTTTACCTTTACCACAAATCATTTTTTGAGAATAATGTTGGGAAATATATTTTTATATGATATATATGATTTATATGATGTATTTATGCTAATAATACTATTATATATCACATAGATTCATGATATACATTTTGTGTAAATATGATAATCTCATTTTGGGATGTGTGCTCTACTATCTCCTCAAAGTGACATGATTCGTTCACACACTAGAAGGAATTTATTGAGGATGGGGTTAGTGATATTATATTATATATATTCCATATTAATGATACTATAATTATTATATATATTTATATATTTCATTTAATTTAAATTTTTCAATATTATGAAGGAAAATGGAAACAATGTTCTTCTGTACGTATGACTTACAGTCTCCATGAACTGTGTATTCCATTTCATATTTATATATTATATAGATTATTATAAATATATATATATATATAATATACCTGGTATATATAAAATTTTCTATATTCTTGGAATCCTGATATAAGTATGAGGGTAGAAAATATAACAAATTAATACACATGTGAAAAAAAAAAGACGATATTACATGAAGGATAACCATAACATGAAATTGATAATAAGCTGGAAATATAAAGTCATAATCAAACCATATATGGTATTATATATAATAATATGTTTATTTAAAACATTAATAATAAAAATATATTTTTTATACATGATTTTTTTAAGAGTATGAAGAGAGTCAAGATATAATGTAATGGAATATTGTCTCACTTTTTATTTCGATGAGATGTATTCATTATTCACCACTAATTTATTTTATATTAGGTTTATAATAAAAATAGATTTATTCTATTATACTTAAAAATATATTTTTTTATATTTTCATTTTCATTTTATGAACTTCCTTTCAGGAGGTTTATGTTTCAAAACTAACTGAATCTGTAATGTAATTTTACCTCAATTTTCATTCTTTGAGACAAACACCATGTTATGAAACTATATTTTTTCATGATGTTTTTATAATGAATTTTAAATTTTATATCATGAATATTTTTCTTTTCGTGATCTTATTTGGTTCATGTAATTTTATTCTTTCCATTTTTTTAAGAAAATCTACCAATTTGGTAACAAAATATAACTACAATATAATTAATTATTGAGATTTTTTTGATTCACCTCCAATGGATGAAATATTATTATACATCTCTCGTGATATATCATGATTTTTATTACCCTTTGTTTATTCATGTTATATACATGTAATGGTATGATTTTCCCCACTTTTTGGTACATAATATCACCAAGAAAGTTGTTTACTGAAATCCTGAATTTACCTCTCATTTTCATTAGGATATATGTGTTCCATAAAAATATTATATTCTAAAAAGTTTATAAAAATATTATATTATACCCCTATGCAAATAAAAATAAATTTTTACCCCCAATTTACCTTTTAAACAATAGAAATTTTAAAAATTAATCTTCCTATTATATTCTTCTTGAGTAACTATTATAATCTTTTTATGATGAAAAAGGAATGTTCGGCATGTATGGATTTAACAGCCATCATGACCATAATTACATTTAATCTTATTATAAAATATTAAAAAAAAATATTTTAGGGAATATTTTTTCTAATACTCTATAAATTCAATATTTTTAAGTGATTTTAAATGAGAAACTTTTTATAAAAGTTTTTATGTTTAGAATGAATTTTAAACAATGTTCAAATACATACTTTATATGTTTTCAAAAGTTTTTTTCAAAGGGAAGGATTTCAATTTTTTATATTTTTTATACGTTTTCAAATTATTTATAAAAGTTATTTCATTTTGTTTTAATACATGTATTATAAGTTTTAAAGGAGAAAGAATTTTAAAACAATATCAATATTTCTTTCTAAATTTTTATAAAAAATAAAACAAAATGGGTTTTAAAATTTTTTATATTTTAAAATCCTTTTTAAAATAAGAAAAATATTTTTCTCAAGAAAATTTTTATAAGATATTTTATAATTATTTAAAATATAATATTACTTCTATTGGATTTACTCGTACATTATTGGGGATGTGATCCAAGGTTTCTTTCAAATTATTTATCCAATAGGATGATGATTTTGTAGAATAACATTTATGAAACCCATTTCACATTCACATGTTCTATGTTTAAAAAAATTGTTTCCATTTCATAGGTACAATTTTTATGAAATCTATTTCTCTTTCATAGGTTATGTGTCTATGAAACCCATTTCTTTTCAAAGGTTATGATTTGATTAAATTATTATGAAACGTTTCTATTTCCTATAGGTTGGGATAATATTTCATGTTTATGATACCCATATCATTTCATGGGTTATGTTATGATTAATATTTATGATCTCATGGAATGCATATGGATGATTTAATTATTGGATGAGTGGGACAAATATATCCTTCAAATAAATTAGGTAACATTTTATATCTCATGAGATAGACATAAATGATTTTTCACTACTAATATGGTCTTGGGAGGGATCCCTGGCTACTAATACTGATATGGGAGTGATATATGACTACCGATATGGTTATAGGAGTGTACCATGACTACCTAAATGGTATAAAGAGTGGACCCAAACAATTGAGATGGAATTATATGTGATTCTTGAACAACTATGGAAATAAATAATATATGATTATCTATCTACAATAATTCCATGTCTTATTCAAATGTTATGATTTTAAGGATTTATTTCTTTATTTCCTTATGATTTATGTCTTATAAATTGCCGATTATTAATAAATGATTCTTATATATGACATTTGATATGTTGGGTATCATCTTCTTTTTTAATTATTCTATTCCCATAACCTTATGCTCATGATTATGCTTAATTAGTGATGTCCTTCAGTAGAAACATTTAATAGGAATGTTTTCAAATTCTATAAAATACATGATCATGCAACATTTGGTATAATATACAAGAAGAATATCATGATTCAGTTTGAAATAGATATTTTCTTTTTCAATTCATGGCCATGTGCTCTCTACACCTAAAATAGATTCCATTTCTCTTATTTTAGGTTGTCCATTAACATTCAATTGAAGACTGATGTCTTGAAAGTTGAAAGTTTGTTTAGACTCTTTGAATATACATTATCATTATAAAATCCATTGATTTTGAAAATGATACGAAATATGGTTGGATGATATCCATGTTTTGATAGAATAACTAGCTTGGTAGGATATCATTTCTCTCTATGATTCTTTGTGGAGGTAGATTTCTCTAGACGGATAGTTGATCTCATCTATCTTACTAAGGGGGAGAAATTATTCTAGAAGAAACCTATTTTATTTGATTCTTTTATTAATTTTTTACATATTGAATGAAATTGGGTCATTAAATGACATATTTTAGGAATAAAAGGAATATAAACATAAGATCTAAACGTAGGTTTGAATTCTGGTCGATAGCTGTAGTTTAGGCTGAATAGAGAAAACATATATGGCTGCCTCCAGGGATCAACTGAAGAAAAAGATATTACAGGTCAAGAAAATATAGGGAAACTCGAAGGAGGAAGATATTTTCAATTGAATTAGACATGATTTGGGTGATCCCAAATCTAATGAACAAGATCCCAATGGATTATTTGGAACTTGTAAAATATGTTCTAACAGTGCTTTGATCTCAAATCCTTTCACATATTCTATGACTATTCATACAGGAAGTGTTAGAAACCCTTAAGGGGTGATTATACCAACTAGAGATAAATGTTATAAGGATGGTCAGAAGTTGGAAGAACCAATTCATGGTTCTTGAAGTTAGATGAATGATAAATAGGGATCTAATACAAGAATGAATCTACCATGTCTTAACCTGAACAATCATTTTGATACACTGAGTGTCGATGGATAGGTAAAGAGTAACACCATACATTAATCATAAGTATATTTCAATGGAGAAAGATAATCCTTGGATAATAATTAAATTTCTCATTCCCTCATGAGAAGAATTAATGGGAAAAGTTATAATGATTAATTCCACAAAAGAGGTCTGAGTGGAGGTTGTATCATATAAGGTATTTCTTCTGAAAGGGAATATATATAGTCCTAATAAAGATAAATTCATTATATTAGAGAATTATTTAGAACATCTGATACACTCAAGTGAATAAATGGTGGTGTAATTTTTGAAGATTAATGCTACAAAGGAGGATGCTGAAAAAATGATGGGAATATTGCTCCTAGTGGACACTACTAGGGAGAAGTGTGATTTGATTGGAGAAAAGACTGCATATATATAAGAGGATTCAATGTGGGGGTGATCAAAAAATATTAATACTTGAAAACATGAGAATATTTGGCGTACAATTTTGAATAACTTTTAATGGAATATCTAGGCACACAGTTAACTTATATTCCCTTGAAACTGTTTGTGAAAAATGATTCCAACAAAATTAAACAATCCTTCAATAATTGTGTCATCTCATTATTATTTTTGATATGGTTAAGCTATGAGGTTTCCCAATTTTACCTTAAATATATTTAATAATAAAAAAGTACATCAAATGATGCTATAAAATTCAACAATAATTTGGGCATAATGCACGTACATCTCCCATTCAGTATCCCTATCAAATTTTATTGCAATTACCATAACTGAAGAGACATCCCAGATTATTTTAGGATTCGAAAATATAAATTTATCCCCCGAAATCCAACTCTAGGATTGAGTATTAGATTTATTAAACCTGTTATGATCAATCTAATGATCCCAATCATAGAGCATCAAGACTCCACCGTAAGGTAGATAAAAATATTGATCTAGGAATTTTTATTGATATCTTATGAAATCCAATTCTATTTTTTAATTCATTTATGTTAGTTGTGATAAATGTAACATTTATGATTTCTTTTTAAGAACTGATAAATTAGAACTTTTACTCATCCTAAAAATGCACTAATAAATATAACCTTTTTTAACACATTAATTTTTACAGCTGATATAGGTTTCATTTATAATGACTTTTTACTAGAAATAATTAAACCCCATATCCTCTTATAAAATAACCCTTATAGAGATCCCACCTCCCTCATTATACTCACTTTCTCATGGAAAAGGACTTCTTTTAACACCTTATTAGAATCATTCCAATGAATCGACCATCAAAATCAAAGGTCGTTTGAAATAAATTTTAATCAATCCTCTATTATTCTCATGATTTTTTTGTTTTAATTCTCATATACTCAATGTTTTTGAACTTTTTTTCATAATTTTTGGTTTCTTCTCATCGGGTCATTTACATAGACCTTTTCTAAAAATATTTATGTTCATTCAACTAGATTTGAAGTCAATGAACTATCCTCATGTTTTCTAACCTTGAAAAATGAATTTCTCTACTTACCTAAAAAAATTAATTCACTCTAATTACAATCAATAAATAAAATATATGAAATAGAAGAAAAAAATACAGTTTATAAATGGGTATAAGAATTTAAATCCATTTTTACATTACACAAAATGAAAAACATCATTCTGTGAAATATCTTCTTATTCAACTTTTGTAATAATATCTCAATGGATAAAAAAGTCACATATTTTTTATATAATTATTGGAAGTCTATATGAAAAAAAATACCTTAATCAATTCAATCTTCAACTATTATTTAACCACTCGTAATTTTTTATTCAACATTGTATCTAAAAAATATAATTTATTATAAATAATTATATTTACTTAAAGACATGTATTCTATGTATATTTATGGAATAATATTATTATTTATTTATGAAATTTTTTTATAATGACGATTTATCTGTGTTTCTTATCTTTTCATTTTTGAGTGTGATAAAAGTAATAAGAATTTTTTCTCAACATCTATAACAAGGCGTGATTTCCTATTTCTATCCCATCTGTGATTTCATAACTATTTAATTAAAAATCCCATGGATATAATCATCTTATTTCCTAAAATTATATTTATTTACATTTCAATTAATTATAAATATATTAATAATTAGTAAATATTCAAAATAATAGATGAAAAAAATTCTCTAGCATGTCATGGAAGAGATAAAATATGATTTTAAACAATACCTTTTATTGATCCAAGAATGTGGATATAATATGATATAATCTAAAAATTTACAAAATAATAAATAAAATTTATGTAATTTTTTTTGATAAATTAATATTCTTTATAAAAAATAAGTAATTTTTTTTATATAAGTGTTAATAGTGAAATCTTATTATATAGACCCTCATACTTATCCATTTTAAGAAATACATAGGTTTTTGGTGCACATTGATGGTGACATGGAATAAATTATCTTTTTTGATGAATCCATTATTTAATGTATAATGATTTATGATATGTGAATTCATAGAAGAAAAAATAAGTTTTATTATTATTTTTATTCATATAATTCATTATATTTAAATTTTATAACATCATTAATTTTCTATATTTATATTTTTATGATTACAAATAATATTGAATGAAATATGATTGATATTGATAAAAAATTGGTTTTTCCAATTATATTGAAAAATAATTTGAGAATGGGGTTAATTAGTTCACCATGTTTGAAAAATATCATGCATATAACCCTTCCCAGGTCCTTTGTAAATTCTTATATTATTAATATTATTTTAGACTAATTATCCCAGTAGATATTGAAGAAAAAATGATCACTCATTGAATATATTGACATTATAAATTTATGAGTAGTCATGGGGATTAATTGAATGTATTTAGTTATTAGGATATTACTTTTGTTTATGGGTAATTTAATATTATTAATGGAATGAAAAATTATGAAGATAATATTGAGCACATGATTATAAGGGTAAAAAATTATGGTGTTGGAGTTGGTACCATTTTACCAAGTAACTAATACATTATGTTACCTTAATATTCATAAATTTGGATATTAATGAAATCAATATTGAAAATTGATTGTTCTTCTAATGAATATAAGATAAAGTTGTCCTTGAGTATCTGTTGCGTTGAAAAGTTCATAGCAATTTCACATGATGAGGAGAACCTGGAAGTTCTATGAAAGTACTCTTTTAAATTATTCTATGTTGAGATAACATTTGGTGATATTAAATATAATATATTTATTATCAAGTTGTATTAATCCTAAAATGATAATACATCATATCATGAAGTTTGAATTTAGAATCATCCAAGAGATGATGTTATGAGAACTAACTTTTTAGTATGAATTCAACATGTTTCTTTTCATTGGATATTACTGTTTGAGAGAGTTTTTAATGATCCTTAGTCATTAATATTGTTATTAACTCCTTTAATGAGTCACATGCATAGATTTATTTTAATAAATTGTGAGGGAATATTTCCCTTGTGAACTTGGGTATGTTGGGTGTATTATGAGTGACATGTTATTAATGAATAAGATAAGGATGTATTTTTCCTTTCATTTTAATTGTATTTGATAACCTTCCTTTTGATATAAATATTAAATTTAAGCCTAATTAAACTTTCATAGTGTAATGAATGATTTATTTCAGATAATAAATGAAATTATTATTGAGCATATAAGTCAATGTCAAGGATTTTCATCCTTCTTGCTAAGATATCATGAAAAATGGATTATATTAAACAATCAGCAGTATTATGTGTCTGTTGTAATTGAGAAATTTCCTATACATCTATGGGTTTATTAACCTATTATTATATAGTAATACTGGACATTAAGAGATCTCACATAATTCCACTAAGGAAGATGCCTAGAAGATCACACAAAGTGTTTCTTTTTAGCTTAGTAAAATATTATTTATATTTTACAGTTGGAATTAATATTATTATGCATACCAGTAAATAAAATTAATTCAAGATTTATTTATTGTAAATAATTAATAAATAATAGCTCAAATAATAATAACATAATTAATGAAATATATTATATATATTTATATCTTGCTATTTAAAAGAAATTATTATATTTTAAATAACTAAATTTTAAAGTAGGTTGAATATTAATAGTTTTCACACTATAAAAAGAAAATATATTTATTTATTTATTGAATAATATTTATTTAAACAATGTTTTCATTAAATAACTAAATGTTAAGTGTTCAAATGCACTATGTTTCAGGTCTGGTAATAAATATTTATTCTCTTTGCTATAAAAATATTAATCATCGCATGGGTTTTTTTACGCCATAATAAAAAATAATAATATTTTTATTTCACATGGAATGAGGTTGTTTCTGGTTTTATCATATTATTAAGATAAATTTTTCAGTTGATAAATATTTCACACTAACTATGATTCCATAAATAAGAAACTACATCATTTGTGTAGAGGTAAATCTTGTGCACAGCATTAAGTGTCTGGAGAATTATTTCACAATGAATAATTTTTCTGGAGGATTATCTCAACAAAGATATAACATCTTCCTCACCATATCGTACTCTCAAGTTGAACGGTAATAGTTATACTCTTTCATGTTGATGGATCATGAATTGATCCAAGTGAACAATTCATGATAATATATTTTCCACATTCTTCCTGACATTTCATCATAATTTTCCAATGAATAAAGGATCACTTTTGGAACATCGTTAAAAGGGAATTGGTTTAGGTCCTTATAAAATAATTTTGAAAAATAAAATGAGGTTTTAATGATGAAAACCATAAAAAATAAAGATCTCAAGAATAAGATATTATTTCTTCATGTGTTTTAAATTATGTATATATTTATAATAAAAAATATCCCCTATTGGTTTTTTTGATATTTTTCAATATTCATTAGAAAAAATTAATTGGTCATAAAATTATCCATAATGTACATTTCATAATATCCATTCAATCAAGAAAAATAAAATATGGATTTTCCTAATAATTTCTCCCATAATATTTAGAATCATATAGTCGTATTATAGAGGTCATGTTTAAAATTATAATTATTCAATAATTATTTATAATAAATTTACATAAAATTTATTTTTCATGTAAAAAAATTAATTTTTATAATTCGATTGTAGAGTTATCTTTTCCCCTTTTCATTTTTATTATATAACCTAGATATGATTAATAATAAATGAATAACATTTTAAGAAACCCTTGGGTGGTGATAAGGATTATGGAAAAATTTTAAAATAGAACATGGTGTATTTTCCCTCGGTACACATTGTGTATCCTAGTATATATTACTAGAATGAACAACATATTATTCGAGTTGGTGTGTAATAAATAAATGTGGATGTATTATGTACATGACTCATGTTGACTAGAACAATTTGGAACATGGGATTATGAAAATTATGTCATTTGACTAGTGTAGACAAAGTATATTATATGAGTTTTCAAAGTGAAAAACATATAGTTAGATACACATCATATATTTACAACTAGCCTCTTAAGGACTAAAATCCAAATGAAAATGAGGTTACATGATTTTTTTAATCTGTACACACCATGAACCAAATAAATCCCATCATAAAAATACACTACCAGTTGCATGGATTGTATCGATGACATAATGCGAGTAAGAAATACGGTGTGTTGTTGGATGTACATGATGTAAACTCTACCAATTTATGTATAAAATTGTGAATTAATTTATTACTCAATTAAAACTCATCATTATGTTTTTATGTGTCATTTATTAATATTCCACAAAATATGATGGGATTTATTTGAAATTAAATGATTAATATATTTTGGTGTAATATTTGAATATACAATTCATGTATAATCATTCTATAGTACAAAATCTACACACAAAAATTGTTTGAGAAAACATAATTTCTTATTTCATGTCTCACTTATTGAAAATATACACCATTAAATTATGTCACATTTTTTTATGAAATATATTGTGTGGGTGCATTATATACATTCAAGAACATTAAGAGTAGTTAAAAGAGCTAATTATAGAGTTATTTCCAAGTACAAGTTGTGTACTAATTTTATTACATTTTAAATAAACTATTTTTTTAATTTATTTAAATATAATTATGGATGGTTATATCATAGAACATTTTTAGGATATTGAGATAGAATTAATTAATTTAATAATTATATAATTAATTTTACTAATTCTTTAGTGTATTATCTCAGTGAAGAACAAATTTAAATTATTATTATCCAAT
The DNA here is from genome assembly GCA_963277665.1 of Viscum album. Taxonomy (NCBI): domain Eukaryota; kingdom Viridiplantae; phylum Streptophyta; class Magnoliopsida; order Santalales; family Viscaceae; genus Viscum; species Viscum album. Next base: position 1,844,197,471 of record OY728132.1, on the reverse strand, counting down.
TATTATAATTGTGTATTCATTGAATATATGTGATTGATCATGTTCTATGACCAGAACATTTTATCTATTATTCTTATTTAATTAAATGTTTTGTTTATGAGACACCTAATTATTTATTATTAAATAATTTTTATCGACTCACTCTATCCATACGTAGTTTATTATATTGGATTTCCACCAGAAAGTTTGTTTTATATTGGTTACCCAAAATATAATACTTTGGTTCCCCTAAAAATTGATCTAGTATAGAACATATGTAATAGAAGATTATCTCGGTTAATATTAGTGGTTCAGGATGGGGCCAACATTAAACAAACCTAGTTGATATATAGAAGGATGGTAGGAATGCTGCAACTTATGCATAGACTAAAAGAACTATTTTTACCCTAGGTCATCGGTAGATTTATTATCCAGTATTAAAATTTAATGATAGATAATATCATGATCAATTTATTAATTTATTTTATTTATATAATTTACATTGTTTAATTTAAGGATATGATCACCTTATCAAATAATAAATAAATTGATTAAAAATAAATGATGGAATAAATATAAATAGTTTATGCATTTTTTCAATACATGTTTTATCATTAAAGTTAAATAATCATAATCTTAATAAGAAATTTAAAAAAATAAAATAATTAAATTTAAACATAATGATAAAACACCCTCAACTATAATTTATGTCAAACTGACCATTTAATCACATGTTTAATAATAAAACCATAGTACTATTTGTTTTAATGATTATTTTATGAACACCTACATTTATAGAGGTGTTGATATGATATTTTTAGTATGAAATATCAAAATTATATTAGGTGTAATGGCAATAGTTTGTCCCATACAATTTTAGAGGGAAACCTTGAGGAAATCAAATTCATGAATTCAAGATTGGCAGGTCCACTAAATAAATCAAAGAGCATCTAGTTATTAGTTTGATATACCATCCCCCAAAATTCTTTCTCATTATTCTCATGGACATAGTGTGAATTACAAGAAGGGTCATGGGGATCCTTTCTACAAAATGGTCCATATGATGAGACCTTACAAGTACAATAGTGAGGGTATTAAGACTTGATAAAATAGTGGGATAATTATTTATATAATTTAATTATATAATATTATATATTTCTATAAAAATTAATTTATTAATGATTTATTATAATTATACATAGAAATTTAATATAAAAACAAAAAACACTAAAATCATTCTCTAACTCAGGCCATGTGCTCACAAGAATAAATTAATCAAGTGTTACAAATTTTTATACCTTTATTTACTATAAAAAATATATTTTTTTATGAAACCAGATATTCTTATTCAACCATTAATAAAAAGAAAGACATGGTTGTAAGGGATCCTAGTTGAGATTTATTTTGTATTTTTTCTAGGTTTGATGCATCATGCTATCATCTATATCTAGATAATTGATGAAAAAACAAAAGTTCATTGATGTTTAAAACAGATAATAATACCTCATATATCTTAATCAAGAGATGGAAGGTCAAAGGATAAATGATATTTTCACTACATTATTCCAGTATAAATTAGAAAAAGGTTGTTTAAATACTGATCAAGCCTTTAAAATGATGACCAGTTAAAAATTTTGGGCATCCATTTAGATAATAAATGTCCCATTATTATCATATTTTCTTCTTTAAAACCATTTTATTAACATTATTCTATGATTTTTGGAAGAATTAAATTAATTTATCACAATTAAATCATTAATAAATACTTATAAAGATGGATTTGTATTGGATAGAATAATGGTTACCACTCCTTATGATGAAAAAAATTAAACTGAAATTTGAAAAAATACCATATATGGTATAAAGACAATGGTTTCCTTATTATTTACATAGAAAATAAATAATATTAAAAGTTAAATCAATGATCATGATGCAATTTTTTACTCATATTGAAATAAAGTTCATTGGAAAATTAATTTTAATAAATTAAATAATAATAAATATGAATATTCAAATTCAGTTATATTCATCGTCACATGTTATTTTTATGGAATAATTAATGCGTATATATTATCTTATATATGATTTAAAACACATAAACCAAGTAGGTATATAAATATTAAATGAACAATAAAACTACTAGATTTTATATTTGAATGATTGAAGTTGAACTATTATTTTGTTTTCAGTATTACTAAAAACATTTTCTTAGTATCTATTTTAGATACAGAGAGACATTACTTCATATTTGGAATGTATGTTTTTTTTTATTTCATACTTGACTAATAGTTCAATAATTCAATAATATTAAATACATAACCCACAATAATGATGAATAATATATGAAAAATTACATAATAGTGTGAAGATAATTATTTTATATGAAAAATGATAATTTTGGAATAGTTTATATCTATAAAATTATTTCAGTATATATTTTAATAAGATATAAGGTATACTAATATTCCACATGTCATGTTTTGGAAAAATAATTATTTATAAATAATTACACGCCATAATGAATTTAGGGTAATATTTGTATGACAATGTGAACTATTATAATAAAATTAATAGGTAAATTCAAATATATCCATAGATTACTTTAAGAAATTTTATAAACGCTTAGTACAGTGTATGCGTTAATAGGGTAAAGACAGAGGAATATTCTATCTATAAGTGTTGGAGAACATCTTATCCAAGAAATCATTGATCTCATACTTGTAGAGAGAAGTTAATCCTAAACTCATATTACCTTATTTACATTAACATATTAAATGGGATAAAAGGATGAACAATGCGGAGTCTTATATGGTTTTTGTAAACATTCTAAGTTTTTGAAGTAAAATTTCAAAATTTGAAATACAACATCTAACCCAAATAGAATTATATTGACTTATAGATATCATATCTATTATATTATGATTATACTATATTATGTCACAATCTCATGTGTTTATTAAAACTATTATTTGAAATATTATATTGGAAACTAATTAAATTCAAACACTTAGTGAATCTTAGTATGTAATCCAATATCCAGTAAGGATATGAATCACTAGTCAAGATTGATTGTGTTCATATTATATATACCTATCTCTTTTTAAAAAATTTTATTAAACATAACATGTATAATGATAAGGGTATAGATACCCATGATATGACATTGGAATATTAAAATCAACCATGAACTATTGAAGGAGTTATTTGAAAGGCATATAATTCATGGGAAATACAAAAAAAGGTGAGTATTATGTTCATTGGGGTTAGTGGGACATATATTATACACCAAGAAAAATAATATTTATATGGAAGAAAGCAAATTGAAAACATGCTAAGCTTAAAAAATATCAATGTATTAATGGATTCCATGTACAATAATTTTGTTGATCATTATTTTGGATGTTTCAAAGGTTTGATATTACATGTTAGTATTTGAGAGAAATGTGACGTGGTTGGTAAAATACAGTACCAATAAAATCATGAGTGCTTTAGAAAAGTTATAATAATTTCCAAACATATTTTATAACTAAACATATACACAAATAATAATTATAAAATCACATTAATTATACATTTAAAATCATTACACTATGATTACAGTATTTTCCTATCAATTATCAAGGAAACCTCCCTAAGTGAATACATGACATATGATATTTACAAAGTGAAACAAAAATTAGACCATATGTATCATGATAATATGAAATAACTATTTATGTTTTGTGGAATTGATAAATTAAAATAAGAAATAAAATATAAATCGATCCCTTTAAACATTAAAACAATCGTATTGATCATAAAATATTCAAATTAATTAAATTTCCTTCATTGTATCTATAAGAATTTAGTTAGGGAACATTAGTTTTCCATGCTATATAAGTTTATATCTAATGAAAAATAGAGGTCATTTCATACAGGTTTATTAGATTTAAATAATGAATGTATCGAAGAATGACTTAAACTAGAAACCATTTTATAGGGAACAAAATCATTAATTAAATATCAATGATTTTGCTAAAATTAGACATTTACAAATATAAAAAAAATTGTAACATTTCACGACCAATTTCATGTTGGCATATATTAAGTAACACACAAAAAATTTAAGAATTATTAATTTTCAAATAAAACCAATCTCATTAATACCCTGCATTACATGAAACACGGTGTTATTTTTATGGTACATGAAACACTAAGTTAGCTTGTGTTACACAGGGAATTTAGTCTTAAAAAAACCATGATATATTATTTGTAGATTTATTTAGATGTTACCATAATATAATAACCATTGAACATAGAAATATGAACAGTAATAAATAATTTTAAATTATTTATTATAATTTTTTTATATAAATAAAACATATTTTTATTTAAATGAATAATTTTTGGTAATGTTTATATATGATTCAAAAATAATATTTTATGAAAAAAAATTAGGCATTTTGTGAAAAATATTTAAAATTAAAATATCAAAATTTTAGAATATAATTTTTCTAATATAAAATTCATTTTCTAAATGAGTATTTCAGGTTTTTCTAAGGGTGAGTATTTGTAATTTTACTAAATATATTCATTTTTTATTAATAGTGAAAAAATATTACATTTTAATTAAAAACTACATTTATGTTTAAATTATTTATAACAATAATTAATATTATAAATTGTTTTATAGTTATGAATATTTCTATGAAAATTTCATTAATCAAATTTATGTCATTTTAATCAATTTCATATTGAAATTGAATATAAAAATATTATTACATTTTGATCATTTTTTCATTAGAAGCACACCTTTTAATTGTGTCTGCATAATTAATTTTAAATTACAGTCATCCAAATATTGAATTGAATATTGAATAATGGGTTCTAAATTTTAAATTATCATAATTTATATTTCATAATAATTTCAATATAATTTTATTTAAAATTGATTCGTAAAAATAGCTAAAATTATTTACTATGATTAAGGTTAAATTATATTAACTGAGGGTTAAACTAAAATAATAAGGGTCAAAATGACCCAAAAAATTTCCCAAAAACTTTTAATGAAAATATTTAGACCTTATCCCTTTCTAGGATCAACAATAAACCCTTCTAATCCTTTTTAGATGATGAAAATGCAGGTGAATTCTTTATTTTAAAAGCATTACAATTGTCCCAATTACCTCACTTATAATAGGTAAACCATTCTCATATCTTCCTCCAGACGTAAAAACCTTTAATTCCTTACATTACCTAATAATATAACCTTCAAAATTCTGTAATCTGATCCTATATGACTTATTTTTTAAATAAATCCATCATATAAATGATTTTGGTGCAAACCTAAGGAGGTTACCTAAAAAATAGGTACCATTCATCAATATGGATTTTTGTTTTATTTTTTCCTCCTCCACAATATTTTTTATAAAATTATTATATAATAAAATAATTATATAACATATAATTAAGTGTTTTATGTTATTTTATGACCTAAAACCATATCCACTCCTAATAAAAGGGTTTTGAAATCATCATTCGTGGGTATGGTAGAATATATAATGATAAACTGATGTCATTAATTTTTTCCACTACCACCTAATAAGATTGGAAATAAAGTAATATTTATTATTTATATTTTATATTAATTATATTATTATTATTATTGATTAATTATAATGCACATACCTTAATTATTTATATTTTATGGGAATACAATATTGGTTCTCATGTCTGCGACAGACTACCGCATGGCGAAGCGATGTGATTCATTCACAATTTATATAAAAGATAATAATGATTCTATAATGAATATTTGTGATATATATAGAATAAATATGATTAGAAAATGAATATATATCATTTACCACTCTTTTATTATATTTGATAAGAAAATTGAAATAATATTCATGCGTATGTATGACACACCGTCTCCAAGAACGGTGTATTTAATTTTATATCAGTAAATTTTATAGATTACTGTAAATAATTAAAAATTAATATATATAGTATTTTATCATATCTAAAATTCTTGAGATTATTAAACCATGATCTATGTAATACGAATAAATATAAAAATATCAAAACATATATGAAAAATAAAGTGGATATTAATCGAATTATAACTTTTACATGGACTTGTTAATAAGAAAGTATTAAAATGTAAGAATAAAATATTAAAGGGTATTATATATAAAAATATTTTCCTATAAAATATTTATAATAATGTCATATTTATTATAAATTATGTTTTAATGTGTATGATGTAAGTCTAGGCTTATGGTAAGGGATTTGTGTGTCTCTTTTATTTTTGGGAGGCATATGAAAATTCGCCACCTATTTTATTTGTGTTGTTTATAAACTGTAAATTTTACATGATACATTCCAAATATTCATCCTTTAATTATATTTAATGTTTCATTGAAATTTATTCACTATTTGGTATTGTGATATAAATGTTTACAAAAGCTTTAACGGATTTCCATCTGACTTTTTTTCTTCTAGGAGTAGCATGCCATATTCACAATCTATTTATTTTATATGTTATATATATATAACATGAATTTATAATGTGAACCTTATATTGGAAACTATATTTTTTAAAATATAAATTTGAGTAAATATCATTAATGGGTTTTACCATTCAAAATTTAACAAAACAGTAATGGATTTTTGCCTCAAATTTTCTTCTTTGAGACATATATTATTTTATGAACCCATATTCAACTATGAGGATTATATAATTCCTATTTTACATGTAATATCAATAATTTATTTATACCCATGATATATTATGTTCCATTTAATTTTATTTCATCGTGGTTCTTATGATTCAAAGTTAACAAAGTAGGAAAAAATTTATATTACAATCTCATCATATATCAGGTTTGTTTAAGATTATGTTCATGGTGAAAACATATCAGGGTAAATATATCAATAAACTCAGGAAATTTCTTCCCCTCTATTTATTTCATTATAATAAATTCCTTCCCTTCATTTTCCATCGTTATGTACTCCATATTTCAAAAAGTGTTTTTATAAAAAACTAATTATTTTGTTCGAAAACACATTTTCTTCCAAAATCATGTTTTCTAAAAATGATTTTAAATTGTTTTCAAATGTTTTATAAAATAAATATTTACCAATGGTATATTTTTAAAAAAATCAAATATTTTTCATGTCGATTTACAAAAAAAAATCCCATGTAGCTTTCACAAAAATTTCTAGAAGAATCATTTTTCTTAACCTGCATGACATGAATTATATTTCCTACAACCATGAATGATAAATTTAATAATGCTTCAATTACTTGCTTGAAATTTTTTGAAAATAAATTTTCCCTTTAATATTTTTGAAATATCTTTATTATTAAAAAGTGATTTCCAATTAAAAATATTTTGAAATTATTTTATATTTTGAAAGGATTTTTTGAAGAGGAAATAATATTTTATAGAAGAAATGTTCTAAGTGATTTCTAAATATTATTTTATAAGTTTTAATGTTTATCTTTAAACAATATGAAATACATAATATTTTTATGATGTTTATTTTTAAAATTTTATTGTCAAAGAATAGTTATTTTACTCAATAATATTTACATTTTACTTTTTTCCAAATTATTCTATATCTATGATGACAACTATTAAGGATACTTCTACTTTACTGGGGATGTTGTCCGAGGATACCATTATTATTCTTTCTATGAATGTTTTATGATTATTATAACATGATTTTTATGAGGCCAAGTATACCTTACATGAAATATAGCTTGATTTAACTCTTGTGAAACCCGGTTCAATTCAAAAGTTGTGATATAATTAAAGGATTATGAATCCTATCTATTTTCCATAGGTTATAATATAATGAAATGTTAATGAAAAAATTTTATTCCATATGTTATGATAGGATTAATGTTCAATGATATCAGGGCACCCATATGATTGATTTTAATTATGTGAATGGTGGGACCTATATCTTTCCCCAATGAATTATGTATTGAAAAATGATCTATGATCTAAGAGGGTACAAATGTGGCTTTCCAAAGAATGAAAAGAAGGAAATACATGTTGTTATCCCATGCCTAAAAATTATTTTACATGGGTGGTTACCCAGAATAAGAGGCATATACATGGGTGGTTAGACCAACCCTAACATGGTTTTAATATAATGGGGTAGATTAAAGATAAGATTTTATATGATTATGTACATTCCATAAAACAATGTCTTTTTCCAGTTTTATGTTCTCATCGCTTGTGATTATTGATTTATTTTTTATTCATGTCTTATGAACTACAAATATTTATTCCAAGAATCAAGATTAGGATCTTTGGTATGCAGGTTATAGTTTTCATATTTTTTACTCATGTTATCATAACCTTATTATCATGTTATGGTTATCTATCTTCATTTCTTATCCATACCCAGAATTTGATCTCACCCTTTCTTATGTTCCCTTTCCCCATGTTATGAAGAAACGTTTTATTTAGGTTTTCCATATTAGTAGTAATAAATGGGAATATATTTGTGGAAACATTTAAGATCTTTCACCAAATTTAATCATGATTATATAGTCTCCAAATACACTAAACTATCATGTCTATTAGGCATGTGTATTTTTAATGTATTTAACGTTCATATAAATGTATAAAATATCAATATATTACAATTATGAGTCATTATAGTTGATATCAAATGAATGGATTTTTTTACTCTTTGGAATCAACAATGAGAAAACATAGGTGGGATCCCTATGGATATATCTAATGATATTTCAAGTGATTCCTCTAAGGTTATGTATAAGGATGACTCAATGTATATTGAAATATACTATAAATATCGTAAAAGTTATAGAGAGTGGTTTTTAAGAAATTATATCCATGTTTGTACACTACATGTGGATGTGGAATTGTAAGAGAGTTACATAGGGCCAAAATCCCATAAAAGGGTGTACTTACCTAGACTCGATCATCACATGGTGTGTGAAAATGATCCTTTATTCACACTTTATATGACATTATTAGGGGTTATTCTTTGTAAATTTAGAAACACTTTCTAAATAATCATGATGTATTTAAATAAATGATGATAATAAATGACATATAATAAATCTAAGTTAACATAGATTGTAAATTTGTCATTGTTTAGACATTATATAAGTCTTTTTTAATAATTATGTTGTTTCCCATAATGATTTTTTCTTCTCAAAACATTCTTTTGGTTTTATTCATGATTTGGAACCGAAATAATCTTCGTTGATTTTGAGTGTGACAAATAATTTAGTGACTATCCACCAAAGAAACCAATAATTATGGGATTTAGAATGGAATTTTTTTTCTTTTCACACACAAATTTCTCAATCTAGGGGTCATGATTGAGTTCCAAATGATTAGTGGGATAAAAATTCTCTTGATTTTGTAATGAGGAAATGCCCACCATATTTTAGTGGGACTATTGAAAGAATAGAAGATGATAAATGGTTCACCACCACTGAAAATATATTTTCCATACTCTAGATTTTAAATCATAATAAATTAATTTCGGTTCTCGACCATTTGCAAGGTGAGTCATATCAATGGCGGAATATTATCAAGAGTACAAGAAAATTAGATGAAATTGAATCCATTGATTCCAAAGAATTCAAGAACATGTTTTTTAATTATAAATTTCCTCATATTATTCAAAAAAATACTATAAAAGAGTTCTTTGAGGTAAATAAAAAGAATGAAAATTATTTATGTATATATGATTAATATTTTACATCACTTATAGGCCACGATTTTAGTATTATCATCAAACCTAAATGTAAATTTGGTGATTTATTAAATGACATAAAACTAAGTCTATGAAGGGTGTTATCTATATGAGACATCAATAGTTATAAATATATTGTTCAATTTTCTATAAAAGTGGGAATGGGGGTTGGATTTATGTATTAGTCTCATTATTTTGATATGAAGTAAAAAAGTGGAGGTTAAATGAAATCATAAGAACCATGTATAAAATAACATTATATTTACTTAATTCTAAATATGTAATAAGTATAGTGGAAATTTTATTAGGGGGATTACTATGTATTTTATGGGTTGAAATGATTTCAATCGAGAGGATGGTTGTTGAAGTGATTGGAGAGAGTTATCTAGTGAAGTGAGTAATTAAAAATTTCCATAGAATAGACCTCCCAAACAACAATGTCTCAGATAGAAACAGTTGGTGAATTATGCTATAATTTTCCAAAATCTATGGTTTAATAATGATGATCAATGCCAAAAAACATCTAAATAAAAATGAAAAGGCCAAATCTAATGCAATCATGATAGTTTAATAGAATATATATAATTTTGTCACACTAATCCTCCCTTAGTGGAAAATTTAATTTTTGATTTCATATGGATAAGACCTATGAAAATCCTATTTTTCATCCTTTAGTGAAATTTCATATGATTACTCCATCTACATGAATCCTAAAATAAATAAATCAAAATTTATATTCTATTAGTACAATTTTAATCCAAAAAATCAAGTATAAATGTTTTATATAAGATAAGATCTTATTTAATGAATAAATTATGAATTTTATCATTTGAAGCAATTATGTATTCAGGTTGGATTAAATTAAGAGTTGTGGATACCATCATGGGATTTTGAGTTTAATATTGATCATATGTTAAAAATCATTGACACCCCTCTTTAGGTTTTATGTGATGGGAATTAATTATGATTATGGATATTTGAAGAGAAATTTATTGAAATATAACCATTTGGTTTTTTATATAGTGATAATGTTATTTTTCATGGAGTCACATTACATTTTGTGGACATATGATTAAAGGTACTAGTAAAAATTGGGTTCTATCATTTCATTGATCATGAGATAATTATGGGTTATAGTGGATCACCTTACCAAGTCGGATAACCTCATTGATATTAGATAATATTTCACATTAGATATGAATTATAGTTTATACATTAAGTAATTGGTATGTTTTAATAGAGTAAAACATTAAATTTTATTTTAATGATATATGATGATTGGATTAAAGTTTTTGGTGTTGTATTTTGAAAGATATTGATATAGAGTTTAGCTTCAATACTATGAGAATAATTCATACCATAGAGTATATGTTATGATATTGTATAATGGATTTCAATGGTAGTTGGGATCACACCGTTCTCTAATTTATTTTCATTACAAGAATATCTTTCACTCGATCATTGAGAAGTCTTCATATGAAGCCCTTTATACATATTATATTGAAAATGAAAAAATAATGTTATTGGGATATCAGATTGCTGATGTTAAGTAAGATGGCGTTATATCCATTAAAAAAATGAAAGACTTAAAAATGTTGAAAAAAATTATGCTGATAACTTCGATGTAATCTAGAATCTAAAGATAATGAGAAGGAATTTCTATGAATTTCACTAAAGAAAGACAAGGAAAAATTAATCCCTAGATTTATCAGTTCTATATAAATAAATTATAGTATCACTAAAATATATTTTCATTTGGTGCTTCCGTTGAACCTATATTAAGGTAACGTTTTCTTCCATTTATCCATCATAATAAACTACATACTTGATCAATCTAATTTACTGAACTTAAAGGACATAAAAATGGAGCATGGTATTTTATATGATGAATAATTGATATAAATTATAGAATGAATAGATAAAGGTAAAGGAATAAAGACCAATCACATGGTTAGTTTATTTGGTGAATCCACCTACTTGAGAAAGTTATACAAGAACATGAGGAAGAAAAGATGTTGATGTATCCCCAGTTTTTGGCACCAAATTGAAAATTTTTAAAGGAGAAATTTATTTTATGGGATTAGAATGTAACACCATGAATATTTATGAATTATTTTGTTTAAAATAAAATAAATATATTTGATATATTGAACTACAAGATATAATAAGGATTTCTTGTGATAAATACAACATTTGGATAGTTTGTATTACACAGGACACCGAGTTTAACAAAACCACTATATATTATTAATATAATTATTTAAATTTGAACTTTATAACCTAGAAAATGTTCTTTGTAATATTAATAGTATTAAATAATTTGAAAGAAAATTTATATTTTTTTAAATAATGAAATTACATTTATAATAAAATACATAATTTTTATTATTAAAGTCATTATACGATTCAAAGATACAATTTTATGAAAAAATGGTTTGTGTGTATTTTTATAAAAAATTATAAAATTTGTTTTTTAAAATTGTATAAAATTAATTCTATAGAATAAAACTTATTTTATAAATTTTAATGTAACAATTATATTATAGTGAATTTTTTGGATTTTACAGAAACGTATAACTTTTTAACGAGTAGTCAAAACACAGAATTTTATTAGAAAATTTCCATTTCGATTAAATTATTTATAAAGATAAATTATAGTATAAATTTGTTTTGAATAAAAATTAGTTCAATTATACATAAATTAATTTAAATAATTTCATTTGAATAAATTTAATATTTAATTTAATATAAAAACATTGTAATCTTTTGATCATTCTCTCTTTCAAAACACGCTTTCTCATCTTGTATGTGGGATTAATATAAATATAATTTTCAAATTATATTAATATAATTTTGAAATTATGGATTAAATATTTATAATTATAATAATTTATATTACCTAATAAGTTAAATGTAATATTTTACAAAAAATTAATAGTAAAAACATTACAAATATTTTATCATGGTTAAGGAAAAAATAGATTCATTATATGATTTAACTGAGAATATAGGGTAAAATGACCCAAAAATTTTCCAAAACCCATTGTATAGACATATTTAGAACATATATATTATATTATATAGATTAATAAATATTTTATCCTTACTAAATGAAAAAACATCAGTGGGTTTTAATTTTTTAATAATATTACAAGTGTTCAACTTGCCTCGCTTATAAAAGGTCATCCCTTATCTACTCTTAATCATAGCAAGAAATCATATTTTTTCCACCAAGAACTACCCAAATAGTTTCATGAAAATCCATTATATCATTATATAACACTTATTATTGACATAAATCCAAGATGATAGGGATTTTTTACAAACCTAAAGAGGATACCCAACAAATAGGTAACATTCATCAAAGTGTATTTTTAAAAAAAAAATAAACCTCATTAAATTATTATTTTTCCTTGATTATATAATAAAATAATTATATATAATATACTTACTTTTTTTATGATATTTTCATGACCTAAAACTATCTCAACTTACATCAAATGTTTTATGAAATCTTCATTTGTGTGTATGGAAGACTACTGCCTCGCGAATCGATGTCATTCATTTTTCCATTAAAATCTCTCAAGGATATATGTAATGATGAATTTATTGTTTTTATATGTTAATTATGATATTATTATTATTTTTTAATTATTATATAACACATAACACTATGTTTTCCCTTTTTTGGTATTATGATACAGTCGCTCGTGTGTTTGGAAGACTATACCCTCATGAAGTGATGTGAACAGTTAATAATTTACATTGAAGGAAATAATGATGATTTTAATGAAAGTATTTTATATATATTATGTATAAGTTACACTATAATTACAAAATATCATTTTCCTTTCTTCCTTTAAATATGATAACAAAATGGAAACAATGTTAATGTGTATGTATGACCTACCATATCAATTATTGGTGTATATTATTTTATATCAATAAATTTTATGGATTAAAATAAAAACATATATTATTAATATATATTATATTTATATCATAGTTAATATTCTAGATATGATTAAATCATAATTAATTTAATAGGAAAAAACATAAAAAATCAAAACATATATGAAAAATGAAGCAGTTATAACCCAACACATAACATTATCAGGAAATTATTAATAAAAAATATACAGTATGTTATATATAAATATTTTTCAGTAATAAATGTATAATAATCGCATGTTTATTAAATAAGAGTTTTGAACATGTAATTAAGAATCCAATACATAAGGTAAAGTATTTTCTTATCACTCTTTTATTTCTAGGGGACATGAAAAATCACAACTTATTTTTTTATCTATTGTATATACTGAAACATTGACATATTATATCAATTATAAAATTATATTAAATATATTTAATGTTTCATTTTATTTTATTCTTTATTTTGGATTAATAATAAAAGGATTACTAAAGGAGTAAGGTACTTTCATCTCACTTTTTTTCTTCAATGAGAAACAATACATATTCACCTCCTATTTCTATTATGTGGTGTATATAATTAAAATGAATTTATGTTATAATTATTATAATTTTATGTATTGGTTTTTACATAACCATTTATGGATCTAATTTTCAGGGGGATTATGGTTCAAAAAATAACTAATTAATAAAGGATTTTTGTCTCAATTTGACTTTAATGAGACATATGTTATGTTATTCACCAATAATCCTCTTCAAGGTGTGTATAAAATCTTCTTTGACATGTAATATCATAAATTTATTAATAATAATGATATTCTATGTTCCATTTTATATTATTCTTTCTATGTACTTATGATTAAAATTTAACAAAGTTCTAAAAATATTATGTTACAATCTCATTGTTTATTAGAATTTTTTTTAATATGATTCCCATGATAAAATAAAATGAAAAATCTCTAAATAAAGTAATGATATATTTTATCCTATATTTATGGAATGATAATACATTATTTCCATTCATTTTCACATTTTTATGTACTAAAAAGTTCAAAATGATGGTTTTTAAAAAAAATCATTTGTTTGGTCGAAAACAATATTTCTTTTAAAATAATGTCTTCGAAAAATGTTTTAAAATTTGATTTTATCATTTTCCGAATGGTTTATGAATGAAATTTTTAGTCATATATTAATTTATAAGATAATTTATTGAGAGGAATCTTCATGTTGATTTCCACAAAATATCCAATTGGATTTTACAGAAAATGTGAAAAGAATATTTTTCTTCACATGAACGGAAATAATAGTATTTCCCACATTCATTACATCTCAATGATTTTATGCTTCCATAAAAAAATGTCAATGTCATTTTAGAATAAAATTTGTTAATTAGTAATTTGAAAATTTGAATAATTTATCTATGTGGGTTAATGTGAAAATAAGTTCGAAGTTTTTTAAGTTATTAAAAGAGTTTTTCATATAATAAATGAAATTTTTCTTCAAGAAATGTTTGAAATTACTTTTAGATGTTCCTTTATATTTTTTCATACTAATTTAAATGAAAATGAAATCCAATATACTTTTAGACATTATTTTAAAAATGTGGTTTTCAATGAATGGTTATTTAACATAATAATCATTCCAAGTGATTTTTCATTCAATATAATTCTCTAAAAAATATGGCATCCATTGAGGTTACTTATGAATTAATGGGGATAATCCAAGGATAATATTCTTATTCTTTATATGAATTTTCTATGATTATGATGATGAAATACATATGAAAACATTTTCTATTACATGGGATATACTATGATATTATTTTTATTAAAACCTATGTATTTTCATGCGTTATTATATGATGAAAGAATTAAATTATTATTAAAAATGTGACTTTTCAAAATTATTATGAAATTGTGAATAATTTAAAAAAAATTAATTTCATGCGTTATAATATGGCTAATGCTTCATGTTTTTTGTGGCACACTTACGTATGATTTTAATTATATGATTTCTGGGATATATATATCCCTCAAAATAATTGGGTAATGATAACTTCTCTATGAGATGAGAGAGTGTACAGGTGGTTAAACCAATCCCAAAAAGTAGGGTACACCAGTTATTAGCCCAAGCCATATGCAGGTACGTGGTTAGTTATCCCATCACTAAATGAGATGAATTTATATATGGGTATCCTTGATGGAATATTTTCTATTCTTTTGTGTATTACAAGAAAATATGTTCTATTAAATTATTTTCATCTCATGGATCATTCAATTTGATTTCTTTATGATTCATATCTTATGAAATACAAATATTTATGACGTGAAATAGTTTTCAGATATTTGATATATTGGGTATGACTTTCATTTGTCATACTCTTGTTATGATACACATATGTTCATGTAATTCTTATGTATCACTATGTTTCCTTATCCTAGGTTATGATGAAATGTTTTATGTCGAGTATGACTATGAGGAGTGGAAAATGCATAGATATTTGTGGGAAACATTTAAGATCTATCACCAATTTAGAAGACTGTGTCCCTAAACTCAAAATACTCTATACTATTATGGTTCACATGTGTTTTTCATTGTAATTTATTGATTATCCATATTATAAGATGAAATATATATTTTTGAAAATCTTATGTATCTATATAATCTTTTAAGTAGAAGATTGCATTGGAATAGGATGATATTATTGAGATAGAGATAATTATTCAAGATTATGTGCTTGAAATCTTTATCATATTTAATTATATATAATGAAGATGTATATTGTTGATGTATGATACATTGTAGGTGAATATGATATAGACCAAGATTAAATTTATCTATTTTCAATCGGAACTATATGAAAATAAATGATAATATACAAGTTGATGTGTTCATACTTTTGACAGAAGTAAAAACACTAGTGGTAATAGAAATTCATTAGTAGTGTTTATTAGATCTATTTAATATAATATCATAGCGATGAAAATTTAATAATAAATATAGACTAATTACTGTTAGTGGTTTCTATATCTATAATATTTGAGTATGTAGTGGCTTATGATGGAGCGTAAAATATAGTTAAGAAACAACAATTTCATGTTCTTGATTAAACCAATATTAAGGGTATTTTCATTATTATAATAAAATATAATGATGGAATCAATCATGTTGGTATTCTTTTGGGTAAAGAAAAAAATGGATTCATAGGGATATAAGTACATGAGATATTTTCTCAAGGTATTGAAGTTATAATAATCAAATTTTCTATAAAGGAATTTTTAAAAACCAATAGTATGGATGAAAAGATATTCTAGTCCAAACAGTTATTGTTATACTCAAAATAATCATTTATATCATTTGGGAGCGAATAGATTACTATTCATTAGTAGTTGGATCTGGTGAAATAGGGTTCCACTGGAGTTGGTGTCCTAGAACTAGTAAACATATACATTATATTACCTGTATATTCATGGATTTTAAAATTTATAAGAACATTATGATATATTTATTATTCATCTATTTGAAACATTTTAATAATGTAATAGATTATCTTTCAAATTGATGAAGTTACTCATTGTGATGAGTAATTTTCATATTCATAATGATAATATTATATGTGGTTTTATGTTCAGATAAAATTCTATAATGGGATAAATCATATAATTAATTTTAGGTGTGAGTAATCATAAGAGGACGATACATCATCTCATGAGTTTCTCACTTGGTAATCTCCAAAGGGGATATTATTATAACTGAACCACTATTAATAATTCAACCTATTTTTTATCATTGTTTATTCCTTCCTACGAGCATGTGTAATAAATTATAATTATTTTTAATGAATATCATGAGTTACATGACTATATTTATGGTCATGAATCAAAAAAACATATATTCACAGTGTATATGGGAATATTATGGGCATCCCATGTGATAGTTTATTAATGAATATATGGAGGAAGGATTTTTCTATTCACTATGATAGAAGATGATATCATATCCCTTTGATTGGAATATAATATTTTATTTAAATTCTACTTCCAAGATGTAAGAATGGGTTGATTCATAATTGAAAATAAATAAATATTGATTATAATGTTTGATAAAATGGTTGAAAACCCATCTTTATGTGATATCAAGACATAAGGATTATATTACACTGTGATCATTTATATACGATTGTTGTTATTGGTACATATCATCTTCATATAAGTGTTTCTTGTCCCATTTGTAGGAATTAATCATGGAATAAATGAAAACCAACATAATTCCCATATGAAAGAGTCCTATACGGTAACACATAATCTTTTCCCTTTGATCATGGTTAAATATTATTTGTTTTTTACAATTAGAATGATATTACTGTGGTAATAGTTGGTTCCCTAGACCCAACTAGAAAAATAATTTTGATTACTCCATCATGTATATAGTTATATATAAATGATGTATTCTAAACATTATAGTGTAGAAATTTCAACATAAACTGTTAAATCATAATCTACATAGATTAATTGTCATATCAAAAGGTTATATCAGATCCCATGATATAATTAGAAACTAAAGATACTATGAAATTAATATTAAAATATGGTACTATGTTCTAGATAAAACACACTAAATGTACACAGTTGATGTTTAAAAATAACGTTTTGGGGTCTCATAGCCATTTAGACTTCATTTGATGATATTCTCAATTGGTGGTCTCTAGTAGTGAGATTGTGAGGATAGACATGTCAATATAAACACCTCATGTTTTGGGTGTCATTGGTTTTTCTTATATACCAACATGTGCATTGGTCTATGGACTTGAAATCATTACCATTTTGATCCATTTTGTTGTGTACATTGATGCCTGGTAATATCCAAGATATTGAAATTGGGGTGAGGTAGCTTCTGTGGGCTTCATCATTGGAGGTATAGAATTGGTTGAATGGTCAATAATGGAATTGTAACTTATAGTAAGTGGATGTAATGTATCCTGAGACTTGTATATTAGGATAGTAGTATCTTCATAAGACCATGTCCATGGTAGTCTAGGTTAAATGTATCTAGATAAAATCAAAAAATAATAATGAAAGGAAAGGATAATGACATGGGTGTGTATCCTTATTTATGATACATCTAAATACAATGATTTCAAATTACACACTGCATTTCCATAGGTTGTTTTTCATTGCTATGAAAATCCTTATCTCATTAGTGGCCATTATGGGTTTCTAGATCCTTATTTTTTCAATGAGTAGAATTCAATAATATTGATATGTGGTCTTATAGGGTCACACACTATAGTATATTCAATAATATTCTCTATTTAGTTGAATAGGTATTAGGAAATAGTGGGACCCACCATTGGGGCCTGAGATTTTTCCAACATATATGGTCACCAATGAAATAAATAAATTCATATTATTCAAGTTATGAATGACTGAAATTGATTTTATTTAATAAATGCATTTACAAGTTTTAAACTAATAAAATGTAAATATTATATGAATGAATATAATTTTAAAATTTTCAAGGTTTATTTGATATATGTAGGAATGAAGAGTTGAGTAAATAGATTGTGATTTATAACATAATATATTTTTTATATTACATGACTTTTATAATAATATAAATGGTATTAATGGCTCAATATAGTAGTCAAAATAACATTTATATAGTGTGTAAAAATATCCAACGGGCTAGGGAAGAAATTCTAGGTATGTTCATAACACACTATATATAGAGGAGGAGAGTATCTCACCAAATAATATTCACTTATCAATGGTGAGATCTTATCTTCCTCCCTTCTTCAGCCTCTTATATTCTAGAAAGAGAATTTCTCAATCCAAAGATTTGATTGATGTTTCTCTCTGCATCAAAAGAAAGGTAATGAGATGATTTTTGGAGCGATGAAGGCATTATTAGATCCTCACACTAGTACCAAAATTTTGACAATAGATTTTCAGGGATTTATGAAGCATGTGCAGATGATCTAGAGGAATTTGACTTTGGAATCATAGAGTAGTGATCTACAGCAATGAATGGTGAATGACTACCTGGATTCATATTGATCCAGGTATTTATGGTTTAAGTTTTTTTCTTAAAACTCTAACATGTTATCCTTGTGATCATACTAGGTATAACTTCACCAGAGATGATGTTTTCATATCGATCGTCAGTGGAAATTTTTGAAATACCTTTTTTCTAGGCTTCCACTAAACGCCCAGTATATTCAATTTATATTAGAATGACACATAATTTTTTTAAGCCAAGTAATAATTATATGTGAATTAATTTTACAATAGGGCATCATTCCAGTCTCTATGCCACATAAAATGTTTAAATCTGAAACTTCATGACCATTTTGAGATAATATAATGTCTTAAATCAGATTTCAATTGGTAGTTATTAATGTATAAATTCTAAGAACATTTATATATTGTAGTACCTGGAAAACATCGGTGTAATAATTTGTCGGGAACATGTTCATCGCCGAGAAAACATTTTCACTTCACATTTCCAGTGACAAGAATAGGTTTTTTTGGACAATATTGGTTTCCACACATTTTTTAAAAAACATGATAATAATAAAAATAATTATTATTATTTTATGAATAAAACTAGTTGTTTAATTTTGGTTAATTTACCCATATATAAAATAAATAAGAATAGTCCGTAGGTAGAAAAACATAAAAATAATACTTTCCAAGGGGACAAAATTCATCAGGTGGAACCATCTTTCTCATTGGCTAGAAATTGTCTCCCTCAACAAACATGTGATCCGGCTACCCTAGAACCACAGACTACCACCATTCTCATCACCCCTAATATCACTCAACAACATCCTGAGAACAACCAGCCTCTGACAAGGGACCTCCAATCCAAGAGGTGGGAATCTTCATCACCCATCATGAGACCTAGAGCCACCACCATCCCAGTTGGGTGGCCCACTTCTATCACGACATGATCTAGCCACTCAGGTCTGGTGAAGTAACCAAAAAACACCCCAAACAACACATGTGTATACTCCTCCACACAGTCATCCTTATCCTATACACTGGTCTAGACCCCATCTAACCTCCACTTGGTGAGCTTGTCGGCTCCCCTTTGTGGATGTATATCCCACCATTGAGGCACCTCCCACCCTAGAGACACCTTTTTTGTTGGACCAACCATGAACAAACTATCGAAGGCCCTCCTGTCCTAATTCCAACCTCATTCCTCATGGTCTCGCTAGATGGAGGGTTTTCCACTACTCTCTACTTTCACGGACAACATATGCAAGGTCCATTGACTATCGATTACATGATATATTAAATTGACATCCTATTTTAGTGATTGGGACTCCATCACCTATGTTATGTCATAGAAAAAAACCACATGTGGTCATCTGGAAATTCTTGTTACCTAAATTTCTTATGGATTGTCGTAGGTATGTGAAAGTATCCCAGTTTTATAGCCTCACAGTTTTTCTCAGTATTTTATCTTACTTACGAGATGTGGATTTGAGTGGGTCTTCTCTTCCCGAAATGGGCTAGGGTGGGATTTCCCAGACCAAAAAACCCATGAATGGGGTTTGTACAGTTCTAAAGGGGCCTTCGTGGGTTCTAGATGACCCGTATAGGGTTTTCATGGAGTTTTCGGGGTTTAGTAAATTTTTTATAACAAAAAACTGATTAATTTGAATAATTTAATTTTGGATTTAAATATAATTAATTAAATATCAAATTTTGGTTAAATTAATAATTTTTACCATTTTGAGTTACAATAATTTAATTTAGGTGTTAAAATAAATAAATAATTTAATTTAATTTTTTTCATTAAAATTAAATTGATTAATTGGTCCAAATGAAAAAAATTATTTTTATTAATAATAACAGTTACTTTTTTTATATAATGCCCCCCGAAAAATAATTTAATTCATTTAATTTAAATACTAAGTTTAATGAGTATTGAATGATCATAAGCCATTGACTGAAAGATGTATGTTTGGTGAATGTTTTATTTAATTATTTAATCATTGAAAAGGTTGTTATTAATAATTAGTTTAAATAAATTATGATATGTGTGTCTTATAAGCATCATTATATGTATAAGGGAATTTTTGTCCATTTTTTTAGATTTATTTTTTCACCCTGGATATCCCCTCAGTTGTGTGGAGTACTATTGTATAATGATGATGATGAGCAGTGACATATTCTGAGAAAGATTATGGAGATGAATAATAATAGATCATAACATATTTGATGGGAACACCCTAAAACTCGATTCACAAGAAACGTGACTCAAGGTATTACCCCTAAGGTCTATGTTGATCCATTATTCACTCAATGGATAAAACACTAGACTCGTCACATAATTATTTCATCATTTTATTTTTTCATGGTTTATTATTTTATATATTTGTAGTTTATGTGTGATCACATAGAATAATAAACTAGTATGCAAAGATAAAATGAACATGTGACAACATGAATTTTTTTCTATTTATTGCAAGATCAGTTGAGTGTGAGATCACAAAGTACCTGATTATTTAATTAAAAAGTATTTTTATTTATCATTTAAAAATAATAAAAACTTGAATGAAATATTAAGTCCTAACTACCATCTGTTGTTCAAATTTTAACAAAACTGAGTGTTCGGGGGTTCTTGTTAGCCAAAGTTTCATGTGTCTATTATTACCAATGATTTTTTATGATTGTAGTGGGTGGACATATTTATAATGTTTTCAAGTATTAGCCAAATCAATCTTGATATTATTTTAGTGTCAAGAATTTAGTTAATGAATTTATGATTTTTGAAGCTGATATATCAATAAAAATGCCTATTAACCATGATTTTATGCGGTTGGCCAGTCAAACGCCAACCATAAACCCTCTATGTAGTGTCATAGACAAAGACTGTAGACTATGAGTTATAGTTCAAGGATCTTTCATACTATAATACTAATGTTGAAAAGTATTTTTATTCTAGTACATATAGTTATTAGAATACAATAAAATAGTGGTAGATATTTAATAATTTATTTGATTAATTAATCAATAATGTCTACATCGGTAATCAAGATAAAAAGAAAAAATCTACTAGAATTTACTTTTTGTAGGAAATGGAAGGTTACACCACAAGAAATCCTATTATAAATTATGGATAGATGAAATGTCCCAAAATAAAAAAAATATCCATGTACATTATAGGTTCTTGCGCACAATACTATGGTATTGGAAATTCATAGTTCAATTTTCTAAAATACAAGTTATTTTATCTATGGAAGTGAGGGTGTAAAAATTCTTATAGGATACTCATGTATGTAGAATATGATGTTTATTGTCACGAACCGTCCCCCAGGGCCCGTGTCGTAACTACCCCAATCCCACCTTCCATAGGCCAGGGGTTGGCGACTAGCACCAAAGGTGTATATCCCTAAACTGGTAAGGCATTTCCTTTATAACTGAAAACAAACACATCGGAGTACACAACTGAAAGCAAAACACTAGGTAAAAACTGTATACAAAAAAGTGTGCTGGAAAGTAAAAGGGTCCAGAAATAAAATAATAACTGTAAAGTACAAGTACAACTGAAAAAGGGGAAAACAGCTCAAAGGTAAAGAGATTCTCCTGGATTGTCCTCCGGGGTTCCTACCTGATGAGTAGGTACAGATGGACACCTCAGCACTCCACGTCCATCAGACTCCACTGTGTACTGACTCGTTGTAAGTTCTACCTCTGGGTACCGTCCAATCCTGGTGCTCTCATCCTCCGTCAGCGTTGTCCGTCATCTGCATCCAACACAACGAGGTGCGGGCATAGCCTGTGTACGGGTGAGTATAACGATACTCAGTAGGGACCCCGAGACACTCAAGGTCTCACAAAATCTAACAAGGATAAATCACAATGTACAAAATCAACATATAACCATTACTTAGGTATATGCCCATACATATACCTAAGTTATCTACTAACCCATCTCAATCATGAAAAAAACACAAAAGTCAAAAACTCAGCTCAAACCAGGATTTTTATTATCGAAACCATGGATGGTGGCGTACTCCTCCTCTATAGAGTACAGTGGGTCTGCCATGTCACACAGAGTCACTTCCCACTATCCTAAGACTGCTGAGGCACTCCTCCTGTCGAGTGCCATGGGTCTGATGCGTCACACAGAGGCGCTCCCCAACGTGGAACTACCGTGTCACACAAAAGTGATCCCCTTAATATCCTACAAAGGTACTCCTCTTGTCGAGTATCATGGGTCTGTCGCGCTCACACATAGGTGATCCTCCGCCATGGGTATGTCGCGTCACACAGAGGTGCTCCCCAATAGGCTAGTTGAGTCACTCTGAGTCGAATCGGTCAAGCAGTCATCGGGTCTCGACCAGCTACTAGGTCTTCGTACTCTGTCTGCTCATCACCGGAATGATCCGCTCCACAAGCTACTGGTTGATACTCCAAGTGTCGTTAAGTCTCATGTAGAAGTATCTCAAAGCAATACCACGTCATAGAGGTCTCGATGCAACAGACAACGCTTCAATGAGATGCTCGGTCTGTGAGTTATTAGCCATTTAGTCCCAGGGGCCCGATTGGATTCCTGTACGAACCAACCCGACTGTATCTCAACTTTACCTCGAACTCTAGTGGGGTATACTCAAAAGGACCATCTCTCATCGAGATTATCAGCACCACTGACATCTCGTCAAATGGACGTCCGGTGCCACAGATATGGCCAAAGTAAGCAAAGGGTCGGTAGTGGGCACGGGTCCGGTCCGACCTGGTCAGACCGACTCGGCCCAACCCAGTCTGGGTTGACCTTGTCTAGGTCAACCCAAACAGACCCGATGGGTCTGACCCAGCCCTTTGGGCTTGTCAGACCACTAAGTTAGGCCTGGTCCGTTGGGCCCTGCCCAGCGGACTGTGAGGGCAGTTCGGCCCAGATGCCACCACGCAGGAAACTCAGGCCGAAGGCCAGGGCCGGTTTGTTCAGTCCCGCGAGGGGCGTGGCTCAGGAGTTCAGTGGTCGGGAGGCCAGTGGGCAGGCCGTGCGGGGTGCGGGCAGGCCGGCTGGATGCCGGGCAGGCCACGGGTGCGCCGGGCAGGCCGCTGTGGCGCGCGGGCAGCGCGCGGGGGTGCCGGGCAAGCCGCCAGCAGGGATGGGCAAGGTCGTAGTGGCACTTGGGCTACGCGCGGGGGAGTCGGGCAGGCTGCCGGTGGATCCGGGTAGCACGTGGGGCACGCGGGCAAGCGGGGCGCGGGCAGGCGGTGCGGTAAGTGGAGGCGGGACGGCAGGCATGGCGGGGCGCGGTGGTGCGCGGGCAGGCGGCGCGGGGCGCGGCGGCGCGCGGGCAGGTGGTGCGGGGCGCGGCGGCGCGCCGGCAGGCGACGCGAGGGGAGGAGGCGCGCCGGCAGGCGGCACGGGGCGCGGCGGGGTGCGGGCAGGAAGCGCGGGGCGTGACGGTGCGGGGGAAGGCGGTCGCGCACGGTCAGGCGGCGCGGGGGGCAGCGGCGTGCGGGCAGGCGGCGCGGGGCGCGGCGGCGCGCGGGCAGGCGGCGCGGGGCGCGGCAGCGCACGGTCAGGCGGTGCGGGGTGTGCCGGCGTGCGGGTAGGCGACGCGGGGGCGGCGGCGTGCGGGCAGGCGGCACGGCGGCGTGCGGGCAGGCGGCGCGTGGGCAGGCGGCGCGCGGGGCGGGGACGCGCGGGCAGGCGGCGTGGTGTGCGGCGGCGCGCAGGCAGGCAGCGCGGGGTGCGGCGGCGGACGGGCAGGTGGCGCGGGGGCAGGCGGCGCGGGGCAAGGCGGCGCGCGAGCAGGCGGCGCGGGGCCCGAAGGCGCGCGGGCAGGCGGCGCGGGGCACAGGGTGCGGCGGCATGCATGCGGGCTCCGCGAAGCACTGCGGCACACGAGCAGGCCACGGGGTAGGCTGGAACGCGTTGGGCAGCATGCGGGTAATCTGCGGTTCACACGGTGGGTCACGGCGGTGTTCAACCGGAAGTATAGGTGTGACGCGGGGGCGGTGCGATTCGCGGAGGTTGCGGGTAGCGCGGCCTTCGTCGTTTCCGCCTTCATTATCATCGCCTCATCGCCATGCCGAAGAATCATTACGAAAGAACAACGGAGGGAGTCGTGCCATGTTAGTTTGGCCCGCACCCTCCCTGTTTAGAGATGATATCATTTGGCTCATCAGAATGAAGCTCAACAATTAATTACAACACTTTGTATCAATTTTTCATTCGATGATGAGAGGAAGAAAAGAGAAGCATCGACATACAATAACCCCCTACATTATTATTTGTCGTTCGTCATTCGTTGATGTTTGAAGTCACGGGAAGAAGACGAAATAATTCATCATTCGTCGCGTCCGCCATGATCTCTGAATCCCGATTTGAGTCGGTCGTGGAAAGCGCTCCACATAGGTAGGATTCGAGGAAAGAAGTCAAAGAAGAAATCTGGCGTTCTTCGCATTCTTCATTGGGAGGAGCGTTCTTCATTGGGAGCACTTTTCTCCCTAGCTCTTCTCAATTACACCAAAAGAGAAATGCCAGCGAAATAATATTTGATTAGTCATCTAATATTACGTTGTCACACCAATTCAAAAATGAGAATTAAAAACTTGGCTCCACCAAATTAAATGCACGAGTGTTGTCTCATTAATTTGGAGGATGCCAAGAGGCTCACCTTAATAAAACACATGTGTTGGCGCAATTAATTGTGCGGGGAAGTCAAGAGGCTCTCCCTCATTAATGAGGGAGTGTGGAGAGGTTTAATCCTCCCCCATCAATAGGGGCCAGGTGGTCCCCACACCTATCATTAATAGGGAGGTTATGCGGCTCGCGTGGTCCCCACCTCAATTATCCTCCCACTGGAGGTTATACTCGGGTGGGACCCACCACCATAACCTCTCATGGGAGGTTAGGGTGTGGCAGTCCCACCACCAACTCCCAAGGGGAGGTTTTAACCAACACACTCAACACATGGAAGCTTAAAAATAAAATAAAGTGTTGTACTTTATTTTATTATTTTTTCATAAAAATCCAAAAACTAACTTTTATTCTCGATCATCTGTCGTCGAGGTAAAAGACTTATTAAGAGAATACTGGCGCTGTGAGTTCAATGGTTCCCTCAGATTTTAGTTTCGAGCACCGGCTCACAAGTTATAAAAACATGCTCGTACGCTTACTGAATGTACCCAAACAAAATTTCAGAAATTGATTCTGGGCACACCGGGCCTCATAATCAAGC
Organism: Viscum album; assembly: GCA_963277665.1. Classification (NCBI taxonomy): domain Eukaryota; kingdom Viridiplantae; phylum Streptophyta; class Magnoliopsida; order Santalales; family Viscaceae; genus Viscum; species Viscum album. Next base: position 1,844,170,620 of record OY728132.1, on the reverse strand, counting down.
ACCGTTAATTTTCACAGATTCATAAAAAACCCATGTATTTAATAAAAAAAATTCCCATGGAATTTTCAGGTCTTTACATTCTCCCCACCTCAGGGATTTACGTCCCCGTAAGCTACAACTCACACTAAGGAAACAAATGGGGATACTGAGCACACATCTGAGCCTCCCACTCCTTAGAGGTTCTCATGCTGTCAATGAACGCGCACCAGAGGTATCGACCATCCATGTAGGACATGCTCCTATAGATCCTCAATCTCCACTGGAACCTCTGTGAATGTGTCCCCATCGTCGATGTCCAGCTTCCCATGGTCGATGATGTGAGAAGGGTTGTGCATGTATCTCCTCAGTTGAGATACGTGGAAGACGTCATGCACCTAGTGTAACTGAGGTGGAAGAGCTAGGCGGTAAGCTAACTTGCCTACTCTGCTGAGGACCTGGAAAGGTTGGATGAACCTTGGAGATAACTTTCCGCCTCAGAAAAATCTCTGTAGGCCTCATCGAGGTGAGACCCGTAGGAAGACGTGGTCGCCATCCTCGAACTCTAGAGGTCTCCGTCTCCTATCAACATACGACTTATGTATGCTCTGCGTAGTCTTCATCCGCTCCTGGATGATCTACACCTTCTCTGTGGTAGCTCGTACCATCTCTAGTCCCACTAGTGCTGACTCCCCAGGGTCTGTCCAGCACAGGGGTGATCTGAAAGGTCGACCATACAAGGCCTCAAAAGGTTCCATACCGATGGTGGAGTGATAACTGTTGTAGGAAAACTCCATTAATGGTAAGTGATCCTCCCAACAGCGACTGAATTCGAGGACTCATGCATGTATCATGTCCTTGAGGGTCTGAATGGTCCTCTCAGTCTGGACATCTATCTGAGGATTGAAGGCGGTGCTCAGACGTAGCTGCGTCCCGAAAGCCTCCTGCAACCCCTTCCATAGTCGGGAAGTAAATCGTTTGTCACTGTCGGAGACTATATAAGTGGTACTCCATGAAAATGCACAATCTCTTATACATAGAGGTGTCTCAAGCTCTTTACTAAGCCATTCTCTCTGATCGTTAAGAATTGGGCCGACTTGGTGAGTCGGTCGACGATCACCCAAATCGAATCATGACTCCTGGATGTATGTGGAAAACTCATAACGAAGTCTATGGATGTCTCATCCCACTTCCACTCTGGGACCTCTGAGGGATGAACCAAGCCTATTGGTACCTGGTGCTCTGTCTTCATTTGCTGACAAGTGAGGCATTGTGAGAAAAACTCAGCTACCACCTTCTTCATACCTGGCCACCAGTGCTGTCGTCAAAGATTCTGGTACATCTTCACCACTCCTGGATGTACCACTAGAGGGGATGTGTGGAACTCCCTCAACACTTTTTCTTGAAGTGCCACTGGTAACAAGGTACATCCTCTGAAGAGGATGACGTGCTCCCCGCCTTCAGAAAATTCATCAGGTGTCTGCCATGTGGATATCTGATCACATCGTGTCTCGCAGTCAGCGTCCCCATGTTGTGCCTCCCTGGCTTGCTGCAGAAGTGGGGGTGTGACTGTAAGAGACTGTAGGAATGCTACTCCATCTCTATCCACAAAGGATATCTGTAAAGAAGTCATCTACTCTGTCGCCTCTCCTAGTAGTTGTATACCAGATCTCCTCCTGAGATAATCTGCTACAACATTCCCTTTCTCAAGAGTATAGACTATCTCGAAGTCATAGTCCTGGAGGAACTCGAGTCATCGCCATTGTCTCAGGTTCAGGTCCTTCTGAGAGAAGATATACATGAGACTCTTGTGATCAGAGTACACGGTAAAATGTTCACCCATTAGATAGTGCCGCCACATCTTCAAGGATAATACCACTACTGTTAACTCCATATCATGGGTAGCATAGTTCTTCTCATGTTTTCGAGAACCATATGTGATCGAAGCTCGCTCCTGTATCAAAACACACCCGAGTTCGTTCCCTGATGCGTCGCAGTAGACTACGTACCCTATTCCTTCCTCTGGAAGCCTCAAGATGGGGGAACTAGTCATCCTCTGCCTCAGCTCTTGGAAGCTCTACTGGAATCTCTCCGACCACATGAAGGATTTCCCCTTCTTCGTTAAGGCTGGTAGAGGAGCTGCAACTTTGGAGAAGTCTGGAATGAATCTCTGGTAGTATCCATCCAATCCCAGGAATCTCCGTACCTCCGTCACACTCTTGGGTGGCTCCCAAGAAAGTACCACCTCAATCTTCGCTGGATCCATTGCAACTCCAGCCTCTGAGATGACATGTACCAATAATTTAACCTCTCAAATCCAAAACGGGCACTTCAAGAGCTTACTATAAAGTTGGTGCTCTTGGAGTGTGTCTAGTACTACCTGCAAATGGTTGGCATGCTCCTCCCTAGTAGTTGAGTATATCAAAATGTCGTCGATGAAGACTACGACAAAGTGATAGAGATATGGATGGAAGATCCTGTTCATGAGACTCATGAACACTTATGAAGCATTGGTTATGCTGAAAGGCATAACCAAGAACTCGTAGTGGTCGTAACGACACCTGAAGGTTGTCTTTTGCACATCCTCATCTCGAACTCTAAGCTGGTGACAGCCTGATCTGAGGTATATCTCCGAGAACCACCGAGCTCCCTTTAGCTGATCAAAGAGGTCGCCAATCCTCGGGAGTGGGCACTTGTTCTTCACAGTCACCTGGTTCAGGAAACGGTAGTCGACATAGAGCCTCAAGCTCCCATCCGCGTTCTTGGTGAATAGAATCGAGGATGCCTAGGGAGAAACACTGGGTCGGATGAATCCCTTTCCCTCCAAGTCCTCTAGTTGTACCCGCATCTCATGAAGCTCCGCGGGAGCCATCTGATATGTTGGAGTAGATATCGGTGTTGTCCTGGGGTATAGGTCAATGTAGAAGTCCACCTATCTACGAGGAGGTAGTCCTGGAACATCGTCAGGGAAAAAATCTGCGTACTGGTCCACCACTACAGGATAAGTCAGACTCTTCAGATCTACTACTCTGAGGGTAAGGCAAGCCAACTGGTGAGTGATCGGCTGCACCCTCCCCCGAGTAAGTTCGTCATGTGCTGCAAAGGTTCCATTCTCACGAGTGAAGGTAAACTTGGTCCCATCCATGAGGACACACCGCACTTTTTGCCTAATACAGTCAATATGAGCAAGGATTTTAGATAACCATTCCATTCCCAATATGACGTCGTAAGGCCTCAACGCCGCTACTAAGAGATCTCAGTCGAAGATCTCGCCTCCTAGAGTAATATCGCACTACCGTCACTAGTGCGGAATCATCGAATCAGCTCCTGTAAGAATCTCTAGCTGTACGGATCGAGCCAACATCTCTGTCAGAATCTCTGAGATCTGAATGAGGGAAGTGGCAATGAAAGAGTGACTGGAACCTATATCTGTAAGAACTGAAGCTAAGGTGGAGTAGACACAGATCATACCTCGAATCATCTCCGGATTTCCATGGTCGTATGCTTCAGCTACTTGAAGCTAAGATCTCCCCTGTCCACCTGCTCCCTACGGTCGGGGTGGACCTCCTAGTGGTGGTGGAAGTAGCACCTCGTAACGTCGTCCACCACCAGCTACTCAACCAGATCCTCTACCACGTTCGCCTGAGCCCTGTGGACCACCTCGATCGAATCTCTGCCTATACCTGGGAGTTCCCTCAACTATCTTCTGACCATCAGAGCGGTGGGTCAGACAGTCACAAGCCATGTGACCCATCCCGCCACGTGAGTAACACTTCCTGCTACCGGTATGTGTGTCTCTGCTCTGTGTTCCCCACACAACTTATCCTAAGTCATATGGTCGACCACCTATAGTTTTGGTCCTCTTGGACCTCTGCGACATCTATCTACTACCATCTTTAGAAGACTTCGTTGCATGTCATCTAGTGGTGGGTATCGCTTCTAGATACTGCTCAACAAGGAAACTCTCCACTAGGAGAGATCTCTCTAACACCACCGCCTGAGTCAGGATGCTAAGTGATATCACCGAAGCTCTGATCTCCCTCCTGAGTCCCTGCTTGAATGTTCGGGCCCTAAAGAATGGGTCCTGTACCATATCAGTGGAGTAGTGCGAGAGGTCAGGGAACCTCGTTGAGTACTATGCCACCGTCATTCTACCCTGCCATAGACGCAGTAACTCATGTATCTGCACTGCTTGAAGGGTGGTTGGGACAAACTCTACCTGGAATAGGCTCTCGAAGTCTGCCTAAAGAAGTGTCGCCTCATCATGAACCTAGAGCATCAGGCTCCACCATCTGCCTACTACTGCCTGAAGGAGGCTGGAATCAAGGATCACCATAAAGTCTTCTGGTGTCCCTGCTAGCCTGAAAACTCTCCCCACAGCCTCCATCCAATCCTCAGCCTCCTATGGGTCGATCTCTCCCCTGAACTTGGGAGGCCACTGGCACTGAAACTTGTGAAACACGCTCAAGTGGCGTGCACTCTCTGCTACTGGGGATGGTGGCATCAGTGGCCCAACGGGGAGTGGTACCACTAGTGCCCCCACTGGCGCCATAATTGGAAGAGGTCCCTACACCGAGGCCTCGTCGCTCGGTGGGCTGTTAGTATGTATGACTCTTAGGGATCTGACTGGTTGTCCGCGGGGAGGCATCCTGAAAGAAATAGATGCAACACGGTCAAAATACTATACCTGGTAAGCTGACTTGGTTGATCTGACTTAAGAAAAAATTTAGAAAACACAAATGCAATCAGTTTTTTCATGTACTAAGTCGTAAATCATATATCAGGGTCCTGGTGTATGGAAACGTCGGCCGCCCGCACCAACACTGGACTCCCTGAACTAAAATCCACACTTAGTACCCTTAACAATATTTCTTCATAGAAAATAAATATCAGAGTCCTAAGTTCAACGATAGAACTGACTCCTCTGATACCAATTTTTCACGACCCATCCCCTAGGGCCCATGTCGTAACTGCCCCAAGCCTACCTTCCATAGGCCAGGGGCTGGAGACTAGCACCAAAGGCATATTTCCCTAAATTGGGAAGGCATTTCTTTTATAACTGAAAACAAACACATTAGAGTAGACAACTAGGAGCAAAACACTAGGTAAAAACTGTATACAAAAAGTGTGTTGGAAAGTAAAAGGGGCCGGAAATACAAGCCTAACTATAAAGTATAAGTACAACTAAAAAAGCGACAAACAGCTCAAAGGTAAAGATAAGCTCTTGGATTGTCCTCTGGGGTTCCTACCTAAAGGGTAGGTACAGATGGCTACCTCAGCACTCCATGTCCATCAGACTCCACTGTGTACCGACTCGTCGTAAGGTCCACCTCCGGGTACCGTCTAGTCATGGCGCTCTCAGCCTCAGTTAGCGTTGTCTGTCATCTGCATCCAACACAACGAGGTTCGGGCATAGCCCATGCAGTGGTGAGTATAATGATACTCAGTAGGGACCTCGAGACCCTCAAGGTCTGACAAAATCCAATAAGGATAAATCACAAATTACGAAATCAACGGATAACCATTAATTAGGTATATGCCCATACATATAACTAAGTTATCTAGTAACTAATCTCAATCATGAGGAAAACACAAAAGTCAAAGACGCAGCTCAAACCAGGATTTTTATTATCGAAACCATGGCAGGTGGCGTACTCATCCTCTATCGAGTATAGCGGGCTATCCACGTCACACAGAGGCACTTCCCACTATCCTTGGACTATAGAGGCACTCCTCTTGTCGAGTTTCATGGGTCTGCTGCGTCACACAGAGGTGCTCCCCACCATGTGTCTGTTGCGTCACACAGAGGTGCTCCCCCTAATAGCCTATAGAGGTACTCCTCCTGTCAAGTACCGTGGGTCTGCCATGCTCACACAGAGGCGCTCCTCTGCCATGGGTGTGCCTCGTCACACAGAGGTGCTCCCCACTGGGCTATTTGAGTCACTACGAGTCGAATCGGTCAAGCAGTCATCAGGTCTCAGCCAGCTACTAGGTCTTCATACTCTATCGGCTCGTCACCAAAAGGATCTGCTCCACGAGCTATTGGTCGATACTCTAAGTTTTGTGAAGTCTCATGTATAAGTATCTCAAAGTACTACCACGTCATAGGGGTCTCAATGCAATAGACGACTCGTCAATCGGATGCCCGGTCTGTGAGTTATTAGCCTTTTAGTGCCAAGGGCCTAGTTGGATTAGTGTACGAACCAACCCGATCGTATCTCAACTATACCCCGAACTCCAGTGTGGTATACTCAAAGGGACTGTCTCTCATCAGGATTACCAGCGCTACTAACAGCTCATCAAACGGACTTTCGGTGCCACAGATATGGCCAAAGTAAACAATGGGTCGGTAGTGGGCCTGGGTCCGGTCCGACCCGGTCGGACCGACTCAACCCAACCCAGTCTGGGCCGACCCGGTCTGGGTCAACCCAGAAAGACCCGGTGGGTCTGACCCATCCCGTTCGGTGGGTCAGCCCACTAAGTTAGGCCCGGTCCACTGGGCCCGGCCCAGCGGACTGCGAGGGCGGTTCGGCTCGGATGCCGCCACGTAGGCGACTCGGCCTGAAGGCCAGGGCCAGTTCGGACAGCACCGTAAGGGGCGCGGCTCTGGAGGTTGGCGGCGAGGAGGCCAGCGGGAAGACCACAAGGGGTGTCGGCAGGCCGGTTGGACGTCGGGAAGACCGTGCGTGCGACGGGCAGGCCGTGGGGGCGTGCGGGCAGGGCGCGGGGGTGTTGGGAAGGGCGCGAGGGCGCCGGGTAGGCCGACGGCAGGGCTGGACAGGCTGTGGTGGTGGGCAGGCAGTGCGCGGGGCCACCGGGCAGGGCGTGGGGGTGCCAAGAAGGCAGTCGGCAAGGCTCGGCAGGCCGCGGGGGCGCGCGGGTAGCGCGCGGGGGCGCCGACCAGGGCGCCGGTAGAGCCGGGCAGCGCGCGGGGTGCACGGAAAAGCGGGGCGGTGAGCGGCAGCACGGGGCGTGGCGAGGCGTGGGCAGGCGGTGTGTGGCGCAGGCAGGCAGTGCGGCGCGTGGCGGGGCGCGGGCCGGCGGCGCGCGGCACAGCGGGGCTCGGGCAGGCGGTGCGGAGTGCAATGGGGCACATGCAGGTGGTGCACGAGAAGGCGGCGCGGGGCGCGGCGGCTTGCGGGCAGGCGGCACGGGGCGCGGCGGCCCATGGGCAGGCGGCGAGGAGCGCAGCGGCCCGCAGGCAGGCAGTGCGAGGCGCGGCGGCGCGCGGGCAGGCGGCGCGGGGCGCGGCGGCGCGCGGGCAGGCGGCGCGAGGCGCGGCAGCGTGCGGGCCGGCGGTGGGGCGCGGCGGTGATTGGCCTAAAGTATAGGTGCGCCGCGAGGGCGGTGCGATTCGTGGAGGTTGCGGGTAGCGCGACATTCATCATTGTCTCCTTCATTGTCATCGCCTCATCGCCATACAGAAGAATCATTACAAAAGAATGGCTGAGGGAGTCGGGACATGTTGTTCTAGCATGCACCCTCTACGTTAAGAGATGATGTCATTTGGCTCATCAGAATGAAGCTCCATAATTAATTACAACACTTTGTATCAATTTTTCATTCGATGATGAGAGGAAGAAAAGGGAAGCATCAACATACAATGACCCCCTACCTTATTATTTATCATTCGTCGTTCGTTGATGTTTGAAGTTGCGGGAAGAAGACGAAAGAATTTGTCATTCATTGCATCTTCCATGCTCTCCGAATCCCGATTTGAGTCGGTCGCGGAAGGCGCTCCACATCGATAGGATTCGAGGAAAGAAGTCGAAGAAGAAATATGGCATTCTTTGCATTCTTTGATGGGTGGAGCGTTCTTCGTTGGGATCACTTTTCTCCAAAGATCCTCTCAATTCCACCAAAATATAAATTCCAATGAAATAATATTTGTTTAGTCATCTAATATTACGTTGGCACACCAATTCAAAATGGAGAATTAAAAACTCAGCTCCACCAAATTAAATGGACGAGTGTTGTCTCATTAATTTGGAGGATTCCAAGAGGATCTCCTTAATAAAACACATGCATTGGCGCAATTAATTATGCAGAGAGGTCAAGAGGCTCTCCCTCATTAATGAGGGAGAGTGGGGAGGTTTCATCCTCCACCATCAATAGGGGTCGGGTGGTCCCCACCCCTATCATTAATTGGGAGGTTATGCGGCTCAGGTGGTCTCCACCTCAATTATCCTCCCATGGGAGGTTATGCTTAGGTGGGCCCCACCACCATAACCTCTCATGGGAGGTTAGGTTGTGGTGGTCCCACCACCAACTCCCAAGGGGAGGTTTTAACCAACACACTCCACACATGGCAGCTTAAAAATAAAATAAAGTGTTGTACTTTATTTTATTATTTTTTTATAAAAATCCAAAAACTAACTTTTATTCCCAATCATCTGCCGTTGAGGTGAAAGTATTCTTAAGTGAATACCGGTGCAGGGAGTTCAATGGTGCCCTTGGATTTCAGTTCCGAGCACCTGCTCAAAATTTATAAAAACTCACTCGTACGTTTACTGAATGTACCCAAACAAAACTTCAGAAATTGATTCCGGGCACACTAGGCCGGGAAATCAAGCGCCGTAAATTTTCGCGAACTCGTAAAAAACCCATGTATTTAAGAAGAAAAAAATTCCACAGAATTTCCGGGTCATTACATTTATATCATAATTATATCATCAATATCCTATGATTGTTGAGGATACTACATTTGAACATGGGTGATAAAACATGTAGTCACATCTTTGTGAAATTATCAAGGAGGATGTGAGGCATGATATGAATATGGAAATGATTACACTTGACATATGTCAAATGAAAGATGGATAATGATATTTCAAAGGATTACATTCTCATATCATTTTTACCTATTTTCTGAAGTCTCATTTTATGAAACAAAACAAAAAGTATTGCTTAAATTCATCATTACCTTTTTAGGTATTCTTTTTCAAGTAAATAATAATATAAATGGCATATTAATAATTAATTTGTATGGTGAACAAATTGAAAGAAAATGAGAAAAGGAAAATGGAATTTTATTTCAAAATAACATTAAAAATTTTCCTTAAATTCAATGAGCATTAATATAAATATGAGTTTATTTAAAATAAATATCATAATATAAAACTAATAATGTTTAAATACAATTAACTCAATCAATGAATCAAATACTCTCTTTGTATTTAATGACTGTTCATTAATATAATGGTTCAGTCTTACTTAATGGGTATAAAATATGATATTACTTTCACAAATTTGTATTAAAATATAGTAACTATGTATCAATAAAAATATAACAATAAGTAAAGTGTATTATCCAAACGGTTATGAATTGGTGATTCATAATTCAATGGTGATATGTACACAAATTATCTCATTCCAAGTGAATTATTCTTGTAAATATATTATTAAGAAAAAACAAAAAAAAATTATCTCCCTTGTCCTTTAGAAAAAAGGAGGCATTAATCTAGGTTTTTGAATGAATGTTGTTTCAGGTGTTTAATTCTCAACCAATAGTTCAATGATATATGAATCATAGGCAATTCCATATGAATATAAAATGTAATACTTATTTACCTAGTTTTGGAAGGATAATCTTTTTCATGAAAAAAAAATACACATCTTGGATATACCAAATATGTTATTTAGGCATGTTCTATCTAAACATCATAGTTATTATCGACATATATACATATATTTGGTAAAATAAACATTTAGAAATAATGGAAATACCCATATATTTTGTAATAAGTTCAATAAAAGAGCATGAACTATTCCAAGGGCGGGGAAGTGTAAAATAAAGGTCATTATATTCCTTTAAGTGAATAAGTAATATTATAGTAAATTATGATATATTCATATGAGTTTCTTTTGGATGGAATGCTAAATAAAATCCTCACCAAGAAATCATTGATCAATATAATTTAGTGCGGAGTAATTACTTAACACATGTTACCTTAACTATATCAAAACATTGATGTTAATGGGAAGGATCAATGATTATGTTTTATATAATAACATTGATAAAAATAATGTAGCATTGAGTAGTTCCTAAACGCACATTTTATACATTAGATATATTATCTAAGGAGTATCAATGTTGTATCATATAGGAACATCCATTATATTTCATGAAGTTATTCTCAAATACCAATAATATCACATAATCATATACTGACTAAAATAAAAAATGGATATCACATAAGTCATAATATGATGGATATCCACAGTGTCATAAGTACATGTGTTTTAATGCAAAGAGTTTTTTAGGATATAAAAAACATTCTTCAAAATAAAAACAATGTGAATCTATAGTAATAATCCTTAATGTTTCTTAGAATATTATAAAAATTGTTATGGTACAATGATATTATCGTGTTATAAACTATATTTCAATATAAGAGTGAATATATCTCTTATATGTATTGGGGGATAGATTGACGTAGGTTTACTCAATGGTAATGGACTCTCAAATAGTTGGAATAGGAATGAGTTCCACATGTTACATGGATATAAATGCTCTATAAACATGTACCAATTAGGAAGGTAAAAACGTTAGCGATGAGTCTGTATTCACCATACCTAGTATTCCATTATTAATTTTGAATTATAATTAATACAACTATGTATTATATGAAAATTATATAATATTGAATATTTCAATTAAAATTAATTAATTAACTTGAGGTATCAAAGTGAAATGGGGCTTATTATTTTTGAAAACTATAGTGGGGATTCTATTGATTTTATACATGGATTTACAAGTGTATTAACAATAAGACGTGATTAGTAATACCATGTCGTTAGGAAATAATCCATTATAATTAAATTATTCATATCTAGTTTTTATTACAATTTTATTGAGCATTGTATTTCTTGACCAACAATCATGTAATGTGCCTATAGGACGCAACCGAAAAGGGGTGATCACATCATAGAATGCAATTAAATATTGAATGTTACTGAATTATAGTTTATGATTGAAGAATGGAACTTGATCATTGATGATTAAATTATAATTAATCATCTCTATGTGTTTACTAGAGGTTAGTATGAGAACCAATGTTTTCAAGTGAAATATGTTAATCAAAATATGGAAAAAAGTTATTGGTATTAAAATTACTTAAGTCTAGGTTGAAAATAACTCTCCAGAGATTATAATAAATTATAAACCTATGTTATTGGGAACTGGGTATATAGGTATAGATCTAATGGTGTGTTGGACCTAGTTAATCTTAAATATATTGGCAAGGTATTGAAAAATAGATGTTGGAAAAATTCTACATAATTGTTTCAAGTGTCCCTTGGCATATATCTATCCATGTTGACATGTCTGATATATAGGAGGATATTAAGCGGTGATTTGAGTTCCATATGCTTCAATGATTTTTCAAATACATATTTCAAGATATGTACAAAAAAATTACAAGATATACTTTATAGTTGGAAAATATCAGTTATAAAGAGGATAATTGTAGTTGGAGCATTAAAAACTATCCATTTATTCATGAGAAATTATATAGTATATGTACCTAGTATGTTGAGAAGAAAGGAATACTTTTTTATGAGGGTAAAAAAACTAGTATTACAAAGATCCATGTTATCTAATATCACAATTATGCTATGGTGATGAGCCATACAAGACCATATAATCCATTGGTAAAAATACATAAAAGACCGAGTACGGTGAAGCTTATAAGGGAGAAAAGAAGAAGTTAGAAAAAATTATTTTGTATAGTTCTTGGAATCACACCTAGTAAGTAATGTATAATCATAATGTAAGTTTGGATATTATTACTGGCCAAGATGACATGTTTAAATTTCATAAAAAGGTAAATATTCAGGTATACCATTTATTGAAAAAAATTTCTAAAGGAGGTGAGGTTGTATATAACATAATTTCTATGAGGTGGAAATGTGGAATGACCAGAAAATAAATTTGTGACTTAGTAGAAACATGGAATTTATTGTGTGAGAGATAACATGGAATTTTAGCTCGTTAGATCTAGTATAATAGGGAGTGTTGTAAGAGGGGGTTCCATAGACCCAATAGGAATAATAATTTTCATTACCATATCATATATATTTTTAGATAGAAATAATTTATTCTTCCCATTATAATATATATATTTCTATGTCAAATGTTAAATGGTAATTTCTGTAGATTAATTTTCATATCAAGTGGTTATAGAAGATCATAAACTACAATTAGAATATTGTAATACTAGGACATTAATCTTGAATAACTGATCCATGGTATAGATACATCATAATGACTAGACACAGCTAATGTTTTACTATTAGGTTCATGGGTTTCGTAAGCATTAAGAATTCTTCTCAAGAAATTTAAATTTGGTGATCTCTAGAAGTGAAACCAAGAGGACATACCCACGAATAAGAAAATCACATGTTACGGGTTTCATTGGTTGTTATTTTCAATTGACATGTTTATTACCCTCCATATTGGATATCATTACTAGCGTGTTCCATTTGATTTGGTACCATGATGCTATAAAAAACCTTGATCATGAAATCTTGGAGACTAATTGGTGTTATGACATTGGTTGAATGGTAAAGAACTAATTTTATGCTTTTAGGTTGATAAAGTAATATATCTCAAGAATTGATGATTTTTATGGTAGTACCTTCATAATAAAATATCCATGGATTTCGAGGGTAAATCTAACAAGATGAATTCAAAAAATAATAAATATTGAAAAGGATGATGGCATGGTTGTACATCCTTCTATATGAGATATCATGAGATAGAGTGATTATATTACACATTGTGTGTTCGTAGGTAGGTTTTCAGTTCCATGACAACACTTATCACTTTAGTGGCTATGGTGGGTCACTAGATCCTGGTATTGGACTATCAGTAGTATCTGATTCTATCGAGATAAATACATAGAGGGTCACACAAAATAATATATTCATTAATCTTCCCAATCAATTTTAATAGATATACAGGACAAGGCGATACTTAGCACTGGGTTCTGGGTTGTCCAAGGATATATGATTACCATAGAAATAAGTAAATTCATATTATTATAATTAATAATAAATGTCATTGAATTTTTTTTTTAAATATATTTACATGTTTTAAAATGTATACATTAAAATATTATTTGAAGGAAGACTAGTTAAAAATATTTATGTTTCATTTCATATTTTTATGAACGTAGATTCAAGTTAATGGCTTGATATTTTTCACATAATATATATATTATATTATCAAGAAATGTTAATAATATTAATGGTGTTTTGGGATTTGTATAGTTGTCATAATATCATTTATATAGTGTGAAAAAATATCAATTAGATGTAAATAAAATATTGGGTATGTGAATAACACACTATACGTAGAGGTGGAGAGGTTATAACCAAATACTATTCACCGATCAATGGTGAGAGAGTCCATCTCTCTCTCTCTTCATATATCATCATCAGTATAGAGACATAATATTTCGTTCCACAGGGTCTGATTGAGATTTATCTCATTCGTATCATACAAGGTTACACGTTAATCATTGGATCATTTAATGCCTCATCGAATCATCATGTTAGCACCCAGATATAACAATTTAAACTCCCATATATTTTAGAGGCACATGTGGATGATCTAGAGTAATTTGACAATGGATTCGTTGAACAACAATCGCTAATGGTTGAAGGTGAATGAACGTCCAAATTCAGATCGAACTAGGTATTTATGGTATTGTTGTGCTTAAAACTCTTCATGGATGATCCTAGGACTCATTATTGATGGCACTTCACCGATGACGATGTTTTCAGGTCAATCGTTGAGGGAAATTTTTAAATCCCATGTTTTGAGGCTTCCACTGTGCACCCATTACATTAAATTGTTTTCTAGACCAAAAATTAATTTTTATTAAAAACTTATTGAATGAAAATAATAACTACATTGTAATTTTTTATGAAATTATTTAATTACATAAATATATATTATTTATTTATCTCTTGATATTCACAAGGTAATAAATTATTATTTATTAAAGAATTAATTAATTTTATTATATGTATATTAAATATATATTTATTGACCACATTTTAAATGGAATTTTTATTTATTTAATTAGAGAATAATATTTATTTAAATACATATTAAATAATTCTATAAATAAAAAGAAGGTTGAATAGATGAATTTTCATGTCTAGTGATAAATATTTTTTTATGAAGATATAAACTATTATTTATCCTTTTGTAGGTATGTGCACAATATAAGAGAAAATATTATTATTAGTATTTTAAATGGAATTGGGTTCTTTATGGATTTATTATATTATTATGTTATTATGTCCAATTAATAAACATTTAACCCTCACTCTAAGGGTATAAATAGACTATTATGTCATTTTTTAGGAGGTTTATCATTGTTACCAGAAATACCTATCAAGAGAATTCTTTCTCAATGAATAATTTCTTTAGGGAATTCTCTAATGTATAAGAGAACCACTTTGAACTATTTTATTCCTCTAATTACCAATAAGTATAAGTTGTTTTCCATGAATATTGGTGAAACTTGAAGCAATCAAGGTAAAAAATTATAGTAGACCAATCAACTTTATTTCCAAACATTAGTTCATCGATATTGTTCAATGATTGACAGATCATATATGGATCACTGATAGATGGGATATACTATGAATCATTGTAATTATCTGACGATACACTAATCAGGGTTTAAATAATCAAAATACATTATTGATTAAATAACACAAGGATTAGGTAATCAATCTTCGTGTAATTTAAATTAAATATAAATTTAATGTTTTAAAGTTCACCTCTTGGGTTGTATGTTATTTTTCAATATTAATTGGAATTTATTATGGTCAAAACCTTCATTATCAAATAAATTTTGGAATATACACTGATTCTAAAAAAATAAGTGTTATCCATTTCCCAATATATTTTTCCACATCATCTAAAACATACAGACGAATATTTTGTTGAGAAAATGAGGACGGTTGTTTAAGAAGAAATTCATAATTGTAAAAAAAATTTAAGAAGATAAGGATTTGTGTAAATATTTCATTGTATGAAATATGTATTAAATATATAACATTTTTATATGAACCTTATCTATATAATTTAAAATATTTAAATGGATAGAGTGACACTAGTTTTATTGTACTACTTTCTCTCTTGAATTACATTTTACTGAAAGATAATTATCTTTATTTTTGAATATATGATTCTAAAAATTATATTTTCAATGGGTATGATTTCTGTAAGAATACATGTTTAGCCATATTACTTTATATTGTTTTTAAGGACTATGAATATCTTAAAAATGAACTAATTATGGTGGATATCGATATAAGAATGATGAATCATTCCTATTGAATATTTAATGCTACATTACAATAATCCCAAGGTTTATAAATTTGTATTTATGTAAGGGGATTGCATGGATATTAAAATTACACATAGATTAAATTATTCCAGATAGAAAACATCATAACCTATAAGGTTATGCTCAATGGAATAAAATTTATCATATGTATCCCAATTTTGGAAATTATATAATAAAACATTTTCCTATTATATATATATATATGGAATGAATTAGACAAGTTTATTAAGTTTCACTCATAATAAATAGAAATTTATATTGGTAAATTATAACAATATTGTGATATTGTTTTTTTACAAAAAAATAATAATTTATTAGCAGTATATATTTTCTCTACATCATTTGGGGTATTTAATATATATTTATTCCTACTATCTTCTTGATTTAAATATTAAAATCCATGAAAATTTTATTATATTACCTTGATAGATTATTATAATTATACATAAATTATTTTTCATGTTTATCAAACAACCATGAATCAATCTAATAGAAAATGTGTGTAATTTGACTAAAATATAATGTTTTTTCTTAAAATGTAATTTTACATGAAAACTAGAATAACATACTCAGAACTACTTAATACCTATTTTTTTGGCCTTATACATTATAACAGTGATCCATATGTGTATTTTCACATTTAGGAATCAAAATCATGTAAATATGACACACAATATGAATGATTTTATTGATAGTGTGATTTTATTTAAAAATTATATTTTTCATACAAAATAATCATCACATACTCAAATCCATGGAAAAAATATGCTTTTATTGATAATTTAGAACAATGAACAATAATTATTTTTTTATCTAAGAAGTAACATCACTTCAATATGAAACACGATGTTTTGTGTATGATTTAAAATACGTGTTTTTATTGAAAATGAAATTTAATTTTAAAATAATAATTAAATACTCAAAACTAATAAAAGGATTTCCTATTTTTCACTATACTTTTGGAAATCTATAAATAAGTAGTTTTTATTGATTAGTAATTAACCTCATGTTAATCTGATACACAGTGTGCCATGTATGATTGAAAGTGTGTTTTTTGATGTAAAATCTTATTTTTAGTACAAAACACATGCCACATAGTAAAAAAGAAGAAAAATAACTTGTATTATCATGATACAATTGAAAAAATAAATAAAAATTTTATGAGGGGAAGGAATAAAACACACATCATTATAAAACACCTTGTGGATGAAATGACTAAAAGTGCATGACAAAATTTAAAATTTTCATTTTTATTCAAAACCTGAGTCACATACTAAAAAATGAGAAAACACAATCAAAATGCCTTAATAAAATTTTACAGTTATGCATACTATTTTTTTATTTATAGGAAAAAAGCATTTTGATCTAACAGATTGTGTTCAAAGTGTGACTAATACTGTGTGTTTTCAATTTAATATCAACATAATTGTTCAAATTATGTGTCACTAATTTAAAATAAATTAAAAAAATTATTTTTTTTATACTTTAGTTAAATGATATATATATCCTTTTGTGTTTATAAATCAACATCACGTCTTTCAAACAATTTTTTTTCTTGGTATGACTCAATGTGCATGTTTTTATTTAAAATTTACATTTATGTTCAAAATACACATCACATATTGAAAATAGATAAATCATTCTCATATTAGTTTGATGAATTAGTAAAAAGATCCACAAATAAATTGTGACATATAGGAATCTACCATATATCAATCTAACGCATATTGTTTCTATTATACTAAAAGAGGATTATTTAAATATAAAAGTTATATTGTAGATCAAAACGTACATTGGCACCTAAAAATGATAAAACCCACTTATATATTCAGAATACATTAAGAAAAAGATCAATAGACCATTTTTTATGTCTAGGAATCAACCTCACATCAATCATTCTCACAATGTTCCAAGAATGACTAAATGTTTTAATATATAATATAAAAAGATGTTTTAGTTTAAAACATCTACTAATCACTAAAATATAATCAAGTAAACTCTTATTATATTTATTCATTATAAATATATATATATATATAAGACTTTTTTTATGTGTAGGAATCAACCATATAGAAATATGACAATCATTTTTATCATTACGGCCGACGGTGTGTGTTTTTATTTAAATTTTACATTTTAGTTAAAAAAATTGAAATATACTCAAAAATGAGAAACAGTTCTCAAATAATATAAATTATTTAGTAAAATGATCCAAAAATTATTTTTTTCATATAGTAATAAACCTAAAATCGATCTGTCATAGGATATTCCTAGTATAACTTAAAGATTATATTTTCAATTTATAGATTGCATTTTTGTTCAAAATATCCAACACATAAGAAAAAAATGATAAAACATGTTGATTTTCATCATACTTTATTTAAAAGTCCATAAATTATTTTTTATGTATATGTATTAGTAACACATCAATATTTTTTTTTAATAACCACAAAGTCACATGGGACAGTGAATTGTATCATTTTAAAAACACATGGATAAATTAAAATTAATAGGCCTTTGCAATGTGGTGAACTATTATTTTCATCTGATAGATCAAGTAACATAAAGATAAATAAGAAAATAAATAATGATATTTAGAGTTTTCTTGGGCACAAAGATCCCCTATTCCACACCATCAATGCTCTCTCCATGATCTTCATGATTTTCACTAATATTTTCCATTTATAGAGGACATCAAAAAAAATAGTTCAGATAGTTTACAATGTAATACATGTCAGTTAAATTTCAATGTAACCAACGACACTTATTATGATAAGTTGATAGACCACCATGACTATGTATGAGTTATTGATCCATAATGTATAAAAGAAATTTGGTATAAGTTTAATCATCATTATCACAAAATTGAAGCAACAACTATAAAACAATGGATATTATTCTTCACATAATAAAAAATGAAAGTAATTATACCTTCAAAGAAACCCCATGGCAGAAGATATTCAGTTACTTTAATTAATAAATGTTAACTTTAAAACTATTAAGATGAACATGGAATCATATTTCAACCTGTATGTCTCTCTAGTGGAGTCAGGAAATCTTCAACAAATAATTCCCTATCGATATTATTGAACAAAAACATCAATAATTAAATTCTCTAAAAGTAACGAGGAAATAATCATGTGATTCAGTACTTAGAACATTATATTGTTTTTTATTTATTATCATCAAAAAGAACAATAAATACTATTGGGAATATATAAGAACATAAGTTTTATCTTATTCAGAAAGATCTAGAAATATCACCTGATAAATCATGATCATAAAAATTGTCTGAGGGTTTCAAATTGAAATCTAAATTTCTATAGAAAATAAATACAACCCTAATAAACATGATTAATTACTTACATTTTGTAAGATATCTTAAATCAATATTCAATAACCATTTAATTATATATTTATTCAAGTGACACCATTGTTGTCTTATCAATATATTTATTAAATTCAAATTCCACATACAACTGCTTCAATGTAGGTATTTCTCAATGTATGGAATCTTTAAAATTATAGTACACAATAAATTATTTACCAAAATCATTGGATAAGTGAACCACACATTAGATACTAAAACATAGGGTCTCTTAAAAAAATTTATTTTCCTAATCCTAACATTCAATATAATTCTATAATTGAAAAGTATAATTCCTTATCAAAATCTTGGTTCCCAAACCGGACATTCTATTTAAACATAGGGTTTATAAAATTGATTTAAAACACTATATAAATAACAAGAATTAATAGAAAACTTTATACCTAATCAATCTATATTATAATTGGAAATAAAATAAATATTTTAATAAATATAATCATGAAATTCACAATAACTAGCATAATTAAAAAAATAAATGATGTTTTTTGAGAATATCTAAATCAATGAGAAATCATATGAAATTATTAGATCAATAAAATTTCAAAAAAATCCCCATTTTTATTGATTACAAAAACATCGAAATATAAACATAGAAATTTTGGTTTTTAATATTTAATCAGAAAATGTATGATTTAATAAATCAAATTAAATCAAATAATATAGTGTATTTATTATCTAAATTCATCAATTTTTTTAAAACTAAATGTAAAGGGTTATTACAACAACTAAAAAATTGTTAATATGAATGTTTTGTTGATCAAATTATATACTTCTATTTGAGATATAAAGAAGAATGTATATATATATATTAAAAAACATTCAATATTACATGAAATCTTTATTTATGTTTTTATTTTACCATGAATAAATTAATTCTCTAAAATGACTAGAATGTGGAAAATAAAAGAAAATAAATTTAACATAAAAAATTATAATTTTTTTTAAAATATTTTATTAACCATCAAAAATAATAAATAGTTTTGTCTCAATGGTTTCAATAAAGAAAATTTTGATGAAAATATGTTTCATGTTCTAGTTTTTCAAAGGTTGATGATTCTATGGTCATGGAATATCTGACTTTTTAATGTAGTACTTTTAACTCTACTATCAACAACTAAAAATTTCAATTCATTTATCCAACACATTACATCATGAATAACCATGAATCCATAAACATTTTTATTTCCTACACCTAATGAAAATTTAGAAAAAAATTATATATTTGGATAAGTGAATATATTTTTTCCTCATTTCATTTATCTAATTTATCGAAACTGAAATTCCTTGTTCAAAAGAGGTTAAATTCAAAATTAGATCTTTTTTATTTTTAATCAAAGTGAAAATACGTATAGATTAACATTTAAGGAATTAGAAACACCACATTATATCAAAAAAATTATCTAATAATATAATTAATCGCCCTAAAACATCAACCGATCTTTGATCTCTCAAAGTATAATCTCTCTCATATCTTTAAAATACATTATCTGATTAAAAATTACTTGAGAAAATTATTTTCAAATATTAATTTTTTTAAAAAAATAACTTCTAATCATACCCACATGATCAACCATTTCTATCTTATAATAATCAAAATATAATATTCATATATAAATGTATTTCAAATTTTTATATTGAACTTGGAGGTTAAAATTATTTTCATGAAATGAAACTATTTCTCAAATTCTTAATATTCATTTGATAACTCTCATGTCCACCCTTCAATTTCTCAACATTATATTTAAACAGGTTAAAAATTTCAACCAAACCTATAGTAAACACAAGTGTATGGTTCCCAAAATATCCATCTTCATAAATATATTATATTTATTCTGGTATGATTTAAGGCTCTAGGTCTTTAACCAACATGAGTTATTGAATTTCATAATCTTAATTAGAATGAGAAGAAAACTAATCAAGATACTTAGTAATTACTACAACTCTCCCAATATTTCTCTCAAGGTACTCCACAAAAAATAAATTTTATGACCCAAATTCATTATAGTTGTTGAAATAACATTAGGAGTAGACATTTGATCCCTATAATGAGATACAAGTACCATGAATTTTTTTAGTTATTTGAGGGCCTAAAGAATGATATTTTTTTTGAACTTATTTTTATATAGCTTGAAAACCCTACTCAATTATTATTCAACTTGAGAAACTTTATCACATATTCCATGAAAATTGGCAGGATGATTTAAAACCACATCTTCACCTCATTTTTAAACTATAATAGGAATAATATGATTTAATTTTCGAGTTGTACATACATAAAATTGATCATCAAAAACACCCTTTTACATTTTTCTTGGTCTCTGTATAAGATGAGAAATATTTCCATTTCATAACTCTACTCAATAAATATAATGAAATAAAGAAATCCCATATCCAAGAAGGTATATTCTCATCAAAAATTTGTTTTCTCTATGTATTGATATGAATGTCGGCTACACCAGCAGAAACATGTAATATATTTCCATCCACTTGAGATCTTAAATCTATTCCTTAAACTAAAGATTCCCTAAATTCCTCAATAAATATTCTAGTATAATTAACTAACTTTGAGGTCTTATTCTCCCTTAGAGCATGAACTATAGGTGGATATTCATCCTCAACACAAATGTGAATTAATATACCCTTGTTTGTGTTCTAGAAAAATATAAATTTTCTAAGAGATACTATAGAGAGGATGTTGTTGTAATAATGTCTAAAGCCTATTTGGATATCACAAATCAATCTTTTATTACATAGGTTAAGAGAATTTAGTCATTCATAATGATATAGGATGGGAAAAATACCTCAGTGTGTCCTATCAATATGTTTTTGGCATGACTGTGTTTGTTGAAAAAGACAAATGACCCCAAATATGTATGGTTGGTGTTTTCGAGAATCATGTTTTTAAAATGACCCTAAAATTTATACAAACCATGAGGGACAGTTCATGGACTACAAATGGTGGTACTCAAAAAAATTGGAATTTGAAAAAGGAATGGAATCTCGAACAAGAGATGTAAACTGGGTATGGTTATTGTTCTCGAAGAACAAAAATGGTTTGTTGAAAAGGCGTGCATTTTACAATGATGATTTCTATCAAATAGAAGGATTGTGGTACACTGGATGAATTTTCATTCATGGAAACAATGTGGTGATTTGAGAAGATACAAAGTGATTCATTGGAGAAAAGGTGGTAATTATTTTTTCTTCCTCAAAGGATGAGTGGTGGTACGCAGGCCCCGTAGGGATGAACGGTCTGTGGAAGTTTCATGATACGCTGTGAAAGTAGTACCACATTGAAATGTGGGTAAATCTTAGATTATTATACTTTTATGATCAATTTTCCTATATATATCACTAATACCATATTTAAGGAAGAGTTATTTCTAGTAGATAACATCTTTTCTCTGTTAAACGATTCAGTTATGTCTAAAAGAGTTCAAAAGGAGTCCGTGAAGGACAACTAGTTCACAATGAAGTGATTCTGTGAAGGGTGAATTAGTTCACCAAAGTAATTTAGTGAATGGATTTTATGAGTGACTGAAACCAGAAAACTAATAAGTAGTTCACAGAAGAATAAACTATGCATGTGGTATGTGAAGGTTGGGACAATATGTAGATGTGGCTCACGAAAGTAGAGGAGGAGTGGTCCGTGAAGTTAGTTTGTCCATGGAAGCAGAAGCAGTTAAAAGATAGGTGATCTGTATATCATACCCAAAACATAGTATATAGAGGAAGAAAGGAGGTTTGGAGAGGACATAAGGAATCTTGTAAAATCAGTAGAATAGTCACAAAATCAATTTCCTCTTACCTCACAGAAGATGGAAAAGTGGAATTCAAATATGGTTAAAAAATGGATATCAACAAAACATCTACCAATATTTGAGGATGAAATATTTAATGAAAATGAAGGGACAAACAAGTCCATAAAATTATTGTGGGTATATTACAAGAGAAATGATCAAAGGAAGAGTAATATGGGGATCCTTCCCACCGGTAGTGAGCCATAGGAAGAGAAATAGGGAGTGTCCATTGGGAATATAGTGGGCATACCCTAAAGTGTGTAAAGGCAGTGAGCCTGGCTATAGAAGTTATCAACCCCAAATCATGTAATTGGAAGTGTGCTTTATTGGATTTGGTATATCAGTACATCACCATTTTACTCACCTTGGATATAGCCCAATGAGGGTAAACCAAGTAAAATCATTGTGCTATGTGCATGATTTAATTTATTTTTATGGGATAAAGAGAGAATTTTGTTTTGTTTGACAAAGAAACATGATTCGAAAGGGGTGGTATTTTTACACTATCATACCCGGATTCACCCCCCTCTCAAGGTATTTGACATAGAGGACCTACTAATATAAATACATCCTGTAATATTTTTTGGAAAATGTGATTTATTATCCTCATCATAAATATTTTGAAATTAAATTTGATCTAACTCAACATCAAAAACAATGCATGCAAATTGAGAAAAATAATTTTATCTTACTAGGTTATTCTTAGAATTGTTTCAGTTTAAAAATTCTTAACAAAAATCTTTTAGTCTTCCTCTAAGTCCTTCATAAAAACATTATCGATTTTTTCAGGTTAAAAAAAATTATTTCCTTGGGAATGTGGTTACTTTCCCTAATTGTCATCAAAATGAAATAAAAAAAATACTTCATGGGGGAATTTTAAAATTTAAGTGATTTCATATAAATAAATTGATTTTTTATCTTATACCATTGAGTGGAAGAAGTATTTTGTATATAAAAATTTGAACTGAACATGCTCATAAATTTATTTTACTTCATTTTCAAAGAAGTACTATGTATGTCCTCCATCAAACATATACTGAACACCAAAAATGATTAGGGTTTTCTTTATCATCTTTTTTACATTAAGATCTACTAAAAATATATGAAATTTCGTGGTATAACACTCCTTTTATAAATAGAAGGCATCTATCTCTCTGAATGAATTAGACTATCATCATTGGTTCTCTTTTTCATTTCTATGATGATAATACGAATGTCTAGGATTCAATGATTAGTGTTTGAGAGTGATTAAGAGACTGAAATATAGCAAGATCAAATGTAATATAGGAAATGGTTTTTCTAAGATGAATTCTTAGATATGTTTACATTTCTAAATCCAAAATTGATGTGTAATAATTTTTGGGTTTTTAAATTTGAAAATAAATTTTTTGTAAAATAAAATACATAAATATAATAATTATACTATGAAATTTATAAACCAAATAATTGATTGAAATAAGGGAAATTTTTAAAACTAAAATTTAGAATATAAAATTTATAAACTGAATCATGATTAAAAATAGAATAAAATTCTTTATATAAAAAAATAATAATCTCACCTACCTCTTAATAAAATAAAAATTTAAAGTGGGATGTATTTTAGTGAAAATATGACCATGTTTATAAAAAAAATTATAAATTATAATGATATATAACATTTTTTTGGAAATGATATATAACATTTTTTTGGAAATGATATCTTATAAAGTGATGTCTTAAATTAATATTCTTGTTCATAGAGTGAATCACATGAATTTTGGAAATTTTTATAGCAATAGTATTATAAAAAAGTAATATGATATAATTTAAGATCAAATTATAGATTTGTGAATTTCATCCACTAAACCTATGCACAACCACTACTAGTAGATATATATTCTTCCTCAACACTTTAAAATTAAATATAATGTTTCCTTTCAGTAGAAAATGAAACTATATACTTTCATAAAAAGGGAAAAGTGCATGAAACAATTTTTATATCTAAACTACACCCTCCAAAATCAGCGTCTTAATATGGAATTAAATTGAAATCAAAAGTTTTTTATGAACAAATATTGGAATATAGTTCCTTTTAAATACATAAAATTCATTTTAATTATTGTTTTATGGTATTTCTAAGGTTTCATTTAAAACATTCACAAAGGAAAAAATGAAACATAATGTATGGTCTACATATAGTAAGATAAAGAAGACAACCAATCATAACTCTATATAACATTATATTTTTTAGCTCTCCAATTTCATCCCAGTTATATTTTACATTTTTAAACAATGTATTTTAGTAATAATTCAAGTTTTTAAGTAAAAAAAATATCAATAAATCAATGAAATATTTTTTGAATAAAAAAAATTACAACATTTATGATAAATTTGAAAACCAAGAGAAAACAAAATTCTATAATCAAAATCATTTGGTATTTATTTTAAATAGTTTTGAGAAATATTTTACCCCAAAAAAACATCATATACATAATTTTGAAGCAAAAAAATATATAAAAATAACATATATTAAAAATTATATTAACTTCCAACAACACTAAAAAACAATTTTTCAATAAAAACTAAATCAATCATTCATAGTGGTGGTTAATTATGACTATAAAGAACATTCATATGTTTTCAAATAAAACTTGTTATATGAGGGTCTTCCAAACATAGAAGTTTTTAAAATTAAATTTCATATACTAAAGTACCATTTATAATTGTAGATCTAACATCCATCATATATAACAAAAAATAATATGATAGATATTATCCAATAAAATTCTAATGGATTCTATCCTAGAAACTCTAGTAAATGATTCTATACAATATATCACTTTTACCTGGTTATAAGACCTAACAACATGATTATCCTTATTCTAAGTGATTATAACATGATCATATTTCTTTTTATAAAAACCCATTTGGATACAATCAATGGATGTTTTGAGGGCCTATCATCTAATTTACAATATTTATTCCTCTCAAATTAGTTTTTTTTCTAACATACCTATAATCCATAATTCATCTTCCAAGGGTTCCCCTATAGTTTTATACTTGAACAGGGATATCACAAAAGATAAATCAAAAAAAATTCCTATACTCCATGTAGTCTTAAATGATTAATATATCTCTCCTATAAAATTCTTCAAATGGGTGGTCTATTATGGTTTTATGATATTTAAGAATGGAACTTTTAGGTTCCACACTTTCATGTTAATTTAAAAAATATTGATTCTTATCATATTAAAATTTATATTTAGAAACATATTTAGAATTATAAATTCTTATGTAAAATAAAGAACTATTGACTTAATCAGTTTGAAAATTGTTTTAATAAAATGGATCACCTTTATGAAACATCACATGAATAAATTCTTTAACTATACATTAATTTTTATTAAACACTCTAAATGAATTATAGGTAGAATAAAATCCATGAAAAACACTTTCAAATTACTTTGGATCAAACATACCATTTTTTCCATTATATTCATGATACACCCCATACTTCAAAAAACACTATTGTATCCGTCATTATTGTTTTTTAGTCTAAAACTCATAATATTTTTTTTAGAAATGATATGAATAAAACTCATTTGATGATATGGAATGTTTTACTAAAAAATTCTTCTAAAAAAATTGGTAGTAATGATATATTCATTCAACAAAGTTCATTCCTTTTCATGGATATTCATATTTATTCTATAAAAATCTATATTATATTGAAGTTTTCTTAGTTTTGATAATGTATGTTTAATAAAAAAGTGTGTCCAAAATTAATTAAACTGTTATCTCTCAAAATCAAGTCTATTATTACTTATTAATGAAATTATTTTGAAATATTTTTAATTACGATTAAATTTTCAAAAAATCACAAAAAATAGAAAAATATTCACCTTTAGTCTCTTAAAAATAAACTATAGAAAATATGAAAAAGTTAACATATAAATAAAAAAGAAAAGAATCTATATACCTTGTTTGAAAGTATTGAGGGTATAAAAAATACATATATAGTAGTTATAAATGGTTAGAAGTGGTATCCTTTTTAATATATTTGAAGGATGATTTATATTTATTTCCAATTTGGAAATCATCACAATGTATATTATGATAAAAAGTAAAAAACATAAAATATAAAAATAATTTATTCTTAGATAACATAGATAGATAAAATATATTAAAATTCCTATGTATCTTATTCCATATTTGGGATTTATTTAATTTAGTAGTCATATAATTCACTTTCTATTCAAATAAGGAACTAAGCTCAAATAAATAATAATTTTCAATTCTAGGTTATATAAATAGAAGTAGTTTATATTTAAAAATAGAACACGAAATTTTAGAAAAATAAAATGATAATTCATAATCAGAGAGTTATAAAATTATTATAATATTGTGATTGATACATTGAACATAGAGAAAATTAATTATCATGATTGTTTTTTGATATCCAAATGATCTGACTCCAAGGACCCTTCCTTTAGCATTGTCTCTAAAGGTTTCTATGCATTCATCTAATTTTTATAGGTTGTGGATGTTTTAAAAGTAATCACTCATATATCTATAGTATACACTATCAATATACCATATTAAACTTGTGTCCCCATTGATATTTACCAAAAAAATTAAAATAAAATTATTTCTTGGTACAAAAATGCTCTTGGGAGCATCATTGTCATGCTGTAAAGATCAAGGATACCCAAGGTACATGATTTATCGAGAAGATGAAAAAATAACATTAGAATAATTTCATAAAAAAATAATTCTTTATTATATTTATCTAAGTATTATTCATGGAATAATTATTATCACAATGAAAATTAATCCCAAAATAATAATAGGATACCCTAGACATTTTGTGGTTCTTCGAAACTAGGAATAAGATAGTTTCTATACGGCTTAGATTTTTTAAAATTATTGTCAATTACAAACAAAATTATTTATCTAAGAATTATTTCTAGAAATATTATAAATATTCTAATCCCTTAGTTAATATTATTTTATATCTTTTAAAGGATTCACCTATATCCAATAATTCCTAAATTCTAGATTAATGCACCATGATGATTTAAATAGATATAGTTATGTTTATTTAAAATCTATATACTATTTTAACATGTGATATTTGTGAATAATAATATATGTATGAATATTATTTATGGTTTTACTCTTCATTAATAGGGATATGCATATTTACTCTTGCATTGAAAAGAATTGTTCTATTTTTTCCTTTGATAATCATTCAAAATCAGAAGGAGAAGAGTAGAATTTTTGTACATTATATTATTCTACCCAAAAAAATTATATTTTTTATTTTATTACTTATTTTATAATATTGAAATTTAATATACACTATATTATTTAGTAATTCATGTCATTTTTACCTTTTCACTCAAAATTATATTTCATTTAGATATTATTTTTTTTCTTTTCAATTATTATTTTTTCATATTTAAGCTATGGGATTTCAGGTATAATAAGGCCTATTTGTTTTCATTAATAACACGAGTCCACATTCATTCCACTATCATTATTTCTTGAAACATTGTAATACATCTTACATCCACTTTTGATCTTATAAAATCATTCAATATTTTGGAATGATTATATAATTCATCTCATGAAATTGATTATATAGAATCATTTAAGGATATAATATCAATCTTATTTTATTTTCTTCTTTTGGAATAATATCTTTGAGAGAGGAACTATACATTTTGATTATTTTGTTATCTTTGAATTCATAATGAATTTAAGAATCCTGAATAATTAATCTATCAATCAATTCATTTATTATTAAACATTTAACAGATGAGGATTTTCTAATAGAAGTTATGATTCCAATTCATTTTGTGGGTAAAAATCGATGAACATTTAGTGATCGATCTATTTCTATAATTAGAGTTCCCAATGAAAAAAAATGATGTATATTGTTTCAATATTCCATTTATCTGAGTAAGTGTTTCCATATTATACATCCTAGAAGTATCGAACATTATCTTAGGACTGTTGTATGATAGTTTCTAACGATTTTAATCCCAATAATAAGAAACACTTATTTTCTACCCCATTTAATAGGAAGTAAATAATTAAAAAACATGATTAAATTCATCAAGACATAGTGAAAAGAATAATTTTTTTCATTTATCTTGAATTAACATCATATTCACCTTTTTTATACAATACCACTTTTATGGTTCTTTGGGGATATCATAAATCTTATTAATATTCATATAAAATTTTAAACTAAGATTTACTCAAAGAAATGATAATATGATCTTCAATAAATAAATAATAATATCCATTGAAATATAGAGCATTGATCAGTGAAATTTTATCTTTTATTTCATCTATTGAAATAATTTCATTATATAGATATTTAACATATGATTTATAGTTTTTAATAGATCTCCACATAGTGAAATCATATAATAACAAATTTTTTCTGAAGTAAACATGAATACACAAGAGGCGTTGAATTATTTCCTTTAAAAAATGGATAAATTAAAATAATCCATGTTTGGTATGGGAAAAAATATTTCATTATTTAATATGATCAATTAGTGGAATGATAACGAATAAGAGTAGAATAATTTTAATAATAGTTTAGGGTATAAATATCCCCTAGTCCACTACAAAAATTCTCTCTCTACAAGATTGGTTATTTTCACTAATTCGGTCCTTTTACTGAGGACCTAAATGTATGAGTTTATGAAGGGGCACATTAAAACAAGTGAAGTTATATTATATGGAACCATAATTTCCAAAAAAAAAAATATGGGAATCTAACACTCTAATATGAATTATTATGAGTATTTGAAACATGAAATAAATAAGATACAATTTAAAACAATAGTCAACATCAACACACAATGGCAATACCAACTGAAAAATGATGAATATCCTTCTATATAATTTAAAATAATAATTTTTTTATATCATACTTGTGATCATAATTGTATAAGACATTCACATAATTATAGCAATAAAATAAAAAATTTATAGTATCATAAAGAACATATACAACAAATTTACATCTTCTGTGTCTTGGATGTGTAGTCTTAAAAGATTCAATAAATGAATATTGATATATATGGATAAAAATATTTAATTTAAGTTATATTCCCAAATAGTTATGATGAAATAGTAAATTTATTCACTTTAGAGAACAACAAGGAGTTTTTATTTCTTCTCACAACCGAGAAAAATAAAATCTAATGAGAAAAAATATGAACATGGACTATGACTTGGTCAAACAGATCTAAAAATATTTCCACTTAAAATTTGATATTCTTAATGTTTAGTGTGTTTATAATTCAAAATTAAATCCCCATAGAAAATCATAACATACATTTTAAAAAAGGACACATTAATCCATTTTTGAAGAGTGTTTGAAAAAGAATTCAATTGACTCTAAATGTGATATTTATTCTCATGAAAACATTACTGAAATAAAATAGAATATATTATATTCTAATTTCAAAGATGGATACATAAACTAATTAATTTATATGCATATATACTCTTAAAAGTAATTTTACAAAATATATAATTGATTTGAAATTATGGTTTAATTAACCTTAATTTAAATCCTTAAATGTTGGGGATTTAATAGATTTATCTTCCCAATCATAATAATCAATATCAACATAATATAAAAAATTATTAGTTATTATCAAATGTTTGGTTCAAAAAAAATATTATCCTTAAATTTAGTGTTCATAAAATTTATTCTATTCTCCATACAAATGTCTATAATACTTAGAAAAAAATAACCTAATCACTATATAATTTCATAGGAAATAAATTAATTGTTTCAATAAATATAAATATGAAATTCAATAAAATTAACTCCATTAGTAAAACTTATATTATTGTTAGTCAGAATTATATTCAATGATAAGAAAATTGAATTTATTTAATCATTATTCTTATAACCAACAAATCATACACATGGTGTGCTCGATATATCTCAAAACACATGTTTTATTATTAAAAGTGGGTTTTTAGTTAAAATTATTTTTCAGTCTCTAAAAACAAATACAACAAAATCTTATTGTCTTGATACTACAGTAAAATGATATATAATTAATTTGTGATGATTTTGAATCATCTGAACATCAATCTAACACAATGTGTGACCGATATGACTAGAATTTCATGTTATTAATTTAAAATAAGTATTTTGGGTAAAAACTTGCATGAAATAGTAAAAATGAGAAAATAATATTGGAATGATTTGATAATTTAGCAAAAATATACATAAATTTTTTTGATGTGTAGGAATCAAAATCACATCTACTTGGCACAAAATGTGTCTGATATAACTCAATATGTGTGTTTTCAATTTTAAAGTGAAACTTTATTTCTAAGGCTATATTACTCGCGAAAAACCAATAAAATACTCTTTTATTATATGGATAGTTAAGTACAATGATCCATAAGTCATTTATGAAATATATGAATCACTCACACATCAATATGATTGATGGTGTGACTGGCATGATTGGAAGAGTGTGTTTTCAATTTAAAAGGTCGATTTTATTTTGAAAATTGTTTCACTAAATTCAAAATAAGAAAAAATGGTCAAATTTTCTTAATACATCAATAAAAATAACCATATGTAATTTTCACTACATAAGAATATCATGAACATTAATTTGATACATGGTGTGAGAGTTATGATTTCAGGTAAGTGTTTTTTGATTAAAATTGAAATTTTATTTTAAAACACGTTTCTGTCACTGAAAATTGGGAATCGTACTCAAGATATCTTGATATATTATGAAATTGATACATAAGTCACTTTTTATGTGTATGACTCAACTAAACATGAATCTTACACATAGTGTTTCATATATGATAGATAATACATGATTTTTGTTTAAAAAGGTATGTTTAGTTCAAATCATGAATCACTCCCAAA
This sequence comes from Viscum album, assembly GCA_963277665.1. Taxonomy (NCBI): domain Eukaryota; kingdom Viridiplantae; phylum Streptophyta; class Magnoliopsida; order Santalales; family Viscaceae; genus Viscum; species Viscum album. The sequence goes on along the minus strand of OY728132.1, from coordinate 1,844,139,171 downwards.
AATGTGAAAAACTACTTAGATTTTCTTCATAATTTTGGAAATCAACATCAAGTCAATCTAGAACACAATTTATCTTGTATGACTGAATGTATGTGATTACAATTAAAAATATAAATTTACTTCACAACACATTCCATATATTAAAAACCTATTAAATATAATTTAATCATCTAGGTACTTTAGTAAAAGTATTCACGAATGAAATTTCATATGTACAAATAATCATCATGTCAATATAACACAAAGTGTAGCATATATGACTAAATGTGTGTTTTTATTTAAAATAGACATTTTACATAAAACACCCAATACATAGTCAAAACTGAGAAAGCACATTTCGGTTGACATGAAATTTTAGGTAAATTTTATATATGTTATTTGTGATGTGTAGGAATCAACTACACATAAATATAAGACATGAGGTGGCCGGTGTGAATGAGAGTGTGTGTTTTTAGTTTAAAACTGACATTTTAGTTTAAAACATACATCACATAATAAAAAACCAAGAAAACACACCCATAATTTTCTTGATAATACTTTTTAATTGGTTTTATATATATATTATGTTATCCTTTTTTATTTATGTTCTATCATTTAACATTACTATTGTCGATATTTATTTACTAATATCAATGCATACTTATATCATATTTATGTTTCATTAATGACTTTATAGTATTTCTAATATAAGTCTGGTTTTTATAGAGGTGATCTCTTATTTTGTTTGATCTGAGGTGGTTTGTTTGTAAACTAGTAGCATGATTGGGCTATTTTGGATGGGGGTCCCAAAGACAATGGAATATAATGTTTTTGAATTTTGTAGAGTAAATTTCATGAAAAATTGTACATACCAATGTTTAAATTTTAATTTTTGTAATCAATGTATAGTTTTTTCTTATTTTATTTTGTTGTAAACTCGTTTTAAATTTAATTCTATATTTTGTACAGTGTTCTGTAAATTCTAACATCAAACTCAATATTATAATTTCTACTATATCCATTGCTTCCCTATATTAGTGAAAAAACCACTCACAAATGGGATCCTTTTTTCCTCAATAACAAAAAAACTAATAAATTATATTGTTATCGATTCTAAACTAATTAGAAATAATATTTGGTAATTTGTTTTTCCTTCTTTTAGAACTGATTCATGTTACATTTATCAATTCTTGAATAATCACTGATTAAGGGAATTGTGAATAATTTAATTTATTTAAAAATATTGATATATTTTTAAAATATTATTTATATGAATATATATATATATATAATAAAAATATGAAATCTATATCTATATTATAATAAAAAACTCATTATCAATATTATTTTTACAATTTTATATATATTTATATTTAAATATATACTATTCAATAAACATTTTATATGAATATATAATTTAATATATATATTTAAATATAATTATTTGAATATATATTATATTCACATTAAATTATTTTAAAATATACACATAAATTTTCATGTATGTGTATTCATGCATATGTATGCGGATATGTGTACATCTGTATGGGAATTTATGTATGTTTATATATGTGTTTTTAAGAGTTTTATGTATATATATGTGTTATTTTCATGTGTTTTTATTTGTAATAGATATATGTTAGTGTATGTGTATGCTTATCTATACGTGTAGGTATGTATGTGTTCATATTCATGTGTGTATGTATGTATCTAGTTTTTATGTGTATGCATAAATTTATCTGTTTGTCTCTACGTATGTTTATGAGTATGTGTATGTATGAGTGAATGTGTATATAAGTGGACCTATAGTCATGTATATGTATGTGTGTTTGTGTGTATGTTTGTGTGTGTGTGTGTGTTTTTGTATGTGTAAGTGTATATACGTGTCTATGTATGCATATGGGTATGTGTGTTTTTATGTCTATGTTTATATAGTATGTTTTCGTATGAATATGTATGTGTATATATGTGTATTTTTATTCATCTATGTAAATGTATGTATGTGTATATGCATGTGTATGCTTGTATGTGTATGTATGTTTATGTGTTTGTGAATGTGTGTGTGTGTGTGTGTGTGTGTTTACATGTATGTCTGTGTGTATGAGTATGCAATGTGTATGACAGTTTATTCATTTAATATTATTTATTCATTTATGATATTTCTATTTTTAATATTTTCTATAATTTATTCATTTTAAATATATATTGATTTTTAATATTTATTCATTTTAAATATTTATTTTTTTTTTAATATTAATTAATTTAATAATTTTCTAATATATTAAATTTTGATAGACAATTATTAGTTTTTAAATTTTAATATTTAATATGTTTAATATGTAAAAAATTTATTTAATTAATATTTACTCTAGTTTTAAAAAAATCGTTAAATATTTATTCCATTATTATTTATTCATTTTCTATCATTAACTCTTAATAAATATATTGGTATTAAATTTATTTTTCAATATCTATTTTATGATTTTAATTTTTGTTATTTCATTCATTTATATAAATAAAATTTAGAATACATATTTTAATATTTTTTTAAAATTAATTCATTTCTAATAATTAATTTATAATTTTTAGTAATTATTAAATTGTTATTTTTTATTATTTTATAATACATTTCACTCATAATATCCATGTATTTATTCATTTATAATATTTATTCAATAATTATTTCAATAATTTAATCATTTTTAATATTTATTTGAGTAATTTTAATTAATATTCAATAATTTTAATGTGTTTGTAATTTAAATATTTTTTTTAGTTAATTTTTATTCTTATATTTTTTATTTAAATTTTTGTTCCAATACTAACTATTTGATTTTAATTTATAATTATTTGTATATCATTTTAATTTATAATAAATTTTTTTATTTATCAAATTTATTTTAATATTTATTTATTGATAATATTTTTAATATATATAATTAATATAATTTATTAATTTTTTGATTTATTGTAACATACCTAATTAATATTATTTTTTATATATCATAATATTAATACATTTATACAATACTATCACATTTAATAATACATTAAATATATAAAAAATTATTTCTTCAATATTAAATTCTTTTAATTAATTTATTTTTTATATTTATCATTTTTTGTTCTAATTTTTTTAATATTTATATTTATATAATTAAAAATTTATTACAATTTTTAAAATAAATTTTAATTTTTTTCCACTAGTATTTAGCACATATATATTAAGCGCTTATAAAAGAAACATTTATCAATACTAAGACAGACAACGATTATAAATGTATGATTTTTAGTGCCATACAGTACTAATAAACCCTGGGATTTTCTATGATAAAAAGTAATGATAAATCATTAATTAATCAATGCTTTTTATTTTAGTATAGATAAATGTGTATTTTATCAGTGCAATTTACTAACCCTCATAAAACTCCTTCCTCTATTTTATATGAACCCTAATCAAGAATTTCCCGTATCACACCATTCAATGCCTCGTAGATTTTGATTTCTATAGCCTCCCCCTTTGAATCTTTTGACCAAACTGAACCTTAAATCGATAGTATGTTACTCTATACATGTTTTTAATCAACCATTCATCATTTTCTTGTTTTCTTCTCTTCCAATTATGTTATTCTTGTTTGTATGATTTTTTGTAAGTGTTTTCCTGATTTTTGGTTAATCTCCTTGGTTCTTTTCTTATGATCAATTTTTAGTCCCATTCTCAGATGATTTTGGGTTGTTCTTCTTCTGATCTATGTTTTACCCATTCTTTTCATGTTTTTTATTTTTCTATTTTTCATAATTTTTTGGTTTTCATTAAATTGAGTTATTTTCATAACAACCTAATAAATATTTTTCTATATATTAATATTTTAATAATATCATTACTATTTTCCTATAATTAATGTTTTTTCTTAGGATATGAGATGGCTTATATTGGACCCCATGAATTAAAAATTCAAAATGAATAAGAAAAAATTTAGGTACTTAACATGGCTGACTAAATTAAATATAAATATTAATTAATGGTTATCAAGGAGTATATATTACAGATATTAATCATATTTTTTAAATTTCATGTATTTTGGATGTCAAATGTGTATCACACATTTTTGTTAATGTGAAATATTTGATAAGAGAAATGGAACTTCTTAAAGTAAAAGATCATATTCACATGGGACATGGAGTAAGGGTAGTTCTTAATCATAAGAAACTACAATATATCTTTTTCTAGTGAATTAATTATTGGATTATAAAATGGATATTAATTTCCTTCCTTGTGAAATTTTATTTGTGATTCATTATTGTATTAAGATATGCTTTTATATGATTAATAAAAATGTGTCGATTTACTGGATTAAATATTTCATGGTGTTATAGTGATTTTATTGTTTTTTATATCCTCAAAATTAAAATATGAATATAATATATGAAACAAGGTTGTCAAAATTAACAATTAAATTTCACATTTATCATTACTACATAGAATATAAAAATAAAAAAGATATAAAAATGACATAAATATACATTTTCATTGTTATTTGACTCTTAATGATTTAATATCTTGAAATCTTTTTAATTGGGAAAAAATATTATAGAAAAGTAAAAGTGATATATTGTGTTATTTTCCCTCAAACATACATATGTGTGTGGATCAATAAGTATAGAAAAAAGTATTCATTTTGGTAATTTATTACTGACATAGATAAAATCATTATATATTAATATTAATTTATATTAAAATGCTAATATTTAATCTGTTTAATGTTCCGAAACATCCAATAACTTGGATAAAAATTAATCTTTGAAATGTTATTAAATTTTTCAAACCAAATTCAGGAAGATAATACCTAATGAATAGTTTAACTACAATTTATGGGTTTGTGGTATTGTATCATAGCACAATTATTTGGAAATACCATAATAAAATGGTGTATTGAATAAAAAAACATTGTTTAAAATGGTTCCTCTAATGAAAATTTAATATTGGGATTCTTATATTAATTTGGGATTATAATCAAGAAACAATAGAATTTCTATTTGCCCATTTTCAATATATTACAACTCAAAATACACCATATGAGATTTACACTTGATGTAACACAAATTTTTTATAAGTATCTATTCCTGATGCTAAACTCAAATGAATTTATATGAACATGATGACCTTTGGAAAATTGAACTAATATGAAATAGTGATATCCATTTTAAATGTTCATATTATTATATCCATTGATGAATCCATTGAAATAATTATTTATGATATGCTTGTTTTTGTAATAAAAATATAATATTTATGGTATAAAAAATTCATTAAATTATTCATCATTATATGTTTTAAAATGTTTTTGAGACAATGAAAATTTATATAAATTATGATTATGATATGTTTGTATTTATAAAGTGTATCATTTTAATATTCAAGGCTCCTTTCTTTTGTGTATTTTTTGTTAAATAAGAAAATTACTAAATCAAATTGGATGTATATCAATCAAAAAATTGATGAATGATAATTGCATGTAAAAAGTGTATGAGTATGGGGTCAAATAGTTCATTATGTTTGAAAAAGATATTCCATACGACCCTTATAAAATCCTTTTTCTTTATTTATATTGATTCTGTTAGTTAATAATTAGTCCCAAGGACTTGGAATAACATTTGATCTTTCATATAATAGATCAAATTTATAAATGTTAAATTAGAGACTAGGAAGAACTGAATGTTTCTCATGACTGGAATAATAGTTTATTTTATAAATCATCTGATATGGTTACAAGTTTTAATGATGATGAATATCATATCAAGGATATTATTATAGGTAAAAAGTTGGATGGAAATCACATTGAAGAAATAATAATAATAGTTTAAGATGAATATTATGACTGTCTAATTTTATTTTAGTAGATAAATAGGATTATAAAAACATATTTCTATATTAGTTGTAATAAATATAAAAAATTATTAGTCATATTAAAACTATATAATATAAAGTTTTTAATTAATGGAGTGACACAAACTTTGTTGAACTAATTTCTCTGTTGACTAATAATGTGCTTCTTTGTGAGACATAAGATTCTAAATGGATGATACATTCAAATGTTGTGATCTATAAAACAATAAAATCATGTACATTGACTTTATATGGTTTCTCAAGGACAATGAATCACTTAAAAATACATAAATTTTGGTTTATATCGATACAAGAAAGATTAATCAAGTCCATTACAAGTCTTATGGTACATTCAAACCATTCAAAGGTTTAGGGACCTATATGGATGTGTGGAAACTATAAGGTAATTGGAATGGAGTGAGGACAAAATAAATCAAGAAGGGGGACTTCATCACCCATAAAACTCTTCTTAGTGGATGAAAATTAATCACAAGTAACATGAATTTGAAAATGATATGAGAAACCATTGTATATCACTATCTATATATGGAGTGATCCTTTGAGTTTATAAAGAAACACTTATATTAATAAATATGAAAATAACTATAAAAATATATTTTTTCACAACCTCCATGAATTGGGGGGTTAGACCGCTCTCAAACCTTCCCCAAGTGTAATGCCCCGACCCCAGTTACCCAGAGTCAGTACATTATTACATAAAATTGGCATGATCACAAAATATCAAGTCTCGAAAGACCGATTAGTTTAGTATACTTGGAAACACTAGATACATTCATAAAGTTTACATTACATCAAAAATGTAAACTACAACAACATAGTCTCCATATTCCACACTCATATCCCCTCATACTATCCCTGTAGGTCATTCATAAAATACTTCTTCACATCCTGGGAAAAATAAAACATAGAAAGGGGTGAGCTCATATGCCCTGTAAGGATTACAATATAGTGAAAAATTTCATAAATAAGCATAAACATTTAAGGAAATGAATAACGAAAAAAAGACTTTTAAACTTGAACTTCAGCATAATATGGAAGAAATAAAATTAAATAATGTCATTTACTTATTCACATGGATATTCTACTAATCGAATAATCACATGCATTACCAATAACCACTTTCATAATGATGTAATGCATAATGCCGGACTATCATAACCACATAGTCAAGGCCTCATGCCAAGACACTAAATAAGATTTTTTCAATGCCTTGTTCCAAGAAACTAGTTTGTCTCATGAGAACTACCGATGCATAGAGGAGCTATAGCGGGCTCCACCCATCACTTATTAAGTCCAATGCATTCCTCATATGAACAGGTTTAAACATAACATAAAAATTCGTATTAAAACTAGCATACGAAATGTCAATACTTTCTCCATAAAACATGAATGGTATAAAAATAAAACATCCATAGTCAAACATATCACAAAACCTTCAATACAATATGGAAGTTTTGTATCATAATTAATCAACTTCAAATAATCTTAAAATCCATCATAAGATGTTGACATAGATGAAATCAAAACTATTTGAAAGAAATAACTCTTTTTTTTTAAATCATTTAAAAGTAACATAATTATAAAATAAAACATTTACTTTGAAAACATCCTTATAATATTTTAAGGGAAGCTTCGACGATTTTTTAACGGTGGAAAATAGTTGCACCCTCCGTATAAGTTAAAAAGATATTCTTACCTTAATTTTGTCAAAAATGTTAAAAAGGGACTTGTTTGGAAAATGACAGAAAGATTCCTTTCAAACCATTTTATAAAAAGTCAAACAAGGGTATAAATTACTTTAACCCATAGTCTAGTAAATAGTAAAAATGTTTTGGAATACATTTTTTAGAAACATGGATGTGGATGATAAAGAGGTCCCAATAGATAATTATGTATAAACAACCTCCGATAATGAAGAAATTGTGAAATAAACCCTTACATGGTAATTTTACTTGGTTGAGGGTAGGTTAACCTCCTGTATAATGGTGAAATAATTTTTATTAAATTATACAAGAATCATATACATTAATATGATATCATATATGATCTTTTAGCATTGATTTGTTAATAATATCTTAGTATTATCATCATTTTCTGGGGTTAACTTACTCATTTTCTTTTATATATTTTGTTACATAAGCTATGTTTTTTATGGATAGGATTTATATTATTCATATTCAGAATGATATCAAGTCCTTAAAAATTATTTTTAATCATCAAATTAGTATTATAATTACATGGATACGATGGGGAATGAACCTCATCGCGTTCGTGGAGACTGTAGTCTGTACGTATGCACGAGCGACAATATCATTCTTTTAATATTAAAATAATATATAATTGGATGGTATATCATATATACATAATCATTATCATGTTATATTTATTATTTACATCAATTACATATCATTATCATACCCATCCAAATAATAATGTTTTTGAATAACAATTACACCACGACGTGGAGACGGTAAGTCATACGTACAAACGTATGGTGACATTTCATTCAAATGATGGATAGAATACTGAATATGATTGTACCATATTTATAATAACATCACAATATATATAAGATACTGGATTTATTATTTTATAAAGTAAATAACAAAGAAATAAGAAGTTGAAGAAGAATGGAACTTGAAAAAGGGTGGTGAAAACATTACCTCTTCTTTGGGTTCTTCCTTTTGATTTGATCAAAAGGGCTATTTAGGTTGGCTTTCTGATCAAACTAAGGCCTCTAGGTTTAAGTTAGGTAAGTTGAGAGAGTATTTGGGCAGGGTTTGTCCGAACCAAAAGGCTTTTAAGGTGTGAATAATTGGTTATAAGTTTTGCCTTTGTATAAGGGGGAGGAGGGGCTCTTTAGAAAAAACTTAAAGTATTAATTTATAATAAATTCATATTCGGTTTCTAATGGCTCAAAAGTAGATTATTCAAAGTCTAAGTTGGTTATTGGTCTAAATCCATTCAACCAATAGATTTTAGACAGGTTTGGGTCATTATATTAACCTTATAGTTTAGTTTTAACTCTTAGTTAATTAGATTGACATTTACCATGTCACTTTGTATTTTTATATTATATAGTTAATAAACTTACTATATACATCCAAGAGACCCCCCAAGTGGTCCATTAATGATACACCTATCATTATATAAGTCATTTGGCCAAACATTAGATTTTTAGGAATAGAATATCAATTAATAATATAATACTTGTTTTAAAAACTCATTTATATCAATTTTGACAATATTTAATAATTGATTTTTTTTAAGTCTTAAAAACTTTATTAATTGAAAAAAATCATTTAAGAAATCCTAAAATGTCATATTAACCAATAAAATTCTTGTATGGCATCAACACTTTCAAATTATATTTATTTTAACTTTTATAATACCAATTATTTGATTCTTTCATTAATAAGGAAAATATTGCATCATTCTTGTGTCATAAATAAATTTAATTATTAAATGTATAAAAATTATAAATAAAGTACCATTATGTAGGAAATATTTTTATATTTATAATTAATATTTATAGTCGAAAATATAACATATATAACCCTATGTAAAAATTGTTTTTCTAAAAGATATATGCTTATGTCATTTTTGTATTTACTTTAACTTAATTAATATAAAGTGTCCTTATCACCTACAAGTGGCTCCATGGGGTCCCAAAATCGACCCAAATATGACCATGGTCGGACATGTATCAAAAAATAGGGTTAGGACACATTTTAGGGTAATTTAATATTATTATAATATTATTTTTTACCCTTATTTACCGGATTTACCCTTTAACCATGGTAAATAAAATATTTACTGAAGTAATTATTCAAAATGTCTAAAAATAAAAGTTACATATTGACACAATTTATATCTTATGATTATAAATATTTAATCCATTTTTCTAAATTTAAAACACATAAGTGGCAGAAATTAATTTAAAATTAATTCCCACTGTCAAAACAAAAAACGTGTTTTTAAGAAATAATAACTGTCAAAAGATTGACACTTGTTTATATCCGGTTTAATTGTGAAATTATGTCCAATGACCAAAATTATATTAAATGGAAAAAATATATTATAAATATACTTTAAAACTACTCAAATTCATAATTTTTCACTATTAATTATTTTGATTAAAAAAGTTGTTTTTAATTAAAATTTAGTAATTTTCACTATTCATCAAAATATAAAAGTTATCCGAAAAGTACCAAAATTTCACCCTAGTCTAATTTCAATATTCCAAATCTAAAAATGAAGTCCATTTTGAGAGATAAAATTTATAAAATTTAAAAAATTTGGTATTACTATTCATAATAGCTAGTTTGGTCACGGTGTGTTAGAATCTCGAAATTGCGTACAATGCAAGATATTGCATTATTCAAAGGGAAACGTAACGTGGAAGCTTGGGGTGTTACATTCTCCCCTCCTTCAAATAATTTCATCCTTTAAATTTCTATAATATTATTGCTTAAAAAGACTCGGGTGGTTCTTCATCATAAGTTCCTCGGGTTCCCACGTTGCCTCTTCCATCTTATGGTTTCTTGATAAAACTTTTACCAGATGAGTCGTTCAGTTTCTCAGCACTTGTTCTCTTATATCAAAAATCTTGATGAGCTCTTCGCAATAAGATAGATCAAGTTCCAATTCTAATTCCTCATAGTTTATTACATGCATTAGGTTAGGCATGGATTTTCTCAACAGTGATACGTGGAACACATCGTGAACTTTGGAGAGATTTGGCGGCATTGTCAAATAGTATGCTACAACCCCAATTTGTTCTAGAATTTCGAAAGGTCTGATGTACCTGGGACTCAATTTACCTTTCTTACCGAAACGTATAACTCCCTTCCATGGATATACCTTCAATAAAACATGATCTTTTACCTGAAATTCCAAATCCTTCCTTCGGTTATCGGCATAGCTCTTCTGCCAACTTTGAGCTTCTTTGATGTGGTTTTGGATTACCTTTACCTTTTCCATTGTTTCCTCCACCAGTTCTGGGCCTACAAGTTTTCTTTCACCAACGTCATCCCAACAGGTTGGTGTACAACATCTCTTTCCATATAATGCTTCATATGGTTCTATATGAATACTTGAATGGAAGCTATTGTTATAGGAAAATTACACCAGAGGTAAATATTGATCCCACATACCCTGAAAGTCAAGTAACCATGATCTCAACATGTCTTCTAAGGTTTAAATAGTCTGTTCTGATTGTCTATCTGTTTGAGGGTGGAAGGAAGTGCTCAAACGAAGTTCAGTATCCAAGTCCTTCTAAAGACTCTTCCATAATCTTGAAGTAAAATGGGGGTCACTATCAGAAAAAATTGATAGGGGTACTCCATGAAGTCTCACAACTTCATTAATATATAGCCTTGATATACGTTCAAGTGGTAAATCTTCCCTTATAGCAAGAAAATGTGTTTACTTGGTAAGATGGTCAACAATGACCCATATTGCATCATTCCTTCAAGGATTCTTTGATATTCCCATGAAAAAGTCCATAGTGATATTATCCCATTTCCATTTAGGTATGGGAAGAGGTTGCATGACTCTTCCAGGCTGTTGCCTTCTAGCTTTCAATTGTTGACAAACCATACATCATTACACAAAATCAGCAATCTCCCTCTTCATGTTGTCCCACCAAAAATGTTCCTTCAAATATCTATACATTTTGGTGCTCCCGGGGTGTATAGAGAAATTGGAACTATGAGAATCGTCCAACAATTCCCTTTTTAGATCAGGTATATCGGGAACACGAAGTCTCTTCTCGAATTTCAAAATTCCATCTTCATACAAAAAGTCACTCAATCTCCCATTATTTATAGCTTTAATATTCTTTTGAAATTCTTCATCATTGGTCTGAGAACTCTTAATCATTTCTAGTAAAGATGGTTTGGAAACCATTTTAAAAAGCATTGATGTTTCACCTTATATGGTTATTCCCATTTTAATCTTCACTAGATCAATGAAAATTGGATCCCTTTCAATTCTCATATTGTTCAAAACTCCATGATCTTTTCTGCTCAAAGCATCTGCCACATTATTTTCCTTCCCCGGGTGGTAGTGTATCGTGCAATCATAATCCTTGAGTAGTTCAAGCCATCTCCTTTGCCTCATATTGAGTTCTTTATGTGATAAAATATACTTCAAACTCTTATGATCGGTATATATCTCACATTTTTCACCATAGAGATAATTTCTCAATATATTCAAAGAAAAGATCATAGCTGCTAACTCGAGATCATGAGTGGGATAGTTTTTCTCATGAAGTTTCAACTATCGTGATGCATAGGCAATAACTCTATCATTCTGCATAAGGACACAACCAAGTCCTTTATTCGATGCATCACTATAAATAACGAACCCATCATTTCCCAATGGTAGAGCCAATATAAGAGAATTGACTTATCTTCTCTTAAGTTCTTTAAAACATTCTTCACACTCTGTTGTCCAAACAAATTTAACCCCTTTACGTGTGATCTTCGTTAATGGGTTATCCAATCGGGCAAAATTATGGATGAAACGTCGATAATAACCTGCTAAACTAATAAAACTGCGTACCTCGGTTATAATCGTTGGTGCTGGCCATTCTTGGATTTCTCTTGTCTTAGAAGGATCAATAAAGATTCCATCCATAGAAACAATATGGCCAAGAAAAGAAATCTCCTGAATCCATAATTCACACTTGATAAACTTCCCATATAATTCATGTCTTCTCAGAGTCTTTAATATAATGCGCAAGTGATTTTCATGATCATTGTAGCTTTTGGAGTATACCAAGATATCATCAATAAATACCACTACAAAGTCATCAAGATATTCCTTGAAAACTCTGTTCATTAGATCCATGAAAACAGAGGGTGCATTAGTCATCCCAAAAGGCATTACTGTAAACTCGTAATGCCCGTACCTGCTTTGAAATGTTGTCTTCGGAATGTCTTCCTTCTTCACACACAACTGATGGTATCCAGATCGAAGGTCAATCTTTGAAAATTATTGAGCTCCATGCAGTTGGTCAAATAAATCATCAATGCGAGGTAGGGGATACTTGTACTTTATTTTTATAGCATTGATCTCCCTGTAGTCGATACATAACCTCATAGATCCATCTTTCTTCTTAACAAAAAGGACAGGGGCTCCCCATGGAGAAACACTAGGGAGAATAAATACCTTATTACTCAATTCCTCTAGTTTTTTATTTAGTTCCACTAATTCCATAGTGGCCATTCTATAAGGGGTCTTCGATATGGGCCTTGATCCAGGAATTAAATCAATAGAAAACTCAATTTCTCATTCTGGAGGATGTCCAAGTAAATCTTATGGAAACGCATTTACATATTCTTTCACAATAGGCACATCCTCTATTTGAGAATTCCTTTCCTTACCCATAGTTATTTCATTCTCTTCCTCTCCAATAATTGAATTTAGTTGAGCTACTGGGGGTAGATCTAGGTAAGAATTAGGTGGTGATGATTCCGCTCTAAAGATAAGGTGTTCCTTATCATCATCATCAAAAATAGTAACCTCCTTCTTCTTACAAAAAAATTTTGCATCATGGTCCGAAATACAATCCATACAAAGGATTATATCAAATTCAATCATAGGTATAACGATGAGATCCGTAGATAAATAACATTTATGTGCTCTAATGGGGACTGGTTCACAAAACTTTTTTGCAATGATACTTCCCTTAATAGTTTTAACTGACAACTCCCTTGTTAAATCAAATGGGAAATATCTAATTTTCTTAGCAAACTAGGAAGATGTGAAATAATGCGATGATCCAGAATCAAATAATGCATTTGCTAAACTTGAGGAAACCATTAAATTACCTTCCACCACGTCTTTCGGAGCTTCTACCTCAGCAGTAGTGATAGCATAATCTTGGCCTTGATCCCTTGGCCTTTTCTGAGGTAATTTCCCCTGACACTTAAGACATTAATTTGAATAATGTCCCATCTCTCTGCAATTGTAGCATTGGACATCGGTATCTTCCTTCTTCTCCTTGCAATCACGAGCTTGGTGGCCTTTTTCACCACACCTATAACAGACTCCCATTCCTTTTAAGAAAATATCGAGGTGTTTCTTCTCAAATTTACTGCAGGATGGATATTAAACTTTTCCCTTCTTCCCTTTATTTCCATTTCCAGAGTGATCAGTATATCTCTTCTTCTCTTTCTTTTCCTTAAATTCGTAAGACTTAGAGAATTATTTTTCTATCTTGATAGCGCATGAGACAATATCTTCGTACAATGAGAAGGTTTGTGAGAGTAATGCTTGACGGAGAAATGGTTTTAACCCATCAAAGAAAATATCAATCTTACTTCTTGGGTTACGTATATAATTTGTATCATACCTCGCTAACCTTGTAAAGTTAGCCTCATACTTTGAGACATTCTCATCCTCCTTTTTCCTCAGACTTAGAAATTGCCTTTCCATATCTACTCGATGGTCACGAGGAAAGGATTTTTCTAAGAAAATATCTTTGAACTCCATCCATTCCATATTCGATACTTTATCATCATCCTTTGTGTTTTGTATCAATGACCACCATTGATCAGCATCTCCAGTGAGGCGATAAACTGCCATGATAACTTTTTCCCTTTCACTACTCCCCAAAGCCTGAAATATTTTCTCTAGGGAATTTATCCATTGCTAAGATACTAAGGTATTTTTACTCTCATTGAACGTTGGTGTTTGTTGCTTCATGAAGCGATCTGACATTGATCCTCCACGCTTCGGATTAGTGTGCTCTATATGGGTAAGGTTAGTATTCATAACCTGAGTGAGTTTTCCCAGTGCGTTGATTAGTTGATCAACACCAGTTACATCACCACCTCCACTATAATTATCTTGAGAAGGAGGGAAATCCCTACATGGAGTGTGTGCATTGATACGGTTTCCATTTCTTCCACTAGGCACCATTTCTAAACAATGTAATAAACTAGATCAGTTTATGAATCAAAATACATAATTTCATACTTGTAAAACACTTAACATAAATTTAACTATTTATAGATATAATCCATAATCATAAAAATGTTTTCTTTGAGGAAGTATATACTCATAAACCCTTCATAATGGTTTGTAAAGAAAATTAGAATTATCTTAAGCATATCCTTTGGGTGTGTCGTAACAAAGATTGCAGCAATGCCCGTTGTCGTGCACTAGTTCTCGTTCGAGTCTAGATCAAAGCGGTGTTTTCGGGTTTTACCCCTAGGTACATCTGTTCCAGAGCCACCTCTACCTGCTCATATCCGGACAGGGATGTATTGCTCCTAAAACTCACAAAATCTCTACAATACCAAAATTCTATGAAGTTCTTCTATACTAATTTTCAAAGTCCATCTTAGGTATATGTGCTCTAAAAAGAGTTTATCTAAATCTAGCTCCCAAGGTTTGTACTAAACTTTCTCTGATACCAATTGTAATTCCCCGACCCCAATTACCCAGAGTCATTGCATTATTACATAACATTGGCATGATCACAAAAGATCAAGTCTTGAAAGACCGATTAGTATAGTAGCCTTGGAAACACTAGATACATTCATAAAGTTTACATTACATAAAAAATGAAAACTACAACAACATAGTCTCCATAGTCCACACTCATATCCCCTCATACTATCCTGGCAGGTCATTCATAAAATACTTCTTCACATCCTGGGAAAAATAAAACATATAAAGGGGTGATCTCAGATGACCAGTAAGGATAACAATATAGAGGAAACATTCATAAATAAGCATAAACATTTAAGGCAATGTATAACTAAAACAAAATCCTTTGAAACATGAACATCAGCATAATATGGCAGAAATAAAATAAAATAATTCCATTTATTTATTCACATGGATATTCTACTAATCAAATAATCACATGAAATATCAATAACCACTTTCATAATGATGGAATGTATAATGCCATACTATCATAACCATGTAGCCAAGGCATCGTGCCAAGACTACAAATAAGATTTTGTCAAGGCCTTGTGTCAAGACAATAGTTTGTCTCATGAGACCTACCGATGCATCGAGGAGCTATAGAGGGCTCCACCCGTCACTTATTAAGTCCAATTCATTCCTCATATGAACAGGTTTAAACATAACATAAACATTCGTATTAAAACTAGCATACGAAATTTCAATAATTTCTCCATAAACCATGAATGGTATAAAAATAACACATCCATAGTCAAACATATCAAAAAACCTTCAATACAATATGGAAGTTTTGTATTATAATAAATCAACTTCAAATAAGCTTAAAATCCATCAAAGGGTGTTGACATAGATGAAATCAAAACTATTTTGAGAGAAATATCTCTTTTTTTGAAATCATTTAAAAGTCACATAATTATAAAATAAAAAATTTACTTTGAAAATATCCTTATAATCTTGTAAGGTAAGCTTCGACAATTTTATAACAGTGGAATATAACTGCACCCACTGTATAAGTTAAAAAGACATTCTTACCTTAATTTTTTCGAAAAGGTTAAAAGGGAACTTGTTTGGAAAACGACGGAAAGATTCCATTCAAAACATTTTATAAAAAGTAAAACAAGGGTATAAATGACTTTAAACCATAGTCTAGTAAATATTAAAAATGTTTTGGAATATATTTTTAAGAAACATGGATGTGGATGATAAATAGGTCCCAGTAGATAATTACGTATAAACAACCTCGGATAATGAAGAGATTGTGAAATAAACCCTTAAATTGTAATTTTCCTTGGTTGAGGGTAGGTTAAACTTCTTTATAATGGTTAAATAATTGTTATTAAATTATAAAATAATCATATACATTAATATGATATCATATATGATCTTTTAACATTGATTTGTTAATAATATCTTAGTATTATCATCGTTTCGGGTGTCAACTTACTCGTTTTCTTTTATATATTATGTTACAAAATCCATGTTTATTATGAATAGGTTGTATATTATTCATATTTAGAATTATATCAAGTCCTTAAACATTATTTTTAATCATAAAATGATAACTATAATTGCATTGATACGATGGGGAATGAATCTCATCGCGTTCGTGGAGACGGTAGTGCGTACGTACTCACAAGCGAAAATATCATTCTTTTGATATTAAAATAATATATAATTGGATGGTATGTCATATATACAGAATCACTATCATGTTATATTTATTATTTATATCAATTAAATATCATTATCATACCCATCCAAATAATAATTTTTTTGAATAACAATTATACCACGACGTGGACACGGTAAGCCGTATGTACGCACCTATGGTGACATGTCATTGAAAGGGTGGATAGAATACTAAATATAGTCGTACCATATTTATAATAACATCATAGTATATAAAATATACTGGAGTTATTATTTTAGAAAGGAAATAACAAATAAAGAAGAATTTGAAGAAGAAAGGAACTTGAAAAGGAGTGGTGAAAACATTACCTCTTCTTCGGGTTCTTCCTTTTTATTTGATCAAAACGGCTCCATAGGTTGGATTTCTGATAAAACTAAGGCCTCTAGGTTGAAGTGAGTGAATTTTATAAAGTATTTGGGCAGAGTTTTCCCAACCAAAATGCTTTTATTGTGTGAATAATTGGTTAGAAGTTGTGTCCTTTTATAAGGGGGAGGAGGGGCTCTTTAGGAAAAATTTAAAGTATTAATTTATAATAAATTAATATTCGGTTTCTAATGGATCCAAAGTGTATTATTCAAAGTATAAGGTTGTTATGGGTCAAAATCCATTCAACAAGTAAATTTTATACAGTTTTGTGTCATTATATTAACCTTATCTTTTAGTTTTAACTCTTAGTTAATTAGAATGACATTTACCATGTCACCTTGTATTTTTATATTATATAGTTAATAAACTTACTATATACATCCAATATACCCACAAGTGGTCCATTAATGAAACAACTATCATGATATAAGTCCTTTGGACGAACCTTAGATTTTTAGGAATATAATATCAATTAATAATATAATACTTGTTTTAAAAACTCATTTATGTCAATTTTGACAATATTTAATAATTGATTTTTGTTGAATTCTTAACAACATTATTAATTAGAAAAAAATTCTTTTAAGAAATACTAACATGTCATATTAACCAATAAAATTCTTGTATGGCATCAAAACATTCAAATTATATTTATTTTAACTTTTATAATACCATTTATTTGATTCTTTCATTAATAACGAAAAATACTACATCATTATTGTGTCATAAATAAATTTAATTATTAAATGTCTAAAAATTATAAATAAAGTACCATTATTTAGTAAATATTTTTATCTTTATAATTAATATTTATAGTTGAAAATATAACATATATAACCCTATGTAAAAATCTTTTTCTAAAAGATATATTCTTATGTCATTTTTGTATTTACTTTAACTTAATTAATATAAAGTGTCCTTATCACCTAAAAGTGGCTCCATGGGGTCCCAAAATAGACCCAAAGACGACCATGGTCGTAAATTTATCAAAAAATATGGTTAGGATACGTTTTGGGGTAATTTAGTATTGTTATAATATTATTTTTTACCCTTATTTACCGGATTTACCGTTTAACCATGGTAAATAAAATATTTACTTAATTATTCAAAATGTCTAAAAATAAAAGTTACCTATTTACACAATTTGTATCTCCTGATTCTAAATATGGAATCCATTTTTCTAAATTTAAAATACATAAGTGTCAGAAATTAATTTAAAATTAATTCCCACTATCAAAACAAAAAAGCGTGTTTTTAAGAAATAATAACTATCAAAAGATTGACACTTGTTTATGTCCGGTTTAATTGTGAAATTATGTAAAATGACCAAAATTGTATTAAATGATTAAAATATATTATAAATATACTTTAAAACCACTCAAATTCATAATTTATCACTATTATTTATTTTGATTAAAAAAGTTGTTTTTAATTAAAATTTAGTAATTTTCACTATTCATAAAAATATAAAAGTTATCCAAAAAGTACCAAAATTTCACCCTAGGATAATTTCAATATTCAGAATCCAAAAATTAATTCCATTTTGAGAGATAAAATTTATAAGATTTCAAAAAGTGGGTATTACTATTCATAATGGTTAGTTTGATTGGTTGTGGTGTGTTAGAATCTCGAAATTGTGTACAATGCAAGCTATTGAATTATTCAAAGGAAAACTTACCATGGAAGATTGGGGTGTTATGCCAAGAAAGTCCCACCACAATCCCATCATCTAATAGTAATGAACATGATGAATGATGGGGAAGTAAAAAATAAAAAGGGAAATAAAAAACAGTGGCAAAGAGTTCTCATCCAATTATTTAAAATATTAGATTCTTGGGTGAGATCATGGTATAAAAATTTTAAATTAAATAACACAATTTAATTCATCCATGGGATCATTCATAGTGTGGGGAACATATATCAAAATATAATAAATATACACATTTCCCCCATATTTTAATAATGGGTGGGAATCACAGTTGAAATCACTTAACATTATTTAGCATAACTCATTTGTTAAGAACACATTCTCAATGATGAGGATGATCTACTATATTCACTTACAGTCGATCGACCATGATATTATGGTTTTTCATTGTCCATTATCGATTCACTAATGAAAAATTATCTATACATATTCCAAAATCATCTTAAGGTTATGTTTCTAACCTTGAAAATATTTCACAAGAGGTTATTTATAGAGAATTTAGACTAGGTGATTTAAAATAAAATAAATAAAAATATTTATTTATTTAAATTAAACGCACCACCAATTTCTTCCATATACAACCATATATCAACGCCCAAATTAGGTCATACAATGGTTAATCCCCACTTTCTAGAATCAAATTTGGTTTCATATTTATGATATAGGGCTATATTTTGGAGTTTTTTTACTTTTTCAGTAACCACAATCATTTGATGATAATAGATTTAATATTTTTATAATATCAATTATAGGCTCTCTAGGCCTCATAATCTCACATAATCTCGAAACCTATCTCTAAAAATAATTCTTAATATATTTCAATGTCTAAAAATAAAAAAATAGGGTCGCTACATTACTCTCTCCTTCTTGAATTTTCTTCTAGTAGAATAAAAGTTTGTAATACTAAGCCTTTATCTACCTCTCCCTCTCCAAGGATCTCTTTAAAATCTTCTCATGCTACAATAACACATTAACTAAGGGAATGTTCTATCCTCATAGTATCACCTCCTAAGAATCCTTGGTCAATACTATGTTCTCTACAAAGGTGGATCCAGCCTCGATGTCAAGATTTCCTTATAAAATGAAATTCATATAATCATGCACATATCTCCACAGCTATGGAACATGGAACATGTCATCCACCCACTCAAAATGCGGGGTAAGGAATGGTGGTAATAAACACTTTCCACCCTTTATAGGATCATGAATGACCCTATTATCCCCGAGGAAAAATTTCCTCCCCATAAAAACATCAATAATCATTAGTGTGTGGATAATCTAAGGATAACATGGTATCTTTTATAGAATTACAAACACCTTTGACAATGATCTTTATAAGATTTATATCAACTCTATGCTTTCCTCATCCACTCACGAATCACTTTTACCTTCTCTATTGCAACCTAAATCATCTCTAATCCAACAATTTTTGCCTCTCCAATCTCTGTCTGACACAAGGGTGACCTGCAAGGTATCCCATACAGGGCCTTGATATGTTTATTTCAAATTCTGGAGTGATAATTATTATTATATGAAAACTATACCAATAGAAAGTGACACTACTAGGTCATGTAAAAAACAAAAAAAAAACTCATAGCATATCCACTAAAACCTTGATAGTACACTTGTTCTCCCCATTAATCTGTGGATGAAATACCAAACTCATCTATAACGGCTCCACAAATTCCACCTACAAGCCTCCACAAAACCATGACATGAACTGTGACTCACTGTATAGGATAGTCATTGACAGTACCCCATAGTTCCAGAAGATATCCCATTCTTACATAAATCCTAGAAACTCCACCAAAATCAACCACCAGATGGAAAGGAAGTGTGCCAACTTCACAAGTCGGTCAATAATCACCCAGATGAAATCATGGACTTTCGCTGTCCACAGAATCCCTGTCACAAATTTCCAAGATATGAATACATTTTTCCACTATGGGATTTTAAGATATTGTGTCATACCTGGTAGATATTGGTTCTTATACTTCATCTAATTACATGTGAGACACTGAAAGAAGAACTTAATAACACTCTACCTCATTCTAACCAATGAAAAATATGACTCAAGGTCCCTTTAGAAATCACATATAGTAGGATATATAACTAATGGTTATGATTGTAACTCCATCATCATGTAATCTTATATCACAACCAAAACATAAATCCATACTTTAAAAATGGGGATGTCTTCCTCTTCATCAGAAAATAAATCTTTTGAATCTGTAGATAATATCTGATCGTGAAGAACCTCATAGTCAATGTATCCCAACTACGCCTCCCTTAAACACTATAGAAGCAGAGGAGTTAACACAATTCATTGAAGATATGATATACTCATATCCTCCTATGGGGTTAGTTGCAATGAATCCAATGTCTTATTTGGATCCTCCACCAAATGAGAACAGGACTTCTAGATAATGGCCTATGGAACCATGTTTCCATTCCTTGGATTATAGGATATCTCAAAGTAATATTGTTGTTGGAAAACTATCTCATTCATCTTTCTCAAGTTAGTATCTCTGTATGTGAAGATAAATATGATACTTTGATGGTTTCAATAAGAAAACAAATCCATCTCATAGAAGATGGTGCCTCTTCATCTTCATATTGAAAACTACTGATTCCAAGTCAATAACTGTAGTTATTTAGTTCTTATCAAGGGGTCTTAAATTCCACGATTAATATGTGATCACTGCCAGATTTTTCAATATTATACAATTTAAAATATATCCAGATGAATCATAATACACTATTTACTCCATCCCATACTCTGGTTGTCCAAATAAAAATATCAATGGTCAATATAAACTCAAATTCTCAAAGGATGTCTAAAATTTCATAGTCCATGAGAATGGATACACTTACTATGTCAGGGTGTTAAAATGGGATATAATCCTAGTAACATCAACCATGAAACACTTGTTTTACCACATTAATATAAGGAAAATTTGGGCCTATGACATGCTCTTGGGTGGATATTAACCAATAAATACCTCATTCTTCATTGGGTCCAAATATAATTCATGATGAGATATGAAATACCTCATAAAATGAATTTATAGATATATAACTATCAGTTTAATAGAGAAATATAATTTTGGTGGTTCCAGATTAAGTTTAGGATCATCCTAAAGTGTTTTTCATGCTCCTCCACTAATGCTGAGTAGATTAGTGTGTCATTACTGAATATAACCAAAAAATGATCCAATTATGGTGGGATCATCCATATAATAAAATCCATAAATTTAGTGTGGGAATTCATCAAACCAAATGTAATCACTAGGATATCATAGTGTCAATAGTGACATATGAATTCATAATTTTTAATTTTAGCCTCACAAACCCTCAATTGTTGGAAATCAAACCTGAGATCAATCTTTGAGACCCAAATTACACCTCATAACTAATCAAATAGGTATTCAATCATTGGTAAGGGGTACTTGTTATTTATAGCTTTTTATAGTATATGATGATAATAAACCAAAATAATAAATCTATTGTTCACTTTTTTCACAGACAAAATAAGATATTTCTAGGTGGACACACTCTATCTATTAAAAATACTCTCTTGTAGGTCTTATAATAGAAACCTCATTAGTAAAATCACTATAGTGGACATTCGATAAACTTTAGAATATATAATTATGTTCCTGTAGTGAATGTAAATATAGAATTCCATCTCCCACAATAGAGTTAGTCTTGAAATATCCTCAAGGAGGACACCCATAATGTCCTATACTACCAAAGGAATCATGTAGCGAAAAGGGCCTACATTTCCAAAGGATAAACATTTCATTTAATGGTTGAGGGATAAAGTCTCCTATATTCAAGTTCATCTCATTCATAGATGATATATATCCAACCCATAAAGGATAATATAATCCCATCTATCGAAGGAATTTCAATAGCCTATAAGGATAGTCAATATAGGCTCAAAACATGGAAAAATGGTCTATACCAATGTTGATGTCATTTGGTTTCACCATGATGACCAAGAGTTCTGATGAGAATTCCTCTACACAAAAATAAATATCTTAATGATGGTAGAAAAGAGATATTAATGAATCATACCCATTCATAACCTCTAGAAACATTTTGTTCACAGGTTTAAATAGTTATCTTTATCTCTCTCACTAGGGATATAGAAACGAACGTGGGACTTGCACTTGTATCTACATATTCTGGATATAGTGGGGAATAAACATTGACAATTCCTCATATCATCTCAAGATCTACTATGAAATGAGTCGTCAAGGCCTCTAGATAACCATGGACTTGATCAACAACTCATCAAGCCTGGAATGGGCCTCATGGTGGTGGTGGTGGAAGAAGAATATAATGTCACACTCGACCAACAACTCCTCCTCCCGGAGGCCCACCAACTCCTTAGGTTTCACCTACTACCTAGAGACACCCTCACCACGCCTGGGATAAGATAGATCATGGTGATGCCTTTTCTATGGTGATACATCTAATGAATTCGAACCTGACACATCATGTCATGTTGTAAAATCACATTCCATCTAACCATGGCCATCACATGAATATAATTTCCCCTCTATGATATAACCATGTTCTCTATGTAGAAATCACACTTCATGTCCACATGACATAGAATTACCATGGGAAGATCTCCAACATAAGATCTTGATGATGGGGGATTTTTGGCTATTTTAGCTAACTCATCCCAAAGAAAATCACTTCCATATCTATCTGTATGGAATCTCTTAGATATAAATATCTCCATCACCAATGTTATATCTAGCACTCCATCTTAGATGTGAATGAAAAGGGTAACCACTCTTGAATGTATTTTTATTTTTAGGAACATTTAAAAAATAATCCCTACAATTAAATACATTACACAATCTTTATTGATTACAACATAAGTTCAATGAACCTCACAAAATATTGAGAAGTTCAAATTATAAGATGATTTAGTTCCAGTTCCACCTGAATATGGATTGAGATAAATAATGATGCATAATTATCCTTATGAATAAGTTACCATAAGTTGGAACATAATAGTATTGTCTCATTATGGGTTTGAAAAACCAAAATCCATGAGCACCCATCAACTCCATGTAATAGAATAGCTGTTAGTGAAACGATATGATCTATTGGGTGTCCTAACTAGCCTAAAGACAAAAACCAACAAATTAAGCCCATACTCCTCTACTTAGGTATTTGTCTTACTATAGAACCTAAAATGACCTAGACATGGGAACACATAGGTTCTGATAAGCCTTTGTGCGTCCTAATCCTTCCATACTGGTATAATTTGATACTCGAGTAGTGGGGCTCATGCTACTATCTCACTAAGATGAATGATCTCATGATATGGCCCTTAAATAGAGGCCTCATAGATTATTAAGGAACACTGGAGTTTTTTTCCTATGTTGAAACTAAATACACTTAGCAGTACAATATCTAACATAGACACAATGATAAACCACCTTTGGTACCACACAGTAATGAACTAACCCTTAGGGGCTTCCTGATTTATGGAAGTCTGTACTTCCACAACCTCAATCCTTCCACCAAATAAAAAGTTCTAGAAACAAGAATCAAGAAGGGATAACATAAATTTGATTTATTTTCCTAATGTAAAAATGTTTTTTACCCAATCAACACCGTTAAAAAATAAATGGGATTCATAAAAAGTGGTGTAATGATTATAGTAGAACCATGCATTAAAGGACCTCTAGAGAATACAATCAGAGTATTAAATAATTAAACCAACATGTAAAGGTGAAAAAATTACCCAAAAAATGACATCCTAACCCATCAAAAAATATATTAAATAAATAGTTGAGAGATCATGGAACATGGTATACTACACTTACCACTGTAAATGGTCTATGAACCTAAGTATCCCTGTGTTATAGTGTAATCACCATTGACATATCCATCATCTTCATAAGAAAATAGACATTCAAAAAAATTCCATGCATGGGTGAATATATACATACCCAATAAGAAACCCTATAACCCCAAATGGGAGAAATAGATAGATATGATACAAGTAGTCATGTCGTCCTAAAGAAAGAGGGAATCAAAACTCAACAACATATATATATGATAATAACTATAACTCAATGATTAGCCACTAAATGAGGATAATATTCATTGTTAATATATATAATATTAATTTGATTTATTATTCATAAACACCATTTTAGTTCATTTTACACTTTGAACATCATTTCACATTATGATTGTAATACCTTCTTAAAATGCACTATTATGTGGTACATTTTTTAACATCGTTTAAAGTACCCAATGATTAATCTGATTTTAAGGAATTTAATTATCCAAATTTTAATTTTATATTTTTTTAAATTTATATAAACTTAAATATGAACATGTTTCATTCAGGAATAAATGGATAATTCATGGAAGAATGTGGGGATATTTTGTGATGAAAGGAAGCAATTTTAGAGAAGACAGATTGGACACTAGCCCACTGATGAGAATGTGGGACCCACATTACAAACCCAATGAAGCCAAAATTTTGTGGGAGGATATAATAAATATATAGGAACAACTAATTATTCATGATTCAGTGCTAATTCGGCCTCCATTGTGGTCATTTAGGCGGCCCAAGTTAGAGATAAAATTCTGGGCCAGATTCTGCGGCTCTGAAAAATATCCCACTAATATAATCATATATCCTAATATAAATCTCAAAATGGGCCCAAATTTTACAGGAGGTTAGGAGACATCCTGAGATCCATTTTATCTTTATATTTCCTACTCTAATTCTGCCATCTAGAAAGTCTTCCAAACGTGTCTGTTTGGTAGATGAAAGTTGGCTACCACCTCGGGTCAAATGTGGAAAAGTCCAAGTCCACAAACTTTCCACAACCCTAGACCTACCATACTCAAGTGAGATGACTTTTAATGTTTGAGTATCGACCCAAGGGCTCAAAAATTCCTATTTAAGGAAGTTATTTTGGAGGATTTGATAATCTTTGAGCTTTCTTTCATTGTAATGTTATGTTGCGGTTTTGTTGTCTCAAATTTGTCTTCCACATGTAAGTTGTTTTAATTCATCCTTGTTCTTAATAAAAGTTCTTCTTCTCTTATTATTATGTTCTTCTCATTATAACTTTGATACCATTGGTTCATGGTGTGAACTTTTTCATACCAAACCTTGTGAGATTATCACACAACGGTGGAGTGATTGTTATTTTATTGTGTTTTTTTTCTTCTCCATTTCCTCCCTCGTGAGTCTACTTTCCGCTTCCATTGAAACCATAGCATCAATAGAGGGATAACCCACTTATGGGTTGATCCAATGGAGTAGAAAGGGGCTGGATTGGATTTTATTTATCACCCCATTAATGTATAATCACTTATTTTAAATGATATTTTTATTTGATGATTTTTAAACTCCATCGTCCTTGTTGAATTTAAAGCCACACACTTCATGTGCTAATACGAACCTTTACATTGAAGTGCTCAAAACTTTTATCCTTCAAGTGTATACCTGATTAGTATTAAAGGGTGTGGGCATTAAACCAGTAAGTGATGATTATGTTTGATCTTCTTAAATTAACCCGTCTTAATTATTAGAAGTTGAAATCATTAAGAAAGGAATTCATCCAATCCACCCCGAGCGATAACCTAGGATCAACTCATTACCTTAATTTGAATTAACTTAAATCTGTTAGTGATCCTTTAAAACCATATTAAATCAACCTAAGTTGGCCACTTCATATCCAAAAACAATCCATAGAATGCACGTGTCTGTAGGTACTTCTTAGGTCTCGGAGGATTCGACAACCCAAACTAAACTACAAGGACCGTCCTACCTTCTTCTTTTGGGTAAATTTTAGCGTGAATAAAATTTTGGCACCTTTTCCAGGGACCCAAGTAAGTTACCTTATACCCTAGAATCCTCTTCTCACCCCACATTATCTATTCTCACCTCCATCTCTCTTATCTTTACCCCTTTCTTTTTGTGTGTGTCCTGAGAATCTAGAATTCAAATTTATATCTTCTCCAATGGAGTATCTTCCAAATTATCATGTCACAAACTCATGCTGCAATCAAATGGAAAATCAATATTGGGAAGCCCCTAAATTAGAAAATTTATTTGATCAACCCTTGATTAATTACCACAAAACTGGTGAGATGTACAATCAATGGGATGATGATTGTTTAAAGGATCAATTTCCAGCCCTCTCGAGGATGATTGAAGAGATTAAACTTAATAAAGGTCACGATTTACAAACTCTTATCCATCCTAATCCTAAAAAAACTGATTGATAAATTGTGTAATCAAATGGATATAATGAGTTCTGAGGTATCATCTTTGAGATTAGAACTACAATTCATTAATACTTGTGAGGAACTCATCTATACACCAACTGTACCTTATAAAAACTTATATGAAGTGTCTAGTTTCCCCCAAACCTCTCATGAATTTATTGAAGAATAAGGCTTTGGATTTGGGGTAGGGTAAGTGAATCAAGAAATTGTTGAAGGGTCTTTAAATGAGGAATAAATTTATTTCATGTATTCACAAGAGGGAAATTTGACATCATGGATTTAGTCTCCTAAGTATAACTCTATTGATGATTTTTCAAAAACACCAATCCCTGAACCATTGAGAGAAATAAAAAACATTGAGTCCATACCCATTCCTAACACTGTTCTTTCAAATTTTGTGGTTGAATCTTCTATTCAAAAGGAAACAATTCTATTGATCAATTTTGAAAATGAAATTGAGTTTGATTCAAAGTCCCAACCTATGTCTGAAAGTGTTTGCCTACCCGAACTTGAACGAAAGGACTTTCCATCCACCATCAAGTTTCCATTCATTGGGGATAGCCAAAAACTTCCAATTTTCACAATTTCTTATCTTGAAACCAATAAATAGGTAATTATTCTTAATGTATTTGTAAAGTCTAAAAAAGAAATTGAATCCACCATTTTTGATATTCCTTGGATTTACCCGCTCATTTTAGAACATTGGTTTTTACATGACAGAAATTATAAACAAATAATCAATCTCAATCTCATGAATATGGAGAAATATGGGGTCCTTAAAATGTTTAAAATTGGTATTGGGTAAGTTGTGGGGTTCATGTCGAGCTAGAGACATTAAACAAAGCGTTGTATGGGAGGCAACCCATGG
Organism: Viscum album; assembly: GCA_963277665.1. Lineage (NCBI taxonomy): Eukaryota > Viridiplantae > Streptophyta > Magnoliopsida > Santalales > Viscaceae > Viscum > Viscum album. The sequence continues at coordinate 1,844,110,919 of OY728132.1, read as the reverse complement.
TTTTCAAGTTTCCTATCATTTTGTTTTTTTAATAAAATTTATATTTTAATTAATCATTTTTATATTTAAAAAAAATAGACTATTGACATGTTCTTATATTATGAGTATGGATGGGTATGAAAGGGGAGCACCATATTCATCTGTGTCACGTGGTGTGATCCTTGAGTAATTCCTTACCCAGAAATTTAAAAAGAAGACAATGTATCATCAGTTTGTTTTATTTTAAGGTTTTTGTAGGTTAAAATAAAAATACAAAAAAATAAATAATAATAATATAATAATAATAATAATAATAATAAGGGACGCGTCATGGGTCATGGGTAAAACCTCGTCACAATCGGCGAAGCCGCGAGGATTCGAACCTGGGACCGAAGGGAGACAGGGGCGCGCGATTACCACTGACCTACGGTTTTGTGTGCTTCCTTATTCTATAATTTTTATATATATACTTATATTTTACTTTATTTATTATATATATATATATATTGTTTTGTTTTGTTTTGTTTTGTTTGTTTTGTTTTTCCTTTTTCTACTAGGGAACTCTACAAGTGACATGGATATCAAAGGATTAAAAGGGAGCAGCAAGAATTTCAACTTCAACCACCAGGTGAATTCATTACATGATCCTCATTTTCAATTTCCTTTTTGAACTTCTGTTCTCTACCTATACCCCCTTCTAAATTTTCTTTTCTTTAAACACTGGGGACAGTGTTATTTTAAGTTGGGGGGGAGATAAAATAAAAAATGCTTTTGTGTCAAAAAAAATGAATGATTTGAAAAAAAAATGTAAATGGAAGGAAAAATTCCTTTAACTTTGAACATGGTAATACACATTTCATACTTTGAAACTGAATATAAAATAATTTAGCATGCCTTGATTTTGATTTTAATCCTTGTATAATTTAATGAGCATAGATTTTGGAAATTGTGGCTGTCCAATGTGATATTTCATCATTTATATTTTCATCTAAAAAAAGATCACAATGCACGTCCTTTGGATAGTGGGGTATTAGTTTGAGTTCATGGGGTACCCCAAATAAATAGCATAGTTTTGGTGATCATTTTATTTTTAATATGAGTATTAAATAAAAATAATAATAAATAATAATAAATTTGCGCGTAGAGTAATGAAATGACCTAATGCGTGGCTTTCGGCACTTCGAGATCGTGACTCCATAGTTGTCTGGCCCAGAGTTAGTAATTTTATCTCTATTTTTGGTAATTTGAATTTGTTTTTGACCGAGTTAACTCGAGATGATGCCCAAGTATGTGGGATTCACTTGGTTCCCTAAGGCCTTTGATCCTGGGAGTCATCGGCAAAGTCTCGCTACAGGGGTTGACTCTTTTGAGTGCAATTTCAATTACCATGAAAAAATTGCAAAAAAAACAACAAAAAAAACAAAAAAATAATAATACAATAAAAAAAATTGAATACTCAACTTAATATTGAAATTTTATTCCACCTAGCGCTTCCTTCATTTCCCCCTTGAATAAAGACAAACCCCCATGTCTATTGTGATGCACAACACATCCTCATACTTAATTGATATTGGATGAAATATGGCAATGAATTTGAAAAAATGAATGGTCTTGGGATTGGGATTGGGATATTCTTATAAAACTATCTTGTATTAAAATATTTTTATGGGTTTAATGATTGTTTGGTATAAGGGTTTCTGGTGATGATTGTGTATTAAAATGTTTTTGGAAAAGGGAATTTGAATTTCATATTTTTGAGATATATTTTGCTCGGGACTAGAAAAACTCAAGTTGGGGGGGTGTGATTAGCCACTAAATGAGGATAATATTCATTGTTAATATATATAATATTAATGTGATTTATTATTCATAAACACCATTTTAGTTCATTTTACACTTTGAACATCATTTAATATTATGATTTTAATACCTTCTTAAAATGCACTATTATGTGGTACATTTTTTAACATCATTTAAAGTACCCAATGATTCATCTGATTTTAAGGAATGTAATTATCCATATTTTAATTTTATATTTTTGTAAATTGATCTAAACTTCAATATGAACATGTTTCATTCAGGTATCAATGGAGAATTCATGGAATAATATGGGGATATTTTGTGATGAAAGGAAGCAATTTTAGAGAAGGTAGATTGGACACTAGCCCACTGATGAGAATGTGAGACCCACATTACAAACCCAATGAAGCCTGAATTTTGTGTGAGGATATAAGACATATATATTAACAAATAATTATTCAGGAGACAGTGCTATTTCGGCCTCCATTGTGGTCATTTAGGCGGCCCAAGTTAGAGATAAAATTCTGGGTCAGATTGTGTGGCACGGAAAAACATCCCACTAATCCAATCATATATCCGAATCTACAACTCCAAATGGACCCAAATTTTACATGAGGTTAGGAGACATCCGGGGATATATTTTATTCTTCTATGGACTACTCTAATTCTTCCATCTAGAAGTCCTTACAAGTGCTTCGGTTTGGTAGATGAAAGATGGCTGCCACCTCGGGTCAAATGTGGAAAAGTCCAAGTTCCACAAACTTTCCACCACCCTAGACCTACCATACTCAAGTGAGATGACTTGTAATATTGGAGGCTCGACCCAAGGGCTCAAAAATTCCTATTTAAGGTAGTGTTGTTAGAGGATTTGATAATCTTTCAGCTTTCTTTCATTGTAATGTTATGTTGCGGTTTTGTTGTCTCAAATTTGTCTTCCACATATAAGTTGTTTTAATTCATCATTGTTCTTACTAAAAGTTATTCTTCTCTTATTATTATGTTCTTGTACTTATCACTTTTATACCGTTGGTTCATGGTGTGAACTTTTTTCATACCAAACCTTGTGATATTATCACACAACGGTGGAGTGATTGTTATTTTATTGTGTTTTTTTCTTCTCCATTTCCTCCCTCATGAGTCTACTTTCCGCTTCCATTGAAACCATAGAATCAATGGAGGGATAACCCAATTATGGGTTGATCCAATGGAGTAGAAAGGGTCTGGATTGGATGTTATTTATCACCCCATTAATGTATAATCACTTCTTTTAAATGAGATTTTTATTTGATGATTTTTAAACTCCATCGTCCTTGTTGAATTTAAAGCCACACACTTCATGTGCTAATACGAACCTTTACCTTGAAGTGCTCAAAACTTTGATCCTTCAAGTGTATAGGTGATTAGTATTAAAGGGTGTTGGCATTAAACCAGTAAGTGATGGTTATTTTTTATCTTCTTAAATGAACCCATCTTAATTATTAGAAGTTGAAATCATTAAGAAAGGAATTCATCCAATCCACCCCGAGCGATAACCTAGGATAAACTCATTACCTTAATTTTAATTAACTTAAATCTGTTAGTGATCCTTTAAAACCATCTTAAATCAACCTATGTTGGCCACTTCATAGCCAAAAACAATCCATAGAATGCACGTGTTTGTGGGTACTTCTTAGGTCTCTGAGGATTCGACAACCCAAACTAGACTACAAGGACCGTCCTACCTTCTTATTTTGGGTAAATTTGAGCATGAATCACTCAATCAATAGATAATGTTGTTATAGTTCTTATATTCAGACTCCAGTGGATGATACTTCCATTAGTTTTAATGGTTTCCACCTCTAATACTAAGCATATTGTGTATCAATCGAAGTAACTTTGTAATTTTCCCACCCCTCAAAACAATGCCATATAGTTGAGGGGTTAAAATATTTAAGTCGAAGATCCAAACCATATTGCATCATGGGGTTACAATAATTAGGTATAGGACTGATTCTCTAGTTGGTTGGGGGGGTTGTGTAACTCAGTCATTAGAGGACCTAGATCATAGTCCATCAGGTGGGGGGCACTAAAACTAGTGATATGAGTATGAGTGATTTACTCCCTACTGAAATAGGGGGATTCTATCTATAACCTCTCTATAATGATCCCACCTAATCACATCCATCAGTAAGAATATCTTAAAGGTTCACCATTCTTGGAAAATTCAACATTGTATATCATAATTCAATTCAAAGTCTACCATTGTGTTATACATGGAAAAATTCTCACTATAGACTACTTGTGGGCCAAAATCGGAGTCTAGATGAAGGAGATATTAAAGGGGGTGTTTCTCTATGGGGGTAAATGGATTTTATAGGGTCCACATGGTGTTTTTTATTTTCTACTACCTGGTCTTGTTATCTTATAGAAATGGATCAGAGGTCGTGTCATTATACACTGTGTGTAAGGCTCCCCATGTCATATCTCAGCAACTCAGGTCCAACCCATGTGCACCTAGCCATTATCATGTTCAATGATCCTTGAAATTTACCTAGCCATGTACTTGGACATTACTAGGTACAATAGTGTGTGCATATACTACTAGAGAATAAAACATGTCCTTTTAATTGAGTTTGGGTTGTGGGAAGCTAGCACATAGACTTTCCACCCCAGGAGGGTACCATATCGTGTGGGTCTAGCCACTTGGCATGCGATCCTTAACTCCACCCATACCCCTAGAACCGTATATTGGTGGGATACAAGTCATATGAATTTATGGGATACATTGATCATAGTAGGTAATTTTCTATATTCCTTTCTTTTCATCAAGTTTCATTCATATATAGCCTTTCCACCTTGATCCCCACTTATTGACTACCTAAAATAAATGTTCAACATCTCTTGATATAAATTACCAGTATTTGTTTGATAAAAATCAGATATTAATCAAAAAATATTTTACTTTTTGATTATTGTGTACCTACCATCACACTTCATCATCCTAGATCCCATATAAATAAAAAAATCACTTGAATCCCGTAAGAAATCTCAATCTATCTACAAATAAAAATCCTAATAAAAATTTTCAATACCACAACAAATCATGGGGATTGACCATGCCAGAAAACATCCATGAAATATTGAATAGAGACCCTATTGGACAATGATGATTAACATGATTAATGGTGGGTAAAATAACAAGAATATGAATTATAATTTTTTGGTAAAGTGTTCTTGTACAATTACTTAAATATGGATAATCTATAGTGAAATCACTTCAAAAAAATAATAAATTGAATAAGATAATTTAATTCATCAATGTGATTGTGTAAAGAGAAATAAAACCTATATCAAAATATAGTAAATTTATATACATGATCAATAATATATCCTAGGATGGAAGCTAATCTTTATGAGACTTAACTTGATATAGGATTAGTCATTGGTGATGACATTTTCACCTTTGATGAGGATGATCTGTTGCGCTCACTGACTATCGATCAACCTCTATATGATTGTTGTTTATTGTCATATCATAATCCACCGATTAATAATTCTCTATAACTATTCTAAAATAATCTCATGGTTATGTGAATAACCCTATAATTTTTTCATAAGAGTATATTCATAAATGATTTATATTATGTGGTTTAAAATAAAAAAAAATATTATTTATTTATATTAATTAAATGTGATATCAAAGAATACCTTATCCGAATATCTAGTGCAAACCATATTTAGGTCTAAAATAAGGTAAAGATAATTTTCAAATTAAATAGTGGTCTAATATTCCCAATCAAAGGATCATTTTGGGAGTTATTTCACTTTTTCAGAAAAATTAATCTAACATTATAATAATATATCTAATATTTTTTAGCATTAATTAAAGGATCATTGGGACTCTGAATCACATGTTGTCTTAGCACCTACCTCTAAAAATATGTCATAAAATATATTAACATCTTAAATTATAAAAGGTACACTACTGAGTCAAAAAGTTGTATCTTGGCATACGGTGTTTAGAAATGGAAGTAATTAGTGGGATGGAAACTTGGGAGTTGGATGGTGCTCTTGTGTAATTCAGCAAACCCCCACTAACACATATTTCCAATGTGTTATTTCATGTGTCATACTAGTTTCAATTCCTAGTGAATATTTTTTGAATTGTGGGGTAATCTAAAAGGATATTCATGGGGCATGTGTGGTGAACCATAGGTAATTCCTTGATGAGTCCTTATATTATGTAAAATTCTTTATTCATCATTGGGTACTCTATTGATATCTCTATGAGAAAATAATGGTTAACATGATGGGTACCAAAACATTTCAATGAGTGTGGTTCCTCCCCCTTGCGATCTTTATCAGGAGCTCCACAACATAGGCCACACATACCCAAAATAAAACATGGTGTGGTGTTGATAATTATAATTTAGGGAGGAACACCATGTCATGGAGCCTATGAGGAATATGTGAGATTGAGGTTGGATGTGAATTGATTTTAGATGAACCAGGTGATTGGGAGGAGGAAGTTTTCAACTCTAAGAACTAATGACCTTAATGAAATGTGGTTGGTGAGAAGTGGTTCTCAGATAATTGTCTTACAGATACCTTAAAAATGGCTCTGGTTTCAAGGGGTGGATTTACATAGTGTGGCTTCCAAGGGCCACTATAGATTCCATGTGTTATTAGTGATAAAAATTGGAATGTTAATTACCCCATTATAGTTTTTGAGACTCATAAACACAATACATAATCCTTCATGGATTGTTTCATGGTAGTATTCTACAAAGAAACCCTTGTTCAATCAAACTTAGAGGTGGAAAACATGACACACTCAAGGATTTTTCAAGAAATACTCCAAGAATATAATATTTTTTGGAATATCTAGTAGAGATAGTTCTAGATTCATAAGGAAAACATCATGTGATATGTCATCCCATACTTGTGGGTGAAGGTGATCCCAAGAAATGTTGAGACAGTGATAGATTGAGAGTACCTGGAATTCTTGGCCATTGTATTTGGCACTCACAATAATATTTTCATCCTATATTATTGAGAAATGTGGTGGAGTCGTTGACAAACATATTGTTTGCCTTTTAGAATGAAGATGGTAAAACATACCTCCAATCGATGGTCGTTACCCCACAACCTCATTATCATGTTTGGGAGCCTCTTCATTGAGATATTAACTATGAAATATTTAATAACCATATATTCACTGGACATAGTCCTAATGGATTTTTAGATATTGGGGAAAAAGTTTTATTTGTTCGAGGATATATGAGGACACAAATCTAGATATAGGATAAGATAAGAAAGATGTTGTTTCCCCTTATTTTTTCATCTAATATAGGTGAGGATGTGACATGACCCTTTGGTATCTACTTTAGTGTTGAAGGATGGTGTAGTGTGACACTGAGATTATATTTTGAGGCCTCACCTATCAATAGTTGAAGGATGAGGTTACCATATGGAATATGGTATTATATATGTATTTCATGATTGTTTCTTCTATGAACATCAAGAGGCTAGGATTCCATATGAGGGATCATTGATTGCATTTCTGAGTGCATCCACGTCTTAACCACCAGAGAGTAGGGGTTAGTGGAGAGTTTGGGATGAATGTGTGCAGAGGAGGTGGTTGAGATTCATGGAATAACCTCAAATATCATTTTGGATCATGATCCTCACAACACTTCATGATTATAGAGGGGATGAAGAAGCAATTTGAGACTAGATTAATTTGATCTTGTTGTTTCTACCCTAGAAAGATGGTCAAGTAATGAATAACATTTTATTTCTAAAGTGCATGCTCTAGTTTTTCTTTTTGGTTGTTATTAATTATTGGTTTGATCTTAAATATTTAGTGTAGAACCATTTTAAGTCATCTATGGGAGTCATCACGGGCTACCTCTGACCTTGTCAGAGCTAGGGGAGACAATAGTTATGGTCTTATAGTTGGTTCTAGAGATGGAATTGAAAGGAAGATTCTATCAAGGGTTGTAAGAGGAATTCATGTAGCCATTATGATTCTATTGTGTACTTACAATAGAGGCCTCTAGAGTTTGATGATGAGATAATGTGTTCCGACAGATATCACCTCATTGAGGGTTATTAATATTGGGATAAGAATGAAGGATATCAATGGGGTTCATAGTGAATCATTCTAATTAATCTATTCGGTTAGCTTGGTATAGTACCAGTTATACCTATAACCATAGTTAGAGAAGGAATGTGGTGTATCGCACATGACTCAAATAAGGAGATGTGTTCATAGCTCATTGAATGATATTGACAAGAGTGAGATTGATAGTGAGGTTGGAGTACCATTTTGAGTAGTTTGAGGATACTGGTGGTGTTTGAGAAATGGAAGAAGAATACCCTTCAGGGGAACACTATTCCCTCATGAGTATGTTTATTAACAATAAACGATCCTTCAAGATGGCACTTGGGTGTTTGGGACCCTATTGAGAATAGTGTAACCTCACATGTGTGTAGGTTTTCTATTTTCAGTAAAAAAAATAAATGAAGGATGGGAGAGTGTAATAACAATAAATTTATCATGGGAGATGTAGAATATATTGAAGAATAATTTCAATGTTAAATATTGAGTTAGTACAGGATTTTGAGTCTCTGAGATCCATATTGCATTGATATAAAAGTAACTAATTTTTTCATGTGCATTCATATTTTTAGAATAAATGTTTCTCCATTGTTTATACATAATATGGGAGATCCATGGATATAGTTGATTATGAAATAAAGGGTTTACCCTAGGCGAATCGTATGTTTTGTCGGTGTAGAATATTCATTTGAAGAAAAAATAAGATGGTACATTATGTGGATTGATTAATTTTTTTAATTAATTCAAATAATATGCATAAACCTAATTCCCTCATTATGAGAATTTTAAGAGTTGGATTTTCATTATTCATTATTTTTTCCCTTTGATATGGAGTCCATAGATGAGGTGTGGGCACCTCTACTCTTATTCTTTCGTGTTTAATCATATGTAAGACATCATATATGGACAATTTGAGATACGTGCTAACTCATTGTTATTAGATGGTCTATGGAGATAAAGATCACCTTTCTCCCTCATTTGGTATTCTTATTGAGATTATATGGGTTATTACGTATTTATACTATGTCCTAATTGATAGTAATTTTTGGGATGAGCTAAATTATATAGTATCTATCTATCTCTCACTTTGTGGTTTTTGAGGTATCCTACTAGGCATGTATGTACACATCCCGATATAAGATTTTACTACAACTGTCATGTCTTGTGTAGATGACTAGAAGATTGAAAGAGGCATCAGGGGATCTTAGTGATACATCTGGTTCATACTCTATGTATGGTGGATGGACTTGAATATCAGGAGCTAGGATCTCATAGTTTTATTTTATTTTGGTTTTTTAGGGTGGGATTTGTTTCTAATAGGTCATGTCATTTTACCTTTTTGTTTCGGATTACTTTTTAATACTATGATATATGTCCTAGTTTTTATTCCATCCATTTTTATACTCTATAAGTTCCATTCTTTTTTTTATATGCACTTTTTGAGGTAGATAGTTGAGTGTGTGCATAGCGGTACATAGACTAAGTCATTCCATTTCATTTATTCATTCTCAGCACTTATCTCCATTGTTTATACTATTAGAGGTTTGAATGAGATTGTTACAATCAAATTCTGGACAACTAGGAGGCCTTGGTGGGTTTAGTCATGATAGTGTTCCCAATATGACTCAAAATTCAGGTTTTCATTTTAAAAGTAAAATTTCATTTAAAATATTCATTCATTAAATAAAAAACCTAAAACACCCTCATACCATCTTTATAATATATGAAAATTATACATTAGTCATTTTTATGAATAATAATTAGTAACATGTCAATATGTCACGTGGTGTTTCCAATATTACTAAAAGTGTGTGGTTTTATTTTACATTTAAATGTTCATAAAAAACACTTCATGTACTCAAAATAGATAAAATATACACATATTATCTTGATAATTTATGAACACTAACCATGAGTCCATTTTGACATCTATGAATCATTTTTATATAAATATAACACACAGTGTCCCCAATATGACTCAAATATCATGTTTCAGTTTAAAAGTGACATTTTTTTCAAAATGCTTTCCACTCATTGAAAACACATAAAACCCACTCTGATTGTCTTCACACATTAAGAAAATGATCCATAAGTATTTTTTTGATTTTTAGTAATGATCTGAAAATCAATATGATACGTGATGTGAGTCATATAATTTAATGTATGTGTTTTTAGTTTAAAATTTACATTTTAGATAAAAATGTTCGTCACTCATTATAAACTAGAAAAACACTCATATATTCTCAATACATTAGTAAAATGATCCATATGTCATTTTTTGGTTTATGAACCAATCAAATGTCATTAAAAAAATGGTATGGAAGGTATGAAACAAAGTTCATGTTTTTATTTAAAAATTACATTATAGTTCATTTTTTGTGGAAATGTTTGTATATTGTCTTGGTACATTGTGAAAATTATACATAAATAATTTTTCATGAGTATGAATCAACCACATATTAATGTGACATATGGTGTGCCCGATATGAGTTGAAGTGTATGGAATCTATTTAAAAGTGAAATTTTATTGTTTCAATATTTCATATTTATGTTTAAATTATTTCATTATATTATTTAAAACATAATAAATTATTTTCATTATAATTACACTATTTTTTAGAGTTAGGGTGATATTTTAGAAAATGGTAGCATGATCCAACTCTTTTGAGAGGAGGTTCACAGACAATTTTTTTGAATTTGGTAATGTTTTTTATTACTATTATGTACCAATGTAATTTTAAATACAAATGATTTAATTTTCTTAAACATTGTAATTCATTATGTATTGCGATATAAATTTAATTGAAATTGTATTCTATATTTGGTATTGTGGTATCTTAAATTTTATCAGCACACTACTGCATCTTGGATTTTATCAATGATAAAAAACACTAATAATGGGTACCCTTTATCATTTATAAAAATCCCTAATAATGAGTCCACGTTATAATTTATTTTTTAGAACAAATAATGTTGATTTTTTTATAAAATCTCAAAAAACCATTGATTTTTTAGTGCTGATGATGACAATTTCTATTGATGAAAAATACCATATCTGCAGTTGAAACTACAACAAAATAACTTTTTTCAATTCTAATTTAGGAACTAATAAAATATACCTTCATTTCTGCTAACATACACACTTTTAAAGGCCTCATTTATCAAAAAAAATAGTACTCATTATTGATGTATTTTTCAACACATACTAAAGCACTGACAAAATTCATCGATATTTAAATTTCCTCACAACATGAGTGACCCTTTAGTATATATAAAATCTATTTTCAAAATAGATAAAATCATGATCTTTAATATTGGTTTAATGTAAGTTTTTTGGGTAGTGTTTTAGTTTTAAATCAAAGTAATTAATTTTTATAAATATCGAATTCTTATTTTTGTATTTTTATGGAAAAATGATTAATTTCCATGTAAGATTATCCCAAAGTACACTATTCAGTTAAGTGGTCATGTTTGGTGTGATTCAATGGCCTTTATTTATTAATCCATGTAAATTAATAACCATGTATTTCTAATTATAACATAGTTTGCATATCAATGGAGGAAATAAACCAACCTTCAAAGTAGGTTTTATTTTTTTAAGTGGGTTTTAATGTCCAGAGTATTTCATGCATTTTAATGAAAATAATTGAAGAATACATGAATGATCATCACACATTCAATAAAAGAATGTTTTTTAGTTTTAAATATGTATATATATATATATACACACATGAAAAATGGTAAATTATAAAAAATTATTAATAATAGTTAATAAATAATTTTCTAATAACTATTAATATTTATCAATAAATAGAAAATCATTAGTAATATATTTTTATAAATAATTATTAATATGGAAACTAAAAATTTATGTTGTTGTGGAAATTAAAAATTAATAATAATAATCAGTAATTAATTAATATTATAATGTAATAATTTTATTAACAAATTTCATATTAATGTATTTGTTAAATTCATTGATCCATAGACGTTAAGAACTTTAACACCTTCTTTTCAAAGAGAAAAAAAATAACTATTATTTTTACATTTTTAACATATATGTATATTTATTAATGTTTTTAAATTTAAATATATATATATATATAATTTGAAATAATTAAGTATATTGTGATTAATAATTGAAAATATGATCATTAATGATATTGAAAAACATTTTTTTAATAACCATTATTATGAATTATACTGATAATTAATGATGATGATGAATAATTATTAAATATTATAAAATATCTATAATGTAGTAATTTCTTAATAATTATTAAGAACGTGTAATTATTTATTATTTAGTAAATATTATGTTGTCTCTAGGGATGATGATGAATAATATACAATAGTGGTGTTTCATTTAAAACAAAAAATAATTGGTTCCCCTTCATGTATTAGGTTTACCGGTTTTTCAAATTACAGATAAAATAAATAATTTATCAGTTGTTTAATATTTTGATGATGTAACAAATCAGAGTAATATAATTATATAATTTTTTTAAATAAATTTATTTCTAAAAAAATTATGGGATAAATATTTTGAACTAATGATGAAGGATTTAATTCTATGAAACATCTATGTAGTTGAATTACAACACCCTCATTTTTAAAATACCAATAAGAGATTTAAATAATCAAGACATTTTTCTAATTGAATTACAAAAAAAAGAATTAATTAATGGAAATAATATTCAAAAAATTATAAAATGGATGTTTAGGAACAGTACATGGGGTATTTGTTAGAAATATAAATACTTATTTCTTGGAAGCCCTTGACTATACATATTGGTAGCATCTTAATATATGAACCTGAAGAACGTGAGATCTATCTCTATTTCCACATAATCTATTGATTATGTTATTTGTTTTTTCTATCATCCTATCCCCATAATCGTTTGATCCTATAAGATCAAGAGGAAAATGATAATAACATAAATTATAAGAGAAATATAATGAAAAACCTCACAAAATAGTAACTCTTAGAATAAATAGTTAGAAATAATAATTACAGAGATCATAAGCACACAAAATATATATATAAATTGAATAAAAAAAATTAGATGTTTTGATTCACATTATTATACATACTTCTAGATTTTTTAGGTATAACTTAAATTTTAGGAAATGTTTTTAAAAAACTCCAACTGTATAATTCAATAAAACTAATCATTATTTTTAACACCATCAACAACAAATTATTAATAATCCAACGAAATAAGCATGTAACATCATCTACTATCGATTTAGATCAACACCACTACAATGGTTCTAAATTATTTGGAAGAAATATATTATTATATTTTTCATTCGCCAGACTTTTCTAAATCATTTTAGTAGTGTGAAATTTAATTTACCATAACATCATTCTATTTAAATCCAAAAAATTAAACAAAAAACCCATGTTTTATAAAATTCATATAATTTTTATTCAGATTTCAAAAAAAACAAAATAATTGATTCATTGACTAAACAATCTTCTTATCATTCAAATTAGTAAAAAATTAATAACCAATTTTAATATTTATATTAGTAATTATTAATTTAAGAATATGAAATGGGTGCATACTTTATTGGTAATGTATCATGCAGTCCTACATTAAAATTGTAGTTCAATTCGTTATAGGGATATTAATTTCTATGGTACCATAGTAGAACATTGTTGTAGTGGTACTATTAAAAAAAATGGGCATTTAGGCTATGTCATTGGGACTTCAAGAAACTAAGTCTCTAGGCCATCACATGAAAAATCTGTGAAAACAAACAATATGATGGAAATATGTGATGGAGGTTTGTGTAAGGAAGTATATAGAGAGGTGGTTAACTAGTGGTTGAATGGTGTTATGTGGTCAGCGATGGAAGTAATTTAAGAGATAATGACCTGGGGGTTGGAGGGTTTTCTTGTGTAATTCAAACCACCCTCACTCACTCAGATATTAAATTGGGGAATGCATGTGTCCTGGTTGAACATAATTCAAGGTGGATATTATAATCATTATTAGGAGCTCTACAAGGAGCTACATGGGGCCGGTGAGGTTCACCATGAGGCACTCCCTAAAGAGTCACTATTTTAGGAGATTATCTTTGTTCATCGTTTAAGGATTCATGTGGATCCCTATGATTGTTAACCGAACATCATGTAGAAAATCAAAATATATTCATGTTCACGGTGGTTCCCCTTTGGGAGAATCATTGGTAGATCCATAATTCAGGCCACACATAAACACTTTGAACCATGTTTCATTGTTGATACTAGAGATTCCATGAGGGACATAATGTTTTGAACCCTAGGTATATGAAAATGATCCACAATGACATCAGGTATGTCATGGCACATGGGGGCACAATAAGAGAAGATAAATTCAACACAAAATACCATGGTTCCATGAATTCATCAACTATATTGAACTTTAAAGGGAATTAATATTTTAAAAAATGGGTCTTATAGTTTTCTACCAATCCTTTTGGGGAGGGATGAGTCATGACCTACCAAGGTTCCTCGGTGTCTATGTGTTTGGTTTTTGTAACCCTTGCACATAGAATTAGTTAATTGATTAAAAATTAATAACACCTAGTGGTTAATAATAATTGAAAATTATTATTAATATTTACTAAATAACTAATAATTAATAAATAAATATTAAAAATTATTATCAAAAAATCCATAAAATATATTCAAAATTATTATTCAATTAATAAAAATCAATTATACAGAGAAAATTAAAATACATACTAATAATAATTAATTAATACTTATTTGTAAATATTATATATTAATATTAATAATTATTAATAATTATAATTACTATTACTATTAATTGTTATTAATATGACACTTTACCATATAAAATGATATTATTTATCTTCCTATGCACATTATACTCATTAGATCACTATTCCTAGATATCCAGGGAAAAATAGTTGATTTACAGGATCCTAGGGATATTGATACCAAAAGAGAGAAATACTAGCACACTTAAAAATATCGTAGAGGGATTTCATGAATCAAGACATTTTAATTAATATAAGGATGCATCAATTAGTAATTATTTGAATGTTTCTCTGGTTTTAGGAAACATGTTAGTGGAATATGCCATGATAGATAATTTTGAAAAATAAAATATAAGATTAGAAGATCCTTGGGATGTTTTCCCAAATCTTATTTTAGGGACTCCATGTGATTCATAGCCTACCTAAAATCAAATAAACTTTTATAGGTTCTTGAAAGAGTTTAATTTTTTCTCAATGAAGATAATGAATAAAGGGTATAAAACATTTTTCAAATCCAAAAATGGAATTATTTATGACAGTATTCAAGAATGTAAGAATTATATTATTTCATATTTATCATTCCAATACCAAGAGAATTTATGGAGCATTTTGAGGATAGGAAATGTATTGTTGATATCATTATATTTCATAGTTGGATAAATTTGTCCTTAATAAATGTTTTTCCATATTGAAATCCCAACTATGTATTTGAAGTCTGAACTATGGGGGTATGAACTTGAGAATTTACAGATGTTATTCATAAAGATTCAAGACTAGAACACTTCATTAAATCAGTTAATCGACAAAAATTCAATTACCCGGATCTTAGGTTGAATTAGAGGAATGAGAAGTTTTTATGGAATCCAAGAATTTGATGGGATATTACATTGGGATCAATGTTTTTATAATGAAATATATGGAAACCAAAAAAGGATAGATATTATCACATTACATGACTGTTTATTCATGTTTTATCCCATAATTATCTTTACTAAAATAGTGGTGTTATATGAGGATGACTATTGATCTTATTTTCTTTTTGATTATGAAAAAAAATACATTATTTATCATGGGATTCCATAATATAGGAAACAAATATGATGAAAATCATAAATGATTTTTTAACTTATATGGTTTAAATGGCTATAATAATGAAAGGTAATTTAATGTAAAATTATCTACTAAAGGTGATGTCCAAATAAACAGTGCTTCTAATCAGTAATTTTTTGATGACCTATATACTTATGATGATAAATTTAGGAAGACAACAATCCATAAAATTGGATATGATATAGTAGAAAAAACCCAAGATGATAATGATTTGGATTATATGAATGATGTCATTAGTGATGAAAATGGTACAAATAATGAACCAGATGCCTTTATTTGTGATTTAAAGAATGATAAGGATGGTTATTACATGAATTAAACTATTTAAAAAGGGAAAAATATATTTAGGCAAATACCTTATCATGGGAAAATATCAATTAGTCAAAACCATGTGTCAAGTGGGATATATAGGATAACAACTCTAATTTGAAATCTAATGGTGGTTTTGATGGGATATCTAATATCATTGAAAAATTTTATAGGATCCTTCATAGATATCTCTAAATAAATTAATAAATGGAAAAACATCCATCCGAATGGATATTTTAGTTACATTTTTTTCTATAGGAATCATGATTGTCCTAGGATATCCAAGGACATGGATCATTCTACACAAAAGAATCTAGTTATATTTATCTCTTCGGTGAATATTCATAGTCTGAAATCAATTCCATCTAGGATACCTAGGAATGTTATTTATATTGATTAAACTATAATCTCAGGTGATGCTACTGGAATAGAACAATTGTTTCCTAAAGGATATAGAGTCTAGCCTCCTGCAGTTCCCAACAATGGTGCTACATCATGGGTAATTTAATCACCTACTGCACAACATATCAACATTATTGTACGTAGTGGTTCTTCTTATGCATCAGATGAGCTCTAGAGGATTGGGGGTTAAAACTAGGTGGTTAATACATTTCCATTATACTCAATGAATAATCATGACCATATAGAACCCCTATGAGCCAGTTGATCAGAGTCGCCAATATATTGGCAAGAGAACAATAAAATGTGTCCATCTGAATCCTCACACTACCTTTTGAAAAACTAATATATTAAACATAATTAATAGTATGATTAGATCATTAACTATAAAATCATTTTTTGAGGAATGTGAAAATTCATTTGAAATTATTATTGATGTATATACATCAGGTATTGATATATTAAAATAACATAGTTTGTTAGAAAAGTAGAACATCAAGATTGATTCTAATTCAAAAGGATTTAGTCAAGCACCAAAAGGAGTTGATTATATAGTTAATATTATAGGGATTAACTATGAATAGATGAAAATTTTATTGAGTTGAGTTATTTCAAGAGTATAGGATCAATTATGCTTTGAGGGTCCTACAATAAAACCCTGTGATTTTAGGATACATTTTTTTAACAAATTTGAAGCATTCAATTATAATATTTACTTGAAACACTAAAATTGGGTGAATAATGTTTATATATTAAAAAATTATATATATTATATGGTACTTAAATGATATATAATTATAAAAAATAATTTCTATTTCACTTAGTAAATACTATTGATCCTAAAGACCTATTTTGAAATATTTTATTTCTAAGTAGTGTTTTTATTATGTATGTTTTATTCAATGGTCACATTATAGAGTTTAAAAAATAATTTCATAGTAATAAAAAAAATATTTTATACACATATAGATAATTAATTCATTGGTTATCAATTTTTTATAAATGAAAATAATATCTGTTGGATGTAAAATGAGTTATTTTTCTGAAAAGATGTTTTTATGTGTGTAGAATGAGTTTTAATCATAATAAAATAATGAAATCAATATTCAATAATTATTTTAATTAAAATTATATAATATAAATAAATTAAAATATTTTATTATTCAATTAATAATTTTTACATGGAAATTAATGAAGGTTAAATATGTTATATGCTTAAAAGGGAATTTTTTTTGTTTAAAAATGAGTTTTGTTGTGTTTTGAATTTTAGTTTTGAAATTATTTTCCTCTAATTAAATAAATTTTATAATATAAAATGTATTAACTATTTTTAATCATCACTTAATAATTTGTAAATGAGGCATCTTTTTCTTTTGGTCATACTGAATAGTTAAAACAATAAAAATATGTTACCATTGTTAGGATTATAATTGGTTTATAAGGTTGATAGTTAATCTAATATATAAGGGTAAACATACCACCTTAAATTGTCTAAATACTATTTTTTCATATATATTAACCATGTATTATCATAATTTTCAATTTTTATCCATTTTGTTCAACATTCACCAAAATGTGACTTTATATTATTTAAATATTTTATGTAATTCCATGTGGGTCCATATCATCAATTATAAAATATAACCTCTTAAACTCCCTTATTCTCAAAATTTAAACCCTCTATCTCCTCAAATACAAGTCCAAAACATCATATATTCATTTCTGATGTTCTTGAGCTACATTTATTACCATAAAACTATCCTAAAAATTATTTATTTGTAATCCAAATGATGTCTCTCAAAGTAGAGGTACTCGTCTTACTAAAAACATTCCAAGTATACTTCTTATTTTACATAAAATAAATATTTTGTACCCATAATAACATAATGAATATGGTATCATGAATATACTGATATTTTATTATGATTATGGGACAAAAAGTTTCAATATATTTTCTATCTGTTGGAATAAGATAACATCACTCTTGCGTACCTGTAGACTACCAACTCCATGAAATGATAAGGATCATTTTTTCATTTTATCTTTACAAATATGTTTTTAAGGATTAAATTAAATAATATTTATGTTATTTATTATATAATAATAATTTTTATGTTTAATTATTATATAACTCTCTGGTAATCTATCCATCGAAATGTTAAAACAAAACATGTGTGTATGTGTGGACTACCACCTCCAAATAGTTATGTAATTAATATTCCATCATCACATAAAATGAATTGTTGTGAAAGTGTATATAAATATTAAATATTATAATAATATCATTATTAAGATTCCATATATTTTGAATCAATAATAATGGTTTAGTATCAAAACCATCAAATCGAAACATGCAATGAAAATGAACTAAGTTTCACGTGAATGTTTATTTTAACGTAGAAATTGTATATAAAGGGATAATTGGATATAATAAAGGAATAAAACATAGTATATTATTTACGAATATGATTTGAGAATATATATATATACTATATCTATATTTTTTATATATGATTTTTTAATTTGAATGAAGCAAGTTGAGACTTTAGGTAAGGTTTTATCTTACAATCTCATTTATTTTCAGGATTGTATATGAAAAAATTTCATTGAGTAGAATTATATAGATATTACCCTTTAAACCACATATACATTATTCAAATCTGGTTATTCCTAGTAAATTCATATTAATGTACATTATTCATCTCTTTTCTACCTAAAATTATTGATTAAATTTTTTTAATTAAATGTAAGCATTATATCATCTTTGTTCAAATGGTTTTTTCTTCCATTTGGATTATTTTAAAAATTGTTTTATGGAAGGTTGTGCATATTCTTGAGTTTTTATAAAATTTAATTTACAGTCCACATATCTCATTTAAATTTTCTATAATGAATCATTTTTAGAAAAAAAAATCAAATAAATTGGTTTATAATTTCTTATAAAATAGTGAAAATTATGTATTCTTATAACTTATATAGTATGAATAGATTTTACCTACATAGTGAGTGTTGTTTTCATTAATGTTTCCTCTACAAGTTTCCCTGTTTATTTTAAAATTCAATAACTTTATTTATATTATGGGAATTATTAGTTAAAATGATAAAAAAAAAGTTATTTTTCTGATTATTTCATAAAAAAAGATTGAATGATCTTTTAATGGTAATTTTATTCTATGTCCATATACTTTAGGGATTTAAATAATTCAAATGGTTTATTCTCTTATAATTTCATTCACTAATTTAGATGACTTGTTATTATTATTATCTTCAGTTGATTACGTACAATTATTTTCTTTACCATGGGTTAATTAATCTACGATGAGATAATGAATACACTTATGATAAAATACACTTCCTTCCCTATGGATTTCTTATGATAATGTTATTATGCGATGTTTATGTGGCTATTTTTTCATGTGTTATTCTATGATGAGATGATTATTTTTTCATGATAATTTGACACACATATTTATGATATTCATATCTATAGTGGGATCACAATTATATAGGTCTCTGAGGAATTGGATAAATAATGATATCTCATGAGATAAAAAGGTTGGTAATTGGAGTGAACCCAATTAAGTAAGGTAATCTTTCCAATAAGATAGTCTAGAGAGTGTTCCTTGACTATTAAAATGGTGGAATGAGGGGTGAAGCCAATCCACTTTTATATCCATGGTAGTGAGTATTGACATTGTAAATGATTTTCTATATGTATATGTATACTATATACTTACACCTTATGATCATGATATGTTCATATAGATCATGATTTATTATTTATGATTATGTACTCTTAAGACTTATTTTTTTTATGGAGCACAATTACATTACTAAGAATCTTATTTCAACCTTTCTCATGGTTCCTTTTTTCCTTGGTTATGATGAAATTTATTAATTAATAAATTTATAACAAGGGAATTATAGGAGAAGAAATATATGGGTGATATTGATGATATTTTATGAAATTATTTGATCATATTTCTAGTCTCCAAATAAACTAATAAATTATGGTTATCTGGTGTGTATTTTTGTAAAATGTATTTAATAATAATCAAAAATAATATAATATTTATGAATTTAATATTCTGGTTTCCTTAGTTTTTATTAGAGTTTGGATTTATAATTTTGGGGTTTGTGATTATAGAACTATAATAAAAATTATATGGATAAATATAATTAAAGGATAACATCGTGATGTTTTGGTAATATAGGGATTTTTAAATTCATATAAATGATATCCATATCTCAATATTAAGACATTGATTTAGGACTAAAATAGATGAAAAACTAGGTAGACACTGTAAAATGGATGGTTGAGTATCAAATCATTCTTCACATGGTGTGTAATGAGTGGGACAATGACTAAACACTACGTTAAACACTCCCTAGGGGTATTCCTTTGTTAATTCAAATTCTCTTTACAATCCATTATTATTAATGGGAAGATAAAACCTAAAAAAATTGAGTATAACACCTAGTGATATGACATGAACATAACAATTTATGGGTTAAAAAGATTAAATAACTCAGACATCATAATAAAGATATTCATAATCATATGATTTCATACAACGATTACTAAGGATTACTACTCACACTATATTTTTGTTTTTAGTCAATGGATGAAACCCTGTGGAATCATGTGAACAAAATATTTGACATCAAATGCAATAATTTTCATCTTGAGGAACCAAATGAAATGAGATAATGAATATTAAATCTTGTATCTATAAATAACATGCTTTATCGATATATGATTAATAATCTTAAAATGGGCAGGTTTCCTAACACATGTCAAGAGAGAAAAATTAAGTTCAATGGGAGTTTATTTGATGGAGACCATGTAGTTATGAAGAATAAACATCCTTTATATCATTAATATTGGAATAAATTCCCTGATAAATTTATTAGATGGGTAGAATATGTTTTTTCTATGGAAAATAATAGAAAAAGAAACTAATTTTGGAGGGAAAATGAATATTTCAATGGAGGGAAATAATTTATATCCTAAGGAAAAACTAATATTTTCAAGTGTTATGTGTGGAGTTGTATGGAATTATCTATGTAATTCCCCTAATCCAAGGGTTAACTCATATATCAATAAATGGAATATGTTATTTAAATTCTTATAGTGCATCATTATGGTTAGGGATTTATTATCATCTACTCTATAGTTGGGGATATCATGTTAATTTTTTTTATGAATGTTACCTAAGAAAATGTTATTATTCTTCCAATAGTGTAATTTAATATGTTTTTTATAATTGAATAAATTTATTTATGTAGATCCCATATTAATTACCATGGAAGTGAAGTAAAATTTAATATAATGAATCAAAATATGATCCTAATTTGGTGAAAGGATGAATATTAACTTTTAATAAAAATTAATTCTATTTAATGGGTCTTATAACTTGTTAATAAAGTATATTTCTCCTAAATGGTTTTGTAGAAACTCATCATCATAGATATGTTAATTTTTCAAATATATGAGGATATATTTCTAGAAGAAATCAAATTTCCTCCCTCGAATCATCATATTGGGTGTTCAATAGATCTCATAGATTTTTCTACACATATTTCAAAGTCTCCTTATAGAATGGATTAGATTGATTTGAAAATATAGAAGAATAAACTCAAAGAGAATGTTTATTAGGGGTTTATACACCCTATCATTTATCCATGGGGTTCACCTATTCTTATTTATAATCTAAATTATGGTTCAATGAATTTTTTCCTAGATTATAAGTAACAAAAGGAGAAAATTATTAAGAATAATTATCACACACTCAATATTAATGACATAAATGATGAATTTCATAGAGCATAATAATTTTCCAAGATTGAATTTCATTTAAAATATCATAAATTAATGGTCAAGATGGACGATATGCATAAGAATGATTTCCTCACAAGTTATGTCCATTATGAATTTATTATGATACCATTTTTAATTACAAGAGACTCTTATATCATCATTGATTTATTGAATTGAGTTTTTAGAGACAAACTTGATCCATTTATGGTAGTATTTTTAAATTATATTCTCATATACTAATAGATCATAGAATAGTTAGAAGATCATATAAGTATTTTGTTTAAAACTATAATGGAGGATAATTTATTTTACTAATATAAAAAAATTTAATTCTTTCTTTGGAAGGTTTTATACAATGTTCATATAATAAGATGTGAGGGTATATTGGTTAATCCTTCAATGATGAAAGTTATTGAGTGATAACCCAGACCAAACATTATAACTAAAATTCACACTTTCAATTGGTTATTTATATGATACTGAGGCATTGTGATAAAATCCTCTTGTACATGTAATAAAATATTCTAGTTTAAATATAAGATAGTCATGTTACAATGAAATATTTAAAGTGAAGAAAAATTCAACAATTTGAAAAGAATGTTAATTAACATAACTATTCTCATAGTTTCCTATAGTGTATAATGGTTTGTTATCTATAGTATTTCATTAATGAAAGGAATATAATGTGTTTATATGAAGAATTATATGGTGATATCTTAGTCCCCATGCCAATTGATAATTCATATAAAAAATTACCTAACCTAGAATTTGGATTTGGAAGCAGGAATTTTTTTGCATTGAAAACTTTGAAGAATTATCATTACTGTGAATATTGGGAAATGCATATGAATAATTAAATATTAAAAAAAAATATTCACATAGATAAAATTCAATATTATCCAAATGATATGGTTGGAGTTGAAAATTGGTAAATACTTCTCAACACATTAAAACCATATGACGGAAAACAAGATGAATGATGCTATGAATCTGAAAAACCATTCTAGTTTTTTCATGATGAGGATTGATGGAGATATAATATTTATTTATTTATAAAATATTGATCTTTAAATAATGTTAAAATGGATTATGTAACATCTTTCTCATATGAGTGTTCATACTTCCATCTATGCGTGGAGTAAGGTAGAACATAAGGAAGATGTTGAACTATATAAGAAAGTGATGAATGTTACTTAGTTAAAGCATGATTTTTATTGAATATAAAGTTTTAGGAACCATTAATGTGTCCTATTAATACCTCATTTATATTAGTAGTTTTTTTTTATGTAAATATTCTATCATTCATGATTCATCATGGAAGTATGAAGATGTATAGAGATATGAAATATTGTTTCTAGTGGGGAAACATGAAATGTGATATTGTATAGTATATATCATGAAGTTTGGTATGTTATAAAGTTATGGATTAAATATTTAATTCCATATGTATGATAAAAACATTTCCTGTAATGGAATTGAAATGGGAAAGCATCATCAATTATGTTTTCATCAGACTCTCGAAAACATCCAAAGGACATAGTGCACTTTGGGGTGTTGTCGATTTCATTATGAAATTTTCACTCTTTATTGTAATCAAACAATATTTTTCTCTTGATAAAATATATACGATATATAATCATGAAGTTGGAAGGCTTTATGGAGTACCAAATTCTATTATATCTTCTTTGGATATGAGGTTTAAATCAACATTCTAGAGAAGTATTTAATAATAATTCATATTAAATATTAACTTTATCATTTCATATCATATTTAAAGGGATGGTCATTCTGAGTGGACAATTTAAACTCTAGATATTATGTTGTGAGAATGTTCTATGTATTTTAAATGTGTTTGGGATAAAAAATTTACTATGGTTTATTTTTATTAAAAAAATATCTTTCACTCAAATATTCAGATGGATTAATATGAAGCCCTCTATGATATGATGAAAATTAATACAACGAGATTGGATTATGTTGGAGAATGAAAGCTATTAGGACCCAATATAGTAGAGGAAATGATAGAGAAAGTTATAGTTGTATATAAAAACATCAAGGAAAAATAAATTCTATAGAAAACATATATTTGACAATATTTAGGTAGATATAGAGTTTCATATTGGTTATATGGTATTCTTATAAATATATCATTGGAAAGAAATATTTTGAGATTTTGGAAAAAAATGAATTATGAGACCTAGATATATTGGTCCCATTGAAATTCCTAATCATATCAAGTGGTTGATTATCACTTGAAACTTCCACCAAATATCTTTCAATATTAATATTTGATCTATGAATCTATCATGAATAATTCATACCAAATTATAAAATTTATTAAACAAAATGGTCATACCATTGGAGTATTATATCACTTATGAGTAACAATATGTAGAGATTATGGATTGAAGAGAGAATGGGTTGCAGAACAAGACCACTATCATGGTAAAAGTTTTATGATGAAACCAAAAATTGGTGAATAAAAAAGGGAACCTAAGGATGTGTTGAGGAATAAGTATTCTCAATTTTTGTATAAAATTGAACAAATTTTAATAGCTATGAAATTTTCACTATTTATGTGAAATTAATTAAATGAAATATCAGTATTATGCTAAAAATTTTTCATAAAAAGGGTTTTGATACTTTTTCCAAATTTATTTTAAAATCAATTTATACCACTTATAGAAATTGAAGTTTATAAAATGGTTTTTTTGTTTTATGAATAAAAAATCTATAAGTATGATAAATATTTATTGATCATGGTTGAGGAAATACAAGATGTGATGTATGAGTTTATATAACAATCTCTTTTCTTTAGGGAATTATATATGCTAAATTTTTATTTAGTAAAATTACATTGATATTATCCTTTATCCACATACTTCGTTATTATCATATTGTTATTCCTATAATCCTATAATTATAGTACATTTTACCACACTTTTGTAATTAAAATTATATATAAATTGTTTCTATATTTTATTCATCCTTATTTTCTATTTGTTCAATGTGGAATCCCAGACACGGATGCCACTTAGTTGGTGCCCCGAGCCTAGTAGGCCACATGGACTCAAGTACATCTCCCCAATTCCAGAGGATGCCGACTAGTTGCGAGGTCCAAGGGTGAGTTCGTTGGGATAATATTCCCTCATTACCAATGTGTAGCACGACATATGGGAGTAAAAAAAGGTATATGGAGGAAGAAATATATGTAAACTGAAGGCATAATGGAAAATAGGGACAATAGTAACAATAACTTAAATAAGTGGAATATCATCCAAGAATACAAAAAACTAATGATGATTTATCATGTCACTAGAAAACGTGTCATCATTGATACTATATAGAAGGAAAAATATGTTCTACAATAGTATAATGGAAATTAATGACTTTCCCAAGCATATCAAGCTCTAGCTCGGTCATCTACTCTCAAGGTTCATCCTAAACCAGAAGAAATCAATGCTTCCCTTAGTCAACAGTTGTTGTCATGTAATCTACTCTACATAACAAACTGTGTTGGGAGAGGGTGTGAGAAAAATATCAGTGGGCTAGCACCAAAAATGTCTATAACCTCCCTCCCGTGTAATGGAATATCACATTTTGCAAGAATATATATATATAATGTAAAGTAGTATAATGTAACTAAATACCAAATTACCTAGTTAATCCCTTGGATGGTGTCTCAACATGTAATCAATTCATTACATGATTATACCAATTTATCAATAAGTAACTTTTTAATAATTGTAAAGGTTCCAAAATTTATCCAGGAAACCTGCAGTGATATTTAATAATGAAGTTCCAAGGTAGTACTTAGGAAACATAAACCTCAGGGGCTGCTAACTCAGTAGTGTCTTAGACTAGATAGGTTGTAAGACTGTAATTTAAGATGCATAGTCTAAATAAGTCCACAATGAGATTCCTACTGAGTACAAGGAGTGCATATAAGGTAAAATGGGGATAAGCCAAGACTGGGCCTGATGGGAATTAACATTAGCACCAACATGTGAATGATGGATCCAAGGAGGGTATCTAAGGAATCCTCGATCCATGGTGTGTAACCAAGGAATCATGTAGTACATCATAAATGATCATACAGTGTAACACTAGGCATCCAAATATTATACAAGGATCAGGTTCTAGGTGAGTCTCAACCTAAGCAATCCATATACTTGAATCATAATGGAGATCCTGAGTGCTCATAGTATTTTCTGATCATAATCTAATGAGATATCGAGCTAGGTCATTCCTATATGACAGTGAAGTCATATAATAATTCATGTGGTTCAATACTAACCTCTAATTAGTATGATAAGGTCAATTAGAATGAAACCATTTAATCAAGACATTAAATGCAAATTCAATAATTATGGTTCATTCCACTACCTTCCATTAATGTGGTAAGGGGTTCTACGGATATGAAACCTACTTTTCATTCACATTTAATCCAGTGAAGTCATATACTCAATATACTTTCCAATTTCCATTTCCCATTTAATTATCAATTGTATCACTTACCTTAGGTTTTTCATGTGGAAAGAATACATGGTACTTTCTATTATTCAATTAAAAATATAAACATGACATTTAATATAGAAAAGCTTAACTTTAGAGTGGTCATGCTAAGGAACACCCGAACAGTGGCTCAAACTTTTTAAAAAACCAAAAACCATATTATGGAATAAAACCCAACATGGAAGGGATGTATTTGTGGTCATAACCACCTAAAATTAATCACATATATGGAAAGAGTGTATCCATATAGTTCTAATGATTATAAATATGGAATTTAAATTCCATAAATAGCACTCGATGAAATCATTGGTCCCCAAATGACAAATCTAAAAATAAATGAACATTAGGGATGAGTTATAGACCACCCACCTTAGTCTTTTACAACTCTCCTCCTCCAATATCGGTCTTTAATTTCCCTCAGATCAGATTAGATCTAAGAAACAGTTTAAAACACTCAAACCATGATAAATCAGTCAATTGAAAGAGAGGAAGAATGGATCAAGAGGACTCGAGTACATACTGTTACACACCCAACATGACGAACATAAGATCAATTGATTTTCAGATAAAGGAGGTATCTTTATCCCTTTATTAGGTCTTCAAAAAGCTTCAAATGGGGTAAATGGTGTAAAATAACATTGTTTTATGAATTAGGGAAGAAGAGTTGGCCTAATATATCATTAAGGGAAACTTGGGAATTTTACCTAGAAAAAGGGAATGTGCACGGTTTGTCTGCACAGTTTAACAAACCATTCAAAAAACCATGCACGGGTACCTAGGAAAAAGGTGTACTCATATGGTTATGATGCATGGACATTCACAAACCTTGTGAGCTGGCTCAGTCCAGAAAAACACAATATTCACGGTTCACTCTAAACCATGATCCATGCTTGTGTTTCCCATAAAGATGGGTTTCGGGCTCTAAACATGACCCAGCCACCTCTAAGTCCTTTTCTAACCCCTTAGGCAACCATATTAGGTCCAAACTAATGATTTTGACCAAAAATTAAAGTATCCATACCTGAGTAAAAAATAGATTCTTACAATCTTCCACCCATAGAAGAACTTGTCCCCGAGTTCACCTTTCAAGGATAGAGAAACATTGTCTGGGAAAAACTCTGCCCATTGGGAATGTACATCAGCTTCCCTCTCCCAAGTATTGTTTCTTACTCGGTTGTCCACTATAACACCCATACTATAGGGACAGACTGGCCTCGGAGAGCCTTTGTGCTCTGATCCATGATGCATACTTTATACTCCACAATGGTATAATTTGCATCTAACTTGACTTCCTCAGGATCAAAGGTATGAGATGGATCCTCATGATACTGGTGAAGATGTGAAACATGAAAGATTTCATGAATGTCATAATACCTCAGTGGTAGTAGCAACTGATATTCTATCGACCCAACTCAATCTAGAATCTTGAATGACCCTACATAATGAGGTGACATTTTCCCTGCTTCATTAACCTTTTATGCCCTAGCCTGATCGGTACCTGAAGAAAATAACAATCCCCATCATCTAACTAAAGAGTTCATCAATGAATATTGGCATAAGATATCTTTCTAAACTATGAAGTAGTTATATTATTTCTAATCAGCTGATCCTACCCTAAAGACTCCTAAACGAGACGATGACCTAGTTGGGTTGCCTTAGCAGCCTCTAGCAAGCATAGGGGTGAACAACATGGCCTACCATACAAAACATCAAAATGATCCATCTGAATTGTCACTTTAATTTTGTTATTATATTTTAACTCAATGAGAGGTATATTCTACTCCCATGAACCACTGAAATCAAGGACACATTCTCAAAAAAATATCTTATAGAACTTGTATTTTCAATTTTGATTTTCCACTGGTCTGAGGATAGAATGTTGTGGTTAGAATCACCTATGTTCTCATTGCCTTCTAAAATCCCTACCAGAAACATGATGTGAAATGATCATCCCTATATGAAATGATATTATGAGGATCTTCATGTAGTCAAATGATCTCACTAACATAAAGTTTTCGTAGATAGTAAACTGAGAAATTCTCATGAATAGAAACGAAGTGGGATGATTTAGTTAGTTGGTCAATAACTACCCAGATAGAATCACTACCCCTTGCTGAAATAGGTAATCCAACTAAACAATCCATGGAAAAATATTCCCATTTACATTCTGGGACTGAAAGCAGATGTAGAAAGCATGCAGGTCTCTGGTGCTCTGTCTTCACCTGTTGATAGGTGGAACATCTGGTGACAAAGCCTACTATCTGAGATTTCATCCCAGGCCAACAATAATGGCATCACATATCTAGATACATCATCAAGATTCCTGGACTAACAACCCACTAAGAGGCATGGAACACTTTCGTCAACTCCTCTCTCATATATATAGGAAATCAGATAAATCCAAATAGATATAGGATGTTTTCTCGCTCTATAGACCAATCCAGAGGTGGGTTATCTCATGATATACTCCTACAGAGTACCAAGCCTTCAAGATCTAAAAATTGTCTACTCATTACCTTTTCATGTTTTGAAAATGTAACTATCAAAGATGAGAGGAAAGACTGCTCGTGAATACCATGACACTCTAAATGCGGCTTAGAAAATAGGGCCATCAATTTCCATTCAAAACCAGCTTCCCATATAGCATGTGCTTGAGTTTTATGACTTAGTGCATCTGCAGCCACATTACCCTTCCCAGACATATATTCAAGATTGAAATCAATGGATTGTAGATATTCAACACATCTCCACTGTATGAGTTTAAAGTCACACTATGAAAAGATATATTTGAGGATCTTGTTATCCGTGTACACCACAACACACTCACTAAATAAATAATATATCTAGAAACATAAGTCTTAGACAACTGCTACTAGATCAAAGTCGTGTGTTGGGTAGTTTCTCATGTGAGGTCTCAACTGCTAAGATCCATATGCAACAACTCAGTCATCTTTCATTAGAACTGCTCCTAGGCCGATGTCTGGTGAATCACAGAAGATGGTATACCTATACTTGGATCTGGAAGGGTCAAAATAGGTTCTGATACATGCATACCTTTTAACTCTTAAAATGATTTATCACATGCTTCTGACCATATGAACTTGAAAACCTTATTTTTACGTAATGTAAAAGGTGATTCAAGGTGATTAATTTCTTTTATGAACTACTTGTAATATCCAGCATGTCCTATGAAACTGTAAATATCAAACACGTTCTTGGGATGCTTGTAGGAAACTATAGCACTAACCATTTCAGGGTCAATAGATACACCTTATTATGATATTATATAACCTATGAAGTGAACATTGTCGATCCAAAAGTTGAACTTAACATTATTCGAGTAATGTTTATTATCTCTCAGTGTACATAGAACGATCTTAATAAGTTTGGGATGGTCACTATGAGTTTGAGAATACACGAAGATGTCATCCACAAAGACCACAAAAAAAACTTAATGGGGTCGGAACACCCTATTCATCAGATCCATGAAATAAGAGGGATATTTCGGAAGACCTAACGACATAACAAGGTACTCATACAAACCATACCTACTATAGAATGTTATATGAGGTATGGATGATGGTCTAACTTGTACCTGATGATAGCCATATATCATTTCGATCTTGGAGATGACCTTTTCTCCTTGGATCTGGTCAAAGAGACCATATATTCTTGGTAGTGGATACCAGTTCCTGACTATAAGTTGGTTCGACTTTATGTAATCCATACATAGGTGTAAGGTTCCATATGCCTTCTTGTTGAAAAGCATGGGTGAACCCTAAGAGTATGTATTGGGCCATATAAAGCCTTTGACCTCAAAATACTATATATGTTGCTTGATATCCAGAAGATCTGTAAGTTATATCCTATATAGAGTAAGGGACACTAGAGATGATCTTAGAACATGCTCAATAGTAAACTCTTCTTCTATTTCATGACGTAATCCAGAGAAATCATCAAGAAATACATCCCTGAAACGGCCCACTACTGGAGGTAAAACAGTATGACATAACCCATGATCCTCTATGAAGTGATTTTCTATCTGGGTAGTCACTCCATCTTTCTCATGATGTTGTGGACCTACTCTACCATTATGTACATCCCACTAAACCTTTTGTATATAAATTCTTCCCTATAGTGATGTAAAAGATACCATGTGGTGATGATAGTATACAAGAGCATGTTAGTGAAACAACCAGTCCACCCCAAGTATGACATCGAATACAATAATCAAGAGAACAATGAGTTTCCAAGAGAAATGGTAATTTCCTGACTAAAGGGGACAAACCCTGCACTGGTGTATTCCCACTGTTCATACCCCTATCGGTGTATCTAGGGCCATTACACCATATTGATATTGTATATCTAGTCCAAAACATTCCACAATGGATATAGAGATAAAAGAGTTCTAATCACCTACATCGAATAAAGTGTATACAATAGTAGAGGCTACTAGAATAGTACCTCATACTGTTGAAGGTCTCGCAGCCTGATCCTCATGTATTGGCTATAGTGCATGAAAATGACCTGATCCATGGCCATGTGCAATAGATGTACTACCATGATCATAACTGCTCTATTAGAATTTATGGTGATCAGGGATCTGGACACCATGGCCATAACCTCCTCCTCGTCCAAACCTACTTGTAATATTCCAACTCCCCAACAGATGCAGCATAAAATAACTCGCACCTGAAGGTGAAGCTGGCACTGATCATTTTCCACTCGAAGCTGGTGGAAATGTCTTATAGAATCATTGAAGATTCCCCATACGGATATAAGCCCGACACTCTAGTGGGTCTCTATCACAATGAGGCATTAAAAGACCCCATCATCAACATTTATGAAACACTAAATAGTTATTAAAACAGGTTCACTAGTTGTCAATTCTATAATGAGAAACTTCGAGAGAACGTTTCCTACTACCGGAAGAACTTCTATCCTATCATGGCCCTGATCCTTTAAACATGAAACTATTGATGTTCCACAA
Organism: Viscum album; assembly: GCA_963277665.1. Lineage (NCBI taxonomy): Eukaryota > Viridiplantae > Streptophyta > Magnoliopsida > Santalales > Viscaceae > Viscum > Viscum album. Next base: position 1,844,079,119 of record OY728132.1, on the reverse strand, counting down.
GTTGCACTCTGTGAGAAGATGTTGATTGACTATCTTAGAAAATTTCGGCATGGGAAGGATGTTTACCTACGTATGGATGGAATACTGGATCCCATCCTCAAATCTTCTAGTACGTGAAAGATTGTCCCCAACTAGATGTGGTGAAATCACTGACACTCAATGAAATTGGATGAATATTCCATAACTGACACAGAACCCCGCTCGAGATGCATGAACTCTTTGGATCTATTATCTATCAACATCTGAGGAAATAACATATCATATAATACAGTCATTAATTCATCCCATATCACGCCTTGATGGTTCTCAACCTGGGTAACCATATCCCACCAAGGCTTGGACGAATCCCATATAATGTATTTACCAAGATTGAATCTTTGCTCAAGAGGGGTTAATAGATGCTCAATGATAGATAGGATGTCCTATAGGAAAGAATCAATAGCATGTGGACTACCATCCCCTGAAAAAGTAGGAGGATGATACTGTTGGATCTCAATAGTGAGACTATCCATTATAGGTGCAACACATGGAGGACCATGCATGGACTGGCAGCTCAGGGACCACCTTTCCTAGAGCATGTTCATCACCACCCTGCTTTCATATTATTTGAGGACATCATGGTGGCATTGGTCTACAATTTCCAAGCCCACACCTCAGAATAAGTTTAATAATATCGATAATGTCACTAGCTAAAATTGAACACAAGAAATCTCACTAATCACGGTATATAACCCAAATTATAGACATAAACGTCCAGGTATCGGTATGTTCTAAAGTATATTATTCATTTCATTTTACATGTAATTTCGAGGTTCACTCATTTACCTTTCATAAACATGACAAGGAAGGATAAAGATGTGAAACTATTTAAGTTTATATGTCATGATTCACTTTATAATGGATAGTCATTTCAAGTGAATCAGTGCCCATAAACCCATCACTAGAAACAAAAACCATTTATTTATAACAGAATGGATTGACTCGATAAATTACTCATCCCAATCCATGAGGTCCCATACACCACATGTCTTGAGATAGGAAATCACTCAATCCCATCCAAGAGTAATAAAACCATAAGTTAACTATCACAACATCACTCATCAATCATTGGAATATAAAGCAATGTAAAGAAGTGAAATGCATCTACATGGCCTGGAAATATTCATGACATGTAAATTCTAGGTTCCTATAATGATGCATGTAACAATTCACTCTACGATCATATTATTAATCCAAGTATGAAAGAAAATCATCAACAGAGTAATAATCAACAACTCCACAAAACATGTGTTTCACCTAATGGTGAAATTTCATCAATAATAATAGGGAAAAGTAGAACACCAATTTTAATTTATAAAACATGGTTTTTACCCCAAACATGGGTTCACGATGCCCAAGAATGACTTATGACCAAGTCCTGAGAGTTCCTAAAATCCAATAAGTTTTCTCAAAATAGTAAATCAAGAAAAGAAACCACCTATGATACCAATTTGTGACATCCTATAACTGGATTCCACATAGAGGGTGCCCCGATCCTATTGGTCTAAATGGACTCAATAACATATCCTCAAAAGACAGAGGCTTTCGACAAGAAGCGAGGGCCAAGGGTTTGCCCATGGGGAGAATCTTCCCTCTTTAAAAAAATTTAGCACAACAGATGAGAGTAAACATAGGTAAATAATAGAATCAATATAAGTAAATAGAAGGCACAATGGAAAATAGTGACAACAATAAAAATAACTAAAATAACTAGAATAACATCCAAGAATAAAACAATTGATGGTGATATTTCATTTTAGTGGAAAACTAGAAAACATGGATATAAGACATCATGTATAATATGTTCCACAATAGTAGAAAGGAAGTCAAAGAGTATCCTAAGCATCCCAAGCTCTAGATCAGTCATCTACTATCAGCATCTATCCTAAACAGCAAGCAATAATGTTTTTGAATTTCTGTTCTTCCTTTTTTCAACACATGTGGTCATGTAATCTACTCTGGGTACCAAATGACACTTGGAAGGGAGTTAGATAAATCTCAATGAGCCACCACCAATGGTGTCTATAACATCTGGACCATGTAGTGGGATATTAGAGTGTACAAGATTGTATATATGTGTTAAATTAGTATAATGTAACTAAATACCCAAGTGCTTAGTTCATCCCCTACTAGTGTCTGAACTGGTAACTAATTCATTGCTTGATTGTTACCAGTATATCAATAATTCACTTGTTAATAAAAGTAAATGTTCTAATATTTAACAAGGAAACCTATGATGATATTTAACAATGATTTTCAATGGTAGTAACCAAGGAAACATAATCCTCAAGGGCTGGTAACTCAATAGTATATGGGTATAGCTAAGCAGTAAGAGTGTAATCCATGGATCATAGTCCAAAGCATTCTACAATGACAGGCCTACCGATTCCAAAGAGTGCATTCAATGTAAAACATGGCTATGAAAATAATGGTTCCAATGGGATTTAATCCTGGAACCTCATTTTCAATGGTATATCCAAGGTGGGTATCCATGGAATCTTGCATCCATAGAGTGTATCAAAGTCATCATGTAGTACGAAAAAAAAGGATCCTAAGGTGTTATATTGGGTATCCAATGATTAGACAAGGATCAGGTTCAAGGTGTGTCCCAACATAAGCAAGACATATTCATGAATTAGAATAGGGCTCCTGAGTGCTCATGGTATTCTCTGATAAGAATCTATGGCGACCTCGAGTTAGGAAATTCCAATTAGATAGTAAAGTCATATAATAATTCAAGTCGTTCAAGCATTGGCATTCATTAGTGTGATAAAGTCAGGTATCATGAAACTGTTTAATCAAGTCATTCAAATCATATTCAATAATTAAGGCTCATTACACTACCTTCCATTAAAATGGTAAGGGATTCTATGGATATGAAACCTACTATTCATTCAGATTTAATCCGGTCAACTCATATTCTCCATATAATTTCCAATTCCCAAATCCCATTTAATTATCAATTGAAGCAATTTCCTTAGGCAGGTCTGGTACGAATACATGGTACTTTTCATTATACAATTCAAAATATATACATGCCATTTAATATATAAAATATTACCCTTATATTGGGTATGCCAAGTGATGTGGTAGTGTTTTCACACTCTTTTCCACATCCTTTTTGCATTTTTTATTGACTTTTTTATATTAAAATGTTTTTTTTATTAAATAATTGATATTTTTTGTGTTTTTGAACTTTGCTGTGTAAAATAATCAATTTTAGTTTAAAACAAGTGTTTTAATGTACATTAGTGTCATTTTAAATAATTCTTAAATTAACTTAGTCTCGTCAATTAGACTTTTATTTATTTATTCTTTTATTTTTTATAGTTTTTCATTCTAGTTAGTTTACCTATTAATTTATTAAATTAATTAATGATTTATTCTTTAAATTGTAAATAAATAGCTCTCTTTGGTTTTGTAGTCTTTTAATAATTTAATTAGTTTTAACAATTTAATTTTATTCGCTTAATATTTTTATTCTTTAATTTAATTAGTTCCTTAATTAATTGGTTAATAAATTTAACCAAGTAATTGTAAATATTTTTTTTAATTTGTTATTTAATTATGTCTGTTTATAAATTTTAAACCCAAATTAATTCAATTGTTTGAATAAAGTTTCACTAATTTTATTTTACTTAACTTTGTGTTTTTTAATTTTATTCTATTTAATTTAATTTATTAATTTATTAATTTATTTTTTAGTTTTATTAAATTATTTTATTAATTTAATTTTCTTTGACTGATTTGCAGGTATTGTAGTTGCGCATTGACCCTCCCTATCAGCAACCTTGCTACCGATACGCAAATCCTCACCATTACACAGCCTACCGATATAGTCTACCGTTACACCCATCCTCACCGATATGCATTACCTCACCGATACACCTCCCCTTTATTTTCCTCGCCGTTAGCCCATTTTTCACTTCACCTCACTGTTACTTTCTCACTATTTTATTTTATTACCTCACTGATACAATTTCCACCTTATTACCTCACCGATACGGCTCTGCCTCACCTCTTCACTATTGTACTGCCATTTTTTTCTCACCGATACGTCTCCCTATCTTTTTCCTCACCGATACATCTCTCCCTCCCTCACTGATACGCATAACCTCACCCTCACTAATAGAATTTTCCTCACTGATAGATTCATTTTTTCTCCACCCCGTCGTCGCCGCTCCTTTGCTTCCTCACCGCACAGCACTGCAACAGCAACATCCCTCCTTCCTGCTTCGCACCGCACTTCATCGCCTCCATGCCTCTTCCCTCTACAAGCAGTCGCACCTTCATTCACGCAGCAACTTCAAAAAAACTCAAACAGCAGCACAATAACCATCAACGCAACAGAAAATTTCAAATCCACTATAACAGCAGATTAAATCGCACAGCATCAAGATTACTTTTCAGTTCTCAATAGAACAAGATAAGAAGAATTTCAAAACTCAAAATAAGAACTCAAGATTTCAACCGCTTCGGCTCAAAATTCCAGATCTGGACCAAACCATCTTCATCAGCTTGAGCCCACGTCACTGCCGCATCTCCTGCTCGCCGGCGACACCTGCTTCCCTACTGCTCGGACCTCACCGCTAGCTGCGGCTGAATCTCCCCCCTGAGCGCACGACGTCCTTCCCTGAACCGCTACTGCGCCCTATTATGCTTCGCCGCGGTCCGCGCTCCACCGCACAGTGCTGAGCCGTTGCCCTTTCTCCCCTCTCTTCGAGCTCTCCAGCATCCTCTCCTTTCATCTCACCGTGAACCCAAGACGAGACCTCCCCTATCGAACCCTAACCCGAACCACTCTGCGGCGCGAGCCTCCTTCCATCTCACCCTGAATAAGTAGCAGCTCCCGGCCTGCCCAAATCAACCCCTGCCCTCACCACTTCCCTACTTCAAGTGCCACCCCCCTCTGTTCGAGCTCCACCGTGCAACTCACCCAGCGCACCGCCACGCCACTTGAAGACCTGACGCCCCCTGAAGCGCCGCACTCTCCCTCTCTGCCCCAACAGACCCGCATCCCCCTCTCTGTTAATTTTTTATTTTCTTTTCTTTTAGTTTTTTTTATAATAACATATAAAATAAACATATTATATTATATAATATATATATCAATTACTATACTATAATAATTATAGGTATATTAATAATAATATATAATCTTATATATAATATTAGTATATCATGTTAATAAATATAATTATATATAATTGATAATAATATTGATATTAACCTAAATAATAAATATAATTAGTATAGCATTAATAATATATAATTATGTACATTGTTTTATATATATATCATATACAATATAATGATAATTGGTATATTAATAAAAGAATATAATCATATATATACATATCTAATTTCTTATATAATAATATTTGTTATTAATTAAGTAGAATAGTTATTTTATTAGGTTTTATAAAATATATATTCTTATAAGTATTTTCATTTATTGTATATATATATACATTAATAAATACTATGAAGTAGTTTTATATGTATATTTACATAATCTGACTCATGGGCATTTTTGCAGAGGGTTGTGGGTCGCCGCGCGCGCTTACTTTTCATTCAGTTAGGAGCAACTGCTCCGGTGACAAGCGTGGGAGGAGCAACACAGTGAAGGAGCCACGTGGAGGCCGGGGAACAATTCAGATGAGATTCCAGAGGCTTCAGTTGGGTGATGAATGCACGAGAGTCGGGAGAGGCATATAAGAATCGAGCTAAGATGGAGTGGAGGAAATGAAGTGGGGGGACAAACATCGAGCGAGCGAGACAACAAGCAGACACTATTGAAGATCATTATGGGGAGCAGACATAATTTTGACCATCTTCCTCGGAGCAGATTGGAGTAGGAGATCAGAGAATTTTCACACTTCGATTCCCAGGGCGGGACATCGAGCAGAGTTCCAACATTGCATCCACCATCAAGCGGTAGGTGTTAGAGTTTCCGAGAGCTCGAACAGGGAGACGAACATTCTTATTTGAATTGTGCTCTGTTTTTCTGAAACTTAATTCAACATGAACTTCACTGTTTTTAATTCCATGTTTGCATTAAATCCAACCATTATGTCCAGCTAAATTCCTTTGGGGGAGAATAAGCTGGCTGATTCGATTTGTTTAGTCAGATTCATGCACTGCATCATTTCTGGATTGTCTCTCTCATTTTTTACAGACAAGATTATTTTCAAACCAACAAGATCGTGTGAAAACTGATCTTGTTTGTACCATAATTAAAACTATTTCAATCTAAGTAACTCACTGACAAGTGAATTATACTCGAATGAGAGAGACACACCGAACTCAACTGACAAGTTGATCTCGGTGACTTCTGACTTATCTTCACCATTGGTTGGAAGGACCCTTACAGTCGAAGGACTGTAAGAGCTATTTCATCACAAACTGACCAGACGACAAATCTGGCTGGTTATTTTTAGTCAGATCCATGTTCTTAAAATCGCAGTGCATGAATAAGGCTAAGCAACATCAAATCGGCCAGTGGACTTTTCCCCCTATTCATCTATTGGTTGTTTGCACCCCAGTTTCTCTTGTTACTCTGTCTACTCACTTTGCACTCACCATATCACTCTCACTTCTGCACACACTAAGTCTCATTCACTCCACTTCACTACCACCACTTCTCTTTGCTCGATTTTTGCATGTGTGTTTTTGTTTAGTTTTTTTTTTAGAACACCAAACACAACAACAGGCCTCCCTGTGGTTCGACCCTGTCTTTCCACTATCCTAAGTAGTAAGTAGGTATAAATTTTAGTTTGCCTCCCATGCCCAACGACGCGCGAGCGTGAAAATTTTAGCGCCGTTGCCGGGGAGGCTAGGTGCGTTTAAAAAAAACAAACCAAAATTCACATAAAAAAATCAAAAATATCAAAATAAAAAAAATAGCAAAAAGAAAATTAAAATTCAAAAAAAAAAATTGAACCACCTGCATGCAAACCATGTCTAAGTATGAACACTTAGTACTTGGTAACCCAGCGATTGATAATCACCTCAAAGAAGTTAAAAATAAAAAAGATAAGCTCAAAATGGAAGAAAATAGAAATGAAAACCTGAACAATCCACTTCCTGAGAATTTGAACCAACATGGAATGATGAACCCACCTGGGAATGACATAGCTGAGAGACACAGTCTGAGAGAGTTATTACTACCATCATTGTCTAGAAACCCTTCATGTATTAGACTCTCTCCTAGGTCCAGGAATTATGAGATCAAACAATCCATGCTTAGTCAGCTGCCTACCTTCAATGGAATGCCTAGTGAATACTCTCTTTACTTCATTAGAGCCTTCTATTGTAGTGTCCAGCTGCTGCCACTTAGGGGTCTCACTGAGGAAGATCTTAAAATGAGAGTGTTCCCTTTCTTCCTCAAGGGTAATGCTAGGTCTTGGTTCCAACAGTTAGAGGAAGATATCTTTTTCACCTGGGATCAAGTTTACAATGCCTTCACAATGAAATTCTATACTAGGAGGTTGACATCTGAAATTAGGCATAAAATCACTGGATTCCTTTAGGATGAAGGAGAACTGTTTCATGAAGCCTGGGATAGGTTTAAAGGTTTGCTTAGGCAGTGTACAAAACACCAATGTACACCTCAATTCCTTATGGAAACCTTTTACAATAGTCTTACCCCTTACCACCAAACCTTGGTGGAACAGTCTTTTGGATGAGATTTTAGTGATAGGACTGTTGAGGAGCTCAAACAGATCTTTAATACATTAGTTCAGAACTCCCAGCACAAATGCCCTAGGAGTAGAACCATTGTTATAAAGGAAACCGCCCCTTCTCCTCAATCTGAATCCCAAGATGCTGGGTTCTTTAATGAGAACCCACATCAAATCCTTAAGGAGAAATGTCACCAATGTGGCATGTATGTCCATTCTCAAACCTATTGTCCAAATTTTGATATGTATGTCTAGCCTCATGAGAGTTCCAGCTTTACTGGCTATGGACCTCGGATGCATCCTAGGGATGATCCTTTTTCCAACACCTAAAATCAGGGGTATAGAAACCATCTGAACCTATCATGGAGGGAGCAGGGAGTCCTCTGACCAACTGCTCCTCCTGGATTCCAGCAGCCTTCTAGGTAGCAGTTCCAACCCCAATCCCAACCAAAGGCTGAGTCATCAAACTCAAAAGATGAGGTGAGAGATATGTTCCATCATTTGATAGGGAGGTTTGATGAACAAAAGACCAAAAATGATTTTGATAAAGTTCAAATGGATTCTAGAATGAAAAACCTGGAAATACAAATGGGGCAGTTGGCTAGGGATGCTAGTAATAGAGAAAAGGGTAGGCTACCCAGCACCACTGAAGCCAATCCTAGGGAAAATGTCATGGTTGTGACCACCAGAAGTGGTCTCCAAACCCACCAAGAGCCTAGGAAAGAACCCAAAAATGATGAAAATGAAAATATGGATGAAACTGGAAACTCAAATCTGAAAGAACCTGAATCTGGAAAACTGGACAGCACCACTGGAATTCCTCCTATTCCTGTTGTTCCAGCTTGAAAACCCAATGAAAATGGCTTGAAAAACAAAGAAATTAAGGGGAAGAAAGTTGTTAAAGAAGAATATATAGATATGCCTCCAATTGTGAGGAATTTTTCCCCTGAAATCCCCTTCCCACAAATAATTAAGAAACCAATTCATGATTCTGAACTGTTGAAATTTTTGAAGGTGGTTAAAAAGATGAACATTGATATCCCATTCCTGGAAGCATTGATACAAAGCCCATAATATTTGAAATCACTCAAGAAAATCTATTCAAACAAAAATACATTAGATGAATTTTCCACATATAGCTTAACAGAGGAGTGTAGTGCAGCCTTGTAGAATAGGATACCTCCTAAGCTTCAGGAGCCTGGAAGCTTTGTCATCCCTTCCACATTTGGGGATAGAGGTGGTAAGTTCAATTGTTTGTGTGATATGGGTGCTAGTATTAATCTGATTACACTGTCACTTTTCTAGCACCTAAGATTAGGAGTTCCCCAGCCCACCAATGTGGTGTTACAGCTTACTGATAGGTTTATCACTCATCCAGTGGGTAGGGTCGATGATCTGTTAGTGGGAGTAGGCAAACTCTTTTTGCCTGCTGACTTTTTTATCCTTGACATGGAGTGTGACCAGGAGGTTCCTATCATTCTTGGTAGACCCTTCTTGGCCACAGGGGGAGCTTTGATAGATGTGTCTAAGGGGAAACTGATTTTTAATTTGGGTGAAGAGAAAGAATAATTCAATGTGTTTAAGAAAATCCAAGAACCCACCCACCCAATTTTCCCAAAATATGAGATGCTAGATACTGAGAGTAGTGTTGATAAGGAAGAAGAAGAGTTTTTGAGAATGATAGCTGAAATCAATAGTGAACCTGAAATCCCTGCTGCCTCTTGCATGGGAATCAGCTCAAGTAAGGAGAGAGAATTTTTTGATGAGTATGAGGGTGATTTTTTGGAGAACCTAGATGAGTTTGTTTTAGAGCACATTATTACCCCGAGATAGGAGTCTGAGTTTGAGGAAACATCTTTTGGAAGCTCTTATACTGAGGAAAAATCCTTGTCTACTGCCTTCTTTAAGAGGTAGCATGAAGACCTTGGGCCACCCAAGCCCAAGTGTCTTCCCTCAAGTCAGTCACCACCCACCATTGAACTTAAGCCCCTCCCTACCCATCTCAAATATTCCTTTTTAGGAGACAATTATACCCTACCTGTGATCATTTCATCCAATCTAGAGGTGAGTCAAGAGCAGAATCTACTTACTATTTTGAGGAAATACAAGTTTGTCATAGGCTGGTCAATTGCTGACATCAAAGGGATAAGCCCAGCCTTCTGTATGCATAAAATTCCAATGGAACCTGAGTGTAATCCCAGAATAGAAGCCCAAATAAGACTCAACCCCAACATGAAGGAAGTAGTGAGGGAAGAAGTGATTAGGTTGCTGGATGCTAGAATAATTTTTCTAATTTCTGATAGCCCCTGGGTCAGTCATGTCCAAGTGGTCCCCAAAAAGAGTGGAGTGATAGTGGTCACTAATGAAAGGAATGAGCAAATCCAGACAAGAGCAGTGAACAAATAGAGATTTTGTATAGACTACAGGAATTTGAATGCTTCCACAAGAAAGGATCACTTCCCTATGCCATTTTTGGATCAAATGTTAGAGAGGTTGGAAGGAAATGCATTCTTCTGCTTTCTTGATGGATATTCTGGTTACAACCAGATTTCCATTGCACCTGAGGACCAAGAGAAAACCACCTTCACCTATCCATTTGGGACATTTGCCTACCGGTGGATGCCCTTTGTCTTGTGTGGTGCTCCCGCCACTTTTCATAGATGTATGATGGCAATTTTTTCAGACATGATAGAGAGGATTATTGAAGTGTTCATGGATGATTTTTCTGTTGTGGGAGATAACTTTGAGAGCTATCTAGAAAACCTGGAATTAGTGTTATAAAGGTTCCAAGAGACCAACTTAGTCTTAAAATGGGAAAAGGGCCAATTCATGGCCACTGAAGGCATAGTTTTGGGACACAGGGTTTATAAGAAGGGGTTGGAGGTGGATAATTTTAAAATCAAGGTCATACAAAAGTTGCCCCCACCTGAAAATGTCAAATGAATTAGAAGTTTTTTGGGTCATGCTGGGTTCTACAGGAGGTTCATTAAGGACTTTTCTAAGATTAATAGACCCCTATGCTCCCTGCTAGTTAAGGACACACCCTTTTTCTTCGATGAGACATGTCTAGAGGACTTTAATATGCTCAAGGAGAAGTTGACTACTTCACCTGTAATCACTACTCCTGACTGGAAGCTTCCCTTTGAGGTTATGTGTGATGCTAGTGATTTTGAAGTAGGAGCTGTGTTAGGGAAGAGGAAGGATAGGAAACTTCATGTTGTTTACTATGCAAGAAAGCTTCTAGATGATGCCCATAAGAATTATTCTACCACTGAAAAGGAGCTGGCTGCTGTGATGTTTGCTTTGGAAAAGTTCAGGCAGTATTTGATAGGATCAAGGATCATAGTTTTCACAAATCATTCAGCCCTTAAGTATTTGATGTCTAAAAATGACTTGAATCCTATACTCATGAGGTGGACCTTGCAACTACAGGAGTTTGATTTAATGATTAAGGATAAGAAAGGGGCTGAGAATGTTCCTTCCTTGATGAACAACTGTTTGCTGCTTCTGTGCAGCAGTCTGCTTGGTTTGTAGACTATTCCAACTTTCTGGTAGCTGGAGTCATTCCCAAGGATCTCTCACACAACCAAAGGAAGCGATTTATATCTAAACTAAAATACTATTTTTTGGATGACCTTATTCTCTTTAGGAGGTGTTCTAATGGGATTCTGAGAAGATGTGTGGTTGAGGATGATATTTTTCCCATACATGAGAGCTGCCACTCATCACCTTGGGGTGTCCACCATGGAGGCAAAAGGACTGCTCAGAAGGTCCTACAGGCTGGTTTCTACTGGACAACACTATTCAGGGATTCTAGGAGTCTAGTCATTGGCTGTGAAAAATGTCAAATGTTGGGAAATGTTGAAAGAAGGCAGGAATTACCCCAAAAATGTATTCTGGAGGTTGAAATCTTTGATGTGTGGAGCTTGGACTTCATGGGACCATTTCCATCCTCTTATGGGAATCAGTGCATTTTGGTTGCTATGGACTACATGTCCAAGTGGGTTGATGCAGTAGCTCTGCCCGACAATTCAGTTGCTAGTGTGGTGAAATTCATTAAGAAAAACATCTTTTCCAGATTTGGTGTGCCTCGAGCTTTTATAACTGATAATGGAACTCACTTCAAGAATTATAAGTTCAAAGGTTTTATGGAGAAGTGTGGGTGCTCACATAGGACAGGCACTACTTACCACCCACAGTCCAGTGGGCAAGCAAAAGTTTCAAACAAAGAGCTCAGACAGATTTTAGAGAAAACAGTGTCTAGCTCTAGGAAAGACTGGTCAAGGAAATTGGATGATGCCCTTTGGGCCTACAGAACTGCTTATAAAACTCCTATAGGGATGTCACCATATAGGATCCTCTTTGGGAAAGCATTCCATCTACCTATTGAGTTACATTAGAGATCTTATTGGGCAGTGAAGGCTCTTAACTTTGATTTTAAGTCTGCTAGAGAGAGGAGACTTCTAGAGCTGAGTGAGTTGGATGAGATCCGAAGAGAGTCCTATAAGAATGATGAAATTTACAAAGAAAGAACAAAGGATTTTCATGACTCAATCATTCAAAACAGGAATTTCAAGGTTGGTGAGAGGGCCCTGCTTTTCAATTCAAGATTGAAGCTGTTTCCAGGGAAGTTGAAGTCCAAGTGGTCAGGACCCTTTACCATTGTTAGAGTTCTGGTTAATGGAGCTGTTGAGCTAGTTAGAGATGAGAATATACCCTTCTTAGTCAATGGTCAAAGAATAAATCACTTCTTTGAAGGGCAGCCAAAGGGCTTGGATTCCATTTCCCTGTTGGAAGAATGATTTGATTCAAGTCTAACTGAGGACTATAAACTCAGTGTTTCATGGGAACTAACCCATGGTTTCTTAGTAGTTTCTCTTTTGTTTTATGTTTTTCAATAAATTAATCCCTACTGCTTGTTCTCCAGTTCAATTTTTTGGCTGCTGATGGTGCCTCATGATCTGTTGTTGTGTTAGAGAGAGAGTTGTTGCTGCTAGAAACTTGGATAGAAAACCCAAGGGAGCAATCCACTGTATCATATGGATAACATTTCTCTCTACTCACTCTCTTGGGTTACTTTTCTTGAACTATAAACTCTGAAATCTTATTTTACTTATTTGAACTTACAGGTTCTGAAGAGGAATGACAACCCAGTTATGCTGATGAGGATCTGTAGATGAAAGCCACTGATAAAGCTCCAATAATTCAAGGAAGTGTTGTTCTCCCTTTTTCATTTTCAATTAATTGCTTACTCTCTGCTGTGAACTAAGTGTGGGGTACTTCCTCCCAATCTGTGAGTAATGACTCTATTTTCTTTCTTGGGTGTTAGATGCTAATATCTACTTAGTTGAGAATGTACTTGAGTTGATTTGATGAAACATTCTTGCACCCATTATTATTATTCTCATTATGCTGCTGCTACACATCATTTCTAAACATGCTAATTTTTTAAGTAAATTGTTAAAATATTTTGTCTGTTTAGAATGATTCAAATCATGAACTTTTTAGGAATAAAAATGTACTTGGTTGCTGCTGATGGTTGGTGGGTGTTTTTTTCTTTTTTGTTTTTATTTTCTTTCACTTTTTGTGTGTAAAAGAAAATTTTTGAACTTCATTGATACCCCTCCATTTCCTTTTTCAGCTGAAATGTCCATCTGTTTTGAACTTTCACTGTCTCCCACCTTGAGATTCAACATTGGGGACAATGTTGGGTTTTAAGTGTGGGGGAGAGGGGTCATTCTAGTGTCATGTCAAATTCTCCCTTCTTGAACCCAAGTTTGTGTTTGTTTAAAAAAATGGTCGAATTTTTTTCAAAAAAATGGATCAAAAAAGGTTCAAAATTCCTTCAAAAATTTTCAAATTCTTTCATCACATGATGGTCATTGGATGTTCACTGGTACTTCAATTATGTCTTGTTTAGTGGATAACTGTTTGTTGGATGCTGAGAGTGGCACTTAGTCAGAAACTGTAAACTCTGAAATGATTGCTGAGTGCAATTTGTCACTATCTCTATGAACATTTCAGCTTAGAAACTGAGGAAGGGAGTGTGAAAGGATAGGTTTTGTGGAGTAAGGATCGTGACTTAGGATAAATTGAAGTTCTCACTGGAACCTAGGGGACTCACTCTTTTATTAAATAATATTTAATCACTTTAGGAATTCAATCCGAATGATTATTAATTAAGTCCTTTGTAACTGGAGTAAAATGGGAAAATGGGATCCCACTGTGAGTATCTGAGACAAGGTGCATTGGGTGCATTTCTGTGAATAAATAAAGACAATTTCAATCTTAATAAGTTCTATGCACAGTGCTCCACACATGGAATATGGCTGGGAAAAAGTGAAATAAAGTGCCCTTGTCAAAAATGAACTCATTAAGGTGAGGGGAATTTTGAACCCAGATGAAGAAGGGAGCAATTGACTTGGTTAATTTTCATTTGGGTTGAATCAATAAAGTGATCAATTTAATGGAATTTGATTTCTGGAACCTGGAGGAAGGTGAGAATTGAAGGTTCCCTTGGTTAAGTTTTGAGTTCCATTTTATCTAACCTGTCAACACTCCTTGAATCAGTACTTGAATTGGAAGGTGAAGTAGGATGGTTAATGATTACACATAAAAGGCATGACATACTTGACGGTGTATGAGTTTTTGAAACTCTTGATTTCCAGTGAGTATTTGAATCAAGACAGGACAACATTTTTTTGAACACCTTTGAAAAACCTGACCCACTGTTGGTGTTGATCCTCTGAGTATTAAAGTTTAATCATGCACCTTTTGAACTGAAACTCACAAATTATTTTTCTATTTTAAATTCTAAGGAATGTATTTTTGTGAGGAAAAACAAGGCTTCAAGTGTGGGGGAGTTTGATGTGGTAGTGTTTTCACACTCTTTGCCACATCCTTTTTTCATTTTTTTATTGACTTTTTTATATTAAAATGTTTTTTTTATTAAATAATTGATAATTGTTGTGTTTGTGCACTTTTCTGTGTAAAATAATCAATTTTAGTTTAAAACAAGTGTTTTAATGTACATTAGTGTCATTTTAAATAATTCTTAAATTAACTTAGTCTCATCAATTAGACTTTTATTTATTTATTCTTTTATTTTTTATAGTTTTTCATTCTAGTTAGTTTACCTATTAATTTATTAAATTAATTAATTCTTTATTCTTTAAATTGTAAATAAATAGATCTCTTTGGTTTTGTAGTCTTTTAATAATTTAATTAGTTTTAATAATTTAATTTTATTTGCTTAATATTTTTATTCTTTAATTTAATTAGTTCCTTAATTAATTGGTTAATAAATTTAACCAAGTAATTGTAAATATTTTTTTTTTAATTTGTTATTTAATTATGTCCATTTATAAATTTTAAACCCAGATTAATTCAATTGTTTAAATGAAGTTTCATTAATTTTATTTTACTTAACTTTGTGTTTTTTAATTTTATTCTACTTAATTTAATTTATTAAATGATTTATTTATTTTTTAGTTGTATTAAATTATTTTATTAATCTAATTTTCTTTGATTTATTCGCAGGTATTGTGTTCATGCGTTGACCCTCCCTATCAGCAACCTTGCTACCGATGCGCAAATCATCACTGTTACACAGCCTACCGATACAGTCTACCGTTACACCCATCCTCACCGATACGCATTACCTCACCGATACACCTCCCCTTAAATTTCCTCACCGTTAGCTCATTTTTCACTTCACCTCACTGTTACTTTCTCACTATTTTATTTTATTACCTCACTGATACAATTTCCCCCTTATTACCTCACCGATACGGCTCTGCCTCACCTCTTCACTGTTCTACTGCCATTTTTTTCTCACCAATACGTCTCCCTATATTTTTCCTCACCGATACATCTCTCCCTCCCTCACTGATATGCATAACCTCACCCTCACCGATAGACTTTTCCTCACCGATAGATTCATTTTTTCTCCACCCCGTCACTGCCGCTCCTCTGCTTCCTCATCCGCACAGCACTGCAATAGCAACATCCCTCCTTCCTGCTTCGCACCGCACTTCATCGCCTCCATGCCTCCGCCCTCTACAAGCAGCCGCACCTTCATTCACGCAACAACTTCACAAAAACTCAAACAGCATCACAATAACCATGAATTCAACAGAAAACTTCAAATCCACTACAACAGCAGATTAAATCACACAGCATCAAGATTACTTTCCAGTTCTCAACAGAACAAGATAGGAAGAATTGCAGAACTCAAAATAAGAACTCAAGATTTCAACCACTTCGGCTCAAAATTCCAGATCTGGACCGAACCATCTTCATTAGCTTGATCCCACGTCACTGCCGCATCTCCTGCTCGCCGGCGACACCTGCTTCCCTGCTGCTCAGACCTCACCGCTAGCTACGGCTGAATCTCCCCCCTGAGCGCCCGACATCCTTCCTTGAACCGCTGATGCGCCCTATTCTGCTTCGCCGTGGTCCGCGCTCCACCGCACAGCATTGAGCTGCTGCCCTTTCTCTCATATCTTCAATCTCACCAGCATCCTCGCCTTCCATCTCACCACAAACCCAAGCTGAGACCTCCCCTATCAAACCCTAACCT
Organism: Viscum album; assembly: GCA_963277665.1. Lineage (NCBI taxonomy): Eukaryota > Viridiplantae > Streptophyta > Magnoliopsida > Santalales > Viscaceae > Viscum > Viscum album. The sequence goes on along the minus strand of OY728132.1, from coordinate 1,844,062,817 downwards.
AAACCACTCTGCGCTGCGAGCCTCCTTCCGTCTCACCCTGAATAAGTAGCAGCTCTTGGACTGCCCAAATCGACCCCTTCCCTCACCACTTCCCTGCTTCAAGTGTCGCCCCCCTCTGTTTGAGCTCCACCGTGCAACTCACCCAGTGCACCGTCGCGCCACTTGAAGACCTGACTCCCCCTAAAGCGCCACACTCTCCCTCTCCACCCGAACAGACCCGCATCCCCCTCTCTGTTCATTTTTTATTTTCTTTTTCTGTTAGTTTTTTTATAATAACATATAAAATAAACATAATATATTATAATATATATATATATATATATCAATTACTATACTATAATAATTATATGTATATTAATAATAATATATAATCTTATATATAATATTAGTATATCATGTTAATAAATATAATTATATATAATTGATAATAATATTGATATTAACCTATATAATAAATATAATTAGTATAGAATTAATAATATATAATTATGTAAATTGTTTTATATATATATAATATACAATATAATAATAATTGGTATATTAATAAAAGAATATAATCATATATATATAACTAATTTCTTATATAATAATATTTGTTATTAATTAAGTAAAATAGTTATTGTATTAGGTTTTATAAAATATATATTCTTATAAGTATTTTCATTTAGTATATATATATATATATATTAATAAGTACTTTGAAGTAGTTTTATATGTATATTTACATAATCTGACTCACGGGCGTTTTTGCAGAGGGTTGTGGGTCGCCGCGCGCGCTTAATTTTTATTCAGTTAGGAGAAACTGCTCCGGTGACAAGCGCGGGAGGAGAAACACAGTGAAGGAGCCACGTGGAGGCCGAGGAACAATTCAGATGAGATTCTAGAGGCTTCAGTTGGGTGATGAATGCACGAGAGTCAGGAGAGGCATAGAAGAATCGAGTTAAGCTGGAGCGAAGGAAAGGAAGTGGGGGGATAGAAATCGATCAAGGGAGACAAGCAGCAGACACTAGTGAAGATCATTATGGGGTGCAGACATAATTTTGACCATCTTCCTCGGAGCAGATTAGAGCAGAAGATCAGAGCATTTTCACATTTCGATTACCAGGGCGGGACATTGAGCGGAGTTCCAACATTTCATCCACCATCAAGCGGCAGGAGTTAGAGTTTCCGAGAGCTCGAGCAGGGAGACGAACATTCTTATTTGACTTGTGCTCTGTTTTTCTGTAAGTTAATTCAACATGAACTTCACTGTTTTTAATTCCATGTTTGCATTAATGCCAACCATTATGTCTGGATAAATTCTTTTGGGGGAGAATAAGATGGATGATTCGATTTGTTTAGTCCGATGCATGCACTGCATCATTTCTGGATTGTCTCTCTCATTTTTTACAGACAAGCTTATCTTCAAACCAACAAGATCATGTGAAAACCGATCTTGTTTGTACCATAATTAAAACTGTTCCAATCTAAGTAACTCACTGACAAGTGAATTATACTCGAATGATAGAGACACACCGAACTCAACTGACAAGTTGAGCTCGGTGACTTCTGACTTATCTTCACCATTGGTTGGAATGACCCTTACTGTCGAAGGACTGTAAGAGCTATTTCATCATAAACTGAATAGACGAAAAATCTGGCTGGTTATTTTTAGTCAGATCCATGTTCTTAAAATCGCAGTGCATGAATAAGGCTAAGAAACATCAAATCGGCCAGTGGACTTTTCCCCCTATTCATATATTGGTTGTTTGCGCCCCAATTTCTCTTACTGCTCTGTCTACTCACTTTGCACTCACCATCTCACTCTCACTTCTGTACACACTAAGTCTCATTCACTCCACTTCACCACCACCACTTGTCTTTGCTCGATTTTTGCATGTGTATTTTTGTTTAGTTTTTTTTTAGAACACCAAACACAACAACAGGCCTCCCTGTGGTTTGACCCTATCTTTCCACTGTCCTAAGTAGTAAGTAGGTATAAATTTTAGTTTGTCTCCCGTTCCCAACTACACGTGAGTGTGCACCAAGGCACACCCAAATTGTGGCTCAAATGTTTCCAAACAATAAAAAACCAATTATGGCATAACCTTCAACATTGAAGAGATGGATTTGTGGTCATAACCCCCATCAATTAATCACATATATGTAAATATAATATCCATACAATTCTAATGATTATAAATATGGCATATAAATTCCATAACCAACACCCAATTAAATAATTGGGGGCCACATGACAAATAAAAAAACAACAACGTTTCAGGATGAGTTATAGACCACCCACCATATGATTTTATGACTATTTTCCTCTGGTATCTATCCTTGAAATTAAAAAAATCAAAGTATATCTATGAAAAAGTGAAAATAATTGAAACCAAGATAACTCAGGCAAGAGAAAAAAGAGGAACAACAGATCAAGAGGACTCGAGTACTTACTGTTTCACATCCAACGTGATGAACGTAAGTTCGATTGGTTGCTGGATTAAGGAGTTATCTTAATCCATTGATTAGTTCTTAAAAATATCTATATGGGTGAAAATGGAGGTAAGTCCTCCTAGTTTATGAGTTAGGGATGAAGAGGTTTCTCAATAGAGAATTAAGGGTAATCATGGCATTTTACCCAGAAAAATGGCATGTGTCTGGTTTGTCTTCCCGGTTTGACAAACCGTGTGCAAACCATGCATGAGTAGTTGGTAAAAAGGGTCGCTCACATAGTTAGGCTTCATGAAAATGCACAAAATGTGAAAGGTGTCTTTTTTTGGGAAAAACACAATCCTCAAGTTTTGGAAAACAATGTGGAATTCATGCACGGTTTACTCTAAACCATGTGCCAAGCCTGTTCCTCCAAAAAAGATAGGTTTTGGGATCTGAACATCCCCCAGAAACATCTGAAACCTTTTCTAACCCCATATAAATGTATATTAGGTCCAAAGTAAATATTTTTTATGAAAATTAAAGGATTCATAGCTGAGTGAAAAAATGTATTATTACAGTCAATGAATATTTCATTCCATTACCAATATCATAGAAATTATATTAAGAAATTTTATACATATACATTAAATTTTTTCAAAAGATATGGGACTCTACCCACTATATTAATCATAAGAGTTTAAATTTTATAATAAAATTATAGAATTTGGGGTTAACCCAATATAGTGTGATATAATTGGATGTTAGAATTATCTACGTAAAAAAATTATATTTTTATGTTTTTTAACCAATATCATGTATAATGCTTATGACATGTTTTCATTGGACATGTATGATTATTGATGAACATTCAATCTTATGTCATACATATTTTGTTCTGACAAAACTTTATTCAATTATTATTGATTATAAATCATTCATATATTGGGTTTTACTTTCTTGAGTTACATCCATGTTCTCATAAAGTTATTCTTGTGGTTACTTACAATCATTGATTGATATCTTAATTTTTTACCGTTAGTAATCATATAATCTCACCATTTACAATGAATCAATTTCCAACATATTATATAGAATGTTATTATGAAGTAAATTTCCAATCATGTACTATGATAGAATAATATTATGACAAATGTTGAAGAAATTTTAAGAATTATTTTGAATATGTATCTTGTATCCAGTAGAGATAAACCATAACAGTCCTTGGGAACATATTATTGTGAAGATTATTTTATATTAATCTAAAATGATGTAATATTAATTCATTTTTTTATTAGGTCACCTCACCCACACAACGAATGACAATATAGGTTCTCAATTTGATGATGATAATACATGGAAAATCCCAAAATCTTAGAGGAGGGGTCATCACACAAGATTTTATGGTAGTGGCCAATCACATTATGATATATGATTAGTTTTACACTTCTGGATGGGGGGATATATTTCAATAATCTAGGATTGCTTATTTTTTTGGAAATTGCCTACTTCCTCTTTTGGTTGTGGATTTTCATTATATTTTACATTCCATTACACTAGGTATTGGTTTTAATTTATTTTAATAAACATATCATTAGTATTGATTCCCAAAATTCATGGTTCAATGCAATATTTGATTATTAGTTATGGGAAATTAATTGTTTCATAAATAGTGGCCTTTATGCCATGATGATGGGGACTTTAGTCCATGTAATGGAATCAGTCCATATCACCTCTAGGACAAAAAAAATTATAATGGTTCATCCATGGAGTGGGTCAAACCTTGAAGGGGGTGCGGTCAATACTTACTGGCCTAGGGGTGTGTGTACTGCTTCCTTTTCCTATAACTTCTAGGACCCTAAGAAATTTTTAATTTGTTAGTCTTTATTAATAATTTAAAATTATATTTAGTCAATTTATTATTCACTATTAATTAATTATTATTTATTAATTGATTTTTATGTTTAACTAATCACTTATTGACATTATTTATAATTAAATAACTATTTTTTGTTAATTAGTATTTCAATAATTTATAATTATTAATAAATATTATTATATAATTGGAAATATTTATTCATTATCATTAATAAATTACAATTTAGTAATAATAATTATAAATTATTATAATTATAATTAATTTTTTATTGAATAATATTTAATTACTATTATACAAGTGGTAATTATTATTAATAAAAATTAAATAAGTACAATTTATTACTATATATTATTTAATTATAAATTAATTACTAACTGTTATGAGCAACTCATTTGTGATCATTAGTTATAATTATTTATTTTCCGGTTATTTTGATTTATTATTAATTAGTATCCTAAACATGTGAATATTCAATTAACTTTTCTTAACATAAATTTTAATTATTTACTAATTTTTTATAATTTTTTAATAATAATAATATATTTTTATTCAAGTGTAGTAAAATGGGAATAATAATCCTATATTGGAAATTTATAAGGATTTAAAACGAATCCTCCTTTACAAAAGTGACCCCCTAGGTGGATATCATAACTATATATTCAGATTATTTTTATAGAAGTACTTTTTAATAAAGTAACAGTTAAATTATGCTCTATATTATGATAAATATATCACAATGGGACCAAACCATGGATTTGGAATCCTAGACCCACAGTCCTAGGAAAATTTATTAATGAAGACACACATATAAATTACATAGAGTTTGAACATATTACATGTGGATAATTTCCACTAAAGATAAAAGAAGGAGAGAAACATATAATAATATTGGTACCATCATGGCCATAGAAATACAATTTTCACCATGGTACCACATTCCCCACACTAGACTTATTATTAGAAAAACATCATTCATGTTTTCTATCTAATTCCTATGTTCTAAGAACCACCCTAACATTTTGGGTGTCACCCTCTCCTCTATTTCTTTGGAGACATCCATGAATTAGGTTGGTAATTCCTATCTACTGAATCTCCATTACCTTGGGTGTTAGACCTTTTCCCTTTCATGTGATGGCCATTTAACTTAATTTAAATTGAACTCTAATTTTATAAACCCATTTTAGTCATTCCATATTTCATGAGACCCTATCTGATGGGTAAATAAAATACATGTTCGACTCTTTTTTGAGTCCTCCATATGTGTGGGATTTATAATTACAACTCAACTGGGAGCCCAAGAAATAACCTCATATACTACATGATTATCCTAATAAGTGGCAAATATTCCATATTTTATTGTACTCTAGGACTCAATTGATAAATGTCCATGAGTGACAACCTATATCTTCCTAGCCCAAATTGTTTCATCTAGTCTGACATAATCCATACAAAAACTCTCAATTAACATAGAATCATATTCATTGGTATTAAGTTATTCAAACATAGAGAAATGATCCATATAACTTTTTATCATTGGTAAATACTCAATTGAGACACTATTAACAACACAACCCTCATGGAATTTTATATCATGTATAACATATGCTTCTGTCTGAGAGTGTGTCAATAGTGTTGTCTTCACAAATAAGACATGTCCCATAACAAACCATTCAAAGAACTATAGCGAGAGATCCCACTAAATTATATTGAGAAGAGACAAGTTCCATAACATGTTGATTAATAATAAAATGTTGATATTTCTTGGGAGGGTAAATTATACAACATGAATCCACACAAAAAAAATATTCCATATTTGTATCCATAATGACATGATCTTCCTCAGTATAGGATGCTTTAACATCCTTACAATCTACCTTTGTCGCAATTCTATAAGGAATTACATTCACCTGAAGAATAGAATAGTTTTTATAGATCTTATTGGGAGAATAATTTCTAACAAAAGTAGTAGGCTCTGGTGTCATCCCTAATGAGAAACCTATGGGGAAATTATAATGAGAAACATAAACTACATCTATCAACTCAGAAGTTTCATACATTCTATAATTATATCCTATACTTTAAATATAATAAATATAAACATATAAGTATTTAGATATAGAATTATTACCTAATTTCTATTCTCACAAGTCATACTCTTTAGAGAAAAAATTACTAGATTTTGAATTCCCTAATGGAGACTGATCTTTTATATTTTCATGTAGTTGACCTTTCGTCTTGATTTCAATTATCTTTCCTATAATAAACTTGGTTTGGTTCCTAGGAAAAATAAATAGAAACCACCTTATTAACATTATTATAAACCACATTGAAGGATGGATCCACAAATACCATATGAATAATAATGATATAAAATTCTTCATCTTCGAATATCAGAGTGATTCTATGTTAGTCCACCCTAGCTGAAGTGGTTGTGTATGAATAAAACTAAAACAGACACCAGAAATAATTATAGCATCAGATTAAGTAGATGATACATTATCAGAAACCATTGGGAAGGTCTTAATTGTCATTATTAATTAGAATTTTGAGGATACATCTAGTTTATCATACATTATTCAATTATAGATCTCAAATTTCTAAATTCTATCCGCATACAAATTTACACCGTCTAGATAATATGCACTACATGTATATTAGTAAACCATTATGTTTCCATCCACATGATCCACCAAAATAGTATACTAATTGATTTGATCCATCTCAATTAATTTGAGTTTAATTAAAACATCAATGGCATTATCCTTCTGATTCAACTGAATTTAGAATTTTTTTGAATCCCTATACATTCTCTGGCCCCCAGATATAGAGAGATCATTTTTAAAATAATAAATAATATGATTATCTTGAATATTCCAATCCATCGAAACATCACCTAGAAAATAGATTTCACTAACTAATCATTTTTCTTAATTAACATCCATTATTTTATATATATCTTTATAAACAATGGTTCTCTGTATAATAGTTCAATCAACAGTTTCATCTAAAATAGGAGTTTGTTATGGACTTGTTCTAATATCATGACATATAGTTTTAATTTTAAATTTTCAATATAATGGGCCATGATTTTTCAATGAACGCACATTAAATTTATATAATGGGTCCACACTTTGCACTGGTCGGGGGTTTCAACCCCCGGTTTATCCGGAAAAACGACCGGGCATTTAGGTCGGCCGGTTCGGCTGCTGCGGGACCCTTCGGGGTCCCGCCTCTTGGAGCTCCAACGGCCGGTTGTCCAGCCTCCCCTGCTGGACCGCCGCGGACTAAGGTCACGGCTCTTCTTCGGCGGCATGGCGTGACAGCGCCGCGCCCCTCCACCGCGGCCCACTCCGACCACGGTCTCTCTCGGTTTTTCCGGTGTGACACGATGGCGTCGTGCACCCCTACCACGGCCCGCTCCGGCTGTGGTTCTCCTCATTTCCGTGCGGTGCAACGGTACCATGCCATCTTTGCCACAACTCACCAACAATGTTCAACAAGAAAACGGAGAGGAGAAATCGGCCATGTTTGTGCGGTCTGATCTCCTCCCGTTACATTGGTAACAATCGTCCAAATTTAACCAACAAATAACAATAAATTAAACATGGATGAAGATAACCCCTACCTCGATCAAACTATGATGAAATTCGGTGATGCGGTTGACGGCGTCACGTGGTGAGGTTTCGTAGACGTTGATGAAGAGCGTCTGAGGAGGAAGCGGCATCTCCTCTTTTAATCATGGTGTGAATGAAGCGTGATGTCGTTGGTGAATTCCCGCGTCGTTGCTTCCTTCCTTGACATGGGGGAGTAAAAGGAGGAAGAATCTGGGGTCGTCGTGTCGATGTTCTTCATCGGAGGGTGAGTTCTTCAAAGGGTTAGAGCTCTTCTCCCCAAAGTCTCAACACAACAATCCCAACCCCAAATAAAATAAGACTTACTCTTATTTTATTATAACATGCCATGCATTCAAAACTTAAAATTCAAACTCTTAGTTAAATTAATTGAATAGGTTCAATCAATTAATTTAATGTGAGTTGGCATGAAATAAAGAGGGAGAGAGGGTGAGTTACTTAATTAAAGGGATACAAAAATTAAATGGGGAGTTTCCAACTTTAAGAAGGGGTTTAGAGGAGTTAAAGAAATTTGAAGGGGTGGGGTTCGTGTGGGCCCCACATCACAAATATCCTAACATGGGTAGTTAGGGGATTGTGGGTCCCACCCCAAATACCCCATGTAGGATATAACCATTAGACAAAGAAAATAAAATTGTACCACAATTTTATTTACTTCACATTTAATCCTCAATTTTTTAACAAATCCTCCCGAGAAAACGCACCTTCGGGAAAGGTCATCTTAAGAAATTACCGCCACTGTGGTTTCATCGGTGCCCTCAGATTTCAATTCCAAGCACTGGTTCAAAAGATAGAAAAAACTCGCTCGTTCGTTCACTTAACATACCCGGGCTAAACTTCGGAAATTGATTTTGGGCACACTGGGCCTCAGAATCAAGTGCCGTCATGAACTGCGTACTCATAAAATCCCAAAGAATTTAAGAAAAAATTTCCCATCAAATTTACAGGTCTTTACATTACTCCCACCTCAGGTATTTGCGTCCCCATAAAGATACATCACAATCTAGGGGAACAAATGAGGGTACTGTGCACGCATCTGAGCCTCCCGCTCCAATGTGCTCTCTTGGAGGTTCTCGTGCTGCCACCTGATGTGCACTAGAGGAATCGATTGTCCACGTAGGATCTGCTTCTATCAATCCTCGATCTCCACCGGGACCTCCGTAAAAGTTTCCCCGTCATCTATGTCCATCTCCCCGTGATCAATGATATGTGTCAGGTCGTGCGCGTATCTCCTCAGCTGAGATACGTGGAAAACATCATGCACCCAGTACAACTGAGGTGGAAGAGCCAGATGATAAGCCACCTCTCCTATCCTGCTGAGAACCAGGAATGGTCCGATGAAGCACAGAGATAACTTGTTGCCCCGGCCAAATCTTTGTAATCCACGTCGAGGTGAGACCCGTAAAAAAATGTGGTCATCATCCTCGAACTCTAGTGGTCTCCGCCTCCTATCATCATAGGACTTCTGTCAGCTCTGAGCAGTCCTCATCCACTCCTGGATGATCTGAACCTTATCTGTTGTGGCCTGGACCATCTCTGGTTCTACAAGTTCTGACTCCCCAGGATCTATCTAGCACAGAGGTGATCTGCAAGGTCGGTCGTACAGTGCCTAGTATGGTGCCATCCCGATGGTGGAGTTGTATATGTTGTTGTACGAAAACTCCACCAAGGGTAGGTGATCCTCCCAGCTGCGACCAAAGTTGAGGATACATGCACGGAGCATGTACTCGAGATTCTGAATGGTTCTCTCCGTCTGACCATCCGTCTGTGGGTGAAAGGTGGTGCTCAGGCGTAGATGTGTCCCAAATGTCCCCTACAACCCCTTCCAAAGCCGGGAAGTAAAGCTAGTATCTCGATCAAATATGATAGTCGATGGAACACCAAGAAGTCGTATGATATCCTGAATGTAGAGGCGTCCTAAGATCTCCACTGAGCCCTGCTCTCTGATGGGTAAGAAGTGGGCTGACTTGGTGAGTCAGTCGACAATCACCCAAATGGAGTCGTCGCCTCTGGAAGTACGTGGAAGCCCTGTCACGAAATCCATAGATATCCCATCCCACTTACACTCCGGGACCTCCAAGGGCTATACCAAGCCTGCGGGTACCTGGTGCTCCGCCTTCACATGCGGTCAGGTGAGGCATCATGAAACGAACTCTGCCATAGTCTTCTTCATACTTGGCCACCAGTGCTGTCGTTTGAGATCCTGGTACATCTTCACTACTCCAGGATGTACCACTAGAGGGGAAGTATGAAACTCCCTCAGCACCTCCTCCCATAATGCAACTGGTACCATGGTACGTCCCCTGAAGAGGATGACATGCTCTCCTCCTACAGAAAATCCTTCAGGTGCATGTCCTAAGGATATCTGTGCACGTCGCGTCTCAGAGTCAACGTCCCCACGTTGTGCCTCTTTGACCCGCTAAAGTAGTGGAGGAGTGAATGTGAGTGACTATAGAAAGGTTTCTCCATCTCTATCCACGAAGGATATCTGAAAAGCGGCTAACTGCTCTGTCTCCTCTCAACGTAGCTGAATTCCCGTCCTCCTGCTGAGAGAATATGCTACTACGTTCCCCTTTCCAGGAGTATAGACTATCTCAAATTCATATTCCTAGAGGAACTCGAGCCATCGCCGTTGTCTCAGGTTCAGGTCCTTCTGCGAGAATATGTACCTGAGACTCTGGTGGTCAGAGTAGGCTGTAAAGTGCTCTCCCATCAGATAGTGCCGCCACATCTTCAAGGAAAACACCACTACTGCTAACTCCAGGTCATGGGTAGCGTAGTTCTACTCGTGTTGCCTCAACTGTTTTCAACCGTAAGCGATCACTGCCCGCTCCTGCATCAGGACACACCCGAGTCCGGTCCCTGATGCATCGCAGTAAACTACGTACCCTACGCCCTCCTCCGGTAGCCTCAAGATGGGTGCACTGGTCAATCTCTGTCTCAGCTCCTGGAAGCTCTGTTGACATCTATCTGACCACACGAAGGGTTTTCCCATCTTCATCAAAGCTAAAAGTGGTGCTGCAACTCTGGAGAAGTCTAGCACAAATCTTTGATAATACCCAGCCAGACCTAGGAAACTCCGCACCTCCGTCACGCTCCTGGGTGGCTCCCAAGCTAGCACTTCCTTGATCTTCGCAGGGTCCACCGAAACTCCCTCCTCTGAGATGACGTGCCCTAAGAAGTGGACCTCTCGAATCCATAACTGACACATCGAGAGATTACCATAAATCTGGTGCTCTCGGAGTGTGTCCAGTACAACCCGCAAGTGGTAGGCATTCTCCTCCTCAGTAGTCGAGTAAATCAATATGTCGTCGATGAATACTATAACAAATCGATCTAGGTAAGGCTGGAAGATCATGTTCATGAGACTCATGAACACTGCTAGAGCGTTGGTTATGCCGAAAGGCATAACCAAGAACTCATAGTGGCCATACCGACACCTAAAGTCTGTCTTCTGCACATCCTCATCTCCAACTCTGAGCTGATGATAGCCTGACCTGAGGTCTATATTCGAGAACCATCGTGCTCCCTTGAGATGATCAAAGAGGTCATCAATCCTCGGAAGTGGATACTTGTTCTTTACGGTCACCTGGTTCAGGCGATGGTATTCAAAACACAGTCGCAAGCTCCCATCCACCTTCTTGGCGAACAAAATCGGGGAAGCCCAGGGTGAAACACTGGGTCAGATAAATCCCTTGCCCTGCAAGTCCTCCAGTTGTACTCGTAGCTCTCGAAGCTCAGCGGGAGCCATCTGATATATTGGAGTAGATATTGGGGTTTTTCCAGGGTACAGGTCAATATAAAAGTCTACCTCTCTACGAGGAGGTAGTCCTGGAACGTCATCAAGAAAAACGTCTGCATACTGATCCACCACAACAGGAAAACTCAGACTTTGCACGTCAACTACTCCTAGTATGACACTAGCCAACTGATGAGTGATCGGTTGTCCTCTCCTCTATGTGAGTCCATCCCACACTTCAAAGGCTCCCTTCTCACCGGTGAAGGTGAACCTGATCCCATCGGTGCGGACACATCGCACCTTGCGCCTAATATAGTTGATCTGAGCATGGACCGTAGATAACCAATCCATGCCCAAGATGACGTCGTAAGGCCTCGACGCTGCTACAAGAAGATCCCAGCCGAATCTCTCGCCTCCTAGAGTAAGCTCACACTGCCGGCACCAGTGCGTAATCGTCGAGTCTGCTCCCATAGGAGTCTCTAGCCGTAAGGATTGAGCCAATGGCTCCGTCAGAATCTCCGAGCTCCGAATAAGGGCAGCGGCAAAGAAAGAATGACTCACCCCTGTGTCTATAAGAACTGCATCAAGGGTGTAGTAGACACAGATAGTACCTCGAATCATCTCAGGTGCATCGTGGTCGTAGGCCTCCACTACCTGAAGCTGAGCCTGCCTCTGTCCGCCAGCTCCCTGTGGTTGGGGTGGACCTCCTGGTGGTGGTGGTGGTAGATCCTCAAAGAGTTGCCTACCACCCGCTTCTCGGCCAACACCTCTGCCTCATCCGCCTGCTCCCTGCGGACCGCCACGGTCAAACCTCTACCTCTGTCTGGGTGGTCCCTCAACCATCTGTTGCTCCTCTGCATGGCGGGTCGGGCAGTCACAAGCCATGTGGCCCTACCTTCCGCATGCGTAGCACTGTCTGCCTCTCATATGACTGGCTCTGCTGCATGTGCTCCACACCTACAAACCAGTATCCTGAGGTTGTCCACCTGATGTTCTGGTCCAGTTGAACCTCTGTGATGTCTGTCTACTACTGGCTGCAGAAGAATCCACTATGTGATGCCCTGCGGTAGGTCTCACTGCTGGTGAAGGCTCAGCAAGAAAGCTCTCCACAAGAAGGGCTCGCTCTAGTACTCCTGTCTGTGTCAGAATACTGAGGGAGATCATCGATGCCCTGATCTCATGCCTCAGTCCATGCTCGAAGTTCCGGGACCGAAATAATGGGTCTCGTACCATGTCAGTGGAATAGTGAGAGAGGTCGGTAAACCTCGCTGAGTACTGGGCTACTGTCATGCTGCCCTGTCGCAGCTGTAGTAGCTCCTGAATGCGCACCGCACGGAGGGTGGCTGGAACGAACTCTGAGCGGAAGACGCTCTTGAAGTCCATCCAAAGAAGAGATTCCTTGTCGTGCACCTGGAGAATCAGGCTCCACAATCTACTTACTACCGCGTGCAGGATACTCACTGCAAGGATCACCATGAGGTCAGCTGGTGTCCCTACTAATCTGAAGACTCGGACAACAGCCTCCAGAAAATCCTTGGCTGCCTGAGGTCCCATCTCCCCGCAGAACCTGGGTGGTCTCTGATGCTGAAACTCGTGTAGTGCACTCAGGCGACATGCACCCTCAGTTGTTGGGGCTGGTGGCATATGTGGCTCGGCGGGTAGAGGTACCGTCGGTGCCTCCACTGTAATGGGGCCCTACACCGAGGCCTCGTCACTCGGTGGGCTGCCATCTTGCACAAAGATCGGAACCCTAGATAGCTTCAGTCGTGGGGTCATCCTAAAAGGAAACAGGTGTTCCACGATTACTAATGTATACCTGGTGAGCTGACACAAAGTAATCACAAATAAAACTTTTGAAACACACATGAAATAAATCTTTTCATGCATTGAGTTGGAAATCAGAAGTCAAGGTCCTGGTGTATGGATACGTCGGGCTTCGCATAAACACTGGACTCCCTGGATTGATAACCACACTCAATACCCTTAACACTATTGCTTCACATAGAATAAATTATCAGAGTCCTGAGTTCTACAGTAGAACTGACTCCTCTGATACCAATTTGTCATGACCCATCCTTGGGTCCTGTGCCGTGACTACCCCAACCCCGCCTTCCATAGTCCAGGGGCTGGAAACTAGCACTAAAGGCGTAAATCCTGATAAAAGGGAAGGCATTTCCTTTATATAAGAAAACAAACACCATGGAGTATGCAAGCTGAAGTAAAAACTAAGTAAACTGAGTACAAAAGTAAGTGCTGAAAAGTAAATGGGCCAGAATACAAACCCAACTGAAAGTACAGTACAACTGAAAGAAAGTACAGCAGTAGTAAATTAAATCAGCAACCACCAAGTCGTCCTCCGGAATTCCCACCAGAAGGGTGGGTACAGATAGTCTCGTCAGCTCCTCGGGTTTGTATGTCTGCTCCGTGTACGTCCCGTATGATAGTCCACATCCGGGTACCATCCCGCTCCATAATCCTCAACCACGATCAGCGCTATCTGTCGTCTGCAACCAACACAATGTAGTGTGGGCATAGCCCATGCAGGGGTGAGTATACGATACTTAGTAGGGACCTCGAGACCCCCGAAGGTCTCCCAAAATTCACAAAGGATAAACCATAAAGGAAGGATACAAACACGAAGTATCAACCAACTCTACTTAGGTATATGCCCATACATATACCTAAGTCATCATTTCCAGTTCGGCTCCAACTCACGAGCCCAAGTACAACCCATTACACACAGGAAATCACAACCCAATCCACATAGGAAAGAAAGTCAATCATATTGATGATAATGATTGAAGTCAAGACTCATCTCACACAGATATACTACTCACAAAGAGGGGTGGAGATGATATATGTAGCCTCTGAATCATCTCCCCTGCCGAACCCACGTAGGATCCAAGTACAGAAGTTGTCGTTGCCGGACCCACGTAGGATCCAAGTACAGTAACCATCGCTGTCGAACCCACGTAGGATCCAAGTACAGTCGTCATCTTCGTCGCACTCGCAGCCAGCTCTAGGGTTCCCGCACACAGCATGCTCGATTCCAGGAGGGTCCACTCCACGATCCAAGAGGTTCGATTCATCAATTGTCATAAAGTCTAGAGTTTATGTATCACAAAGTTCTTTCTCGTCAAAAGGAACTCAACGCGACAGATGGTGCGTCAATCAGATGCCCGGTCTAAGAGTTATGGGCTTTTTCGTCCCAGGGGCCTGGTTGGTTTTTAAGTTAAAACCAACCCGACCATACTTCAGCTGTGTCCAAACCTCGATCGGAGTAATCTGAAAGAACCATCTCACTAAGAGTAATTCAACGTGATCGACGACACGTCATTCGGACGTCCGGTCGTTAAGTTATAGGCGTTTCCGCTCCAAGGGCCCAATTGGTTTCGGGTTCGAACCAACTAGGACATACCCAAACTTTACCTAAAGCTTTATTTTAATATACCAAAACGACCGTCTCGATCCAAGGATCCCAACTCAACTGACAGTGCATCGACCGGAGGTCCGTAGCCCAAGATATGGACATTTGAACGAATTTGTCTGAAAATAGGGGGTTCGGGCCCGGTCCGACCCAGCCCAATACCCCCTGGGTCGGCCCGAACCGGTTCAACCCGACCCGGTTCTGGGTTCGGCTCATTTGGACACGGCCCAGACTAGCTGGCGTGGCACGATCCGCGGCTGGGTGCGGCCTGCAGCCCGCCTCGGAGGCAGGTCGTGGCTCGGCTCCCGGCCAAGCGGGGTGCGAAGGGGGGGGGGGCCTGTTTCCGTAACGGCGGACCCTACGGGGTCCACCCTTTGCATTGGATGGGGGTTTTAACCCCCGGTTTATCCGGAAAAATGGTCGACCATTAAGGTCGGCCAGTTGGGCTGCCGCGGGACCCTTTGGGGTCCCGCCTCCCGGAGCTCCGGCGGCCGGTTGTCCGGCCGCCCCTGCTGGACCGTCGTGGCTCTTCTTTGGCCAGCGTGGTGCGACGGGGCCGCGCCCCTCCGCCGCGGCCCTCTCCAGCCATGGTCTCTCTCGGTTTTTTCAGCGCGACGCGACGGTGTCACGCACCACCACCGTGGCCCACTCCAGCCGTGGTTCTCCTCGTTCTCGCGCGGTGCAACGGTACCGCGTCGTCTTCGCCACAACTCACCAACAATGTTCAACAAGAAAACGCGGAGGAGAAATTGGTCGTGTTTGTGCGGTACGATCTCCTCCCGTTACGTTGGTAACAATCGGCCAAATTTACCCAATGAAGAACGATGAATTAAACATGGATGAAGATAACCCATACCTCAATCAAACGATAACGAAAGTCGATGATGCAGTTGACGGCGTCACATGGTGAGGTTTCGTAGATGTTGATGAAGAGTGTACGAGGAGGAAGCGGCGTCTCCTCTTTTAATCAAGGTGTGATCGAAGCGTGACCTCGTTGGCGAATTTCCACGTCATTGCTTCCTTCCTTGACGTGGAGGAGGAAAAGGAGGAAGAATCTGGGGTCGTCGTGTTGATGTTCTTCCTCAGAGGGTGAGTTCTTCAAAGGGTTAGAGCTCTTCTCCCCAAAGTCTCAACACAACAATCCCAACCCCAAATAAAATAAGACTTACTCTTATTTTATTATAACATTCCATGCATTCAAAACTTAAAATTCAAAATCTTAGTTAAATTAATTTAATAGGTTCAATCAATTAATTTAATGTGAGTTGGCATGAAATAAAGAGGGAGAGAGGGTGAGTTACTTAATTAAAGGGATACAAAAATTAAATGGGGAGTTTCCAACTTTAAGAGGGGGTTTAGAGGAGTTAAATAAATGTGAAGGGGTGGGGATTGTGTGGGCCCCACCTCACAAATATCCTAACATGGGTAGTTAGGGGCTTGTGGGTCCCACCCCAACTACCCTATGTAGGATATAACCATTAGATAAAGAAAATAAAATTGTACCACAATTTTATTTACTTCACATTTAATCCTGAAATTTTTAACAACTCCTCCCGAGAAAACGCACCTTCGGGAAATGTCATATTAAGAAATTACCGTCGTTGCGGTTTCATTGATGCCCTCGGATTTCGATTCCGAGCACCGGTTCAAAATATAGAAAAACTCACTCATTCGTTCACTGAACGTACCCGATCTAAACTTCGGAAATTGATTCCGGGCACATCGGGCCTCGGAATCAAGTTCCGTCAGAAACTGTGTACTCTTAAAATCCCAAATAATTTACGAAAAAAATTTCCTTGAAATTTACGGGTCTTTACATAGGCCATAACCAAATGAACCTGAGATCCCTGTGCCACTTAAAGTCCACTCTAAAAACGATAAGTAAACTGAGGATCTATGTTAGATACAATAGCAATCGAAACTCTATCCCCTTTACCCTAAACTCTAATATGTTGATGTGAAAAATGGGCCATCAAATTCAACTACTCTGAAGATTATTTCACTACATGGTTTAGGTGTTTTTTACACATCTTCAATGAAATTCCCTTTCCTCGGGGGATAGGTGATGTCAAATTCGAAAGACTATAGGTACTCCACCCAACATCTTTGGCATATATTCAAATATTTTTGAGAGATGATATAACTTAGGCTTTTTTTTCCTGAATACACAGTAATCCTTTCTCCATAAAGGTAGTGCCTCTATCATTTAAGTACGTGAATCACACCTGCGAGTTTAAGGTCATTGGTAGGATAATTATTCTTGTGTGGCATATACTGATGATATCCATAGGCAACATCATGATTAATTTTCATAACAACACAACCCAATCCCGAACCAGATACATCACAAAAGACCTCATAGCCTTTCCCAATCTCTGGATGATTATAAACCAGTGTAGTAGTCAAAAAAAATTTAGCTCAAAAAAAGAACACTTAGATTTATCATCCCAAACAAATTTCACCCCTTGTGAGTTCGAGCAGTCATCAAAGAAGCCAAATTTGAGAAGTCCTTCACAAAACTACAGTAGTATCCATCTAATACCAAGAATCTAAGAGTTTTGAAGAACATTTTGGTTTATACCATGTAATAATAGTTGTTACCTTTTAGGATCAACTGATATACCCTATTCAGACACCACATGTGCCGAGAATTTCCCATCCCGAATCCAAAAATAGCACTTTGAAAGCATGAAATAAAGTATGTGATTTCTTAGTAGTCTATGAATTGTTCTTAGATTTTGTGCATGTTCATTCTCGGATATAGAGTAAATAAGGATTTCATCAACAAAGACTGCACAATATTTTCCAGATACTCGTGGAAAATCATGTTCATTAAATCCATGAAAACTTCAGGAGCATTTTTGAGAGAGAAGGGAATAAACAGCTACTCATAATGGTTGCACATTCTTCAAAAGTATGTTTTATGAATTTTAGTTTTCTTTATACATAACTGATGGTAACATGATCAAATTTTGATATTTGAAAATCAATTCCCACCTTTCAACTGATCTAAAAGATTATCAATCCGTGGAAATGAATACTTCTTCTTTATTGTGACTTGATTAAACTTTTGATAGTCAACACATAGTCAAAGAGAACCATCAGCCTTATTTGTGATGAGAACTGAATCCTCCCTAGGTGACACACTAGGGTGTATAAATAATTTCTCAAGAAGATCATCCAATATGGACATCAACTCTATCAGTTTAGATATATCCATTCAGTAGTATGTAATTGAAACTAGTTGAGTACCTGGTATTATGTCAATGGAAAAATCAAAATCCCCTACTAGTGGAAGACCAAATAAATCCAAATGAAACACGTTGAGAAACTCTAATATGACTAGAGGAAAATCCCCACTCACTAAATACCACTACAGATCAAAATAAAACATTGATATCACTTCCCCATTATTGGATAAGAAGGTCTGGATCTTCTTGACCGCGAGTCCAATCTATTTGAATGACAAGACATGAACCAAAAGGTGTAGTAAAGTATACCCATTGAAGATAACAATCAATCTAAGATTTATTGGTAATGATAAAATCCATCCTGAATATGGCATCAATATATTTCATGCCAAGAACCAGAAAACTCTAAGTAAGCTCAACATTTGAAAAAGAGAAGACACAAGTGGGACTACGAAGACCCTTCTCTCTCTTCATACCAAGGGGTGTAGTAATTTCAATTGAATAAGATAAAATATCCATTTTATAATTAATAATATTCAAAATACAATCAAAATAAACAAATTAGATGCACTCATATAACAAATAGTAGTCACTAATGATGATGATATAGTAATGGTACCTCTCACAGTCACTGGACACATGTCTGCTTCCTCTGGAGACTCTTCCACTACATGAAGAAGCTTCATTCCCGATGCCTATGGTTGGTACCCTTTTGTAAGTAAACATTTGATTGATCCATAGTTTTAGTAAGAGTTGATTATCCTATTCCACTATGCATAGTAGAGAAAATATAGTAGAATCACTGTATGTACCATGAATGTTAGTAGGAGATACAGTTCTTGGGTGCTTTAGTGCAAACCATATTAGAATGTTATCCATTTCCACACTAATTTCAAGTCAAATAACTTCCTCCAATAAATTTATATGGTTTGGAAAGAATCTTCCATCATGAAATACCATGAGAAACATCACACTTCTATTTTCCTTTGAAGGAACCAACACTTCCATAAGGAGAAAAAAGAACTCCCATTAACCCCGACTTTCCAGCCAAGTCCATCTCAACCAACATCTCCATATCTACCACATCACTATAAGTGGTATGTTTCAATAAAAAAATAAAATAATGGATATATGGTTGAATTACCAAATAATATTTTGGATCCTTCATTATATTATCAAATACTATCTCATGTGAAAACTGCAGCAACTCAGAAAATCAATTTGTATACTCGGTCACCAGTTTGTCAGCATTCTTAATCATGAAAAAATCCACTGCCTCACCCAACACCGCTGACTCTGGATAGAACAAGTCGGTGAAAAAAACTTGATATACTTCCAATACAATCCCTCATGCTTCCCTGCCATCACCATCGAGTCCCACCATCTCTTTCTTGGTCCCTCCACCATGATGGTGGCACACATGACCATGATCACATTTGGTGTCTCCAAGAACACAAGCAGACATTCTATCTTGCTCAACAATTCCTAGGAATGTTGAGGATTAGTGGAGCCCTTGAAAACTAGTGGATTCTGGTGAAGTGACTCTTGATAATGATTCTAAATAACATCCCCTTGAGGATCCAAAATAGGATCCTGAATGGGGACTGGAGATGGTTCCTTTCCCAGACCGCGGATAGTACGTATGATCACTTCAACAAGATTTGATTCAACTTTATGATTCACTTGCTGTGGTTCATTATTTGCTTCATTATGGATCTGATTTTCATGTCTTATTGATGGAATGATGGTATATAAAATCATAAGATAACATTAAGAGAATACTTAATTAGAGAAATGAGGGAAACAAAAATCCCAATAGATTGGAAAATTTGATATGGATTTAACACCAACCTAATCAAAAATAAGGAAAAGACTAGAACTAGTCCATAAGACGTTTTTCCCTATCTACCCATAGTTGCTTAAGGTTCATTACGATGAGTGCTGGGTAGGAAAGCAATCGCAGATACATACTATGTCCTGACTAGATTTGAAAAATTCATATTGACTTCATGAAAATCAGTGAACAACCTCATTTGACGCCACTTTATCACACACCAGCCTAGGTTCCCTCGTACCCCGATAACCAAACCAATCCTAACATGTCCCAAAGGGCATTCCCAATCCCCACAAGTTGGTGAATAGAACATTACATCATAAAATATTCATGTGGGAATGAATTTTCCACAAAACATTTTAAGAGAAGGGTAACAATTCAATATGCATATAAAAGAAACTCCACATGGAGTAATGTACTAGAATACAAAATGGAATAAAATCCAAAAGTACTACAACCTATGTACCAAATGGGGGAAAATAACCCAAGGTCCCTAAGGACACAACTAACTATGACCAAGGTCCAATAGCTAGATCCTCCTCCAAGAGATATGTTCCCCATGCACGAACCTGGAAGAAGAAAATCTACAAACACCTGATGGAAATGTAGGGTTTGATCCTAATCCTAGTAAGATTCCACCAAAGATTACATAATAGATTACTAATATATATTATCAAATGAAAAATCATTCAATTTAAAAATAAAATGTTTTGGAAATTCCAAGAGTATTTAAACAAATCATGCTATATAGTTTTAAAATGATGGGAAATACTTTTAAATCACGGGATTTACATTAAAAGATATGGAATAGTTTAAAACAATGGCCATAATAAAATAGTTACATAAAATAGTTTATGTAAATCGAACAATAGAATGTAAAGTTGTTTTACAACATTAGTATACATTTATATATAATATACAAATAAACAAGAGATCAACATGGTCAACTTCCAAATGGTATGAGAGTATTAATCATCTATAAGATTATGCACTCTCTATGTGATCTTAGAAAAATGAGTATACTCACATCCCCCAAACATTGTCTAGACAAGACTTGTCACCCTCCCATTGATGATGTGACCTGTTGCAGGTATGTTTTAGAACATTGTAATGGTGTATAGTATATCCAAACAACTCACCAACTACCTAAGGCTTGCATTATCTCTAACATGATGGGAAACTTCTTTTAAGACCACATAAAATAAAATTAAATCCCATTCTTTGATTTCAAAAATTCCAGTTTCATTCCATTTAAAACCAAAATAGTTTTTAATCAAAAACATGCATTTTTTTCATAATATAAAACCATTGGGTTTCTATCAAATAATTATTTTCCATTTCCAAATGTTTGAAATCCATTAAAAACCAATTCCAACATTTTCAAAAGTCATTTCCACAATTAAATTCAAAAATATAACTGAAAACATTTCAATAAAATCTAAAATTAAATTCAAAATTTTAAATCATCCAATTTCCATATACACACCCCAATTCAATGGAATTGAAGGTTTTCCAAATATCAGTACCAAAAAAAATTCAAATCTCTGCATTCACTGGAATCAAAAATTTTTCAATTTAAATGAAATAAAGTGTGAGAAATTGAATTTAAATCAAAAATTAAAATATATCAAGCCATAGAAGGATAACCAATTTGGAAATTTGGGACAGAACCACCTACCTCTTTCTTGAAACCTGACACTTGAAATTACTCTCATCAACGAGAACAATGGTGTAGAAGATGTCAAAACTTAACCTAGAAGTGAGATCCCAAATCCTTTAGGTAAGATCCTTAAATTTTAGGATGATATATTTAAAATGCATGAGTGGGGGGAAAAGGAACACAAAGAAAAATGAAGAACGCTTACCCAGATATCACCCACTAATGCAATGATGACCATACACCAAAGAAATGGATTTGGAAAAGTTGTAAGGCACCAAGACTCACTAGAGGTGGATTTGGGTCAAGGGAAGAGTAATTAGAGAGGAGTTAATGATGAAATTCCAAGAATACTACTGCTTTTATAGGATGTTGTTGGGCCGTTTTAGGGTGCATACTCTAGTTACACACCGTGACCGATTTATTTTTCGAAATATCGAAAACATGTCGAATTTGTAATAGCCGTTTAAAAATTAGGTATTTCTTGACATGTAATACTAATACACATCGTAAAATTCTTATGTTTTTTAACCATCGAAATGCATCCAATTTTTCATTAAAAACCTAATCTTCGAGTAAAAAATTGTTCTTTAACTTCATCACGATGTGTAGTGACCACTCACAACATGTACCCATCATAGGGTGAAGCAGTTCAAGACTTTCATGCAGAACCATTACATGACATGTAATATTGTTATGCAATGTGTAATGCTCAGGAAGTCTTCCAAAAATATTTGTTAAGGCTGAAAAACAAACAAAACTATGACTTCACTATTATAGGTATCCCCCCAATTCAAAATCAACCCTTTATTAACAAATAAAATGGAAATACACTATAAGATTCAAGGCGTACATGTTAGTAAATTTACAGAATATTACAAAACTTGGTAATAATGATTATGATCATAATGAACATAGGAGAATCTAGTTGGAATCCTAATCTTAAATATAATTTGAATTAATCAAATCAATCTATCAAACAACATGATATAAGAGAATGATTTTTTTAATAATGGTGAGTATCGGTAGACCCATGCTGAGTAGTTTTGATATTTAAATGATCATATGATAATTTAGATAAAATATGTGATTTACTTGAATAAAATAATGTTTAATTGGGTTTTTATGTTCATTGTATTATATTTTTTTCGAAATATAATACACAATGAAGATGTTAAGTTATCTTGGAACCCTAGAGAATGAGTGATGCATTAAATATATCCACCCAACACATGAATTAGATACTACCCATTCATAATGGGTAAATAAGAATTGATTATGCAACCATGGGATATAAAGGGACCCCTATATGGTGCCAAAGGAAGCTGCAATTGTTGACTACATTAGAAAACTAGCCTAACTGGTTCTAGGTGAACCCCCTAAATATAGATGACTATATGTTATATAGTTCATATAAGAACATGATATGTTTTGATGGTTTATCCCCAGTACTATCTAAAATATTTTTCAATTGAGTATGTTCTAGCAGTAGTAAGCAACTTAAAGTGATGCTTTTTATATTGTTAAAATTCCATCTTATTGTTGTGATTTTAAGGACATAGTATTTGAGATAATTAAATCCTATCATGGTATTTTATTTAACTAATAAAATTACTTTATAATAGTACTTGGATGAAGTATAATTAATGATGGAGTTTAAAACCACCGAATTCCTAGAGAATAATATAAATATAGTTTTTAATATAGAACATGTTCTTATGAATTTGGATCTTAGTTTAAGAAAATTCTAAAAATATTTTAAAAAAATTGGTATGTTTATTAGTGAATCAAAATGGATGTTGGTTTTTTAAATGATATTTGAGATTGATGAAATGATGTTTGGTTTTTGGAAAAGTCTACAACCTACAATCTATCAATTTATAAACAATAATTTAAAGTTTTTATGTGGTGTCAATTAACCTACCAAAAATTCATATGGTTGATTTTATAACTTTCCCACTTATTCAGTTAATTGATCATGTTATTGATCTATTATGACATGTGGTCAATCCACTAACTTATGGTATATCCACATGGTAGGTTCAAATCATCATGTGGTGGATATGTCTATGGAATAGTCGATGTAAACAATAATTGGGTTGTTCATGAATTTAATTGAAAATGGATTCTTATCTACTTAAATATCACAGTTGATCTAAATGGTCATTCATATGATATATCTCAAGGTAACTTGATTTCCAAATCTCAAATTTGATCCGATACATTGAGAGAATTTAAAAAGATTCTGAAAAAAAATGAATATTTCAATATAAATAACATTAATTAGAAATAAAATGAGTTGATTCTGGGTATGTTTTACAATGTTAAAAACATTACAAAAAATGTGATACATGATAGAAATTTGTGTGTGTTTATCTTCAATGTGATTCAAATAAGATCAATGATTGTCATACTATATAACCCTCTAAGGATTTTTAATGATGAAATTATATCATTAATTTAGAATTAATTTTTTAATGTTGGAATTATTCAAATATATTCCAGAAATATTGATTCTTATAAAATTCCAGATCCCTGTTTGTATAGATAGAGATAAAGTGTAGGACTAGTATAAGGTACATTAATTGATCTTGTAATTGTTCTTCCAAATTTTTTAAAATTTTAAGTGGAGTAAAATATGAAGAGGCCAGAGCTGGTTTATAATGATTGAAATATTATTAAGTGAAACATGATTCATGCTAACGAATAATGAATATAAAAAAATAAGAAATTATATTAAAATGTGTAGAATTTTAAAAATTACTGATCATGTATTCAATAAATCTCTCAAGATTACATGGAGTATGAGTTTTATAATGATTAAGACTGTAGGGTTAATTTTTATACATCGATGGAAATTTTTTGGTTCAGTATGAAGTGGATGATTTTTTTAACCACAAGTTTTCTGGTAAAATAATATGAAATATCATTAGAGGTTTGAACTATTTTTTACTTATAAAATTTTAAGTATATATAGATCTATTTTAGTGAGAACAATGATTATGAGAATAGGGGAAGTGGGACCTTGAGGCTATGGGAAGACTCTAGAATATGACATTCATCCTAATAAAAACTGATAAAGGAATAAAGTTAGGTAATACATGTAATTTATTTGGAAATAATGATTTGTAGACCTAAAGAATATGATATCATAGACAATAACCCATATGATAAACAGAGAGAAAAATCTAAGGAGGGTCATGGGGATTTAAATAATTGGGGATATTTTATATTCCAAAATAGTAAATTGGACTTCCTAGTGACCAAGGTGTGAAGAAAACACGAGGAGAGAAGGAATGAGTTTGTTAGTTTAGTAGAGATCAATGAGAACATAGAAAAGTAAAAAATCTCTCAATGAATAGAAATAAGGAAAAGGTGATCCTCTAATATTGATTTAGATTAGTTGGGTATCAAAGTAAACAGAAGAAGATAAGTTTGTTGTGACCCAAATGATTTGATAAGTTTGAAAAGGGATAAATTAGATTGGGATGATATGCTACTATGAAAGTTTTAATTTATTTCTGTTAGGGATTTGTTAAATGAGGGGATGTTGGATGTAAAATATTCCAGGATCTCAGAGTCGAGTGAAATAACCAAATTATAAGATTAATTTAAAATATGAAAATTTAATCTATTATTGTGATCAAGATGGACATATTATTCATGAACACCTCAGAGAATTCAAAGAATATTATACTAAGAATAACAATACCTACTTCAATACTTTAGAAACTTTTTGTACAGACATTTTGATATACATCCATGAAGTAATACAATGAAAAACATTCCTATTTATGGTTTGATTCTATATAAATTTTGTGACATAGGCTATACATGAATTTTATCGAGAACCCATCATCTTTAAGATACAAAAATTATTGGAGACAAATAGTGACCAATCGATTCCCACCTCCAATAGGCCCTAGGTTGGATATTAGCACCAAGGGTATGATAAAAAAGCAGACGTGAAGAATTACCCACTCTAAGAAACATACATAAGATAGATATAATAAGGATAAACCAATAAATACCTTCCCATACATATATATAAATATTTTTATAGTGTATAAATGAAAATTTATACAGTATTATAACAACTGGTAGAGAAACCTCAAGTGAAAAAAAGGTAAAGACGACAACCTCAAAAAATCATAGACTTCTCTTGTAAAACCATGAGCTAGTATATCCATCCTGGTCTCCAAATTACTCCATTTTTTTCAAAACCCCATTTATATATATATTTATGGTTGGAATAATATTATACTCAATAGGACCCTCCTTGGATCCACTTTTTTAAAATATAATGAAGTAATTCTTAAGAATAATTAACAACAATAAAACTAACACATCTCTTAAATAGGTATACTATTTTCAAATAGTCACCATGGATACTTCTTCAAAAGGTGAACATATAAGATAAAATATAATATAATAATGAAATAGTAAGGATAACCTCCTCCTATATACCCATTATTTTTCCTCTCTACCCCAACGTCGCACGTCAGGGGAAATATCTCTCCAAAATATTCTATCCCAAAGACAATTAGTCAAGGAATCACAATATATAGCTCTTGGATTAAATAATCATATAATTCCATATATAAATACCATATATTGTAACCATGTAGTTTTTTTGGTCCACCACAACCCATAAAATGTGTATCATACATTAGAAATTCTACCTCATGCTATTAGAACCCATAAATTGAGTATATACCTCGATCCCACACAATGTATACACTTCATACCTATAATAATCCATTAGATACTATATCATTTAATATATGTGTGTGAATAACCACAATATATCACATCCCTCTAATAATATATAAGGTAAACTGACCTCCGTGAATAAAATAACATGTATATACCTAGAAAAGAGAGTGGAGCAAGTGGAGATAGTCATCCATCCATCACCCATCATTGTGTTGGGAAAACACCCTCCCATAGTCTACTGGGTGACAGTCTCCCTAACCAAAATGGGTGGGGAAGCATAAAAAATTACAGAATATAAAATATTCCATACATCTCATAACCACACAATGTGGATTACCCTGTCATAGACTGATATACAGCTAACACCACTCAAAATCCTAGTTACAACTATTAAGACTATATATCCTATAATCAAACAATCATTTTGAGGAGATAAATTATTTATTTATTTTATTTTTAACATTTAAATTCACTATGTTATTAATTAGAAATTAATTAACCTTTAACATTATTCCATATTAAAAAACATTAATCATCGGAGTAAATTCCATGCCCTATATAAATAATCCAAACATAATCCATGGTTTATAAATATCAACATATTTGCTATAATTTTCATTGCATCATTAAAAACCCCATGGGTTATTAAATATTTATTAATTATTAAAATCATTTCATAATATAGGTACTACAGAAAAATATTCCTATGATACAACCAAGATGAAACATGAAACCATGCATATCTAGCTACCACAAGAAGTGATGAAGGAATAAAGATAAAAAAACATGGCCAGCATCTATTAAAAAGATTCATAAATGATCATCCCAACTCACACCGTCACATAAATAGGTATGTCCATATTAAACCCATTTCATCATCTCCATTTCCATCCCTAACACACACAATCATATTTTAATGCATCTCAAAATTACAAACATCAACCGCTGCCATATCATATGGGCCTCCCTTCCCACATGAAATTAGGCATCCTAGTACTAGCCATCACAATATCATATCACATCAATTCATCCTCATCCTATATAAAATAATAAAGTTAATTTCACATTAAGAACTCATCACAAGGGAGTACCAAAAAAACTTAATAAATATTTAAAACTAGGCCCTAAATTAGGCATCCATCCTTCAAAAATAAATGAGCTCTCCCAACTCCAAAAAAAGTCACTCAGCCTTCTCAAGAAGACAACAAACTCACCCCCTATCAATTATCTATATCATATAAATATTTCTTATTCAATATTTAATTAACCTATCCATTAATCACTTGTTTAGACCATGAGTTACCTAAGGAATCAAGATATCATAAGTTACCAAAAGATAAACATGCTCTCTAACATTAAACATGATTAAAAAATTATGAGAAGAACCATTATTAATTGAAATGAATTATATTATCATCAACTATACTAAAAAATAATAAATTTATTTATCAATTCCATTAGCCTCATGGATGATCATTTTCAATTATACATTCACACTACATCAACTTTATAAACATCAAATTTTTTGCTACACCAAATTCATTACAACATGACCCACCTTTAATTGTAAAACCAATTAATTATGTATTAAATCTAGTTGTAGGGTGTTTTCTAATTTCAACATGATACTCCAAGAATAATAATATGTATTCAATTCATAGTAAAGATATCACACTATCTAGAAGATCCAGAAGCTACCAGTCATAATGGTATAAATCACATTAACATGTGATAAATTATTAATTATTTATGTATATAATTCAATATTTATTAGTTTAATCATACTACTATAAAAAGGGATAAAACATTCTCAATTTTTGATTTCACTTAAAAATAGAGAAGAAATAAATCCCCTAACTTGAAGGCTTCAATGTTCATTACATGAGAATAGATCAATTTTACAGATCTATGATCTAATATGAGAAATATGAAACATAATAAATAAATATTTTCAAAAAATAATTCAAAATAATAAATAAATCTCATTAGAACCACATATATAAATTGTTATAGTGTTGTGAGAAAAATGGGATGAGAAAAGGCCAATCAGGGAGAACTAAGTAGAAAACAGAGAAATAAATCAACTTGGATCAACATGGATCCATGATGGAAGACAAGGATCGATCCTAATTTAAGGAATTTACAAATTCATAGTAATAGTGTAACACCCCAAGATTTCATAGTACGTTATTTCTTCAAATTAATCCAATAACTTGCACTACACGCAACACCGAGTTCTAGTGCACCGCGACTTACCTAAATAGTCGTTCAAAAGCGGTTATGAATAGTATTAACTGAATTTTGAATATTATATAATCCTTATAATTATAGATTCCATATTAGGAGTTTCTTATACATAATGTAAGAACAAATTCATTTTTTTAGATAAAAGATGTATTTTTCAAAAAATGAAATTTTACCACCTTTTAATGGCGAACCTTTTTTAAATCCAATATTTGAAACTTTTATATATTCAATTTGACAAAATAAAATTCTTCTTTAGAATCGGGACATAAGATTTTAGTTTTAATAAATTTTTGGTGTTTTTCTGATAAATTTCATATTTGGGTGAATAGTGAAATATACTATATTTTAACTAAAAACAACTTTTTTAATCAAAATAATTTATAGTGTTAAATTATAAATTTTAATGGTTTGTAATTATAAATAGATTATATTTTTTACATTTAATACAATTATAGTGATTTTAAGTGATTTCACTTTGAAATTGGACATAAACAAGTATCAATCTTTTGATAGTTAATATTTCTTAAAAATACGTTTTTTGGTTTCGACAACATGAATTAATTTTAAATTAATAAATGAAATTTATATGTCTTTAATTTGGTAAAATAGACTTTATTTTTGGATTCTGAGTATCAAAATTATATTAGGGTGAAATTTTGGTACTTTTCTGATAACTTTCATATTTTGATGAATAGTGAAAATTACTAAATTTTAATTAAAAACAAATTTTTTAATCAAAAAAATTAATAGTGATAAATTATGAATTTTTGATATTTTAAAGTATAATTAGATTATATTTTTACCATTTAATCCAATTTTGGTCATTGTACATAAATTCACATTTAAACTGGACATAAGCAAGTGTCAATTTTTTTATAGTTATTATTTCTTAAAAACACGCATTTTATTTTGACAACGGGAATTAATTTTAAATTAATTTATGCCACTTCTATGTTTTGAATTTAGAAAAATGGATTCCATATTTAGAATCAGTAGGTCCAAATTTTGTAAATAGGTAACTTTTATTTTTAGACATTTTGAATAATTCGGTAAATATTTTATTTACCATGGTTAAAGGGTAAATTCAGTAAATAAGGGTAAAAAATAATATTATAATAATACTAAATTACCCTAAAATGTTTTCTAACCCTATTGGTTGATACATGTTTGACCATGGGCATCTTTGGGTCTATTTTGAGACCCCATGGATCCACTTGTAAGTGATAATGACACTTTATATTAATTAAGTTAAGTAAATACAAAAATGCCAAAAGCATATATCTTTTAAAAAAACAATTTTTAAATAGGGTTATATATGTTATCTTTCCGACTATAAATATTAATTATAAATATAAAAAAGTTTCCTACATCAGGTTATTTTTTTATAATTTTTATACATTTAATAATTAAATATATTTATGACACAATAATGATGCAGTATTTTCCTTATTAATGAAAGAATCAAATAATTGGTATTATAAATGTTAAAATAAATATAATTTGAAAGTTTTGATGAAATACAAGAATTTTATTGGTTACTATGACATTTTATAATTTCTTAAATGAATTTTTTTTGAATTAATAAATATTTTAAGACTTTAACAAATATCAATTATTAAATAGTGTCAAAATTGATATAAATGAGTTTTTAAAACAAATATTATATATTAATTGATATTATATTCCTAAAAATCTAAGGTTTATTAAAAGTACTTATATCATGATAGGTGTATCATTAATGGACCACTTGGGGGTAGCTTGGAAGTATATAGTAAATTTATTAACCATATAATATAAAAATACAAAGTGACATGGTTATTGTCAAACTATTTAACTAAGAGTTAAATATAAATGATAAGGTTAATATAGTGACCCAAACTTGTCTAAAATATATTGTATTAAAGTATTTCGAACAAACCCCACCTTATACTTTGAATAATCCACTTTGAAGCCATTAGAAACCGAATATCATTATATAATAAAATAATATTTTCAATCTTTCCTAAAGAGCCCCTCCTCCCCATTATAAAAGGACACCACTTCTAACTAATTCTTCACACCTATAAAGCCTTTTTACTTATCCAAACTCTGCCCAATTAAGCTCCCTAAATCCCTATACTCCTCCTAGAATCCTTACTCTAGGCATAAATCACTTCAAGAGTCCTTTTTGGTTCAAACCAAAGGGAGTTACCCAAATTAAAGGTAACATTTTCTCTTAGCTTCTTTTCTTTTATTTTACTTCTCCAACCCCTAAACTCGTCTTATTTTTTTCTTTTGTAACAAAACAAATATAATAAATATACTAGGATATTTTTATAAAAATTATTTGAACTACACTTACACACACCTCCATCTAATGGGTGAAGAAAATAATGTTTTTGTGGATGACAACCAAACGCCTCACGAAACGGTGATTGTTCAATTCTCTCCTACCACCTCTCATGGTGGCCATTATGATGGAACTTTAATTAAATATGATATTAATTATATTTATTTTATATATAATCTTCTTTAATTCCATTTTATAGCATTCAATTATTCAATTCATGTTGTATATATATATGATAATTTCATTTGAGGAAGTGCGGACTACCGCCCCCTCAAAGTGATATGACTCATTCATACCATAAATGGAATGTATAAATGATGATGTTAATGAAATTAAGTAACATATATAAGATATTATATTATACTGGAATAATAATATACTTATGTATCATTTGGTTTTTATTTCCTTTTAAAATGAAAAATGAAATGGAAGTAGCGTTTGTGCATACGTACGGACTACCGTCTCCATGAACGCGATGAGATTCATTTCCCATCGTATCCATTCAAGTATAATTCTCATTCTATTATTAAAAATAAATTTTAAAGAGTTGATATCATTCTTTATATGAATAAGATACAACCTATCCATAACAAACATGACTTATGTAACAAAACATATAAAAGAAAGCGAGTAAGTTAACACCCAAAATGACGATAATACTAAGATATTATTAACAAAGCAATGTTAACAGATCATATATGATATCATATTAATGTATATGATTCTTGTATAATTTAATAACAATTATTTCACCATTATACAGGAGGTTAACCTACCCTAAACCAAGTAAAAGTACAAGGTAAGAGTTTATTTCACAATCTCTTCATTATCCGAGGTTGTTTATACGTAATTATCTTCTGGGACCTCTTTATCATCCACATCAATGTTTCTAAAAAATGCATTTAAAAACATTTTTACTATTTAATAGAAAATTGGTTAAAGTCATTTATACCCTTATTTGTTTTGAAAGGAATCTTTCCATCGTTTTCCAAACAAGGTACTTTTTAACCTTTTCGAAAAATTTAAGGTAAGAATGTCTTTTTAACTTATACGGCGAGTGCGGTTATTTTCCGCCGTTATAAAATCGTTGAAGCTTCCCTTACAAGCTTATAAGAATATTTTCAAAGTAAATGTTTTATTTTATAATTATGTGACTTTTAAAATATTTCAAAATGAATATTTTAAAATTTTGTGAAAGGTACTCTTTATCAAGATCATAATTTTAAATGTTTTAAAGATTTATCTTTCTAAATATTTTTAATTAATGTCCATGTTTTCAAAATTATTTTAATGATTTATTTATATGGACATGAATGTTTTGAAATGATATTTATTTTCAAAATTTTCAAAGTGGTATGGGACACTTTGATTCAAAAATATCTTTTAAATTACCTCCTTTATAAATGTGTGACTTTTCAATGATTTAAAAAAAAGAGATATTTCTCTTAAATAGTTTTGATTTCATATATGTCAACATCCTTTGATGGATTTTAAGATTATTTGAAGTTTAGTTATTATGATACAAAACTTCCATATTGTATTGAAGGTTTTGTGATATGTTTGACTGTGGATGTGTTATTTTTATACCATTCATGGTTTATGGAGAAAGTATTGACATTTCGTATATTAGTTTTAATACGAATGTTTATGTTATGTTTAAACCTGTTCATATAAGGAATGAATATGACTTAGTAAGTGAAGTGTGGAGACCTCTATAGCTACTCGATGCATCGGTAGGTCTCATGAGACAAACTAGTGTCTTGCCACGAGACCTTGACAAAATCTTATATGTAGTCTTGGCACGAGGCCTTGGATATGTGGTTATGATAGTCTGGTATTATGAATTCCATCATTATAAAAGGGGTTATTGATATTTCATGTGATTATTCGATTAGTATAATATCCATGTGAATAAGTAAATGGTATTATTTCATTTTATTTCTGCCATATTATGCTTAAGTTAAAGTTTAAAAGGCTTTTGTTTTAGTTATACATTGCCTTAAATGTTTATTCTTATTTATGAAAGATTTCGCTATATTGTTATCCTTACTAGGCATCTGAGCTCACCCCTTTCTATGTTTTATTTTTTCCAGGATGTGAAGAAGTATTTTATGAATGACCTACAGGGATAGTATGAGGGGATATGAGTGTGGACTATGGAGACTATTTTGTTGTAGTTTTCATTTTTGATGTAATGTAAACTTTATGAATGTAATCTATTTTCCAAGACTGCTAAACCGATCGGTCCTTTTGGACTTTATTCCTTGTAATCATTCCAATGTATTAAAATAATGCACCAACTCTGGGTAACTGGGGTTGGGGCGTTACAAATAGGGTCACCTAATAGTTTGAAAATGAGAGAAACTGCATGATTTGAGGAATATTCAAGGCCCCTACTATTTATTAAGACATAATGCACATTGAACTTATATGATGAGAACCAATTCTAAGTAAATTAAATTTCAAACTTTATATCTTTTCAAAATATGTTTCACCTAGACTATTTTAACCCCAAAAATATACATTTCATGAACTAGAATCAACAATCCATGAAATGACAATACATAATGTGTAATACTTACACATCGTAATTTCTCCTTGCATCCAACTATTAGAGGTTAATCAACTTCAATCCCACTCAATTACTCCTCTTAGCCGTAGGACGTTCAAAAACATGTAAAGGGACATAATACATATATTTGGGCCCCTACATTAGATATATCTCAAAAAATTAATCTCCTCGATAATACTAAACCAAGCTATGAAATAAAATGTGAAGGGGTTTTCAAAAAAGACACCTCGTGAGATAACTCTCTAGGAATTTTATATCACATGAGCTCTACTACCTCCATAAATAAATATTGTGAAACCATAAGAAAATAAGAGATATCTCTTATACACACTCCCAGGAATGATTATATCAAAATATAGTATATAATCCACTACAAAAAATTGTAAACAATTTTATAAACAAAATAGTTAAACATCAACATGTGAAACAATATTAAAAGAGAAGATATAAATGTCAATTATCTTGGGGTACTGAATGTGAATCTATGAACTATGTTATAATATACACTCCTTGATTCCACCATGATGCCACAAGTCAAAAACCAAGGGGAATTAAACACATGTAAAACACCTTCATATGAAATACAATATATCTATAGACCACTCCTATATGGTGGAATCACCATCATTATGGACCTCATCCAAATAAATGACATGAGTCATCATGAAGATAACAATAGAGATGTGATTCATGAAAATAATTGTGAATCCTACTCATTTTTTAGGGATATGCTACCTAATATACCACAACCCCATCATTAGAGATACCCTCAAAATTCTCTAAAAAATAGTGAGGATGATTACTCACTTGACCACACTATTTCTAACCACGATGAGGAGTCCCATTTTGTAACACATGATATAAAATGTTGATATCCATAGTCATCCTCCTATGATAGAATTAGGATTTATGAAGATCATATGATATATTTATCCTCTCATGAATTACTTATACTGTCTCTGTCATATTCCATACTAGGTTTTCCCCATGAATTGTGGACTCTCTGACCCTTGCTTAGCCCAATAGAGAATGACATGGTAGGTTTTAAAAATGATTCAAATGGATCCATACCAATAGTGGAGTGGAAACTATTATTATATGAAAACTCAAAAAAGGGCAGGTTCCTCATCCATGAACCTCAAAATCAAGGACACAAGAGATCAACCTATCTTGAATTGTCTAGATAGTTTGATCTTTCGTTCTACCCATTTGTGGATGAAAAGAAGTGATAAGGCACAAATAAGATACAAAATAATGTTGGAGAAATATCAACACCTTGAATGTAAAATAATGATTTTAATCAGAGATGATATTCCTTAGGACTCCCTCGAGTCACACCACCTCATCTAGATACTTCCTTGATAAAACATCATCTATGCCTGACACTCTGATTAATATAAAGTAAGATGGTTCCTTCAAATGATCCAATATCACAAGTCTATAATCATACCCTCCCTAATATCATGATAAACTAGAAATTAATTCCATCATGATATCCTCCCACATCCACTATGGAATATCTAACAGATGTAGAAAACCATCAAGATCATGGTTCTCATCCTTAGCCATATAATAGGCCAATCATCAAGAAATAAACTCTTCAACTGCATTCCCCAACCCAGGACACCCAAACTGGCCACTCAAAGATTTATATATATATTTCCATCAATAATATGTACTTCCTAAGGTCAAATATGGAACTCTTTGAGAACCATATCATACATAACCAAAGGAATGATAATTCTTCCCATGATCAACACCCATTTTTGTCCATCAACAAACCAACAATCATGGGAATCACCAAAAAACACATGGTCTCTACAATACTATACCTCAGACTCCCTCAACTGGGACTTCTGTATCTATTTCACCAGATATAAGTGCACCATGATCTGAAAAATACATCTTCTTCCTCAAAACTATCCCAAATCTATATGGATTGATATTTGTTATTCCATCTCTCTCCATGAAACTACATATACACATACAGAATCACAACATGATTTCCTTCTCAGCACATCATCTAAAAAATATCCATGTCTTGGAGAATATTAAATATTGAATTTATAATATTGCATTTATTCCATCAATCGATAATGATTCACATTTAAGTCATTATTGGAGAAGCCATATCACATGCTCTTATGGTGGGTAAAAACCAAAAAATTCTTTCTGATGAGGAACTGTTTCCCCAAAATCAAATAAAACACAACTTTTTCCAACTCTATATCATGGGTGGCATACTGATGCTCTTGGGGATGTAACATCCAAGACCCATAATAAATAATAGATATTTTCTATAACATAACACATCATAATCAAGATTTTAATCGTAAAAAAATACTTCAAACAAAACATATTCTTCTAAAAAAAGACCAGAGGACCAAAAAACATTCCTATCAAGTACATAGATTCATTCTAATAGTGGTTAGTATAGGGTAATTCTTGATCTTTCTGGGTCATTTCTCTTATAAGAGTGTAAAAATAAGTGAAATCATCTACAAACTTCCTATAAAATCTAGAAAGACAATGGAAACTCTAAACCTATACCATTGTATTGGGGGATTCCCAAGAAAAAACCTCTTATATATTTAAAGGATTAACAACTAATCCATACCAGGACACCACATTTCCCATGAAATAGACTTAACAAGACTTTGGTTCACACTTTGATAACATCCTGAACAATATCTCATGGAAAAAACACTCCCAAAATGGAAAGATGATGCTCTGTATGCTCCTATGATGACACAAAGTACACAAGTATTTCCTTAATGAAAACCACCATGAACATATCAAGAAAATATCTGAAAATTGCATTAATTAATCCCATAAAACTATCTATATAATTAATCACACCAAAGTCATCCCAATGAACTCATAATTCCCATGGAAACAAAAATAATAATAATTCTGAATATCTTAACCCTTCACCAACGTATGATGATATGCTAACAAAAAATCAATGTTCAGGAACCAACATGCTCTGTTTAGTAGATATAATAAATCATTAAGTTGTTGAAGATTTTATTTGTTCTTCACTATATCTTGGTTAAAAGGATGATAATACATACAAAACATCTTACTAATAATAATATTTTTTTCAGACAAAAATATTGCACCCATATGTGTCAGACATGGCCAAAAAAATCCCACTATAATATATCATCGAGGTATAATAATTTTTATCACAACCTAGAATGATCCATCCAATATAGATACATCGATAATGGAGGCACTCCTAGTAATAGTTTGATACCTATAACATACTATCTCAGGGTCTACTTAACATGTGCCTCGAGCCAATGGGTTGGATGGCCTCAAGAACACCTCCATGTACACTAGAGACTACTGACTTGCAGCGAGGGTGTATATGTGGTATGGTCGGGAGACTATACCCTCTTATCATAATCAAACAATAGAAATAACCATAATATAGAACAATTGAAGAATCATATAAGAAAATAAATAATAGAGAAACCCTTTTGAAATAATAAATAACAGAACAATGGATAATAATATAAAAATCTACTACAGTAGTGTTAGATACATGAATGCATGGGATGCTGATACAAAAGGGGAGAATTAAATAAGGAATATATAGTGATACTATACAAAATGATAAAAAAAGACAAAAATGGATACTCCAAAAGAATCCCAAGTATTTACCTGGTCCTATGCTCTAAGATCCATCTATAATCTAAACAGGTCAAAAACCAACATCAAGTTTCTTGCCTTTATCAATACATGTAATCAAATATTATTTTCAGGTACCAAACGCATCCTAAGAAGTGTTTGAGAAACAAATAGTAGTTTTCCACCACCAAAGGTGTCTATGCATAATCCAAGTTGTTCTCATAACTATAAATACTTCATGTAATATTAATTAATTAACAAATATGAATAAATAAATAAATAGAATGTTCTGTTTCCTAAAGGAAACATGGTGGTTCTACCTACTTCAGCAAATTTTTGGGATGGAATTATGAAAATTAACCATATATTAAGTAATAGTACATATATATATATATATATATTATAATTATATATTGAATCCACCTATATTATCCATGTATGTGTCGATGTACTTGGCCACATACCTAGAATACAAGTTCCTGGCTAGACCGGGGCATAACTAAGACATCTATAACAAGTCTAAATGATCATATTAGCTCAATAAATAGGGCGCATTCCCTGAATCACATAATGAGATGTATATTCCATGATCGTCACTTGAGATAGTGAGTGGGTATTCATTTCAACACTCTAAACATGGGATGTGGCTCCTAAATCCCAACATAAAACTAGTATTGGTCATGTGAGATGCCATACTCAACACCTCATGTAAGGGATCATGATTCCTCTATACACAACTAAACCCTTATTAGCATACCATAGACTTTATAAATTTTCAATCATATCTGTACCATTTAGAATGGGGAAAAACCTATCATGTTTCATATTTACCAAGCACATATATATACATCTATTTATAAGAAATAATCATGTTTATAGATATAAGAATGATAAATTACCCATCATGAGTCTCATTGATCATGTTTAATGTAAACAAGGATTTAAAATGAAATTAATTATATTTTATTATAATTGGATAATTACGGTCATACCACCCTTACAAGTAACTTCATTTAAAATGTCTGGTTCATTTTAAGGGAAATAATCCATGATGTATAGGGATTCCCATGTAATCCACCCATTCCATTTATTAAGACATGTAATTTATTTCCATAATGTTCAAGTGTTATTTTTAGAGTGACATGGTCATTACTGAAATTTCCAATATTGAAATTTCCAAGTCTAGGTTATCCAAAATCATGCGAGGTTCCCTCGCTTCAATCAACCATTCACATTACCAGGTAAATTCAATTTAAAAATAAACTAAAATCTAAATAGGCTTCCTATTCATTTCATTAAATTAGCCACTAGATGAAATTTCACGTGGCACCCACATGGTGTTTTCTAAGAAGGGGTAAAAATTTTCTAATATACATAAAAAATCCCAAAATTAATTAATTAAGGTGATCAGATGAATTTGATTTGATGAAGAAAATATAGAGAGGATGATCATAAAAAGTTATCATGCGGAACGATGACCTAAATACAAAACATCAAAACTCAAGGGGAAATTGATGATACATCCTTCCTCAAGGACACATAAGAATTATTTCCTTATATCATCCTCTTATTCGTAGTAGGTTCAAATAAATAAATGAAATGGACCAACACCCTGAAATTGGGAAAATGATCTTGCACCTTAATAGTTAGATGGATTATAAAAAAACTTAGATATGAGGTAATAGAATATAAGTATTTACCACAACATATCCAATAATTTCAACAGATCATTAATTAGACACTAGATGTTGGAGATACCTCAATGCCTAGTTAAAAAGATTTTGAGCCCAATGGGAGGGAGAATAATTGATTCATGCTAAAATGGTAAAATAAAAAATAGAAATTATAATTATTTTTTAAAGAGATAAAAATTTTAATTTTTCATCAATATATATGGGTGCACAGTTAAGGTGTAAAGTTTACCAACCCATGTGCAAGCCCTATGAAAACCATTGTTTAAGGGTTCGACCAGCATGTTTAACATGTAGAATTTCCAAAAATGTGGGAAAAACATGTAAAATACCACTATAAAATTTGATGTTTCTAGCACTTCTATGAACCTTACATTGTACGGCTTTAGTCAAACCATGTGGCCAATAGGTTCCCACTATCTGGAACCTCGTGGTTTATGGAGACCATATGGGCCGGTTTTGATGGTTTCCTTAAATTGTGCATCATTGTCATTTATTCCCATTATGGGTCGTTGGGATGTGAATGATCACAGGATGCACCTCAGACCAACTTGATTTGATTATGTATCATTTCTAAGGGAATTTAATAATTTAAATTCAAAATAAATTATCAGTGAATTCATGAAAATAAGGTTTTATACAACATAAAATATTTAAATTAACTCATCCTTGATTAGGCCTTCTAAGGTCAAATAAGTTTTGTTAGTGAAGAGCTACATCCAGTGAGATCATATATAAGATTCCCATTCCCAATTTTCATCCTATACCCGACTATGATTTTATATCACATATACAAAATGAATAAACCTACCTTGGAGTGTATTCAGGTACCGGTCCACAATAAAAACAATACACTCCTCAATGAAACGATCTTCATCCAACTGAACTTCATCAGGATGAAATTCATTTTATGGGCCTGGATAGTATTAGGGAAGCTGAGATATATGAATATCCTCATGTATAGACCAGTTTAACAGAGGAAGTGCAATTTTTTTAATCCACTATTCCAATTCATTTCAGTCCTTATAGGGTCCAAAGAGCCTCAATTTGAGATTTCTATGCCTCTTCATATTTCTATGGCCAATCTGGTGTGATAATCACAATAAGACATTCTATTTTACCTTGAACTAAAGGGGTCAACAATGTTTGTTGGTATGCAATTTCTATCTATACTTTGCTGCCATGATGCGCTTTTTGAATTAGCCAGACCTGGTCACTAGTCTCCTACATGTGACATGGTCCAATCAGGGATGCATCCCCTACCTCTATCTAGTACAAAGGTGAGAGGAAACTCATACCATAGAAGGATTTAGAAGGATACAACTCGATTGTATCATGAATGTTGTTTTTATATGAGAATTACATAAGGGGATGTGTTTCTACCATGAGCCTCCAATGTCTGGAAAAAATGAACAGATCATTTCCTCAACCACTTAAATAGTACACTCTATCTTTCCACCAATATATGGATGATAAGAAATTCCCAAATGTACATGTGTACCCAAGGCCTTCTTTAACCCTTTCTAGACCCGTGATGTGAAATGAGCATCCCTGTCAAAATTAATAGATTAAGGAGCTCCATGAATATGTAAAACCTCTATAACATATATTCATCATAAATCATCAATCAAAATTGTCTCTATCATAAGATTATGTGTGTGAAATTTTTCAAATAAACATTTAAAATGAGCATTGTATTATTTACGTGAGTTCATTTGGGTATGTCATTCACAAAGTGTAGCGACTCGGGTTTTTGGCCTTGTCAGACTTTGGAATATTTCTACGAATAATTCCAGAGCTAGGCGCGAAGACGGCGTGCGATTCCGAGGCCTGGTGTGCCCGGAATTAATTTTATAAAAATATTAAGTTTTTTTTATACTATGCACGTGGCGGGGGTGTGATATCTCCTAAACGGTAGCTCAGAACGGGAATCTGAGGGCACGGTTGCGTCCGGAACATGCCGTTTACCCTAGGCGGGGTGTAAACTTTGCGGGCGCGGGCCTGCGGTGAGAAACGCCACCAGGGGCGTTTCCGTAAATAAGTGGCAAGTTAGTGTGCGAGCGTCGACTCAAATAACTTCTGAACGGAGTCTCGGATGGAAAATATGAGACCGCCGTTGCGTTCAGAACGGCGCGTTTACCATAGGGGTGACCTTACTTTTGTTCGCATCGGGCGTCGGGTCCGAGGCTGGTTTGGCGCCGGCGGGCGGCTGATATAAATATCAGCCCCCCCCCCTTTTATCGTTCTTCGCCGTTCTTCGTCGTTCTTCGCCGCCACTCCGCCAAATCGAGCAAACGGAGCGCCCACGAGCTCAGAATTCGACGGCGGACGTTCCAGGAGCACGCAGCGGAAGCTCGGGAGCGCGGATCTGAGGCAGAACGTCGGCGTTTCGCCCGCGAGGTAGGCGGTTTGAGTTTTACAATCCCGGATCCCGTTTTTGTGTTGTTTTCCTTCAAATTTTCATAAGATTTGTATACTTTGGGTCCTGAGGTTTCCGAAACATGTTTCGGATCTGAATTTGGAGCACTGGGGTGCTCCCGGTGGCTCCCGGAAGTTTTCCGGCGAAAAAACCGGTTTTCCGGCGAGACCCGCGGCGGCCATGGCGGAATCCGGCGAGGCAGGGCGGCGGCGCGGCGGCGGCGCGGCGGTTTCCGGCGGCGGCGGCGGCGGCGCGGCGGAATCCGGCGGCGGCGCGGTGGTTTCCGGCGAGGCTGGCGGTGGTCCGGCCAGGATTTTCCGGGGGTTCTTTAAACCCCCGTAACTCGCAAACCGTAACTCCGATTTGCGAGCCGTTTGCGGCGACGCGCTCCTTGCGTCGAGACGGACCTTTTGAACTTACTTTGAGGGTTTAAAGGTTCGGGATCGTGGCCCGGGAGCTAGAAACGTCGTATAAAATAATATTATTTTATTATTTTGCGACTTCGGGTCGTTGTAACTTCTACCCAGAGCATCCGATTGACGTGCCGTCAGTGGAGTTGAGACCCTGATGGTATGACGGAATTTTTGAGATGGTTTCTGGGTGTTGGGACTGAGAACGGGGTGCGGGCCCCACGAGGCCGGGTTTTGGCGTTTGCGGAGAAACGCAGCTTTTGCACCAGGAGTCCGATTTTGGCGGATGAATAGTCGATCCTGTGTGTTTTTCCGAGAGGATCGCAATGGTGCGATCAGTTCGATGAGTTTCGGAATCCAGGCGTGGGCCCCACCCGAGCCGGCCTTCGGTGAATAGTACCTTTTTCACCGGGTGCCTGTTTTGGACGAGTGAGTAGTCGATTCCGCTTGTTTTTCCGAGGGGATCGCCGTGGTGTGATCCGCCCGATGGGTTTCGGGATCGTTGTGTGGGCCCCGCACGAGCTAGCTACGGTGAATAGTGTCGTTTTCACCGGTGCTCCGTTTCGGGCGAGTAAAGAGCCTATCCTGTGTGTTTTTCCGCGTGGAACGCGATGGTGGCCTCGGTTTTGGCTTCGGAGGTGCGCAGTGTGGCTTTGAGGCGAGTCGCTCGGGTTAGCGACGTTTGGACCAGCAGTGGTTGAGGGTTCTCTTTTGGTTCGTTCCTACGAGGGTTCGTGTGGTATCACAACCTTCTTATGGGTTTGTGATCCTCTCGATGAGATGTTTAAACTGTTAGAGTTGTGGTATCCCTCCGGTGGGTCCGGAGTGGATCCTCTAGCATCTGTACCCTAGATCGGGTTCTTGGTATCGCTGTGACCGCTTATTCACGTGCAGCGATCCCCTATCTAGCAGGTTAACCCCGTAGGGTTTGTGGCATCATCGGGAATATGATCCCCTACGCGGTGGGTCGTGCATAGTAGGGTTGTGGCATCGTCGGGTTTACGATCCCCTACTCAGCATGATGTTTATAGTAGGGTTGCGGCATCGTTGGTTATACGATCCCCTACTCAGCGCTTGGTGTCGGTAGGGTTGCGGTATCGTTGGTTATGCGATCCCCTACTCAGCGCGTGGTTTCGGTAGGGTTGTGGCATCGTCGGTTCGATCCCCTACATCGCGAGTTATCCCAGATAGGGTTCCGGTATCGTCGTGACCATCTTTATATGGACGATGATCCTCTATCTGAGTGTGAAGCTTCTGTCGAGTGCAGATCGGGTTGTGGTATCCCCCAGCGGATCCTGGGTGTGATCCCCCATCTGTGAGAACTACGTATGCCAGATCGGGTCGTGGTATCCCCCAGCGGACCCTGGGAGTGATCCCCTATCTGTGAGCTACGTATACCGGAGTGGGTCTTGGTATCCCCTAGCGGACCCTAGCGGCGATCCCCTATCCGAGGAGTTTGGTGGTTATGTTGCTACAGTTAGGTTTCCTCAGAGATGCTATCCGACGAGCGTGGTCTCTCGGGTGAGCGTCTGTGATGTTTGCGAGTATCCCGATGGAGTGTATCTCTCGGATGAGTGTCATCTGGTATGACAGTGTTCGTGGTGTACTCTCCTGGTTGTGGACAGTTGCTGGTGATGAGGTCGGTACCTCTTGTGGCTTTGTGGCGTGAGCTGTGTATATCTGGATTGTTCAAGGTGTATGTATGGGCATACACCTGAGCTGAGCTGAGCTGACTAGTCGTGATTAGCCGAGGATGGTCACGAGATGGAGTTCCTCTCTCGTCTGGGTTCCCTCTGGCTGGGTTGAGCGGACTGTTTCCTTTCAGTTGCTCCCTTGGGTTTTGGGTTTTTGGGGTGCCTACTGAGTATGTTTATACTCACCCCTACACGGGCTTTGCCCGCACATGTTTGTGTCTTGTGCAGACCACAGGCTTTTTGACGGAGTCCCAGGAGGACCCAGAGCAGG
Organism: Viscum album; assembly: GCA_963277665.1. Taxonomy (NCBI): domain Eukaryota; kingdom Viridiplantae; phylum Streptophyta; class Magnoliopsida; order Santalales; family Viscaceae; genus Viscum; species Viscum album. The sequence continues at coordinate 1,844,019,061 of OY728132.1, read as the reverse complement.
CGGAGCTTAGTGAGCGGGTTGACCGGGGTGTATACCGGAGCTGTGCCGAGGGAGCTTTTCGGAGGGTGTTTGTGGCAGCGTTTCCCTTCTTCAGAGCAGGTTGGACGCGTTTGTAGTTTCCTTTTGGTGGGCCCTGTTTGCCCTTGTACTTTTGCTGTTGCACTCTGGTTTGAGATAGATTGTATGCATGCATTTACTTTTCAGTTTCTTTATCTCTGCACTGTTGCATGGAGGTGTTTGTGGGTGCGTGTGTACAGGTACCTTAGGATAATGTCTCCCATGTGTGTGATAGCCTACTCGGCGCTGGTCGCCAGCCCCTGGCCTATTGGAGGCGGGCTTGGGGAGTCGCGGCTCGAGCCCCGTTGGGTCGGGTCGTGACAGAGTGGTATCAGAGGAGGTTCCACCTTTGGGATCTCAGAGCGTAGCTGGTCTAGCTGTGAGTTTGGTTTGGGTTGCATAGCGGCAGTGTTAGGGTGTTTCGAGTTCGGCTTTCAGGCCAGGGACTCCAGTGTTGGTGCGGCGGCCGACGTATCCATACACCAGGACTCTGATAACCTGCCTTTCGACTTGGGACATTCGTACACTGGTCGCGGGGACATCATGGTACATGCATCATATAGGACTGGGTTTTTGGTTTTTCCTTGTCCTTCTTGAGTCATCTCTCCAGATATACTCTTTGACTGTGGTGTGTCTTGAATGTATTTCAGGATGCCTCCACGACGACAGCCAGTGAGGGTTCCGCAGTAGGATTGTGCTGATGACCGCCCCGTGTAGTGGCCGTGGAGCAGGGCGCAGGTTCTGAGGTTGCACCTCCAGGTGGTCTGCCAGTTGAGCCACCACCTGTCGAGCAGCTGGTTGTGCCGGCGGTGCAGGACGAGGTTGCACGCAGGTTGAGTGCGCTGCACGAGTTCCAGAGGCAGCGACCTCTGAGGTTTCGGGGTGATCCAGACCCCCAGGCATCTGATGACTGGCTCGAGGCAGTTACTCGAGTTTTCCGCCTAGTAAGGACACCTCCTGATCAGATGGTGGTCCTAGCGGCGAGCCTTCTGCATGGTTCGGCCGGGCGATGGTGGAGTTTGGTGACGCAGTCCCATGACGAGGAGACGCTCACGTGGGCAGAGTTTGAGCGGCTCTTCAGGGAGGAGTTCTATCCGGTGACGCTGAGGTCAGTGCGGATCCAGGAGCTTCTGCAGCTTTGACAGGAGAGCATGACTGTGTCGGAGTACTCAGTGAGGCTTACAGACCTGTCGCGCTACTCCCTAGATATGGTTCGAGACCCATTCTTTAGGCCTCGGACCTTCGAGCAGGGCTTACGCAGGGACATCTGAGCAGGTGTGGTTTCCTTGTGCCTGCCCACCTATGCTGGAGTGCTGGAGCAAGCGCTAGTGGTGGAGAGCTTTCTGGCCGAGAAGATCTCTCCTGTTAGTGTTGGGCACTCGAGAGCGGAGACTTCGTCGGTCGGATCGGCATCTGGTAGCCGACGACAGACTCAGGGGTCTAGACGTGGTCGACGTTTCAGGAGGCGACCCCAGGATGGAGGATCTGAGCCTCAGGGCTCACAGGGCTCGCAGGCCAGTTTTGGTCAGCCGTAGGAGAGGCGGTGTTACGCTTGCGATGGTCGGGGACATCTTGCTAGAGATTGTCCGACCCGACGTGCTGCTGAGAGGGAGCCGGTCGATGGACCGCCTTGGCAGAGGCCGCGTCTTGAGCAAGGAGGTCCGCAGGGCGTCGGACGTGGCGTCGGAGCTGGTGCAGCGGGAGGCGGTGGTAGATAGTACCAGTTGCCACCACCCCCACCCTCAGGTGGTCCACGCCTAGCTCAGGGAGCTGGTGGTCGAGGGCGAGGACAGCTGCATGCCCTGGAGGCTGTTGACCCAGAGGCACCGCGGATGGATAGAGGTACGCCTTGTGTCCTTTCTACTTACTGCAGTAGTTTGTCAGACACTGTTTCGAGGTACTCTTTCCTTTTGTTGCTTGCTCGAGTTTTGTTCAGGGCGTTGGTAAGACCCTGTGTGGGTGTTTGTTGGTGAGCTCACTGGTGCGTGAGACCCAGTTGAGAGTCCAATCGCTTTCCTTGTGCTTAGGGCTTTTCGAGGACGAAAAGTTCTAAGGGGGGGAGGATGTAGCGACTCGGGTTTTTGGTCTTGTCAGACTTTGGAATATTTCTACGAATAATTCCAGAGCTAGGCGCGAAGACGGCGTGCGATTCCGAGGCCCGGTGTGCCCGGAATTAATTTTATAAAAATATTAAGTTTTTTTTATACTATGCACGTGGCGGGGGTGTGATATCTCCTAAACGGTAGCTCAGAACGGGAATCTGAGGGCACGGTTGCGTCCGGAACATGCCGTTTACCCTAGGCGGGGTGTAAACTTTGCGGGCGCGGGCCTGCGGTGAGAAACGCCACCAGGGGCGTTTCTGTAAATAAGTGGCAAGTTAGTGTGCGAGCGTCGGCTCAAATAACTTCTGAACGGAGTCTCGGATGGAAAATCTGAGACCGCCGTTGCGTTCAGAACGGCGCGTTTAACATAGGGGTGACCTTACTTTTGTTCGCATCGGGCGTCGGGTCCGAGGCTGGTTTGGCGCCGGCGGGCGGCTGATATAAATATCAGCGCCCCCCCGCCCCCCTTTTATCGTTCTTCGCCGTTCTTCGTCGTTCTTCGCCGCCACTCCGCCAAATCGAGCAAACGGAGCGCCCACGAGCTCAGAATTCGACAGCGGACGTTCCAGGAGCACGCAGCGGAAGCTCGGGAGCGCAGATCTGAGGCAGAACGTCGGCGTTTCGCCCGCGAGGTAGGCGGTTTGAGTTTTACAATCCCGGATCCCGTTTTTGTGTTGTTTTCCTTCAAATTTTCATAAGATTTGTATAGTTTGGGTCCTGAGGTTTCCGAAACATGTTTCGGATCTGAATTTGGAGCACCGGGGTGCTCCCGGTGGCTCCCGGAAGTTTTCCGGCGAAAAAACCGGTTTTCCGGCGAGACCCGCGGCGGCCATGGCGGAATCCGGCGAGGCAGGGCGGCGGCGCGGCGGCGGCGCGGCGGTTTCCGGCGACGGCGGCGGCGGCGCGGCGGAATCCGGCGGCGGCGCGGTGGTTTCCGGCGAGGCTGGCGGTGGTCCGGCCAGGATTTTCCGGGGGTTCTTTAAACACCCGTAACTCGCAAACCGTAACTCCGATTTGCGAGCCATTTGCGGCGACGCGCTCCTTGCGTCGAGACGGACCTTTTGAACTTACTTTCAGGGTTTAAAGGTTCGGGATCGTGGCTCGGGAGCTAGAAACGTCGTATAAAATAATATTATTTTATTATTTTACGACTTCGGGCCGTTGTAACTTCTACCCAGAGCGTCCGATTGACGTGCCGTCAGTGGCGTTGAGACCCTGATGGTATGACGGACTTTTTGAGATGGTTTCTGGATGTTGGGACTGAGAACGGGGTGCGGGCCCCACGAGGCCGGGTTTTGGCGTTTGCGGAGAAACGCAGCTTTTGCACCAGGAGTCCGATTTTGGCGGATGAATAGTCGATCCTGTGTGTTTTTCCGAGAGGATCGCAATGGTGCGATCCGTTCGATGAGTTTCGGAATCCAGGCGTGGGCCCCACCCGAGCCGGCCTTCGGTGAATAGTACCTTTTTCACCGGGTGCCTATTTTGGATGAGTGAGTAGTCGATTCCGCTTGTTTTTCCGAGGGGATCGCCGTGGTGTGATCTGCCCGATGGGTTTCGGGATCGTTGTGTGGGCCCCGCACGAGCTAGCTACGGTGAATAGTGTCGTTTTCACCGGTGCTCCGTTTCGGGCGAGTAAACAGCCTATCCTGCGTGTTTTTCCGCGTGGAACGCGATGGTGGCCTCGGTTTTGGCTTCGGAGGTGCGCAGTGTGGCTTTGAGGCGAGTCGCTCGGGTTAGCGACGTTTGGACCAGCAGTGGTTGAGGGTTCTCCCTTGGTTCGTTCCTACGAGGGTTCGTGTGGTATCACAACCTTCGTATGGGTTTGTGATCCTCTCGATGAGATGTTTAAACTGTTAGAGTTGTGGTATCCCTCCGGTGGGTCCGGAGTGGATCCTCTAGCATCTTTACCCTAGATCGGGTTCTTGGTATCGCTGTGACCGCTTATTCATGGGCAGCGATCCCCTATCTAGCAGGTTAACCCCGTAGGGTTTGTGGCATCATCGGGAATATGATCCCCTACGCGGTGGGTCGTGCATAGTAGGGTTGTGGCATCGTCGGGTTTACGATCCCCTACTCAGCATGATGTTTATAGTAGGGTTGCGGCATCGTTGGTTATACGATCCCGTACTCAGCGCTTGGTGTCGGTAGGGTTGCGGTATCGTTGGTTATGCGATCCCCTACTCAGCGCGTGGTTTTGGTAGGGTTGTGGCATCGTCGGTTCGATCCCCTACATCGCGAGTTATCCCCGATAGGGTTCCGGTATCGTCGTGACCATCTTTATATGGACGATGATCCTCTATCTGAGTGTGAAGCTTCTGTCGAGTGCAGATCGGGTTGTTGTATCCCCCAGCGGATCCTGGGTGTGATCCCCCATCTGTGAGAACTACGTATGCCAAATCGGGTCGTGGTATCCCCCAGCGGACCCTGTGAGTGATCCCCTATCTGTGAGCTACGTATACCGGAGTGGGTCTTGGTATCCCCTAGCGGACCCTAGCGGCGATCCCCTATCCGAGGAGTTTGGTGGTTATGTTGCTACAGTGAGGTTTCCTCAGAGATGCTATCCGACGAGCGTGGTCTCTCGGGTGAGCATCTGTGATGTTTGCGAGTATCCCGATGGAGTGTATCTCTCGGATGAGTGTCATCTGGTATGACAGTGTTCGTGGTGTACTCTCCTGGTTGTGGACAGTTGCTGGTGATGAGGTCGGTACCTCTTGTGGCTTTGTGGCGTGAGCTGTGTATATCTGGATTGTTCAAGGTGTATGTATGGGCGTACACCTGAGCTGAGCTGAGCTGACTAGTCGTGATTAGCCGAGGATGGTCACGAGATGGAGTTCCTCTCTCGTCTGGGTTCCCTCTGGCTGGGTTGAGAGGACTGTTTCCTTTCAGTTTCTCCCTTGGGTTTTGGGTTTTTGGGGTGCCTACTGAGTATGTTTATACTCACCCCTGCACGGGCTTTGCCCGCACATGTTTGTGTCTTGTGCAGACCACAGGCCTTTTGACGGAGTCCCAGGAGGACCCAGAGCAGGCGGAGCTTAGTGAGCGGGTTGACCGGGGTGTATACCGGAGCTGTGCCGAGGGAGCTTTTCGGCGGGTGTTTGTGGCAGCGTTTCCCTTCTTTAGAGCAGGTTGGACGCGTTTGTAGTTTCCTTTTGGTGGGCCCTGTTTTTCCCTTGTACTTTTGCTGTTGCACTCTGGTTTGGGATAGATTGTATGCATGCATTTACTTTTCAGTTTCTTTATCTCTACACTGTTGCATGGAGGTGTTTGTGGGTGCGTGTGTACAGGTACCTTAGGCTAATGCCTCCCATGTGTGTGATAGCCTACTCGGCGCTGGTCGCCAGCCCCTGGCCTATTGTAGGCGGGCTTGGGGAGTCGCGGCTCGAGCCCTGTTGGGTCGGGTCGTGACACAAAGTTAATTGAAACATCATCCCTTTTACACCAAGGAATGGATAAGGTATATAAAAAACAAATCAGTCACTGATGTTCCACCTTCAACTGTTGATGGTTGGAACACTTAGTGATGAAGAAAAAATGTCACATTTCATGCTCAGACACCAATACAAGTGTCATATATATATCGATACATTTTGGTTACACCAGGGTGAACTGCCCATACTGAGTTATGAAATTGCCACATCATCTCCACTCTGATGTCTAATAGGACCCATACACACCCATGGAATAGTAGAGTTTCAACCCCTTACATGGTCCAACATGAATATGTATCATCATCTGAGAGGTTTTTCCATATAAAATGGCCATTGGAATTAGATAAGATTCTCTTTCTTACCCATTCCAAAAGAGTAGAAGTTATTATTAAGGATGATAGTATGGGTTGACCTTAATCCTCCAGAACCTCATTATCTATCTTCAAGAATATGTCCATGAGATTCCATTCTTATTTTTCCTCCTGAACTGTCTATACCGGAGTCTTCCATCTCTAATCATCGACCAATGCATTACCGTTACAAAACATGTAGGCTGGCTCGAAATGAAATGACTGTAGATAATCAACCCACCACCATCATTAGATATACATATATCTATATGTAAATATGTAATAGATGAATTTTTGATATATGAATACCAAAAAAACAATCCAAGTAGATAGTGTCAATAAAAACCTAGATCATGATCTATAGTGGCTAGCTCGAGGTCATGTGTCAGGTAATTCTGCTCATGAAGCCTCAACTAATAACACATGTGCCAGGAGTCTCGATCATTATAAATCATAAAAAATACCACCATGATACCAAATGCATAATATTATATAGTATAGCTCATTTTTTCTTTGAATAAACCAGTATTAGCGATGAATTAAAAAGACCCTTTATCTTCTTAAAGGTTTCTTCATAAACATCCGACTAGAAGAATAATATATTTAATATTTTCAATACTGTAAGTGGCACTGCAAGGTAAAGGAAATACTATATGAATTGTTTGTAATATCATGCTAGCCCCAAAAAACTCTTAATAACAAATATGTGCTTGGTGTACTCTGAATAAACTACAACTCTCTATTTCGTTAGGACTGCTGAAACTCCTGTCATTGAGATAATATAATCTAGGATGTAGAAATTGTCAATCCCAAAGTGGAAATTAAAGATCTTAGGATAGATCTAATGTTATCTTGGTGTATTGATGATGATATCAAGGTGGTTGTAATGGTCATGTATGGAGCGTGAATACACTATGATTTCGACAACAAATAGTATAATGAATTATTCTAAATATCAGTGTAAACATCGATTTCTATAAACCATTAATATAAAAGTTGAATTTGTGAGTCCAATTAATAAAACTAGGTACTCATACAGAACATACCTACATCTTAATGTTAGGACATGTATGTATGAGGCCTTTAAATGAACATGATGGAAGAACGACCTCAGATCCATCTGGTAAAACACCCTCACTCTTCAAAGCTGATAAAAGAGGTAATCTATTTCATGCAGTGGAAACCATTTCTTTATTATGAGCTATTTGAAATGATTAAAATCCACACAAAGCCTAAGGGTACCATCTAACTTCTAGGTAAACTGGACATGTGAACCCCCAAGGAAATGTGTTGGTCCATGTGAATCATTTAGCCTCCAAATTCTACATTTTCTTCTTGAGTTCCAAAAGCTCCTCAGGTTCCATCCAATGTAGAGGAATGATCACTAATCCTTATTCTATTACAAGATCAATTGTGAATTTTACCACTCTCATAGGAGGTATATAAGAGAAATTATCGAGAAATATTTCTTTGAAATATTCAACTACAGAAGGAAAAACAAGAGTTTGTTACCCATGGTCGTCCAATAAAAGACTTGTGATTAGTGTTGTCACGTTTCAAAGCCTTCACTACTTGAGTCCAAATCTAGTCACACCAACATACCATTCACCCTTATGCATGTGATTAATGCCCTCTAGTAATGTAAAAAACAACCCTCTGATGATAATAGACAATATGATATAAATAAGGAACATATCATCCCATCCTAATGATTGCATCAAATATCATCATATCGAGGATGATAATATATCCACATGAATATTTAACATTGTATATCATTGTGATAATCCTTACAATGGGATAAAACCTCAGATCAGATACCTAACAGGGTTTCTAGTGTAAAAAAATCATAAAATTGATAGATATCAGGTCTCAGACTCTCAATGATAGCCTCAAATACAAAAGTTTTATAGAAGCCTTTGTAAAATAAAGAGTACACTAATGTAGAGGCTACTAGAATAGTACAACATATAATAGACGGTACAATTATCTTTCCTCCGGTGTAGGCTAGAATACATGTAATAGGTGTGTACTGTGACTTAGATTCACAACCTAACTACCCTTACTGATCCTCCTCTACTGGTGTTGAGAATCATGAGTCTGGTTACCTCTTCTTTGAATCCCACTTTGGACTAATCGGCCAGTTGTGTTCCAACTGCCTCCCTATCAGAATCATAATGGCCTTCCTCATTATCATGGAGTTGGTGTAGATACATGATCTCTAGGAGCTGAAGGAAAAGTCATACATAAGCATTAGATATGGAACACCCTACTATAGCCTCTATATTCCACTACATCTCATAATCAACGAGGCTTCGTATCTAGCAAGCTTCCCACGCTAGTGAAATATAAAAAATCTATCAATACAGGGTTCTTGACTCCTACTACCTCTACTAGTAGTACCAAAATGTCACTTTCTCCACAAAGAATAAATACTAATAGATATTGGTTATGAATTTCACTGAATAACACTATCAACTACCCTTGAACTTCACTCTATGATAAGGGATTGGTTAACTATTTCTGAAATAGTGGTTAACTTGAATAAATTTTCCTATAACTAGATGTAGTATAACAACCCATCATCAAATGGTATGGTGATCATAGGATCATTGCTTGTTATAGTTGTACTGAGCCATTTTAACATAGTGAAACATGAAGTGTATTTCATAACTGACATACTCCCATGATACGGGTTAATGAATTATCTAGCCTTGTCAGCCTTCATAGTCTGGTGATAGAAATAGTCATAAAAAATCATCTAGAAATACACCCAGATTGTTTCTCTATGCCGATCTTCCTGGGTGATAAAATACCACCACCGCTTGGCGGAATCGAATTTCATATATGCAACATTTTTTATTTCTACTTTGTAGGTGTCTCAATATGATTGAATATAGATAATTTAGATTTGATCCAAGACTTGGTAGAATGTGTTTCGACATCCCCGATGAGTGTGAGAGGATGATACTTCTAGAATTCATGAGTTAACTCTTCCATACATGGGGATTTTTTAATGACACCATGCATATTCTACAACATACATATAAATCCCTCATGGATCTGGGAATCGGTTCCCACATTTGGTATATTAAGATGTTTTAGAGGGGACACTATAAGGGGAATCACTAGTAGAAGAAGTTCTACCACCATAGGGGCATGGTTGTCACCTCCTTCAAGGCATTTTACTGATAGATGTTGTGGTTGAATTAATCATAATATCAAATTAACACCTCAGAATAGAGCTAAAAAATTAATAAAATTGGAAATAGAAAACATCAATAGTTCTAAACCCTACCTATTAAAACATTCATTCCTACCTTAAAACTACAAAATCTAGGAAGATATGGTAGAAGAAGTCCATAAAAGGCCTTAAGATCGTTAAAGATACCACACTACCCACTACAAATGTCATGTTTTGGTCTAATTATCTGTTTCATATATATATAACATGTCTTTTATACTTTAAAATTCATATTCAATTAAAATATTTCCTTATTCATATATTTAAATCACATAAGATATTAGATTTTGATGGATTACTATTTCGAATCCATATGGTCCCATACTCCGAAATGGCCAAATTATGACATCTACCTAACCAATACCAAAACACATTCCATCCCATATAACCAATGGTCCATGTGTCAAAATTTTATAATCAATTAATTAAGGTGTCAACATAAAACTATTCAGGAAAACATTGTTTGGTTTAGTTAGGAACCTAAAGTATCAATTATAAATTTTAATCCATGTAAATAATGTCATAAAAATTATATAGACAATCTAGGAACTATCAATATGAAAGAGAAAAATCTATGCTGAAATTAAACATGGAATGGGTGAATACATTAATAAATTATTCATATGGTTCCTAGGATGGTTCCTGTAATTAAAAGAACTCATTTCATCACACCATGGAAAATAAATATCATTTAAATCATAAAAATAGTAATAACTTCATATCACAAGTGTGTCACCTTATGGTGGATTCATATAAAATATAAATAGAATAACAAATAACTAAAATTACCATTCCTTGGTAATTAGGGATTCCCTTGTTCATGGGTTAGCTACCTCTATACACAGGGTCATTTTTAAATCCTTTTCACTCCTACTCTCCCATATAATATCCAAATAGTATGAAAACTTATTAATAATGAATTTAATACCACTTTGTAATGTACCGACCCGAGGCCCACTTATGTTGTGCCCTGAGATGGTGGTATAGATGTTCTCAAGCATGCCTCCTCATATTCCAGAGGCTACTGACTAGTATCGAGGGTGTGAATATGGTATGGTTTGATATTATACCCTCTTATTAGAATGTAATTACATAAATAACTAGAACATAAAACATTAGAAGAATCATATAATAATAGGTGGAATATGAAAAACTATGATTGTTTAAAGAACTGAATAACTAATAATAATATAAAATTCCATAGTAGTAGTCTCACATACATGAATAAATGGAATGATGATATCGAAGGGGAACATGGGAGAAAGCGTATAGAGTCATACTATACAAAATGAAAAACAAAACAAAAGGGATACTCCACAAGTATCCCAAGCATATTTAATTCCTCTATATCTATGCTCCATCTATATACTAAGCATGTGAAAAACTATCATCATGGCGCTTGTCCTTTTCAATACCTATAGTCAAGTAATATTCTTAGGTACCAAAGACAGCCCGAGAAGGGTGTGAGATAAAATTTACATCATCCACCACCACTGGCTTCTACAAATAATCTAAGTAGTTCTCATAGATAAACAACATGAATGTAATTTCAATTAATTAACTAAGTTGAATAAATAAAAAACCATCCCACTTTGGTTCCCTAATGACACCTTGTGGGTCTATCTACTCTGGCTCATTACCAGGTGGAATGTTAGAATATCCACCATATATATAGTAATATTAGAAGCTTATATATTTTTTATATATTGTATTTGCATATATGAACCAAGTACAGGAATATGTAAGTGTCCATATACTAGGAATACTAGTTACTAGCTAGAAAGAGGCATAACTCAAACATCCATTAGTAGTCTAAATGACCCAATAAGCTCATGCAATATGGTACATTCCATATATATCATAATAAGTGGGAGACACCATACATTCCACTTGAGATAGTGAGTGTCACATCATGTCAACAATCTAAACTTGGGATATGGTGCATGAAGCACAACGTCTAACTAGTATCATTGGTGCGAGATGTCGTACTCAACAACCGATGTAAGGGAGAATGATTCTTCCATTCTCAATTGAACTGTTACTATCCAAAAAACCCCTTTATAAATACATAATCATATTTATAACATTTATCATGTGTAAAAACATAGCATGTTTCAACATTCAGAAATACCATATATAAATATACAGGGAATAATCATGTTTATAAATATAAGCCTAAGGCATTACTCCCCACACAATTCATTAATCAAGATCTATGTAATTATGGACTCACAATTAAATTAATTACATCTGATTAAATTTTAATAGTTTTTTCCATACCACCCTTGTAATTCATTGCATTTAAAATGTCTAGTTCATTTTAAGGGAAAGAAACAAACCTGAATAAGTCTTTCCATGTAATCTGCCCATTCCATTTATTAAGACATGGAATTTAATTTCTTAAGGCTCAAGACCAATTTTAAGAGTGAAATAGTCATTACTAAAAAATAATACAAGTGAAAAATGCAATCCTATGATGGCTAAACTCATGAAAGGTTCCATTGGATCAATAAAGAATTCATATTAACATGGAAATTATATTTAAAATCTAAACTAAAATCCAAATATTCATCGTAGTAATTTGATTAAATTAACCACTAGGGAAATATTCACATGGAACACCCATGGGTTGTCCTAAAATTGGGTAAAGATCGTATTGTCTACATAAGAAGGCCCAAAAGGAACTTATTAATGTGCTAGGATGAATTTGATATGATTAAATAAATATAGAGGGGTTCTCAAAAAAGGAAACATGCAACATAATGACATAGCTATGAAACATCACAACTCAAGGAAAAAACGATGAGACGTTATACCTTAAGTGTGTTGAAAAATCATTTCTTGATGTCGTTCATAGATTTAGAGTAGGTTCAATGAATTTTATGAAATGATCCAATGCCCTAAAAATAGAGAAAACAATATTTCACATAAATATCATGATATATTTTAAGATGAACCTATATAAGAGGTAATATAATTAAAGGTATTATTATGAAAAATCCAATGCTTGTGATAGATTGTGAATCAGACATAACATGTGGGAGATACCTGAATCCCTAATTGAGGATATTTTGTTCTCAATGGGGTGTAGAAGAACTGTTATAAGAAAGTATGGTGAATAGAAAAAAGAGAAATTATATTTATGGCCCAAAGAGGTGAAAATTTTCAATTCACCACAAAATATTAGGGCTCACGGTTAAGGTATATTGTTTACATAACCATGCACAATCCGCCGATTAAATATTTTTCCTAAAAAGCTAAGGTGAACAGTTTCCAAAACCATTTGAAAACCTTGGGAAATCCTTCTATCAAAAACCAACACTTTCTCTTGTGGCCATGTGTCTCGAGGTGCACAATTTCAGAAAAAATGTGTGACCCAATATATTCTTCCCATTATAGGGATACAGGTTCTAAACAAGCCCCATACACACCGTAGACCACCTATACTTGATTTGGTATCATTATTAGAGTCATTTAATGGTGATGATGATTCGATCGTCGACGGCGAGGTTGTGTTCGGCTTCGGTAACGATGGTGATGGTGGTCTGGTTTTAGCGGAAGATGCAACGTTACTGTGTTTTTTTTTACGTTTTGGTGGTGGATGCTGGAGATGCGGTCGGCAGTGTTACCAAGATGAGGATGATGACTTTGTTGATGTGAATGAGTGATGGTTGTGATGGTGAGATGTCGGGCCGACGATATGATGATGGTGGTGTGGTCAGGTTCGAGGTCTCCCCGTGGTGTGGATCGAGGTGGGTTGATGGTGGTTCGATGTTGATTTTGGCAGTATTTCAAAATTTTGGTTTTGAAATTTGAAAGTTGTATCTTGCATTTTGAACCAGTTGTGGATGTTTTTCGTGAACTTTTCCGATCTTATGGCTCTTTTTTTGGTTCCCACTTTTCCAAAAGTGGCATTTAATAAATTAAAAAAAAGTATTGTGGCTATTAGAGTCATTTAAAGAATGTAAATTTAAAAAATAATGATTGGAACCTTCATAAAAGGATGGGTCATTAAAATACCGAACACGATCTACTATTAAGGGGGTAATGCTACACTATCCACCAGAAAGACATTTGGGTACTCTTCTACAACCATATGAAATAGACATAGGTGAATGTATAATGAGATTAGTATAGACTCATCTATTAAAGTATATAATTATAGAAGAGTCCTATGATCTATTTGAGGGTATAGCTCACCCACTTGAACCAATGTGTAACATCCCGAGAAACATTAAATAGTAATTAATTATATAATAATACTATTATAAATTAAAACTAACTAAGAAATGATATAATAAAAAAGCTTCATAATTAATATAAATTTATTTTCAAGATAATTGTAGAAAGTATATGTATATGAGTATTATTTTTTATAATAAATACATATAATTGATTATTTTTGTATATAAAATCAATATTTTATTATTTTAATCAATTATTTGATAACGTTTAAACACAATATGTGTTATAATTATAAATTATGATATATATAGTAAGATATTAGTTTGGCATTAATAGATGATTTTATAAAAATAGCTTTATATTAAGAAAAATATACTATATGAAAATATAATTAAGCTACTAAGGAAATAAATAAATAAACTATAATGATAATTCATCAAATATGATTTTAATTATATTTTATAAAGCATTTAATCAAATCGGTATTCAAAAGAAAATAATACATAATACTAAACTAATATTTTAAATACTACATTTACCAATATGGTTTTATTAAAATAATGTTTTATTGAACATTAATAAATTTTAGTAATACAAAAAAAAAATTATAATTTCATAGTATGAATAATAAGATAATATGTATGTTTTATTTTGAATTATAATCATATAAATACATCATGATAATCCCATTATAATTTTTTTTTGTAAGTTATATTAAAGAATCAATTTTAGTTATTTTCAACTATTATGCTAATACAATTAAATTAAAGGACATTATTATATATTAATTTCAGATTAAATTATGATAAATGAAAACTATGATTAAATGGTGAATATAGTTTGGGATAAGTGGGAAACAATATATAAGTCAACCAAGGGATCCATGGAGGTCGTGCGATGTTCGTGAGGTGTAAGCTTTGACTAAAGGTGAAGAGTCGATCCATAATGAGGTGATTTCAATGGTTCACTCTAAGTCGAGCCACGTAGTTGGTGAAGATGAGAAAGGATGTCTAGATCGTAATCTAGGATATGTGTTCGAGTCATTTAGGTGGAGTTTGAAGGTTGTTTCATGTTGGATGATTCATGTGGAGTTTCTAAATGGGATTTGAAAGGAAAACAATTTGTGTTGTCTAGAATCGCAAGTAGGTGTAATTTATTTTGTTTATTATATAAGAATCTTGTTGTAGATTTGTATTTAAATTTTTATTTGTATTGTTTTTTGATTTTTCTACAACCACCTAAAATAGTATAATGTATTCGTATCGATTTTCAAATATTCTGACTGTTTATTGTGTGGTTCTAGTTTTTCGTGTCATAAAGAAGTCATTACAAGTTGAAATCCACATCTTCATCATATTTTTACATTTCATCATCGGATATACCATGTAACTAACATCGGAATATAAATATATAAATGTTTATAATATTGAAAGATGATTTTTCCAAATTATTTTTTAGAATATCTTTAATTTTAGTATTTCTGGCGCTGTAGAAACCACCAAGATTTTTTTGATTCCCCACATACATTGAATTTAGTTTGGAGACATTTTCTGGATGCTTTATTCATTGTTTCTGAGTTTTAATGGATCATAAATAGTTATATCTATTGGTTTTCAATTGATAAAAATTTAGTTTTAATATTAACGAGGAAGTTAGAAAACCACTATATAAATCTGTATTTCCTTCATTCTTTTATGGTACAGTGTGTCAAAGTTTGATGTGATAGACTCGTGTGGTAGTGTGGTAGTGTGTAGTGTCCTTGTTTCTTTTCTTTCTATGAGAAAGTTGATCTTTCATTTTTCCTTTTGTTTCTACCTAGAAATGAGAGAGAGTGTCCGAAGTGAAAAATGAGTAGTATACTACCAGAAAAATCATATGGGGTCCATTACAATAACTAGGTAGGAGAATCTTTTTTCAAATACTTTATTTGATATTCCATTTATTTTCATAAGGTAATTTGCGTTATTTATTTTAAAATTATTATTTCTATTTGTAGTTTTGGGTAAAAGTATATATTTTACTTTTAAGTATTCTATTTTAAAAATTATAATCCATTATAGTTATAATAATTATTTTCAATTATGTATTTATTCAAAATAATTTTAAAAAAATGATATTTCAACATATTTATTTGTTGAAATATTTCTTTTATAAGGATGATTAACTACCTTATTTTTATGTTCAATTCTAATTTAAGGAAGTTTCAATTACTTTTTTTATGTTCAGAATTTATTTTTAAGGTATATCTTCCCTCAATTATTTTCCACTCTTTAAAATCGTATATTTAATAATAAATAATTGTTTTTCAAATAATTATTGTCATAAATTTTATGTATGGTATATCATTTTTTAATATTTTTTCAAGATTTTGATTATCAATTCTGAAATTAGCATGGGATCAATACTTTACAGTTTTAAAGTAATTGATTTAGGGCAATATTCTAAATGTAAGTGTTGTTTTTAAACATACATGTAGTTTTAATATATATGTTAAAGATGAACTAATCATTTTAAAATAAGTTCTTTCATTTTTATGTTTTAGAATTTTAAACAATAATAAATTGTTATTTTTTAATTTTTAAGCCTTTGTTTTATTTTAGAAACTTGAATTTAATAAATCATCATTTTATGTGAAAGGAATTCACATTTGAATAAGTGGCCATATCCAAAAATTGCAAATGTTTTTTAAGCAATTTTTTAATTTTAATAAAATCATATGCTTATGCTTATTTGTTTTGAACATAAGAATTTTCTAAAAATGATTTTTAAGAACAATAAATAAAATAAATTATTAAATTGTGAAGAATTTAAGAGTTCACCTTAAATATTTTTCAATTTTTTTATCGATGATATATATATATATATATATATATATCTACAATAACTATTTCTCATACCAATTTTATGAAAAAGTTATTTATCGAAGGTATAAATTAAATAAAATTATTTTTTTTTGAAAATAATTTATGTATGATTTCCAAATGTTTTTAATGGATTATAATAAAGAAAGGAAGATAGCTAAAGTTTTTTTTTTAAAATTTGAAATGGAAATTGGGTATTCGGTGGGTGAATGAGGAATGGGGTTGTTTCCGACGCTTTCGCCGGGGCGCGCGCATCTGTTTGTCCGCGGAGGAGGACGCGCGGTGCTTGTTGCCCCGCATTCCCGCTTTCCAAAGGTGGGAGACATTCTCTCCTTATTCAGGGACGTCTGCTCCTTGATCGAAACGGGATGATGGGATGTCGGTTCTTCCTTCTGTGGATTCCTCCTCAGAACTCGTCACCTAGTCCGGGTCTCCCTCATAGATTTAATACGTAGTTCGTGAAACTCTTCCCAGTGCCATGTTTCCATGGACGCCGGTTAATTACACTGCTTCTGTCGGGACATTCCAAAGGGTCCAGTCAGGGCAGCAACCTTCAGTCGGGGGAGTAGTCACGTTGAGGCATCAGTAGCGTGTCTGGATGCTGGGGAACCTGGTATGTCTGTCTATTATCCCTGGTCACAGGGCTTCTCGAGGGCGTGGAAGCCTGAGGCATCCCACATCGAGCGTGGGGAATTATATTCCATAGACATATATCTGAGGTTTTCCTCGGCTTCTCGTGTTTAACACAGGGTACACCGCGAGTTTAACGTCCAGCGGAGACGGATCAACCCAACCGGAGCATTATCTAGGATAGATCGGATTGAGGGATTTCCCTTGAAGGGATGCCGATACCAGGGCCAGCCCATGGGCGGCTGTGAAGAGGAGCGTACCTACATGGTCTCACCGAGATATGACGGTCCGGGCGAGAATCGGGATGGGTGATATGTGGATGAATGGAGTGGAGGGGGAGTGAAATGGGACCATCACAGGGGCGACGGTGAAGTTTGGCTTGAGCCTTGAAGAGGCTTCCTAAGTATCCCCGTTGCAGGGAATCAAAGTCCGCGTAGTTCGGGATGGTGCTGGTAAACCGACGTGAAGGTGGACCTTGGTCCGATGAATATCGTCAGCGAACCAACGTGAAGGTGGACCTTGGTCCGATGGGCATCGTCAGCGTACCGACGTGAAGGTGGACCTTGGTCCGACAAGAGATGGGCTCAAACCTCTGGGAGGATTCCTACGTACCATGCCTTGACACGGATCAAAGTCCTCATAGTTCAGAGGGTTTCATCATTGAACCGATGTGAAAGTAGACCCGTGGGTCCACTAGTGGTGGGCTTGAACCTTAGGAAGGTTTCCTACGTACCATGCCTTGGCATAGATCAAAGTCCTCGTAGTTCAAAGGATTGATGGAATTCAGTTTAACGTCATGCGGGATGGCAGTGAACCCTGTCGTGAATGAACGACGGGCGGTGGGTGTCGGCGAACTAACGTAAATGAGGGACCTTGGTTCGATGTGAGATGGGATTGAACCTCTGGGAGGATTCCTACGTACCATGCCTTGACACGGATCAAAGTCCTCGTAGTTCGGAGGGTTTCATCGGTGAACCGATGTGAAAGTAGACCCGTGGGTCCACTAGTGGTGGGCTTGAACCTTAGTAAGGTTTCCTACGTACCATGCCTTGGCATGGATCAAAGTCCTCATAGTTCAAAGGATTGATGGAATATAGTTTAACGTCATGCGGGACGGCAGTGAACCCTGTCGTGAATGAACGACGGGCGGTGGGTGTCGGCGAACCGACGTAAATGAGGGACCTTGGTCCGATGGGAGATGGGATTGAACCTCTGTGAGGATTCCTACATACCATGCCTTGACACGGATCAAAGTCCTCGTAGTTCGGGTTATGGAATACAGTTTAACGTCATGCGGGACGGGGGTGAACCGACGTGAATGATGATGGGTGGGCTTGAACCTCAGGAAGGCTTCCTACGTACCACGCCTTGACATAGATCAAAGACCTCATAGTTCAAATGGGTGTGCAGTTTAATGTCATACTGGACAAGGGGGGCATACAGTTTAATGTCATGCTGGACGAGGGCAAAACTCGACGTGAATGAACGACCGAGCAATGTGGCTTGAACCTCATGGATGCTTCCTACGTACCATGCCTTGACATGGATCAAAGTCCTCGTAGTTCGCTAGGGGTGGGGGTTCAGGGTCGGTGCTCACTCTAATCCCACGTGAGTCATGCTCGGTGTGAGAAACAAGAGGTTGCAAGGACCTGACGATCACGTCGCGAAGGATGCGTCAGTGAGAATCGAAGAGGGGCTTACTCCTTAGGCGGCCTATGGTGCTGGGACTTACTCCAGGATGGAGGCCCAAGGTGCGGAAAAGCACAGCGAAAGAGGGATTCAGGACCAATGATGGGAGGTGCCTCGTTCCCTATCACGCCCTCCACTGACCTTGGTAGTGGGGAAGTACGGAGATGCAAGGGTGCAACCATCCATTGGAGAACTAGGGTATCTCTTCTCCTGAGAACATACGCCACTCCAATAAGGAGGATATCACCCCTTATGGATGGGTGATTCCACTCCCATGGAGACGAGTGGCATAAAAAATGTTCGAGCTGGGGGGACCCTACGTGCGAAGCACGAGGTCGGGTCACAGTTTAACGTCATGTGTTGAGGACGTGGTGCTTGGCAGTTTAACGTCTTGCAGCTCGGACGAGGTGGGTTCACTCCACACCCCTAGGACTTACATAACCAGTACCCTCTGGTCCTTGGGGAAGGGAAGGTACCAGTAAGGCCATGGTCAAGGGGGGGGGGTGTGGAACGAACCATCGAGGGCTCCACGTTAGTGTGGCTATGTGAAGAAGCAATAGTCGTTAGCGTGCCTATGCGAAGAATCACTAGGAGAAGCAACGCTACGAGTGGGATTGTCCATGGGACTTTGAAATCACATCGTGCAAACCTGGAGGGTCGCACGTGAAGAGGAATTTCCAAGAAAAGGAGTGTGCTTCGCGAAGCAGAGTGCCTTGGCCTTAGCATGGGGCATAGGTGTGAGTGGAAGGTGCTTCGCGAAGTGGAACAGTGTTCGTGAAGCACTGCCTCGCGAAGAAGGGGTGCCTCGCGAAGCAGGGTCCTGCGAAGCAGTGTGCGTCGCGATGTGTAGAGATCCTGCCTTAGCATAGGGATCACTAGTACAGGTTGGGTGTTTCGTGAAGCATAAACGCTCCGCGGCTGCCCGGGTTCCCTTGGGAATCCCCTTCCTTCGCGAATGCCCTTGAGCTTCGCGAAGGGAATCCCTCTCGGAAGAGGGGCTCAAAACGAGACAAAGCAAAGGCGTCTCGCGAAGTAGAAGTACCTCACGGAGATCATGATTCCCGGGGCAAAGAGTGCTTCGTGATTTGGGAGAGGAGAAGCCGAAAGGTCGGATCGTCCGTCCTCGGGACTCAGGGGGAGTCCAGTATTTATAGGCAAGGGGCACCGCGAAGCAGAACTCACGCGCCGCCTCAGGAGCTTCGTGGCGCGCTCGCGAATGTCAACGTCATCCGCGGAGAGTTACCGTCTCTGGAGCTTCGCGACGCCCTCACGAACGTCAAATGCGTTCGCGGAGAGTTACCGCCTATGGAGCTTCGCGGCGCACTCGCGAACGTCAAATGCATTTGCGGAGAGTTACCGCCTCTGAGGCTTCGTGGCGCGCTCGCGAACGTCAAATGCGTTCGCGGAGAGTTACCTCCTCTGGAGCTTCGCGGCGCGCTCGCGAATGTCAAATGCGTTCGCAGAGAGTTACCGCCTCTGGAGCTTCGCGAGACCGTGATGCTCGGGGTTCTTCACGTCGGTGCTTCGCGGCGGTGCTTCGCGAGGAAGCGTGCCATCCTCCTTTTTCTTCCCTCCCCTTCGTGCAATATTTTGGCTCTAACAAATGCCCCCCCTCAGACTTGGAGCCGCGGAGGGCGAAGGGTCGAAGTCTGAGGGAAAATCGCCAAAATTGTTGGCGGTTCGCGATGCGGCTTCGCGAAGGGGGCCCGCGGTGCTGACCGGGGCCACGGATCCGGACGCGCCGCGATGCTCCGCGTGGGTGAGGCGCGCTGCGATGCTCCGGGGTCACCGCCTATAAATAGGGGGGTCGACCTCTTTTTTCTTCACGTGACTTCCTTGTCTTTTTGTGCTCTCGACTTCGCGAAGCTCCGCGTACTCCGCGACAGCCGTCCGCGAATCGAGCTTCGCGGCGAACCGCGGGTCTCCGACTCCGCGTCCGTGCCAAGCAAACTTTTTCTTGTCAGCCTGGGCCAGACTTCGCGGCTTGGTCTCGCGACCGACCTTCGTGATCGGGCTTCGCGATCCAGCTTCGCGATCCATCTTCGCGATCCATTCTGAAAAAAAAATCTTTTCTGAGGGCCAGAATCGAAATGGCCCATCAAGAGGCTGTATTGGGGGTGCTTGCAGATGTTGCCCATCGGGATGAGATGGCCAACCGTCCAGGCATTGGGGAGATGGTCCAAATCCATTCGGACCACGCTTCTTTGACAGATCTTCTATCGGAGGGTCAAAAGTATTATCTGCAGTGCAAGAAGCTGCCATTGTACGGCTTCGGGTTGAGGGATGACGTCTTCATCCCTGAGGCGAGTAGGGACGAACCAGCCTGCTGGTTCAGGAGCACACCATGTCAGCACCAATGGTTCAGGGCAGCCAATGGTCATGCACAGGAGAACTTTACAGCCGTCACCGCTAACTGTCTCTACAACCATGTGAACGATATTGATGGGAGGCCACTGCAACCGGAGACGTCCCCTCCTCTCTACCGTACCATGCTGAAGGCGACTTTGCAGGATTTAAAGAAGGGATGGTATGATGAGTGGGACCTGCGCCAGGGTGGCAACTTTACTGATGACTGGGCCTGGGCCTACTAGGTAGGCACCTCATACGAGGAGTTTGGGGTCGAGCTGAGGAGAGTGGGGTTGTATGAGGAGGCATGGGCCTCCCAATTCAACATTTACCAACCAAAGCAACTGATGCCGGAATTGCTGAGCAGATGGTCGTCTAGGACCAATACTTTTCACCTGCATCACGGGGGGGTGGGAATCAGCATGTGGGATGTCCACTAGATTTCTGGGGTTCCGATCTTGGGGGCAATGTATGATGAGTTCCTCCCCATCATCAGCACGTGGGAGGATACAGAGCAAATGTGGCGACTGGCGTCAGCGCTGATGGCACTCGTCCCTGGAGAGGACAAGGAGGCAGTGAGGGATGTACATTTTAGGAGATGGTTCAAATGCTTCCTGAATTTCCCAGAGAATCGAGAGTTCCCTCCGAGGCCTCGAACTTGTCCGAGGGCGGCCCAACGGGGTAAGGGGCACTCGTATTGGCGGGTCTTGGAGGACAGCCAATGGAAGACTTGGGGTTTCAGTGTCAGCACTGAACAACAGCCGATAGTCAGGCTGGCGGCGTTCATCGCGACTCTCATCTGTGGTTGGATCCTACCGGTGAGGGATACAAGCATGGGGGTGCGACCCAGCTCATTCATTATGGCATCCTTGTTGGCCATGGGGTAGCGAATCAATTTGGGGATTCCAATGCTTGCCAAACTGTACAGAATGTTGCGGCACATTAGCGAGGGCAAGAAGCCACCAAGGATATGTGGGCCCTTCCACCTCCTGTATGGGTGGATCGCAGCGCACATCAGGGGGATTTACGAGTATCCAAACCCCATTTCTCCACCGGGATCGAACTTCCACCCCTCCATCTTGAACGTGGTCGGGAGATTCCCGTTTAAACTAGCTGTTCCGATGGTGCTGAATCGGGTGTGGAGGGCGGATGAGTTTAATTTCCATCCCTTCCCTTTGCCGACGGGGATACTTACTGATGACGGGCGGGGAATGGAAGAACATCGGTCTTACCTCCTGGCCTTTCGAGGTGGAGTTTTGGTGGCACGGATAGATCGTGAGCCACTCTGCGAACCGTACGCCCCGCATCGGTTTGCGAGGCAGTTCCGGTGCCTCCAGCGGCTGACCCCGCAGGTTTACTGGGAGGTGCGTCACGAGGAGCACCCGTGTGTGATGAGGCAGTTGTGGCTCATGTTCACACGAGAAGATGAGAAGATTCGGATTGCATTGCCTCCATCCACCGCCGCTTTCGGATTGGTGAGGGAGTATGCCATTAGTTGGGAGGCTGCTTACCCAGGGGAGATGTTGAAGCAACCAACTATCCAGGTCGGTGATGGTGGGCCTCCCCTATCCCGAGGTCGGGGTCGGAGGGCAGCTAGGGCCGTTTGCGGTAGTGGGGCTACCATGGCGGCGAGACCCGCATCGGCCGAGGGTATGGCAGCAGCGGTGGATCCGGTGATTCTGGAAGAGCAAGGTCATCCGGAGGGGCAGCCACCGAGGGGATTTCGTAGGATATCCACTCAGGCTCCGGGGAAGCGGCTGCGTCATATCGACATGGCAGAGGATGTTGTCTTCCCGGAAGCCTGGGACATTTGGGATGTCAACCGGAAATTCCTCAGCCCACCCGAGATATGGGCCCACCTGAATCGCCTTGGGATGGAATTACCGGGCATAGGCCCAGTCCGGGCTGGATTCATGGCGTCTCCAGTGGAGGCAGAGAAATACCTGGACGAGCTGGAGGATTACGTTCACTCCAGTGGTGTCCCTCGCCCAATGACAGACTGGGTGAGGGTACTATTGAATCAGACGGTCCCCCCATAGTTATCGTCTGCCGATCTGAGGGAGTGCTTCCCCCTGCCGGAAGAATCAGAGGACTCCTCTCGGGAGGATGAGGCTGGAGGAGGGAGCCCGTTGGAGGAAGGCGAGGTCGGAGATCAAGGCCCAGATTCCGACGATTTCGCAGAGGCTCTCGAGGTAGCATTCCGAACTTCTTTCCTTACGATCTATTCTTGGGTCACTATGGACTTCTCACCGATGTTCGAGCCATGCAGGAGGAACTTGTTCGCAGGCCTCGTTCTCACCCCTTGGCAGGTGATGATGCGGGACCTTCAGAACCTGCGCCTATGGCTACGTCCAGTTCCGTGTCTGGTGGGACCAAAGCACCCGAGGTGGCTCCTCCGGAATCTCTAGACCTTCTGACAGTATACGGAGGGCCTCGCCTCGGGGTCCCTTCGGTACTAGCTCAAGAGCAGCGCCAGGAGGTCGATCTCCATAAGCCTCCTCTACCGGTTTCCCTGACGTCATATGTAGACTATGCCCGCCGACTAACGTTTATGTCCCTCTCTGTCGTACAGTTCTCCGACTGGCGTGGGCTGCTGCGGCAAGACTGGTCAGGATGTCTGGTGGCGCCCCCCCTAGGGGAATGCCAGTGATGGTGGCGATAGTCCCCCCATCTCCTCAAGCTACGACACACATCATCACTGGCGGGACCACCAGCAGGGTCGTACCCGAAGTCATTGAGGTGGACTCCGAGGAAGAGGATCAACCGGTCGATCCCAGTCCTGTCACGCCTTCTTCGGCACCAGGTGTCGTACTGGATTCAACACCGGATGTTGATCCTGCCGAGGATTTCCTGAGGGTGTATCCCACGTACGAGCCTTCCAATCGCGTAGACTGGGATGAAATGGCCTCCGACGAGGAAGACAGCAGCATAGTCCACCACCGGTCGTGGAAGTTGATCACGCGCTTCATCAAGGACACCCCCTAAGCGCAATGGCTAGACGAAATGGATAGACTCTGCTCGCGGTTGCGCGAACTGTGCGCTGGGGGAGTGGATGCTCAACGTCCTCACGTACTCATCCGAGATCTTATGGATGAGAAGATTTGGGAGCATGATCGTGGGCTCAGCGTGGGATGGTAGCGGAGGAAGGCGACCAACATCAAGAAGCTCCAGGAGGCTGAAGGCGAGGTCCAATAGATGCAGACTCGGGCAGATGAGCTTCCAGCCTCTCTCAATGCACAATCTAAGCTGGTCTCACAGCTGAAGGCCCAGCTGGCAGAGGCAGAAGAGAATATGAGGCAGGCCTCTGGAAAGATGGCTGCCGTTCAAGCTGGCGTAGAGAGGGCCAAAGCCAAGGCTGACGAACTGCGTCTCGCCGCTGCTGAGGAGGAGTGAGAGCTGAGTCAGCGGCAGCAAGCCTTGGACGTCACAAGCCAACGGGTGGCGGAGCTGCAACGCTCTTTTGATGGGGTCAACCCGTCCATGGGGGGAGTCGACCCCCCGGTATTGTAACAAACCAAAAAACCTTTTATTGGTACTTTCGTGCTTCAATTTTCCTTTCTTTGTTTTGAATTTTGTAGCACGTACGATTTCCTCTATTTGAATCGCCTCGTTACATCCCTACGATGTTTGCGGGACGTTCGGCGACAATTCCCCAAGCCCACGTGGGTCGAGCCCGATGTGAGAAATAGGAGATAGTTGCCTCCTCATCCCACCTAACATAGGAGTGGGGACCATGCTCCGGGCATCTGGGATTCGGATTACCAGTCCAGATTCTCGAAAGATGGGAGAGGCTTGACCGGAGAAGGAACTTTTCTGAACAGCCGAATTACCGTTTCTTCAGCGTTCTCTTACGCACGAATGGTGAAACGCCAGGGGCGCTGAGATCGGTCCAAACAGGTGAAAATGGGAAGTGTGAATCACGATACCCAAGATTCGGGACACTGTGGGGATGGCGTGAAAATAAGGGACAACCGTTAACCATGTAGGAGAAGCGGTATCCTTACTGCATTAGCCTGTAATGGGGACAACAAATGAGGGTCAACCGTTGACCATGTTTGAAACACGGGACCATGTCACAAGTGTTGTCGATCAATCCTTCGGGACGTTGGCCTAGGACAGTTGGCGGACCATAGGTCAGACATCCATACTGTTAGGGGGTCCTTCCAGACATGACACGTCTTCCAGAATGTTGGCCCAGGACGGTAGGTGAGCCGATGCGGCATGGGACCAGGCCGTTAGGGGGTCCCTTTAGACATGAAAGGGGACGGGGGTCCGAATAAGGGGCACGCAAAGCATGGAATATGGAGGGATGGTTTGTCCGAACAGAATCCAGTACTTAGGTAGTTACACCACCGTGGTGGTAGTACACCATATGGGTGCATTGGTTTGATCATGGATCATTCCTTCTTTCAGACAAGGCCTCTCTGGTGAGGGGATCTGTCACTTCCCAATGGGATCTTAGGGCATCCTGAACTTGTTCAGGGTAGAACCGCAGTTTAGTTTCATGCGTTGAGGACACATGGACTCCTGTAGTTTAACGTCATACGATAGGACGCGGAATAAAAGGGAAGATCCTAGGGAATGTGTGGTGCAGTATATATGAAACCGATGTGAATGAGGACTTGGAGTCCAAATCACACCACGTACTCCTGGAGGAAACTCTTCAGGTCGAGGGACCAAGAGTGAGGATTAAGTTGGGCCCGAAGCAGAGTGGCTAGGCGTTCCTACGTACCCCATGAGTATGGGAATCAAGCCATACGTAGTTCTGGAGGCGCAATTTAACGTCATGTGGGACGAGGAGCAGCCCTACTGTGTTGGTACACATCCTGCCAAAACTACTAAGCCCACGTGAGTCGTTCTCGGTGTGGGAAACAAGCAGTGGTGGTGGGAATTTCCTGACACAAAAAGGGGGAGGTTAGGGCAAAGGGACGCTCGGTGAATACCGGCCTAATGACACTAACACGATCATTTAGCGCACCTAGATGCGCGAAGAGAAAGAGCCGAGTATGATGGAATTCCACTTGAACATGAGGAAGTGGAAATGTGTGAATCATGGTGCTCGAGATTCAGATCACGATGATGATGGCATGACGATGGAGGATAACTGCTGACCGTGTTCGCAACACATCATCCTATCGTGTTAGCCAAGAATGGGGACAGACAAATGAGGGTTGACCATTGACCATGTTCGAAACACAGGACCATATCACAAATGTTGTCAAATATCTGTAGGGACGTTGGCCCGAAACGATTGGAGGGCCCTTAGGTCCAGCATTCATGGAGAGCCCTTAAGCAGAGTATCCATGTCTTCTGAGGGTCCTTTTGTATGTGGAAGAGGATGAGGATCCAAATAGCGAGCTCACGAAGCTTGGTCATGGGACGAAGGGAATGTCCGTATGAAAGTCCCACACTTCTGGCTCTTTGTCGAAACACATCTAAATACGACAACGAGACATATTAAAGGGAGGGAGCAGATTCCTTTCCCATATGGAGATCTTAGTTTAGGGTTGTAGAATTCGGACCATGGATGTGAAGAGACATAAGAGGCACATGGTGGAGTAACTCAAACACCTGGCGTGAATGGGAATAGGGGGTTTGTACGGTGCGATGAAAAACCTGACGCGAATGAGGACGTAATCCCATATCACGCCGCCTGACCCCCCTTAGGAGAGGTTTTTTGGTCAAGGGACTGAAAGCGAAAGTTAGGCTGGGCCCGGGAAGAAGTGCCCGGGCGCTCCTACGTATCTCATAAGGACGAGAATCAAGCTATACGTAGTTCTGGATGGACCTTAGACCATGAATGGGTAAAAGGAGTAGGGGACGCATGGCATCAAGACCCGACGTGAAGGAGGACCTAATCCCTATTTACCATGCGTTCTCTGGGGAAATGCTCGAGCCGAGGGACCGAACACAAAGGTTAGGTTGGGCCCGCGGGGAAGTTCCCAGGTGCTCCTACGTATCTCATAAGGATGAGAATCAAGCCATACGTAGTTCTGAAAGGTGGCACGGTAAGGTACCAGTGCCAGGGGAAAAGGGGAATGCGGGCGTGGACCTTGCACTAAAAGAAGCGGAATTTGATAAATCTTGTTTATTCTTTAAGGTGAGTGGGTTTTTTTTTGTGAAGCGACAGGCCTAGAGTAGTAGGCCGTGATGTCGCCACAAGGATCAAGCCGTGATGGGCGTTGACAAATGGCATGGCACATGACCAATACCCAACGTGATGTCCTCTACAACAAGGTCACCACAATGCAGTGCCGTTTTTCGTCGTGCCACCAGGACGATAATTTCACAGTTTAGGGTTGTATGATAGGACCAACCATGCATTTTATCGTCATGCAACGCAGACGTAGCAGAGACGATGCTAGGCAGAGAACGTGCGTAGTGTTATAAAACACAATTGATGGAGACATGATCCCACATCACATTGTACGCTATTCGGAGAGGTAAACCTTAGGCCGAGGGGCCTATATAGAGGTAAGAGGTGAAACAGGGGGAGAGACTGGCTCCTTAAATGGGTTGTACCCGAAGACAGGGCGTTCGGGCGGTCCTACGTATCCCATGAGGATGGGAATCAAGAAACACGTAGTTCTTAAGGGTGTCTTTTAATGTCATGCTGGACAAGGAATAAGAGGGCTAAATATCAGAATGGGGGTGTGCGTGGTGCAGCCATTGCAAACCCGACGTGAATGAGGACATAATCTCACACTACGCCACGCGGTCCCGTAGTCGGGGTCCTGAAGGCAGGACCAGAGAGGTGAATTTGTTGAACTCATACTGGACCCACAGACAAGGGGTCTGGGCATTCCTACGTATCCCATTAAGATGGGAATCAAGCTGAACGTAGTTCCAGATGAGAATCTTAGTTTATGGTCTTAGATCTCGGACCGTGGATGGTGACAACTTCCCGAGTAAGCACAGATGTCAACCCGATCCCTAAGCCCACGTGAGTTGAACTCAGTGTGGGAAACAAGGGGGGGAATCCTTATCGCAATACTTGGGGCGTCCATCAAAGGGGAGTCGGCAGAGAGCCCTGAAGGACACCTTTGACGTGGCTTGTTCTCCCAATGCGTGGACGTGCATGGAGGAAAAGTACCAAGAGTTCTGAGACTCTACTTGGACATGATGAAGTGATGAAGGGTGTGAATTGTGTACCCGACATTTTGGCCTTAATGGGTTGGCATGGCGATAGAGGAAAACTATTAACCATGGTGGAAACACAACGTCCATATCGCGTTTGCCTGAGGTGGGAACAAAAAACAAGCATCGACCGCTGACCATATTCGCAACGCGGGATTTTATCGATTTGTTGTCTGAAACCCTCAGGGGCGTTGGCCCGTAACGGTAGGAGAGCCCTTGGGCGTAGTGTCCAGGCCGTTCTTGGGGGTCCCTCTGGGTGTGAAAGATGATGGAATCCCTGATGCAGGGATACAAAAATCCTGGAAAGCGAGTGCAGACGTGTCCGAGTAAAGCTTGGCATTCCAGGTAATAAACCAGAGTACTCTTAGGCACATTGGTGAACCGCCGAAGAGGGGTCGACGAAACAACTTAGTAGGGAGAGGTACATGGCGTGTTCATTACGAGACCGACGTGAATGAGGACATAATCCCACACCATGCCATATAATCCTCTCATGGAGGAAGGGTAGGCCAAGGGGCCTGAGGCTGGGCCTCGTAAGGGAAGGCGTACGGAATGGTACATGATCCTGACGTGAATGAGGACATAGTCCCACACCACACCGTACATCCCGGGTAAGAGGTTTGGGCGGAGGGGCCCGAGAAGGCCAAGGGGCCTAAGGTCAGGCATCAGTCAGGAAGGCCTGACGGGTCTGCAGTTTAACATCTTACATGAGGACGGGGGTCGGGGACCCGAGGAGGCCAAGGGTCCTGAGGCTGAGCCTCGTAAGGGAAGGCGTACATCATGGTACATGATCCTGATTTAAATGAGGACATAGTACCACACTACACCGTACACCCCTAAAGGGGAATCAGGTCTGTGGGCCCGACCGCTAGCACCACCCGGGGGGAAGTTTGTCACTTCAGGATGGGGCAGAACGAATCACTGCACTCGATGTTTGGGACATCTCGGGGTGGACCATAAGATCCATGAAATTGTTGACCATGTTCGAAACACAACGTTCCTATGGTGACCTAATATGGGAGCAACAAATGAGCGTCGACCGCTAACCAAATTCGCAACGCGGGACTTGTATCGGCTTGTTGCTTGAAAACCCTCGGGGGCATTGGCCCGTATCGATAGGAGAGCCCTTGGGCGTAGTATCCAGGCCATTCTTGGGGGTCCCTCCAGGTGTGAAAAATGATGGAATCCCAGTCAAAGAGTGGGTGAAGCATAGTTGTATCCATCCATGAAAGAGGCAAACATCTCCAAGGGGGATGTGCAGCCGGGTCGAGGCTTGCTCGATGTGAGTTGGGGAAAAAGCGTGCACCCTGCCATGTCTTGACCCGAGGGGCAGATTTTGGCTTTTGGGCTGGGCCAACGGACGAAATGTCTGGGCGTTCCTACGTATCCCATTAGGATGGGAATCAAGCCATACGTAGTTCTGAAAGGTCATGCAGTTTAGCGTCATGCGGTGAGGACGTGGGAGGATAGAAGAACGGGAGTGGGCACATGGTGCAACCCTTACAATCCTTGTGTGAGTGGGGTTGTATGAGTGAGGCTAAGAAAGCCTACTCCCTTCTACAAAAATATCCTCCAAGGAAACTATTCCTAGGGGGGATAGTGGAAGAGAAAAGCTTGGGGTTGGGCTCAAGACGAGGCGTTTGAGCGTTCCTACGTATCCCATGAAGACAGGAATCAAGCCACACGTAGTTCTTGAAATGCAGTTTAACGTCATGAGGGACGAGGAGCATCTCATTTGGGGATATGTAAGGTACGACAAGTAATCCGACGTGAATGAGGACGTAGTCCCACACCATATCGTACAATCCCGTAAGAGGGTAAGTCGGGGAAAACCAAGGGGCCTGAGGCCGGACCGCGGTCAGGGAGACCTTACCAGCTTGCGGTTTAACGTCTCTCGGTAAAGACGGGGGGCCAGGGGCCTAAGGAGGCCAAGGGGCCTGAGACTAAGCCTCGGTCAGGAAGGCCTGACTGGCTTGCAGTTTAACGTCTTGCAGTGAGGACGGGGGGCCAAGGGCCCAAGGAGGCCAAGGGGCCTGAGGCTGAGCCTCAGTCAGGAAGGCCTGACTGGCTTGCAGTTTAACGTCTTGCAGTAAGGACGGGGGGCCTTGGGGCCTAAGGAGGCCAAGGGGCCTAAGGCTGAGCCTTATTCAGGAAGGCCTGACTGGCTTTCAGTTTAACATCTTGCAGTAAGGACGGGGGGAGATCTTAGTTTAAAGTCATAGAGCTCGGACCATTTTGCAGTTTATCGTCTTGCAGGACGAAGATGCAGTTTAAGGTCGTGCAGGACATTAACGTGCAGTTTAAGGTCATGTGGGACCATAACGTGCAATTTAAGGTCATGCGGGACCATAATGTGCAGTTTAAGGTCATGCGAGACCATTTTACAGTTTAGGGTCGTGCAGGACCCTTTTTTCCCTAGGCAAAGTATCGCTTGAGGAATTTGGCATTGGTGGGAGGGGTTATACGCTCTCCATCCGTGTTCACCAAGGAGTATGCTCCATTGGGGTAAACCTTATGGATGATATAAGGCCCTTCCCATTTGGGTTCTAATTTGGGTGGTTTCCTACCGGGAATCATTGGCGCTCGAAGGGCCAGTACCAGGTCACCCTGTAGAAAAGAGCGGAGACGAACCTTCTTGTTGAAGGCCCTCGCTATCTTATCCTGATGCCTTTCCAGATTGTGCAGGGCACGAATCTGGTTCTCGTCTAGTGCTTCTAATTCATCTAGACGGATTTCGGCTACCTCATCTGATGTCTGGTGATCATAGACCGCAGTGCGTAACGATGACAGCTGGATCTCAATGGGTAAGACGGCCTCAGCTCCATACACCAGGGAATATGGGGTTACCTGGGTAGAGTTGTGAGTCGTCATCCGATAAGCCCAGAGGGTATTGGGGAGCTTGTCCGGCCAACTTTTCTTGTTCTGACCAACCATCTTCTGCAGAATGTTAGAGAGGGTTTTGTTGAACGCCTCGATCTGTCTGTTTGCCTGCGCGTGGTAGCGGGAGGTATGGTTCGAACGAATTTCATACTTGGCGTACAATTTCTTCAGTTCAGCCGCTCGGAAGTTGGTGTCGTTATCAGTGAGGACGGCGTGAGGGACTCCAAACCGGTGGATAATATTGGAGCTCACAAAGTCAACGATGGAACAGGCCTTGACCTCTTTGAGCAGAACTGCTTCCGCCCACTTGGAGAAGAAAATTGTAGCAGTCAGGATGAACCTATACTGGCGGGCTGTTGCCGGTGGATACCGTCCCACTACATCAAGTCCCCATACCGCAAATGGACAAGAGTACTTGGTTGGGTGGAGGGGTTCCGGCGGCCGATGCAGGAAGTTGGCGTGAACTTGGCACGCGTGGCATCTCTTGGCATACCCAATACAATCGTGGATCATAGAGGGCCAGAAGTACCCCAACCTCCGAATTTGATGGGACAGCTTCGGCCCAGCTTGATGGGCTCCACAGGAACCGGCATGAACCTCTTGCATAACTTGAGGTATCTCTACTCCTTGGATGCAACGGAGGAGAATACCATCGAAACTCCGCTTATAAAGGATCTGTTCAAGACTGGGGCCACTCTGGAGGGTAAATTGCAGCGCGTGGCGTCGAATTCGCTCGCACTCGGCCCGGTCGTCCGGGAGGCGACCATTTTGGAGATACTCGACAAAAGGTGCCCTCCAGTTGAGAGTGGCTTCAACCACTGCGTCTGACGAACCCAGGACCCCTAACGTGGAGGGTCCGGCAGTGAGATGACTTACCCGCAAGCCATCATTGTCCTCTTGGGTGATGGGGGAAATGACTCTTCGGTGTGCCACATGTATGATCAAATCATCTTGCTCGGGTTCTGTGAGCGACCTGGCTAAGCCAGCCAAGGCGTCTGCTTGGCCGTTCTGCGACCGTGGGACATGGGTAACCTTTGGTCGAGAAGAGAACTGGTCCATTAGGCGGAGGGTGTACTCCAGCAACGGTACAAGCTCCGGATTCCTGACGACGTAGTCGCCATTAACCTATTTGATTAACATCTCAGAATCTCCTTTCACATGTAGATGGGGAACATGGATTTCAAGGGCCAACTCGAGGCCAGTGATGAGAGCCTGGTACTCTGCCTCGTTGTTCGTACAGCCTTCTGACAACAGGAATGAGTATGGTAGGACGGATTGCGCCGGGGTAATGAAGACAACGCCCATACCCACTCTGTTGAGCTTGGGATCATTGAGCCGCTTACCAGTGGGGCTTCGGGAGGCATCATCAAAATGCATTTGCCAACACGGGACGACATGATCGACTGAGAGGATCGTCTCGTCAGGAAAATCCAGATCCAGGGATTGATCCACGAAGGTTGGATGGGCAGCTAAAAAGTCTGCCAATGCCTGTCCCTTAATGGCCTTCTGAGGTACGAACCTGATATCAAACTACTGGAGAATCACCGCCCACTGTGCTAGTCGTCCAGTCAGCATGGGGCGGTTCAGGATGTACTTCAGTGGGTCTACCCGGGAGACCAATTGCACCTCATGGCGCTGCAGGTAATGTCACAACTTCTGCACGGCAAAGACGAGCGCAAGGTATCTCTTTTCGATAGGGGAGTATCTGACCTCCGTATCGAGAAGCATGCGGTTGAGATAGTAGAGACTGTTCTCAGTACCCTCGTTATTCTTCTGGGCGAGCAGTGCACCAAGGGATCTTTCCAGGGCGGTCACGTAAAGGACCAGCAGCTTTCCGAAGACGGGCGGCATCAAGACCGGAGGTTAGAGCAGATACTGCTTGATTTCCTCGAAGGCGGTCCGACACTCCTCATCCCATTCGTAGGCGGTGCCCTTCTTCATGAGCCGGGAAAAGGGGTTACACTTGCCGGCCAGATTCGCGATGAATCGGCGTATATAGGCTAAGTGGCCTTGAAGGCCTCGAAGCTCCTGAATGTTGTTCGGGGGAGGCATTTGGCTGATGGCCTTGATCTTCTCCAGGTCGATCTTGATACCTCGGTATCTGACAACAAAGCCCAGAAACTTCCCAGAGGTGACCCCGAAGGCACACTTCAACGGGTTCATCTTTAGGTGACGGGAACGAAGGAAACCGAACACTTTATCGAGGTCTTTGAGATGGTCCTGGTGCTGACATGATTTGACTACGAGGTCATCCACGTAGCATTCCACCAATGTCCCGAGAATCGGCTTGAATATGCGATGCATGTCCCTCTGATAAGTGGTACCTGCATTTTTCAAACCGAATGGCATAACCTGGTAGCAAAAGGTACCTTGGGGAGCCCTGAAGGCAGTGGACTCCTCGTCTTCGGGGGCCATCCAGATCTGGTTGTACCCGGAATACCCGTCCATGAAAGAGAGAGCTTGGAATCCGACCGTGGCGTCAATCAATAACTCCGTCACAGGGAGTGGGAAGTCATCCTTTGGGCAGTGGCGATTAAGATCGCGGAAGTCGATGCAGACTCTGATCTGCCCATTCTTCTTCCTGACTGGCACAATGTTGGCAAGCCATTTGGGGTACTGGACTTCTTTAACGAAGTTGGATTTGATAAGCTTGTCAACTTCAGCCTCAACCATAGCACCATGAGAAGGGTGCATCTTTCTGGGAGACTGCTTAAACCCACGATGTTTCGCCGGGAGGCCCAGACGGTGAACGGCTACCTGGGGATCTAGTCCTGGCATCTCATTGTAACTCCAAGCAAACACATCACGGTGTTGTTTGAGGAAGTCTACGTACTGCTGCCGCTCCTCGGGGAACATGGCTGCACTAATCAATGTGGGTTTCGGATCTGCCTCTCTACCAAGGTTCACCTATACCAGTTCATCAATCGTGGTAGAGACGCCTTCTTCAAAGGCGGGGGGAGCATCCTCCAGGTCTTCCTCTCCACCCGTGGGGGGATTTCCCGCAACGGGAGGTACTTCTGGGCTATCAAAGCCTGAGGGGCAGTTGGTGCCGGCTCGGGCAGCAATGGTCATCACATCAGGAGAATCACTTGTCATTGAGACCATAGCAATGAAGGCAGTCGACCCTATCCCATCTGGCCTTCGGCCTAAGGGGCCACGTTTGATGATATCAAAGCAGTGGTGACGTGTCGGCCTGAGTCAGTTAATTCCAGCCCGACGGAAGAGACACGTATGGCGCACCTCCATTGTCATAAGCTTGACATTTCGGTACCGTACAGGGGTAGGAGGTTTCGGGATCACCTGATCCTGGTTGATGTAGGAGTACGAGGTGATTTTCTGTCGTCGCTTGGACATGAGAACATGCCTTCCTTGTGTACCCGAAACAACAAAACATTGCCCCATGTCAGGGGTCGTGGCCTCCAATCGGTGGATCGGGAGGACGTAGGCGTCATCCATGCTTTCCCAGGGATCACTTGTGACCGGGGCAGGTTTATCCTCACTTACTAGGATTTGCTTATCTTTACTTTTGTAATAACCCGCATCCAGATAGCGGGCCTCACAAGAAGCGAAAGGGGACGCATCTCCTTGGAGCACGCCTACTCAACCGTTGAGTGAGTATTTGAGGCACTGGTGATACGACGAAGGGACCGCTGCATGCAGATGGATCCATGGCCTACCCATCAACGCGTTGTAGGCGGTGTCCTAAGAGACGACCATGAACTCGGTGCTAGCAATTAAGCCACCGAACTGAGTCTTCAGGCGGATCTTGCCGACTGGGGTTTGCTCGGTCCTGTCATACCCCTGGATTCTGAGGTCAGAGGGAGTTAAATCACCTTCAGACAGACCCAACTTTCGCAATGTCCGAGTCGGAATTAGATTGATTCCGGAACCCGTGTCAACGAGGCAGTGGCGGACTTCCACGCCATTGAAGTGGCCAGTGATGTACAGCGGGCGAATGTGCCCCTATAGAGTAGGGTCCTCATATTCACCGAAAAACGAGATAACCGCCTGACATTCGGCATTTTCAATCGTCTCGGTATGGAAGGCTTCTGCAGCTGCTACCTCCGTCTCAAACTGGAGGGGGCTCCTTAGGGCCTCGGAAAGTGCCTCACACATTTCGGATGACAGGCGAAGGGCCTTGAGGATAGAAAGCCTTGCCGGAATGCCGACCAAGTGCTTCAGGACATCATACTTTTGTGCCAAACACGAACCTCTGCTTACAGGAGGTCGTTCGGAATTTGGAGGCATAGCGGGTCCTGCTGGTTGAACCGACGATCGGCTAGTACTGGGTACATCTTGCTGCCTACTAGTAGAAGCCTGGAGAGTAGTCTCCGGACTAGGATTGGGCAGCGGAGGCTGGCCTGTAGCCGGGCAATACTGATTGTGATACGAACGAGGCAGCTCTCCCTGATCTAGTAGCATGAACGGCGGTGGAGGTAGAGCTGAGGGCGTCAGATGGGGTTGCGCGTGCTGAGCTCTGCGCTGAGCCTGCTGCCTGGTCGCAGTAGCGTGCACGGCTTGGCTGAAAGTGCCTGCTGACGTACCTCGATGACCGGCGCGGTTGCGATTCTGCTGACGTTGACGTCGGCTGGAAACGTTGGGGAGGTTCGCCTGGCGCTCCCCCTCATCGGGATTCATATAGGGTTTTACCAGCTCCACGGTGTTAACCGAAGTGTACCCCTGGCTGTCGCTCGAGGAGTCATCCACCACTGGGCGGATTCTGGGAGGAATCCCCATTTCAGGGGGCATAAAGTCACCGAGAGTGCGGGATGACTACGGCAACGGCGGTGCGCGTTGCTTCTTCTTGTGTCGCCACTGCTTGCCCTTTTGGGAAGAGGTCGACTGTGAAGACGATGCGGGGGTACCAGCTGCTTCTTCTGAAGGTTACGACTGCTTCAGGCGTTCCCGGATGATACCATGGGCATAGACGACAGTTTTTCGAGCCATCCAGTCGTCGTATTTCTAGGATCCGCGGTTGGGAACCTACTGCCACTCGCCTTCGCTGTCGCTACCGATCTCTGACCCTGCAAAGACACCCGCCACTTACGCTGGTGTTGGGCCCAACTTGACTATGTTGTTGTTGACCTGGTCTTGAAGCCAGTCTTTAAACACATAGAATTGCTTGAGGGTGTTCCCCAGAATCCGATGATAAGGGCAGTAGTTGGGGTGATCGGTGAGATTCGCCTCTGTCGGCCTTCTGCACTCGGGCAGACGCACAATCCCTTGCTCTAGAGCACTTCAGAAGTAGCCAGGGACCTGATTTTCGTTGAACGAATAAGTCTGGTGCCTTCTTTACGGATAGGGGGCCCTGGGGGCCTAGCCCTGATGAGGGGCCGGAGGGGCCTGCCGAGGAGGCGGTGCCTGATTGTCTCGCCTAGGTGGTGGTGGCGCATTGCGCGGGGGAACCTGTCGGTTCTGAGGCAGTCGCTGCTGGGCAGGAGCCTGTGCTTGAGGTGGAGGACCTCTGCGGGGTTGCGGGGATGGTGCCGCTGGCAGTAATTCCAGCTGCCTAGGGGCTTCTATTTGGGCCACCGCGGCGGGTTCAGCCCTGGCGGTTCTCCTGACTGGGATCATGGGGGGAAACAAACGTGCCTGGCTAGCCTATTGAAGGGCTTCCTCAAGGCGCTGAGCCTTATCTGAGAAATCTCTGAACCCTCTAGGGTAGTTCTGGGTAATTAGGGAGGGTACCAGCTCTGTCTTGACGTTCCCCACACACATCGTCAGTAATTGCTCCTGAGTCAGTGGCATATCGAGGGAATACGTAAGTCCCTTCCACCGGGCGATGAAATCTGCGACTCGCTCATCAGGCCTCTGCTTGCACTTGAAGAGGTCTGCAATGCTAGTCTTCTGCGTGGTGGAGCTGAAATGGTATAAGAACTACCGGCGAAGATCCTCCCAACCGGTCACCAATTCGATAGGGAGCTGGTTGTACCAGACGAATGTCGGACCTTCCAATGTCTATACGAAACATCGGAGCTTGGCGGCTTCTTGCTGAGCCGGGGTCCCCAGCATGGGGCCACACCTGGAAGAAAAATGATCCAAGTGCTGCGGTGGGTCCCCTGTCCCATTGAAGGGCGAGAAAGTGGGGTTCCCAAAACCCGGAGGTGCGGGCATATCATCCACCCACACGGGATAAGGCTTGTCATCCGGTGGGATCGCCACCTGCCGCGTTTCCAATGCTTCGAGGCGGGCTGTGAGTGCCGCAATAAGATCATCCGGGTGGGGGTCCCTGTCCTGGAGGGGATCCCTAACCACAAGTGTGTTGCCGGGTTCCTCAACACGGTAGACGGCTTCGGCAGCTCGTGGATCAACTGGCGGAACAACCTGTGGGGCGACTAGGGGAACCCGGACTGGATTCTTCAGATTGCCCCATCGCTCGGGAGGGTTTGGCGAGACGTATCGCGCCCTCTTGCCGTAAGTTCCGGCTTCTTCCCTGTCTGCGGTAGTAGCATGATCAGGGTTGCCCGGAGGCATCTCACCGGGGGGAACTTGTTCCTGCCCCAGTTGCCCCGGCCTGGGATTACCATAGTCGGGTCGCCGCTCTGCAGCGCGCTCAGCCAAGAGTTCGTCAACCAGCCTCTTCTTCTCAGCAAGCTGTTGGCGTAACGTGGCCTTCTCGGGATCTTCTTCCATTTTCTACGCAGAGGCAGACGGGTCGGAGTGCTTGAAAGTTCTGACGTGCTCCTTACCCTTGCTGGTATTTCGACCGAGTACCAACGACTCGGTGGGTACGAGGAGGACTAACTGGTTCCTCTGCTGACGGGTAACCCTCCCTGATGGGTCCAGCAGTGGCGGTACGCCCTCGGATGGTAAGTATCCATCAAGGAATTCAAGCTTGTCTTCCTTGTCCACTACATCAGCCATGTGGACCGCGACCCCTCTCGAGGGCATTTCCTCGATGTCGCATAATGAATCGGGCTGCCTCCGGATAGGGTCGAAGAGGAGAGCGGCATAATGTCCCCAACCACAGACTTGTACATGGGGGGTAGCTTCCCTGACGATTCTACGGAGTACTTTGAAACTCTGAACGCATTTTCGTTGAAGGGCGCTCTGGCGGCCTGGCGACTCAGGGTGCTGGGCCACAAGGAGTGCAGTCGAATCGATCAGGTGACATTGCTCGCCGATTTCTTCGAAGTGTTCTCGACTTCTGGGGTACACCACTCGTTCGTAACGAAGGCGGAAGTGTGTCACCCATAGGGTTCGACAAAATCACCCCACTTCTTCAAGGGTAAGAGACTCTGGTACGCGAAAATTCAGCGCCACCGTCGGTCAGAACTTCTCCGGGAAGTAATCCGCTGCAAGAATACTCCAGAAGCTCCTGGGTTCGGACTCAGGGTCTGGCCCTGTATTGCCCCACTCATCAACCGGGGGAGGCTGAGGGACCGGTAGCGGTACCGAGGCAGACCTCTGGGATAGTAAACTCGGCGGCGGAGAATACGGCGAACGAGCTGACTGGACGCCGAATTCTGGGCCATCCTCTGAAGAGTGAGGTGACCTGGCCACAATGTCACGATACGACGGGCTGATAGCCACAACTTCTGGCACAGGAGTCGCGGCTACCGGCGACAGGTCATGTCGTCGCTCTACTGCCGTTGGCCCCCAAAATTGCTCATCTCTGGTAGAGGTAGAGGGCGCTTCTGGTGACGATGGCAGTGATTGCGCGGTCAAGACCTGCGGAATTCCCAAGATTTCTTCCTCCTGGATGTACCTGCGGAGGGAGATGGGAATCTGGTGGACCTCATATTCCGGGAGAATGAGACTAACGCGCATGGTTCCTGCCCCAGTCCTTGATACGGAGGAGCGGGGAGAAGGTTCCATTGCTGAGTCGCATTCCGCTTCCGAGTCAGAGAAGCGGGCAGGTTTGATCTCCACCCGGGCCTTCACAGGACTCTTCTTGTGGCGACGATGACCTGCTCTCCTACCCCGGGGTTGCTCTTCGGGACACGGTTGATTTTCATCATGTAGCCTCGGGGCAGCGCTGGCGCCGTGGCGGAGGGGACCCTCACTCGAGATGGCCGAGGTGCGAGGGGCACCGGGGAAAATGTCGAAGGGTACATGGGGAGGACCTCCATGGACAGCACCCATGTGGGCGGAGCCTCTGTTGAAACTGGCAGGAGCATGGGGAGGACCTCCATGGTCTATGCGGGCGGAGCGAGGCTGGCCTTCACTCCTCATGTTGCTGGGGTGAGGAGGACCTTCGCCCATTGCAGAGAGGACGTAGGGAGGACCCCCACGTTGGAGAAGGACCGGATGGATGGTTCCTTCAGATCGGCAGTCGGGGGAAGTAGGATGGACTCCATACCCTGTATAGTGGGCGCGGGAAAGGTTTTCGCGCTGAGCGTCACTGCCGCGGGGCAGGTCTTCCTTCGGGATGGGGGTAGCACGAGGCGTACCTCCATGACGAGCTTCGAAGCGGGGAAGGCCCACGCTCTATGGAATAGTGGTACGGGGAGGGCCTCCGTACGGGGTGACATCACCGCGGGTTAGTTCGTGGCGATCACCACTCAGGCCTGCCACCCGGAGAGTCAACCCAGCCTGCCCGTGGGGCGGTTGGGGTCTCGATCCTGGTTGGGCGAAGGAGTGCCCCTGCTCAGCGTATGAAGGGGCCCCATGATGCACGTCGGCGGTGGCTCGGTCCACTGTAGCTGTTGACATTGACGCACCTGGGTGGGCGTCCTCAGTCCGGGCCCGGCGCTGACGTCGGGTCAGACGAGCTGGTGCAGGTGGTGCAGGGGCATAGCCTGCCTGCTCTTCCTGCGGAGCCGGACGGCGGCGCTGACGCGGCCGGGCGGGAGCTCTTGCCTGGAGCCCTTGGGTCGGGACCCTGGGCGAGTTGAGCCGGACGGCGCCCGCCTCATCAGCGTAAGGCGAGGATTTGTCAAGGCGTTCTGGGGACAGGCTCCTGAAATGGTTGAACGTTGGGGTGGGGAGCAGGGGCTCCCTGCGCGGCCTGTTAGGGCGGCGTTGACGGCGGGGCCTGGATTCCTCCAGGTCCAGGCGGGCCATATCCCGAGTTGGGATGACCCCTTCCTCCTCTTACCTGCGCACGAGGTTGTTGATCACCCTTTGCTAGATGAACTCTGATGGGGAAAGGGGACGTGGGCGCCCCGTATTCCGTGATGTGGCGGCCGTCGTGGCGGTGGCGGTGCCAAGTGGGGTGGCTGTGGCGGTGTTTCCCCTGCCCCTGCGTAGGCGAGCGGACGGTGATCGCGTCTCTGTAACAGCAACCTGGTTCCTAAGAAACGAAGGGATCAACTCATCAGCACTGAGAGGAAAAGGATTGACAGCCAGTGCCCCAGCGTCCTTCCATTCTCCACGTCTGTAAGAAGGATCCACGCCAACACGCTGCAGAATGGAGTGCCCCATGTTCTACTGCCCCGAATTCTGGTGAGTTTCATGACAGGCCCATTATTTGCTTGGCGGGACCATGCACCAGATATCTGGATCCGGTGACACGTCAATCTACTGGTGTCTCGAACGCTACTAATCTCCATATTGAGGAGAATAATTTCACGTCGGGTTCACCATTTCTGTTTCCGACGCTTTCGCCGGGGCGCGCGCATCCATCCGTCCGCGGAGGAGGACGCGCGGTGCTTGTTGCCCCGCATTCCCGCTTTCCAAAGGAGGGCGGCATTCGCTCCTTATTCAGGGATGTCTACTCCTTGATCGAAATGGGATGATGGGATGTCGGTTCTTCCTTCTGTGGATTCCTCCTCAGAACTCATCACCTAGTCCGGGTCTCCCTCATAGATTTAATACGTAGTTCGTGAAACTCTTCCCAGTGCCATGTTTCCATGGACGCCGGTTAATTACACTGCTTCTGTCGGGACATTCCAAAGGGTCCAGTCAGGGCAGCAACCATCAGTCGGGGGAGTAGTCACGTTGAGGCATCAGTAGCGTGTCTGGATGGTGGGGAACCTGGTATGTCTGTCTATTATCCCTGGTCACAGGGCTTCTCGAGGGCGTGGAAGCCCGAGACATCCCACATCGAGCGCGGGGAATTATATGCCATAGACATATATCTGAGGTTTTCCTCGGCTTACCGTGTTTAACACAAGGTACGCCGCGAGTTTAACGTCCAGCGTAGACAGATCAACCCAACCAGAGCATTAGCTAGGATAGATCGGATTGAGGGATTTCCCTTGAAGGGATGTCGATATCGGGGCCAGCCCATGGGCGGCTGTGAAGAGGAGCGTACCGACATGGTCTCACCGAGATATGACGGTCCGGGCGAGAATCGGGATGGGTGATAGGTGGATGAATGGAGTGGAGGGGGAGTGAAATGGGACCATCGCAGGGGCGACGGTGAAGTTGGGATTGAGCCTTGAAGAGGCTTCCTACGTATCCCCGTGGCAGGGAATCAAAGTCCGCGTAGTTCGGGATGGTGCCGGTAAACCGACGTGAAGGTGGACCTTGGTCTGATGGGCATCGTCAGCGTACCGACGTGAAGGTGGACCTTGGTCTGACGAGAGATGGGCTCGAACCTCTGGGAGGATTCCTACGTACCATGCCTTGACACGGATCAAAGTCCTCGTAGTTCGGAGGGTTTCATCGGTGAACCGACGTGAAAGTAGACCCGTGGTTCCACTAGTGGTGGGCTTGAACCTTAGGAAGGTTTCCTACGTACCATGCCTTGGCATGGATCAAAGTCCTCGTAGTTCAAAGGATTGATGGAATATAGTTTAACGTCATGCGGGATGACAATGAACCCTGTCGTGAATGAACGACGGGCGGTGGGTGTTGGTGAACCGACGTAAATGAGGGACCTTGGTCCGATGGGAGATGGGCTTGAACCTCTGGGAGGATTCCTACGTACCATGCCTTGACACGGATCAAAGTCCTCGTAGTTCGGAGGGTTTCATCGGTGAACCGACGTGAAAGTAGACTCGTGGGTCCACTAGTGGTGGTCTTGAACCATAGGAAGGTTTCCTACATACCATGTCTTGGCATGGATCAAAGTCCTCGTAGTTCAAAGGATTGATGGAATATAGTTTAACGTCATGCGGGACGGCAGTGAACCCTGTCGTGAATGAATGACGGGCAGTGGGTGTCGGCGAACCGACGTAAATGAGGGACCTTGGTCCGATGGGAGATGGGCTTGAACCTCTGGGAGGATTCCTATGTACCATGCCTTGACACGGAT
This sequence comes from Viscum album, assembly GCA_963277665.1. Lineage (NCBI taxonomy): Eukaryota > Viridiplantae > Streptophyta > Magnoliopsida > Santalales > Viscaceae > Viscum > Viscum album. The sequence continues at coordinate 1,843,977,009 of OY728132.1, read as the reverse complement.
CAAAGTCCTCGTAGTTCGGGTTATGGAATACAGTTTAACGTCATGTGGGATGGGGGTGAACCGACGTGAATGATGATGGGTGGGATTAAACCTCAGGAAGGCTTCCTACGTACCACGCCTTGACATGGATCAAATACCTCGTAGTTCAAATGGGTGTGCATTTTAATGTCATACTGGACAAGGGGGGCATACAGTTTAACGTCATGCTGGACGAGGGTGAAACTCGACGTGAATGAACGACTGAGCAATGTGTCTTGAACCTCATGGAGGCTTCCTACGTACCATGCCTTGACATGGATCAAAGTCCTCGTAATTCGCTAGGGGTGGGGGGTCAGGGTCGGTGCTCACTCTAAGCCCACGTGAGTCATGCACGGTGTGAGAAACAAGAGGTTGCAAGGACCTGACGATCACGTCGCGAAGGATGCGTCCGTGAGAAGCGAAGAGGGGCTTACGCGTTAGGCGGCCCATGGTGTTGGGACTTACTCCAGGATGGAGGCCCAAGGTGCGGCAAAGCGCAGCGAAAGAGGGATTCGGGACCAATGATGGGAGGTGCCTCGTTCCCTATCACGCCCTCCACTGACCTTGGTAGTGGGGAAGTACGGAGATGCAGGGGTGCAACCATCCGTTGGAGAACTAGGGTCACCCTTCTCCTGAGAACATACGCCACTCCAATAAGGAGGATATCACCCCCTGTGGATGGGTGATTCCACTCCCGTGGAGACGAGTGGCGTAAAAAATGTTCGAGCTGGGGGGACCCTGCGTGCGAAGCACGAGGTCGGATCACAGTTTAACGTCATGTGTTGAGGATGTGGTGCTTGGCAGTTTAACGTCCTGCAACTCGGACGAGGTGGGTTCACTCCGCACCCCTAGGACTTACATAACCGGTACCCTCTGGTCCTTGGGGGAGGGAAGGTACCAGTAAGGTCGTGGTCACGGGGGGGTGTGGAACGAACCATCGAGGGGTCCACGTTAGCGTGGCTATGCGAAGAAGCAATAGCCGTTAGCGTGCCTATGCGAAGAAGCACTAGGCGAAGCAACACTACGAGTGGTATTGTCCATGGGACTTTGAAATCACATCGTGAAAACCTGGAGGGTCGCACGAGAAGAGGAATTGCCAAGCAAAGGAGTGTGCTTCGCGAAGCAGAGTGCCTTGGCCTTAGCATGGGGCATAGGTGTGAGTGGAAGGTGCTTCGCGAAGTGGAACAGTGTTCGCGGAGCACTGCCTCGCGAAGAAGGGGTGCCTCGCGAAGTAGGGTCCTGCGAAGCAGTGTGCTTCGCGATGTGTAGCGATCCTGCCTTAGCATAGGGATCACTAGTACAGGTTGGGTGTTTCGCGAAGCATAAACGCTCCGCGGATGCCCGTGTTCCCTTGGGAATCCCTTTCCTTCGCGAATGCCCTTGAGCTTCGCGAAGGGCATCTCTCTCGGAAGAGGGGCTCAAAACGAGACAAAGCAAATGCGTCTCGCGAAGTAGAAGTACCTCGCGGAGCTCATGATTCCCGGGGCAAAGAGTGCTTCGCGATTCGGGAGAGGAGAAGCCGAAAGGTCGGATCGTCCGTCCTCGGGACTCAGGGGGAGTCCAGTATTTATAGGCAAGGGGCGCCGCGAAGCAGAACTCGCGCGCCGCCTCAGGAGCTTCACGGCGCGCTCGCGAACGTCAACGTCATCCGCGGAGAGTTACCGTCTCTGGAGCTTCGCGGCGCGCTCGCGAACGTCAAATACGTTCGCGGAGAGTTACCGCCTCTGGAGCTTCGCGGCGCGCTCGCGAACGTCAAATGCGTTCGCGGAGAGTTACCGCCTCTGGAGCTTCGCGAGACCGCGATGCTTGGGGTTCTTCACGTCGGTGCTTCGCGGCGGTGCTTCGCGAGGTAGCGTGCCATCCTCCTTTTTCGTCCCTCCCCTTCGTGCAATATTTTGGCGCCAACAGGGGTGTGAACCCATGACCTCACGAAACACCATTCCACCAGTGATATTGCTTGTATCCATATGAGTGTTTAAAAGATCTGACTAGTATCAAAACAATCCATCAAAAAGTATTATTTTCAAAATGATTTTGAAGGAATACCATGTGTTTTAAATGAACTGTTTTTGAAATTTTTATTCAAAATAATTATTTTTTAAAATGTTATATATATCAAATATTTATATTTGATATATTTTTTTAAAATAGATTTATTAAAAAAATTATACTGGTTTTAAAAACACATACTGGGATATTAAATGATCATCCCATATTTTAAATTTTTTCTATAGAAATCATAGATGCTTTATGTCGGTCATTGACGCTTTTGGAGTTAGCACGCATATAAATGTACTAGCCATTTGTTTTATTTTTGGTCAACTTTGATAAATGTAAGGTGTTTTATAATCTTTCAAAACATAGACCAGTGAAAGGACCTCTATTGTATAAATCGTTGTGTACTTTTTAGTTATATTTTATAAATTTTTTTACACACCATTTTTTAGCACGAAATTCGGAAGTGCGAGCTCAGGGTGTTGTAATTGGTTTTAAAAGAACGGTCTAAATAACTTTCGAGATTCAATGCTGCCTTTTGAGGAAAATAAAATCTACACGTTAGAAATTTCATTAGATAGTTAAGTCCCATTAGAAATTATTTAATTCTAATGATAGAAATTCACAATTTCCCCAAGTCCAATGAGTGAATTGTGAGGGAACAATTCATTTAGGGGGAAATGTAACATCCCGAGATAACATAAATTGTAATTAATTATATAATAATTTTCTTATAAATTAAAACAATCTATGAAATTATTTAATAAAATTGTTTTATAATTCATATACATTCATTTGAAAGGTAATTGTAAATAATATATGTATATAAGTATTATTTTTCATAATAAATAAATGTTATTGATAATTTTGGTATAGAAAATCAATATTTTATTATTATAAATAATTATTTCACAACATTTAAACATTATACGTGTTTTAATTATAAATTATGGTATAAGTAGTATGATATTATATTACCATTAACAAATGATTTTAGCAAAATCGCTTCATACCAATGAAAATATAATAAAGCTGTTAAGGAAATCAATAAATAAAATATAATGATATTTCATAAAATACGCTTCTATTTAAATTTTATAATACTTTTAAATAAATCATCATTTTGAAGAAAATTATATTTAATATCAAATTAATATTTTAAATACAGCCTCTACAAATATGGTTTTACGAAGACAATGGTTAATTGAACATTAATAAATTTTTGTTAAACAAATGGAATAATTTATAATTTCAAATATGAATAATAAGATTATATATTCGTGTTATTTTGAATTATAAATTTTTAAATAAATTATGATAATTCTATTATAAATTTATTTTATAAGCTATATGAAATAATCGATTTTATTTATTTTCAATTATCATGTTAGTACAATTAAATTAAATGATATTATTATAAATTAATTTATGATTAAATAATAATAAATGAAAAATACATTAAAAGGTTAATAAAGTTTTTGTATAAGGGGGAAATGTGATCTGTTTCGGCCAAGGGATTCGTGGAGGCCGAGCGCGGTTTGCGAGTTGTAGGGTTCGACCAAGGGAGAAGAGTCGGGCCAAGCCATGGTTATTGTGAGGGTTCACTCCGAGTCGAGCCGTGCAGTAGTCAAACCTGAAATAACGAAGTCTAGATCTGGATCTACGATTCGATTTCGAGTCGTTTGGGTGGATTCTAAAGGCCATTTCCAGTTGGATGAGTCTCATGGAGTTTCTAAATCAGATATGGAGGGAAGATAATTTTCATCTTCCAGAATCACAGGTTTGTGTTATTTATTTTGTTTTGATATCTGAATCTCGTTCTAGATTCGTTTTCAAATAACGATTTGTCTTGTTGCTGGATTTTTCTTTAATCGACTAAAATAGTATAACGAATTTTTATCGAATTTCAACAATTCAGATTGTTTGTTGTGTGGCTGTGGTTTGTTCTGTTGTGAATAAGTCTCTACCCGTTGCAATCCATATCTTCATCTTATTTTTATTTTTCTTCACCGGATCTAACATGTAACTATCAACGACACATAAATATATATTTCTATCAGATTGAATGAAGATTGGTCTGAATTCTGTTCTATCATATCATCAAATTTAGTATTTCAGGCACCGCAGAATCCATCATGATTGATTTAGTTCCCTACATAAAACGAATTCTGTTTTGAGTCATTTTACGGATGCTTTCTTCTTTATCGTTGAGTTAGAATGGATCATAAATAATTATATCCATTAGTTTTTGGATTCATATGAATTTAATTTAATTCTTAATATGGAATTCACGTTACTGTAATATAAAGTAGCATTGCCTTCTTAATTTTGCAGTACTGTGTGTGAGAGCATGACGAGGCAGACTCATGAGGTAGAGTGCATTGGCCTTGTTTCTTCTGTTTTTCAGTGAGTGACATTTTTTCCAAATATTTCTCCATGGGTATGAGAGATAGAGAGTCCGAAGTGGAAAAATTAGAAGTATTCTACTTGCAACCTCATATAGGGTCTTCTGCAAATATTTATGTTAGAGATGATTTATTTTAAAATAATTACTTTGAAATTCCATTTATTTTCATTAGAGAAGTTTGTTTGTTTATTTGGGAATTATGATTTCTATTTTTTGGTTCTAGGTAAGTGAATATAATTTTATTTAATGTATTCTATTTTGAAAATTATAATTCATTATAATTATAATATTTATTTTCAATTAAGTATTTATTCAAATTAATTTTTAACAAATAATTATTTCCAAATAATTATTTAGTTGAAATATTGTTTTGATAGGGAATATTGACTACCATATTTTTATGTTTTATTTTAAATGTAAGGGAGTTTCTATCAATGTTTTTATATTTGTAATTTATTTCTAAGGGATATCTTCAATTAATTATTTTCCACTCATTAATTTTTTTTGTAAGAATAAATAATTATTGTCTTATATTTTATGTAACAGATATTTTTTAATATAATTTCAATTTTTTGTTTATCAATTCTATAACTAGCATGGGATTAATTTTTTACCAATTTAATGTAATTTAAATATGCTTATATTATATAAGAAAGGGATTTATTAATTTTTAAGAACTTTCTTTAAGTTTAATCAATATATATACATGTAAAATATTAAATAATCACATTAAACCCAATTCTCTTATTTTTATATTTTAGAATTTTAAACAATAATAAATTATTATTTGTTTATTTGGTATCTATTGTCTTATTTAAGAATGTTGAATTTATTAATGCATCATTTTATTTGGAAGGAATGCACATGGGGGGAAGTGACCATATCAAATAATTTCAAATGTTTTTTAAGCAATTAATTAATTTTAATAAATCTCTCTTCTTATGCTTATATGTTTTGAACATAATAATATGAACGAAATGATTATTTAGAAACATAAATAAAAGAATTTATTTAATTGGGAGAAAAATGTAATATGTTACTCTAAATAATTTTAAAAGTATTTATCTGTGATATATATATATTTTTCTAAAATTTGTATTCCTTCTAAATTTTTTCTAAAAAAGTGATTTATCGAATGTAGAAGTTATAAAAAAGAATTTTCTTTTCTAAAAATAAATTAAGAATGATTTCCATATTATTTAATGGATTATAATTTATAAAGGAATATCATTAAAATTTTTCTTCAAATTTGAACCCACACTTGTGTATCAGGATGGAGAACGAGGAATGAGGAGTGAATCCATGACCACATGGAATATTGTTCCATCAGTGGTATTGCATGTGGCCTCTGATTTTTCTTAGAATCTACCTAGAATTAAAACAATCCTTAAAAATTGTATTATTTTTGAAGTTATTTTGAATGATAATCCAAGTGTCTTAAATGAACTGGTTTGGAAATGTATTTTCAGAATAATTATTTTTGAAAATTATATATATATATATATATATATATATATGTCATATATTTATATTTGTCATAATGTATTTTTAAATGAGTTTTATTAGATGTTTTAACCACGTTTTAAAAACTTTTAGTGGGTAATTAAATCCACATCCCATATTTTATTTGTTTTTCCCAGGAATCATAGAAGCTCTATGTCGGTTATCAACTCTTTTAGAGTTAGCGTGCACGGAAGCATAGTATGCATTTGTTTTATTTTTGTTCAACTCTCATAAATGTATTGTGTTTTCTAATCATTCAGAACCTAGACCTATAAATGGATCTCTATTGTATAAATCACTCTGTATTGTTTAGTTAGTTTTTTTTATAATAAAATTACACAGCATGTTTTACCATCGAATCTAGAGTGCGGCCTTAGTGTGTTCCACAATGGATCTCCCTCAACATTATAAAACACTACCTTCCTCATGAGTAAATCCATGATAACATGATCTAAATACAACCAATCCGTGCTAAGGATGATTTCATTTGGACATATCCATAAACATGGTATATCTAACCAAGAGAGTTTCTTACCTTGGACTGTATCATAGTCTCTACACACATCATACAAGTCAGTTGGACCTCCAACTGGCGTCGTCAATGCCAAGGGAACTAGAAACCTCTCTACCACAAGTCCCAATGAATGGACAAGGGAAGGTGATATAATGGAGTGTTTCAGTCCAAAATCAAAAAAAATAATGAAACCATATAGATAAAATATAAAAGGGTTCCTTAAAAGATGAATGGATTGCCGATGTTGGAAAAAAATTAATCATGAAGTTGATAAGGATCTACTTGATTACCTGTCTCATCCAATTAGATATCACATTTATAGCTTCTATCTTATCTCTAAGGACAAATATTTTCTCAGCATTGTACTCTACCTACACTATATCCTATCTTCTAATCTCATACTAGAAAAGCTTCTATTGTTGTCACATCTAAAGTTGCCTCAATAGAGGAACTTGAAGTGGAACATCTGACACGCGCTTACTGCTCAGAAAGGCCTGTCACTCTCACTACTAATGAAAAAAACCACCGTATGAAAACCATTCTTCTAACTCCTCTGAATAAATATGATAGCCACCACCCCTAGTGAAATGAGATGATGAGGGGTGAGACCTATGCCCGGCTGACTGAAGACCCTTATTCCTTGAAAACTGTGAATCCCAAGCCATAGATAATATTTATGATGAATTATAAAAACTCCCATCTTATGAAGATTTAGTTTTGTCCAGTGTTCTCTCAATAAGCACTGGTCTCACCATCACCTCAAGATATGCCATATGCATAAATGGTGTGGCATGGTGCCGGATCTTTAGAAGTAAGACCTCCTTGAAATTCATCTCCCTCACCTCATCACCAGGATAATATTTTGAAGAATATCCTCGAAGGGTTCTAAACTAGATATCCAACTCTCACATGCTTCAACTCTTCTATCAAGGGCTCAATAGCTCCCGATGACTATGTACCATCAATGTCGAGGAAATGAACTCTACACGAAGCATGTCTACGAACATCTCTCAGGAGTATATAGAGTCCTCGCGGTCCATGAGGAACATGAAAACCCACTACCTCACATCTCCATGCAACATCATCAAACGTAGAAAAACATAGTGCTCTTTCTGAGAATTGATAGAACTAGAGGCTATTTAAACTGCCTCAAACTAGTAAACTATGATCGAATTGGAATTAGAGACTTGATACATCTGCAAACTCTTGAGCTAATGCTCTTAGAGTGTCCTCTTCCAACTATTGTTAGTATAGATCTCCACTCTGAGGTGATCTACTATCTTTTCCTGTTGATCATCGTTGGTGTGAACCTAAAGATGACGTCGTCCTGGATCCATGCAAGCAGAAATAAAAAACTTTTAGACTCCCAATCCTAGTATATGGAATATTTAAAATTAATTAATTAATTGTTATCTTGTTAGTTTTTTAACCTATCCAGTGGTTTACCCATTTCAAACATACAAACAAAGAAAAATGATGCATAATCCTTTCCTTGGTATCTAACATGTAACTAGTACCACATTATATAGTGGTATCATCAAACATAATGATTCATGGATCAAGTCACAAGTGTCTCTAATACCCATGTTTCAATCGGTCTCCCATTTTTATATTTCTTATTGAACATAACTTACACTGTTTCTCTAATAACCTATACAACCTCAATTGTCCCCAACTATATACACCATACTATCCATAAAGCGGAACCATTAATACCAATCTATCATGACCTCTTCCCCAATATGATACCATAATGAGGGTGAGAGATAATGACTTCCCGATTCCTGCCTCCAGTGGACCCCATGTTGGTGACTAGCACTGACAATATAATAAACAATCATATGGGAGGTATTAACATCTAAGTGAAACATGTAGAGGAGAGAGATAATAAGTATTAACCAATGAACACTTGCTCAGACATAGATTAAGAAATCCAAATTTCAACCATGAAACCCTATATAGTAAAATAACAATAGGAAGTGAAACCACAAGTACCAAAAATGTAAATATGGCTCTGACCACGAAGCCCAAACAGCTCTAGAAAAACCACGAGCTAGTTATATATAGACCGATCTCCAACCTACTCTGGATGACCTGATAAATAGTTTATGTATATACGTATGGTGAGAATAACAATATACTATGTTGTATCCTCCCCGAACCTCTAATTAAAAAGATATATAAATTATGCTAAATCACTATAAATAATAGGGAAATTAACTCGGCACCTAAACATGTATACAATGTTCCCATCATCGCCATGGAAATCTATCACCATGTATCTCAACTACAGAAAATATATAATATTAATGAGTCATCATGGGGACCCCACTCCATGTTTCTAACTAACTTTCAACTAGTTTTTTACTATTCCCCAACATCACATGCCCAGATCCATCCCACTCCAAAACAGGTCATCCCAAAGAGACATGGGAAGGCGTCATAACATGTTCCTCATGCATCACAACATCATATCATCCTATATCACATCATCATATATAGTAAAATAGTAGTTTCTAGGATCCACCAAAAACCATACAATGTGTATCATACATCATTTATTATACGACAAGCCATTTCAACCCATACATCGACTAACTTTCAAAAGCCATCACATCCTATACACATAATACATGTAATTAGCATATGGATACTATATCTGGGAATACATGTGTCTAAATGAACGTAAGATATTATATCCATATACACTCATATATGGGGAAATAAATCGTCGCCCATTCCATCAAATGTAACTACCAAGAGAAGTGAGTTGGGCCAGATGGGGTAGACATCTTTCTATCTTCCCTCCAAGATATTGAGGAAAACACCATTCTAGATTCCACTGGGTGTCAATATCCATAACAAAAATTGAAGGGATAGCTTATGAAATCATATTATATAAAAGATATAATATATCTCACGCCACTATCACTCTAACCTAGTATTTGACTCAAATTCATCTAACAACGCTCGTAATGCCATCTTCCACTACTAAGAACATATATCCAATCAGAACGCAAGTATTTAAAATTTGTATATTAATTATATCAATTATTTTTATCATTTCCTTCTGTTAATTAATTCATTATACATTAAATAACCATTATCATTATTCCACAATACAATACATTAATCATTAGAGTAAATTCCATGCTCTTCTGGCATAATACAAACTGAGTCTATGGTTTATCAAGATTAACATCTTTTATAACATTTTCATTCCATCATTACAAACCCTGTGGTTTAGGAATTAGCTTTTCTATATTAAAATCATTTTATAATCTATGTACTATAGGAAATTCATCCTAATCTACCATTGTGGAAATCAATGAAGTTTTATGTCAAGAACATACTTATTCCTTAAGCAGCGGGGAAATGAATGAAGTTCAACACAAACATCCCAGCCATCATCCATAAAAAATATTAATATGTGAGCATCCGTACTCATAACATCACATCAATATTTAATCCTAGATTCAACCCATTCCATCATCTCTAGTACCATCCCCGATACCCACATGCATATCCAGATGCATCTTTCCATCATAGGTGTCAACTACTACCACATCTTCTAGGCCTCCTTGCCCACATCACATCATCCATCCCAAGCTCATCCATATTAGGCTCAATTCAAATATGAGCCTCCCTACACCATATCAATTCACATAAAGAATCTCAAATACAAATCACATCACAAGGCATAAAGAAACAAACATAATCAATAGGGAAAACTATTCCCTACACAAGGCATCCAGCCTTCACACATAAATGAGTTCTCACAAGCCCAAAATCAAGGAAATAGACCTTCTCTTTTAGAAGGAAAATCATGACCTCTCAATTATATTTATCAAAGAACCAGTTATTTTTCGAAATGTAATTAACTGATTCACTAGTGACACGTTCCAACTATGGGAAACCTAAGGCATCAATCTATCATAAGCTATAAAAAGGTAAACATACTATCAAGAGTTAAACCAGTTTCCACAAACTATGAGAATAAAATTTCTTAATTAACATTAGTTTTAGAATTATCAACATGTATAAAAATTCTTCACATTATGTATCAATTCAATATATTTCATGGAAGATCATTTTCAATTATGCATGCAAATTTCATCAATTTGATTACCATAAAATTATATGAAACACCAGATTAATTAAAATGTGCCACTTGTTTACATCTAAAGCCAATTAGTTATCAATAAATTATATGTTTATGTTCGGTAACAATTTCAACATGATAATCCAAAAATTAGAACATTCTAACAAAGCATCGAATTGACATCACACTATCTACAAAATCAAAGGTAAAATCGTCATAATGGTATAAAGCACATCAACATGTGATCAGAAAAAAAAATTCATTATTGATAGATTTCAATCATTATTAGATCAATTAAACTCCCATACATAGGGCCAAACCATTAAAAATTTTCAATTTCATATAAATAAATAACGATTCAATGAATCCCCTACCCCAAAGGCCTCCCTGTAATTTTCCTGAGAATAGTCCAATATTATGAATATCTGAGAACCTCTCCCATTAGGAAACTGTGATATCCTAAAGGCATCATGCCAAAAAGTCACAAAAAACAACAAAGAAAACTCATTTGAATATTTGATATAAAAAACCATAGAATGAAAAGAAGAACTAGGAAGAAACGAGACTGGCTTGGGAGAGCCCACTAGAAAATAATGAAATAATGCACCTTGGATCACCATGGATTGAAGAAGGAATACGATGGTTGATCCCTATTGAATTAATCCTCAACTTGCAATGAAGAGGTTCAACTTCCACTTACAGAATGAGAGAATGTGTAGGGTTTTAGGAAAACCCACAACCTCTGTTATTTATAAAGCCACACTACACAGAATATTTACATGGCATGAAAAAAAATTACATTATATAAATTTGAGTGTTCAGATGTCCTGAAAAAATGTGCCACCTTAAGAAATTTGACATAAAATTTTTACATATCATGAACCAGACTCAACAAGTCATGAATTGAGAATACCTGGTGTGAAATACATACATGAAGTGTATTCTCCCAACATTCATCTTTTTGATATTGATCATCACCAAACCCGCTCTATGCCTCCTTCTATTACCGTGAGCTTCTGAAACATGAAAAGGGTCCGAGTTCATGGGTCTATGGAATTACATATATCACAAAGTAAATATGTGAATATGGAGAGAATATTTTAGAGGAATATCTTTATGAAGAACTAATTTATAATTCATACGAGACTCTAAAAATAAACATGTGAGATGCACCACCCATTGTAGTAACATTATTTATAGTGGATAATCCATGATTAGTGTGAAAAACCAATAACGAAGAGGATTTCGTCTTATTAATGAACCTTATAGAAATACCACATGTTATTTTACATATTTACATTCACACATGTTTTTTATGGTTGATTAGTAAAATACAAAATAGATCCATATGCACTAAATTGCAAAATGAATTAAATTCTAAAGGGGGTAAAGTTTTCGTGAGAGTTTTAAGTTTGATAAAAACTAGAGAACACATAATTCCTCCCCTCTCAGGTGTCTCCACCTATCCTATTTGTAATTTCCATTGGTATCAGAGTTAGGGAACCTTCTAATTGAATCTATTTTGGTGACCCATTGAATTTAATTAACTTAGATGAAGTGTATATTCTATTTTTGAAGCTCATTATATAGAAAGATATATATCCATCACTATTAGTGTGGAATCAAAATAATATTTTAAGAAAGTAAAAAATATGTTTAATATATTGGGAAAGTAGGCGATAAGGAATGTGAAAATCAAAATGGATTAAGCAGTACTGGATTTTAAATAAATTTGTAGGTTCTTATCTCCATCATCTATTTATAATTAACCTTTTGATGACACTATTTGAATATTTTATGATCATGAAGAATCCAACATTGTGAAATATTATTACTATAATGGAAAAAGTTATTTGAAAAATATAAATAACGATGTTTTAGCAGAAAAATTTATTTAATCATTGTTTTTTTTAAAATCTCAACTATAGGAAGAAGGTAATTCCATGTAGAATTCATTAGGTAAGCATGTTGGAAGATTCAATAGGGTTTCAATACTATATAAAACTAAGGGATAAACTACCTCACTTTTCAATGAAATCATATCTATTTTTGATGAAATTTTATGAAAATAGATATAAGAAATTAAGTAATTAATGTTTTTTATGATATTTAATTCCATGAATTTGAGATGTTTCATATAATTTCCTCAAATGTAAAAAAATACCAGTTTTCTGTACAATCCAAGAGTGAAATATGTTCATAATTACATGATTTATGTAAGAAATATGCATAATGAAATGCTTTAGAATATTAAGAGTATTAAGGATGTCTAGTTGAGATTATTGGAAGATGAAAATATCATTCTCAATATACAACATCCTGTACAAGAGAATAAAATGAAAAATCATGAATGAGTTAATGTTGGACCTTATCAATGATATTAAAAGAATTGTTTTGTCACTCTGGTTTTTTAGAATAACATTCCCTCAACAGGGACTCATTCTATTGGAAATGAAACCACAATATGTTTTGGGGAAGCATCCACCTCACGAAAAAGTAAAATATCAACCATCATACTAAAATATTCACATGAATTGAATATTTTTTTTGTAAATTAGGGGAATAAAAAAGAAAAATTCCAAAAAAAAACTGGTAAATAAAATTTCTATGAATCCTAAAAAAATAATAGGTATATTTGACTATGTTTACGGATATTTCCCCAAATTATGTCTAAATTAAAGGTGAAAAAACCTAAAATCTTGAAGTACAAAAATATGGACACATTGAGCTTACAAGAAAAATGGGATTTGTGTATAAGAGCCCACAACAACAAACATTGATGAAAAATAGGAATTAAGAAAGACCGCTTTGGGAGATAACCAAGCTACTCCCATGAAGTTGTAGAATATGGATAACCAGTATGTCAAACCTACTAGATGAATATTATTATATTTTTTTTATGAAACTCCACACCAAAGAATTTTATAAACATTCCATTTAAATCAAATAAAGAAGTGGAAATCTAATAATAAATAAGTTGTAAATTATGGATATGCATAAGAAGATTCGTATGGTAGAAAACATTTCTGAAAAGGATGTTGAGAAGTTTCCAAAGGGTGGTGACTCAAATATAAATAGAATGGTTTGTGGAAGGTGATATCTAGCTAGAAAATCCAAATATGTTAAATAAATATTTACTATAATATTTTGAGATTTTTTTGAACAATGGGAATGAACTTGATGATTCTAGTTCCAAATCAGTTGATACAAAGATGAAGTCCATAGATAAATTATATAAGTGCATGAAAGAAACTATACATTAGTAATATTCCCCAATTCACTATAAGAAGAAATGATGCTTGAGAGTGAATCAAATAGTGAAATCACTATTGTAACTCAAGAAATGAAGTATATTCTAGATGAAATGAAAATTGATACTAATAAGTAGTCCATGTTTTCACAAAATTATCAAATATGGAAACCTACATAGAGTGAAAGCATCAAGAAAATTATACATTTTAGATTATCATGAAAAAATAAATTGTGATGAGAAAAAAGACTCAATCCACGTTCTGTGAAACAGAGCTAATAAATTCAACATTTTCCCAAATATGTTATTAGTATGTTCCAATGTTGGGGATTAAATGTGAGGTTTGAATGTGGGTTGTGATACTTATATAGATTGTAGTAGTAACAAAAATGATAGCTTGAAATTTAAATTAGTATTCATTTAAAATTGTTAAATTTTTTAACTTGCATCGAATTTTCTTGATGATTTATTATGAAGGAAAAATACAATAGTGATGGAGTATAGAAATCATCCATTAGGGGGAGGTGTAGATGAAGTCAAGTCTAGTAAGGATTTATTGTATTCTTAAAATTATAAACTCATAAAACCCCAAAATATATTGATTTTTGGGGTAAGATATTCTCTCTCCCTTCATTATTATATTGTATATGTGTTGTACTTATCAAGGTATAGTGTTTGACCAAAAAATTGTGGAAACATAGTTACTTGTAGTTGAAATTTCTAATGTATTTTGTGAAGTTGAGAGTTAGATCATGAATTTTCTTAACAGTTTATTTTTGAATCCCTAATGTGATGAATTTTGAGTTGGCACCAAATTGGGATATTTTTATGGATGATTTTGTTACTTTATTAATGTCACTTTTGAATACACTAATCATGCCAATATATACTAAGATATGATTTACTCATTGATCATTGCTATGAAATCTATAGTGACATCCTTATTTATGGAAATAATATGATCATAGGGAGAAAACATAGTATTTAAGTGGATGAGTGGGGCCATAAATTATGCGTGTTAAAGGTTTTCACCACTTCATATTTATTTTTAATAATGAGAATTGATAAATTAAAATTGTATTAAGGTTGTGTAAAAAAAATCTAAATGAGTATTTTTAGGTTCCCTTGGGTTTTGATGTTGCATATATTATAATTTTTAATTAATAATTCATGTTTAGAAGGTAAATGTATGTTGGGATTCATTGAGAATGGGTGATGGCTAAAAGGTATCCACACACAAAATAGAGTAGAGGCCACCCATTCTTGATTCGTAAAGAATAATTAATCATGGATACATTAGAGACAAAGGGAGTATCACCTGTCGGAAAAGGAAGAATGATGTTTTGGATACCATTTTACACCTTTTTGGATAAGTTCAAAGAGAAGCTCCTAAAATCAGATGACATTATTTGTCGCACTTCATGTAAGAACATGATAATTTCTAAATTAGGTGTTCCACTACCATCAATTTTTTTTTAATATATATGAATTTCTAGGTACACTAAACATCTTGAATGGATATTATTAATATTGAAAAAGACTAAATGTTTTTATAGATAATGAAGACACAAGATTTGGAAGAAGTATATGATAGTTTGATTCTAAATATAACTAATAAAATCATGGTGGAACAACAATTATATGATTTTTCATTAATGCAAGATATTCTAGAAGTGAAGTCCATGAGAATAGTCTATATTGAGTGTTCAGTAAGATACATGTGCATAGGAATTTTGATAAAGATCTTAATGATGTGGTAATGAATTCCAATGGCGTTTTATAAAGTTTATAAGTGAATGTTAATGGTTTGAAGTAGTTTGATGGAGCCCAGAGATTGAGTGAATAAATTCTAGTTTCTTGATATGTTCATAACGTGTGGCTAGTCCCCAGACTCATGGTCTTTTAAAGTTTTTATGTGTGGTTGATTTAGCTGGTGTAAAGATATACAGTCAATATTTGTCCTCTACCTCATAGTTATTTGATTAGTCGTGTGGAAGATCAATTAAGTCATGAGATCAATCCAATTACTTATGGATTATCAATATGGTAGGATGCTTTGTTCAAGTTGTTGATCTTTCTGATTTAAGATCAATGGACATGGTCAATTATTTGGTCATGTGGTTCATTTTTATACCATGTCTTTTCTACTTATTTCTCAATGTATATTTGAATGGTCATGCGGTTTTCCCACCACACACTCTCATATCAACCCCATCTCACATTCAATTTAATTGGTATAAAAAATCAAAAAAATATAGGATGTAAATGATGATTTCCATTTTTATAATTTGAAAAGGAAATGAAATTAGACGATGATTGGAATATTTTTAAATGTTTAGAAAAAACACCAATTTTTTTTATATTCATGTAATGTTTTTTACTTGATATTCACGGTGATTCAATTTATATTAAAGTTAGAGGTATTTGGGAACATGTAAATGGGTTTTATAGAATAAAATAAAAAATTATTTGAGATTGATTTCTATTGACACATGAACTATTATTACATGATATAAACATCATGATAGTTATCAGATTCATGATACTATATTGTATATAGATAATTGATATACATTGTGATTTTATGGGATATAAATTAAGATTCAATCTGTTCATCCAGATTTTTCAGAACTGATAATGGAGAGAAATATGATAACTCTAGATCTGTTTTGAAACATTACAATGATGAATAAGAGAAATGGTATTGAATATCTGTATATGTAGAGGTGAGTCAAGTAGATATGTTATCCAAATTTCAAATCATTTAACATGTATTTAGTTGTATTCAATGAATAATTCAAGTTGAAAATATTGATTGAGATTATCTTCAAGTAAGAATATTGTGTGATTCATTAAAAAATCATAGAAAAGATTTCTTTTTTTGTGGATTTAAGTTGATTATTTTCTGTATCTAATTTCTATTAGTAGAAGAATATTATATATATATATATATATATTTGTGATTTTTTTGTACTAATATAGGTTGAAGAATATCTCAAAAATGTCTAGTGAGAATAAAGAAATGAGAAGAATAGAAGGACTATAAGGTTTATTGTAACGTCTTGAAAATTCTATGTAATTTTTTATTATTATATGGATTTTTTCTGATACCACGCACTCCGAAGGCACATGATTCTGAGGTCCAAAGATCCAAGAACGGAATTTTGAATTTTTTTAAGGTACGTTCAGTAAACGCAGAAGAGGGTTTTTTCACTTTGGAACAAGTGCTCGGATAGAAAATTTGCAGCCACCATAGAATTCAATATCTTTGGATTCGCCTAGAATTGACTTAACATCGTCCGACAAGGGCCGAACGATTTTTTTTCCGGACATTTAAGGAAAAATAATAAAATAACACAAAATGTTATTTTATATTCTTGCTCATCCGTTGAGCGGCAGACGACGAAGCTGCGGTGCGGTGACGAGGAAAGGATGGGGCACATTAATGAGGATCATTAATGGCCCGTATCACACAGCGTAATGATGCAATAAAGGGAGGGTACCTATGAAATTGTTTCATAAATAAAACAGCATGACGACATGACGTCCCAACGTAACTGAGACGCTGCAACATGGTTCCTTTAATTATTTGGCACATGGGCAGGAAAAACTTAATCCTTGCCGACTCTCTGACGAATCACAAACGGAAATTCCTCTCCCATGAAGAACAATGATGAATAATGAAAAACGATGAAAAACACCGGTGAGACTTCACCGACATCGATGAACCTCGAAGAACTGAGCTGAAAGTGACATCATTAACACCTTGAACTCTCAGGGATGAACGCTTCGACATCAAATGTCAAATAGGTAGGGGTTTAATTTTTTATTTTCAATATTCTTCCCCATTCTTCTAATTTTCTAGAAACGAAAAATTTGGATCAACCCACAAACATGTTTCTCCATAATTCGTACGTTTATGCAGGTGGGTGACTTTTCTTGGGAGATTTATCATTCGAGATAAAAACCTTACATGGAATGATTGAACTCCAATCCCCGAACCTACCCCTTGATTTAAACATCTAATGCAGAGGGACCGGGCCGAGACAAACAAGGAATGAGCACCTCCGCTCGTGTGTTCTTAGTGGCCGCATTCTCGAAGTGACGGTAGTTCGATTCCGGTGCCTGAGTTGGGATGGCAGCGACCTGAGGGACACTTTGGCACAGACAGGTTAGAGAACGGACCATCAGAGAAACTCGGGTGTCCCGTGGAAGGGGTTGCTGACTGTGGATGTGGTGCGGATGTCAGCGCGCCGCGACAACAGGAAGCCGTGGCTGGTTGGCCACGACGATTAAGTAATGGGGTGTCAGCTGCCGCGTGGAGGGGGTGGCCCGTATTCGGGCCACCCGGGCGACGAGGTATCGCGGTCTGTCGAACGTGGATGGAGGGGACCTGTATACGGGGGGCCAGCTAATGCTAGACACGGCCCAGCTAATGCGTCTTGGCCGGGTGTCACACTACCGGTCCGCCCCCCTGGCGGGTCGTGACCCCATCCTAGCGGGCCGCTCCCATTAGGCCAGACCCCCAGCACAACGAGGCAGACCCATGGCCCAGACGAACATTCCCGTGCCGGTGGGCCATACCCCCACCTAGCGGGCTGGACCCACACCGATTGGCTGGACCTGTGCCCATCATGCCGGGCTAGACCAGACCGGGTCGCCAGGCGACCTAGCGGGCTAGACCTTCAGCCAAACCTGGCTGGGTCTAGCGAAGCCTATTGGGCCTGGCCCACTGGCCTGGTCGGACCAAACAAACCCCGACCCTAAATATGTTATGTCAAGTCCGTCTAAATGAAAAGGGGTACGTGGGACCCTAAGCTGGGTTGGTCGTGTCGGTCTGAATGGGTCGGATCTGGCCCCATCGTAACTGGTACCCTATTTACTGAAATGCTCGTATCTTGCAAACGACACGTCCGATTGATGTGTCGTTTGTGGCATTAGGACCCTATTAATGAGGAGAATCTTTTGGCATGATTTGTGGTGAACTTCATGGAGATCGAGATGCAACGAATGACTTGAGAAGTAGTTCTCCCAAGCGCGCTACAAACGGAACCCTGCGGTTGGCTGAGACCTGATGACTGCTCGACGACGACCCAGTGGGAAGAGGATCTGTGTGACCTGGTAGGCCCATGGTGGGGAGTGACTCTCTCAGACTTGGAAGACCCACGATACTCAATAGGAGGAGTACCTCAGTTCAGCCAAGGTGGGAAGCGACTCTGTGCGACCCGACAAACCCACGGTGGGGAGAAGCTCTGTGTGACCCATCACACCCACGGTACTCATCCGGGATGGGTACCACAACAATCCAAGGTTAATGGGAAGTGGCTCCATGTGACCCAAAAGGCCCATTGTACTCGATAGAGGAGGAATTCTCCAGCAGCCAAGGAGTTTGATGATATGACTAGTGATTATACGATCACAACCCAATATGTATACCCGGTGTGAGTTGTCTTGTGCTTCGTGCTTTACTTTGAGGATTTTTGTGTGGTATTGAAATTTTTTCCCGGGGTCCCTATTGAGTATTTTTATACTCAAACCTGCACAAGTTTCACCAACATGTGTTGTGTCTGGTGCTGAAAATTGACGTTTCGACAGAGGTGCTCAGGGGGACGGGACTGATAGACTCTATGACGGTGGACATGGAGACCTAGGACCAGTGTAACGACCCGGACCCGGGTGCCACGCAACGGGTGCCCTGAGCCCGGTTCGCCACGTGACCTCAAGCGCATTTCCCCAAACGCCAGAGGCTGCCGACTAGCAGCGAGGGCCCAGGTCTGATAGTGGAGAAACTATGCCCTCATTTGTTAAAGTGTAGCGCAACGGAATACAAAATAAACATACAACGACAGCGGAAGCAGTAAACATACACAACTGAAATAACTACAGCAGTGGATATAACCAACATTATATAAGTGATGATGCTACATGTTTCAAGTTCTAAGAAAACAGCCAGAACATGTTATACATCAATACAGTACAACAAAACAAGCAAAACAGCTGGCAGCGACATCGTGAGCCTAGGCTCGGTCCCATGCCCTCCTACTCCTCAGCAACAGTCAAGTACTTGTATAGGGACTCTTGCCCCTATCTACACCTGCAGCAACATAATCTGTTTGGGCCGAAAAGCGTGACCCAAACAGGGTGTGAGAAATATATCTCAGTAGGCACCCAGCAAAGGCCCGTGCTCAACTGTGTGTAAAACATGCAACAAGTGTGCAGTAGTAAAATGAAATAAACTAAGCAGTACTCTAAAGTAGCTAACTTAACAGTTAAATTGCCATTTTATTATTCATTTAATTCCTTTAATTTAGTAACATTTTTGTGCTCAATAGCACCAAGCCCTCAGGCCAACCAGTACCGTGCCCTCAGGCTAAAATAGTAACCATGCCCTCAGGCTTGCCCTCAGGCCATACAGAATCCAACCCGCAGGTATTGCCCTCAGGCGTAACAGAAATTGCCCTTAGGCGTAGGTAGTGTCTCCCTCAGGCACAGAAGTCAATCCCTCAGGCACGAAAGGTTTCCCTCAGGCGAAATAGAACATCGCCCGCAGGCTAAAACAGTCACGCCCTCAGGCTAATCACAACAACGCCCTCAGGCTAAACAGGTAACCGGGCCATGCCCAACATATCAAAATGCAGTAAACAAGCAATTCCTCTCAAGGCAATTTGACAATTACTACATTAAAGGCATACCCTCGGGTATCCTGGCCAAACGACTAAACAGTGGAACACACCCCTGGGGTGGTTCCAGATCCAAGCAACGATCCCAACCAACATTTTATTATCACAATTTAATCACCCATGCAATTCTAGGCATTAAATATAGCAACAGCCTCATCCACACGACACCCCAACATGGGTTCATGGCACAAAACGCACAAAAACGCGCGACAGTTGGAAATTTACACCAAGCCACCTACCTTATATGCCAACGAACGTTATACCCGAACGCCGACTCCAGAAACGCCCAAGAACGGCGTAGATCTGACGAAGAACAAAACCCATTCAAACATAAATAACTTATGTTAGGGGAAGAATTGGTAAGAACGGTACTAGGAGAGGAGAGGGCTTACCCGTGCGGTTCCAACGAGATCGTCTGAAGCCGAATCAGATTCCAGACGAACACCCGACGGATCTTCAAAGGTCCAGCCGCCTCCTTTGGCTCCAAATCGGATCAAGTGTCTCCTCTGCCAAATGAGGAGGCTACTGCCTGTTTTAAGCCGAAAAAACAAAGTACACGACGTGTAATTTTGAGTACACGGCGTGTACTTCTTTCATTTAACTGTTCATTTGGCGGCATCGCCACACTGTTCATCCGTCGACCTGAGTACACGGCATGTACTCCTGAGTACACGGCGTGTACTGTCGCCCAGCTGGCGGCGACTCCACTGCCTTACTGTTGAAGCATGCCGACTGACTACACGACGTGTAAGGTACCACTACACGGCATGTAGTCGGTTCCTACTCCCCGCGTCGCCGACATGGCTACACGCCCCGTGTACTCATCCCAACACGGCCAAAAGTACACGACGTGTGGAAAAGTACACGGCGTGTAGTTCCAAAATTTAGGATTTTCCCCCATTTTCCATATTTTCTCAAAAACACTTAAGGAAAAGGAAAAAGAAGAAACTCATACCTCAAAAATAAGAATCGGGTTCTTACAAACTTCACCCCTTAGAGCAATTCGTCCCCGAATTTCCCTTCCCAGGGTGGAGAAGATAAAGCTCAGAACAGCTCTGGCCACTGAGCACGTACGTTGGCCTCCCACTCCCAGGTCTCATCCTGCACTCGACCATGCTGCCATAGCACCCGTACGAGAGGAACTGACCAGCCTCGGAGAACCTTCGTGCTTCTGTCAACGATACGGATCAGATGATTCTCAAAGGACGCATCCTGATGAAGCTCAACCTCCTCTGGCTGAAAGGTGTGAGATGGGTCTAAATGGTAGCGACGCAACTGAGACACATGGAAGATGTCGTGCATGGCTCGGTACCGCTACGGTAACTGCAACCGATAGGAAACCAGTCCGACTCTCTCCAGAATCTCAAATGGCCCCATATACCTTGGTGAAAGCTTACCCTGTCTCCTGATCCGCTTGTGTCCTAGCCTCGGCGAAACACGCAAGAAAACCCGATCCCCGACCACGAACTCCAAAGGTCGTCTCCGGCGATCAGCATAAGACTTCTGACGAGACTGCGCGGTGGCCATCCGCTTCCATATCAACTGGACCTGCTCAGATGTCTCCTGCACGAGCTGTGGCCCCAGTAAAGCTGCCTCACCTGCCTCTAACCAGCACAAAGGTGATCGGCATGGCCTACCATATAAAGCCTCGTATGGTTCCATCTCAATAGTTGCCTGAAAACTATTGTTATAGGAAAACTCGACTAAGGGTATATGCTTTTCCCAAGTGCCCCCAAAGTCTAGGACGCATGCACGCAACATGTCCTCAAGCACCTGTATCGTATGCTTTGACTGGCCATCTATCTGAGGGTGGTATGCCGTGCTCAGAAGCACCTGTGTACCCAGGGCCCTCTGAAAACTCTTCCAGAAATGAGACGTAAAGCGGGCGTCCCTATCTGAAATGATAGAACGAGAGACCCCATGAAGACGTACGATCTCTCGGATGTACAACCTTCCGAGCTCGTCAACACCGAAGGTCTCCTTGATCGGCAAGAAGTGAGCTACCTTCGTGAGTCTATCCACAACAACCCACACGACGTCATTGCCTCGAGGTGACCTCGACAATCCTGTCACGAAATCCATCGCGACATCATCCCATTTCCACTCTGAAATGGGTAACTGTTGTAACAACCCAGCTGGTCTCTGATGCTCTGCCTTCACCTGTTGACAGGTGGAACACCTCGTAACAAAACCAGCTATCTCACTCTTCATACCCGGCCACCAGTACTGACGTCTCAAGTCTCGGTACATCTTGGTAACCTCAGGATGAAATGCCCAAGTTGAAGCATGAAACCCCCGCATCAGCTCCTCGCGTATATCCCCTGGAACCCATACTCGTCCATGGAAACGCAAAACCTCATCGTCGCCTCTCGTCCAACCAGGAGAAGGGTCCCCACATGCCACCGACTCCCATAGAACAAGGCCTTCTGAATCCGATAGCTGTCTCATCCTCACTCTGTCCAGGAGGGTAGATGTCACAGCTAAAGATGAAAGATAAGTCTTCCCCTGACTGTCATGCACCTCCAGATGCATCTCAGAGAACAAAGCCATGAGCTCCCACTCACCACTGGCCTCCTGCACTGCCTGTATCTGAGTCTTCCTGCTCAGTGCATCAGCTACTGCATTACCTTTAATAGGTGTGTAGGCAAGCTCAAAATCGAAGGACTGTAGGTACTCAACCCACCTTCTCTGCCTCAGATTCAGGTCACGCTGAGTAAATATATATTTGAGACTCTTGTGGTCGGTAAAAACCACAAAATGCTCTCCCAACAGATAATGTCTCCAACAGCGCAACGCATGCACAACTGCAGCCAACTCGAGATCATGCGTCGAGTAATTCCTCTCATATGGCCTCAACTGCCGAGACCCGTATGCAACAACTCGGTCTCCCTGCATCAAAACGGCTCCCAGCCCAATCCCTGATGCATCACAGTAAACTGTATAGCTCTTCCCCTGCTCTGGGAGTATCAGGATCGGTGCTGATGTCAACCTTCCCTTCAGGTCCTGGAAAACTGTCTCGCAAGCTTCTGACCAAATGAACTTCACACCCTTCTTAGTCAGACCTGTCAACGGTGCTGCTAAGCGGGAGAAGTCCTGTCTGAAGCGTCTGTAGTAACCAGCCAGCCCTAAGAAACTCCGTATCTCAAACACGTTCTTAGGCTGCTCCTAGGAAACTACTGCTCTCACCTTCTCTGGGTCTACTGCAACTCCTGCCTCTAAGATGATATGACCCAGGAAGTGAATTTGGTCCATCCAAAAGTGGCACTTCGAGAGCTTAACATATAGCCGATGCTCTCTCAGTGTACTCAATACGATCTCAAGATGGGTGACATGGTCGTGTCAAGTGTGAGAGTACACCAAGATGTCGTCCACAAATACTACCACAAAAGAATCAAGATACGGATGGAACGCACGATTCATCAGAGCCATGAAAACTGCTGGCGCGTTCGTCAGTCCGAACGGCATAACCAAGTACTCATACAGACCATATCTGATCCGAAAAGCTGTAAGCGGTATATCCGATGGTCTCACGCGTAGCTGATGATATCCGGATCTCAAGTCAATCTTCAAGAACACTCGTGCTCCACGAAGCTGATCAAACAGATCATCAATCCTCGGCAAGGGATATCAGTTCTTAACCGTCAACTGGTTCATCTTCCGATAATCCACGCAAAGTCTAAGGGTACCATCTGCCTTCTTCGCAAAAAGGACCGGAGAACCCCAAGGAGAAGTACTGGGTCGAATAAAACCCTTCTCCTGTAACTCCTCTAACTGCCTCTTGAGCTCCTGCAACTCAGGTGTAGCCATCCTATAAGGAGGAATGGACACCGGTGTTGCTCCTGGCACAAGCTCGATAGAGAAATCCACCTCACACACCGGAGGTAGACCGGAAAAGTCGTCCGGGAAAACATCCCTGAAACGATCAACAACTGGAGGGAAATCCGTCTTACAAGTCCCCTGATCATCCAGATATAAGCTCGCCATCTGGGCTGTGACTCCACCTTGCCCATGATGCTCTGGTCTAGCTCGACACGCTTGAACATCCCATTCGCCCTTGTATAGAAACTCTCCGCCCTCTGGTGACGTGAAACGCACCCTGTGACGATAGCAGTCTACACAGGCTCGAAAGGGAACCAACCAGTCCATCCCGAGAATGACGTCGTAGCTCGTCATCTCTAAGACATAGAGGTACCAAAGAAAGTGACACCCTCCAACCTCAAGGGGGCACTCTTTTCACTGACGCACACCAGCCGTTCTAGTCCCCAACGGAGTGTCTAGCGTCATGATATCAAAAGAAGTAGAAACACAGAGCCCAATGCTCTCCACAACGGGCACAAATATGAAACTATGTGTAGCACCCGTATCAAAAAGTACTGAAGACAAGATAGAAGCTACTAGAATAGTACCTCTAGCTGTCAAAGGTATGGGATCCTGCTCCTGCTGGGTCTGGTGCACTGCATAAGCCTGCCCAGTGCCGCGACCCTGCGACACAGCCTGAATACCCTGAGCTGCCCCGCCCTGCTGCCTCTGTGATCCTGGCGTCTGGCTACCACGACCACGACCACCATCTCTGCCTGCACGCCCTGACGTGTTCTAGTTCCCTGACTGGTAAAAAGCCACTGGCCCTGCTCCCGCACGCGGAGTCTGCACAGAACCCCTCTCACTAGCCACTGGTAGAAACTCCCTACAAAAGCGCTGCAGATGACCCATCTTGCCGCAAGCTCGACACTCTACTGGATCGCGTGGACACTGCGGCCTCTTGTGCCCCTCTCTGCCACACTGGTAGCACCTGATCGGGCCACCTGAAGAAGCTGCCTGGCTGGTACTGCCACCTTGAGAGAAGTCCATCTGTCTCTTCCTCTTGCCAGTATAAATAATACCAGTAACTGGTGCGGAACTGCCCTGGCCCACACCACTAGATCCTCGCAGGTTCCTCTCTGTAATCAGCGCCTGATTCACAATCGCATGTATAGTAGGCAACCTGAAAACATTTACCAGCGCTCGGATGTCATACCGAAGACCATCCTCAAAACTTCTGGCTCTCAATGTCTCGTCACCCACTAGCACAGGTGCAAAACGCTGAAGCTCCGTAAAACGAGCAGAATAGTCCATCACCGACATAACGCCCTGATGTAGATTCATGAACTCTCGATATCTATCTGCCCTCAGCATCTCTAGAAAGAAGAAGTCATAGAAGACTGCCTGAAAATCTTCCCACGCCATGTCCCTGTGATGCTCTGACTGGGTGGTAACATCCCACCACCTCTTGGCGGAATCACACAGCATATAAGTCGCGAGCTTGACCCTCCGCCCTGGAGGCATCTCAAGATGCTCGAAAATAGTCTGCATCGATCCTAGCCAAGACTCTGCAGCCTGTGGTCCGCCATCCCCTGAAAACGTAGGCGGATGCTGCTGCTGAAAGATACGCGTCAGCTCGGCCATAGATGTGGTAGCCTGCGGTGCTCCCTGAAAGGTCTGCATAAACCGCATAAAGCCTTCACGGAACCGCGCCTCCACGCCTGTGTCCGGTATAGCAGCTGGTGCCTCATCTAGCTCTGCTGGAGGATCAACTGGTAGCCCATGGCCCACCATCTCCGGAGTATAATCGTCACCGCTCTCCTCGCGAACAACTCGCGGTCGTCTAGGCGGCATGACACTACAAGGTCAACAGCACGCCTCAGATTCAAGATTATTAAGAATGAAAGCGAAGGAACCACAAGGGAACAAGAGGAAGAAGGCATTTCAAAATTTGCAAAACAAGACTACACGACGTGTACAATGACTACACGACATGTACTTGACTTTCCTTCCCCTGCCCGGGTCCTTCTACACGGCTGAGCCACACGGCTTCCGTCGAACAAAACTACACGGCGTGTAAATAATCTACACGGCATATATGGTGTTATTTTCCAACTGCCCATGTCGTCTGTGACACGGCCGACTACTCGGCTTGACACTACACGGCGTGTTACACCCGCACACGGCGTGTACACCATCCTGTTTCTCAGCCACACGGCTAAAACCACACGGTCTGTCCTCGGACAAGACTACACGACGTGTCCCAACGGTATACGGCGTGTTCAGGGAGAGGTGACACCGGCCCGTGTTGTTAGTTACACGGCCGAGTCCCCAGGTCACACTACACGGCGTGTCTATAAATGACACGACGTGTTTTGTCAAGGCGTTCACCGACCCGTGTTATTAGTTACACGACCGGACTCCGGGTCAACACTACACGACATGTACAAAAACTACACGGTGTGTTTTACCCAAGCCCTTCCCTACTCCGTGTCGCCGCCCACACGGTTTGTGACACGGGAAGAGACTACACGGCGTGTACTCAAAAAGTTCATTTTTTCTTCCCGAACAGAAGAACATACACAACGTGTATAAAAATACTACACGGCGTGCATTCTGGGTTTCCAGACAGTATGCCTCAGAAACTTCTCCAGAACCCCGAAAATACTGAAAAACAACACCTAAGTGTCAAATTCCGACCCGTGGGGGCCCATACTCCCCACGAATCAAAGTTTGACATCTTATCTGTGTTATAACCAATAAACTGTCAATGATCCACCAAATTCCGGTCAATGGGGGCCCATACTCCCCAAAAACCAATGTTTGGCGTCCATTCTATAAACATGCTCAAACAAAAACACCATATCACAAGGTAGGTATTTATCAAGCAGCTATCACAACAACATGCTTTAGTAGCACAACAACTATCACAACAACATGAAAATTCTAATGCACCTACATGGCATGGAAACTATGCATGACATGTGATATCTAGCATGTGCCTATATGATGCATGAGACGACATACCATCATCTCATCGGGTTGCAACTAACTAGAACCCATAGATAAAATATAACAACACAATACAAGTGCGTCACCCAACGATGAAATCATATCAACTGTAAAATTGCAA
Organism: Viscum album; assembly: GCA_963277665.1. Classification (NCBI taxonomy): domain Eukaryota; kingdom Viridiplantae; phylum Streptophyta; class Magnoliopsida; order Santalales; family Viscaceae; genus Viscum; species Viscum album. The sequence goes on along the minus strand of OY728132.1, from coordinate 1,843,949,609 downwards.
AATCAAAATATTGCAAAATACTAGTTAGACTGGCTTTTCCCTGTACACGGGTTAGTTATGCCCAGGCACAACTTATTACCAACTACCGTTCCATCCTATCCCTGACTACGGCTCCAAATGGTAAGTCAAAGAAAAGAAACCCCTCTGATACCACTTTGTAACGACCCGGACCCGGGTGCCACGCAACTGGTGCCCCGAGCCCGGTTCGCCACGTGACCTCAAGCACATTTCTCCAAACGCCAGAGACTGCCGACTAGCAGCGAGGGCCCAAGTCTGATAGTGGGGAAACTATGCCCTCATTTTTCAAAGTGTAGCGTAGCGGAATACAAAATAAACATACAACGACAGCGGAATCAGTAAACATACACAACTGAAATAACTACAGCAGTGGATATAACCAATAGTATATAAGTGATGATGCTACATGTTTCAAGTTCTAAGAAAACAGTCAGAATATGTTATACATCAATACAGTACAACAAAATACAGAGTACATCAAAACAAGAAAAACAGCTGGCAACGACATCGTGAGCCTAGTCTTGGTCCCATTCCCTCCTACTCCTCAGCAACAGTCAAGTACCTGTATAGGGACTCTTGCCCCTATCTACACCTGCAGCAACGTAATCTGTTTGGGCCGAAAAGCGTGACCCAAACAGGGTGTGAGAAATATATCTCAGTAGGCACCCACCAAAGGCCCGTGCTCAACTGTGTGTAAAACATGCAAGAAGTGTGCAGTAGTAAAATGCAATAAACTAAGCAGTACTCTAAAGTAGCTAACTTAACAGTTAAATTGCTATTTTATTATTCATTTAATTCCTTTAATTTAGTAACATTTTTGTGCTCAACAGCACCAAGCCCTCAGGCCAACCAGTACCGTGCCCTCAGGCTAAAATAGTAACCACGCCCTCAGGCTTGCCCTCAGGCCATACAGAATCCAACCCGTAGGTATTCCCCTCAGGCGTAACAGAAATTGCCCTCAGGCGTAGGAAGTGTCGCCCTCAGGCACAGAAGTCAAGCCCTCAGGCACGAAAGGTTCCCCTCAGGCGAAATAGAACATCGCCCGCAGGCTAAAACAGTCACGCCCTCAGGCTAATCACAACAACACCCTCAGGCTAAACAGGTAACCGGGCCATGCCCAATATATCAAAATGCAGTAAACAAGCAATTCCTCTCAAGGCAATTCAACAATTACTACATTAAAGGTATACCCTCGGGTATCCTGGCCAAACGACTAAATAGTGGAACACACCCCTGGGGTGGTTCCGGATCCAAGCAATGATCCCAACCAGCATTTTATTATCACAATTTAATCACCTATGCAATTCTAGGCATTAAATATAGCAACGACCTCAGCCACACGACACCCCAACATGGGTTCGTGGCACAAAACACACAAAAATGCACAAAAACACACAAAAGTTAGAAATTTACACCAAGCCACCTACCTTATACGCCAACGAACGTTATACCCGAACGCCGACTCCAGAAACGCCCAAGAACGGCGTAGATCTGACGAAGAACAAAACCCATTCAAACGTAAATAACTTACGTTAGGAGAGGAATTGGTAAGAACGGTACTAGGAGAGGAGAGGGCTTACCCGTGCAGTTCCAACGAGATCGTCCGAAGTCGAATCGGATTCCAAACGAACACCCGACAGATCTTCAAAGGTTCGGCCTCTTCCTTTGGCTCCAAATTGGCTCAAGTGTCTCCTCTCCCAAATGAGGAGGCTACTGCCTGTTTTAAGCCGAAAAAACAAAGTACACGGCGTGTACTTCTGAGTACACGACATGTACTTCTTTCATTTAACTGTTCATTTGGCGGCACCACCACATTGTTCATTCGTCGACCTGAGTACACGACATGTACTCCTGAGTACACGGTGTGTACTGTCGCTCAGCTGGCAGCGACTCCACCGCCTTACTGTTGAAGCCTTCCGACTGACTACACGGCGTGTAAGGTACCACCACACGGCGTGTAGTCGGTTCCTACTCCCCGCGTCGCCGACATGGCTACACGCCCCGTGTACTCATCCCAACACGGCCAAAAGTACACGACGTGTGGAAAAGTACACGACGTGTAGTTCCAAAATTTAGGATTTTTCTCCATTTTCCATATTTTCCCAAAAACACTTAAGGAAAAGGAAAAAGAAGAAGCCCGTACCTCAAAAATAAGAACCAGGTTCTTACAACCAGGTGGGCCCTAGTAGGACCAGGTGGGCAGGACATACTACTTTGACATCCAGAAGCTTCACTACTCTTACGACCAGGTGTTGTTTTCCGCGGATGGCCATCAAAGCACTTTTTTGTGTACTTTGATGTTTCAATTATTTTTGTTAGGTTTGTATTCCGGACCACTTTCTTTCAACCCTACTTTGTACTCAGTCTGGTTTTAGTATACTTGTTTTTCCATTTCTGTGTGTTGGTACGTGGTTGGGCGTGTGTGTGCATATAGGTACTCAGTCAAATGCCTCCCACATGCAAGTCAACACCTTGGGTGATAGTTGCCAACCCCTGACCTTTGGGAGGCAGGCTTGGGGAAGTCACAACACGGGCCCCGAGGGATGGGTCGTTACAAAGTGGTATCAAAGGGATGTCAGTTTTCCCTTAATGACCATGAGTCTGTGTATTATTTTGGGGCAACAATGTTATGTGTTGCGAGTGCAACTTTTAGATTTGGGGAGTACAATGTTGGTGTGGCGGTCGATGTATCCATACACCAGGATCGTAAATTCTGCTTTTCGGATCAATACATGAATACATCGGTTACATAACTTTCTCCTTACATTACTTTTAATAAAATTACGCTCACCAGGTTTAACCTTTTGATCGTGGTACATCTTGATCTATTTCATGATGCCTCCATGTGGACGACTAGTCAGGATCCCGATATGAGGTTGTGGGGACAACCCACCTAGCGAAGAGACATTCGTTCTAGGACTACTGCTTGAGATGGCCCCACCGGGTGCTGCACTAGTGCTACAACCACCTGGTGGTAAGCATATACTACCGGAAGTTCCGGTAGAGGATATTCATAGGCTCGGTGCCCTACATGAGTTTTAGAGATAGATATCGACCCTCAGGTCGCTGAGGACTGGATAGAGGCTATGAAGTGGGTCTTTCGATTATTGATGACACCGCCTAACTAGATGGTGATCTTGGAAGTGAGCCATCTATAGGACCCAACAAGGAGATAGTTGAGTTTGACCACCCAGACACATGATGAGGAGATCCTTACCTAGGCAGACTTCGAGCAAATTTTCCGGGAGGAGTTATTTCCCACAACCTTGTGCTCTATGTGCATTCAGGAGCTACTTCACTTACTGTAAGGCATCATGATGGTGGCTGAGTACTTAGCAAGGTTCACCGAGCTATCTCGCTACTTCACAGACATGGTGCGAGACACATTCTTTAGGGATTGAGCCTTTGAGCAGTGGATTACGTGGGAGATTAGGGCATCAGTGTCATCTCTCAGCATCCCTACATAGGTCGGGGTGCTAGAGAGAGCTCTTATTGTGGATATGTTCATGGAGGAGCAGGAACCAACAACTAGAGCTTCCAGAAGACCCCAGGAAGGAGAGTCTTTGATAGGCAACATACAAAATACATGGGGGCCCAAGCGGGCCAGGTATTTTAGAGGGCGACCCCAGGACTCTGGGTTGGTAGTGCGGGGCTCCCAGTCCAGGTGTAGTAAGAAAGGAGATATGCAGTTCTTCGCGTGCGGCGGGCCGAGACACATGGCACGTGACTTCCCAACCTGCCGTACAGATGACCAGTAGATGGTGGAGGGGCCGCTGAGGCAGTGGATGCGGTTCGAGCGAGGAGGTTCACAGAGCGGCGAACGTGGCAGGGGAGCTGGCTGAGTGGCAGGTGGTGGGAGACAGTTTGAGTTGTTACCGCCACCACCCCTAAGTGGTCCACCCTGACCTCATGGAGAAGGCATGCATGGGTGATCTTAGCTCCAGGTAGTAGAGGCTTATGACCATGGCACTCTAAAAATGATCTGAGGTATAATCTATGTTTTCTACACCCTAGCTGCAGTTCTTATAGACACAGGTACAAATCACTCCGTCATTGCCACCATTCTCGTTCGGAGCTCAGAGATTCCGACGGAGCAGTTGGCTTGATCCATACGGCTAGAGACTCATACGGGTGGAGATTCAATGATTACACACTGGTTCCAACAGTGTGAGCTTACTCTAGGAGGTGAGAGTTTTAGCTGGTATCTTTTAGTAGTGGCATCAAGACCATACAATGTCATCTTGGGTATGAACTGGCTATCCACAATCCATGCCTAGATAGACTTCTTTAGGAGTACAGTGCGGTGTATCTGCAAAGATGAGACCACCTTTTCCTTTATAGGTGAGAAAGAAACCCATGCAGTGCAAGAAAAACTCTTTTGGAAGAGGGCGCAACTAATCACTCGCCAGTTGGCTCGCCTCACCCTTTGTGGGGTGGATGAGAGGACTCTATGATTTTCTATAGTGGTGGATGAGTACAAGAATTTTTTTCCTGAGGATGTTCTGGGACTACCTCCTCACAGATAGGTAGAATTTTTCATCGACCTGTGCCCCGAGATGACACCGATATCCACACTGGCATATCAGATGGCTCCCGCGGGGCTTCATGAGCTGAGGGTATAGTTAGATGACTTAAAGGAGAGGGGGTGTGTAAGGCCCAGAGTTTCACCATGTGCAGCCCTAATGCTTTTTCCAAGAATGCAGATGAGAGTTTGAGGTTGTTTATGGACTTCTGGAACCTGAACCAGGTGACCATGGAGAACAAGTATCCACTGCCCAAAATTGATGACCTCTTCGACCAGCTGAAGGGAGCGAAGTGGTTCTCAAAGATAGACCTCATATCAGGCTATCACCGGCTTCATGTACAGGATGAAGATGTACCGAAGACAACCTTCAGGTGCTGGTACAACTGCTATGAGTTTTAGGTGATTCCTCTCAGTGTGTCCAAACTCCCTAGTAGTGTTCATGGGCCTTATGAATAGGATCTTCAAACCTTACCTTGACCGGTTCATCATGTTCTTCATTAATGACATCCTGGTGTACTCAGTGTTAGAGGAGGAGCATACTACACACCTATAAATTGTTCTGGATACACTCTGAGAGCACCATCTTTATGGTAAGCTCTAGGAGTTCCCGTTTTGGATTCCAAAGGTCCACTTTCTGGGACACGTCATCTCAGAGGTTGGAGTTGTGGTAAATCTAGCGATGATAGAGGCAATACTTGCTTGGGAGACACCATGGAGTGTGAGTGAGATGTCGAGCTTCTTGGGGATGGATGGTTACTATCGTAGGTTCGTTCCCATCTTCTCCAGAGTAGAAACACCCTTATCAGATTTAAAACGGAAGGAAAATCCCTTCATGTGGAATGATAAATTCTAGCAGTATTTCCAAGAGTTGAGGCAGAGACTAACTTGTACCCCCATCTTGAGACTACCAGAGGAGGGCATTGGGTTTATAGTTTACTACGACACATCATGGACCAGACTGGGTTACATCCTAATGGAAGAGAGAGCAGTGATCACTTATGTCTCATGATTGATGAGGTAACATTAGTAGAACTACATGACCCACGACCTATAGTTAGTATCAGTGGTCTTTTCCTTGAAGATGTGGCGACACTACTTGACGAGTGAACAGTTTACTGTATAATGTTACCACAAGATTCTCAGGTGTATCTTCTTCTAGAAGGACCTGAACCTAAGACAACAATGATGACTAGAGTTCCTCCAAGACTATGACTTCTTGATATTATATACTATTGATAAGGGGAATGTGTTTGCGGAAACTCTCAGTAGGAGGACCAGTTTGTAGCAGCTGAGTGAGGAGACAGAGTAGTTATCCGTGATTCAGATATCCTTTGTGGATGATGGTGGAGGATCTTACCTTCAGTTGATGATTGTTATTACCCCACTCTTATAGCGAGTCAGGGAGACACAACTTGTGGATGTTGACTGCGAGGCCCGACGTGCTCAGTAATCCTCAGGATGGGATCCTAATGGATTTTCTATAGGAGGGGAGCACACCATCCTTTTCAAAGGGTGCACCGTAGTACCAGTGACATTGCAGGGGGAGATGTTGAGGGAGTTCTATACATCCCCTTTAGAGGTACATCCTGAAGTGGAAAAGATGTACCAGGACCTTCAACATCAGTAATGGTGGCCATAGATGAAGAGAGCAGTGGCCGAGTATGTTTCATGATACCTTACATGTCAGCAAGTGAAGGTTGTGCATCCGGTTCCAGCATGCATAACCCAGCCACTCGAGGTACCAAAGTGGAAATGGGACGGTATCTCAATGGAATTTGTAACGAGTTTACCATGTACATCCTGAGTCCATGATTCTATTTGGGTGATTGTTGACTGACTCACCAAGTAGACTCACTTCCTAACCATCCAGGAGTATGGACTGGTAGAGGGATTAAGATGCCACTATAACCAAAAGATAGTGCGGGTGCATGGGGTGCCTTTGATTTTCATCTCATATCACAACGCCTGCTTTACATACAAGTTGTGGAAGGGATTACATGATGTGTTCGGGATGCAGCTACGCTTTAGCATAACTTTTCATCCCTAGACGGATGGTCAGACGGAGCAGACCATACATACCCTGGAGGACATTCTTTATTCTTGTGTACTTGACTTTGGTTGTAGTTGGGAGGACCACCTGCCACTGGTGGAGTTTGCATACAAAAACACCTATCACTCCACCATTGGCATGGCACTGTTTGAGGACTTGTATGGGTGGCCTTGCAGATCACCCAAATGTTGTGCAGACCTAGGGGATTCGACACTCATGGGTCCAGAGTTGGTAGGGCTACCACTGAGAAGGTGCAGATCATCCAGGAGTGGAAGATGGCTGCACAGAGCAGGCATAAGTCTTATGTCGACAGAAGAAGGAGACTCTTGGAGTTTGAGGAGGGAGATCATGTGTTCCTTCGGGTCTCAACCAGACGAGGGCTGGAGAGATTTGGATGGGGATGCAATCTATCTCCAAGGTTCATCAGACATTTTTAGATCCAGAGCAAAGTTGGCGAGGTGGTGTACTACCTTTCCCTTCCCCTGTAGAGGCACCGAGTGCATGATGTTTTCCACGTGTTGCAGCTGAGGAGGTTTGTGCATGACCCATCACACGCCATCGACTGGGGAGATCTAGACATTGACGATGGGGCGACGTTTGCAGAGTTCCTGATGGAGATAGAGGATCGACAGGAGCGGGTCCTACGTGGGCAGTCGATTCCTCTGGTTTGAATTTAGTAGCAGAATGAGAATCTCATGGAGAGCACAAGAGAGAAAAAGGCTCAAATTTGTGCTCAATACCCTCATCCATTTGATTAGTTTTTATTTTGGCTTTCGAGGATGTAAAGGCCAAACATGGGGAGAATGCGATGCTTGAGAAATTCCATTTAATTTTTTAAATTATATGGAATTATTCTGAGACCGTACACTCTGACGGCACGTGATTCCGAGGCCCGGAGAGCCTAAAACATAATTTTGAACTTTTTTAAGGTATATTCAGTAAACACGCTAGTGGCTTTTAATAACTTCTGAACTAGTGCTCAGATCGAAAATCGGAGGACACTGTTGAATATAGGACATTGGGAGTCACCTAGAATGGACTTAACTTTGGCCGGCATGGGATGAACGAAAAAGCTTATTTTTAGAAATTTAGAGAAAATTAATGAAATAACTTAAAAATTTATTTTATACTCTTTCTCATCCATTGAGCGGTGGAAAACAACACTACGGTGCAACGGATGACAGCGTTGTGGTGTAGCGGACGACGATACTACGGTGCAGCGGACAATGACGATGTGGTTTGGCGACGAGGCAATGATGGGGCACATTAATGAGGCTCATCAACTAATCATATGACGCAGTGTAACGATGAAATAATGGGAGTGTAACATTGACTCTGTTTCATAAATCAAACAACGCTATGATGCGACGTCGCAGCGTAATTGAAACAATGCGACATGTTTTTTTTAATTATTCGGTACGTTGGGGATGATGGAATTAAACCTTGGCGACTCTCTGATGAATCTCCAATGGAAATTCCTCTCCAACAATGAACAATAAAGAACAACAATGAACAACAAAGAACGAAGAAGAATGCTAGTGAAACTTCACCGACATTGATGATCCTCGAAGAATGGAGCCGGAAGTGACGACATCAACACCTTGAACTCTTGAGGGTGAATGCTTTACCATCGAACATTAAAGAGATAGGGGTTTGATTTTTTTTCAAAGTTTATCCCCGCTCATTTTTTTTCTAGAAACGACGAACGTGGATCAACCCCCAAACAAGTTGATCCGCGATTCATGCGTTTATGCAGGAGGGTGAATTTTAATGGGGGATTTATCATTCAAGATTCAAACCTTGCATGAAATGATTAAACTCCGATCCTCGAACATCCCCCTTGATTTAAACCTCTAACGCGGAGGTCCCGGGATGAAACGATAAGGCCCGAGCACCTACGCTTGGTCATTCTTGGTGGCTGCATTCCCAAAGTGGCGTTAGTTAGATTCTAGGGCCTGAGCAGGGATGGAAGCGACTCGTGGGACCCTTTGGTATAGATGGGTCGGAGAACGAACCACCGGAGAAACTCTGATGGTCTGCAAAAGGGACCGCCGGTGCGCCACGTGGAGGGGATAAACCATGTTCGGGACACTCGTGAGGCGATGTGCCATGGTCTGTTGATCGCAACTAGAGGGGCCCCACATTCATGGGGCCAACTAGAGTCGGACGCGGCTCGACTGTGACATCCCAGCCAGGTGGCGCACCACCGGTATGCCCCCTGGCGGACCGGGCTCAGGGTGGCGGGCTGTGCCCCCAGCCCAGCAGGCCAGTACCATTCCGGTAGGCCGGACCCGCACCCATTGGGCCAGACCCACAATGGCAGGCCAGAGGTGCGCCCTTTGGGTCAGGCTAGACTAGACCAAGTCGCCGGCCGACCCGGCGGGCAGGACCCTCGGCCAAACCGGGTCGGGTCCAATGAGGCCTATTGGGCCTGTCCCACTGGCCAGGCCAGACTAGATCGACCCCGACCCAAACATGATCCGGTCGAGTCCATCTAAATGAACTGGGGTATGTGGGACCCTAGGACGGGTTGGTTAGGTTGGTTCGTCCGGATCGGACCGGGTGCCATCGCAACCGGTCCCATGTTTACTAAGACGCTCATATCTTGCAAACCACGCGTCTGATTGATGACCCGTTTACAGAGTTGGGAACCTCTTGACGAGGAGGATATTTTGAAATTATTTTTGGTGCCCTTAATGGATATAGAGATGTGAAGAATGGATTGAGGATCTTTTCTTCCAAGCGCGCTATGTGCAGAACCCTGCGGTTGGATGAGACCTGATGACTGCTCGGTGAAGACCCGGTGGGAAGAAACTCTGTGTGACCTAGTAGAGCCATGGTGGGGAGAAGCTCTATGTGATGTAAAAGACCCATAGAACTCAACAGGAGGAGTATCTTAGTTCAGTCATAGTGGGAAGAGGCTTTGTGTAACTCAGCAGACCTACGGTGGGGACATGCATTGTGTGAACTAGAATGCCCATGGTAATAATCAGGGATGAGTACCAGAGCAGTCCAAGGTTAGTGGGATGTGGCTCTGTGTGACTCGACATTCCCACATTACTCGATAGAGGAGGAGTTCTCCAGCATCATAGGAGTTCGATGATTTGACTGGTGATTCTACTTTCCCTACCCTAAATGTATACATGCTGTGAGTTATCTTGTGCTTCATGCTTTACTTTATGGATTGCTGTGTGGTCTTTTGTTTCTCAAGGTCTCTACTGAGTATTGTTATACTCACCCCTGCATGGGCATCACCCGCACCTGTTGTATCTGTTGAAGACGATTGAAGTTTTGATTGAGGTGCTCAGGTGGACGTGATTGTCAAACGCTACAACAGTGGACTTAGAGGCCTAGGACCAGGTGGGTCCCAGTAGGACCAGGCGGATAGGACACACTACTTTAGCATCCAGTAGCTTCACTACTCTTACGATCAGGTGGGGTTTTATATGGATGTCCACCCATGTTCCCATATTTGTACTTTTATGTTTCAGTTCTTTTTATTGGGTTTGTATTCTGGCCCACTTGCTTTCAATTTTAATTTTTACTCAGTCTAGTTTTAGTATTCTCATTTTTTACTTTTCCATGTGTTGGGATATAGTTGGGAGTGTGTGTGCTTACAATTACTCAAGAAAATTCCTCCCACTTGCAGGTTGATGCCTTTGGCAGTAGTCTCCAGCCCCTGGCCTTTGGGAGGTGGTCTTGGGTTGTCACCACACGGGGCCCTGGGGATGGGTCGTGACATCACTAAAAGATTCTAGAATACAGAATTTATCATGGAAAAAATAGGGAATGAATGATAATTTAAAAATCATGTTCACTCCTATAATATCTTAGGAGACATATTTTTGGAGAAAAAATGAAATGATATTTTGGGTAAGCAACATATTTAAAAGATAATGGAAAAATGAATGAGGATAATGGGAATGAAGATCAATTGGTATATTTGATATTCAAAAATAGAAAATCAGATTTCTTGGTGATCTATGTATAATGAGAAACATATGATGAGAGAAGGAAATTGTTTTTAAGTTCAAACAAGATGAAATAAAAATAGATAAAAATACAATATACCTCAATGAATAAAAATAAGGAGAAACTAAGCCTATGATGATGAGTTAGAATAGTTTGATTCCAAATATAAATAAAATATAAGATATTAAAATGAAAAATTTGATTTCATAATTATTAAAAGGAAGAAAAAAAAGTCAGATACACAGTTGGTGTGATTTCATTCATTTAATGATGCCTAGGTTTCATTAAATGAGAAGCAATTAGATAATAAGATCACATGATATATGAGCTGAGTGAGATAGCTAAAGGAGAATGTTTATTTGAATCATATAATGCTAATATATAGAATTTTCTTAGAAGAATGTATTATTCATAAAGATCTCAAGGAATTTGAAGAAGCTTCTACTGAGAAAAAGATCTATTTTATTGGTTTAGAAGAATACTAAAAAACTACTAATATAATTCATTGAATTACGTCAAGGAAACACATGAATATATAAATTGTGGCACTCTAAAGAACTTGTGAGACTCAGGGGGTACTGGGATATCATAATGTGAATATGTTGACATGGTAAAAAATATCCATATACGTTCTATGTGAAGTATACATTTTATTTCTAGTGAATCTCTAGTAGTGATGCAGAGAGAAGGACTAAACATTATTGTCACATTGATCATAGTGTAGAATCATTGATTGGAGAAATATTTGTATTTGGTATGACCATTAAATATATTTCAATATTTTGTAATTCATATTCATACACTCCCTTTCAACAGCTAGATTTTAACGAAGATAATTAAATAAAAATATTTAATGGTCATTTAAGCTCACTTTTGCATTTTTTATACACAATAGAACATAATGTTATTATTTAAAAATAACGAGATATTGAATTATTTTCCCATTTAATAAATCAGGTTATCTCAATTGTAAATTGTGCATAGTAATGAAGAGTTAGACATTTCAAAATTCCGTTATTGAAAAACTATAACTACTTAGGTACTATTATAATAAATCGTTTTCATGTCTTGAAAATATTCAAAACTTATATATTATAGATATTTTTTCATTTAAGTAAAATTAATTAATTTTTAGCCAAAATGAGGAAGCATTATTGATAACAAAAATGGATTTTCATGAAATATATGGTTTTATTTAAAAACCTTATTTCAAATTTATCGAATTTTAATTTTTTAAAACTATATTAATTTTTGAATTCAGAATTTAAGCATTATCTTACCCTAATCTTATAATAATTTTATGAAAATAATGATTTTAAAATTAATAGTGAAAAATATTGAATTTTATTGATTAATATATTTTCATTAATAGTGTTTATAAAATAAAATTCAATTTATGATTTGTTTTAAAATTTCATTTGTTATTTTTTTCTCTAAATGATCCAATTATTTATTTTTTAATGAATATTACACTTTATTCTTGTATTAAAAACATTTAATATTTAAACAATACTTTTTATGGGGAATCTTTTTTCTTCAGGTTTTTCCGATTTAATTACAAATTTAATATTATGAATTCTGAGTAAGGAATTTTGAAAAATAGATTCTATATTTGGAATCATTGGCTCCAGATTTTTTAATAGGATAATTTTATTTTTGGTCAATATGAATAGTTACCATAATAATTTTTGGTACTACAATAATGGGTAAATCCAGTAAATAAAGTTAAAAATACAATGATAAAGGATATAAAAGGACCCTAACACTTGATTTCAAATTTATTGGACAAATACATTTCGTCCATAATCTTCCATGATTCATTTATATGGCCTTTACCCCCATTTTTATGTGATTATGTCCTTCATAATATTTTACTTAATGAAAATAAAAAATTTACCGCTCTTGTATTTAATCAATACGATATTTTTTTGATCTGGATAACTAGTAGATATGTTTGGTTATATGTATTATTTTTTAATATAAATTCTTTTTTTACCATGGTAATTTATTTTTAATTTTCATTGAACAAATTATTACATTAAATCCTTACACAACATTGATGTAATAAGTATTAAAATAATGGGAAAATAAAATAAATTCTTTTAAAATTATTAAAAGTATTATAATTTTAAATAATTAAGGTAACCTACAAATTTTAATGATTAAAATAACATATTAGGGAATTAGAATTTATTATATTAAAATTTCATGGTTTCCTTATTATTATAAAATTAAATGTAAATGAATAGTTTTAAAATTATCATTATTGGCATTTTATGAAAATAATATTTTATTAAAATATATAAAATTATTAAACTATTATATTTAGAAAATGTAATGGGATATGGTGAAATAGCTTAACCATGTTCCACTTATTGGTTGTTTTTTCATTCTTTAGTAGATATATGAACCCTAATGTGTTGAAAATTTTAATATTGCTCTAATTATCAAAGTGGTTATCCAAGGGTAAAAACTAAACGATAAGGGTAAAAATAGGTAAAAACATGTCTAATTTTAAATTATGAGAGGATTAAAAATCATACTCATAATTTATTTTTGAAAAATTTATTTTTAATCCATTTTTAAATGAAAATTAATTTATTTATATTCAATATTTTGAGAAATTCCGATAGTGCCCCTTTATTCTCTTATAAAGTAGAAATCTTATTCCATATACATAACACATAATACCCAATATTTTTCCAATATAATCCCAAATATATTCCTAAAATCCCTATTCATGTTATAGAGTCATTATTTAGCACATTATACCAACCATAGTGGTCTTATGGTCTTATGAATAAGAGGTTTTTCGAAGAAGATGTATCATTCTTAACTGAGCATTTTGGTATTATTTCATCTCCAAAATCCTTCAAATCATAATTAACCATGATTATATAAAACATTTATCTTACTTATCATTATGTGTTGTTTATTTAATGGAATAATCTATATATATATATCCTCTCCCATAAAAAGTCAAACAAAACCATCATTATTATGTATGGAGAACAACTACCTTGCAAACAGATGCAATTCCTTTTCCATCACCATATCCCAAGGATAGATTATAATGATAGAATTAATACTTATATTATATGAATTAAATATTTTTAATTATTAAAATATAATATATAATTTACCTTCTTACCATTCCATTCAATTAAAAATGATAACATTGTTCATCCATACATGTGGACTACCACATCAATGATGTAATGTGATTCTATTTTATCACAACATCACATGAATACTATATATATAGGTATATTTGAATAAAAAATATTATATGTATTATGTTATTATCATTATATAATTATAAAATAAAACAAACCTTTTCATAATGATCCTTGAAAATTGAAACATTTGCCATGCGTACGTACTATAAACCATCTTTATGACTGCAACATAGACCATTTTTATTAACCATCATTGGTGAATTAATTTAAAATAATAATGGAATTATAAAAACTATTATTATATCATGATTATAATTTTGGAGATGACAAAATATTGAACTCATTGACCATAGTCAGCATACCAAATTAATTTGGGTAATCTAATCTTAATAACATAAAAACATCTGATGTGAACATAAATACTTATGTAATTGTTATAACATGTCAATAATTAAAATGAAAGGAATAATTAACAAGAAAAATGTTCTAATGAAATTTAATAATTAACAAATTTTTATTTTATATGAAGATAAAGAATGTATGTGATGCTTCATATTCAAGGTATTTGACTTTATTTTATAAATTTTATTTTAATGTTTTCTTATAAACTCTATTATTCTTCCATATCCATATTTTTTAAAATTATTTTACAAAAGTTTTAATATGGAAATAAATGATTTAGAAATGAATTTTTATGTAAATTTTGAAATTTATTCAATGTATTTCAAAAAGAATATTTTAATATAAGATTTTTACATTCATTAAAAAAGAAAAAATTAATGTTCTATTTTAACATATACGGTGATGATGACATTTCCTACTACTCTAATAATTTTTTGAATTTCTGATTACTATACATGAATTGATGTTTTCATCAAATAAAAACCATATTTCCCATTTTCTAGGTAATTGGTTTTTGATATTTTTAAATGGAAAATGGTATATTAATATCATAAAGTGTTTTTTCACAGTGGGGTAAAATTGTTTTTCACTTGTTTTGTTCATGATATGGTACATAGACTTTTTTTTGAATAGTTGATCACTATTACAACTCATGGGTGATCCTGATATATCATACACCATGGGTGCACCCAAATATCACTCTAATATATTGGGGAATTATTATATTCTCTAGAGAATTATATTAGAATTTATCCGAATGGTTATTCTAATTATATAGGGTTTCTAAGGGTTTTAATATGATGATTTCCTCAGGAACATTCAGGACTCTTATATGTTTAATATTGCTTTTTCATTAAAATTTATTGATTTCAGAAGGTAAGATAATGATCTAATTAATAGAAAAATGTTTCTATTTTTGGAAAACAAGGTACCTTTTTAATAAATGGGTTGTCTTGGGTTTTAATGTTTTCACTCGACTAATAGATTTCTTGTTTTTTATGTACCTTACAGATCATTTTTTCCCATTAAATGTTTTCAAATGTTTTTTTAATATGGGTTAATGATGGATAATGTAATGTAAGAAGTCATTTTTAATGTCATGATGATATTTCATGAAATAAAATCATGTTTTTAAAAAAAATTACATTTTAGGAAAAATGGGTACATATTATAAGTGTTTACATTGTATATAAATTTGTTTCTTATGTAAGAGATATGACCTAACATTCTAAAACTCTAAACCTAAGAAATAATTAGGAATGAAAGAAAGTTAATTTTAGTTTAAAGTCAATATAATTTTTACTTTTTATGGAAATGTCCTTATAGTATGTATTAGTGAAATTTTTAGATAACATTAGATTTTAGGATACTGTTAATAAATCTCAATTAAAAGATATTACTTTATGGTTATGTTGACATGATATAACATTTGATGATTACTTTTTTCAGTGTAAAAACTATGTTTGTTCCAAATGGGTTTTGGCATATTAAATAGGGGAATTATTTTTGGAAGGAACCAAGAGGATAATATCCTTCCAAATCAGTAGCTTATAATTGTTATAATTGGAAATGATCAGTTTTTTTCAGTAATCGATAAGATGACATAAGATATAAATGGTGTTCAAATTTATGCATAAGTGTAGCTAGATCTTCCATAGTGGAACATGTCAATAGTGGATCATTTTAGGATACATCATCATAAAAAATTCAGTGGATATTCTAACCCAATAGTAGGCAAAGGATGGGCTAGTTCCCTGTATAAGTTATTTAAAGCCATGGGAGGTTTGAAATATCAATAAGTAACCCATTACATTTCTCATTTTGAAGGTGAATTTGATAGATATTGGTCTTTGTATTGGAATAAAAAAGAGTGAGAAAGATATGAGCTTGATTCCAGGGAATGCAAAATATTTAAGAGTATCATCAATGAAAAATACTTCTCTAAGGTTGTTATACATTAAATGAAGAAACTATTTTATGAATTTTAGAAAGGGGTGAATATTATAATACTACATATGTAGAAAAATTTACAAGAGTGGATATGTATGTACCTGATTAAATTTGGGGTTTTGATAGTAACATTACCATGTTTCACTTAAGGTTGAAACCATCATATATAAGGGATGTAACCTCCCATAAATTAAAAATCCCTTATAAACATGTTCGATTTTCTATGAAGGTAAAACTGGAATTCATTGATGATCATGTATTCTATAACAATAAGTAAAAGAATAATCTGGAAGGAAGAGAATATAGAATAATTCATAAATTAAATCTAGTGGTGAGAAGATTATATTATCAAATTATCATATGTGTGGTAAAAAGAATCTTGGGGAATTCCTGGTAAATTATGAAATGTGTTACTAGTGTGGTATAATTCATCACATGGATTGTGAATGTAAAGAAAAGTTCCCTGAACAATAACGTAAGGGATTAATAAAAAACCTACCATAGGTGATATGTTTTAGTTGTAATGGGATTGATAATTATGCTACCATGTGTCCAATGTTAGATATTTTAGATAGAAATCATGAAATCCAAAATCATAGGGGGTTGGAAAATATATTTCTTCAACTAGGGTTGTGGTAGGGCCTTATAATGAGGTTGTTAAAGGTATGTTGCTAGTCTATTCGAATTATGATAATATCATGTGTGACTCTGGAACTTCTGTTCAATACATTTCTGAGAAGTTATCATGTAAATTTGGTGTATCACCTCATGAAAGTATGATATAACATTTAGCATAAACTCTTGGTGTAATTATTAAAGAAACCAAGATTTATAGTTATCATATTTTTGTAATTATTGGGATGGTATTCCTTGAAATTCATATTGAAAATCCATTATATGATATTTATATTGTTTTTGTTATGGATTTGCTTTCATTTAATGATGATATGTTTTTTTATAGAGAAAATAATGTTTAATTAAATTATTTACTTACATTGATAAACAACAAAGATGATGTGAACTTTATTAGGGTTTAATAGAATGTTTCCTTTCCCATTATTTTCAAACAAATAAAACTATTCAAATCAGTGATGTGCTTGTAGTGAATGAATTAATGGATGTTTTCCAGGTGAATTATCTGATTGGGAAGTTGAATTCATAATTAACCCAGATCTTGATTCAGTGAAAATTTTGAAATCCTGTCATCAAATGGGACAAGTAAAACTTTTGAAATTGAAAAATTAACGGAAAGAGTTGATAGATAATGGTTTTATTCCAAAAATTCTTTCAAAATAGGGTGATCCTATTTTATTTTCTATAAAAAAATATTTTTCTATGAGGATTTTCATTTATTTTATATCTTTTAATAACCTAACCATTATGAAATATAATACCTTTCCTAATATCAATGATTTTTTTGATCATATAAATGGAGAGCTATATTTTTGGATGATTGATCTCATGTTGGGTATCATCATTTGTAGTTGAAGGATATAGACATTCTGAAGACTGTGTTTCAGACTAGATATGTGAATCATGAGTTTTGGGTTATCCAATACAACACTAGTATTTATGGATCTTATGAATAGATAATTACATGAGTATTTGGACAAGTTTGTGGTTGATTTTATTATGGATATATTTTTATATTCTAAGATTCATGACTGATATGAATGAAGCATAAGAACTTTTTTGGCAACCCCAACATATGATAAGCTATATGAAAAATATAGTTTTGGTGAATTTATGTTCAAACATATTTCTTTTCATCGGAATATTGTTTCTAAATAATGAATACCAACTTACCGTGATAAAAATAATCTTATTTAACAGGGTCTAATACTTAATAATGAAAAATATTTTTATAGTTTTTGATGTTTTAAAGGGTACAAATGGTTGTTTATTAAAAAACATTTGTGTTTATGAAGAACGCTAACCAAGTTAATTTGGAAGGTGGTTATATTCATCTAGAAAAATGAATGTGATGATTTTTTTCAGAAACTATATAGATTATTGGTGAATGATATATTTTCTCCCTCCAAGTATTGTGAATTTTTCATATAAATTAGTTATTAGTTGAAGGAATATATTTGTCTCCTGATGAGAAATGATCAGGGAATTGCCTTTTATTCACAGAAATATAAACCTCACGAGTTAAATCATCAAATAAATGATTTGGAATTAGCTTCTTTGGGTTTTTCTTTAAAAATTTAGATTCATCCTTTATATAGAGTAATGTGGGAAATATATACTTCTCATAAAAGTATAAAGTATATATTCAATCATTAAGAGTTGAACATGAGGCATAGAAGGCAGGTGGATTTAATTAAGGATAATGATTTCAGTATAAATTACCACCATATAAAATAAACTAATGTAGGTGATAATTTGAGTTGGAAAAATAATTCTTCCATAACTATTTAACCATTAGAAAATGATTATTTTGAAATGATTTCAAAAAAAAATGACTAGAATTTGTGAATATTAGAACTATGATTTTGGCATGTGTCCCTACAGTTGTCTCTATTTGAATGTATTATACAGGCTTAAAAGGTAGAACTTTTATTATTGAAAAAACTAGATTTTTTTAAGAAGGGAATGTTTCCTAAATTTAACATTGATAAAGAACAGGTTATTAGATTTATAAAGTGACAATGTGTTCCTTGTGTTTCTTATTTGAATAAGAAATTTTGATAGAATCCCATAGTTCCCTATTTTCCAGTCATACTAGAATGAATAACTTGTATTGTGACCTTTATGAGTATTGCAGGTGTGATTGAATGAAAAGGGTTATCTATTATTTTACAATAAAATATTTTAATTCTTAATAGGTTAAATGATAATGGAAATTTCTATAGTTGATTCTTTATCTTTTTCCTATTCTAGATTGGAAATGGAAAAATGATTCCATGGATTTTCTAGTGGTATTTCCAATGAAATCATGAGGAAATAATTTAATTTGGGTTATTGTTGATCGATTAACTAAATCATCTCATTTCCTTATCATTTGATATACTATGAATTTGGATTAACATTTATAAATGTATCTTATATAAATAGTCAGGTTACATAGAGTTCCACTCTCTATCGTATCTTACCATAATCCTATGTACACTTTTAATTATTAGAAAGGAATTTAAAAGTCATTTTGCACTGAATAAAATTTTAGTAAATCATTTCAATCTCAACATGATGGATAGTCTAAGTGAACAATTCAATCCTTATAATACAAGCTTCATTAAATTTCAATGGATTACCATGGAATTTTGAATTAATATAATTTTATCATTTTGTTTTCTTATAATTATAGTTTTCTTTAAAGTATAAACACGAAACCTTTTAAATCATTATATGGAAAGCAGTGTCGAACCCCTTATTGTTTGGTTGATATAGGAGAAATGAAGTTGACGAGACCATATTAGGTAGAGGAAATGGTTGAGAAAAGGTGGAGTTAATTCATTTGAATATAATGGAAGCTCAGAGAATAAAGAATAGCTATATAGATAGACGGAGGAGAGTAATTTCTTTAATGGAAGGTGATCATGTTTTTCTTATGGAATCTCTATTAAAAAGTGTTATTAATTTCATTAAAGGGGGTAATCTATTTCCATTCTTCATTGGACTGTCTGAAATCCTATGGAATTTTTGATCAATTATGTATCCAATATCCTTTCCTTAGGGGTTTTCAAGGTATAGAATGTTTTTCTTATTTTGATGTTAAGAAAGTATGTTCTAGATTTATATCATGTCTTTAGAACTGATTTAGTTCAGTTATAAGAGAACCTTGATTATTTGAAAAATCTATTTCGATTCTTTACCATAGATAGAAATTTGTTAGGAATAAGGTAAATGACCATGTTTTGGATTTAGTTTTGAAAAAACCACATGGTTGAAGAAGAAACATGGGATTTTGAATGTGTAACGATGGAATGGTATCCCCACATGCTTAATAATAGATTTTAATTATGGGAATGCAATTCAAAAAAAGTTGAATAATGTAACTACCCATGTAATATTATAAAAAATCAGTTTCAAGTCATATAAATATTCATATATTTGATATTTTAGACATATATCGATTACAGGAAAAATAAATATTTTTTTAGACAAAAGGGAAAAGTATTATTCTAACCCATATGGACTTTCATGAAATCTATTTTTTATGTAAAATTATTGTTTAAAAATTATAGAATTTAAATTTTATAGAATATTTTTTTAATTCATTATTTAATAAGTATAAAAGGATTTAATTATGATACCATTCTAAAATAATTGATTTCTTTTTGAATAGTAAGATAAACTGTATTTTATAAAAAACAATATTTCATTGATAGTATTTTGAAATTAAATTTTGAATATATGTTATTTTTAAAATTTAAAATTTAAATTATAATTGAAAATGATTCACTTATGGTTTCTGAAATGAATTTTATACATGATTTTATTACAAAAATATTTTAGTTTAAAGAATAACATTTTTTAACCCCAATTTTTCGTTAACTTATATAGGATTAATTTTATGTTAAATGACTCGACTTATTGTTTTTGAATTTTGTTTAATGTATTAATTATTTGGACTTAGTGGTCCCAAATTTTAAAAATAGGGCCCTTTAATATTTGATGAATATGAATAGTAACATTAATAATTTTTGTTTCCATGGTAAAGGGTAAATAATATTGTTAAACATAGAAATAAAGTAATGAGAGAAATAAAATGATTGTAAATAATAACATAATTTCATTTGTTGAGTCCAATTAATCCATAATCATCTAAAATGTGGTTAAATAGATTTTTTAAATTAGGAAGTGACTATAACCTATATAATAATTTATTAAATGAACATAAAAAAAGTCACACTCTTGTTTTGAATAATAATATTATTATTAACATTGGGATGACAAAAAGAAATTTTCAGTTATAAGAATTATTTTTATAATTAAATTATTTATATTAACTGTGTTAATTTATTTTTAATTTATAGTGATGAAATGATTACCTTAAATTTATACATGATGATCACAATGAAAT
Source organism: Viscum album (assembly GCA_963277665.1). Lineage (NCBI taxonomy): Eukaryota > Viridiplantae > Streptophyta > Magnoliopsida > Santalales > Viscaceae > Viscum > Viscum album. Next base: position 1,843,928,484 of record OY728132.1, on the reverse strand, counting down.
TGTTCAGTTAATGAAAAAAAACAAATGATATTGAATATATTAAAGTAGTATAAATTATGAAATTATGGCGACCCTTGAAGTTTATATATATGTATAATATATTATAGTTGTGTGAATTTATTAAATACGAATACATTGGTTCTATTGATATTATAAAATTTATAGTATAATAATATTCCTAGAATTGACATTATTAACATTTGATGAAAATAACAATTTATTATATTATATAAAAGTCTGAAAGATATTATATTTTTAGAATATAATTTTGAATGGTTAATGAATTGAACCACGCTCCATTTAGAAGTGTCACGACCCCCTCCCCACAAAGTGTACCCCTCCTGGGTCGGCAATGTAAAAAGGGAGATAATGACCCCTGAGTCCCGCCTCCAGTAGGCCTCGGGTTGGCGACTAGCACTGAGGGTATAATAAACACACAAATGGGAGGCATTACCCTCTAAGAGAACACATGAAGAAGAGAGAGATAAGATAGACACCGACCAACTCCAACTCAGAACTAAAATATAAAAGAAACCAAAGTGCACGTATGTAATGCCATGCAAATGTGCTACAACTGAAAGGGAAAAAAACTGCAAGTACCCAAAAGAAAGTAAAAATAGTAGCAACCACAAGCCTGAACAGTTCCTGCAACCCCAAGCTAGTAGAAACCAGATTGATCTCCAACCTGTTCTAAGTGACCTGAAAAATAGTTTATATATACATAGGGTGAGTATAACAACATACTCATTAAGATCCTCCCCGAAGCCTCTTGTGCAAAGTAAAGAAATCATGCTAAAGCACAGTGAACAATAAGTGGAACTAACTCGTCACCTAAATAGGTATACGAAGTTCCCAACCTCACCATGGCTACTCTCACCAAGTAACGCATACAAGAATATATCATATAATAAAGAATATTAAGGGTACCCTGCTACTACTTCCCCACTAGTTTGCCGCTTTTCCCCAACGTCGCACGTCCTGAGCATCTCTCTCCAAAAAGGCTTTCCCGCAGACACCTGGGTGAAGCACCACAATATGCACCTCGTGCAACAAAACCACCACGTTCACACACAAAGCAACCAGGTATTTTTCGGGAGCCACCACAGCTCGCATAACATGTATCATACGTCGTGTATTATACCACAAGCCATTACAGCCCATACACCGAGTAAGGATCCTCAAGCCATTACAGCCTATACACGTTGCACCTATAGTAGTCCATAGAAAACTATATCCAGAGTATATGTGTGTGAATAACCACAAGCCATTACAGTCCTCTACACACATATATGGGGAAAACTAACCAATGTGCCTACGAGCACAAGTAACTACCAAGAGAAGAGAGCGGGGCCAAAGGGGGTAGTCAGCCATCCATCCTCCCACCGGAATGTTAGGAAAAACACCCCCCAGGGCTCATAATCCCCGGGGTGTCAGTTTCCCTTACCGACTGGGTGGAGTAGTGTATAGAAAAAAAAGTACAAGATATATTATATCTCACAACCACACTATGTACATAAACTAGTTTTAGACACAACTGTAGCTAACGTCTCTCAGACTCTGGGCTGCTACTTCTAAGACTAGGTATCCAAGAAGCATACAACCATTTAAAGAGATTTATTAGATTACTTCATTCCCTTTTTATCAGTATCACTTTACGTTAATTAATTATTTAAACATTAATTAACCATGAAAAATTCCACATTAAATCTCATTAGCACCACACCCAAAGTCAATTGTTCCTTCAAAAATTACAACCTCATCATTAGGTTTTAGCATCTTTATCCTAATGGGTTAACACCATTTATTCAATTATTTATTATAGAATTACTTTCCCACATTCCTAGGCATTCTAGAAAAACATTATATGCTACTAAACACAAGGGGGCTCAACACGGTGAGTAGATGTACTACTCGTCGAGTCTTTGCCACTTATAGCAAGAGAATATACGCATCCTTCCTTGAGAAGCTAAACACGGAAAGCACGTGGCATACCCCACGTGTCTTCGCCTCTTTCAGAAGAAGGGTAAATAAGACAAGTTGCCTTGAGTAGTGAGGAAAAGTAAAGCAGATAAACAACCAATCAAAATTACCAAGCATCCATCAATCACATCCATCCCATTCTAACATCCCTGGTGTCCTCCCCAACACCCACATGCATAAACCGATGCATCTCGCCACTCTGGGCGTCATCTGCTGCCACAACCAAAAAGGCCTTCATGCCTCCACATACCACAATAGCCATCCAGGATCACATCACAACACAAGCATCAGGAAAACAAACACCACATTAATTGGGCTCTTGTCCCTTTAACAATCAAGAGGGTAACTCAGAACCCCTTAAGAAATTATCAAACAATCAGTTCTTTAATCCATATTGAATTAACAGATTTGTTATTTGTAGTTTCCAAATTCAGGAAACCTAATCAGTAAGATATCACAAATAAATAGAAATTCTTACTGCACTAATTTGATTAACATCAAATTACAACAAGAACCAGATTTGTTTTCATGCCTCTTTATCTTTAGCCAACAATTATCAATTAATCCCGGTTTACGTTCTTTACAAATTTCCATCAAGAACAAATAGCAAAGCAAAGCAAGCATAGATATCACACTATCTAGCAAAACAAGAGGCAATGACATACGATCGATATCAATTTATTTATCCAGTTAAAATATTTATTATGTCAATTCCATTGTCATCGAGTGGGATTAAACATGCTAACAATAAAGTTGCACGTAAAAGAAAGAGAAGCAATGAATCCCCTATCTCAAATAGTTCCTCACGTTCTTTATCCACACAACTGGTCATGATCCTCCTCTCGCGATAACTGCATCCACCCAAGGATGCCACGGTACGACAACACCAACCAAACCCCAAGAAAAACCCCATTAGAAGAATGAAGATTACATGATATAACATAGAAAGGAGAAACATGAGGAGATGATCACCAAAGAAACGACTATAAAACATACCTTATATCGAAGATTGAATGATATTGCTATGTTGCATCAAAATAGAGCGGAACCAATCCAAGGAGTAAAGTTTGATTGTGAAACTTTTACGGGAAGGATTGAAAGGTTCTAGCATCTCATAGCCAAGAACAAAGAGGAAGAACAAGGGAGGATGATATCTTGTACCTTTTGAAGATTTAATGTGGCAACGGTTTAAGATACACTTAATTCCCCATTAAAAGTGGATCGCATTAACCCACTCGGTTTGGCCAAGTAAAAACATCCTGATCCATAGTAATAATTAATATAGGATTTATGGCCTTTGAATCGGCCTCAGAGTCCTTAAAATTAGGATTTAAATGTATTTTATGTCGAAGGAAATGTCAAAGGGGAAAAACTCTAGGAAGCTGGAAACACTGTTCACATACTCAAAATTTGGCAAAGGAAAGAAAAGGTCACCGTTAGACCTCACCGTTGGAGGTTACTGATAGACCTCACCATTAGAGGTTACCAATAGACCTCACCGTTAGAGGTTACCATAGACCTCACCATTAGAGGTTACTGATAGACCTCACCATTAGAGGTTACCGATAGACCTCCCCGATAGAAACACTGTTCACTAAATCCTCACTCTATTCACTGAACCTCACTAATAGAACACTGTTCACTGAACCTCATCGATAGAAACACTGTTCATTGAACCTCATCGATATAAACACTGTTCACTGAACCTCACCGATAGAAACACTTTTCACTAAATCCTCACTGATAGAACACTGTTCACTTAATCCTCACTGATAGAACACTGTTCACTGAACCTCACTGATAGAACACTGTTCACTAAACCTCACTGATAGAACATTGTTCACTAAGTCCTAACTGATATAACACTGTTCCCTGAAACTCACTGATAGAAACACTTTTCACTAAACCTCACCGATAGAAACACTGTTCACTGAACCTCACCGATAGAAACACTGTTCACTGAACCTCACCGATAGAAACAATGTTCACTGAACCTCACCGATAGAAACACTGTTCACTGAACCTCACTGATAGAACACTGTTCACTAAATCCTAACTGATAGAACACTGTTCACTGAATCTCACTGATAGAACACTGTTCACTGAACCTCACCGATAGAAACATTGTTCACTGAACCTCACCGATAGAAACACTGTTCACTTAATCCTCACTGATAGAACACTGTTCACTGAACCTCACTGATAGAACATTGTTAACTAAATCCTTACTGATAGAACACTGTTCACTAAATCCTCACTGATAGAACACTATTCACTGAACCTCACTGATAGAATACTATTCACCTACCGTTATAGGTTACCGATATAACTGCTCACCGATGGAACTATTCACAGAATTGGAAATTTGGAAAAGTGTTGGGGATATGTCACCTTGACCTCTCGGAACACCTCAAACACCATATTTTCACAAAGTAATAGACCGGAGAGGTCCGAGCCATTACATTGGATACCTCTCAAAAAATTCTCGTCCTCGAGAATTCAAAACCAACCTAAAGAGACAAAAAAAGAAACGGGGTCCGAACAACCACCCATCGAGATACCTCTCAAAAGAGAGCAAGCCACAAAAGCAACGTAAGAAATTCAAAAATAAATCATGAAAGGTCTAACCAGAAAGGGAACACCATTACATGAAAAGAGTTAAACATCAAACAACTCTGGGTACTGAGCACCTATCTGTGACTCACGTTCCCAGGTACTCTCCTCCATGCCACCGTGTCACCACAAGACACGAACTAAAGGAATAGAACACCTGTGCAACACCTTCTCCTTGAGGTCTTGGATCTCTAGAGGTTGCTCCTCGAAGGTTGTATCATCATCAACATAGATCTCTCCCCAATCGATAATGTAAGAGTCATCATGAAGATAATGACAGAACTGTGATACATGGAAAACATCATGTATCTGACTCATCTATGGGGGAAGTGCTACTCGATACGCCACATCTCCAACATGAGCTAACACGTCGAAAGGCCCAACAAACCGCGAAGAAAGCTTACTTCCACGACCAAACCTTCACTACCAACGATGGGGAGTCACCTTCAGAAACACATGATCCCCAAAATTAAACTCTAAGGGCCTCCTTCTTTGATCAGCATATGATTTCTGACGGTCCTGCGCTGTCTTCATCCTCTCACGAATCACCTGAACCATCTCTATTGTATTCTGCACTAGTTCCGGTCCGAGAATTGCTGACTGTCCGACCCCAATCCAACACAATGGAGAATGGAAAGGCCGACCATACAAGGCTTCAAACGGTGCCATACTGATGGTGGAGTGAAAACTATTTTTGTAAGCGAACTCCACCAAGGGTAAGTGCCTTACCCATGAGCCTCCAAAATCAAGAACACAAGAGTGTAACATGTCTTCAAGAGTCTGGATGGTTTGCTCTGTCTGACCATCCGTTTGAGGATGAAAAGCAGTGTTAAGGCATAATTGAGAACCAAAAGCATGTTGGAGACCTCTCCACATCCTAGAGGTAAAATGAGAATCTCGATCAGAAATGATCGCTCAAGGGACTCCATGAAGTCTCACCACCACCTCTAGATACTTCCTCGACAAAACTTCCACTGAGCTTGACTCCTTGATCACTATGAAGTGGGCCGATTTTGTTAAACGATCCACTACCACCCAAATAGCATCATGTCCTACCAGATCTCGAGGTAAACTTGTAACAAAGTCCATTGAGATGTCCTCCCACTTCCATTGAGGAATCTCTAATGGTTGGAGAAGACCACCAGGAACATGGTGTTCGGCCTTCACCTTCTGGCAGACTAAACATCGAGACACAAACTCTGCAACCGGATGCTTCAGCCCAGACCACCAAAACTGACTCCTCAAGGATCGGTACATCTTTGTCACGCCAGGATGTACTACTAAGGGCAAACTATGGAACTCTCTGAGAACCATCTTGCGCATCGTTAAGGGAACAAAAAGCCTTCCATGATACAAAACTCGGTGTTGTTCCTCCTCCAACCAACCATCAGGGGCCTCACCACAAACAACTCGGTCTCTCCAGACCTCCACCTCAAGATCCCCCAACTGGGACTCTTCCACCTTCTGCACCAGGGATGATTGTACCGTCATCTGAAAAAGACAACCTCTACCCCCAAATTCTCCCATATCAAGATGAAATGTTGAAAATTCTTCCATTACTCTCCAGGAATCACCAGATTCATGCACAGCATCACTACGTGACTTTCAGCTCAGCGCATCAGCTACAACAATCCCTTTTCCAGGTGTATACAATATTTCGAAGTCATATTCCTGCAAGAACTCCATCCACCAACGCTGTCGTAAGTTCAAGTCACGCTGGGAGAAAACATACCTCAAACTCTTATGATCAGTGAAAACCACAAAGCGCTCACCAATGAGGTAATGTCTCCACAACTTCAAAGAAAAAACCACAGATGCCAACTCAAGATCATGGGTGGGATAGTTCTGTTCATGGGGACACAACTGCCGAGACCCATAAGAAACAACTGACCTCTGCTGCATGAGAACACAACCTAACCCTAGATTTGAAGCATCGCAGAAAACATCAAACTGAACTCCCTCAACTGGAAGAAAAAGGACTGGAGTACTTACTAACTTCTCCTTTAGATACTTGAAAGCTTCCTGACATTGATCAGTCCATATGAATGCCTGATCCTTCCTGGTCAAAGTTGTTAGAGTCATCGCAACTCATGAGAAATTGGCTACAAACCTCCTGTAGTAGCCTGCGAGACCAAGGAAACTTCGCACCTCTGACACTGTCTTGGGGGCTTCCCAAGACACAACTACTTCTATCTTCGATGGATCCACAGCTACTCCCTATTGGGACACAACATGCCCCAAGAAACGGACTTCTTGAGCCCAAAATTCACACTTCAACAGCTTCCTGAACAGTTGATTTTGGCGAAGAACTCCCAAAACGGCTTGTAGATGCTCTGCATGCTCCTCCTCAGATGTGGAGTACATAAGGATGTCGTCGATGAAAACTACCACGAACTTGTCCAGGAACTCATAGAACACAACATTCATCAATCCCATGAATACATATGGAGCATTCGTCACACCAAACATCATTACAATGAACTCATAATGCCCATGAAGACAACAAAAAGCAGTCTTCGGGATATCCTCATCCTTCAAACGCATCTGATGATATCCTGACCACAAGTCGATCTTTGAGAACCAACTTTCACCCTTTAGTTGATCGAATAAATCATCAATCCACGGAAGAGGATAACGATTCTTTATTTTCACTTTGTTCAAGCGATGATAATCGACACACGACCGCAAACTGCTACCGGCCTTCTTCACAAACAAAACTAGTGCACCCCATGGTGACACACTTGGCCGAACAAAACCGCACTGCAATAGACCATCAAGCTGTATACATAGCTCTTGTAACTCATAAGGGACCATCCTATATGGAGACATAGAGATAGGAGATGCTTCTGGCTGTAGCTCGATCCCATACTCGATCTCTCGTCGAGGGGGTAATGCTACAACGTCTTCTGGAAAGACATCAGGGTACTCCTCTACGACCATAGGAAATGCCAACTGGTGAACCTTTGAAGAACTCAGAATCAACTCAGTCATCATGGATGATAAGTATGGAACGCGCCTATGACCCATCTGAGGGTCTCGCTCACCAACAAACACCACTTTCTCTCCATCCGCACCAATGAAGATGACCTTTTTCCTGAAGCAATCCATGATAGCCAGCACCGAATACAACCAATCCATGGTGAGGATGACATCATATGGTTGTATTCATAAATATAGGAAATCTCCCCAAGAGCGATGTTGCCCCAACACTAGCTCACAGTCTCTACATACTTCAAACAAGTCAGCTCGACCTCCAAATGGCGTAGTCAACGCCAAGGGCACTGGAAGCCTCTCTACCTCATGTCCCAAAGCATGGACAAGGGTAGGTGATATGAAGGAGTGTGTGGCTCCTGAATCAAACAAGGCATACACCAAGGTATAAAACAATCAAATGGTACCTCCAATGACGTCTGGATCTCCTGGAGCTGGCAACACTAGAGCATGAAGCTGACCACGACCTCCTCCTCGGCCTCTCTGACCCTGATGAAGACCACCACCATGATCGCAATCTGCTCTCTGAGGAAGGGGAGCGTCATGGGGCTGTCCTCTGCATGCCCCATATACCCTCTGCTGATCTAAAGCTAGTGAAATTGGCTACTGCTGCCACGACTGGAACTGCCTCAACGGAGGAACCTGCAGCGTAGCACCCAGTGCACGATGACCGCTCTGAAAGGTCGGGCACTCCCGCTACTGATGGCCACAACCACCACAAGAAAAACAAGCGCCCGATCCCTTGGCATAATCCTGAGAGTTGCTGCCTCTGGAGAAACGAGATGTGAAGGGCTGAGACCTACCCCCGGCTGAACGGAAACTCTTCTAACCTAAAAACCGGGAACCCCATACCACAGCTCTACTTCGTGAGGAATCATGCCAATTCCCCTCTCATGATGATCCAGTCCGGGACAAAGTCCTCTCGACAACCTCTACCCTCGCCAGTACCTCAAGATATGTTTTTAGCATAAATGGGGTGACATGGCGTCAGATCTCTGGACGCAAAGCCTCCTCGAAATGCCTCGCCCTGGCCTCCTCATATGGTAGTAGGTCTGAGGCATATAGTAAAAGTTTCCTGAAACAGATTCCAAACTCTCAAACATTGGAGCTCCCCTGTCGAAGGGTAAGAAGCTCCTAGAAACTGGACGCCTTCGCAGTTGAAGAAAGAAACTCGACTCTAAACCTGTCTTAGAACTCCTCCCATGAGATCGCTGACTCCTCACGATGCCCGAGGAACAAGAACCACCATTGCCTCGCTTCTCCATGCAGCATCCTCACAACCAAGGACACCCAGTGCTCCTTACGAGCACGAATCAAACTGAAGACGATCTCAACCTCCTCTAACCAGTCTTCCATGACTGCATCTGAAACAGAGCCCTCATACTTCTATAGACTCTGGCACTGAAACTCTCGAAGTGTCTTCCTCCAAGTGTCTTCGTCATCAACCTCTACCCTGTGGCGATCTTCTAGAACATCCTGCTAGACATTTTTGGTGAAAACCTAATGAGGACGTCGACCTGGAGCCATACCTGTAAAATAACAACCGTTAGAGTTCCTAAACCTGGAATATGGAAGACTCAACATTAATTAGTTAATTTTTTTCTTCCATTTTTTTAGGTTATCCTATCCCAAGGTCTACCCATTCAAACACAGGCACAAAGAAGAATGATGCATGATCCTTTCCTAGGTCTCTACCCTGCAACTAGTATCACCTTGTTTAGTAGCCATTGTAAACTTAAAGGTCCGTACATCAGATCATAGGGGTCCCTAAACGCCTATGTCCTAGCCGGTCTCCAGTGTTTACCTCACTTTCTAAACATGAATGACATAGTTTCCCTACCAACCCATGCAACCTCACCTATGCCTAACTCCAAACTCCATCCTATCCCTCAACTAGACCTTTGATACCACTCTGTCACAACCCCCTCCCCACAAAGTGTACCCCTCCTGGGTCGACAATGTAAAAAGGGAGATAATGACCCCTGAGTCCCGCCTCCAGTAGGCCCCGAGTTGGCGACTAGCACTGAGGGTATAATAAACACACCAATGGGAGGCATTACCCTCTAAGAGAACACATGCATAAGAGAGAGATAAGATAGACACCAACCAACTCCAACTCAGAATAGAAATATAAAAGAAACCCAAGTGCATGTATGTAATTCCATGAAAAAGTACTACAACTGAATGGGAAAAAAACTGCAAGTAACCAAAAGAAAGTAAAAAAAACAGCAACCACAAGCCCAAACCGTTCCTGCAACCCCAAGCTAGTAGAAACCTGCTTGATCTCCAACCTTCTCCAAGTGACCTGAAAAAAAAGTTTATATATACATAAGGTGAGTATAACAGTATACTTAGTAGGATCCTCTCCAAAGCCTCTCATGCAAAGTAAAGAAAGCATACTAAAGCACAATGAACAACAAGTGAAAATAACTCATCACCTAAACAGGTATACTAAGTCCCCAACCTCACCATGGCTACTCTCACCAAGTAATGCATACAATAATATATTATATAATAAAGAATATCAAGGGTACCCCGCTACTACTTCCCCACTAGTTTGTCGCTTTTCCCCAATGTCACACGTCCTGAGCATCTCTCTCCAAAAAGGATTGCCCTCAGACACCTGGGTGAAGCCCCACAATATGAACATTGTGCAACAAAACCACCATGTCCACACACCAAAGTAACCAGGTATTTTCAGGGAGCCACCATAGCTCGCATAACGTGTATCGTATGTCGGGTATTATACCTCAAGCCATTACAGCCCATACACCGAGTAAGGATCCTCAAGCCATCATAGCCTATACACATTACACCTATAGTAGTCCATAGAAAACTATATCTAGAATATATGTGTGTGAATAACAATAAGCCATTACAACCCTCTACACACATATATGGTAAAAAATAACCAATGGGCCTACCAACACAAGTAACTAGCTAGAGAAGAGAGCGGGGCCAAAGGGGGTAGTCATCCATCCATCCTACCACCAGAATGTTGGGGAAAACACCCCCCAGGGCCCAGAATCCCCGGGGTGTTAGTTTCCCTTACTGACTGGGTGGAGTAGCGTATAGAAACACAAAAAGTACATGATATATTATATCTCACAACCACACTATGGGCATAACCTAGTCTTAGACACAACTGCAGCTAACGTCTCTCAGACTCTAGGCGGCTACTTCTAAGACTAGGTATCCTATAAGCATACAACCATTTAAAAAGCTTAATTAGATTACTTCATTCCCTTTTTATCAGTTTCACTTTATGTTAATTGATTCTTTAAACATTAATTAACCATGAACAACTCCACATTAAATCTCATTAGCATCACACCCAAAGTCAACTGTTCCTTCAAAAATTACAACCTCATCATTAGGTTCCAACATCTCCATCCCCAGGGGTCAACACCATTTATTAAATTATTCATTATAGAAATACTTTCCCACATTCCCATGCATTCTATAAAAACATTATATGCTACTAAACACAAGGGGTCTCAACACAGTGAGTAGATGTACTACCCGTCGAGTCTTTGCCGCTTATAGCAAGAGAATATACCCATCCTTCCTTGAGAACCTAAACACGGAAAGCACATGGAATACCCCACGTGTCTTCACCTCTTTCGGAAGAAGGGTAAGTAAGACCAGCTGCCTTGAGCAGTGGGGAAAAGTAAAGCATATAAACAACCAATCAAAATTACCAAGCATCCAACAATCACATCCATCCCATTCCATCATCCCTGGTGTCCTCCCCGACACCCACATGCATAAACTAACGCATCTTGCTACTCTAGGCGTCATCTGCTGCCACAACCAAAAAGGCCTCCATGCCTCCACATATCACAACAGCCATCCAGGATCACATCACAACACAAGCAGTAGGAAAAAAACAACACATTAATTGGGCTCTTGGCCCTTTAGCAATCAAGAGGGTAACTCAGAACCCCTTAAGAAATTATCAAACAATCAGTTCTTTAATCCATATTGAATTAATAGATTTGTTATTCATAGGTTCCAAATTCGGGAAACCTAATCAGTAAGCTATCTCAAATAAATAATCATGCTTACTGCACTAATTTGATTAACATAAAATTACAATAAGAACCAAATTATTTTTCATGCCTCTTTATATTTAGCCAACAATTATCAATTAATCCCAGTTTACGTTCTTTACTGATTTACATCAAGAACAAACAACTAAGCAGAGCAAGCATAAATATCACAATATCTAGAAAAACAAGAGGCAATAACATACGATCGATATCAATTTATTTATCCGGTTAAAATATTTATTATGTCAAATCCATTTTCATCTAGTGGGATTAAACATGCTAATAATAGAGTTGCACGTAAAAGAAAAAGAAGCAATGAATCCCCTACCTCAAACATTTCCTCATGTTCTTTATCCACACAACGGGTCACGATCCTCCTCCCGTGACAACTGCATCCTCCCAAGGATGCCACAATATGACAACACCAACCAAACCCTAAGAAAAACCCCATTAGAAGCATGGAGATTACATGCTATAACATGGAAAGGAGAAACAAGAGGAGATGATTCCCAAATGAGTGACTATAAAACATAACTTATATTGAAGATTGACCGATATTGCTCGGTTGCATCAAAATAGAGCAGAACCAATCTGAGGAGTAAAGTTTGATTGTGCAACTTCTACAAAAAGGATTGAAAGGTTCTAGCGTCTCATAGCCAAGAACAAAGAGGAAGAACAAGGTATGATGATATCTTGTCCCTTTTGAAGATTTAATGTGGCGACGGTTTAAGATACACTTAATTCCCCATTAAAAGCGGATCACATTAACCCACACGGTTTGACCACATAAAAACATCCCGAGCCATAGGAATAATTAATATAGGATTTATGGCCTTTGAATCGGCCTTATAGTCCTTAAAATTAGGCTTTAAATGTATTTTACGTCAAAGGAAACCTCAAAGGGGAAAAACTGTAGGAAGCTGGAAACACTGTTCACATACTCAAAATTTGGCAAAGGAAAGAAAAGGTCACCGTTAGACCTCACCGTTAGAGGTTACCGATAGACCTCACCATTAGAGGTTACTGATAGACCTCACCGTTAGAGGTTACCATAAACCTCAACATTGGAGGTTACCGATAGACCTCACCGTTAGAGGTTACCGATAGACCTCATCGATAGAAACACTATTCACTAAATCCTCACTGATAGAACACTGTTCACTTAATCCTCACTGATAGAACACTGTTCACTGAACCTCACCGATAAAAACACTATTCACTCAATCCTCACTAATAGGACACTGTTCACTTAATCCTCACTAATAGAACACTGTTCACTGAACCTCACTAATAGAACACTGTTCACTAAACCTCACCGATAGAACACTGTTCACTAAATCCTCACTAATAGAAACACTGTTCACTAAACCTCACTGATAGAAACACTGTTCACTGAACCTCACCGATAGAAACACTGTTCACTGAACCCTCACTAATAGAACACTGTTCACTGAACCTCACAGATTGAAACACTATTCACTGAACCTCACTGATAGAAACATTGTTCATTGAACCACACCGATAGAAACACTGTTCACTCAATCCTCACTAATAGAACAATGTCCACTGAACCTCACTGAGAGAACACTGTTCACTTAATCCTCACTGATAGAACAATGTCCACTGAACCTCACTGATAGAACACTGTTTACTGAACCTCACCGATAGAATCACTGTTCACTGAACCTCACCGATAGAAACACTGTTCACTCAATCCTCACTGATAGAACACTGTTCACTTAATCCTCACTAATAGAACACTGTTCATTTAACCTCACTAATAGAACACTGTTCACTAAAACTCACCGATAGAACACTGTTCCCTAAATCCTCACTGATAGAAACACTATTCACTGAACCTCACCGATAGAAACACTGTTCACTGAACCTCACTGATTGAACACTATTCACTGAATCCTCACTAATAGAACACTGTTCACTGAACCTCACAGATAGAAACACTGTTCACTAAACCTCACTGATAGAAACATTGTTCACTGAACCACACCGATAGAAACACTGTTCAATGAACCTCACCGATAGAAACACTGTTCACTGAACGTCACCAATAGAAACACTGTTCATTGAACCTCACCAATAGAAACACTATTCACTAAATCCTCATTGAGAGAACACTGTTCACTTAGTCCTCACTAATAGAACAATGTCCACTGAACCTCACTGATAGAACAATATTCACTAAACCCTTATTGATGGAACACTGTTCACTAAATCCTCACTGATAGAACACTGTTCACTGAACCTCACTAACATAATACTATTCACCTACCATTATAGGTTACCGATAGAACTGTTCACCGATGAAACCGTTCATAGAATTGGAAATTTGGAAAAGTGTTGGGGATATGTCACCTTGACCTCCTGGAACACCTCAAACACCATATTTTCACAAATTAATGGACTGGAGAGGTATGGGCCATTACAAGAAGTATATTTTTATTCAATAGTTAAATATATAAACTTTAAAGTGTTGCAAATTTAAATGTTTTAGTAATTGTAAAAATGTTTAGTGAAGGGTTAAAACAAAAAGATAAGGGTAAAAATATAGTGAAACATTATTAGTATTTTCTTTATGATAGTATCTATACCCATAATCATCATGTATTCTAAATAAATCTTTTTGAGGGAATTTTTACATGAATATAAATTTATATTAATTTAATATTTTGTGAAAATTCCATGTATGCACCTCCTGTATCTTAAAAAAGGGTATATATTTTCATATTTACATCACACTTAAATAACCATTTGTTTCACAAATTATCATCCCAAATAAATTTACAACATCCCATAACATTTTCTAGAGGGATTTATTTTCTAATGAAATCATCCTTAGTGGTCTTAAAATGTTAAGAAAAAAAGGTTACCCGAAGAACATGTATCTTTCTTAACAGAGTTATTTTTATTTCTTATTCAACATCTTATAAATTATCATTAAATATGAGTTTATAATAAATTTATATTAAATATATTTTCATTTTTATGTTAATTTTATAACCTATACCCATATCATCTTCCATCAAATTAGAAACAAAAAAATCATTCTTGTGTGTAGCTGACTATCGCCTCATGAACCGATGCAATTAATTTTTCATCACCATGATTCATGTATGGATTATAATGATGGAGTTAATGTTTATATATTATAAAAATTATATATTTTAAATTATTAAAATATAAAATGTCTTTTACCTTCTTTCCATTATATTTAATGAAAAAATGATAACTTTGTTTATGCTTACACGTGGACTACCACATCCGTGAAGCGACGTGATTATTTTTTCATCACCACACCACATAGATGTTATATATATATGTATATTAAAAAATTGTAATATTATAATTATAATATTATTATAATTATGTAAAGATAAAATAATACCTATCTTATTTCCATTATTATTTTTGAAAATTGAAAATGTTACTCCTAAGTATGTACGACATACCGTCTCTAGGATTGTTACACATAATACATTTACTATAAATATGTGATGAATGATTTTAAATGTATAATTTTATACAAAAACTATAATTATTTTATTATTATTATTTTGGGGATGATAGAATAATGGCCACCTTCACCATAGTCATCCCACCGAATTTATTTTGGAAGTATGAAATGAATATTATCAAAACATCCAACATGAATATATATAATAATTTAATTTATATAAATTGGTAACAAGTGTATTAAAAATATTAATAAATAAGAATTTTTTTATCAATAATGTAAATAATTAAATTAAGACCACTATTCTAGATGATAAATAATGTACATGTTGTGTCAGGGTCAAGGGAAGGGAATTTCTCTTAAAAATATTCTTTTAATGACCCCCCTTTAAGACCTTTTTTATTCCATATAAATATTTCTTATAATTATTATTTTTTGAATAATTTATATGGAAATAAAATTGTTATAAAGTTTTTTTTTTCAATTTTGAAATTACTTCAATGGGTTTCAAGAGGAATATTTTTATTTATTGTTTGTAATTTAATTAAAAATGTCTAAAGGATATATCTCATTTTACATATACAGTGACAAAGAATTTTTCCACCTCCATAATAATTATTTGATTTTCTCCATCCTATATAATATTAAATGTTTTATTTGAAGAATACCCCCATTTTACTTTTTTTGGGTATTTTGGTATTGATATTTTTAAAATTGGAAACAATATTTTGATATAAAAAAGTGTTTTTTTCATGGATTTGAACGTATTTTTTGATGGTTTTTTTTATGATATGGTCTTTGAACATTGTTTATATAGGTTTGAGCCCAATTTTAGATAATGGGTGAGCCTAATATATCTTATATCCTGGTTTTACCTAGACAGTTCTTCAATGATTTCGATAATGATTATGTCATTTGAAGAATTATATTAGATTTCTATTGTATAGCTATTCTAAATTTAATGATTTGTTATGGGTTTTAATATTATGATTCCCCAAGAAACATACCTGACTCTTATATGATTTAAAATTAGTATTCATGGATATAATTATATTTCAAAATGTAATATATTTATCTTTTTTTGAAAAATATTATTCTCTATTTAGATAAATAATATTTTTTTAAGAAATGGGTTTTCATTGGTTTTCATGTTTTCCACTTTAGAAACAAATATATTCTTTTTTATGTAACTTATTGATATTTTTGTGCTCATAACACTTTAAAAAAAAACCAATTTATAATGTTGGGCAAGGGAATAGAAGAATCCATACTGAATATTGTGAATGTTATTCCAAAAATGAAATCATGCTATATTTCAAATGTTTTATATTCTAGGAAAAATAAGATACTGATCAGAAGTGTATACTTTTTATATATATGGATTTTAAATGAATGAGTTATGAAAAAAATATCAAAAACTATAATCCTAAAAGATATTTGGGAGTGTAAGAAAGTTAATTCTCATCTAAAGTCACTAGAATATGTAATTGTTAAGGCTAGGTCCTTGAATTTTTTATTCCAATGTAAGATTTATAAAACATTATAGGTCAGAATAATGTTAATAGAATTCTCTTAAAGGATTCAAAATTATGATTAATTTGAAATGATATATCATTTTTAGATAACCATGTTGTTCATGTATAAAATGTGTGTTCAGAATGGGTTTCCATAATGTGAACAAAGATACTATAGAAGGAAGGAACCAAGAGGATGATATCCTTCCAAATATTGAATGGTTGGAATTAGATTTGAGAATATTGAAATGATGTTGAATTATTTGATTCAACATATAAATAGTGGTGGAATCTACACTATAGAAAAACCAGATAAACCATTGACGATAATGATGATGGAAGAGAATTTTATGAGATAAATTCCTCTAGAATTATTTGGATCTTCTAGACTAGTTGTAACCGAAATATGGATCAATTATGAAGATAAGACATCTAAAGTAATGATGTGTTTTAAATTTCATTTTATTACCCTTTTCATTTATCATTTTCAATGTGAAGATGATTAATAATGGTATTTGGTTATGAATACTGAATAAAGAAACAAGTTTGATTCCATAGATTGGGAAACATTTATTAATGTCATCATTGATAAATGTTTCTATAAGGTTGCTCGATTCATGATGGAGAAACACTTGTTTGGATTGAGGAAAATGATGATGATTTTAATTCTGTATATGATGAAAATTTTAAAATATATTCCATGTACATACAAAATTTTATCCAGGATAATGAATGTAAGATTAATCAGTTTGAATCAATGATAAACTAACATATCGAAGGAGATTAACTTACTGTGAAATAAATATTGAAGAGATACTTGTTTGATGTGTATAGATGGTATAAATGTAGTTTGATGATGATCATGTATTGCATTGAAATAAGAAAAATAATGTCCGATTAGAAGGAAATGGTGAATATTTCATCAAAGAAACATGGTAGTATAAAAATTATGTTATCATATAGAGATATGTGTAATAAAAATCATCCTAGAGAATGTATGGTAAATTATAGAATGTGTTCCTAGTGTGGTAAGTTTGGTCACAACTCTTGTGACTAAAAATAAATGAGTCCTGGATAATCAATAAATATGATAAATTATAGCCACCTGTTGTTGAGTTTTTATAGTTTCAATGAGTTTGATTATTATGATAACATATTTTTTATGGTAGTTCTCATGATTGAAATTACAAAGAAGCAAAACTAAAATTTGTGGAAATGTCTTTGGCTACCACTACGGTTAATGGATAAACATCGAATGAAGTGGAAATAGGTATATTAATTGTTTAATCGAATTATACTAATAACCTATTTGACTATAGATCTTCACATTCATTCATGTTTGAGGCATTTTCATGTAAATTGGGAGTATCAACACATAAAATATAGATATAAATTTTGGTGAAAAATTCAGGTTGATGTATTAATATAATAAAGATTTATATGAATTATCCTATTATTATTATTGGGTTGATCGTCCATATAAATATTCTTAAACTAATATTAGTAGAGTTTGAGATAATTTTGTTATGGATTAGTTTTTAGATTTTGATGATAAGTTATATTGTAGATTCAAGAAGTTTTTTTTCAATGACCTCATACATTTGATAACATACCAAGAAGCTGATAAATTAATTTGGGATAGAAGTGAATGTTACCTTTCTCATTTTTTTATAATAATGAAACTATTTAAATATGTGATGTTTTAATAGTGAATGAATATACAGATTATTATCCAGACTTATTTCCTAGTGTTATACCTGATCAGGAAGTTAAATTCACTATTGAAAAGGATAATAATGATAAGCTAATTTTGAAACTCCATTATTGAATTTCACATGTAATAATTTTTTAAATGAAAAAAAATTACCTGAGTTACTAGAAAATGGATTTATTCATCAATGTGTTTTATCATGGGGTTATAATATTTTTTTTTTCGTGAAAAATAAATATAGTTTCATGAGTATTTTCATTTATTATATAGTCTTAATAACACCACTGTTAATAATATGTATCATTTTTCGCAAAATGGTTATTTTTTTGTTAGCTATATGGAGAGCATTATTTTTACAAGATTGATCTTAGGTCAAGGTACCATAAGTTGAAGTTTATGGATGTTTATATTCTAAAGATTGAGTTTTGAAATAGATATTGGAATTATTACTTGGTAGTTATTCCCTTATGGTTTTCTAATGCGCCACCTATAATTATGGATCTTATGAATAGAGTATTCAATGAATATAGTGATAAATTTTTGGTTGTGTATATTTTTCATATATTGGTATATTATAAAAGTGATGATGATATGGATAGATGCTTGATAATTTTTTAAATCTATAATGAAATGAATAAATATGGAAAATTTTGAATGTATTTTTTTTTGCAAAAAAATCATTTCATAAGAATATTTTTTTAAAGATTCCATAATTATAGATCCTGATCAAACTAATGTATTTGAAGAGTGCCCATGACCTTCTAGTGTAATAGAGATTAATAGTTTTCATGGTTTTCCAGGTTACTACCAAATGGTTCATGACAAATTTTCATGGATATCCTTCACATTGACTAAGTTAACATGAAACAGAGTTAAATTAATCTATCCAAAAGTATATGATATTTTTTTTCATGAAACAAAAACATGTTTAGTGAATTATTTTGTTTTGTCTAGGACCTCTAGAGATGGTGAATTTTTCATCGACAATGATGCTTCCTTTAAGGTATTGGTTGTGTTCTAATACAGAATGATCCAGTAATTCTCTATGCATGGTGAAAATAGAAACCTCATGATCAAGATTATCCTACACATGATCTAGAACATAATGTTGTGATTTTTTCTTCAAATATTTAGATGGATCACATATATAGAGAAATGTGTGGTATATATACTAATAATAAATGTTTGAAGTATATATTGACAAGAAGGAGTTGAAAATGTGGTAGATAATATCAATTGAACTAATTAAAAATTAAGATCATATGATCTATTTCTACGATAGAAAAGAAAACAATTTAGTTGATGCTTTGAGTTGAAAATATAATGCTACATTAACCATGTTAACTTTATAAAATGAACCATAGATTAATGATTTGATGAATTTTTTCCTAGATGTTATAATTGTAGGAACACCATTTATTTTTAACCTGTATTAGTACAGTGGTATATATATGAATAAATTTTGTAGGATCAAATGTATGAAAATGTTTTATAGTAAAATATCTAATTGGAAATAAATGAGAAATTTCCTGAATTTAATTTTAATAAATAATGATTTATTGGTTTTTTAATGAGTTTATATGAGTATTTTATTTCACAACAGAAGATGGAATTATTGATTGACGAACATAGTTCCATGTTATCCCTTTATTATAGAATCATAAATAAGTATAGAGAAATATAATATTTTTATAGATAATATTGAATAAAAAAATATTGCTGATTTTACTCTAAAAATAAAGACATGTCAATAGGTTAAAGGAGAACAACAATTAGAAATGCGTTTTATTTAACCTCTTTTAGTGCTAAAGTGGATATGGGAAAATTTATACTTTTATTTCATAGACGGATGAACAACAACATATCGAAGTAATAATGTTATTTAAAAAATAATTGATTGATTAACTAAATCTATTCAATTCATTCCCATTCTAGATAGAATATATTTAGGTCAACAATCACAATTGAATGCAAAGAAGATAGTCATGATACATGGATTTCCTCTATCAATTATACAGGTCTATGATCCATGGATCACTTGTAATTTGTATAAAAAACATAAAAAGTCATATGGTACAAAAAAAAGTTTCAGTGTATCTTTTCATCCTCAACATAGTGGATTCAATTAGATAATAATTCAAACGTTGGATGATATTCATTGTGCCAGTTCAATGGATTACAAGGTAAAGTGGTATTAACATATTTCATTGGTGGAAGATTCATTATAATAACAATTTCCATTTTAGTAAATAGACGGATCCTTTTGAGGCACTATTTAGAATGTGGTGTCAGATCCTAGATTTTTTGGGCTGGATTAAGTGAATGGACATCGATGTGACTAGATTTGATAGAGAAAATGGTTTGGATTATTTTATTAATTATGAGAAATATGAGGAAAATTCAAAGAATTTAAAACATTTATCATATAAAAAGTGGAATAAAATTAATTTTGAGGTAGTTTATCATGTTTTTCTTAAAGTATGTCCATTAAAATGTGTTATGAATCTTAGTAGAAAGGGTAAGCTAAGTCCATAATTTATTGGGACATATAAAACCCTAAAGAATGTTGGATCAGTTTCTTATTAGAATCCTTACCTCAATGTTTATCCAAGGTAGACAATTATTTACTAATGAGATGCTAATAAATTATGTTCCATGTTAATCTTGTGTTTTCAGTTCAATGCAACTTCATTTGGAAGAAAAAATTTCAAATAAGGAACATCCTATTCATATTCTTCATGATAGAGAGAATTTATTTTTAAATAAGGTAATTGAAGATGACATGGTTTTGTGGAAAACCCATATGGTTCAAGAAGAAACATGGGAGTCTAAAACTGAGATAAGGTGAAGGTATAACAACTTCTATAATATGTCACTAATATTGTGGGGACAACATTTACCGAATGAGTAGAGAATTTAAAAAAATATTTAGTTTATATTAATTAAATTTTACCTTGTAACATCCCCAACTAGGAATCCACTATACCAGCGCCCTGATCCAAGTCGCTAAAAGACCTTAGGCGTACGTCCCCATATGCATGAGGTTGCTACTTGTAGATAGGGTCTAAAATAACATGTGGTGAGACTATACCATATTTATCGTAGTAAGACACAATAGATAAAAATTTCAAATAAGGGAAAAGATATACAATAAACTAGAAGTATAAAACCCACAACAAAATAGTTAATATTCTATGTCATGCCACACAATATCAGGTGACATAAATACAAAAATAAAGATAAACAAATTAATCCCAAAAAACTGGTCCTAACCCCACATCTTGATCCTCATCCATGCACATCCCAAGCCTAACACAACTCCCAAGAGTAGGTCCACTTACCTTATGTAGACCATAAACCAAAATATCTACATGAGAACCCAATGGACGCCCATACATGGTGTGAGTACAACTTATAAGTCTACGACTAATGGTGTCTACAAAACAATCAGTCGAAAAAATAGTTCATGCAAGTACTAAAAAAATTACAAGGTGGACAAAAGGAAACTCATGTGCCATTATTTAACAATATTCACATTATTCATTTTCATCATTTATTCCATTTTAATTACATGAACCATATTCTACACATGTTCAATCAGTTAGGCATTAACATCATCTACACAAAGACCTACATTAGTAAATTACAATGCACAACGGAATAAGTCAAGGTCCCTATCACATTATGGATAAATATTCCAAAATCCAATACATTATACTTGCATTAAAGCCTCTATCTAGGTCTTCTCATCAAATGAATCATTTTAGGGCATGTTTCCTGAGTTTCCATCTCTAACCCATGAATTATGTGGTGGGGTTTAGAGCCTCATTCTAACCTGACCCATCTGTGTACATCATCAATTATAATACCCAACAACTACCAAACCATGTGGACATGTTTATTTTTCCAATTTCCACATATAAGAAAATAAAATAACATGAGAAATTAGTATACATAACATTCTCATTTCATAACTACTCAATATATAATTTGACATCAATCCCTAACCCATTGGTATAATTACAATTGTAAATTTCATAGCCCATTTAACCCATTTCCCTTTCACATGCCTTAACCTATTATGCACACTCAATAATTACTATATATTATCCCATTAATCAAATTCATATATTCACATAATTTAACCCAATAAAACATTCCAATTTACATTAATTTACCCATTTAACACATTTACCATTTTCAAATTCATTAATCCTCTTATAAATCTTAAGTACAAATCATAAGCCACTTGACACATTCACTGAATTCAATTTAACCCTTTTTCATTATTCCAAACTATCCCTATTTCAAGTTCTAATAACTAGACATAAAATTAATAATAATTATATATAACTCAAACCAAAATTTAAACATATTTATAATGGGATCTATTTTAACATAAACCACCCACAAGCTTAACATTATGATTTTCTATGTTTGGAACTATCGACATACATGATGGGTGGCCCAAAATCAGTATAGTGAACCTCAATAAATCCCACAAGATCTAGAGTGTTTCAATTTATCATTTAGAATATAATTTATAGAAATCCATTTAGTTAGATCAATAGATCCAAAATAGAGAACCATTTATACAACCAAATATTCATAAATAAACTTCAATAATATGGGATATAAATCGTAAACCACCTACCTCAAATCTGTAGAAAAACTCTTTCTAAATAGTATCCTTAGATCTGGATTCAAGCACCCTTTGATGCCCTAAACTACGATCCTTTGAAAAAGTTGGTTTTAGGTATTCAGATGAAGAATAACAAAACCAAAATCCCTAATCTGTATAAGATATGCATGTGGAGAGATAGACTTACCCAGAGTTTTGATCCAAAACCAACCACTCTTCAAATGACATCGAATCAAAGGATATTTCTCCTTGGGAAGATTGGGGGAGCCATGGATCATTAATATGGATGGAGGAAGAAAAAATGGGATGAAAATTGAGAGAGGAACATAAAATCCTGATGATGAAAAGGTAATTTATCCCTTTTTAATGTGGTACTTGGTTTGAATGCATTGTTTTCCAAACTAGGTGCGACCCATGTGCCTGCCTCTTCCCATGAGGAGTAAAGTTTCATGGTAATATGGGGATTATGCATCGTTGAAAAAACCATTCACCCACCATTCATTATTACTCTATCCATGTACGCATGGATTGACATTCCCCCATGCATGGTTTTAGTCAACTGTGATCTCCACCAACTTTCTAGCATAGTTTGGGTGCACAATTTACAATAACCATGGACCAACTATGAAACATGAACTAGATGGACATTTTATCATCATTTTATCTCCCAAACCAATGATACTCCTATGAATCTCCTCATACTTCTAGTAGACATTACATTAAACAAAATTAAAATATTTGAACTGAAATTTAAACAAGGACATACCTCCATGATGTAAGGGATCGTACAATCTCCCCTTAGTTTAACCGTTCGTACTGGAGCCACACTTCCCATCATCATTGAGATTTTGAATCAAAGATATTGGGACAATAAGACTAATTTCTCATTTTTCTTCTAAAACATTACCATACTACCACAAAACTCACACTAAAAGAACAATATTTTCTTGAATTATTTTCTCACTATGATACACAATATAAATTATATGATCCTCAAAGGGAACATCAACCTCATGATTAACATCATTAACATCAATCATGTGATACGGGTCATGGTGATACAACCAATTCTATGACACATCAAAAAAATCATACATATACTATACCGTTGTTGATGATCCAATTGGTATGCCACTAGTCCGATCCTCCTTAAAAATATCATTCAACCCCAATTATCTAGGAGCCATCTTACTCTACAATCAATTATGATGGTGAAACAACCATGAAATCACCTAAAGAAACACTCGATCACCCACCAAAAACTCAAGAGGAAAACGATGTTGATCCGAATATGAATTTCTCCTACTTTGATCCATTGGTGTATATTTTTGAATCAACTAATCTTGTTCTGATATATCATTCATGAGACACGGTCCCAAAAACATTTATTCGCAATCTTCCATCAAACATAGTGGTGAAAAAATGGTCTACAATATAGTCCCTTATACAATTTCATATGAATCGTAACCTAGTGGCTATTATTGTAGGAAAAATCAACAAGCTCCAAATGTTTCTCTCGTGATCTACCAAAATCTAGGACAAAATATCTCAACATGTACTTTTACCCTTGAATTTCACATTGTGATTTCCCAACCATCTGTAGGTAGAAATCCCCACTCAGAAACACATGGGTACCAATTTCCATCTGAATTCCCCACCATATGTGTGAGGTTAAATGAGAATATCGATCTGAAACAATCTTTTGCAGAACCCCATGAAACAATACTACATACCAAACATAAAAATTGTTGAACTGATTGTTTTTTCAAGACCTCTCGAGTTAGTTGGAAACACGATACCTTGGTCAAATGATCCAAAACTACCCAAATCACATAATTCTTCCATGGAGTCTTCATATATCCCATTAAAAACACCATAATCATTTAATCCCATTTGCATTATAGAATGGGAAATGGATTTAATAAACCACCCAGACATTGATTCTCATCCTTCAAATAATGGATGGTATGAAATCACACCATAAAACATGCATCCTCTTTCTTCTTTCCTAGAAACCAATACTGCTTACAAAGATCAGGATACATTTTTGTCAAACTATGATGATCTTCACACATGGAATCATGAAAATCATACATAATATCTTCTCACATACCCATTGCAAAAAACACAAGACCATGAATATACATGATCCCATCATATCCAATGATCAACTTAAAGTTGAATCCCATCCATTAAAACCATCTCTTAAAGCCAAACATTCTGGATCCTCATATTGCCTTTCCATAATATGGATTATTTGCACGAACTCAAATTATAAGGATGAATGGGGAATCTTCCCTTTATCATAATGTACCTCAAGATACATCTCATAAAACAACTCCATCATCTTCGACTCTGAAAATGATTTCTGAACCACCTGATTTTGATTCTTCCGAATCAAAGCTTCTACAACATTATTTCACATTTCTGGTGTGTAAACTAGATCAAAGGAAAAGGATTGTATATATTCAACCCATCATTATCAGTGAAGTTTCAAATCATTCTAAGAGAAGATGTAATTAAGGATTTTATAATTGGTATACATAATAATCCATTTATCCCAATAGGTAATGCCACCATTCTTTTTAATCATGATCAACTATGGACAATTAAAGATCATGTGCAATGAAATTTCTTTTATGAGGCCTCAATGTTCATGAACCATACACCACAACCTAATCATCCTATATCAACATTGCCCCAAGACCAACACCAGAAGAAAAAAAAATATATATTTATTACATGGATTGGATAAGGAAAAAAGAAGAATGGTTTTCAATCAACTCTTTAATTCATGAAAGGCAATATCATATGCCTCAAAACACTCAAACCTGATGCCTTTATTGGTTAGACTTGATAGTGGTGCTTTAAAATGAGAAATGTCAGTAATGAACCCTCGTAAATAGTAGAAAAAAATAGAAAACATCAGACATTAGAAACATTCATGGGCTACTCCCAAGACTCAACTGCATGCATATTCTCTAGGTCCACTAATGCACCATCATTACATATAATGTGGCTTAAAAAATGAAACCGATCAATATAGAAATGGAATTTATTAAGAATGGTGTATAAAATATTCTCTCTCAGTGTACTCAGAACGATATCAATAAGTTGGGAATGATATTAATGAGTTTTATAGTACACTAATATTTCATCTAGAAGGAAAACTATAAACTGGTATATCTATCAGTGAAATATTTGGTTTATCTGGTCTATAAACACCACTAACACATTGGTTAAACCAAATGATATAACAAAAAATTCATATATCCCATACCAAATTATGAAGGAAGTTTATAGTATATCTTATGGTCTTATCCATAGCTAATGATACCTTGATCTAAAATAAATATTTGATAAAACTAAAGTGCCTCTCATCTGGTCTAAGAGATCATCAATTCGAGGTAGAGGGTATCTACTTTTAACCCTTATCTGATTCAAATTTCTGGAATCGACACAAAATTGAAAGGAATACTTAAAATTATAATAAAAAATAACAAGAGACCCACACAGAGATGAACTTAGACAAATGAACACCTCAATATCCATTTATTACAACTGAATTATATATTCCTGATGTTCTGCAGGTTTCATTCTATAGGGTAGAATAGAAACTGGTTCAGCCCCTAGAAGAAACTTTTTGGTGAACTCCACATCTATCTCAGGTGGTAACCTTGGGAATTATTCAAAAAATGACATCTAGAAATAGATCCCACACTAGAAAAAAAGAAAAACTATTTTTCTACCCCATTATCATGCACAAGACAAGCCACGTAGGCTTTGAGTTCACCCATCTGCTAAAAAATTCTCCTTGCATGTCCTTCTTGAAAATATAATTCACCAGGATGGGAATAAAATAATTCTTAATGATATGAAAATTTCAACCTTTTATGGTCAATAATTATGGTATTTGTATAACACTAGTGACTCCATGCCCAAAATAAGATCAAAACCTGACATCTCAAGAAACAAAAGTCCCATAGGAAATGGTACACACCAACCTTGAGCACACACCCATTACATTGTGTGATATTTTCTTCTCCCACCCTAATGGTGTATCAATAAACATGTCCTCTAACATATGTTCCACTTCTAGGACCAAAAAAACCATAAAATCAGATGATATAAAAGAGTGTGTGGTAGCTGTATAAAATAAATTACTAGAATGTGTGGAAGTAAAAATAATTTTACCTGAAACTATTGAAGGTATAGACTCACATCCACCAAGTGTAGACTAAACTGTATGGATCTAACCTTCCCCTATATCATGCGATCTTTTCTAAAACCATATTTCTATAATGACATACTCGTGTTGAATCTCTCATCATAGAGTACTATGCTCACCACCCCTACTGGTATGGAATGTAGATCTACTAATACTAAACTAATTTGGGGTAACTGAGCACCTTCATACACATGGAATCAACCTTGATCCTCCATATTTTCTCCTCTATCAAGGGTTCTTATAGAACCTATACACATTCCTCATTCTGCCTCACACTTGACAATCCCATTGTGGATGGGGTAGTGATTCTACGTGAGGCCTGAACTTCCACACTAATATAAAAGCACATAGTCACCACCGTGAGAAGTTGATCCACTCTTATAACTACTTTTCATGCTACAACCAAAGTGATGCTTTTATTTTCGATGCTTCTTACTCTCAGAAGTTGTAATAACCAAATTTATTTGGTTGATTTCTCTTATAAATTTTTTTTCCATTCTAATATATAGATGGAAAATATTGAAAATTACATGTAATGTGGTATTGGACTGTTGTTTTTTGGGATTAATTCAGAAAAATGAATTTATGAGATTAAATTTTGGTAGAAGAAATGGTTGAGAATGAGAATTTAATTTTGCAACAAATGGGGAAATCTCATAGTTGGAATAAATGTTATGTGGATAACTTTATTAAAGAAAACTCTTACGAGGTAGTTTATTATGTTTTTTATAATGTATCTTCAAGGAAAAGTGTAGTGAATTTTGGTATGAAGGGGATCCTAATTAGATTTTTCATTACCCATATGAAATTATAGAATAATTTGGATCAACTACATATTGAGTAGCCTTACCTCTAAATTTAAACAAGGTACACAATGTATTTAATATTTCATTATTGAGAATGTATGTTCTAGATTCATCTCATGTTTTGAGCCATGAAATATTTTAGTTGTAGTAGGAAATTTCATATAAAAAATAACCCATTAAGAATGTTTAACATAAAGAGAATTTATTGTGGAATAATTTAATTCACGTAGTTAAGTTTGGTAAAAAATGTGTTTGGATATGCAACATGGGAGTTTTCAAATGCTATGAAGGAATGTTATCCCCATTTGTTTAATGAGAGAATGAAATTGCAAGGATTCAATTTCCCAGGGGGGAGTGATGTAACAACCTAGGTAATTCTAGATTAAATAATTTGAATTTCTTATAAGTATTCATTAGTTAGATTTTATAGAGGTTTATTTAATATTATAAAATTAATTAAAAATTTATATCAGTAAGAAAAAAGAATTATTTCTAACCAAAATATATTTTCATGAATTATATATATTTATTTAAAATATTTATTACCAAATTTTAGAATATTATTTTTTAAAAATCATCATCATTTTCGAATTCAACATCTAATTTTTTTTTCTGGGATAAATTTTTGATATTTTTCTGAAAACATTAAATATATAATGAATACTAAAAATATATATTTTTATTTAAGAGTTTATATTATTTTAAAAAATTTTTAAAGTAAATTTATAATATTGATTAGTTTTAAAATTTAATTTGTTACTGTTAATTTAAAATTATCCAAATATAAATTTTAAATATAGTTTTTTACTTGAATTTAGTACAAAAACATTTAATATTTAGAGAACATTTTTTGAAAACCCATTTTATAATAAATTTTATGTCTATATTTTTAAATTAAATTCATTAACTTTTTTTATTTGTTAAAATTGAATCCTATTATGGAAAGAGTAGGTTCAAATTTGGTAAACTATTCCCTTTTATTTTTTATCAATATGAATAGTAACCTTAGTAATTTTTGTTATGTCAGCAAAGGGTAAATCAGGTAATTATAGTTAAGAATAAAATGTTATGATCTATAAAATGAACATAGAAATTGAATTAATTTTATATAATTTTTCATTTTCATCCGTAATCATCCAAGATTCGGATATATGGTATTTTTATTTCATATGGATGTGATTATAAACTTTATAATATTTTATTCAATAAAAGGTAAAAAATGTCCGACTCTTGTTTTAAATAATTGTAATATTATTGACATTGGTATAATATGATTATATTTTTGGTTATAACTAAATTTTTTATTTAAATTATTTAAATTTATTATGTTAATTTATTTTTAATATTTACTGAAGAAATAATTACCATAAATGATAACACAACCCTGACTTAATTCATTGTCAATTAATGGAAAAATATAATAAATGATATTAAAAATATTAAAATTTGAACAATTTTATAGAATTAAGGTGAATAATAAATTTTATAGATAAAAATAACATCACAAATTTGTTTTAATTTATTATATTCTAATCCCTTGGTTTCCAAAAATTATAAATTTCAATGTAAATGAGTAGTTTAAAAATTGACATTATTGGTATTTTATGAAAATATTATTTCATTAAGTTATATATATATTTTAAAAATAATACATTTGGAAAAAATAATGGGATATGGTTAATGAAATCATAAATGGTACATGTATGTGTTTTATTTCATTTTATGGTAAAATTATTGGCCCTTAACTTGTAAAAATTATTAGTAAATTGGTAATTTTGAAAGGGTTAATTAAAGGTTATAACTAAATGATAAGGGTAACAATTTATTCAAAAAAAATCATATTTTTTATTATATTGTAGTATTTTAACAAATATAAATCTGATATTTGAGATAAAATAGTTTGTCAAAAAATTTAATTGGAAATTATATTATATTAATTTATTATATTATGAAATTACAAGAGTTCCCCTTCTCTCTCTTATAAAAGGTGTTATCTTATTTCCTTTAGTTCACACATAAAACCAATTCAAATCATCTGTGATCTACAGAAATAAAATCCTAAAATAACTTTTATTATTTTATAAGCCTTATTTAGGGAAAAATATAAACCATAGTTTCTTATGGTGTTAAAAAAACAAGGTTTTCCATAGAATAAGTGTCATTCTTAATCAAGTGTTTTTATTTTATTTTATCTTTCAACAACATAAAATATTAATTAGCCATGATTATAAAATAAAATATTTATGTTTTATATAATTTTTTTTCTTATGTTAATTTCATAAATGATATCTGTCCCATATTCTATCAAATGGGAAAAAACTATCATTTGTGCGTATGGTAAACTACCACCAAACAAATAGATGAAATTCATTTTCTATACCCATATTTCATGGATATATTATAATTCACAAATCAATGTTTATATAATATATACATTAATTATCTTCAAATATTATAATATAATACATCATTTATCTTCTCACTTTACCATTCACTAATTTTTTTTGACATTCTTTGTGCGTAGGTGTCAGCTACCACCTCCAAAAAGATATATGATTCATTTTTCATCACCACATAATATGTATTATATATATATATATATTTAAATAATTAATATTATATTTATTATATTATTATCATTATTTAAGGATAATATAATAATTTACTTATTCCATTATTATTGTGGTAAAATAATTTTTTTTGTCATTCTTACGTAAGGCTTAAGGCCTCCATGATTATAATAAAGATAATTTTTCATTACTATATTTTAGGAATGATTTGAAAACCATAAATGATCTATAAAAATGATAATTATGTAATGATTATTATTATAGAAATGAATTAATTATTTCCCCTTTGACAATAGTCATGACACTGAAGTCATTTTGGACTTATGAACAACATATTGTCGAAACATCCGATGTGAACATAATTAATTAAGTAATTGTTATAACATGGTATTAACATAATTAAAAGGTATAATAAACTTTAAAATGTTCTCAATTAAGTTAATAATTAACATCATTTTGTTATTCATGATGATAACAAACTTACGCAATGAGTTGGAATCATGGTAAACGATTTATTTTAAAAAACTTCATTGAATGTTTCCCTAATTTTTTTAATTCTTCAACATAGATAACTTTTAAAATTATTTTAAGTAAGTTTTTATATGGATACAATGTATTTATAAACTAAATTTTATTTATGTTTTTTATTTTCCACAATGGTTCTCAATAAGAATCCTTTTTCAAACTATTTTTTCTTTGTTTACAAAAGGAAAACATAATGTTATATTTTAATATACACATGGAAAATGACTTTTCCAACCTCTATAAAAGTTACAAGATGTTTTTAGTACTCTATAATAGTTCATTTTCTTTTAAATAAAAACACACTTTTCCTCTTTTGGGAATTTTGAAAACGAAATGTTTTTATAAAAAATGGATTTTTATCCTGAATGTTTTTTTCCAAGGGTTTAAAAGATATTTTCAATGGTTTTATTCATGATATGATCCATGGAAATTTTTCATGAAGGATTTATACCCAGTATATCTCATGGGGGAGCCCTATATATTTTATACAATGGGAGTTTCTAGATATAAACCCAATGCATTATGAAATAATGATATTATATATATAATTATATTGTATATAAGTCATATGATTATTCTAAAAAGAGGGGTTTTATAAGGGTTTTAAGGAGATGATGTATCGAGGTACCTACACAACTCTTCTTTTATTTCTATTTTTTCCATGAAAATCTATTTATTTCAGAAGATAATATAATGAATTGTTGAGATAAAAAAATATGTCCTTTTTTGGAAAAATGTTATATTATCATGAAAATGATTTTCACGGGTATCTATGCCTTTCACTGGACTAATTTTTTTTTCTTTTTTATGTACCATATAGATATTTTTATGCTCATCCAAGGTTTTCTATCAAAATTAGTATGTTTTATGGGTAGGTATGTAAATTGAATTGGTCTAGTTGAAATTGGGAATATTTTTTCTAAATAAAAATCATGTTTTATATTAAAATTTTAATATTCTTGAAAAAATGTAGAAGTGGTTACTTTATAAATATATGGGATTTTTATGTATGATTTATGAAATAAATCACTAAAAATAAATCTAAAATAACATTTTTAATGTAATACAATGAATTATAATTCTAATTCACCTTAATATGTAACGTTGAATATCGAGACCTTGTAAAGATCACATCAATAAAAAGATTAATAAAACATACTCTTAAAATAGGGAAAAGAAAATGTGATGGTCATCAAGAATAATAGAATGATGGGTTTATGAATAAGAGACCCATAGTGGGAAGTGAAAATATATACTTGGAGTTGTTAACAGACCATAAATTCACTGGGAATGAAGGAAATAGTATAAAATTTTATTCCAAAATAATTTTCTGAATATTTTTTGATTATTTTACTACAATGATATAAAATATGATAAAATATACATACTCATTATATTTCTATATTATAAACAAAATTTGATCCTTTTATTATGCATTATTCAATTTTGATTTAATTTCTTACTCCTTGAAATGAATATTAGAGGAATGAATTTCATGCCTAATGTAATGTAATTAAATATTATTGTATCAATATATCTATAAAATAATTATAATTACTTCCTCATGTATATAGAGATTAACCAAAACCATGAATTATAATCCCAAGGTAAGATAGTACCCAAAGTGAATAAACCATGAACTAATACATTTAAATCCATAATATCCAAAATATTAATAAGGGATCCACACAGATTCATAAAAAACCCTATAACCCCATAACCTTAACATTAATTATTGTTTTTACCTCCATGGTGATATCATACCTTTTAGTTTAGATCACCAAAAATTAAATTTCATTTTTCATAATTAATCATTCATGCTTAGTCTCATGCTAATCATAAGTGTTATGTATACAAAAACCCAATGAAACATCCCCCTAAATATAATTAATCACCATGAAAATCTTATAATGCATTTAACATTAAAAACTATCATGAATGAAATATAGATAATAACCTGAAAGGTAATCTATATCATGAATATAATTATCTTCAAACTTATTTCCTTATTAATAAATATTTTATCTTCTATCAAAATTATATATTTCTCACTATATAATAGACCATAATTAACATAACTTAAAATCCTATACTAACCCAATGGGTTATTTAAACATCACAATATAATTCTTCCTAAATCCTAGTTAAAGGTTCAAATAACCAGAATATCCAATCACTTAAAAGAAAAAAAGGGTTGTAGATTCCCTTATACATATAAATCCCTGATGGAATCAATGACTATAATGTCAGAATAACAAGAGTAAATGTATTAGTAAATAATATTTATTCTAAATATAATATCATAGTATAAAAATGAAATAAAATTTCTCAATGATGACCTAACTAACATTGTCATCAAATTATTAACGAATTTTGTGGGCAATAATAATATTCAATTTACTTCAACATTTCCAATAATCTATTTATCCCAAATTTACATTATAATTATACCACTAAATCACATTTCTTACCTATTGGTAACATTTATCTTTTTTTTTTCAAATAATTAAATAAAAACTATCATTGAATAGTTATTAGATATTTTCCGATTCTTAAAACTAAAATATGAATGACAAAATACATCTACAAAATAATTCTAAAATATTGAAACGTAAAGACTTCAAACCATCCAATTGAAAGATTTAAATATAATATGTCCTTTATTTTTCAATGATTTAACTTTTCATTATGAAATTGATATAGATAATGCTCATGTTTACCACACAGAAGAAAATTTGTTTCTCTGGAATTCATTTCTCTATAATCCTCCTTGTTCCATCCATTTAAAAAACCATAAAGTTTTTATTCATAATCATATCAGGAAACCACATCTTCATAAAAAATCATTTATGGGGTGCCTAAATAATTCAAATTCATTTATAAATATTAAACCTTAGGTTTAATCATGTACATACAATATCATCATATTTTAAAATTATTAATTACGGTTTATAATGAAATTGTGAATTAACCTAAATATATAACCCAAGAGGGTCACAATAGGTAAATATTAAGGTAACACTCAACATTAATCATAATAAGGGTAATGATATTATCGAAAAACACTTTTATTAGGTTATTAAACCTATATATGAATCTATAAAAAACCACAAACAATTATAAAAAAAAATTGGGGATGTATTTATTATAAGAATATAAAATCTATCCCGCACTAAAAAATTTCAATTTTATCTTAAACATAGACTTATTCCCATTATTTTCACCATATTTCTCTACACATATTCTCTAATTATTAACTAAACTATGCTCTAATTACCTGTATAGAGTCCTATAATTTTCCTAAATAAAATATTATATCTCTTTATATAAACAATAAATAGATAACAAATAATTACCTAGTCTTTTCATACATAAATATGAAATCTTTTTAGATGAATATTCAATAAATTTCCCAAATACACGCCTGAGGATCATAAAGTTTAATTTTATTTTGGGGCTAGTTAGAAAAATTTATTATTTAATGAACTATATTCAAAATTTAACATCATGGTCATCCCATTTATAAATCATCATATGAATTCCCTACTTAATAATTTCTTCATCACCTAGGGAATGGAAAAATATGAATTGGTGATCCTAGATATCCAGTAAGGGTAAACATTAATGATATCAATCCAGTTTCATATTAATTAAAAAAATAAAAAAGGATTTTTTTATAATAATAATAACTTAAAAAGTTTACAAACAGTCTATAATGGATCATAATCATGATCTATGGCATAAAACATTAACATTTCAAAATAGATGAACCATAAGAGTGAGAGATCAACACTAGTCAATCATGAATCATATGTTCATTTCATATAAGTGTGGAAACACCATATATATAGAAACCATTTCATATTTCAAGGTTAACATATGATAGATGGAAATAATAATGGATTATGAATCAAAACTAGTTTCCCTATTCATAATTGACCAGACATCATCACCTATATCCCATTATCATTCAAGAATATCATAATTATTCCAACAAAAATTCAATCATATCAGCCTATGTTGAAAATAGTATAAAAAACATCAGCCTATTTCCCATCATTATCTCATAAGATATAAAATATTTACCAATGCATTGGAGGGGTCAAAATGGCCCACCTAACACATAAAAAAAATCATAAATATGTGTTCTATATGTTTAGAATACATTTATCATATAAGAACACATAAAAAGAAATTGGATTCAAAAAATTTTAATAATTTAATAAAACATAATAAATAGATGTGTTTTATAAAATTCTCATCACTTTAATATAGAATAACTCATGGATAATAAATTGGTATCATAAATATTTCATCATTTCATTATCAAATAACCTATAGAAAATGAACATGTTTTATATATGCCTTGTCATCATAAACATAAAACATCCCGAGAAGGAATAAGGATGGTACATTTGGATCATGTTCCTAATAATTCATATGTAACATTAATGGATGTCATCATAGATTAAAATAAATTTTAACATACCACATGGAAAATTTCTTGAGAAAAATATCATTTCCACTTTAAAATCACTTATTTACAATTTAAAAAATTGGTAAAAATTAAAGATAAAAAATTATTTGGAAATGACTATGTAAACTTGTAAGGTAATATTTAAATCATTGAGTTTTAATGATTGTGAAAAATATTTTTTCTTTCAAACACATTTAAAAAATGGCCACTTTCACATTTTTGTAAAAAGTCAAAAGATCCTTGTTTGAAAAAAAGAAATATTCTTTTAAAATAATTTATAAAAAACAATTAATTCATTAAATTTTCATTAAAAATAATTGTAGAACTATTAATATATCCCCAAAACTATTTTATAAGAACTTAATATATAATAAAAATGGGTTTCAACTGAATATAAATAAATTCAAATTTTACATAAAAATTTCTTTAAGAATATTTAGTAAATTTAGAGTTAAAAAATAAAGGAAAAATTTATTCTATAAAAAACATAAGATTAGAAAACTTAGGGTTATATTTATAGGTAGATCATAATATTTTTTCATATTTAAACAAAATCATAAATAAACTCAATAAATACTGATATGGTAACATAAATTTTTTACCACTTTGGTAACTTTTGAATTTTATTACATGTGAAACAAAGAAAAATATATTGATATGTATATCCAATAGGTTTAATTATTATATTAATAAAATATTTCATGTGATGTATATATACACCATACAAACTAAACAAGTGGAAAACAAGGCGTGTTTCCCACCAAAATAAAAGTCAGGCAACAATCTATTACCTCAAGTATCGAATTCCTCCATATATGGTTGTAACTACTATATAATAATAAAGGATTATTATATATCTATTAATTAACCATAAAAATACTTATCATATTTATAATTTAATTATTAGATTTTATTACCAGTTTATTAATAATTCCATGTTAAAATCATCTTATGAGTAATAATTACTACGTTTTTAATGTATATTTTGATTTGATATTCTTTTCCTTTTACATTATTCATGGTTAAATAATAACTATAATTTAAAAAATTATACAAATAACATATATATTTATTATATATTTATTTATAGTAATCCATAAAATTTATGGATAGAAAATGAAATACACCACTCAAGGAGACGGTAGGCCGTATGTTCACATGAATGCTATTTCTATTTTCATGATGCATGGAATAAAAAAAC
Organism: Viscum album; assembly: GCA_963277665.1. Classification (NCBI taxonomy): domain Eukaryota; kingdom Viridiplantae; phylum Streptophyta; class Magnoliopsida; order Santalales; family Viscaceae; genus Viscum; species Viscum album. The sequence continues at coordinate 1,843,891,702 of OY728132.1, read as the reverse complement.
TAAATAATATATCATATTTAAATAATAATAATTATATCATATATATATCACCTATATTAATTAAATATATCCTTATTACCTATCTAGTTAATCTTCATTGAAAAATGAATCACATCGTTTTGTGAGGCAATTGTTCGCCATACACACTATTGCTGTTATCATATTCCAACGAAATGGAATATATAAATTATAGGTGATATTGTAAATATAGAATTAAATTTAAATTATCATCATCATATATATAATTTAAATATATTTTTCATCCTTTCTTGAGAAGGTAATGATGGAAAAAATATTATATCAATTTGTGAGGCGGTAGGCCTCCATACACATGATCGACAATTGTATTTCCCATTTGATGAAAAAGAAAATATACATTGGTTCTGAAATTAAATTAATAGAATACATGTATATTAAGGATTCCTATGTTATTATTTCATCATTATATAAAAGTATTTTATGTATGTGTAGGAAGAAACAAAATAAAAACGTCTGCTTAAGAATGATACCTCTTATACAGACAACCTCCTTAGGTTAAAATTGAAAAACATTATTAGAGGGTTTAATAATAAAACTAAGACACTTGTATGTGGTGGTATAATTAAAGAATGAATGTTTATTTTTATTTTATGAAACAAATGGTGTTTGATGTGTGAATATAAGAGGAGATAGGGTGACCGTTTATAAGTGGGGAAGATGACATACTTTAAATTTTTGAAAATAAAATTATGTAACCATGATTTAACTTTAAAAATTTATAAAAAGTGTCACATTATCAATTATTAGATGATATATGGTCTATATATTTTTATATATGGTATTTTGGACATGTTTTTAGGTCATTTTACACATTATCTTTTTAATTTAACCCCCAGTAAACAGTTTCTAACCTTAACAGAGATAATAAATTTTTACGGTTTTTAATATTTATTTTGTAGAAATATTAAAATAACCATATTATATGATATTAATTATTCTGATTAAAACAATGAAATTAAATTTTATTAATCAAAATAATATAATTTTTAAAATTAAATTTAAAATTAAACCCACATACATGATTAAATAGTGTGTTTCCAAAGAGAAAATTGTCATATGTATAGAATATTTTTATATCCAATTTCACACGTTAATTTGATTTAAAAAAACTAAATTGGTTTAATAATAAAAAAATAAACTCATTATATATATTTTTAAACAACATGCAACCTTTTTAATTCATCTAATTATAATTTATTTTTCAAGAAAAATTAATATTTTCTAATATTCATGGAAAAATTAATCATTTTATAAAATTAACAAAAATTCACCCATAATATAACTTTGACATGTTTGTTAAAGAAATTAGGATAATTTTGATAAATATATTCTCTAAATGTTTCAAAAAAAATATGTTCACAAAAGGAATGAAAATTTATTTTTTGAGACAAATGTAGTTTTGAATCACATAAAGAATTTACAAAAATAGATGTACATACTTATAAAAAAAATTATTTATATAAAACCATTATAATTTTTTTTAAAAAAATTTATTCCTATACATAAAATAAAATTGAACTTCTTAGTTAAAACTATCATGCTTAAATAATAAAATTTGTAGTAGCTCACGGTTCATTAAAAATACGTGTTGTGTGCAATCCATGCTATTGATGAAAATAAATTTATTCAAATAAATTTTATAAAATCACAGGATGTTACATTTAATATTGATTAAAACAAATATATCTATTAGAATTTATCCCTCAAATAAAAAAATGAGGATAATTCTTCTTCATCATGTCCTTTGGTTGCCCTATAGACTCTTTAAATTGGTGGTTTTAGTGAAAATATTTTTCAAGGTGAGTGTTTTTGTTTAATAGAAATTTTTACCTAGGACTCAATGTTGACACTATGTTTTTCCAAATGAAATATCACATTATAGTGGTAATAAATTTGAGTTTAGTTAATTTAAAGGATCACTTATGATCTTCCTCAAGGAGATAAACTTGGAACTCATCATAAACATAAATGAGGATTAGAGGAAGAAATAATTGATAAGATACCATCCCATTTTTATCATGAATTTAAAAATAATCTATATACCTATGACATTTTTTTCCATTATCTAAAAATACCATTACATTATTCTATTTAGAAAATATCAGAAATACCCTATCACCTACATGAAATTTGAGATCATGCCGATGATTTTTAACATAAATTTTCTACTGAATTTATGATGCCCTTATATAATGTCTATTGTTTCTAGCCTTATATTCCATTAATTTAACTAGATCATATACCAATAGCATTTTTCTCTTGATTCATCCCAACATATTGGACTTCTATACTTCTTCCAATAGATGTATTCATAAGTATCCATCTAAATTATTTATTGAATGCTACCTATTAATGAAGATAAATACGATGGTACTGATCACAAAAACATTGGAATCCATATACAAACTTCATACAATATCCTATAGGGTTTGAATTATTCTCTTATATAGACCATCTATCTGAGTATGATAAACTTTACTGATAGATAACAATATATGAAAATATTATTGGGGACTTCTCTAGAACATTGAGGTAAACCTTATATCTTAATCAGATACAATGGAATGTGGTAATCCATTAATCCTTATAACATTATTAGTTTATATCATAGACTATTGATCTATAGAAACATATTATTATATAGAATTTAATTTTTAGGACTTTGTAAGGAGATTCAATACAACCAATATAGAATATTTATTTTTAGATATCTTGGGGTTTCTAATGAAAAAATAAACAGTGAGGTTTTTCAATTTACATTATGATATGATTAATGGCCATAAAATCCCCTAAGATTTTTTCTCTCAAACTCACCTTTTTGACAAACAAAGCACTATAATATAGACTATGAAATATATCTCTATATTCTATCCTGCGATAAATACTCTTTGAAATCACTCTGCAATTTTTTATTTTTTGGATGTATATAAAATGAAGAACTGGGATATTTCTATGAAATATATTTATTAGAATATAAAATTAGAGGAAAATAAAGACTATTATATAACCTCTTCATTCCATCATCATCAATGATAAACTCAGGATCATTTATATATATATATTCTATATCTCAATATCATCCTTATGCGACTCTTTATTATTCACTTGGATAGATGGTTGGAAACATAGTTTAGAATGATATTATTTCTCCCCTTACTTCAAGATTTCATGATCCATATTTTGTATGTACACAAACATTGGGTATTTTTTGATCCTCATCATTTATAAGTTAGAATGATACTTTGGACTAAAATCATTATCCACTAAATTCTTTTTCCCAGTGTGGTATTGTATTAAGAATTCATAATAATTAATCAACTCAACCATCTTCTCTGAAAATTATACAAATCCATCTATATGAATATATACATATTTTTTTATCATTATATATATATAACTATTTTAGCAGGAAATATTATAGATCCATTCAATTAATGAAAAAACTACCACATATAAATTTGAATCATGAGTTGGGTAAGTTTTCTCATTAAAAGTCAATTACATAATTTTATAATCTATAACATTATAATTATGCATGATAATTCATCCCAAACAATTCCTTCATCTCATAAAATAAATTAACAACACTAATACACTAGGGGTAATGTAATCAAATGTTCACTAACAATTCTTCTCCACTGTTCCTTTAAATTTTCCTCACATTCATCTTTCCAAAATAACATAGCTCTCTTCCAAGTTAACATGGGGAGTGGGATAAATAGTCATGAAATTTTTTCCCAATAACTTCACTGATGGAACCATGAAAACTATCCTACTAAACCAAAAAACTGGGGATCTCATTCCCTAATGTTGGTCTAGGCCAATGATTAATAACCTTGGTCTTTAATGGAACTATAATTATACCCTAAAGTGAGATTTTATAACTAAATAATGAATCATTTGTAGCCAAAATTCAAACAAATTAATTTTTTCATACAACTTATCCTTCCATAAGGTATTTAGAGAAATACTAAAATGATCATAATTATATTACTTTATCATTGAATTAATAAGAATATATATAATAAATACTACCACAAAATGATAAATCTAATCTCTAAAGAAACTATTAATTAATTGAATGCATATAGAATGGGAATTAGTAAGACCAAATCGGATCACTATATATTCAAAGTGTCTATAACATTAATGGAATTTTATATAGGGAATATCCACCTTATTGTTCAATATTTGATGATATATATAACAAAGGTGAATCAAGGATAAGTATTGAGATCAGTGTATCTGATCAATTAAGTCATCCATGTAGGGTATAAGATACTTGCTCATTATTGTGATATTTTTCAAATCCTGGAAATTAATGTAGATTCACATTGATACATAATTATTTTTTTTAAAAAAGAGAAGATGTCCCCTTAGTGATACACTTGGTCAAATAAATCCCTTATCATGATTATCCTGCATTTTAATATTTAATATAACTCAATTGGGGATATTCAATAAGAATTATTTGAAACGGGTGTAGCACTAAGTATTAGTTTTATTGAGAACTAAACTTATTATTTTTCTAGATGTTAAGGAAATTATTCTATAAAAACATCAAAAAACTCCCTCACAATAGGCATATCATCAATGTTATGTTTCTCCCCAACCATCTATTATAAACATCACCATTAAATAGGAATGAAGTCCCATACAATGGATGTGATTTCTACTAGATGTAAATTTGTATCATTATACCAGTATAATATCATTGGTTTGTTTATAATATCAAATGTAACTTCCCTTACTCATAATTTAATGTTATATTTATCCAAAGAGAGCAAATTAAATCATGAGAGTACATTAAATTCACCTAGATTAATAATGAAACAATTTTCACAAATCACATTCCCACAAATGTCACCCTGAGAGGAATCATGTATGTGATATATGATCATCATTCCATTAGGTTTTTTCACTCCTATTTCAATATATAGTCATTAAGGATGAAAATGAACATCCCTATATACTTTTCATGTTAAACATGAAATTATATAACTAAGTTCAAAGAGGATACATAAATATTTGATTATAACTATTACCACCTCAATATTATCATTCAATTTTAAATCCAATATTAAAACCATAACTTTTTGAATGAACCTAAAATATATTTGATCTGATTGATCAATAATGAAAAAAATACTCATATCATTTAAAACTATCAACACCTTCTCATCAACCTATGAAACCTTAGGTTTAACCTTTTTCATTCTTGTTAATTTTCACAATATATTATGATGTTTCAAAATGTATTTTTGAATTTTTAAAGAATATCCATATATCATTTCAAACATGATGTGTCATGTGTCCTATTTTCCTCAACCATGTGATGATCAATCCCATATTAATACAACCATTTTAGAGTTAATAATTTTTGGTAAAACTCTATTTGAGTCACATCCACTTCAAGTATCCAAAAATGCATGTAATTACATGGAATACAACTAATCATTCATTCACTAAAATCATATTACATTTTAATATACATGTACTTACCCTTATACGTATCATTATAGGAATTATTAATGATTTCAATAATGTTTTATAATCCTATTTTCTAAAAAATAACTAAACAAAGCCTATGATACCACCTTTGAGGACCTCAAAATTTCAAACATAAATATTACAACTTCTTAAATGAATATCCAATACATTTCACAATTACATGTTAGAGGATCACAAAGGTTTAACATCCTTAATGAATAGTTACATGATCTTTTTATTTAATGAAGGATCCTCAACATCTCCAATAAATATCATACAATTTAGTATGGTTAATATAAAAAATGAACAAAAACATTTCTTCATAACCTGGGGAAAGTAAACTTAAGAAATAATTAGCTAAGATGTTAGTAAGGGTAAACCAATAAGATATACATGGATGATAATATAAATGAAAAATGTAATAATAAGGGTATGTAATTATAAACATAACAAAAAATTATCATATGTAATATATCATGCATCATTGACATGTGAAATGACATAAAATAATATCATTTCAAATGATATTATCATAAGTGTGAGAAATCATCACAAATCAAAAAATAATCATTAGTTCATTTCATATAAATGTGGGTTATCATAAGTATAGAAACAATTTCATATATAATGGTTAACATATGAGAACATAAAATAACAATGGATCATGGGTGAACTGTAGTTTCACATTTCAGGATGGTTGAAGAATCATAAACTATTTTCCATTAGAGATGAAGTAGATCAGTTTTTTTACCATAGAATATAAAACACATCACGTTTTTCCAATATCATTTGAGAAACATCAGTCGATTTCCCAAAATTATCTCATGAGATATAAATTATTTCCCATTAGTTTAGAGGGAGATATCAGTCCTACCAATCAAATAATGAAAAATATAAATATGTGGGTGAAAATATCATAATAAATTAATCAAGTCATAACCCATTAAAATAAATGGATTTCATAAAAATTTATTCATACAAAAACCAATAGAAAATAATGGGGCTTCAGAAACATTTGTTCATTTTATCATATAATTACCCATACAAGAGAAATTTGTTTCATAATTATTTCATAATTAAATCATAAAATTAACCATGGAAAAGGAATATGTTTCCTAAACATCTTATCATCATTAATATAAACCATACAGAGAAAGAATATGCATGGTACCATTGGATCATATAACCCATAAAAATAATTCACATCGAAATATACCATTTAAGATAAAAAATGATTTTTAAATACCACATTGAACTTTTTTTGTGGAAAATATCATTTCCACTTTGAAATCACTTATTTAGAGTATAAAAATATTCCAAATATTAATGAAAAATTTTATTTTAATAAAACCCATTTAAACATGAAAGGGAAGCATTAAATCATTTACTGCTAATGATGGTGGAAAATATCATTCAGGTCATACACATTAAGACAAATATTCATTTCACATTTTTAATAAAAATACAAAATAGTCTTGTTCATAAAATAATAGAAGATACATTTTAATACAAGTGAAACACAGGTTAAAATGACTTTCAATAATAATTTCAGTATTTTTATATCCTTATTCATTGATTTTTTATAAAACATAGAATGTAAGAAAAATGGTTTTCAAACGTAAAGTGAAATAAATTCGAGTTTTCCATTTTTTGGAATCTAGAGTACATAAATGGAAGAAAATGAATGTTAAACTTTTATTCTATTCAAATTACAACATTATAATAAAATATATTAGTTTATTGAGATTTATATCTTAAAGTTTTATCATTATAAACTTAATAAATGGAAAAACTAATATAAATTTTTATTGTAACATTAAACTTATTATACATTAGAAACTACGAAATCATAATCCCCTTGAAACAAAAAACCTTATATAGATATGTATAACCCATAATTTTCATGTAAATTTTCATAAAATACATTCTTGGGTAGTATATATACCCCTTATAAACGAAATAAGTGGCATAAAAGGCATACGTCTCATAAAAAAAGTGATAAAATACCTTACCACATGTCTCAACATCCTTTAGACACATTCAAAACCCTTATATAGTAAATATGTGATTATTAATCATATATTATAGAACCATAAAAACATTTATATAACTATATATTATACATTTTTTTCATTTTATTAAACTTTTACTATTAATTTTTTCTAAAAATGGAATTACGGGTAATATCTGCTTTCTTTTTCTTGTATGATATAGTATGGTATTATCAGACCTGTTATATTGATTAAATATCCACCATGTACCAAAATTTTAAAATTATATATATATCATTTATATTTATTATTTTTTTATAGTATTCCATAAAATTCAGAGATATAAAATGAATTGCACCATTCGTAGAGACTGTAGTCTGTACGTATGTATGAACGTTGTTTCCATTTTATCAACGGATGGAATGTAAAGATCTTAAATAATATATAAAAATTACAAAATCCTTATGATTTTATATGTAACACATATACTCATCAAATTCATCCATATTACCTTCTATGTTAATAATAAGTGATAAAAAACCACATAACTTCAGGAAGCTGTAGTCCCCCACACACACGAGCGATGTTATCGTATTCCGAAAGAATTTAATTTAAGAAGTTATAAGATATATTATAATTTTATAGTTATATTTTTTTTATTAATTTAATTAATATATATTTCAAAACCATCATTATAATCTTTTATAGTGGTGGTGATGGAAAATGAATTACATCCATACGGGGGGAATAACCCAATGTACATACAATCAATGATTTCATTTCCCATTCGATGGAACATGACATAGATGTATGAAATAAAATAAGCATAGTAAAATTTTAGTATATGTTGGAAAATTATTTTCTGAAATCATAATATTTTAATGGTATCTGATGGAGTAGGAGTAGAAAATAAAAATAAAATGCTTGGTTATAAACGACGCCTCTTCTTCAGAAAACCTCTATTGGTAATCACAAAAATACATCATAGTAAGGTTCCCTAAAGAAATATTTATCTCTAGATTTAGGAAGGTATGTAATGAAGGGATTTTGGATGTTAATATCTGATGAAGTTTTTTTGGGAATTTTTAATAAATGATGATAGGATATGCCCTTTTATAAGTGGGGGAGAGGAAATAATTGGAAGTTTTGAACATAAAAAGGTGTACTAATGTATTCAAAATTCCCCAGGGATCCAAAATGCCTCATTATAGAACCTAATATTATATAAGGTAAAAATATAGTAATAAAATTGAATAAGGATGTGTTATAATTTAATGTTACCCCTTATCATTTTTGTTAAACCACCATGATAAACTCGCTATAAACATAACCTCAATAGTTAATTTTTAATGTTTTTACTATTTTTTTGAAAAAATTGTGGTGAAAATATTATATTATATTAATTATTTTATTGAATAATTTTTATTCAATCATTAATAATTAAATTTATAGTAGTATAAAGTTTTTATTTAAAATTATTCCAATAGATGCAACAAAAAAGTAGGTTTCAAAAGAGAAAATATCCATAATAATAAAATGTTTTAAAATAAAGTCATAATGAATATGAATAAAACAATAAAATTTTATTTAACAATGAAATAATTTAACAAATTTAACTTTTAAAACAAATTTTATCATGATTTTACTCTATTAATAATTTAAAATAAAATGTAGTTTTTAGTAAAAAATCTTAAATTTCACAATTTATTACAAAAGTAACATTTTTCGAAAAGTATAGAAAATTCAATATAAGAAAATTTTGATATGATGATTTTCAGAATGAAGATAATATTGATAAATAAATTTTAAAAAAGTTTCAATAACCCTTTTTATTATATTTACATAAAAAAAGATAAAATACTATTTTTAAAAAATACATTTGAATAATAGAAATACATTACTAAAAATTTTATTTATGTAAATAATTTTCACATATTTTCTAAACGTTGGTATTAATTTTCAGAATAAAAAGTTTAATTACATGATTATAGTGGTCATGATTAAATAATAATAATAATATTATAATTATATTTGTTAAAATATGATGTTGTGTGTAATGTGAGTCATTAAAAATATTTAATTTATTCGACAAATATATTTCATAAAAACACAGGGTGTTACATAACATTATGATCCATGTTATAACCGTAATGATTTAGATTCATTAGAAACATGGACACATAAATAAAATATTCCTAAGAGTTATACTACATATCCCTTTATGTTCTTCATAACTAGAACCATTCTTAGACATTTCATATAAGGCCCCAGCCTTAAACCTTACTTAATATTGAGTTATTACAAGATTACACATTGAGGATCTTTTCAGGTTTAGAGTTTTAGAGAATTAGATCATGAAACTTGCATTACATTCCACATTTAGACAAAGTGGTTACATAAAAGACAGTATCCATTCTTCCCATCAATGGAAACATATTTAAAATAAAACATGGATTCTTTCTTGACACATCCTTGACACTATCATCACATCATGTACCCTTCCCTTGACCTGTGAAAAACATTTCAAAAACTTGGGATGAGCATAAAAATCTCAGTAAGGGATATAAAAATATGGAAAGGAAACATGAGTACATGTATACATAAGAATGAAATCATAGTTTACCCATAAAACATAATCACTTTAACATACCTCATAAAATCATAGAAATCATATGACATAAAGGTAACTTGAGGAATTCATAACATTCTTACGTAGGGAGTAACCATCTTGGTTACATTTTGGAATACCCATCACAGTATATTCCCTAAATCTCTTCGGAGAAACCTTAATGTTTCACTCCTTCGTGTTACCGAATGCATTGGAGAGCTATATCAGGCTCACCCGCCCTTAGTCTATCATGGAACCACCAGTCTTCATAATAATGCCCAAGAACCTCAACATAATCGTATCATATAAAACATGCATAAAGGAAACATAACATTTCCACCATTCAATCACAAGATATCAATACAACACATTGATATAAAAACATTATGAAAACAATTTTCAATACCAAAATAAAATAAAAGTAAAACATGGTATTTATTTTTCTTTAAAAAAAGGTATGGCTTGTAGAGGAAACCGAAACTCAAATAACGGTCACGGCGGCGGAGAAGTCGTTGTCGCCGCATTCGTACGACAAAAACATTCCCTTTTGTCGTTTAGTAAAACGATTCGTATAAAAATATTCCTTTTGGATAAACGTAAAAGTCAAAGGGGTTTATACACCATATAAAATAAGGTTGTGTATAAAACAAATTTTGCCTCATTGAAAGGAGATTGAGACGAAGTCCCATACAAAGACGATATCCTTAGTTTAAGGATAAATCAATTACATAATTATGTGTGACAAACGAATACACCAAATATAAGTGGATATTAAGTGTAAAATAATCAAAGGACATTCACACATATTCAAAGGATGACATATTCAATAACTACATGTTGAACCCAAAGAAATCGAAATTGGGTTAAGAAGTTCCCTTGACAGCCTAACGGCGTCACATCAAAATGAGTTGATGAGAGATAAAAAGTGTATCTCATAACTTGGACATAAAATTTACATCAATAAGGATATATGAGAACATATCCCAACATAACAATATGTAAATTAAAGACCCAACAAAAGAAGTCTTTTAAAAAAGAGGAGGGTGAAAGGTTCCCTTACCGACTTGGGTATCTTTCAAAACATACACCCCATGAAATAAGGACACTAAATCATTGATGTAAATACTAATAAATGAAAGTATATTACACAAAGAGTAGAATAATGGGCAGTACATACACTACTCAACGGAAATTGTGGAAAATGTAGCATAAATCTCACGGGAATAAAAGTGAGATGAAAAATCCCTTACGAAAACTCGGCAGCCTAACGGCGCCACATAAAACTTCCAAAATGGATTGATGAGAGGAAATAGGGTCTCTCATCATATGAACATAATACTTATAGTAGTAGTAATATAAAAGAACATCCCAATCATATGAAAGATGATCTTAAAAGGAATGACATAAAAGAGTGTACTTAAAAAGAAAGAGAGGTGTAGGATCCCTTACCTCGGGTCCGACTTGACTCGATCGTTCTTTAACGTCCTAAATAATAAACTTGAGTTAATTTCTATTTGCTTAAGAACCTTTTTAAAGTTCATTATTCCTTTTATATAAATTATTTCCATGTTATAAACATTATGTAATCATTTAAGTTAATAATGTTTGTTTTGTCGATATTTGGTTCTTAAGTCGAAAGTGGACTTCTTACAATTACATGTTGTTCATGTGGTCAAAGGATGTTTATATCCAGAATGAAATTCCTGATTTGGATATCATATATATAATATATATCCAGCATATACATGTATTTATAATATTACATAATCATTTAGAGGTAAGAAATGAAATGCACCGTTCATGGAGACGGTAAGCCGTACGTACGCATGAACGCTACTTTCATTTCTTTGTCATATTAATGGAATTAAAACTAAATTAGAGGTATGTATATTTTAATTAAAGAATTATATTCATCATTTAGATGTATCATTCATCATATATATCCATTATACACATCTACTTATAATATTACATTACATTTGGGGATAAGAAATGAAATGCACCGTTCATGGAGACGGTAAGCCGTACGTACGCATGAACGCTACTTTCATTTATATTTCATATTTTATAGAATGGAATCATAATTATATAAAGGTATATTATAATTCCAGTATAATATCATATATAATATCATAGTTCCATCCTTTATACGTCCCACATATGGTATTTAACGAATCAAATCACTTTGAGGGGGTGGTAGTCTGCACTTCCTAAAATGAAGATATCGCGTATACCCATAATGGAAGCCATAAAGGTAAGACAAAAATGAAAAATACAGAAGCATAAGTAAAACATAAACATATTATATATCATATATAAATATAGTGACATCTTAATGGCCACCTTTGAAGGTGTTAAGAGAATGTTGAACAATCATCGTTTCGGGAGGTAGAAATTCGCCATCCACGGAAACAATATGTTCTTTAACCATTAGATGTATGTGTGTGTAAGTGTAGCTAGAATAATTCTTATAACAACATCCTAGTATATTGAGGATACTGTAGTTGTTACAAAAGAAAAGAATAAAAAGAGTTTAGGGGGTTGGAGAAGCAAAATAAAACAAAAGGACTCAAAAGAAGACATTACCTTAAAATCAGGTAACTCCCCTTGGTTTGAGCTCAAAGGCTTCCTTGGAAAGACTTCTGCCCAAAGTGAGGCTTCAAGGAGTAAGAGAGGGAAGTGGAGAGACAAAATGGGCAGGGTTTGGCCGAGCCAAAGGCTTTGGGAGTGTGGGTAAGGAGGTAGAGGTGGGGGCCTTTTATAAGAGTAGAGGATGGGCACTTTTGGAAAGTAAAGAAATATTACTTTATTTGAAAATGAGTTTCGGATTTAAAGGGTCCCACATTGATATAATTCGAGGATAAGGTGATAAGGTTTTGAAATCCACCCGTCCAATTGGTTTTGGACATGTTTAGGTATTATATTTTACATTATCTTTCCATTTTATTTAAATCGTTAAATAATGAGGTCATCACTGCATCATCATGATGTCATAAATAATTTAATTTAGTTAATGTCAAAAAATTATAAAAAAATACTATGATGTAGGAAATATTTTTATATTTCTAATGAATATTTATAGACAAAAATCTGACTTGTATAACCCCATGTAAAATTGTTTTAGTAAAACATCTCATGTGTGTGTCATTTTTACTTTAACATTAAATAAAAAGTTATTTATGTCATTTCCCAACCAAAGTGGCTCCATGGGGTCCCCAAGTTGACCCATGGATTTTCTTGGTCGGTCATGACACATCCATTGAGGTTAGTACATGTGTCAAGTTCATTTCATATTATTAAAACATTATTTTTACCTTAAACTACACTAATTACCTCTAACCGCGATTAAAAACTTAATAAGTTACTATTCACCAAAAAATTATTTTTATCCCATTGAACCACATTTTACTTCTTAATGACAACCATGTATGTCGGATTTTTGAAATTAAAAACACAGAAGTGGTAAAATTTCATTTAAACGAAAAATCAGTTTTTATAAGTACCACTTAGTGGTTTCACTATTCATCAAAAATTGAAGTTTTTCAGAAAAATCCCAAAAATTCACCCTAAGCTATATTTGATATTCCGAATTCAAAAATGAAGTCTATTTTACAAAATTCAAAAAATATAATTCACATTAATTAATTTAATAATTAATTCCCGTTGTCAGAGCAAATAACGTGTTTTTATGAAACAATAAGTATCAAAAGATTGACACTAGTTTAAGTCTGATTTCAAAGTGAAATTAATTCCAAAGGCCACTATTGTATTTAATGGTAAAAATATATTATAATTTTACTTTAAAAAAAATTCAAAAGATAATATAATCATATAAATAAATTAGATTAAAAAGAGGTTTTGAATTATAATACAACATTTTACACTATTCATTAAAAAAATGAACTTTATCGGAAAGATACCAAAAATTTACACAAAGTAAATTTTGATGCCCCAATTCTTAAGAAGAGTTTTATTTGGTCCAATAGAATTTATAAGAGTGAAAAAAACTATATTTAATGACGGTTCGCCATCAAAAGGTGATAAGTGAACCTTTAGTGAAAACTAGGGCATTTATGCCTAAAATTGAATTCTTTCCGTATTTTAAGCCTTTATATTTTATTGGATAAATGTAAAAACATTTGAAAACATATATAATCATATTTTAGTTATTTATATCCATTCCCGCCAATACAACGGCTACATGTTAACTACCATTTAAAATAATATTATTTTATTATTAGAGTGCAACGTAAGTTCCCAAGAAACTCGTTGTTGCGTGTTGGGTACGCCATCGAGCATAGCGTCCCCTTTAAAGTCATATTAATATTTTATTCACAAATATGGATAAATATGAAAATTTCATATTCTTTATTTACCTGGGGTGTTACATCCTTCCCCCCTTTTGGGAATTGCGTCCTCGCAATTTTAAAATTGGGCTTGGATACATCCTTGAAAGTCCCACACCGGAAGAAGAGTCGGTAAAACAATCACTTTAAAATAAAGAAAGATAAGTACAAAGGTCACCCGAGTTAACCCATACTAGGATTCAAAGTATGAAAACATGGACATGGAGGAGAAAACATAGGGTCATGTTCTGATGGAGAGTGATAGAAAACATGTTTAGGAGAAAGTTAACCATGAGAAAATCACAAACTTGTGATGGGTTAAACGGTATTAGATTCCCCAGTAGGAAAAGTTAATAGACAACATTTTTGTTTTAAGTTACTTTTTATTGAGGAATTTATTCATATGGAAACATAATCACTTATCATGTTGACATTCAACTTTTACTAGATTCCTTAATCAAACTCATATTTTTTTTTCCAAAAGACGAGTATTTAGGGAGACTTGTTCACATTAAGAGTACTATAATAAACTTTTAGAGAATCACCTAATCCACCAAAGAGAACAATATACATCCCATGTCTTTAGGCTTTAACCAAAATCAAAACCAAAAAGGTTAGTACAAGGTCAGATAATCCAGAAAAGGATAACCCATTAAAAAGAAAATCTATGCTTAATCTCCAAAATTTGTCCAACAAAACCCAAAGTTCAACGAGGACCATCCGATAAACAATTTTTCCATAAAATTCTTCAAAGTAAACCAATATAAGATTGAAACCCAACTATTTGAAGGATTTAGTCACATAGTCTTCCAAGTTAAATCGTAACATTTATCTCCAAACAACATCAGTTTCTCCTAAAGTCTCGTATTGAAAAGTAATTAACCTAATCACATATCCTCCATGATAGGTTAATCATTTTCATAAATAACCCAAAATCAAATTACTCTTAATTCATAAAATCATATGACTAAAAAGAATCAGTCAAACTAACCAGGGACTTCACGTAGTCCAGTGGTAGGCGATAAATACCAGTCGCACTTTGGTTGTGGGTTCGATTCCCGCAGCTTTGTTCGACACGACGGGTTGTCACACGGTCTGCGTGTTGTCCTTTTTCCAAAACTATATAGTTCTTAAAACATTCCCCAAAATGAGATAAAATCTTCAAAAATAATCATAACATATTTTAACCTCAAGTTTATCTCATGCCTTTCATTTTCCATCATATCATATAATAACCCATAATTACCTCAAAAGTAAGGATCATATAAACTCTAATGGTTACCTTTATAATTATTACCTGAACTTCCACATAGATTGGTCATCTCATACATGATGCATCACAGAACATACCAAGGTTCAAGTGGTTGATCATGACTCCTTGATAGTTGGTTTAGAATAACCACGAGTTTCCTCATCGAATCCCCCATTTTATCTAGTATCTTAATCAGAGAACCACCACAGTTTCCTTCAAACCTGTTGTCTCTTTGGTGCCTGCTAGATCCATCCATTAACCAAAAACAGAAATGTCAGTGTGAGTATATCAACATAACCATCATGTACTAATGAGGAAGATAAACACTAATATATACTTACTCATTCACTTTATCTAAAACTAGGACTCTTTCTGAAATCCTAACCATTATGGTAATGTCACTTGTGCTTAGAGAATACCCTAACCTCTAAAGTTATCTAAACCGACCTTTGATACCAACTATAAGGCCCCATCCTTAAACCTTACTTAATCTTGAGTTATTACAAGATTACACATTGAGGATCTTTTCAGGTTTAGAGTTTTAGAGAATTAGATCATGAAACTTGCATTACATTCCACATTTAGACAAAGTGGTTACATAAAAGACAGTATCCATTCTTCCCATCAACGGAAACATATTTAAAATAAAACATGGATTCTTTCTTGACACATCCTTGACACTATCATCACATCATGTACCCTTCCCTTGACCTGTGAAAAACATTTCAAAAACTTGGGATGAGCATAAAAAGCTCAGTAAGGGATATAAAAATATGGAAAGGAAACATGAGTACATGTATACATAAGAATGAAATCATAGTTTACCCATAAAACATAAGCACTTTAACATACCTCATAAAATCATATAAATCATATGACATAAAGGTAACTTGAGGCATTCATAACATTCTTACGTAGGGAGTAACCCTCTTGGTTACGTTTTGGAATACCCATCATAGTAAATTCCATAAATCTCTTCGGATAAACCTTAACGTTTCACTCCTTCGCGTTACCGAATGCATTGGAGAGCTATATCGGGCTCACCCGCCCTTAGTCTATCATGGAACCACCCGTCTTCATAATAATGCCCAAGAACCTCAACATAACCGTATCACATAAAACATGCATAAAGGAAACATAACATTTCCACCTTTCAATCACAAGATATCAATACAACACATTGATATAAAAACATTATGAAAACAATTTTCAATACCAAAATAAAAGAAAAGTAAAACATGGTATTTATTTTTCTTTAAAAAAAAGGTATGGCTTGTAGAGGAAGCCGAAACTCAAATAACGGTCACGGCGGCGGAGAAGTCGTTGTCACCGCATTCGTACGACAAAAACATTCCCTTTTGTCGTTTAGTAAAACGCTTCGTATAAAAATATTCCTTTTGGATAAACGTAAAAGTCAAAGGGGTTTATACACCATATAAAAGAAGGTTGTGTATAAAACAAAATTTTCCTCAATGAAAGTAGATTGAGACGAAGTCCCATACAAAGACGATATCCTTGGTTTAAGGATAAATCAATTACATAATTATGTGTGACAAACGAATACACCAAATATAAGTGGATATTAAGTGTAAAATAATCAAAGGCCATTCACACATATTCAAAGGATGACATATTCAATAACTACATGTTGAACCCAAAGAAATCGAAATTGGGTTAAAAAGTTCCCTTGACAGCCTAACGGCGTCACATCAAAATGAGTTGATGAGAGATAAAAAGTGTATCTCATCACTTGGATATAAAATTTAAATCAATAAGGATATATGAGAACATATCCCAACATAACAATATGTAAATTAAAAGACCCAACAAAAGAAGTCTTTTAAAAAAGAGGAGGGTGAAAGGTTTCCTTACCGACTTGGGTATCTTTCAAAACATACACCCCATGAAAGAAGGACAATAAATCATTGATGTAAATACTCATAAACGAAAGTATATTATAGAAAGAGTAGAATAATGGGAAGTACATACACCACTCAAAGGAAATTGTGGCAAATGTAGCATAAATCTCACAGGAATAAAAGTGAGATGAAAAATCCCTTACGAAAACTCGGCAGCCTAACGACGCCACATAAAACTTCCAAAATGGATTGATGAGAGGAAATAGGGTCTCTCATCATATGAACATAATAAGTACAGTAGGAGTAATATAAAATAACATACCAATCATATGAAATATGATCTTAAAATGAATGACATAAAAGAGTGTACTTAAAAAGAAAGAGAGGTGTAGGATCCCTTACCTCGGGTCCGACTTGACTCGATCGTTCTTTAACGTCCTGAATAATAAACTTGAGTTAATTTCTATTTGCTTAAGAACTTTTTTCAAGTTCATTATTCCTTTTATATCACTTATTTCCATGTTATAAACATTATGTAATCATTTAAGTTAATAATGTTTGTTTTATCGATATTTGGTTCTTAAGTCGAAAGTGGACTTCTTACAATTACATGTTGTTCGTGTGGTCAAAGGTTCTTTATATCCAGAATGACATTCCTGATTTTGATATCATATATATCATATATATCCAGCATATACATGTATTTATAATATTACATAATCATTTAGAGGTAAGAAATGAAATGCACCGTTCATGGAGATGGTAAGCCGTACGTACGCATGAACGCTACTTTCATTTCTTTGTCATATTAATGGAATTAAAACTAAATGAGAGGTATGTATATTTTAATTACAGAATTATATTCATCATTTAGATGTATCATTCATCATATATATCCATTATATACATGTACTTATAATATTACATTACATTTGGGGATAAGAAATGAAATGCACCGTTCATGGAGATGGTAAGCCGTACGTACGCATGAACGCTACTTTCATTTCTATTTCATATTTTATAGAATGGAATCATAATGATATAACGTTATATTATAATTCCAGTATAATATCATATATAATATCATAGTTCCATCCTTTATACGTCCCACATATGGTATTTAACGAATCAAATCACTTTGAGGGGGCGGTAGTCCGCACTTCCTAAAATGAAGATATCGCGTATACCCATAATGGAAGCCATAAAGGTAAGACACAAATGAAAAATACATAAGCATAAGTAAAAAATAAACATATTATATATCATATATAAATATATTGACATCTTAATGGCCACCTTTGAAGGTGTTAAGAGAATGTTGAACAATCATCGTTTCGGGAGGCAGAAATTCGCCATCCACGGAAACAGTATGTTCTTTAACCATTAGATGTATGTGTGTGTAAGTTTAGCTCTAATCCTTCTTATAAAAACATACTAGTATATTGAGGATACTGGATTTTTTAGAAAATAAAATAATAAAAAGAGTTTAGGGGGTTGGATAAGCAAAATAAAACAAAAGGACTCAAAAGAAGACATTACCTTAAAATCGGGTAACTCCCCTTGGTTTGATCTCAAAGGCTTCCTTGGAAAGACTTCTTCCCAAAGTTAGGCTTCAATGAGTAAGAGAGGGAAGTGGAGAGACAAAATGGTCAGGGGTTGGCTGAGCCAAAGGCTTTGGGAGTGTGGGTAAGGAGGTAGAGGTGGGGGCCTTTTATAAGAGGAGAGGAGGGGCACTTTTGGAAAGTAAAGAAATATTACTTTATTTGAAAATGAATTTCGGATTTAAAGGGTCCCACATTGATATAATTCGAGTGTAAGGTGATAAGGTTTAGAAATACACCAATCCAATTGGTTTTGGACATGTGTAGGTCATATATTTTACATTATCTTTCCATTTTATTTAAATCATTAAATAATGAGGTCATCGCTGCATCATCATGATGTCATAAATAATTTAGTTTAGTTAATGTCAAAAAATTATAAAAAAAATACTATGATGTAGGAAATCGTTTTATCTTTCTAATTAATATTTATAGATAAAAATCTGACTTGTATAACCCCATGTAAAATTGTTTTAGTAAAACATCTCATGTGTGTGTCATTTTTACTTTAACATTAAATAAAAAGTTATTTATGTAATTTCCCAACCAAAGTGGATCCATGGGGTCCCCAAGTTGACCCATGGCTTGTCTTTGTCGGTCATGACACATCCAATGAGGTTAGTACATGTGTCAAGTTCATTTCATATTATTAAAACATTATTTTTACCTTAAACTACACTAATTACCTCTAATCGTGATTAAAAACATAATAAGTTACTATTCAACAAAAAATTATTTTTATCCCATTGAACCACATTTTACTTCTTAATGAAAACCATGTATGTCAGATTTTTAAATTCAAAACAAAGAAGTGGTAAAATTTCATTTAAACGAAAAATCAGTTTTTATAAGTACCACTTAGTGGTTTCACTATTCATCAAAAATTGAAGTTTTTCAGAAAAATCCCAAAAATTCACCCTAAGATATATTTGATATTCCGAATTCAAAAATGAAGTCTATTTTACAAAATTCAAAACATATAAGTCACATTAATTAATTTAATAATTAATTCCCACTGTCAGAGCAAATAGCGTGTTTTTATGAAACAATAAGTATCAAAAGATTGACACTAGTTTAAGTCTGATTTCAAAGTGAAATTAATTCCAAAGGCCACTATTGGATTTAATGGTAAAAATATATTCTAATTTCACTTTAAAACCAATTCAAAATATAATCTAATCATATAAATAAATTAGATTAAAAAGAGGTTTTGAATTAAAATACAACATTTTACACTATTCATTAAAAAAATGAACTTTATCGGAAAGATACCAAAAATTTACACAAAGTAAATTTTGATGTCCCAATTCTTAAGAAGAGTTTTATTTGGTCCAATAGAATTTATAAGAGTGAAAAAAACTATATTTAATGACGGTTCTCCATCAAAAGGTGATAAGTGAACCTTTAGTGAAAACTAGGGAATTTATGCCTAAAATTGAATTCTTTACGTATTTTAAGCCTTTTTATTTTATTGGATAAATGTAAAAACATTTGAAAACATATATAATCATATTTTAGTTATTTCTATCCATTACCGCCAATACAACGACTACATGTTAACTACCATTTAAAATAATATTATTTTATTATTAGAGTGCAACGTAAGATTCCCAAGAAACTCGTTGTTGCATGTTGGGTACACCATCGAGCATAGCGTCCCCTTTAAAGTCATATTAATATTTTATTCACAAATATGGATAAATATGAAAATGTCATATTCTTTATTTACCTGGGGTGTTACATTTCATACCTTAAATGTTACTTCATAACATGTGGAAAGGAATCATAAGAAAGTGTGAGATCAGTTGATCAGTAAGTGTAAACTAAAAAGATATCAAAAATCAATGAAGAATAACAAGAGAATAAAGGTATAGAAACATTATAACAAAATTTAAAATCCATACTATGTATATCATAGATCATATCTATGAATTATGTAATAATTAATAGTTGTTTGTAAGACACGAATAATAATGGATTCAATAAACATGATCCACGAGGGACTAAAAATGAAAAAAGACATATGTTTTTGGAAACAAAATTATAATAGAAAATAATTTTTTTAGGATAAAAGTATCACATCTAAGACTATCATAGTGTACTGGGTTCACTCTCCATTACTTCATATTAGTTAAGGTTTTTTCCCAAGACTATTATAGTGGATAGAGTCCCTCAATTAACTTGGTTCACTCCCCATTCCAGTACAAGTTATCAAATGTGATTTGTATCTTTACACAATGAAATGGAGTGATATATAGTTAATATCCCAACCATTAAATAATTAAAATCCTATATATGTGTTCTTAAATATCATAATATATTAATAATAACGTAACACATGAAATGTATATGGGTTTCATAAACATTTTACCATAACTTAACCCATGAAAAAGAACTTCTTTTAATAAAACTTTTGTCATCATAACCATAAATCATACATAGAGTGAATAAAGTTGGTATTATTGGACCTTATCCCCATTAAAGATTATGTAATATAAAATTAAGTTTTATTATATAAAAAATGAATTTAAAAGTTCACTTTTATTATTTGTTAAATAAAATAACCTTTTCACATTAAAATCAGTTATTTAAAATTTAAAATATCCCAAATATTAACAAAAAAATGTTTTTTTTGGAAAATGTTAAAGAAATATTAAAAGGATTGTGTTTTCAAGATGATGGTAAAATTAATTCATTGTTTTCTATGTTAAAATGGTTTTATAAAATATATATAATGAATAAAAACCACTTTTTTCTGAGGGGAGAAACAACATCAATTTTCCTTAAAAATAACATTTTAGTATATTGAGTACCAAATGTGAGATAAATTCAATGGAAAAAATATAATTTATAGAATCAAATGTAAAAAATTATATTTCATGAGGTTCTTGACTATTAGACTATAATATTTCATAATCATATCTCAATCATAAACCACCTCGATAAACAACGTGATTGCAACACAAAAACCTTACAATTTTTTGTAACGTTTAAATAATAAAACCTAAGAAGAATAACATCAATTGAAATTATAGTGTCATGAAAATATGTTAATTCATTATATATCTTTAAAAGGGTTATTATATAAACATTATATGATAATATATGTGAATAACATAAAATATTCCCTAAAGAAGATAATCTGAGCCAATAACTATGTATGAGTTACCATCTTTAACCATAGAACAAAATATCATGAAATTAAAAATATTTATATTTATAGCCTACTAGCTATAATATATTTGGATATTAAGGTCAATCCACATAAAACATGGTCTCTTGGTCACTATATATATATATTTAAATATTTTTTTGGGGTGAAATTAATTAGGGATTGTTTTTTCTTTATTATTATTATTTTTCATTTAACACTAGAAATTGAAGAGGGATAATTACATAGAAACATAGAAATTAAAAAATTAACGAGTAACATTAATCTCTAAAACATGTATGGGATGATAAAATCATAATAAATCATTTCACACACCATAAAAATATTTTTTTTATTAAATAATTATTAAATTCAATTATTACGAATTCAAAATATATTACATTTTCTAGAAGACTGTTTTTTCTCTATCATTATTTAATGTCTCATTTCCTACTCTTATAATTAATTTTGGATATTTATTTATGTCTCAAATTATTTTTTGAAATGACACGACCCATTTATCATAAATCTATGTCACCAATTTACACAATAATTGTTTCATAAGATAAATTACTAAATATTTCATAATAAAAAATTTCTATATATCATTTAAAAGATATAATTGGTGTTAAAATAATTAAAAAAATAAAGTTTTGGTTAAAATAATTTAAAATAATAATTCATCATTATGACCTCCTAGAACAAAAAAATCTTGATGTTTTTCAGTGTCATATATTAAAATAAAACCATTTAAAGGTCTTATAGTGGTCACTAACTACGAACATTAAAACCCGCTCCTGGAACCATTATGTAAGGAACGCCATATGCAAGAAATGATGTGAAAAAACACACTTTACAACCACTACAAATTCTATAAAAAAGGTGGAAACTATTTATGATGTTTTTAAAGAATGGGGGAAAACCTAATGAAGGACTATATGGATAAGAAAAGAAAATTTTGATTAAAAATACACAAATATATATAACTATTTAGATAAAATAGAGGGAAAAAGAATTTTTTCAGGTAGGACTAGAGCATACTATGGAGACGTAAATAAATATACTATTGTTAGGTGAAAATGTTTTGAAAGGTGTAGTAAACATCATCCTCATGAGGAGGGGTTGAATAGGTGAAAACTCACCTTGAAATAATTACATGATCAAACCACTTCTAATAATCCTACCTTAATCATGTAATCTAAATATCACTTCATGTCATAACTACCATCATTTTTTTCTTGATTATCATGGGGTTATTTATGTGTGAATAAATAAAGGTCGAAGTGCATAGTGTCATATTTGTAAGACACATAATGTCTCTTTGAAACTATTTTTTCCACGGAATATGTTTTTTAAATCTTTTATTATAGTATATATTATCCACGGGAGACCTATGTCCTGAAGGTGGGTAGTTTTTCCCACATGATTCTTCTAGGTGTTGCATTGTACTATTTTGATTCTGTTTTTGTCTCATCCACATCCATTATCATTAGTCCTGGTGTAATTGTTAGATAATTTTATAATAATTTTATCAGTGATCCTTATCATTTATTGGTAGAGAGATAAATTGGGATGGTGATGGGGCCACTGGAAATGGGATCTACTAAATTTGAATTTTAATCACACTGATTCTCCATTGAAATAAAGAATGTCATGCCTTATGAAACTTATTTTCATTTGAATCAATGATAGAACACTCACCATCATCAATAGAATTATGTCAACCAATATCATTGATGTGTTCCAAAATGACATTTTTTTTGAATAGTTATGTAATAAAACATTCTTCATCAATCTCTTTTTGATGATAAATTTCACTATAAAATAATATCACATTTTAAAAAAAAAACATCCCAAGAAGAACCATCTACAAACAACATTTTTTTCCATTAAACTAATCATTCAATAATGAAAAATTCATTTTATGTTTGGACTTGTGGTTTCCATATCCTATGTCAAGGTATAAAACATTATTTCTAGTATTCATCCATAATTCACTCGTCTCATTTTGTAACACTATTTATGGCATAAACCAAACCACTAAGATAATAATAGAGTGTTTATTTTATAAATTAGGTGGATATTCATCATATATCAGAATCATTTTTATTTCCATATTATATTAAATTTATTGGTTTTAACACTTCTTCATGTAGTGCACCAAATTATTTCAATTATTTCACGTAAACATAGTCATGTCATAAAAACATCCTAAAGCTACCATATCATTCTCACCATGTTTTTGGTATGGATATTAATTCAAATGTGGAACATACCATGTTTCATAATATTAATTAATGAATTCCAAACATCCTTAGTTAAGAGATTGTGACATTACACGCTACCTATGTTATTTCCATGCTCACCAAAAACCTCCATGGGTTTGATTCATCTTATGAGTTCTCTATATTAAGAGTAATAACATCAGATAGTGTCTTGAAAGAAATTGAAACATATGTATAATAGTGGATGATGTGAATGAATTTTTTATCCTCCCACATTTCCATGACCATGGATCTAATGATATTTATATTGTTATTATGGATAGTGTGGCTAATATATAAATTTTCAATTCTCTCCCCATATTTAAGATGTTTGGAATTGAATTAAGGGTTATGTGTTTGTTAATATTTTCAGACATTAATATTGAACATATACACATATTATTCATTGCATCACATTATTTTTTTCCCATGTCCTTTATAAAGAGTATCTCAAGTATCTCATATATATGAATCATAACATGGAAGACATGAAAACATTATCATCTCAGTGATCTATATGATTGGGTTTGAACACCTCCCAATGTACATGTACTAATATATTAAAATTAATTTTATTATCCTTATCAAAATTGAATTTTCTTTTCAAAATGGTGTATACTATCATATATCTTAAATCCTTCACCACCCGATTCACCTAAACATTGGTGTTTTATCCACATTTACTTCTATCGTCACTGTAGATGCCTAATATATTAAGAATTTTGAAGAATAATTGGAAGTAATGAGAAAGGAAAATTGTACTTAGTCTAAAATATAATTTATATAAAAGGAAAAAACAAATCAATTTTCTAGGGGGCAGATGAAAGTTCTTCTAAGACATTAATTAGGGTGTTTCAGTTATGTTCTATGACTATAGATGGAATGAAACCTATATCTTCAAAAATGTAGTGGTATTGGATCTTGGGTGAAACCATACATTGATATGATTCAATGATTAATCAATTTTTATGTGTAGTGACAAAGGGTAATTTTTATCTTTTGTGAATTTTCACTATTGGAAAATGAGGCATTCATGCCTGATCCAAAGTGATGGAGCACTAGTTTATCATGGACACAAAAGGAAGAGTCAATGATTGATGAAACATCGAATGGGTGGATTGAGATTGAATAAGGGATGTGGATTTTTATGAAGCTATAAGTGAGGAATGATGTCATATTGTTGTGTTTATTCATTTTAATGACTAGTATAACAACATAGTTCTATGGGGGTTACACATAATAAGAGTATAGGGAGACTTTTATTTTTTGTTGTGAGTTATAGGATGTCAGATGGAGATATAAGAATTATTGGATATAACAAAAACCATTTGGATATATGGATACAATATGGTATATACTAGCTATGACATGTAACTGAAAGTATTGAAGGTACATTTCATATATTTTTTACCCAACATGTTATCCTTTCACATATATAAGTATTTTCCAAATGTTTTTAAAAAAGATTGAGAGGTATAGTGTAGGCTGGTTTGATATTTTGAATATAATGAATGTGGTGTCCATAGTTTCCCCTAGATTTTATAGGGATAGAATGTCCAATATATTTATTTAGAAGGATAGTAGACCCCACCTATTTTTTAGGATGATGAAGGATAATGGATTAAAGTGGTCTATAAAATGAGATATCACCCAATGGTTACAATATATCATAAAGTATCTTCTCGTCTCTAATTTTATTTTTTTTGAGTTTTATTTTTTATTTTCTTCTTTATAATTCACAATTGATAGTTATAAGGGTCTTTTATTTGTAATATTGTGTGGTTTTATACACCAACATTTTACCATGGTGAGGTCCCTCTATTTGTCCATGGTTTTTATCCATATCTTTATGGATTTTTCTGTGTCACATCAGCATCATGACTTCATTAATTTATATAGTTTCCATATTATTTTTTTCTCAAAATAATCACTACATTGAATGAAAATTAATATTTTTTCCCAATAAGCAATATCAGAGTGTTATTATGGATCTATCCTATATACTTTTTTGGATATATTAATAATTTTTTTTAAATTTGATTATATAATACGATTGAGAATACTATTAATATTTCACATTTGAGAATATTTATTTATAATATTAAATATTATATTTTAGAACATATGTTTTTCTTGAATAATGGAATTTTCAGATAGAAATTAAAATCAAGATCAAAATATTCAATGGGAATAATTTATCATTGTGGAAAATGATATTTCAAGTGGTGTTTCTCATGCATAATTTATTAATGATGATTAGGAAAAGGTTAACATGTTTAATTTCTAAGAAAGTGAGGTAAATATAATGTAGTTTTATTTAAAACAACCATTTATCTTCAAGGGATATGGTCTTAAAAATATTGTATAGAAAAAGATGATAAAGAAAAAATGAGACACTCTGATGATGTTATATAAGACCAAAGAGGTCTCTGCTTTAATAATAAATTTAGCCTTCGGCCCCAACCTTTAAAAAATGTGGATATTTCCTCCAATGTTTTCTAGATCTATATAATAAGTTAATCATAAACCTAAAAAAATATAGGTTTACTGGTATATTTTAATTTAATGATGTTATATATGGGGTTATTGAAGATAATATTTTCTCAAAAAACATTTAATGAAAAAAAATAACTTGTCACAAAGAAGAGGATATGCCAAGGTAAATAGTAATGATGATGGACTGAGGTTCCAATGGGAAAAAAATCATGGGAGTTCCAAATCATGGATAATGAAGAAGAGAACGACATGTTATTATTATTGATATATTGATACATTAAGAAGGACTATTGGATCAATAATATTATAGGAAATAACTATCATGGAAATGTGGTGCGTAATTATGAATATGGAGACAAATAATTCAATGAACTGATGGTGGATGTTGGAGGTACAAAACATCTCAACGACTCATGGATAAATGACTCAATAGTAACATAAATCATGACATATACTAGGAAGTGGATTAATCAATATGAACATATTCTAGAAAGACTTTTTGTGCATCGGTAAAGATCAAACCATTAAGACCAATGGAGTTAACACCACCAAACTAAAAATTTACAATGGTACATTTAAATCCATACAACGAGCACAATATGTGAAGGGGTTTAAGAAGAACATATTTCCTATTGGATAATTTCATAACATTATAAAAATGTCTCATAATTATAATATAGATATTAAAATTTGTAGGGGTAAACTTATTGTTATAATAATAAAAAATATATTATTGAACTCATATGTGATTATTGATGAAATATACAAGGATGTAGAGATAGTTATCATATCAAAAAATTTGATGAAATCATATATGTTGTTATAAAATTTGTATCTTGTATATATGACCAAATGTTTCTTGATGATTCATTTCAATTAGAAGTTACTTCCTTGGATTACAGAGTTATCGTTTCCATATTTTTAGATTTTTTCTGAGAAATGAACATATTTTGGTGTTGGTTATATAAAAAATGGAGAGAAAGGATATCTTATATTTGATCCATTATGATAATTTTAAAGTAGTAGTTATATCCTATAGAAAATCAAGGAATATGTTATTATTTATTGATGGTTATTCAAAGAGATGTTGGCTGGACCAAATCAATAATAAAACAGATTAATTTGATTTTTTCAAAACATTTATTGTTTATAAAGAGATTTAATCTGGATGTCTGATCAAGTGTTTAAAGATTGATGATTGTTAATAATATACAATACATGATTTTGAATCATTTTTTCAATATGAATAAATCAAGATACAGTTTACTATAGTTTACATTGTTGAGAATAATTGAGTGGCAATGCTCATGAATTAAAATATTTTAATTAGAACAACGGAGGTGTTGAAGACTATTGGTATTCTAATGACATTTTGGGAAGAAGTAGTAAATATGGTTCATCACGTGGTTAACTGATCACTTTCAGTGGTGATTAATCTGAAGACCCTATAGGATATGTGGACAAGTAAAACCGATGGATGTCTTTCAAATATTTCTATATCAAACTGAAAATCATTTTCAGTCTCAATAGGT
The DNA here is from genome assembly GCA_963277665.1 of Viscum album. Taxonomy (NCBI): domain Eukaryota; kingdom Viridiplantae; phylum Streptophyta; class Magnoliopsida; order Santalales; family Viscaceae; genus Viscum; species Viscum album. The sequence goes on along the minus strand of OY728132.1, from coordinate 1,843,863,073 downwards.
GGATGCATATCCTATAGTTCACCACAAGTGACTCCACAACTATATTTTCATTCACTCCATGCTTTGAACGTACAATTAAAAAAACTAAATTTATATTTTAAAAACTCAATCCACTAAAAAAATACAAATATTAATAAAAATAATAAAAATAATAATTCTATGATAATAATGTTATTAATAATTATTATATTAATAATTTTTATAAGATTTAAAAATATGTTTATAAGATTTACCTAAATTTAATTATATATACTGGGGTTACTACCTGTAATTATAAAAATAGTATATATATTTATATTTATATATACAAATTTATAATGGAAATAAAAATTAATCAATAATAACAATAATAACACTAAAAAATATAAAATTATTAGTAAATTAATTTTAATCGTAATATAGAATAATATATGATAGAATTATTATAAACTATTGATAAATATAATAAATAATAGAAATATTTATTTAATTAGATGTTATTAATATAACTAAAATACTATAAAAGTTCTAAAAAATCCTAATAACACAAAGTATATAAACTAGTTATTCAAAAATAAATTAAAAAATTATTAAGAAATGTTGGAAATATCCATATGCATCAAATCCAACAAACTTAATATTTTGAACTCTTGAGGAAAAAAATTAGAAAGCAACATTAAAATGATCCATTTGTGAACCCAAATAATGAAATCACAATTTACTATGTTTTCAATTATTTTACCCATAATGTACCATGATACATTTAAAATTTTAACTTCCAAAAAAAATATTTCCTCTCACATTATTTTTAAAACAATCATTGTACATCCATAAATCATGTTACATACCAATCCATAAACATCATCACTATTTTTATTAAAACCAATAAATCTTCAATACACATACATATGAATGCATACCCTATTATTTTGATGATTTTTTCATTTCCACAAGGGTAAATAAAAATATGTATCTAATATTAATGTATCTACATCTGGGTTAAATGTTTGCAGAGGTTATGGAATTTTGGGTCATAATTTTTTTTATTTTTCCCTAAAATTAATGGTTTAATAGTGAACTAAATTCTAAAAAATTATCAATCCAAGTAACTCTCTGAAAATATCACTCTCTCACACATTAATGTTTTTTTTCCCTAAGGTAATGATAATATAAAATGCACCAAATGAAATAGGTTACATAACACACTTAGATATTATGATAACACAAACATGTGATCATTTTGTTATAATCCCTCAGAAATAGTCATAATATAGTATACCACTGAAAATTACACAATAATCGCATAATCTATAAAATCACAGTGAGATTTGGTTGTATAAAAAAATTTCATCTCATAAAGTAATAGTCTATCACTATTGTAGGATTCCTTGAAGGTGAGAGTTACCATGTAAAAACAATAAATGTACTCATTATTGGAATAAAAAATAATTCATATTATAATAGAAAAATACCTAAAGTTAGTGTATTTTAAAAATAAGGAAAGATAAGTTGATGAGATAATGTATATCAACGTGCATCCGATGACCCAATGTCACTCATATAACTATCAACATGAATGACTCACTACACAACACATTGATTTAATATCATCATATAAATATCAATTTTATGTTTATGTATGTGTATTGGCTATGATATCACCCTAAAAAGAATTAATCATAGATTTTATAGGCTATAGAAAATGTCAATGGTGTATTGGTGGGTTGTAGGGGATAAAAATTGACTCTATCATTTTAGAGAAACTATCAAAATTATAGGATCTTGGTGGAAAACATTGAATGTTCTATAATTATTTACATTATCAAGATATCCTTAATGTGAGGTAAAACATATTAGGGTCCTCACAGGCATGGGAAAATGTGTTTCACAACATGGATGAGCATAAGGGATAATAAATTTCTCAAAATTCAATAATTTTCATTTTTATCAAAACATGAAATGATATTATAAATAATCAAAATCATGGTATCAAAAAATAAATGAATTTTAACAAATAATCTTGTTCTATAAAGAACTAGGGAAAAAATTGAATTTCCTTAACTATGTTACTATATAAATAAAACAATTTTCATGTGGGACAAAAATGATAGGGATATTAAAGTTTTTACGTTATTAATTATTTATTCTATATAGTTTTTTTGAAATGAAAATAAAATTTGATAGAAAATATAGAACATACCTTAGTAATTGATTATTTATGCGGAGAGTTTTTATGTTTCTAATAAATATTCTAAAATATTTTCCTATAAAAATGTGATAGATAAAATATAGATAGAAATAATAGCATAAATACAACCCTAAAACAAAGATACATTGGGAATGAAATTTTTTTACTAGAGATTATAAAGTATACTAAAATATCCAGGGTAATTGAATAACTTCAATACATGTTAGTTTTTTATATCAAACAAGAAAAAAATGATTAAAATAACTAATTAATGGTTTCCTCCAATAAATTTTTATGTTTTACATTTTCAGATAAATGAATGGAAAAGGATAATATTTTTGTTATATAGGATTATAATTCCTTATATTCATTTCCATAATATAATCAACTCCCTTAATCTACAAAGATATCACATTGGGGATTATACTATCTATATTATCAATAAAAAACCACTCGAGAGGCATTTTTTACATATTATATCAAACCATTTGACACATCTCAGGAGGGATCATTTTCTAAATTTAAATAGGTTAACCAATCATCATATCTAATTCAATTTAATAAGTAATCTTCACGACTTACACCCCAAAGAGAGATTTAGTAAAAAAATATCAACAAATATAAAATCATGTATGTTGCCTCTAGATTAGAATTAGGTTAAGATAATTTTTTCTATAAAAATGAACTATCATTATAAATGGATCTCAAAAACTGGGCCTATTATATCCGAATCATGATATAATTTGAGGGATTTTACATTAACCAAAGTTAGGGAAATATTCACAGAGGAAATGTCAACATCAATATTGGGATAAATAATTCTAATAGTGTATGTCTCTAAACACATTGTTTTTGGAATTTTTCCCATAACCATAGTCCTTGAGTTGAAGAGAAGAATTTTTTACATTGTGAAATTTATCATTATTAGATATTTTTATCACCAAATACTCAGGTTTTCTGTTAAAAGCCAAAATATTTTTATATTCTCTGTCATTTTCACATATAATTTATTTATCTATAGAATTTACATTCCTAAAGAGGTTTTGAAATCCATGTTAAACTTATTTATATCATAGTATTCTTTTTGTTAAATTTAAATAGGTAGGTGAGTGGTTTTTCCAAATACTATGCGGTATGAAGGAATTACAATTAGTGTGTTTCATTTTTCCCATAACAATAAGGTTATTTACTAATTTTAGTGGCCAATCATTCTAAGAGGTATTTTATGTTTTATCCTGGAAGTATTTTATATCATGTTATAAATTTTAGCTTGGTAATTGGCCCATGAATATTATGTTGTGCTAAAATTATAGATAAATCCACTATGATTCATTATCTTCTAAAACATAGAATAATTATAGTGAGTAACATAGTCACTAATGGCGAGTCTAGGTATTCATAACCTCAAAAATATGTGTTTTTTTTGAAAATTTAATTACTACTCATGTAATGTTTTCTTCACATGATTCTCTTTAAACCAATATTGATAGGTAGTTAACATAAACTAAGAAAAAACTAGGACAAATGACATTCAAAATTATTTGTTAAAAGGACACATGATATTAACCACCCATATTTGAAAAAAATATAGTACCCTTAATGGGATGTTGGGGAATCTCACCCATTCAACTAATTCCTAGAGTAATTCTTATTTTATCACTTTTCAAGATGAAATATTCAATATCTTGTTGTACGTTGGTCTAATATAAACCAAATTATAACAATTTTCTAATAACGTGAAAAACTCTATGAAACCTCTATCTTCTACCGAACAGAAATGATTTAAAATAGTGTCAAATTATTCTATTGGGATCACCTTTCATCCAAATGTTCCTTCAAATTTAATTCATCATAATAATAGTAATGTTGGAAATCATTAAATAATATTCTTGTCTACTCCTTTGATAAATTCATATGCAATACATTTGAAGCATAATAATTAAAAAAACATTTTAATAACACATGAAAATATCAGTGGAATAGATCTATTAACCAATAAATGATCCATTGAAAATTTAAATTTTTATAATTTATTCATCTTATTACTGGGATAATAAATAATCAACAATTATGTATTCATTGTTCTTTTTTATTTTATTTCAATGAAAAATTTAGAATGTGGTAATACACATTAAATTAGATTATAATTAATATATTTTATAGTCATTAGATACTATATGGTAAGGTGATCAATATAAACAATGACTTTATTAAACAACAGGTAAATATATAATTTATCTAATACATAGAAAACTACTAGAATTTTTTTTGTCATCATATTGAGAATCATTTAATGTGTGGATACCATAAAAGATGGATATGACATTTTTTCTTTTATTTTTCCAACAAATCTAGGTAAATTCATATTGGATCTTCAACCATGCATTTCCATAAAATTATAAAATCTTTTTTCACATTATATACCATAATTGATGGTGAACTTTTTCTTAATAGGATTGTTAGGGGAGGGAAATAGTAGACAAGTCATTAAGGATGGGTTGGTAAAATATCAAATGTATAATTAAAAAATTAATATAATGAACTAATTTAATAATTAATATCTCAAAAAATGTACTTATCATATATATCTCAATTTCAATGACATAAATTTGAATTTGATTCCCTAAAACCATACCAAATTGTGCCATGGACTACTATTTTTACCAATTAAACACTGAATTATTTTATTTATATGTTGAGAAAACATTCTATAGATGGTATAGACATTAATAAATAGAACTTATCTATGTATATAAATATTTCAGGAATATTTCAAAGATATGTTCGATAATGTCATTGAATATATATATCTTTTATCATTGATAGTAGGATGGTTCAATTAAAATTCTAAAAGGCATTCATTGATTAGAGAATATACCATATGGACAAGTGGAAATTCATTTTTTATAACCTTAAATATGAAAACTACAAGATTATTAATTATGTGTCCTTACAAAACATAATGGAAATATTTTCCAATCATTATTTTAAGGATTTGATCTATAAAGGTTAACATGGAGTGACCCTTTCTAGTATAATTGTTCAATTTCATCTGGACAAAAAAATATATATCTAGTTTTTGTTGTCGTGAGTATCTATTTTAATATATTATTTTAATCCATTGTTGTGCCACCCTTTTTAGGTAATATTAGCTGTAGTTTTCAATGGTACATTACGTCACATAAATGGGGTGAAATATGTGCAACTCATTTTAATATTTTATTTAATTTCATTCTACCCAATTTTTATTGAAACAATTTCCACCAATTACGATGCCTTAATCCTGCAAAAAACTCATATATTAAATAAATGAAGGTTAAAATATTTTTAATGGTTTGGAACAAAGACTCATTCTTTTCCATCAAAATTAATTTTTATATTGTCAACTTTATTTATATGAACTTCCTCTATAATCGGTTGGAATCCCACTATTTCTACAACTCTCATAAATATTATAAGAGAAAGAAGGAAATGAATATTCCTATTCCTCCATTATTGGTATTTCATACTCTTAGAAATATGTATTCCTTAACTATTCACTCAATTCAAATTTTCCATTTCTCATAATGTTCTCAAATCATTATAGGGATCCATTATTTAATTGCAATTGAATTATAGAAGTAATGGTTAGGTACCACTGAGGGGGGGGGGGGGGGGGTGAACCAGTGGTACATAGTTTTTGAAAATTTATTATAAATGTAATTAAACATTTGTTACTAATTAAACAAAAAATCCCTCGTCTTTAATTTACATCCTCACCCTATCAACAAAAATAAAAATAAGAGGACAATAAAAAATTATTTCCAAGGTTTTGTCTAAATACCTACTCCATTCCATATTGGTTAGAGCCACCAACACCGTTTCACCACCATAACTAATAGTGATTATATTAAAAACTATTTTGAAACCCTAATTATAATTTATTTCCCCCCAAATCTATCCAACCTTAAATAGATATTTAGATTTACCAGAAATTCCTTTGTCTCCAGTGATTAGTTTGACCAACCAATCACAAGATTCTAATAACTAGTTATACCCATCACATGATTCCTTCTACATTATATGGGTAGATTCACTCTAAAAAGATCTTATGCATCTCCTAGTGACTTCTACACCAAGTGATGATGATCATCCTCCATTAACATTTTGGATCAAACATACATATTTTCACAATATCATGTACCTTTTATATTTATGAACATTATTATATAATTTTAATCACCTATGTATTATCAGTTACCTCAGTAAACAATGAACATGAATATATTATTCCTTATTTCTATTGAATTCCAATACTCACACCCATTTTTATATGATCTTCAAATGATCCAAGACTATCTAATTGAAATGAAAACATGGATTTAAATTCCTTATGGAATATTATTAAAATTGTTTACAAAATTTTTCCTAAAATAACTACACACTTATCCAGAAAGTGTATATCATTTACAATTATAAATATTCATTAATTTATGATATATTTCACGGTATTCACAACTCATATTCACTATACGTTGTGAAACTTAAAATGTATGATCTTCTCACTATTTGATCACAGAGATTCATGGATGAAGTAAAATGCCTGGATTTGTCACTATATATTTTAGTGCATGTTCTGTAAGATCCCGTCCTTTTCTAGAGTCATATCTACTATGTTTTAGGTATTTTTTATGGTTTTTAAGTACCTTTGTTTGGGATTATTGTCTTAGGATGTGTTTGGGTGAAATTTTAAGAAAATCATATCATCATCGCTATTTATTTTAATTTTGAAAATGAAAAAGGTAAAAATAAGGAAAAAGGAGGTATTAAGAAATGAATCCCAAGGGAAACCCCTTGGACTAAATGAATTCCCTCTAAGAACAAAGCGGCATATTTTCTATCCCCCAAGGGAACTCATGAAAAACTATGTGACTAATCTGTTCCAAGAGTGAACACCTGGATAGATTGGTCCACACAGTTTTCACAATTTATTACAATCAATGCAACTAAATGGTTCCAACCATACAAACCATGATATAGATGTCCACATGATTGGCACACAATTTTCCCTAACCGGTCATCCCTGCCCATGAAACCGTGTGCATGAAGTTTAATTATTTGAAAATATTTTTTTAAAACCTCACAAACCCCTGAGACAATAATATTTCAACCTTGGATTCATATTGACAAATTCTAGGTGATCCCAAAGCCTTTCAGAGGGATTGAAAGATGGTTTGAACACCATTCTTTAAGATTGAAAGCACAAATTGAAGCTCTTATCCCTTCTCAGGTTAGTGGATATCATCTCATTACTTATATCATTATTTCCTCTAACATTACTCGATATTTTCATAAAAGATCTCTATCATTTCCATGGATATAAATCTATGAGTTGAAATCTAGATCTAGTATTGTGGATATAGATCTCGATTTTCAAGATCTTGATGCCTTTGATCTTAATTTTGGTTTTGGGATTTAGATCTGAAGCTTGATCGACGACGTTGTGCTACTCGAATTTTGGGGATTTATGATGGGATGACATCCATCAATAAACCTAGGCAGGTGGTCAAAATATTACTCTTATAGTCATGGATTTGATATTTGAATGTGAGTTTAGAATTTTCTAGCTTCCCTTGATAACTGATTTCTTAAATTGGAGTAATTAGGAATGTTGAATGAACTTGTGATTCCCTAGGTGATTAATTGGCAATTTAATCATGGAATAAATGATAGGGGGTTCCCAAATAGATATTTGTTTTGAAGGTTGGTTATGTATTGAGATATTTTAATCGGGATATTGAATTGATTGTGTTAAGATAATAAATTTGGGGAAACTAATCATGAAATGATGTTGGCTATGAAAGATAATTAATTGTGAGAATTCATTATGTGTCATGATGCTAATCAAAGATAATTAATTGTGAGAATTAATTATGTCATGTTGAAAGATGATATGGATATTTAATTTTAAAGAATTAATTATCTAATGAGAAATGAGTTTATTGATTAATGATTTTATGAATTAATTAATGGGTTATGTGCTTAGTAAATTGTTGAGTTAACTAATGGCCTTTGAAATGTTTATATAATCATTGGATTAGTAATGGAATTATGTGGCTTATTGTTGTTAATTAAATAATGATTAAATGGCTTATAATTTTTTTGGTGCTAGACATGGCATTCTAGAATGATTAGAAGTTGGGACTTGGACATGGTGTTCCTCCCCAATAGTTATCCAAGCTCAAGATTATGGGGTTCTAGGAATGATGAACCACACCGAATGAGATTATGGGGTCCTTGGAATGATAACGTACACCAAATGAGATTTTAGGGTGCTAGGTATGGGGACCAACACTCAATGATATTTTTTGGTGCTTGACATGATGTTCAAAAACAAATGAATGACAATAATGAATGGTGATTCAAATGGAAAACATGAATTGAAACTGGGCCTAATGTGATGATTAAATATTAAATGACAATGTGATAATAATTAATTATTCAATGTATTTATTTTTTCATAAAACTGCATACATAATCTTTTGACTAGACTTGTTTTAGACACCGTTGGTGATGGCCTACTGAGTTATACTGACACCCTATTCGGGATTCCTGATTGGAACCTGAGTATACTTTTTTATTATAGGGCATGATAAGGGAAAGGCCCTCAGATAGGTTGTAGTTTGGAATTGGAGCATGGGAGAGGGAACCAAATGTGGTTCAAGACGCACCTGGGAGTCATTATGTCTTTAATTTTGGTTGCATTGTCGACACTTGACATCCGCATTGTCATAGAATTATTTACCTTTCAGTTGTGTATAGTATTTTCTTGTATTTAATATCATATGGAATGGTACTATTCGGGTTATTTACAAGAATATGCACTTGTTTATTTTTATTTTATTCTGTTGGTGTTTTATTATGATAAAAGAAGGTATAGTGTTGCCAGTATTGACTCACCAGACCGTCACTACTAGTCGGATCCATCATGGCGTATGGGGATATGACCTTGAGGGCATGTGGCAAACCAGCTTGAGGAACAGTTTAGTGGCACCCGAGTTAGGATGTCACAAAGTGGTATCAGAGGAGTTTCCTTTTCTTTCTTCTTATTTTGTGTTACTATTTTTGGAAATGGTAGACAAGAGTCTAGGAAGAGTTGTGGATTAGTAATGAGTTTGTGAATGAGAGTTCCAAACCCATGTATATGGGAAAATTTGAATACTCAGGGTGGGATTGTAGTTGTCACGAACCAACCCGGGTCGACCTTGAACCGGTCACCCGAGTCGGTCTACGGCATGGCCCGAAGGGCGTTCCCAATCCCCATGGGCTGGAAACTTGTTCCGGGAACCACAATGAGGCAGTTGGGAATGATTTGGCCCATAGAAAAGATAAATACACATAAACTAAACAATAAGATAAACAAATGAAAATAAAATAAACAACTAGCAGTAGAAAAATGAATAAACGAAGCAATGCGACATACCTCAAGTGACCCCATGAGTCACCCCCAAACATAAAACCAAGATCGAGCAATCCAAACTAAAACCTGAATATGTAAAGTGAAGTAGGCATGAGAAGCGAGATTCTCAGTAGGAATTCCAAGAATAAACAACAATGCTCTAAGCCACTGCCTTTAATAAGAAATCCAAATCATGCTAGTTTGAAAATAAAGCATAATAAAATAATGTTTTTTTTTCTCTTTTCAAATTCAAATAACAAGCTTGCATTTCCAAAGACAAATTTTATCTTCCCTTTTTAAAATAGGTTTTGAGCATGCATTAACATTTTAAAATTAAAGGAGACCAATTTAGATTTAAAAAGAATATGGTTTTTACAAAAGAGGGGACAAGCATGAAACAACTGAATTGAAAATCGTATCACAAGAACCATGGGAAGTCCCTAAGTAGCTAATGTTAGTTGGGGACCTAGGATCTTCGTGTATCAGTGAAATGTGCCTTAGAAGGCCATGAACCTCAGAAAACGTGGCTTAGAAGGCCACGACCATTAGAAAATGTGGCTTAGAAGGCCACGACCCTCAAGCATTCATATGTTTAGTTAGTGTTGCAATCGTCAAACCTGCAGTGGAACCGGGTCAAGTCACCTCCGGACCACTATCCCACAAGTCCTAGTTTCCCCCACCTAGATACTCAGGTTTCCCATTGTGCTCTGTTTCAAGTGTTGGTGAGTTTTTATCAAGCAAAAATATATGTACACAACACTTCTTTATCCAAAACTCATTCAACCTCTCACTATTGTTCTCCCTCCTTAAGAGCATCCCCCTTTTTATGTCATAAAATATCTCATAAGCCTCTTCATTAGGTACATTTCACAAATCACACATTTAACATACGCATCATGTTTCTAAAATAATGGGGTATGCCCTAAGAGGGGTTTTTCACTTTCACTAATCATTTTCAAGGTGCCAAACGTGCCTCACTACTCCAGAATAATGATTTTGCTTTAGAAACCATGTTCACCAAAAACTCATTTTGGAGGTCATTTTGTAAATTCTTTGGAAAACAACATGTCATTTCACTTTTACAACAAAATCGACCAAAATACCACACATCTTTGGAAATAACTACTTTATGTTTGAAACATTAAAAAAATCACTTTTCATGAACCAAACCCATTTACATTTATATATATATATATTGCATATGTATTTCATGTAGAAGAAGAAGATGCACTTTTAGTAAAACACTAAGCAATTATAGAAATTCTAATTAATGATCAGGGCATAGGGGACCTACCTCAAACATTTTGTTATTTATCGATGACCACTCGAACCGACACTTGGCGCATACACGCACATGCATTTATACATATGCATACATACATAAATATATATACACCCCTAGCTACATTGCACATGTTCACCGTTCCATGAGGGAATATGTTCAAAGAGGGCATATGTATATATATGTCTTACCCTATGAATGTACATGTAGGATACCTTGACACCCGCGGCCCAAAACCATTGTAGCGAGGTCCAGCGCACTCGGGTGCCAAAAGCTTCAAAAATTGGTGTAAAATCCCAATCGCACCAAGATCACACCATGCAGAACCCAAAAAGGACCCCAAGGAAGTGAAGCTGCTAGAGGGGGAGGGCACCGGTGAAGTCGAGGCCGCTGGCCGGAGGAGGGTCGGATGATTGGGAGGAGGGAGGGGTTGTGGGGTGGCGTGAGTAGGGTCTCGACCGGGGGGTTGTTCCGTGTGGGTTAGAGGGGGGGGGGGGGAGCCGTGAGAGGAGGTCATGGAGAGGGGATCTCGGAGAGGGGACCGCCATGGATAAGGGTGCTCAGCCGGAAGGAGAACAGGTAGGGTCAGCGCGCTGTAGGTCCGAGAAGGGGGGGGGGGAGCCGCATGAATAGGTGGGAATGGGGGGGGGGGGGGAGGTCGGTCGCGCCGTAGGGGGAAGGTTAGATTTGGGTTTAATTTTTTTCACTCTAATTCAATTGATTTAAAAAAATGATGATGATAATAATAATAATAATAATACTAAAAGATATTAATTATACTGATAATAATAATAATAATAATAACCCAAAATGTTATATAATAATATAAAATACAGCGCGTCAGGTCGGGGCGTGACAATTATCCCCACCATGACACTTTCTGCCCCCATAAAGTCCCAAAAGACTCGGATGTTCAAAGCTCAAAAAAAGGACACAACGATTCTCCAAACAAAACCCCTTCCACTTGAGGATCAGACATTCACTCACCACTCAAGACCTGAAACCTCGAGACCCGGACTACCAGGCAAAAGAACCAACGATACATGACTCACATTTCCAAACATAACCACAACATGTAACACCCTAACCCCTAACATAGAAATCACTAGAGTCCGATTAAGATCTCCAATGAACATTCGCCATACGACCCATCATTTGGGATGAAATCTACATTGATCAGGGTCGGGAAGAGAAGAGGTAAAGAGTTTCCCCAACCAGAACACCTTGAAGATTAAGTTCTCTGCAAATTTGTCCTATGTTGGTCTCCCCCACCATATTAGGACTCTAGCCGAAAACTGACTTCCCCAGATTGAAACAAAGCAGAAAAACAATCAATACCACTGATTCTGGTGTGACCCATCAACATTCTGAGTTGCACCCGACCAGCTTGAGGGAAGGCATTGGTGAGACCTAGAGTGGGTCTCCCCACCATATTAGAAACTGAGTAGTAAAAAAGCACCCACATGGGAGCTCTCAATTTAGTTTCAACAGTATAGATTTAATTCCTCATTATGAACCAACCGACATGGGGAGGCTTCCTACATAGTAGAGGGGGGGGGGGGGGGTCCAAAAAGGAGGATCCCGAAACGAACACCAACTCCGAACACACCACTTTCCCAGTACACAAGCATCCCTAACCAGAAACACCCAAAACCAAAAAATGCTTAAAGAGAAGACTAACCATTAGAGATTTGATACCCCACGAGACAAAACCATGAAAAATTAGTGAAAGAGGCCACTAGGACATCCAAAACGAGCTCCCCCTCTCAAACAGACAACCACCTAAAGTGGAAACTTAACTGGTCTCTTCCCAGACAATAAACGACAGGATGGATGCACATCCCTTGCACCTAGAGACTACCTAACTGCGTGAAAATATTCACTCTGAGACGTATGGATGGAGCTCTGATGTATTGAATCATTTGATGCACCACAATCAGGAACCAAAAACCTCCAACTAAGGCTTCATCTTATGTCAAGACCGCTTACAGACTTCCCTAGGTGACCCAAACAGCCACGCTGTTGACAAGCCTTCATAAGATTGCGACGAACAGCTTTGAGTGCCCAAATTGACCACATTGGAATCAAATGATTGTGTGGTCTTAGGAATGAGAGGAAAGAACTGATGAAATACCCATGCCCAGAACATGTTCCTCCAGTTCACTTTCTATACCAGACGGGGAACACTTCAAGAGCACTTTGAAAAATAGGATTTTCATTTGTCCCAATCTACGACCCTAACTTGCAAGGAGAAGGTAGCAATCACCCTTATCTAGCCCGAACATGACTCTTCAAACAAAACCAAGAAAACTTACCCTTCATGAAATTTGGATTTCTTAATGACCGGAAGAAGCACTTGACTTCCTCAAGTTTCACCGCAACCTCTATTGAACCTGGACCACCATAGAGAAAACAAGCAACAAGGAAAAGAAAATAACCCCACCACTCCACTGGGAGTCTAGGTAAAACTAACGACTACCAATTACCCCTCGAGGACCTCTGGACATTTCTAGGTGGCATACTTTAAACAAGAAGCACAAAACTAACCTGAAGCACATCATAGAACAAGCCTCCACATTTAACCATAAATCATTCACTCAAACTCAAAACATCATTTCAACCTTGAAATTACAGCTCGAAAACAAGCATCAAGCCCATAAAATAATACACTACAAAACCAAACCATAACCCCAATTTCACAAATAGAAGTTTTCAAAACCATACCATTTCAAACTATCTGAATGCTAAAAACCCCTTTTTAAATCCCGCTTTCCTTTTTTTTAAAATTTATTAAACAAAATTCACCCCAGCACATCACTAATAAAACATGCCTTTTGAAAAAAAAACAAGCATTAAAAAATGAGCACCCACCATTGGTATTCCATGAAACCTCACATGTGTACATTCTTGTGCCAACTCAGGCACCAATCCATGAATACCAACAACCATCAACATCCAATTACATTCATCCATACACATGGGAATCCATAGAAAATACCAAAGGTCAAACAGATCATTTCTAAATTCCTTTATCCAAGAGACATTAGTTTCATACATCACAAAAATTTCAAAATCCCCAAAAAAATTTTCCAAATCCACTTTCTATTTACTCTTTTTAGAAGCTTTAAAATATCCCAAAACAGTTCCCAAATGAACATCCATTTTCAAAACTAACTCATTACATTTTTAAACAAACCAAGATTTTCATTTTGGAAATCCAATTTCAATGGACCAATCTTAAATTTTTCTCCCTGAGAGAAACACCCCAAAACCAACTAAAACTCACACAAAGAAAATTCTAGAAAAACCACTTGACTCAATGAATCAGGATTCCAAATTCTCAAATAAACAACTGCAACACATAGTTTGGTCACACGGTTTCGCTGACCGTGCACCAACCGGGTGAGCACATAGGGAGTCATCAGAGGCAATTTCAAAGTCTGGGCATGGCTTTCCAGGACATTCAAAACATCCATGAACCACTCCATAATGACCACCAAATCTCAAAACTAACCAGAAACATTCAAGTAGGATTAAGGTTCCTGAAAGCAATCGGAAGCCAGACACGAACTTTGAGGCAAGACCATCCCGGACCACCCTGGCAATTCAAGGGTCATTCCGAATAGGTGGTGATCAGGTACCTACCCACAATTAACCACTTGGATTCCGACAAACCTAACTCCAAACTACCAAAAATCCCAAAAAAACATGGGCTAGACCCCTCTGATACCATTTTGTCACGAACCAACCTGGGTCGACCTTGAACCGGTCACCCAAGTCGGTCCATGGCATGGCCTGAAGGGCATTCCTGATCCCCACAGGCTAGAAACTAGTGCCGGGCACCACAATGAGGCAGTTGGGAACAATTTGGCCCATAGAAAAGATAAATACACATAAACTGAACAAGAAGATAAACAAATGAAAATAAACTAAAAAAACTAGCAGCAGAAAAAGGAATAAACGAAGCAATGAGACATACCTCAAGTGACCCCATGGGTCCCCCCAAACATAAAACCAAGCTCGAGCGATCCAAACTAAAACCTGAAACTGTAAAGTGAAGTAGGCATGAGCAGCGAGATGCTCAGTAGGAATGCCAAGAATAAACAATAATGCTCTAAGCCACTTCCTTTAATAAGAAATCCAAATCATGATAGTTTGAAAATAAAGCATAATAAAATAATGTTTTTCGCTCTTTTCAAATTCAAATAACAAGCTTGAATTTCAAAGGAAAACATTTCTCTTCCCTTTTTAAAATAGGTTTTGAGCATGCATTAACATTTTAAAATTAAAGGAGGCCAATTTAGATTTAAAAAAAACATGGTTTCCACAAAAGAGGGGACAAGCATGAAACAACTGAATTGAAAATCGTATCACAAGCACCATGGGAAGTCCCTAAGCATCTAATGTTATTTGGGGACCTAGGATATTCGTGTCTCGGTGAAACATTGCTTAGAAGGCCACAAACCACAGAATATGTGGCTTTGAAGTCTACGACCCTCAGAAAACGTGGCTTAGAAGGCCACAACCCTCAGGAATTCATATGTGTAGTTAGTGTTGCAATTGTCAAACCTGCAGTGAAACTGGGTCAAGTCACCTCTGGACCACGTGACCACAAGTCCTAGTTTCCCCCACCTAGATACTCAGGTTTCCCATTGTGCTCTATTTCAAGTGGTTGTGAGTTTTTGTCAAGCAAACATATATATATATACAACACTTCTTTATCCAAAACTCATTCAACCTATCACCATTGTTCTCCCTCCTTAAGCGCATCCCCCTTTTTATGTCATAAAATATCGCATAAGCCTCTTCATTAGGTACATTTCACAAATCACACATTTAACATACGCATCATGTTTCTAAAATAATGAGGCATGCCCTAAGAGGGGTTTTTTCACTTTCACTATTCATTTTCAAGGTTCCAAACGGGCCTCATTACTCCAAAATAATGATTTTGATTTAGAAACCATGTTCACCCAAAACTCATTTTGGAGGTCATTTTGGAAATTATTTGGAAAACAACATGTCATTTCACTTTTACAACAAAATTGACCAAAATACCACGCATCTTTGGAAATACCTACTTTATGTTCGAAACATTAAAGAAATCACTTTTCATGAACAAAACCCATTTACATATATATATATTTATATATATATATATATATTGCATATGTATTTCATGTAGAAGAAGAAGATGGACTTTTAATAAAACACTAAGAAATTATGTAAATTCTAATTAATGATTAGGGCATAGGGTTGTTATTTGTCGATGACCACTCGAACCAACACTTGGCGCATACACACACATGCATTTATACATACATACATACATATATATATATATACACCCCTAGCTGCATTTCACATATTCCCCGTGCCATGAGGGAATATGTACAAAGAGGGAATATATATATATATGTCTTACCCTATGCATCTACATGTAGGATACCTTGACACCCGCGGCCCAAAACCACTGTAGCGAGGTCCAGTGCACTCGGGTGCCAAAAGCTTAAAAAATTGGTGTAAAATTCCAATCGCACCATGAAGAACCCAAAAAGGACCCCATGTAAGTGAAGTTGCTAGAGGGGGAGGGCACCAGTGAAGTCGAGGCCGCCGGCCAGAGGAGGGTCGGATGATCGGGAAGAGGGAGGGGTTGTGGGGCGGCGTGAGCAGGGTCTCGACTGGGGGGTTGTTCCGTGCGGGTTAGAGGGGGGGGGGAGCCGTGAGAGGAGGTCGTGGAGAGGGGAGCTCAGAGAGGGGGCCACCGTGGAGAAGGGTTCTCGTTCGGAAGGAGAATAGGTGGGGTCAGCGTGCTGCAGGTCCGAGAAGGGGGGGGGGGGCTCCGCGTGAATAGGAGGGAATGAGGGGGGGGGAGGTCAATTGCGCCGTAGGGGGAGGGTTAGATTAGGGTTTAATTTTTTTTCACTCTAATTCAATTGATTTAAACAAATAATAATAATAATAATAATAATAATAATAATAATAATACTAAAAGATAATAATTATACTCATAATAATAATAATAATAACCCAAAATGTTATAAAATAATATAAAATACAGCGCGTCAGGTCGGGGCGTGACAATTCTCCCCACCATGAAAATTTCTGCCCCCAGAAAGTCCCAAAAGACTCGGATGTTCAAAGCTCAAAACAAGGACACAATGATTCTCCAAACAAAACCCCTTACACTTGAGGATCAAACATTCACTTACCACTCAAGACCTGAAACCTCGAGACTCGGACTACTAGGCAAAAGAACCAACGATACATGACTCACATTTCCAAATACAACCACAACCTGTAACACCCTAACCCCTAACTTAGAAATCACTAGAGTCCGCTCAAGATCTATAATGAACATTCTCCATACGACCCATAGTTTGGTCTTACATCTACATTGATCGGGGTTGGCCGGAGCAGAGGCAAAGAGTTTCCCCAACAAGAACACCTCGAAGATTAAGTTCTCCGCACATTTGTCCTATGTTGGTCTCCCCCACCATTTTAGGACTCTATCCGAAAACTGACTTCCCCAGATCGAAACAAAGCAGAAAACCAATCAATACCACTGATGCTGGTGTGACCCCTCAACATTCTGAGTTGTACCCAACCAGCTTGAGGAAAGACATTGGTGAGACCCAGAGTGGGTCTCCCCACCATATTAGAAACTGAGTAGTAAAAAAGCACCCGCATGGGAGCTCTCAATTTAGTTTCAATAGTGCAGATTTAATTACTCATTATGAACCCATCGACATGGGGCGGCTTCCTACATAGTAGAGGGGGGTCCAGAAAGGAGGAACCCGAAACGAACACCGACTCCGAACACACCACTTTCCCAGGACAGAAGCATCCCCAACCAGAAACACCCAAAACCATAAAACTGATCAAAGAGAAGACTAACAATTAGAGAGTTCATACCCCACAAGACAAAACCACGATAACTCAGTGAAAGAGGCCAAAAGGACCTCCAAAACAAGCTCCACCTCCCAAACAGACAACCACCAGAAGCGAAAACTTAATCGGCCTCTTCCGAGACAATAGACGATAGGTTGGACGCACATCCCTTGCACCTAGAGACTACCTGACTGCATGAAAAGCTTCGCTCTGAGACATATGGATGGATCTCTGATGTATTGAAGCATCTGATGCACCACATTCAGGAACCAACATCCTCCAACAGAGGCTTCATCTTCTGGCAAGAAAACTTACAGACTTCCCTAGGTGACCCAAACAGCCACGCTTTTGACAAGCCTTCAGAAGATTGCGATGAACAGCTTTGAGTGCCAACATTTACCACATTGGAATCAAACGATTGTGTGGTCTTAGGAATGAGAGGCAAGAACTGATGAAAGAACCATGCCCAGAACATGTTCCTCTAGTTCACTTTCTACACCAGACGGGGAACCCTTCACGAGCACTTTGAAAAAAAGGATTGTCATTTGTCCCAATCAGCGACCCCAACTTGCAAGGAGATGGTAGCAATCACCCTTCTCTAGCCCGAACATGACTCTTCAAACAAAACCAAGACAACTTACCGTTCATGACATCTGGAGTTCTAAAAGACTGGAAGAAGCACTCGACTTCCTCAAGTTTCACCACAACCTCCATCGAACCTGGGCCACCATATAGAAAACAAGCAACGAGGAAAAGAAAATAACCGCACCACTCCACTGGGAGTCTAGGTAAAACTAACTACTGCCAATTACCCCTCGGGGACCTCTGGACATTTCTAGGCGGCATACATTAAACAAGAAGCACAAAACCAACCTAAAGCACATCATAGAACAAGCCTCCACATTTAACCATAAATCATTCACTCAAACTCAAAACATCATTTCAACCTTGAAACACCAGCTCGAAAACAAGCATCAAGCTTATTGAATAATACACTACAAAACCAAACCATAACCCCAATTTCACAAATAGCCGTTTTCAAAACCATCCCATTTCAAACTATCTGAATGCTAAAACCCCCTTTTTAAAACCCACTTTCCTTTTTTTTTAAATTTCTTAAACAAAATTCACCCCAGCACATCACTAATCAAAACATGCCTTTGGAAAAAAAACAAGCCTTGAAAACTGAGCACCCACCATTGGTCTTCCATGAAACCACACGTGTATACATTATTGTGCCAACTCGGGCACCAATCCATTCATACCAACAACCATCAACATCCAATTACATTCATCCATACACGCGGGAATCCATATAAAATACCAAAGGTCAAACAGATCATTTCCAAATTCCTTTTTCCAAGAGAAATTAGTTTCATAATTCACAAAAATTTCAAAAGCCCCAAAATTTTTTTCCAAATCCAATTTCTATTTACTCTTTACAAAAGCTTTAAAATATCCCAAAACAGTTCCCAAAAGAACATCCATTTTCAAAATTAACTCATTTCATTTTTAAACAAACCGAGATTTTTATTGTGGAAATCCAATTTCAAAGGACCAATTTTCAATTTTGCACCCTGAGAGAAACACCCCAAAACCAACTAAAACTCACACCAAGAACATTCTAGAACAATTAATTCACTCAACGAATCAAGATTCCAAATTCTCAAATAAACAACTACAACACACAGTTTGGTCACACGGTTTGGTTGACCGTGCACCAACCGGGTGAGCACATAGGGAGTCATCAGAGGCGATTGTAAGGTCTGTGCATGGCTTGCTAGGCCGTGAAAAACATCCATGCACCCCTCCATAATGACCAAAAAATCTCAAAACTAACCAGAAAAACACAAGTAGGATTAAGGTGCCTGAAGACAATCGGAATCCAGACACAGACTTTGAGGCACGACCATCCCGGACCACCCTGGAATTTCAAGGGTCATTCCAAATAGGTGGTGATCAGGTACCTACCCGTAGTTAACCACTTGTATTCCGACAAACCTAACTCCAATATACCAGACATCCCCAAAGGACATGGGATATAACCCTCTGATACTATATTGTCAGGAACCAACCTGGGTCGACCTTGAACCGGTCACCCAAGTCGGTCCGCGACATGGCCCGAAGGGCGTTCCCGATCCCCACGGGCTGGCAACTAGTGCCGGGAACCACAATGAGGCAGTTGGGAATGATTTGGCCATAGCAAAGATAAATACACATAAACTGAACAAGCAGATAAACAAATGAAAATAAACTAAACAAACTAGCAGCAGAAAAATGAATAAATGAAGCAATGCGACATACCTCAAGTGACCCCATGGGTCACCCCCAAACATAAAACCAAGCTCGAGCGATCCAAACTAAAACCTGAAACTGTAAAGTGAAGTAGGCGTGAGTAGCGAGATGCTCAGTAGGAATTCCAAGAATAAACAACAACGCTCTAAGCCACCACCTTTAATAAGAAATCCAAATCATGCTAGTTTGAAAATAAAGCATAATAAAATAACATTTTTCGCTCTTTTAAAATTCAAATAATAAGCTTTCATTTCCAAGGAAAACACTTCTCTTCCCTTTTTAAAATAGGTTTTGAGCATGCATTAACATTTTAAAATTAAAGGAGACCAATTTAGATTTAAAAAAAATATGGTTTTCACAAAAGAGGGGACAAGCATGAAACAAATGAATTAAAAATCGTATCACAAGCACCATGGGAAGTCCCTAAGAAGCTAATGTTAGTTGGGGACCTAGGATCTTCGTGTCTCGAGGAAACATGGCTTAGAAGGCCATGACCCTCAGGCATTCATATGTTTAGTTAGTGTTGCAATTGTCAAACCTATAGGGAAATCGGGTCAAGTCACCTCAGCACCACTAGCCCACAAGTCCTAGTTTCCCCCACCAAGATACTCAGGTTTCCCATTGTGCTCTGTTTCAAGTGGTGGTGAGTTTTTATCAAGCAAACATATATGTACACAACACTTATTTATCTAAAACTCATTCAACCTCTCACCATTGTTCTCCCTCCTTAATCGCATCCCCCTTTTTATGTCATAAAATATCACATAAGCTTCTTCATTAGGTAAATTTCACAAATCACACATTTAATACACGCATCATGTTTCTAAAATAATGGGAAATTCCCTAAGAGGTTTTTTTTCACTTTAACTATTCATTTTCAAGGTGCCAACCGGGTCACATTACTCCAAAATAATGATTTTTCTTTAGAAACCATGTTCACCCAAAACTAATTTTGGAGTCCATTTTGGAACTTCTTTGGAAAAAAACATGTCATTTCACTTTTACAACAAAATCGACCAAAAGACCACATATCTTTTTAAATACCTACTTTATGTTCGAAACATTAAAGAAATCACTTTTTATGAACCAAAACCATTTAAATAAATATATATATATATATATATATATTGCATATGTATTTCATGTAGAAGAAGATGCACTTTTAATAAAACACTAAGCAATTATGGAAATTATAATTAATGATCAGGGCATAGGGGACCTACCTCAAACATGTTGTTATTTGTCGAAGACCACTCGAACCGACACTTGGCACATACACACACATGCATTTATACATACATATATATATATATATACACACACACCCCTAACTGTATTGCACATATTCCCTGCGCCATGAGGGAATATGTACAAAGAGGGCATATATATATATATGCCTTACCCTATGCATGTACATGTAGGATACCTTGACACCTGCGGCCCAAAACCATTGTAGCAAGGTCCAGCGCACTCGGATGCCCAAAGCTTCAAAAATTGGTGTAAAATTCTAATCGCACCAAGATCGCACCACGAAGAACCCAAAAAGGACCCCAGGGAAGTTAAGCTACTAGAGAGGGAGGGCATCGATGAGGTCGAGGCCGCCAGCCAAAGGAGGGTCGGATGATCAGGAAGAGGGAGGGGTTGCGGGGCGGCGCAAGTAGGGTCTCAACTGAGGGTTGTTCCGTGCGGGTTAGAGGGGGGGGGGGATCCGTGAGAGGAGGTCGCGGAGAGGGGAGCCCGGAGAGGGGGCCACCGTGGAGAAGGGTGATCAGCTGGAAGGAGAACAGGTGGGGTCGGCGCGCTACAGGTCGGAGAAGGGGGGGGGGGTGATCCGCATGAATAGGAGGGAATGGGGGGGGGGGGGGGGGGTTGGTCGCGCCGTAGGGGGAGGGTTAGATTAGTGTTTAATTTTTTTTTCACTCTAATTCAATTGATTTAAACAAATAAAAATAATAAAAATAATAATAATAATAATACTAAAAGATAATAATTATACTGATAATAATAATAATAACAACCCAAAATGTTATAAAATAATATAAAATAGAGTGCGTCAGGTCGGGGCGTCACAGTTGTGATTTTAATCTGTTGTTATAGTTGTATATTATTTCACCGCTAGTTATGTAGTTGTGGTGTGATATGATATTTGTTTTGACAGTTATTGAATTTTTATTCGTGCCCTAAAGTGGAATTATTCTTTATTCTGCATGCATATTTCTAGGAACTTAGGGTTTTTGTGACATGATTCCTTATATGATCTCATGAGAAAACATGTTATGGGTATATTGTTGAACTTGAACTATTTTTCCTTGCTGAAAGATTGAAATAATAATTAAAAAAGATAATAAAAGGGTGTCTAATGAGAACCTTGATTGATGAAATAAGTATGATTAATTAATTAACTATTTAATTAATTTGAGATAATGTGGTTAATTAATGGTTTAAATAATTAATGAGAATTAATGTAACCTTATTAACCAAGACCTATGAGTAGGTTGGTAAATGGTAGTAATAAGGCCTCAGTGTTGACCGTGTGGTGAGAAAAGGGAGAAAGTATATGTCTAAACTTTTTGTGTCAGTTTCTCATTTTACGTATATGTTATATGATTTTGTAATGTATAGGAACCTGAAACTATAAATTATATAATCTTTAGTGATGTTAAGAGTTCACATTGAGTATATTTTCATGTTTATAATTTTAGTAAATTAGGCCATAACTATTACATAACATCTCAAAAATTAAAAAGTAGGCACTTCTACCCAGTTTCCATTTTTTCATAAAATAAAAACTCTTAAAAAACATGTCTAGTTCTATGTTTTAGACAACATAAATTTTCCCTGATCTCATCCTTGACCCTATTCATATTTATGTATTATTAAAAACATTTCAAAAACCTTGGACGAGCATAAAAAGATTAGAAAGGGTTATAAAATAAGGAATGGTAACATTAAACCATCAATAAATAAAAATCAATGAAACCATACTTTTTAATCATAACATACCTCAAGAAATCAAAAGATTTATAAATAATACATAGAAATCATAAATCAAAAAGGTAACTTATGGCATACAAAACATTCTTACATTGTAGCTTTCATAGCTACATAGGGAGTTATGTTTGGAATACCCTTCACATTATATTGCCTAAATCTATTAGGAGAATCATTAATGTTTACATCCGTCATGTTTCCCAATGCATTTGAGATCTATCTTGGTCTCACCCACCCTAGGTTTATCACGAAACCACCCGTATACATAAACAATGCCCAAGAACCATAACATAATCATTACACATAACACAAGCATAATAGAAAGATAAAATTTCCACATTTTAATCACAATATATCATTTCAAGATATTGACATAATCAATTATTAGTATAAACCATTTTCAAAACTATTTAAAATGTTTAATAAAGAGATTTTTGAATCAATGTGTCCCATAACACATTAAAAAATTTAAATTAATTAACATTATAAAACATTAATTTACATATAAATAATTCCTAAAATCCATTTTTAAAACTTGGGCATTAATGATAAAGCTTTATAATAATAATTATTTAAAACATTTTAAACAATGTTTTAGTTAAAGAGTCCCTTACCACTTGATAAAATACTTGAATAAAAATCATTACATAATAAAATTAAACAAAGATTATAATATAATTAAAGTAAATATATTTCATGATATAATATGTCAAAGGTAAGTATATACACCCTATAGGATAATAAAGGTGAAGAAGATCAAGATATTCCTCAAATGAATGGAGATTGAGACATAACCCCTTATGATAATTTAACAGCCTAATGACATCACATTAAAATTTATAAAATGAGATGATGAGTGTGAAAAGGGTATCTTATCACTTTTAACTAAAATTTAAATCAATAAGGATATAGAATAACATATCCCAACATAAGATAATGGAAATTAAAATGCATAACATAAAATAAGTCTTTGGCAAAAGAGGAGGGTGAAAGGTTCCCATACAAAGAACATATCATTACATTAAAAAAATCAATTACATAATTAAAAACATAAATAAACCCAATATAAGTAGATATTAAGTGTAAAAAATGTTAGGCCCTTCACACATATTCATATAATGACATAATTAAGAAGTAGATGTTCAACCCAAATAATGGAAATTAGGTGAAGAAGTTCCCTTACCTCGTGTCTGACTTGACTCATTTGTTCCTTGTTATTCCTAAATAATAAACTTAAGACAATTTCTACTAGATTCAGAACCCTTTTCATGTTCATTATTCCTTTTATATGACTTATTACCTTTCTATAATAATAATTATTTATTTGAGTTCATATCAGACATGCTGTCGATGTTCAGAACTTGAGTAAAAAAATGAACTTTATATAATTACAAGTTTTCCTTGTTGTAAAAATTCCATTATATACAGAATAATATTAATTATTTAGATATTATATAAATAATATATACCCAGTATATATGTATTTAGAATAGTCCATGACATTTTTACCTATGAAATGAAATGCACTGTTCATGGATACGGTAAGTCGTACGTACACATGAACACTACTTTTGTTTCTTTTTTCATTTTCAAAGGAATGAAAACTAAATGATTCATAGGTATATTAAAATTAAAGTATAATATAAATGTTATATATGTTTCATAAGTTCATTAATTCCATTATTTATATGTTTCATGTATATCATGAATGAGTCATTTCACTTTGAGGGGGCGGTAGTCCGCATTTTCTCAATTGAAATTATCTTATATATACAAACTGAAAATAATAATGGTATGTTATAAAATAGAATTAAAGATGAATGGAGATAAAATAAATATCATAAATATCATATATAATTATAGTTCCATCTTAATGGCCACCATAAGATGTGGTAGGAGAATATTGAACAATCGTCGTTTCGTGAGGCAGTAGTTCGTCGTCCACAGAAACAGTATGTTCTAAGTCCATTAGATGGAGGTGTGTGTAAGTGTAGTTAAAATAATTGTCATAAAAACAACCTAGTATATTGAGGATAATGCTGTTGTTATTTAAACATATAATATGGAGAGAATAGGGAGTAGAGAATGATAGTAAAAGAAAATAACTTGAGAGAAGATGCCATCTTTAAATCGGGTAACTCCATTTGGTTTGAACCAAAAAGAGATTTTGGAATGAAAGTTTACCATACCACTTTAAACATTTAAAGGAATTAAAATTTTAAAAAATTAATGTCCATATACGTAATTCCTAAAAATCATTTTGAAAACATGGACATTAATGTGAATGATTTAGAAGAATAATTCTTTAAAACATTCAAAACAATGTTTTAGTTAAAGAATCCCTTACCAATTGATAAAATAATTGAATAAAAATAATTACATAATAACATTAAAAAATAATATAATATAATTATATTAAATAGATTTCATGATATAAAATTTTAAAGGTCATTATATACACTTTATAGGATAATAAAGGTTTACAAGATCAAGATATTCCTCAAAAGAAAGGAGGTTGATACATAGTCTTTTACAAAAATTCAGCATCCTAACGACATCACATTAAAATTTAGAAAGTGAGACGATGAGAGAGAAAAGGGTCTATAGTAACTTTTAGATAAAACAGACATCATATAGAATAACATATCCCAACATAAGATAATGGAAATTTAAATACATAACATAAAAAAAGTCTTTGACTAAAAGAGGAGGGTGAAAGGTTCACATACAAAGAACATATCATTAAATTAAGGAAAAATCAATGAAATAACTATGTGTAAAAAACAAAAATAAACAAAATAAAAGTGTATATTAAGTGTAAAAAAATCATAGGCCTTTCACACATATTCATATAATGACTTAATCAAGAAGTAGATGTTCAACCCAAAGAATGGAAATAGGGTGAAGAAGTTCCCTTACCTCGTGTCTGACATGACCCATTTGTTCCTTGTTCATCTTGAATAATAAACATAAGACAATTTATAGTTTATTAAGAACCTTTTTCATTTTTATTATTCCTTTTATATAAATAATTACCTTTCTATAACAATTATTAATTTTTTGACTTCATATTAGACATTTTTTCGATGTTCGTAACTTCAGTTAAAAAATGAACTTTTTATAATTACAAGTTGTCCATGTGGTAAAAATTATATTATATACAGAATGATATTCATGATTTATATATCATATAAATCATATATACTCAGTATATATTTATTTAGAATAGTCCATAACATTTGGACATATGAAATGAAATGCACCATTCTTGGAGATGGTAAGCCGTTCGTATGAATGAACGTAACTTTCATTTATTTTTTCATTTTTAAAGGAATGAAAACAAAATGATACATAGGTATATTAAAATTACAGTATAATATAAATGTCATATATTTTACATAAGTTCATTAGTTTCATGCTTTATACATTCCATGTATAGCATGAACGAGTCATTTCACTTTGAGGGTGCGATAGTTTGCAATTACTCAAATAAAATTATCGTATATATACAACATGAAAAGAATAAAGAGATGTATAAAAGAGAATTAAATAATAATAGAGATAAAATAAATATCATATATAATTAAATTTCTATCATAATGTCCACCATAAGAGGTGGTAGTAGAAGATTTAACAATCATCATTTCGTGAGGTAGTAGTTCGCCATCCACAGAAACAAAATGTTCTAAGTCCCTTAGATGGAGGTGTGTGTAAGTGTAGTTCAAATAATTATCAAAAAACAACCTAGTATATTGATAATACTGTTTTTGTTATGTAATCAAAGAATAAGGATAGAATAGAGAGAGGAGAAGGAAAATAAAAGAAAAGAACTTGAGAGAATACGTTACCCTTAAATCGGGTAACTCCATTTGTTTTGAATGAAAATGTTATCTTGTATTGCATTATTCCTAAGAGAAGTATTATAGGAGAAATAGAGGGATGTTTGGATCTTAATTTGGTAGTGTATGGACGTTCCAAGGGGCTTGAGAGTTGTGATAAATGGGTTAGATATGATGACTTTTTATAAGGGGGAGGAGGGGCTCTTTAGGAATGTTTTGAAAGTATTATTTTATTATAAACATATTTTCGGTTTCAAAAGGTCCAAAACAAATTATATTCAAAGATAAGATGACTAATGTTCAAAATAAAATCTTCTAACAATAATTGGAAAGGTTTTGGTTATTTTTTTAATTTTTATATTCTTATTTGTTTAAATCATTCGTTAAAAAGGTAATCACTGCATCAATATTGTGTCAAAAATAATATAATTTATATGATGTCTAAAAATTATAAATAAAATACAATGAATTAGGAAATAATTTTATATTTCAAATGAATATTTATCTTTTAATAGATAACTAATATAACACCATGTAAAATCAGATTTACTAAAATATATATGCTTATGTCATTTTTGTCTTTACTTTAAATTAATTAATATAAAGTGTCATTATCACTCCTATGTGGCTAAATGGGGTCCCAAAATAGACCCAAGGATTCCCATAGTTATAAATATCTGATCTAATATGTTTATTACAAGTGTAAGGGCAATTTACTACTAATATAATATTTTTTTCCCCTTGTTTACCATATTTACCCTTTAAATGTGTTAAATAAAATATCTACAGAAGTAAATATTTATAATGTATAAAAATAAAAGTTACCTATTTACAAAATTTGGACCTGCTGATTCTAAATATGGAATCCATTTTTCTAAATTCAAAACATATAAGTGGCAGAAATTAATTAAAAATTAATTCTCATTTTCAAAACAAAACGCATGTTTTTATGAAATAAAAACTATGAAAAGATTAACACTTGTTTATGTAAAATTTCATGGTGAAAATTACTTAAAATGACCAAAATTGGATTAATTGGTAAAAATATAAAATAATTACACTTTAAAAACAATTAAATAGATAATATAACCATATACAGAAATTGGATTAAAATGTAGTATATTGTACTATTCATTAAAAAATGAACTGTATCAGAAAAATACCAAAATTTCATCCAAAGTAAATTATGATGTATTTATTTTAAAGAATAATTTTTTTTTTCAAATAGAATATATAAAATTTACAAAAACTAGATTTAAAAATGGTTCTCCCTCAAAAGGAGGTAAAATGAACTAATAAAGAACATTAGAGTATTTCATGCTTAATATTGGATTCATTACCATTTTAAGCCTCTAAAATTTATTGGATAAATGTAAAGACAGTTAACAAACATGTATAATCATATTTTAGTTAGTTATATTCATTCTCTCCAATATAACGACACGACGTTAACTACCATTTAAAATAATAATATTATTATATTATTTTTTGGTATAACTCAAAGTTGTGTCCAATATAAGAATTCCAAGAAACCCACTGTTTCTTGTTGGGTACGATATAGAACAAGGTGTACTATTTAATGTAAAATTTGTAGTTATTTCAAAAATATTAATAAATATGAAAATTTTATATCCTTTATTTACCTGGGATGTTACATTATGAGACTAAATACGTGTGTTTGGATTTGTAGAGATATGCCTCCATGACATTGGGTGAAGGAGTGACCAAGGGGTATGGACTGGAATGAAATTTTGTATAAGGAACATGAGGCACCAATATGAATGATCACATGGAAGGGGAATAGTTCTGGGAGAACTTTTCTTGTCTCATGCAATTCATGGAGAGAGACCCATTGTAGGTTCAGAAAAGCATGTCTAAGTTGAGAAGGGAGTTTCAGCTGCAACACACTCCTAGTTTTACAAGAGAGGGTGGACATGAGGGAGATGAATTCTGGATTGAATCAATAGAGATTATACTTGGACATTTGGATATTCTAATTGAGAAAAGGTCCATATTGGCTATTTATAAGCTACGGGGTTCAACAAAGCACTGGTGGGACATTTATGTAAGATCTTGATAGACTAATGAGATGTTGTGGAAATAATATATGGGGATGTTCTTGTAGAACATCTATCCAAAGATGTTGAGATAAGAGAAGGCTTTAGAGATTATGCATTTCACCCAAGGAAGCATGTCCATAATGGATTACTCTAAATATTTCACATATTTACAGTGTTTTTCACCTTCTATGACAGTAGTCATCGCTGTCAAACCCACAGAGGATTCCAGTACAGTAGTCGTCGTTGTCGAACCCACGGAGGATTCCAGTACAGTAGTCGACGCAGTCGCAACCAGCTCTAGGGTTCTCGCACACAGCACACTCGATTCCAAGAGGGTCCGCTACTCGAGTCAAAAGGGTCGATACATCAACTATCACGAAGTCCAGAGTTGATATATCCCGAAGTTCCGTCTCATCAAAAGTAACCTAACGCGACAGATGGTGCGTCAATCAGACACTAAGTCTGAGAGTTATTAGTTTTTCCGTTCCAGGGGCCTGGTTGGAATTATGCTCTTTCCAAACTCGGACATTTTACAATGTTGTCCAAAAATCACTTAGAGTATCACAAAAGGACTGTCTCGTCACGAGGATCCCAATTTCATAGACGGCGTGTCGATCAGACGCGCGGTCTAGAAGTTATTCGTGATTAAGCGAAACGAGCCTGGCCCGTCAAGCCCAGTGGGCTGGCGGGTCAGACCGACTCGGTTCGGCGGGTCCGACCCGGCAGGGCGCGGCCTGGCCCACAGATGACCACGGATTGGCCAGCTGGCTGAGCGGTGTGGGGGGGGGGGGGGTGGGTTTATGAAACAGCGGCGCCGCCCCTCCTGCCTGAAGCTGGCCAGTCTTCCCTGGCACAAGTGGCCCGCACAGGCGGCCCACTATTCTCCCACACAACACCTTCAGGTGTCGCGGCCTTCTTCAACCCAACCAGCCACCTTCCGTCCAGTTCTCCTGCCGAATCGGCCCACGGAAGCGGGCCACGATTCTCCGCAGTGTGGCGTAAAGAGGCGCCGTGGTTCTCTAGCCCAGCCGGTCATGAGACTGGTCGGTTCTTCTTCGTCCGAGAAGCCCGGTTGTGGGCCACAGTCTCCTCCTCCCATGTGGTGCCCAGTGATGTGGTCCTCTAACAGGACGGCACGCGGCGGCCGTTGCCACTGCCACCTTCAGTCGTCGTCAACTTAGGTCTCCGCCACCTCTTCCATCTCCGCCTCCATCACGAATAAAAACTAGGATCAACGGAGGGTCGTCGGGCCGTGTTCGTTCGGCCCGTTCCCTCCAAGTTAGGCGATAAAAGTTGGCCAAAGACATCCCAAATGATTCAACAATAATGAGATAATTTATTCACTTAAAATTATTTAAAACCCTTACCTCGATTTTAAGAACGATGCACATCAACGTGCTATAGAAGAAGAGCATAGCGGAGGTCAGGCATCACAGAATATGGACGTCGATTCCGTTGACGTCGGGGTGCGTCTGAAGAGGAAGTGTTGTTGGAGAATTTATTCACGTTCTTCATCGGAGATGTTCTTCATTGAAGAACGGTGTTCTTCGTCGAGGGAGGAACACCTTTCTTCTAATTCTCCAGATCCTCCCCCAATATAATATTTTCCAATGCAAATGAAATAATAGGCTCCCAATATTATAATAATATTTCCATTCCATTCAAAATATTTCAAACACATGAACAATTAATTAAGTGATCCACTTAATTAATTTTCCATGGGTTGGCAAGAATTCCAATGGTTTCATAAATTTAAAACATGGATGAGTTGGCACATTAATGGGAAGCCCAAAAGTTTAAGGGGTTAAAATAGGGGTTAGGTGCTCGTGTGGTCCTCACCACACATTATCCTTCCATAGGAGGATATGTGGGGTGTGGGCCCCACCTCGAACCTCCCTTTGGTGGATTTAACCACCACCTTTAAAAATAAAATTTTGTACACAATAATTTTATTTAATTTAGTATAAAACCCCAAAATAAGACTTCTACTCCCAACCAAACGCAACTACGATAAAGATTTCTTTAAGCCAAAACCGGTGTTGTGAGTTCATCGGTTCCCTCAGATTTCAATTATGAGCACCGGTCTAAAAGATAGAAAAACCCGCATGTACGTTTACTGAACGTACCCGAACAAAACTTTAAAAATTGATTCTGAGAACATTGGGCCTTGGAATCAGGCACCGTCAGAAACTGCAGACTCGTAATATTCCAAAGAATTTTAAAAAAAATTTCCTTGAAATTTATGGGTCTTTACATTACCCCCACCTCAGGGCTTTACGTCCCCGTAAAGATACAACACACACTAGGGTAATAAATGGGGGTAATGAGCACGCATCTGAGCCTCCCTCTCCCATGTGATCTTCTGGAGATTCCCGTGCTACTAGTGAATGTGCACCAGAGGAATCGACCGTCCACGTGGGACTTGATCCTGTCAATCCACGATTTCCACCGGGACCTCCGTGAATGTCACCCTATCATCGATTTCCAGCTCCCCATGGTCAATGATGTGGGATGGGTCGTGCACATATCTCCTCAGCTGAGATACGTGGAAGATGTCGTGCACCCAGTGCAACTGAGGTGGAAGGGCCAGGTGGTAAGACACCTCGCCTACTATGCTGAGGACCTGGAACGGCCTGATGAAATGCGGAGATAACTTGCCGCCCCAGCCAAATCTCCGTAGACCTCATCGAGGTGATACCCGTAGGAAGACATGGTTGCCATCCTCGAACTCCAGTGGTCTCCGTCTCCTATTAGCATAGGACTTATGTCTGCTCTGTACAGTCTTCATCTTCTCCTGGATGATCTGCACCTTTTCCGTCGTAGCTTGAACCATCTCTGGTCCTACAAGTGTTGACTCCCCTGGGTCAGTCCATCACAGAGGTGATATGCAAGGTCGGCCGTATAGTGCCTCTTAAGGGGCCATCCCGATGGTGGAGTGGTAGCTGTTGTTGTACGAAAACTACACCAAGGGTAAGTGATCCTCCCAGCTGTGACCAAAGTCGAGGACCCATGCACGGAGAATGTCCTCGAGAGTCTGAATGGTTCTCTCAATCTGACCATCCGTCTGAGGATGGAATGCGGTGCTCAAGCGAAGCGGCATCCCAAAAGCCTTCTGTAATCCCTTCCATAACCGGGAAGTGAAATTAACATCTCGATCGGAGACGATAGTCAATGGAAAACCATGAAGCCGTACAATCTCTTGAATGTATAGGCATCCCAAGCTCTCTACTGAGCCCTGCTCTCTGATCGGTAGGAAGTGGGACGACTTGGTGAGTCGGTCTATGATCACCCAGATAGAGTTGTGTCCTCTAGATGTATGTGGAAGCCCCGTCACGAAATCTATGGATATCCCATTCCACTTACACTCTGGGACCTCTAAGGGCTGATCCTAGCCTACTGGAACCTGGTTCTCCACCTTCACTTGCAGACAAGTGAGGCATCGTGAGACAAAATCTGCTACAAAATTCTTCATACCCGGCCACCAGTGCTGTCGTCTGAGGTCCTGAAACATCTTCACCACTCCTGGATGTACCGCTAGAGGGGACGTGTGAAACTCCCTCAGCACTTCCTCCTGTAGTGAAATGGGTACCATGGTACGTCCCCTGAAGAGGATGACGTGCTCCCCTCCTTCACAAAATCCATTAGGTACCTGCCCTGTGGATATCTAAGCACGTCGCATCTCACTGTCAACTTCCCCATGCTGTGCATCTCTAACTCTATGAATAAGTGGAGGAGTGACTATGAGATACTGAAGAAAGGCTGCTCCATCTCTATCCAAAAATGATATTTTCAACGTGACCAGCTACTCTGTCTCCTCTCCTAGTAGCTGAATGCCCGATCTTCTATTGAGAGCATCTACTACAACATTCCCCTTCCCAGGAGTATAGACTATCTCGAAGTCATAGTCCTGGAGGAACTCGAGCCAATGTCACTGTCTCAGGTTTAGGTCCTTCTGCGAGAAGATGTACCTGAGACTCTAGTGGTTATAGTAGACTGTAAAATGCTCACCCATCAGATAGTGCCACCATATCTTCAAGGAAAAGACCACTACTGCTAACTCCAGGTCATGAGTAGCGTAGTTTTGCTCATGCTATCTCAACTGACGTGAACCATACACGATCACTACTCTCTCCTTCATCAAGACACACCCAATTATGGTCCATAATGTGTCTTAGTAAACTACATACCCTACGCCCTCCTCCGGTAGTCTCAAGATGGGTGCACTGGTCAACCTCTGCCTCACCTTCAAAAAGCCTTGCTGGCATCTCTCTGACCACACAAAGGGTTTCCCCTTCTTCGTCAAAGCTGAAAGCGGTTCTGCAACTATGGAGAAGTCTGGAACAAATCTTCGATAGTACCCATCCATACCCAGGAAACTCCGAACCTCAGTCACACTTCTGGGTGGCTCCCAAGAAAGTACTGCCTTGATCTTCGCTGGATCCATTGCAACTCCAGCCTCCGAGATGACGTGTCCCAGAAAGTGTACCTCTCAAATCCAGAACTGGCACTTTGAGAGCTTACCATAAAGATGGTAATCTTGGAGTGTATCCAGTACAACCTGCAAGTGGTAGGCGTGCTCCTCCTCAATGGCCGAGTAAATCAGTATATCGTTGATGAAAACTACGAAAAATCGATCAAGGTAAGGCTGGAAGATCCTGTTCATGAGACTCATGAACACTACTGGTGTGTTGGTTATGCCAAAGGGCATAACCAAGAACTCATAGTGGCTATACCGACACCTGAAGTCTGTCTTCTGCACATCCTTTTCACAAACTCTGAGCTGGTGATAGCCTGACCTGAGGTCTATCTTTGAGAAGCATCGTGCCCCCTTGAGCTGATCAAAGAGGTTGTCAATCCTCTGGAGTGGGTACTTGTTCTTCACGGTCACCTGATTCAGGCGACGGTAGTCAACACACAGTAGTAATCTCCCATCTGCCTTCTTGTCAAACAAAATCAGAGAAGCCCAGGGTGAAACACTGGGTCAGATAAATCCCTTCCCATGCAAGTCCTCCATCTATACCCGTAGCTCATGAAGCTCAGCGGGAGCCATCCGATATGTTGGAGTAGATATTGGTGTTGTACCGGGGTACAGGTCAATTTAGAAGTCTACCTATCTGTGAAGACATAGTCTTGGAACATCATCAGGAAAAACATATGCATACTGATCCACCACAACAGGAAAACTCGGACTCTGCACATCAACCGCTCTGAGGATGAGACTAGCCAACTGATGTGTGATTGGATGCCCTCTCCTCTGCGTAAGTCCATCCTGTGCTGCAAAGGCTCCCTTCTCACTGGTGAAGTGGAACCTGGTCCCATATGTGTGGACACACCACACCTTGATCCTAATACAATTGATCTAAGCATGGACTGCAGATAACCAGTCCATACCCAAGATGACGTCGTAAGGCCTCGACACCGCTACAAGAAGATCCCAAATGAATCTCTCGCCTCCTAGAGTAATCTCACACTACCTTCACCAGTGATTAATCGTCGAGTCTACTCATGTAGGAGTATCTATCCGTAAGGATCGATCCAAAGGCTCTATCAGAATATTCGAGTTTCGAACAAGGGCTGTGACATTAAAATAATGACTCGCACCTATGTCTATAAGTACTGGAACAAGGGTGGAGTATACACAGATAGTACCTTTAATAATCTCAGGTGTGCCGTGGTCGTAGGCCTCAATTGCCTAGAGTTGATCCCGCCTCTATCCGCTAGCTTCTTGTGGTCGGGGTGGACCTCCTGTTGGTGGTGGAGGTAGAGCCTCAGAACGTCATCCACCACCCGCTGCTCAGCCAACTCCTCTACCACGTTCGCCTGCTCCCGGAGGACCACCATGGTCAAACCTCTGCCTCTTCCTAGGAGGTACCTATAATGTCTGCTGCTCATCTGCATGGCAGGTCAGGTAGTCACAAGCCATGTGGCCCTACCTGCTGCATGCATAGCACTGCCTGGTTCTCGTAAGGCTGGCTCTATTTCGTGTGCCCTGCAAAACCAAACCTGTATCCTAAGGTCGCCCACCTGATGTCCTGGTATGCTTGGACCTCTGCATCAACTATCTACTACCGACTACAGAATACTCCGCTACGTGTCGCCCTATAGTGGGTCTCGCCACTAGTGGCTGCTCAGCGAGAAATCTCTCCACTAGAAGGGCTCGCCCCCGCACCCCCTCCTGCGTCGGAATGCTGAGGGGAATCATCGAAGCCCTAATATCATGCCTGAGTCCCTGTTCAAAGGTATAGGCCCTGAAGAACGGGTCCTGTACCATATCTTTGGAGTAGCGTTAGAGGTCATTAAACCTCGCTGAGTACTGAGCTACTGTCATGCTGCCCTACAGCAGATGTAGTAACTCTTGAATCCGCACTGCACGGAGGGTGTCTGGAACAAACTCTGAGAAGAAGAGACTCTCGAAGTCTGTGCATAGTAAATATTCCTCATCATGCACCTGGAGCATCAGGATCCACCATCTACCTGCTGTTATGTGCGGGATACTCGTGGCTAGGATCACGATAAGGTCGGATGGTGTCCCTACCAATCTGAAAACTCTGACAACAGCCTCCAGCCAATCCTCAGCTGCCTGTGGGTCCATCTCTCCGCGGAACCTAGGCGTCCTCTATCACTGGAACTCGTGCAACGTACTCAGGCAGCGTTCACTCTCTACTGCTGGAGCCAATGGTATCGACAGCCCATCGAGTAGTGGTACTGCTGGGGCCTCTGCTGTGATGGGGCCCTGCACCGAGGCCTCGTCTCTTGGTGGGCTACCATCTCGTACGTAACTCGGAACCCTAGTTGGCTACCTTCGTGGGGCCATCCTGAAAAGAAATAGGTGCACCACGGTCAAAATAGTATACTTGGTGAGCTGGATCAACGTAATCATAAAGAAATCTTTTGAAACACGCATGAAATCAATGTTTTCATGCACTAAGTCAGAAATCAGAGGTCAGGGTCCTGGTGTATGGATACGTCGGCTGCTGCACCAACAATGGACTCCATGGACTGAAAACCACACTCAATACTCTTAACACTATTGCTTCATAGAAATGAATGACCAGAGTCCTGATTTATGTGGTAGAACCGACTCATCTGATACCAATTTTTCATGACCCGTGCTCAAGGCCCGTGTCGTGACTACCCCAAGCCCACCTTCCATAGGCCAGGGGCTGGTGACTAGCACCAAAGGCGTAAATACCTATGTTGGGAAGGAATTTCCTTTATGAAAGTAAAAAAACACAAGAGAGTATGAAACTGAAGTAATCCCTAATTAAAACTGTATACAAAAGTAAGCACTGAAAGAAAAAGGGGCTGGAAATACAAGCCCAACAGTAAGTACAGTACAACTGAAAAGCTAGTACAACTGCATTAAAGTAAAACAACAACTACTGAGTTGTCCTCCGGGAATCCCACCTGAAGGGTGGGTACATATGGCCTCCTCAGCACCTCAGGTCCATCCATCCACTATGTGCACATCTCACCAGGTGGTCCACCTCCGGGTACCGTCCTTCTCTACAAGTCTCTACCTTGATCAGTGTTGTCCGTCGTCAGCATCCAACACAACGTAGTGCAGGCATAGCCCATGCAGGGGTGAGTATACAATACTCAGTAGGGACCCTGAGACCCCCGAAGGTCTCCCAGATTCCACGAATCATGAACCACAGAATAGATATACAACCACGAAGTATCAACCAACCCTACTTAGGTATATTCCCATACATATACCTAAGTTATCAATCTCAGTTCGTATTCAACTCTCAGGCCCAAGAACAACCCAATCCACACAGGAAGTAAAGTCAACCACATAGATGATAATGATTGAAATTCAAGACTCAGATCACATAGGTATACATCTTTCGTATAGCAATAGAGATGATCAGATGTATCCATTGATTCATCTAAGCTGTTGGACCCACACATGATACAAGACCAGCTAAGCTGTCGGACCCACACAGGATACATTACCAGCTACTCTGTCGGACCCACACAGGATACAAGTACAAAGGTCAAACTGCTGGACCCACACAAGATACAAGAACAATAGTCATCTCTGTCAAACCCACGAAGGATTCTAGTACAGTATTCATCGCTGTCGAACCCACGGAGGATTCCAGTACAGTAGTCGATGCAGTCGCAACCAGCTCTAGGGTTCCCACACACAACACGCTCAATTCCGGGAGAGTCCGCTCCTCGAGTCAAAGGGGTCGATACATCAACTATCATTAAGTCAAAATTTTATGTATCTCGAAGTTCCGTCTCATCTAAAGAAACCCAATACGACAGACGACGTGTCAATCGGACACCCGGTCTGAGAGTTATTGGCTTTTCCGTTCCAGGGGCCCGGTTGGAATTATGCTCGTTCCAAACCCAGAAGTTTTCCAAAGTTGTCCAAAACTCACTTAGAGTATTACAAAAGGACCGTCTCGTCATGAGGATCCCAATTCCGCAGAAGGCGCGTCGATTGGACATGTGGTCTAGAAGATATTAGGGTTTAAGAGAAATAGGCCCGGCCCGTCAAGCCCAGTGGGATGGCAGGTCGGCCCGACCCGGTTCGGTGGGTCCAAACTGGCTGGGTGGTCGGCCCGGCCCGCTGCCGGCCGTGGCTCGGCCATCTGGCCGAGCGGTGCGGGGGGCGCGACCCCCGGTTTTTCTGAAATGGCGGCGCCGCCCCTCCTGCCCGGCCGGCTGAAGCCGACCGGTCTTCCCCGAAGAGAGAGGCCATCACAGGCGGGCCGATGTTCTCCCACGCAACACCTTTGTGTTCTGCGACCTTCTTCATCCCAACTGGCCGCTTACCAGCAGGTTCGCCCGCCGAAGCGGCCCGCTGAAGCGGGCCGCAGTTCCCCGCAATGCGGCGCCAAGAGGCGTCGCAGTTCTCCAGCCCGACCAGTCGTGAGACCAGCCGGTTCTTCTTTGGAAGAGCGGCCCAGTTGTGGGCCACGGTCTCCTCCGCCCGCGCGACAACCAGTGATGTGGTCCTCTAACAAGCCGGAACGCGGCCACCGTTGCCGCTGCCGCCTTCGGTCGCCATCAACTCTGGTCGCAGCAACATCTTCCATATCTGCCTCCATCGCGAATAAAAACAAGGATCAACGGAGGTTCGTCGGGCCGTGTTCATTCAGCCTGTGGTCTCCACATTAGGCAATAACATTTGGCCAAAGACATCCCAAAGGATTCGACAAGAACGAGATAATTTATTCACTTAAAATTATTCAAAACCCCTACCTCGATTTCAAGAATGGTGCACGTCAATGAGCCGTGGAAGACGAGCATTGCAGAGGCCGGGCATCGCAGAATATGGAAGTCGATTCCATTGAAGTTGGGGTGTGTCCGAAGAGGAAGCGTCATTGGGGAAGTTCTTCGCATTCTTCATCGGAGATGTTCTTCGTTGATGAACGATGTTCTTTGTTGAAGAATGGTGTTCTTCGTCGAGAGAGGAACACCTTTCTTCTAATTCTCCAGAGCCTCCCCCAATAGAATATTTTCCAACGCAAATGAAATAATAGGCTCCCAATATTATAATAATATTTCCATGCCTTTAAAAATAGTTCAAACACACAAACAATTAATTAAGTGATCCACTTAATTAATTTTCCATGGTTTGTCAAGAATTTCAATGGTTTCATAAATTTAAAACATGGATGAGTTGGCACATTAATGGGAAGCCCAAAGGATTAAGGGGTTAAAAGGGGGGTTAGGTGCTCATGTGGGCCCCACCACACATTATCCTCCCATGGGAGGTTATGTGGGGTGTGAGCCCCACCTCCAACAACCCTTTGGTGGATTTAACCACCACCTTTAAAAATAAAATTGTGTACACAACAATTTTATTTAATTTAGTATGAAACCCCAAAATAAGACTTCTACTCCCAACCAAACACAACTGCCGTAAAGGTCTTATTTTTGAGAAAACCAGCGTTGCAAGTTCATTGGTGCCCTCAGATTTCAATTCTGAGCACGAGTTTAAAAGATAGAAAAACCCACATGTACATTTACTGAACGTACGTGAAAAAAACTTCAGAAATTGATTCCAGGAACACCAGGCCTCAGAATCACGCGCTGTCAGAAACTTCGGACTCGTAATATTCCAAGGAATTTAATCAAAAATTTTCTTTGAAATTTCCGGGTCTTTACAAACCCAATACTAAGCATGAAATACACTAATGTTCCTTAAAAGGTCATTTTACCGTCCTTTGATGGCGAACCCGTTTAAAATCTAGTTTTTTGACTTTTATATGTTCTATTTGACAAAATAAAATTATTCTTTAGAATCAAGAAATCCAAATTTACTTTGGATGATATTTTGGTATTTTTATGATAAAGTAATTTTTTTAATGAATAGTGAAAAATACTGCATTTTAATTCAAAAAAAGTTTTTAATCTATTTTTTATACAGTTAGATTATATATTTAATTACTTTTAAAGTTTAATTAGATTATATTTTTACCATTTAATCCAATTTTATATATTGGAAGTATTTCAATTTGAAATTGGGCATAAACAAGTGTCAATCTTTTGATTGTTATTATTTCATAAAAACATGATTTTTGTTTCGACAACGGGGATTAATTTTAAATTCATTTATTTAACTTCTATGATTTTAATATTGAAAAATTGATTCCATATTTGGAATCAAGAGGTCCAAATTGTGTAAAAATGTAAATCTTATTTTTAGACATTATGAATATTTACTTCAGTAAATATTTTATTTACCATGGTTAAAGGGTAAATCTGGTAAATAAGGGTAAAAAATAATATTATAATAATAGTAAATTACCCTTACACATGTACTAACCCTATTGAATGGGATATTTCTGACAAAGGGATTCCTTGGGTCAATTTTGGGACCCCATGGAAAAAGTGATAATGACACTTTATATTAATTAATTTAAAGTAAAGAGAAAAATAAAATAAACATATATCTTTTAGTAAATCAATTTTTACATTGGGTTATATAAGTTATCTATTCGACTATAAATATTAATTTGAAATCTAAAAATATTTCCTATATCATGAAATTTTATTTAACATTTTTAGACATCAAATAAATAAAATTATTTATGAAACAATGATGATGTAATGATTACCTTATTAATGAATGATTTAAGATTATAAAAAATGTGAAAATATAAAAAACATGTCCAATTCTTATTGGATGATTTTATTTATAACATGAGCCATCTTATATTTAAGTATAATTATTTTTGGGACTTTTGAAACTAAAAATAAGTTTATAATAAAATAATACATTCAAAACATTGCTAAAGATCCCCTCACCCCCCTTATAAAAGGCCATCAAATCTAACCCATTATCACACCTATCAAGCCCCTTGGATCATACATCCTCTTCCCAATTAAGCAACCAACATAACTCTCTTCCTCATAAAATCCTTCCCTTGGAAGAATCCAATTCAAGAAATCATTTTGCTTCAAACCTAAGGGAGTTACCCGATTTAAAGGTAAGGTCTTCTCTCAAGATATTTTCTTTTATTTTCCTTCTACCCTCCCTATTATCTCCTTATTATTTTTTTACATAAAAAAATAGTATCATCAATATACTAGGTTTTTTTATGAGATGAATTTTATCTACAAATACACACACCTCCATCGAATGGACTTCGAACATATTGTTTCTGTGGACGGTGAACTACTGTCTCACAAAATGATGATAGTTCAATATTCTCCTACCACCTCTTATAGTAGCCATTATGATGGAACTGTAATTATATATGATATATATGATATTTAATTTATCTCTTTTATTCATTTATTTATCTTTTATAACATACTTTTATGCTTTTCATGTTGTATATATACAATAATTTCATTTGAGGAAGTGCTGACTACCGCCCCCCTCAATGTGGAATGACTCATTCATGCTATACATGGAACATATAAATCATATAATTAATGAACTTATGTAACATATATACATAAATATTATACTTTAATTGTAATATACCTATGTATAATTTAGTTTTCATTCTTTTTTAAAATGACGGTAGCATTCATACGTACGTACGACTTACCGTCTCCCTGAACAGTTCATTTCATTTCATATGTCCAAATATATTGGAATATTATAAATACATATATACTACGTATATATGATTTATATTATATCTAAATCATGAATATAATTCTTTATATAATTTACTTTTGACCACATGGACAACTTGAAATTATTAGAAGTTAATTTTTTTACTCAAGTTCCGAACATCGACAAAATGTCTGATATGAACTTAAATAATTAATAATTGTTATAGAAAGGTAATAAGTGATATAAAAGGAATCAAAAACTTGAAAAAGGTTTTGAATCTATTATAAATTGACTTATTTTTATTATTCATTATGAACAAGGAACAAATGAGTCAAGTCAGACATGAGGTAAGGGAACTTCTTTACCCAATTTCTATTCTTTGGATTGAACATTTACTTATATATTATGTCATTATATGAATATGTGTGAATGAAATATGATTGTTTTACACTTAATATCCAAATATATTGGGTTTATTTATGTTAGTAACACATAGTTATGTCATTTATTTATATTTAATGTATTGATAAGTTCTCTGTATGGGAACCTTTCACCCTCCTCTTTTAGTCAAAAACTTCTTTTATTTTATGTCTTTTAATTTCCATTATCTTATGTTGGGATACGTTCTTATATATGCTTATTGATTTCCATTTTATGTAAAAGTGATGAGTGACCCTTTTATC
Source organism: Viscum album (assembly GCA_963277665.1). Lineage (NCBI taxonomy): Eukaryota > Viridiplantae > Streptophyta > Magnoliopsida > Santalales > Viscaceae > Viscum > Viscum album. Next base: position 1,843,821,393 of record OY728132.1, on the reverse strand, counting down.
TCCCATCATATCATTTTCTAAATTTTACTGTGATGCCGTTAAGCTGCTAAATTTTCGTAAGAGACTATGTCTCAATCTGCTTTCATTTGAGGGATATCTTGATCTTGTGCAACTTTATTTCCATATAGGGTGTATATATTTCTCTTTGATATATTATATCATGAAATATATTTACTCTCATGATATTATAGGCCCTGTATAATTTTATTATGTAATTATAATTATTCATGTATTTTACCATGTGGTAAGGGACTCTTTAACTAAAATATTGTTTTAAATGTTTTTAAAATTATTCTTATAAATCAATCTCATTAATGTCCATGTTTTCAAAATGGTTTCTAGGAATAATTTATATGGACATTAACGTTTTGAAATGTTAATTCCATTAAAAGTTTCAATGTGGTATTTGACACTTTGATTAAAAAATCTATTTATTAAAGGTTTTAAATTGTTTTGAAAATGGTTTTGAAGAAGCATTGATTATGTCAATATCTTGAAATGATATATTGTGATTGGAATGTGGAAATGTTGTCTTTACTTTATGATTGTGTTATGTGTTAAGATTATGTTATGGTTCTTGGGCCTTTTTTACGTATACAGGTGGTTCCGTGATAAACCAAGGGTGGGTGAGCCCGAGATAGCTCTCCAATGCATTGGGTAAAGTGACAAAGGTAAATGTTAATGTTTCTCCTAAGATATTTTGGGAATATACTGTGATGGTTATTCCAAACTTAACTCCCTATGTAGCTATAAAAGTGACAATGAATGAATGTTATGTATTCCACATGTTACCCTTATGATTTATGATTTATGTGTATTATTTATAAATCTTTTGATTTCTTTAGGTATGTAATGATTGAAAAGTATGGTTTCATTGTTTTGTATTTATTAATGGATTAATGTTTCCTTTCCTTATTTTATAACCCTTACTAATATTTTTTATGCTCATCCAATGTTTTTGAAATTTTTTTCACAAGATATAAATATGAACATGGTCAAGGATGAGATCACGGAAAAGTTATGCTGCCTAAAACATGGAACTAAACATGTTTCTTTTTTAAGAGTTATTATTATAAAAAAATGGAAACTAAGTAGAAGTTTATACTTTTTAATTTTTGAGATGTAATGTAATAGTTATGGACTTATTATTTAAAATTATAAACTCAAAAAGATCCTCATTGTGATTTCTTGACTTAACTCAAGATTATGTAATGTTTAAGGATGGGTCCTTATAATTGGTATCAGAGGTTGATTTTGAAAACTATAGGGATTAAGTGTTTTCCTTAAACACATGGTCAGTCCCTATGTATATTATTTTAGTTAAATCCTTATTATATAACATTTTCAGATCAGGTAATTTTGGTTAAAATTGAAGGAGGAGGATCTCAAATGAAATTCCTATCTCTTCCTGATGACATGCTTGCAATAATTATTGCAAAGACTTATTCAGATGATTGTGAAAATTTTTATAGCATACAAATCACTTGCAAGAAGTTTTTTTAGATATCAGACACCTCCATTATACCTTGATATCATTTTGGATCATGGGTTGTATTTAATCAAATCATATATTAATGGTATTCTCATATTTCCAAGAAATGTAAATATTATCAAGGATTTTTAAAATATTTTACCTTATCACAAGATTTTGAAGCATATATTGATTTTGAAAAAGGTGTTGAAGTAGGAGACCCTTGCAAAACCTATTTTTATTTTCTTTTACAATATAGACTCTGAGGAAATAATTATGGTATTTTAAAAGGACCATTTACTTAAAGTTTCAACTCATACACAGTCCAACAGTTTTATAAAAAGCATGTTTTATCAGATTTTTTGAAATTTTATGTCATACACGATTATTTTCTGAAACTATTTTTCTGCGAACACCCATATGACCCAAGTTGTACATGTTTTATTTGGAAGAAAAAAAGAAAATTATTTTGAAGGATCTAAAAATCATTTTTTCAATGCATGGACCTTCTACCTTCATGAACAAGATGATGATGAAACCATATGGACATCATGATCAAGGTATGATGTTCTTTATATTAGAGATAGTTTTATTTTATTATATTGAGTTGAAAAAAAATGAAAATATATAATATGTTGAGGTATTAATGTATTGGGATTAAAATTAAATGTATATGAAAACATTTGAGGTTAAAACATGTTATGTTTTTTTTTGAGTTTTATAAAAAGAACAACACACAGACCGTGTGAAAACCCATCACGTCAGACAAAGATGTGTGAATCGAACCAAAAACAATGTGAGATTGTAATTTATCGACTAACACTGGCATATGTGATGTCCCTGATTAGTATTACGTAATATTTTTAGTTAAATGATTTTGTGGATCAAGAATAAGTTGATTTTGGGAACTTATTTTTTAACAAATGGATATCCTTAATATAGTAAAATTATTTGAGTATTAGGTGATAAAGGTTATTTTAAAAGATGTTTTCTCTTTTTGGAAACAATATACCTAAGGAAAATAGAAAACTATGGGATTTCATTTGTGGAGTAATGGTTGAAATTTTATTTTGGATGAATATATATTTTTATTGTGGACATATAGTGATTTGGGATATTTATGGAAATGATTAACCTATCCTAGAGAATATGTGATTAGGTTAATTAATTTTAATTATGAGACTATAAGAGTAACCAGTGATATTTGGAGATAAATGTTATGATTTTTGTGGAAGAATATGTGATCAAATCCTTCTATGTTTTGGGATTCAATATTAGATTGGATTATATTGAAGGATTTTAAAGAAAATTGTAAATTTAATGGTCTTTCTTGAAATTTGGGTACTTTTTATTGAATTTTGGAGATTAAGAGTACTATTTCTTTTTATAAAGGATTATCCCTTTTTGGGATTATATGATCTCACATTAACCATTTTTTTGTTTAATTCCTAAAGACATGGGAAATATATATTTATTCTTTTTTAGGATTATGTGATTCTCTAGAAGTTGATTCTAGCACATTTTGTGTGACCATGTCATCAAGAATACTCATCGTTTGGAGAAAAGTTGAGTTTGTGGAAGAAATTTATTAAGGGCTGAAACACTACTTGAAACTTAAGAATATTTCCTTACATTCTTAGTATATATCATAAATAAATTCCTAAAATTTAGGAAATATATCTTAAATCAAAAAGTTTTTTTGTTAAATTTTCTTTCTGGAGAATTAAATACTGTTTAACCTATCACAAGTTTGTGATTTTCTAGTGTTTAACTTTATTCTTATCATGTTTTCGATCACTCTCCATCAGAAAATGATGGTTTGTTTTCTCCTCCATATCCATGTTTTCATGGAATCCAAGTATCTATTCTCTTGGGTGACATTTTTAATTTTCTTATGTGATTTTAATGTGATTGTTTTATTGAATCTTTTTCTGATGTGGGCCTTTCAATGAAGTTTTTGAGCCCAATTTTGAAATTGTGAGGACAAAATTCCCAAAAGGGGGGAATGATATAAATCTCAGGTAAATAAAGAATATGAAAATTTCATATTTATTAATATTTATGAATTAAATATTAATTATACATTAAATATTACACCTTGTTCGATAACATACTCAACACGCAACAACATGTTTCTTTGAAATCTTATGTTGCACCCAACTTTGAGTTATACTGCAAAATAATATAATAATAATATTATTTTAAATGGTAGTTAACGTATAACCGTTGTATTGGTGGGAATGAAGATTAAAAACTAATATAAGATTATACATCTCTGTTAAATGTCTTTATATTTATCCAATAAATTTTAGAGGCTTAAAATTAGAATGAATCCAATATTTAACCTGAAATACTCTAATGTTCTTTAAAAGGTCGTTTTACAACCTTTTGATGGAGAAACCTTTTTAAATATAGTTTTTGTCACTTATATAGGTTCTATTTTACAAAATAAAATTATTCTTTAGAATCAAGAAAACAAAATTTAATTTGGATGAAATTTTGGTATTTTGCTGATAAAGTTCATTTTTTAATGAATAATTCAAAACACTGCATTTTAATTCAAAACTAATTTTTAATATAATTTCATTTTATGGTTAGATTTTCTATTTATTTGTTTCTAAAGTGTAATTAGATTATATATTTACCAATTAATCAAATTTTGTGAATTTTAAGTAATTTTACTTTGAAATTGGACATAAACAAGTGTCAATCTTTTGATAGATATTATTTTTTAAAAAAATGATTTTTATTTTGAAAACGAGAATTAATTTTACATTAATTTATGCCACTTATGTGTTTTGAATTTGGAAAAGTTTACTCCATATTTGGAATCAAAAAGTCAAAATTGTGTAATTAGGTAACTTTTACTTTTAGACATTATGAATATTACTTCAGTAAATATTTTATTTACCACAGTTAAAGGGTAAATATGGTAAATAAAGTTAAAAAATAATATTATAATAATAGTAAATTACCTTTAAAGTTTTCCAAAATATATTTTATAATTAATTTCCGACTAAGGGCATCCATGGGTCAATTTTGGGACCCCGTGGAGCCACTTAGGAGTGATAATGACACTATACATTAATTAATTGAAAGTAAACAAAAAATTGAAATAAACATTTATTTTAGTAAATCATTGCTTACATTAGGTTATATAAGTTATCTCTTCTACTATAAATATTATTGTAAAAGATAAAAAGATTTCATACATCATGGTATTTTATTTATAATTTTTATACATCATATAAATAAAATTATTTATGACACAATGATGATGTAGTGATTACCTTATTAATTAATGATTTAAATAAATAAGATTATAAAAATTAAAAAATTAACAAAAACCAGACCAATTATTATTGGATGATTTTATTTATAACATGAGTCATATTATCTTTGAATATAATGAGCTTTTGTCCTTTTCAATCTAAAAATATGTTTATAATAAAATAATAATTTCAAAACATTCCTAAAGATCCCCTCCTCCTCCTTATAAAATGCCATCCCATCTAACCCATTTATCACACCTCTAAATCCCGTTGGCTTGTCCAAAATCTAACCAATTCAGATCCCAAAATCCCTCTATTTCTCCTAAAAGCCTTCCCCTAGGCATAAGTAAATTCAAGAAAACATTTTAATTTAAACCAAAGGGAGTTACCAGATTTAAAGGTAACGTCTTCTCTCAAGTTATTTTCAATTGTTTTCATTCTTCACTCCCTATTATCTTATTATTATTTTTTATAGAACTAAAACAGTATCCTGAATATACTAGGTTGTTTTTATGAGAAGTATTTTAATGAAACTTACACACACCTCCATCTAATGGACTTAGAACATACTGTTTCTATGGACGACGAACTACTGCCTCACGAAACAATGATTGTTCCATATTCTCCTACCACCTCTTATGGTGGAAATTATTATAGTAGTGTAATTATATATGATATTAATGATATTTATTTTATCTCTATGTTTATTTAATTCTCTTTTAGAACATACGTTTCTTCTTTTCATGTTGTATATATACGATAATTTCATTTGAGGATGTGCGGACTACCATCCCCTCAAAGTGAAATGACTCATTCGTGCTATACATGGAATGTATAAAGAATAGAATTAATGAACATATGTAACATATATAACATTTATATTATACTTTAATTTTAATATACTGATGTATCATTTAGTTTTCATTCCTTTAAAAAGAAAGAAATAAATGAAAGTAACATTCATGTGTAAGTACAACTTACTATCTCCTTGAACGGTGCGTTTCATTTATTATGTCCAAATGTTATGAAATATTATAAATACATATATACTGGGTATATTTGATTTATATGATATCTAAATCATGAAAAATATTCTGTATATAATGTACTTTTGACCACATGTGAAACTTGTAAATATAAGAAGTTCATTTTTCTTACTCAAGTTTCGAACATAAAAAAAATGTCGGATATGAACTCAAATAATTAATAATTTTTATAGAAAGGTAATAAGTGATTTAAAATTAATAATAAACATTAAAATGGTTCTTAATCAATTATAAAGTGACTTAATATTTTTATTCAGGAATAACAAGGAACAAACGAGTCAAGTCAGACACGAGGTAAGAGAACTTCTCCACCCAATTTCAACTCTTTTGGATGAACATTTACTTATTGATTATGTCATTATATGAATATGTGTGAATGAAATATGATTGATTTACAGTTAATATACACTAATATTGGGTTTATTTATGTTTATAATACATAGTTATGTCATTGATTTATCCTTAATGTAATGATATGTTCTTTTTGTGGAAACCATTCACCCTTCTATTTTAGTCAAAGACTTATTTTATGTTATGTATTTTAATTTACATTATATTAGGTTTGGATATGTTCTTCTATGTCCTTATTGATGTCCATTTTTTTAAAAGTTATGAGAGACCCTTTTTTCTCCCATCATCTTATTTTCTAAATTTTAAAGTGATGCCGTTAGGCTGTTGAATTTTCGTAAGGGACTATGTCTCAATATCCTTTCATTTAAGGAATATATTGACCTTGTGCACCTTTATTATCCTATAGGGTGTATATACTGACCGTTAACATATTATATCATTAAATATATTTACTATCATGATATTGTAATATTTGTTTAATGTTATTATGTAATTACTTTTATTCAAGTATTCTATCAAGTAGTAAGGTACTATTTAACTAAAACACTATTTTAAATGTTTTAAGGAATTATTCCTCTCAATATTCCCCATTAATGTCCATTTTTTCAAAATGGTTTTTATGAATTATTTATATGGAAATTAATGTTTTAAAATGTTAATTCCTTTAAAAATTTCTGTGTGGTATGGGAAATTTTGATTAAAAAATCTCTTGGTTAAATGTTTTAAATGGTTTTGAAAATGGTTTGGACAAAGCATTGATTATGTCCATATATTGAAATGGTATATTTGTATTTTAATGTAAAAATTTAATATTTCATTTATGCTTGTGTTATGTGTTATTATTATGTTATGGTTCTTGGGAATTGTTTACATATATGTGTGGTTCCATGATAAAACTAGGGCCGATGCGCCTGAGATAGCTCTCCATTGCATTGGGTAACGTGACATAGGTAAATTTTAATGTTTCTCCTAAGAGATTTAGGGAATAGACTATTATGGATATTCCGAACATAACTCCCTACATAGCTATGAAATCTACAATGTAATATTGTTATGTATGCCATAAGATACCTTTATGATTTATTATTTCTGTTTATTATTTATAAATCTTATGATTTCTTGATTTATGTTATGATTGAAAAGTATGGTTTCATTGATTTTTATTTATTGTTGGGTTAATGCATCCTTTCCTTATTTTATAACCCTTACTGATCTTTTTATGCTCATCTAAAGTTTTTGGAATTTTTTTCACATGACTAAAAGATAAATATGGTCAAGGATGGGATTGGAAAAAAGTCATGTTGTCTAAAACATGGAAGTAGAACTGTTTCTTTTTTTAAGAGTTTTTATTTTTGGAAAAAATGGAAACTGAGTAAAAGGTTCTACTTTTTAATTTTTGATATTTAATGTAATAGTTATGGCCTAATTCTATAAAACACTAAACATGAAAATATCCTCAATGTGAATTATTGACTTAAATCAAGATTATGTAATGTTTAAGGATGGGTCCTTATAAACATGGTATAGGGAAATCTGTTTATTCAAGGAATGTTTTATAGAGATCAGAGAGTATCATTTTCTATGGGATATCTATGTCCTTCAAATTATGGTCTTCGACCTGATTATGATTATGGATTAGCTTGTAGCATACCGATCCCACATAGGTTGTTACCGTAGGAGATTGACCTTTGGATCTCTTAAGGGTGACCAGTGTGTTCATCATAGAGAATAGGATATCAATGCTGGCCGAGCTCGCTCAAATACTCAGTAATTGGAAGAGCTCATAGCCCATGTTTCTAGTCTTTTGATGGATTAAAGGAGTGGTAGGCAAGACGTCCATCCAATAGTAGTTAAACTATTTTAGGATGTATTTCCTGGATAATTTTCAGGGTTTTCACCTGAGAGAGATGTGTAAAAGAATATTGAGATCATAATGAGGGCTGATTCGGTATCTATTCCACCATTCATAATGGCACCAACTGAGATTAAAGAGCTCAAATTGCATTTGGATGAATTGGAAGATAAAGGGTTTATTCGTCCAAGTACGTCACCTTGGGGATCACCTTTTTTTAAAGAAGGTTGATGAGAGATTACGCTTATGTGTTGTTGACTCTCCTTTCCACCACATAGTCTAAACGAATGAAAAGGGAAATGAATTAGCACAAAATTGATTCATCCTTTGAAGAAAACATCAAAAATCGACAAAGGAATGAAAAGGAGTCAAATTCATTTGGGTCGCGCAAGTTCCCTCACTATCACTCAAGTATACTTGCGCATCACCTAATGGTCGTGCAGGTAACTTGCGCACCCTCTTTGAAAACCACCCAGGGTCTTCTCCAACCTATAAATACCCCCGGTGGGCCCCCCATTGGAGAGGAATTTTTCTTGAATTGAGATACAGAGCTCTAAATGCCCAAGTCTCTTCTTCAGGTCTTCCGAACACTTCTAAGGTAATTATTTACCTATAATGGAAGGTCTAAACAATAGGAGTAAGGTCTAAGTGTTATAATTCACTAACACTTGCGCGCCTAAGTGTTTTACCCTTAAGGGAAATGAACACACTTGCGCGCCGCCCTACTTCTTCACCATAACTTGCGCGACATCTTCTAGAAAGCCTCTAGGGATAATTCTAAAGGATTTGATCAAGGATCGCCCAAATATTACTCTAAGGGCTAAAAATCACGCAAGTACCCTTGTGTCACGTAGGTATACCTGCGCGAACAGGACTTGCGCGCCCACACAGTTTCTGCGCGCCTGCCAGGACTTGCACGCCCCTATATTTTTGGGTGCCTTTCTTTCCCATTTCACTCCTATTATGCCATTCCACCTCTCCTATTCAAGATTCAGTCTTCAAGACTCTCTTTAAAGACATTTATGGCATGATTTCTTGATTTGGATTCCGTATCCGAAAGGAACTCCGTGGAACATCTCTCAAAACCTAGTTATTTTTACATCTTTATGTCACTAAAGATTGAGATTTCATTCATTCAACCTCATCCTTTAAGATGAGATAATCTTTAACCTGGGCCTCCTTTTTAGGAGTAAGACCCAGGCCAAATCCTCATTAATATGGGAATCCTCCTTAGGAGTAATCCCCAAGTCCTCATTAATATGGGCATCCTCCTTAGGAGTAATCCCCAGTCTTAAAGTTCCCAAATATGGGCATCCTCCTTAGGAGTAAGCCCCAAGTACTCATTAATCTGGGAATCCTCCTTAGGAGTAATCCCCAGTCTTAAAATCTCAAATATGGTCATCCTCCTCAAGAGTAAGCCCCAACCATAATTATCTTAACCTGGGCATCCTTTTCATGACTAAGAACCAGTCTCAAATATGGGCATCCTCCTCAGGAGTAAGCCCCAACCATAATTCTCTTAACCTGGGACTCCTTTTCAGGAGTAATCCCCAGTCTCAAATATGGGCATCCTCCTTAGGAGTGAGCCCCAACCATAATTCTCTTAACCTGGTCCTCCTTTTCAGAAGTAAGCCCCAATATCAAATATGGGCATCCTCCTCAGGAGTAAGCCCCAACCATAATTCTCTTAACCTGGGCCTCCTTTTCAGAATTAAGCCCTAGTCTCGAATATGGGCATCCTTTTCAGGAGTAAGCCCCAAGTCCCTTAATTTTTCAAGTCCCTTAACCTGGTCCCTCTTCTCTGGAATAAGCCCTAGTCTTATTTTCTCTTAACCAGTCATAATTCCTTTTTGATCTGGGCTTCCTTCTCAGAAGTAAAACCCAATCATAAGTCCCCTCCTAACTTGGGAATCTTCCTTAGGAGTAAGCCCCAATGTTAGAGTATCCAAATCTCCATGAAGAACATATACCTTTTATGGACCTTGTTCCTGGATTTTTTCCCTGAAGTAAATCTTAATCCTCATCTATTTTGGCAGTTATACAAACATAGTCCCCACATCATTGCATAGTTCGTGGAAAAATTGTCTGGTTTCACCAATACCTCTTGTTTCTCACACCGAGCATGACTCAAGTGAGATTAGAGTGTAAAAGTAATCCTGACATATTTCTTTGAGCCATCATTCATGCATAAACATCGTACCCCCTTACTCGAACTACATGGGTTCTGATTCCTTTTCCAAAACAAAGGATACATAGGTACCCATCAGCAGGTACGATCCCAACTCTGAAATAATCCATGTCCTCCTAAATGACAATAAACTTCAAGTGCCCCACTGAGTGGATTTAAAACAAGTATGGTCATCATAATGACCAAGAGACTTTTACGTATTTAAGGATACCATCAACTAAGAATCTTTAACAAATACAGATGATTATCTATCGATGAAGAACCTCGAATACTTATAAAAGATTCTCTAAATTTTCTTTATATCAATCATTGATTGTCAGATTTAAAGGAAAGCACATTTTATACCTGGTAATGTAATAAGGATTCACGAACATAACTTAAATCTCTAAAGAGAGTCCCAGAGTAGACAATAATTCCCCTCAAGAAGGTGTGATGAGTCCGACCTCCCATCCTCTCGACCAATGAAAATTCTTAAGCCTCATCAATCCACAACTTATGAGTGCCTACCTTTGGAAAGTAGGTCCAAATAGATATCGAATCATTGGATGTTTCTGGTTCTACGAACAAAACCATTAGAAACCGATTTGAATGTTTGAACCTTCAATCAACGAGGTCATCCCCAATTCCATAGGAAACAAAAAATGGTGAACCCGATGTGAATCCTTAACCAAGTTAAAATTATGTTTTACTTATTTGTTAGGCCCCTATTTAAAATCAATGAGAGGGCCAACAAAAACAATCATTGAAATATGTGCTCATCCAAAAGATGTAGTGGCTGAATTTATCTTGATTACATCTGTTATATCAAACAGGCACTCTTTTCCAAGATTTTCTGCATTATAAGAAATGGCTTCTCTCAAGTTCACACCTGTGAATACTGTTGCTGAGAATTCCACTGCTGCTACTCCCGATGGATCATCGTCTGCTCTGAGGATGACATCACCTACTCAGCGTCTTCAATGCTGGGTATCAAATGCACTGGTTAAGGAGTACCGTCAACACGGTACCATTCCAACTCTTGAGGCTGCTCGACAATCCCTCCAAGTGAACAATTCACCCTGGTCGTCCGGACTGCGATGACCAGCGATCAAGAAGCAGGCGGTGCTAACTATCGTCTCCAACCGTTTCGGGTCGTTATCCCCAGAACGCAATTACCATTCACTCCCATATTCTGGGGAGGTGAATGAGTAGGTTCCTCAGGGCCTTAATTCAAGGAAGTAGGAGTCCTTCCCGAGAGCTCCCATCAACCATCACCGCCAGACTCGTGCGGCAGTGCACCCTCAACATGATGAGGGTGTCGACTCGAGGCATTCAGCTCAAGTTCCTCGAACCCGAGCAGGCAATACGAATCGCCAGAGGCGAAATCCGGTTAACAGTGAGAAAGTTCTCATCTCTACCATATCCGAAGAAGTCCACCAACCTAACTTGATGGAAAGCAACGAGCGGGCACACACACCTGTCCGTTTTAATTTCTCTGTCCAGCAGACTTGTCTGGCAGCATCACACCAATCCCACCAGGCAATTCCGGTGGAGTACTATAGGCAAGAACATATACCTGTTTATACATCATCAGCTAGTCAATAGGCTCATCTGACTACATATTATGGATCTCATCAACCACGTTCGGTGAAGTGCAATTAGTAGGAACATACACATGATAGTATTGATCAAGCCTACCAACAATCGCTCTTGTTAGCACACAAAGAAATCATTCGGAAAGCTCCAGCAACAAACAAAAGGCAGAATCAACTTTCTTCCCCCACACTTGAGTACTGCCAGGATTCACTGATAGGAAAAGGAGGACAGGAGCATGCACATACACCTACTCCAAGAACGAAATGGACGTATATCCCTGTTCCGGTAGCTAAAGTCAACAAGCATATTCTATCAATGGTGAAAGAGCAGAAGAAAATCCCTGCTCATATTCTGGATGCTTTCCATGATATTATAACAGCTTCATCAACATCTCAGGGAAAGACACATAAATCTATCTCTACCAGTGGAGTGACACATCAAAAGTTCACTCCGGAACAGGAACACACATCTGTTCCAGTCCAAGAGGGTTGTGGGGCATACTCCCCCATATCATACAGACAACCAAGTCAGGCACATACACTTGATTCGAGTAGATATCGTCAGCCTAAGCTAGCCATATCTTCTGATCAGGCACATACACCTACTCAGAGCAGTCACTTTCGTCAACAAGTGGTTTCCAAGTTGAGTAATAAGGCGTCTAAGAAGAAGACCCACCCATCACAGTCAAGAGATCAAAAGCCAATCTATAACAAGGCCTTGCTCGATTATGGAGTTCTTGAAGCTCTCAGATGGTTATCTGTTGGAATTCAAGATTTTACTCCCTCATTTACTAATAGTGGGAACATTAATTCCGAAGGTCTTCAACAGACACTTCCTCATGAAGGCCTGCTTTATGAAAATTCAGTCGATCTCAAAGTTTCATCTTCAGATGAGAGCCACAAGAACCCTCTGTGTGGTCAGAAGACCAAGGAGAAAGAGACCTCATCTTTTGCTTTAACCCACCATGGTGGTCCTCCCCATGATGATGAATTTCGCTGCCAATGTCCTCTCCATAGTAGTGATGCACATTACCCAGAAAATGCTCCAGTGGAAAATATAGTGCCGAGAAAGACCTCTTATCTTGTGGCACTTGCAAATGTGAAACCAGTCATTTCTGATGCTTCATCGCAAGAAGGTGAAATACTTTCTCAATAAGAAGATAGCCCAGGGTGTAGGTCATTCTCCAAACCACCCCTAAGTCATGAATCTTCTAGTTTGATCAGTGATTTCTCTACCAATATTGTTGAATCTGATGAAGCAACAAGTAAGCACCGGCTCTAGTCAAATCAGGTAGAAAAATCTTCATTGAATGATAAAGAGGAAATGCTGAACATGAGAAAACAACTGGCGAAAGGTGGAGTGACAGTCATGTTTTGTCCTCTGGTTGACTCTCAGTACGACATTCCAGAGATGTTGAAGGAAGATGGAATTCATGATATTTGTCTCAACATATGGAAAACACTTTGTCAGTTGAAAAATAAAGTATTATCTTATGATGAATATGAAAATCATGTTAAGATAATAGAAGGGTTACAATGACAGATTGATTTTTCATCTCTATCAGTCTTTCGATATCCGAAGGCTGAAAAGAAGCAGAGAGCCCTTAAAAATTCATGCCTTGGCGCACTAAGAAGATTGCTCCAGTTAATTGTCAATTCCCCATCTGGTATTCATGTTAGAGGATGGGGTTTTCATGGAGCACTACATTTCACTATGCTCTCTAGTCAGCAAATCCCGCTGAAAATGGTCTCATGCAATGTTATTTCCCACGGCCGGCCACAATCAACTGTCTTTGTTTGTAATCAAAGGCTTGCCCAAGAACATGCCCCAAATAGTTCTTCTCAAAATCAAGAATACAAAGAACAACTTGTTGAATTACTCCTGCATTAAGAAAATGAGAATATTGAACATGACTCTTGTATGGAGCAAGCACATCATCAAGTGACAGAAGTGTCAGAAATCATCCAACGGTATTTTGAGCCGGGTGATAGAAGTGGATATCGATTGATGAATCCAGTTAATTTCCGGAGCAAGGTCCACAAGATCAGGATAGATTTTAAGAAAGTCTCAGACATAGCATGTCAAGAGCCACCCCAGCTTTCCAGACTAGGGACTCTTTTAAACCAATCCGCATAATCAACAAATAGGATTCGAGGAGTTGAGCAGGAACAGCCCCAGTCCACCGGACTGGGGAATTTTTCAAATCCTCAATCCCTCCCTTGAAGAAAGTCAGTCTTCTCTCCATTAGGGAAGAATCCCCAAGTGGAACAAAGATCCAAATTATCCGGAGACTCTGTCCAAATTATGGTTTTCCAAGAAGTTCCTGAGGGATCAAATCAAAAAAAGGAAATGCCTCATCAGAGAAATGGAAGAAGACAATATCGCAGAAATGCTGATAGAAGGGATGCAATGCATTATGCATCAATTAATGTCATCAATGTCATTGTTACTGTTCCACCAGATGAGGCTCACTCAGAGGGATCAGATGAAGATGTTCCTATTCAATAAGTTGTATGCACAGAAACAAATGAAGAAGGTGTGCGTACACGAAATCAAATGTTTACCCAAAATCTGGGTGTTCCTTCAAATAAAAAACTTCACCCTCTCTGAAAGGGATCAAACAAGGGAAAGGGAAAGAATCAGGTTACATATCCTTCCTCTGGATAATGCCAATCGCTCTCACTAGATAAAATATTTGCGCAACAAGAGGAAGAAATGAAGGAATTGAGGAGGTTGAACGCAGAACTACTTCAAGGTAGTCTTCCTCCTAAGCATTCTGGAGTCAGTCAGCCAAGGGAGTTTGTTGCAGCTACTGAGATGGATCAAGAATATCCTCCTTTATCAGTACCCCCTCACAGATCTAATCCTACGGGTCAAGTGCAACAACAATTGGCAGTGCTGCCATCAGTTGCAGTACTAGCTACCATACCTGTCCAAACTCTAGTCATTGCACCTGCCCAAGTCCAATTTCAACCGGATGTTTCTCAAAAGTTAATAACTACCATTGATTCATTAACATCTTGGTTAGAGACTATGGAAGGGAAGTGTGCGTAGGTTCAACCAGAAAATAAAGCTTACCTTGAATGGGTAGATTCAATCTCTCCCCCATCAAGTTTTGGGATCCCTGTATTCCCTATTTTCAATGGATCAGGCGACCCTGAACAGCATTTGACACATTACGTGTCTTTTTGCAATCCTATGATGGGAACTCTGGAGCAGCAAGAAGCAGTGAAACTAAGATGCTTCGTGCGAACCTTACAAGGACCAGCTTTTGTTTGGTAGACAAGCTTGCAATCCCGGTCAATTACTGGATTGGAGGATCTTCGCCAAATATTCATTCTCCAATTCAGCTCAACATTTCCAAAGACAACAGTTTTTGATCTTACAAACTGTAAGCAAAGGGAGAATGAAAGGGTCTCAGATTTCATTGCTCGCTGGAAGGGATTAACATATTCCCTAAGCTTAGAACTCCCTCAGGAAGAACTGTTGCCAATCTATGTGGAAAATCTGTGTGACGAATTACGCACGCCGTTGATCCCTAGGAAATATACAGGAGGGTTTCGAGACCTTACTTCAATCCTTCAAAAGATTGAATATTCTATTATACAGACTAAGGATAAATCTCGTGTAATTCCATCAGCTCCAGGAAGAATAATGGGTAAAGCAGAGACTGCTATAGTTATGCTTAAGCAATCACCTGTACTTGATTCTACTTTAAAACCTTCTTCTTCCTGAAGGGCTCCACCTCCTGAGCATAAAAAACCAAGGTCGTTTCATCAAGACAATCAAAGAGATCAAATATGAAAACAATTTGAGGATCTTAAGAGCAAACCATTCTCTTTCCAAAATTAACAAGTTCCTGGTTACTTCATTTCAGCTCTGGAAAATTATTTGGTTCAGTTTCCAAGGCCCAAAAGGCCAAACAAGGAAGGAGATGAAGACCATCCCAATTATTTCCCCTTTCATCAAATGTTGGGGCATCCCATCCAGGAGTGTTTTGTTTTCATGGACCTCCTAAAAAAGATGGTTGACTCAGGACAAGTCAAACTAAAAGGTTCTTCAGCCTAGGTAGCATGTGTTACTACTAAAATTCCAGAGGAGGAAGGTGAGTGGAAAGAAGTTAAAAGAAAAAATGCACAAAAATATGATGATTGGATGGTCATAAATACAATCAACCGAACTCATTCTATTTTGAGAATGCAATTAAAGAAACCAATTGTGCCTTCTTCCATGAATGCCGCAACAAAACCCTCTTCATCAGAGGGAAAATCCTCAAAGAAACGACACAGTTCCAAGAAAAAGGAACAATTAGAAGAAGATGAATATGTGTCAAATCCTAAGCTGTCTTTGACTCTATCAGATTTCATGCCATCTACTTTGAAGAAACGGGAACCACACCAACAAACAGAACAACCTAAACAGGCTAACCAGGAAGAGTCTTCATCAGATGAAGAGTTGATTTTCAGTTCTGTTAATATGATTCAACTAACAGATCCATATGCCAGTCACAGTTTCGATTTTGATGAGCTATAATTACCTATATCAAATATAAGAATCAGATGAAGTTCTAGAGGCTCAGGATATAGGGGAAGATGTGGATATTTTAGAGGGCACTATTCTAATTCTACCCCTGCTAGAACTGTGTATGCAACAGAAACTCGTGGTAGAGCCCTTCAACGAGCTCAACAAGAATAAGAAAGTTCTTCCACACAAGGCAGACTCATCCCTAGCACAATTATTCTGGAAGATCGGTTGAAAGTTCCATCTTTTTCCTCTCAGCAAGTAAACAGACCTAATTGGTCTAATCTTCCAAATCCAGGAGTATTACCAACTCCTATCCCGGTTCAAGATGCATCAAATTACAAAGCATCAACTTCCAAGACACCTGCTAAACCACATGTTCCCATTGAGAGACTTAGACCTTGGGATAAAAATTATGATATATTGAAACACTTGGCCCATGTACCGGCCAATTTATCAATTCTGGATGCCTTGAATTTATCAAAGAATCTTTGGAAAGCACTCGTTGAGGCTTTGTCAAGTCCTCAGGAGTTTGAAACTGAAATTGCTGCAGCTGAAGTCTACCATTTAGAGAATAATCCTGTAGAATTCCATGCTGTAATATCTTTTACTGATGAAGATGAAGATGATGTCCTGCATGGACATATCTGACCTTTGTACTTATCTGGCAAGGTCAATGGAATAGACATCCGATGAGTTTTCATTGATAATGGTTCAGGAGTCAATCTCATGCCCATTCGTACACTTCGTCGATTGGGCCTCACAGAATCTTATTTATCTCCTTCTACTTTAATGTTACAAGGATATGATAAAAATGAACAAGAACCACTGGGCGAGATTACACTCATAACTCAGTTTGGAGATCTTGTGTCCAATTCAGATTTCACGGTTGTTGATCAAGACTCAGCCTTCATCATCTTGTTTGGAAGACCCTGGCTATATCGACATGTGGCTATCCCTTCTTCATACCATCAATGTCTCAAGTTTTTTTTCAATGATCATGTTGGGACATTATATGGTGATAAGGCCTCATTCAAGACATGTGAATCTCAATACATTGAGGCGGAATTCTACCACATGAAGGGAAAGGAGGAATCCCCAACAAAATAGATTACCAAAGTTAATGCTCCATGTGGTTTGGAGAAGATTCCAGTAAATCCATTTACACATTTGAGTACGGATTATGTGTTTTCTATTAGTCAAATTGACAAGATAGACTCAAATCAAAATACTCTTATGGAAATATCCATAATGTCAATTATGGAAATCGAGCTAGACAACATGGGAGAAATTGGTAACCCACCAAGAAATGATGAAAGCTCAAATAGAGATGTCTTTATTTCATATGCTGAAATCCAGCAATTCTATACTTCGCCAATCAGGCCAGAAGAAGTTATAGCAACATCAGAGGTAAACGATGATGTCGATTTTCAATCCATCATCTTTTCTTTATTACCCAAAGAAGACCCTTCATCATCAATCGGGTCGGAAATGGAAGCTTCTTCTTCAAGATGTGCAAATTTTGACATCTCTTCTGATCATGAAAATTCTGCTTCATCATCTACTATACAAGTAGAAATGGAAGAAATAACACATGTTGAAGAAGAAGAGGAAGATCCCAGAGATGCTACTCCAGCATTTGAAGAGGGTATCTCTACCACCGTGGATGAACTCAGAGTAATAAATCTGGGTACAAAAGAAGATCCACGCCCCACTTTAATTAGTGCGGCCATGACTCTTGAAGAACAATAGATGTATATTTCCTTTTAAAAGAAAAATCGAGACATATTTTCTTGGAACTATACAGAGATGCCCGGGATTGATCCTGATGTTTCTACTCATCATTTGGGTTTACCAGAAGAACATCGAGGATTTAAGCAAGCCGCAAGAAGAACACACCCAACTTATGCTTCCAAAATTGATGCTGAAGTGGATAATCTTATCAAATCTAACTTCGTCAGAGAAGTTAAATATCCCAAGTGGTTGGATAATATTGTCCCTGTAAAGAAGAAGAACAGAAAAATTAGAGTTTGCATCGATTTCAGAGATCTTAATCGGTATTATCCTAAGGATGATTTCCCAGTTCTGATTACAGAACTTTTAATTGATGCAACAACTGGCTATGAAGCACTTTCCTTCATGGATGGATATTCTGGTTATAATCAAATCCGAATGGCCCCAGAAGAAGAGGAATCCACAGCCTTCAGATCCCCTCAGGGTGTATTTTGCTACCAGGTAATTCCCTTTGGATTAAAGAATGCAGGTGCAACATATCAGTGTTCCATGCATCATATCTTAAAACCCTTTTTAGGGAAGTTTTTTTAATGCTATGTGGACGATTTGGTGGTTAAATCCAAACAGCATTCTAATCACTTGGCTGATTTTGAAGTCATCTTCCGCAAGCTTCGACAACATAATTTGAAGATAAACCCCTTAAAATGTGCTTTTGGGGTAACCTCAGGAAAATTTATCGGCTTTATTGTATGCCATCATGGTATTGAAGTCGATCCTGAGAAGAAAAAGTCAATCCTTGGTATGTCACCTCCTCAAAATTTGAATGAATTAAGAGGACTTCAAGGAAACTTACCTATATTCGGGGTTTCATCGCCAACTTGGCAGGAAAAAGTTTACCATTCACCAAATTGATGAAGAAGGGAGTCACTTACCAGTGGACTGAAGAATGTCAAGAAGCATTAAATATTCTCAAGAAACACCTCTTGAGTCCACCGGTACTCATGCCACCTGTTTAAGGAAGACCACTTATCCTCTACGTGATAGCTCTAGAGCGATCATTGGGTGCCTTTCTTGCTCAGAAGAATGATGCTGGGAATGAAAACAGCCTCTACTACCTTAGTCGGACTATGCTTGAAGCAGAAACCCGGTATTAAAGTATTGAGAAGTGTTGCGTGGCATTAATCTTTCCAGTTCAGAAGTTGAGACACTACCTGCAACATCACGAGGTCCAATTGGTATCTCGAAATAACCCACTCAAATTTATCATTAGTCGTCCAATGCTTACATGACGTCTGGTAAGGTGGGAATTTATTTTGCAACAATTCGATATTTAGTATGTGTCTCAAAAGGCAATAAAGGGCCAAGCTCTGGATGATTTCCTAGCTGAACACCCTTCAGTGGAAGACACATCTTCAGATATTGAACTCCCTGATGAGGAAGTTTTATCTATTCAAGAAAGTCCTCAGTCATGGGAAATGTATTTTGATGGTGCTTCCATAAGTCCAATAGGGAGGAAAATGGAAAATCCTAAATTCAACAAAGTTGGCTTAGGAATTGTGCTCATTTCTCTAGAAAAGGCAGTGTTACCCTATTCATTCTTATTGTGGGAAGGTGGTACAAATAATGAAGCGGAATACCAAGCTCTCATTGTAGGATTGGAGTTGGAGCTTCAAGCACAAGTGAATCACTTAAAGGTGAAAGGTGATTCATACATGATAATAAAATAAGTCAATGGGGATTATGCCACCAGAAAAGAAGAACTAATCCCTTTGTATGATTACGTCAGAGAGTTAATGGCAGAATTCCCTTCGGAACCGACATTTTCTTATTTCCCGTGATCACAAAATGCTCAAGCTAATGCACTGGCTAATATAGCCACAGCTCTGGAAGATCCAAATCGGGACGAGACAACCATCAGTATTGCCCACCGGCGTACAATTTCACCTTATGTTCGAGCCAGAATAGAGGAAATCAATGAAATTAGTCCCATTCTTGAACCATATGGTCACACTATGGGATGGATGGAACCTATCGGAGAATACCTTCAAAATGGCATACTTCCACCTGATAGAGCCGAGAAAGAACAAATTCGAAAATGTGTGGTCAATTTTACTCTTTATGATAACCCAAATCACCTAGAAAAAATTCTCTACAAACATGGTTTTGATGGAGTTCTCTTCAGATGTATTGATGGTGAAGAGACAATGGTTGTCATGAAAGAAGTGCATGCAGGAATCTGTGGTGCCCACCAGTCTGGACATAGGCTATCTGATCAGATTTGAAGGCTTGGATACTTTTGGCCTTCAATGATACAAGATTGTGTTGATTTCACAAAGAAGTGTCATTCATGCCAAGTACATGCCAGCTTCATTCATCAACCTCCAGAGTTTCTTCATACAGCTAAATACTTGTGACCATTTTCCACATGGGGAATGGATGTGGTGGGACCTTACCCTTTAGCTATGGCCAAGCAGTTTAAGTATATTCTTACTGCTACTAATTTCTTTTCCAAATGGGAAGAGGAAATACCTCTTAAGGAAGTTAGTTCTAAAAGCATTGTTAGCTTCATCAAGTCTAACATCATTACCAGATTTGGTGTCCCTCATACCATATTGACGGACAATGGCACCAACTTCTGTTCATCTGAGGTGAAGAATTTGTATCAAGAATACAACATCAAATCCAATCATTCATCTCAGTATCATGGAGCAGCTAATGTCTAGATAGAAGATTTCAACAAGACTCTGTCAAATATACTGAAAAAGATGGTGGATAAAGAAAAGAAATCATGGCCTGATAAACTGTTTCATGCTTTATGGGCTTATCGGACTACCACCCGCACTGTAACTCGGTCAACTCCATATTCACTGGTATATGGAACAGAAGCCGTCTTGCCCATTGAAGTTCAATTAACTTCGCTCAGAGTATCTATTTGTGATCAATCATCTACAGATGAACAATCTCAAAAGTTATTGGATGAATTGGAACGGTTAGATGAGAAAATATTGTGCACTCTACACCACTTGGAAGTCTATCAGAACCGAATAGCATGATCTTTCAACAAAAAAGTTCATCTTTGTTCATTCACTCAAAGAGAATTGGTATTAGTTCTCAGAACTCCAATGATACCAGGAAAGAAACCTCCCAAGATTGAGCCAAAATGGGAAGGACCTTACTCGATACATAAGGTCTATTCCAATGGAGCTTATTCTTTAATCTCAATGGATGGATAACTCATCACTACTCCAACCAATGCTAGATTTATAAAGAAGTATTTTGTATAAACACAAAATACATAATTCACGGTCCATATATATTACCTTAAACTATTTGTATTACTTTCATCCCACACGACGTTAAACTGTGACGTCATAACTACATGACGCTAAACTATATAAAATTCCCTTACGTCCAGCATGATGTTAAACTACATCATCCACGGTCTATGCATATGACCTTAAACTATTTTCACATCCCTTACGTCCAGCATGACGTTAAACTGCATCATTAATGGTCCATACATAGACCCGAAACTATTTGTATTACATTCATCCCACACGACGTTAAACTGTGAAAAAGTTCCCTAATTCATCCAACATGATGTTAAACTGTGTCCCCCTTCATCGTCCTTTCTATATAACGTTAAACTATATCGAAGTCCCTTTTATCCAACATGACGTTAAACTGCATAACCAATGGTCCATGAATATGACCTTAAACTATTCGCACTTTCGTCCAACATGACGATAAACTATATAATCCTTTTTTCGTCCAACATGACGTTAAACTATGAAAAAAGTCATTAATACATCCAACATGACGTTAAAATGTGTTCTCGTTTGTCCTTAATGCATGACATTAAACTGCATAGTCCCCTTTTTTTCCAACATGACATTAAACTGTGTTGTCCCCATCGTCCTAACTACATGACGTTAAACTGTACATAAAGTCCTTTGATATGTCCTACATGAAATTAAACTGTACTTTTTCCCTAGTACATTACACTAAACTATGCAGCACCAATAGTCTTAACTGCAAGACTTTAAACTGCATAGTCCCTTTATATGTCCTACATGACATTAAACTGTGAATTGTTAAGGTTGTTGTTACCTCTTGTTTCTCACACCGAGTATGACTCACGTGAGCTTAGAGCAAACTTCAACCATAACACTCTCTCTGGGCTACTAACCATGTGTAAGTCCCAACACCATCATTTTTAGGTCATTTTCCCCAAGAACAACTTGATCATTAATTCATTATTTAATTGAACTACACAGACTTTGATCCTTGCCTTCTAGGCTGGGTATGTAGGCAACCTCCCAAGGTTCAAGCACAAAACCAATCTCTTCACATCGGTTTAACTCCATCTTATACGATGTTGATTCGTGAAACCGTCCCCATAATCAATATCTTTACATTGGTTCACTTTCGTCCTTGCTATATGATGTTAAACTGTACAACACTTTTTGTCCTATATAACAATAAACTACAATATTCTTTGATACCATCACCTGAGTGGGAACCATTATTTACATTGATTTTCCAATCATGTTTCATTCCAAAGAACTGCGTGCATACATGGCAATGCCTAAACCTTTTATCTTGGGTTAAACCATCATTTCACTAAAGTCTCCTTTCACCCTTCACATGTACAGACCAAATTTGTATAGAGGGTATTTCTAGAACTACTTGGGCTTGATTACCATCTTTATGGGATATGTAGGAACGTTCGAGTGTCCCTCGAATCCATCCCCAAGTCTTTTGGGCATAACCCCAAATTTCACTTTCAGTCCCTTGGCTGAAAAGTCCCCATGAAAACACACACTGTGTATTTATTATAAATGGTCCAAGATCTATGACCCTACACTAAGATCTCCTATATTTTCGTTCCGCATGATGTTAAACTATAGTTTAAGAACCATGTATGGCTTGATTACCATCCTTATGGGATACATAGTGAAGTCCAACATTTCAATTCAGGATCCAGCCACAACATGATTATGGTAATCATTGATCCGTGTATCTATGCATACATTGGAAAATACCCATATTTATGTGTCATAATCCTAATCTTGAATACTTCCAGATCTTCATAACCCTTTTCTTGACTTCTAGTCACAAAATTTCCAATTTCTGAGAATTCTTTTGGTTGACCATGCAGCACGTGCCCTTAGGCGTCCTTCCATAAACAGTCTACATAACAGACATGTCAGCCAAAAGATGTTATTATTTGACTATGAATCCAATTCCCTTAGGTGGCCCTGCATAATTCAACCCCTAATGGGTTTGTCAAATAGTTGTAACTTAATTCTTGGGAAGAAATCCTCTTTTTTCCTTATTGGTCTTATCAAAAATATGTAAGGATCCGTAAAAAAATAGCCTTCCTTAACATATTTATTTCATTTTCTTTTTCATGATCTGAAAGTATTCAAGTCTATGGTTTATATTTACCTTCCTTACGCTTGGGTCAGACCTTCGTAGGAGTAACATTCACCCAATTCTTAGAAAATCTTGATTGAAAATATCTTCTCTATATTCAAGTACCTCTTTCCATACAGAAAACTCTATGCTTTGGAAAATTTGAATCCTTATAAACCTCCACTAGATTTTTAGCAGTAGAAAAGTAAATTTCTGAGAGTTCTTTTTCCTGACTATGCAGCATGTTCCCTTAGGAGGCCTTGCATAAGTAGTATACATAACGGACCTGTCAGCCAAAAGATGGTATTTATTTGACTATTCAGCCAATGCCCTTAGATGGCCCTGCATAATTCAACCCCCTAACGGGTTTGTTAAATAATGGTAACTTCATTATTGGGAACTACTTCTTCTAATGCCGTTTTATCACTTTTTCATATCATTCCTCAGACTCAAATTTTCTTAAGTCTTAGTTTATATATTTTCCATCATACTTGAATATGGTAATATATTTTTAGATAAATTTTTAAGGAATTGAGTCAATTATTCTTTTCCTCAGAGTCACTTCCTCATTTCTTTCGGATCCAACTCTGAGGGGGGACTTTTGTTGAGGCTCCTTTCCATCACAGAGTCTAAACGAATGAAAATGGAAATGCCTTAGCACAAAATTGATTCATCCTTAGTAGAAAACATCAAAAATCGACAAAGGAATGAAAAAGGAGTAAAATACCTTTGGGTTGCGCAAGTTCCCTCACTGTCGTGCATGTATACTTGCGCGACACCTAATGGTCGTGCAAGTGACTTGTGCACCCTCTTTGAAAACCGCCCAGGGTCTTCTCCAGCCTATAAATACCCCTGGTGGGCCCCCCATTTGAGAAGAATTTTTCCTTAATTGAGATACAAATCTTTGAACGCCCAAGTCACTTCTTCATGTCTTCCAAACACTTCTAAGGTAATTCTTTACCTAGAATGGAAGGTCTAAACAAGAGGAGTAAGGTCTAAGTGTTATAATTCACTAACACTTGAGTGTCTAAGTGTTTTACCCTTAAGGGAAATGGACACACTTGCGCACCACCCTACTTCTTCACCATAACTTGCGCGCCATCTTCTGGAAATACTCTAGGGATAATTCTAAAGGCTTTGATCAAGAATTGCCCAAATATTACTCTAAGAGCTGAAAATCGCACAAGTACCCATGTGCTGTGTAGGTATACCTGCATGACTAGGACTTGCGCTCCCATGCAGTACCTGCGTACCTTCCAGGACTTGCGCGCCCCTATCTTTTTGGGTGCCTTTCCTGCCCATTTCACCCCTCTTATGCCATTCCACCTCTCCTATTCAAGATTCAGTCTTCAAGACACTCTTCAAAGCCATTTATGGCATGATTTCTTGATTTTTATTCCTTATCTTAAAGGAACTCCGTGGAACATCTCTCAAAACCTAGTGATTTTCACATCTTTATGTCACTAAAGATTGATATTTCATTCATTCAACCTCATCCTTTAAGATGAGAGAATCCTTAACCTGGGCCTCCTTTTCAGGAGTAATCCCCAGGCCAAATCCTCATTAATATGGGAATCCTCCTTAGGAGTAAGCCCCAAGTCCTCATAAATCAGGGCATCCTCCTTAGGAGTAAGCCCCAGTCTTAAAGTTACCAAATATGGGCATCCTCCTTAGGAGTAAGCCCCAAGTCCTCAGTAATCTGGGAATCCTCCTTAGGAGTAAGCCCCAGTCTTAAAGTCTCAAATATGGGCATCCTCCTCAGGAGTAATCCCCAACCATAATTCTCTTAACCTGGGCCTCCTTTTCAGGGGTAATCCCCAATCTCAAATATGGGAATCCTCTTCAGGAGTAATCCCCAACCATAATTCTCTTAACCTGGTCCTTCTTTTCAGGAGTAAGCCCCAGTCTCAAATATGGGAATCCTCCTCAAGAGTAAGCCCCAACCATAATTCTCTTAACCTGGGCCTCTTTTTCAAGAGTAATCCTCAGTCTCAAATATGGGCATCCTCCTCAAGTGTAAGCCCGAACCATAATTCTCTTAACCTGGACCTCGTTTTCAGAAGTAAGCCCCAGTCTCAAATATGGGCATCCTTTTTAGGAGTAAGCCCCAAGTCCCTTAATTTTTTAAGTCCCTTAACCTGGGCCTTCTTCTCAGGAATAAGCCCCAGTCTTATTTTCTCTTAACCTGTCATAATTCATTTTTGATATGGGCTTCCTTATCAGGAGTAAAACCCAAACTAACTTGGGAATCTTCCTTAGGAGTAAGCCCCAATATTAGAGTATCCAAATCTCTATGAAGCACATATACCTTTTATGGACCCTGTTCCTGGATTTCTTCCCTGAAGTAAATCTTAATCCTCATATATTTGGGCATTTATAAACACATAATCCCCACATCATTGAATCTTTCATGGAACAATTGTCTGGTTTCAACAATACCTCTTGTTTCTCACACTGAGCATGACTCACATGAGCTTAGAGTGTAAAAGTAATCATGAAATCTTTCTTTGAGCCATCAATCATGCATAAACATCATACTACCTTACTCGAACTACGTGGGTTCTGATTCCTTTTCCAAAACAAAGGATATGTAGGTAGCCCATCAGTGGGTATGATCCCAACTCTGAAATAATCCATGCCCTCCTAAATGACAATAAACTTCAAGTGCCCCACTGAGTGGCTTTAAAACCAGTATGGTCATCATAATGACCAAGAGAATTTTATGTATTTAAGGATACCATCAACTAATAATCTCTAAGAAATAAAGACGATTCTCTATTGATGAAGAACCTAGAATACATATAAAAGATTCTCTAAATTGTCTTCATATCAATAATTGATTGTGATATTTAAAGGAAATCACATTTTATACCTGGTAATGTAATAAGGATTCACGATCCTAACTTAAATCTATAAAGAGAGTCCTGGATTAGACAATAATTCCCCTAAAAAAGGTGTGAGGAGTCCGACCTCCCATCCTCTCGACCAATGCAAATTCCTAAGCTTCATTAGTCCATAACTAATAAGCATCTACCTTTGGAAAGTAGGTCTAAATGGATATGGAATCATTGGATGTTTTCGATTCTACGAACAAACCCGTTAGAAACTGATTGGAATGTTTGAACCTTCAATCAATGAGGTCATCCCCAATTCCAGAGGAAACATGTTTCAATTAATTGAAGTTGAATAAAATGATTGTGAAAAAATTGATATCCTCTTCCATCTTTTGATGATATGTTTGTATAATTGAAGGGGGATTGTGTATTCTTAAAGATTGATCGGAGATCGGGGTATCATCATGTAATAATTCAGACTTCTAATATACCAAGAAATGAATTTAGAATAGGTATGGAACTTATGAGTTTGTTGTTATGCCATTTGGGTTAGCAAATGATCCAATAGTATTTATCGCCTTGATTAAAAAGATCATTCATTTGTACATAGATCGGTTTTTGGTGGCATTTGAGGAAGAAATATCAATGTACTCTAAGACTCTTGAAGATCATTACCAAAATCATTTATTTGTCTTGGGTACACTGAGAGAGTATCAGATATATTCCAAGCTATCTAAATGTCAGTTTTGGATTGATAGGGTACACTTTTTGGGGTATATCATCTCAGAAGAAGGGGTGGAAGTGGACCAAGAAATAGTGCAAGAAGTAGTTTCTTGTGAGAATCCCAAGAATGTTTTTGATATCCATAGATTTTTGGAATTATATAGTCATTATAGGTGGTTCATCCTTGTATTTTCCCGATTGGCAGCACCAATTTCTAGTTTGACAAATAAAGGGATGGAGTTTGATTGGACAGAATCATGGAATAATTCTTTCTAGGAGTTGAAGAAGAGCATGGCATCAGAACCAATTTTGATTTTAACAGATTCAAGTGAAGAGTACATGGTGTATTTTGATGCGTCTGGCATCAGACTCAGAGTTTTGTTGATGCAAGGGGATCAAATCATTGCATATATGTCTCGGTAGCTGAGGAATCATGAACTAAAATACCCTATGCACGACCTTAAGTTGGGATAAGTAGTTTATGCTCTCAAGTGTTGGTGACACTATATTTTTCAGGAAAAGTTTATAGTTTTTACGAATCGCAAAATCTTGATGTATATCTTTTTATAGAATTATTTGAATCTTCAGTAGCAAAGATGTGGAGTATATGTTGTATTTTGATATTGAACTAGCATATAAAACTAGAAGGGGGAATAGTGTGGTTGATGCCTTGATCAGGAAAAATCATACTTAGTAGGTATATGAGTCGAGTACAAAGTGGAAGATGATGATTTTTTTTAAGTAAATTCTTGTGGTAGTTTAGGAGTGTCATGATGGGATGAATCTAGTTTCTGTAGCAGTCGAGTCTACACTCTTGAGATTGATCAGGGATAGAAAATACAAGGATCCTGAGTTTTTATAATTAAGGGAAATCCTTAGAGGTGAGGTGACACCTTCAAACTGGATAATAGATGAGGATGAGATCATCTATGTGAAAAATCGAGTTGTCATGCGTAATAGTATGTTAGGGGAACACATGTGAGACTTTTATTCTTCAAAGTGGGGGGTATATCCTGGGGTGAATAAATGTACCCTAACCTATGATGATTATTTTTCTGTCCATGCATGAAAAAGAAGATATCAAGGTTTATAACAAGATGTTTCACTTGTCAGCAGGTGAAGGCAGAGCATCAATGACCATGAGGCCCATTGCAGCAGTTACCTATTCCGGAATGAAAGTGGGATGAAGTGACTTTGGATTTAGTTGTAGGAAATCCAAAGACTCTAGTGAAGAATGATTCTATTTTGGTCATTGTTGATCAACTAATGAAGGTATAACATTTCTTGCTTATCAGGGAAACCTTTACTGTAGAGCAGTTGAAAGAATTGTATGTACCAGAGATAGTTCATTTTCATGGGGTTCCACGGACTATAGTTTCATATCTTGATTCAAACTTTAATTCATGCTTCTAGAAGGGATTACAGATGGAACATGGTACACATGTATTGTTAAGTAATGCCTTCCACCCACAGACAGATGGGATGTCAGAGTGTACCCTAAAAGTGTTAAAGGATATGCTGCGAGCATGTGCGCTTGACTTTGGTAGTTCCTAGGAAAAGAACATGGATTTAGTAGAGTTCTTATATAACAATAATTATTATTATATTATACAGATGGCACCATATGAGGACCTTTAAGGTATACCTTGTAGATCACCACTATGTTGGTTAGTGTGGGTGTGTCAGAGCTATTAGGACCAAGTCTCATTTTGGAGAGACCAAAGCAGGTGTAGTTGATTCAAAAAAGTATGGCTATGGATCAGAGTAGGCAGAAGTCGTAGGATGATAGGTGGAGATAACACAAAGAGTTTACATAGGGTGATTGTGTATTCCTTTGAGTGTCTCCTAGATTGGGTCACCACAGGATACAAAGGTAGGGAAAGCTGTGCCAAGGTTTGTTGTACTGTTTGAGGTGTTAGAGATAATCGGGCCAGTTGGGTAATGATTAGACCTTTCATAGATATTAAGTGCTATGAATGATATTTTCCTTGTGTCACCACTACTACAGTATCACCCAACCCTTATCATCTGATTTATGGGGATGAATATGACCATGATATAAATGTGTCCTTTTAGCAGCATCCGATATGTGTGTTGGGTCACAGTGAGAAACTATTATGGGGAAAGACTATGCTATTAGTTCAAGTGTTATAGCAACATGGAAGTGTCCAGGAGGAATAATGGGAATGGGAAGAAGACATGAGGGATCAATGGCCTAATATTTTTATCTCAGAATCACAGAGAAGTTCTGGAGTGAAGCTCGAGGATGAGCTATTATAAGGTGGGGATATTGTAAAATCCCAACCTTTTTTGGAGTCATCTCGGGCGCGTTTTCAGATACTTTTTTAGGTTTTTATATACATTTGTTTTGGATCAGTAGTTTGGGGTGCATTTGGTAGAACTTTTTAGAAAATCTAACGAATAGTGGACTGTGCACAATTTGAATAGGGTTTGGAAAACCATGCGACTAAACCGTTCCAAGCATGAAAACTTGGACAGAGAGGTCTACATGGTTTGCACACAGTTTTCCCAAACCATGCGCCCCTACCCAAGAAACCATGCATGCAAGATTTAATTATCAAAATATCATTTTTTAAAACCATCCATACCCCTGGAACTTTTATATTTTGACCATGGAATGGGATTGAAAAATTCTAGGTGATCCCAAAGCCTTCAGGAGAGATTCAATGGTGATTTGAACACTATTCTTCGAGATCGAAATCCCAGATTGAAGATGCGATCTATTCCTGGTAAGTGGATTTCATATCATTGTTTCTTCCATTCTGTCCTCTACCTTTCTTTGATATTTTCTTGTAAGATCTCTATAGTTTCCATGGATCTAAACCTATGAGTTGAGAACTAGATCTAGGATTGTGGATCTATATCTATAATTGAAAGATCATGATTCCTTTGATATTGATTTTGGATTAGGGATTTAGATCCGTAGCTTGATCAACAATTTTGTGCCACTCAGATTATATGAATTTCTGTTGGGATAAAATCAATCAATAAACTGACGCAGGTGGTCTAAATAAAACTCCCATAGTCGTGAATTTGATATGTGAATGTGTTTTTATGATTTTATAGCTTCCCATGATAATTGATTTCCTAATTTGGAGTAATTAGGAATATGGAAATGACTTGTGATTTCCTAAGTGATTAATTGATAATTGAATCATGAAACAAACTATAAGGGGGTTCCAAATAGATATTTGGTTTTGGAGTTTGGTTATATTTTGAGATATTGTAAATTATATATTTAATTGACTGTGTTATGATAATAAACTGAGGTAAATTAATTATGAAATGATGTTGGCTATGAATGATAACTAATTTTTAGAATTAATTATGTTCCATTATGTTGATCAAAGATAATTTATCGTGAGAAATAATTATGACAATATGGGATTTTATATGGATAATTAATTGTGAGTAATAAATTATGGAATGAGAAATTAGTTGATTGATTATTTAATTGATGAATTAATTAATGGTTTATGATCATAGTTAATTGTTGAGTTAACTAATGGCCTATGAAATTTTAAACTAATCATTAGATTATTAACGGAATGATGTGGCTAATTCATGTGAATTAATGAATTATTAAATGGATAAGATTTTTTTGGTGCTAGAAATGGCATTCTAGAATAATTAGATGTTGGTACATAGACATGGTGTTCCTCCCCAATAGTAATCCAATATTGAGATTATGTGGTTCTAGGCATGAAGACCTTCACCGAATGAAATTTTGGGGTGCTAGGCATGACGAACTACCTCGAATGAGATGTTAGGGTTCTATTCATGATGTACTCAACTCAATGAGATTTTGGGGTGCTTGGCATGACATTCAATGCTAAATGAATGATAATAATGAATGATGACTCAAATGGAAAACATGAATTGTAAGTGGGCCTAATGTGATTATTAAAGAATAATTGACAATGTGA
Source organism: Viscum album (assembly GCA_963277665.1). Taxonomy (NCBI): domain Eukaryota; kingdom Viridiplantae; phylum Streptophyta; class Magnoliopsida; order Santalales; family Viscaceae; genus Viscum; species Viscum album. The sequence goes on along the minus strand of OY728132.1, from coordinate 1,843,790,461 downwards.
TAACTAGTTAATTATGTATTGTATTTATTTCTTTATAAAACTACATACAATATCTTTTTACTGGACCTTTTTTAATAACCATTGGGGTGGACTATTGAGTTATACTGACTTCCTATTTTGGGTGCCTAATTGACACTTGAGTAGAATTTGTTGTTGCAGGATAAGATTAGGAAAGGGACCTGTGATAAGATGTTTTTTGGGATTAGATCATGGTAGAGGGAACTAGACATGGTTCGGGACCCACAATGGAGTTTTTAGGTCTTTACTTTTGGTTTCATTGTAGAAACATGGCATTTGCATTGTCATATCATGTTTTACCTTTCAGTTGATTATTGTAATTTATAGTTTTGAATATAATATGACATGGTACAATTATTGTTATTTATACACTTCCGCACTTGAATATTGTGATTTTTTTAGTTGGTGTTTTATTTTGATAAAAGAGGTTATAGTCTCCCCAATACTGACTTACCATACCCTCACTGCTAGTCGACACCATCTGGCGTACATGGATGCGCGCTTGAGGGCATGTGGAAACATCTCGGGGCACTATTTGGTGGCACCCGGGTCGGGATGTCACATGTTCCCACACTACCATAAAATAAAACTAAATAAAATCACAATTTAATGAGAAAATGATTTCAAAATCATAATACATCTTTACAGGTATCAGTTCAAGCTAAAAACATAAACTATCATTAATATTTCCTTCATATACTTCTTCATTTTGAAGTTACCTTCACACTGTATTTTAATTTATGAAAACAAAACATAATAATATCATAGAAAATACTCATAGATTAATTATCATAACCATTAGTTGGAGAAATAATTTCTCTCATATGCATGAATGCATATAATCACATCCAGGTTACTCAATCACCATCCCGTAATAGAATACCTAATATTAAATAATTAATTTATTATTTTTATATAAATGTGTGAGATATATGTACCAATTATGCTTCATGAAATAAAGTGTGGATGTAAACATGTGATTATATTACTTATCCTACCATCGTGTGAAAAATAAGTCTTAGTGGAGAATAACATGAATTTGTGGAATTAACTTCACAAATATATTGAAATTTCTATGATATATTTTTCACTCAACCTCTCTCTCTTAGTTATGAGTTTTTCTTTTATTGAAAAATATTGAGATTTAGGGTATTTTTTTATGAGAACCATAGAAAAATATCAGTTGTAATTATATCATATGAACTTTCTAAATTCTAAAATTTTGCCCCTACTCAACATATACGACTTTAGAAAACAACATCATCACAAAATATACCTCTTTTTCATTTAATGAATTAACTTACAGAAAATGTAAATATGATTTTATTTTGTTCTCAAAATAGTATTATATCAATTGATCCAATCCATGGGTAAAATGAGATAAATTTGATCATAATTTATAAGAAATAAACCTTACACCATGTGATAACCTCAACAAGTTTGGATATATGATAATTTTTCTAGTAAGTGAATGAACAACTCAAATAAACTATACTAGATGACCATAATTCTTTGCATATGTTCTTTTTGTGGATGAATAATTTTATACTACTTATAGATCTACAATTGGTATATTTCATGACACTTATCTTCTTAACATGATATATTGTGATGTTGACCACTAAGGTCAGATCTAGGGCCAACACCTGGATATAATTCACATTATAGGTATGCACATGAATTTTCCACCCTATATAATCCCACTGGCATGCTCCATGAAGCTCAACTAAGCACTCATTTGGGAGCTTAGAATCCACACACTTTCTAGCTATCATATGTGATAAGTGAGCTAGCACTCCCAACTAGATGAGGCATCCTCCAATAATCCATGCATGTGATAGTTTATCTACATTATTGGGAGTCCATAATTTATAGTAAAGTATCATAAATAATGTTATCCAAATTCTCATAAAATTCAAATACATGTCATTATCATCATAACCCATTATATTAGTCTTGGAAATTGCTTCTAAAAATTCCCAAAGTCATCAACTCAATTAATGTTAAACATCTTGAATCATCAAAATATGATTCATGTTTGACTCATCAAATGTTGTAAACATTGTGAAAACACCCAACAGAATGAGAACGTTTATTTGTAATGAATAATGGTTCAACAGTCATCATATCTATGTTGAGGATGTTTTCATACCAATCCATCATGATTCATCACATACATGAACACATATTGACATATTATCACAACCACATCACCCAAACTTCTTGAAAAAAAATCACTCAAAGCACACTTCAATCTCACCCTTTATAATTTTTTTGATACATATTTGTCAATATATCATTATTTCATTCACACACTTATTGATAATGAATAAAAATAATTTTTAGAAGAAACATATTCTCATATATTTATCATTTATAAACATTTTATCTATTTAGGATGATACCACATTTTATATTTTACAATGAGACTTCAGATACACAACTCTAATTCTACTTAGGAAATCCCAATGTAAAAAATAATAGCTTATAATCAAGGTGATCAATGGTGTAAATGATCAAATATACATGTAATACTAATATCAAAAACCTTTTTCATTTTATGTTAATATACTTTTCATCTAATATTCTACATTAATATAAAAAACAAATTAAAAACATTCAATTGAAATAATTAACATCACAATTCTCATGTTAATTTTTCTCTTTTAAGAGACCAATATATCTATTTTGGATTTATTTTTCATTATATTGATAATAGAAAGAAATTATCATACATAAGTGATAAAAAACATTAACCACCAAGACTCATACGATATATCCTTCACCTATACATTAAATATTCATGAGATATCAACTCTGATATAGATATATATTGATTTTTCTTCTATATCCCCCCTCAATAAAACCACTTATAACATATTCATAATTATTAATGTTCATTAATAATAAACTCCAACAATCTTTTGATATTAATTGAGAAGATTAAAAAAAGAAATTTTTTCCAATATTCCACCATGATACATAACTATCTATCTAATGTATATTAAAAAATTCATAAAATTTGGGTCTCCCTATAAATATATGAATATACTTCTATTAAATTCACAAAAAATAAACATAACGTACTTATGAAAAGGAGATGGTTCTTCAAAACTCCTTAGTAATAAAAACATGGCTAAGAGTTTCTTCTCAACCCAATTATGTTCATGGGTGAAGTATCCTTCCTAAAAATTGTAATCAATATAATTTTACATCCCTTTGATAACATTATAATTCTATCATATTACAACAATTCCTTCCATATTATCAACAATTTTTTGTAATATTTTTTAGTATCCCTAATGATTATATACTCCAAATTTTCAAAAATAATTTTAGAATAAGAATTCAAAGGCGAGTTCCCTTTCTTATTAAATAATTCTACTTTTCTGTAAGCCATGACAATAATTTTTTTAGAATTCTAATACAAACTTCCCCATATAAACAAAAAATTATCATTTACCTAGGTAATCATTATAGGAAACTTTTAATATTCTACATCACATATATATTTCAAAAAATAAATTTTATTATTTCATTTCTAGATGTATTCTTTCATTGATTACATCTTTCATTATTCAATGTTAATGTTCATGTACATGTTTCAATAGTTCATGATATATCCTTACCTTCTAAAATAAAATAATATTCTTTATGTTTTGACACACTTCACATTATTATTTACAAACATCATTGGAGTTTTTTTGTTTTATGATCGTCTTGTTTTTTTCACATCCAATGGATGACCTGTCATTATCTCTTATAACCTTCTTGAAAATTATATGTGTTATTCTCTTAGCATAAATATTTTAATTGTTCATGATATTTAATAGTTTCCTAAATTTTAGGGGTGAAAAGATAAAATAAGAATAATACTTCTCAAAATATGCCTAATTCAAATATTCTATGATTAAGGAATCATCATCTTACCATATCATTTGATCTTATCCATGGGTTTTTCGAGTTCAATTAGTTAACAATGGAATGATAATGAACTGTAGTGTATGTGATACCCTCATCCAAGCCTTGTGGTATAAGATGGTATTTGTGTAGTGTTCAAATATCTTGAATAAACTAGATTATAAAATGACACATCATTATGTTTATTTTATATAGATGAATTTTGTTTCATAACATGAATATCCTATAAGAACCATGTTGTTATTTGACATACAGATTCATTTGTTTCTATGAATTCTATGTTTAATTTCATAAATATGGCCTAATGTGTATGTGTGTTGTGGTCATAGAGAACATTGGGCCATTTGGGGCTGTTCTGGATCCTGATACCCATGTTTTGGGTGAATAGTTGAGGTTGAATAGTTTCTGCAAACTATGTGGGTTGGGCTGCATAGTCTTGTAGCCAGGTGTTCATTTTCTTCTAATAAAAATAGATGATTTACCAATAGTTTCTGCATGGTTATAAATATGTGAGGTTTCACCTTGGCATATAAGATTCTTTGGACAATCAGAATAGGGTTTGGAAAACTATGTTCCTAAACAGTGTGACCCTGTAATTTTATGATTTTTAGAAAATTTAAATTTTATTAAAATCATATTATAAAAAAATTAGGTTCTTCTCTCCCACACAATAGGGAAGGTTATGTGAAGATATTCTTTGATCCAAAATTTGTAATTAATGGATATCCCCTGTTCGGACTCTGATTCAAGCATGGTCCGTCTCCTTAGATTCGTAATGGTAGGGCCTTAATTTCTTTTTATTCTTATACAATTATTACAGGTATAGGTTGGTCTGTTTGGATTTATGTTCATATTCTATAATTTATCATTCTTTTTTCCATTATTCATATTTATCCAAATATAAGATGAATCAACAACTGATATTGGATGACCAATCTGGCACAGACCTGAGGTAGGCTATCTCAGGCCTTTCGCTCAATTTCGATCAATTTATAAATGTCTTTGTACCACACACCTAATTTTCATGTGTTTATTGAATTGAAAATAAATACCTATATTTTATAGGATTGTTCTAGTTTACTAAATAATGTTATTTTTTTCCATGCTATACCCTGTAAATCATGAATATAAATAACCCCTTTGGTGTTGATATAAAGGGCCCATTTATTGTTCTGGCCCTTGGATTCCTTTAAGGTACAATTTTTTTTATTTTTTATGGGATGTAATTATGAATAGAATTGTAAATTAAATGAGTTAAATCCAAGAGAATGATTACTATACCCCTTGGCCTTATTATTTTTTTTCTCAATTAAACTTCTTTTACTTTTTATAGCCTTTCCAACATGAGTAAATAGAGGATATTTCCTGAATTGGTTTAACTGGATTGAATTTCCTTAAAATACTATTTTCCATGTGAGATAAATTAACACTAAGCCATGTAGTAGCTTGTTATGCATGTGATTATTGTTATATTGAAAATCCCTATGTGAGTAATTGGAAATGACAAGTATTTTGAGGTTGGTCAATGAATTAGAACACTTCTTGAGGTGTGATTAATATTGAATGCTCTTGGTTTTGAACATTACATGTTAAATGAAATGTTTCAATGAAATTGAATTAATGAAATAATTAATAGACATGGGTGAATCATGGATCCAAATGAAGGATTCCATGGACATAATAATTGGTCTAATGAATTTTATACCTTGGGTGAATCATTGATCCAACTGAAGGATATCATGGATGGAATCAATGGCACGAACCTTGTTTATGACATGGATTAATCATTAATCCAAATGATGAATTACATGTATGGACACATTGAGACATGATATATATATGACATGAATCATTTATCTAAATGAATGATTTCATTGATGGACTCAAAAATGGAATTTGGCCTTATATGCCATGAGTGATACTTGGGGATTACATAAATGACCACCATGGAAGGACTCAAATTGCTTGAATTTTACCTCACCTAGAACGATACTAGGTTCCTAATTGGTTCACCGGATGAGCTTGTAGGGTGTTGGAGGATATCAAAAATGGTAGATACATTATTTCCAAATTAGGAATGTCATGTACAGGCACAACATGATATCATACCTGGAGAAATACCTAAATTTTATCTTACTAATGTTTGTGAGTGGCCCAAGATCCAAGTTGAATTAATAATAAAATATTATATGAATCATCTACTAATCCAATGGAAAATATTGTATTTTTTTCTTGACTCATATATTTATAGATGGATTTTTAGGCATCTCTTGGTGGTATTGACTTTAAAAGGGATGTAGATCATGAGTTGGATCTCAAGACATAAAAATTCAAAAGAATGAATTGTTAAATTAATTGATAAAATGAAATGGATGTTTACTTTTGATTACTTCATTGTTTATTTTTATACTTCATATACACTTGTTATATATATTCACATACTAATTTGAACAAACCATGGGTGGTTTTTAATGGGATTATGTATCAAACCCAAATTGATCACTTTTTTTGACCAAAATAGACTATATGATTGTAGGTAATGATTAGGGAAATCACCCTACTATAGGTAATTGATTTGGTTCTTAGGAGAAGGAGTGCACGAGACCAATTTGAGGTTTGAGAGGCTACTAGGATTCATTTGGATTTTTTTACTTTTGGGACATGTATTGTATTTGAATAATATGAACATTTTTTTTTTATTTTTTAGTAAAAACATGTGATATATATAATCATATTCCATATGATATGACTTCTAGATTTTTTTATACTACATGACATTCAATTTTGATTTATTTTTTTATGGTTTACTACTTCTACTGTTAAAATGTTGTTATTTTTTAACTTTGTTACACTCAAATAATGAGAAAATAGTTTCCCCATTGACACACCTAGGATTTCAATATTATTCAGAAGACTCTGGTGTTTGAGGAGATGCACTTTGAGGCCATGTGGCCAAGAAATTACAAAGCACATTTGATTGTCTTCTGAAACATGGATGTTATAATGTGTTATCAGAGTGGTTTCATTTCTGTTTATCTTTATAATTTGGTGATAATATAAACAAATATTAATGAAGTAGAATTTGGTAATGATATTTTCCTGAGTGTAGCTAACCCATGTGTAGGAAAAATAGTAATTTACTTTAATTTAATTGTTTTTAGGTTCTTGATATTACTGTTGATATGATTTCACTATTGGGTGACGTACTTGCCTTGTAATGTCACTATTGATACAATTGTGGGTTATATTTCTATTAAAAAAAGATGATATGAGGTTTTACCATCCCATGTATCATATTAGGCACATTTTATAAATCACATGTCATGCATGTTTCTATTCTATATAGGAAGTAATGATTATTGTATGCTATTGTGATAGAATTCATGATAGATATGCCTACTGTTGTGAAATGTATATGAGGATATGTTATGGTAAATATTGGATGGATGCCATGATTTGGTACCTGAGGTGTATGGGTCCTCTTAGATTAGAATTTTGTGGGTTATGGTTCAATTTTAATATGGAATTTGTTTTATGTTCCATGGGTGGATGCGAAGCATCGATTCCTAGTGAGTATGTGTCCCCATTGATCAAAATTCTTCATACCATTGATTTAACCTTATAAAGGGAATGTTATAAAAATTAAATGAGTATCAATTCAGTGAATGTGAATGTGAACTCAGTTTTGAATGATTTAAAGGTAAAATGAATTTAAACTAAAATGGATTGTGGGGGAAAACATGACCATACCCGACCATAGTAGTTGGATTATGGTATTGTCTTGTTTGACTGTAACACCCGAGATTTTTATGAGTAATATCTTGTTTTTATGTTATATATATATCATCAAAGGAATCTTTCACTACACACTAGCTTGGCTTACTTTACACGCAATCGTGACCTTCCTCGATAGCTTGCATTGTACGCAATACCGAGTTTCACTAAACAACGATATGCTATTAAAATATTATTAAAACTAGCCATTATGAATAGTAATAACCACTTTTTGAAATTTTATAAATTTTATTTTTCAAAATGGACTTCATTTTTGGATTCGGAATACTGAAATTAGCCTAGGGTGAAATTTTGGTATTTTTCTGAAAACTTTCAATTTTTGGTGAATAGTGAAACCACTAAGTGGTAGGTTAAAAACTGAATTTTGCGTAAAACTTAATTTTACCGCTTCTGTGAATGGAATTTCAAAAATCCGACAGACACAGTTGATATCAGTAAGTAAAATCTGGTTCAATGAGATAAAAATAATTTTTTGGTGAATAGTAACTTTTTACCTTTTTTACCGCGGTTAATAGTAAATAGGGTAACTAAGGGAAACTATGATATTACTATTACCCTAACACATTTCCTAATTCTATTGGATAAGTTTAATTCGACCAAAAACAACCTTATGAATATAATATGACCATTTAGGTCCACTTGGATTAGATTATGACATTTAATATTATTTTATTTAATGAATAGTTAAAATAGTTAAAATCAAAGTTTAATAACTAAAACATTTTTAATATGGGGTTATACATAAGATAAATTCGACTATAAATATTAATTAGAAAGATAAAAATATTTCCACATAATGATATTTTATTTATAATTTTTATACTTTAAATAAATTAATTTATTTATGACTCAACGATGATGCAGTAATTACCCTTTTAAGGAAATGTTAACATAATTGATGTTATAAATGCTCAAATAAATGTAATTTGAGACTTTTTATGAATTCCACTAATTTTATAGGTTACTATGATATATTAGTGAAGATTTAATCAACTTGGTTCGAACATATAATTCTGTTATGACTTTCACAAAAATCATATATCAAATAGTGTCAAAATTGACACAAAATAGTTTTTAAATCAAATATTATATTATTAATTGTTATTTTATTCCTAAAAATCTAATATTTGGCCAAATGACTTAGATAAGGATATATATATTAATAATAAACAACTTAGGGTTCGTTTGGCATGTTATAGTAAGTGTATTAACCATATAGTGTAAGAGAACAAAAAGTCACAGTAAAAGTTAAATTATTTAACTTAGAGTTAAATCTAATTGATAAGGTTAAAATAATAACCTAAACTTGTCTAAATCCTATTGGTTGATAGGATTTCGACCCATCCCCACTTTACCTTCTAAATAAGACCATTTGGAACCATTATAAACCAATTTTGACTTTAATATAAAATAATATTTTGAGATATTCCTAAGGTGCCCCTCTCCTCCCTTATAAAAGGGCACCTCCTCCCCCTCCTCCTCACACCAATTTGAGCCCTCAAGCTCGTCCAAACCCTGCCAAAATCCCTTCTCCACTTCCCTAGAATAATCCTAGAGGTCATGGTCTTCTTCAAAGACCAATCGTAGTTCCCTAAGTGGAGGATTCAAAGAGGCGTTTCAAAGAAGAGGTAATATCCATTACCGATCTTTTCAATTTCTTTCTTCTTCAACTTCTTCTTCTTTAGTTGTTTCATGATAAAGTAATAACATAAGTATTAATTACATACTGATATGTTATTATAAATATGAAACAACCCTAATTCACCTTCTATCCATCCTACGGAAAAATGAAATCACCGCGCGTGCGTACGTACGGAATACCGTCTCCACGCCATGGTGTAATCTATTTTCCACCATCACCTTACAAGGATGGTTATAATGGTGTAATGAGTAACTATATATGATTATTATAAAGTGATATTGATACTGAAATAGTATAAATACACTTAAATACAATTCCACGATCATGGGAACAATATCATCGCTCGTGCGTACGTACGGAATACCGTCTCCGCGATGTGATGCGACTCGTTCTACATGATCATATTTACATAGTAATTATATAAATGAATTGAATGAATAAATATGATATATGTTACACTAATACCATTCTGGATATAAGGTATCTATAACCTTAAAATAATAATAAGAATTTATTCTGCAAAACGCGCATAAGAACAAAAGGTAATAAAGACCCGAGTAACAAGTAACAATGAAATATTACTAATAAGAAGCTAAGAATATGACCATATATGATATTATATCAATATTTATGATTATGGAATAAGTCAATAACATTATTTAAACCATTATACAGGAGCTTCGGACACGTACAAAGCAAATCAGACCTAAGGTAAGGGAAAATATCACAATCTCACTTTTATCTGAGATTGTTTTTACTTTGGTAATTAATGGGGTGTATTTTATCATCCACATCCATGTTCCCTCAATATGTAATATTATTTCCATCCTTCTAAAATATTTTATATCCAATTTTACCCTTCGGTGTGTTTTTAGTAAAAGATATGAAAGGAATCTTTTGTCGTTATTCGTACGAGGTACTTTTTGACTTTTCCAACAAAAGTACGAAGAATGTTTTTTTTAACTTATACAGCATGAATGGATTTTTAAAACATTATTTCCAAGAAGCTTCCTTTACAAGTTTTCAAGTTTATTTTTAATCAACTTCTTTTAGTTTAAATTTGTATGACATGTTAAGAAAGGAAAAATGTTTTTGAAGAAGAAAGGATATTTTCCTCAAGAATGGAGTTCAAGTGTTTTATCAAAATTATTTTCCATCTAAGATAATAAAGGGTTCTGTTTTTATCCCTATTATTACATTGATTTGATTATGTTTTGAGGGAATTATTTTTATGATGTCATTTACCTTATATTATTTGTTTTATGATGTCATGATGTTTCAAGAATCCCATTTTTGTTACATGTGTTATGCGATGATGTATGATTTATGATTATGTGGCACACATAAGAAAGGATTCATTATAAGATGGGTGGGACCTATATCTCCCTCCAATGCATTGGGTAAAGATTTATATCCCATGAGATAGACATGGCTGGAATGGAAGGTTATTTCGGTTCAGTGATACAGGACTGAAACGCGGAGTGAACTCGGTTCAGAAATGGACTTTATCCACTAAGATAGTCTTGGAAATGAGTCATGACTAACAATAAATGATTTTCCTTGATTATGTGTGCATGCCACAAAGTTTCAAGTTTTATGTTATGATTATGGGGATCTCATTTTCACTTCTATGATTTATTCCATGTTAAGATATTATGATCTCTTTTGTAGGTTATTATTTTCAAGAAGATATGATATGTTTTTTATTTCCTTTATTTGCCCTTGCTGAGGATTTGAGCTCACCCTTTTTTGTATGTTTTCTTTTCCCCAGGCCAGGAAGATGGATATTAAGTAGAATATGCTAAAAGGGACCCTAGATATGATGAAATAAATGGGAAACACTGTAGAAGATTTATGAACCAGTTGTTTATGTTTCCCAGTTTCTAAAGACACTATACCTATACGGTCCTTTGTGGTTTTGTCATATGTTGTAATAAGTGTGCTTCAATTTTGAAGTATTAACGATGTATGTAAAGTATGGGTCGTTATAGTTGGTATCAGAGGAAAGGTATAGTCAACCTTTGGAAACTAGGATGTGAAAGCCTTAGTAAGAACCCTAAGGATAAGTCTAAGCATAGAACACAATCTTAGTGTTTTAGAAATGGCCATGAATAACCTAGGATAAGACCTTTAGCGTGAAAATTTTATTCTTGAATTATGTGGTTTTCCTATTATAATTAGTGTTTCTCACACTATTCTTCTTGGTTTTAGTCAATGGCTGGAACCCGAAGGAACCGTGTTAATGCGGAATGCGATGGGAAATGCAATGATTGTTCCCCTGAGCAACCAAACGATATGGGAGCTGGAATGAAAAATCTTATAGCCATGCTCACACAACTTTCTCAAGCTATGAATAATGCAGGACTTCCAAACGAGCAAAGGAAGGAGCAACATTCTGTTGAATCCTTCATGAGGCAGCGTCCACCTTCTTTCAGCGGGTCTACTGATCCATTAGTTTCTGAACAATGGATTAGTACTAATGAAAAGATATTTTCAGTTCTTCAATGTTCTGAACATGATAATGTCATCCTAGCAGTGTATCGTTTGGAAGGAGATGCTGATCAATGGTGGAATCTTATTAAGAATACAAGGCAAAGGGATGAAATTGAGTCCATGGAATGGGACGAGTTCAAGAACTTATTTTTCAATAAGTACTTCCCTCGTATTCTCCGAACAAAGATGGAGAAAGAGTTTCTTGAACTGAAGCAAAGGGATGATGAATTTATTGGTACCTATGAAGCAAATTTTACAAGAATTGCAAGGTACGCTTCTGGTATTATTATCCAACCTGAGAGTAAGATCGATCGATTCTTTAGTGGCTTAAAACCAAGTCTTCGAAGGGCGTTATCCATAAGGGACTTCAATAGCTACGAGGAAATCGTTCGATGTGCTCTCAAAGTAGAGATAGAGATTGGAGTAACCCATCAGTCATATGGGTTTGATAAGAAGAGGAAAATGGAATTCAAAGGAAAATCTGAAGAGCACACTGAAAAGAAGATGAGCTTTCCCTTATGCTCAAAGTGTGGAAAGAAAGATGGAGGGAGTTGTCTTAAAGGGACAAGTAAATGTTTCAAATGTGGAAAGGAAGGTCATCGGGCATTTGAATGCCGCGATAATGGGAAGAAGATGTCTAATGATGCAAACAAAGGAAGGGATACACAGAATTAACCTACTACACTTCAATGTTTCAAGTGCAAGGAGATGGGGAATTATTCCAATCAATGCCCAAATACAAGGGTTGATGATGATGGTCGACGTCAACAAACTCTTAAGGATAAAGACAAAGGAAAGTCACATGCAATTTCTATCAGCGATGTGGAGTACGATAACGAAGTGGTGAAATGTACACTTACCATACACTCTAAAGTAGAAAATGTTTTATTTGATTCTGGATCCACCCACTCTTTTATTTCTGAATAATTTTCTAAAGGTATCACCGTATTACCTCAACAATTAGATGTTGAGTTACCTGCGACAACACCTAATGGCACATCAATCGCATCAAAAGTTTATAATTCTTCTCTGATCGAAGTTTGTGGGAAAGTGCTTCCTACAAATCTGGTGATCCTTCCTTTAGTGGAATTCTATGTGATTCTTGGCATGGATTGGCTTTCTTTATACGGAGCTCATATCAATTTCCAAAGAAGGGAAGTCACATTTCATATTCCAGATAAATCTATGATCATCTATCAATTCAAGGATGAACATAACCTTCCAGTGGAAATTTCTTCCATTTTATGGGTATTGATTCCACTAAATGAAGGTTATTTATCTCAAAAGGTTGGTGAGAAACTAGCGATTAAGAATATGCCCATCGTACGGGAGTTTGATGATGTCTTTCCGGAGGAATTACCGGGTCTTCCACCAAATCGTGAAGTTGAGTTTTCAAAAGAACTCGTACCGGGTGCTTTGCCTATTTCAAAGACACCTTATAGAATGGCACCAATTGAGTTGCAGGAATTGAAGAAGAAACTCCAAGAGAATCTTGATAAGGGATTCATAGGCCCTAGTGCGTCACCTTGGGGAGCACCTGTTCTATTTGTTAAGAAGAAAGATGGATCAATGAGACTCTGCATTGATTATCGAGAACTTAACAAGATCACTATCAAGAACAAATATCCTCTCCCACGCATTGATGACCTATTTGACCAACTACGCGGAGCTCAATACTTTTCCAAGATTGATCTTCATTCAGGGTATCATCAATTAAGGGTCAAAAGGGAGGATATACCAAAGACGGATTTCCGTACAAGGTATGGACACTATGAATTTATAGTGATTCCATTTGGTCTTACCAATGCCCCTTCTATCTTCATGGATCTGATGAATAGAGTCTTTAGAGACTATATTGATCAATTTGTGGTAGTCTTTATAGACGATATTCTTGTCTATTCAAAGAGCAAGGAAGAGCATGAAGATCACTTGAGAATTATATTGAAGACCCTGAGAAAGGAGAAGCTTTATGCCAAATTTACCAAGTGTGAATTTTGGCTTCAAAAAGTTGATTTTTTGGGTCACATAATCTCAAAAGAGGGGATATCTGTGGATCCAGCAAAAACAGAGGTTATCGAAAGATGGTCGAGACCAACAACAGTAACTGAGATCCGAAGTTTTCTTGGTTTGGCTGGATATTATCGACGTTTTGTAAAAGATTTTTCACGATTATCTAACCCACTCACCAAGTTGACTCGGAAAGGAGTTAAGTTTGTTTGGACAGAGGAATGTGAAGAGAATTTCAAGGTGTTGAAAAGAAGGTTATCCAGTGCACCTGTGCTCACACTGCCTTGTAGTGGAGAAAGGTTTGTGATCTACAGTGATGCATCCAAGAAGGGATTGGGGTGTGTTCTTATGCAAAATGATATGGTGATAGCTTATGCCTCACGACAGTTGAAAATCCATGAGCAAAATTACCCAACACATGATTCGGAGTTAGCTGCGGTAATCTTTGCATTAAAGATTTGGAGGCATTACCTTTATGGTGAAAGGTGTGATATTTATACTGATCATAAAAGTTTAAATTATATTTTCACACAAAAGGAGCTGAATATGTGTCAAAGAAGATGGTTGGAGCTGATTAAGGATTATGACTGCTCAATCCATTACCACCCTGGGAAAGCAAACAAGGTGGCAGATGCATTAAGTCGACAAGACCATGCTAGTTTATCCATGATGAGGATCACAAAAGATCCAATATTTATGGATTTACAAAGGATGGATCTTGGAATTATAATGGAAGGGAAAAAATCTTATCTTTCTCAAATGAATGTTCAACCATCTATACATATGAAGATTAAAGAGGCACAGAAAGAAGATATCGAGTTACAAAAGAAGGTGAAAAATGTTCCTGAGTTCAACCTTGATTGTGATGGGATAATAAAATTCAGGAATCGGGTTTGTGTTCCTCCCATCCCCAAATTAAAGAAGGAGCTGATTGATGAGGCTCATAGTTCTTCATTATCTATTCATTCTGGAAGCACGAAGATGTATAGAGACCTGAAAGAGTACTTCTGGTGGGATGGCATGAAAAGAGATGTTGCTGAATATGTCTCTCGATGCTTGGTTTGTCAACAAGTTAAAGCTGAGAGATAGAAGTCTAAGGGGATGTTACAACCATTACCCATACCCGAATGGAAGTGGGAAAACATCACTATGGACTTTGTCACAGGACTTCCTAAAACATCCAAAGGCAATAATGCTATCTGGGTCATAATTGATCGTCTTACAAAGTCTGCACACTTCATTGCTATTAGAGAGGATTTCTCTCTAGATCAGCTTGCCAGGATATATGTAAAGGAAGTGGTAAGATTGCATGGAGTAACACTTTCTATTATATCTGATCGGGATCCGAGATTTACCTCAAAGTTCTGGCGAAGTATTCAGCATACTCTGGATACAGAGTTGAGTTTCAGCACTGCTTATCATCCTCAGACAGACGGTCAGTCTGAGAGAACAATTCAAACCCTAGAAGATATGTTGAGAGCTTGCTCTATGGATTTAAAAGGAGGTTGGGATCAACACCTACCTTTGGTGGAATTTTCTTATAATAATAGCTTTCACTCCAGTATTTAGATGGGTCCTTATGAATCTCTCTATGGAAAGAAATGCAGGACTCCAACTTGCTGGGATGAAGTTGGGGAAAGAAAGCTATTAGGACCTGATCTCATTGATGAAATGGCAGAAAAGGTCAGATCTATTCAACAACACATAAGAGCAGCTTAGAGTCGACAGAAAAGTTATGCCAACAACCGAAGAAAAGACCTAGAGTTTGAAGTGGGTGATAAAGTGTTCTTACGAATATCTCCCTGGAAGAGGGTTATGAGATTTGGAAAGAAGGGGAAGTTGAGCCCTAGATATATCGGTCCTTTCGAAATACTGGATTGTGTTGGGAAGGTAGCTTACCGATTGGCGCTTCCACCTAATCTCTCTCAAGTTCACGATGTGTTCCATGTATCTCTCCTGAGAAAGTACATACCTGATCCTTCACATGTACTCAGCTCAGAAGTTGTACCGCTGGAGCAAGATCTTTCTTATGAAGAACAACCGATAGAGATTCTGGATCGTAGCGAAAAAGTCCTACGAAACAAGACCACTCGATTGGTGAAAGTTTTATGGAGGAACCACCAATTAGAAGAAGCTACATGGGAGCTTGAGGATATGATTAGGGAGAGGAATCCTCATCTGTTTGTTACAAAGTGACGAATTTCGAGGGTGAAATTCATTTTAAGGGGGGTAGAATGTAACACCCGAGATTTTTATGAGTAATATTTTGTTTTTATGTTATATATATATCATCAAAGGAATCTTTCACTACACACTATCTTGGCTTACTTTACACGCAATTGCGACCTTCCTTGATAGCTTGCGTTGTACGCAATACCGAGTTTCACTAAACAACGATATGCTATTAAAATATTATTAAAACTAGCCTTTATGAATAGTAATAACCACTTTTTAAAATTTTATAAATTTTATTATTCAAAATGGACTTCATTTTTGGATTCGGAATACCGAAATTAGCCTAGGGTGAAATTTTGGTATTTTTCTGAAAACTTTCAATTTTTCGTGAATAGTGAAACCACTAAGTGGTAGGTTAAAAACTGAATTTTGCATAAAAATTAATTTTACCGCTTCTGTGAATGGAATTTCGAAAATCCGACAAACACGGTTGATATCAGTAAGTAAAATGTGGTTCAATGAGATAAAAATAATTTTTTGGTGAATAGTAACTTTTACCTTTTTTACCGCGGTTAAAAGTAAATAGGGTAACTAAGGGAAAATATGATATTACTATTACCCTAACACTTTTCATAATTCTATTGGATAAGTGTAATTCGACCAAAAACAACCTTATGAATATAATATGACCATTTAGGTCCACTTGGATTAGATTATGACATTTAATATTATTTTATTTAATGAATAGTTAAAATAGTTAAAATCAAAGTTTAATAACTAAAACATTTTTAATATGGGGTTATACATAAGATAAATTCGACTATAAATATTCATTAGAAAGATAAAAATATTTCCTACATAATTATATTTTATTTATAATTTTTAGACTTTAAATAAATTAATTTATTTATGACTCAACGATGATGTAGTAATTACCCTTTTAAGGAAATGTTAACATAATTGATGTTATAAATGCTCAAATAAATGTAACTTTAGACTTTTTATGAATTCCACTAATTTTCTAGGTTACTATGATATATTAGTGTTTATTTAATCAACTTGGTTTGAACATATAATTCTGTTATGACTTTCACAAAAATCATATATCAAATAGTGTCAAAATTGACACAAAATAGTTTTTAAATCAAATATTATATTATTAATTGTTATTTTATTCCTAAAAATATAATATTCGGCCAAATGACTTAGATAAGGATATATATATTAATAATAAACAACTTAGGGTTCGTTTGGCATGTTATAGTAAGTGTATTAACCATATAGTGTAAGAAAACAAAAAGTCACGGTAAAAGTTAAATTATTTAACTTAGAGTTAAATCTAATTGATAAGGTTAAAATAATAACCTAAACTTGTCTAAATCCTATTGGTTGATAGGATTGCGACCCATACCCACTTTAACTTCAAAATAAGACCATTTGGAACCATTATAAACCGATTTTTACTTTAATATAAAATAATATTTTGAGATATTCCTAAGGTGCCCCTCTCCTCCCTTATAAAAGGGCACCTCCTCCCCCTCCTCCTCACACCAATTTGAGCACTCAAGCTCGGCCAAACTCTGCAAAAATCCCTTCTCCACTACCCTAGAATAATCCTAGAGGTCCTGGTCTTCCTCAAATACCAATCTTAGTTCCCTAAGTGGAGGATTCAAAGAGGCTTTTCAAAGAAGAGGTAATATCCATTACCGATCTTTTCAATTTCTTTCTTCTTCAACTTCTTCTTCTTTAGTTGTTTCATGATAAAGTAATAACATCAATATTAATTACATACTGATATGTTATTATAAATATTAAACAACCCTAATTCACCTTCTATCCATCCTACGGAAAAATGAAATCACCGCGCGTGCGTACGTACGGAATACCGTCTCCACGCCGTGGTGTAATCTATGTTCCACCATCACCTTGCAAGGATGTGTATAATGGTGTAATGAGTAACTATATATGATTATTATAAATTTATATTGATACTGAAATAGTATAAATACACTTAAATACAATTCCATGATCATGGGAACAATATCATCGCTCGTGCGTACGTACGGAATACCGTCTCCACGATGTGATGCGACTCGTTCTACATGATCATAATTACATAGTAATTATATAAATGAATTGAATGAATAAATATGATATATTTTACACTAATACCATTCTGTATATAAGTTATCTATAACCTTAAAATAAGAATAAGAATTTATTCGGAAAAACGCGCATGAGAACAAAAGGCAATAAAGACCCGAGTAACAAGTAACAATGAAATATTACTAATAAGAAGCTAAGAATATGACCATATATGATATCATATCAATATGTATGATTCTGGAATAAGTCAATAACATTATTTAAACCATTATACAGGAGCTTCGGACACGTACAAAGCAAATCGGACCTAAGGTAAGGGAAAATATCACAATCTCACTTTTATCCGAGATTGTTTTTACTTTGGTAATTACTGGGGTGTATTTTATCATCCACATCCATGTTCCCTCAATATGTAATATTATTTCAATCCTTCTACAATATTTTATATCCAATTTTACCCTTCGGTGTGTTTTTAGTAAAATATATGAAAGGAATCTTTTGTCGTTTTTCGTACGAGGTACTTTTTGACTTTTCCAACAAAAGTACGAAGAATGTTTTTTTAACATATACGACATGAATGGATTTTTAAAACATTATTTCCAAGAATATTCCTTTAAAAGTTTTCAAGTTTATTTTTAATCAACTTTTTTAGTTTAAATTTGTATGACATGTTAAGAAAGGAAAAATGTTTTTGAAGAAGAAAGGATATTTTCCTCAAGAATGGAGTTCAAGTGTTTTATCAAAATTATTTTCCATCTATGATAATAAAAGGTTCTATTTTTATACCTATTGTTACATTGATTTGATTATGTTTTGAGGGAATTATTTTTATGAAGTCATTTACCTTATATGATTTGTTTTATGATGTCATGATGTTTCAAGAATCCCATTTTTGTTACATGTGTTATGCGATGATGTATGATTTATGATTATGTGGCACACATAAGAAAGGATTCATTATAAGATGGGTGGGACCTATATCTCCCTCCAATGAATTGGGTAAAGATTTATATCTCATGAGATAGACATGGCTGGAATGGAAGGTTATTTCGGTTCAGTGATACAGGACTGAAACGAGGAGTGAACTCGGTTCAGAAATGGACTTTGTCCGCTAAGATAGTCTTGGAAATGAGTCATGACTAAAAAGAAACGATTTTCCATGATTATGTGTGCATGCCACAAAGTTTCAAGTTTTATGTTATGATTATGGGGATCTCATTTTCACTTCTATAATTTATTCCATGTTAAGATATTATGATCTCTTTTGCAGGTTATGATTTTCAAGAAGATATGATATGATTTTTATTTCCTTTATTTGCCCTTGCTGAGCATTTGAGCTCACCCTTTTTTGTATGTTTTCTTTTCCCCAGGTCAAGAAGATGGATATTAAGTAGAATATGCTAAAAGGGACCCTAGATATGATGAAATAAATGGGAGACACTGTAGAAGATTTATGAACCAGTTGTTTATGTTTCCCAGTTTCTAAAGACACTATACCTATACGGTCCTTTGTGGTTTTGTCATATGTTGTAATAAGTGTGCTTCAATTTTGAAGTATTAACAATGTATTTAAATTATGGGTCGTTATATTGACACCCAAATCTGACCCATGGGGTTAGAATAAGGGTAAGATCATATAGTGTATAGTTTTTAACAATCCTATTTTAATATATGTACTTTTAATACAAAATCCATGATTATGATCATGAATTGAGGTGTGTGTTTGGAATTATAGAGTCATGACACGATGACGACCTCATGTGTTATGAAAATAGGGTGATAATGACTATACTATGGATATTGTATCCATAAGATACCATAAAATCCTCTAGACATGACAACTATGAAACTAGATGATATACAAAATGCTGGTTCAGAGACATAGTTTCATAGAGGATTTATGCAATTCATGTAGAACATTCAAGGAGAACACTAAAATTCCCCATCTACAATAGAGTTGACGTGTCTGTTTTAACTATAGAATCCACCAAAATTTTTGGGGTATTGTTGACCATATGTTGCGGATTCATGGATAAAGGCCATTATTTCTATCTTTGAATTATTTATTACACCTACTGAGAGGTGGGTAAAGATACCTTTATACATTCTACATGATTCCACCAATATATGATGGAGAAATTATCACACAGACCGATCCTCATTGAGAGTTGTTATGTAAGAATTTTCATTCATCTTTCTATTATTATTTATATCTAGAGACTTTGAGGGTTGATAGATCATGGGAATTCTTACATGTGGAGAAAGACACACTTTCAGTTGTGGATTATTCATCTTGTATTACAACAATCCATGTGTTAAAACCTATTTTTGTATGTGAAAAACTATCTAGATCCATGCAATATGATGATGTTCTTTGGTATGACATCCAATCAAATATGAATGTCCTTCTACTAACTACCATGTATGGAATAGTGAATCAGATAGTGATCCAAGAGTGTATATTGAGAATGACATGGGGTGTGAGCTAGGGAGGTTAAACATCTCAATCTAGTATGACATCAATCGTTAGTAGAAATCATCATCTGGAGCTTCCATGTGGTGATATTAGCAGTCAGACCATACCTCCATGTAGCTAGGTGATATGATACTAGTGTAGGAAGATATGACATATTAGGCCATAGTTTCTAAGGGAGCCTATTGAGAGATGAGATTGTGGCATGATGGGATATATAATATAATTCTATAAGATGTTTCATCCATAAACCAATGAGAGAGGGTATGAACGAACTCCACATTCAGGTGTAGAGTCAGATGCTTCTTGCTAGTTAGGGAGTTTGAGTATAGGTGAAAAAATAGACCGTGGTAGCCAGACCGCATGTTCACAATGAAAACAAGTTGTATCCGATCAGGGTATCTAGGTAGTGTCATATAGCCATGGAATAGTCCAGACATATTCATTGAAATAGACCCTCGAGGAGTAGGATCACAAACCTTCTAATATCAAAGGTACTATTCTAGTTGCCAAAACATTAGCATATGGCACTTTAATATTGTTTCTATACATAAATTTATATATGTTCCCCTTGTGGAGATACTTGGGCTCAATGTTCAGTCATTTGATGACATCATGACTCATGAAACTCCTTTGGGAATTTTAATGGATGGTGAATGATAGTTCCAGTAGTGCCCCCATAATATTTTTGAGTGTCTGTTTATATGGTACCTTTACGTCTTAAAGATGAAATTATTTGATATCATTCAAAGGATACATGATTTTGTTCTTTTTCATGATTTCAATTATTTCTATCACAATAGGGTGAGATTTAAAACAATAGAGTGTATGGAGTTTATTCATAAGGATGAATAATATTTCCATGAGAGTTAAACTAGACCAGAGCATCATGGGTCGGGTAATATGTCAGCATAGATTGCGATTTTATATCTGGATGATCAGGGAACAATTCAGACTAACTTTCCTTCTATGGTTGAGAATTTAAGGGATGTATTTCCAAATGAACATTATAGTTTACCTCTTGATATTGAGATTGTTTTCTCTATTGAACTAGTTTTAGGATCTACACTGATATCTATTTCTACTTACAACATAAATACGATGGAGTATCAGGATCGCAAAATACAATTAAAGGATTTAGAGGAAAAGGTTTTCATAAATCCTAATACTTATCTATGGGTTTCACCAATCCATTTTTCAAAAAATGTTTATGGTACCCTTATTCAATTTGTGGATTATCAGATATCGAACCAAATAACGGTTAAGAAAGAGTTTCCTCTACCGATAATAGATGATCTCTTAGCCAATATCTAAGGAGATCAGATGTTATCAATGATTTATTTGAGATCCAATTATCATCAGGTGCATGTTATGCCATCAGATATACCTTGAACATTCTTTCGAGGTAGGTATGGTATATATAAGTATTTAGTTATTATGTTTGGTCTCATGAACAATGCCGCGTTAATAATGGAATTAATTTTACCAAATGTTCCATCTGTATATAGAATTATTCATTGTGGTTTTTGAGGACGATTTCTTAGTGTATTCTCATAATAGTCCTGACCATTCCAACCATCTTGTGATCATTTTGAATACACTGAATGAACATCAGTTATATTCTAAGATCACAAATTTCCATTTCTGGATGAATGATGTTCACTTCCTAGGTCACATAATCTTAGAGAGTGGATTATCAATGGCCCCAAAAAATATAAGAGATTTAATTTCTTGGGGGAAGTCCAAGAATGTCTTTGAGGTGTAGAGTTTCCTAGGGATGGGTAACTACTATAGTAATTTTATAAACAACTTCTCATTTTTAGAAGCATTGTTGATGGACATGACTATCAAGGGTGTGAAGTATGTATGGTCATATTCTTATGATATGTAGTTTGAAGAGTTGAAAGGGATATTGACTTCAGTGCCAATAATGATTATTCCAAATACAGATACAAGTTACATTATGTACTATGATGAATTCACTATCGTGATGGGAGTTGTTCTTATGAAGGGGGTCGAGTCGTCATGATTGGGTCTTGGAAGTTGAGGTTGCACAAGAGGAATTACCCAACAAAAGATATCATGTTAGCTGTAGTTTTTCTTACATTGTGTTATTGGAGTCATTAACTACTTGGAGAGTGTTTTATGGTGTAAGTGGAGCACAAAAGAAACAAGTATATACTTACACAACATGATTTGAATATTATGTAGTGATGATGGGTGAAATACATTGATTATTTCAATATAGAGATTTCCTAAAATCCTGGTGGAGTCAATGAATTGGTTGATGCATTGACCATGAGGACATATATAGAAGAAGTGTATTAGTCCAGTAGTGAGTTGAAGCTTATGCCTTCATTCTCTAAGATACACTTTGAGGTGCATGAGAGTTAGGGACCGACATACCTTAATATTTTTAGTTGTTTTCTCTACCCTACTGGATATAGTGAGGATGGGTAATCTATCTAACACTAAAGTCTAATTAATATGGGATTGTGTAGAAGGTTAGGATCCTCCTCCAGGATGAACCGTTGGTGAAGGTGAGATCCCATGAGTCCATGGTCATGTATGTGTCTCTTCAGTCACGTTTCAGGAGATGATACTTAATTTTCATGCTTCATCTTGGCAATTAAATCCTTGTGATAACATTATCTATCAAGATTTGCATAATAATTTTTAGTTGTAGGGTATGAGAAGAGATGTAGATGGTTTTTTCAGGAGTTCTTCCACCAGTCAGCAGGTGAAGGTGGAACCCCAGCGACCGATATAACCTTTACAGCAACTACCCATTCTATAATGGAAGTGGAATGAAGTCATGATGGGTTTCTTGATGGGTTAAATAATTTTTCATCAAGGTAATGATTCATTATTTGTTTTGGTTTCTAGTATCATAAATGTCACTCACGTATTACCTATTAAAGATACATTTTTAGTTGATGAGATTGGGAGAATGTATATTAATGTGATAGTAAGACTTCACTGGGTTCCTCATTCTATCATTTCAGACAGGGATGCCAATTTTACATATTGGTTATGGAAATAGATAAAAAGGGTGATGGGTACATAGGTTCTTATGATCTCAGCATACCATGCCTAGATAGATGGACAGTCAGAGTGCACGATTAAGGTGCTAGAGGACATGCTACAAGCATACGTTTAATATTTCAAGGGATATAAGGATATTCACATAACCTTGGTTGAATTTTCCTACAAAAATTGACTTTATGTGGCTATTTAGATGTTTCTATATCAGTATTTTTAATTCAGTCCATGTAGATCACCCTGGTGTTGGCTGGAGGTAGGGGAGACTACTATGTTGGGACCTTGTCTTGTTTAGGAGACCACATAGTAGCTGTAGTTGACTCATAAGCATATGGATACTGCTGTGTCTCACCATAAATCACATGTTGATAGCTGTAGATAACCTCTAGAGTTTGATTTTTTGGATTGATTTTTCCTACATGTTTCAATAAGGTTGTGAAATAAGAGGATCATGAGATAGGGTATGATTTCATCGAGGTATATTGGGTCATATAGGATTCTAGAGAGAGTTGGGAAGACAACATATTTATTTCAGTTATCTCAGAGGTT
Organism: Viscum album; assembly: GCA_963277665.1. Classification (NCBI taxonomy): domain Eukaryota; kingdom Viridiplantae; phylum Streptophyta; class Magnoliopsida; order Santalales; family Viscaceae; genus Viscum; species Viscum album. Next base: position 1,843,766,240 of record OY728132.1, on the reverse strand, counting down.
TTTGGATATGCATGAAATACTCAATGTCTCTTAACTACAAAATTACTCATTAGACTCATCTCATTCCTTTCAACCTTAGGAAAATTAATTACAGATAGATTCATCCTTTGAGAAGCATCCTATACAAATTGTAGATCATAACACGATGGTTATCCATGGTTGCTACATTCCCTTATTACGGATGCTATAGAAACATAGTCAAGTACATGATGAGACCTAGGGGAGGGAGGCCTCTATACATGAAAAATTTAAAAGTGTTGTTCTCTGCTCAGGATTCACTAGCCTTAGAAGTGAAATTCGGGGTTGAATTACTTTAAGGGGGGATGTTTTTAAGAACCCAATTCTTTTTTGTGGTTCAAATTCATTATTTTCCATGAATTCATAGTTTAGTTTCATAAATACAGATATCATGGATTATCATTGTGTTCATAGTGGACTCAGGGCGTCTAAGGCTTGTCCAGATCTAGAAACCCTTGTTTTGGGTGAAAATAGGATTCCGAACAGTTAGTGAAAACCATAGAGGTAGGGTTGAAAGGATGCGAATCTAGGTCTAATATATTAACATATCTTAAAAGATGTTTTTTCATAGTTTCTTCAAGGTTTACAAATTGTTAGTAAACTGTGCAGGGTAACCATGAGGGTTACCCTTGTCTTATAGTAAGTCTTGCAAGTTTGGCATAAGGTTTGGTAAACGGTGCACCGACACAGTGCAAACCTATCCTTTTATGAATTTTATAAACATTAAATTTATTTAAAATTATTTAATAAACCTAAATTAATTAATTCTATCTCACGTAGAGAAGAATGTTTTTTGAAGCTCTCTCTTGATACTAATGTTGGAATTGAAGGATCTCTCATATGTGGACTCCAATTCAAGGGCGGTCTGTCTCCTTTGATATGTACCAGTAAGGTATTAATTTCTTTTTAATATTATTTTGTTCTTCTTGATATCAGTTGTGATATTTTTATTTATGCTTATATTCCCTAATTTCTCATTCTTTAAACATTATTCACATTTATGCTAATATAATCCAAATCGAGACATGATATTGGATGATCTGCCTGGAATATATCTATGTTAGGTGGTATCATGACATTCAATCTATGTCAAGCCTTTTATATATACATTGTGAATCATTCCAAATTTATAGGTGTCACTTGAATTAGTATTAAATCCATAGTTTAGATAGTCCTTTTCTAGGTGATTAAATATTTTTTTTATGAATGTTAAAGGGTAAATAACTTGAATCAAAATCACCCCTTTAGTGTTGACTTAATGGAAAAATATGACGTCTTGACAATTAGAATCCTATGAAGCATGGATTTTATTCCCTTGTATGGGATTTCATTGTGAATTGAATTTTAAATGAAATGAGTTAAGGGAATGGGATGGATGACTATACCCCTTGGACTTAATATTTCATTCATTTTATTGTGATTTTCCCTTTTATTATTCATGACCATGTGAGTAAATAGAGGTTACATCATGAATATGATTAGTTTGATTGAATGCACATAAATGTTTTTTCCATGTGAGATAATTAATAACGAAGACATGTAGTATATTGTTATTAATTTTACACTTATTATATTGAAATTAAATACATGATTCATTGGAAAGGCCAATCCTTATGATATTGGAAAATGACATTGAACACCTATTAAGGTGTGATTGATATTGAATGTCTTTTGTTTTGACCTTGGGTGGTTATATGAAAGGTTTTAATGGAATTGAATTGATGAAATTATCAATGGACATGGGTGAATCATGGATCCAAATGAAGGATTTCATGGATGGACTCATTGGTCTATTGATCTTTATTCCCTGGGTAAATCATGGATCCAACTAAATGATTCCCTGGATTGAATCAATGAAATAAACCATGATTAGGCCTAGGGTGAATCATGGATCCAACTGAAGGATTCCATGGTATGACTCATTAAGGATTGATATATATAATGAGTGAATCATGGATCCAATTAAAGTATTTCATGGATGGAATCAAAAAGGGAATTTGACCTTATATGCCCCGAGTCATACTTGGGGATTCCCTAGTGGACTACTATGGAAAGACTCATATGGCTTAGAAGTTACCTCAACTAGAGATATAATAGGTTCTTTAGAGGTTCAATATGATGGGATTGTAGGTTGTTGGTGGAAATAATAAATGGGATATACATGAATTCGAACATAGGAATTTTAAAGGACACAACTTGATATCATACCCAGAGAAATACCTAAATTCCATCTAAGGAATTTCTGGGATGAATCATGTTCCAAATTGAATTAATAATTAGAGACTATTTGAACCATATACTACGATAAATCATAATATTGGATTTGGGTTTGACTCATGTATTTATAGAATGCAAGTTAAGGCATCTGTTTCTAATATTGACTATATGATGGATACGGGTCAGAAGATGGATCTCGAGACATAAAAATTCAAGAGATTGAATTGTTAAATGAAATTAATGTTTACTTTTGAGTACATCCTTTTATATCGTTATACTTATTAAAAACCAGTTATATATATTTAGCGACTAATTGGTATTGACCATGGGTGGTTTCCAACTAGTATTTTATCTCAAACCCTGATTAGGAAACTTTTTGAACCCAATGTTACAATATGATTGTAGGTAATGATAATGGAAATAACTCTCCTACATGTACTTTATTTTCGGCTTTTGTGAAGGAAATCACAAAACCAAGATGAGGCATATGTTTACTTTTGAGTACATCCTTGCATATAGTTATACTTCCTACACGCCTGTTATATATTTTTAATCCCTTTTTACATTTTGGACATGTATTGTATTTGAATATTGCGCACCTATTTGGGTTATTTTATTAAAAACACATGACATGTATTATAATCTTGCATATGAATTGACTTCTAGTTATGTTCATACTATAAAAATTCTACTGTTTATTACTATTGTATGGTTTAATTATTCTGCTGTTGAATTGTTTTTATATTCACACTTTGTTACACCCTACTACTGCGAGCATAGTCTCCCCACTGACACACCGAGGACCTCACTATTTGTAAACAACCTCTTGAGTTTGGGGATATTCACTTCATTCCATCTAACCAACCACGTTAGAAGAACCTCTGAGTGGAATCTAAAATCAGGATGTTACATATCCTATATCAGTAGATTTATTTAATTTTTTCAGCATAATATGATATCTCATGACACACAACACTCAATCTAGAAATGAGTTCAACAATTGTAAACATTTCACACATTGGGATTCCATGGTTTATGCCTTATGTCACAGGACCACTAGACCACTGATTTCATTCTTACCATAACACTCATGTGGGTGCAATTTATATGCCTTCTCTATCACTACCAAGAGGACTTAGTGAGTTTGATACCTGATGTGGTTGAGGTCTCCTCTCATAATGGTGGATTCAGTTGGATCCTCTTCTTTTTTAACTATCCATATTTTTTTTAAAATATTATAAAAATTGTTATCAAAATTATCATACAAATCTAAGAAAATATAAAACCCAACTTTTCCCTTTTAAAAAATTTAATTTATTTCCAAAAATTCCCAAACTCATCTTAAAAAATTAGATATTTTTTATAATATCTAATTTCCTATTTTAATATTCACCTTTTTGAATCATAAAATATGATTCACCATGAAATCTTCACATGTTGTAACATTGTGAAATCTCACAAAAAAACTAGCACATTTCCATGGCTTGATTATCTATTCAACCGTCATTAAATTTTAGTTTAAAATGTTTTCATAACAATACTATAGTATTCACAACTTTCCTTAATACATATTTACATCATATCATAATGAATTACACCACCCTTATTGAAAAAAATAAAAAAACACCAAAGGGAACTTCACTAGTAGTGGACTAACCCACTGATGATCAGATATAATAAATTTCCGTTAATCATCAAGATATTTAATTAATTATTTCATAATGAGTTCATTCATAGGGGGTGTTAGGAATGCTTTTGGATCCCTACAATATTTATAATTATATTATATATATATTTTTTGTGTATAGATGTGGGGGAATTATACCTTTCAAATTAGATACCATCTAACACATCACTTGTTTTCATTATCACAACACATTGAGAAATTTACATTCCTCTTAATATGAATAATCAAAAATAAATTGATACTGGTACTGTGGTTGAATATCCCAATGCATTATATCAAATGTTTAGTTGAAAAGGTTTGTACTCAAGTACTGTAATTTAGTCATGAGATGTTACAAGAGATGTGAAATCTTGTCTATCCAATAGAAAACTATGGTTATGATGAATTACATGTATGAGGTTGATTTAGTTAAATCCACATTTTCCTTTGGAAAATACCCACAAATCAACAATTAAATTTCTAACTCATCCCAATAATCTGTAATATACGATAAATTAAATTCATCCACTAAGGATATTACCATAGCCTTCTATATTTCAAATATTAGGTTTTTATCCCTAAATAAAAAATTAATTTTCCCCCTTGGAAATTATTAATATATCTACATGTAGATAATAATGGTCTCTAATGAATGAGTGGGGCATCATTATATTCTTCCATATCAAGAATGGTGAAGCTAACACAGATGTAAAAAATTTCAACTTCCTCATGCATGTCCTAAAAAATTACTTTAGGATTCACTATTGATTAGTTTACCATTTTCATGGATACCTTAGCATGATTTTATTTTATGTTCCATAATTATTATGTAAATACATAAGGAATGAGTTTAAATATAGATCTAAGGTCTGATAGATCACTCCCAAGATGAAATTCTCAAATATTGTAGGGAATAGTTAAACTTTTATGGTCTCTCGATTTATGAGGTATAATTCCAGGAAGACTATTTAACATTAATACTGAATTTAAATAGTCCACACATCACCATGTATCTTAATTTTAGAAAAAATATCTTTATATAATTTATCATACTCAGTTATTTTCATGATTGAATATACAAATGGGATATTTATATAATTACTTTTAAATGAATCCTTGAATATTAAAAATTAACCATCCAAATTAACATTATTCAGTGTTTATGGCTATGGAGGAGGTGGTGTGTGAGGTTTGAATATTTTATTGAATATTTACTTTTCAATTTCATTCCATTATTTTAATATTTCCCATACTCTCTTGATCTTCCATAACATTTTCTATAACATTAATTAATATTTTTATTGGGAGGACATATTTAGGGGATAATTTGGTTTTCTCTTCAACTTATTAGACAAGATTCACTTTTCTCTATATAAATTATGTCATAATGCATAATACAACAAAATTTTCCACATATATTGGGTTTAACCTTGTGTTTACCTATATATTTCATTATTTTCAAATTTTATTTCTAAATTTACCTAAACTAAGGTAATTTCAAAGTTTTTCACACAATGTTATAAATTTTGGGTTATATTTTATTGCATTTCAAATTTCTATTAAGTTATTAAAAAGTATTTTTAAAAATAGATTATAAATTAGTTTGGCTACATGTCGAAGTAGGATCATGATTTTTGGTTTTCATTTTCCAATTTTACTATTTTTACTGATAGAACAATGATCAGTATATGTGTTGAGATACATTCCCCCATGATTAAATTGTGGTTATAAATGTAGGTTGATCATATAATATTAGTGTACTCATGTTATTTTTTAGAGTTTTAGTTTCCAATAGTTCCATCCATATATGATTATGGTAAATATATTTACAGTTTTCATTACAATTGATTTCATAAATTCATATATTTTAATTTAAAGAGTTATCTTCAAAAACATTTTTCACATATGTGTTATACATAAACATGGAATAATAATGAGGACCTCCATTGTGGGATAAATATTCAACATAAACAAATTTCCAGTAGTTGTTTTAATTTCTAAATTACTATATAGTTTAATTTCATTGTAGAATTATTTTATTTTCTTTACATAGGTCATTATGTGTTGAGTAAAATTAGACAATATGTATTCAAATTTTTCACAAGAATCTATTATTTATTCGAAGTCATTTGTATTGAAAACAATTGAGGCCTCAATTATTCTTCACATATTGGGCTATTATGTAATACTGATATAAAATTTTATTAATATCACTACCTAGTTAAATATAGTGTTTGGGTCTACACTATCCAACCAATTTTTATCTAGTACATAAAATCAAAATAGAAATAGACTAATGGTTGTTGTTTCATAGGTTTCCCTATTTTGTTTTAATGTGTCACAGACATTGAGAAATAAATTTCAATACATAAAAGTGTCTCCACTACCCATTACAGTGAATTTACGATGTTTATTAAAACATTTTTATAATTGATGACATCAATTCAAAGTGATTAATTTATAATGACCTCATTGGATAGTGGTGGTAAATTATTATATTAATTTCAATCACTATAGTTAATTGAAATCAATGATATTAAAAAAATGATATCAAGGATTCATATGGGTGTTTCTAATCTACCATTTCTCATAATACATATACTAGATAGAGTAATAGTTAGTAAAATAGTTTAAAATATCAGAAACTAGTAGATTATAGTTCTACAAATGGATGTTACCAACATAAGATATTTGGATAATCAAATTGGAGGATTGAAGGTACATTTTATCAGATGTAAGGAAGCATAATAAAGAATGTGTTGTTAAATTATGATAAAAATTTCATTAGGTGAACACATTATCTGAAAGTAGAATATAAATATGGTGATTGTTTCATTATTCATAAGTGGGAAGTAAAATTTTACATGATGATGGAAGTATAATGGACTAACTATAGGTGTTATATAGAAGATAGAATGGATATCAAATTGGGATATTGTAGATATACGTATGGTGTGATTGAATAACTAATGTTATAAAGTGTTGGATGTATGATTGGTGGATTTAAATTCCTCTAGATTGTTGGAGTAAAAATTATAATGAGATATTATGACAACCAATTCATTTTCAAGAAAAACATGAATGTCTTAAAGAAACGATAATTGTCGTAATTATATTTACATTCATGGATGATAGAATTCACATATGAAATATCCATACAAGGAAACATATAACATTTACTATAATATTATAGTACACATTTTATGATATTTATATAACCCTATTTCACTCAGTACATAAGAAATGTAGTTATGGTGGTCAAAAGAATGATATCAACAATGTGTGTTTTGGAAAAAGATAATTTCCCAATGTCTATACCATGGGAAGCATAATGACCATTTTTGGTTTATGTATGGATAATTGGTCACCTAGAAGAAAAATTATATATAAAATGGAAATTAAATAAAAGTAGAAAATTTAGTAAAGTTATGTAGAATATGGAGGAATAAAAGAAATGATAATTTAAATGAATTTTGGAATTTTATGTACAAGGGAATGAAATCATATTTTTAAAATATGATTAATGATGAGTTGAATTTTAAAGGGTCCTAATCATAGATAAATGGGGATGATTTTAAATAAATATATATTCAAAATGATATTGTATTACATGTAATTGGTAGTTTAGTGATGAAGTGAATCAAAATATCAGGAAAAAATAAACGTATAAAAAGATGAGTTGATGCCTGGGGAGATTGATATAACTCCAATAAGTAAATTTTACACGAGTTAAAGAACCATATGTTATGTTAATTAGATATGATGATGAATTTTGTTGAATATAAGTACTATATTCCTGAAACCTAATTGTTTTATATATGCACTCAAATGTTTATGGCGTAGATTTTAAGGAACCAACTGATGGTGTGGTTTCATATAAAATTGACGATAGATCAATTAGTAAATATGAATTCAACTCTATGTGATGTAGAAATAAGAAGGATAGAATGAAGTAAGAAAGGTTGTTTTTCCTTGGGTGATAGTAAACCAACGTATCAGAAAAAATTCATGATTAATGACATGAACAAGTTATAACTAAAATCTATTGGGTAAAATTATAAATATTATTTAAATTGGATAATATATGTTTATTATATGACTGATCATCAGAAATTTTTAATAATTTATTAGTGAAATGGATGAAGGTCACTTAAAGCATGAACGTCGTGTTACAGGTTTTCCGAACATCAAGTTGTTTGAAGACTCATGAGTGAAGATATGTCAATGGAAAAAATAGATTTTGTGAAAAATTATTCCAATAGAAGTAAGGTTGCTAAATTAATCAAGGAATATACATTTCATTTTTGTAAATTAAAAAAATAAATGCAATGAAATTATGGACATTCAATGTCGAAAATTTATAAAAGGACTTCTATGATTAAAAATAATATTTTCTAATGAGTATATGCAATTGAAAGATCATAGGATTTTTTATTGAATATTTCACCATGATATTGGAAGGATAATTTAATAATGATTGAATAAATATAGAAATTGTCATATATCTTAGAGATCAATGATCTAAAATAAGAAAACTATTTTGTAAATGTATGAATATGAATGTGCAATTTCAATAAAAACTCAACCTAGATAAAGATTGAGTGATGTGAATAAAAAAATTAAAGTAATTATGCAACATTTAGTTTAGTGTAATTTCATTGGGTTTTAAGATTTGGAAATACAAGAAATAATGTTTTGAAGAAGTTGAGTATTGTCACCCAATTTTATGTGATTAAACGTTGAGAGGTAACCACCATGAAAAAACAAATATATATTTCTCAAATATTGATGTTCTTGAAATTGTGATCCATCTATTAAACATATCAAAAACATAGATATGATTATGTGTATGCTGATTATAGTGTATTTTCACTTAGAAGTTATATATCCATCCATGAGGATATTCATGAATAACATTTAATGATTGCAGGTTCAAGTATAAACAACACCATATTACTACAAAGAGTTAGAATGATCATTTTAGGAAATTGATCAACCATATGCATAATATTATGGTAATCATTTTTATGGGTAAAAATATATATACTTGGTAAAGGATAATAATTGTCCATGTTTTAACACTTGTGAGAATATTATAAATCCATGGTTTGGGAATATAATTGGATGTTGCATGATGCCGATTTTCAATATTCATAATGAAACTAATAAAAAAATTTCTATAGTTTTTTTCTTTCATAATATGTATTTTATATGGGAGTAAGTGTTGTGGAATAATAATAATGATTAATACATCCTAATATATCAAAGAGGATAAAAAATTAATAGGGGTAAATGTTTATTGAAATAATTTGGTAAAGAAAACTTATTCAAAAATTCACCCCACAAAATGTGTTATCATAGTCCAAGGGGAGTATCATGAGGTATAAAAAATAAAAATGTTCCCAATATATGAGTATAATATTTTTTTCATTATTGTTTTGACTAATTTAATTGAATTTTATATTTCTTAATGTTGTCGAAATTTCTCACCCAATGTGAAAAAAGATATTGAGATATAAGTGTAACAACATATGTTTCTTCTATTAGTTGTATTGTGGATGTTTTATTAAAAAATTAAAATTATAAAAGAATAAATAATAGCGAATAAAAAAGAAGTTAGCCTTGAAAAATATAGTAAAGAGGATCTTCTACGATGTGAATTTAAACAGTGTAGAAGATACATTGTTTAATATTTTATGATTTATCCTATAGATAAAAAATGATCAATCTACGCAATGTATTAATATATTTAAATATATAAAAAATTAATTAAAAAAATAAAATATTACATGAATTTTTTTTAATTACAATAATGTGGATAAATAATTGAATTTTTAAAAGGACTACAAGGTGAAAAATCAAAGCTATAATCATAACATGATGGGGAATATGATGCATTATCCAAGGAGATTCAAAAATGTTAAACTCTCATTGAAATGGTTGAAGTAGAGGAGCCATTATTTACATTTAAAAATTAAATAATACCCATAGTTAAATAATAATTACAAGTATATGTATTTGAGAAAGTATAATTTAATGAATTATTTGAAGTACTCATTCATGTATGAAAAGTTATAGTCAACATAAATAACTAATAGTTGGAGACCAAATAATGAAGAATAAATGAGCATGGAAACTCACTATTAGATTAATTGATGACTCATTATGGTCACATATGAAATCTAGAAGCCTAATGTGATGTAAATATTTAATTACATGAAAATTCGTAAAACTTATTTTTTTTTGAGTTGAGGATAAAATTGAAAACATTGATGCTAGTAAAAATAATTTTTTTAATGAATCTAACATAAGATCCAATGGTACAATTTAAAAAGAATTTATTAATTTATAGAATAATAAATATGTTGAAATTTGATTCTCAATGTTAATGTAATATATAACATCCCCTAAAAATGATAATATGGTAAACCCATATTCTAGTTAATCTATTTAAAATATTTCTAATTCACAGATTAGAAAAAATTATAATCCTAGAAAAATATAAAAAAGGGTGAATAAATGTGATCATAAAAATACGATATCAAAATTCAGGTATTAAAATAATAAACAATGAATATATTCCTGAAAAGGTGTCTGTAATGATAAATGTCCTATTCAAAATATAAACAATACCTCCACCAACCAAAAAAATATAAGGGAAGTCAAGCATTCCAGTTGGCTGTTACATTTATTATAGAATGTTTGGACAGTGGATCATTGATTTTTGGGAAAACAGACAAATTCTTAAAAAATTTATTTTGTCTATATTAGGAGGGAGAATAGAAAATTCTAATGGAAACTAATCTGCATGAATAAATAGTTCATGGAATATGGAATGTTTTTTAATAGCCAACAGATTCTAATATCTTCAAATGCTCTATGGAATTTCTAGAGGAGGTGGTCATAGTGATGATGAGTAATTGTTTATATACACTAATGAAAACACTAGTAAAACCAATAAATGAATATAAAACCATAATATCAATGGTATCCATTCTCGATTATTAGTGAAATAAGATAGATAATGACCCCTGAGTCCTACCTCCGAAAGGCCACAAATTGGTGACTAACACAAAGGTTATTAAGAATGTCATGAATATGAGAGGTAATATCATCAATAGAAAATTAGGATTGGGATATTGGATACCAACCGCCTAAAAAATCCAAATAAATATAAAACCACTGCTATATTCATGAAAGATGACAATGTAATAAAAAAATTATATATGTAAAGAATGAAAAGACAATATGACGACAACAACGCAACAGTAGCTCCAATTCCCAAGCTAGTAATGACTAAATAATTCTCTCAAGTCCACTTAGATAAATGAAATATAGTTTATAAATATATATAAGGTGATCATAAGTTTTATACCCAATATGACTATATGAAAGGTCACTTGTGCATATGTCAAAAGAGCCTACTAATGCACCAGTGAAAAACCAGTCAAACGAGTATTCATGTGAACAATAAAACTATCCAATAACAACCCAACCATAGTACTATCACCAAATATAAATTGTAATTAAAATAATAGAGTATTAAAATTATATAATTAATGGTTTCCCATAACTACTTCCTCCAAATCATCCACTCTCATCCCCAACATCACACGTTATGTGATCTAATTCCATTCATGTCATCACACTTCATATCTTACCATATTTTATGTGGTTTATTATGTGTCACTATATATCCTAACCAATTGAATGATCTATAATATTTTTTTGAATCATTAAAAAACCCCACATCACCACCTAATCAAATAAACTGGGCTGTATGGTATCACAAACATGAAGAAAATCAATCTGATACCCTTCTTCTTCAACGAAGGACCACCACCACATATCAATATCATTACCATCACTAGGTATCCCTAACACCATTTGTAAACATCATGAGAAATCTATAACAATATTCTTCATCATAACATGTCATCTCCAACAAAATATCATAGAATCAGTACAATTTTTATGATGAAATTGGAAGATGGGTAGCCACCCATCTATTTCACCAACAACTTTCATGTTTGGGAATACACCCAAAACCTAGAATGTTTTTGAGTTTTTACATCTTTGAAACCTAAGTATGGTATATTTATAAATAACATGAAAAATATAATATATATTGATAATACCCAACACCGATCTTAGTTTTTCACATCTAAATCCATTAATGTATCCCACAACCCCACCAAAACTTCTCACGTCCTCACCCATGAAACTCTGCCACCACTAATGTTACACACCATAAAACGAATACATACATAATAAAAATTTAATAATCTATTTTAAGACAACTAATTTTAGGTTTACTAGTTATCATCAAACATTAAATTATTATATTTTAATTTTATATTTAATGGGAACCCACTATAACCATCACTTCATGTTAAATTTAAAAAAATCATTAATCATTTCTTTCATTAAGAAAAATTTCTCACATTGATTTGAACCCATACATTATTAAGTTAATTCCAATGAATTTTAATTTTAATTTTTATCATTTCATTCCATATATAAATATGTTTCTACATCAATACCCCTGATAATAACACATCCACCTCATTCTGAAAATCATAACATCTCATGCCAATCCATCTCCGTAACCTAACAATGTCAAAACTACATCCACATATCCCAACCACTGATTACCTACCCACACGAAATATCATTCCATCCAATAATATAAATTCATCCTAAAACATTTTTTATTTGAACTTGGTCACACCATTTTCAGACCATTTCTCAAAATATCCCCACACTATATTAAATAAAAATAAACAACAACACAATCCCTTAACTTAAAATTCATCATCCACTAGAATTACATTTTCAAATTCTTATATTGGGATTTCATCATATTACTTTATCAATTTCATGGATTTACCGACACAATTTTAAAATTTCATAGGAATCCAGTTCATTATCCATATAAAATTTATTATCCTTTTATGCACATTGATATCATCCAATCATCACAAAAAGTAACACAAATCACATCGACTGCAAAAAAAAGGCTTCCAACAACCATGATTTTTCTAAATAATAAATAACATGGATAAAAATAATTAAATATAAAAAATGTTAAAAACACTTAACACCCCTCCCCATAATTTTTAGATTAAATAATTTTTTTCTCTAATTATATAAACCTATACTATCCAACCAATTGATGTAAAAAGAATAAAATTTCCAAAAAATAAAATAAATGAGTAGACCGAGTATCACTATAACATCCCATTACACTTCTAACATTTATTTCATAAATCATGTTGTGGTTTTATTTTTTAATTATTCAGGTAGGTCTAAGAAGTAATTGGGAGGATTCATATAATGGTGAAATCAGATATTTCTTGGATTCATGACATTTATTTTTCTATTCTCATGTTTTTATGGGATTTACAAGCCATGTAATGTGGTTACATGATGTGTGTGTTCTAAAATAATAATGAACCAGTTTTTAACAAAATGTGATGGGTTTTTTTGGAATTTTTAATTACATGACATGTAATTTGTTTACACATCGTTTAATTTTCAGACCATTTTTCTTAAACATGATGTTTCACTAAAATTGATATTACCTCTTTTACAAATTTCATTGATCTGGACCCAATAGCCCTCCCTGAGCATTTTTAGAGCCATCAATACCTTATGAGTGTTTTATTCATCAAACAGTCAGGGTTTGCGAATGAAGTGTGAAATTACATGTAAGTTCCCTCCTTTTCACTTCATCTGTTCCTATTTCTATCGTTGTGTTTGATAGACTATCTTAGTAATGATGGATTTAGGCTTTGTATTGTTGAATCTAGTCTCCAGGTTGAGTTCCTTGATCCTTTGTTCCTTATTTCATTTTGGTGGTTTCTATAGTGGTATTTTTTTTATTATGATAATGTTAACTGGTTCTGTTATGATTTCCAACATTTAATAACTCTTAATTTCTTGATATAACTTCAATTGATTGATTTAAAATCAATTTGATGAAGCTGATTTCGATTTGTTTTTTTGAAACCCCAATTTTATTGAAATGGGGGATATGGATTGGGAAGTTGGATCCTTTGAACGAAATTGGTATAACCCCACCAATACTATTATATTAGGGTGTGATTGATAAATTTATAAAATTTGGAGAAATATAAATTATTGAATTTAAATTGTGAAATTGTTTTGATGGAAAACTATGGAAATTAAATTGGTTAAATTTATTTCAAATTGTATTTCATTAAAATCACTTAAAATGGATTCTATAGAATTGTAATGCCCCAACCCCATAAGTCCATAGTCGGTGCATTATTAAGTATCATTGGCATGATCACAAAAGATAAAGTCTCAAAATAAAATTAGTTTAGTAGCATTGTAAGTACTAGATACATTCATAAGGTTTACATTACATCATAAAATGGAAAACTACAACAACATTGTTTCCATAGACAACACTGATATCCCATAGACTATCCCTACAGGTCAGTCCTAATATACTTCTTCGCATCCTGGGAAAAATAAAACACATAAAGGGGTGATCCCAAATGCTTAGTAAGGATAACAATAAAGAGGAAACTTTCACAAATAATCATAAATATTTAAGGCAATGAATAAGACTAAAAAAAAAGTTTTTTAATCATGAAATTAAGCATAATATGGAAAAGATGAAATCAAATAATTCCATTTACTTATTCACATGGATATTATACTAGTCGAATAATCACATGAAATATCAATAGCCACTTTCACAATGATGGAATTTATAATTCCATACTTCTTAACCACATAGTCAAGGCCTTGTGCCAAGAATAAAAATAAGATTTTGTCAAGGCCTTGTGCTAAGACACTAGTTTGTCTCATGAGACCTACCGATGCGTCGAGGATCTATAGTGGGCTCCACTCGTCACTTACTAAGTCCAATGCATTCCTCATATGAAAAGGTTTAAACATAACATAAACATTCATATTAAAACTAGCATAAAAAATTTCATTACTTTATCCATAAACCATGAATGGTGTAAAAATAACACATCTATAGTCAAAAATATCACAAAACCTTCAATACAATATGGATGTTTTGTATCATAATAAATCAACTTCAAATAAACTTAAAATCCATCAAAGGATGTGGACATAGATGAAATCAAAACCTTTTTAGAGAAATGTCTCTTTCTATTTTGAAATCATTTAAAAGTCAAGTAATTATAAAAGAAAACGTTTATTTTTGAAAATATTCTTATAAGCTTTTAATAGAAGATTCGATGTCGTTATAATGGCAGAAAATAGCTTCACCTTCCGTATAAGATAAAAAAACATTCTTACCTTAATTTTGTCGAAAACATCATAAAGTACCTTGTTTAGAAAATGATAGAAAGATTCTTTTATAAACATATTATAAAAGTCAAAAAAGGGTATAAATGAATTTAATCCATAGTCTATAAAATATTAAGAATCTTTCAAAATACATTTTCAAGAAACATGGATGTGGTTGATAAAGAGGTCCTAGTAGATAATTACGTATAAACAACCTCAGATAATGAAGAGATTGTAGAATTAACCCTTACCATGTACATTTCCTTGGTTGAGGGTAGGTTAAACTATTTTATAATGGTTAAATAATTGTTATTAAATTATACAACAATCATATACATTAATGTGATATCATATATGATCTTTTAACATTGATTTGTTAATAATATTTTAGTATTATCGTCGTTTTGGGTGTTAACTAATTCATTTTCCTTTGTATTATTTGTTACGTAAGTAATGTTTGTTTTGGATAGTATGTATCTTATTCATATTTAAAATTATATTAAGTATATAAACATTATTTTTAATCCTCTAATTAAAATTAGTCTTTTATGGATACGATGGGGAATGAATCTCATCGCGTTCGTGGAGACGGTAATCCATACGTACGAACGAGCGACACTATCATTATTTTGATATTAAAATAATATATAATTGGATGGTATATCATATATAAAGAATAATTATCATGTTATATTTATTATTTACATCAATTAAACATCATTATTATACACATCAAAATAATAATTTATTGAATAACAATTACACCACGACGTGGAGATGCTAAGCCATACGTACACACGTATGGTGACATGTCAATCAAAGGATGGATAGAATAATGAATATGATTATACAAAATTTATAATAATATCACATTATATAGAAGATATTGGAGTTATTATTTTATAATGGAGACAACAAAGAAAGAGGAAGTGGAAGAATAAAGGAACTTGAAAGGGGTGATGAAATATTTACCTCTTCTTCGGGTTCTTCCTTTTGATTTGATCAAAAGGGCTCCTTAGGTTGAATTTATGACTAAAGTAAGGCCTCTAGGATGAAGGTAGGATAGTTGAGAAGGTATTTGGGTAGGGGTTTGATGGGAAAAAAGGCTTTTAAGGTGTGAATTTGAGGGAAGGGGGAAGTGTCCTTTAATATGAAGGGTGAGGGGCACCTTAGAAAAAGCTAGAAATATTATTTTATAATAAAATCATTTTCAGTTTCTAATGGTAAAAAAATAAAAAATTTAAAGTATAAGGTGGGGATGGGTCTAAAACCCCTCAACAAATAGGTTTCAGACAGTTTTGGGTAACTATATTAACTTTATCTTTTAGATTTAACTCTTAGTTAAATAGTTTGACATTTACCATGTCTCTTTGTATTTTTATATTATATGGTTAATAAAATTAATATATACTTACAAGAGAACCCCAAGTGGTTTATTAATGATTAAAATATCATTATATAAGTCTTTTTGATGATCCTTAGATTTTTAGGAATAGAATATCAATTAATAATATAATATTTTTTTTAAAAAACTCTTTTATGTCAATTTTGACACTATTTGTTAATTTGTTTTTTCTAAATTTATAACAGCATTATTACTTTAAAAAAATTCATCTAACCAACCCTAACATGTCATATTAGCCTATAAAATTATTGTAATTCATAAAAAGTCTCAAATTATATTTATTTGGATATTTATAATATTAATTATTTTAATATTTCATTAATTAGGTAATTACTGCATCATCATTGTGTCATAAATAAATTAAATTATTTAATGACTAAAAATTATAAATATAATACCATTATGTAGGAAATATTTTTATATTTTAATGAAAATTTATAGTCTAATTTATCTTATGTGTAACCGTATATTAAAAATGGTTTAGTTATTAGACTTTGAATTTAACACTTTTAACTCTTCATTGAATTAAATAATAATAAATGTCCTAATCTAATCCATGTGGACCTAAAGGATCATATTTTATTCCTAAGGTTCATTTTGGTCGAATTAAACTTATCCAATAGAATTAGGACATGTGTTAGTGTAATAATAATATCATTTTTACCCTTAATTACCCGATTTACTTTTAACCGTGGTAAATAAAAGTAAAAAGTTACTATTCACCAAAAATTATTTTCATCGTATTGAACCACATTTTACTTACTCATATCAACCATTTCACTTGGATTTTTAAAATTCAAATCACAGAAGTGGTAAAATTATGTTTTATGTAAATTTGCAAACACTCCTAATAGGTGGATAAAAGATGGTAAAAAGTTAAATAAAATTTATATATAAATATATATAATTATTATAAACTGACTCTAATGAATTAAATTGAACTTATATAGGTATTATGAATCTATTTTGACCTAAAATAAATTTAAATAAAATAAATAATCATTTAAATAAAAATTCTGTTTTAAATTATAACTCAGTGTTTTTCATTATTAATCAAAAATTGAAAGTTTTCAGAAAAATACCAAAAATACAGCCTAGGATAATTTTGATATTCCGAATCCAAAAATGAAGTCCATTTTGAAAGATAAAATTTATAAAATTTTAAAAAGTGTGTATTACTATTCATAACAGCTACTTTGATTGGTTGTGGTGTGTTAGAACTCAAGGTTGCGTACAACACATGCTATTGTATTATTCAAAGAGAAGCGTACCGTGGAAGATTGGGGTGCTACATTCTCCCCTACTTCAAATAATTTCATCCTAAAAATTTCTAGAATATTACTGCATAAAAATACTCAGGTGGTTCATCATCATAAGTTCTTCGGGTTCCCACGTTGCCTCTTCCATCTTATTGTTTCTCCATAGAACTTTTACCAGCCGAGTCATTCAGTTTCTCATAACTTGTTCTCTTGTATCAAGAACCTTGACATGCTCTTCGAAATAAGACAGATTGGGTTCCAATTATAATTCCTCATAGGTGAGTACATGCGTTAGGTCATGCTTGTATTTTTTCAACAGTGATACATGGAATACATCGTGAACTTTGGAGAGACTTGGCGGCATTGCCAAATGGTAATCTACAACCCCAATTCGTTCTAGAATTTTGAAAGGTCTGATGTACCTGGGACTTAATTTTCCCTTCTTACCGAAACGTATAACACCATTTCATGGAGATACCTTTAAGAAAACATGATCACCTACCGGAAATTCTAAATCCTTCCTTTGGTTATCAGCATAGCTCTTCTACATACTTTGAGTTTCATTGATGTGGGTTTGGATTACCTTCACCTTTTCCATCGTTTCCTCAACACGTTCCGGGCTTACGAGTTTTCTTTCACCAACATCATCCCAAAAAGTTGGTGTGTGGCATATCTTTCCATATAACGCTTCATATGGTGCCATCTGAATACTTGAATGGAAGCTATTGTTATAACAAAATTATACTAGAGGTAAATATTGATCCCACATACCTTGAAAGTCAAGTGAGCAAGATCTTAACATATCTTCTAAAGTTTGAATAGTCTGTTCTGATTGTCCATCAGTTTGGGGGTGGTAGGCAGTGCTCAAATGAAGTTCAGTATCTAGGGATTTCAGAAGACTTTTCTAGAATCTTGATGTAAGACAGGGATCATGACCAGAAACAATCTATAGTGGTACTTCATGAAGTCTTACAAATTCATTAATATATAGTCTTGCTAATCGTTCAAGTGGTAAATCTTTTCTTATAGCAAAAAAATGTGCTGACTTGGTAAGATGATCAATAATGACCCATATTGCATCGTTCCTTCTAGGAGTCTTTGGTAGTCCCATGACAAAGTCCTTCATAATATAATCCCATTTCCACTCAGGTATGGGAATAGGTTGTAAGACTCCTCTAGGCTGTTTCCTTCTAGCTTTCACTTGTTGAAAAACCGTACATCTTGACACAAAATCAGCAATATCCCTCTACATGTTGTCCCACCAAAAATGTTCCTTCAAATCTCTATACATTTTGGTGCTACCAGGGTGTATAGAGAAATTAGAGCTATGAGCATCATCTAACAATTCCCTTTTCAGATCAGGTATATCAGGAACACAAAGTCTCTTCCCAAATTTCAAAATCCCATCTTCATATATGAAGTCGATAAATCTCCCATCATTCAGATATTTAATATTCTTTTGAAATTCCTCATCATCATCCTGAGAACTTTTTATCCTTTTTAGTAAAGATGGTTTGGAAACCATTTGAAAAAGTATTGATGTTTCACCTTCCATGGTTATTCCCATATCCATCTTTACTAGATCCATATATATAGAATCCTCTTTAACTATCATCTTGTTTAGAACTCCATGACCCATTCTGATCAAAGCATCTGCCACCTTATTTGCCTTCCTCGAGTGGTAGTGTATAATGCAATCATAATTTTTTAGTAGTTCAAGCCATAAACTTATCCTCATGTTGAGTTCTTTCTATGAGAAAATATAATTCTAACTCTTGTGATCTATATATAAATCACATTTTTCACCATAGAGATAATGTATCCATATCTTCCAAGAAAATATTACAGGTTATAACTCAAGATCATGAGTAGGATAGTTTTGCTCATGAATCTTTAGCTATTGTGATGCGTAGGCAATAAACCTATCATTCTACATAAGGACACAACCAAGTCCTTTCTTTGAAGCATCGCTATAAATAACAAACCCATCATTCCCCGATGGTAGAGTCAATATAGGAGCATTGACTAATCTTCTCTTTAGTTCTTCACAACATTCTTCACACTCTTTTTTCCAATAAAATTTAACCCCTTTACGTGTGAGCTTGGTTAATGGGTTAGCCAATCAGGCAAAATTCTGGATGAAATGCCGATAATAACCTACTAAACCAATGAAACTGCGTACCTCAGTTATACTCATTAGTGCTGGACATTCATGGATTTCCTTGGTCTTAGAAGGATCAATAGAGATTCCATCCTTAGAGACAATGTGGCTAATAAAATAAATCCCCTGAATCCAGAATTCACACTTACTAAAATTCCCATACAATTCATGTCTTCTAAGAGTCTTCAGGATAATGCACATTTGATTTTCATGATCTTCGTAGATTTTAAAGTATACCAAGATATCATCAATAAATACCACTACAAAGTTATCAATGTATTCCTTGAAAACTTTAGATCCATGAAGACAGAGGGTGCATTAGTCAATCTTAAAGGCATTACTGTAAACTCGTAATGCCTATACCTGGTTCGAAATGCTGTTTTTGGAATGTCTTCCTTCTTCACACACAACTGATGACATTAAGATCGAAGGTCAATCTTTGAAAAGTATTTATCTTCATGAAGTTTGTGAAATAAATCATCAATGCAAGGTAGGGGATACTTGTTATTTATTTTTATAGTATTGATCTCCCTGTAGTCAATGAACAACCTCATAGATTCATCTTTTTTTTAACAAAAAGGACATGGGCTCCCCGTGGAGAAAAACTTGGGTGAATAAATACCTTATTACTTAATTCCTCTAGTTGTTTATTTAGTTCCACTAATTCCACAATGGCCATTATATAAGGGGTCTTCGATATGGGCCTCAATCCAGGAATTAAATGAATGGAAAACTCAATTTCTCATTCTGGAGGATGTCTAAGTAACTCTTGTAGAAACCCATCAACATATTCTTTCACAATAGCTACATCCTCTATTTGAACATTCCCTTCCTCACCCACAATTATTTAAATCTCTTCCTCCCCAATAATTGAATTTAGTTGAGGTACTGGGGGTGGATATAGATAAGAATTAGGTGGTGACGTTTCTACTGTAAAGATAAGAAACTCCTTATCATTATTATAAAAAATAGTAACCTCCTTCTTCTTACAATAAATTTTTTCATCATGATCCGAAAGCCAATCCATACTGAGGATTATATCAAATTCAATCATGGGTATGACAATGAGATCATTAGATAAAGAACATTTATATTCACTAATGGGGACTAATTCACAAAACTTTGTTGCAATGATACTTCCCTTAGTAATTTTGACTGAAAAATCCCTTGTTAAATCAAATTGGAAATATATAATTTACTTAGAAAATTGGGAAGATATTAAACAATGTGATGATCTGGAATAAAATAAAGCATTTTCTAAACTTGAGGAAAACATTAAATTACCTGCCACTACGTCTTTCAGAGCATCAACCTCTGTAGTAGTGATAACATAAGTTTGGCCTTGATCCCTTGGCCTCTTTTGAGGTAAGTTCCTCTGACTCTTAGGACATTCATTCACATAATTCCCCCTTTCTCTACAATTGTAGCATTCAACATCGAAAGCCTCTTTCTTCCCTTTGTAGTCATGAGCTTGGTGTCCTTTTTCACCGCACTTGTAACAGACTCCCATTCCCTTTAGGCAAGTACTAGGGTATTTATTCCCACATTTACTGCAGGATGGGTATTCAACTTTTCCCTTCATCCCCATATTTACATTTCTAGAGTGTTCAGAATATCTATTATTATCTTTCTTTGCTTTAAAGTCTTAAGACTTAGAGAGTTCATTTTCTATCCTGATAGCACATGACACAATGTCTTCATATGACGATAATGTTTTTGAGACTAATGCTCGATGGAGAAACATTTTTAACCCATCGAAGAAATGATCAGTCTTACTTCTTGGGTTACGTATATAATCTTCATCATGCCTTGCTAACCATGTAAAGCTAGATTCATACTTTGTGACATTCTCATCCTTCTTTGGCCTCAGACTCAGAAATTGTCTTTCCATACCCCCTCGATGGTCACGAGGAAAGTATTTTTCTAAGATTTTTTAAACTACCTTAATTCCATATTTGATACTTCATCATATTCCTTTGTGTTTTGAATCAATGACTACCATTGATCAGTATCTCCAGTGAGGCGGTAAACTGCCATGAGAACTTTTTCCCTTTCGCAACTCCCCAAGGCATGGAATATTATCTCTATGAAATTTACCCACTCCTAAGCTACTAGTGGATTTGTACCCTCATTTAATGTTGGTGGTTGTTTCCTCATGAAGTGATCTAACATTGATCCTCCACGCTGCGGATCAGGGTGCTCCATACGGGTAAGGTAATTATTCATAACTTGAGTGAGTTGTCCCGGTATAGTGATAAGCTGATCAGCACCAGTTGTATCACCAACACTACTATAATTATCTTGAGCAAGAGGGATATCCCTACATGGAGTGGGTACATTGATACAGTTTTCATTCCTTCCACTGTGCACCATTTCTAAACAATGGCATAAACTAGATTAGTTTATGAATCACAATACATAAATCCAAACTTGTAAAAAACTTATCATAAATTGAACAGTTTATTGATATAATCCATAATCATAAAAAGGTTTTCTTTGAAGAAGTATATACTTATAAACCCTTCATAATGGTTTGTAAAGAAAATAAGAATTATCCTAAGCATATCATCAGAGAGTGTCGTAACTAAGAGTGCAGCAAGGCTCGTTGTCATGCACCAGTTCCCATTCGAGTCAAGATCAAAGCGATGTTTTCAGGTTTTACCCCTAGGTACATCTGTGCCAGATCCGCCTTTACCTGCTCGTATCTAGACAGGAATGTATTGATTGGAAATCTCACAAAATCTCTACACTACCAAAATTATAGGAAGTTCTTCCACACTAATCCTCAAATCCTATCTTAGGGTAATGTGCTCTAATCAGAGTTTTTCTAAATCTAGATTCCAAGTTTTTTACTAAACTTACAATGATAACAACTATAACTCCCCGACTCCAGAATACCAGATTCAGTGCATTATTACGTATCATTGGCATGATCAAAAAAGATCATTTCTTAAAAAATAGATTAGTTTAGTAGTCTTGGAAGTACTAGATATATTCATAAGGTTTACATTACATCATAAAATGGATAACTAAAACAACATTGTTTTCATAGAAAACACTGAGATCCCATAGACTATCCCTATAGGTTAGTCATAATATACTTTTCGCATCTTGGGAAAAATAAAACATAGAAAGGGGTGAGCTCAAATGCTCAGTAAGGATAACAATAAAGCCAAAACTTTCACAAATAAGCCTAAAAATTTAAGGCAATGTATAAGACTAAAACAAAAGCCTTTTAAACATGAACTTCAACATAATATGGAAAAGATAAAATCATATTATTTCATTTACTTATTTACATGGATATTTTACTAGTCGAATAATCACATGTAATATCAATAGACACTTTCATAATAATGGAATACATAATGCCAGATTTCTTAACCACATAGTCAAGGCCTTGTGCCAAGACTACAAATAATATTTTTTCAAGGCCTTGTTCCAAGACACTAGTTTGTCTCATGAGACCTACCGATTCAAAGAGGAGCTATAGAGGGCTCCACCCATCACTTACTAAGTCCAATTCATTCCTTATATAAAAAGGTTTAAACATAACATAAACATTCGTATTAAAACTATCATACAAAATGTCAATACTTTATCCATAAACCATTAATGGTGTAAAAATAACATATCCATAGTTAAACATATCAAAAAACCTTCAATACATTATGGAATTTTTGTATCATAATAAATCAACTTTAAATAAACATAAAATACATCAAAGGATGTTGACATAGATGAAATCAAAACCTTTTTAGAGAAATATCTCTTCCTATTTTTAAATATTTTAAAAGTAATTTAATTATAAAATAAAATATTTATTTATGAAAATATTCTTATAATCTTGTAAGGTAAGCTTTGGCATTGTTATAACAACAGAAAATAGCCTCACCCTTCGTATAAGTTAAAAAAAACATTCTTACCTTAATTTTGTCGAAAAGGTCATAAAGTAACTTGTTTGGAAAATGACGGAATGATTCCATTATAAACATATTATAACATTCAAACAAGAGTATAAATTAATTTAAACCATAGTCTATAAAATAGTAAGAATGTTTTTAAATACATTTTTAAGAAACATGGATGTGGATGATAATGAGGTCCTAGTAGATAATGACGTATAAACAACCTCAAATAATGAAGAGATTGTATAATTAACCCTTACATTGTAATTTTCCTTGGTTGAGGGTAGGTTAACCTCCTATATAATTTTTAAATAATTTTTATTAAATTATACAAGAATAATATACATTAATATGATATCATATAGGATCTTTTAACATTGCATTGTTAATAATATCTTAGTATTATCGTCGTTTCAGGTGTTAATTGATTCGTTTTCCTTTGTATGATTTGTTAAGTAAGTAATGTTTGTTATTTATAGTATGTATATTATTCATATTCAGAATTATATTAAGTATTTAAACATTATTTTTAATCATATAATGAAAATTAGTCTTGAATGGATACGATGGGGAATGAATCTCATCGCGTTCGTGGAGACGGTAATCCGTACGTACGGACGAGCGACAATATCATTATTTTGATATTAAAATAATATATAATTGGGTGGTATATACTATATACAGAATCAGTATCATGTTATATTTATTATTTAAATCAATTACACATCATTATTATACCCATACAAATAATAATGTATTGAATAACAGTTACACCACGACGTGGAGACGGTAAGCCATACGTACACACGTATGGTGACATGTCATTCAAAGGATGGATAGAATAATGAATATGGTTGTACCATATTTATAATAACACAGCAGTATATAGAAGATACTGTAGTTATTATTTTAGAATGGAAACAACAAGGAAAGAAAAAGTGGAAGAAGAAATGAACTTGAAAGAGGTGAAGATATATTTACCTCTTCTTCAGGTTCTTCCTTTTGATTTGATCAAAAGGGCTCCTTAAGTTGGATTTATGACTAAATGAAAGACACTATGATAAAGGTATAACACTTGAGAAGGGATTTGGGAAGGGGTTGGCTTAGCCAAAAGGCTTTTAAGGTGTGCATTTTAGGGAAGGGGGATGTGTCCTTTTATAAGAGGGGTGAGGGGCACCTTAGGAAAAGTTAGAAATATTATTTTATAATAAAATCATGTTTGGTTTCTAATGAATCAAAAATGAATTATTTAAAGGATAATGTGGGTATGGGTCTAAAACCACTCAAACAATAGGTTTTTGACAGGTTTGGGTTACTATATTAACTTTATCTTTTAGATTTAACTCTTTGTTAAATAGTTTGACATTTACCATGTCTCTTTGTATTTTTATATTATACGGTTAATAAACATACTATATACTTATAAGAGAACCCCAAGTGGTTCATTAATGATAAAACTAACATTATATAAGTCTTTTGGCCAATATTTAGATTTTTATGAATAGAATATCAATTAATAATATAATATTTTTTTAAAAACTCTTTTATGTAATTTTGACACTATTTTTTATTTTTTTTTGCTTAATTTTTATAACAACATTATTACTACAAAAAAAAAATCATCTAACCAACCCTAACATGTCATATTAACCTACACAATTAGTGTAATTCATAAAAAATATCAAATTACATTTATTTAGATATTTATAATATTTATTATTTTAATATTTAATTAATTAGGTAATTACTGCATCATCATTGTGTCATAAATAAATTAAATTATTTAATGTTTAAAAAATATAAATAAAATACCATTATGTAGGAAATATTTTTATATTTATAATTAATATTTATAGTCTAATTTATATTATGTGTAACCCTATATTAAAAATGGTTTAGTTATTAGACTTTGAATTTAACACTTTTAACTCTTCATTGAATTAAATAATAATAAATGTCATAATCTAATCCATGTGGACCTAAAGGATCATAGTTTATTCCTACGGTTTATTTTTGTCTAATTAAACTTATCCAATAGAATCAGGACATGTTTTAGGGTAATACTAATATCATTTTTACCCTTAATTACCCTATTTACTTTTAACCGTGGTAAATAAATGTAAAAAGCTACTATTCACCAAAAATTATTATCATCTTATTGACCCACATTTTACTTACTGATATCAACTGTGTGTCTAGGATTTTTGAAATTAAAATCACATAAGTGGTAAAATTATGTTTTATATAAATTTGAAAATACTCCTTGGAGGTGGGTAAAAGACGGTACAAAGTCCAATAAAATTTATATATATAAAATTATTATAAACTGACTTAAATGAATTAAATTTAACTTATATAGGTATTATGTATCTATTTTGACCTAAAATAAATTTAAATAAAATAAATAATCATTTAAATAAAAATTCAGTTTTAAACTATAACTCAGTGTTTTTCACTATTCATCAAAAATTGAATATTTTTAGAAAAATACCTAAAATTCACCCTAGGCTAATTTTGATATTCTGAATTCAAAAATGAAGTCAATTTTAAAAGATAAAATTTATAAAATTTCAAAAATTGGGTATTACTATTCATAATGGCTAGTTTGATTGGTTTTGGTGTGTTAGAACTTGAAGTTGTGTACAACACATGCTATTGTATTATTCAAAGAGAAGCATACTGTGGAAGCTTGGGGTGTTACAATAATCCTTTGGGTTTTATCATGTGAAAATGGAATATTTTGATTAAAACCCCATTTTTGTTTTTAAATGGAAAATTATAATTTTTAAAATGGGAGAATGGGATTTAATTTTATTTTAAGGAGCCTTAAAATAAATTTCCAATTGTTGATTTTTACTAGAGAATGAGAAATACAAGATAGTTAGTGAGTTATTTGGGATATACATGCATGGATGGGAATGACGTAGAACTATATTGACACTTTACAACACTAACTAAACAATTCTTAGTATATTTAATTTCCCAATGAGACATGGCTGAGTCCACCCGTTCTAGTTTTGAGGGATGTGTGTACACATTTCTAATATTATAACTTGATTGTGTGAGGATCCCATAACCTGGAAAAATGGTAACTCATGGAAGATGACTATCTATCTCACTTTTTTATATATGATAGATAAAAATTTTCTAATGTTTGTGAACTGTTTTATGTGCCTTATTATTTATGTAAACTATTTTATATAAAAGTTTTTATTTATTCGATTTGTTTTAATTATTTCCTTCACTTGAAATGAATTCCATATTTTAAAATGTAAAGCCTAATTTTTTGAAATATGATTTTGAAATTTCATACCTATTTATTTAAAAAAATTATAGGAACAATTTATGGTTAATTAAATATTGGAAACATATTATGGAATCCATGGTGAGACCATAATGGGTTTTTAGCTCACACCTTTCTTATGCCTTCAGGTGTTTGATGATTATCTCTTTACATGTTTGAGCAAGGGTGGGGAAACTCTTAGAGTTGGTTCTAGTTATTGATCCATAGATTTGAAGTGTTATGTTCATTGGGACATGGGATGTTTATATTTATTTTTTATAGTACTTTTATGTATTACTTTTTTTTTCATATATTTTTGAGTTTTAGTACACTTCTCCCAGTGTGTAAGAACCGAGTGTTTCACTTAGGTTTGGACCCTTTAAATTTCAGTCAAATTCTTTATTTCTGACTTAATATGGATAAATAATTAGTTAGAAAAGGTACCAGGGGTGTTTGGTGATGGTTTTGAGCCTATAAACCATGCTTTTGGGAGATCTAGGCTTGGCACATGGCTTGTAGTGAACTGTGTGGGGGAGGGGACATGATTAGAATAAACCATGCTGGTGGCATTATTATTTTAATTGAGAATTACAACATGGTTGGCACATGGTTTACCTAACTATGCAACCTAATTTTGAGGTATTCCATTTTTCTTGGTACCCATGCATGGTTTGAAAATGGTTTAAAAAACCATATAGATAAGACGTGCACGTTCTAAATTTGGGGTAATTTTACTTTCTTCCCTTATTGATCTCATTATGCCCCTCATTTTCCCCCAATCGTATCCCTAGTATGAAAAACCTCAATTTCTCCCATTTTGGATCTTTTAGAAGGCCTAACATATGGATCATGATATATCCTTCATCCATGACCTATTATATCATATGCTTATCATGTTGTATGCATAATGGTGAGTACTCAATTATTTTTAATCTATTATTTGTCTCACTTTCTCTTGACCTAGTTATCGAGGTGTTTGGGTTTTTACCTTTATCTTTGATAAAATATGTTATAATAAAAAAAAGAGGATAATAAATAATTATTAGATTCATACAAGTCTATGGTGGGTGGTATATATCTCATCCCTCATGTTCATTGATTTTTGGAACTGTCTTATGGGGCCCACCAATTTACTCTGGTGTCATTTCATTAATTTATACATCAAGCTTATAATTGTTAGAAAAGTATTATTATGGTCTTATCAAATACGTGATTATATATTAGTGTTTATACCCCCAACTCATTCCATCTCATGTATGATTTTTTTTCTATAAATTTTGTTTTAGTGTTTTGACATGTTTGAGACTCCATTCAGTTATTCCATGGCTTGACCATTCTGATGATATGGTTTTCTATATTTAATGTCTTGATTTAAATTTTGAATTTAATAACAGAAATCACCATGTGTTCTCATCACATGAACCACATATGGTAAGTGATTTTATTTCATAATTAAACGTGAAATGGAAATCTGCATGTTTTATAAGAATATAACTTGGAATTTTTTAAATGTAACTAAAGAATAGGATTCATGTCCGTAGAACAACATACCATATTAATGTAAAGTAGATGATTGAGAATTGTTTTTTGAAAATTACTTAAATGGATTAAATGAATGGTTTCATAATGTATGTCCTTGTCAGACTATTGTAAGGAATGGATTGAACCAAATGGAATATTATATGACTTCATTATGTAATAGGAGTGGCCTGAATTGAGATCAACTTAGATTATATAGGGAATGGATTGAGCACTAGGGAACCACATTACGATTAAAGAATATAGATTGATTTTTTTGAGACCCACCTCTAACCCAATCCTTGTCTGAATTTGGATTCCAGGTATGACACCATAGGATTGGTTCAATATTATTACAGGATTCTGTGGATATAGTACATGGATCTAACATTGACAAGTAGGTTTCAAGGTCAATTCACATCAGGTCCTCTGACTTCTTATCCGCATTTCACATTGGATGAACTGCTTATACCTAGTAGGGATATTATTGAGGAATTCCTTATACTATGCTCCCAAGATTACACTCTTATCCTAAGAAAGGCTACATTAATAACATAGTTGGAGACCCTTGAGGATTAATTCACACTGTTTGTTACCATGGGACATCAATATTAAATAACATTATAGGTTTCCTTGCTACATCTTAGAACATTCAATATTTCTAGAATTTGACTTATTTTAAAAATCGTAATAATAAAATAATTAACTGGATACTTATGTAGAAACCAGTCATGGGATGAATAAGGTACTTGGATACTTAGTTACATTGTGCTTCATTACTTTATACATTCATTCCTTCACACTATTACATTTCAATTACCTGGTTCGAATATTATAGACACCATTGGCGGTGTCCCACTGAGATTTATCTCACAACCAATCTGGGAACCATTGGTACCCCAAATGACTACCTGATAACTGGTTTTGATATAGGGAAGCATATTTTTTTGAATAACTGATTGCTTTTTGTGTTATTATGGAGATGGTCATAGATTCCCAAGCTAGTGCTCAAGATTCTTGTAATAGTTTATGTAATCCTTTTTCTACATTGGGGTTTTCATTCATTCATTCTATATTGTATCAATGTTTTCCATCTTACTATATACTTGAAATATCATCATCTGTTGTTTTATCTTATTCTAGTAAATTTAGTTATTATTATCCTTGTATATTTCTATTTTTCATTATGTTTACTAACATTTCTTCCACTATTTACCTCCCTTTATATCTTGCTACTCTAACACTCTAGTAATGAGGGAATAGTCTCCCCATGGACACACTATAGGCCCTCATTGTTAGTCAATAGCCTTTAGTGTTTGGGTAGATGAACATTAGTCCATGTGGACTACCAGGCTCATGGAACAAATTAAATTGAATAAGTTTCTATGACATCAAAAGTTGGTATCATAAGGGTTATATTTTTGATTAACTATTTATAGAAAATAGATTGGTTATTTGGAATTCTTGGGACTTGGTCATAAGTCATGCTTGGGAATCGTGAACCCATGTTTGGGGTAAAGGCCGAGTAAACAAAATCATAATTAGTTTTCTATTTTTTTCAATTATAGTAGATAACATTTCACCATTTGGTGATTCACAAGGAGTTTAGTGTGGTTGATTATTCACCTGATTGAGATTTTGTTTTTTCATTTTTCCAATGATATTATGGAATAAAGAATTTTTACATGTATTATATAGGTAACTAGAATTATCATGTCATGCATATTTCCATTTTATATTGGTGTATTAAAATAAATTCTAATGTATGACATGTTTGTGATTATTGAGTTATGTTTTGGAAGTTTTAGTATGCTTGTCCTGCTTTTGGGTGAAATAATTGAGTGATTTTCTATTTCAATTATAGAGGTGTTATGGGCCCTCATGGGTAGAAATGAGTAATTTTCAGAATTCTGCCTTTTAGTAGAAATTATAATTAGTTTCATTTTTAGTGATAATGAGTATGGGACCTGATTCACTATGAATTAATGTTCATTTTATTGGAACCATGATACAAGTTATAAGCAGAAGAAAACATAAAAGTTGAATTTTTTAATGAATTTATCCAGCCTTTTTGTGTTTATGAATGTTAATTGAGTGAACATAGTAATTAAATGTTAAATAAAGAAAGAAAATATTTCCTATAAATTTTGAGGCAAGTTAATATTGGCCCTTCATCTATTAGAACCCATTAAAATAATATCTGTGCACTTATTGATACCTAGTTGTCTATGTGGGTAGTTGGGGTAGTATACCTTGGGTAGTGAGTTTTCATACATTTATATTCCACTATTGATGTGTTCATTATTATTATATATTTCTTCTAAGGCGTGTGGTTTTCATTTGCAGGCTAATGTCGCCATTATGTCCTCATTTTGTATGCTATGAAGGTAGAAACAAACATGCTCTAGAAGCGGTGGCCACACAACCACTAGTATTACTACTAAGAGTGCCACATGAGGTAGCAACTTCTATACCTGATATGGGAATTTATTCCATGTCTATGATAGTTTCATATATTTTATACAGTCTATACATGGCAATATATGTCATGCACCTACGATGGTTGATCAAACTTGTGAGTTCCAGCTATAGCATCCTCCCATATTTTTGAGGGATGGAGGTTTGCAGGCTATTCAGTCTTGGATAAAGGCCACCCTATCTATCTATAAGCATCAGTAAACACCTCTATAGTGGAAGGGAAATCATTCCATATACATGATTCGGGATTTTCCAAGCATTTGTGGGATGTGATTACCTAGGATGGTCATCATTATTGCATGTTATTAGTTGATTTCAATAATTCCTTTTATTATTATTTACTTCCCCAGACACTAAGAGATGAGAGAGAAAGAGAGTTCTCGAATAATGAGAAGGGTTATATGTAATCTATGAATTATTCTGTATCTTTCACCGAGTTTTAGTTCTTTTCACCTCTTTTAGACAGTTATGATCTTTCACGTGTTTGCACTTCAAGTATGGTCTTGTGTACGCCATCTGTATATAGGTGAATGCATTTTTTCTGCCTATTTTTTCTTAAATATAACATTTTTCTGTTATCATTGAGTGCAATAGGATGAATGGTAATAACACCTGGAATTGAGGATCAATTTCGTGGCAGGCCAGTCGTTATCTCGGTGGAAGTAAACATTCCCTCAAGGATTCTTATTAGGGAATGTGCCAACCAGAGTTCCTATTATGAAAACACCATTGTGTGTTAACAGTGTGGATATCGGGGGAACCAGATGACTCATTGTGTTGGAGACCCAAATAGACTGTTGGGATTGTGACCATATTTTTCATCTTCAGAGATTTCAAAATACATTTCCACTAGATTAGTGTAAAAAGGTTCAGTTCTAGAACCACCTTTTGAAGCAAGATATTTTGTGTCGCGTTAGGCGAGGAGTTATAAAATAACTAGAAGGAAAGTATGAGGATGAGGTTCTTTAAATGGTAGCCATAACCCTGATCACAAGTAGTACCAACCGAGCAGTTATGATCATGGTAGTACAATTGTTTCACATGGTTTTGGATCAGGGCAGTTCCTTGAACTAAAACTGATACCTGCAGATCAGGCTTTTAGACCATCAATACTACAAGGTACTATTCTAGTTTCATCTACTATATTATATATTTTATTTTAAATAGGTTCTTTCTAAATATTTTATCTTTGTATCTATTATATAATTTCTATTACTTTATATGTAGTATTAACATGGTGTAATGACCCTAGATACACAATTAAGTGTATGCGCTGGGGGCCTATTCCAGTGTAAGAAATGTCCCCTTATGGCAGGTAGTTACCCTTTCATATTAAACCTCTTCATTCATGAGAAAATGGAGTTAGATTTCATTCCTATGATGGATTGATTGGTTTAAAATAATTCCTTTATAGGATTCTATCACCACATGGTATATTTTACATCACCAAAGGGTAGCAGTTATCTATATAAGGGTATGTGGTATGTCTAGGCTAGTAGAGAATGATAAGAGCATCATTGGAAAGGTAGTGTGACCACCCAGATTGCAAATATATTTATGGGGGATCAAGGCTTATGGGAATAAAAATTTCATCCAATAGTACATCATTTTTGGGATGTATTTTAGGATTAAGTTTATACCTTACCTTCCAAGAGTATCTCTTCTGTCCATTCATCCATAAAGGATGTCACCTAAAGAGCATAAAAAGCTCAAGTGATTGTTAGAGGATTTATAGGAAAATGTTTTTATACTTAGTACATCCTTTTGGGGTTCACCCATGCATTTTTCCATGAAGTAATATGGAAATACACATCTATTCATGGATTACAGTTGGTTGAACCAACATATAGTGAAGAACTGATATCTACTACATGGAATAGATGATCTCTTTGACCATCTTTGAGGATCTAGAGTAGTATCTAAGATCATAATGAGTTCGGGATATCACCATGTGTGGGTAAGTCCATCAAACACACCTCATATAATCTTATGTAGTAGGTATGGTCTGTATGAGTAGCTTATTATGTCTGTAGGTCTTATGAACTCTCCCGCCATTTTCATGGCCTTAATGAATATGGTTTCCCATCCCTATTTTGATTTTTTATCATGGTTTTTATGGACGAAATATTGGTGTATTATCATACTCATATAAACCATGATAAACACCTTCATATAATTATTAGTATGCTGAGAGTTCAACAAATTTATACCATGATTTCTATGCTCTAGTTACAGATTGACAAATTTCACTTATTAGGTCATATCATATTAGAATCAAGAGTATTTATTGAGCCATAGAAGGTTAGTTCTGTAGTTTCCTAGGATCATCCAATGAATTTCATTGATATATAGATATTACAAGCATTTCATAGACGAATATTTCATCCTTAATTCAACTATTATGGGACATAAAAAGAAAGGTGTTATTTTCCTGTAGTTAGAAGCATGCAAGTAATCCTTTTTGGAGCTGAAGGGGGGGTATCTTGATACATATTCTTATTCTTCTAGATCATGAAAGATGTTATATCATATTCTGTGATGCATCAGACACTGACCTAGGAAAAGATCCAATGTATAAGGATAGATTCATTGTGTACATATCTTGATAGTTGAGGCCCCATAAATTAAATTATCTGACACACAACCGTGATCTAGTAGCAGTTGTCGATGCCTTATGTTTCTTGAGTTACTATGTTTTGGTTGAGTGATTTTTCATGTACAAGGAACAAAAGATCCTAACATATATCACTACACATCAAGAATTGAATCTCAGATAGTGGAGATGGGTAGAATATCTATTTTCCTTCTACTTTGATCATTCCTATGCATCTATGAAGGGAAATGTAGTGGCTTAGGTCCTATGTCAAAGAAGAAAAACATTCCATATGGGAAGCCAATGGTTAATTGATATTTATGGCCCTCCTCTATGAGATGAATATGGAGATACATGGTATTCACGAGTAGTCTTATCCGTCATCCTTGACAGTTACCCCTTCCCTACTTGAGAAGGTAATGGGTAGACAATGTTTCGATCCCGAGGGCTTGGTTATCTATGAGACTATATCAAGAGAAAACCTACCTGTGGATTGGTCTGTGGATATACATGATATCCTACATATTCAAGGGTGTGTCTATGTTACTATATATATGAGATAAGAGTTGATGCAAGAGTCCCATGCTTCTTAGTTGGTAGTTTGTAGATACCCATGTTTGATGTACAAGGACATTACAATAATTTTTTGGAATAATTAATACAAGACACCTAATGAATCCCAAATACCATATTTGTTTAGTGTCTTTAAAAACATAGAACATAATATTTTAACTTTGTGATAGATCTTCGTCATCTCTTACAAAGTTTATCCCATTTTTTCCAAGATAATTCATTTATTTATATCCTAGGGAAAATAAAACATAAAAATGGTGAGCTAGAATTCTTAGTAAGGGTAAACATGAAGTACATAAAACAAAACAGAAACATTTCAACATAAAAACATGAACATAAAGATTAAACTTCAATATAACGAGTCATGAAATAAATCATGGATGTTTGTAAGGAATAGATAATTAAGTAACATTAAACATGATTGAATAGAATTGAAATAAAACATGTAATTGTGGAAAACTAATAATCACATAACATGATTTCCATATTATCCAAGGCATTGTTTCCAGTACCATCACAGTAGACAAAGACCATTACTGAATATGGTTTACTTGTAATTCTAGACATGTATTAATGAAACAGATTTAATGGACATTCCAGTCATGTCTATCTCATTAGATATAAATTTTTACCCATTGCATTGGAGGGATATATAGGATCGGCCCATCTAATTATGAAATAATTCTCACATGTGCCACAAAAACATAAATCATTCATCATAGCATAACCCATGAAATAAAATGGGATTCTTCAATATCATTTCATCATAACAAAATCTATATAAGATAAATGGAAATCATAAAAATAATTACATCAAAAATAATATAAAATAAAATTAATAATAGGGATAGAGACATAACCCTATTTCATCTTATATGGAAAATAATTTTGAAAAAACACTTGAACATAATTCTTGAGGAAAATATCATTTTGTCTTAAAAAATGTTTTCTTTTCTCAAAATGAAACAAAATTGTAAAAGAAAAAAAATTATTTGAAAATAAACATGAAATAGTTTTAAGTAATCTTCGTTGAAATAAGGGGTTAAGGAGATTTAAAAATCTTTTCATGCACTATAAGTTAAAGTAAACATTCTCCTCAAAATTTTACCTGAAAATTCCAAAAGTAACTCATATGGTAAACAAAAGAAATATTACTTCCATACCACACAGTAAAAGTAAAAAAGGGGTAATAATGACATTAAAAATACATAGATGAAGAATAAACATTTTTTGAAAACATTTTTATAAATCATGGACATGGATGATAAATATAAACCTAGTAAATACTTATGAATAAACATTTTCAAATAAAAATGAGATTGGAAAAATTAATCCTTACCTTAGGTATGATATGAATATTATATATTAGAACCTCAAGTATGATTATTTAAATAACATTACTGATTTATTACTGAATCAAAATATTTTTTATAATGACATTTATGATCATATTTTTAGTCTATTGTTAGTAACATTTCATTGTTACTCGTTATTCAGGTATTAACTACTTTATGTTGTTATGCATTATTTTTTGGATAAGTTATTATTATTATTTTTAAGTTATAGTTATATCATTTACATAATGTTATTATTATAATATATATTATATTTATTCATTTATTTAATTTATATAATCACTCTTCAATGAATATTATGTAGAACAAATCACATCGCACCATGGAGACAGTAATCCGTACGTACGCACGAGCGATGATATTGTTCCCATAATTGGTGTATGGTATTGAAGTAGATGGTGTATAGTATCTCATAATTAGTATAATATTATAATAATCACATATAATTATTACTTACACGATTATAGCCATCCATATATGGTGGTGGTGAAAAAATAGATTACCCCACGGTGTGGAGACGGTAAGCCATACACACACACACATCGATTTCTTTTTTCATAGGATGGATATAAGGTGAAATAGGGTTATTTAATATTTAAAATAACATATTAGTATATTATTGGTATATATGTTATTACTTTATAATGAAACAACTAAATAAGAAGATGTAGAATAAGAAGTAAACTTGAATGAATCGATTGAAGAGATTATCTGTTCCTCGACGTGCCTCCATTAAATTTATTCTTATGGGAATAGATTTGGTCTCTTGAGAAGTCCAAAACCTCTGTAATGTTACTTGTGTTGTTTATAAGAGAAATAGGAACGTTTTTTTCTATCATGAAGACTCAAAATGGAGTGTAGAGGAGAGGGAGGTGGTGCCCTTTTATAAGAGAGGAGAGGTGCACTTAAAGAAACACTTAAAATATTAATTTATTACAAAATTATTTTCCATTTAAAAAGGTAAAAAACTCATTTAATTAGAATATAAGATGAGTATTGTTATAGATCCTCTCAAACAATAGGTTTTAGACATGTTTAGGACTAAAATTTTACCTTATCTATTAGATTTAACCCTTAGTTAAAAAATTTAACTCTTACCATGTCTTCTTGTATATTCATACTATATGGTTAATATACTTACTATAAAATTACAATAGAACATAAAGTGGTTCATTAATTAAATGTTCAACATTATCTATGTCATTTGGTAGAATATTATATTTTATAACTATTATATAATTTAATAAAATATTATTTGTTTTAAAAACCCATTTATGTCATTTTTTATATTATTCATATCTTGAATTTTTTAAAATCCATAACAACCTGATTCCTTCTAAAAAACATCATTTATTGAAATATAAAAACTCTTAATCATCCGTAAAATTGATTGATGGCATAAAGAGTTTGAAAATAAATTTATTTCAATATTTATAATCTTATTTATTTAAATCATTCATTAATAAGGTAATCACTACATCATCATTGTGTCATAAATAAATTTATTTATTTATTGTCTAAAAATTAAATATAAAATACCATGATGTAGGAAATAATTAAAATTTATATTTAATATATATATAAATATATATCAGCTATATAAATATATATTAAAATTGTTTTAGAAAAATATATATGTTTAGGTTATAATTATCTTTACATTAAATTAATCCATATAAATTGTCATTTTCACATCCAAGTGAATCCATGAGGACCCAAAATAGACACAAGAATGAATATCACCTAAAATTTCCCATCAAATAGGATTAGAAAATTTGTTAATGTCATTTAATATTATTATAATATTATTTTTAACCCGTATTTACCAGATTACACTTTTACCATGATAAATAAAATATTTACTCAAGTTACTATTCATAATGCCCAAAATTTAAAAGGTACCTTTTTACACAATTTAAACCATATGATAAAATATATGGAATCTAATTTTTCAAATTCAAAACACAGAAGTTTCAACAATTAATTTAAAGTTAACTCCCACTATCAAAACCAAAAAGTGGGTTTTAAGAAGTTATAACTATCAAAAGATTGACATGTTTTAATGTCCAATTTTAAATTAAAATTACTTCCAATTACCAAAATGGTATTTAACCATAAAAATATAATCTAATTACACTTTTAAACCAATTTAAATTACAATCTACCAATATAAATAAATTATATAAAAAGGCAGTTTTGACTTAAAATGTGGGATTTTCATTATTCATTAAAAGTGAATTTTATTAGAAAATAACCAATAAATCAAATTAAGTAAATTTTTATGCACCTCTTCCAAATAAGAAGTCTATTTTATCAAATTTTACTTATAAAAGTGTAAAAAACAACATTTAAAATGGGTTCTCCATCAAAATGTGTAAAACTGCATTTAAAAATAAATACTTTTCTAATATGAAAATTTTATTTTGTTCTCATGTCATGTTTTTGAAAATGTGTAAGATGAATGATAATGTTATAAAAAATTAAAAATTTGGTTAATAATATTCATAACAACCAGTTTATATATCATTAAATAATAATATTTTAATAATATATCGTTCTTTAGTGAAACTCAGTATCACCTACATTACAAGATATCGAGGAAGGTCTCTATTACATGTAACACAAGAAAAGTCAGTGTTTCATGTAGTTAAATATTACTTTGGTGTTGTGTATAACATAATCAAAACATAGTTCATTTATAAATTGAAAAAAAATTTATACTCAGTGTTGCGTGAAATGCATTATTTCAAAAGAACTTGAAATTATGCGTAACAGAAGTTAATAATCCTTTGGCGTATACTGCAAGGTAATATGGTGTTGTGTATAGTGAAATATAATATTGGTGTAGCATACAAAACAAGACATAAATGGCATTAAAGGTGTCTATATCATAAAATATTGGGGTGTTACATTCTACCCCCTTAAAATGATTTTTCCCTAGAAATGTGTCAGGGTTATAAATGGTTTTCTACTTGAATGTATCTTTGATGGAAACCCATATTATAAGAAGTAATAATAGAAAATAATTTAAAAAAGGAAGGTTAGAAATATAACGGTTACCCAAATTAACTCATCATTGGGTTTCCACATAGGAGAACATAGGTTAGAAGTGAAAACATTGATATAAAAGAGAAATCTAACTATCATGTTCTGATGGAGAGTGATAGAGAACAAGGTTTGTAGAAATTTAACTACCAAAAATCCATAAATATGCTATGATTTAAGGGACCATCTAATTAATCATATAGGAAGGTACTAGGTTAACATTTTAGTTTTTCAAGATCCTTTTCTAAATATTGAATAATTTTTCATGACCATAAATACTTTCTTAATTTTGGTACAATCTCACCATTGTTTGTATGTTGAAAAATTTCCAATTCACCTCTTATTTAGTGAAATGAAGTTGAATTTTTCATTTCTGATGTGTTAGCAGATCATGTGATAGAATGATATTTCATTACTTCTGTTCGAAAAAAAGTTTAGAAAAAGTTATCAAATAAGCATAAGTCTACCTATATTGAGATAATACATCAATATAACAAACATAAATCAAAATATAACTTATACTATCCATAAATGGATAATATTACTATCCTTCAAAGAACTGAAAATATAAAACATTAAAAGGATGTGAACTAAATCGACTTAACATTTTTCTCACATATCTCTTTTGGTAGTTCTTGGTTGTCACATTCTGAATATGTGAATACTTTAATCATATATAATAACATGAATTAATCTTGAAAATTTGTAAAAACATGAATTCTATCAAAGTAAACTCTTTTCGCACACCAAAAGTACCAAAAATTCTATATAATCAATCCATGATATAATTTTGTCCTTATATCAATCATGAGATCATTAATACTATCAAACATATCATTATCTCTTTATCCCTACATTATGTCTGTATCATGTTCTTTCAAAAAATATCTAAATCACTTTTCATTATTACCAGTACCATATACTTATGGAAAACCACAACGGACCAATGCATAAATATTTCAATATTCCATAATACCATAAGGTACCCCTATAACATTATTCATGAATTCCAATACATAAAAAATTCAATCCATCCAGTTCATTGACTGGAATGGAATAAGTCCTTACTCAATTTAGATATAACTTCTTAGGATAGGGCATTGAGTTGGGTAATGCTCGTGTTCTCCAAAGATAAGGCATTGAACTCTATGACAACACATTACTCTATGAACCTTTTCACCACATAGATAACATCTTCCCCTCCATTTGAGGTATTCCTTAGGGATCTTATTCCATTATTCTTGATATATAGGAAGTTTAATCTTTATTATATTATGTTCCTCACCATGAGAACATGAATAAAAGTTCATCTTCCTATTATCTGATGACATAGGAATACCACTAATGATCACCTTGTTATTCATATATCGCAATGAATGATTCGACATAATCACAATATCTTTCTCTCTAGTCATTACACAATTTCATTGCTTATAGTCACCAATTTTTCCATCGTATTCATTGTTAACACAATTCCTTCTGTTCCCTCCATTGACTAAAACCAAAAAGAAAAGTGTTAAGAATACATATCAGAGATTAAAAACACATAAGTAAAGTAAATTACTTATAATATTTCAATCTAGGATATCTTCGGTTTAATCCTAGTTTATTAATTTTTATCATAAAAAATGTTGGATTTTATCCAATACATGACTTATCCTTAGGAAATCCCTATACATACCTTAAAAATATCTCTAAGGATCTCACTAAATTTTTTGCATCCTATTTTCCAAAGGTTGACTAAACCTTCACTATGATACCAGCTGTAGAAACCCAAGATTGATGTACATGGACCTTACATTTCTTTTTCAGAATAATTAATATATGACACAAAAAGACGCCCAAATATCTTATTAGTTTAGTGTCTTTGAAAAAATGGAACATAATATTAAAACTTTGTGAAAGATCTTCAACATATCTCATAAAGATACCCCCCTTTTTTTCCTATATAAAACCATTATTTATATCCTGGGGAAAATAAATCATAAAAAGGGTGAGCTCACATGTTTAATAAGGGTATACATGGATAATACAAAACCAACCATAAATATTTGAAAGTAAAAAGATGAAAATAATGTTTAAACATCATAATCTTGAGTTATGAAATAAATTTTGGCAGTTTGTAAGGCAGAGATCATAAAGAAATATTAACCATGATAGAATAGAATTGACCTAAAACATGTAATTGTGTCAAACTAATAAGTACATAACATGATTTCCATAGTAGCCAAGGCATTGTTTCCAATACCATCTTTGGGTACAAAGTCTATTACAGAACTAGGTTTACTTATCATTCTAGCCATGTATTATTGAACCAGATTTACCAGTCATTCAAGTCATTTCTATCTCATGAGATGTAAGTCATTACCCAATGAATTGGTGTGAGATATTGGTCCCACAAATCTTATAATGAAGTCATTATTAATATGTCACAAGCATCATAAATCATTCATCATAGCATAACCCATGAAATAGAATTATATTCTTAAACATCATTTCATCATAATACATTCTATATAAGATAACTGGACATCATAAAAATAATTCCATCATAAAAACAATAAAATAAAAGTAATAATATGGATAGATATGTAACCCTATGTTATCTTTGTTGGAAAATAATTTTGATAAAACATTTGAACTTATTTCATGAGGAAAATATCCTTTCTTCTTCAAAGACTTATTTTTTCTCAAAATGACAAACAGTTTTCAAAGGAATTTATTTGAAAATAATCTTGAAATATTTTATAGGAAGCTTCATTGTAATAAGGTGTTTTTAATATGTAAAAACCCTTAATGAAATATATGTTAAAAAACATTATTTACATAGTTTTACTAGAAATGTCAAAAAGTACCTTGTATGGTAAACAGAAGAAAGATTCCTTCTATACCATGTAGAAAAAGTCAAAAAGGGGTAAATATTACTTTAAACATACATAGATGAATAGTAAAAATTTTATTATTTTTTAGAAATCATCGACATGGATGAAAAATATAACCCCAGTAAATACATAGGAATAAACAATCTCAGATAAAAATGAGATTAGAAAAATTTATCCCTCACCTTAGGTCTGATATGCATCGTATGTATCTGAACATCCTGTATAGTGATTTAATTTTTTTAGTGATTTATTCTAGAATAATAAATATTTTTATGATGACATTATGAATATATTTTCATTCTATTATTAGTAACATTTCATTCTTACTCATTATTTTGGTATTAACTGCTTTATGTTATTATGCATGTTTAGTCGGATAAGTTCTTATTCCTATTTTCAAGATATAATTATATCATTTAGATCATGGTATTAGTATAATATATATCATATTTATTCATTTAATTTTTTTATATAATCTTGTTTTAATTATGATTATGTAGAACGAATCACATCGCACCGTAGAGACGATAGGCCGCGGGTATGCACGAGTGACGATATCAATCCCATAATTGTCGAATGGTATTGAAATAGATGGTATATAGTATCTCAGAATTAGTATAATGTTATAATAGTAATATATAATTATTATTTTCACCATTATACCCATCTAAGTAAGGTGGTGATGAAAAAACAAATTACACCACAACGTGGAGACGGTAAGTCGTACGTATGCACGCCCGGTGATTTCATTTTTCATAGGATGAATAGAAAGTGAAACAGTGTTATTTTATATTTATAATAAAATATATTTATATTAGTGATATTTATGTTATTAATTTATAATGAAACAACTAAATAATATTAAGTATATGAAAAAAGAAATTTGAAAGAATCGGTATGAGAGATTATCTCCTCCCCATGGTGCCTCATTTAAATTTACTCTTAGGGCACTAGAGTTGGTATTTTTAGAAGACACGAAACACTAGAATGTTACTACGAAAGTTGATAGGATAAATTGGTAGGGTTTGGACGAGTTTGAAGGATCAAAATGGAGTGTAGAGTAGAGGGAGGAGGAGCCCTTTTATAAGAGAGACGAGGGACACTTTAGGAAACTCTCAAAATATTAATTTAGCACAAAATGATTTTTTGTTTAAAATGGTCCAAAACTCATTTAATTAGAATACAATATGATAATTGTTCTAAATACTCTCAAACAAATGGTTTAGACATGTTTAGGTCACAAATTTAACCTTATCTTTTATTATTAACCCTTATTTAACAAATTTTACTCTTACCATGTCTTCTTGTATATTTATACTATATGATTAATATACTTATAATAAAATTCCAATAAAAATTAAATTGGATAATTAAAAACAAGGTCAAAATTATGTAAGTCATTTGGAATAATATAATATTTTAGGACTATTATATCATTTAATAAAATAGTATTTGTTTTAAAAATCCATATATATCAATTTTTATATATCATGACCTTTTAAAAATCCATAAAAACTTGATTCGTTATGAAAAACGTCATTAATTAAAATATAACAAGTATTACTCATCCATAAAATTAGTGTATGGAATATAATGTTTCAAAAAAAATTTATTTTAATATTTATAATCTTATTTATTTAAATCATTCATTAATAAGGCAATCACTTCATCATCATTGTGTCATAATTATTATTTTTTGTTTGTGTCTGCAAACTATAAATAAAATTACATGATTTAAAAAATATTTTAATATTTATAATGAATTCATATATACATATATATCAGATATATAACCCTATATTAAAATCTATTTTGTAAGAGATATATGTTTTGGTTATAGTTATATTTACTTTAAATTAATTCTTATAAAATGTCATTTTCACATCCAAGTGAATCCATGGGGTCCCAAAATAGAACAAAGCATTTCCATGGTCATAAATATCTCATAAAATTGGATTAGTACATGTGTTAGTGTTTTTTAATATTATTATAATATTATTTTTTCCCCTTATTACCAGATTATCCTTTAACCATGGTAAATAAAATATTTTATGATGTTACTATTCCTAATGACCAAAAATTAAAAGGTACCTATTTAAAAAATTTGAACCTTTTGATTAAAAATAAGGAATCTATTTTTCCAAATTCAAAACATATAAGTTCATGTAATTAATTTAAAATTAATTCCTGTTGTAAAAACCAAAAAGTCGTTTTTTAAAGTAATAACTATCAAAATATTGACATGTTTTAAGACCAATTTCAA
This sequence comes from Viscum album, assembly GCA_963277665.1. Classification (NCBI taxonomy): domain Eukaryota; kingdom Viridiplantae; phylum Streptophyta; class Magnoliopsida; order Santalales; family Viscaceae; genus Viscum; species Viscum album. Next base: position 1,843,722,321 of record OY728132.1, on the reverse strand, counting down.
AGTGAAATTACTTCCAATGACCAAAATTGTATTAAATTATAAAAATATAATAAAATTAAACTTAAAAAAAAATAAAATCACAATCTATCAATATAAATAAATTAGATGAAAAGGAAATTTTGACATAAAATGCAGTATTTTTCAGTATTCATTTAAAAATGAAATTTATTAGAAAATTAACTAAAATTAAACATAAGTAAATTATTATTTCCCAATTAAAATAAGAGGTTATGTTTTTCAAATTTTGCTTATAAATTTTTTAAAATGTTGATTTAAAATGGGTTCCCCATCAAAAGGTGGTAAAACTGCATTTAAAAAAAAATACTTCTTTTATACCAAAAATAGATTTTGTTCTCATATAATGTTCTAGAAAATGTGTAATATGAATGATAATTTTATATAAAATTTAAAATGTGGTTAATAGTATTCATAATTACTTTTTTATATCCCATTAAATAACAATATTTTAATAATATATCATTGTTAAGCGAAACTCGGTATCGCATATGACACAAGCTATTGAGAAAGGCCGCTCTTGCGTGTAATGAAAGACAAGTCAGTATTCTGTGTAGTGAAGGCTTATTTTGGTGTTGTTTATAACATAATCCAATATTAGTTCATTTATACATTGAAAAAAGTCTATAATCAGGGTTTTTTGAAATGAATTATATCAAAAAAACATGATATTGTTCCCAACACAAGCCAAGAATACTGTTGTGTATACTGTAGGCTAATATGGTGTTGAGTATAGAGAAATATAATATTAGTGTAGTGTAAAACACAAGACATGAACTAGATTATATTAATCTATCTCTTAAAATCTCTGGGTGTTACACGATTATTCTTTGAATATCCAAAATGTCTCGAGATATGCGACACTATTATTGGTGTCTTGTGATGAAACATCGAATAACATGCTTTATCACTAGGTGTTCCACATATATATAGGTGAAGGAAGATAAACAAAGACAAAATTCTTTTTTATAGATGGTTTCTATCATAAAATGGAAATGGGAAGATGTTCTCATGGACTTTGTAGTCAGGTTACCTACGTCATCAAGGGTTACAGATGCTGCATCAATAGTTTTTGACCTAATAATGAATGTATCCCACTTCATTAATATTTGAGAGATTTTATTAGTGAATGAGTAGGGAATATTGTATATTAATGAGATCATATGACTATAAAGGGTCCCTCATACTATCAAATTGGATAGGGACTCTCATTTCACATCACAATTTTGGTAGGGTTAATATAAATATTTTGGTACACATGTGCTTCTAATCACAACTTTTCACCCTTTGATTGATGGAAAATTGGAAAGGACAATACAATATTTAGAGGACATTATCCAAGAATGTGTCCATGATTTCAATGTTTCTTGATAGATTCATATCCCTCTCATAAATGTTTCCTATAATAATAGATTTTAGGTGACAATTCAGATTGATCATTTTGTGGACTTATATGGTGGGTTGTGGTGTTCACCCCAATCTTGGATGTAGGAAGGTGCGTCAACACTACAAGTTCCTCGTATCTTACAAGAGACTTCTTATTGGGTTGGATAACTTGGAATGATATGACTAATACTAATTCTAGACATAAATCATTTGCCGATCGACACTGATGGCCTCTAGAGTTTTAGGTCAGGGGTGATGTTTTCCTTTGGGTATCAGACATGATAGGGCATAGATGGTTATATAATCAAGGGAAGTTGGTGCCTCATTATGTAGGGTCATTTGAGATTCTATAGAGAGATGGAATGGTATCTTATCAGTTGCTACTACCCCAGAGGTACCATCATGTGCTATATCTTCCATGATTCGTAGCTTCACCAATATCATTATGATGAATATCATTCCATTTATCTTAATGAATATGAGTAAGATGTTGATCCTACCTTTTAGGAGTATCTAGTACACATCATTGACAAAATCATGACGATTCTTCGAGGCTGGTATGTCCTGTTAGTAAATGCGTTATAGCCCAACGAACATGTTCAGGATGAGACTTGGGAGTGTGAGGCTGACAGATGTACCTAGAAGACTAATATGTTCTTTGGAAGTGTTCCACGAACCATAGTAGGTGAAATTGGGGATTCATTATTTTAAGTGGGGAAGACTATAAGAACTATATTTTTCACTTAGGTATGATACCTTTAAATTTATATTTCATTATTTATTTTGGATCTAATATGAATACATAATGAGTTATAAAAGGTGTAATGGCTTTCTAGGGTTTTTTCAGATCCTAGAACCCATCATTTTCGGTGAACTTGGTCGGGTGAATGGTTTTTAGCAAACTATGTGGGGAGATCACAGAGTTAAAGAGAACCATGTGGGTGGAATGATTTTTCTGAGAGAGCTTTACAACATGGTTGGTGCAAAATTTCCCCAACCATACGAACTAATCATATGGTACACTGTTTTCTCCAGGTACTTCTTCATGGGTTTCACACTATTTGGTAAACCATTTGGACAAACCATAGAATTGCTAAATTTTGGGTAATTATAAATTTAATCCAAAAATAATCTAGTTAAGCCACTAAATCTTCCCTTACACAATCCCCAATGGAATTAACCTTCATTTATCACATAATTGAGCTTTTTTGAAGTCATAACATAGGGATTATGAGATATCCTTCATCTGGGATCCATTCGATCTTCCATTTGTGACGTCTGATGCAAAAATGTATGTACTGGAGTCCTTTTAGCTATCCTTCGTCTCTCTTTATCTTGACCTATTTAACGAGGTGTAATTATTTTAATATTTTTCATAGATATAATGCATTTCTAGCTATTTTTTGGCTAATATTAGAAGAGGAGAGTCGTACAAGCCTATCACTCATCCCTCATGTTCATTGATTTTTTAACTTTTATTTGGGTCCCACCAATTTCATCGAGCACTATTTGTTGAATATATATCATGATTATAGTCATTAGAACTGTATCGTAAATATCTTTCATAATTTGTGACTAGTTATAAGTTGTTACACCCACAACTCTTTCCATACCATGTAGTTTTTTCTATACTAGTCATTTTAGTGTTTTAACATGTTTGATATGTTGTTTTCATGTGCCATTCCTTGACCATTATAATGTTATGAATGTCTATATTAAATGGTTTGATTTAAATTTTAATTTTCAATATGGAAAGTACCATGTATTCTCCCCACTTAACCTGCCTAAGGTATGTTCTTAAATTTGATCATTAAACGTGAAATGAAAATTGGTATGTGTACTAATAATATGAGTTGTATATTCTCTAAAAGTAATTTAATAATAAGTTTCATGTATGTTTCACCCCTTACCATGTTAATGTAAGGTTGTGGAGTGACCTTTGATTTTTTAAAATGACTTCAATGGATTAAAATAAGGGTTTCATGCTTCATGTCATTGTAGTACCAAATAATGAAAAGGATTGAACCAAATACCATATTATATGAATTCATTATCAAATAATAGTGTACAGAATCAATCCCACCTTGGATTCATTAGGGAATTCCTTGGACACTTGGTAACACCTTTCTGATTCAAGGATGCAACTTTCTTTGGTTGTGACCCACATGCAGCCAAATTCTTCTCTATTATTAGAAGCCTAGTATGCCACTGTAGGGTCCCTTAAATATTATTATAGGATTACTTGGATACACTACATGGATATATAATTGACATATGGGTTCCATGGTTAAATCCCATTAGGACTGGTCTTTTATTAGCCTCATTTAACCATGAATGAACTCCTTCTACTCAATAAGAATCTTATTATGGAATGACTTGGATTATTCCCCTTGGATTACACTCTTAGCCTTCGACATGATATATTCATAACTGATATGGAATCCATGGATGTCTATGTCACCTTCACTATTACCTTGGGGTTTCATTAACAAATATCTTTATGGGTATCCATGTTAAATCATGGAACATGCACTATTGACAACATGTGAGTTATTTATAAAAATATGATAATAAAATAACGAACTGGTTACTTATTTAGGCACTAGATGGTGGATGAAGTAGGTAATTGTGTATTTTGTTATATTGCACTTATTTACATTATATATTCCTACCTATAAAATGTTACATTTTTATTACACATTCCAAATTATTTAGACACCATTGGTGGTAGCCCACTAAGATTTTTCTCACAGCCTACCTAGGATCCATTGGTATCCTAGAAGACTACATGTTTGTTGGGGTTGATAAAGGGAAACATATGGCTTCAAACACATGATTGATTGCTGTGTTAGTATGTATCTGGCAGCAGATGACTGAGACAGAGCATATAATGCTTAGGATAGTTTGTGTATTTCATTTTGATACATTGGGTTTTTCATGTATGATTGCTACATTGTATCCATGTTTCCCAGCTTACTGGATACATGGAATACCATTATCTTTTGTTGTATGTTATTCTAGTTATTTTAGTTATTGATATTTTTTTTCTATTTTTTCTATGACTTCCATTTACTTATATTTCTTTTTTTATTCACAATAGTTTATATTTTTCTATTGTGCTACACTTTGGTAACAAGGGAATGGTCTCCCCATGAACACACCATAGTCCCTCACTACTAGTGAGTAGCCTCTAGTTTATGGGGAGATGCATAGGCTTCCATGTGGCCCATAAGGCTTGGGGAACCTATTAACATGCATATTGGTCTAGGTTGTCACATAGTAGAGTTTTTTTACGCATAAAGATTTTCCCACTTTCATCTAAAATGATTGTGGAAAAAATCATTCACCATTTATTATTGCATGATTCTAGGTGCTAGTCTCCAACCCATAGGGATCGGTAATACCCATCAGGAAATGTTCAGTACATCTCAATTATTTGCTTACTAGGGTAACCAAGATGGTTCATGAAAAAGTGGAATCAGAGCTCTAGGTTTATCTTCTTTTCATGATGTTTTTATGAATTTATGTAATCATATTGGGAAAAAGGAGGTAGTTGTGAAGGAGTTATTGGATAGATATCACGACAATGAATCTTATGTCACCAGGGGTGGTTTGGGAAAGACATCATAAGGATTATTTATTTTTATTTCCATTATTTTGATATAGATATATTGAAATCCAAATCCATATGTCTACCTATTGGGATTAATGTCATATTTTTTATATTTCTAATTTCTTATCATATGCCTCCCTAATTGTATACTGATTTTGTGTAGCATCATTCAATTGAGAAGATGTATGAATTGGATCCTGGAAAATGTAGATTTTGAACCTTAGTGAGAAAACCCTCTTTTGGACTTGAGTCTGGTGGAGGTGATCCTTCATACTATTCAAGCTATGGGACATGCACCACCATAGGTTCTTATTCAAGATCCATTTGTGGAACCTTAAAGGGATGATCTTAGAAATCATTATCACTAATTACTACTATATATTCCATCAATGTTCAAGGGATCAAATGATCATCAAGAGGATGAGGAATGGTTGAGAAGGATCATCTTTTGTTTGGGTTCTTGGAGACAGCAAAATAAATCAATGCGAAGTGTTTCACCTTCATGTTGTAAGGAAAAAGTATGAGATGGTGGGATAGAATGGCGGCATCAATGAAATATGAGGAATTAGAGTGTAATGAAATAAAATATCCTTTCACAAAATTATTATATACATATCCAATGGTGTTGGGAAATGCTACAATGTTTTTCAAACATGAGTATTGTAATAAGACTATGATAGAGTATACAAACTATTTTTCTAAGGTAGTGAATTTTTAACTTAATATAGTATCAAATAAGAATATAGAGACTCAAAGGTTAACTTTTTTACCATGATAGGATATTAATTTTTAGGATATATTTTTGAATCTTACTTTTTATGATGATGTGATGGATGGAGCATTGAGGGTCAAAATAGACCAGGATGGAAAGTCTAGGTCATCAAGGGTTTCTTTCTCCCCTAGTAGCAGCGTTGGTTCCTTTATTGGAAAGTGAAAGTTGGATGATTCTCTTGGTGGTTATAAAAAATAGTTTCATTCCAGACATTTTCATTTCCTATGTGAGGTCCTATTATTTTATTTCAATGTATAAATCTAGGGAATTTATATAGTTTTTTCACTAAGGCACCCAAGTATTGGGGCACCATTGGACGCTCAAGTCACATACAAAGGCTCTTCCATATCTTTTCAACTCTACATAGTTTCACATGATCATCATATAATTCTAAAAATATAGGTCAATAATAAGATTCATGTAACAACGTTTTCTACCATAGGCACCCACAATGAAGCTTCTTCGTGTAGTGGAAGATTCTCGAGAGGAAGTGGGTATGGGTCATGTGATTTTGAGAGGTACCATTAATATATCATTCTCATTTGTGACTACTTTATGTGATATGGCTGAATATCATTATTTTATTTCATCACTTATTTTTTAATCTACTAAATCATCATATGGATATTCTAGATTATGTAATTGATATTACTAAAACCCTTGGTACAGAGAGATAGTAGGGTCTTCTTATTCCTACTTGTGTTTTCTCTCTATTGGAAGACAAAATTTCATTTTGTTTTTAGGTTCTCAACATAAAACCCCATGAATTCAAATTTAGGACGTAATGGATCATTTCCAATAATGTACTTATTTATTTCTATCATCGAAGAGTCTACCTTACTACACCCAGTTTTGTGTGACATGTATTTCAAGTATAATTGGATATAAGGTCTCTCAGGAAATGACCTTCATATACAGATTTTGGGACAATAATATCTATTTTTACTTTGATATGGTGTAGGAATCTATGATTGCTGATCTACCTCTAATGTTTTTCAAGTTTCATTATTTTTTTCCTTCTAATTTATTTGGTTATCCACCTATAAGGGAGGAGTATTTTTATATCATATTAGTCCATGTTACTCAACATGATTTTGTTCCCTCTTACCGCATGGAACTAGTTAAACTAAAAGAGATCAAGAGTGAGTTAGAAGATCTTCTAGATAAAGGAATTATAATTCATAGCGTGTCACCTTGGGGTGCTATTTATATTTACTATGAAATATAATGGTTCAATTCACCTATGTGTTGATTACAGAAAGTTCAATCGAGTGACGGTAAATAAAAACTATTAGTTTCCTTGGATAGAAGATCAATTAGATTAGATGAAAGAGAAAAAGCTATTCATGAAGATTTATCCTTGATCTGGTTACAACCAATTTAGGATAAAAGAATTTGACCTTCAACAAACCACCTTTCAGAGAAGGTATGACCATTATGTCTTCCTTCTTATTCTGTATGGCCTAACCAATTATACTATAATGTTTTTAGCATTAATGAATAGTATTTTCAATGAGTATCATCAAACCATAATGGTTGTATTTTTGGATGAAATTAATTTTTACAATATGTTCAAGTAGGAATATGTGCATCATCATTAAAAAATTTGGATTTTGAAGAGAAATCAATGACATTACTCCAATAATTTGAAATGTGATTTCTAGATTTGGGAATTAAATTCTTGGGACATGTGGTGTCAAAACATGGGATATCAGTTGATATTGAAAATTTAAATCCTATTATGAAATGAAAACAACCATATAATTTTTTCTATATTCCAAGCTTCTTTGGCTACCAGGTTACTATCACCAGTTTTTTATATACTTCACAAACTTGGCTACTCCAATAAAATCTATAACTTGTAAGGTATTAACGATTTCTTGGGATAAATGATGGAACATGTTTTCTATTGGGGTGAAATGTCTTCCAATAACTACACCTATGTTTACTCTTCCACAGGATGAGCATACATATTTTTTCTTCTATAATGCATCACATGAAAGTTTGGGTTTCCTTCTAATGTATAGTGATAATGATGATGCTTATGGATCTCATCATCTTTGGACACATGATAATATTAATCCAACCCATGAACCTAAAGTAGAGTCTTTGATGATAATTCTTAAGTGTGGATTTCATTAACATTATGAAGAAACATTTACAATGTTTTTAGACCACAAGAGCATGAGTTATATCCACTCTCAAAATTATTGGAATAATTAATAGTGGAGTAGTATGTAATGCCTATAATCTTTCAACTTTGAGATATCTTATACCACATGTAAAATGGATTTCATCACTGATTCCTTGTGAAAGAAACTTATAAACCTAGAAGTAAAATAATTATTAGATGTGTGGAATTTTGTTGGATCCCATTGCAGAGTAATATATAGGAGTATAAGAATAAAAGGATGAGTTTTCTTTGGAAGGTTTTCATTTGGGATACACTATTCTTGATATTATTTTTTAATAACAACATCTTGACGATGAGTTATGTAGCATTATAGATTCTCTTTATGAACGGTACAAAGTTTTTGAGTGTTAGTTATCCAATGAGGGAATTCAATGTTTTCATAATATCTTTGTTATTTTATTAATAGTAAGGAAAGGTTTTATGGGGGTTTCTATAATTCATAGTTCTAATTGCACCCAAGAACCATAAAGTTGTTCTATGACATACTATGCCAATTCTAGTGTCTAGAAAAAAGATGTATCACTGTTAATTTTGTCTCTCATTGTTATACGTGCTAGTAGGTCAAGGTCGAACACTAGAAACCTTTATGTTTTCAACAACCACTTCTAGTCCTTACATGGACATGAGAGGATATCTCTATGGATTTTGGGGTTGGGTTTCTATGTACCCAAATAAAGAAAAATGTGACATGGGTTTTGATCAACATGGTGAACAATTCAGCAAACTTCCTACCAATTCTTCACCCAAAAAAATTTTAGGGGTTGGGAAATATTTATGTGAATGTTATTTTTCATCTACATGGAGTTCAATATTTTATAGTTTATAATAGATATCATTAGTTCACATCAGATTTTTGGTTAAGACATTTTGACAGATTGGGACATTTGTTCTATTTGAGCATATCTTACTATCCAAATTTGGATGACTAGATGAAAAGATATATACAGATTCGTGAGGATATGATTCATGCTAGTGTTCTCATCTTTAGTGAATTATTGGATAACCATCGTGGGCTAGTTGAGTTTTATTTTAATAGTAGTTACCTATCTATGAACAGAATAAATCATTTTGATTCCATGTATGGAAAAAATTTTAGATCTTAGTTGTGTTGGTTTGATATTGGGGAATGTTCCTTGGTTAGACCAATCATTGATCAAGAGACAACATCAAAGATTCAGTTGATTTGTCAGATAATTTTGACGGCACAGAGCTGATATAAGTATGAGGATAATATTTACATAATACCATTGGAATTATCAGTTAGAGACTAGGTATTCTTGATTGTTTCACTTCGGTTGGGTCATCGATGATGTGGGAGGAAAGGGAAACTTTCTCCTAATATTGTGGGACCTTATGTGGTTGTTGAGATAGTGGGAAAAGTAGTTTACTATTTAGATCTTACACCGTAGTTATTGTCGATACATAACGTGTTCCATGTATCACAACTATAAAAGTATCTATACAATCTATCTAATTTTATATGTTGGAGTTATCTTCAAGTTGAGAATAATTTATCTGATACTAAATGGCTAGTTAGGATAGTTGATTCTGAAAACAAAAAATTTTAATGGTAGGTAAATACCTTTTCTTCATGTATAATGGAATAATGATTTTTATTCTCATGAGACATGGGAGAATGAGGCAATGATGAGAGATTAGTGGCCTCACCATTTTGATATGGAAGCATCTTGATAGTATTTATGGGGACATAAGGTTTTTATGGTGGTGAGGTTGTAACATCCCATTACTCTTCTGACATCTATGTTTTAATCCTTGCGCTGCTTTTTCTATTCCTTTATCTAGGTATTGTTGATAATGAATTGGAAGGATACCTATAATAGTGAATTCATAGATTTGTTCGATTTGTATCATTAAACCTATCCATTTTATTTCATGCCGGTGAATTACATGTCGTGTAATGTGTTAGCATGACATGTTAAGTATAAAATAATCATAATTTTTCAAACAAATGAAAATAGATTCTTTAGTGATTTTCCTTATTAGTAATTACACGACATGTAACTGGGTTACACATCGGGTAATGTCCCGAAATATATTTTTTAATAGGTTTATTTTCTAAAATTTATATTTACATGTTTTCATACTTCTTTTCCCTCAATACAAGAGCCTTCCCCAGGCTTTTTTGTATCCCTCAAACCCTATCATGTTAGTTTATTAATCAAGAAGTTGTGTTTTTGAATGTGGTATGAATTTCTGGTTAAGAGTTCTCCATAGATCTTTGTCTCACTCTCTTTATCTCATTAAAGGTTTGTAAGAACCCGACTCTTCTTTTCAGGTATGGTTTTTCTTTTTCTGGAGTTTTTGAAAAAAGAGGAGTTTCTGGAAATTTTTGAAGTACACGCCGTGTGCTTTATGAGTACACACCGTGTACTTTGTTGACGTAGGAGGCCATGTGTTGGCCATGTCATGGCCACACACATGGTCATGTGGGGTGATATGGAGGCCTCCTAAAGAGGAGTACAAAAAGGGTAAGTACACACAGTGTACTTCAAAAGTACACGCCATGTATTTTGTTTTTTTCATTAAACGGACCGAGTTCACGTCTAATGGAAAGGGGTGTCTTCTTCTTTGGACAAAATGTCCCAGAGCACCCGTACAGTGCTGAGACTTCCTTGAGCCCCCAATCGCGCATCCGTTCTCCGAATCTACTGCCATTGGTTGCGTTAGAATCACAACAGTAAGCTCTTCCTTCTCCTAGAGTTTCATTTCCGGATTTCTCTTCTTTTTCGAGTTATCATGGGTTGAATGTTTTAGAAATTTTCTTAGATCTACAACGTTCTAAGGAGATTAAATATTTTAGGTTCAAGTATACTGATCTCCTAACCCCAAGGTATGTAGTTTGTGCATTTATAAAGGAATTCTTTGAGTTTTATGTGGAAAATCCACCAATACCCTTGAACAGGGTATTGCATGTTTACTATTTTGACCCTGTTATCTACTTGCTTTGCTTGTAGGACTGAGTAGAGGTTGTTGTTTTTGAATAGGGTAAATTTATGTGCTTTGGATGTATTTACCATGCATGTTTTTCTTGTATTTGACCTTTGGGTCTAATTTGCCTATTTGGATGCTGTTTCATTTTCCATGCCTAGTATTATAGGATGGTGCGATTGTTGCTCTAATATGCTGTTAAGCTGTAGAATGCTATCCAAGTAGTTCTTGAGGTTTACTTTGGCCGTTACATGATGCTATGCTTGTTGAGTTACAAAAGGGCCATGAGAACCTAGTATATAGACTATAGGGAGAATTGACATTGAGGGCTTCTCCAGAGTGTCTTTATAATTACGATGCGAGACCACAAGGGGAATTGACGGTGAGTGCTTCCCCATAGTTTATATAGATACTCGACGTGGGACACAGGGGGAATTGATGTTGAGTGCTTCCCCAGAGCACCTTTAGTATGATAAGAGAGTATAGGGGGAATTGACGGTGAGTGCTTCCTCATAGAGTCTATACTTTAGCTGAACCAGAGGGGTGAGACTATGTGTGATACCCAGAGGGTTGCTTGTAATTGATAGGTAGAACTAGAGGGGATAGGCTATGGGTACTTCCCAGAGGGTTACCTGTTGTGTTATCTGTTTTTCTATTGCATGCTATGTGGTGTTTTGAATGCTTGAACTGTGGATTGTTTACTGCTTAATGCTTCCTTGTAACTGCTCTTTGTACTTTTACCTTCCATATACTCACTGACTATTAGGCATAGATCTTAAGGAGATTTACTACTGGGATTTAGTCTCACACCCTATTTTGGATATGCTTTTGGGCCCAAATAGATTATATTGTTGTAGGTATAGACAAGGGAAAGCATCCTTCTACTTTAGGTACTTGGCTTGCTGTGGAGATGGAGAGCATGGGACCAATCTTAGGCTTGAGATGCTGAGGATATGTTTATCTATTTCTTTGGTACATTGGTTTAGTACTGGTTGAATTTAGCATTGTGACTTGTTTGGATGTTTTCTTAGACATATGTACCATGTGTCATTTTATATATATGTGCTTCAGTTGTTTAATATCTCAGTCTTCCACTATTTACTATTGTTGGATATTTACTGCTTCCTCTATTGTATATTTGTTTCTCTTCTGCTGTGTTACTCTACCAATGAGGGAATAGTTTCTCCACTATCACACCCAAGGCCCTTGCTTATAGTCCGAAGCCTCTGGCATTTGGGGAAATGAACTTGATGCCATGTGACCAACCGGGTACGAGGTGCCTCTGGGTGGATTCCGGAACCGGGACGTTACAAAGTGGTATCAAAGGATGTTCTTTTCTCTTGATTTACTATTTGGAGCCTATAGCTAGCGATAGGACGGAATAGGTACTTGGTAATAAGCTTTTCCCGTGAGTAGCTAACCCATGTATGGGGAAAATCCAACCTACCTCGTTATTTTAATTTTTCTGGTTTTTCAATTTTACAATTGATTTGATTTTCACCATTGGGTGATTCATATGTTTTATGCGATTACCATTGATGTTATTGAGGTTCTACTTCTGTCGCAACCCGATGAGATGAGGGTGTGCTATCTCATGCATCATATAGGCACTTTCTATAAATCACATGCCATGCATTCTTGCCATGCCATCTCAGATGCATTAGCAATTGCATCTTGTTGTGATAGATGTTGTGTAGAATATACATGCTGTTGTGATATATTCCTTGATATAAATACCTGCTGTTTGATAGGGAATTGTGTATAAGGTTTTGTTTGAATGAACACCAAACATTGGTTCTTGGGGTTTTATGGGCCCTCATGGACCAGAATTTGGTGGATTATTGCATTGTTTTCTTGTTTATAACTTGTATGGGATAAAAAAACTGATTTGTAGGGAGTATGGGCCCTCACGGATTGGAATTTGGTACTTTCAATGCTTGTTTCAGTGTTTTCTGGGTTCCAGAGTAATTTCTGAGGCTTACTATCCGGGAAAATCCAGAATACACACTGTCTAATGCTAATTACACACCATGTGTTCTTCTATTTGGGAAGAAATTTTTTTCTTAAGTACACGCCGTGTAGTCTTTGACCATGTCGTAGGCCATTTGGGTAGAGACACGGGATGGGAAAAGTCTGGTGGAAACACGTCGTGTCCGCGTTGAACACACCGTGTAGTATAATCCTAGGAACCCAGCCATGTATCTAACAACATGGGTCGATAGAGCCTCTTCTTATATATGCCGTGTCCCCCTTGAAAATTCCATGTAGTCTGACCTAGGTACCCAACTGTGTAACGAACAAAACAGGTCGGTGTTATCCTTTCATGTACACACCGTGTATTTCAGAAATACGTCGTGTAGTTTGAGCCATGTGTCTGACCGTGCCACTAATAACACGGGACTAGTGAAGCTTGTCCAGTACACGTCGTGTCTACCTTGAACACGCTGTGTAGTATTGTCTTAGGAGATCCGTGTGGCTTAACCATGTAGAAGGACTGGGGAAGGGAAATAGGATTTAAGTACACACCGTGTGTTAAGAGAACACGCCGTGTTTTTGGGGTGTTACATGACCAGTTTAGGCAAAAGTACATGCCCATGTGAATGACTTCAGGGAACATGACGTGTAGGTAGTGTACACACTGTTTAGTCATGTTTTAAAAAACTTGAATGTTTTCTTCCTCTTGTTCTCTTCTTACACTCCTTGTTTTCAGTCATTGATAATTCTGATCTAAGGTGTGCGCTTGAACCTACAGAGTAATGCCACCAAGACATACTCCAGTTGTACGCCAGTTGCTAGAAGGCGATCAGACACCGGACATGGTTGATCAGGGACCACCTGCAGATCCTCCTGTTGTGCCAGTCTTGGAACCAATAGTTATACCTGTTACTGGTGCTGATACACAGTTCGAGGAAGGCTTCATGAAGATGATGCAGACTTTTCAGGGAGCATCGCCTCCGACCTCGTCGATGACTGATTTGACACGAGTCTTCCAAGAGCAGCATCCTCCCACCTTCTGAAAGGATGGATGGCCTCAGGCTGCAGAGTCATGGATTGAAGCCATGGTGACAATCATTGAGTATCTAGAGACACCTCCAGAGAGGAGAGTGAATCTTGATACCTATATTCTACAGGATTCCACCTAGATATGGTGGGATGTGATCTCACTGGCGGGTCATCAGTAGGTTATGGCTTGGGAGGAGTTCTAGTGCATATTCTATGACTACTTATATCCAGAGACCCAGAGGGCCGACCAAGCCTGATATTTTATGAGCCATAAGTAGGGTACCCTATCGGTTATGGAGTATTCCTCTCGTTTCCCCAAGCTTCAACGTTTCACACCCTTCCCGGGAGGAGATGTGTTATTATTGGCAAGGAAGTTCAAGGAAGGCCTCAGAAAGGACATCCGATATCAGGTGAATATCTTCAGGTTGAGTTCCATCACTTCCATCGTCAACTAGACACTGATCACGGAGCAGAATCTGTGGGAATTCAGAGTTGCGAGCCAGGGCGGCTCGACATTTAGAGTTAGTGCTCCGCCAGCTGATAGCCGGAAGCGCCGCATGTAGACTACACAGGGAGATCCGAGTAGGCAAGATGCATCTTCTGGTAGCCAGGTGGTGTGCTACCAGTGTGGAAGGGCTGGACATATGAGGCCACAGTGCCATAGAGACCCAATGGAGTGCCGATCTTGGGACAAGATGGGCCATCTTCAGTGCTTCTGTCAAATCTTTTCACCAGCAGCTGGTGACAGGGGTTCGTCTATGACTCCTCGTACATGAGCATCTCCACCAGTTTTTCTCACCAGTCTGGGAACTAAAGTTCTTCTGGCCATTTAGGCCGAGGTGGAGGACACTGCCATGATAGTTAGTCACCAGGCCACTAGCGACAACAGGTTGGATCAGCTCAGAGTTGTCAGGTAGGGTCACAGGGCCGTGGAGCTAGCCAAACTTTTGCAGTGGAGCAGACCCATTAGGAGCAGGATCTCTACCCATCTAAGGTTTGATGTATGATCCTAGTTTCCTCAGTTTTATCTTTAGCTCTTTTTGATACTAGTGATACCCATAGCTTTATATCTATCACTGTTATGGAGAGACTTGGGCTCTATATCTTTTCTTCTGCCGATGTTTTGACACTAGAAACTCTATTGGGGACAAGAACATCTGGTGTACGTTAGTGCAAGGAGTGACCTATTGAGGTTGGTGGGTGTCACTTCATTTGGGATCTTCATGTCCTAGAGATGAAATGCTATGATTTCATTATCCGAATGAACTTTCTAGTTCCCTTCCAGACAGTCGTCGACTGTTATCGCTGCAGGGTGAGTTTCATATCACTAGAGGGTGGCTCTTTTCTTCATAAGGGATAATGGGATGTCTAGGCGAGCAGAGTGGGACCAGACCATCATGGGTTGGGAGAAGTTATAGCCCAGACTTCTATTCTTTATCTGGATGACCAGGGGACTTTATAGTTAGACTTTACTCTAGTGGTGGATCTTTTTAGAGATGTTTTTCTAGAGGACTTCTTAGGTTTGCCTCCAGAGCGTGAGGTAGACTTTTTTACTGAGTTTGTGCCAGGGGAAGCACCGGTGTACATTCCTCCTTAAAGGATGGCTACACCAAAGTTGCAGGAGATCAAGAAAAAGTAAGAGGAGTTACATGCCAAGGGTTTTATCCGACCCAATACTTCTCCTTGGGGTTTTCATATCCTGTTTGCGAATATTGCAGATGAAACTCTTAGGCTTTGTGTGGATTATCAGAAGCTGAACCAGTTGACGGTCAAGAACAGATATCCCTTGCCTAGGATTGATGATCTCTTTGATCAGCTTTGAGGAGCCCAGGTGTTCTCAAAGATTGACTTGAGGTCTGGTTATCATCAGTTGCACGTTAGACCGTCTAATATACCTCTTACAGCCTTCTGGAGTAGGTATGGTCTATATGAGTATATGGTTATGCCATTCGGTCTCACGAACGCACCTGAAGTTTTTATGGAATTGATGAACCGAGTGTCCATCCATACATGGATCCCTTCATAGTTGTTTTTGTGGATGATATCTTGGTGTACTATCACACTCGACAAGACTATGCTACCCATCTTCAGGTCGTTTTGAGTACACTGAGGGTGTATCAGTTATATGCTAAGATCTCAAAGTGCCACTTTTTGATGGAACTGATTCACTTCTTGGGCCATGTTATCTCAGAGGTAGGAGTATCGGTAGACCCATAGAAAGTGAGAGCTATGGTTTCCTCTGAGCAGCCGAAGAACATCTTTGAGGTGTGGAGTTTTCTAGGGCTGGCTGGATACTACAAACATTTCATACCAGACTTTTCACACTTAGAAGCACCACTGAAAGGTCTGACTAAGAAGGGGGAGAAGTTCTTATGGTCAGATTCTTATGAGTCAGCCTTTTTGGAGCTGAAAGGTAGGTTGAGTTCAGCACCGATACTAGTCTTTCCAGAGCCGGCTAAGAGATATAACATTTACTATGATGCATCAGGTATCAGGCTGGGAGATGTGCTTATGCATGGATATGGAGTCGTTGCATACGGGTCTTGGCAGTTGAGGTCACATGAGAGGAATTAACCGACGCACAATCTCGAGTTGGTAGCTATTGTTCATGCCTTACGCTGTTGGAGACATTATCTTCTAGGAGATCACATTGTGGTTTTCACTAACCACAAGAGTTATAAGTACATCTTCAATCAGTGTGATCTGAATTTGAGAAAATGAAGGTGAGTTGAGTACCTTCAGTCTTTTGACATTAAGCTTGCCTACATGCTAGGGAAATGCAACGCAGTCGCTGATGTGTTGAGTAGAAGGACTCAGATACAGGTAGTTTGGGAGGCCAGTAGTGAGTGGAAGCTTATGGATATGTTCTCTGAGATGCATTTAGAGGTGCGTGATAGACATGGAAAAACATTTATATCTTGTGTAGCTGTTACCTATACCATTATTGATTGAGTATGAATGAGGTAGCCATCAGATTCTAAAGGCCTAGTCCTATGAGAAAGCATGTTAAGAGAGGACCCTATTCTAGGGTGGACCATAGGGAGAGGATTAGATCTTGCGTTTCCAAGGGCGTGTATGGGTGAAAACAGACCTACGCGAGGAGATGATGTGTGATTTTCATTCCTCAGTTTGGGCAGTTCATCCTGGTGTCACCAAGATGTATTGTGATCTACACCGTCAGTATTGGTGGCCAGGTATGAAGAGGGACATTGCTGGTTTATCATGAGGTGTTCCACTAATCAGCAGGTGAATGCGGAGCATTAGAGACTAGTAGGGCTTCTGCAGCAGTTACCAATTCCTGAGCAGAAGTGGAACGATGTCGCGATGGATTTCGTGACAGGGTTTCCAAGGTCTTCTAGAGGGAACAATGCAGTATGGGTTGTCATTGACAGGATCATGAAGGTTTCTCATTCTAGCCGATCAAGGATACATTCAGTGTTGATGAACTGGGGCTATTGTACATCTGAGATATTGTATGTCTGCATGGAATTATACACTCCATTGTTTCTGATAGGGATTAACATTTTACTTCTCAGGTCTGGTAGGGCCTTCAGAAGGCCTTGAGTACACAGGTACTTTTGAGTACAGCTTACCACCCCTAAACAGATGTCCAATCGGAGCATACGATTCAGGTGCTTGAGGACATGCTCCGGGCATGCATTCTGGATTTTGGAGGTTCTTGGGAGAATCATATAACTCTTGTGGAGTTTTCCTATAACAATATTTTTCCAGAAACTATTCAGATGTCACCTTATGAGGCTTTTTACAGTAGGCCATGCCGATCACCCTTATGTTGGTTGGAGGTAGGAGAGGCAGCTTTGCTGGGACCTCGTCTTGTTCAGGAGACCACAAAGCAGACAGAGTTGATTCAGAAGAGGATAGATACTGCACAGTCTCGTCTGAAGTCTTATGATGATCAGCGGAGATGACCTCTGGAGTTCGAGGTCGGGGATCAGGTTTTTCTACGTGTCACACTGAGGTTGGGACACAAGAGGATTAGGAGACAGGGTTAGCTATCACCGAGGTACATCGGTCCGTTTGAGGTGTTGGATAGAGTTGGACCAGTTGTAGTAACCATAGAGGTACTGGGATATGCACGACGTCTTCCACGTTTCTCAGATTTGAAGTTAATTTTCAGACCTGTATCATGCTTTCCAACCTAAGGAAATCGAGTTGGTGGTGGATGCATCTTTCGAGGATCATCCTATCTGGATTTTCGGTCGTAGTACAAAGGTTCTATGTGGCCGGTTTGTTCCTCTGGTACGGGTGCTATGACAGCACGGGCGAGTACAAGACGATACTTGTGAGAGGGAGGCCGATGTACGATCGTAGTGGCCAGAGTTGTTTGGGATTTTTTCTTCTACGCCATGCTAGGGAAATTTGGCGACAAATTTCATTAAGGACAGAAGTTTTTAAGAACCCATATCTTCTTTTTAGGTATGTTTTTCCTTTTTCTGGAGTTTTTGAGAAAAGAGGAGTTTCTGGAAATTTTTGAAGTACACACCATGTACTTTATGAGTACACACCGTTTACTTCGTTTCTGTAGGAGGCCGTGTGCTGGCCGTGTCATGGCCACACACATGATCATGTGGGGTGATGTGGAGGCCACCTAAAGCAGAGTACAGATAGGTCAAGTACACACCGTATTTTTTTTTTCATTAGACGGACTGGGGTCACGTCTAATGGAAATGGGTGTCTTCTTCTTCGGCCAAAACATCCCAAAGCACCCGTACGATGCTGAGACTTCCATGACCCCCCGATCGCACATCCGTTCTCCAAATCGACCACCATCAATTGCGTTAGAATCGCATCGTTAAGATCTTCCTTCTACTAGAGTTTTGTTTCCTGATTTCTCTTCTTTTTGGAGTTATTGTGGGTTGAACATTTTAGACGTTTTCTTATATCTACAGAGATCTAAGGAGATTAAAGCTTCTAGGTTTAAGTATATTGACCTCCTAACCCCGAGGTAGGTGGTTTGTGCCTTTCTATAGGAAGTATTTGAGTTTAATGTGCAAATTACACCAATACCCTTGAATGGGATATTGTGTGTTTACTGTTTTTCCCCTGTTGTTTTGCTTCTTTTCTTATAGGCATGAGTAGAGGTTATTGTTGTTGAATAGGGTAATTTGATGTGCTTTTTGTGTATTTACCATGCATGTTTTTTCTGTATTTGACCTTTGGGTCTAGTTTTCCTGTTTGGCTTCTGTTTCCTTTTCCATGCCTAGAATTATAGGATGGTGTGACTGTTGCTCTGATATGCTATTATTCTATAGAATGCTATCCAAGTAGTTCTTGGGTATTACTTTAGCTATTACACGATTCTATGTTTGTTGAATTACATAGGGTAGTGATAACCTAGTGTATAAACCATAGGGAGAATTGACGTTGAGGGCTTCTCCAGAGTGTCTTTATAATTACAATGTGAGACCATAGGGAGAATTGATGTTGAGTGCTTCCCCAGAGTGTCTGTAGTTCCCCAATGCAGGCCACATGGGGAATTGACGGTGAGTGCTTCCTCATAGAGTCTATACTTTTGCTGAACCATAGGGGTAAGACTATGTGTGCTTCCAAGAGGGTTGCTTGTACTTGATAGGTAGGACTAGAGGGGATAAGATGTGGGTACTTCCATGAGAGTTACCTATTGTGTTATCTATTTTGCTGTTTCATGCTGTGTGGTGTTTTGAATGCTTGAACTGTGGATTGTTTACTACTTAGTGCTTCCTTGTTACTGCTTTCTATACTTTTATCTTCTATATACTGACTGACTATTAGGCACAGATCTTCAGGATATTTCTTACTGGGATTTAGTCTCACACCCTATTTGGGCCATGATTTTGGGCCCAAACAGATTATACTGTTGCAGGTATAGACAAGGGAAATCACCCTTCTACTTTAGGTACTTGACTTTCTGTGGAGTTGGAGTGAATGGGACCATGCTTAGGCTTGCGATGCTGAGGAGCTGTTTATCTATTTCTTTTGTACTTTGGTTTAGTGCTGGTTGTATTCAGCATTGTGACTTGTTTGGCTATTTTCCTAGACATATGTACCATGCATAATTTTATATATTTTTGCTTCAAAATTTAATATCTTAGTCTTCCACTGTTTACTATTGTTGGATATTTAATGCTTCCTTTATTGTATATTTGTTTCTCTTCTGCTATTTTACTCTACCAATGAGGGAATAGTTTCCCCACTGTCACACCCAAGGCCCTTACTGCTAGTCACCAGCCTCTGGCATTCAGGAAAATGCACTTAAGGCCATGTGACCAACCAGGTATGGGGCGTCTCTAGGTGGATTCCAGAACCGGGATGTTACAGGGTTGAACGATCATCTTGTGAATGATGGATATAGTCCCCTTGTTGTTTAATATCATCACTTTGTTTAGTTCCTCAATCTAATGCGCTTTCTATATTGTTGGAGTGTTTCAATGTGGTAGTATTTATTTATATGAGAAAGGTCTATGGTTTTGTTATAATGGTCAAATTTGATTAACTATGAATTTACTGATTTGATTTAAATTGGTTGATTTAAATTAAATTTCCTTAATGATCATTAACATAATTTATTAAAAATCCAGTTCCATTACATTGGTGGAATTGGTTTTGGAAATTGAAATCCTGGATTGGGATTAGGACCCCCCAAATTCCATTAAATTATAGTGTGTTTAAGAAATTAAATGAAATTGGTGAAATTTAAATTTATAAATTGGTTTGATAAAAAAATTGAAGAAATTTATTTGAGAAAATTAATTTAAAATTGAAATTGTTGAAAATGGATTGAAAATGTTTTCATCGAATACATTGGGTTTTATCTTGGAAAAGGAATGTTTTCATTAAATACAAATTCTGGGTTTTAAATGGAAAATTGGAATTATTGAAATGTGATAATGTGATTTAATTTTTTTTGTGGTAGCCTTGAAATATATTTCCAATTATTTATTTGTAATAGAAAACACGTATTACTAGGTAGTCAGTGCGTTGTTTTGGATAAATATGTTAGGATTTGAATTCCAGAGCACCATATCAATTCTTTAAAACATTAACTAAATGATTCTTAGAATATCTTACTCTCACGTGGGACACAGATGAGTGCTCTCTTTCTAGTTCTAAGGGACATGTGTTCACATTGTGGTTCTTATCACTTAAGAGTGTGAGGATCCTATAACCTGGAATTATCGTACCTCTTGGAAGATGACCATGTTGTTTTCCTATTTATATATGAGATATAAATTTATTTTAATGTTTTTTAACTATTTTACATGCCTTATGATTTATATAAACTATTTTAAATCAAATTTTTTATTTAATCCATTTGTTTAAAATATATGCATCATTTGAAATGTATTTCATATTTTGGAATGTAAACCATGATTTATTTAAATATGATTTAGAAATTAAAAAACTATTTATTTGAATAATGAAAATATTTTTATTTGGTTAAATAGATATTGGAATCTAACAATGGAATCCTTGGTGATAACCTACTAAGATTTTAGCTCTCACCCTACCCATGCATTTGGGTGGTTGAAGATTATGTTCCTCTAATTTTGAGAAATGGTAAATAACATCTTGGAGGTGGAAATAGATGTTGATCTGTTGACTTAGAGAGAAGAAACTCTTGATACTTGTTCATTTTTTTCTTCATTTTTTTCTAGTATGTTTTTTTAGTACATCATGTTTTCATACCTTATTAACTTATAGTACACATCTCATAGTTTTTTTCTATTGAATAGATACTGATTTGTTTTCCTTCTTCTATAATATTTGTGGACTAAATTATTCCCTCATTTTTTTGTATGATTCCAAGTGCTAGTCTCTGACCCAAAGAAAACTAGAAATTCCCTTAAGTCCATGTCATTTCCAGATCAGTTATCGAGATACCAGGGTACCTAGGTTGGTTCCTGAAATTCACTCACCTCAATTAGATCATAAAAGATAACCAAAAAAATACAATGGATGAATCAATGGACCAAACATTATCAATATTGATGGGAAACCCTTCAAATAAAAATTTATGTGGAATCCATATAGACATACAAGGGCATGAAAACTCCTACTATGTGGCACTAGAAAGTGATAGTAGATCAAGAGTTAAACTGGCGATTTATTGAATAAGAATTAGTTAATCAAGGAATTATGGATGACCCGTTTTATAGATGTTTCTTAGTAAGCATTCACCATATCATAATGGTCCTTAAACATTTCTTGGTGACTATGGACTAAGATAAAATAGGGAATTCAAACATCAAACCCCTGGTTCTCGACCTTTTTGAGAAACCATTTTGACAACCACTATATACTTGGTCATGGAATGTGATAAAGAATTTCAGTAACAAGACTCGCACCATGACCATATACTATAGAATATCTCAAACACATGGATATCATACCCTAACCAGACCCACCTTCATGGAATAGTGAACTATGTGCTACACATGTCTCAAAGGGGGACTATATATGTTTAATTCCCAAAAAACATACAAACATACCATTTACCAAACCATCATGTATCCAAGCAGCAAACTACTAGATATATATCCAACCTCCAAGCACCTAATTCCAAAACATTATTACCACTGCTCAGGCCTTCAAGCATACTCTAAAATGCCCAAAAACATTCCCACCACCATATAATGATGACATTATAAATGAAAATACAACTACCTAACCCAATAATCATCTCCAAAACCTTCTTGAAACAAAAAAATACTAGAAAAACATAATTAGAATGTTTTATAGATTTGATCCATCACATTAGAAACCTATACAAAAATCAAATCCTAGAGGAATAATCAAAAAATAATAATGGAATAGGTAAAGGGTAGTATCTAAAAAATTATCTCAAGAAATATCCTTTAGGAATATCATTATAACCCAATTGAAACATCAAAATTGAAATGACTAGCATGATGAAGGTGGAACATTTCATAAAACATTATTAAACCAAGAATTACAGTACCAAGATAAATCATTAAAATAACATAAATAAACCCTTAATACTAAACATGAATATGCGTTCCATGTTCCTGGGTACTATTTTTCAAGAAACCATTCATCTACATCAAAAAACACAAAGGGATAAATCTTCCACACACTACAATATCTTCTTGGTATTGGATCTCTATGGGTCACTCCCTGCATATTGCTTCTTCCTCGATATCCAACTCTCCCCATCCAATGAAATTAGAGTCATCATGAATATATAAATATAGATGAGATATGGTGTAGGCATCATGGATCATCTCTATCAATGTATAGAGATCCAATCTATATTATAACTCACCAGTGAACACCAAAACCTCAAAAGGAACATCAATATGTGGTGAAATATTTCTCCCCCAACCAATACTACACTAACATATATGAGAGGAACACCTCATGAACACATGGACTCAAACATAAAACATTATGGTCCTACTCCTATGATTATAGTAGAAATTATAAAAGTTCTGTTCTACTTTTATCCACTCCCAAACCATTTTAATCATCCATTTCATGATCTATAACACATAAATAGTATGGATTGTTCACTCCCCATACTTGGTCCAACACATAAGAGAATGAAGCATCCTTCTATAAAAAAACACAAATGGATCCATTATAATGGAAGATTGATAGATTTAACATTGGAAAACTAAACTAATATTAAGTGTTTCACTCATGACCCAAAAAAATCCATGACATGTATGTTCAATATATTTTATGGTGTCTTGATGATTTTTTCAATCTATACATCTTCCTAAGGATATAATGTAGTTCAATAAAAAACTATGATACAAAAAATTAATATAGTTATATCTATTCTCACACGGTTAAATATGAACCACAATAATAAATTTTATTCCTCGATACACCCATTAATATAACAACCCTTCTATTTATTTCATTTTGAACTTGATTTATTATATAAAAATATAGTTAATAAAACTCATAAGATCAAGAGGTCTAGTGTATTTGGAAAATTAGGTACATTAAATAACAACATAAAACCTAAAAAGAAATAACTTTATTGAAAACTTATTTAACATGACCAAATCATTCCACTGTACAAAGCACTACATGGGAAAACCAATGAAATAGATAAGAAAGGGATAGTATTTAAAGAAAAATAAGTGAATAAAAATTTAATGACATGAGGATAATAAAGAATTTTAGACAAGGAATGTGAATGGGGCATAAATTAACATTAATAATAAGGCATGATATAGTATGATAATCATAACATGGAAAATGTGAGACCAAATTAAAACATTGCATCAAAAATAGATCACAGATAAATCCACCAAGTCCTAATTATGTACAATTTACCACAAAATCATTAGGTAAATCCTTTGTTCCAACATTACTTATCATGATACTAACCATTACCCAACGCATTGGAACGCAATTCAGGAACACCCTTTATAATCATTTCATTCTCATGTTTAATTGTGCCACATAGATCATATAACATGGATGCATTCACATAATAATTTATTCCATGATATATGAATGATGAATAAATACTTTTATGTCCATAATAAATATGTATATAGTCATAAATTTTATTACCCTTTATAGAGGAAAGGGTATTCTATTCAATATATGATAATTTATTCATGAAAAATTGTGGTGAAATTTCTGAAAAATATCAACGTCATATAGAAATTCATAAATTGGGTTGATGAGATGGAAAGTGGTATCTATTTAATTTGAATAAATATTAATGTATAAAGGATAATTATGAATATATATCAACAAAAGAAAAAATGAAATTAGAATACCCAACATTAGGAAATACTTGATAAAAAATTGTGGTGGAAGATTCCTTACAAAATTTCAACATAGTAACAAGTGTATTTAAGGGATAATAGGAGGGATAAATGAAAGTGAAAGGGGATCCAATCTCATAGAAAATAAAATTTATAGTAAGTGGGTTAGGTAAGAATGTATCCCAACTTAATAAAATGGAAATAAAAAGGTCAAATAATAAATTAAGTACTTGATAAAAATATAAGAGATAATCCCTTATTGAATTTCAGCATTGTAATGGGTGTACATAAAAGATTATAGGGGTGATTAATGAGATGTACATGAAGATATAATAATTTATACATCAAATGGTATGTATGGGGATCATAGAACATCATATCCCAATATATGAAAATGTAATTTAAGAAGCACAATATAATATAACTTCCTTAATGGAAATGACAAGAGAGAAATACCTTACAGAATTACGACATAGTAACAAGTGTACATAAATGATAAAAGGGGAGATTAATGGGATTGAAATGAATATATCATCATATAAAATAATATTCCTGGTAATGGGATCATTTAAAAATCATACCCCAACATATTAAAATGGAATTTAAGAAGCATAATATAAAAGAAGTTCTTGAATGGAAATGAGAAGATATAAAGTTATTATATGAGTGTGTGACTCCAAAGGCTTGGGAGATACTTCTTGGAAGCTTGGGGGTGCCTTGGGAAGAATCTAAGGAGTATAGGATAGACTGTTATGAGTTTAAAAGAGTTTTAGTGTAGTGAAATGGGATCTTAGGGGGATTATATAGGAAAGGAGGAGTATTTGTTTGTTATTTTGGGTTTGGACACAAAATAATAAAGTATTCAAAACAAAAAACCATACCATAAATTTTTACCAAGTTTTCAGCTAAAAGGTATTGGTTTAAAAAAAATTTTATAAGGGAAAGGGTCTAAAATAATAAAATATTTCCCTTTCTAATGTGCATTTGAGTCACACTTTCAATTAAATGATTTTAAAATCATCATATATTTTATAAGTCTTATTGGATTCAAAAATGATTTATAAAATAAATCAAATAAATTATAAATTAAGTTATTTTAATGGTAAACATATATTTTTACCAAGGTATTTCTTATTACATCAATATTGGGCCATTATGATACCATAAAAACAATACTATATTTACACGGTATTTAATTTTTAACTAAAAATTTGACTACCTTAGAAAATTATGAAAAAGTCACAATTAAATAATTTTGATGTCTTGATTGCCAAAAAATATTAATTATATCTGAATAATACTCAAAATATGGTAATTTTAACTTTTTTTTAAAAAATTTATTTAATATTGAAGATTTTTTACAATAAGAGTGTTTGAACCCAATTAAAAACTAAATTTGAATTCCTAATTTTTTTGATAATTTATATTTAATAAAATTTATTTAATAATTTTATTTTATTAAAATATCATTTATTTAAAAAATCAATTAATTAATCATAATAGATTTCATAATTTAATTTGAATATTAACCAAAAATTATATTTGTGATTTAATAATAATTTACAATGTAAAATATTAGGATGAAAATATTTTCATTATTCAATAAAGAATA
Organism: Viscum album; assembly: GCA_963277665.1. Taxonomy (NCBI): domain Eukaryota; kingdom Viridiplantae; phylum Streptophyta; class Magnoliopsida; order Santalales; family Viscaceae; genus Viscum; species Viscum album. The sequence continues at coordinate 1,843,696,026 of OY728132.1, read as the reverse complement.
ATATACATATTATTATTTCTAGTATCTTGATACATATCCCATTAATACACTAACATAGGCCTTAAGAGTAAGTTGTACAATGGTGTGGCATTTATGGGGTCGTTCGGCCAACATTGTTTGGTTTATGATATCGATGAGCTTGAAATTATCTAATAAATGGTTTCACTCATGATTAAGTTGCTAGATCTAATACTGGGATAGGTTTAGATAAAATCACAAAATTTTTATCTCTCTCAGAATCTATAATATATGGGATTTATAGAGTATAATTTTACAGGATGAGGCCATAAATTCCTTTGTTTATGAAAAAAGGATTTATTAAAACCCTATATTTATTATATTCATGTGATCTTTGTTCAATGGATAGATTATAAATGGAAAATATAATCAACTAACATTTAAACACAACTGGATATAATAAAAAAAGTGCATGCGTTTTCGATATCTGTAAGGTATTTAATTAAATCAAAAAGGGTAATTTTATTAAAACAAGTTCAGGTCATTACAATCATCCCCCCATCATAAATTCCACATCCACAATTTCATTTTCCCACACTAAAATATATTGGGGTAACTATGCTTCAATATATCCACTACTTCCCACATTTCTTCTTACAAACATTTGTTTTCTCCACAGTACATTGTTGAATGGAATTTCCTTATTTCATAGAACATTTTATCTACGATCTATGATATTTATCTGATTATCTTCATAAGGATTGTCATTATCTACTATTAAAACCTATATATTGAGTAAATGAGATGGTTCAGGTATGTATATTCTTAGGAGGGATACATGGAATACATCATGTACTTGATACAGGTTCGGTGGGAGTGCGAGTCGATAAGCCACTACTTCAATGAGATCAAAGATCTAAAAGTGGATGATGCACATTGTATTAATCTTTCCCTTATTCCCAAATCTCATCACTCTCTTACATGTTGATATGTGGATGAGTATCATTTCTCAAACCTCAATCTCTATGTATTGTCGACTTTTGTAGGAAAAGCTCATTTGTAAACTTTGAGAAGCATTGATGTGCTACTGGATGGTCTTATCCTTCACCACCATTTATTCGACAATTTTTTGTCCTACAAGTTTTCATTCCCCAAATTCATCCCAACATTCTAGTATTTTTCACCTATTCCCATAAAGGGATTTTTAGGGGGAATTTGGATTCTAGAGTTGAAATTATTTTTGTAAGAGATCATCCCAAAGGGGGATGTTGGTCCCTTCTACCATTGAAGTCCATCGATAAATATCTCAACATGTCCTTAGGTGTTTGGATTGTCCAATAATATTTTCCATCCGTTTGAGGGTTATAAGATGAAATTAAGATTAGATTAGTGGTTAGAGAATTCTGGACACTTTTCCAAAAAATATATAGGTGAATCCTGAATCTCGATCAGACACAATCGATGATGGTACTCCATGAAGCCATACCAATTCTCTGATGTACATCTGTATCGGTAAATCCAATAAGAAATCCTCTCGAATCATGATGAATTGGACCATCAATATAAGATGATCCCTAATAACCCAGATAAAATGGTATCCCTATGATGTATTTGGAAGTCCGGTGCAAAGTCCCAAGTGGTGTTTTCCAATTTATTTGATGGCATGTTTAATAGTTGAATTATCCCCTAAGACTTATTCCATTCATCCACCACTTGTTGACAAACCAAGAAATATGATTTATAATATGAAATATTCTTCTTCACATTATCCCACTAATATTTCTCCCATAGATATTAATACATATTTGTGTATCTTGGGTGAATGGAGAAAGTTGAACTAAGTGAATCACATATAGGTTCTTTATTTAACTATGTATTGGATGAAACACATAGTCTTGACCCTAATGTTGTAATTCCTTTTTCATTAACATTGATCTGTATGAATTTCCCTCTTTCGATAGTTTCCACCTTATTTTGAATTCCCACATCATCAGTTTGATTATTATGTATCCTTTACAAAAGATGTGGTTGTGTAATCATTTGTGAAAGGATTGGTGATGTTTCTTTTTATATAATTCCCATGTCAATAATCTTTAAATATAAGAAGATCAGATCCTCCCCAATTCTCTTCAAGGATAGAATTGGTGCATCTTTTATACAGAGAGAATCCCCCACCTTATTTTCATTCCCATGATGGTATAGGATTGAGATGTTTTATTCTTTAATGGGATCTAACCATATTCATTGGAGTGTATTTATCTCTTTCAGTGTGAATATATATTTAATACTTTTGTGTATCATATATATTTTACACTTCTCCCGAAAGAGATAATTCTTCCAGATTTTCAATCCAAAGATCACAACAGCCAACTCTAGATCTTGTGTGGTATATTTTTTCTCATGAAGTTTTAACTACCATGAGGTGTATGCAATGGATATTTCATTTTAATCAACACACATCACAATCACTTATTTAAAGCATCACTAAAAATTACAAAAATCTCCCCACCTGTGGGTAGCATGAGCATAGGGGAAGCGATAAGCCTCCATTTCAAATCCCTGAAGATTTCTTCACATTCATCATTCCATGAAAATTTTAATCCCCTCTGAGTTAGCTTGGTTATTGGGTTTGAAAATCATGATAAATCTCTCAAAAATTGGAGATTATGTCAAAATAACCCAAGGAAACAACAAATATATGTCATATAATTTTGGCCTCAATCATCGCTCAGTTTGTTTTTTTAATCTAAGGATATATAAATATCCCATATATTGTTATGATATTACCCATTAGTGAGACTTATTTCATTATGAACTCACACAAGATGTATATTTTATAGAGCTTCTCCTTTCACAAAGTATTTAGCACAATTCTTAGATTTGACCTATTATCCTCTTGGGTTTTAGAGTATATTTGAATATCAACTATAAATACTACCACAAAATTTTCAAGGTAATATCTAAATACAATATTCATCATTTCCAAATTGATTTTTTAAAAATAGTGTGTCCAAATGGAATAACTATGAACGCAAAATTTCTATACATTGAATGAAAATAATTTTTTGGGATATCATCCTTCTTCACCATTACTTTGTAATATCATAACCACATATACAACTTGGATAAGTATTATTCTCTACATAGTTGATTTATCAAGTCATAAATTCATGGAAAATGATACATGCTTTTTATCATAATTTTTTTGCTCACTATAATCAATGAAAAGGAACATTGACCCTTACTTCTTCTTGAATAAGAGGAATGGTGTACCCATGGTGAAACCCTTTGGCCTATGAACCCTTTATCCAGATTCTCTTATAGTTGTTTCTTTAGAACCTTCTATTAAATAATAGTTATCATATACATAATCTTGGATATTTTAAATTACCTAGGTAAATTTTTTAAAGAAAATTTAACCTCTACACTAAGATTCAGACCAGTAAATTTCTTAGGAAACACATTAGTGTATTCCATCATAATAGTGATGTCTATGACAATGGTTCCTTACATATAATCGATAATTTGAGCTAGATACACTTTCTCATAGGGAATTAATATCCATGTTTGAGATTATGGTTCTAAAGAAGATTCCACCTCCTCCTTATAATTTTATAGAATTAGGGGTTGATTCTCTATTTGGAGAGTGATTCCCTCTCACATAAATTTAGGTTTGATCATTATAGTGAAATCCAATCCATGCCTATAATTATGTCAAATTCCACCAAGGTATGTATTAAAAGTTTCACCATGAAGTTCAATCCAAGCTTTTTGAAATGCGACAAGTTATATACATGGGATTCAATAATTTCCACATTTTCTTTTTTCACATACATCTCTAATTCCATGCTTTTTGGTGGTGCTTGAATAGTTCTACTAAACTATTATGATATAATGTGATGCACTGAACTCAATATGGTAACCCTACCTGTAACATCCCAAGTTTGTAATGAATAATAGATATTTTTATCTATGTCTATTAATGAATTAGATAGTGTTTTAGAGGCTTAAAATGAAAATAAATCCAATCTTAAGCATGGAATACACTAATATTTTTAAAAGATTATTTTACTGCCTTTTGATGGAAAACCATTTTTGAATCTATCTTTTGACAATTTTATAAACTATGTTAGTCAAAATAAACTTATTCTTTATGATTGGGACATCAGAATTTACTTTTTGTGAATTTTTGGTATTTTTCTGACAATGTTCATTTTTTTAATGAATAGTGAAAAATACTGCATTTTACATCAAAACTGCTTTTTAATCTAAATTATTTATATGGTTAGACTATGTTTTGAATTGGTTTTGAAGTGAAATTAGAATATATTTTTACCATTTAATCCAATGGTGGTCATTGGAATCAATTTCACTTTGAAATTTGACTTAAACTGGGGTCAACCTTTTGATACTTATTGTTTCATAAAACACGCTATTTTCTCTGACAGCGGGAATTAATTATTAAATTAATTAATGTGACTTATATGCATTGAATTTTTTAAAATAGACTTCATTTTTGAATTCAGAATATCAAATATAGCTTAGGGTGAAATTTTGGTATTTTTCTAAAAAACTTCAATTTTTGATGAATAGTGAAACCACTAAGTGGTACTTATAAAAACTGATTTTTCGTTTAAATGAAATTTTACCACTTCTGTGTTTTGAATTTCAAAAATCCGACATACATGGTTGTTATTAAAAAGTAAAATGTGGTTCAATGAGATTAAAATAATTTTTTTGGTGAATAGTAACTTATTAAGTTTTTAATCACGATTAGTGGTAATTAGTGTAGTTTAAGGTAAAAATAATGCTTTAATAATATGAAATGACCTAGAAACATGTCCTAAACTTATTTTATGTGTCATGACCGACCAAGACAAGCCATGGGTCAACTTGGAGACCCCATGGAGCCACTTTGGTTGGGAAATGACATAAATAACTTTTTATTTAATGTTAAAGTAAAAATGACACAAACATAATATGTTTTACGAAAACAATTTTTATATGGGGTTATACAAGTCATATGTTTTACTATAAATATTAATTGGAAAGCCAAATTATTTCCTACATCATAGTATTTGTTTTATAATTTTTTGACATTAAATAAATAAATGCATTTATGACATCATGATGATGCAGCGATGACCTCATTATTTAACGATTTAAATAAAATGGAAAGATAATGTAATATCTAAGACCTAAACATGTCCAAAACCTATTGGATGGGTGGATTTATAACCCTTATCACCTTATCCTCGAATTATATCAATGTGGGACCTTTTGAATCCGAAACTCATTTTAAAATAAAGTAACTTATCTTTACTTTCCAAGAGTGCCCCTCCTCTCCTCTTATAAAAGGCCCCCACCTCTACCTCTTTTCCCACAATCCCAAAGCCTTTGGCTCAGCCAAACCCTACCCATTTTGTCTCTCCACTTCCCTATCTTACTCCTTGAAGCCTCACTTTGGGAATAAGTCTTCCCAAGAAAGCCTTTGAGCTCAAGCCAAAGGGAGTTACCCGATTTTAAGGTAATGTCTTCTTTTGAGTCCTTTTGTTTTATTTTGCTTCTCCAACCCCCTAAACTCTTTTTATTATTTTCTTTTATAACAACTCCAGTATCATCAATATACTAGGATGTTTTTATAAGAAGTATTAAAGCTACACTTACACACACCAACATCTAATGGTTAAATAACATACGGTTTCCGTGGATGGTGAATTTATGCCTCCCGAAACGATGATTGTTCAACATTCTTTTAACACCTTCAAAGGTGGCCATTAAGATGTAACTATATTTATATATGATATATAATGTGTTTATGTTTTCCTTAAGCTTCTATATTTGTCATTTTGGGTATACCTTTATGGTTACCATTATGGGTAAACTCGATATCTTCATTTAAGGAAGTGCGGACTACCGCCCCCTCAAAGTGAGTTGATTCGTTAAATACCATATGTGGGACATATAAAGGATGGAACAATGATATCATATATGATATTATACTGGAATTATAATATACCTTTATATAATTATGATTCCATTCTATAAAATACTAAATAGAAATGAAAGTAGCGTTCATGCGTACGTATGGTTTACCGTCTCCATGAACGGTGCATTTCATTTCTTACCTCTAAATGATTATGTAATATTATAAATTCATGCATGTACTGGATATATATGACATATATAATATCTAGATCATGAATACCATTCTGGATATAATGGATAAATGAACAACTTGTAATTATAAAGGGCTTATTTTTGACTCAAGTACCAATGATCGTTAAAACGACCGTTATTAACTTAAATAATTACATAGTGTTCATGACATGGCAATAAGTGATATAAAAGGAATAATGAACTTGAAAAAGGTTCTTAAACAAGTAGAAATTAACTCAAGTTTATTATTCAGGACATTAAAGAACGATCGAGTCAAGTCGGACCCGAGGTATGGGACTTCGTCTCAATCTCCTTTCATTAAGGCATATTTTGTTTTATACACAACCTTCTTTTATACGGTGTATAAACCCCTTTGACTTTTACGTTTATCCAAAATGAATCTTTTTTTATACGAAGTGTTTTACAAAACGAAAAAAGGGAATGTTTTTGTCGTACGTATGCGGCGACAACGACCTCTCCGCCGCCTTGACCATTATTTGAGTTTCGACTTCCTCTACAAGCCATACCTTCTTTTTAAAAGAAAAATAAATACCATATTTTAATTTTCTTTTATTTTTATATTGAAAATGGTTTTCATAATGATTTTATATCAATGTGTTGTATTGATATCTTGTGATTGAAAGGTGGTAATGTTATGTTTCCTTTATGCATGTTTTATGTGATATGATTATGTTGAGGTTCTTGGGCATTATTATGAAGACGAGTGGTTTCGTGATAAACTAAGGGCGAGTGAGCCCGATATAGCTCTCCAATGCATTGGGTAATGCGAAGGAGTGAAACGTTAAGGTTTCTCCAAAGAGATTTAGGGAATATACTGTGATGGGTATTCCAAACGTAACCAAGAGGGTTACTCCCTACGTAAGAATGTTATGAATGACTCAAGTTACCTTTATGTCTTATGATTTCTATGATTTATTCATGATTTGATGAGGTATGTTAAAGTGATTATGTTTTATGGGTAAAGTATGATCTCATCCTTATGTATATATGTACCCATGTTTCCTTTCTATATTTTTATATCCCTTACTGATATTTTTATGCTCATCCCAAGTTTTTTTGAAATGTTTTTCACAGGTCAAGGGAAAGGTACATGATATGATGATAGTGTCAAGGAAGTGTCAAGAAAGAATCCATGTTTTATTTTAAATATGTTTCCATTGATGGGAATGAAGAATACTATCTTTATGTAACCACTTTGTTTATATGTGGAATTTAATGCAAGTTTTATGATCTAATTTTCTAAAACTCTAAACCCGAAAAGATCCTCAATGTCTAATCTTGTAATAACTCAAGATTAAGTAAGGTTTAAGGCTGGGGCCTTATACTACCTTTAAATATTTTATTATAGTTTTTTATCCAATATATACTTTGGTACTATTAATTTTAAACTATTAATCACATAAATGAGAATTGAATGAAATTAAGGGATAAGATAAGATTAAATTTATTTCTACAACATATGAATCTCTATAATTCAATATATTTTATCCATTATCTTTTTCCTAACATATATTCTTATGGGAAATTTTTATGTACCTTTAATAATGGTTAGTTATGTGATTATTAATTTACAAAACCATAACCCCCGTGAGTGTGAAAATATTTTCTATGTAAGGCTTGTTGTCATGTACTTGGATACACTGATTCATACTCAGAACACTTTGTCAGAGTTGTTACTCCAAGGTATATCTCTTCCAGATCCATGTCCACTTGTAGTATAATTACATGGATTTATTTTGTTGATATATAAATAAATTTTATATGCTCTATTTAACAAAAAATATTCTTATTTAGAATAGAGACACAAAAATATACTTTGGATGAAATTTTGGTATTTTTCTGATAAAATACATTTTTTAATGAATAGTGAAATAAACCGCATTTTAATTGAAAACTGCCTTTTCATCTAATTTATGTATATAGATAGATTTTTATTTTATTTGGTTATAAAGTTTAATTGGATTATATTTTTACCATTTAATCCAATTTTGGTTATTGGAATAAATTTCACTCCATAATTGGACATAAACACATGTCAATCTTTTTGGAGTTATTATTTCATAGAAACACGCTTTCTGGTTTTGACAACCAGAATTAATTTTAAATTAATTAATGCAACATATATGTCTTGAATTTGGTAAAATAGATAAATTTTTTTAATTTGGAATATAAAATTTATATTTGGGTGAATGTTTTATATTTTTTTTGAAAACCATCAATTTTGATGAATAGTGAAAAATACTACTTTGTAGTTAAAAAACTGATTTTTTATTTAAAATGAAATTTTATCGCTTATGTGAATTGAATTTAAAAAATATGACATAAATGGATATTATTAGTAAGTAAAATGTGGTTAAATGAGATGAAAATAAGTTTTGGTGAATAATAACTTTTGAATTTTATTTACTGCGGTTAAAGGTAAATAGAGTAGTTCAACGTAAAAATAATGTTATAAAAATATAAAATTATCTTACCACATGTCCTAACATTATTGTATGAGTCATGAATGACCAATAAAATCATTGAGTTAATCGTTTGGCGTTTGAAAGCCACATGGGTAAGATAATTACATTAATAATTTTTTATTTAAAGTAAAAATAAAAATATCATAAACATGTATTATTTTTATTAAAGAAATTTAATTTGGGGGTATATAATTGATATATTTGACTATGAATATTCATTAGAAAGATATAAATATATTATACATCATGTTATTTTATTTATAATTTTTAGACATCAAATAAATAAATTTATTTATGACACAATGATAATGTAATGATTACCACATTAATGAATATTTTAAATAAATGTTATTATAAATGTTAATATAAATTTATTTGAAACTTTTTATTCCATATACGAATTTTAAAGAATATTATGACTTTTTATCTTTGAATTAATGATGTTTTTTTCGAAAGAAACAAGTTGTTTTCATTTTTTAAATAATTCATGATATGAATAGTATTTAAAATGAAATAACTTAGTTTTTAAAACAAATATTATTTTATTAAATGATATAAAAATCATAAAAATATAATATTCAGAAAAATTACTTTTATATGGTTTAAAATGTCTTTAATTAAACACTTGTGGTTTGATTAGAATTTTATAGTAACTATATTAACCATATAGAGTGAATACACAAGAAGACATGGTAAGAGTCAAATTAGTTAACTAAGGGATAAAGCTAAATAATAAGGTTAAATTGGAAACCAAAACTTGCCTAAAACATTTTTATTGAGAGTATTTCGAATAATATTACTCTTAAATTATAATTTAATAAGTTTAGGACCTTTTGAAACCAAAATTCAGTTTATAATAAAATAATATTTTCAGACTTTCCTAAAGAGCCCCTTCACCCCTTATAAAACACCATCACCTATAACCCATTACTCATTCTTATCAAACCCCTTGTATCATCCAAAATTTTTGCAAATAATCTCCCAACATCCCTCTCTTCAAACTAGAAGCCTTAAATTAGGCATAAGGAACTTCAAGAAAACCATTTGGTTCAAACCAAAGGGAGTTACCCGATTTAAAGGTAATGTGTTCTCTTAAGTTCTTTTCTTATATTTTACTTCTCTAACCCCCTAAAAACATTTATTCCTTTTTTTTATAAGAACACCAGTATCCTCAATATACTATTTTGTTATTATAAGAATTATTTAAACTACACTTATACACACCACTATCAAATGGATACGAACATACTATTTTTGTGGATGGAGAACTACTGCCTCACAAAACGATGATTGTTCAATGATCTTGTACCCCCTCTCCTGGTGGTCATTATGATGGAACTTTAATTATATATGATATTCATGATATTTATTTTATCTCTATCATAATGTAATTTTCTTCTATAACACACCTTTATGTTTTTCCTATTGTATATATACAATAATTTCATTTGAGGAAGTGCGGACTACCGCTCCCTAAATGTTATATTACTCGTTCATACCATACATGGATAATATAAAATATGGTGTTAATGAACATATGTAACTTATATAAAATATGATATTATACTGGGATTATAATATACCTATGTATCATTTTGTTTCATTCCTTTAAAAATGAAAAAAATGAAATGAAAGTAGCGTTCATGCGTACGACGACTTACCGTCTCCATGAATGGTGCATTTCATTTACATATATCCAAATGAAATGGAATATTCTAAATACATATATACTTTATATATATGAATTGTATTATATGTAAATTATGAATATAATTATGTATATAATGGAATTTTTTACTTCACGGACAACTTTTAATTATATGTACCAAATATCGATAGAACGACCATTATTAACTTAAATGAACATGTGTTGTTTATAATGTGGTAATAAGTGATGTAAAAGGAATAATAAACATGAAAAATGTTCTAAAGAAAGTAAATATTAACTTTAGTTTATTATTAAGAAGATTTAAAGAATGAACTAGTCAAGTCAGACACAATGGAGGGGGCTTCGTCTCAACCACCATTCATTAAGGCATATTTTGATTTATACACGATTATATTTTATACGATTTATAAACCCATTTGAATTTAAATTTTATTCAAAGGTAAATTTTTCTATGTAGCATTTTACAAAATGAAAAAATTAATGTTTCTTCTTAACATACATGGTGACAATGACCTTTCTGCCACCACATGTGTTATTAGATATTTTCCATCTTTAACAGGTCATAATGTTTTTGAAAGGTAAATAAATACCATATAATATTTTATGTATTTTGGTATTGAAAATGATTTTGATAATGGATTGGTTGTGTCAATATATTTAAATGATATATTTTGATTGAAATGGAGAATGTTATCATTTCTTTATATTTGTTTTATGTGTTATTAATATGTTATGGTTCATGGGCATTGTTTCTGTATACGAGTGGTTCTGTGATAAACCTAGGGTAGTTAAGCCCAAGATAGATCTCCAATTAATTGGGTAACATGATTGAGGTAAATGTTAATGTTTCTCGAAATAGATTTGAGGAATATACTGTGATTGGTATTCCAAATGTAACTCCCTCCATAGCTATAAAAGCCACAACGTAATTATGTTATGGATGCCACAAGTTATCATTAAGATTTATGTTTTCTATATGTTATTAATAAATCATATGATTTCATGAGGTATTTTAAAAATCTTATGTTTTGAGGGACTGATGTTTTATTTCTTTATATTATAACCCTTATTGAGCTTTTTATGCTCACCCCTTGTTTCGAAATGTTGTTCACTAGACTTAAAGATGAATAGTGTCAAGGATGGGATCAAGGAAAAGTCATGCTGTCTAAAACATGGAACTAGACGTGGCTCTTTTTTTCAAGAATTTTTATTTTACGAAAAAATGGAAACTAAGTAGAAGTGTCTACTTTGTAATTTTTAAGATGTAATATAATATTTATGGCCTAATTCTCTAAAACTCTAAACCTGAAAAGATCATGAATGTGAATTATTCATTTAATTCATGATTATGTAATATTTTAAGGTTGGGTCCTTATAGTTGTTATCAAAGGTCAGTTAAGATAACATCAGAAGTTACGATATTTTTAAATTAATATCCATAAATTAATTTATGGTATGATTGAAATTTTATATCATTTACAGATTACTATGTTGCTTCGCCTAAGATATTTCTGTGTTCATAATGGTTTTTGTAGAATAAATATGGAAACTATGATGGGATGAAATCAGGAGGAAGAAAACATTCCAAATTAGCAACCTGATATGGTCAAAATCAGAATAGAATAGTTTTTTTTGTAGTGATGGAATAATTGACTCAAGATATAAATGATGGTGGTATCCATGCATCAGATCTTCCAGATCAACCACAGAGGAACATGTCAGTAGTGAATAATTTCATGAGGGAACATCCCCCATAATTTAGAGGATCATCTAACTTGGTGATGAGAGAAGGTTGGATTAAAACAATAGAAATGATTTTGATGTCATGTGGGTGTTCATAACATCAAAAGTTTAGTCTCATGGTTTACCATTTTGAAGGTGAATCCAATCAGTGTTGGTCGATGGTTAAAAATATAAGGGATAGTGAGGAGATTGAAACTCTTGATTAAAATTAATTCAAAGCTATGTTTCTTGGGTAATATTTTCCAAAGATGGTTTTTCTTAGGATAGAAAAAAATTCCTTGAATCGAGGCAGGAGGATTACTCAGTGGATTCTTATGAAGAAAAATTCACTCAACTTGAAAGGTATGCACCAAATTTCCTACGAGATCTGGATAGTAAAATCAATCATTGTTGTCAGGATTAATTCCAAAGTATCGAAGGGATTTAGCTTCTCATGAGTTCAAATATTATGAAAAATGTGTTCGATGTGAGGAGAAGGTGGAAATGAAGTTTGACGATGATCAGGTGTTCTTTGAAAAAAAATAACATAATAAGAGGTCTAGGTTTCATATGAAAGAGAATAACTATTCAAAAAAGTTTGAAGGTATGAAATTTAAATTTACATTTTGTGAAAATTATGGTAAAAAGGAAATTGGGGAATGTATTTTAAATTATGGTAAGTGCTACCGATGTGGTAAAATGGGACATAAGGCTCATAGTTTCACTAAAAAAGATCAGGGTAATGGTAAGAAAAAAATCGTATTTACAACCAGTAAAATATTTTAAATACAATAAAATGTGTCATTATGAAAATGAGTTTCCAAAGAAGAAATCAACTGAGAGAAAGCACCTGAACTACAAGAAGAAAGGGGTGGTGAAATTCTTTGCAACTACTTAAGCAGATGATGGGTCATCAAATGAAGTAGTATCATGTACACTATTTGTTTTTTCAGATTATTCCAATGTGTTGTTTCATTCAGGGTCTACACATTCTTTAATTTCTGAGAAGTTTTCTAGTAAAATGGAAATTTCATCTCATGATATGAGTTCTGAACTTATGGTAAAAACACAAAGAGGAAATGTTGAGACAAAAGAATCTTCTGGTCCTTCTGTGTGGAATGAATCTACCTAAAAACCTTATTGTTTTTCCTCTAGTAGAGTTTGATTTTATTTTGGTTATGGATTGGATTTCCATTTATCATGCTAATATTTACTGCAGATCTAAAGTGGTTTATTTTCATAAAGAATTTCAGTTTGTGTACAACAATTAACCCTTACTTTTGATAATATATTAGGAAGTTGATAAACTAGTAAAAGATATAAATTAATGTTACCTTGCACATATTGTCAAAAAAATATGAACTATTCAGATTAATGATGTGCCATTTTTAAATGAGTATCTTGATGTTTTTCTTGATTATCTTACTAGTATAATACTTGATCGGGAAGTTGAATTTACTGTTGAGTTAGTTCCTGATGCTAATCCAATTTCAAAACCCCCTTATCGAATGGTTCAAATTGATCTTTTAGAGTTAAAAAATCAATTTCAGGAGTAATTAGGTAAAGGTTTCATTCAACCTAGCTCATCACTATGGGGTGCACCTGTCTTGTTTTTTAAAAAAAAGATGGTTCAATGAGACTTTGCATTGATTTTAGTGCATTGAGTAACATCACTGTTAAAAACTAGTATCCTTTGCCTTATATGGATGATTTTTTTAATTATCTTTATGGAGGTTTGTATTTTTTGAAGATTGACTTAAGGTCGGGGTACCATCATTTGAAAGTAATGGATGTTGACATTTCGAAGACAACATTTTGTACTAGATATGGAAATTATGAATTTGTGGTTATGCATTTTTGGTTAACCAATGCACCAGCTATATTCATGGATCTTATGTATAGAATTTTCCATGAGATCTTGGATAAATTTGTGGTTGTGTTCATTGATGATATTTTGGTTTATTCCAAAAGGTAAATAAGAACACGAAATTCATTTAAGGGTTGTCTTTCAAACCTTAATGTAAAATAAACTGTATGGGAAATTCAACAAGTGTGAGTTTTGTTTACGCCAAATTCTATCCATTGGTATCATTGTTTCAAAAAATGGCATTATTATTGATCCCGCTAAAACTAAAGTTGTGGAAAAAAGGCCAAGACCCACAGATATAACTGAGAACCATAGTTTTCTTGTTATTGCAGGTTATTACCAGAGGTTTTTTGAATATTTTTCATGGTTATCTAGCCCACTAATTAAATTAATTCAAAAAGGTGTTACGTTAATCTAGAAAAAAGAATGTGATGATTATTTTTAGGAATTGAAAATAAGATCGGTGAATTTTATAGTTTTGGAACAGCCTTCCAAAAATAGCGAGTTTGTTATCTATAGTGATGTTTTGTTGAAAAAAATTGGTTGTTTCCTAATGCAGAATGATCAAGTAATTGATTATTCTTCACTTTAGTTGAAAACTCATGAGTAAAATTACCTACACATGATTTGGAATTAGCTGATGTTGTTTCTATTTTAAAAATTTGGAGGCATCATTTGTATAGAGTAAAGTTTGAAATAAATTTTGATCAAAAAAGATTGAAGTATATATTTAATCATATAGAATTAAACATGAGACAAAGGAGATGGAGATAATTAATCAAGTATTATGATTTCACAATTCATTACCATCCCAAAGAATAAAATAAATTGGTTGATTCTTTGAGTTGGAAAAGTAATGAAACATTAACCATGTTACCTTTGGAACAAGATCCTTTGATTAATGATTTGATGAGATTTGGAATATAAGTAGTCGGTGTAGTAAAATTCATCAGTTTTGTTTTAGGTGTCAGCGAAATCATCTATATCAGACATAATTATGAAAGTGTTTAAGGAGGACAATGAGTTGCATAAAAATGTTGAGTTGGTTCAAAAGGAAATGTTTCTTGATATTAAAATTGATAAGGATTGTGTTTTGAGGTTTGGGAAGAGATTACGTGTGCCTTGTGATTCAAAATTGAAGAAAGAGTTATTATGTGAAGCACATATTTCTCCGTTTTGAGTTCCTCCTAGTAGTACTAAGATGTATAGAGATCATTGGAAATATTACTGGTGGGATGGAATGAAAAGAGATATTGCTAATTTTACTATGAAGTGTTCGACTTGTCAATAGGTTAAAGAAGAGAGGAAGTTACCAAAAGGGATGCTTTATCCTTTACAGGTACCAGAGTGGAAATGGGAAAATATATCAATGGACTTCATTGTGGGATTACAAAACACATCTCGAGGTAATAATGCAATGAGGTTTATTGTCAACCAATTGACTAAATATTCTCATTTCCTTCCTATTCGAGATACTTTGCCTCTAGATCATCTTTATCAGTTGTATGTTAAAGATATAGTCAAGTTGCATGGAGTTATCATCTCCATTGTATCTGATAGTGATCCCAGGTTTACTTATAACTTTTGGAAAGGCCTTTAGAAGTCATTGGGAACTAAATTAAATTTTAGTAGAGCTTTTCATCCTCAATCAGATGGGATGTGAGAACGAACAATTCATAAATTGGAGGATATTATACATACTTGCTCAATGGATTATGAGGGAAGTTGGGACCAATATCATTCTTTGGTTGAGTTTACTTATTATAGCAGTTTTCATTCCAGTATATAGATGGCTCCATTTGAGGCATTATATTTAAAGTGGTGTTGAGCTCTAATTTTTTTGGATAAAGTAGGTGAAAGGATATTGATGGGACCAGAATTGGTAGAAGATAAGGAATAAAAATACCAGTTGATTCAGCAGCACATGAGAACATCTGAGAGTAGGAAGAAACGTTATGCGGATAACTGGAGGAAGGATCTTTCTTTTGAGGTAGGTGATCATGTCTTTCTCAATGTTTCTCCATGGAAATGTGTGATTCATTTTGGTAAGAAGGAAAAGTTGAGTTTCAGGTTCATTAGACCTTATGAAATCTTAGATAAAGTTAGATCAGTTGCATAAAAAGTGGCTTTACCTTGGAGTTTAACCCAGGTACAGAATGTTTTTCATGTTTTAATGTTGAGAAAGTATATGCCAGATCTGTATCATGTTTTGAGTCCAGAGTTAGTTCAGTTGAAAGAAAATATCTCTTATGAGGAATAACTAGTACAAATTCTTGAACATAGAGAGAAAGTGTTGAGGAATAATTTAATTCACCTTGTAAAGGTTTTATCGGAAAAACCATATGGTTGATGAGGCAATGTGGGAATCTAAAAATGCAATGAGGGATAAATGTCCCCACTTATTTAATAAGTGAATAGAATTATGGGGACACAATTCTAAAATGGGGGGAAAGATGTAACATCCCAGATAAATAGAGAATATAAAATTATCATATTTATTAATATTTCTGTATTAAATATTAATTTTAATTTAAAGGGGATGCTATGTTCGATGCCGTACCCGATATGCAATAACGCGTTTCTCTGAAATCTTACATTGCTCACAATGTTGAGTTATACTGAAAAATAATAATATAATATAATTATTTTAATCAGTAGTCAACTCCTATCCATTTAATTAGTGTGAATGAACAGAACAACCCATATTTTGATTAAACATGTTTTTTAAATGTTTTTACATTTATCCAATAATAGTTAGAGGCTTAAAATGTGAATAAATCCAATTTTAAGCATAAATACTCTAATATTCTTTAAAAGGAAGATTTACCACCTTTTGATCGTGAACCCCTTTTAAATATATTTTTTTTTTCACTTTTATATGTTCTATTTTAATAAATAAAATTCTTCTTTAGAATCGGGATATCAAAATTTACTTTGGATGAAATATTGTAATTTTTATGATAAAATTCATTTTTTAATAAATAGTGAAATATACAACATTTTAATTCAAAACATATTTTTCATATAATTTATTTATATAGATAGATTGTTCTTTTAATTGGTTTTAATGTGTAATTGGATTATATATTTACTTTTTAATCCAATTTTGGTCGTTGGAAGAAATTTCTCTCTTAAATTGGACATAAACACATATCAATCTTTTGGTAGTTATTATATCATAAAAACACGCTTTTTGGTTTTGACAATGAGAATTAATTTTAAATTAATTAATTAAACATATATGTTTTGAATTTGGTAAAATAGAATTCATTTTTTAAATTAGTAATATCAAATATATCTTATGGTTATTTTTTTTAATTTTCAGAAAACCTTCAATTTTTGATCAATAGTGGAAAATACTGCTTAGTAGTTAAAAAACTAACCTTTTCATTTATATATATTTTACCAATTCTATGAATTGAATTTAAAAAATATAGCATACATGGTTGTTATCAGTAAGTGAAATATGGTTCAATAAGATGAAAATAATTTTTGGTGAATAGTAACTATTGATTTTTATTTATCCCTGTTAAAGGTAAATAGGGAAATTCAAGGTAAAAATAATATTATAATAACATAAAATTACCATTACACTGGTCCTAACATTATTGGATGAGTCATGGAAGTCCAATGAAATATTTGGGTGAATATTTTGGCATTTTAAAGCCACTTGGGTAAGATAATTAAATTAATAACTTTTTATTTAAAGTAAAAATAAAAATATCATAAACAGGTATTATTTTTCTAAAACATTTTTTATTTGTGGTAATATAATTGATATATTTGAGTATGAATATTCATTATAAATATAAAATTATTTCCTACATCATGGTATTTTATTTTTAACTTTTGGACACCAAATAAATAAATTTATTTATGACACAATGATGATGTAATAATTACCTCATTAATGAATTTTTAAATAAATGGTATTATAAATGTTAAAATATATTTATTTTGAGACTTTTTATTCCATACAAGAATTATATATATGAGGATGGATTTTTATCTTTGAATTAATTAAGTGTTTTCTAAATAATCATGTTGTTTTGGATTTTTTAAGAAGTCATGATATGAATAGTATTTAAATTGACATAAATGAGTTTTTAAAACAAATATTATTTTATTAAAAGATATAAAAATCATAAATATATAATATTCGTCCAAATGAATTATATAAGGTTAGAAATGAAGTTAATTAACCACATGTGGTTCTATAGACATTTTATAGTAACTATATTAACTTTATAGAGTGAATACACAAGAAGATAGGGTAAGAGTCAAATTAGTTAACTAAGGGTTAATGCTAAATGATAATGTTAAATTTGAAACACAAACTTATATAAAACCTATTGGTTGAGAGTATTCATAATAATAGTCATATTAACTTTTAATTTAATAAGATTGGGACCTTTTGAAACCGAAATTCAGTTTATAATAATATAATATTTTCAATCATTTCTAAAGATCCCCTCCTTCCCCTTATAAAAATCCATCACCTCTAACACATTAATCACACATCTCAAGCCCTTGAATGGTCCATCCTCTACCCAAATAATCTCCCTACATCCCTATCATCCACCTATAATCCTTACCTTATGGTGAAGTCACTTCAAGAAAACCTTTTGGTTCAATCTAAAGGGAGTTACCCGATATAAAGGTAATGTCTTCTCTTAAGTTCTTTTATTTTATTTTACTTCTCCAGACCCTTAACCTTGTTTTATTACATTATTTAAAAAAAACCAATATCAAAAATACAATATGTTGTTTTTATGAGAATTATTTAAACTAAACTTACACAAACCTCCATCTAATGGATATGAATATACACGTTTTGTGGACGACGAATTACTGCCTCACGAAACAATTATTGTTCAATTATCTTCTACCACCTCTCACGGTGTCCAATATGATGAAAATATAATTATATATGATATATAGGATATTTATTTTATCTCTATTCTTCTGTAATTCTATTTTAGAACATACCTTTCTGCTTTTATTAATGTATATATATGATAATTTCATTTGAGGAAGTGTGGCCTACTGCCCCCTCAATGTGATATGACTCATTCATACCATACATGGAACGTATAAAGGACGGTGTTAATGAAAATATTTAATGTATATAAAATATGATATTATACTGAAATTATAATATACCTATGTATCATTTGGTTTTCATTCATTTAAAAATGAAAAAAGAAATGAAAGTAGCGTTCATATGTACGTACGACTTACCGTCTCCATGAACGGTGCATTTTATTTTCATATATCAAAATGACATGTACTATTATAAATACATATATACTAGATATAAATTATTTATATTATATTTAAATCATTAACATCATTATGTATATTATGGACTTTTGACCATATGGAAATCTTGTCATTATAAGTACCAAATACCGACAAAATGGCCGTTATTAACATAAATGATTATGTAATGTTTATAATGTGGTAATAAGTGATGTAAAAGGAACAATAAACATGAAAATGGTTCATAAGAAATTATAAATTAACCTTAGACTATTATTCTAGATATTTAAAGAATGAACGAGTCAAGTAAGACACATGGTAGGGGACTTCTTCTCAATAACATTTCATTGGGGAATATTTTGATTTATACATGACTTTCTATTATACTGTGTATAAAAACCTTTGAATTTTACTTTTATTAAATCGGAATATCTTTCCACATAGTGTTTTAATAAACGACAAAAGGAATGTTTCTTTTTAACATACTTGGTGACAACAACTTTTCCACCGCTGTGAGTGTTATTTGATGTTTGGATTCCTTAACAATCCACAATTTTTTTGAATGAAAAATAAATACCATTTAATATTTTATGTATTATAGTATTGAAAATGTTTTTGATAATGGATTTTTTATGTTAGTATATTTAAATGATATATTGTGATTAAAATGTGGAAAATTTGTCTTTCTTTTATGTTTGACTTATGTATTATGAATATGTTATGGTTCTTGGGAATTGTTTACGTATACGAGTGGGTCCGTGAAAAAACCTAGGGAGGGTGAACCCGAGATAGCTCTCTAATGCATTGGGTAACATGACAGAGGTTTATGTTAATGTTTCTCATAATAGATTTTGGGAATATACTATGATGGGTATTCCAAATGTAACTCCCCATGTAGCTTTGAAAACTAAAATGTAAGTATGTCATGGATTCCACACGTTACCATTAAAATTTATGTTTTCTATGTGTTATTTATAAATCATATTATTGCATGAAGTATATTAAAAATCTTATGTTTTGATGGAATAATGTTTTATTTCATTATTTTATAACCCTTACTGAGATTTTTTATGCTCATCCCATGTTTCAATTTTTTTTCACAGGATATAAAGATGAATAAGGTAAAGGATGGAATCAAGGAAAAGTCATCCTGTCTAAAACATGGACGTATATGTGAATTTTTTAAGTGTTTTTATTTTATGAAAAAATTGGAAACTTTTTAGAAGTTTCTACTATGTAATTTTCGAGATATAATGTAATAGTTATGGAATAATTCTCTAAAACTATAAAACTGAAAATATCCTCAATGTGAATTATTCATCTAATTAAAGATTATATAATGTTTTAAGGCTGGGTCCTTATAAATAGGTTGAATTATTTTTTTTGAATTAGAGGAAAAAGATGTTCATTATGCCGTTTAAAATGACTCCTTATGATTAAAATATATTAGATGATGTTAGTAATAGAGATTATGTTTATGTAAAGTCCAACACATTTATATGACACTAATCTAGAGATTCTTAGTTTTAAATTCATGGAGGGATATTCATGGATAAGGATGATATTTTTAGAATATTTGAAATGAGTTGAAGAAATTTTTTGATGTATATTAGAAAGAGGGGTTGACCGTAATATTTTTATGAGGATAAAATTAATATTGAGACCAAATATTATATACATGAATATATAATTTTAAAGATATAAAATTAGTGAACAATTCATGAAATTAATATTGATACACGGGTTAGTTGACTGGAGACTAGATGTAGTTATGAATTGAGAGGAATGAAAGAATTTAATAAAGGGATTGGATGACTTGTAGTTCAGTTTTAGTTAAATTTTCTCAAAGATTATTGATAACTGAAACAATATGTTTCATATAAGATGATATAGGTCACCAATTTTAGGTGATATTATGTTCAGATCCTAATAAGTGTAATGCACTAATGTGTAGAATTTTTAGACAATGATTACCACGTATGTGGGATCTCCATATTCAGTTTACTAGAAGAAAAAGAAATGATTAATTGAATTTTGGGCATAGAATATGTTTACTTCAAAATAAAATATTCAACAATGTTAAAATTTGTGTAGAACCATTGAAGACAGGTTGTTCAAGTATAAAAAATAAACATAATATCATCTCGAGTTATATGGAGTTGTATAGGGTATAACACAAAAAATCATAATATTGTGGTAATCTATGTTCATGGAAAATATGTTTTATTATGTAAAGAATAATAAAATTTACGATTAAAAAACTTATTATAATGGTAGGAATATATGTCTCAAGATAATAACTAGACAAAGCAAGGATAATGTTTCTTACATTTGGACCAATCATTGTAAAAACATTTGTGTGTAATTGTTTCCATTAATCAACTAAATTTCATCATAGAGTATGTGTTGAATGGTAATATTAAATATTTTTACATTATAACTAATTTATTAGAATTGAAATCATGAAATGTGTGTAAAATATTTATTTGATTTTATTTGATAAAATATTTTCTTCACTAATAACCCTCTCTTTGTGTAATTACACAATCCATTGAGAGTATCAGTTTGAATCATCCATCTTACAATGCCTAAGTTAACTCGGACCATATTGGACCATAATATTTTTATCACTACATTTATAATTTTGTGATCACTCTGATGGTCCTAAAATAAGGGATATAATTTTCCATTATAAATCATTGAGATATTGGCCTCATTGATTTTTCTTGTAAATTAATTTGATTACCATAAGAGCAACCAATTGGATATTTCCCTTCTATTGATGATCATGTTATGGATCATGTGGTGGATAAAAATTCAACTTGTCTTAATAATGATTATTCTCCATTAAAAAAAAGTTCCTAAATATTGGTACAATGAATACTTCTCTAATTCTATATAGTGATTTTCCCAACAAAAAAATAAGAAATTTCTAATGTTTTATCGTGAAGATCATTATTTGTATATTTATATCCTACATGGTACTTTAGATCAGGTGAATATGTCTGATCTAAGGTCACTACATATCATTAAATATCATTTAATTATGAAATAAAAAAGGTTTTTTTATTTATATTTTATTAATTTTTTCATTCAATGATAAAAATTGAAGTGAGGAAGAAAATTTCAAATTAATAAATTAATACAATGTTAGAGAAAATTGATCATCAAAATTTTGATGGGATGAAAAAAATTGTAAGAAATCATTTCATAAAAAATAAAAATATTTTCTTCAATAAAATAAAAATCATTCTCAATTGGTTCAAATTACTTATTTATATTCTTTTTTAGAATCTTATTTTAATCTCTTAAATTTTTCAAAGTATCGTTATCCAGTTTCATAATTAAATTAGGATATTTATTGAAGTCCCATGTTAATTAAAGAAATTAAATTCTAGGTTTATCAAAACATATGGCACTTATTTTTTTTCTAATATTTAGTTAAATCCGTCCTAATATATTTCACTTTCCATCTAGTTAGATTCAATTTTGTATGTTAAAATCCATGATAATATAATTAAATCAAAATAAGAAATCAGCAAAAATAAATTTAATTAACCATTGATCAAAGAACTATTCAAATATGGACATGTGAAACAATATTACCTATATCATTTACATCCTTACACAACTAAATTATCTAGATTTTATGATAAAAAATTGAATGAATTAATAAATGTTGACTAGATCCTTGAACCACATTATCATTAAATAATAATTGAACCATTCTTATTTTATTCACATTAAAATAACATTAATGCATTTATTAGTGTAGTTATACATTATTATTGCTTAATTAAGTGTAATATTTATCTTCCAATATAGATTATGGTATACATACATTTATTATTATGTTTATTTGCATAATATTTGTTTAGAGTTATTCATTTAATTATTTATAACTTGTTTTAGAATATTGAATAAATGTTCACAGGATAAATAAATCAGTTTATACCTTTTTATATCATAAAAAAATTATTTTTTCTATTAATACATATCCAATGTACAATTAAACACATAACATGTTTTTAATTCTATATAGTCAATTTGCAATCCATATATCTGAATTTCAAAATCTAGTTACCTTATGTAGTTTTGTTATAATATAGGATAAAAAAATTAAAATAAGGGATTATTATTGTGTTTTAAATATAATAAAATTTTCTAAATTTAATTAATATAAATCCAATGTTTTTTCAGTATGTGTCCTCTTTGAATGTTTTCTATAAATCACTAGATGATTCAAGTATAAAATCACTAGTTTTTTCAAACTATTTTTCTATAGTATTTTGATGATAACATGATCTATAAAGTTCTAATTAGGGTTCTTATTAATGATTTTTATGGATTATAACATTTAATATATATAGGAAAACGATAATATATTATTATTCTTCTATTTTTGAGATATGAATTAGGTAT
This sequence comes from Viscum album, assembly GCA_963277665.1. Classification (NCBI taxonomy): domain Eukaryota; kingdom Viridiplantae; phylum Streptophyta; class Magnoliopsida; order Santalales; family Viscaceae; genus Viscum; species Viscum album. The sequence goes on along the minus strand of OY728132.1, from coordinate 1,843,672,481 downwards.
GAAATTTGACAAGTCATGTTGTTTATAAATTTCATGGATTAAGCATGTAAATTAAATTATGAAAATCTCCTACATGAATAACTTATGTGATTTTCCTAAATGGTTCCCCTATGTGGTTTTAATAAATTAATTCAACTACATTAATTCTCCTATGTGAAATTTTATTACATGAATCAAATTCATGATCAATTCACATTCAAGATAATTATATAGATAGATCAATTTTATTACATTATATAATTGAATAGCTTAGTCAGCCATGTTTATTATATTTTCATGGTTAGTAGTGTAAGATATTTTTAATATCATATTTATATTATTTTTCTGATTAAAATACTTGGGTAGCTTAACATATCTCCCCCATCCCCAACTATTATATTTGAATGTGTTTAGTTTTTATTCACATATGGAAACTGAATTTATGGTGATCGTGGATCAGATCTTTCTGTGGAAACTGAATATGATGTGTTTATGTATGTGGGTATGTCAAATGATGTTATGAATTAAAGGAATATAGGGTATTGAGTATTGTGAGTCTATATTTTGGATCCTTATATATTTTCAAGCCATGTTTTATGTATTGGGGCTTGTGGTGAGCATTGGAATCAAATGATATAATTAACAAGGATTATATATATATATATTTAATAGTTAAGTTTATTTCATAGTATCTAATGGAACCTAAGGACATGACAACTCAAAGGTTGATGTTTGACCTACTATAATAGAGGCTCATTTTGGTGTTTGTGGAGACATCCAAGTGCTATGATATTACTTTTTTTTCTTAGGTGTTGAACAACTGATCATAGTTTATTTTTTATCCCTACATTAATATTTATGTCTTTAAGGTTTTTTTAGAGTATTATTTTATTGGTGTTATCATGACTATCATGGTAAATTGTTGGATTTTTTTGGGAAGTGTTTTATATACACATGTGGTGTATTTAAAATTTGGGTTTTATTGTATTATTAGGATCATCAGTTTCTTAAATAGTTTTAGTTTTCTCATATGTCATTCATGAATTTTTTATGATATCAGTATATTGTTATTTTTTTTAATTTTTTAACTAATTTTCCATTTTTATTTGATATTATATTATTTAATAATGTATTAAAGTGGGTAATCGCTCCCACTTGAGTTTTTTTATACTAAATGTTTGCCTTCCACTTATGGGATATTAGAGGAATAAATTTGGGGTTCAAACTAGATTTTATTATTATCTCAGGTAGTTTTATTGAAAATTCCAGTCATGTAAAAGTGGAACAAAGTCATTTTTTATTCAGTTTTATTGGTTTGGGAGAAAAAATGTAAACTTTTTGTGAGGTATTAGTACTCATTTTTACTATCTTGATAATGTCACAAAGGGCGTGTCTTCCAATTCATTCCTATGTGTTTAATTTCATAGTGCACTTTCATAATCATGTACTTTTTCATTGATTATATAGTATAGTATGGTTAGTAATACAATAAATGAACTAAAATGGGTATATCATATTGTATGATATACCTGGATTCATAGCCAGCGATATATAAATACAGGCGCATCTATCACATCTTACAAGTAATGTTTATCATAGTGTATGTTGTATAACTGATATTTGATATCACATAAATATAAAAAAGGCATATTCTATAAAGTTTCATTTACTTATGAATAATTGTGTTGCTTTATAAATGTATATACATTCATGATATAACAGTTGAAACATTCAATGACTATTAGAAGACAATGAGCTTATGTTATTGTATTTTATTTCAGATAATATGTGTTGGAAGTTAATGATTCAATCAATTTGTTAAATAAATAGATCTCATAGAAATATTAATGACCTACCTATTTGGTATGTGTGATTTCTATAAGATGTATCCAAATATCACTTAATCAATGTTCTCAATTTATCATCATAATTATGGTGCCATCACACCTTGGGAGTTCATGGGTCCTCTTATTATAAATTAACATTCTTGTGGCCAATGAACTATTATAGAGGTCTAATACCATTGGTTATCACTGGGAGATAAAAATCTTACATACCACATGATAGACTAGTATATGGTGTGAATTTTGATTTAGGAATCCATGAATATATTTATGTTCTTAATATTTCAAATTGTTTCATTTCATAATAGATTAACCATACTTATGGTTTTCTTTTTTTTTTCATATATCAAAAGATTGTCTATAAAAATCCATCAGTTGTATCAGATCCACGTTCATTAGGGAATCAATAAAGTTTTTTAATATTCTCATGAATAACACACATATCATAATTTTCATTCATAAAAAATGCAGAGTACCAAAAACCATATCTCAATGTCTACCTCCAGATTTTGTGGATTTACGAAATAGGGCATCATAATTTTGTTTTTCATATTCTATGTGTATGAATGTTACATATGGTAATGAAAATATTTTTAATACAATTTGTTTTTATATATTCTAGAAATATGATATTTATGATATAATTGGCTATGATAGATACCCATGTTTCATGAAAATAGAGTATTAATTTTAATAGAGATATATTTTATATAATCAATTATGATCGAACTATCTGTAAGAAATATTCCTACATGTAAGATATTTTTATTTTCCATAGATGATTATATATGGTGATCTATAATATTTTTTTCATAGATAAGAATTTTTTTATACTTAATAAATTTCTTGACAAATAAGAAACGTTTCAATACATAACAAATATATTGACATGTAATAATTGTTTTGGAAATTAAATCACATACCTTTGCAAGAAAATTTATCTAATGAGTTACATGATATATGTGGTTTTTAACTTTGCATTATTGTTCCTATCAAAAAATAATTTGAGTCATATTTTATAAAAATAAGCCCTCTAATCAATCCTAAAAAATTAAAAAGTACTTAAATCAAGAAAATTTGACTATTTTTATGAATATTATAGAATAATATTGTTAGGCCTTCTTAATAATATATTTTTATTCTGATATAAAATTTTAAATGTTCATATATAAATATAATATGTTTTGAAAATATATAAAATAAATAAAATGATTGTTTATTATTTATTATTTTTAGAAATTAATGTCAATAAATGTTTCATATAATTTGAATATTATGTAAATCATAATTATTAACATAACATGTATATATTGTTATTGAATAATATGGGAATAAAATAAGTAGAAATTAAGATTCCAAAGGATTTAATAGTTTGGGATTTAATATGCACTTAATTTATACAAAATTGGTGAAACTTATATAGAATTATCCCTTGTTTATATATAAAGTGTTTATATTGAAATTATATTCTTGATTAATAAAGTGTTTATAAATTTTAAAATGAGGTTGAATATAAAAAAATATACATTTGAAAATTTTAATTGTTTATCTCAACATAATTTGAATTGTAAAAATTAATTCCCATTTCATGAAATTATTTTAACCACAATAAAATGTGCTTTGGAGATTGATTTTATCAAGGATTAAATTTCATAAAATGAATGATTTTTATATAATATATTTTTTTACAAAATATAAATTTGATTGTAAAATGTTTATAATTCATTAATATGATATATTAAGAATGGATGCCATATAATGAATAATATGTAATATATAATATCATTAAATGAATATAAGGTGTTTATATTTAAAATTACGGGATCTCTATAACGAATTTTTAAATTATAAATAATAAAATTTTATCATTATTTTTTAATTGTTCATAAATATTTATAACCTATTTTAATTTTTTTACTAATTAATTTATTTTAATTATTCTATACATTACTTGTTAGGGTATGTTTTTCATGTTGATAATATGTTTATGTTTTACATAAAATTGTTAAACTACTTATAAGTTGTCATATATGTATCTAAAGAGCTACATGAAAGGCATAATAATGAATTTTATTTTATTTTTTCTTGAAATTTGAATGTAATTAATGTCAATAACATGAATTAAATTATTGATTAATGTTAATATATATTAGGTATTAGTTGTATGATGAATTGGAAACTCTATTAATTAAATTATCCATGGGTAGAGGGAATTTGGGATGGACTTCCATATAGCATGGTGGATTATTCTTTGTTCTAAAAAGGTTGGGGTTGGATATCACATATCAAACCTTACTAATGTCAGGATTCAAAATTTCCTACTATCATAAATATATATAATAAAAGTTTATGTAAATTATTCATATGATGAATTCAAATAAGTTTAAATATGTTTTCCTATATTTTGGCTATGTAGCATAAACTATGAGTTTTTTAGATTATTGCATGAAACTATTATTTGAATATATTTGTTTTGTGGAAAAATATGATTCCAAACTATATCATTAGAATCAGTCACACATGTAAAGTTTTAACATTTAACAATGTTGTGAGATTAAATCACCCCATATAATATAAATCATAATACCTCTAAATAAAACACATTTTAATACCTCAATAATATAATTTGGTAGGTTCATGATAAATCTATGTGTAATGTCCTGGTCCTAGTGCAACATGTTGGTGACCAGATCTAGTCAGTCACATGACCTGAAGCGTGTCTACCCGTATGCCAGAGGTTGCCGACTAGCATCAAGGGAGAGATATTTCATTCATAATGAGACTATAAATATTTTTAATAGAGTAATATACCTTTGAAAATAAAAACCAATTGCTGATAAAATATATTTTTATAAGAAATATCACGATCTCATGATAAAAAATAAAAAATGCAATATCCAACTAAAACATAAGCAATACACTTTAAAGAATATATCTATTTTATAACTTTATTATTGAAAATATTTACAACAAAGACTCCCAAGATGGTCCCGAACCATATCTGATTCACTCATCCAAGATCCATACCAAAAAAATCCATTTGACATAAGGTCTTTTACCTTAACCTATTAAGGAATAATAAAGTATATTCAAGTACCAATCAGGCAGCCTGAATAGGGCATGAGTATAACTTAAGATGCCACCACCAATGTTGTTTAAAACAATATCCAATCAGATAGTAGTGAATTTAGTTATATAAATAAATAAAAAAAATTTATAAATAAATAGTTATGTAATTATTAAATAATATTTATTTGACCACTTAAACCTCATGTTCTTGTGGAAAATTGTATCTCATTACCTACTTCGGCCCATTCTGGAGTCGGAACAATCCATGAAGTAAATACCATGTTTAAATTTTGATGTTTTCATTATTATTATCACAAATAAATGAAAATTTTAACATACATTTATTCACACACCATAGTGAAAGTGTTACCATTATTTATATCACAAAATAATAATGATGTTCCTATTTAATAATTATGAAAAAACGAATCACAATGTGATGATTTATTGTTCCACGGATTAATGTTGATGTTACCATAATCCATTTTAAAATAAATAATTGAATGTGTATGTCACCATTTATAATACTTGTCCAAATATCCATGTTACCATTCACCATTTTATAGTACAAAATTGAATGATCATGTTACCATTCATAATATTTTGTAAAATGTCTATTTTTTCATTCACCATTTTCCAATACACAATTTGATGAGAATGTTACCATTAAAAATACTTGGATGAATTTTCATGTTACTATTAACTATTTACATATATATCCTAATAATATAATATTAGATATATACCCCAACCACCCATTTATTTACTCTATAATGTCTCTGATTTTCCGTTTATTGTTTTTATATATTATATGGATTGATTTCAAGACCCGGTGATAAGACGGAGAGAGATTTTGACACCCAGTGTTCCCCGAACATTTTTTTGAAGAAAATTATTCTTTTAATAGCACACATGTTTGATTTTGTGGATAAAGTGGAATAACACTTATACAGGTGACCAAATAAGAAATACGAGGGCATCGTTAAGCTTAGAATGGAAGCTTTATCCAAGGGGAAACCTAACATTGGTCGGCATGAATCATTTGTAGAAAAAGTCACCATTTAAATAACTATAAATAAAATAAAATAATAAAATTATTTTATTTTTAAAATACAAATAAATCATCAATGGTGAATCAGATCGGAAATTAGAGACCATATTTGAGTTTTTAATGTGGTGTTTCCCCTAGGAACAACTTAATCTTATTTAGTGTGAGTATTTTGTGGAAAAAATAAAAAAGAAATGTAATCATCATTAAATAAATTGAATAAATATTTTTTCTTTTGATGAAATGAATTTTACCATAAGTTTAACCACATTATGAAATCCTAGGGTTAGCTGCAAAACCTTGGGAATGTGAGAGAATTTTTAGGGATAGTTTGAGAAGAAATTTCTTGAACAAACAACAATGGATCATGGATCAACAATCAATGTGTAGTATATTTGAAGGAAACAAACTAATGAAGAAGATACAATGATATTCATTCATTAGTGACTGATCCGAATCAAGGTAGGAAAGTTAATTAATTGTGATATTTCCCTATTATTGATTTTGATAATGAATGTGGGTCAATCCATTAATAGATTTATCTATGGTTCGATCGTTGTAGGAAGATTTTAATTGTAGGGTTTATTTGGGGAGTTTTCTTAATTGGTTATTCATTATTATTTTTTCATCTAATGAGAATTTATTGAGTCTGAAATGAAAAAAGGCTGTCGTTTGTTCCACAATTGGTTCTTCGTGCATTTCTATCCCCCGTTCTTGTGTTATTCACCATTGGACCCCTGTGTCCAAGGTTCCACATCTTGGTAGGATCTAAATGCTATCAGAACTTTGGATTAGATTCTAATTGAGAAAAGAGGTTGGATCTATGAAAATTGGAACCCAAGGATCCATGATATATGAGTGATCCAAATTTTGGTCATTGGATATGGCTCAATGGTCCACAGAAGTGACCACCAGCCTAGCGGTTTGGTGAGGTGGTGCGATGTGGTGTGAGATGGTGAAAAAATAGAAGGTAGATGGAATGACTATGTGGATGCAGAGAGAAACAGTCATCAAGACAGGATGTGGGATGTGGTGGGAAGCCACATGCAGTAACGGAGGGCCAAATATGAGGATGGAAACCATATATAGAGGTAGTAGTCCCCAAAAAAATTTGGTCTACGTGAAGTAGTAGCGACGACGACCATGTAGGATGCGGCCAAAGACCACTTTGATAGGGAAAGATTGTGCATGCTAGATTGGGCATGGCCCATTTGGAGTGGGTCGGGTAGTCCTAGATGGAGTAGAACAAACCAGATCCGGGTCCAACTAAGATTGACTTGGGGAAGATGCACGGTCGAGCATGGCAGTCGACTATAATGGGAACTCGAGCAGCCATAAAGTTTTCAATCATGGATTAGTCACACGGATCCACCATGCAGTCATTTCAAAGGCCCAATAACCTCCCATCATCAAAAAATTCTAACCCTAATAACATTAAAATGGTGTGTCTATATGATGATTCATCTATGACATTGGGAACCTAATGACGAGACTATAATTTTAACATATTATAATGTTGTTTTATGTTAGAAGAGTATAGAGTGGGAGAATTACCTTGGTCTTTTCCTCAAGGGTTCAATACAGTATTATTTCAACATCACTAGACTATAATGCCCTCTAGAGGCCAATTCCCAGATAGAACCAGGTATCCCTCAACATGACTAGAGTGTGATCCTCTATCAACCATAGTATATTCTTTTGTGGAATCCGCATATCATCTGAGAGCAGGGAACTTGTACTCCATATAGTGGGTGCATAATTAGGGTACAAGGTATCCCCTAGAGAGTCTGGGAATGATATTTGGTATCCCCCTTGGTGTTTGGGATCGATCCCCTATGTTGATAATAGTTCCAGATTGGATATGTGGTATCCCCTAGTGTATCTGGATGTGATCTGTGGTATCCCCTACATATCTAAGAACATTCCCTTCTTTGTGAAATTATAAAATTTCATGACCAATACATTATCATTGGGGCAGGGACCAAATTATCTAGACCACTTGATGAGTGTCTTCGATGATATAATGGCTCCCGGAGTTGTTTCTCCAAAAATGACCGTGCTTAAAATATAATCTTGTGGATGATAGATGGCTAAGAACGCCCAATGGTGTGGTTTTTCAAATGAGTATATCATGATATTATTGATATATGTTATGTTTTCATATACCTGTGTGGTATTAATATTTAATAATCTTGAATTTAATTATTGTATTATATTCCTATGAGTTAATCCTATATAGTACTCCTATGATGTATTCTTTTGTCATATTCAAGTGTAAAATTCCTTTGTGTTACTCTTGTGTGGTCCTCCTGTGTAGAATTCTTTTTTGGTACCCCTCTATGGGGTTTCTGTGTGGTACTCATGTGTGGAACTCTGGTGTGGCATTCCTCTTTGGTATTCCTCTAGGGTATTCTTATGTTGAATTCTGATATGGTACTCTTGTGTGGTACTCCTATGTGTTATTATGATGTTATACTCCTCTTTGGTATTCATATGTGGTATTCTTGTGGGGCATTCCTATGTGGTATCCCTGTGTGGTATTCCTATGTGGAATTTATTTTTGGAAATACTTTTTGGAATTACGTTGTTGTATTTCAGTGAGGTATTCCTATGTGGTATTCCATTGTGGTATTCCTTTGTGGTATTCCTTCATGGAATTACTTTGTGGTTTTTAATTGTGATTTCATAGTGTTTACTGAGTATTTATTTTCTCACCCCAGTAATGGAATTGACTACAAGTGTCATGTTCTATATTGATGATCGGCCATTTGGTGGAGTTATAGGATGACCAAGACCAGGTGGTTCTTCAGGAGATCAAACACACAAAGGTGAATTCCAACATCATTTAGATGACATTATCCATACCTCTTCTTCTTATTGGTTGTACTTTTGTTTGTATAATCATTTATTTTGGATGGGTTTGTTTTTCCTTGTTTACATTCAAGTACTTTCACTAATGAACACTAGTCATGGGATATAATGGTTTTCCTACACTATTACAAAGTGTTTTTACATTCAGCATTTTTGGCTTAGGGATGTTAGGGTGAAAATATGTACTTTTGTATAAAGTCTCTGATATGTGGGATACACCTCATTGTATTTATTTACCAGCCCCTGTCCTATTAGAAGTGGGAATTTTATAGTCATGACATAAGACCTTATGGGAAAGGTTATGAAAAATTAAATAATTAAATAATCCATTCACAATATCAATAATCAATAAATTAATTTAAAAACTAATTATTCAAATTCACAATTACAACATCTCATAATTAATTCCAAATTAATTATCTGATTCACTTATCGATATCACACAATCAATTTCCAAAGTCAATTATTCCCAAATCCCACAATTTTACATTTCTATAATTTATTAATTCACAAAATAAAATAATAATATTTAGGAAATTCAATTTCTAAAAACCTCTATAAATTAAAAAAATAATGCACTAAATCAAATTGATGACAATGGGATTTGAGCATTAGACCTCGTAAATCAATTTGATGATAATGCTTGCAAATATAATATTCCCTAATTTTAAGTGGATCAATCAAGAATATAAAAAATAATATAATTTTGATCTATATAATAATTTAAATAACAAATGAATCACAAGCTATAAATTTTTGATCTAGATATAAATCATACATCAAGTAGAAATCATTCATTTATCTGAAAGGAGGAGGAGAAGAGAGATATAGATCATAATGAAAAGATATAACATACCAAGTTGTTCAAATTTTCAATCCGTACTTTGAATCACCAAGAAAAGAGGTTGGGAAATCTTGGGATCTATCCTAGAGCCTCCAAAATAATTATAATGAGGATAGGTTTGATAGGGTAGATATGTAGCCAAAACAAATTGATAAATATTTTTGAAATCATGACTAAAATTGATGATTGGTCATCTACAAGGTGTATAATCTATGTACTCATTCAAGAAATTATTTTTGAAGGATTATTCTAAAAAATCCATCAACTTGGATTTATTTATTTAAAACCCATAAAAAGATACAAGTCACGTAATAGCCTTACCTGATGTTTATAAGTTTTCCATTTGAGTTTCATCCCATTTCCATCCAAAATCTCTCCACTCACCACAAACCTATTATTAAAATGTAACTCATTTATTCCCAGACACCATTATTTCAAACATGAATACATCTCCAAACCTTAGGTTCTTTTCTACAACAAATGATCTCAATCTTCAAGAAAGACTAGTCCATTATGGTTTAAAATAAAAGAAGATACAGATAAAAGAACCTAAGATGACATGATCTTATAATCTCCCCACCTTAAAACAATTCATCCTCAAGCTAAATTTTAAATAATTTTTATAATTATAAGAAAAAATATTGATCCACTAAGCCCACAAATATAATTTCATTTACCATGAATCTTCCTAAATACATCCATGTTGCCACAATAAATGAACTATCAACACTTTTTTTCCCCGCAACACATTCTCATCGTGATCCAACGCATAATTCAAATGCTCATAAATGGATGTGTAAATTTGATGATCAATATAATCTTAAAATATCACTTGAGAAGGGTTGGGGTGATTCTTCTGACGTTATGATATATGGAAAATATCACGCATTACACTATATTTCTATGGAAGAGGAAATTGTTATGCCACCAGGACAATTTTCTACACTACCTTAAATTATCCAATGAACCTATATAAAAAATTCCCTACCTATTTACCATGTGGTGACCCAACCTAGGTGACACCCAATGAAATACTTTATATCGCTATGTAAACTATAAGGTTCATCTATGACTACCAGCATAAAACTTCTTCATACTCTTATCTATATCCATGCATTTCTAAATTAGCAAAACATACTCTGACATCTCCTACATTATACTCGGTCCCATCAACTCTGACTCTACAGCCTATATACATCATATATGGGATCTGTATAGCCTACCATAAAGAGATTAATATGGTTCCATTTATATTGTTTCTTAATAACTGTTGTTATAGGAAAACTACACTGGTTCTAAGTGCTTCTCCAAAAATCCTCCAAAGGAAAGCACACATTCCCATAGAATATCCTAATGTACATATATTTTATACCTTAACTACTCATCTCTATGTGGGTGGAAATATGTACATAATAATATATCTGTAACAAGAAAATTCTGTAATCCTTGAATGAACCTTGAAGTAAAATGTGAATCATAATACAAAACTATAATCAGTAGCACCCTATGCCGACGAACTATCTCCCACACATAAAAAACTCCCATATTTTTTCCCATGAAATCTCATTGTATAGGTATAAAATGTACTATATTTTTTTATTCAATCTATAAAAACCAATATAGAGTCATTCTTCCTTGGTTTCCTTGGGACACACACCAATAAATCCATGGTCACATCATCCCACTTCAACATTGGAATAAGTAACAACCGAAGAAAACCTCACATACATTGATGCTCCACCATCACTTATGGACATGTGTAGCATCATGTCACAAAACCCGATATCTGCTTTTTCATGCATATCCACCAAAAACATCATCGTTGGTAATGATACATTTTGGTCACACTTAGATGTACTACCAATTTTAAGGTATGAAATTTCAACATGAGGTCATATTGCATGCTCATTGGAACAACAACCAGATTAATATATAGATGATATCATCCCCATCTATCATCCAATCTGAAGACGACAACCCACCATCATGGTTTTCATTAATGAAAAATACTCTAGATCAAAATACTTCCTATCTTAGATCTATCTCAAAAGTATATAATCTACTATAACTGATACCAGAGTCATCTGTTTGTGGTTCTCTTGAACCACCACATGAAACTCAACCATTAAATCCATCATCTTCAATGTGACATTATAATCTTAAAATATCTAATTTTGAATCTTCATGTTTAAAGAATTATAAACACTATTTCCGTTTCCAAGAATATATGCCAACTCAGAATCAAAATCTTGTATATATTCAACCCATCACAACTACCAAATATTAAAATCTATTTGAAAAAAGATTTACCTTAGGATATTGTGATCTATAAAAATTTTAATATTTCACCCAATATATAGATTATCCAACACTTAAATGAATAAAACACTTCTTCCTACCCAAAATAACGCATAAGGTATTTTCATTCATGATGACTCAACTACTGAGACACTTACAACAAAGCTCAATCTCCCTTCATCAACATAGCTCTATGTAGAATTCCAAAATCATCACTATACACCATATTCACCTCACTTTGATTAGGTAGGATCTAGATCAGTGTATATTTCAAGTGATTATTCAACTCATTGATAGGTTTCTCACAAGTTTCTTTCAATTTGAACATTACCTGCTTCTTGGTCAGGCTCGAAAGTGACACAACCATATGTGAAATGTCCTGTATGAATCTCTAAAAACATCTAGATAACCCCAGAAATCTAAAATATCTAAAATTTTCCTGGGATGGTCCCAAGAAACCTCTAAATAAACCTTATCTTAGTCTACTAAAACAAATTACTCTTATATTATGTGTCCTATGATGTGTACCTGGTCTATCAATAACTATCACTTTTATTGCTTGGAATATTACCGATGCTCTCTCATTGTAATAATTATGATTTCAAGAAGTTGGGAATGATTTTCATGATTCTTGGAGTACACCAAGATGATTTCCACAAACACCACCATAAACTAATCCAGGTACGGATGCATGATTACTCACATCACTACAACAAATATATATGGTGTGTTTTCTAAAACAAAAAGAATTAGGAAAAATGAAAAAAGACAATACGTGGTCCTAAAATAAGTCATTTGTATATCAAATATTTGAACTCTCAACTAATGATAATGAAATATTAATTCGATATATGGGAACACACATTCTCTTTTAAAATAATAAACTAGATCTTCAATGCATAGAAGAGGATACCAGTTCTTGAATGTAATAGAGTTCAACATCTAGTAATAAATAAACAAGTGAAAACTTTATTCAACATTATTTAAAAAAATAAACACATGTGATACCCAAGGTGACATTCTCATTTGGAAGACCCCCTTATCCTCCAACTCCTACAAATGATTATTGAAATCCTAATTATCTTTAAATTTAATTCGATATAGTGGAATTGATACAGGATCATCCCCTGGTAGGATCTCAATAGTGTATGTTGCATCTCTCTTAGGTGGTTTTCCTGATAAGTCTTTTGGAAACACATCTTAAAATTGATACACTATAGGTTGAAATATGTAATTCTATACTCCCTCATCATTAAAAAAACAAGAATCCTAGACTATGGGCTCTCTGAGTTGTTGAGTAATTGGACCTACTCAGCTTGCATAGATATCCCACTCCCCATGGAGAATACGATGTTTACCATTAATAAAAATAAAGGTCACTCTATTTTTTTAATAATATATCTAGTCATTGTATGTGTATAGCCATTAAATACCCATAATCAGGTCAAATTCCAACATGTCAACATATCATGATCCCTTAGAAAATGATATTTCCTGATTTAGAGAGAACAACCCTTACACAAATAGATTTCTCTAGATCGTACCCCAAACTATGTATCTATAGTCATAACCCTACTTAGGAATTCAGTCTAAAGGCTCAAACCATTAAGAAGTTTGTATTATATAAAAGAATGTTAGGAACCAATTACAAATAAGGAACTAGAAAATTTTGAATCTAGATAAATAGTACATATCATTGTTGATGGTCCATCCTCACTATCCACAAGTGTAGGTTTCATTGGGTGTAGATTTACTACCTCTATCCCTCGTGATTCTTATTGACTCCCTTGAGTCACAAAACTCTTCTGATATGGGTGATGTTACTAAGAATCACCTCATCCTCTTCCTCTACCACCTCATCTAGTAAAACTCTAGTTTCAACATGATACAGTGTAAAACATCCCCTTAGAAAATTTTGACCCTATCTAATTGTACCATCACTGACCATCTATCTCGGCATCCTACAAAACTTTTTTAGATGTCCCATCTTGCTGCAAGACCAACACTCTACTGGTGGATATAGAAAATACTTATAACAATGGCCCAACATACCACTCTAATAAAATATCACTCATATAAGGTAATGTACAATCAACCATCCATTATATGTATTCTAATTTCCACAGCTCTGAATCAGGTTTTCATAGTGGTTCTTCCTGCTCACAAAAGTAACACCTCTTGATCATCAAGTAGAAACTCTTTGTCCTACACTATAATCCTCTTTCATGTTCCCATCGGCTATGAGAGCATGATCCACCACCTCAACTAACTTCTTTATAGGAAAATGTTTAACTTGGGACTTAATTTAAACCTTATGACCATCCAAAAATATTCTCACCTTAGTTGTATCGTATCCAATATATGACAGAGAAAAGCATTGTATGCGTGTAAACCATCCATCCCAATCCATAATGAAAATTCTTCCCTAAGTCAGCATCATTAATTCAATCACTTTCTCCCATTTCAACATCATTGATAGATGTTCTCTTAGAACCTCTCCAAGAGGTCCTTCCATAGCATTCCATCATCATATTCAGTCCATGTCTGAATAAGCCACCAATAATCAGTTGATTTTTATATAATATAAGTATCCAACTTGACCCTACTTTTATTTGATGTCTCTAAATATTCAAATGACATCTTGATTTATTCATCCTAGAACTCAGCTTCTTCAGTCCCACCTTCTTTAGTTAATGTAATAGGTTTCGATAATGGAACTCTCTCATTATCACATTCATACAATTAAAAACCTTATCTAGGTCTATTTCCATGAATTACCTAAAGTGAGTGATGTTCTATAATAATTACTCCCCAACTTTCTCACCCCGCATTATCAGTTCTTTATGTTCCAACACTAGAGGATCGTCCCTTTCCATGTCTTCTGGTTTTCCTCTCAAAAATCATCATCATGGAGGCATAACTCTACAATGTTAAACCTGTATTTTAGGACACATATGAAGAAACTAACACATTTAGAAAAGGTAAAAACACAAAAGCTTACAAAAATTCTTCTCTTCACATCTCACCATACGATCAAAACTGAGGATCCAACACAACACTTAAACATCATACACCTAGGTCTTGTTTACAAGGGTAAAACGTTATCATATATTAATTTTCCCATTTATAAGACCATTTATTCATATTATTTTATCATTTTACCATTTCATATTTAATATTAGGCACCATTTTCAATTCTATTTAATGATCTTATAAAATAGTTCATGTTAAAAAACATTCCCAAAACCCATTTTCCCATGTGTTCATAAAGTGATGCATATGAAAAAATAATCACCTGTTCCAAAAATGATGCATGTATACTAAACTTTATTTCCATTACTACCAAAATTCAATTCTCAAAAAGATATAAAAAACAATTATCACATCACAAAATAACTGTGTTACTCGAAGTGAAATAATATTAAAATGTAACAATAAACAAAAATAACAACAATCCCAAGATGAGTATATGGGGTTCCATTATAGATGGGTCTGAATCTCCTTTGCACAAGCTCATTACTATATCCTGACTCTTGTTGGTATCTTTTCTAACATTCCAAAAATAGTAAGCAAAAAGAAAAAGAAATGAAAAATTTTATAATACCATATTGTAACATGCTGTCCCAAGTGACACGTGCTAGTGCCTCGACCTAGATAGTCATGTGACCTCAGGAATGAATCCGCATATGCTAGAGGTTACTTAATAGAAGTGAGGGTATGATTATTCATTCATGTATAGAATATTCTATCCTATACCAGAGTAATACACTATGATAAATAATAAATAATTTAGGATTCTATTTATTTCAATAAGAAATATCACTATCTCATTGTAAACAAAATAGAAATAAACTATCTAACATAAAAAGAAAGGACCCCTGCTAAATATTGTGTCATGATCTGAAAATGAATATAGAAAATAAAGACCCAACTGACTACCAAGAGGGTCCCAAACCATGGTTGGTTCCCTAATCTAAGGTCTATCCACAAACAAACCATCTATGAAAGGGTATTTTCCATTAAAAATCCCTGCAATAATAATGTCTATTCAAATACATATTAGTAATCCAAAACAGTGTGTGAGTAAAATATAGTAGGCCACCCCCAATGGTATCCAAAACTATATAAAGACAGATAAAAGTTTATAAAATTCTATAAATAAATAAATAAAACACCTAATTAAAAAGTTATCACATTTTCAGTTAATCATTATTTAAAAACACAATCCTTGGGTTCCCATGGACACCCGTATCTAAAGAGCTTCTTCGATCTATGAAAGATTTTGAACTATCCCCAAAAAATATTCCTCGATTGGATTCCCATGAAACCATTATTATTTTAACAAATCAATGACCAATTTACCATTAATTAATTCAAACCCCAGAATAACCATGTTACCATTCATTATTTCATAAATCAAAGATCATTTACCATTCATTAGTTCTCACAAATTGAATAAGCTTGTTACCATATATTATTCCTTGGATAAATTTCCTTATTACCATTCAACATTTTACATTATATAATTGAATGAACATGTTAACATTTATAATAATTAGAGGAATTTCCATTATTCTAATCACAATTGTACAATACATAATTAAATGATCACGTTACCATTCATAATTCATTACCTAATATCCATGTTGCAATTCAACATTTCAAAATACATAATTCAATTAACTTATTATGATTAAAAATAGAGGGAAAAATTTCTATGTTACCATTCACCATTTACTTATATCATAATCATAATTACTTAATATTTAACATATATCTCAACCACCAATTATTCAATTCAATAGTAAATTAATCCTTTAAGAGTATAAATATTAAATGAATTAATCTACTAACTAATTCCCAAAAATCACAATTCCAAAATCTCATTATTAATTCCCAATAAATTATCTGATTCAATTATCAATATCACACAAAAAAATTTCCATTGTAAATTATTCACAAATCTCACAATTTGACATTTGTATAATTAACTAATTCAAAAAATTAATCAATTATTATTAAGTAATTAAAATTACAAAAAATCAATAAATTTTATAAAATTTAATGTACTTATTCAGAATCATGAATCTAGTATTTTAATATTAGACCACCTTATTCATTTTTTACAACGTTCACTAACTGAAGAATACACAATTGGAAGCCGATCATTCAAGAACACAATGAAGACTGAAATTTAGACCCAAATCCAAAATTCAAGATAAAATGAATAAAGGTCTGACTATATTAGATCTAGAACTAAATAAAATAGAGGGTAAAATTCATTATTTTATCTTGCAGAAGGAGAATACAAGAGATATATATTTTAAAAAGAAGAATGAACATAGCCAGTGGTGAAAATCATAAATCTGTCATTTGATTCATTATAAGAGGAGGTCGGGAAAGCATGAGGTTCATCCGGGAGCCTCCCCCAATGTTAGAAGGAGCCCAGGGTCGACAAAGGATAGCTGTATTTAAACAATATAATAATTCATATGCACAACATTTTTAAAATCACAGGTCATGTATTTTTACATGATGTATAATCCAGTTACATGTCATGAAATTATTTTTGTAGGATTCTTAAAAAAACATAACCACTAATTTATTTATTTAAATACCACAAACAATTTAATGATATTTAATACCCTTAAATGATGTATAAATATTCTTTAGTTGATTTTCATATCATTTTCACATAAAAGTCTCTTAACTGACCCTGAACCAATTTTTATCCTTTAACTTGTCTATACACATACTTCATTTATTCAAATAAGAATACATCCCCAAATTATTGGTCAATTTCTCAAACAAATGCACTTCATCTTTGTAAATGAAGGAAACATTAAATTTTAAATGAAAAAACATCAAGGGAAATGCATTTGAAAATGAAGGGATCTTACACTATGTGGCCAATAATTTTATTTTTTAATGAATATTGGAAATGTAATACCCTATGAGTTAGTTAATAAAATCCAGTTGAAATATTTTTTAGATACTAAACCACATAACCCTAAGAGTTATGATACTAGAGATATATATTTAGTTTTGAATATCTATAATGGATTCAAGAAAAGGGCTTTACACTGAACTATCCATGAATCATATGTTATATAATTAGAATGATGGTCTACCAATATATAAAATATTTTATAGGAATACTATAGTATAAAAAATATAGTGAATTATGCATCTTGGATAATAAAAGGAAATAATATATGCATTTATCATTTTCATTAGAGAACATTTAATAAAATTATTTATTATTTATCTATAAAATAAGAGACTCATCTGATAAAAGGTTTTATAATAGAAGAATATCATTATTTTAATCAAACACAAATCTGATATTAATTAATTAAAAGGAGAAACATAATATAAGAAACAATTAAGATTGGTCAACATAAGATATGGTATTGAGTAAGGAAAATTATATATGATAAAGAAAACCCTTTCAACATAACCAAATATTATATTTTGTCAACACATTAATCAATATGATTATAAAAAAATATGACAATTTACCTGATTTTTCAAATGAAATTTGCCCACAAATATCTCTAAAATGTTATTCACATCTTATATAACAATCATGGTCTAATATTCATAAGACTATGTGAGACTAGTGATATATTAAATGAAATGTTTTTATTTTATAATTTATTATATTTTCATTAATGGGAGTGTTATGAAGGTTTGATTAAGTACTAGAAAATTGAACCATTTATTCTATAATTATTTAGGATAAATAATCTCATTAGGTGTTTTTTAGGTCCTTGTTTTTTTATAGAAAATAGATGTGGGAAATAGTTCAAACTATAAGAAGAAGAGTGAATTTGAGAATCCAAAAAATGACTCTTAAAATATCCAATCATTTTTATTGAATCCTATTGTTATCAAGAAATAGAAATAAGGGTTCTATAAGATATAATTATCTAGAATACTTGATGGAGTTTAGGTAAATCCATGGAATGTTCATGTTAGGTATGAGTGTAATAGAAATTAATTATTTAGCTTTTAATAGATATATGTTACCAAATGTATAGATTAAAAATGAAATAAATATAAAGGAGTAAAAAATAAATGTTTATATTGATTGATATCATATAATTCATTCAATTGATGAAGCAATGAGATTATGTATCAATTATTTATATGTAAATGAATATACACTATAAAAATATGAGTTCTGATATGGGGAATTTGTGACAGAAAAGAAGAGAGTTACAAAAATTTTGTCAGATGTTGTTTGTTTTTCAGAAATTTAGATTGTTGTAGATATTATATTTCATGATAGTTATTAAAAAATAAAAAAATGTTTTTCATGAATAGTTTCTGCGAAAATGGACATATGGTGCTAGGAGATAGTAATTTGAAATGGAAAGGATTTTCTTTCATAAATACCCAATACGCAAATGAACTATTTTCAATAGAATGTATATTTCCATCGCAAATAGAGCTTTATGAGAGGCCTATTTGTGATAGATTATAAATTATGTAATAAATTAGCTAATATAAAGGAAATATAGTGATAATATGGATTTTCAATGAAAACGTTTTCAATGATACATTACATATAATAAATAGAGTCTATCCTAAATACTTTTTTATTAAATGGGAAGAGTATTTATTTCAATTATTTTATTTCTAAAGTATGTCACATCAATCTAAAATAACAAGAATAAAAAAATTTCTGACCGAAAATATAAATAATTTTTTTTATTAGATATAATTTTTATTAAAAAATATTTTTTCACAAAAATTATATGATAAATTAGTCTAGTAAAAATACAATGCAACAAAACCCTATATTATGTGCGTGTACCCCTATTTATCCTTATATTATAAGTTTCCACTATGAAATTATTCTCCAAACATATTTATTCATATCTATAAAAGATTTAAATGTTTATTTTTTTGCAAATCTACTATTTGAGATCAAGTGTCACATTAAAGGATTCAAGATTTGAATAAATATTTTGTGATTCAAAATATAGTCGAAAGATATTATTTTAGTCTTCTTTATTTTTTTAATAAATTTTTGTATTGATTTGGTTTTTAAATATGTTTTATAGTTAATTTATATTATTAGAATGTAATTATATCTACATGCCAGTGTGTTATTATTTTTTCTGTAATTTTTTTAATAATGTTATTATTATAAACAATAATTTTAAAATTAATAAAATCATGTCAGATAACAATTTATAGTCAATTACTAAAATTATATAAGTGATAAGAAATTAGTATGAATCATTATAAATTATTAAAATTTATTTATAATAATTCATATTAGCTAAAATTATCAAAATATAATAAAATTATTTATAATTAATAAAAATTATTATAAAAAACATGAATAATTATTTATAATTTTATATATTTCACTTTGACAAGTGTTAGGGTCATGCCTTGGGAGTTCCTTAAAAGGTAACCATGGAATCATAGTTCACTTTTATGGTTTCACCTCACTATGTCATTCCAAAACAATATAATCTTGAGAACATGTGGTTGTTTCAGTGGACTAGTATCAGTGGTCGACATGAATTATGAAAAACCATTTTATCTCGATGATAATACTGTTGATTCAACTCCCTAAAATAATTGAAATCATCACCCTTTTTTAAACTTTTGGAGTTTTTCTGCTGCATGAATATGTTAGAAAGATAAAAATTCTATGGATATAGATAATGATGATTCTAAAACTAAAAGGGTTGAACTAGGGAGACATTCAATTATCTATCTTACTATTTTAATGAGGGTTTTAATGACCTGATGATTAGTATATTTGTTGGATAAGCTTTAATCTATTTGGAGATTCTCAAATTTTAATTTTTTGAATGGTTTATTGATTTATTAATTTTATCATTCCCTTATATGAATTAATTATGAGGGAATGTGAATTTGGATTAATGTATTTCAAAATATGTCTTTATGTTATTTGTGGGTGGGAATATAAATACAATCCTATAAGGGATTGTTTATTGACTCTTCAATTATAAATTAATGTTTAAGGGATAAAATAAACTATTTTTAACCCTAAAATATTATATTTTTTTCATTAGTAGTTGGAGTCCCTATAAAATTAATAAAGAAATAAATATTTCTGGGTTTGGTCAATTTTTTCATTTAGTAATTGATCTGTATTTGAGTTATACATTAGTGGATAATGTATTTGGAACAATTAATTTAAATTATTTGGAGTTTCATGTTGAGTATAATAGATTTACCTAATTATGAATGAATTAAAAATTCACTATCCATGATAAATTGGATTTCAAGAAATCTGTTCTTTATACATTATTCTCCTCTCAAGGGAATGTTGATATTAGTTGTTTTAAGAACATTTTAGACTTCATGGTAGGATTCCAAGAAGATTAAAGTGTCCCTAATTCAAAAGTTTCTCCCCTGCCTGGTTATTAGATGTTTGATCCGCTTATGAATATTTTTATTTGATAAATAAAATTAAAATGTTAATGATTATAAGGTATCTACATGGGTGTAGGTAGAGTCCTCTATGTCTATTGTAGTTCTCTACTATGATGTAGAAATGTAGGGCTAGGGTGATGCTTTTGGTTTAACTATATTTTATTTTGATCTGATAATAATGGGGTATGGGGTTGATGTTTTTGTCCCAAATTATTATTCTAGAGGGCATAAATACTTTGCTCAAGTGGGAAGACATAGCAGTTGAGTTATTTGGATATCCTGAAATAGATATATGGATTCAAGAGGTGAATTGATTTCATGTTATTAGATAGAATCTAAATAGAAGAGGCATTTTCCATTTGATGTTTTTGAGGTGTTTTTAGACATTAAACTACCATTCTGGGTTTTTTTAATGTTTTTTAATCATTGCTACTTTATCTTGTGTTTAATAAATGTGTATTTAAAAGGGATCTAAGGCTTAATATTGAAGGGTCACTCCATTTAGTTGTCTCTGATGATCAAGTGGTTTGAGGGCATAACCCCCTACCTTTAATTATTGTAAGTGATAATTTTATCTTAATAATGATATAAAAAAATTTAATATTTAGTATATCATGGAACATACATTCTAATTTTATTGGGTGGATATCTATTTTTAGCATTCTATGTCAAAATAATACCAGAATGAATATTTGTAATTTAATATTAGAAATATGATTTGAGGAATATTTGAAAATTTATAATTTAACTAATCCAAATTTTATTGATAATAATGTGTTATAATATATATTATTGACTATGTTATTATTCTAAATTTTATAAAAAAGATAATATTTTTTGGAGGTAAAGGGGACATTTTCAGAAATATATTCTTATTTGCATAATGTTTTTTAATTATCTAAAATAATATGTAGTAATGACTGATTTAAATGAGATATATAATTAATATATATCAGTATATGAATTTAAATTCATATAATTATTATTAATGGTCAATTACTTACTGTATTTTATGTAAGATCAACTAATGCTTGAGAAGTGAATTTTAATGAAAACTTTTTCATCGTGAAACTTTTTAGGGTTGTTTTTAAATAAATTGTTCACAATTATTGGATTATAATTTTATGAAATTGTTTCCCTATTTAGAATCATCATGTCCAAATTTTATACCTAGTTCACTTTAATTTTTTGGCATTATTTATTGTTAAAATGCTAAAAATTGGTTCCCACTATGAATCAAAAATTCCGATTTACTAAGGGTTAATTTAAAAAGAAAAGGGTTAAAATAACATAAAAACATTCAAAATACTATTGGTTGAGTCTATTTTAACTATACAACTATAACCTTTTAATACAAGTCTTTTAGACCCATTTTTCCAAGATTGGGACTTGATAATATTTTTTTAAAAAGAATTTATATGTATGTCCTCAACCTTTCTTATAAGAGGGAAGCTCTACCCCTCACTTATTAAAATAAATTGACCTATTTATTTCAGCTAAAAACTAAAAAAAATTCTCCAAAACATCTTAATCCAAATTATAGAGGTTTTATCCTTCCTAAAATACTAACCCTATATTCCTTTAGTGCAGATCTTAGGGTGCTCTTTCAAAAAAGAGGAAATCCTGTAAACTAAACACATGCATTTTTCTTTTTATTTTACCACCATAAAATAAAACATAAAAATTAAAATATTATAATAATATTATCTCCCATATAAATAGATATTAATATGTTTATGGAATAATATTTATCCACCTAATTATCAATCAAATTAGAAACATAGCTATCACTTTTGTGAAAGGTATACAACTACATCACAATCCTATGTAATTTGTGTCCCAATTACCATTCTAATGTATTATCATAATTATGGAAATAATGAATATATATAACACATATGAAATAATTATTTTTCTGTAAATAAAATATATTATTTACTTTTATAACCTTCGACACATTAAAAATGATAACATCACTCATGCATATATGTCGACTAATACCTCAACGAAGAGATGCGATTAAATTATTCAATTCCAAATTTATAGGATTATTATAAATATGTATATATATATATATATATATGATATTGAACAATAATTTAATTTTTTATAATATATAACTATATCAAATACTGAAGAACCAAATCCCCCGCGATGAAACATAGGTGACAAAACTAAATAGATAACACATAAAGCGATGATAACACTGAAATATTTTTCAAAAACATGTGATAAGATAATATAATTGGATCATATATGTTTTTATAGATATTTATATTGTTATTTTATGAAATTTAAATAAATCTACATTTGTTATAAAAAAGTTTAAATCATGTTCAACTAAGTTGAAGTGTGTGGTAAGTTGTTTATTAACTCAATATATTTTCATTGGTTAATATTTCTTCATAAAGTTATATGTTATACTAAAATTATGTGTGTAATGACCTCTATTTATTTGTTTTATTTTTACTATAATTATTTGGATTCTAAATTTTTAAATATAGTCACATTACTAATTAATTAATGCTATAATTATATGATCTTTATAATGGATTTCATCTCAATTTCCTCTTCATTGAGACATATTTAGAATTTTTCACCTATATTATATTTTGAGGTGTATATATTACCCATTTTATGTTTATAAAATGAATATATATTCATTAATGATAATTATTATTTTCGATCAGGTTTATTAATTTAAGGGGACACAATTTAATTGTTACTAAAGATGTATGAATTTATTTTATAATCTCAGTTTATATATTTCTTATATTTTGTTCTAGGAATATTATAATCATTCATTTATAAAATATATCTGTTTTATTATTAATTATATAATTAATTTACTTCCATGTTTTCTTCTATAATTTTGACTTTTTGTAACATGAATAATAAAAATAAAATTCTAAAGGAAACCCACTCTTATTTATCAATTTTATGAGGAATATTTTTATTCCATGTCCAATATTTTTTTAAAAAAATTAAAAAAGTTATTTTGTTTAATGAAATTATTTATTAAAGATTTTTTTGTAATTCTTGGATTTCTAGAATGATTTAAAGGATTCATTATAATGGCATTATTAAGATTCGTTTTGTCCTTTATTTATAATATGTCAAAATTAACATTTCTTTTTAATGTATATATAATTAATCTATTTCCACACTATAATTAATTTTTTATATTTTATATAGAATTTTTTTAAAGGTTCCTAAAGTTTTTTGATAGAAAATTATTTAAAGGATTTTTATTTTAAAATTTTACTTTTATTTTCATCAATTTTAGAAAAGATTTTATTCTGTTATATAACCTATAGTTATAATGAATTGATGGTAATTTTTCATCTCTTATTAATTTATTTGTCATGAACAGTATCTTGAAACATTCAATTTAATATGATAATAATTCATCTTAGAATACATTTCTCATACATGTCTATATTAGTTTTTTAATTGACATGATTATTTCCTAAATATTATACAAATTCTACCTCTTGTGTTTTATAATGAATGTATTTTTATTGAATCATAAAATATTAGTATTAGCTGTCATTTTCTCAATTTGAATTCTTATTGATAAGGAATATTTTTTAATATTTAATTTTATCATTCAATATATATGGAAAACATTGGACATATAGTTATAATTGGGTCCAAGTTATATATAGAACCTCTATATGTCAACTAGTCTTATGAGAAAAACCAATTTTCCAACTATAATATATTGGTTTTTCGTGTATACTTACTAGTATTTGAAAATATATTTTTAGAAGGACTTGAAAAAGATGATTTAAAAAATGAATTTCCATCGTTGTGAGTTTTTATAATTATACATGATATTATTAAATTAATATTATCCACAAATTCATTTTATTATAACATTATTGATTAAATGGCATATGTTTTCACTTATTTACCAAACCATATTGACTATGTATTATTTTTTAATGATAAATTCTACTATATACATCCCTTAATGAACATTTGAGATCACCCTTATTTTGATTTATTAGATATTGTATATGAAAATTAAATCTTTCAATGAGTTTAATGGTTGAAAACTATTTACATTTATTATGTTTAAACTTTTATTTCCAATGTAAAAAATGGAATCTAGTATTTATCTAGTTCTTCAAGAATACTAAGCTGATTAATACATCAAGGTGAAATCACTTGTATCTTATGATTATGTAATAATGTACACATTGGCTCGGGGTTATTATAGTTGTCATGTTACAGTTGGTATCATAGTATGTTTAGAAGAATCCATGGTAACTAGTTTTTGAAAAACCTCTATTAGAGAATATAACCCTATAATAAACTATAAAGGCAAGTCTAAGTGTAGGAAATTCACAGAGAAATTTTTATATAACTATGTGATTATATATGAATAAGTTTTCAATTTATTTTTAGAATTACACCAATTATATACTATAATATACATTTCAAAATGTTATGTACTAATTCTGTATATGTAATAATTCATAAATTTAACCCCATAGAATTCATGATATAAATAATCGTGGACAATGTAGATATTTCCCTGTTAATAAATACAATACAACATGTGTTCGAGTTAATAGATCATGAAGATACTAGGGAATCTTACCCAGGTTACAATAATTAACATTATACATATTGAAAAACATAATGTTCCATGACACAAGAAAAAATTTATCTATAATTTCAAGTGATATAATCCTCCATATTTTATTAGAAATTCTAATCTAGTTTTAGATTCGAAATATTTTTTTCTATAGAAAATATATTTCTAGCGTTGGGATGTAATTAAATAAAATGGTTAGGCTAATTTTTTTAAATTATATACTAATAAATTTTTTACATTAATCAATAATACTATGGGGGATGATGAAAAATAACCTAAGGAATATACAACATTTTAATTAACATTTTTTGAAAAATATTTCCAACATGAGAAATGAAATTAACCGAATAGAAATTTTCTCAAATTAATGAAAATTTTATTAGAAATAATTTTAGATTATGAGGGTAAATTTTTAAAAATATCCAGGTATGCAACATATTACATTGTTAATTTTGATTGATGAATAGACCATTTCATTAAAGGGATTAATCAAAACCTACTTAGGTTACCCATTTCTAAAAAAAATCACTATATTATTAAATAGTATTATGTGTCATCAAAATAGATAAATAAATTATCATATACACTATCTTCCAAGTAAATAAAGAGAAGAAGATGTTGGTTTATCACTAAGATAACATGGATGTATCAAATAAGACGTAAGGAATGAAGAAAGTCCTATCATTTGAAATTGAAGAATGAAACATCTTAGAGAATACTTGAATGTAATGAGAGTTTTTCACACTATTATTGATAAGTTTCATCTTGGTAATGAATGAAATGTAATATAAAGAACCATTATTATCTAGTTTTTTACCAATAAAAGATTAAGGGGATGTTTATAAAGTTATCCCACGAGTTAAGGGAACCAACCATAGAGGAACCCAAGGGGATATGATCCATCTTATGTCATCACTATACCTTAATTTGATATTCTTAAATATTTGGTGACAGTTATATTAATCCTAGAATAAAAAATTTTAATTCATTGATTGATTATAGTTAATTTATCTATTTGTTTTCATCCTTATTTCCAAGGAATAATAAATATTTCCCTTGAACCTTAAGAAGGGTGTATCCAATCAAGACTCCATGTGAACATATTATCAAATCAAGGATATTTTATGTAGTTCCCATTTTGGATCACATATATACAATATTTTATTACATGATTATTATACCTATTGTTGATATTGATATAATCATTTTTACGTATTGTGTTTCAAAAAAACATATATATTATTTTTCTTATAGAGAATAAAATTAAAATTCATGATAAAATATTGGGAATTACCTATCTCTAGAGGGGAGTCTTTATCATCTGAATCAAGTCCAGGTTGACCTATACAAGCTATTATAAATGAGATTCTTGTTGATTTTGATATGACTGAATCTATGGATGGGAAACATAATCATTATATTAAATATGTACATATTGTGAAGGAATATATTGATGTGTCTCATGTGTATTTACCCAAACATCTACCAATGTCTGAATTTTTTATTTCTATTGATCCAATCCCTGATGTAAGACGCATATCAAATAATTAAAACCAAATAGAAAATGTGTAATTGGTTGAGTTAAATAAACCATTATATGAATTGTATGATACAAGATTTATATTCCCTAGTGTTTCACTATTAGGATCCCATGTTATTTTCATTAATAAGAAAGATGTATCTATGAGACTGCGAATTTATTATTGAGGAATAAATGCCATTTATATAAAGAAAATTTATACCATACCTTGCATTGATGACTTGATTGATAATCTTCAAGGGGGTCAATATTTTTAAAATATTGATCTTTTTTGGGTATTATTATACACGATTATATAAGGAAGATATCCCAAATAAAATATTTTTTGTGATATTTTGACATTAAATGTTAACATTACTTCCAATTGGATTGAATAATACACCCTCTATTTTTATGGATTTGGTGAATAGATTATACCATGAAAATTTTCCAAGTTTTATGGAATTTACAAATGATATGTTGGAGAAATATAAAATTAATGAGTACAATGATAATCAACTCAAAATGATCCCTAGAAATCATAGAGAAAAATATTTATATAAGGGATTTAGAATGTTTCAATCCAAGATTCTGAATGTTTATTTTATTGTAAAAATTGTATCCAAGTCTGGAATTTAAATTATTCCTCTAAAAATAATGGTATTAAAAAAATGACCAACACTAATAAATCCTAACTAAGGTCTCTAGTTTCCATGAATTGGAAGGTATTTAATCATTAATTTGTTCAAAAAATTTCTTGATAAGATAAATTATAGTATTGGAATTCGTATGAAAGGGATAAGTTTATATGGATAATGGAATGTGAAGAATGTTTTGAAAAATCCAAGAGGATATTGTTAAATTCATTGATATAAAATAATTAATTAGTAATGAATAGTTTTGTGATATATAGTACTATTTCAAAGAAAGGACATGGTTTTACCCTTATAAAAAATTATAATGTTATAGAATATGAATCACTTTAGTAAAATGCTAATAGAAAAAATATATATCCCATGATCTTTAGTTGGTAGTCATGATTTAATATTTTATGATATGAAGTGATTATATATACGGTGTAATATGTGATATGTAAACAAATAATAAGAACCATAACTAAATACTTAAATAGAAAATATATCCACATGAAGCGATGGTGATGGACTGATCTACCTAGGGATTATTATTTCTGAATAAAATACAACATACAGAAGGAAAATAAGGTAACAGATTAATTGATTAGGAATGATCATTGATTCTTAAATATAACAGTGATGTATATGTATATTATTATCACAGATTTAGTAGAAATTTATATTTAAAATACCAGGGAAGGTGAAATATCACCCATTTCATAAATGATTATTAAACCAACTTAATTAAAAATGACAATTGTATTCATCTCGGTGATGAGAATTTTAAAAATAACATTTATGTAATGACTGATTAGAAATTTGAGGCTTCATATAAAAAGATGCTATTATGAAATTTGGAAAGAGGTTTTATCCTCCATTTAGACCTAAGATCATAATTATTTATTAGATGATGCCCATAAATCAAATTTACCTATACCCCCTTGAAGCACTAAGATGTATTAAGACATAAAGGAATAGTTTTTTTGGGATAATATAAAGTGGGAAACTATGGATTATGTATCAAGTTGTACGTTGTTCAATAGGTAAATGATGAAAAAAACATCATTATGTATTCATGAAACCATACCAATTATTATAATAAAAATAGATTGTGTCAATATTGAATTTTTATGTGGATTTCCAAAGACTCCAATAATGAATGATTACATATGGGTTATTGTTGTTTACAATATGATATATACAAATTTTCTTTATAAAAGATAATATATACCATATCAGATCCTTGAATTATCAATATTAGTAAATTTATAACATATCACAGTTCTCATGATTAATTTTTTTTATCATGATCTAATATTTACATTGAAATAAAATTATTTTTCATAAGTCTTATGATTTTGAGCTTTATTTGAGCGTTTCCTATTATCTAAAAATTGATAGATAGTTGGAAAAGACAATTCAAACACTAGATGAAATGTTGAGATTATTTTTACATGACATTAAATGTTTATTGGACCATTATTTATCATTTTTTGAGTTTCATTATATTAATATAATTTATTCAAGTATTCAAATGGTGCTTCATGAAGAAATATATGGAAAGGGACATGTAAATCTAACTTCATGGGATGAAGCCAATAAAAGGAATCATATATGGCCAAGATGTGATGAGTATAAAATGGTAAAGGTAATAATATTCATACCCATATTAAGGTAGATCGAATAATGAAAAGTATTTATACTCATAACAGAATGAATGATTAGGAATTTCTAGTCAGTGATCACATTTTATAGAAGGTACCTCTAAAAAAGGGTATTATAAGATTAAGTATGAGGGATTTTTTTTTGAAAAATTTCATCAGACCTTTTGTAATTGTGGAAACAATTTTATTTGTGGCTTTCCATTTTGTAATTATACATTTTCTCTCTTTTGTACATGTTTTTTCCATTTTTTTGTTACATATGTATATTCTAGACACAACGTACTTTCTCACCTATGAATAAATATAATTGAAACCCAATTAATAATATTATGAATAGCCTATATAAATGAATGAAACTAGAGAACAAGTCTTGCATAATCTAATGACATGACTGGTGAAGGTGAGTTAGAGAAATCGTAAAAGAGAGGAAGTGTCGTGGAAACCTAAGGAATTTATGAAGAAGAGTAAGCCTGTTTTTTAAAGAAATATCATTAGGAATTTTAATTAAATTTTTTAGAAGGTTAAAATATTGTAACATAAAAGCTTCAATTATATTAAGAGAATGTTTTATCCTCATGAAAATGTAACACAATAATTTTTTTTTATATGGTGAAAAAATACATATTTTATATGACTAATATTGATTTTGAATGTTCTATGTCAAAATAATCATAGAATGAATTTTTTAAAATTTTCCATATAAATATAATTTTAAGAATAATTTATAACGTATTATTTATGTAATAATAATTTTATTTATAACAATGTATATTAATATATATAATTAACCATATTTTAATTATCAAATTTATATAAATAAAAACAAAATTATTTAGAGGTAAAAGAATTATTTTTAAGAAAATATTTTTTTAGTTCATAATGATTGAAATTTTAATTAATTAATATAATATCTAATTTTGAATGAGTTAATTGATATGAGTGGATTATATATCTGACATTGTGAATTTAAATTCATATAATGATAAATATTTTTTATATATTAAATGAAACATTAAATTATAATTGAGAATTGAATATTATGAGAAACTATTTTTCATTGCATTTTATGGTTTATTATTAAATTAACATCCTAAAATTAAACTATTTGAATTTGATGAAATTGATTCCATATTTTAAATTAAAAATAATTTATTTTTAGTTATTTCCTTGTCATTTTTGGAAATTTTAAAACGAAAAAAATGTATTACCGTTGTTAATGTTAAAACATGTTTACCATTGGTTAATATAAAAAGATAATGGAAAAAATGACCTACAAAACTATCTATACCATATTAGATGATAATATTATTAATAAACCCTTATTAAATCTAAATATAATCCATATGGATCCATTTTCCCATGAATGTGACATCATAATATTTTAATATTTTGAAAAATTATATGCATTTTCTCTACGTTACATAGAAGATGTCACCTCCTACCCTCACTTATTCGAACTTATTGAGGAATTTATCTCGAGAAAACTCTTATAAAATAATCCCAGAAAATACATATATGCATTATATATGGTCTTTTCATCTAAAAAAGACTAACCCTAGGGTCCTAAAGTGGATGTCCAAAAGAGATATTTTAAATAATATGAAATCATCCTAACTGAATACATTCATTTATCTACTTATTTTATTTCCAAAATATATATACTACACATTATAATATAATAACACAACTATAAACTATATAAATTTTTGTTATTATATTTATCTAATAATATTTATCCATTTCCTTGTGTATCTAATGGAAAAAAAATACATCGCCCATGTGTACGACATACTACCGCCACACAAACCAATGCCATTTGGTTTCCATCACCACATCCCATGAATTTACATAATGATGGAATTAATGAATATATATGGTAATAATTAAATAATTTTTATTTTTCAAATGTAACATATAATCTAATTTCTTATCCTTTAACCCATTAATAAATGATAATGTCACTCAAGTGTATGTGTGGACTACCACCTCCCTAAAGAGATGTCATTTATTCTTTCATATCCACATTTGATAGATTATTTAAAATATATAAATATATATAATTAATATTTTTATGATATTTAACATGAGTATAATTATATGAATAAAATAAACTAAATCATTTTCAAAATAATTAGAACTTTTATAATGAAACATTCATATGAAATATAACAGTTCACACATGAAACAATGATAACAATAAATGACTATTAACAAACACATGAAAAAGTATTATTAGTGGTACATATATAATATTATTTATTTAATTAATGTTTTTTATGTTTTTATAATAATTATATATTTATTTTACAGGATGTTTTAAAATTCCACAAATTTAAAGTGTGAGGTTAGGGATTTCTTATGTGAATTTACTTTCATCTGTTTATATTACAAATTTTTTATATATATTATTCAATGATTATGTGTGTAATGAAATATGAATATTTTAAGTCATATTTCCAATTTCATTAAAAGATATATTATTTTATTCCTATGATCACATAATTTATTAACTATCACTCCAATGATTCAATCACTGTAAGTGATTTCATCTCTATTTTTACTCTATAAAGCCATATTCGGTATTACATCCTAATCCATATATCATTATTACATTCAGTTATTTACTATGAAGTTAGTTGATTGACTAGGGAAATCACGATGTTCAATATTATCTACTCAATATAGATATTTTTTGACAATGAATATTTTTATGAGTAAAATTGATCATTAAATATATGAGGAATGAATTTTTCAAGTAGTTACAGATGGGGCCCTGTTATATATATCCCCTTGATGGATCAATACATCACATGTTTCTTACTAGTTGGATAACCTTATTAAATTGTTTTTTTTACATTACAAATATTTGAAAATATCATGGAAGAAGTTCATGATCTGGACATTAAGTATTATGAATTTCCTCTATTGATAATTATATTAATATTATTAACGATATAATTTCATGGATATTGTCCATAGATTAATTTAATGTTTAAATTATTTATTAAATAAAATATATTTTTAGCTATTTACCTTTCCATATTGATTTTTCCAATATTTTTTCACGATACCTTATGTTGTTTTCAACAATTACTGATCGTTTTATTTCACCCTTATTTTGTTTTATTTTAGCTAAGATATGAAGGAGTACATGAATGAGATTCAAGGATGTTGATTATTTTAATGTATTTTTTATATTAAATTTATAATATTAAATGGAAATCATGTATGTATCATGTTATTTAATATTACTAAAGTAAACCTTCTTATGGAATGAGATCTGTTGTATCTTATAATAATGTAGAAATGTAAACACTGACTTCATGCTACTAGATTCAGGGTGTTACTGAGTATTTAAGGACCATGGTGGTGTCTTTATAGTATTTTTTTATCATTGTCCCAACAAATTTATAATGTCACTTTGAATTAGTCTTTGGATACTTTTTTCCACAGGGGGATAGATCATCTTCCCATGAAAATTTAGTTTTCAATGATCATATACGTGGGTAGGCTAGATTGAGTTAAGATGGGTCTTTAATTCAAGATCATTTTATTCATGCTCAATAAAATGGTTTTGATTAAAACAATGTAACTCGTGTTTTTTCTTAGTGGGTTGATTCTAGTGGGGTTTAACAACATGATTTTCAATAGTTGAAATAGGAATCATATCATCATGCATATATTCATGATTTTTGGAACACTTATAATATTTCAAGAAATTGGTGTCATAATTATGATTTTACTAATAATAAAATAGACTAAATGAACCATAGTTGTTCATCTACTTACAGAGATGTGTATATTTAAGGAAAAAAATGATTTAAAGGGATTCAAATTTGTTCAAATGAAAATTTATAGGATGAAGATTGATAATTATAATGCTAATCTCATTATGGACAGTAGATTTTTTTTTCTAATTTGAAAGGGTGGATGCATCATGTATATTTTATTAATTCCCTTAGATATGTATTTGATTGGTATATGGATATGATGATTGTAAATGGTTGGATAGTTTTATAGATCTTTACTATTGCCTTCAAGGATGGCATGTTATAATTGTCTAACTCTATTCATCTTTATGTTTTTACCCTTTATTAATAACTTGGTCTCTTTGCCTGAACTGTTTCAATATTACTTATTTTAACATATTATATGTTATTAGAATTTATATATTATAATTAACACATAATGAATAGTCTAATGCATGAAATTTAATTATGTTTAATTATTTAATAGGTATATTATTATGTGCTATTAAATCATAATTTATATCCACTAAAATTAATAAAAAATTATTTTTTTGATATAAAAAAAATTAGGCATGAAAATTTATATTGAATTTAATCATGTTTCATATATATTTATAATGACATGAAATATTTATATAAAATAATATTTAATAATATTATAATATTATAATACAAAATAACTTATACCATATTAATAAAATTTATTCTATTGATTAAAAGTTAATCAAAAGTAATGAATATCAATTATAATTAGTGGAATGAAAAAAATTATTTTTAATTTAATAAAAATAAATATTATATAAAAAATAATCATTAATTGTTATATATTATAATATTTTGGTCCAAATTATTCAAATATAATATACAATAGATATATTTAGGAATATTAACATAGAAATAAATAATAAATGAAAAAAACAATTATCAATAATTATTTTAACTTTATATATTTTATTAAAAATAAAAAATAATAAAAAATAATGATTATTCCAACTAGATAATTAAAAATATGATTACCTAATAAAGAGTAGTATTATTATAAATTGATAAAACATAATTTCTATCAATTAAAATATTAAATAGGTCATTAATTATTATATTATAAATATATAACAAGAGAATATGTATTATTTTAAATGAATAAATGTTAATATATATTTATATTGGCTAAATATAATATTATAAAATTATATTTTTGAAAAATTATAATATTGTAAAAGATTATAATTTATTATAAATTACTAAATTTGTGTTTAGTGATTGTAAATTAGTCTAAATCAATAAATTCAAGTAACTATTTAGATAAAGTAATAAAATAACAAATAATTTAATATAAATAATATTAAATAAAAAATTTATAGACATTAATTAATATAAATTAGTATAAATTTTAAAATTAATCTAAAATAGTTAATATTAGTTATAAATAAAAAAGATAATAAAATGGTAAATAATTAATATAAATAATAATAAATAAAACATAATAGTATTCTATTATTCTAAATTATATATGTTATTAATAAACTAAATGATATAAAAATATAAATTGTATAATGTGTGAAAATTAAAAATGTTTACTTAATGAATACTATTTTTTTATAAATTACTAAAACACTATGTTAAATTTATATAGAAAATTATTACTAATAATTATTGAAAAACTATATAAAATATTTGTAAATTAATCATTGTTATATTTAATATCTTTTTCTTCAATAAAATAATTATAATTTATTTTTTATGAAAAATGGACATTAAATAGTCATCATAATTTATTATATTATCATGATTGGATAAATAACTATAGAAATCCCCATGGTTCTGGAATAGATCATGTCTTTGATAGCATTAAAATACTAATATCATTTCCATCATCAAATGTATTTTTTTTCTTGTGGTGAAATTTAGTATTCTTATAAGAAATACAGTCTCAAGATATTTTCAACTTTTGAAAATGTCTCGAGTCATCTTTGGTGTTTAGGATTTTGAAAATATTGTATTTTTATCACTATATTTGATTCAATTTTTAACAAAATAATATTTTTTTGGTCTCATATCCATCATAGTTTCCTAATATAGAACACGAGGTTATTGAACCATCTTTTCAAGAAACAAAAACATAGTATGATATTTCAAATAATGAACCATAAAAATCTATATTTTGCAAATTAATTAAATTTTATAAAGACTTAAATCCCAAATAATAGTTAATCATGTTTAAAGATTAATGTTTCCAGATTTAGTTAGATAACTTAGAGGGGGATGTTGAATCAAAGATCCTCATTTTTACATGTTACCTTATTTATCTCTAACTCTGTGACTAATTAATGTCTTGATCCTCTATAAAATAATTATCTCATCCTTCATAGCATTCATGAATATTACAACATAAAAATGTAACTTGAGGATTTTCATAATTCAATATCAATTACCTACTCCTTGTTATGATTGATTGTATTCCCCAATTTGGATTAAAACCTATATACCCACACAATTTCACCAATGAAATTAATATTCTTATCAACACAGAGTCCCACCATGTTACTTCTCTATAAAACATGTCATATAACATAATATCTTTATCTCCATCACTTCATTTATTATATTACCTCACTAAAAATTCTCTTCAAAAAAAATACTGAAATGTAGAATTATATAGATCATCTCTCATAATATTTTGTGACAATTTTTAATAACCTTCCTATATAAATGTACATGGTATGGTTCAACCATATATAACACATTTAAGAACACAAATAGATTTCAATGGTGATTAGAATTGTTTTTCTCAAAAATCAAATTATATATTTAACGATCTGGGCCTATCATTTCCTTTAGAAGAATCTACTGGAAGATCTTCTTATCTATCCCATGATCTCTCAGCATTAGAATCATTTCTCTCTAACTAATACAACCATGAATTTAATTATATATTATTTAATAGTCTCTCTTTTAGAATCTATAAGTTCTCTTAATCTGATTCAATATCTCTTCACATTCACAACCTCATTTTTATCCTTGTTAAACATTATATTCAAAAAATTACATAATGAATAATATTAGTTTCAAAATGATATTTTATAAACTCTCTTGACCTTCTTCCAAAATACTGATCTCTATATAAAGATGGTCAAATAAAAATATTAATTTTACTCTTCATTCAGAATCACTTGAATTCCCACTCATGCATTTGTTTTGAATTTACTAAAAACATTTCTATTCCAATCATTGAAATCCTCCTAAACCATACAATTCAATACACTATTTGAAATATATTAATTAATGACATTGTGTATCTTTTCCAAATAAATGCTTTAATAATGGTGTAAGGATATTATCATCCTAAAATATATTCCTTGATGAGACTTCATTCAATCTTGTATATAATCATGGTCACAAGCTTTATCATGATATTTTGAATCCATTAAGAACAAACCAATCATTTAATTATTTTATACCCATTTAATCATATTATTTTGTAGAAACTTTTTCCATAATTTCTTGAATTTTTTCTCACTAAATTCAGTAGATATTAAATCTCAAATTTCATATTATTTTCACTTAGTAGTCTGTTTAAACATCTATATCTATTAAATTCATATAATCTATTATTATTACCCATGAAATAATTTTTATATTAAATTGATGTCATGAGAAATTATCTCAATTCATATTAAAATCATCTTGAATTAATACAAAAACTCAATAAGTCAGATGAAATGAATATCAACCCATAAAATATTAATGAAGTCGTAAAAAATTCATAAAATCATTATGAAATTACCTATTATGTCATTTAAAATTTTATTATTCCTATTAAACATATCTGATGTCATAGGAAATTAATAACATCATATAAATATTATTTTCAATTTAGGAATTTTAAATTTTCATCTCCATTAAAGAATTATAGAATTTTTTTGAATTAATTTATAAACTCCCACAATTATTTTATGATCTCATAGAATAAACAAAAAATAATTCAAAATTTGAGTATTAAAATGTTCCTTCATCAAACGACACATGTATTTATTTCCATGAAAGAACACATCAATCTTCACATATAAATGTTTAACTTCTTGAATCACTCCTAGAATAATCATATATATCCAAAATTCATCTCCAAACTGTAGCCTTAATACCCTTTTCCATTTAACATAGATGTGACTCTAAAACATAAACTATACTCTAAAACAGATATTGATATCTTATTAGCAATAAGGTGGTCTTTCTTGTTGAATAATAATATCATACATCTAGTGGAAAAAAATTCTTCCCTATATATACATTTTTAATACCATAAAAACTTCATATATAAATATCCATTCTTCTTTATCACCCCATTATTTTAATTAAATATAAATACAATATAGCGGCATTACATTAAACATTTTTCTTTGAAAAAAATGCATAGAATATATTTATCATCACCCACTTTTATTTATAATCTCACATTGAACCATTTTCTTGAAATCTATATCACCAAAAGTTTTTCATAAAACATATCCTTTAGTTAGTATAATCTATGTCTACATGAAAATTGCTGATTTAGAAAACAATAGAAATTTAACTAATAAATGAATGTTTTTAATAAAATATAATCATTTGATAAAGTTCATGGATACTCACATTTCACAAATTAGGCTCTCTATAATAATATTTTTTCCATATAAATTTAATCATGAAAATATTTATAATGACACCAACAAAACCATGTTAATGAAATATACAACCCCATTATTCACATATTTTCACTACTAAAAACTCCCCCTTTATAATCACTTATGATACAAATAATAGAATATCTCTATATGTGATTGAGTAC
This sequence comes from Viscum album, assembly GCA_963277665.1. Lineage (NCBI taxonomy): Eukaryota > Viridiplantae > Streptophyta > Magnoliopsida > Santalales > Viscaceae > Viscum > Viscum album. The sequence goes on along the minus strand of OY728132.1, from coordinate 1,843,634,104 downwards.
CTCCATTTCATGATTTAATTTGGATTTACAAAAAATAAATAATTAAAAATTCACACATCTTGTGATGTTTTGTGGTCTCCATACCAAATTTTCTCCCCATCAAGTAATACACCAATTTCCTTCATGGAATGATAATTTAAATACACCATGAATTTAATATTTTTATTTTTATATAAATTAAATATTTATTACTATCCATAAATTCATAGAATGCGAGAACCAATTGGAAGTAATTATAGAGTATAAGGACACACGTCTTTGTTATTATAAGAAACACTGTGGTTAGGAGAATTTTCTCAAGGTGGAATTATGTTTTTTTTCTAAACTCTTTATGAGATGATTTTTTGACTCCATTTTTTATTCAACTGTCAAAAATTTTCAAAAAATATTTATTATCTTGAGATTATTATTTATCTAGAATAGATTTCTATATCCTAGTTAGTAATGAAAACCCATTTTCATCTGCATTCATACATAATTTCATAAATTCATTTAAGGCGGGTAATATAGTCATACAACTTTAAATTTTATTTATAAACTATCCACATATTTGAAATATAATTCTTAAATAATCAAGTGACCATATTTTTATGATATCCCAATAATTTCGTCCTCTTAATGTGTAACCATATTTTTGTTTCCTTTTATACAAAAATTATAATTATTCTTCTTCTCTTTCCTTATCATTCATCATTTGATTTGGAATAACTATCAGGAACTCCATAACATGATAAGTTTCTTTAGCCTTCTCACATGACATCCAGATAGAATTAGTAGTATATGAATTCCATTTTACATCAAATAAAATTTATATAGGTATTATATTCATGAATAAATCTTCTATATGATCATATTTCTCACATATACCCTATATTTCTTCAAGTCCAAAATATATGTTTTGTTAGAAAATATTTTATTCATTCTTAACTTGAGATTTTTGTTTCATTAAAATTTTTACCAAAATATCAATAAATATAACCCTTGGTTATTTCAAATTTCATATAAATGAAATATTAACCCAATAATAATAGTATTTAATTCCATACATTCTATAGAACTAGAAAAATAATCGAAGCATTGACCTTTCCTAATGTTGATATGTCAATACAGAAAAGTGTTGTTTTTATCATAAATTAGACACTTTATTTTATCCCGGTACATGTTCCCTTATAATTATTTTATTCTCTTCGTTTTATGTGTAATATTACTTATCAAATTTATTTTCACTCTAAATAGATCAATCCATGTGTTTATCACATACACTATTAGAGATAATTGATGTAAATTTTAAAAGTGTAGGTGCACATTTTTATTCCATCTTGAAACACCTCTTTTGACTAGAATAAGAAGATTCTCTTTTCTTCCTAGAATCCCTTAAGAAGTATTATTTCATCTCCCAAAACTATTTTTTAAATTATGATATATATATATATATACTATTTCTCAACAAGTTCATATTCCCTTACAGTTAGCTTCTCTTCAAGATGACATACCCCCTTTTTATGTCTAACCACCTTCAATATATTTTTATTAATTTAAAAAAAATGTTTGTTCCATTTATACCACACCACATATATTTCATAGTTATGATTTTATTTTCATTTTATAACATTATATTTCCTTTCATTATTTGTGTATTATTCTCAAGACAAGAATCTAGCTCACATTCCAGATTCAAGTAATGTTATATCCTTTATTCTCCATCATAATCATTTCATGACGAATAAAAAACATTTTCAAGATGAAAAATGAAATTGAATAAATCATTTGAATCCCTTATTTATGAGTTAAATTTAACATTTTTTGTAAATAAAACTATTCTATATCTATTTAAATTCATCTTTAATTTTAACCTTTATGTCTATAATGAATTCTCATAATAGTATTATTATTTATTATCTTCAGAAAACATTAGTGGGAAGTTCTTTGAAAAATTTCCAATGTCATTATATTAATACCACCTAGGTGGTTTCATTCAATTTATTTGAAACATAATCATTTGTAACCTTTTATATATAAGATACAATATTTTTAAATCATTCATCATCCTAATCATCACCTGAATCACATGATTTTCTACCCCCTTTTCTTTATCATTTTCTATCCTCATGGAATAAATATATATATTATATTTTGATTTCTTCTTGAAAGTAAGATCCATTTTAATTTACATTATATGAAAATAAATTCATGTTAATATAACGATAAATCATCCCTATCATCCATAGTTTAACATATATGATCAAATATGTGAGGAAAATTCTTCATCAATTTTTTAACAAAATTAAAGACTTTTAGATTATACCCATACCCATATATATTACTCCAAATATCATCGAATATTTTTCAAATAGTCAAAAATGTTCTTATCATCTGTAATTTTAATTTCTTTAAATTTTCTCCTATATAATTATATTTTTTGATTCATGTACATTGATACATCCATCATAAATACAATATAGTATTTCTAAAATTCCCATTAATGTATGGAGACCAATAAAATTTTTATATTTCTTATCTAATAGAGGCCTAAATTTTAAATTTTTATCATTTACATAAAAATACATATATCTCTTATTAATAAGAGTTATAATATTACCTTAAATAATGGGTGGATTTTGAACTATTTTTGATTATCTAAATTTTTAGCCAATTGACCGGAGGTAGGGGATAATACTATTTCAAAAACAATGATAATTATTTCCATCATAAATTTTATCACATCCACTTATTCATAAAATTTAGATTCTCTTTACTAATAACCTTTATGGAACTATCATTGGGAAAAGGACCTCTAATAAAAATTTATCTTCTATGATCTAGTCGGATCCCCAATTGGGAGAGGGGTAAATCTATTTTCATCTTTTTTTATGAGTTACCCATTTTTTAAATCATCCACTAGGATTTTTTATATTCTAAATCTTATCTAAAATAATTTTATCACCCTTAATCACAAGAATGTTGATGGAATAATGGAAAAAGAACACAAGGATTTATAATATTCATCCTGAATGACCTAATCCTTATCATTATTGGTTATACACCCTAATCATGGATTAAGAACTATGAAAACATGTGTTTGGAAGTAAAAAAAAACCAAATTTCAAACAATATAGTGTCCCACTACATTCTATATCTATATAACTAGTTATATGCCCTAGTCACTCTTTCTACTTCATAAGATTTGTTACACACTCCAAACAAAAATTATTTGGTATAATATTGATCCATTTGTATAAATAACTCATTTTTCTAATGGATTATTTTTCCCACCTGATAACGATTTTCCTACATTACGGTAGAGGATCCTGTTCTCCCATGTACAACACCTTTATGATCTTTACCTGCTAACAATGGTGATCAAGGGTTATTGTATCAAAACTAACTCTAGGTTATGATTGATTTTCATCTTTCTCTTGTTTTTGAATATCTGGGAATTCAGAATTTCTCTAGTAATATATATATATATATATATATATAGACTCATTATTCCTTACATGATAAAATGATATATTGGGTTCTCAATTCCTCATAAATATACTATATATAATTTCTATGTTCTATAAATCCGCATATGTTTATCTTCCTGTAATGAAATTATGTCATCCCATTAGAGATATTTATGTTAAAAAAATAATATTGTAAATAATATTGTAAATAATATTTTTTCAAAAATTGTTTTTTGGAAACCTCATTGATCTCCATATTTGATAAGGATCTCTATAAACAGATTGTAAAATTGAAATCCTTATTTTATTCTACATTCACAGACAATTGAATCTCCAATAAATTCATTATTTTTATTTTCTTGAATCCATGTTTATTTCCTTATTTTCATTATGAATTTTGAATCTCTAGGTGCATACAATCTTGAACCTTCACCATAATGAATATTTCATTAGAGTGTAATATTATTGTCAACCCAAAACATCCTCCTTAACCATGAATCCTTATCTATTGTCTTGAATGATGATTTAATACATGAAAATGATATTATTAATCCAAAAATATCATACAAAGCATACACATTTTTCACATTTATTCAGAATATTTATTCAAAATTTTCTCCAAATGTTCATCAGTGTCTTCAATTATTATTATAAGAATATTAATTAGGTAAATTATCATAATTTTCACAAATTAGACTCCTTAATACTATCTAATTATTTATGTTATATGATCTATTAGGAATAACTATGAAATAGATTTTAAATTAATTTTATGTCAAAAAAAACTTCTTGAATTCATGTGAAAATATTTCCGATGACATATAAAAACTCAATAACCCCTACAAAAAAATGAATATGAAAATTATAAAATTCATAAAAAATTCATTATGAAGGCATAAATAATGAACCATACAATTATAAATATATATAAATCCATATGGATCTATTGATTTCATAAAAATATCATTGTGACTATAGGACATAACCATTTTTGATCAATACCAGTGTTACACACATTATTAAATTTAATTCTAGGCCACTATCAATTATTTAAGAACATCCACTAACACATAAAAAACTCTTCCAAAATGATTTACATTAGTGTTACATAATCCAACCACATTTATTTTGACTTCCTCAAAGAAGGATACATTACTAATTACATGTAAATAATACATTATATTGAATCATACTTAGTCCCTTAAAATATTCCCTAGATTTATCTCTAAGTTGAAACCAAAAAATCATTTTACATTTTACATGGTAGTATATATAAACAACAAATATACTGAAAAACACATATTGAAATCTTCAAAAACCCATGTAATTCTTATTTTTGAACAAGGAATACATTACATCTAATGGAAACTACAATATTGATAAAAACATATGGATATTAAATATCATTTTTTAATTTCAAATCAAACATTCAAAGAAATATTATTTTAGTTAAATCATTTTTTCAGGATGGAAATATATGATCTTAAAATTTTTATAAAAGAGATAAGTTGGTCCATTAGTTTGGTATTAGTTATCATAAGATTAAATCATGTTAAAATGAGTGCATTATATATTATGGTGAATATGAGTCATTAGGTAATTTTTGAGTTTCATTATAATCATGGTACACCGAGACACATTAAATAAAATATTGATTTGTTATTATTAAATAGTAGAGTTAATTTACAATTACATAATGTTTTAAAAAATCTATTCCTCCCTCACAACATATATATATTGATGATGCTGAATATTTCCAATATTTCCATCTATAAAATCATAAATTTTTTATAAAATGGTGGTTCATGGAAATAGATAAGTCACATTTGTCTACCTTTTTCATTAGAACCCTATGATGTGTGGTTGGGTATTTCACCTAATTATTTCAAAAAATTTAGTGATTATGATGGTCAATCTTCTTGGTGTATTTTTTTCATTACATAGAAAAACAGACATTATTAAATTTTGATGAAGGATCATATATAGATTTCTTGTTACTAATTTAATATTATCTGAAAAAGAATATCACTATTTATACGAATCTAATATTTGTTTTTTTAAATTTTAATATATAGTGAGAGTGTAATTATAAATGATGTAGTTTTGAAATAATATATTATAATGAATTTTTTATTAGTGTGGAAAATTATTGAATTTAACAAATATGATATATTATATGAATAATGTTAACAAGATATAAAATCATGTATGTATTTCATGTGATATTGAATAGTCTTTATTCCTCTTAATAGAGTAGAAAAATTATTTTTTATTATAATCTATGATTTTTTCCCAGAGAATCATTATTTCTAATAGAATGTAAATAAATTTTCAAATGTATTATTGACAAAGATAGAACACTATCATTAATATATGATATTATTTTTAAATTTATTATCTATTAATTATCGTGAATTTACTTTGAAATAAATGAAAACGAAAAATGAATAGGTGGATTTTGGAGTGATCACGAATGTATTGATTAAATTATTTTTGGAGACCTTCCATATTTGTCTGATTTGTTGGTGTGTCAAATGATGGATGTCATGAATAATTAGAATAATTGATTTTGAAATATATTTCAAAACACATTTGAAACACCTAGAAATACTATATATAATATAAATTCATCATTATATCTTTAAAACATTTATTGGGATCCGAAACGTGAGTTATTCTAAAACCACATATCAAAAAATTTAATTAATTTAAAATTATCATATAATTATTTTAAATAATTGTTTTTATTATTCTACTATTGTATTTGAAATTTCAGTTTACTGGATAGTTTTTCGTCCAATTTTTCTCAATGTATCAGAAATAGTTATAGAATTGGATTAAAAATTCATGATTATTGTAATGAACTGACATGTGATACCACTGAACTAGTACATAAACAAATCCAACATATGGAGTGAAGTGCATTCTTGGTAGCCAAGGGATGGAAATAAGATCCTTGATATTAGAATATGACCATGTGTAAATGATATCATCCTTGGAATCTTGTTATCCACGTCATAGAATTCATATAGAATATTTTCACAACCCATCAGTATATTAGACACCCATGCACAAAAAATAATTTCATTAACAACAAAATAATCAAATATATAATAAAACAATATAATAATTCAAAAAAACTTATAGACCATACTATCATAATAAATTAACAAAAAATGATAATCAACGTCCCATATAATAAATAAATACAATTTAATGACTAGGATGATAGATATGATAAAAACTCATCCCTAAGAATAAAACCAACGCAAATCATTTGCCAACTATCTCAAGATGATCCACGATTACCCATCACCTCTGATTTCATCCATTACCGATCAGACTCAAACATCTATCAGTAAAATGTGATCAAAACGTTGGATCCTAAATGAAAATATAATATTTACACAAACTTCTAGGTTTATACAAATTGAGTGAAAATACAATAATAGTATGATTTCAACAAAGGGGTTTTTAGTTCATTTATAATGACATTTCATTTATGCATGGTTGAAAATTATTTATAAAGTATGTTTTTAACTTGTGGGTATGAGAAAAACAGATGACTCTTCACTTTACACTTCATCAAACATGAATCCCTTTTATGTAAACAAGGTTTGAATAAACCTCATAAAAATAATCTCATTAATAATTTTAGAAGGAATATTTAATGATTTTCAAAAACAAAATTAAAAATTCATCACATACAATAAAATTCTTAAAACATTTATATGAAATAAATATTCTTATTTATCTTGAATCTATCTTCAAAATAACATTTGGAATAATCTTTAAAAAATAATTCATTAACATGAGATACATAAAAAGAAGGAACCATTTTATAAATAGAAAAAAGTATGAAGAAACCCCTACACCTAAAATATCAACAAATAAGGCAACCAAAATAAGAGATAAAATAATCCAACATATGGGAATACACTATAGTATCAAATTAAATAACTATGTATCATTGGAAACACACTATTTCCAATGGTGAGATAAACTAAGACACTAATAATCATTGGAATAAATATAAGAATATATTTCATCAAAAACTAAAAACTCATAGTGTCATCCATACAGGACTCCTAAAGGGAACTTATAGATACACAAGAGTTTACACATGTTTTTACATGATTTTAAGCATAATTATCCATCAAATACAAACCATAGATGGTAAAGTATAGTGTATTTGGGAAAACAGGTAAATCAATTTGAAAGCATGGAACTATAAGAAAACATATATTTATTAATCATTCATATTGAGACCTTAACTCACTTTCAGGTCTAATATATACAAAGTAAAAATGGGGGAATAAACAGAAAAAATGGATGAGCTAAAAATACTAATATGTAAATAATCATGGAAAATAAGCATATCAAATGATTCAAATTCATAACATTATAACATAATAGGCTTGGAACATGAATAAACATTTACAGGAATATCATAAAGAATATGGTATCATATTATAATTGAAATATAGGACTTTGGAAGGAACAAAGTATATGACATAAACAATATTGAAGGAGAACTCCCAAGATGATATCACATTGTGGAAAAAGTCACATAATGGATTAGGTTCACCCCCTAATCCCATAAATGATGTCTCATGAGAAAAAACATTACACAATACATTAGAGAACTATCAAGTCACACCGATCATAACATGGTCATGCATATGTGTGCCACATATATAATTGAACATAAAGATTTAAATTAAGAATTACCTATGAAAGGAAAAGGGCATCATAATCATCTTATAAGGCATAACCAGTGGTATATAACATTGGTATCCATAATAGAAGAGATTTAAATCATTAATGGCCATTCATAAGGTAAAAATTATAATATATCATGAATAATTATTTCTGATAGAATTAGAAAAAACAAATAGAGTGGTTATGTAACATCTGAAATATCCATCTTAAGTGTTGTTTTATGGAAAATAATAAAGTATGTTTAATAGGGATAAAGGAAGTTTTTTCTTCATAAAACCATAATTGAATGAAAATAATTTTTTCATAATAAAATGTGTGATTTTATAAAAAAAATTTATTTAAATATTTTATGGAATATACATGTAAATGAATATTAAACTGATAAGTTCCCTTTAATTGGGCTTTCTTATAGAGAGGTATTGATAAGGGAACCTTCAAAAACATATATTTATCCATGAAATAAAGATGAATTATGATAGATACATATGTTTGAAAACTTTACACAGTATTTAGGAATATTATATAACAATATATTTTAAGGTTGGTAGTATAGTCATACAACTTTTATTCTCATGTCCAAAATATCCACATATTTGAAATATATTTTTTGAATCTTAAAGTCAAAATATTTTAATGATTTCTCATTAATTTTTGCCTCTACATATGTGACCATATTTTTTACCTTTGTACAAGAATTATAATTATTCCTTTTCCCTTTACTTAGAATTGATTATTTGATTTGGGCAAATTGTCAGGAACTCCTTAACGTGATCAGTTCATTTAGGCTTCTCACATAACTTCATGAGAGAATCAGTTGTATATAAATTCCATTTAACATTAATGAAAGTTTATATTGGTATTCTATTCTTGATTAACTATTATATATGATCATATTTTTCACCTATACCCTATATTTCATCATGTCAACAATATATGATTTGTTAGAAAATATTTGATTCATTTCTGATACTATATTTATATTTCATTAAATTTTTCTTCAAAATATCACAAAAAATTACCCCTGATTATTTCAAATTTTATATAAATGAAATTTCAAAAAAATAATAATTGTATTTCATTACATACATTCTATATAACTATAAGAACAATCAAATCATTGAACATTTTTATTATTGATATTTCAATCTCAAAAAGGGTTGATTTCCTCATAAATTAAAATCCTTAATTTATTCCGGAATATGTTCCTCTATTAGAATATTATTATCTTCCTTTTATGTATAATTTTACTTCTCAAATCTATTTTTAGTCCAAATAGGTTTATCCATGTGTTTATAACATACACTATTAGATACAATTGAGGTAAATTTTCAAATATCAGGTGAATATTTTTCTTCTATCCTTGAATACATCATTTCACTGGATTAAGAATATTATCTTTTAATCTAATAATCCCTTAAGATGTTTTATCTGATCTCCCAAAACAGTTTTTCAAAATAATGATATATATATATATATGAATATATATTATTTCTTAGCATGTTCATATTCCCTTACTGTTAGCTTCTCTTCAAGATCACAAACCCTCTATTCATATCCACCTGCCTTCAATCTATTTTTATTAATTTCATAATTTTTTTCCATTTCTAGAACACCGCACATTTTTCATAGCTATGATTTTATTATAATTTATTAACATTATCATTGAATTCATGATCTGTGTATTATTATTATGAGAAAAATCTAGATTACATTCCAGTTTCCACTAAAGTTACATCCTTTCTTATCCATCATAATTATTTTTGGACGAATCAAAAACCTTTTTTCAGATAAACAATGAAACTGAATGAACCATTTTAATCACTTCTTTAGGAGTTATATTTGACATTATTTTTAAATAAAATTATTCACTCTTTACAGAAATTCATCTTTAATTTTCCGCTTTATGGTTATGATAAATTCTCATCATACTCCTATTGTTAAATCTATTCAGCAAACATTGGTGGGAAATACATAAAGAAATGTCCAATGTTATTATAATAATACCACCTAAGTGGTTTTATTAAATTTATTTTACACTTAAACATTTTGATGCTTTTATAGAGAAGAAAAACTATTTTTTTAATCATTCATCATCCCAATCATTGCCTGAGTCACATGATTTTAAACCCCATTTTCATTTACATTTACATTCCTCATGGCATAAATATCTATATTATATTTTTATTTCTTCTTGAATGTCAAATCAATTGTCATTTTAAACTCTACGAATAAACAGTGATCTCTACTAAATGATAAATCCTCTCGATCATCCATATCATAACATTTATGATCAAATATGTGAGGAAAATTCTTCATCCAATTTTTAACAAAAGCGATGACTAGTAGAATTTACCCATACCACAATATATTACCCATAATATCATTAAATCTTCAGAAATAGTTTTCAATGTTCTCATCATCAATAATTTTAATTTCATCAAATATTATTATATTTGCTTATATTTTTAATTCTTGGAAATTGAAGCTTCCATCATAACTACAATATAGTATTTTTAAAATTACCATTAATTTAAGGAATCCCATAACATTTTTTCTTACATATTACAATAGATGAATAAATTTTAAATTATTACCATTTACGTAAACTTACATATCTATCTTATCAATGTGAGTAATAATAATATGTTATGGAATGTGTGGATTTTGAGCTATTTCGATTATCCAAATTTATATCCAAATGATCGGAGGTAGGGTAACATCTTATTTCTCATACTGTGATAAATTATTCCATTATAAATTTCATCACATCAATTTATAAATATAAATTATATTATATTTACTATTCTACTTTGTGGATCTATCATTTGGTAAATTACCTCTGATAAATATTTATGTTTTATGATCCAGTTGGATCACCAAATGGGAGAGGGGTATATTTATAGTCCACTTTTTTACGAGTTACCCATTTTTTAATCTAACATGTTGAATAATTATATTCTAAATCATTTCCAAAATAATTATATCACCCTTAAAAACATGCATGTAGATGAAATATTGAAAAATCCACAAAAGGACTTACAATATTTATCTTGAATGACCTAATCATTATTGGTATTGGTTATACACCTTAATCCTGGATTAGGAACTATGAACACATGATTTTTGAATTAAAACACAATCAAATTTAAATAAATATAGTGTCCCACTATATTCCTTCTCTACATAACTAGTTATATGCCCCCATCACTCTATTTCCTTTAAAATGTTGGTTATAAACTCTAGAAAAAAATTATTTGTTATAATATTGATCCAGTAATAAAAACACCTCTTTTTTCTAATGGATTTTTTTCTACCAAAATTGTAAAGATTTTACTCAATAAATGAAGAGGATCATATTCTCCCATGTACAACACCTTCATGATCTTTAGTAGCTAACAATGGCGATTAATGGTTATCATCTCAAAACTGACTCCATTTTATGAATGATTTTTATCATTCTATTCTTTTTGAATACCTAAGAATTAGGTCTTTTTACTTGTAATATATATATTTTAGACTCATTCTTACTTACATGATACAATGATATATTAGGTTCTCAATACATTAAAAATATATTATATATAATTCTTATGTTTTATAAATAAACATACCTATATCTTCATGTAAACCAAATTAGTCTTCACATCTGAGATATTATTAATAATAAAAATAATATTTTAAATAATATTTTTCCTAAAATTGATTTTTGGAAACCCCCATGGTATCAATCATCAAGTGGGATCTCTATAAAAAAAATTTAAAATAGAAATCCTGATTATATACCACATTCAAGGTCACTTGAAACCCCAATAATATTATCCTTTTGAATTTCGTGAAACCATGATTATTTATATAATTTATTTAACCATTATATATCCATATGTGAATACAATCATGCACCTTTACCACAATGAATATTTCTTTATAGTGTGATTTTATTGTCAACCCACAAAATCCTCCTTGACTTGGTCTCATTCACTATTGTTATAAAGCATGATTACATACATGAACATGATATTATGAATCACAAAATATCAACCCAAGAATCATCAGATTTTATGAACATTTATTCTGAATATTTATTCAAAATTTTCCCAAATATTCATTAGTGTTTTCACTTGAAATTATAAGAATATTAATTATGGAAAACATCATAATTTTCACCCATTGGACTCCTTAAAGCTATATAATTGTTGAAGTCATACGATCTAGTAGGAATACCTATGAAATCAATTTTATATGACTTTTATGTCATAAAAAATTTCTTCAATTCATATTAAAATATTTCTGATGATATTTGTAAACACAATAACCCATACAAATTTAAAAAGGTATACAAAAATTAAAAAATTCATAGAAAATTCATTGTGAAGGCGTTCAAATTGAACAAAACTATTAGAAATATATATGAATCCATATGGAACTCTTAATTTCATAAGAATATCAGGGTGACTATTGGACATAACAATTTTAGATCCATACTAGTATTCCATATATTATTAAATTTAAGCTTAGGATACTCTTAATTATTCAGAAACCTCTACTAACATATCAAAAACAATTCCAAAATGTTTTACATTAGTGGAATATAATTCAGTGACATTTATTTTGACTTCCTTAAACAATGAAACCTTAAAAATTACATGGAAATGATATATTATTTTGAATCATTCCTAGTTCTGTAAAATATTCCCAATATCTATTAATAATATGAAAACAAAAAATCATTTTACATTTAACAAGGTAGTCTATCTAAACATGAAAAATACTCAAAAATATATATGGAATTTTTCTAAAACCCAAGTAATTTTTTTTTTTAGAAATAATAAATTACATCTGATGGAAAGTACAATATTGATACAAAATATATGGCTATTAAATCTCATTTTTTAATTTCAAATCAAAATTTCATTGAAATATTATTTCGGTTATATAATCTTTTTCTAATGGAAATATACAATTTGAAACTTTTATATAAAAGAAGTAATTGGCTGCATTAGATGGGTATTAGTTATCATAAGATTAATAAATGTTCAAATGAATACAATATATATTATGGTAAATATGAGTTGTTAGATAATTTTTGAACATGTGTACAATCAATGTATACCATGACATAATAAATAAAATATTGATTTTTTGTCAAATGTTATAATGAATTTAAAATTACATAATGATTAAAAATTTTATTTCTACCTCACAACATAACTTTACAAATGATATGTAATATTTACAATATTTATATATATAAAATTTTAAACCATCCACAAAATGGGGATTCATGGAAATAGATAGATCAATTTCATCTATAATTTTCACTGGAACCCCATAATGTCTGGTTGGCTATTTAGGACAATTATTTCAATCAATTTAGTTATTATATTGGTCAATAATATTTGGGGCTTGTTTTCATTACTTCTAAAAACATAACTTATTCAATTTTGATGAAGGATCATGTATATATTTCAATTACCTAATTGAATATCTTCTAATAAAAAATACCACCATTTATTTGAATATACTGATTGATTTGTAAATTTTAATATAGAGTGATTGTGTAATTACATAGGATATAGTTGTAAATTTGAATATTATAATGAGTTTTGTGTTAATGTTGACAAAAATGTAATTTCAAGAATATAATATATTATATGAATAATGATAAAAAAATATAAAATGATGTTCGTACTGCATTTGATACTGAATTGGTTTTAGTTCTGTTAATAGATGAATTTTTTTTTCTTACTGTCATCTATGATGTTTTCCAGTGAATCATTCTTTCTAAAAGAATGTAAATAATTTATGAAAATATATTATCAACAAAGATAGAACACTATCATTGATCTTTGATATTACGTGTAATTGAACAATCTGTTAATTATCTCTTATTTACTTTCAAATAATTGAAAACCAAAAATAATAAGTAGCTTTTGGAGATATCACAACTAGATTTAGTAAAGTATTTTTTGGGACCTTCCATGTTGTTTTGATTTATTGGTGTATCAAATCATAGATTTCATGAATATTGAGAACATTTTATTTGATAATATATTTTAAAACACATGTGAAACACCAATAAAGACTATATATATTATAAATTCATCAGTATACCTTTCACACATTTATAGTCTTAAAAAACAGGAGTTATTCGAAAACCAAATATCACAAAATTTTGTTAATTAAAATGTATCTTATTATTATTTTAAAGATAAATAATTATTATTTTACTTATAGATTGAAAATTTAAGTTCACTTCATAGTTGTGTGTCCAATGTTTCTCAATGTATCAGAAATAGTAATAATACTAGATTAAAAATTCATGATTATTGTAATGAACTGACCTATGATACCACTGAACTGGTACACAAAACAATCCACCATATGTCGTGTTGTGCATTCTTGGTAACCAAGGGCTGAAAACAAGAACCATGGTATTATAATATGACTATGTGTGAATTATATCATCCTTGGAATCCAGTTATCCACACCATTGACATCATATAAAGAATTTTCTCGACCCATCAGTATATTAGAAACCCATGCACTAAACAAAGTTTCATTAACAATGCAACAATAAAATAGATAATAAAACAATATAATACATCAAAAAAACCAATAGAACATACTGTGACAATACATTAATAAAAATTGATAATCAACATCCCATATAACAAATAAAAACAATTTAGTGACTAGGATGACAGGGATGATGCAAACTCATACCAATGAATTAAAAAATGCTGAAAATCTTCCAACCATCTCTAGGTTATCCAAGATTCACCATCACCACAAGTTCCATCCATTACTGAACGAACCCAAAAAACTATCAAAAAAATGATATCACAACATTGGATCCTGAATGAAAATATAATATTTACATACATCAATAGGTGTATACAATGTGAGAGAAAAACCAATACTAGTATGATTTTACCACGGAGTTTTTAAAGGTCATTTACAATGAAATTTCATTAATTCATGGTTGAAAATTATTTATAACGTATGATTTTTAACATGTGGGTATGATGAAAACAAATAAACCATCACTTTACACTACATCAAAACTCCATCCCTTTTATGTAAAAAAAGTTTTGAATTATCCTCATAAATATATACATATTAATACTTTGAGAAATAATATTTAATGATTTTCAAAAACAAAATAATAATTCATCACTAACAAAGAACTTCAAAAAACATATATATGAAAGAAATAATTTTCATTATCTTCAATCTATCCTCAAAACCACATTTGTAATAACCTCAGAAAAAGTAATTCATTAATATGAGATACATCATAAGAAGGAACTATTTTATTAATTGAAAAAGTAAGGAAACCCCCAAAACCTAAAATGGTTCCAAATAAGCCAAATAAAGAAGATATAAAATAAACCAACATATAAGAATACACAGAAATATAAAATTAAATCACTATAAATGATTGGAAACTAACTATATCCAATGGTGAGATACAATTATTCACTACTAAACATGGGACCAAATAAAAGCATATGTTTCATCAAGAATTAAAAAAAATCCCTTTTTCACCCATACATGCCTCCTAAATGGAAATTATAGAGACAAAAGTGTTTACACATGTTATTACATTATTTTAATCATAAATATCCATAAAATACAAACCAAGGATGGTAAAGTACTGTGTATTTGAAAAAATAGGTACATATAATTGAAAACATGGAACAAGAATAAGACATATATTTATTAGTCAATCATAATGATCCGCTAACTCTCATTTATATACTATATCTACATAGAATAACTTTGGGAATAAATAGAAAAAATTGATGAGCTAAAAATCCTTGTATAAAAATAATCATTTAAAATAAGCATGTCACATTAGTCAAAGTCATAACATTACAACATAGTAGGGTTGGAACATGAATACACATGTACATGCATATCAAAAATATCATGGAATCATATTATCTTGTATATATAAAAATTGGGAAGTAAAAAATCACTTGACATCACCATGATTCAAGGATAACTCCTAAGACGTTGTCACATGGTAGAAAAGGTCACATAATTGATTAGGTTCACTCCCTGATCCCATACATGATGTATATTGAGACAAAAAATTACCCAATAAATTAACGAACTATCCTATCACACTGATCATTATATGTTATAGAATATGTGTGCCACATATATAATCAATCACAATGATTTGAAATAAGGGTTTCCCTTGAAATGAAATTGGTATCATAATCATGTTATAAGGAATAAACAGGGGTATATAATGAAGGTATACATAAAATAAGAGAATTAGATAATGAATGGTAATTCATAAATAAAAAATTATAATATATCATGAATAATTACTTCCAATATAATTAGAAGAAATAACAAGAGTTGTTAGGTAATATTTGAAATTTCCATCTTAAGTGTTGTTTTATAGAAAAGAATAAAGTATATTTAAAGGGTATAAATGAAGAGTTGTCTACATAAAACCATAATTGAATGAAAATTATTTTTTCATAATAAAATGTGTGATTTTAGAAAAATATTGGTGGATTTAAATAGTTTATGGGATATACTTAGAAATGGATATTAAACTGATATGCCCCCTTTAATTGGGATTTTGTATTATGAGGAATTGAGAAGGGAAAATTTAGAAACATTCATTTTTTCATCAATGAAAGTTTAATTGAGATAAATACATATTTTTGGAAAATTTACATAAAAATTTAGTACAATTATTTAATAATAATGAATAATAAATTTAGGGGAAATAGAGAGAAATGGTAACCCTGGTGAATAGTGGAGGTTCAGAGTGATCTCTCACCTTATGTTTAAATGGGTTCTGTAATTACCCATAATGTATTTATAATAAAATTAGGTTAATTAAATTAATAAATAAGAACATATTATACATTTTAATGATTTATTTTAAATTTATCAAGTTCATTTAATTTTGTATCAATGAGTTGTAATGTTTAATTTCATCATTTTTTGAGCATTTGTTTCAATATTTCACTTTTAATTACTTGTACATAATTATGGATATAATTTTGAAATGTCCATAATTATCCATTTGTAAAATTATATGATATTATTGATAATTTAAATATTTTAATTTTCTAATATATAATTTTTTTCTCATATAAGTATGATTCACATGAATATTTTTAACAATAACTCTATAGTTTATTTTGGCAGTTTTTTATCATCATGATCTAATTTAATTTTATTTAATATTATGACTATGTATTAGTTAAAAAACATTAAACAATATATAATATAAATAAAAAATCTTTTTTAACTAAAAAAAGGTTTTTTGACAATATTTGTTGGTGAAAATGGAAAATCATAACTCATTATCCACAAAGATGATTAATATCCATCACTTGAACAATGGGTTCGTTACATTGAATAAGTGGGTACTTGAAAAGGTCTAAAAATAATATATTAAATAATCAATATAACATTCCAACATATACATTACACTATAGTTATTTTTATTTTATGGATGAATTAGGTGAGAAGAAGGTAGAAGATGAAATAAAATTAAAAGAGATGGTTCATAAAATGTACCTCTGGAATCCTCCAATGGCCCGAAGGCCTTCAATTTTTATTGATTTATGATAATCCACCTTTCAAGGGGTGAGGTTAAACCCTTACAAGTCCCATAGGTATAATTATTACATGTATCATAGGCCTTAGAGTAATTCATTGCCCGTAGGCTTAAAACATTAAATACAACCCAGACTAACTACTTGGAACTTCTCCTCCCGAACATCTTCATCGTGAAATCATCTATCCAACTTTGCATGGATGTTCGGCTAGTCTTTCCCATGAATTAACAGGCTTATCCCAATGGCAGGTGCCATACCCTCTCATTTTTGCAATCCGTTTAGCTTCTGCACTAGTGAAAGCTCCTTACTCATCCTCCTTCTGAAGCTTGTTCCTTGTAGGTTGTCTGGTTTGTATCTGCACTAAAGGTGGCCCGAAGGCCTTGAGGTGGCCCAAAGGACTTACTGATCTGAAGTCCTGTGTGGCCCGAAGGCCTTAAAGGACTCGGAGACCAAATTGGTGTCCCGAAGGCCCAAATAGGGGAATATTCCTGGCTTCTACAGTGCCAAACAGTGTCTCTTGAATCTCACTGCCGTGAAAAACTGCTTATGAAACTGGAAAATGGTATTTTTAGACCATTAGATAGTTGAAATTAAAAATATTCATGGTATGTGAGTTGAAAAGAATATTAACATGATAAAAGTATTTGAATGTCTGAGGATAATGGCATGTGAGGGTGGTATTTATCGGGATAGAGGGGTATTTTACCCATATCTTCATTAGTTTATTATTTTTGATTAGTAATATCAATATTATTGATTTATATGAATAAATAAAGTAAATATTGAAGTATGGATCATTATAATGGTTTCTTCCTTCAAATATGACTCAAAAAGTCATGTATTTATAATATAATGTCAAATATAGTAAATTACAACATTTCATTATTCACAAAAATTCAAATTTTTTTTAGAAATATCCGTAAATGTTACCCTATCAATTTTATATTCATAGAATTAAAAAATGAAATCAATTTTAGGTTAATAATTTTTTAAATATGATAAATTTAATTTTTACATAAAATCATCATTGATTCAAAAAGTAACAATCTTTACATTATAATCAATTTTTTAACCCATTGAAAAATTAATTATGGTCCACTAAAATTGTATTATAATTTTATTGAAAAATAATAGTAATTTTTTTAATTTATTTTATGAACATAATTTTATTTTAAATAATTATATTAATAATTTTATTATAAATAAATAACGATGTTTTATAGAAATTCTAACACCAAATTAATTATTTTTAAAACATTTATTTACATATGACAAGATATAAATATATTGTTTTTCTATTACAATATAAAAAAATTATTTAATATATTCATATATCAGGTAACTATTCTAACGACCTAATTACTATACCTAATAGACAAATTACTATTTTAATGGTCAGAATTATAATGGTCTTATAAGTTTTTTAATTTCTATAAATACCACTTATTTCATACATTATTAATTAACATAAACATTATATTATGCTTATATATATAATTTTATCTTAAAATTTATTATTAAATTATAAATTTTTTTTTATTTCTATATCCTTTTCGACGAGTGTGTCATTCTAGTTGATCGAGAAGATCCAAATTTTCACATTCTTATTATTTAATATTTTTTACTCCTGCTATAATATTTCTAATTGTTATTGGTTAAATTTTTTATGGTTATGTTATTCTTAGTTTTGGAGTATAAATTTATTATTTGGTTATGTATGTGATTTATTTTTCTTATAACATAATTATATGAAGTAAATTATATTTATAGAATAACTGGTAAGTACTTTGTTCCCCCTTAAACAATTTCACCCTAAAATTGTCTTATAAACTAACATGAAAAGAGGTATATGTACTTCTCATTAATTTTTTCATCATGTTCCCATGTTACCTCTTCATACTTATGGTTTCTCCAAAGTACCTTGACAAGGTGAGTGGTTTAATTATATAGAACCTTGTCACAATTTTCCAAAATAGTCATTGGATATTCCTTACGAGACAAATCATTTTCAAATATACAAACTTTGAGTTATATACATGTGAAGGATATTCTATGTAATTTTGTTAGATGGATAAATTGAATACATCAATTACTCAAGACATAGTTAGTGGAAGTTCTAGTCAATAGGCCACAACTCTGATATGGTAAATAATCTTAAAGGGGATGATGCACTTAGGACATAACCTTAATTTCTTCCCAAATCTCATGACTCTCTACCAATGAGATATGATGAAGAATAACTTGTACCCAACATCAAAGACTATTCAACCATCAACAATTATCTGAATAGATATTCTATCATCTTTTGGAATCATGGATATGTTGTTGGATGGTCTTACCCTTCATTCCACATCCTCAACCATTTTAAGTCTCAAATAATTATGTTTCCAATCATCATCCAAGCATGAAGGTGTTATTTAAATTTTACAATAAACTGATTAATATGGATTCTAAAGTAGAAACAATTATTTTCATTTAAAATCAGTAGTGGAATATATTTATCCCTTCCTCCAATGAAGTCCATTAAGAATTCTCCCAATACATCTTCCAATGTATCAATATTTTACTCATATTGATCATCAATTTGGGGGTTTTAAAACACACTGATTATTAACAATGTATTTAGATCATGTTTGATAAATTTCTAGAACTTAGTGGTAAATATCAGATCACAGTCGAAAATGATCAATAATGGAACACCGTATAACCTCACTACATATCTGATGTATATATGTGAAAGTTTTTCAAGTGAAAATTCCCCTTGAATTTTAATAATGTTAATCATCTTTGTAAGATGATCCAAAAAACCAGTATATAATTATTACCTTATGTGGTATTTGAATTTCCATTGAAAATTTGCATAGGGATGTTTTCTTATTTCCATGTAGGTATGGGTAATGATTTTATCATCCCCTTAAAATTTTTCTTGTATTCCTTCACTTGATGGCATACCATAAACATTGATGTATATTGATAACTTTCCATCATTATATTGTACCATAAATAATGCTTTTAGTGATCTCGATAAATCATGGTTTTGAATAGTTTAATAGAGAAGGTTGATCTATGTGAATATTTTATAAGAAAATTGTTTATCTTCAGATTGGATGGTACACATTGACCTGGCCCAAATCTTATGAGTCCCTTAAATAAATATTAAACTCTGTTGATATCCCATTTATGATATTTTCCATGTTGATTGGAATTTCAAAATAGTTTTTTGAGTATCATATATATTCACTAAAATTCATGTTTGAGAAATAATTTGTGAAATGAATAATTTTTTTTTCATTTTTTATGATTGCCATGTTTGTTTTTTAATGTCTAATAAGATTGGATCCCTCTCAATTATCATCATTGATAACATTATAGTATCCATTTTACTTATAGTATCTCCCACTTTAATTACTTTATAAGAATAATAGTATATTGAGAATTGATAATCCTTAATGATATTTTAACATCATCAGTGGAACATATTAATCTCATTATATCAGAATATAAATTTTATGATCTTTTGATCAATATAGATATCTCACTTCTCCCCAATTAGGTAATTCCATAAATTTTTCAATGAAATTATCATTGATTCCAACTATATATCATGCGTAGGATAGATTTCCAAATGAACCTCCAACTTCAATGAGACATAGTTTATTAATTTATTATCTTTAATTAGTAAAATACCTAAGCCCTTATTTGAAGAATAATTATATACCATGAAGAGTTCCCCACTTTTGGGTAGAGGATGCATTAGTGATGTGATGGGACCCTTTTTCAACTCATTAAATCAGTCTTCTCATTTACTAGTCCAGTTTTACTATACTCTCTTATGAGTTATATTGAATAGTGGGTTTGAATATCATGATATCGTTTTCACAAATCATTAGTAATATGCAGTTAGGCTGAGGAAACTACACATCTCCATTACAGATGTTTTCATGGGCCACTTATTTATTTACATTATCCTGGAAGGGTCTAAAGATAGTCCATTATTAGTGATAACATGTCAAAAAAATGATTATTACTCCATCAAAAACTCAAATTAACTATTAATTTCAAATATTTTCTCACTTCACAAGGTATTTAGAAACCTATTAAAATTCTCATTAAGTTTATATTTACTCTTGGAGTACTTTTAAATATTTTCTATAAAGACTTAATTTTTTTTAAAGTAATCTCTAAAGTGTATATTCATTAAATAAATAAAAAATTATAGACCATTAGTGAGTTTGAAAGGGAATCACATGAACAAATAGTGTCCACACCCCATCAAAAAGGCAGTCTAGAAAATATCTTCATTATTCATATTAAATTATTGATCTCCCGACAAAAGGCCCACCTTAGATAAATAATTGGTCCCATAATGACAATCAAACATATCATATATCCATGGAAAGGGATAAGTGTTCTTTATCATGATTTATTTAGTTCATTATTATCAAATATATGTCTTATATAACATTTCTTATTATTGATGAGGAGGACTGGAACACCACATGGTGAATCACTCATGAATAAAACATAATTTTCGATATTATGTTGTAATTGAATTTTAAGTTCCTCCTTCCCAATGGTGTCTATCCTTAAAGGAGTCTATTATGTGGTCCTAGATCTAGGTATAAAAGATATTTACAACCCAACCTTTTAGTTAGGATGATTTTTATAAAATTCTTCAGGGAACACATTAGTGTAGTCCTTCTCAATGGGAATGTGTTCAATCATGATCATATTATTTTTCTAAGTCATTTGACCTAGATATGATTGATCATAATGAAATAATATCTTTAATTTAGAGGATTATTTTGATGGAGATTCATCCTACCAATTAAAATATTATTGTATTGTGGTATTCTTTAGGATGTGATGAGTAATCTCAGTTTTTTGAATGTTTATGTTGTAATTATAAAAATATTAATAATACACACTGAATGTCATATCAAAATACACGAAATGATATAACAAGAGATTTTTTGGGATGATAATTCTAGAAAAATTTACCCTAGTAGAGTTATATAGTTAAAATGAAATCATTTCCCCATTTTAGGATCTCAAAAATATCTCAACCATCATAATTTAGGGTGTTCCTTGAATTGTTATACTAAACATGCAATGTATAAAATAATTAATAAAGGGAAAATAAAATAATATGTTCCCTATTCAGGAATTAATAACCAATGTATCACTCACCACATCATATTTACGATATTCCTTATCATTAGTGATAGTATATTCCCTTCCTTATTTAATTGGATATTTTTTGATCATTGCCTCTGAAAAGTCATGTCTTTGGGTATTGTCTTGTATAATTCCAATGTTCATTATTGTTGAAATAATGCTCTATAGACTGAGTATTTTTTTTAAACATTAATTATTCTTACACATTAGTTTTCTTCTTCAAATAATTTTAGCAATAATTATCCTGATTTCCCTCTCTTCAACAGTTGAAGCATCTCATGGTTCCCTTTAGATAGTTCTTAGGATGCCTCCTCCTACACTTTTGACATGTGAGATGTTGGTATTTATTTACATCATTAGATTTATAAATTTATCCTCTAATATTAAATTTAATTTTATAATTTTTATCTCTAATCCCATAAGAAAAATCAGTGTTATCAATCTTCATATATACATTTAGTTCATTTAAAACAATCTCATCGTTATCTCAAATGTCTTAAATCAACATTTATTTGTATACACATGGATTTAATACAATAAATAATTGATCCACCTTAATATTAGTGTTTCTGAAAAATAAAGAGGTGTATTGTGAAAGCGTTGAAATGTTTTTACCATACATCTCTATATTATCATATTCATTTTTATTCAATCAGAGGTACTCCATATCTATCATAATAGAGAGATTTATAGGAAAATATTTATTGAGAAAAATTTATTGAATTAATCCCAATACATAGAATCAATTTTATCTACAGTTTTTTTATTCAGTTTCCACAACTAATCTATTTCCCATTGAAAACCATATAATGAACACACACCTTTTTCATATATTGAGCATTAAAGGATAGAGAATATTTTATCTGTGAAATTATTTCATTATTCCATGATGCGGAGATCAAAATATCCATTAATGATATGATTCCTATGTCTGATAATTGATTTGTGAAAATCATTCCCTTTAGTAGAATGAGGGAGTTCTACATGAGTCATGTTATTAATCATAACATGATCTAGTTGATCCCTTACTATTATGATTTTATTGGATCCTAGTCCTATTAGGTTTGGAATATCATTAGGTAAATTTTCTTATTTTCACATTGATCGTTGGAAGGGGATCTCACATATCCCTAAACTAAATATGAAAATGATATTAAATACAACTATTTATCTCGAATAATTATATAACAGGAATAAAAAAATGAAAGTTTGAACATAAAAGGATAAAATTATAAATTTAAAGTATATACTTACTTCTAATTTCTTTTATTTTATTCTAGGTTATGTGTGGATATTTAATTATCACTAGGGTTATGATTATTGTTTTCCAGTCCTAATACTCAAAAATAACTATGATTTTCTATGATACCAACTTTAGTGACCCTATCCTTTTACCCATATTATAACATGATTTTATGCATAACAGCCCATCAAATAAATACTAAGGATCATAATTTATAGTGTATTCAGAATATTAGGTACATAAAATTGAAAATATTTATGTAGAATGAAACAAATCTCTACTAATATTCCTTAATGATACCCTAACATCATATTATATCCAACATCTATATAGGATAACATGGGAAATATATAGACAAAATGGGTGAGCTAAAAAACCAGTATGATAGTATGTGTAACATCCCATGCAAATAAAGAATATAACATATTTCATATTTATTAATATTTGTGAATTAAATATTAATTTTCAATTAAAGGGGTTGCTATGTTCGATAGCGTACCCGATAAGCAACAACGAGTTTCCTTGAAATCTTAAATTGCACACTAATAATATAATATTATTATTTTAAATTGAAGTTAACTCCTAGACACTGTATTGGCGAGAATAAAAGAAACTAAATACAATATGATTATACATGTTTGTTAAATGTATTTACATTTATCTAATAAAATTTAGAGGCTTAAAATGTGAATGAATCTAATTTTAAGCATAATTTAAATTAAAAGGATGATTTACTGCCTTTTAATGGAGAACTCTCTTAAATACAGTTTTAGTCACTTTAATACATTCCATTTGACCAAATAAAATCCTTCTTTAGAATGGTTACATCAAAATTTACTTTGTGTAAATTATTTGTATTTTTCTGATATAGTTCATTTTTAATGAATAGTGAAAAATATTGTATTTTAATTCAAAAGTGCCTTTTAATCTAATTTATTTATATGGTTATAATATCATTTTAATTTTTTTTAAAGTGTAAATAGATTATATTTTTAACATTTAATCTATTTTTGGTCTTTTGAAGCAATTTGACTTTGAAATTGGACATAAACAAGTGTCAATCTTTTGGTAGTTATTGTTTCTTAAAAACACGCTATTTGTTTTAACCACGAGAATTAATTTTAAATTAATTAATGCCACTTCTATGTTTTGAATTTAGAAAAATAGACATCATTTTTTGATTCGGAATATCAAATATAGATTTGGCTGCATTTTTTGTATTTTTCTGAATAACTTCAATTTTTGATGAATAGTGAAACCACTTAGCAGTAGTTAAAAAAGCTGAATTTTTCATTTAAATGAAATTTTACCAGTTATGTGAATTGAATTTTTAAAATATGACATACATGGTTGTTATTAGTAAGTAAAATGTGGTTCAATAAGATAAAAATAATTTTTGGGGAATAGTAACTTTTGACTTTTATTTAATACGGTTAAGGTTAATAGGGTAATACAAGGTAAAAAGAATATTATAATAATTCAAAATTACCATAACACTTGTTATAACCTTATTGGATGAGTAATGTCCGACCATGGGCATCTTTGGGTTGATTTTGGGACCCCATGGAGTCACTTATGAATGATAATGACATTTTAGATTAATTAATTTAAAGTAAAGACAAAAATGAAAAAAACAAAAATCTTTTAGTAAATTAATTTTTATATGGTGTAATATAAGTAAAATTTTTAACTATAAATATTAATTAGAAATATAAATATATTTCCTACATCATGGTATTTTTTTTATAATTTTTAGACATTCAATAAATTAAATTATTTATGACACAATAATGATGCAGTATTTACATCATTAATAAATGATTTAAATAAATAAAATTATAAATATTAAAATAACATCCAAAAAACTATCCAATTATTATTTGATGATTTTATTTCGACCATTATCCATATTATCTTCAACAGTAATGATTTTTGGACCGTTAGAAACCAAATATCTTTATATAATAAAATAACATTTTCACACTTTCCTAAAGAGCCCCTCCTCCCCCTTATAAAAGGGGACCATTTATAACCAATTCATCACACCTCTAAATCCTTTTGGCTCGTCCAAAATCTTCCCAATTAATCTTCCTACATCCCTATCTTCCACATAGAAGCCTTACCTTAGGCATAAGGCACTTCAAGAAGTCCTTTTGGTTCAAACCAAAGGAAGTTACCCAAATTAAAGGTAACAGTTTCTCTTAACTTATTTTATTTTATTTTACTTCTCCAACCCGTAAAATCTTTTTATTATTTTATTTTATAACAAAACCAGTATCCTCAATATACTAGGATGTTGTTATGAGAACTATGTTCACTACACTTACACACACCTCCATCTAATGGGTGAAGAACATAATGTTTCTGTGGATGGAAAACTAACGCCTCACGAAACGATGATTGTTAAATTACCTCCTACCACATCTCATGGTGGACATTATGATGGAAATGTATTTATATATGATATATATTATGTTTATTTTTTCTTTATGCTTCTGTATTTGTCATTTATATCATACCTTTATGGTTTCCATTATGGGCAAACACGATAATTTCATTTGCAGAAGTGCGGACTACCACCCCCTCAAAGTGATATGACTCATTAATGCCTTATGTGAGACGTATAAAGGATGGTTTTAATGATATTATATATGATATTATACTGGAATTATAATATACCTATGTATAATTATGTTTTAATTCCATTAAAACACGAAATAGAAATGAAAGTAGCATTCATGCGTACGTACAAATTACCATCTCAATGAATGGTGCATTTCATTTCTTACCTACAAATGTTATGTACTATTATAAATACATCTATATAATAGATATATATGATATATATGATATTTAAATAATGAATATCATTCTGGATATAATGAACTTTTGACCATATGAACAACATGTAATTATAAGAATTCCATTTTTGACTCAAGTACCAAATATCGACAAAATGAACGTTATTAACTTAAATGATTACATAATGTTTATAACATCGTAATAAGTGATATAAAAGGAATAATAAACTTGAAAAAGGTTCTTAAGAAATTATAAGTTAACTTTAGTTTATTATTTAGGATATTAAAAAACGATCGAGTCAAGTCAGACACGAGGTAAGGGACTTCGTCTCAATCTCCTTTTGTTGAGGCATATTTTCATTTATACACAACATTATTTTATATGGTGTATTAACCCTTTTGAATTTTACTTTTATTCAAAAGGAATATTTTTTTTCTACAAAGCGTTTTACTAAACAAAAAAAATAATGTTCCTTTTAACCTAAGCGGTGACAACGACCTTTTCTGCCGCCGTGAGTATTATTTAATCTTTGGATTCCTCAACATGCCGTAATGTTTTTAAAAGAAAATAAATACAATATACTCTTTTACGTATTTTGTTATTTAAAATGGTTTGATAACGGATTATTTTATGTCATAACATTTAAATAATATTTTTTGATTAAAATGTGGAAATGTTATCATTCCATTATATTGGTTTTATGCATTATGATTTTATAATGGTACTTGGAAATTTGATGGGTGGTTACGTGATAAACCAAATGACGAGTGGTGTCGTGAAAAACTGGATGGGTGGTTACGTTTTAACCTCCAATGCATTGGGTATGGAAGTCGGCTATATGACTATTCCATTTAGTGATATGTGTGGAAGTCAACCGTATGGTTATTCCTTTTATGTATGTTTATGTCCCAAGATACCTTTATATGTTATGTGTTCTTTATATGGGTTTTATGGTAATCTTTAGGTTTCAAAAGCGTAATTAGTGATCTTTTATTTAGTGAAGAGTATTTACTACTTCATAGAGGTGACAAGTATTACTTATGTTATAGTATTCATGGTTTACTTTTTGTTTTGAAAAACTATAAGTTTTCCTTCTTTGTGTACACCTTACTGAGCTTTTTATGCTCATCCCATGTTTTTGAAATGTTTTTCACAAGACATAATGTGGATTAGGGTCAAGAATAGATCAAGGAAAAGTCACGATGTATTAAACATGGAACTAGACATGACTCTTTTTTTCCAAGAGTTCTTCTTTTGTGAAAAAATGGAAACTAAGTAGAAGTGTCTACTTTGTATTTTTTTTGAAATGAAATGTAATAGGTATGGACTAATTCACTAAAACTCTAAACCTGAAAAGATTCTCAATGTGAATTGTTAATTTAATTCAAGATTATGTAATGTTTTAAGGCCGAGTCCTTATAGTTGGTATCAAAGGGAGGTTTAGATAACTTTAGGAGTTAGGGTATTGTTAAATATATTTCTATAAATTAATTTATGGTAATATCGAAATGATATAACATTTACATATTACCATGTTTCTTCGTTAAAGATATTTCTGTGTTCAGAATTGTTTTTTGCAGAAGAAACAGAGACGGTATGTTGGGACAACATCAAGAGGAAGACAACCTTGCAAGCCAGCAACTTGAGATTGTCGGAATCGAAACTAAACAGTTTTTTGCAGTGATGACATAGTTGACTTAGGCTATAAATGTTGGTGGTATCCATGCATGAGATCAGCCAAATCAATTGTAGAGGAACATGTCAGTAGTGGGGAATTTCATGAGGAAACATCCCCCATCATTTAGAGAATCATCTGACCATGTGCTAGCTGAAGGGTGGATTAAAGAATTAGAGAAGATTTTCTATGTTATGGGGTGTTCAGAACATCAAAAGGTTAGTCTTGCTGTTTACCATTTTGAAGGTGAAGTTGATGAGTGGTGGTCGATGGTGAAAAATATCAGGGATAGTGAGGATATTGATTCTATTGATTGGGATGAATTCAAAGGTATATTTATTGAGAAATATTTTCCTAAGGTTCTTCATCTTAGGATAGAAATATAATTCCTATAATTGAGGCAGGAGGATGATTCAGTGGCTTCTTATGAAGCAAAGTTCACTCGACTGGCAAGGTATGCACCGAATTTCATCCGATATCTTGATAGTAAGATAAATCGATTTTACTTGGGACTGAAGCCACTATATCGAAGATCATTAGCCTCTAATGAGTTCAAAAGCTATGAAAAACTTGTTCGATGTGCGGAGAAGGTGGAAATGGAGTTGGTAGATGATCAGATGTACTTTGACAAACAACAGAATAAGAGGTCCAGTTGGCAGTCAAAGAGAAATAATTCATCAAATAATCCCAGAGGTAAGAAAATTAAATATCAAACTTGTGAGATGTGTAGTAAAAATCATCCTAAAGAATGTTTATCGAAGTCTAGAAAGTGCATCCGGTGTGGTAAGTCTGGTCATATTGCTCGTAACTATAAGGAATATGATCAAGCATGAAATGAAAATCTATCGGTAAGATGTTTTAAGTGTAATGAAATGGGTCATTATGCAAATGAGTATCCAACGAAGAACTCAACTGAGGGAAAGCAGCCGGACTACAAGAAAAATGGGGTGGTGAAATCCTTTGCAACTTCTTCAGCAGATGTTGGGCCATCGAATGAAGTAGTATCAGGTACACTGTTTGTTTGTTCAGATTATGCCATTGTGTTGTTCGATTTAGGGTCTACACACTCTTTCATTTCCGAAAAGTTATCTATTAAACTGGGAATTCCATATCAATATATGAATAAATAACTTACGGTAAAAACACCTGGAAGAAACATTGAGATAAAAAGAAAACATGAAAACATTCTTGTAATTGTGTGCAGAAAGAATATACCTGAAAACCTTATTGTTTTGCCTCTAGTATAGTTTGATGTTATTTTGGTCATGGATTGGCTTTCTGTTTATCATGCTAAGATTTACTGCAGAGCTAAAGAGGTTTCTTTTTAGAAATATTTACATTTTATGTACAAGAATGAACCCTTTATTTTGATAACATATCAGGAAGTTGAAAAACTGGTAAAATATGGAAATGAATGTTACCTTGCACATATTATTGAAAACAAAGGAACTGTTCATATTAATGATGTGCTAGTGGTGAATGAGTATCTTGATGTTTTTCTTGATGAGTTTCCTGGTATTATACCTGATTGGAAAGTTAAATTCACTATTGACTTAGTTCCTAATGCTATGAAAATTTCAAAACCCCCTTATCGAATGGCTGAAATTGAACTTTTAGATTTAAAGAAGAAATTGCAGGAGTTATTAGATATAAGTTTCATTAGACCTAGCACATCACCATGGGGTTATCTAGTATTGTTTGTTAAAAAGAAAGATGGTTCAATGATACTTTGCAGTGATTATAGAGAATTGAATAACATCACTATTAAGAATAAGTATACTTTGCCTCATATAGATGATTTGTTTGATTAGCTCCAGGGAGCTTGGTATTTTTCTAAGATTGACTTGAGATCGGGTACCATCATTTGAAAGTAAAGGAAGAAGACATTCCGAAGACCACGTTTCGTACTAGATATGGACATTATGAAATTTTAGTTATGCCTTTAGGGTTAACCAATGCACCTACTGTATTCATAGATCTTATGAATAGAATGTTCTGTGAGTTTGTGGATAAGTTTGTGGCTGTGTTCATTGATGATATTTTGGTTTATTAAAAAAGTAAAGAAGAGCATGAAATTCATTTAAGGGTTGTCTTTAAAACCTTAAAAGAAAAGAAACATTATGGGAAATTCAGAAAGTGTGAGTTTTCGTTACAAAAAATTTCTTTCCATGGTCACATTGTTTTAAATAATGACATAACTATTGATCCTAATAAAATAGAAGTTGTTAAAGAATGGCCAAGACCAAAAAATATAACCAATATCCGTATTTTTCTTGGTTTGGAAGGTTATTACTAGAGGTTTGTTGGGAATATTTCACGGTTATCTAGTCCAATGACTAAGTTAACTCGAAAAGGTGTTAAGTTCATTTGGACAAAAGATTGTGATGATTGTTTTTAGGAATTGAATAGAAGATTAGTGAATGCTCCAATTTTGGCACTGCCTTCCGGAAATGGTGAGTTTGTTATTTACAGTGATGCTTCATTGAAAGGATGTGAATGCGTCCTTATGCAGAATGATCAGGTAATTTCTTATGCTTCACGTCGGTTGAAACCTAATGAGTTTAATTACCCTACACATGATTTTCAATTAGCTACTATTGTTTTTGCATTAAAAATTTGGAGGCATATTTTGTATGGAGTAAAATGTGAAATATATATTGATCACAAAAGTTTAAAGTATATATTTAATAAAAAATAATTGAACTTGAGACAGAGGAGATGGCGGGAATTAATCAAGGATTATGATTGCACGGTCCATTACCATCCAGGAAAAGAAAATAAAGTGGATGATGATTTGAGTTGAAAAAGTAATGCTTTATTAACCATGATACGTTTAGAACAAGATCCTTTGGTTTTTGATTTGATGAACTTTGGAATATAATTTGTTGGTGTAGGAAATTTTTCTATTTTGTTTTAGGTGTCAGTGAAATCATCTCTATTAGACAGAATAAAGCAAGCACAGAAAAAAGACAGTGAGTTATAGAAAAAGGTAGAGTTGGTTTAGAAGGGTATGTTTCCTGATTTTAACGTTGATAATGATTGTGTTTTGAGGTTTTAGAAGAGATTACGTGTGCTTTGTGATTCACAGATGAAAAATGAGTTGTTATGTGAAGATCATAGTTCTACGTTTTCATTTCATCCTGGTAGTACTAAGATGTACAGAGATCTTCGGATGTATTTCTGGTGGGATGGAATGAAAAGAGATATTGCTGATTTTACTGTGAAGTGTTTGACTTGTCCATAGGTTAAACTAGAGCGACAATCACTAAAAGGGATTCTTCATACTTTATCGATGCCTGAGTGGAAATTGGAAAATATATCAATAGACTTCGTTGTGAGATTACAGAAGACATCTTGAGGTAATAATGCAATATGGGTTATAGTTGATCGACTGACTAAACCTTCTCATTTCCATCATATTTGAGATACTCTATCTCTAGATCAACTTTCTCGGTTGTATGTTAATGAGATAGTTATGTTGCATAGAGTTCCCCTCTCCATTGTATCTGATCGTGATCCCCGGTTTACTTCTATCTTTTGGAAAGGCCTTCAGATGTTGTTGGGTACTAAATTAAATTTTATTACATCTTTTCATCCTCAATCAGATGGGTAGTCAGAATGAACAATTCCAACATTGGAGGATATGTTACATTCTTGCTCGATGGATTATCAAGGAATTTGGGATCAACATATCTATTTGGTTGAATTTTTATATAATAATAGTTTTCATTCTAGTATACAGATTGCTCCATTTGAGGAATTATATGGAAATAGTTTTTGAACTACATATTTTTGGGATGAAGTAGGTGAAAGGAATCTGATGGGACCAGAATTGGTAAAAGAGATGGTAGAGAAAGTTCAGTTGATTCATAAGCACATGAGAACAACTCAAAGAAGACAGAAAAGTTATGCAGATAACCAGAGGAAGGATCTTTTTTTTGAGGTAGGTGATCATGTCTTTCTGAAAGTTTCTCCATGGAAAAGTGTGATGCATTTTGGTAAGAATGGAAATTTGAGTCCGAGGTTCATTGGACCTTATAAAATTCTAGAGAAAGTTGGACCAGTTGCGTATAGAGTGGCTTTACCTCCATGTTTATCCCAGGTACATAATGTTTTTCAAGTTTTAATTTTGAGAAAGTTTATGCCAGATCTATCTCATGTTTTGAGTCCAGAGGATGTTCAGTTGGAAGAGAATCTCTCTTATGAAGAACAACGAGTCCATATTCTTGACCATAGAGAGCAATTTTTGTGGAATAAAGTAATTCACCAGGTAAAGTTTTTATGGAAAAACCATATGTTCTAAGAGGAAACATGGGAATATGAAAATTCTATGAGGGATAAATACCCCCACTTATTTGGTAAGTGAATAAAAATTACAAGGACACAATTTCCAAAAGGGGGTAAGGATGCAACATCCCAGGTAAATAAATAATAAGAAATATTTCATATTTATTAATATTTGTGAATTAAATATTCAATTTAATTAAAAGGGGTTGCTATGTTTAATAGCATACTCGATACACAACAACTGGTTTCTTTGAAATATTTTGTTGCACACTAATAATATTATATTATTATTTTAAATGGTAGTTAAATCCTAGAATTTTTATTGGTGGGATGAATGAAACTAACTAAAATATTATTATATATGTTTGTTAAATGTATTTACATTTATCTAATAAAAGATATAGGCTTAAAACGTGAATGAATCTAATTTTAAGCATAATTTACATTAAATGGTCGATTTAATTCCATTTAATGGGGAACCCCCTTAAATATAATTTTGGTCACTTTAATACATTCTATTTGACCAAATAATATCCTTCTTTAGAATGGAGACATCAAAATTTACTTTGTGTAATTTTTTGGTATTTTTCTGATAAAGTTCATTTTTTAATGAATAGTGAAAAATATTGTATTTTAATTCAAAAGTGCCTTTTAATATAATTTATTTATATGGTTAGATTATCCTTTTTTTAATGTTTAAATAGATTATATTTTTACCATTTAATCTATTGTTGATCTTTTGAAGAAATTTCAATTTGAAATTGGACATAAACAAATGTCAATCTTTTGATAGTTATTGTTTCTTAAAAACACGCTATTTGTTTTAACAACGGGAATTAATTTTAAATTAATTAATTCCACTTCTTTTTTGTGAATTTATAAAAATAGATATCATTTTTTAATTCGGAATATCAAATCTATCTTAGGCTGAATTTTTGGTATTTTTCTGAAAAACTTAAATTTTTTATGAATAGTGAAATCTCTTAGTAGTAGTTAAAAATATGGCTTTTTCACTTAAATTAAAATTTACCACTTCTGTTAGTTGAATTTATAAAATAATACATACATGGTTGTTATTAGTAAGTAAAATTTGGTTCAATAAGATGAAAATAATTTTTGGTGAATAGTATCTTTTGACTTTTATTTACTGCGGTTAAAGGTAAATAGGGTAATTGAAGGTAAAAAGAATATTATAATAATTAAAAATTACGATAAAACTTGTCATAACATTTTTTAATGAGTAATTAACGACCATGGGTATATTTGGGTTGATTTTGAGACCCCATGGAGCCACTTATGAATGATAATGACATTTTAGATTAATTAATTTAAAGTAAAGACAAAAATGACATAAAAAAATCATTTAGTAAATCATTTTTTATATGATTTTATATAAGAAATATTTTTGACTATAAATTATAATTGTAAATATAAATAGATATCCTACATCATGGTATTTTTTTTATTATTTTTAGACATCGAATAAATTAAATTATTTATGACACAATAATGATGCAGGATTTACATCATTAATAAATGATTTAAATAAATAACATTATAAATATTAAAATAACATCCAAAAACTATCCAATTCTTAATGTATGATTTTATTTGACCATGTGTCATCTTATGTTCGACTCTAATTATTTTTGGACCTTTAGAAACCGAATATCATTATATAATAAAATAATATTTTCACACTTTCCTAAAGAGGCCCTCCACCCCCTTAAAAAAAGAGACCATTTCTAACCAATTCCTCACACATCTCAAGCCTTTTAGCTCATCCAAAATCTTCCCAATTAAGCTCCCTACATCACTCTCTTCCACATATAAGCCCTACCTTAGGCATAAAGGACTTCAAGAAGTCCTTTTGGTTCAAACAAAAGGAAGTTACCCAAATTAAAGGTAACAATTTCTCTTAACTTCTTTTATTTTATTTTACTTCTCCAAACCCTAAAATCATTTTATTATTTTATTTTATAACAAAACCAGTATTCAAAGTATACTAGGATGTTTTTATGAGGCGTATTTGAACTAAACTTACACACACCTCCATCTAATTGGTGAAAAACATAATGTTTCTGTGGATGAAAAACTAATGCCTCACGAAACAATGATTATTCACACTACTGGAATGTGGGTTTTTTCCCACACTTACATACCAACAGTTTCATAGAACCGTTGTTAAAGGATGGTTTACAGAAGGTTTTACCAATGGTTATAGTGAACCGTTTGTAATGATGTGTTTAAGGTGATTTTTACCAACGGTTCAATGAGAACCATTGAAAAAAATGTGGCTGGGGAGGTTTTTACCAACGGTTTATTAAACCGTTGGTATAGGTGTGGTTGGGGAGCCATATACCAATGGTTTTTAAAAACCGTTGGCACAAGTTTCCCCCAAATTTCCAGCCACGCGCCCTCTCCCCCATTCAGAGACATAACCCTAAACGGGAGCAGCAGCAGCCGATTTTGGCGATTTTGGAGATCCTTCTTCCGGACCAGTTTGGATCTTTGACCTCCTTCAGGTTCCTCTTCTTTTTTATCTAATATTTCAGTTTTTAGATTTCTAGAATCATTACACTCATTGAAGACAGTATAATGAGACATAGGGTTTTCACCACATGTGAGGATATGAATCCATGTGATGCATCAGTATTAAAATTAGAGGATTTACTAGTAGAGGCTACTTTGATCTTACCTCTCACTCTAGATCGTATGCCACCCTTCTACATGTGGGTAGGTTTTACATAATAAAGATTTCATGAACCATGGACATGTAATAAAACCTCATTTTTTTGGAATAGGAACACACTGATTTCTCAGTGTAATTATGGCATGGATGAAACAACCACAACCGCCACATCAACAACATGATCAAAAATCACTTATATATCTTCATTTATGATATTAAGCTATTAAAACAATTCCAAAACTTGTTTTTGAATATGTCTATCACAATTCACTGTTAGAGGGATGGTCCAGCAGAAACACTTCATTTTGACTATCCTTCCACATGGTTGAGACTCTATTGGGTCATGATCACATGAAATGTTCTTAATGCCCCCTCTTCCACACTGTTGTAGGAAAACTGAGAAACCATTACTTCAATCACGAATGTTACTCATCTAATAGGAATCCCCAAAAAACTCCTACCACATGATGTCGGTATACTAGTTCAATAGTCTATAATTCTATCCTATTCACCCATGACCTCCCTCGTCTTATAATATATAAATAGTGTCTGCTTCATAATTTCAGTATTATAGGTCAATATTAACACGTCATCCATGGATCATACAACATTTCAATGACTTCCCTTAAAGTGTCTCTCTCACAATATC
This sequence comes from Viscum album, assembly GCA_963277665.1. Classification (NCBI taxonomy): domain Eukaryota; kingdom Viridiplantae; phylum Streptophyta; class Magnoliopsida; order Santalales; family Viscaceae; genus Viscum; species Viscum album. Next base: position 1,843,597,811 of record OY728132.1, on the reverse strand, counting down.
TCATCAAAAATGTACGTTGGTGAAAAATATCATAGTTCATATCTCAAAATTATAGGACATTTCATTCACACTTTAAACCAGGTCATTAAACACAAACTTCTCCTAAAACTAGAGATGTAATGGAATATAATCATAAAAAAAACTAGTGACACTTCTTTTTTCCCACTAAAACTATTAATCTGGGTCGAGACTTAATTTAAACATTCAATATTCAAATTCAATTTGTTTTTATTTGATATTTCATTTTAACTTATACACTTTAAATAATATTTCACAATTAATTTTAAATGTTTCTACTAATATTTAACTAAATTTAAATTTAAATGGGACCCCACCCCCTGGACACACCGCTCACCTCCTTGGACACCCCGCCCACCCCCCTGGACTCCCCTACCCCATTGGACAGCCTGACCACCCCCACGGACAGCCCGCCCACCTGGACACCCCGACCCCCCTAGGCACCCCCCGACCCCCTAGACACCTCCAACCCTTGGACGGCCCCACCACCCCCTAGACACCCCGCACCCCCTGGACACCCCGCACCCCCCTTGGACACCCTGTACCACCCCCGGATAGCCCTCTCACCTCTTTGGATAGCCCACCCACCCCGGACAGCCCGCTTACCTCCTTGGACAGCCCACCCCCTAGACACCACGTACCCCCGGACAGCCCCACCCACCCCCTGGACACCCTGCTCACCTCCTTGGATAGCCCGACCACCCCCTGGACACCCCGCACCCTCCTTGGACAGCCCGCCCACCCCCCTGGACACCCCGCACCCCCCTTGGACACCCTGTACCCTCCCGGAAAGCCTGCTCACCTCCTTGGAGAGCCCCCCGGACAGCCTGCTCACCTCCTTGGACAGCCCACCCCCTGTACACCCCTCTCACCTCCTTGGACAGCCCCACCCACCCCATGGACACCCCGATCACCTCCTTGGACAGCCCGCCCACCCCCTGGACACCCTGCACCCCCCTTGGACACCCTGTACCCCCCCCCCCCCCCCGGACAGCCTGCTCACCTCCTTGGACAACCCACCCCCTGGACACCCTGTACCCTCGGACAGCCCCACCCAACCCCTGGACACCCCTCTCACCTCCTTGGACAGCCCGCCCACCCCCCTAGACTCCCCCTACCCCATTGGACAGCCTGACCACCCCCTCGGACAGCCCGCCCACCTGGACACCCCGACCCCCCTAGACACCCCCCGACCCCCTAGACACCTCCGACCCCCCGGACGGCCCCACCCCCCTAGACACCCCGCACCCCTTACTGGGCAATCCTTGAATATAGGCATTAGAAATTATGTATCTTATTTTCTTATATACACTGTATTTTGTTGTATTTCTTAATATGATTCTCATATAGAGTAATGTGTCAGTTATGCTTTTATATAAAGTAAACAATTGTCATTTACCTAAATATTTTTTTGATTATACTTAAATATTATTGAATTGCTTTGAAATGAATTATTGCAGTTTTTTTTACAAAATGGACAGAAGTTGGATGTACGAAACTGATCGGATTTCAACCGATTTTCAAAATAATTTGAACAGCTTTCTAGATTTTGAATTTGACAAGGCTTCAGATAGTGGTCGCATACACTGCCCATGTTTCAATTGTGTTGGAAGACCTTGGTTGAGTCGTGATGCAGTTAGCTCTCATATAACCAAATATTGTTTCCAAACAAACTATTATGTGTGGTATCACAATGGAGAGAAAATGGAATCTCAAAATGTTGATGATCCAAATGATAAGACTGAATTGGAGAGTTTGATATATGATCAGTTTCCATTTATTCGGTATCATGATAAGGAAAGGATGTCCAGCCAACAATATTTCGATACAAGCACACATGATGCGTCCAATGAAAATGATGATGTTGATAGGGTAAAAAAATTGAATGATCCTGCGACGAATCCAGTATATCGGCAATGCGGTAAAATGAAAAAGTTGGAATTTTTAATCCGATTATTTCATGGGAAAACTATGTATGGGATTTCAAATACTGCAATTGATTACATTATTACCTTCTTGAAGGACTTAATTCCAGATGGTGCAGATATTCCCTCAAACCACTATATGGCATGGAAGTTAGTTGATGAACTTGGATTCTCAAAAAAAATCATGCTTGGTCGAATGATTGCAGCTTATTTTGGGAGGAAACTGTTAAAAGAAATGATTGTATCAAATGTGTAACCTCTCGATGGAAGCCAAAAGATGATGGATCACCATCTCGTGTGCCACAAAAAGTAATGTGGCACTTTCCATTGATACCCAGATTACAGAACCTTTTCATGTCTGATGAAATATCCGAAAAAAATGCGATGACATGACACCGAGAGAAAAAAGAATAATGAAGAGTTGGTTCACCCTGCAGATGGATTTGCATGGAAGAGATTTGATGCTCGATATCCTGAATTTTCAGCCGATGTGAGTAATGTGAGACTGGGTCTTTCATGTGACGGTTTTAATCCATTTGGGCAGATGCTTACTTCTCACAACACATGGCTGGTTTTCATACACATTTATAACCTTCCCCCTTGGTTGTGTATGAAAAATCCTTACACTTTCTTGAGTATACTGATATATGGCCTTTCTGATCCCAGCAATGATATAGATGTATACATGAAACCTTTAATAAAAGAGTTGAAACTTCTTTGGGATGTGGGTGGGCCCACATACGATGCATGTTCGAAAGACATATTTCAGATACGTTCTGCGCTTATGTGGACGATCAATGATTTTACAACTTATGCAATGATGTCTGGATGGAGAACTAAAGGAAAATTGTCATGTCCTGTTTGTATGAAGAATACTCGATCGAGAAGACTGAAATATCATCGTAGTTTTAGTTTTATGGGACATCGACGATTATTTCCAATGAACCATCCATAGAGAAACAATCGTCGAAGATTTGACAATACTATAGAGAATGACGCTCCACCTCATCATATGTCTGGAACTGATGTGCTTAATGAATTGAAAGATTTCAGTTATTCATTTTGGAAGGGTGTAATGAAATCTAGAAAGAGGAAAAATGTTTCCAATGATACTTGTTACAATTGGAAGAAGAAAAGTATATTCTTTGATTTTCCATATTGGTCAACCAACTTGTTACGTTATTGCTTAGACGTAATGCACATTGAAAAGAATATATGTGAAATGTTGCTTTCGATTCTTCTAAATGTCAAGGGGAAGACAAAAGATGATTTACGATCTCGGCGTGACTTGGTAGATTGGGGGATCAGACCAGAATTGCATCCTATCTGTATTAGTGAAAATAAATGGCAAGTTCCATGTGCTTCTTATGTGATGACACCTGCTGAAAAAAATCAATTTCTGGAAGTGCTAGAGACTATTAAAGTTCCTGATGTATATTCAAGAAATATATCAAAACGGGTCAACAGAAAAGAGTTGAAGCTGAAATCTTTGAAGACTCATGATTATCACGTCCTTTTACATGAGTTGATTCCAATAGAAATCCATCATCTCTTGTCCAATAATGTTAGAGACTCAGTTATTCAGTTGTGCTATTTTTTTAGAGATCTTTATGCTAAGAGGCTATCCAAATCCTTCTTGTAAAAACTGTTGGTAGAGACACCATTAATTTTGTGCGAGTTAGGGAAAATATTCCCTACATTATTTTTTACATGCATGTTGCATCTGACTGTCCATCTTCCGACAGAAATACTTCTTGGAGGACCTGTTGCTTTCCGTTGGATGTATCCAACTGAAAGAAACATGTGCACATTGAAATCATATGTTCGGAACAGGAATTATCCCGAAGGTTCTATTGTGAATGGTTACTTGGCTCAAGAATGTATGGATTTCTGCGCAATGTATTTGTCTGATCTTACTACGAGAGTAATCAGACCAATGAGAAATGAAGAAGAATAGTATGGGAAAATTGAACCCAGTTTTCCATTAATTCCTCAGATGGGAGGAATTCCGGGATCATATACATTGACGACATTAAGCCTTGAAGAGAAAGAGATGGCACATTGCACAGTGTTGTTCAATTGTGATTTGTTCGATGAGTATATCAAGTATGTAAATTGTACATTTATCTCTTATCTTATCTCTTGTATTTTAAATATTTGTTAAACTATTATTATTTTTATCTACAGAGAACATAAAGAATTGATATATAGAAAGCATCGTTCTTTATCTTTGAGAAGGAAAGAGACTTTGCATAACAAAGGGTTTTCTGCTTGGTTGAAATTGAAGGTAAAAATATTTCTGTAATAACTAAATAAAAATAATATTTAATTAAGTTTAAAATTTGTTTATATTTCAGGTATCGAGTTTGCCTGCTGACTCTATTTCTGAGGAAACAAGAGCTTTGGTTTTTGGTCCTAATACCATGGTACGTGATTGTAAATCACTTGTGATCAATGGATACAAATTTATTATCACTGAACGAGCAAGAAACATGAGAACACAGCATGATGGTGTTATGCTAACTGCCACAATAGACTGTTATGCCAGTTCATTGGATACTAGACCTCATTCTGAAAATGTTTCTTATTATGGAGTCGTGGAGAAAATAATAATTTTGGATTATTACTCACATGGTCGAGTCACGATGATGAAATTTCAATGGTTTGATTCAATGACGAGGCATGGAACCTTTATTGATGATTGTGGATTTCGAGTTATTGACATGACTCGCACTCTTTCCACTGATGAACCATATGTATTGACATCAATGGTGAAACAAGTTTTTTATGTCAAAGATCATCGTCATCCTAAATTCGGTGTAATTATTGAAGAAAATCCCTGACATGTTTTTGATGATGGTGATGATGAAGTTGACACTATTCCTACTGCAATTGGAAGTAATCTGTTTATTACAAATGATGACGCCAAAAAATCAATTTTCAGAGTTGATTGTGAACCTGAAGTTGAGGTGGGAAATATATAGAATCATACAGTCATGTTGTCACCTACATGTTTCACCTACATCATTCAGAGTGTGTATACTTGTGCTTACCTTCAAACCACCATAAATCTTCTTTTAATTTATGTTTATTATCAGAATTGTTTTTATATATTTTTTTTTTGGGTTACACATTAGTTATCTGTTTTTAATTACTTCCATATTTGTTTTCATTGCAGGAAATGACACCCATTGAAGAGAGGCGATGAAAAAAGATGACAGATAATCATCATCACATGATATAGATGGGTGTTCCTCCACTCATCCCTATTGTGAGTATTTTATTTAAAATATAAATATTTCAATAACTTATAATATCATGTGTTTACTTATGTGTTAAACTTTTTTTCAAGATCAACCCCCTAGACGAGAGATATCTGACGAGGAGCCTGATATTGCTCCCAGTAGAGTGGCTGGTGGTAGGAGGAGGGGTGGTGTCAGATATGGACGATCATCTAGTGGGCCCTGTACTGAGGCCGGTGGTACGAGAGATCATGGGGCGAGAGTTAGACGATCCACCGCCACAGACGTATCTTCTTCACCCCATTTTGATCCTGGTGTGTCTCCAGGGACACACAGGATATTTAGACCTCCGATGTTTACACTACCAGTTGGCCAGACGTCTATGCCATCATCTTTTTCTTCTGGTTCATTATCCCCGAGCTATTATATTCCACCTTCTTTGACTCCTGATGCGACATAGTATGCGGCTGAGGAGTGTACACTAAGGGACACTCTACCTGTACAGGATATTCCTTCAGCTTCTGCACATCCAGTGACGCCCATTGATCCGACTACCATAGGTATATTTATCTGACTCTATCAAATTTTTATACTAAAATTTATTTTATTATAACTTGTACTGATATTATTTTTCTTTAATAACAGATTCATCTACAGATAGGAGGCGGGGGAGGGGGCGTATTTGCTTGCGTGCGATATGGAACTGCCAGACACAGTTGATGGTTGAATATAATGCTGATGGACAAATGATTGAGAAATCTGGGAAGGAATGTCGGGGTTTTTTGGAGACACTAGGAAAATACTCCGACATCATTCCGGTCAGCCCTCTCTCTTGGAGACAACTGCCACAGAAAGTCAAAGATAACGCGTGGGCACAAATATGGGTAAAAAATCTATTGGATTTAATGTATTATTGTTTTGTATTTATATGAACTAATCTATTGGGTTTCAGCTTCGGTTTAACTTCCCTGATGGTGAAGGTTCACGACCAGCGCGTTTAAAAGAGTTGTGAGAGCTTTGGAGAGATTATAAGCATGACCTGTATATTGGATGGTGTGAGAGGGTGGGCACAGATTTAGAGACTTTACCTATCGTGGATGACTACTCAATAGAGAAATATCGCCAAACGATTACCCATTTGGCGACTGCCAAATTTAAGGTATTAATCTCATTTGAGTTATTTAAATCAGAGTTTTCATATTTTTCATTAATATAATCTTATTTATAATTAAACATTATTTAGTAATCTTATGAGAAAAACAATAAAAACATTGATTCAAAGCAATACCTCCACACTTTGGGCCGCACAACCATGTCAGATCATGAGAGACAGCTGGTACGATATAGTTGTTTATAATTTTTCTTTAGGACTTTCCCTTTTTATTATTTCCTACATAAATTATGTGATTTATTGAATATTGAATATATGATTATACCTGAACTTTATATTGTTTCAATGTCATTACAGAATAAAAAATTGAATATTGAAGGACGTATCCCTCGAGAAAAATTGTTTTACTCGAGTAGAAGAAAAAAAGATGGAACTGCGGTAAATGAATCAACCCAAGAAAATATTGTAAGCTTTAATTTGTTTATTTCAAAGTTTAATATCTATTTTGAAATTTATTAATCTATTAATATTTTTAACAGGCTGCTTTAGAGGCTCTTGATGCCCAGGAGCCTAACAATTTTGGGCCAAATGATCATTTATATCAGGTTTTGGGAGAGGAGCACTCTAGTCGAGTACGCTGCCGACCTGGTAAGAATATAGTCCTGAAGAGGTATTGGTCCTCTCCAGGTATCAATTCTAGTACGACTAAGTTGGAATAGGTCAAAGAGAAAGCAATGCAATCTGATAAAAGGGTCACAGAGTTGGAAGTACAAGTTCAAACGAGGGAGAAAGAATTTATGAAACTGATGAAAGCTTTATCTTCATCACTTCCACCAGAGGCTAGCGCGGCTTGTCAGACATTTATGTCGTCGATGGGTGCATTATCCAATGCACCAGGCAATAGATCTGGTGGCGATCGAGATCATGACATTCCTGGCGATGACGAGGATGCTGAAGAGGACAAGGGCGAGGATGAGGATGAGGACGACGGTGAGGATGGGGACGAGGGTGAGGATGCTGAGGGTGAGGATGCTGAGGGTGAGGATGGGGCTGAGGACGAGGATGACCCCGACGATGATCAAGGAGATGATGACAAGGATGATGACAAGGACAGAGATGGCGGCGAGGATGAGGCAGATGATGATAGTAGTGATGATGATGGTGATTAGGGGCAGATTGATCCATTTCATTTTTGAATTCTGTATAACTCTTTATTTTTGAACCTGGTTTTCCACTCCGGGGTCTTCGTCTGCTTCATAGGGATGTTGTTATCAGATCTCTTTTTTGCAATTGATTCTTATTGTATGATTTGTCTACTACCTAGACCTTTAGTATTCCTTGGTACTATGATTCCCTGTATGATATCTGGTTTGATAAGTTAATATGGACATCTTAATATTAAAAAACGATCACTCAAAATTAGGGGTGTCCATGGGATGGGTCGGGTCGGGTCGGGTCATGGGGGTTCTAGGGCCTAAGGACATATGGTCATCTATAAGTAAGATTTAGGGCCTAAAGACATGACATGAAAAATTATGTGTTTTAGATCCATGGGTAATATTGGGGGTTCATTTTAAAAAAAATAAAATGAGGGTTTTTGAGCTGGAAAATGATTTATTAGGTGATGAATTCCCTTGGTTAAAAAATATAAATAAGTGTGTGTCTTTTTGATTTTGATAAATGGATTTTAATGATAATGAAATATTGGTTAATTTCTTTGGTTAAAAAATTTATTTTTAACATTTTTATTCTATATTTTATATATTTTTATTCATTAGGAATATAATTTACAAACAAAAAATATCCAATTAATTATAATATTTATATGTACTAAATTGATTAATTTTGAGAAATTTGTATATTGTCATTTGTGATGTGTACGTGTCAACCCCGCCTCAATCCGAGGGCCGGTGTGGCCGGTACCACTAAAAGTGTCTTTCTTTTGTTTAAAATGGATGCGCTTTTAATTAAAATAAACGACATACGGAAAACCGACCACATGCATTCGTATTCTGTTGAAACTTTAGGAAAAAAATCCATGGGTCATTTTTGACATGTACGAGTCAACCCCACCTCAATCTGAGGGCCGTTGTGGCCGATACCACTCAAAGTGTCTCACTTTTCTTTGAAATGGACAACGGTTTAAGTAAAAACAACAAATGACATACGGGAAACAGAACAAACGCATTCAGATTCTGTTGATACTTTAGGAAAAGTATCCATGGGTCATTTGTGTCATGTACGAGTCAACCCCGCCTCAATCTGAGGTACGGTGTGGCCGGTACCACTGAAACTGTCTCACTTTTATTTGAAAGGGACAGGATTTTAAGTGGAAACAACTACTGGCATACGGAAAACTGACCAAACGGATTCAGATTCTGTTGAAACTTTAGGAAAATGATCCATGGGTAATTTGTGACATGTAAGAGTCAACCCCTCCTCAATCCGAGGTGCGGTGTGGCCTACACCACTCAAAGTGTCTCACTTTTCTTTGAAATGGACAACAGTTTAAGTAAAAACCACAACTGACATACGGGAAACGGACCAAACGCATTCGGATTCTATTGATACTTTAGGAAAAGTATCCATGGGTCATTTGTGTCGTGTACGAGTCAACCCCGACTCAATATGAGCCATGGTGTGGCCGGTACCACTCAAACTATCTCACTTTTATTTGAAATGGACATGATTTTAAGTGAAAACAACTACCGGCATACGGAAAACCAACCAAACGCAATCGTATTCTGTTGAAACTTTAGGAAAACGATCCATGGGTCATTTGTGACGTGTAAAAGTCAACCCCGCCTCAATCCGAGGGCTGGTGTGGCCGGTACCACTAAAAATTCCTTTCATTTGTTTAAAAAGAATGCGCTTTTAATTAAAATAAATGACATACGGAAAACATACCAAACGAATTCGGATTGTGTTGATACTTTATGAAAACGATCCATGGATCATTTGTGATGTGTACGAGTCAACCCCGCCTCAATCTGAGGCGCGGTGTGGCCGACACCACTCAAAGTGTCTCACTTTTCTTTGAAATGGACAACAGTTTAAGTAAAAACAACAACTGACATACTGAAAATGGACCAAATGCATTCTTATTCTGTTGATACTTTAGGACAAGTATCCATGGGTCATTTGTGTCATGTACGAGTCAACCCCGCCTCAATCTGAGGAACGGTGTGGTTGGTACCACTCAAACGGTCTCACTTTTATTTGAAATGGACATGATTTTAAGTGAAAACAACTACCGGCGTACGGAACACTGACCAAACGCATTCGGATTCTGTTGAAACTTTATGAAAACAATCCATGGGTCATTTGTGACGTGCAAGAGTCAAAAATGAAAATGGATTTTTCATTTACATGAAAATGAAAATGGATTTTTCAGTGTAATCTGCTTGGTCCCAAAGCATGAACCAAACAGGTTGTGAGACATAATACCAGTAGGAATCCACCACAAGATTTGTGCCAAAAATTTAGTGAATATACATGTATAAAAACAAAGTACAAAGGTAAACATAGTATAAAGAAATAAAAAACCATTAAATATTGAAGTAAAGAATAGCTAAAACTTTCCTTGGAGACATCAATATCTTGCCTAAACACATGTCACTGTCTTGACCTTAGGAAAAAAACCCATCCTCTCCCTCAGGCATCACAGTCTCTCCCTCAGACATATCACAATCTCACCCACATGTATCATATGTAATTAATCTATTAACAGGTAAAAATAAGTACCTCATTTAATTTAAATTTTTACATCGTAGACTATTATCAACACACCTTATCTAATATAACTATTACATGGAATAATAATAATCAAATCACCTCATGTAATCTTACTATCACATCGCTTTTTAATAATCAATAATCCATCCTAAACAAAAAAAGTCATCGAAAGTAGTATGCATCTAAGGCATCATGGGATAATAGCTCTAACAAATTAATCAAGGGAAACACAACCCTGTGGTTCCCTATCTCAAAGAAATAACCTTAATAACCTAATCAACCAATATCATATGATAATCACGGTGTAATTCCAAGTCATGTATACCAAAAACATGGGTATATGAGTTTTAGGCACATATAATTCTTGATAAAACAACATATAGGCACAACCCACCTACCTCGTAGTCGTGAGAACAATATTGTTGAATATCAGATCTTGATTCATCCTAGATCATTGAAAATCCACAAAAGATTCATAAATTATCAAATCTATATCTATAAAATGAGGAGATGAATCAGGAGGATAGGATTAAGGTGAAGGGAGAACTCATTGGTGAGATCCTAATGGACCTTCCAGAGTTCTGATTGGACATTGATAGGAGAATCAGTGGCTCAGAGAATAATTGTCGCTCCTGGACGAACTTGGATGAACCAAGGTCAAAAGAAGTTAATTCTATAAATGAGACATGACCCCTCTCCCTTATATTAAATAAAAAATAAAATACACGACATTTCCTTTAACAATACACACTGTGTATAAGCTTTTACTGGGCCTCACCTTAAGAGGCACGACCACGACACAACATGACTTGGTACATGGCTGAGACACGACCTGTACGTGGTCTGGAAAGGACATCAATGTTACATTTTCCTCAAAGAAACCCGAATACAAAATCCATGCATGGAAATGGGGAATTGGGTTCTTACAGTTTGATTATCACACCATAGATCTTGTTTCTATCTCAACCAAGCACCAAAATCATTGGTTTCTTCAATCTAGTGGTCTAATATCACATTACAATCTTAATAAAGCCTTATGTTTCATCAACCCCATGTAACGGATCAATGATAGATCTGAAGCAAGACAAATTTTTTTATTTCTCTCTTTTTGGTCATTATTTGTCTTGGAATCTCTAACTAATGATTTTTTATCATGTTTTATTCAGTATCGCATTATAATATTCACACATTCAGGTTTTATTCAGCTTCATAATGCATTTGATTATAGATTCTCTCATTACACCTCAACTGAAGGTTAATATCTTTAATAATGTGTAAATTATTTGTTCCAACTTTTATTTCTTGTATCAATTAGTTGTTCACATTAAATATATCATTACTTGTTAATATTACATTAAAATTATTTTATATAATATTTCATGCCAAGGAGTATTATTGAGGTGATAAGATATTGGATGTTGTGTGTTTCTACATTGTCATTTAGTTTAGTGAGTTGGGTTTTAAAATTAGTTTGCATTGATAATACACCATGTTCATTTTGGTTTTAAAATTAGTTTGCATTCAGGTAATTGCATAACATGAGATATTTTTGTAATGGGTTTTCATGAAAATGGATTTTTCATTTACATGAGCTGAAAAATCCATTTTCAAGTCTGTTTCAAGTCTGTATGCAGGTGTACAGTGGAGGGGCTACTAGAGGGAGGGGGCTGCTGTGTGCAGTTCTGAAAAAACTCTATACCAACAGTTATAAACTGTTGGTATAAGGGTGCTGGGATTTTGAAAAAACACTATACCAACAGTTTTAAACCGTTGGTATAGGTGTCTGGATTTTTGGAAATCCAATACCAACAGTTTATAACCGTTGGTATAGGTGTTGCTGGAAAACCAATACCAACGGTTCTAAACCGTTGGTATAGGTTTTCCTGAAAATCACATTACCAACGGTTTTAAACCATTGTTATAAGACTTCCTCGAATTCATTACCAACGGTTATAAACTGTTGGTTTATGGTGGATTAAATTTATATAACCCATATACCAACAGTTTGTATCAAACCGTTGGTATAAGGCTTTCCTCACGGCTTACTAGCCAATGGTTTGGAAAACCGTTGGTATAGGGTATACCAACGGTTTTCCAGCCTATACCAAAGGTTTTAAACCGTTGGTATAACCTTCTTTTCCAGTAGTGTCAATTCCCTCCTACCGCATATCATGGTGGCCATTATGATGGAACTATATTTATATATGATATATATTATGTTTATGATTCTTTTATGCTTTTGTATTTTCCATTTTTATCATACCTTTACGGTTTCCATTATGGGTAAATTCGATAATTTCATTTGAGGAAGTGCGGACTACCACCCCCTCTAAGTGATATGACTCGGTAATAACTTATTGAGATGTATAAAAGATGGTTTTAATGATATTATATATGATATTATACTGGAATTATAATATACCTATTTATCATTTTGTTTTAATTCCATTAAAATACGAAATAGAAATGAAAGTAGCATTCATGCGTACGTACGACTTACCGTCTCCGTAAACGGTGCATTTCATTTCTTACCTACAAATATTATATACTATTATAAATACAAGTATAAAATAGATATATATATGATATATATGATATCTAAATCATGAATATCATTTTGGATATAATGAACTTTTGACCATATGAACAACATGTAATTATAAGAAGTCTATTTTTAACTCAAGTACCAAATATCGACAAAATGAACATTTTTAACTTAAATTATTACATAATGTTTATAAGATGGTAATAAGTGATATTAAAGGAATAATAAACTTGAAAAAGGTTCTTAATCAAGTATAAATTAAATTTATTTTATTATTCAGGAGATTAAGGAACGATCGATTAAAGTTCGACACGAGGTAAGAGACTTCGACTCAATCTTCTTTCATTGAGTCTTATTTTCATTTATACACAACTTTATTTTATATGGTGTATAAACCCTTTTGACTTTTACTTTTATTCAAAAGGAATATTTTTTTTCTACAATGCGTTTCACTAAACGACAAAAATAATTTTCCTTTTAACATAAGCGGTGACAACGTCCTTTTCCGCTGCTATGAGTATTATTTGATCTTTGGCTTCCTCAACAAGCCGTAATGTTTTTAAAAGAAAATAAATACCATATACTCTTTTACGTATTTTGGTATTGAAAATAATTTTGATAAATAATTGTTTTATGTCATTATATTTAAATAATATTTTGTGATTGAAATGTGGAAATGTTATCATTCCTTTATATTGGTTTTATGCATTATGATTTTATAATGGTACTTGGAAATTTGATCGGTGGTTACGTGATAAACCAAATGACGGGTGGTACCATGAAAACCAGGACGGGTGGTTACATTATAAACTCCAATGCATTGGGTATATAAGTCAGCCGTATGGATATTTCATTTAGTGATATGTGTGGAAGTCGACTGTATGGTTATTCCATTTAAGTGTGTTAATATCCCATGTTAGATTTATATGTTTTGTGTTCTTTATATGGGTTTTATGGTAATCTTTTGGTTACAAAAGGGTAAATAGTGATCTTTTATTCAGTGAAGACTATTTACTACTTTATAAAGGTGAGAAGCATTACTTATGTTAAAGTATTCATGGTTTACTTGTTGTTTTTAAAAACTATTAGTTTTCTTTATTTTGGTACCCCTTACTAAGATTTTTATGCTCATCCCAAGTTTTTGAAATGTTTTTCATAGGACATAACGTGGAATAGGGTCAAGGATGGATCTAGGAAAACTCATGATGTCTTTAACATGGAACTTGACATGAATCTTTTTTTCAAGAGTTCTTGTTTTGTGAAAAAATGGAAACTGAGTAGAAGTGTCTACTTTGTATATTTTTTTGAAATGAAATGTAATAGTTATGGCCTAATTCTCTAGAACTCTAAACCTGAAAAGATCCTTAATGTGAATTATTAATTTAATTCAAGATTATGTAATGTTTTAGGCTGGGTCCTTATAGTATGCTTAAAAAGTATCATAACCCATGAGTCTAAAGGATAACATTATAACATAAATGGGATGGAACATGAATAAACATGCAGAGTCACACCATAAAGGAGATGATATAATTTGATCATGTAAATATTGGAATATGGAATCAACACATAACAAGGCTCAAATATGAGTCAAGGAAAACCTATAACATGGTATCACAAGGTGAACAATGACCCACACAAGATTAGTCATACTATCGAATGAAATAATTGAACTCTAATGAAGAGAAGCATTTCCCAATTCATTGGAGAAAAATTTGGGTGCACCCATCATAAAATTTTCATGCATATGTGTTCCACATTGGTAAGAAAACCAAAATAATACACATAAGGTTTACCTAATAGAAGGAAATTGGTTTCGTAATCATATCATATGAAATAAAAAAGGGGTGTATAACAATGGTATCAACGAAATAATGAATTAAATCATTCATGTTTATTCCTAAAATAAAAACATAATAGATCATGATTAATTATTTACATCTGAATTTGGAAAAAGAAATATAGTTGTTAGATATTATTATATTTTCCCCACGTAAGTGTGGCTTTAATAAATATAATAAAGCATATTTAAAGGGAATAATAGGGCTGAATTAGGGGGTGGGTTTTTTTAGCTTAATGGGGCAGGGGGTTTATTATTTGGGGAAATGGGGTGGTGCAGCGCCACTTGAAGTGGCGCTTTGCACCCCACGCCCCACCCCCTTAACCTACCTTTAATATATATATATATATATATTATAATAAATATAATATACATATAATAAATTTATTATAAATATAATAAATTTATTATAAATATAAAATACAATATAAATAGGATTAAATATATAATAAATATAATAAAAATATGTGTAAATATAATAATAAATATAATAAAAAGATAATTGTAAATATAATAATAAATATGTAATTGTAAGAATTTATTATATTTACATATAATTAAATAAATATATAAGAAATATATTATAACTATCATAAATATATTATAAATATGATAAATACATTATAAATATAATAAATATATTTTAAATATAATAAATATATTAAAAATATAATAAATTTATAATAAATATAAAATATTATATATTTAAAAATATTATAAAAATATTATATCTTTAAATATTATAAATATATAATTATAAATATGATAAATATAAAATTAAAATATACACATATATATATAATTATAAATATGCATATATTTATAATTATATTTATTTATAATTGTTAATATATAATTATATATTTATATATGTAGTTAAATATATATATTTATAATTATATTTATTTATAATTTTAAATTTATCTTTACATAAATAAATTTATATTTATAAACATATATTTAAGTAATAAATAAATAAATAAATAAATAAATATAATAAATATATAATCATAAATATAATAAATATATAGTCACATATATATATACTCATAAATATATATAATTATATATTTATAATTACATTTAAAAATAATAATTACAATTTTTAAAATATATTTATAAATATGTATTTAAAAATATGAAATTATTTATAATTATATTTATAATTATATATAAATATTTAAATATAAATAAGCCTTATATTTAAAATTTATAAATTTATATATAATTATTTAAATACATAATTAAACCATATTAAATTTATTTATAAATTTATATATATATAAAAATTATTAAAATTATTTATATTTATATAAATAAATATTATGAAATATTAAATAATTATTATAATTACATAATTATTATAATCATATATTTATTATATTAATAATTATATATTTATTATATTTTTAATCATATATTTATTATAATCTCATATTTATAATAATTACACATTTATTATAATTATATATTAAATATATATTTGTATTAAATATATTATAATTATGCATTTATTATATTTATTATTATGTATTTATTTTAATTATATATTTATTTCAATTATATATTTATTGTGATTATATAATTATTATATTTTTAATTATATATTTATTATATTTATATATTTATTATGATTAGATATTTTTTATAATTAGATATTTATTATAATTATATATTAATTATAACTATGGATTTGTTATATTTATAATTATATGATTATTATATTTATATATTTATTTTATTATACTTTTATTATAAATAAATACATATTTATTAATGTGATAAATAAATTTATTAAATATATTGATATATTTATATATAACTATCTAAATATAGATTTATAATTGTATAATTATACTTATATTTATAAGTATAATTATAAATAATCTCACATTTTTAAATTTACATTTATAAATATATTTTTAAAATTGTAATTATTTATTATTAAATGTAATTATATATATATATAATTATAATATATTATAATAAAAATAAATAATTTTAATAATGTTTATTTATATATATACATATAAATTTATAAATAAATTTAATATGGTTTATTTATGTATTTAAATAATTATATATAAATTTATAAATTTATAAATAATTATATATAAATAAACATTATATTTAAAATTTATAAATTTATATTTAAATAAACATTATTAAAATTATTTATCATTATATAAATAAACATTATTAAATATTATATAATTATTATAAATACATATTTATTATAATTATGTAATTAATATAATCATATATTCATTATATTTATAACTATATATTTATTATATTTTAATTATATATTAATTATTATAATCATATCTTTATATATATAAACCTTATTAATTATATATATATATATATATAATAGGTATATATTTACAATAATTATTTATTTACAATAATTATATAATTATAATAATTATATAACTACACTAATTATATATTTATAATAATTATGTAATAACGCTAATTATATATTTATTATAATTATAAAAATTATATAATTATTAATAATTATAACAATTATATAATTATTAATAATTATAACAATTATATTCATAATTATATATTTATTATATTTATAATTATATATTTATTATATTTATAATTATATATTTATTAAAATTATTTAATAATTATAAGTGTATATTTATTATATTTATAATTATTGAATTATTGTAATTATAATTGTATATTTATTATAATTATATGATTATTATATTTACAATTATATAATTATTATAATTTTAGTAATTATATAATTATTATATTTATAATTATATATTTATTATAAATATACAATTATTATATTTATATATTTATTATATTTATAGTTATTTAATTATTGTAATTATATAATTATTAGAATTTTATATTTATTATAATTATATATTTATTATAGTTATATATTTATTATAATTATATATTTATTATAATTATATAATTGTTATAATTATAATAAACATTATTATAAATTTATTGTATTTATTTTAGATATTATATTTATTATAAGTATATTTATTATAATTATAATTATAATAAATAAGATATATATATATATATATATAAGGGTTGGGGAGGGGTTGCATGGGATTTGGAAACCAAAACCCAAGAGCGCCAATTCATTTGGCGCTAGACACACCCATTTATCAAAATAAAAAAAACAGACCCTTTAAATTAAAAATAAAAATAAAAAACCCCCTATCCTAAATTCTCCGGAATAATAGAGTAATTTTTCCTAAAAAAATAAATGAACTAAAATAGTATTTTAGGATTAAATAAATGATTTTATAAAAATAATGGAATATTAAAATAGTTTATGAAATGTACTTTTAAATGGGTTATAAATGTAGAAGCACCCTTTAATAGGGATAACTTATCTAGATTAATTGAGAAGATAACTTTTTATAATATATATATTTCCTATAAAATAAATATGAATTGAGATAGATAAATATTTTGGAACATTTCCAAATAATTTAGAAGAATTTTATATGTATAATGAAGAATTAAATTTGGTAAAGAATAGATAAAGTTTAACCAAAGGAAAAAATGGAGGTTTAGAGGCATCCCATACATTATGTCAAAATGCTTCCTTCACTTGTATTTTTTTCTATGATAATAAATTTAGATTCATTTACTATATAATTAATGACATCTTATATATGTAATTGATTTATTATAATTTTATAAGGTTCATTTTTATCCATTTAAATGAGATATAATGAGTAATCGTTTAATTTTAGGAGAATTCATTTCATGATTTGAAGGTCGATTTACTTATATATTATCATATAAGTTCTTTTAAAATGGTGATAATTATCTAGAAGTGATATTATATGTTATTAATTCATTTCAAAAATTTTAAATGGATATATATATATATGTATATCATATTTTTATCAATGAGGATGATTTATTTGAGAAAATGTTAATGCTAAATGTTTAGAAGATTTTGGTGGTTTTTCGATCATCATGAAGTAGTTTTGTTTTATTATACAGTTTCTCTATATATTAGTTACATTACATTAAAGGAATAACAATATTGATATCAAAATATGGTTTAATCATCATAATGTATTTATGTAAATTCTTGATGGCATTAATGGAAAATAAAGACTAATTATCCATGGAGAGGGTTAACCACCATAATTTGGACAATGGTTTTGTTTCATTGAATAATAAAAGTTGAGAAAATCAGTGGTTAAAAGACATTAAAATATATATATAACATTACAAAATATACATGATATTGGACTTATTATTTCTTATTGATGAAGGAGGCATGTAGACGACATTATAATAAATTAAATAAAAATATATGGCATTATAATGCTTCATATTAATTATCACCTCCTTGAATGATCAATTATGGAACATGTAATTTTTCTTTTGATGAGGAAAATATATCATGTACATTGGTAAGATTCTTGTTAAAGGTAGTGTTGGATAATATTTACATGATAAAAGCATTAAAATATGTGTGGGAAAGGGGTGGTGAGGGGTGGTATTATAGGTGAAGGAGAGGGGTGTTTTTAGTTATATACATTAGATTATTATTTTAGTTGTATACTATCATAAGTTTCAACTAAAATGAATAAAAATTGTAAATAGTGAAGGAGGGATTAATATAATGGGAGCTTACATCATCTATGATTAAAAAATTCCTTTATTTAGCTTATAATTTAAACTACCATAAATTACTGCATTTAACTTTTCATTAAAAACTAAAATTAAAAATATTAGAAAATGTTTCATTAACAATTTATCAATATTTATATTTCAAAAATTGAATCTATTTTATGAAAATAAATTTCTATATATTTGAAATTTAATTTTTATGTGAAAACATTGTTTAATAGAAAAGTACAGATTTTAATGTTATAATTGATTTCCTCACCATTTGAAAAATTAATTATGGTCACATAAAATTACCTTTTAATTATAATACAACATAATATTAATTAATGAATCTATTTTATAAAAGTAAATTTTAAATTAAACAATTATATTAATTATAACATTATAAATAACCATTTAAATTTTACAAAACTTATTAAAAAATTATCATTTATAAAAATTAATTTTCTTATACCATGATAATTAAATATTATTTATTTATAAGATTCCTAAATTTTATTTTATATTTTCATAGGTGAGTTTACTATTCTAACAACCAGATTATAATTTAAAATAATCAGGTTAGTATTGCAATGGTTATCTTTATATTGATAATATAGGTTCCTTAAATTCTATAAAAACAACTTATTTATCTCAATCATTTTTATATATACATTATATTATGTTTATAAAAACAAAATCGTCTTCAAAAAGAATATTCCCTTATTAACATTATGTTTCATTCCTATAGAATTGTTCATGATTGAATTCATTCTAGTGGATTGAGAAGATCAATACTTTACTATTCATATTAACTTATTTTTTATCCCTCTATAAAATTTGGAATTCTGATTAGTTTATTTGCTGAAAAATGGATCATTAAACATTTTTTATAATAATTTTTTATTTGGTTATTTATGTGATGTTTTTGTTTTATGAAAAAATTATATGGATGAAACTCCATTGATAAAATTCTAGGTCATTACCGAATTTCCATAGCCTGGGAAAATCACACAAATAAGGGGAAAAAGCTATTTTTTGTGATAACTAGTGTATCATAAATCTAGTCATCTATATCATAGTGTGTAGGGATCCCATGAATGAAAGAAGTTAGAGGTGAAAAAATAATACATCACATTATCAACATATAGTTTAATAATAATCATATATTTATAAGTATCGTCTCACATTTAATTATCTCATATTATGATGGACCTTTAACATCATGTATATCACAAATAATATACAACTTCCTTTATTGGTGCATAATCCACAAAAATATAAACAAATGGGGAAACTGAGGTTCTCATATATTTCATGACTTTATTTATAAACTACCAAATAGGTATTTATATAAGGTAAAATGGATTCCAAGTCATTATATACCATTTTAAATATCACTTTAAGTCATTATTTGAAACTAATCCATGGTAAACCATAATTGGAACAAATTAGATAATAATTTATTTCTTAAAATAAAAAACTCATCTAATTTAATGTTATTTACAAATACCATATACCACTTTAGTTAGAAATAATTCAATATAATCATTTTTTACCCTTTCCATTATCAAAATTGGGTCATAATACATTTACCATTAATATCATTTAAAATATCCATATTACAAAACATCAATGAAAATTGATACGTAAAACATAAATCAAAAACTAGAAATCCATTAAAACCCCATTTATTCCAGATATAAAGGAGATATAGTTTGATCACTCCATATGAAAAAGCCTAGTTTTATGAGTGAAATGGGAGGATATGGTATAGTAGAACCCTTAAATTATATATCGGGGGGGGGGGGGGGCTGTAACATCAAATTTCTAGTAAACATGATATTCTACATGGTTAGATAAACCTTTCCACAAAGGTGAAGTTTCCATAAGATCATGCAAGTACATATGTTCTTTTTGGCCCTTGGGTTTACACTTATGTTATGCCAACAATGCATGTCAGCCCTAAAAACTATTCTAAGTCACATTGTGACCTAGAGGGTTATCATGGAAAATATAATCATGATTTATCCTTGAAAACTTAATTATAGTCCATGTGTACCCCCTCACAAGATTTCCCATTAAACAAGAAATGGGTTTAAAGAAATTGAATATTACATTTTTTTATATGATAAAAAATTTGGAGGGGCATTACATTTATTATAAATAAACACAAAAAATATATGAGTGAAAAATTTGAAGAGTATGGTACATAACAATGAATCAGTAGAATGGTCTATTGTATAATCATACTTGATGGTGGGAATGTCAATTTTCAATTCTTATTATATTCATTATGAATAATCATTAAAACAAAATGTAATGGATTATAATGACATAACTTTTATTGATTTACTTGACAATTGATTATCATCATTTAATCAACCCGAGCTTAGTTTTTGTGGTTGTCATGAAAAATGGATTTCAAACGATGAACAACACATAGATCATACAAATATTAATCTCACTTTTGATGAAATGAAATAATTCTTATATTATTTAATACTATCTACCTTTATTAGTAAATATTTTTAAAAAATAAATTTATATTTATTATTTTTTGTTTTATATGATTATCATATAAAAAAATCACCAAAATCACCCTAGTTATTATTAAAGAGCATTTTCGTTGAATTTTATCCTAGTAGTTTCAATCATTAATATAGTAGTTTTTTATATCCAAACATATGAAGTAAATATTTTATTTTATATATTATTAATTAATTTTATCCCATGTATCCCAACATGAAAATAAAATTTATATTTTACTATATGAAACTAGTAACTAACACTCCAAAATGGTCAAATATTTTAATGTGTATGTGGTTAATGGATTTTAATTTTTTAAAAAGACATATGGTTAATAAAAAATCAATGAATAATGATTTTTTTAAAAACAATTATCATATTCTTGAGAATGTGAAGTTTCCTTTTATGGATTACTATTAAAAATTATTGAGTATTATTATATAATAAAAAATTATGTAAATATTTCTATATGTCATTGTACTGATATTAATCAAGGTCCACACGTTGATCCATGTAATGGGGTTGTTGACATAAAATATAAAAGTCTTATTATAGAAAATAAACAACATCTTCTTACACATCAGGAACATAATAATTATTATGAAAATTAGTGTTCTTTATTAGTAGATTTAAAGGACTAGTATAGTGTAATAAAAATTACATCTCATGAAAATGGGTACATGGGAAATTGATGTGGTTACTTGGAATTGAAAAATATTAATATTTTTAATGAAATACCCCAAATATATCACCTACCAAAATAGATACAGATATCAATGTTGAGAACCTATAGTTAATGGGTAATAATGATTTTAATTTTGATGATATAACCTTTTAATTTGAAATTACAATAGATTATTAAATATAATATTTAATTTAAGTTGATGATACTGAGAAAGATATTGAATATATTAACATAGTTGATAAAAAAATTGAACCTGGATGATAATGTATTATTTGTTTCCAATTAATATTTATTAATTTTATTATATTTTATGTATTTTATTAACAATTATTTAATAATATATTTTTATAATTTATTTTCAAAAAATATTATATAATTTTTAGTTCATTTATATTTTTATTTGGAATGAAATTATTATTATCAAATTAATCATATATTTCATAGATCACAAGTGTAGTTAGATGACATGGTGAGTATCTTGACTGAGGATGAGATACATTGTTATATGACTCTTATTCTATTAGTTTAGGGTTCTGATACTACACCATATACAATGTGGTCTCATGGAATTCAATGATTAATGATTCTGGATCATGACCATGAGTTATGTACATCAGTTGACAATGATACACATCAGAATATGTAATTTTAGATTTTAATTTTATGTAGTTTTCATTTAACTTAATTTTAATTTATTTTTTTTATAATTGTTTATATTCTCATTTTTTTACATATATTCATTGGTCATACTAGTGTTATTCTATATTACCATTTTTTACTCCCTAGGTTCTATGCTCTCATTTTTTAATTATATGAATCATCACATGTTCACAAAAATTATGGTGAATATAAATTAATTGTGTACTCTATCTAAAATGTATACAATTCTATTTTATTATAATAATAAATACTTGTGTGGTTAATGGTCCCAGGATGATGAAACCCTAAAAACCTTTCTTTGATAGGCATAGTAGGCATGAATAAAAGTTCATTTTTTATGTTCTACACAACTGTTACTTGAAATCATTAAAGAGAGAATATTAAACATTATTTGATGATTACTATGTTCCCCATCATCCTGATTACATCCCCACTATATATCGAGTGGTGTTATTCACTCACTAGATAATTGGTGATTTCAAGTGTAGATCATTCTCAGGTTAGTAGAATTTTGGATAATATAATGTCACACACTGAGCTAGGAGTTGTACATTCAGCATGCATATTCGAATTTTTTTTAGGGAATAGTATTTAGAAATTTATATAGGTGAGTTATTATAACATAATTTATATAATTAATTTACAAAGTATGTGGTTTATGTTGCAATTAAAGTGTTCGATGTATAAAAATCCTAGTACATTGGTAGTAACACAAGGTAAATTTCGACCGAATTATAACGACATATTGTGGTTAGTTTAAAAAAAATTAAGTTATATAAATATTTAGATATTATCATTTCTTATTTATATGGATATAGTAGACATCTGAGATAGTTATTTCATGTATGTGTGACAGTTAGTATGAGACCTATAGTGAAGATGATTCCTCATTCCATTTATGTTTTGATGACACAAGAAGGCTAAATATGATAGTGAGTGGTATTAATAAAGGTCGGGGGATCATTATTTATTCATGATCATATTTTATAGCATCCCCCCATTTTATTATATAACTTATCATTAAATGGTATAAAACTGATGATCATTTCATGTTCAGTTTCATGAAATAATGGTACATAATACATGAAAACAAATTCTAAATCCACATGAAATTCATAAAAATGTGTTCACCCTAATTTATATATACTAAATATCATAAAATTAAGACATACATCAAAGGAAATGGGTGAGCATGATGTTGAGGAAGGGAATAAACAAGAGAGCCATATGGCATGTGATTTTCAGACATAACAGTTGGAAAATAAGTGAAAATGGCATGATATGAGAAAGATGGAGATAACAATAATTGTAACATGAATAATTACATGGAAATGTGGCTAAAACATTCAAATGATATGTTCATAAGCATAACACCACAGCTTTTCACCAAGGTGTCTTAAATAAAAATTATCTAGATTATTCACTATTGCATCGTAAAACATGTTATCTCTAGATAATAAATACTATACCCAATTCATTGGGGAAATATCAACATGAAAGATTAATATTTAAAAAACACAAATATATCATAATAAATCATTTGATTACTAACTTATGGATATTAAAGAACGAGTTTCTTATATGAAATCAGGGCATACAAATGAGTTTAAAGACATGATCATTAAGTCATTTTTAACCCTCGAAAGGAAATATGTGTTTTATATATGAAAATACTTGTCTAAAAATTATATTTTAAAATCCATTTGAATTCCCATTGATGGAATAAGAGGTATGGTTATACAAGGAAAAGTAAAACATAATTTCTCATATAAAATTTGAATATTTTAATAGAAAAGCCGGCATCATGATAGGAATATAACATGGTTATTGAAAATAAAGAAATATGGGGGTAAAATGTTTTCCGATTCATAATAGAATATTATTAAATGAAAGGGATTATATAAAGTGTAATTTTGTTTGAATATTATAAGAAATACCACATAAAAAGGGAACTTGAATAGAAAAGAGGGGTGGATATTTCCTTTATCTTGAAGATTTCTTCTTAAATCATGAGGGTAAAACCTTGGGCGATATCGGAAACCTTGGGAGTCATCATAATAATAAAAATACCATAGGTTGGTGGAGGATTTATTTGGTTTTAAGGAAATATTGAAATGGGTGGGTAGTTTTAGAAAAAGTGGAGGAATGTTTTAATAAATTCAAAATATAAGTCATAGAAAAAAATGTCATGGAAAAAAAATCCATTCTCTTTCCCTTGGTTTTTGTTTATGGGTTTCGTTATATGGGTCATATTTTATGATACTTTAATTATCATGAACTGAAAATAATTATTTAATAATATTTTGGAAGGTAACAGTAAAAAATCCATAATGTATTCTTTCAAAAATAAAATTTTCCTTTTTTGGATTTGGGATGTGAAATATATCCATAAAAATTGAATAAAATATATTAAAATAGATAATATTAGTAAAATAACATATTTAGGCTATGTATTGTGTTTAATTAATTATTAATTCATTATCACATAAGTATTATTTCATTATATATACAAAAATCCTAAAACTGTATTTTTTCTATTGATGAAAAAATAAAGTATTTTAGAAAATTATTATAAATTCACCCTATCCTAATTTTAACATGCTGAATAAAAAATGGATTTTATTTTCTGTGAAAAAATATATAAATAGAAGAATATTTTAATTTTAAATATAAAAATCATTATTTTTTTAATAATATATGTTCCTAAGGAACGATCACATTTTAAAACTTATATAAATTTATAATGACATTATAAAAAAATTGTATCATTTATTAGTTAAATAAAAGTGTTTTAAATATTAGTTTATTTAAAAAAATTATAATCATATTATATATCTTTATTATAATAATCTTAAACATTTTCATGAAAAATAAAATTATAGTTTATTGGCATCATGAAATAAAACTATCAAAATTCATATCAGTTACACCTATATTTTATTAGGAAATTCTATTTTTAATAGAAATTTAAAGAATAAATATTTTGTTTATAAAAAGGAATTTATTTTTCATGTCTGTAATTTCTGAACATGTAACTACTTGTTACACATACATACTCATAAGGGTAAGTTGTGTGACTTTGGTAGTTTCATGGGGTAACTTGCATAACATATGTTGAGTGGTGATCTACACTAACTCTAAATTATAAGTTTAGGGATTTCATTCATGATTCCCATGATAAAGCTTATATTTTTACTGGTCAAGGGAAAACCCCACTAAGGACACATCATTCCCAAGGTCGGAAAAATGGGCTTCAAACTACATGACTCTACTAGTTGAGGAAATCAATTATCCTTTATGTAACAATTTTAATTCATCGTTACCAATTATAAAAACTTATTTTTCATGACCCATCCCCAAAATGTGTACCCCTCCTGGGCCGACAATGTGAGAAGGGAGATAATGACCCCCGAGTCCTACCTCCAGTAGGCCCCGGGTTGGCGACTAGCACCGAGGGTATAACAAACACACAAATGAGAGGCATTACCCTCTAAGGGAACACATGCAGAAGAGAGAGATAAGATAGACACCAACCAAATCCAACTCAACCAGTAAGTTGAAAGAAATCCCATGTACACATATTAAATGTCATGAAAAAACTACTAAAACCGAAAAGGGATAAACTGCATGTACCCAAAAGAAAGTAAAACTGCAGCAACCACAAGCCCGAACAGCTCCTGTAACCCCAAGCGAGTAAACACCAACCTGATCTCCAACCTGCTCCAAGTGACCTGAAAAACATTTTATATATACCTAGGGTGATTATAATAGTATACTCACTAGGATCTTCCCCAAAGACTCTCGTGAAAAAGTAAGTAAAGCATGCTAAAGCATAGTGAACAATAAGTGAAACTAACTTGTCACCCAAAAAGGTATACTATGTTCCCAACCTCACCATGGATACTCTCACCAAGTAACACATACAAGAGAAAATAATATAATAAATAATATCAAGGGTAACTTACTACTACTTACCTACTGGTTTACTACTTTTCCCTAACGCCGCACATCTAAAGCATCTCTTCCCAAAAAGTCTTGCCCGTAAACACCTGAGCGAAGCACCACAACATGAACCTCATGAAACAAAACCTCCATGTCCATGTAAACAAAGTAACAAGGTAGTTTCTAGGATCCACCACTACCCACATAATGTGTATCATATGTCGGGTATTATACCTCAAGCCATTACAGCCCATACACCGAGTAAGGATCCTCAAGACATCACAGTCTATACATGTTACACCTATAGTAGTCCATGAGAAACTATATATAGAATATATGTTTGTGAATAATCTTAATCCATTACATCCCTATACACACATATATGGGGAAAACTAACTGTTGTGCCTACCAGCACAAGTAACTACCAAGAGAAGAGTGCAGGGCCAAAGGGGGCAGTCAACCATTCACCCTCTCACCAGAATGTTGGGGAAAACACCCCCAGGGCTCAGAATCCCTAGGGTGTCAGTTTCCCTTACTAAAAAGGTGGAGTAGCGAATAGAAACCCAAAAATTACATGATATACTATATATCACAACCACACTACGAGACTAACCTAGTCTTAGACTCAACTGCAACTAACATCTCTCGAACTCTAGGATACTACTTCCAATACTAGGTATCCTATAAGCACACAACCATTTAAAGAGATTTAATTGATTATTTTATTCCCTTTTTATCAGTTACACTTTACATTAATTAATTCTTTAAACATTAATTAACCATTTAAAATTTCACATTAAACTTTGTTAGCATCACACCCAAAGTCCACTGTCCCTTTAAAATTTCAACCTCATCATTATGTTCCAGCAACTCCAACCCCAAGGGTTGACATCATTTATTTAATTATTCATTACAGAATTACTTTCCCATATTCTCAGGCATTCTAGAAAAACATTATTTGCAACTAAACACAAGGGGGATCAACCTAGTGAGTAGATGTACTACATGCCGAGTCTTTGCCACATATTCCAAGAGAAAAGACCCATCATCCCTTGAGAATATAATCATTGAAAGCACGTGGCATACCCCGTGCATCTTCGCCTCTTTCAGAAGAAGGGTAAGCAAGACCAGCTGCCAGGAAAAGTGGGGAAAAGTAAAGCAGATAATAAAAAAATGAATGAGAAAGCATCCAATAATCACATCCATCCTGTTCCATCATCCCAAGTGTCCTCCCAGAAACCCACATGATTAAACCGATGCACCTCACCACTCTTGGAATCATTTGCTGCCGTAACCAAAGGTCTGTATGCCCCCACATACCACAACTTCCATCCAGGCTCACATCACTACACAAGAAGCAAGAAAACAACATCTCAACAATTGGGCTCTTGGCCCTTTAACAATCAAGAGGGTAACTCAGAACCCTTAAAGGAATTATCAACCAATTAGTTCTTCAATCCATTTTGAATTAACCGACTTATTATTCATAGGTACCAAATTCGGTAAACCTAATTAGTAAGCTATCAAAAAATAATTAAACATTCTTATTGCACCAATTTGATTAACATCAAATTACAATAAGGAGAACCAGATTCATTTACCTGCCTCATTATCTTTTAGCCCAAAAATTATCAATTAATTTCTATTTACGTTCATTACCAATTTCCATCAAGAACTAACAGCTAAATAAAGAAAGCATAGATATCACACTCTCTAGAAAAACAAGAGGCAATAACATACGATCGATATCAATTTATTTATCTGGTTCAAATATTTATTATGTTAATTCCATTGTCAACCACTGGATAAAACATGCTAATGATACAGTTGCACGTAAAATAAGAGAGAAGCAACGAATCCCCTACCTCAAACAGTTCTTGACGTTATTTATACGAGAACAATCCACACAATAGTTCATGATCACCTACTCTCGCGACAAAAACATCCACCTGAGGATGACATGGTACAACCACACCAATCAAAGCCTAAGAAAAATCCATTATAATAATGGATATCACATGCTATAATATGTAAGGAGAAATAAGAAACGATGAACCCTAAAATAATGAAAATAAAACATACATTATATCGAATATTGATTGATACATCTTGGTTGTATCAAAACAGAGCAGAACCAATCTGAGGAGGAAAGTTAGATTGTGCAAATCATATGAGAATGAATGGGATGTTCGAGCATCTCAAACATGGGGACAAGGAGAAATAATTAGGGAGGAAGATATCCCATCCCTTTAGAAGATTGAACGGAGTGACAGTTTAAGATACGCTTAGTTTCCCATTAAAAATAGATCACATTAAACCACACATTTTGACCATGTAAAAACATCCCGAGCCTTAGGGATAATTAATATTGGTGTTATGAACATTGAATCGGCCTTAGAGTCCTTAAGATTAAGCTTTAAATTCATTTTACATCAAAGGAAATGTCAAAGGGGTGAAATAATAGGAAGATGGAAACACTGTTCACCGTTAGAACCTCACCATTCTGGAAATACTATTCATGAACCTCACTATTTTGGAAACACTGTTCATGAAACTCACCATTGGAACCTCACTATTGGAACCTCACTGTTCTGGAAACACTGTTCATAAACCTCACCGTTGGAACCTCACTGTTTTGGAAACACTGTTCATGAACCTCACCGTTGGAACCTCACTGTTTTGGAAACACTGTTCACCTAAGGTTACCATTACACTGTTCATAGAAGGTTAATGTTGACAATGTTCACCTAAGGTTACCGTTGCACTGTTCACAGAAGGTTAATGTTGACACTGTTCACCTATGGTTACCATTTCACCGTTCACAAGAGATTAATGTTGAAACTATTCACCTAAGGTTACCATTACAATGTTCACAGAAGGTTAATGTTGAAATTGTTGAATTAAGGTTACCATTTCACCGTTCACAATGGTCTACCATTGGAACTATTTCATGAACCTCACCATTGCACTGTTCACAATAGTCTATTGTTGGAACTGTTTCCCTAAGGTTATCGTCACACTATTCACAACGGTCTACCGTTGGAACTGTTCAACTAAGTTTACCATTGCACTGTTCACAATGGTCTACCAATGGAACTATTCACAGAAGGTCACCATTACACTATTCACAATGGTCTACTATTGGAACTGTTCACCAAACTGTAAATTTGGTAAAGTGTTGGGGATAAGTCACCTTGACATCCTGAGAAACCTCAAACACCATATTTTCACAAAGTAATGGACTAGAGAGGTCCGAGCCATTACATCAGATACCTCTCAAAACATTCTCGTCCTCGAGAATTGAAAACTCACCTAAAGGGAAAACTAAACGGGGTCCGAACAACCACCCATCGAGATACCTTTCAAAACAGAGTAAGCCACAAGAAGCAACAAAAGAAATTCATATTATAAACAAGAAAGGTCTAACCAAAAAGGGGACATCGTTACATGAAAAGTGTTAAACATCAAACAACTATGGGTACTGAGCATGTATCTGTGAATCACTTTCCCAGGTGCTCTCTACAATGCCACTGTGTCACCACATGACACAAACTGAGGGAATAGAATTCCCGTGCAACACCTTCTCTTTTTGGTCTTGGATCTCCATAGGTCACTCCACAAAGGTCGCATCATCATCAACATTGATCTCTCCCCAATCGATGACGTGAGATTCATCATGAATATAACGACAGAGCTGTGATACATAGATAACATCATATATCTATCCCATATGCAGGGGAAGTGCTACTTGATACACCATAGCTCCAACATGAGCGAACACCTCAAAAGGCCCAATAAAGCGATGTGAAAGCTTACTCCCATGACTAAACCTTCGCTACCCACGATAGGGATTCATGTTCAGAAACACATGATCCTCATAATTAAACTCTAAGCGTATCCTCCATTGATCATAACATGATTTCTGATGATCTTGCACTGTCTTAATCCTCTCATGAATCACCTGAATCATCTCTATTGTATTTTTCACTAGTTCTAGTTTGAGATTTGCTGACTCTCCGGCCCCAGTCCAGCACAACAGAGAACAGAAAGGTCATCCATACAAGGCTTCAAATGGATCCATAATGATGGTGGACTGAAAACTATTATTGTAAGAGAACTCCACCAAGAATAAGTCCCTCATCCAGGAACCTCCAAATTCAAGAACACAAGAGTGTAACATGTCTTCAATAGTGTGTATGGTTCACTATGTCTGACCATCCATTTGGGGATGAAAGGTAGTGTTAAGGCATAGTTGAGAACCAAAATCATGTTGGACACCTTTACACATCCTAGAGGTAAAACGACGATCTCGATCAGAAATGATCTTCATTGGGACTCCATGAAGTCTCACCACCTCCTCTAGATACTACCTCAACAAAACTTCCACATAGCTCGACTCCTTGATCACTATGAAGTGGGCCGATTTTGATAAACAATCCACTAAACCAAAATAGCATCAGGTCATCCCAGAGATCGAGCTAAACCAGTAACAAAGTCTATTGAGATGTCTTTTCACTTCAAATGAGGAATATCTAAAGGCTAGAGAAGTCCACCAGGAACACGGTGTTCAACCTTCAGCTTCTGGCATATCAAACATCGAGACACAAACTCTGCAACCGCACGCTTTAGCCCCGACCACCAAAACTGGCTCCTCAAGGCTCAGTACATCTTTGTCACACCAGGATGTACCACTAAAGGCAAAATATTACTCTCTCTAAGAACCATATTGCACATTGTAAAAGGAACGAAATGTCTTCTATGATACAAAAATCGATGTTGTTCATCCTCTAACCAACCATTATGGGCCTTGCCATAAACAACTCTGTCTCTCCTGACCTCCACCTCTAGATCCCCCAACTGGGACTCTTCCAACTTCTGCACCAGGGATGACTGTACAGTCATCTGAAAAAGAAAACCTATGCCCCCAACTTCTCCCATATTAATATGTAATGCTGACAGTTCTTCCATTACTCTCTTGAAATCACCAAATTCACATACAACATCACTATGTGACTTTCGACTCAGAACATCTGCTACAACATTCCCATTTCTAGGTGTATATGATATCTCAATGTCATATTCCTATAAGAACTCCATCCACCGACGTTGTCATAAGTTCAAGTCATGCTGGAAGAAAACATACCTCAAACTCTTATGATCGGGGAAAACCACAAAGTCCTCACCAATGAGGTAGTGTCTCAACAAATTTAGAGAAAACACCATGGCTGCGAACTCCAAATCCTGGGTGGCAGAGTTATGTTCATGGGGATGAAACTTCTGAGACCCATAATAAACAACTGACCTCTATTTCATGAGAACAGAGGCAAACTATAGAGGTGAATCATCGTAGAAAACATCAAACTGAACTCCCTCAACTAGAAGACAAAGAACCGGAGCACTTACTAACTTCTCCTTTAGATACTCGAACTCTACCTGACCCTGATCAGTCTATAAGAATGCCTGATCCTTCATGGTCAAATCTATCATAGGAGTCACAACTTGTGAGAAATTTGCTATGAACCTCCTATAGAAGCCTATGAGTCCAAGGAAACTTCTCACCTCTGACACTCTCTTGGGGGGAACCCAAGTCACAACTGCTTCTATCTTTGATGGATCCACAAATACTCCCTGATGGGACACAACATTCCCCAAGAAACGGGATTCTCGAGCCCAAAACTCACACTTCGAGAACATCCCAAACAACTGATGTTGACGAAGAAATCTCAAAATGGTACGTAGATGCTTTTCATGCTCCTCCTCAGATGTGGAGTACACAAGGATGTCATCAATGAAAACCACCATGAACTTGTCCAGGAACTCAAGAAACACAGCATTCATCAATCCCATGAACATAGCTGTAGCATTCGTCACGCCGAACGACATTACAATGAACTGATAATGCCCTTGGAGACAATAGAAAGCAGTCTTCGTGACATCCTTATCCTTCACACACATCTGATGATATCTTGACTGCAAGTTGATCTTTGAGAACCAAATTTCACCCTTTATTTTATCGAATAAATCATCAATCCATGTAAGATGATAGCTATTATTTATTATCACTTTGTTTAAGCGATGATAATCAACACACAACCGTAAACTTCCATCGACGTTCTTCACGAACAAAACTGGTGCACCCCATGGTGACATACTTGGCCGAACAAAACCGCACTATAACAGACCATCAAGCTGTATAAGTATCTCTCGTAACTCAGAAGGGGATATCCTATATGAGGACATAGATATAGGAGACTCTCCTGGTTGTAGGTCGATCCCAATATCAATCTCTCTTCGAGGGGGTATTGCCAAAACCTCTTCGGGAAAAACATCAGGGTACTATTCTACAACCCTAGGAAATGAAAACTTCTAAACCTATGAAGAACTCAACATCACCTCAGCCATCATGGATGATGAGGACGGAATGCGCCTAGGACCAATCCGAGGATCTCACTCTCCAACAAGCACCACCGGCTCTCCATCCGGACTAATGAAAACGACCTTCTTCATAAAGCAATCCATGATAGCCTGCACCGAATAAAACCAATCCATGATAAGGATTCCATCATATGGTTGT
The DNA here is from genome assembly GCA_963277665.1 of Viscum album. Lineage (NCBI taxonomy): Eukaryota > Viridiplantae > Streptophyta > Magnoliopsida > Santalales > Viscaceae > Viscum > Viscum album. Next base: position 1,843,564,376 of record OY728132.1, on the reverse strand, counting down.
ATTCATAAACATAGGAAATATTTCCAAGAGCGGTGTTTCCCCAAAACTAGCTCACAGTCTCTACATACTTCAAAAAATTCATCTCGACCTCTAACAGGAATAGTCAACGCCAAGGGCACTGAAAGCCTCTCTACCTCAAGTCCCAAATAATGGACATGGGTAGGTGATTTGAAGGAGTGTGTTGCTCCTAAATCAAACAATGCATACACCAAGGTAGAAAACAAGCAAAGGGTACCTCGAACGACGTCTGGATCGCTTGGAGCTGGCAATTATAGAGCATGAAGCTGACCACGACCTCCTCCACGGCCTATCTGACCTAGATGCCGACCACCACCATAGCCGCACTCTTCTCTCTAAGGACATAGAGCGTCATGGGGCTGTCCTCTGCCTGTCCCATATACCCTCTACTAGTCTAACGCTGGAGAAACCTGCTACTACTGCCTAAACTGGAACTACCTCAACGGAGGAACTTGGACCGTAGCACCTGGTGCACTATGACTGCTCTAAAAGGTCAGACACTCCCACTGCTAATGACCATGACCACCATGAGAAAAAAAAGCACCTGATCCCTTGGCATAGGCCTGAGAGTTGCTACATCTGGAGAAACGAGATGTGAAGGGCTGGGACCAACCCCCTGTTGAATGAAAACTCTTCTGCCCTGAAAACCGGGAACCACAGAGCACAACTCTTCTTTGTGAGGAATCACGACGATTCCCCTCTTGTGATGATTCGATCCTGGACAAAGTCCTCTTGACAACCGCTTCCCATGCTAGCACCTCAAGATACGTCTTCAACATAAATGGGGGGACCTGGCGCTGGATCTCTGGATGCAAGGCCTCATCGAAATGCCTCGCCCTGGCCTACTCATCTAGCAACAAATACGAAGTATATCATAAAAGGTTACTGAAACAGATTCCAAACTCTTGCACACTGGATCTCCCCTGTCAAAGGGTAACAAGTCCCTTGCGATTGGATGCCTTCGTAGTCGAAGAAATAAACTTGATTCTAAACTTATCTCAGAACTTCTATTATGAGATCGTTGATTCCTCGCAAACCCCGAGGAACAAGAACCACCACTGCCTCGCTGCTCCATGCAGTATCATCACAACCAAGGAAACTCAGTGGTTCTTCCGAGTACAGATAGAATTGAATCCTATCTTGACCTCCTCCAACCATTATTCCATGGTTGCATCTAAAACAGAGCCCTCATACTTCTGCAAACTCTAGCGTTGAAACTCTCAAAGTGTCTTTCTCCAAGTGTTTTCATCGTCAACCACTTCCCTACGACGATCTGTTGGAACAACCTGCTGGAAATTTTCTGCACAAACCTAATGAGGACGTTGACCTAGAGCCATACCTACAAAATAAAAAACTATTAGTGCTCCGAAACCTGGAATATGGAAGACTAAACATTAATTAATTAATTTTTTTCTTTCATTGATTTTAGGTTAACCTTTCTCAAGGTCTACCCATTCAAACACAGACACAAATAAGAATGAAACATAATCCTTTCCTAAGTCTCTACCCTATAACTAATATCACCTTGTTTAATAGCCATTGTAAAATTAAAGGGCCATACATCAGATCATAGGGGGCCCTAAACTCCTATGTCTCAGCCAGTCTCTAGTATTTACATCACTTACAAAACATGAATGAAGTCGTTTCCCTACCAACCCAGGCAACCTCACATGTGCCTAACTCCAAACTCCATCCTATCCCTCAACCAGACCTCTGATACCACTCTATCATGACCCCCTCCCCAAAAAGTTTACCCCTCCTGGGCCGAAAATGTGATAAGGGAGATAATGACCCCTCGAGTCCCACCTCCAATAGTCCCTGGGTTGGTGACTATCACCGAGGGTATAACAAACACACAAATTGGAGGCATTAACCTCTAAGATAACACATGCGGAAGAGAGAGATAAGATAGACACCAACCAACTCCAACTCAACCAGTAAGATGAAATAAATCCCAAGTACAAATATGAAATGTCATTCAAAACTACTACAACTAAAAGGGGAAAAATTGCAAGTACCCAAAAAAGTAAAACAATAGTAACCACAAGCCTGAACAGCTCCTGCAACCCCAATCAAGTAAACACCATCTTGATCTCTAACCTTCTCCAAGTGACCTGAAAAATAGTTTATATATACCTAGGGTGAGTATAAAATAATACTCAGTAGGATCCTCCCCAAATAATCTCGTGCAAAAGTAAATAAATCATGCTAAAGCACAGTGAACAACAAGTAAAATTAACTCATCACCTAAAAATGTATACTATGTTCCCAACCTCACCATGGATACTCTCACCAAATAATGTATACAAGAGTATATAATATAATAAATAATATCAAGGGTACCCCACTACTACTTCCCTACTGGTTTTCCACTTTTCCCCAACGTCGCACGTCTTAAGCATCTCTCCCCAAAAATGATTGCCCATAGACACTTGAGAGAAGCCACAGAACATGAACCTCATGCAACAAAACCACCACTTCCACATAAACAATGTAACCAGGTAGTTTCTGGGAGCCACCATAGCCTGAATAACATGTATCATACTTCGGTTATTATAACACAAGCCATTATAACCTATACATCGAGTAAGGATCCTCAAGCCATCGTAACCTATACATGTTACACCTATAGTAGTCCATGGGAAACTATATCCAGAATATTTGTGTGTGAATAACCACAAGACATTACAACCCTCTACACACATATATGTTGAAAACTAACCACTGTTCTTACCAGCACAAGTAACTACCAAGAGAAGAGTGCGGGGCCAAAGGGGGTAGTCATCCATTCATCCTCCAACCAAAATGTTGGGGAAAACACCCCTAGGGCTCAGAATCCCCAGGGTGTTAGTTGCCTTTACTGATATGGTGGATTATCATATAGAAACACTAATATTATAGGATATACTATATCTCACAACCACACTATGGGAATAACCGAGTCATAGACTCAACTACTACTAACGTCTCTCAGATGCTGGGCTTCTACTTCTAAGACTAGGCATCCTATAAGCACACAAACATTTAAAGAGCTTTAATAAATTATTTCATTCCATTTTTATCATTTCCACTTTATATTAATCAATTCTTTAAACATTAATTAACCATTTGCAATTCCACATTAAATTTCGTTTTCATCACACCCAAAGTCCACTGCCACTTTAAAATTTCAACCTTATCATTAGGTTCCAGCAACTCCAACCCAACGGTTAACATCATTTATTCAATTATTCATCATAAAATTAATTTTTCATATGCCCAAGAATTCTAGAAAAACATTCTATGCTACTAAACACAAGGGGCTCAACACAGTGAGTAGATGTACTACCCGTCGAGTCTTTGTCCCCTATAACAAGAGCATAGACCCATCCTCCTTTGAGAATCTAAACACAGAAAAAACGTGGCATGCCCCGCGCGTCTTCGCCTCTTTCGGAAGAAGGGTAAGCAAGACCATCTTTCTTGAGCAGTGGGAAAAAGTGAAGTAGATAATCAACCAAAAAGAATGAGCAAGTATTCAATAATCAAATCCTTCCTGTTCCATCATCTCTAGTGTCCTCCCTAACACCCACATGAATAAACCGATGCACCTTTCCACTCTAGGCATCCTCTGCTGCCACAAAAAAAGGTATCCATGCCACCACATACCACAACATCCATCCATGCTCACATCACAACACAAGAAGCAAGGAAATAAACATCTCAACAATTGGGTTCTTGGCCCTTTAACAATCAAGAGGGTAACTCAGAAACCTTTAAGGAATTATCAAACAGTCAGTTCTTCAATCCATCATGAATTAACCAACTTATTATTCATAGGTTCCAATTTCAGGAAACCTAATCAGTAATCTATCAAAAAATAATTAAACATGCTTACTGCGCCAATTTGATTAACATCAAATTACAACAAGGATAACCAGATTAATTTACATTCCTCTTTATCTTTTAACCAAACAATTATCAATTAATTGATGTTTATGTTCATTACCAATTTCCATCAAGAACGAAAATCTAAAAAAATAAAGCATACATATCACACTATCTAGAAAAACAGGAGGCAATAACATACAATCCATATAAATTTATTTATCTAGTTCAAATTTTTATTATGTCAATTCCATTGTCATCTAGTGGGATAAAACATGATAATGATATAGTTTCATGTAAAAGTGGAGAGAAGCAATGAATCCCCTACCTCAAACGGTTCTTGATGTTATTTATATGAGAACATTTCACACAACGGTTCACGACCGCCTCCTCTCATGATAACTACATCCACTCGAGGACGATATGGTACGACCACACAAACCAAAACCAAAGAAAACTCCATTTGAAGAAAGTAGATCACATACTATAATATGGGAGCAGAAATAGGAGAAGATGAACCCTAAAATAATGATGATAAAACATACCTCATATCGAAGATTGATCGATACAGCTTGGTTGCATCAAAACAGAGTGGAACAAATCCAAAGAGGAAAGTTTTATTGTGTAAATTCTATAAGAAGGAATGGTTTGTTCAAGCATCTTACACCCGAGAACAAAGAGAAAGAATTATGGAGGAAGATATTACATTCCTTTAGAAGATTTAATGGAGCAACGATTTAAGATACGCTTAATCTCCCATTAAAAACGGATAACATTAAACCATGCGGTTTGACCAAGTAAAAAAATCCCGAGCCTTAGGGATAATTAATACAAGACTTATGGACTTTGGATAGGCCTTAGAGTCATTAAAATGGGGCTTTAAATGCATTTTACATCCACGAAAACATCAAAGGGGTAAAACAATAGGAAGCTGGAAACATTGTTCACCGTTGGAACCTCACCGTTCTGGAAACACTGTTTATGAACCTCCCCATTGGATCCTCACTATTTTAGAAACAGTATTCATGAACGTAAGCATTGGAACCTCACCATTGGAATCTCACCATTTTGGAAACACTGTTCATGAACCTCACCCTTGGAACCTCACTATTCTGGAAACACTATTCATGAACCTCATCATTGGAACCTCAATGTTCTAGAAACACTGTTCACCTAAGGTTACTATTGCACTGTTCATAGAAGGTTAATGTTGACACTATTCACCTAAGGTTACCATTGCATTTCTCATAGAAGCTTAATGTTGATACTGTTCACCTAAGGTTACTGTTTCACTTTTCACAGAAGGTTAATGTTGACACAGTTCACCTAAGGTTATATTTGCACTGTTAACAACCGTATACCATTGGAACTGTTCACCTAAGGTTACCGTTGCACTGTTCACAATGGTCTATCATTGGAACTACTCACAGAAGGTCACAATTGCACTATTCACAATGGTCTACTATTGGAATTGTTCAACGAACTATAAATTTGGCAAAAGTGTTGGGGATAAGTCACCTTGACCTCTCAGAACACCTCAAACACCATATTTTTACAACGGAATAGACCAGAGAGGTCCAAGACATTACATTATTATAATGTTAAAATTATCAACTAATGGTGTAGTTTCCAATTGTAATATTTACCCACTTTCATTATTAAATCCCAATGTTCTCATTTTCCTTCATAACCATAAAATACTAGATCGTTCTTTCTATTTAAATTCACTAATATTTCTCCCTAATGACATAGATTAATTTAAGAAGATTTTGTTTGGGTATAATAATATGTTGTTTAATTTATATAAAATTTATAATGGGTTTTATGATTTATATATACTAGGGGGATCCCTAAATTCCCATTTTTAATAGGTTGGTAATCTTGTTGCATAAAATCTCGTATCTATGGTCCTTGATCTACACTGGTTGCTCCACATAATAGAGGTCATCTTCTAATTTTACAATATTTTGATTAATTACATGTGAGGATTTGGTATGTAATTTTTCAAGAGATATATGTGGAACACATCAAAAATTTGAGAAAATTTTTGCGGATGTTCCAGATGATTGGAAACTAGTCCTATGTTATCAATGATTTCATAGGGGCCAATGGTTCTATGGATAATCTACAATTTTCTCAAAATTTTCTTACACTTATCCATGGGGATATCATAAGGAAATATTATTCTACAACATCAAATTCATAGTCAATTTGATGGTTGTTAGGATAGATAATCTTTTAACTCCAAGTAGGTTTTATATATTGTTGGATGGCATGAAATTTTTCTTTCATCTCTTGCAAAAGATCAGGATCAAGAAATATCTGGTCACCAAATTCATCCCAATATGTAATAGTTATATATATTTTTCCATATTGATCCTCATATGGTTCCATTTAAATACCCAAGAAGAAGCTGTTATGTATTATAAATCAACTAATGGGATGAGTTCATACCATCCATGTTTAAAATATATTGAGAATTCCATCGAGAGTATGATTAGTCCATTCAGATTGGCCATCTGTTTGTGGGTGGTAGGTCATATTGAAATTCAATTTCTTTTTCAGATCGTGTCAGTGATGTATCGAAAATTTATATGTGAACGTTAAATCATAAAAAGAATGATATAAAGTGTAACACCATGAAACCTCACTAAATTCATTATGTATATAATAGAATGTTTGACAACATAGTAATCTACCCAAAGAGAAACGAAATGGGATGTATTGGTTAGTTGAATCAATATAAACCATATCACATTGTTTCCATTGGATGTTCTAGAGAAGCCAATGATGAATTCCATTGTGATATTTTCCAACTTCCATACTGTTACGTGTAGTGGTTGTAATACCCCTTTAGTAAGTTTTCACTCTGCCTTTATCTTCAAAAACACCCCAAACCATACAATGAATTTAGAAATTTCCTCTTTTTTATTATCCTGCCAACAATGATCACAATGTTCCCTAACAATGTTACTGCTACTATGATATATATTGAATGTAGAGCTATGAGAATCATCCATCAAATACTTCTTTATCATCGAGAAATATGGAACATATAGTATTTTATGGATTTTTAGTACACCTTCTTTATAAATATTTATCTCATAAAGGTTATCACCCTTTACATCCACTATCATATTTTATACTATGGGATATTATTATTGATCATTGTTGATCTTCTATAGTAATAATGGTTGAGAAATAATTTGCGATAGGTTTGATAATGTTCCATTAATTATGATTACCATGATAAATTATACTAGGTCATTGATGAAAGGATCCCCTTGAATCCAAATAATATCAAGCATAATAGGGTCATCCTATTAATGTAGCAGTGACATTGTTTTCTCTTATAGGGTGATAATGAATTGAATAGTTATAGTCTTTAATGATTTTCAACCATGTCATTTTTTCTCATATTCAATTCATTTCCTATGAATATACACATAAAAACATGGTGGTTTTTGTATAGATTGTATTTCAATGCATATAGATAGTTCCTCGATATTTTTTGAGAAGAAGTAATTCTAGCTAACTCCATCCCATTTGTAGAATAACTATGATGATAATACTTTTACTACTGGTATACATAAGCAGTAAACTTGTCAATTTTCATGAGGATAAAACCACAACCTTTAAGAGATGCATCCATATAGATAATTAATCATTGTAAATTAGAGGGTAGAGTTTGTATATGTGCAGTAACCAAACTCTTCTTTTGTTCTTGGAATCATCCTTCAAACTCTTTAGTCTTGATGAACATAACCCCTTTTCTATTTAACTTGGTTAGTGAGTTAGAGATTCATAAAAATTATTTCAATAACCTCATATAATATCTTATTATACCAAGGAATCTAAGAGTATTAGTTACCATTTTAGGATAATTCCAATACTCTACAACCATTGTCTTCCTGAGGTCAATTGATATTCAATAATTGGTTACAATGTTCCCCATGAATGAAACATGTTGTTACCTAAATTATACATTATTAAATTTTAAAAAATTATTCTCCAACCTCAATGTTTTCAAAATACTTTTAATATTATCCTCACTCTCCTTAAAACATTTTCAATATATCATAATATCATCACTAAAATCTATAAAAAAACTATCAAGGTAGTACATAATGGTTAAATTAATAAAAAACCAAAAATATATAATGATAAATAGTCAAGATAAAGGTGATAAAAACAATCTCATAATTCCCATATCTTTTTTAGAAGTAATCCTTGGGAATATATTCTTTTTTTCACCCTCAATTAATGATTCCAAGATCAGTGGACAATTTTGGAGAATAATTCATCCCCATGAAGATGGTGAAATAAATCATCAATCCTTAGGGGATGGTACTTTATATTCATTTTTATCCTATTAGGTTCTATATAATCAAAACATATCCACATTGATCATTAATTATTATTCACAAAGATAACATGTGATCCCCAAGGAGACACCCTTGGTCAGATGAATCCATTATCTATAATTTAATGAAATTATTTTTTAAATTATCTTACTCCTTATTTTCCATTATATATAGGGTTGTTGATATCATCATGGATCTATGTTTGAGTTCAATGGATATTAATACCTATCTTTATAATGAATTTCTAGGTAACTCTTCAAGAAATAAGTCAATAAATTATTAAATGGTAGGATCATTTTTTATCCCTATAACTAAATTCACTTCTCCCTCTTCACTGATCATCTCCTTAAGAAATTTTATGGTAGGTGCTTATATGAAAAGATTAGGCTGAGATATCTATCCTTTAAAAATGACTGTAGATTTTACATTCTTTATATAAGGCCCCAGCCTTAAACCTTACTTAATATTGAATTAAATGAGTAATTCACATTGAAGATCTTTTCAGGTTTAGAGTTTTTGAGAATTAGGACATAACTATTACATCTCAAAAGATTACAAAGTAGTCGCTTCTACTAAATTTCCCTAAAATAAAATCTCTTTAAAAGAAACATGAATAGTTTCATGTTTTAGGTAGCATGACTTTCCCTTGATCTCATCCTTGACCCTATTCCACGCTATGTCCTGTGAAAAACATTTCAAAAACATGGGATGAGCATAAGAAGCTCAGTAAGGGATACACAAAGAATGAAAACTGTTAGATTTTCAAAACAACAAGTAAACCATGAATACTTTATCAATGTAATACTTTTCACCTTCATGAAGTAGTAAAAACTTTTCACTGAAAAAAAAAGTATCATTACTTACCTTTTTGTAACCAAAGGATTACCATAAAACCCATATAAAGAACACATAACATATATAAAGGTAACTTGGGACATAAACATACTTAAGTGGAATAACCATACGGTCGACTTCCACACATATCACTTAATGGAATAGCCATACAGACAATTTCCATACATACTTAATGGAATAGTCATACGGCCGACTTCCATACCCAATGCATTGGAGGTTATAACGTAACCACCCGTCCTAGTATTCACGACACCACCCGTCATATGGTTTATAACGTAACCACCCGTTAAAATGTCCAAGTACCAGTATAAAATCATAAAACATAAAACCAATATAAAGGAATGATAACATTTCCACATTTCAATCACAATATATCATAAATATATTGACATAATAGAATCCTTTTTCAAAACCATTTTCAATACCAAAATACATAAAAGAGTATATGGTATTTATTTTATTCTAAAAACATTACGGCTTGTTGAGAAAGCCAAAGACCAAATAATACTCGCGGCGGCGGAAAAAGTCATTGTCACCGCGTACGTTAAAAAAACATTCCTTTTTGTCGTTTTGTAAAACGCATCGTATAAAAAGTTTCCTTTTGTATAAAAGTAAAAGTAAAAGGGGGTTTATACACTGTATAAAAGAAAGTTGTGTATAAAACGAAATATGTCTCAATGAAAGGATATTGAGACGAAGTCCCTCACAAAGACGGTATCCTTGGTTTAAGGATAAATCAATTACATAATTATGTGTGACAAATGAATACACCAAATATAATTGGATATTAAGTGTAAAATAATCAAAGGTCATTCACACATATTCAAAGGATGACATATTCAATAACTACATGTTGAACCCAAAGAAATCAAAATTGGGTTAAGAAGTTCCCTTGACAGCCTAACGGCGTCACCTCAAAATGAGTTGATGAGAGATAAAAAGTGTATCTCATCACTTGGAAATAAAAGTTACATCACTAAGGATATATGAGAACATATACCAACATAACAATATGTAAATTAAAAGACCCAACAAAAGAAGTCTTTTAAAAAAAGAGGGTGAAAGGTTCCCTTACCGACTTGGGTTACTTTTGAAATGTACACCCCATTGAAGAAGTGTGATACAATGAATATATAAATACCCATAACTGGAATTATATTACAATAGGATTTTAATAGTGGGAAGTACATAAACCACTCAATGGAAATTTTTGAAAATGTAGCATAAATCTCACGGGAATAAAAGTGAGATGAAAAATCTCTTACGAAAACTTGGCAGCCTAACGGCGCCACTTAAAACTTCCAAAATGGACTGATGAAAGGAAATAGGGTATCTCATTACATCAACATAATGTTTACAGAAAGAGGAATATAAAATAACATCCCCCAACATAACAAATAGGAGCTTAAAAGAAGTGACATAAAGGAGAGTACTTTAAAATAAAGAGAGAGGTTAGATCTCTTACGAAAATTCGACAGCCTAACGGTGCCAATCAAAACTTCCAAAATGGATTGATGAGAGAGAATAGGGTCTCTCATCACATGAACATAAAAATTACAGTAGGATTAATATAAAATATCATCCCAATAACAAGAAATATTAGCTTTAAAAGGAATGACATAAAAGAGTGTACTTAAAAAGAAAGAGAGGAGTAAGATCCCTTACCTCGGGTCCGACTTGACTCGATCGTTCTTTAATCTCCTGAATAATAAACTTGAGTTAATTTATACTTCCATAAAAACCTTTTTAAAGTTCATTATTCCTTTTATATCACTTATTACCATGTTATAAACATTACTTAATCATTTAAGTTAATCATGTTTGTTTTGTCGATATTTGGTTCTTAAGTCGAAAGTGGACTTCTTACAATTACATGTTGTTCGTGTGGTCAAAGGTTCTTCATATCCAAAAATGAAATTCCTGATTTGGATATCATATATATCATATATATACAGAATATACATGTATTTATAAAATCACATAATCATTTAGAGGAAAGAAATGAAATGCACCGTTCATGGAGACGGTAAGCCGTACGTACGCATGAACGCTACTTTCATTTCTATGTCGTATTAATGGAATTAAAACTATATGAGAGGTATGTATATTTTAATTCAAGAATTATATTAATCATTTAGATGTATCATACATCATATATATCCATTATATATAATTACTTATAATAGTACATTACATTTGGGGATAAGAAATGAAATGCACCGTTCATGGAGACGGTAAGCCGTACGTACGCATGAACGCTACTTTCATTTCTATATCATAGTTTAATGGAAAGAAATAATAATGATATATAATTAAATAATAATTCCAGTATAACATCATATATAATAACATTAAATCCATCCTTTATACGTCCCACGTATGGCATTAACAAATCACATCACTTTGAGGGGGCGGTAGTCCGCATTTCCAAAAATGAAGATATCGCGTATACCCATAATGGAAACCATAAAGGTAAGACAAAAATTAAAAATAAAGAAGCATAAGTAAAACATAAACATATTATATATCATATATAAAAATAGTGACATCATAATGGCCACCTTTGAAGGTGTTAAATGAGTATTGAACAATCATCGTTTCGGGAGGCACAATTTCGCCATCCACGGAAACCGTATGTTCTTTAACCATTTGATGTAGTTGTGTGAGAGTGTAGCTCGAATAAATCTTATAAAAACATCCTAGTATATTTAAGATACTGGTGTTGTTACAAAATAAATAAATAAAAAGAGTTTAGGGGGTTGGAGAAGCAAAATAAAACAAATGAACATGAGAGAATGAATTACCTTTAAAAGTGTAACTCCTTTTGATTTGAGCCTAAAGGATTCCTTTGAAAGTATTCTGCCCAAAGGGAATCCTCTAGGATGAGGATATGGATGTGGAGAGAGTAAATGGGCTGGGTTTGGCTGAGCCAAAGGCTTGAGGAGTGTGTGAAATGAGGTAGAGGTTGAGGCCTTTTATAAGAGGAGAGGAGGGGCACTTTTGGAAAGTAAATAAATATTACTTTATTTGAAAATGTGTTTCGGTTTTAAAAGGTCCCACATTGATATAATTCGTGGATAATGTGTTAAGGGTTCGAAATACACCCATCCAATATGTTTCGGACATGTGTAGTTCATAGATTTTACATTATCTTTCCATTTTATTTAAATCATTAAATAATGATGTCATCGCTGCATCATTATTATGTCATAAATAATTTAATTTATTTAATGTATAAAAATTATAAAACAAATAATATGATGTAGGAAATCTTTTTAGCTTTCCAATGACTATTTATAATCAAAAATATTACTTGTATAACCCCACTTAAAAATTGTTTTAGTAAAACATATCATGTTTGTGTCATTTTTACTTTTACATTAAATAAAATGTTATTTATGTCATTTCCCAACCAAAGTGTCTCCATGGGGTCCCCAAGTTGGCCCATGGCTTGTCTTGGTCGGCCATGACTCACCCAATATGTGTAGGACAAGTGTCATGGTGTTTTCACATTCTTATAATATCATTTTTATCTTAAATTACACTAATTACCTCTAATCACGATTAAGAACTTAATAAGTTACTATTCACCAAAAATTATTATAATCTCATTGAACCACATTTTACTTCTTAATGACAACCATGTATGTCGGATTTTTGAAATTCAAAACACAATGATGGCAAAATTTCGTTTAAACGGAAAATCAGTCTTTATAAGTACCACTTAGTGGTTTCACTATTCATCAAAAATTGAAGTTTTTCAGAAAATTACCAAAAATTCACCCTAAGCTATTTGATATTACGAATTCAAAAATGAAGTCTATTTTACAAAATTCAAAACATATAAGTCACATTAATTAATTTAATAATTAATTCCCGCTGTCAGAGCAAATAGCGTATTTTTATGAAACAATAAGTATCAAAAGATTGACACTAGTTTAAGTCCGATTTCAAAGTGAAATTAATTCCAACGACCACTATTGGATTTAATGGTAAAAATATTTTCTAATTTCACTTTAAAACCAATTCAAAAGATAATCTAATCATATAAATAAATTAGATTAAAAAGAGGTTTTGAATTAAAATACAACATTTTACACTATTCATTAAAAAAATGAACTTTATCGGAAAGATACCAAAAATTTACACAAAGTAAATTTTGATGTCCCGATTCTTAAGAAGAGCTTTATTTGGTCCAATAGAATCTATAAGAGTGAACAAAACTATATTTAATGACGATTCGCCATCAAAAGGCGATAAGTGAACCTTTAGTGAAAACTAGGGCATATATGCCTAAAATTGAATTCTTTCCGTATTTTAAGCCTCTATCCTTTATTGGATAAATGTAAAAACATTTAAAAACATATATAATCATATTTTAGTTATTTCTATCCATTACCGCCATTACAACGGCTACATGTTAACTACCATTTAAAATAATATTATTTTATTATTAGAGTGCAACGTAAGATTCCCAAGAAACTCGTTGTTGCGTGTTGGGTAGGCCATCGAGCATAGCGTCCCCTTTAAAGTCATTTAAATATTTTATTCAAAAATATGGATAAATATGAAATGTCATATTCTTTATTTACCCGGGGTGTTACATCCTTCCCCCCTTTTGGGAATTGCGTCCTCGCAATTTTAAAATTGCGCTTGGAAACATCCTTGGAAGTCCCACATCGGAACAAAAGTCGGTAAAACAAACACTTTAAAATAAAGAGAGATAAGTACAAAGGTCACCCGAGTTAACCCATACTAGGATTCCAAGTATGAAAATATGGACATGGAGGAAAAAACAAAGGGTCATGTTCTGATGGAGAGTGATAGAAAATATGTTTAGGAGAAAGTTAACCACGAGAAAATCACAAACTTGTGATGGGTTAAACGGTATTCGATTCCCCAGTAGGAAAAGTTAATAGACAACATTTTTGTTTTAAGTTACTTTTTATTGAGGAATTTATTCATAAGGAAACATAATCACTTATCATATTGACTTTCAACTTTTATTATATTCCTTACACAAACTCATATTTTCTCCAAAAGACGAGTATTTAGGAAGACTTGTTCACATTAAGAGTACTATAATCAACTTCTAGAGAATCACCTAATCCACAAAATAGAACTATATACTTCCCATGTCTTTAGACTTTAACCAAAACCAAAACCAAAAAGGCTAGTACAAGATCAGATAATCCAGAAAAGGATAACCCTTTATAAAAAGAATATCTATTCTTAATCTCCAACATTTGTCCAACAAAACCCAAAGTTCAACGAGGACCATTCTATAATAAATTTGTCCATAAAATTCTTCAAATTAAACCAATATAATATTGAAACCCAAATATTTGAAGGATTTAGTCGCATAGTCTTCCAAGTTAAATCGTAACATTTATCTCCAAAGAACATCAGTTGCTTCTAAAGTCTCGTATAAAAAAGTAATTAACCTAATCACATATTCTCCATGATAGGTTATTCATTTTCATAAATAACCCAAAATCAACTTACTCTTAATTCATAAAATCATATAACTAGAATGAATCAGTCAATCTAACCAGGGACTTCACGTAGTCCAGTGGTAGGCGATAAATACCAGTCGCACATTGGTTGTGGGTTCGATTCCCGTAACTTTGTCCGACGCGACGGGATGTCACACGGTCTACGTGTTATCCTTTTTCCAAAACAATATAATTCTTAAAACATTCCCCAAAATGAGATAAAATCTTCAAGAATAATCATAACATATTTTAACCTCATGTTTATCTCATTCCTTTCATTTTCCATCATATCATAGAGTAACCCATAATTACCTAAAAATTAAGTATCATATAAACCCTAATGGTTACCTTAATAATTATTACCTGAATTTCCACACCAGGTTGGCCATCTCATACATGATGCATTAGAGAACTCACCAAGGTTGAAGTGGTTGATCATGACTCCTTGATATTTGGTTTAGAACAACCACGAGTTTCCTCATTGAATCCTCCATTTTATCTAGTATCTTAATCATAGAACCACCACAGTTTCCTTTAAACCTGTTGTCTCTTTGGTGCCTGCTAGATCAATCCATTCACTAAAAATAGAAATGTCAGTGTGAGTATATCAACAAAACCGTCATGTACAAATGATGAAGGTAAACACTAAGATACACTTACTCATTCACTTTATCTAAAACTAGGAATCTTTCTGAAATCCTAACCATTATGGTAATGTCACTTGTGCTTAGAGAATACCCTAACCTCTAAAGTTAACTAAACCGACCTTTGATACCAACTATAAGGCCCCAACCTTAAACCTTACTTAATATTGAATTAAATGAGTAATTCACATTGAGGATCTTTTCAGGTTTAGAGTTTTAGAGAATTAGGACATAACTATTACATCTCAAAAGATTAGAAAGTAGTCGCTTCTACTAAATTTCCATAAAATAAAAACTCTTTAAAAGAAACATGTATAGTTCCATGTTTTAGGTAGCATGACTTTCCCTTGATCCCATCCTTGACCCTATTCCACGCTATGTCCTGTGAAAAACATTTCAAAAACATGGGATGAGAATAAGAAGCTCAGCAAGGGATACACAAAGAATGAAAACTGTTAGATTTTCAAAATAACAAGTAAACCATGAATACTTTATCAATGTAATAATTTTCACCTTCATGAAGTAGTAAAAACATTTCACTGAAAAAAAAGTATCATTACTTACCTTTTTGTAACCAAAGGATTACCATAAAACCCATATAAAGAACACATAACATATATAAAGGTAACTTGGGACATAAACATACTTAAGTGGAATAACCATACAGTCGACTTCCACACATATCACTTAATGGAATATCCATATGGCCAATTTCCATACATACTTAATGGAATAGCCATACGGCCGACTTCCATACCCAATGCATTGGAGGTTATAACGTAACCACCCATCCTGGTATTCACGGCACCACCCGTTATATGGTTTATAACGTAACCACCCGTTAAAATGTCCAAGTACCAGTATAAAATCATAAAACATAAAACCAATATAAAGGAATGATAACATTTCCACATTTCAATCACAATATATCATAAATATATTGAAATAATAGAATCCTTTTTCAAAACCATTTTCAATACCAAAATACATAAAAGAGTATATGGTATTTATTTTATTCTAAAAACATTACGGCTTGTTGAGAAAGCCAAAGACCAAATAATACTCGCGGTGGCGGAAAAAGTCATTATCACCGCGTACATTAAAAAAAACATTCCTTTTTGTCGTTTTGTAAAACGCTTCGTATAAAAAGGTTCCTTTTGTATAAAAGTAAAAGTCAAAGGGGGTTTATACACCATATAAAAGAAAGTTGTGTATAAAACGAAATGTGCCTCAATTAAAGGAGATTGAGACGAAGTCCCTCACCAAGATGTTATCCTTGGTTTAAGGATAAATAAATTACATAATTATGTGTGACAAATGAATACACCAAATATAATTGGATATTAAGTGTAAAATAATCAAAGGTCATTCACACATATTCAAAGGATGACATATTCAATAACTACATGTTGAACCCAAAGAAATCGAAATTGGGTTAAGAAGTTCCCTTGACAGCCTAACGGCGTCACCTCAAAATGAGTTGATGCGAGATAAAAAGTGTATCTCATCACTTGGAGATAAAAGTTACATCACTAAGGATATATGAGAACATATCCCAACATAACAATATGTAAATTAAAAGACCCAACAAAATAAGTCTTTTAAAAAAAAGAGGGTGAAAGGTTCCCTTACCGACTTGGGTAACTTTTGAAAAGTACACCCCATTGAAGAAGTGTCATACAATGAATATGTAAATACCCATAAATGGAATTATATTACAATAGGATTGTAATAGTGGGCAGTACATAAACCACTCAATGGAAATTGTGGCAAATGTAGCATAAATCTCACGGGAATAAAAGTGAGATGAAAAATCTCTTACGAAAACTCGGCAGCCTAACGGCGCCACTTAAAACATCCAAAATGGAATGATGAAAGGAAATAGGGTCTCTCATTACATCAACATAATGTTTACAGAAAGAGGAATATAAAATAACATCCCCCAACATAACAAATAGGAGCTTAAAAGAAGTGACATAAAGGAGAGTTCTTTAAAAGAAAGAGAGAGGTTAGATCTCTTACGAAAATTCGACAGCCTAATGGCGCCAATCAAAACTTCCAAAATGGATTGATGAGAGAGAATAGGGTCTCTCATCACATGAACATAAAAATTACAGTAGGATTAATATAAAAGATCATCCCAATAACAAGAAAGATGAGCTTTAAAAGGAATGACATAAAAGAGTGTACTTAAAAAGAAAGAGAGGAGTAAGATCCCTTACCTCGGGTCCGACTTGACTCGACCGTTCTTTAATCTCCTGAATAATAAACTTGAGTTAATTTATACTTCCTTAAGAACCTTTTTAAAGGTCATTATTCCTTTTATATCACTTATTACCATGTTATAAACATTACTTAATCATTTAAGTTAATCATGTTCGTTTTGTCGATATTTGGTTCTTAAGTCGAAAGTGGACTTCTTACAATTACATGTTGTTCGTGTGGTCAAAGGTTCTTCATATCCAAAAATGGCATTCCTGATTTGGATATCATATATATCATATATATCCAGCATATACATGTATTTATAAAATCACATAATCATTTAGAGGAAAGAAATGAAATGTACCGTTCATGGAGACGGTAAGCCGTATGTACGCATGAACGCTAATTTCATTTCTATGTCGTATTAATGGAATTAAAACTATATGAGAGGTATGTATATTTTAATTCAAGAATTATATTAATCATTTAGATGTATCATACATCATATATATCCATTATATATATGTACTTATAATAGTACATTACATTTGGGGATAAGAAATGAAATGCACTGTTCATGGAGACGGTAAGCCGTACGTACGCATGAACGCTACTTTCATTTCTATCTCATAATTTAATGGAAAGAAATAATAATGATATATAGGTAAATAATAATTCCAGTATAACATCAAATATAATAACATTAAATCCATCCTTTATACGTCCCACGTATGGCATTAACAAATCACATCACTTTGAGGGGGTGGTAGTCCGCACTTCCTAAAATGAAGATATCGCGTATACCCATAATGGAAGCCATAAAGGTAAGACACAAATGAAAAACAAAGAAGCTTAAGTAAAACATAAACATATTATATATCATATATAAAAATAGTGACATCATAATGGCCACCTTTGAAGGTGTTAAATGAGTATTGAACAATCATCGTTTCGGGAGGCACAATTTCGCCATCCACGGAAACCGTATGTTCTTTAACCATTTGATGTAGTTTTGTGAGAGTGTAGCTCGAATAAATCTTATAAAAACATCCTAGTATATTGAAGATACTGGTGTTGTTACAAAAGAAATAAATAAAAAGAGTTTAGGGGGTTGGAGAAGCAAAATAAAACAAATGAACATGAGAGAATTAATTACCTTTAAAAGTGTAACTCCTTTTGATTTGAGCCTAAAGAATTCCTTTGAAAGGATTCTGCCCAAAGGTAATCATCTAGGATTAGGAGAGGGATGTGGAGAGAGTAAATGGGCAGGGTTTGGCCGAGCCAAAGGCTTGAGGAGTGTGTGAAATGAGGTAGAGGTGGGGTCCTTTTATAAGAGGAGAGGAGGGGCACTTTTGGAAAGTAAAGAAATATTACTTTATTTGAAAATGTGTTTCGGTTTTAAAAGGTCCCACATTGATATAATTCGTGGATAAGGTGTTAAGGGTTCTAAATCCACCCATCCAATATGTTTTGGACATGTTTAGTTCATAGATTTTACATTATCTTTCCATTTTATTTAAATCGTTAAATAATGATGTCATCGCTGCATCATTATTATGTCATAAATAATTTAATTTATTTAATGTCTAAAAATTATAAAACAAATACTATGATGTAGGAAATATTTTTATCTTTCCAATGACTATTTATAATCAAAAATATTACTTGTATAACCCCACTTAAAAATTGTTTTAGTAAAACATATCATGTTTGTGTCATTTTTACTTTTACATTAAATAAAAAGTTATTTATGTCATTTCCCAACCAAAGTGTCTCCATGGGGTCCCCAAGTTGGCCCATGGCTTGTCTTGGTCGGCCATGACTCACCCAATATGTGTAGGACAAGTGTCATGGTGTTTTCACATTCTTATAATATCATTTTTACCTTAAATTACACTAATTACCTCTAATCGCGATTAAGAACTTTATAAGTTACTATTCACCAAAAAATTATTATAATCTCATTGAACCACATTTTACTTCTTAATGAAAACCATTTATGTCGGATTTTTGAAATTCAAAACACAAAGATGGCAAAATTTCATTTAAACGGAAAATCAGTCTTTATAAGTACCACTTAGTGGTTTCACTATTCATCAAAAATTGATGTTTTTCAGAAAATTACCAAAAATTCACCCTAAGCTATATTTGATATTATGAATTCAAAAATGAAGTCTATTTTACAAAATTCAAAACATATAAGTCACATTAATTAATTTAATAATTAATTCCCGCTGTCAGAGAAAATAGCGTATTTTTATGAAACAATAAGTATCAAAAGATTGACACTAGTTTAAGTCCGATTTCAAAGTGAAATTAATTCCAACGACCACTATTGGATTTAATGGTAAAAATATTTTCTAATTTAAATTTAAAACCAATTCAAAAGATAATCTAATCATCTAAATCAATTAGATTAAAAAGAGGTTTTGAATTAAAATACAACATTTTACACTATTCATTAAAAAAATGAACTTTATCGGAAAGATACTAAAAATTTACACAAAGTAAATTTTGATGTCCCGATTCTTAAGAAGAGATTTATTTGGTCCAATAGAATCTATAAGAGTGAACAAAACTATATTTAATGACGGTTCGCCATCAAAAGGCGATAAGTGAACCTTTAGTGAAAACTAGGGCATATATGCCTAAAATTGAATTCTTTCCGTATTTTAAGCCTCTATCCTTTATTGGATAAATGTAAAAACATTTAAAAACATATATAATCATATTTTAGTTATTTCTATCCATTCCCGCCATTACAACGGCTACATGTTAACTACCATTTAAAATAATATTATTTTATTATTAGAGTGCAACGTAAGATTCCCAAGAAACTCGTTGTTGCGTGTTGGGTACGCCATCGAGCATAGCGTCCCCTTTAAAGTCATTTAAATATTTTATTCACAAATATGGATAAATATGAAATGTCATATTCTTTATTTACCTGGGGTGTTACACTTTAATAATTAATATCCTTGCTTCTACAGTTGATCTAAGTGTTATAATTCGATAGCATGTCCATAAATAGTATGGTGTCGAATTCCACCATTGGAATTACTACTAGATTTGTGATAATATTGTACTCACCAATTTTAATAGTAAATTTTTTACAATCTTCTTTATTCTAGGATAATTCCTATAGGAGCATTGACTAGTATCTATACATCTAAAAGTTCAAGGACTGATTCTATATTCATTTCAAACATGGATGAAATAATGGAAGTTGTGGACCGGATGTCAAACATTTTGCTTTAAATATTTTATCGAACAAGAGTTCACCTCCTTCCACATCATTCAGAGCTTTAAATTCAGTCATCATGATATAAAATTCCTAGAATTTCCCCTTGAACTATGTTTAGTATGATGGTGGTTTCCCTCCACTATCTTATTATTGGGTAATTGATTAGAGTGTTCCCTAGATGTAGATTATTGACGAATTGAACACCCGACTGGGCCTAAAACACAATTCCATTTTAGTTAGTGTTGAGAAGATCATATATTAAATAAACATGATAGATTCATGTTATATGGACATATCCTCTACACATTTTATCACTTTCCACTCCCATGTGATTGTTTTCCCTAATTATTTTTCCAACATTCTTTTCATTTTTGAATATTTTATTTTTTCCTCTTCTTTCGTGATCTTATTTCTACCATGAGTGTGTATCTATTGATCCGTTATTCACAATTGTTATATGTGGCCATTTTTATCTAAAAAAAACAATTCAACCATTATACCACTCCACATTATCTCCTCATAGCATTTATAGACACAAATTTTTAGATTTATTAGAAAATGGGGTCACAGTCCACTGAAGAATCTATCATCATTTCCCATAGGATCCGTAACAAATCTAGAGGGGTATTAGTAATGTCTTGTGAATTTCATATCATAACATCCCACCAATTCAGTTTCCTTTTTCTTCTATACAAGGAAATCCAAATCCAATTTTGTTTTCACCAAGTGTATTAAATATTTATTGAAAAAGAATCCCATGACCTCTTCACACTATATAATATTGATCACCCTTCTTTGCATCATATTTTTAACCAGTGTCCACCACTGACTAGCTACTCATTCAAAGAAGTATACTACAAGGTTTAAATTCTACTTAATTGTACAATGACACAAAAGAAAATCTTTACAAAGCATATCCATTGTTTATAAATCAATGTGTTTGTAGATCCACTGAAATAAGGTGGTGATTGATGAAAGAAAGATTCAATAAAAAGTTGGTCCCTTCTATGTGAATCTATTCTTTATGGCTGATTCATTTTATTATTCATAACTCAAGTTAGTCAATTAATCATTCTTATGATGTTCAATATTCCATATTCAATGGGAACGCCATCTGTGATTCATCCGTTACACACATCAATTACATAGAGCATCCAATTTCCCACCACTATTCTAAAAGTAAAAAACCTTTGTGAAAAACATGTTACATTTTAAAATCTTATAATTCTTAATGTATATTATTTCATAAATCAAATTTCCTATAACAGTTATAAGTCCTCTCTAATAAATATTATATTTTATATATATCCTTTATAATATTTTATAAAAATCATGTAATTAACCAAAAATATCCCTCGTTAGTGTGAAATATGGAGTTAAAAAAGCCTTATTATTGGGCACTAGTTCTGGTACGATTCTACCTCAAATCAATATTTTCTAATTTTAACCCTATGTACAACTATTCCAAATCCACATTGACTTGTTTGTATCTAGAGAATGATTTTATTACTTTTAAACCACTTAATTATTACTTCACTAAAATACCAAAATAATATCCTATATTTAAATTTATATCTCTGAATCTTGTTAAATATTTCTAGTCATAATTTAAAAAAAATAATACTTTGACACAAAAAATGGAATCCTTCCTTTTTATTACATAACTTTTTTACATAGTATAAAACAGAGGATATTTTGATCTATAAATTCTTAAAAAAGGAACAAAATATGTGAAAGGATAAAACATTATGATAAATCCACTTTAATTAAAACTTTACATCTTTAACCTAAGATATATATACTACATACCATTACCTGTGATTATATATAAAAGGAAATGGGTGATCATGAATCCCATTAAGGGAATAAACTAAAGAGACATATAACGTGTGATCTTGATACATAATAATAAAAACACAATACATTCTTATATGGCCTGAGAAAGAGGCATATCATAATAATAAGAACAAGAATACTAATATGAAAATGTGTATACAACATTTAATGTAGATATTTATATGCATATCAACATGGGTGATCAAAATGGAATTACAATTGTCAAGGATATTCTTCAATTCATTATAAAAAATTTCATCTATAGATATTAAATTAAATATCCAATGCATTAGAGCTCTATCAGGGTGGACCCTAAAAATGTTTTAATTTCACATGATTGAAATAGATTATAATTAATCATTTCATTAATAACCTATGGTGAATAATTAATGGGGTTCTTATAAAAAATCGTGGCATATAAAATAGCTTAAAGACATGACCATTCCATAATTTTTAATATACTAAAGAACTTTTTTTTCATAAATGTAAATACATAAATAAAAAAGGAGATTTTAAAACTATATTAATACCCAATGAATATAAAATAGGTTTGGTTATTCAAAAAAAATCAAAAGATAATTTATCATGTAAAAGAGGAAAATTTGATACGAACATTCGGCCCCATAAAGGATATGAAACATGGTTTTAGAAATGTGTAAAATGGGAGTGGAAATGGTTACCCTTTCATGATAAAATGGTTTTAAATTAATGATATATTTTAATGTGAAAAAATTAGATTAATTTGTAAATTAGAATACATACCACAAGAAAATGTAACATGAATGGAAAATAAAAGTGCATATTACCCTTCACATGAAGGGTTTCACCAAAAACATGAGGATGAATCCTTGGGGTCTTGAAGACAACTTGTGAGGACTACATGGGTTGAAAAAACCATAAAATCATGGATTATAGATTGGGAATGAATGGGATAGGTGAAATGAGTTGGTATTTGTAGAAAAAGTGGTGGAATTATTTACTAATTTCCAAATATAGGTCAAGAAAAACTAGGTTTTGGAAAATTAAAAACCATTTTTTTACCATGGGTTTTCACAAGAAATCAGACATTTGGGTTGCATTTTATGATAATTTAATCCTCCAAAATAGAACAAATTTATTTAATACTTTCTTTGGCAAGGAAAATTAAAATTTCCCCCAAGTAATATTTGAATATTCATATTTTCTTTTTTAGACTATGAAAAATAACATAAAATTTTAAACATTGAATAAAATATATATTAAAATACAAAATATTAATAAAATAACATATTTGAGGTCTTTGAATTTGGTTAATTAATTAATAAATCTCTATTTACATATATATTATGTCATAAAATATAGTGAAACATAAATAATTTTTTTTTATTATTCATGAAAAATAAAGCATTTTAGAATATTCATATAGATTAACCCTAACTGAATTTCAACGTTATGATTTCAAAAATAATTTCTATTATATAAAAAAATTATCTAAATATTATAATTTTAACTTTTAAATATAAACTCCTTAATTATTTAAAAAATGTATTTTTTAAAAAGAAATCTCATTTCTAACAATTTAATAAAATTACATCGGCATTTATAAAATTACTCTATTATATTTTAACCGAATAAAAGTGTTTTAAAAGACTATTTCATAAAAAAACTATTCAAAATACCTTATTTTTTATAAAAAATGTATATATTATCTATAAAAATAAGATTATGTTTTATTTATTCCCAAAAATAAAATATTTAAATTAATCTCAATTGAATATATATTTTATTAAGAAAAACTATTCTTAGAATGAATTCATGGAATGAAAATTGTATTTATAAAAATAAATTTAAATTTTATATGACTAATTTTGTGACATGTAACTCCATATTACACGTGCATACTGAACGACCTCGGAACACCCTGAGAGGGGAGGGGTGAATCAGGGTGTCAACTTTTTCTTTTGAACTAATGGATCATGTTCACACAATGGTAGGAACCAGTTAAACCTGTCTGAAGAGGAAGTGCAAAAAATAAATAATCAAATTCAAAGAAATGATAAAACAATTTTACATGGTTCACCACTAAGGGCTACGTCCAAGGATCATATACCAACAATGTGTCAGTCGTACCTAAATAACTAATCTTCATAAGTTGTGCATTACATGTTTTTAGCATAGTCACTATGTTCCAAAAGAACTACCTTTATAAGGTTTTAGGGATCGCACACTACATCCCTTGAATTACATATACTTACTCCCCCATGCTCACTACATTGGGAGAATCATCACCTAGTTTATCGACTTGAAGGTCACTTCAATGGTTTATCATTATATCATGAATCCTCAACTATAAATGGATGCTCTGTTGAAGTCCCATAACGCCCCATAGATGTAATTTATTTTCTTGTACACTGATATGTTATGGAAATTAATTTCAAAAGGCGATTTGGTCAATTTTCAGCCTTCTTTGGGTGTCCTGCATACGGCTTGTTGTTTTTGCGTACTGGTATTGTTTTTTCATACTACTGTTGTTTTTGTGTTCCGTGCAGCTATTTCTGCATACCATGTTACTGTTTCTACGTACTGCTACTATTTCCACCTACCGCTACTATTTTTGAATACCATTGCTATTTCAGTGTACTGTGAAGCTCCTCCACATACTGACCTGGTCCCCAAACTTCCCTACTCCTCATACTACTCCACTCCTCCATGTACCATCCCACTCTATGTAATTTATGCTCCACCGAATACTATTAAACTCCTTCGTGTATCATCCTTCTCTGCAAACTTTGTTGCTCGACCACGTACTGTGTGAGCTTCCTGCACGGACCACACTCTCTTTTGTGAACTTCTTTGCTTATGTGAATGATTCTTTCTATGTACCATCTTCTCTTCTACGTACCACTTAGAACGTTACTGAATTTGCTACCCAAAATTGTAATCTACAATATGATCATATAATAAAGGGGAACACCACTATATTAATAGGAACATAACTCCCCAAATTTTGGTAATCCGATTTAACCCAAACATCAATGTGTGAAAATTACAAGAAACTGAACTCCATCTGCATTCTGTTAGCCTCCACTATGTACTGAAATCATTTGAGCAATGAACCAGTATCACTGAATGATAACATTCCATGTACCATATATTTTTTTGGTCCGGGTACTATATCTATTTACTGCGTATCATCACTGTGAACTGTTTTCAACAGCATTTCGTGTACTGCATGCCTTCACCGCGTATCATCACTACGAACTATTTTCAATTCTGCACATTGTTCTGCCTACCACAAACCTTTACCACGTACCGTTATTGTGATTCGTTTTGAAAACATTCCACGTACCACATTCCTTCACCATGTACCCGGTGCCTTCATCACGTACTATGCTACGAACTATTTTCAACAACATTCCATGTACCACATGCCTTCACAACGTACCATTATGTGTTACTAGCCCCATGTTTACAAAAAATCCCGAATCATGCAAACAATACATCTGATTGATGATCCATTTGTGGCGTTGGGTCCCTATTGATGAAGTAGATGTTTTGGTATTATTTGTGGTGACATTCATGAAAGTTGTGATTTGGTGAATAGATTGAAGAGTTGTGACCTTCAATACTACTTTTAGTCTCAAATGTATGACTCCAGTCTTTGCAAACTCCCTAGTCATCTATGTGTTGATTGACAACAAACAGAAACCAAACTCCAATATTATCAATGAACAACCTTGGTTCCAACACATACGCCCTATGTCTAATGTCTTCCATGGTTGTAGTTTTATGGGGTTTGTTGGAAAACATTGATAGAGTGGTATTTTCCACTAACAGGAACTTCTCGCATAGACAATTTCATTCAAAATTTAATTTTCAAAGCTCAACTTGGGTTTTGACTAATAAAAACCCCCAATGAAGGTATCTTCCCCCCATGTTCAGGAAAATGGGCTTAAAAAGACATGCCTCGATTGGTTGAGGAAATATATTCTCAATTTGGTATGAATTATCCATTTTCATTACTTCTTATAAATATTTATTATAATGGAAAAATTAGAAACCAAGGATATAGTTTCCAACAGTCATATTCAGCAATGGTCATATAACGATCAAATACCAGTAGTTAAATTTCTCATTATACCATATAATTACTATTGGATTGCTAATATTTTGTTCCATTTTAATATAATTTGCATTGGGGTAATGATTCTGGTAGATTGGGGTGATTCATACATTCCCTATTTGGCTATAATATTTTATATTCTTTCCTAGCTGTAATGTTTGGAAATTTAGTTGTTTTTTATATCTCTCTAATGTAATGATAATTTGTAAATAAATAAAATTTTGTTTTTTATATTTATTTTTTACGTGTATGATATAATATGTAACAAAAATTTTTCATGAAACAAATATTATTAAAAAGTATCAATTGTTACACATGTACCTAGATTATATAGTAATAAGAAAATATCATCATTTTTTTATAAATTTAAAAAATGAATGATTATATTAGAATACTAATTCAATGTATAAGATGAGGCTATGAGATTTAAATTCATTTATACCCATATTTTTTAGAGATTAGTAAGATAAGTGAAAATAGTAAGAGAAGCAACAAAAGTTGTAAGAGCACCATTATAGGGCCCCAATATTAAAACATTACATAGTCTTGAGTTAAATCAAGAATTCACATTGAGAATATTTTCAAGTTTAGAGTTTTAGAGAATTTTTCCATAACTATTACATTACTTCTCAAAAATTACAATGTAGACACTTCTACTCTAACAACGTTTTTTCACAACAATAAAACACATTAAATAAAACAATAATTCTTTTCTTGATATAAATCTTCTTGAATTCATACATTTTATTACCATTCTTAAAACCATGTGAAAAATATTTCAAAACCATGGGATGAGCATACAAACATCAGTAAGGGTTATAAAACAAGGAAAGAGAATATTAGACCACCAATAAACACAAATAAATGAAATCATAATTTTCAATAATTGAACATAAGATCTTTAACATACATCACAAAATCCTAATATTTATGAATAACACATAGAATGAATAAATCATAAAGGTATCTTGTGGAATCCATAACAGATTTACATTGTAGCTCTCATATCCACACAGGGAGTGACATTTGGAATACACATCACAGTATATTCCCTAAATATCTTATGATAAACATTAACGTTTAACTCCATCACATTACACAATGAATTATAGAGATATCTCAGGATCACCCTCCGTAATATTATCTTAGAACCACCCATACATGTAATAAATTCCCAAGAACCATAACATAATCATAACACATGAAAAATAATAAAGGAAAAATATCATTTACACATTTTAATAACAATATATAAGTTCAAGATATACATATAATAAATCCATTATCAAAACCATTTTGAACACCAATATATGTAAAAAGGGTATATTGTGTTTAATTTCATTTTAAAAACATTAATGATAGTTAAGGAATCAAAATACCAAATAATGCTTGTGGCGGTTACAAGGTCGTTGTCACTACGTACATTATATTGAAATATTCCCTTGGTCATTTAGTAAAACGCTATGTAGAAAAATTATTCCCTTTTGAATGAAATGAGAATTCAAAGGGGTTTACACACCATATAAAATAAAGTCATGTATAAATCAAAATATGCCTCAATTTATGGGGATAGATACGATGTCACTTACTTTGAATCTGACTCATCACATATTGTAAAGACATGGAATTTCCATGTATTTTTTTTAATTAAATGGGAATTTTATGAGTCTGTGAAAATTGACGGCGTGTGATTCCGTGGCCCAGTGTGCACAGAATGAATTTCAGAAGTTTTTTTGGGTATGTTCAATAAACGTACGAGAGAGTTTTTTTAACATTTGAACTGGTTCCCAGAATTGAAATCTGAGGGCACCGTTGAACTCGTAGCGCCGATATTCACTTAAGGAGACCTTCACCTCGACTACAGTGGGTCGAGAGTGAAAGACATTTTTTTTGTTTTTCGTGAAAGAATAAAATAAAATAAAAATGTGTAACATGTTTATTTTCTATTATTGAAACCTTCCTTGTGGATGTTTTAATGGTGGGGACCACCTGTACTAAAACCTCTCAACATTGGATATAGTGGTGGGGACCACCCGATCCTAACCTCCCATGTGGGTTATGGTGGTGGGGACCACCCAAAACTAAAAACCCCTTGAAACCCTTTTAAATCCCTCTTAATGGGGAGAAACCTCTTGAGCTCCCCCACTTAATTATACCAACTATCCCCTTTAATTAATTAAGGCAACCCATCAATTAATTAATTAATATATTTAGAAATTATGCCAATAAACATAATAGATAACTTGTTCTATTATGCGGGCAACCTTTCATTTTGGTGGAATTGGGGAGAGAAGAACTATTGGGAGAAAGCTCACCAACGAAGAACACTAATGAGGAACATCTCCAATGAATAACGAACAAATGATCAAGGAAATTCCGACTTCACTGACGTCCAACTATCCCCAATGACATAGTCTCCTTCCTTGCGACCTCCGTCAATGAACCATCTAGGTAGGGGATGTTATTGAATTCATGAATTTCCTCATTCTTGGAAAGCATGGAAAATGCAGATCAAGAAAAACGAATTGATCCACTATTCGTATGGAATTGTAGAGTTTGACGATTCTTGATTCATGGTTTTGTTGAGCCGTTTGCTACCACCCTAATGTGGAGGGTCCAGGCCAAAAAAACATAGCCCAACCCCTATGTCCTTCTTCTTTTGTGTGTTCTTCGTGATGGTGACGACGACCGGTGACAACCTATGGAACCGGTGGAACATGAGAATGGAGGCCAACATCATCGTTGGCCATTAAGAAGACACCGATACCACCCCATGACCACCGCCGTCTGTGGCCTCTACCTTCCGTGGCAAGCATCGCCACGTGCCCTCACTCCGTCCGCAACTCCGCCGCCCCACGGCCGCGCCGTGCCACCCCGCGACTCCGCTGTCCGTGGCCATGTCGCGCCGCCCTGCGGCTTTGCCTCCCTCACAACCCTGTGGCCTCCACGTCGTTGGGCTAGACCTCCCAGCATAGGCGGGCCCATACCCATTAGGATGGACCGCCCAGTGGGCCGAGCCGGGTCGGTCTGACCAGTTCGGACCGGACCTGGACCCACTACGACCCATTTACGCTCTTTTGGCCATAACTTTGGCACCGAATGTCCGTTAGACGAACCATCAGTGGCTATGGAAACCATGGAACGAGACCGTCCCCTTGATTATACCCCACTATAGAGTTGGATAAAGTTGAAATATAGTTGGGTTGGATTGAGCATGAATCCAACCGGGCCCTCGGGACTAAAAGGATAATAACTCACAGACTGGGTGTTCGATTGACACACCTTCTATTGCATTGAGACCCATATGACGTGGAATTCTTTTTAGATACTTATTCATGATACTTCATGGAAGTTGGAGTATCTATCAGTGTCTTGAGGAGTAGACCCTCCCAGAGACAAGTAAGTTAAGTGCGGGAACCCAGTAGCTGGCTATGACTTGAGGATAAGATCCTTCATGGGTCTTTGATTGAGGTTCCCACAAGGAACCGCTCTAAAATTCCATGAGTGACTACCCGAGAAATCCTGTGTGGGTCAACACATAGTGATCATGTGTGGGTCAAAACCTTGCGATCCTATGTGGGTCAGCACCTAGCAATCCTGTGTGGGTCAGCACCGAACGATCCTGTGTGGTTTAGCACCAAGCGATCTTGTGTGGGTCAGCACTGAGCGGTCTTGTATGGGTCAACACCTAGACATCCTATATGGATCTGATGATGAGTAGCGAACTTTCATGGTTCTGCCTCTTAATAGAGTAAGATGATTCAATAGTTACATCTAATCATCTCTACTACTGTACATATGTTATACCTGGTGTGAGATGAGTTTGTACCTGTGTGGCACTTTCCTTCTTGGTAATACCTTGGTGGTATTCTTCAGTATGGTGTACCATTGTTGTACTTACCATTGTGGTTTTTCTTCCATTGTGGAATAGTTGAACTTGGGGCTTTGGAGTTAGACTTTGTGTTTTCCTCAGGGTTGAGATTGGTATACTTGATAACTTAGGTATATGTATGGGCATATACCTAAGTAGGGTTGAAAGTTGACTTCATGATTTTTGGTTTATTCTTTGGGTATTTTGTGAGACCTTGAGGGTCTATGGGTCCCTATTGAGTATCGTTATATTCAAACTTGCACGGGCTATGCACACACCTTGTTGTGTTTGGTGAAGATGAGGGAAAACATTGATTGAGGCAGAGGGTAACTGGAATGGATGATGCCCGGAGGTGGACCATACGACGAGTCTGTGCACGGAGAAGACAGACGGATGTGGAGTGCTGAGGAGGTGATCTGTACCTACCCTTCATGTAAGAACCTCGGAGGATGACCCAATAGTTTTCTTTCACTTTCTTCAGTTGTATTTGTACCTTTTTAGTTGGGCCTGTATTCTAGCCCCTTTTACATACAACACTCTTTTTGGCTATATAATTTACTTGTGCTCGTATCTTGTTGTGTGCTCGATTGCATGTGCTAACAGGTTATAAAGGCAATGTCTTCCCAGTTTTAGGGAAAACACCTTCGGTGCTAGTCTCCAGCCCCTAGCCTATGGAAGGAAGGCATGGGGTAGTCATGACACATGCCTCAGGGGATGGGTTGTGACAAATTGGTATCAGAGAATTTGGTTCTACTGTGGAACATAGTACTATGATCTTTCTAACAAAAATAGTGTTAAGTTTAGTGAGTGTGGTTATCAGTTTAGGAAATCCAGTGTTGGTGCGGTGGTCGACATATCCATAAACGAGGACCTTGACTTCTGATTTCCGACTCCATGCACGAAAAACACTAATTGCATGTGTGTTTTCAAGAGTCTTATTTACGAACTCTTTGAGTCAGCTCACCAGGTATAACATATTTACTGTGGCACACCTGCTTCTTTTTAGGATGCCTCCATGTAGATAGCCTGCTAGGGTTCTGAATGTAGTATGCAATGATATCCCACCGAGCGACACAGCCTCGGTGCATGGCCCTCTTCTAGTAGAGGCACCTGTATAGGCACCAGTGGTACCATTACCCATTGGGCCACTGATGACACCAGCTCCAGTAGCAGAGGCTGCACGCTACTTGAGCGTGTTTCACGAGTTCCAGCACCAGAGGACACCTGGGATTAGGGGAGAGATGGACCCACATGCAGAATAGGATTGGCTGGAGGCTGTGGTGAGAGTTTTCTGACTGGTAGGGACACTAGCTGATCTCATGGCGATCCTTGCCACCAACCTTCTATTGGTAGTTACCGAAATATGGTGTATCTTGATGCTCCAAGTTCATGATGAGGCGACGCTTCTCTTGGCAGACTTCGAGAGCCCGTTTTGGGCAGAGTTTGTTCTAGAGACTCTTCTTACAGTGTGTACTAAGGAGCTACTTCATCTGCAGTAGGGCAACATGAATGCGGATCAGTACTCAGCGAGGTTCATTGACTTCTCACACTACTCTACAGATATGGTGCAAGACCCATTTTTCAGTGCTTGGACCTTCGAGTAGGGACTCATGCAAGAGATTAGGGCTTCGATGATCTCACTCAACATCCCGATGTAGGCGGGGGTGTCAGAGATATCCATTTTAGTGGAGAGTTCTGTTGCTGAGAATTCATCAACAGCGAGACCCACCAATAGTTGTCATATAGAGGAGTCTTCTGAAGCTATTAGCAGACAGATGTTGCAGAGGTCCAAGAGGTCCAGACCTACATATGGACAACCATAGGATTTAGGGTTGGTTGTGCAGGGCACACGAGGTAGAGCCAGTCATGCCAGGAGAGGGTAGTGTTACGCATGCAATGGGCATGGTCACATGGCCCGTGACTGTCTGACCTTCCATACGGATGATCATAAAACTGTCAAAGGACCACCCAGGCAGAGACATAGATTTGACCGAGGAGGTCCGTAGGGAGAAGGATAACGTGGAAGAGGAGCTAGTAGTGCAGCTGGAGGTGGGTGCAGATTTGAGCTGTTACTGCCACCACCACCAGGAGGTCCACCCCGACCGCAGGGAGTAGGTAGATAGGGGAGATCCCAGCTCCGGGCAGTTGAGGCATACGATCACGGAGCTCCAGAGATGATACGAGGTACAATCTATGTCTAATACACCTTAGCTGTAGTACTTATAGACACAAGTTCTCGTCATTATTTTATTACCACTGCCCTCATTTGGAGCTCGAAGATTCCGACGGAGCCGTTGACTCGATACTTATGGCTATAGACTCTTATGAGAGAGGATTCAATGATTACGCACTTGTTCCAGCAGTGTGAGCTTACTCTAGGAGGTGAGAGCTTCAGTTGGGATCTCCTAGTAGTAGTGTCGAGGCCTTACGACGCCATCTTGGTTATGGACTGGTAATCAACAATCCATGCTCAGATTGACTGTATTAGGTGAAAATTGCAGTGTATCTACATGGATGGGACTAGGTTTACCTTCTCTGGTGAAAAGGGAGCCTTTGCAGCATAGGATAGACTTACCCAGAGAAGAGTGCAGCCAATCACTCACTTGCTTGCTAGCATTACCCTCAGAGTTGTTGATGTGGAGAGTCCGAGTTATCCTGTACTAGTGGAGCAGTAAGCAGATGTCTTCCCTGATGATGTTTTAGGTCTACCTCTTCATAGAGAGGTGGAATTTTACATTGAATTGTATCCCGTGACAGCAACGATTTCTACACTAGCATATTAGATGGATCCTGCGAAGCTTCGTGAGCTACGAGTATAGCTAGAGGACTTACAGGGGAAGGGATTCATTCGGCCCAGTGTTTCTCCTTGGGCGACCCCGATTTTGTTCTCCATGAAGGTGGATGGGAGATTGAGACTTTTTTTCGACTATCGGCACTTGAACCAGGTGATCGTGAAGAACAAGTACCACTAATGGGAATCCATGTTTTCCCAATATTTTTAAACAATTGGGAAAGGGCCTCAAACCGTTGGGAAATCTTATCCCAATGGATTTAGAAACGGTTGGTCTGTGAGGAATCCAGAAAGACTTATACCAACGGTTCACATTAAACCATTGGGAGAAGGCTGCTTGGATCCTGTTATACCAACGGTTCAGATGAACCATTGGAAAACTTAGTGCACAGGGGGTATAACCCAACGGTTTTAAAACCGTTGACATAAACAATAACCCAATGGTTTTTAACCATTGGGAAATGCAGTAGCACAGAAGGGTATAACCCAACAGTTTTGAATCGTTGGTAAATGCAGCAACACACAGGGGGATAACCCAATGGTTTTGAATCATTGGGAAATGCAGCAGCACACAGGGGATAACACAATGGTTTTAAACCGTTGGGAAATGCAGCAGCACACAGGGGTCTAACCCAATGGTTTTGAAACAATTGGGTTAGACCCCCATTAATTTAAAATGAAACAGCCTATAATCAATTGTAGGCTGCAATGAAAACTCTTTCTGAAAAAATGCGCCATCTCACAAAAATACAATACAATCAGAAGAAACACTGATTCTATGTGTTTAGGAACACTGCAACCTGCAAACACATAAAAAACACTACCCACATAAAAAACTCATAAAAAATCACTTCAATCACCTGAAATCACACAAAAAACACACAAGAAACAAATAGATATAATCATCTCATTTCTGAAGGCTTACTCACATCCCTTCCCCTTGTATGGTTTACATATTGATGTGGCAGAGAGACCAAGAACCAACAAAATGTTGTCTTGTTGATCAAATAGGGAGGGAGATATTGGAAATTCAAGTTTATAACTCATATATGAAGAATTCCCTGCCTCAATCCTGATCTATCAGATATGGGTTATTGGTTTTGATTACTCCAGGATAAATTTGATATTTTTTTGATGAATTTAATAATTCAATATACTAACCTAGAAGGATATTTACACTATCACCATTATAACCCTTTTGTTCCTAGAGTATAATGATGGGGGAATAATATACTATGGGGAAATGACTTCTATAATGTCAAGAGATTTAGTTATATTGTTGAATTTATCAAGGTATTGGTTTGTGTTTAAGAGAGGGATATTGGCCAGGCTTCTGTGACACATAGATTATATGGGGATAGATATTTACTTTATTCATGAGAGATATCACATGACCAATTTTCAAGTGGATCTGCTATGATGAAATCGAAAATGGTGTTTGTCAGTGGTTATGAATCATTTCATCATCTGTTGGGATCAATTTGGAAATTTTCAATCATATTCTAAGAGGATAAGATTACAAGGTATAATTTTATCCCCAATCTATAATGCAAACATTCAGATAATCCTCCAGGACAATCCAGTAAATTACTACATGAATTTTACTATATACCTTCCATAGATGATATTTGTATCCATTAAAATTTGAATAATCATCCATAGGGAGAATCAAAAAAATTAACCATTTATCACATGGGATCATGGTCCTCATGGTGGTACACTAGATGGTGAGCTATGATATGGACCAAATGCCCTTGTTATTTCATACACATGTTGTGTGAAAAATTCTAACAAGTATAGTGAAATATATTAAGTAATGACAACACCTTGAGTGATTAGGTGTTGGAAGGACCCTTACTTGAGTGATAATGATACTATAATATTATATAAATGATATCTAACACTAACATGATTGATAAGATAGGGGGAATAGGTCATGAGTGACTAGAACCTTGTACCTATCTGGTGAGCTATGATATGGACCAAATTCCCTTGTTGTTATTTCATACACATGTTGGTTGAGAAATTATAACAAGTACAATGATTTATAAAAAGTAATAACAACACCTTGAGTGATAAGGTCCTAGAAGGACCCTTACTTGAGTGATAATGATGTTATCATATTATAACATGATATCTAACCCTACCATGATTGATAAGGTAGTGGTCAATATAATGGCCTCACCTTGAGTGATAAGGTTCTAGATGAACCCAACCATGAGTGATAATGGAGCATTTGGAATGTGATATTAGACCTACCATGGTTAATATGGTATTATTTCAGAAAATGGATTTACATTGATCATAATGTATTAACATGGATGTTTGTTGAGTGAGAAGGTTGGTATGTGATATATAGTTGTATGAGACACTAGCTTCAGTAGTATGGAAGATGTTGGGAGTTGAGTGATAAGCTATATTGAGTGAGAATTATTAGTCTAGGGCTTTGATAAGGGTAAAAGTAGTGGATACATATAAATATGTTGGGCTAGAAAATACATGTGTGAAGATAATTTACTATTTTGAAAGTGTTAAATTACTACTTGTGTAGAGGTAATAAAGAGGTACATGAGGTAAAATATTGATCCTTGGAATTTTTTACTTAGCAGTAATGAGAGATGTGAAACTTTTTTAAGGACATGAATTGATTAGTTGAATGAATGTTTATATATGATTTTGTATTACAAATGGTGTGAAAATTATTAAGGAATATTCCATATATATCTTGAATTTCCTTTCATGTTTAAAATTAATCCAATGGTTTTCATGGATCTCATGAATGAGATCTTCCATACATATCTCAACTCATTCATTGTGGTGCTTATTGATTAAATCCTTATATACTCACCGACCATTGATATACACATTGGACACCTATAGATATTGTTTTGTAAACTTTGACCACATTATATATTTTATAAGATCTCAAAGTGTCACTTATGATTCCATAAAGTATGTTTTCTTAGGAACGTAATCTATAATGTGTGAATTTATGGGGACCCAAAGAATGTATAGGTTGTGGTGTCATGAGAAGGAATATGAAGCATGTTTGATATTGCGGGTTTCCTTTGTTTATTCAGGTTCTACATATGGTTCATTTAAATATTTTCCCCATTAGAAGTGCCTATGACAAGGATTACTAAGAATGTAGTTATGTTTGAGTGGTCAGAAAAGTTTAAAGAGGCCTTCCTAAAAATTCAATGAAGTTTTGATCCTACTGAATTACTATAAATTTATGATTCAGAAATGAGGTCTCCAAATTGATCCCTAAGCATGAATTGGACTTACAGACATTTCTTTCATTGGACACAGAGCTGTAGTATCTATGTGGAAGGTTATATATTGTCCTCATCATACCACATATGAGAATGTGTCAACATTGGAATGATATTAAATCAAAAATCATAGTCAATGTAACATTTTCAAAATTGATAACATTTATCCTTAAATACAAGTACTAGATGTTTCTCAACATAATAAAGTATTAATCTTGATCTATGATGGATATAACATTATTACATTCCATAGTAATTGTACCTGGTTGGATTATGCATGGGGATTTTCCTTCTCATACTCGACTCACTAAATGGGCCTTCCACGGTTTCTATAACATTGATAGTCTAAGTAGGGACATGGATAGAATTATTGATTCTTCCACAAATGTGCCTTATCCGATATACTCAGGTCCTACGAAATAATTATGTAGTTCCCTAATTAGGTTCAAGGAACTCAAGTTCATCTCCATACTCATTCACCTGCCCAACCCCCCCCCCCCCCACTACCCCACCTGCACAACCCCCCTGCCCAGCCCCCTCCCCCTTCCTAGCCTAGCCTAACCCCCCTGCACATCCCACCCCTCCCTCACCTGCCCAGCCCCCCCCACTACCCCACCTGTACAGCCACCACCCCACCTGCACAGCCACCCCTGTCCAGCCCCCCTCCCCCTGCCTATCCTAACCCCTTTCACATCCCACCCCTCCCCCACCTGCCCAGCCCCCCTCCCCCACCTGCACAACCACCACCCCCACCTGCACAACCCCCTGTCCACCCCCTCCCCAATCTGCCTAGCCCCCCACCTACACAACCACCCCCACATATGCACACCCCCTCCCCCCTTCCCCGCCTATGCCCCACCCCACCCCCTGCCCAACCCACCCTCCCCACCAAACCCCCGACACAGCCCCCCTCCTCCCCACCTCACCCCTGCCAAGCACCCCCAACTCCCCCAAAAATTCTAAGAGGGTAGTTTATTCTAAGTTTTAATCGTATTTTTTGGGTTTTTGGTGACCCATTAAGGATTCAATATATGTATTATTTAGAGAAATTAGGTGTTTTGGGATATTTTTGGGGGGTTTAGTTTGGGAGAACTCATGTACATGATGTGTAGTTTTGAGAACACACATCATGTGTTCTTCATACTTGGGAAAGATGGGTTTTGGGAACTAAAAGATTTATACAAGGGGGTGGATTACATGCCATGTAGTGGTGACTCGGGGTGTGCTAGTGGAAGATAAACATGTAGGGTATAAAGCTATATCTAGTGCGAGGTACATGGATATGCATTGTGCATGGGTAGACCTGGTGTGGGAGGGATATATGGATAGGTACATACATGGGAACCATATGTGGGGGAATGAATGTGTATGGGGTGATACATTCCACGCAGTAGGGAATTTTTCATGCTAAGTGGGGCCTTGCATGTGAATGTACCCTGGTGGGGGTAAAAATCATATACCGGAACACATGATGTGTTCTTTGGAAAAGTACACACTGAGTAGTCTATGTCACATGGAATGATGAGACATTTTGGGTTACATATCATGTACCTAAAGTACAGGTTGGATAATTTTTTCCCCTTGTTGTGTTTACCCTATTTTAACCCTGGAGTCAGAATTCGACTTATGAGTATTCAATTTTGATCAGTTTTTCATATAAATTTCCATGGTGGAATACTTTTTGTGTTTGAATGTGGTATTTATGTTGTTTTGGACGAAAATAATTTTTATCAAGATTTCTTCAAGGATTGGATTCAGAATCATCCAGCAGGTTGGGTTGTGAGATGAGAATAATGTGTGAGGGTTATGATATCATTAGTTGGAATGGATTGTAAAATATAACCTAGTTTTGTTCAATGTTCTTTCATATAGATCCTGAAAATTATAATCAAGTGGTATATATGAAGAGATCTTTTTTTATCCTGACATTTTGGTACCTATTTCTCAAGGTTAGAACAGTTGAGGATTACCTCCATTTTTTTGGATTGGAACTATTGGAACGATTGGGATGGGATGATGTTTTGGGATAGATGTTATGGTCAGATTTGATTAAGATATTTATATGCGTCAAAGGAGAATCATGAGGATACCATAGTGGGCTTGTTACTGATTGAGTGACCAGTGTTTTTTATAGCCGTTAATTAATAATTCCCATGTGGAGTGTTCAATCTTGTACTATAGAGCCCTTGTAAGGTAAAATTTTTATGATTGTCCTGAGGACCATTGATAATTCATTGGTTATTAATTTCTTTTATATACCCCATTGGGTGCGTTGTTGATATATGATCAGTTGGAGACGTTGTTGATCGATGATTAGTTGGAGGCCATTTAGGGGCATTTGGGATATTTCTGCACTGGGTGTGTCTTGTGCTTTGGATGTACTAGAGGTACCCCTCATAAGGTGTATGTTCTTACTATGGACTTTCTCCCATTTGAGGTTTCTTTGAATGTCTTGGGCCAAGATTTTGGGTGCAC
The DNA here is from genome assembly GCA_963277665.1 of Viscum album. Classification (NCBI taxonomy): domain Eukaryota; kingdom Viridiplantae; phylum Streptophyta; class Magnoliopsida; order Santalales; family Viscaceae; genus Viscum; species Viscum album. The sequence goes on along the minus strand of OY728132.1, from coordinate 1,843,525,337 downwards.
CTAAGGACACTATAGTTGGAAATCACTTTATATTTTCACATTGAGGACCATGGGAGCCCCGTGTTTAGGTTTGGCACTAAGGTGGGTCAAATAGAGCCAATAGTGGTTGTTTTTAGAGGATAATATCCTAGGGACCATGTAGAGGGTATGTTATTTGTTTTATGTGAGTTGATCGATGCTTTTAGATCAGCTATTTTGATAGTGGTTTGAAGGCTAGATCATCCCATGTTTGGTTGGAATTTGGTCATGAGGTTTGAGGATGTTTCTGGTCAGGACTCTAGTCCAAGGAGGAGACACATATGATATCATAGATCTTGCATTGGAACTATGTTTTGATCTATTTATATCAATTTTTTGACTATATTTAGATGTGATTAGTTATATAATGGGAGATCTGGATGAGTGAAACACCCCTCTAGTTTAATGAGAACTTAGGATAGAGTGGCTTTAACATCGTAATTTGTTGAGGCACTCAGAGAGGCGATTTTTCTAGTCGTTGATGTATTGGTACTACCATCAACATGGATGTTCTTTCACCCCCCATATCTTATCTTTTCTCACCCCCAGCACACCCCCCCCTCTCCCCCACCTGCACAGTCACCTCTAACCCCCTGTCCAGCCCCCTCCACCTCACCTCACCCCTGCCCATCCCCCCTCCAGCACATCCCCCAATCATCCCCACATCATTTTGACCTCTTCAATATCAATCAAAATCATTCTATACAGGTAAATTAAAACAAAACTGCAACCTAAAATGATATATTTCTTGTGTTCATAGGGGGATCATAATAGACAATACATTACAGCAAAATGAAACCAAAAAATCGAAAATAAATGAAGGCATACATACTGATTTAAAGTGAATGAACAAAAATTACTTGAATCAAAGATAAGGTGAACGGTTGTAATGTAGAGTTATAACCCTTGAGATCAGGTAGGGAATAAGGGTTCCAAACACAACCTAAAATTGTAAGGGGATCATAACACGTACCCATTTAATGCGGAAGAATAGGGCATTGGAAAACTAGACCTGTCGCGTAGGGAAGTAGGGTTCGCGTCAAGAGTCGGTTGGGAAATAGGATTCATGTGGATATATTGGGAAAAATCTTGCATATGGGTGAATAGAGCTATTTTTTAGGGTAAAATGAGAAGGGTTATGGGTTCACATCGAGATTTTGGAAAAAAAGCGTTAGTGCTGATGAGTGGGGAACGGGAAGCGGTGATCCACGATCAGCGAGCGGCGAGCGGCGAGTGGCAAGGTGTGGTCGGGATGGGAGAAGCAGCGAGGGGTGGTCGGTATGGGAGCGGCGGCGAGGATGGGAGGAGTATGAGATTGGCATCGAGGGTTTGGAGAAGTGCAACTTAGGGATAGGAAAAGTATCTCGATGGCAGGGTGATTTTAGATAGATATATCCCAACGGTTCATTTGAACCATTGGGGAAAACCAGCTATTATCACCTATATGCCAACAGTTCATATGAACCGTTGGAAATGAATGGAATAGGGTATTTTTCCCAATGGTTTGTTCAAACCGTTGTAAAAAAAGAGTTTGTAAAACTTTTATTTCCAGTAGTGCTAATTCTGATAGGACTGCGAACCACCATAGGGTGTTGTCCTGGAGTAGGGCCAAATCACAGCATGACCGTGGCGTGACCGCGGCATGACTGCAGTGTGACCGCGGCGTGACCGCAGAGTGATCGCGGCATCTTGGCCTGGTACAACAACATCTGTGGGGCAGCATCTTCCGGCCAGGAGCGAAGGGAGTGGGGTAACATTCCACCCGTCGCCTCCCTCCCCATTAACTATGGATGGGTAATGTATCTAAAACTCTATCTAGGTATCATACATCTAATTCTGACAGGACTGCGAACCACCGTGGGGTGTCATCCTGGAGCAGGTCCAAATCACGAAATTACCGCGGCGTGACCGCGACATGACCACAGCGTGACCGCAGCATGATCGCGTCGTGTGGGCCCAGTCTAGCGACATCTGTGGGGCAGCATCTTCCGGCCAGGAGCAAAGAGATCTGGAGGATACGGGGCAACATTCCGGTCGTTGCCTCCCTCCCCATTAAATATGGGTGGGTAATGTATCTAAAACTCTATCTAGGTATCATTCATGAAATTCCGACAGGATTGAGAACCATCACAGGCTGTCGTCCTGGAGCAGGGCTAAATCACGACATTACCGCAGTGTGACTGCGGCGTGACCGCGGCGTGACCGCAGCGTGTCCGCGATGCGTTGGGTTGGTCGAGCGACATCTGCGGGGTAGCATCTTCCGACCAGGATTCCAAATAAATCCTATGTAGTTGTCCTTCACATTATACAAACCGATCTTATGTAATAAAAAACAGACTCTTGATTCAGGATTGTGGTATGATAAAGATATATATTTGATATTCATTGTTTTTAAAAGTGGTACTAGGTAGTTGAAACTACTGATTGAGAGTCAAATTGTGCAGTTGTATTACTTATCAATGGTATATGAATTTCTTGGAACTCTAATAATAAAAACTTAGTCACCTTGAGAACAATAGAATTTGAGTATGTTTTAACATCTTAGGATGCAACACAAATCTTATGGGAGAATTCATATATGTAAAAAATTAGATGTGCATCGAGGCCAAGCAAACACCCCAAACAGTGTTAAGATAAAGCTTATAGTGGGGAGAACCATAAGCCTGACAGGTGTTAATCAATGACACCATTAGTGTTTTTAGATATATGGACTCGAGTAAACACCCAAAGGGGTGGACAAGAGGCCAAGAAAACACCCGAAATGGGTTTTTCCATAAAATAAGGTCACAAAGGACATTATAGAACAAATCAACTATTTAATATGTTATAACAAGGGATCGTTGGAAGGTTGTAGTGAGTGGAACAATGACGCAACGTCTAAAGGGAAATGAAACGGTGGAAAAGAATCACATACCTTAAACAATAAATGTGAGTTTTCGCAGACAGTGCACCTCCATTGGAGGGGTTTTATTATAAAAACATGACTTTATTTATCAAATGAATCAACTATATTAACGAAAAATTATTCAAGATATGCAATTCAATATAATTAATCAGAATTAAGAAAGAAGCTAAATTAAATTTAAAGCATTCTTAAATTAAAGAGGCTACGAGAGGGGCTCTACCTCAAGGTGGAACCAAACCGTCCACTTTGGCTCTTAAAGATTTCTAACTAAAAGTTGCTGCTCCTCCACTAGGTATACGCACCTTCACACACATGCAAGGAGACCTAGCCCCTATGCACACACCCGCATGGCCATGATCATGTGCAAGGGGATCCTTGCACATATGCTTATATGCATATATCTGTCTCCACTCACCCACGTATGCATATATATATATACATGGGCACAACTAGCCCCATACGTGCATAATCACTGCCATGGGTGATTGTAAACGTAACTAGGGAACCTACATACATATACTCACTTACCTATGCACACGCAGGCTAGTCACCCATGACTTGGTGACTCGAAACCAACGAGTAGGGATCAATGCACTACACAAAGGATATTAAGAACCTTAAAACACATGAAGAATGCTACATAACCAGTGAAAAACAAACCAATGGCATTAATGCCTTACCCAGATTGGCAGAAGAGAACCAATTCCACCCGAACCAACACGAAACGATCCAACGCCCTACCGAAAACATAATATGGAGTCAAAAACACTAAAGCCCCAAATAAATGAGGTGCGATACAAGTAGTAACCATATAATATTACCTCGGATCAAAGCCGGTGGACTGAATAAATCTGAACTCCTTCTGGCCCCCTTCGTAGAATATAAGTACCCTATGTCCATAGAAAGTAGTCAAAGATCTAAGTGACCAATGCGATAAAGAAAATAAAGTAAAAACTAAACTAAAACATACCTGTCTCCTGTGACTATACCTGTCACCGCCCAACATATAAGTACCACAACGCCCCATGGGTCAAATCATGTTCCTGCAAGAAAAGGGGAAATAGATCAATGTTTCAAAATGATACTATCAAATAGTACATTCCTATTAATTAACAATTACTCTTCCTATTAATGGTATAAAATCAATTTGGCCCAAGTTTCACCTTAGTTTTTTTGTTCGATATAAGGGATGAGTTCTTATTATTCATGGTTTTTATGTTTACACATGAGATATTTATTTAAAAATGATGCATGTATTTGGCATTATTATTTATGGTTTTATTTCTTAGCATGTTGCCATGGGGCCTGTCCACATGAATAATTCTTGGAATGTAGGGTTCAGTTGAAATTTATGCTCTTTAATGTGAATGATTTCACTAACTATGAGGATTTAGATCAAGTAAAATATTCCGAATATGATTGGGTATTGTAGTGATAGCTGTTTCAATTGTACATCTAGCGTTTGTTGAGAAAATACTTATGAGGATGGATTTGAATCTTGGTAGGTTCTTAGAGTGGGATGGTCCCACTGAGTATATATAATGTATTATGAAAGGTTTTACTCCATTTAATGATTCAAGAGTCCAACTAAATAGATGAAGGATGAGATGCTAGTGTGGGTATTGGGTATTGTCGGACAGATTGACATTATAATTCCAAGAGGCTTGGTGTGATTTAGCTTAGGATGAAACCTGGTTAGTGGGGATGGGTTATAATACATGATTTTTATGAGGTTCTTGACCGGATTATTGAGAATATAATGTAGATGGGTTTGGCATGGTGTGATTTTGTGACTAGGACAATCATAAGGTTAATAGTCCTATTTGACTAGTTGGATGATGAGATGTGCATCGAGGCATGGGATAATCCTCGAGAGATGAGTCTAGACTATGTGACAGAGAGGATAGACTAGGATAGGTTTGATATGATTGGGTGAGTGGCCAACCCATGCGAGAATGATATGATGTATGGAGACACATGGAGACACTTGGGGTTATTCATGCTATCTCATGGAGACACTTGGGGTTATTTCATGACTCCAACAAACTCTAGAAATGTTCCCACACGATGTTTTAGAAAAACAATTCCATATCATGGAAGACCCCAAGGATCCTCAATCTTCCAATGTTTCCTCACACTCACACCTCATGGTATTACATTATACAAGTGATCTACGTCAAAATATATTCTTTGGATAGATATCATATCCATCACCGAACCACAAATAATCCTTTGAGGGATTAATCAGTCTGGAAAAATTCTGATTTCTGACCTTCTTAGTAAACAACCCATAAAAATTTTACTTTCTTTTCTTTTTTGTATTTTGAAAAGGAATATATTACGAATGAAACACAAAAAATGGTAAATGCATCGCAAACACATAATCAGGTGAGCATATCGTACATCTATGGAAGTGGAAGCATCCCATGATCTTTGAATGTCCCGCCCACACTTGTTCAAAGATATCCATACGCATTGTAGAATAAGTAGGGTATGAATGGAAAAAATATTTAAATTGCTTCATTCTAATAGGCCAATAATGGAAACTAAGTGTTAAATGATGGATAGATGTCAGGTGGGTCTTAGGAAAAAATTTTCTATGAAAGACTCCTAAATCATTTTAGTTTTATACATTTTCAGTCATCACTAAGATAAGATCTCAGTGCAAGTTCTAGTCAATTTACATGCCCCTGGAATCTATCAAGAAATATTCCTAGATAAGAGTATGAAATTTAAGGATTAGATTCCTCTTGGCTAGTGAGAATAAAAAAATGGCAATCAGAAAGGGCATAAATCCTATGTAATTGGTCAATTAGTCACTATTTCGAAGATTTTGAATTTGAATTAATTCCCTAAACATAGCAATCATTATAAAAAAATCTTAGTAGGAGTCAAAAATGGTCCTTGGAACTTTTACACTTAACTTTTTTTAATGACAATGTCATAATGATTCTCAAGTTTAAATCATTCTTATTATTTTGAAGAATGTCTCATATACAAGTGAGAATAATAAAAAATCCAAGTGCATCACATGTGAAACTGTGAGAAACTCCCCCTACACTTAAAATGAGGTACTATCCCTACTGTCAATGAAATATAGGTGAGAGTGGTGTGGCAGAAATTTTTAATGTTTGTGGGAATAGATATCGGAAAAAATGAAAATAAAAGGGAATTGAGAGCTCCATGGGAAAATCGGTATGCCCTGGGGGTGTTTTCTACTGTAATCCTGTGTACCTGAAAAAGTGTTAGAGAACGAAATCCATTACAAGATAAAAAATATCAGTTCACTGAGATAAATAGTTGGAAGAGTATATAAACGGGAAAATAATGATCAAGAACCCTGACGGGAGGAGAGGGAGCTGAGAGGGGGGGGGGACACCCCGCAGAGTATTCGGCCATGGGGGGTCTTACGCGCGACTGGAGAGGGGGTCGGGGGACGTTAGAGGAGGAGATTGAGGGGGGGGGGGGGATGTCCCCAGGTGGGGAAGATGAGAGGGGAGGGGGGAACGTCACCGGGAGCCGACAGTGAAGGGGGACGTCGTCATCGGAGAGGGAGCCGAGAGGGGAAGGGGAACACCACCGGAGGAGAGGGTGGGTGCCGGGAGGTGGAGCCGGAGGCCAGGAGGAGATAGAGATCGGGGAGGGGGGAGGGGTTTGGGAGGTGGAGGTCGGGGATAGTCCTGGATGAGGGGCCCTAAATTGGGTGTTAAATTTTTTTTCTTTCCTAACGGTTTAACAAAACTGTTGGGAAAACCCAATATAAAACACCTTATACCAACAGTTTAGTAGAACCATTGGTAAAGGGTCTTTATCCCAACGGATTTTTTAAACCGTTGGGAAATAATTGTTGTTATAGGTCCCAATTATAGTAGTGTACCCACTTTTTAGGATTGATGACCTCCTTGATCAGCTGATTAGATCACGGCGGTTCTCGAAGATAAACCTCAGATCAGGCTATCACCAGCTCAGAGTACAAGATGAGGATGTGGAGAAAATGAATTTTAGATGTCGGTATGACCATTATGAGTTCTTGGTTATTCCATTCTGCGTGACCAACGCTCCAGTGGTGTTCATGGGAATCATGAACAGAATATTTCAACAATACCTTGATCGCTTTGTATTAGTCTTCATCGAAGACATTCTTATCTACTCATCTACTGAGGAGGAGCATGTCTATCAATTTCAGGTAGTACTGGACACACTATGAGGGCACCATCTTTGTGGTAAGCTCTCGAAGTTCCAGTTTTGGATCTAAGAGGCCCACTTTTTGGGACATGTCATATTGGAGGCTCGAGTTGGAGTGGATCCAGTGAAGATTGAGGCGGTACTTACTTGGGAGCCACCCAGGAGTCTGACAGAGGTACGAAGTTTCCTGGGTTTGGATGGATACTACTGGAGGTTTGTGCCAGATTTATCCAGAGTTGCAGCACCTCTATCAATGTTGAAAAAGAAGGGGAAACCCTTTATGTGTTCAGAGAGATTCCATTAGAGTTTTCAGTAGTTGAGGTAGAGGATAACTAGTGCTCTCATCTTGAGGCTTTTAGAGGAGGGCGTAGGGTATGTAGTCTACTACGACACATAAGGGACTAGTCTTTGATGTGTACTGATGCAAGAGCGAGTAGTGATCACATATGGTTCTCGAAATATAAGGCATCACGATCCGAACTATTCTACCCATGACCTGGAGTTAGCAGCAGTGGTATTTACCTTGAAGATGTGGTGAAATTACTTGATGGGAGAGCATTTATGAGTGTAATATGATCACAAGAGTCTCAAATATATCTTCTTTCAGAAGGTCCCGAACCTGAGAAAACAACGTTGGATTTAGATCATCTAGGACTATGACTTTGAGAAAGTATATACTCTTGGCGAAGGGGAACATTGTAGCAGATGCACTCAGCAGTAGATACGGTATATAGCTTCTTGGAGAGGCGATGGAGCAGCTGGCTGCTTTCCAGACTTCCTTCGTGAAATGTGTTGGAGAATCATTCCTTCAGTCTCTTACAGTCACTCCCCCACTTCATCAGCGAGTTAGGGAGGCGCATTGGGTGGACACTAACTACGAGTGTTGACGTTCTTAGATATCTATAGGGAAGGAACCTGATGGATTTTCTGAAGGTGGGGAGCATGTAATCCTATTTAGAGGATGCACCATGGTACCAGTTCCACTTTAGGAGGAATTCTTGAGGGAGTTCCACACATCCCCTCTAGCGGTACATCCAGGAGTGGCGAATATTTACCAGGATCTCCGATGATAGCACTGGTGGCCGAGAATGAAGAAAGAATTTCTAGAGTTTGTCTCTCGATGCCTCACATGCTAGCAAGTGAAGGCAGAGCACCAGGTACCAGCCGGCTTGGTTTAGCCTTTAGAGGTCCCATAGTGGAAGTGAGATGGGATATCCATGGACTTCGTGATAGGAATTCCACGTACATCCAGGGGTCATGACTCAATTTGGGTGATCGTCGTCCGACTCACCAAATCGGCCCACTTCCTACCGATCAGAGAGCATGGTTCAGTAGAGAGCTTAGGATGCCTCTATGTATAGTGGATTGTGGGTTACAATGAGTACCCTCGACGATTGTCTCTAATCACGATGCACATTTCACTACTGGAAAAACAGGTATTTGCAACGGGCTATTTGCGACGGGATCCCGTCGCAAATAGCCATTTGCGACGGGGTCCCGTCGCAAATAGCCCGTTGCGGAAAACGCCGTCGCAACTAAACTTATTTGCGACGGGACCGTCGCTAAATCCTTTTTTTGCGACGTGCATTCTCCCCGTCGCAAATAGTATTCCGTATTTTTGTAAAAAACTTATTAAACAGTTATTGCGACGGGCCCGTCGCAAATACCTTTTGCGACGGGACCCGTCGCAAATAGTTTTTGCGACGGGCCCGTCGCAATAACGTTTTTTTTAAAATAAAAAAATTAATAATACTAGTATTTGCGACGGGAACCGGGACCCGTCGCAAATACTATTCATAGTAATTGCGACGGGACCCGTCGCAAATACTCTTTTTAAAAAAAAATAAAAAATTATTAATAATACTAGTATTTGCGACGGGCATAGTATCCCGTCGCAAATACTATAAAAAAAATAAAAAAAATAAATTATTAATAAATTATTTTAATTAATATAATAATAGAATTATAATTTACAAATGAAAATAATAAATTATTTTAATTACTATAATAATAGTAGAATTATAATTCAAAAATAAAAATAATAGAATATTAATAAATAATTTAATTAATATAATAATATTATAATTATAATTCATAAATAAAAAAAATATTAATAAGTTATTTTAATTAATATAAAAATAATAGAATTATTTTACATTCAAATATTAAAATAATTCAAGTATTACAAAAAAATAATTAAATTATAATATTATAAAATTTTAATATATATATAAAATTTTATTATATAAATAAAATTTTAATATATATATAAAATTTAATATTATAAAATATAAATATTATTATTATTCATATTAATATTGTTATTTAAAAATATAATATTATTAATATTTTATAATGAGACAGAAACTACGAATAGAAAAAAAAATATTTTGATTTCACAAATTTTATAACAGAAATACAAACTCTAATCTGTAGGAGGGGGGGGGGAGGTGGGGGATCTGCAGATGGTGGTGGAGGAAACTCCATCCCTAAAGCATGAGTGAGTCGGCGCATGTACTCCATCTGCTCCTGATGCTGCTGCTGCCACCGACTCGTCTGCTCCTCGTACAGCTGCTGCTGGCGTCGACGCTCCTCCTCATGCTGCTGACGTATCTGCTCCTGCTCCTGTCGGAGACTCTCTATCTGTGCAGTCTGAGATCGCAACTGCTCCTCATACTGTGTAGAAGAAGATGCACGAGCTCCCCTCGAGCTGGACGCCGACATCGCAGCACTGCCATAATAATCTCCGGGAGTCAGTCGAGAGCCGATACCAACTACCCGGCCCTTCTCGAAGGCATACTGGGTGGCCTGCATCCATGCCGCCTCATCAAACTGACGGGCAGTGTTCTGATCTGATGACTCGGCCTGACTCTCAGGCCGGGCCTGTGCCGCTGCGGCCTCATATGACTCCTATAGTTGCAATTTAAAATTAAAATTGTGAATATATTATATGCAGTTAATTTTTAAACTTGAAAACAAATAATACTGACCACGATGTGATGCTGACGATCACCTCTGAGCTCCCCAGTAGCAGGATCACTATACATCCTCCGATATACATCGTACTCTGTAATATCGGGGTGCTCGACAGCCTATAAGAATAAAAAATAAACTGTTAATATTTATAGTTATATAAAATATTTATAAATAATGTACGTACCAGATGCTATCTATGAGTACTGAAAGAACGACTCCCAGCTCGATGAGTCACCTCCTGCCTCCCCCGATTCTGCCTCCCCACCGATGATCTCCTCTGAAAGGCACCACTCAACCAGTGCGCACATAATCCATCCCATACATGGGATGAAATGTACTCTGGTCGGTGTGCTCTACATGACTCCTCAAAATCTGACACTCCTGCTTTCTTCATCGCAGCTTTTCTTAAATTGTGCAAAAACTGACGAAGGCGATCACGCATGGCCACCTCCCATGCCTCGTGGATGGCGTCATGCATGGTATCCTCGATCGGATACCATAAACCCTACAAATAAATCAAAATATCAAGTTAGAAATGAAATAATTTTCAAAATAAAAATTATTTATTTACGTACGTACCAACCAATGGCCGAACATGGCCTGCTGCACATCAATGGGAATCTGCTCCCATGTGGTCCACGGCTGAGAGAAATAGTTGCGCAAAATAGCGCTGCCCTGTCCGACTGCTATATGCGAAAAACTGAAAAAATAATAAACATTTATTATGTGAATAGATTAATGAAATCTTAGTCAAATTCACAGGTTATTACACAGGTTATCACACCTCCGGGTGCGCGGATCAAACCCAAGACGTGGACGTCGCTCGGGGACGGGGTCAGGAATCATCAATCGTGCAAGACCGCGCCCCCTCCGCGTACTCCCTGGAGCGCCTGCAGGCTGAGGGTCATCTGCCAGCAACTCATCCACATCGAAAGGCAGGTCAGCCTCCGTCAACTCACGAAATGTGGCCTCGTCCATCTGAAACAGAAAATATTAATATTAGCAAATAATTGATAATTACTATTATATATACATATATACATATTATGATTGTATATAAATACCATGGAATTCTATAAGTGTTCATCTTCATCATCATCTTCATATATGTCAATGTCATCTTCATATTCCTCCTCAACATCATCGATATCCATTCGAGTTGCAGTTGCTTCATCTCTTACCATTTCAAATTCATGTGTGACATCATTAACATCATCGTCATCACCGACTCTTAAATGTGGGGTGTCGTCATCGATACTCATATCTCTTTGTAAAAAAGATTGATTTTGAGTACTCTCTTGAAAAACTTCAATTCTTTGCACATCAGTGAAAGCACATTCACTTTGACTAAACTGATTGTCTCGAATTTTGATTTTTATTACACTCCACCAATCAGTCAAGTCTCTTGATGTTGCACAGTACTTTGCATAATAAACTTGATATGCCTGTTGAGCCAATAAGAATGGTTCATTTACTGCGAGAACACTTTTACATTTAATATCGATGATTCCATGAGTCGGATGAACACGCACGCCTCTCTCTGTATCCAACCACCGACATTTGAACATGGTTATGTAATGTTGTCCAAGATAACAGAGTTCAATGATTTCATCAAGTATGCCATAAAAGTCAACTTCATTTTCTCGATGATGAGATCCTCTCAAGCTAACTCCACTGTTCATTGTTTTTTTCGATTCCCCATATGCATGAGTGTGGAATCGAAATCCATTCACCACATATGCATTATAAGTTTTAACAAGTTTGGAAGGTGGGTTACTCAATACACACAGCCGTTTGTCAATTTTATTAGCATGTCGAGACACCTGAAGATTTGTGAAATAATTATCAATATAGTAAACTATACATTGAATGAGTTGCTAAATGATAAAGAATTTATGTTACCAGTTTTTGAAACCACTGAGAGAAATTTTTCAGTCGCCGTTCTTCGAGAGCAGCTGCTGTAATTTGTGGAATTTGTTTCTTGATATGATTATCATACAACCTATAAAAACCAAAGTTATTTACTGTAACATAAATGATAGAATAAGTGATATAAACACTTACAGTAAAACTGATGTCATCTCTTCACAGTTGAGCAGAACATACGTATGAGCTCTATGATGTTCATCATCTAAAAGCCAGCGTTCAGAAACTCCACCAAAACCAAGCTCTGACTGGTTGAAAACAGATAATTGATTGTCGATTTCATCAATATTCCTCTCATTCCGTCCCATTCGGTTGTGTTTTGAAGGATACTCAGATTCAAAATAATGGGAGCAGAAAAAAGATATTTCCTCTTGCAAATAAGCTTCTGCAATAGATCCTTCAACAGATGCTTTGTTGCGTACTTTTCTTTTCAATTTTTGCATGCATCTTTCAAATGGGTACATCCATCGAAACTGTACCGGACCTCCACATTTGGCTTCATATGGCAAATGTAACATCAAATGTTCCATTGAGTCGAAGAAAGACGGTGGAAATATTTTTTCCAGTTTACATATAATTACAACAACATCTTTTTCAAGTTTGCCTAGAGCATCATAATCTGCCGTAGCCGCACAAATTTCCCGAAAAAAATGAGACATGTCTATTATGGAATCCCAAATCACAGAATTCAACAGACCTCTTAATCCAATGGGTAGAAGTCTCTCCATTATAACATGACAATCATGACTTTTCAATCCAGTAATATGACCATTCTTTACACATCTACCCAAATTGGAAGCACAGCCATCTGGAAGTCTCAAATCTGCAATCCACTGACAAAATAATAAACGGTTTTCTTTAGACAGTGTATAAGCTGCTTTTGGTTTCAGTAACCTTTCTGTTCTGACATTCTCAAATAGTTCCAATTCTGGACGCCTGCAAATTTGGGCAAGATCTAAACGTGCATTTACATTGTCTTTGCTCTTTCCTGGCGTATCCAAAACTGTATGAAACAAATTATCAAAATAGTTCTTCTCAATATGCATGACATCTAACATGTGTCGGACCAACAAATCAGACCAATATGGCAAATCCCAAAATATGCTACGTTTAATCCAATTGTGTTCTTTCCCAAAACCAGAAATTTTCTGTTGGTTTATTGTGGGACCAAAAGTGATGGGAGGTAATGAAAATACAACCGATTTTAACTTCGAACCTGATAGCATTTTTGGAGGTCCATCCCTTTCAGCTGTTCCTTTTCTGAAATGAGATCTGTTTCTGCGAAAAGGATGATCAGCTGGAAGAAATCTGCGATGACAGTCAAAATAACAAGGTTTCTTTCCATGAATGAGCATAAATGCTTTGTTCTCTCCCATACAGTAAGGACATGATTTCTGACCATGTGTACTCCAGCCATATAACATCCCATAAGCCGGGAAGTCACTTATTGTCCACATCAATGCTGCTCTCAGTATGAAATTCTGTTTCGTTGCAACATCATATGTACTGACACCAGTACTCCATAATAAATTTAATTCATCAATCAATGGCTTCAAATAAACATCAATATTTTTCTTCGGATGTCCTGGAATTAGTAAAGTCAAAACGATATATGGCTCCTTCATCAACATCCATGGAGGTAAATTATACGGAGTTAAAAAAACAGGCCAACATGAATATTGACTACCATAAGATCCAAACGGACAGAAACCATCAGTGGAAAGGCCCAGTCGAACATTTCTAGCTTCTAAAGCAAATGATGGATGCACTCTATCAAAATGTTTCCATGAATCACCATCGGCTGGATGATTCAAGCTTTTATCGGTTGAAATATTCTCTTTATGCCATGACATCATTGTCGCTGTATTCTTAGACATGAATAAACACTGAAGTCTGGATGTAAGCGGAAAATATCTCAACTGTTTTACAGGAATCAAACCAGACTTCCCGTGTTGTCCTTCTTTATATCTCAATTGCCCACATGTGGGACAACTATCCAACGACTCATTTTCCCCTGAATATAAAATGCAGTCATTTGAACATGCATGAATCTTCTGACAAGTAAGTCCCAAATTTCGAACCAACCTCTTACTTTCATAGTAATTTGCAGGTAAAACATTTCCTTCGGGTAACAGTGTTTTCAGCAAAGAAAATATCTGGTCAAAACATGTGTTTGACATTCCGTTATCTGATTTGATAGCCATAAATTTTGCAACTGCTTCTAATTTACTCATCTTGCAGCCAGGATATGATGCATCCTCAGCAGACTTCAACAACTCATAAAATTCAGACCGTCCCAACTCAGGATTTGAAACTATATCAGCCGGAGTTTCTGTATGTTGAACAGATGAACCTGCAACATCATGTACTAAATCTTGAAACTGGGATGGATCCGGAATCAAGTTGGTATCACCTGCTCTGGAACTGCGTTCACCGTGTTGATACCAAAAAACATAATCTGCTTGAAAACCAAAACGCAAGAGATGTTCCCCCACTTTGTCAAACATGTCAAACGTTCTCAATGAACATTTTCTACAAGGGAATTTTATCTTTCCTTCTGAAACAAATTCTGGATTTGATGCCGCAAATGATAAAAAACTCTCCACACCCTCTATATATACTGGATTTAAACCAGAACCATTTGGATTTCTACGTTGATTTATCCATATGCGGTCATCTAATAATGACTGTTGATGACCTCGTTGTTCCATATTTTTCTATAAAATATAAAAGCATTACTGGTTTTGAATAATTTGTTAGAAAAAACACAAGCAAGGATTGAATATATTGAGAATAAAGCAAAACCTGTTACAAATATTGATAATTTTAATATTATATTGATTTTTTATTTTTTTAATAATACTAATATAATTTTTTTCATAAATATTAATTATATAATAATAACATCATTACATTATTAGTATATTTTATTATTAATATTAAAATAATATAATTTTCTATATTATATACAATTCTCCTTTCATCTGTGTGTTTCACAATCTGTCTCCACATGTAATATTGGCATTCACTTTCACCTCTCCATTGGCAAGTAGGTTGATAATTTTGAAAAAGAATGCCAATATTACATGTGGAGACAGAAAAAACACAGAAGAAAAAATAATTGTATATAATATAGAAAATTATATTATTTTAATATTAATAATAAAATATACAAATAATGTAATAAGGTAATTATTCCAAATTATTGGTAAGTATTTCAAATTATTGGTAATTATTCCAAATTATTGGTAATTATTCCAAATTATTGGTAATTATTGCTAATTATTTCTAATTATTGTTAATTATTGCTAATTATTGCTAATTATTGCTAATTATTGCTAATTATTGCTAATTATTGCTAATTATTGCTAATTATTGCTAATTATTGCTAATTATTGCTAATTATTGCTAATTATTTCTAATTATTGCTAATTATTGCTAATTATTGCTAATTATTTCTAATTATTGATAATTATTTCTAATTATTTCTAATTATTGCTAATTATTGCTAATTATTGCTAATTATTGCTAATTATTCCTAATTATTGCTCATTATTCCTAATTATTGCTCATTATTGCTAATTATTGCTAATTATTGCTAATTATTGCTAATTATTATAATTATTACTAATTATTGCTAATTATTAGTAATTAATGCTAATTATTGTTAATTATTACTAATTATTGTTAATTATTGGCAATTATTGTTAATTAATACTAATTATTAGTAATTAATACTAATTATTGGTAATTAATACTAATTATTGGTAATTAATACTAATTATTGGTAATTAATACTAATTATTGGTAATTAATACTAATTATTGGTAATTAATACTAATTATTGGTAATTAATACTAATTATTGGTAATTAATAATCATTATTGGTAATTAATAATCATTATTACTAATTATTGGTAAATATTACTAATTATTCCTAATTAATACTAATTATTCCTAATTAATCCTAATTATTCCTAATTATTGTTAATTATTACTAATTATTGTTAATTATTTCTAATTATTACTAATTATTTCTAATTATTACTAATTATTTCTAATTATTACTAATTATTTCTAATTATTACTAATTATTTCTAATTATTACTAATTATTTCTAATTATTACTAATTATTTCTAATTATTTCTAATTATTACTAATTATTTCTAATTATTCCTAATTATTGCTAATTATTACTAATTATTGCTAATTATTTCTAATTATTGCTAATTATTGCTAATTATTACTAATTATTCCTAATTATTACTAATTATTTCTAATTATTCGTAATTATTACTAATTATTGCTAATTATTACTAATTATTCCTAATTATTGATAATTATTCGTAATTATTACTAATTATTGGTAATTATTACTAATTATTGGTAATTATTGGCAATTATTGTTAATTATTCCTAAATATTGATAATTATTGGTAATTATTAATAATTAATACTAATTATTGGTAATTAATACTAATTATTGGTAATTAATACTAATTATTGGTAATTAATACTAATTATTGGTAATTAATACTAATTATTGGTAATTAATACTAATTATTGTTAATTATTACTAATTATTGTTAATTATTTCTAATTATTACTAATTATTTCTAATTATTACTAATTATTTCTAATTATTACTAATTATTTCTTATTATTACTAATTATTACTAATTATTTCTAATTATTTCTAATTATTTCTAATTATTACTAATTATTTCTAATTATTACTAATTATTTCTAATTATTACTAATTATTGCTAATTATTACTAATTATTGCTAATTATTTCTAATTATTGCTAATTATTACTAATTATTGCTAATTATTACTAATTATTACTAATTATTGATAATTATTCGTAATTATTACTAATTATTGGTAATTATTACTAATTATTGGTAATTATTGGCAATTATTGTTAATTATTCCTAAATATTGATAATTATTGGTAATTATTAATAATTAATACTAATTATTGGTAATTAATACTAATTATTGGTAATTAATACTAATTATTGGTAATTAATACTAATTATTGGTAATTAATACTAATTATTGGTAATTAATACTAATTATTGGTAATTAATACTAATTATTGGTAATTAATACTAATTATTCCTAATTAATACTAATTATTCCTAATTAATACTAATTATTGGTAATTAATACTAATTATTGGTAATTAATACTAATTATTCCTAATTAATACTAATTATTCCTAATTAATACCAATTATTCCTAATTATTGTTAATTATTCCTAATTATTACTAATTATTGGTAATTAATACTAATTATTGGTAATTAATACTAATTATTGGTAATTAATACTAATTATAGGTAATTAATACAAATTATTGGTAATTAATACTAATTATTGGTAATTAATACTAATTATTGGTAATTAATACTAATTATAGGTAATTAATACAAATTATTGGTAATTAATACTAATTATTGGTAATTAATACTAATTATTGGTAATTAATACTAATTATTGGTAATTAATACTAATTATAGGTAATTAATACTAATTATAGGTAATTAATACTTATTATTGGTAATTATTACTAATTATTACTAATTATTCTTAATTATTGATAATTATTGATAATTGTTTCTAATTATTAGTAATTAAATGAATAATTATCAATAATTAGAAATAATTACCAATAATTATAAATAATAACATTATTAATATATTTTATTATTAATATTAAAATAATATAATTTTCTAATTTATATACAATTCTTCTTTCATCTGTGCGTTTTCTATCTCCACATACAAATAATACATGTGAAGACAGCAAACACACAGATGAAAAAAGAATTGTATATATATAAAAAATTATATTATTTTAATATTAATAATAAAATAAACTAATAATGTAATAATGTTCTTATTCCTAATTATTGGTATTTATAACTAATTATTAATATTTATTCTTAATTATTAAAAATTATTACTAATTATTCCTAATTACCAAACAATACTAATAATTTAAATTTATTAAATAATAAAACAATGTAAACATAATTAAATTACAACTAATTAATGATAATTGAAACTAATAAAAAATTAAAAATAAATAAAAAATTAAAAATACCTTGAAAAATGATCTGTTCTGATCGTTCTTGAAAACTTTAATATCAGCTCCGGAGAAACAAATTAAACTGGAGAAAAACTCAACTCTAGAAATATAATTTTCAGAGAAGGAGAAGATAAGGAATGAGAATGAAATGAAAAAAACGGATGGGGGTATTTATAGGTTAGATTATTTGCGACGGGACCATTTGCGACGAGAATCCCGTCGCAAATATTATTATTTGCGACGGTACCCGTCGCAAATACCTTAGCCAACATTTATTACGGTCAACCGGTAAATAGTTATTTGCGACGGGTCCCGTCGCAAATAACCCCTGCCGACATAGTATTTGCGACGGGGGGATATTCCCGTCGCAAATACCTTTTACCGCCGCCGGTTATTTGCGACGGGGAAAGCAATCCCGTCGCAAATAGTTTTCCCGCGATTTGGCGCGCATCGCGGGAAAACTATTTGCGACGGGGAAAGAAATCCCGTCGCAAAAGCCTCCTTATTTGCGACGGGGAAATACCCCCGTCGCAAATAAGTTTTTAACATGACTATTTGCGACGGGAATAAATCCCGTCGCAAATAACCCGTCGCAATTGCTCATTTTTCCCGTAGTGTTTTACTTGTCGACTATGGAAGGGGTTGTAGGAGGATTTCGGGATGCAGCTTCGTTTGAGCACCGCCTTCCATCCTCAGACGGATGGCTAGACTAAGCAGACCATTCATACCCTCAAGGACATGTTGTGTGATTGTGTCCTTAACTTTGGTTGTAGATGGGAGGATCATTTTCCATTGGTGGAGTTTTCATACAACAACAACTATCACTCAACCATTGGGATGACACCTTTTGAGGTGCTGTAAAGGCGACCTTGAATATCATCTTTTTACTGGACTGACCCAGGGGAGTCAGCACTCGTAGGACTAGAGATGGTTCGGGCTACCACAAAGAAGGGGAAGATCATTTGGGAGTGGATAAAGACTACACAAAGCAGGCATAAGTCGTATGCCGAATAGAGACAAATATCTCTAGAGTTTGAGGGTGGTGACCACGTCTTTCCACGGGTCTCACCTAAACGAGGATTGCGGGGATTTTCCCGAGGCAGAAAGTTGTCTCCAAGTTTCATAGGACCCTTTTAGGTCCTCAGAATAGATGGTGCGGTGGCTTACCGATTAGCTCTTTGACCTCATTTTCACCAAGTGCACGATGAATTCCACATATCCCAGATGAGGAGATACTTGCATGACTCTTCTCACATCATCGACCATGGCGAGCTGGACATTGATAATGGGGAAATGTTTGTAGAGGTTCCAATATAGATTGAGGATCGATAGGTGCAGGTACTTTCTGAACGATCGATACCTCTGGTGCGTGTTTTCTGGTAGCATAAGAACCACCAGGAGAGTACATGGGAGTGGGAGGCTCAGATTCATGCTCAGTACCCCCACTTGATCCCTTAGTTTGAGTTGTGGCTCATGGGGAAGTAAATCCCTAAGGTGGGGAGAATGTAAAGATCTAGAACTTCCATGTAATTTTTTTAATTAAATGGGAATTATAAGAGTTCCCAAAAATTGAGGGCGCGTGATTCTGAGGACCGGTGTGCCCAGAATGAATTTCTGAACTTTTATTCAGGTACGTTCAGTAAACGTACGTGTGAGTTTTTGTAACTTTTGAACTGTTGCTCGGAATTGAAATCTGAGGTTACCGTTGAACTCACAACGCCGATATTCACTTTAGGAGACCTTCACCTCGACCACAGTGGGTCAAGAGTGAAAGATAGTTTTTGTGTTTTTTGTGAAGGAATAAAATAAAATAAAAATGTGTAACATTTTTATTTTCTTTTGTTGAAACCTTCCTTTTGGATGTTTTAAAGGTGGGGACCACCTGTACTAAACCCTATCAACATAGGATATTGTGTTGGGGACCACCCGAGCCTAACTTTACATGTGGGTTATGGTGGTGGGGACCACTCGAGACATAAAACCCCTTGAAACCCTTCGAACTCCCTCTTAATGGGGGAAAACCTCTTGAGCTCCTCCACTAAATTATGCCAACTCTCCTCTTTAATTAATTAGGCCGACCCATCAATTAATTAATTAATCTATTTTAAAATTATTCCAACAAACATAATAGATAACTTGTTCTATTATGTGGTCTACCTTTCATTTTGGTGGAATTGGGGAGAGAATAACTATTTGGAGAAAGATCTCCAATGAAGAACGCCAATGAGGAACACCTCCAATGACGAACGAACCAACGATCGAGGAAATGTCGACGTCACTGCCGTCCGACTATCACCAATAACATCATCTCCTTCCTCACGACCTCCGTGAACGAATCTTCAAGGTAGGTGTTGTTATTTAATTCATGAATTTACTCATTCTTGGAAAGCATGGAGAATACAGATCAACCTAAAAGAGTTTATCCATGATTCTTATGAAATTGTTGAGTTTGACGATTCAGGATTAATGATTATGTTGAGACACTTGCGACTACCCTAACACAGAGGGTGCGGGACAAACAAACATTGCCTGACCCCTCCGCCGTTCTTCTTTTGTGTGTTCTTCGCGATGGTGATGGAGACTGGTGCCGGCCTTCGGCACCGGTGGAACACGAGAACAGCGGCCGACACCACCACCGACCATGACGAAGACAACGATGCCGCCCTAGGGCCTCGATCCGCCTGTGGCTATCGCCGTCCACGGCATCCACCATCTTTGGATGGTTTCTCCCCACTCCCTCACGTCATCTACGGATCCGCCGCCCTGTAGCCCCGCTGGACTGCCCGCAACCCTGATGCGACGCCTCATGGCTCCGCTGTCCGCGACCCTACCGCACCACCCCGCGACTTCACCGTCCTTGCGGCCCCGCGGCCTCCGTGCTGCACAGCAGGGCCACCCAGTGTGGGATGGGCGGAAATATGGGCTGGGTTGACCAAAACTGGGTTGTCCCAGGCTGGGTTAGGATGGGTCGGTCTGACCGGGTCGGACCAGACCCAGACCCACTACGACTCATTTACAATATTTTGGCCATAACATTGGCACCGGACATCCGTTTGATGAACCATCAGCGGCGTTGGAAACATTAGAGAGAGATGGTAATTTTTAGTATACACCACTTGAGATTTGGGTAATGTTGGAATATTATCGGGCTAGATCGAGCATGAATCCAACCTGGCCCACGGGACAAAAAGGCTAATAACTCACAGACCGGGCGTCCGATTGACACACCGTCTGTTGCGTTGAGACCCGTATGACGTGGTGGTCCTTTTAGATACTTTCATTGAGACATTTTGGTAGTTAGAGTATCGACTAATGGCTCGAGTAGTGTACCCTCTCGGAGACGAGAAAGGTTAGCGTGGGAACCGAGTAGCTGGCTGTGACTTGAGGAAGAGATCCTTTGTGGGTCTGTGATTGAGGGTCCCACATAGAACCGCTCTAGGATTCCATGAGGGTCTACCCGATAGATCCTATGTGGGTCATCACTTAGAGATCCTGTGTGGGTCAGCACCTAGCGATCCTGTGTGGGTCAGCATCAAGCGATCCTGTGTGGGTTAGCACCGAGTGATCCTTTGTGCGTGAGCACTGAGATATCCTGTGTGGGTCAGCACCTAGAGATCCTATGTGGGTCTGATGATGATTAGTGATTCTTCGTGGGTCTATCTCTTAATAGAGTAAGATGATTCAGTAGTTACATCTAATCATCTCTACTACAATACTTATATTATACCTGGTGTGAGATGAGTTCGTACATGTGTGGTACCTTCCTTTGTGGTAATACCTTATTGGTATTTTTCAGTGTGTCATACCTGTATGGTACTTACCTTTGTGGTTATTCATACTTTGTGGAATAGTTGAGCTTGGGGCTTTGGATTTGGACTCTATGTTTTCCTCGTGATTGAGATGGGTATATATGATAACTTAGGTATATGTATGGGAATATACCTAAGTAAGGTTGACTGTTTACTTCATGCTTTTTGGTTTTTCCTCTGTGGATTTTGTGAGACCTTGAGGGTCTTGGGGTCCCTACTGAGTATCGTTATACACACCCCTACACGGGCTATACCCGCACCTTTTTGTGTTTGGTGCAGAAGACTTACAACGTTGATCGAGGCTAAGGGTACCAGGACTAGACAGTGCTCGGAGGTGGACCATAAGATGAGTCGGTACATGGAGGAGACATATGAATATGGAGTGATGAGGAGGCAATCTGTACCTACCCATCAGGTAGGAACCTCAGAGGATGACCCAATAGCTATCTTTCTCTTTCTTTAGTTGTACTTGTACCTTTTTAATTGGGCTTGTATTCATGCCCCTATTACTTACATCAATCTTTTTGGATATACAAATTACATGTGTTTGTGTCTTGGTGTGTGTTTGGTTGTGTGTTATTACAGGTTATAAAATAAATGCCTTCCCAGTTTTAGAGAATATGCCTTCAGTGATAGTTTCCAACACCTAGCCTATGGAAGGCGAGCTTGGGGTAGTCACGACATAGGCCTCGGGGGACGGTTCGTGAGAGGTATGTTCATTGTTCTTCCTAAATAGAAATCTTAAGTTAATTTATACTTAATTTAGAACCTTTCTCTAGTTTATTAGTCCTTTAATATCACTTATTACCACGTTATAAACATTACATAATTATTTATGTAAATATCTGTCATTTTTTCGATATTTGGTACTTGAGTAAAAAATGAATATGTTATAATTAAATATTTTCCATGTGGTAAAAAGTATATTATCTCCAGAATTATATTCATTATTTAATTATAATATAAATCCAGTATAAATATGTATTTATAATAGTACAAAACATTTGGAGATAATAAATGAAATGCACCGTTCATGGAGACAGTAAGTCGTACGTATGCATGCACACTAATCTCATTTCTTTTTCCTATTAAAAGGAATGAAAACTAAATGATACATAGATATGTTATAATTATAGTATAAAATAATATATAATTTCAATAACTAAATCTTTTATATGTTCAATGTATACCATGAATAAAGGTAGTTTATGTAATGACCCAAAGTTTAATTAATGGAAATCCCTCTTGATCTAATTAAATTTCTCTTTATGTTTATATAAAATGTCAAATTCTTTGGTTTTATGATAAGAATTGTGACCGTTACTTTTATAACCGTTGAACGGTGATCACATGATTAGTTTAAATATAGGGCTTTAACACACCCAATTTTACTTAGACAAAGGAAGTGATGGCCTCATCCAGTAGAATTTCTCCATACGAAGCTCATTTATCGGAGCTCGGAAAAGAGGTGGCGTCCTTGGGCTTCGCTCTTGACCAAGCCCAAGCTGAGCTTCACCACGTCAAGCTCGAACGTGACCGTCTATGGGAGAAGTGGAAGTTGATAGAAATTACCACTCGAGCGATGTTATCTGAGCCACCCCAAGAGTCTGTCACCATCGCACACCTTACCCTTAGGTATTATGCGGCTGTTTTAAGGGCTTATGTAACTAATCGATAGTACTATGTTCATGTACATAATTTTTTATATAATAATGAATATAATTTCTTTTCATTATTTATACATTGTAAATAGTTTTTAAAGTACAAATGGTGTTTTTAGCTATTATTTAATTAAGAAATATATTTTATTAAATTAAGGTACTTATGAATTAAATAATATTTTAATATTATTATTATTATATTAATTTTATTATATATAAATGATCATATAATTGTATGAATGCAATTATAATTTTTATTATGGTTTGAAATCCATTTTTTTCAAAACCTGTGAATTTTCGATAAATGTCGGGTTTTATTTTAAAAGTGAAAATTAACATATTTAAAAAATTATTTAGATAAAATAAATGTTATTTTTGGAATCAGGACGTCGAAATTATCCAACAGTGAGTTTTTCATAATTTTCTGAGACAGTCAAATTTTTGAATAAAAATTAAATACCGTTTAAATATTTAATGTTTTTCATGACATCATAATGACCTAATAGTGATGTAATAAAATACTATAATCTTTATGTTCGGCCAATATATGTTTTAAAATTAAAATAATGTAATTTTGGGTTTGTTTGGATTACTTTTCAAAGCATTAATGGACCCCTCAAGACATATTCAACACTTTGCCTTTTTAAATTAATTTCCACGGGAGTGTGACTCACCTCCACATAAGCAAACTTATTATTTTAAGAAGTTATGACTTTGAACAAATAAAATATTGTATTCCTCTTCCCTTTTACAAAAACCATGGGAAAAAACCATAGGATGGTTTGTGGTTTGGATTAATTTAATATAAGGGGTCCCAAACCTAAAAAATAAAGAATTCCCTCGCCTTTCCTATATAAACCCACCCAAGCTCCCACTTACTCCTCACTCAAAGCCCTTGGAGTTCGTCCAACCTCTGCCCTACTCACTCTATAATCCTCCCAAGGTTCCCCAAGCTCCCAAGAAGCCTCTCACAAGCCTCTCTCTAGCATTTGGAAGCACACTTCCAAGTAAGGGTTTTTTCTTCCTTTCTCATTTTTGTCCAATTTTCTTTAAGTTGTTTTGCCCTTTTAATTTCAATTATAAATGTTGGGGTATGGTTTCTCACCTCCCTCATACTGACGTCTTTATGTTTGAATGATGGGAGACCCTTTCTCTCTCACTAAATTCCTCCCATGTACACCCGTTACTATGCCGGAATTCCGAAAGGAACTTCTCTCTCCTCTTTTACATACAAGCAATACTTTTGTATCATGAATATAAATTCCATTACAATTTTTGGGAAATTTATCTATATGACCTCCTTACTTTCCATTACATGTAAATATGACGAGGAACCCCTTTCTCTCTCATGAACCATTTTTATGAATTCTTTTGTCACGCCTTACACTGCCGAAATCACACAGATTTTCTAAGCCAATGTCATTGTGTAGTGAATACCATGCCCATTTGTCCATCAAGGGTATTCACCTTTACGCACATTTACTTATTGATTGTAAAGTTTAATGTATGAATTCCAAATTCCTTTATCATGGAATAAATGATTATGTTTTATGAATCCATGTTTTATGATCCATGTGGCACACTTATGCATGAAATGAAATGTTTAAGAAGTGTGCGCCTTTATAGCGCTCCAATGCATTGGGTAAAGTATAGTATCATGATAGGCCATGTGCAATGAGTGTTGACTCGTTCTAATTAAAGTGCAACGAGGTTTTACTCATGCTTTATGTGAAATTAGGATTTACTCATGCTCTATGTTCAATGAGCCTTGGCTCATGCTAATTCCATGTTATGTGTTGTTGCCACATTTCCATGTTATGATTATCATGATTTATCAGGAATTTTTGTTCATGTTTCTTCTATGCTCTACTGATATGCCTATTGTCTAACATGTATTTTACTCCTCATTTTATTCCATGTGTACTCCCTTACTGGGCTTTATAGCTCACCCTTTTCTTATGCATGTCCTCAGGTTATCCCATGCAATGCTAAGTACGAGGGAATATAGTGGTCATATAAAGGATGTTTTCAATAAAGATGTTGTATTTCATGTTTTAAGTTTTTATGTATTGATCCTAAGCCCCAAAGACACTAAAACTCTCAATCTTCTTGTTTTATAAAGTGATGTTTTATATAATAAATCATGTTTAAGTTTGTAATAAAAGCAGGGTTTTCATAGTTGGTATAAAAGGATAGGTTTAATTATTTTTGGGATTAGGATTAGAAAACCCTAGTAAATCCTTAAATACAAGACTAAGTACAATAAAAATGTCCCTATGTTTTGGTGAGTATTGAGTAAGTGGGTTATCAAGAAAATAAATCCATGTCTGGATACGAGCAGGTAGAGGCAGCTCTGGAACAGATGTATCCTAGGGGTAAAACCCGAAAACACCGCTTTGAGCTAGACTCGATTGAGAACTGGTGCACCAAAACGGGCTTTGCTGCACTCTTGGTTACGACACTCTCAGGGGATATGCTTTGGTAAATTTACAAGCTTAGTATGAACCCTTATTAAGGTAATTAAAAAATTACCCTAAGAATATATTTTAGAAAGTAGATCATGAAAATCCTAGATTGAATCCTATAGACTAATGAGTTAAGGAAATGAATTTTTTTTTATATGTCATCAAATTTTGTCTTTAGATTACCCTTTATGTGTTACCCCTAACTTTCCTTTTATTCCAGCCAATGGCCGGTAATAGGAGGACTCAGGCTAACAACTGTTTTGAATATCAGTGTGATGACTGTACTAATGAGATGCCAAATCCAATGGAAGCGGGAATCGCGAACTTTTTCGTGCTTCTCTCTCAGCTAACTCAAGTTTTGAATAGAAACATAGGTCAAGAGGAACGTTAAACCCCCCTAATAAAGAAAAAGTCACTATCGAGAGCTTCATGAGGCAAAGGCCTCCTACTTTGCATGGATCATCTGATCCCACAATTGCTGAACAATGGATCAACTCCATTGAAATGATCTTCTCGATCCTTCAATGTTCTGAAAAAGAGAAGGTTCTCCTGGAGGATTATCATTTGGAGGGTGAAGCTGATCAATGGTGGACGTTGATAAAAAATATGAAGCCTAAGGAGGAGATTGAGGTGTTGGAATGGAAGGATTTATGGAAGATGTTTTTCGATAATTATTTCCGCGCACCCTCTGGATTAATATGGAAAGGGACTTCCTTTCCCTCAAGTAAAAAGATGAAGAATCTGTAGGAGCATATGAGGAAAACTTCACAAGGCTTTCACGATAAACTTCCGGCTTTGCTGTTACCCCCGAATGCTTGGTTTCATGCTTCTTTGGTGGGATGAAGCCTAGCTTTCAGAAAGCATTAGCGATCCATGACTTCGACAACTATGAGGAAATTTTCCGAGGTGCCCTCAAGGTCGAAATGGAGATCAGAGAATCACATGGGTATCAGGGGGATAAGAAGCGTAAGGTGGACTTCAATGCTAGTGGGCCGATGGATAAATCCAACGGTGCTAAGACGATCTAGCACCCCACTTGCCAAATGTGCGGAAAGAAGCACCCTGGAAATTTCATTAAGGGGACGATAAAATGCTTCAGGTGTGGAAGAGAAGGGCACCTAGCTGTTAACTATCGGCAAGAAAGACCCACGGCTGCGACAGAGGAGAGGAGCGATCCGTTCGAACCTCAACGCGTTGTTCAATGCTACAAATGCAAAGAACCGGGTCATTTTGCAAATCAGTGCCCTAATCCAAGGGTTTTCGGAGACAACCAACAACCTCCAAGGAAGCAAGGAAGAGCTTTTGCCATCACTTCTGTCGAAGTGAACCCCAACAACGAAGTGGTGACAGGTACGCTAGTTATTCATTCAATAATAGAGAATGTACTTTTTGATTCAGGTTCTACGCATTCTTTTATATCTCAAAAGTTTAGTAGAACAATCCCAACACCACTACAAACCATGGAAGTAAAGATGTCGGTGAGTACGGAAAATGGGGCAATCATTGCATCCCATGAATATAAGTCCTCCCCTGTTATAGTATGTGGATTGAATTTCCTAGCGAACCTCTTCATACTCCCTCCGGTGGAATTTGATGCAATTCTTGGCATGGATTGGCTTTCCTTATATAGAGCCAACATAAATTGTCGGGAGAGGGAAATCACACTCCATATGGAGAATCGACCCCCGATTCTTTACAAGTGTAAGGAGAAAGATGAATCTCATATAGCTCCATCATCTCAAGCATGGATATTACTGCCTTATGAGCCCGTGTATCTGGCTCAGATGATTGAGTCCAAAGAAGAAACCATCCTTGAAGAAATTCCTATTGTGAGGGAATTCGCTGAAGTGTTTCTCAAGGAACTGCCTGGTCCCCCTCTTAGAAGAGATGTTGAATTCTCAATTGGAATTATACCCGGGGCTTTACCAATATCCAAGAATCCTTATATAATGGTAGGTTTTAGAGCTTGAAGAGCTAAAGAAACAACTACAGGAGAATCTGGATAAAGGGTTTATACGCCCAAGTGCTTCACCATGGGGTGCACCAGTCCTCTTCGTCAAGAAGAAGGATGGGTCAATGCCGCTTTGCATCAATTATCGTGAACTTAACAAAATCACGATAAAGAAAAAGTATCCTCTCCCAAGAATCGATGACTTGTTTCATCAGCTGCATAGAGCACAATACTTCTCCAAGGTGGATTTGCGGTCGGGATATTATCAAGTAAGGGTGAAGAAGGAAGATATCCCGAAGACTGCTTTTCGTAAAAGGTATGGGCACTATGAATTCATAGTAACGCCTTTCGGATTCACCAATTCTCTAGCAATATTCATGGAATTGATGAATAGTGTCTTTAGAGATTACCTTGACAAATTTTTGGTAGTCTTTATATATGATATTCTAATATACTCCAAAACCAAGGAGGATCATGAGGATCATTTAGAAACCGTACTAGAGACATTGTGCAAGGAGAAGCTCTATGAAAAGTACAACAAGTGTGAGTTCTCATTGAAGGAGGTCTCATTCTTGGGCCATATCATCACAAGCAATGGGATATCTGTGGACCCCTCTAAAACAGATGCAATTGAGGGATGGCCGAGGCCAACATCGGTAACAGATATCCGTAGCTTCTTGGGGTTAGCTGGATATTATCGACGATTTGTGAGAAATTTCTCACGATTTTCCAACCCTCCTACCAAGCTAACTCAAAAGGGAGTAAAGTTTTCTTGGAGTGATGAATGCGAAGAAAGTATCAAGGAGATGAAAAGGAGGCTTATCACTGCGCCCGTGCTCACTTTACCCACAAGTGGGGAATTTTTTTTTGTTTTCAGTGATGCTTCAATGAAGGGCTTAGGTTGTGTGCTGATGCATAATGATAAAGTTATATCCTATGCCTCAAGGCAGTTGAAAATCCATGAGCGAAACTATCCAACACATGATCTGGAGTTGGCGGCGGTGATCTTTGCCTTGAATATCTGGAGGCATTATCTCTATGTAGAGAAATGTTAGATATATAATGACCACAAGAGTCTTAAATATATATTTACACATAAAGATATTAATATGCTCCAGAGAAGATGGATAGATCTCTTCAAGGATTATGACTGTTCAATACATTACCACCCTGGGAAAGCGAACAAGGTGGAAGATGCCCTAAGTAGAAAGGACCCAGAAATTCTATCAATGATGATAATTTAGAAGGATCCAATCTTCTTAGACTTGATGAAGATGGATTTGGGAATCATAAAGAAGGGAAAATCATAAATCCTTTCACAAATGATTGCTCAACCATCTCTTTTGGAAAGTTTAATGGAGGTTGAAAAAGATGATGTGGGAATTCAGGAAAAAGTGGAAGCTGTCAAAAAAGGGAAATCCTCAAAGTTTAATGTTGATGAAGAAGGAATTGTGAGGTTTGGGAAAAGACTATGTGTTCCATCAAGTCCGGAGCTGAAGAAGTAACTTTTGGATGATGCACATAGTTCAACTTTCTCTATTCACCCAGGGAGCACGAAGATGTATTGAGATCTCCAAGAAAACTTTTGGTGGGATAATATGAAGAAGGATATCCCTGAATATACATCAAAGTGCCTGGTGTGTCAGCAAGTGAAGGCAGAGAGGAAGAAGTATAAGGGGATGATGCAACCATTTCCCATACCAGAATTGAAATGGGAGAACATCACCATGGACTTTGTCACCGGACATCCAAGGACATACAAAGGCAACAATTCAATCTGGGTTGTTGTGGATCGTCTTACAAAGACTGCACACTTCATTGCTATTCAGGATGATTTCTCATTGGATCAACTGGAATGGATATATATCAGGGAAGTGGTAAGGTTGCATGGAGTACCAATATCTATTGTGTCTGACCGAGATGCAAGATTCACCTCTAAGTTTTGGAAGAGTCTTCAACATGTTCTGAATACTGAACTGAACTTATGTATGACCTATCATCCTCAAAATGATGGCCAATCCAAGCGGACTATCCAAACATTTGAGGATATGTTGAGAGAGTTCTCAATGGGCTTTAAAGGAGGATGGGATCAACATCTTCCTCTGGTTGAGTTCCCTTATAATAACAGTTTCCACTCGAGTATCTAAATGGCACCATATGAAGCCCTAGATGGGAAAAGGTGTAAAACACCGGCATGTTGGGATGAGGTCGGTGAACTGAAGTTGCTTGGACCAGAAATGGTCGAAGAAATGGTGGAGAAGGTAAAAACCATTCAATAGCATATCAAGGCAACCCAGAGTCGACAGAAGAGTTATGTAGATAATCGTTGACAAGACCTTGAGTTTAAAGTTGGAGACATGGTGTTTCTACACATATCTCTGTGGAAGAAGGTCCTGAGGTTTGGAAGGAATGGGAAGTTAAGTCCAAGGTACATCGGCCCCTTTGAGATTCTTGATCATGCCGGGGCTGTGGCCTATCGACTAGCACATCCACCTGCCATGGCCAAAGTACATGATGTCTTTCCTATATCACTCTTAAGGAAGTACATACCAGACCCTTCACATGTACTCTCTTCTGAGGTGGTACAATTGGAAGATGATCTTTCTTATAAGGAGAAACCAGTGAAGATATTAGATCGTAGAGAAACATTTCTACGAAATAAGACAATGACCCTCGTCAAGGTGTTGTGGAGAAACCACAATTTTGAAGAAAAAACTTGGGAATCGGAGGATATGATGAAGCTGAGTAACCCACATTTGTTTTAGTGTGGGAAAAGGAAAATTTTGAGGGAGAAATTTCTTAAGGGGAGAATATTGCAACGACCAAAAGTTTCAGTAATGGAAATCCCTCTTGATCTAATTAAATGTCTCTTTATGTTTATAAAAAATGTAGTCTTCTATGGTTTTATGATAAGAATTGTGACCGTTACTTTTATAGCTGTTGAACAGTGATCACATGATTAGTATAAATATAGGGCTTTAACACATCTAATTTTACTTAGACAAAAGAAGTGATGGCCTCATCCAGTAGAATTTCCCCATACAAAGCCCATTTATTAGAGCTCGGAAAAGAGGTGGCATACTTGGGCTTCGCTATTGACCAAGCCCAAGTTGAGCTTCACCATTTCAAGCTCGAACGTGACTGTCTACGGGAGAAGTGGAAGTTGATAGAAATTACCACTCGAGGGATGTTATCTGAGCCACCCCAAGAGTCTGTCACCATCGCACACCTTACCCTTAGGTTTTATGCATCTTTTTAAGGGGTTATGTAACTAATCGATATTACTATGTTCATGTACATTATTTTTGTATATAATAATAAATATAATTTCTTTTCATTATTGATACATTATAAATAGTTTTTAAAGTACAAATGGTGTTTTTAGTTATTTTTTAATTAAGAAATCTATTTTATTAAATTAAGGGATTTTTGAATTAAATAATATTTTAATATTATTATTATTATTAGATTAATTTTATTATATATAAATGATCATATAATTGTATGAATGCAATTATAATTTTTATTAAGGTTTGAAAGCCATTTTTGTCAAAATCCGTGAATTTTCGATAAATGTCGGTTTTTATTTTAAAATTGAAAATTAACATATTTTGAAAATTATTTAGATAAAATAAATGTTATTTTTGGAATCAGGATGTTGAAATTATCCAACAGTTATTTTTTCATAATTTTCCGAGACTGTCAAATTTTTGAGTAAAAATTAAATACCGTTTAAATATATAATGTGTTTTATGACATTATAATGACCCAATAGTGATGTAATAAAATACTATAATCATTATGTTCGGCCAATATATGTTTTAACATTAAAATAATGCGATTTTGGGTTTGTTCGGATTAATTTTCAAAGCATTAATGGACCCCTCAAGACATATTCAACACTTTGCCTTTTTAAATTAATTTCCATGGGAGTGTGACTCACCTCCACATAAGAAACCATATTATTTTAAGAAGTTAGGACTTTGGACATATAAAATATTCTTTTACTCTTCCCTTTTCCAAAAAAAATGGTAAAAAACCATGGGATGGTTTGTGGTTTGGATTAATTTAATATAAGGGGTCCCAAACCTAAATAATAAGGAATTCCCTCACCTTTCCTATATAAACCCACCCATGCTCCCACTTCCTCCTCACTAAAAGCCCTTTGAGTTCGTCCAACCTCTTCTTTACTCTCTCTATAATCCTCCCAAGGTTTTCCAAGCTCCCAAGAATCCTCTCACAAGCCTCTCTCTAGCATTTGGAAGCACACTTCCAAGTAAGGGTTTTTTCTTCCTTTCTCATTTTTGTCCAATTTTCTTTAAGTTGTTTTGCCCTTTTAATTTCAATTATGAATGTTTGGATATGGTTTCACACCTCCCCCATACTGACCTCTTTATGTTTGAATTATGGGAGATCCTTTCTCTCTCATTAAATGCCTCCCATGTACACTCGTTACTATGCCGAAATTCCGAAAGGAACTTCTGTCTCCTCTTTTACATTCAAGAAATAATTTTGTATCATGAATCTAAATTCCCTTACAATTATTGGGACATGTATCTATATGACCTCATTAATGTAAATTGCATGTAAATATGATGAGTAACCCCTTTCTCTCTCATGACCCATTTTTATGAATTCTAATGTCACGCCGCTACGCTGCCGAAATCGCACCGATTTTCTAAGCCAATGTCATTGTGTAGTGAATACCATGCCCATTTCTCCATCAAGGGTATTCCCCTTTAAGAATATTTACTTATTGATTGTAAAGTTTCATGTATGAATTCTACATTCCTTTATCATGGAATAAGTGATTATGTTTTATGAATCCATGTTTTATGATCCATGTTGCACACTTTTTCATGAAATGAAATGTTTAAGAAGGGTGCGCCCTTATAGCGCTCCAATGCATTGGGTAAAGTATAGTATCTTGATACGTCATGTGCAATGAGTGTTGACTCATGCTAATTAATGTGCAACAATGGTTTACTCGTGCTTTATGTGAAATGAGGATTTACTCATGCTCAATGTGCAATGAGCCTTGGCTCATGCTAATTCAATGTTAAGTGTTGTTGCCACATTTCCATGTTATGATTATCATGCTTTATCATGCCTTTATGTTCATTTTTCTTCTATGCTCAATTTATATTCCTATTGTCTAACATGTATTGTACTCCTCATTTTATTCCATGCTTACTCCCTTACTGGGCTTTATAGCTCACCCTTTTCTTATGCATGTGCTCAGGTTATCCCATGCAATGCTAAGTATGAGGGAATGTAGTGGCCATGTAAAGGATGTTTTCAATAAAGATGTTGTATTTCATGTTTTAATTTTTTATGTAATGATCCTAATCCCCAAAGACACTAAAACTCTCAATCTTATTGTTGTATCAAGTGATGTTTTATGTAATAAATCATGTTTAAGTTTGTAATAAAAGCAGGGTTGTCATAGTTGGTATCAATGGATAGGTTTAGTTATTTTTGGGATTAGGATTAGAAAACCCTAGTAAAGACTTAGATACAAGACTAAGTACAATAAAAACGTCCCTAAGTTTTGGTGAGTATTGAGTAAGTGGGTTATCAAGCAAATACATCCCTGTCTGGATACGATCAGGTAGAGGCGGCTCTGACACAGATGTATCCTAGGGGTAAAACCCAAAAACACCACTTTGAGCTAGACTCGAATGGGAGCTGGTGCACAAAAACGGGCCTTGCTTCACTCTTGGTTACGACACTCCCGGGGGATATGCTTTGGCAAATTTACAAGCTTAGTATGAACCCTTATTAAGGAAATTAAAAATTTCCCCTAAGAATATATGTTAGAAAGTAGATCATGAAAATCCTAGATTGAAGCCTATAGACTAATAAGTTAAGGAAATGAATGTTTATTTATAAGTCATCAAATTTTGTCTTTGGATTACCCTTTACGTGTTACCCCTAACTTTCCTTTTATTCCAGCCAATGGCCAGTAATAGGAGGACTCAGGCTAACAACCATTTTGAATATCAGTGTGATGACTGTACTAATGAGTTACCGAATCCAATGGGAGCGGGAATCGCAAAATTTTTCATGCTTCTCTCTCAGCTAACTCAAGTTTTGAAAAGAAACACGGGTCAAGAGGAACGTTCAACCCCCCCTAAGAAAGAACAAGTCGCTATCAAGAGATTCATGAGGCAATGGCCTCCTACTTTTAGTGGATCATCTGATCCCACAATCGCTGAACAACGGATCAACTCCATTGAAAAGATCTTCTCCATCCTTCAATGTTATAAACTAGAGAAGGTTCTTCTGGAGGCTTATCGTTTGGAGGGTGAAGCTGATGAATTGTGGACGTTGATAAAAAATACGAAGCCTGAGGAGGATATCGAGGCGTTGGAATGGAAGGATTTCCAGAAGATGTTTTTCGATAAATATTTTTTGCGCACCCTCTGGCTTAAGATGGAAAGGGACTTACTTTCCCTCAAGAAAATATATGAAGAATCTGTTGGAGTGTACGAGGGAAACTTCACAAGGCTTGCATGATACACTTCTGGCTTTTCCGTTAGCCCCGAATTCAAGGTTGATCGCTTCTTTGGTGGGATGAAGCCTAGCTTGCAGAAAGCATTAGCGATCCATGACTTCGACAACTATGAGGAAATTGTCCGAGGTGCCCTCAAGGTCGAAATGGAGATCGGATAATCACATGGGTATCATGGGGATAAGAAGCGTAAGGTGGAATTCAATGCTGGTGGGCCGATGGATGAATCCAATGGTGCTAAGAAGACCTATCACCCCACTTTCCAAAAGTGCAGAAAGAAGCACCCTGGAAATTTCCTTAAGGGGACGAGAAAATGCTTCAGGTGTGGAAGAGAAGGGAACCTAGCTGTTAACTGTCGGCAAGAAAGACCCACGTATGCGACAGAGGAGAGGAATGCTCCGTTCGAACCTCAACGCATTGTTCAATGCTAAAAATGCAAATAACCGAGTCATTTTGCAAATCAGTGCCCTAATCCAAGGGTTTTCGGAGACAACCAACAACCTCTAAGGAAGCAAGGAAGAGCTTTTGCCATCACTTCTGCCGAAGTGAACCCCGACAACGAAGTGGTGACAGGTACTCTAGTTATTCATTCAAGAATAGAGAAAGTACTTTTTGATTTAGGTTCTACGCATTCTTTTATATGTAAAAAGTTTAGTAGAACAATCCCAACACCACCACAAATCATTGAAGTAAAGATGTCGGTGAGTATGGAAAATGGGGAAATCATTGCATCCCATGAATATAAGTCCTCCCCTGTTATAGTCTGTGGATTGAATTTCCCGGTGAACCTCGTCATACTCCCTTTGGTGGAATTTGATGAAATTCTTGGTATGGATTGGCTTTCCTTATATCGAGCCAACATAAATTGTCGGGAGAGGGAAATCAAACTCCATATGGAGAATCGACCCCCGATTCATTACAAGTGTAAGGAGAAAGATGAATCTCCTTTAGATCCATCATCTGAAGCATGGATATTACTGCCTTATGAGAATGCGTATCTGGCTCAGATGATTGAGTCCAAGGAAGAAAACATCCTTGAAGAAATGGCTATTGTGAGGGAATTCGCTGAAGTGTTTCCCTAGGAACTTCCTGGTCTTCCTCCTAGAAGAGATGTTGAATTCTCAGTTGAAAATATACCCGAGGCTTTACCAATATCCAAGAATCCATATTGAATGGCAGTTTTAGATCTTGAAGAGATGAAGAAACAAATACAGGAGAAACTGGATAAAGGGTTTATACGCCCAAGTGCTTTACCATGGGGTGCACCAGTCCTCTTCGTCAATAATAAGGATGGGTCAATGCGGCTTTGCATAGATTATCGTGAACTTAACAAAATCCTGATAAAGAACAAGTATCCTCTCCCAAGAATCGATGACTTGTTTCATCAGCTGTGTGGAGCACAATACTTCTCCAAGGTGGATTTGCGGTCGGGATATTATCAAGTAAGGGTGAAGAAGGAAGATGTCCCCAAGACTACTTTTCGTACAAGGTACGGGCACTATGAATTCATAGTAATGCCTTTCGGACTCACCAATGCTCCAGAAATATTCATGGAATTGATGAATAGAGTATTTAGAGATTACCTTGACAAAATTGTGGTAGTCTTTATAGATGATATTATAATATACTCCAAAACCAAGGAGGATCATGGGGAGCATTTGGAAACTGTACTAGAGACTTTGTGCAAGGAGAAGCTCTATGAAAAGTATAGAAAGTGTGAGTTCTGGTTGAAGGAGGTCTCATTCTTGGGCCATATCATCACAAGCAATGGGATATCTGTGGACCCCTCCAAAACAGATGCAATTGAGGGATGAACGAGGCCAACGTCAGTAACAGATATCCGTAGCTTCTTGGGGTTAGCTGGATATTATCGACGATTTGTGAGAAATTTCTCACGATTGTCCAACCCTCCTACCAAGCTGACTTGAAAGGGAGTAAAGTTTTCTTGGAGTGATGAATGCGAAGAAGGCTTCAAGGAGTGGAAAAGGAGGCTTATCACTGCGCCCGTGCTCACTTTACCCACAAGTGGGGAAATTTTTGTTGTTTTTATTGATGCTTCAAAGAAGGGATTAGGTTGTGTACTGATGCAGAATAATAAATTTATATCCTATGCCTCAAGGCAGTTTAAAATCCATAAGGAAAACTATCCAACACATGATCTGGAGTTGGCGGCGGTGATCTTTGCCTTGAATATCTGGCGGCATTATCTCTATGGAGAGAAATGTGAGATATATACTGACCACAAGAGTCTTAAATATATATTCACACAGAAAGATATTAATATGATCTAGAGAATATTGATAGAGATCATCAAGGATTATGACTATTCAATACATTACCACCTTGGAAAAGAGAACAAGTTGGCAGATGCCCTAAGTAGAAAGGACCCAGCAATTCTATCAATGATGAGAATTGAGAAGGATCCAATATTCTTAGACTTGATGAAGATGGACATGAGAATCATAAAGAAGGGAACATCATCAATCATTTCACAAATGATTTCTCAACCATATCTTTTGGAAAGGTTAAAGGTTGCTCAAAAGGATGATATGGGAATTCAGGAAAAAGTGGAAGCTATCAAGAAAGGGAAATGATTAGAGTTTAATGTTAATGAAGAAGGAATTGTGCGGTTTGGGAAAAGACTATGTGTTCTATCAAGTCAAGAGATGAAGAAGGAACTTTTGGATGATGCACATAGTTCAAATTTCTCTATTCACCCAGGGAGCACGCAGATGTATCGAGATCTTTGAGAAAACTTTTGGTGGGATAATATGAAGAAGGAGATCGCTAAATATACATCAAAGTTCCTGGTGTGTCAGCAAATGAAGGCAGAGAGGAAGAAGTCTAAGAGGATGATGAAACCATTGCCCATACCAGAATTGAAATGGGAGAACATCACCATGGACTTTGTCACCATACATCCAAGGACATACAAAGGAAACAATTCAATCTGGGTTGTTGTGGATCGTCTTACAAAGACTGCACACTTCGTTTCTATTCGAGAGGATTTCTCATTGGATCAACTGGCATGGATATATATCAGGGAAGTGGTAAGGTTGCATGGAGTACCAATATCTATTGTGTCTGACCGAGATCCAAGATTCACCTCTAAGTTTTGGAAGAGTCTTCAACATGCTATGAATACTAAACTGAACTTCAGTACGGCCTATCATCCTCAAACTGATGGCCAATCCAAGTAGACTATCCAAACACTTGAGGATATGTTGAGAGAGTTCTCAATGGTCTTTAAAGGAGGATGGGATCAACATCTTCCTCTGGTTGAGTTCTCTTATAATAACAGTTTCCACTCGAGTATCCAAATGGCACCATATGAATCCCTATATTGGAAAAGGTGCAGAACACCGACATGTTGGGATGAGGTCGGTGAACGTAAGCTACTTGGACTAGAAATGGTCGAAGAAATGGTGGAGAAGGTGAAAACCATTCAGAAGCATATCAGGGAAGCCCAGAGTCGACATAAGAGTTTTGCAGATAATCGTCGACTAGACCTTGAGTTTAAAGTTGGAGACATGGTGTTTCTACGCATATCTCCGTGGAAGAAGGTCCTGAGGTTTGGAAGGAAAGGGAAGTTAAGTCCAAGGTACATCAGCCCCTTAGAGATTCTTGATCGTGTCAGGGCTGTGGCCTATCGACTAGCACATCCACCAACCATGGCCAAAGTACATGATGTATTTCATGTATCCCTCTTATGTAAGTACATATCAGACCCTTCACATGTACTCTTTTCTGAGGTGGTACAATTGGAATATGATCTTTCTTATGAGGAGAAACCAGTGAAGATATTAGATCGTAGAGAAAAAGTTATACGTAATAACACAATGACCCTTGTCAAGGTGTCGAGGAGAAACCATAAGTTTGAAGAAGAAACATGGCAATCGGAGGATATGATGAAGCTGAGTAACCCACATTTGTTTTAGTGTGGGAAAAGGAAAATTTCGAGGGATAAATTTCTTAAGGGGGGAATATTGCAACGACCCAAAGTTTCATTAATGGAAATCCATCTGGATCTAATTAAATGTCTCTTTATGTTTATATAAAATGTAATATTCTTTGGTTTTATGATGAGAATAGTGACCGTTACTTTTATAACCGTTGAACAGTGATCACATGATTAGTATAAATATAGGGTTTTAACACATCCAATTTCACTTAGACAAAGGAAGCGATGGCCTCATCCAGTAGAATTGCCCCATACGAAGCCCACTTATCGGAGCTCGGAAAAGAGGTGGCATCTTTGGGATTCTCTCTTGACCAAGCCCAAGCTGAGCTTCACCATGTCAAGCTCGAACGTGACCGTCTACGAGAGAAGTGGAAGTTGATAGAAATTACCACTCGAGCGATGTTATCTGAGGCACCCCAAGAGTCTGTCACCATCACACACCTTACCCTTAGGTCTTATGCAGCTTTTCAAGGGGATATGTAACTAATCGATAGTACTATGTTCATGTACATTATTTTTTTATATAATAATAAATATAATTTCTTTTCATTATTGATACATTATAAATAGTTTTTAAAGTACAAATGGTGTTTTTAGTTATTATTTAATTAAGAAATCTATTTTATTAAATTAAGGGATTTTTGAATTAAAGAATATTTTAATAATAATATTATTATTATTAGATTAATTTTATTATATATAAATGATCATATAATTGTATGAATGAAATTATAATTTTTATTAAGGTTTGAAAGCCATTTTTGTCAAAACCCGTGAATTTTCGATAAATGTCATTTTTTATTTTAAAAGTGAAAAT
Organism: Viscum album; assembly: GCA_963277665.1. Lineage (NCBI taxonomy): Eukaryota > Viridiplantae > Streptophyta > Magnoliopsida > Santalales > Viscaceae > Viscum > Viscum album. Next base: position 1,843,486,050 of record OY728132.1, on the reverse strand, counting down.
TAATATATTTAGAAAATTATTTAGATAAAATAAATGTTATTTTTGGAATCAGGACGTCGAAATTATCAAATAGTGAGTTTTTCATAATTTTATGAGACAGTCAAATTTTTGAGTAAAAATTAAATACCGTTTAAATATATAATGTGTTTTATGACATCATAATGACCCAATAGTGATGTAATAAAATACTATAATCCTTACGTTCTGCCAATATACGTTTCACCATTAAAATAATGTGATTTTGGGTTTGTTTGGATTACTTTTCAAAGCATTAATGGACCCCTCAAGACATATTCAACACTTTGCCTTTTTAAATTAATTTCCATGGGAGTGTGACTCACCTCCACATACGAAACCTTATTATTTTAAGAATTTAGGACTTTGGACTTATAAAATATTCTTTTCCTCTTCCCTTTTCCAAAAAACATGGGCTAAAACCATGGGATGGTTTGTGGTTTGGATTAATTTAATATAAGGGGTCCCAGACCTAAATAATAAAGAATTCCCTCACCTTTCCTATATAAACCCACCCAAGCTCCCACTTCCTCCTCACTCAAAGCCCTTGGAGTTCGTCCAACCTCTGCCCTACTATCTATATAATCCTCCCAAGGTTCCCCAAGCTCCCATGAAGCCTCTCACAAGCCTCTCTCTAGCCTTTGGAAGCACATTTCCAAGTAAGGGGTTTTTCTTCCTTTCTAATTTTTGTCCAATTTTATTTAAGTTGTTTTGACCTTTTAATTTCAATTATGAATGTTGGGGTACGGTTTCAAACCTACCTCATACTGACCTCTTTATGTTTGAATGATGGGAGACCCTTTCTCTCTCATTAAATGCCTCCCATGTACACCCGTTACTATGCCAAAATTCCGAAAGGAACTTCTCTCTCCTCTTTTACATTCAAGCAATAATTTTGTATCATGAATATAAATTCCATTACAATTGTTGGGACATGTATCTATATGACCACCTTATAGTCCATTACATGTAAATATGATGATGAACCCCTTTTTTTCTCATGAACCATTTTTATGAATTCTTATGGCACGTCGTTATGCTGCCGAAATCACACCGATTTTCTAAGCCAATGTCATTGTGTAGTGAATACCATGCCCATTTATCCATCAAGGGTATTCAACTTTATGAACATTTACTTATTAATTTTAAAGTTTCATGTATGAATTCCACATTCCTTTATTGTGTAATAAATTATTTTGTTTTATGGATCCATGTTTTATGATCCATGGGGCACACTTATGCATGAAATGAAATGTTTAAGAAGGGTGCGCCCTTATAGAGCTCCAATGCATTGTGTAAAGCATAGTATCATGATACGTCATGTGCAATGAGTGTTGAGTCATTCTAATTAAAGTGCAATGATGGTTTACTCATGCTTTATGTGAAATGAGTATTTACTCATGCTCTATGTGCAATAAGCCTTGGCTCATGCTAATTCCATGTTAAGTGTTGTTGCCACATTTGCATGTTATGATTATCATGCTTTATCATGCCTTTATGTTCATGTTTCTTATATTCTCTATTGATATGCCTATTGTCTAACATTTATTTTACTCCTCATTTTATTCCATGTGTACTCCCTTACTGGGCTTTATAGCTCACCCTTTTCTTATGCATTTCCTCAGTTTATCCCATGCAATGCTAAGTACAAGGGAATGTAGTGGTCATGTAAAGGAAGTTTTCAATAAAGATGTTGGATTTCATGTTTTAAGTTTTTATGTAATGATCCTAAGCCCCAAAGATACTAAAACTAACAATATTCTTATTTTATCAAGTGATGTTTTATGTAATAAATCATGTTTAGGTTTGTAATAAAAGCAGGGTTGTCATAGTTGTTATCAAAGGATAGGTTTAGTTATTTTTGGGATTAGTATTAGAAAACCCTAGTAAAGCCTTAGATACAAGACTAAGTACAATAAAAACGTCCCTAAATTTTGGTGAGTATTGAGTAAGTGGGTTATCAAGAAAATACATCCCTGTCTGGATACGAGCAGGTAGAGGCGGCTCTGGCACAGATGTATCCTAGGGGTAAAACCCGAAAACACCGCTTTGAGCTAGACTCGAATGGGAACTGGTGCACGAAAACAGGCCTTGCTGCACTCTTGGTTACGACACTCCCAGGGGATATGCTTTGGTAAATTCACAAGCTTAGTATGAACCTTTATTAAGGGAATTAAAAAATTCCCCTAAGAATATATGTTAGAAAGTAGATCATGAAAATCCTAGATTGAAGTCTATAGACTAATGAGTTAAGGAAATGAAAGTTTATTTATAAGTCGTCAAATTTTGTCTTTGAATTATCCTTTATGTGTTACCCCTAACTTTCCATTTATTCCAGCCAATGGCCGGTAATAGGAGGACTCGGGCTAACAACCGTTTTGAATATCAGTGTGATGACTGTACTAATGAGATGCCAAATCCAATGGGAGCGGGAATCAAGAAATTTGTCATGATTCTCTCTCAGCTAACTCAAGTTTTGAATAGAAACACGGGTCAAGAGGAACGTCCAACCCCCCCTATGAAAGAACACATCGCTATCTTGAGCTTTATGAGGCAAAGGCCTCCTACTTTTAGTGGATCATCTGATCCCACAATCACTGAACAACAGATCAACTCCATTGAAAAGATCTTCCCCATCCTTCAATGTTCTGAACAAGAGAAGGTTCTCCTGGTGGCTTATCATTTGGAGGGTGAAGCTGATCAATGGTGGATGTTGATAAAAAATATGAAGCCTGAGGAGTAGATCGAGGTGTTGGAATGGAAGGATTTCCGAAATACATTTTTCGATAAATATTTTCCACGCACCCTCTAGCTTAAGATAGAAAGGGACTTCCTTTCCCTCAAGCAAAAAGATGATGAATCTGTTGGAGAGTACGAGGAAAAATTCACAAGGCTTGCACGATACGATTCCAGATTTTCCGTTACCGCCAAATGCAATGTTGACCACTTCTTTGGTGGGATAAATCCTAGATTGCAGAAAGCATTAGCGATCCATGACTTCGACAACTATGAATAAATTGTCCGAGGTGCCCTCAAGGTCGAAATAGAGATCGGAGAATCACATGGGTATCATGGGGAAAAGAAGCATAAGGTGGAATTCAATGATGGTAGGATGATGGATAAATCCAAAAGTTATAAGAATATCTAGCACCCCACTTACCAAAAGTGCGGAAAGAAGCACCCTGGAAATTTCCTTAAGGGGATGAGAAAATGCTTCAGGTGTGGAAGAGAAGGGAACCTAGATGTTAACTGTCGGCAAGAAAGACCAACGGCTGCGACATAGGAGAGGAAATCTCCGTTCGAACGTCAATGCATTGTTCAATGCTACAAATGCAAAGAACTGGGTCATTTTTCAAATCAGTGCCCTAATCCAAGGGTTTTCGGAGACAGCCAACAACCTCCAAGGTAGCAAGGAAGAGCTTTTTTCATCACTTCTGCCGAAGTGAACCCCGACAAAAAAGTGGTGATAGGTACGCTAGTTATTCATTCAATAATAGTGAACATACTTTTTGATTCAGTTTCTACACATTCTTTTATATCTCGAAAATTTAGTAGAACAATCCTAACACCACCACAAATCATGGTTGTAAAGATGTCGGTGAGTACGAAAAATGGGGTAATCATTGCATCCAATGAATATAAGTCCTCCCCTATTATAGTATGTGGATTGAATTTCCCGGAGAACCTCATCATACTCCCTCTGGTGGAATTTGATGCAATTCTTGGCATGGATTGACTTTCCTTATATAGAGCCAACAAAAATTGTTGGGAGAGGGAAATCACACTCCATATGGAGAATCGACCCCCGATTATTTACAAGTGTAAGGAGGAAGATGAATATCCTTTAGCTACATCATCTCAAGCATGGATATTACTGCCTTATGAGCACGCGTATCTGGCTCAGATGATTGAGTCCAAGGAAGACACCATCCTTGAAGAAATGCCTATTGTGAGGGAATTCACTGAAGTGTTTCCCGAGAAACTTCCTGGTCTTCCTCCTAGAAGAGATGCTGAATTATCAATTGAACTTATACCTAGGGCTTTACCAATATCAAAGATTCCATATAAGAATGGAGGTTGTAGAGCTTGAAGAGCTGAATAAACAACTACAGGAGAATCTGGATAAAGGGTTTATACGCCTAAGTGCTTCACCATGGGGTGCACCAGTCCTCTTCGTCAAGAAGAAGGATGGGTCAATGCGGCTTTGCATAGATTATCGTGAACTAAACAAAATTAGGATAATGAACAAGTATCCTCTCCCAAGAATCAATGACTTATTTCATCAGCTGTGTGGGGCACAATACTTATCCAAGGTGGATTTACGGTCGGGATATTATCAAGTAAGGGTGAAGAAGGATGATGTCCCCAAGACTGCTTTTCGCACAAGGTATGAGCACTATGAATTCATAGTAATGCCTTTCGGACTCACCAATGATACATAAATATTCATGTAATTGATGAATAGAGTCTTTAGAGATTACCTTGAAAAATTTGTGGTAGTCTTTATAGATGATATTCTAATATACTCCAAAACTAAGGAGGATCATGAGGAGCATTTAGAAATTGAACTAGAGACTTTTCGCAAGGAGAAGCTCTATGAAAAGTACAACAAGTGTGAGTTCTGGTTGAAGGAGGTCTCATTCTTGGGCCATATCATCACAAGCAATGGGATATCTGTGGACCCCTCCAAAACAGATGCAATTGAGGGATGACCGAGGCCAACGTCGGTAACATATATCCGTAGATTCTTGGGGTTAGCTGGATATTATCGACGATTTGTGAGAAATTTCTCACAATTGTCCAACCCTCCTACCAAGCTAACTTGAAAGGGAGTAAATTTTTCTTGGAGCGATGAATGCAAAGAAACCTTCAAGGAGTTGAAAAGGAGGCTTATCATTGCGCCCGTGCTCACTTTACCCACAAGTGGGGAAATTTTTGTTGTTTTCAGTGATACTTCAAAGAAGAGATTAGGCTGTGTGATGATACAGAATGATAAAGTTATATCCTATGCCGCAAGGTAGTTGAAAATCTATAAGCGAAACTATCCAACCCATGATCTGGAGTTGGTGACAGTGATCTTTGCCTTATCTGGCGGCATTATCTCTATGGAGAGAAATGTGAGATATATACTGACCAAAATAGTCTAAAATATATATTCACACAGAAAGAGATTAATATGCTCCAGAGAAGATAGATAGAGCTCATCAAGGATTATGAAAGTTCAATACATTACCACCCTGGGAAAGCGAACAAGGTGGCAGATGCCCTAAGTAGAAAGGACCCAGCAATTCTATCAATGATGAAAGTGAGAAGGATCCAATCTTCTTAGACTTGATGAAGATGGAAGTGGGAATCATAAAGAAGGGAAAATAATCAATCCTTTCACAAATTATTGCTCAACAATCTCTTTTGGAAAGGTTAAAGGATGCTCAAGAGGATAATGTGGGAATTCAGGAAAAAGTGGAAGCTATCAAAAAAGGTAAATCCTCAGAGATTAATGTTAATGAAGAAGGAATTGTGCGGTTTGGGAAAATACTATGTGTTCCATCATGTCTGGAGCTGAAGAATGAACTTTTGGGTGATGCACATAGTTTAAATTTCTCTATTCACCTATGGAGCACGAAGATGTATCGAGATCTCCGAGAAAACTTTTGGTGGGATAATATGAAGAAGGAGATCGCTGAATATACATCAAAGTGCCTGGTGTGTCAGCAAGTGAAGGCAGAGAGGAAGAAGTATAAGGGGATGATGCAACCATTGCCCACACCGGAATTGAAATGGGAGAACATCACAATGGACTTTGTCACTAGACATCCAAGGACATACAAAGGCAACAATTCAATCTGGGTTGTTGTGGATCGTCTTACAAAGACTGAACACTTCATTGCTATTCGGGAGGATTTCTCATTGGATCAACTAGCATGGATATATATCAGGGAAGTAGTAAGGTTGCATGGAGTACCAATATCTATTGTGTCTGACTGAGATCCAAGATTCACCTCTATGTTTTAGAAGAGTCTTCAACATGATCTGAATACTGAACTGAACTTCAGTACGACCTATCATCCTCAAACTGATAGCCAATCCAAGCGGACTATCCAAACACTTGAGGATATGTTGAGAGAGTTCTCAATTGGCTTTAAAGGAGGATGGGATCAATATCTTCCTCTGGTTGAGTTCTCTTATAATAACAGTTTCCACTCGAGTATCCAAATGGAACCATATGAAGCCCTATATGGGAAAAGGTGTAGAACACTAGCATGTTGGGATGAGGTTAGTGAACGTAAGATGCTTGGACAAGAAATGGTCGAAGAAATGGTGGAGAAGGTGAAAACCATTCAGCAGCATATCAAGGCATCCCAGAGGCGACAGAAGAGTTATGCAGATAATCGTCGACAAGACCTTGAGTTTAAAGTTGGATACATGGTGTTTCTATGCATATCTCCGTGGAAGAAGGTCCTGAGGTTTGGAAGGAAAGGGAAGTTATGTCCAAGGTACATCAGCCCCTTTGAGATTCTTGATCGTGTCGGGGATGTGGCCTATCAACTAGAACTTCCACTGCCATGGCCAATGTACATGATGTCTTTCATGTATCCCTCATAAGGAAGTACATACCGGACCCTTCACATGCACTCTCTTCTGTGGTGGTACAATTTGAAGATGATCTTTCTTATGAGGAGAAAACATTAAAGATATTAGATTTTAGAGAAAAAGTTCTACGAAATAAGACAATGACCCTTGTCAAGGTGTTGTGGAGAAACCACAAGTTTAAAGAAGAAACTTGGGAATCAGAGGATATGGTGAAGCTGAGTAACCGACATTTGTTTTAGTGTGGGAAAAGGAAAATTTCGAGGGCGAAATTTCTTAAGGGGGGAATATTGTAACGACCCAAAGTTTCATTAATGGAAATCCCTCTTGATCTAATTAAATGCCTCTTTATGTTTATATAAAATGTAATCTTCTTTGGTTTTATGATAATAATTGTGACCATTAATTTTATAGCCGTTGAACAGTGATCACATGATTAGAATAAATATAGGGCTTTAACACATCCAATTTTACTGGGACAAAGGAAGTGATGGCCTCATCCAGTAGAATTGCCCCATACGAAGCCTATTTATCGGAGCACGGAAAAGAGGTGACATCCTTGGGCTTCACTCTTGACCAAGCCCAAGGTGAGATTTACCATGTCAAGCTCGAACGTGACCATATACGGGAGAAGTAGAATTTGATAGAAATTACCACTCGAGCGATGTTATCTGAGCCACCCCAACAGTCTGTCACCATCGCACACCTTACCCTTAGGTCTTATGCAGATTTTTAAGGGGTTATGTAACTAATCAATACTACTATGTTCGTGTACATTATTTTTGTATATAATAATAAATATAATTTCTTTTCATTATTGATACATTATAAATAGTTCTTAAAGTACAAATGGTGTTTTTAGTTATTATTTAATTAAGAAATATATTTTATTAAATTAAGGGATTTTGGAATTAAAAAATATTTTAATATTATTATTATTATTATTAGATTAATTTTATTATATATAAATGATCATATAATTGTATGAATGCAATTATAATTTTTATTAAGGTTTGAAATCCATTTTTGTCAAAACCCATGAATTTTCGATAAATGTCGGTTTTTATTTTAAAAGTGAAAATTAAAATATTTAGAAAATTATTTAGATAAAATACATTTTATTTTTGGAATCAGGACGTCAAAATTATCCAATAGTGAGTTTTTCATAATTTTCTGTGACAGTCAAATTTTTGAGTAAAAATTAAATACCGTTTAAATATATAATGTGTTTTATGACATAATAATGACCCAATAGTGATTTAATAAAATACTATAATCTTTATTTTCATCCAATATATGTTTTACCATTAAAATAATGCGATTTTTGGTTTTTTGGATTACTTTTCAAAGCATTAATGGACCCCTCAGACATATTCAACACCTTGCATTTTTAAATTAATTTCCATGGGAGTGTGACTCACCTCCACATAATCAACCTTATTATTTTATGAAGTTAGGACCTTGGCCTTATAAAATATTATTTTCATCATCCCTTTTCCAAAAACCATGGGAAAAAACCATGGGATGGTTTGTGTTTTGGATTAATTTAATATAAGGGGTCCCAAACCTAAATAATAAAGAATTCCCTCACCTTTCCTATATAAACCCAGCGAAGATACCACTTCCTCCTCACTCAAAGCCCTTGGAGTTCGTCCAACCTCTTCCCTACTCTCTCTAGAATCCTACCTAGGTTCCCCAAGCTCCCAAGAAGCCTCTCACAAGCCTCTCTCTAGCCTTTGGAAGCACACTTCCAAGTAAGGGTTTTTTCTTCCTTTCTCATTTATGTCTAATTATCTTTAAGTTGTTTTTCCCTTTTAATTTCAATTATGAATGTTGGGGTATGGTTTCACACCTCCCTCATACTACCCTCTTTATTTTTTAATTATGGGAGACCCTTTCCCTCTCATTAAATGCCTCCCATGTACACCCGTTACTATGCCGAAATTCCGAAAGGAACTTCTCCCTCCTCTTTTACATTCAAGAAATACTTTTGTATCATGAATCTAAATTCCATTAAAATTGTTAGGACATGTATCTATATGACCTCCTTACTGTCCATTACATGTAAATATAATGAGGAACATATTTATCTCTCATGAACCATTTTTATGAATTCTTATGTCATGCCGTTACGCTGCCGAAATCGCACCGATTTTCTAAGACAATGTCACTGTGTAGTGAACACCATGCCCGTTTCTCCATCAAGGGTATTAACCTTTATTCACATTTACTTATTGATTGTAAAGTTTCAAGTATGAATTACACATTCCTTTATCGTGGAATAAATGATTATGTTTTATGAATCCATGTTTTATGATCCATGTGGCACACTTATGCATGAAATGAAATGTTTAAGAAGGGTACGCCCTTATAGCACCCCAATGCATTGGGTAAAGTATAGTATCATGATACATCATGTTAAATGAGTGTTGACTCATGCTAATTCAAGTGCAATGAGGGTTTACTCGTTCTTTATGTGAAATGAGGATTAACTCATGCTCTATGTGCAATGAGCCTTGGCTCATGCTAATTCCATGTTAGGTGTTGTTTCCACATTTCCATGTTATGATTATCATGCTTTATCATGATTTTATTTTCATGTTTCTTCTATTCTCTATTGATATGCCTATTGTCTAACATGTATTGTACTCCTCATGTCATTCCATGTGTACTCCCTTACTGGGCTTTATAGCTCACCCTTTTCTTATGCATGTCCTCAGGTTATCCCATGCAATGCTATGTATGAGGGAATGTAGTGGTCATGTAAAGAAAGTTTTCAATAAAGATGTTATATTTCATGTTTTAAGTTTTTATGTAATGATCCTAAGCCCCAAAGACACTAAAACTCTCGATCTTTTTGTTGTATCAAGTGATGTTTTATGTAATAAATCATGTTTATGTTTGTAATAAAAGCAGGGTTGTCATAGTTTAGGGGGTTGGGGAAGGAAAATAAATAGAAGAACCTTGGGAGAAGATGAAACCTAAAATCAAGAAAATTTTATTGATTTAAGATAAAAAGACATCATTAATTTCTGTATTCCAAAGTGAAGGAATATAGTTAGAAGAGATGGATGTTTGGAACATATTTCGAAAGATTTTGGATGAGATAATGGGGCTAGACAGGTGTGAGTAAGGGCCAGAGGTGGTGGCCTTTTATAAGAGGGAGGAGGTGTACTTTAAGAAAGTTTGAAATATTATTTTATTATAAAATTAATTTTGATTTTCAAAAGGTCCAAAAATCATTTACTTAAAATTTAATATGATTATTGTTTTAATTACTCTCAGACAATAGTTTTTAGACATGTTCTTGTTTAAACATTAACTTTATCATTTAGAATTAACCCTTAGTTAACTTATTTGACTCTTACCATGTATTCTGGTATATTCACACTATATGGTTAATATAGTTACTATAAAATTCCAATCGAACCTCAAGTGGTCCATTAATGAGATTTTAAATCTTATTTAATTCATTTGGACAAATCATAGATTTTTAGAACTATTATATCATTTAATGAAATCATATTTGTTTTATAGTACTCTTTTATGTCAATTTATATACAATTATTATAATGATGTTAATAAAATCCATAAACACTTTATTATTTCCAAAAAACATTAATTACCTCACAAATAAAAAGTCATAATTATCCCTAAAATTCGTGTAAGGGACAAAAAGTTTCAAAATAAATTTATTTGACTTTTTATAATCTCATTTATTTAAAACATTCATTAATAAGGTAGTCACTACATCATAGTTATTTCATAAATAAATTTGTTTATCTGGTGTCTAACACTTATAAATAAAATACCATGATGTAGGATATATTATTATATTTATAATTATTATTTATAGTCAAAGACATCACTTATATAACCCCATATAAATTTTTTTAGTAGAAGATTAATGTTTTGGTTTAATTTTCCTTATCTTTATATTAAAAGTAATATAATGTCATTTTCACACACAAGTGGCTCCATGGGGTCCTAAAATTGACCCAAGGATGACCATGGTCAAAAATATCTCATCCAATAGGGTTAATCCAATTTTTAGGGTAGTTTAACGTTATTATAATATTAAAATATTACCCTTGTTTACCTGATTTATCCTTCAACCATGGTAAATAAAATATTTACTGAAGTTACTATTCATAATGTCTAAAAATAAAAGGTACCTATTTACCCAATTCTGATAAAATAATACCAAATATTTAGTCCACTTATTCAAATTCAAAACATAGAAAATGATGAAATCAATTTAAAATTAATTCTCGTTGTCAAAATCAAAAAGCGTGGTTTTAAGATGTAAAAAGTACCAAAATATTGACATGTCTTTATGTTCAATTTCAAATTTAAATTACTTATAATGCAAAAAATTGGATTAAATGATAAAAATATAATCCAATTAAAATTTAAAACCAAATAAAATTACAATATAATTATATAAATAAATTAGATGAAAGTGCAGTTTTGACTAAAAATGTCGTATTTTTCACTATTAATTAAAAAACGAACTTTATCAAAAATTTAACCAATGTAAATTTTGATGTTCCGCATCTAAATAAGAAGATTATTTTTTCTAATAGAACATATAAAATAAAAAAAAACTAGTCTTAAAATGTTTCACCATCAAAAGGCGGTAAAAATACCTTTTAAAAATATTTGAGTATTTATGCTTAAAATATGATTCATTATCATTTTAATCCTTGAAATTTTATTGGATAAATTTAAAATTATTTTAAAAAAATATTTAGTAATAATAAATTAAGTTTTATTCATTCTATCTAGTACAACAACTTAACGTTTTCTATAATATAAAACAACAATATTATATTTTTTTTGTCATTATGACTCGGAATTGTGTGTTCAACATAAGATTTTGGAGAAACCCATTGTTGCCTGTAGAGTATGCCATTGAAAATAGCATCCCCTTTAATGTAAAATTAATATTTAATTATTAAAGATTAATATATATGAAAGTTCCATATTCTTTATTTACCTAGGATGTTATATCCTCTCCCCATTTTTAAAAAATGCATCAAGTAATTTTATTCACATATAAAAAATTGAGGATATTTATCCCTAATAGCATTCTGAGATTTCCATATTCCCTCTTCAAGAATATGTTTTTTTTTTCAAAAAACATTTACTTGATGAATTACCGTATTCTACAACACTTCCCTCTTCAGTCAAAAATCTGGACAGGTTGTTCCACATAAGAAAGATTCTCTTCCAACTGAACTACCTCTAGAATCCAAACATGAGATGGATCCGTAATATAATTACTCAACATTAAAACATGAAAACATTGTGTACTTGGGATAAACAAGGGGGTAAGGCCACTATGTTGGCTACTGATCCAACATTATCTAGGATTTTATAAGGTCCAGTGAACCTCAAACTAAGATTTCCCTTCATACCAATATATATCACACTTTTCCAAGGATAAACATTGAGAATGACATGATCCCTTACCTCGAAAGAAAGATCCTTCCTTCAGTTATCTTCATAACTTTTTTTCCTACTCTGAGCTGTTCTCATGTGCTTCTGAATCAATATACTTTTTATGCCATATATTCTACCAATTCTAGTCGCATCTACATCCTTTCACATACTTCATCACATTATGATAGAGTCTGACGCCACTATACACATAATGCTTCAAATGGTGCAATATTTATATTGGAATGAAAACTATTATTATAAGAAATCTCACCCAAAAAAAGATGTCGGTCTCAACTTAAATGGTAATCCAATGAAGAATCACATAGCATATATTCAAATGTCTGAATTTTTCATATTTTTGTCCTTCTGATTGCCCATGAAAAGCTATTCTAAAATTTAATTTAGTACCCAGTGACTCTTAAAGGCCCTTTAAAATGCTAGAAATTAACGTGGGATCACGATAAAATACAATGGGGATGGAATCTCCATGTAACCTTACTACCTATTTGATATATAGTCAATAATGCTGATCTATAGATAAATTATCTTGTATAGGAAAAAATGAGCAGATTTTGTCAATCGATCAACAACAACTCAAATTTCATTGTTACCTAGAGAAGTATTTGGTAATCCCTCTAAAAATTACATGGACACATTTTCACATTTCTACACTAGAATTGGAAAACCCTGAAGCATTAATTTCAGTAACTATCGTTTTGCTTTATCCTATTGACAAGTCAAACACTTCAGAGTAAAGTTAGCAATATCTATTTTCATTACATCCCCCCAGTAATACATTTGATGATCTCTATACATTTTAGTACTAACAGGATGAACTGAAAACAAAGAACTATGAGCTTCACATAATAATGCAATCTTCAACTAGGAATCAGAAGGCACACATAATCTCTTTCAAAACCTCAAAATAATTATTTATCAGTGTTAAATTCAGGTAACATACCCTTATGAAACAAATCTACTATTTTTCTGAAACTCACCATTTTATTTTTGTGCTTGATTTATTCTATATACCAGAGACAATATCACTTACACCTAAAAAATAGAGGAATTATTTGAACCAACTAATTCCAATACAAAATTAATCAAATCAAAATCCAAAGGATCTTATTCTAAAATTAGCATGGTTAAGGTAGCATTACTCTTTCAAATCAAAGCCTCAACCACTTTATTTGCCTTTCAATGATGGTAATGAATCGTGCAATAATAATCCTAGATTAATTATTTCCATCTCCTTTGTCTCATGTTTAATTATTTTTAAGTTAATATGTACTTTAAACTTTTGTGATCAATATATATTTCATACTTTAATCCATACAAATGATGCCACCAAATTTTTATTGAAAAAACAGAAGCTAATTCCAAATCATGTGTAGGGTAATTTAACTCATGAAGTTTCAACTCTGGTGTAGCATAGGCAATTACCTAATCATTCTACATAAGAAAATAACAAAGTCCTTTAAATGAAGCATCACTATAGGTAAATAATTCACCATTTTTTGAAAGTAGTTCCAAAAATAGGGCATTCACCAATCCTCTTTTCAATTCATAAAAATAGTCAAAACATTCTTTTTTATAGTTGGACTAAACACATTTTCAAGTTAACATAGTTAGTGGGATAGATAACCATGAGAAAATTTCAACAATCATATGGTAATAACCTACTAATCCAAGAAAACTAAAAATCTCAGTTATATTTTTGGGTCTTGGCCATTCTTTTACAAATTTTTTTAGCATGATCAATTGTTATGCCATCTTTACAAACACGGATACCAAGGAAGGAAATTTGGTGAAACCAAAACTCACACTTTCTGAATTTCCCAAAAAATTTCTTTTCTTTTCTGTTTTGCAAGAGAAACATGAAATTACTTTTATGATCCTCATCAAATTTAGAATATATGAAAATATCATCAATAAAAAAATTAAAAACTTATCAAAGAAATCAAAAAAAATTATTCATAAGATCCACGAATACAACAAGTGCATTGGTTAACCAAAAAATAATAACTAATAATTTATAATAGTTATATCTTGTATGATATTAGGTTTTCAGAACGTCTGATTTTCTTATATTTAACTGATTTTACCCCATCCTCATGTCAATCTTTGGAAAATATCGAGCTCAGTGGATTTGATCTAACAAATCATTGATTTTAGGAAATAGATACTATTTTTAAAAGTGATATTATTCAAGGCTCTATAATCAATGAAAAGTCTCATTGAACCATCTTTCTTTTTGAAAAACTAGATAGGATAACCCCATGTTGATGTGCTAGGTCAAATGAAACCATTATCTTATAACTCTTGTAATTTCTTCTTTAACTCTAAAAGATCAATTTGATCCATTCGATAAGGTGGTTTTGAAATTGTATTATCTTCAGGACCTAAGTCAACTATAAATTCAACTTCCTAGTCAGGTATTATACTAGGAAACGCATCAAAAAAACATCAAAAATACTAATTTACCACTGGCACATCAAAAATTTGAACATTTCCTTTTTTCAACAATATGTACAAGGTAACATCCATTTTAATCTTTTACTAGTTTCCCAGCTTCCAGATATGAAATCAAAAGTAATGGTTAATTCATGTACACAAAATGAAATTCCTTCTAAATATAAACCCATTAGTTATGTTGTCAATCTTATCATAATAAATGGAGAGAAAAAAATAACATCAAACTCTACCAGAAGAAAAAAAATAAGGATTTCAAGTAGATTATTTTTTCACACAAGTACATGTAGGTTCTTATAATTTTTTTCTCAAAATTTCACCCCGATTATTTTAACACAAGTTCAAGATTCATATATTGAATTGGAATTCAAAATTTACTAAAAAAATTCACAAAAATGAAATAATGTTTAGATACTGAATCAAAAAACACATTTTCATAATCTGAAGAAATGTACAATGTACCCCATACTACTTCATTTGATGGGAAAACATCTGCTGAAGTAGGTGTAAAGGATTTCACCACCACTTTCAGCTTGTAGTATGGCTTCTTTCTTTCTTTTAGGTTCTTATTCGGATAGTCATTTGCATAATGACCCATTTTATTGTACATAAAACATTTTACTAATTGCAAATCATATTTTTTTTCATTCCATTACCCTGATCATTTTTAGTGCAATTACAAGCCTTATGTCCCATTTTTTCACATCAGTATCAATTACCAAAATTCAAAATGCATTACCTAGTGTGATTTTTACCACAATTTTCACAAACATCAAAATTATGTTTCTTACCATTATTATTTTATGAAGAGTTCTTACCTTTCATTTTCAACCTTTATGAACTATTCTATTGATTGTCAAAGAACACCTGATCATTGTAAAACACTATTTCCACCTTCTCTGCACATCAAACAAGTTATTCATTACTTTTAAACTAACATGAAGCTAAATCCATACAATAAATTGGCTTTAATCCTAAGTAAAAATTATTGATTTTACGATCAATATCTCGTATGGAATTTTAAGAATACCTTTCTAGTCGAGTGAATTATGCTTCATAAACAATCACTGAGTCACCCTCCAACCTCGATTTTAAGAATTGTTTTTCCCTCCTCAGTCAATCTGCCTTAGGAAAATATTTCTCTAGATAGATACCTTTGAATTCATCCCAATCATGGGAATCAATCTACTCACTATCCTTGATATTTTTAACTATCTAACACCACTAATTGAATTCACCTTTCAAATGGAAAATAGCATGAAAAACTATTTGATGTTTTGAACAACCCATGACATTGAAAATATTTTATAGTTCTTTAATCCACCCTTCTGCTAGCACATGGTAAGTTCACCCTATGAATGATGGGGGATGTTTCCTGATGAAATTATCCACAACTGAGATGTTTTTCCATGGTTGATTTATCTGATCTCATGCATGTATACCACCAACATTTATATCCGGAGTCAACTATTATATCACTGCATAAAAAACTTCATAGTTTTGATACTGATCATCTCAGGTTTCTGATTTGGAAGGTTGTTTTCCTCTTGATGTTATCCCATCATAGTTTTCATGTTTCCTCTACATAAAACCATTCTAACATTGAAATATATTAGGTGATGCACCATGGTAATCTTCAAATTCAATATCATTTCTGTTGGTTAGAGTGGATAATCACGAGGGGGGGGGGGTGAATTAAGTTCCAATTAAAATTTCTGTTTTAAAAACTTTTACGAAATTCCCCCAATTTAAAATACTAATTGAATTGTAGTGAATTTGAACAAAAGAAAACTTTCAGATAGCTTCTCAAGGGATTGATTAATTCCCAGTTAATCTAATCATAGGATCAGATTAGCTTTTGAATCGAACTTACTGATTTACAAATAATGAAAACACTTACTAATTCAATTATCAGAGTAACTTTGAAAAATAGTTTAGGTTTTAAAGAACTTTGTAGCAGAATAAAAGGTTTTAGATAAAACTAAATAAAGCATAGCAGATATGACCAAGAGGTTCAGTCTCAAGCCGAGACTTAGTCCTCTCAACAATTTATATAAATTGGATCCACACCCTGGATCGGGGTTCACAACAGTTTATAACTATCCAGGTCAATGACCTCTACCATAGTTCTGCGTGGGAAACAAAACAATAGCAAATCCAGCTGTCCAGGTCTCACACGTCCTCTACCACTTTCCACAGTGGGAAATAAAAGATATAAAGAGCTGGATGAGGATTTACAGATCCTCTAGTTAAAGTACAGGAGACAGTGTCTGTGTAAAACACAGCAGATGACACACACTGATCAAAATGTAAATAATAAATCACTGAGCAAGATATAGAGTTTAGAATGGATCTAGTGTTTGCAGTGTACCTCTGGACTCCTTCTAATTTGATCAGAAATGGTTCTGAGTCCTCTTCTGGTTTTTTGTCTGAAAAACAGAGTGTCGTCTGCTTGATATCTAGGTTTACAGATAGAGAAAAATGTAGTCGATGAAGTTCTTGTGTTGTTGTTCTCTTTTTCATTATTGGCTCTTCATAGGTATACATGAATGTATGTATGTATACTGGTGTGTCCAATCGTCTCTTTTCATGCAAACATTTTAGCACCTTCTTATTTTTGTCATGCTCTTATTTTTATCTGACCTATTTTTCAGCAGCAGGAGCATCTCTTATTTAAAAAACGAGCCCCAGCAACAGAGATGATTTCCTTTTTGTAGGTACGAGGTACGGTTCCCTGACATCCAACAACACACATTAAATAAATTTCAATGCATTAAAATATACCTAATATGACCATTGGTTAGATTAAATAAAGTTAAAGAAATTAAAGCAGCGTCAGGTTCTGTCTCTGGAACGGTAGCTTTGGATATCGGCAGCCTTGTGTATCAATAGGTCTGAGTATCGGTAGCTTCTTGTGTAACTATATCCCTTTGTGTAACGGTAGCCTTTCCATCGGAAACCCTTCTAACGGTAGACTTCATGTCTGTCGGTAGACTTTGGTAGCGGTAAGCTTTATTGCATCGGTAGCGGTAGGCTTGATGTACCTGTGATCTTTCGTGTAACGGTAGCGGTAAATTTGTATCGGTAAACTTGCATAATGGTGAGTTGTATCGGTAGACTTGTTGAAACAGTGACCTTCATGTATCGGTGACCTTCATGTATCGGTAGGCTTGATGTATTGGTGACCTTCACGTATCGGTAGGCTTGATGTATCGGTGACCTTCACGTATCGGTAGGCTTGTTCTGTAACGGTGACCACTTGCCTGTTTAAGCATTCTATTGGAAGAATGGGTTATTTTAGAATATATATGAATATGTGCATGGTGTACAGAATAACTGAAATATGTAATTAACCATTAATCAATATAGGGATTATCAAACAATAATTGATCATAATTGGGATTATCAAAATATGAGTTCATCTAATTCTCCCAGAGGGATCAACAATCTCCCCCTTTTTGATAATCACAACATATGCCAAGGTATTAAGAAAATTAAACTAATATCAGAGAAAAAAAACATTTCTTAAGAAAAACTTCAAAACAAAGTTCTCATTTTTCTCCCCATTTCAATTGCACTCCCAGTTCTCATTTGTTTCATTTTCACTCCCTGGTCCCATTTGTTTCATTTTCTCCCCCTTTGTGATTAACAAAAAGAAGGGTAGAATCAGAGAAATGTAGGGACAAAAAGAGAATAGATTGCAAGGAAACATAAACACAGTAAAGTGGAGAATGTAAGAGTAAATTTCCATTAAGGTACAAAAGGTACAAACTGAGAAAGTCAGGATTACAAAAATACAAGTGAACCCTATCAAAAACATTTAGAATCACTCAATCATCGTCTTGAACCAGATTCTTTCCCTTAGGATCAGAAAAAGGTGTAGGTTCAGATTGAGTAGATGGCTTAGGAATAGCTGAAATAACAACCGGAGGGTCAGCCACTTAAACGGTACCGGTTCTGAAATCTGTGCTCTTCTGTGAGATCATAGGTGTAAAGATTAGAATATCCTGAACTGGAGTCAACTGAGGTGTACTCCCAGAGGCAGAGGTAGGAAGAGCAGGAGGTACAATCACAAGTTTGGCATCCACATGCAAGAAGGGTAGCAACATGTTCCTGAAATCCAGAATAATACTCCCTCCTCTCTCCATTACAGACACAAAATTATATCGATTTTCAATGAATTTATCCAAGGAAGGAGTAAGCTCCCTGAGGTTACTAACCTATTCTCTGAAAGCCTGAGTCACTGGAGGAAACTTCATTTTTCCAGCAAGAGCTTGAAATGGTTGGTCATTTGATGCTTGGTATAGACCTTCTCAAAATAAGCATCCACCTTATTTTTAATTGCCTCTTGAGAAGCAGTAGCTTCCCGTAGGTGATCACGAACAAAACTACTAACTTCCCTAATGGTAGAAAGGATCTAAGTATCCGAGAAGCCACTGGTACTGGCCTTAGCCAACTCTTCCTGGATAACAGTTCTAATCTAGTCAAGGTTTACAGTGGAGCTGGATGAGGGGAGGGGTTTAACTGAGGAAGCTACTGTCTCCTTGAAAGATTGTGTCAGATTACTAACCACCTTCAGAACAAGTTCATCTTGACTATTCAAATGTTCTTTGACTGATTTCTTAAAAGACTCAATGACATCCACAAACTTCTTGACTACTTCTTTGATATATCTGATATCAGTATGCACATGGGTTTGAGAGCTGTTCATGGCAGTCAATGAAGCGATCGATTATCTTAGAGCCACTACAGCTCCTTTCCAAATCTGAATTTGAGTATGGCATACTTTAACTTCATCTATCATTCCTTTCACTGGACTAGCAACAACACATCCTAGAGATAGATCCAGGTATTGCTCCACACTTCTCATTTCATTAACCAGGCTTTTCTTCAAATCTGTCATTGATTCTCTGAGTGCTTCTTTCATTTCAGCCTTTAAGGACTCAAGGTCCTCCTTGGTTGCCAAATTTTCAGCCACAACAGGTAGGATAACTAATTCTCTTTGGGGATGGTCTTCCTCATCAGAATCTTAATAATTAAGTCCAAGAACCATATATCCTGGATCTGATGTCCATCCTTCAATTTCATACAACACTAATACTGAACCAAGATGCTCCCACTCTCTTAGAACATTCACCTGAGGAATCTCCTCCAACTGTTCTTCTCGAGGTAATTCTATAAGTTCCTCCGCAACTGTAGAAGATTCAATAGCCATTTTCTCTGATGGTTCAAGGACTCTCTCATCAACAGATGCTACTTCTGCTTCCAGATCAGGCACTATCTTGACTGTACTGTCTATGAGAGGGCTCAAACCGAGATCTACTTCTTCATTTTCCTCATCATCTGCTTTACCAAAATATTCCTTCTCTTCATGAGCAATCTGATCTCGCTCAGTTGCCTCATCCTCTTCAGAGGTGTCTTTGAAAACAATCTGATATGCTTCCTCTTCTTCTTCTTCTGTAGTCTCAGTGTCATTATCCTTCAGAATAGTTTCTCTCCTTTGTAGTTCTTTTTAAGGGCTAGCTGCTCCATAGGAAGTGTTTTGAGGAATAGGACTAGGAGGTAAATCTGGGTCTCCTTCTTCTTCAACTGATGTCTCTTCATCTTAAGCATCAGTTTCATTATCACTGTAGACCGGTTCTGGCTCATCTATCCAAGACTAGGATCCCTCACATCCTTTGGTCTAGAAGGATGATCCACAGGAGTGTATTTGTCATAGATTTTCCATCATCATTAACCCATGATTTCTTCCAAGGGTTCGAGCAGACTTTCATAAACTTACAGACAATCTTGGTGAGGAATAAGTTATCCATAACCACAACAGTTTCATCTTGAGGTCCAGCTACCTCCTTTGCCTTCAACAAAATAGAAGTCAACTTAGAAAATAAAAGTGAATTAGACTTAGACTTCGGTCTAGTCATCTCCTCAATCTGAATCATTAGCAATCTGCATAAATTCACCATTACTCCATGATTTAACAGATACAGCAAATAAATATCCTGAAATATGAGGGTAGCAAAATCTCTTCTCCTTGGACTAATCACATGCTGAATGAACTTGAAAAGTAGATTATCCTCTCCTGCCATCTCTACAACAATGACCTTTCTAGAAGTTCCATTCCTCGTTAATTCCAACAAGGCATCCTCATATTTGAAAAAGTCACTAGCAGTAGGTATGGATTTTGAATTAAATCCATAATCACCACTATGAGGAACCATAAGGTTCTCAGCCCATTCAGCTGATGAAAATGAAAACGTTTGACTATTCACAAAGGAAATCATCCTATTCTCTTCCACTGATGTCTCAAAACAGACAAACTCATAAAACTCTTTTACCAGTGTTGGATAATATGGTCCATTATTGTTTATGAAGCATTCGAGCCATCCTTGTTCTTGTAAAACCTTCAGAATCAAAGACTTGATTTCGAGCAGCCATGCCGCACATAATTCCTTTTCTACTACAATTGCTCGCTTCGATAAATGTGGATTCACGGGATTCCTTCGAACAACATCTCTACTGCTTCCACTGGCACCAACATTGGTTACTTTCTGCTTCTTAGCTTGTGGCGCATCACTCCCTTCATCCACTGAGGGTTTGTTCACACGAGCCATTTCCGATTCTAAGGCTTAGGTTTTTGCAAACTTGAGAGGTTTAGGTAAGAGGGATTCAAACAGACGGGTTAGAAGTGATTGAGTGATGTCTAGAGTTAGTTTTAATATCATTTAGGATTCACATATAAAATAAATCTTATATTAGAATGAAATTCAATGTCTCGGCCTTAATATGAAAATTTAAAACAGCGCGAGAGATGTACCGGTGAGGTTCATCTAACGGTGAGGTTCATCATAACGGTGAGGTTTATCCTAACTGTGAGGTTCATCCTAACGGTGAGGTTCATCCTAATGGTGAGGTTTATCCTAATGGTGAGGTTTATCATAACGGTGAGGTTCATCCTAACGGTGAGGTTTATCCTAATGGTGAATTTCATCCTAACGGTGAGGTTTATCCTAACTGTGAGGTTTATCCTAACAGCGAGGTTCATCCTAACGGTAAGGTTTATCCTAATGGCGAGGTTCATCCTAATGATTTAAGAGTAAGTTATCATTCCAAATTTGTGTCCAATGAAACTTAATCTTTCTGAATTTAATGGCTTAGTGATAATATCAGCTAATTGGAGTTCAGTGCCTATAAATTCAAGAGTTATATCACCTCTTTGATAATGATATCTTAGAAAGTGGTGTCTAACATAAATGTGTTTGGTTCTAGATTGAGACACAGGGTTCTTTGAGATGTCGACCTCACTAGTGTTGTCATAGTTAATTGAATCATGTTTAAACTTAAATCCATAGTCCAATAAAGTGTGTTTCATCCACAGAATCTGTGCACAACAACTACCAGCAGCTACATACTCTACTTCAACAGTAGATAATGCAACATAGTTCTGTTTCTTACTACACCATGATACTAGGGACTTTTCAAGTAAATGACATGTTCTAGATGTGCTCTTTCTATCTAACTTGCATCCAACAAAGTCAGCATCTAAATAACTTATTAAATCAAATGATTGTTCTTTTCGGTAAAACAGTCCCAAATTGGCAGTGTATTTAAGATATTTTAATATCCTTTTAACAGAATGTAAATGTGACTCTTTAGGGTTATCTTGAAATCTAGCATACATACATACACTAAACATAATATCAGGTCGACTAGAAGTACGATAAAGTAAACTCCCAATCATACCTCTATAATTAGTTTGATCTACTGGTTTACCAGTTTCATCAATATCCAATTTACAGGTGGTACTCATAGGTGCATCACTTCCCTTAATACTATCCAAACCAAAACATTTTAATAAATCCTTAGTATATTTACATTCATTCAAAATAATACCATCTTTAGTTTGAAAGATTTGAAATCCAAGAAAGTACTTAAGCTCTCCCATTAAGCTCATTTCAAACTCATTTTTCATAACCTTTGAAAAACCAGTTCATAAATTTTTTTAGAAGAACCAAAAATAATATCATCAACATAGATTTGTACTATTAAAACATCTTTTGACATTCTTTTGATAAAAAGAGTGGGATCAGAAATTCCTTTTGTAGATCCTTTTGAAGTAATAAAATTTGTAAGTCTTTCATACCAAGATCTTGGAGCTAGTTTTAAACCATATAAATCTTTAGAAAGTTTAAAAACATGATTTTGCAAGTGAGGATTTAAAAAACCAGGTGGTTGTTCCACAAAAACATCTTCAATAATGAAACCATTTAGAAAAGCACTTTTCACGTCCATTTGATATAACTTGAAATTCAGATGTGATGCAAAGGAAAGTAAGATCCTAATTGCCTCTAATCTAGCTACAGGTGCAAAGGTTTCCTCATAGTCAATTCCTTCTTCTTGATTGTAACCTTGTGCAACTAGTCTATATTTGTTTCTAATGATATTTCCAGATTCATAAGCTTTGTTTCTAAACAACCACTTTGTCCCTATGGTTAAAGTGTCCTTACGTCTTTCTACTAATTCACAGACTTTATTTCATTCAAATTGATTTATTTCTTCTTGCATAGATTTCACCCATAATTCTTCATTGACAGCATCATTGATATTTTTTGGTTCTATCTGTGAAAAAAAAGCTTTATATTCAACCTGTTTTCTTAGAAAATCTCTAGTCTGTGTTCCTCTATCCAGATAACCTACAACAACATCTATGGGATGGTTCTTCAGAATACTAGTTGGTCTTAAAAAGGTCGGGCTAGAGATTTCAGGTTCATCATCAGGTTGTGAGTCAACAGAATAAGGTTCTGGAAAATTTTCAGAACTGGATGTTTTAATTATAGGTCCACTGTCTTTATCATTAAGGTTCAAAACAGAGATATCATCTTCAATATTTTCAAGATAGGTCTTAGGTTCATGTGGATCAGTTTCATCAAATTTGATGTGAATAGATTCCTACACACATTTTGTTCTTTTATTGAAAACTCTATAGGCTTTACTAGAAATAGAGTAACCTAGGAAAATTCCTTCATCACTCTTGGATGCAAACTTGTCAAGATTATCATTAGTATTAAGAATAAAGACTTTGCAACCAAAAACTATGAAGTAGTTAACCTTATCTTTCCTATGATTCCACAACTCATAAGGGGTCTTCTTAAGAACAGGTCTGATCAAGACTCTATTGATAATATAACAAGCTGTATTGATAGCTTCAGCTCAAAAATAAACAGGTAGGTCATACACATTGAGCATGGTTCTGGAAATTTCCTGAAGGGTTCTATTCCTTCTCTCCACTAAACCATTGTGATGATGTGTCCTAGGTGTAGAGAAATTGTTACTATAGCCATTGTGTGAGTAGTAGGATTCAAACTCATGATTTTCAAACTCACGACCATGATCACTTCTCAAGGTTTTAATCATAAGTCCACTACGGTTCTCTACAGACTTGGAATATTTAACAAAGTAAGAACAAGCTTCACTTTTTTGAGCTAGAAAATATACCCAAGTATACCTAGAATAGTCATCTACTAGAACATAGACATAGTGCTTCCCATTTAAACTTGAAACTCTAGAAGGTCCAAACAAATCCATGTGAACCAACTCGAGAGGTTGAGAAGTTGACTCTTTTTTCTTTGATTTGAAAGAAACTTTATGTTGCTTTCCCTATTGACATGGATTACACACTTTATCTGCTAGGAATTCATGTTTTGGAAGGTCTCTAACTAAGTTGTTCCTAGTAAGTTTTTTAAGTGAATGTACATTGCAGTGTCCTAATATTCTGTGCCAAAGCCAAGACTCTTTATGAAAATCATTTAAACAAGTAATATTCTGCATAGCTAAATAATTTAAATCAATAACATAGACATTTTCATTTCACAAGGCAGAAAAGACTAAAGCATTTTTAGAGTTAAAAACATTTCAACAATCATTTTCAAATTTAACATTAAAACCATAATCACATAACTGAGAAATACTTAGTAAATTATATTTAAGTCCATCAACAAATGTAACTTTAGAAATTAATACTGAGTCAGTGTTACCAATCTAGCCTAAGCCAATGATTTTCCCTTTAGAATTATCACCAAAAGTGACAAAACCTCCATCAACTCTGATTATGCTTTTAAAGCATGAGAAGTCTCATGACATATATCTTGAAAATCCACTTTCCAAGTACCAAGTCTTTCTACAGGAGCTCTTTAAGCAGGTTCCCTACAAAACAGATTTAAATAGGAAATTATTTTGGTACCCAGATTTTCTTGGCTCTAGACAGGTTAGCCAATAAAACTTTAGGTACCCAAATTTGTCTTATGGGTCTCATAAAATTTTCAGAATCAATAGATTTAGATAGATAAACCTTATTAGATCCATAACTATGAATATAACTAGTTGAAGCATATGGACTTCTATAACTATAACTATCTATATTCTGTCCATATTTAGGAATAAATTGAGTTCTGGTAATTTTTCTTTGTCCAGGTTGGTATCCTATACCAGTAGTATATCTAGGTGAAATCTGCTTAACTAGAATTTGAGTAAGAGTATATTTTACATTTGTGAACTTTACTAAATCCTTCCCAAGTTGCTCATTTGACAATTTCAGTTCAGTGTTTTCTTTAAGTAAATGAGCATTCTTTTCCATTTCTATGTCAAGATCAGATTTATGATTAACAGTTAAAGCATACTGTTTCTTTAAACCTTTGTATTTGACTTTTAGATCATTACAGGTTTCTTCCAACATATCAAAGTATTCAAATAGTTTAGATTTTGACATATTTTCAGAATCAGAATCATCTCCAAAATAATATGAATTTAAAGTAGGAGTTTCAGATGTTACCTTAGAGGTGTTTGTCATAAAACACATGTTTGCCTTATTTCTGATTTCAGTTTCAGAAGCTTCAGATTCACTGGAGCTATCCTCAGAAGCACTCCATGTAGCCTTCATGGCCTTCTTATACTTATTATCCTTATACTCATACTTCTTCTTGTATTTCAATTTTGGACAGTCTGCTTTTATATGTCCTTTTCTCTTGCATTTATACCAGACAACTTCATCAGATTTTTCAGATTTCTTCCAGTCCTTTTTCCAGTGTCCCTTGTTGTCATACTTACCTTTGTAATTTGATTTTCTGAAAAACTTCTTTTTCCTATAAAACTTCTTAAATCTTCTTGCTATGTGAGCCATTTCTGCATCACTCTCAGATGCAATTTCACTTTCTTCACAGCTTGATCTATCACTTATAGCTTGAAGTTTCTCCTTATCCTTGTTCTTTGAAGTTAAAGTCTTGAAGGCAATTGACTTCCTTTTTGGTTCATATTCTTCTTCTTTGTTTACTTTAACATCTTGTTTATACATCATCAACTTACCAATAAGTTCCTTAACTGGCAGTTCACCAATATCACAAGATTCTCTAATTGAAACAGAAGTGCCCCTCCATCTTTCTGGTAGGCATCTCAAAATTCTCATGATCTTCTCCTTTGATGGAACATCCTTTCCCAGTGAGATCATTGTGTTGACAATTTCGTTAAACTTGAGATACATATCAGAAATGGGTTCATCAGGCTTCATCTTAAAATTATCATATTTAATAGTATAAGTGTTCAATCTCATTTCCTTAACGTTAGTTGTTCCTTCATGAGAAACACTTAAGGTATCCCAAATTTCTTGTGCAGTCTTACAAGCAGATATTCTATTAAATTTATCATCTCCTAAAGTAAAATACAGAGCATTAATAGCTCTTCAATTATTATTGTAGGTTGTCTTAGTAGCTTCATTTCAAGTAGATCTAATAGTAGTAGGAATTTTATATCCCGATTCTATGGAAGTCCAAATATCAAAACCCATGCTTTATAAATGAATTTTCATTTTAATCTTCCACTGAGCATAATTGTTTCCATTGAAAAATGGTGGTCTATTAGTAGCAACACCTTCAAGTATGTTATCCATGATAACTATGTTAAAATAAAAATTTTAAAGAGACAAAAATTTAGAAATAACAGAAATTTTAAGAACTTTAAAATACAACTAAAATCCCAGTTAAAAAAGAGAGTACTTTAGAAAATATTTTAAGCTCCTCTGATTCCAAATGTTGGTTAGAGTGGATACTCAAGAGGGGGGGTGAATTGAGTTCCAATTAAAATTTCTATTTTAAAAACTTTTACCAAATTCCACCAATTTAAAATACTAATTGAATTTTAGTGAATTTGAACTAAATCAAACTTTCAGCTAGGTTCTCAAGGGATTGATTAATTCCTAGTTAATGTAATCAGAGGATCAGATTAGCCTTTGAAACTAACTTACTGATTTACAAATAATGCAAACACATTATAATTCAACTATCAGAGTAACTTTGAAAAATAGTTTAGGTTTTAAAGTACTTTTCAGCGGAATAAAAGGTTTTAGATAAAACTAAATAAAGCATAACAGATATGACCAAGAGGTTCAGTCTCACGCCGAGACTTAGTCATCTCAACAATTTATATAAATTGGATCCAAACCCTGGATCGGGGTTCAAAACAGTTTAGAACTGTCCAGGACAATGACCTCTACCACAGTTTTATGTGGGAAACAAAACAACAGCAAATCCAGCTGTCCAGGTTTCACATGACCTCTACCACTTTCCACAGTGGGAAATAAAAGATGTAAAGAGTTGGATGAGGATTTACAGATCCTCCAGTTAAAGTACAGGAGACAGTGTGTGTGTAAAATACAACAGATGACACACACTGCTCAAAATGTAAATAATAAATCACTGAGCTAGATATAGAGTTTAGAATGGCTCTAGTGATTGCAGTGTAGCTTTAGACTCCTTCGAAATTGATCAGAAATGGTTCTGAGTCCTCTTCTGGTTTTTTGTCTGAAAAATAGAGTGTCGTCTGCTTGAAATTCAGGTTCACAAATAGAGAAAAATGTAGTCGATGAAGTTATTGTGTTGTTGTTCTCTTTTTCATTATTGGATCTTCACAGGTATGCAGGAATGTATGAATATATATTGGTGTGTCCAGTCGTCTCTTTGCATGAACATGTTTTAGCACCTTCTTATTTTTGTCACACTCTTATTTTTCTCCGACCTCTTTTTCAGCAGTAGGAGCATCTCTTATTTAAAGCACGAGATCCGACAATATAAATGATTTCATTTTTGCAGGTACGAGGTACAGTTCCCTGACATCCAACAACACCAATTAAATAAATGTCAGTGCATGAAAATATACCTGATATGACCGTTGGTTAGATTAAACAAAGTTAAAGAAATTAAAGCAGCGTCGAGTTCTGTCTCTGGAACAGTAGCTTTGGATATCGGTAGCCTTGTGTATCGGTAGGTCTGAGTATCAGTAGCTTCTTGTGTAATGGTATCCCTTTTTGTAATGGTATCCATTTCATCGGTAACCCTTCTAACAGTAGACTTCATGTCTGTCGGTAGACTTTGTTAGTGGTAAGCTTTATTGAATCGGTAGCGGTAGGCTTGATGTACCGGTGATCTTCCGTGTAACGGTAGAGGTAACTCTGTATCAGTAGAATTTCATAACGGTGAGTTGTATCGGTAAACTTCCCATATCAGTAGACTTGTTGTAACAGTGACCTAATGTATCGGTGACCTTCACGTATTGGTAGCCTTGATGTATCAGTGACCTTCACGTATCAGTAGGCTTGATGTATCAGTGTCCTTCACGTATCGGTAGGCTTGATGTATCAGTGAACTTCACGTATCTGTAGGGTTGTTCTGTAATGGTGACTACTTGACTATTTAAACATTCTATTGGCAGAATGGGTTAAGTTAGAATATATATGAATTTGTGCATGGTTTACAGAAATACTGAAATAAGTAATTAACCATTAATCAGTATAGGGATTATCAAACCATAATTGAGCATAATTGGGATTATCAAAATATGAGTTCAACTAATTCTCCCAGAGGGTTCAACAATTTCAATCTTACCATAATGTAAAAATAATTAATAGATATTAATTTAACAATATCTCAACTCTTAAAGGTGTCTAAACCTACCTTTAATACCAAACAAGGCCCTAGCCTTAAAACATTACATAATATGGAGTTAAAATAGGAATTCCCATTGATTATATTTTTATGATTAGAGTTTTAGAGAATTAGGCTACAAATATTACATTACGTCTCAAATATTAGAAAGTAGACACTTCTACTCTAAACATTATTTTTTCACTACAATAAAACTCATTAAATAAACCAGAATTATTTTCTTGATATAATTCTTCTGGAATTATTCCTTTCTCGAATCCTTCCTTAAACCCTATGAAAAATATTTCAAAAACATTGGATGAGCATAAAAGTCTCAATAAGGGATATAAAACAAGGAAATAAAACATTAGTCCATCAATAAATACAAATCAATGAAATCATAATTTTCAATTATAAAACTTATTTTCTTTAACATACCTCACCAAATCAATTGATTTATTAATAACACATAGAATTCCTAAATCATAATGGTAACATGTGGCATCCATAACAAACATACATTGTAGATTTCATAGCTACATAGGGAGTCACATTTGGAATACCCATCACAATATATTCCCTAATTCTCTTAGGAGAAATATTAATGATTACCTCTATCACATTACCCAATACATTGGAGAGAAATATTTAGCTCACCAACACTAGGTTTATTATGAAACCACCCATATATGTAAACTATGCCCAAGAACCATAAAAAAATCACAACACATGATCAAGAATAAAGGAAAAATAAAAATTCCACATTGAAATCCAAAGATATTAGTTCAAGATATTGAAATACTCAATCCATTATCAAAACCAATTTCAATACCAAAATACATAACAACATTTTATGGTATTTATTTTCCTTTTAAACACATTATGACATGTTATGGAAGAAAAATATCATATAGTGCTCGCGACATCATAATGGTCATTGTCACCACGTACGTTAAAAAGAAACATTTTCTTTGTCTTTTGGTAAAATGATATGTAGAAAAAATATTCCCTTTAAATTAAATGAATATTCAAAGGTGTTTATACAACATATAAAAGAATTTCATGTATAAATAAAATTATTCCTTAATGAATAAGAATTGAGGTGAAATCCCTTAAATTGAATATGACTTGTCACATATATTCCTTTTTATTATTGAATAATAAACATAAGTTAATTTATAATTTATTCAGAACCTTTTTTAAGTTTACTATACTTTTTATATCACTTATTACCATTTTATAAATTTTATATAATTAATTAAGTTAATATCAGTCGTTTTGTGAATATTTGGTACTTTAGTCAAAAACTAACTTGTAATAATTAGAAATTGTCCATGTGGTCGAAAGTCTATCTTATCTAGAATGATATTCATGATTTAAATATAATATAAATCATGTATGTATATGTATTTATAATAGTACATAACATTTGGATATTAGAAAGGAAATCCATAATTCATGGAGATGGTAAGCCATAAGTACGCATAAACACTATTTTCATTTATTTTTCATATTTAAAAGAATGAAAAAAATTATACATAGGTATATAATAATTTCAGGATAATATAATATATAATTATAATAGTGATATCCTTTAGAAATTCTATGTATGGCATGAATGAGTTATATCAATTTGAGGGGGTGATAGTCCACACTTCCTCAAATGAAATTATCATATTTACCTATTAGGGAATCCATAAAGGTATGATATAAATGAATAATATAGAATCATAAAGACAATATAAATATATTTCACATATAAATATAGTTCCATCATAATGGCCACTATGAGAGGTGGTAGGGGAAAATCGAACAATCATCGTTTCATGAGGAAGTAGTTCATTATACATAGAAACGGTATATTCATATATATTAGATGGAGGTGTGTGGAAGTTTAGTTATAAAATAATTTAATAAAGAGAGTTTTGGGGGTCAGAGAAGGAAAATAATTAGAAGGAGCTTGAGAGAAGTCATTACCTAAAATCAGGTAACTCCATTTGGTTTAATAAACAATCATTTCTTGAATATCATTATGACCAAGGTATGGATTATAAGAAGATAGGGTGATGTTGGGATATTATTTGGGAAGATTATGGACTACACAATGGGGATTGAGAGGTGTGAGTAAGGGTAAGAGGAGATGGCCTTTTATAAGAGGGAGGATGGGTACTTTAAAAAAATTTGAAAGATTATTTTATTATAAACTGTATTTTTATTTTCAAATGGTCCAAAACTGAATAAATTCAAAGATATGATGGAGATTGTTCTAAATCCCCTCAACCAATAGTTTTTTTTGAAAATATTTGGTCTCAAATTTAACCTTATCATTTATATATAACCCTTAGTTAACTTATTTGACTCTTACCTCATCTTCTTGTATATTCATAAAATATGATAAATATATTCACTATAAAATGTCAATATAACCAAAAGTGGTTCATTAATGAAATTTTCTACCTTATATATGTCATTTGTAAAAATCATATATTTTTAGGACTATTATATCATTTAATAAAATAATATTTGTTCTAAACTCATTTATGTCAATTTATATAATATTCTTATCATGACATTTAAAAAATACATAAAAACGTGACTCTTTCGAAAAACCTTCATTAATTCAAATATAAAAAGACATAGTGACCCCTAAAATTATTTTATGGAATAAAAGGTTTCAAGATAATTTTATTTTAATTTTTATAATCTCACATATATAAAACAATAATTAATAATTTAATCACTACATCATCATTGTGTTATGAATAAAATTTTCTATATGATGTATAAAAATAATAAATAAAATACCATGATTTAGGAAATATTTTTATCATTATAATGAATAATTATAGTATAATATAGTACTTATATAACCCTATATTTTTTTTAAATGATAAATGTTTACGTTTTATTTTCATTAACATAAAATTAAAAGTAATTACAAGTCATTTTCACACACAAATGGCTCTATGCGGTCCCAAAATCAACCCAAGGATTACCATGGTCGGAAATATCTCATCAAACAGGGTTATGACATGTGTTAGGGTAGTTTAATATTATTATAATATTATTTTTTTACCCTTATTTTCTAGGTTTACCCTTTAACCGTGGTAAATAAAATATTTACTAATGTTACTATTCATAATGTCTTAATATAAGGGTACCTATTTACACAATTTTGACCTCAAGATTCCAAATTTTTAATCTATCTCCCCAAATTAAAAACATTTATATTGCATAAATTAATTTAAAATTAATTCTCATTATTAAAATAAAAAAGTGTGTTTTTAAGAAGTAAAAACAACCAAAAGATCGACATGTTTTTTATATCCAATTTCAAAGTGAAATTAAATAAAATAAACAAAATTTGATTAAATTATAAAAATATAATCCAATAACACTTTAAAACCAATTAAAAGTATAATCAAATTATATAAATAAATTAGATGAAAATGCAGTTATTCCTTATAATGTGGTATTTTTCACTATTAATTAAAAAATGAACTTTATCAAAATTTTACCCAAAGTAAAATTTGATGTCCCACATCTAAATAATAATTTTATTTTGTCAAATAGAAAATATAAAATAGACAAAAAACCCGATATAAAAATGATTTTCCATAAAAATGTTGGTAAAACTACATTTTTAAAATCTAAGAGTATTTATGATTAAAATTGGATTAATTATCATTTTATGCCTCTAAATATTAATTGATAAATGTAAAAAAATTTGATAAACATGTTTAATAAAAATATAGTTAGTTCTTTTCATTCTCACTAGTACAATGGCTAGGCATTAACTACCATTTATAATAATAATATTATATTATTATTTTTTCTAGTATGACCCAACATTGTGTTCAACATAAGATTTCAGAGAAACCCATTTTTGTGTGTCATGTATTCCATCGAAAATAGCATCCCCTTTAAAGTAAAATTAATATTTAATTAAAAAATATTTAGAAATATAAAAATGTCATAATTTTTATTTACCTGGTATGTTTGAACCATCACAAGATGATGATAGAGTATATATAATATCATTAATGAAATTCATAAATTTAATTATCTATTATTGGTGGAGTTTATAACTTCCCCATGAGTGATGTTTTTATTATATTACTTATTATTTTTTTTATTTTTTATTTTCAATTTTATAATGAATAGTTTTTTTATGTTTATTATATTTCAAATTTAATTTAATTTAATTTTATCTCGAATTATTTTTTTACATATATACTATTCATTTAAATATATTGTTTATTATAAAATCATAAATCCATAAAAAATATGTTCCTAGATTACTATTTATAATTGAATGATGGTCATCACATATAATATCTATAGTGAATGTCAAAATCTATTGAAAATGTTTTTTTCCATGGAAATTGTAATTCAATAGAAAATGATTTTTTGTAATATTATTTGTGGTGATAGTAAAAATCCAAATAAAATACGAGTTTCAATGGACAAATACACCATTTATAAATAGTTACATCTTCAAATGAATTGAGAAAGACCATTTAAAAATGTATTATATACATAGTGATATCACACATAGATGAATCATAGTAAAAGATGTGTATAGTTATCTAATTTATCTTATATCATATGAGCGGTTATTTTTTAATAATTTTTTTAAACAATTGTGATGATTTATTTAATACACATTATTTTTTATTCATTGGATTCTATTGCATGTTTTGAATTGATGATATAGATAAATATATTTTACCATGTATTAAAGTGATTATCCAGATGATTGTAAAAGTATAAGGAATAAATAACACACTATAATAAATAGAATATTTTAATGAATAATATAATTATCTAGTAAAACATCCAAAAATATATATTTTCAAATACAATGTGCATACAATATTTTATATTCTAAAAAACCCAATATATAAAAATATTTGTTAATTTCTAACATAAAAGATTTCTTCAATCATAGCATGATATTCTATAATTAATAGATTATATGAAGATACTGTAATTCTTTTTGAAATTATAGATGTTAAAATTTAACAAATTAAAATATTAGAGTAATAAAAATTCATAGTGAATTTCCACTAATAACCTAATGTATATTACAGTATGTTTTCAACGAGATATTTAAAGAGTTAAATTGAGTTATAGTTATAATTGAATATTACTATAGCCTACAAGAGTTTATGAAATGATGGTAATGATTAATGTATAGTGATACATTTTTACTCGAAAATATTTCACTGAAAAAATTTAACGGAAAGTGTTCTATGTATTATTATAATGAAAATAGTTATAATTATAGGTAGAAAATAGATGTTATAAGAATTGTAAAATTTGGTGTTTTATAGATAATGAGTTATAATATGTATAAGGAGTTAAAAATTTGGAATATGATTGTAAATATCACATTTATTAAATCAATATTATTATGGAGATATTACCCATAGAAAAATTTAGAAAGAGGATCTTATTAGGTTTCAATGTAGTGGGGTGGAATGACTTTTATAGATATGTATCTTGTTAAGAAAAACCCAAAATGTGTATAAAAAATAAGGATTATTTGAGAGTTTATCATTTATGAGACATCATATAAGTGATTATGTATTTTTTTGTTTTGTATTCTGGAATAATTTTGATCATATAAAATTTAAATTATTGTATAAAATGATATATTACCTTCACTATTCTTTTTTATGTTAGTAATAAATTTTATATGAAGTTTGATGATAATTACAATATCATTGTAATACTTTGAATTTTACCTAATCGATGAGAAACATGGATTATTCTAAGAAATGATGATATTTTTGGATTAATATGATACAAATTTATTTCTCAATTCAAATAATATTATACATGATACATGAATAGAATAAAGAATCAATTAGTTGAGAAATATTATCCATATTGAACCACTAAAGTACATCTCATGGAATGATATAAAATAATTGATATACATAGAGGTGTGTGCCTACTTATAATCCCCATTCCCTAATTTTGGAATAAATGCTACTATGAGAACCATCATACATTGTTATAATTCTTTTCAAATCCTTAAGGATTAGATAATTATGGTCTATTTGGTTATATTGTAGATCATTCCATTGGTTAGATCTAAAAAAACATAGGATTTTTCCATTCATTTTTTATAAATATATATCTATTCCCATAGTTTAATTTAACCGAGGTCATGCATTTTAATATTAGTTGAGTGGCATGTGATATCTTCAGCTATATGGATGAGAGATATCTTATGAGATCATATGCCAGATGAATGAAATGTGATGCATTTGTTGACCTAGTCAATCTATTTTAGATAATATCCATTGTATGAGATGATCTATACTAGATTTGCATATTTACATATCTAGATGTATCTCATTGTCCCTTAAAATTGGTTTATATTGGTATACATATGATGCATTTGAAAAATATTATTTCAGACATGTTCAAATAGATATATGAGTATGTTAGATAGAAAAATTTATTGACCCCTTTATCGATTGTGTATAAGTGAGTTTGTTATAGAGGTCACACTTTAAATAAATCTATAAAATTTTTATTTTATATTTATTCTAATTAATAGATTGGACTGTGGGGTAAAAAAATTATCCCTTAAAATATGGGTCAAATTTTAGAAAAATATTTTTTTAAAAAATGAATTTTTTTTGATAAAATGATTTTGATGAATTGTGCATGGATTCATAATTAGTTGTGATTATTTTCAGAAATTCCTTATGGTATTTTATTGTAAGTTTGATATTGTTTAAAATGAAATAAAATTGGTATATAAAATCATATAACATACTTTCAATCATATCCAATGATATGAGAAATCAGATTTTTTTTTTCATATTTTACTATATATTTCTACCAAAATATATTTTAAGTAATTGATTTGTGATATAGAGTACATCTCCCCCACCATATCATCCACATGGTTTCATTAGGGTTTTAATCATTTGTTTGATTCATTCCTTGATATATATTCATGATATTTTTTTTTAAATTTTCATATTTATTCAATCACATCAATTATATGTTAGATTCATATATATCAACTATAGAGTTTTGGAAGAAGATGCTAGATTCGTTCATTAAATGAAAGAACTAGACATAATGGATGGATACCCTCATCTTAGGTGTGTGGGATTTGTATTTTCCATGACCAAAGAAATCTTCATCCTAGTTAACCATTCGTCATCAAAATAAAGGTGATGGTACTCCATTAGAGTTTAGGGGGTCCTCCATTATTAGTGGGCATTATAGTTGCTCGTGTATTGGATATGGATGGGGAGTCCATTGGCTGACACTATGTGCTATCAATTAAGAGTACTCCTCCAATGACTATAAAGAATATTTCACTATTATTTATGTATTCTTAATTATAATTCTTTTAATTTTATTACATATTGTTTCTATTTATGATATATTTGTCATATATATGGGTTTCATCCACTGTATTGGTCATACAATAGTCCTGCAAAACCCATTATACCTGTGGATCATATAATGGTAAAGACATGATATATTTTTAGGATCTCATTTTTTAGGGTTAAATTTCTTCTGATAGATAGTTTGATTATGTTAGATATATATTTTAAATATTATCTTCATTATATTATGATATTATCAAGATTCCTTGTTTTCTTGAATGTTATATTGTATCATATGAGAGATTTTATGAAAATTCATTAGATAGAATCGATTTAGTCTACAGTAGATTTTATACATTGTATTATGTTAGTTAGATTTTAGGTCATTTCTTGTTGACGAGATTTTTTGAACTATGTTTGGGGGTAACATGAGAGAAATGAATGACCTCATGTTATTTCGATTAACAGTTGAGTCTTATTTTATGGCCACATAAACACTTTATTTTCAGTGAAAATATCTTTACGTTGTTCGGGAAAACATTGATTTTCATTTATTACATTCTTATTGTGGTTGTGATATATGATCATATATGAGGTTTTTGATATTTGGTGATATGAGATGAGGGTTAGTTGATGGAAACTTGTTAGTATTAAAAGATGTCATTTTTTATGAAGATTTTTTTCAACATTAGTAGATAATATTTTTATGATGATTTGTTCTATAGTGTATTGTATTGTTACTTGGAAAAAAGTTTTTTGGTTGGTGTTTTGTGACCCAAATACATGGACTTGTAACATTTCTATATTAGAAGATATTATTGTATGAGATTTTATCATTTTGAAAAATATGAAAAGCAGTTCATGTGAGTGGTATCCTAAACATGAGTTAGTATTGATATGGATTGGAACCTACCATGTGTGGAAGTTAATTTACTTATCCTTTGATAATTATGGTTTTTACCATTATTATATTTTTATGTGTGATTTAAATTTCTGAAAAAATGTATTTCTGATTAGCATTGGTGAATTTTAGTGTATGTTTTTTAGTCAAAAACTATGAAGTTGTTTTATATGGTGGGAATTACCTAAATCGTGGATTATTTCTTACTTATTTAGTGATTCTAAAATTGTTAAGTGGTCTCATACTATTTATGGTAGAAAATCGTTGATTATTTGGGAATACATGATCTGATTTCATATTGAATATGACTGCATGGTAAATCATTAGTATTTATTTTTAATGTTTCTTTGAACTTGTGTGAAATGTGGTGATGGAAATTATCCTTATAAATTTTAATGGCCTTCTCTATAACATAATTCACAAGAGTAACCATGATGCGTGGACCATAAATCCTATAAAAAGTTTTATATATGAGGGGATGAATATAGTTATCAATTTGATGTTATGGTCCCACTGGGACTTCACATAAATCAATGATTTTGTCGAAATTTATGTTCATGTTTACCAGAATGTATAACTATCCTTTGAATTAATAGTTTATTTATGGGTATGATATGTTGAATACAGTGTGTGTTGGACATTAAATAAATTCCTAGCATAATGATGTTTTTGGATGGAATTATTTATAGATTCATTTTTGAATTGGATGATATTAGTTAACTATTCAAATTTTTTGTGGTACACTATGTTTTTTAAATGTTGTATAATGAGATATTGTGATAGAAATGATGATTAAGTGAAAATAAATGGGCTCTTAACCCTATCAAAGTATAATATTATAGAACTTGAATGTGTAATAATATATTAAATGGGTATCTCATTACCATGACATAAATAGATCTATGCCATGACATTAGTAGGTCATGATTAAACAATCAAAATGACTATTCATGATTATTCTACTAATCCTTATCATATGGAATTGAAGATATTATACAATATTACATAGATTAAATTTTGTTTTGATTAAATGAATTGCCTAATTTCATATTTTCCACTAATTTTTATTCTGGTAGGATAGAAATTTCTTTCCTTTAAGGTGTAAGGATGTGATTTTTTAAGATTCATTAGGGGTTAATGAATATGATATTTTCATAATGTTACGAAGGCCCTATAGACAATTTGAGATATTATATTAGGTTTGAGAGTGGTGTAGTGAATGAATGTGGGACTATAACCCCATTGTTCTATTGAATATCATGATTTTCAACATTTGAATGTGGTCAATGAATGAATTTACAATGGTGACTACCCAAAATCGGTTAAATGTTGTGTCCCATACCATTTTAGTATATTTCTATAATGAGGAAGTGTTTATGGTTAATTAGAAATAATTTTACATTTTTTTATTCAATTGGTGTATGGTTGTTATCTTCTATAATTTTGTCTCATATATTTTCAAGGCATGTATTTAGGTGGGATTCATTTATTATAACATGGTTTCGGCCGATTTTATAGTATATCTTCTCCAAAATATCATCTATTGGGTAATGTGAGAGTCACCACACTTTCGGTCTTCTAGATATTTGGAGAGATTATAAATTTTGAGGGTGATATGTTATAAGGGTATATGTATTATCAAGGAACCAATTTTTTTATCTCTAGTTTTTGATGATTGTGAAGGAAATTTTATATGTGTGCTCTAAATTTGGCAATCTAGTTATTTAAATAAGTAAATAAAAACAAAATTATTTTATTATGATTTCTTTGATTCATTAGTAGGATTCCTACCCCAAGGGGGAAGTTCAACATGTAATACTACATGGGAAATGATTTTCAATTCAATATTTTATCATCCTTAAAACAAATCATATATAAAGTTTTGGCCATTATCAGTATTTACTGAAATCATTGATAGATGTCACTGTTTATTAGTGCGTTATTATTCATTGATAAACCTATTTCATTTATCAGTTATTTTTTGAGCCCTAAAAAGGGAACCATGTATAAAATATTTTATATGTAAATATTTATATTATATTAAATATGATTTAAATAAATATAATTATTTATAATTATATGACATAACTTTATATCTCTTTTAAATAATTTATAATTTTTTATAATTTAATTAAATTTAATTAAATATTTTCGAAATATTCATATATACATATATTTAAATTTATATATTATTATTCATATTATATAATTTATAATCAATTTAAATATTTAAATATTTATATTTATATTTTTGTCTATGTTTTTTGCATATGTATGTACAAATATTGTCAAACACACACACAAATCTATGTGTGAATCTATATTTATATTTATGTGTGTCTTAAAATAATGAGGGGTTTATATATTAGTGTATATAAGATATGTCTGTGTGTATGCGTGTAATAATGTTTCTATGTGTCTATGTGTTTATGTGTCAGTGTGTGTGTTTTTATGTCTTTGTATGTTTATTTATTTTTATGTGTGACTATTTGTATGTGCATGTGCTTGTATGTGTATTTATGTATGCATGCATTTCTATGCATGTGATTCTATGGTGTAGTAGTTGGATACACACATGTAAGAAAAAATATATAATAACATTTATATAAATAATAAAATATTTAATCATAATTTAAAAATTAATATAATTTATATTTAATTATTTTTTATAAAAACAGTCTATACATTATATATATATATATCTAATTAGTGAAAATAAAATATATACATATAAGAAAACTTGAATATTTTTAAATATAAATTTTGTAATTCTAACTCTTAATTTTATATTTTTATAATCAATTTTACATTTTAGAAAACATTTACGCATGATATTAAAATTTATACATTGAGTCGGGATATATTTTAAAAAATATGAAATAATTTATATTATGTATAAGATTTTTAAATATAATTTAAAATTTTATATATAGTTAATAATTCATTAGATTTATTTTCAATTGGGAGAAGATTACTAGGTGATCTGCACCCATCTGTGGCATCCATGTTGTTGGGGATGAGGGGTTGATTACTACCACATTCCCAAATTTTAGGGTGGGCCTTCAATGATGAAGCTGTCATTGGTGGTAGGAGATTCCGATATAATAGGTGACTCTAGACTAGGAGAGGAAGTATCACAATAGCGATGGTGGTCAGTGTGCTATTAGCCAGGTGACAGTGATCGTCGAGCAATAGATGTGGCGGTTTGTCGCCTATTAATGTTTGGTGGTGGTGGACAGGGATCCATCATGATCTTCTTTGATAGAGGTTTCTGTAATCACTATCATAAAGTGATGGTGGGATAAGAGGGCGGTGGATTCGATGTGATTTATAACATTAGGCATTGGTGGGTAAGTTGGACATGGAATATGAGGGGGAATTTGGTGGACCTTTTTTATTCATTCTGGACCTATGTTTTTGGGCCTTCTGGTCATGTTGTTATGAGAATTAATACCCACATGGCCTATGGTTCAGGTACTAGGATCATTCAACCATGAAAATTGAAATTTTATTATTCTATGAAATAAAGAATATGAGACTTTACCTTTACTTATTGAAAAATAATTTAAAAATAATAATAATAATTATTCATTATTAATGTTTATTCCTTATTATTATAAAGTATTTTTTTAAAATTTTTAATTTATTATAATATTAAAAATTAATTTATAATCTTTATTAAATATTTAATCCATTTATTAATTACAAATTAACAATAAAATAAATAAATATGTTTATAATTTTTTTAATAATAAAATATTTATAATCTTATTAACATAAATATTTTAATACAACACTCTTATCCTAATATCATTATAATAAATAGTATATTTATTATAACTAATTTTTTTTATTTATTTTAATATTTTCAAAATTTATATATTTTTTAAAATTATTATATTTTATTTTAATTTTTTTAATATTCATTTTTAAATAATTGTTAATTAATTGTATTATGTAACATTAATTTTATATGAATTTTTATGTTCATAAGTGAAAAATCCATAACCATTAAGTAGGTAACCTATGTAAAGGTGACATAGTGGTGACCTTAATGAAATGTACATCACTTTATTGGATATTTTATGTCAGGGATCATAAAATTAACTGATTTAAAACTTTTTATCATCAATAAATTTTAGTTTTTTATCATTTATAAAATAGAACTGAAATTTTTTACCTTTTTTAATGCTTCTAAAGATAGCTCTATTAAAGATATATTCTAAAAGTTATTTTAACTATTATTTCTAAAACCCCTTACCTATTTTAATTGAACCCTAATAATGATATCACCTCACTCGCACCATTTAAGCTCACATGGAAGTCAAAAAAAATCCACCACCTATGAATATCATGATTAAATTGTCCCTAAAAAAGATGGTGGGTTATTTTTACATCCTTTTCAGTAAATCGTGTATTTTTTTAATGATTTCTTGTTGTTTTTCCCATCTCCCCAATGTTATGGATATTATCTTCCTGATCTTTAGATGTTTCTCATCATCTTA
Source organism: Viscum album (assembly GCA_963277665.1). Lineage (NCBI taxonomy): Eukaryota > Viridiplantae > Streptophyta > Magnoliopsida > Santalales > Viscaceae > Viscum > Viscum album. Next base: position 1,843,444,796 of record OY728132.1, on the reverse strand, counting down.
ATGCCCTGTAATATAACACATTTTTTTTTCTTCTGGATTTGTGGTAGATGAACTATCACTCATGTTTTATATCCCTTACAACACTATTTCTAAAGTTTCTTAAACAATGTTGATGGACAAACAATTGTAATCAGAAAATATAATTATTGAGATAGAAAATGGATTACCATTAAGAAAAGGTTTGTATCATTTAAATTCCATTTCACATTTCAAGAAATATAGAACATCAATATACGACAAATCGTATTCATATACTTTTTGAATAGTCCTTGAATGGATAAAAAATATATGTTTTTAACTTAATTATTGAAATTCAAGAACTCATCACAAAAAAAATATCCCAATAAATTCCATCTTCCATTATTATTGATCCCAACAATATTTTTTATTCAATATAGTTTATCTACAATATAATTTTTCATCAAACTATCCGTTTATTTGAATACAAGTATTTCATGTATGTCTAAGGAAAAATATTATTATTTATTTTTTAAATACTTTTATATTGATTATTTCACTATATTTATTCTCTTTTAAACATTCAATGTGGAAATATTTATCATTTTTCCCTAAATCTAAACTATTATGTGATTTCACATTTCTATTCCATAATGTGATTGTTTAACGATTTCATTCAAAACCCCATGGATTTAATCTTCTCATTTTATAAAATCATTTTTCATTACATATCATGGATGTATGTAATTATTTTATAATTAAAAAATCTACATAAATTATATGAATCAAAATCTCACACATATCACAAATTATTCAGAAAATTAATTTTGAAAAAAAACCTTAGGGGAGAAAATATTTTGGGTGAAACATGGAATTATTCAAAAATTGAAAAACAAAATAAGAAAACTTGATGTGATTACCATTTCTAAATAGCATCAAATCAATGAGAAAAGTAATTAATTTTTTCATATATGCGTTGAGTGTGATATATTATTATATATTCCATGATACATATCCATTTTTTGAAATCCATCGATTTCTTGAACACATTTATGGAAATAAGGTGTGAAATGTATCCCTTGATTAATCTATTATAAAAAATTGAATGATTTATTATATGTGACTTCAATTAAAAAAATATGTATTTATACTTAATATTTACATATTTTTTCATCTTAAAATTTCCCATGATCATAACATCCATGTATTTATATATTTTTTGTTTGGGATAAATATTTTTGAACTAGATAAGAATGATATTGATTGATAATTCTTAGATTCCAACTATATTAAAAAGTAGTATGATGATAGGGATAATGTGTTCATAATGTTTTAAAATGATCTCCCATATGACCCTTCTGAGGTCCTTTATTAATTTTTACATTATTTCAAATTATGATTAATTAGTCAAATGGGGTTATAAGAAATCATGATTGGTCATTGAATATATCAATGTTATAAATTTTGGACTAAGCACTAGGAAGAAAATAATATTGTAAGAGACTATGATGACACTATGATTTATGGATAAAATTATATGATTACAAGCTTGACAGATAATGAACATCCTTTCAAGTATATGATTATGAGTGTAATGATTCATGTGTTTGAGTTGGTTCTATAAAACCAAATAACATATAAATTATGTTACCTGAATACTCATTAAAATTAATATTTTTAAAAACCATTGCACATATTTATTGTTGTTCTTTATGAACCTATTATGATAACGTCCTACAATATTTTTTATATTGAAATTTTTATAGTTGTTCCGCATTATTATGTGATAAATTATGTGCTATGATGATATTCTCAAATACTACTCTATTTTTATATAAAAGTTTATGAAAATAAACATAGTATATTTTATTTCAGGTTTATGTACTCATAAGAATTTGAGACTCCATCTTATGATGTTCTCATTCAGTTGTATCCAAGATAGGAGGTGATGATAATTGACATGCCATTTTGAATTTCACATGTTTCATATCATTAAATCTTCTTGTATGAGATCTTGAGTAATGATCATTGGACATTAAGATTATTAATATTGAATACCATGATTCAAATACATATACTTATTATCAAAAATAATGGTGATATATGTTAATACTAAAGTAGCATATGTTGGCTACATCATGAGTGATATATTATTAATTAAAATATTATTGAATGATTTATACCTTCTATTATAGTGGAAGTAGATATCTTTTCCATTTTATTGAAATATATTATTGAAATAAAATTCCATTTCCATGGTGTAATGAAAAAAATAATTTCAAATAGATAATGAAAGATGAACCAAGAATATTGGTCAATGATTGTGGTTTTTAACCTACTTCGTGAGATATAACGACAAAGGGATTATATTACACAGTGAGAGTCTATATGTGTTTATAATAATTGGGAAATATCTTCTTCCATAATGGATTCCTTAACCCACTACTAGATAGTAATACTAGCCTTTAGGAAAGATAACAGAATTTCAATGTGGAAGATTTCAGGAGGATGGCTGACAACCATTTTTCATTTATCTTAGAAAATATAATATTTGTATTTAAAAATTATGATGAATATTATTTTTAAAACTAGGAAATAACATTTTTTCAGAATTTATTTATCATAAAAAATATGTAAATACAAATTCCCCAAAAAATAATTAATTATAAAAATAAATAAAACTTAATTTATATATTTTTGTTCATAATGAACTATATAAATATTTTACTGAATAATTAATTTTTTAGTAATGAGAATATTAAATTAATTTTTATTCCTCACACTATAAATATAATATTTATTTATTTATTTAATAATATTTATTTAATTTTTTTATAATTCAACAAATGATGATGAGGAAGAATGATCCACGTTCTAGAATCCATGATAAATATAATTTACTAGACTCTAAAATCATACTTATCATTGTTTTTGAATGCATTACCCATAAGATAAAACAATATTTTTTTATATTATATGGAATTTTATTATTTGTGGGTCTAGCATATTATTTAGATAGATTGTGGAATTAACTAACATTTAACCCTAACCCTATGTCTGTAAAAAAATTATTTCAATTATGAATAGGTTATGCATTGAGAAAAATGTTAACTAAATAGATAATTATTTGTCAATAAATAATTTCCATATATTTTCCACTCATGCATGATAGAATATATTCATCTTTATCTAATTACATCATGTGGAATAACAACAAGAGAGATTACTCCAAAATGAAAAGAACTTGAAGTGGACAAAGAGAATGATGAAAGATGATCAATTGGTTTCTTTACCACTCATATTTTATCAGTGTTTCTTTGAGATTGTAGGATCATGTATAGATCTCCTTAATTTTGGATCTTCATGGGGTATTTATAACCCAATGAGGGTATACTAAATAAGGTTTTAATGATCATAACATTCACTGAAGAATTATTTCAAGTTTATCGAAATACTTCTTCCCATGTTTTAAAAGAATTTAAAATATTATATAAAAGGATCCACTCTTGGGTTTTTCATTATTATTCAAAAATAGTTGGAAAATTTTCATTGACCATAAAATTCAAAATCATACAAACATTATATTATCAGTTGAATCCAAAAAAATAAGTTGGAAACATTCAATTGTGTTCTTATTTTATATTTGTAACCTTTATGTGGTATTAGAGTGGTGACATATAAATGTATAATTATTTATTAATTTTAGATCATTTGAGTGTTTAAAATTATTTTTCACGTCAATATCATAATTATTATAATAAAAATCATTATATGTATTGTTCCCCACCTCATTAATTTCTTGTATGACCAATATCTGATGGATAACAAATAATGAACATATTATGAAATCTTCATGACATGATTTGGATTCAGGATAGTTATTATATGAAGAAATGGTGTGTAGCATTAAGGTATACACTATGTATCCCAATACAATCAACTAGATAAACATATGGATTCTACAAGTCATTATTCAATAAATACACATGGATATATTAGACTCATTCCACGTGTTAACCAAATTAGACCATAAAAAACATTCCAAACAACACACCATGTAACTAGGTTACAATTCATATAGTCCATGTGTTTTCAAGGTGGAAAATCTATAGTTAAACAAGATTCATGTATTAATTACATGACATGTAAGGACTGATAGGCATGGGGAAATGAGGTTACATGATGTGTTCCATCTTTAATCACAATGGACATTAGAAATTTCTACATAGAAATACATGAATAGTCTGTAGTTTTATATTGTGGAAATTTGAAGAGTAGGATAACTAGTGTTTAGATATAGTACATTTTAAGAACTCAACCTATTTATATAGAAAATTAAAAATTAATTTATTAATACATCAATGTTCATCATTATGTGTCTATGTGTCATTTATTAATATCTCACACATAATGATACGTTTTATGTGATTTTAAATGATTCATTAACTTCTATGTGAAATTTATAAATACAATTCACGTATGATCATTATATAAAAAAACTCATTTTACATTTAATATATATGCATATAATAATTTTCATGTGTATTTTTTGTCATTTAATGAAAACACCCAAAATGATAATTGTTCACATGTTTTATATGCAATATATCACGTGGGTAAACTATATAAACTGAGGGACAGGAAGAGGTGCTCGAATAGGTACTCATCAAGTTTCTTCCATGAACAATTTTGTAATATTTTTTATAAATATTAAATAAATAATTATTTTCATTTTATTAAAAAAATAGTATATAGGTATATCATCCAAAAATTTGATGGATATTAAGATAAATTTAAATAATTAACTAATCATATATAAAATCCTATTAATATCAATGTGTTTTATATTATGTAATAATGTATTTAATAAATTATTATCCATTAATTTTAAAATAAGAGTCATGGATTATGTGTGAAATATTATGATCATATCCAGACCTACGTATGCGATGGTTTTATTTAATATAATATTAGTTTTATGGGGTTTGAAATTATTTATTATTAAATTAAATTTTATTGGATCACATCATACCTCTCTAATTTATTAAGTAGGAATTTTACATCTAACTTTTTTTATGTATATTCCCCTAAAAAAATATTTTGGTTCCCCTCATATGTGTGTGGGTATAATTCATATGTTATAAAATATTATCTTCATTATGATAGGATGTTCAAGATGAAGATGAGGTGAATCCATCCTAGGTGATATATATAAAGATAAGTAGAATTATACAACTCATGATGAAACCAGAAAAATGATCTTTTCTCCTATGTCATAGGATGATTTATTGTCCACTAATTAAATTTACAAATAGATATTATTATTATCATTTAATTTTTTTTATTTTTTTTATTTTTAGTGGTGTATATTTTAGATACTATCCCATAATCATATCAAAATATATAGATCATCGCAAAAGGATTCAAAAGAATCAATAAATTATGCATAAAAGTTTAAGATTTACATGGTTAATCCCTTAATTATAACAAACATAATGTTAATAAGACATGTAAATGATAGAATAAGTACATTTACAAAAAATTAACAAAATAATTCCACTATATATTATGTTAGACTAACACATTTATAACCAAGTTAAGAATACAACCGTAGAACTAAGTATTTTCATAGACATAGATTGGAAACAAAATTTTATTAGTGTATTATTATGAAACATTTTTCTTGCAAGAACAAACTTTTTGTAGGGTTAAGGACTATTGTCTATCAAATTCAATTTTCGGGGGAAATTTTGATGAAATGAGTGTCATGGTATTATTATTAGGGAGTCAACTCAATCTATCATGTATATTCTAATGTGATGCTGCATAGATAGTGTAAAAAATTATCATATCAGGATTATCATGGATATAACATGACTTATGAGAAGGGGTATATGGACCCTTTCCATATAATTTTAAATGCTATGGGAAACATCATGTCTCATGATGGGGGTTATTCAGACATGATAAAATATTCCTAGAACTAAAAAAATGATTAAGTTAGTTATTATAGCATATTTTGTTAATCAAATATTGTACAAATCATATATTTTAATTATTTTATAAAGATGGAATGTAAATTCATGAAATCACTACAATCATTAGATTACATAGTCAATTTACTCACAATAAATTTTTTGAGTGATATAAATGTGTATACACTACATCATTTACATAACATTTATATTATATACTAGAATACCGTATTCCTATTCATACATCAAAAAAAGAGAAAGAAGGTTTGAAGGAATCATACCCAAGATTTATGAATAACATTTCCTATATATTTTTCATGATGCTATTATTTATAGCTATAGATATGATAGTGAAGAAAGTGGAATTGGAAATTTACATCATGTTTTCACATCTCCATCACATGATAATTAGACGAAAAGGATAAGGATAAATTATATATTCCTTTACTTATTCTTGTGTAAACTATATAAGGTCACATATATGCTAATAATTTATTCAAAAAACAAGTTTATAATGATAGAAGAGTAATTTTCAACTTCCATTATATATAAAATATTCCATTATTCTCATATTGGTATCCTTACCAACTTTGTTTTAATTATTATTTAGGGGTCATTTTAAAAACTCTATGGATATATAACTTTTGAATTTTGTTTCTACACTCCACCAAATGGATAAATATTGGCGGGAATAATGGTCTCCACACCTTATGACTAATGGAAATAAATAATAATTTTGAAACTCCCTTAATATTTTAAAAAAATCATTATATTATCAATTATGTATAAAAAAGATTAAAAATGATTGTAATGTATTTAAGTATATATTTTTCTAATGTGGAATTATTTTCATTGGATGGTCTATTCCGATAAATTACAGATGAAGAAGTAGTATGCTTTTGCCTCATGTATATTCATTATCTCATGTAATTTTTATAATGTATTTTTTTAGTTTTTTTTCTAACATATATGTATGAAAATATTGAACGAAATAATTATAAAAATATGAAAACAATGACAAAATTTTTGGATTAGACAATGGATTTATTCAATTTAAAATACTCATTTGTTTTTAGTATTACTATAACATTCTTCTCAGTATCTATTTGACATATTGTGAGGAATTATTTTGTATTTGGAAAGTATGTTGTTTGGTTATTTAATTATTGACTAAAGGGTCGAAAAATCTACAATCATAAATACTCAACCATCAACAGCGTTGAATAATATATAGCTTAAATACCTAATGATGGAAGTAAAATTTTTTCCCTGAATGATATATATTAGTTGAATTGTATAAATATGTAAAAGTGTTTAAGTAACTATTGAGCGATGTTATTTGAAATACTTTATAACCAGTCATCGTGTTTTAGAAAAAGAAATATTTAGAAATTATGGTATGACATAATGATTTTAAGGTTGGTTTGAAAAGGACATGTGAAGAATTTTAATAAAACCTAGAGGTAGATTCATATGATTCATGAGATTCCATTATGAAATTTTAGAAATCCTATGTGAAGTAAATGAGTATTGTTGCTGATGATAAGGGACCCTCCAAGGAGGATATAGGGAAATTTTTGTATACAATTAATCATTGATCTTATAAAATTATACTAGATGTAATCCTAAACTAAATATTATATATAAAAAATAAATATATTGATCATAATATAATAAATATAAATGAATATTAATATATATTTTTTTCAAAAAATCCATATTTCATTCAAGTCATATTTAAAAAATAAAACTACAAAAATTAAACAGACAACAACTGAATTATCTCATATGTATCATATCAATTGTATTATAATGATATTCTATAAGGTCAAAACCTCACGTTTCTTTTGAAAATAATTTTGTAAAAGATATTTTTTATTAAAATTAATAATAAGAACTTAGTGAATCTCAATTAATAATCCTATATCCAATATAGAGAATAATACATAGTCAAGAACTACTGTGAATCTATTAGAAATACCAATAGATTTTGGGAATGTTTTATAAAATGTTACTTGCTGGATACATTGGGTCTTGATGCACATGATATTACATAGGAACACCAGACTCTACTAACCATAGTGGAACGAGTTATTGCAATGGTATATACTGCACAAGAATTTAAAATCTTAGAATTTTTTATGATCATGGTGGTGGGTGGTACATATAATTTAATTTGGAATAATAAATATAACAAGGATGATGTAAATGGATAGGTTTACAATTTTGAAATGTAATTATGAATTCATTAATGGATTCCAGGTAAAAAAATATAAATTATTAATTTTTAGGACTTGATACTACTTGTGAGATTCTCTTGGAGACTACAAATGTTTGGTAAAATCCAGTACCAATAATATCCTGGTTTATTTGCATATTTTTTAACTATGTATTTACATTGTCTATAATATATGTAGACACCAACCATCATGCTAAAATCATTTGAATTTTAATTCTCAACTCATTATTCTATGATCATTCTATTAGACAATTATTATTCAAGGATACCAAACTAGGAGGACATCATACATAAGTTTTTTAAATGACCCAACCAAAATAGATACCCTACAAAACCAATCTACAAATAATAACTACAAAAGGATGGAGACATCAATAAAATAAATTAAGGTATTCAAGTTACACAGATCTATTTATGGATAAAATCTAATATAGTGATAAAAGAATATCCATTTGAAATAACATCATTCATGTGTCAATAAGAGGACATTGAGAGAACTATAGTTTCCAAGAAATATATTTTGATAATATATAGAAAATTAAGGTCATTTATTACCATTTTATTAAAACTGATGACTGAATTTATCCATGTGAGAATTATTATGGAAAGCATATTCTAGAGAATGAAATATGTAAATTTGTATCTATGGGTTTAGTAATGTTTTTAACAGTATATATATACTAAAACAAAATTTTTTATCATGTCAATACATAAATTTTGTTGGCATGTAATCTTTCAAATGAAAAAAGAATTTTTATAGGAAGATATTTTTGATAAAAATGAATTTTACTATCTTATGTGATAGAAATATATCTCATATTACATGATATACTAGAATTTTTGAAATTTTTGATTCATGATATATAAGAGGTTACTACCAAATAGATCAATGATAAATGCTTATATTTTTAGTAAAAACTATGTATAAATACTTTTTAACAATGAACATGATGAATTCTTAGGATATGTAGTTGAAATTATACTAGTGATCAAGAAAATTGAATACTAGTCGCTAATAGATATTTTGATCTATCATAAATGTGATGAAGAAGAAACATGTAAGGAAAATTACATACATATAGTGGTTTCCATATATAAAATATTTTAGTAAGATGTGGCTTATGAAGCATCATAAGAAGAAATGTTGAAATCACATGTTCTAGTTTTGGATTATACAATTACTGAGAGAGTTATCTACAGGTCTGTTGTGCATCTGAAGCATGTGTTTGGAAGTTCCCAAATCTTATTTTTTCCATGATCAATGATTAATCCAATAGTTAAAACAATGTTTAACATAAAGACCAACATAAATAAGTCAAGTAATTATATTATAGAAATTACACTAGGCCAAAATATAGGATCATCACCTATTTTTCATAAATAATTTAATTAATTATAAATTATCTTTGTTGGAAATATATCTTTATTGATGAATCTAGTAACATATCTTCTATGTTGTTTCGTTTTTTATGGAACAAAATATATATTTTCTCTATCACAGATCCTCATGTGATATACGAATCTCTAGATGTCATCAATGTAATCTCTAGGTGCGAGCAGAAAAGGTCAAGGGGCTTCTGTTGTCTTCCTTTGATCGTTTTGATTACCACATCAAAACAATTCTCCTTAATCTCATGGACGAAGATTGACCTCAATTCATGGGATCTTTATTCAACTAGGGATCCCTCTATTCATGAGAAGATTCTATAATTTAATTATGGACAACTTAAACAAAATTATTATGGTTGATTGAAAATAACATATCTGGGTTATCTATCAGTACAGTTAAAATAAAATAATTTCACACATGCCCTTATTTGTATATTTAAAAATATATAAAACCCAAATTCAAATAATAATAATAATATAATTTTTTTGGACATGTTCTTACCTTGTGATTTAATGTTTAATATTATTTAATGAATTAATATTAAATATTTATTAGTTCCCACAATAAAATTTGAATTCTATTCCCTATTACTTTAGAATATTTATCTAGCCTTGAATAATGAGTATTTATTTATCAAATAAATATTGAAGCATTATTCTCCAACTAATAAATGAATATTTTTTTAAATAAATAATAAATAATTATTTATTAAATATTATGCTCAAATTATATTCTCTTGAATTTTCTATTCACTAAGAGGTTTCTTCCATGGTGGCCCCATCCCAATGACGACGATGGTCGATGCACCAGTACCTCTACCTCATTGGGGGAGAAACTTACACCATCCATTGTGGCCGCTATCTGCTCCTTATACCCCTTCTCGAACCACAAATATCTCTGAACAATCCCTCAAATCCCACTGGAACCCAAGGTCAAAGATCTATTCAAGGGGTTTCCACAACTTTTGATCTTGACTACAGAGTTCAATGAGGCCATGAATCTTTTGAGTTTCACCTTGATTCCATGAATTATATAGTGAATCCCCTCAGTCGTCTCCTCTGACAGATTTATTTTTGTGTTTTTTGGATTTCAGGACTGAGCAACAGTAGGTCTGCTTGATAAGAGACACATCGTGATCCAGTTTTGTTTGGAGGACGATATGGTCAAGGCTTGGTCTAGAGCCCCTCGTAACTGCAATGGCTTCTGATTTTACCTCTTTAGGTGGAACTATGATTTTTATTTGTAGCCATACATACCTAAAATGGCGATTTGGGTTAGTTTACCCAAGATACCTTTCCTTTTCAAAATCCATCGATTATACACATATCTGGGAACCAGGTTGGTTAATAATTATGCTCTGACCGTAGGACTAGGTCTGTTTCACATCAAGTTTCTCCCTGCATCTATGGGGAAGTTGATGTATCGAAGCTACCTACGGAGTTCATTTGTGTTACAATGGATTAATTATATCGACATAAGAAGATGGTGTTTTTTAGATCATGGGTCGGCATTTTCACTATATATAGGAAATTCAGTCACTCTTATAAAGTATGTTGACATCATTAGTTGAATGAGGTTTCAAGGGATAAAGGAAAAGGCTCTGGGTTGGGTGGTGTTGAAGGGAAGATGGGGAGTCAGTTGGCCACTTCTACCCCAAAATTGTGAATTCTGTTCATCATGAGTCTCAGGGGGGAAATACATTGATTTATGATATTTTCAGGGGGTTGGAGATGGACCTAGGTGGACCCATACCGTCGAATGGTATTCTTCAGTTTCCTGCAAGTTTAGAGGTGGTTTTTGCAGATGGTGCCCTGGATTCTTCTTCTTGTAATTAATAAGTGGCTGCTCATAGAGGGGTCTTAAGATCTGACATTGGCATGGTCAAAGTTGCAGAAGTTGGAGATGGAAGGACTCCAAAGGTTGCATCCTATGTTGATACAGTTCATTCAAATCAGGGATCCTTAGAAAGGATATGATCTAAAAAACCCGAGAAGCATATATATGATGAAAATGTAGTTAGGGGTCCAAGTGTAATGATCCAATCTTTTTATTAATGAAAATTTTTCTTGATCTAATTAGATGTCTTATTATGTAAAATGGTTACATAGTATATGAACATGCATAGTTCTATGTTTTTGGATTTTGAAATAACGTTAATAATTGTTACCATTGCTAATATAGATGTTGAATAGTGATCACATGATTAGTATAAATATAGGGCTTTTAAAAATTCAATTAGATTAGGAAAAGGAATTGATGACCTCATCTAGTATAATTTCTCCATATGAAGCCCATTTGTCGGAGCTCAGAAAGGAGGTGGCATCACTGGGCATCTCTTTTGACCAAGCCCAATATGAGCTTCAACCCGTTAATCTTGAATGGAATTTATTATTGTTGAAGTGGATGTTAGTAGAGATTACCACCCGTGTGATGTTATCCAAGCCACCCCAATAGTCTATCACCACAACACACCTTACCCTTATGAATTATTCAGGGTGTTATAAGGGGCTATTTAACAACACCCTAGCACTATGATTATGTTCATTATTTTTTTATATAATAAAGAATATATATTCATTTTTTTATTTTTACATTATAAATAGTTGTTGAAGAAAAAATAATATTTTCACTTAATATTCAATTAAGAAATCTAATTTGATAAATAAATGGTTTTTTGAATAAAATAAAATTTTAATATAATATTATTTCTAAATTATTTTTTATTAAATATAATCTATCATGTCATTTTAATGAATACAATTGTGATTTTTATTAATGTTTGAAAGCTATTTTTGTATAAACCAATGATTTTTGGACAAATATAGGGTTTTATTTTAAAATTTAATATTCACATATTTTGAGAAATATTTAGATAAAATGAATATTATTTTTCAATTGGGATGTCAAAATTATCCAATAGTGAATTTTTTTATAATTTTATAAGAAAGTGAAATTTTTGGGTAAAAAATTAATGTCGTTTAATTATATAATGTGTTTTATATCATCATAATGACATAATAGTGATGTAATAAAATACTATAAATGGTTTTTTCGTCCAATATATTTTTTACCATTAAAATAATGTGATTTTCGGTTTGCGTTATTTATTTAACAAAGAATTAGTCGACCCTCCGAGACTTATAAAACATTTTAATGTTTTAAAATGATTTCTTTGAGAGTGTGACTCACCTCCACATAAGCTAGCCTAATATTTAAAGAATTTAGTCCATTGGAATTATAAAATAATGTTTTCCACTCCAATTTGGAAAAAACCCTAGGCAAAACCATGTGCTGGTTTGTGGTTTTAATTAGTTTAATGTGTGGTGGCCAAAACCTAAATAATAAAGAATTCCCTCTGTTTTCCTTTATAAACCCTCCCAAGATCCCACTTTCTCTTCAGTCAAAGCCATTGAATCTTGATCAAACTCTTCCATCCTCCTTCTATAATCCTCTTATGGTGCCCCAATATCCCAAGAATCCTCTCTCAAGCCCCTCCCAAGTAGTTGGGATAACACCTCCAAGTAAAGTATTTCTTCATTTCTCATTTTGTCTAATTATTTTTATGTTGTTGTGACAATTTTATTTTCAATTAATAAATTTGGGGTATGATTTATCACCTCAACAATACTTACCTCCATATGATTTTATGATGAGATACCCATTAATGAAAAAATACATAATGGATTCAAACGTTGTGCTCCCTCCTGCTGCTCTGTTTCCTGCAGATCCTCCGTCATCGGCCAGTTTTGTTCCAGAATATCTAGGGTTTTGGGAGCCCCATGGTGGATCATCTCGTCCTTCACTGACCATCAAGGGGGTACTTCTAATCCACCCTATACCTTTCCATAAAGGGGCTTCTTTGGTGCCCCTAGGACTTCTTCGTTTGTGAAAAATGGATGCCCCGTCTTTGCGGTTTCGGTGGTGTCTTTTGAGGTGGTGGAGCAGAATCTTCAGTGGGACTTGGTTTCTCGCTTTTGCACTAATAAACCTCTGATCTCGCTATTTTTGGACTTAGATAAGTGGTGGGGTCTTGAATTTCCGGCCAAAGTGTCCATCTTTGATCGGAATGATTTCTTTATTGTCTTGGCCTCTAGAGTGGACATTGTTAAAGCTTGGAGCAGGTGCCATCGTTGGGTGGGTCGATGGCATTTATCTCTCTTTCGTTGGTCGATGTATGTCCACTCAGAGAGGGAGATCCTTCTTGCGGTGGTATGGATCTCCATCCCTGGGCTTCCTCTTCCCCTAATGCAAGAATCCTTTCTGACGACGATTGGGGATTCTTTGGGTTCTTTTCTATATACGGATGTTCGGACGTCTTGTATATAAGAATCATCGGTTGCTCGGATCTGTGTCAAACTTGACTCTTCTCAACCAATTACAGATAATATCATTCTCAAGATCGAGGGGATGTAGGACCATTTCCATGCTCTATTCTACCCAGTTTATCCTCACTTTTTCTTGTTCTATAAAATCTCAGGGCATTCTCTTCAGGTTTGTTGCAAGGTCTGGGGGAAGGGTCAGAATTAGCGGCCTTTTGCTCGGAATCCATCTTCAGTGCTGGCTAAGTTCATCAATCAGGGTAAAGGGGTGGTCTTATACCCTATTTCTTGTACATATTAGGCTTCATCCTCTATGTCTAGGGATTTAATCCCGTCTTGTAGGGATCTGGTCTGCTTCTCCCATGGGGAAATCGGCAGAGCGACGGATCCCCCCTAGATGTGATGCTCCGCAACAACTTCTTCAGTTGCTGTAGGGGATATCCACAAGTTAATTCCCGCATCAGCATCTCTGAAATACCACATTTTTTCCTGGGGCCTGATGTGTTGGGAGAGGTCCCTTTGGCCTTAGCTAGTGAGAATCGAGTCCCCTCCCTGTCTTCTTTGCAGTTGTTCCCCATGTCTTCTCTACTGGATGTTTCGGAAGATATGCTATCCCCTCCCTCCCGGCCTCCAGGATCGCCAATGTTATCTCCAATGGTCTAGGAACCTATGTATCATACCATGTGTGTGGTAGCTGAGAGATTCATAGTTTCTTCAGGGGATTCTCTCTGGGATAGGAAAAGTTGAAGCCACTCTCCTTCATCTTCCAACTAAATCAAAATAAATGGCATATGCACTCACTCTAAGTCTAAATCCGGTTCTTCATCTTCCCCCTATAAATTTCTTTAATCCATGGGCCATGTGTCTGGGGACAAAGTCAGAAAAAACAACTCAATGTCTAGGATTTTAATCTGGAATTCTTGAGTTCTTGGGGCAAGGGCCAAATCTGATTTTATTGTTAATGAATTTTCTAATCACTCAGTTTCTATGGTGGTAGTTGTAGAACCAAAACAAGGTTCAGGTAGAATAGATGAGTTTTCAAAAAGGCTTAAAGTACGTGGTTTCTCGCATGGGAACCCTCCCAACTCTCACATCTGGCTCTTCTGGAAGGCAAGTTTTTTCGTGGATTTGATTAATGCGATGGACCAATACCTCTCCACAAGAATAACTGTTGGATCTCATTGTTTTTCCTTATCTTTTATTTATGAAAAGTGAAATTACCAACAGAGATAGGTCCATTGGAGAGGCCTTTAAGGCCTTCTCGATGATAACACCCCCTGGATTGTTGGAGGTGATTTCAACATAGTATCATCTCTAGAGGAGAAACAAGGAGGAGGGGATTTCCCAAATAGTGCTAGCTAGGACTTTGTTGCTTTTTTGGCTAGATCTAGGCTGATGGATATTGGATTTGAGGGAGATCTTTCAACCTGTTGAATTAACCAATTTAGAGGAAGACACATTTAGTGTCGTCTCGATCGATGCATGATTAACTAGGAAGCTCTTTCTCTCTTCTCGGATGCTAAAGTGTCTCATTTAGCTCGTTGCATGTCTAATCATTATCTGTTGCATCTTTTTCTGGGATCCAGTACTTAGAGAGGTAAGTGCACCCAGTTTTCAAGCTCTTGGATGGAAGAGCCGGGATTCTATGATGTAGTCAAGGATGCATGGGACTGGCCACTTTTAGGGAACCCATGGATATCTTTTTACAATAAGTTGAGGAGGCTCAAAAATATGCTTTGAGGGTGGAGGAAGTTGGTTCCTTCTCATTAACAGGAGCCGATCGTGATTAGTAAGGAAGTGGAACTATGGGATTCTCACCTGGAATAATGATGGGATGATGCCTTATTTCTCGACCTCAAGGCTAAGGATGATCTCTTAACTGATCTCCTTTTAAAGTAGGAGAGGCTGGAGAGAGAGGGACAAATGGTTATGTGGCCTCATGAGGGGGACCAGAATACTTATTTCTTTCATGCCTGCATCAAAAAAGGTGCTGACCTCATAGGCCTAACATTCTCAGAGGAGATGGATCATACACTAATGAGCGAGATAAAGTAGGGAATCTGGAAAATGTCAATGATAAATATATTACAACAGTTCCAAATTCTAATATTGGAAATGGTTATCCAAGTGAGGATATAGAGATTTTTGAGGAATATCCTAGTTGTTTTTCTGTGTCTAGCATCGAGGGGTTGAGGAGGTCTCCATAAGAGGATGAAGTGATAGAGGAGGTGTGATCTTTAAACTCTATCAGTGCTCCAGGGTCGGATATGATACCCAATTATTTTTACAGGGCTTCGTGGGATACTATCAAACATGACTTGGTGAGAGTTGTGCATGACTTCTTTCAAGGTGGTTATCTTCCGCACATAGCCAGTGCGACAAAGGTGGTTATGATTTGGAAGGTAAAAACCCCCATCTTGTTGATCAGTACAGGCCAATCAGCATGTGCAACTTTCCTTATACTGTCATTGCGAGTATTTTCAACAAAAGTCTTGTGGTGCACTTAAATGACTTTTTGGCAGCAGAGCAACATGGCTTTATTAAAGGGTGGTCAATTCAGGGTGCTATTGGAGTGGTGTATGAGATGATACGTGGGATCAACAATAAGGCTTTTGGGAATAACCTAAATATCATCCTTGAAATCAGTAAGGCCTATGATAGAATGGAATGGAGTTTCATTATAATGCTGTTGACTTTCATGGGTTTATCAAATTGGACCCATGACCTCCTATTCCGCTACTTTAGCTCGATGTGGTTCTCCACTTCTTTCATGGGAAAACATTTCAGTTTCTTCAAGGCGTGTAGAAGTTTGAAGTAGGGGGACCCTATTTTTCCCACACTATTGATTTTATCCCAAAATATGCTAAGGGTTTTTATCAAGAGGAGCCTGAACATGGGGAGAATACTTCCATTTCTAGATAGATATGCTCTGAAAGGGAATTTCCCACCTAATTTTTACAGATGATAATATTTTTTTTATCAATGAAAGATGGAGATCAGTGAACGGGATGAATGGGGTTCTTATAAAATACTGTAAATGGAGTGGTTAAGTGGTGAATGTGGAGAAAAGCTTGTTTTTCTCTGATAGGGACCTCTCGGTCAGAAGGGATGCATCTATGGAATTTGGTATTCTTATGAGGAGAGGCTCTTTTCCCATGGATTATCTTGGTTCCCCGATGAGTCCATACTCCCTCTATATTCATCACTTAGAAAAGCTCAAGAGAAAGATTATGGGTCTCATTTTCAATTGGGGAAACAGGTTCCTCTCCTTTGTAGGGCACATCACTTTGGTTAATAGTGTTCTAGTTTCCATTCCCATGCACCTCATGTCCACTGTTAAGGTTCCAAAATATGTGATTGAAAATTTGGAAAGATTAATTGTATCCTTCATATAGGATAGCTAGATGGGGAGAAAGCACCACTGGGACTCGAGGAAGTGTTTTGAAAGACATGCGTATAAAGGGGGAATAAACTTGAGGAGTGTATCTTCAACCATGCAAGGGATGCATGCTATGATAGCATGGGAGGCAATTGAGGGAAGAACTATATGGGGCCAGCTCATGGAAGATAAATACATCTTGAATTCGGGAGTGTAGAGGTTTCGACCATCAAGATCATGGATGTTGATTCATCCTTACTCAGAGTATCTTCTTCCTCATGCGCGATGGATGGTGGGTAGAGGGGATGTGAGTTTCTGGAAGCAGGATTGGGGAGGAGGGAATCCATGGTTTTCTGACTGCCTAGTATGGGACATGACATTCAGATAATCCAGTTCTCACCCTGATTTCATCCATGCCATTCTCAATGGGGATCATCTTACTTCTTTTAAAGAGATCGTTCCATGTGAGGACCCTGACCGGTTCATTTTCATGGGAGCTACATCGGGTGAGTTTTCTCTAAAATATTTTGGCTATGTAAGGCTTGACCCTAGTTCTGGCTATTCATGGGGGGTATTGTTATGGTGGAAGGGGATCTCCACAAATTTTAATTTTGTGCTGTGGAGAGCCTGTCACAATGCATTGCCCACTGAAGACAATATACATCGTAAGGGTATAAATTTGGTATCTAGATGTTGGTGCTACGTTAAACTTCAATAAAAAATAGTGAATCATTTATTTTTCAATAGTGATTGGGCTTGATGGAGTTGACAGGAACATGGAAAACTCTTTAGATGGAAAGATTTTAGTGGAAGGTAGGAGGAGGTTCTATACTGGTGGTTTGATGGTGTAGGTGTGCATGGTCCAGAGTGAGAAATCTGATCTATCATTCTTGTGGAGGGTTTCTAGATTATTTGGAAGGCAAGTAATGGTGTGAGGCACATGAAATCCTATGACACCCATGTAAGCGTCGATTTGAGAATGATGAATACAGTGATAGATGTAGTTAATTTATGCGCAGACTGTCATGCTGCTCCATCGATAAGATCATTTAACCTAGGTGTGGGATTTCAATAGGGGAGGACGGGTATAGGACATTGTGTATGTTGGTATCCCCCATGCGCCGATTTCAAACTCAATATGGACGGGTCTCTCCAGGGGGGAGATGAGAGGTGGTGGTGTTATTAGAGATCAGTGGGGGACTGTTGTGGTTGATTTTTTTTTATTTTATGGTAGAGGTGAGGCTTTGAAGGCTGAGGCATTGTCTATGTCCATAGGGCTCGAGGTTTGTGGTCAATGGAATATGGTTTTGAGGTTGGTGGAGACAGATTCCTAGATTCTATTTAATGATTTATCAGGATGTGGAAGTATCCCTTGGAGCACATCTTATATTATCTGTAAGTGCAAGAAGATCATGGGCAGCAATACAGGTATCTCCCACATATGGAATTAGGAGAATAAGATTGCAGACTTGTTGGATTCTTAGGCTTCCTCTATCCAAAATGTTTCCCTCTATCTCAACATAGGTTCTTTTCCTACTGGAGGCTCTATTTTTGTTTTCAATGATGCTTTGGGTCTTCACTAAGTCCATCCTCCGTGATGTATCTCCCATTTTGTATGTATCCTAACAAAATAAAAATTATAATATTTTAGTCATGAGATACCCCTTTATCTCTCATTAATTCCACCTAAGTACACTCATTACCCTTCCAAAATTTCATAAGGAATTTCTATATTCTCATTTACAGTCAATAATTTTTTTTTATGAATCTAAATTCCACTACATATGTTTGGAAACATTTCTATATTTCCCATTACTATAAATTTCATGTACATATGATGATTCACCCCTTTTTCTCTAATCAACCATGCTTATGAATTCTTATGTCATGCCGTATGGTTCGGAATTTGCACCGCGATTTTGCAAGCCAAAGTCATTGTGTAGTAAATACCATGCCCATTTCTCTATCAAGGTTATTCACCATTATGCACATTTACTTATTGATTATATTGTCTCATGTTTGTATTCCACACAAAATTTTCATGGAATAAATGATTATGTCAAATGATTCCATGTTTTATGATCCTTGTGGAACACTTTTTCATGAAATGAATCGATTAAGAAGGGTGCACCCTGATAGCTTTCCAATGCATTGGGTAATGATTAGTAGAATGATACGTCAAGTGAAATGAGGGTTTACTCATGATAATTCAAGTGAAATTAGGTTATACTCATGATCTATATGAAATGATCCTTGGCTCATTCTAATATCATGTTAAATGTTGTTGCCATATTTCGAAGCTATGATAATCATTCTATATCACGCCTTTATGTTCTTGTTTCTCTTATGACCCATTGATATTCCTATTTTCTAACATGTACTATATAATTCATGTTATTCCTTGTTTACTACTTTAATAGGATTTATTGCTCACCCTTTTAGATTTCTTTTCCTCAGTTTATCCCAAGAAATGCTATGTACGAAAAAATGGTGTGGATATGTAAAAGAAGTTTTGAATAACAATGTTTGGTTCTTGGTTGTATGTTGTTATATAATGTTTCTAGTTTCATAGTACACAAGACCTCTTGATATATAATGTTTTTATATGTATATATTTATGTAATGAATCATGTTTATGTGTGTAATAAAAAGCATGGATGTTATAGCTGACATTAGAGGATAGGTTTAGTAATTTTAGGATTTGGGGTTAAAAACCCTATTTAAGCCTTAAGAATAATAATAAATATAATAAAAACATCCCTAATTTTTTTGAGCATTGAGTCAGTGTTTTATCTAGAATATACATCCATGTCTAGATATGAGAAGGTAGAGGCATCTCTGGTAGAAAATTATCAAGTGGTAAAACCTGAAAACACCCCTTTGAGATAGACTCTAATGGGAACTAGTGCATGACAACAAGCCTTGCTGCACTCTTGGTTATGAAACTCCCAAGGGATATTCTTTGGTAAATTCATAAGCATAGTATGAACCATTATTATGGAAAAAATGCCCCTATGAATATGTGATGGGAAGTGGATCACTGATAACATAGATTGAAGCCTATAAATTCCTAAGTTATGGAAATAAAAATAATTTATATGTCATCATTCTTTGTCTTTGTATTACCATTTATGTGTTACATTTAACAATATTTTTATTACATCCAATTGTCGGTAATAGGAGGACTCGGTCAAAAAACCGATGGGTAGATCAATGTGATGACTCTTCTAATGAGATGACCAATCTGATGAGAGTGGTAATTGCGAATGTTGTCATTATACACTCTTAATTAACATAAGTTTTGAATGGAAACTTGGGTCAAGATGAACTTTCAACCCCTAATAATGAACAAGTTTCAATCTAGATCTTCATGAGAAAAGGTCCTCATACTTTTGGTGAATCATCTGATCCCTCAATCTCCAAACAATGGATAAACTCTATTGAGAAGATCTTCTTCATCCTTTAATGATACAAAAAATGGAATTTTATTATAGATGATTATCATATGGGGGGTTAATATGATCAAAGGTGTACATTGATCAAAAATAAAAAACCCGAGGATTATATCATGTCATTAGAATGGAATGATTTCTCAAAAATAATTTTCGTCAAATATTTTCCTTGCACCCTCCGACTTAAGATTGAAAGGTACTTACTTTCCCTGAATCAAAAAGAGAACGAGTCCATGAGAGGGTATGATGAAAATATCACATGGCTTGAACAATACACCTATGGCTTTCTCATTACCCCTGAATGAAAGGTTTACTACTTCTTTGGTGGGATGAAACCTAGCCTAAGGAAATCCCTAGTAATCCGTGACATCAAGAGAAATAAAGAAATTGTTTGTTGTTCCATCAAGGTAGGAATGGAGATAAGTGCGTCTTAGGGGTATCCTAGGGATAATAAGCGTAATGTGGAATTTAATTCTAATATTCTGATGGGTAAATACAATGGTACTATGAAAATACATCACCCCACTTGGAAACATTTCAGAAAGAAGCACCCCATAAATTGTCTGAAGGGGACAAGGAAATGCTTTAAGTGTGTAAGATAAGGGAACCAATCCATTAACTTCCAAAATGAAAAATATGTGTCTATGAAAGAAGATAGGGATGATCCATTTGACCCACAATGCACAATTCATCACTTCAAAAGCAATGAACCAGGGAACTTTGAAAACTATTTCTCTAAGACAAGGGCTTCTAGAGGCAACCATCAACCTCATAGGTAGAAAGGGTGATATTTTTTCATCAGTACCGCCAAAGTGAACCCCAACAAAGAAGTGGTGATAGATACTCTAGTTATTTATTCAATAATAGTGAACATAATTTTTTATTCTAGTTCAATTTATTCTTTTATATCCCAAAAGTTTAGTAGAATAATCCCAACACCACCAGAAATCATGGAAGTAATGATGTCTGTGAGAAAAGTAAACTGATAAATCATTGCAACCCATGAATATAACTTATCCTCTATCACAATTTGTTGATTGAAATTCCAAAAGAACCTCTTCATACTTTCTTTGGTGGAATTTGAGGTAATTCTTTTCATAGAATGGATTTCCCTATATAGAGACAACATAAATTGTTGCAAGAGGTAAATCACTCTCCATATAGTGAATCGACCCCCGATTCTATACAAGTGCAAGTAGGAGGATGAATCTTCATTAGCACCATCATCTCAAGAATGTATATTACTATGCTATGAGCATGCATATCATACTCAGATGATTGATTCCAAGTAATCAAACATCCTTGGAAACTTTCCTATTGTGAGGGAATTTGTTGAAGTGTTTCCTAAGGAATTGCCTAGTCTTCTTCCTAAAAGAAATATCTAATTCTCAATTGATCATATACATGGTTCATTTATAATATCCATGAATCTATATAGAATGGATATTGTGGTGATTGAGGAGATGAAAATACTACTAGAATAGTACCTATATAAAGGGTTTAAACGCCATAGTGCTTCACCATGGGGTACACCTGTTCTCTTCATCATGAAGAAGGATAGGTCAATGCGCCTTTGCACTGATTATCACGAGCTCAAAAAAATCACGATAAAGAACAAGTATACTCTTCCCCGAATTGATGAATTGTTCGATCAACAATATGGATAACAATACTTATCTAAGGTGGATTTTCGGTTGGTATATTACTAAGTAAGGGTGATAAAGGAGGATATCCCGAAGACTACTTTTTATACAAGGTACAAGCACTATAAATTCATAGTAATGCCTTCCAGACTCACTAATAATCTATAAATATTCATGGACATGATGAATAGAGTCTTTAGAGATTACCTCGAAAAATTTATGGTAGTCTTTATAGATGATGTTCTAATATAATCCAAAACCAAGAAGGAGCATGAGGATCATCTAAGCCTTGTACTAGAGATATTACAAAAGGTGTAGCTATAGGAAAAGTTGAACAAGTGTGAGATCTAGTTGATGGAGGTTTCATTATTAGGTTATATCATCAAAATAAATGAGGTATCTTTGGATCCCTCTAAGATAGTTGAAATTGAAGGTTGGTCGAGGCCAACAACAGTAACCGATATCTATAACTTCCAACGGTTAGCTAGATATTTTCACCGATTTGTGAGCAATTTCTCATGATTGTCAAATCCTCTTTCCAAGATAACACATAAAGGAGAAATGATTTCTTAGAGTGATGAATTTGAAGAGATCTTAAATTAGTTGAAAAAGAGTCTTGTCACTACACTCGTGCTCACATTACCCACAATTGGAGAAATTTTTGTGGTATTCAGTGATGCTTAGAAGAAGGTCATGGGCTATGTGTTGATGAAAAATTACAAGGAGATTTCCTATGCTTCACGGAAATTGAAAGTTCATGAGAAGAACTACCAAACACATGATTTAGAGTTGGATCCAACAATATTTTCTTTAAAAATATGGAGAAATTACTGATTTGGGAAGAAGTTTGAATTATACACGGATCAACAAAGCCTCAAGTATGTATTCACAATTAAAGAGTTGAACATGAACCAATAAATATGGTTAGAGTTGATTAAAGACTATGACTGCTAAATCCATTACCACCCTTGGAAAGTGAACATGGTGGAAGATCCTCTAAGTAGAAAGGATCTAGTAATTATATCATTGATGAGAATTGAAAAGGATCCAATCTTATTATATTTGATGAAGATATACATGGGAATAAGAAATAAGGGAAAATTATCAATCCTTTCACAGATTATTTCTCAATCGTCACTTTTGGAATGGTTAAAGGATGCTTAGAAGGATGATGTGGGAATTCAGAAGAAAGTTGAAACTACCGGAAAAGGGGAATCCTTATAGATGAATGATAATGAAGAAGGAATTGTGAGATTTGGGAAAAGACTATGCGATCCATCAAATCTGGAGTCAAAGAAAGAATATTTGGATTATGTGCATAGTTTGAATTTCTCCACTCACCCTGGAAACACAATGACGTATTGAGAATCTTGGAGAGCATTATTGGTGGTATAACATGAATAAGATGATGGATGAGTGTACATCAACGTTCCTGGTATGTCATAAAGTGAAGTATTAGAGGTATAAGTCTAAGTAGATGATGCAACTATTACTCATACCAACATGGAAATGGGAAAACATCACAATAGACACATTCACCTGATTTCTGATTACATTCAAAGGAAGCAATGCTATATTGGTTATTGTGGATCGTCTTATGAATACTTATCACTTCAGTTAAATTTGAGAGGATTTATCATTACATCAACTAGGAAATATATATATCAGATAATTGTTAAGGTTTCATGGAGTACCACTATTGATTGAATCTTATTGAGATCGAAGAATCACTTTTATGTTCTAGAAGAGTCTTCAACATTCTCTGAATACTGAGGTGAACTTGAATACGGATTATCATCCTCACATTGATGGCCAATCTGAACAGACTATCAAAACACTTGAGGACATGTCGAGGTTATTCTCAATGTACTTAATAAATAATGGGATCAAAATATTCCTCTAGTTGATTTCTCTTACAACAACAGTTTCCAATCTATAATCCAAATGGTTCTTTATTAATCCCTTTATGGGAAGAGGTGAAAACCCCCGATATGATGGGATGAAGTTGGGGATTGAAAACTCCAAGATCTCAAAATTTTTAATGAAATGGTTGAGATGGTTAAGACCATCCAACAACACATTAAAGCTACTCAGAATCAACAAATCATCTATGATAATAATCTTTGATGAGACCTATAGTTTGATGTCGGAGACATGGTATTCCTCTGCATATCACTGTGGAAGATAGTTATGAGATTTGGGAAGAAGGAAAAACTTAGTCCAAGGTACATATGAACTTTTGAGATCCTTGATCACATTGGAGAAGTGACATATCATCTTGCACTCCCATAAAACATATATCAAGTACATGATGTATTCCATGCATCCCTCCTTAGGATGTACAAACCTGACCCATCACATGTACTTAATCCATAGGTGGTACCATTGGAGAATGAACTCTTATACGAAGAGAATCCGATGAAGATCATAGATCATAAGGAAAAAGTTCTACGAAATAAGACAATGACCCTAGTTAAAGTGTTGTTGGGAAACCACAAGTTTGAAGAAGAAACATGGGAACTTGATGAAGTGATTAGGAGGAGTTACCCACATCGTTTTAGTGTTGTAAATGGAAACTTTGAGGGTGAAATTTCTTAGGGGGGAAGAATGTAACGACCCAATCTTTTTATTAATGAAAATTACTCTTGATCTTACTAAATGTATTATTATGTAAAATGGTTATATAGGATATGAAATTATAGGGTTTTATGTTTTTTGGATTTCAAAATACCATTAAGAATTATTAACATAGCTAGTATATTTTTTGAACAGTGATCACATGATTAGTATAAATATAGGGAAGTAACAAATCAAATTTACTCAAACAATGGAAGTGATGAATTAATCCAATATAATTTCTCTTTACAATGCCCATTTTTTGTGCTCGGAAAGTAGGTGGACTCATGGGCTTCGCTCTTGACCAAGCCCAAGTTGAGCTTCAACATGTTAAGCTTGAATGGCACCACCTATAGGATAAGTGGAAGATAACAGAGATTACCACCCATGTAATGTTATCTTAACCACCCCAAGAGCCTGTCACCATCTCAAAACCTAACCATAGGTCTTATGTAGGTGTTATAAGGGGTTATATGACAATATTATATAAATATGATTATATGAATTTGTTTATTTAATAAATAATATACATTAATTTTATTTTTTCTACTTTATAACTAGTTTTTGATGAACAAATTGTTCTTTTAGTTAATATTCAATTATGAAATATATTTTGATGAATTAATGGATTTTTGAATCATATAATATTTTAATAAAATATTATTACTAACTTATTTTTTATTAAATATAAATTATAATATATTTTTTTATGAATTCAATTGTAATTTTTATTAAGGTTTGAAAGCAGTTTTTTGTCAAAACCCATGAATTTTCGATAAAAATCAGTTTTTATTTTAAAAGTAAAAAAATTCAAATATTTGTATAATTAATTAGATAAAATGAATATTGTTTTTTGAATTAGGATGTTGAAATTATTCAATGATGATTTTTTAATAATTTTCTGAGACACTCGAATTTTTGTGTCCAAATTAAATACCGTTTAATTATATAATGTGTTATGACATTATAATGACACAATAGCGATGTAATAAAATTCATTAATTGGAATTTTTGTAAAATATATGTCTTATTATTAAATTAATTTGATTTTAGGTTTGTTTGATTTATTTTACAAAGCATTAGTAAACCCTTCAAGACTTACGAAACATTTATACTTTTTAAAATGATTTCTTTGAGAGTTTGACTCACCTCCACATATTCAAGAGTAATATTTTAAAATTTTATTCCATTGGAATTATAAAATAATGTTTTATAATCCTCTTTGGAAAAAACCATGGTAAAAAACCATGGTCTGGATTCTGTTTTTGATTAGTTTAATGTGTGGTGGCCAAACCCTAAATAATAAATAATTTATTTCTCTTTTCCAATATAAACCCACCCAATATCCAACTTCCTCTTCAATTAAAGCCTTCATATCTCAACCATACTCCTCCCTTATATCTCGAGAATCATCCCAAGGCGCCATAAGCTCCCATGGATCCTATCTCAAGACCCTCCTAAGCCATTGGAACCACACTTCCGAGTTAGGGAATTATTTATTTCTCATTTTTGTTAAAAAATATTTATGTGGTTATGCCCTTTTTATTTTCAACTACAAATACTGGGGAATGATTTTGAAACTACCCTATACATCCCTTATTATGATTTAATGATGAGATACCCATTTTTCTCTCATTAATTCCTCCCATGTACACCCATTACCAGGCCAAAATTTCATAAGGGATTCCTCTCTCCTCATTTACATTCAAGCAATTATTTTGTATTATGAATTTAGATTCCACTAAATATGTTGGGACATGTATCTATATGAACACAATTATAACTATTTCATGTAAATTTGATGAGAAACCCCTTTCTCTATCTTCATTCATGATTATTAATTCTTATGTCATGTCGTTATGTTGCAGAAATTGCACCGTGATTTTCCATGACAAAGTCATTGTGTAGAGAATACAATTCCCATTTCTATATCAAGGGTATTCAACATTACAGAAATTTAATTATTGATTATATAGTTTAATTTATTTATCTCACATTCCTTTGTCATGGAATAAATGAGGATGTCGAATGATTCCATGTTGTATGATCCATTTGTAACGTTTATGCATGAAATTAAATGATTAAGAAGGGTGAACCTGGATAGTGGTACAATTCATTGGGTAAAGATTATTATCATGATATGTAAAGTTAAATGATGGTTTAATCATTCAAATTGAAGTTAAAAGAGGGTTTAATCATGATACAAGTGCAAGGAGCCTTGGATCATGCTAATATCATGTTAAATGTTGTCGCCCGATTTCTAGGATTTGATAATGATGCTATATAATGCCTTTATATTCAGGTTTCTCTTGAACCCCGTTGATATGCCTATTGTCTAACATATACAATATAATTCTTGTTATTCATTATTTAATCCCATACTGGGCTTTATAGCTCACCATTTTCTTATGCATGTTCTCAGGTTATCCCATCCAATGCTATGTACGAAGGAATGTTTTGGTAATTTAAAGGAGGTTTTCAATAAAGATGTTGGGTTTTGTGGTCTAAGTTGTTATGAAATGCTATTAATTTCACAAGACACTATAACTATTGATCCTTAATGTTTTAAGTTAATTTTAATGTAATGTGTCATGTTTATGTGTGTAATAAAGAGCAGGGTTGTTATACCATATATGAGGAGGGACTCCTTGGTCCTTGAAGATTGAAAACTGATTTTAGAGTCTGGATCTTGACAGGCCAGAATAGGTGGTGGAAATAGCCGGTCTGAATGATCTGAAATAAGCACAGGTTAAATCCGAAGAGGCATCCATTAATGAACATTATTTCCAACTCTTGGGATACTGTAATGACAATCTTCATGGTGATGATCCCCTTAATCAATGGAGGAGGAAGGACCAGAAAGGCCACAAGAAGGGTCAGGAAGATTATTCCCATTTCCCCCTTCCAATGTAGACTAGATCCATGAAATAGATGAAAGCCAAGGCAAGTATAGATGATCCCATATTTCTGGATTTCCTTGATCAAGAAATGATGTATTCATTGAGGTAGTCCCTTTCAAATAAATCATTAATGGTCATTAGCAAGAGTATGTTGTGGGAATGGTGAATAATTTAGAGATGCTAACGCACTCTGGTGAGGAAATTTTAGATGACATTCTGTCAATTAATGCCACATAAGAGGATTATGATAAAATTATGGGATGAATTGTCCGAGTGGACACTACTAGTGAGAAATATTCTTGGATTTAAAAACCAGAACGTATGCTAATAAGAGGATTCAACGAGGGGAAGATCAATAAAGGGGAATACATGAAATATTGGGATTATCTGGCAGATAATTTTGGAGACCTTGCAATGGATTATTTGGGTGCTAAGGTATCTTATATCCTAAGAAAATTGTTTATGTATAATGATTTGAAGAGTCTTATACTATTCATTTATAATTTTGTAGTTTATTTTATTGCATGATCTGGTTATGTTGTGCAGGTTATCAATTTTCCCCTAAAATTGTTTATTAATAAAAAGTTATGTTTTAGTCAATTTATATTTTCTCAAATAATTGGGGATAAAATAAATTCAATCAAGAAAAAAATATTTATAATTAATCCATTTTTGGGAAAAAATTTATTGAAATTGTTAAATATTTAATAATATTATTAATTAACTGATATTTTGGATACATATAGTGTGCGGCCCTCATGGCCTCTCTCATTGTGGTATTCGGAAAAGTAGCGTATAGTCCACGGTTAGAATCCAAAAAACATGACATGTCACCCATAGAGAAACTAGTTAATGCTACATTGACATAAACCCACATATAGATGCGTACAATGTAATAAAATCCTTTTATCATGATATTTCAAATCAATAAGGTTGCAACCCGATTCTATCAACCTATTTTCTCAATGTATGTTTCTTTGAATTATTAGAAATTAAAAATGAATATTTAACACCATTTATATGGATTTATTTAGGATATATAAGTTCAAACAAGGGTCCTATGATATCAAATTCAATGAAAAGAATAGATAATTCTTTACTCACATTATTCATTAATGTAATATTTCCCTTAATGAACCCAACATATCCCACTTCTCCATGAACATCTGTCTTCATGGTTTTCATCAATACATAAAAGTACACTAATCATAATAATAATTACTAAAATAATTAAATTCTGAGGATTAATACACATTTCTATGGATCATAACATCTAATGTCATTTATAAAAGTTGATTTAATACCAGCAGGTCACATTATCATGATATCCTATATGGTATTTCCAAGGGTATACACCATTTTAAGGCCACTTAGAGTCCTATGAGTAACCACCCATGATAGCCTATATAATTTGTGTTCCCAAAAATGATATCACCATGCTAAGTAAAATATATTGAAGAATATAATTTCAGAAATTCTGTGTTCTCATCATAGAAGGGAATAACTATTACATTTTAGTGTGAAAACTATTCTAGAGACATTATCACATACCATCTTATGAAACAGAACAATCATAAGGTTCAATATATTTTATTAATATTCAAAACAATGAACACATGTTATCAAAATGTACACAAATGTTGTCTCTAGGGAACCAAATCTAACAAACTCACACTTTAACCAGAGGGAACAACTAAAAACCTTCAGTCCACCAGTAGTAACTTGATATTCATGCTTCATCTGAGATATTCCTTTAGTTGAGGTTTCCTCCAAATTTTATTTTGTGGGTACTCTTCTCACTACAAATTTAACCATTTAATAGAAATAATATAAGATGTGATACTGTCAGAGTATATGATTCATCCATTGTTGTGAATTTAGCATATTTGAAAGAGCCATCACTGTAGTATTATTACAATACAATGTGATATAATTATTAGTTCTAAGTTCCATATTAATTTCTTAGAAAAATTTAGAATCCAAATGGATTTATTGGTAGCATCATAAGATGCTATATTCTCGGACTCCACTAAAGAATGATCCAAAACTAGATTCTTTGAACACTTCGAGCTCACAACTCCTCTATTGTGAAAGAAAACGTATCCTGAGGGAAACTTTTAATCATTTTGATATGTTTGAAAACTAGAATTAGTATAACCTATGGTGACTAGCTCATGATCTCCTCCATTCACCAAAAACTTGTTTGTACCTCTTCAAAATTTTTTAAGGATAGACATAACAATATACCAATGATGTTCTGCTGGATCTATTTGATATCTTCCAACCATTTTTAGTGAATAGGTAACTACAAGTATTTTATGTAAAATGGAATACATTATAGATCCTATCACCTAAGCGTATGCGATTTTACTCATCATCTCTTTCTCATGTTGCATATGAGGACACATTTTTGTAGAAGTTTGTAAACCAGGTGACACTAAATAAACCCCATATTGGATTGTTCCATACTAAATCTATTTAGTATTTAGGCAATATATGTACTTTAACATAGTTTAATAAGCCTCTTGGATCAATCATGAAAGACATTGATCTTATAATATAGTATACTTAACCTATGTCCTTCATGGAGAAACACTAGTTTTACAAGTACTTAATTGATTTTATGACTAGTATGTCAATTCAAATAAGTTATATCTCACAAAAATATATTAATAGGATAATGACAGCATTCCCACTAAACCTATTTTAATCACAGGAATCACATTCATTCTTAATGAAACCTAATTATTTTATGGATTCATCAAATCAAATATTCGATGACCTATATGATTTCCTCAATCTAATAATGAATATCAGCAACTTGAAATCCCTTTTGGAATCACCTATAGTTAAAAACCTTCAATATTTTTGATATAGACATCCACATTAAATTTACCATTAATTAATGTAGTTTTTACATCCATCTAAAATGTTTCATATTCATGGTAAGCATCTATACCAGGTAGAATTCTGATGGATTTAAATATGGAATCTGGAAAAAGGACTCATTTATGTCAATTAATTGACACTATTTAGAAAATTTATCGACTGGACATACTTTATAGTTATTTACATTACCTTTCATGTTCAGTTTTTTTGAAAACACATTTGTATCAAATTGTATTTACATTAACTTTCACATCGACCAGAACACAAAATTATTTCCAATACATATAATAAATTTTAGAATTCATGGATTCTTTCCATCTTTCAGCTTCGGATTATTATCTTTGCTCGTTGTAAGAGAGTGGTTTACTATTTTCAAAAAATAATGAGTCACTATACTTGGGTACTAGAAAACCATATCACTTCGGTTCTATTACCTATCTTACAATCCTATGAAGTACTTATGTTTCAAGAACTAATTCTTCCCTGGCGATTTTGGAATATATTCCTATAATAAATCTTGTGTATCTTAAACATTAACATCATCAAATTCAGTCTCACTCCTGCTATACTTTTTTCAGGATGTGCTCTCACTCAATAAACATGGCTTGTCTGGCAAAAGACACTCTCTAATCTAAGGGGTTAAATATGTAGAATCCATTTTTTCACTTGGGATACCAAATAATGGTACACTTCATTCCCCATGGAACAATTTTGTTTCATGATATGGCTTTAAAAAATGCCTAACAACCCCATACATTTGTATGTGATAATATGGGTTCATTTCCAGACTATAGCTCAAAGGGAATTACATTTTTCATTTTATTTGGTATTTGATTTAATGTGTATACAACATTTTGTAAGGTATATCTCCAAAAGATAATGTATGATCTCAAAGAATCATTGTCAACCATACCATGTATAATAAGGTACAACTTATTCTTTCTCTAACACCATTCCACTATGCATTATACGATGGTGTGAGTGAAGATAGAATACCAAACTCCCATCATAATTCCATAAGATCGTTGTCAATATATTCACCTACACAATTTGATAAATGATATTTTATCTTCTTACTAGTTTTATTCCCTACATAATTGTTTCATTCCTAGAATTTATAAAAGGAAACAATATTATTCCTCATCATGTATATATAGTAATACCTACTCAAATCCTCAGTAATATTTAATAAGTAAGAGTGTCCACCTATATCCTCTACTAGAAACGGTCCACACACATCATTACGAACCCATCCTAGAAGCTCTATGGTTATTTCACCCAGTCCACAAACTAGTGGTTTAGTCATTTTTCATTGTAAAAAAGCATGAAATCTATCAAGTGGTTTTATCTCATAAGAGTTTGTAAAAAATCTTGACAGACCATTTTCAAATGATTCTCATTTCCATGACCAACATGGTGATGTAATAGATGGGTGTTATATGAGTCATGTAAATATTATTCGTTATCAATTACGAAAACATTTTTTTAATTTAATACATAAAGACCGTTATTTGAATTTTCCATACCATAAGATATATTTTCATAAAAAATAAACAAATCTTACATCAAAATTTGAAAATGAACCCATCTTTATATAGGAATGATATAGAAATTATATTCATATTAACCGTTGGTAAATTATAAAAATGTTTTAAAACAAAAATCAAACCTATTGGAAATGAAATTTGTAGTCACCAATGGATAGGTCTTACAACATCGCTATATAGGCAACTCTTAGATCCACTTATACTTTGATATGTTTCAGAAACTAATTTTTTCATTCCTTTGGATACATATATGACCACCAAAAATTATATCTAATACACAATGTGTATAAATGGAAATATTTCTCTTGATAATGAATTAAACATTAGATTCTAATTGATTATGGGTGCAGTTATTTTTCCATTGTCTAAACCTTCTACACAAAAAACATAATGCCTCCTTTCTTCCCTATATCTAGATCTTCCCCTTATGGGAAGGATAGTGCTCATGAGCTTTATACATTCATTAGGTCTTGATACCCTTTCCCATTTTATTTCTTTTCATGTTCACAATAAGGACTGGAAGTTTGTCTTTACCCATTCCCTTATCCACATTGAGAACCATGGTGAAAATTTAATAACGAATCTTCTCATTGTTTATCATATTGTAATTAAATATAAATATGTATAATGCATTGGGAATTGGTTAATGTGTGAGATTTACATGGAACACATCCAAAAATTTAATTTCTAATATCTATAATCATCCAATATTACCAATATGATTGACTACATGGATCCTAGATGTCACTTACTCTCTATATATAGATGTAAAATTAGTATTGGAAATCTCATGACACTATTTTTCATCCTTTAATTGATAGAGATCCCAATGGTGATACATCATGCTATAAGAATCCATGTCCTCATGCATCTTCAAAATATCATTATACATTGATGAAAACATGATGAATTTGATATTTTTTGTATCACTCAGATATTTCTCATAGAGACAGTTCTCTTCATTAGTTGGCTCATTACTAGGCACTACTAGAAAATGTTTTTCCAATAGATTCAATTTCCATTCATGGTGAAAGAGTACATGAAGGCAACTTTTCCATTCGTGGAAATGAGTTCCACTATGATGGTTATCGATATCATTTGTGGAGATCCGTGATATTTTTCATATAATTTTAGGTATGTTTCTATAAAATAATATAACATGGATTTTTTTACATTATCTAACAAAAGTTAGACCAATAAATAAATTTTTATATGTATATTTCTCAAACTATTTTATTGAAACCCAATTCTCTCACCATTGGCTTCAAAATATCATATTATTTGAATATTATTTTCACAGGGATACATATTCCCATTATCATTAAACCAAAATTTATTATTCAATAACCATCAATCATTTTAGGTAGGCATTAATAATTAAACCTACATTAGCTAACAATTCCTTAAGCTATTGAGTGGACACCCCAAACCTAGAATCATTGATTTTCATTTTCTCAACCCTTCCAACTCAGTTACACAAAGTCATGCTTTATAAGTAATCACTTGATGTGAAATAAGTTAATTCAACCCCAAACATCATGTTAGAATTATCTGATAATTGAAGGAACCCCAACATTGGTTGTTAGACCAACTAGAACTATAGTTTTATTTTAACTGATGTAGTGGAAGATTATTCAAACATAATATTTATAATTGTGGGATATTATCTATTTTGTATATATTGGAAATTATTATCTTTATCACATTATTCATAATATAATCTGAATTTACTTAAGTGATTAACCTTGCCATTGATAATATTTACACATAATACAATTTATCTTAGTTATATCTTGTATTCTTGTTAATTTCATTAATGTATGTGATCTAGAAAAAAATTCAATATTAGAATAACCATGAAACGAACATAAATAAAATAATAAAGTTTCATGATAATGATAATTTAATAATTTTTAGATTATATAGTGGTTGATAAAACAACAATTAACCTAAGAGAAAACACCTTAATATAATATAGGTTAGTGTTAAAAATTTCTACATGTCATCCTATGTTTCTCTCCTGGAATGGTTTTGCGTCAGCTCCAAAATTGAACTACCACCACTAGATTGGGAGCGCCATCCATTATATATTATTTCACTCACACAAAGGTGAGGGGAAACGCGGTTTAAATAAAGAAAACATGGGAACACATGCACTACATAATAAGATTAGAGAATGCACACAAGGGAATAATTTTACTTAATACAAATTTCAATAGGAATCGAATCTCATAAAAATCTACAGACTATTCTTAGGATCATACACATTCATAGAATGAATTATGAATTTAATTAAACTAGCATTAAATTCTTAATCAATCTTATTTTTGATAAATTAGACTCGACTCAATTAGTAAACATATTTAAATATTCAATTCCTTTATCTTAATTTTCATTCGGATTTCCTTGATATAATCATCCATTATTATTTTCAAAAAGTAAATAAATTTATTTGCAATTAATTGTGTATATAAATGTACATTGGATGAAACTAGACGAATACACCCCCAAATATTATGAACATATTCTATAATCGTATATATTTTATTATTTATGAATGATAACATAAATAGATTATCATGCTTTGTGATGAAGTATAGTATCAACATATGATTACATAGATTATATGAATTGTTAAAGTATTCATGATTTAATTCTTGTAGAGTAACTACTATATTACAACGCATACATGATATGATGATCTTGAACCTTAAACTGTTAATAATTAAACACACACACACACATATAAAATTTTTAAAAGCCATCACATGGAGTGTTTTATCAACTTAATGACCAATTAAAGAACATGCCTTAATGTTTACATAATATTATAAATAAATTTTAAATTTTTGTGACATATTATAAGTACATGACATGTGAATCTAAGCTACACAACATTTATATCTCTCAGTGGCTAGATGAGGTACATTCCAAGGGACTTAGAGTTAAAATCATACTTCAAAGAATGGATTAAACAATGTGTCCTATGGGATACACACCTTGTGATATTTGATTTACATAGTAACAAGTTAGGTAGGACATGTATGTAAATACACAACCCATCATTGACACAAATGGACTATAAGGTCTATACATGGGCTAAACGAAGTGTACTCTAATTGACCGTCCCCCAGTTTATTGTGGTTTACATGAGGTGTACAAATTAACTACAACATGGGTCACCAATGGAAATGGTTTGAGTAATTTTAGAGATACATCCTTGTGCATTTAGCACGAGTACAGAATGTGTAACTGCAGTTACATGACATGTACTCTTGTGTTGTCCGGCTAGAAACATTAACACATTTAAAAGATTTTCTTGATGATATTTTAATCATAAAATTAACCATTTCGATTAAATATTTTATAAATGATTATAAAATAGGAAGATCATTAAATCCAGATAAAAATGATGATTAAACATGAATTGAAAAACAAAATTACAAATGTGTAAATCACCAACTACCATTAAATAATTATAAATAATTATGTGACCATCAAATACTACATGTAGATTTCGGGTGCAGTGGAAGCATGTGACGTGTGGTGCACAATTCTTATTTTTTCCATGATCGTTGATTAATCATAGATTTAAAAAAAACCTGGACGTTGTGATCAATAGAATTAAATCAAATAATAGGATAATAGAAATTATTCCATAATGAATGCAAAGATCATCAACTATTATTTATAATTAATTTAATTAATTATTATTTAATTTTTTGGAATTTATTTTCCAATGATGAATCTAACAATATATCTTTATTTTTGCATCATTTCTTTATATGAATCATGTTCATATTCTCTACAGTGGTAATCCAAACATCTTCCATGAATCTCCAGATTCCATCGAAGGAATATCTGAGTACTATCATGAAAAATCATTGTGTTTATTTGGTCTACCTTTGGTCACTTCAAGAAACACTTCCAAATAAGTGTACTTGACCAGGTGGTGGAATATTCCTCTCCATATATAGGAGCGCTCTTGGGGAAGCGAGATATTTGAGCTGGAGTGGATTCTCGAAATCCATTATGCACAAACCAAAAAAACAATTTTTATTGCAAGAAAAAAACATTACTGGGTATATATATCACTAGAGTTAAAATAAAATAATTGAAAATTTACCATTTCTTATTTATTTAAAACTAGCAAAAACCCCAAGTCATATAACAATTTAAATATTATTATTTCTCAACATTATCTTTACATGGGATGTAAATTTTAATATTATTTAATCAAATAATATTCAATATTTATTTTTTTCTCAAATGATAATGTAAAATCAGTCCCCCATTCCTCCAAATTATTTATTGGGAATGGAAAATGACTATTTATTAATTAAAAAAATATAACTACATTATTTATAAATATATAAATAAATCTTATATTCATTAAATTGAAAATTAATATTTATTAAATATTCTAATCACAATATATTTTCTTGGATAACTAGTGATGAAATAAATGTGATCAAGTAAGCATGAATAATTATTAAAACACATGCAGGAATAATATTTATTCACATTAGTAAATAATAAATATTATTAATAATATTTAACTATGATTCATGATACATTTAATGGTAGACCCTCTAGGTCTCTATCTTAGTCTAATTAGGAAATGTTGCCCAATGTTCATGTTTAGTGTCTCGCAACATGCTCTGGAACCCATAGATAAATAATTTAATTCCACAATGACATTATACCTAATGTAGTTACTTACTATGTAATGGAATCCTTTTTTGGTGGTATCTAAAATAGAGCTGGTTTCATGCTAGTGTCATCAACATTGGTTCTCGATGTCTCTTTATTTACCTTCTCAGAAATAGAAAATTCTTATTGAACTCCATGGAAATTATTTGTTTAGGCTATGCCCTTTCCATCAATGGTTCTGAGATAATGACTTCTGTAAAAGAAGATAACGGATAAATCAGTTCTTTCATTATACATTAATGCTAAATTATGAGTGATTCACCCAACATAACCTACATCTCTGGGCACATATGTCTTAATATTTTTCATCAATACATCAAAGTAAGTGACTCATAATTCTCATTATTAATATTATTAATGTTTATGGATCGATACACATATCTTCAGATAGAAACATCCAATAAAACATATTTGTGTGGATTTATATTGGTGGGATTTGTTCTAGAGATATCCTACTAGATATTACCAAGGGATTAAACTAAAAAAAGGTTCCTCAAAATAATATGAGTCTCCCACCCTACTGTATTATATCATTTTTTCCCTCAAATGACATCATATGGCAATAGAACATATATTTAATAATAGGGTCATATATCTTCAAGGTTATCATCATTGGGGGGAACTACTATAACTTTTTAGTGTGACAGATACTCAAAGGAAATTATCCTATACTATTTAATTAAGATGAATAATCATAATGTGATAAGTATTTTTTTTAAAAAAATTAAAAAACGATGAATACAAGTTATCCTAAAGTACAGAGAAGATGGTTTTTGGGAGCCAGCTCCAACATTATCTTTATGTTTATAGGATTTAAATAAAAAATAAATAAATAAATATAGTTTTTAGAAAAGGAATCAAGTGGTTTATAGTTAGGGATATAAATACTTGAAGAATTTTATCAGGTGATTGAGTCATTTTTTAAAAATATGACACATATGAATATAGAAAACTAAGAAATAACAATGGCTGGATGTAGTAATTCAAATTGTTGTATACATAATCAATGGAATCATATATATCATATACGATCTAGATGATTAGAATCATCTATCTCATGGATCTAGTGAATATTGGATTCTTTTAGAGTTGGTATCCTAGAACCAATATCAATCTACTTTTTTTTACCATTATATTCAAGAATTTGATGATTTATAAAGACCTTATTATATATTTATTATTATTCTACATGAATATAATGTGAGAATATCCATGATTATCTATTTTATTGAATAATTTCTCTACTATGACGAGACCATTGAAGTTCCATGATGACATTCTTATTTATTATTCTATGATAGTATATAGAACTATAAAGAGACACATAAAACGTTGAATGTCAGGTGTGAGTACTCCTAAGAAGAATAGAGTCCTTCACATTATATTATCACTTGGTAATCTATATGATAGTATGTTATGAGGAATAACCTTCTAGTAGAAATTCCCCATGTTTTTTTTCATTAGATATTATTATATTAGAGAACATATAATGATCCTTAGATGTTTTTATTATTAATAAATCATATAATGAGTTTCATAATTAGATGTTTTATCATTTATTTTCATAACATATGTTCTTGGTAATGTTGGGAACACTGAGTGTGTCACATGTTATACGTTCTCATTGAATAATTAGAAGAAGGATGTATCACTTCATTTTGATTGATATTGATATCTTTAACCTTTTATTAGAGTAGATCTTCTGAACAAATTTATGTGGCCATAATGATATGATGGGTTCATTTCATATAGAAAATAAATACATATAAAAAATATTGGTTGATGAATCATGTATATAACCTTCTTGATGAAATATTTTCATCCTGGTATTATATTACATATTGAGCATTCATATGTAGTGGTTGTCATTAAAAAATATATTTTTCCTTAATGGGTTTCTTGACATATTTATAGAATGTAATAATGGTCCTTTGGAAAACCCTTCAACTGCTATTTAAGAAGATCCCTATAAGGATACACACAAATTGCATCATTCAATCTCTATTTAGATATTTTTTATTTTTAAAAATTGGAATGAATATTATTCTCCACACCAAAAGTAATATTTATTCCTATTTTATTGATCACAGCTAGTAATCAAATATTAATTTTCAAGGGTATTAATTAAATAAAAAAATATAATAGTTATTTATCTCTTTTTATTCACATGTTAATAAATAATTATTTATTCAATAAAAATATATCTATATGTATGGATATTAAATAAATATTTTCTATTCACATAGTGAATGAAATATTCACATAATTTTTATTTTATAAAAAAAATAATTAAATATTTCTTATTGAATTAAATTAATAAAAAGGAATATGAATAGACTGAGATTCAAGTTTGGTGATAAAAATTTATTTACTAGGATGTAAAATAATATTTATCATTATTTGGGTTTTTACAAAATATAAGTAAAATTATTATACTATTCTAATTATTATTTTACATGGATTGGTGTTATTTATTTTTATATTATATTATTAAGGTATATGTTGAGTAAAATAAAATTTATCCAAAAACCTATATTTATAAGATGATTTTTATATCATTTTTGAAGAGGATAATCATTTTGCACAATATTCCCAATCTGTAGAATTATTTATAAATGAATATGTTCTCAATGGTTTTCTATAAAACATGATAGAACATATTTC
The DNA here is from genome assembly GCA_963277665.1 of Viscum album. Taxonomy (NCBI): domain Eukaryota; kingdom Viridiplantae; phylum Streptophyta; class Magnoliopsida; order Santalales; family Viscaceae; genus Viscum; species Viscum album. The sequence continues at coordinate 1,843,405,112 of OY728132.1, read as the reverse complement.
TTCTACTATCACCCACTCAAGGAAATGAGTAATAAGAGATATTTTCTCAATCCTAAAGTAAATTTAATCAATCAAGGAAAATAATGAAAGGTGATAAATCGGATGTGATGGTACCCAAAATTTCTTCAACATTGTTCGGAGATAGAACTGTCACATGTGGATCACCAATTAGGGCTTATAAATTGGGTTCCTATAAATGAAAAAACAAATACAAAAAGGGTTATAATAATAAAAAACAAAAAAAAAACGAATTAAATTAGGTAATATGTAATAATTTTTCTTTTATTTTATATTAATTGTTAATTTAATGGGAAAACGATCCCCTCCTAGTTTAAGTGTTTTTTCAATATTATTTGTAAAAAATTTATTGGTTACGATGTTTTCTATCATGTATATTTCAGATTATTAATTGAATCCAAAAAATTAAGTGTTATCCATTTCATAATAGGTGCTTTAAACATGTATAGAACCTTCATATAGAGATTTTGTTGATGGTACTTCAAGATGAACTTCATAATTGTCAATATTTTGTTAAATTACAATTATACAAGTAAATATGTAATTCTATAAAATATAAAAAAATATAAAACATTATAATTTTTACTTACGATATATAATTTGAAACATCTTAAAAATCAAGTGACACATGTTTTAGAACAGTACTTCATATATTGAATGATATTCTACAAAAAGATAACATGATTCCAAAATTGAATTTATAATATAAAATTAATTATATATACAATGGGTATGGTCTCTATTAGAATAAATTTATATCAAAATGATTATATTTTATTTCACAAGGACCATTTATCATATAAAAACCACCTAACCGTCTTCAGTCTGGAGACAATAAAAACGAGTCTTTTACTTTTAATGTTATTTAGTATTATCCAATCATTCAATGGTTTCCATACCTGTAAGTAAGTGATGAGATTTCAAGGAAATTGGAATGGAATATAGATAAAATAATTCTATAGGAAAAACATCATTACCTAAAATACTCAAATCACAAGATAATAATTTGTATTGAGTATCCTTAATTGGGAAATGGGATGAGAAACTTCTTCCTTACAATATCTATAGATAGATTGAATCATTTTAGTGTAAACGTAGTAATAATTGTACATATGAAATGATTTGGGGGTTTTATAAAATGTAATTTATTAATTTTATTTTTTTAATTATAGAAATAAATTATCCATTATATATATTTTTTTATAATCCTTTTAGAGTACTTATATAGATTTATTCATATTGTATTCATAAATAACATAGTCAAACCCATGAATATGTTCTCAAATTATTTGGATACACTATGTAAATGATCTATAAATCATTTTAATGTATAGTTATCTACTATCTGTAAATATGACTCATGGTCAGTTCTTTATGAATAAAAGAGATTGTTTTTAATTATAACTGAAAATTTGCATCAAATCAATAACCACATGCTCAGAACAAAAAAAAAACTAGATTTTATTATTGATATAAAATATTAGAACGACCATTAAGAAATTTTAAATATTTTGGAATCAATCACATGTCAATATAACACACTATGTGTATGTTATAACTAATTTTTTTATTGTTATAAAAAATTGACATTTTAATTAAAAAATAAAAATCTCATACTGATAACTTCGAAAAACACTCATATTTCACTAATAATTTCAAATAATGAACCATAGGTAATTGTTTTTATGAATTAACTAAACATAAATTAGACCGACAGTACTTGATGTATGATTTAAATTGAGTGTTTTTATTTAAAATTGAAATTTTAATTACAAAACCACTCCAAATACTAGAAAAATAGAAAACAATTATATATTGACATTATACAATACAAAAAGGATCAATATGTAATTTTTTGTGGGTAGGGGTTATCCTTATGCCAATTTGACACAAGGTGTGACATGTATGTTTAATAGTACCTACATTGATTTAAATTCATCATTTTAGTTGAAAAAATAAGTCACAAAACAAAAAATAAGAATACACACTAAAATTGGTTTGTAATTTTATTAAAATAATCCTTAAATAATTTTTAATGTGTAGGAATATAAAATGAATCAATCTAAAAAAATTTCTATCAGGTATGACTAAAAGTGAATGTTCTAATTTAAAATGGACATTTTAGTTAAAAACGTCCATCACTTATTTAAAAATGTGAAAACAAACTTTAATAAACTTGATACATTATCAAAATGAAACCAATTTTATTTTTTAGGTGTAATATTCAACCTTACATTGTTTTTAAACACATTGGTCCCATTACAACTCGAGGTGTGTGTTTTAAATATAAATTTTTTATGATAGTTCAAACCATGTTTCAGTCATTGAAAACTAATAAAGATCAAATGGATTTTCACATACATTAGTAAAATTAAACATAAGTCACTTTTATCGGTCGTAATCAACAACATATAAATAAATCACATATTTTTCTCTATATATCAAAAATGTGGGTTTTTAGTTACAATTTAAATTTTAGATTAAAATAAATGACACTTACTCAAAACCAATAGAAAATATTTAATAGTCTTTATAATTTTTTAAAGTGATCCATAAATATTTTTCCACGCATAGTAATCCTCCTCATATCAATATGACCCATGTTGTTTCTAATATAACTCAAAATATGTGATTTCAATTTAAAATTAACATTATATTAAATGATTCCTTCCATCACCAAGAAGTGGTGAAACAAACTCATATTTTCAGGAAAAATTGGTAAAATATTCATGAATAATTTTAGATATATATAAATAAAACTCATTTTTATTCTAACACACAGTGTGCCCGGTATGACTCAAACTTATTATATTGAATTTAATGAGACATTTTAGTTCAAAATATCTACCACTAATTGAAAATTTATCAACTTTTTTTTAATATAAGACATCTATTTTATTTATGAGTATAAACACATCGCATGACAATCCGACACATAGTGTATCTTGAATTAAAAAGTGTATTTTTTATTTAGAATTGAAATTTTAGTTAAAAACTACTTCCACATAATAAAAAACCTGAAAAAATACAATCAAATTATCTAGATAATTTAAGAAAATGGTCCATTAATCATTTTTTTTGACAGGAAGTAATAAACTATACATCATATTGACACAAGTTATTCTTGATATAACCCAATGTTAGTGTTTTTAATTTAAAAGTGAAATTTTAGTTTACAACAATTTTCACTCTATGAAAATTTAAAAAATCACTCAAATTTTATATATATTTTACTAAAAAAATTGATAATTAATTTTTGATATATAGGAATCATTCAGACATCATTCTGACACTTGGCGTGTCTGATATGAATTATATTTCATGTTTTCAATTTAAATGTTACAATTTAGTTTAAAAATTCATTCAATCCTTCAAAACTATGAAATATATTTTCTTTATAGTATATGAAAATTATCTATTAGTCATTTTTTATTTTTAATAATCATCTAGACATCAATCTGACACATGGTTTTTCCATTATCATTGAAAGTTAGTGTATTAAATTTAAAAGAGTAGTTGAAAACCCATGTTAGATAGTAATAATTGATAAAACAATATAATATTGTCCTGATACCTTCTGAAAAGTATCTCTAAATAATTTTTTCTGTGTAATAAATAACCACACATCTGTTCGACACACGATGTGCCTCATATGACTCAATGTGTGTGTTTTAAATTTAAATGTGTCATTTTAGTTGAATTTTTTTTCACTCCATAAAAACTAATGAAATTCACATTTATTATTATGATAATTATTAAAATGATAAATAAGTCATTTTTGATGTGTTTGACACAATAATGCATCAATATGATACATGGTATTGTCTATATGACATAAAGTGAGTGTTTCTAGATTAAAAGTCATATTTTAGTTAAAAACATGTGTCACTAACTAAAAAATAATAAAAACCCTCATATTATCTTGATGAATTATTAATGTGAAAAATAATTCATTTTTTATGTGTATGAATCATCCAAATTTTAATTTTACAGATGTTGTGACTGGTATGATTGAATGTGAATGTTTTCAATTTAGAATTAAAATTTTAGAGAGAAATAATTATCACTCAATGAAAACCACGATTTTTCACATAGATTTTCTTTCTAGTTTTGGGAAATGGATCATAAGTCATTTTTGACTTTTAGGTATCAACAAAACATCAACCTATAACACTATGTGGTTGGTATGATTGAAACCAAATGATATCCCTATTATCTAACAATGTAATTTTTCATTGTTTGGAGTGGGTGGAATGGATGGTGGACACATGACATCAGTTGCATGGGATGCACTAGACCCCGACATGGTAGAGGGGTAAAACGTGGTTCGATGGAACCATCCAATGTGGGTATTAGGGTTTTTGGATGACCGCCAATGAGAATATGGAGTAGGAGAAAATAAAAAGTGGGGACCTGTGGTATATATAATATCATTCCGGATTCCTCCAAAAGGTGAGTCATGTGAAATAGATTAGGTAGTATTAGTTATGTGGAATTTAGGCATGTTTACTCAGAATATCATTCAGATCATTTAGGCATACTATCTAGGTAGCTTTGAATATATTCTACCTTATGTCCATGTATTTTGGTTCTTTGTGCATCAATAAGACTTCATGTGCATGTAATGTGGTCCATTACCCTGAAAAAAGTGTTATTTTCTTTTTTTAACAAAAATGGAGGGGTTTACATCAAAATATTTTATTTTAAAAAAATATTGTCTATATATTTTTTTATTTATATATTTTTAATATTTATTATTATTGTAATAAATTAATTAGAAATATTAATATTTAGGTAATTTTTAATTTAATGAATATTTAAATTTAAATTAAATTTTTTCCACTTTGTATTTATGAGTTATATATTATGAAATGAAAAAATGAAAATTTATTAGTTCTTTAGTATCAGATAATAAAATCAACATCTATCATCTCCAAATCAAAAAATGTTTATAGAACATTAAATCAAAGGAACATTAAATTGAAGGAACCTCTATTGTATAGTTTCACTAAACTAAAACTAAAATTAAAGGTGTGTTATTCCTTACCCATTTTAACTAATGTGTAATTTATTCATAATTCTTTGTTCTTCCCATGCAGATCTTCTTCTCAGTTTGTTTTTTTTGGAACTATTCATTCAATTTTTTTGTTGATATATTTGGTTACTTTTAAATTATAAATGGTTATCCACAGTCTTAGATGATTTCTAATTGTCATCATTCTAATCTAATTTTATCTGTTGTTTTCAAATATTTTTGTTGATCCTTTTCTCAAATTTTTTTATTATGTTTCCTTAATTTCATAATAATCTAATATTTTATTTTAGTTTCTATGAATTTTAAACAAACTGTCATTAGAATTTTCCTATTATTAATTTTTTTCCATTTTATATAATACTTCTTATATTTTAATCTATGTATTATAAATTCAAAATGATTATGAAAAAATAACCACATTCAATTTTAATAAATAAATAAAAAGAAATTTAAGACATGGGTATTAAGGTCTAAATGTTATGGATATTAATCATTTGGAATAAATTTTATGGGTGTCTTATTTTTGGATATGTATACTATTTTTTTCTTAATTTTAACTATTTACAAAAAAATTAAATTAGTTAATGTAAATAACCACTATCATGTCAAAAATGGAGTTACGGTTGTTTTCAACCATATGGTCCTATCATATACCTTTTCCGAGATGATTTATTCTAGGAAAAAAAATTTGATACTTTGTCAATAACAAATGAAAATTTATTTTTGTTTCTTTTTTGGAATATTATATTTTTTTTAATGATTAATAAAAAGTATCAATTTAAAAAATTGCAATTTTTCATGGTGGTATACTGTAAGGCCCCAACATTAAACATTACATAATATTTAATTAAGTTAATAATTTACATTTTGGACCCTTTTAGTTATAGATTTATAAAAAAATATTCCATAACTATCACATTACATCTCAAATATTACAAAGCGGACACTTCCACTAAGTGTCCGTTTTTTTCGTAAAATAAAAACTCTTGACAGAAATAGTCACATCTAGTACAATGTTTTAGACAACATGACTTTTCCTTGATCCCAACCATGACACTAATCATGTTTATGTCCTATAATAAACATTTCAAAAATACATGGTAGGAGCATAAAAAGCCCTGTAAGGATTATAAAATAATGAAAGAAAACATTTTTCTATCAATACATATCAATTATAGGATCTTTAACATACCTCGTGAGATTATAATATTTATGAATAACACATAGTAATCAAAAATCAATAGGGTAACTTGTTTCATCCATAACGTAATTAGGTTGTATCATTCACAGCTACATAGGGAGTTACTTTTGTAATACTCATCCAGATATATTCCCTAAAAATATTATGAGAAACATTAATGTTTACCTCTGTCATGTTACCCAATGAGTTGGAGATCTTTCTCAGGCTCACCCGCCTGAGGATTATCCCGGAACCACCCGTATACTTAAACAATTCTCAAGAACCATAATATAATCATAACACATGGACAAGCATAAAAAAAGATAACATCTCCACATTGAAATCACAATATGACATTTCAATATATTGGCATAATAAATACATTCCCGAAATTATTTCAATACTAAAATACATAAAAAGAGTATATGGTATTTATTTTCATTTGAAAAAACACAATGACTTGTTTAGGTAGCCAAAGATCAAATAATTCTTACGGCGGTGGAAATGACTTTATCACAACGTACATTAAAAAGAAGCATTCATTTTTGTCATTTAGTATAATGCTTCATAGAAAAATATTCCCTTTGAATGAAATGAAAATTACAATGTTTTCTACACCGTATAAAATAAAGTCGTGTATAAATCAAAATATGCCTCAATGAAAGGTTATTGAGGAGAAGTCCCTTAAAAAGATCATTTTGTAAATAAAATAAATATATTATGTGTATTCACTATAATTACAAAAAAATCAATCATAAATAAAAGTTAGGATATAAAAACTTCAATCGCAGTAATCACTATATGAAATAATAAAAAAGTAGAAGTTTAACCCAACGAATGGAAATTGGGTTAAGAATTTCCATTACGTCATGTCCAACATGACCCGTTCGTTCATTAATCCTTTGAATAATAAACTAAAGATAATTTATACATTCTTCAAAATATTTTTCTGGTTTATTATTCATTTTATATCATTTATTATCACATTAATAATATTATACAATCATTTATGTTAATAACAGTCGTTTTGTCAATATTAGGTATTTGAGTCAAAAATTAACTTCTTATAATTACAAGTTTTCCACGTGGTAAAAAATTCATTATCTCCAGAATGATATTCTTGATTTAGATATCTTATATACCCAGTATATATATGTATTTATAATATTACATAACATTTGGAGATAAAAAATGAAATGCACCATTCATAGAGATAGTAAGCCATACGTACGCATGAACACTACTTTCATTTATATTTCGTATTTAATGGAATGAAGACATAATGATACATACATATATTATAATTAAATTATAATATAATATATAATTTTATTTTCACTATCCTTTATATGTTCCATGCATGGCATGACCCAATAACATCATTTTGAGGGGGATGTAGTCCGCACTTCCTCAAATGAAATTATCCTTTTTACCCACTATGGAAACCATAAAATAATTATATAAATGAATAATAAAGAAGGATATAAACAATATAAATATATTATATATCACATATAAATATAGTTACACCTTAATTTCTCCCATGAGCGGCGGTAGGAGATAATTAAACAATCATCATTTCGTGAGGCAATAGATCACCGTCAATAAAAACAATATGTTCTTTACCCATTAGATGGTTCTATGTGTAATTGTTATTAGAATAATTCTCATAAAACAACCTGGTATATTTAGGATACTGGTTTTGTCATAAAATAAAGTATTAAAAATAGTTTAGGGGGTTAGAGGAGTAAAATAAAGGAAAATAATGTAAGAGAAGACATTACCTTTAAATCGGGTAACTCTCTTTGGATTTAACCAAAAAGATTTTTTGAAGTGCTGTCTGCCTAAGGTAATGCTTCTAGATGAAATATATGGATGTAGAATGATGAATTGGGAATAATTAGGACGTTCCATGGGTCTTGAGATGTATGAGTAATGGGTTAGAGGTGATAGATTTTTATAAGGGGGAGGAGGGGTTCTTTAGGAAAGTTTGAAAATAATATTCTATTATATAATGATTTTCGGTTTCTAAAGGTCTAACACTCATTAATTTAAAATATAAGATGAATCGTGTTCGAAATAAAATCACACAATAAGAATTGGACTGGTTTTGGATAGTTTTTTAAAATTTAATAATCTCATTTATTTAAATCATTCATTGATAAGGTAATCACTACATCATCATTGTGTCATAGATATATTTTTTATTTGATGTCTAAAAATTATAAATAAAATATAACGATATATTAAATCTTTTTATATTTCAAATTAATATTTATAGTATAAGATATAGGTTATATAACTCCATGTAAAAATTTATTTACTAAAAGATATATATCTATGTCTTTTTTGTCTTTACTTTAAATTAATTAGTATAAAGTGTCATTATTACTCCAAAGAGGCTCCATGGGGTTCCAAAATTGACCCAAGGATTCCCATGGTAGGAAATGTATCAAAAGATATGATTAAAACACATTTTAGGGTAATTTAAAATTATTATAATATTATTTGTTACCCTTATTTACTATATTTACCCTTTTACAATGGTATATAAAATATTTACTGATGTAAATATTGATAATGTATAAAAATATAAGATACCTATTTAAAAAAATTTGGACCTACTGATTAAAAATATGGAATACATTTTTCTAAATTCAAAACACCTTATTGGAAGAAATTATAATAAAATTAATTCTTGTTGTTAAAACAATAAGTGTGTTTTTATGAAATAATAACAATCAAATGATTAACAATTTCTTATGTCCAATTTCAAAGTGAAATAACTTCCAATGACCAAAATTAGATTAAATGGTAATAAAATAATCTAATTACACTTTAAAACCCAATATAAAGAAAATATAAACATATAAATAAATTATATTAAAAGGCAGTTTTGAATTAAAATACAGTATTTTTCACTATTCATTAAAAAATGTACATTATTAGAAATATTCCAAAATTTTATCCAAAGTAAATTTTGATATCATGATTCCAAAGAAGAATTTTATTTTTCAAGTAGAACATATAAAATTGAAAAACAACTGGATTTAAAAATTCTCCTCCATCAAAAGGTGATAAATCAACCTTTTAAAGAATATTAGAGTATTTATGCTTAAAATTAGATTGTTTCTTATCTTTAAGCCTATAAAAGTTATTAGATAAATGTAAAAACATTTAAGAAACATGTATAATATTTTTGTAGTTAGTTTGGTTTATTCTTGCCATTACAACAGTTAGGTATTAACTACATTTAAAATATCAGTATTTTGTTATTATTTTTCTGTATAACTCAAGGTTGTGTGTAATGTAATATTTCAAAGATACTCGTTGTTGCGTATCGGGTACGCCATCGAACATAGAATCCCATTTAAAGTAATATTAATATTTATTTTACAAATATTAATACATATGAAAATGTCTTATATATTATCTACCTATGATGTTACATCCTTCCCTCTTTGGGAAATTGATCCTCACACTTTTTATTCACTTATAAATTATGTGGGGGGTATTTATCCCTCATAGTATTTTCATATTCCTATATTTCCTCTTAAACCATATGTTTTTCCGACGAAACTATTACCTGATTAATTACATTATTCCGAAACACTTTATCTCTACGATCAAGATACTTTATAGGTTGTTCCACATAATAATGTTTCTCTTATAACAGAACTAACTATGGACTCAATACATGAGATGGATCTGGCATATAATTCATCAACATTGAAAAATGAAAAAATGAACCTAGGATAAACATGGAGGTAAATCCACTATGTCGGAAACTGATCAAACATTATCCATGATTTTATAGGGTCCAATGAACCTCAGACTCAAAATTCTCTTCTTACCAAAACACATCACATTTGTACACCTATAAACATTGATAAAGATATGATCACCAACCTCGAAAGAAAGATCCTTCCTTTAGTTATCCACATAACTTTTTTGCCCACTCTGATCTGTTCTCATGTGCTTCTAAATCATCTTAAATTTTTCATCCTTCTCTTCTAACAATTCTGGTCCCATCAGTTTCCTTTCATCTACCTCATCCTAAAACGATGGAGTTCGACACCAATTTACATATAACACATCAAACAGAGCCATCTGTATACTAGAATAAAAACTGTTATTGTTAGAAAATTCAACCAAAGAATGATGTTGGTCCCAAATTTCCTATAAATACATTGATCAAGCTCATATTATATCTTCCAAAGTATGAATTAGTCATTATGACTGCCCATATGATTGTGGATGAAAAGATGTACTAAAATTTAATTAATTACCCAACAACTTATGAAGGCCTTTTCAAAAGTTAAAAGTAAATCTGGAATCATGATCTGACACAATAGGTAGGGGAGGTCTATGCAACCTGACTATCTCTATATGACACAATTGAGAAATTTGATCTAGAGACAAAGTATCTCGAATAGGAAATAAATGATTAAAATTACTCAATCGGTCAACAACGACCTATATTGCATTATTAACTCGATAGGTATTTAGTTATCCCACAATAAAGTCCATGGATATATTTATCCATTTCCACAGTGGCACCAGTAAAGACTGAAGCATACCTTTTGGTCAATGTCACTCTTCTTTAACCTATTGGCTAGTCAAACACTTGATAGTAAATTCAGTAATATCTATTTTCATTCCATACCATTAGTAATACTTTTGAAGATCTCAGTACATCTTAGTACTGGTGGAATGTATATAAAAATGAGAACTATGAGCTTCACATAACAACTCATTCTTCCACTATGAATCTCAAAGCACACAAGATCTCTTACAAAATCTCAAAATACAATCATTATGAATGTTAAAATCCGGAAACATACAATTCTGAACAAACCATACCTTTTTATGAAACTTGATGTCTTCCTTCTATGCTTGCTTAATTTTGTCTAATAGAGATGATTTCACTAACACCTGAAATAAAACAGAGGAATTTCCATCACCAACAACATTTATGCCAATGTTTATCAAATAAAAAACCATAGGATCTCCTTCCAAACAAAGAATGGTTAATGGAGCACTACTTTTTCGACTCAAAACATTAGCCACATTATTTTCCTTAAATGGATCGTAATGAATTGGGCAGTCAAAATCCTTGATTAATTCCAACCGTCTACTTTGTCTCATGTTTAATTCCTTCTAAGTGAATATATACTTCAAACATTTGTGATCAGTATATATTCCACACTTTACTCCATATAATTGATTCCTACAAATTTTTCAATCAAAAACAACAATATCTAATTCCAAATCATGTGGAGGGTAATTTAACTTAAGATGATTCAACTAATGTGAATCTTAATAAATTACATAATCATTCTGCATAAGGACACAACCATGAAATTTTAGCAAATCATCATTGTAGATAACAAACGCACCATTTCTGGAAGATAGTTCCAAAACTGGTGCATTCACCAATCTTCATTTCAATTCTTGAAAACAATCATCACATTATTTTTTCCATATGATTTTAACACTTTTTCGAGTTAACTAACTCAGTGGTCTAAATAACTGGGAAAACTTTTCAACAATCCTCTACTAATAACTTGTTAAACCAAGAAAACTATGAATCAAGGTTATATTTTTGGGTATTGTCTATTATTTAACAACTTTTGTTTTAGCAGGATCAACCATTATGCAATTTTTTGAAACAATGTGACGAAGTAATGTAATTTGTTGTAGCCAAAACTCACAGTGGCAAAATTTTACAAAATAATTATTTTCTATTAAGGTTTGAAAGGAAACCCATAAATGAATTTTTTATGTTTCTATTTATTTTTGGAATAAACCAAAATATCATCAATGAACACAACAAAAAACATATCCAAGAATTCATGGAAAAATCTATTCATATGATCCATGAATATAGCAGGTGCATTGGTTAACCCAAAAGGCATAAACACAAATTCATAATGGACATATCTTGTACGAAACATGGTATTTGAAATTTCTTATTCCATTACTTTAAAAAAATGGTACCCAAACCTCAAGTCAATCATTGTAAAATACTACGATCCTTAGATTTGATCAAACAAATCATTGAAATCAAAAAAAACGATACCTGTTCTGAACAACGATGTTATTCAATTCCCTATAACCAATGAAAAGTATCATTAAACTATCATTCTTTTTAACTAATAATATAGGATCACCCCATGGTGATGTGCTAGGTTGAATGAAACCTATATCATATAACTCATGCAATTGATTCTTTAACTCCAAAAGTTCGATTTGAGACATTCGATAAGGTTGTTCTGAAATTGGCTTATCATCAGAAACTAAGTCAACAATAAATTCAACTTCTCGATCAGGTATTATACCAGGAACTCATCTGGAAAAAACATCAAGATACTAATTTACCACTAACACATCATTAATCTAAATAGTTCCTTTTATTTCAACAATATGTGAAAGGTAACATTCAGTTTCATTTTTTATTAGTTTCTCAGTTCCTAATATGTTATCAAAAGTAAAGGGTTCATTGTTGAACACAAAATGAAATTCTTTCTGAAAAGAAACCTCATTAGATCTATATTCAATCATGTCATGATAAATTTAAAGCCAATCCATACACAAAATAACATCAAAATATATTAGAGGAAAAACAATATGGTTTTCTGGTAGATTCTTTCAGTACACAAGGACATGATGGTTCTTATAATTTATTTTTGTCTCAACATTTCATCCTAGAGTTTTTACCATAAGTTTAAAATTCATATCTTTAGATGGAATGAAAATTTATTTGAAAACTTCTCAGAAATTAATGAATGTGTAGACCCTAAATCAAACTACATGTTGGTATAATCAGAACAAACACACAATGTACCTGATACTACTTCATTTGATGGCCCAAAATCTACTGAAGTAGTTATAAAGGATTTAACCATGCCTGCTTGCTTGTAGTCTACCTTATTTCCCTCAGTTTAGTACTTTTTTGGACACTAATTTTCATAATGAACCATTTCATTTCACTTAAAACGTTTTACCAATTGTAAATCCGATTTTCACTTACCATTACACTAATCTTTTTCAGTGCAATTATGAGACTTATGTCCTATTTTACCACATTGGTAGCCCTTACCAGAATTCAGAATACATTCCCCAACATGATTTTTACCACAATTTTCACAAATTTTAATCATATGTTTCTTAACTTTAGACCTTTTTCGAAGAGTTCTTCCCTTTAGTCTACCACCTTGACATCTTATTCTGTTGTTTGTTAATAAACACCTGATCATTGGAAAACTGAATTTCTGCCTTCTCCACACATCGAACAATTTATTTCATAACTTTTTAACTTATTATAATATAAATCCCTTTTATACCTTGGATTTAATCCCGAGTAAAAACTATTTATTTTACTATCAAGATCTTATTATAAATTAGGATCATTCCTTGCCAGTCGAGTGAATTTTGTTTCATAAAAATCCACTGAGTCATCCTCTATACTGAATTCCAGGAATTGTTTTTCTATCCTAAAATGAACCAACTTAGGAAAATATTTATCAAGAAACATACTTTCTAATTCATCCCAATCATAAGAAAAAATATCTTCACTATCCATTATATTTTTCACCATCGACCACCACTGATCAGATTATCCTTCAAAATGGTAAACAACTTGACTAAACTTTTGATGTTTGGAACATCCCATTAAATAAAAAATCTTCTATTGTTCTTTAATAAACCCTTCAGATAGAATAGGGTTAGATAATCCTCTGAATAATGGTAGATGATACCTCATGAAATGATCCATTACTGACATGTTCCTTGGTGGTTCATCTGGTTGATCTCATGCATGGATACCACCACCATTTATAGACTGAGTCAAATTTTCCATCAATGCAACAAACTATTGAGTTCCAATTCCGACCATCTCAGGTTGCTGATTTGGAAGGTTGTCTTCCTCCTGATGCAGTCCCATCATAGCTGCCCTAGTTCCTCTTTGGAAAACCATTCTGAACAGAGAAACATCTTAGGCGAAGCAACATGGTAATCTGTAAATGCTATATCATTTCAATCTTACCATAAAGTAAAAATAATTTATGGATTTTAATTTAACAATATACTAACTTCTAAACTTGTCTCCACCGACCTATGATACCAACTATAAGGCCCCATCCTTAAAGATTACATAATCTTGAATTAAGTTAATAATTCACATTGATAATCTTTTCTGGTTTAAAGTTTAAGATATTTAGGCCATTACTATTACATTATATCTAAAATATTATAAAGTAGACACTTATAATAAGTATCCATTTTTTAACAAAATAAAAAATCTAGAAAAAATATTAATGTCTAGTTCTATGTTTTAGACAGCATGAATTTTTCATGATCCCAACCTTGACGCTATTCATCTTTAAGTCCGGAGAAAAACATTTCAAAAAAACATAGGATGAGCATAAAAGTCGCAGTAATTATTTTAAAATAAACATAGAAAACATTAGTTCATCAATACATACCAATCATAAGCTATTTAATATACCTCATGAAATCATAATATTTATGAACGACACATAGTAATCACAAATCATAAAGGTAACTTGTGGCATCCAAAAAATACTTACATTATAGCTTTCACAACTATGTAGGGAGTTACATTTGGAATACCTATCACTGTGTATTACCTAAATATCTCAGGAGAAACATTAAAATTTACCTATGTCACGTTACCCAATGAATTATTGAGAAATATTGGGCTCACACGCCTTAGTTTTATCAATTAACCACTAGTATACGTAAACAATGCAAAAATAACTATAACGTAATCATAAAAGATGAACAAGCATAAGGTAAATATAACATTTCCACATTGAAATCACAATATAAAATTTCAATATATTGACATAATCAATCCATTCCAAAAACCATTTTCAATACCAAAATACTGAAAAATAGTATATGATATTTATTTTCTTTTAAAAAACACTACAGCTTGTTGAGGAAGTCAAAGATCAAATAATTCTCACGGTGAAAGACATTTTTTTATCACCATGTAGTTCAAAAAGAAACATTATTATTTTTTATTTAGTAAAACACCTCATATAAAATGATTCCCTTTGAATGAAATGAAAATTCAATTTTTTTTATACACCGTATAAAAGAAAGTCGTGTACAAATAAAAATATGCCTCAATGGGAGGTGATTGAGAGAAAGTCCGTTACAAAGAACATTTTGTAAATAGAATAAATCTATTATGAATATTAATAATAATTAGACATAAATATAGCATAAATAAAATATAGGATATAAAAATTTATATCACACAAAATCAAAGTATATCATATTCAAAATGTATAAGTTTAACCCAATGAATTTAAATTGGGATAAGATGTTCCCCTTCCCCGTGTCTGACCTGACCCGTTCGTTCTTTAATCTTCTGAAAGATAAACTAATGTTAATTTATAATTTATTTAGGTCCATTTTCTGGTTTATTATTCCTTTTATATTATTTCTTACCACATTATAAACATTATACAATCATTTTAGTTAATAATAGTAATTTTGTCAATATTTGGTACTTGAGTCAAAAACAAACTTCTTATAATTACAAGTAGTCCATGTGGTAAAATTTAAATTTTCTCCAGAATGATATTAATTATTTTGATATCATATATATTCAGTATATATATATATATATATGTATTTATAATAGTAAATAACATTTGGAGATAAGAAATGAAATGCATCTTTTATGGATACGGTAAGCCGTACGTACGCATGAACACTACTTTCATTTCAATTTCTTATTTAATAGAAAACAAATTATGATACATACATATATTATTATTCCATTATAATATCATATATAATTTTGGTAACTCCATCATTTATACATTCCACGTATGGCATGAACGAGTCATATCACTTTGAGGGGGCGGTAGTCTACATTTCCTGAAATGAAATTATCATTTTTACCCAATATGGAATATATAATGTTTTTCTATAAATGAAAAATACTGATTCAAAGAAACAATAGAAATATAATATATATCACATATAAATATTGTGCTATCTTAATGGCTACCTTGAGAGGCGGTATGAGATAATTGAACAGTCATTGTTTCGCAAGGAAGTAGTTCGCCATCCACAAAAACAGTATATTCTTTATCTATTAGATGGTGGTGTATGTAAGTGTAGTTATAATAATTCTCATAAAAACAAACAAGTATATTTAGGATAATTTTCCTTTCATAAAATAAAATAATAATAATAGTTTAGGGTGTTGGAGAAGTAAAATAAAAGAAAAGAACTTAAGAGAATGCGTTACCTTTAAATCGCGTAACTCTCTTTGGTTTGAACCAAAAGAATTTATTGTAGTGTCGTATGACTATGTTAAGGATTATAAGTGGAATAGATAGATGTAGTGATATAAATTGGGAAGAGTTTTGACAAGCCAAGTGTATTTAGAGGTGTTATTAATGGGTTATAGTTGATGTATTTTAATAAGGGGGAAGAGGGGCTCTTTAGGAATGGTTGGAAATATGATTTTATTATATAATTATTTACAGTTTCTAATGGTCAAAAACTCATTAAATTCAAATATATGATGACTATTGTTAGAAATAAAATCATCCAATAAGAATTGTATAGGTTTGGATTGATTTTTTAAATTTTATAATCTCATTTATTTAAATCATTCATTAATAAGGCAATTACTAAATCTTCATTGTGTCAGAAATAGTATTATTTATTTAATGACTAAAAATAATAAATAAAATAACATTATGTAGGAAATATTTTTATATTTCAAATTAATAATTATAGTCTAAGATATAACTTATATAACCCCATGTAAAAATTGATTTACTAAACGATATATGTTTTTGTCATTTTTTCCTTTACTTTAAATTAATTAATATAATGGGTCATTATTACTCTTAAATGGCTACATGGGGTCCCAAAATTGACCCAAGGATGATCATGGTCGGAAACGTATCATCAAATAAGATTAAGAAAAATTTTAGGGTAATGTAATATTATTATAATATTATTTTTTTACCCTTTAACCGTGGTAAATAAAATATTTACTGAAGTAAATAGTCATAATTTATAAAAATAAAAGTTTCCTTTTTACACAATTTGGACCTACTGATTAAAAATATATAATAAAATTTTCCAAATTCAAAACACAGAAGTGGCACAAATTAATTTTAAATTAATTCCCATTGTCAAAACAAAAATCATGTTTTTAAGAAAAAATAACTATTAAAAGATTGACACTTACTTATTTCCATTTTCAAAGTGAAATTAATTCCAATGTGAAAAATATGATTAAATGGTAAATAAATAATCTAATTACACTTTAAAAACAATTAAAATTATAATCTAACCATATAAATAAATTTGATTAAAAGGAATTTGTTTTAATTAAAATACTATATTTTCACTATTCATTAAAAAAATCAAAATTATTAGAAAAATACCAAAATTTCATCCAAAGTAATTTATGATGTCCCAATTCAAAATAAGAATATTATTTTTTTCCAATAGATCATATAAAAGTGAAAAAAACTATATTTAAAAAGGGTTCACCATCAAAAAGTGGTAAATCAACCATTTAACGAATATTAGAGTATTTAGGCTTAAAATCAGATTCTTTCTTATTTTAAGCCTCTAAAATTTATTCGATAAATGAAAAGACATTTAATAAACATGTATAATAATTATTTTTGTTAGTTATAATCATTCCTGTCATTATAATGTCTAGGCATTAACTACCACTTAAAATAATAATATTATAATAATATTTTTTAGTATAACCCAACGTTGTCTGTGACATAAGATTTCAAGGAAACCCGTTGATGTGTATTGGGTAAGCCATAGAACATAGAATCCACTTTAAGGTAAAATTAATATTTAATTAAAAAATATTAATAAATATTAAAATGTATTATTCTTTATTTACCTGGGATGTTACATATACATAATTTTAATGTTTTATATATCATCTACAATAAAATATGATAATAATATATGAAATAAGACTATCATGGTTGATAATTAAATATCAATTTTATCATTACAAATAATAATATAAAATTTTAAAAGACAACAAGATTCCGCATAAATATAAACATTCATAAATATTTGATTATGTATAATTTTATTTTTTTGGAACTTTTAAATACTGGAGAACAACTAAAATCTCATTTAGAAAAGTAAAATAGCTATATTGTGTTATTGTTGCTCAAACATACAAATTATTGTGGGTAAACATGTAAATAATGAATTTCTGGTTTATAGTACATTATTTCTATAATGGATGATTTTAGTATATATAAATTTTTATTTTTAATTAAACACGTATATTGGCAATTTGATGTTTTCCATAATATATAATAAATAAGTAAAAAATAAATTTATGAAATGTTATTAAATTGTTTTATCAAAATTTATGGAGTGAATCATTCTGTAAAGTGTTTAGAAACGTTTTAGAGGGGTACTATAACATATCCCAATCATTTGAAAAACTATAATATAATGGTGAATTAAAATAAAAAAAATTTAAAATTGGTTCAGAAAATGAAAATTAAATATTGAGTTACTTATATTATTTCTGGATTATTCTATACAAACAATAACATCAATAATTAACTAATATATTTTTATGAAAACAAAAAATAGACTATATGATATGAAGACTAAAAATAATTCATATTTTTATAAGTATTTATTCTTAAAGGGGGACTCTGACAACTGTTGATGACCTTGATAACTATTTTTGAAGTTAACTGACTAGATATTTTGGTCTTCATTTTAAATGATTATATTATTATATCCCTTAATGAATGAATTAAAAGTTTTAAATTATTATATCCAAATTTAAGTAATAAAAAATTCTAAAATGAATAAAATTTATATTATTGTAGGTAGTATTATGTTCTGACAATATGATCCTAAAATATCTAATCATATCATGTATGATGAATATATATGAGTGTATATAAGGAATATATTTTTTGTATTTGTTTCTCATACCTTATGAAATTTTTTTAACATGAATAATACTATATCAAATATGATGGATATGATTTTAAAATAGATGGATTCCAATTGAATGAAAAAAGAGTAAGAGGAATGGGCTAGACATTTCAATTAGATTTAAATAGATCATGCAGATGACCCATATCATATCCTTTGCAAATGTTTACATTGTTGTTATTCAATTCAGAATAGTGTAATGGAGTTCTAAGAACACATGATATTTCATAGAGTATATTGAATTTATATATTTTATCCTATACAAAGGGAAGAATAGAATATACCTTTTGATTGTGATGCCAGTGCATTTTATAAATTATATGATATGATTACATGTGTGAATAATGATTATGGTCATATCATAGATATCATTAGTGATGCAAATGATGATGAATATCATACTGAGGAATTGATAATAATAGTTGAATATTATCTTTATGATTTTACAACGTTATTTTTGAAGATAAATAGTTATATAATGACATTAATATATACTCGTTTTATTAACTATAAAAAAAATTCATCCATAATAAATATATATAATGTTTAATCTTGTAATGGTTGTATTTAAATGGTTATTTAAAAACTACCTTTTTTCTTTAATTATATACAATGATAAGTTAATGATTTACTTTTTCAAATATATGATTCTGAAATAATTCTATTTTCAATAGTTAAGATCTGTAAAATAAAACATTTATGTTTTAATGACCATATTTTGTTTCACAAGGACATAAAATCACATTAAAAACTCATAAAAAATTTTGTGTCTTGATTAAATAAATAATAATCAATTCCTTCAAATGATGAATTGTACTTTTCATTAATTCCATAGTTTTGTAATCTATATTGAAGTGAGAGGACTCAAAATAAATTGACATGGAATGAAGATAATATAAATAAATATGGGAAGATATATCACCCAACAAACTCTCGTTGGTGGAATAAAATTATTCAAAAGTATCCTAAATATTAGAAATAATATGTGAATCTTTCTTCTAGTCCAATATATAGAAAGAGTGAATCCATCTAGTGCACAATGAAACAAAAACTGTACATTTCCATATATGTTAGTAAATTAAAACATTCAAATGTGGTTATGTGGTATGTGAGAATACATTATTTGGTATCTACTTATATCGAGACCAATACAACATGGTAATGATAAGGATGTTTATTACGATCCAATGATCATTGATCTAATGTCAATGTGGGATTCTGCCGTTACATTGTCTAATAATTATAAAAATAATGATTTTACATTGATACCCATTTGGATGGAATGGTAAATTACTTTTATATTGATTGAAATTAGTAGAATATAACATTAACGGAAACCTATGGTGTGCCATTTATGAACACGGTACACACTCTTCTAGGTGAAAAAACTCCACATTTAATTTCTTTCTTTGAAATTAGAAATTTTTACCCAACTGATATAAATAAATTTATTTGATGACATTATTTAATTGGAATCCAAAATAAGCTATGTCACCATCTCAACTAACAAATGATGAACAATTTGAGAAATTAATGGACATGTTCACAACATTTGGTAAACCTTCTCCAAAATCCTAAATGATGTTAGGTTAGAAAAGATATTTTTTTAAATTACCATACTAATTTTTTTTAATCAAATAATTTCTCTACATCATGACATAGAAAAAAAATATGTGATAGTGTCCATAGTACATTAGTAAATGATTCTTAAAAAATGGAAGACATTAAGCCTACAATAGACATTATTTAAATGGGGATATAGGAAGTCTTGGGGATAGGGTTGGGTGAAAGGTATAATTATATCTCTCTAGTTTCTTGGACCATTTCAAGGAAAGGGTGATATTAGTTTTTCACCATCCTGAATGATATAACAATTCAAGAGTGGTATTCATTAATTATCATGAATATCGTTTCAATAATTGATTTAATGTTAATGTGATTTAATCACATGAGTTCAATACGTTGATTAAATATTCAATTATTAAAGATTGACAGTTAATTTTCCCAAAAAATGTCAATCATACCTTAACTATTCATTGAATGTTTTCTGATGAAATATGTATCAATTCTTTGGACTCAATGATTTTTTTGACTATGTTAATGGAAATTGTTGTAATGACTCATATTTTCCAGGATCTATTTTTAGACAATTCAGGGGAAAATTACGAAACCAGGCATTGGTACGACATGCAATTCTGAATTCTGGAGTTCCATGAACGATCTTTCAAAATCTTTTATGTTTTCTTATAGTGTGTGAGTAGTTTTCATAAATAAATGGGATAAAACTTCAACAGGTTCTTGGATCAGAAATCCAAGGTCACCATTGCGTTTGTGATGACAATTTTACCCTAAACAGTACTTAACATTAGTTGGTATGAGTCTCCTATTAGAAAACCTAAAAATGGAATAACCATAAATAAAATAATTAAATAAAAATAATTTTATTATTCAAATTCATATAACTCAAAAATGGTTTCATGAATGGGAAATCTGAGAGTACGACTGAGCTTCTAAGGGTGTGCATTCCTTAGGAGGAACCTAACCTCAATCGATGTGGGTCAAGGATTGAAGTTAATTTTTGGACTTTTTAAAGGAGAATAAATTAAACTAAAGAAGTTTATTTTATTTCCTATTTACATTTTTCACCATGGTGATGCTATGATGTTGCGATGGAGAACCTGGTCACCTTTCATTAATGAAGCAACATAGTGATGTAATTTCAAAGATAAATAGTAATGTGTTTCCCCCATTAATCGGGGATAAGGTCGAGGGTTAGAATTTATAATGCTGGATAAATTTTCATTTAAAATTTGGAGTTTCACTATGTTTTGGGAGACGAGGCCCTCTCACTGGTGACAATGGGTCAGAGGTCAAGATTTGATCAATTGATGATGAATCGAAAAACTCTAGAAGAATAAGGACTGACATGGTAAAGCAAATTCAATCTATGTCAACAAGTGATCCAACCTGAGGTAGGGGTTGTTAATTAAATTATATCATTTCCTTGTCTTTGAAATCCTATGACGAACCTGAATCAAACGATGAATTGATAGATTCACATATCATGTATATTATTGTGTGATGAGTTCCACCTAGTGATGTTTATTGTGTATTTTTTATTGTTTGGTTGATTCATTGGTTGTTCATAAATATTCTGACCCTTTTAATGGATTGGATCAAGTCCGTAATGAACATACGACCAAGGTTCGATCCTCATAATGCTTATTGTGCTTTTCTCCCACACATTCTTCACATTTTTCATGGGATGAAAAGTGATCGATCATTGCAAAATCATTTCATGGCCCAATGATCCGACATATTGGATCTGGATGGGACACGACATGACATAAGTGACATGATAGTAGTTGTGAACATATCGAGGCAGTACGGGAGATATCATCACTCAACCATCATTTCTCCATGGTGGTTTTCAACGATAATTTAAAACCCATGTTATGAAGAACGAAGCCTAAGGATCCCAGAACATCATCATGATTGAAGAACGGACGACCAGAGTGCGCCTGGTGGCCCAAAAAAGGTTCTTTCGGCGCGCTAGCCCTGGAGGAGACTGATTTCCAGTGCGGCAGAGGCACCACCGCATGAGAGGAGTCGTCGCTTCTTATCGAGGTGGGAGGGGATGGTCATGCGGCTCAGGCCGTAGGCACCAGTGGAAAAAGTGAACAGCTAAGCCATCCTCATGACATGGAGGGATGCAGTGGGTTGCTCCATCTAGGGAGGTTCAGTGGGATGTGACAGGTGAGCTGCATCAAACAACTACAGTCTGCGGTCCAGTCGGACATTCGGTGGGACATGGCACCAACCGCATATGAGGGGAATATACAATCCCACTCTAGTGAGCCAGGCCGCCGTAGAAGGATGGGTCTAATCAGACCCGGTGGACCGAGTCAGACAAAGGTGGGGTCAGACTCGTGTCGGGTCGGTGGACCCTCGGTTTGTTTGGGTCGGGTTGGTCCACCCGGGTCGGCCTAGACCCCGACCTAACTAGATCACTTTTTACTAAAACCCCCATATCATTCAAACAGTTTGTATGATTAATGAGTCATCTATGGAGTTGGGGACCTTGGGACAGACCAGTCCTTTTGAGATGTCATATTGGGTTTTAGTTGGACCAGTAGGGGCTTATAGAGTAATCATTGTTTTTTCTATGAGGGATCGATGCAGGATATGGATCCCATCATAGAGGGAGATAGTAGATATTGAGATGATACCCATGGGTTTATCTATGAAAGTACAATGCTGGATATCATTCATGTAATCAAGAGTTTCCATTTTATGAAGTGAGTTGGCATTGAGAGGATCTTGGGGACCCAGCAGGCCTAAGTGACGAGTGGATCTTGGTGACCCATCAGAGAAAAATGAATCTATGGGTCTCAGTGCCGTAGTAGATCAATGTGGATCATATACCACATAGAGATGCCCAATTGGTCCTCAATTATTTTCGTGGAACCATAGATCGGGTTTTCGGCTTGGGTGTCACCAATATTTACACCAGCACACATCCTATATCTAGGATGATAATTATAGTATGGCCAGGATATCCCCTAGTGAGTCATATGTGAAAAACCACTATATGTGTATCTAGATATTTTGTTTACATTGTTACTTGACATGATTAGATTAAGTTAGGTAGTTATCATTGTTTCCTCTTTGGGCAGGGTCCAAATAAGCATGACATCTTGTAAGGGTATCTGATGAAATCATAGCTCAATGGGAAAGTTCCCCCAGAACAAGTGTTAATTGAGTAGAATCATGTGACAAGTGATTGGATGTGATATCATGACTCCTTGTTTCAGTGAGACAATATGTCTCAAATAAAAATCATGAAAAATTGAGACCATATGTTCTCTCAAATAAATTTGGTAAACTTGCTCTGTGTAGTTACTTTCAAATAGCTAGAGGAGTGGGACCTCCATGAATCGGGTTTTCTATGAGAAAAACCATATGGCTGGAAGTGGATGAGACATTATGTCTTCTAATCCTTAACAATTATACATAGATTTTCTTGTTATATGCGTTGTTGTAATATACTTATTTTGATAAGAATGTACCTTCATGATGGTGTATCCATTGTGGTCCTTCACGTTTTGTTTTGGGGCCCCATACTGAGAATCATTTTACTCACTCCTTCACGGGATTTAAATGCACGTGTCATGTCATTTGAATTTGATTGACTCATTAGTGGAGATCTAGTCGGATCATGAAAAGGAGTGAGACTAGACTATTCCATAAGAGATCAGATGTGCCTGGGTGTTTTTGACAGCTTCCTATAACAGCTTCAGTGCCTTTGATTGCAGGTTAGACATTATATTTTTTTTGTTGAATTTTCTTTGTGGCATTATTTCAATTTTATAAATTACATTATGTCATTCTATTTTTTTGGGTTGTGGTGGTATGCATGGATTTTCTTTACTTAGTGTATTTACTCTCCATCCGCCATGGCATGGAGTTGGGTGCATGTGTAAACAATATTAGAAAAATGCCTTCCATTTGTGGGATATGGCTTCTCGAGGATAGTCTCTAGCCCCTGGACTATTATAGGAAGGCTTGGGATGTCACGGAAAGGTCCCTAGGGGACAATTTGTGATAGAGTGGTATCAAAGGGGAAATTCGGTTCCACATTGGTACCGAGAGTCAGTGAGGTTGGTTTCGGGAAATAATGTTAAGTGGTTTGATTTTAGATTTCAAGAAAGGGAATCCAGTGTTGGTGTGGTGACCATTGTATGCATACACCCAGACACAGTGCACCTATTTTTTGACTCAGAACATAAAAACACTAGTTGAATGGAATTAAAGTTACGTGAATCATGTAGGAATGTGTTGTCTTTTTCCATGTCCTTCTTGAGTCTGCTCACTAGGTATACTCTTTTAATAGCGATACATCTTGTTTCCCCATAGATGTGTTCACGAAGATATCAAACTATGATTCCATGGTAGGATTTGGAGTTTGGAATGATGATCGATGATGAATCCCTGATGCAAGCCTATCACAATGTAGTTTTACTATAGAATGGTCTGATGGTGATGATTTCTCCGGATGATCACCTAGTAGATCCACCACTAGTGGTTCAGGTTGATGAAACTTTCCAGACTAGGTCAGGGATGGATTATATGGCACTCGATGACAATGTGCATAGTTCGAACATGTGTCATAGGAATCTGAGATAGAGATTTCCCAAGATATAGGGTCCACGGGACCTACCAATAGCATGTTCGCAACGTAATCCATAGAACCAAATGTTTTTTAAGTAGTTATAAGGATGTGATATTTCCCGTAATAAAGGGATTTTATATGATTTTCGATCTAGGGGGAATGTCATGTGATATTTTTTTCACTATTCATGATACAGTGAGAGAGGCAGTGGATGAACCACCAAGGAAGAGGTAATGGAAAGAGTAGGCATATCTATTGGGCAAAAGACGTGGAAGGAGACCTGGAAAGGAAGTAGGAGGTGTCCTACATTTTGATTCATTACCAACACTACCTCCAGGTGGTCTATACCAAACTATAGGATCTAGAGGTAATGGGAGGATATAGATCTAGGCTATCATGGTCTATGACCCCAATACTCTAGGGATGATTCAATGTATGATCTTTGTCGTTCCAGTTTAGTTATATTATTGAAATACACTTTTACATGTGATTTCCATTCCTAGAAGTTTTCTTGTTTGATAACAAGAGGTTTAGTTAAACCATCGAATTTATCCTATCATTTTATAGACTCCTACTAGAGGATATGAAATGACCACACACTGGTGCTGAAATTGTGACCTAAATCTTGGAGGTGAGAGTTTGGGATGGGATCCATTAGTAGTGGTATCAAGGCCTTGATATGATGTTTTTAGTATGAACTAAATCCACATTTCAAGATAAGATAGATTGTTTTAGGAAAAACATGCGGTTCCTACATAGTGATGGAACTAGATTTCCCTTTTTTGGAAAAGGAAAAAGACATGTAGTGCTTAAATGACTCAAGTAGAGGAGGGTGAAACCAATTTATATTCAGTTGGATAGTTCTTCCATTGGTGGAGTGGTTTCTTTGATTCCTCATGATTATTAATGGTTGAAGAGTGTAAGTATGTCTTCCTTGAAGATGTTACAAGTTTCACTCTTCCTCGAGAGGTGGAAATCTGTGTTGATCTACACCCTAGGGTGGCACTGATATTTACATCAGTATATAAGATGGCCCCTAATGAACATTATAAGCTAGAGATAAAAAAGTGGGAAATGCAGAGTAAGGGAATAATATGACCATGTTTTTCATCCTGGGAATCCCTATGTAATCATTGTGGTTGGCATATTAGTGTACATGATATCTGAAGGGGGAATGTGACACACTTAAGGATGGTGATGGATCCACTTCGGGAGAAACAAATACACAGAATGACCTTGAAGTATTTGTCTTGGATTCAAAAGGTCCCTTTTTTTGGACAGTGCATCTCATAGGATGGAGTTGTAGTGAACTCCGTGATGAGGAATGTAGAAGAAGATGATCCCTAAAAAACCCATTTAAAAATTACTGAGTGAGCCATTAGAGTAGTTGACCTCAATGTGGTTATCCTTCATAGGTTGGGATAGATCATCCTATCTCTAAATGTTGGTTGTTACATTTCCACTATTAAATGAGTCAACGAAGTAGAACCCAATGAGTCTAACTATGAGTATTTATGTGATCAGTTTCCCATTGGGATACCCTTGTTAGACATTTGAAATGTGGGAATCATGTGCTTCCCATTAGAGAATGTGTACTTGAATCAGTGGATGCCTAAAGTTGTGAGATGCATCGAGGTATGCTTGTGGTTATCAAGGTGGACACTGGGGTTAATAGAACAGGTTAAAAGTGGGTGTAATTGTCGAGGTAAAAAGAAGAATTATTTTTTGAATCAGTTTCATGGGTTGATCCTTCTCTTTCTTGGGGTACCAATAAGGAAGTGGGAAGGGATGTCAGAAGACATTGTGAAGAGTTTAACACATAAATCCAAGAGAAATGGTACCATCAGGGTGATCATTGACTGACTCACAGATTCAAACCAATTCCTAACTACCGAGGAGCATAGTTTAGTAGAGGGACTGGGATTCCTCCACATGTAGGATATATTTTGACTCTATAGAGTTTCATCAGCCATTTTATCATGTCATGATTCTCTCTTTTCATCCTAGTTGTGGAAGGGATTCTAGAAGGCGTTTACATAGAATATAAATGCCATCTAGATTTGGATGAAAAATTTATGGGGTAATCCAATGTTTTGTTCTAAGAGAGGGAAGGGATCTATTAGGGTTCGAAGAAGATACCCTGACTTCTATTGGGTCTCACAACGACGAGGGTTACAATGATCTTGATGAGAAGACATGTTATCTTTGAGGAAAATATTTCTTTTTTCAGGGTCTATGTTGAGTTGCCAAGGTACCGTACTATTTGGCTCCACCCTACAGTGGGACAAGGTACACAACATCTTCCACATGTCTTATCTAGAGAGATTTATGCATAAACCCTATTCACCTTATAATCTAAGGAGATATGGATATTGAAGTGGGAGTGTTTTGTGTTAATTACCCAATGAAGATCAATGATTCTTCGTGGAAGACAACTTCCCTTGGTGCATGTCCAGAGGAAGAAAAATGATCTTAAGAGGAGCTAATGGGAGCACCAGTCTCAATTTCGTGCTCAGTTATATAACATTTTTTTTTCAATTAAACAATGTTTAGCTTTTCTGGGACATAAATCTTTTTTATGGGGAGAATATTATGACCCGAATTTTCTCAGTTATATTTTTAGAAAATTCCTAGGAAAATTATGAGACGAGACATAGAGACGGCATGCAATTTTTAAGTCAATAGTTCTCTGAATGAACCATCCAAAAATGTTATCTTTTTAAATTATGTGCAAGAGTGATTTTCACAAAAAACTAGAATAACTTTTTAGCAGGTTCCAAATCATATATCATAGTGTACCATTTCATTCAATATGGTGGGCTTACCCTTGGAGTTACTTAACTTTAGTCGGTGTGTGTCTCTAATGAGAATAATGAAAAATGGAATAAATGTATATAAAATATTTAAATAATATTATTTTATTTTTGAAATCCTTATAATTCATAAACAGTAACTCGGATTTGAGATATGAGAGTACCATTGAGGTCTTAGGGGCATGATTTCCCTAGGTAGATTCTAACCTCAACCAACACGCTCAAGAATAAAAGTTAATTTTTGTAATTTTCAATGAGAATAAAATAAACATAAAGATGTTTATTTTAATTACATTTATAATTTTGAACCTTGTCAATATTGAGACACAGTGATGGAGAAACCTATTCTCCTTTCATAAATCCAACTGTGTAGAGACATTGTTTCAATGTGAAAATGTATTGTGTTTCATCCATTAATTTGGGACATGGTATATTGATATAAATCATAATGCTGGAGAAATTTTCTCTAGACCAATGGTGTTTCCCTAAGGTAAGGGGAGGATTCTCTCTTGTCCAAAATGACGGATCATAGATCAAAATTTGATCAACTAAAAAAGAATCAATGAATGCCAGTAGAACAAGGATCGACATGGCGACATGACTTAAATCTACATCTATAAGTGATCCAGCTTGAGTTAGAGGTTTTTATTTAAATTTTATCATTTCCATGTCTTTTAATTCCTACATTAAATGTGAATTGATCAATAAAAAGATCGATTAATGGATCATGTGCATTGCAATAGGATGGGTTTCACCTTGTGGGGTTTATTGTGGATTGATGATCGTTTTATTGAATCATGGGTTGATGGTCATTTTCTTGATACTTCTAACAGATTACACCATAGATGGAATGAAACAATGACCAAGGTTCGACCCTTAGGTTGATTATTGTTCTTTTATCAAACACATTCTTTGTGTTCAACGCACGTTGAAAAAAGATAGATCATTGCACAACTTTTTGATGGCACAATGATCTGACATCTTGGATCTAGATTCGAAAAAGAACAAAAGATATGAGATGATGGGTGTGGAGAACAGATCTAAGTGGTGTGTTATATGTCTTCTATCAATCTACATTTCACCATTTTGGATAAAAATGTAAATTAAAACCTATGATGATGGAGAAGGAGGCATGAGGATCCTAGAACATCTTCTTGGTCAAAGAACGGACCACCAGTGTGTGTTCGGTGGAACACAGTAGGATGGGGCGATGTGTCAGTGATAACCAAGTTCCGGTACAGTGGAGGAGGTATACCACTACTTGATGATATAGTAGGAGGGGATGGACCTGCATCTCAGATTGTAGGAATCTGTGGAAACAGAGTATGGCCAAATTGGTCATGTAACATAGAGGGACGTGGTAGGTTGCCACATCTAGGGCAGTTCGGCGGGATGCTGCTAGTGTGCCACATCACACGGCTGACAAACCATGTCACATGAATAGAGTCCATGGTCCAACCAACCGCGGGTTGGATGCAGCACCCACCCCATCCCTGGTGGTGCAGGTAGGGCCACCGCAGTGGGCAGGGTCAACCTGGAAGGTCTGGTAGGACCCTAAAAACTGATTAAGGCCAAGGTCGGCACTGTCTGACAAGATTAGAGTGGACCTAGAACCAACCAGACCACCTTTTTACTAAAACATCTACATCATTCAAAATGTAAGTCTGATTTATTATTTTTATATAGAGATGGGACCCTTGCAACAAGTGGGTGATTTTGAGTTTTCATAGTGGGGTTTTAGTGAGACCAGCAGGGGCTAGTGGAGTACACTTATTTTTCCAATGAGGGATCGATACAGGATATTGATACCATTATAGAGGGAAAAATAGATTATGAAATGATGCCATTGGGCTCTCTATGAAGGTATGATATAGGATCTCATTACTATTATAAGGAGTGGCCCATGATCTGATGTGAGTTGGCTTATAGAGGATCTTGGTGACCCAGCAAGACAAAGTGATGAGTGGATCTAGATGACCCAGTAGGCCGAAATGATTCCACAGGTCTCTGTTCCCAAGTGGGTCTATTAGAGATTGTACCATACCAAGTGGCATAGTCGGTCCTCACATCTCTTCTAGCTACATAACATAGGGTTTTCAGAATGGGTGTGACCAATATTTACATGGGAACCCATCCCCTAATAATGATGATAATTCCAGTAAGTCTGAGATGTCCCCTAGTGAGCCCAAGGTGAAGAATCTCCTATATGTGTATCAAGATCTTTCCTTTATTCATGACTTGACTTGATCAATGTATATCTGTACGTTATCAGTGTGTCCTTTTTGGGAATGGCCCAAGGAAGTGGGACCTCTTGAGAGGGTCTCTGATGGATTCATAGCTCACGAAGCGAGTTCCCCCGAAACGAGTGTGCCTAGAGCAGAATCCTATGACCAAGGATTGGATATGTTATCGTGACTCCTTGTATTAGTGAGAAAAAACATCTCATGGAAACATCAAGATGTATTGAGACCCAATGTTTTCTAGGATACATTTGTTACACTTTTTATACTTGGTTACTTTCCGTTAGCTCAAGGATTGGGACATCCTGATATCGAGCATGATACGATCAGAACCATATGACTAGAAATGGATGAGCTGTTCATTCTTGGAATCCTTTATGAGTGTACTAGGATGTTCATTTTATATGTATTGTTTAAATATTCCTATCTTTAGCAGATTGTACCTTATTGATGGTGTTTCCATTGTGGTAATTCACATTGTGTTTAGGGAAACCCTACTATGTATTGTTTTACTCAAATCAGTGAGGGATTTTCCCACATGTGTCATTTCATGTGCTATTGACTGACACTTTCATGGATTCTTAGCTGGATAATGGAAAGGACCGGGACCAGATGGTTCCTTGTGAGATCAGATGAGTTGTGGTGTTTTTTGCAGCTTCCTATTGTAGCTTCAGTTCTCTTGATTGTAGGCCAGACTTTACAAATGTATTTTTTTATTCAGCTTGTTTTTTTGGACCAGTTTAACATTATTTCATTACAATCTATCAAAAACATCTATTAGGTTGTAGTGGTATGCATGAATTTTATTTACATAGTGTTTTTACACTCCATCCATAGTTTAATGAAGTTGGGTGCATGTGTATAGAATCTTAGATAAATACCTATGATTTTTGGGATCTTCCTACTCAGCACAGTCACCAGCCCTTACCTTATCAGAGGAGGTATTGGGGTTTTCATGACATGGGACCTAGGCTACTTGTTGTGTTATTTTTTTTTCATTTTATGTTGAGTGGAGTCATTCTTCATTCCTTTATTCACTGATATGGTGGTTCACTTGATGGCTCACCTGGTTAGTGACATCCATCTATGTGGTACTATATATGATATGTATATGGACACCATTGAATATTATATGAGTATTTTGAAAGGAAATATAAAAAAATTGAAGGGAATAAAACGTTTAAAAAAAATATTTTGGTGAGGGATTCATTGAATTATGTAATGACTATATGTCTCATTTGGAGAGAATTGGTCTTCCAAAATATCATCTTAGTGGGTGACATGGGATTAAATGAATTTAAGGAATATATTTCATTGAAATTACCATTATGGTGTGGGAAATGGATCACCTATAAATTTTACATAAAATTTAAGAGGATTGTCTAAATATAGAATGCCATAAAATTATTTTAAGGAATTTAAATCTATCAAGGGTTGAAATATATGTATCAAATACTCATAATAAACAGTTTATAGGATGGGTTCAAGAATATAATTTTAATGAACCAGCTAAAAATATGAATTCAATTTAAGAATAACATTTATTGACTTCTAGTGGATCATTTGTGTCTGTATTATATTATAGTGGATATATATGAGGGTGGATAATAAAAAATTCCAACTGTGGAATTTTCAATCTGTGTGGGTTATTAACTGGATGGTAGTTATACTAATTGAATTTAGATTTGTGAATTTGAATTTATTCAAGGAATGGTACAAGTGAGATTCAAACAAAATGGAATCAAATATAATAAATTTATTTTATATTATGGATCATTGAAATATAATGTTTTCGTTGACTATTTCATCGAGAAAAACCCACTATAGGGACATATGTCAGTTCAAATAAGGGTTACACTTTTTTTGGGATGCCATAATAATTTCATAGTGGTCCTAATGTACACGAGGTCTTGTATGTCAGATAAGACCAAAACAATTGTATTTGGGTACTCAATATAGGGGTCAAATCCATTCAACCTTTAATAAAAAATGGAGTAAAATAATTAAGATAAATTTTTAAATACACATTGTGTTACCACATAGTTATTGGAGATAGTGTAATAGAATATACTTATTTGGTTGTTAGAAATATATTTTCACTATTAATGATGTTTTTATCACATTATTATTATTTTTCATCTACATGACATTTCTATTTGATAATAAGATGAGAATATATATAATTATAAAATTTCATAGTAGTTATCTTGTATGATGAGAACCAAGAAGCCTCACAACATTATTCTTTAATCTTGCTCTATTTATAATTTATATTGTTTGATGAGACATGAATAATATTGGCTACTAGGGGTAGGTGTATCATGAGACACTATGATGACATATCATGGTGTTTTTTCATGGTATTCTCCAAGATAAGAGGATGTCATAGAAAACCTGTAAAATAGTAAATATATATTTCCATGTGTTATTTGAGGTTCCATTATGAGGAAGTGTGTATTGTTTTATAGAAATTAATATTATCATTATTGGATACCAATAATATCATACATGTACATATTGATAAAAACCATGATGCAAAATGTTTGTGATGATTTATGATATATTATGTACCTCAAAAATGATATTTCACTATTTAATAGTGTGAGAAATTACTTCTACCTTATGTACCCTGAAAGAAGTTGATATCTCAGGCACTTTTATTGGAAAATAATTGTCTGGGTAAACCCATTTCGATGGTATTCAATTAGTGGGTTTGTTTTAAAAAATTCAATGAAAGTTTCAACAATCATATAGTTCGATAGAACTAGCATGAAACCTTTTGAATTGAGATACCAAGATATTGGGATTATATTACATGGTAAAAATTCATTAGATAACAGATCTTATCGAAACATTAACATCATTATCTATCTGTGAATTGGTTTGTTACATGATGCTAACATCGGACATTAGGTTGTTATGCCTAATTCCAATATGAAAGGCTCCTACAGGGTCACACACTATGTGTATATACTATTTCAATTAAATTATTATATTTAATTTAATATGTTATAATAGATAATAATTATTTAGGATTGGTTGATATTTATTATTTAATGACAATTCATTCAATATTTTAAGGTAACTAAATAATAATAATAAATATTTACTGGAATTTATATTGAAAATAATAATTATCAAATTTGTTGTAGAATAATTTTGTCACGTTTTTTTATTGAATAATCAGAATTTGAGCATCAATAATTGTTAGTGTAGGAAATGTGGACTAATATTCATGGCCTATTTAAAATATGTTGGAGTTTTCTAGCTTGAACATTCATGGATTCCCATTTTTTCCAAAAAAAAGGTGTGTTATTAAAAAAAATTAGTAATAATGTGTCTCACATGTTAATATATTAAAACTATTATTATTATTAACAGGTAAGTTGGAAAATAATAATATCAATTTGGTAATGTGTTTTTATCAATATCCAAACACTAAACCTTCCGTAATAAATATTAATTTATATGTCTTCCAATATATGAACTATAGGTGGGCATGATAGATATAGAGAGAGACACTGAATCCATAGAGTTAATTCTCTCTTTATCTTCTATAAGTCCTTTATACCATCACCAATAGGACATCATCCTTCAACAAAAATACTACATCCATCAACCATGAATAATTAAGGAGATCTGGATTGGTCATGTGAGAGAAAAACAATTCTATTTATTAATTCAAAGCTTGTTGTGTACATGTGGATCGCTATTAGAGAGATTATATACATGGGTAATGTAGTTAAATATTGGCGTGATGAGATATATTTCAATTAATTGACAATGATAGTTGAATTAAAAGTTGAGGTAATTATATATGTTCTTATAAATTTATTATAAATTATGTATAACGATCATTCATTATGGTTTCATTAGTCATATCCAGTCAAGTGATCCATTTTCATTGTTGGGAAAAGACATTTAAATATGTGAAGTAATGAATACACTAGATTTATCATTAAAATATTAGTTGTTTATATCAATGTAGAATCTTCTTTTGAACCCAAAACCTATAATTGGTATCATAGTTGTGACATGTTTAATTTACATTTTTTATTATTCATTGATTGGTGGAATGTGATTTAATTTTCTAGAATTTAATATGATTTCATTTAATATCATATATAATCATCTTTTCTATATATTCATTATTGGTAACATAACCCGTAATTGGTTAATGATTAAAAATAAAGAGGCAATAAATTCATACCATTATTGGTGGAAAAGGCTCTTCCTTGACAAACCCAGAGTACACAACATGTAATTCTTGCATACACACTGTGTCCTATTATTTTAATGTACCAATATAGATATAATGTTATATATATTCGATATAATCAGATCCAAAATTTAAAAAAATGATACCATCTTATAGATCTATATATATATGAACATATCTTATATATCTATACACCGTGTATCCACTGTACATGGCATATTGTTCTTGTTTTCTTCTAACATCATAGAATAGAGTGTGTATCAATCAAGCCATGTATTTGGAACAAGACATGGGGAATGGAAATTTGTAAAACTCTGATGTTTCACACCATGAATTACTAGTACATGATTTATACCTTAGAAACATACAATTGAGGACATACACACAATCCCATGGTGTGTTCTATAGACATGGGGTTTAGAAAATACATGTCATAAACTATATTATGTACCATGTAGACTTGTATTGGCAATTTTCCTAGTATTTGTATATAGAAAAATTAAATATATAATTTGACCTATATTCACATGTTCATTGTATAATTTATTTTATATTACCCTCAATGTATTAGGATTTGTAATTATATATATACTATCTTTCCATGATAATACTTGGATAAGAACATTATGTTTCTTCTAAGTACAATTGTATAATTCTCTAATATTAACTGAATTTTTTAAAATTATAGATAATGGTTTGTTAAAGATGTTTTTGATAAAATTATGATAAGATAAATTAAACAGATTAATTATTATCGAATTATCTTCAAAAATGAATAAATTTATTCAATATATAACAAGTATATAAAAATTTTATCACTTAATTTTTTTTGGGGATGATCATGTGATTAAACCAGCCTTTTGTATGTGATTGGTTTCTTGTAGTATATCACGGTTACATTATTATTCATGGCCTATGACTCATATCTTCATCCATATTATGTATGTCACTACATGCCTATTTATTCCCTTGGACCCCCTCACAAGTGTGTGATCAAAATTTTATATAATGACGTGGATCCCAATTTAGAGGAGGTGGTATGTGTTTTGAAGTTGAGAAGAAACAAAAATGGTGATACATTAGATAAAATGAAAACTACTATATCATGTAAAACATAATAGTTCAATCTATTTCCCTTATAGATGAGGTTTAGTTGATCATCCACGGGATATGCTAAAAAGTAAATAATCTCATGATCATGACACATATTTTATTTATTTTATGTTGGCCCATAGGGTCTTGTTTTTCCTCCAATCTAGCATAAGTAGTATTAATAATTTAAAATCATGTCAATTCACAGATCATGTAAATTCATATAAATCATATCAATTTGTATTAATCATGTCTAAACATGTCAATTATAATTATTTAAGTATTAATATGTGATCTTATGTCTATCTATGTTCTCACATAGATTTTGTACATTATATTTAAATTTATATTGTATGTTAGTCCGAAAAAATATTCCAATCATAACAGAGTGACACTGACAGAAGATATGACTTTCTGATGCAGATGATGAACCAATGCATGTGACTTACAGACACAAACAACTTACCAATGAATATGACCCAGTGATGCAGACAACCTACCCTCAGTACAAGTGACCTACAAATTATTTCTACTATTGATTCAAGGAATCAATGATAGCTAAAATGAGTCACTGATGTAAAGAGTCACCAACGTATGTAATGACTGATAGAATTACATACTAATGGGTTGAGTCACCGATAGAATTAAACACCAAGAGAGGAGTCATCGACTAATGTCTTACTAATAGACAAGTTATTGAAATACTATTTAAATCTACATTTAGTTAAATTATTTATAACAGTCACATTTATTCATTTAACGATACTAACATATTTAATAATCTTTTGTATGAATTGTTTCATATATTATGAGGTACTATGAACCTATTGATGTGAAAAGATCATGCTATATGTCAGCCCTTAGGAATAAAAATAATTTAGAAAATGGGATGATAGAAGAGATTTGTGGTGTGCTCGCATGTAAAAAATATATAAGAATATCCACGACTCTCAAGCCCCCATTGTTCACACATGAACAAAATGAAGAACACACGAGGAAATATCAATCGAGTTATACATCAAATCAATAAACTTATTGGGCATATCAAGTAAGAATAAGAATATACCTAATGAACTATACTTGTACCTAGAAGCCAAAATACAACACTCTTTTTCTGTGCCAACATCCAGAAGAAGAATCAAACCTAATATAAGCTATATCTAAAGAGTCCAGAGATGCATCTTAAGACACACAAAGCCTTATAAATCATTTTTTATATTTATTTTCACTATTGTGTGAATTTTTACATACTTTTGAGCAGTGTGTATATCTATTTGTAAAGTACACACTGTCCCTTGAATCATACTGAAGGATACAAGATATCCTTTAACTCAAACCATCTTACACATTTTTACTCCATAAAATATGTATAGAATAAGTCCTTTTTTGACCTCATAGTTTGTACCCATGAAGAACTCTGTTAGATGTATGGTGACCTGGAAAACCTGTATGTTGTTGTGAACCCTGATTTTGGGTGTGGATCAAACTATTTTTTTAATTTAAAAATATTGATGGAATGTGATTACCAAGTGGAGATGATTAAGTCTCTATTTGAGGAAAACCTCTTATTTTATTTATAGTATAGTTTTAATTTTACTTTTACTCTATTTCATCACATATTTCATAAATATAAATTTTAAATATGATAGTTATTCTTAGAAAGTGTTTATAATAGTACTGACTTGTTAGGTTAGATTCAAAAGATGTATTAATTTTGAAATTAATATAATTGAGAACTAATCACTCTTCTGAGAAATTAATCGAAAAATCAAGTCTTATTAATTCACTATTGGCTAACTGGTCAATTGAATTTTAAATATTGGGTGTTTCAAATAATACTTTTTAGAAAATATTTTTATAGGAACTCAATTCATGCCCCCCTCTTAAGTGTCATACTATGGCCAAAATTTGGTATTAGAGGTTTAAAACCTTTCAGTCTTCCAAGAATTTTTAAAATTTCAACTGTGGTTTTAGTTTTATTTATATGATTTTAAAATTTCCGTTAACCATAAATTTTTATCACATTAAAATATTTTTTTAATATTTTATTACAGAAAATCGGCATGAAGGTGGATCTACTAACAGACCTCCATTATATAATGGAACAAATTATGCCTAATGTAAAATTAAAATAAAAATTCACTTAAAAAGTATGTGTATTGAAATTTTTTCATCAATTTTAGATGAGTATAAGATTCCATATACATCTATAACTACATGGATAACCCATCTAAGACTGCTTATATTAATAATTGAAAATCCATGAATTCCTTATAATGTTCATTAAGAGATAGTGATTTTAACAGAATTTCTACTTATAAAATAGCCAATGATATTTGGGACACCTTATCCTTTTCACATGAATGATCATGCAATGTTAAGGAAATGAGACATAACCCATATATTATTAAATATAAAAACTTTAAAATGTATCCAGATGATCTTATTTCTTACATGTGTCTTCGGTTTAATGAAATTTTGAAAACTATGATCTCTATGGGAAGAGATATTAAATCAATGAAAAAATTATGAGAATACTAATATGATTACTTGATAGATATAGAGGAACTTATATATCAATTAGATAATCACGTGACATCAGAAAAATACCTGTCAAAGAACTCATTAGAAAACTTATATTGTTTGAAGAATAACTAAAAGTAAACCAAGAAGAAGATGATGAACCCAAGAGAACATCTATAGCCATCAAGACTACTACCTCTAGGAATAATAAAAAAGATAAGGTGTTACCCTATATGGAAAGCTCCAGTAATGATGAATCATCATCAGATAGTGATGGAGAGATAACAGATGTATCTAGAAGTTTCAATAAATTTTATAGGAAAAATATGTTCATCGGGAATCCCAATTATAATGCAATATATTATAACAAGGGAAAATAGAAAAAGGAATTAAGAAGAAATAAAAAATCCGAGTATATTAACTGATATGAATTTAAGAGGCAAGGACATGTCAAGGCTGATAGTCCCAAATTTAAATAAAAAAATAGTATAAAAACAAAGGCAAGAAGTATAAGAATTCTATGAAGGAAACCTGGAGTTCCACAGAGGATAGATCTAATGAATTAGTATAATCTCTAGATGATATAGATGACATGAAAAATATGGTTTTTTATGAATAACACATACGAGGTGACCTTAGATTCCCCTCTACATAATTAATTAAATTCTAGAAATGAAAGCGGTTATGAAAATTTAACATGCGAAGAACTATTTTAGTAATGTAACATGTTGGAATAGACATGTAATGAATTTAAAGATAAATATAAATCTTTAAAGAAACTTCATTCTCTCACTATAAATATTATTTCCGAACTTACTATTGAAATGGAAAATAATGCTCATCTTCTCAAAGAAAAAAATGAGTTATAAATGTCTAATAAAGCATTCCACAAGGATCTGAAATTGTTTACCAATGAAAAAAATACTCTTACTCAAATTCATGGTAAACAAATTGCTCCAAAATACATTTCTGGTATTGGATATCAACCTAAACAAAGCAACCTATCTAAAACACATTTTCTAACAAAATCGGGGAAAACTATTTTTCTACCTAAAAATCTAATTTCTTTTGCTAGTTCTAGTTCTGAAAAATATTTTACAACCTCCATTTTTTCTGAAGAAAATAGAGTATATTTTTCAAATATGTTATATAATTGTTATAGTAAACCCATGAAACAAATGAGGGAACCTAAAGCATTGATCAATAATATCACTAGACCCAAACAAATTTGGGTATAAGAATGTAGTTTTGTTTGATTATTGGTTAGGAAATATGTACAAAGGGCTCCTGTAAAATATTATGGCATATGGAAAGTGGATGTTCAAGACACATGAAAAGATATTACTAATTCTTCTAGAACCTAATAAAGATTCATGGTGGGTATGCCACTTTTTTTTACAATTCTAAATGTAAAATAGTTGGTTTAATCCAAATTGGTATCTCTAATTCCTCTTTAAATTTTAAAGTACTTTTTGTTAATGGATTGAAATATAATTATTTTAGTATTTCACGAATATGTTATAATGGATTTAATTTTGAATTTCAGAATGATACTTGTAATTTTTTTAACATTAAAAATGAATTCGTATATTCTTCCCATAGAAATGAAAATTTATATTTTGATAACATAGATTATTTATTTTTAAAAATTATTATTGTTTAAGTGCCTTTCACAAAGAGTCATCGCTTTGGAATATGATATTAGGACACTATAGTGTACACTATTTTAGAAATATTACTAGAGAAGGACTAGTCAAGGATCTACCTAAACTTGAGCTATTAA
The DNA here is from genome assembly GCA_963277665.1 of Viscum album. Classification (NCBI taxonomy): domain Eukaryota; kingdom Viridiplantae; phylum Streptophyta; class Magnoliopsida; order Santalales; family Viscaceae; genus Viscum; species Viscum album. The sequence goes on along the minus strand of OY728132.1, from coordinate 1,843,365,029 downwards.
AAGATAATGGGTGCAATCTTTTCCAACTGGTTAAACAACACAATATATATTTCAAATCAAAGAATTAATTTTAAACTTCTCAACCATTAGAGGTTGTTCACATGGACATAATTGGACCCTATTGAGTTTCAAGTTTAAATGGTAATCACTATGTCTATGTTTTCGTGGATGCCTATTCTAGGTATACTTGGACTTATTTCTTAGCTATGAAAAGTAAATCATGTACTTACTTCACCATAAATGCTATAAAAGTGGAAAATCAAAGTGGACTTATGATAAAATTATTAAGAAGTTATCATGGATGTTAGTTTGAAAAAAAAGTATTTGAAATTGTTTTCTCACATAATGGATAATGTCATAGCTTATCTACCCCAAGGACACCTAAAAAAATGGAGTTGTAAAAAGAATAAACAGAACCTTGTAATAGATATCACAAACAATTATTAATGAATATGTCTACTTGTTTACTTTTGGGCTGAGTCGGTGAATACAACATGCTACATAATTAATAGGGTCTTAATTATATCTATACTCATGAAGTATCCTTATGAGTTGTGGAATAATAGAAAAAAAAGTATATTAGTTAAATGTTTTTGGTTGAAATGTCTATTTTCTTAATACAAATGACAAACTTGACAAATTTAAATCCAACAGTAATGAAGGAATATTCCTAGGTTACTCAATAGTTAGTAAAGCCTATAGATTCTTTCATAAAATTACCAAATGTGTAAAATATTCTGTGTATATAAAATTTGGTGAAATAGATCCACATGAACCTAATACCCCCTAGAAAACCTTTAATATGGTGTTTAAAATATGGAAATAATTGAAAAATCATCCAATCCTCATATCAAGCAATCTGTTAAATAAAATAGTTCTTGAAATTATTCATAATCTACACATGATTAACACAAACATGTAGATGATGCTAAAATTACTAGACCCTCCTTTTCATGACCAACTAGTACCCTCAAGAATCATCAATTATATGTTGTTGGTGGAGACAAAGATAAAGGGACAAAAACAAGAGCTTCTATTAGAAATAAGGTCAAACATCTGGCATTTTTTCCCAATGTGAACCTAAAAACGCCAATGATGCAATTAGAGAGGAATTTTTGGTGATTTCTATTCATGATGTACAAAATAAATTTGAAATAAATAATTATTGGAAACTTTTCGATAGAACTAGAGACACCATGAACATAAGAAGTAAGTGGGTGATTAGGAACATAGTAGATTAATTTTGTAATATTGTGAAAAATTATGCCAGATTCGTGGCAGATGGTTATAGTAAAAAAAGAAGGCATTGACTATGAAGAAACTATTTCACTAGTCAGTAGACCTGAGGCCATCAAAATCCTTACTGATTATGCTTCCCATATTAATTTCAAGGTTTATCAAATTGATGATAAAATTTCATTCCAAAAAGGGTATATAGTTGAGGTTGTTTTTATTGAACAACCCCCCAATTTTACAAACCCTCAATTTAAAAATCATGTTTTAAAATTAAAAATAGCATTATATGGTTTAAACAATATCTAAATGATTGGTATGATATAATATATACATTTATCATTACAATAGGTTTTGTAAGAGGAACTACTGATCCTACTCTTTTTATAAGATGAATTTTCAATGATTTTTAAGTTGTTCAAATTAATTTAGATGATATTATTTTTGGACACTAAAGAAATTATATTTTTACTTATTTTTATTAAAATGATCCAATGTGAATTTGAAATGAGTTTCATGGGTGAAATCAATTTTTTCTCTTATATTTCATATTGTTCAAAATAATGATGGTATCATTTTAAATCAATGTAAATTCACAAAAGACCATTTAAAAATATTTGACTTAGATAGAATTAAAAGTAGTGAAACTCCAATGAGTTCCACTTTTTTGTTGGATATTGATGAAGATGGTAATTTTTTTGATCAATCCACTTACATAGGGATGATTGGATGTTTTCCCTATATAACTGCTATTAGGCAAGATATAATGTTTAGTGTGTGTATGTGTCCCCATTTTCAAGATAATCCCAAAGAATCTCAGTTAAATGATGTTAAAATAATTTTCAAATACCTCAAACATAATATCAATTTAGGGTTTTCTTAACCTAAAGGACAAACATATGATATAGTTAGTTATAATGATTCTAATTTTCGAGGATTAATGTTATATAGAAAGAGAACCTCTATTCCATGTCACATATTGGTAATGTATTTTGTTTCATTTTGAAGTATGAAACAAAATTATATTGCATTATCTACAACTTAATATAAATACATAGCTACTGGTAGATTTTGAGCTCAAATTCTATGGAAAAAAGAATACTATACTAGACTATGGATATCAATTTTGACATGTACCTATAAATTGTGACAATACAAGTTCGATTAACATTTTTAAGAAAGCCATTTCTAATTGTAGAACAAAACATATTTATCTAAGACATCCATTTTTGAGAGATCATTATCAAAAGGGTTATTTAACATTAGAATTTATTGGAACTCTATATCATCTAGCTAATATATTCACTATGCCATTAAACTCTGAAAGAATGAATCACATCAGACATGAGTTAGGAATGATCATTATATAAGACCTTATATTGAGATTCCATTTATCCAGTTATGTGAAGTTGTCATGACAACACTGATGCTATGTCATGCCAACACTGATGACTCACTACTTATACACATTTTTTTGTTTTCATCAAAACAACACTATTTCATTAATTTTTCTGAACCCGACTCATGATTTCATTATTGCGTAACTTCAAATTCCATAAATGATATATATTTCAATCGATCCAGTCTAATCGTTTACCTATTCACTCTCTCGATCGTTTCACTATCCATCTCTATCCCAAAACATGTAGTTTATATCCCTCATAGTGAATGGATTTAAATGGTTCTTTTAAAGTGAGCTCATAATGATGGCAAGTCTCATGTTTCTAAGAAAAAGGAAGTTAAATCGAGCAAATCTTTAGCTATTGTAAATCCTACTCTGGAAAACTGTTGTGTAACTCCAGAAAAGGGCATTCTTGCAGAATGTTGGATAGAAAGAAAGTATCAACTGTTCAATGTAATATAGGATCAAGGTTGGATTGAGTGGTTATCAAATAATTAATGACCATTTGACACGAAGCTAGTTCATCAATTTTACATGAATATGGAGTTTCTGTAGGAAAGAAGTGATGTTTCCTGGATAAAACTGATAGTATAAGGGAAGATAATCACTTCCCCTTCAAGAAATTGGGTTGAATGTCTTAAAGTTCCTCATAAAGGTGTATTTGATGCTTATCAAGGTACATCCACACCTGAGAGTGATATGTTTTTCTTTAAGACAATGTTAAAGGAACTTACTAATAATAATGATCACGAAAGACACATTTTTTCAATGTTCAGTGGAGAATGTAGAATCTGGTTTAATATTATCCAAAATCAAATATTTCATTGGAAATGGAACTTTTCTTCTATAAATATCAATATTTATACCTTTTTATCTACTGAGAAAATGGCTAATTGTAAGTTTGTGTAGATACCATTTTGTGCACATGAATGAGATGATCAATCCTTCATGAAAAACTAATTCCATGTTCTATTCAAGAATGATCTTTTCTATTTTAAAAGAAAAAGGATGTGTAGATGAAGTTGAAGAATCTGTTTCTAAGTGCAGTGGGATATGCCTCAATTAATAGATTTGTAAAATGATGAAAATCAACAATATTCCATGGAAGAGAGAATGGGTTAGATATGAATATAATATCAACAAATAGTTCTATCTTGTGGATTATCCAACTAGACCTAACAATATGGATGATCCTGGTCTAGGACCACATGAGGAAGCTATTTACCCTTTATAAGAAGAAGAAGAAGAAGACCTTGTCACTCTAATTATAGATTTGGCATCACTTAATGACGATTGGAGAGATCCTAACACCACTGGACCTCACAAAATTTTAGCCATTAGACCTCTTAGTCCCCAACATACCGTACCCTCTCATGAGCCCACTCTTTAAGACAATGGAGATGAGGAGAAAAAAGTCTTAGAAATTGTGGAATATGTAGGTAGATCTAGTGTCTCTGAAGAAGTACAATAAGAAAGTACAAGTGAATGTGGTAGTAAAGATGAATAAGATAAAGAAGATGGTAATCAAAATAAAAATGAAGACCATGTATCTGGACTTGATGATGGTGAAAGTAATGGAAGTAATAATAATGATCACAAGGATGATCAGGGTGAAGATGTTGAAATTATTAAAGCTGTGGATCAGGCTTTATTGGAAGAACCTCTTGAATTTGTTTTTGAAGTGAGAGAAAACAATGAAGATTCTGTTGAAGTGGTAGCTCAAGAAATTCATGTCCCTCATTTGGTTTATGAATGAAGAAGACCTCATGGCAAAGATGATAAACTATTCAAGAAAGACCAGATTGAGGTGGAATCTCAAGAAATATAAAATCTAGATGACGATAAAAATCAACATAGAAGAGTAAGGATTGATACTCTTACTCCTATGGATGATGAAATAATGGCAGAATGGGTGAAGAATCATGGGTATGGGGAAATGGTATTATATTATGATGATTTATAATAAGAATTATTTGTAACTATTGCAAGGTAACTAGTTGTTGGGACATTTTCTAGTGACTATATCACCGAGGTAGACTTGAAAAATTTAAAGGAAGAGATATGTTCATTCGTAATACATTAATAAAAATCTCAGATGAGATATTATATTGATGAATCTAGAAGACAAAACACCGAGATAAAGGATAACTTGAGAGTCATACAATCTATGGTTAAAGGTTTAAGGAAAACTGGAGCCTCTAGTTATACTCCCTCCTCTACAGGTGCATCTCCAGTTGATGCTGGTTCAGTCTCACATATGGTGATAATGGAAATTCAGCCAAATTTGATTATAACTACCCAAACCATTGTGGAAACTACACCATTCTTGATAATGAGATGATGAAGTTAACTACTAGAATCAATTCTTTAACCACGGAGTACAAGACTACAATGTAAAGTGTTAGTAGTATAATTCCAGACCTTGTTTCAGATATTAATGTTCTAGATTTTTACAAACTAATAATGGAAGTATGTGACATTGTGCGCTCTACTTCAACCTCAACTCATATTTCTATTCCATTCTCATTTAGTTAGACCTCTCATAATCTGGATATTGAGGAAATCATAACTATAATAAAAGTGGATCTTAATTCTCTATTTGATACCTCTATCTTGGGAATCATAGAAAAGTCTAAAAATTATATTGATCATGTGCATGATATGGTTATATTATATAAAAAATAATAATCTTATAATCAGGAAGAGATTACAAAAATAGTTAATTCATATTTCTCCCAGAATTACTAAAATCATCATTTGACAAGTCATTTTAAGTATTTGGAAGAAAATTTGAATTTACCCCCAGTTACAAAAGTATTCAAAGAACAGGTCAAGCAATTAAAGGACATCGGTTTTCTGTTGAAAAAAAACATGGAGAATAAGGATGTCTTTGAGGAATAATTGATGTATGTTGGTCAAATTATTGAGGATTTCATCCAACTGTTAAAGAAATACCATCATATACAAATTTATGTAAATATAGTTCTAGCTACTGCACATCTTGGACCTCCTGGATTAGTTCCTACACCTCAAATGTTTGTTGTTCATTCCTTGACTCAGATTCGTCCAGTTATACAAGAACATGTTCACACTCATGTGTTGTCCCAACAACAACCAAGTCTTGTACATAATGTTCTTGAAGGGATGATCATTCCTCCCCTGAGAATAACATCAGACCCTATAGCTTGTCTACCATCACCTCTTAGACCCTTTATTGATCCTTTTAAAAAAGGAAAGGAACATCTTAACCCTTAATTGTAGTGTGGATCATTATCTAATAAGGATTCTTGATTACTTCTAGAAAATTTTTGGAGACTTTCCATCTATTTTAATTTCTTAATTAATGGACTTTTGGTGTTCTTATCTTTCCTCCATTTCTATATTATGTATTACTTTGAGATTGTTTTTAGTTATACGCTACCAATTATTTTTTTGATAATCAAAAATGGGGGAGAACTAGATTTAATTCATTATCCTTATATACATTTGATCTGTGTACTTCATAATTCCATGATTTTTGATCATCAAAAAGGGGGAGATTGTGGCCCACAGGGGCATGTTTGTCCTCCTCACTAGTATTAGTAGGATTAGTATTCACAAATCAAATAAATTAACATATCTTTCAAATTCATATCAATAATATCAATTCATATTAATTATTTCTAAACATTTCATTTATAATTATTTAAGATTCAATATGTGCAATTATGTATATCTATGATCTCACTTAGATTTGGTATATTCAGTTTACATTTATATTGCAAGACAATCTCGAGAGAGAAAATATTCCAATTTTAATAGAATAACACCGAAATAAGATATGACTTACTAACACAAACGACCTACTGATGCATATGACTTACCGACATAGACAACCTACCGATGCATATGAATAACCAACACAGACAACCTACCAATAAAAATGACTCACCGACGCAGATAACCTACAGTTAGTACAGGTGTCTTACTGATGCATGGTGCTACCGACGCTAGGACTCATTGATAGTGTGATGACCCAGACCCCCCTTGGTCCCTTCCTTTGCCAAAAATCCGGATCCTTAAGGGGTACAGATCGGTGCGACCGATCGGTGAGACCGATCGGCGGAACCGGCCGACGTCACCCGACCTTGCCAAGTTGTTCCAGTAACGTGCACAAAAGTTTAATTAAATACTGAATCAGCTCATGATTCGGTTTAAACCACTCAGCACCTTTAATGATGAGTCAAGCCGCGTGGTCAACCCATGACTTCCACGTCTTACGCGGTTCGGCGTTTTTATCTCAACCGTTCTCAGCTCTTATAAATTAAGGGTTAGGCCGTGGTTTTTCCCTTTATTCGATCGTGGCTCTTCTGGTGCATCGGGACCGCCGCGTCGTTATCCGTAAAGTTCCATGCCCCCGGCCTAAACGTCGATCATCTATCAACAAGTAGGGAATTTCTTTCGTCTCTCACTTTTGTGTATCATGCGGGGTGGGCGTTATTTTTTGTTCTTTTGGAACTGGTTGAACCGAACCCTAATGAAGATAATAAACGAATTTCGAAAGAAGGGGAAGGGGTTGTGATCGTTGTTTATGCTTTATCTTGTGATCATCCCTTTTGTTGTACTGGTTTATGTTTTCTGAAAATTGAGGCCGTTGGTGGTCGTGGGTGTGGACTTGAGTCCCCTCGTGATGTTTTAAATGGGTTGCTGAGATTGTGAACCCCTGCTGTGAAATTGGTTAATCACGTATATCCGGCTGAATAAGTTGAAAGCACCAGGATCAACCCTTCGGTGATAACTCCCGGTTAGAACACATGGAAATTTGAAATCATGGAGTGTGTTCAATCTTTTAAATCTGAAAATCCCTGACTTGTGTTGGTAGTGGAAGTTGGTTGTTTTCCCTTCGGGCCGTTTGCTGGAAATGTGGGAGGGGATGGGATCCCCTGTTCTTTTATACTCTCTGTGGCTGTGTGAATTTTGGGGGATGGGATCTCCTGTTGGTATGGTTTCAGTGGTTGTGAGTTTCTATCACAAATTGGGGAGAGATCCTCTGTTGGAAGAACCGGGTGTGAGTGTTTTGGTTGACCTATGCTTTTGACGCTTTCCTTGGTTATGCTTATGGTAGTTGCCCAGTAGTGCTTAAAATTAATTGAACATTTTGACTGAACGTGAAACAAGAATGGGACAAATGGTTTTGTGGGCAAGGGTCATGAATTGTGACTCGGACGCAGTGGTGTTGTGTTCTGTAGGTCGGCTAGGAAAACCTAAGTTTTGGGCGAGTGTTTGTTACCTATATCTATACTTGTAGCTTTGTGTTTCTTATTCGCGCCCCACCCAAGTTGAGCACTTAGTGCCGAACGCCCCCATTTATGGGGGAAGGGTGTTTTTTTTCAACACTATACTTAGTGGCTGGTTATTAGCTCCTTTCTTCTCCCTTTCCCGGATAGCCCAAGTACCTTCGGGCAGGCTGTGATGGCCTGAAGTCCATTATTATCCCAAGAACCATCGGCCAGGGTGTTGTGGTGGTTGGCCAGGTGTGTGCGGAAGGTGGTTTCCCAAGTGTCTTCGGGATGAGGCCCAGGTGTCTTCGGGCATGGCAGTGGATCCTTTTGCCCAGGTGTCTTCGGGCGTAGCGGTGGTTGTTCTGGCCTAGGTGTTTGCAGGCATGGTTACACGTGATAGTTGTGGCCCAGGTGTGTGTGGGCGGGATTCGGCAGTGGGACTGCGTGTGGTTGTGGCCCAGGTGTGTGCGGGCGGGTGTGGCAGTGGGACTGCGGTGAGAATGGCGGGATTGGTCCGATGCGTAGGATGTCTCAATAAACAGTGGGAAAGTGGCGCGGGGTACCCAAACATCGATGTGCTCTTATATATATATTACTTGACTTGCGTTATTTTTGGAGCGAGCCTTGGTGAGGCCTGGGATGGATAGTTGCCTTGTTAGTTTCTGGTTCTTCTTTTTCTCACGGGACTTTAGTACGTTCCCCCACTTGTGCATGAGAGTCTTGGTTTTCCATTCTGAGTGTACTTGTATGCTCACCCTACGTATATAAAACTATTTTCAGGTTTCCAGGAGGACTTCGGGGATTAGGCAGGACCTTACTAGCTCAGACTTTTGGAGCAGTTGCAGTTGTTTCTCTTTTTCTTTTGGTACTTACCTTGTAGTCACCTTTTTGCACTTTATGGCTTTCACTTTTGAAACATTCATGTGGGAATGGTTTACTTTTGGCTTTACTTTTCTTTCTACTTTGGTGTTGTTGTGTTTTCTCCTCCTTATCTTTCGATCCTATAAAATAAAAAGGGTAATGCCTTCCATTTGCGAGAATTTCCTATACCCTTGGTGCTAGTCGCCACTCCGGGACCTATTGAAGGTGGGTTTCGGGGGTCATTATCTCTCCTTCAACTTAAAGAAGGATGGGCCTGGAAACCTGCTGACCCTTCCCTCCTTTTGGTGAAGGTGGGTCGTGACAGAATGGTATCAGAGGAAGGTTGAGAGATAGGATGGAGTCTGGAGTTAGGAACAGTGAGGATTGCATGGGATGGTAAGGCAACGGTGTTGGGTGACCTTGGAGCGTGAATTAGGTCAGGGAAGACCGGCTAGGACATGGGATTTTAGGGCCCCCGTGATCCGATGCAAGGAATCTGGGCCTACCGAACGACCAAGTGAGGCCACACTGATTGCGGGGTAGAGACCCTAGGAAAGGTACATGTATCATAATGACTTGTGTTCTTGTGTTTCTGGGATGTCTTGGGAAATTAAGAATAAATTAAATCTTAATAAGTTTTAAGAACGATTTTCTTTGCACTACTGGGTTTAGGCATTCCTTATTTACCTTGCAGCTATGGCACCTGGAAGGCGACCACGTGTGGTACATGTGATCGAGACTCCTGAGACTACTTTGGCCAATCGGCAGAGAGCTGATCGAGAGGAAGAGGACGACCAGTGGAAGAAGAATCTTCAAGCCTTCCAGCGATAGGCCCTCGAGAAGTATGAGGGCAGAACCTCCGATATGAAGACGGAAGGCTGGCTGGAGGAGCTAGTCATAGACTTCGGCCTGATTCGGGCCCCGACCGAGTACTGGGTTCCTCTGGCTATTAGCCAGATGCGAGGAGCGGCATGTCAGTGGTGGATGCTTCACCCGGGGAGTAGGAAAGAGTCTGAGGTTGCCTGGGCGGATTTCGAGAAGGAGTTCCGGGCGGAGTTTCTCTCCTCGACAATGAAGGCGGAGAAGAGGCAGGAGCTACTCTCCCTCCAGCAGGGGAGCATGTCCGTGAGGGAACTTGGAATCAAGTTCAAGGACCTCCTGCGTTTTGCTCCGGACCTCTTTCCCGATGAGGAGTCTCGGGCAAGACGTTTGGAGGAGGCGCTCCGACCCTCCCTCCAGTATGCTGTTACCCCCTTTACCCTTCCGACATACTTAGAGGTTCAGAAGAAGGCCTAAGTGGTGGGAAGGATGCACGCTCTGGGCGGAGTGTCACAAGAAGGGATCCAGCTGGGACCATCGAAGGGGAAAGCCGTCAGCACCAGGCCTCCAGCATCGGGACCCTCCAGGTTCCGACCCACACGGAGCAGGCCGCAGCAGTTTCAGTTTCGATCCCCTGGCCCACGTTCTTTTCCTTCAGGCTCGGGACCACGGTGCTTCATTTGCGGGAGCCCTGGACATCTCCGGAGTCAGGGCCCCGATTGGGTGCAGTACAGCAGTGGCAGTCATCCCCAGCATCCGCCGCAACAACAGTTTCCCGCCAGACCCTTCCGGCAGCAGCAGCAGGGACAGCAAGCTCCCGCTCCTCCGCAGGAAGACATAGGAGGGGGAGGCCGACCTCAGGGCGCTCCCCAGGGACCCCGACCAGGGCGTGGTCGGGGAGGTGGCCGACAGCCGAGGGGCAGGGGAGATGGGCGTGGACAGTTACACGCCGTAGAAGCAACAGTTCCAGTAGGGCCAGAGGTTGTTCGAGGTACGATCATTGTGTTTAGAACTCTTTCTTATGCTTTGTTCGATACCAGAGCTTCGCACTCCTTTGTTGCACCCAGTCTAGCACGCGCCTTGGGTCTAGATGCCGAGAGACTTCCAGTGCCCCTGGTGTTGAGCACACCAGTTGGAGGTCAGACCGACTTTCTGTTCGTTTGTCGGGGATGTAGACTGATTTTAGGACCACATCATTCGGTTAGGGATTTCATTCTGCTACAGATTCAGCCGTACGATTTCATCCTAGGCATCGACTGGCTATATTCTGTGTGCGCCGTCATCGACTGTTGCCAAAGAAGGGTGGTGTTCTCCGGTTTGGACGGACAGCGTGTTACTTTCACCGGCGAGCGGAGCTGTCCGAAGGGAAACAGGAGGGAGGAACCTCTCCTCTCCTTGTTGACCGAACTGACGATAGAATCAGTAGATGCAGAAATGGTGGAAGTACCAGAGATCGTTCGTGAATTTATGGACGTCTTTCCTGAGGAGGTGACGACTCTACCCCCTCGACGTGATATCGAGTTCGGGATAGACCTGCAGCCCGGCTCTCGACCAATCTCGATGGCTCCTTACCGGATGGCACCTTCGGAGCTACGGGAGTTGCGGATACAGATTGACGATCTGATGAAGATGGGTTATGTTCGTCCAAGTGCGTCACCATGGGGTGCCCCAGCCTTGTTCGCAAAGAAGGCAGATGGTGGCCTCAGGTTGTGCATCGATTACAGGGGGCTGAATCAGGTAACGATCAAGAATCGCTACCCTCTTCCGAGGATAGATGATCTTTTTGACCAGCTGAAGGGGGAAGGATGGTTCTCGAAGATCGACCTGCGATCTGGATACCACCAGCTGAGGGTAAAGGATAGCGACGTCCCGAAGACGGCGTTCAGGTGCAGGTATGGGCACTTCGAGTTCGTGGTCATGCCCTTTGGTGTTACGAACGCCCCGACCGTGTTCATGGGGCTTATGAAATCCATCTTTCGGAAGTATCTGGATCGGTTTGTGGCGGTATTCATCGAAGATATCCTGATCTACTCGAGGTCAGAAAAGGACCATGCAGAGCACCTGAGGACAGTTTTGGAAGTCCTCTGACAGCAACAGCTCTACGGGAAGTTGTCAAAGTGCAAGTTCTGGACGCAAGAAGTGCACTTCTTCGGGCATGTAGTGTCTGAGCGGGGGGTAGCGGTCGACCCATCAAAGGTTGAGGTAGTTGTTTCTTGGGCAACACCCAAGAATGTGGCGGAAGTCCGGAGTTTCCTCGGACTGACAGGTTACTACCGGAGATTTGTGCCCAACTTCTCCCGAGTAGCAGCCCCTTTAACGGCTTTGACCAAGAAGGACCAGGTTTTCGTGTGGAGCGAGCAATGCGAGTCGTCCTTCAGCTACCTAAAAGAAAAGCTGGTTAGTGCCCCAGTGTTGAGATTACCAGAAGAAGGGATGGCCTATGAGGTATTTTGTGATGCTTCAGGACAGGGCCTGGGATGCGTGTTGATGCAGCAACAAGGGGTGATCTCTTACTGCTCCAGGCAGCTACGCCCCCATGAGCGTAACTATGCCACCCATGACCTGGAGCTTGCAGCGGTCGTTTTTGCGCTAAAGTTATGGCGGCACTACCTCATCGGAGAATGCTTTGTGGTCTTCACAGATCACAAAAGCTTAAAGTACATCTTCTCCCAGCGGGACTTGAACTTGCGACAACGGAGATGGGTGGAGTTCCTCCAGGACTACGACATTTAAATCTCTTATACTGAGGGCAAGGGCAATGTGGTGACCGATGCCTTGAGCAGGAGGACGTAGAAGGATGCGGTCCGAGAGTCGGCAAATTCCTGGAAGGCAATGGAGGAGTTGGCTTCCTTACACCGGGATGCAAAGATGGATAGTGGAAGAGGCTGCCTATATCAGATGATAGTGCAGTCGTCTCTGTTTCGACAAGTAGAGGAGTCTCAGTGGGGAGACCCCGAGTGCGAAGTGATGCGTGATCGGGTTGACCAGGGCGATGCTCCGAGAGAATGGACAGAGGATGGTCAGCACCAGATGCTTTTCCAAAGAAGGTTGTTTGTTCCAATAGTGATGCGTGGCAAGGTTCTCAGTGAGTTCCACAACTCACCCCTGGCAGTGCACCCAGGAGTTACCAAGATGTACCAGGGGCTGAAAAGGAAGTTCTGGTGGCCCGGAGTTAAGAGAGCGGTGGCAGATTTCGTGGCCAAATGCTTAGTATGTCAGCAAGTGAAGGCTGAACATCGGGTTCCAGGCGGCCTACTGCAGCCTTTAGCTGTTCCCGAGTGGAAGTGGGATGACATCTCAATGGATTTTGTCACGGGACTACCCAAGGTCCAAGGAGGGTGCGACGCCATTTGGGTGGTGGTGGATAGGTTGACGAAATCATCTCACTTTCTGGCAATCAGGGAGTCAAGTACTGTGGATGCTTTGGCACGGAAGTACGTGAATGAGGTGGTGCAGTTGCATGGAGTTCTGAGGTCTATAGTCTCAGATAGGGATGCACGGTTTACATCATGAATCTGGAGAGGATTGTAGCATGCGTTTGGCACCCAGTTACGCCTTAGCACTGCTTTCCATCCCCAGACAGATGGACAAACGGAGCGAACCATCCAGACCTTGGAGGATATGCTACGGGCATGTGTTCTGGACTCAGGAGATTCGTGGGTGCGATAATTGCCTCTAGTAGAGTTTTCCTACAATAATAGCTACCACTCTACCATCGGTATGGCCCCGTTTGAGGCTCTGTACGGGAGGCCATGCCATTCACCTGTGTGTTGGACCGAAGTAGGAGAGGCAGGCATCCTTGGCCCGGAGGTAGTTCAAAACACGATAGAGAAGATTCAGCTCATACGGGAAAGGATGAAGGCGGCCCAGGATCGACAAAAGTCGTATGCTGATACCAGGAGAAGGCCCTGGGAGTTTGAGGTTGGAGACCACGTGTTCTTGAAGGTCTCCCCGCGGCGTGGACAACGGAGGTTCGACAAGGGGGTAAGCTTTCCCCCAGATTCGTCGGACCCTTCGAAGTGTTACGGCGGGTCGGCGAAGTGGCTTATCAGCTAGCGTTACCTCTGCCGCTGCTAAGGATACATGATGTCTTTCATATATCCCAGCTCCGTCGTTATCTGCACGATGTTTCACACGTCCTTGATTGGGGTGAACTGGACATCGAGGACGACGCAACCTTTGTGAAAAAACTAGTGATGATCGAGGATCGCAAGGAGAAGGTGCTTCGTGGGTGAGCTATTCCCTTGGTTCGTGTGTTGTGGAGACATGGCGGGCTAGAGGAGAGTATGTGGGAAAGGGAATCACAGATGCGTGCCCAGTACCCCGAGTTGTTTTGAGCTTTGTTCCTTTTGTACCTGCTTTGGTAGAACGTTTGACCTTTTTGGCTATGAAATGTACTAGTTCCTTTCCTCTGTTGTGTGTGAAAAGCCCTGGCTAAAGGGAAGAGGGAACCCGACCCCTAATCAAGACGCATTAAGGTGGATGCGATTGAACTCGTGTGGGCGAGTCAGTGCCGCCCAAAGTGGATAATATCTTGACATGGGGGAGGGGAACTCCCCAAACCCGCATGACCGGGCTGTTTGGCGTGGTATGTTTCTTAGTTCTTGTCAGGAGAGTGTTTTTAGTTAGCAGAGGTTCACTCCTAAGAGGTATCTTTCGAAGATGGTTGTTCGGACCCTCTCCTTCCTTCTGGTTTGTTGTGATTCTCGAGGACGAGAATCGTTTAAGAGGTATCTGATGTGATGACCCAGACCCCCCTTGTCCCTTCCTTTGCCAAAAATACGGATCCTTAAGGGGTACGGATCGGTGAGACCGATCGGCGGAACCGACCGACGTCACCCGACCTTGCCAAGTTGTTCCAGTAACGCGCACAAAAGTTTAATTAAATACTGAATCGGATCATGAGTCGGTTTAAACCACTCAGCACCTTTAATGATGAGTCAAGCCGCGTGGTCAACCCACGACTTCCACGTCTTACGCGGTTCGGCGTTTTTATCTCAACTGTTCCCGGCTCTTATAAATTAAGGGTTAGGCCATGGTTTTCCCCTTTCTTCGATCGTGGCTCTTCTGGTGCATCGGGACCGCTGCGTCGTTATCCGTAAAGTTCCGCGCCCCCGGCCTAAACGTCGATCATCTATCAAAAAGTAGGGAATTTCTTTCGTCTCTCACTTTTGTGTATCATGCGGGGTGGGCATTATTTTTTGTTCTTATGGAACTGGTTGAACCGAACCCTAATGAAGATAATAAACGAAGTTCGAAAGAAGGGGAAGGGGTTGTGATCGTTGTTTATGCTTTATCTTATGATCATCCCTTTTGTTGTACTGGTTTATGTTTTCTGAAAATTGAGGCCGTTGGTGGTCGTGGGTGTGCACTTGAGTCCCCTCGTGATGTTTTAAATGGGTTGCTGAGATTGTGAACCCCTGCTGTGAAATTGGTTAATCACGTATATCCGGCTGAATAAGTTGAAAGCACCAGGATCAACCCTTCTGTGATAACTCCCGGTTAGAACACACGGAAATTTGAAATCATGGAGTGTGTTAAATCTTTTAAATCTGAAAATCCCTGACTTGTGTTGGTAGTGGTAGTTGGTTGTTTTCCCTTCGGGCCGTTTTCTGGAAATGTGGGAGGGGATGGGATCCCCTGTTCTTTTATACTCTCGGTGGCTGTGTGAATTTTGGGGGATGGGATCTCCTGTTGGTATGGTTTCAGTGGTTGTGAGTTTCTATCACAAATTGGGGAGAGATCCTCTGTTGGCAGAACCGGGTGTGAGTGTTTTGGTTGAACTATGATTTTGACGCTTTCCTTGGTTATGCTTATGGTAGTTGCCCAGTAGTGCTTAAAATTAATTGAACATTTTGACTGAACATGAAACAAGAATGGGACAAATGGTTTTGTGGGCAAGGGTCGTGAATTGTGACTCGGACGCAGTGGTGTTGTGTTCTGTAGGTCGGCTAGGAAAACCTAAGTTTTGGGCGAGTGTTTGTTACCTATATCTATACTTGTAGCTTTGTGTTTCTTATTCGCGCCCCACCCAAGTTGAGCACTTAGTTCCGAACGCCCCCATTTATGGGGGAAGGGTGTTTTTTTCCCAACACTATACTTAGTGGCTGGTTATTAGCTCCTTTCGGCTCCCTTTCCCGGATAGACCAAGTACCTTCGGGCAGGCTGTGATGGCCTGAAGTCCATTATTAGCCCAAGAACCATCGGGCAGGGTGTTGTGGTGGTTGGCCAGGTGTGTGCGGCAGGTGGTTTCCCAAGTGTCTTCGGGATGAGGCCCAGGTGTCTTCGGGCGTGGCAGTGGATCCTTTAGCCCAGGTGTCTTCGGGCGTAGCGGTGGTTGTTCTGGCCTAGGTGTTTGCAGGCATGGTTACACATGATAGTTGTGGCCCAGGTGTGTGTGGGCGGGATTCGGCAGTGGGACTGCGTGTGGTTGTGGCCCAGGTGTGCGCGGGCGGGTGTGGCAGTGGGACTGCGGTGAGAATGGCGGGATTGGTCCGATGCGTAGGATGTCTCAATAACAAGTGGGAAAGTGGCTCAGGGTACCCAAACATCGATGTGCTCTTATATATATATATTACTTGACTTGCGTTATTTGGGGAGCGAGCCTTGGTGAGGCCTGGGATGGATAGTTTCCTTGTTAGTTTCTGGTTCTTCTCTTTTCTCACGGGACTTTAGTACGTTCCCCCACTTGTGCACGAGAGTCTTGGTTTTCCCTACTGAGTGTACTTGTATGCTCACCCTACGTATATAAAACTGTTTTCAGGTTTCCAGGAGGACTTCGGGGATTAGGCAGGACCTTACTAGCTCGGACTTTTGGAGCAGTTGCAGTTGTTTCTCTTTTTCTTTTGGTACTTACCTTGTAGTCACCTTTTTTCACTTTGTGGCTTTCACTTTTGAAACATGCATCTGGGAATGGTTTACTTTTGGCTTTACTTTTCTTTCTACTTTGGTGTTGTTGGGTTTTCTCCTCCTTATCTTTTTAACCTATAAAATAAAAAGGGTAATGCCTTCCATTTGTGAGAATTTCCTATACCCTTGGTGCTAGTCGCCACTCCGGGACCTATTGAAGGCGGGTTTCGGGGGTCATTATCTCTCCTTCAACTTAATGAAGGAAGGGCCTGACAACCTGCTGACCCTTCCCTCCTTTTGGTGAAGGCGGGTCGTGAAATATAGTTAAAATGAGTAACTAATGTAATGTGTCACCGACGTTTGGAAAGACTAATAGGATGACATAACGATGGGTTGAGTGATGGAAAAAAGGAGATACTGACAGACGAGTCCCCAACTGATGTCTTACCAAGAGACGAGTCGCTAAATAATGTCTCACTAATAGGATGACTCACTGATAGACTGTTTCAATTTATTATTATCTAAATTATATCTAATGGTTTCATTTGAGACATTTATTTGTTCTGACATATTTAATAATCTTTTGTAGGACTCTTACTAGACATTACATGGTGCCGGGAACCTATTCACTTGAAAAGATCATGCAATTTCTCAATAATAATACTTTTGAAAAAGCGAATATAGAATAGAAGTGTAGTGTTCCTACATGTAAGACACATAAAAGAATATCCAAAATTCTCTTTTCCCCATTGTGAACTCAATAAAAAATGAAGAACACATGAGGAAATCTCAATGGAGTTGTACATCGAATCAATAAACTTATTCATCATATCAAGGAAGAAGAATAATATACCTAAAGATCCATACTTATATCTGGATTCCCGAGTACAAAACTCTATTTCAGTGTCAACATATAGAAGAATACTGAAATCTCATCCCAACTACATATGAATAGTCAAATGATACATTTAAAGACCCATAGTTCCTTCAAAATCATATCTCATATTTATTTTCTCTATTTTGATCATTTTTTAAAACTTTTGAGGAGTGTGTATATATGTCTATAAAGAACTCATTGTCTCCTATATTAAAATTAATGATACAATATAACCTTCCACATATAACTTTTTACACATTTTTACATCCATAGATAAGTGAGGAAGAGGTCCTTGTGTAATGTGTTAGTTTGTACCCATGAAGATCTATGATAGAGGGCTTGCGACCTGGATAACCTGTGTGCTGTTGTGAACCTCAATCTAGGGTGTGGATCAAAATATTTATTAATTTAAACTCTAGGGTGGTAGGTGATCACCAAGTGGAGAGGATTAGGTCTCTTCTAGAGATAGAACCTCTTGTTTTATTTCTAATATGTTTTTAGTTTTAGTATTACTCTAATTTATCACATATTTTATAAAACTAAAATAAATCTGATTATTAATCATAGTAAGTATTTATAAAATTATTTACTTAATAGGTTCGTTCAAGAGTTTTATTATTTATCAAATTAATATAACTATGAACTAATCACCATTTTTAAAAAATAATCAAACTTTAAATCTCTAATAAATTTACTACTAGCTAACTGGTCAATTGAATTTTAAATTAAGGGTATTTGAAATAATAATTTTTAGTGAAGTTTTTATAGAAACTCAATTCATCCCCGATTGAGTGTCATAGTCCAAAAAACATTTATGTTTCATGAATAATTATTATTTCATGTATATTTAATTTAATCACCTAAAATTTATGTAACTAGCCTATAATATTTAATGAAATATAATAAAAATATATGTATATGTCTTATCCAACAAGGTTAATCTCAAAACTAAAATCCCTATAATATTAACAGTGAATATGAAGATATAGAGTGTTATTTACATATAAATATAAAAACCCCTCAAAAAAATATAATGTTTGTATAACAATCTTCTACATATGTTATAAATGACCTTATAGTTAAAATTTAATGATCCACCCTGGTTGGCGTGATTTAAATTACATTGTAAATTTTAACATGTTGTCCTGGGTGAACAAAAAATCTTTCTAATCAATGGTATATTTACGAATATGTAATTGGTTTAACAAAGTGTAAAAGGTTATGGAAATCATTAAATTCCATTTTAGTATTGGGAATTCCCATCAACAGATAATGAAACTGTGCGTTACTGTATTTAGAAATTTACACCTTCTATAACCCTTTAAATAACATGTAATTCCCAAAAATAGTTTATGAGAAGGGGAATATGGATCCATTATATAGGGAATATCTAATATAAAATATATTCTCAAACATATGGTAAGGGAAATTATTTATTGATAAATAGTCGGAGATTAATGGAATTATATTAAATTTAAATTTATTGATTTATTTTTTGAAATAAAAAGACTGATTATCCTCTTTTAATTGGTTGAAATAAAATATCACATTACTTTGGAAATATAACAATGATCCATGCATGATAAATATAAACTTCATAGTAGTGGAAATTCCCAATAATTGTATTGTCACTTGTGAGTTATAATACACCAAGAATGGAAGTTGAAATACTAGAGACCCCACTTCTAGAATTCAATTCAAATGAGGCTAATGAGGAATAACTTTCTCCTTATTTGATGATGATAAATGATTCTATTGATGTCTAATGTTTTTTTCTAACCAAAATATCTAATAAAATCCTAAATAAATACAAGGATTTGGATATACATATTACTATTTAACAACATTAGGATATATATTAAGAGAAAGTGAGATCGAAGAGATATGAGATCTCCAATGCACTATTAAAGTGAAATCTTGGTGTGTTGGAGCCAAATGTGGAAGATTTAGTCAAGATGAATGGGTACAATGAGATCCTTGAAATATTGTGTTTTAAGATCCTTGATGATCTTTGAATGGATTTTATTATATCATAAATACCTAAAAAATCTACACATTTATTGAGTATTATAATTTGAGAAATAGTGAGAAGACACTATCAAGACATCTAACATGTATTCACCTTTTTTATAAAAAAATGGGAATGAAAAAATTCAGCTACATTATGGTGAATAAGAATAGGAAGAAAAAGAAAAAAGTATTTCATAATCATTACAAATATAAGGATCTAGAACACTAACCTTCCAATATTATGGAGTTATATAAAAAATAAACAATGTATATTATGTTTTCGATGAGGAATATAGGACAATTGAGAGAGGAATTGTACATATCCAACGAATCAACTAGGAACTTAAAGTGAATTTGTTATTGATTATAATATTTTTTTATATAAAAGTTGGTTATTATAATATACATGTTGTGATCACATGTGAATCCAAATTATAGAACTAATTATATTTCAAAATATTCCCGGAGATGAGGTGGATCTACACACTGCAAAACAAGTAAGGATGGAAGCTCGATCCATTGGTGATTATCATTTAATGTTTCTTGAAAAGATAATGCACTAGTCATGAGGTATATTATGATAAGGGAACCAAATGGGTTCCTTGAGGAGTAGAGTTTTCAATGGTGGGTCTCATGCAATGGGACCTACATGGTTTCCTCCAATGAGGTTTCTACCTCTACATATTTCATTCCAGCCTTTTTGGGTGAGTGGTTTATATTAATTTAATATAGGATTAATTCCATATATTTTTTGGATTTCAGGTATGTGGAAATTTAAAGAATAATTTTCCACTGGTTACTCAAAATAATTTTTATTAAGGTGGATATGTTTGTTACCTATCTTAAAATCAATTTCTAGTGAGGTTGTTCCCACAGTAGGGGAGGAAATCATATGCTCCACCAAGGGGATATATAGAAGGTATAAGCCAATATCTTGACATTGCATGATTTTAAGGACCTTTACCTGAATATGGGAATTCACGTGGTCATTATCATAGTGTTAGAGAAGGTCGACATGGTTATATTCATGCAGTGGATGTGGTAGTTCCAGAGGGGACAGAGATCCTAATAGGTATGATCCATTTTTTTGTTAAATTTTTTGATGCGTATGATTCAATAGATTCAAACTACTTTATTGATCACAATCTAGTGAATACTCTATGAGTAGATGTCGAGAGGATTTCTATGCCCATAGTATTTACTGCAATAGTCATTGGACATACCGTCCTGTCTGATGTGTGCTAGTGGTGTACACTGATGATGGAGCCACATCAATCTCGTTGGGATATTTTTGTACTATATCTGAATCCATACAATTTTTTCCTCTAAAGTGACTGTTTTATTCCATATGTTTAGTTATAAACTTCTTCTCTAGGGGATCCATTTTCTCAAATGTGGATTTACAACATGTGGATATAATTGGAGAGATGGTCTTTTTGGTGGGAAATATGTGTTTGGAGCCCCTCATTTCCTTGTTTTATGAGTTTTCAGTGGAATAAAAATATGATTAGATTGTGGATATCCTAATGGTTTTTGGGAGAGTTCTAGGATTTTTTCTTTGGTAAGGTTTTCCTGCTACCCCATCAACATGATGTCAAGTTTAAGATTAACTTTCAGCATAGTGCTTCTCTGATTTTGATGGATCCTTATTGGACGATGCCTTCTAAGTTAGGGGAGTTTAGAATTTAGAGTGATGACATGATAAAGAACCATTTTACCCATGTTAGTGTTTCACCATTGTATCCTATATTGTTTTTTCAAAGAATTAGGATAGTAGTCTAATGTAGTGTATAGACTACCAGAGGTTGAATCAGGTGATAGTCAAGAACCATTAACCCCTTCCAAGGATAGATTTTATTTTTTAACAGTTGATAGGGTAGAGAAGGGTTTATGAGATAAATAGGTGGAACATATATCACCTATTTAGGGTGATAGAGGAAAATATCTAATAGACATCCTTAAAATGCCGGTATGGCAACATTTAGTTTTTAGTCATGACATTTCATGTTAAAAATGCAATAGATTTGTTAATGGTGCTTATGAAATCCATGTTTGCTGAGTTCCTAGACCAGCTTATCATCATATTCATCAATGATATCTTGATCTAATAAAATTAATATGAGTATCCTACCAATAATCTCTATATCGCATATATATTTTTTGAAATATACGTTATTCAAATTAATTTAAACATTTCTACTTTTTTCATTTCACAAAAAACTTATATATACTAAGTTATCTGAAATCACTAGGATATGTTTTCATGTCTTATAAAAAAAAGTTAGTTTTGTGATACCACATACATTTAGATTAGATTTTGGTACATGAAACACCATTTTTTACATGTGTTACACATAATGCTGAGTTCTTTTTCTAGGTTGTGTTAAACACCAAACCAAGTTTTATCAAACTATAATACAATATTATAATTAATTTTTTTTTATATTTATCACATAGACATTGGAATAAAATTTATGAAAAATATTAACTAAATTATATGACTATGTTTTACACATGTTAATAAAATGAGTTTGTCGGTTATTAATTAATTATAAATAAAAATAAAAACCAATTTAAAATAAATTATGTGTTTTTATGATTTTTTATTATTATTTCAATAATGGTTGTTTATATTAAAAAATTATATTAATATCTATTAATTAGGGATATTAATAAAATTTATATATTATAAATTAAACTATTTTTTTCAACATTCATCACTTATGTTTCAATTGAATAATATTAAAATAAAACCTATTTTAGGCATAAATTTTTTTATTATTCTAAAAGACATTTTTATCGCCTTTTAAGGGAAGACATGGTTTATAAATTATTTTTGAAACATTAAAAATATAAATTATTTTATATATATATTATTATCAAAATTTAATTTGGGTAATTTTTTGGTACATTTCTAAGATGTTTAATTTTTTTTATGAATAGTGAAAACAACAATTTTTAATTGAAAACTACATTTTCAAATAATTTATTTATAAAGTATATTTATATTTTTAAAACTATTTTAAATTATAATTATTTAAAAAATAAATCAATAAATATAATTTTTGTCATTGAAGTAAATTTATAAATGAAATTGGATATTAAAAATATTGAACTTTTGAACATTATCTCTTTAAAAAATAATTGTTTCATCCCTTCTTTGAGATTATTTTAAAATTAATTTTTCAAAGTTATGTGTTATGAATTTTAAAAAACATACATAATATTTTTAATAAGATTAAATAATAATTTATAATTATTTAATCATTTTTTGACCAAAAATAGCCATGAATTAAATTAAAATTAATTATAATGATGTAGGTAAAATAAGTTTACTTGGTGGTTAATCATTAATCTTATGTGTCCAAATGACTTATCACTTGTAAAAATTACATTTTTTTAAATTTTTTAGCCAACATCACCACATGATTTGATAATGGAACATTATTAGAGGAAATTTATGTATGGAATTCCTCCCAAAAGTGATTAACTTTTTATATTTATAAGAATGTCACTTCTCCTCCACTATAAAAGAGAAATGAACCCCCTCTTTTGATCAATCATATCAATACAATTTTCTAGTCCAAAACCTAGAAAAATACTCTCCAAAAATCTATAATGTCATCCTATAATCATCATATTGAGTAGAATGTAGGCCAAGGTCATCCTTTTTACAAACCAAAAAGGAGTTACCCGAAATAGCGGTAACTTTTTTCAATAACCACTTTTGTTTTTTTATCTACTCTGTCAATTAATATTATATATATTTTACCAAATAACCTAATAATCCTAAATATAATTAGATTATTTTAACTTATGTGTACGAAACAAACCATCACACTCTTCCATGAACATAGATACACGATCATAATTCGTGTGTACGGTGGACTACCGCATTGCGAATTGATGTTGTTTGTTCTTTCATTAACACATGTCATGGTTGGAAATACTGATGAAAATAATTTCTTTATATGATATATATGATATTTATGATGTATTTATTATTTTTAATTATTGTATAAAAAATAACTTCATGATATCCATTTTTTGGGAATATGATAACCTCTGTTGTGTGGGACTAACACCTCCTCAAAGCATTGTGATTCGTTCACACTTTCCAGAGAATGCATTATGGATGGGTTTATTAAATATATATTATATTTATTACATAATAAATGTAATATAATTATAATATATAAATGTAGACATACATCCTTTACATTTCATTCTTTAAGTATTTAATGAAAACAGAAACAATGTTTATACGCACGTACGACCTACCATCTCCAGGAACAGTATATCTTTATTTATACTTATATATATTATAAATTATTATAAGTATTAATATAATGAATATTTATCTTTTTATATAATTATTTACTTTATATATATAATTGAAACCTGATCTATGTAGTAGGAATTAGAATGATAATTCAAAACATGTTTGAAAATCAAAGAGGTTATTACCCCAAACACAACATTATCATTGAATTGTTAATAATATAGTAATATAAAGTAAAAAAAATATATTGAATGATATTTTTTTAAATTAGTAGTTTATAAATGAAAATATATTTATTATATAGTAGACTTTAATGTGAATGAATAAAGTAAATATTTATGGTATGGGTTCTCTTGTCTAACGTTTACTTCTATGAGATATATGCTATATTCACCACTTTTACTTGTTAGGTGGTGTGAAAAATACCCTGTGAAATGTTATATCCTTAATTTCAATTAATTAATTATATTAAATCAATCAATTTATTTTATTCATTCACTAATATTGTGACTCAAATGTAACTAAAGTAGTAAGGGGTTTTTTAGTCTCACATTTATTTCTGCAAGACTTATGCCATATACACCAAATATTTCTTTCCTGTGATGAATATTTCTCCTAGGAATGTATTATATTAATATTATCATTAAATTTATTGTTATTTACATATTTATTTAGTTGTCTCTGTATAATTGTGTTTATTTTCAAAATGTTACCAAATTGACAATGTAATTTGGTCTCAATTTGCTTTCTTTGAGACACATGCCAAGTTATGCACCAATATTCTTCTATGATATGTATATATAAATATGTGTAACAAGTTATACCATGAATTTCATTGATTTA
This sequence comes from Viscum album, assembly GCA_963277665.1. Classification (NCBI taxonomy): domain Eukaryota; kingdom Viridiplantae; phylum Streptophyta; class Magnoliopsida; order Santalales; family Viscaceae; genus Viscum; species Viscum album. The sequence continues at coordinate 1,843,340,592 of OY728132.1, read as the reverse complement.
TTGAATTTTTATTATTCATTTAATGTTAATTTTTCAATTTAATTATGAGTTAGTATTACCAAATTGGTAACGATTAATAGCAACAATTTCATAATTTGTTAGGATTATTTAGGATTATGCTTCCACTGAAAAAATATTATGACCTATATATCATTAATTTTAATGAATTTCATTATAATATGGTTATACATTATATATTCATGTAATTTTACCATTATTTTATTATTTGGTTCTTAATATAATTAATAAATTGTTTTTAAGAAAACCTTACTTTATCTCCCTATTTGTTTAGTAATCCGTGCTCCTTCAAATACATGTTTTATAAAAAAAAATCAAAAATGTTGAAGAAATATTCTATGATATAAACTATCTTTTAACATTTTATAATTTTTTTTCTAAAAATTAATCTTCTAATCATTTTTTGATTGAGGCACTTTTCTAAAAATTTACAGCACAATATAATTGTTTGGGATGTAGATATTTATCTATAGTCAGGACCATAATTTGATTGAGATTTACCTTATATGATCTCAGGGTTTAATTAAATGATAAATATTTCAAAAACATTTTTTTTTTGAAAATAGTTTATCAAAGTGGAAAGGATAGTCCGCTCAAGAAATGTTTTATGTGATTTTTAATTCCTATGTCATTTGTTTTTAATATGGTCTTAAAATAAGGGATTTTGTAAAATGATATTTAATTTTCAAAGAAATGATATCTTTTTAATATTTTTCCATGTTATATATGAAAATCCTTCTCCATCTAAGATTACATCCTATGATATATTTTATTTTTTATAAGGGATATGATCTCAGGATACAATACATATTCTTTATATAAATTGTTTATGTTTTGATGGAATGATGTTTTTGGAACCCATTTATTTTGAATGAGTAAATTATGTTTCCATAATATTGACTTGAGACCAATTTATTTACAACGTTTTAATCATGTTATTTAATAATTATTGATGATTGGTGATTTTATGTAGATATACTTGTTGTTTTTACATTATTATTATTTGGGTTAATAGACATTTAATATTCAATGAGGTGTCCTAGATAGCACTAGGTAAGCTTGTTATAGCAAACACGATGGGGTGGCCCATATAATTATGGGTAAACATGTTATATATTATACAATGGGGTGTCCTAGATAGTGTTGGGTAAGCTTGGTATCACTTATAATAGGGGGTAGGGAAAACAACATTGGGTAATCCTATTATAGATTATATTATGGGTGTCCCAGATAGTTTAGGGTAAGCCCATTATAGATTATACGAGGTGGCGGACTAGTTACCATTGGGTAATCCCATTAAAACATAAAATATGTGGTAGCCCATATTACACTAGGTATGAATATAAAAACTTATATGAGGCGGTGGCCTAAATAATGTTGGGTGAGCCCGTTGTAGATTATATGATGAATGAGACTTATATCTCCCTCTCAATCATTGGGTATATGTTTATATCCCATAAGTTAAGGATTGAAAATTGTATATGGGCCCGATCCAGTATAGGATAAAGTTATAACTAGATCCAATATACATAATGATATGTGACAAGGGTTGGTGGTGTGTCTCGCCGAATAGGTTTTCCCCCATGAAGTGCCCATATATGTTCTGGAAATGATCATTGAATTATTTGGAAGGATTTTTCATGTTGATGTGTATATAAAAAATTTCATGTATTATTCCTACATTATAATTCCATTTAATTTGTTATATATTACCTTATGATTCATGTCTTATGTAATGGAAATAATTATTTAATGATTCTTAATTACATTCTTTAATATGCACGGTATGATATTCTTGTGATACGATCTTGTTCTCAAATTTTTTTCACATGATAGGCTTACATGTCTTCATTATTTAATGATATTGTCTGCCTTAGGTCACTCGTTTCATATATTTCCTTTCACTAGGTTATGAATAATGGTTTTAAGTAGGAAAACTATAGAGTAAGATATCTAACTAAGATATTTAAGATCTTTCACCAAGATATAATATAATGTTTTAGAGTCTCCCAATAAAGTAAACTATTATATTCCTTTGTAATTTACATTGTTAATGTTCTAAATTTTTTTCTAAAATTATGTAATGTGCATATATGTTAATTTTGGGTCTCTATAGTTGGTATCCATGGAGTGGTTTAGTTATTCTTTGAAATTAGAATGATAAAACATTAGTTAGTTCCCTTGGAATATTTCTAAGTATATATATAAGGATTTCTCTATGGAAAACCCTATGGTATAATCAGTTTTATATAAGTTGTCATTATATATATATCCTATATGTAAATTTTCAGGATTAAGTTGTTTTGTTCTACGATAAGTGTTTCTCACACTATTTTTTCTAATGTCATTCAATAGAGAGAACTATAAGTAACTGGGTTAACATTGAATTTTTCATATAAGGAATGTATGGTCATTATGAAAATTTATTCCCAATGTGGATATCTGATGAAGGGAGTTAGAAAGGTGGAATGAGTATTGGTTATAATTATAATGATAAATAGACCCTAAATGTTATGTGAAAGGTATGCGATATTCAAATGTTGATTTTTAAAATATTAAATTGGGGTTGATGATGCTTAAGAAATGATTCTTAATTCATATTATAGTAATGGGTTACTATGGAATAAGATGATAAATCCGAAGTAATCGTTTAATAATACAATTAGAAAATTGAATTTTATATGAATAAAATTCATGAATAATGTGTTGTGAATCATGGAATATTTGTTTTATGTTATGGATTTTCAAAAATATATTGAATGGTTTGGAAGACCTAGAAGTGTGAGAGAATGGAATGATGATATTCTGATTAAGGTAGGGAAACCATTAAAGTAAAAAATAATTTTGAGAAAATTATGTTTAGGTTTGATAATGATATGATTGATTTGGATAATCAAAGTTGGGCTGTATTGATTACCATGGAACATATTATTGATTTATTGATGAAATGGTCTATATTATCATGGATTATGGTTAGAACTTTTCTTGGATCTAAAGAATAAATATAATAATATATGTAAGGATAAAAAATTAATGTTTGAAATAAGGATTTATGGTAATTCATGTTATTACCATGATTCAAGAGAAAACCTGAAAAAGGTATCCATATGTTTTGTATGTGACAACAAATAGACACTTTATGAAATATGGGGGGATCAATGTTAACATGATTTTTTATAAATTTAGTAACATTAGTTCAAATGGTTTGAACATTCATCTTTTGGAAGGCTTATATGGATAACCATTTATGTAATGGTATATTTCAAATTTCATTAGACGTTTTATATATTATGTTATTTTCTAACTATATAATTATTTATGCATATTATAAAACCTTTTCTAACCATTTTACTATGTTATAAGCTAAATCCAAATGGACGAACATATCATTCAACCTCATTATCTAATATTACATCCTAAATTAAAAATTCACCTTCATTTAGGGGAATAATAGATGAAGTAGAAATTGATTATGTCATAACCATATACTATGATTGTGCATATGAAATTGAATAAAATCTTGTAAGTAAATACATTTTTTAAAACTCATCATCTTTTGGAAAGGTTCTTCATATAATTTTTCTTTTCCTGTTATCATTTTTTTTATATTAATAACCTTCATCAAGTCATTTTTATGTGTTTGTGATCAGTAACATTCACCAAACCATGTTCCATATCACCATCCATGAGAACATTATTTGTTGATTTCTCTTCTATTTACATGTTTTCAATTTCAATCTATACTATGCTATGTGGAAACCTGGTAATGAGTTACATTGGGATTCTGTGAATTTCCAATCATTTATTTAAAACCATGCTTCTGAATTAATTTTTTACAATGTGGTATTCTATAAATGTAAATTTCATTTATTTATCCTTTGATAACCTAGAATAATTTTGAAGAAAAAAAATAATTTGATAGGGGTTAAAATATAACACCAGGGGATTTTTTGAAATATTTTTTTCAATTAATTTAATGTTAAAGATATTTTTCATTTCACACAACATTGAATATATATTGATTTATATTAATGACCTAGTTATGGTTAGAGTTACATGCAACTCCATGTAAAGAATCATCTTCACACAAAACAAAAATGGGTTTTTAGTATGTGAAACACATTATTCTTTTATTATTTCACACACAATGATGAGTTCATCTAAGAGAATTCATCACATGAAAGACCATGTTTTTTCAAACTATGATATTTAATATTAGTAAAATATTGTTATTATTATCCCATTTCCATTGGAATTGTAGATATTAATTATATTTTATAAATTATTAAATTATAGTTTAATTATTTTTATAAAATTAATTATTTGGAATCAATTAATTATAAAAGAAAATGAAAACCATTTGAATATAACGAATGTGTTTTTATGAAAAAAACAATATTTTCCTACAAAGATATTTATTCGAATATTTCATAATAATAAATATTTATGATAGATAATAATGAAATATATACATTATAAATTAATCTAACTATTTTTAAATTCATCCCATAATTTTGATATGTATAAAATGAAAAAACCCATTTTTAGGCATTCAATGTATTATTACTCTAAAAGATTTTTTACAACATTTTAATAAATGGATTGTTTTAAAAAATTTAACACTATTATTCTTTATATTTGACAAACTATAATTCATTTATGAATTTAGAATTTCATGATTTAATTTGGATAAATTTTTGGTACTATTCTGAAAAGATTCATTTTTTGGATTAATAGTGAAAATGATGAATTTTAATTGATGATTGCATTTTAATATAAAATATTTACATATTTAATCTAAATTTTAAATTAGTTTCAGAGTAAAATTAGTCAAAATATACATCAATAAATCTAATTAAGTTTATAAGAATAAATTTCTCATTGATATTGGATATAAAAATAAATCAAACCATGGAACATTTTCACTTTAAAAACTTGTTGTTTCATAGAGTATGTGGGATTATTTTTAAATTATCATATGCCATTTATTTTTTTAGAATATTGAAAAACTGATTAAATGTTACAAATAATTATAATTTATAATTTATAATATGTTCAACTATGTATTTTTACAAAAAAATATTAGTGAATGTAATTAAAATTAATTACATTGATGAAGGTAAAAATAGTTTACATTGTGGAAAAACCATTTCTAAATGAAAAAACCTGACTAAGAAATTAGTACAAATTTAATTTTCTGACCATAAATATACTATTTCGTCTATTTTATAAACAATAGACTATTATTGGAGTCAAATTATGTATGTGAGACCTCCAAATAGTGATTAACTTTTTATATTTACTATAATATGACTCCCCGTCCACTATATATGGGAACTCACTGACTCACTTATTCACACCAATAAATCACTATTTATTATAAAAAAATCATTTATAATATTTCAAAATCCCTTCTATCATCCTATAATATTTAATTTTTTAATAATGAAAACCAAGGTGGAATATTTTTGTAAAACAAGTTACCTAGATAAGAGGTAACATTCTTCAACAATCAATTTTGTTTAATGTATTTGTCAACTACATCAATTATTTTTATCCCATTATCACATAATAAACATAGTATTATAAGTATACTGAGAGTTTTTTATCTTAAGGTTCTAACCTACACCTTTAAACACATCCATCAAATGGGATACACAGTCTTAATTCATGTGTTTGGTGGAACACCGCCTCGTGAACCAATGTCGTTCATTCTTCCTTTTCCAAATATCAAATATGGAGATTAATATGTAATTAGTATTTTTAAATGATTTATATTATGTTTATTAATTATTTATTATTATTAAATTATTAATAATAGATACCTTCAATTTTTCCATTTTTTTGGAATACGTTAACAATGTTTAGGGAAATGTGGACTACTATCTCCTCAAAGTTATGTGATTCATTGACGCTTTACTTGGAATATATGAAAGTCGGGTTTATTAAACATTTCAGATATTTATTTCATAATAATTATACTATAATGATAATATATATATATTTATACAAATCATTGACAATACTCAATTTAAGAATGACAAATAAAAGAAATATCATTCATGGGTGTATAAGACTTACCATATTAATGAAAGGTATTTCTCATTCTATATCAATATCAATTATATATTATTATAAATACATATATAAAAAATATGTATTATATTTATTTCATGTTTTATATTGGTTATATAAGTAAATTATTAGCTATGTAAGATGAATAACAATGATAAGTAAAAAAATATAGATAAAACAATGTGATTATTACCTGAAACATAACATAACCCTATAATTGTTAAGAGATGGATGATTTAAAGAAGTAATAAAATAATGTTTGGTATTATATATAATTATATTGTTCTGTGGTGCAAATTTAATTATATTATTCTTATAATATATGTGTTTTAAATGTGCATGAATAAAGTCATGTCCAAAGGTAATAGATTTCTCATATCAGTTTTATACTTATGAGATATATGTTATATTCACAACATGTCCTTGTTTTGGGGTGTATATGCATCCCTATGATATGTTATAACATGAATTTAATGAATTTAATGATATTATATGTCTAAATTTTTGTTATTCTCCCACATATCTCATGATTCAAAAGTTACTGAAGTTATTAATGGGTTTCTAGTGTCACATTTATTTTTGGGAGACTTATTCCATATTCAACACTTTAGTTTTGTGGGGTATATAATTCCCATGATTTTATTAAATGATATTTTTCATTGTAATTATGGTTATTTACATATCCCTTTTATGAGTTCACGTTCATTTTTTTATAATTCAATATTTACCAAATTAGTAATGTAATTTTGTGTCATTTTTTCTTTTTCGAGGCAATTCCATTTTATATACCTATATTATTAAATGATATGTATATATAATTTCCTTTAAAAATTTATATTAGTAATCTCCTTCATTTATTAATATTTTATTTTTTGAGTAATTTTATTAATTTTTGGGGATTATGATTCGACGTTAACAAAGTTGTAACATCTTATTTCTAAAATATTAGGCTTTATCAATATTTTTTATGATTATTCTTACATTACGGAAATCATATAAACCATATTTCTATAGATCTAATGAATTTTATTCAACTCTGGTAATTAATGTTATCTTTGATTAATGATTCCATTTTCTAACTATTTGAAACATAAGATAATTAATATTGTTCTATTAAAAATATCTAACATTATCTCACTCTACAGTCCAAATTTTTTGTTATATCAAAACCATGTTTAAAAAAATTTCTCTCTGGAAAATCATTTCATTGAAACATATTTATTTGATTTTCAATTTATTTTTATGAATTTTTTTTAAAAAAGTTTCTTTTTTAAAATTATATTCCAATTCCAAATAATATTTTCCTTAATAAATATATTTAATTCCTTAGAAATATTAAATCATATTATTTCATTGTGGTTATCAAGGAAAATGAATTTGGAAAAATCTTTGATGATTTTCAAAAATAGGATACTTTCTTGAAGAACTATTCCAAGGGGCAATTCAAATTCCCTCTCTAACTATGATGAAATCATTTGATATTATTTCTCTTTTATTATGGATAATATCCGAGGATATTATTCATGTTATTTCTCTTAATGGTTCATATTTTTTTCTTGAATTTTATTGAACTAGTTTTGTCTATGCGTTAATTGTGTTTCATGGATATTGACATGAAACCCATTTTATTTCATTGGGATTACAATTTTGTGAATGAATAATTTATTTCTGTGTTTTTATAAAGAAATGAATTCTCCATGTACTTTATTAATGTTCTATTTATGGAAATTTCGTATATGATGGGGGTCTATATGGCTTTAGGTAAGCCCATTATATATTATATAATGGAGTGTCCTGGATAGAACTAGGTAAGGCCACTACATATTATATTATGGGGTAGCGAATATTTCACTAGTAATTCCGGTTATAGATTATATGAGGTTTTATCCTAGATGACACATGGTAAGCTTGTTATATATTTCATGAGGGGTGTCCCAGATAGATCCAGGCAATCCAATTAAATCTTATATGAGGGGGTGCCTCAAATAGTGTTCGGAAAGCCTATTAAATATTATATGAGGGGTGGAATATATAATGATGAGTGATCCTGTTATACCTTATATGCTGGTGGGACAATATATCTATCCAAATCAATGGGTAATGATTTATATCTCTTAAGATAATAATGGGGTCAATAAAAATAGGATTTATTCTCCAATGGAATAAGGTATCAACTAATCCAATATAAAGAAATTAATTCAAATGGGGATGTTTTTATTTTCCATCTAGTAGGTATACCCCCATGAATTTCATTGATAATATTTTTCCATGTTCCATCACTTATAGGGAATGTTTTTCCATGATATCCGTTATACAGAAAATTCCAATTCTTATTTCTATTTTATTATTCGATGAATTATTCTCATGATAACCTTTTGATTTATGTCTTATGGACATACAATATTTTTTCCATGACACTTTATTATGTTATTTTCTATATCGGGCATCATTTTTTAAATATATAATCTGGTTCTCAAACACTTATTATCATGTTATTCTTATGTATCTTCCTTGATTACCCTTAATAATAACATGTTTCCTTTAACCATGTTATGAAGAATGATTTTGAGTAGTATAAAATAATGGAAAGAGTATTAAGAAATATGTTTAAGATATTTCAACATGGTAAAAGATTATGTTTCTATATAACAAAGACACTAAACTATTATAGTCCTTAGGAATTTAATTTTTTAATGTGATGAATATTAATATAACATGATGTAATATCCATGTATGATAAGAGAGATTCAATATTATATGGAAATTATATTTAAAATTATTCGACTCCACTAGATCTATGGAAAAATTATCAAGTGTATTTACTAGACATGGGAGGTGTATTTTATTATTAATTTGGTGTATCATTAGGGGTTTTATACAGTACCTTCAATGGAGAGGAAATTTTCTATTAGACTGAGTGCAAGAATGTAGAATATGTTTGATGTTTTCTTGGAATTTCAGGCTACTATCAGAGGTTTTTTCATGATTTATCTCATGTTTCATCTCCTCTAAAATATTTTACCCTGAATGACCATACTCTTGTGTGTATTGATTAGTGCCATAAAACATTCAGTTACCAAAAGGGGATATTGTTTAGTGGTCCAGTTTGTTATTTTCCAATGGATTGTGTGATGTTTGAGGTGTTTTGAGATACATCACATATAGGAGTGGGAGGCATGTTGATTCCAAAAGGACATGTGCTATCTTATGTTTCTATGTAGTTACATTCCAGTGATCATAACTATTCATCCAATCATCTTTATTTAGTAGTTGTTGCGTTTGCACAAAAGTTGTGACTACATTACCTCATTGGGTAGTGCTTTGGTCTTTACAGATCACAAGATAATGATGTATATCTTTTCCTAGATTCATCTAATCAAGTTGTAGTGTATGTGGATATATTTTCATTAGGGTTAAATTTTTTTGATATCGTACATCATAGAAAAGGTAATATTTTGTAAAACTCTTTAAGTAGGGTTTTGAGGAAGTGTGTTGTTTAGAATTATGGGGTTTCTTAGGTTGTAATAAAGAAGTTTTCAGCCTTTCACATAGATGAAACTATAGATAGTTGTAGAGGATGATTGTTACATTTGATAGTGAAGCCTTATTTGATGCAACAAATTAAAAAGTATTAGTGGGGAGACTCAGAGGAAGATGTGATGGGTCATCATGTTGTCTAGGGTAATGTTATAGAGGGATGACCTGAGGATGTTTTTAATTGAGTTCTACCTCATAGGGTGGTATTTATTTCGCTAGTGAATCACACAGGATTTCTTTTTGAGTATAAATGATTTTCTTAGGATGTATCCCAATTTGTTTTGAAGATTTATTATGGAATGTGGATGTGTTTTTTCTAAGATAAAACATGTACATGAGGGATTTGCAGCAAATTTATTAGTTTGATAGTAGGTAAAGGTGAATCATCGTGTTTATGGATGATTTTTTAATCCATTATATGACCATGATTGAAAATAAGATGAAATATTGGTTTATTTTAATGATAGAGTGACCCATATATTGTGTATATTGTGATTCAATCTGGGTGAGTGTGGATTAGTCAATGTAATTGGCATACTTCTTAGTGATCAAAGAGTCGGCAAAAATGGATGATTTGGGAAAGTGGTATGTGGATCAGTTAGTGTAGTTTCATTGAGTTCAAAGGTCAGTTAACTTGGATTACGATGCTTCTTTTACATTTTGAGCATGTAGTGGATTCATTCTTTCTTTTGGTACTCAATTACACCAAAACATTGGTTTCCATCATGAGATATATGGGAAGATGTAACAAACTATATAAATGATGGAGAATATATTGTGAGTGTGAATCTTAGACATTTAGTGGACTTGGATTCAACACATGAATTATATTGAATTTTCTTATAATAATAATTATCACTAATACATTGTCTAATCACAATTAGAGAATATGTATGGGAGGTTGTGTCTTCATATATTATTAGATATGGAATTCTGGGAGGTACATGTTCATGTTCCCAATGTGGTGTAGGGAATGACAGAAATTTTTCAAATTTTTCCGGGGAGGCTAAAAGTAGAGAAGTACTAAATTTAGTATTATACATATCATAGGATATGTACATTGAGGTTCATGATTAAATACCACATATTCTTGATGGATTCCCCTTGATGTGGGAAGCTGATGTTTTGTAGGGGGAGTAATCTTTCTCCACTCATTTTTGAACCATTTGAGGTGTCTGGGAGAGTTGGAAAGGAGGCTTATCAGTTGTAATTTCCACTATGATTTAGAGGATACATAATGTCTTCTATATCTCACAACATCATTTGTATATTCATGAATACTCCTATGTAATTGATTGAGAGGAGTTTGACATCTATGCCGAAACATCATTCATGGAGTGGTTTGTAAAGATCCATGATCTTTAGGATAAATTTCTATATATATTGACTATTACATGGGTTTGTGTGTTATCTAGGAAAGGTGGAATGGAGGAGGTTAATTGGATGTGATAGATGTAGATATAATCCCTGTGCAAAAAGTTTTTTGGTGTTTTTATTTTCATTGTTTTTCTTTTTGGTGTGATGTGTGGATAATGTTTTATGTAATGATTTACATTCATTATTTTTGGATTTGTGTTGTGTGATATTTTATAAAGTTATAACACATAAAAAGGGTACAATATTCTTTCTAATAAATATGAATTATGGGAAATGTGATTTAACCCATGTGGTCAAGTTAGTTCTTCCCAGAGTGGATAATATCTTGACATGGAGGATAAAATTCTATGATTTGTGTGCTCAGGGAAGTGTTGTTCTTTAGTTGTGTAGTGGTGGTACAACAATTAGGATGTGGGGGAGGATGATGTTATTTTTTGTGTGGGGATGAGGATATGAAAGTGTTTTTTGGCTATTTATTTTGGTATGTTTGGATGGTGGTATCATTTGAGGTCTATTGAAATCATTGAGCGGTATCTCATAAGGTGGTTATTCAAACCCCTTTCATTCTTGGCATAGTTTTGGAATCTTGATTACAAGAATCATTTAAAATATATCTAATGGAATGTTTTGTGAACTCCCATACCATTACACTACTTGGATTTTGTGTTATATGATCTTGGATGAGGCCTAGAGTAGGCCTAGAAGATTTTTATTGTTAAATGTTTTATATTGGATGAATACATGACTGGTAAAGAATACACTTATTGTAATTAAGGTTCATAAATTTTGAAAGTAGGTTCACATACTATTAGATAAAGTGTATATTATTGGGGTTAAATAACAAAAATGTGACACATTTTATTTTTGAAAGATGGGTGTATTTGGATCGTCATGACTTAAATGATGTTTATGTCATATATGATATGAAAATTACATAATTACTGGTATTAAATCCTTTTTCATGAAATTATTTATTTCACATGGTTTTTCCCTTATCTCTATTTTTTAGAGACCTTCAGTAACTATGGATATCCTAATATCCTCTTCCCCCCCTTCGATTAGTTGGTTTTATTGGTTGTTCATTGGGAATATGTGGTAATTCCTTCCTTCTTTATGGTTAGTTTTCTCTTGTTGTCCATCATAGTTTCATTGTAGTGTTGTGGTTTGGTTTGGGAGGTGTTTTGGGATGTGTTTTGATGGCCTTTGGGTGTGTTGTACATAGAACTAATGATTATTAGGGTGAGGTTGTTTTTTTATGGTGTTCTTATTCATCTAATAGTGTACATCGAGTTTGAAAATATTCTTCAAGGCAGGGAATCCTTCTTTACCCTTTACTGTGTGTCATCTAAGTGGGGTTTAATTTACTTTTTCTATGGGAGACTGAAAATTTTACTTAATCAAAGATAAATAATTGGGTAATTTGAAATTTTATTGGGTAATGGTGTTTGAATATCGTGTTTTGAGAAATTTTCTATCATTTTGATATAGTGGATTTTATGTTCTTGATGATCTAGTGAAAATTATGGCCTTTTAGGGATTTTTTTATAGTTGTTGATTTCAAGCTCACTTGATTTTCATGGTATGTGGGATTTTTATATACCTTTGGTAGAGTTTTTCAATAATAATAGTTTCCATTCAAGTATTAAAGTGGCACAATATGAATCATTTTATGGAAGGATATGTTGTACACCAAGTTTTTGGGATGATGTTGCTGAGAGAAATCTAGTGGGCCTAGAGATTATGGGGGAAACAATTGTCAATGGTGAAATTATTAAATCCCATATGAAAGCAGATCATAGAAGGAAAAATAGATATGCTGGTAATAGAAGGTTGGATTTGGAATTTCAAATGTGAGATCACATTTTCTTGAAATTATCTACATAGAAGGGTGTTATATGTTTTGGGAAGAAATAGAAATTGAGCCCTAGGTATATTGGTCCTTCTGAAATTCTATAGAGACATATAGTTGTGGATTATCATTAAGAGATTCCACCAAGCCTTTCAAATGTGAAAAATGTGTTTCACACCTCATTGTTGAGAAAGTATATGCTAGACCCAACACATGTACTCAATTATGAAGGAATCGAATTAGAACCTGACTAATCTTACTATGAAGAGCCTATATAGATTTGGGACACTAAAGAAGTAGTGTTGATAAATCGAATGACTTGGTTGGAAAAGGTACATTGGAAAAATCATAAAATTGAAGACTCTATATGGGATCATGGGGTTCTTATGATGAAAAAGTATCCAATTCTTTTAGTGAGGTGACATTTTGGAAATTTCCAGGGTGAAATTTATGTAGGAGGGGTGAATTTAACAACCAAAAATTGGATAAATAAAATTTCCCTTATTATGATTATTTTATATTGTATGAATCAAATAAGAAAGAATGGAAAACAAAATAAAATCTTTATAAATGATGAATAATATAAATTAAAGGTATTTATAGATGATAAAAAACCTATTCCAATGAAACAATAACATGCCCTTAGGAATGGTAATATTTCCTTTATGTGTATTAAATCATCGAAATAAATATTAAACTCTCCGATGAATGTATAAATAATATTTAGTAATATCATAATTGAATGTATTATATTATAATATCATAGTAAAAGTAAGTGATTATTATAAATAATATATTTAAGTGTTGGTATTTTTATATGTCCTAGAAAATTAATCACCATATTATAATTAATAAAATACTTTAAAATAATTTTTTTATAAGATAGTTTCATAAATATATATTGTTTAGTATTATAATTTTAAGATAATTTTATGTGACATTAGTAAATTTTTAAATGTGTTGTAAAATCAGTTTTAAATCTAAAATAAATATTTTCAATTAAATAATGATTTTATTTAAAAATTAAATATATATATTCAGAAAAATATTTGGAGAAAATAGATTCAATTTTTGATTTTTACATGTCAAAAAAATGGTATGGTGATTTTTTGGGATTTTTCTAAAATACATGATTTTTTTTGTGAATAGTAAAATATGTTAATTTTTAGTATAGATACATTGTATGCTAAATAAACTATTTTTTTGGAGTAGATGATGTATTAACCCTTGGTTCAAGATCACATGAAATTATTACTCTATATATTCACATGAATCAACACTATTTTCTGTTTTGATGAAAATAAAAAATTAACGTATAGAATAATGAGAAATTACCCCTCTCTTGCACTATAAAAACCACCATGACCCCTTCTTCTCTCCACTCCTATAATCCTTAAAGCATGTAAATTTTATAACAAAATCCCCTTACCTATAATATACCAACATCTAGTATTCCTTGGCCTTTTTAAAATACCAGAACCCCATCCCTTTAGGAGGTTCTCAAGGATGTTAATTCAGAAGGTATATCAATTTCCCAATTCTTTTAATTTCATTAAAATTTGTTTTATATTATTATTATATACTTACATAATCTGTAAAAATGATAATGGTAACTCAATTATCATATATATACTATAATTATATCATTTTAATGGATGATCCATCATCAACCTCTTCACTCTCACGCTCTTATTTTAAAAATGAAATCATCGTTAGAGAGGTTCCGATTTACAAACATTATAGGAGATGAACATTCATTCTAAAATTTGACATTCAAGGTAGCTCATGATATCATTATTATGGTAGATCCTGATTATAAAACATGTCTTATATATTATATATTTTTATATAACAATTTTATATAATGATATTAAATAATAGTAGAGAACTATTTCATTGAGATAAAAAAACTGCTAACATTTAGTTAAACAATTATCATTAATAGGTTACCAAATGGTAAATAATAATATATAGAATGGAAATAGTACATAACAACTATTACACATTTTTTATTAATAACATTAAATTTAAATTTTTTATAATTATAACCAATTTATATGACCTCCATTAATTATAATGAAGCAAAGAAATTATGAAATCAAGTGATTAAACACACCGGGATGTTGTAATTTAATCTTAAAACATTTCAATAAGAATATAAAAGAACATAATAAAACATATCTGAATCAAATACATGAATATGATATTATTAATTATTTAATTAATGGATTTATGTTTATTATCCATGATGTTATTGTCAATTGCAGAACACATTTAGACATAAGGTAATGTTTTTATCCCGAACCAGTATTTTCATTCATGTTACACTTTTTATCTTATTTACACAATGAAATTATTAATTTTATTATTAAATCCTGATATAGTATGTTTTAATTTTAAATATATATTTACCTATAATATAAATTCTTTATTTTATGATGATTTACATGTTTTAAAAGGATCATTCTAAAATTATAATAGATAGAAAACCCAATTCAAGGGAACTTCTTGAATTATTTCCTATTTTCAAGTGAAGTATATAATCAATATTAATCCAAAACTATTATTCTAAAAATAACTCATTTTATTATAAATTAAATTTATTATTTCACTTCGGGTCTTATAAAATTATTTTTCCAAAATAATAATTCTTTACAATGTAATAGAGTATTCCTCTTCAAATTAAGGATTGATTTTATCATATTATTTTCATCAAATTCAACACACGTATTGATTGTTATGTTTAATTGGGATTAATATTTTATTATATCATATAAAATGTTTTACTAAATGGATTAGTATCAGTTTGAAAGTGGATTTTCTATCCTTATATCATTCACCAAACTACTCAAAATGGTTAATAATTATGTTTAATGATTGGTGAATGTTATTTACACTGCTTATGGAAAATTTGTTTATGTTTGACCACATTGAAATGAGAAATTACTTTTAATTATATGTGATGGGTGGGGAACACTAAAGCACCTAGATGTATCATCGAGTATCATAAGACAAAATAGTATTGGGTTTAGTGTAAAAGGTTACCCTAGTATTTCTAGATGTCTTGGTTGAGGTATAAAAAATATGTTTCAGATGTCCGATATTATACATTACCTCATTATAATACTAGTAATTTATTGTCCATTTGTTTATTTGACTAGTAGATTATCCGTTGTTATGGAATATTATGGAATTATTTATTTAGTTGTTATTCGTCCCATATTATTCTAATGTTTAGGTTTTACATGCATGTGTACATTTATTTATTCTTCATGGCTTATTAATTATGGTTCCGCAGAATTACATACCCTTATTGATCATCCAATCTCACCCCTTTTATATAATTTATTTTTCCCATGGGCCCAATGAATTATATTATGAATGACTTGCTGGCATAATCAAGATGTTTATGTGAATTTGATATGTTGAATATCATTTCATGCTGTAATGTGAAAAATATTTATGTATCTTGTTTTAGAATGCCACTAAACTATTCATTCCTAATATATAAGACTTAATTGATTATATGAAAATGAAATAAACGAAGGCACTAACTTAAAGAAATTGGAGTCAGGGTGATAAAATTTTCCAAGGAACACACATTGACCAGATACTGATGAGGTTCAATTTAGAGGAATCTATGACATAAATGGTTATAATGTCACATGGTATAAAAATTTCCATTAAATATTTTTCTCACGAACAAGAGGAAATAGAGAGAATGAGTAAGATCCCATACACATCCGTGATAGGGTCTATATTGTAATTCATTTTTTATAGAGATTAATGTTTCTTATGCTTTGAGAACATAATATATATATATCAATAAGATGTATGAATAGTCTTGGGATAATTTTATGAATACCATTAAGTATCTAAGGCAAGAAATAGATATATTATTGTATTATTGATGTGTTTAAGAGATAAGACCTAGGGCTTATTGAGAATCTATATTTAATAAAATAATAATGATCTAATGGCATAATCTAGATATATTTTTTATTTCAATTGAGGAGATGTGACTAGGAAATGTTATATGATACTAATTTTTTGGATTCTACAGTGGAGTATGAATATATAGTAGATTTTAAAATACACATGGAATAATTTTGGATTTAAATTATTTTTAAATGATATTGAAATGGTTCCTATAAGTAAATACAATTTCACTGTTTACTGGGATAATATTTCCACAGTGGATCACTCCTAATAGGTGATGTCACTCCAATAGAAAAAACACATATGTAAAAATTTTCATATCTTTATTGATTTTTCTCAATGAGGTGATGTTTCAGTCTGTTGAGTTTCAAAAATGGAAAACATGATGCCAACCTTGGGAAATCCTTTATCTCAATAGATTCATGATTTTTTTAGATGGAGCTAGTGGTCTGATTTTTTTTATTTTCACACTCCTATAAGTGGGAATCTGTTAGACATGGTTCCCTCAAGCTGACTTAGTTAAATATTGATTACATTTTTCCATTATCAATGAATTTTTATATCCACATTATTTTTTCCACTACAAGAAATTTTTTGGGATAATTTCCTGATAATATATTTCATAGGGATAGATCATTGTAGATCACTATTATAATGATAACTTAGTGGTTCTAAGAATTTATTAATGAATCATGTTCTATAGTTGAATTATTTTGTCTAATAAAATGTAGAATGTACAAGATATTATGGGTGGTAGGATCATAAGAAATTCGGACACCTTCAGATGGTGTTCTCCTCACATAATCTATAATATTTTAGGTTTTGAGAAATGATCTCTCAAATAGGAAATCCTCATTACCATGCATCCTTGGATGTTCTTATATGAACACATGTGTATTTTTTCATAGATATTATTATTATCATTAGTGGATTTCATGAATAGTGTATTTTTATTTATTGATAAAAACCATTATGGCATATATTTTCATAGGGTTATGATATATTGGGGACATCAAAAAAGAAATTACATTTATGGATAATTTGAGAAAGTATTTGTCTCCACTTTTCCAAAATAGAATTTGATATCTCAAAACCACTGAGGTTAATATAACCACCTTCATAAATTGATTTCCACTATGAATAATGGGAGGGTTAATCTTTATAATGTAAAAAAATAAACTGATCATATAGTTCTATAGAACCAACATACATCCTTAATGCATTGAGATATCATGATAAATGTATTACGTTACATAGGTTGTGTTCAAAGAATGTTGGAAATAATTTCAACATTAAATTCAATATATATTGTGTTCTATATGGGGGTTTCTCGATTCTATAAATTTACAATAGGTGGTTATGGATAATTCCACTTATAAATAGACATACATGGTCACACACTCTATGTATAAATAATAATTGTTAAATTTAGGTGTTGAATTTGTTAGATTAAAATAAATAATATTTACTCAGGTTTGGTTGATTTCCATAATTTTGTCAATTTTCATTCAAATGAATATTTTAGTTAAATAGTAATAATAATAAATATTTAATTTCAATTTTTTAGAATATTTTAAATTATATTAAAAATTTTATTGACAAAAAACATCGTTCTCATTGTGAAGATTATTATCTCATGAAATATTTCAAGTTTCATGTTGGAAATCAATGATGATTTACCTTTAATCTAAAATCATATTGGTTACCATATTCATTTCATTGCAAGTGGGAGTGATCTTTTAAGGATGTGGTATTTCAATATTCCAAAATAAATAATAAATCTATTGATAACAAAAATCTTTATGGGGTCCCATGGACATAGAAAAACAATGGAATCACTTTTATGGAATATATTGATAGAACAAATACATCAATGTATAATCATTATAGGCCATATATATATTTTTTAAAATAAATTATGTTGGATTAAATATTTTTACATATCATTCAATAAAAATATTATTTATAGAAATTTTCCATCATTGGATATAATACATACTCAAATGGTGAAATATCCTAGTCCACATCCTACCGAAAATAAAGGATTGCACACTATTACAGAGGTAGTGAAAGGAATTTGATTATTATTGGAAAGGGATTCATCCACATTCATATAGAGAGTAATGATTTCTTTTTTTTTTTGGAATATTATTGGTAATGTTCATCTAAAACATTGAATTCCAAGGATCTTCAAATGGGAAATTATTTTAAAACCCCTCAATCAGTTACATTAAATAGTTTGCATTTGGGGTAAATAAATTTTTCTTATTTGGGTGTTTGGAATCCTAAAATTACAAAGGATCTTGTTACATTCATCATAATTCCTCTAATTTCTAATAATAATACACTTATTGGTGAACTAAGACTATTTACTATAGTAATAACTGATACAATTTTTATGATAAGCTCTTAGATGTTATTATTTTCCTTTCCAATGATCACAAAAAAATGATGTAAAGTTATAGTATGAATATGTAACCATTTTTGTGTTGAATCGAGAATTATATGAAATTACGTAAATAATTTCAGAGTTATCTAGAAATAATAGAGTCCATAACCTAATGCTGATGCTTTAAAATATATGAACAAAAATTAAAATGGAAAAGATATTGTTTTCTGAAAAATTGATCCTGAAAGAAAGTATGACTCTAGAAATGAGTAAAAAAATAACAATTCCTTTTACTTAATGAATACTAGTGGAAATTATAGGAATATTCTTGTTGATGAATAATAATGGTAGAATATGTTAGATATACCTTCCACTAAAATACACGTGGTCAATTTTTGAGTTTCAATTGAATCATGAACTCTAGGTATTACTGTAATTTTTTTTTGAAATTAAAAATTACATTTAGAGATGGATGAATCTAGGAAAGTAGTGAACTTAATGGAATCCTTTAACACACATATAAATGATGTAATCTCACATCAAGATTCTAGACTGGTCATAATAAAACAATCTTGGGAAACTCAATATACATATAAATTTGGATAAAATTATTATATGATGGGATCAAATAATGATGGTAAAATCAATAAGGCTACTCATAAAATAAAAAATTACATCTATAAACTCTTGAAGTGAATTCTACTAAAAAAATTCCCCATAAAAAATCTATTTATTTTGGTAAATCCAACTGAGAAAACTCTATAAATCCTCAATATTCCTCTATGACTCATCACATTCATCAAAATATGGGTACAGAGAATGATTTAAAATTAATATGCATCATCTGGAGTATGAAAGATCCTATAAATCTACATATACAAAAAAATAAATGGTTTCGAATCACATTCCTCAGAAATTGTCTATGAATTCTATTAGATTCTCTAATATATACATCATTCATCATTATGTCTATTAAACAAAAGATTTCATCTTGATGGAACATTCTAATACACACAATGATTTAGGTAATGGTGGAAATTCCCAGATAAAACATGCTCATGTAGATAATGTCTCCACTATATCAGAGAATACTGCAAAGTAGGAAACTAAAACATTAAATAGTGGATGAAATAAAACCATAATAGAATCCCCCTCCATATCAAAAAATTATGATACCTTACTGTATCATAAAAATGACCATTGATGTTTGAAATATTAGGGTAGTCCTAATGATATTTTGGTGGAAAAACAATGCCTTACTACTCATAATTTTTCATTCCAAAGGTATTAAGTGAGCTTCTCTAGTTTATAAACATTACAAAATGAGAAATATTATACACCAAGAAATAGCAGGGAAAATATATTTCCATCAGAAGATAAAAATGGGAAAATTATTCTGGTAGAAGGAAAAATTGGGACTCTATCTCCAAGAATAATTTCAAATTAACATTATATTCTTGAATTTTCAGTGACTAGGAAACAATGATTTAATTATCTAAAATTTTAATTTTATTAATATTAATAAGACCGATATTCAAGGTATTTTTCAACCATATAATATTTTTTGATGAAATTTCTTATTTCTAAAGAATAAGGTACTATCTTATAAAAATCATTATTCTAGTAATGATATAAAAATACATTGTGTCTTACCTTATTATAAATGGAAATGAATCTCATCTATCAATTCTATAGGATATATGGTTAGTCTCAATAATAATTTTTTTCAAAGGGGTTTTTTCCATTTCATCTATGATTACAATATATACCATGGAAGAAGGGAGTTATGGAAGAACATATTTTTTTCTTTCATCTAAATAAATACTTAATGGGTTTATCATATAAACATCAATGAAATACTAAATTTATATGAGAGGCTATGAATGGTCATATTTTCAACTTCAATCCGATATTTTATGAAATTTATAGATAATATGATCCAAAATGATGCAAATATTTAGGGGAAAATATACTTGTTATATAATGCATGTCCACAAATGGTGGTTATTACGTTGGATTGGTATTTTTTTCAATTCTGTAGACTTTTATTCATGGGAATAAATCTTAAACACCACTCATGAAATGATTAATTTATATCACCACCCATTATTGAAAAAACTAATCACCAGTTGTTTGAAACCATTCTTTAATTTATACTCAAAAATTCATGGAGATTACATCTGGTTTGTAAAAGATTTGTTGAATATACCTTGAAATATTTTATTTATATGTATAATTCTTTCTCATATTTTTTAAATATGAAAATATATAAGATAAAGTTTAATGTTTAGAGTTGAGAGTTAGTTATTCGCATTTATAAAGATATTATCTGACTTGATTCTTTTCTATGCATCATCAGTGAGAGTGATAATGGTTGTGATTTTTCAACAGGTATTTAAAAAGAAAATCTGATAACTCATGACCTCAATACCCTATGAAATTTCAAATAATATATACAAAGAGAAGACTCTAAAGTAAAATCGATTAAGTAGAGTGATAAGAACTAAAAATATTCAATTATCATCAAAGAGTTTGGAAACTCAATAGACTCTTAGTTATTCTCAGTGATAGTGGAGATATTTTTTACAAAAGATATCATTTGGATTCCAATGTTATCTCTTATTAAAATAACCTATTTGATAATCCAAATACTAGAATATTCATGATTTATGGCATCATTCTCTGCCATGTCATACATGACAATAATTAAATTCATACCCCTATTACCCATGAATTTGATATCGATAAAGCTGTATTTTATAAAAAAATATTAGATCCCCTATCTTGGATGTTTTAAAAAATAGTTTATTTCATAAATTATGAGAAATTATTCATGGTTGGGTTTTCAGGTTTTCCATTAATTTTTTCAAAGGTAGAGAGTTGTCATATGGAATTAATTATTGATTCCATACACTCATTTTTAAAGTTGATGTTGCGAATTAGATTCATATTTTCAAACATATAGCCCTTGTCAACACTATATTCAAAACTAATGGAAAAAAATAAATCTTATAGCCATTCCACCATTGAAAACATGAATTTGTCTTCCAACTATTTTGGATTCATTAATGGTAGAACTGTTCAATATTTCTTAATCATTTCTTCTAAATTGTTTATCCTCTTCAAGAAAGTATCCTAAGGATGTAATATCACTCTGATGATTTATGTAAATTCTACATTAATAAGTTATATTAAAGATTCATTTTCATGGATTTAACCAGGTTTGGATTGCATTATATTTTTTAATGGATTATAATTCCTCTGATATTAGCTCATATATCAGTGATTATCAATTTTTCTCCGGAGGTGTAATTGACATGCTCAGGAGGTGTCAAAAAATTTTTACTCTCTTAATTTTTATTTCTCTATTGTTTGATACTATTTAAGATTTATCCTACTAAATATTTTTAATTATAATAAAATCAACCCCCTAATGACTGTAGTGGCCTTAATTGCTCCAATCATTTAAAAATTGTTTATGAAATTATCCTATTCAACCATAGTGACTAAATAAAAATTAAGAACATAATAAAATTATTTACTACATTATGAAAAAGTATTGTGGTAGAAGATTAGTTGGAAAAAGTCATTCTTATACATCTGAAATGATATTCCTACAGTGAGAAAGTTGAAATTATCAATGTGATAGAAATCAGAGAAGGTTTTATTCTATTCACATATCATGGTGTCCCTATGTTTCGGGTAAAATATTGTGTTTGTCATTTTAATTACAATGTGATCCAGATTAGAAATCAGTTGGAGTTCTAGAGATGAAATACGATGTTGATTCAAGGTAGGTTAATCCATGTGAATGATATTATTGTATCATTTTTTACTCATTTATGATATATAAGTGGACATCCACCCCATTATTAATATCAAAACATATATAATAAAAAATTATAGTGGAGTAATATATTAGAGAAGACTAGTGATAGTACCATGGAATCCATTTTTTAAACATATTGTTTATAGAGGTTTTAGTATTACAAATATCTACAAATTAAATAAATCTTTATAGGATAAAATCACATGGAGGATGATAGATGAAATTTCAGCGGGATAATATTTCTGTGATCTAGATATTAAAGCATCCTAAAAATCTTGTATTTGAACGATGTGGACTCATCTATATGGAAGACACCAATTAATTTATTACCCATTTTTTTTAGTGAATCCTTACTAGATGGAAAACATAAATTCATTCCTTAATTTATATTTATATTGATAGATATGTATTTCCATTCATAAAACTATAATTTTTCCTTATTTATCACATGAAAACATGGATTGATCAAGGAGAAAATAGATAATTACTTAGACGTGACACCTATATAAGAAAAGGAAACTGTTTTCATTTACATATTTAGTAATGGATATGACACTTTAGTCTGGGAACCATGTAATAATGGACTCACTCTTCAGCATTATTCAATCTAGGGGAATTCCAAGTCATTAATGTAGTTAGGATAAGACTTTGAGGAAAACAAAGCTTTTATCCTCTACAATTTTCTATGTATCACAGGTTTTTTATTCCAAAAATTTTATTAATGATTTTTTATAGACTATTAAGATAAATTTGTACCTGATATATTTCCTATGTAATCATCATAGGGATTATATTGATCATATATATATTAGGTGTGTTAATACTTCAGTATTATGGATAACCCTTTATAACCTTTTAAAGTCATATTCTCTTATAAAGATAGCATCTAAGAGTACATCTATATATGTATTTATCTACCTCTTCTTCAACTACATACGAACCTCTTTCTCATGGACACATATATATACATTCATGTGACATGGACCAACTATAAAATATTGGTTCATGATATCACTTATTTCTATTTATTATCTTCTTTGACACGAGTCATAATTCTTGTGAAAACTAAAATTCTATTCAAAATGGATATTTTAAAAATTCTATACAAGAACTAATCATTATTAATCATTGTGGTGTTATAGGTAATTGTCATCCTCTTTATGAAAAAATTGAAGTCATGTGGATCTCTATAATTTTATGATTGATGAAATGTAACTTAAATGGGGCTTCATTTGGAAATTCAGGACCTTCTATATATGTTGTGATCTTTATAAATCCCAATTAAAATGTAATGTGATTACTTTGTGGTAATCCTGGAGTATCAAAACCTCTTGTCACTTAAATTATATTTATAATCAATTCTTTTGAAATGGAAAAACAATTTGGATGGTTCAAAATGTGTCTTGAATGTTAGTCAACAATTTTTGTGTAATATTTTAGTAATGGAACTATTCATCTCTCATGGGAACTAATTAACATATAGAGAAACATTATGGAATCTATTTCAACCATGAAATATAACATCACACATGAATTTAATGAAGAAAACTATTTGGTTTTTGGGATTTAAAGATAAGGGTAATTTCTTTTGACATGATGTGGCTTAATGATGTACCTTATAATATTTTTCCCATTTTCAAAGATATTATTTTACGAAAACCAAATTTCATATTTTTATAGTTTTTTATTCAACAAATGATTCTTTACATTTTTCAAAAATTTTAATAACCACATAAAATGATTTCATAGTGATTATCATAGAGTAATGAAGTGACATTTCTTTATTTAATGATCACGATTCGAGGATAGTTAAATGTAGATGATAAGAATAAAAGTGAGCATAACAAGAAAATTTGAAATGCTAAAAATTATATTTATTCATATTTATAATATGTCTCATGCTTCAAAAGATTCATATTATTATTATTATTAATTGAAATGGAGTCATAAAAGATTACTAAAGTTGATAATGGTTTAGTGTGTAATTTTCTAGCCCAAAACCTTCTATAAAAAATATCTACATATATCATGTTCCATATATCAATTTTTGGATTGAAAAAATGGATAGAGATTGACATTTTAAATCACAAAAGTAAATTATATCTTCCTCGTATCTGAATCTTTAATGTGATCACCATGACTAGTTACTCATTTGAGAAAAATTCTTCTATGAAAAACCATTGAAAATGTAAGAGATCATGACTGGAAAAGACATCATACAACATTTATATGCATTCTTCCATAGATAGTAGTTCACTAGTTGATCACCACTAGTGGGATTTTTCACTTGGATCCTCTAATACAATGGATGTGTAATGAGATAAATTCAACCATATCATTAAACTAAGTTGAATTACATGTTGTGTTAATTATATATCATATTAAAAGTTAATAGTAAATTACTTGTTAAGATCAATTTATTATAGTTATAGAACTTCATTCCCATTAGGTATTTTCATATTTTAATTACTCATGGCCTTTGTATCATAAGAAGCAATTATTAGATGTGATTTAATTCTAAAATATAAATATCTCAAACAAAACAAGATTCTTTTGTTTTTCCTAAAACCTATAATATTATTATATGTTCTCTAATTATCTTATGAAATATAAACTAAATGGTTTACCACATTAGAAAATAAAGGCTTTTCTGCGAGATGATGATCCTAGTGTTGAGGAAAATTTTGGTTTCACCACATACTTATTCTCGAAATCCGAATGGAAAATTGTTTCTCCACATGTTTATTACACCATAAATGAGGAATAACATAATGAAAATGTTGAAATTGAGGAAATCGTAAGAGGTAAAAAAATTATGTATTTGAAGAAAGAGGAGTATCATAACCAAATATTCATAAACAAGATTATTATGGTGATAATAAAATTATTAAAATATAATGTTTTATGTTATTTACATGGTGAAACCTAATGATCTAAGAAGGTATATTCTCATTAGTTAAATTGGGAACACCACTCTAATTCTAGTGTTGATCGATGTATATATGTGTGATAGTGGTGTGATTTTTATGAAGGTACTAATTTGGGATGATATTAGCATAACATTATGATATACATTGTCTATTTTGATAAAAAAATAAATTAAAAAAACAATTACATAATCTTAATTATACATTATAGTGTGCATTTATACTAGATGCATGTCTAATGAAATCTGTATTGTTAGTCTGTAGTAAGGAGCATAGAAGTTTCTAAGATATTATTTTGAACAACTATCTCAGGAAAGATGACGTGAAAGTAAATATTCACCCATAATTGTTAAATTCAAACATTATAAACCATGAATCATTGAATGAATTTATTAAAAATCACGAGGATGACTTTTTTAGAAAATTGTGATTAAAAAGTTATTAATTGGAAATATGTTTTTTAATCACACTTATTAATATTTAATAATTTATGAAATGGGTACATAGTTATGAAAAATAGACATCATGCATTAAAACTAGCATACCCATACTATTAATAATGTTTGTTGAATGCTCCATTGGAAAAAGAAGTGATGTATTTTATATCTACAAAAAATCTTTTTCATGGCATGAAATAACAATATAATTATGTTTCATTGTTTATATATAGATTTATGAATTAAAATATAAATCCACTTAAATTCCACACAAAGTTATATGGATGAAGACTAAAGTATATAAAGACATAATAATAGCATATAGAAACCCATATT
This sequence comes from Viscum album, assembly GCA_963277665.1. Lineage (NCBI taxonomy): Eukaryota > Viridiplantae > Streptophyta > Magnoliopsida > Santalales > Viscaceae > Viscum > Viscum album. The sequence continues at coordinate 1,843,313,879 of OY728132.1, read as the reverse complement.
GTGTATTATAATAATGTTTAAATATTAAATAATATAAAAAAGTACATTAAATTAGCGTGTCATTAAAATGACTACTTATTTTGAAAATATTCTCTATTTGGTTTAAAAATAGAATAATCATATTATTTACCTAATTAATAACTATTTTGGGTGGTCTTGAATAGGCCAGAATAATATGGGAGCATTAAAGATGTAGGTTTTACAGAGTTTCCATGATCATTCATTGAGAATGAAATTCACAATAAGACATAGATAAGGGAATGGAATACATTGAGGAAAAAATAAATGTTCTAGAAAAAAAGATAATTGGATGTTTTATTTGATAGATAATGTTTTGGGAATGAATAAAAATGAAAAATAAATACAAAAACAATGACTACACGATGATCCCCCCTCCAGTGTTAAGACTTGACTAAAACCACAAAGGCCTACCTTACAATAAATAATCTATTTTTTCATAAATACTTTTGATATATTTGAATCAAGAAGACACTAATATCATTCCAAAAATAATATTCTATAGGGTGAAATTGATAGTGATTTAAATATATCAACCCTCATTGCCTTGTCATGAGTGGTACAATGTACAAAATTTGAATAGATATTATATTCCACAAAAAACATATAAAATATCATTTTAGTGTAGGAATTTAGATATCTCAAGACTTGAAAATAAATATAACGTTTTTTCTAATGATTTGGATGTTAATATTGTTGAACATTCTAATGGAACATTAAAAAAATTGTCATTTGATCTTGAAAAAATTCATGTCGATATCGAGGTATTTCCATTACAGTTTATTATTATTCATAAACATTAAATATTAATAAAAATGGCATGAAAGAATGATTTTTTTTACAATTACTAAAATGAAATTAGAAAAATGGGTTCAAATAAAAATAATATAACATATGAACTAGTCAATTCAAAATAACTTCTGACAGTAACTTAACACCACCCATTCAACTAATCCACTTTCTATTATTACATGTTCATGATGATCCTAGGGACAAAGATGATAATAAGAGCATAATTTATTTTTATGAAAAATATTTTTATCAGCCATCACATTAATTTTTTGTTTTGAGAATGTAGATAAAATACTCTTGCATATATTGTTGTGAGTCTCTATATTAATGATTTAATTTTTTAGATTCAATGTATATATAACCAAATAATAGTGCATAAAATATGAAATTAATCAAGAATTTAATACAAAACATTCATTATTCAATATATAAACACCGGGGTGTTTTTTAAATTTTGATTAAATGAATGGAAATTATGATTGTGTGGTGATTGAATATAATCAAAATAATGTGGAGGGTCTATGAGAACATAAATTCCATCAAATTCTAAAAATGAATTAGTTTTAATGTATATATATAATTTTATATCCCTTTTATCACATATTTCATAAATAATTACATAATTTTATCAATGATTTGAACTATATGAAAGAATAAAAAGGTAATGATAATGGTTATTAAATTTAATATTTTATGAAATATATTTTATTTCTTCAAAAAATAAGTATCCCCAAAGAGTCATTTTAATGATAATTAAAATTCCATATTACTTATTTATTTTTCATATATTTATTTATATTTTTTTAGTATGACAAAAAATGTTGACAATCCATTTATTTGGTAGAGGAAAGAGATTTGTTTAAAAATGTGTGGGGAGAATATATGGTGTATAAATTTTTGTAGACGTCATGAAGCATTGACTTCAAACTTGTTATTTATTTAATTTTATCATCATTTGATCAACCTATTTTTCAGTTACTTTTATTAACAATTTTATCTATTAATTAATAATTTATTATTCATAGATTTCATGAAGATGATAATTTGCCAATTATTGAATAATTTCCGTCAATTTGTTCCTCTACGAAGGGAAAAAAATAACAAATGAACATCAATTTTGGAAAATTGAATTAATAAGGACGATGCAATCGGGAACTATAATTTTTTTCATTGAGTTATTTTTTCTTTTCATGATACATCTAGGTTTGGTATTTGTATTTAGGATTATAAATGAGTAAAATTGAATGATAATAGTTTAGAAATGAAATTCTAGTTAAATACAAGTTTCACTCAATATGAATTGATCATATATTTTTTAGTTATCTTGATATAATAGGTAAATGACCCATAATTCTGTGGGGATGTCTAGGAATAAATCACATATCAAAATATACCATGGCATATGATTTATTACTCAAGGATCATGTTTTTAGTTTAACTGTGATATTTTACTTCAAAATTAACACTAGTAACTAAAAATAAAAAAACTTATAATATCATTAATAATTTGGATACAAATAAATAAGTCATTTTTATGTTTAATAATGATACACATATCAATATGGATCACGGTAGGGCTGGTATCATTTATTGTCTATGTAATTTTTTAAAGTGGAATTTTAGTTCAAAACATGTGTCAATCACTAAAAACAACTTAAAATTCTAGGATTTTCATTATATATTAAGAAAAATTAAATAAGTGATTTTAATGTGTTGGAATCAGCTATATTTCAATATGATACCTACTGTGGCTGATATAATTAAAAGTGCATGTGTTCATTTAGAAGTGATATATTAGTTTAAAATAAATTTCACATACTGAAAATATAGAAAACATTCTTATATTTTATTGAAACATTTGTAAAATTATCCATGAATAATTTGTGACATGTAGCAATCAACCATAGGTAAATTTGGCACATGGTGTGCCCGGTATTACACTAAGTGCTAGTTTTTTTTATTAAAGGTGAAATTTTAGTTCAAAAAATGTTTCAGTCACTAAAATAAAATAATACAAACTTTAACATTCCTTATATATTTGAAAAATGATCCATACATCATTTTTGACACTTATAAATCAGTTACAGAGTAATCAGACAATTGGTGTACTTAATATGACGCATATTGTGTCTTCACATTTGAAAAAGTAATTTTAGTTTTAATAAAGTTTTAATCACTAATAATATTTAAATAATACTATTTTTGTATTGATATTTTATTGAAAAAAATTAATATGTCATTATCATTATTTAGGAATAAAACACATGTTATTTTGAAAAATGGTGCGCCCAATATAACATAATGTACACTTTTTTAGTTAAACATCATCTATTTTGTTTAAAATATGCATCACATCCTCAATACTAAAAAAGAGCTCGGATTGTCTTGAAGATAGAGTAAAATGATCCATATGTGATTTTTCTGTGTTACAATCAATATCATGTCAATATGACACATGATGTGGTCAGTATGACTCGAAGTACATGTTTTTTATTTGGAATTGATATTTTTGTTCACAAAAAATTTCACCTACAAAAAACAAAGAAAATATGTTGCGATTGTATTTATATATTAGAAAATTCGTCCATAATCAATTTCTATTTCATATTAATCTAAAAAACCTCATTTTGGAAAATGATGGTCTTGATATAACACAATGTCCATTTTTCAATTTAAATGTATCATTTTACTTAAAACAATGTTTCTCTTATTGAAAATTGAGAAAGTGTTCATTATTTTTCTTAATAATCCTAAATAGTAATCTATAAGTCGTTTAAGAAATATTAGAATCATCATAACATCATTATGGACCAAAATGTTGATGGTATGATTTAAAATGGGAATTATTATTTAAAATAAACATTTTATTACAAAACCAACTATATTTACTGAAAATTGCTGAAACAAGGATATATTGTCTTGATACTTCATGAAAAATCCCCATAATTCAATTTTTAAATGTTTGAATGGGAGACATGTTAATATGATACATGACAGTTTTAATAATTCTACTTTTACCCAGTATGACATGGAAATATTTTGATGAATATTTATGTAACTAGGTGTTGATCCCACATGGGATTTCAAGGCTTGATGAAACATTGTGCGGGGAGATTAAAACTATTAAAACTATTATAATTATCACATGCATTAATTTTTTTTGGAATAAATTGTTTTCCCATTATTTGGGATCTCTATGGATAATTTTGATACCACATTTGATTCTGAATCATGGGGTTTACCCAAATCTCCACCTCCAGCTTTTCGACGTCAGATGTATGGTAGTGGATTCTATTGAGGGTAATTTAGGTATATTAATAATTTTATTTAATTAATTCATATAATTCTTATAAATGTAATACCATATTTATCAATACCCTATTTTAGAAAATCTCATTGGTTTGCCCAATAACCCCGGGGTAATTCCATATGAGATTTGTTATTTATTGGTGGATTAGGACTAAAGTATGATATTGATTGTATAGTGGTGGATTGAAAGGAATGAATCAAATGATGTGAATTTTATTCAACCATGGAGAAAATTATATTAACCAATTATTAATCCTTATTATGGTAGGTCTCATTATTTGAGGGTTTCCACTCATATTAATTTCATAACTGTGGATTCTAACGATCTTATTATTTGATTTTTCATTTTCTATTCTTTTCCTAAGATTATTCAGAAAAATTGAAATCCTTAAATAAATTTACATAATTAGTGAATTATATCACACTTTATTTTCACTTTTTTCATTGTCCAAGATCCCATCATCCAATGAATCTCGTCACCTAATTTTATGTAAATTCATCCCCACCATTCATTGTGTTCCTCGTCATTGGGCCATAGGTTTGGTTTTCTAAATTATTGGGGAAGTTTTATCATGGATGAACCCTATGATTCATGTATGTTTTGGGGAAAATGATAGAGAGTTTTTATTTGTACAGAATGAAATGAATTATATGGGATGCTTCATGGATCTGTGATCTGTAAAGGAGACGAGCAAAGAGGCGTGCTACGAGACATGTAGCGACACATCAATAGGTAATCAGCTTACTATTTTTGTCCACTATATTCATGGAATAAATGGTTAGATGCATTAACATGAAATTTTAGGAGGTTAAATTGGATATTTCACATTGGTGAAGAAGAATAAGTAACTATGTGAAAAAACTATGATTTCTATAAAAAAAACATCTATACGATCTGTGTTATGATGACCATATAAAATGTGGTCCCCCAATTATAGTATCAATGGTTTCAAATGAATATAAAAATAACAAACCATGTGAAACCACCAAATTCTATGTAACACAATGATGTCATCATAACATGTACTTTGGGAGTATGTGGGGAGGAACATAGTCAGACACATAATAATTGCCATTGTACATGGTCATAGCCATTTACATGGATATGCCTTGTATATCAATACATGACCTTGTAAACATGAACATGTCAATGTACATGGGCATGATCGAAATAGCACATGGACCATGTGTTATAGACAAATAATGTATAACCATTAATCATTGTGTACTGTAAAATGGGTTTTGAAGCCATTGAAAGCGCAGAACACAACCAAGAGGTGAAGAAAGGCCACACTTAGTCTAGACCCCTTAAATTCCACGTATTTTCCCAAGAATATTATTTCAGTCATATATTCTTCTTGAAGACATTGATTTTGGACCACACATATCATGCCCTAAGTGATTTTCCATAGAGAAAACAATGTTATCACTCATAGTTTAATATGAGATATTATGTGATATTTTCTGATCCTGAAAATTTTTTAGGTGACTCTTTATGATGGAAACCATCATGTAAGGATCATCAGAGTGATGATGAAGTCGGTAATCCACTAACACACCATTATGCGGTACCCATACTCTATACATGGATATAGTAGATAATATACCAAAATAGGGAACATTTACTCAATATATTTAGTTGTAATCCCCCATATTCAAGATCTGGTAGGGATTGGGTCCACCATTGAAGTTATATTTCCCTCAGTTGTGTGGGAAAATAATGTGATGTGGGGCCCTACTCACAGATTCTAGGGTGGGTGTGTAGGATTGAGGATTGGAGTTGTCACTCCCTCTATTGTGGTGCATATAGATATACCTTTGGACCCTCTTTATGGATTCTTGCGTGGTTTCACATGATTCTCGGAAATAGAGTTGGTTATTTGGAGATGTGGGATGACAGAACATTCTTAGATGGGCTATGGAGATGGAGGTCCCTATTCTCTATCATTTGGGTCCCTTGTAAAGTATATTTGGGTTTTAGTAAAATTTTCTCTTGTTTTATTGATTTGAATTTGTGGGTTGAGCCAAATTATGTAGTATACATCTATTTTTCCCTTTACAATTCAAAGATTTCCCAACCAGTTATGTATACACTCTCCTTTATATAGTGTTTTACCACATGTGTTTTGTCGTGTGTATATGACAGATTTATTTAAAGAGACACCATTGAAGAATAGTGATACTTTGTTTACATAGGATACCTATGGTGGTCAAACATGCTGATTTGGACATGAGCTCTCTCAGTATTATTCTATTACAATGTTTTTTATTTGGAGAATTCATTTAGGACTGGGTGAGTATTTATCCCAATACCATTTGGATTATATTTTCAGTCTCTGATTTTTTCCTATAGTTTATTACATTGATGGTTATACTATTAATGTTGTAGAATTTTAATTATTTTCCTACAGTTTTTCATGGAGATGGTTCTATACGTGCAGTCAGGTATATATGGTAAGGCCACCAATTTTATATATTTCAGACTTGTGCTTTATTCCAGAACCCATCCCATTGATGGTGGCATTGGTTTTATTATACCCATCCTTCTGTCGTCTAGGTGGATCCAGTGGGTCAGGTTCCGACATAGTGATATCAGAGGTAGTTAATCTACAAGTGGGTGTAGAGACATACCCATGGTGATGATTTTTTTGGAGCATAGGGTTACAATTTCATAGTGTATTGATTGTGGATTTTATCATAGGACCCCAGAGTAAGTGGGATGACCAAGGAATCCGTAGTCCATGACATTTTCTACCTGCCTTTAACTAGAAAAATTAATACATTGGTTATTGGGAACAATAAGTACATCCATCATATATTATTGAGTCTATTGTACGTTAGCTACCCATATATTCTCTTTAGTTATATTATGTCTTTAAAATTTTCATAATGACTCTACAAAAAATGATTTCCTATATTTAAAGACAGCGTCCTCATAATGACCCCCATCTCAGTCATTATGAGGATTTGAAAGAACCTATGATTCAAAGGGTTTGTTTTCTCAGATCCTTTCTCGATGTTGGTCCTCATAGTGATATGTATCATGTGATGTTTTGGGCTTTATTAGATCACATTAATGATTATTTATGATGTGGAATCAAGAAATTTATAAAGAGGGAAACATTCCCCTTCGAGAAATATTTTTTTTACATGATCCAATAACATGAAAAAAAGTTCAATTCCACCAAAAGAATGTATTGTTGAGATGTGTAGTATAGGTTCATTTAACATGACTGTTTGAGGTCATTTTCACTAAATAAGTTGTTCGAGTGGCCTTATTTTAAAGAGAAAGCATGGGAATAGGAAAAGATATCATCATTCAGTAGGGTCTTTTGACCCTGAGACTCTATGGGGGATAGAGGATTTACATATGTCTTCTCTACTGTAGTTTTAGTTTTTAAACACGAAATTTATACAATTTCAATGGATGTATCTTTTTTTGGGGACCAATGATACTAGTGGATCCTTTTTTCATTACCCTTGTGCTTAGATGATCTGGTAGAGAGAATTTGTGTTCAGAAACTTTTACTAATAGTGCGATAAGACTCAAAGAAGAGGTAAAACCACATGTGGTGTCTTTCAATAGAAAAAATTGATGAAATATAATGTTTTCATCATTGTGGAAATTTTTCTATTTTTTTATTCCAATATGATTTGAATCAGTTAGTGTTACACTATACACAATCTGGTGGTATATTAATTTTTTATATTATGGGATTTAATCCTATGTAGAGTATGTGGATAACATCTATATGAGGATACATATTATTTAATTAGTCTTATAGTATGAATAATTTTTAGAAGATAATTTGATATTTCATTTTCCATAGATGGTTAAAGAGTAAATGGATACTTTCTTTAATGATTTCATAGGTTTAACTCCCCATCTGATGTTTATTTTTGTATGGAAATGCACCTAGTAATGGATCTATATCTACGTTAGTATATTGTATGAGCTTGTGTATCTATGAGATATTAGGTTTTTGTTTGCGTAATCTTAATAGATGTGGCTCGGGAGACCTGGGGTGTTCTACTGTAAACACTTTGTTTTTTTCCTAAATGGAAAAATGGATGTTGAGGTTGGGTGTGAATTTACATAAAATTAATCGGGTTACTTGAAGGGTGGAGTTTCTACCCCTGAGAAATGATAAATTCCTTGACCAAAAGTTAGGGTGAAGTTGTTATAGAATAATTTACCTTAATAAAATTGATCTGTAACATTGGGTTCAAGAGAAAGATATACTAAGGGTGGATTCATAGGGCCTCTACAGATTCCATGAGTTCTGAAGGATACCCTTTGTCATGTTTAACACCATATTAGAGTTTGTGAGACCAATGAAAGGGATACATAACCCTACATGTATCAGTTTATGGTAGTCATCTATGATGGAACCGAAGTGTACAAAATGTTAGAGGTTGAGCACATGAAATAATAAATGATGGTTTAGGAAATTCTCCAATAGTACCACATTATAGAGAGATAATGTATTAAAAAAATATTTGATTTAGGGGGCCCACTTTTTTTGACAGGTCTTCTCAGATATAAGAATGAAATTGGACCCATTAAAGGTTGTTGCAGTTCTCGCTTGAGATCCTCCGAAAGGAATGGTTTTTTCAGAAGGTCCTCACAACACTCTTTCGAAAAGACATTATAGAATGAGGTTAAAAATACATTTAACTCCATACTATTTTACCTTCAGGATGAGAAAATGACAACATACCTCCATTGAATGGTTGTTACACTCCCACTTCTTTAGTATTTTAGGGAGTCTCATCATTTAGATACCAACTATGATATATTATATAACCAGATATAACCTAGTCATGATCTAAATGGAATTTGGAAAGGCGTGGAACACATCTTCTTTGATAGAGGATTGATTAAAACCCCATTTAGGCTAATATTGTAGGTGATGAGGAGGTGTTTTCCTATTATTATTGAATCCATGATAATAGAGTATTTACAAGGATCCATTGAAAAATATTTGAGTAAAAAAAGATGATATAACAAGATATTGAGTTTATCTCCTAACTCCTCACTAATAAATAGGTGACGGTTGAGGTTACCATATGGATGTGAAAATGGTTTTGTGTCTTTAGGGAAATAGGGTGTAGGGATTCCATGGTCAAAATGAGGCTAAAAATCCATATCAGTGATTATAGACTTTCATTCCAATTCGGCCCACTTTGTATTTCCCAGAGTGCAGGTTTTATTGAAGGGTTGGGGATGACTATGTGGGGATGAAGAATTTTGGATTTATAGAATCCCCTCAAAGAGAATTTTAGATCATGATGATAATATCACATATTGATTATAGATTAGGTGAAATAGGACATTGATAATTGGTTTGGGTGATCACGATGTTTCAAACCTTGAAATATGTTCAGGTAAAGAAGACTACTAGGTTCTTGTACACATGCTTTAGGCATGTTTGTTGGTTCTTGACCACAATTAGGAGGAACTTATACAATCATTGTAGAATTAATTTTTCTTGTAATATATGTGAAACCTTCCAGTCCACCTATATACTAGTTATAGATAGTGGGATATATGACTTTTGGTCCTACAGTTAGTTATAATGATGGTTGCTAATGGAATTTTCCATCCATTAGTGATTGATGACTTCCATGAGCTATCAAAAGTCATTTGGGGACATATGATGTAGGCCTTTGGATTTTGATTAAGACATATTTTGTTCTGTTGGATATAAAATAGTTTATTTTTAAATATATCTATCTAAGGAGTAAGGATATCTCGGCGGTTTTGTGCCGTTATTTAGTTATTGTATTGAGTTAGCATGGTAGCATACTTGTTTGACCTATGAATTCAGTTAGATCAGGAAAGGGGTATATTCCAAATGTCACAAATGAATAAATTCACACATGACTCATTGCATGATATTGAACATAATGAGATGGAATGTTTGGGTGGAGTAACTTTTTGAGGAGTTTGAGAAGTCTGATGGTCTTTGAGAAGTAGAAATATAATTCCTTTAATGGGAAAGTGTTTTCCTGTAATTCAAATTTTTATGAAAACATAAAAACATTTAAGAGAGATACATGGTCTAGGAGACCTTGATGAGAATTCTTCATCCTCACTTAAGAGTTGGTTTTGATTTTTTTAGAAAAAATCATTGAATGTGTGTAGATTTAAAATTATTTTTTTTCTGTATGTATTTAGAATATTTTGTGGAGTATTTTTTATATATGGTTCTGAGTTAGTGTTGTTTTTTGGGTCTTGGAGAAAATGGGTTTGGAAATATAGAAAATATTATAAAAAATTAGCATATGAAGGAATATTTTTTGAATAAATATTATCCATTTATTTGGGAAATATGACTGGGAATCCATGGAAATAGTTGACTAAAACACACATATTTTTCTCAAGGTACAATGTAAGGCTAGACAATGTCATATGGTCAGTTGAGGAATCCATTGCTGGGTATTTTGTAGTTTTGATAATAAAATCAATAAATAAACCTAAATATAACTCCATATCTATAAATACACCATTATATAAAATATCTAGTTGTAGCCATATAACCGAGGTTGAATTTGAGAGGAGGATGATTGTTCTTAAATGGAATACTAATATTGGAGGATGACAATGAGTGAATCAATGTGGAACAATATTTAGGTAATGAACATTGATTGGATTCTTCATTGGTGGATACTTATATCTTCCCTAATGATTGAATCCAATTGATGTATGACATGAAATTTTATGTTTTACACCCTTTTGAATTTCACAATCATGTATTGTAATAATTTTGTTATCTGAAAAATGTTTATCCATTCTAATCATGATTCATTATAGAAGAATTTAATTATTTTAATCAAATAATAATTGTTATGGTATGATATTAACCTCGATCATGATATTTAGGATCATTTTCTGGGATCTCATAATCCAAAAATAGTAGAATAATTTTTTATTTTATTTTAACATGTTTTTCATTGTGTTATTAATCATTTTAACAAAGGGAACCCATTTTGACATTTCTGAGGAGAGTTCAAGTGTGATTAAACCCCCCCAGATTCATGGAGTTTGAGGGAATAATGAGTGAGATTGAAATTTTAATATGGATTGGGATTTATTTTTGTTGATTGTTGAAGGAGTTGGGATACAATGTAGTGATATGTAATGGGAGGTGATATGGGTTTCATGACTGATCATAAGACAACAATCAGATTCTGATTTATGTCCACCATTTGCTAGGAATTGACAGTCAGAGGTATTTCCATCTGATTTTGGATGAAAAAATGGTAGAATTAATATTTCTAAAGTGGGGTCAGAATGGAAATTTTTAAATATAATTTCCTATGAAAAACAATACGTCATGACATGTACATTGAATATTACATTCAGTGTATTCCATTAGTTATGACATGTAGGGTTTTGGGTACTGGTGGTCACGAATCGTCCCCTGGGGCCCATTCCATGACTATATAAAGCCCGCATTCCATTGTCCCGGGGCTGGAGACTAGAACCAAAGTTGTAATTCCTAAAAACTGGGAAGGAATTGACTTTATAACATGTAAACACACACAAAAGTAAGCGCACAACTAGACAAAACACCAAGTAAACTGTATAAAAAAGAGTGATGAAAGTAAAAGGGGCCAAGATACAAGCCCAACTGGAAAGTACAAGTACAAAAGTGATACAATAAAACTAAAAGATAAGGGAATACAACAAATGGATCATCCTCAAGGGTTCATAGCTAAAGGGTAGGTACAAATCACCTCCTCAGCACTCCATGTCCGACAGTCTCCTCCATGTACCGACTTGCCGTATGGTCTACCTCCAGGTATCGTCCAGTACTGGTACTCTCAGCCTCAATCAGTGTTGTCCATCGTATTCATCCAACACAACAAGGTGAGTGCATAGACCGTGTAGGGGTGAGTATAACGATACTCAGTAGGGACTTCGAGACCCTCGTGGTCTAAAAAACAAACCAAGGATAAAACACAAGGTACGAAATCAACAGATCACCTTACATAGGTATATGCCCATACATATACCTAATTTATAAAGAGATCCATCTCAATCAAGAGGAAAACACAGAAAAACTGACTCAACTCAATCCTGTATTTTATTCTAGGGGTTGTATCAAGTAACATCCCCAGTCACATTTTCAAAACCTCTGCTGCTGGAGAACTCCTCCTCTATTGAGTACAGTGGCCCTTCCGTGACATTAGGTGCACTTCCCACTAACCATGGACTGTTGAGGAACTCTACTTGTCGAGTACCGTGGTTCAGCCGCGTCACCAAGCGCCCTCCCCACTGTGGGTCTGCCGCATCCCCAAGCACGGTCCCCCTCATAGCCTGCTAATGTACTCCTCCAGTCGAGTACCATGGGTCTATCGCGACACCAAGGATCTCCCCACAGTGGGTCTTCCACGACAACAAGCCACTCCCTAATGGGCTGGTAGAGTCACTCTGAGACAAAATGGTCAGCAGTCGTATGGTCTCAGCTAGCTACTAGGTCTTCGCACTATGCTCGCTCGTCTTCGGGAGGATCTGCTACATGAGCTACCAGTAAATACTCCAATTGTCACGAAGTCCCACAAAAAAGTATCACAAAGGTCCGCCACCTCATAGGGGTCTCAACGTAATAGACATCTCATCAATTAGATGCCTAGTCTGTTAGTTTTTATCCTTTTAGTCCCGAGGGCCCGTTTGGATTCGTGCTCGATCCAACCTGACCATTTCCTATCTCAAACCAAAACTCCTGTGGAGTATACTCAAAGGGACCATCTTTCTCCAAGACTTTCAGCGCCTCTGATGGTTCGTTAAATGGACGTCTGATGCCAATGATATGTCCGAAGGAGCGGAAATGGGTCACATTGGGCCCGGGTCTGATCCGACTTGGTCGGGCCGACCCGACCCGACCTTGCATGGGTCGACTGAGTTTAGGTCGAACCGACCCGACCCGCTGGGTCTGGCCTGGCATGTGATGCGTCCCGGTCCGATGAGGGTCTACCAAGTCACAAGGTCCGCGAGGGGCCATGGAGCCTGCGGGGGCCATGGGGCAGCTCAGCCACCGGGGAGTCATGAGGGGTGCAGGCTGGTTCGGCTAGGGAGCTTCGGGGTCGCGGGCCGGTTCGGCCGGGGCGCCGAGAGGTTGTGGTCCGGTTCATCCTGGGTTCCACGAGGTGCACGCATCAGGAAACCATGAGGGGCGTTGGGCAGTTTGGCTGGGGCGCCGCGAGGGGTGCGGGCTGTACGGGAGGCCGGCGGGCGATGTGAGTTGGGTGGCTTGGAGGGCCGGCGACGCCGCGGCCGGTTCGATGGGCGGGTGGTGCGTCCGGTAGGAGGCGCGGCCTACGGGGGGCATGGAGGGGGTGGCACAGTCGGTGGGTGTGGTGGCTGGTAAGAGGCGCGGCCAGGGAAGCTCGGACATTGGGCGACGCGGCTAGGGAGGCTCGGCCGGAGGGCGCGTGGCTAGTCCAGATTGGAGGCCAGAGCACTGCTGGAGCGGCGCGGGTTGCGGTTGCCTAAGTTTGTGGTGTAGTTTCCCTTGTTTCCTTCTTTCATTATGAAGAACACCACAAAGAAGAACGACAGAGGGGGGTCGTGCCATGTTGGTTTGGCCTACACCCTCCTCATTTAGAGTGGTAGCATACAGTTCACAAGAACGAAGCAAAGTACATCAACCATGATCTTTCATAATTTAATCTTTCCAAATCCCGAAAAATAGAAGTAGGGAGTACATAGAATGTGATATAAAAATAGCCTTAAACCCCTACCTCGAGTTGATACATCAACGAAGTCGTAGGGAAGAAGACAAATCGTTGGAAAAAATACGGACGTCGGTGTCCTCAGCGTTTCCCTCAACCGTTGGTTTGTGCATCGGTTCGTCATAGTAGAAGTCATCTTACGTTAGAGGATGTCTCGAGGAAGAAGGTAAAAGTTGGGGTTGGAATTTTAATGACCCAGAAATTTGAAGGATTTTTTTTTCTTAATTTTTTTGGAATTTTCCGAGTCAGTGGCTTTTGACGACACTTGATTCTGAGGCCCGGTGTGCCCGAAATCAATTTATGAAGTTTAGCTTGGGTACGTTTAGTGAACGAACAAGCAGGTTTTTCTATCTTTTGAACCGGTACTCAGAATTGAAATCTGAGGGCACCGATGAACTCGTAGTTCCTATAATTTCTTAAGGGGACCATTAGCGTAGTTGCATTTTAAGCGGGTTGAGATTTATTTTTTTTGGGGATTTAGTTTCTTTATAAATAAAATTGTTTAACAATTTTATTTTTATATCTTGGAAGATAAACTTACCATGTGTGGATAAATGATAGGTGAGTCCCACATGATCCCCAACATCTCATCTTCCTTAACTCTCCTTAAAAGCCCCTTTTAAAGCTCCCTTTTTAAATTTTGAGAACTCTCCAAATATTTATGGGACCTCTTCACTTTCTCCTCTCCTATTTATTCACGACAACATCTTAATTAATAGATTGAATCCTCCAATTTAATTAATGAGTTGTTTGAATTTGAAATGGATGTGTTAATAAAAATATTAGCCAAGTCTAACATTTTATTATGGGAGGAGCCTTTTTATGGGAGGGGGATCCGCTGGATAATTTCCTCTCCTTCCTTCCATCCCTCTCCTTCCTCCATTTTTTCACCACCACTGAGATTCCTTCTTCTCCGACGAGACACCGACGAACGAGCAGGTATCGGCAGGGTAGTGCGAGCGCAATGATCTACATTTACTTTGACGTCTCCCTTGCATCAGATCCAACGAACGACGCTCAAGTAGGGATCAAAGGCACTATAGGGAAGTGACGAACGCCAATGGCCATCGTCAAGTTCATCTGTTACCTTGCGATGACGTCAACAAGCCGACGTCTGCCCTTTCACGACACTATCATCCATGATGCTCAGCTACCACGGATCTTTCTCGAGGTAGGGGTTTTTTTATATAGTGTATATGTGATTTATACCTCATGCATGGGTATTTAATTGTAGGGTGTTGTATAAATTATTTGGAATAAATTAAACCCTTGTCGTTGAGGAATTTAGGATTGAGCCTGTAATGCGGAGGGCACGGGATAACGAACAAGCCCAGACCCTTCTCTGGTTGTTCTTTTGTGCGCGGATTGATGGGCGATGATGAAATGGGCCGCAACGGCGATTTGAATCCGTCGTAGTGAAGAGCAGGTCCCAGGAGATATTCGGGCGCAGACAGAGGGAAAATCGGAGCACCGGAGTGCGTCCGGTGGTCCGTGGAAAGCGTTGACGGCGTGCCATCAGAAAAAATCCACCGCGGCTCAGTCGTAGTGGCGGAGGAAAACCGGAATGGCCCTGCCATTCTGGAAAGGGAGAGGCGCCGCTTAATGCCGCACCAGCTGGCCGCCAACGACCCCCTGCCGGGCCGGGGGGGGGGGGGCACGCAGACCAGATCGCCAGCGCCAGGCCGGGCCGCCAGTGTCGGGACGGGCCGTGCCAGCCAGGCCAGGCAATGCCTTACAGGGCCGGACCCAGGCCCGGGTCGAGTCAACCTGGTTCAGGCCGACCCAGGGGGTGGTGGGCTGAGCCGGGCCGGGCCCAGACCCCCTATTTTCGGACTATCTCCAGTTAAACGCTCATAACATGAGTTATGGAACTCCAATTGATGCACTATCAGTTGCGTAGGATTCCTTGTATTGAGACGGTCATTTTGGAATATTACTCTCAAGGTTTCGGTGATGTTTGAGTATAGCCAAGTTGGTTCGAACCCAAAACCAACCGGGCCCTCGGAGCAGAAACACTCATAATTTGAGCTCCGGATGTCCGATTGACATGCCATAAACTTTGTTAGATTTCTCTTGGTGAGATGATTATTTTGGTATATTTCACCTGAGTTTTGGACACAATTGAAATATGGCTATGTGGGATTGTAACCAAAATCCTACCGGGCCCCTAGAACGGAAAAGCTAATATCTCTCAGACCGGACGTCCGTTTGAAGAATCGTCAGTAGCGTTGGTAATCACATTGAGATATGGTTCCTTTGAGTATACCCCATGATATTTTGGGGTAAAATTGTGATATGGTCGGGTTGGTTCGTACATGAAATAAACAGGGGTATCGAGACTAAAAGGCTGATACCTCACTGACCGGGCGTCCGATAGACGTGCCGTCTATTGCGTTGAGACCCCTTTGACAAGGCGGTCCTTTGAGATACTTCTTCCCGGGACATTGTGATACATAGAGTATCTACCAGTAGCTCATGGAGCGGATCCTCCCGGAGACGAGCATACAGAGTACAGAGACCTTGTAGCTGCCTGAGACCTGATGACTGCTTGTCCGATTTGAGTCAGAGTGACTTGACTAGCCCAGTGGGGAGCACTATTATGGTTTGGTGGTAGAACCACAACAGGGACCACTATTGTGTTTTGCTGACAGACCCATGGTACTCAACATGAGGAGTTCCTCTATAGGCTAGTATAGGAAGCACTACTGTGTTGGGGTGGCAGACCCATGGTCGGGATCACTACTGTGTTGGGGTGGCAGACCCGCGGCACTAGATAGGAGGAGTACCTCAGCAGTCTAAAGTTAGTGAGAAGCGCCTCGAAGTCGTGACAATATCACTGTACTTGTCATAGGAGGAGCTCTTCACCAGTTGTGGTTTCGATATCATTAATGACAATCCTGGTTTGAGCTGAGTCAATGACCTTTGTGTTTCCTCATGATTGAGATGGGTCACATGATAACTTCGGTATATGTATGGGCATGTACCTAAGTAGTGGTTATCCATTGATTTCATAACCTTTGTGTTTCCTCATGATTGAGATGGGATACTTGACAAATTAGGTATATGTATGGGCTTATACATAAGTAAGGGTTATCTTTTGAGATCCTTCTTTGTGGTTATCCTTGTTGGATTTAGTGAGACCTTGAGGGTCTCGAGGTCCCCACTAAGTATCGTTATACTCACCCCTGCATGGACTATTCCCACACATCATTGTGTTGGATGAATACAACGAACAATGCTAACAGAGGCCGAGTGTACGAGGACTGGACGGTACCTAGATGTGGACCATACGAAGAATCAGTACCTGGAGGTGGACATCACGACAAGACTGTACTCGGAGGAGGTTGGCGGGCGAGAGCGTTGAGGGGGCTATCTCTACCTACCCTTCAGGTTGGATCCGAGGTGGACGACCCATGAGCTGCTTCTATCTTCCAAGTGTTTCTCTTTTCTGTTTTACTTTCGTTCAGTTGAAGTTGTACTTTTCAGTTGGGTTTTTATTCTGACCCATCTACCTTTCAACACATTTTTGTGTACTTATTGTATTACTTCCTCGTGTACTCTGGTTGGATGTGTTTATGTTTTATAATGGCAATGCCTTCCCAGTTATCAGGATTTACGCCTTTGGTGCTAGTCGCCAGCCCCCGGCCTATGGAAGGCGAGCTTGGTGTAGTCACGACATGAGCCTCATGGATGGGTCGCGACATGCATTCTTCATTGGAATTCTTTGTTGGAATAACGTGTTCTTCGTTCGGGGGAATAGTTCTTCATTGGAGATCTTTTCTTCAAAGGTTCCACCAAAAAGAAAATAGACAACTGATGTGTTTCCCCCAACTTTAATTGTTGGCAAAAATTCCAAATAGCCTAATTGAACACCTTGGTTGGAACATTTAATTAAGGTGGGTTGGTGTAATTAATGTGGAAGAAGACCAAGAGGATCCTCCACATTAAATACCGGGGTTGAGTGGTTTCTTCTCACCCCAATAATAGGGGTCGGGTGGTCCCCATCACAAAATTCAATTTGGGTGGTTATTGAAAACTCTGATGGTCCCCACTACAATTAAACATGAAGAGGAGGTTTAGTTCAGGTGGACCTTACCCCTGAACATCTACATGGAGGGTGGTTACAATAAAAATAAAATAAATCATGTTTTTATTTTATTTTTTATTTCCACGAAAAACCAAAAGACGATCTTTCACCCACGACCATCTGTCGTCGAGGTGAATGTCTCCTTAAGAGAATACCGGAGTTCCAAGTTCAACAGTGCCATCAGATTTCAATTCTGAGAACCAGTTCAAAAGTTAGAAAAACCCACTCACACATTTACTGAACGTACCTAAAAAAATGTTCAGAAATTCAGTCTGGGCCCCCCAGGCCTTCGAATCATGCGCCATAAATTTCCACAGACTCATAAAATTCCCATATATTTAAAAACATTACATAGAAATCACGGGTCTTTACATTCTCTCCACCTCAGGGCTTTACGTCCCCATAATCCAAAACTCAAAACTAATAGAACAAGTGAGGGTACTGAGCATGCATCTGACCCTCCCGCTCCCATGTGCTCTTCTGGAGGTTCCCTTTCTACCAGTGAACATACACTAGAGGCATCGACCGTCCCTGAAGGACACACTCCTGTCGATCCTCAATCTCTACTGGAACCTCCATAAAAGTCACCCCATCGTCGACATCCGCTCCGCATGGTCGATGATGTGAGAAGGGTCGTGCACGTATCTCCTCATCTGGGATACGTGGAAGACGCCGTGCACCTGGTGCAATTGAGGTGTAAGAGATAAGCGGTATGACACCTTTTCTACTCTACTATGGACCTGAAAAGGTTCGATGATCCTTGGAGATAACTTGCCTCCTCGTTCAAATCTCCACAAACCTCATCACGGTGAGACCTATATAAATACGTGGTCTCCATCCTCAAACTCCAGAGGTCTCTTTCTCCTATCAGAATATGACTTCTGTATACTTTGGGTAGTCTTCATCTGCTCCTGGATGACCTGAAACTTCTCTTTGGTAGCCCATACCATCTTCGGTCCTACTAGTGTGACTTCCCTGAGTCAGTCCAGCACAAGTGGGATCTGCAAGGTCGCCAGTATAATGCCTCAAAAGATTCCATCCCAATGGGGGATTGGTATCTATTGTTGTATGGAAACTCCACCAAAGGTAAGTGATCCCCCTGGCTGCGACCAAAGTCAATGACACAAGCATGCATCATGTCCTTGATGGTCTGAATGGTCCGCTCAGTCTGACCATCCATCTGCAGATGGAAGGCGGTGCTCAAACGAAGCTGTGTCCGGAAATCCTCCTACAACCCCTTCCATAGACGGGAAGTAAAATGTGTATCATTATCAGAGGGAATATTCATGGTTACTCCATGTATCTTCACAATCTTCTGCACATAGAGGCATCCCAAGCTCTCTACTGAACTCTTCTCTCTAATCGATAGGATGTGGTCCAACTTGGTGATTCGGTCGACGATCACCCAAATTGAGTCATGTCCCCTTGATGTACGTGGAAGTCCTGCCATGAAGTCACTGGATATCGGATAACACTTCCACTTTGGGACCTCTAAATGATAAACCAAGCCTACTGGTTCCTGATGCTCTACCTTCACTTACTGACAAGTGAGGAATCAAGAGACAAACTCTGCGACCGTTTTCTTTATTCTCAGCCACCAGTGATGTCGTCAGAGGTCCTGGTACATCTTTGCCACACTTGGATGTACCGTTAGAGGGGATGTGTGGAACTCACTCAACACTTCCTCCTGAAGTGAAACTGGTACCATGGTGTATCCTCTGAAGAGGATTATGTGCTCCCCACCATCAGAAAATCCATAAGGTGCACGTCCTGTAGATATCTGAGCACGTCATGTCTCGCAGTCAGCATCCCCATGTCATGCCTCCCTGAATCGCTGAGGAAGTGGGGGAGTGACTATAAGAGACTATTGAAAAGCTTCTCCATCTCCATCCACAATAGATATCTACAAAGCGGTCACCTACTCCGTCGCCTCACCTAGAAGCTGTATACCAGATCTCATGTGGAGTGAATCTGCAACAATGTTCCCTTTTCCTAGGATTATAGACTATATTGAAGTCATAGTTTTGGAGGAACTCAAACCAATGTCACTGTATCAGTTTCATGTCCTTCTGAGAGAAGATATACCTAAAACTCTTGTGATCATAGTACATGGTAAAATTCTATCCTGTAAGATAGTGTTTCCACATCTTCAAGGTGAGACAACTGTTGCTAACTCCAGGTCATGGGTAGCACAGTTTTTCTCATGCTATCTCACCTGCTGAGAACCATATGCGATCACTGCTTTCTCCGGCATCAAGAAACATCTGAGTCTGGTCCCTGAAGCGTCACAGAAGACTACTTACCATATTCCTTCCTTTGGAAGCCTCAAGATGTGGGCACGAGTCGGCCTCTGCCTCATCTCCTGAAAGTTATTCTGGCATCTCTCCGACTAGACAAAGGGCTACCCCTTCTTCATCAAGGATGATAGTGGTGATGCAACTCTGGAGAAATCTGGCACAAACCTCCGGTAATATCCAGCCAATCCCAGGAAGCTTCGTACTTCCGTCACACTCCTGGGTGGCTCCCAGGAAAGTATAACCTCAATATTTTCTGGATCTACTATAACTCGAGCCTCTGAGATGACATATCCAAGAATGTGAACCTCTCGGATCCAGAACTGGCACTTAGAGATATTCCCATAATGTGGGTGCTCTCAGAGTGTGTCTAGTACTATCCACAAATGTTAGGCATGCTCCTCCTCAGTAGTCGAGTAGATCAGAATGTCTTCGATGAAGACTACCACAAATCAATCAAGGTACTTCTGAAAGATCCTATTCATGAGCCCCATGAACACTGCTGAAGCATTGGTTACACCGAATGGAATATACCATAACTCATAATGATCATAATTACACTTGAAGGCCATCCTCCACACATCCTCATCTCTTACTCTGAGGCGGTGATAGCTTGATCTATGTTCTATATTCGAGAACGACTATTCTCCCTTTAATTGATCAAAGAGGTCATCAATACTCAAGAGTGGTTACTTGTTCTTCACGGTCACCTGGTTTAGGTGACGATAGTCAACAAAAATCCCAAACCTCTCATCTACCTTCATGGCGAACAGAATTAAGGCTGCCTAGGGAGAAACACTGGGCTGAATAAATCCCTTCTCCTATAAGTCTTCCAGATGTACCCGCACCTCACAAAGCTCTGTGGGAGCCATCCGATTTGCTGGTGTAGATATTGGTGTCAACCTGGGGTACAAGTCAATGTTAAATTCCACCTCTCTGCGAGGAGGCAGGCCTGAGATAACATCTGGGAAAACATCTGTGCACAAGTCCACCACTACAGGATAACTCGGAATTTCCACATCAACAGCTCTAAGGGTAAGGCTAGCCAACTGATGAGTGATCAGCTGCACTCTCCTCTGAGCAAGTCCATCATGTGCTGAAAAGGCTCTCTTCTCACTAGTGAAGGTAAAACTGGTCCCATCAGTGCGGACACACCACACTTTGCGCCTAATTCAGTCAATCTGAGCCTAGACTGTAGATGACCAGTCCATACCCAAGATGACATCGTAAGCCCTCGACGCCGCTACTTGGAGATCCCAATCGAAGCTCTCGCCTCCTAGAGTATGCTCAGACAGCTGGCACCAGTGCGTAATCATATAAATTTCTCCCGTAGGAGTCTCCAGCCTTAAGGATCAAGCCAACAACTCCATCAGAATCTCCGAGCTCCAAATGAGGGCAGTGAAAATAAATGAATGAATGACACCTATGTCTATATGTACTAAAGCTATAGTGGAGTAGACACAAATCGTACCTTAAATCATCTCAAAAGTGTCATGATGGTAATCCTCAGCTGCCTGGAGTTGAGCTATCCCCTGTCTACCTACTCTCTGTGGTTGGGGTGGACCTCCTGGTGGTGGTGGTTGTAATATCTCGAATCATCTCCCACCGCCAGCTGCACGACCATCTCATCTGCCACGCCCTCCTGCTCCATACAGACCACCTTGATCGAATCTATGTCTCTACTTGGGTGGTCATTCAACCATCCGCTGATCATACGAGTGGTAGGTCAGACAGTCACGAGCCATGTGACCCTGGCCACCACATGTGAAACACTGCCCATTGCTGGCATGTCTGTCTCCACTTCTGCCCCCCCCCACACCTGATCCCGAGTCATGCGGCTGTACACCTATAGGTCTAGTCCTATTGGACCTCTGTGACATCTATCTGCTGTAAGCTACATAAGACTCCTCTACGTGTCGAATGTTGGTGGAGCTCACTGCTGGAGACTTCTCAATAAGGAAACTCTACACTAGGAGGGCTCTCTCTAACACCCCTGCCTGCGTCGGGATGCTGAGTGAGATCAACGAAGCATTGATCTCCCACCTGAGTCTCTTATCGAAGGTTCGGGCCCTGATGAATGGGTCCCACACCATATTAGTGGAGTAGCGTGAGTGGTCGGTGAACCTCGCTGAGTACTGAGCCACAGTCGTGATGCCCTACTATAGATGAAGTAGCTCCTGTATGCGCACTGGGCAAAGAGTTTCTGGTACAAACTCTTCCTGAAACAGGCTATCGAAGTCTTCCCAGAGAAGCGTCACCTCATTGTGGACCTAGAGAATCAAGCTCCACCATCTTACTGCTGCTGCCTATAGAAGGACGACAGCAAGGATCACCATGAGATCAGTTGGTGTCCCTACCAATTGGAAGACTCTCCCCACAGCCTTCAGCCAAACCTCAGCCGCCTGCGGGTCTATCTCTCCCTTGAACCTGGGTGTCCTATGGCGCTGGAACTCATCCAATGTGCTCAAAAGGCATGCACTGTCTACTACTAGGGTTGGTGGAATATGTTTCCCAATGGGGAAAGGTACCGCTAGTGCCTGCACTAAAAAAGGGCCCTGCAATGAGGCCTTGTTGCTCAGTGGGATATCAGGGCATACAACTCTCGGAACTCTATCCCACTGTTTGTGTGGAGGCATACTGAAAAGAAATAGGTGTGCAACTATTAAAAGTTATACCTGGTGATTTGAGCTTGTGAGATGACATAAATAAAATTTTTGAAAACACACACACACAATCAGTGTTTTCGTGCACTGAGTCAAAAATCCGAAGTCAGGGTCCTAGTGTATAGATACGTCGGCCGCCGCACCAACACTGGACTCCCTAAACTGAAAACCACACTCACTAAACATAACACTATTGCTTCATAGAAAATATCAGAGTCTTAGTTTTGTGGTAGAATTGACTCCTCTAATACCAATTTGTCATGACCCGTCCCCTGGGGCTCGTGCCGTGACTACCCCAAGCTCTCCGTCCATAGGCCATGGGATGTAAACTAGCACCAAGGGCGTAATTACATAAAACTGAGAAGGCTTTGCCTTTATAACCTATAAAAACACACACAAGCAAGGACACAGCTGGACGAAACACCATGTAAACTATATAAAAAAAGTGCCGAAAGTAAAAGGGTCCAGAATACAAGCCCAACTGAAAAGTAAAATTACAATAGTGATACAATACAATTTAATTATAAGGGTAGACATCTACTGGATTTTCCTCCGGGGTTTCTACCTGAAGGGTAGGTACATATCACCTCCTCATAACTCCATGTCCGACCATCTCATCCGTGTACCGACTCGCCGTATGGTCCACCTCTAGGTACCGTCCAGTCTGGGAACTCTAATCCTCAATCAGCACTGTCCGTTGTCTGCATCCAACACAATAAGGTTTAGGCATAGCCCATGCAATGGTGAGTATAACGATACTCTGTAGGTACCTCAAGACCCTCAAGGTCTCACAAAATCCAACATGGATAAAACACAAGGTACGAAATCAATATATAACCTTACTTAGGTATATGCCCATACATATACCTAAGTTTTCAAGTGAACCATCTCAATCATGAGGAAAAAACAAGAAAACTGACCCAAATCAAACCAGGATTATATTCTAGGGGCAGTATCAAGTAACATCCCCGATCATATTGACTAAACCTCAGCTACTAGAGAACTCCTCCTCTATCAAGTACAGTGGTCCTGCCACGACACCACACGCGCTTCCCACCAACCTTGGACTGCTGAGGTACTCCTCATGTCGAGTAACATGGATCTACAGCATCACCAAGCACGCTCCCCACCATGGCTCTGCCACGTCACCAAGTGTGCTCCCCCTCGTTGCCTGCTAAGGTACTCCTCCTATGGAGAACCGTGGGTCTTCCATGACACCATGGCGCTCCCCACTGTGCTAGTAGATTCAATCTAAGTCAAAACGGCCAATAGTCGTCAGGTCTCATCCAGCTACTAGGTCTCCACACTATGCTCTCTCATCTTCAGGAGGATCCACTCCATGAGCTACTGGTCGATACTCAAAATATCATGATGTACCACGAAGAAGTATCACAATGGTCTGCCATGTCATAGGGGTCTCAACGTAATAGAAAATGCATCAATCGGAATCTTAGTCTGTTAGTTGTTATCCTTTTAGTCTTGAGGGTGCGGTTGGATTCGTGCTTGATCAAACATAATAGTTTCCAATCTCAAACCAAAACTCTAGTGGAGTATACTCAAAGGGACCGTCTCGCTCCATGATTTCCAGCACTGCCGATGGTTCATCAAACGGATTTCCAATGCCAATGATATGGCCGAAGGGGCACAAATGGGTTTTAGTGGGCCCAAGTTCAGTCTGACTCAGCCCGACATGGCATGGGTTGACCTGGTTCAGGTCGACCCTACCCAAACCGCAGGGTCAGGCCCGACCCGTGATGCGACCCAGTCTGCTGGGCGTCCGGCAAGCCGTGAGGGCCCCGATGGGCCGCGGAGCCCAAGGGGGCCAAGGGGCGGCTCGACCGTAGTGTTCCATGAAGGGCGTGGGGCCAGTTTGGCCAGGGCGCCATGAAGGGAATGTGCCAGTTCAGCTAGGGCACCATGGGGGCATGGGACGGTGTGGCCGGGGCGCTGCGAGCATGCGTGCCGGTTCGGCTGGGGCGCAGGCCGGTTCGGTCGGGGCGCCGCAAGGTGCGCGGGCCGGTTCGGCTGGGGTGCCGAGAGGGGAACGGGTGGCTCGGGAGGCCAGCAGGTAACGCAGACTGGCGGGCTCGGAGGGCCGGTGGCCGTGTGGCCAGGGTGTCTCAGAGGGCCAGCGACGGCGCGATCGAGGCAGTGCGGAGGGCCAGTAGCAGCACGAACGGTTCGACCAAAGGGAGGCGGATGATAGGTGGCATGTCTGGGGCTACGCGACCGGTGGGTGGACCAGATGGTGAGCGGGTTGGCCGGGGTGGCTTGGCCAACAGGCAGCGTGGCTAGAGAGGCTTGGCTGACGGGTGTGGGGCCAGTCGGCTGGGAAGACAGAGCGTCGCGTGGCCAGTGCAGGTCGCAGTGGCCATGGGTGGCGACAATGTTTCCTTCGTCTCCATTGTCACCTTCCTCAATTCTGAATAACACCACAAAGAAGAACATCGGAGGGGGGTCGGGCCATGTTATTTTGGCCCGCACCCTCCACGTTTAGAGTAGTAGCATACTGTTCCCAAGAACAAAGCAAAGAACGTCAACCATGATCTTCCATTATTTAATCATTCCCAATCCTGCATAAGAGAAGAAGGGAATACCTGGAATGTAATAAAAAAAATAGCATTAATCCTATAACTCAGGTTGATACGTTGATATAATCATGAGGAAGAAGACGGATCGTTGGAAAAAAGATGGATGCCGGTGTCATCGGCATTTTCCTTGATCATCGGTTTGTGTGTCAGTTCATCGTAGTTGAAGACGAACTATGTCAGAGGAAGTCTCGAGAAAGAAGGTCGAAGTTGGGGTTGACGTTCTTCATTGTCTTTCTTCATTGGAAGAACACGTTCTTCGTTGGAGATCTTTTCTCCCAAGACTCCACCAAAAAGAGAATGGCCAACTTATGTGTTTCCCCCAACATTAATCATTGGATCAAATTCAAAATAGCCAAATTAAACACCTAGGTTGGCACATTTAATTAAAGTGGGTTGGCATAATTAATGTGTAGGAAGCTCAAGAGGCTCTTCTACATTAAATAGGGGGGGGGGGGGGTTGAGTGGTTTCTTCTCCCCACATTAATAGGGTTCAGGTGGTCCCTGACCCTAAATTCAATTTGGGAGGTCATTGAGAACTCGGGTTGTCCCCACTACAATTAAACATGAAGAGGAGGTTTTGTTCCGGTGGACCCCACCCCTGAACATTCACATGGAGGGTGGTTACAAAAAAAATAAAATAAATCTTTTTTTTTATTTTATTTATTATTTCCACAAAAAACCCAAAAACTAACCCTCACCCTCAACCATCTTCCGCAGATGTGAAAGTCTCCTTAAGCGAATACCAACACTGCGAGTTAAAAAATGCCCTCAGCTTTTAATTCCGAGAAACGGTTCAAAAGATAGAAACACATGATCGCAAGTTTACTGAATGTACATGAAAAAAGTTCAGAAATTCATTCCGGTCACTCCGGGCTTCAGAATCACGCGCCGTCAATTTTCATGGACTCGAAAAATTTCCATATATTTAAAACAATAACATTGAAATCCCATTTCTTTAAACTGATAAATATATAAAATATTTTTTCCCACATAACATAGTGTGACCCCATGTTGTTGGATACTTATATACTCCAAGATTACATGATAATTAGAACACATGCCACATGGGAATGAACATTATATAAAGGCATTACTATATACTCAGAAACGAGCATGACACTCAGAGACAACCATATTAACAGGCACGAGCCGATGTATAAGAGCACAGGTGGAATATCACTGGCTAGGATAAGGTGGATGAGAGATACCATGTTAGAAAAAATACATTCCATGCGGTATGAGATGGATTCCCAATCCATGTCAAGGGTTGAACATATAAAAGTGTCAATGTAAGGTCACAAGTCGTGTGGACCTATTACACTTTATATATTCCACCAATAAACTTATTCATATCATATATCATTATTCAGGTATCATATTTGGACTTTTAATATTATATATTTAGTGGTCTTTCATATATAATGTGATAGTATACTTTATTTTGGAATAAGATATATGATTTGTGGTGTTTTGAGCAAGAATATTCTTCAAACAATTCTTGACATTGATAGTGATCAGGGAAGGATCATTGAAGTGGTTCTAGTTTCTATAATCCCTTTATATATAAGGGAATGGGTAATCTATAATCATAATATATGAAGAGTTGGTACTACCCCATGGTTGATAGTGGGACCTATAACTATTGAGATATACCCCCCTTCTCCAAGGCGTGGCATGTAGAGAATCATCCATTAGAGTTGTGACTCCCTCAGTTATAGAGTGTTGTAGGAAGGACTGGACCCTTACACATAGATTATGGAAATGTTGTGTTGGAAACATGACTACAGTTGTGGATCTCTATGTTTTAGAGAGTCATCGTGAGGTGAGAATCTCTCTGAAATCATTATTTTTTCATTTTACATGATGTCGGGTATTAGAAATGGATATTTTGACCTGTAGGATAATACATTGTTCTTACCAAGGATTTGAAGATTGTGATTAACTTTATCTCTTATTTTGTATTATTTTTTATAATAAATTGGTTGTTATAGTTTTTTCTCATATTAGTATTTACTTGAACTTAAGGGTATATTTGAGTTCATTTTTTCCTCTTTATTTCTCCCTTTGTAGTTTTTTTGGGTGTCCTACAAGGAATGTGTATACTCAGCACTTCATAGGATCTTATCACATGGTTCATGTCTTTTAAATATTATAATAATATAGATTGATACATAAGTATATCTTATAGACGAATTATGTATATATATCATGCAGGTTGGTTAGACTTGGGAAACTAGAGTTAGGATCTCTCAGGTTTCTCTTATTCCAATTAAAGTTATGTTTGGAATTAATTTTTAATTGGGTGTGTATTTGTACCTTAATATATTGGATTAAATTCAAAAAATCCGATGTATTCCGTTGATTTTATTTCATTCATGGTTATACATTAGATTTTACAGACCTTTTAAAATTCCTCTTCACTTTATCAGGTAAATAGTTGTCTATGTTCATAGATGTACTTACGCTATGGACACCCATTTCATTTATTCCTCTTCAGCATAATTTTTCCATCCCCTCTCTTATTGGATGCATGATTGGGGGTTTTTACACTCATCCTTCATCCATCGAGGTAGGGCTTGCAGGGTTAGGTTTTGATAGTGTTTCTAATTTGACTCAATGTGTGTCTTTTTATTTTCAAAGTGTAATTATAGTTAATAAATGAAATAAAATACTAAATACCATGAGAAAACACTCATTTCATATTGATAATTTATGAAAGTGTACATAATACATTAATATGTTTACGAATTGTCCACATATAAATCTAATATATGGTGCGTCTTATATTTCTGATAGTTTGTTTCTTTATTTAAAATTTATATTATTGTAAAAAAAATACTTAACATGCTCAAATATGAGATATAATGCTCAGATTTTCTTAATAATTTATTTAAATGATCCATAATACATTTATTATTCAAGGAATCAGGTGAAAATGAATAAGACAAACAATGTTCCTGATATGACTCAATGTGTTTGTTTTTTCAGATTAGATGTGCCAATTTTGTTACTAATGCATGTTACTACCTAAAAAATAATAAAATCCACTATATTTTATTTATTATTTATGAAATCGATAAATATTTTAGGTTTGATTTGTATGAATCAACTCAATATCAATATGATTCATGATGTGACGAGTATAACACATATTACAATTTTTAGTCTAAAAATTACATAATAGTTAATAACATGTGTCACTCCCTAATATCCATGAAAAATTTCACATTTATTGATACTATATTAAAATGATCTACAATCTATTTATAATTTGTATGAACTATACACATATCAATTTAAAACATGGGGTCACATGTAGGACTCAAATTGAATGTTTTAATATAATTTTTTCATTATTCTTCAAAAGATGTGTGATGTACTCAAAACAAATAGAAAAAAATTCAAATCGTTTAAATACATTATAAAAATGATAAATACGTTATTTTTAATGTATATAAATCATCCACACCACAATTTCATAAAACATGTAACTTATTTGTCCTAATATGCGTGTATTAAATTTAATGGGGACATTTTGGGTAAAAACATGGGTCACTCGTTGAAAAATAAGAAAACATTTGAGCATGATCATGAAATTTTTGGGAAATGCTCAATAATTCATTTTTGAAATATATTAATTTTAAACATATATATTGGGTACACAATGTTCTCAGTGATAGTCATGGTCAATTTTTTTTGATTTTAAAAATGGAATTTTAGTTAAAAAAATGTATAACACATTGAAAAAAAATCATACAGACCCAAAGTTTCTTGAAATAAATTAAAAAAATCCGAAATTTTTTTTCTATCATGTAAAAATTAGCCATATTTCATTTATGTACATGGTGTGGTTAGAATGAATTGAATAGTGTGTATTTATATAAAATTTATATTTTCGTTCAAAACACACATCAAATTCTCCAAATCAAGAAAATGAGATCTGATTTTATTAATACTTTAGGATGGTAATCTATATATAATTATTGAAGTGTAGGAATTGAACAAAAGATAATACGACACAGGGTGTTTCTATTATTTGTATTCTTGAATATTATAACAAAACAATTGTATAAGTAATATTGTTAAATATATTACAAATGACCCAACCCATGGATTTAAAAACACAAACCCATTTCCCAAAGATAAATTATTGAAGAAAAAACCTATAAATAATTTAGTGGAATGATACATAAAAAGTTATGTATAAATATAGTTATATATATTTTTTATCATAATTCTATATTTATTATATAATAGGAATGAATGCGTTTGATGAAATCAATGACCCGAGGTAAGGTTTTAAATTATAATTTTATTTCTTCTTGGGATTCTATATTCTAAATTTACATTGGGGGAATAATATAGATATTGTACATTACTATCAATATATTTTATTCTAATATATTTTAGTATATTTATATCATAAAAGTATATTATCCATTTCTTTGGTTTTTAAAATTATTTATAATATGTTTTTATGTTTTAATTGACAATATTTTAAATTTGATTAAATGAAATCGTTTTCCCATTACCCCGATCATAAAGATCATTTTAGGGATGATTGTACAAAAAATCTAGTTTTTTCAAAAAGTAAGGGACTATATACACTATTATAATCTTATGATTAAACAATGACAAATTAAATTATTTAATTAGGAGTGAACCCATTCTTTTTTGATAGACTTGGTAGTGAGACTTTAGTATGTAACTTTTTTTTTTATTTATGACAATGAAACAAAATTAACCCCTTTGATTATGATATTTTTTTTAATTGATCAAGATTTGTTATTAATGATTCATCCCTCTCATTTTATATTCATTTTGTTTTGAGAAAACTTTATCTAATGATTCACGACTAATAATCATTGATAGACTTGGTATGAATTTCCTGAGTTACGACTATGTTCTCATACCATGATTCTTATGCTCACTTATTATCATTGATTGAAATTTTTTTTCTTTAACCTTACTCATCATCAGAGATCACTCTTTCCATTGATTTCATTTCTCGCGTTTCATGAATTGATCAATTAAATGTGACATTTCTAATAATCTTACTATGTGAGAATTTATATCTGGGATATTTTGATGATATTTTATAAGTAAGTTGATTATGTATATTGTCTACAATGAAAATAAACGTTAATGATCCTTAGGAATGTATTATTTTAAAATGTATTATATATTTTTCTAAAATAATATAATATTAATATATGTTATTTTTTAGTCTCCTTATACACCAACTTGATGATAATGACGGTTTTCAATTTTATAAAGAAAATACATGGGAAATTACACAAAACATAGAGTGGGGCCCTCACTTGGGATGTTAGTGAGGAGGCCAGTCACATTCTAATATATGATTAGTTTTACTCAGCTCACATTTGGAAGCCTCTTCTCTATTCGTTTCATTCTTATTTTTGCATAGTTTTAATCTGCCTCTTTTGGAAAAAAAATTTCATTATTTCTCAAATTCAAAATACATATCTATAATTTTTAATTTATTTTAAAAAAGGAATTGTGATTATGGATTTAAAACATCATGGATCAAAGCTACCATTGATTATTAATTATTACTAATTATTTGTTTTCAAATAATGTCCTCACAACCCTGATAATGGGAACTTCAGTCCATGTAATGGTTTCAATCTATATCTCCAATAGTCTATAAAATCTTAACTGTTTAGTGAAAGAGTCGATTAAAACTAAGAGGGGCATGGCCAATCCTTGTTGTCCAAGGGATGTGTGTGTGTTGTCTTCATTTCTCGTAACATCCAAGACCCAAATAAATTATTAATTAGTTAGTTAATATTCTTAATTAATTGTTATTGTTTTATAATTTATTAAAAACAAACAATTATTTTTTATTTATTAAAAGGTTTTTTTAATAACAAGTCATGTATTACCATTAATTATAATTAATAAATACATTTTCAATTATATGATAAATAAATTTTAATTAGTTTTAATAATTAATATATAAATAATACTATTTATTTATTATTATTCTTTTATTACAATTCACTAATAATACTTATTAAATATTATGATGATTATTATTATCATTTTAATAAATAGTAATTAATTTTTTTAAACAATTTCTCATACTTGATAATTATAATTAACTAATTAATATTTTCAAGTATTTATTATATAATTCTAAAAAATAGCAATTATTAATAATAACTCATTCATTACCATTAATTATGATTATTTTTTTCAACTATTTTTATTTATTATTAATAAATTACATAATCTGTAAATTTTCAATTAATTATCTATTTAAAACATTTTAATTTATTATAAATAATTAATAATGAATTAATAATAATAATAATAAATTATTATTCATGTGTCGGAAAATCAAATGTTAAATCGCACACTAGATATAAATAAGCATTTAAAATGAAACTCCCTTATAAAAGGAATCCATTAGTGGAGATATTAGTTAAATTTTCAGATTAATTTTGTATAATTAATCTGAATATAATAAAAATTTAATTCTACTAAAAATTATTAGATATATATTACAAATAGACAAAACCTTGGTTTTGGAAAACCAAACCCAAGGTCCTATGAGAACTTGTAAATTAAAAAACAAACATAAATTAAACAGATATGAGTCATATTATATGTGGAAAATTTAAACAAAAGGGAAAAAAAGGATAAAAAAGATCACAATATTGGTACCATATTTTTCTAGACTGGCCATGTTATGAGAAAAAAAATAATTCATGTTCTTTTTTTCTACTTCCTATGTTAATTGAAACACCCTATCCTTTTTGGGATTTGAAGTCTACTCCATTTCATTGGAGCATCCCATGATGTAGGCTTGATATTCTTGTCTGATAAGTCCTCTATCCCTTGGGTGTTTGACCAATTCTATTTCATGTTAGAATAATTCACCCTACTAAAAAAACACCCATTTTCTTTACTCTGTAGTAATTCCATATTTCAGGAGGACTCCTTATCAAGGGTAAATGAAAGATACATTCTACATGTTTTGAATCTTCCCTGCAAGTCGAATTTCTACTCACAACCTTGCTGAATGCCCTTGAAAAAACTTCATGTATAATATTATTAATATATATAGAATCCATGAATCTATCCCTAAATGTATTATTGGACTCCATAGGTAAGAAAACAAGAGTAACCACCCCCAGAGTCCTAGGAAAAATAACATAATCGACTTTTACCTAACCCCTATTCAAACTCTCAACATACATAACATTAAATTAAATGGAATTATAATATTGAATCATTGAGAAAAAGTACATATATCAGGTTACAATTAATTTGTACCAATTGAGGAACAATTAAAATCACAACCGAAATGTTGTTCCACATCAACTACAACTTATGATTTAGTTTGAGTGTTTTTATCAAGTGTTGTGTTCATATCATAGGCATGTCCCATTAAAAAAACTATTTAGTCACTACAGTGAATGGCTTTAATGCATTATATTGAAAATATAAAACTTCCAAAACAAGTTTATCAGTAGAGAAAGATTGATATTTCTTGTTTGAAAAATTTATAATTCATGAATCCTCAAACCCAACACATTCCATCATTGTATCTAGAATGACATGAAATTCCTTGTGAAGGGACAACATATTATCCTTATCTAATAGCTCCCTCACGATTCCATAAGGAATAACATTCACTTGAATAATAGTATTATTCTAAGAGATAAACTGGGGAGAATATTTTCTAAAAAAATAAGTAGGATCCACTACCATCTTAATGGAATAAGAAGTGGTAAGATTATAAAAAGAATAAAAAACTACTTGCATATTCATGAAAGTGTCTTTATTTCTATTATTATTTATCCTACATTAAATATATTAAATATCAACATCTAAGGATTTTGAGGTAGACTTATTACCTTTTTGATAAAACTTACCTTCATCCTCAATAGAAAAGATAGTTATATTTTTAATTCTCTAAAGGTGTATCATCTTTATATTTACATGTAATGGACCTGTCATCGCAATTTGTTATATAATCCCAGGAATTAACTCATTTAGGTTCTAAGTACATTTCAATAGTAACCACATTCTGAACACTTTTGTAAAACCATATCAATGAATAATCCCTAACTTTTATATTAAGGCTTCCCACATCAAATTGTACATATTTTAGTATCTTAATTCATCCATATTTGGACAACACTATCCAATGTTGTTGCATATGAATAAAACTACGAGCAACAGCTACCGTAATTGTATAATCAGATGCAGTGGATGAGATAATATGATAACCCATAAGGACAATAATCATTTTTCTCATATATTTGAATGGTGATGATCCCAATATTTTATGATATTTTTCCCTTTTTGAAATAAAATTTTAAGAATTTATCTGCATACAAATTATCTTAGTCATGTTCATCAGCACACGATTGTTGTTATTCGACCATTACCTTTTCATCATCTCAATCAAACTAAGTAGCGTACTCTATGATTTTATCCATATGATCCACTTTGTGGTTCATTTGGAAATCAATGTAGTTAAACATATGATTCTTATGAATTGAGGGAGTATTGGGCTCCCTAGACATTACATATCCTTAGATCCATAGATATAATTTTTACACTAGGAACTAACATGCTTCTTATGAATTGTACCAACCTTCGATAGATTACCAAGAAAATGGTTTTCACTAACCAATAGTTTTTCGAATTAACATCTATAAATTTAGATGAAACCTTTTATGTATTATTTATATCTATAATAGTTCAACAGAAGGATTTATCACAACCATGAAAGTGTTATAGAAATGTCTCAACACTATTGTTATGTCGTTTTGAGTTTTGTTTTTAATATAATGACTTATGTTTTTGCAATGAAAAGAATTTTAATTATATCAACTGTGACAATATAATGACCCAAACAATTAAACTTGAAAATGTAGTCATGTAATATTTCAAACTAAATCAAGAGTTTGATATTATAATAATCTTAAATAAGAAAATTATTATTAATAAGGGGTAAAAATATATCAACATCAATAAAAACACCAAAACAATTTCTAAACAGATAATTCTTGGTTAGCTAATTAAAATTTATATGTACATATATAGGGGATAAAAAATATATTAGAATTTTTATGTTCTAGAAGAATAAACATAACACCTCAATATGAATCCATATTTATGTGATTGAATTAATTATAGAAGTCTATTTAGAAATAGGGTCCCAATCCTAAAAAAAACTATATTCTAGGATCGAGGGAGATAAATTCATTCTCCCATGATCATGATTTGAGTTAATTTCTTGGAAAGAGAAAAATAATAATTCATTTACTAATAAATTTAAAATTCAACTCAGCAAAGAAAAAAAACTGAGTCTACTCCCTGAGGGGGATAGATTCCCACAGATTAAAATTATATGGGGTCGTCAACAACTAAAGTATTGTGTGACATAAATCCTCAATAAAATGGAGGAAAAAGAACTTTCACTTTTAACAATGTGAATTTTGTTTTCTCTGTCAATGAATTTTGTCAGGGGGCCAATTTTTTTTGGGAATCTACACAATTTGGAAAATCTATAATGCATTGGGGGTTGAAAATACTTTCAAATCCATTTTTTATTATTTATCCTATATGTATTTATATAACGTTTTCCAAAAAAAAAATATAATTAATATTAGAATTTAGGTGTTATGGAAGAATAGAAGATATATAATATGAAGATCATGCAGCTAGGGATTCTTACGATGAAAAAGGATATTTTAATTTTATTTATTTAATTATAAAAAATCACTCTAATGGGATTAATTTGAATATATATATATATATCCCAATGTGCCAAACACCTGTGACTTGACCCCTATGGTTGTGTGGTGGGGTATTGGGTTTTAGCCTCCAAGAGTGTGTGTATAGTTTTATTTGTATTTCTCCCCTTCATATAAACGACTATAAAATTTGTAAATATAAAATAATAAATGAATGGTTTTAATTAATTAACAAATAATTTAAAATATTTAAATACCACTTAAGAATTCGAATGATATTTAAAAATCAATACGAATTTTATAGTTATGAAATGTGACACAATCCCTTGTTTGGCAGGTGAATCCTTCATGTTAAAAAATTAACAAATAATTCATTTTTTTATTTATCCATTTTAGCTGAATATATAGATGCCATTTATCAATTTTCAACATATATTAGAAATGTGATATGTTGGGGTTCCTATGTTCATTTAGGTTTTGGGGGAGGGGGTTGATAATTTTGATATTGTGGATGCAAAGATCTTCCAATGACCCAAATATGGAAAACATTTAGGATGCTACACATAAAAATTTTATATGTATAGAACAATAGTTCCCTTTTTTGTGTTATATTAAACATCAGTAGTAACATAATTTATAAAAGACAAGTTTTCCATGAGTGTTTGAGACA
Organism: Viscum album; assembly: GCA_963277665.1. Taxonomy (NCBI): domain Eukaryota; kingdom Viridiplantae; phylum Streptophyta; class Magnoliopsida; order Santalales; family Viscaceae; genus Viscum; species Viscum album. Next base: position 1,843,277,977 of record OY728132.1, on the reverse strand, counting down.
AAAACTTGAGAAAAAATTATGATGATAATATTGAAAGTAAGAGACCCTAATTGGAATCATGGAATACAATAAAATTATAATTAGTAAAATCAATATATCAATCAACATGAAATAAAAGTATGATTTTTTATTCAAAATGGAAAGTAGTGATTGAACTGTGATGAGTATTTTTATAGAGACTTTATAATACAATTATTAAGGTAAATGAAACGACTTAATTTAATTATATAATGATCCCTTAGGTGTTGATGTTCATGAAATTATATTTTTTTTTAAATTTTAATGAATGGTTAGGATGACATGTATTCTTGGATCCTTGGAGAATGGGTGATGGATTATGTGTATCCAACCAAGACATGAGGTAGAGTATTTCCATGCATAATTTTTAATGAAAAATTAATGTTGACAATATTGTATGTAAAGGGAGTATAACATGGTAGATGATGAACCTAGAATTGTTGGGTACATTGGATGGTCCATGCTGATTAGTTTAAAAAAAACTCATAAAATTAGATGACTATATGTGATGTACTTCCAAAAAGAACATGAAAAGTGATTAAGCAGGAACCTATGTACTCTCTAAATTTTTTTGAATATGGTAACTGTTAGCGGTAATAAAAAAATTAATTTGGTATTTCTAATAGTGTTAATATTCCAGTTGATTGTGAATATTTTAAAGACCTATAATTTGAGTTAATGAAATATTATCTTTATATTGTACATAACTGATACAATAATTGATGAACTATAATTGGATGAATTTTAATTGACGGTGGAGTCTAAAATCACTAAATTACATGACAATACATTACATTGAGTTTTAAATATACATCATGTTCATGGGAATCACGCTAAGGAGATTATGGAAGTTATTAAAAATTCTAAGGGTTTTTTGAATTTTTATAAGGGAATAAAAATATTTTTAGGTTGTTTGAATTTAAATGGGATTATTTATTGAAATTTAGGTTTTTGGAAAGGTATATTACATGAATTGGATATACTAACTTGAAATTAAGTAATGTTTGAATGTGATGTTAATTAACAAAAAAAAAATTATATGGTTGATTGTATACCTCTCCCTCATATTCAGTTGATTAATAATGATGTACATCAATTATGTTAAGTAATCAATCAACTTCTTTATGGTTTATAAACATAATATGGGGAATTTTTCATGTGTTTGATCTATCTATCACATGGTCGATGCACATAATTATTTTTTTGTTAAATAATTCTATTAAAATATAGGTGGTTGTATAATTATACCAAATAGTCGATCTAAATGGTCATGTAATTGATCAAGATCATGGTAATTTGTCTTCCTAATACAACATTTGATCCAATACATTGAAATTAATTAAATCACAAAAGACAAAAAATTAATATTTATAGAACTATAATGTTAAGAGGAAATTATGGAAACTCATCGAGGAAGGGGGAGAAAAATAATGTAAATCCAACCCTAAACCAACAGGGATGAGCTCAGTGATACTTGAACCTGAGACATCAATGAGACCCCATAGAGATTCTACTATCTATGATGGACACGGGGAGAAATAATGTAAATATGAAATGGAATACGAAGATTCATGGGCTCTTCTTCAATGTAATGAAACATCATATTAAATTTTGATACATTCTAGGAATTAATGTGAATTGATCATCATGGATATTCAAGGTAGATAATATAATGTAGTATTATAGATCCCTTTAATGGTGTTTCAAAATGAAATTTTGTGATTTATTGAGAATTAGTTTTGAAATGATAAATGTATTCATACAAGTCCCAGAAATCAGGATTGTTCTTAACCCCTGGTCAATGTTGGTATAAAGATAATTAATTTATAGTATTAGAATGTGGTATATAAATTTATCTTGAAATGGTTCATCCATAGATTTAGAATATTGTAATGGAGTGAAATATGATGATTCTAGAGATGGTCTATAATTTTTTAAATATTACTAATGTAAATGTGATTCAAGATAATGAAAGGCGGTGAAGAGAATTACAGATATTATATAAAAATATGTTAAATAATAAAATTGTATTCACATGTATTCACTGAAGCTATAATGATTAAATTCAATCTTATCTTTGTTTGTAGTGGTAACGCAGGTTGAATTTTAATACATATGTGGATTTTTTATCATCTCTTATTTATTTTTTGTAGATCAAATTTGTTTTTAGAGGAATACAATATGAGTAAGTATTTGTGAAATTTTTTACTTATATAGGCTAAAGATGAGATTGATAAGGTTTAGTGGGAATTAATTTGGTGACAAGAAATGAAAGAAGAACTTGATGCTACTATAAGACTATAGAATACTTCTTCCATCCTAGAAAAAAATGGGAATGAATTGAGATGCTAAAAATTATATGGATTGGATGGAATTTCCCCAGAAACAATTATTTCTAGACGAAATGAATAAGAGATCAAAGAGAATGCCACATATGAAAATGTGAGAGAAAAAATTGAAGGATGTTCATGGTAATAGAAATAATATTTGGCTATTACAAACTCCAAGATAGAAAATTGGATTTCATAGTCACCAAGATATACCAAAAAATGTAAACAACATGGAAATATTTTTAGTTCAAATGATATAGAGGGGAATTGGAATAAATACTACAAGTCTTGATTATGAAAAAGAATGAGAAATATATTTTGTGCAGATGAGTTATATTTGTTCAGTATCAATGATATTGTAAGAAGAAGGGGCAGATTATGAAATCCACAGTTAAAAAATATTGAAAAGAGAGAATTCATAGTTGGATGATGACCATCTAGGCATGTTTTCATTTATTTTTTCAAGGATTCCTTAAATCTGAAGCATTTGGATACTGAAGATTATTTGATAAAAGAGTTTAGTGAGAAAACCAGATAAATAGATTCATTTAATACATGTGAAGATGACCTATAGTTTTTAATGGGTTTCAAGAACTATTCATGAAGTTCTTAGGGAAATCAAATAAGATACTATTGAAATGAAAAATATATATTTAATTTCATTTTAAAAAATTGTGTAGAATTTATGGTCTACATCAAAGAAGGACTCCCAAGAAATAAATTCCAGTATATTGTTGGATTACATAGAAATTTGGCCACATAAGGTATACTATTATTTTACCAAGAACCCCTCCCCATGATGATATCTTAATGCGGGGATATAGATAGTGACATCCCAAGTCCCACCTCGAGTAGGACCTAGAATTTCTTATAGAACAAAGGGAATAATAAATAACAATATGGAAGGAATTACCCTCTATATGATACACATGGAAGAGATATATAATTGGGAAAGTCCAATAAACACCTTATCATTAATATATATAAATAAATTAAAACTATATACTTGAAAATCTATACAACACTATTACAATTTATTGAGAAACTGTAAGTTCTAAAAAGGTAAAGATGCCAGTTAGTATAAATCCAAAACAAATCATATAAATCCTTATTATACTAATATACATCCTTACTTACCAGATACATTACATGACATAAATAATAGATTTAATATATACATAGGGTGATCATACGGTTACACCTAGTAGGATCCTACATGGACACTATCTTGCAAAATATAATGAAATGATGCTAACCTAGAGTGAACAACAATGAATCTAAATCATCACCTTAACAAGTATACTATGTTCGTATAAATTTCATGGCTAAATATCACCATGTATTTTACAGAAGAGAGTATATAATATAATCATGAATCATCAATGGTATCCCACTCCCACTTTCCCCTTAGTTCTCCGCATTTCCAAATCATTGCATGGATAGAGCCATCCCTCTCCAAAATAGGCCATCCCAAAGACACTTAGGAAATGTGTCACAATATGATACTCATGCATCACATTATCACATCATCCCTATCACACCCCCTATATGGTAACCAAATAGTTTTAATGATCCCACATACTCCATACTACATTTATCATTAATTTTGTAAAATACATCAATCCATTATAACCCATGCGGATATCTAGTACCCCAATCCATCACATCCTATACATATCATACTAATAATTATCCTTTACATACTATACCTAGGTATAAATGTTTTTGAATAACTACAAACCATAAAATCCACATAGACAAATATAAGAGATACTAACCACCTTGCATAATAGAACAAGTAACTACCTATAAATGAGAGTGGGGCTAAAGGGGACAATCATCAATTTATCCTTCCACCATGATGTTAGGGAAGACACCCTCATAGATTCCACCAGGTTTCAATATCCCTCAACAACATGGTTTGGGAAGCATATGATGTTACAAAATATAAATGTTATAATATATATCACAACCACACTATTGGGAAAACCGTGTCTTAGACTCAATAGAAACTGACCTTGATCTTAAGATATATGAGAACTACTAAGACCATATATCCTATAAGAACATAAGAATATTAAATAACAACATTAATTTTAATTTTTTTTATAAATTCATTATGTACATTAATTTATTAATAATTAATTAAAATTTAACATTATTCTACAATATATCACATTAATAATAAGAGTAAATTCTATTCCCTCTTTGAATAATGGAAACTCAGTGAAATGTTTCTCATTATTAACATCATTTCAAAACGTTTCATTCCATAATTACCAACCCCATGTTATTATAAATAGGCACTCATTATTAAAATAATCACATAATATATCTAATATAGTGAATCCATCCAAAGATACTACTATGTTAAAATGTTCACAAAACACATCCAACTACCTAAACCAGTGGGGAAATAAGTATAGATGAATAAAAAAAAATAGGTCATAAGCTATTAAACAGATTAAAAGGAAATTATACTAGATCAAAACATAAAATCAACAGGTTATCCTTGATTCAATCCATACAATCATATCCAATTCCACATATGATACCAACATGTATATTCTGATGCATCTCAATATCACATGTATCAACTACTTCCCCATATTTTGGGCATCCCTTCCCATATGACATCATCCTTCCAAGGCTCATCCATCCAATGATAATAAAAAATCACGGACTCCCCATTCCATATAAAATTGCATAGTCATGTTCACGTCTACATAACATCACAATACAAAAAAAACAAATATAAAAAACTGGAAAAAACATATCCTAAACAATGAATCCAACCTTCATAAAAAATAGGCTCTCTCACCTCCATTCACAAGCCACATGGCCATCTAAAAAATATAGGAAACTCATTCCCTATGAATTAGCTTTATCAAATATCATGTTCATATTAAGTCAATAATTGTCATATTCATTAATCATAATTTATGACTATGAGCAACATAAAGCGTCAAGATACTTCAAGATACCGAAAGGTAAATATGCTCTCTACCATTAACCAATTTCATAAAATTGTGAGACAGATCATTTAAAGTTACAATTACTTTTATTATTATGAATTATCTTTAAGATGATTCTATTTTTTATAAATTACCATTGTGTCATGGAAGAATGTTTTCAATTCTACAAGCACCTTGCATCAATTTTAATGAAATATAATAATAATAATCACAAGTTCAATACAATATGAATCTTAATTATTTCATAACCCATATAATTACATATTAGTTATGGATTATTCTTTCTTCCAAATTCCAACATGACATTCTACGAATAAGAGTATGATGACAATTTATATTATAGATATCACATTATATATAAAATAAAGAGCCAACCTATCATGATAATATATATAAAATTAACATGTGATCATTAATTAATTAATTATGAATCCAATTAAATCATTATTAGGATAAAAAATTTTAATAAAAGGGAAAACACATGATCTATAAATGACTGAAATAATAAATATATAAGAAATGGATCTCCAAACTCAAAGGTCTTGAAATTCCTTGCATGAGAACAAACCAATGTTATATATCATTGATCAACTATCATGTGAGAATAATACAATATCCTAAGTAAATCATCCTCCAAGTTTATCAAAAACATAAAATAATCATGATTAGAATAGTGGAGATAAATTTCCATAAAATGTTGAGAATAATCATGTCCAAATGAGACATATCATGTATAACCCACTAGAAAAATATTAAATAACACACAATGGATCACAACAGATCAAAGATGGAATCCATGGATAGACCCTTAAAGAAGGAATCCCTAAATTCCTAGGAAGTGGGTCACTGAACTGTTGGAAAGTTTTAGAAGTTGTAGTGTTTGAGGAAAACCCATGTCCCTACTATTTTTATAGACACACGTCACATTTTAATTACATTCCATGAATCCATATTATGTTTTTATTCTTTTCTCTTTAGATCAGTCCAACATACACATCACATAAATGAATTCAATCCTAAAAATTTACATGTCATGAACTGAACTAAAGTTTTTATGAACTAGGAATACATGATGTGGAATATATACATTTCCCTAATTCTCCTTGAATCAAAAATTTAGCTACTGATCACCTTCAGAAACACTTTTTGACTCGTATAATAACTATGAGCTTTTGAAACATTTGGTGGGATAAAATACATGGAACTACGCCCATAGATTAGATAACTATCCAAAAAATCATGTCCTATGAAACTGAAACCTATCCCGAAAGGAAAAAAGTGTTCATCTAAATAGCCACACCATGAGATTACCCTCAAGCATCTCTCCATCACATAAGCTCAACCAACTACTCAGAAGAACAACATGAAACCATGAAACAACAACAAATAGATCCTAAACAATATATCCATGGAGAAACAACTCAAAAAATAGTAAATCCATAACAAGAAACAATTGGAAACCAAATCCTAAACCATAATGGTCAATATTCACATGGGAATCAATGCTAAATGATAAGATATCAACATCAATCGGATTAGGTTAATTATTGTGAATTAATATCCCATTTTCCCAGGTATTGTCCTTGATTCCCCCATGCTTCCACAAGACATGAAATAGAGGAATAATGCACCCTCAAAACATGCTCTCTAAAATATAATTCCAAAATTATAAAAATTGTTGCACCCTCTATATTATAGTAGTTTTCATAACCACAAATAATGCCAATCTACATATTATACTATGTCATTCCATTTAATATATCAATGTAAATCAATTAAGTCATACATAACTACATACTTAAATAATTCAATAACATAAATATATATATATAAATCAATATGATTACAACTGTATTTTTACATGTGTGGTTTCGTATAAGATAGGCACTTAAAGAGTTTTTTAGAGTCCCTGGCACCGATAGTTTGTTCCACACACCGTTGTCCATCACACCGATGTTCGCCACACCAATTTTCGACACACCGGTGTTCAACACACCGATGTTAGACACACTGATGTTCGATACACCGATGTTCCACACACCGATTTTCCACACACCGATGTCTGACACATCGATGTTCGGGACACTGAAGTTCGGTACACTGATGTTCGACACACCGATGTTCATCACACAGATGTTAAACACACCGATGTTCGACAGACAGAAGATAAAAAATCTACGATGGCAAACCAAATATGATAGAACTAAGATGAAAAATCAAAGATGATAGTCTGAAGATGATAGAACGAAGATAACAGACTGATGCTGTCACATCGATGCTAACCGACCGAAGATGGCAGACCGATGAAAAAGACTCACTGATAGTCATACATAACTATATTGAATTTATTAATTCAAATTTATTTCTAACGGTCATATTTAAAATATTAATGTTTCTAACATTATTTAATGTTGTATGTAGAAATATCCGTAAAGAGTACGAGGTACATGCACATGGGGAGATCATCATATCTATTGGATCCTAACATATAAAAGGACTATAACCTCAATCTTAAAATTGTGGCTCTCGTGTATCACAAAAAAAAAACAAAATAAAGGTAGACTATGTAAATACAAACGATATTTCATATAGATAAACTCGAATCATGATCTCACAGAAAGTTTTACAAGAAATAACCTACTGAAGCATGATGAACATCTTATCAAAGAAGAGCTAAACCTTTTCAAACATAAAAGGTAGATTATAGAAACTACTATACTATGTTCTAAATCCAACTCCCAGAAGAGGGCTCAAATATCATTGTCTTTACATCTAATGAGTACAAAGATTTAATGCACAACACATAGAGATTTCCGAACCCTACACTTCTTTAATATCTCTGTTGTGATATTGTGTTTACTTTTTGAGCAATGTGTGTTTCTGTTTGTGTCACACACACTATCTCTTGATCATAACTGAAGAATATTGAAATATCCTAAATCTCAATTTTATTTTTCTCTTGTGTCCCATGTAGAATTGTAGAAGAGAACTAGTGTGATCTATTTGATATTTTTCCCATGAATAACTGTGGTAGAAGTCATGTGTGACCAAGATAGACCTGTGTGCTATTGTGAACCCTAATCCAGGGTGTGGATCAAATGTTTATTAATATAAACTACTTGGTGGTAGGTGATCAAAAAGTGGAGAGGACTGGGTATCATCTTGAGACTGATTCTCTTTTTTTATCCCCTGTTCTTGTTAACTTGTGTTTCAATCTGATATGCATTTTTCACATTAAGAAAAACTGAACATTGTTAGATATTTTAGATAGTGTTTATATATGTTTTGAATCAGTATATTAGTTTTGAAAGTTTTACTAATCTTTAGATAGGTATAGTTTACAACTAGTCAATCTTATGAGAAACTAATTGAACCTTCTGGACTTCTATAAATGCACTGCAAACAGACTTTGATTTTTTAATAGGGGATGTTATTTTAGAGAACCAATTTCAACAATTTTTTTTATTTATACTCAATTAACCCCACCTCTTGAGTCATATACTCTATCCAACATTTGATATCAGCGGATTTTAAAAAAATTAGTTTCATCTTTCAAATCTTATCTACTGTGATTATAATTGTTTTTCAAAGATCTCAAATTTTTTGTTATTTCAAAATTTTTATATTTTTGAAATTATTTTACAATCAGTATCATGGAAGATAGATTAGATGTGGATTCCACCAATAGTCCACCTTTATTTAATGGATCTAATTATGCTCATTGGAAGCTTAAGATTAAAATACATCTATAAAGCCTAGGATTTGAAATCCAGACTATTATTGAAAGTAAATATGCAATTTCTGAAATAGCTAGAAACACATGGGATGAACCTTCCAAGACTGCCTATAACAAAAATTGTAAAGTAATAAATACTTTATACTGTGCACTATGAGATGAAGAGTTTAATCTTATCTATGATTTTAAAATTGCACGTGAGATTTGAGGCACTCTATCTGTTTCTCATGAGAAAACATATAATGTTAAAGAAATGAGATTAAATACATATACTATTAAATATGAAAACTTTAAATTGAAGCCTGATGAGTATATTTATGATATGTATCTCAGGTTCAATGAAATTGTGAATACTATGATTTATTTTGGAATTGAATTAATTGCTAAAGAGCATATTATGAGGATTCTATGATGCTTTCCAAAAAAAGGAATGAAACGTCTGTGACTATTAGATAATCATGTGATATTGATATGATGCCAGTGAACGAATTTATTCGAAAATTAATGATATATTAAGTGGAATTGAAGGTAAAACAAGAAGGGGAGAACCAAAATGAAATTATGTAGCTTACAAGAAAACTAATTCTAAATGTAAAAACAATAAGAAAGTTCAAACTTCTATTGAAAGATCAAGTAGTGATGAAGTAGCTTCAGATAGTGATGAATAAATGGCTCAGTTGTCTAGAAGATTCAAGAAATTTCATAGGAAAAAGATGTTTTTCAAAAATCCAAATTACAAAGGAAAGTATGATAACAAGGGAAATTGGAAAAAGTATTGGAAGAAAAATGTGAAATCAGAACAGATAATTTTCTACAAATTTAAAAGGAAAGGACACATGAAGGCTGACTGTCCAAAGATGAAATACCAGAAAAAGTATGAAAATAACGATAGATGGTTTAATAAATCAATGACGGACACATGGATTACCTTTGAGGACAGCTCAAGTAAATCCTTCTCTTCTCATACTGGGAATGTTGGTATAGAAAATATTTGTTTTATGACAAACACAAATGAGGTAACCTTAGACTCTTCTATACCTAATTGTCATTATTCTCAATGTGGGTCTGAGAATATGAAAAATGAGGAATTGTTAGAATTTTTAAACATGTTAGAGGAAACATGTAGTGATTTTAAGGATAAGTATAAATTGTTAAAGAAATAACATGCACTTACTATGACTGCAAACTGTGAACTGACAAAAGAAAAAAAAAGAAAAATTTTCAACTGCTCAAGGAGAACAATGAGCTAAAAATGTATGATGAGCAATTGATGAAATACATATAAATGTTTACTAATAGGAAAAATACTCTAACTCAAATGATTGGTAAAAAAATATCTCCTAAGTATACTTCTGGGATAAGATATCAACTAGCTCAAAGGAATTTATCCAAATCACGTTTTTTACAAGATTTGGAAAATATGATACCTTTTTCAAAAACCAAGATTTTATAGCAAGTTCCAATTCCCAAAATAATTTTACTATATCCAATTTTTTAGGACCAAATAGTGTTTATTTTCCAAAAACATTATATTATGCACATAGGAAACACATAAGACAATTTTGGGATCCTAAATCATATATTTCTAATTTATGTGGACCTAGAAAAATATGGGTAACAAATTCGTTTCTTGGATGAACTGTTTTGTAGGTAAACTACATATGGAGCTCATATAAAAATCTTTGGTACTTGGAAAGTGGGAGTTCTAGACATATTAAAGGGAATTTTGAAGCTTTAAAAGACTTATCTAGTTTGATAGAGGATATGTCACATTAGGTGACAATGGTAAAAGAAAAATCATCGGCCTTGGCCAGATTGGTAACCCTAAATCTCTTTCAATTTCTAATATACTATATGTTAATGGATTAAAGTGTAACTTTCTCATTATATCTCAATTTTGTGATGATGGATTTAATGTTAAATTCAAAAATTATTCATGCCATGATTTTTATCACATGAATAACATAGTATTTAATAATTTTAGATATGAAAATTTATATGCTATAAATCTTGGCACAGTAGCCTCAGTGAATTTCTATTGTCTAAATGCATTTCACAAAGAGTCTTGGATCTTGTATCGAATAATAGGATATTGAAACATACACTCTCTTAGGAAGTTAACTGGAAGAGTTTTAGTTAATGACCAACCCAAATTAGAGTTTCTAAATAATAAAGTCTGTAATCCTTGTCAAAAAAGAAAGCTACATAAAATCTCATTCAAACCAAAAAAGAAAAAGCTACTTCTCATCCTCTCGAGTAGGTACACACGGACTTGTTTGGACCATCTAGTGTTTCGAGTCTCAATAGGAACCACTATAATTATGTTCCTGTAGTTGATTTCTCTAGGTACACCTGGACCTTTTTCCTCACTCATAAAAGTAAAGCTTGTTCAGACTTTACTAAGTATGCTTAGAATGTAGAAAATCTAAGTGGAATTTTGATTAAATCCTTAAGAAGTGATCATGGCCGTGAGTTTGAGAATCATTATTTTTAATCTTTTTGCTAAAAAAATGGCTTTAATCATATCCTTTTTTCCCCTAGGACACCTCACCAGAATGGTTTGGTATAAATAATAAATATAACCTTAAAGTAAATTTCACAAAAAATGATTAAAGAATATGATCTACCCATTTATTTCTTGGTTGAAGCTGTAAATACAACTTGTTACATAATAAATATAGTCTTAATCATACACATCCTTAAAAAAAGTCATTATAAATTCTTTAATAATTGGAATCCCAATGTAGGTTATTTTGGAGTGTTTAGATGTAAAGTTTATATTCTGAACACTAAAAATAATTTAGATAAACTTTCCTCCAAAAGAGAAGAAGGAATATTTCTTGGATATTATACATCAAGACAAAGCTATGAAGTATTTAATAAGAATACCAAATGTGTGGTGGAATATATACATATCAAGTTTGATTAGCAGATCCACATGAGTCCAAGACCACACCATAAAATATTAAAGAGGATATATCAAATATGATCATTAATGATAAAAACTCAAATCATCATGCGAAGGATTCTGTGAAAGCTACCAGTTCTAGAAATTCTCTAAATCCTAATCTTAGTGAACCAGGTCTACTAGACCAACATGAAATATCAATTCCTACCTTCTCAAGACCAACTAAGACCCTTAAGAATCATCCCCTAGAGGTTGTTGTTGTAGATTTAGATAGAGGAACAGAAACGAGAGCTTCTGAGAGAAACCAGGTTGAACATTAAGCTTTCTTGTCACATCTTGAACCTAAAAATATCAATGATGCAATCAATGATGAATTTTTGGTAATGGCCATGAAGGAATAAATTAATAATTTTGAAAGAAATAATGTTTGGAAAATTGTAGATAGACTGAATGATACTCTGACCATAGGAACAAAATTGGTGTTTATAAATAAAGTAGATAAAGTTGTAAATACAGTTAGAAATAAATCTATACTACTTTCACAAGGACATATTCAAGAAGAGGGAATTGCTTATGAAGATACCTTTGAACTAATATCTAGAAATGTGGAAATTAGAATCTTACTTGCTTATGCTACTCATTTGAAAATCAAACATTATCAAATCGATGAAAAAAGTGCAATTTTAAATGGGTACATATTTGAAGATGTATTGGTTGAATAACCCCCCAATTTTACAAATCCACATTTTCCAAATCATGTGTTCAAATTATTCAATGCTTTATACAAGTTGAAACAAGCTCCAAGATTATGGTATGAAAGGTTGAAAAATTTTCTTATTTTAAAAGGCTTTTTGAATGGACATGAAGACCCTACTATATTTAAAAAAAACATACTTTCAAAATAAGTTATAATAGTCTAAATATATGTAAATGATATTATCATTGAATCTTCTAAATTTTTTTAATGTAATTATATTTCAAACACAATGCAAAGTGACATTGAAATGTGTTTAATTAGTGAACATAAATACTTTCATGGATTTCAAATATTTGAAAATAAATAATGTAGTATTTTAAATCAAATTAAGTAAACAAAATATTATTGAAAATATTTGGATTTGACAGCATTAAGAGTAGTGAAACCCCTATGAGCACTACATGTAAGTTATATCTTGATAAAAAGGTGAAATCATTTGATCAAACTACTTACGGAGGAATTATATGGAGTTTTTGTAAAAAACTAATAGTAGGATAGATATTATGTTCAGTGTGTGTATGTGTGCGAGATTTCAAGAAAACCCAAAATAGTCACATATAAATACTATTAAAATAATTTTCAAAAACCTCAAGTACACAACCAACTTAGGAATGTTCTATATTAAAGGACAATTTTTTTATTTAGTTATATATTTTGATGCTGATTTTGGTGGATGTATGTTTCATAGAAAGAGTATGTCTAGAACATGTCACTTTTTTGGAAGGTCTCTAATATCATGGTGTAGTAAAAAGAAAAATTCAGTTTCATTATCAATACCTGAAGTAGAATACATTATTGCTGGTAGTTGTTGTCCACAAATTTGTGGATGAATCACACCTTATTAGACTATATATTTCAAATCATATATATCCCCATAAACTATAACAACACAAGTTCTATTAACATTTCTAATAATCCAATTTCTCATTCTAGAACAAAGCATATTGATTTAATACTTCACTTTTTGAGATATCATTATCAATAAGGTGATATAAATCTTGAGTTTATTGGGATTGAACATCAGTTGGCTGTTATATTAAATAAACCATTAAAATTTTAGAGAATGAACTACATCATACAACAACATGGAATGATAAATCTCTAAGATCTCTTGAAACTGATCGCTGAAACCGAACTCATGAAACAGATCCTTGAAACCGATCTCATGAAACCGATCTCATGAAATTGATCTCATGAAACTGATATCATGAAAACGATTTCATGAAACCGATCCTTGAAACATATCTCATGAAACTGATACTTGAAACTGATCTCATCAAACCGATCCTTTAAACTAATCTCAGGAAATCGATCATTTAAACTGATCCTTGAAATTGATATCATGAAACCAATCCTTGAAATTGTTCTCATGAAACCGATTCTTGAAACCAATATCATGAAACCGATCGTTGGAAATGATCTCATGAAACTGTTCCATGAATCCAATCTCATGAAACTGTTCTCTTAAAACTGATCCCTTGAAACCGATCATTGAAACTGATTGTGTAATATTGATTCAATTTCACCGTTTTATTTAAAGATTCTTTTGTAATTTTGTATGTTTTAAATAAAATGACAATGTTTAGTATTATTTTTTCTGCATTTAAATTTTATGATTTATGATTTACAATCCCTAAATGATATTTTATGTTCGACCCATCCTGACATTTCACCATTCCACTACCATATTGTCTTCTACTCTTTGTCACTCTATCTCTCGACCGTTGACATCTCTTACTCCATTGGATTCTGAAACCTCAAAATCGCAAGGACCAAGTTCACTATGGAAGAACCAAGAAAATATCTCTCTTCTAAACAACATAAGGGTGAGTCTAGTGCGGTTGAAAAAACGATCATGGAAAGCTGAGTGGTTATGGATGAAAAAGAAGTGTATGCTCAGTGGATTCTGTCAAGAAAGTCATTTTTAAGAGTATTGGAATCTCAAGGGTGGATATGATGGTTCTCTAATAATGAAAGGAATCATTATCCCCAACTAGTACATGAGTATTATCAACATTTGAATATTTATTTAGATGAAGTTGAGGCAGAAAAGATGAAGGCAGTGGTAAAGGGAAAGTAATAGCTTTTTCATCTTAAGGATGGGCTACGTGCTTGGAGATGCCTCATTAAGGTGTCTATGCTGATTATATGGGTAAAATTCCACCTTCTTCTAATTTATTCACTTATGAAGATGCTCTGAAGGAGCTGACTGGAAATGAAGAATCTAATAGGATTATTTCAACTATGTTTGAGGGAAAGGTAATTTTACATTTTATGTTTATACAACATCAAATCTACCCATGGAAGGGAGATTTCTCTACGGTGAAGTATTAGGATGTATTCTTGATCTATCTATTGAAACAAGGGATAAAAGTTAACCTTTGTAGGTATCTAATGGTGCATTTATTTGATTTGATAAGTCCATCTAAGAAGGCAACATGTTTGTACTATCTGAGGATGATATCTGCCTGGGTAAAAATGGTTGGTTGTGTAGATGATTTAGATGAAGTGATAAGTGCATGTAGTGTATTATATCTTCAAAAAGGTTTTTTTAAAATGATGAAAATCTTATAGAAACCTTGGAATAAATTCTATGTAGGTGAAGAGGAAACGCTATATAAGGATTTCAATCTAGTTGACCATCCTACCAGTCTAAATGATCATGTTAATCCAGGTCTCGAATTAGGATAAGAACATGTTTATCTTGAAGTGGAAGCTAAGACTAAGGTGCCAAGGGAAGAAGGACCTCCTTTTGATGACATGAGTGATATTGATATTACTGAAAGTCCCAAATACATGTCCTATGGAATTCCTAGTACACCTTTAGACTAAACCTCCAGAGATCCTTTATTAGGTGATGAGGATGAGGAAGAGACAGAGGATATTAGAGTTTAAGGCTATGTAAGTAAATCCGATGAGATGTCTGATGATGATGCTGATGATGATGAAAGAGGAGGAAATGATGAGCATGTGAGTGATTCTTTAAAAGTGGGACAAGAAGTGGTTGATATATCCAGTGATGAAACTGTACATGGAGCTGGTGATGGTCCTGATCTAGTTAAACAGGATGTAGTTGATCAAAGAGATAATGATAATGAGGATATATCACCCCTTCAAAATTATGAAAATCATGAAATCATTCATGAATTGAATGAAATTATGGCTGGTGGCCATGGGGAAGAAGTTGGGGATCATGTGCCTCAAATTGAGGAAGTGCCTGGAGAAGTTGATGTGGCTAGATCACATGCATAACCTAATGTTTAGTTGGTTATAGTACCCAGAAATGTTATTATGGATATAGGACATGATAAATTTTTTTGATGAAGATGATGTTGTTCAAGAGCCTCATGGAAGAAGGATTAGGATTGATACTGTTGAGCCAAGAGACTGTACCGATACTTGTGAGTGGAATAATGATCCAAGATACATTTTTTTTGGGATGGAATATGTCTCAGATGAGGAGAGGGTGCATTCTTCTCCTTCTCCACAAGCCCAAGCTAAAGAAAAACCTGTTGCACCTGTTCCACTAGTAGAGCCAGTAGCACCGAGAGTTCCATGTGACTATATCACTAAGGATGATTTGGAAAAATTCAATAATGATATATGTGAGTAATTGAAAGCCTTCGTTGGATCCAGAAATGAATCCTCCACTAATATATGTATTTCAGATGTATATGTAACAAATATTTCAAGGATAGTGATCCAAGAGATTCAACCAAATCTCACTACCATAGTAGAAAACATCATTAGTAATAATACCTTCATGAGAGAAGAAGTAAAAAAATGAAGAATCGGATAAATTCTCTAACCTATGAATTCAATACCTCTTTTAGTGGTGTAATGGATGTTCCTAGGAACATTAGGACTCATATACTAAGTATAGATATGAAAAAGTTGAAAGAGGATCTTGGAAAGTTTTTAACTGTCCCTTCAAGTTCCTCGAGCGGGAAAGTTGTTGTTACTAATTTGAAGTCTGTCAAGGTTTCGATGAAAGACGAACTCCAAAATCTTCAAAGTGTTTTAGACAAAGAAACTCTTGAAAAGCTGCACAGAAATACAGACCTTGTGTACAATATGGTCTGGAAGTGCACAAATGAAGCCTATGCTACTCAGAAAGAGATTATAGATAATGTGGATAAGTACTTTACTAAAATTTATACCAAGGCTGATCTGATCAATAGCTTCATGTTTGTAGCCGAAAATCTTATAATACCTCTAGTCACAGAAGCATTCAATAAGAAAGTTACTCAATAGAAGATGTTTTCCCCATTGTTGAATATAGTTGTGGATAATAAGGATGACTTTGAGAAAGCCATGAAATATGGTGGTGAAATCATGAATGATATCATCATCTTCCTTAACCCATATCTACATGTTCAAGATGAATAAATTATAGTTCCTCCTGCTGCTTCCATTGGTACTACCTCTCAGACTCCTGCTCTAATGACTATTTCTCAGCCTCTATCCCATCATCGACCGATCATTATAAGAAAATGTACCAGTCCAGTGTTTTCAGAAAGAAAGCATAGCTTTGCCGCCAATGTCCCTATAGGTGTTTCCTTGCTTGGTGTTATCTTTAGACTTCCTCTTCCCTCTACCACTCCAACATCTTATCCTCCTCCTCCATATCCATCAGAAAAAAGAAAATCCCTTCAACAACCAAACCCTTATTGATGAATTGTATCTTTGATAGGGAATTATTTTTTTTTGGATTTTACTCTTCTGCTTCTTTATGGAAATCATTATGGTGTCTTTGTTTTATGATATATCTCCTCTTTCTTTCTGCTTTTATTTTTTTCTTCTAATCCCAGATGGGGGATAAAAGGAAAAAAGAAATCATTATTTATCTAAGGGGGATAACTTCTAGTATAGGTTGAATGGAATGTACTCATCATAATCTAATTATTGAGGCGGAGCTTTGTTTTTAAAAAATCAAACAAGAGAAGGCTTTATTTATATTGGATAATCTCATTCAGTGCAGTATGCTATTTCGAGTTATTGCTATTCATTATATTTTCTTGTATGTAATAATTTCAAAGTATAAAAAAGGGGGGAGATTGTTGGACCCTCTATGATATAGTAGTTTTTCTAATCACAAATAATGCCAATCTATAGATTCTACTACGTCGTGCCATTTAATATCTCTAAGTAAACCAATTATGTCATACATAACTATATACTTTAATAAATCAATAACCTATATATATAAATCAATATGTTTACAAGTTTACTTTTACATGTGTTGTTTTGTATGAGACATACACTTCATGATATTTTCAGAGTCCCTGGCACCAATAGTTTGTTTGAAACACTGATGATAGAAACACCGATGTTAAACACCCTGATGTTCAATACAATGATGTTCGACACACTGTTGTTAGACACACCGATGTTCGACACAACGATGATTGACAAACCGATGTTCGACACACTGATGTTCAACATATCGAAGATGACAGACCGAAGATGACAAACCGAAGATGATAGACCGATGATGACACACTATATATGACATCCTGAAGATGATAGGCTGATGAAAATGACTCACTGATAGTCATAAATAACTATTTTTAATTTATTAATTCAAATTTTTTTCTAATGGTTATAATTAGACAAATTAATGGTTCTGACATTATTTAATGGTTTTGATAAGACTATATGTAGACAGCACAAGTTATATTCACACGAGGAGATCATCATGCCCATTAGATCATGAGATATAAAATAACTACTACCTAAATCTTAAATGTGTGGCTCTCGTGGAACACAAAAGAAAAAAAAGGGCAGACTATGAGAATACGAATGATATTACAAATAGAGAAACTCGAAGCTTGATATCACAAGATGTTTTACAAGCCAAAACCAGCTAAATCTTGCAGAACATCCTTATAAAGAAGACCTGAGCCTTTTCACACCTGTAAGGTAAATTATAGAAACTACGATACTCTATTCTAAAGCCATCTTCCAGAAGAGGGATCAAATGTCATTTTCTCTATAACCAATGAGTCTAAAGCTTTACTTCACAACACACAGAGATTTATAAACCCTGTTCTTCTTTAATAACTCTGTTGTAATATTGTGATTACTATTTGAGTAGTTTGTGTATCTGTTTGTGTCACACACACTTTCTCCTAAGAATAACTAAAAGATATTAAATTATCTTCACTTTCAATTCCTTTTTACTCTTGTATCACACATAGAACTGTGGAAGATATCCTCTGAGATCTATTTGATAGTTTTCCCATGAATAATAGTGGTAGAGGTTAAGTGTGACTAGGACAGCTGTGTGTGCTATTATGAACCCTGATCCAGGATGTGGATCAAATAATTATTAATATAAACTACTTGGTGACAGTTGATCACCATGTGGAGAGGTCTAGGTATCATCTTAAGACTAAACCTCTTGTTTTATCCACTATGCTATTTGTCTTATTTTTTTGATTTGATATGAATTTTTCACATTTATATAAGTTGAACATTGATAGTTAGTTTAGCAAGTGTTTATTTCTATTTTCAATCAGTAGACTAGGTGCGAATGTATGACTAATATATAGATTGGTAAATATGGGAACTAATCAATCTTCTGAGAAACTAATTGAACCTTCCAGACATTTATAAATCCACTAAAACTGATTTTGAATTTATTATAAGAGAGTATGTTATTTTAAAAAACCAATTTTAATATATATTTTTATAGATACTCAATACACCCTCTCTCGAGTCATCTACTCTAACCAACAAAAAGTATACATTTCATATATTCAAGAAAAAAAATTTGGATGAGAAATGAGTATTACTATATAATATAAAAATAGAAGGTAATGAAGTGAACCTTATCCGAAATCAACTATAACAGTGTTCTATTTTTTGGTTGATTGAAGGTGCTTTTGGAGGAAGTTTTTTATGATTATATAGATGGAAATAATGATCAAAATATTGGATTGAAATTTCAATTTTTATTCATTTCCAATTTTTATCATTTTCAAATGGAATCACAAGTCCTATATTTATTATAGGAGAAAAATATCATTGTGGTGAAGTATATGAATAATCTATTTATGTGGAGATTTATATGAAGTCACAGAAGATATATTTTTAATATATTTTTGAAATGATAAATTCTTATAGCCCTAAAATATATTGATGTTCGGGGTATGATATTATATATACCTCATTTTTTATAGTTTTCCTATTTTTTGTTATCAATGTATAGTATTTGACCAAATAAATCATGAAACAAAATTTGTTGGACATGAACATTGTGATTTTTTTGAAGATTCTTGTTGGATAATTATTTTTTTAGAAATATATTTTTGAATCCCCATTGAATTGAATAATTTGTTAGTAAAAAATTAATTAAATTTCTGAAAACCATGATGGTTCAGTAAAATCACATTTCTATAAATTGAAAAAGCCTATGTGTAATAAGAAACTACTTAGTAATTAATCGTTGATAATAAATTTAGATTTATATCCTTATCAATGGAAAGTATATTATCATAGGGGGGAAATGGTTGTATTTTAAGTGGATAAGTAGGAACCTTAATTATAGGTGAGAAATGATTTCTCAATAATATAATTATTTCAAAAAATGGGGAGTAAAACTATATAAAAATTTTATAAAAGCTTTGTAAAAGATATAGGGGGATTTGATGTGTCCTTGGTTTTTGATGTTGCATATATTAAATTTTTATAACTCATGGTTGATGGTGATGAGGTCAATGTAGGCTTGGATCTTTAAAGCACAGGTGATGGATCAGATGTCTCCACCCAAAATGATAGAGAGGCCACCCTTTCCTAATGGCTAATTAAAAATTGATCATGGTTATATTAGTGAGAATGTAGGTATAATATGTTGGAAAAGGATGTTTGTAGTGATATCTACCTTATAACAACATTTTGGAAATGTTCCCACTAAAGCCCCTAAAATTTGATGATTTTATGAGTTTTAATTCATGGAAGAACATGATAATTTCTAATGTATGAGTTCCAGAACTACCAATGGTTTTTTTAAAATGGAGGAATTAATAACTATAATAAAAACCGTGATGTTATATTATTAAATGTCATAAAAAGATACATACCCAAAGGGTGGTTTAAGGCTCAAGAGTTTGTTGAAATATATCCTCATATTCTTCTATATTGGACTATTAAAATCTATATGGAACAATAGTTGGATGATGTTTCATTGAGGTTAGACATTACCAGTGGTGAAGTCCTTACTAAAAATATATATAGTGTTCAGTTTGATTTATGTGATAAAAATTTAGATAAGGAGGGAAAATATGTTTTAAAGACTCACATTTTTTTTGGGAATGTGTAAAAGTGAATTATAGTGGATATAGGTAGTTATATGGATCCTTAATATTAATTGAAGAAATTATCATTTTTTTACTAAGATTACATGGTGTTTCCGATCCATTGACTCATGGTCATTTCATGTTTGTGTGTGTGGTTTATTTTTCTAAAGAAAATTCATTGAGTCAAATTTATTCCAATGAAACAATGTTATTATATTGATCTTGTGTACATTAAATTAACTCATTTGATCAATCCAATTCCTTAGGGTTTATCAACTTGGTATGTTGATTTATCTAAGAGGTCAATCTTTCTAATGCCCAATCAATGGACATGGTTAATAATTTTTTCATGTGGTTGACTGAAATATTGTTTATCGTCTCTTTCTTCAACATAGTTAACTTGAATGGTCATCTTGTTTATCCACATTATGTTTACTTATCAACTGGACCTCACATACTAATTAGTAGTTTGAAAAAAATCAAAAAACTAAAAACTGTAATTACTTATTTCCAAATTTAATATTTGATGTTGAAATTAAATTAGATGATGTATATTATATTGTTAAATATTAAAAAACAACAAAAATCATGTGATATATTTTCTTCTTTTTTTGTTTCATAATATTCTTGGTTAGTCAATAGAGATCAAAGTAAAATTTATTCATTAACATTTAATTCGTTTTTAGAAAAAAAATCCAAATTTGAATGAGAATGATCTCTATTTACACTTGAAAATTTTTTATATGATCCAAACATCATGATACTTATAAGAGTTATGTCCTCAAATTTCATAATGTTAATAAATATATATGGATATTATATGGGAAATAAATTATTCACAAATATATTTGTCGATATTTCATAAAACTGATGATAAATAGAAAAAAAATGATTCAAGATATGTTTTAATTTTTTTTGAATGATCACTGATAGAAATGTGATTCAATATTAGGATGTCTCAAGATGAATCAAATTTTAAATGTAATCCAAATTTATAAGTCATTAAAATTGTTTTTACATGTATTCCATAAATATATCAAGTATAAAATAGATACTGAGCTAATATGAGAGCATGAATGCTAGGTGATTCATCACAAATCTATGGAAAATGTTTTTTATCTTGATTTATGTTGAATATTTTAAGAATTTAATGACTATTTTTAGAATAATATTATATATATATGGTGTTATGAATTTTTTTCTTATATAGGTTAACGAATAGTTCAAAAATGTTTAGTGAGAATAAAGAAGATAAGAAAAGTGAATAAAGACCCTTAGGTTTCTAGAAGAATCTATAAAACTGAATATTTCCTTGAGAAAAATAGGGAAGTAATAATAATGTAACTTCAGTGAAACACATTGAATTTTCATTTAAAAACAGTTTGGAGACAAATAATGTAATATATTATAAGGAATCCCAACTATGAAAAATGTAGGAATATTGAATATGAATAAAAAAGAAACAAAATCAATTGGGATATTACATATTAAAAAATAGGAAATTATAAATTTTGGAAACCTCTCTATAGAAATAATAATATGATGATAGAAGGAATGTTTCATAACATCAAACAAGGTCATATAGAGCAGATAGAAATACTACAACTCTGAATGTGGAATAAGAAGGATAAAATAATCACATGACAACGATTTAGATTATTTGGGTATAAAATATAATCAAAATATAATATAATCAAATGAAAACCATGGTTTTCTATGATTTAAAATGAAGAAAACTGAGTGAGATACCAATTTTATTTGAATCTTGTCATTTATTAATGTCTAGGTTTTAGAAAATGAAATGTTATTCGATACATAATATCATTGGATCCATGAATTGAGTGAGATATCCAAATTATTATGTTTATTTTAAGCCTATGATGTTGATATGTAGTAGTAACTACGTAGGAAGTATAATTTTTGGTGATCTATAGGCCTTCCATAAAGATCCCATTGAGAATTAGATCTATTTCATTGGGTCAGAATCATTCTATACATAATTTTTAATATACATCCAATTATTACTTGAAGGAATCAAATTACTATATAAGTTGGGTGCATATTGAACCATTGTGACTCAGGGTTTGCAAACATATCATAGTGTGAATACATGTATATGGTTGGAACTGTTTGGAAAATTCCTATAAAAAGTATAAATTTGGTAGACTATTTAGAATATAGTAGTGATGGTGTGAGAAAAAACACCAATAACTGTCACATTTATTTTAGTGGAGAATCCATGATTAGTGAAATCATTCATTGAGGTAAAGGAGTAGGATTTTGTAAAAAACCTTGTAAAAATCCCACAATATCTTTTATATGTTTACATGCATGATTGTGGTTGATTTTTTATTTGTAAATATAAAATAGTTTCATATTAACAAACTAGATACTGTGGTTAGAATTAAATATGGGAAATATTTATAATGGATTCTATAATTTTCTAAAGATTAGGAAACAACTTATTCAAACCTCCGATCACAAATTTTCATAGATCCTATTGGGAATTTCATGATTGATGGTGTGATAAATTTTATAATTTGTATATAAAAAATATGGATTCTTCATGTATTTAAATAGAATATTATATAGCAATTAGTTGACCATTTACTTATTGAATATTTTCAATTGTTATAGGATGTATTTTAGCATGGAACTTTGGTTTGTGCTATGATTTGGAAATGCATTCTACGATATTCATTATCATTATATGTTTTTTACTATTTGAGGTTGGTTTCATTGATATTGGCTTGATGATGATGACCATTTGTTGCATATGAGTTGGAAGGCAATGATGATGTGTAATTTCATTTGTTCTAGTTGAATTGGTTGAAAATTTAATGAGGCATACTTTTTATGTTTATGAAATATCCTACCCTAGTGTGATAAGGCCCTATGACATTATTATAAATGGCCTTAGGTGAACTCCCTGATCACCAGAGTTTGGAGACTAGTATTGAGTGATCATAAACATATATTTTTGGTCATTTTACCATCGAATAGAGAATTAAATCATGAATCACAAAATAATAATCAAAATGGAAATAAATAGAAGAATTCATCAAAATAAATTTTATAAACCCTAAATAATATCCCTACATACCTTCATATGTCATGGAATAACGTAATTAATAAAAGTAGGTCATACAGAACAAAAAAATATTCTTCTAATAGTCATAAAAATCCATAAATCTTAAATTAGATCAATTTCCATAGGAAAAAAAAATATAAGTGATTTAAATAATCATGCTTTCCATAATTCAAGTATTAACACATCCCAAATTAATAATACAAAATGGTCACAAACATGGTATTTATTAATGATTCTATATGATTAAATATTTCCTAATGAACCTTTAATCTGAAGGATTCAATTCTCATTCAATTTAATAAATTGAAATTTAGTTATATTCTAAAATATAAGTAAGATTTATTAATAAATAAACACATGGGTTACCATATATTCATGAAGAAAAACCTAACAACAATGATGACATATTATTTTGTTCAAAATTAAGGGATTTATAGATGAGAGATGATTTTAGATTTTTTAGATAGAGTTATTGGAAAAGAAGATAGACGAAGAAAAATTAGGGATTCACACTGTTCACATGTGCACTATTCATAAAAAAAATTTACCCGAATTTCTTTTATCGCATTTTTATGTATATTGTCAGTGGTTGTTTGCCACTCCATTCGTATAACACATTTATCAAAATTTTCTATCTGAATAGTAGAACTAATATATATCAACCTATCACTTTTATTTTTTTTTCTTATATAATACATTAACTCATTCCTTTTTTACATTCCTTTGTTCCACTAATTTACAAATCAAATTTATCCCTAAGAAATATCCTTAAACATTTCCCACTAATCACAAGACTCTTCTAATCCAAGATAAGTCTTCAGGTTAAGTGGAATTTCATGTATGGGTATAGGTTGTTATTGGGTGTGATGTTATATGTACCTATGTAAGATATATTGATTTTATTTTTTCTCATAACCTCAATGATGGGAGTGTCATTCTATTATAATCTAACCACCTGATGAAATCCTCTTGGGTGTGAATCAACACTATCATCAAAAAATAAAATTTAATTACTATGTTAGTAAATTATCCCAAATTACAACTTATTAGTTTTAATTATTTGGGGTGTTATATTGAATTTTTTAATTGAATTTTATTTGATTATGTATAACGTTTGTGTGGGGAAACAATATGTGGTTTGATTATGATTTTGATTGGGTATGCGGATATTACAAATGGAACTTACTACTATGATATTTTTCAATTTTTTTATTTTAATGGTTCGTCTTATATTATACATATAAAATTGTTATTAAATGAATGATACTGTTAATGATCATAGGAAGGAAATACTATGATGAGCTTTGATTATGGATAACAACCCATATTATTTGTAATGGAATAGAATATTTGAATGTTTTTACTGATACTTGTTGATAAGATAATTCATTATTTTATTTTCGGCCATGTATGTGCAGGTTTTTCGAGTGAAAACTATTTTCTAGTAAATGTGTGAGAATATATAGATGTTTTCACACCAAATGAGACCTTGAGAGAAGATTAGATGGAAATAGTGCACTATCAGCTGGGGTATATAGATTATAGTAAATACAAGTAACTTCCATTAAATAAAAGCTAATAAATGGAATACTGTAAATGAGAACCTTATTCATTGGATTAGAAAATGATTAGTAATTGATGTAGTTTTGAAGAGGTCTCCTACATTAGAGAAAAACTAAAGAAAATTGTTTGGAAGATAAGTGGTGGTGTCAAGACCATGTGGAAGAAATTGAGGAATAACTATTTAATGCACTTAAAATTTAATCATGTTGAAAATGTATATGAGAAAAAAATAAAGATAAATATTTTGGTAGTACAATAGAGTTATAAAGTATACTAATGGTCATGTGAGATTAATGAAAGGGTACATGTACAATTCACTGGATATTGAATTTAAAATAATTCAATGATAAATGAATAGAGTTTTTTTTTAATTTTCATTGGTTAGTCTCCCGCCTATTTTATATGTTAGTGTGATCAGGAAAACTATTCAGAGCTTACTATATTAGCCATTGGCGGACAACTATAACAGAAAAGTAATCATATCAATGTAATAAAGGATGTGGTGGCCTGAAATGGGCTGACCAAGAAATATCCATGGATATTCTAATGATATAAGAACTAGTAGAATTCACTTTTCATTGTTATTTTTTCAAGGATTTCTTCTAACAGTCTTTGTAGGGATCATGAAGACCCTACTCTTGAAAATGAGGTAATTTTTTATTGGAATTAATGTGATTCAGAAATTCATCCATTGATAGTAGGAAAAATTTAAAGAATATTTAATTTTTCTTATATTTTAAATGTAGTATTTTTTTTCTCATCATGTGATTTTTTGGACTTATAATGTCTAGAAATAATGTCTATCGGCGTACCAAGTGGGGAGCTATAAAACAATATGAGGAGGAATTTAAATGGTGATTGATTGTTTAGAGTTGATTCAAATTTCATAGTAATTAATGTATGGATAATATTATAGTTATAAGTCTTAATGGAGATATTCTCAAAAATATATAGCTTATTTTTGGGTAATATATGATGGTGGGTTGTGGTATTTGATTATTAAAAAGGAATGATAATTAAGAGAAATTATAATATTTTTCCAACAAGCATGTACCCTAGTGGTAAAGGCTCCTGCTTGGCATAAAAAATACCCAGAATCAAATCCGAGTAGGGTCAAATTTCTGGGTACTGTAGTAGGGCACTCTAGCAGTAACAGAACTGTTGCAGTGCCGACACTGTAGCGGCGGCTGTACTGTTGCAGGTATTGTAGCAGCGTGGTTACTATAGCAGCACTGTTCACTAAGGGGACCTTTGGGCCAAAAACTGGGCTTTCAAGCCTTGTATTCAGTTCACTTGTCCTTAGGCCTTCGAACTATGTAATGGGACTCCCTCTACCTAGTCTGAAGAGGTATTTTCTTTAAATAATAAATTGAGGCTTCGGTCCCAACCTTTAAAAAAAGAGAAATTATAATATTCTTGTTGAGGAATGATGAATCAATAGCTAAATTTGGATGGATATAGAATTGTGAATTTCTTCATAGTATTTTTTGTTTTCCAGTATATAGAATATTATATTGAAACACAAAATAACCGCATTATAAAAATGAGATATACTAAGGAGAGATGATTAATGTCACATGTTTCCATCAATAACGGCTTATATGATTGAAAATAACTGAAGAAGTGACATGTTAATGAATTGAAATTAAAATATTATGAATATTATCTTGAAACAATGAGTATTATTGTTTTGTAAGGATGTATAGATTTTTAGTGACATTAGATATTAGATTAGCAAAAACATGTATGGTCCCCAACCTAGTTTTGTTTAATACAATGACGAGATCGAGTAGAAAAATCTGGAAACCTATCAGTTCATATAAGAATAAATGGATGAATTAACTAATCCTATTGATTGATATATGGCTTTTAGTTCTTCATATATTCTAGTTTAGAATGTTTATTGTATAGATATTTATCAGCTACATAGGAATGGTGAAGAAAATTAAATATTTACCCTCCTTATGTTCATTTGAGTAAGGATGATATGATTAATATATGTTGTTATGAAGTACATTTTATGTTTCACAAGGATATTCCATAAAATATAAAATATTTGGGATCCTAATTTAAATGAGATATCAACCTCCATGAGAACTTATAGTGCATTTATATTTGTGTTTTGTTTTATACATTCAAATTGGTAGACATATATCCATTGAAGCTATTGAAAGGAATTATTCATAATTTTACATGTGTTGAGAATGAAGTTCTAAATTTTGGATACATTTATATTAATATAGAATCCCAACATGGGAACTGAATATGGAATGGTATACTATAAGAAAAACAACCAGCTTCAATAACATTAATTTAGAGCTATAGGTAGCTGATAGCAAAAAATGTAGATGTTTATGTCTGAAAGAAATACGTGGAGGACTAAGAACAACTGTATTTAAATTATTATCATCAAATTCATTATATTATTAATATAAAATAAGGCTATAATTTGATTTTTCTTCTTAGTATTTCTTTTGTATGGGTTGGAAATGATCGTGTTGATTCACATAAACTTTTGGTGAGAATTAATAGAGGGAGTTTCTCCGTAGAATCTTTTACGAACTATACCCATGTTTTCTAAATTCATTCACCAACAACTAACATGATGTTCTATCAAATATAAATTCTTTCTTAATGAAATTGAATGAAATTTTCATCAGTTTATGTTTGTTGTTCCCCATATCTTACTGCTACATCTTCACTAATGAAAATTAAAGCATATAAACATATCTCACAACTAGTTTTTTTATATTCTATTGTACATACAGTGTAATGAATGTTACATCAGATATGTGGTTACAGATAATCATTTAATATTTAATGATGATCATAATCCATATTGTATATCCAATCATTTTCTTATCCTATTGTTTCTAAACTCAACAATGATACTATTACTCTGGTATATAGTTATCCTAATTTCAATGTTTTCTACACTTATTTCTTCCTTGTTTTATTAATGTTATTCCTCTATGTATTATAGTAAATGAACTTAAATTTTTATAAATAATAAATTATTACAAAAATAATATTTTTTATTAAAATGAATTAATTTTAGCGTGTCTTGGGTTATCCCAGAAAAAGACCAAAAAATGAAAGTTTGCTTTTATAGTGAGAATAATTTTACGGTTAATGTGTCATAAGATCCATAAATAATGAAATTCGATGTTAAATATGGTTGAGATCATATTAAAGTTGTGAACCATGACAATGGGAATCCAAATTTTGGCCATAAAATGTATGTTCACTTGAAGTAGAACAATTATATTGAAGATGTTCAACAATAATATCATTCAAAGGCCTATATAAAATTAGGTGAGTGGTGTAGTAAAATGTAATTTATCTAAATGAGATACAGATGAAGGAATATTCAACATAATTAATAATGGTGATCTATGTGTAGGAATATAGATGTGTAAAATAAAATATATGCACATTGGTGTCCATCTTATTCTGATGGTATATGTTATTTAGATATATGGGGATGATTTTTCCAAAAATGGTGTTTTAGATGAGGTTTATAGTTTTAATGATGTCACATATGGTTAAATATATTTTACACTAGATATTGAAGGCCAATATATAGTATGATATATGGAAACATATGTTTTACTCAATAATGACAAGTTTCCCTGAGGATTTATATGACAGTACGAAGAAATTGAATGATTGATATAACATCTTCATTCTTTTTCCATTAATTTATTTTAAGTAAATAATATTCTAAATATCTTGTTTCACATGCCACATTGAACTGAAAACACCATGCATTTTTCTAGGATAAAATATTCAATTAAGATATAATTATATGTAAATTATGATAATTTAATATGAAGAATCAGGAATTTTTATTGGAATTAATCAATAAGTCAATAAAAATATAACAAACAAAAACACAATAAAATTATGGTTCTATGTGATGATTATTAATGGAATTATAAATGTATAATTTATAAAAATTATAAATAATATAATAGGAACGTTTATATTGAAGTAAATTATTAGATTTAGTGGTTTTAGTAATGAATATAGTGTTATATAGTAGAATTAAATCTAACCATTATTTATATGGTCATTAGATATATCATTTTTGGGTAAACATTTATCTTCTAGGTATATAGAGTTTTGGTAAATTCATGTATCATATTGAATGTAATATGATTCTATAATGAAGTAAAAAATATAGTATTTAATCAAAACATTTTCAAATAAATATATATATAACAATTTACATGAAAATGGATTATTATTATTATTATTACTATTCTTTAAGGAATGATTTGATATATTTACCAACTCTAAAGGGATTTTTTTAAAATAGTTTCTTTATAAATATTATCTAATTCTTATTAAAAAAGTTATCAATTTTAAAAAATTGGAATAAAATAATTTAGTAATAAAACAAAATTTACTCAAAGAATTTGAGTTTTCAATATGATGTATATTATTAAACTAACTGATCACTATTAAATAATTAGAATATATTAATAATATATATAAATTAATAAATTAATTTTCATCCATGAATTTTATATTTGAACAGCAAATGAATAAATTCATTATTTGGTTTTTGTTCCCTTTCACCGTAACCATAAATTATGGTTATTTATTGTTTCTTGATTGTATTTTTCCTGTATTCTTTTTCTTTTTTCATTAATAAAATTCTATATTACTACAGTAAAAAATAATTCTTCAATTTTTTTTGGATAAAATATGTAATAATTATCCAAATGAATTAAATTTATCACTATTAAAATTTAAATGTGATATAAATTTTTAATATACAAACACATCTATTAAGACTAATCTAATTAGAAATTTGTGGTAGTTAAGAATAGAAACACTTAATTTGTATGACATTTTTCTAAATAAATATTTTTTAATATATTATTTTTTTTAATTTCAATGTTATTTTTCTTATATTTTGTAATTGGATATATTTTATTAATTCCCAATTAATAAACAACACATCAAATTTTGTTTTTATGATTTTTCTTCTTATATTTTTATTAAATGAATAATTATCATGGTAAACATTTAATCAAGGTTAATAAGGGTAAAATGGGTGCCATATAGTGGCTCAAAATTTTCAAATTAATTATAAAATTACATCTTTTGGAATAAGTTTTCTTAGTTATAAAGTCATACCTGCTTATATTCTAATCCTTTACTCGCCTAACCCACCAAACTCACTTGTTATTCCATCTATGTATCCAACCAAAATTTATTTATAACGTAATGTACTTATTTTACCTATAAAAGTATAGTACATTGACCCACTTCAAGAAAAAATATACCCTTTCAATACCTTCTTTAAATTTTACCATTAAAACTATCATTAAATCATATTACATATTTGAAAACCTTTGGTAAAATAAATGTTTTTTTGGGTCCCCAATTTCAAAAAAATCATTCAATAGAAGAATCAAGTCCACAACATGACTACTATCCATAATATCCATTTATTACATTTTAATGAGTAAATATTTTTTAATTGATTTTAGGAAGGAAATATATATATATATTTAAACAATTTATTTACATAGAATAGATTTTTTATTAATTTTTTAGAAACTATATCATGTATTCTTTAATTTTCATGTATCGTTAACCAAAATATCATTGGATGAAATTATAACATTATTAATCTATATGGATCATATTTTTTGGTACTCTAAATAATATTTGAATGATGAAATTATTATTAATTAATGGGGGTCAATATCATCATTTCTTAATTTATGTGAAATAATAAATTTTATTAATGTCCAATGATGAAAATATACAATAACTAGCTAATGAATTCATAAATAATGACTATAGTTAAAGAGTATAAATATTAAAAGATAAGAAAATGTTTATTAAAATATTTATTACCATAGTTATGTTTTTTATAAAAGAGAATAAATAATTTTAATTTTACTATAACTAAGTGTATTTTTATTGAGAGTAAATGTCTTTTTTTAAGCCTTATAGAAATCACTTATTTTTTAGTGTTCATTTTATTCAAAATATTCCCATATTTTCATATTTCCATATATTGTAATGATATAACCACTTTATAAATCATTTTATAAGGTTTATCATACTAATAATTTTAGGTTATACCTTTTTAATTCTTCTATTAACTAGTTTAGGAAGATGTGTATAACATATCAGAAAACTAGAATAAGGTCTATTATTCTGAAATTATATATAAATTTTCATAATTATGAAAAATAGTTTTTTTTCTAATTAATCTCCAAATACACTAGTATTTTAGGTTTTTTGATTCATGAGATTATCTGTGAGATTTAGTGGTTTCATTTTCTAAATAATGTGAAATATATGAATTTTATCATGGTTATCATACATGATAAGGAATCTATTTTTTAATGAATTTAATATTAATAAAGGGCTTGGGATTGTAGGTTAAGGGATTATCATTCGTATTAGAAAATTTTTAGTTATTTTTTTGGAATATAATGAAAAATGAATAGTCAATAACCAATGGATATATCTATGTATATATCAAATATGAAAACATTGGAAATATAAAGAGTATGTGACTTCCTAGTAGATGCGTCCCTATTTAGACTCAATTTTGTCTACACAATACATATATAAGAAGATCCTAGGTGAAATAACCATCAAATAGGTTAGTTACATATATAATCGATTTATATTCAGTGGATAATTAATGTTTCTAATGTACACATTGATTGATCCTCCCAAGGGATATTCATTAGATTTTTAACATACGCCTTACGAACCATTATGAAGGATTGAAATGGTTTTTGATGATATAATAAATAAATATCCATGTTAGAAATCATAACAAGAATATATCCATATATTACATATAATAAACTCATGGAACTCATAATTAATATTGTGCGTGATATTTATAACTTTATTTTTCTCATTTAATTGTTTTACATTAATAATTTTTTTAATTTATGTCTTCTCACAACACATCATTCCTTTAATTAATTTAATTCTTAATGCGAAAAGAAACATAGCTAAAAATTGATCCCAGGGACAATGTGTTGATTTTCGTAGTGAATAAATAGATTGAATAAGATTTAGAGAATGAAATATTGTGGATATTTTCCACTAGTTATTTTAGGTTATTATTAATTATTTTTAACTTGATAAATTCACAAAAACAACATATAAAAGGGAAAATTTTGAAAATATGTTTAAGTGATAATGACGGTATAAGAAATAACATTAAATTTCTTAAATATTTCAATAATACGAAGAAACACCCTGGGAAAACAGTGGAGTAAAATAATGAAGAAGTCAAATACTGAATAAATATAATAGTTTGGTTGAAATGGTCAAGGAAAATAGTATTATTTGCAATGAGCCACTAATAATTAATTTTTTTAAATATATTAATATTGGTCTTTGGGTAAAATTAGTCCCTAGAATAAGAAAAAAATATGATAACATACATAAGTAACCTCCATGACCATTGAAACAATGAAAAATAAATGAAATTACTAATGATGAAGGGGATCATGCTAATTATGGTACACTTAAAATACCCTATATATTTTTTTCTATTTATTATTTGAATAATTTTCTAGACACTCCAATATATTTTGGAATATTTATATGCTAAAAAAATCACCCATTAATAATTTTATATTTAATTACCATAGAAACCATCTTGTTGTCTGATAATTTCTTCCCAAGTTATATTTATTTTGAATTTCCTTGAATTTTTTATAATATTCGCTTTACATAAATTTAATTTTTGTTTGTAAAAATATCTTTTATCACTATAAAGAAAATATATTAATTATTGGAATAGAAAAATAATAATTCAAATTCCAAATCATCCTATGATCAAATTTCAAGGAAATTATTAATATGGAATATATTTTAAAACTTATTCTATTATATAGGTCATAATAACCAATCATGAGAGGTATTTACCTAAAAGTAATAGAGAGAAACTAAATATTGTGGATATTCCAAATATTATGGAAGAGACGTGCTTAATAGTCTTACATAACCTAATGAGTCTTATATTATATATTGAGAGACTTTTTCTATATCCATTAATATTTCTATTACTGATTGATAATTAATAAAGTAAAGAAACAATTAATTCAGTGAGGGTAATGTCACACAAAATTATTTTAATAATAATATACCATTAAATATATACAATTTTGAATTTATTATATCACAAATATCACCAAACTTTTAGAAATCAAAAATATTTTTGATGATAAAAAATATTATAACCTATAAAAATGTTAATACTTTATGATAATTAAATATGAAATACCATTAAAAAATTATAAGGGGAATAATACTAATGGTAAATCAAAATGACAGGAGTAAAAAATTATTTTACTTTGGGATTTAAATTTATATCATCACTGTAATTGAAACAATGGAGTTAAAAAATATAATTATAACTATAATAGACATGTTCCGGTGGAATTTAATAATTTTGTTGAATGTTTTTTTGTAATGAATTTAAGGAAATATATAGCAATGAAATATAACTATTATTTATACTGTTAATTGATATATGGTCATTGGGAATGTATGTATCCAATAGGTATATTGAATACTAAAAACATGTAGTATATTATATAAAATAATATAATTCTAGAATGAAAAAAATATAATATTTTATCTAAAAAATTTATTGCAATAATATATATTTTCTCATTCTGCATAGTTATTAATATTAATATTTTTCTAAGAATAGTTAAAATTATTTATAAAATTATAATAAATATTTTATTATAAATATATTGATAATGTTTATCTAAATCTTATTACATATGTATTTAATTTGTAATAATTATGAATAATATCATTTAGTGATGAAAGTACTTTTTCTATAAGAATTATAAATTTTTTGTATATTATGTATTTTTAAGCCAATTGATCATTATAGAATAATTTTAAATATATTAAATATATAAATATATAAGAATTTATTTGTTTTGATATTTGTATTTTTCACTAGGAATGTAATATGATTAAAATATTTTTATAATTAAGTGATAATTTTTTCTAAAAACGTCTTTTAAGTGTTGTGAACTCATACATTAATTGTTATTTATTACCAACCATATGAATATAATTTAATAAAATGGGTTCTATATTTTTAAAAAGAATATCCTAGTTATTTTCAAATAGCCAATTTAATTTTTATCCTAAAAATAAATTAAATCTATAAATATTGGATACTATGGAAAATAAGTTTTTTTTCAATGAATAATTTTTTAAAAAAGTATACACATTTATGTAAATAAATTAAATTCATATATTATAAATTATTTCAATAGTAATATCATTTAAAAATTTAAAATTTTATTAACACAATAATTAAATAATAATTTATATAAAAGAAAAATCGAAATACTTAATATATGAAATAAAATTTCCAATAAAAACTATTTTTATATATCTTATGGTTTCATTTTAAATATTATTTCATATTCTTTAGAAATGAAATTAGATTAAAATTTATCAAATTTCATAATATTGATATCCATGATATATAATAATGTTCATATCCTATTTTTATTAAATAAATAATTAACACCTTAAAATTTATATCAATTTCATTAAGGGTAAAAGGAATTTTTTAAAGTGGTATTAATATTGATGAATTAACATGGCTATTTGAACTTCATTAAGAACATTGTCAAGGTGGAAATTCATACCCACATTGTATCATCATATGAGTTTCTTTGGAATTTTTTTTTTAAAAATTTAATATTTTTCATATCATGCGTTACCTGAAACACTGAGTTTAACATGAATAACACACATATCGTAATTTTAATGAAACAATATATAATATTAATATATTATTATTCAATATGAAAGTTATCATATCATCCTTGAAATTATATAGACCCATGCTTAAACATTACATAAATTTGAATTAAATAAATAATTCACATTAAGGATCTTTTCAGGTTTAGAGTTTTAGCGAATTAGGCCATAACTATTAAATTACATTTGAAAAATTAAAAAGTAGACACTTATACTTAGTATCCATTTTTTTCATAAAATACAATCCCATAAAAAATTAACATGTATAGTTCAATGTTTTAGAGAACATGACTTTTCCATGATCCCATCGTTGACCCTATTCATCTTTATGTCATTTGAAAAACATTTCAAAACATGGGATGAGCATAAAAATCTCATTAATGGTTATAAAATAATGAAATGAAACATTATTCCATCAAAACATAATCTATGTATCATACCTCATAAAATCATATGATTTATGAATAAAACAAATAAAACATAAATTTTAATGGTAATTTGTGGCATCCATAACATTCTTACGTTATAGCTTTCATTGCTACGTAGGGAGTTACGTGTGGAATACCCATCACGATATATTCCTTAAATCTCATAAGAGAAAAATTATCGTTTACCTCCGTCACGTAACCTAATGCATTGGAGAGCTATCTCAGGCTCACCCACCATAGGTTTATCAAGGAACCACCCATAAACATAATCAATTCCCAAGAACCATAACATATTCATAACACATAGAAAAACAATAAATTAATGATTACATTACTAGATTTCAATCACAATATATCATTTCAAGATATTGACATAATCAAGGATTTATCAAACAATTTTCAATACCATTTAAAACTTTTAATAAAGTGATTTTTGAATGATAGTCTCATATACAGCTTCAAAGCCTTTTATGGAATTAAATTTTTTAAAAATTATTATCTATATACATATGTTAATAAAACCATTTTTAAACCATGTACATTAATGAGAATTATTTAGGAGAATAATTATGTATAAAAATATTTAGTTAAGGAGTTCTTAACCAAATGAGAGATGCAAGAATAAAAATAATTGAGGAATAACATTTAATAAAAACTTTAAAATATGATGATAATAATGGTATTAATGATATAATATTATGATGGATATTATATACACTATATTAAAGTAAATTGGCACATAATAAAAATGAAGTCTCAATAGAGTGTAAATTGAGACGAAGTCCCTTGCAAAGATCATATCCTTATATCCAGGACAAATCAATGACATAATTATGTGTGAAAAATAAAAGTAAAACCAATATAAGTGGATATTATGTTTAAAAAAATCATAGTCCATTCACACATATTCATTTAATTAGATACTCAAGAAGATGAAGTTTAACCCATAGAATGGAAATTGGGTTAATAAGTCCCCATATAGATATTTGACAGCATAATAGAATCACATTAAAATTCATAAAATGAGTTTATGATAGAGAAAAGGGTATATTATCACTTGGAAATTAAATTTTAGTAATAAGGATATTTAAGAACATATCCCATCATAAGATGATGTAAATTAAAAGGCATAACAAAATGAAGTCTTTGACAAAAAGTGGAAGGTGAAAGGTTCTCATACCGATTTGGTAACTTATGAAACACACACCACATGAATGAAGGATCACGCAATGAAATGAAAATACCTATAAATTAATTTATATTACACAAATAATACAATAATGTAAATTTCATACACTCCATGAAAGGAAATAGTGCCAAATATAGCATGAATCACACATGAATTAAAAGTGAGGTAAAAACCCCTTACTTCACTGTAATCAATCGAGTCGTATGATAAAATGTTAAAAACCACAAACCTAATAATAGAATATGATGAGTATAAATATAATCATGATAATATATATCAAATGTCTTTAAAAAATACACCACATGCATGAAATAAGTAGCGAACAATGGAAATCTCACGAAATTAAAAGTGACATAAACAACCCTGACCTCTTGTCTGACTTGAACCGTTCGTTCTTTAATCTCTTGAATAATAAACTAATGTTGACTTATACTTTCTCAAGAATAATTTTCTTGTATATTATTCTTTTAATGTTATTTATTACCATGTTATAGAAATTATGTAATTATTTATGTTAATAATGATTTTGTTGTCGTTATTTGGTACTTCTGTCCAAAATGACGTTCTTATAAATACAAGCAGTTCATGTGGTCAAAGGTCTATTATCTCCAAAATAATATTCATTTTTTAGATATAATATTTATAATCTCTATAGAGTATATATATGTATTTATAAAAATACATTATATTTAGAGATAAGAAATAAAATGCACCGTTCATGGAGTCAGTAAGTCGTATATACACATGAACACTACGTTCATTTCAATTTCATATTTAATGGAATGAAAATATAATGATTAATAGGTATATTAAATTTTAGGTATAATATCATATAATATTTCATTAACTCCATCATTTATACGTTCCACATACGGCATGAACGAGTCATATCACTTGGAGGGGGCGGTAGTCCGCACTTCCTCAAATGAAATTATAGTATTTACACACTATGGAAACCATAAAGGTATTTTATAATTGAAAAATAAAAATTATTAGAAAAAATACTAATATAATATATATCACATATAAATACAGTTCTATCTTAATGGTCACCATAAGTGGTGGGAGGAGAAGATTGTACAATCATTGTTTCGTGAGGTAGTAGTTCGCCGTCCACAGAAATAGTATGTTCTTTACACATTAGATGGATTATTGTATATGTGTATTTCAAATAATCATCATATTAACAACCTAATATATTTAGGATATGGGATTTTTTATAAAAGAAAGGAATATAATTATTTCATGGGTTCGAGAAGTAAAATAAGAGAAAAGAACTTACGAGAAGATGTTACCTTTAAATCTGGTAACTCCATTTGGTTTGAACTAAAATGATTCTTTTAAGTGACATCTACCAAAGGTAATGATTCTATGTGTAAGATAGAAATAGTGAGAGCCTAATTGGGTAGAATTTGGACGATCCAAGGGGCTTTGTAGGTGTGAGTAATGAGTTAGAGGTTGGGGATTTTTATAGGGGCACTTTATGAATGTTTGAAAATATTATTTTATTATATAATTATTTTTGGTATATAAAGGTCAAAAACTTATTAAAGTGGATGATAATATGACTTGGGTTTTAAATAAAATCATCCAATAATAATTGGACATGTTTTTTATATTGTTTTCGTTTTTATAATCTTATTTATTTAAATCATTCATGAATGAGGAAAAAATTTCTTCATTATTGTGTAACAAATAATTTTATTTTTTTTATTTCAAAATTTTATAAATAAAATAATACGTTGTAAGAAATAGTTTTAGAATTAAAATGAATATTTATATTCTATGAGATAACTTATATAACCCCATTTAAAAATTTATTTACTAAAAGATATATGATCATGTCATTTTGCCTTTACTTTATATTAATTTATATAAAGCGTCATCATCACTCTTAAGTGTCACCATGGGTTACCGAAATGGACCCAAGGATTACCATGGTCATAAATGCATCAGAAAATAGGATTAGGTCACATTTTAGGGCAATTCAACATTATTATAATATTATTTTTACCTTGAATTTCCCAATTTACCTTTAACTTCAGTAAAGAAAAGTTAAAACATACTATTTAGAAGAAATTATTTGCATCTTATTGAACCTCATTTTACCTAGTAATAACAACCATGTATGTTGGATTTCAGAAATTCATCTCATAGAAGCATTAAAATTTCATTTAAATGGAAAATATGGGTTTTAACTACTACTTAGTGTTTTCACTATTCATCAAAAATTAAAGGTTTTTAGAAAAATAAAAAAAATTCAGCCTAAGATAAATTTGATATTTCGATTTTGAAAGTGATGTCTATTTTACGAAAATCAAAATATTGAATTTTACTTAATGAATTTGAAATTAATTTTCGTTGTCAAAACAAAAAGCTTGTTTTAAAGAAATAGTAATTATGAAAAGATTGACAAATGTTTTTTCCCAAATTCAAAGTGAAATTAATTCTAATGAACAAAATTAGATTAACTAGTAAAAATATAGTCTAATTACTCTATCTGACCATTTTAAAAGATAACATAACCATATAAATAAATTATATTAAAAGGAAAATTTGAAATAAAATGTAGTATTTTCACTATTCAATAAAAAATGAAGTTTATCCAAAAAATTATAAAACATTATCCAAAGTAAATTTTGAAGTCCATATTCTAATGAAAACTTTTATTAAATAAAATAGAACATAGAAAAGTGACCAAAACAAGATTTAATTGGGGTTCACCATCAAAAGGTGGTAAAATGACATTTTAAAGAATCTTATAATATTTATGCCTAAAATTAGATTCATTCACATTTTGAGCCTCTAAATATTATTATATAAAAGTAAAAACATTTAACAAACTTATATAATCATATTTTAGTTAGTTATGTTCATTTCTGCCATTACAATGGCTAGGTGTTAACTTCCATTTAATATAATAATATATTATTATTTTTTAGTATGACCCAAAATTGTGTACAACATAAGACTTTAGAGAAACCCATTGTTGCATGTGGGGTACTCTATTTAATATTGAATAGATTTTAAAATAAAATTAATATTTAATTCATAAAAATTAATAAATATGAAAATTTCACATTCATTATTTTCTGGGGATGTTAAATCCTTACCCCTTTTTGGAAATTTCATCCTTGAAATTTTAAAATTGTTCTTGGAAACTTCATTGAATGTACCACATTGGAAAAAGAGTAAAAAAATCCCAATAAAAGAATGAAAGAAAGGTACACAGGTCTCCCGATATAGCCCATCCTAATATTCCATGTAAGAAAACAAGGATATGGAAGAGAAACATACCATCAAGGTTTGATGGAGGGTTGTATAAAACATGTTTAAGAGAATGTTAACCACCAAAAAATCATAAACATGTGTTGGGTTAAAGGGTATTTTATTCCTAGGTAGGAAAATATAACGTACAATGTTTTTGTTTTATGTTACTTTTCATAAAGTTGTGGAATTTATTTATGTTCCTAAAAAAAACATGAGGAAACATACTTGAATTTTAGGTAGGCATTAATCCATTACTAAATTTCTACCAAAAAGTCTACTTTTCTCCAAAGGACAAGTATTCAAGATTACTTGGACACATCAAAAGCGGTAAAATAAACTTCTAGAAATAACATGATCCAAAAAATAAAAACCATATATTTACCATTTATTTTTACATTATTCAAAACCAATATTTGTTAGTATGAGATCATAGAATCCCCAAAAATATAATACTTTATAAAAGGAAATATTACTCTTAATCTCCAAAATTCAACAAAAAGAACCCAAAGTTCAAGAAATACCATTCAATACACAATTTTCCTTAATGTTATTAAAAATAATCCAAACTATTTTTTAAACCCATAACTCAGAAGAATTTAATCACATAGTCATCCATGATTAAATCATAACATTTATCTATAAATAACATTAACTACTCTTAATGTTTTAAATGAATTGTAATTAACCTAATCACATATTCTATATGATAGGTTAATAATTTCCTTAAATAAGCCAAAATTATTATAAGTCCACGATTAAAACATAGATTCTTTCAAAATAAAATTACACTATTACTCCTTAATTAAAATCACAAAGTATTCTATTTACCATAGGAATATAGTGTTTCTCTAAAATAGAGAACATTTTCTAAAATAACATTTATCACTTAATCACTATATCATTTCCCTAAAATAATGATATCCATTAGATAAAATATTTGTTCCAAAAATCACCTTATTCTTGATACATAAAATCATTTAACTAAACATAATAAGTCATACTAACTAGGGACATGATGTAGGCTAGTGGAAGGTGATGCACCCATGTCGACATTCGGTTTTGGGTTTGATTCCTACGACCTTGCTAGGTGTGATGGGTTGTCACTCACCTTATGAGTTGTCACCCACCTTACATGTTTTCCGTTTTATAAAACCCAAAATAACACTAACATGTTTTAACCTCAATGGTTTTCTTATAAAATTTATTTTTATCCCAATACATTAATACCTCAACATCATAATTCACAAAACATTATTAATATTGTTCTTTTTTAATTTCACCTCCATATGGTAAAAAAAATATTCCTAATATAAATAACATCATACCTTCTCTATGGTGTCCAAATGGTTTCATCATCATATAGTTCATGTGGGTAGAAGGTCCATGCACTGCAACAATGATATATAGATCCTTCAAAATAATTTTCTACCATCATCCAAATACACCTTTTACAACATGGTTCATATGAGTGTTTGTAGAAAAATATTTTCAAAAAATTATCTTGTATAACATGAAATACCAAAACATCTGATAAAACATGTTATTTTATAAAACAGTCGGACTGATTTTGAGTTGAAAAATTCAATAAATGTTCCTCTTAAAATACAATAAGTATGCACTGAGATACAATATTGTAAAAGACAATATAAAAAGGTTTCACAAGGGTATCCTTCTTGAGTACCTTTTTCAAAATCATAATAGGCTTGAATATCTTGTGATAAGGTAAAATATTTGAAAATTCCATGATAATATTTAACTTTCTTGAAAATATGAGAATATTATGAAAATAGGAATTGATAAATACCACCCCTAATCGACGATGATATCAAGGTATATTAGGGGGGTTTGATATCTCAATAAACTACTTGCAAGTGAGTTGTATTTTATAAAAAATTTCACTTTAATTTAAATAAGAAACTGTAATAATGATTGCAAGCATGTCATCAGGAAGAGACAGAAATGTTATTTGAGATCCTCCTCCTTCCATTTTTTACCTACTTTCCATGATCTGAAAAGGTTATAAAACCAAGAAATAATTGAAATAATATACATTGGAAGAAACAATGTGTTTAATGAAAAGTCATAATCCCTAAAATTGTTTAAACAAACCTCTGATACCAAATATAAGGAACCATCCTTAAATATTACATAATGTTTAATTAAGTGAATAATTAACATTGGGGATCTTTTCAGGTTTATAGTTTTATAAAATATTGACATAACTATTAAATTACATTTCAAAAATTACCGTGTAGACACTTCTACTCAGTTTCAATTTTTTTTCATAAAATAAAAACACATAAAAAAGGATCATGTCTAGTTACATATTTTAGACAACATGACTTTTCCTTGATCCCATCCTTGACCCTACACATCTTTTGGTCCTATGAAAAACATTTCTAAACATGGGATGAGCATAAAAAGAACATTAAGGGTTATAAAATAATTAATGTAACCATTAGTCCATCAAAACCAAAGCTTTTTATCATACCTCGTGAAATCAGAATATTTATGAATAACACATAGAAAACATAAATCTCAATGGTATCTTGTGGAATCTATAACATACATAGGTTGTAAATTTCACTGCTACATAGGTAGTTACATTGGAATAACCATCATTGTATATTCCCTAAATCTATTAGTGGAAACATTATTGTTTACCACTGTCACGTTACCCAATGAATTGGAGAGAAATATTGGGCTCACCAACCATAAGATTATCACAGATCCACAAATATACATAAACAAATCCCAAGAACCATAACAGATTCATAACATATAAAACAAGAATAAATGAAAGATAACATTCCCAAATTTCAATCACAATATATCATTTCAAGACATTGACATAATCAATGCTTTACTTAACCTTTTTCAATGCCATTTTAAACATTTAATAAATAGATTTTTAAAACAAAGTGTCCCATACCAATTTGAAGAATTAAAAGGAATTAAAATTTTAAATATTTATATCCATATAAATAAATCCTTAAAACTATTTTTTAATACTTGTACACTAATGAGTAATATTTATAAGAATAAATCTCTAAAACATTATTTAGTTAAGGTGTTCTTAACCAAATGAGAGATGCTGGAATACAAATAGGTGAGGAATAACCATTAATCGAAACATTTTAATATCATGAGAATAAAGGTATTAATTATATAATATGAAAAAAGATAGTATATAAACCATATTAATGTGAATTGTCACATAACAACAATAAATCTCTATTGAAAGTATATTGAGATGAAGCCCCTCACAAAGAACATATCCATATATTAAGGACAAATCAATGACAAAAGTATGCATGAAAAATAAGAATACACCTAATATAAGTGGATATTAAGTGTAAAAAAATCATATTTCATTCACACATATTCATAACATGACATAATCAAGAAGTTGATGTTTAACCCAAATAATAGAAATTTGGTTAGGAAGTCCCCTTACAGAAATTCGACAGACTAACGTTGTCACATTAAAATTCAGAAAATTATTTGATAAGAGAGAAAAGGGTATCTCATCACTTGTACATAAAATTATTTCAATAAGGTTATATAAGAATATATACCAACATAATAATATGTAAATAAAAATACATAAAAAAAATAAGTCTTCGACTAAAAGATGAAGGTGAAAGGTTCTCTTTCCGATTCGGTAACTTACGAAACATACTCAAAAGGAAAGAAGGATAAAAAAATGAAGACTTATATACCAATAAATAAAATTATATTACAAAAATAATATAATCATGGGTATTACATAGACCACACAAATGGAAATAATGGCATGTATGGCATGAATCTCACAGGAATTAAAAGTGAGATTCAAACACCTTACATCATTGTAATCAATCGAATCATATGACTAAAAATTAATAACAACCAAATGAATCACAAAATACCAAGAATATAAATATAATAATGATAATATATATCAAATGGAAGTAATTAATAATCCACATGGACGAAACATGTGGTGAACAATGGAAATCTCATTAAATTAAAAGTGTGATAAGAAACCACTAACCTCGTGTCCGACATGACCCATTCGTTCTTTAATCTCCAAAATAATTTACTAAAGTTAATTTATAAAATATTGAGGATTTTTTTAAATGTTTATTATTAATTTTATATTATTTCAACCAAGTTATAAACATTATGTAATCATTTAAGTTAATAATGGTTGTTTTGTCGATATTTGGTACTTGAGTAAAAAATGAACTTCTTATAATTACAAGTTGTTCAGGTGTTAAAGGATCCAT
Organism: Viscum album; assembly: GCA_963277665.1. Taxonomy (NCBI): domain Eukaryota; kingdom Viridiplantae; phylum Streptophyta; class Magnoliopsida; order Santalales; family Viscaceae; genus Viscum; species Viscum album. The sequence goes on along the minus strand of OY728132.1, from coordinate 1,843,233,343 downwards.
TTCATACAGAATTATATTCATGATGTAGATATCATATATAAAATATATATACAGTATATATATATATATATTTGTATATAACATTTGGATATAAGAAATGTAATTCACCGTTCATTGAGATGGTAAGTCATACGTACGCATGAACGCTACGTTTATATCTATTTCAATTTAATTTAATGAAAAAATAATGATACATAATTATATTAAAATAATATTATTATATCATATATATAAATTCATTAACACCATCCTTTATATTATCCATGTGTGGAATTAAGGGGTCATTTCCCTTTGTGGGGGCGATAGTCTGCACTTTATCAAATTAAATTATCGTATTTACCCACTATGGAAAACATAAAGGTATTCTATAAATGAAAAATAATGAATAATAGAATCAATATAAATATAATATATATCACATATAAAGACAATTCCATCTTAATGGGAAGCATAAGAGGTGGTGTGAGAAGATTGAACAATCATCGTTTTAATGAGACACTAGTTCGACGTCCACAAAAACAGTAAGTTCGTAACCCATTAGACGGAGGTGTGTGTAAGTGTAGTTCGAATCCTCATCATATAAAAAAACAAGTATATTGAGGATACTTTTGTTGTTATAAAATAATGTAACAAAAATATTTTAAGGGGTTGTAGAAGTAAAATAACAGAAAATAACTTAAGGGAAGACATTAATTTTAAATTGGGAAACTCCCTTGGTTTGAACCAGAAAGAATTACATGAAGTGCCATCTACCAAAGGTAAGGAATCTATGTGTAATATAGGGATATTTATAGACTATGTTGGTAGAGGTTGGATGAGCCGAGATCCTTGAGAGGTGTGAGTAATGGCATAGAGGTAAGGGATTTTTATAAGGTGGAGGGGGAGATCTTTAGGAATTTTAGAAAATACTAATTTTTTATATAATTATCTTCGGTTCTTAAAGGTCAAAAACAAATTAATGTTGAAGATAAGATAGATATTTTTCGAAATAAAATCACCCAATATTAAATGTCTTGGTTTTGGATATTTTTTTAATTTTTACAATCTTATTTATTTAAATCATTCATTAATGAGGAAAACATTGCCACAATATCGTGTCACAAATTATTTTATTTATATGATGTCTAACAATTATAAATAAATTTCCATGATGTATGGAATTTTTTTATCATTAAAATGAATATTTATTGTTTAAGATATAACTTAAATAACCCCATGTGAAAATTAATTTACTAAAATATATATGTTTATGTCATTTTTGTCTTAACATTAAATTAATGAATATAAAGTGTCATTATCAGTCTTAAGTGGCTTATTAGGATCCCAATATAGACCCAAGGATTTAAATGGTCAGAAACTTATCAACCAATAGGATTAAGATACATGTTAGGGTAATTAAATATTATTATAACACTATTTTTAACTTGAATTACACTATTCACCTTTAACTATGGTAAATAAGAGTCAAAAGATACTATTCACCAAAAATTATTTTAATCTTATTGAAAAAACATTTTACATAATTATAAAATCCATGTATGTTATATTTTAGAAATTAAATTCACATAAACAGTAAAATTTCATTTAAATAAAAAATTTAGTTTTTGAAATTCTACTCTGTGTTTTCACAATTCATAAAAAATTGACGGTTTTCTGAAAAATACAAAAACATCAACCTAAGCTATATTTTATATTCTGAATTAAAAAATTATTTGTATTTTACCAAATTCAAAACATCGATGTTTCATTAATTAATTTAAAATTAATATCCATTGTCAAAACAAAAAGCGTGTCTTTAAGAAATAATAACTATGAAAATATTGACACTCGTTTTTGTCCAAAATCAAAGTGAAATTATTTCCAATGACCAAAATTGGATTAAATGATAAAAATATAATCTAATTACAGTTTAAACCCATTTAAAAATATAATAAAACCCTATAAATAAATTATATTACAAGACAGTTTTGAATTAAAATTCAGTATATTTCAATATTCATTAAAAAATTAAACTTTAGCAGAAAAATACTAAAAGTTTACCCCAAAGTAAATTTTGATTCCCCGATTCTAAATAATAATTTTATTTTGTCAAATAAAACATATAAAAGTTTCCAAAAATAGATTTAATGAGGGTTCACCATCAAAAGGATGTAAATAAACTATTTAAGAAATTCTAGAGTATTTATGTTTAATATTAGATTCATTCACACATTAAGAATCTAACATTTATTTAATAAAAGTAAAAAAATTTAAAAAACATGTATAATAATATTGTAGCTACTTTTGTTCATTCCCACCATTATATCGATGAGGCATTAACTACCATTTAAAATAATAATATATTATTATTTTTCTATATGACTCAGCATTGTGTGCAACATAAGACTTCCGAAGTCACATTGTTGCATGTCACATAATTTATAGAATGTCTCATCCCCTTTAAAATAAAATTGATAATTAATTAAAAAATATTAATAAATGTGAAAATGTCGTATTCTATATATTCCTAAGATGTTACATAAATATAGGGCATGAAGAGTATGAAATAATTTTTTTAAATTTATCATTAAAATATTTATATAATATTAATTATTTTTGGGGTAATTAGTTAGAAATAGTAATAATAAAAAATTTAAACTAATGAAATTTGTTCCAAAAAATATATTTTTATGCGCACAAAATGGTTCCACATCAATAAATTAATCAATCAATTTTTAATAATATTAACGAAATTTTTATATTATATATGAAATATAATATTTATCATTCATCTTATATGTTTTATAGGCAAGAGATAAAATAAATCAAATTATGTGATTAAAAAATTATTCTTATTTAAAAAATAGTTTTCCAAAATTTTGAGGATTTTTTTAAAATAATTTCTGAATATTTTAAGTAATATATTTGAAAAACAACAAATTATTTCTTAAATCATATCGTAAAATTTATCTTGGGGTGATTTGTTTATAATTTTTCGAAAATATATATTTTTTGATAAATATTGAAAAAATCATGTTATTATTAAGAAATTTATTTTATTTTAATATATTTAAAAACATAAAAAACTTATTTAAGAATGGTTATAAGAAAAAATTTGTAATTTATTTTATAATTAATAAAATTTCGGTTATCTGATTCAATTTCATATTGAATATTGAGATTATATTTTTTTCAAAATTTTGAACATTTTCTCTTTTCAAAATAACTTTATCATCACATCTTCATGATTAATATTAACTATGATTTTTTAAATTATATCTATTAAATTTGGAAAATTGTATTTTCAATTCAGATTATTAATAATTTATATTAAAAAATAAGGTTAAAATAATTTTCAACCACAATTAATTGTAAAAAATAATAGAAGCAATATTTATAATGGTTAAGATAAAGATGGGTTTGTAGATGGTAAAACTAAAAGGATAAGGTTTAATAATGACCCAAAACATTCCTAATATTCAATTTAAGTAAATATTTATTAATCATACATTCTAGGATATTGAATAAACTATTTTGGAGCCTTTTGGTATTTAAAAAACATGGCTACAAATTTTTTTTATCAAATATAACAATTGTTCTACTCACCTCACTAATAAAAGGCCACACCATATTCTCTCATATTCACACTTCCAAAAAATATTTTCTGGCCATTAACATCCAAAAATACATCCTTAATTCCATAATCCCATAATTTAAGACTTATTTTGGTCATAAATCCATCATAATAATCCATTTCGTGAGAACCAAATGTAGTTGTCCGATTAAAAGACAACATCCCTTTCCATGTGTGTTAATTTTTTTCTTCCTCCACTTGATTAAATGCTTATTAAAAATATTACATACTATCCTAATTATATTTAATATATATATATATTATTATTTAAATTTAAAAACATAAATGCATCTCATCTTACATGAATGGATATAATAAATCATCATTCGTGTGTTTGGTAGGCTACCACCTCGTAAATTGATGTTATGTGTTTTAAATCACCATGTATCATTGAATGATGTAATGATAAATATAATGTTTATATATTATAATTATGGTATTATTATGTATATATAATTATAATATCACATATAACTTCTTACCACCCAACTCATTGGAAAATATTTATGTTGCTCTTGTGCACGACAGACTACATCCTCATCAACTGAAGTGATGTGTTTTTAATTACTATTTTAATTATGAGATAATAATAAAGTAATATATATATATATATTCATATTTTAACTTATTGAATTATTATATCACATACACCTCTATACATTCCATTTTGTGGGAATACGATAATTTCGATAATGTGTATGGTAGAGTTGGTTGTCACGAAGCAACGTGATTCATTCGTCACATATGATTTATATGAATGGATATAAGGGAATTTTGAGATAAATTCAGGAGATAAATATCAAATTAAAATGAATGCCTTTTGTTAATATGTCAACTACATATTGACCAGTTCATCAATAGAGAATATGGAAACAAAGATCATGAGTACATACGACCTAACATCTCTTGGAATCCTGTATTTCATTTTATTCCAAAACAATTTATGGATTAATATAAATAGATATATAATAAATGTATTTTATATTTATATTATGGTAAATAATTTTAATATCATGTAACCATGATCAATTTTTTTGTACCAGAAATAGGATATCGCAACATACTAAAAAAATATCATCTATTAAATGAAACATGATTTTATGTAAGAAATTATTTATAAATAGGTAATAAAAGAAAATATTTAAATCATATATAGTTTTAAATATATGGGTATGGTTCTGTAATAAATTTATAATAAAAATTTAAATATTATACATGAGTTTATAACATGTACGAATGTGGTCAAAACTTAATGTATGACATTTCTGTCAAAGCATTATTTTCAGTGAGAAAAAATTCATATTCACCATGTGATTATTTTATGTGCTGATTATACCTCCCATTAGTTTATATTAATATAATTATCCATATGATTATTATGATTTACATATATAGTTTATTATATCTCTTTCATTTAGTATAATGATCAACTGTTTCCATGATGGAAGAGTTTTTATGTATCAAATTTCATTCATGGGGACCTATGTTATCTTATGGATCTATATAATTCTATGAGGTGTATATAATGAAAATATTTCATGTAATACCATGAGTTTAATTCTCTTAATTATAATATATTTTTTTGTTAATGTTATTATTTCATGGAAATTGAAATTTAATGTATCCAAATTGGTATTAGATTTAGGTTATAATCACATTTCTAATCATGACTATTTATGATTAATCATACAATTATTGAATATTATTATATATCTTTCAATAATCTAATATATTATCTCTTAATTTGGTTATATAAAATTAATAAATGTCTTCCAATCATTTTCCTCTCCATATAATCAATATTTCAAAAAAAAAATTTAGAATTTTTTTTAATTATCTCTTATGTAAAGAAGAAATTTTCATTGAAAACCATTTTTTCTAAAAAGGTTTTCAAAAATGTTTGTTTACATTCATAAAATGAATTATAAATTAAAATTGTATCTATTTTTTATTTTCATCCAATTTTTTGAGGGATATATTTTTTTAGATTTCTATATAAATCTCTTTTCGATTTTATTGAAAATGTTAAAATATTCATTTCTTAATGTGTGAATTATAAACATAACTTTTCATTATAATTACCGTCATTTTATTTGATGATACAGTTGTATTATTTCAATTTTTTAATGAATGTTATTTTAAAAATGATTTATGTTTTAAAAAGACATTTTTAATGAAAAAATGATATTTTATTCAATGAATGATATATATATATATATTAAATTAACCCTAATATATTTTAAAGGTAATTTAATAACAAGAAATTTAAAAGTTTTTTTTGACTTATGATCTTAATGAAATTATTTTGAAATATAATTTATTTTCCTCATGAACTTTTAAAATAGATATTTCAAACTAATTATAAATCATATAAGAGATAATTTTAGGGTATTTATTAATTACTAAAGATATAATCAAATGATACCAAAATTAATATTTCCCTAAATTGTTTATATTTATGATAAAGAGATTTCTATGAGACCTATTTCTCCTCACTTTTTTATTCCATGATAAAATTTTTATGAAACATGCTTCTTTTTCCATGGGTTTTTCTATGATAGAATGATGGGATGATTACGAAACATGTTTCTATTTTAAAACATTTGTTATAATGAAAATTTTAAGGAACCCATTTATTTTCATGGTACATGATATGATGAATGTTTTATGATATTGTGGAAAATAATTTTATGATTTTCATTATGTGATGGTGGATAAATTATAACAATATATTTGTTTGACCTATATCTTAGACCACAATATTGGGTAATTATTGATATATCATGAGTTAAATAGGACTGGAATGGGGTGTTAACCCGGTTCAGTAAGGGACACTATCATCTTTGATAGTATTGGGAGTGATCCTTGACTACAATGATGGTTTGGGGGTAAACCCATTCCACTATGCCAGTTTATTCTGTGATCCTTGAATACAATTTAAATTATATTCTATGATAATAAAAATTCTGAAATTCCATGTATTATGTCAATATTATGATCTAATAGATAATGATAAATTATTTCTTTATTATTCATGTCTTATAAAATATATATCTTTATTTAATAACCCTTTATTTTTACCCCAAATGTTTAGGTTCTTGTTTAAAAATTTCATGATCATGTTCTTTTTCCAATATGATTACATTATGTTTGGATATATTTAGATGTTCACCCTTAATAATAATATGATATTAGAATTTTTTATGCATCAATTATCAAGGTATAGAATAATTTTTTTAACTAGGGTATGTGTATGAAGAATAATATATGTGAATATAATTTGGTAAAAATTAAATATCAGTCACTAAATTAAAAGACTGTATACATAGTATCTAAGGGAACTAAGACATTACATTACCTAGGTGTGAGTTTGGATAATGTAATGAATATTCATCTAAGTGATATAACATACATCTATGAAATGTTTAGATTATTATATTTGTAATATATGTCAAAGAGTGAAATATAATCCTTGGTAACTCTTATCTATTAGAGTTGGATGAATAATTTCTCTCCCCCCAATGGATTCAAGAGTCTATGGTGACACTATAGATATAGGTGTGTCTCTCCCCTAGGAGATAGAGCCTCTAAGGAAGAACATTGATTGGAATCAATTATAAATTACCAGATATAATTATACACTATTAAAGATTGTATTAGAGTAATTTAATAGTAAAATATTTGAAATAGGAATGAGAAAACATTTGTGAAATACATAGTGATCGGTATAAGGATATGTCTAGGGATATGTTTATGGATTAGTCTATGTATATGTTTATGTACAGTAAAATTCCATCTAAATTTGGAAAAAATATAGTTAGTTTTTTCCATGAAATTTCATCCCTTACTAGATATTACAAATGGTTGTGGATATAAAATATAAGTAACGAGTATAATGACATTGAAAATGGATCATTTAGAAAGTCTTGATAATTATGTGGTTCCTTAAAATAGGCCATGTTACACACCTAGTTTAACAATATCGATGGATATTTTTTTAAAATTAAAAAAATAATTATATACCATCTTGAAGGATTTTGATAATGACCATCAGTAACTTTAGTTATTTCAAAGGTGTCGTAAATTAAAAATAATGTGTAATATTTTATAAATCATATAAGTGACTTTTGATGGTTATATGGTTTCCCATTGTGAATATTCATCATCACAATTTTCTTTTTTAGAAAATATAGGTTACTATACAGAGAAATATTAATATTCATTACGAGATATGATGTACTAGTATGAAACCAAATTGTGTGGTGTCTTGAGTGAATGTTACTACGAGTATGCCAAATTATTTATCACAATAAGTGATTAAAAGCATAATCCTTAACCAACTAATAGATATACTAATGAAGAGGGGGTAGAGTTTGTGTAGGGTTCAGGAGTTGGAGACCTAGGTTAAAAGAATATTTAGTTTCTTATATGATGATAATGTGGAATAAGAACTCAAGTGAATGTCTTAGAAAAACATGAAAATGTTTCGAGTTTGTAAAATAAAGAAAAAAATAAAGTAATTTCTTGGGGAAAATGATGTACGTGGAAAATGAAATGGATGAGAATAGAAGTCTCCCTATGCTACCATTGATTGTTTAATGTTTTAAATGTGGAATGTATGATAATTATATATATTTATTTCCTTGTGTTAATTCTCATGAAGAAAATATGTAGGGTTGTATGAGTAATGGTTATAATTCTAAAATTGAAGAGGAAACAAATTAGATATGAATCGTAATTTTTGTTCTAATATTATATTTTATCTCAATCTTATAAAGCATGATTAAATTGTGGTTGATGAATTTTCATACATGATTCATATTTCATATTCTATAAAGGAGGTATTAAATAAAATAATGGTAAATCCTACGAATGAATCCAAAAAATTGATGTTTTTATGAAATGTTATTCAGTAATTATGTTATATAATTTTTCAAATTTCTATGGATTGTTCTATTGAGGTTTTTTCAATAAGGATTTCCTAGAATATATAGATCAATAACAATGAACTAAAAAAGTGAGTTATTATACAATTGATATTTTATGGAAAAATCCCTACTATGGGATGATTATGTTTATTATGTTCCATATGTTGAGATAATATAGTTAGGAAAAAATATGATATACTTGAGTAATGTAAATTGGATTTTATAAATGACTTAGGAACTAATTAATGATTTCTGGATAAAGTGGTTAAATTTATCATTGATGTAGTTGAAAAAATTATTTTTTTGTGGAATATATTCAACAATATGCGTTTTTATTAAACTAATGTGTAATTATTATTTTTTATGGTAATTATTATTATAACCATGTTTTGAAAAAATATATGATCAGTATATTCAAATATTTCGTATATGAAATTAATAGATAATTATTGTTGTTTGTGGGATTAATTTTTATATTATTTTTTAAATTTAGTGAAATTATTTCAAAATTAGTAGTGTTTAGTTTAACTTATAAATGGATACAATTTAAGGATAACTATTAGGAAAATGACTAAGTTGATATTTGGATGTTTTGGATAACCGATTTTAACAATTCTAATTTTGATAATAACTAATGATATAAGAAACAAGATACTATTCAATTATAGATATTATTATCCATTAGTGATTCCGTAATAAAACAATTATTCTTTATTTATTAAATTAATATATGATGTTAAAATTGATTAAATTAGACAAAAAGTATGATAATGTTACTATAATATATAATTAAATCAATTCAATACATCTTCTCCTAAAATTTTTACAACATTTGGAAAATGATATTGAAAAAAACTATCATATTAAAATCATTTGTAATTATATCAATGAAATTTTTTTAAAAATATTTTGTATATGTTTTTGTGGTTTTGGATTTTATCATAATCATTCAGTTTCTTATGATCATTATTCTATTTCAATCACCATCAATATTAAGACATTACACTTTTCTTCAATGTCCAAATCGTAACTTTCCACCTATGTCATGCTATTTGGAGATATAGTATGTTTTGTTATAGATGAACACAATTCATATATTACGTTATTTTCAGGATATTTGTTTATTAAAACATTTCATGATGTTGGATTACCCAAAAGAGGATTTTGAATTATTAATCCCATTCATTCCATAAAAAATTCTAAATTGTGAGGAGTTAGTAAATATAAGGGGGTAGAATGTAAAAATATGTGTTTTGTGAATTTTTTATAATAAATTTGATCATTTAAATATATCGTGTTACACACAATACCATGTTTTTCTTATGTTACACGAAACACTGACATTAATCAAAACATGAAATATGAATAAAAAATAGTATTTAATTTGATCATTATCATCCAGGTTTTGGATTAATTATTAATAATAAGAATAACTAAATTATAAAAATATATGTTTTACATATCTAATGAAAATGAATTATTTAGTGAGCAATTAATTATAACGGAAAATAAGTACCATTTCAATATAATGAAAATATTATTCTGAAAAAATATTTGGGTGTGTACAAACATTATTTACATCAACAAATAAATAAATTATTTTTTGGTTAATGATATTAATGGTATTTATAAATTATATATTCAATTTAATATGTAACATTTATCTTATTGTTTTTCTAGTCATGAGAACAATTAAATCAAATTTTAGACTTAAAACTGTATTTTTCTATAATACATTTTTTCGTATTTCACATAATTATTAAACTTTAAAAATCAGAAATGTTTTTAATTTATTCTGAAAAAATTAAAATAATCTCTTGAAAAAAGAATTTAGAAATTATTTTATAGTTAATTTTAGGAATTTCCATAGATAATAAATTATTCAATGAATTGTAAAAAAATTATAGTTTTTATTAAGAATTGTAATTTATTTTTAATCTTTTTAAAATATATAATGGTTGAAAGATTTGTTTTATATGTAAAATTAGTTCAATTATATATCCATTAATATAAATTAGGTCATTATAATAATTTTTATATTTAATTATTATATACAAATTTATTAAAATTGAATCTTTTTCTATGCTAAAAACATCATTACTCTCAGGACTCCTGAATTAATTTTAAATTAAAATTTTCCACTTATTTTAATGGAATTTAAAAAAATGGATTAATTACTTTCAACCAGAATAATTTAAAATATATAATTTTTTTCAACACAATTATTTTATAATCATTATTTCAAATTAAAAAAATTATTTACCATGGCTAACATAAAAAATGTGTTTAAAGGGGGCACCAACTAAAAGATAAGCTATAAAAACTACCCAAAACATTCTTATAACCATTGGATGAATATATTTAGACCTTATCCTTTCTAGATAAAGAATCACCTATTTTGGATTCAAGTGGATTTGAAAAATATTGGTAACCCCTTTTCTTTTAAAATATTTTATTTATGAAACTCAACTCACTTATAATAAGCAACCCTCTACTATCACATGAAAAAATAAAGAAATAATCCAAGACCATACCTGATAACATATAAATTTCTTTCTCCCATGGTAGAATCCTTTATTTTTTCATATTGCTGAAATATGAATCCTTTGGGTGAAATCAAAAGATGTTGTCTGAAGAATATTTTTCATCCCAAAGAGAACGTTTTATATTGATTCTTCCACTACCTCATTAAATTATTTATAAACCACGATAATATAACAACATAATCATACTCCATATACAAAGATCTTATATTTTAATTTAATTTCATTAATCCTAATCATGTACCATCATATGTTATATGGATTCAATATTCATGTGTACCACGTTCTACTACCTCACAAATCAGTGTTTTTTGTTTTACAACAGCACATCTCTCATTTGGATATTATTATGTATTTTATGTTAATATATTGTATTAGTGATATTATTTAACCTCATTAATTATAATACAAAATTTATCTTCTTAACTCCAAACCATTTGGAAGAAAATAACGTCTCTTGTGTGTATAGAAGACTACCCCCTCACAAACTGATGTGATGTGTTTTTCATTTCTATATTACATAGATGGAAATGAAGATTTATTAAATGAATATATATTATATTTATAAAATATTTATACATTGGGGATTTTTATTTCACATAATTGTTCACAATTTCAATTGTTTGGGATTATGATAATGAAACTCTTACATATAGAGGTCTACCACATCGCCATGCTATGTGAATCATTCTACACATATAATTTACAGGGTAGGAAAAAAACTATTTTTAATAAAATCATCAGTTAAATATGATTTACAAATTATTTATTAATGGAATTATATTATTTTACACCCTTTCATTTCTTCCATATTGAAAATGAATATAGTTTTCATGTGTATGTACAACCTATTCTCTTGATAAATAATTTATTTCAATTTCTGTCCTTATATTTTATCTATTGAACCAAATTAAATATATACAAAATATATATGATATTAATATCATGGTTAAAAAAACATAGTGTAATTATTTTCAAATTTTAAAGAACGTAAAATAGAAATTGAAAACATACACAAACAAATGCAATTATTACTAGAAGTGTGATACTAACATGGAGTAATTGATAAAAAGATATTAATAGGTCATAAGTAATCTTATCTATTATGATAAATATGATAATATAAATTTAATATATGTATAATAAATTTATATTAATTATTTAGGAGGTGTAAAAATGTATAAAGGATGTTTCGACAATTCGAAATGATTTATGTCTAACATTTATTTTATGCGAGTCACTATAAATATTCACCACATGTTTCTATTATGTGGTGTATATATGTTAAATGAATGAATATAATGATTTTTAATTTCAATATTATGAAAATTTCCAAATTCATATAATAATATCACATTCATGGGGTTTACGGTTCGAAATTTACCACGTAATAAGGTATTTATGTCTCAAATTGCTTTCTTAGGGACCTAAGTTATGTTATGAACCAATTTTATTCTAATATGTGTATATACGTCTTTGTTGACATGCTATATCATGAATACAATAAATTTCATGATATTAAGAATATAATTTAATTTTATTCTTACATGGGCTCTATGATTCAATGTTACCAATGTTGTAATAGTTTTGTAGATAGTCTAGTTGAATTCCATAAGACCTTCAGGTCATGTAATCTCCTAAGCCTATGTGCCTAGTAATCTCTGATCCAACTAGCCTTGTATGGAATCCCTATCATCCATTGAAAGGGGGTTATCCAAAATCAATAAAAATGAAGGCCTTCGGGCCATTCGGGGTCAGGTGCCCCTCATCCCTCATAAAAAAATCTCATCATTTGTTGAGATTGTTTATGACTATGCTTTGAATGATGCAATTTTTAGACTTATATCTGAAAAAGTAGATGAATTTACTTCTCATATATTTAATTCATGAGATTATATGTTTTTAATTCATTTTTCTCTCATTATGTAATCAAGAGGTAAAATTAGTTTTTTTATAAAAAACATCATTACTAATCTCTTTATAGGAAAACCCTTTTTCAGTAAAAAGAATGTTTTCAAAAAAAATCAAACTTTTTTAAAACATTATTCAAGGGACTCCTTGTAGTATATTTTACCCATCGATTAAATATATATATATTTCTAAAATGAATATTCTTGTCTTTTTCCCATCAAAAACAATTTGGATTTTTCCAAAATCTAATAGAATTAAATGTTTTAACTTATACAGAATGAATTTAATCCACCACTATCACGACCCACATTTTATTTTAATCTTACATTATAACCATTTATGTTTATTTTTAATAAAAAGAATCTTCAAATTGTTTTCAGTTTTAAAAATATTTTTTATTGATAAATAATATTTTCCCCAATAACAATTTTAAATGACTTTTAAAAGATTCATATATTTATTATTAAGGTTATTTTCAATGAAAATAATATATAAAATATTTTATGATTTTTTGAAAATATTCATTCTATGAAATTTTATTTTCTTCAAAAAATTATCCATGTGATATTTGAAGGTAATTTTCCATATTAAATGACATCCTTTGATGCTATTTATTATTTATTGGGGATATGATGCATTTGTTAAATTCAATTTATTTCTATATATGGTTTATTTTTATAATGAATTTATTCTTATAAAATAAATTTATAATCTATGGGTTATCTCAAGAATAATTTATTACAGAACCCACTTTTTTTTCCATTATTTAGTCATTGATGTAATTAAGAAATGATTTTGAACTTGTTAATTTTTTATGGTTTCTGGTATGATAAAATTTTATAAAACTCTTTACCTTCTTTTGTTCTGAGTGAAAAATGTTCATTGATATTATCGATCACATATGTATGAATTTATTTATGTCATGATGGTTATGTTATAACCAAATATGTGTGGGATCCATATATACCTCCAATAAATTTGGGTAAGATAGATATCATGGGAGTTAACATTGACTACTTTCATGATTTGTGGTGTGAAACAATTACACAGTGTTTTTTCTATAATTTATCCTTGAATACATTAGATATGATTTTCTATGCTTTTGAGAATGCAATAATTCCATGTCGTATTTCAATTATATTATGACATTACTCTTTATATTTGATTTTATTATTAATTATATTCTTATGAAATTTTAATATTTATTCTATGACTAAATATTTTAATCATTAATAAGAAGTTTATGGTTTTTATATGTTATGGTCACATTATTATGTCATTATGTTCACATTATGATTATGTATTTTACATTACTTACCATCACATAGAATATGAGCTCACCATTTCTTATATTTCCATTCCCCAGGTTATAATGATTGGATTTAAGTAGGGTATGTTTTTTAATAGTAGTAAATGTAAAAATAATTGTTTCAAATAGATATTTTCCTCCACTAAAGGGAATGATTTTGTACCTAGTATCAAAAGGCACAAAACAGTTACAATCCTATGTAATTTTTATAAATAATTTAAATAATAATAATATAAAATATATAATATCTATATATGAAATTATTGGGTCTTTAAAAAATTTCTCATATACCTTTCATCACCCAACTCACCTATCTCTCATGTGATTCCAAATGTACTCCTCACCTAACATTGATTTCCATGGAAATATCTCTCATTGTCACCTATAAAACATGATCTCTTTGACACACATAAAGGAACAATTAACATTATAATTACTCTTAATACCATATAATATTTACCCCTTTTAAAATAATCACACTCTTTTATCATCTCTTGGTTATAATAAAGATTAATTAGTCCAACATTATCAATAATTTATTCATTACATGATTCAATTTCTCAATTTTAGAAATATCCACTACCTAATCATTTATTCTATCTATTTATCCTAAAATATATTTCTAAAAATACATTTATAATGAAATAAATATAATTAATATACTCGTAATTTATTATATTAATGTAACAATTATTTTCAACCTTCTTAGCATCAATTTTAAAAGTGAACATATTGCCCGTGTTATGTGTGGACTAACATTTCCTTGAATGGTATTTTTTATTTTTCATTAAAACATTTAATGGAAGGTAATAAAATTTAATCTATGTAGTAAATAATACATTTAATACATTTTAAATATAATTTAAATATAAGTTATACTTTCTTTCATAAATATTAAATAAAATCCTCAGCTAAACCATGCATACCATAATAAAAAGCGATTTATTATTTATAAGAAATTGCTTCATATCATTCTCTTCATTTATATTATTTTTCCAACAATCCAAAAAATTTATTCTTCCCCATAATAACATATAAATAATACCATTATATTTATTTTATGATATTATAAAAAAATAACACATTTCATATCCATACTCACCCATAGATTATAACATGTTCTCATTTTGATCATTTTAACCACCCATATGAACGTTGCTATAAATTTCCATCATTGTTGAATATAGAAAATTAATTAATTTTTAAGATGATATATTTATGATTAAATAAAAATTTTTACATTTTTCATTAAATGTTATATTAATATCGAAATTTTTTATTATTATACCATGTTTTGTATGTTAAAATATATCAAAACTTGCTTATTATAATTTTCATCTTCACAAATCAGATCTAAAAATACCATGATATGAAATTATATATATATAATTGATTATGTATAATAAATTCTATTAAATTAAATCTACTACTAATGATTAATATGGTATAAAATAATAGGGTTCAGTAATGAAATTACAATGTTGGTAAAAAACCATCAATGTTCCAAACATCCGATGATGAAAATAAAACATGATTCACCAACGAATGTATAATGAGTGATTAATACTAAAGATTATAAATTTAAAAAGACATTAATATGGTATTAAATTTATTTATTTACATTTTTTTGTTTATTATAAATAATTTCATAATTATTTTTTGTATGTCGAATGTAAAGGTAAGATTTTTTGTTAACTCAATTTCCATTTACTCAGTTATGATCACTATTCGTGATACTTTTTCTTATATGTAAGTGGAGTTATACAATTTTATTGAATTATATTTTCTTTCATATCAATATTTTTTAATTTATATTTGTTTTCCATGAAATAATTTTCACGATTATTATATCGTATATTCTTTTATGACGGTTTAATTTCATCATTAAAATATGTCATTTCTAAAGAATAATTCCAATTAATTATAAAGGATATTTCAATTATATATCCAAATTAATTCATTTAATTGGTACTATTTCTCCTATTTTATGTGAAAATATCTAATATCCCTTGTGATTATTGTATTTATCTTGACAACATTGTAAAATGATGTTTTCCATAATTTTTATGATATTGGATTCCAAATATTATTTTAATATAATAAAAATTATTTTACTAAAATTTTAGGTGAAATTAGATTAGAATAATTTAGACATCCAAACTAATATTAAACTAATTTTAAATGTTATTATAGTTTTCTTACCATTCTCTTATGATCATTATAATTGCATTATTTCATTTTCATCATATAAAGTATGGTAAACAAATGTGGAGTTAGTTAACAATCTATCATAAGAGGGAATTATAATATACAATAATTTATTAATTTCATTTTTATATGTTAATTTCATGCAAAGAGTGGAAATTTACCTATATGGGTTATTCAATATTTTAATAGCGGGATCTAGGTATTGTTAATCTTATTTATATTGAGAAATCATTCCCATTTATTTTTTGATATGAAAGCACTTATTGCTACAATGTGGGATTTAGGAATTGCTTTATGTCCTTTCAGAATGATGAGTTGGATTATATGTCAGGTCATCTGAAGATTTTTCATAAAAAAAATTCAATCAATGCCTAGGTTACAAAACTTCCTAGGTTCTTAATGGATCCATATTATATATATAAGTTATATCTATATAATGTGTATAATTATAAATGTTATTGGAACTCTAAAGGTAAGTTATAGGACATCATCATGAACTCTTTATCATAATGATCCTTGTGTTATCATGTTTTTTATGTATAAAATTTAAATTCATGGTTGTTTATGATCATTATTAGTACAATTTGATATGATATAGTGGTATTTTGTTCCCCATTTAATGTACCTATGGTTTTCTGGGTTGACTAAGGATTTTTGGAAAAAATAGGAGGATAAAAAAAGCATAATAGTTATCTATAATGATTTAGAAGACAACATTTAGCACACACAAATTATCCTGAAACTATTAATGATAACATCAACATAGATGCTTCATGAGTCATCTAAATATTTAGGCAATATATATATAATTAAACATTCAATAATATTTGTTTTTTGTACACCTTTATTTGAAATTGGCATCGATGATGTCAACCAGTGTTTTGACTATAATTAAGGGGTTTAGATGATGGTTTTATTTTCTTATATGAGGCATTATTAATTATTTTTAACAATGTTTCTTCCTATAGTGCTGCAAAAAATAGTGTTTTTTTCTACTAGAAAATGTTCATTAAATGAAATATTAATCATTTTAGAGATTTTTCATTGTCAGAAATAAATTATGGAAGGATAAAACGGTTTATATAGTTGAAAATTTTTCAAACATGGTTTCTATTATCTTTTTCATTTTTATAGGGAACATTGGTTTTCAAATGAATAATGAGTTTTTTAAAATTATATCTATTTTAATAAATATGTGTTATTGTAAAAATGAATTATGGTATTGGTTTCTTATGAAATGATTTTAAAGTAGTTAATTTAATTAAATATATTTGGTTGTACTATTATTTTAAATCAATGGGAATGATTTGAAATGAAATTTTGGTTTTCGATTTAGTTATGCTAGATGTTTTCAGTAGGTGATCACTGTGTTTTTAAACCATATTTTGATGTCTGATTATTTTTATGTAATGTGGGTTTTTATGTATTTTATAAATAATGTGAAAATGGTTTTGAAGGATGTTGGATTGTTTTAAGATAATTTTTATCACAGAAAAAATGATTTGAATTATTTTAGAAGAGATATTTAATTTCAAAGGATGATTGATAACATAATGATGATTTTTACTACATTTTAACATTATCACTATGTTTTTTTACATTTTTGTTTTGTAATTTCATGGGATAATGTGGTTTAAGTGGATGTTTAAATATATATATTGTTTATTCATGTTTCAAGGTTCATAGTTTTGCATTCCAAAATGGTAATGATGAAACTTATTACAATCTTTCTGAGGATAAACCTTTTAGGGAATAATTTTTTCATCTTGGTGTGTCTCTTACATTTGTATCCATTTAATATAATTTTAATGTAGTAGATGATCTAGAATAAAGTTTTCGTATGTACCTATATAGCCAAAATAATCTTTGAAAATTGTCAGAGTTTATGGAATTTTTGTAGTTTTCATAGACCAAAATTTGAATATCTAATAAGTGTAAATTAGGGAGTGGTTTAAAATTGGTCACATTGTTTTTTATGTGATTTATATTTAACTATAATGGGTTGATGATTTTGACATTATTTTCCTCTTGATGCATTCTAAGCCGTCTTGAGGATCCTCATTCATGAGTAGTTACTTGAAATGGTGTTCCTCACATTATTCACACGGTTCCACTAGTATGAGGGGTTGATATTCATTATGGTTTTTTATAACTTAGCAGAGATCTTGCTTCTTGAGGATCACATGTGGCAGTGGACTTAGACGGAATTTATTATTTTTGGAAATTTTTAAGACCTAGGGACATGGTTTTAGTTTTTATGATGTTTGTGGAATCTATTTAGATTATTTACTGGAGGATTTCATGTTGGATCATATTGGGTTTGACCTATGATGGTAAACCATGTGTGAGATTTTAAATTTCCCCTTCCACTCATTTATGACCCATGGTATATATCCATAAAAATTCATGGTGATGAATTATTTTAGTTTGGTTTTCTTTCACACTTTGCTTATATTTTATGTGATAGTTTGAATGGATTTTATTCCTTAATTTTGACTCATCTTGGAGATTTAATACATTTACTTGGAATTCTATTATTGTATATGGATTTAGTGTTTCGATAAATAATTTTATATGGATTTTTTGTTTTTCTTGAGGCAACCCTCTTTTTTGTTAACCTTGTGACCTTTTCAGTTGTTTCTGAAATTTTAAAAGAACAAAAAATGGTGGGGATATATATAGTAGGTCCTTATATTTTCATATATTCGTAGGTTATTTCTGGGGAGTTTTATGTTCTTGGAGGTGTTCATAGATTTTATTCTAATGTTATGATGATTGTAGAATAATTACATTCCATTTAAATATGACCCTTCTATTTTTTCTCTATCTGGAAACTTTTTTAGTGATTGTAATTTTTAGTTCACTTTTACTCTTACTCTTGTAAATATGTTTTTGGGGGAAAATAATGGAATATTGGTGATAATTATGATAGAAACACGTCAATAATTTTTTTATTGTATATTATTTCAATTTATCTTTTTCTAATCTTTTTATTATTTTCTCTAAAATTTGAAATTTTAGAAATTATCCCATATGCACCATTTAAATGAACAGTTTAGGGGAAATCATATAAGTGAATTTATTTTTATGATTTTCCAATTATATTATTCTGGTTTCAATTTATCTCACATTACTAGATGAAATTTTGGAGAAACCCATGTGAGTTTAAAGTGGAACCATGAAAGGTGTATTTCTATGGTAGAATAATATCATATGGATTGCACAAGATTTGGTAAATGTAGTGATAAGTGTGTGAAGGGTTATATAATGGGAAAATGTTTTTCTACATGGTTGGTCTATAGTTTTGAAAAATATGCAGCTAAATAATGCATGATAAAAAGATTTCATTTAATTGAGATGAATGATCATTTTTACCTTTAATAATTTTATGTATTTTTCCCTCACAGAACCTTATATCTTAGATACCAAATTTATAGTCATGGGTGGTTTTCCCATCATTTCCTCTTAAAATGGTGGCTCAATCTTGTCAATTTCTTTAATTTTCCTCTCTATTATGCATTCAATTAGTCTCCAACATCCATCC
Organism: Viscum album; assembly: GCA_963277665.1. Lineage (NCBI taxonomy): Eukaryota > Viridiplantae > Streptophyta > Magnoliopsida > Santalales > Viscaceae > Viscum > Viscum album. Next base: position 1,843,213,287 of record OY728132.1, on the reverse strand, counting down.
CCTCGATTATTATTAAATTGTATTTTATATGTTACATCATATGCAAACCATAATTCGATTTTTGACCATGGATGTGGTTTTATGTGGGCTCTAATATTGGGTTTTGGGTTCCATGGAATAAATTAGATATTTTCTTCCTTATTGTTTCATTCATTATCATAAGATATGCATGTTATAATTGTTCAAGAGAAATTACGCTAGTCCCATGGTATGTGTTTTTGTTCATTTTCATTCTTTGGAAATTATTATTGTGATAGAGGCATTAAAATTTTAATTTATTAACATAAAAATACATTTTATCGATATAATTTTTTTTCTAATTCTGTTAATGGAAAATATTGGTTTGATTATAGGGTTTATATGGGAATTACTTATTTTATAATGTGTTATTTTCAATCTAAAGGTATTTATTTTTTTAACCTCATTTTTATCACTAATTTATATAAATGTGTTTAAAAAAAATAAATCATTATGGAATTTTATTAATAGTGTGTGTATTAAAATTTTATTAAATGTTTTTAAATGGAATGGTTGTAAATGAATAATTTAAAATGATAATTCAAATGATTTAAAAATGTGGTGATGTATCCTGGAATTCTATATATTAATTTTTTGAGACCCATTTGGAATATTACGTTCTCTCAACACTATGGGAGACTGTCATTGATTCCTATGTTATTATTATTGTTCCCATAGTGTCTTAGGACAATGTATGTGGGAGTGATTTATTTTTGTTTTATGTTTATTTATTTCAATACATATATTTGAAAACATGGTTTTTCTTATGTGGGTGTAGGCTGTGATATATGAGTTAAATTCAATTTATTTATAAATATTTTATGTGTATATTTATCGCAGACCTCAATTTTATCATTTTAATGGGATTCCTAATAGACTATAAGGGATCTATATTTTTGAAATACCTTATGTAGAGTGTATATCCTAGGTTAATACCCAACAAGACTTAGGGTGCGGATGTGATTTTTCTATGGTCCAAGATCATATGTGAAAAACCAATTATTTTTTATGATACAATAATCATGATATATCCTAATGATATATGAAGGTCTACAAGGACAATACATCTTCTGTAATTCCATCCTATGTTCCTTTAATAAGTAATGGATATAGACACATGAATCCTAATATCATTTCCTTAATACTAAGTTCAAATTTCCAGGATGACATTAGGGAATTTTGTTTTTTCTTTGACTATATCTTCTACCCATTCATTATTCATTATAATCACATAATTTTTAGCCACATTGAAATTAGTGAAGATATGTGGGTGATTATCCTGTTCATATATTTATGGTGGCATCATAAAATTAAATTACGGAATAATTTTTATATGATGTGTAAATTATGGTTTTATGTATAAATGTAAAAACAACTATCTTTAAAAAATTCATTTGAATAATATTTTAGGAAAAGATGGAGAATTATTATGTTTTATTTATTCATTAAAATTTAATAATTTTATTGAAAAATGAGTTGTCAGAATAAAAACCATGACTTATGTATTGGATTGCTAAAATAGTTTTATACCATATGAGGCCTTATTTTTTTTCCATTTTTAATTTTCATTTCTTTGGAAAAGTGTATTCATTCATCCATTATTTTCATCGAAAAAATATGGTGTTTTTTATAAAATTGTTTAAGGTATTCTATTTGGTATTATCTAAATTGGATGTGAATCCCTTTTTATATCAATAACTAAAAACATGAACGAAATAATTTTTTTTTAATGAAATGAGATTAAAAAATTAGTTAAATACTATAGTGTGTGTTTTTATCATTCCCTTTATACACAAATTGGTGTATTTATCTCATATTTTTTCATTAGGAGTCCTATATTTCATTAATTATTTGATTCATTTTTCATTTGGGGTGGACTGTGATTGTCAATTGGAACATATATATATACTAATGGTTTCAAGAATATTGATGTAACATTTTCGGTTTTGGATTTTCTATACTTATTTTGAGAGTTCTTGTATATTGGCCTTATAGGTCTTGACCATTCATTTGGTTTATTATATACATGGATTCCTAGTATTTTGTGATCAATTTTGTTTCATTAACAATTTTTTTATTTTGGATATTTTTTATTATTTTAACATTGAGTTAATTTATTTTTTTACTTCTATTTATAATGTATATTTTTTCTAGAATTCATTGAATTACTTTACCTATAAAATTCATCAATGACTTCAATGTTATTGTCCTACTTTCTTTAATATTTTTTAGAGGATGAAATCATTCTCATGTTTTATTTCACTATACCCTTGAAATTTGATATTATCTAAATGGGATCAATAATCACATAGGCCTTGTGTCAATATGGAATTAGTGATGTGTCCAGGTTTTCCCATTCGGGGTCATTTTATGTACCCTTATCCTTACTGTGTAGGAACATTGGGAAAACTAATCACGATTTATACTCAATAATAAAAAACACATGTAGAGTGTGAGAAGAACATTCCCTAAGGAAGTCTCAGTCTAAATGGATCCATTTATTCATAACACGAGATGAGAAATACATGACCACCATGGAAGAAGATGACATCAAGGCATAAACATCTATCAAATAGGGTACCTGCTAAACATATATTTAAATTTCATAAGTAAGTATGCTAGTAAGTAATAATTATAAAAATGTAGGAATGATATTAAATTTAAAAATTAAAATGATAATGTCTAAATAAAAATTATATTTTTTTTCTCCATCATCCATTCATACTCCAACAACTACTCAAAATCTATACAGGTTACCTACCAACCATATAGACTCGATACAATAGAGATATTCAACAAAATACATCCTGTATGGGAGAAATTGTACATATATAAATGTATTTATTTAAATATTTTTTTTTGTTTGTGTGTATGTGTGTTTGTATCAATGTATGAATGTTATGCGCTTTCCTTTAGAAGAGAAAATTATGTTTGATAACATATCTCATTTGCAATACCAACCCCAAACAGTCAATGATTTTTTATAGAACAATTACAACCAAGACATTATAATTTTGGATATGAATAGGATTGACTAATTTGTTATATACATGAAAATATCATACTCTAAATAAATATATTTTAAAATTGATAATAAACAATCACACTACTTTTAGAAATTCCATTTTATTCTTAAAAAATACATTTTCACCAAAAATTATTTCTTTTTTTTTGTGAGATAATATTACAAATAATTTTTATAATATTTTGATTATATATGAAATAAAAAATAAAAACTTTTTTGAAATAAAAATATAAAATGTATCTTACAGTGAATGTTTTGGTTTTTTTGGAAAATATCGATTTTTCAGTGAATAGTGAAAAAATACCGACTATTTTATAAAAATGTAATTTCTTTTTATAAGTTAATTAATTTATAATTAAAATTATAAATTTTATTTTATTTTTAAGTACATATGAATTATTTAAATATATTTATTCCTATTAATTACGTTTAAGTAATCATTGTACATGATTTTAATATTAATTTATTTTTAGCATTGAAAACCCATTTTTCTAAAAACTCTTGCAAAATGCGTAATGTTTTTTATTATATATTATATAAAATTTTTATGATTTAAATTTTGATCCAAGATCATATATCTATAATTATTAAATTAATTTTTTTTGAATATTACTATTTATAGAGTGAATGGAAATTATTTTTTTCAATGAGGAATGCGGTTTTTTGAGAAACAACATTTTACCACGCTTACACGATTTATTATAAATTACATTAATCTACTTATGAGAATTGATTTTGATCAAATGGATTAAATTTTTGAATAATAATAATTATTCTTAGGTAATAAGGTTATCTTGATTTTTGGAAAATATGATTACTAACCATAGTAAATATTTATGACCATAGTAGAAGGAAAATAACATAATGAGGTTAATTTTTTAATAAGGAAAAGAGTAAATTTAACCCTAATAGTATGAATATGTATACTTTCATTTAAATCTAACAAGGATTATATTTCTTTCACACATTATAAATAATTAAAAAATTATTTGTAAAAAAATATTATTTTGATATAATAAAACAATTTTTTACTAACTAATATATATCAATTAAGATATTTCTTTTTGATGAGTTCATGAAATTTAAAAATTAACTAAAATTTATTTTTATTAAATTTTTAATTTTTTTAATTAATTTAAAAGATAATATAATTTTTATTAAGTAAAATTTAATTTTTATAAGGGTTTAAAGACTATTGTTGAAAAAACTATCGTTCCTCTATAAAGACTGATTCATATATTAAATAAAAATATTAACATTATTTGATATTTATTCTGATAAAATTAAAATTATTTTTGAAATATAAACATTAAAATTATAAAAAAAAATGAATTTTTCATAATTTTTATTAGATATTATATTTTTTAGATGAAAATAATATATTTTATAAAAATATAGTGTGCGTTTTTACAACATAATGATATAATGGTGATTAAATAAAATCAATAAATTGTATCCCAAAAAATATATAGGTCTCACCTATATAATAATGTGATTTTTAGGTTATTTGATTAGTCATATAAATCCATTTTTAATCCTAGAAATCCATTAATGTGTTTTAATGTTTTAAAATCAATACTTTATATATATGAATCACTTTCATAGTAACAAGGGAAATATATTATGAATAATCCCATTCTAATTATTAAATAATGAAAGAAAAAAATATTTTTCATAAACCATGGGATTATTATAGGAATGTTTTTGGGATTTATTAGTTTGACATATAGGCTCCAAAACCACTGTTTTGAAAATAATAACAAAGTATCCTATATTTTTTCATATAAACACAAGAATACTCTCATTTATATTCCAGAAAAAATATTGTATCACATATTAACTCTTCCTTGTCCTCTTTAGGTCCCCAATAATATTTTTTCAATATTTCAGGAACCTCCTCCCTTCCATCTGGAATCAACCTCACAAGGTAAGGGACCTCTATCTATTCTTTTCAATTCTAGAACTTTCTTTACATTTAGCCTTTTGAATATAAATAATTGTTGTCCTGAATTTGAAAATATCCAATAATATCCATTTTATTTCTTAATAATGCGAGGTAATTTATCACCTCTCATTATAGAATTTACCTAATCCATTACTAAGGGAAATTTTTTAATAAAGGATCTTTAATTTCTCCTCATTATTCATGTATCTTATTAATGTAGTTCATTTTGTTTTCCAGTTACTAATGTTCATATATTAATTTATATATCCCTATTATTAAAAATTTTATTGTCAAATAATGATATACCCTATTCCCTCCCATTAATTTTTTAATCATTTATTATTTTCATTAGGTTGTCCAAATTATATTCTGATTGTTTAATGCCAGATTTTTATTAAAGAACCCTCCCTTTTTTACCTACAAATAAACTAATTTTCATGTTGGATTATGTTCTTAAATATTTTTTGTGTTGTCTTAATTCCACGTGATGAGAGAATCCATTTGTTCTTCTTGAACCAATTTGTGTATCTTCATGTACTATCATTATGCTATCAAAATCTCACTGTGATTTATTCATTTTTTAATATTTATAACGTGTAGATATGTACCTATTTACAGTCAAGGGTATTAAACTAGTAAAAAATATAATTAATTTATTGGGTATTTTCTTGTATGTGACCCAAAATAGTAAATAATTGGATTAAATGTGATGAAATTTGTTATTGGGAATATATGATCTATGTGGCACACTTATTCACGTACATGATATGAAAATGATAGGTGATCTGAGAATTATACAGTGCTCCAATATAGTGTGTCACATTTTAGTTACATCAAAAATCATGTATGATAATAGGGAGAGAACCTAAATCATCATGGGACTTTATCCCCCATGTTATAATGACTTATATAGTAGTCTTTACATATGTTTATTGTGTCTTGTTTAAATTTTTTCCACATTTCCCTTCTTTTATTTATGTTATTGTGACACATCATTCCATAATGATCATATTTATGATTCTCACACAATTTATGTACCATTTAAATTATTATTATCTAATATGTAATACTATCATTATATTATTAATTGTTTATTTCCTTTATATGATTTATATCTCACCCGATTTTCATGTATGTCTGATGGTTATCCCATAAAGTTTTTAAGGGTATGAAATTTTAGATTCATTTTAACATATTATTATATAATATTTTTGTATCCATGTATCAATTTTTTGTGTTATATACCGAATTACACAAATACACTATTATTATCAATCTTCTAGGATGTATTTTTTGTGTTCATAGGTAATAAATCGTGGAATAATGTAAAATAAAAACAATCGTTTTCTATGTTGGTACCATAAGATAGTTTAGTTATATTGTGAATAAGATTAGAAAACTATAACAAAAGACATATTGATAAAACTAAATATATGAAAATATATCCAGGTTTTGGTAAATTATATTTTAATTGGTTTTTATGAAAATACATTCATTTCTATTTCTTACAAGTAGATGTGGATCGAGAAATTTTTTCCTACTGGTGAAAACCCAAAAAAAGCATATTGATTAAGACTCAATAAAGAATAGGTGAATGAAAACAGAACCTATTGCACATCAGGTTTGTCCCTCCCAACAGATATTATTTGGTATATTCAAAGGCTCATTATGATCCACTGTTGTTGAAATAATAATCTCTCATAGACTCTATGATTGGAAATAGATTTTTGATATCCTATTTTGAATATTAGATATTCATAAATTAAGGAAATACATGTTATATATAAAATATCATGATAAAGTTATTGTCATCTTGAATTTTTTTATAGTTTAAAATTTCCCAAACATAAGTTTCAATTAATTCTATCTAATGGTAAAAAATAAAAGGAAACTTGTAAAAAACAATGTGATAGAAAATGTTATGAATTCCCAAATGAGATACCTTACATGATGAGAGATCAAGTATGAAACCACATAATTATAAAAAAAATCTATTTAAAATCACAATTAATGAGTCAAATATATTTTATTGTCCAATGAGATATATTATGGAATATTTTAGGTTCTAATAAATTTCATATGATAATGAAAATAGAGAAAATATGCATCAACTTCCTACACATCCAATATTTGAGAAGGGGCACCATGTGAAAGGCCACAGTGGAACTCAATGGTGTTTTAATTGTGGGAAATAGTGAATTCAGTATCAAGTGGCTCTAACAAATAATTTTATTATATATGAGAATAAATTAAGTCCCACACCATCCAGTTTTTTCTCAATATAAATTGTACAGAGTTTGTTGAAATTATATGAGTCAGTGGAATAATAAAAGGGTCAAATACTTGACTAAGAAAGGACCTATGACATGGAAATCGTTGAACAATATTATTTTGAGTGTATATATAAAATTATTTGAAAATTATGTTTTTGATTTAGTATATTAATAATATTCATTATATAAAAATAATGATATAAATAAGAAATTTTATATATTAGTTATTATTTAGGGATTTTAAGTATATGTTCAATGGTACTAATAACCTAAAAATGTAAGTTATGGATATGGTTATTTTTTGAAAACATAAGACTGATGAATTGATAAAACATAAAATGTGTTTCATGTTTGGATAATGATATAGAGTCTTAGGATGACATGCCTATGTCTAATATTATGATTAAAATCATTGGTACCACTTTTTGAGATTTATGTGATGTATGTTAATCATTATTAAGGAGGTTTTTGGAAACTTAATATATGATTTTTTTTATTTTGATGCGATTAAAGTAATTTTAGAATATTTTTTATATGGTAGAAGTATATATACCAATTATGTATAATATAAATGAAGATTTGATACGAGTTATTTTTTATTTTTGTTTTTTAAGAAGGAGGGTATAATACAACCTTTGTGGTTAAAACCTTATTTAATATTGATTTATTTGTGTAAGATTAGATATAGGTGTATTCTTTAAGGAATGTTCTTTTTTATCATATGATATTTTTTTGAATTGTAAATATTAATTTATTAATGTTTATTACTTATTAGTATTATCTTAATATATGTTAAAAAAATTATTTACTAAATATAATGTAAATATCTTTTTATAATTTGTTGGATTATGTGAAAAATTGTAAGAATATTCTTCTGCATCAGGCCTAAAAAATTCATCTTCATTACTCATTATTTGGAAAAAAGGAGATATTGTGCTAAAAATTGATTAATGTATTAAAGAAAACTTTTCAAGAATGTATATTTCCTTTTGTTAAAAGTCTATATGTTAAAAATATTCTTTATCTCTTGCAAAATGTTCTTCAATTATTTTTTTCATGTTGTGATCCTTTCTAATGAATTGATGATTTTTCACTCGTCGTAGAATTATGGTGTTATGGTAGATGAATTTTTCATAACCATGTTCTACATCACACAATATTAGTCTTTCAAAATTAGTTTTTTAGCTATTATATGTTTTCACATCCCCCTAATGTTTTACTTCTTGGAAACTATGTTAGTTGATAACCGACATACTTCACATTCTCTATTTTCAAGTTGATATTTTATTAACATTTTGTAGAATATTGGAATTAAATAATTATATTGCATCTGTCAAAAAATAAAATACAAAGATCATGTTAATATTAGGAGCACCCAATTTATTGAAGGGTGTAAGAATTTAATTTCCATTTTTATAATATAGAAAACTATGTACGATAGAGTATGCAATATGAAACACCAAACCCAAACAAACAATAATTATTTAAATATGAATACTATAACCTAACCATTAAATTTTCGATAAAAATTGGATTAGATAAATTATGATATATATATATATATTAATTTCATACTAAACATAAATATTTTTATAAATTATTAGTAAATAATCTCTCAATTTTATGTAATTACATATTATTCATCAAAAATTCAATTTTTTAATAAATTCTTAATATTTACTTTTATGAGAAATATTATAATTTTTTAATTGATATTTAAAAAACATTATTTGCTAATATTGATATAAATTTGGAAATAATCATAAAAAAATAAACATTGGGTCAAATTTGATGATTTTTCGAAATAAATATTAACGTTTTTGTGAATAGTGACATGATACCATATTTCTCTTAATACATTCATTTATTTTGAAAAATTATTTAATTTAAAAGTCCCATTATTATTTTAATTTTAATTTAATATAAAATAACTAATATGTAGTTATATTTAATCAAATTAATTACAAATAAATAATAATTATTCAATATTTTATTGTATGTTTATTTTTAGGCTAGAAAAAAAACATTATGAAAAAATATTAAAATGAATAATTTTTCCTTGTTTTAATTAATTATAAATGGGAAATTATTAAAATTTTATTTCTATCATTATTAATTTAAATTATTCTAATGAATATTACAAATAATAAAGCTTAAGTAAACTCATGTTTTCATTAAAAAATACATTTTCCTAAAAAATTGCATTCTATCATGCCTATAAATTTTATTTTATATAAAATTATTCCACCACATTAAAGTTATTCTGATAAAATAGGTTTTATATTTAGAATAATAAAAATTAATATTTTGTACTATGTTCAAATTATTTCTTAGACAATGAGAATAATAACAGTAGAAAATATTTATTACAACTCTAAAAGAAGAATAATATTATTAAGGGTAAAAATAACATAACATGGACTATGAACAATGTATGACTAGTAAAATTATTTTTCATATTTTACAATAAATTTAATAAAGATTTTATTCTTCCAAAATTATTATGTAATTGTTTTGATAAAAAATATATTTTGATGCGGAAAAACTCAAATTTGAATTTATGATATTAGAAATTTCAATTATGACATAAATTTTTGATGAATTCTTGAATTCTCAAAATGAAATATTTTAACAAAAAATACGAATAATAATTTTTATGAAATTTAAATGGCAACATAATTTTTAAGATGTCAAATGTGATTTTTATAACGGATTTAAAACTATTATTATCGAAGAAACCATCATTTCAATATAAGTATCTATTCTTGTTTTAAATATAAAATTTGAAATATTTATTAAATTAAGATGATAAATATAGGACTATTTTTTGAGTAATAATTTCTAAATTACCAAACTTTAAATTTTCCATAATTTTCCTAGATAGTCAAATTTCCAGGTTATGATTAAATATAATATAAATTTATGTTGTGTATTATGACATAATAATGGCCAATAAGTGTTTTAATGGATTATATATATGGAATACATGACAAAATATTTGTTTTAATTGTGAAATTATGTGGTTTTTAGGATATTTCATTAATTTCATAAATCCACATTGAATCCTCTAAAAACATAAAAATATTTTAACATTTGAAAATGAATTCTATATATACTAGACTCACTTCCACCTAACAAAAGAATTTTTTTTATTTTATGTCCGTCTACATAAAGAATAAATTAATTCACACTTATTTTTTAGAAAACATTATTAAAAACATGGGTTGTTTTGTTGTTTTGAAAACATTATTATATAGAGTCCAAAACCATTGTTTGAGAAATAATAGAAAATTCACTTCAATTTTCCAATATAATCCAACCCAATATCCCATTACTAATAAATAAAAACCCATGAATCAGGTAATTACTCTTTCTTACCGTCAATATATTACTTCAAAGGTTCCCAAACTATCAATATGCTCATCTTATGATTTTTGAATCACCCTTCAAAGGTAACATACCTTTCTCCCTTCTTTCCAATTCAATCACCTTCATTGTATTGTGGGTTTTGAATGTAAATTGTTTTTGATTCATTTAATTTAATAATAATAATCTATAGTAGAATTAATGATATAGTAATTATTGATAATTAATCCCCCTCATTATTGAATTTACATTAGACTTTTCAAGGTCGAATATTAGTAAGGGATATTCACTTTCTCCTCTTTATTCAAGCTCTTTATTTATGTAGTGAATTTTATTTTCCAATTAATAATTTTGTGATCTTATTTTTATAAATATCTATTATTTAAATTTTTATATCTAATTTAATATATACCCCATTAACACTTATTAAACCATTTTATGAATTATTATGTACAATTATTACATTGCTGAAATTAACCTATGATGTTTCCATGAGATGTTTCTATATAAGAACTTTATTTGTCTCCTTTCTATTAATTATAAAATTTTAATGTTTTATTTTTTACATAATTATCTATCATACGGTCATTTTTAATATCTTGTTATTATAGACTCTATTATTTATAGTGATCCATTTTAGGATTCTTTATGTATTGTAGTCACCCTACTGAAATGTCACAAGTATTTTTCAGAGATTAACATTTGTGAGGTGTATATTAGAACCCATTTCCACTAAAGGGTATTCATAATGTCATTCCAATAATTCATTAATTTTTGAATTCCATGTATGCATCACAAAATTATTAATCATGTTATATTAAATGATGATATATATTCTTAGGTCCTTCAATCTATGAAGAATGTTATGAATGTACTTGATATGGAAGTGATGGGTTTGCCTAAACATATATTGTGATCTCATTAATTGCGTAATGTTTTAGTCTAAAAATACATGATGAAATAGATTATTGAGTTATCATAATTAATTATGTTACTTTAACCACAATTGTATATTGTCTTTGTTGATTTTCTTGACAAATGATTATGATGTATTATTTTTTGAAGAATTTACTATGTTAACATTATGTTATCTTGACACATCAAAACTAATTATTCTTGTAAATTACTCTCAGACATTATTTTTCCCATTTAAGTACATATTTTATTAAATTTAATAATTTCTTCATGTTATTATTTTTTTATTTTCTTACCATGCTTTATTGCTCACCCCATTTATGTATGTCCCTAGGTTATCCTGTGAAAGTCTTAATGAAATTATATTTTTAAAGAATGATTAATTTGTTTTCAAAAATATATTTCTGTCTGTGAATCATGTTGTTGTCCTATGTACCTAATTAAAAAAATACATTTGGATTATCAATCTTTTGGGTTGTGTTAAATATATTATTATGTAATATATCAATAAGTAATGTTTAATAATGACATGAATTTTCTTAATCTGTATATGCATATATGTTTCTATAATCATCTTCCCTGGAAGAATACTCTTTAGTTATAGATATGAACAATATGAGGGTATCATTCCCTCATTTAGTATGAAGACACGTCACTCTTAATATGTGGGATCATATATAAATATATTAATGACTTATCAAACGGTCCATTCATCTTATCTTATGATGGAACATGTTAATATACTTATCTATATATCATATACATATACATATCCATTTTCTATATGAAGAATTTATACTCTGATGGAAAAATATTTCATATGAATATGTGATCCAACCATGTATTAATAAAACAGATTTATCAAGACAATATGTTCTGAACAAGGCTCTATACTTACACATGCAATACATAAGTGAAAATATTGTGTATATTCAAATTTTAATGAACTTTTTCAAAAATTATAGATCTTCTAGAAATAGAATATAAATCATAAAAAATAAATTTTCAGCATAATAGTTTATATGATATGAAATAAAGTATCAAAATCAATAATAAACATGTCCTCAATAAAATTTTGTTTCATATGAAACACTAAAATTGTTATTAAATTATGTAAAACCCATGAATTAAATACTAGGAATGTACTTTCACATTAAATAAAATAAGTATTTCTAATTTTTGTAATATCTATATAGAAACCCCTAATCAGTGTTTAGTTATGGTCAACATGCATATTAGTTTCCACATTCCATAATACAAAAGAAAGGTAACCCAATATTCATTGGGACATGATTGTACATAATGAAGCCTTAATGACACCCTATCACACCATAATTAATGTGTTACAATGAAGTATCCAAAAATAAAGGAAAATCCAAAATAAGGATTACATACACACTCATGAAATGTATTATTAATGACATAAATACATTTCTGAAACCAAATAAGAAACAACAAAGAATATATATGTCATAAGAAGAAGGATCACAAAGTCTATTCAATGTTTTAGGTAAATAAATTTTCCTACACATCCAAAACATAGAATATTTCAATTTTTTTAATTAGTGAAATTTTGAAACAACTATTATTGATTTACTAAAATTTCCTAAAAATGATTATAATTTTTGTCTCACTAAATTTTAAATTTTTATAATCATTGGTAATTAGAGGCATTTATAAACATTTTTAAATTATTTATCTTTAAAAATTTCACTAATAAGAGAAAAATCGTTAACTAAGGTTTGTAACGACCCAATCTTTTTGAGTAGTATATTAACTTACTCTTAATGATTTAATAAGATGTTAATGGTTAATGCAGAAAGAGGATTCGATGGCTTCATCCAGTAAACTCGACCCTTATGAAGCCCACTTATCAGAGCTTGGGAAGGAGGTAGCATCTGTGGGCTTCGCTTTGGACCAAGCCCAAGCCGAACTCCAGCGTGTCAAGCTTGAACGGAAACGCCTACGGGAGAAGTTCAAGTTAGTAGAGATTACTACTTGGGAAATGTTATCTGTGCCTCCCTCAGATTCTCGCACCATAGCACACCTTACACTTAGGTCTTATGCCGGTGTTATAAGGGGCTATGTGAAGAGACCCTAGCTTCCTTGTGTAATCCTTTCGGGTGAATAAATTTAGATCTCTTCGTTTAGTGATGTTTGGGGAATTTCTTTTGTCCAGATAATTTTAGGATATATTTTATTGATGAATTTTTGAAAAAGGGATATTTTAAAACATTTCTGTAAACCCTAAATAATTAATGATGTGTAATGATTTTCAAAAAATGGTCTTCTACAAAAGTGTTCTATAAGGAATTTGGAGTCTAATAAGATCAACTTAATTTGTGATGAATATTAAATTATGAATAGTGATTTTACGCTTAGGATTAGTAATGTGAGCAAATTGATTAGTAATTTCACTCAAAGAAAGTTTTAATATAATTTAGACACCTAGATTAAGTAATGTGATTCAATAAAATGGGTAAATAACGGTTTCATAAATTATTAGTCAAGTATTAGTTTTTTCGGACGAATAGTGTTTTTTTAATTAAAAATTTAATTAAAAATAATTAGAAAATTATTTTTATAAAAAGTACTTTATTTTTGAACTCAGAGCATCGATATTATGTTAAGGTAATTATTGGGGATTTTTCTGAAAAAAATGAATTTTCGGTGAATAGTGTTTTTAATAAAGAAATTAATTAAAAATATTTAGAAAATTATTTTTATAAAATGGATTTCATTTTTGAAATCAAAGCATTGATATTTGGTTAAGGTGAAATTTTGGGATTATTCTGAGAAAGATGAATTTTCGATGAATAGTGAAAGTATAGTTTTTATGTTACAGGTGTTTAATGACATCATTAAATGATGTATTAAGTGTGTAATCAATATGGTCGACTTATGAATAGTAATATAAGGTATTAGGTGTCCCAAGTGGCCAATACCATAGGCAAATACCAAGGGCAAGCCCATGGTTTTTCCAAAACCACTAATGAGGTGTCCCTTGGCCATTAATGCCTTGTCCCCTCACTTTCCCTAAAAATACCCACCCTTTCCTCCTTTAGTTTTCACTCCCAACTCTCCCCCGACGAAGTTATAGTCTCCTTACCTACCAAGGAGTCCTCCCAAGGTGCCGCAAGACCTCAAGGTCCAAAACTTTGAGTTTCAAGAGTCACGTTTTAGGGTAAGGGATCCGACCTTTCTCTTTCTTTTCATGTAATCTCTTTTATGTCATTCCCTTTATGCTCCATGTTCTTATGTGAGAGGATGTTCTTTTATATTCCTCTTACTGCCCTTTCATGTTTATATGATGAGAGATCCCCTCTTACTCTCATCATTTCGTTTTATGAATGTTTATGTGACACCGTTAGGCTGTCGAATTTTTAAGTGATTCTTTCACCCTTCTCATTTTTCAAGTTCTATTTTCATGTCAAATCTATCATGTTACTTTTTATTATGTCGGGGTATGATCTCTATATCTATCATACTGATCTCTTATGATCATATGATAAGAGACCCTATTTGATCTGTTCAATTCATTTTTGTTGAGATTTATGTGATGCCGTTAGGCTGCCGAATTTTCATAAGAGAAATCAAATTTTTGTCTTCCTTCCATGTTTTTCATTTCAAATGGTTTGTCCTTGAAATTTCATCACCATGTCCATATATCCTTCTTATTCTATCCCTCTACTGTTTTATGGATCAATTATGTTTGTTCGACCCATGTTCCCTCTCTTTTCAATGTTTTCTAAAACCTTGTAACATAGCTGTTATGCTGCAGAATGTTCGTCTCAAAATGCCTCTCTTTTCTCAAAATTATTTTATGTTATAAAGTGAATACTCAAAGCTCTTATTTCTAAAAGGGTATTCACATATATATATATATATATCAAAATGTTCTATTTTAAATTCTGGGAATTACATACATGATACCCTCTTTCCCTTTCTGTGGGTTTAAAGTAACGTAAAGATCATGTCTTTAAAGCAGTTTTTAAAACATTATGATTATGAAATGAAACCCATTTATTTTATGCTATATGGGTTATTTATGAAATGTTTGATGATGATATATGTGGCTCACATGATAATAAAGGAAAATTTAAGGGTGCGCCCTGATAGCGCTCCAATGCATTGGGTAAAGACTTAATCTCTAGAGATGACCATTTTAACGACCCCTTGGTAAATAACCTTGGTAATTTTTAACGACACCTTGGGGATGTACCTTGGTGAAACGAAATGATTTTCAATATTAAATGTTGCAGCCACATCTTCAAGTTATGAAAAATGTTATTTTTATTATGATGTATCTCATGATTTCTTTCTCCTGCCTTAAAGTTCTTTTCATGTCCTTATTGAAGTATCTCAAGTTCACATGTAAAATGTGTCTCTTGTTTCCATTACTGGGCCTTCTGCTCACCCTTTCTTTTGATGTATGTCCCCAGGTTATGAGATGCAGTAATGAACCTAGTATGAACTAAAGGATAAGCCTTTCAAGTGTTTAAGAAGTCTGTTTTATGTTTTTTTCATGTATTATGTTCCTTGTTTCCAAGACACTAAACCTTAACGATCCTCAGTTCCGTGTAATGAAATGAAAGTTATGTTATAAAAAGACGGGATGTTATAGTTGGTATCAAAGGATGGTTTAGTTATTTGTGAAAATTAGGATATAAAAACTTTAGGAAGAACCCTATAGAAAATTTTAAATATAGGAAAACTTCCTGGTATTTTGGTAAGTATTGAGTAAGTGGTTTATCAAACAAATACATCCCTGTCTGGATACGAGCAGGTAGAGGCGGCTCTGGCACAGATATACATAGGGGTAAAACCCGAAAACACCACTTTGAGGTAGACTCGAACGGGAACTGGTGCACGATAACGGGCCTTGCTGCACTCTTGGTTACAACACTCCCAGGGGATATGTTTGGTTAATCACAAGATTTTTATGAATCATTATGAAGGAATTATAGAAAAGTGTAATTACCTAAGCATGAAGTCTTAGTTAAAAGATTCATAAATGAAATAAGTTTCTTACTGAGGTTTTAGTCTTTTAGAAAAAGGCGGGCAATAGGAGGAACCATTCCCATGGTGACCACAATGCACCATGTGCTGACGGCCCTCCGATGGAATCCGAAATGGAAACATTCATTCGAATGATGAACCAAATAAATCAAGTTATGAGTAATAACATGAATCAAGCAGAGAGGACGACCTCACCATGAAGGGAAAAACACTCTATTGAGTCCTTCATGCGTCAACAACTGCCAACATTCAGTGGATCTACTGACCCATTGGTTGCAGAACAATGGATAAGCTCTATTGAAAAGATCTTTTCTGTACTTCATTGATCGGAACAAGAAAAAGTCACCCTTGCTGTTTACCGTCTAGAGGGAGATGCTGATCAGTGGTGGTCACTGATCAAAAACACGAAGCCACGAGGAGATATGGAAGCTATGGAGTGGGAATAATTTCGGGGAATTTTATTTAACAAGTATTTTCCTCGTTCCATGAGAACGAGAATGGAGAAAAAGTTTCTCGAGCTGAAGCAGAAGGAGAACGAATCTATCGGAAGCTATGAGATGAACTTCACAAGGCTTTCCCGTTATACCTCAATCTTTGTCATGGACCCTAATGGGAAGGTTGATAGATTATTTGGTAGACTACGACCTCATCTGTGGAAGAATCTATCCAATAGGGACTATGATAGCTATGAAGAAATAGTTCGAAGTGCTATGAAAGTCGAGCTAGAGTTTGGTGAGACATAGTGGTCTCATAAACCAAATGAAAAGAATAGATCGTTGGAGCCCATTTTAGGGAAGTCTTTTGATCAGGGAAGAGGTGGAAAGCAAATGCAACTTACCACATGAAATAAATGTGGGAAGAATCATCTGGGGAACTAATTGAACAGAAGTGGCAAGTGCTACAAGTGTGGAAGAGGAGGCCATATTGCTCGGAACTGTCATATTGAGGTGAAGCCTCAGCTTCCCAACACTAACGACAGAGGAAAGATGGTTCTGGCCCTACTCGAAGTCCCAAGCTTCAAGTGTGGACAGCTTGGGCACTTTTCTAACCAATGTCCAAATCTGAGGGAGGTAGAGGGGAATCACCATCAACCTCAGCAGAGGCCAAGGGATCAAGGTCGTGCTTTTTCTATCACAACAACTGAAGCTGAAGTTCCGAACGATGTGGTAGCAGGTACTCTTGTTGTCCTCTCAAAAATAGCAAGTACTTTATTTGATTTTGGTTCTACGAATTCCTTTATTTCCTCCAAGTTTGTAAGGAATATATAATCAATCCCCGAACTGCTAGAGGTAGAGTTGTCAGTCAAGACTCCAAGTGGGACTATCCTTGCATCAACAGTATTTAGAGACTCTTGTTTTTACTTTGTTGAGCACAATCTTATCGCAAATCTAGTAGTCATTCCCATGATGGAATTCGTCATTATACTAGGGATGGACTGGCTCTCAAAGTATAATGCTAAGATCAAATGCAGAAGTAAGGATATCTCAGTAGTCTTGAATGAATGAGCTACAGTTATCTTCCAAGGAGAGATATCCCGAACTGATCCCTATCTAGAAGCACCTCCTATAGCTTTCTTTATGGAGTTAATCGGCGATGATGAAGAAGGAAAAGGGAGCATACAAATAGAAGATGTTCCAATTGTTCAGGAATACATGGATGTATTTCCTGAGGAGTTACTTGGACCTCCCCCAGAAAGAGAGGTAGAGTTCTCCATTGAACTCGTACCTGGGTCTCAACCAATATCAAAGACTCCGTATAGAATAGAAAATGTGGAGCTAGAAGAGTTAAAGAAACAACTCCAAGACTTTTTGGAGAAGGGGTTTATCCGACTGAGTGTGTCTCCTTGGGGAGCACCAGTTCTCTTTGTGAAGAAGAAGGATGGATCAATGAGGCTATGCATTGATTATAGAGAACTGAACGGGATCACAATGAAGAACTTATATCCACTTCCAAGAATTAATGATTTA
Organism: Viscum album; assembly: GCA_963277665.1. NCBI lineage: Eukaryota > Viridiplantae > Streptophyta > Magnoliopsida > Santalales > Viscaceae > Viscum > Viscum album. The sequence continues at coordinate 1,843,194,759 of OY728132.1, read as the reverse complement.
TTTGACCAACTTCACGAGGCTCAATTCTTCTCTAAGATTGACCTTCGATCTGTTTATCATCAACTAAGGGTGAAGAAGGAAGATATTCCAAAGACTGCCTTCCGATCAGATATGGGCATTATGAGTTTACTGTTATTCCCTTCGGCTTGACTAATGATCCTGCTATTTTCATGGATTTGATGAATAGAGTCTTTAAGGACTACCTTGATAACTTTGTGGTAGTTTTTATTGATGATATTTTGATATATTCAAAAAGTCGTGAGGAGCATGAAGATCATCTAAGGGTTATATTGAAAACTCTGTGGAAGGAGAGGCTCTTTGGGAAGTTCAGCAAGTGTGAGTTTTGGTTCCAACAAGTGGCTTTCTTGGGGCACATCGTAACCAAAGAAGGAATCTCAGTTGACCCTGCAAAGACAATGGTTGTGAAGGAGTGGCCTCAACCTACAACAGTAACTGAGATTCTTAGTTTCCTTGGTTTAGCGGGATATTATAGATGGTTTGTGAAAAACTTTTCATGGATTTATAATCCACTAACCAAGTTGACTCGAAAAGGGGTTAAGTTCATATGGACAAAGGAATGTGAGGAAAGTTTCCAAGAGCTGAAGAAGAGATTGGTTACTGCACCTGTGTTAACACTACCCTCTATCAGGGACAGATTCGTTATTTTTAGCGATGCATCTCTGAAAGGGCTTGGGTGCGTCCTCATTCAAAATGACAAGGTAATTGCTTATGCATCTCGACAGTTGACGATTCATGAGAAGAATTATCCTACGCATGATCTAGAGCTGGCGGCAGTTGTTTTTGCTCTAAAGATATGGAGGCACTATCTTTATGGGGAGAAATGTGATATATACACTGACCACCAAAGTCTAAAGTATATTTTCACACATAAAGAATTGAACATGAGACAAAGGAGATGGTTAGAGCTTATTAAAGACTATGATTGTTCAATTCATTATCACCTTGGAAGAGCAAACAAAGTCTCGGATGCGTTAAGCAGGAAAGATCCTGTTATTCTGGCAACAATAAGGATCCCAGGAGATCCCTTGATTAAAGATCTAGTAAAACTAAACATGGGAATTGTAAGGAAAGGGACATCATCAACCCTATCCCAAATGATTTCTCAACCTTCATTACTAGAGAAGATCAAGAAGGCTCAAAAAGAAGATCCTTTGCTGCAGGAGAAGTTGGAGGCTGTAAAAGTTGGGAAGTTACCTGATTTCGATATTGATCAAGAAGGTGTATTGAAATTTCATACTAGACTATGTGTTCCATCTATTCCAGAGATAAATAAAGAACTAATGGATGAAGCTCGTAGCTCTACTTTCTCTATACATCTGGGAAGCACTAAGATGTATAGAGACCTTCGTGATCATTATTGGTGGGATAACATGAGGAGGGAGATTGCTGATTACACTACAAGGTGCCTGGTGTGTCAGCAAGTAAAGGCAGAACAATTACTTCCTAAGGGGGTATTACAACCGCTACCCATACCAGTATGGAAGTGGGATAATATCACTATGGACTTTGTAACTGGTCTCCCGAAAACATCCAAAGGAAACAATGCGATACGGGTTATTGTGGACCGTCTCACCAAGACAGCCCATTTTATCTCTATTCGGGAAGATTTCTCTCTGGATCAACTTGCCAAGATATACGTGAAGGAAGTGGTAAGGCTGCATGGGGTACCACTATCCATCGTGTCTGATCGTGACCCAAGATTCACATCAAAATTCTGGAGAAGTCTTCAACATGATCTGAATACTGAATTGAATTTTAGTACGGCCTATCATCCTCAAACTGATGGCCAATCTGAAAGGACTATTCAGACACTCGAAGACATGCTGAGATTATGCTCAATGGAATTTAAAGGTGGATGGGATCAACACCTCCCATTATTTGAGTTCTCCTATAACAACAGCTTCTATTCGAGTATTTAGATGGAACCCTATGAAGCTCTGTATGGAAAGAGATGTAAAACTCCCACTTGTTGGGATGAAACTGGTGAGAGAAAGCTTCTTGGGTCTGATCTTGTGCAAGAGATGACAGAACATGTTCATGCCATCCAACAACACATAAAGGCTGCTTAGAGTTGGCAGAAGAGTTATGCTAACAATCATTGACGGGACTTGGAGTTTGGTGTTAGTGACAAAGTCTTCCTTCGAATTTCTCCATGGAAGAGAGTCATGCGGTTTGGGAAGAAAGGGAAGCTCAGCCCTAGGTACATTGGCCCCTATGAAATCCTTGATCGCATAGGAGCAGTGGCCTATCGTCTAGCACTTCCACCAAACCTAGCTCAAGTTCATGATGTCTTCCATGTATCTCTCTTGAGGAAGTACATACCCGACCCTTCGCATGTACTGAACCCAGAGGTGGTACAACAGGAAAATGACCTCTCTTATGAGGAGCAGCCAGTGGAGATCTTGGACCGTAGAGACATGGTCCTACGAAACAAGACTACCCACCTTGTGAAAGTGTTGTGGAGGAATCATAAATATGAAGAAGCGACTTGGGAGCCTGAGGAAACAATGAAGCAAAAGTACCCTCACCTTTTCGACTAGGCCTCAAGTATAAATTTCGGGGACGAAATTTCTTAAGGGGGGAAGAATGTAACGACCCAATATTTTTGAGTAGTATATTAACTTACTCTTAATGATTTAATAAGATGTTAATGGTTAATGTAGAAAGAGGAGTCGATGGCTTCATCCAGTAGACTCGACCCTTATGAAGCCCACTTATCAGAGCTTGGGAAGGAGGTAGCATCTGTGGGCTTCGCTTTGGACCATGCCCAAGCCGAACTCCAGCGTGTCAAGCTTGAACGGAAACGCCTACGGGAGAAGTTCAAGTTAGTAGAGATTACTACTAGGGAAATGTTATCTGAGCCTACCTCAGATTCTCTCACCATAACACGCCTTACACTTAGGTCTTATGCCGGTGTTATAAGGGGCTATGTGACGAGACCCTAGCGTCCTTGTGTAATCCTTTCGGGTGAATAAATTGAGATCTCTTCCTTTAGTGATGTTTGTCGAATTTATTTTGTCCGGATAATTTTAGGATATATTTTATTGATGAATTTTTGAAAAAGGGATATTTTAAAACATTTATGTAAACCCTAAACAATTAATGATGTGTAATGATTTTAAAAAAATGGTCTTCTACAAAAGTGTTCCGTAAGGAATTTGGAGTCTAATAAGATAAACTTAATTTTTGATGAATAGTAAATTATGAATAGTGATTTTACGCTTAGGATTAGTAATGTGACCAAATGGATTTGTAATTTCACTCAAATAAAGTTTTAATATAATTTTGACACCTAGATTAAGTAATGTGATTCAATATGATGGGTAAATAATAGTTTCATAAATTATTAGTCAAGAATTAGTTTTTTCAGACGAATAGTGTTTTTTTAATTATAAATTTAATTAAAAATAATTAGAAAATTAATTTTATAAAAAGGACTTTATTTTTGAACTCAGAGCATCGATATTATGTTAAGGTAATTTTTGGGGATTTTTCTGAAAAAAATGAATTATCGTTGAATAGTGTTTTAATTAAAAATTTAATTAAAAATATTTAGAAAATTATTTTTATAAAATGGATTTCATTTTTGAAATCAAAGCATTGATATTTGGTTAATGTGAAATTTTGGGATTATTCTGAGAAAGTTGAATTTTCGATGAATAGTGAAAGTATAGTTTTTAAATTACGGGTGTTTAATGACATCATTAAATGATGTATTAAAAATGTAATCAATATGGTCGACTTATGAATAGTAATATAAGGTATGAGGTGTCCCAAGTGGCCAATACCCTGGACAAATACCATGGGCAAGCCCATGGTTTTTCCAAAACCACTAATGAGGTGTCCCTTGGCCATGAATGCCTTGTCCCCTCACTTTCCCTCTAAATACACACCCTTTCCTCATTTAGTTTTCACTCCCAACACTCCCCCAACGAATTTATGGTCTCCTTACCTCCCAAGGAGTCCTCCCAAGGTGCCCCAAGCCCTCAAGGTCCAAAACATTGAGTTTCAAGAGTCACGTTTTAAGGTAATTGATCCGACCTTTCTCTTTCTTTTCATGTAATCTCCTTTATGTCATTCCCTTTATGCTCCATGTTCTTATGTAAGAGGATGTTCTTTTATATTCCTCTTACTTCCCTTTCATGTTTATATGATGAGAGATCCCCTCTTACTATCATCATATCGTTTTATGAATGTTTATGTGACATCGTTAGGCTGCCGGATTTTTAAGTGTTTCTTTCACCCTTCTCATTTTTCAAGATCGATTTTCATGTCAAATCATTCATGTTCCTTTTTATTATGTTGGGGTATGATCTCTATATATATCATACTGATCTCTTATGATCATATGATGAGAGACCCTATTTGATCTGTTCAATTCAGTTTTGTTGATATTTAAGTGACGCCGTTAGGCTGCCGAATTTTCATAAGAGAAATCAAATTTTTGTCTTCCTTCCATGTTTTTCATTTCCAATGGTATGTCCTTGAAATTGAATCACCATGTCCATATATCCTTCTTATTATATCCCTATACTGTTTTATGGGACAATTATGATTGTTCGACCCATGTTCCCTCTCTTTTCAAAGTTTTCTAAAACCTTGTAACATAGCCATTATGCTGCATAATTTTCATCTCAAAATGCCTCTCTTTTCTCAAAATTATTTTATGTTATAAAGTGAATACTCAAAGATCTTATTTATACAAGGGTATTAACATATATATCAAAATGTTCAATTTTAAATTCTGGTATTTACATACATGATACCCCCTTTCCCTTTCCGTGGGTTTAAAGTAACGTAAAGATCATGTCTTTAAAGTAGTTTTTAAAACGTTATGATTATCAAATGAAACCCATTTATTTTATGCTATATGGGTTATTTATGAAATGTTTGATGATGATATATGTGGCTCACAAGATAATAAAGGAAAATATAAGGTTGCACCCTAATAGCACTCCAATGCATTGGGTAAAGACTTAATCTCTAGAGATGACCATTTTAACGACGCCTTGGTGAATAACCTTGGTAATTTTTAACGACACCTTGGGGATGGACCTTGGTGAAACGAAACGATTTTCAATATTAAATGTTGCATCCACATCTTCAAGTTATGAAAAATTTTATTTTTATTATGATGTATCTCATGATTTCTTTCTCATGCCTTAAAGTTCTTTTCATGTCCTTATTAAAGTATCTCAAGTTCACATGTAAAATGTTTCTCTTGTTTCCCTTACTGGGCCTTCTGCTCACCCTTTCTTTTGATGTATGTCCCCAGGTTATGAGATGCAGTAATGAACCTAGTATGAACTAAAGGAGAAGCCTTTCAACTATTTAAGAAGTCTGTTTTATGTTTTTTTTCATGTATTCTGTTCCTTGTTTCCAAGACACTAAACCTTAACGATCCTCAATTCCATGTAATGAAATGAAAGTTATGTTATAAAAAGATGGGATGCTATAAGGTTGATGATAAATGTTGTGAAATCATAAAATTATATAATTAATGATGATTATTAATGTCACTAATATAGTGATGTTAAAAATTATAGCTAATTAGGGAGAACATATGAACTTGAGTTTTTTTAAAAACAATCGGTAAATAAAACCTTATTTAACGATGATTCTAAAAAAATTATAAAATTTTATTTATTTAAATTCAGATATTTTTTAGATTTTTAGAATTCATAGAAAATCATGGTGATATTTATAAACATCAATAATCCACGACACAAAATTTTACATCATTTATAGAAACATATTGAAATCTCATGTGTGCATATTTAGAGGAATTAATAAATGTCACCAAATTAAAAATTTCTAAAAGAATCGATAATTACTTATACCTCATTTGACAAATTCTTTGTAATCATAAAAAAATAACACCATATTTACCTACGTTTATAAATAATGGTAAGAAAATATTCTATTTTGAATGTTGTAATTTTTTTCTGTTAATTCATAATATATATTGTACACATGAAACACACCCCACTATACCTGACACCAGGCTCCCCTGACTAAAATATCCCAACCATATTTACTATTTTTTCTAAGAAAATATTTAAAATTTTACTTGTAAAAATTCATATTTTTTTCTTTTATTGAAATTTGTAGAAAAAATCAATACATTATATGCACCTTCTTCTACATTACACAATGTGTCTCCGCCACTTTTGTACCCCCACATGTGGCCAGTGATCCACCCCTCTCTGCACCCCATAATCCAATCCAATACCCCACTATGTGTCCCCACTCAAACCAGTCCCCCTAGGTAATTTCACCCCATCATCCACTCGATTACACTATACCTCCTCCCAAAATGATCCCCCCCTACAATAACCCTACCAGACATACCCACAAGACTAGTACCCAGACCTTTTCTTCTCCAGTACCACATAAAAATAAAAAGGAATGTCATATTATATTAAAACTCAATCCATGAACCTCTAGCCTCATGAGTATTTCATGGAAAAAGAATGCTAATATAATTTTGAATATAAAAATTTATTAATCTATATTAATATATAATTATAGAGATTTTAGTATTTCAAAATTTAATATAGTTTATATATACATATTTATATACATATGATAATATATATATGTTTATATGTTTATATGTTTATATGTTTATATGTTTATATGTTTATATGTTTATATGTTTATATATTTATATGTTTATATGTTTATATTTAATGTTTATATTTCTTATTTCATATTTTATATATGTGTGTGTCGGTTTATGTGTTTATATTTAACATTAATTTTTATATAGAATATATATGGTTATATAATATATATATATATATGTTTATATATGAATCATTATTTATATGTATAATATATATGTTTGTCATATATAAATATATGTTATTAGTTTTTATAAATGTTTATATACATCTATAAAATTTATAGACATTATATATATATATATATATATATATATTTGTGTGGGTATTTTCATAAATAAATACGTGTATGTAAAAATTTATATAATTATATATATATATATATATATAATATTCAACGTTTTAAAACATTGGAAAAAATGTTAGTAAAATAGAAATTTTTTTAAATAATGACTAAATTTAAAATATTGAATTTTATAATTTATTTATATATATATATGTGTGTGTGTGTGAGTGTGTTATATTATATTATTTATATATATGTTTATATTATTTATATATATATGTTTATATTTTATATTATAGTTATATGTTTTAATTATATATATATATATTAATATATATGTTTACATTTTATGTTTTTTATATGTTTATATTATATATATATATATATCATTATAGATGTGTATATGTATATATTAGGTAAATCCAATTTTTATATTATTATATATTTGTGATTATGTGTTTGTGTGTGTTTGTATAACTAGATATGTTTATGTATACATATATACAATTAGGAACATTTTAAGGAACTGGTAAAAATGTCATTAGAGTACCCTCATTTTCATAAAAATGTAACTAAAATTAATATAAATATATATTTTTTATACATATATTTTTACATAAATTTATTTATATATATGTGTGTTTTTTGTGCCAATATGTCTATATATAAATGTTTATATATATGTGTCTGTGTTTATATATATAAATATATATATATATATATATATATTTAAATATCTATGGGAAAATGAAATATATATATATATATATATAAATGATTCATGAAATGCATCCATAATTTAGTGACAAGTCTAGAAAAAGGCCGTTAATTTAGTGATGTTTCTTAAATTTTTGTCTCAAATTACACATTTATCCATACAGAGCAGTTAAATTAGAAATATTTCCTTAAAAATCCATCAATTATAGTATTTTTCATGAAATGATGATAATTTATCTATTTTTTAGGAAACATCTGTATATTAGTCACATATTCAGGATACATTGCTAAATTCAGGGCGTTTTAAAAAAATATTTCTAAAATTTTGTTTTTAAATTATAATGTTTTTAGTTTTATAATATGGTTTTTATAAAAAAATTATTTTTTCATCTACACTCTACCCCGTACCCCTACAATAGAAACTGGTCTCCATCATGTAAGAAATATAATAGGATCCCTGACCATTGTGTTTACAAAAGAGAATATTTATGATGAAAACATATATAATCCCCCCTAAAATACAATTATAATACATATATGAGAAGAATACAATATAGTTTACATCGATTCCAAATTAGGGAAGGAATGATAGAAATTGTATCAAATATAATAACATCAGTTTATATAGGTATAAATCTTCTGAAAACTATATAAGAAGAAAATTGATGGAATCGAATGGTTTCAAAATACCTAGATCAACTGAATTGTATTCATGAATGTAAAAGGAAAAAAAGAAGATAATTGGTGATACAAACCTTATCACAGAAAAAAAAATGTTCTGGAGATGACCCATTTGAATCATGAACAAGGGTGTAAGGTGTAGTTTCCCAACCCCAACTTAGTACCTTGGATAATATCAAAATGTCACTAAACATAGGTACATTCATTTAAAAAAAGGGTAAAAATACATTCCATAGATTAATAAAATAATATCTAGATAAATTACCATTTAAAGACATAGAATGAGGAAATCAATTACAAAAAATCTATATTAATATAATGTATGTGAAAAATTAGGTACAACTTCCATAACATAAAAAAGGTACAATATCAATACCAATAACATGATTAAAAAAATTATAAGACTAAAATACTCAATAAAGAAGGATCTATATAAGAGATGTAAGAAGTATCCCCCTTACCTACATCACATAAATTTGTATCCATATATACAGAAAGATTAATATTTAATTCTATGATTAAATAATAATAGTAGGTAATCCCTTAAATAATTTCCATGAACTCTACATAAACTAAAAAAAGATAGATAAAAATTCTTATAAAATACGAGTGAAGAATAAATACTATAAACTGTGATAAGTATAATATATATAAATTAATTTAACATTAAACGACACACTATCACCACAAATCCTCTACCCCTGAAATTATCCAAAACCATCCCCATGGGATCCATGTCACCCATAAAATGAAACACCCATCAAACAGTTCCTTTGAAAAGATCAAACCATTTAGTGGATGCCAATCATGACTAACCAATGTCATCACATTGAGGTATAATCAATGTGCACATAAATTGGAATACTATCCATCTTCAAAATAAATACAGGCCATCCATATGAATCATGAACACACACTAACCCATGAAAAATAATTTCCTCACATGCTAAAAGGTATTCCTTTTATAACCAATTCAACACATAGGTATTTACAAATGATTTTTGGGGGATTTACCCACAACCGTGACATCAAAAAACAATAAAAATGAATGAATATTCAAAGAATTAATTTTTATTTTTTTCACTAATTAAAATAATAACTTCTCTTCAAAAATTGCCTCCCCTCAAGTGGTTTACATAAGGAAGGTGAGATGGAAGCTAACAACCTCAATCAACCCTGACCAAATGAAGCCACACCAAAAAATAATATATCTATACACTCATAGCCATCCTATGATGTATTAAAAAAATAATGTAATTAAAATATAGTCTAATTATATCACCCCATACCACTAATTCTATAATATTACACAATTTTAAAAGAATAATCAATATATAACATTATGATCTAGGATAGAACTGAAATGTTTTAGAATCATTGAAAACATGGAAGGATACAAGAATTATTCATTGGGGTTATAATTCTTAACCAATTAATTTATTTATAGCTACCACCCTTATTATATGTATTATACTTAAAACAATTATTTATAATAATTAGAATGGAAACATTTTAATGTTCATATAAAATTCATGGTAAGGGTAAACAAAGAATATATCAAATATCAATTATTTATAAAATGAGAATGAGGGTATGAAAAACGATACTCGAATTTGAAAACCAAACCCTATATATCATAGATCATAATCATGATTAATCACATAAATCTATGTATTTCATATGACATGAATCATCAAATAATCAAAGAACATCATCCACAAGAGAATGAAATTGGATTAACACATATTTGTATAGCATATAAATAAAGAGAGAAAATCCTTCTGATAAATTATAAGGATCCCAACCAATAATATCATTGTGGTTTGGGTTCACCCACCAATCTATTATATTATTCATATTTCACTCCCAATACTATCATAATGGACAAAGTCCCATACTAAGCTGGGTTCACCACATATTCATGTCTTTTTTATCTCATGAGATATCCATATCTACTCAACAAATTGGAGGGTAAGTAATTATTTTCCAAAGAATCATAAAATATAAATAATATATTTATGCTCCACATGATCACAAAAAATAATTATCATATCAAAACCCATGAAAATGAAAATGAGTTTCAAAATCCTTAGTTTCTAGCTTAACCGGTGGAAAATAAATGAGCTTCCTAAATGTATTTTCATCAGAAAAATAAAAAATATTGAGAAAAACAGAATTGAATAATTTTATGATAATGAAATTTTTTATTATTTAATATCATAGGATGTAATATTAGATTAAAAATTCCTTTAAAAGATTACTATGGACATTTCTTGCGGAAAATATTGTTTTCAATTAGAAATAACTAATTTAAAATATAATATATTCAAAAATAATTATGATTTTTTTTGAAAACATAATTTTAATTATAAAATTTTATTCAAGATATTCAGTATTCATGTTGGAATAAATTTTGATCATGCAGTGAAAGATAAATTTAACATTCATTTAATACTTTAGGAAACTAATAAAAATTAACAACATTTGCAAAATGATAAAATGATCCCTTTTAAAAAAATTTTAAAAGGGAAAAACTTCCAAAAAAATATTTAAATCAATCATAGGATAATTTTAAAACCATTATTTTGTGACTTTTTAGAAAATGTGGACATGGAAGAAATATGATTTTTGACTCATGAAAGAAATAAAGTCAGTTATCTTTACAAATATCCTTTCAGTCTCTTATGTACATGGAGAGAAAAAAATGAAAGTAAACCTTGTAATTTATTGAAATAAATAAATAAAATATAAATCATGATTTTATTGATAGTTAAACCACAATATTTCATAATCATAACTTGATAATAAATTATATAGATAAATAATGAGGGATTAACATAAATCCATTATCAAATTTTTATTCATTCGAACCAGATTTCCCATAAAAGAAGAACATCCAATGAAATTATGAATGTCATGAAATTAATTAAAATCATGATATAATTTATTAAATGATAGATATATAAAACATTTATATGAATATAGTTGTATACCATAACATATTCACTAAATAAGTCAATTTGAGATGATAAACCCATACATTGTGTTTTAATTTCTTTAAAAGTAATTTAATATCCTTTATAATAAATTTAAAAATGTTATAATTACATAACGTATTCATTTAATTAGTTATAAAATAATATATTATGCACTTATAACATTTCAACACCAAATTATTATGAATTTCTTGTTAAAATCTTCTTTTCAATGTGTTAAGTGTTTTGCTTTCCATGATAATTTTAGTTCAATAGTTCCATTACTATTAATTGGATAATGGTTCTATAATATCTATAATTTAATTAATTTTATAAATATCATATATATTAATCATATAAATATATATTTATCCATATAGGATAGAGATAGAATAATGAATTAGACTATCGATGGATATGGTAGGCCATATGTATGCATGAAATCTATTATCACTTTTTGATAAATTTAAAAAAAATTAATGTAAATATTAATTAACCTTTTTATAATCAATATTATATTTATTAAATTTTATATATTCAATATATGAATACATATTACCATACATGTAAAAAGGAATTTTAAAAATAATAACATCACCTAATCAACCTGTTAGTCCACACGTATGTATAACATGCATTATAATTTTCTAATAGATGGAAAGGTAGGATGATATGTATTATATTATAATTAAAAATGAATAAATATGTAATATAGTAACACAGTGGTCATTATTAGACATTACTACATGATTTTTTACATAATATTACACATTATACTACACCAATGATCATCAATCCTAGTTTATATGGAATTTTGGAATATTAAAGAAGAACTTAAAATAGGGAATACATCTGCATTATTGAAAACATCGTTAACATGATCATAATATTCATTTGAACATAATAATGTAACATGTCAACATGGACACTTATATAGGAAAGGGGTGTCCAATAAAGCCTAGTAAGGTAATAAACATATCATAATATGAATAAAGTAATACATGTTATGAAATAGAAATTCCAAAGAAACATTAAATGTGCGGGGATCAGACACATGAAAAATGAGGCATGATATAGAATGATAATCATAAATGACCACTTGGGAAATGTAGAAAAACATAAAATACAACATCATAAACATAGGTCAAGGCTCACTTCAAACACATCATGATGGAAAAATACCCCGATGGATTACATTCACTCACTAAACCAAAGAATGAAATATCAGGAAACTAAAACATTACCCAATTCATTAGAGTTCTATATAATTCTTCACGGAGATATCACTTTCATTTCATTATATTGCATAAGTGTTCCACATAGATCATACAACATAGATTCACTCATATTTATATTTACTCCCTATTAATGGTATTTTTCATACAAAAATTTAGGTCCCCAATCAAAAATTATAATTTCATAATGGTGAGTACACTTGATAAGAAATTTGTAGAGGTATTCACTACAATGTTGTTTTTCATGGACAAACACAGTGAAAATTCGGCAACATAACACGGTCATATAAATGTATGTGGGATGTCATGATGAGAGTTAAAGGATAATCTCATCATTTAGACATAAAATGAAATATAAGTGGGATATTGAATATCATATCCCGTCACTATGAAATGGAGATAAACGACATATGATAAAGATTATATTTGAATAAAGAAGAAGAGTATATGAGCCCTTATTATATTTTGACATGGTAAAGGGTGTACATACGGGGTTAGGAGAGGTTTTAATGTTAGTGTATGTGGTATCTAATCACATTGAATTCAATTAAATATGGTATTATACATGAATATACATATCCCAACATCGAAAATAGATATTAAGATTCATAATATAAAAGAGGTTCTTTAATGAAACCAATAGCGGGAGATCCCTTACCTTGAAAGGGTGATTCCAAATTCATTGGACAAGCTTCACGAGAACTTGGGGAACAATTGGATGACTCTAGAGAGGTTATGGAAGATTAAAAATGTTTCTCAATGTTAGTAATTGAATATAAATGTGATATTGGGTGGTTTTAGCTAGAAAATTGTTGGCGATTTATTTATCATTTATCAATCTTATGTTTTGAACTCTATATAATAAAATAACAAAAGAAAAAATCCTCCCCAGGGTTATTGAACATGGTTTCTAAAAAATATGTATGTTATTAAAAAAATTACACTAAGGAATGATGTTATTAAAATATTACCCATTATAATGGATAAATGATTATTGTCCTTAAATAAATTATTTTATACCCATAAAATATATTAACGGTTTTAGAGGATTTATGATGGATTTATAAAAATAATCGAATAATCCTAAAATTATATTAATTTAAAGGGTGAAAAAATATTTTTTTTTTCATGTATAGACATTAGATTATATATTACATCTGTTTATGGTCATTATGATAACATAATACACACCATATATTTCATGTCGTATATAATTTTTACACCAAAAATCGACTATCATAAAATTATGAAAAATTCACCATTGTAAAATTTTGATCTTTTAATTCCAAAATTAATGTTTTTTGTATTATAATTATTTTATAAATATATAAATTTACACATTTATTTTTATAATCATTTCTATTGAGAAAAGTAGGGTTTTTTAAAAATAATATTTTTTCAACGCTTATAAAAATTAAATTTACATCATTAAAATTATATGATATTATATATTTAATAAACATTAGTTAATTTTAATAATACAATAATTTTTTTTCATAAAACCATTAATTAATCAGTATAAATTCCTTAATTAAATTTTATATTTCCAAAAAATACAATTTTTATTTCTTTTTTCAAAATCAAAATCAATTATAATGAAAAAATATTAAAAAATTAAAAATAACCATTATTATATAATATATAAATATTAAAATTATTACAGTCTTGATACATATCAAATTTATATTACCAAAATTACACAAAGGGTATAGTGCACAATGGTGAGACTTTCCAAATGCGGTTTTCTGAACATGATTTTTCCATGATAACAATGAGCTTGAAATTCCACCATAAATGGTTTCTCTCATGCTTAAATTATTGAATATCTTCTTGTTTTTTGTAATAATACAATATCAGTGATGCAGTCATTCATGGATGATTTCATAAAAAGGCTTCTTATGCTATAATCCTACTGGATGAGGCCATCACATCCTCTATCTATAAATATAGGATTTGTAAACACCCTTTATCGATGGAAATTTTATTATAACTGTTAAATTACTAAATTATAAATTTTAATGATACTTACCAGTATATGTTTTATGATATTATATAATAAAACAGAATAATATCATGTGTTTTCATATAAGCATACTATATAATAACATGTTTAAATAAATCAGAATTTTATTTTTAATTATAAGACATCATTTTATTACAATCATCCTGTAATTGAAAATTTTCCCCTTGAAATTTTTATTTCACAGTGTAGAATAGTTGATGGTAAGTATATATCATCTCCTCCTCCCATTACCACATTTATTCTTCTATATTATTATTTATCTACTTCACTTTTACTGTGTGAATTTTCTAATTTCTTAGAACTTTTTCTCTATAGTATATTATTGTCTATAGTTGGTCCTCATAAGAAAGATAATTCTATAATGGTACCACATATGGACTGAGTATGTGTGAGTTTTTTATATGGACTTTCTCAACTGGGATACATTTAATAAATCATGAATATGATTTATATAAAGACCCGGAATTTCAATGTAATTTTTTTAAATATATGAGAATTTTACGAGTCCGCAGTTTCTGTCAGCACACAATTTTGAGGCTCGGAGTTCCCAGAATGATCCGTCGATGTTTTGTTATGCTTCAATTAACGCGTGTAAGCAGTTTCCCTGAAAAAGAGGAATAACACTCAAACGGTTACTTGGATCAGAAATCTGAGGGCACTGTTGTGCTCAGGATGGAAGTTTTACCATAGGAATGACTTAAGTTTAGTCGGTATGGGCCTACTGTGGGAAATCCCAAAAATGGAATAACCGTAAATAAAATAATTAAATAAATTATTTTATTTTTCAAATTTTTATAAATAAAAAAAGGTAGCTCAGATTAAAAATACGAGACCACAACTGAACTTGTGAGGGAATGATTTACTTAAGAAGATTATAACTTTGGCCGGCACGGGCCACAAAAAAAAGTTAGTTTTTGTCCGCAAATAAAATAATTAAGTGAAAATTATTTTATTATAAAAATCATAACTTCTAAAAGGTAACTCGGATTGAAAATATGAGAGTAAAGTTGAGTTCCTTGGGGTGTTTTTCTCCTAGGAAGATCCTAACCTCGACCACAGTGGGTCGAGGGTTACTGATAATAATTTTCTGAACTTTTTTTGGGCTACGTTCAGTAAAAGTGCGAGCGGCGTTTTGTAACATTTGAACCGGTGCTCGGAATTGAAATCAGAGGACACCGTTGAACTCGCAACGCTGGTATTTTCTGATGAAGACTATAACCTCAATGGAAGTGGAATGGGAATAAAAGTTAGTTTTTGGTTTTTTATAAAAAAAATAATAAAATAATGTTCAACACTTTATTTTATTTGTTTTCAGCTGCCATGTGTGAGTGCAGGTAGTTGGAACTTCCACTTGGGAGTTGATAGTGGGACTGCAACACCCCAACCACCCATAAGATGTTATGGTGGTGGGATCCACCCGAGAATAACCTCCCACGAGGGGTAACGACGTGGGGAACACCCAAGACACATAACCCTTCATTAATGAGGGAGGACCTCTTGACCTCCTCTGCGCAATTAATTATGCCAAAGAATGTGAAAATTAAATGCGCCAATGCATGTTCCAATTAATTGATTCAATTCTCATGCCAATTAATTTCACCAATGCACACAAATCAATTATAGGGATCCTCTTTACATCCTCCAAATTAAGTGTGCCACCTCTCGTGTAATTTTTTTAGTGGAGCCAATTAATTTTCTCTCCCTTTTTAAATTATGTAACTGCATCATTGGAAATTAGGAAGGTTCCTAATAAATAAACCGTCATAAATTCCAAAATTTTTACATACATATCCCCCTCTCCTATATAAAGGATGCTTAGGGAAAGGTTTTGGGACAGATTTTTCAAGCGGTGAAATGCTGGCAAAGAGATGTGATGTCCAACCATTAGAGAATTATTCCTCCAACGAAGAACTATCACCAACGAAGAATGAAGAATGAAGAACACTGTCTTTGTCCTTATTCAACTGGGGCAAGAAAGGGAAGAAATTCCACCCATGAAAAACGCTGATGATGTCATCTTGACTTGTCTTCTTCGAGCACATCTTACTCCGACGTCAACGGAACGACACCCGCTTCCCGCGACTACGTCAACGACGAACGACAAGAGAGGTTGGGGAAATTATTTGTGTTATTTTAATTATTGGAATAAACCCTCGTTCTTTGTCAATCAAGTTATGGTATGAGAATCGCCATTTTTTGTCACCATAATGAGGAGGGTTTGGGCTGCATGAACACGGTCCAACCCTCCCTTTGTTTGTTCCTGTTTGGTGATGACGAAGGCAGTACCCGCAGTGATGGCAACGAAGGTGGTGAACCAAGGCTGCGCTACCCGCGTCCTCCGTGTACTGTGCTTCCCCCACGACACCCCTGTGAGCTACCCGCACCCCCCCCCGCTCCTGTCAGTGCCATGCCGGGGGCCCGTGCCCCTGTCGGCGAACCCCCGGTGCCTCGCGCCCCTGCATGTGCACACCTGGCACCCCGCGCCCCTGCTGGCGCACACCTAGGATCTGGCACACTCCTAATGCCCCTACCCCTTCTAGGCGCCACAAGCCCTTGACGGAATGCTACCCGGCACCCTGCGCCCCCTGTCGGCGTGTTGCCCGCCTACCCATCTCCTGCCGCGACTTGCACGGTGCATCCGGAGGCTAGCCAGTCGGACTGCGCCCCGCACAACCTGCTTGCTAGCCTCCCGGCCACTGGACCTCAGAGCCATCCCATAGTTTCCCTCGTGATGTTGTTGTTCGTACATGCCTAGTCTCTCGTACCAAGTTATTGAGCCGCCTACGTGGCGACTAACGGGCTGAACTGCCCTCGCGGTCAGCTGGCCCGGGCCTAGCAGACAGGGTCAAAGCTTAGCGAGCTGACCCGCCCAATGGGATGGGTGAGACCCAGTGGGTCTTACTAGGTCGACCCATGCCGGGTTGTCCCAGACTGGGTTGGGCCGAGTCGGTCCGACCGGGTCAGACCGGACCCGAGCCCACTAATGACCCATTGCTTCCATTGGCCATATTTTTGGCACCAGACGTTCATTTGACAAACCGTTAGTGGCTATGGTAATCTCATTGGGAAATAGTCCCTTTAAAAATACCCCATGGGAGTTCGGGGTACAGTTGAGATATGCTCAGGTTGGTTCATACACGAAACCAACGAGGCCCCCAGGACTAAAATGATAATAACTCACGGACCGGGCGACCGATTGACACGCCGTCTGTTGTGTTGAGACCCCTATGACGTGACAGTTGTTTTGATACTTCTAAGTGAGATTTCGTGGCACTAGGAGTATCGGCTTGTGGCACGTAGAGTGGACCCTCTTGGTGATGAGTGAGCAGATTGCAGAGACCTAGTAGCTGGCTGAGTCTTGATGACTACTAATCGATCAACTCAGAGTGATTCCGATCACCTAGTGGGGAGCGTGTGGTTTTAGCTGCAGACCCATGATGTAGGAGTGCTTGGTTGTAGTGGCAGACCCATGGTACTCAACAGAAGGAGTACCTCTGTTGGGTATGAGGAGGAGATCTTTGTAGTAGCGGTGGACCCATGGTGGGAATTGCTTGGTTGCAGTAGGATGCCCATAGTACTCAATAGGTGGAGTACTTCAGCAGTAAAAAGATAGAGGGAAGCGCTTTGTTATAGCGGCATGCCCACTGTACTCGATAGAGGAGGAGTTCTACAGCAGCTGTGGTTTCGACATCTTGAATAAAAATCCTGGTTTGAGATGAGTTAATGCCATTGTATTTTCCTCATGATTAAGATGGGTTACTTGATAACTTAGGTATATGTATGGGAATATACCTAATTAAGTGTTATCCATTGATTTCATACTTGGTGGTTTATCCTTTTTGGATTTTGTGAGACCCTGAGGGTCTCGGGGTCCTTACTGATTATCGTTATACTCAGCCTTGCTTGGGCTATGGTTGTACCTCGTTGTATTGGATGCAGACGACGAACAACGCTGACTGAGGCGGAGTGTACAAGGAATGGATGGTACCAGGAGGTGGACCTCACGACGAGTCGGTACCCGGAGGAGACAGACAGATGTAGAGCACTGAGGATGCTATATGTACCTACCCTTCAGGTAGGATCTGTGGCGGACGATCCAGGAGCTACGCGACACCTTCCAACTGTTTTCCTTTTTAGTTGTACATGTTTTCCATTTCTTTGTACTTTACTATTAAGCTTGTATTTCCGGCCCCTTTACTTTAACCATTCATTTCATACAGTGTTTACTAAGTTTTTTCTTCCGCTTGTACTCTGGTTGTGTGTGTTTATGATTTATAAAGGCAATTCCTTCCCATTTTTTAGGGAAATTACGCCTTTCGTGCTAGTCTCCAGTCTCTGGCCTATGGAAGGTGGGCTAGGGGTAGTCACGATACGGGCCCCATGGGATGGGTCGTGACAATTAAGGTTTGGTGGGAGTGCTGGTCGATGTTCAACCACTCCAAATGTGATCCCGAGTCTTGAAGGGAACAATATATCATGGGTTAATATTTCCCTTTATCCTAGGTCATTTTACATTAGTATTTAAAGATATGGAAAATAATGACATCTATAAAAACCATAACATCTTTGTCTCATCAATGACTATTATTATAGCTCTTTTTTGACTTCAAATGTCCATTATATGTTACTAAATGGTTTTTAACTTTACCACCATCTCCTCGATGATTACATGACCAATAAGTTTGTGTTCCCCAACTTCAGCACAACATGTTGGTGTTCTACACCTATTCTCGTAACGGGAATCCTAGGGATCCATCTAGATTCTATTTTGGAAAATATTATTTTATGAGAACTTGAGGAGTGGAAAATATTGATCCCAACCTCCTATGAAGTCAATTGAGTAGGATGACACCATTTTCTTAAGTTTCTTGATAGTGCACTCCAATTGGACTTCTATTTGAGGGTGATAAGTCATGATGAAGTTCAACTCAATATTTTGATCATGATGGTGACTCCACCAAAACATAAAGGTAAATCATGAGTCTAGATCATATGTAATCTATAGTGGTGTTCTTGTTATCATTACCACTTCTATACTATATAAACTAGTTATTTAATCATGGGATAAATACTCTAAAATTTTAAAGAAGTATATAAATCCTTCTAGGATGATCCACCAAAACCCAAACATCATTACATCCAACTTATGTTTTTGTAAGACCATTGACAATGTCTATAGAGATTTTCTCCCATTTACATGTAATTATGTGTAATGGTTACCTCATCCCATTGAATTTTTTCTATTATTACTTCACTTTATAACATCATATACATATTGATGTATATTTCATGATTTTATTCTTATTCATATTGTCCCACCAATATTTATCTCAAATATATTGATACATCTTTTTGTTTTATGGTTGGAAGGATAAGGTCGACATATGTGCATCATCAAACAAATCATTCATTATGTCATGATTTGATTGTACATAATATCTTGACCCCAATATTATAAATTCACCTTCATTAACATTTAACAATAAGGATTTCTATTTACATATAGTGTCTACTTTCATCTAAATTCCCACAACATCTTTTGTAGAATCATATATCTTCTCTAGAAGGGATGGTTGATAAATCAGTTGTAAATGGATAGATGATGTTCCTTTATGATTAACTTGATTAACCTTTTCAAATATTTGAAGATTGTATCCTAATCAATTCTCATAAATGATAATATTTCTTGATATTTTCAACATAGTTCATCTTCCACTTTTTTCATTACATGGATGGTATAAGATTAATAATTCATAGTCCTTGATCATCTCTAACAATATGTGTTGGTGGATTTTCATCAATACCTATGTGAATATATATATATGTGGCTCTTGTGATCAGTATATATTTCAATTTTCACCCCAATGAAATAATACCTCTATATTTTATTGTGAATATCACTACAACCAAATCTAGATCATGTGTTTGGTAGATATTTTATTTAGATTTAAATTTCCATAAGGCCTATATATCGCTTTATTCATTGTTCATTAACACGTATCATAATCCATTCTTCAATGAATCTCCAAATACCGCTTTTTTTAAATTGTGGGTAGTGTGAGTATGGGTGCAATGATAAGCCTTTTTTCGTTCTCCGTGAAGCTCTCTTTACATTCCCCATTCCAAGAAAACATGGCTTCCTTATGTGTTAGAATGGTTATAGGTATTGCATATCATGATAACTTTCTAAAAAATCGATGATATTACACAATTAATCTAAAGAAACCATAGATATACTTCACATATGTTTTCCTCGAACATATTTTAGTTTCATATATTTTTTAAGCGTCCATATATATCCCATTTATTTTGATAATATTCAACATATAAGAGACCCCCTTCAAGAAGAACTCACTTTTCTTTAAATTTATGAAAAATTATACATATATAGTGCTAAATATTTATCTAGGTAATCAATAAAGAACCTATAATCTTGTCCATGATAATTTTTGGAGAATTATTGAGTCATAATAAAATTTATATGAAATCATAGTGCCAACAAATTGTATATTATGTGGTCTTATGGATATAATACTTCATCACCTTTACATGTTAATACCCAAAATAAAGATCCACTATGGAGAAGTATTGTTATCCTCATATTCGATTGAATAAGTAATTAGTTTATGGAAGAGAATACTTTTTGTTTATTGTGATCTTGATTAGCTCATGGTAGTAATCTCGAAGGCTCATTCACAAATCCATCTTCTTTATGAAGAGGACTGTTGCTCCCCAAGGTCAAGCACTTAGTCACATAAATCCTTCGTCAAAATTATGTTACAGTATTCTATTATTGTTACCATGTTCCAAAAAAATAAATTTATATAGATTTTTTGAAAATTGAAATGAAAAATGTATAAGATCGATTAAATATTCAACTTCTCACCTTGGAGGAATACCATGAAATTATTCCGGATACACTTCAACATATTCCATCATAATGGGAATGTCATCAAGGATAATATTTTATGTAGAAGAAATCATTTTAGCATGATGTTTTTGTTATTTGGGAAATCATAATCATTAATGAGATGTTGAAACTAATAAAGAATCATCTATCTCCTATACCTATATAGAATTTTAGTTCTATTCATTATTTAGAGATTGATTTAATTCTCATTGAAAGGTATGTTATATTTAAATAAAGAAATCAAATCAATATCAAACATTGCATCATGTTACACTAAAGGATGTATAACCAGGATCTCAATGAAAATTAGCCCAAATATTTCGATAGGAGTGGAATTATATAATAAGGAAGATTTAACTTTCACATTTTCAATTTTCACCTATAGCTTAAAATCCTTGATTTGTGGTGGTTTTGGAATTGTTTTAATAATCCTATGTAATATAAATAAATGAGTAGAAAAAGAATAAAAAAACATTTGTTATTATTGAATTAATAACTGGAATACCAATCCCCATATCTTTTTTTGGATCCAAATTAATAAATGTGATAGAAAAATGATTTATCTTACATCCTTGGAGGCTGTTGGTATTCTCTTAAAACCTATATATTAATGCATTGGTTAAAAAAATTTCCTTGTTCCTTACAGATAGAAATATGAATTATTTTGTGGGTTGATTAGATAATTACTTCCCCCTATTGAATATGTCTAGTTCTATGCTAGGAAATCTCAAGATTGGTGTCCATCCATCCCAATCCTAGATAATTTTATCATTGTCCTTAAGTTATTTCTAGGGTGTTTATTTCCTCACAAATGACAAGTGGGTTGTTGAAATTTCATAACATCGTTAGATTTTACCATCAGACAACTAGAATAAAAAACAAATTTCTGCTTCTTATACATTGGAAAACCTTAAGACTCAACAATATCTAGTTTTACATTGATGGAACATCTAAAAAATTACTCATAGTTATCAATGTCTTCGACCAATAGATCATTTAAAAGAATAAATTTTATCCCAACAATAAACGGTCAACCACCCATTCTAAGGTAGAAAAAAATTTTAAGGTGAATCGGGAAATTCTTTTGTTGTTTTCCTCAAACTCCCAGATAATTTTTTAAATTTTTCTATAGGTAAAATAAATACCATTAAACATCATGTTTATGAGTGTGAAGAAATTATATATAGATTGTTTTCAAAATTTAATCCACACCGTCACTTCGATCTCCTCATCATGAATCATATTCTTGATCAATTTCCACCATTAATTATCTTATCAATCCATATCATAAATATCCAATAGAAGATTCTCTTGATCAGAACATTGAATTTTGGAGAAGTTATTATGAAAGGATTTGATCATTTTTTTCGTGTTTAAGGTATCATATGATCCATTGAAATTCATAATCCTTTATTACATAAAGGTATAAATTTTAGCTTGGTCTATCATGGGTGGATTTTTGAACTCCTCCAGATCCATTTTTAAATTTTGAACCTAATTCTTTTGAGAGTGTATCATTACAAGGATCACTGGTTTTTCTCCAACCAGGTTAGGCTACAAATCTGGACAGTCATCACATTTCCAATCACATTGGTTGTTTACACAATTCCCCATTTTTAGGCCATTGTATAGAATAATGGGATAATTTGGGATGATCATTTTTAAACAATTAAAGTCATAAATGTGAATCTAATGAAATTAAACAAATAACCTCAAAATGAAATTTATTTCCTAACTTATGAATTTATAATATTCAATATATGTTATCCAATATCTATTTCCAACCATATTCTCTTCTGACATTTTTTCCATACTAATGGTTTGTAATTATCTTGTGAATTTACCAAATAATACACCCAAGAGTTTCAAACCAGGTGTACTGCATGGTCAGTTTTTGCGAACTACTTCTCAGTCGAGTCATTCTCAATATGTTGTTTTCAGGATTTAACAATATGTACATATGTTCTTTAGAAAAATCGACTTGTTGTACCCTAAAAAGGATGTATTTTCATGAAAAAACACATACAAAAAAATGACCAAAATTTAGGGATGTTTTACTATTCATAGTTTTATCCATGAGGCCTTTTCTATATTTTTCATATCCTAAACCCCAAAAAAAACTAATATTTTCTAATGATACCAACTATGATGACCACAATATTTATTACACGTTAATTTAAGATTTATTACATAAGATTTCAAAAAATACATTCTGGAAGATCAATATATCTAGTGTATTTATAATTTGGTATATAAAAAACATAAAATAGGGAATATATCTACACTATTGAATACATAATGAATAGAGTGAAAATCTTCCATCAAATATAAAACTATGTGTGACTAGCTAGGGACATAAATAAGAAATGAGTGATCTATAAATCACAGTTAGGGAGTTAGCATGGAATAACATGATAAAACTACTACATTTTAGACAATAGGTATAACAAAACACAAGAAAGGGGTGAGAATCATAAATGTGAACAATGAGACATGCAAAAACTAGTTTATCATAATAAAAACAAGGTAAATGTTCCATAAATGTAAAACGCTACATCAAAAACATATTTCATAGATATCATCCAAGAAATATCTATGAAAAAAGTAAAATAATGGATTACGTTTACTCCCTAATCCATTTTATGATTTCTCACGAGACTAAAATATTACCCAATCCATGAGAGAGATATATAATTTTTTTAAACCCATAAAATTATTTTCAATATCAGGATTAAGTGTTCACATAGATCATACTACATGGATTCATTCAAAATTTTATTTTTATACAATGATCAAGGAGTGCGGAATGTATACAAGTAATTATCCAATAAGTAAGTGTATGTTCGTAATGTTAAACACCAATTGTAGGAAATGGGTATATTTATTCACTAATTAATTGCATTAGATGAAAAATTCTAGTGAAATTTTGGCGGAATAATATGGGAGTATACATGTTCATTGGAGGGATCGATGAGAGTGAAAAGGGATTATCATCATTTATAAATAAAATGAAAAACTAAAGGGATATGTAGGATAATATCCCAATATTATGAAACAATGATAATATACATAATATAAAAAACATTTCTAAATAAATTAGAGAAGGAAAGGACCACTAACTAAATTTTTACATGTTTATAGATGTACACAAGGGTTCATGGGGGGGGGGTGTTTAATGAAAGTGAAAAGGAAGTATCATCATATATAAATAAAATTTAAATTAATGGATATATTTATTAATATATCCCATCATGAAAAATATAAATTAATAGTCATAAAATAGATTACGTTCCTGGCTAAAAAGAAAATTGGGAGATCCCTTACATTGAGATCGGGATTCTAAATGCCTGGGAGGAGCTTCTTGAGATCGTGAGGAATCCTTGGGAGGACTATAGAGAAGTTATTTTAGATTAAATAAAATATACAAGGTTAATGAGTTAATTTAAATGGAGAATTCATGGGTTTATAAAGGAAATGAGTGGGGAATTCAATATAATTTCTCAAACATGGGGTTTTTTTATCTATATGATAAAAGGTCAATAACCGAAACCTACCCATGGGTATTGACCACGACTTCTACCAGAGGGGTGGATTTAATTGTTTTATAAGGCCATGGGCTAAACATATTTAAATATTTCTCTTACTATTGTGCATGTGAGTCATGTCCTTAAATAAATGATTTTAAAAAATATTAAATAAAATATAGGTTCAAGATTATTCAAAATGGTTTTAGAAAATTAATAAAAATAAAATTTATATTAAATTATTTTAAAATGAAATCCTATTTTTGGTAGTAGATACCCAATATAGTATTTATTATATTTTTTTAGGTTTTTATGATGTCATAATACACAATGTATATTTATACACTATTAAGTTTTTACAAAAAATATTTTCTTTCTAAAAAATTAAGAAACATCACCATTTGAAAATTTAAAAGCTTGGATTCCAAAAAAAATTTCATTTTATCTAAATAATTTTATTAAAATGATATTTCTTAAATTTTTAATTAAAATTGACATTAATTGATATATGAAAGTATTTATACAACAATAGTTTTCAATACCTTTTTAATATTTCGATGGATTATTAAAAATTATATGATGTTTTTTTAAAAATAATTATTTAATTATAATTCTTCATAAAGAAAATTATTTATTTCATTAATCTAATAATTTATGAAAATAAACTACATAATTGAATTTTAATATTAACCAAAAATATAATTTTTTATTATTTCACATTCAAAATAATTTTTAATATATTAATAATAATGATTAAAATATGTTCATTATTTTTTAAAAATTTATATATATATTACTAGGGTCCTGGTACATCTCCCATTAATATACAAGTAAACACTATAAAGGTAATGTGTGCGATGAGTATAATTTCATGGGGTGGTTGATTGTACACAGTTTAGGTTGTGATATTTATGAGCTTGAACATATCTAGTAAATGGTTTCTCTCATGCATAAGTTATTAAATCCTAGCTTTTCGATGGGAAATGGAAAATATGAGTGACTTTATCTCTTTTGGAATCTCTGATATATGGTCTTAGTTGGGTATAATCAAACTTTTTGAGAAATGAATCCCTTTTTCTATGCAAATTGGATTTGTTATATCCATATATTTATACTAATAAGATGATTACTTTTCAATTCACATATTTTTAATGGTAATGATAATTAATGATATTTTAAATCTGATAGGATAAGATAAAACCGGTGAAGTAAATGTTTTTTTGTATAACCATAATATATAATAATGTATTTACTTTATTCAAAAAGTGAATTTTATCTACAAATAGTTGGGTCATTATATAATATATATCATATATAAATAACAAATTCATAATAGTAAAAATTCATGAAAAATCGTGATGGAAAATGAAATGAATCGCTATGTGGTGAAAATAATTCTTATATATGAATCTATGATACTTTGAAAAACCATTTGATGGAAATAAAGATGAATAAAAGTGTTTTAATAAAATTATTAAAATTCATGTACATTAAGAATTATAAAATAATTATTTTATGAATTATATTAATGATTTATTGGATGTATAATATGAAATAATTTGATAGGATTTAGGTAATATGATCACCTGTACTTTAGTTGGACTCTTTTAGACCCCTAATTTATGTACCTTGTAATGATATATAAAAAATAATAGAACATATAATAAATGTATATGTATATTTATAAGATAATATCATAGGGTTTTGTTGAGATATAAATTTCATTGTGGGTTTTAAAAGAGAATGGATCATGGCCATTTTATATGTGAGGTGAGGGGAACCCATTGAATCTATCAAAAGATTAAAATATTATAAAGTCATTATTTATCTGAATGATTATAAATGAACATATATTTAAATATGTGTCTTTATTTTGTTGAAATACCCTCATAAAATGATACGTTTATAGGTTTATGTAGTGTCACAAACCATTTATTTTGGTTTAACAGCTTAGTTAACTAGTTTTTACATTAATCGTGATAATGACCTTTTCACTCATAATGTGTTAAAAATTTAATTGTTAGGTCAAAATTTTCTTATAAAAATATAATTTATGAAATATTTATAATATATTATCCCTTTTCAATCATTCATGGATTTTATGATTTTTAAATTTTTTAATAATTTTTTTTTAATAAAATTTTATTTTTTCATTTTTAAGACTATTTATTTAATTAGACTAAAAGACCTACGGATGAAATAGAATAAGAATAATATACTTGAAAACATAATTAATACTGTATATTAATCTATTAAATATATTTAATATTATAAATAAATCAAATTTTCTTTTATTATTTTTAAAATCATGTATTTTTTATAATAACTATAGAAATATGTTTTTAGAGTTGCGTAAGAATTAAATGTAATTATATAATCAGTAAATATTATAAATAAATAAATTTCATGAAATTAATTTCATTATAATTAATATAAACATTAAAATTAATTCATAACATGGTTTTATCTCCAAATGAACACATAAGATATTTTTAAAAGTAAGAGACTGCCATTTGGTATTTTTATTCTATTTTAATATTTTCTAAGTCAATTTCATGGATAAATTTCCCTTAAAATATTTCATTTAAACCATAATATGGTATTATTGTTTTCCTCTTCATCAATTAATAATTAATATGATTGATGGTTACCAAAACACTTACCTTTAACCCTAATTAACTCATTTTTCCTTTACTATCAAAATAAATATTTACTATGATCATTTTTCATATTGACTAAAAATAAATGTAATATATTCAAAATACATGATCTGAAAATTAATAATATAGAATATGTATTAAATATTTAATTCAAGTATGTGTATGATATTAAATTATGTGAAAACCAAACAACAAAATAAAAATTAGTTATTTAGAAAAATGATTTTTCAGTGAAAAAATGATTTTATACCAAATTAAATAATTAAAATATTACAATGTTCAAAAATTAATTATAAAAAATATATGGGAACTTATTTAATATTGATAATATAGTAAAAAAGACTTTCTAAAATTCCTGAAAAATGGCATATATTTTTGGTTAAAATCATCATTTTCAAAATAAATTTAAAATTATAACATTTTATAAAAAAACTATTACTTCCCCAAATCTGATTCTGATATGAAACTTTAATAAAATTATATTCTTTAATTTTTTCATAAAATTGGAAAAATTATTTATGTTATATAAGGAAAAAACTCACCAAAAATAAATTTTGAATAAAATGTTTTTTTGAACCAAATAAGTCTTTTAAAAAACATAAATTTATATTTTTAGGAACTATTCAATGTATTGGTATTGTGTAGGAGCGTAATATATATTTCGTAATTTGGTAATTCCTTTCCATTCCCCCTAATTCAGTGGATATGTTTTATTAGTTGTAATTAAATTATAATATTTCATTGTTTCTTAAGATCATTTTTGTATTTCATATATGCAATAAAAAATGATTTCCTTCATTAAAAATATTTCCCACTAAAAATCTCCCACCATTAATACATCGCATCCTTTTAATTTGAAATTGTTCATGGTAATCAATGGATTGAAATTTTAAATTTCCATTGCTAAAAACATATAACAACCAAGGTACGGTTAGAATAACTCATTTTCATTTATTAATAATATTCATGCATTAAATTATGTAAGGTAATATTCATTAAAATAAAATTTAGAAATTTATCAATCTAATTGAAAATGATTTTTTCATAACAAAATTGGGTTTTCCTGAATTTAATAATTTTTAAAAAATAATAACTTCTAAACTATAGGGTTTTAATTTATAAAAAAATTAATTCATTTTTTAATTCTTAATATCAAAATTAAATTTGGAGTAATTTGTGAATTTTTTTTATTAATTCATTTTAAAATGAGTTATGAAAAATATGGATATTTATGGTTAATTATTTTTAATATGAAAGTATTTATAAATTAAAATTAAATTTTTGATTAGTTTTAATATTTCATATTATAATTATTATTTATAATGGTATAGTTATGGTTTCGAAAATGAATATTGTAATTAATTTTTTTTTTAAAACCATTTCATATTTACGAAGAGATTTTTTTTTGAAAATCAATTGTTCATTTTGTTTCTCCATGATAATTTAATATTTAACAAAAACTGCTATATGTTATAATCATTGAAAATGTGATTTCATTTTTTGAATGATTTTTTTTCCAAATTTTGTATTTAAGACTATTTTATTTTGCATCAATATGAATAGTAACCCTAGTAATTTGTCTTACCACTATGAAGGGTAAAATATGTAATTAATGTTAAATGTTTACAAGGAATATAAAATAATCCAAAATATTATTTAATTTTATTGAATGAGTATACATCATCCACAATCCTCCAAGAATATGTTATATAGTATTTTTTTTGAATTTTTAAGCGATTAAGACCTTTATAATATTTCAGTTAAAGAAAAATAAATAACGTCACACTCTTGTGTTTAATTAATATAATTTTATTAACATCATGATAACCATAGAATATTTTTATTTTTATTAATATTATAATATATTAATAATTTTTATTCATCATGTTTATTTATTTTTAATTTTTATAGATGAAATTTATACCTTAAATTATTACATATTATTGATACAATAATTATTAAATTAATATAAAAATTAAATAAAAAATATAAAAAGTTATAAAAGTACTATAAGTTTCATAAAGGTAAGGTATCCTAAAAAATTTATAAACAAATATAGCTTCTATTGGATGTATAATATATTATTTTAATATTCCCTGTATTTCATAATATTATAAATTCTAATTTAGAGAAATTGTTATAAAATTGACTTTATTGATATTTTATGAAAATAATATTTTCATAAATTTTCTGAAATTCTAAAAAAGGTTATGTTAGCCATAATTAATGGTAATTAGTGAATGAAATAAAAAAATTTCCATTTAATGGCCTTTTTTATTTTTTAGTAGCATTATTGTCCCTTAAATGGATTATTATTTTAATATTATAGTAATTATCAATAGGGTTGATGAAAGGTAAACACCAAGTGATTAGGGTAAAAATATAGTAAAATGTCTAATTTTAAATGGATTAGTGGATTTAAAACAATTCTCATCCTATTCTATAAATAAATTATATTGTATATGTTTTTATTGAAAATTAATTTATTTTAAGTTAATATTTTGACAAATTCCATGAGTGACCCACCGTTCTCTTATAAAAGAGAATTATTCTTCCTTTTACATTACACAAAAAACTAATTTTTTTTGGAAAATATCATCCCAATATCTAGAAAACATCCATAACATAGTTCTAGAGACCTTATTTAGTGCATAATACAAACCATTGTAGTCTTAAGGTTTTAATAAAAATAGGTTTTCTGAGGAAGATGCATCATACTTAAATAATCATTTTTGTTTAATTTATTATACCAAATAATTAAAATTATCATTAAAAATTATTATATAATAAAAAATATAAAAAATATATTTATTCATTTTTATGTTAATGGAAGATTATATATTTATCTCTTCTTCCCTTAAAAGTGAAAGGAAAACATCATTCTTTTCTATAGAGAACAAATTACTCACAAATAGATGCATTTCATTTTACATCACTATATCTCATTGATAGATTATAATGATATAATTTATCATTATATATTAATAATGAAACTTTTATTATTACTAAAAAATAATATACAATTTACCTTCATAGATTTCCATTCATCAATAATTTATAACTTCGTTCATGTGTACCTGTGTACTACCACCTCCACGATATGATTCGATTCATTTTTAATCACCGCATCACAAGGATTATAAGTATTACTAAATTTAATGATATAATATGATATTTATTATGTTATTATGATTATTTAATGACAAAATATTACACACCATATTTCCATGATGACCACTGAAAAATGGAAACGTTACTAAAGAGAAGGTATACCATACCATCTTCATGATAAGAAAATAGTTCAATTTTCATAACCATCAACCATGATTGAAATTAAATTTTCATTGATGCATTAAAAATATTATTATTTAATGATTATTATTTTAGATATTATGGTGTAATTATCTCCCTGACCATACTCTTCCTTCCAATGTCAATTTAGTCATATGATCCGAAAATCACCAAAACATCTGACATGAAATTTAACAATTATGTAATTTTTAAAAGATGTTAATCAGTGACATAAAAACAATAATTAACATGAAAAATTATATCATGATAGAAGATAATTAAAATATTTTAATTATTCAATAAGATAAATAATGAATGTGATAATTCAAAATCATGGTAAGGGACTCTCTTATATAAATCTTATTTTAATGGTTTTCTTAAAAGATTAGTTCCCTTTAATATGAAGATATTTTTTAAAAAATAATGGAGGTTATAATGTGGTAATAATATATTTATAAAATAAAATTATATGTTTTTTTACAATCATTCAATTATTTTCATATGGAATAATTTAAGATATGTTCTTAACATTCATAACAAAAGAAATAAGGTATGTTTTATTTTAATAAACAAAGATAATTTTTTTTCCACTTATCTAAAAATTATTTTAATTTTGGATTATTCTATAATAATTTATATATTATTTAATGAAAATAAAAATTTCCCTTTTCCAACCATTTTAAAAATTGAAAAAACAATTATTAGGAAAAGTTATTTTGATATGTCAAATTGTTTTTCAAAATGGTGTAAAAGAGATTATCACTGGCTTAATTTTTGATATTTTACTTAGAAATTTTTATGATTGGTTACTGCCTATTAAATATCCATGGTGATACTAGTATATCATATATTATTGAATCACCTAGATATTATTTCAATGCATGGGGTGATTATTATGATATCTGAATAATTATATTGGTTGTTTTGTATGGTTATTCAAATTGTATAGTTTTTTAAGGGGTTTAATATGATGATATCTTGAAGAAACATCATGAATCATCCATGGTTATTATTGAGTTTTCATTGATTTTTTTTTCAGAAAAATGTATTCTAATTATCATATAAAGGAAAATGGTTTCCCATTCCAGATAAGAAGTTTTTTGTTAATTAAATTTTCCTCATGGTATTTCATGTCTTTTAATATATTAATTTATTTATTAAATTTCTTGTCCCTTATAGAGGTTTTTATGCTCATACCTGTTATTCAATTTTTTTCATAGGATTTAAATATTACTAAGTTAATATAAGTAGTGAAGTTTCATGTCATGGGTATTTTTCTCAAAAATAAAACATATGTTGTTTAAATGTTTTATAATTTGGGAAAATGGATATTGATTAAATTTTTCTACAATATAAATATGGGTTGTTTATATTATAGGTGTTAATAAACTATGTAAAACTCCTGAACTAAAAGATCATCTTGAATGTATGATAGAAATACTAGTTTAATGTAACTATAATATGTAAGGTTTAAGATCCGATCCATAGAGTTGGAATCCAATGAATGTTTTGATAAAATTAGAGTTTAGTATAATGTTAATAAACCGCCCTTATTGGATTTAACCTTATGGTTATGTTAAAATAATATGGAATATGATGATTTTCATGTTCTTATCCTAAACTAGGATTTTTCGAAATGGTTTTCAATAAATGAAATTTTGAAATTTTTGTTTGAAAGAACCAAGAGAACAATATCATTCCAAATAAGTAGCCCATAATTGGTTAAATTTGAAAGGAGTAGTGGTTTACAGTGACTAATTTGTTGAAAAAATATATATATGTTTGTGTAATCTATTGTATAGAGAAGCCAGATCTACCATAGAGGATGATGATGATTGTATAGGATTTTAGGTGACTATATAAACCAACATTCACTGGATCTTCTAACCTAGTGGTAGGAAATGGAAGGGCTAGTTACCTCGATAAGATATTTAATCCATGTGTTGTTTAATATGTAAATATTAATCTACTGACATTTATCATTTTTATGGTGAAGCTGATTGATGTTCATCTTTCGATATGAATAAAAATGTTATAGATAGTTGAGATTAATTACACAAAATTTGGAACATTTCCGAATTTATTCAATGGAAAATACTTTTCATATGTTTTTAGACTAAGGATAGAGAAAAATTCTATGATTTTTTTCCAATGGAGGAATATTACACTTCTTTTTATATGGAAAGTTTTCACCATTGTCTTGGACAGTACTATATTTTCTAGAATAATAATAGAAACATTAATCAAGCTCACTCAGTGTTTAATAATTCATAGCCAAAAGAATTATCATCCCATAAATTCAAAATCTATGAGAAACATGTTCAAGGGTATAATAAGATATAATTGTAATTCATAAATGATTAGTTATTCCATGATAACACAAAAAGGTGGTTTGGATTAAAGAAAAGGGGGAAGAATTTATCAAATAAGTCTTCAGGTAAAAAAATATGTTATCAGCCTATGATATGTGTGGTAAAGTAAATATTTGTAAATTTTAAGAAAATTATTTATTTTTTTTAGGGAATTTGGTATATTTGGTCAAAATATTTATGATAGAAAATAATAATGACATAAAATATCATGAAATTGGGTAACCAATATCCAACCATTGATGAGATGTTTTATTTTCAATGACTTTGGTAATTATTCTAACATGTGTCCAAAATTGGATACTAAATTTGAAAAACATCACGACCGAATATATAAAGGTGCATAAAATTTTTCTTCTGTGACTACATCTGATGTGGGGACATGTAATGAAGTAGTGAAAGTTATTTTCCTAGAATATTATAATTTTTCTAATACCCTATGTGAAATTTAATTTCTCTCTTCATTTATTTATATGAAATTATTATGTAAATTGGTATTATATTCTCATGAATGTTTGATATACCATTTCTTTAAAACTAATAGGGGAAGTATTAAAGCGGAAATGATTCATTAGAATATTCTTGTAGTTATTTATGGGATGTTTGTTAGTAAATATCTTGTTTATATACAAAAGTTAGTGTTTGATTTTATTTTAGGTACGGATTGGCTTTCAGTTTATCATGATAATATTTATTATAGATCCAATAATGTTATGTTTATTGATTTTATACCTTTGATAACATATCAAAAATATGATAAAATTATTTTGGTTCAAAGTGTAATTTACCTTGATCGTGTTGTTGAAAAGATAGAATCTTTTTAAATTAGTGATTTACTATTAGTGAATGAAAATATGGATGTTTTTCCGGATGAATTGTATTTTTTAAATATTTAATGTACTATTTAAACATTAGAAGATGCTATGTCAATTTTAAAACAACATTATCAAATTGCACTAATAGATCATTTGTAATTGGGAATGAAATTGAAAGGGTTTCTAGATAAATGTATTTTCATCCAACTACATCCCTTCAGGGAGATCATAATTTTTTTTTGTCAAAAATAATTTTTTTTAATGAGGCATTTCATTGAATGTATATATTTTAAAAACAGAACTACTAATAACAAGTATCAACTGCCTCATATCGATGATTTGTTTTATCACCTCCATGGATTTGATTAAATTTTGTTGATTGCTCCCTTGTTGGGGTTTAACAATTTGTCGTTGAAGGAGGAATTTTTATTAAATACTTTGTTTCAGACTATATATGATAATTATATAGTTTAATTTATTATATTTTTGTCGTCTAATACAACATCCATATTGTGGATATTAGGAATAGAGACTTCCATTTACATTTGTATTAGTTTATAGTTTTGATTATTGACGATATAATGGTATACTCTAAAATTCATGAGAATAATTGAAGAAACTAAATATATTTTTTGAAAATATTAAATGAAATGAAGTTATATAGGAGATCCAATAAGTGTGATCTTTTTAGGAAGAAAACCCATTATTTTTTAATATTGTTTATGAATATGGAATAATTCGTGACCCTACTAAAAATAAAGTCAGAGAAGGGTTTCCAAGATATAAAAATTAGATATAGATTCATAGTTTATATATTATAAAATATTACAACCTAGTGTTTGATGAATGTTTTTAACATTTATATAGCCCATAGACTTTGTTAACTCAAAATGTAGTTAAATTCATTTGAAAAAAAAAGTTATATGATAATTATTTTCACAAAAAGAAAATATTCTTGGTGAATGACCTTGTTTTAGAAATTACCTCTCTAGATGGTCAAATTTTCATCCAAAATTATTCTTATTTGAAGTAACTTTTTTGAATTATGTTTCAAAATGATCACGGAATTGAGAATGATTCATGGAAAAAAACTTCATGAGTTTAATTATCCTAAAAATTACTTAAAATGAGCTACTCTATGGTTTTAAATAAATAATTTAGATGAAAAATGTATATAGATTAATGTGATAAATATATACTAGTAATAAATTCTTAATATATACCTTATATAATTAATAGTTAAACATGAGAAAAATACTCTTAGTGGAAATGATTAGGTACCATTATGTTATAATCCATTACCACCCCTGAATAGAAATCAATATAGCTGGAGATTTTAGATGGAAACATAATTCTTCGTTAACAATTTTACCATTAGAAAATAATCCTTTTTGTTACTAATTTGATTGGTTTGGATAAGAATTTCTTGTTTCATGAAACCTAGTTTATTTTTTAGGTGTTAATGTAGTCACCTTTATTAAAAAATAATTAGGTAGGGTCACAATGAATATAATGATTTAAAATAAAATATATATTTAGTTAAGAAGGTAATATTGCCTAAATTTAATTTTGATAATGAAGGATTTATTAGATTTATAATGTGATTATGTTTCTCTTTTGTTAATATTTAAATATGGGTTTATTGAGAGAACCTAACATTTCCATGTTTTGTATTCATCCGGAAATCACTAATATTTATAGTGATCTTCAAGTGTGTTACATTTTTAGATAGAATGAAATGATATATTTTTTTTAAAAATGAATAATTACACTTATCAACAGATTAAATAAGAATAAAAATTAATGAAGTGTATGCATCATATTTTTCTCATTCTGAAATATAAATGTAAAAATTTATCCTTGGGTTTTATATTGCAGTTTCTAATGAAATTTCAAGGTAGTTATTAAATTCTATTTTTATGGATTACATATTTCGTTAAATTTTTATAACATTTAATATATTATACCTTTAAATAATCTTCCCAATTATAACATATTGAAATAATCATGTACCATTAATATCCAACCTCCATTGTTTTTCACCATGATCCATTGTCCACATCTAATTTATAGAAAGGACATTTAAAGTCATTTGTTAAATAATTAAATTTCAATAAATCTATTCATCTATAATATAATGGAAGGTCTCAGAAAAAAATTCAAACCCTAGAAGTTATGCCTAATGATAGTAAAATGTATTAATACAAATGTTGGGATCAATATATATTTTTTGAGTTTTTTATAACAACTCGCTCCATTATAGTAAAAAAATTGAACAATTGGAGTCATTATATTGAATATGGTATAAGAACCCTTATTTATGAGATGCAGTAGGTGAAATGGAGTTGAGAAGAACATGATAGTCAGTGGAAATGTCAGAGAATTTGATGATAACTCAGTAGTACCTGAGGATATCATAGACCATTGAAAAGAGGTTTTGATAACTAGAGGAAAGATATTTATTTTCAGTTAGGTGATTAATTTTTTCTTATAGTGTCTCCTGGGAAAAGTGATATTCATTTTTGTAAATATAGGAAGCTATATTAAGGGTTAATTAGAATCTAGGAAATACTAGAGAATATTCGATCAATTTCTTATCTAGTATACTTTCCTTTGAATTTATCCCATGTCTGTGAATGGTTTTCGTACTTTGATATTAAGAATTTATGTTCCATATTCATATCATGTTTTGAGAGATGGTGTTGTTCGGTTGGAAGAGAACCATTCTTATCAGAATGAAACTATATTGATTCTTGACGACATAGATAAATTATAGTGGAATAAGGAAAATCACCGAGTATTGTTTGTATGTAAAACCAAAAGGTTTTTGAAGCAACATGGCAGTCTATATGTGTAGTGAGGTAATGTTATCCTTACTTCTTTAATAAGTGAATAAAATTACTACCACACAATTTATTATAGGGGGAATAATGTTGAAACAGAATAAGTGTTAGATAAAATCAACTTAATTTCTTATCAATTTTCATAAGTCAGATATTATAGAATTATATTTATTATAATAAATTTATGTTAATTTTATATGAAATTAAAGAGTATTATTCTATCGATTTTTTTTCATGAATTCTATGGTTTTGTAAAAAATATTGATTTCAAAATTTTGGAATTAAAATTTTATGGAATGAAAGAATTATTTTAATTAATCATTTCGAAATTATCAAAGGATTAATAATTGATAATATATTTAGAAAACAGATTTTTTAATAAATAGGGAGAAATATTAATTTTTATCAAAAAAATAAATTCATTTAATTTTTTATAAATTAGATCTCTAATTTGGAATATTTTATTATTAAATTTGTTTCAATTTTAGTAAATTTATCTAATTATTGTTTATAAATGAATTTTAATATTTATCTTTCTATAAAAACATATTATTTTTAAATTTCTTTTGTGTAAAAACCTTTTGTATTGAAATTAAGTAAGTTAAATTTAAATTACAATTTTCCACTTATGTGTATTGAAATTTGAACAATGGATTCGATATTTAAAATATGCGGGTTCAAATTTATTAAATAATACCCTTTTATTTGTTATCAATATAAATAATAACATTAGTAATTTTGGTTACCATAGTAAATGGTAAATCGGGTAATTAAAGTATAAAATAAAACAATATAGAAAATAAAATGAATCTAAATCATAGATTATTTTTAATGGATAAGTCCATTTCATACTTCATAATTCATGATTCTATTATATGGACTTTTTCTTCCATTATTTTTCTATTATAAAGTATCTAATATTTTATTTAATCGAAAGTAAAAAATAACACCGACTTATTTTTAAAAAGAATAATATTTTTATAATTTTGATAACAAAATTTTATGTTACGTTATATATATTATTTGTAAATATAAATTATATATATACCTCATGGTTTTTTATTTTATTTTTCAGTGAAGAAAAAATTTTATTACATTCCTACAAGATATACACATAGTAATTCATCAATTAATGGAAAAAATAAATGATATTAAAAATATTAAAAGTTTTAAAGTCTGAAAGAATTAAGGTGACATATAAATTTTCTAGAAAACTATAATATCTTAAATATTATTAAATTTATTATGTTTAGATTCAATTATTGTATTGATATTATTAAAGGTAAAGTAAATGGATAGGTCTAGTATTAACATTATTAGTATTTTGTAAAAATATTAATTTTCTAAATTATATAAAATTAATAACAAACATAAATATAGTGAAATTATTTTTTATTGGTTAATGAAATCAACCATCTTTTATTTACGAGTGTTTTTAAATTATATAGTATGATTATTTACCCCTAAAGTGTTGAAAAATTTAATATTATAGTTATTGTAAAAAAGGATCATGAAGTGTTAAAACCAAATGACAAGGAGAAAAATATATACAAAACGTCTATGATTAGAATTTTATTATATTCTATCTAAACATAATAATCTTAAATTTTAAATTAATTACTTTGGGGAAATTTTTAATTGAAACTTATTTTCTATTAATTTAAAATTTTGAGAAATTACAAGTATTCCTCTCTAGTATTTTAAAAAAACATACATCATATTCATTTTAATTCACACTTCAAATGACATTTTTTCATCCAATATCTACACAAATCCTTTTATAACATCTAAAATCATGTTCTATAGGTTATTGTTTTTTATAAATATCATACTTGCGGGTATTCAATTGTTATGAAATGGAGATTGTCTAAAGAAGAGTTATCATTCTTAACAGGGTGTTTTTGTTTTCTTTTTTTTCCACATACTAGAAATAATAACAAAATATTTGGATATAATAAAAAAATGATAACGATACTGAGTTTTTTTATGATAATTTCACAACCTATACCAAACTAATCTTCTATCAAATGGGAATCAAAACCATCATTCATGTATAAGGAGGACAATATCCATGTGAACCGATGTAGCCCATTTTCTATCTCCATCTCCCATGTACTTATTATAAAGATGGAATAAATATTTATATATTAATTATTGAAATATTTATATTTATTATTAGATAATATTTCATTTTCTTTGTCACCTTTCAATTCACCAAGAAATAATAAAGTCATTCATGTGTAGTGTGGACTACCACCTCTATGAAGTCATGTGATTTTTTTGTCACCACATATTATGGATGTTGTATATAAGAATATTAAATGAATTAAAATGATATTTATGATATTATGATAATTATTTGAGGATAAATTAATATTTAACTTCATTACATAATGATCATTTAAAATTTTTTCCCAAAATGCGTACATCCAACTATAAATCTAATTGTAACTAAATTAGTTTTTTCCAAGTCATATTTCTTGATTGATTTGAAAATTATATTTAGGTACAAAGGGAATAATTATTTTATTATTTGGATTATGGATATAATTAAATAATTACCTATTCTACCATATTCATCCTACCGAAATCATTCTAGATATATGAATCCAATATTATCAAAAAAATCCAATGTGAACATTCATAATTACGTAATTTTTATATCATAGTAAAAAGTGAAATAAATAAATTATAAAAATGAAAAACGTTATCAAGAATGTATATAATTTATATAAGTATATAATTTAGTAATTTTACAAATGTACGTGATGAGTCAGACTCAAGGTAAGAGACTATCATATAAAAATATTTTTTAATGATTCCCTTAAAACTATCTTCTTCTTATATATTCATAAATTTTTTGAAAATGTAATTATTTATATATAACATAAATAATTTTAAAGGAAATTTAACATCAATTAATACATTATTTGAATGTTTCTCAAATGGAATTTTTTTATTTTTTTAATTTAATTATGAAATTAAAAAAATGAATATTCAAATTTAACGTATATAATTACAATTACATTTTATGACACCATATCCTTTATTTTATGTTTTTTAATCCCCTATATGATTTTAAATTTTCTTCAAATAAAAACACTTCTCCCATTTTATAGAATATTTATTTGGAAATTTTTTTAAGAGAGAATAAAATTTTGTTATCCAAAAGTTTTATTTGGGACATGTTTAAAATATTTTTTCAATTTTTTTATTCATTTTATTATCTTTGAATATTTCTTACACACGTTTGAGCCCCATTTTATCTCATGGGAGCGATTAGTATATCCTATATGAAAATTTCACTAAAACAATGCTGCAATGCCTTGGTTAATGATTATGTACCCTAGAGAATTGTATAGTAATCCAGTTGTATAATTATTCCTATAGAAAGGGTTTGACAAGGATTTTAAGAAGATGATGCCATAAGGAACATATATAAATATTATAGGATTGTAAATGTGTTTTCATTGAAATATATTGATTTAAAATTTTATCATAATTTAAATTTTAAAATAAAAATGGCTCTCTTTTTAGATTAAAAGTTATATTTTTAATAATATTATTTTTATGGGATTTAATGTTTATAACATTAAAAAAGATTATTCAATTTATGTCCCCAACTGTGCTTTTTATTCTCATACGACATTCTCATACTTTTTCACCCGGGAATAAGGATGGGTAAGGTAAAGGACGAATACATGTCAAATGTTTTGAATATTTTTCATGAAATAAAATTGCGTTATATTATAAAAGTTTTATATTGTGAAAAATGGATATTGATTAAATGTTTATACTTAATATATACATTTGGGTTTTTTATGTAGCAATAATTAACTAAATATATATATCAATAATCCGGAATGGTCTTTATTAATGTAATAATTTAATTTCTAATTTAATGTATATTAATTTGTAATGATTATATATAGGACCTTAAAATTTGTATTAAGGAAAGATTTAGATAACCATAGAGGTTAGCATAATTTCCATAGAATATCTTAAATAGATTATACTTTATATTCAACTTGGATGACATAGCCTTTTAATATTACCAAGTTTCATATCTAAATTTTATTTCGAGAAGAATTTTTCATAGTGTAAATATAGATGTTTTAGAAGGAATGATCCAAGATAATTATATCCTTCAAAATTTAAATTGTTCAGAATTTAAAAATATAAAGTTTGTTATGGTGGTGGATTAGTTGACTGATAATATGAATGGTTGTGAAATAAATTCTATTTAGAATCCATATCATCCATTGAGGAACATGATGATATTAAAACAGTTTATGAGATAACATCCTCTAGAATTCAGTTTAACTTCTTAATCAGTAGTATCCAAAAGATGGATTAATTCATTGTAAAAGATGTTTGACGTCATGGGGTGTACGTAATGTTAAAAGATAACCCTTTTCATCTATCATTATGAATGTTATTCTTATCTATGGTGGTATTTTTATAATAATACCAAATAAAGAAATTATCTTGATTCTAGGGAATGGGAATAATTTCAGAATATCCTTAATGAGATTTAATTCCCTATGGTCATTTGAATTGGGATGGGGGTTTTTATTTTGAATTTAGTTAAATGGTGATGATTTTATAGTTGTGTATGTGGAAAATTTTACAAGATTGGTCAATTATGTACTAAATTTTATCTTGGATAATGACAATATGATTAATATATTTTACTAATTGTGGAAATCATTATATAAAATTGTGACTTCTTTTTGTGAATAAAAAAATTATAAAAAACATTATCGATATTCCTAGATGGTAGAAATGTATTTTGATTATAATATTTTCATCCATGAAAACATGGGAAAAATGTTTCAGGATCAAGGAAATGGGGAATCATTTATCATGGAAATTTGATGGTAAGAAAATTATGTTGTCATATTGTGATGTATATGGTAAAACCTTTTCTAGGGAATGAATGTTAAATTATTGAAAGAGTTTCTAGTGTGCTATGACTGGTCATATGACCCATGACTGAAAAATAAAGAGTCATTATTTTTCAATGAATAAGGTTAATTATATCCGACCATAAATTAGATGTTTTAGTTCAAATGATTTTGGATATTATGATAACATGTGTCCCATTCCATTTATATAAGACATGAATAATAAATATGGAATGATGACTGTTGTGGAAAATGATTTCTCTACTACTACGGATGACACATGGACATATTATGATGTAGTAATTGGTATGTCATAACTTTATTATAATTATTCAATTATCTAGTTTGACTGTATATTTTTACATTATTTATTTTTTAGAAAAATTATAATTTAAATTGGTAGTATCACCACAAGAAATTTAGGTCCCCAATCAAAAATTATAATTTCATAATGGTGAGTACACTTGATAAGAAATTTGTAGAGGTATTCACTACAAAGTTGTTTTTCATGGAGAAACACAGTGAAAATTCGGCAACATAACAGGGTCATATAAATGTATGTGGGATGTCATGATGAGAGTGAAAGGACAATCTCATAATTTAGACATAAAATGAAATGTAAGTGGGATATTGATTATCATATCTCGTCACTATGAAATGGAGATAAACAACATATGATAAAGATTATATTTGAATAAAGAAGAAGAGTATATGAGCCCTTATTATATTTTGACATGGTAAAGGGTGTACATACGGGGTTAGGAGAGGTTTTAATGTTAGTGTATGTGGTATCTAATCACATTGAATTCAAATAAATATGGTATTATACATGAATATACATATCCCAACATCGAAAATGGATATTAAGATTCATAATATAAAAGAGGTTCTTTAATGAAACCAATAGCGGGAGATCTCTTACCTTGAAATGGTGATTCCAAATTCATTGGACAAGCTTCACGAGAACTTGGGGAACAATTGGATGACTCTAGAGAGGTTATGGAAGATTAAAAATGTTTTCCAATGTTAGTAATTGAATATAAATGCGATATTGGGTGGGTTTACCTAGAAAATTGTTGGCGATTTCTTTATCATTTATCAATCTTATGTTTTGAACTCTATATAATAAAATAACAAAAGCAAAAATCCTCCTCAGGGTTATTGAACATGGTTTCTAAAAAATATATATGATATTAAAAAAATTACACCAAGGAATGATGTTATTAAAATATTACCCATTATAACGGATAAATGATTCTTGTCCTTAAATAAATTATTCTAAACCCATAAAATATATTAACGGTTTTAGAGGATTTATGATGGATTTATAAAATTAATGGAATAATCCTAAAATTATATTAATTTAAAGGGTGAAAAAATATTGTTTTTTTGTGTATAGACATTAGATTATATATTACATCAGTTTATGGTCATTATGATAACATAATACGCACCATATATTTCATGTCGTATATAATTTTTACACCAAAAATCGACTATCATAAAATTATAAAAAATTCACCATTGTGTAATTTTGATCTTTTAATTCCAAAAT
Organism: Viscum album; assembly: GCA_963277665.1. Classification (NCBI taxonomy): domain Eukaryota; kingdom Viridiplantae; phylum Streptophyta; class Magnoliopsida; order Santalales; family Viscaceae; genus Viscum; species Viscum album. The sequence continues at coordinate 1,843,151,321 of OY728132.1, read as the reverse complement.
TAATGTTTTTTGTATTATAATTATTTTATAAATATGTAAATTTACACATTTATTTTTATAATCATTTTTATTGAGAAAAGTAGGGTTTTTTGAAAATAATATTTTTTCAACGCTTATAAAAATTAAATTTACATCATTAAAATTATATGATATTATATATTTAATAAACATTAGTTAATTTTAAGAATACAATAATTTTTGGGGGAGGCCTAAAGTTTGTTATTTTTCTGATATTGTATGTAAAATCAGACGTCATCTTGCTACATGGAAGGGTAAGTCCCTTTCCTTGGCTGGTCGGGTTTGTTTGGTTAGAGCTGTTATCATATCTAAGTTTGTTTATTCTTTCATGATTTATAAGTGGCCGATCTCTCTTATCAAGAGCATTAACGTTTCTATTAAAAATTTTATTTGGAGTGGCAATATTTCACAGAGGAAATTAGTTACTATTTCTTGGAATAATTGTTGTAAACCCTATGATGCTGGGGGTCTTGGTATTAAAAATCTTGAGGTGTTTAATGATTCTTTACTGGCCTCGTTCATTTGGAGGCTTGTCAATGATAAATCCCAGTCTCTGGACTTTCTCCGCTATAAATTTAGGGATAGGCTCAGGAATGGAGTTTTTAATTATCTGGATTCTTCTGTTTGGCCTGCTTTTAAATACATCTTTTCTTCTATTGACTCTCATGCCAAATGGCTTGTTTCAAGGAACTCGTCTTTATCCTTTTGGAAGGACAATTGGACCGGATGTCCTTTAGCTGACTCCTTGTTGGATGATGATTTTAATGTTGATATGGATGCTAGGATTATGGATCAGCTTGATAATATGGGGGGTCTCCCTAATCATATTGTTACTATTATCAATAGTTACTGTTTCTCTAACAGAGAGGATTTTTGGGCTTGGGAACCTGCTTTTAATGGCCTGTTGACTTCTAAAAATTTTTATTGTCATTCTTTATCTTGCAATATAGGGTGTAAATGGATGAGGGATCTTCATATGAACTTTATTAGGCCCTCTCGGTCTTCTTTTACCTGGAGATTGGCTCATGGGAAACTTCATACTGATTGTTTCCTTCAGAAATGTGGCATCCCTCTCTGCTCTTCGTGTGTGTTTTGTTATCAACATAGGGAAGATATTGATCATTTGTTTATTAGTTGTGTCAATGCCTCTTCAATGTGGAAGGCTGTTTTTGATATCTTTGAAATTCCCATGCCTAATATGTCTTCAATTCATCATTTCCTTCAAAGCTGGAATTCTATTTCGCTCTCTCCCCAATTGTTGGATCTTTTTAGAGTCGCTGCTTCTGAACTCCTTCATTTTATTTGGTTTGCTCGAAATAAGATGATTCATGATAAATTTTCCTTCTCAGTTAGTGGGGTTTTATCCGCTATTCTTGGTGCTATGCGTAATGTTGTTATTCCAAGGAAGCATTTTTGCTTTAACTCGGTTCATGATTTGTCCGTTCTGAACAGGATAGGTGTTAAGGGTAATTCCAAGCCTCCGCGTGGTACTTTAGAAGTTCTATGGAAGGAACCTTTTTTTGGTTGGATAAAAGTAAATTTAGATGGTGCTTCTAGGGGCAATCCGGGGCATTCTGGATATGGTTCTGTTTTCAGGAATCATAAAGGGGATGTCCTTGGTTGTTTTCATGGTTCTTGTGGCTTTGCCTCTTCACTTGAGGCTGAAATGCTTGGCATTATTGTTGCTGTTGATCAAGCTGTGCAGCGTGGTTGGGATTATTTATGGTTTGAGAGTGATTCTTCTGTTGTTGTTTCTGCAATTAGGATGGGTTTTTATCAGTTGTCCTGGAAGCTTACTAATCGCTGGATTAATTGTTTGGAGACTCTTTTTTCTTTGAATCATATTATCACTCACGTTTATAGGGAAGCCAATTCTGTTGCTGATGGTCTGGCTAATAAAGGTGTTAATGGTGTTGATTTTGTTTGGTTTGATCAAATTCCTGATGATCTCCTTATTTTTATTAATAGGGACCGTGACAAATCCCCCATTTTTAGACTTTTGTAAGTTTCTTTTGGGGCCTGTTTGTTTTTGGAGTGGCTTGTTTCTTTTTCTTCAGGTTGGCAGTAGAGCTTTGCTATGTCGAGTTGCTGTGGTTTCCCAAATTCTGGGATTCAGTGTGCTGATCTGGAGCAGGCTGGAGTCTGCAGAGTAGCTGGCTTCATTTGGTTTCCCAAATTCTGGGAATCAGTGTGCTGTTTGGAGCGGGCTGGAGGCTTAGTTGCTGGCTTCTTTTGGTGGAAGGATGGCTTTTTTGTTGCTGTTTTTGGCTAATAAAGGCCAGGGCTGATGGAGATTCTTCTGTCCTGGAGATATCTTTCTTGATCCGGCTTTGATCTTTTTTGGCGGCATTGGTGGCCTCATCCCATAGCCCACCCTTTTTATTGGGTGTTTTTCGGCTTTGGTTTCTTTCTTTTTCACCTTAACCATTTTTTATGGTTTTGGTGTTTTTTGTTTGTATTTTTCTTGTTCTGTTTCTTTTTTCTTTAATAAATTTCCATTAATAAAATTATAAATTCCTTAATTAAATTTTATATTTCCAAAAAATACAATTTTTATTTCTTTTTTCAAAATCAAAATCAATTATAATGAAAAAATATTAAAAAATTAAAAATAACCATTCTTATATAATATATAAATATTAAAATTATTACAGTCTTGATACATATCTAATTTATATTACCAAAATTACACAAAGGGTATGGTGCACAATGGTGAGACTTTCCAAATGCAGCTTTCTGAACATGATTTTTCTATGATAACAATGAGCTTGAAATTCAACCATAAATGGTTTCTCTCATGCTTAAATTATTGAATATCTTCTTGTTTTTTGTAATAATACAATATCAGTGATGTAGTCATTCGTGGATGATTTCATAAAAAGGCTTCCTATGCTATAATCCTACTGGTTGAGGCCATCACATCCTCTGTCTGTAAATATAGGATTTGTAAACACCCTTTATCTATGAAAATTTTATTATCACTGTTAAATTACTAAATTATAAATTTTAATGATACTTACCAGTAATTGTTTTATGATATTCTATAATAAAACAGAATAATATCATGTGTTTTCATATAAGCATACTATATAATAACATGTTTAAATAAATAAGAATTTTATTTTTAATTATAAGACATCATTTTATTACAATCATCCTGTAATTGAAAATTTTCCCCATGAAATTTTTATTTCACAGTGTAGAATAGTTGATGGTAAGTATATTTCATCTCCTCCTCCCATTCCCACATTTATTCTTCTATATTATTATTTCTCTGCTTCACTTTTACTGTGTGAATTTTCTAATTTCTTAGAACTTTTTCTCTATAGTATATTATTGTCTATAGTTGGTCCTCATAAGAAAGATAATTCTATAATGGTACCACATATGGACTGAGTATGTGTGAGTTTTTTATATGGACTTTCTCAACTGGGATACATTGAATAAATCATGAATATGATTTATATAATGACCTGGAATTTCCATGTAATTTTTTTAAATATATGAGAATTTTACGAGTCTGCAGTTTCTATCAGCACGTAATTTTGAGGCCCGGAGTTCCCGGAATGATCTGTCGATTTTTTGTTACGCTTTAATTAACGCGCGTAAGCAGTTTCCCTGAAAAAGAGGAATAACACTCAAACGGTTACTTGGATCAGAAATATGAGGGCACTGTTGCGCTCAGGATGGATGTTTTACCCTAGGAATGACTTAAGTTTAGTCGGTATGGGCCTACTGTGGGAAATCCCAAAAATGGAATAACCGTAAATAAAATAATTAAATAAATTATTTTATTTTTCAAATGTTTATAAATAAAAAAAAGGTAGCTTAGATAAAAAATCCGAGACCACAACTGAACTTGTGAGGGAATGATTTACTTAAGAATATTATAACTTTGGCCGGCACGGGCCACCAAAAAAAGTTAGTTTTTGTCCGCAAATAAAATAATTAAGTGAATATTATTTTATTATAAATTTCATAACTTCTAAACGGTAACTTGGATTGAAAATATGAGAGTAAAGTTGGGTTCCTTGGGGTGTTTTTCACCTAGGAAGATCCTAACCTCGACCAAAGTGGGTCGAGGGTTACTGATAATAATTTTCTGAACTTTTTTTGGGCTACGTTCAGTAAAAGTGCGAGCGGCGTTTTGTAACATTTGAACCGTTGCTCGGAATTGAAATCAGAGGACACCGTTGAACTCGCAACGCTGGTATTTGCTGATGAAGACTTTAACCTCAATGGAAGTGGAATGGGAATAAAAGTTAGTTTTTGGTTTTTTATAAAAAAAATAATAAAATAATGTTCAACACTTTATTTTATTTGTTTTCAGCTGCCATGTGTGAGTGTAGGTAGTTGGAACTTCCACTTTGGAGTTGATAGTGGGACTGCAACACCCCAACCTCCAATAAGATGTTATGGTGGTGGGATCCACCCGAGAATAACCTCCCACGAGGGGTAACGAGGTGGGGAACACCCAAGACACATAACCCTTCATTAATGAGGGAGGACCTCTTGACCTCCTCTGCGCAATTAATTGTGCCAAAGAATGTGAAAATTAAATGATCCAATGCATGTGCCAATTAATTGATCCAATTCTCATGCCAATTAATTTCACCAATGCACGCAAATCAATTATAGGGATCCTCTTTACATCCTCCAAATTAAGTGCGCCACCTCTCGTGTAATTTTTTTAGTGGAGCCAATTAATATTCTCTCCCTTTTTAAATTATGTAACTGCATCATTGGAAATTAGGAAGGTTCCTAATAAATAAACGGTCATAAATTCCAAAATGTTTACATACATATCCCCCTCTCCTATATAAAGGATTCTTAGGGAAAGGTTTTGGGACATATTTTTCAAGCGGCGAAACACTGGAAAAGAGATGTGATGTCCAACCATTAGAGAATTATTCCTCCAACGAAGAACTATCACCAATGAAGAATGAAGAATGAAGAACGCTGTCTTTGTCCTTATTCAAATGGGGCAAGAAAGGGAAGAACTGCCACCCATGAAAAACGCTGATGATGTCATCTTGACTTGTCTTCTTCGAGCACCTCTTACTCCGACATCAACGGAACGACGCCCGCTTCCCACGACTACGTCAACGACGAACGACAAGAGAGGTAGGGGAAATTATTTGTGTTATTTTAATTATTGGAATAAAACCTCGTTCTTTGTCAATCAAGTTATGGTATGAGAATCTCCATTTTTTGTCACCATAACAAGGAGGGTTTGGGCCGCACGAACACGGTCCAACCCTCCCTTTGTTTTTTCTTGTTTGGTGATGATGAAGGCAGTACCCGCAGTGATGGCGACGAAGGTGGTGAACCAAGGCCGCGCTACCCGCGTCCTCCGTGTACTGTGCTTCCCCCACGACACCCCTGTGAGCTACCCGCACCCCCCGCCCCCGCGCCTGTCGGTGCCATGCCGGGGGCCCGTGACCCTGCCGGCGAACCCCCGGCGCCTCGCTCCCCTGCCGGTGCACACCTGGCACCCCGCGCCCCTGATGGCGCACACCTAGGATCCGACGCACTCCTGACGCCCCTGCCCCTTCTAGGCGCCACAAGCCCTTGACGGAATGCTACCCGGCGCCCTGCGCCCCCTGTCGGCATGTTGCCCGCCTACCCATCTCCTGCCGCGACTTGCACGGTGCATCCGGAGGCTAGCCAGTCGGCCTGCGCCCCTCACAACCTGCTTTCTAGCCTCCCGGCAACTGGACTTCAGAGCCATCCCATAGTTTCCCTCGCGATGTTGTTGTTCGTACATGCCTAGTCTCCTGTGCCAAGTTATTGAGCCGCCTACGTGGTGACTAACGGGCTGAACTGCCCTCGCGGTCAGCTAGCCCGGGCCCAGCAGATAGGGTCAAAGCTTAGCGAGCTGACCCGCCCAATGGGCTGGGTGAGACCCAGTGGGTCTTACTGGGTCTACCCATGCCGGGTGGGCCCTGACTGGTTTGGGCCGAGTCGGTCCGACCGGGTCAGACCGGACCCGAGCCCACTAATGACCCATTGCTTACATTGGCCATATTTTTGGCACCAGACGTTCATTTGACAAACCGTTAGTGGCTATGGTAATCTCATTGGGAAATAGTCCCTTTAAAAATACCCCATGGGAGTTCGGGGTACAGTTGAGATATGCTCAGGTTGGTTCATACACGAAACCAACCAGGCCCCCAGGACTAAAATGATAATAACTCACGGACCGTGCGGCCGATTGACACGCCGTCTATTGTGTTGTGACCCCTATGACATGACAGTCCTTGTGATACTTCTAAGTGAGATTTCTTGGCACTAGGAGTATCGGCTTGTGGCACGTAGAGTGGACCCTCTTGGTGATGAGTGAGCAGATTGCAGAGACCTAGTACATGGATGAGTCTTGATGACTACTGATCGATCGACTCAGAGTGATTCCGATCACCTAGTGGGGAGCGTGTGGTTGTAGCTGCAGAACCATGATGTAGGAGTGCTTGGTTGTAGTGGCAGACCCATGGTACTCAACAGAAGGAGTACCTCTATTGGGTATGAGGAGGAGATCTATGTTGCAGCGGTGGACCCATGGTGGGAAGCGCTTGGTTGCAGTAGGATGCCCATAGTACTCGATAGGTGGAGTACTTCAGCAGTAAAAAGATAGAGGGAAGCGCTTTGTTATAGCGGCATTCCCACTGTACTCGATAGAGGAGGAGTTCTCCAGCAGCTGTGGTTTCGACATCTTGAATAAAAATCCTGGTTTGAGATGAGTTAATGCCATTGTATTTTCCTCATGATTGAGATGGGTTACTTGATAACTTCGGTATATGTATGGGCATATACCTAATTAAGTGTTATCCACTAATTTCATACTTGGTGGTTTATCCTTTTTGGATTTTGTGAGACCCTGAGGGTCTCGGGGTCCTTACTGATTATCGTTATACTCAGCCTTGCTTGGGCTATGGTTGTACCTCGTTGTATTGGATGGAGACGACAAACAACGCTGACTGAGGCGGTGTGAACAAGGAATGGATGGTACCAGGAGGTGGACCTCACGACGAGTCGGTACCCGGAGGAGACAAATAGATGTGGAGCACTGAGGATTCTATATGTACCTACCATTCAGGTAGAATTTGTGGTGGACGATCCAGGAGCTACGTGACACCTTCCAACTGTTTTCCTTTTTAGTTGTACATGTTTTCCTTTTCTTTGTACTTTACTGTTGGGCTTGTATTTCCGGCCCCTTTACTTTAACCATTCATTTCATACAGTGTTTACTAAGTGTTTTCTTCCACTTGTACTCTGGTTGTGTGTGTTTATGATTTATAAAGGCAATTCCTTCCCATTTTTTAGGGAAATTACGCCTTTCGTGCTAGTCTCCAGTCCCTGGCCTTTGGAAGTTGGGCTAGGGGTAGTCACGATACGGGCCCCAGGGGATGGGTCGTGACAATTAAGGTTTGGTGGGAGTGCTGGTCGATGTTCAACCACTCCAAATGTGATCCCGAGTCTTGAAGGGAACAATATATCATGGGTTAATATTTCCCTTTATCCTAGGTCATTTTACATTAGTATTTAAAGATATGGAAAATAATGACATCTATAAAAACCATAACATCTTTGTCTCATCAATGACTATTATTATAGCTCTTTTTTGACTTCAAATGTCCATTATATGTTACTAAATGGTTTTTAACTTTACCACCATCTCCTCGATGATTACATGACCAATAAGTTTGTGTTCCCCAACTTCAGCACAACATGTTGGTGTTCTACACCTATTCTCGTAACGGGAATCCTAGGGATCCATCTAGATTCTATTTTGGAAAATATTATTTTATGAGAACTTGAGGAGTGGAAAATATTGATCCCAACCTCCTATGAAGTCAATTGAGTAGGATGTCACCATTTTCTTAAGTTTCTTGATAGTGCACTCCAATTGGACTTCTATTTGAGGGTGATAAGTCATGATGAAGTTCAACTCAATATTTTGATCATGATGGTGACTCCACCAAAACATAAAGGTAAATCATGAGTCTAGATCATATGTAATCTATAGTGGTGTTCTTGTTATCATTACCACTTCTATACTATATAAACTAGTTATTTAATCATGGGAATAATACTCTAAAATTTTAAAGAAGTATATAAATCCTTCTAGGATGATCCACCAAAACCCAAACATCATTACATCCAATTGATGTTTTTGTAAGACAATTGACAATGTCTATAGAGATTTTCTCCCATTTACATGCAATTATGTGTAATGGTTACCTCATCCCATTGAATTTTTTCTATTATTACTTCACTTTATAACATCATATACATATTGATGTATATTTCATGATTTTATTCTTATTCATATTGTCCCACCAATATTTATCTCAAATATATTGATACATCTTTTTGTTTTATGGATGGAAGGATAAGGTCGACATATGTGCATCATCAAACAAATCATTCATTATGTCATGATTTGATTGTACATAATATCTTGACCTCAATATTATAAATCCACCTTCATTAACATTTAACAATAAGGATTTCTATTTACATATAGTGTCCACTTTCATCTAAATTCCCACAACATCTTTTGTAGAATCATATATCTTCTCTAGAAGGGATGGTTGATAAATCAGTCGTAAATGGATAGATGATGTTCTTTTATGATTAACTTGTTTAAAATTTTCAAATATTTGAAGATTGTATCCTAATCAATTCTCATAAATGATAATATTTCTTGATATTTTCAACATATTTCATCTTCCACGTTTTTCATTACATGGATGGTATAAGATTAATAATTCATAGTCCTTGATCATCTCTGACAATATGTGTTGGTGGATTTTCATCAATACCTATGTGAATAAATATATATGTGGCTCTTGTGATCTGTATATATTTCAATTTTCACCCCAATGAAATAATGACTCTATATTTTATTGTGAATATCACTACAACCAAATCTAGATCATGTGTTTGGTACATATTTTCTTTAGCTTTAAATTTCCATGAGGCCTATATATCCCTTTATTCATTGTTCATTAACACATATCCTAATCCATTCTTTAATGAATCACCAAATACCGTTTTTTTAAATTGTGGGTTGTGTGAGTATGGGTGCAATGATAAGCCTTTTTTCGTTCTCCGTGAAGCTCTCTTTACATTCCCCATTCCAAGAAAACATGGCTTCCTTATGTGTTAGAATGGTTATAGGTATTTCATATCATGATAATTTTCTAAAAAATCAATGATATTACACAATTAATCTAAAGAAACCATAGATATACTTCACATATGTTTTCCTCGAACTTATTTTAGTTTCATATATTTTTTAAGCGTCCATATATATCCCATTTATTTTGATAATATTCAACATATAAGAGACCCCCTTCAAGAAAAACTCACTTTTCTTTAAATTTATGAAATATTATACATATATAGTGCTAAATACTTATCTAGGTAATCAATAAAGAACCTATAATCTTGTCCATGATATTTTTTGGAGAATTATTGAGTCATAATAAAATTTATATGAACTCATAGTGCCAACAAATTGTATATTATGTGGTCTTATGGATATAATACTTCATCACCTTTACATGTTAATACCCAAAATAAAGATCCACTATGGAGAAGTATTGTTATCCTCATATCCGATTGAATAATTAATTAGTTTATGGAAGAGAATACTTTTTGTTTATTGTGATCTTGATTAGCTCATGGTAGTAATCTCAAAGGCTCATTCACAAATCCATCTTCTTGATGAAGAGGACTGTTGCTCCCCAAGGTCAAGCACTTAGTCACATAAGTCCTTCGTCAAAATTATGTTACATTATTCTACTCTTGTTACCATGTTCCAAAAAAATAAATTTATATAGATTTTTTGAAAATTAAAATGAAAAATGTATAAGATCGATTAAATATTCAACTTCTCACCTTGGAGGAATACCATGAAATTATTCCGGATACACTTCAACATATTCCATCATAATGGGAATGTCATCAAGGATAATATTTTATGTAGAAGAAATCATTTTAGTATGATGTTTTTGTTATTTCGGAAATTATAATCATTAATGAGATGTTGAAACTAATAAAGAATCATCTATCTCCTATACCTATATAGAATTTTAGTTCTATTCATTATTTAGAGAGTGATTTAATTCTCATTGAAAGGTATGTTATATTTAAATAAGGAAATCAAATCAATATCAAACATTGCATCTTGTTACACTAAAGGATGTATAACCAGGATCTCAATGAAAATTAGCCCAAATATTTCGATAGGAGTAGAATTATATAATAAGGAAGATTTAACTTTCACATTTTCTATTTTCACCTATAGCTTAAAATACTTGATTTGAGGTGGTTTTGGAATTGTTTTAATAATCCTATGTAATATAAATAAATGAGTAGAAAAAGAGTAAAAAAACATTTGTTATTATTGAATTAATAACTGGAATTCCAATCCCCATATCTTTTTTTGGATCCAAATTAATAAATGTGATAGAAAAATGATTTATCTTATGGCCTTGGAGGCTGTTGGTATTCTCTTAAAACCTATCTATTAATGCATTGGTTAAAAAAATTTCCTTGTTCCTTACAGCTAGAACTATGAATTATTTTGTGGGTTGATTAGATAATTACTTCCCCCTATTGAATATGTCTAGTTCTATGCTAGGAAATCTCAAGATTGGTGTCCATCCATCCCAATCCTAGATAATTTTATCATTGTCCTTAAGTTATTTCTAGGGTGTTTATTTCCTCACAAATGACAAGTGGGTTGTTGAAATTTCATAACATCGTTAGATTTGACCATCAGACAACTAGAATTAAATACAAATTTCTACTTCTTATACATTGGAAAACCTTAAGACTCAACAATATATAGTTTTACATTGATGGAACATCAAAACAATTACTCATAGATATCAATGTCTTCGATCAATAGATCATTTAAAAGAATAAATTTTATCCCACGAAATAAGCGGTCAACCACCCATTCTAAGGTAGACAAAAATTTTAAGGTGAATCGGGAATTTCTATTGTTGTTTTCCTCAAACTCCCAGATAATTTTTTAAATTTTTCTATAGGTAAATTAAATACCACTAAACATAATGTTTATGAGAGTGAAGAAATTATATATAGATTGTTTTCAAAATTTAATCCACACCGTCACTTCGATCTCCTCATCATGAATCATATTCTTGATCAATTTCCACCATTAATTATCTTATCACTCCATATCATAAATATCCAATAGAAGATTCTCTTGATCAGAACATTGAATTTTGGAGAAGTTATTATGAAAGGATTTGATCATTTTTTTCATGTTTAAGGTATCATATGATCCATTGAAATTCATAATCCTTTACTATATAAAGGCATAAATTTTAGCTTGGTCTACCATAGGTGGATTTTTGAACTCCTCCTGATACATTTTTAAATTTTGAACCTAATTCTTTTGAGAGTGTATCGTTACAAGGATCACTGGTTTTTCTCCAACCAGGTTAGGCTACAAATCAGGTCAGTCATCACATTTCCAATCACATTGGTGGTTTACTCAATTCCACATTTTAGGCCATTGTATAGAATAATGGGATAATTTGGGATGATCATTTTTAAACAATTAAAGACATAAATGTGAATCCAATGAAATTAAACAAATAACCTCAAAATGAAATTTATTTCCTAACATATGAATTTATAATATTCAATATATGTTATCCATTATCTATTTCCAACCATATTCTCTTCTGACATTTTTTCCATACTAATGGTTTGTAATTATCTTGTGAATTTACCAAATAATACACCCAAGAGTTTCAAACCAGGTGTACTGCATGGTCAGTTTTTGCGAACTACTTCTCAGTCGAGTCAATCTCAATATGTTGTTTTCAGGATTTAACAATTTGTATATATGTTCTTTATAAAAATCGACTTGTTGTACCCTAAAAAGGATGTATTTTCATGAAAAAACACATACAAAAAAATGACCAAAATTTTGGGATGTTTTACTATTCATAGTTTTATCCATGAGGCCTTTTCTATATTTTTCATATCCTAAACCCAAAAAAAAAACTAATATTTTCTAATGATACCAACTATGATGACCACAATATTTATTACACGTTAATTTACGATTTATTACATAAGATTTCAAAAAATACATCCTGAAAGATCAATATATCTAGTGTATTTATAATTTGGTATATAAAAAACATAAAATAGGGAATATATCTACACTATTGAATACATAATGAATAGAGTGAAAATGTTCCATCAAATATAAAAATATGTGTGACTAGCTAGGGACATAAATAAGAAATGAGTGATCTATAAATCACAGTTAGGGAGTTATCATGGAATAACATGATAAAACTACTACATTTTAGACAATAGGTATAACAAAAAACAAGAAAGGGGTGAGAATCATAAATGTGAACAACGAGACATGCAAAAACTAGTTTATCATATAAAAACAAGGTAAATGTTCCATAAATGTAAAACGCTACATCAAAAACATATTTCATAGATATCATCCAAGAAATAACTATGAAAAAAGTAAAATAATGGATTACGTTTACTCCCTAATCCATTTTATGATTTCTCATGAGACTAAAATATTACCCAATCCATGATAGAGATATATAATTTTTTTAAACCCATAAAATTATTTTCAATATCAGGATTATGTGTTTCACATAGATCATACTACATGGATTCATTCAAATTTTTATTTTTATACAATGATCAAGGAGTGCGGAATGTATACAAGTATTTATCCAATAAGTAAGTGTATGTTCTTAATCTTAAACACCAATTGTAGGAAATGGGTATAGTTATTCACTAATTAATTGTATTAGATGAAAAATTCTAGTGAAATTTTGGCGGAATAATATGGGAGTATACATGTTCATTGGAGGGATCGATGAGAGTGAAAAGGGATTATCATCATTTATAAAAAAAATGAAAAACTAAAGGGATATGTAGGATAATATCCCAATATTCTGAAACGATGATAATATACATAATATAAAAAACATTTCTAAATAAATTAGAGAAGGAAAGGACCACTAACTAAATTTTTACATGTTTACAGATGTACATAAGGGTTCATGGGGGGGGGGGTGTTTAATGAAAGTGAAAAGGAAGTATCATCATATATAAATAAAATTTAAATTAATGGAGATATTTATTAATATATCCCATCATGAAAAATATAAATTAATAGGCATAAAATAGATTACGTTCCTGGCTAAAATGAAAATTGGGAGATCCCTTACATTGAGATCGTGATTCTAAATGCCTGGGAGGAGCTTCTTGAGATCGTGAGGAATCCTTGGGAGGACTATAGAGATGTTATTTTAGATTAAATAAAATATACAAGGTTAATGAGTTAATTTAAATTGAGAATTCATGGGTTTATAAAGGAAATGAGTGGGGAATTCAATATAATTTCTCAAACATAGGTTTTTTTTTTCTATATGATAAAAGGTCAATAACCGAAACCTACCCATGGGTATTGACCACGACTTCTACCAGAGGGGTGGATTTAATTGTTTTATAAGGCCATGGGCTAAACATATTTAAATATTTCTCTTACTATTGTGCATGTGAGTCATGTCCTTAAATAAATGATTTTAAAAAATATTAAATAAAATATAGGTTCTAGATTATTCAAAATGGTTTTTATAAAATTAATAAAAATAAAATTTATATTAAATTATTTTAAAATGAAATCATATTTTTGGTAGTAGATACCCAATATAGTATTTATTATATTTTTTTAGGTTTTTATGATGTCATAAAACACAATGTATATTTATACACTATTAAGTTTGTACAAAAAATATTTTCTTTCTAAAAAATTAATAAACATCACCATTTGACAATTTAGAAGCTTGGATTCCAAAAAAATCTTCATTTTATCTAAATAATTTTATTAAAATGATATTTCTTAAATTTTTAATTAAAATTGACATTAATTGATATATGAAAGTATTTATACAACAATAGTTTTGAATACCTTTTTAATATTTCAATGGATTAACAAAAATTATATGATGTTTTTTTAAAAACAATTATTTAATTATAATTCTTCATAAAGAAAATTATTTATTTCATTAATCTAATAATTTATGAAAATAAACTACATAACTGAATTTTAATATTAACGAAAAATATAATTTTTTATTATTTCACATTCAAAATAATTTTTAATATATTAATAATAATGATTAAAATATGTTCATTATTTTTTTAAAATTTATATATATATTACTAGGGTCCTGGTACATCTACCTTTAATATACAAGTAAACACTATAAAGGTAATGTGTGCGATGATTAGAATTTCATGGGGTGGTTGATTGTACACAGTTTAGGTTGTGATATTGATGAGCTTGAACATATCTAGTAAATGGTTTCTCTCATGCATACGTTATTAAATCCTATCTTTTTGATGGGAAATGGAAAATATGAGTGACATTATCTCTTTTGGAATCTCTGATATATGGTGTTAGTTGGGTATAATCAAACTTGTTGAGAAATCAATCCCTGTTTCTATGCAAATTGGATTTGGTATATCTATATATTTATACTAATAAGATGATTACTTTTCAATTCACATATTTTCAATGGTAATGATAATTAATGATATTTAAAATCTGATAGGATAAGATAAAACCGGTGAAGTAAATGTTTTTTTGTATAACCATAATATATAATAATGTATTTACTTTATTCAAAAAGTGAATTTTATTTACAAATAGTTGGGTCATTATATAATATATATCATATATAAATATCAAATTCATAATAGTAAAAATTCATGAAAAATCGTGATGGAAAATGAAATGAATCGCTATGTGGTGAAAATAATTCTTATATATGAATCTATGATACTTTGAAAAACCATTTGATGGAAATAAAGATGAATAAAAGTGTTTTAATAAAATTATTAAAATTCATGTACATTAAGAATTATAAAATAATTATTTTATGAATAATATTAATGATTTATTGGATGTATAATATGAAATAATTTGATAGGATTTAGGTAATATGATCACTTGTACTTCAGTTGGACTCTTTTAGACAACTAATTTATGTACCTTGTAATGATATATAAAAAATAATAGAACATATAATAAATGTATATGTATATTTATAAGATAATATCATAGGGTTTTGTTGAGATATAAATTTCATTGTGGGTTTTAAAAGAGAATGGATCATGGCCATTTTATATGTGAGGTGAGGGGAACCCATTGAATCTATCAAAAGATTAAAATATTATAAAGTCATTATTTATCTGAATGATTATAAATGAACATATATTTAAATATGTGTCTTTATTTTGTTGAAATACCCTAATAAAATGATACGTTTATAGGTTTATGTAGTGTCACAAACCATTTATTTTGGTTTAACAACTTAGTTAACTAGTTTTTACATTAATCGTGATAATGACCTTTTCACTCATAATGTGTTAAAAATTTAATTGTTAGGTCAAAATTTTCTTATAAAAATATAATTTATGAAATATTTACAATATATTATCCCTTTTTCAATCATTCATGGATTTTATGATTTTTAAATTTTTTAATAAAATTTTATTTTAATAATTTTTTTTTCATTTTTAAGACTATTTATTTAATTAGACTAAAAGACCTCCGAATGAAATAGAATAAGATTAATATACTTGAAAACATAATTAATACTGTATATTAATCTATGAAATATATTTAATATTATAAATAAATCAAATTTTCTTTTATTATTTTTAAAATCATGTATTTTTTATAATAACTATAAAAATATGTTTTTAGAGTTGCGTAAGAATTAAATGTAATTATATAATCAGTAAATATTATAAATAAATAAATTTCATGAAATAAATTTCATTATAATTAATATAAACATTAAAATTAATTCATAACATGGTTTTATCTCCAAATGAACACATAACATATTTTTAAAAGTAAGAGACTGCCATTTGGTATTTTTATTCTATTTTAATATTTTCTAAGTCAATTTCATGGATAAATTTCCCTTAAAATATTTCATTTAAACCATAATATGGTATTATTGTTTGCCTCTTCATCAATTAATAATTAATATGATTGATGGTTACCAAAACACTTACCTTTAACCCGAATTAACTCATTTTTCCTTTACTATCAAAATAAATATTTACTATGATCATTTTTCATATTGACTAAAAATAAATGTAATATATTCAAAATAAATGACCTGAAAATTAATAATATAGAACATGTATTAAATATTTAATTCAAGTATGTGTATGATATTAGATTAAGTGAAAACCAAATAACAAAATAAAAATTAGTTATTTAGAAAAATGATTTTTCAGTGAAAAAATGATTTTATACCAAATTAAATAATTAAAATATTACAATGTTCAAAAATTAATTATAAAAAATATATGGGAACTTATTTAATATTGATAATATAGTAAAAAAGACTTTCTAAAATTCCTGAAAAATGTAATATATTTTTGGTTAAAATCATCATTTTCAAAATAAATTTCAAATTATAACATTTTATAAAAAAACTATTACTTCCCCCAAATCTGATGCTGATATGAAACTTTAATAAAATTATATTCTTTAATTTTTTCATAAAATTGGAAAAATTATTTATGTTATATAAGGAAAAAATTCACTAAAAATAAATTTTGAATAAAATGTTTTTTTGAACCAAATAAGTCTTCTAAAAAACATAAATTTATATTTTTAGGAACTATTCAATGTATTGGTATTGTGTAGGAGAGTAATATATATTTTGTAATTTGGTAATTCCTTTCCATTCCCCCTAATTCAGTAGATATGTTTTATTAGTTGTAATTAAATTATAATATTTCATGGTTTTTTAAGATCATTTTTGTATTTCATATATGCAATGAAAAATGATTTCCTTCATTAAAAATATTTCCCACTTAAAATCTCCCACCATTAATACATCACATCCTTTTAATTTGAAATTGTTCATGGTAATCAATGGATTGAAATTTTAAATTTCCACTTCTAAAAACCTATAACAACCAAGGTACGGTTAGAATAACTCATTTTCATTTATTAATAATATTCATACATTAAATTATGTAAGGTAATATTCATTAAAATAAAATTAAGAAATTTATCAATCTAATTGAAAATGATTTTTTCATAACAAAATTGGGTTTTACTGAATTTAAAAATTTTTAAAAAATAATAACTTCTAAACTATAGGGTTTTAATTTATAAAAAAAATAATTCATTTTTGAATTCTTAATATCAAAATTAAATTTGGAGTAATTTGTGAATTTTTTTTATTAATTCATTTTAAAATGAGTTATGAAAAATATGGATATTTATGGTTAATTATTTTTAATATGAAAGTATTTATAAATTAAAATTAAATTTTTGATTAGTTTTAATATTTCATATTATACTTATTATTTATAATGGTATAGTTATGGTTTCTAAAATGAATATTGTAATTAAATTTTTTTAAAAACCATTTCATATTTACGAAGACATTTTTTTTGAAAATCAATTGTTCATTTTGTTTCTCCATGATAATTTAGTATTTAACACAAACTGCTATATGTTATAATCCTTGAAAATGTGATTTCATTTTTTGAATGATTTTTTTTCCAAATTTTGTATTTAAGACTATTTTATTTTGCATCAATATGAATAGTAACCCTAGTAATTTGTCTTACCACTATAAAGGTTAAAATATGTAATTAATGTTAAATGTTTACAAGGAATATAAAATAATCCAAAATATTATTTAATTTTATTGAATGAGTATACATCATCCATAATCCTCCAAGAATATGTTACATAGTAATTTTTTGAATTTTTAAGCGATTATGACCTTTATAATATTTCAGTTAAAGAAAAATAAATAACGTCACACTCTTGTGTTTAATTAATATAATTTTATTAACATCATGATAACCATAGAATATTTTTATTTTTATTAATATTATAATATATTAATAATTTTATATTCATCATGTTTATTTATTTTTAATTTTTATAGATGAAATTTATACCTTAAATTATTACATATTATTGATACAATAATTATTAAATTAATATAAAAATTAAATAAAAAATATAAAAAGTTATAAAAGTTCTATAAGTTTCATAAAGGTAAGGTATCCTAAAAAATTTATAAACAAATATAGCTTCTATTGGATGTATAATATATTATTTTAAAATTCCCTGTATTTCATAATATTATAAATTCTAATTTAGAGAAATTGTTATAAAAATTAATTTATTGATATTTTATGAAAATAATATTTTCATAAATTTTCTGAAATTCTAAAAAAATTTATGTTAGCCATAATTAATGGTAATTAGTGAATGAAATAAAAAAATTTCCATTTAATGGTCTTTTTTATTTTTTTAGTAGCATTATTGTCCCTTAAATGGATTATTATTTTAATATTATAGTAATTATCAATAGGGTTGACGAATGGTAAACACCAAGTGATTAGGGTAAAAATATAGTAAAATGTCTAATTTTAAATGGATGAGTGGATTTAAAACAATTCTCATCCTATTCTATAAATAAATTATATTGTATATGTTTTTATTGAAAATTAATTTATTTTAAGTTAATTATTTTGACAAATTCCATGAGTGACCCACCGTTCTCTTATAAAAGAGAATTATTCTTCCTTTTACATTACACAAAAAACTAATTTTTTTTGGAAAATATCGTCCCAATATCTAGCAAACATCCATAACATAGTTCTAGAGACCTTATTTAGTACATAATACAAACCATTGTAGTCTTAAGGTTTTAATAAAAATTGGTTTTCTGAGGAAGATGCATCATACTTAAATAATCATTTTTGTTTAATTTATTATACCAAATAATTAAAATTATCATTATAAATTATTATATAATAAAAAATATAAAATATATATTTATTCATTTTTATGTTAATGGAAGATTATATATTTATCTCTTCTTCCCTTAAAAGTGAAAGGAAACCATCATTCTTTTCTATAGAGAACAAATTACTCACAAATAGATGCATTTCATTTTACATCACTATATCTCATTGATAGATTATAATGATATAATTTATCATTATATATTAATAATGAAACTTTTATTATTACTAAAAAATAATATACAATTTACCTTCATAGATTTCCATTCATCAATAATTTATAACTTCGTTCATGTGTACCTGTGTACTACCACCTCCACGATATGATTCGATTCATTTTTAATCACCGCATCACAAGGATTATAAGTATTACTAAATTTAATGATATAATATGATATTTATTATCTTATTATGATTATTTAATGACAAAATATTACACACCATATTTCCATGATGACCACTGAAAAATGGAAACGTTACTAAAGAGAAGGTATACCATACCATCTTCATGATTTGAAAATAGATCAATTTTCATAACCATCAACCATGATTGAAATTAAATTTTAATTGATGCATTAAAAATATTATTATTTAATGATTATTATTTTAGATATTATGGTGTAATTATCTCCCTGACCATACTCTACCTTCCAAAGTCAATTTAGTCATATGATCCGAAAATCACCAAAACATCTGACATGAAATTTAATAATTATGTGATTTTTAAAACATGTTAATCAGTGACATAAAAACAATAATTAACATGAAAAATGATATCATGATAGAAGATAATTAAAATATTTTAATTATTCAATAAGATAAATAATGAATGTGATAATTCACAATCATGGTAAGGGACTCTCTTATATAAATCTTATTTTAATGGTTTTCTTAAAAGATTAGTTCCCTTTAATATGAAGATATTTTTAAAAAAATAATGAAGGTTATAATGTGGTAATACTATATTTATAAAATAAAATTATATGTTTTTTTACAATCATTCAATTATTTTCAAATGGAATAATTTAAGATATGTTCTTAACATTCATAACAAAAGAAATAAGGTATGTTTTATTATAATAAACAAAGATAATTTTTTTTTCCACTTATCTAAAAATTATTTTAATTTTGGATTATTCTATAATAATTTATATATTATTGAATGAAAATAAAAATTTCCCTTTTCCAACCATTTTAAAAATTGAAAAAACAATTATTAGAAAAAGTTATTTTGATATGTCAAATTGTTTTTCAAAATGGTGTAAAAGAGATTATCACTGGCTTAATTTTTGATATTTTACTTAGAAATTCTTATGATTGGTTACTGCCTATTAAATATCCATGGTGATACTAGTATATCATATATTATTGGAGCACCTAGATATTATTTCAATGCATGGGGTGATTATTATGATATCTGAATAATTATATTGGTTGTTTTGTATGGTTATTCAAATTGTATAGTTTTTTAAGGGGTTTAATATGATGATATCTTGAAGAAACATCATGAATCATCCATGGTTATTATTGAGTTTTCATTGATTTTTTTTTTTCAGAAAAATGTATTCTAATTATCATATAAAGGAAAATGGTTTCCCATTCCAGATAAGAAGTTTTTTGTTAATGAAATTTTCCTCATGGTATTTCATGTCTTTAATGTATTAATTGATTTATTAAATTTCTTGTCCCTTATAGAGGTTTTTATGCTCATACCTGTTATTCAATTTTTTTCATAGGATTTAAATATTACTAAGTTAATATATGTAGTGAAGTTTCATGTCATGGGTATTTTTCTCAAAAATAAAACATATGTTATTTAAAATGTTTTATAATATGGGAAAATTGATATTGATTAAATTTTTCTACAATATATATATGGGTTGTTTATATTAGAGGTATTAATAAACTATGTAAAACTCCTGAACTAAAATATCATCTTGAATGTATGATAGAAATACTAGTTTAATGTAACTATAATATGTAATGTTTATGATCAGATCCATAGAGTTGGAATCCAACGAATGTTTAGATAAAATTAGAGTTTAGTATAATGTTAATAAACTGCCCTAATAAGATTTAACTTTATGGTTATGTTAAAATAATATGGAATATGATGATTTTCATGTTCTTATCCTAAACTTGGATTTTTCGAAATGGGTTTCAATAAATGAAATTTTGAAATTTTTGTTTGAAAGAACCAAGAGAACAATATCATTCCAAATAAGTAGCCCATAATTGGTTAAATTTGAAAGGATTAGTGGTTTACAATGACTAATTTGTTGAAAAAAGATATATATGTTTGTGTAATCTATTGTATAGAGAATACGGATCTACCATAGAGGATGATGATGATTGTATAGGATTTTATGTGACTATATCAACCAACATTCAGTGGATCTTCTAACCTAGTGGTAGGAAATGGAAGGGCTAGTTACCTCGATAAGATATTTAATCCATGAGTTGTTTAATATGTAAATATTAATCTACTGACATTTATCATTTTTATGGTGAAGCTGATGGATGTTCATCTTTCGATATGAATAAAAATGTTATAGATAGTTGAGATTAATTACACAAAATTTGGAACATTTCCTAATTTATTCAATGGAAAATACTTTTCAAATGTTGTTAGACATAGGATAGAGAAAAATTCTATGATTTTTTTCCAATGGAGGAATATTATACTTCTTTTTTTATGGAAAGTTTTCACCATTGTCTTGGACTGTAATATATTTTCTAGAATAATAATAGAAACATTAATCAAGGTCACTCAGTGTTTAATACTTTATAGCCAAAAGAATTATCATCCCATAAATTCAAAATCTATGAGAAACATGTTCAAGGGTAGAATAAGATAGAATTGGAATTCATAAATGATTAGTTATTCCATGATAACACAAAAAGGTGGTTTGGATTAAAGAAAAGGGGGAAGAATTTATCAAATAAGTCTTCAGGTAAAAAAATATGTTATCAGCCTATGATATGTGTGGTAAAGTAAATATTTGTAAATTTTAAGAAAATTATTTATTTTTTTTAGGGAATTTGGTATGTTTGGTCAAAATATTTATGATAGAAAATAATAATGACATAAAATATCATGAAATTGGGTAAACAATATCCAACCATTGATGAGATGTTTTATTTTCAATGACTTTGGTAATTATTCTAACATGTTTCCAAAATTGGATACTAAATTTGAAAAACATCACGACCGAATATATAAAGGTGCATAAAATTTTTCTTCTGTGACTACATCTGATGTAGGGACATCTAATGAAGTAGTGAAAGTTATTTTCCTAGAATATTATAATTATTCTAATACCCTATGTGAAATTTAATTTCTCTCATCATTTATTTATATGAAATTATTATGTAAATTGGTATTATATTCTCATGAATGTTTGATATACCATTTATTTAAAACTAATAGGGGAAGTATTAAAGCAGAAATGATTCATTAGAATATTCTTGTAGTTATTTATGGAATGTTTGTTAGTAAATATCTTGTTTATATACAAAAGGTAGTGTTTCATTTTATTTTAGGTACGGATTGGCTTTCAGTTTATCATGATAATATAGATTATAGATCCAATAATGTTATGTTTATTAATTTTATACCTTTGATAACATATCAAAAATATGATAAAATTATTTTTGTTCAAAGTTTAATTTACCTTGATCGTGTTGTTGAAAAGATAGAATCTTATTAAATTAGTAATTTACTATTAGTGAATGAAAATATGGATGTTTTTCCAGATGAATTATATTTTTTAAATATTGAATGTACTATTTAATCATTAGAAGATGCTATGTCAATATTAAAACAACATTATCAAATTGCAGTAATAGATCATTTGGAATTGTGAATGAAATTGAAAGGGTTTCTAGATAAATGTATTTTCATCCAACTACATCTCTTCAGGGAGATCATAATTTTTTTTCAAAAATAATTTTGTTTCAATGAGGCATTTCATTGAATGTATATATTTTAAAAACACAACTATTAATAACAAGTATCAACTGCCTCATATCGATGATTTGTTTTATCACCTCCATGGATTTGATTAAATTTTGTTGATTGCTCCCTTGTTGGGGATTAACAATTTGTCGTTGAAGGAGGAATTTTTATTAAATACTTTGTTTCAGACTACATATGATAATTATATAGTTTAATTTTTTATATTTGTTTCGTCTAATACAACATCCATATTGTGGATATTAAGAATAGAGACTTCCATTTACATTTGTATTAGTTTATAGTTTTTATTATTGATGATATAATGGTATACTCTAAAATTCATGAGAATAATTGAAGAAACTAAATATATTTTTTGAAAATATTAAATGAAATGAAGTTATATAGGAGATCCAATACGTGTGAACTTTTTAGGAAGAAAACCCATTAATTTTTAATATTGTTTACGAATATGGCATAATTCGTGACCCTACTAAAAATAAAGCCAGAGAAGGGTTTCCAAGATATAAAAATTAGATATAGATTCATAGATTATATATTTTAAAATATTACAACCTGGTGTTTAATCAATGTTTTTAACATTTATATAGCCCATAGACTTTGTTAACTCAAAAGGTAGTTAAATTCATTTGGAAAAAAAGGTATATGATAATTATTTTCACAAAAAGAAAATATTCTTGGTGAATGACATTGTTTTAGAAATTACCTCTCTAGATGGTCAAATTTTCATCCAAAATTATTCTTATTTGAAGTAACTTTTTTGAATTATGTTTCAAAATGATCACGGAATTGAGAATGATTCATGGAAAAAACAACTTCATGAGTTTAATTATCCTAAAAATTACTTAAAATGAGCTACTCTATGGTTTTAAATAAATAATTTAGAATTAAAATGTATATAGATTAATGTGATAAATATATACTAGTAATAAATTCTTAATATATACCTTATATAATTAATAGTTAAATATGAGAAAAATACTATTGGTGGAAATGATTAGGTACCATTATGTTATAATCCATTACCACCCCTGAATAGAAGTCAATATAGATGAAGATTTTAGATGGAAACATAATTCTTCGTTAACAATTTTACCATTAGAAAATAACCCTTTTTGTTACTGATTTGATTGGTTTGGATAAGAATTTCTTGTTTCATGAACCTAGTTTATTTTTCAGGTGTTAATGTAGTCACCTCTATTAAACAATAATTAGGAAGGGTCACAATGAATATAATGATTTAAAATAAAATATATATTTAGTTAAGAATGTAATATTGCCTAAATTTAATTTTGATAATGAAGGATTTATTAGATTTAGAATTTGATTATGTTTCTCTTTTGTTAATACTTGAATATGGGTTTGTTGAGAGAACCTCACATTTCCATGTTTTGTATTCATCCGGAAATCACTAATATTTATAGTGATCTTCAAGGGTGTTACATTTTTAGATAGAATGAAATGATATATTTTTTATTTTAAAATGAAAAATTACACTTATCAATAGATTAAATAAGAATAAAAATTAATGAAGTGTATGCATCATATTTTTCTCATTCTAAAATATAAATGTTAAAATTTATCCTTGGGTTTTATATTGGGGTTTCTAATGAAATTTCAAGGTAGTTATTAAATTCTGTTTTTATGGATTACATATTTTGTTAAATTTCCAAAACATTTAATATATTATGACTTTAAATAATCTTCCCAATTATAACATATTGAAATAATCATGTACCATTAATATCCAACCTCCATTGTTTGTCACCATGATCCATTGTCCACATCTAATTTATAGAAAGGACATTTAAATTCATTTATTAAATAATTAAATTTCAATAAATCTATTCATCCATAATATAATGGAAGGTCTCAGAAATAAATTCAAACCCTAGAAGTTATGCCTAATGATAGTAAAATGTATTAATACAAATGTTGGGATCAATATATATTTTTTTTGAGTTTTTTATAACAACTCACTCCATTATAGTAAAAAAATTGAACAATTGGAGTCATTATATTGAATATGGTATAAGAACCCTTATTTATGAGATTTAGTATGTGAAATGGAGTTGAGAAGAACATGATAGTCAGTGGAAATGTCAGAGAATGTGATGATAACTCAGTAGTACCTGAGTATATCATAGACCATTGAAAAGAGGTTTTTATGACTAGAGGAAAGATATTTATTTTGAGTTAGGTGATTATTTTTTTCTTATAGTGTCTCCTGGGAAAAGTGATATTCATTTTTGTAAATATAGGAAGCTATATTAAGGGTTAATTAGAATCTAGGAAATACTAGATAATATTCGATCAATTTCTTATCTAGTAGACTTGCCTTTGAATTTATCCCATGTCTGTGAATGGTTTTCGTAGTTTGATATTAAGAATGTATGTTCCATATTCATCTCATGTTTTGAGAGGTGGTGTTGTTCGGTTGGAAGAGAACCATTCTTATCAGAATGAAACTATATTGATTCTTGACGACATAGATAAATTATAGTGGAATATGGAAAATCACAGAGTATTGTTTATATGTAAAACCAAAAAGTTTTTGAAGCAACATGGCAGTCTATATGTGTAGTGAGGTAATGTTATCCTTACTTCATTAATAAGTGAATAAAATTACTACCACACAATTTATAATAGGGGGAATAATGTTGAAACAGAAGAAGTGTTAGATAAAATCAACTTAATTTCTTATCAATTTTCATATGTCAGATATTATAGAATTATATTTATTATAATCAATTTATTTTAATTTTATATGAAATTGAAGAGTATTATTCTAACGATTTTTTTTTCATGAATTCTATGGTTTTGTAAAAAATATTGATTTCAAAATTTTGGAATTAAAATTTTATGGAATGAAAGAATTGTTTTAATTAATCATTTCGAAATTATCAAAGTATTAATAATTTATAATATTTTTAGAAAACAGATTTTTTAATAAATACGGAGAAATATTAATTTTTATCAAAAAAATAAATTCATTTAATTTTTTATAAATTACATTTCTAATTTGGAATATTTTATTATTAAATTTGTTTCCATTTTATTAAATTTATCTAATTATTGTTTATAAATGAATTTTAATATTTATCTTTCTATAAAAACATTTTATTTTTAAATTTCTTTTGTATAAAAACCTTTTGTATTGAAATTAATTAAGTTAAATTTAAATTACAATTTTCCACTTATGTGTATTGAAATTTGAACAATGGATTCGATATTTAGAATATGCGGGTTCAAATTTATTAAATAATACCCTTTTATTTGTTATCAATATAAATAATAACAATAGTAATTTTGGTTACCATAGTAAATGGTAAATCGGGTAATTAAAGGATAAAATAAAACAATATAGAAAATAAAATGAATCTAAATCATAGATTATTTTTAATGGATAAGTCCATTTCATACTTCATAATTCATGATTCTATTATATGGACTTTTTCTTCCATTATTTTTCTATTATAACGTATCTAATATTTTATTTAATCGAAAGTAAAAAATAACACCGACTTATTTTTAAAAAGAATAATATTTTTATAATTTTGATAATAAAATTTTATGTTACGTTATATATATTATTTGTAAATATAAATTATTTATATACCTCATGGTTTTTTATTTTATTTTTTAGTGAAGAAAAAATTTCATTACATTCCTACAAGATATACACATAGTAATTCATCAATTAATGGAAAAAATAAATGATATTAAAAATATTAAAAGTCTTAAAGTCTGAAAGAATTAAGGTGACATATAAATTTTCTAGAAAACTATAATATCTTAAATATTATTAAATTTATTATGTTTAGATTCAATTATTGTATTGATATTATTAAAGGTAAAGTAAATGGATAGGTCTAGTATTAACATTATTAGTATTTTGTAAAAATATTAATTTTCTAAATTATATAAAATTAATAACAAACATAAATATAGTGAAATTATTTTTTATTGGTTAATGAAATCAACCATCTTTTATTTACGAGTGTTTTTAAATTATATAGTATGATTATTTACCCTTAAAGTGTTGAAAAATGTAATATTATAGTTATTGTAAAAAAAGGATCATGAAGTGTTAAAACCAAATGATAAGGAGAAAAATATATACAAAACGTCTATGATTAGAATTTTATTTTATTCTATCTAAACATAATAATCTTAAATTTTAAATTAATTACTTTGGGGAAATTTTTAATTGAAACTTATTTTCTATTAATTTAAAATTTTGAGAAATTACAAGTATTCCTATCTTGTATTTTAAAAAAACATACATCATATTCATTTTAATTCACACTTCAAATGACATTTTTTCATCCAATATCTACACAAATCCTTTTATAACATCTAAAATCATGTTCTATAGGTTATTGTTTTTTATAAATATCATACTTACGGGTATTCAATTGTTATGAAATAGAGATTGTCTAAAGAAGAGTTATCATTCTTAACAGGGTGTTTTTGTTTTCTTTTTTTCCACATACTAGAAATAATACCAAAATATTTGGATATAATAAAAAAATGATAACGATACTGAGTTTTTTTATGATAATTTCACAACCTATACCAAACTAATCTTCTGTCAAATGGGAATCAAAACCATCATTCATGTATAAGGAGGACAATCTCCATGTGAACCGATGTAGCCCATTTTCTATCTCCATCTCCCATGTACTTATTATAAAGATGGAATAAATATTTATATATTAATTATTGAAATATTTATATTTATTATTAGATAATATTTCATTTTCTTTGTCACCTTTCAATTCACCAAGAAATAATAAAGTCATTCATGTGTAGTGTGGACTACCACCTCTACGAAGTCATGTGATTTTTTTGTCACCACATATTATGGATGTTGTATATAAGAATATTAAATGAATTAAAATGATATTTATGATATTATGATAATTATTTGAGGATAAATTAATATTTACCTTCATTACATAATGATCATTTAAATTTTTTTCCCAATAATGCGTACATCCAACTATAAATCTAATTGTAACTAAATTAGTTTTTTCCAAGTCATATTTCTTGATTGATTTGAAAATTATATTTAGGTACGAAGGGAATAATTATTTTATTATTAGGATTATGGATATGATTAAATAATTACCAATTCTACCATATTCATCCTACCGAAATCATTCTAGATATATGAATCCAATATTATCAAAAAAATCCAATGTGAACATTCATAATTACGTAATTTTTATATCATAGTAAAAAGTGAAATAAATAAATTATAAAAATGAAAAACGTTATCAAGAATGTATATAATTTATATAAGTATGTAATTTAGTAATTTTACAAATGTACGCGATGAGTCTGACTCAAGGTAAGAGACTATCATATAAAAATATTTTTTAATGATTCCCTTAAAACTATCTTCTTCTTATATATTCATAATTTTTTTGAAAATGTAATTATTTATATATAACATAAATAATTTTAAAGGAAATTTAACATCAAATAATACATTATTTGAATGTTTCTCAAATGGATTTTTTTTAATTTAATTATGAAATTAAAAAAATGAATATTCAAATTTAACGTATATAATTACAATTACATTTTATGACAGCATATCCTTTATTTTATGTTTTTTAATCCCCTATATGATTTTAAATTTTCTTCAAATAAAAACACTTCTCCCATTTTATAGAATATTTTTTTGGAAATTTTTTTAAGAGAGAATAAAATTTTGTTATCCAAAAGTTTTATTTGGGACATGTTTAAAATATTATTTCAATTTTTTTATTCATGTTATTATCTTTGAATATTTCTTACACATGTTTGAGCCCTATTTTATCTCATGGGAGCGATTAGTATATCCTATATGAAAATTTCACTAAGACAATGCTCCAATGCCTTGGTTAATGATTATGTACCCTAGAGAATTGTATAGTAATCCAGTTGTATAATTATTCCTATAGAAAGGGTTTGACAAGGATTTTAAGAAGATGATGCCATAAGGAACATATATAAATATTATAGGATTGTAAATGTGTTTTCATTGAAATATATTGATTTAAAATTGTATCATAATTTAAATTTTAAAATAAAAATGGCTCTCTTTTTAGATTAAAAGATATATTTCTAATAATATTATTTTTATGGGATTTAATGTTTATAACTTTAAAAAAGATTATTCAATTTATTTCCCCAACTGTGATTTTTATTCTCATACGACATTCTCATACTTTTTCAACCGGGAATAAGGATGGGTAAGGTAAAGGACGAATACATGTCAAATGTTTTGAATACTTTTCATGAAATAAAATTGTTATATATTATAAAAGTTTTATATTGTCAAAAATGGATATTGATTAAATGTTTATACTTAATATATACATTTGGGTTTTTTATGTAGCAATAATTAACTAAATATATATATCAATAATCCAGAATGGTCTTTATTAATGTAATAATGTAATTTCTAATTTAATGTATATTAATTTGTAATGATTATATATGGTACCTTAAAATTTATATTAAGGAAAGATTTAGATAACCATAGAGGTTAGCATAATTTCCATAGAATATCTTAAATAGATTCTACTTTATATTCAACTTGAAATGACATAGCCTTTTAATATTACCAAGTTTCATAACTAAATTTTATTTTGAGAAGAATTTTTCATAGTGTAAATATAGATGTTTTAGAAGGAATGATCCAAGATAATTATATCCTTCAAAATTTCAATTGTTCAGAATTGAAAAATATAAAGTTTGTTATGGTGGTGGATTATTTGACTGATTATATGAATGGTTGTGAAATAAATTCTATTTAGAATCCATATCATCCATTTAGGAACATGATGATATTAAAACAGTTTATGAGATAACATCCTCTAGAATTCAGTTTAACTTCTTAATCAGTAGTATCCAAAAGATGGATTAATTCATTGTAAAAGATTTTTGACGTCATGGGGTGTACATAATGTTAAAAGATAACCCATTTCATCTATCACTATGAATTTTATTCTTATCTATGGTGGTATTTATATAATAATACCAAATAAAGAAATTATCTTGATTCTAGGGAATGGGAATAATTTCAGAATATCGTTAAAGAGATTTAATTCACTATGGTCATTTGAATTGGGATGGGGTTTTTTATTTTGAATTTAGTTAAATGGTGATGATTTTATAGTTGTGTATGTGGAAAATTTTACAAGATTGGTCAATTATTTACTAAATATTATCTTGGATAATGACAATATGATTAATATATTTTACTAATTGTGGAAATCATTATATAAAATTGTGACTTCTTTTTGTGAATAAAAAAATTATAAAAAACATTATCGATATTCCTAGATGGTAGAAATTTATTTTGATTATAATATTTTCATCCATGAAAACATGGGGAAAATGTTTTAGGATCAAGGAAATGGGGAATCATTTATCATGGAAATTTGATAGTAAGATAATTATGTCGTCATATTGTGATGTATATGGTGAAACTTTTTCTAGGGAATGAATGTTAAATTATTGAAAGAGTTTCTAGTGTGCTATGATTGGTCATATGACCCATGACTGAAAAATAAAGAGTCATTATTTTTCAATGAATAAGGTTAATTATATCCAACCTTAAATTAGATGTTTTAGTTCAAATGATTTTGGATATTATGATAACATGTGTCCCATTCCATTTATATAAGACATGAATAATAAATAAGGAATGATGAATGTTGTGGAAAATGATTTCTCTACTACGACGGATGACACATGGACATATTATGATGTAGTAATTGGTATGTCATAACTTTATTATAATTATTCAATTATCCAGTTTGACTGTATATTTTTACATTATTTATTTTTTAGAAAAATTATAATTTAAATTGGTAGTATCACCACAAGAAATTAAAATATATTTTTTGGTGGGAACTTTATGTTGATGTATTATTGTAATCATGAATTTTAGGAATCTTCCAATTGTTATTTGATAGATTTTATTCCCTAAATGTCATATTGGACTACCCTTGGTAATGTTTGATATATTTTAGGAGTTAATTAGCAATAAATTTATCATTTTAGGATTAATTATAGATCCATGGTTTTTTTGTTTAATTTGTTTATAAATTTAATAACCAACAAAGATACTAAGAAATTTATTATGGATGGTAGTGAATATTACCATGATTATATTTTTGAAAATAAGGAAACTATTCAAATTAGAGACTTTCTAGTAGTGAATAAATTAATAGATTGTTTTTCTAATGAATTTCTTATTGTTATACCTGACTAGGAATATGAATTCACAAATGAAAATGTACCTAATGATAAAACAATTTGGAAACACTATTATTGAGTGGAATAAGTAGAACTTTTGTGATGGATAAATAAATTGAATGAGTTTCTAGTAATTGTTTTATCCATACATGTTATATAATATGTGGTTATCATATTTTTTAAAAATAAACATGTTTTAATTTTTCATTAAATTGATTATAGATATTTTCATAAAATCACTATTTTGAACATGTCACATTTTTCTCATATCAATTTTTTCTAATCAACTCCCGGGTGTGTTTTATTTTTTCAAGATTAATCACATAAAGAGGTACCATCAGTTGATGTTGATAAAGATTTATATTTTGAATATGATTTTTCTTTGGTCATTAGTAGTTTTTAGTTATTCAATTTTGGGTATAAAATTCACCACCTGTAAATATAGATATAATTATGGGAGTATTACTTGAATAATTGGATTTGATTGTGGTTGTGTATATTTATGTTACATTACAATTTTATAATAGTGTTATGGATCCAAAGAGACACATGGGTATTTTATTGAGATAATAATGGAAATAAAAATATGTAGAATGATTAGTGCGGTTGATTTTTGGTTCCAATAAATTTAATTTATTCGGAATACTATTTTTAACGATGTTATATTTATTAACCATTCCAAAAATAAAGATGTTGAAGAGTATCCATGACATATCATTGTAATAGTGATATTTATATTTCTTGGTTTAGCTGGTTTCTAGGTGTAATTTTTTCGAAAAATATTCTTAGTTATCAAGCTCACTATATAAATTAAATCGAAATGGATTTAAATTAATGTAGAAAAAAGTATGCGATTATTATTTTCAGGAACTAAAAATATGAATGGTGATTGATGTAGTTTTTATGATGACCTATAGCGATAATGAATTTATCATCTATAGTTATTCTTCGATGAAGGAAATCAGTCATGTTCTGATACAGAATGATCATGAAATATTTTATGGTTCCTAAAAACTGAAACCTCATGAGATAGATTATGCTACACATGATATGGAAAAATATATGGTGTTTTTTCTTTAAATATTTATTGGATAATTTATATTGAGAAGAGTTTGAAATATATACCAATTATAATTTCTTAAATTATATATCCACTATAAAGTGTTTATCGTAAAGAAGATAATATCATTGGAACTAATTAAGGATTATGATATCATGGTCCATTCATAACATTATTAAACCCCATCCCATGGGGCCCATACGTGACTACCCCAAGCCTACATTCTATAGGCCAGGGGTTAGTGACTAGCACTAGAAAGTGTTTCCCAAATAGGGAAGGAATTTCCTTAGAGATCTGTATAAACTCAGAAAGTGAAACTATAGAAAACAATAAAAAAAAGTAATGTATAACCCCTAAAGTAAGGTACAACTACAAGTACAACTGTAAACTAAAAATGGTGTGCCAGAATTCAAATCCTAAAAACTAAAAGGAATGAAAACAATTGTCACATCAACCCTGGATCTCTACCTAGAGTGTAGTATCTATATGTCTGAAGTTGACGAAGAGGATCTTGACTGCTCCCATTCCACCAAGCCCCACCATGTACCAAACCACCACTGTCTTCCTCAGAACATCAGTAGTCTGCACCTGACACGCACTTGTTGGCGGAGCCCATGCAGGGGTGAGTATAACAATACCTAATAGGGTACTCTGAGACCCCCTATGGTCTCTCAGTAATCCACAATGGAAAAAATCACAAGTAATGCAACAACGGTAATATCAAAAACATGATATAAATCGTGAAGCACAAAGAAAAAGAGACAGCTCATACTAACTATATAACATCACAGTTACTGGGATAGAGATTACTAGTTGTAAAGATAAATCAATGAATCTATAGTAACTCTACTACTAATCTGTATAGGTCACTGTATGGTGACCAATATTGGCCACAAGATGTTGATCCTTATTGGTTGCTAGATTCTTATCTGTATTGGTCACAAGATGTTAACTCGTATTGGTCATTGGTGCTGACACATATCAGTCGCCGGTACTGACCCGTATCGGTCGATGGTGTTGACTTGTATTACTCAATGGTACAAAGGTTGGGATGACTAGTCATACATCTAGATAATCCCACTATAGAGTTTCTGATTCTAACTCGTATTGGTCGCCCTTCTTCTTCTTTATGTCACAACCATCCACTGGATTCCCACATGAAGCTTTCCTGATCTCTAGAAGACTCTAATCCTTACTACATTAGTCATATTTCAACTATTACATAGTCCAGAGAAAACCATACCTAAGGAACCACCATGCCATACGAGTCCCAATGTGATAGATGGTGCGTCGATCGGACACCTAGTCTATGAGATATGTTCAATTTTGTAAAAAGGGCCCGGTTGGATTAAAGTCTGATCCAATATAGGTCACACATCTATCTCTTTAAAAACTCACATTGAGTATCTCTAAAGGACTGCCTTGTAACAAATGTACTTATGTGATATACGATGCATCGATCAGACACTCGATATGTTAGTTATTCCCCTTTCCATGAAAAGGGATGATCACTCCTCCGTCTAGCCCGGCTTGTTCAGGATTTCCGGAATATACCAAATGGACTGTATCCGAAAAGGGTTCTCAACGCCACTGAAGACATGTCAAACGAACACCCAGTTCATCAGTTACAGGAATTTCTTTATTCGGGGGTCAGTTGGGTATGGGCCCAATCCGAATCAGTAAGGTTGGACTGACGCAATGTGTCCCAGGATCTAACTTACCCTACCTGGGTCCATAACATTAATGTTTGTCCTAGTTCACTAGGTCCTGCGCATCGTGGTCGGCCCCGTTGGTTCGCCAGCTCGGGTCGCGGCTCGCTCGAACCGACAGGTGGGGCTTGGCCCACCCACACAGGACCACTAGGTTGCAGGTCCTGCAGGGCCTGCCAGGCATGTCCGGCCTATTCGACCAGCCTGTTCCTGGCCTGGTGGCTAGCGCAGCACCCAGTTGGGTGTACTGTATGAAGGGGGTGATGCTCCCCATTCTCCCGAATGGCTCAAAAGTGTCATTCAACTCGTTCAATAAATAATGGCACGTGGTGCTTCCACGTGGTCCGTAGGGCCTATTGGACACAGGTCCCCCTCCACCACTATGGCATAATCCCATGACCCACTTCAATGAGGTGCACTACAGCACGCCACGTTTGCTTATGCGGTCAACCGAGGTATCAACCGCCGCATGTAGCCGTCGTGACATGATGTCGTAGATCCCCTCCGTGCTGCGCACTGGTGCGTCACCTACTGTCTTCGCTACTAGCCATTTTCAGCTGCCATCGTCACTCGCTGACACTTCCACACCATCTGATCTTTTACAGGGCTTTGGATGGGATCCATAACATCGTTTCTACTCCCATCTGTGCCTATAAGAGTCCTAGGATGCTGTCGTCAAAGCGTGACCCACTGTTTCACATTTCCGTCAATTTGAGGAAACTGTCCCTGAAAAACGAAACATGAAAGAAGCGACCTAGGTTTTGGGCTTGGTTCTTTTTCCCCATTCCCTCCATGTTAATATGATAACAAGCTTGAGAAAATAAAACATCACAGAAAAACAATCTTAATTAAACCCGCAAACTTGAATATTGTGGGTGAATGATGTGGACGACAGTACATTCACATTTGGGAATATGCGGTGGGAGGAGCATCCTCATTGGATTGAGTCATCAGATTTCATTGATCCTAGATCATTTCCACTTGAGCTTCTATCCTCCGTCGGTGAATAGTATCACTGTAATTTTCCAAAGTTTCCTCACTTGGTGAAGTCGTGCCAAAACCCGTACACGTGCCTCATATAAATAGGATGGGAAACAGTGAGTAACGCATGAGAGACTTAATGAGGATTATTAAATGTAATTAATGAACATCATTTAATTCAGAATGGTGTGGTTATACAGTTGACAATTCAATCCATTTAATGTCTTGATAATTCATCGGTCCCACCACCACCACTCATCTGATAAAAAAAATAAAATAACAATAAAATTGTTATTTTATTATCTATAAAAAATTTCAGAAAACTATATTTTTCTACAGAATATCTATGGTATATGTAAATCTTCCTATATGTGAATCCTAGTACTTCAGATTCAACAGTGCTCTCGTATTTCAATTCTGAGCACCAGTTCAGAAGATAAAAAATGCCGCTTGTGGGATTAATGAACTTACCTAAAAAAGGTCTTAAATTCATTCCGGAAACATCGGGCCTCTGAATCACATGATTCCATTTTTTTCAGAATTGAAATAATCACAAATAATTTAAAAAAATATGGAATATCTAGGTCTCTAAATTCTTCCCACATTGGGGCTTTACGTTCCCGAAAGCCAAACAAAGCTACACAAACAAAGAGGGGTACTGGGAACACAAATGATTCTCTCTATCCCATGTTATCTCTTGAAGATTCTAGTGCTATCACAGAACACGTACCCGAGTTATCGACCACCCATGAATGATCTACTCCTGTCGATCATTTATATCTACTGAGTAATCTGAAAAAGTCACCCAGTCGTTAATATCTAGCTCTCCATGGAAGATGACGTGAGATGGGTCATTAATGTATCTCCTTGCTGGGATACGTTGATGACATCGTGGACCATCTCCAACTGCGGTTGCAGTGCCAAGCGGTATACCACCTTGACAATCCTTTGAAGTATCAGGAATGGTCCAAAAAATCATAGTAAGAGTTTTCCATCTCAGTTAAATCTTCATAGTCCCCGTCGAGGGGAGACTCAAAATAATGTGTGGTCCCTTCATGGAACTCTAGTATTCTATATCGCCTATCAGTATAGGACTTATGTCGGCTCTGTGTAGTCTTCATTTTAACTCAGATGACCTGCAATTCTTAGGGTTGACCTATACCATATTTGGGCCCATGAGTGTTGGCTCTCATGGATACATACAACATAAAGGTGATTTGGATGGTCATTCGTACAATGCCTTAAAGGTGGCCATAAAAATGGCAGAGTGATAGATATTGTGGTACGCAAACTCCACTATGGTTAGGTGTTACTCCCAACTACGACCAAAATCTTGAACACATACCTGAAGCTTGTCCTCCGGGGTCAAGATGGTCTGCACAGTATGGCCATCTTTCGGTGGGTGAAAAGGTCTGCTCATGCAAAGTGGAGTCCCAAATGCTCATGAAAGTCTTTCCAAAACTGGGATGTGAAGTGTGTGTCATGGTCTAAGACTATCATCAAAGGAAACCCATGAGATCACACGATCTATTAAACGTAGAGACGCCCCAAGATCTCTACTGAACCCCTCTCTCGAATAGTAAGGAAGTGGGATGGCTTGGTGTATCGATCAATGATCACCCAGATGGTATCGTTCCATCTTTACATACACAGTAACCCCATCACTAATTCCAAAGATATCCCTTCCCACTTCAACATTGGTATCTCGAGGGGCTGGGTCGAGCCTGCAGGTACCTGGTGCTCGGCCTTCACTTGCTGGAAAGTGAGGCATCTAGAAACAAACTCGGCCACAAATTTTTTCATCCCTAGCCAACAATTCTGATCTTGGAGGTCCTAATACATCTTCATCATGCCTATGTGTACTACCAATGGGTGTGTATGGAACTCCCTCATCACCTCCTCTCGTAGCGTCCCTGGAGAAACTCTACGTCAACTGAAAGAATAGTGTTCTCCCCAACTTTAGAATATCAATAAATTGCATGTACTAAGGATATCAGAGCATGTGCAGTCTCGTAGCCATTGTCCCTGAGTTGCGCCTCCCAGACTTGATGAAGGAGTGGAGGAACAACTGCCATGTACTAGAGGTAGACTATCTCTTCTCTATCCATGTAGGATATCTGATGTGTGGCTAACTGCTCTGAAGCCTTGTTCAATAGCTGCGAACTCGATCATCAGCTAAGTGCATCTTCCAATACGTTCACCTTATATGGAATATAGACTATCTTGAAGTTATAATCCTAGAGGAACTCTGTCCGACATTATTGTCTCAAATTTATATTTTTCTATGTAATGATATATATGACTCTTGTGGTCTATGTAAAATATGAACTAACTACCCATCAAGTAGAGTCACCACATCTTGAGTGCGAAGACTACTACTGCCAAGTCCATGTAGTGTGTCGCATAATTTGGTTAATGATGCCTCATCTACTGTGAGCCATAAGAAATCCCTGCATCACCCTTCATCAGAACACAACCATGTCCAGTCCCTAATATATCATAGTAAACCATGTAGTTAGTTCACTCCTCTGGGAACCTCAGTATGGGAGCACTGGTCAAGCTCTTCCATAGTTATTGAAAGCTCTTCTGGCATGCGTCTAACCATAAAAAGTGTTTCCCCTTCTTCATTAAGGTAGTAATAGAGAAATCATGTATGAGCCTATGATAATACCCTTATTATACAAGGAAGCTCTTCCCCTTAGTAAAACTCCTGGGTGGATGCCAATCATGTACTTACTCGATCATCACTAGATCCACTAAAATTCTAGCCTCTGAGATGATGTTCCCCAATCAATGGGCATTCCATATCCAGAACTCACATTTTGAGAGCTTTCCATATAACTGTCGTTCATGTAGTTTGTCCAGAACTATCCTCAATTGTACAACATGCTCATCCTCAGATTCAAAGTACACCAAGATGTCATCGATGAAGGTCACCATAAAGAGATTGAGGTATGGATGAAAAATCTTTTTCATGAGACCTATGAACTCTGTTGGAGTTTTGGTCATGCCAAAGGAGTCACCAAGAACTCGTAATGGCCATAACAACATCAGAAGGATGTCTTCATTATGTCCTAATCTCGTACCCTGATCTGGTGATAGCCTAGTTTAAGGTCTATCTTAGAGAACCACTTCTCTCCTTTCAACAAATCAAACAAACCATCAATCCTTGGAAGAGGATACTTCTTCTTCATTGTCACATGGTTTAGGCACTGTAAGTCCATGCATAGCCTCAAACATATTTCTTCCTTCTAGGAAGATAACACTGGGGATTCCCATGGAGAAACACTGGGACATATAAATATCTTCCTCTTTGTCATGTCCCGTCCCATGGGCCCCGGATGTGACTACCCCCTTTCTGTAAATCTTTCCTCTGAGAGTAATATCACACATTCGGAACCAGTGTGTTACTAGTGAATCTCCTCCTTTAACAGTATCCAAATGCGAAGTTTGAGGTAAAAGCCCGGTCAGAAGTTCAGATTCCCAAACTAAGTCCATGGAAAGGAAATAGTGGCTACAAACTGTGTCAATAAGCACTACTGCTAATATAGAGAATATATTCATCATATATTTTATCAACTTAGGGACATCCGAATAAAGAGCCTCTACATCCAGAAGATGGGAATGTCTTCGTCCTCCTGCTCCCTATGCTTGTGGTGGACTTCCTAGGGGTGGTTTGGTAGTTCCAAGTGACCCCTACCACCTCCCCTACACATCCTGCTCCACTACCTCATCTGCCTCCTGGATTATGCTCATTCTCCTGTCACTCCCTCTAACTCAGTGGCCCCTCCATCGTCTACCAATCATCCGTGCATGGAGTCAGACAGTCACGAGCTCTGTGACCCTATCACCCACAGAATAAAACAGATTATGCCTCATTGGTGACTCTCTCGGCCTATGGAGCATTGCACCTCTGACCCTACGTTCTAGGGTCTCCCTCTGGAAGGTCTATCCCACTTGGGATACATCATCGTCTATCTACTGCCAGCTATAGATGACTCTGATATCTATCCTACGGTAGGGTCTCTCACTATTGATGCATGCTCGGCTATAAATATCTCTATCAGAAAATCCCACACTAGAACCCAGATTACATCAGAATGCTGAGAGAAACTGTTGCAGCTTTGATCTCTCATCATAGCCCTTCTCAAAGGACTAGGTCATGATGTAAGTTTCCCGTACCATGTAGGTGGAGTATCGATAGGGGTTAGTAGTTCTCACTGAGTACTAAGACACAGTCAGGATTCCCTGCTACAAATGCTGCAGCATTACAATACACACTGAACGTAGTGTCCTTGGCACAAACTACACCATAAAAAGGGTTTCTAATTCCATCCAGGTGAGGGTTGTCTCCTTAAAAACCTAGAGCGTCGAGCTGGGCCATCATTCAGCCAAGCCCTGAAGAAGGATAGCAACCAAGATCTCCATCTGCTCAGCGAGGGTCTATACTATTTAAAATACCCGCAAAACAGCCTCAAGCTAGTCTTCGGCTGCTTGGGTGTCCGTCTCACCTCAAAAACATGGAGGCATTTGTCTCTGAAACTTTTTCAACATGCTCAGCCACTGTGAATGATCCACTTGTATCATTGGCTGTTCAAAATGTGGTGGTGATACTAGTACATCACCCGAAGGTTCTATCACTGTGAGTGGCCCCCGTACCGACGACTAATCTCATGGTGGTCCACGGTCACGATCTCTCATTGGAATCATCGCTCGCCGTCATCGAGGAGTAATCCTATATGAAATAGATGCGCCATGGTCAATATGTTATACCAACTGAGCTGACTCAAGAGAGATCAAAGAAACATTTCAAAACACTAGAAACCAGTGTATTCATGTATTGAGTTAAAAAATAGGATTTAGGGTCATGGAGTATAGATACGTCTGCTGTCGAAAAAACACAAGACTCCTTATACTAATAAAAACTCAAGACACATTACACCATTATCTCATTAAATTAATAATCTTTGTATTTCTGGTAGAACTGACTACCCTCTGATACCAAATTGTCATGACCTGCCCCATGGGGCTCGAACATGACAACCTCAAGCCTGTCATCCATAGGCCAAGGGATAGTGACTAGAACCTAAAGTCTTTTGAATAATATTAAAGACATTTTCATGTAGATCAATACACAATCAAAAAGGTCACCTGAAGTAAACAACCAAAAAATTAAGGTATAACCACAAGAGTAATGTACAATGACATGTACAAATGTAAATTGGAAACATTGGACCAGAATACCATCCCTAGAAATAGAAAATAATGTAACTAGTTGTCTCCTATGCCCTGGAGCTCTTCCTGGAGGGTAGTCGCTACATGTGTGAAGTTGAAGAAGAGGATATCGACTAATCCCACCACACCAAGCTCCACCATTTCCCAAACCACTAAAGTTTGCCTCAGAGCGTCAATAGTCTGCACTAGACACACACGTGTGGGCGGAGCCTATGCAAGGGTGTGTATAACGGTACCAAGTAAGGGACCCCAAGGCCCACGAAGGTCTCTCAGTAACCCCCAAAGGAAAACATCACATGTAATATTGAAAAGGTAATATCACCATTATGATCTAAATCATGAAGCACAAAGAAAAATAGAAATCTCACTCCAACTGTATAACTACATGTTTAATGGGATAGATATGACTAGTCATTAATCCAAATCATCATATATGTATTAACATTGATAATGACCCATATAGGTCATAGTATGCTAAACTGTATTGGTGGCTATATGCTGACCTGTATAGGTCGCTAGATGCAGACCTGTATTGGTCCCTAGATGATGACTCATATTAGACGCTTGGGAAAACCCATATTGGTCACTGGTGCTGACCTATATCGGTCACTAGTGATGGCCTGTATTGGTCACGAGTATATTGGTTGGGATGTTTAGTTGTACAACTATATCATCCCACTCTAGAGTTTTTGATGACGACCTGTATAGGTCGCTATTCTTCTTCATGTCACATCCAGCCACTAGATTCCCGCACGAAACTCTCCAGATCTCTATAAGACACCTCTCCTAAATCCATAAGTCATATTTCATCAATTAAGAAGTAATAAAAAATCATACTTAAGGGACCTCCCCTTCATAGGTGTCCTAACAAGATAGACGACACGTCAATCAGACGCCTGGTCTGTGAGATATGTGAACTTTTGTTAAAAGGGCCCAGTTGGATTCAAGTATGATCAAATCTGGGTCACATCTAAAATTATTTAAAAACTCACTTATAATATCTCTAAATTAATGCCTTGGAATAAGGATCCTTATGCCATAGATGGTGCGTCTATCTGACACTCAGTCTGTTAGTTACACCTCTTTCTGTGAAACGAGGGTGATCACTCTTTTGTCCCGCCCAACTAGGTCAAACCCACTGAAATAAGACAATGGGACCGCTTCCCAAAATGGGTCCCAAATACACTAACGTCATGTCAAACGGACAACTAGTTCGTCAGTTATGGGAGTTTCGTTATTCGGGGGTTGGTTGGGTCTAGGCCCGGTCCAACACGGTCTGGTCGACTCGATGCAACATGTCTTGGGGTATACCTAACCCTACCTGGGTCTGGCCCATTAAAGGTCATCCTGATTCCCTTGGTCCGGCCCGTCGGGGTTGGACCGGTTGGTTCGCAGGCCCGGGCCACAATTGTCCCAGACCGTCAAGTGGGATTGACACACCCTCGCTGGCCCGCGGGTTTGGCCCACTAGGCTGCGTGTCCGACCCAGCCCGTTGGGCAGGTCTGGTAGGTTCTTCCAGCCCACGACTGGCCCAGTAGCTAATGTGGCACCTACTTGGGTGACCCACGTAAAGGGGGAGATACTCCCCCCTTCTCCTTAACAGCTCAAAGGAGCTGATCATCTCCTTCAATCAATATATCCACATGGCACTTCCTCGTGGTCCACGTGACACGTGAGATGCATTTCCCCTTCTTCCACTTTGGAATGACATTGGAGACCTTTTCAATGAGGTGCATGATGGTGTGCCACCTCCACCTTCACAACCATCCGAGGTGCTGGCTGCCACCTGGGGTTGTCGCGGCTCCCCTCAACGGCACATGAGGGTGTGTCGGTGGATCTTTTGCGGGGATCCAATGGTGCTCGAGAGATTTTTTTCTACTCTTGTCAACACCTACAGGCCTCATGGGATGCCATTTTCATAGCATGAAATGTTGTTTCGTGTTACCGTCAAATTGAGTAAACCGTCCCCAAATAATGCAACATGTGCGAAACGGCGGAGCATTGGGAGTTGTTTGTTTGACCCATTCCCTCTGCGTTAATAGGATAAAAAGTGGGAGAAAAGAAAACATCATAGATAAACTATACTAATTAAAACCCCTACCTCGAATATTTTTTGTGACCGCTGCGGACAATGATACTTTCATGTTCGATGGTATGCATAGGGAGGAGCATTGTCGTTGGATGTAGTCGTCAGCATTCGTTGGTCCCAGATTATTTCCACCCGATCTTCTATCCTCTCTTGGTGGATGGTGTA
Organism: Viscum album; assembly: GCA_963277665.1. Taxonomy (NCBI): domain Eukaryota; kingdom Viridiplantae; phylum Streptophyta; class Magnoliopsida; order Santalales; family Viscaceae; genus Viscum; species Viscum album. The sequence goes on along the minus strand of OY728132.1, from coordinate 1,843,108,938 downwards.
ACAGTAATTTTCTAGAGTTTCATCGATTTGTGAATCCATTCCAAAACCCATTCTCAATCCCTATATAAATAGGAGGGTAAAGGGTGAGTAACAAATAATAGAATTATAGAGGTTTATTAAATGAAATTAATGAACCTCATTTAATTCGCAATGGTGTGGTTACCCAATTGATGATTCAAGCCATTTAATGGCATGAAAATTCATTTGTCCCACCATCACTGCTCATCCACTTTAAAAAATTAAAATAACAATTGAATTGTAATTTTATTTTCCTATAATAAGGTCTGAAAACTATCTTCTTCTTCATCAATAACTAGTGTCAAAGTGAAGCGTCCTTTAAATGAATCTCAGAACTATGGATTCAACGATGCTCTCATATTTCAACTCCAAGAACCAGTTCAAAGGATAAAAAATGTTGCTCGTACATTTACTGAACATACCTAAAACAGTTCACAAATTCACTCTGAGCACAGTGGGCCTCATAATCACATGATGTCAATTTTTTAAGACTCGCAATAATCCATAATTATTAAAAAAATCATGGAATTTTCAGTGTCTTTACAAACATGGAAAATAAAACAATGTAGTTGATGATTTTGGTCAAAAAAATAATTCTTCAGTAACTTAGTAACATTTAGAAAATGATTGTCCATTTAATGATTTGATGAATGTTTTCATAAAATATATATATATTGGAACATCCAATGTTTTTATCAGGTAATTGTATATTTGTATCTATCAAATATACTTCTACAGGCTTAGATGGAAGATGATGTTTAACATGTTAAGGTAGAGTATGTTTGGAGTGATATGTTTCAAGAATTTAATATATATAAATAATGTGTTATTATATTTCGAAAGAGGTAATGTGTTTCTTATGTTTACCATTAAAATAAATAGTTATTATGAGATGCATATAGTTCATTAATTTCCTTTTATATTCGAAACAAAAATATGTATAAATAATTTTGAGATTCTTACTGGTGGGATTGAATGAAATGAGATTGGTTAGATATTACTATGAAATGTTTAACATGTAAATGGGTTAAATAAGAACAATAATTACAGAAGGGGATGTTTCAACAATGTCTAGTGCTAGAGTATATAAGGGGACATGATTCCATGTATTTCATAGTGGGTTTTAGTTGACATATATACTTAATAAATGATTTTAGTAATTATTGATCGATTAACTACATCTAAGAATTTCTATCCCATTCGAGTCACAACTTCTTTTAATAAATATTTTATATTATATAGGTAGATAGTTAGGTTATATGGAGTTCCTTTATCAATTAAATATGGCCATGATCCAATGTTATCTACAATTATTTGAAAAGACTTAATAATTCATTTGGTATTGAGATAAATGTAAGTAAACAAATTCATCCTCAATATATTGGATTATCTGATAAAGAAATTCAAAGTTAGATGCTATTATTTTCTCATATTTAATGTACTACACGGATAGTTAGTACAAACATAATTTTTTTTATGTTCCTTATAATAATTTTTTTCATTTCAGAATATAGATGAGACTATTGAAGCATTATATGGAGACCAATATCAGATCCGTATTTTTGATTTGAAGTAGGATAATTGATGTTGATTAGACCTTATTTTGAAGTGTAATTTTTTGATAATGAGAAACTATTTCAGAAATTTTTTTTGACAACTCATATCATGTAGAATAGTTATGAAAATAAGCATAAAAATATATTTCTTAGAGGTAAGTGATCTTGTTTTTATTAAATTACCTCCTTGGAAATGTGTTATGAATTATTGAAAAAATTGCATGCCAAATCTCTAATTTTTTAGACAATATAAAACCCTAGGTAATTTTTGATCATTTTAGTTACATGTATCATTTCCTTTGAGTTTATCCCTGGTAGATAATGATTATCATTTTTCGATGCTAAGATGGTATGTGCCAAATTTAACTCATGTTTTGAGAATTGAATTTGTTAAATGGGAAGAGAACTTTTCTTATTTGGAAAATCATATTGAGATTATTGATTATAGATAAAAAATATTTTGGAACAATGTAATTCATTATGTTATGGTTTTTAGGAAAACCAAAATTCTTCAAGAAACAACAAGGGAATAAGAAAATGAGATGAGGGAAAGGTAGCACAACATATTTAAATAGGTGTATAACATTATGAGAAGTAGTTTCTAAAATGTGGAAGAATAAAACAATCATGTACAGTTTATAATAAATAATTTTTATCTCTTAATTATTCATTAGTTAGATATTGTATAATTATATTTATTATATTAAAATTATATAATTTTACATCACAATGAAGAATGATATTTTCTATCCAAAATGGGATTTCATAGATAAAATGTTTTAATTTAAATAATGATATTGAAATTAATGAATTTTAATATAAAAGACTTAATTTTTTTAATTCATTATATAAAAAGTAAATTGGGATAAATTTTGTACATTTTTCAGAAAATAATGATTTTTCATTGAATTATGAAAAATAATGATTTTATTGAAAACTATATATTATTTTATATTATTTATACTATAAAATTAAATTTTATATTAACATGAAATTTAACTTTTTTATATTATTTAAATATATATAATAATAGGGTTTTAATTGAATTTTATACTTGATGTTAGTATGAAAATATTTTATTCTTAAATTCGTATATTTTTGAAAAACACTTTTTCCTTTCATTGTGTCCATTTGATTTTAAATTAAAATATTCTACATACATGTTATAAATTTTGATTAAATAATTTTATATTTGGTTAAGTGGTTTAGAATATGGTAAACGGTACCCTTTAAATATTGTTCAATGTGAATAGAAACCCATGTAATTTTTGTTATCATAATCCAAGGTAAATCTGGTAATTTAAATTACAAATAAAATTATAAGTACTTTAAATTCACCATATACCATGAATATATTTTATTCTAGGACTCAATATCTACAATATTAAATCAAAACTATATTATATGGACTTTTATTTCCATTTGGATATGATTATAACCAATATAATATTTTATTTAATCACAAGTCAAAACTGTCCCTGTCTAATTTTTAATATCTATAATATTATTAAAATAGGGATAAACACATTCAACATTTTGTTATATGAATTATTATAAAATATAAATTATTTTAATTCATCATGGTATGTAATTTTTCATTTTAGTGAAAAAATAATTACCTTATATGCTTACAAAATGTTGACTCAGTAATAATTCAATTAATTAAGAACTAAAACTTATCGTATTAAAAATTTTAAATTCAGTATAATTTAAAATAATTAATGTTACCCATGATATATATATATATATATATAATATCATGTTTTTGTTAGTTGATTATATAATAATTCATTTGTTTTATTAATATTATAAAAGTCAAAGTAATTAAGTAGTTATAAATTTTCAATTATTAATATTTTATGAAAATAATATACAATTAAATTATATAAAATTTATAAAAAACAAATATTCAGCCAAAATAGTAGTTCATGGTTAATTATATAAATTTTGATACGTTTTTTTGTTAATTTTATATTATATATTGTAATTATTAACTCATAATGTTTAAAAGCTTATAATAATGTGGTAATTGTCAAAAGTGTTAATAAAGGGTTAAAATAAAAAGATAACAGTAAAATATCATAAAACGTTTAATAATAATTATTTTATTTTATTAAATAGACCAATATTAATCATATAGAGTATTTAAAAAAGTATTTAACTAATTTCAATTGAATGGTAATTTATATTAATTTAATACATTGAGAAATTTCAAAACTGAACCTCCAATATCATATAAAATGCAGTATATTCATCCTATTACATCATACTTGAAAACAAATTTGGATCATCAAATATCTATAAAAATCCATTACTAAAATCCATACCCTATTTAAAGAGGTGGTATTTAAGGAATAACACCATACGTAACTGCCTAAAGGAGTTATGAAAAGGAATCTATTTGAAGAGGTTGTATCATTCATAACTAAGTGTTATTGGTTTACTTTTTCTTCCACCACCTTCCAAATATTTTTTAGTCGTGATTATAGAATAAAAACTGTATATTGAATATAAATATGTGAATTTATATTAATTTAAATCCTATAACCATCACTTCCATCATCAAATTGGATGTTAAACCATTATTCGTGGTACAAAAAACTAACATCTAACAAACAAATTAAATTTTCATTCCTTTACTGTATATCATGTATTAATTATAATGATGTCATTGAATTTTTTATATTATATTAATGACATATTTATCATTCATATAATAATATATATAATTTATCATCTTACAATTCCATTCTGTAATAAGTTATAACGTCATTTGAGTGTACATGTGGACCACCACAACAACATAAGGACATGATTTGTTTTTTTCCACAAAATCGCATGAATAATATATGTATATGTATATTTAAAATATGTAATATGATATAAGAAATACTATAAAATTTATTTTAAGAAGAATAGTTCTTATCTTCCTTCAATAATGATCTTTTCTAAAATTAATATGTTACTCATTCGTATGTTAAACCTATCATCTCCATTATTGCGACACAGTTCTTTTATCATAACTATCATCCATGATTGATTTAAAATTTATAGTTCATATATTAAATAAAAATTATTTTCTTTTTATTATTTTTTATATGATGGAATAATAATAACTTTGACAACAATAATCCTACCAAAGTCATTTTTTATTAATTAACCGAATTTCTAGAAAACATTTGGTGTGGACATAAACAATAATTTTATTATTGTAACATGGAAATAAGTGAAATAATAGTTATATCAAACATGAAAAGGTTATGAAAGATGTAAATAATTATCCAATTTTTATTATAAATAATGATAAAAATGGACATTTTGTGTCTAATTCATGTTAGGAGACATTTTTTTAAAACATTCATTTAATTTTTCCCTTGAAAAAATCTATTCCATTCATAAAAATATATTTTGATATTAATTTATACTTGTATGTATATGAAAACACATTATTTATAATGTATATTTATGTACCTTTTTTACTTTTTAAAATGGTTTTTAAAAGGAATATTTTTATAGAATATGTCTACTTTTTATATGACAAAAAAGTTATATTTTAAGGTATATATTGAGAATTAGATTTTCCACCACCATAATATTTATTTGATGTTTCTAATCCTCTATTTAAATTCAAATTTCCATAAAAAGATAAATTATTCTCTTTTTCAATATTTTGGTATTGAAAATGTTTTTGAAGATAAATTTGGATTTTTATATCCGAAAATGTTTTAGAGATGGTTTGAAAACGTTTTTCAGTGGTTTTTTAATGACATGGTCCTTGGATATTGATTACAATGGATTGAGACCCATTTTATCTCTTTGTTTATCCAATTATATCGTAGATGATGGGTGAACCTAGATATTTCTCCAATGGATAGGGTAATGATTATGTTCTCGAAATAACTTTATTGGAAGTGAACCATATTTTTTTCATTATTAATGGTTTGTAAGAGTATTAAGATGATGGTATACCAAGTAACCTACATGGATATTCTATGATTTCTAGTTGTTTCTAGGTAAATCATTTGATTAAAAAATTTATTATACATATCTATATAAATGAATAAATATTCACATTCTTGATAAAAAGATATCTTTTTTAAAAAATCACGGTGTTTTGTGTTTTTAGTAGAATATGATATTTCATATTTTTATGTCCCTTACTGAACATTATATTCCCATCCCAAATTTTCTAATGTTTTTCTATGGGTTTGTGGATGGGAAAGTGAAATTGAGAATTAAAGATGAATTTCATGATGATTTATCAGGAAAAGAAAACATATTTTATATTATAAGTTTAATATTGTGGGAAAAAGGATACTGATTAAAACAGTCTAATGTGTATATTTATTGGTTTGTTATGTCAGATTTATGATCCAACCCCTTTATACACTAATCCTAAAAGATATTTTGGAATGTAATTATGTAAATTCTACTTTAAGGTCAATAGAATATGTAATGTTATAGATGGGTCCTTATTATTTGTATCAGATAATATTTTAGATAACAATAAAGGTTGTGATAATGTTAATGGAATATTTTTAAAATATTATACTTAATGATGAATTTGAAATTATATAAAATTTGCATATTACTATTATGATCATCTATACTATGTTCATTCATAATTTTTCTCCATAGTGAAAAGAAGGAATTAGTAGTATAAAGGCCTTGAGAAAATGAAATACATCCAAATCATCAACATAGAGTGGTCGGAATAGGAATAGAGTAATGTTTTTGGTGTTGGATCATTTGAAACAAGCTATAATTGGTAGTGGAATACATGCTATGGAGAAACTATATATGATACATTGTGAAATTATAATAGTAAAACATTTTAAGAGACAATATCCTCTATACTTTAATATATTTTCATGCCCTGTGGTAGAATATGGTTAGATCAATTTCCTATAGAAGGTATTTTAAGTAATGGGGTGTTCTAAATTTCAATAGGCAACCATTACCATTTATCATTCAAAAGGTGTAGTTGATCGATGCTATTATTCAGTTAATAACACTAAATTGGTAGACGAGATTTATCTAATTGAATGTGACCCACATAACAATTTAATACATTAGAAAATTTTATTTAGGGGTTTTCAACTCACGATAGAGAAATAATTCTTAGAATTTATGATAAATAATTAAGATTTGATAGTTTCAAATTAAGAAAATTTTACAATAATATATAGGTATGTAACTGATTTTTTCCTGTATATTCATAGAAAGGTTAATTTGTTTTACTATAGGTTTAAAGCTTCATATGAAGGAGAATTATGTTCGTATGAATTAAAATGATATAAGAAACTAATTCAATGTACCAAGAATGTATAATTGGAGTTCCTAGATGGTCTTGTATTCCATGAATATAATATGAAGAATGATATTGATAGATGGAAACGGCGAATCACACATCAATGAAATCTGATCATAATAAAATTAAGTACTCATATTGTGATAACTGTGGTATATAAAATCATGGGGAATGTTTGGTAGATTTTATAATGTGTTTCCAATGTTCTATGTTTGGTCCCAATGACTGTTATTACAATGTAAATAGTGTCCAAAATACAATGATTGGGGTAATAGATATCCAACCATCAGTGAGGTGTTTTAGTTTGAAGGATTTGTTTCATTATGATAATCTGTCTTTGATTATATCTACTCAAGATGGGAATAATAAATTTTTGATGTAAAAATGTGTATAAAAAATTTCCCACTTCTATTGTTGATGTAGGTCCATCTAATTACTTAGAAATGGGCTTGTTACTGGTTAATTCAAATAATGATAATACCATGTTTGACATGATATATTTTCATTCATTTATTCTTGATATTTTTCAGGAAAATATGGACTATCTTATTTGAAAATTATAAAATAATGGTTGAGGAAAAATATTGGTGGAAATTTTAAACAAAGAATGATTTATGGGAATCTTATTATTTTTATTACTTGGATGTTCATTCCATTAATTATTGTTGAATATCCCATTATAGAGTTCATTATAAAGTTATTTATGGTTTTAAATTCATTTAATTAAACATGGAAATATTTCAGTTCCATGAATTATTTGTTCAATTACTTTATACTATTGATAACCTTGCAATGAGTTGAGAACATAATTAGGGATAGTAAGGAATGTTATCTTTTTGGTTTTTTTGTAATGAATAAAACAGTTAAAAATTGTGATGCACCAGTACTGATTAAATATATGGATATTTTTTCAGATGAAATTAATAGTGTTATATAGATCTAAAATTTTAATTATGGGATGTAATTGTACATGATGATTATCTAACTTCAAAATACCCTTATTGAATGCCCAAACATGAAATTTTGGGCATGAAAATAGAATTGAAGGATTTTATAGATGAAAGTATAACACATACAAAAATATCATTATAAGGTTCAACTTTTTTATTGTTATAATTAAATTTAGATATATGAGGGTTTTTATTTATTATAGAATACTGAAAAGATTTAATATTATGAACTAGAATCCTTTTATTTATAACAATAATTTTTTGATCACCTCATGAGAGAATATTTTTTTCCGAATATTGATCTCATATCAATGTACCATCAGTTGATGGGGAATGTGGAAATTATTCTAATGGATACATGTTCAACTATATATATTCATTATATATTTGGTAAGTATATCATTTTGGAATTCTAATTTACCAACTGTATTTATGGATTACATGAATAAATTTATCAATGAATATTATGATAATATTGATGTAGTGTTTAATGATGAAATATTGGTATATTCAGAATGTCATGAGGTTTATGAAAACAACATGATAAAACATTTCCAAAACATAAAATAATGGAAACCATGTGGAATAATTTTTAATTGTGAATACTTTTAGATAAAAATTTCATTTTCTATGCCTATTTTGTCGAATTATAGGATAATGGCCAGCCCTGTGAAATTTATATTTGATAAAGAGTGTCTATGAACTACCACTGTCATAAATATTCTCATTTTTAGCATTTTAGGATGTTAATAATGGTGATTTATTGAAAAAAAATATCCTCGTTATCCAGCCCATTGACTTATAGAACTTGATAAAAAGGTTAAATTCACCAATATAAATGAATTTTATGATTATTTTGTATATATAAAAAATTAGATAAGTGTGTTGTCTAGTTATTTCATTTTATTATAGAGATGGTGAATTTATCATCTATTATGTCATATCGATGAAGTGACATTGATTCTTTATGATGAAAAATGAAGATTTAATTGGTTATGCTTCACAAAAACTAAAACCTCATAAGGTTAAATATCTTACCCTTGATTTGAAATTAGATGTTATAGTTTCATTCAAAAAATTCAGATTATAATTTACATGTAGTAGTGTATGAAATATATAGATCTCATAAAATTATGAAATATATACTAACCCCAAATGAGTAGAAAATGATGCATAGAAGATGGATGAATGAAATTTAAGATTATGATTGTCTGTCCCATTTCCACACAGTAAAAGATTACAATGAAAAAAATAATTTGATTTGACAAAATAATGATCCATTAACAATGTTACTTCTTAAAATGATAGTTTTTTTATTTGATAAATATTTTACAATAATTCATTTATTTAATAACTTCCTTCAATTTTCTATAGTGTACATACAATAATATCTATCATAATGAATTAGTCAAGCTCATAATAAAGATCATGTCTTACACTAAATAATTTATTTATATTATAAGGGTATGTTTCTTGAACTTTGTACAAGTAAATAATTAGTTATTATAGTTGGAAATAGATAATGCGTTCCATGTGATATTATGTTAAAGATGACTTTTTTTGAGAATTTTATAGTATCCAATTTTATATTCATCATGGAAAACTATGATATATAGGTAACATTTAGAGTATTAATGATGGGATGGAATATGAAGAAAAATTTAATGTTTTACCTTGAAATATTTGAATTATCAACAGTTTAATGAATAACTTAAATTATCAAATGGGATTGTATGATATTTGAAAATTGTTGAGTGGGAATTGGAAAATGTACCCATTAATTTCTTTATGGTATTCCCTAAATAAATATTGATTTTATAACGTTATTTATTTTATTTTTGATTTATTTACAAAATCTATGAATTTAATTCTCATTAGATATTATTTTTATTTAGATCAACATTGTTGAATTTATCTCAATGATATATTTATGTTACATTGTGTTCCAATCTCTATTTTATCTCACTCTAATCCTAGGTTAACTTCTAATCATTGTATTGGACATTAGAAGTCATTTGGTTAAAAATTAAATTAATGTACAACTTTTGATACTAAATCATCTAGATATTTTTGAGTGAATAATTTTGAACATGAGATATATTATTCAATATTTTTAAATGGATTAACAAGGAAGATTTTGTCAATAAGATTTCTATATGGTGTTTTCTTGTAATAATTTCTTCCACGCTATTATATAGACAGAAACATTTTTGGATTTTTATGGAAAGTTGTATTAGACCACATCCATTTTTGATGAAGTAGTAAAATCAATCTCTATGGGACAAAATTATGAAGTGTAAAATATTTAAATGCGTTGGAAATTATGAAAATATGGGAAAAGCTCAGAGAAGGAAAAAATGTGTTTTGAATTACTGTAGAAATTAATTATCTTTGAAGTAGGTTATCATCTTTTTTATAATGTATCTCCAAGGGAAATTTAATGTGTTTTGTTAAAAGGGGAGGCTATGTACATTGTCTATTAGATAATATGAAATTTAATTGAAATTTGGATTAGCTTCTTATCATATGCCTTAATTGGAATTTTTTTTAGTTTGAAAATTTGTTTTATGTTTTTTCATTGAGACCATTTCTTCTAGATTTATCTCATGTTTTGATCCATGAGATAGTTTATTTGGAAGATAAAGATTCATATAAGAATTTTTATTTTCAGAATCATTACCATAGAGTGAATGTAATTTGAAAAAAATAAATTCACTAGATTATGGTTTTTTGGTAACACAAAATGGTTAAAGAAGCCACAGTGGAGTCTGAAAATTATATGAGGCAATGTTATCCACTCATTTTTAATAAGTGATTCAAATTAACATTATGCGATTTCCAAAAGGGGGATGGTAAGAATGTTTAAAACTATGAAATCTATGATTATATTATTTTAATTACATATAAATAATCATTAGTAATATTTAATTGAATTATATTCATTATATGAAAATTAAATTAATTTATAATAAAATGGAACAATGAAATATTTCTTACCAAAAACAGGTTTTCATAGATTATATGTTTTTATTTCAATTTTTTATTTCAATTTATATAATATTAATTTTAATAAAATTATGTTTATTTTTTAAATAAAAATTTAAAAATAATCCAAGGATTCAATTTTTATATTTTTCAGAAATGTTTTATTTTTCAATGAATTTAATAAATTCTTATTATTATTGAATAAAATATTTAATTTTATATTATTTATATTATTTTTTTGTTGGTTTAGTTTTAAAATAAATTGATTGATTTTTATTTTCGAATTGTCAAAATACGAGTTTTAAAATTTTCTTACTATTGAATTTAGTAAAAAATATCTATATTTAGAAATGAGAATTTTTTTTAAAAAAAAATTTCTCAATGAAATTTTCTGGTTAATATTTAAATTAAATTATTGCAATTATTTATTTTAATTTTTTAAAAATGTATTGATGATATGAAATGAGTGGGTTAAAATTTAGTAAATAGTTCTATTCATTATTCATTATTAATATTATCCTTTGTAATTTGTGTTATCATGTTAAATTGTAAATATTGTAATAAATGTTAATAATAAAATGAAAAAGACAATAAAATGAAAAAGAAAATAGATTTAATTTTATTTAATTATTCATTTCCTTCTATAATTATAATTAATTTAGCAATATTTATTTTTATTCAATATTTATGTGCATATAAGCATTACAAATTTTATTTAATGAACAGTCAAAAATATGACAAACTTATTTCTAATAGCTATAATATTGCTAACATCTATGTAGGTAAATTATATTTTTTGAAATACGAATTACATTTATGTTTAAATTTTTTATATTCATCATGGCGATTTATTTAAATTTTTAGTGAAGAAATTACACCCTTATGCTCTCACCAAATGTGGACACACCATAGTTTCATTTTATGGAAAAATAAAATAAATGAAATTAAAAACATTAAAATAGTATTATTTATAAATAATGGTTTATTGTAAAGAAAATCATTAATGATTGATTTATGGTACTTTTTTATTTTAGAGTAACATTATTGAGACATAAAATTTAAATTTGTTTTATTTTATCAGTAATGATGAAAAGGGTTAACATGGGGTTAAAACCAAATGATATGGGTAGAAATTTATTCCAACATTTTTCTAATTATTATTTTATAAGATTATCTCTTCCCATAAAAATCCATGATTTTAAATAATCTAGAGTGGATCAAATTTTTATTGAATATAATTTTATACTAATTTAATATTTAGAGTAATTCTTTGTGTGCCCCTACCATCTCTTATAAAAGGTTTTCTCTTATTCCCTTTACATCATAGATTAAGCCTATTTTTATTATCCATTATGTAACCAAATACAATACTTACATACCTTCACATGTTCTGGATTCCTCATATAGGGAATAGTACAATACATAGTTCACATATATAGTTATGAAAAGTGGTTTTTCAGAAGAAGAGGTATTGTACTTAATTGAGTGTTTTTGTTTTATTTATTCTCCCAACAATATGAAATACTTCATAAACATGATTATATAATTAAAATTATATATTTATTATAATTAGGGGTTGTTATGGAAAATAAATAACTTATATTTTTATTCTCTTCCATCTAATGGGAAATGAAACCCTCGTTTGTGTGTATGGTGGACCACCACCTAGAGAACTGATGCAATTCATTTTCTATCATCATTTATCATGGATAGATTATAAATATATAATTAATTTTTATATATTATATTAAATAAATATTGATCATTTTTAAATAATAATATATCATTAAATTCATATCATTGCATTCATTTTAATATTGATGACTATATTCACGTGTACGTGAGGAATACTGCCACTATGAAATGATGTGATTCATTTTTCATCACCTAATAACATTGATGAAATATATAAATATCAATAAAAAATTACTATGATATTTATGATTATATTATCATTAAACAAGGGTTACATAATAATTCCCTTCTTTATGTTTTTTTCATTGAAAAACATATGTGTTATATATGCATATGTAAGGCCTACCACCCCCATAATTATAACATAGTAAACTTTTCATAAACATATTTCATGATTTATTTTAAATGTATAACAAATACATAACAATGAACTTATAACTATAATCAAACTTATTGTATTTTGGAACTATGAGCTAAATATCTTCAAAACCTATGATGTGGACATAAATAATTTTTTAATTGTAATAACATTGTAATAAGTAGAATGGCATGCCATAATTATCTAGAAAATGTTGTAATAAAATTGAATAAGAAAATCTGTTTATTATTCTCGAATATAAAGAACATACATGGTGAGTAATATACTTGTTAAATGAATTTATTTTTTACATTCTTTTCTAAATGTTTCACATAAAACTCTATTTTCTTGGATGTCAATATTTTAAAAAATTAGTTAAGAAAAGGTTTATATGGAAGAAAAATATTTATAAAGTGAATTTAAAAAAAAATATCATTAAAAGTGAGTAAGAAGGAATAATTTTAAGTTTTGTTTTGTGTTTTTTACAAAATAACAATGGAATTCCCTATTATAACTTAAACATAGATAATAAAATTCACCACTATCTTAAATGATTAATTATGTTTTTATTACAGTAAAATATTTCATATTTCTTCTATGTAAAAAAAATTTCATTTATATATGAATTTTGGAATTGAAAAAGTATTAAATGTAAATAGGTATTCTAATATTTAGATATTTTTTACAAATGGGTTTAAAAGATTTTTACAATAGTTTTATTAATGTAATGATCCATGGAATTTCCTATGAAGTGTTGATCCCCATTATATCTATTATGTATTCCCAAAATATATTATATGATGTGTCTGAAAATATATGACTCGAATACAATGTGAAATGATTATCTTTAATGGATAATTATTTTGGATGAAATTTGTATGGTGTTTCTAACTTTTGGGGGCTTGTAATGGTTTTAAGAGGATGATGTCCCTAGGAACTTATATGACTGTTTTTTTTTCTTTTGAGATTTCATTGAAATTTAATTAATTAAAATTGTCAAATATCTATAATTTTTAAAGGAAAAAATAATACCATTTTAGATAGAAATGTATCTTTATAAGAAATGGGGTTTCATGGATTTTCATTATTTTTTCTATATTAACAAATTTATTATTTTAATGTACCTTAATCAGTTTCTATTCTCTAAGAAGATTTTAAAATGTTTTTTAGAGGTGTCATGGATGAGTAAGTTGAAGGAAGTGGTCAATTTGAATGTTATGAATACTGTTCTTGAAAAAAGAATCATGTTTTAATTTAAAAGTTTTTATTCAAGGAAAAAATTTTACAAAATAAAAGTCACTAATTTTTATATATATGGGTTTATTTATTAATATTTATGACCTAAATATCATAAATTATACTGCTAAAATATAATTGACAATGTATGAATATGAATACTAGTCTAAATTATCTAAAAAATGTAATGTTAAAGGTCGATTCCTTATAGAACTCACATTATATAAAGAATTAACAATACATACTCTTAAAAAGAGTGAAAATAAAATATTATTGTAATATAGAATAATAAAAAATTGGGTTTCCAAATAGGGTATCGTTATTGGGAATTGAAAATATAGACACTATGTTGAAAATAGACCAATGATTCATCGAAATTTAAGGTAATAGTTAAACATTTTATTTTAATAATTATATCAATGATGTGATCTATTTAATTATTATAATTAAATTTAACATGAGAAAGATTTATTATCCTTTTATTTCTATATCATAAGAAAAATTTAATCCATGGTAGGGTTTCAATAAATTTCCACCTCATTTTGGACTTTATGAAATGAATTTTACATAAATAATTTAACGCTTAACAACCTAAAATTAACTTTTAAAAAATCATGAGATCTATAAAATATTGAATATTCATTATTCATGTATTTAGACATTCACCAATGCCATGAATGATTATCACAAGGTATGATAATTTACACATTGAAAAACCTTGAAATGATACATTTAAATCAATAATGTCCAAAATAACAGAAATGTTTCCACAAACATCATTTCATAAATAACATTACATAACCAATAACATCAACATTAAATAATTTATTAAACTAAATAGTGATATCTTACCTTTTAGTTTAGATCCCAAAAATTTTAATTTCATTATTCAAAATGAATAATTCATGTTATTGAAAATTTTAAACCTATGTGTTATATAAACCCAATCCCAATGAGGAAACTCCCAAAATACTATTAATCAACATGAATGATCTTATAATGCAGTTAAACATTGAAAAATATCGTGAATGATATTTAAATATGTTCATGAAATGTAATCCATAACTTCACAACAGATATGTCTGAAAATATTTCCTTATATATGTAGTAGTTTTCAAAAATGAAAAATATTATACTCCCACTATCTAATTGATTAGAATTAACATAACACCAAATAATATAATTTCCCATTTTTTCTAAAGATATAATTAGACTATTTTTCCTAAAAAATATTAAATGTTTCAAATCACATGAAAATACAATACTGTAAATCCTTAAAAGGAATGTTGATTCCCTTAAACATCTTAACCTTTAATGGAATCTATAACTCTAATGTTAACCCCACAAAAATATATGCTTCTAGAATACTTTTTACTCATATAAAATCATAGAACAAAAATGAAAAAAACATCAATAATGATGATTGAAATCAATTTCTAAACAAATAACGAATCAATTTCCGGGTTACTAATAATATCCCATTTAATTGATCAATTCCAATAATCTCTTAATCCCAATTAGTCATTATCACTGCACAGTAAAATAAATTTAATTAGATATCGGTACCATAAAAAATATGTTTTTGAATCTATAAATAAAACAAATGTTGAATAATTATAAGATATTTCATGATTCTTATATCCAAAATATCATTGATATAACACTTCTAAAATATAATTCTAAAATATTTTACATAAATACATCAGTAATTATACATTATCGGTAGAAATATATTATTTCCTCCCATAGAAAATGATTTAACCCTTTTATTAGAGAATTAAATTGGATAATTCCCAATGTCCCCACACATAAGACATTGGATTCCTCTAAAATTGATTTCTGTTTTACCGTTATTTATTGAAAGAAAGAAAATTTCACAACATTTTTCACATTCATTTCGGTGCACAATCAAACTTTCAGGAATTGAATAAAATTGATCTATCTTTCCACTATGGTCATTAACACATAAACTTTCTTAAAAATCATTCTTCCGCATATTATTTGTGTTAATAAGATCATAGAAGTTTATAATGATATTATTATATCATGACAACTAATTATGTAAAATCATAACGGTTTTCCTTCCAATTCCTTTTTCATTTAATTTATCATGAGTAAAATCATTCCATTTTCCCTCAATGTCAACATTTACATGATACATCATGGTTTTAAAAATTATCTAAATCCAAAGGTAATAGTTTTAATAATCATATTAGGAAACCATATAAACAATAAAAATCGTTTATTGGACTCCTAAATAATGGAATTTTTTTTGAACATTAAACCCCTGCGATTATTCATGCCTATCCATGATCATCAACCATTCAAATCATTAATTATTGTTCATAATGGAAATATTAATTGACTCAAAAATATCACCCAATAGGGTTGATTCAAGTGTATAATAAGGGAGCACTCGTCATTGACTTTAATGATGGTCAAGATATACTCACCATACTCGTTCATGAGGTTACTACACATAGATTTATCTACAATAAAACTATAAGCACTTATTGTATCCAGTTATGGATGTACCTTTATGAATACTATATAATATATTTTTTAGTAAAACATAATGATATTATCCTATACTTACACTTATCCAAATTGTTTTCACCAAATTTATCTTATCTTAATCCTTAGTTTCTGAGTAAACTGTTCTATGACACCAACTATAAAGAACCATACATTTCGTGAATAATATGTTATATATTTTTAGATAAACATTCAAAACCAAACTTATAATGACCTGATATTTTAATATATAAATATTACATTATTTTAATTTAATATTAAATACATTTAAAAAATAAAATAATTAGTATCATAAATGGTTAGGGTATTTGAGGACTATATACACAATATTCTTGTTTCAATAAATTTTCTTTGATATATCCCATAAATATCAACCTATTAAAAAAAATATATTGGATTTCCATTCATAAACCAATCAGTATAACATAGAGAAATCAATCAAATGAAATGAGGTTCTTGAATTTTCGAAAAAGGTTAAAAATGGATGATATCAATCAATTATCATATAAAATAATTTGACAAATATATGGTTAATAGATTATAAAAATAGGATAAAATTTCTATTCCCAGTCTATTATAATAACCCAACTACTTGTAAAATAATTTATTTTGATTATGATATTAAATATTTAAATTCATGGTAAATTTATAATGAAATAATTGATATTTATATAAATTAAGGAATCGATACCGATAGAATTCTAACATGACATTAACAATAATAACATTATAATTAGGAACATTTTCATGACCATTAGGAATTGCTTCATGACCACTAAGAATAATAATTTGGATAATTGAACAGTAACGTCACCTATGAAACTATAAATATTATTTCAGTACATTAAAAATCAAAATATTATATATTTATTTCATGGAATAAGTAAATATATGATTTGAAAGTTATAAATTATGTTTTTGTATTTTTCGTGAAACAAAAAATAGTATTTATAATTTTATAATAACTATAATGGTTTAAAAATAAATTTATTTTCATAAAATTGATTTATATATTACTATTTTATTATTATGAGTGTATGATAATTGTATGAGAGATCAATTAATTATACAATTTGTTAATAATTCAATTAGAGTATTAATTTTTTTCGTAATAAATTATAATATTAAATAAAAAATATATCTCGCATATTTGGAAAATTATTTTCATAAAATTTACATCATTTTTGAATTATACACATCTAATAATGGATAGGGTGATTTATTTGGGAATGTTTTGAAATACATGAATTTTTTGTGAATAGTGAACTATGGTAATTTATTGTATACATATATTATAAAATAAATACATTATTCTTATCACACCCAGACAATAAAAAATTATTTTATTTTATTATTTTATATCATTGCATCTTTTCATCGGGGTTTGGGCCGAGTCTCAGTTGGAATTTTGTGTTTTTGCTGATAAATGAATGTTTTAGATGGAAAAAGTACGAAAAATGGGCAAAGCACATTCGAAACTAGGAGGGCTTACCTAGGTCATCGTGAAGCCTGTCCGGTGTTCAAATAAATATTAATAAGATCAATTATAAAATAAAAAAAATATAAAATATGAAAAAAAAATTAAATTAGGAAATTGTAATAATAATAATAATAATGAAAATATTGTTTAATATTAATATTATTATTATTATTATTAAGTGTTATTATTATTATATTACTGATATTATTATTAATATTTTTTTATTATTCTTTATTATTGTTTTTATTATTAAGATTACCCTAGCTTGTTTAAGGTTTTCATCTTTTTTTTCTTTTCTTTTTTATTTTCAATTATTTGTACTTTTCCTTCCCTATTATCACCTCATCCGCCTATCATCCTATCATACCACCCATAGTGTATGCTTCTCCCCCTCCACATGGCTAGAACCCTACTCACAATCCAACAACCTCCCTCACACCACCATGATCTCCCACATACAATCCCAAACTCCCTCGTGTCACCCACACGACCGCCCCCATGGAAGAGCACTTTCCATGCATGATAGCACCTCATGTGATCCCTATATGGATCAAGTTTCAACTAGATTACAATAGATTCTGGACCGATCCATCATGGTATGTATTTCTCACCTCTTCTCTTTCAATTTCCAGCCAATTTGAGGTCTCCTTGTAATCATTTTTAGTTATCCAAAAACCCTAGGGTTAGGATTGACGTGTTTTTGTGTGTCATCATTCGATAGGTTGTGAGGATAGTCACTTAAGACCATTGGGATTTTGGTTAAAAAAATTCCACTAAAGGTATAGTGGATCACATAGTTTTGGTCTACCCGTCAATGATTTCATGGTAGGTTTTACTCCATTATTCATTGTTGCTTGGTTTTTTTATTTGGGGGGTTTTTTAATTTAGTATTCTCTAGTATTTAATTTATGTTGTGTTGGATTATGGAATGTGGTTTCAGATTTTCACCACCTATCTAGGTGAGATTTTATAAATGATTCTTATATTCATCTAGTAAATTTAGGATCTTCAATATGTTTTTGAGTCCTTGATAATTATTGCAGTGAATTTTGGTTAACATTTATAGGGAGTGAACACATATAAAATGGTATGAATGTATATATATATATATCCTCTGGGTATGTGTTCCCCCATTTCATGGGGAATACGTGAATCATGTCAGGGGTTTATATATAAATAAGTAGGTATCTTCGTGTTTGTATAAGGATTTAGTTAGAAAGTACTAAGATCTCGAAGTTCAATTTGGTTCCACCCTATGGTAGGTCCCCTATTCATATACCAATAATTTGAATCCCATTATTTCATTATTGTTTTAAAATCAATATATTTATATACAATATACACATACTATACAATCATGTTTGGGATTCTATAAATTGTTATGATTTTGGTCGGTTTAGTTAGTAAGGAATATTTCAAAGGTGTTTGGCATTTTGGACGGTTTAGTTATAGAAAGAGTAATGACATGTTTGGTTTTACAAAAATACCCAATGTGATTTCCATGTATGAATTTTTGTGTGAACTCGTGGTAAAATGGTGGTTTGAATTTTCTTGAAATAATTCCATTATTATAATCATGGGTTCAAGCATGTTTTAAAATGTGTAGTATATTTGTTGTTCAGTTGATCATTAAGATGATTTTGTAAGATGAAACGTTTTGAGTGATATTGTGTTATAATATTAATGGTTTTACTTATAAATAATTAATCCTATTTGGAACATTGACAATGGTTTTTGAAAAAGGAAAACTACTCTTTATGAATTACCGTTTGTTTTAGAAAATGAGGTGTATGTTGAATGTGTTGATTGTGATATGTTCCTATAAAAGAGGCTTGTGAATTTTTTATGATGGAAAAATTGGGATGTTTTCAAGGAGGGTGATAAGTGTTGAATGAGTGAATGTAATTTTTAATAAAGACAAGGATGTATTAATGTATCTTTGTTTGATTAAAACTCAAAACCATATGAATTAGAAGACATGTGATGCCCAGGGTATCAAAGTGGGAAGTCTAGGAAAAGTATGCAATATAATTTGGAACTTTTTCTCCCTAGTTTCATCTAGAATGATTAACCCTTCTACTCTTACTAAACATGGATGATTATTGGAGACATCTAGGGTTATAGGGATGTCCCCTACTGGTGGCTCATGCATGAGAATGCATTTGGTTCTGGTATTAATAAAACATTTCAATGAGGTACGTAGTTCATAGGTTCCCATTTGTGGAAGTTACCAATTGGGATTGAACAAGGTTCTTATTAATGACAAAGTGTTTGTAAAATGATTTCCATATATTAGTTTTAAGCTTCCTTCCTCCTTTGTAAAAATACACGTTTTTTATTTAAACTATATGACATTCATTTTAAAATTACTATAAATGCTTGTAAATTGTTTTTGAAATGTGATGGAAAGGTAAGTGTTTTTCATTGAGATAGAATATTGCCCCCTATATTTGAAAAAATGGAAAATATTATTTATATGGGGTAGTATTTTCAATATGGTGTGATTTGGGATTATTTTTAAAGGTAATAGAATATGGCGTTATTATTCTTTGGAATTCCTACTGATCATATTTGTTCTCACGCCTATATTATCCTTTCAGTTTCATATTCCTATAGTTGGATAGCTATTGGATCGAGCATGATTTTGGTGTTTGATAGTGACCCATGTTATCCTTTGGAGAAATTTTTTTCTATGGAAAATTTCTATTTCATTTTAGCTTCTATTTTTTTAGTTCATACTTATTTATTTTTCTATTGTTTATTGGAAAAATTGTTCTTAACTATTTTATTTTGATGAATGATAATATTTTCCATCCCATGGGGATAGGGAATACCCTTTGGGCCTTTTCAAGGGAGAACATGGGTTACCGGTTTTGGGATGACCCAGTGTAAAGACACAAATATTCAATGTAATTTTTTTAATTATGTGGAATTATTTCGAGACCACAAAATCTGAATGTGCGTGATTCCAAGGCCTAGAGTGCCCATGATTATCCGTCAATGTTTTGTTAAGATTTAATTACCGTGTATAAACAATTTTCCTAAAAAATTTGAATAACTCTTAAACGGTTTCCCGGATCATAAATATGAGGGAAACATTGCGTTCAAAATAGTGGGTTTACCCTATGTATGACAAAAGTTTTGTTGGTGTTGAACTCCTGTAGAAAAACGGAAAATGACATAACAGTAAATAAAATAATTAAATAAAGTTATTTTATTTTTAAAAAACATATAATTCCTGAATGGTGACTTAGGTTAAAAATCGGAGACCACTACTGAACTTATGAGGGTATACTCTCATTAGGAAGATACTAAAATTGGACGTAGTGGTCCACTAGTGAATATTAGTTATTGGATGTAAATAAAATAATTAAGTGACCATTATTTTATTATAAAGTCCATAACTTCTTAATGGAAAATCAGATAGAAAATATGATAGTACCATTGAGTTCATTGGGGCGTGTTCTATTTAGGCAGAGCCTAACCTCGACCAACATGGGTTGAGGGTGAATGTTATTAATTTATTGAATTTTTTCTAAGGTATATTCAGTAAATGCGTGGGAGGTGTTTTCTTACTTTTGAACCAGTACTCAGATTAAAAATATAAGGGCACCATTGAATTTGTAGTGTCAGGATTCACATAAGGGAGACTTTACATCGACCGTAGTGGGTCTGGAGAAAAAGTTATGTTTTGGCACTTTTTAAAAGAAATAAAAAAAATAAATTTATTATTTTATTTTCATTCATATCATCCAATGGAAAACGGAGTATGGGACCCTCAATTTAACAATCCAATAAATTGCATAACCTTTCATTCTTATGTAACGACGTCATTGGGGAATTAGAAAGGTTCCTAATTAATGAGCCCCCATTAATTCCCCACATCGTTACTTACCATATCTCTCTTTTATATATATGGAGTTTGGGGAGGGGTATCAGTACAGCATGGCCAAGAAATGAATTGCTAAAGGAGTCCTGAGACGTCAGAAACTTAGACAATGGAGCCGATCCCAGCGGGAGGGGACAATTGACACCGAACCTCGAACCGAAGGATGATGTACGAGTGGTGTCATTGGGAACTAGTTGTGGGAATGAAGAACATGATAAACCATCCATCACATGAACTCTCCAATGGGTTTATGATATATGGGGTTTATTCGTTTATGTATTTTAAATGTTTTCCTCTTCCCCATTCTTGAATAATATGAATAATGTGAACCAAATTACTAACGAGTTGATACACGATTCATTAGTTTTTGAAGAAGGTTATTATGGGGTATCTTTGTATGGTTTTGATTATGGTTTAATTCAAATGATTATTAAACCCTTAATGCCCCTCTTGATTACAAGCTAATACAGAGGGAACGGGCCTAATGAACCTGGCCCGAACCCTCCGCTATCTTGATATGATTTCACCTCCAATGAAGAATTCCAGCAGGGTGACACCAACCTGCTATATTGGGGATAACACGTCGATGCATGCCACAACAGGAGGTCATGCCACAAAGTCTGGATGGTCATCAGAGCGGCCGACACCTGCCGGACACGGAGGAGGCACGGCGCACCGCCGCACGCCATCTGTGAAAAAACGGGTTCGCAGCTCGTCAGCCACAAATACAAGAGGAAGGTAGTTGTCACACCATTCGACTGTGATGGAATTAACAGGACCCTCTCTAATGGGTCCCGCATGCCACCTGGCGGCACCACTTGGCGTTGCCGCTACATAGTGGATCGAAAGTCCTTCGGTCATTTGGGAAAACCAGGTGTCGCTCCCCCGGTGGCTGCTAGAGAGGACCCCCATTGCAGGTCGTGGCGAACATCGCCGAGTCTCACCAGTATAGGCCATTGCCTATGCAGGCTGTGCCACCCCCTTGAAGGTTGCTCCCTACGTGGTTTGGGATGCACCCTTGTGGGCCGCCCTTTAGGGGCCTCCCCCTTCCGGGTCGTCCCTTCATAGGTCGCACCCTTCCAGGTTTTCCGTTCTCTGGATACCCCATTGCGGGATAGGTGGACCCTTGCGGACCTCCATTTTCGGACTACCCCTTGCAGGCTAGGTTGTTCTAGGTTATTCTGACCGGGATTGGCAGGACCACGGTCCAACTATGCCCAAAAAAATATTAAAGGGCCATTACATGGGAATCGAGCGTCTGTTTGATGAACCGTCTCCAGTGCTGGGATGCCTGGATCAAGACAATTATTTTTCGTATACTCCATATGATTTTTGGAGACCATTGGAGTATAGACGGGTTGGATCGAACCCCAATCCAAACGGCCCCTAGAGCTAAAACACTTATATCTCCCAGACCGGGTGTCCAATTGTTGCACCATCTATTTCATTGGATGCCTTACGATATGATGGTCCTTTGGGTTAATAATTTGTGGAGATTATTGGTGGTTGAGGTATGACTAATATCTCGAGTGTCTAACTCTATAGAACATGAGTGTACAAGGTGAGAGGAATCCAATGGCTGGCAGTGAGGAGGAGGTTGCAGACATATCCTACGAAGGGGAGTACAAAGTGATCCGATGTGGGTCCGCACCTAGAGGTCCTATGTGGATTAGAACCTCATGGTCCTATGTGGTTTAATACCTAGCGGTCCAGTGTGGATGAGAACCTAGAGGTCCTATGTGGATTAGCACCTCGTAACCCGATGAGGACCCACCTTAGAGCGGCCCATCGTTGTTCAGCGATATACTGATCCTGGGCAGATAAAATCCTATGTGGGTCATTGTGGGGGTTAGTTACCTAACGATCTTGGGAAGAACAGATCCTGTGTAGGTCATTGTGGTGGTTACTTTTCAGTCAATCATGTGTTGGTCAGATTCTGTATGGTCACCAACTATGCCTCTAGACAGAATATGATGATCTAGTTTCACAACCAATCATTTGTACGTCTATACATCAGTGAAAAACCTGGTTTGAGTTGAGACTATATTTGAGCTAAGTCTTTAAGCTATGTTTTACATTTATCTTCGTTGTGATATCTTCTTGGTGATACCTCTGTGGTAATTTAATCTTCATGGTGATATCTTCGTTGTGATACCTATCTAGTATTGTTCCCTTCATGGTGATATCATCGTGGTGTTACCTATGTGGTACTTTTACCGTCATGGTGTTATCATTGCAGTGTTACCTATGTGGTACATTTACATTCACAGTGTTACCTTCATGGTGTTACCTTTTTGATATTCTACCCTCATGTACAAGACAAGTATATCGTGTTAACTTACGTATATGTATAGGAATATTTCTATGTACATTTGTTGATTGCTTCAGGCTTTGTGATTGATCCTTGATTTGTGGTTTTTCCTTCACGGAACATTAACAGACCTACGGGGTCTCGGGGTCCCTACTCAGTATCATTATACTCACCCTTTCATGGGCTTCACCCGCACCATGTTGTGTCTAGTGCATATGACGTAGAACATTTATTGTGATTTGAGGGATTCGGGATTGGGCGGTACGCGGAAGAGACGGGAATACATAGAGTGATGTTGAGGCGATTTGTACCTACCCATCAGGTAGGATCCTCGGAGGATGACTAAAGGGTTGTTTTCCATTTTTAATATGTATTATACCTTTCAGTTGTACTTGTAACTTTACATTTGGACTTGTATTCTGACCCCTTTACTTTCAGTAATCATTGTTTATGATATTAGTTTACATCGTGGTTTCATCTTGTTGTGTTCTTCTATGTGTGTTTGTATATGTTTAAAGGCAATGCCTTTCCATTTTAGGGATATGCCATTTCGGTGCTAGTCACCAGCCCCATGCCTATTGAAGGCAGACATGGGGTAGTCATGGCATGGCCCCTGGGGGATAGGTCATAACAAAGTGGTATAAGAGGAGTTGGTTCTACCTACGAACTTGGACTCTGATATTTTCTGTACGGATATAGTATTATGTGTTATGGGTGTGATTTTCAGTTTGGGGAATCCAGTGTTGGTGCATCAGCCAACGTATCCATACACTAGGACCCCAAATTATGATTTCTGACTCAGCACATGAAAACACTAATTGCGTGTGTTTTTGAAATGTTTTTTTATGATTTCTTTAAGTCTGCTACTCAATCATAAATTAATGATAATGGCACAATTGTTCTTTATCAGGATGCCTCTCCCAAGACTAACATCTAGGATTTCTGAGATAGTATACGATGACAGCCCACCGATAGATGACGCTTCAGTGAAGGGCACTATTATAGAGCCTGCACCTTCAGGTGGTGCAACTGTAGCACCACCACCTGCTGAGCTACATATTCCACTATCCCCACTAGTAGAGGGTGCATGATGACTGAGCGTGTTGCATGAGTTTTAGTGGTAGAGAGATCTGGGGTTCTGAGGAGATAGAGATTCCCAGGAATTTCAGAACTGGTTAGAGGTTGTGGCTGAGTTTCCACCTAGACAAGGCACAATTCAATTAGATGAAGGTCCTAGTAGAGAGCCTTCTATGTAGCTCAGCTGGATAATGAATGTGTTTAAATTACATCAATCTTCTGAAGAGGTTAATTTTTTGTGGACGAGATAGAGAACATTCCTCAGGGAAGGGGGTCTCTTGCCATAAAGAGCTAACGGATGAGTGCCCCTTAGAGCTTCTACAGTTCCAGAAAAATGACATGTTAGTAGCTGAGTATTCGTTGAGGTGTACAGACCATACCATGTACTAGATGAATATAGTAAGATCAGTGATTCAGGGATCGGACCTCCGAGCGAGGTGTGTTTAGGAACTTCCAAACAAGCAATATTCCTCTATGCACTACTACATATGTTATGGTTCTAGATAGAACCATTTTGGTTGAAAGTCCATCGCCAGAGCGGATGCAGCCATTGAATGTTAACAATGGGAAAATAGGAAACTGACACCAATCTTAATGACCTGGGAATGTAAAATATTTTGGGAAGAGGAATTGATTGGGACAGATGAATCTGCAGGGCAACCGACTTGGAAATGGAGTTAGAATAATAGCATGAGGTGGTATACATTTCGACATGTTACAACCACCACCCAACGTGGTCCCCACCAGGCTCAAGGAGCTAGAGTACATGGGAAAGGAGTAGATGCATGTGGTCAAAAAAGTGTGACCCAAGGGCTCTAGAAATGATTTGAGGTATGGAATGTGTCTATTACTATATTCTAGATTAATAGACACAATTAACAATAATTTTTTCTTACCAAGAATCTCATTGCAAAACTCGAGTTTCTGGTTAAACTGAATAATTGACACTTCTATTTGGAGACACCTTTGGGAGGATACTTGATTATCACACAGACACCGATAGTTTGATCTGACCCTTAAAGAGATATTTTTGGT
The DNA here is from genome assembly GCA_963277665.1 of Viscum album. Lineage (NCBI taxonomy): Eukaryota > Viridiplantae > Streptophyta > Magnoliopsida > Santalales > Viscaceae > Viscum > Viscum album. The sequence goes on along the minus strand of OY728132.1, from coordinate 1,843,082,502 downwards.
TGGAACCACTTAGTGGCGGTGTTGAGGCCTTATGAAGCTAGTTCGAGTATTGACCAAACATCCACAGTTCATATTCAAATTGACTATATTCGGAAAAAATGTTGGGGTTTATTTTCAATGTTGGAGTGGGGTTTTCCTTGGTAAGTGAAAAAGAAAACCAAGGCAGCATAGGATAAAATCAAGGATAGGAGGCTACACCCGATCACTCTTGAGTCAGCCAACCTTACCCTCGTGGAAATGAGAGTTTTGGGTTTTCAGTTTCCCAGAGGAGTGGTAGGTGTGGGGACATCTTTTCAAAAGAAATTTCTAGTATTACCTCCATAAAGGGATATGGAATTATACTTTGGATAGGTACTTCCAGAGTTTTGAACCAAAATTATTCAAGGTATCAGCACTCTAATCAGATTTCCCAAAGAAGGGGGAGCCTTTACGAGGAATAGAGATGTGTCAACAGAGCTTTCAGATGATGAGACAGTGACGATGGCTAGAGTTCCTCCAGGACTATGACTTTGAGATACTCTATTATCCTCAGAAGGTGAACGTGGAAGTAGATGCACTCAGCAGAAGCTCTAGTTTTCATCTATTTAGTGAGGCATCAGAGCAGCTAGTTGCGCTGTGGATATCATATTTGGATAAAGATGGAGAAGTTTTCCTCCAGTCTATCACTGTCACTCTGCCAATTCTTCACAAAATTCTGGGGGCATAGCTTGAGACGTTGACTGTGAGGCCCAACGTACTTAGATATCTTTGGGATGTTCTCCTAAAATATTTTTTGGACTATGGGGTGCATGTCGTTATAATTAAAAGAAACACCATGGTACCCGTGATGCTTTCGGAGGAGGTGTTAAGAGAGTTACATACGTCCCCATTAATGGTACATCATGGAGTGGTGAGGATGTACCAAAACCTCCAGCGTTAGTACTGCTGTCCAGAGATGAAGGATGCAGTGACATAGTTTTTATCATGATCCCTCACATGTTAGCAAGTGAAGAATGCATAGAGCCAGTAGAAGTCTTATGGCGACAAGAGGAGAGAGACCATGACTTCCTACATGACTCACCTCGATGAGGTTTGTGGGGGTTTGGCTAGGGAGCCAAGAAATATCTGAGGTTCATCAGGCATTTCTATATTCTCAACAGAGTGGAAGAGGTGGCATATCGTCTATCTTTTCCCCCCAGAGATGAACCATGTGCATAATGTTTTTCTATTTTTCACAGACGAGGTAGTGCGTGCATGATCCATCGCACGTTATCGACTAGGGGGAGTTGATCTTTTACGATGGGGTGACTTTTACGAAGTTCTTAATGGAGATAGAGGGTCGACATGAGTGACTCTTTCATGGAAATTCGATCCCTCAAGTGTGAGTTTAGTGGTCTTATGGGGACCTCCAAGAGAGAACATGGGAGTGTGAGGTACATATTCATGCTCAATACCCACTATTGTTTGATATAAATTTGTTTTAGTTTTCAGGGATGTAAATCTGTATGGTGGAGATAATGTAAAGACCCATATTTTCAATGTAACTTTATTTATATATATGTCATTATTTTGTGTCTGAAAAATATGACAGCACATGATTCTGAGGCCCGGAGACACTGGGATGATCCGTCTATGTTTTGTTAAGCATTTATTAGTGCGCGTAAGAAATTTTCCTAAAAACATGAATAACTACTAAATGGTTTCCCCAATCAGAACACTGAGGGCACTATGAAATCATGATGATGAGTTTATCCTAGGTGTAATTTATGTTTAGTTGGCATAGGCCTCCTTTGAGAAAACCCTAAAATGACATAACTGTAAATAAAATAATTAAATAAAGTTATTTTATTTTTCCAATCCTTATAACTCATGAACAGTGACTCTGATTAATAATCTAAGACCATTGATGATCTTGTGAGGGTATGCGCTCTTTATGAAGATACTAACATTGGCCGATGTGGGCTATGATTGAAATTTTGTTTTTGGATGTAAATAAAATAATTAAGTGACAATTATTTTATTTTAAAATTCATAACATCAACAAGGTAACTCAGATTGAAAATCTGAGATTAACGATGAATTCATTGGGATGTGTTCTTCTTTGGTGATGCCTAACCTCGACTGGCTCGAGTCGAGGGTCAACATTATTACTTAATTGAGGTTTTTTTTTGTACATTCAGTAAACACGCGAGTGACATTTTCTAACTTTTTAACAGGTGCTCGGATTAAAAATTTGAGGGCACTGGTGAATCCATAGCACAATGATTCAATTAAGGGATACTTTAAATCGACCGTAGTGGGTCTGGACAAAAAGTTATGTTTTTGGTGTTTTATAATGAAAAAAAAGAAAATAACTTTTTTATTTTATTTTCATTCAAATCCTCCAACTAAAAAATGGAGTATGGGACCCACGATGTGTCAAGCTAATAGATGGTTTGGCCTATCAATATTAAGTAATGATTTCATTGGGGAATTAGTAAGATTCCTAATTAGTGAGAACCCATTAATTCCCCATTTCGGTACTTACCCTCCCTCTATCCTATATTTATGGAGTTTGGGGAGGGGTATCGGCACCGATTCGCCAAGTAATGAAGTGTTGAAGGATTTCTGAGATGAATAAACCTTAGAGGACGATGCCGATCCCAATGGGAGGTGATGGGTAACACCAAACCACGAACCATAGGACATCATACGAGTATCATCGTTGGGAACCAATTGTTTGAATGAAGAACACGATCCACCATCAAGAGTGGGCACTCTCTAGTGGATTTACGAGGTAGGGTGGTTATTCTTTTACCTATTTTAAATGATTTTGTCTTCTACATTCATGAATAATACAAAGAACACGGTCTAACTGCCTATCGGGTTGATATGTGATTCATTCGTTTTTGAGGGAGGTTGTTTTATGGTATCATTGTAGGGTTTTGATTGTGGTTTAATTCATTTGATTATTAATCCCATACTACCCTAATTTTTTCGAGCTAATGCAGAGGGAGCAAGCCTACCAAACCTGACCCAAACCCTCCACTATCTGGCTTTATGTGTGATTCCATGGAAGAATGCCAATATGGTGACACTGACCGGCTACATTGGGGATTGTGCATTGATGCACGCCACTAGAGGAGGGCATGACAGAAATATGCAATGGTCAACGGATCAGACGACACCGACCAGCCGTGGAGGAGGGGTGGCATGCTGTTTCACACCACCAGTGAACAATGGGGGACATGGCTCATTAGCCACTGCGACTGGGAGAAGGTGGCCAGAACACCGGCTAGCCGCGACTTAATCGATAGGAACCACTCCAGTGGGTCCCGCATGCCACCAGGTGGTACTACATGGTGTTGCGGCTGTGAAGAATACAAAACGGACTTTGGCCATTCTAGAAAACTAGAAGTTTCTCCCCTCATGGAAGCTAGGGAGGAACCCCCCCTGTGGGTTTTCCACACACAACTGAGCTACCTGCCCAGCGGGCTGCTGCTGAGTGGGCCACCCCCTTGCGGGTAGCGCCCTTCGCAGTCTGCGCCTCCTCCTTGGGGGCCACCCTTCACGTGCAACCCACTTTTGGGTGGTCCCTTCACGAGTCGACCCATTTTGGGTCGGGTGACGATCTTGCCGTCTGGGCCACCCCCTTGAGGGATAGGTCATGCAGGGTCTGTCTGATCTGGTCGGATAGAGCCCAGACCCCACTGGGCCCAAAAACATTTAAAGGGCCATAATATTGGAACTCGTCATCCATTTAATGAAGAGTCTATGGAGCTGAGACCCTTGTATCAAGAAAATCATTTTTGGTATACTCCACTTGTTTTTTAGAGAACGTTGGAGTGTGTCCAGGTTGGATCGAACCCAAATCCAACTGGCTCCCCGGAGCTAAAACGCTTAGAACTCAAAGAACGAGTGTTCAATTGACGCACCGTCTGTCGCGTTGGAACCTTTATGACATGGTTTTTCGTTTGGATACTCCTTTGTGGTGCTTAGTGGAGGTCGAGGTATGAATGATATATCGAGTGAAAAAATATACATATAATGAGTGCACCGGGTGTGAGGAATCCAGTGGCTAACAATGAGGCGGAGGTTACAGAAAGATCTTACAGAGGTTAGTACCGAGCGACCATGTGTGGGTCAGCACCTAGCAGTCCGGTGTGGATAATCACCTAGCAGTCTTGTGTGGAACATCCCCTTGTGGTCCAGTGTGGATCAACACCTCATGACCCGATGAAGACCGACCTTAGAGTGGCCTGTCATGGTTTAGAGATCTACTAATCCTGGGACGATCAGATCATGTGTGGGTCATTGAGGGGGGTTTGTTATCTATCCATCCTCGGTGAATTAGATATTGTGTGGTTAATTGAGGGTGTTAGTTACCTATCAATCTAGTGTGGGTCAGACTCCATGTGGTCAACAACAGTGCCTCTTGATAGAATATGATTATCTTTCTTCGTGACTAATCATCTGTACTTTAATACATCACTAAAAAACCTAGTTTGAGCTGAGACTCCATATTAACTAAGTATTTTACCTGTGTGGTAATTTTATCGTCGTGGTGATACCTATGTGGTACTTTTACCTCCTTGGTGATATCTTCATAGTGATACCTATGTGGTATTGTTACCTTCATAGTGATATCGTCGAGGCGTTACCTATGTGGTACTTTTACCTTCATGGTGTTACCATTGTGGTGTTACCTGTGTGGTACTTTTACCTTCGTGGTGTTACCTTGGTGATATTTTTCCTCATGTATGAGAAGATTATATCTTGATAATTTATATATATGTATGGGCATATACATAAGTAGAGTTTTTGACAAAATCATGATTTGTGATTGAGCCTTGCTTTGTGGTTTTTTCTTCGTTAGTCTTTAGGAGAACGATGAGGTCTCAAGGTCCCTACTGAGTATCATTATACTCACCATTGCATGGGATTTACCTGTACCTTGTTGTGTTTTGTGCAGATGACATACATCATTGATCAAGATTTCAGGAAGCTGAGACCTGGTGGTACCCAGGAGAGATGGGCGGACATGGAGTGTTTTTTAGGCGATCTGTACCTACCATTTAGGTAGGATCTTCAAGGAACGACCCATGGGTTGTTTTCCCTTTTTTAGTTGTATTGAACCATTATGTTGTACTTGTACATTTATAGTTGGTATTTTATTCCGACCACATTACTTTCAACACTCTTTTTTAAAATAGCAATTTACTTCGTGGTAGAAACTTGTTGAGTTATACTATGTCTATATGTACTGGTTTAATGGAAATTCCTTCCCGTTTTAGGGATACACATTTTTGGTGTTTTTCGCTAGCCCCTAGCCTATGTAAGGCGGGTTTGGGGTAGTCACATCATGTGCCCCTGGGGATGGGTCGTGACACATGGGTTGGTACATGAAAAAAATGGTATTATAGGATGTTACAATATATTTGGTCTTGTATCATGGGTTAGAGTCCATGTACACCAGATCTAGGTTTTGGGGACATGAAATTCCGATTATGAGTCGGGTGCCTAGCCAGCACACATCATCCTGAGATTCAAGTCGCTAAGTAATGTTGGGTTTTATCTATATTAGTTGGTTATTAGGGATCAATGATTTTTTTTGGAAATGAAATGGGAGTTGGATCATTAGTTTTAATGACCTTGAAGGTCTTGTAAAGTAAATTTGGAGCTAGAGACCTTTTCCATGAAAACTCTTCTTGACTGTGGTGTACTTGGAATATACCTACCAACCATATGACTATGTTTCCCATCAGCACAATTTTCCTCTTATATTGTTTGTTTTCATTGTGGGAACTGAAGTTTTTTAATAACCCTAATTATGTAATTGTGGAAAACATTATTTTAAAATAATGATGGTTGATTTTCAAATAGTGGGAAATTAGTTTTCAAAATTATTTTTAATAAAACCTTGAAAATGTGGATTTTTATAAATAAGATTTTCACACTACTGGAAATATGAATTTTCCCAATGCTTCTATACCAACAGTTTGTAAACACTGTTGGTATAGGTTCCCTTTCCCAACGGTTTGTCCAAACTGGTGTGAAATCCCACTTTGAGGCAATTTTTCCGAACGGTTAGGCCAAACCGTTGGGAAAGGGTAACTTTGTGGCCACCTTTCCCAACGTTTTGGCCAAACCGTTGGGATAGGTATACCATTTCCCAACAGTTTTGCCAAACCATTGGGAAAGGTCTCCCTCATATCAAACTTCAACCAGAATCAAAATCCAGGATCAAAACCTATACCAATAGTTTTGAAAACCGTTGGTATAGGTCTGTACCAACGGTTTTGACAACCGTTGGTGTAGATCCTTTAATTTTTTATCAGTTCCTCTTATCGAGAACATTATATAAATCAAAATTTAAAATAATTATGAGAATATATATATATATATATATTTATGTAATTATGTTCACTAAAGTCTTGATAGGTTAGGGGTTAGGTTGTTCAATGATAAACTAGGGGTCCTGGTATCAAATCCCAGCGAATGTTTTTTTTGAAATACATATTCCAACGGTTCCATAACCGTTGGTATAGATTTTTATATTTTTTATACCAACGGTTTCCAAAACCACTGGTATAGGTCTATACCAATGGTTTTCCCAAAACCGCTGGTTTATCTCTATACCAACGGTTTTCCGAAAACCGTTGGTATAAACCTATCCCAAAAACTTACTTGGCAACGGTTCTCCAAACTATTGGTATATGCTATACCAACGGTTTGGAGGCCTATACCAAAGGTTCCAAACCGTTGGTATAGGTTTGTTTTCCAGTAGTGTCATGAAATAGTCCATTGGATAAATCAAGAATGATTTCAATGAGGTTGAATATTTATAATCAAATCATAGTTTTTATCAATATATGATTGTTTGGAAGAAGTGAAAAATAGATTCGAAATGTTTTTGGGAAATTTTTTTTAAAGAGAAAAATGAGTTTTTAATTAAAAGGATATTCATGAAATGGTGTTAATTATAGAATTAGAAGTGTTTTGAAATGTGGTGAAATGTTATAAAATTGATGTTTATGATTTTAAATTGGGATTAAATCTGGATGGTTAGTGATTTTTCATAATTTTTTATGAGATTTAATATTGGTTTTTGATTTTGGGGCAAGCATTTTTTATAAATATAATTTGGGGGATGAATGTTTTGGTTTTGAAAATTTTAAAGGTTTAGTTTTTATTGTTGGTATTTTAACAAGTATCCACATGTATGGGTATATATGGAAAGGTGTATGGTTAATGGAAAAACTATATGAGGGGGAGGATTGACATGAGGTGGGTGCCAAGTGTTGTATGAAATCCTGAATGTGTGGGGACCATGGGATTCCATTGGTAAATGTGCTACCTGCCAGCCCTAAATACAATCAAAAATAAGATTTTTAATGGAATACTCTTGTGTTTGGTTATCCATGGAGGTGTAGTATGTTTATATATGATTTGGGATTGTTACATGAAAGGTATTTTGATTTTTAGAATCCTTCTTTCATGGAAAATGGTTTATGTAGGCTTTTTTGGTGTGTAGGGTTGATTTAACTATTAATTGTTTTTTTTTCAGAAATGCATTTGGGATACATTTAAGTAGGTTACCTTTTCTATGTTTGGTTTTTGTTTATTGTATGTTTTATCCAAATGGAAAATTTTATTGGGTGCTTGGATTTTCCTTGCTATCCATTGCACACCCCAATAAAATTTTATGCTTATTCGATGTGCGACCATGGGTTATCCACCGATGGAAGACACACTAGTTGATCAATGTAAGGTCATCCTTCTGGGGATTTATAATTGAGTCAACCTCTTCATTTCTGGATTGGCAGATCCTCTCATAGTAAGATGGAATATTCAAAAGGATTTGAATATGTATTTGGTTTTCATGAGTTATATGATGGTCAAGGGTGAAGTTTGACATCGCTAAATTTAATGATCCCTTTGAGAAGTAGGGCAGGGAATTCCCATGAGGTGTATGAATGTATTCTAGGGTTGTTGGTTATGGTTGGGTTTTAAAGTGACTTTGGATCTCATGCCGGGTTCAGTAAAGTGATGGTTCGTGTTTCAACACTAATGAAAAAAATATGGTCGAGAGAGGTCGTTATAGCCATTTATAGGATTCATGTCTTGTTTGGGACTCCATTTAAACTCATTTTATTTATAAGGACTCTTATATTATAGAGATCAGATTCGGTGGGGTCTATCAATGTCATGTTTTCATTTAAGAGCATGTGTTCATGTCGTGATGTTTTTCGAGAACATCTATTTTAATAGAAGAATGTTCTATTTTTGGAATTATATTTGTTTCCATGTTTGGATGGAAGCATGTTCTGTGTGTTATTTTGTTGTCGTATCCTCTATCTAGGTGAATGGAATGAATCATGGGAATCTTTTAAGTCCGCATCACGACAGAAATCCAAGGTGAAGAAAAATTGGTGGAAGGATGTGTTGTGTTCAGAGGTGTAGTTTGGATTGTGGGGTGGATGTCTCTGGAACAAGAAGAAGAAGTTACATTAGGGGGTTTTATCACCTAACTCTGAGTCATGAGACACCTTAACCATTATAGATCCATCCATAGGTACCAATGAGAAGCCGTCACATAGTTAGGAACCCCTAGGGGTGTAATGGATGTTGTTTTAACTTCTATATCTTGTCGAGGTAGTGGGGACATATTGAGGTTTTAGTGTGGTAGGATCATGTTAATGGTTCTATTAAGTTACATGATACATGGGGACATCATGTCCATTTCATGACCCTTGTGGGTAGATGGATTCATCTATTGTTATAAATTTTTGCAGTTTCCCCATTCCCTCGATACACAATGGGTGTTACCTTGTAGATGTGACTTTACCTATGTCTTTTAATGTATGATTAGCCATATATGTCTATTTCCCTTCTTGTATTTATTTTTACTAATTAGAAAATGGTAATTACATGTGAGTGGTGATCCATTTAGTTTATTCTGGTTGGTTTGGAGTTCCAATAATATGGGACGCTTTCGGTGATATATTGGGTGGTCGAGAAGCTCCCAAATTAACATTTTATAATTTTTCGTGTCGGTTTTTGGAAGTTAGATGGGCTAGTTTATCTTTATAGTGGAAAGAACAACCATGTGACTTGTTAAAAATACACTAAAATGATTTTATAAACACTATTCCTTATGGTGTGTTGTCATTCCGTGCCTCCCTATGTTAGTCCTCTGGCTTTGTCTGGGGAATGCGTTGTTCTTAAGGTAGGGAGTATATTAGAGCCTCCCAGTGTTAATAATTTTTTTATATGTGTAGTTTCATATTTGATATAGGTGGTCTTATTGGGAGTTATATAACCCTTATCCCCTCTCTTGAGTAAAATTTTAGGGTCGAAGCATGCCCAACAGTGTTGTGAAGAGTGGATATGGTAGTTTATCTGAGTTTGTTAGTAAAATGTATGAGACTCTTGGGAAATTTTTAAGTTGTTTTTATCAGGATGTAGGATTATGAACTTTGTGAACTCATTCCCTTTTGACTGACCAATTAGATGTGTTTAATCATTTGGGGGTGAGTGAAATGTATGAGAGAGTCCATTTTGGTCCCCTGAGATTAATTTTTAGGTCCCTTCCTTTTTTGATAGTATTATTGCATTTTCCTTTTTACTGTTCACTTGGAATCCCCTTTGAATATGAAGGAGATTTAATTTCTATATTAGGGTTAAGCTTTGGTGTGGATTTCTAGGACCAGACAGTGTTCTGGTGGAGAGAATTTCCAAAGTGTGATATTTAAAAATAATTTTATATTATTATTTGATGGTTTTTGATCTTTTCGTCGAGGATTGTTCTGAGTCCTATTTTTAATTTTGAGATTTTTGATAAATGAATTTTTTAGGCTAGAAAAATCCGACACATGAGCAGAGCACCATCAAAACTAAGTGGCTTCACCCAGGTCGTTGTGCAGCCTAGCTAGTGTTAAAAAAATTAATGTGATGATTAATAAAAAAATAAAATAAATTAATAAAAATAAAATAAAATTAAGAAATTGTTTTAATAATAATAAGGATAATAATTTTTAAAAATATTATGATTTTTAATATTGTTTTTATAATTATTATTAATTAACATTATTATAAAAAAATTACTAATATTATGGTTATTATTATAATAAAGGTTAAATTAACTTATTTATGATTTTCTTCTTTTTTCCCTTTTCTTTTTTTCATTTATTGTTATTTTCCTTTTCCTTATCTCTTCCCTCATTATCCTCCCACATTTATCCCATTGCACAACTCAAGGTGCGTAGTGCACCCCCTCCCCTTGGTTAGTTCCCTACTCAGCCTCCGACAAACTTCCTCACATCACCCTAATTCCCCTCATGCTTCCCATACGCCATCCTGATCTCCTTTGCAGCACCTTCGTGAACCCCCTACCTAAGTCCTTTCGGCACACAACACCACATTGTAGTAACCCTCACCGACTCAGATTTCAACGATATTTCACCATATTTCTTACTAATCCTTCAAGGTATGGGTTCATACCCTCTTATCATTCCATATCCAGCCAATTTTATGACTCCTCGTCTCCTTATCCATTCCATCGAAAATACTAGGGTATGGATAGATATGTTTTTATGTTTCATACTTTGATATGTTTTGAGAATGCTCCCATGAGACCTTTGGAATTCTGTTTCAACAACCACCACTAAATTCAAAGTGATTCTAATTGATTCAGTCCACCCACCAATGATTTTGTGTATGGTTTTACTATATTTTTATTTGTATCTTATTTTTTATTAAGGGGTTTTGTAATTTATGGGTCACCAAAATTTAATTTAATGTGCGTTAGATAATTTTGTGTGGTTTTGGGTTTCTAACGCGTCTCCATGTGAGGTTCTATTACCACTTCATAGTTTAACTCAGTTAATGTAGGTTCTCCAATGTGTTTTTGAGTCCTTGATAATTGTTATAGTGATTTCTGGTTAATATTAACAGGGTAATCATGCACGTAAAAAGTAAGAATATATATATTCACTATGTATGTGTTTCTTCGAGGTGTGGATAATAAGGGAATTGGGTCAAGAATTTATATATATATATATATATATATATATAATGTTATGTGTTTTCTTGTAGTAGCTTATAGTTTTTATTCACCAAGATATTGAAGTTCAATTTATATCCACCCTGTGGTAGGTACCCTATTCATATTCCATTAATTTTAATCCCATTATTTCCTTCTTAATTTAAAAAAATGTTTCATATTTATGCAATATACACATGCTATGAAATAATGTTGTAGTTTCTAGATATTTTTATTCATTTGTTTTGGAAAATGAAATGTATTTTTAATGCCCATTTAGACACCAGGGCCTTCTCTTAAAAAATTATTTCTTATATGGTTTTTAATTGGCAATGAATATTTCCAAAGATGTCGGGACTTCCAGACGGTTTAGTTATATGAGTTTTTGACATGTTTGGTTTTAGAAAAATATCTAATGTGATTCCATGGTTTTGTTTTGGTGTGAACTCATGGTAAAATAATTGTTTGATTTTCTTGAAATAATTTCATTGTTGTAAAAATGGGTTCAGTATGGTTTTTAAATGTGTAGTACATTGGCTGTTCAATTAACCTTTCAAATGATTTTTGAATTATAAATGTTTTGATTTATTATGTCAACTAAAATTAAAATTATTCCTTGTAAATAATTAAGCCTGTTTTTTCAATCTATGAATAGTTTGTGAGAAAAGAAATCTCCTCTTGAGGAATGATTCATTGTTTTATTAAATGATCTGTATATTGAATATGTGGATTATGATTTGGGACTATTAAAAAGGATTTTTAATTTTTTTGTGTGAATTAAAAATGGGGGGTTGTTCACAAAGAGGTAGATCAGTGGTGATAGGTGGAATGCATTTTTGAATAATGAGAATGATGTATACATGTATGTTAGTGTGATTGAAACTCACCACCATAGGAAATAGAGAACATTGGAATCTGGGGGTATCAAGGTGGGTGGATTAGGAATAGTAAGTTAAATGATTCATATCTAGTTATTCCCAGTTCTTTATAGAAGGATTTATAGTACAACTCTAAAAAAATATGGACGATGATTGGACACCACTAGGGATACATGGATGTTCCATACTAGTGGCTCCAGTACAAGAATATTGTTGTTTGTGGGTTATATAACACATTTCTATATGGTTCGACATTCCTAAGGTCCCATTAGTGTATGTTACCTATTGGGATTTACCATGTTCCCGTTTATGACATGGTGTTTGAGAAATGATTTCAATTTAGTTGGTTTAGGCTTGATTCGTCCTTTGTAAAAATTCATGATTTTAATTTAAACGATTTATCTTTTGTTTTAAAATGACCATGCATGATTGTAATTTTTTTTGGAAATGTGATGGAAAAGGAATGGTTTTTCATTTCGATATAATCTTCTTAAATAAATTTGAATGAATGGAGAGAAAATTTATGTGTGTGTATTTTCAACATATCATTTATTTTGATTTTCTTGTTAAAGGTAATAGATAGGGAATTGTTATTCAATGGAATTCCTATTTTTCATCGCAGTGATCATGCCTAATTTATCATATCATATTAATGTTTCTCTAGTGGGATCTCTATTGGAGAGAGCATGTTTCTGTGTTCAGTGTTGACCCATGGGGTCCCTTGAAGGTTTGTTGAGCTGTGTAATATTACAATTATTTTTGCTACTAGTGTTTACATATTTTTTCTGTTTATATTTCATTATAATAGTTTAAATCATTACAAACAGTTTCATTTTGATTCTTGACAGTAGTTGCTAGCATGTGGGGATCGGGAATGTCATTTTTCCATTATTGAGGTTTGAATCGGGTCACCTTTTTAGGGAGGACCTAAGTTAGTTAGTGAAGATTCCTTTAGTCATATCTACTGTAAAAACCAAAATCCCAAATCCTGCTTCATTAGTTTTATATTTTATTTTATAATTTTAAAACTACCTGTAGTCTTGATCCAAAATAATACACAAATGAATTAAAAATTAAAAAAATACCCTACTCATCCACTATGAAAACAAAACACACCACATAATCTCCCCCACCCAAAATCATTGTATCTGGTTTAATTTTTTTCTAAATTACCATCCTAAGCTTCTTCCTGAGATCCAATAATTATTAGTCTCACTATAATGCCAAAACCAAGGGCCCAAAAAATGTTCTCAAGTACGATAATTCAAATGATAAAATACAATTTTAGTTATATTATTATCTTTCAATTTCCTTTCATTTTATTATACTATCCTAACCAACCATTATCAAACTTACATGATAAAAATAGTATCTTATATATAATAGAATTTTATCATTTTATGGAAAAAGTCAATGTCAAACTTCTTCCCCTTTCCCTTTTATTCTAAAAATGGGAACATAATCTCTCATGTCCCGATTTATCACAATCGTGGATGATCCATATTAATGTTCTATTACATCCTTCATGGATTTTCATAAAACCGTTATTATTGATAAACCATGATTTATTATACATTTTTTTAATGTTCTAGAACTAATATATTAACATGATATTGTATAAAATGATATATGTTTGTGACGATTGTAAAAACTGTGAAATAAATTTAATTGGTTACATTAATTATTTATGGAATAATTCCTCATTGTATAAAAAAATGATATATGTCATCATTTAATGTCCCAGAAACTTATTAACACCATTTCATTCCACTTCTAGAAATTTAGTTTCATTCGACCTGAAATTCCATTTTGTACCAATAATGGAAAAATTGATAGAAATGCCACCAAAATAATGAAAATAACAAAACATTTTTAATAAAAGAGTGGAAATATTCTATAATAATATCAAATAAGTAATTATATATATGAATATGATTTTTTATCATATTAAAAAGACTCTATAACAATTATATAGTAGTTTTGAAGACATTTGAAGTATGACCAACCTATGGTAATGTAATTCTTAGACCAATTTCAATTCCTTGGGATAACCTTCAACATTATTAATTATGAGGTACTAAGATTATTTGGGGAATTTATTTCTATTATAAAATGTTTTGTTTTTTTATTTACAGTGTTTAATCTTCACCCATAATTTTTATCAATTCTCACATTAAATATATGTTATTTTTACAGGGATTTTCATAAAAAATAATTTTTTAAATTTCTATTTATAAGACATTCAAAATGAATGTATTTATGAAGGTATTATAATTTCATAAAAATGTTATTATTTGTGGAAATCATTTTATATTATGGGTGGGACCTATATCAACCTCTAATGAATTAGGTATGTTTTTGTTGGAGGTTGATAGTATGGTTTCTCCATGATTAATCTTGATGGTTAAATGATAAGGTAGTCGTAAGGGTTATAAATCATATAGTAGTCAAAATGTGAAAGATCTTAATTAAATAATACCTTATGATACCTTTATAGTATAATTTATGTTTTATATTTTTTATTGTAATCATTTTATTTCAAAATCTAACTATATCATACATATTTGGTGAGATGTATATCATTTTGAAAATGATTTCATATGTTTATAAGTAATTACGGACAAATGATTTCTCTCCTTATTTTTGTGTCCATTTTTTAAATTTTTGTTCACATCCCATATTTAAAACGTTTTTCACATGGTTTAAGGATGGATTTGGAAAAGTAATAACAAACGATGACTGTTGTGATGACTTTTCATGAAAAGATTTCAGGTTTTTATTAAAACCATTTATATTATGGATGAAATGGATAATAATTTAGTAGAACACAAATTGAATTATAGTGGGTATATATGTATGAATTATTTATAATGTTTCCAAAATATTAAACTGAAAAGATATTTGGGTATTTAGAGAAGTGTATTATAATGGAATTTATTAGATTATGTAAATTTCAATGTGAGTCTTATAGATGGTATTAGAGAATGGTTTAGATAACTTCGGTGCTTAGGATGATGTTAATATAATACAGTCAATGAATTTTACAATATCGTTATGTTGAAATGATATATAATTTGATGATTTATATGTTTCTTCATCTAATATAAGTCTGTTTAGAAAGTTATTTCATAGAAGAAACATGGATAATATGGTACGAATGTACCAAGGGGCTTCTATAATTATTAATATGAAACCATTAATGGTGGGGATTAGAACCTTGAATTTTTTGATAGTATTGTTTAGTCGACACAGTCTCTAAATGTAGGTGGAACCCATGCAAGAGAATAACCCGAGCTACCAAAATGGAACATGAAGATAATGGAAAATTTTATTAGGAAACACTATTCTTATTAGTATATATTTTGAACTAGTATTGGATGAATGGTGGATTAATGACGATGAAAAGTCATTAAATGTAAAGCGGTGTCTGAATAAGAAAAATTTTATTCTTTCAATTTATCGTTTTGAAGGTGAATACAACCAGTCATGGGAAATGGTCGTGAATATCAGGGATATGGAGAGATATATATATTGAAATGGGATGAATTTAAAAATAATTTCCTAGAAAATAAATTTTTTCTGTTGATTAGAATAAGATGGAAATTATTTCCATGAATTTAAACAAAACAAAGTAGGCATGACGTCTATTTATAAAGAAACATTCACCTGATTTTGAAGGTATGCTCCATATATTATTTGAAATCTTGAAAGTAAAATCAATCATTTTTCCCAGGATTGAATCCAAGATTATGATGGTACTTTTCATAACATTAATTCAAATGTTATAATATAATTTATTGATGTGTTGGTAGTGTTGAAATGGAGTTTGTTTATGATCACATATTCATTGAAAATAAGTTGAATAAGTGGTGTGAAGGGAAAAAGATGGGTAATAGTCAATCAATGAAATATAATTGTATGAAAAATCAATTTTTATTTTGAGATTTGTGTGGTAAAAGGAATCTCGTATAATACCTTAAAAGGTCCAAGAAGTGTTTCCAATGTGAGATGTTTGGAGATATTTCCCAAGACTACAATGAACTGAATCATTGTGATGGTTTGTTTAATTGTAATAAGAAAACATTAATGTCATTTAAATGTTGTGAGGAGGAGAATTATGCAAGTACAAACTCAATGAAAGAATAGAATGATTGAAAGAAGGCAAATTACAAGAATAAAGGTGTGGTGATATGCTTTGCAACTACGTTAATAAATGTTGGACCATCCAATGAATTTTTATTAGGTACTTTTTTTGTTTAATCATATTTTTTAATGTCTTGTTTGATATGAGGTATACACATTCATTTATTTCTGATAAATGTTCTGGTATTGTGAAAATTTATTCTCAAGTAATGATACCTGACCTTATAGCTAAAATATACCTAGGAAATATTACCACAAAAAATACTATAAGAATATTATTATTGATGTTTAGGGAATGATATTACCTAAAAACCTTGTTATTTTTACTTTAGTAGATTTTGATGTTATTATATGTATATATTGTATTTCTATTCATCATTCAATGATTGATTTTAGAGTTAATGAGATTGTTTTTCAGAAAGTGTTTTTGTTTTCAAACAATAATGATCCCTATAAATTAATAACATATTAGTAAGATGATAAACATAAAAAATATTGAATTGAAATTTATCATTCTCATATATTTGAAAACAAGGTAACTTTATAGATTAATTATGTGACAATGGTAAATTAATTCATGAATTTTTTTCTAATGATTTTCATAGTGTTATACATAATATATTACATAAAATTACAATTTAATTTATTCCTGATGCTAATACAATTTTAAAACACACTTATCGAGTGGCTAATGAAGAACTTGTTGAATTGAAAAAAATGAGGGATTTTATTGATAAAGGCTTAATTCATCCTAGCACATCACCATGTGATGGTCCTATTTTCTTCACTAAAAATAATGATGGTTCCATGAAAAATTTCATTTATAATAGATAGTTGAATAAAATAACTATTATGAATAAGTATCAATTTCCTCATATCGATGAATTTTTTTAGATCCAGAGAGCTCTATAATTTTACAAGATTTAATTGACATACGATTACTATTATATGAAGGTGACGATGGTGGAAATTCCAAAAACAATATTCCATACTAGATATGGGAATTTTGAGTTTGTTGTTATTCCCATTGGTTTGACAAATTCCTTTATTGTATTTGTGGATATTATGAATAGAATCCTTCATGAATATTTGGATAAGATCTATCTAATTTTTATTGAGAATATTTTGGTCTTTTCAATATGTTATGAGAAACATGAATAATATTTAAGCATTTTCCTTTAAAATCTTAAGTAAAAAAGGTTATATGGAAACTTTATCAATTATAAGATTTGGTTTCAATGAGTTTATTTTACTAGGAATATATTAAATAAGGTTGGAATAATTGTTGATCCCTAAAAAAAGTTGGTTGATGAATGTCCAAGACATAATTTATATAAATATTTTTATTTTTCTTATATTAGCATTCTATTAGAGAATGTTTTTTAAAAAACATTCACGATTATCTATCTCGCATAAAAACTAAAGACCAAAAGAGTTAAAATTATTTTTTATTGGAGAATGTGATGTTTGTTTTCAAGAACTATAGAAGATATTATTGAATTCTCTTATTTTGGCTCTGTCTTGTAGAACTGGAGACTTCTTCATCTATAATGATACATCATTGAAGGGAAATCCTTATGTTATGATAAAAATGATTAGGTAAATAATTATACTTCAATAAAACTAAAATATCATGAATTAAATTATCCTGCACAAGATTTTTAATTAGCAGTTATGGTTTTTCCTTTGATAATAAGGTGAAATCATTTATATAGAGCCAAATGTAAAATATATAGTGACCGTTAAAATTTGATTTATATGTTTACCATGAAAAAATGGAACGTGATGATGAGAATATGTCTTGAACTAAGATATGATAATTATTTCACTATCAATAGAAATATTAGAATAGAAAACAATGTAGTGAATAACTTGAGTCAAAAACATCATGCTACATTAACCATGTTATGATTGGAACATGACCCCTTGATTTATGATTTAATGAAATATTCATGGATTTTTTTAGTGAATGAAATTACATTATATTTTTATGTGTTAGTGTGGTCTTTTCTGTCAGAAAAAATTAAGAAAGAAGAAAATTAAGACAATGAGTAATAGAAAAATGAATAATTGGTTAATAGAGGAATGTTTCTTGTATTTAACATTGATAAAGATTGTGTATTGAGATTTAGAAAAAGATTGTGTGTGCAATTTGATTTCCAGGTGAATAAATAATTTTTGGGAGAAACTCTTAGTTCTCCTTTTATTTCATCATAGAAGTATAAATATGTATAGATACCTTCAACTGTATGACAAGTGAGATGGAATGAAATGTGATATTGAAAATTTTTCACATGAAATTTTCAACATGTAAAAAGGTTAAAAAAACATTGACAATAACAAAACGAGATGCTTCCTCATTTTCTAGTGCCTGAGTGGAAATTGGATAATGTATCCATGTAATACGTGGTGGGACTACAGAAGAATTGTTGTGGTAACATTGTGATTTGGGTTATTTTTGACTGACTAACTATATTGGCACATTTTCTATCCCTTCGAGATATTACATCATTGGATCATAATTTTGGACTATAAATCAAATATATTATCCGGTTACAAGGAGTTATCCAAATTTTTTTATCTACACATGATCTTATCATCACATATATATTCTGGATAGTCCTTCAGAATTTAGTGTGAATTGAACTAAATTTCAGGACACCTTTTTATTCTCAATCTGATGAACATTTTAAGAAATCATTAATGACATTGGAGGACATTATTGGAGCATGATCAATGGATTACTCGAGATGTTGGAATCATCATCTTCCATTTTTTGAGTTCTCTTATAATAATGGTTTTCATATTAGTATAAAGATTGTACCTTTTGAATAATTGTATAGAAATCTGTGTCGAACTCTATCATTTTGGGATGTAGTTGGGGAAAGGATGTTGTTCAGACCATAATTAGTAGTGGAAGTGGATGAGAAAGTAAAGATGATCCAGAAAAATATGAGGATATCTAAGAGAAGGTAGAAACGTTATGTAGATAAGATGTGATTATTTTTGAAGAAGGTGATCATTGTTTCCTTAAGATATCACCATAGAAAGGTGTTATGGATTTTGGAAAGAATGGAATGATATTTCCACAGTTCATGGGATATTTTGAAATACTGGATAACCATTTACCATTTTCCTACAGAGTTGATTTTTCTCAAATTTTATCTCAGGTACACAATTTCATTCATGTTTAATTGTTGAGATATTATATGCAACATGCATTTCATGGTTTGAGACCATAATTAGTTCATTTGGAAGAGATCTTTTCTTATAAAGAGAAACATGTTCAGATTCTTGAACATAATGAGTAGTTATTCTGGAACGTGGAAATTCACCATGTTATAGTTTTTTAGAGAAAGAACTCAATTGATGAAGTAACGTGGGAATATTAAAATTAAATCCTGGAAAGGTATCCTCTCTTGTTTAACAAGAAAATAAAAACTGTGAGGACATAATTTATATATTGTCAGGAGAATTTTACAGCTTAGGTACAATAAAATAAAAATCATTATGTATTTAAATATTAATTTTTTTAGAAATATATACTAAAATAATTGATATGTATAAAAATTAAGGAATTTATCATTATAGAATAGAATCTTGACCTTAGGAATACAAACATGGCCATAAGAAATAGTAATTTTTCCAATAGAATAGTAACCTCACCTATGAAACTATAAACACAATTTATATATCTTAAATGTCAAAATATGATATTTTATGTCGTGGAATAACTCAATAAATTTTTTGAAATTAATTAATTAAGTGATGGTGTTTTTTTGGATACATAAATGTTTATTTATGATATATTAATAAATTTGTAAATTTAAAAGAAATTTTATTTTCATAAAATTGATTCATAAATTAATAATTTATTGTCTTATGATTATAAGATAATTTTGTGATACCTTGATTAATTTTAAATTGTAACCATTTTAGTTATAGTATTAAATTTTTTATTTTTTGAAAAAATTATGATTTTAATTAAAAACTATGTAAATAATACATATAAAACTAACTTCTATAAATTTTTTTCATTGATATATTATACATATTGAAAAATAATTAGGTATTTTTTTAGGGATTTTTTTGAAATACGTAAATTTTTGTGAATCATGAAATATAGTAATTTACGGTATATATACTTTATTTGTTAAATACACAATTCCATGAGTCATATGTGATGTAAGAAAAAAAATTAAATTACACCATCATTGTATTATTTTTTTCAATTATCAAATTATTCATAGTTATGAGACAAAATAATAAACAAATGAATAAAATATTCATAAAATAACCTTCTTCTACACTATTAAAACTGCCTCTCACCACCTCTTATTCTCCCACATCAAATCCCTGTAGCACTTTAAATTTCAACCAAATTCACTTGAGAAGCATCTTCCCCACATCTATGACCCGATGGTATCACTAAAAGTAAAAAAACAAGGGGCATAAAGAGAATCTCAAATAAGAGATTTCAAGATATAAAATCCTATTTTATTTTATTTTCAATAACTGCTCATTTACAATACTATAGAAACCCGATACTTTTCACATAAAACTACATGATTATGATTCTAATTTATTTACGTGGGTTGCCTTATGTTTATATATGATTTATTATGTATGATCCATATGTGGAAAGCATATTCAAAAACATTTTATGATGGGTGCAAATATATACTCCTGTAATTAATTGGGTAATGTTGAGCATCGTGATATGTTTGGTGAAATAGTCTTAGTGGTTAACCATGACTTCTAATCCTCTATGTGCAACAAGCCTTGAAACTTTCTAAAATCTTGTTTTATGTTGTATCCAAATTACATGATTCCATGTTTATACGATCTCATGTTATACATGTTATGGTTCAATATGTTCAATTACATTATGTGCCTTTTTATATCATTATGTTTTGATTCCAAATAATTATTGTCAATCTGTATTCTTATTCCTATTCTGTTACTGGTCTTTTTATCTCATCCCTTTGTTCATGTGATCCCCAGGTTATCCTACGATGATGTATGAGAACAATCGATTATATGATCCCAATATGAAGATTAAATAGTGAAATGTTTTCTTTTTTTAGTTTTATGTAACTAGTCATCAAATACAATAGACTTCAAGATCCTTGTATTGTATTCCCATGTATAATTAGTCATAGAACCATATAATTTTGTGTGAAATGGATTGGTTTTTATAGTTGGTGTTAGAGTATGGACTTGTTTTTTTCGGATATTCAGAATAAACTACATTAGTATGAATCTAAATGATGACACTAAGTATAATAAGACATCCATAAATTGTTGAAAGTATAGAGTAATTTTTTATCCAAAAATAAACCCATGTGTGGATACAAATAGGTAGAGGTTGATCTAGAACAAAAGTATCTGCGGGTAAATCTCCATAACATCTCTTTGAGTGGGACTCAAACATAAACAATTGTATGACAACGAGCCTTGATGCACAATTTGTTTTACACTCTTGCGTGATATGCTATGGTAAATCCATGAGCTCTAAACATACCATTATTAAGGGAATAAAAAAATAACCCATTAAATATAAGTTAAGAGATATATCATGGATAACCTAGATTAAAAGCTATGGAATCACAAGTTAGTATATACTTCTCCTTTAATAGTTTATCATTTTATGTTTAATGTTATTTTTTATTATTTTTAGATAAATATTCAAGCCCCCTAATTGAATGTTCTATTTCATAGTGATTGGTGGGAAATAGAATGACATGTTCTAACAATCAATGTGATAGAGAATGTGATGTTTTCCCTAATGATATGACATATATGAATGTAACACTTTCTCAAAACATCATGACCTGACATGATCACATGGATCAAGTTATGAATAATAACTTGAATCATGTATAACTACCTCCTACCCCAAGGAAAGTGAATGTATCCATTGAATCCTTCATTTAGAAATGGCCTTCCATGTTTTGTCTCACTTCTGATCCCATCCTCACAGAATAGTAGTTAATTTCCATTGAAATGATATTCTTGGTCATCTAGTGCTTAGAAAAAGAGAAATTAATTTTGGCGGCCTGTCATTTTTATTTGTAAGTTGATCAGTGGTAAAAAATAATCATGAATACAATGCTCTAAGAGAAATTTATTCCATGTATTATGAGGAATTCAAGAAAAAAAATTTCCACAAAAAATTTCCCTGAACCCTTCTCCTCAATTTGGAAATAGAGTTCCTCAGACTAAAACAAAAGGAAGATGGGTTCTATAGGAAGTATGAAGAAAAAATCACACACATTATGAAAAATATACCTTTTGCGTTGTCATGAACAAAAAAATCAAGGAGGTTTACTTTGTTATTGGACTAAAGTTGAGCCTACAAAAATCATTGGTGATTTGAGACCTGGAATGTTATGATGAGATTTTTGGCTATTCCCTCAAGGTTAAAATTGATATCGGAGACTCCCAGTGATCTCATGGTCCCGGTGAAAAAAAGTGTAAGATAGAGTATCATGTGGTTGGATTAGAAAATAATTACTTGGATGGAAAGATGATTGAACATCGTACATGATAAAATTGCGGGAAGAAGTATCCTGTGAATAGTCTAAAGGGGACCCATAATTGCATCAAATGTGGATGAATGGGGAATACAACTAAAAACAACCGAAGGGATATGAATAATATTGATAACATGGATGACTAAAGGAAGGTTTAGATAAACTCTCATCCATTGGTGAAGTGTTAAATGTGCAAGGAGAAACGAAAGTATGCAAAAAATTGGTAAAATCCAAGGGTTGTTAGTGGAAATAAATTACAACCTCCATGGAAACAAAGAAGGAATTATATTATCACTAATGTCGGGGTTTGTTCAGTAAATGATGTGGTGAAATGTATGTGGTTTATTAATTCATGATCAAGGAACATACTATTTGATTCATGTTCAATTAATTCGTTTATATATTGGTTGTTTAGTAGTACTATTTATACACTACATTAAGATTTGGAAGTTATGTTCTCTGAGAGAACATTTAATGGGGAAATTATTGCCTCTATGGTTTATAACACATCCCCATTAAATTTTTCTGGACTCAACCTCCCATAAATTCTTTTCATACTTCCTTTCGTGAAGTTTTATGATATCTTGGGAATGGATTGGTTGTCTTTATACAAATCCAACATCAACTGTCCGGAAAGGGATTCCACTCTACACATCTATAAACATACTCTAATTATTTAAAAGTGTAAGGAGGAAAAATATTCACAATTATAAATATTTTATCATGTATAGATATTACTACATTATGAGAAAGCTTGTTATGCTCAAATTATGAAGAAAAAGTTAATGATACTTCTCAAAGATATACTCATCGTGAGGGATTACCCTAATGTATTACCGGAATAGATTCCAAATATTCCTCTTAATTGAGAGGTTGAGTTCTCAATTTCACTTATTCCTGGGTCTATGCATGTATCAAAAATACTTTATAGAATGTCCATCGTATATCGAGATTAGTTGAAGAATTAATTATAAGAGAATTTGGAAAATGGTACTGTATGCCCAAGTGCTTCACTATGGGGTGTGCCAGTCCTTTTTGTCAAGAAGAATGATGGTTCAATGAGCCTCTGTTGTAACTATTGTGAGCTCAATAAAACCATGATAAAGAAAAAATATCCCCTTCCACGGATATATTAATTGTAATATCTTCTTCGTAGGGCCATTTATTTCTCTAAGGTGGTCCTTCAGTTGGGATATCACCAATTAATGGTGACAATGTAAGATATTCTCTAGTCTTCCTTTCGAATGATGTATGGACACTAAGTGTTCATAGTTATTCCATTAAGACTCACTAATGGTTTATAAATTTTTATAGATATAATGAATATAATCTTTAGAGATTAACTTGACAAATTAGTGGTAATCTCTATTAAAGATATTCATAAAAACCCCATGAGAATGGAGGATCTTGGGAAACATTTGAATATTGTGCTAAAAACATTGTGAAGGGAGAATATATATGAAAGGTACATTAATTGTTAGCAATGTATGGAGGAAGTATCATTCTTGGGTCATTTTTTCTAATGAAAAAACATATATGCATACCCTTCTAAGACAAATTCAATTGTAGAGTGGCCTCGTCAAATATCTGTATCAGAGATCTGTATAATCCTTGGTCTATTAGGGTATTACAAATGATTTGTCGAAAAATTTTCATGATTATCAAACCCAATGACCAGGCTTAATCGAAAGGGGTTGAAAATTGTCTAGACTCAAGAATGATAATATTACTTAATAGAGTTGAAAAGGAGGCTTACCATTACACCAATACTCCCACTCCGTACAACTGGAGAACTATTTTTGTTGTACAATGATTCTTCAAATAAGTTATTAGGTTGTGTTCTAATGAAAAAGGATAATGTGATATCCTAAACATCAACGAAGCTATAAATACATGACAAAAATTATAATATGCATGATCTAGATTTGGATTGTATGATCATTGTAGTAAAAATATAGCGACATTATTTCTATGGGGAGAAGTGTGATATATCTACTAATCACAAGAGTCTCAAATATATATTAACAGAAGAAGAATCTTAATATGATCCAGTGATAATGGATATATCTCTTCATGGATTATGACTACACAATCCATTACCATTCTGGTAAAGGAAATTAAGGTAGTGGATGCTCTACGTAGATTGGATCCTGCAACATTATAAATTTTGACAATTTAGAAGGATCAAAACATCTTGTATACCGAGGATATACTTGGGAATCACTAAGGGGGTAACATAATGAATCCATTATCAAATGGTATCTAAACCATCCCTTATGGATAAAATAATGGATCCTCAAAGAAAAGATATGGAAATTTAGAAAATGGTGGGAGCTTTCATAAATGGGAAATCCAATGACATCATGATTGACGAGGAAGGAGTTGTATGATTTGGGTCATGATTATGTGTACTATCTGGTCGAGAGATTTAGAAGGGTCTTTTGTATGACTCACATAACCCAACCTTATATATTCACCAAGGGTGCACAAAAATGTATCGAGATCTCTGAGAGAACATTTTTCCTGTCAATATGAAGAAGGAGATTATTAAGTACTTATCAACATTCCTGTCTTGTCATCAAGTGATGTCTTAAAAGAAAATGTCTAAGGGGATGATGCAACAACTATCCAAACTTGCATGGAAGTGAATTGAATTTTTTTTCTAGATGTCCAAGTGCATACATTTGGAAGAAATGATATAAGGGTCATTTTGGATTGAATTACAAAGGAAACACTCCTTATTAAAATTTAAAATATTTTCTCATTGGATCAAGTTTCATAGAGATATACATAGTGGTTGTGTGGTTGCATGGAGTACCACTATCTATTTTCTTCCATTGAAATATGAGATTCACCTCCATGTTTTTGAAAATCCTCTAACATGCTCTGTGAACTAAACTGAACATCACTATGACCTATAATCCTCAAACTGATGGTCAATATGAGCAAACTATTTCAACATTTGAAGATATGTTGAGAGATTATTCTATGGACTTCAAAAGATAATGGGACCAACATGATCCACCGGTTGAATTCTCCTACTACAACAGTTTCCACTCCACCATCTGAATTGCACCAAATGAATCCATTTATGGGAAAAATTTAAGAACACCATCATATTGGAATGAAGTAGGTGAGTGTAAGCTTATATAACATGATATGGTCAAAAAATGGTGTAGAAGGTGAAAACCATTCAGTAGTACATCATGAAATACCAAAGTAGACATAATATTTATGCATAAAATCATCAACGATACCATGTCTTCAAAGCTAGAGACTTGTTATTTCTCAGTATATCACCATGGAATAAGGTCATGCGATTTAGGAATAATGGAATTATAAGTCCTAGGTATATCTACACCTTAAGGATTATTGATCATGCAATAGATATTGCCTTTGGACTAGCATATTCACCTACCATGTCTAAAGTACACGATGACTTACATATATCCCTGTTATGAATGTTCAAACCATATCCTTCACATTTATTATATTTAGATTTGGTATGGTCGTAGAATTATATTTTTTACAAGGAGCAAACAATGTAGATAATTGATTATAGAGATAATGTTTTGTATAATAATAGAACTCACATGGTCAAGAAACTATGGAGGAAGCATATGTACGCAGAGGCAACACTGGAACTGGATGAGGAAATGATGGAAATGTGTCCGCACATATTTTCTTCATGGAAAGTAAAATGAAATTTTCACGGTGAAATTTCATAAGGGTGGAAGAATGTAATGAACCAATGTTTAATCAATGGATATTCTATTCTTATAGTTATTTTTTATAATCACATGAAATCACAACACAATGAAATACGAATTACTATGTGACCATTGAATATAATATTTTATCTTTTGTTATTTGAATTTTGAAAATATGACATACACGATTATGATCAATATGACATTTGGATTTTGATAAGATGAACATAATTTTTTGGTGAATACTAACACACCCTTATGAATGGTGATATACCCCTGTGAATAGAAATGTGACCCTTATGAATATTAAATATTATAAATTAATTGTAACCACACCCATGTAATTATGAATAAAACATAAATATCTTATAAGTGACAATATGAAAATTATAAAATTATTTGTATTTATGTATGTCATAAATAGTTAATTACAAATAATTATTTAATTTAAAATTGTATTTATTTTCAAATAATATGTTCATAATTAACAGTATTATGTCTTATGGTTTTAAGATAATTTTATAAAAACTTATATATTTTTTAATGACTTATCAAATCTTTTATAGTTATAAAATTGTTATTTTTCATATAAATAGTGATTATAATTAAAAATTCAATTTATCATTATAATGGAAATGTTTTTGAATTTTTATTTATTTTTGGATTCTACATGATGAATAATGGTAGGGGTAAATTGTAGAGATTTTTCTAAAACACTTGATTTATTAGTGCATAGTACAATATTATAATTTACGATAAAAGATAAATAAATTAACTTCGGCATCATAATTGTGTCATGGATGATGTAAATGAACATTGGTTTGAAATATCATGGACACATTACAATTTTTTTCACATGAATCATCACTCTTTCTTTTCATGAGTAAAATATTAATATAAAAAATAAAATATTTTGAAAACCCACCCTCACCCACCTCTTATCTTCACTCCTCTCAAGCCTTGTGCCTTACCTAAATTCTAGTCAAATATTTCTAAATTTTTTGAACCCATGTATATTGGCCCTTGGTCTCCTCAAAAAATCAAATCATCTACCCTTAAGAGGATCTCAAGGATGACTAATTCAAGAGGTGAATTCCTCTTTTCAATTCTTTTACATTATTTTCATGTCATTTTTTTATTTTATGTACGTACCTCTCCTCATAAAAATGTAATTAAAACTCATGTACATAACATATACTAGAAATTTTTTATGATAATGTAATATGATATTATCGTTTTCCCTTTTCCCTTATGTTATACTAGTATTAAAAATGCTATCTAAGATTGTTTTAATTTACCACATTCAAAGATGATGGGATTTCAATTTCTATTATCATATTAAATTATAGTCATGAAACCGTAATTATGGATGAACCAAAGTATAATATATGCCTTAGGTCTTATCTAGATTTATGGAATGATTTTGTACACATTGTATCAGTTTATAAAAAAATGTGTTCGTCGTGATTAAAAACCCATTAGTTAACCCAAAAGGGTATCACTATAGATATATTTAATGATTCATATTCACTCCAAGTCCCAATTTTAAACATAAAACCATGTAACCTTATGTATTTTAAATAATAAAATATAAAACCGATTCTAGAAACCCATCATTATTTTACATGATTATTCATTCATATGAAAATAGGTCATGAAACAAACGGACCCGAAGAATGAAATTGAACCTCATAACCAATCAAAAATGCTCTAAATAAACATAAAAGTTTAAACTAAATAAATTATTCGTAAAATAGGATATTTAATTATTAATTATGGTACCTAATTTGATTATTCCGAACGTTAATATCATGTGGAGAACTCAACCATACATATGGTAATGGATTCTTATCGATCCTCCATTATTCCTTCGGGTTTCTCTACTTTAATTTTACCCAAATGAAGTTATCTATTATTTATATTAACATCATAAAAATTTTATGAATATGATCAATAATCATGTAACAATATCCAGTCATTATTATTTTTTAGGTATTTACATGTTTTTAAATGGTTCCCTCCTCACTACTTCACGAAAAGAATACCAGTTTTAGTTAAAGTTCCTTCATTCTTACCCAATTTCATGTTCATTATATCATCTATTTTATGCCACCATTGTATTTCTAATTTTTTTCATTTTTATGAAAAAATTCTTGTTAAATTATTTTTTATATAAAATATTATGTTCTTTTCTATTTTAAAGGCTCTTTAGTGTTTTCCTTAAAACCGAACCAAAATGTTTTAATGAAAAAATTCCTTAAATGAAATTATTTCATATTAGCACATTTATTGGACATAAATTTTAATTAAATGAAAATATTTTCCATTTTTAATATTCATGTATATTTTAGTTCTTTTCTATCATGGATACATGTCTGATATTTCTATTTATTTTGCATTATTACATGATTATGATACCTTTTTTTTCCATGGGTACCCTTCTATCAATGAATGATTGATTATGTATGATTCTTCATGTGTAAAGAATATTCCTGAACATGTTAATATTGGTTTGACCATATAGAAATGAAATGCCTTAGGTAGTGTTGAGTCTCATGAGACATTATGTGAAACGGTCTTGGCAGTTATCATTGACTTGTGATTCCATGTGCAATAGTTTTTGTGGTTAACCATGGCTTGTGGTCTTCTAAATGCAACGAGTCATGACTAGTTATAAATTTATTTTTTTAATATTCTACCACATTACTATGATTATATGTTTATATGATCCCGAGGTATACATATTAGGGTTCCATATGTTCAATTACATTATATCCCTTTTTATATCATTACGTCGTGATTCCTAACAAATTTGTTAAAGCTTTATTCTTATGCTTATTCCTTTACTGGGATTTTTAGCTCACCCCTTTGTTTATGTTATCCCTAGGCTATCAAATATTGTTGTATGATCACAATCGAATTTTGGATATTAATTTTTATATTAAACAATGAAATGCTTTCTATTTTAAGTTTTATGTACTTATTCTTCAATGATAATAGAATTCAAGCTCCCTGGATTGTATTCCAATGTATAATTACGCATAAAATAATGTAATTTTTTTTGTGAAAAGGATCTTGTTTCTATATATACCATATTTTCCTCCTTTTCAAAGTGGTTTAAAACATTAGTGTCTTATATATACAGTAATGTTGTCATGCTCTTGTAAAAAATCATCATCAGACTTCTTATTCACTACCATTTATTATTGAAATGAGAACACCATCAGTGTTGTGCTGATTTATCACAATCATGAATGATACAATTAAATTTTCAATTTTAGTCCTCATGGATGGTCACAAAACCATTATTATCATTAAATTATATTTTATTATATAAATTATATGTTAGTAAATTTTCCATAACCGATATATAGACTTATTATGGAATAAAAAGTTTTATGTTCGTGATGATCATAAATAAATAAAATAAAGTAAATCATTTTAATTAATGGGTTTTGAAATGAATCATTCTAATATAAAAAAACAAATTACAATGTAGAATAATTTAAAATAATACATACATAGTTACATAATTTTATTCCACTTATGGAGTTTTTTTTCATTCGATATTGAAATTCCATAATGAACCAAAAGAGGAAACCATGAAATAAATGAACCCGAAACAATGAAAACAACAAAATAATTTTAATAAACATGTGGAAATACTTCAATAAGAATTTTCTTAATGTAATTATAAATATAAATATTCTTCCTTAATTTATTAATATCAATATTTAAAAAATTATAAAGGATGTTTGAACACATTTTATTTAAGATGATTCCGAGGAAAGGTAATTCATTAGACGATTTATATTCATCAGTTTAACATTATAATTCATTGATTATGTGGTAATAAAATTATCTATAAAATTAATATTTTAATATAATGTTTTATTATTTTGATTTTCATTTTTCACAAATAACATATTAGTTTCCTCAATTTTCACTTTAAATAAATGATATTTGTCATGGAAGGTTTTTATAAAATCAACTTTTAGTTTTATTTTTTTACAAAATTAAGAAGGAATGATTTTATGCATCTATTCAAATTTTTTGATAATGTTCTGGTTCGTGGGAATTTTTTATTACTATGAGTTGGAAATATATATCCCTCTAATGAATTGGGAATATTTACATTTTAGGTCAAAAAAATAGTTAATCCAAGTGTACCTGTGATGGCTACACCATATGGTAATAGTTAGAGTTGTATTTTAAGGTAGTTATGGGGGTTTCATTGTAAGCTTACTAAGAGGGTTACAAATAATATGTCAGTAATGAGGCTTAAAATATTACATATTTATTTATATATGTTACCTTTATAGTTTTATTTATGTTTTATATGTTTTAAGAAAATATTATAGTTTCACAACATAAATATATTATTCTTATTGGGTTAAAAGTTTGTGTTTGTGAAAATGATTTCATCTTATTATAAGTACACACAGACTAATATTATCTATATTTATTTATATTACCATTAATGATTTTATTTTTATCTTCCGTAGTCATTGAATGTTTTTAATATGATTTTAGAATGGATTTGATAAAAGGAGAATCCATGATTAATGTTGTGAAAACCATTCATGAAATTTTTTGATGCTTTAATATAAAACTTTTGTATTGTGTAAGAAATGATAACTATTTTAGTATTAACAACATTTTATTATATTGGGTTAATAATTATTACTTATATGAAAAAAATTAAACACAATACTAAAAAGATATTTGGGAATGTAAGGAAGTGAATTCTAAAATAATTTACAAGATTACATATTTTTTAAGGCAATTTCCTCATATTTATCACAGACTATAAGCCTAATCCATGGATTTAAAATTTTAATTTCAATTTACCTAAACCATAAGAGGGAGATATCAAAAAAAGTTAGGAACCATATTTTAATTTAATATAATTTTGGCATAATTATATATATAGAAACCATCTCATATGGGTTGGTTATCATCTAATACCATGAAGTCATAGTAAACTTGGAATCAAAACTGGTTTCCTTTTTAAAAATACATTAGGTATCATCACATGTTTATAATAGTTTTAAAGAAACACATAATTTTTCTGACTCTGATTCACATACATCATCTAGTTCCCTATATTGGGCCAATCAAATCAGCCAATTTTCCATAATTATATCATAAAAAATACAAAATTTCACAACTCATTAGAGAGAGATAAAGGTCTGACACATCAAATAATGAATATCATAAATATGTGCACTATAAAATTCTATCATATTCATCATATCATAAATAATTAAATTCATTAAATTCATAAAAATTTAATTGTAGAATAGACAATGAAATATAGATAGGTTCATAAACATTTCATCATATTACCAAATCATAACCCATTGAAAATATATGGGGTTCATAATATTTTTGTAATTTAAATATAACATTACTCTTGGAAAAGGAATGGGTTTCATAAAAATATTTTCATTATAAAAATAAAATTTCTAGGGAATGAATATGGATTATAATCATGAATCATGTTCCTAGTAAAGCCTAAGTAACACCAAAGGATGTCATCATAGATGAAAACTCATTTCCAAATATCTAGAGAAAAATATATTTTGCAAAAATATCCATTCCAAATTGAAATAACATTTTTAAAATATAAAATTTTCCCAATTATTAATGAAATCATTTTCTATGAATATAACTATTGAAAAAAGGGAACATTTAAGTCATCAATTTTTCTAGATGGTAAAAAATAGAATTCGTATCGTACATGTTAAAACCAAAATTCTTTTCAATTTTAGGATAAAAAGTAAAAAACCATCATTCAGAAAACAACAATAAAATTAATTTTAAACCATTTAATAAAATGGAATCCTTAAAATTATCTCCAAATAGTCATTGGGTAATAGTGAAAATTTAATTAAAACTTTTTACAAATCATAGACATGGAATAAAAATGTTTTTTGACTCATGAAAAATAATTTCGATTTTTAAATAAAAAATTATTATTTAATATTTTGTATATAATGTGTTGAAAATTAATAGAAAAATATTATTATACTAAAAATAATAGGATAATAAAATTAAATTATTTATTTTGTGTTAGGTCATAATATTTCATCATCGTAAACCATGTCATTAACAATATCAATAAAAAATCAGATTTTGGCAGAAACTTTTACCATATTCGTAACTTTTGAATCATAATACCCATGAAATCAATACAAAAATATTGATAATTATATCCCCTATTTTTCATTATAGTACTCATACAATCATTTATGGTACTTATATATATTGCATAAAATAAACAACTGGCATATAAGGCATGTGTCCCACATCAATTAAAGTATGGTGAAAATATAATACCTCAGGTACCAACACTCTTAATATAAGGTGGTACATCACGTATAATAAATATAGGATTATTATATACATATTAATTAACCGTAAAAATATTAATTTTACCATATATGATTTACATATGTCCGTTTATTATCTGTTTATTAATTATTCACTGTCAAAACCACATTATGGTTAATAACTGCTCCATATTTCATGATTGTTTATGATTAATATCATCTGTAATTCTAATTTAATCATGGGACAATAATCTAAATAATTAATAAAACTAAATAAATATAATATATATTTATTAAATATTTAATTACTATAATTCACATTTGTATGAGTTTGAAAATGAATTACACCATTCTTTGAGTGGGTAGGCCATATGTACACATGAACACTCTTTCTACATTCTTGACGTACAAAATAAAAGGATTTTAAATAACATAACACATTTAAAAAGTAATTATTATTTCATATACATCAAAAATATTTATTAAATTTATCCTTGTTAACATTACTTCTAATCTTAAGTGATAAATCAATCTTATCTCTTTTTGAGTCGTTAGTCCTCCGTAGAGAGGGGAGATGTTATCGAATTCTCATGGAATTAAATGTAAGAATTTATATGTGATGATATAATTTCATAATTATATTTATGTTATAAATACAACATATATAATTTTAATACATCATTATATCTCTTCGTGAATGTCAGTGATGGAAAAAAATTACATCAGTTCATGAGGTGGTAGTCCTCGGTAAGCATGACTAATGATTTAATTTCCAATTTGATGGAAGAGGGAATATATGTCGGTTATAAAATACTAAAAATAAAATTTAATTATATTAGTTATACTGATATTATAATTTCTTCATATTTTAAATGAATATTAAGGTGGTCTTACACGAAATGAAACAAAAACATCCAGCTAAGAAAAATACTTCTTCTTTAGACAACCTACTTTATTATCACCAAATTCATTCCAAGGAGAGTTCACTAAAAAAGTTTTAGCCTGTAGAATTTTTAAAGATAATTAAATAATTAATTTTGTTAGGTAATTTATTAAATAATGGTTTTCTGATTTCATTAATAGAATTGTATATAGGGTACGCTTCTACTATACGGGGGATGGGACACACAAGGAATTTTTTAAAATAAAAGAATGTGCCCATGATTCAAAAAAGAAATAAGGAAACAAATTGGCTCATTATCAAACAATAGATCATGTTGGGTTGAAATATGGATATTAACTAGATTTTGGAATATATTTTGTCATTTTTCTGTATGTCATTTTATTTTACCAAAGGGGTAACACTTTTTATAACCATAACCATGATAATTATTTTTGACCATTATTAATATTTATTTTGAGAAAAAAATACATTAACCTTATTATAAAATTTTTGTTATTCTGATTATAACTATGGTATAAATTTTTAGTAATGACATCAATATATGTGTAAATATTAAATTGAAAATTAATCCTAGTGACCTGATTAAATAGTGGGTTTATGAGAGAAAATAATCATAAGTATTGTAATTTTAAATATCAAAATTCAACATGATATTGGTTAAAATGAAAAAAATCTATTAGTAAATAATATTTAAAGTAATTTTAAATTGAATATAATTTTTAGAAACTTGTTTCATTTTAAATTATTTAAATAAAAATAATATTTTTTAAAAAATATTTTTTTCACAATTCATTGAAATTTATTCATTCTAAAAATTTCATAGAAATTCAAACCAATTTTATTTTAAAATATTGAATTTATAATTTAATTAAATAATTTTAAATAAAATTTCTAATTGTTTAAAAAATAATCTAATTATTTATTCAAAAATTGAAAAAATGTAAATTATTAGAAAACATTTTTCTGAAGAATATAAAGAATTTATAAAATAAATGTACTTAATTTTTAATAAACATTATTTCTATAAAACCATTATAATTAATTTCAAATTCTCTTCTCTTCATATTGAAAAAATTAAAATGAATGAATTGGTAATAACGATCACATTTAAATAATAATATTATTTTTATATCATGGATCGTTTTAACTCGATGTTGATTGTGACACAATGTATGGATAAAATTAAATGTATTTAATGAAATTTTATAAAATAGGATGGTGTTACATTATAAAACCACTAAAAATTTATCCCTTGATATATATCACTCTAAGTCTGAAACATGATTATACATCTTCCTAATCCTTTCCTCTAGTTCCCATATAGCTTCTTCAAATAAATTTTTTCACCACGAACCGTTAACTAGGCCAGTATTTTTATTACATTGCACATTGTCTCTATGATTCATAACATAAACCTATTTTTATTAATATTAATTAACATGATATAGTTTTAGAAACAATTATTTCAGTTTATTTATAGGATCTAGTAAGTTCTTCGTCATTGGAGATACATAGAAGAGATCATAGACATGCGTGTGGTTTGGTGGAAGCACTAATTGCTAATATACCATCCCAATATGATCAATAATTTACAATAGATATATATAAATAGGGCCTAAAGTTCTTTTTTTCAAAATATCATTAACATATTCCACAGAGAAATTTGTATCAACATAGTGTCATAAACATCAAATTTAGATCATGCTAACAATTGTCATCATAAAATGTCTACTAAATTTGCGCTACCATTATATGTTACTGAATTTCTCTAAACATATATTCCATTTAATTGGATAGATTAGATCCTGATAGATGTATTTCATCACATCCCTGCCATCAAGATGTTGTTAAATTATTCTCCCAATAGATGGATTTGTTTGGAGCCATTCTGAATTTTTGATTATGAGATATTATTATATGAAAAATAAGGGGAAGGTATTGATCCCAAATATATTTTAAATCCATTGAAAAAGATCATAGAACATCCTATTGGTATTTAATTATTATCTAATAAATCTCATCCATATGGGGATTATAATATTTTTTTGATAGATATCAATGTGTCCAAAGTTAGGTAGAGTCTTCTCTGGAATATTGAGGTGAGCATTAGATCCTGAACATATATAATGGAATGTGTTACTCCACTACTTTCTTCATGTGTATCCTTGAATGTTGATTCAAATATTAGTCATCTCAAATAATAATGGATTGTTATAACTTTTAATAGGGATTAACTACTACATATATATCATTACAGTTATATTGACAAAATACATTGTTATGTTTTCCCTTATTGATTTTTGATATGGTTGACGACTATAACATCCCGTCAGAAATTTTATCTCTATATCAACATGTTTACATATGATGTATTGATAAAAAAATCTTCAATATCTCCCTTCATTCAATTTGACTAGAAATACCCTTTCATATCTCTATGCATCTTTTTAATTCATACACGAATAGAGAATGAAGAAACAAAAGCTTCCATTGAAATATATTTATTAAATTAAGGTATGGGAGGAACATAAATACAGTTCTTGAGCCATATCATTTTATCATAATCAATAATAAACTCATGATCACTTCATTAATTCTCATACAGACCCACGTCATCCTTTTATGCCTCTAAAATATTCACTTGGATAGACGGTTAATAACTTATTTAAAAAACATAGTATTTCCCCTATTCATTCCATAATTCTTCATCCAACCATTGGATGTCCAAAAATATTTAATCTTCTTGTGATCCTCATAAAATATAATATTGCATGATCATTTGGCTTAATGAATTAGACAATTTGTTTTCATTCATGGGTTAGTAATTTATTGAGCATTTATAAGCATTAATCAACATCAAACACATCGTAAAGAACATATTATTCTCATTATATGTCAATATATACTTTAAACATTATGATCCATATAACTATCAAACATTTCATTGTAATAATAATGCCTATGTACCATTAATGTAAATATTACCAGAGATAAATATAATTCTTGATTTTGGGGATTATTTATCATTAATCTTCATTTATCATTAGGCATAAGCTATCACTCTATAATTACACATGATAATGAATCCCAATAAATTTCTTTACTGATTACTATAGATTATAGAACTAAATAAACTATGGAATAATTTATGAAAAGGTGCACTGACTTGCCTTCTCCTTAGTTCCTTGAAATTTTCCTCACATTCAACCATTGAAAGGAACATAGTTCCCTTCATAGTTATTTTGATGATTTTACTAAATAGTCATGAAAACATACCCTCAAACCATAAATAATATACATATAAATCAATAAATCTATGGATCTCAAAATCAAAGGGTAGTCTAGGAAATTATTCAAAGATAACTGCCTCCCAAATTTTATATCATAGATGTTGAATTTCACTCCTTCCATCATAGATAAACACCAACATTGAATAGGAATAAAGACCCATACAATGGATGTGATTTGCAATGGAAGTTAATATTTATTGTCATATTATTAGATTATAATTGAATGATTCAATATATCAAGAAATAATTCCATTACAAAAAAATTGATGTGGGATTTATGTAGAGAAATAAAATCCATTCCAAATAGTACATAAAAATAACACAATGGAAGAATGACCATATTTTTTTGAACACATTCCATCAAAATTCACTCAAAAATGAATCATGTACTTGATATGTGATAATATTATCATAAAGGGGTGTTCACTAATATTTCAAAATATAATCATCATGGATGAATATGGAAAACCCCATATACATTTCATGTTATACATGAACTCATATAACTATTCTTGTATTAGTTACATCAATCTTTTTTCATACCTCTTACCACCTCAAAATTATCATTCTATCTTTAATCACTTATTCAAACCATAATGGTAAGCATGACCATCAGTAATATTTAATCATATTGAAAAATCATGAAAATTTTTAAATAGGATTTCAAAATGATGAATATTATATTTAATATATGAAAACGTTGGTTTAACCTTATTCTTCTATGGTCATTATTAAAACACAAATTTTATGGTTTGTAAGGATTTTCTGAATTTTCATAGCTTATCCCCAAGGTGTTTCAAACAAGGGGTGTTTTATTACTTTTTATGATTCACTAGGTGATGATCGATTCTATCTTTATGCAACCTTATCAGATTTATTACACCAAGATAATACTATATCTGAGCCTCAAGAACTTCTATTATCCAAACATTTATATAATTACTTAGAAACTATCAACTCTATCTTTCACTAAATTTAAATGGATTGTTTTCATTATATTAACTTATACTAGAAATATATTTATTGATATAATTAGGGATCTCACTAGTGATTTCTCATCATAGTTTCCAAGGTATAACTAAACCTATCCTTGGTGTCCAACAATAATGAAATATAATTTTAATATATAAATATTAATTTTTTATGAATATTCAATACGTTTCATAAATATGCACTAGAGGATCGTAAAGTATTAATTTAATTGAGGGTTAGGTGCAAAATATTCTTTTTCCATGAATGATAATGAACACATGACATAAATATCTTAACATTTATTATTATTCAAAGACAAACCCTACATAATCATTTCATCTTATCACGGGGAAAGGAAACATAAGAAAGTGTGAGTTCAAATCAGCAATAAGGGTAATCATTGAACATATACATGGATAATCATATGATTTAACAAGATAAGAATATGGTTATTATATTATGAAAATAAATAGAAAGATTCATACCCAATATTGCATTGATCCAAAAAATGATTCATGGGTTAAAATATTATAATATCAAAAGGCATTAACCATAACACTTATAAATCATCAAATATGAATCATAAAACATAATTTCATGTCATATAAGTGTGGAACATAATAGGTTTAGAAAAAATTTCATATGTAATGGTTAACATATGAGAACATAAATTCATAATGGATCAAGAATCAATAGTAGTTTCACATTTCATGAAGGAATAAGAGTAATTGAGTACTTCATATAGTGTAACAAACAGATCTGCATGTTTTACATATCAAATCAAACTCTTCGATCTTTATCTAATAGTTAATCAAGAACAAAATATGGTTTAGCATCATTAATTCATGATATATAAAATAGTTCCCGTTACATTTGGGGGATATCGACGACACCTATCATATAATGAAAATATTCATATGTTTTATATAAGATTATAAATCATTAATCAAATTAAAAACCATGAAAAGAAATGTATTCTGTAAATACTTTTTCATAGAAATACTCATTAAAAATAAATTGGTTTCATAAACATTTCATCATTTAATCATAGATTATCCTAGGGAAAATAAATTAGTCTCAAAAAACATTTCATCATTTCATAATATCATGACCAATAGAGAAGTATGTGTTTTCTTAAAATTGTTTCCTCACAAACATATTCCATCCAAAGAAAGAATAATGGTGGTAACCTTTGATCATTATACAAATATAAAAATAAGTCACATCTAATGATCTAATAATAGATGGAAAATGGTTTTAAAATACCACTTATAACATTTGATGAAGAAAATATGATTTAAACTTTGAAATCACATCATTGTAGTGTATGAAACTCCAAATACTATCGAGAAAAATTCATTGAAAATAACCTTCTAAACTTGTAAAGTAATATTTGAATCAATGATTCTTGATGAAATAAGGAAATATTATTCATGACAGACATTTTAAGATAAAAGGTTCCTTTTATATTTTCGATAAAAATTCAAAAATTAGTTTTTGATAATACAACATAATATAAATTTAATGTTTTTTTAATAAATTTACAATGGCGAAAAAATTCATTAAAATTCATTATTTATTTTTTAAAACATTCATTAATTATTTTTTATAAAATATGGACATATAAGGAAAAGGGATTTCAAACAAAGAGTGAAATAACATCATATTTTCCTCAAAAATTATTTTGGAATGACGACTATATATAGAGAGGAAAATGAAAATAAAAAAATACTATATAGAAATGAACTCGAGGGATGAAAACAAATAGATGATGATATTTCATGACTATAATGTTAATAAAAAATAATACTATAAAAAATTAGAATAAAACATAAAACATTTCCCACATTATAACCATTTTAATAATAAGCCCCAAGAAACAATGAATAGTATACAGATATGTATATCCCATATTTTTCATAAAAATAATCATAAAATACATACATGGGTATTATATACACATTACAAAAAATAAACAAGTGGTTTACAAGGCATGTGTCATGTTGAAATAGTTTGTTAGATATCAATTAACATAAACCTCAATATGATTCATACACATTAGAACCTATTCTATAATTAATAAAATTTAGGATTAATATATTCCCTATAATTTTCAATATTTATATTTTAATATATTATTTTTATATAACCCATTGTTACCTGACTATTAACAATTCCTTGTTAAAATCACGTTGTGGGTAAAAACTGTATCATTTGTCATGTTTGTTTTTGTTTAGTATTTTCGGAACATTTACACTGATCATAGTCCCATAATATACATAATATTTTCCATTATATAAATATAATATTAATTTATTATATATTTATTTATACAAATAAATTAAATTATGAGATAAATAATGAATTACAATGTTCATGGAGATGGAAGTCTGTATGTATGTCTGAATGTTGTTTTGATTTTCTCGATGGACAGAATAAATGGAATTTAAATTATAAATACCTTAAAAATTGTACTAATTATTTCATATATACAACATATATTAATAAAATTTATCCATATAGCTGTCCACATATATTTTCTGGAAAAATGTCTCACATCTCTTCATAAGCTGGTAGTCTATTATGCACATTATTAATGTTATGGTATTACCAAATAAATTTAATAAAGATGTAATATAATATATTATAATTTATGAATTATATTTATTTAATTAATATTATAAAAATAAATTATAACTCCATCAACATATAATTTCTCGAGTGGTGGTTATTGAAAAAAAATTACATCAATTCATGAGGTGGTATTTTTCCATATACATGATTGAAATTATTATTTCACATTTAATGGAAAAGGAGATACTTATGTGGTTATATAATCACAATTTATTATTATTTTAATAATGTGTAGGAATAAATAAAATAAAAATTATTATTTATGAACAATGCATCTTCTTGGGATAACCTCCATATATTATTAAGAAAATCATTTTTATGTGGGTTTCCTAACAAAAAAGATATTTTTATGATAGGGGTAGATATGTAAGGAATTTATTTTTTGTGTTTATATATGAATAAATGTTTTTTGTATATTTTAATATAAGATGAGTGGAGGTTTCATTTTATAAGTATGGGAGTGGACACAATTGAAATTTTCGAAAATAAATTGGTGTAAACAAGTTTTAAATATTCCACATGGATCTAAAATGGATCATTATATAACCATATATGAGATAAGATACAAATATTTCCAAAATATCTATTTTTAACATGTTTTTATTTCATTTTACCGATTATATTTTAAGTTTACCCCCACGGTAAACCCGTTGTAATCATAACCACGATAATTAGTTTTTTACTCAGTTTACATTTCATTTTGAAAAAATTATGTTCATCGTATTATATTACGTTAATCACTATGATTCCAAATATAGAATCCTTTTTAAAAAATTATATTTATATAAGCTTAAAATATTAATTTAAAAATAAAATCTATGCAATGAAAAAAGCGGTTTACCAAAGAGAAACCATTTACAGGTATAGAATGTTTTAATATCTAAATTCAAATTTAATTTGATTAAAATTAAATAAAATGTATTATGAATAATATTAGTTAACTAATTATATATATATAACATATTTATACAAGATTTATCATTGTATTTTATTTAAAAAAATTCTTTTAATAAAAATAAGTATTTTTACTTTTTACTAAAAAATTAATATTTTAAAAAAATTATTAAAAAGAAACACAAAAGAAAATATTGAAATGTTGATTGTAAAGATAAAGTAAATTTTTATAAATAAATATTCTAATAGTTTAATATTTTATTTTTATTATTTTTACATAAAAAGTATCAAAAATAAAATCTTAATTATGAAATTATTTTTTAATCATAGAATGTAATTACTTAATTTTATTTATATAATGTATTGGTATATAATTTATAAAATTTGTTTATTCGTATCAATGCTACAAAATTTATGGTATATATAATAATGATCAATTAAATGTAATAATATTAATTTTAGAATGTGATTAGTTTAAATTATGTGTTTTTTTGTAATGAAAGCTATTAATGAAATTAAATGTATTCAAAAAATTAATTTAATAAAAACTCAGGTTTTCAGTTGACGTTTTGATCTATTCTAGAAACATAATATTTAGGTTTACTTGGAATCATTGAAAAATAAATAGATTTTTCATTAGTGTTTAACATTATATAAATTTATATTCTTCATAACTAAAACCATTATTATGAATATCACACTTATAACCTTTTATCCTAACACGGGGTAATGAATCATAAAAAAGTGTCAGATCTGATCTCAGTTTGTGTAAACAAGGGAGATATAACGTATTAACGAAGCATCAAAATAGAATATAGGTTTGATTAAATGAACTTAACATATAAAAACCATAATATTCATATCATATATCATAACCATGGTTGTTTGAATAATTCTTATATATTAATTAGGCTTTTATAGTAAAATAGTCAATGTACCAGATCCATGAATGTCTAAAATTTAAATATAACATATATTTGTGCAATAAGCATAATTATAGAAAATAATTTCTCCAGTCTCTGAGGATCATATAAAAGACTATTTTAGGTTATTGGGGTCACACACTATTCCATCATATTAGTTGTTTTCCCCCACAACTATTGTAATCCACATTCTAAAGTAGGTTCCACTTTCAATCCATTCCTATTTATATCATGAGGTATCTATACTTACAAAATCATTAGGAGGGATATAAAACCATATATCCACCATCAATTTACAAAAATAGAAATATGTGTTCTTCATAGTCATAAAATATTAACCATATCTTAACCTAATAAAAAGAAATTAGTTTTATAAAAATTTCATCCCAATATAACCCATAAAAAAAATGTGTTTCGTAAACATATTGTAATCATAACCACAAACTATAAATAGAAATAATATCGTTGGTACTAATTTATCATATACCCAATAATTTTTATATAATTTCAATAGGTTTATTCTTAGATATAAAATTTCAAAGACATTTTACTTGGAATACTTCTTTAAGAAAATATCTTTCTCACTTTAAAATTGCATAACTAACATAAACAATTTCTTCAATTTAAACATGTTTTTAAAATAATTTTGAATGTTTTAAAGAAATATAAAAAGTGTATACTGATTAGAATAATGTTAAATTCCATCCATGCTATATAATTCAGAATAGAAGATTCATTTTATATTTTTGTAAAAAAAATCAAAACGTGCCTCATTTAGAAAACAGTGAGAGGATTCATTTTAAAAAATAATTTTAAATGTAAATAATGGTTAATAATTTATTTAAAAAATCAAAAGAATATACTAAAAACATTGTTAAAAACATGAATACGTGAAAAAGATAATAGAGACAACAAATTTTTTATAAAAGTGGAATAAATATGAGTTTCCTTAAAAATACCCTTTCTGTATCTTGAGTATCTCAATTTGGAAAAATGGAA
Organism: Viscum album; assembly: GCA_963277665.1. Classification (NCBI taxonomy): domain Eukaryota; kingdom Viridiplantae; phylum Streptophyta; class Magnoliopsida; order Santalales; family Viscaceae; genus Viscum; species Viscum album. The sequence continues at coordinate 1,843,039,282 of OY728132.1, read as the reverse complement.
TTAAAAAATATAATTAATTGAAAAAATATTCTGCATTAAAATTGATGAATTTCATCAGAGGTAGAAAATATTAATTCATTTTCATATCTCAATCAGAAACAAACCCAATAAAATATGTCATTGTATCATAAAACCCTTACCTCTTTGGTATCTTTTGAATGATAAGCCCCATTGAACAATAACATCAATATAAATTATAAATATCATGCTCATATGGTAAATAAATATATATAACATCAAATGGTATTTATATACACATCATAATATTATATTGGAATATAACATAATATATGTCCCAAAGAAGAAATTTTTTTACAATATACCCATACCTTGAGTTTAAATTTCATTGAAATCACTTTAACCACCTGTATAATAAATTTTAATTTTAGTATACCTCGATAATCGATTAATTTATATACCTGTAATATTATATATTACTAATTTATATAATTTTATCAACCATTTGTTTATAATTATCAACTAATATTGACATTTCAGGTTGTAAAATTCCTTCTTTTTATTAGAATTTCGGTTAAATATCACCATTCCTCATACATTGATCATAATTCCACCATCTATTGAATTTAATTCATCCTAAAAATATCACATAAACTTATAAATTCATTATATATAAATAGTTTCATCTATAAACCATATAGATAGAAAAATGAGTTACACAATTTTTCGAAACGATGAGTCATATGTATCCTTGGACATTGATTTTACATTATGATGGATGTAGTGAAAAAAGGTAAATAATAAATAGACTATATATTATAATTATTATAATATATATATATATATATATTAAATAACCATTATATCTATCCTAATTAAGATCCATCTTATATGTGACTGAAAAAACAAATCATATAACTTCATGGAGGTGGTAATCCACACCTACACACAAGTGACATAATCAGTTTACAAAAGATCAGAATTTTTGTAGGTAGAAACGATATTATAAATCATGAATAAAAATTATATAATAAATATAATATATGAATATTATACCCATAATAATAAAAATACATGATGTGTGGTTATGGAAAATTAGTTTTATAGATACATAAAGATGTTATGTTTTACATACACACTAGCCATACATTCACTTCACAATTGATAGACAAGAAGGGGAATAATTGATATTTCATAATAATAATAAAATGTATGTAATTTTTTTAAAATTATTTTATTGTTTTTTGTGTAATATAATTAATTTAGGGGATGTGGAAGAAGATAGTAAATTGAATGTTCACGGTTAAGATGATTATCATTTCCTTCATAGGCCTACTTTATATCCCTCCTTAAAGACCCATATAATAGTATATTACTAAAATATAAGCCCCTAAATAATTCCATGTACATTTATAAAATATTTTTAAGGTAGTTGTGATATATTGATCAATGTGGTGTAAATAAGAGAAAGGATGGGTTCCATTTTATATGTGATGGGAGTAGAACTATTTGAATTCTATAAAATAATAAAATATAATAAATTCATTATCTATAGAAAGTAATCTAAGTAGAAATATATTAAAAGAAAATTTTGGATGTGGATAAAATTATAGAAACCAATATAAATTGGATATGTTTTTATTATGATTAAACATTATCTTTTGGTTTAAATTCTCTGTTATCATATTTAATCCTTAATCATGGTACTGACTTTTTCATTCCAAAAATTTTATTATTTTATATACAAAGTGAATATTAACTCATAAATGTAAAATGGATGAATTTATAGACCTTATATTATCTCCCTGGTTCTCATTCATGGTTTTATTATTTTTAATAGTTTAATGAAATATAATTTGCATAATATATCATTATTATCATTTTGTAGAATATTCATTTAATTTGACATGAAATACATCATGAAAAATATGAAATTTCCTATATAATTCTTTAATACGAAAATAATATCATTCAATCTCTTAATAATTCTTATAACATTAAAAAAACTGAAATTATGTTATTTTTAATATTTATAATATTATTTATTTTTTTTTCAATTAATTGTTGAAATATTTTGTCAGTGCGACGTAGGTATTAATGATAATAACATAATCACTAAAAATTATAAATAAATTTCAATCATGGAAATATTTTCACAATTCTAAAAATAATTTAAATATTTTTTTGTAAAATTATTTTATCAATATTTGAACAAATAAGAGATATTTAACAGTAAAAGAGTGAAATTTTACTATTTTTCATTCTGTTAAATATTTAATTGGCCATTTTCATGAAAAAATGCCAGATTAAAAATTATATTTATAGAATAATATACCATGTTTATAAATCCTGTATAGAAAAATTAACAGAAATGTTTTTCTATATAATTTAATCATAAAATTTAATTTAATAAATCTAATTAGATTGTTAAAATTATAATATATTTAATTTTACATCTAAAATTATTTATAAAAAATTGTATCTTTATAAATTCTTGAAATAAATATATATTTTTCAGTAAAAATCAGTATTTTTCATTATTTACTTGAAAATAATTTTTTTTGAAAAATGTGAAAATATTTACAATATTTAATTTGGATACGATGCTTTCAAAAATTATTTTTAATTTAAAATATTTTTCTATAATAGTTGAATAAACTAAATATAATTTTTTTTCAGGAACAAATAATAAACAGCTTTGGAGGAAACATATTTATGAACCATATTATGATATTAGTAAAAATAGAAATATTATCTCATAAAAATTAATAAATATATTTTTATTGACTATGACTATAATATATATTTCATAATTTTTTATTCATATTCTTACCCTCCAATTCAATGATTTGGTTTTAAATGTCATAATTAAAAAATAATATTTCTTAGTCATTTAAACATGGAGTTTTGTTTTGTATATGCTATCAAACATAGTGTTATCATTATTGAATATCATAGAGTTACATAGACCAAAAGATTATTGCATGAATTACTTATACAAGTGTATTCTGAAAAATATAAATAAGAAGATATGGGAGGATAAGGACCAAAATAAGAAATACCTTTGATCTTTAAGCAAAACATTATAATATTTGAAGAGAGTGATCTCAATAATTAATACAATTTCATAAATATTCTAAGGAATAATCTAGGTTCAAGATCCGGTGAAAAGAGTTAAAAATGAGTTATAGGGGGGAGATCATGTTAATAACTAAATTTTAGGACTTATAAAAATTTTTTGTGGTTTTTGAATTCTTGTAATAACTATGCAGGTGTTACTACCTATAAACCTTGTACACACTATCATGATAGCCAATATATATATATATTGAATACTAGTTATAGTATATGTGGTGATGAAGTTAAATCCAAATGTAACATAGGGTCTATGTCACAAGATATATTTATGTCAACAGTTTGTTGGTGGGAAATTAACAAGGGATGGTTTTTCCAATTTTATTAATATTTTTCTATTTAATAGTAAAAAATTATAAAGACATAATTATCAAGAAACATTGAGATTCAAAAATTTTTTTAGCAAAATTAATGAATAAAATATGTATAGGATGAAAAAATAATAATAATTCATTTCAACCATCATGAAAATATTTTTAATTTATTATATAATTATTTTGGTCATTTATTAAAAATTGAAATTTTATAAGAGTTTTATATAATATTAATTTTTGATATAAATTATTTAATGTCTCAATCAATTGTTGTATAATCAATTTATGTGATTTATTGAAGTGGTAAATTATTTTTTGAAATGACACAACCCATTTATCAGAAGTCCACATCTCTTATTTAAGTATCTGTTGAATGGAAATCACAGTTATCCAATATATATAAAAAAATTATAATTTTTCATGATTTGTTCAGAAGATAAATTTTTTGTCCAAATAAATTATGAAAAATAATGATTCAGTGAATATAAATTAAATAAAAAATTCAGCAAAAAATAAATAAATTTTTTTCTTATATAGAAACATTCATAATTTTTTGGACATCCCAACACAATTTTTTTTTCCATACATTAAAAATAAATAATAAATAATTTTAAAAAGTTATAAGAGATAAAAAAAATTACTTGTATTAACAAAATAAAAATATTATAGGTAAAAAATCCCATCACACAAATAGTATAGATACTTGTCAATCTTCTAGTTATGAATATAACATCTTGTAACATAAATATTGTTTAATAACAACAAAAAATGAAACATGTTCCTAGAACCATCATGTTTACTATACCATATGCAAAAATGAATATTCACTAAAAATATTAATAACCAACACACATTTTTTTAAATGTGGTGGCAAATAATGATTATTTTGAAACACATACAATTAAAAACCCAATAAAACATCATATCTATAAGAAAAGTGAGCATAGATTACAACTACACAACTATATTAAACTATTTAAAGAAAAAAGTTGGAAAATATAGTTTTCTATGTGAGGTATGGGCCTATTATAGAAATGTGCAATAGTGGGTTGTAGTTATGTGATGTATTTATGGATGTTGTTATAAATATAATGTTTATGAAAGGGGCTTGAGTGGGTGCAACACCACCATGTAATAATTCCACGAAAAAACAACTATAAACAATACCCCTTAATCATGTTATTCCTTCTATCTATTTCTGCTAGATAATCATGGGGTTCTTCAGCTGTAATGAAATAGAGGTATCCATGATTATTGTCCTAGATGGAGACCAAATAATCTATTCTTTCTAGTAGTTTTATCTGGGAATACATGGTTTACATCACTTAGTATTTTATATATGCACCCCTAGAGACCTATGTCATGATGGGGGTAGTTTCACCCATATAATTTCAGTATCTGGATCGTTGTAAGGTATGTGTGAAGTTTTTGACTTATACACCACCATTTCAATCACTCAATATGTAATATTTATATTATTGTATAGGCATTTTTTAGAAAACGAACATCTTGATTATTGGAATGAAAAATTATGTTGGGGTTGGTTCAATTATATATGGTTCTACTAATGTTTAATATTAATCCCATTGTTTATCCTCCAAAAACATAGATGTCATGTATTCCAAAACAATAGCGAATTTAAATATCAGTTAGAAAATTAACATTCATCAATATAAATCTTGTAATCACTCTTGTTGAAGATACCTAAAATAAGAATTTTTTTCATAGCCATGTAATAATATAAGCCTTAGTTAGTACTCTCTGGTCATCATTTTTTCACATAAAAATAAAATTACATTTTCCAAAAATCTCAAAAGAAAAACCATATTCATACATTATGTTCACATTCAATAATTCATCAAGTGAGAAAAATACTTTCTTAGGATTATTCATGTGTTTACTATAAAATATTTCAACATACCAAACATTATTCCCAATAATAATCAGGAATGGATTATTCTAATTAAGGAAAACTATTTGTGGCATAATCTAAAAGACTAAAATAAACATAGAGTAATTATTTATTATAGTTGGTGATCATCATCATATATCTGAACCAAGTTACTTTTCTCCTTTTAATCACATTATTGTTTTTACACTACTTCATGTCGTGCTGCAAATTATTTCAATTGTTTAACATGATTGTTGTCATTTTATGACCACCTACTAATGCTAAATTATCATTCTAATCATGGTTTTTGTTTCCACTCTTAATTCTCATATAAAACATAATTTGTTATCTACTATTAATTATTTAAAGACACACCTCTATAGACAATAGAATTCCACTTTATATAATTGTGGCTTTATTTACAAGTTTATAAAACAAATCCATTGATATGAGTCATCTTATGAGTTTCTCTATAGTAATAGTATTAATATCAACTATATTTTTGATGGAAATTTAAATCTATTTACATAAGGGGTATTTGAATTAGTTTTATTTAAACCAACCCATCCATGACCATATTTATATTTATATTTAAATTGTTAATGTGGAGAGTGAGGCTAATAATGAAATAGTTGATTTTCCTCCATATTTGAGCGAGATGGATTTTAATTAAGTGTGTAGTATTTTTTCCATGTACTCCAAAATTTACATAAAACATATCCCCATGGCCTTCATATATAAAAATCATGTTTTTACATGTCCTTTATAGTGATGATCAAATGTTTCATAGATTAAAAGAATCTTGTAATGGAATACAAGGTCGTTATATTGTCTTGGCACTCGAAAGACAAGGAATGACCACCTCCTATCATATAATCCCTAATAGATTAACCATCATTATTATATCATTTTCACTATAGTTGTTTTTTATATGGTGTATAATATCATATGTACCATATCCTTGACCCCCTTGATTTTTGATGTATAGGATTAGGATTCCACTCATATTTTCCCCGAGCTGGATGGTTTACATAAACTCAAGTGCATATTATCAAAGGCCAAAGGATGTCACCTCACATCGAGGGAAAATGAGGTGTCCATGGGGAGGCAATTCCCTCATTAAAATAATTATTCATATTGGATTAATAATATTACAAATGGGTAAATATTGGAAGACTTAATAATAATAATCCATGATAGGAGCATATAGAATAGTAGAAAACCTAATCATATACTATTAATATTAAAAAGACAATAATGGTATATCATTTCACTATCAAACTAGAAAATACGAACGCAAAAGAATGAATATCATTCTAAACAAAAGTAGTAATAGTGAATCATGACACTATCCAAGAATATAGATCTCCTACATTGTAAGCTTCAACTATTTACATCATAAGAAAGAAAACAAATCAATTATTCAAAGTGAAACACTTACCTTTGACAACACCTACCTGCATATAGTATGCCCATGTTCTAATGGTGGACATGATATGGTGTGAGGTAAATCTAAATAGGATACCAACAACATTTTTGATAACATCTTTTTTTTGTAATATGAACTGAAATAGTGTACACACATGCTTATATAAATCTAAATAAGTACAGTGATGTAAGTACCCATGTACTTTCTTCATACCTCACCTAGTGAAATAACATGTAACTTGTTCGTAAATAACTTAATTACTTATTTATATAAATAAATAGCATGAGTTATTACTAGCACTATTATACTATCATGACAATCATATTAGAAATGGATCTAATTTGAATAAGAAATCTATGATATTATTTTATATTGAAAATGTTACAAGGTGATAAAAAAAGGAATCATTGAACTCAAGGGTTTCCAACTCGGTAGTAACTATAGTTTGGATATATGGATGAGAGACTAATACTACAATAAAAATCCAAGGATTTTTATAATAATGAATCTTATTGATTATGATTGAATCATATGTAGTAAAATAGAATAAGAAATGGATATCCCCAAGGATATAACCAAGTTGTTTCATATACATAGAATCTATGATGTATTCATAGAGAGCATCCATGTCTGTCAGTGATGTTAAATGAGATCCTATGGTGTCATGCCGGGAAATAAATGATAGGAAAAAATTGGGATCCACGATGAGTCTCTCCCTAAGAAACTGTTTTCTCAGAATCATAATGGTGTCCATTAGTGCTCAAATAATTCCCTTGAGATTCAAAAGTTTACTTGATTCTGAGAACTTTTTATAAATATTTCATAGTTTATATATAAGGTACCATAAAATTAATTCATTTAATTTATTATTATATACAATAATTATTCCATTTAAAGATTTGAAAGATTATTCTATGCATTTCATTCAAGTGATATGTAATCTCAAGACAAGTAGTCATTTTTAATTCATTTAAGTTATAATGATTCAATATGGTTCACTAAGATAACATCCATTTGACATGGAATTGGGTTATACAAGTGTGAAACCAATCCATTCAATTACAATCAATTAGGCCTTATCATATAAATATATCCATGAAATTATTTCATTCAATTTAGTAGTGATTATTCATGTGATGAAATTACCTTATGTGGGTCATGTCATAAGAATACACAGTAAAATTTATTATTCAATTCACACTCGATTTAATTATGGAAGGATTGCCATTATGATGTTAAAGTTGAGGCATACATGAATAGTTGCATAGAAGCACATTTCAAATCTAAAAAGGCATAATATATGGAAACACCCTACATTGGGTGGTCTTCATTATTGATATAACCACCGAGGATGAATAATATATATGGTATGAAACATAGATTTCCCACTAAAAGGTAGGGTTCTAAGATCTAAACCTTCCCCAGACACTCAAGAGACCAACACAAACTCACTAATAACCAATATATGGCCCATAGAATAAAATAATACTAAAATATAAAAGGTTCCATTACTGAGTTAAAGGATATGTCCATATAGTATTTCCCTCAAAATGAAATTATTCCTTGAGTTCTCATTTCAATGGTGATTAAAAAATTCATGAGAAATAATATATCCATTGGGTATATAGATCATTCACCCTCTCCAATGACTCATCATGTACATTGATGTGCTTCCACATCACCCATACTAGAGGGACATACCAACCATAGAGATCCATTGTTCTCTAGTCGACAATTCCTATAGTATAATTATCAAAGGAATCACCATTATCAAGCTCAAATTCCTTATAATCAAATATATGGCATAGGTTGGTATGGTACTAGTGATGCATAAAAATGGAAATGATTTTTTCATAACATGATACCTCTAAGGTAGTATAAATAGTTAGGATACCGTACTGACACTCTCTAGTATCTCAAACGACGATACATACTGTTTTGTTATATTATCTTTCCTCTATGTTTGTCTACGAACTATCTTGGGTGATACCTATAGTAAAAAATCATCACTGGAATAAACCTCCAAAGGTCATCGATTGTGATCCACATAATATGTCCCCCTATACTGAAAAGTAGACATACCCTACTTCACCATCTGAACATTTTCAAAAGACTCATAAATGAGATGAGGACCCTTTAGGGCCACCTCACTTTCCTCTATCTATCATGGGGGTGAACAGCCTGGAAAACCATATAAGGAAATAAAATGATAAATCTAAATCATCAAATACAAGATATTATTCTTGGTAGAAGTAAAAAATAAATATATTACTATCTAAAGAACAACCAATACTGTGGATTCATTCATAGAACTATTCCTCTCACAAATGTATCATTAATTCCAACTATCAATTCATCTATGGGTGAAAATATATTATTAAATTTACCAATATACCAATATTTTTCTACAGAACCTACATGAATCGTGAGGTGGAGGGATCATCCACATAAGAAATGGTCGTTTGAGGGACCCGATGTAGTTATATGATGTCGCAGAGATATAATATTCTCATAAAATTATCTATGAATGTCTCTTAGATAAGAGGGAAGAAATATACCTTCACCAGTCTTTAATTAAAAATACATACAGCATCGCAACCTATAGTAGATCTATGTAAATGAAATATGATGTCAGTACAAATATATTCAACTTTCAATTCTTAGACTGGATGTGGATATAAAAATCATGCAGGTATCTAGAGATCTGCCTTCACACACTGATATGTAGAACACCTAGTAATAATGAATTCTATTTGACACTTCATCATAGTACACCAATATCTGTGTCACATATCTCGATACATTTAGGAGATTCCAGGATAATCATTCCTCTATGATTTAGGGAATCTCATACTAGTTCTTCAATAATATATGTTGGAACCAAGAAACACCCATGTATAGGCAGGATGCCATCCCTTCCTATATAAAAATCTGTATGTGGGCCATATACTGAAATACTCTCATGAAGAACCAAGCCTTCTAGATTTTAAAATTATATTTTCTTCGCTATCTCAAGGATTTAAGATGTAACTATCAAGGATAAGAGATAAGAAATGTCATAAATATCATGAAACATTATATATTGAAAAAAAAGTTCGGTCAATTAATTTTCAATCATCACTGGATTCTCCAAAAACATATTCCTCTGTTTTCTGAATCTATGCTTCTCTTACCACATTTCTTTTTCCAAGCATATAGGAAAGATAACCAATAATAAGACTGAAGATATTTGACCCTTTTCCACTGTCTATGATTCTTTTCAATATATATATATATATTAGGCTCTTGTTATCCATATACCCAACAATGTGCTCTCCCAAAAAAATATATCTCTAACAACATAAGTCATGTCCAACTGCATCTAGTTAAATTACATGCATTGGGTAATTTATCTCATGATTCTCCAACTAAAAATATATGTATTCAATGAATCTATTCTCATTCATCAAAACTATTTCTATTTCAATGCATGAATCAAAACAGAACACTATATAACCTATGTCGGGATACAGAATAATCAGAATAAGTGCTAAGACAAGCCTCGCTTTCAACTCCTAAAAGGCTTTATGACATGATTCTGTCCACATGAACATAACACCCTTCCATATAAAGAAGAAAATAGCTTAATCAAGGTGTAACATTCCTTTTATGAAACACTAATAATATTCATCCGTATTAATGAATATATTTTTATAAAACACATTCTTGGGATTCTCCCATTAAAGTACATCACACACCTTCTTGGGGCCAATAGACACTCTCGATTCCAAGATAATAAATACCAATAAGGACCATTTTAGATCAATAAGTGAACTTTATTAAGAATGATATAATGACGATTCTCTCTCAGTGTACTCAAAATGATCTTAAAGTTTCTATCATGGTAACTATGAGTGTATGAATACAACAACATGTCATCTACAAATACTATGATAAAGGAATATATATAAGGGTGGAAAACACAATTCCTAAATTCCATAAAAATTATGGACGTTTTCCTAAGACCAAAAATAATAATTATGTGCCCAAATAGAGAATACATGCTTCGGAATGCTGTATAAGGTATTTCAGTTTTCTTGACTAGAACCTGATAATATCTAGATCTCATGTCAATCATCGATAATACACTAGATTATTGGATATGGTGAAAGAGATCATCTATTCAAGGTAATGGATATCAATTCATGACCATAATATATTCAATTATATATAATACATGTCGAGATGAATGGACTATTATGCCTTTTGGGAGAAAATAATGGGTGAACCCTAGGAGGATGTTCTAGGCCGTATAAGGTCATTAGACTCTATTTCCTCTAACTGCTACCCGAGATCCTAGATCAAAATTTGTTATATCCTTTATAGAGGAATGCAGACCAGAGCAGTTCATGGAATGAGATTAAATTTAAAATCAAACTATCTATCAGGAAGTAGGACTAGAAAAATCATTAGTAAAATTTCCATAAAACAATCTACGATGAGATGAAATTATTCATGAAATAAACCATGTTTCTCCATAGAGATATTAGAATTAAACATGGTCATTGCACCTATCCAAAGATGCTCTGGTCTAGCTCCACAAGCATGGACATCCCACTCACACATGTATAGATAAAATCTACCCTCTAGTGATGTAAATGATATAGTGTGTTGATAATAGTCAAAAATTATTGAAACATTACCAACCAATCCATCATGGGAATAACAAACAGTCAAATAATCTGGAGATAAATGATGTCCCACAAAATGATTTAACCTCCTAACACACATGGTCTATCCCAACACTAGAATATTCCCTCTCACAGTACCCCCAAGAGTGTTTTCAGGCTAATTACTCCAGAGTTATACTATTTTTCTGACCCATGGATTTCCAAAATAGATAAGGATTTGAACGTGTATAAAGAAACTATATCCAATAAATCATATTATATATTAGAGCCAACTAGAATAGTACCTCATACTAGAGATGTCCATGTAGCTTGATCCACAAATATTGGTTGTAATTCACAAAAATGACTGGATCCATGGCCGTATAAAAATTCTACATCACAGTGATAATAGAAATCTCTATTATCACTACATGCAATCAAATTTATGGATACCTCATATATGACCTCCTTCCTGATCACTCCATTCTGTGCTACAACAACTCCCCACTCGATGCAGCATAAAAGAACATGCACCTGAATGTGGAGCTGCTTTAGAGCCTATTACAATAGAATCTAATGGAATGATTTGAAGAAATATTTTATGATTCCATATATGGCGCCAATACAAGAACTCTATTAGGTGTCTATAACACCGAGAATTTAGGTTCCCCATTCATTCACATTGGTGACACACTATAGCTCTACCAGCACTGGTACACAGGATCCCACTACCCTGATTATAATCATCGAGAGATTGGTTTCTACTACTAGAGGAACTATAGGAATGCCTTAGTATTATTCCATTGTTCTTGATACCAGCACCATCCCTCATGATGTGCTCACTAATGAGATCCATATTGGCTATATCAAAGAAGGTTTTTAGGTGATAGATTTTGATGAGTGTATGAATTTCATACTGAATCCCATCTTCAATGTCTCTAGAATGTGAATACTCATTAATGGCTAGAAGGTGTGAAAGGTGATGAATCATAGTGAAAAAAATTGAATATTACATAGATCTCGTATAATCCAAATTTAGATGAATAAAATTTCTATCTCAGTCAGCTCCGAATGTCTAAGGAAACAATAAATCATAGTAGTTAGTCTTGAAATCATCCAATACCATCCCCTGATGGAGACCATAAAGGGTAATAACATCCCATGAGAACATGTCCAAATCATAAATAATGTAAGAGGAAATATTAAACCTATTATGTGGAGGCATTTACATATGTTCAATCATTGAAATGTGGCCTCTTAAAAACACTCAACCACATGTGGGCCACAATCCCCATAGATATTAGGAGGACGATGATGCTAGAACTCACGATCTAGATCATCCATCATAGGTTCGAGTCATTGATCACCATTCGTGGACTTCATCATACATAGGAAACTATCAGAAACCTGATTTTTAGATCCTAGATCAAGTACAACACGTGTTTCCTCATGTGATATTCACGGTAGTAAGAGTGGAAGCTTTGGGCCCATAACCCCTGGAGCATGGTCATCCACACCCTCCTAGTATAAAAGACAAGGACACCATGGAAAATTGATTTATAAATTCCTTGAACATGCCTCAAAACATGATTTATGATGATAGTTATAAACACTAGCATAAGATGAATGTATGAAAGGAATCACTACCATAGTATAATACCCCAGATTCCTTCTTGGAAGGACATGTATTGATTAGTGATCATGTATTAGTTTTAGGGGTTCTAATAGATGAAGAGTCATCTACACCTTGTCTCAATATTTAATTGAATCTATTTATCTTTATTATTCATGTTTCCATTTTCCATTTTACTTTTTTCTGATTTCCTTATATCATGGTTGAAATAGAATTGATCATCAGTCCAAATTACTCAGAGCACATTCACCTTATCACTAAAATGGGAACCCATTTAGTCACATTTTAATTTCTACACTCTGTAAATTAACCATTGCAATAAACAAGGTCTCATAAAACATAATGAATTGTGTCTATAATTCAATCAATCACAACCATGGAAAATCATAATCAGAATACAACTACACCAACCTCACTCAATAATCATGTGATTACTATGAAATACAAGCACTAAAATAAATTTTCCATGGCATATGCATAGAATGAGAAATTTAGGTGACTCTGATTATATATTTAATAATTATACTTCACTTTTTATAATATGAAAAATATGAAATAAGGTCGTCAATAAGAATAATAATAAACAACACCATATAGAATGTGCATAACCAAACAGTGAAATGATATTACTAGTAAGAAGAAAACCCAGAACAATAATAATAATTCATGAAGCACTGAATTTATCCTAATCATTGGTTCAAATCACCCAAGAATGTCTTATCACCATGATACAATCATTCTTAATCTCTATTATATTATCTTAAAATAGTAAAGAATGAATGGAACATCCCTGATAAAAATTTGTGATTTCCATGACCTAGATGCCACATAAATGATTACCAAGCTCGATTGGCCAAATGGATTCAGGCACATCTCCCTGAACACCATCGACAATGGAATAGTATTTAGGGACTTGGGTGTCTCTATGGGGAGAGTATTTCATTAATATTAGAGTGAAACTCATCAGATAATTAATACTATAGAAGGGTAAATAGTGGATTTAGTAATGAACCAAAGCCATAATAGAAGCAGACTAAATAGTAAAAAATAGGAGAAACTGGTAATAATAAAAAATAAATATTAGTGATATGTCTGGTTGCTAAAAAAATAGATAATATAGATAAATGTTTGCAGGTATAACATGTTTTACAAAATAATAAAAAATTAATTCAAAAACATTCCATTCATCCAGATATCCTACTCAGTCATCTTCTTCAAGCTCCACCATAATAAGACAAAAATCAACTATCCAATGTGACTTCCTTCCATTTTTCAACACCTAAATGCATATAGTCTAAAAAAGTGATAATGAATGTCCAGCTAGGGTGTGAGATAAATTTCAGTGATCCACAACTAACGAAATCTATAAATTCTTATATGTGTAATATAAACTAAAATATGGTAAAATCATTTATATATAAAAGAAAAACAATACATAAATGTAAACACCCATGTACCATCTTCATCCCCCAGCTGCTATCTAAAAATTTAACAAGTACATTAATAAATTATTTTCTAGTTTATATTGATAGGTCACCGGAGGTATTAGTATCATTGATAATGTGACATGATAATGAAATTATTAAAGGATCTAATTGAATATGGAATACAGTATATTATTTATAATTAAGAGGTTACATGGTGATAACCATGGAATCCATGACCTCAACAGTAAAAAACTCATTACTAACTATAGCCTAGATGTAGGAATAAGAGTGTGATCCAATGTGAAATATTCATGTTTTTCCACAATATGGAATCATACTGAATCTATGGAAAACACACGAGAAAAAATGGGATAAGAAATGGATAGGACCAAAGATGAAACCAAGGCACCTCAAGTATGTAGAATCCATGTAGGATCCACGGAGTGGATTGGGGTAATCTTTTTATGGTAAAAGAGGGATCCAATGGTCTAATACCGATCATCCACTAAGAGATAAAGACAGAGTTCCAAGGTGGGCATCACCCTTGGAAACTGACATTTCAAAATTAGAATCGTGTCTATGATTTCTCTTTTAATTCCCTCAAGAATCAAAAAGTTATATTAGTTAGAAAAATCCCTAAAAATATGTCATGTACCATATAATATTGACCTTATAATCAATTTAATAAATTAATTGGGCCGTATAATAATTATTCCATTTATTAAGTCAAAAGTTCTATTCAATGAATTTCATACAAAAAAATGCATCTTAAGACACAAAACCATTTATAATGAAATTAACTTATAATGATTTAAAATGGTTCAATATTATACCTACGATTAAACATGTAAATGGGTGTTATTGATGTGAAACAAAACCATTAAATTACCACCAATTTAACCAAGCCAAATATATAACCAATATAATTTCCATATTAATTTTATAACGATTTATCAAGTGAATAACCTACCTTAGGAGGATCTAGTGATAAGAATATATCTTAGTATCCTTTCATAAATTCATAATTAGTTTAATAAAGTAATGGTTACCATTGGAAGGATTAAGACTAAGATCACCTGAATAATGTCGCAAACAAATATGTGAAATCTCCAAATGAACAAACTATGGAAACATCATACATGGGGTGGTTGGTGTTGTGAAAATAACCACCAAATATGAATAAAAAATATGGAATGGGTCTTAGAACATATGTCTAAGGACTAAAATCTTGAAATATTAATTAAATAGATTGTTCTTGATGAACATGGTGTGAACACACATAAAATTATCAAACGGTGAATCTTTATTGATGGGTTATAGACCACCTAACTCATACACGTACAAATTTCCTCACCAATTATCATTCTCTAGTATGGACTGGATTGAAATATAATAAAATAACAGACTTATGAAAATAAAATATATAATATGATCTATCATCTAAATTATATCATTGCTCCAAAAAAACAACGAATATAGATTGCAAAGTAATAGAGTGCTTACCTATATCCATCCAACTAGATGAACAACGATTGAAATGGACACTAGATCAAATATCAGGATCAACAAATATCTTATATGCTATGAGGGATTGAATATAAAGAAAAATATAGTTTTGTAAACAATAATTTATAAGGGATAATTAAAAAATTGTCCAAAAATTTCATTGATAGGAAATCAGTAATTTCAACCAAAATTTTCCATCACACTATTTGGCCACACAGTTTTCCAAACCATGCACCAACCTTTAATGGTCAACTATAAGAAGAGGGAACTCCCACAGTTAGGATGCAAAGATAGGGAAACCATGTGGAAACCTTGAAAATAACCTCTCTAATTTAGTATATAGTTTTTTCATAATTGAACAGTCCCTAGATCTTTTTTAGGGAAATTGTGTACCCTATACTACCGCATTTTCCATCGTAAAATGGATAGATCTATCCAAACATACTAAACCATGTGGATTATTATAACCATATTATAGGAATTTTACTCCCAAAATGTTCGATTCAAAGCTCCAAACTATCCCAAAACCCCAATGATACATTTGAAACCATACTAGGCATCCATAATAGGTATATTTAATAATATTAAACCAAAATAAAAAAGGATCCACACCTCAACATTACATTTTCTCCCACTTCTAGTTATATCATTCTTATGGATATCTATTCTAGCTAAGGATTTTAAAGAAGGATTGGATATGAATGGAAAATAGAAATGAAGTAATACTAAAATTTAAAATACATAATGATTGAAAACAAAAAAAATTCTACTTTGGGGAGGAAGGTGTGGAACATATGTGAATTATTGAGTGATAGTTATGTTCTATCGCTATGGTGGGAATGGTAAAGATGAATATTAAACATTGAGGTGGGAGTAATTCATGGATGAAATCCTAATTTGGCATGATTACCTGATTAACTAATTGATAACAACAATACCAATGGGAAATTTAATGTTTATGTGGATTTTAATAGTAGCGACAGACATCATTTAAAATTGATCCAGAATAGATGTTCCATAGTTCTTCAAAAACCCTTAATGTGGAATCATTGACTAATGAAACAACAAATTTTTGAATTGTGGGTTAATTAGAGATTTGGATTGTTATAAAGGATTAATGTATTTTAGATTTATGTTTTTTGGATGATTTATAAAAATGAGTGTTTTAGAATCATCGCCATATAGGGGTGACACACAACAAGTTTAGAGGGTGGATTTTATTGGTCAGTTTGATGATAATGATTGAGGATTGAGATATGTATATCATTGGAAATGATCCAACCCATTTAGATAGATGGATGAATTGTTGTTAATACAGGATGTGATGTGTAAAAGAAATTAGAGAATAAAGGATTAATAGGTGTTCGACAAAACTGGTTGGTTTTACACAAATAGAATAATGCTCATAGGGATCCTAAAAACTCTGAAGAGGGATGGTGTAAGATGGTGTGATATTTTAAAGAAAATTAAGGTACTTTTAGACTTTTACCCTAGATTTTCCATTTATGGAACTTTTACCTTCTTTATTTAGAAGTAACGTAGACCACAACTACATAGTTTTGATAGTGGAATAGAATTGATGGAAAGAGTCTCTAAAATGAGATTTCTCCTATTGGTTTCATTAACTGGTCATGTATCTTCCATTCATCCATTTGAGAATTTTTTTAATTGGTATTTTTTAGTTTATTCTCTATTATTCAAGAGAGTAGGTTATAATGGTTTTCTCTTCATAATAGTGTGTGAATGTATATGCCCATATTTTACTATGGTTGGATCCCTCTATTTTCCATGTATTTTAAAATGTTTGTTTTTATTTTCTCTATATTACATAATTTCATGAATTCATTTATTTCCACATTATATCACATTATTTTAATCTCAAAACTATCATTTTATAAATGGTAAAATAATTATTTTTCTTAACAAGAGGTATCAGATTGAGATTATGGCCCAATCTTATTCACTTTTTTTAGGGAATTAATAGTTTTCATAAATTAGAGTATACTATTTGATTGAGAATACTTTTAATATTTCACATTAAAATATTTTATTTATATTATTAAATACCATTTTTTAATAAAAATATGTTCTTGACTGATGGAATTCCCATATGGTGATTAATATTAATATAAAAAGTAAAATGGGAATAAATATTCATTGTGTACAACACAGATTCTTTTGGTGGCACTCAAGGATAAATATGTAACAGTGATTGGAAAAATACCAATAGTATTAATGGATAATAAATAAAATTACATATAATGGAATTTATATTCTAATGAACACTTATCTTAATAGGATAAGGTATTATCAAACATTATAGAGAAAAAGAAAATAATGGAAATAATGGATACTCGGATGAAGATGTATAAGGTGAAGGCACTAAACAATATAGATTACTGAATTGAAAATTATAAAATGTTTTAATGGTTTTTTCATGAATATTGTCAAAATATTTTATCATTGTCAATACCATATTCACATACTATATGAAATTGGGCTCATAAATTTGGGACACAGGTCATGTAGATATTCTACTCAAATTATTTTTGTATTCATATAATCTGATCATCATCAACGACACAAAAAATATCCTAAGGGATATATTTATCTTGACTTATGATGTATCTAGGGTTATTTAGATGATATTTTGTGGTAGAAAAAAATTAGTACACACAAACAATATCTCAGAATGTGGTTTATCTTTCAATAGATGTCATAACGGTGATGGAGTGTGGTACCCATGGGAGACAAAACCATAGAGTTTCCATATCATGGATAATGTAGATGGATATCGAATTATATATATATATATATATGTGTGTGTGTGTGTGTGTGTGGAGGTTTAGGGGAGGTTAAGAAGGACTATTAGAAAAATAATATTATTGGGCAGAACTCTCTAGGAAATGTTGTGCATGCCTCTAAAAATGGAGACACACATGTCAGTGCAGTGATGTTGGGTATTTGATGTAGAAAATTTCTAATAAAGCATGAATAATTGACTCTTGAGTATCATGAAAATTAAAAAATACGTGGTAATGGTTATATCAATATCAAAATATTATGGAATGAATTTTTTAGATTTAAAATGATCACACCTTTAAAAACATTGTATTTAGTATCCTAAAACTAAAAGTTCACAATGATATTGTTCAGAACACCCAAGGAGTGCTTATTGTGAAGAGGATGAAGAAGAAAATATTGATCCAAGGATAATTTGATAACTTTTTATTAATGTTTCAATTATCATATAGAGGATTGAAAATTTTTAATGGTATACTTGTGGTGATTATGGTAGACAACCTATTAAAGAACTTTTTTCTAGTAATTAATAAAATATACAATGATGATGAGATATTTGTCATATAAAAGAATTAGATGAAATCATAGATGATGTTACACAATTATATTCTTAGAAATATGACCAAATGAGTCTTGAGGATTCATGTTGATCCAAACATACATCCACTAATTACAAAAGCATGCTTTCAATATTGTGAGAGTTTTGTTTTCAGAAATCAACACATGTTGAATTTTGGGACATCAACAATGATGAGAAATTATATCTTAAAGATAAAATAATATGATATTTTTCATTTATCCATTATATCCCTAATATGAAAAAAATAATATAGAATTATTCACTAATAATTATACAAAGGGATGTTGGGAGTACGCAATCTGGCGTAAAACCAAATATTTTGATCCCTTAAAAAGATATGAAAGTATAGAATGAGCCTAAATATAGAAAGAAAATTAAGAGTTTTAGGACATATAATTGTGAGTAATATACAAGAATGTAGTTTGAAACATTTTGTCAACTAGATCAAACAAAGATAGATTTTATCATAGCGTACACTCATCATTAGAATAGTGAGTATGAGAAGATAAATAAAACAATGTCAAATAAAACAGTGGACATGATGATGACTTAAAGTGTTTAAAAGACCTTTTAGGAAGAATTAGTGATGATATTATGGTTTGTGAGAAAGTGGTCTACAACATTGGTGGTTGATCCGATGAAACATTAAGAAACATGGACAAGTAAAACTGCTGACTATTTTATATTTATTGCTTCATAAAATGGATAATATTTTGTAGTCCTTATAGGTGGAAGGAGATTATAGAAATATCCATATGTAGAACCACAATAAGATTTTCATATTCTGCATTCCATTAATTTTAAATTTAAAAAGTGTATTTTTATATATTAAAAAAACAATTTTCTAAAAAACATAATACTTGTAGTAATAAAATTAATTAATATAATAATTAGATGGTTATAATAATAATAATAATAACAAAAATATTAATTAAAAATATGAGATTTAATATGTTTTTTAACAGATTTACATAAATTTATTTGTATATACTTGGGTTGGTGAAAGTAAATAAATATATATATGTATATATTTCTAATAATAATAATAATTAATTCATAATACAAATTATAACCACAAAAAATATAATAAATAATAGTAAATTAATTTTAGTCATAATATAGAATAATATAGATTAAATTAATCTATAATAATAAATATTATAACAATTAATATATATATATATATACATATTACATGTTTGGGGGTATAATTACATTAAAAACACTCACACGACACACACATGCTAGAAAGGAAGGTTGTATCCCACTCAAGGGATTACCTACCCATGAATCCTTATTTATTCACTACATGACCTGAAGGACAAGTGGGCATGAATCCCATTACGTGTCCCAAAGGCCAAAAAACTATCCCAACGGCCCTGTGTGACTTTCATGAATCATACTACATACATCACCGCGCCTAGGTCAAGCCATCATCACCACTACCCAGCATTATCTATCACGACATACCATTGGAAATTCTCTACCACATGAATTAGATTTCAGGTCTAATGTAGGATTACATAGAGTTAATACCAGTCAGGTAATCTCTCATTAATCTATTATAAAAATATCATTAATTAAAAATTATTTAAATAGATATAATACTATAGAACCAAAAAATTAGAGTCTAAAACACTATAAATTGTATATATGATTAATAACAAGTTATCAAAACACTTTACAAAAAACATGAAATTGTAATGAGCATCAAATCCCTAACACATAAAATTTTCTCACTCTTATGAAATAAAATTTAAAAACATCACAAAAATACAATTTTTTGAAAAAAATATTCCAACATCAATTTTAATTTTTTCAATCATATTAAACTTAAAGTAAAATTATATATTTAAAATATTTGTTTCTAATAACAATGTATCTTCAACTAAAATTATTTATAAAAAAATAATCTAAAATAAAACATTATGCGACATACCATTCCACACACTCATCGCGAAAAATAATTTTAAATAATGTTATGCTCTATACACTTACACAAAAATGGTTACCATATTACTTCATGGAATTTCACATTTCAACCAGTATAAATCAAAATAGTGAACTAATATTGAAGACATTCAATTCGGTTAAAATTTTCTATAAGGTTGTGAGATATTGGTTTATATATTTGTTTTTTTTCATTTCTCAAAAAAATATTATTTGAATCTTAAAATAAATCCTTCAAAATTATCATCACAAGAATGTCTCTCAAAATATAAACCCCTAATACATGGAATAATATTTTCCCAAATCAAATGATGATATAAAATTAAAAAAATAAAGTTAGGGTACATAATTCACATAGACATAATGATAAGAAAAACATGTAAGTATTCACTCAAAAATGACATGAAATAGACATAATATAGTATCCCACTTATGAAGTACACGATGAGCTCATAGATTACAAAATTATATGGAATGTAAGTTATATATAAACCTTTCATCTAATTTGTTAATGTTTTATCACTTACATAGACATCCTTGGTGGATAGGGTTACCACATAACTATCATAAATATTCAAATTATTGGATACAAAAAGAATTCATATTCCCATATAATAATACATTAAATAAATTGATATATATTGAATAGAAACCAAAATAAAAAAATGAGAAAAATTATAAAATGGTAATCACATGCCCCACTATAATCAAATATCCTCTTTTATGAATGAAAAAAAATCCACAACACTAATCATGTAAATATTAATGATATGGGTAGATAAGGGTATCACCTATAAGAGAACCCAAAAAAATAGTTGTTATGGGATTTTCATCCTATAAAAAAATTAAATGGTGTATTAGTGGGTTATAACGGATGGTAAAAAATTATATAATTTTAGTGAGACAATCAAAATTAAATGTGATTTGATAGAAGAACATTGATTGTTCCATAATTAATAACATGGAAATGATTACTACAAGAAAAATCCAAATTTAAATTGATGTAAAATGCTAGTAGAGTCCCTTATGGGTTGGAAATAAAATAAAAGGAATCTCAGATGAGCATGAGTGAAAAATAATTTATAAAATTTATTAAGAATATTTATTTTTTCAAACAATGCAATGATATCATAAATCATATAAATAATATTTTCAAGAGAAATTGAAATTCTGACTAAGAATCATGTTCTTTGATTGATAAGAGATAAAAAATTTATATCCCCTACTATGCTATTATTGAAATACAACATTTATGATATGGGATAAAAATGTTAGAGTTATTCATTTATTTATTTTTTTATGTTTTTAATTATTACTTTTACATACTATTTTTTAATGTGTAAATAAAATAAGATAGAAAATATAGAACATATTTAAGTAAATTTAGATATATGTGGAGAGGCTTAATGTACAAAATGATGATTCAAAATTTATTTTTCTACATAAATATAATAGATAAAACATAGAACATCATATTATAATCAATATGACACCAAGAAGGAGTCCTTTTGGATGGAATAAATTTTAAGAGAGTAGAAAATATATTCAAATATCGAGTTAAGTTAAAAAATTTCAATACATGCTAGATTATTTAAAAAAAGAGTTAATTTTGTAAATGGATCTAATGATGGGTTTTATACCTCAATATTATATGTTTTAGGTTTTTAAAAAATTAATGGGAAATGATCAATAAATATTTATAATTGGATTATAATTCCTTATATTATTTTCAATGATTTAATATATTTCCTTGAACTCCAATGGTCTCTTCTTAAGGTTCAGACTATGTGAACTAACTATAAAGAACCACTCCGGATTCATTTCATAATTATTATATTAATACCTTATGAACATATTACATTGGGTCATTTTTTTAATTTATAGGGCGATGACCAATCATCATCTCTAATTCATTTTAATAAAGAATCGTCATCAACTAAACCCACATACCAAAAGTTAGTAATAATGCATAATAAAATTTAAATTTATTTCGAATTACTCCTGATTATAACTATGTTTAACACCTATTTAAAAGGAATTTCCTCTAATTATAAATGGGATTATTTATTATAACCTAATATATCTAAACAATGATAGAATTTTAGGAAATATTCATAAAACTAAAATAGATGAATATTTACATTATAAATTTAAATATCACAATTTGGATAGATAGTTGGGATAGTGTATGGCCCTGAACACTTTATGTTAGCCTTTCATTTTTTAACCATAGACATAAATTTGAAGAGAATTATTTTTCTCCAAGTGAAAATTTAAATTTTTAGATCCCCTTAGATTTAAAACTCATGTTTTATATTCATAGATTATACAATATTTATATTATTATCACTTTACCAAATCTAGATCATTGATATATTGAACATACTTTTGATGGTTGATTTGGAAATCCATGACTGAAAAACATATATCATTTTACGGTTTATGTTACATTGATATCAATAGGTGAGAGGTTTTTACAAGGACTATATGGTATGGGGACATTAAAATTTAGTTTTTTTATGTTTTTATGTAGGACCAATGTGATTCAACATTTTTAGTGGACAATCATTCGAAGAGGAATTTTTTTTATCATGGATGCTTTTGATATCTCAATTTAAAATTTTTCCATACTTATTAATCTAAAATTATTATTTATTTCTCATTTAATAGATATAATAATTGTGATTCATTAGTTAATATAACATATTATTTTAGGAGTTAGTACCATGATCATAGATGACGCATCTTGGAATTCGTAATCGAGTAAATTTTTCCAATATTTTAAAATTTAAATTATAATCTATTTGTGTTATCTACACATGATTCAACATCCACCCACACTGATATTTAGTAAAAATAAACCATGATTGAAGATTCTCTAAATTATTTTGGATAAAAATTAAGAAGAAATCAATTCCCCATATGCCAAAAATTTAAATATACATAATGGGATGTCATAAAATCACATTATTTCAACTAATGACTCTAGTTATTTTGACTTTATCATGGTTTATGATGAACTCTTCAATATATTCATCTAAGATGGCCTAATATTAACCAAAATTTTAATAGTTCTCTAATTATGTTAAAAATTCCATGATGAACTCAATCTTGTAGAGAATAGAAAAGAAACAATATATTGTAACTACATTTTCGAGGACACAACATCATCCAATTTCTTTTCTAAAATTAATTTATAATTTCAATAATAATGGAGTTATTAATTAAAAATTATTATTCTATAATACTTCAAAAATTTGGATGTACACCATTTAATTCTATGTAATTCATAAAAATAGCATATAGTAGTGTGACAATTTGAAAGGAATAGATTAGTTCATTTTGAAATCCTTTATGGACTACTAAAATATTGATTAATCTTTCATCCTAATCTTGGAATCATAAATGATAATCAATTATATTTTCATTTCTTTTTTTAATTATTTAAATGGAAATGTTATATAGTAGAAATATATATACATATATATATAGTTTATAGATGACATCTTTTTGAGTCATTAGATACCACTTGATAGTGTGCTAAATATACAATTTCCTTGAAGAGAAGAAAAGGAAAATAATGAATTTATTAAATATTAATAAAACATCTAGAAAAACCTTTTTTGTTGTTATATAATCGTGTTTAGATTCAATTATTGTGAGGCTAACATGATAGATCAATATGTTTTTATGTCTTATGAATGAACAAATTAATTAATAACGTACATCACAGAATAATTTAAATTATTGTTCCCAATCTGGGAAAATCCGTATTGGATATTTCAAAAAGAATTTTCTTAAAAAAAATAATCTGTGTAATTATAGTCTATTATATAAGGTGACCATTTTTTCTTAACTGGGTGGTTTGGGGTTGTAAATACTAGAGAAATCCATAATGTTGGATTTTTAGAATCTGAAAATCCTAATAAAATACAATATAGAATGAACTAATAAAGGGATTGGTAGATAAAAATAATATCTTATCATGGATATCTCAAATTGAATGCCTTTATTTGAAATTTGATGGAGAACAATTATCCCACATTTTACCATAGAGTAATATTCTTCACATTAAGAAACAAGTTCTTTTCTTCACATCCTGTTATAACTATTTCAAAATTTTCCAAACCTTCGTCAAATGACTATCAATAAATATATAAATCATCCCTGAATATTTCAATGGATTATTAAAAAATGTCTTCAAATATTTCAATCTGGATAATTGTTATGTTGATGGATAATTTAAAATATTAAAAGTTTTTCATCTATAAGATAATATGCTGTTTGGAAAAGTGAACATACATTTCTATTAACCCTTCGACGTGACCACTATTTCATTATAACACAAGTATCAGTCTATAAAGTAGTAGTAAGCTCTTTATACGATTCATTTAAGGATATGATCATTACATTTTAATGGGAAATGATCCTTTCTAGTATCATTGTTGAATTTATAGTATTATACATTGAAAAAAAATATTTAGTAACTATTCTAGTGGTTATCATTTAAACATTATCTTTTTAAACCATTGTGGTCCCACTCTATTTAGGTACCATGTTCTTATGATCCCAAGGGATCGTAAAATCTCATCAGGTGGGGGTGAATCATGCATATATTAGTTTACTAAATTCTTTTAGTTTTATATTAACCAAATATTTTTCAAACATATTCAACCAATTAGGAATATTGGATCCTATATTTAATAAAAAATGAAACTTAATAGTAAATATTTTTGCTGGTCATGGTATGAAGACCCAATCTCTTACATCAAAATCAATATGTCTATTATCTACATCACCCATATTATCATCATGTGAAATATGTGGGAATCCATGTTTTTATGAATATGTCCTAATAAAGATAATTTGTATAAAGAAATGAATCGTCATAATTATTATACTTTTTTATTTCATTATTTCATGAGTATGTATTCTGGGAATTTTAATTTAATTATTATTATCAATTTCTTAAAATGTTCTTTGATTATAATAAGTAACCTTTATGTAATCCTAATTAACGCTCCCTTGTTCTGGTAAGGCACCATAGAGATGGTGGTTAATTAGAGGAAAATTTTAATGAAAAATCCTTATCAATTTAATTCAACGTCTATTAATGTTTTGACTCTCAACACATCATCTTTAATTATAGTCCTCACTATGAAATAAATACTAATATATAGAGAACACCACATAGTTATTAACATGTTTTGATAAGGAGATATATTATTTTTTATGTTGGATAGATCTACAAACATAAATTATACACTATAAATTAGTGACTAAAATTAATAATAGTTTTCCTCCAATTAAAATCAATTTATACCCCGTTATCTAATAAATAATAAAAGATTTGTTATATATCCCAACAACACCTTACATTATATTTAATGGTATGAACACTATCACATTATTCCATTAACTTTTTATACTCCTCATCATAAGACATAATCATAAAATGGAAAATAAATCTCTAGAAATATGTTTTTCATCTCTTGATATCTTCAGAACCAATTGATGATAATCCTTATCCATTAACATTCTTGATCAATATTGTTTATATAAACATTTTCAAGTACCGACTCTATTCTCATGTCATTATTTGATAAATTTGACAAACTTTGTAGGATTAGATACCTCAATGAAATAATGATCAATAAAATATTATTCCTTGTGTTAGATGAAAGCCTTTCATAACTCACAATATAAATATATATTAATATGATATGAAATAATCTCAATATATTGATAAATTGAAGATAAATTCCTTCATAAACATTGATTAAAATTTCACCATGACTTCTACCTAGAATTACTGCTCTTTATTCATACAAATTTTTTTGCTTGTAAGATTCTAAATATTTAATCATGTAGTATTCATTATGTTTTATTCTCAATGATTCTTCAATATAATTTGAGCACAATTTTTTTTTCCAAAATCGTTATTATTTTACTGGTAAACAAAATGCATGATATCAATGTTGTGCATTTATCACTATGTATAAATATAATGGTACATATAGTAACATCACTTTGGATTTTAAAACTATTTTATTTTCATTTGAATTGTATTTCAAAAACATATCAATTCCTCTTTTTCCTAAAATCAAAATGAGAAAAATTACTACCTTGAATTCTTTTTTCAGTTACTTCTTCACTGTGATTTTAGTTTCACACTTTATTTTTATATATTAAAACACATCATAAACCACTCATATAAAATATTCACTAATCCATTATCAAAACCAATTATGGAGAAATAATATATCTCATCTTCATGAATATATAAAATCACAAGCTTGTTACACAGTCATAATAAAAAATAGAATAAATCATATACATTTCAGTAATTCTTATTTTATTATAAATTTATTTTAGATATATAATTATTTTCCTTCAAGAAAATAAATTTGGATGTAAACTGGAGATCATTTAATTTATCCTATCATAGTTCAAACACAAGGGCCTAGTAAATCATAACACAAATTGATGGAATATTCTTTGTGAGAACATTTCAATTATTGTGCTCCATTTTCACTAAATATCTCAATTATATATGATTTTTGTTCATACTAAAAAATAGTTTGGTTGGAGATATTTATAATTGGGATCGATAGGCCATGATCAAAAAGACTTATCTCAAATGAACTGCATCACTTAATTTCTTGTTCAACTTTTCACCTTAGACGACTTTATAAAAAACCATCATCACAAAAGATACATCATTGACATTGAATGCAAAAAAAGTTTACAGCTTCAAATACATTGGGGTTAACTTCTTTGAATTCTATTATTTCATTTGATCTTATCCACGGGGATAATGAGCCCAGTTTGACCACAATGTCTAGGAAATGAACCAAAATCATATGGAACCTTTACAGAATTATGGAAGTATAATACTATTAGTTAAAAATGATTGATAATGTCAACTAAACTAGATTATATGGACACATATTTTAATATATGTTTTAATGTGTATGATTAGTGTTCTATGATGTACACATACTACATCCTTATATTCTTGTATCTTTTATTCTTAATATGACATAAAAAAATGCAGACCACTGATGCTAAATTCAGGTTCAACACATAGATACACACATCACAATAGGGTTTGACTAGCCATGACACCCTATGCAGGCCCACTGGTCCACTCCTTAAACACTCACCTCAGTACTCGTGGTGGATATATGCATCCACCTAGTTTTCTACCATCATGTGTTCCCAGTAATGTAGCTCTCCCATTTATTTGAGGTCTCCTCCAACAGTTAAGATTTTCTTGTTCCTATACATGATTGAAAGGACATATTTTATAATAAAATCCATAATAATGAAGCTATATAAATTTACATTCAACTCCAATGTAATTAAAACTCAATGCCTCCCATTTTAATTCTATGGAAACTATTTCTAAAAATTGATAAAAAAATCATCAATAGTTGGCCTTCATTTTCATGATCACAAGTAGAATCAATTTATGTTCCAAATTTAAAATCATCAAAATTTATTCAACATCAACTCTATGAATGTTATTATAATTTTGAAAACCCCCATCATAATAGTCCAATGACTTTTTTCATGAATAATGGTTATACAACCATCACATTTATTGTCAACTTATGATATAAATGAAATTAACCCATATTCTAGTAAATAGTATGAATTTATTGAATTACATGTTAAAGAAAACATAGATGTGGATGATAAAGAGGTCCAAGAAGATTCTTATGTATTAACAACCTCAGATAAGTAAAGAGATTGTAGAATTAACCCTTACATTTTACATTTCCTTAGTCGATGGTTTGTTAACCTTTAGTATAATAGTTAAAACATTTTTATTAAATAATGACAGAACTATATACATAAAAATGATATCATATATGATCACATAATATTTATTTGTTAATAATATTTCAGTAGTATCATCGTTTCAGGTGTTAATTGATTCATTTTCCTTTATATGATTAGTTACGTAAGCCATGTTTATAATGGAAAGGATGTATTTGATTCATATAAAGAATTATATTATTCTCATAATAATTATTTTAAATCATAAAATAAAAATTATTCTTGAATGATTACGATGGGGAGTCAATCTCATCGCGTTCGTAGAGATGGTAATATATATGTACGCACGAACAACAATATCATTATATTGATGATGAAATCGTTTGTAATTGGATGGAATATAATATATAAAGAATCATTAAAATGTTATATTTTGTTATTTACATAAGTTATGAACATTATTATATCCATCCAAATAATGAAGTGTTTGAATAACAAACTACACCATGACGTGGAGATGGTAAGCCGTACATACCCACGTATGTGTTGAGAAAAGTATTGTTTTTAACAATACATAATAATGTTATTTAATGGGGAGATTATTGGAAATAATACTCTGCCTCTTAATGATAATTTTGATTCTCACAAATACCCATAGTTATTTTCTAATGATTTTATTTAATATTTTGCAAGAATTTATTAATTTATTTTACTATTGAAATAATGAGAATTTATTACTTATTCGAAATCTACTTTAAGCGCGTCCTGGAATCACTGTTCATACCTTACATGTTCAAAATCTTCTTTATGTGCGTCCTGGAATCACTGTTCATACCATATGTGGATAAACGTAGCATAAGAATGAAAAGCGTGTATACTTTTTGAGATAAGAGAAATGTATGGTTAAACAACCATACGTTTTCACCAAAGTATGGAAGAAGAACCTTACGTTAGGAAGGAACCTTATGTTTCAGTTATCAGTAAATGTATGGAACATTTACCATACGTTTGAGAGTTGAAGAAAAAGTATGGATGATCAACCCTACGTTTAAGATCAACCTTACGTTTGAAGAATGTAACATGAACATTACATTAATGATCATCCTTATGTTTGAGGAAAGAAACACGAAACCTACGTTTATGTTCATCCTTACATTGTGAACCATACGTTTGATGACTATGTTATCAACCCTACGTTTGGAGGTCACCTCATCAACCTTACGTTTGGCGTCAGAATGTTTGAATGATGATATATTTATGTAATGGTCAGCAAGCTGATTATTGGGAAGATTTCAAGCCGGATTTAAAGTTGTTTTTAAAGTAAGACATTGACTAATTCAAAGCCATTTTATCATTGGATTAAATATTGAATTAAAAGGATCTTTTTATGATGAGTCTTCAGGGATGTTATGACTACTCTATAAGTTCAAATTTTTGAATATTGTGAATTAGAAGGAGACTTTTATAGATCTAAATGTGCAGGAGACATGCTCAGCTTTATTATATATGTTCTCTCTGAAATACACCATATACGTGAGAGTGGTGATCAATATTTTATTTTTAAAAGGGTGAAAAACAGAGACTGTAGAAAATTATGATTGATCTGCTGATTCAAAAAGAAGCGTCAAAGCTCTGTTCTTTTAAGAAGAAAAAACTCGATAGAAGATTCACTTGTTTTGAATCAAATATCTACTGTGGATCTACTACTGCTGAAGATGTGAACTATATCTCTCTATTAACTTCAACCAGATTGAATCAGAACTACTTCGACTTAAAAATAAATATTTCTAGAGATGATGATCCATCTGCTATCAATTGCATTATGTTGCAATTGATAAGTTCATCTAGAAATTATTCTTTCTGAAATTATTTTTATTCATGAGTAACCAGCTTCTCTTACTAAGATGTATAGGTTTGTGTTTGAACCAGAAGGCTTTGTTTTGCTTTGGATTGTAAAGGTGTCAACTTCCTGTATTCAGTTGTGGACCGGTCTATTGAAACGAGGACCAAATAGTGATAATCATCAAGCTCGTGGAGTTGAGCGTTGGTGGAGTGGACTAGGGGCCTTATTTTCCCTGAACCAATATACAACTTTGTGTCCCTTATTTTTTTTTATTTCCACTGTATGACCAAATCTGGTAAAGTAAAGAGGGCAGAACTTGTTCAATCAAAGAGTTAATGAAAAATATTAAAGACACAATTCACCCCCCTCTTGTGTATAATCTGTATATTCAAGATCCAACAATTGGCATCAGAGTAGGATCTTCTGATAGAGCCTTAGAAAGCTAGAAGCATTTAAATATTATAAAACAGAGCATCATGACTGATACAAGAGAAGTGATGTCAATGGTCAAAGCACCATAATTTAATGGAGACAACTATGGCTGCTGGAAATCGCGCATGATAATATATTTGAAAAACCTCGGATATAAAGTCTATTCAATGATTCTGACTCCTTATAAAATTCCTGAAAATCCTGAGACATGGAGTGATGATACATAGGTAGAGTATGATATAAATTCGAAGGCTATGAATTCAATCATCTACAGTCTATGAACAGATGAATTTAACAGAGTATCTCAGTACCCGACAACATATGAGATGTGGCAGACAATAGCTGTGGAATATGAAGGAACATACAATGTGATAAAAATGAGATATGGAACTACAAAAATGAAATTTGATACTTTCAGAATGTTTTAAGGAGAAATACTTAGCCAAATGAAGGGGAGATTGACAGAAATTGTCAATAATATAACAGCTCCAGGAGAACCTATCAAACAAGAATATCAATCATTAAATGTACTTAGGGTACTTGCTACTCGATGGAATGGTATCTCTCCTGAAATCAGACAATCAACTCCTGTAAAAAAATTAACTTTGAGTGAGATGATTGGTACACTGATGATGTATGAAGCTGAAATGCAAGATGAGGATAATGAACATAAAGTTCTTATCAAAAGAGAAGATATTTTCTTGAAAGTAACTTCACAACAGAATAATAGAAAGCTGATGAATAGAGAATTCAAAGCAAAATAAAAGAGCTCTAACTCATCAAACTCATATGAAGAGATGGCTCAGCTAACTAGGAAATTTAGAAAGTTCTACAGCAAGAAGTTAGGCTTAAAAATCCTTTAAGAAAGATGATAAGGAAGTAATATTCTATGAATGCAAGAAGATGGGCCATATCAGACCAGATTTCACACAATTGAAGGATGCAAAGAAGAATAAATTCTTCAAAAAAATTATTATGAGCATAAAGACAAGAAATCTATGAAAGCCACTTGGAGTGTATCTGAAGACTCCAGTAGATATCCTTAATCAATCTCAGAGAAATATGAATTCTATCTAAAAGAAAACATGTGTTTCATGTAAGAAACTGACGAGGTACACTCATATTACTCCTCTGACTCAAATAATGAATCAAATTCTAAATCAAGCTACACAAATGAACAACTTACAGCCTACTACAATATGCTTGAAGAAAAATATGACTCATTGTTTAAGAAACATAAGCCACTAAAGAACAAACATAAAGCCATTTAAGATGAAAGAGATACAATGATGAAAAAACATATAGAATTAACTGATTAATACAATTCTATTAACAATAACTATATTAATTTTGAAACATGAAAAAAAACACTGCAGACTGATGTAGAATCTTAAAAACAGGCTGCATTGGTTTTTACAAAAGGGGAGAATTCATTAAATAAAATTCTTGAAAAAACTGTCATTAAAAAGGAGAGATTTGGAATTGGTAGCAATGGAGAAAAACCTAAGCTATATAAATTTTTTTTGTTCCTAACTCTAAAAAGTTTAATTGTAAATTTTGTGGGACAAAGGGACATATAGCTAAAAATTGTTTCTTAAGACCACCTCGAATTTGTGGTATTAAGAAAGCCTATGTTTCAAAAGACTTATATGATTCAGGTTATTTTAAAAGAACAAAGAAAATTTGGATACCCAGATCATGGATAGCTAACACCCCTGGACCCAACAAAATATGGGTATGAAAGCAATTTTTTTGAATGTCTTTGCAGGTAGCAGGACACCAGAGAAGAAAAGATATATAGTACATGGATAGTGGCTGATCAAGACATATGAGTGGAAACTCATTTAATTTTTCTTCACTCACTCAATAGGAAGGAGTACTTGTCACATTTGGTGACAATGCCAAAGGAAAAAATCGTTGTCATTGGAACTATTGGAGATCCACAAAATAGTGTCAATCAAAAAAGTACTTTATGTATAAGGATTAAAACAAAATATGATCAGTATCTCTCAACTTTTTTATGATGGATATACTGTTGAATTTACTAGGAATTGTTGTACTGTTTCTAAAGATAAACTGTTTAAATTTAAATCACCAAGAACTGAAAATGTTTATACTTTGGATTTAGATTTCTTGTGTAAACAACAAGTAAACTGCTTGACTGCTAAAGTAAGTGAATCTTGGATCTGGCATAGGAGACTTGGACATTGTAATATATATGTTTTAAATAATTTATCTAAGAAACATTTAGTTTCTGATTTACCTAGTCTCAAATTTGAAAGTGACCAATTTTGTGATACATGTCAACTTGGCAAGAAACACAAATTATCCTTCAAATATGTTAATAAAGATGCTACATCTAAACCTCTAGAACTTATTCATATGGATTTGTTTGGACCCTCAAGATTAGAAAGCTTAGATGGTAAATTATATGTATATGTTTTATTTGATGACTATTCTAGATTTATATGGATTTTATATTTGAAATTTAAAAATTAAGCTTTTACTTTATTTTAAAGTTTTTGAAAAGATTTTCAAAATGAAAATGGTTTTAATATAATCTCATTGAGAAGTGATCACGGTGGAGAATATGAGAAATATGAATTTAATTCCTTTTAATCAAACATGGGTATTAAACATACCTTCTCTGCACCAAGAACACCACAACAGAATTGTATTGTAGAAAGAAGAAATAGAACAATTCAAAAACGGCTAGAACTATGTTAAATAAATATAGCCTACCTATATATTTTTGGGATGAATTTGTGAATATAGCCTGATATATAATTAATAGACTTTTAATTAGTCCTATTTTAAATAATAAACCCTATGAACTATGGAATAAATGAAAACCTAAAGTAAATTACTTTAATATTTTTGGATGCAAGATTTACATCTTGAACACCAAAGATAATATTGGTAAGATCGATCCAAATACTGATGAAGGTATTTTCTTAGGATATTCTACTATCTCCAAAGCTTATAGAGTCTATAATAAGAAGTCAAGTATTGTTGAAGAATCAGTTCATGTGAGATTTTATGAATCTGATCCCTTGGAGAAAAGGACAGATCAAATAGATGAACTTGACTCTAATGATAACATGAGACTTGAGAACTTAAAGAATGATTTTGAAAATGATATAAAAGAAATTCAATCCAGTTCAGAGGAACATGATACTGAAGACCCTTTAAATTTTTTTCCTAGACAGTCTATAACCCTAAATAATCAACCTTTAGAAACTGTGATAGGTGACTTAGATACAGGAATTAAAACTATAAGAAACTTAGGAAACCTAGTGAAATTTTCTGCCTTGCTATCTCAACAAGAACCCAAGACTATAGAAGATGCTTTAGATGATGAAAGTTGGGTAATAGCAATGCAAGATGAATTAAACCAGTTTAAAATAAATGAATTTTGGGAATTAGTGGAAAGTCCTATGAATTATCCAATAATAGGAACCAAATGGGTCTTTAGAAATAAACAGGATGATCAAGGAACAATAACTATAAATAAAGAAAAATTAGTAGCTAAAGGATACAATCAAGAAGAAGGAATAGATTATGATGATACTTTTTCATCTGTAGCTAGGTTAGAATACATTATAATCCTTTTAGCCTATGAATCTTATATTAATTTTAAATTATTTCAGATCGATGTTAAATTTCCCTTTTAAATGGTTATTTAATGGAGGAAGTTTATGTTTAGCAACCTCTTTGTTTTGAAAATTCTCAGAAACCAGATTTTGTTTTTAAACATACTAAAGCTCTTTATTTCCTTAAACAAGTTCCCAGAGCTTGTTATGAAAGATTAAGTTTTTTTCTTTTCAAAAATGATTTTACTGTTGGAATGGAAGACCCAACACTCTTTAAGAAAACTCTAAAAAATAATGTTTTATTAGTTCAAATTTATGTTGATGGTGTAATTTTTAGATCAACTAATAAAACCCATTTTCATGAGTTTTCAATGTTAATGCAAAAAGAATTTTAAATGAGTATGATGGGAGAACTAAATTTCTTCTTAAGACCTCAAATTTATCAAAAATATTTGGGAAATTTTTTGAATCAAAGAAAATACATTACTGATTTACCTAAGAAATTTGGACTTCAAAATAGCAAGACATTTACAACTCCTATGTGTACTAATATAAAACATGATTTGGATGAAACTAGAAAATCATTTGACAACAAGTTATATAGAGGTATGATTGGTAGTTTGTTATATCTTACTGCTAGTAGGCCAGATATAATGTATTCAGTATGTCATTGTGCTAGATTTCAATCAAATCCAAAATAATCTCATCTAACTGCTGTTAAAAGAATTTTTAGATATTTAAAAGGGACTATTTTTTAATCTCTTCTTTATCCTAAAACTTCTGATTTCAATTTGCTTTCATATTCAGATGCAGACTTTGGAAGTTTTAGATTAGATACAAAAATCACATCTGGAACATGTCACTTTTTAGGGAAGTCTTTGGTGTCATGGTCTAGAAAGAAACAACATTCATTTTCCTTGTCAATAGTCGAGGCAGAATATGTTTCTGCTGGCAGTTTCTATGCACAAGTGTTGTGGATGAAAAACACTCTTATGGACTTTTGATTATATTTTAATAATATGCATATTTTATGTGATAATACAAGTGAAATTAATATTTCAAAAAATCATATTAGTCATTCTAGAACTAAGCACATTGATATAAGGCATAAAATTTTAAGAGATCATGTTATTAAAAAGGATATATTTTTAGAATTTATAAATACAAAAATTCTATTATCAGATATTTTTACTAAACCACTTCCCACTGAAAGGTTTGATTATATTAAGGGGAGCTATGTTTATTTGATTTTAAAAAACATTTTACTTCACAATTTTTTCTGCTTAAAAATAATTTTGCTATTTTTTTATAACAGAATAAGTTTCTATTATCTGCATAATCTATTTTATTCATTTTTAAATATATGTAATGATTATTAAAGACACGGGAATCAAGGTTTTCAGAAAATCCTTTCGAATTCTGAACTGTTTTACTTCTATCGAAAACCTTTAGAACGCCTAACACCGTCATCTACTCGTGAACCCTAATCTTAGAACCTCTGAAACCATAACCTTAAAACCTTTATAGATTCTCCCAGAAATGGTAAGGACTAATAGAGCCAATGAAGCTGAGCCAAGAAATGTAAAGAGACAACGCTCAGAAGGAAGAAATATTTTACAGGGCAAGGTAATCGATCTTGACTGGTTATTTCAGAAAAATATACTGTTGAAACAAGCACTGTCATTTCAGAAACATGAACAGACATTCAACAGTGAAAATATGGTATTTCTGTATGGGGCAGATCTTAGATACTTCTTCAAATCTATAAAGTTTAGTCTGGGGGATACTGAGGATAGAATGATGGATAATATAGAGGATAGGGATTTCTCAGTCTCGTCTGTAGAAATTGGTCAAATTCTCAACATCCCTCATGAGGGAGTTTTTCATTTTGATTTGACGAATATATGAGATTATGTGCATAAATCTGAGGACATTATTTATTTTTTGTTTGGAATATATACTATTAAGAAAATGATGGTGAAAGATTTAGAACCAGATCAGAAGATCCTGGTTAAATTTGTTTAGACTGAAATAACTCCAAGAAAGGCAGAAATGGAAAAGATTTTGTACCTTGATATGTACATAATGTTTCTTCTGTTAAGTGATATCAAGTTAAACTTCCCCAGGTACATGGTCAGGTACCTCAATTACTGCTGTCAAAGTGACGCTCGGATGAACTTTCATCCTTTCAGACGATTTATTTCTAAACTGTTTCTTAAGAAAGACGTGGTGAGATTAGTGGATTCCTGAGTACACTGTCATCACATTAATATGCTTAATGATGGAACATTAAGGAAGATTGGATACTTCTAGAGAACCATTAAAGGAAAAATCATGCCAGTAGGAGCTGAGGAATACTTTGTGGGCGCTCATGCTCAACCTGCTAAGTCCAAGGAGGGACAGTCTGAATCAAGAGTCGGCAATGTAGCAAGAAGGATCCGATTTGAAGTGGAAGATGCTGAAGAAGAAAGAAGTCAAGAGTGACTTCAATCTCGAAGAAATAGAGCTGTTAATGAGGAAATTACTTCCCCTACATTGGAAACAACAGAAGCTTTATTTTCTTATTGTTTTATAAGATAAGCTGTTATTGATAAGACCCTGGAATCTATATGTGAAAGGACAGCACCAGTAGAGGGATCAAGAGCTCAAGAAGAAGCTCAAAGGGAGAATCAGGAATAGGTTGTAGCTGATGTTGAAGTTACACTTCAATAGGACCAATATAAGGAGGCAGTTCCTAGTGAGGAATTGTCCAGACCTCAGGAAACTCTTGAAAATATTGTTCTCGAAAATCCAGTATAAGGACAAGATGCTGATGTTTGTGGTGAGCATGCTTCTGAAGCTCACACAGAAGTAATTCAAGTGTATTTTTCAGTGGAGGAGTCTGCGGACTCTAAGGAAAAATTTGTGGACCAACCTACTCAGGAGAATGAAAAAGAGATATCTAATGCTGAATCATTACCTTTGGTACTGCTGCATCATTCAGAGCCTAAAAATGTGAATCAATCACAGTGTGCCTCTGATTCAATTAAGAAAGAAGTTGAAGAACAGTACAAAAAGGTGTCTTAGTTGGAATCTAAGAATATCTCTATGAGAAATGCCTTAACCTTCAAACAATTAAAATTGAAAAAGCTGAAAGAGAGTACAGTCTGAAGGACGGAAGTTGAATTGTTTAAAGAGGATATATTGAATGCAGTTGAAAATTTGAAATCTGAAATGGTTATAAAGACAAATTTATTAGATCTGAAGTTGTTTATGGAGAACCAATTTGCATCAGTTACAAATAGTGCTGTTAGTGTATCTGGTACTTCACCTGATTTAATCCGAAGATTTCAAGCTATCACAGCTACGATGAGCAACATGAATGACCGGTTACAAGATCTTAAATGTAATAGTGCTCCATTATAAGTGTTTCTGGACAATCAGAAATTTTAAGTAGATCAACTAACATCTAGTGAGCCATCAATCAGAAATCTGTTAAATCAGATGTCAGAGAAGCTGTCAGTGTTAATCGAAAAAGAAGAAAGGATGCAAGAGTTTTTCAGAGTCAATTTAATCGAGGATATTCAAATAACTCAAGAGAATAGAGAGATCTTTATCAATATTCGAGATGGGATGATGAAAAGGCTCAGGGAATAGTTCACAGAAATTATGTTTGCAATCTAGAAGAGATAGAACCTATTGTCTATCTTTCCTAATCCTTGATTCCTGTGTTTTTCATACTTGTATCTATTTTTCATTTTTAATGATTTTTTTATTTCTTTCTATTTGTTTTACTGTCATTATTTTTGATATGCCAGTACTCCAGATTTAATTATTGATAAACAGTTAACAATAGCATTTATCTACACTTCATTGCCACATTAAATGTGTTAAAATCCATGATTTATCATTCCTTTTTATATCACAAAAAGGGGGAGAAATTTGGATCAACACAACATTTTAAATTTTATTTTAAAAACCCTTAGTTAAAAACCATTATTTATTCAGAGGGATAAATTTGGATAAAATATTGGGAGAATTTTGGATAAAACAGAGTGAGAAATTTGGATAAAACTAGAAACTTTAATTTATAAAAAATAATTATTCTATTTTTAGGGGGAAAATTTTTAATTATTGAAAATTTTATTTTTTTTGTTAAAATTAAAATATATTTTTATTTTGAGAGTTAATTTAATTTAATTTGATTTATTATCTTATGGGTTTTGTGGTCATCAAAAAGGGGGATATTGTTGAGAAAAGTATTGTTTTCAACAATACATAATAATGTTATTTAAAGGGGGGGTTATTGAAAATAATACTCTGTCTCTTTATGATAATTTTGATGCTCAAAAATAACCTTAATTACTTTCTAATGATTTTATTTAGTATTTTGTAAGAATTTATTAATTTATTTTACTATTTAAATAATGAGAATTTATTACTTATTCAGAATATGCTTTAAGCACGTCCTAGAATCACTGTTCATACCTTACTTTTTCAAAAATGGCTTTAAGCGCGTCCTGGAAGCACTGTTCATACCCTACGTGGATAAACGTAGCGTAATGATAAAAAGTGTGTATACTATTTGAGATAATAGAAAAGTATGGTTAAACAACCATACGTTTTCAGCAAAGTATGGAAGAAGAACCTTACGTTAGGAAGGAACCTTACGTTTTGGTTATCATTAAAAGTATGGATCATTTACCATACGTTTGAGAGTTGAAGAAAAAGTATGGATGATCAACCCTACGTTTAAGATCAACCATACATTTGAAGAAAGTAACATGGACCCTACGTTTATGATCAGCCTTATGTTTGAATAAAGTAACATGAACCCTACATTTAGGTTCAACCTTTCGTTGTGAACCTTACATTTGAAGACTATGTTATCAACCCTACATTGGGAGGTCACGTCATCAACCTTAAGTTTGGCGTTAGAATGATTAAAAGACAATATTTTTATGCAATGATCAGCAAGCAGATTATTGTGCGGATTTCAATCCAGATTTAAAGTCATTTTTAAAGTATGATTTTGACCGATTCAAAGGTGTTTTATCATTGGATTGAAGATCGAATTAGAAGGAGCTTTTTATGCCAAGTCATTAGGGAAGTTATGACTACTCTATAAGTTCAATTTTTTGAATATCGTGAATCAGAAGGCGACTATTATGGATCTAAATGTGTATGAGATATGATCATCTTTATTATATATGTTCTCTCTGAAAAACACCATATACGTGAGAGTGGTGATCAATTTTTATTATTAAATAGGTGAAAAATAAAGACTACAAAAAATCACGATTGATCTGCTGATTCAAAAAGGAGCCTCAAAGCTCTGTTCTTTTAAGAAGAAGGAACTCGATAGAAGATTCACATGTTCTGCATCGAATATCTACTATGGATCTACAACTACTAAAGTTATGAACTATATCTCTATATCTACTACAACCAGATCAAATCAGAACTGAATCGACTTGAAAATAAATATTTCTAGAGACGACGATCCATCTGCTGTCAATTGCATTCTGTTGCAATTGTGAAGATCATCTAGAAAATATCCTTTCTGGAATTATTTTTATTCTTGAGTAACCAGCTTCTCGGACTAAGCTGTGTAGGTTCGTTTTTGAACCTGAAGGCTTTTCTTTTCCTTGGATTGTAAAGGTGTCAACTGCCTGTATTCAGTTGTGGACCGGTCTGTTGAAATGAGGACCAGATAGTGAAAATAATCAATACTGTGGAGTTGAGCATGGGTGGAGTGGACTAGGGGCCTTTTGTTCCCCAAACCACTATACAACTTTGTGTCCATGCTTTTATTAGTTTCTTCTATATGACCAAATCTAGTAAAGAAGAGAGGAAAGATCTTGTTCAATAAAAGAGTCAACAAAAAATCTTAATGACACAATTCACCGCCCTCTAGTGTATAATCTGTATATTCATGATCCAACAGTATGGGGACTTTTTCATTTATGGGATGTATAGAATAACGAATACGGTAGAACCATATTTATAATAAAATCACAGTATTTAGAATGTAATTGATTTAATATTTTGTTATGGAAACAACAAAGAAAGTGGAATTTGAAGAAGAAAATAACTTAAAAGAGGGTGGTGAAATTATAACCTCTTCTTCGGGTGTTTTCTTTTGTGTTGATCAAAAGGGCTCCATAGGTTGCCTTTATGATCAATTTAAGGGCTCTAGGTTGATGGGAGTATAGTTTAGAGGATATTTGGGTAGGGGTTGGCCAAGCCAAATGGATTTGGAAGTGTGAAATTAAGATAAAAGTAAGTACCCTTTTATAAGAGAGGTGAGGGTCACTTTAGGAAAACCTAGATATATTATTTTATAATAAAATCATTTTAGGTTTATAATGGCACCAAAATGATTTATATTATCTATATGGTAGATATGGGTCGAAAAAATCTCAACAAATATGTTTCAGATAGGTTTAGGTCACTATATTAACCATATATTTTATATATAACTCTTACTTAAATAGTTTGACATTTACCATGTCTCTTCGAATTTTTATATTATATGGTTAATAAACATTCTATAACTAGAAATGAGAACCCCAAGTGGTTTATTATTAATATATAAAACCATATCTATGTCCTTTTTCCCAAACATCGATTTCTAATAATATTATATCAATTAATAATATAGTATTTGATTTAAAAACTCAATTATGTCAATTTGGACACTATTTATTATTTGATTTTTTTGAAAGCCATAAAAACTGTATCACTTAAAATATAGTTTTTTAATCATCCCAAATATTTTATTCTATAAATGTATTGGAGTTCATTAAAAGTCCCAATTTACATTTATTTGGATATTTACAATATCAATTATTTTAATATTACAGTATAAAGGTAATTGCTACATCATCATTGTGTCATAAATAAATTAATTTATTTAATGTCTGAAAATTATAAATAAAATACGATTATGTTGTAAATCATTTTATCTTTATATTTAGTTTTTAAAGTCAAATTTATATTGTGTGTATCCCTATATTAAAATGGTTTAGTTATTAAACATTGAATTTAAATCTTTTAAATATTCATTAAATAAAATAATAATATATGTCCTAATCTAATCCAATTGGACCAAATTCGATCATATTTTATTCCTAATGTTGTTTTTGGTTGAATTAAACATATCCAATAGAATTATGACATGTGTTAGGGTAAATATAATATCCTTTTTACACATAATTACCCTATTTACTTTTAACTGTGGTAAATAAAAGAGAAAAGATACTATTCACAAAATATTGTTTTCATCTTATTGAAGAAAATTTTACACACTGATGTCAACTATGTCTCTCAAATTTTTTAAAATTCAACCCAAAAAAGTGGTAAAAATATGTTTTATGGAAATTTGTAAATGCTCTTAGAAGGTGGGTAAAAGATGGTAAAAAGTTCAATAAAATTTTATATATCTAAACATATTATAAAATGACTACAATG
Source organism: Viscum album (assembly GCA_963277665.1). Classification (NCBI taxonomy): domain Eukaryota; kingdom Viridiplantae; phylum Streptophyta; class Magnoliopsida; order Santalales; family Viscaceae; genus Viscum; species Viscum album. The sequence goes on along the minus strand of OY728132.1, from coordinate 1,842,996,903 downwards.
ATTTATATTGAACCTATATAGGTATTATGTATCATATTTGACCTAAAATATTTAATATAAAACAACTAATTACTTAAATAAAAAGTCAGTTCTAAACAATAACACAATGTTTTTCACTATTCATAAAAAATTTAATGTTTTCAGAAAAATACCAAAAATTCACCCTAAGATAATTTCGATATTAAGAATACAAAAATGAATTCTATTTTGAAAAATAAAATTGATAAAAATTCAAAATGTGGGTATTACTATTCATAACGGTTAGTTTGATTGGTGGCAGTGTCTTAAAACTCCATGTTGCGTACAACACAAGCTATTGTATTATTCAACGGGAAACATACCATGCTAGCATGGGGCGTTACATTCCCCATCTATAAAATAAATCCATCCTTTAAATTTCTACAATATTACTACATATAATGATTCGGGTGGTTCTTCATCATAAGTTCCTCGAGTTCCCACGTTGCCTCTTCCATCTTATGGTTTCTCTATAGAACTTCTACCAGACGAGTCATTCTGTTTCTATGCACTTGTTCTCTGGTATCAAGAATCTTGACAAGCCCTTCCTAATTAGAGTGATCAGGTTCTAGAAAAATTTCCTCACTGGTGTGTCCATGCATTGGGTTAGGCATATATTTTCTCAATAGTCATACGTGGAACACATCATGAACTTTAGAGAGACTTGGTGGCATTGCCAAACCATAAGCCACAAATCCAATTCATTCTAGGATTATGAAAGGTCTGATGTACTTAGGACTCAATTTACCCTTCTTACCAAATCATATAACACATTCCAGGAAGATAACTTCATGAAAACATGTTCTTTTATGTGAAATTCCAAATCCTTCCTCTGATTATCGTCATTTCTCTTTTTCCAACTTTTAACTGCATTGATGTAGGTTTGGATAATCTTCACCTTTATCATTGAATCCTCAATATTTTTTGGACCAACGAGTCTTATTTCACCAACATCATCCCAACAAGTTGGTGTGCAACATCTCATTCCATATAATTCTTCATATGGTGCAATCTGAATACTTGAATGGAAGATATTGTTATTGGAAAATTCCACCAGAGGTAAATATTGATCCCACATAAGTTGAAAGTCAAGCGAGAATGATCTGAACATGTATTCAAAGGCTTGAATAATGCGTTCTGATTGTCCCTCGGTTTGAGGGTGGTAGGCAGTGCTCAAATGATGTTCAGTATCCATGGAATTCTGAAGACTTTTCCCAAATCATGATGTAAAATGGGGATCAGAATCAGAAACAATAAATAGGGGTACACCATGGAGTCATACAACTTCATTAATATATTTTCCTTCTAGACATTTGTATATGCCTAGAAAGTCTATAACTCCTAAAAGAAGTTTCGAAATGACGAAGCGAAGTCATATTCAGACCCGGAGGCCCGGTTCGGAGGGCCCGGATGTGTTGCGCGAAATTAGGGATGATTTGCGTGGAAAAATTTTGATTGCACGAAAGTAGTCTGGGATTCGCGAAAGGTCCCCGACTCCGGCGTGCAATTTTGCGTGCCCGCACCCACACCGGTCCCTTTTGCGCACCGCCATCCCTAGCATGCTAAATTTCACACGCCATCTGGATTCCGCGATGCCAGGAGCCTATAAATAGAAGGATACCCCTTCCATTTCTGGGTTGCGGAATTTCAACCGGCTCTCGTGCACGAAATAGGACTTCTGCGCGCAAAATATGACATTTAGGTATTGACACTTTTCGCGCAACCTAGCCCTGGGATCTGCCTTTGCGCGCAATCCCACTGGCTTAAGTAAAATCACAAACCCCTCATGGTTCATCTATTGCGCTCTATCTCTTCCATTGCATGCAAAACATTCCAATTGCATGCAATCCCTTCGTGTAGTGAAGCCTTTTCTTAGGGTTTGGCCATTGCCACTTGCACACAATTCTCCTCCTTTGCGCGCGATCCTCCTAGCCGTGTGCAATCCACCTACCCCCATTACATTCCATCCTAGTTTTTTGCTCGCAAACATTCCCTTTGCATGGAATACCTATGGCCCCTCACCTTGACGACCCCCAGGCACCTCCCTACATAGACGCCCGATGTCCTCCATGTCGGGCATGCATGTCATGCACTGTATTCCCGTACGGCCTTCCAGGCTCGTATGAGGTAACCTCAAGGTCCCTTGAGAGGTGTTTCCCGTTGCATTTCTTTCCCTCATTCTCCTTCGCATAGGCACGCTAACAATTATTTCTTCTTCACATAGCCATGCTAACGTGGACTCCTCGAGGGTTCGCCCCGCGGCCCCCCTTCACCTTGGCCTTGTCAATGCCTTCCCTCCCACAAGGGGTAGAGGGTTCTGGTCATGTAAGCCCTAGGGGTGTGGTGTGAACCCACCTCGTCCAAGGTGCAGGACGTTAAGCAGCCAAGCACCCCATCCTCAACACATGACGTTAAACTGTGATCTGACCCCGTGCGTCGCACGCAGGGTCCCCCCAGCTCAGAAATTCTTTACGCCGCTCATCTCCACGGTAATGTAATCTTCCTCACATGGAATTATATCCTCCCACTCGGAGTAGTGTTTGTCCATGGTTTAATGGTTTCCTCAGAGCTTAATCCCCTAGCCTCTCTTGAGGAAGGTAGTACCCATGCACCTCCGTACTTCCCCACTACCAAGGCCAGTGGAGGGCGTGATAGGGAACGAGGCATCTCCTTTGTTTCGTACCAAATCCCTCTCGCCCTACGCATTTTCACACTTCAGGCCTCAATCCCAGAGTAATTTATGGCAGTAAGGGCCGCTCAACGCGTAATCCCCTCTACGCTTCTCACGAACGCACCCTTCGCGACGTGATCGTATGGTCCCTGTTTCCTCTTGTTTCTCACACCGAGCATGACTCACGTGGGCTTAGAGTGAGCATCAACCATGACACCCTCTATGGGCCATCTCAGAGCATAATCCCCTTCCTGATGAACTACTAGGACTTTGATCCATGTCAAGGTATGGTAAGTAGGAATCCTCTACGAGGTTCAATCCCACCACCCGGTTGTTCTGACCCCCTTCACGTCGGTTCACCAATTCCTTGGGCCGCCTCCGAGCGTAAGCCCCAAATGTTGTCCCGCATGACGTTAAACTATATTCCCTCCTCCCACATGATGTTAAACTGTATGACGTCCAGCACGATGTTAAACTGTATGCTGTCCAGCATAACTTTAAACTGCCTGCCTCGTCCCGCATGACGTTAAACTGCACCACCCCAACTACGTGGACTTTGATCCGTGCTAAGGCATGGTACGTAAGAAGCCTCCATGAGGTTTAGTCCCACCACTCAGTCGTTCTGACCCTTTCATGTCAGTTTTCCAACCTGGGTCGTCTCATAGTGTAAACCCCATATCCATCATTATTGGTCGCCTTAGAGTGTAAGCCCCAAATCTCGTTCCGCATGATGTTAAATTGTTTGCCCGAACTACGGGGACATTGATCCATGTCAAGGAATGGTACGTAGGAAGCATCCACGAGGTTCAAGCCCCTTCACTTCATCACCAATCCTGATTCTTACCCCGGCTGCCACATCTCGGTGGGATCATGCCACCTCATTCCACTCCCGAGTATCCAGGATGTCGGCCATGTGTTGGCCCCAACATCAGAGTTCCCTTCAAGGGGTCCTTTTATCTGATCCAATCTCAGTGTTCCGATCAGTCCGATCCATCCCCGCTGGATGTTAACTCGTGACATACCCCGTGTTAAACATGGGAAGCTGAGGAAAACCTCATATACATTCCTATGGCATGCCAATTCCCTGTGTTCGATGTGGGATGCCTCGGGCTTTCGTTCCCTTGAGAAGACCTATAATAAGAGACATAAGATAGACATACAAATTCCCTAGCTTCAAGACATGCCAACGACACTCCAGTGTGACCATTCTCCTCACTGAAGGTTGACACCCCGACTAGACCCCTTGGAGCGTCTTGACAGAAGCAGCATAATTAACTGGTGTCCATGAAGATATGGAATCGGTAATGAGATTCACGAATACGTCTTAAATCTATGAGGGAGACCCGGACTAGGTGACGAGCTCCGATAAGGAATCCACGGAAGGAAGAACCGACATCCCATCATCCCGGTTTCAATCAAGGAGTAGACGTCCCTGAACATAGAACAGATGTCGCCCACCTTTGGAAAGCGGGAATACGGGGCCACAAGCCGCGCGTCCTCCCCTACGTGACGGATGCGCATGAATGCCCCAACGAAAAGCATTAGAAACATAAAATGGTGAACCCGACGTGAATCTCTTCCCCTCAATATGGAGACCGATAGTGTTGGGGAGTCAGAAGATTATCATGTCACCAGGTCCGGCCATCTAGCACCAGGACGTGAGACTCGCTAGCGGTTGGGGAAGTCCGGACGTTGAGCACTCCGTTCTGCGATGTCTTCAGCGTGGATCCCTCTAACCGACCACAGAAAATGTAATGCCACTAGAATATTGGTTGTCGATTCCTTTTCTTGTTAGTATTAATGGGATCATCTCCCTACTTTCAGGAATCAGATCGCTACATCCATAGCTCGATCGCCACCTGGCCACCGGCACAGGGGCAGGGGTAGTACTGACGCAGCTACTCCGTGCGGTCCCACCTTTTCCACAGCTGCTCTGACCTCCGCGACTGCCGGGCGCTCACTCCCCCTCTCCTAGTAATATATTATCCAATGAAGGGTGATCAATGACTTTGTGTGTAGGTACGAGGAGGAAGGGGTCATCCCCACCAGGGACATGGCCTGTTCGGACCTCGAGGCAGTTGTGCCTCATCACCGACGCCACCCCTAAGAGCCGCGCAGAGAGCCGCTACACCCCACCCCGACATTCTACCATTTCTGGAGTTTATCCCCGGAACGCCTCGACACCTCCCTTCCCTACGCCGATGGGGTTGGGGGTGTATGGGTTCATCTGATTGAAGAACCCCTTCAAGGTTTCACAGTAAGGGCCCCCGCCGGGCCACGTCAACACCGCTGCCTGACTCCCCAGGCCGAGGAGCAGGCAACCCCTGTGCCCGTACCACCTGTTCCAACCCATCTGACACGCCGCCGCCGCCGGGCATGAGCGGAAGAGGATGCTTGCCCTGGGGTATCAATGTCAGAAACCACTATGGCCCGATCCACTGCTGACTCTTCTCATAAAACCCCCGCACATGTTGAGCAGGGGAAGTTACATGCCCGACCCGGATTGAGGCCCCGACTGCCCCACAGGCAAGTTGGGTCGACTCTTCCAGTCGCCGGCACAGGAAATGGCCACCGCAGACCAATTCGCGGTAGTGCCATCCAGCATGAAGGCCTACTCAGTGCCACCATTCTAGAAAGCAAAAGGCTTTCCCATGATAGCTATGCTCTGGGTGGGGATCTTTCCAGCGCTCACTGCACTCGGTACGGGGTCACTTCCCCTACTGCTGGCCGCGAGTATGGGGCCATTGCATATCTGGTCACTCACCCACATAGAGGTCCTACCCATGTCCCTTTAGACATCTTCCCCAATGCTCCTCATTCCCCGACCTTTGATCCTATCCTCCAAAGAACTATTGCATCCATAGGACTCCATAACGGAAATCTGTGCTGCCCCAAATAGCTATCCAGGGGCAGGAAGGCGGGACGTCGTCACTGTAAGTGAAATGCTAGGTAAGGCCGGGTGGAAATCAGACCAGTCCATTTCGCGGACTCTAAGGCGGAGTATGACTCGGGGATATAGTCCTCCCCCCGGTTCTATGAGTCAAGGGTAGGGATAGGGACATGGAACATCAGCCTCATACTCCCTAAATGCGAGATTTTTATGATCCCTAACTCCCTCCGAAGGTATATCCAGGAGGACGAAGACTTAGCATACCCCCGGGGATCAAACTTGCAATTACTGTTGGCCTCTCCGGAAGCAAATTCCACCTCGATCAGAGTGGGTGGATAAATTTTCTAGGCACTGATGGAAGAGTCGCAACAAGGCACACCCATGGCAAGCACCGACACTATGATAGGAGGCGTATTCGCCGGGCCATCCTATCATGACGTGGCATCCAGGACACTACAACCCTTGGAGGGCGACTTAGGATTCGGCGGTCAATTTTCCTTCTCACTGTATTCTCCACTGGCTAGCCCACCAGCCCAGCGGTCTGCCTTGGAATCGCTGCCAGTTCCCCAGCCATTCCCGGTTGATGAGCAGGGCCAGCAAGATCCGGATCCTGAACCTGAGTCGTGGAGCTTCTAGACCATCCTCACAGCAGGACACTTCCCTGAGATGTTTTGGCCGGTCGTAGGGTCATATTTTGATATACCAGAATCAGTCACCCCAAGAAAGTTTGAATGTTTCTGCTAGACTCTCCGGGTGACTCACTCCCGTCTTTTCCATCATCAAGTGCCCTACCTCGGGAGCGAAGCACACCTCGAGGATATCAGCAAGCAATTTCGTCAGGTCGACCTGTCCATGCTCCCCACGGTTAGGCACCCCGAGTTACTTGGCCACCAAAGGGCCCTCCAAAAACTATGCGTTCAGAATTTTCAAGTACTCTGCAAGGTTATCAAGGAGGCTACCCCCCACACATGCATCCGTGGATGGGGGAAATACGCTGCCCTTCTCTTCAGTGTGATTCACTGACATCCCGATTCCCCGAGCGGTTCTAAGGGTATGCCCCCAAGGGCAGCATCAGTCAACATGGCCGACCTGTCGGGAGAGGGGAACGGTTTGGAACTTCTCGACGGGGACTCACCCCTTGAGGACAAGCCACTACTAGACCCATCTAGGAGGATTACTCACCATCAGAGAAACCTCCTAGGTCTCCCCACACCCACTGAGGCATTAACACTAAGCCGGAATATCGGAAAGGGTAAAGAGCGTGTTGGGGCTATCAAGCTCGCCGACCCATCTGCCTCAGTGCAGAAGGAAGACGAAGATCCCGAGAATTCCACGCTGCGTCAAAAGCTTGCTGAGAAGAAGAGGCTAGTTGATGAGATTCTAGCTGAACACACTGCGGAGCAGCGGCCTGACTACGGTGATCCTAGGTCACGATAGTAGGGGCAGGAACAACTACCCATCGACGAGATTCTCCCAGGAAACCGTGATCATTCCATGTTCACCGACAGAGGATAGGTTGGAGCTCATGGCAAGAGGGTGTGATATGTTTTTCCAAACCCTCCTGAGCGACGTGATCACCCAAGAGACCCCATTCAGGTTCCCCCCGCTTCCCCAAGGGTCGCTCCACCAGCCGCCCCACGAGCTGCTGATCTTGACTACCAGATTGAAGATCCAAGCAATGAGCTTGTTGTTAGGGATCCCCATCAGGACTGGAACCCGCGTCCAGACAATCCGATGGCAGCCCTCATCGCCCGCTTAGAGGCTTTGGAAACTCGGTAGGTGGAAATCCTACCGGACGACAAGCCATACCCAGCATGGGTGGATGATATAACAGCACCTCCGGGATTTGGGAACCCCACTTTCGCCCCCTCTAACGGGATAGGAGACCCACCACAGCACCTGGACCACTTCAACTCGAGGTGTGGACCTATGTTAGGGACTCCGGGACAGTAGGAGTCCGCCAATCTCCATTTCTTTGTTTAGACACTAGAAGGGCCAACATTCATCTGGTTTAGCCAGCTCCCTGTTGGATCTATGACTAGCTGGGAGGACCTTCGCAGGAAATTCCTCTACCAGTTCAGTTTCACAACCCAGAAGAAAAACATTGCAGACCTCTTCAGGTGCAAGGAAATTCCCAATAGGCGAGTCGCGGACTTCGTCTCCCGGTCGAAGGGGCTCACGTATTCCCTTGACATGCCTCTAACTCAGGAGAAATTACTGACAATGTTCATAGGGAACATCAAGGAAGAGATGTTCCCATCTCTGATCACTCAGAATTACCTAGAGGGTTCTGGGACATCTCAGACAAGGCTCGACGCCTTGAAGAAGCCCTACAATAGGCCAGTCAGGAACGCTCGCTGCCTCTTGTAATCCCTGCAAGGAGAGATGCCATAGCATAACCTATTGTTGTGGCCCAGATAGAGGCCCCCGGGTAGCTAGAGTTACTACCAGTGAGGCCAGCTCCGTAGCCCCATAGGGGTCCACCCCTATGGGCACAGCTTCTGGCCCAGCAGTGGCCACCTCAAAATCGGCAAGCGCCTCCACGTAACGCACCACCACCGCCTAGGCGAGATAATCAGGTTCCACCTCCTCGACATGCTCCTCCGGCCTCTCGTCTGGGCCAGCCTCCAAGAGAACCCTTTGTGGACATAAGAAATCAGGCCTACACATTTAATGAGGCCCTGGTCTCCAGTTACTTCCATAGTGCCTTGGAGCAGAGAATCGTACGGCTGCCTGAGTGCCGGAAGCCAGAAGAGGCACATCTCACTGATCACCCCAACTACTACCCTTATCAACGGACCCTGGGGAACACCATCTAGCGATTCTAAGTGTCCAAGGACTAGCTTCAAGACCAGATTGACAACAATATAGGAAGATTGTGCCCATCCTTGGCACAAGTGGCAGGTGTCTTTGTGAGATTAGATGACAGTAGTGGCGATGAGAATGAATGTCAGTAGGTTTCCGACCATGGGTTCCAGAAGTACAGAGACTGGATGGCCCGCAAGACGGTCGCCCGCGCCCATGGAATCATCCATGCATGCCTGGATCAGCTAGAGCCTTCAGAAGCTGTGGTTACTACCTCAGCATTGTCATCCCAGCCAACCTCTTCCTAGAAGAGCAAGAGTCGGTGGCGCAAGAAGAAAGAATGCGCCTTTCCAATATCGTCACCATCCCACACTCTTGGTGACTTCATGGCCCCAGAAATGGGGATCCCTCTGAGTCTCTGCCCAGCAGCGGATGACTCCTCAAGCGACAGTCAGGGGTACTATTCAGTTAACACCATGGAGTAGGTAAATCCCCTTTTGACTCCCAACAATGAGGGACTCCATGTGGACCTTCCCATTTTTCCCAGCCGTCGCCAACGTCGGCGGAGCCATGGCTACATGAATCACCGGGGCTCGGCTGTTGGCACCTCCAGCTAGGTCGTGCACACCACTGAGAACAGGCAGTATGCAGAGTACAGAGCTCAGCACACACGGCCCCTTCGTCCGGTGTCAATAGATTCACCTCCATCACCATTTGTGTTGTTGGATCAGGTGGAACCACCTTGGCTGTGTTGCGACCAGCACTGCCCTGCTACCATTTGACCCCAGCCTTCCAGTCCTAATCTGGAAGCCACTCTACAGGCTTCGACTAGTGAACATCGAGAAGTGCCTAGTACCAGTCATCCACCAGTCCAACTGGTTGGGCCCATCATGCCTCTAATAATAGAGCGGCCTCCTGTAAGCATGGGATCGCGTTTAGCCCGAAGGTATGACGTCTTAAAGCACCTGACCGACATTCCAGTAAGGCCTTCTATCCTTGAGGCTCTTCGCATGTCATCTGAAATGCGTGAGGCGCTCGCTAAGGCCCTAAGGATCCCACTCCAATTTGAGACGGAGTTAGCAGCTGCATATGGCTTCCACGCTGAGGTAATTGAGAACTCCGAATGCCAGGCAGTTATCTCATTCTCCAGTGAAGATGAAGACCCTCCCTTATAGGGGCACATTCTCCCACTGTACATCATTGGCCAGTTCAATGGCGTGGAAGTCTGCCCCTGTCCTTTTGACACAGGTTCCGGGATTAACCTAATCCCAACTCAGACACTGCGGAAGTTGGGTCTGTCTAAGGATGATTTAACTCTCTCCGACCTCAATATCCAGGTGTATGATAGAGTCGAGAAAACTCCAGTCGGAAATATTTTCTTGAAGACCCAGTTCGGTGGCCTAATTTCCAGCACCGAATTCATGGTTGTCTCTCAGGACACTGCCTACAATGCATTGATGAGCAGGCCATGGCTCCACCTTCATGTGGTGGTCCCCTCATCATATCACCAATGCCTCAAATACTCCCTTAATGGTCGATTAGGCGTGCTCCAAGGAGATGCATCTCTTTTTGCCTCTTGTGAAGCCCATTATCTGGACGCCGACTAATACAAGAGTAAGGATAAGCTTGTTATGGCAGGTGAGGTTGAGCCCTTCGCTGTCACAAGTGATCCCTAGGCAGGTTTGGATGACGCTTACATCTTCCCAATCCATCGGTTGGAGGCCACAACCCCCTACATGGGGAAGTGCTTTGTGGTTTCGGACACAAGAGGAAGTTATGTTCCCAGGTCCAAGTGACGGTGGAAAATCACCTCATAATCCTACACCAACCAGTCTCAGGTGATTCCCAAACCTCCTACCCCTATACGGCATCGAGACGTCAGGCTCATGGAATCGACGGTGTGCCATACATGTCTCTTCCACCGTGATGGAATTAACCTGCTCAAAATGACGCGCCACTACAGCTTTGATGTCAGCAAGCGTGGCCCCTTGGGCCGAAGACCAGATGAGATTGGATCAAATCCCTTCATCGCTATGGTCTCAGTGGCGCATGAGTCTTTTTATATGATGAACACTTCCACCCAAGTCGGCACCAACGTCCCAATAGGGTCTGGTAGCCCCGAAGAAGCTCCCCCCACGGATGATCCCTCCACAAGTGGAGAGCACATGGAAGATGCACCCCCGCCTTTGAGGAGGGCGTCTCCACCACGGTCGACAAGTTAGTGCAGCTGAACCTCGGTATCGAGGTGGACCCAAGACCCACGTTGGTCAGCGCCACCATTCCCCATGAGGAGCAGAAATGGTTCACATAATTCCTCAGATAGCATCATGATGTGTTCGCTTGGAGTTACGACCATATACGAGGACTAGATCCTCAGGTAGTCGTCCACCTCCTTGGCGTTCCAGCAAACCATCGTGGGTTCAAGAAGCCTCCCCGAAAGATGCACCCTTCTCATGGTGCAATGGTTGAGGCTGAATTTGACAAGATTATCAAGGACAACTTCGTCAAGGAAGTTCAGTACCCCCGGTGGCTGGCCAATATTGTGCTGGTCAGGAAGAAAAACGGAGAGATTAGGCTCCGTATCGACTTCCGCGATCTCAATCGCCACTGTCTGAAGTATTATTTTCCCATTCTGGTGATAGAGTTTTTTGTTGATGTCATGGTCAGGTTCCAATCCCTCTCTTTCATGGATGGGTATTCCGGGTACAACCAGATTCGGATGGACCCCGAGGACCAAGAGTCCACTACCTTCAGGGCCCCCAAGGTACTTTCTATTACCGGGTTATTCCCTTTGGATGGAAGAATGCGGGTGCTACCTATCAATAGGCCATGCATCGTATATTCACGAAAATTCTCCGGACAATGATGGAATAGTACATGGATGATCTGGTGGCCAGATCTTGCCAGCGCCCGGACTATCTCAAGGACCTTGAGAAAGTGTTTGACATCCTCTGTTCCCACCACCTGAAGATGATCCTGCTGAAGTGTGCCTTCGGGGTTACCTCCAGAAAGTTTCTTGGAATTGTTGTCAGATACCGAGGCATCGAGAACGACCCAGAGAAGATAAAGGCCATCATCCTGATGCCTCCCCCGAGCAATATTCAGGAACTTTGAGGTCTCCAATGCCACTTAGCCTACAAACACCGATTCATTGCGAATATGGTCGGCAAGTGTAAGCCAATTTCCCGGCTCATGAAGAATGGGGCCACCTATGAATGGGATGAAGAGTTTCAGACCTCCTTTGAGTAAATCAAGAAGTATCTACTCCAACCTCCGGTCTTGATGCCACCCGTCTCCGGGAAGCTGCTGGTCCTTTACGTGACCACCCTGGAACGGTCCCTCGGCGCACTTCTCACCCAGAAGAACAAAGAAAGAATAGATAAAATCCTCTACTACCTCAGTCGCATGCTCCTCGATACGGAAATTAGATATTCTTCCATCAAGAAGAGCTTTCTGACGCTGTTATTTTCCATACAAAAATTGCGGCACTACATGCAGCACCAAGAGGTGCATCTGGTCTTTTAGGTAGACTTGTTGAAATACATCCTGAAACAACCTATGTTGACTGGCCAACTAGCGTGGTGGGCGGTGATCTTCTGGCTGTTTGAGATCAAGTTCGTACCTCAGAAGGCTATCAAAGGACAGGCGTTGGCAGAATTTTTAGCTGCTCACCCAACCTCTGCGGATCAGCCACTGAATATAGGTTTTCCTGATGAGGTAATCCTCTCAGTCGATCATGTCATCCCAAGCTGGTAGATGCACTTTGACGGTGCCTCTTGGAACCCCACTGGTAGAAGACTCAACGATCCTATGCTCAACAGAGTGGTCTGGGTATCTTCTTAATCACCCTAGAGTAAGACGTTATACCATATTTTTTACTATTGTTAGAGGGTTGCACCAACAATGAGGCTGAATATCATGCCCTCATCACTGGCCTCAAGCTGGCCCCCGAGATCGACGTGCCCCATCTTCATGTGAAAGGGGACTCAGAGCTGGTCATCAAGCATGTCAATGGTGACTATGTTGTCATAAATCCAGAACTCGTACCATTGTTGGAGTTCACCCTCCATCTAATGGCTCAATTCCTTTCTCGGTCAGTGGTCATTCATATTCCCCGGTCGTAGAACATTCGAGCAGAGGCTTTGTCCAGCCTGGCCGTGTCACTTGCGGAGCCCGAACAGGACGTCCTAATTATCCACATAGCGCACCAGATATTCATTGCTCTCGTTACCTCGGAGGATGATTGTGGCCTGCAGGTGAACCAACTTACCATTGGTGCCCCTACGTTGGGGGCCCCAGGTACTTTTGATATGGGGATCGAAGTAGTTCCTGATTGGAGGACACCCTTTGTTGAATACCTTCAATGTGGTAATCTTCCGTTAGACAGGGCCAAACACGAACGAATCTGACGCCGCGCACTGCAGTTTACCCTTCAGAGTAGTCTCTGTCTTTAGAAGATCCTTTAAAGACTTAGGTTTGATGGTGTTCTCCTCTGTTTCCTTCAAGGAGTTGAGATCCCTCATGTCATGAAAGAGGTTCATACTGGTTCCTGTGGCGCCCATCTGGCTAGGTCGAAGTTGTCTCACTAGATTCGGAGGCTGCGGTACTTCTGGCCCTCCATGATCTATGACTACATCGAGTTTTCCAAGAGTTGTCATGTGTTCCAGGTTAATGCTAACATTGTGCATCGGCCATCGGAGCCCCTCCACACTACCATGTATTCTTGGCCCTTTGCAGTTTGGGGGTTGGATATCGTAGGACCTTGGCCACCGGCGACGACTCGCTAATTCCAGTTCATTTTGACCACTACGGATTTCATTTCCAAGTGGGAGAGGCAATTACGCTCAAGAATGTCAAAGCCCGTTCTATCACTGAATTCGTGTGTTCAAGCATCATCTATTTATTTGGAGTGTCGCACGCTATCCTCAAGGATACCAGAACCAGCTTTCGAGCACCCATGCTAAAGAAATTGTACGCCAAGTACAATATTCACTCTAACTATTACTCCCGCTATCAGGCGCAGGCGAATGGACAGCTCAAGGAATTTAAGAAAACCCACTCTAACATTCTGCAAAAAATGGTTGGTCAGAACAAGACACGTTCACCGGACAATCTCCCCAATTCCCTCTAGGCTTATCGGACGATGACTCTTAATTCCACCAAAGTGACCCAGTATTCCCTGGTGTATGGATCTAAGGCCATCCTGCCCGTCAAGATTCAGTTTCCCTCGTTGGGCACGGCGGTCTTCGACTAGCATGCACGAGATAGAGTTTCTGAAATCTGCCTGGCTGAGTTGGAAGCACTGGACGAAAATAGGCTTTGCGCTTTGCAAAACCTGGAAAGGCATTAGAGTAGGATGTCTCAAGTTTTCAACAAGAAGTTTCGCCTCTGCTCTTTCCTGCAAGGTGACCTGGTACTGGCCCTCAGGGCACCAATGATTCCCGGCAGGAAACCACCCAAGTAGGAGCCCAAATGGGAGGGGCCTTTCATCGTCCATATGGTCAATCTCAATGGTGCGTACTCCCTGGTGACTATGGATGGAAAGCGTGTCACTCCTCCCACCAACGCCATGTTCCTCAAGCAGTATTATTTCTGACCCAACGGGGTCCCCCATGACCTTAAACTAGATAACGGTCCCGCATGACCCTAAACTGTACCCGGTCCCGCATACCCAAAACTGCACCCGGTCCCGCATGAACATAAACTGAATTTGGTCCATCCCGACCTTAAACTGCACTTGTCCCTACATTTGGGCCCCTTTGGTCCGAGTTCTATGACGTTAAACTAAGTTCCTTGTGGTCCAGCATGACCATAAACATCATGCTCGTCCTCACCGCAAGACGTTAAACTGCAAGCTGGTTAGCCTTCCTGACTGAGGCCCAGCCTCAGGCCCCATGGCCTTCTCAGGCCCCATAGCCCTAGTCCATACCCAGAGTGTGCGGTGTGGTGTAGGATTATATCCTCATTCAAGATGGGTTACCCACCATGTTGTACACATTACTGGATGAAATGACTGTCATCGTCCTACATGACGTTAAGCTGTTCTTCTAGAACTACATGCAGCTTGATTCCTATCCTTAGGGGATACGTAGGACTACCTGAACGTCTAGTTTTCAGGTCCAGCCCCATCTATTATGAGATCCCACGATCTCCCGGTCACCTCAGTCTTTTGGCCAGTCCCTCCCCACGGGAGGATATATAGGTGTGGTATAGGGTTTTTGGCATCATTCCCCCTTCTCCCGGGAATCCACCATCTTTTGGACGCTACCAAACTGAGCCCTTAAATCCTTTCCAGTGGTCCGCTAATGTGTTTAGAGTACTCTGGTATAGTACCTGAAGTGTCATATTCAACTTAGGAAAGTTCCGTCCACTTTCCCTACTTCATGCTCCCCTTCATTCGGGCCCCCATTATATTTCACACCTGGAGGTACCCCCAAGAACGGCTTGGATACAATGCCTAAGGGCTCTCCGAACGTCACGGTCCAACGCCCCCGAGGGTTTCAGACAACAAATTGATACAAATCCCGCGTTGCGAACATGGTCAGCGGTCGATGCTCATTTGTTTGTCCTCATTTTAGGCTGACACGACAGGATGTTGTGTTGCCAACACGGTCAGCAGTGATCCTCAGTCGTCACGCTGACTCCTTCAGGCCCTAAATGTCGGTTTCATGATTCACATTCTGTTCCACCACATCGTTTCAAGGTGGAATATCAACACTCCTTGCACTAACCCTTAGTGACCTCCACACGTCAGGCGGACAAAGAGGCGTGACAAAATCTCTTAGGGCTCCCGCGATCTACGCTCTAAGAGTATATGCTTTGGTTTTCTCTAAGGACCATGCGCAGCTTGAACCTCATCCCCATTGGAAATGAGTAGTCACCCAGACATTGCGTTTCAGGCCCAGCTCAGTTGGAAGTTAGTGTCTCCTGACCCAGGATTGTTCGACCCTCATCGGCTCCTTGGCCCGAGTCTCCACTCCTGGAATTGCACGTAGTGAAGGTATGAGGATATGTCCTCATCTACATCAGGTACGCCTTAACGCATCATGCGTATTCCCCCAGGTCCAAGCCATTCGACCTCAAACTGTACTGGTTGGTCCTACCACATGACCATAAACTGTGATGATATTGTCCCGGACGCACGATGAAAAATGGCACTGCATTTTGGTAACCTCCCCATAGGGGAAATCACGTTGGGTATTGGTCGATTACCATACCATTTGTCAATGCCTGTATGAGGATTGATTATTGTGGCGATGCCAGGAATTTCTACCCGAGGTCGGCTGTTCCATGAAAGAAAAACCATTCACATTCAAGGACAAACAATACATATCAAATGATTCTTTCTTTGGTGTGAGGTCTATACTCGCACACCTATTTCATCCTGTAAACAGGTACCATGTCGTGTCGTTCCACCCTTCAAGAACTACGTGCATCTTGATCCCCATTCTCATGGGGTACATAAGAATGCCCAGACCTCTCGTCTAAGGGTCCAGCTTGGGGTCCGCTAATTCAACGTGTCTGTCCCACTTTTAGGGCTTTGACCATGGGAATGTGTGGCGTGGTAAGAAGGAACTTGTACTCATTCACGTTGGGTTTGCAATAGCCACACCACGTACGACCTGTTATAAGAATTAGCCCGTATGTGTCCCGCCCTGCGCGACGTTGAATAACGCCCCAAAGAACTATGTATGGCTTGGTTCTCATCCTTATGAGATACATAGGAGTGCCTGGGAACTTCCCCATAGGCCCAGCATAACTTTCTTGTTTGGTCCCTTGACCTAAACACTTCTCCAAGGAGAACATGGTATGCAGGACCTTGTCCTCAGTCACGTCAGGTTTCACAACCGCTTTACCATGTGTCTCCCACTTCCCTTACTCTTTGGTTAGAGCTGTAAGACCTTAAACTAAGATCCTTTCTAGAACTATGTGTGGCTTGATTCTCAACCTAATGAGGTAAGTAGGAATGCTCAGACATTTCGTCTTGGGTCGAGCCCTAGGGACTACCAAATCTCGTCCCTCCTCACTGTCGGTCCCTTGGTTTGAATTTTTTGGGAGTCGTGTAACTGCATCATCTGCCCTGAATAAGTCCGAGATGCCCCATAGTAATGTTAGAAAGTGATATTTCTCTCGCTATAGAGGTATTTTATAGATATTGGGATGATCCATGACCAGATTAATACGCCTGCCTAGTGCGCCTCCACCATGGTGGCACAATCTTGGGAGTGTTGGATTTTGTTCGAAAAAACCATCACTCCACATTCCATTCTCTGCGTGCCACTTTATTTTGACCATCATCCTCATTCATGTTTGATGGGACCCCCTAACAGAATAGATGTTTGACCTGTGGTCCGCCTACTATAGCAATATGGATGATAGACCTTTGGTCCGCCTATTGCAACAGTATGGATGATTGATCTACGGTCCACCTATTATCCGGGGCCAACGTTCTGGAAGACTGGTCATGTTCGATGGGACCCCCTAACAGTATGGATGCCTGACCTGTGGTCCGCCTGCTGCATGAATATGGATGGTAGACCTTTGTTCTGCCTATTGTAACAGTATGGATGATTGACATACAGTCTTCCTGCTGTCCTGGGCCAACATTCCGGAAGACTGATCGACGATATTTGAGTTAGGACACATGTTGCAAACATGGTCAGTAGTCAGCCCTGATTTTTTGTCCCCATTTTAGGACCATGTGATATGGATGTTTTGTTTCTTCCATGGTTAACAGTTATCCTCCATCTTCACTCCCACCAATAGTGTTCTGAATTTGGGTAACATGATTCACATTTTTCATCTCTCGATGTTCGGATTGATTTCAATGCCCCCGGAATTTCCCCACTCGTGTTTTAGAGAACATTGAGGAGATGATATATTGATTGGTATGAGGTCCCCTCCCTTCAGCTGGACCTCCCTCTCCTCCTCAGAGATTTGGGCCTGATTTCGGATGCCTGAATCTTGGTTGACAACCCACAGTAGGACGAAATGATAACATGGGAATCCTTTATTTCTCACATTGATTGTGACCCACATGAGCTTAGTGGTGAGTTGTTATTCATTTTAGGATTATGGTTGAGCATATTAAACCAAGGGTAAAGATAAATAGATTGGTCCATACATTGCCTCACAATATTGAGCAGCGAAAGAAAAAAGTTCCTGAGATGGCCAAAACAGAGCCCTTAAAGTTCAATGTGCTGGATTGATCTTTCAAACACTTCTACCCTTTGGCTGGTAGCCTCCAGGACTACTTCTAGCTCCTTGAAGAATCTCTATTCATCAGCAACCGTGGAGCGCAGTTCACCAATCCTATCTTGTGCCTGTGCCCGTTCGGTTTGAAGTATGATCATCCAGTGACTCGCCTCTAACAATTGTTCTTGGGCGTCAGCTAGCTGGGATGTTAGTTTCTCCATGAGCTCAGAGCACATTTCAATGAAGACCTCTTTCTCTGCCACCTGCCATTCGAGGCGCCAGACATCCGGCTCCGCCCTCAGAAACGCTTGGGTGCTCACCGATCTTTCTCAGCATTGTGCAACGTCGGGGCACCAGATAATCTCAAGTATCTTCTCGACCATGTAATCACGGACCGTCAGATGAAGGCGTTGAGCCTCATCCCCTCCAGCACACATGAAACGCAGCCAGGTCTAGAGTGATCCCATCCGCCTCAGTCAATCAGCATGAGGCTTCCTGATAAAGCAATGGATACACTTCCACCCTTTGTGCAATGTCATGCGGCTCTCCTCGACCGCTTCCAAGTCTAAATCGTCTATCTCCTCGGGATCAGCGCGCCGGTATGTTGGAAAGGTAGCCAGTAGGTCGGCAGTAGGGTCTGCCTCAGGAATGTCTTCATGAGCAATAGGATCCTCGATGTCTGGGCGAACTTCCTCTCTGGCCCCGATAGCAGCGGTGCCTCCTTCAGCTCTCGACCTTGCTCCAATGACAGCATCGCCGATGTCCATCATCCCCTGCTCACCAATTGCTGGGGGCGACACGGTTTGGCCAGTATGTTCTGGAGGAGGTGGTATGTCCGTCGTTGGTCCTCTCACGGACATATCAGACTGAACAGCTCGATGATCCTCCAACGCTGAGATCACTATACAAGGAGCATCCTGATTAGTTGGGTTTTCCAATAGTAATCATAAGTGGCGAAACAGGGGACTCACAAGAACCTAGAGTGTCAGCCTCTTATGTGTTTTCCACTATAGGAGATGTCGTGGCAGGAGACCCCTCAGCACTTGTCAGTTCGATGATGGGTGTCAGAGTCCTAACCTACCCTACCGGCACCTCCCCTCCTTCTTCTATTGGGGACGCCTGATTAGTGTCTATGTGCTTCTAAGGGAGGTATGAAAATGAGTTAGAAATTGCAGAAGAGAATGGGAAAGGAAGGAGGGTGAATAAGGATAGAGACGGACCTCGAGTAGCTCAGTTATCTCCATGTCAGAGACGATAATCTCACCGCTCTCCTGCAATCTCCCTTGGTAGGCCTCCCCCTGTGACCCATCACCTTCGGGTTCCCCTTATCCTTCAACTTCTCCTTCATCTTCTCCTTCGACTTAATCTTCTCCTGGTTCCTCCTCTCCCTATGACTCGTCATCACTGTCACCTTCTCCTAGTGACATCACTTCCGAATCATGCCCTTGGATGAGCATCACTTTCACTAGGAAAGGTGGCTCTGTGTGTCGACCCCACTGGCATGCGTACATGTCTATGGTCATTAGATATGTGTTCCACCGATGGAATTTTACCTGGTCGGTATCTCAAATGAGCCCGACCTCAGGCAGCTGGATCCCATTCTGTATTATCTTCTGTCAGATGGATTTAACGCTCATTGATTGCCGCAGGGTCATCCAGGCTGACCCCAATGCCTGGAAGATTGCGTCATGGGATGGTTCGAGCAAGTATATTATCTTCTTCCCAGGAATCTCTCTAGCCACCTCGTGTGCCCCCCCTCTGGAAAATAAGGTTGCAGCGACACCATGCGATGTCCCCGCTGCTGAGGTCCCGACCTGTGCAGGCCTCGCTGTCTAGCACGCCCTTGGTTCCCCCCTCCTAGCAGCACCTTTCCTTCTCCCCCGTCGCCGAGTTTCCATGAGGGAAGTCTCCAGTTTCTGGACTCGCTTGCGTAAAAGCCCCTCAGGGTACGCGATGGTCCAGTGTTTGGCATACTTAGTTGATAAGCCATCGTCGACCCCAGTAGGAGGAAGGGTAATGACATCACCAGAGTCATAGGTGGTGAACATTAACAACATTTGGTGAAGGACGTAGGGATTCTTCTCCTCCTGGATATCTGTGAATACCTTCTTCGACATTTGATGGAGGCACCCGAACTGCCTGCCGAATCAGGACGGCATGTAAGGCTCACATATGATCTTCCGGTCAATCTGTGCTATAAGCACCCCACCTCGGATGCTCTAGAAGTATTCTTGCTACTCCAGCGAGCCTTTCCCATTGTCCACCATCTCTCCGACTGGGGTGGGGAGCGTGCTGAAGTTGAAATTGGCGTGGTTAACTATTTGGATCCTTATGCCCTCTTTATTGAGCGTCATCGGTTCAACCATGGCAATATTCAGGAGAGATGGCCGCAGGCCATTGCCCGGAGGATGAATGGTGTTTGGGAAGGTGTACCCACCAAGATGAGCCGCCACCCAACTGTGAAATATATAGAAGGGTCCACATACCCTCCGAGGTGATCCCCCTCATAAGATGCATCCCAGAATGGCATACAACCTAGCCAGCACGGGGACCCCCAGATTGAACCTTTTGTTGGCAGCCATGGTTCCCGCCATCACTAGAGTTACTGGACGGATGCCCATCCTCGTGTGCCGCACCGGTATGAGCCACCCGCTCCAGAAGGTGGCATAGAACCCGTCATATCAAAGATTCGGGTCCTGGACCTCAATGACACAGTAGCCCCATGATTGGTATTGCCCCGCCTCCAGGGTCCTCCAGTACGATCCATTATTTCTCCTTTGAGCCACGGTTGGGCACCATTTTCCCCATCCCAGCATCTTAACCACCGACTCCTTCTCCAGGAACTAGCTGAAATAATCTTTATAGGTGATGTCCTTCAAGAAATCCTTGACCTGCAGCCTCTCTTTGTCCAGATCCAGCAGGTTCCACGTTAGCATGGGGGTCCGTGACCTATCTTCCCAAGTGTTCATTAGAAGAACGAACTCGTCGTATTGGTAGCCCTCCAGTGGGATACCTCCGAACCATTGAACATCCCAGAGGCTGATGCCAACTTCCCTATGGTGAAGATGGAATGTGTTGGTATCAGGGGACCACTGGGTGAATAGCTCCGGCCCGAGTTCAGGTTGATGGTGGAAGTGGAACTGCGACGTCCACACCACCTCGAATAGACCAATGTGCTGTAGATTGGCCCCGAATTGGTCACACGTACGACGAAACCAGTATGCCGAGGCCCACAAAATGGTGATGTTACCTCCGAACGCAAGTCCCAATCTTGCAGCCATCCCTTTGTATCGTCCGTGATGCTCTGACGGAATGTGCTCGCATAGAGGGCCGATGAGCTCTCTGCAAAAGGATCACCCCCGTAAATGGTCCTGGTCCTCAGGTTCAAGACATACACATCCATGTGTCTAGTATCTCTGGTAGGATGACCATTGTTGGTGATGTTGTAATGGGGAAGGATGTCCTCCCGGGTCACCCATGACTGCGGTGTGTCCACCTAAAAGCCCAGTAGTGGAACATCCTCTAGGATACAGATGTTACAATGCGGGAGGTTGTTGGATAGAGGATACTCTTTCTGGGCAGGGGTCAGCAGGTTGAACAAAGTAAGGTTGTCAGAAACAACCACCTTGGCACCATAAACCTCTTCATTTTCCCCCATTTCAGCTCTACGAGCGGCGGCTTCCCCCTCATCGACTTGGTTCACGGCCATCGTGAGTTCTTTGAGTGTTGTGCGAGATCCGGACGGGTTGCAAGAAATAGGAAAGAGTTGCGCAAAATCTGGACTTGTGGTAAGCAATTCAGGAGTTGGGCGCAAAATCAGCAAAAATTGGTGTGGAATACCCTGAGTTTGCGCGGAAATACGCCCGAAACACGGAAGGAATTGCGCGCTGCCAAAACATTTTTTACTCGTAGCCGCAAAAGAAATTTTGTGTGCGAGAGCGTTGATCCCATCATGTGGAAATTCTTGAGTACTTAACATGGGACCCGAGGCCCCTTTTTATAGGTGAGACCGATGTTCTGCACTACACAGAAAGCGAATTCCACACCAAACCGTAGTTTGGCACGCCCCATTGACTTTTGCGTGCAAAGTTCCCATGAAATCCCCCACTTTGGCGTTTCATAGTTTCCCTTGGAATCTGATCGTTGCGACCTCTCATCAATACAATTCCTAGGGTGGTGTTTGTAGACGCCGAAATAGTCTGTAACTCCTAAAGGAAGTTTCGAAATGATGATGTGAAGTCATATTCGGACTCAGAGGCCCAGTCCAGAGGGACCATAAGTGTTGCGCAAAATTAAGGATGATTTTCACTGAAAGATGTTGGTCGCACGAAAGGAGTCAAGGATTCGCGAAAGGACCCCGACTCCGACACGCAATTTTGCGCGCCCGCACCCGCGCGGGTCCATTTTGCGGGCCTCCTTCCTTGGTGCGCAAAATTTTTCATGCCATCTGGATTTCACGATGCCAGGAGCCTATAAATAGAAGGAGACCCCTTCCATTTCTGGGTTGTGGAATTTCAACCGGCTCTCGTGCGCGAAATAGGGCTTCCGTGCGCGCAATATGACATTCAGGTATTGACTCTTTTCGCGCAACCTAGCCCTGGGATCTACCTTTGCGCACAATCCCACTGGCTTAGATAAATTCCCAAACCCCTCAAGGTTCCTCTATTTCATGCTATCTCTTCCATTGCGCACAAACCCTTCCAATTGCGCGTAATCCCTTCGCGCAGTGCGACCTTTGATTAGGGTTCAGTCATTCCCACTTTTGCACAATTCACCTACTCTGCGCGCGTTCCTCCTAGCCATGCACAATACACCTGCCCCCATTACATTCCATCCTAGTGTTTTGCGCGCTAACCTTCCCTTTGTGTGCAATCCCCAGGGCCCCTCACCTTGATGCCCCTCGGGCGCCTCCCTACATAGACGCCCAATGTCCTCCATGCCGGGCATGCATGTCATGCGCTGTTTTCCCGTACAGCCTTCTAGGCTCATACGAGGTCACCTCAAGTTCCCTTGGGTGGTGTTTCAAGTTGTGTTGCTTTGCCTCATGCTCCTTTGCATAGGCAAGCTAACGACTATTTTTTCTTCGTATAGCCACAAAAACATGGACCCCTCGATGGTTCGCCCTGCGACCCCCCTTTACCACGACCTTGCCGATGACTTCCCTCCCACAAGGGTTAGAGGGTGCTGGTCATGTAAGCCCTAGGGGTGTGGTGAAAACCCACCTCGTCAGAGTTGCAGGATGTTAAACTACCAAGCACCCCGTCCTCAACACATGACATTAAACTGTGATCTGACCCCATGAACCGCATGCAGGGTCCCCCATCTTGGACATTCTTTACGCCGCTCATCTCCATGGTAATGGAATCTTCCTCACATGTAATGATATACTCCCTCTAAGAGTGGCGTTTTTCCATGGGGGAAGGGTTCCCTTAGAGTGTAAGACCCTAGCCTCTCATGTGGAAGGTATCACGCATGCACCTCCGTACTTCCCCACTGCCAAGGCCAGTGGAGGGCGTGATGGGGAATGAGGCATCTCTTTTGTTCGGTCCCAAATCCATCTCCCTATACGCTTTGTTGCACTTAGGGCCTCCATCCCGAAGTAAGTATCGGCACTAAGGGCCACTGAATGGGTAATCCCCTCTCCGCTTCTCACGGATGCACCCTTCATGACGTGATCGTCTGGTCCATGCTGCCTCTTGTTTCTAATACCAAGCATGACTCATGTGGCCTTAGAGTGAGCATCGCCCATGACACCCTCTATGGTCCCTCTCAGAGCGTAATCCCCATCCTAGTGAACTACATGGACTCTGATCCATGTCAAGGCATGGTACGTAGCAAGCCTCCACGAGGTTCAATCCCACCACCCTGTTGTTCCGACCCCCTTCGTGTCGGTTCACCAATTCTTTGGGCCGCCTCCGAGCGTAATCCCCAAATGTCATCCTACATGACGTTAAACTGTATCCTCTCATCGCGTATGATGTTAGATTGTATGTCATCCAGCATGAACATAAACTGTATGCCGTCCAGTATGATGTTAAACAGTCTGCCTCATCCCGCATGATATTAAACTGGACCACCCAAACTACGTGGACATTGATTCGTGCTAAGGCATGGTACGTAGGAAGCCTCCACAAGGTTCAATCCCACCACTCATTTGTTCCGAGCCCTTCGCATCAGTTCTCCAACATGGGCTATCTCAGAGCGTATCCCCATATCCATCATTATGGTCCGCCTCAGAGTGTAAGCACCAATTATCATCCCGCTTGAGGTTAAAATGTATGCCCGAACTATGGGGACTTTGATCCATGTCAAGGCATGGTAAGTAGGAAGCCTCCACGAGGTTTCAGCCCCTTCGCTTCATCACCCACCCTGATTCTTACCCAGGCTGCCACATCCCAGTGGGATCATGCCACCTCATTCCACTGCCTAGTATCTGAGAAGCCGCCCACGTGCTGGCCCCAACATCGGAGTTACCTTCAAGAAGTCATTTTATCTAATCCACTCTCAGTGTTCCAATCAGTCTGATCCGTCCCTACTGGATGTTAAACTCACGGAATAACCCATGTTAAACTTGGGAAGCTGAGGAAAACCTCAGATACATGCCTATGGAATGCCAATTCCCCGCGTTTGATGTGGGATGACTCGGGCTTCTGCGGCCTCGAGAAGACCTATAATAAGGGACATAAGATAGACATGCCAATTCCCCAACATAAAAAAATGCCAACGACACTCTAGAGTGACCATTCTCCTCACTGAAGGTTGCTTCCCCAACCAGACCCCTTGGAGCGTCTCGACAAAAGAATCGTAATTAACTGGTGTCCATGAAGATATGACACCGAGAATGAGATTCATGAATACGTCTTAAATCTTTGAGGGAGACCCGGACTAGGTGATGAGCTCCGAGGAGGAATCCATAGAAGGAAGAACCGACATCCCATCATCCCGGTTTCGATCAAGGAGCAGACGTCCCTGATCATGGAACAGATGCCGCCCGCCTTTGGAAAGAAGGAATGTGGGGCCACAAGCTGTGCATCCTCCCCTGCATGACGGATGCACACGTGCGCCCTGGCGGACAGCGTCGGAAACAACGTTCAAGTGGTAAATATTATATTATAGAAAGAAAATGTGTAGACTTTGTAAGACTATCAAAAATTACCCATATTGTATCATTCATTCTAGGAGTCTTTGATATCCCCATGACAATTTACATTGTAATATTATCCCATTTTCACTCAGGTATGGGAAGAGGTTACAATAATCTTCCAGGCAGTTGCCTTCCAGCATTCACTTGTTGAAAACCATATATCTAGACACAAAATCATCAATCTCCATATTCATGTTCTCCCACCAAAAATTATACTTCAAATCTCTATACATCTTGGTACTCCTAGGGTTTATAGAGATATTTGATCTATAAGCATCATCCAATAATTCTATTTTTAGTTCAGGTATATCGGTAACAGAAAGTCTCTTCCAAAATTTATAAATTCCATCTTCATATATGAAGTCACTCACTCTTCCATCATTTATATCTTTAATCTTATTTTTAAACTTATCATCATTAGTATGAGAACTTTTTATTATTTCCAGTGAATATGGTTTGGAAGCCATTTGAAAATGTTTTGATGTTTCACTTTCCATGGTTATTCCCATATCCATCTTTATTAGATCCATTAAAATAGGATCCATTTAAACTCTCATCTTGTACAAAACACCATGATCCTTTCTACTCAAACAATCTTCCACCTTATTTTCCAACCCCGAGTGGTAGTGTATAGTACAATCATAATATTTGAGTAGTTCAAGCCATCATCATTTCCTCATGTAGAGTTCTTTCTATGAGAAAATATACTTTAAACTATTGTCATTAGTATAAATCCCACATTTTTTACCAAAGAGATAATGTCTCCATATATTTAGTGAAATAATTACAACCGCTAACTCAAGATCATGAGTATGATAGTTTTTCTCATGAAATTTTAGCTTTTGTGATGCATAGGCCATAAGTCTATCATTCTGTATAAAAAAACAACCAAGTCCTTTCTTCAAAGTATCACTATAAATAACGAACCCATCGTTCCCTGAAGGTAGAGTCAATATAGAAGAATTGACTAATATTCTATTCACTTATTCAAAATATTCTTCACACTCTTTTTTCCAAACAAATTTATCCCCTTTACATGTGAACTTGTTTAATAAGTTAGCCAACTGGGAAATATTATGGACGGAATGTCGATAATAACCAGCTAAACCAATAAAGCTGTTTACATCAGTTATACTCTTCATTACTGGACATTCATGGATTTCCATGTTATTTGAAGGAAAAATAGAGATTCCATCCTTAGAGACAATATATCCAAGAAAAGAAATCTCTTGAAGCCCGAATACACAATTTGATAAATTTCCCATATAATTCATTTATTTTGAGAGTTTTCAGAGTAGTGCTCAAGTGATTTTCAGGATTGTTTTATATTTTTTAGTACAAAAAGATATCATCTATAAATAACACTACAATGTCATCAAGATATTCCTTGAAAAATCTATTCATTAATTCCAGGTAGACATAGTGTGCATTAGTCAATCCAAAAGGCATTACTCTAAACTCGTAATTCCCATACTTGGTGTGAAATGCTGTTTTTGGAATGTCTACATTCTTCACACACAACTGATGATATCCATATCGAAGGAAACTCTTTGAAAAATATTGGGCTCCATGAATTTGGTCGAATAAATCATCAATGCGAGGTTGGGGATAATTTTTCATTATTATTATAACATTGATCTCCTTATAGTCAATGGACAGCCTCAAAGATCTATCTTTCTTATTAACAAAAAGTATAGGGGATCCCCATGGAGAAGCACTAGGGTGTATAAATCTAATATTACTCAATTCCTCTAGTTGTTCCTTTAGTTTCACTAATTCAACAGTGGTCATTCTATAAGGGGTCTTTGATATGGGCCTTGAACGAGGTATTAAATCAATGGAAAACTCAATTTCTCATTTTGAAGGATGTCCTGGTAAATCCTCTGGAAACACATCCACATATTCTTGCACAATTGATACATCCTCTATTTGAACATTCTTATCCACACCCATAATTATTTAATTCCCATCCTCCCAAATAATTGAATTTAGTAGATCTATTGGGGGTGGACCTTGATAAGAATCATGTGGTGACGTTTCTTCTCTAATGATGAGGTACAACATATCATCATCAAAAATTGTAACCTCCTTCTTCTTATAATGAATATACTCATCGTGGTCCGAAATCCAATCCATTCTGAGGATTATATCAAATTCAATCATGGGTATGACAATGAGATATGTAGATAAAGAACATTTATATGCCCTAATGGGAAATGATTCACAAAACCTTATTGTGATGATACATCCCTTAAGAGTTTTGGTAGACAACTCTCTAGTTAAGTCAAATTGAAAATATCAAAATTTCATTGAAAACTAGAAAGATACAAAACAATGTGATGATCCAGAATCAAATAAAGCATTGGATAAACTATAAGAAACCATTAAATTACCTGCCACTAAGTCTTTCAGATCTTCAACCTTAGTAGTTGTGATCACATAAGCTTGGCCTTTGTCCCTTGGCCTTTTCTATGGTAAGTTCCTTTGGCACTTCAAACATTCATTTGCATAGTGTCCCTTTTCCTTATAATTGTAGAATTCAACATTGATAACCTCTTTCTTTCCCATTCTATCCATATATTGGTGGCCTTTTTCACCACACTTGTAATAGACTCCCATTCCCTTGAGGAAAGTACTAGGGTGTTTGTTCCCAGATTTACCACATGATGGATATTCAATTTTTTCCTTCTTCCCCTTAATTCCATTTCCAGAGTGATCAATAGATCTCTTCTTCTCTTGTTTTTCTTTTAAGTAAAAAGACATAGAGAATTCCTTTTCCGTCTTGATAGCATATGAAGAAATATCTTTGTATAATCAGAAGGATTTAGAGACTATTGATCTACGATGAAATAGATTTAACCCATCAAATAATTGATCAATATTACTCTTTAGGTTACTTATATAATCTGTTCCATTCCTTGTTAGCCTTGTAATGTTATCCTTCTACTTTGTGACATTCTAGTCCTTCTTTTTCCTCTGACTCAGAAATTGTTTTTCCATACCCGCTCGATGGTCATGAGGAAATTATTTTTCTATGAAAGTATCTTTAAACACCCTTCATTAAATGTTTTATACTTCTTTATCTTATTTTTTGTTTTGGATTAATGACCACCATTGATCGACATCTCCCGTGAGGTGATAAACTTCCATGAAAACTTTTTCTCTTTCGCCCCTCCCCAAAGCATGAAATGCTTTCTCTAAAGAACTTATCCACCACTCTAATACTAATTTATTTGTCCTCCCATTGAATGTTGGTGGTTTTTTCCTCATGAAGTGGTCTAATGTTGATCCTCCGTGTTGAAGATCTGGTTTCTCCATACGAGTAAGGTTATTATTCATAACCTGGGTGAGTTATCCCATAATAGTGATAAGGTGATCAACACCAGTTGCATCTCTAGCTCGAATATAATTATCTTGAGTATGAGAGAAATCCAAACATGGTTTATGTGCGTTGATACTATTTCTATTCCATCCACTAGGAGCCATTTCTAAACAATGTCATTCACTATATTAATTTATGAATCACAATACATAATTCCAAACTTGTAAAACACTTAACATCAATTGAAAAATTTATGGATATATTATATAATCATAAAAAATGTTTTCTTTGAGGAAGTATATAATCATAATTCCTTCATAATGGTTTGTAATGAAAATGATAATTATCCTAAACATATCCCCCGAGAGTGTCGTAACCAAGAGTGCGGAAAGGACTATTTTCGTATACCAGGATACCCCAGATCAAGCCTGAATGCCCTTGTCGATATTTTCACTTTTAGGTAAATATGTTCCAGAGTCACCTCTACCTTCTCGTATCGAGATAGTGATGTATTTCATGGAAAATACACAAAATCTCTACATTACCAAAATTCTAGGATGTTCTTCTATACCAATCCTCAAAGTATATCTTAGGGTAATGTGCTCAAATCCAAGATTATCTAAATCTATTTTCAAAGGATTCTACTAAAAATACTATTATACCAAATGTAATGCCCCCACCCTTGTTACCCAGAGTCGGTACATTATTACATAACATTGTCATGATCACAAGGGATCAAAATCCTGAAAGGCTGATCTGTTTAGTATCCTAGGAAGTACTAGATATATTCATAAGTTATACATTACCTTAAAAAAATAAAAAACAACAAAAAACTATCTCCATTGACCAAATTCATCCCTTATACTATCCCTGTAGGCCAGTCATAATATAATTCTTCACATCCTTGTAAAAATAATACATTGAGAGGGGTGAGCTCAGATGCTCAGTAAAGATAACAATCTAGAGGAAACATTCTAGAATAAGTATAAACATTTAAGGAAATGTATAAGACTAAAAAATAAGCCTTTTCAACATAAACTTCATCATAATATGGCAATGATAAATCAAATAATTTCATTTAATTATTCACAAGGATATTCTACTTGTCTAATAATCACATGTAATATTAATAGCCAATTTCAATATTTTGAAATTCATAATTCTAGACTTCACAACCACATAGTCAAGGCCTTGAGCCAAGAGTACAAATATGATTTCATCATGGCCTTGTGCAAAGACACTAGTTTGTCTTATGTGACATACCGATTCATTAGGGATCTATAGAGGGCTCCACCCATCACTTACAAAGTCTAATGCATTCCTCATATGAAATGGTTTAACATAACATAAAAATTCATCTTAAAACTAGCATATGAAATGTCAATAATTTATCTATAAACCATGAATGGTGAAAAAATAACACATCCACAATCAATCATATCACAAAATCTTCAATAAAATATTAATGATTTTATCATAATTATTGACTTCAAACAATATTAAAATCCATCCATGGATGTTGACATAGATGAAATCAAAACTATTTGTAGTGAAATATCTCTTTCTATTTTGAAATCATTTAAAATTCATATAATTATAAAAGAAAACATTTATTTTGAAAATATTCTTATAATATTTAATGAGAAGCTTCGATGATGTTATAAAATCCAAAAATAGCCGCACCCACCGTATAAGTTAAAAAAAGACATTATTTCCTTAATTATTTCGAGAAGGTCATAAAGTAACTTTTTTTGAAAATGACGGAAAACTTCCTTTCAAAACATATGTGGTCAGATAAGGGTATAAATGTCTTTAACCCATAGTCTAGTAAATATTAACAAAACCTTGAATTACATTTTTATGAAAACACAGGTGTGGATGATAAAGAGGTTCCAGTAGATACTTACTTATTAACAATCTCAGATAAATAAAAACATTATAGAATTAACGCTTACCTTGTACATTTCCTTATTTTATTGTATGTTAAAATTATGTATAATAGTTAATACATTTTTATTAAATTATACAAGAATTATATACATAAATTTGATATCATATATTATCCTGTAATATTTCATTGTTAATAATATTTCTGTAGTATCATCGTTTCAGGTGTTAACAGATTCGTTTTCCATTATATTATTGGTTATGTAAGCCATGTTTATTATGAATAGAATGTATTTGATTCATATAAAGAATTATATTATGTTTAAAAACATTATTTTTATCATAATATTAAAATTGTTCATGAATGATTACGATGGGGAATGAATCTCTTCACGTTTGTTGAGATGATAATTCGTATGTACGCAAGAGTGACAATATAATTATATTGATGGTCAAATCATATGTAATTTGATGGTATATCATACATTCATAATCATTAACATGTTATATTTATTATTTAAATTAGTTATACTCATTATTATACACATCCAAATAATGAATTGTTTGTATAACAAACTACACAATGACGTGGAGAGGGTAAGCCATATTACGCACGCACAATGACTTTTTCATTTATATGATAGAGAGAATAATGAATATGGTTGTAAAATATTTATAATAACATCATAGTATGTAGATGCTACTGGAGTCAATATTTTTCTATGGAAACTACCAAGAAAGAGGAAGTGGAAGAAGAAAAGAACTTGAAAGAGGGTGGTGAAAGTATTACCTCTTCTACAGGTGTTTTATTTTGAGTTGATCAAAAGGGCTCTGTAGGTTGAATTTATGATCAAATTAAGGCCTATATATTGAAGGGATGATAGTTGAGATGTTTTTTGGGTAGGTGTTGGCCGATCCAAATGGATTGGGAGGTGTGTAATTAAGAGAAGGGGACGTACCCTTTTAAAAGAGAGGAGAGGGTCACTTTAGAAAATGCATGAAATATTATTTTATAATAAAATAATTTTCGGTTTACAATGTCTACACAATGATTTATTTCGATGATAAGGTGGGTATGGGTCGAAAAAAATCTCATCCAATAGGATTTAGACACGTTTAGTTCACCATATGAACCATATCTTTTTTATTTAACTCCTAATTAAATAGTTTGACATTTACCATGTCTCATTGTATTTTTATATTATATGGTTAATAAACAAACAATAAAAATACAAGAAAACCCCAAGTGGTTCAGTATTAATATATATAACCTTATCTATGTCCTTTGGCAGAACCATAGATTTTTAGGAATATTATATCAAATGACAATATAGTATTTTTTTTAAAACTCAATTATGTCAATTTTGACACTATTTAGTATTTGATTTTTTGAAAAAAAAATCATTAAGATAATATTTGTATAATATTACCAAATATTTCATCCTACAAAATTAATGGAATTCATCTGAATTCTCTATTTACATTTAGTTAGATATTTATAATATCAATTATTTTAATATTTCTTTATTAACGTAATTATTGCATCATCATTGTGTCATAAATAAATTAAACTATTTAAAATCTAAAAACTATAAATAAAATAAAATCATGTTGGAAATAATTTTAGATTTATAATTAATACTTAAAGTATAATTTATATTGTGTGTAACCATATATTAAAAATAATTTAGTTATAGAACTTTTAATTTGACTCTTTTAACTCTTCTTTAAATAATATAATAATTATTATCCTAATCTAATCCATGTATACCAAAGAGGATAATATATTATTACTAAGGTTGTTTTTGGTCGAATTACACTTATCCAATAGAATTAGGTATGTTTTTGGGTAATTATAATATAATATTTCCCTTAATTACCTTATTTACTTTTAACCGTGTTAACTAAAAGTCAAAAGATACTATTAAAAAAAATACTTTCATCTTGTTGAACCACATTTTACTTAATAATGTCAACTATTTCTCTCAAATGTTTTAAAATTTAAGTCACAGATGTGGTAAATTTATGTTTTATGCAAATTTGCAAATTATCATAGAAGGTGGGTAAAAGACGGTAAAAAGTATAATAAAATTTTATATATCTAAACTTATTATAAAATGACTCCAATGAATTAAATTGAACATATATAAGTATTATGTAACTATTTTGACCTAAATTAAATTAAAATAAAATAACTAATTACATACTTAAAAAGTCAATTTTAAACAATGACGCAGTATTTTCCACTATTCATCAAAAATTGAAAGTTTCATAAAAATACCAAAAATTCATCCTAAGTAATTTTCAATATTCCTAATTAAAAAATGAAGTACCTTTTGAAATATAAAATTAATAAAATTTCAAAAATTGGGTATTACTATTCATAACGACTAGTTTGATTAGTCGTGGTGTGATAAAACTCCAAGTTACGTATAATGAAAGCTACTGAATTATTCAAAGGTAAATGTACTATGGAAGCTTGGGATGTTACACCACACCTCACTAGAAATACCCACTGGAACACTCTATTCACACTCAGTAGATCACCCTTGTAGGGTGTGTTGTGTCCACCCACTATCATTCTTCTATGAAATATCAGTGAGTTAGCCCTACCATATTGTTGAGGCCTTATCTCATTTAGTTGGATCGAGATTGTTCTGATTATTTCTTTCCTAGAATTATTTTAGTAAAATACCATTAAATAATTAACACAAATTATCATACTACTCTTTTCGAAAAAATAATCATCATTTCCATTTTTAAATCATGTAATTTGTTCCACAAATTCCAAAACACATCTTCCAAAATTTAATTTTTTTTCATGATGTGAAATATACTAAAATAATCATCATTATTTAGAATCATCAAAATACGATTCACCATTAATTTTTCACATTTTGTAATCATTGTAAAAACAACGAACACAATGAGAACATATCTTTTTTTTGAAAAACTCTTCATCAGGCATTAAATTTATGTTGATGATTCTTTTATAACAATCCTATCATCTTAATCATAATCCTCAACAAATTTTGACATATTTTAACAATAAATTCATCCAAACAAATTAAAAAAATGTATAATTGAATAATAGGGACCTTAAATTGAAATGGAATGACCCACTAAAAATCAGATATAATAAATATTTGAGCATCATAATGTTGTTTAATAATATATTTTTGGGCGACTTATTTCATATGATGAATTAAAAATACTTGTTCATTCATAAATGGTTTATAATTATCTTCCATTCATATTAAATTAGTATAGATAGTTGGACATATACCATTAAAATCATATATCATCCAACCTTTCATTTCTTTTAATTATAGAAATATATTGAAAAATTTACAGACATGTCCACATGAAGGATTAAAATTAATTATGTCTGGTAATGTTTTTGAAAATCTCGATGTATTGTATCTAAAGCTTTGTTCTAAAGGCTTAGAAACAAGTATTGGACGTTATTAATGTGATGTTACTATAGATGTGAACACTAGTTTATCAAATAAAATACTATTTTTTATTAATTATAATTCTTATGGTGAATTTGGGAACTACTCCTTTTACTTGTGGAAATACACAATATGTAACACATCATTTTATAATTTATCACATTATTAACCCATATCTATGAATTTAAATTCAAACACTATTGGTTTTCCCATACACTTGTAGATTTAAAATGTTAGGACTTCTTCCTTGAATCAAAGAAATAATTTCCCCCCTTAGAAATCCAAAATATTTCTACATGTATCTATGAACCATATCCCATAATTTAGTGGGGGAATACTTATCTTCCACCTTATCCTCGATAATCAAGGAAACATATATATACTATTTTTAAGCCTTTATCTGCATGTCCTTAAACATACATGGGGAATCACCATGGATTCGTTTACTATTTACATGTATTCATTTGTATGGTTTCTTTTTATGGTCAGCAATTCTTTAGAAAATGATTATATAAAGAAGATAAGGTAAGATATGAGGTCAGATAGAGAAATATTAGTATAAAAGTTTATAATATTGAAAGGTATAGATAAAATTTAGGTTCTCTCAAATTAAGAGGTATGTATCGACGAATAACTATTAAACATTATTCATGGTTTGTAATAGTCTCCACATCATCAAGTATCCTTCTTTTACGCAAAATATTTTTGTTAATTTTATCACAGTGAAGAATATTCTTGATAAAATATATGAATGGAATATATATATGAATCATATTAAATATATCCTTGAATAATTAAAATTGAGTATCTAAATTCCTTTTATTCATACATTCTGGAATGGGATGAGGTGTTCTTTGAGTTATCATTATTTTATTGTATTGATTGTTTTTATTTTATTTTCATTAATTTTCCAATTAATTATTTGTTATTGATATTCATTTAAATTTAATTCAACATGAATCAATTTTTATATTTAATGTCCACCCTTATAATAAAATATAAGATTCATCTCTTCTTGTTATACACGAAGCATTTTTTTCCTATAAATGTTCTACCGTTGAATTAATTAACATATTTCGCCTCTTATATTTGGTTTACACTTGTGTTTATCTATAGTGTTAATTTTTATCAATTTCTTTTTGATACCTAAACTAATAGACAATATATTTTTTTCAAGGATCAATACAAATTTTGTGATTCATAATTTCATATCCCAAAGAATTATTATGTTGATGAATTGAATTTCTTAGAATAGATTCAAGATTAGGTTAACTACGTATGGATGTATGAGCATAATTTGTTGTTTTATTGTTCAATTTGTATTGTATATTCTGATATGAAAATGATCAGTGTGACTGTTAATATCCTTTCCCTCATTTCTTCATTATAGGTCTGAAGATAGGTTGATCATAAAATATTGGCTGGATCATGTTAATTTTGAGGGTTTTAGTAGCAACTAGTTCATTCCAAACTTGATATTGGTAAATATTTTTCCATTTTTTTAATAATTTTTTTCATTTTTTCTTTCCACTTTAATTGATAGAGTTATCTTCAAACATGTGTTGAGATGCTATGCAGAGTATGATATACTCTAGAATAAAAAATGTAGGATCGAAATAATATAGATACTGAATGAAGTATCAAATAATGCTCAAAATACAAGAGGGTGGGTGAATTGTATACTTTAAAAAATTCATTTGGAACTTTTAAAGATGATTAGGTTTAACAAGGATAAACAATGTAATTCAAAAAACATCCAGTTATATGCACTTTCTAGATTTCAGAAATATGATTCCGAGAAAGTGATTCCGAGAAAGATGGTTCCATAAAATGAAACTTAATGAACTTTTACAAAGGTAAAGATTCTACCTTAATGCGTATAGAATCTTACAAAATCAGAGTATACAAGTATAAGGAATTATATGACTGGTATACTTTTCTCAACAATCAAAAGGCAGTAGAAAACATGAAACTAACAATGTGACAAGAAATAAATATTTTAACGCAAAGAAAGGGTATCCAACAACCTTCGATAAAGGGACCTTGATTTATACATTCAATAATGTCTCCCTTACCCACACTAGGGTAATACCTCGATACAAAGATCAGAGTCTGTCTTGATATCCCTACAAGCCCTCAACATCAAAGTAGTCAGCACCTCTGTCTTCCTCAGCAAGGAATTCCTCGATGTTTAAGGTAATTAGAACCTCTGTCTTCCTATCTATGGAAGTCCTTGAATGTAATCAGCAAAATTCGGAGTCGCACGAAGCATATCTGAACAAGACGTTCAGTATGCACTAAACATGAGAGTCTCTATATAGAAATAACTTCAACAACATGTAATCACTATAGTAATAGAACAATGTTGATCTCTTTAAAATGAGATTTTATTTATAGGTACACCTCCAATGGTCGGCTTCCCCCTCGAACGATAATATTTTCCTTGAATTTTAGAGGGACCTTCACACGTGTCACTCAAGAAATTTTTAGTTAGTAACTGAATGCACGACATCATTTTATAACAAAAACATGTTTAAGAAAAAATATGTTTACATAACCAAAATAAAATAGTCGAAATGTAAGAAAATAAAAGTTCAGAGTCTAACCAAGAACACATTTGGTGTCTATAATACAAGGATATTCAGATTCTATTTTCTATGGAATTCAGAACCTGAACACTATAGAATTCGAGAGTCTGAATTTCAAGGAAATTCAGAATCTGGATTCCCAAAAATTTGTAACCTGAACTTACAATGTTCGGAGTCAGAGTTCATGAAAATTCAGAGTCAGAACATACAATGTTCAGAGTCCAAAATCATGAGAATTCAGAGTCAGAACATATAAATTTTGGATTCTGAATTCATTAGAATTCGGAGTATGAACATACAAAGCTCGATGTCTCAATTCATTAGAATTTGGATTCATAACTCATAAGAGTTTAGAGTCACAATTCAGAGAACTCAGAGTTAGAACTTATAAGAGTTCGGACTCTGAATTTAGAAAACTTGGAGTCAAAACTCATAAGAGTTCAGAGTTTGATTTTAGAGAACTCAGAGTCAGAACATAGAAGAGTTTGGAGTCTGAATTCAAATAACTCGAAGTCAGGACATAGAAGATATCGGAGTCTGAATTCAAAGAACTCGAAGTCAGAACTCCTAAGAGTTCAATGTCTGACTTAATAGAATGCAGAGTCTGAATTCGGATCCTAAAAACTGAATTCTCTGTATCTATGTTTTATATGAATCTGTGGCTTTAAATATGATACGGAATTTTAATCATAGACAAGATAATGAATAGTGAATAACATTGTGAGGTTAAATTTCTTTGGGGAATGAAAATTTTCCCTTTGAATGTAAAACATAGGTTAAAATGAACTTTTCCTTCAGATAAGGTGTTTGTGATTTTCAAAAAATGAGGATTGGTAAAGTCATAAGGCATCCTAAATGACTCAAAAATATCCCAAAACATGAAGGAATGTAAAATTCATAAGGAAAACATATTGGCTCAATAATCTCCCCCTTTTTGGAAAGCACAAACATCTTTACAAAAAAGAAAATAAGGACTTAGAAAATATTTTTGTAGAATTTTAAAATAAAACTTATCTCCCTTACAATATGGGAAAAGATGAATAAAACTAACTCCATCTTAGGCTTTTCAACACTAAGGATCGTATTTTAGATTTCCGGAGTGAGATTTTTCATTATGTTGAGATTGGAAATCTTTGTAATGAAAAATCCCCCTTAGATAAACTCCCCCTAACTTATGGATATTTCTTCTTTACTTAATATTCCTTTTCCTTTCTCCCCCTTTTTTATTTTCAAAAATAATTTGAGGGAATAGAAAAAAAATTATGGTACCTGAAAGATTTGTACAACACATCCAAAAGACAAAAAACCAAAAATTTAATTATGATTAGAAATAATTCATACAATGAAGAAAAATACAACAAAAGTTAGGATTGCAATAAATCTATCCTTCATTTTCCTTCGGCATCAACTTCTTGACTATAGTCTTCATTTTTTGAGCTCCTTATGATCTTCCTCTTCTTTCTTAAGAAGCTGATCCTGATCCTCAGATTTCTACTCTAAAGCCTTAATTCTTTCTTCCTGAGACTAAAGAGACTCAGCCTAAGCCTTTAGGACTTCTTCATTCTTGACATGAATTTCTTCTATCTCAATCCGAAGAAATATTTCTCTCTTCCTGCTATGGGAAACAGAATACAATTTCCGATTCAAATCCTTCACTACTTGAATCTGAGAATTTTTTTTCCAAAGTTCACTTTTAATCAAAACTGGTTGTAAGATCTTTGATCTTACCGTCTTCAATGTCAAACACCTCCTTGACACTATATTGGAATTCAACATGTTCTCTCATGTCTTCAACTATCTTCTTTGACTAGCTATCCATTTTCTTACAAGACCTTTTGTGGGCATCATAGTTAATAAAGAAAATCTTGAAATCAGTCTCAAGCTTGACATACATGTCCATAAACATGGACACTGAATCTAATTTCTGATTTAGTGTGTGTTGAAGCATCTGGCATCTAGAGTCTATACTTGGGAAAATCAGAATGGTTCCAACCAGCTTCATCAATGACTGGTATAAGTCCCCATCCTTAAACATTACTTAATCTTGAGTTATTACAAGATTACACATTGAGGATCTTTTCAGGTTTAGAGTTTTAGATAATTAGATCATAAATCATGCATTTTATTCCACCTTTAAACTAGGTGGTTACATAAAAGACAATATTAATTTTTCTCATCAAAGGAGACATATTTAAAATAAAACATGGATTCTTTAATGAAACTTCTTTGACACTATCATCACATCATGTACTTTTCCCTTGACCTGTGAAAAATATTTCAAAAACATGGGATGAGCATAAAAAGCTCAGTAAGGGATTTAAAAGTATGAAATGAAAACATTAGTCCATGTATACATAAGAATTAATGAAATAATAATTTACTCATAAAAAGCACTTTAATATACCTCATCAAATCATGAATAACTCATAGAAATCATAATACATAAAGGTAACTTGAGGTAATCATAACATTCTTACATAGGGAGTAACCCTCATGGTTATGTTTGGAATACCCATCATAGTATATTCCCTAAATATCTTCGGAGAAACCTTATCATTTAAATCATTCGTGTTACCCAATGAAATGGAGAGTTATATCAGGATCACCCTCTCTTAGTTTATCACAGAACCATACGTCTTCATAAACAATGCCCAAGAACCATAAGATAATTGTATCAAATAAAACATGCATAAATGAAACATAACATTTCCACATTTCAATCATGAGATATCAATAAAACATTGTTATAATAAAAACATTATCAAAACCATTTTCAATACCAAAATAAAATAAAGGTAAAACACGGTATTTTTTTCATTTAAAAAAAAGTTATGGCTTGTAGAGGAAACCGAAACTCAAATAATGGTCACGGTGGCGGAGAAGTCGTTGTCGCCGCATACGTATGAAAAAAACATTCCCTTTTGTCGTTTAGTAAAATTATTCATATAAAAAAGATTCCTTTTGAATAAAATTGAAATTCAATGGGGTTTATAAATCGTATAAAATAAAGTTGTGTATAAAATAAAATATGCCTCAATGAAAGGAAATTGAGACGAGGTCCCATACCTCGTGTCCTACTTGACTTGATCGTTCTTTAATCTCCTGAATAATAAACTTGAGTTTATTTATACTTTCTTAAGAACCTTTTTCAAGTTCATTATTTCTTTTATATAACTTATTACCATGTTATGAACACTATGTAATTATTTATGTTAATAACGGTCGTTTTTTCGATCATTGTTACTTGAGTCAAAATAAACTCCTTATAATTACAGGTTGTTCATGTGGTAAAATATCCATTATATCCAGAATTATATTCATGATGTATATATCATATATATAATATATATCCAGTATATACATGCATTTATTATATTACATAACATTTAGAGGTAAGAAATGAAATGCACCATTCATGGAGACGGTAAGCCGTACGTACGCATGAACACTACATTCATTTCTATTTCATATTTAATGAAGTGAAATCATATTGATATAAAGGTATATTATAATTCCAGTATAATATCATATATAATATCATTAACTCTATCCTTTATACATCCCAAATATGGCATTAACGAATCAAATCAATTTGAGGGGGCGGCAGTCCGCACTTCCTAAAATGAAGATATCGCGTTTACCCATAATGGAAACCATAAAGGTATGCCATAAATGAAAAAATACAGAAGAATAAGGAAAATATAAACATAATATATATCATATATAAATATAGTGACATCTTAATGGCCACCATGAAATGTGTTAAAAGAAGATTGAACAATCATCATTTCGTGAGGCAGAAATTCACTATCCACAAAAACAGTATGTTTTTTAACCATTAGACGGAGGTGTGTGTAAGTGTAGGTCTAATACTTATCATAAAAACATCCTAGTATGTTGAAGATACTGGTTTTGTTAAAAAAGAAAGTAATAAAAAGTGTTTAGGGGGTTGGAGAAGCAATATAAACAAAAGAACACAAGTGAACAAATTACCTTTAAATCGGGTAACTCATCTTGGTTTGAACCAAAAGGGTTTCTTGAAGATCTTTCTACCTAAGGTAAGGCTTATATGATGAAGAGAGAGATGTGGAGAGATAAAAGGAGTAGATCTTAGACGATACAATGTCTTGAGAGGTTTTGGTAAGGAGGTAGAGGTGGGGGACTTTTATAAGAGGGAGGAGGGGCACTCTTGGAATGTCAAGAAATGTTACTTTATATTAAAATGTGTTTCAGATTTTAAAGGTCCCACATTGATATATTTATAGGATAAGGTGATAAGGGTTAGAAATATACTCATCCAATAGGTTTTTGACAAGTGTAAGGCTTTTATTATACATTATCTTTTCATTTTATTTAAATCGTTCATTAATGAGGTAATCGATTCATCATCGTGGTGTCAGAGAAAAAATTAATTTATTTAATGTCTAAAAATTATAAAAAATAATATGATGTAGGAAATCATTTTATATTTAGAATGACTATTTATAACCCAAGAGATCATTTATGTAGACAGAATTAAAATTGATTTACATAGGTTTTACATAATTTGTTATATTTAACTTTCTTTAAAAATAAAAAGATAAAAAGTCATTATCTCACAAAAGTGATTCCATGGGGTACCAATGTTTGACACAAGGCATCCCATGGTCGGATATGAAACAACCAGTAAAATTAGGACACATGTTGGGGTCATTTGTTATTATTATGATATTATTTTACTACACTTAACTACCCGATTACTAATTAATCACGATAATTAAAGATAATTACCGTCGTTACTATTCATAATGTCAAAAAAAGTCATACTTACATAATTTGGGCCTTCTAATTCCAAATATGGAATACATTTTACCAAATTCCAAACACAGAAATTTCAATAATTAATTTACAAAAAATTCTCGTTGTCAAAACAAATAGCGGGTTTTTTTGAAAGAGTATCTATGAAAAGTTTGGCACCTGTTTATGCCCAATTTCAAAGTGAAATTAATAACAATGGCCACCATTGGATTAAATGGTAAAAATATATTACATTTACACTTTGAAACCAATTAAAAAGATAATCTATCTATATAATTGAATTAGATGAAAAATCAGTTTTGAAGTAAAATGTAGTATTTTTCACTATTCATTAAAAAAATGAACATTGTCAAAAAATAACAAAAATATATCCAAAGTAAATTTCAATGTCCCAATTCTAATGAATAAGTTTATTTTGACAAATAGAGTTTATAAAATTGTCAAAAAGTTTATTTTAAAATGGATTTCCATCAAAAGGTGGTAAAATAATCTTTAAAAAAATATTATAGTATTCCATGCTTAATATTGTATTTATTCTAATTTTAAACCTCTAAAACACTATATAATTCATAAATAGACATAGATAAGAAAATAAATAATTATTTACTTACATGGTATGTTACATCCTTCCCCCCTTTAGAAAATTGTGTCCCCCATATTTATTTACTTATCAAATAAGTTGGGGTATTTATCCCTCATTGCATTTTCAGATTCCCATGTTGCCTCTTCAATCATGTGGTTTATCCACAAAACCTTTACTTGATGAATCACCTAATTCCTTAACACTTGCTCCATGTGGTCAATAATCTGGACTAGTTGTTCCTCATAAGATATATTCTCTTCCAGCTGAACTACCTCTGGACTCAAAACATGAGATAGATCTAGCATGTACTTCCTTAACATTGAAACATGAAAAACATTGTGTACCTAAGATAAACTTGGAGGAAAATCCACTCGGTATGCAACCGATCCAACTCTCCCTAGAATTTCATATGGTCAAATGAACCTTGGACTTAGATTTCCTTTCTTACCAAATCGAATCACACTTTTCCATGGTGAATCTTTGAGGAAGACATGATCACCTACCTCAAAAGAGAGATCCTTCCTCCTATTGTCCACATAACTTTTCTGCCTACGCTGAGCTATTCTCATGTGTCTCTGTATCAGCTGAACTCTTTCTACCAACTCTTCTACCAATTTTGGTCCCATCAGCTTCCTTTCACCCACTTCATCCCAAAAAAGATGGAGTTTGACACCACTTCCCATATAATACCTCAAATGGTGTCATCTGTATACTAGAATGAAAACTGTTATTATAGGAAAACTCAACCAGAGAAATATGTTGGTCCCAAATTCCCTAATAATTCATCGAACAAGAACGTAGAATATCCTCCAATGATTGAATTTTTCTTTCTAACTGCCCATCTGATTGAGGATCAAAAGTTGTACCAAAATTTAATTCAGTACCCAACGACTTCTAAAGGCCTTTCCAAACGTTAGAAGTAAACCCGAGATAACGATCAGATACAATGGAGAGGGAAACGCCATGTAACATGACTATCTCTTTAAGATACAAACGAGAATTTTTATCTAGGGGAAAAGTATCTCGTATAGCAAGGAAAGGAGCAGATTTAGTCAAGCGATCAACAATAACCCAGATTGTATTATTACCTCGAGGTGTCTTTGACAATACCACAATGAAGTCCATGGATATATTTTCCCATTTCCACTCTGGTACTGTTAAAGGCTGAAGTGTCCCCTTCGGTAACTTTCTCTCTACTTTAACCTATTGAAAAGTCAAACACTTCACAGTAAAATCAGCAATATCTCTTTTCATTCCATCCCACCCGTAATACTCCTGAAGATCTCTATAAATCTTAGTACAGCCTGGGTGAACTGAAAACAGAGAACTATGAGCTTCACATAACAACTCTCTCTTCAACTGTTAATCACACGGTACACAAAATCTCTTCCAAAATCTCAAAACACAATTATTATCAATGTTGAATTCATGCAACTTACTCTTCTAAACCAGCTCTACCTTTTTCTGCAACTCACTGTCTTGCTTCTGTGCTTGCTTAATTCTATCTGATAGAGAATATTTCACTGATACCTAAAATAAAATAGAATAACCTCTTGCACCGACAACTTCTATTCCAATGTTCATCAAATCCTTAACCAAATAATCTCGTTCCAAATACAACATGGTTAATGAAGCATTACATTTTTTGACTCAAAGCATCAGCAACTTTATTTGCTTTTCTCCGATGATAATGAATTGTACAATCATAATCCAGGATTAATTCCATCCATCTCCTCTGACTCATGTTCAATTCTTTCTGATTGAAAATATACTTTAAAATTTTGTGATCGCTATATATTTCACACTTTACTCCATACAAATTATGCCTCCAAATTTTTAAAGCGAAAACAACCACAACTAATTCCAAATCATGTGTAGGGTCATTTACCTCATGAGTTTTCAACTGCCGTGAAGAATAATCATTTACCTGATAATT
Source organism: Viscum album (assembly GCA_963277665.1). Classification (NCBI taxonomy): domain Eukaryota; kingdom Viridiplantae; phylum Streptophyta; class Magnoliopsida; order Santalales; family Viscaceae; genus Viscum; species Viscum album. The sequence goes on along the minus strand of OY728132.1, from coordinate 1,842,953,612 downwards.
TTGCATTAGGACGCAACCAAGTCCTTTCAATGAAGCATCACTATAGATAACAAGCTCCCCATTCCTGGAAGGTAGTGCCAAAACTGGAGCATTCACCAAACTTCTTTTCAATTTCTGAATACAATAATCACATTGTTTTGTCTAGATAAACTTAACACCCTTCTGAGTAAGCTTAGTCATTGGACTAGATAACCGGGAAATATTTGTAACAACCCTTCGGTAATAGCCTTCCAAACCAAGAAAACTACGAATATCAATTATATTTGTGGGACTTGGTCATCCTTCATCAACCTTTGTTTTTGTAGGATCAACAATTATTCCATCTTTAGAAACAATATAACCAAGGAAAGAGATTTTTTTCAACCAAAAATCACACTTTCTGAATTTCCCATACAATTTCTTTACTTTTAAGGTTTTCAAAATAACCCTTAATTGAATTTCATGCTCCTCTTTACTTTTAGAAAACACCAAAATATCATCAATGAAAACAACCAAAAACTTATCCATGAAATCATGGAAAATTCTATTTATAAGGTCCATGAATACAGAAGGTGCATTGGTTAGCCCAAAAGGAACTACTAAAAATTCATAATCGCCAAATCTTGTATGAAACGTGGTCTTCGAAACATCTTCTTCCTTTACCTTCAACTGATGGTACCACGATATCAGGTCAATCTTTGAAAAATACTGAGCTCCCTGGAGCTGATCAAACAAATCATCGATATAAGGCAAAGGATATTTGTTCTTAATGGTGATGTTATTCAAGTCTCTATAATCAATGAAAAGTTTCATAGAACCATCTTTCCTTTTAAGAAATAAAACAAGAGTAAGGGTTCAATATTTTACAAGTTTATCAGCCTCTTGATATGTTATCAACAGTAAGGGTTCATTCTTGTAAAAAAACTAAAAGTCTTTCAAAAAAAACTTCTTTAGCTCTACAATCAATCTTATCATGGTAAATAGAGAGCCAATCTGTACCCAGGATAACATCAAACACCCCTAGAGGTAAAACAATAAGGATTTCAAGTAGGTTCTTTCCACAGATAAGGATAGGAAGAATCTTATAAATTCTTTTTGCCTCAACATTTCACCCAGGTGTTTTTACCACATGTTCAGGAGTCATTTCCTGAGATGGAATTCCCAATTTACTAGAAAAGTTTTCAGAGATGAAAGAATTTGTAGACCCTGAATCAAACAACACATTAGCATAATCTGAGGAAATAAAAAAAGTACCTGATACCACTTCATTTGCTGGCCCAACATCTGCTGAAGTAGTTACAAAGTATTTCACCACTCATTTTTTCTTGTAGTCTGACTGCTTCCCATCTTTTGAGCTCTTTTTCAAACACTCGTTTTCATAATGACCCATCTCATTGCACTTGAAGCATTTCACTAACTATTAATAAAATTTGGTATTACCATAACCCTGATCTTTTTCAGTGAAATCATGAGCCTTATGTCCCATATTACCACACCAATAGCACATTCCAAAATTCAGAAGAAATTCCCCAGCCTTATGTCCCATCTTACCACACCGATATCACAAACTGGAAACTTAGTTTTCTTACCATTAGACATTTTTGAAGAATTCTTCCATTTCTCCTGCCACCTCAATCTCTTATTCTATTTGTTGTTATAGAACACTTGATCATCATCAAACTCCATTTCCACCTTCTCAACACATCGAACAAGCTTTTCATAACTCTTGAAATCATGAGAAGCTAAAGCCCTTTGATATTTCGGCTTTAATCCTGACTAAAAACGATTGATTTTACTATCAAGGCCTCGGATAAAATTTGGAGCATACCTTGCCAATCGAGTGAACCTCTCTACATAAGCAGCCACTGATTCGTACTCTTTCCTCAATTCCAAGAATTGTTTTTCCATCCATAGTCGAATAGACTTAGGAAAATACTTCTCATGAAACATACCTTTGAATTCATCCCAGTAGAGAGCATCAATCTTATCAGCGTCCCTGGTATTTTTATCATTCGACCACCACTGATATGATTTAACCTACAAATGGTAAATTGGATGACTAACCTTTTGATTGTCTGAACACCCCATGAAATTGAAAATCATCTCCAGTGCTTTAATCCACGCTTCAGCTATCACATGGTCAGATAATCCTCTGAATGATGGGGGATGTTGCCTCATGAAATGTTCCACCACTGACATGTTCCTCTGTGGTTGATATGGCTGATCTCGTACATGGATACCACCACCATTTATCGCTTGAGTCAACTGTGCCATTACTACAACAAACTATTCAGTTCCAATTCCAACTATCTCAAGATGATGATTCGAATGGTCATTTCTTTCTATATGCCTTCCTAGCACTGCTTCCCTGTTTCCTCTATAGAAAACCATTCTGAATAAACTTGTCTTAGATGAAGCAACATGATAATATTTAAATGCTATATCATTTCAATTTGACCATAAAAAATAGTTTTGGATAATCTTTTAATATTATTCTAACTCCTAAAGTTATATAAACAGACCTTTGATACCAACTATAAGGCCCCAGACTTAAACATCACTTAATCTTGAGTTATTACAAGATTACACATTGAGAATCTTTTCAGGTTTAGAGTTTTAGAGAATTATATCATAAATCATGCATTTCATTCCACATTTCAACTAGGTGGTTACATAAAAGACAGTATTCACTTTTCTTATCAAAGGAGACATATTTAAAAAAACATGGATTCTTTCTTGAAACTTCCTCAACACTATCATCACATCATGTACATTTCCCTTGACCTATGAAAAACATTTCAAAAACGTGGGATGAGCATAAAAATATCAGTAAGGGATTTAAAAGTACGAAATGAAAAAATTAGTCCATGTATACATAAGAATTAATGAAATCATACTTTACTCATAAAACATAAGCACTTTAACATACCTCATCAAATCCTGAATAACTCCTAGAAATCATAAGACATAAATGTAACTTGAGGCATTCATATCATTCTTACGTAAGGAGTAACCCTCATGGTTACGTTTGGAATACCCATCATAGTAAATTCCCTAAATCTATTAAAAGAAACCATAGAGTGTAACTCTTTCACATTACCAAATGCATTGGATAGCTATATCATGCTCACCCACCCTTATTTTATCACGCAAAAACCCGTCTTCATAAACAATTCCCAAGAACCATAACATAATCGTATCACATAAAAGATGCATAAGGGAAACATAACATTTCCACATTTCAATCACAAGATTTTAATAACACATTGATATAATAAAAACATTATCAAAACCATTTTAAATACCAAAATAAAATAAAAGTAAAACGTGGTATTTATTTTTCATTTAAAATAATTTATGGCTTGTAGAGAAAACTAAAACTCAAATAATGGACACGGCGGCGGAGAAGTCGTTTTCGCCATATATGTACGACAAAAACATTCCCTTTTTTCATTTAGTAAAATTCTTCGTATAAAGAATATTCCTTTTGAATAAAATTGAAAGTCAAAGGGGTTTATACTCTATATAAAATAATGTTGTGTATAAAACAAAATATGCCTTAATGAAAGGATATTGAGACGAAGTCCCATACCTCATGTCTGACTTGACTCGATCATTCTTTAATCTAAAAAATAATAAACTTGAGTTAATTTATACTTGCTTAAGAACCATTTTCAAGTTCATTATTCCTTTTATAACACTTATTACCATGTTATTAACACAATGTGATTATTTATGTTAATAACAGTCATTTTGTCGATCATTGGTACTTGAGTCAAAAATAAACTCCTTATAATTACAAGTTGTTCATGTGGTAAAATATCTATTATATCCATAATTATATTCATGATGTAGATATCATATATATCAAGTATATACATGAATTTATAATATTACATAACATTTAGAGGTAAGAAATGAAATGCACCGTTCATGGAGACGGTAAGCTGTACGTACGCATGAAAGTTACTTTCATTTCTATTTCATATTTAATGGAGTGAAATCATAATGATATAAAGGTATATTATAATTAAAGTATAATATCATATATAATATCATTAAATCCATCCTTTATATGTCCCACATAATGCATTAACGAATCAAATCACTTTGAGGGGGCGGTAGTCCGCACTTCCTAAAATGAAGATATCACGTTTACCCATAATGGAAACCATAAAGGTATGCCATAAATGAAAAATACAGAAGAATAAGGAAAACATAAACATAATAAATATCATATATAAATAAATTGACATCTTAATGGCCTCAATTAAAGGTGTGAAAATAATATTGAACAATCATCGTTTCGTGAGGCAGAAATTCGCCATCCGTAGAAACAGTATGTTCTTTAACCATTAGTCGGAGGTGTGTGTAAGTGTAGCTAGAATAATTTTCATAAAAAAATCCTAGTATATTGAAGATACTGGTTTGGTTTCAAAAGAAAGGAATAAAAAGAGTTTATGGGGTTGGAGAAGCAAAATAAAAAAAAAGAACACAAGTGAAGACATTACCTTTAAATCGGGTAACTCCTCTTGGTTTGAACCAAATTTTTTTTTTGAAGAGATTTATGCCTACGGTAAGGATTATATGATGAAGAGAGGGATGTGGAGAGATAAAATGAGTAGAGAGTGGCTGAGCCAATGGCTTTAGAGGTGTGGGTAAGGAGGTAGTGGTGGAGGCCTTTTATAAGATGGAGGAGGGGCACTCTTGTAAAGTCAAGAAATGTTACTTTATATTAAAATGAATTTCGGATTTTAAATGTACCACATTGATATATTTCGAGGATAAGTTGATAAGGGTTCAAAATATACTCATACAATATCTTTTTGAAAACTGTAATTATTAGAATTTACATTATCTTTTCATTTCATATAAATCGTTCATTAATGAGGTAATTTCTGCATCATCATAGTGTTATAAAAAAATAATTTATTTAATGTCTAAAAGTAATAAAAATATATTCTGAGGTAGGAAATATTTTTATCTTTACAATGACCATTTATAGTTCAAGAGATCATTTTTTTATAAAAAAAATAAAATTGTTTTACTTAGGTGTTACATACTTTGTTATATTTATCTTTCTTTAGAAATAAAAAGATAAAAAGTCACTATCACACAAAAGTGATTCCATGGGGTCCCAAAGTGTGGCACAAGGCATCCCATGGTCGTCCATGACAAAACCAGTAGAATGAGGACACATGTTGGGGTAATTTTTTATTATTATGATATTATTTTATTACCCTTAACTACCCGATTATTAATTAATCACAAAAATTAAAGATAATTACCGTTGTTACTATTCATAATGTCCAAAAACAAAAGAGTCTTAATTACATAATATGAAAATTATGCTTCCAAATATTGAATAAATTTTACCAAAATCCAAACGCAGAAATTGCAATAATTAATTTAAAAATAATTCACGTTGTCAATACAAATAGCGGGTTTTTTTGAAACAATATCTATGAAAAGTTTTCCACTTGTTTATGCCCAATTTCAAAGTGAAATTAATCCCAATGACCACCATTGGATTAAATGGTAAAAATATATTCCATTTTCACTTTAAAACCAATTAAAAAGATAATCTATCCATATAATTAAATTAGATGAAAAAGCAGTTTTGAGGTAAAATGCAGTATTTTTCAATATTCATTAAAAAATGAACTTTGTCATAAAAATACCACAAATTTATCCAAAGTAAATTTAAATGTCTCAATTCTAATGAATAAGTTAATTTTGACAAATATAGCTTATAAAATTTTCAAAATTTTGATTTAAAAATGGTTTCCCATCAAAAGGCGGTAAAACAATCTTTTAAAAAATATCAGAGTATTCCATGCTTATGATTGGATTTATTCTCATTTTAATCCTCTAAAACAGTATCTCATTCATAAATAGACATAGATAAGAAAATCCATAACTATTTACTTACATGGGATGTTACAACTGGACAACTAAATCATGTCATAGAGATAATGATTCTGAATTTAATACGTTTATAGGATAGGGCGCTTTCCCTAGCTTAGCAACTTTACACTTTTGAAGATCCACTAGCTTCCTTCTTCTTCACAATAGCTTTAGTAGATGTATCAAAAACCACCGGTTTCCCAATATCAGTTCTTAGAACGGCTTCCTCATCTAGAGATTCATGTTCACTGTCAGACAGCTGAACAATTCTATCTTCATCTATTTTCTCCTTCTCAGCTTCTGCCTCAGCATCTTCAGGATTAATAATATGATGATTAAAACCTTCTTTCTCAGATAGCATGTTCACATCATCTTCATCTTTCTAATCCTCTTCTTTGTGATCTTTCTCTAGTGTAGCAAGCTTTTATGATTCTTCTTCTAAAGTTCGGATTGACCATTTCTCAGATGGACTTTTTTCTCATGGAAGTATTTAACTTACTTTATGAGATCTTTGGTGTCACCACCACTTTCTTCTTCTTCCAATTCTTCCAAAACTTTTTCTACTCCAACAAATTTTTCTTGGTATTTTTCCGAAGTCAGAAATTTCTTCCCTAGAGTCTCAGGTAAACTTCTACCATGGAAGATTTTGGTATTGGGATATTCTCTGATGATTTCTTAGTATCCCTCATAAGGGATTGAACAATTATTGTTTTGGATATCTTTTTTTTGTTCCTTTTCTTTATCTTGATTATCAAGATCATCTATTGTCTTCTCTTTTAAGGCTTTGGCTTCAGTAGGATCCAAACCAAAACTTGGCTCCCGTACATTCTTATTTTTCTTATCTCACATCCATTTTTCTATAACCTAATCTAGATAGGATTTTTCATTCATAGGTTTTGGAGGAGCATATTAGTATTCCTTAGGTTTTTGGGTTTTCTCTGCCTCTTCTACTTCCTTCAACTTCCTCTCCATTCCCCCCTTTCTTGATGGTTCAGGCACTTCTTGTTTCCTCGGAATATCTTCATCCTCATCCACTAGTAGGTCATAAAATTCTCATGAGTCATTGGGAAAACCAATGTTCATCCTCTTCAAATTATCATCACTAACTAGAATGACTTTGAAATTCCATGTCTTCGAACTGCAAGGAATTTAGAATGATTCTAGACACCGAACAATCAACTTATAATGAATGAATGGGTACATGATTATTTGAGCCTTCAAGTTTCCATTCTTAATATTCTTAATCGTAATGAGAATATTCTTAACCAAATTGACCTTCCTCAGGTTCACCAAATAAACCTAGGATGTAAATGTCACTCTTTTTCAATGTGTCCTTGTCGCCTTTTCTCGGAATGATAATTCCATGATCCCATAATTCAAGGATCCTATTATTTGTAGAGATGTGAGAAATCATCAGAGTCTTGAAACTTATAAGATCATCTGGAAACAAAATTCATCTTCTCCTTCATAAGGAACTCCAATAATACTATCTGCCTTCGTATATGAAAGAGCATAAGTCTTTCCATAGCTTTTTAAGGAAAACATCTCTCTACCTTCTTCCTTAAAGAGACTAAATTATTCATAAAAATCAAGAAGCAAATCTAGATATACAAAAAATCTTTATCCCCTAGCTTCAATATGCAAACACTCTCCCATCCATTCCATTTTATGTTCTTCAAAATGATGAAATCATTCAAAGCGAAGAATTTCGGATGCACAAACATTTCTCCATACACCTTCCACTCCGAAATTGGATTGATATTAGAAATATCTTCTTGAAAGGATTCTTCTAAAGACATTCAGAATTGAGAAAACTCTGAGAAGTTCGTAATGGGATTAGGTATAGGGTCAGAACATCAGCATGTGAGTGCTTGAAATCGATGTGGGAAAACCCACAAGGTTCTTTTATATACATGTTAGAAGTGATTATTTATCTTCCAAACTCAATCCAATGGCTGAAAATCCTTCTGATCAGATCTGTCTGTTAACATGATAGCTTAAAAGAATACATGATAGAATTCGACCTTTTGAGGTTTTTAAGAAAAAAATTTAGATTTAAGGAAAAGAGAATTCGAAAAATTTTACTAACAAAAGAATCTACCAGTAAGTAAATGATGATTATAAAAACTAAGGAAAGGAAACATACCTTTCAGATTTTCTAGGAAGATTATTTGTATTAAGGAAAAAAATATTCTTGAAGAACTTTAGATTCCAAAAATTTGATTACGAAAAAAATTTGAAAATGAAAATATCCCTTATGAAAATTTTGGGTATGAAAATCTTTATTACGACAATTATATGTACGAAAATATTTATTGTGAAAATTTTAAGAAAATCTAACTTTTATTTTTTCTAAAAAAACATACAAACAAATGTACCCCCCCCCCATGGAAAGGAGATTATTACTGTAAGGAGATTGATTTCAAAGGGAAGTTAATAAATATGATTACCTTACGACTATCATTCCTAATATCTGTTTAATGTATTCAAATATATCGGAGGGTAAATATTTTGTGAAAATATCAGAAAGTTGATCTTGTGTTTCGATAAATCGAAGAATGATATCACCTTTTAGTGTGTGATTCATAATAAAGTGATTCCTAATATCTATGTGTTTTGAACGAGTGTGATGTACATGGATTTTTCTTAAATAAATGGAACTAGTATTGTCACAAAAAAAATTTTATTTTGGTAAAAATCATACAATAACATGTGAGTGTGTGTTGCATCCACAACACTTGAGCACAACAACTTTGAGCTGCTACATATTCATCTTCAACAGTTGAATGTGCTACTGAGTGTTTCTTCATGCATGACCATGAAACTAATGAATCCCCAAATAAATGACCAGTTTCGAATTTATTGTTTCTGTCCATTCTACATCCACCAAAGTCAGCATCCGAAAAACTTTTTAGAACAAAATCATTTCCAGAAGTATAAAAGAGTCCTAAATATATGGTTCCCTTTATGTAGCGAAAAAATTCTTTTCACTGCCTTTAAATGAGATTTATTAGGATTGAATTTTTATTTTTCACACAAGCATATTGAAAACATTAAGTCTGGATGACTAGCATTCAAGTAAAGTAAAATTCTTATCATACCTATAAAAGATGTTTGATATACTAGTTTCCTAGCTTCATCAAGATCAAGTATGTTTGAGGTACCGAGGGAAGTACAAATACTCTTAGTGTTGTCATATACATACTTTTTAATAAGATATTTAATATCCTTATGTTGGGATATATAGATTGATTCTGGTTTTTGAGAAATTTGAAAACCAAGAAAAAAGGAAATCTCACCCATCATACACATTTCAAACTCATATTTAATTATATCTGCAAAGGAATCACTTAAAGATTGCTGAGTTCAACCAAATATAATGTCATCGACATAAATTTGAACAATCAAAACATTTTTCATATCTTTCTCTATAAAAAGGTTTGGATATTCATTTCCCATAACATAATTATTTTGAAGCAAAAATCCTATAATCCTATCATACCAAGCTCTAGGGGCTTGCTTAAGTCCATACAATGCATTAGTAAGGTCAAAAACATGTTCAGGATGTTTTTTATCTTCAAAATCAGGAGTTTTTTCAAAAAAAAATTCCTCTTGAACATAACCACTAAAGAAAGAACATTTCAAATCCATTTGGAAAAGATTGAAATTGAATAATGCTACAAAGGAATGTAATATATGAATAGATTCAAGTCTAGCTAATGGAGGATAGGTTTCATCATAGTCTATTCCTTGTTGTTGATTATAGCATTTACCAACCAATCTAGCTGTATTTATTACTATGATTTCATTTTCATCGCACTTATTTCTAAATACCCATTTTACACCAATAACAGAACTTTCCTTAGGTATTTCAACAAAGGTCCAGATTTTATTCATTTCAAAATCATTTAGCTCATCTTTCATAGATTTTATCCAATCATCATCACCTAATGCTTCATTAGTGATTTTTGGTTCTAATTGGGAATTAAATGATAGATGTTCTACTTCATTTATTAATGAACTTCTAGTCCTTACAAGTTGATTCCCTTCACCAATGATTATATCACTAGGATGATTCTTTAGAAACAACTGATTTTGGTTTTGTAAAACCTGTTCATCAACAGAGGGTAGGAAATCTTCTGGGGTAAATGCTTAAGAAATATTTTCTTGGGAATCTTCCTTATCAGAAGGATCTTATAACAAAGGATGATAATCAGTTTTTGAAAACACATCCGAATATATCGGTTGTGGTTGTTTAAAAATGAAGTGATAATTTTTATCAAATTTAATATGTACTGTTTCTTCAACTTTATAAGTGTTTTTTTTGAAAACACTATAAGCCTTAGATGTTTTGGAGTAACCTAAGAAAATTCCTTCATCAGATTTTAGTGCGAATTTGTGTAGATTATCTTCATTATTTAGAAGGAATATATTTCAACCAAAAACCTTGATGTAGGGAAGTCTAGGTTTTCTACCATTCCATAACTCATAAAGAGTTTTATTAAGAAAAGGTCTAATCAAAATTCGATTTATAGTATAAATAACAGAACTTACAGCTTCAGCCCAAAAATGTTTGGCTACAGAATACTCACTCAACATGGTTCTTGTTATCTCTTGAATAATTTTATTTCTTCTTTCAACGACACCATTTTTTTGAGGTGTTCTAGGTGCTGATAAGTTATGATTAATGAATTTTCCACTACCAAAAGATTCAAAATCAGAATTTTGAAATTCTCCTCCATGATCCCAATGAATAGTTATCAAAGGAAGGTTTTTCTCATTTTTGAATTGGGCTCTAAAACTCTTGAAATAAGAAAAAACTTTAGATTTCTTTGCTAGAAAATATACCCACGTAAATCTAGTGTAATCATCAACTAAACCAAATACACAATACTTTCCTCCAATGCTTCCAGTTTGTATTGGACCAAAAAGATCCATATGTACTAACTGTAATGCATCCGTAGTTGAGACATAACTGACTAATTTAAAACTTTATTTGTGTTTCTTTCCATATTGAAAAGGATCACAAACTTTTGGAGAATCAAATATAAGCTCCCATAGATCCTTAACTAATCTTTTCATTCAGAGTTTACATAGGTTTATAAGGATACAATGTCCTAAACTTTTTTTCCACAACCAGGAATGATCTTCCATTGCACTAAGGCGAGGTAAGTCTTGGCTCCTAAGGTCTTCTATGTTTAGTGTGTATAAATTTTCTTGTGTATGGGTAGAATAAATAAATTCTACTTTGGAAATGTGTAATAATCACTTGTCATTCCTAATATTTATAAGGCAATCTTCATCACATAATTGACTTATGCTAATGAGGTTTTTCTTAAGTCCCATAACAAACCAAACATTCAAAATCCATATTTTTCCAAGAAGAACAATGTTACCTATACCCATAATTTATCCCTTAGCATTATCTCCAAATGATACTTTTCCTCATTTCATCGTGATAATCTTTTCAAAGTAGTTTTTCTTACCAGTCATATAACGGGAACATCCAGTATCCATGTACCATGTATTTTTGTTGGTACTTTCTCTATATTCCAAAAAAAAGAGATAGACTTACAGAACCAAAACTTTCTTGGATCCAGAAATTTTAGAAAGATAAATTTTAGGCACCCACATTTTCTTAGAAATATAAGATTTATGAAATCCTAAAGACTGAGTTTTGTTTAGGGAATGATTTTTTCCCAGTGTCCACCACACTTCCATTTAGTGCAGAAAGGAGATCTTTGAAGAACAAAATAATTGTTACTAAAAATTGGTTTATAACTAGTATAACAAAATATAGAATTTTCTTTAGAGGTTGGATTTGAGAATACATCTTATCACAATTTTCTTTACCTAAGTTAAGGTTTGACAAACATTTCTACAAGGAAAAAATTTCGGATTTCAGTCTGATAACTAAGATCATGTCTTACAAAACATTATCTTTAGGACTAGAGTAAGGCTTGAAAACTATTTTCTTAGAAATTAAATTTTCTAGATCCTTAGAATGATTATCCTTCTCAGAATTTATATCCTCAAGTTTTTTTGAAATACTTTCAAAATCATGGGTTTTCTTATCAAGATCTTTAGAAAAATTTGATATTTTATTAGTGTGTATAGAAATCATAGAATTTTCCTTATCAATCTTCTTGTTGACTTTAGAGTTCTAATTATCAAGAAGATTAGAAAACCTATAAACATCTTCATAGGAAGGTAAAGTATCATCTTCATCAGAAGAAGATTCTTCATCCGAAGAAGATTCTTCATCCGAAGATTCATAGTATTTATCATTACTATAATTTGAATTTAAAGAAACATTGGACATTCATTCAGAATTATGTACCTTATCCATTAAAAAATTATTCTCAATTGTTAGTATGGCTATTAAACCAAGATTCTTCCATCCAGAAGATCCGTAATATGACGATTCATCAGAAGAGTCACCACCGCTGGTACTCCAGGTCTCATTAGCTTTCAAGACTTTCTTAGCTTTATCTTTTTAGTACTTATTATTGTTTCTCTCACAATGCTTTTCCTTTCTTTATTTTCTCTTAAGCATTGGAAAAATAGGTCTTATATGTCCAGCTCTCTTGAATTCGTAACACGTAACTTCTAAATCTTTATTATATTGACTTTCATTCTTCTTTTATCTGGATTGACGGTTCTTCTGTCCAAATATCTTGTTCATCCTTTGAGAAAGATTGGCTAGTTCATTTTCTGAAGATTCACTTCCACTAGATTCGGATTGCATAACAAACTTCTTACATTTGGATATTTTAACTCTCTCGAGAGTCTTGGATTTCATATGATTTGAACTTGTTGTAAAAGAAACACAGCCATTCCCATTATTCTTCTTTACATTATCAACATCTCTATTCATTCAAGTCTCGTGATGAAGAAGAGTTCCAAAATTTTCATCAAGAGTAATGTGAGTAACCTTTTATTTTCATCAATAATAGTTCTCTTGGATTCCCAATCATTAGGCATGATGTCTATGATCTAGTCCACAAGAACATCATCATCTAATCCTTTCTCACCCATGGATTCTAAACTATTAACGATAGTCATAAATCACTGTTGCACATTACATATGGGTTCTTCATGAGGAAATAAAAAACCATGATATTCAGCTCTGAGCATGACTCTTATAGTTTCTATGAAATTTGAAGTTCTGACGAGTGTAACTTTATGTTTCTTCCAAATACAATTTGCAAGCTTAAAATATTAAATTTGGCTGTATATATATTTATAGTCATGAAAAAAAGCAATGTATTGCGTACCTTATAATTCATTTGATATTAATGCCTTTCTTAATTTGTAAAAGAACAAACTTCCTTTTCAGGAATTTTATATCCTCTAGTAAGAATAACAAAATTTTCCACTCTAGTATTGATAATAAATGTCTTCATTTGATCTCTCCAATATTCGTAATCATTCCCATCAAAAATAGGTGGTCATGTTGGATTTAGGTTATCAATGGAACCTATAATGATTCCTATCATCTTAATGAAAACTATCTCTACAGAAACTTGTTAGTAGTAAGGTTAAGTAAACAAGGCAAATATTCTTTAGCAAGGAAAAAGAAGAACAATGAAAAACTGAGAAAGGAAAACTAATATGTGAATATAAGTATTTCAAAGACATCCTCTGATACCAATTTTTGAGATGGTATGTGGACTATAATATACTCTATAATAACAAATGTAGGATCCAAATAATATAGATACTGAATGAAGTATCTAATAATGATCAAAATACAAGGGGGGGGGGGGGGGTGAATTGTATACTTTAAAAAATTCGTTTAGAAATTTTAAATATAATTATGTTTAACAAGGTTAAACAAGGTAATACACAAAACCTCTTGTTCTACACACTTTCTAGATTCTGGAAATATGATTCTGAGTAAGTGATTCTAGAAAAGATGGTTTCGGAAAATGAAACTTAATGAAATTTTACAATGATAATGATTCTATATTAAAGCGTATAGAATCTTACTAAATTAGAGTATACAAGTATAAGGAAGTATAAGTTAGTTATAAATTCATCAAAAATCAAAATATAGCAGAAAACTTGAAACAAACCAAGTAACAAGTAATAAATCTTTTACCCCAAAGAGAAGGGTATCCAACAATCTTGGATAAAGTTCCCTTTATTTATACATTCATGAAATTCTGCCGTACACACACCATGGTATTCCCTGGATACAATGATCGGAGTCTGTCTTGCTATCCCTGTAAGTCATCAACTTCACGGTAGTTGGCACCTCTGTATTCCTCAGCAAGGAAGTCCTCGAACATTGAGGTAGTCGACACCTCTGTTTTCCTGTCCCCAAAATTCCTTGAATGTAATCAGAGACATTTAGAGTCACATGAAGAAAATCTGAACAAGACATTTAGTAGGAACTAAGCATGAGAGTCACGCTCTAGAAATCACTTCAACAACATGTAATCTCTAGAGTCACAGAACAATGTTCATCTCTTTCAAATGAGATACTTTTTATATGTACAGCTCCAACAGTCTCCTCCCTCCTCTAATAGTCATATTTTTCCTTCAATTTTGGAGGCACATGTACACGTGTCACTCAAAAAAAAGTTAGTTAATAACTAAATGCACGACGTCGTTTTATAAAAAAAACAGTGTAATAAAAAATATGGTTAAATAACCAAAATTAAATATTCATAATGTAAGAAAATAAAAGTTCAGAGTGTAACTGAAAACAAATTCGGTGTCAATAATACAAGGATATTCAGATTTTTTTCTAAATAATTCAGAACCAGAACTCTATAGAATTCTATATCCTAAATTTCAGGGAAATCCGGAATCTGGATTCACAAGAATTTGGAACCTGATCTTACAAAGTCTCGAGTAAGAGTTCATGAGAATTCGGGGTCAGAACTTACATAGTCTGGAGTCAAAATTCATGAGAATTCAAAGTCATAACATACAATGTTCGGAGTCTGAATTCATTAGAATTCAGAGTCTAAACTTACAAAGTTTGGAGTCTGAATTCTTTACAATTTGGAGTCAGAACTCATAAGAGTTCTGAGTCTCAATTCAGAGAACTCGGAGATAGAACTCATAAGAGATTAGAGTCTGAATTCACAGAACTTAGAGTCCGAACTCATATGTGTTTGGAGTCTGAATTAAGAGAACTTGGAGTCAGAACTCAGAAGAGTTCGGAGTCTCAATTCAGAGAACTCAGAGTCAGAACTCAGAAGAGTTCAGTGTCTGAATTCATATAACTCAGAGTCAGAACACATAAGAGTTTGGAGGCTGAAATCAAAGAACTCAAATTCTGAATTCGGATCCGGAAAACAGATTGCAATTTATGTAAGAATTATATGTCACGACCTGCCTTCACCAAAAGGAGGGAAGGGTCAGCAGATTGCCAGACCCTTCCTTCTTCAATTAGAAGGAGAGATAATGACCACCAAAACCCACCATCATTAGGCCCCAGAGTGGAAACCAGCGCCAATGGTATAGAATCACTCACTAAATGGAAGGAATTACCCTTTTTCTTTTAATAGGATCGGGAGATAAGATGGTAAATCCCAACAAAACCAAAATCTGATAGTAAAAGTATAGCCAAGAACCATTCCCAATGCATGTTAGAAAAGTACAATCCACAAGGTACAAAGTGACTACAAGGGTAACATACCAAAGAAAAAAAAGAGCAACTGCAACTACCCCCAAAGGTCCGAGCTAGTATGGTCCCGTGCGATCCCCGAAGTCATCCTGGAAACCTGAAAGCAGTTTTATATACGTAGCGTGATCATAAAAGTATATTCAGTAGGGAAAACCAAAGACTCTCGTGCACAAGTGGGGGAACGTACTAAAGTACTGTGAGAAAATGAGTAAACAAAACACCTAACAAGGTAAACTATCCACCCAAGACCCACTAAGGCACACTCCCCAAATAAAGCAAGTCAAGTAATGTATTGTAATAGCACATAGATGTTTGGGTACCCCGTGCCACTTTCCCACTGGTTATTGAAGACATCCTACACATCAGATCAATCCCACCATTCTCACTACAGTCCCACTGCCACACCCCGACTGCACACAGTAGGGCCATAACCTCACCGCATTCCCACTGCCAAACCCCGCCCGCACACACCTGGGCCAGAACCTCATAGTTGTCCCCCTACCAAACCCCGCCTGTAGACACCTGGGGCACAACTGTCCCACATAACCACGCCTGCAAACACCTATGCCAGAACAACCACCACTACGCCCGATGACACCTGGGCTAGAAGATCCACTACCACACCCGAAGACACCTGGGCCTCATCCTGAAGAAACTTGGAAAAAACACCTACCCGCACACCCATGGGCCAACCACCACACTACCCTGCCCAAAGATTCATGGGCTAATAATGGACTTCAGGCTATCACAGCCTGCCTGAAGATACTTGGGCTATCCGGGAAAGGCAGCAGAAAGGAGCTAATAACCATCCACTAATAGAAGTGTTGGAAAAAACACCCTCCCCCATGAAATGGGGGTGTTTTACACTAAGTTCTTAACATGGTTGGGGTGAAAATAAGAAACAAAAAACTACAAGTATATGTTTAGGTAACAAGCACTCATCCAAAGTTTAGGTTTTTCTTCAGCCCGCCTAAAGAACACAATTAGTACCATGTCCACGTCACAACTCTCACCAAAACAAAACCCATTTGTCCCATCCTAGTTTACATGTTCAATAATAATGCTTAAATACGTTTCTGCACCTACATGGGCGACTAGTAATCATAATCACAAGTCAAGGGAAAGATAACATTCAAGCATCAACTACAACACCCACACCCCGTTCTCTTGTAAAGACACAACAACCAAAGAAAACACCAACATACAACCCCATGTCCAATATCCAGGAGCCAAAAGGTTTCTCAACAACAGAGGATCCCGCCCCAATTCGTGATATAACAGAGGATCCCATACCCAATTTTGCAACCACTGAGAGTATAATAACAAGGGATCCTATCCCCACCCACATCACCTATAAATCGGCCCGTGAGTGAAAAGAAAAGAGCAACCCACTACCATAAATTCAAAGAAGGCCCATGACAGTATTTTCTGATTTATAAGATTTAACACATTCTATGATTTTCAAATTCGTTTAACTTTAACCAAGGTTATCACAGAAAGGAGTTGATCCTGGTGCTTTCAATTTGTTTAGCCGAATATAAGTAATTAACTGATTTACTTTTCACAGCAAGGGTTCACAACCACAGAACAATCCATTAAACATCACCAGAGGCAATGGTTCGTTAGTTCACATAGAAAGACCTCCAACGACGATGATTTTCCGAAGGTGTAAGCCCGCACAATTCAGAAATCATAAATTATGGAAGATCAAAATCAAAGAATCATCGATTACTGCCCCTCCAAATTCATTAGAGTTTGTTCATTAAGTTTATTACAGTTAGGGTTTATCCAATATTACAGAATAAAAAGCATGCCCACCCCACATGATACTCAAAAGAGAGACGAAGGAAAAATTCCCTACTTTTTGATCAACGATCGACGCTAATCCTGGGCATGGAACTCCACGGATAGAGATACGGCTCGTATGAATGAAAAGCGGCTCTTCTAAACGA
Organism: Viscum album; assembly: GCA_963277665.1. Taxonomy (NCBI): domain Eukaryota; kingdom Viridiplantae; phylum Streptophyta; class Magnoliopsida; order Santalales; family Viscaceae; genus Viscum; species Viscum album. Next base: position 1,842,936,131 of record OY728132.1, on the reverse strand, counting down.
AGGGTAATCCTAGCACATGGTAATCGAGAAAAAAAACCTAGACAGAATCCTTAGGTTATAAAGGGTGAGATACAACACGCCCCAAGCCGTTACGATTTGTCGAAAAAGAACCCGGAACCGCGTAAGGCGCGAGGTCGTGGGTTGACTACACGGTTGAGACACCCCACATGTCATTAAAGGGCCATGAGGTTTCAAAAGACACACACACTAGGTTAATTCATTAAAATATTTAATTAAACAACATTTATGGGCGTCACCGTGCTTTAAAAAAACTTAAAGGGGTCAAAATAGGGTTTAAAACCTAATTTTTGCAAAAGGAAGGCGTCACTGGAAAAACCACGACAAGGCTGGGTGACACCGATCGGTCTCACCGATCGGCCGGTTGGTCTCACCGATCGGTCGTGCCGATGGGTCTCACCGACCGGCCGCATCGATCGGTCTCGCTAATGGGTCGTGCCGATCTGTGTCACTGATCGGCCGCGCCGATCAGTCTCACTGATCGGTCATGCCGAAGACCGATCGGTCGTGCCTATCTGCCTCACGCCGAGATGCTACCCCTTTAGGATCTGAATTTTTGGAAATGGAAAGGACCCTGAGAGTCTAGGTCAACACATCATATTCCTCACAAACTATTCTCGCCCTAAAGAATTTAAACAACCCAGAAGGAAAGAGCTGGTCCGAACAACCACCTCGAAAGATACCTCTCAAGAGAGAACCTCATTGTTAACTAAGAACACCTCCATTTAAAGAACCATAAAATATACCATGTCAAACTGCCCAACCATGTGGGTTGGGGTGTCTCCTTCCGCATGTCAAGATACTATCCGCTTTAGGCGGCTCTGACTCGCCGGCACGGGTTTAACCGTATCCACCTTAATGCGTCTTGATTAGGGATCGGGTCCTACCCTCCCCATATCCAAGACTATTCACGCACATTCAGAGGAAAGAAAAATCAGTATTTCATAGCCAACAAGGTAAAATATTCTAACACAATAGGTATAAACTGAACAGTACAAAACTCAAAACAATTATGGGTACTGGGCACACATCTGTGCTTCCCTCTTCCACATTTTATCCTTAAGCCCACCATGTCTCCATAAAACATGAACCATGGGGATGGTTCGCCCACGAATCACCTTCCCCTTGTGATCCTCGATCATCACTGGTCTCTCCACAAAGGTCACGTCATCCTCGATGTCCACCTCTCCCCAGCCGAGGATGTGTGAATCGTCGTGCAGCTAACGACTGAGCTGGGACACATGAAATACGCCATCTATCCTCAGTAGCAGTGGTGGTAACTCTAGCTGATAAGCCACTTCGCCAACCAGCCACAATACTTCGAAGAGTCCGATGAACCTAAGAGAAAGCTTACACCCCTTGCCGAACCTCCGTTGTCCACACCCAGGGGAGACCTTCAAGAAAATGTGGTCTCCAACCTCAAAATCCAAGGGCCACCTCCTAGTATCGGCATACGACTTCTGCAGGTCCTGGGCAGCCTTCCTCCTTTATCGTTTGAGCTGAACCTTCTCTGTCATGCTCTACACCACCTCCAGGCCAAGGACGCCCGCCTCTCCGACTTCGGTCCAACACACAAGTGAACGCCATCGCCTCCCGTACAAGGATTCAAACGGGGCCATACCAATGGTAGAATGATGGCTATTATTTTAGGCGAATTCTACTAGAGGCAAGTGTCGCACCCATGATCCTTTTGATTCTATAATGCATGCCCACAGCATATCCTCCAACGTCTGGATGGTAAGCTCTGTCTGCCCATCTGTCTGGGGATGGAAAGCAGTGCTAAGATGTAGATGGGTTCCAAAAGCATGTTACAATACTCTCCAGACTCGTGAGGTAAACCGTGCATCCCTATATGAGACTATGAACCTTGGAAATCCATGAAACTGAACCACATCATCCACGTACATTCGTTCCAAAGCATCCACTGCACTTGACTCCTTAATCGCAAGGAAGTGAGACGACTTCATCATGCAGTCCACTATTACCTAGATGGCGTCGCATCCCCCTTGCATCTTGGGTAGTCTAGTAACGAAATACATAGAGATTTCGTCCCACTTCCACTTTGGAACATCTAAATGTTGTAACAACCCGCCTGGAACACGGTGTTCAGCCTTTACCTATTGACACACTAGGCACTTGGCCACAAACTCTGCCACTGCTCACTTCACTCTGGGCCACCAAAACTGTCTCTTCAGTCCCTGGTACATCTTGGAAACTCCTAGGTGTACCGCTAGGGGTGAGTTGTGGAACTCACTGAGAACCTGGCCGCGAATTGCCTCTGGAACAAACATCTTCCCCTGGAAAAGCATCTGGTTTTGTCCATCCTCCGTCCATCCATCCGGAGCATTGTTATGGTCCAATCAGTCGTGCATCACTTCACACTCTCGGTGTCCCCATTGAGACTCCTCCACTTGATGAAATAGAGATGACTGCACTAAAATATGATACAAGCAACCTCTACCGATATCCATCCTCGCATCCAGGTGTAAGGCAGCCAACTCCTGCATTGCCTTCCAGCTGTCTGCCGGCCCTCAGACCGCATCCTTCTGTTATCTCCTGCTCAAGGCATCAGCCACTACATTCCCCTTCCCTAAAGTGTAGGAGATCTCGAAGTCATAATCCTGGAGGAACTCCATCCACCTCCACTGCCACAAGTTTAGGTCCCGCTGGGAGAAGATATACCTCATGCTTTTGTGATCTCTGAAGACCACAAAGTGTTCTTTGATAAGGTAGTGCCACCATAACATTAGTGCAAAAATGACCACTAGATGCTCCAGGTTGTAGGTGGAATAATTACGCTCATGAATGTGTAGGTACCTAGACCCATAAGAGATCACCCCTTGTCACTGCATCAACACACATCCCAGGCCTTGTCCTGAAGCATCACAGAACACCTCATACGCCGCCCCTTCTTATGGTAATCTCAGCATTGGGTCACTAACCAACATCTCCTTCAGATAGCTGAAGGGTGCCTCACACTGCTCACTCCACACGAAAACCTGGTATTTCTTGGTCAAGGCTGTCAAAGGGGATTCAACTCGGGAGAAGTTGGGTACGAACCGCTGATAGTAACCCGCCAGCTCGAGGAAACTACGGACCTCTGCCACATTCTTGGGTGCTACCCAAGAAAGAACTGCCTCATCTTCTGACGGGTCCACTTTTACCCCCCGCTCGGACACCACGTGCCCGAGGAAGTGAACTTCTCGCATCCAAAAATTGCATTTCGACAACTTACCATAGAGCTGGTGGTGTCATAGGACCTCCAAAACCATCCTCAGGTGCTCCACATGATCCTCCTCCGATCTTGAATAAATCAGGATATCATCGATGAACACAACTACAAACTGATCCAGGTATTCCCAGAAGATGGAGTTCATAAGCCCCATGAACACAGCCGGGGCATTCGTAAAACCGAAAGGCATGACTACAAACTCGATGTGTCCATATCTGCACCTGAAGGCCATCTTCGAGATGTCAGTCTCCTTTACCCTCAACTGGTGATACCCAGACTGCAAGTTGATCTTCGAGAACCACCCTGCCCCTTTCAGCTGGTCGGAAAGGTCGTCTATCCTTGGAAGAGGGTAGTGATTCTTGACCGTTACCTAATTCAGCCTCCTGTAGTCTACACAAAACCTGAGAACACCATCTGCCTTCTTAGAGAACAAGACTGGAGCACCCCACGGTGACACGCTTGGTCGAACATAACCTCTCTTCATCAGATTGTCAATCTGAATCCGCATCTCCCATAGCTCCAACGGTGTCATCCGGTAGGGAGCCATTGAAATCAGATGAGCACCAGGATGCAAATCTATCCCAAACTCGATATCATGTCGTGGGGGTAGAGTCGTTACCTCCTTAGGGAAGACGTCCAAAAACTCACTGAAAATCACTGGTACCTCCACCATCTCAGCATCCACTGACTCCACTGACAGCTCGACTAATAAGGAGATGAGGGGTTCCTCTCGTCCGCTGCCCTTTTGGCCACCCCGCTCGCTGGTGAAAGTAACATGTCGGTCGCCCAAGTTTGAGAACACAACCCTTCCTTGGAAGCAGTCGATGATGGAAGACACAGAGAACAACCAGTCGATGCCTAGAATTACATCGTATGGATAAATCTGTAGCAGAAGAAGATCCCTGACCGACTGGTATGGCCCAATCGTCAGTCTGCATCCTCGACAAAAATATAACAAGTCGGTCTGACCTCCGATTGGTGTGCTCAGCACCAGGGGTAATGGAAGTCTATTGGCATCTAGACCCAAATCATGGGCTATAATGGGTGAAAAAAGGAGTGCGAAGCTCCAGTATCGAACAAGGAATAGGAAAAGGTTCTAAACAAACTGGTCGTACCTCGAACAACCTCCGGTTCTACTGGAACTCCTGCCTTCGCGGCGTGAAACTGCCCATGCCCAGATCCTCTGCCCCTTGGCTATCGGCCACCTCCCCGACCATGCCCCGATCAAGGTCCTTAAGGAGCGCCCTGAGGTCGCCCTCCTCCTACAATGTCTGCCCTCGGAGGAGCGGGAGCTCGCTACCCCTGCTGCTGCTGCTGTAAGGGCCTAGCTGGAAGCTGCTGCTGGGGCAGTTGCTGGGCATGTCCACCACCGCCGTCCTGTAACCGGTCCGGGAACTGATTCCAAATATTTCCATGGCTCCCACAGACAAAGCACCTCGGTCCTGGGCATGAAAGAAAAGGGTGAGGACCGGGGGACTGGAACTGAAACTGCTACGGCCTGCTCCCGACTGGTCGGAATGTGGAGGGTCCTGACGCTGGAGGCTTGATGCGGATAGCCTTCCTCTTCGATGATCCCAGCTGGATCCCCTATCGTGTCACACCTCCTCGAGCATGCATCCTCTCCACCACTTCGTCCTTCTTCTGGACCCCCAAGTACGTCGGCAGGGTAAAGGGGGTAACATCATAATGGAGGGAGGGTCGGAGCGCCTCCTCCAAATGACTTTCCCAAGACTCCTCGTCTAGAAAGAGGTCCGGAGAAAAAAATAGGAGGTCCTTGAACTTTATTCCCAGCTCTCTTACCAACATTCTCCCATGTTGTAGGGAGAGTAGCTCCTGCCTCTTTTCCACCTTCATCGTAGAAGAGAGGAATTCCACCCGGAACTCCTTCTCGAAATCATCACATGCCACCTCAGCCTCTCTCCTCTCTCCCAGGTAAAGAGTCCACCACTGAAACGCCGCTCCCCACATTTGGTTGATAGCCAGAAGAACCCAGTACTCGGTCGGAGCCCGGATCAGGACGAAGGCTATCACCATATCCTCTAGCCAGCTCTTTGTCTTCTTGTCATAGGTGAATCACTCATATTTCTTGAGGGTTTGTCGCTGGAAGGCCCGAAGTGTCTTCTACCACTGGTCGTCCTCCTCCTCTCAATCAGCTCTTCGCCGATCAGCCAAGGTTGTCTCTGGGGCCTCGATCTCCCGCACCAAACATGGTCGCCTTCTAGGTGCTATAGCTGTAAGGTAACTAAGGAATGCCTAAGCCCAAGTAGTGCGGAATATTGTTCTCAAAACTTCTTAATCTTTTTATTTATTCCTAATTCCCAAGACACCCCGTAAACACGAGAACACAAGTCATTATGATGCGTATACCTTCCCTAAGGTCTCTACCCTGCAATCAGCATGGCCTCACTTTGTCTTTTGGTAGGTCCAGACTCCTTGCATCAGATCACGGGGGGCCCAAAAATCCCATGTCCTAGACGGTCTTCCATGGACTAATTCACGCACCAAGGTCACCCAACACTGTTTCCCTACCATCCCATGAATCCCTCACTATTCCTAACTCCAGACTCCATCCTATCTCTCAACCAGCACCTCTGATACCATTCGGTCACGACCCGCCTTCACCAAAAGGAGGGAAGGGTCATCAGATTGCCAGGCCCTTCCTTCTTCCAGTTGAAGGAGAGATAATGACCCCCAAAACCCACCTTTAATAGGTCCCGGACTGGCGAACACTGCCAAGGGTATAGAATCACTCACTAAATGGAAGGCATTACCCTTTTTCATTTAATAGTATCGGGAGATAAGATGGTAAATCACAACAACACCAAAAGTGGAAAGTAAAAGTAAAGCCATGAACCATTCCCAATGAATGTTACAAAAGTAAAATCCACAAGGTATAAAGCTACTACATGGGTAAAGTACCAAAGAAAGAAATAGAGAAACTACAACTGCCCCCAATGGTCTGAGTTAGTATGGTCCCGCGCGATCCGAAAAGTCCTCCTGGAAACCTAAAAGCAGTTTTATATAGATAGGGTGAGCATACAAGTATACTCAGTAGGGAAAACTAAAGACACTCGTGCACAAGTGGGGGAACGTACTAAAGTCCCGTGAGAAAAAGAGTAAACAAAACACCTAACAAGATAAACTATCCACCCAAGCCTCACCAAGGCACACTCCCCAAATAACTCAAGTCAAGTAATTTATAGAAATAGCACATCGATGTTTGGGTACCCCGCGCCACTTTCCCACTGGTTATTGAAGACATCCTACGCATCGGACCAATACCACCATTCTCACTGCAGTCCCACTGCCACACCACACCCACACACACCTGGGCCATAACCTCACCGCAGTCCCACTACCAAACCCCACCCGCACACACCTATGCCAGAACCTCACCACCGTCCCACTGCCAAACCCTACCCTCACACACCTAGGACACACCTGTCACACGTAACTACACTTGCAAACACTTAGGACAGAAAAACTACCACCATGATCTAAGACACATGGGCTAGAAAATCCATGGCCACACCCGAAGACACCTAGGCCTCATCCCGAAGACACTTGGGAAAACCACCTGCCCGCACACACCTAGGCCAACCACCACACTACCCTGCCCGAATATTCTTAGGCTAATAATGGACTTTAGGCCATCACAACCTTCCCGAAGATACATGGGCTATCCGGGAATGGGAGTATAAAGGATCTAATAACCATCCACAAATATAAGTGTTGGTAAAAACACCATCCCCCATGAAATGGGGGTGTTTGACACTATGTGCTTAACTTGGGTGGGGCACGAATAAGAAACACAAAACTACAAGTATATGTATAGGTACCAAGCACTCACCAAACCAAAACCCATTTGTACCATCCTGGTTTACATGTTCAATATTAATTTTTAAATATGTTTCTGCACCTACTTAGGAAACTAGTAATCATAATCACAATTCAAGGGAAAGTGAACAATCAACCATCAACTACAACACCCAAACCTGTTTCTCTTGTAAAGCGACAACAACCAAAGAAAACCCCACGATACAGCCCCATGTCTAAAATCCAGGAGCCAAAAGGGTTCTCAACAACAGAAGATCCCACCCCAATTCGAGATATAACAGAGGATCCCATCCCCAATTTCGCAACCACCGAGAGTATAATAACAGGGGATCCCATCCCCACCCACATCACCCATCAATTGGCCCGTGAGTCAAAATAAATGAGCAACCCACTACCACCAACGAAAAGCAGGCCCATGCCAGTATTTTAAAATTTGTAAGATTTAACACACTCCATGATTTTCAAATTGGAAATTCTTTAACCGGGGTTATCATAGAAAGGAGTTGATCCTGGTGGTTTCAATTTGTTTAGCCCAATATAAGTAATTAACCGATTTAATTTTCATAGTAAGGGTTCAAAACCGCAAAACAATCCATTAAACATCACCAGAGGCAAGGGTTCGTTGGTGCACATAGAAACACCACCAATGAACATGATTTTCAGAAGGCGTAAGCCCGCACAATTCAGAAATCATAAATCATGGAAGATCATAAATAAAAGCATCATCGATCACAGCCCCCCCTCATTCCTTAGAGTTCATTGATTATCTTAATTAATGTTCGGGTTTATCCAATTCTACAGAATCAAAAGCATGTCCACCCTGCATGATACACAAAATAGAGACGAAGGAGAAATTCCCTACTTGTTGATCAACGATCGATGCTAAGCCTGGGCACGGAACTCCACGGATATCAATGCGGCTCGTCTAAACGAAAAGCAGCCCGTCTGAACGAAGGGTACTCCTAGCACATGGTGATCGAGAAAAGAAAGCCAGGGATAATCCATATGTTATAAAGGTTGAGATACAACATGGCCCAGGCCGTTAAGATATGGAGAAAAAGAACCCAAAACCGCATAAGGCGTGGAGTTGTGGGTTGACTACGCGGTTGAGACACCCCATATGTCATTAAAGGGTTCTGCGGTTTCAAACGATGTACACACCAGGTTAATTCATTAAAATATTTAATTAAATGACATTTATGGGCGTTACTAGGATTTAAAACAAACTTAAAAGGGTCAAAATAGGGTTTGAATCCCAATTTGCGCAAAAGGAAGGCATCACTAGAAAAACCCTAACAAGGCTGGGTGAAATCGATCTGTCTCACCGATCGGTCGGTCTCACCGATCGACCGGTTGGTCTCACCGATCGGTTGCGCTGATGGGTCTCGCAGACCGGTCACACCGATCTATCTCACAGATCGGTCGGGCCGATCTGTTGCACTGATCGGTCTCGCTGATCAGTCGCACCGATCGGTCGTGCTGATCAGTCTCTCTGATCGGTCATGTAGATCGACCTCACGCTGAGATGCTACCCCTTTAGGATCCAAATTTTTGGCAATGGAAATGACCCTGAGAGTCTGGGTCATCACATTATATGATTCTGAGGTTTTAGATATGAAACTGAATTTTACCCTTAGACAAGATAACAAACAATGAAAAACATGTTAAGGATAAAATTCTTTGGGGAAGGAAAATTTTCCTTATGAAATTAAAACACATGGTAAAATGAAATATTCCTTGAGATAAGGTGTTTGTGATTTTCAAAACATGAGGATTGGTAAAGTCATAAGGAAACCTTATTGTCTCAAAAATCTCCCCAAACATAAAGGAAAGGAATATTCATAAGGAATCCTTATTGACTCAACAACATGTTGTTAATACATATGTTATATTGAATTATGGAAAAATCATAAGGACCAACACAGTGAGATCAGTGCTTGATTTAAACTACATGGACTAGTTGAGGAATAATAATTGAAATGTATTGTATCAACTTGTTAAGATTTTCAAATAATAAAGCTATGAATGTTTGAGAATAATCATTATTCACTATAACTTTATTTCCTGAAAAATCCTTTGGACACAATAATTTTTTTTCTACCATGTTTTGATTTAATTTTTACATATCATACGGATTAATCTCCATGAACACATTACCAGTAAATGTGTTGATTTACAACATACTCTCTAGTTTAGTTTGAATGTATAATTCTTCTAATTGTTTTGATAAACTCCTTTTGTGGTGATGAATATTCCCCAATATGTCGATAAATTGTTTCCTAAAATATAATATTGCTTTTAATTCATTTTGAAATAATTAAGAAGGTTCTCCCTTATTCTTTAAATAATTACCTATTCTGTAATACATATATATAAAATTCTTTCTCAACACTACATAGTTCAATATGGTCTTAGGGTAAATATTTAATGACCCAACTTTATCATTTCCATACATTGAATGTAGTAATAGTCTCGGGATTAATGTTTCATTATTTCCAAATTATATTTTATTGTTTCATAGACTTCATGAATACTATTTACATTCATATAAGTATTTTCGCTACTCAATCCATGTAATTTCACTTGTTTTGGAATATGTTGATCATAAAATACATTGATTTAAATGGTATCATATATGAAGTCCTCATAAAGTGGTGGTGATAAATTAAAATATTTTTTCAATCATTATTGTTAAATGAAATCAATGATATTCATACAAAAAGATGTCGAGTATCCCTATGGGTGTTCCAAATGAAAATTCTCTATATGTACATACACTAGAAGGTGTAATAATCATTGAAATAATCAGAATATTGTCAATATGTTGATGTGTTTTATAAAAATAGATATATATAATCGATTTAATATGGATAAAATTTAAATATGATAGAAGGTAACAATGATTATATGTAATGAATCATACTAGAGTAACTGTTGTAAGTATATGAATAATATTTCATTGAGTCTACACATAATCTGGATGCATAATATACTCCATATTATTTTTATCATTATACCTATGTGGGATGTAAAACTTCACATGATGATATAAGTATAATATACTAAATACATGTTTTATAAAGATAATATATTTATATAAAATGGGTATACTTACGATCTAACTTTAGTGATTTCAAAGAACTAATATTATGAATTCATACTTATACGATCGGTGGATTTTCATCCCACTATAATATGAATATCGAATTATTAATGAGATTATAAGATTACCCATAAAATTTCATTGAAGACTTGAATGTGTTAAAAAAATCCCTCAATACAACATTGCATTATTTTTTGGTTGGTTGTGTTTGTTGACCGAGTAGCTTTTCATGGTGAATTGTCAAACTCAAGAGATATTGTTGACAATTAATATTGACAAAGAACCGTGTCAAAGGAATGGAAGATATAGAGGCATTATAGAATTAAAGATACAAGGTAGGATTTGTGAGTTGTGTTTCACAATGGAACAAAGAATTCTAACGGAATTCTTCATGAAAGTGACATGCTTCACGTTTTGCAAGAAAATAGAGCTTCATTATCGGTGACAATGTTATTCGTGGCTGCGGACAGAAGGCTTCACAATTTCAATGGGAACTAATAATATGGAGTGATCTATGATTTCTATGTGCTTCACAAATGGAAAATGACAATGGGTCTTCATGAATGGAGTTGCGTCTTGAAGACGGATTCATAAAATGTGTGGGAGAAAGAAGAGCTTCGTGATGAGACAATCCTATATATATGAGGCCACCTCCCTTCAGATTTTAGTATAGAAGAATAAAATATAAACTCAAAGAAAATTCTATGTTGCTGAGTACGCAAAATATCTTCTCCAAGGTGGTAGGAAAAGTCATTCATGAAGTCTATAAACAAACCAAATGTTCTGAACATCATGAAAGCTAGGATTTTGTGAAATCCCTAAAAAGCCAACTAAAGCTTTTGAGATTTCCAAATGATAGTTTGTTCTATTAGAAAGGTTCTTCACGAAGGCCAGTTTGTGCTTTATGAAAGGTGATTTGCAAAGGCTAGTTTGAGCTTCATGAAAATGAGATTTCTAAAGGTAGTGAACCTTGTGAAAAAATGCGAAGTGGTATTGCCCAGTGTTCAATGGCAATGGGGTATTCATCAGTGGGAGAAATTTGGACTTCAACAGAGCATTTACATATAGTGAAGGATGAACAAATTAGATATAATGAAAGGAACTTCAATTCAGTAAATTATCATTAGATATTCTGAAGAAGCAGTGAGCTAACTTCAGTTGAGAGAGCTGTGAGATCACAAATTGTGAATGGTTGCAAACCAAGAGAGATAATGAGTCCCCCCATGAATTTTGCAAACAGTAGTACAATTTTAGTGGATTTGGTACATCAGAACATCACTAGTGTTTTCTCCATGGACGTAGCCTAGAGAGGTTTAACGAAGTCAAACATATGTGTCCTATTCTCACTTTTAGATTTTTTCACACTCTACAACAAAAAAGAGATATAAGACCATTTTGTCTAACAACGAAACACGATCAGTAGGGGAAGTTGTTTTAATCGGTCATACACCGATTCACCCCCTCTCATGATATCTAATATATTAGACCTAACAATTGTTATTAGATTGAATTGTGGATATCATTGTTTCTCTCTCAATTGGAGGTAACCAATCATAAAAGGATTCTGATATTCAACGGGATAAATTTCTTGCTGTGGAATAATTAGATGCAACACTACTTATGATCATTGGGAATGGATTTTTCCACAATATCAATGCATGGTATAACTAAAAATATTAATATTGGTGCATTATTCGAAGTTGAGTGAATAAAATTGGATGTCGTTGCTAAGGGAATCAATGCTTTCGGGGGAGCCCTATCCAATGCTATCTATACAAAGATGATGTCATCAAAAACATCACATACCATGATGGATAAACATCTAGACATATATGATGGATATAAAATGGTCAGAGAAGAAATGATGAAAGTGTTGTGGAACAAGTATTATGATCTATTAATGAACCATAATGAGTCTCTTGATGCATTCTATGGATGGTTAATGTTCTAGTAGAAGGCATGTGAGGTCTTTCTGAAGTAACTGATGAAATATATATTGTGAAGCACGTCCTGTGGAAACATCCAGCTCACTTAAATATAAAGGATTTAGTTTTGTAGGACAAAGATCATAATGAGATGACATTGGATAACTTATATATTACCCTTGTTGAATATTAAATGAGAAATGATGGCAATGATGTTGTGTAAAAGTAAAAATCCAAAGAGGGGGCATTCAAAGCCATGAAAGAATCTCACTATTTAAGATTCTCTATAAGAAGAAAGGAAATATGAGGTGATTTCATTCCATTCCTCAAATATTCAAAAATAAAAGGAATGTTTATATATACAATTTCACTTTCCTTCTTTACAAGTGTAAAGGATGGAAAACTTGTGGCAAGGTCCCCCAAATTGTTCCAAGAAGATAATGATGTTGATGAAGCTGAAATTTGCAAGAAGATGTCTTTAGCCTATGTGAAAGGAAATAAATATTCAAGAGAAATTTCATTAAGAAGAAGAATATTTATTCAGAATAATGTAACAGTTCAGTTGAGTATGAGGTTGAGGAGGTTGAAGAGATAGAGAACTGTAAAGATTGTAGAGAAAATACTATGGTGGTAGTTGATGGTAGTAATTAGAAAAAGGAAGAAACTAACATTGATGAAGAATATGTTGTTGAAGGTAGAGTTGATATGTAGGTAGAGTTAGAGGATACTATTAAAGAGATAGATGTTTGGAGATCCAAAACCAATAAATACAATAATGTAGTTTGTGATTCCAAACTCTATATGAAGTAGCAATAAGAAGAGATGACTGAGTTGATGGAAGAAATTGAAATGTGAAGTCATCAACAAAATCGAACTCAGAATTAGTTAGTGATTATAAAATCACGGTAGAAGAATAGAATAGGGGGATCAATCACTTGAACAACACAATGAAAGAAAATACCCAGCATATCAATGAAATTGAAGGAGAAGTTGTTGATTTGAGAAAAAATTATAAGGATCAAGAAAAAATCATGACTCCTGATGTGACATCATAAAAGTAGATCACTCAAAAAATTGAGAAGATGAATGTCGTGAATAATGGTTCCATATAAATTCTGAATCAACCATGTTATGATGATAAGGTTGATGTCGGGCTAGAAAAAAAACAAATAACAATTAAAATTAAAGTCCAACCACAGTCACCTATCCTGAGATTGAAGGTGGATTTGGGTATGGAGGAAATTATATAGATTTAGATAACCAATGGGATACCCAATGGTGCCAAATTGTCATACAAGAATGCACCCTATATCAAATGTTATTGATGTGGAATGCTGGGACCTTAACATTATGTGTTTTCTATTGCCAAGGTATACTGAAGGGAACAAGATTAATTGTGGAAGCCAAATTGAGCTCAAAATTATAGAATATTCATTGAGGGATATTGTTTTTTGTGAAGAAAATTTGGGCACAAGGCTATATATTGTAAATTAACCAAGAAGAGGATTTTTCCAATGCAGAATCAGAATAGTCAAAAACAGACAATCAACAAGCCAACATATGAGTTGAAAATTCAAAATTGATTTGTAGGTCTATAGGATGAAGCTGGGACATCACACTCTGAGGAAGATCAGGATTTCAAAACTACACTGAGTGTGATATCAAATAAATGGATCAAATACAAAAGGTAATAGAAGGATGTGGCTGTAGAAATTTCCCTTAAAGCATCAGACTGTTCTGGTGTATGGATCCTTTATAGCGGTTGCACATCCCAAATGATAGCTAATAGGGATCTTTTTACATGCATAAAATATGACAAATAATTAGTTTTCATGAATAGAAATGATAAGGACCTAAATTTTATTGTCTCAAGAAAGGCCATGTTTGGGGGAAATTAAAGATGATGTGCTGATGTCTTTGTATTAGAAGGTCTCAGTCACAATTTTTTTTACCATTAGTCAACTCTGTGTCTTAAGGAATTATATAAGTTTTACAATGAAAATGTGTTTTAAAAAAGGATGATATGGTTTATTTATTCTTTATAGAGAATAAAAAAGAGAAATCATTATCTGGTAAGTGGAGAAGAAGATATGTGCTTACTTTCAAGAGAAGAAGAAAAAAAACTGTGTCATAAATGACTTAGTCATCTTTCAAAACAATCCCGGGACGATCAGGCAATGTTTGATGTTATAAGATACCTCCCATAGATATAAAATTATCATACACAAACGTGTGATTTATGTCAACAAGGGAAGATCATAAGAAATACATACAAGGAAAAGGGAATGAAATAAACAAGAGTGCCTAAATTGTTGCATGCTACGGTTTGTGGGCCTATCACACCAAGATCCATTTACGGAAAGAGGTGTTACATTATTTTCATTGGTGAATATAGATTAATGGAATATGTATACATAATTTCAATTAGTTTGATGTATTTAGTTTACCAAAACAACATCGAATAGAATCTGTAAGTATTCTTGGTACAAAAATACTAATGTTTCATAATAAAAATGTTACATAATTCACAAACAAAGGAGGAAGAAAATCTCAAGAAACACAATATAAAGAATTAACATTTTTTCGCGAGAAATCCCCCATATAATGGAGTGAATGAAATGTTAAATCATATCATCAACCACATTTCTAGAATGATCCTCATTGAAAAAGTCCTACCAGAGAAATTTTGGAAGGATGAAATTTTGACATCAATGAACATTTAAAATAGGACTATGATGTGTCTAGTGGAAGGTAAGAATCCATATGATATCTAATATGGAACAAATCCAATAGTGAAGTACTTTAAAATATTTTGATGCAAATCATTTTGTCTCAAAAATAAAAACATAAAAAATTTGAGTTATGAGGAGATGATGGGATATTACTTGTCTACTCCAAAAACAAATTAAATCATAAAAATGTTTTAATAAGAGGCGCTAAAAAGTAGGTGAGTGAAATTATGTCACTGTAGTGGAGAATTAAGAGTTGATAAATAACAAAATAAACCATTTCTTAATGAAAGTGATGAAGAGGAATGTGATGTAGTGGGAACAGAAGTGGATGATGATGATTCAGAAGTAGATAATGATGATGAGCATGAGGAAGTGAAATCTACATCTGAACAAAAGGCGAGGACTCGAGTTGAAATTGAAAGCAAGAATATAAATTTTGACTAGTCAGCTTCTATTCAGAGAAGAATAATTAGATCATTGTATCATACATCTTTCCTTTCTCAGGTAGAGACTAAATGAATTTCTAATGAAGTTGATGTTGAAAACTAGCTACAAGATAAGAATGAAGAGCTATATTAGACTGAGAGGAATCATATGTAGTAGATTTCTTCAAGTCTAGTAGATAAGAATGTTATCATTTCTTAATGGGTCTTTTTCTATAAGATGAATGAAGATGGAAAAATAATTTCAAACAACGAACGACTAGTGTGCAACGGATACTCCCAGAAAGAGGGTATAACTGTTGATGAGTCATTTGCTCATGTTGCAAGGCTGGAGACAATCAGATTATTCCTAGACATTGTAGTTCTATAGAAGTTCAAAGTGTTCTAGATCATCATTAAATCAACATTTTGAATGTCATTCCAAAGTATGAAGTTTATATTGATAATCTAGATCGTTTTCTCATTTATTAAGATGAGAAAAAAGGTTTTTGGTTAAATAATTCACTCTATAGGCTAACACAAGAACCAAGAGATTGGTATTCGAGGCTTGGTCAATATTTGATGAAGATTGAATTTCAATGTGGTAGTGTTGATTATTATTTCTTTTTCAAAAACGACATCAAACAATGGATGATAGTTCTGGTTTATGTCGATGACATAATATTTTGTGGATTAGATGAAGATTAGTGAAGATAGTTTTCGAAATTCATGAAAATTGAGTTCTAAATGTCAATGACTGGAGATATGACATTTTTCCTTTGTTTAAAAGTGACACATGGAAGGAAGTAAACTTTCATTTCTCAATACAAGTATTCCATAGAGGTTTTGAGAATACTTGGAATGGAATATTGCAATGATATGAAGACTCGAATTGCTACAGAGATGAAATTATCAAAATATGATGTTGGAAAGGCAGCCAATATAATATAATAGAGGATGGTTATTAGATGTTTACTATACCTAATGGCCACAAGACCTGATATAGTTTTCACCACCTTCCATGTAGCATGATATCAAATATATCTCTTGGAAATCCACATGCATGAAGTAAAAAGAATACCTCAGTATAACAAGGGTACTTTGGATTTCAGTTTGATGTTTAGTGATAAATATTATCTAATTCTTTTGGTATATACAGATGCATCTTGGGATGGACCAATAGATGATAAGAAATCAACATTAAGATGTGCTTTCTATCTAGTTGGTTTGTTTATTTATAGCTAATCCAAAAGTAATATTGCATTTCATTGAGCAGTGTAAAATGCACACATTTGTTTTGGAAAAAATAATAGCTTGATTATATGGGAGTTGAAGTGAAGTATCCAATCAGAATACAGTGCCATAACTGAAGAACTATAAATCTCGAAAACAAAATAGTCCATCATTCCAGGAAAAAGAACATTGAGATAATGTATCATTTTATCAAGGATAAGGCTAAGATATAAATAATAATGTTGGAGTATGTTCCTATAGAACTACAGGTTTTAGAAATTATGATAAAGGCCTTACCCATTATAGTTTTTGAGATGGATCTACTTGATCTAGGAGTTCAGTCGACTCCCTACGCTTGAAATATCGTGGTTGCGGTATTTCCTCTCCCCTAGTTATGGTGTGATTTTCACTAATGTGTTGGTATATCTTATCTACTTATTTGTAGACCATAAAGAAGTGACCATGGGGTTCATTTACAAATATAAAGAAACAATGACTCCTAAAAGTGAGGAAATAGTGGTTAAATAAGGGAGAAAATGTCATAGTTAGTTACATGAGGATAAGCTGATAGGTGAAGTAGCATGACCGGGGGATGGTTTTAAAAGTAACAATGAATACAGTGATTTTCCAATGACTAAATACCATGAAAATTGAGTTTTGTGATGAAATTATAGGAGTTGTGTTGGAATGGTATCAGGTGGGTATCTTGATTTTGTGTCAGCAAGGATTTTATTCATTGATAAACTTTTCATACTATTATTTCGCATGCCCTTCATTGATCATGTGGGATTAGAGAATGTGGTGGGTGAATCTTTTGTCACTGTCTGAATCAAAAGAGTTGAAGTATATTTAGTGATGTATCAAAGTGATTATAATCATTATGAGAAGTGTTGTCAACAAAACCAAAGGGGGATATTGTTTGGGGAAAATTCCACAAGGCAACATTTCAAAATTTGGTGAAGGTTGTGTTTGTTCACAAATAAAGTTTTCATGGTGAATTGTGCAGTTTCACATATTTTTTTTAAAATTCATGTTGAATAAGAATGATGAAATGGAATGTAATATTTGTATGTGGTACAAAATAGCAGATACAAGTTGGCGTGGTTTTCTAGTGATGGCCAAATTTTTGGGGTCCAAAATTTGGGGTTTGGTTTTCATCAAAGAAAGTGGATTTCCTCGAAGATATCATCAAAATATTTAGTGGGCATGAATTTCACGAATATAGGATTTTGGAGTTTTGGTTCAAGAAGTGAAAAATAATTCTTGTGGAAGTCTTCATGAATGTGATGAGCATTGAGTTTCAATGAAAATAGATCTTTACAATCGATGATGTTGTTCATCGCGTTCACTGATGGAAGGCTTCACGATTTCAATGGGTGCCGAATATATGGAGGGATCTATGATTACAATTGGGTTAAAGAATATAATAAGACAATTGATCTTTGCGAATGGTGGGGTTCCATAAATATGCATACCGAAAAGGAGCTGAAGGCGGTAGATCTTCACGACGAACCGAGCATATATATATGAGGCCACCTCCCTTCAATGAGTTGGGAGAGAAGTAGAAAACAATCACTCAATAAAAATTCTAAATCTCTTAGTTCACAAAGGAGACTCACATAGGTGGTATGTGAAGTTATTTTCCATGGCTATAAGCCAACTGAATGTTCTGAGCATTGCAAAAGCATTGGTTTTCTAAAAACCCTAAAAATCGAATTGAAAATTGTGAAATTTGAGAAGGCCGGTTTGTGCTTCCTGAATGTTGTTTTGAAAAGGGCGGTTTGTTAGTCGTGAATGGTGCTTCATGAAGGAATGTTTTTTATTCATGAAATGTAGCTTCACGAAGGCAGCAAGCATTTCACAAAATGGAAAAGAGGCATTTCCCAGTTTTCAGTGGAAAAGGGGAATTCATCAGTGGATAAAATTTGGACTTGAACAGAACATCTACATAAAGTGAAGGATGCAATCATTAGAGATTATGAAAGGAATTTCTAGTCTGTAAACTGTATTGAATTTTCTGAATAAGTAGTGAGCTCACTTCGGTTGAGAGAGTAGTGTGATCTCAAATTGTGAATGTTTGTAAACCATAAGGTATAATGTGTCCACCTCGATCTTTGTAAGAAGTACTGGGATTTGGTTGGATTTGGTACATCAACACATTATCAGTGTATGCTCTTTGGATGTAGTGTAGTGAGGGTGAACAATGTAAAATTATTGTGTCCAATTCTCATTTATAGTTTTGTCCATACTATATTACAGAAAAGATAGAGAAGAGCGTCTTGTCTAATAATGAAATTAGACCAGTAGGGGTTCTTGTTTTAATATTACAGACCATAATACACCCCCACTTATGGTATCTATCATAGTGGAACTAATATAATGTTTTGATGAAATTATAATTGTCATCAAAATAATCAAATACATGGACGATAGAGTGAATGTATGAATGATATACACAATGCAACATATATAGGTTACTAAAATATTATAGTCTAGAGGTGCTGAATTTTATATAACCCTAATTCACTTGGTTACTGAATATTTACTTTTTTATTATAAAAAACATTAAACGACTAATTTATAAATCGTAAATATTCAATCATAAATAAAAAACTAAACGAATCCACAAAATCATAAAAATAAAAATTAAGTCCATTGGAACCATTCCCACAAAATAAATTCTCGGATAGAGTGGTTACCTATATTTCATGATCACCCATTCTAACATCATCAATGTGACAAACCATATATTCCAACATTTTAATGCACCTATCTATATAGAGATAAAATTCATTAAAACATTTGAATTGTAAAAGAACAATTTTATTAATCCATGATCTATGATTATAATTAATATAAACCTTCATCAATCTTTTTATCACCCTTTTAACCTCATTTGGTGGGTCAATGATGAAAATAACCTGATCCACCATTTATTCATCCAAATGAATGAGAAACATAAGATTTTTATCATTTAATGCAACATATACATCAATATCCGACTATTTTCTATAGAGGATAACCCCCATGATAGCATCCTGTACCATATAAGTGATTCCAATATCCCTAGGATCATAGTTCATCCCTTTGGACATAGAACATTTGCGGGGTCTTGTCTCCATATCTAGGGGAAAGAAGTAATATTAATTTATCTCTTCGAATTTCTCCGTTTTAATCAGTATACAACTACCCTAATCGTAATTTCCTATCAGAACAATACTATTCCACAAAATATGAAACCATCTACCTTGAAATTCTATATCAATTTATCCTAAAAACTGAAAAGTGGACTCATCATTAGAATCTACCCCTTGAGCTCATTTCTCCTTATATATGTTCTCTTCCTAAGATAATTCAGCACCCTAATTTCCCAATACATTATCGAAACTATTGAATTAATTTTTGAGATTAACATCTCTCAAACCCCTTATATGGTTTGTCTTGATCAATGACCGACCACTTATGTTTTGTTTATAAGAATTCTGAAATATTGGATCACCCTCTTTTGTCACATGGGACATCACTAAAGGGCCTCACAGTGGGTCTGTCTCATATTACACCTTCTTTATAATGGTTCCATTTTTTGAACAGACTACCTCCAAGTAGGATATAGGAATGGGAGCCTATAAACATCCATCTTCCATCCCTTGTGTATTTTGTTCATGGTTGTTTCTACTAAAATATTTCACAACCCCTAAACAGAAACATGCAAATGATTTTCACAGGTAAGAATCCAAAACTTTAGGGTCACTCACACTCACAATTCCCATCGGCCCTGTGGTAGATTTCACAATATGCTTGGGATATTGTAGTTCATTATTCATGTGCTAAAATTTTCATTCACATATGGGTAAACCGCTCTTTTCCAACATTACATGACCATTGTATTAATTGAATCAATATAATCACCCAATTTTCATTGCCCCATGAGACTGTCACCAACACAAGGAACCAAGTCCTTTCAACTTCTTCATAATTCCACATCCATCTTCCAATTACTTTTCATATTCACATTCCTACCTAATTACATTAAATTACCCATTTTTATGTAGCTTTCACAAAGGATTGGTGTCACCCAGTTCATTTATCATGTAGTTAAAAATTTCATCTAACTTTGGGTTATCTTCTTGTGTCCCACATTACATAACCTTTGTAGTAATTTCATTAACATATAAACCCATTTTCCCCTTCCTCGTCAGGCCTCCACCAACAATCATCAAAAATAATTTTACACATACTCTTATTTCTACACCCATAATCAGATCAATGATCTTACACTCTAGCGTACATACTCCCTTTGGATGTCGCATTTTCTTATAGGAATAGATAATGAAAATACAAATCTCAAATTAAAATTTTTTATTCATAATAATTCATTACAACTAAAATCTAAATTTAATCAGATATCATTATTGAGATATCCACTTCCACATTGATTCTAAGAGAAACAAGGTGACAAATAGATCTAGTCCTACCATCTGAACTTAAATATATACCAAATAGGTTTCCTATAATCTGAATCATTGAGGGTTTCTGTAATAGAAAGGAGATTTTTGGGAATCTTTCCCAACTAAGAATGGTTAGGGTATCAAACATGATTTGTAAATCGTATGTCCATATGAAGAGTTTTAACTAGGATATGATATATCAATGATGGATAGTGGACCAAGCCTTGACCAAGTAGTTCTGCATGTAAACTGATTCATAATATTTTAGTTGCAATGAATTCTTACATTATATTGATCATATAAACCCTATGATCGATAAAATAACCAATTAATGGAATCCACCAAAGGAAACCACTTCTGAACTGATCAATCAACATTAAATTAAGAATGATAGAGGCCCCATTGAATAAAACTAGAGTAAAAAACTATATTAGATTATTGGGAAAGGGATTTTTATTGGTGAAGTTCATTTAAAGGTGAGGAAAATATAAATATATCGAAGAATGAGTTAATTTCTAAGGATATTTCTAAAAAAATATATTAGTAAATTGACAATCAGTTAAATAAATATATGTTATGGTAGTAAGAAATGTTGATGAATTAGATTGATTACATGTAAAAAGGGTAAAAAAAAATTGATTGTTACTAGATCACACATTTTTGTGGGGTAAAATATAAGGCACTAAAATATTATGTGGTTCTATTGGAATTTTAAAATGAATTAATTGTGAAATTTGAGTTTGAATCTAAGTGAAACTAAATTAAAAGGCATTGAATGTATAATGAATGGTTTTATTCCATGTGTGATAACAAAGAAAATTATCACATGTAATAATGTATTAATTTTATTAATAAATTATTCTGAAAACCAAACAATAAAAAATGATGATTATAATACGAGAATATGAGTTTATTTCAAGTTTATTTTATTTGATGTTTGAAAAAAGTATAAGTTAAACAAATAAAGTTCACTAGAAGCATCAAAATTATGATTGAGTCTGTTTAAACTTCCAAATGTAGTTTGAATTTTGATTTATGTTAAGTCAAATGAGAACCTTGATGTAGAGAAAAATGATCCATATATATGTATGATCACTATAACATTCTAGGAAGAGACATTACATTGGTGTATATTTGAATAAATAGGAAATTCTATGCTGGAAGTTCAATGATCAAAATTCATAAAAGTAAGTTTATAATTGAAGAAGATGTTTTCAAATGAGTTATATTAGTGAATGACTATAGAAGACTTAATAAAATATTTTACCATGATGTTTGTAAGAGTATTTAAGGAATATTGAATGAAAATTGAAATGTTTATATATGTTAGATTTCAATGATCTAAAATCAATATACTATTTTGAAAATTGATTACACTAAATGTGTGAGTCAATTCATGACTCAATAATGATGATCCTTGATTGATGTACAGAACATAATGATATTGTGTATTAGACTTTTAGTTTAGTGGAATATCATTTTGGATGTTTCATTGGGAAGACTAGAACACCTGTTTTTAAAAAAAATTGTTATGGTTAAGAAATAGAGGTGATTTAATGTTGTTATCTAAGACACACTGAATCCCAAACATAATTATTTTCTAGATACTGATGTTCATGAATGTGAGAGATCTCGATTTTGATTATCAAAAGAAAAGGCTAGATGATTTTTAATTTTATCAGAGTAAAATTTCACTTCGATGTCAAAGATACATCCATGAAGATATTTGTGAGAAACCATAAAATATTATATATTTAGTACAACAAACACTGTATTATTTCAAATAGGTAGAATGATCTTTTTAGAGATAGGTCTACCATTTAAAAAATATTATAGTAACTAGAGTTTTGCTAAAAAATATTATCTAGGTAAATGAATAATAACTATCCCTTTTGTAACACATAGGTGAATATTAAAAATCATTGGATTGGGATAATAATAAGAAATATTATAGTGTATTTTTCACATATTGGGATTGAATTTTGTAACAACCATTTTTTGTACTTTATTTGTTTCATCAAATATATTTCATATGGGTGTATGTGTAGTGGGAGAATAATAGTGAATAATTCATCCTAAAAAATTCACGTGGTTCATAAAATTTATAAGGTGTGTAAAATATTATGGTGATTTTATTTGGTAAAACATTTATACACCAATTCACCAATTTCTAAAAATAGCTACATAGTATAATGGGACTATCATGTTGTATCAAAGCTAACCGAGTTCCTCTACTAAGGTATAATATTTTTTTAACAATATTTACTTGTAAAATTGGTGTGTAGATATCAGGATGTTCTAGAAATTCATCTTCCAATATGGAAAAGAAGGTTAAGATTGATTTTATGACAACATAAGTTACACATATATGTGGTAATATGGATGATCCTCATAATAAAATTAAACAATATATGATTAATGAATATCAAATGAAAAATTATTAATCCTTAAAAATTCAACTAAATTCATATTCTATGTTACAGGAATCTAAACATAGTAGATTACGTATTCATTATTATGTTAGGATTTATCTTTTTAAATAAGTGAGATAAATATATGAGAAGAATTAATTTGTTGAAATAGATAAAAGTTTACGTCTATATAAAATATTATATAAAAATGTATTTATTTTTGTTATTGGATTAGTAATTTCATTTATAATGGGACTACAAGAAGCAAAATTAGAGTTCAAATATGTAAATAATGAAGTGGAAGTTGTTGTATCTATGAAGATATGAAAATATAAAACAATCAATGAAACTGTGTATGTAATAGAGTAATTTTTTTTATTTTACATAAGATTTTATCTCTATTTGAGGAATAAATTAATGAAAATGTATTTGACAATGTATAATTTAATGAAGTATTTGATGAACTGATCATCGAAATTTGTAGTCAGTGTATTGAACTAATAGTTGGAGACTAAAAAAAAGAATAAATGAACATTAAACCATTATATTAGATTAATGGTAGATGAATGATGACAAAACATGAAAAATAGAATCATATTATGAGGAAAAATTTTAAATTTCATAAAAATTAGAAAAACAGTTTATGTTTAGGGTCTATTGAGATTATTATAAATATGAAAACATGGAATCTAGTCCAATTGAATATTCACCCGAAGCAAAAAAGAAGAGCCAGTGTGATAATTTCTAAAGTGATTCAAATTTCATAGAATAACCAATATATATTTATAATGGGATTAATGTTATGGGAGGATAATCCATCCACTAAATAATTTATGATGGTGAACTCATTTTCCTGATAAACAGGTTAAACTAATTCTAATTCATTTAATAGTAAGAATTATAGTAATAGGATTTGATAAAAATGGGAGAATAAATATTATTATTAATCTAACATATATAAAAATAAGTATAAAAACAACATCTAATGGATATATTCTTCATGAGTCATTTTGAATTATTAATATCACATTCAAAATCTGAATAGTAATGCTACTAGACAAACAAAAAATTAATGGATGTAAAGAAGACTTGTTGGTGACAACTAGTGTGATACAATCATTGGACACTTGACCATTGATTTTTTTTTTTGGAAAAATATGAACTGATAGAAAATGGATAATATCTACATTAAGATGGAAAAGAAAAATAGTAATGATAAATTAAGCTATGTCTACTATGATTTCAAAGAATCAGTAAAATGATTTAATATCTATCAGACTAGAATATCATGAAATTTTTGTGGGATTTGTGAATGAAATCATCACAGTGGTGATGAGTACTAGTTTATAAAAACCATGACAAACTATAATTCAAAAAATAAGATTACATAAATCCATTCCACTAATGGTACGAATTATGGGTTGGTAATGAGAGAAGGGATATAATGACTCTTGAGTCACCCCTCCGGTAGGCCCCATGTAGGCGACTAGAATTGATGTTGTATGGAAGTTAACTAATATGAGAGTTATTAACATCAATAGGAATATAGTATGAGAAGTTAGGTTATGAACCACTTAAAACCCCATCATTAAAAACATAATAAATAGAAAGCGATCACAAAATGCATGAGTAATGTCAAATGAATACAAATTTATTCACTCCGTAATGTTCTAAATTATTATCCCCCATCCACAACTAAACATTTGCACCAATGAAGAATATATTAATGAACAAATCAAGATTTGAATTTATATTCAGATGATGAAAATAATTTTATTATATATTGGGTGAGAATAATTTTTACACTAAGTAGTTCCAATTGAGATGAATCTCATGAAACATAAAATGTCATATTATCCTATTCCTTTCATCTCAACACGTGACTTATCCAACCATATATAATGAGGTTCAATATGAATCTCTATGTATCCCATACTCTGGAAGGCTCTGTAATATTGAATCATCATCAATAAATATCTATACATCACCACATCATCCCATAACTAGGCATGTTGGGTGTCATGAAAATGAAAATATAAATCTCATGACCTCAACTTACCATGAATGACCCCCACCACATATTATATCATTATCATCACTAGGGATATATAACTCCATATATTAATATCATGTTGTGTCTATAAAACTAGTCAAAATCATCAAATTCCATCTCTATCCGTATATGCAATTATCATATCATTCATAGCAGTATATGGTGTGAGGGGACAAACCACCATCCATTTCACCAACAAAAAAATATGTTAGGGGAAACACCTTAAACCGAAAATGTTTGGGAGTTGTTAAGGTTATTAAACACGAGTGGTGTCATATATAGATAACATGTAATTAATATATATATATATATATATATATATAAACATAACACCCAACATATGGATTCACTTCTAAATCCATTAACAAATACCACAATTCAACCAAAACATCTCACATCCTCTTCGATCAATTCCTACCACCACTAATGAAAGACACCCCACAACCAATGTAGACATAAGAAACATTTATTCAATTCTTTTGAATTATACTTATATTAGTATTACTAGTCACCATAAACATTCATATATTATGAATTAATTTAATATTTAATGACAACACACACTATCCATAATTTCATGTTTAATTCTAAATACTAAATAATCATTTCGTTCATTATGGAAAATTTCATGTATTTATTTCATCCCATACACATTAAACATCAAGACAATGACTAAAAATTTCCAATATTATCATTTTAATCCATCTCTATTGGGGAAACTATAGCAACATACAAAAAAAATCTAACTCAAACCAATAATCACATAATATCGTGATAATCCATCCATATAACCCAACCATCTCACCAAAATAGCAACACATAACAACCATTTAATATCACAATGAATCATAAACCATTACAACCAACCATAAATATATTTCCCAAAACATTTTTTATTTGAACTCGGTCAAACCTTCATCATTTCATTTCCTAATGATGTCCTCATAGTTAAAAATGAAAAAGAGACAACAACATAGGCCCTTAGAAAAAAACAATGTAAAAATACTTATACATTAATATTCATATAAAGTACTTCCATAATATTACATTATCACTTTCATGGATATCCTCAAACATTTTTATAATTTCATTGGAAACCAGTTCATTCGAAATATATATGTTCATGTCCTGTTTTTCATGTTTATTTTAACAAATCACTACAAATAAGGTCATATATCAAATAAAAATCCAATTAAGGATTCAAACATCCATGATACTATAAAATATAATGATCATGGGTAAAAATTATGAATTAAAAAAATAGAAAAACATTCCATAACCCCCAAACAAATTAATTTTATATTTATCTAGTTATGTTGGTAATTATGTAAATCAATATTGTCCCTAAAAAGTAAGTCAAAAGCAGAACATTTAAAAAAGAAGCACATAAAAATATAGAAAAATGGACACATACATCAATAAGATCTTCAAATATAACCATTAAAATTAGTAGAGGAATTAATGGATCAATAACTAAAAATATTGAATGGAAACATGTCGAATTATCTGTTTGTGTGGCATGATCATAGAAAACCAAGGCATACATACTCCCAAGAGGGAGGACTGGAAGGATATTGGAGATCCAAGGGAGAACTACAGATATGGGGAAGAGGGATAAGTTATCCAAGGAATTTAGGATACTAATTTTTATAGATGTTTCTTCATAATCAAAAACTATAGTGTGAGGGTCCTTAAAAATCTAGTGGTGAGTCCAGTCAAAGCACCAATATGGAATTCAAGCATTGATCCCCAGATTCATGGTTGTTTTTAAAAAAAATATTTTCACTACCACCATAGATATGGTCATTGATATGGATAATTAAATTTAAAAACTAGAGTCCCACCATGACTATCTATTATATAATTATTACATGCTCTTATTTTTCTTCTATATACCAGACCCTCCACCATAGAATGACGATTTATGCACTACTGTAGTCTTAATGGGAGACTATCTTTGATTCATTCCAAAAATGGTATCAAAATAGATCCTTCCCCTACCATGGTGTATCCCTCTAACAAACGACCAGATCTATATCCAACCTCCATGCTCATAGGGTTAAATCATTGTACCCCATTCTCAAACCTCTATACATTGTCTGAAATTCCCAATACCAAGTCCACATACATGGTTTTATGACCCCATGAATAACCATACCACTCCGTAACACATATAACACATCAAAATACCATCCCGGAACAAAAAAATCCATGAAAAACATAGATATAGGGTATTATTGATCTACGTTCTTACATTAGATGCCCCAAAAAATGAATCTACCTCAGGAAATTAGAAAAAAAATATGATAGAGGGAAAAGATTGATTTGAACAACCATATCAATTTATACCTCTCAGCGATATCACTGCAGACTAATTGAAACTTTTGACTGTCCATTATTAGAAAGGATAAAGAAGAACATTTCATAAACTATCAATAAAAAAGTTATTATCGTACCCATGGGAAAAAAATAAAAACTCAATGAAAATCATGATACTAATGATGCATCATTGTCTCATCTTCATAGGTACTCTCTCAAAAGCCACCATCCATCCACAACACACAAAAGAATGCAATGATTGAAAGAAAAATTTCCTTATCATGGTGGTCTTAGATAATTATTACACTATATATGAGTACCATATCATCTTCCATATCCAACACTCCCCATATAATGGAAAGGGAGTCATCAACAGATATAGATAGAGGTAAGACAAGTGGAAGGATTCGTGGATCCTAATCCGTAATGGATAGAGATCCAGTGTATATTACACATCACAAATGAACTCCAATACGTCAAAAGTCCCATAAAAATGGATATCAATATTACTCCCCCAACAACACCAATACTATGCACTATGAGGTGAAACCCTCAAGAACACATGGTCTTTAATATAAAACTATAATGGTATACTCAAATGATGATCACATGAATTATGACGGTCTTTCTCCAATATTATTTAGAATCAAACCATATGAATCTTTTCATTCACGATCTCCACCATAACAGGATAGAGGAGTATTCAATCCCCAACCTTAGTATAATATGATAAAAACGTAAGAACATTCTATATAAAACCACAAATGGAAGCATGAAAATGGTTCACTGATATCTATTATTATAGAAAAAAATAAACAATGATTTTGGGCATCACCCACAACCATAAAAAATTTGGGGATGTATGTGAAATATATCCTCTGTTTTATTGATGTATTGTTATGTATTTACATCTCCCTAGGATGATATTTTATTATAAGGTTAAACCAGATCCAAAAGAATACTATAATCCTATCTAGGATCATAGGGTAAAATATGTACCTTATAAAAATTTTAGTCTATGACACCCCTATGAATCCAAAAACATTCGTCCCTAAAATTCCTCATAGGAGAATCCACAAATCATGCCCCCAGGTCCCAACAAAAGTTTCAACTTCATAATATGGTCTATCATCACCCAAAAAACATTACATCCTACATGGTTCATTGGTAACATACTAATTAAATCCCTCAAACGTTACTCGCACATCCACTCAGATACAACCATGGGATGTAAAAACCTAATAGGAACATTTTTCTCAACTATCTCCTGCTGAACAATAGAACACTATTCAATAAAATCCTCCAATGATAACTTTATCGATGAAAATAATAATAAACTCATTATTACATGATACATATTGGCCATACATGGTTATATTGGGAGTGCTAAGATATAAAACATACCATGTTACCCGTCAAATATCACTAATGGAAGGAATAGAATCCAAAAAATAATATATTATTATCACTATTCTCCTACCATCCCTTGGGATAATCATTATGGCTGACATAATATTGAATCACAAAAACAACTATGTCTCCACACTTGGACTCCTCCACTCTCTACATCAATGTTGATTCAATGGTAATATGATAATAAAAACCACAACCACTAGCCTCATTTTAATTGATATTCAACATTAAAATATCTTAAACCCCTTTTTAAGTATCACCACACTCCCAAGTATATCCCCTTATTAATTCCATATTAGTTCATCACCTATAAAGATTACTTTCACCGAGGTGTCAGAGATATCAATATAATAACCCTAGTGATACACTACAAAACTCTACTATATAATATGTAGATATTATTTATAGATGGAATAATTCATCATCTTTTGTTCTATTATTATTATAAATCACATTCTGTTGAAGAAAATTCACGTTATATTTTGGTAATACTCTACTATTCTCATATTTTGATCATGGTTGGGATAATTATCCTTACAGGGAAAGAACTACATAGAACATTATGAGATAATTTCCCTTTTCAACATCAATACACATTCTAATAAATGATGGTAAGCACCACTAAAGACTTCGAACATTACAACTTCTATAGGGAATTGAATCATGGGAAAACCAAAAAACCACTACTTATGGTAGTGGTAATTACTTAAGAAGGATTAGTTAATTTCATTTCCATGACTTTTTTGGTAATAGTTGTTA
The DNA here is from genome assembly GCA_963277665.1 of Viscum album. Taxonomy (NCBI): domain Eukaryota; kingdom Viridiplantae; phylum Streptophyta; class Magnoliopsida; order Santalales; family Viscaceae; genus Viscum; species Viscum album. The sequence goes on along the minus strand of OY728132.1, from coordinate 1,842,906,226 downwards.
ATGGGGTTTTAATCAAATTGAAATTTGACACAAAACACCAATAATTTTCCATAAGACCAAGGAATTTTTGGGAATTTACCACATTATACGATGCAAGCCATAAAACTATAACCTCAACTATTGATGGGTCCAAATCAAAACACTATTGGGACACTGCATTCCAAAATAAATTAATTTCTAATATCCAAAGATTCACATGAATATATTTCCATATAGTTTGTGGTATCAAAGAACCTTTAGGAAAATTTTAAAATTCATCGAATAATCCTCGTATATCGAGTAGATAAGGATGTCATCAAAAAATACATCCACGAACTTGTATAATAAATCACTATACATAGATTTCATGATACCCATGAACATTTATTATGAACTATTGATTATAAAGGACATGACTATAAAATTAATGTTCCCTACCGTATTTTCATTAGTATTATGTTTACCATCTTCTATTAACATCATTTGAAGAAATTCGCAATAGAATTCAATATTTGCAAACATACCGGCCCCCTTCACCTCATTAAACCAATCTTATATCCCAAGAATATGGTAATAGTTTTATTCCAGTCACATGATTCATCCTATAGTAGTCTTATTGTCACGACCCATCCACTGGGGCCCATGTCATGACTACCCCAAGCCCGCCTTCCATAGGCTAGGGGGTGGCGACTAGCACCGAAGGCCTATTCCCTAAAACTAAGAAGGTATCACATTTATAACATGTAATCACAAACAAACAAGCATACAAAAAGATACAAACTCAAGAAAACTTTATAGTAAAAGATGGAGTATAGTAAGAAAAAAGGGTCCAGAATAGAAGCCCAACTGGAAAGAATAAGAAACTGAAGTACATGTACTTTGGAACAGATCCTATGATCATCCACGAAGGATCCTACCTAAATGGTAGGTATAGCTCTTGAACATTTGTCTCTATAGTACACCTCATCTATGTTCCACTTCCGAACTACCTCCAGTCCTGGTACTCTCATCCTCAGTCAGCGCTTTTTGTCGTTTTCCCCAAACACAAAGAGGTGCGGGCATTGATCATGTAGGGGTGAGTATGACGATACTCAGTAGGGACCCCGAGACCCTCAAGGTCTCACAAATCCACAAAGGATAAACCAAAAAAGAATGAAAACAACTGAAACGCATACTTATGTATATTCCCATACAAATACCAATGTTATCAATTAAACCCATCTCAAACATGAGGAATCACAAGGCCCAAATCATTAGCCCAACGCTCAACTAATCCACAAAGGAAGGAATACCACGAAGGTAAGTACCACACAGGTACGCCACATTTAAGAATACCACCGAGGTATTTCCATGAAGGATAGTACCACACAAGTACAAACTCAGCTCACACCAGGTATTTCTTAGGTACAGAAGTAGAGATGATTAGATGTAACTACTGAATCATCTTACTTTATTAAGAGGCTCTACTGCTGACCCACCAAGGATAGCTCGATGCTGACCCACATAGGATCACTCGGTGCTGACTCACACAGGATCGCTCAGTGCTAACCCACATAGGATCGCTCGGTGATGACCCACACAGAATCACTAGGTGCTGACCCAGAGAGGATCACTTGGTGATAACCCACATAGGATCACGAGGTGCGGACCCACATAGGATCACTCTTCATTCTACACGTTATAGCAAGATACAGGGTTCCCAAACTATGCTCGCTTGTCTCCAAGAGGGTCCGCTCCACAATCCACTGGTTTATACTCCAACTTCATTGAATTCTCATGAAGAAGTATCTCAAAGGACCTCCATGTGATAGGGGTGTCAATGCAATATATAGTTCATCAATCAGACACCCAGTCTGTAAGTTATTAGACATTTAGTCCCAAGGGCCCGGTTGGATTTGTGCTCGATCCAACCTGACCGTACTCCAACAATATCGAAAACTCTTGTGGGTATACTGAAAGGGGATGTATTGCACCAATGTTTCCAACACCAGTAACGGACAACCGGTGCAAATGTTATGGACGATAGAGTGAAAAGATTGAAGTTGGCCTAGGTTTGGTCTGAACCGGTCAGCCAGACCTGGCCCGACCTGGCCTGGGCTGACCCAACCCAATTTGGGTTGACCCAGCCCGTTGGGTCTAGTCCGGCCCGACCCACACCGAGAAGCGCGGGGGCTGTGAGGGCGGCCACGACTTCCGCGGGGCAGCGAGGGGGCAGGGGCCACAGGGGAGGGTCAAGGCACTATGGGGGGGGGGGTGCGAGGGATGTGGGGTGTCGTAGAGGGTCGCGAGGCAGCGAGGAGCTGCAGGGCTGTCGCCTTCGTCGTGGCCGCCGATGTTTCGGCCACCACATCCATTCGTCATCGTGGAACAAATCCACCTTCTTCCATCGCGAATAACACACCATTCAATAGTAAAAGCGGAGGGGTCGTCCAATGTTTTTTTGGTTCGCACCATCCACATTAGAGCGGTATCAAGTGGGACAACAAAATCTTGTATGAAGAATTTCAAAACCTAAATCCTCCCGTAATTATTATTCCCAAACCCACAAAATAAATCATCTGCAGATCAACTAGTTATAGAGTTGATTCACATTCTTTGTTTTATAATGGAAGTAAATGGGAATATATAATCATACACAATTATACCCCTGCCTTGATTTCTCGTTGACGTTGGAAGGGGTGTAGTCAGGGACCTCAGCATTTCTATGATCGTAAGTTCATTTTTGTCAAAGAAGTCCTACGTTGGATGCCTCCGCAAGGTGCTTACGATCCAACTCGGGGTCAGTTTACTCATTTTTCGATCTCTGGTGGTCATTCTTTATTGGGAAGTGTTCTTCGTTGGAGAGGGTAAAATTCTCTCCAAGTGCTTTTCTAACACATCTCCCAACAAAAAAAATAGCCAATATAAATTAAATTAGATTTTATTATTTTAATTTGAATTGGAATAATTAATCAAGGGGTGTTGGTATAATTAATGTGGTGAAAGTTCAAGCGACTTATGCACTTTAAAGAGGGAGTTTAAAAGATTTTCCCTTTATGAGGGTTCGGGTGGCCCCACCATTAAAAATTCAAAATTGGGTGTTTTCAGGCTCTGGTGGTCCCCAGCACCATAACCCATGTGGGAGGTTTTAGTTTAGGTGGTCCCCACATTTAAACCATCCACATGGGAGGTCTTAACAAAATGAAAAATAAAAAAAAGTTTTTTTTTATTTCTATTTCCACCAAAAACCCAAATATTATCCTTCAACCTTGACCTACTATGGTATAGGTGAAGTTCCCTTTAAGAAAATACCAGTGCTACGAGATCAACGGTGCCCTCAGAATTCAATTCCGAGCACCGGTTCAAAAGTTACAAAAACCTTCTTGCATGTTTACTGAACATACCCGAACAAAAGTTCAGAAATTCATTCTGGCACACCACCCTTCAGAATCATGCACCATTAATTTTCGTGGACTTGTAAAATTTCCATATTTTTATAAAAAATTACATTGAAATTATGGGTCTTTACATTCTCCCCACATTAGGTCATTACGTCCCGATAATCCAGAACTCAAAATATAGTAGAAAGTGGGGATACCGAGCACGTATCTGAGCCTCCCGCTCCCATGTGCTCTCCTAGAGGTTCTCGTACTTCCAGTGAATAGGAACCCAATCTATCAACCTCCCAATAAAGACCTAATCCTTTAAATCTTCAATATCCACTGGAACATCTGAAAATGTCTCCCCATCGTCGATATCTAGCTCTCCATGGCCGATGACATGAGAAGGGTGGTGCACGTTTCTCATCAATCGGAATACGTGGAAGACATCGTGCACCCGGTGAAAATGAGGTGGAAGAGATAAGTGGTAATCCACCTTGACAACTCTACTGAGGACCTGGAAGGGTCTGATAAACCTCAAAGATAATTTTTTGCCTCGACCAAATCTTCGCAAATCTCATCAAGGTGAGACCCATAGAAAGACTTGGTTGCCTTACTCGAAATCCAAAGGTCTCTGTCTCTTATCGGCGTACGACTTCTACCTGCTCTGTGCCATCTCCATCTTCACTTTCATGATCTGCACCTTCTCTGTGGTAGCCCGAACCATCTCTGGTCCCATGAGTGTTGACTCCCCTTCATCAGTCCAACACAAAGGTGATCTGCAAGGTAGCTCGTATAATGCCTCAAAAGGTGAAATCCCAATGGTGGAGTGATATCTGTTACTGTATGAAAACTCCACCAAGGGAAAGTGATCCTCCTACTTGTGACCGAAGTCGAGGACGCAAGCACATAGCATGTCCTCGAGGGTCTGAATGTTCTGTTTAGTCTGGTCGTCTGTCTGCAAATTGGAAGCGGTTCTCAAACGAAGCTGCATCCTGAAAGCCTTCTGCAACCCCTACCATAGCCGGGAGGTGAAACGTATATCATGATAAGAGACAATAATCAAGGGTACTCCATGTAACCACATAGTCTCCTCCACATAGAGGAAAACCAAGCTCTCTACTGAACCTTGCTCTCTGATCGGTAGTAAGTGGGCTGACTTGGTGAGTTAGTCGACGATCACCTAGATAGAATCATGAACTCTAGATGTACATGGAAGTATTTTCATGAATTCCATGGATATCCCATCCCATATCCACTATGGAACCATTATAGGCTGAACCAATCCTGTCGATAACTGATGCTCTGCCTTCACTAGCTGACAAGTGAGGCACCGAGAGACAAAATCTCCTATTGCTTTCTTCAATCACGACCATTAGTGCTGTCATCGGTGGTCCAGGTACATCTTCACCACTCATAGATGTACCGCTAGAGGGGATGTGTGGAACCCTCTCAATACTTCTTCTTGAAGTGACACGGGTACCATGGTATGTCCTCTGTGTTGGATAGAATATGTAGATGTATATGTATATTAGATAGAATAGTACAAGAGGGGGGGGGGGTTAATTGTATTTTTAAAAACTTTTTGTTTAAACACTTAATAAATTAGTTTAAATGATCTTAAACTAATACAATTTGCAACAAAAACAATCCACCACAATTGTATTGAATATAAAGGTATGATTTGATGAAATACTATAAGAAAAGTAAAGCAATTGTATTGAATATGAATACAATAATCAATGTTATACAATAGTGAAGGATTCTTCTGTAAAGCGTATAGAATCAATCGATAAAATATGTTACAATATGATTGTAATTCAAACGATTACAAATGAATATGAAATGAAGAAAGGATAACAATACAATTCCTTTTCAAAAAACAAACAGCAGCAGAAATGTAAAAGAATTATAGTTGTTTTGACCCAAAGAGAAGGGTTATCCATTAACCTAGGATAACAGGTCTATCTTACCAACACCTTGGTAAGAACTCAATACGATGATCGGTATGTCTTTCTTACTATCCCCGCAAGCCCTTGATATGATGATCGGTACGTCTGTCTTGCTATCTTTGCAAGACCTCGATTTTGTAGGTAATCGGCACCTCTGTCTTTCAATCACCTAAAATCCCTTGTTATTAAGATTGGTAGCACCATCTGCATATCCCCGATAGCCCTCAATCATTATCACTTGATCTGAAGCACAATGAAAAACAAAGCACTTATAGAAATAAAAAAAACTAAGAAAGAGTCGTTCACGTCTATTAATCTTAAGGCTTTCGCACGAAGCAAGATAGAATTCATAGTATCTATCTCTAGAACTTGATATAGCAAAGTCCCACACACATGTTTCTTCTTGGCTTCAAATGACCTCCTATTTATAGGCCTAAGGTTCCAATGGACATATTTCCTCCAACAGTCATATTTCTAAGGAAAACTCGGAGGGACTTGGACACCTAGCATTATCACGGTCATATTAAAACAGAAAACACGACATCGTTTTGATTAGTTTATAACTAACTCCATGACATCGTTTTGGTTAAAACAAAAGATATATGAATATGATAAACATGAGTACGATTAATATGAAACATGTGTTTTTGATAAAGGACCAAAACAAGAAAGTAATGAAAGTAAAGTATGTATACTATAAGTATTACTTAGTTTAATGTATTGATAAGATAAAAACTCAGTATGATTCATAAAACTCAGCAAGATTAACAGAGTCAATAAGATTTCCAGAGTCAATATGATAAGCATGGTCTGTACGATCAGCATGATCAGTACGATAAACATGGTTAGTACGACCAGCATGATCGGTACGATAATCATGGTCAGTACGATCAGTATGATCCGTACAATAAACATGGTTTGTACGATTAGCATGATCCGTATGATAAAAATGGTCAGTATGATTAGCATGATAAAAGACATTTGTGATTACCAAAACAAGATATAAAAGTCAAAAGAGAACTTTCGACTCAACAATCTCCCCCTTTTTGGAAAGCACAAAACACAAAGTAAAAACAAAAAGAAATACTTTTCTCCCCCTAAGTTATTGGAAACTCTTCTGAATATGAAAATGAATACAACTAACTCCCCATTAGGTATTTATTTTCATAAGGATTGTATTCGTAGAGTTTACTTGATCTATAAGTATTTGATTAAAACATTCTCCCTTTACAAAACATTCTCCCCTTTATAAAACATCCTCCCCCTTTGTGATTTACAAAAATAATGGGGTAGTCTTTAGTTTCCTGAAAGAGTTAAAAAAAATAAATGTAAGACAAAGGAAAGCGTTACAAAAATATCATTACGATAACAAAAGTTTAAAGAGTTAGTGAAAAGAAAACAAATATAACAGTCATTTGTTTTCTCTTTCCTTTTCCTTCTTTATCAACTCATGAAGACCGAATTTCATCTTTTTTATCTCCTTCTTGTCTTCAGATATATAATCACCTTGAGAACTAAGAAGCTCTTATTGATCGGAAAAAAGATGATCTTGATTCTTGATGGTATCCTCCTAGACCCTGATTATTTCTTCAAGAGTATCAATTCTATTTTTTAAATTCTTGTTGTCTTTGGATAACATAGAATTTTGTTTTTTCAACAAGACTAATTTATCTTTGAAAGATGAAAACTTTAAAAACTCAGACTGAAAATCATTCAATCTCTCTTGGAACTCTTTCACTGAAGGAATATCAGCTCCATGGGTATTTGAAAATTGATTCAGCCTTTTAATAGTTTCTTTATCAAGCTTATTAAAAGAAATAACGAGATCATTTGAAAGTATCCTCAAGTCTTCAATTGACACTTAATGATCATTCACCGAGCTTTCTGTTCTGTATGACCACTTAGTCATTATGCTGCAAGCCTTCTTATGAGCAGCCAAACATTGAGATAGAACTTTCAAATCCACTTCAACTGACAAAACTCTATTTTTTAATTCTCTTACAGATCCAAACTTATTTTTCTGATTGTTAGTAATGAAGTCAATTTTTTTTTCAAGCCATGGAAAATAAGGGGTGGTCTTCTCAATTCTCCTTAAAACGTGAACAATTTAATCACTTTTCATAAGAGAAATTGACTGTTCTGAATCAGTATCCTCATCGTACAAAACCAGTTCATTTGATCGGATTGAGTCTACAATTGCCTATTTTCCTTTTTATTTTTCAATACCCTTTCATTCTTCTTCCACTTTGTCACTGATAACGATTGTTTTCTTAGAAGATTGAGTACGTTGATACACTTTGGATAGAAATCTTTCTGGAGATTCAAAAGATTCAGTTGTTGTTTGATCGGCATGAGGAACTTGTTGAATACCTTCTATATTTTTTTGAACTGATTCTTCTCTACTTTTCTTTGAGCTATGAAGGAATTACAAAAGGAAATCTACTTCCTCTTTTTCAACTTTCAGAATTTCTTCCAAAATTTGTTTCCCTTTTTCTGGCTCTGAAATACTCTATATGATAGGCTCTTGATATACTTCTTCGGTTACATGAGCACTAGAATCCTCAATCATTTTCATGATTTTTGAAACATCAAATTAATGTGCTTTTCTTTTCAAGAGTCTTCTTTTTCTTTTCAGCCTGAATGGTATCCTCAACCCTTAATATCTTAGCAAAAGCTTCAGCTAGGTCAAGACTAAACTTTGGATCACCTTCCTTTATCTATTCTCTTTATTTTCTCCACCATGCCACAACCTCCTTACTGTATTTAGGATTCTTCTTTGGATTTGAAATAGTTTGTAGATCTGACTTTTTAGGAGCACCAACAGATGGAATGTCTTTGGCTGGCATAGGTGCCGATTGATTCTGAGCCGACTCAACTTCTAAATCCTTAACAAAAAGTTATGAATGTTGGTCACAACAAAAATTCAACTTCTTCAACGTACTCTTACTTATCTAGGAAGGCTTCAGCACTTTCAATTTTTTTTCAATGGAATATTACAAAACTTCATGATCTCAAGAATGAACATTGTAAGAATAGCTGGATACATGATCAAATGGGAATTAATTGCACCTGACCTAACATTCTTTATTGTTTCAAAAACATAACCCATGATATTCACTTTTCTCATGATGACATGATAGTCAAGCATGCAAATATCAGAAACTTTTAGAGTTTCTCTATCTCATTTTCTTGGGATTATAAAACCTTGCATCCAAAGAGCCACAAATCTATTGTCTGGAGAAAGATGATCCACATTCATCTTCTCTTTATTTATAATAAATAAAGACTTTTCAGCACTTTCTTTGTTAAACATACCAACTTCCTTTGGTAGTTTATGATATGGACAAAAAGAATCACCTTCTTCTGGAACACTAAGAAAGTGGGTTGCTTGCTTCACATACATTGATATCTTTCTATCGTACATAACAAAATTGATAGTCATGTTTTTTTCCAAACACACAGTCTTGTAGAACTGACTGAATTCATCAATAAGAACCGGATCTTAAGACACTATTTTTTCAACACGCAAATGCTCTCAGCCTTGAAACAAAATAATTCTTTTGATTGTAGAATCATAAGAATCAAAGAAGTCTCGAGAAAATAACCTTTATTTGAAAAAGTCTTTGTTTGAAAATGTCTTGGAAGACATTTCAGCAGGTGTTTTAGCAGAGGACTGAGACATATAGGTGAAGCCGATGGAAGATCGTACGGAGTCTTAAAATAGGGAGGCCGAGCTTCGACACAAAATCTGAAAAACCAGTGTGGGTTTGGGGAGGGGGGTATATTTATAGGCGCTAAAATAAATTAACATTGGTCTTCTACGGTTGAGATTAAAAGAAAAGAAATCAATGGATAGGATTAAAAAGAAAAAAAAAGAAAAAAAAATAAAAAAAATATGAAAGTATGTACCTTCCGGAGATCGTAAGGTAATTGTTGGTTTATGTAGTATTAACAGATTGAAAGAAAATACAAACGAACAGGGAGAAAGAATATGATCGATTGGAAGGCCGATGAAAAACAATTTCATTACCATGAACTGACGTGCCGATGGAAAAGAAATTCATTACCATGAACGAACATGCCGATGGAAAAGAAATTCATATCCATGAACGGACGTGCCGATGGAAAATAAATTTAATACCATGAGCGGACGTTCCGATGGAAAAAAAATTCATTACCATGAACGAACGTGCTGATGGAAATGAAATTCACTACCATGAACGGACATGTCGATGGAAAAGAAATTCATTACCATGAATGGACGTGCTGATGGAAAAGAAATTTATTATCATGAACGGTCGTGCCTATGGAAAAGAAATTCATTACCATGAATGGACGTGCCGATTGAAAATAAATTCATTAACATGAATAGATGTGCTGATGGAAAAGAAATTCACTACCATGAACGGACGTGCCAATGGAAAAGAAATTGATTACCATGAACGGTCATGCAAATGAAAAAAAAATCATTACCTTGAACTTACAAGCCGATAGAAAACAAACTTGTTACCATGAACTGATGTGCTGATAGAAAATAAATTCATTACCATGAACAGACATGTCAATGTAAAAGCAATTCATTACTATGAACGGACATGGCGATGGAAAAAAAATTAATTACCATGAACGGATGTGCCGATGGAAAAGAAATTCACTACCATGGACTGACATGCTAGTGGAATAGAAATTCATTACCATGAATGGTCGTTATGATAAACATAAAGGTAAATAATAAGATAAACAAAAATGAAAATAATAATAATTAAATAGTCAATACAATAAATAGAAAGACAAAAAACACAAACCAGTAGAATAATCAAATAAAATTTTTTCTCCACCTTACTAAGAAGAGTTTTTTAATGTAAGTAGAAGTGAGAAACATGAAGTAGATTATGAATGATTATTTTAATATAATCATTCCTAGCTACTTTTAAATAGATTCAAATCTATCGGAAGTTAATGGTTTTGTAAAAATGTCAGCAAGTTGTTCTTGTATTCCGATGAATTGCAAAATAATATCTCCTTTTTGTGTGTGATCCATAAGAAAGTGATGCCTAACAGCTATGTGTTTTTCACGAGAGTGATGTGCTGGGTTCTTACTAAGAGCTATAACACTAGTATTATCACAAAGAATATGAGTTTTGGAAAAACTCAATCCATAATCAGTGAGTGTATGTTGCATCCACAACACTTGAGCACAACAACTTCCTGTTGTTACATATTCAGCTTCAACAATGGAAAGTTCTACTGAGTGTTGTTTCTTACAGGACCAAGAAACCAGAGAATATTCTAAGAAATGACGTGTTCCAGATGTACTCTTTCAATCCATTCTACAACTACCAATGTTAGAATCTGAATTTTTTTTAATACAAAATAATTTTGAGAAGATAAAAAAAGACCTAAATCCACAGTTCCTTTTAAATACCAAAAAATTCATTTCACGGATTTTAAAAGAGACTCTTTTGGATTAGATTAGTATCTCTCACATAAGCATACAGAAAACATTAAGTCTGGTCGACTGGCTATCAAGGATAACAAACTTCCTATAATACCTCTAACAATTGTTTGATCTACTGGTTTCCCATTTTCATCAAAATCAAGTGTATTTGAGGTACCGATTGGAGTACTAATACATTTAGTTTTTTCGTAACCATACTTTTTGAGTAAATATGTTACATACTTATGTTGATATATATATGTTCTTTCTGATTTTTGTGAAATTTGAAAACCTAAAAAGAATGTTAACTCACCCATCATACTCATTTCAAACTCAGATTTCATTAAGTCGAAAAAAGAATAAGTTAAAGATTGCTGAGTTGATCCAAATATGATGTCATCAACCAAAATTTGAAAAATCAAAACATTTTTATTTTCCATTTTTATAAAAGGGTTGGATCTGCTATACCTTGGGTATAATTGTTTTGTAAAAGAAATCATGTATGTCTATCGTACCATGCTCTCTGGGCTTGTTTAAGGCCATATAGAGCCCTGGTAAGTTTAAAAACATTATTAGGATGTCTTGGGTCTAGAAAACCAGGGGGTTGTTCGACAAACACCTCTTCTTGAACAAAACCATTTAGAAAAGCACAGTTAACATCCATTTGAAATAGTTTGAAATTAATGTATGCTGCAATGGCTAATAGAATATGAATAGATTCAAGTCTAGCTATCAGAGCATATGTTTCTTTGTAGACTATTACCTCTTTTGATTATAGCCCTTAGTAACAAGTCTTGCTTTATTTCATACAATGATTCCATTTTCATCACATTTGTTTTTGAAAACCAATTTTACACCAATTATAGTTGTTTCTTTAGGTCTTTCAACTAATGTCGAGACTTGATTCCTCTCAAATTCATTTTGTTCATCTTTAATTAATTTAATCCAATCTTCAACACCTAAGGCCTCACTTGGACTTTTAGGTTCAAATTGGGAAAGAAAATCAAGATGTTCTATTTCATTTCTTAATGAATTTCTGGTCTTTACTGGTTGATTGACATCGGCAATGATATTATCACTAGGATGATTCTTAAGTAAACAATTGATTTGGGTTTTGTAAAACTTGTTCATTAACATAAGGTAGAAATTCTTCTGGGGTAAATTTTTTAGAAGTATCTTCTTGATCATTTTCCTTATCAAAAGGATCTTCTAACAAAGGTTGATAATTAGTTTTTTAAACCACATCCGAGGATGTAGGTAGGGATGGTTTAAGAACAAAAGTACCAGTTTCATCAAAATTTACATTTACTGTTTCCTCAACAGTACAAGTGTTTTTATTGAAAACTCTATAAGCCTTCGAAGTTGTGGAGTATCCTAATAAAATTTCTTCATCATATTTTGGAGAAAATTTGTGTAGATTATCTATAGTATTTAGAATGAATACCTTGAACCCAAAAACATTGAAGTATGAAACATTAGGTTTTCGTCCAGTCCATAATTCATAAGGTGTTTTATTAAGAAAGAGTCTAGTTAAAACACGATTTACAGTATAACAAGCAGTACTCACAGCTTCACCCCAAAAGTGAATATAAATAGAATAATCACTCAACATGGTTCTTGTAATTTCTTGAAGAATATGATTTCTTCTCTCAATACCACCATTTTGCTGAGGAGTTCTTAGAGCTGAGAAATTATGAGTAACACCTTTATTTCTACAAAATGTTTCAAAGTATGAATTTTGAAATTCACCACCATGATCACTATGAATAGTTATCAATGGTATATTTTTCTCATTTATAACTTGGGATCTAAAGCATTTGAAATAAGAAAAGGCTTCAGATTTCTTTTTTAGAAATAGACCCATGTAAATCTAGTAAAGTCATCAACTAAAATAAATACATAGTATTTTCCTCCAATGCTTCTAGTTTGTGAAGGACCAAAAAGATCCATATACACTAGCTGTAATTCATTAGAAGTTGAAACATCATTAATTGATTTAAATCCAATTTGATGTTTCTTACCAAATTGAAAAGGATCACAGACTTTTGAAGAATCATATCTAAGATCTGGTAGTCTATTCACAAATGTTTTCTTTGAATGTTTACAAAGGTTTCTTAGGATGCAGTGTCCTAGTCTTCTATGCCATAGCCATGATTGGTCTTCAATTGCACTCAAGCAGGGTAAATTTTGGCACTTATGGTCTTCTAAGTTAATAGTGTATACATTCTATTTCCTATGGGAAGATAGAATGAACTCATCCTTGGAATTGTGAACGAGACACTTATCATTTCTAAAATTCACAAGGTAACCTTCATCACATAATCGACTTGTGCTGATGAGATTGTCCTTAAGACCTTTAACAAACAAAACATTTGAAATAAGAACTTTTCCAAGAAAAACAATATAACATACTCCAACAATTTTCCCTTGAGCATTATCTCTGAAGGTAACTTTTCCACATTTTGTTTCAATGATCTTTTTAAAGAAATTTTTTTCCCATCATTTGTCAAGAACAACCCCTATCCATGTACCAAATGTTTTTGTTGGTACACTTTTTATTTTCCAGAAAAATAAACAATTAGTTTTTTTGAATCCAAACTAGTTTGGATCCAAAATGGTTAGATAAATGAATTTTAGGAATCCACATTTGTTTTGAAAAATGGGCTTTATGATATCCTAAAGACTAGATTTGATTAAGACAACAATCTCTTTTCCAATTGTCCACCACATTGACAATTAGAGAAAAAAGGTATATTTTGAGGAACAATGTAGTTATTACTAAACACCAGTTTAGAATGAGTATAACCAATACCAGAATTATTCCTAAAAAGTCTAATTTGAGAATAATTTTCATCAAATTTTCCCGTTCCATAAGTAAAGTTTGACAAACATTTTTTCAAGGAAAAAATTTCATACTTTAGTTTCTAAACTAAGTTTTTATCCTCCAAAACATTTGATTTTGAACTAGAGTTAGGATCTAAAATATTTTTCTTAGAAATTACATTTCCAAGATCCTTAGAAAGTTTATCCTTATCAGATTTTAATTTCTCAAGAGTTTTTAAAATAATTTCAAAATCAAAAGTTTTCATATCATGATCCTTACAAAGATCTAATACTTCTTTGGTTAAAATTTAAATTTTAGATTTTCCTTTATCAAGATTTTTCTTGAGTTTAGAATTTTAATTCTCGAGTAATTTAGAATACCTAGATACTTATTCAAAAGAAGGTAATGTGTTATCTTCTGATGACAAAGACTCATCATTTGAAGATTCATAATATTTATTATCAATATAATTTGCATTTAAAGAAACATTTGTAATAGCTTTAGAATTGTGTACCATAGCCATGAGACAATGATCTTCAATTGGTAGTTTGGATATAAGTCTAATATTCTTTTGTCCTGAGGACTCATATTCTGAAGAATTATCTGATGAATTTCTACCACTTTCACTTCAAGTATCATTTTCCGTCAAGACTTTTTTATCTTTGTCTTGAAGTACTTTTTCTTATTTCCTTCAGAATGTTTCTCCTTTCTATATTTTCACTTCATTAAAGAAAAATCGGGTCTTATATGACCTACTTTATTACATTCATAACATATTACCTTTGAATTTTTCTTATCCTTCATATCTTTCCTTTTGAATCTATATTGGAAGTCTTTCATTCCCACAATCTTGTTCATCCTTCGAGCAAGATTGGCTAACTCATTATCTGAAAGATCACAATCACTTGGATCAGACATAACAACTTTCTTATATTTGGATCATGTTATCCTTTCAATTGTTTTAGCTTTAGATGTAGTTGTAAGAACTACACTTCCATTTCCATTTTTCTTCTTGTTGAAATCGGCATCTCTTTTAATTCTTGTCTAGTGATGTAGAAGAGTTCCAAAGAGTTCATCAAGAGTAATCTGGGAAACTTTTCTGTTTTCATCAATAGCTGTCCTTTTTTACTCCCATTAGTTCGGAATTATATCAATAATTTTTTCAACAAGAGCTTCATCATCAAGAACTTTTTTACCCATAGATTGTAAACTGTTGACAATTGTCATATATCTTTGTTGCAATTTACATACAGGCTCTACATAAGGAAAAAGGAAATCCATGATACTCTGCTCAAAGCATTTCTCTTCTTGTTTCTATAACCTTGGATGTACCAAAATGTGTGACTTCCAATTTCTTCCAAATATAGATTTATGCTTCATAAGAATATATCTGGCTGTATATAAACATGGTCATAGAACATAGAAAAGTATTATGTACCTTGTAATTTAGTTAATATTCTTGATTCTCTTGATCAGTGAAAGTACTAACTTCTTTTTCAGGAATTTTGTAACCTCCAGTAAGCATAATAATATTGTCTACACCAGTATTGATAATGAATGTCTTCATTCTATCTATCCAGTACTCATAGTCATTTCCATCAAAGATAGGTTGTATAGAAGGATTTAGATTGACAATTGACCCAATATTTATTCCTGTCATCTAATAAAACAAAATCCTTTCCACTCCACACATTAGTGTAGTAAATAATTGAAATAGTAATTTGATCGAATAAGAGCTAGTAGTATAAATCAGTGGAAACCTCATATGATAACAATTTTTGGATCAAATATGTAGATGTATATGTATATTAGATAGAACAATACAAGAGGGGGGTGAATTTTATTTTAAAAAGCTTTGTGTTTAAACACTTAAGAAATTAGTTTAAATGATCTTAAACTAATAAAATTCACAACAAAAACAAACAACCGCAATTGTATTGAATATAAAGGTATTATATGATGTAATAGTATAAGAAAAGTAAAGAAATTGTATTCAAAATGAATACAATAATCAGAGTAATACAATAGTGAAGGATTCTACCATAAAGCATATAGAATCAATCGTTACAATACGTAAAGTATGATTGTAATTGAAACAATTACAAATGAATACGAAATGATGAAAGGAAAACAATACAATTCCTTTTATTAAAACAAACAGCAGTGGAAATGTAAAAGTATTAAAATTATTTTGACCCAAAGAGAGGGGTTATCCTTTCACCTAGGATAATAGGTCAGTCTTACCAACACCTTGGTAAGCCCACAATACGATGATCGGTACTTCTGTCTTTCTATCCCCGCAAGCCCTCGATACGATGATCGGTACGTTTTTCTTGCTATCCCCACAAGCCATCGATTTTTAGGTAATCAACACCTCTGTCTTTCAATCACTTGAAAGCCCTTAATATGAAGATCGGGAGCACTGTCTGCCTATCCCCGGTAGCCCTTGATCATTATCACTTGATCGGACGCACAAAGCAAAACGATGAACTTAATGAAATACAAAAACTAAGAACGAGCCGTTCACGTTTTGTAATCTTAAGGATTTTGCATGAAGCAAGAGAGAAGTCACAATATCTTTCTCTAGAACTTGATATAGAAAATTCTCACGCACATGTGTCATCATGGCTTCAAATGACCTCCTATTTATAGGCCTCAGGTTCCAATGGTCATATTTCCTCCAACGGTCATATTTCTCTAGAAAACATCAAGGGACATGGACACCTGGCATTATCACGATCATATTGAAATAGAAAACCCGACATCATTTTGATTAGTTTATAACTAACTCCACGACATCGTTTAAAAAAAGATATATGAATATGATAAACATGAGTACAATTAATTTGAAACATATGTTTTTGATAAGGGACCAAAACATGCAAGTAATGAAAGTAAAGAATGAGTACTATAAGTATTACTTAGGGTAATGTCTTGATATGATACAAACTGAGTATGATTCATAAAACTCAGAACGATTAACAGAGTAAATACGATTTCGAGATTCAGTACGATAAGCATGGTCAATATGTTCACCATGATCAGTAAAATAACCATTGTTAGTACGATCATCATGACCGGTACGATAAACATGGGCAGTACGATCAGCATGATCAGTACGATAAACATGGTCAGTATGATTAGCATGATCAGTACGATAAAAATGGTTTGTACGATTAGCATGATAAAAGACATTTGTGATTTCCAAAACAAGATATAAAATCCAAAACAGAACTTTTGACTCAACACTCTGAAGAGGATTACACGCTCCCGACCTTTAGAAAATCAATCAGGTGCCTGTCCTCTAGATATCTAAGCCTGTCGAGCCTCGCAGTCAGTGTCCCCATGATGCGCCGGCCTGAATCACTAATGACGTGGAGGATTGACTATAAGAGACTGAAGAAGAACTGCTCCATCCCAATCCAAAATGGATATCTACAAAGCAGCCAGTTTCCCTATCACCTCGCATAGTAACCGTATGCCAGACCTCCTACTGAGTGCATCTGCTACAACGTTCACCTTTCCAAGAGTATAGAATATCTCAAAGTCATAATCCCAAAGGAAATCAAGACAAAAATTTTTTCTTAGGTGAAGGTCCTTCTGAGAGAAGATATACCAATGACTTTTGTGATTAGAGTAGACTGTAATACACTCACCCATCAAGTAATGTCTCCACATCTTCAAGGCAAAGACCACTCCTTCTACATCCAGGTCATCGATAGCATAGTTCTACTCATGCTATCTCATCTATCTAGAACTATATGCGATAACCACTCGCTCCTTCATCAGGACACATCTGAGCTCGGTCCCTGATGCATCGCAGAAGACTACATACCCTACGCCCTCCTCTAGAAGCCTCACGAAGGGGGGAACTACTTTCCATATGCCTCATCTATTGAAAACTCTACTGGTATCTCTCCGACCACACGAAGGGTTGGCCCTTCTTCATCAATACTGAAATTGGTGCAGCAACATTGGTGAAAATTGGCACAAATCTCTGGTAGTATCCGGCCAATTCCATGAAACTCCGTACCTCCGTTACACTCCTTTGTGGCTTCCAAGAAAATTCCACCTCAATCTTCAATGGATCCACTGAAACTCCAGCTTTCGAAATGACATGTCTCAGAATGTGAAACTCTCGGATCCATAACTATAAATTCGAGATCTTACCATAATGTCGGTGCTCTCTGAGTGTGTCTAGTACTACCTTCAAAAGGTAGGCATGCTCCTTCTCAGTAGTTGAGTAGATCAGATTGTGGTCGATGAAGACTACTACAATGCGTTCCAGGTATGGATGAAAGATCATGTTCATGAATACAATGAACAATGATGGATTGTTAGTCATGCTTAATGGCATAAACATGAACATGTAATGGTTGTACCGGCATTATAAGGCCATCTTCTGCACATCCTCGTCCTGTACTTTGAACTGATGATAGCCTGATTTGTGGTCTATCTTCGAGAACCACCGTTCTCCGTTCAGCAGATCAAAGAGGTCATCAATCCTCAAGAGTGGGTACCTGTTCTTCATGGACACCTAGCTCAGGCATCGATAGTCTACATAAAGTCACAACCCCCCATCCTTTTTCATGGAAAACAAAATTACGGCTTCCCGAGGAGAAACACTGGGCCGAATGAACCCTTTCCCCTGTAAGTCCTCCAGCTGTACCCGCAACTCATGAAGCTCCACGGGAGCCATCCGATATGCTGGTGTACAAATCATTTCCATATCAGGGTAAAATTCAATTTAAAAGTCTACCTCTCTTCTAGGAGGTAGATCAGGAACATCATTAGGGAAGACATCAACATACTGGTCCACCACTATAGGATAACTCAGCCTCTCCACATCAACTACTCCGAGGGTAAGGATAGCCAACTGATAAGTGATCGGCTACACTCTCTTCCAGGTAAGTCTATCTTCTGCTCTAAAGGCCCCCTTCTCATCGGTGATGGTAAACCTGGTCTCATCTGTGCAGACAAACCGCACTTTGCGCCTAATACAGTCAATATAAGCATGGACAATAGATAACCTGTCCATACCCAAGATGACGTCGTAAGGCCTCGACACCGCTACTAGGAGATCCCATCCAAAGCTCCCACCTCCTAGAGTAATATCACACTACCGACAGTAGTTTGTAATCATCGAATTCGCTCTTGTAGGAGTCTCTAGCTGTAAGGATTGAGCTAATGGCTCCATCAGAATCTCTGAGCTCCAAATGGGGGAAGTTGCAATGAAATAATGACTGATACCTCTGTCTATAAGTACTACAACTGAGGTGAATTTGACACATATCGTACCTTGTATTATTTATGGAGAACCATGATCTTAGGCCTCAGCTACCTGGAACTGTGCTCGCCCTTCTCCTCCTACTCCCAGTGGTGGGGGTGCACCACCTGGTGGTGGTGGTAATAACATGTTGAATCTTTTCCCACTACCAACTGCACGACCAGATCCTCTGCCACGTCCATCTTCTCCCTATGATCCTCCTCAGTCGAACCTATATCTCTACCTGGGAGGTCCTTCGACCGTCTTCTGATCATCCATAATGTGGGTCAGACAGTCAAGAGCCATGTGACCCTATCCACCACATGCGTAACACTTCCCACTCCTGGAATGACTGGCTCTACCTCGGGTTCCCTGTACAACCGACCCCAAATCCTACGGTCGTCCACCTGTAGGTATGTTCCTCTTTGACCACTATGAAATATCTCTAATACCAGATTTAGAAGACTCCACTACATAATATTTGGTGGTGGGTCTCACTTCTGGTGATTGCTCAGGAAGAAAACTCTTTACTAAGAGGGCTCTCTCAAACACCCATGACTGCGTTAGGATGCTAAGGAAGATCATCGAAGCCCTAATCTCACACCTGATTCCCTACTGAAAGGTCCATTCCCTGATTAATGGGTCCCACATCATATTTTTGGAGTAGCATTAGAGGTCAGTGAACCTCTTTGAGTACTGAGCCACAATCATGTTTCCCTGATGTAGACGAAGATGCTCTTCTATGCGCACTACACGAAGAGTCACTGGAACAAACTCCACACAAAACAGGATCTCGATGTCTGCCCAGAGAAGCATCACCTCGTCCTGAACCTGGAGCATCATGTTCCACCATCTTCCCACTACTACCTTTAGAAGACTGGCGGAAAGGATCACCATGAGATTGGTTGGTGTTCCTACCAGTCAGAAGACTCCCACCATAGACTCCAGCCCATCCTTAGCCGTTTGTGGGTTCATGTCTCCCCTAAACCTGGGTGGCCTCTAGTGCTAGAACTCGTGCAACACTCTCATGCGGCGTGCACCCTCTGCTGCTCATGTCATCGATGGCCCAACAGGTAATGGTACCGATGGTTCCTCTTTTTGATGAGGGCCCTACACCGAGCCCTCATTGTTCAGTGGGATATCAGTGCATACTACTCACGAAACCCTAGCTGGCTGTCTATGTGGAGGCATCCAGAAATGAAAAAGGTGTTCCATGGTCAATAAGTTATACCTGGTGAGCTGACTCAAGTATATCTCAAAGAAAAAGCTTGAAAACACACACACAATCAGTGTTTTCATGTATTGAGTGGGAAATCAGATGTCAGGGTCCTAGTGTATGGATACGTCGGCTACCGCACCGACACTGGATTCCCTAAATTGATAACCACACTCATTACACATAACACTATTGTAGTTAAAAATATCAAAGTCCTATGTTCTACAGTAGAACTGACTCCTCTAATACCAATTTGCCATGACCCGTCCCCCGGGGCCCGTTCCGTGACTATCCCAAGCCCGACTTCTATAGGATAGGGGCTGGAGACTAGCGCCAAAAGAGTGTTCCCTACAACTGGGAAGGAATTGCATTTATAACCTGTAAATACACACTACCAATCAAACAACAAGAAACAAACTCAAGAAAACTGTATAGTAAAAGAGAGAGTAAAGTAAGCAAAAAGGGGCCAGAATAAAATCCCCTCTGGAATATAAAAGAAACTAATGTAGAAGTAAACTGGAATAGATCCATTGATCACTCACCAAGGATCCTACATGAAGGGTAGGTACAACTCTCGAACGGTCATCTATGAGGTACGCCTCATCTAATTTCTTTCTCTGAGCTACCTCTAGTACTGGTACTCTCATCCTCAAATGGCGTTGTCCGTCTTCTACACAAAACAAAATGATGTGAGGGCATAACCCATGCATGGGTGAGTATAACGATACTCATTAGGGACCCGGAGTCCCTCAAGGTATCAAAAATCCACAAAGGATATACCATAAAGCATTAAAACAACTTACAACCCTGCTTAGGTATATTCTCATACATATATCTACGTTATCAAGTAAACCCATCTCAATCATGATGAATCACAAGGCCCAACTCATTAGCCCAAATCTCAACTATTCCACAAAGGATGGAATACCATGAAGGTACGTACCACATAGGAAAACCACATTGAAGAATACCACCAAGGTATTAACATGAAGGATAGTACCACACAGGTATAGAATCAGATCACACCAGGTATTTCTTTGGTACATAAGTAGAGATGATTAGATGTAACTACTGAATCATCATACTCTGTTAAGAGGCTATATTGCTGACCCACACAGGATAGCTCAGTGCTGACCCACACAGGATCACTTAGTGCTAACCCACACAGGATCGCTCAGTGGTGACCCACACAGAATCTCTAGGTGATGACCCACATAATATGGCTCGGTGCTGACCCACACATGATCGCTAGGTGCTGACCCACACATGATCTCTCTTCATTCTTCATGTTACAGCCAACTACAGGTTCCCTGAACTATGCTCGCATGTCTTCGAGAGGGTCCTCTCCACAAGACACTGGTCGATACTCCAACTGCCATGAAGTCTCCCGAACAGGTATCTCAAAGTACCCCCATGTCATAGCGGTCTCAACGTAATAGTCGGTGTGTAAATCGGATTCCTGGTCTGTATGTTATTATCCTTTTAGTCCCGAGGGCCCGGTTAGATTCGTGCTAGATCCAACCAGGCCGTACTCTAAAATTATCCAAAACTCATATGTGCTATACTCAAAGGACCACCTCGATCCATGGATTCCAGCACCACTCATGGTTCGTCAAACAGATGGTTGATGCCAAAGTTATGGTCGATAGAGTGAAAAGTTCAAAGTTGGCCCGGGTCTAGTCTGACATAGTTGGACCGACCCTGCACAACCTGACCTGGGCCGATCCTACCCAAATTGGTTTGACCCGACCCTTAGGGTCTGGTCTGGCCTGCTAGGTCTGGCCCGACCTGCGCCGGGCATCGCAGGGGCCACAAAGGTGGCAGGAGGCTGCGACGGGGCCGCGAGGGTCGGGGGGCGGTGAGACTGTGAGGGCCGTGAGGCCATAGTGTGGTGAGGCCGTGGGGTCCATGAGGGAGGCACGATGACACATAAAGACACGGGGGCCACTAGGCGGCAAGAACAATGGGCGGCACGGAGGGCCGCGTGGCCGCGAGTATGCGGGGCGGCTCGAGGGGCCATGAGTCGGTGAGGCGATGGGGCGGCGCGAAGGGCTGCGGGTGGCGCAGTGGCCACGAGGCAGCATGGAGCCATGGTTTCGTCCCCTTTGTCACTGCCGGCGATGTGCCAGCCGCTACACTCATTCATCGTCATGGCATAAAGCTGCCTTCTTCCATCGCAAAGAACACACCTTTCAAGAGGAACATCGGTGGGGTTGGGCTATGTCTGTTTGGCCCGTAGCCTCCGCGTTAGAGTGGTACCAAGAGGCTCAACAAAATCTTGAATGAATAACGTCAAACCCTACAGTCTCACACAATGATTATTCCAAAACGCATAAAATAAATAATCCATGGATCAACTAGTCAGAGAGTTGATTTGCGTTCTTTGTTTAAGAAGTAAAGAATATGGGAATATATAATCATATACCACTAAAACTCTACCTTGATTGATTGTTTACATTGGAAGGTGTGAATTCAGTGATGTCGTTGTTTCCATGATCGTTGGTTAATTTTTGTTGAAGATTTCCTACATTGGTTGCCTCTGCAGGGTTCTTTCGATCCTGCTCAGTGTTGGTTTCCTCATTCTTCGATCTTCGGTGGTTATTCTTTGATGGGAGGTGTTCTTCATTGGAGAGGGTAAAAGTTTCTCCAAGTTCTTTTCCAACACTTCTCCCCACAAATGAATAGCCAATATAAATTACATTATGTTTTATTATTTTAATTTTAATTGGAACCATTAATGAAGAGGTGTTGGCATGATTAATGTGTAAGAAGTTCAAGAGAATCCTCCACATTAAAGAGGGAGTTTAAGAGTTTCTGCCATTATGAGGGTTTGAGTGGCCCCACTATTAGGAATTCAAAATTGGATGGTTTTAGGCTCGAGTGGTCCCCACCACCATAACCCATGTGGGGGGTTTTAGTTCAGGTGATCCCCACCTTTAAACCATCCACATGGGAGGTTTCAACCAAAATAAAAATAAAATAAATGTTTATTTTATTTTATTTCTATTTACACGAAAACCCTAATTCTATCTTTCATCCTCTACCTACTACGGTCGAGGTGAAGGTCCCCTTAAGCGAATACCGGCACTGCGAGTTCAATAGTGCCCTCAGATTTAAATTCCAAGCATCAGTTCAAATGTTAAAAAAACCCTCTTGCACGTTTACAGAACAAACCCGATAAAATGTTTAGAAATTCATTCCAGGCAGACCAGACCTCGAAATCATGCACTGTCAATTTTTGAGGACTCATAAAATTCCCATATATTATAAATAAATTAAATGTAAATTCCGGGTCTTTACGCTTATAAACTACCTCACACTACCATAAACTTTCTTAGATAACCACATTGGAGAACCCAAAGGGGAAACACTATGTAATATTAAAACCTTATGTGTCATATCATCAACTGAAACTCTAAAATCACTCATCATTGTTGGTTCCACACATTAACGAGTTATTGAAAAGTGAGACTCTACATGTTTCAAGTCAATACAAAACTAGATATCACGCTAAGGGGGTAGTATTAAAACCATATATAGGAAGATATCTACAAACTACTCAGTGAAATTGGGATTCCCTAACATTTTGGATTCTAGTTACATATCTACCAACTAATACAAATGATGTTCCACTTACCTACAACCCATTTGTAAGCCCCACCACCAAAAAATTCCACTCATTTTCCTTACGTGTTATTGAACACAATTCTCCCCAAAATTAGTCATTTTTACAGAAAAAAATTCATTTCATGAAAATGTAATCATTTTATGGTTGTATTTTAAAAAATAATATGTATCACTTATTTGGCCTTTCCCCACCACCTTTCTTATTTTTCATTACACATCAATCATAGAACCATGATATATAACTAAAATAGATGATACAAGGGGAAATCAATGTCACTCCACCTAAAAACCTAATTTTTTTATTAAATAAGAAACCATGAAGGTGTTTATAAATCCAGAATCAAATAGATAATAACCGAGGGTATATGTTACACAGATTATAACACAAACAAAATTGGGTTTCTCTTGTGATGGAACATGTATAGCATGAATCATTCCATTCCCATCTCCTCTACCCAATTTTTTATAATCTTAATTTCTGGTATCTGGTCTAGGTCCTTAATGGGGAGGGATATTATGGTGGTAACATCTAACATTACCATCTCCCTTCTTCTATGTGAACATTGGTAACCTATTCTTCTAAAATGTATTGAAAGATGAAAACCGCACAAACCAAATTGATGTCTCAAATCACTTGAACAAGGATATGGATATTGAATCGAACCCCATCATGTATAACATATAAACATTAATTAACTAGAATATGTTTGATAAAAAATATCCATGAAAATATGTGATGACATTTTGTATGACTAAATCGTTACAAATCTAAACCTCTACTTCCCTAAAATATGTTATCCACTTCCTAAATCCCTCCTCCTTGAGACACTATGTTTGCCTCTCTCTCAAGGATTTACTCCCTGACTCTACCTTAGCTCGATCACCCCTAATTTTCCCTATACTTCTACCTTCAAAGGATGTGAAAATGGGGTTACCAAATATTTCATTATAGGGTGGTTCACCTGTACTAAACATCAAATATTAGACACATCATCTAAGAATATGTTAGAAAAAACACAAAAATGGAATTAAATGTAATCCCAATGTCTTGAAGGCACAATATGATTGTATTTTGGAGGATCATATAAGTACTATTCACTTACATCATCACCATTTCTAATAATTAAAAAAACCCATTCAAGATGATATTTAAGGATATGTATACCTCATACTAGACACTAAGATACAATGTCCACCACTTTAACTCTTATCATTTCACCTAGGATTCCATAAATGAAACCAATAACATAAATCAAACTCAAATAATACCAATTTTTATCTCATGATCCTATATAAAATGAATAATTTATAGATTATAGGGGGTAACCAAATATTTACTAGATATTGTCACCGAAAAATCACAAGGCCCAGGGTTGTACCTCATCCTCTTATGTTGGTTTAGTCCTCCAATGACCAAATGTTTTGATCTACTAAACCTATAATTCATAGAAAGAAAATGGGTGGTTACAGAGATCCATTACTAAATAAATAATCTATTCATTATTCATAGTAGAATAAATTTTCATCATTATTTAATTAAAATCATTTTAATTCCCAAAACCATGTCATTCAATAAAAAAATCATGATGATGTTACATCACCTCGGTCTCTTCCCTATAAGAAGAACCATCTCAATTTGTTATTAAATATGATAATATTCGGTGAATCATATAATGGGGCACTAAAAATCTATTTTCTATATATTATCAATATTCTATTTCTTATACGATGGTATCTGATTCAATTTTAATTCAAACCAATGTAATACTCAGAAGTTTCTAACATCATGCTCCACCCTATCTCTCTCCAATACATTTAATATCACTATTACATGATTCAATAACTCAAAATGTACCCCTACAAGTTAATATTTGAGGGAGAGAGATAATGACCCCGGATTCTTACATCCAGTTGTCTCTTGGATGATGAGTATACCTGACGGTATAATGAAAATCATTCATATGGGATACATTATCCTTAATAGATCTTTATAATACAGAGATATGATATAAACCCTCAAAAATTAATTCACATAAATTAATAGAAAAAAAACTACCACCCATTTCATGAAAAATATCAATTGAATAAAAATAAAGTGTCTAGGAAAAGTTCCAAATCTAAATACTACAGAAGAAAATAAATAGCAGCTAGAACATCCAAGCTAGTAATTCCCAACTCATTCTTCGATAACATCCTGTAGACCCTATAAAAATATTATATATATGTCGGGTCAGAAAAAAATGTATACTCAGTAAGATAATACCCAAGCTCTCTCATTCATATGACACAAAAGTATACTAATATAGCATTAAAGAAACAATTCACAGAACAAGAACATAAACATGACAACTACCTAATTAAAAACTCACAATGATCATCTCGCCAAATAAAACATCCATATATAATAATACCACATCAAAAGAATATTTGAAAATGATCCACTGAACCACCATTGTAAGGATGTTCCACTCTCATGACCCATCATAAAATATCATTTTCCTTCATTCCAATAATGGTATTGAGAATCATATACATAAATATATGAGGAGGATCTGGGCCCACAAATAATGATAAAAACCTTTCATAGGGACTATAATCTCATGTTAACATCAATAAACATTGTCAAGTCTCCATAAAATCACATTACTAATGATATAGTTCATTAGGAATATACATGACATAAATCTCATGATAGCCTCTACCAATAGATGATCTCCACCACATTTCATATTCTGATTATAAATAACCATCTCCAACATCATTTATCATCATAGAGAGTCATCTCTTACACTATCCATCATCATAAAATGGGATTTTCACCACTATCATTGATCATAAAATATGCGAAAGGAAGAGAAATGAATAGAGGTTATCTTTCAATTTGTTTCCCAAAAAACATAGATTTTTTAGGAAACAAATGAACACCAAAAGAGCTGGGCATTATTAATTTTATCCAACGCATGTGGGTGTGTATATAAATAACGTTAAAATACACTATTAGTAGATAAAACATATAACACAACACAAGAGATCACAACTATCTCCACCAAGACGTCCCACAACAATTTTCAATATCTCTTGACCTAGGTCATCACCTATTTCCACAACTAATTTAAAACAAAACAAAATTATGTCACAAAAAAGACACATTTCATCGTACCTTTTCATTAAAACTAATTATAGGGTTTCCTATAACAAAAAAATAGAAATTATTAACCATTAATTTAATATTTAAGGATAACCCACTCTAGAAGTCGCATCCCATTAAATTATAAAGATTTAGTAATCATTTCATTCATTAACCAAAATTTCAAAAAACTGAGTTTTCTGATACTTTTTATGTATCCCAATCATGAAATTTAAATTTTCATAAATATCATTTAATTCCATTACTATCGAGTAAACTACGTCGACACACAACATTTAAAACCCTCATGTCATGACAGAAATCATCATATCTTCTTCCATGGCATATCTACATCACAACTATCTCACTGAAACAACTACACATTACACAACCACATCTCATCCCACATCACATCCCAATCCAACAACAAATTTTCTTTAATCATAACATATTTCTTAATTTTTTAATACCCATATATTTATTTGACATTTTTTCTCTTTATGAAATTTGATAGCTTGTGTTGTATTCATCATTGATTTTAAACAAACAAAAATATTCTATAAAATGATTTTTATATCCTATCCATTAATTTTCATGGGAATAAATATGATTATAAAACTTATGAAATATATACAGTGGTAAAACTAAATACTTATTTATTGATTTGTTCTTAGAAAATTATCGCACATTTTTTTATTAAAATAACTTTTAAAAAAATATTATTTATGAAAAAATGATTTCAAATTCTATCTATGAGTGAATACTAATACAAAAAATTTCCTGAAAATTGAATTGAAAATGTTAATTTTTTTGAATTCAACATGTCAAAATTTTCATAAAATTATTTTTTATAATTTTCTAAATACGTTTACTTTGGTAAAAAAATAATGAAAATAATAATTCCCTTTCAAAACAATATTTTATTTTAAATAATTTAAAAGTTATAATTGTGTTTAAGATTATTATTAAATTTTAATTTGTTCATTTTGATTTTAAATATTCCAATTATAGTTTTTTAAAATTTCTTTATTCATTAATTTATTCTTAAAAATTTATAGTTTAAAAATAAATTTTTCTGGAAAACTATTCTTCATAGTGTTTTATCTGTTTAATTTTTTGTCTTGTTCTTCAATTTATATATTTTGATTTTTGAATAATTATTCCCCAATATAGAGTCATAAGTTCAATATTTTGTGAATATTTTCATTTTTTACCAATTTGAATTATATCCTTCATATTTTTAGTTACCATTGTAAAATATAAATTAGATTTTTAGGTTTCAAAAAAATTGAAAAGAAAAATAAAATTAACCTAACACATGCCCAAATTTTATTGGATTAATAAGGTAAAACCCATAACACCTAATTATTAAAATTATGTTTTATAATTGAAACTTTTCCATGAAAATGACATTTATAATATTTCAATCAACGAAACTCCAAAAATTTAACATTATTTTTCTTAAATATTCATTATGTTTTGACATGGAGATAAAGTTATGATATGAACATATTTTAATGTAAATAGTTAAATTAAGTAACATATTCTTATGACAGAAAATTATTTTGATTTTTTGGTATTGGTAAATGCTTTTATGATATTTAAAATATTTTATATAATAAATATTTAATGATGTAAAATAACTATATTAAATACTATGTCATTTTTTATATGAATTTTACCTGAAGATATATTATACAATATATATTATAATTAAATTTAGAATATCTATATTAATCATTTATATTTTATTTTTAATTTATAGTTAAAAATATGTTTAGTCAATAATTATACAATGTTAATTTTTTATTATTTTATTAATGGAATCATCAAATAAATTTAAATTTTTTTTTGGAAAAATAAATATAATATTTTATAATTAATGTGGTAAAATAATTTTTTATATTTACTATACCTTTTGGGGATATATTAAAATAATTTTTTATATGTAATCTTTTTTATCATGATATTTTTAAAAGGTCATGTAATGAATAGTTTGAAATTTAACGATAATGATAATTTTAAAAAATAATAATTTATTAAATTATTTTAAAAGCATAAACCATATATAAAAAAGTAAATTATTAAATAATGTAAAAGGTAATTAAATATTAATATATGGTATAATTGAATCACATAAAAAATACATCCTTTTAATACTAAATAATGTATTACCAAAACAAAAATTTAAAAAGGTAAAATAGGGGTTAATCAAAAGGATAAGGATAGAAATAATAACAAAAAATATTATAAAATATATTTCATGATGAAATAAAAAATTTATATCATCCGAAATTATAATTCATAGCTTTTTTAGGTATTTGTATTGATATTGAATTTATTACCCATTAATATTCTTCGCAAATTACTAAATGCCCCTCAATTAAATTATAAAAGAAACCCCCTCCCCCAGATCCTCATATAATAATGAGCTTTCATTCCCCACCATACACTAAAAATATATATTTTAAAATTTAATATTAACATTCTATATGATTTTTTATTCTCGAAAGTCCATCCCTAGTGTCCATAACAAAATATATAAAGTATGATTGCCAAAGAAGAGGTAATCATCATTACTGAGTCTTTCAGGATAATTTCTTATTCTACTACCCCTTTATGCCTTTTTCCATTCCAAATTAATAAATAAAATATCACCTATTTTCTGATATGTTATTATTTTTAGAGAATAAAAATATTTTACCTTTTATCCATCCAACTAAAAATGAATGTAATATCGATGCATACGTATGAAATATTGTCTCCACGTCCTGGTGTATTCTATATTTTTTCATCACCGCAATACTATGATGGGTATAACGAGGAAAATAATATATTTAAATATATATTGGATAACTATAAAATTATATTAATATACGATCCACTTAATTTCCCAATCATAGTTAAGTTAATTATACCATCACTAATGCGTACGTATGACATACAGTATCCAAAAATCTATGTGATTCATTTTCTATTCTCACCATCAATGAATGATTATATAAATTTATATAATGAATAAATATTATTTATATTACCTCAATATCATTCGTTATATTAATTATTTATGTCACATGTAAAATAATTATAACCTACATGAAAAGACATGCAAGGGAAAATGATGGATTTAACCCCCACAATGAAGGGTAATAATGATATACTATTAAAAACATATGATAAGATTATATAATAGGATCATAAAGGATATCATAACTATGAATATGATTTAAGAATAAATTAATTACATTTATTAAACTATTAAAGAGGACTTGAAGAAATATATTGTGGAAATCAAACCGGAGGTAATGGTAAATTTATACAATCCCATTTTTATTCAGGATTATTAAATTAGAAGTTTCTACTAGGGAGTATTTCTATTCCATCTCTGGGTTTCCTAAAATAAATGTCAATCATATCTTTAAAATTTCTTGTAACAATTTTTATATCCATTTTTACACATGTGTTACTTGTATTAATGATTTTTAAAGGAATCTACATGTCCTATTCCAAATGATGTTCTATGTGGCTTTTCTAGAAAATGTATGAATAACTTGTTTTTTAACTTATATTGAATCAATATATTCGTTATAATTTATTATTCCTTAAGGAGTTGATTATTTCTTTAAAGTAATAATAGTTTATTCTCCCTGAAAATTATTTCTTTTAAAATTAACTATCTTTTTATGAAACATTTTTTTTCAAAACATAAAGTGTATTTTCCTTAAAAAAATTCGAGTAATATCTCAAAATTATTTGGCATGTAAGATAAGACTATTTTATGTTTCTTATTCTTTTCATGATATATTTTCCAATAAAACTATCCTTATTATTATTTTTGGGTTTTTTATGTATTTGATGTAATGATATTAATGAAACCCATTTCCTCTCAATGGGTTATGCTATGATGAAATGATTATGAAACCCATTTATTTTCATGGGTTTATGGTATAATAAATGTTTTTTGTTGATTTGGAACACATATGAATGGTTTTAATTCTATGATGGGTGGTATGTATATCTCCCTTCAATTCATTGTATGATAATTTATATCACATGAGATAGAAATGACTGGAATGGGAAGTGAAGATATTTTATAAATACATTAATTGAATGAGAGTATTGTTAGTATAGTATGGTAATTTTTCCACTATGATGGTGTTGAAAGTGATGTTGAACTTATTTAAAAATTATTGTATTTTCTTATTTAAATTAAAAAATTTAATGTCATATGTTATACTTCAATTAATCATCTTATTTGATTATTTTATTATTCATCTCTTATGAAATTATATGAATTTCTTCCACAACTCAATATCATGATCCTTTATTTTTAGGGTTTAATTTTCAGAAGTTATATTCATGTTCTTATTTACATCTTCTTATGTTGTCTCACATTTTTACCCTTACTAGGAATCTGATCTCACAATTATTTGGTGTAATTTTGTTATCCTATGAAATGAAAATTATTCTAATTATATAGAATATATTTTTATGAAAACTACATTCCATTATAGTTGGAATCATATAAATTTTTAGTTATTCTTTACAATCAAGGATGATAAAACCATAGTAAGAACATGATAGATAAGTCCAAGAATTGGATTCAACCCAAGCATTTTTGTGACTATCATAAATAATCTACGATAAAACCTATGATGTATTGAATAAATATATTTATGTAATTTCAATAATATATGTTGATTTCACACTTGTATTCTTGTTTCTAACACTATTCATTTCTAATTTATTTCCATGGGTGAAACGCAAAGGAAACACATTAATGTTTAATGCGACATGAAATGAAAGAACTATACTCTTATGAAATT
Source organism: Viscum album (assembly GCA_963277665.1). Classification (NCBI taxonomy): domain Eukaryota; kingdom Viridiplantae; phylum Streptophyta; class Magnoliopsida; order Santalales; family Viscaceae; genus Viscum; species Viscum album. Next base: position 1,842,874,613 of record OY728132.1, on the reverse strand, counting down.
AAATGTTATTTGAGTTGGAATGAAAATTATTTTTTCTATCCTAAAACACCATTCAACAGATATAAATCATTACGGACAAAAAAATAAGAAAAAAGGGATAAAAATTGTGTTGAGTCCATCACGAGAAAACGTCCTCCTTCTTTTTGGGATTAATCTGATCCAATGGTGGCTAAACAATGGATCAGTGCCATTGATAATATATATCTATTTCTATGATATTCTGAACATGAGAATTTCATTTCAGATGATTATAATTTTGTAGATGATGTGTATAAATGGGGTAATCCCATTAAAAAAATTAGGAAGTGAGATTTAATTGAATCCATGTAATGAACATAGTTTAATGAATTATTCATCAATTAGAACATTCCTTGTATTATTGGTATGATATTGGATATGTAGTTCAATGATCTGAAGAAAAAGTATGTTTAATTTTTTGGTATCTATCAATAACAGTTTACAATATTATCAAGGAATTTCTATGGAATTATAACCCAGCATGAATGTAAGGTTGATCTATTATTAATCGATATAAAACTATGTATATTAAGGGAATTATCCATATTGGAGTAACCAATCTACCAAATGGGTTTGATAAGAATACAAAAATGGAATTCAAGGTAAAAATATAATTCTTCTCTCTTTGGAACTTGTGGTAAAGTGACTCCTGAAAATGTTGTGATCCATCCTTTAATAGAATTCTATATGACAAATATTATTGAATTGATTTCACTATATGGATGTCATATTAATTTCCACGGAAGGCAATTCATATTTCATATTATAAATCAATCCATGTTCATCCATCAACTTGAGGATGAATATGAACTTACAATGTTAATTACATTCATCTTATGGTTCTTAATTTTTATAAATAGTTGTTATCTATCTTATATTATAAGGGAGAAACTCACAATTACTGATATACATTCTGCATGGGAGTTCATTATGTATTTTCTTTGGAATTTTTCAGCATTCTAGTGGTTTGTTATGTTGTGTTTTGAAATGAACTGATACATGGTTATATTATTATTTGAATGACGTATTATAGAATGGGGCCAATTGAGTTTGATGAATTTATAAAGAAACTATTATAAAATATTGACAATGAACATACATGCTAGATTGTATCAATGTGGGGTGCACCTATTATTTTTTGAAGAAGAAATATGGACTAATGATACACCCCATCGGTTGTTAATAATAGAAAAACATCACCACCATGAATAAATATCCTCTCCATCATATTGATTATAGATTTTTTAAAAAAAATGTGGAATTATATACTTTTATATAATATATCTTCATCTAGATATCCAAAATTGAGGATCCAGGAGGATATTACCCAATACAAAATCTTGTACATGGTATAGGAACTATTAATTTATAGTGATGCCATTTGATATTACTAATTACCCTATTAAATTAATTGATTTAATAAATATATACATTAGAGAAAATCCTAATCTGTTTTGGGTAGTATTTATTAATGATATAATTTTATATTCATCGATAAATAATGAACATGAGTATAAAATGAGTATTGTACAACAGACTCTGAGAAATGATAGTATGTATGAAAACATTAACAATTGATAATTATATCATTTGTAAATATTCATTTTTTGGGTAACATAATATCAAATTATGCTATAACAATAGATCCATAAATTATTGAAAATTTTTTATGCTGTCAGAGACCAAAAATAGTAATGAACGTCCAATAATTTTTTTTGGTTTGGATTGATATTAATGATGTTTTCTGAAATATTTAACGTGATTATATAATAAAATAACCATGTTGACTTCTGATGGAGTTATCTTAATATGGATTTAGTAATGTGAAGTGAATTTCATAGAGTTGAAAATATAGTTTGTTAGTGTGCATGTTCTCACACAACCCAATAGTGGAGAAACGTTTGTGACTTTTATTGAAGTATTCATGATTGGTATGGTATTTTTTCTCATGAAAGATGATATCATGATAGGTAATGCCTCATCATATTTGAAAATCCATGAGAAAAGTTACCCAACTCATGATTTTGAGTTATATAAGTTTATTTATTCAATAATGTTATAGATTAATTATCTTTATAGAGAAATGTGAGACATATATACTGATAATAAAATATAAAAGTACATTTTCACTAAAAAGGTGATGAATATGCACTAAAGAAGATGGTTGGAGTTGATAAATGAGTACATCTTGTCAATACATTACCACCATGGGAATGAAAACTAGTTGGTTGATGATTTGAGTCAAATAGACCATGAAATATTATCTATGATGAGGATCAAAATGAGCTAATAATTATGTATTTGTAATGGAATAATATAGAAATACAAAAGTAAAGGGTTTAATCAATTTTTTTCTCAGGTTAATGTTCATCCTTTTGTACATGTGAAAATTATGGAGGCCTAAAAGGAAGATACAGAGCAACAAAAGATGGTGAGAAATGGTCTATATTTTAACTATTATTGTGAGGGAATAATAAGTTTAATGATCCACCCTTTTTCCCTCCATTAACAAAGTAAAAAAATAATTATCTATTTGATTAGGATCATTTTTCATCATTCCCTATAGATCATGAAAACCCCAAGATGTATAGATAACCAAAAGAGTATTTCTCACGGGATTTCATGAAGAGAGATATTTTAGAGTATATTTATTGATGCATTGTTTATTAGAAAGTTATGGATGATAGATGTATGTCTAATGAGCAATTACAAGAACTACCAATTATATAATGAAAATGGGAAAAATCACCATGTATTTTGTCATCGGATGTCCAAAAACATATAATGGTCAAAACACTATATGGATTATATTTGACTAAAATATGATATTATGACACATCATTGCTATTAGATAATATTTATCCCTTGATAATCATTCCATAATATATATCAAGGATGTGGTGATATTACATATAGTAAATCATTCCATTATGTTTGATTATGATATGATGTTTACCATGATGTTCTGGAGAATTATCCAGTAGGATTTGGATGTAGAGTTATGTTTTTGTGATACATATCCTCCATAGATAGTTGTTCTATCGGATATTAAGATTTACACTCTATAAGCCATGATGAGATGATTATTTATGTATTTAAATGGTGGTTAGGATCAAACCCAAAAATTGGAAGGTTTTTCTTATAATAATAACATTCACCATACTATTTAGATGGATCATATGTTTAGCTATATGGTATGAAGTTAATTACTCAAACATGAAGGAATAGAATTGGGAAATGAAAGCTATCAGGACATGATCTAGTTGATGAAATGAAAGATAAGGTTAAATCAATTGAATATCAATCAAAAGAAGCTCAATGAGGAAAAAATGTTATGATGAAAATATATGATTAAGACTATTGATTGAAGTGGGAGGTAATGTTTTTATAATCATAAATTCTTTGAAGAGTGTGCTGTTATTTGTAAAGAGGGTAAAAATAATACCATGGTATATTTTTTCATTTTATTTTATTGATCATATTGGGAAGGTGGCTTACCTATTGGACCTTCCATAGAATCTCTCCAAAGAACATGTTGATTTCCATTACCTCTACAAAGAAAGTAAAAGTATGATCTTTCACATGTACTGAAAAAATAATTTATACGACTAGAATAATATCTTTCTTATGAAAAACAATGGATATAGATTTAGGATATTAGGGAAAATTTTCAACAAAATAAGACAACTTGTTTGGTTAAGGTTTTATTGAAGAAACACCAATTTAATCATGCTAATTGTGAACAGGCAGGTGTAATGGGTAAGAGGTATACTCATATATTTTCAACTAGGTGATTAATTTCAATGGAGAAAATCATCACAGGGTAGAATGTAACACACTAAAAAATTTAAGATATTTTTTCGCTATAATTAAATTAATATAATGTGTTTCATGCAACATAGAGTATAAAAAACCAAGACACATTAAATTGACCATTATAACTTAGATAAAAATGTGTAATTAATAAATATGATTTACTAATTTACGAAATAAATTTAAAGGTTCAACTGAATATGAATGTTTTCACAACCCGTCCTCAGGACCCGTGCCGTGACTACCCCAAGCCCTCCGTCCATTGGTCAGGGGCTGGCGACTAGCACCAAAGGCATAGATCCCTATAATGGGAAGGAATTGCCTTTATGAAAGTAAAAAAACACAACAGAGTATGCAATAGTAGTAAGAACTAAGTAAATACTATATAAAAAAAGTAATTGCTGAAAGGAAAGGGTCCGGAAATACAAGCCCAGTAGTAAGTACAGTACAAATGAAAAGCTAGTACAACTACAATAAAGTAAAACAGGAACCACTGAATTGTCCTCCAGAAATCCCACCTAAAGGGTTGGTTCAGATGGCCTCCTCAGCACCCCAGTCCGTCTGTCCCCTCCATGTACGTCTTGCCAAGTGGTCTACCTCTGGGTACCGTCTATCTCCACAAGTCTCCACCTCGATCAGTGCTGTTTGTCGTCTGCATCAAACAGAACGCAGTACGAGCATAACCCGTGAAGGGGTGAGTATACGATACTCAGTAGGGACCCCAAGACCCCCTAAGGTCTCCCAGAATCCACAAACTATAACCACAGAAGAAAGATACCATCATGAAGTATCAACCAACTATAAATAGGTATATTCCCATACATATACCTATGTTATCAATCACAAGTAGACTCCAACTCTTGATCCCAATCACAACCCAATCCACACAGGAAAGGAAGTCAATCACATTGATGATAATGATTGAAAGACAAGACTCAGCTCACACAGGTATACATCTTTCATATAGCGATAGAGATGATCAGATGTAGTCACTGATTCATCTAAGTTGTCGAAACCACTTAGGATACTAGACCAGCTAAGTTGTCAGACCCACATAGGGTACTAGACTAGCTACTCTGTCCGACTCATGTAGGATACTAGTACAGAAGTCAAACTGTCAGACCCACGCTGGATACAAGAACAATAGTCATCGCTGTCGAACCCACGAAGGATTCCAGAGCAGTTGTTATCGTCATCAAACCCATGATGGATTCCAGTACGATGTTCATCGTTGTCGATCCCACAGAGGATTCTAATATAGTAGTCATTGCAGTCGCAACCATCTCTAGGGTTCCCACACACTGCACACAAGATTCTGGGAGGGTCCAATCCTTGTGTCAAGGGGTCGATACATCAACTATCACGAAGCCAGAGTTGATGTATCCCAAAGTTTTGTGTCGTCAAAAGGAACCCAACGCGATAGACAACACGTCAATAGAACGTCCAGTCTTTGAGATGTTAGAATTTTCATTCCAGGGGCCCGGTTAGAAATACACTCATTCCAAATCGGTCCATTTTTCAAAGTTGTCCAAAACTCACTTAGAGTATCGTAAAAGGACTATTTCATCATAAGGGTCCCAGTGCCATAGACAACATGTCGATCGAACGCACGATCGTGAAGTTATTCCCATTTAAGTGTAGCGGGCCTGGCCCATTAAGCCCAATGGGATGGCGGGTCGGGTCGACCGCGTTTTGGCGGGTCCGACGCGGTTGTTGTTGGACCGGCCGGGTGAGGCACGCGGTGCGACCCGATGGGGTACGGCCCGTCCCGAGGGGCGCGGCGTGGCCCGGCGCGGCGCGGACCCTCCTAAGGCTACCTGGCCAAGCCTGGCTGGTCGCGGCTCTGTCCAGGTGGCTGGGCGATGCGGGGGGAGCATGGCCCCCTGACTTCCTAAACCAGAGATGATGCCATCATGTCCAGCCGGCTGATGACGGCCGGTCTTCCTAGCGCGAGGGTCCCTCATGGGTGGGTCGTGGTCCTCCTGTGCGGCACCTGCAGGTGCCGCGGACTTCATCAACCCTAACAGCCGACGAGCCGACTGGTTCACCCGCCGAAGCGGCCCACAGAAAGTGGCTTGTGGTCCTCCGCAGCGCGGTGCCAAGGGGCGCCACGATTCCACCAGCCCAGCCAACTACGTAAGATCGGTTCTTCTTTGGTTGAGCGTCCCATGGATGCGGGCTGCATTTCTTCTCCACGCAACCAGCACATGACCGTAGCTTCCTATGGTCACTGCCTCCTCTTCCATCAATATAAAATAGGGGTCAACAGAGGGTCATCGGGTCGTTTTTGTTCAACCCGTGCCCTCTGCATTAGGCGGCATCATAAGGCCAAAGATAAAACATGGTTTCAATGAGGGACGAAGAAAAATTTTATTCAATTAAAATTTAAACAAACCCCCTACCTCAATTTCAAGAGCAGATCACATCAACGAGTTGTGGAAGAAAATCCTCATAGAGGTCAGGCGTCGCGGAAAAAGGGCATCGATTTCGTTGATGTCGTAGTGCGCCGAAGAAGAAGCATCGTTGGTGACTTCACTTTCTTCGTCAGAGATATTCTTCATCAAGAGAAGAACGATTTTCTTCAATTTCTCCAGAGCCTCCCCAAAATTCTCCCAACACAACATGTGATAAATAAAAATAATATCTAAGGCTATTATTTTTTTTCACACATAAATTCAAATTTCAAACACATTAATTAATTAATTGAAGAGTTCAATTCATTAATTAAAAAGTGTTTGCAAAAATTAATTGGAGAGAGGGAGGTGAAGAGATCACATTAATTAAGGGGGGAGTTTTCAAATTAATTAAAGGGTGGGGTTAATGGGGAGTTAAGGGAAGTTGAATGGTTTGGGATTCGTGTGGGACCCACCTCACATTATCCACTATTGGAGGTTATGTGGGTGTGGTCCCCACCTATATCTTCACCTTATACGATATAACTACCAAATGTAAATAAAATTGTGTACAACAATTTTATTTAATTTATTCTAAATCCCCAAAAATTTACTTCCAACCCGCATAAAACACAACTGCGGTAAATGTTCCCTTAAGAGAATATCAGCGCTGCGAGTTCATCTGCGTCCTTAGATTTCAATTCCGAGCATCAGTTCAAAAGATAGAAAATCCCTTACGTACGTTAACTGAACGTACCCGAAAAAAACTTCAGAAATGGATTTCGGGCACACAGGGCCTCAGAATCAAGTGTCGTTTGAAACCATAGACTCGTAAAATTCCAAAGTATATAAGAAAATATTTTCTATGAAATTTTGAGGTCTTTAAATTACTCCCACCTCAGGGATTTACATCCCCATAAAGCTACATTACACACTATGGAAACAAATGGGGGTACTGAGCTTTCATATGAGCCTCCCGGTCCCAAGTTCTCTTCTAGAGGTTCTCGTGCTACCAGCGAATGCGCACCAGAGGAATTGACCATGCATGTAGGACCTACTCCAATCGATCCTCGATCGATACCTGGACCTCCGTAATTGTGGCCCCGTCATCGATGTCCAGCTCCCCATGGTCGATGATGTGGGATGGGTCGTGCACGTATCTCTTTAGCTGAGATACCTGGTAGACGTCATGCACTTGGTGCAACTGAGGTGGAAGGGCCCGGAGGTAAGACACCTCGCCTACTCTACTGGGGACCTGGAACGTTCTGATGAAATGCAGAGATAATTTGCTGCCCCGACTAAATCTTCGTAGACCTTGTTGAGGTGAGACCCGTAGGAATACGTGGTCGCCATCATAAAACTCTAGTGGTCTCCGTCTCCTATCAACATAGGAGTTATGTCTGCTATGTGCAGTCCCCATCTGCACCTAGATGATCTGCATCTTCTCCATTGTAGCCTGAAACATCTCTAGTCCTATAAGTGCTGACCCATCAGCTAGTGCCACCACATCTATAATACGAAGACCACTACTGCTAACTCCAGGTCATGGGAATCGTAGTTCTTCTCATTCTATCTCAACTGCCGTGAACAATATGCGATCACCGCTCGCTCCTACAGCAGGACACACCCGAGTTCGGCCCCTGATGCGTCTCAGTAAACTTCGTATCAAACGCCCTCCTCTAGTTGCCTCAAGATTGGTGCACTCGTCAATCTATTCCTCATCTTCTGAAAGCTCTACTGGCATCTCTCTGACAATAAGAAGGGTTTCCCCTTCTTCATCAAGGCTGAATGTGGTGCTGAAACTCTTGAGAAGTCTGGCACAAATCTCCAATAGCATCCGGCCAGACCCAAGAAATTCTGCACCTACCTTACGCTTTTGGGTGTCTCCCAAGAAAGTACAACCCCGATCATCGCTAGATCCTCCAAAAATATAACCTCCGAGATGACGTTTCCTAGAAAGTGATCCTCTTGAATCCAGAATTAGAACTTTGAGAGATTACCATAAACCTGGTGCTCTCAGAGTGTGTCCAGTACAACCCGCAAGTGGTAGGCGTGCTCCTCCTCAGCAGTCGAGTAAATCAATATGTCGTCGATGAAAACTATGACAAATCGATCAAGATAAGGCTGGAAAATCATATTCATGAGACTCAAGAACACCGTTGGAGTGTTGGTTATTCCTAATGGCATAACCAAGAACTTATAGTGGCCATATCGACACCTGAAGGCCGTCTTCTGCACATCCCCTTCTTGATCTCGGAGCTGGTGATAGCCTGACTTGAGGTCTACCATCTAGAACCATCATGCTCCCTTGAGCTGATCAAAGTGGTTGTCAATACTCGAGAGTGAGTACTTTTTCTTCACGGTCACTTGATTCAGGCGACGGTAGGTGACACATAGTCATAAGCTCTCATAAGCCTTCTTGGCGAACAAAATCGGAGAATCCCAAGGTGAAACACTAGGTCGGATGAATCCCATACCCTACAAGTCCTCTAGCTGTACCCGCATCTCACGAAGCTCGGCAGGAGCAATCTGATATGCTGGAGTAGATATCGGTGTTTTCCCGGGGTATAGGTCTATGTAGAAGTCTACCACTCTTCAAGGAGGTTGTTCTGGAATGTTGTCAGGAAAAATGTTTGCATACTGATCCACCACAATAGGAAAACTCAGACTCTGCACATCAACTACTCCAAGGATGAGATTAGCCAACTGATGTTTGATCAGCTGCCCTCTCCTCTGCATAAGTGCATCCTGCACTGCAAAGGGTCCCTTCTTTCCGGTGAAGGTGAACCTTCTCCCATCCGTGCGAACACACCACACAGTGCGCCTTATACAGTCGATCTGATCATGGATGGTAGATAACCAGTCCATACCCAGGATGACATCGTAAGGCCTCGACACCACTACAAGAAAATCTCAGCTGAAGCTCTCACCCCCAAGAGTAAGCTGACACTGCTGGCACCAGTGCATAATCATCGAGTCTTCTCCCGTAGGAGTCTCTAGTTGTAAGGATCGTGCCAACGGCTCTGTCAGAATCTCCGAGATCTAAACAAGGGCAGCGACAATAAAATAATCACTCGTATATGTGTCTGTAATTACTACATCAAGTGTGGAGTAGACATAGATAGTACCTAAAATCATCTCAGGTGCGCCATCATCGTAGGCCTCGACTGCCTGGAGCTGAGCCTCCCTCTGTCTGCCAGCTCCCTGTGGTCGGGGTGGACCTCATGGTGGTGGTGGTGGTAGAGTCTCGAAACGTCGTCCAACACCTGCTGCATGGCCAGCTCCTATAACTCTACCTGGGAGTTCCCTCTATTTTCTACTGATTGTCTTCTTGTCAGGTCGGACAGTCTCGAGCCATGTGACTCTGCCAGCTGCATGCACAACACTACCAGCCCCTCGTATAGCTGGCTCTGTTTCGGGTGCCCCACACAACTGATCTGGTATCCTAAGGTCACCCTCCTGATGGCCTGGTCTGCTTGGACCTCTGTGTCATTTTTTTACTGCCGGCTTCAGAAGACTTCTCTACGTGCCATCCTATGGTGGGTCTCGCAGCTGGTGTCGGCTCAGCAAGAAATCTCTCGAAAAGAAGTGCTCGCTCCATTACTCTCGCCAGCGTCGGAATACTGAGGGAGATCATCGATGCCCGAATATCATGTTTGAGTCCCTACCCAAAGGTCTGGGACCTGAAGAATAGGTCATGTACCATGTTCGTAGAGAAGCGTGAGAGGTCGGTGAACCTTGCTGAGTACTGAGTTACTGTCATGCTGCCCTCCTGCAGATGAAGTAACTCCTGAATCTACACCACACAAAGGGTGGCTGGAAAAAACTCCAAAAAGAAGCAACTCTTGAAGTCCATCCAGAGTCAAGATGCTTCATCATGAACCTGGAGAATCAGGCTCCACCATCTACCTTCTACTACGTGCAGGAGACTCATGGGAAGGATCACCAAAAATTCGGCTGGGGTCCCTAAATATATGAAAACCTTGATGATAGCCTCCGTCCGATCCTCGGCTTCCTGTGATTCCTTCTCCCCATGGAACCTGGGCGACCTCTGTCACTGAAACTCATGAAACACACTCAAGCGGAGTGCACTCTCTGCTGATGGAGCTTGTGGTATCGGTGGCCCAGCGGGTAGTGGTACCGCTAGTGCCTTCTCTTTGATGGGCCCCTGCACCGAGACCACGTCGCTCGGTGGGCTACCATCACGTATGAAACTCAGAACCCTAGCTGGCTGCGTTTTTGCGGCTATCCTGAAAAGAAACATGTGTGCCATGGTCAAACTGTATACCTGGTGAGATGACACAAAGTAATCACAAAGAAACCCTTTGAAACCCACATGTAATCGATGTTCTTGTGCACTGAGTCAGAAATCAGAGGTCAGGGTCCTAGTGTATGGATACGTCGGCCGCTTCCCCACCACTAGACTCAATGGACTGATAATCACACTCAATACTCTTAACAGTATTGTTTCACAGAAAATAATAATCAGGGTCATGGGTTTTATGGTAGAACCTACTTCTATGATACCAATTTGTCACGACCCGTCCTCGGGGCCCATGTCGTGACTACCCCAAGCCCACCTTCCATAGGGCAGGGGCTAGAAAGTAGCACCAAAGGCATCAAGCCCTAAGCTGGGATGGAATTTTCTTAATGAATGTAATCAAACACCACAGATTATGCAACAGTAGTAAACACTACATAAATACTGTATACAAAAAGTAAGTGATGAAAGGAAAGGGGCCAGAAATACAAGACCCACAGTACGTATAGTACAACTGGAAAGCTAGTTCAACTGCAGTAATGTAAAAATGAAACCACTGAATCATCCTCCGGAAATCCCACCTGAAGGGTGGGTACAGATGGCCTCTTCTAGGACCTCGATCCTTCCTTCCGCTCCATGTACGTCTCGCCCAGTGGAATACCTCTGAGTACCATCTAGCTTCAAATGTCTCCACATCGATTAGTGTTGTTAGTCTTCAGCATCCAACACTACGTATTGTGGGCATAGGCCGTGCAGGGGTGAGTATACGATACTCAGTAGGGACCCTGAGACCCCCAAAGGTCTCCCAGAATCCACGATGTATAACAACAGAAGAAAGATACAATCACGAAGTATCAACAAACTCTACATAGGTATATTCCCATACATATAACTAAGTTATCAATCATAGTTCGACTCCAACTCTTGAGCCCAAGAACTACCGAGTCCACACAGGAAAGCAAGTCAATCACATCGATGATAATGATTGAATGTCAAGACTCAACTCACACAGGTATAAATCTTTTGTTTAGGGATAAAAATGATCTGATCTAGTCACTGAAACATTTAATCTGCCATACACACGTAGGATACTAGACCAACTAAGCTGTTAGACCCACATAGGATACTAGACAAGCTACTCTGTCGGACTCACATAGGATACTAGTACAGAAGTCAAACAGTCAGACCCAAGTAGGATACAAGAATAGTAGTCATTGTTGTCGAACCCATGGAGGATTCCATAATAATTGTCGTCATCATCAAACCCACGGAGGATCCCAGTACTATGGTCGTCGTCGTCGAACCCACAGAGGATTCAAGTACGGTAGTCGTTGTAGTCACAGCCCGCTCCAGGGTTCCCACACATAGCACGCTCGATTCCAGGAGGGTCCTCTCCTCAAGCCAAGGGGTCGATACATCAACTGTCACGAATCCATAGTTTATGTATTCGAAAGTACTGTCTCGTCAAAAGGAACCCAACGTGACAGACGATGCGTCAATCAGATGTCTGGTCTGAGTGATATTAGCATTTTCGTTCCAGGGGCCCGGTTAGAAATACGCTCGTTCCAAACCGAGTAGTTTTTCAAATTTGTCCAAAACTCAATTAGAGTATTGGAAAAAGAAAATTTCATTGTAAGGGTCCTATTGTCGCAGACGGCACGTCAATCAGACGCACAGTTGGAAAGTTATTCGCATTTAAGGGTAACAGGCCCGACCCGTTAAGCCCAGTGGGATAGCGGGTGAGGTCGACCCGGTTTCGGTGGGTCTGACTCAGATGGTAATAGACCGGCCCATTGTGGCATGTGTCTAGGCCCGGTGAGGCACGACAGGACCCGTCATAGTTCAGCTCAGCCCGATTGGCCGAGCGATGCAGGGGGAGCACGACCCCCCGACATCCTGAACATGCGGCGCCACCCTCATGTCCGGCCGGCCAAAGCCGACAGGTCTTCCCGGCCCGAGTGGCCCGTATGGGCGGGCTGCGGTCCTCCTGCATGGCACCTGCGGGTGCCGCGACCTTCATCAACCTGACCAGCCAACGAGTCGGCTGGTTCGCCCGCCGATGCGGCCCGCGTAGCGGGGGCCGTGGTCCTCCGCAGTGTGGCGCCATGGTTGCTGTGGTTCCACGAGCCCGACCGACTACGACAATCCAGTTCTTCTTCGGCCGAGCGGCCCATGGATGTGGGCCGCGGTTCATCTCCACGCGGCCAACACATGGCCGCTGCTTCCTCCTATCACCACAACATCTTCCATCAAAATAAAATAGGGGTCAATGGAGGGTCGTTGAGCCGTGTTCATTCGGCCCGCGCCCCCCGCGTTACGCGGTATCATAAGGCCGAAGATTAAACATGGTTTCAATGAGAGGCGAAGAACAATTTTATGGAATTAAAATTGAAACAAACCCCCTACGTCAATTTCAAGAGTGGAGAACATCAACGAGTCATGAAAGACAAGCGTCACGGAGGTCGGGCATCGCTGAAAAAGGACATCGATTCCGTTGAAGTCGAAGTGCGCCCGAAGAAGAAGCATCATTGGTGACTTCAAGTTTTTCATCAGAGATATTCATCGTCGAGAGAAGAACGATGTTCTTCTATTTCTCTAGAGCCTCAAGAAAATTATCTCAACACAACATGTGAAAAATATAAATAATAGCTAAGGATATTATTGTATTCACAAATGATTTCAAAATTCAAACACTTTAATTAATTAATTCAAGAGTTCAATTCATTAAATATAAAGTTTTGGAAAAAATTACTGGGAGAGAGGGAGGTGAATAGATCTCATTAATTAAGGCGGTAGTTGTCAAATTAATTAAAGGGGGTGTTAATGGGGAGTAAAGGTAAGTTGATAGGTTAGGGGTTGTTGTGGGCCCCACCTCACATTATTCTATGATGGGAGGTTATGTGGGTGTGGGACCCACCTATAACTTCCCCTTATAAGATATAACTTCCAAATATAAATAAAATTGTGTACAAAAATTTTATTTAATTTACTCTAAATGCCTAAAAATTAACTTCCGTCCCACATAAAACGCAACTACGGTAAAGGTTCCCTTAAGCAAATACCAGCGCTGCGAGTTCATCGGTGTCATCAGATTTAAATTCCGAGCATCGGTTCAAAAGATATAAAAACCCGCACAAATTTTTACTAAACGTACCCGAATAGAACTTTAGAAATTGATTTCGGGCACATCGGGCCTTGGAATCAAGTTCCGTCAGAAACCACAGACTCCTAAAATTCAAAGTATTTATGAAAACAATTTCTTTTAAATTTTCTAGACTTTACAAATGTTTTTTACGTTTATAAAAAATAATCATAAAATTTGGAAAAAAACATTATTCTTCAAAAATATGGTATCCTTAAAATATATCTTAAATTATTATTATGAGTGAATTTTTTTTATATTTTATATAATATTTATTTTACAATAATAATATCATTTTATAAATCATCATTCAAAAATTTTATTAAAATTAATTTCATTATCCTTTTTTGAATTTTTTGAGGAATATTGCGAATACCGATTTTAATTGAAAATTGTATTTTATTTGAAGTCATTACAAGGTAATATTATTATTTTGATTTATTTTAAATTTTTATTAGTTTAATTATATTTTAAATAATATAGTTATGATTTATGACAAGTTTTTGATAAATGATGTTATTTTAAAAAAAAATTTATGTTTAAAAGATATTTTTTTTTGAGAAAATGCTTTTCATGGAATTTTAATTTTTTAATTTTTAATATAATTTATGAATATAATATTTTTTTTAAAAATGGATACGAAATTTTGATTCCTTAGAAATAATTTTTTAAATAATCCCATTTTATGTTTCCCTGATATAAAAATTAATCTTGAGAAATTTTGTTACCACTATAACAAGCATATTGGTTAATTTAGGTTATCAATAAATATATAATGATAATAAAATGACCCTAACAATTTACCAAATATTATATAAAGAATTTAATTTGACCCATAACATAAAAAAACATAAATTAAGTTCTTTAGTGGACATTTTTCCCTAAAAATGACTTTTAACACATTAAAATAAAATAAAGTCACAAAATGTATCCTTATTTTTCATAAATATCCGGTATGATTCCTTAAAATGAAAATGTATTCTATTAATGAGAATAAAAATAAAATTTTAACATAATTAATATATTTTGATGATATACAGTTTTTCACATTTTGGGACACATATATTAAATAATGATATTTATAATATTTTATGTAATAAACAGTTCATCATTTCACATTAATTTTTTAAAAACTATATCATTTTTATTACAGGTATATAGATAATATATATTTTAATATAAATATTCTTATGAAATGTATAATATTTATATTAATCATGGTATTTTATTTATAATTTTTAGGGAACAAATGATTATATTAAATAATTATTTAACGTTGATGTTGTAATTATTTTATTAATAGAGATATTATATAAATGTTAATCAAAATATTAAAATTACAATAATTTTAAATAACTAATGAAATAAATAAATTTTATAGAATACCTTGATATCTTAGTAATATAATAAAATATATTTTTAGTATTTAACATGTTATATTCATATTTTTAAATGTCTATGTAATGAATTGTGTCAAAATTGAATGTGCTATTTTTTTTATGAAAATTAATATTTTATTAAATTATTTAAAAAATTATAATATGATTTTATATATAATTTAATAAATTATATAGTCTGAAATATGATAAATTTTACATTTATTGTCTATGTGACATCTTATAAAAAAATTACAACCTTTCAATAATGAAAAATTTAATACCTTAGTTGAAATTAAGTTATGTTAATTAAAGGGAACCTCCTCCCTCACTTTTTCACATAAAATTTAACTTTTAATATCTACCATTCCCTAGAAATATCACTTATAAAAATCCCTAAACACATTGGGGGAGGTTCTTGTATTCTTAAAATAACCACCCTACTATCCCAAAGAGGAGATCTAATAGATGTATTCCAAAGAACCGGTAATCATCTCTACAGACTCATTCAAATCCTTTTCTTCTTCTACATCCTCTATACACTATCTTGTTTTTTTTCAAATCCACATTTCTTATATGGGTATAATTATGGAAAGAATATATCAATACATATATATGATAATAATAACATTATATAAATATTTCATCCACTTCTTTACACTTTCACCATTAAAGAAATGATATCATCACACATGCGTACATACGACATACAATCTCCACGACACATTTTGATCAATTTGTCATGTACACTATTCAATAATGGTTAAATAAATTTATATAAATAATAAATAAGATATATATTAACTCAATATAATTATGTATATTTTTAAATTATATCATATGCATAAGAACTATGACCTATATGAAAAATCATATATATGAGAATGAAGTAGATAATAGAATAAAGATGGGTGATAATGAAATATTATTAAGAAAAACGTTATAATATGACATAAGAGTACAATATATGAAATAATTAATATCAATATGTATATATTATAAATTAAATCATTATACAAGAATTTTAGATATGTTTGAAGGAATTCCGAACTAAGGTAATGATAAATTTCCACAATCTAATTATTAATCAGGATTTTTTATATGTATTTTTTTTACTAGGGAATTTTTATATTCAATGTTCCTGTTTCCTAAAAAATTTTAAAATATTTTTTACTTTTTGAAAAATTTCAGTTTATAAAGTGAGGGATTCGTTACAAAAGGGTTTAAATGGAATATGTTTTTTCTTTCGAAATGATGCTCTCTATGACTTTTTCTGAAATAATTCTTAAAGGAATGGTTTTTATAACATATATGGAATGGAAATATTTTTCTGATTTCCCAAATCTTTATTGTCTTGAATAGTACTATACAGTATTAAAATGTTATTTTCAAGGATTTTTTTAAAATTATTTCCCAAATTATAAGAAAAACAGTTTTCAAAACACAATCGATATTTTCCTCAAGATTTATTTAATGAGATCTATCTAAATTATTTTCCATATAATATAACATTAATTGATGTTACATATGATTTAATAGATATATATTTCAATAATAATTTCGTTATATTTTTTTGGTTGATTTTTTATATTATTTGATGATATTTATGAAACCAGTTTCTTTTCCATGGGTTATTCTTTGATAAAGTGTTCATGAAACCCATTTATTTTAATGGGTTATGCAATGTGAAATTATTATTTTCCATATAAAACTTGTATTTGTGGTTTTCAAGATACATTTGGTGGGACATTTACATCAATACAATGAATTGGGTAAGGATTTATATCTAATGATAGAGAAATAAATGGAATGTGAAGTGAACCCAAATAAGTAATAAAAGAAAGGAATGAATGGAATATTCATTCATTAGGGGACTTTAACACCATGATTTTCATGTACGTGCACCTTAAAAAATTTTAAACTTGTTGACTATGATTACATGAATGCCAAAATTTCATGACTTTTTTTATTCTTCAATAAATTATTCTATTTTATTAATTTATAATTCATGAGTTATGAACATCAGTGATTTATTCAATGACTCAATATCATAATTCATGATTTCCAAGATATAATATTCAAAAGTTATTTTCATGTTCTTATTCACCATTTCTTATGTAATTCCCCTCAATTACCCATACTAAGCATCCATATTCACCCTTTTCTTATGTTGAATTTCACTAGGATATGAAGAATATTATAAACTAAGATGTGTCAAAAAGGGTTCTAGTTATGATGGAATGAGGAAAGAAATATGTATTTGTTTTTTGAATTAGTTGTTTAGGTTTCTACACTTATCAAATATAGTAAACCTATATTGTTCTAGTGTACTTTTTTATGTTTTATAATGAATTCTCATCAATATAGATTTAATATATATGTATGAAAATAGTAGGCCATTAAAATTTGAACCTAGTTACCACCATCATAAAAGAATGTTTTACATGTTATCTACCACACATTCAAGGAAAATAAAAATATAGAACAATCTGTTAAAATAAAATTCATCTTTCACAATAAATACATTTTCATATTCATATAAAGCTATTTCATAATATTATGTCTTTACAATTTCTGAAATTCTCATTTAATTATTGAGATTCATGTCAAATAGGATCACTTTCCACATATAATTTCATAATATTTTATTCACTGTGATTTTCATAAATTAATAAAGCATGTTTTAGAAATCACATCAGTCGCAACATAAACAATTCTCCCAATAGATGTGTTTTTTATAATAAAATTTTGTTCATGGATAATATTTGATAAAAATATTAAAAATATGTAAAAATATATGATAACTCCCAAATCCATAAATATTTGATTAATATAAATATTTTATTTTTTATGAAAAAAATACTATCTACTCAATTGAGTAAAAAAGTATGAAATTTTAGATGATACCCCTAAAATAAAGTCGTAATAAGGATTTCATATCATGATTGGGGATTCAAAGAGAATAGCCTATCATAAAAAAAGAATGAAGGGATATAAATTTACTAATATTGAATGGAATCCTGTTAGAATATTACCTTAGGACACTTCGATTCAAACAACGCAATGGGTTCAAACAACCAAGAAGAGTGGTTTTAAGGTCATGATAGATCAAGGGGTCAACTAGAACATGAAAAAAGATGAAAAAAAGATTCGATGATTTGGAAAAAAATAGTTTATAGAGATATATTTTTAATCCTTTGACATGGTGTGATGGTCCATAAAACAGTCATAAGAATTCAAGTTAAACCCTATATCCAAAAATCATACATTGAACACTCGATTATCACTGATTTAAAAAAACTCATTTGACCACCACCAAAATCTTAGACATGAAATTCTCAATGAAATTTTTGAAATCATACTTTCAACATGATTAACTACTAAAAAATATTACCAATCCTTTGGGTGTTTTCTAAAATCCAATCCCAAAACCATGGGTTGATGACCTGTACACTTCCCATGCCCTACAAGATGATTTTCTAGCAGCCAACCCTAATAATATTGAAAACTATTTTATTTTGGTTACTATGTTTCAGCCCATCACCAAACATGAATATAAGTGAATAACATGCAACTACCAAGGCCAAAATACCCTTCCTCATGCTCAAGTATCTATATAGGATCCAAAACGGATAGAAAAATTCCCCCCCATAACTCTACGGTGACCCAATGGATGTTCATAACTAACCCGATGCTCCATAACAATTTTAAATCTAGAAAAGACATAATGGTAGGGTTTTTGAGTTCTTCTCTATTACATACAAAAACATCTATTGACAACATAATGGAATATGTATAGAAATTAAATTTTTAGGTACAAATAAAATTATATTTTTAAAGTAAATTTACCAATTAATAAGGTAACATGTTATTTCAATCCCATGAAATGATATTATATGTGTGGAAGATTATTTTTATCATTATGACTTTTGATCATTCCATGAATCATCATGTAAATTGAGTAATGATAGAACATCCAATTTAGTCACTTTAAATAAGAGACAAGTGGATATTTATGGTGTAATATATCTTTGTATAAGTAGTTGAGTTTAAATTAATGTTTACATATCAAAAGTAATGATGCTATGTGGATGATGTAAAAATCCTGAAAATACTCCTAAATATTTCAGGACTATATTCCCTGGATATAAGATGTTAGTGAATTGGAAGAAATATGTTTTTGAAGAAATAGTGTATACTATAAAATATATATAATGATAATGTAAGAATGTTGACTTGGTTTTGAAGATCTGTATTATTATATGGATATAAAAATTAGAAGAAGAATTGAGAATGGAAGAGAATGAAAATAAATTATTATTCATCTTTTCTATGTGAGGATAATAATAAAGTTCTTCATGATGTGAAAGGAAAAATTTATCATAATAATTAAATGCATCATAATATGTTTGATGATAAAAAATCAAATGTGGTATCATAATAAAATTTTAAATAACGTTAAGAGAGTCATAATATTGATAAATGTATTTATTACTCATTTAATTAACGAATAGTCAATGTAACATCAAACTAACTCACCCATATGTTATTATAATTTCAATTATGAAGGGAATTGATGGTTATTATATTTAGGTGGAGTCAAAAAATAAAGATTTAATATTTCTAAAAACATAGTTGGAGTGAGGTTGGAATTGGTGATATTAATAAATTAATAAAATGCAATGAAAAGGAAAAATTCTCAAAAACCAATGTACAATGAAACTAGATATTGAAGTTTCACTATACTAATGAATTTATTTTCTAAGAATTAATTTTTTTGATCAAAGAGGATGTTTTAGTTATTGAAAGTTTTGAGACTAGATTTTCAACCAGTCGTTGAGTCCATTGATATCTTCCTAGTCCATAAATAAACTCAATAATTTAAATGGGGGGATTTTTAACCTTTTATGAAAAATGAAAACCATTAGAGAAGTGACATTAACCTAATCTAATTTTAATTTTTTATTCTTTTTACTATGAAAGATATGTGAAATATGTCAAATGGTATTTTTGGTTAATAACCCTGAAAAAAAATCTCAAAAGTCATACCACTTAGTGAAAAATCATGGTTAACATTATTGTCTGATTTAATCACACTTAATATGTAATCAAAGAATGGATCACATTGAATTATAGATTTTTGATTGATGGATTATTTCTATAATAATATAAATTCTATACTTCTCTAAAAAACTCAAGATTTACTTTCTTATGAATTGATGATAGGGGAGGAGAATGAAATGATAATTCTTTAACAATGATAAAACTATTTTATATTTAATAAGGACGAATTTAATTAATATACTTAAATAAGAAGTTTTCTTTTGAAATCGAATCCAAAAGGCTATATTGAAGATCCAAACAAATGATGATAATGAATTATTGTATTTTTTAATCATTATCATTGTTTTAAGTCACAAATATTTATAAATGTGGAATGTTTTGATTTTTAACATTATTCCTAATGTATGTAAACAATTAATATATAAATTTGATGGTGTAATCATCATAAAACAACATAATTAAGAGAATCAAGTATATCATTATTCTACTAATGAATGTTAGTCCCTCAAAAAGTAATAATAGTATATCCTAGTGATATAAGGTACTAATAATTGATAGTATGAAGTATATTAGATTATTTTCTGATAACAAATGATATTGTGTTCATTGAGTCTGTAGGATATTGGAATTAAAAATATACGTCTGAATATTTTTCCACTATTCTTAAGTGAGATGTGACATGTAATGTTACAATCGATGTAGAATGCTCCGACCACATAAAGGATAAGAATAATTTAATATAAATCAAATGTGGTGATCAAAGATATACCTAAGGATATATTGAAAAACTAAAGTTTACATGTATTGGATTAAGGATTAATGGATTCCCAATATATCCAAATATGATTTTCTATAATATTATGAGACACTAATATGAACTATGATCCTATATAGATTGTCTTCACGTTTTAATGAAACCACAGTTATCATTATATGGATGAAAATAAAAAATTATTGATTGCTTAAATGATAAATAAAATTCTCAGTTTATAGTTTACAAAAAGATGAATGTCGTTAATTGAAAACCTTAATATAACTTCATGTCACCATGTATTTAAGAAATATAATTGGGTTATTCCAAGAATAAAGTGGTAAAATATCATTGAAAATAGACAATGTGTAAAATTATAAACCATTAGGATCATGGGGTTCATTATTAATTTATGTAAATATAATTTTTCCATAATAAGAAGAAAATATAGAAACTAAATTAAATTGTAATGAAAAAAATGAATTTGATTTCTCTTGAAGATTTTGGGTGATCCAAAATGTAAATTTATATTATCCATGAAATATAATTATAATTAAATGTAACAATAGTTGATGAAATTTTAATCATTCTTAGTTGAATATAAAAAATGAATTAACACAGAAAATTTGTAAACCATGTAAAAATACATTTATATTTAATGTAACTCGATGATTGAGGAATAGTTGATGGCTGATGTAGTACATTGTATGATGAATTAGACATAAAATTAACTAAATACAAGGTGATTTTTGTTGAAATTTGTAAAATAATAGTCAATATATTTAAAATGAGATAATGATCCATATGATGAGGAAACTTTTAATGGAAATGAATTTGGATAAAGATATGGTAAACATGCCAAAATAATTAATGATTTACACATTTTATAAAATTTATGAGGTTAAATAGTAAAGGAACTAAATAATTTAGTGGTTCCATAGGAATATGATGACGTTTCTATTGAAAAATTTGAGTTTGAGTCCACGTTATACATGAAGAATGTTAGGTCCACAAGGCTGAATACACTGAGAGGGGTGAGTGGGTTAATCAGGGTACGCCTAATTTAAAATTAAAGCATGTTGTGATCTTGTTTCACTGTTAAGAAAAACACTTTTCTCTCTCTTTACCGTTTCACAACTTAAATAGAAAGTAAAGCATACACATGACACTGTAATTTTTACTTGTTTCACCCTCACAGGGCTACATCCAAGGAGCATAAAACGGAAACGTACCGATGTACCAAATCCACTATAAGCACACTACTGTTTACAAGGTTTGGGCAAGATCACTTCTATGCTTAGTATCATAGCCTTTACAAGGTTTAGGGTTAGCTCACTACTTTTCCAAGGGTCACTCCCTATATCTCTCTCTCTAGCTCACTGTCGCTGGAGATGATCACCTTCTTCCTCTTCCTTTTTTCACTACTCTAGAAAGGATCCACTCATAGTTTATTGACCTATAGGTATCTTCATTATCACTAATTCGTACATCAGTTGTTGTATGTGGATGCTCTGTTGAAGTCCAAAATTCAACTGTAGATGAATCTCACTTTGCACCAATGGTATCGGGAAATCTTCTAGCTTTCACATAGCCCTGAACCACTGCTGTGAATCAACCATACCTGGAGCCCTTCTCTATGCCAGCACGTAAGTATCAGTGAAAAAGTTATAACTAGGGCACAAGTACACCTCAAGAACTTGTGTGACACAAGCTTATGAATCTCTAAACTTCCCAGACTCACACGCTTTTATGCCCAATACAATATTAGTATGCAACAATCAACATTCACGATTCTTCAAAATCTGGAATGCAATTCTACCACAACCACTTGTGTGACACCACCTTCTTCATCTCTAAACTTGGGGACTCACTTCCTTCTTTGCCAAAACAACCTTAGGCATGCAACTATCACCCGGTGCACAACTTCTACTTGAGATACCACACACCACTTGCGCGACCACCACACCTGCGCGATGTGAGCTCTGATTTTTCTATTTTTTTAACTTTTCACTGAATGAGGAGGGTTATACCACTATTTATAGGTATTTAGACACCCTATGAGATGACACAAAAGTCTCTCCTCGGCGCGCATGTTTCGGCATGCAAGTCTCTTCCGTGAAAGTCACTTGCATGACCACCCTAAAACATGGGATCCACTAATCCCTTTGCCATATTTGGATGCTCTGATCATGAAAAACCTATGGCATGCAAGTTTCCACTCCTTCAAGTTAACGTCACGCACATCCCTTTTCCAAAACCACCGCCAGATCAATCATTCCTTTGTTGACGTTCTTGAATCAAACGTGGATCATTAACCACTTCCCTTGAACTCGACACGCCACTATGAAATCCCCTTTGTTAACAAATTTGTATTTTATGGTTTGCTTTTTCAACAATCACAACACTAATTTCTACTTTGTCAACAAACACAATCACCTCAAAAATGCTTCAATGATACCTTGAAGGATTTTTTCATAACGAAGAATTATTATTATATAAATTTATTAATGTTGAGGATCATGGGTAGGGATAATATAATGTGTTTAAATAAAATAATTTTTGAAGGGTTTATCACATTGTTTCCAAAGTAGTACTGATCAAATACTGATATTATTCAAAATATGAGACGATGAGCTGATCATAGGATGCAGAACGATGTGTATTAATTTTTTTTTTCTGAAATAGATCTATACCACATAATGCACATAAATCATTCTAGAGTTACTTATATGATCAACATGATGAATGAATTATGTGTTATTTAGGCATAGGGGAAGAACCATAAAATGTTTGGAATTAATCATTCAGAAGAAAAGACATTGGAAATTGCCAAGGGGAGAATATATATTTATGCAAAGACCAAATAATGAATATGGAATTGATCTATATATTCTGAGTTCAAAATTAATGAAGGGATGTTCCTAGTTCATAATGATATTTCAAGAAGTGTTGAATTGAGAAGAAAAAAAATATTTTGATTTAAATTTGAAATAAGGATTTACCATTATGTTTTCAAGAGGAAAAGGTTATATTAACTCAAAAAATATATGAATAAAATTTGACATTACATCGTTAAATAAAAAAACATAATTTATTCATTTAAAACACTCATATCCATTATAATATCCCTTCAAGTTAATCATAATATACATCTCCAAAAACTAGGAAAAATGAATCATAATAAATGGGTGATATTGGATGTTTAGTAAGAGTAAACAATATTGAATAATCATTCGTAAATAAACATAAAAATTTAATGAAAAGTATAAAACTAAAAAAATCCTTTTACAGATGATCATAAAAATTATAACAAAGAAAAAATAAAACAATTCAATGTAAACGTTCATATGGATACAGTAAAAGTAAAATAATCACATGTAATATCAATAACCAATATTATAATGAAAAAATGCATAATTTCAGACATCATAAACATTCCCAATTATATTTTTCCAAGACACCATTAATAAATGGATAAAAACCCAAACTAGTTTGTCTCATTAAACCCTCATTTGCATTGATGGGTTATAGAGGGCCACACCCATATCTAATAAAGTCCAATGAATTATTCATATGAAATGGTTAAAACACAACCAACATAAATATTCGTATCAAAACTACAATAAAAAATCTTATAAATTTATCCATAAGCCATGAATGGTTTAAAAATAAAACATCCATAGCCATAATATACACAAAACCATCAATTAAATATGATAGGTTGAATCATATGAAATAAATATAAATTATACATATGATCTAATAAATTATGTTAAAATAGATGAAAATATTTTTAATATAATTATTTGAAACTTCTTTTGAAAAATATAATTGTTTTTTGAATATAGTTATATAAAATTAAAAATAAAATTGAGAAGTATATAATTTCATTAAAAATATTCATATAAAATTGTAAAGGAATTTTCATAACATTAAAGTGACATGATGGTGGAGAAACCCTCTCAAACCATATATGTTAAAAAAACTCTTCTTTTACTTTGTTGAAAAATATAAACAGTTTACCTCATAAGGAAAACAAGAAAAAGATTCATTTTTATAAATAGAACATGGATAGAAATGCTTTTAAACAATTTTAAAGTAATAGTATTAATGTTTTAGAATACATTTTTAAAAAACAAGGACATGGTCAATAAATATTTCCCGATAAATTCATACATAAAAGCCATTCTGGATAATAGAGAGATGGAAAAATTAATCCATACCTTGATCATTCTGTTAGTCGACGATGTGTTAAACTCTAGTATAGTTTTAAATAACGTGATTAATTTATAACATGAATACATAAATATCTATTATATCATATATTATCCTTTTATATTGAGTTTTTATTAATATTTCTGTACTATCATTGCTTCAATTGTTAACTGATTCATTTTCCTATGCATGTATTCCTGTGTAATTCATGATTATAATGAATAAGAGATATTTTTTTAAAATAGATAATGATAAAATGATATTAAATATTAATAAAATTACTTACATACATTTTTATAATCATTCTAAAATTGTTGTAGTGGAGGATGAATATAATCACATCATGAAGACTTTAGGATGTACGTATGGATGAGAAATGCTATTATTCCCTTAATGGTTGTATGGTATAAAATGGCATGGTATAGTAATTATATAGAATAATATTAATATAATATTAATTATTTATATCCAATATAATAATCACAATACCATCCAAATAGCATATTGTTGAATAACAAATTACACCACGACGCAGAGACTGTAAGTTGTATGTACGTAAGAATGGTGATATTGTTGTTAACATGATGGATAAATGGAGGAATATGGATTTCACATGACCATAATAACATCTTAGAATGTATAAGATATTGTAATCACTACATTATTATGGAAACAACATAGGTAGAGGGTGTAAAAGATGAAAACAAATTAAAATGAGTTGGTAAAAGAATTACTTCTTATTTTAGTATCTCATTTTGATTTATAAAAAGGACTTATTTGGAATGTTTTATACCCAAAGTATGGCCTATATAATGTGTTTTGGGATCTTTTTTGGATTTATGTGTATAAATTGGTCAATTAAAATGGATTTAGATCTCTGAATAAATGATTAGAAGGGTACCCTTTAACAATAGAGGGGAGTGGCACATTAAAAAACTCAAAAAACAACTAATTCATTATAAATGTATTTTCTATTACAAATAGCTCCATACTGATTAATTTATAATATAAAATGAATATGGAATGAAATCATCTCATTTAATAAAATTTATACTTGTTTTGATTTTACTTTAACCTTTATAATTTTTATTTATCCTTAATTACTCAATTTTCTTTTAATTATATTAATAATATTCTAAATATGAAAAGGTTATAAATATTTATGTATGTATTTTAAATTGTACATAAATTAAAATTCAATGAAATTTTATACATTATATTTGTCACATTATTTTTTTAATTGTTTTTTATAATTTTAATATAATTTTAAAAAAATGTTATTTTTATAAAATATTAATAATGTTAATTTTGACCCTATTCATTTTTTTAAGAATAAAAAAAATAAAAAAAATAAAAAAAATAGATAAATTCAAACAAAACCATTTAATATACTCCTAACATGTCATAGTAACATATAAAATTAATTTAGTATCTTAATTAACTAAAATAATATATCTTTTAATATATTTAATAGCATTTATTTGATATTTATATTCATAAGATAATTAATACTTCACTATTGTGTCAGCATTATTGGTAATTATTTTATCTATAAAAATTGTAAAAATAAATTTATGATGTTTAAATTTAATTTTTTATTTTTGTATACTATTTATGATTGATATTATATCTTAGTGATCTCTATATTAATATTATTATACTTATAAGAAATTATATTGTGACATTTTGTCACATTCATTTATTTTAATAATATCGACATCGTATTCAGGAAAAATATTCCAATAAATTAATATATTTTGAACCCTAGATGATTAAATTATAATTTAATTATAAAATATTATTTTTATAGGTGTAAGGTTATTTTTATAATATTATTTTTACCTTTAATCATCTTATTTCACCTCAAATGAAGTAATAAAATAATTACAAAAGTTATAATTCCTATTGTAAAACTAAAATAAAAGAAACATAAATAAATAATTTGGAAAAATTATTCTAAATATTGAATAAATTTTTGAAAATCAAAAACAAATAAGTTTTTTTAATTTAACTAAAATTAATCCTGGTGATGGAATGAGAAACTTGTTTATTTAAAAGTATAAACAATGAAAATATTAACATGAGATTTTTTCCAATTAAAATGTGAAAATAAATCCACTGATCTAAATTTTATTAAATGATAAAATATAAACATAATATACTTTAATCCCAAAAAACCCCATTTATCAACAAAAATTAGTTTCATGAAAAAGTGTTTTTTAATTAAGAATTAGTAATTTTTACTATTCTATATACTTATAAAACACATTTATGAAATTGAACCAAAGTATATTTTAATATTACTCTTACAATGAAGAAGTATATTTTTTCAAACAATAAAATATTAATGTTTCAAATATTGGAGTTAATATTTCATTTCCATTAACAGGTGGTAATATTTATTTTTTGAATAATATAGACTTTTAATGTGTAAAATTGGATGAATTATTATCTTATGAATATAAAATAATTTGGTTGAATGTATAAAATTTTGATTAATTATATAATATATTAATTTCATTATTTGGTTAATAATATTAATAAATTCATTTTGAAAGGATATTTTGATAGATATATGTGCGCTCGAACTAGGTGTTGAGTTCAACACAAGATATTGAATTATTTTAAAAGAAGCATATCATGGATGCTTTGGGTGTTACATTATTCACTCCTACAAAAAAATTGATAATCAAAATTTACCGAATATCACATCATAAAATTTTTAGGTGATTCTTCATCTGATGTTATTTAGGTTCCCATGTCACCTCTTCTATTTTAGGTTTTATCCAAAGATAATTTAATATAAAAGTCATCTAATTTATCCACACTTGTTTTTTGGGGTCAGGAATCATGATAGGGACTTTACAGTAACACATATCATGTTCCAAATATATTTCATCATAGGTGGTCAAATTCATTGTGTCTAGCATGTATTTATTTAATAGTGAAATGTGGAAAACATCATGAACATTGGAGAGAGTTGGCATCATTGAAAAATGGTAAGCTATATATCCAATTATTACTATAATTTAAAAAGGTGTGATATACATTTGAATCAGTTTCCCATCATTTTTAAATCATATAAAACCCTTCAATGGATATTAATTTAGAAAAACATGATCTCTTACATTAAATTCAAAATCCTTCCATCAGTTATCGACATAGAACTTTTACCAATATTTATCTATTTTGATATGGGTTTTTAAAGAATTTACATTTTCTATTGTTTCCTTCAAAGGTATTGGGTTGAGAAGATTCCTTTCACCAAGTTTCTCCCAACAAGTTGGTGTGTGGAATCTCATTCCATATAATGCTTCATACAGTTCAATTTGAATACTTGAATGGAAGATATTATTATAAAAAAATTCTACTAGTAGTAAATATTAATCCCACATAGCTTAAATTATAATTGGAAAAGAAATAATGTTTTATTCTAATGTTTAGATAGTCGTTTCTGAATTAACATTAGTTTGAGAGTAGTTGGTAGTGCTCAAATGAAACTCAGCTTCAAGGTCCTTCTGAATATATATTTTGAATTTTGATGTATTATAAGATATCGATCATAAAAATTCCCTAGAGGTGCACCATTAAGCTGTATGAATTTATTAATATAGTGTCTTGCAGACCAATCAATAGGTAAATATTCTCTTATAGCATGAAAATGTGATAATATGGAATGTCTATCAATAATAACCCATATCGCATCATTCCTTATTAGGGATATTTTGTAATCTAGTGAAAAATTCCAAAATAATTTCATCTTGTTTCCACACCCAGTATAAGAAATGGTTTCATGATTCTTTTAAGAAGATTTTTATGGGCAATCACTTATTTCAAAAATAGATTTTTTGAAACATAGTCTGTAATTTCCATCTTCATGTTGTCCTATAAAAAATGACCTTTTAAATATCTATACTCCAAAGTGATACTAGGGCGTATAGATAAATTGGAACTTGGAGAATCATCCAATAAATCATTTTTAGATCAATTATAGAGGTACCAAAAATCCTCATATCAAATTTCAAAATTCCAACTTCATATATGATGTCAATCAATCTTTCATCATTCACATCATTGATTTTATTTTGAAATTCATCATCATCATACTGAGAACTTTTAATACGTTATAGTACTTATGGTATGAAAACCATTTATAAATGTATTGAAGTTTCACCTTCCATGATAATTCCCATATCAATCATTATAATATCCATGAACTATGGATCACTTTTGATCGTGATTTTATTCATAACTCCATGTCCATTCCTAGTAAAACAATAATCTAACCAATTTTCCCTCCCTGGGTGGTTGTGTATAATGAAATAATAGTCCATGACTAGATAAAGAAATCTACTTTGTCTCATGTTGAGTTCTTTATGTGATAAAATATATTTCAAACTCTTGTTATTATTATATAACTCACATATTTCAATGATGATACAATGTAGCCATATCACCAAGGAACAAAATTTTATTGTTAACATTATATCATAATTTGGGTAATGTTTTTAGGAATTTCTAATTTCAGTGATGGATAACTAATATCTCTATCATTATAAAAATTAAACCAAAAATTAGGTTACATGATTCATCAAAATAAATCACATCTCTATAAATTCAAGATGGCAATGTCAAGATAATACCATTGACTAATATTATTTTAAATTCTTGAAAACACTCTACACGCCAATTTTTTCAAATGAATTTAACCCCTTAATATTAGAGATTTGTTAATGGGTTATATAATGAAGAAATATTATATATGAAATACTAATAGTAACCATCTAAACCAATGGAAAAGCATTCTACATTTATGTTTTTTCACTACTTTAATTTCTGGATTTCATTTGTCATTGCGTGATCAATAATGATTCTATCCCTTGGGAAAATATGTTCTAGAAAATGAATTTCTTAAAGCCCGAATTCAGACTTAATAAATGTACCATATAGTTATTTTCTTCTTTGAGACTTCAAAATAATAATCAAGTGTCTCCCATGAACATCATCGAATTTTTATTATATCAATATATCATCGATTATTACTATTAAAAAATCATCATGATATTCCTTGAACAATGAAATAATTAGTTCCATGCAAATAGAGGTTGCATTAGTCTGCGTAAATGGCATTATAGTAAACTCATAATGTCCATACATGGTTCATAATGTCGTGATTAAAATATATTTCATCTTTACACACAATTGATGATATCTAGAACAAATTTAAATCATTGAAAATTATTAAGCTTCATGATGTTGATCAAAAAAATAATCAATGAAGGGAGATACATGTTTTTTATTGTAACTAACTTGATTTCTCTATAGTTAATGCATATTATAATTAATCCCTCATTCTTCAGAACCAAAAAAATTATCTCAAAATGGAAAAACTATAGGGAGAATAAATCAATTATTAATCTAACCCCCTATTTGTTTCTTTACAAAAACTGCATCCATAATGTATATTCTATAGGGATTTTATTATATTGTCTTAGAATCGCATCTTAGTTATATAAAACTCAACTTACCACTTTAAAGTATTTCTAGGTAAATCCTTTGTAAATACAACAATGTATTCTTGTACAATGTTTACATCCTGAATTTGAATATTTCATTCTTTAATCATGGATGATGTTTTCTCTTCCTCAAAAATAATTTTATTCAGAAGTTCTACTAGGGGTGGATCTAGATTAGAATCAGATGATGATGTTAATCTTTAAAGATAATGGATTGTATAACTTAACCCCAAATTAATTCTTACCACATCTTGAAAATAAATATTTTCATCTTATTTTTCAAACCAGTATATAACAAGGATTATGTCAATGTCAAACATGTATATGATGACAAATCCAACAGATAAAGCACATTAATATTCCATAATAGGATCTTCTTACACATATTAGTTCCAATGTTACATCCATTAAGGGTTTTGATAGATAAGACCCTTGTTAATGTGAATTGGAAATATATAATTTTTAAAGAAAATTGGGAATATATAATGGAATGCGATGATCCATAATCAAATAATGTGTTGGATTAATTTGAGGAGATGATTATTGTACATTCCACTACATAATTAAGAGTATCATTCTCAGCAGATTTTACTATATAAGCATGGCATCCTTCCCTTGGTCTTTTCTGAGGATTCATTCCTTGATGTTTAGGAAAATAATTTTCATAATGTCCCTCCTCTTTACAATTTTAGCATTGAACATGGATAGTTTCTTTCATTCCCTTTAAATCACAGTCTTGATGGTCCTTTTCTACACAGTTATAATAATCTCCCATGCCGAATAAGCATGTTCCACGATGTTTTATTCCACATTTATTGTATGATGGGAAATCAATTCATCCCCTTATCCTATTTTCATTACATCCCTATTCTAGAGTGTTCAAAAGCCTTCTCATTCTCTTAATTTCCTTTAAATTAATTTTACATAGAGACTTAATTTTATGTCTTGATTTGACCAGAGACTATATATTCATTTGATAAGAAATTTTTGGAGAGAATTTCCCATTAAAGGAATGGGTTGAACCCATTAAAGTATCAATTTTTTATACTTATTTCATTATGCAAGTGGTCTCCAACATTCTATACTTTCCTTAAAAAGTTAGCTTCATACTTTACCACATTCCCACCCTCCATTTCCCTTGGACCCAAAAAGTTTAATTCCATATAAACACATTTTTCATATTGAATGTATTTTTCTAAAAAAATGTTCTTAAAATTCCTTCGATTCAGTATTTCCTAGTTCTAAATATTCTTTTATCTTTTATATCAATGACTCTAATTGATCTTAATCTCCTAAGAGATGATAAATTACAAAGAAAACCTTATCACTTTCATTAAAAACCGATGAAAGAAACATATTCTTTAATGAACTTATCCATTAATCAGAAAAAATGGATTTGTAGTCCCATTGAATGTTAGAGGTTGTTTTCTCATGATGCAGACTCACTGAACTTTTATTATTTATTCAAAAATAAGAAACTTAAAAGTACAAGCATTCAAGGCGTTCTAAATTGATGGATCCCCAAGGCACCCCTATTAAAATACCAATACACTCATGGGGTAAATATCTCATTCTAGAGAAAACCACAAAGGGGTCATCATGATTACTCCCCCGAGAAATAGAGTATGCAATGATGTTGACCTCCCTAGGAATATGTTTAACTGCACATTAATTAGAAAACCCCTCAGCACAACCCTGAACGAGGTAAGTCAAACACCAAGTTACTTCACCATTCCATTGGAGGGCTCGAATCAGTACCTTAGAGCCCGACTCCAGTTCCAATATCAGAATTATAACCTTTTTCATAGCATGAACCCAGCATGTATCACCCATACCTCCAGGATGAGAGAATTCATCGGACCATGGAAGATACTAATGGTCACTAAAACCAAAACATTTTTGTCCCGAACTATCCATCCCTCATGCATCATATGATTCACGAACAAATCATCCACAATAAGTTTAAGGCCACTAGTCGGAGGCTTCCATCTTACCCAACCTCTTTGTATCGTCAGTTGATCCATAGGTCCATACATAGAACTGAAGACCACATAATAATTCGCCCCTTCATTAGATATTCTAACTCATACATTAGCCCCTTTATTCTCACCCGATGAATAGAAACTAAAGACCGAACCTCCCATCTGGCATTATTTCCCACCTCCCATGTAGTCCTGAAAATTGACACTACATTGGTGCTGCAGGTCATGGTCTCCCTCTCATTCTGCTCCACTCCAGAAAACCACCCTTATAAAAACTCATGCTTGGAGTTACAAGATTCCCTGTAATTACCTCAACTATCCGATCTAGAACAATGACATCATGCCCATTGACTCCCAATGAACAAGTGGACTATCTATTCCGCATAAGGGTTAATGCAACAGTAACACCAGGATTCCATTTTATACCCTTTTTATGGATGTGATCCTCTGGGGGAAAGTCCTGGTTTCTATATCTCAAAACTAGAAAACTCATCTTTGATAGGATCTCCTTACACCACGCTGCTCACCCCATTTATAAATACTTCCACCTAATCGAACCAGAACACTAAATTCATGACTGTTAATGAACCCATAGGTAGATTCGGTAAAGTATGAGTACTCTTCATCCTCTGAGAGAACAATACCATTGAGCATCACCTACTATTACAAGTTGTTAACGTGCTCTATCATCCTAGGATATAGAAAATCCTCCCTCACTGACATATCTAGGCTAGGGTACCCTGGGAAATATTGTTTCTCTCCATGCCAATTATCCATCCATAGGATCACCTCCCCTCAGCCAACCCTGAACCATGAAGAATCTTGGAAGATATCCAAAGGATAAACCATTTTTTCTCCATCCTAGATAGTATATTTCTGTCCCAATCCTCCCAAAAAATTCTGTATTTTATTATCAGAGTTTTGGCCCACATTGGGATTCCAACATGAAAATCCCAAGAAAACTGAACCAACATGTATACATTCCATTATATCAGAGTGACACCTCATTCCCTAACCATCTACACAAACTGATACCATGAGGCCCAATGATCCCTACATGTATATTTGGAATCCCAAAAAAATCTATTCGTAATCATCTCTATGGAAGAAATAATATCCGTAGGAGGGGTGATGATAGATAATACATTCATTAGAATCAAAGAGACCACAGTACATATCATTTCCACCTAACCCCAAAAAGAAAAAACCATGTTTTTATATTTATAATATCCCCCAGTTTTTCTATTAATCTGATCCTCAATGATGGAATTTCTCACCCAAGCATTAGAGATTGGATCCCTGAGGTACAATATTGGTAGTTGTTTCTACTGTACCCCCACAATTTATTGTATGCTCTGGTACCTCCTCCTAGAGAAATATGTAGATATAAAGATGAATCTCTTCCTTCCATTAATATGATGGCCACTCAGACCACCATAGACCCCCATGATCCACATGAAATTTACATAAGATGATCTCTAACCATTAAGAAAATTAAAAATGTCATCAGAAAAAATCAGGTGTGTATAGGATTTATCTGAGGCATGCGAGATATAAGATTGTATTATTCGGTCTAGCAGCCCTCTATGAAGGATTTGAGATAGATCTTACTCATCAATGAGAATGATAGAGGGGGAAAGGGGGTCCCCTTGACTCACACCTCGCAAATTCTTGAAAAATACAAACCCATTCCCTATAAGATATGTAGAGATCAATGGCGAGGAAATACAATGGAAGGATTAATCAGAAACCCATTCATGGAACCCAAGCACACTCATGACATGAATTATTAAACTCCATTCAATTATGTTATATTTATTCTCCATATCCATATGAAAAATTAAATTGGACCTCAACACCTTCTTCTTCACATCCTCTAGAAACTCTGGAGATACTCCCACTGCCACTGGATATGTCTATCTTGAAAAAACCCCAGTTGTTCTTGTTTAATGATACTCAATATTACCTTATTCAGTCTCCCGATCAATACACTATCCAATATATTGTATGAGATGTCGCAAAGTCAAATTTTTCTATAATTGAAAATAGATGATGGATCATTAAATATATGTACAGGAACCATTCTATAATCACACGTACCCCAATTGAGGGAACCCCATAAAGAAATATGGAACTCCCTCATAAACTGTATGCCCAAAAAATCCCCAAGCTTCTACAAAGATGACCCTAGGGAACCCGTCCACCCTAGGACAACTCTTCCGAGGCATGCTTCGAACAACCTCCCAAACCTCCTCCCTAGACGAGACAAAAATTTTCATATCATTATTAGCCCTGCCAACCCTCCTATAAATATTTAGGAATAAAATCTTCCTTCTCACAATTAGAGAAAACCTCCCATGAGTTCACTGCCCGACCAACTTCTAGTAGCAATTCGATGTCCTCTGATGCAATCTTAACTACAAAATCCACATCAGAGGAGAATGAGCCATCTTCCACCCAGATATTTACCTTCAAATGTAGCCACTCATTTAGACAATCATGGAAGTACTAGTTATTCCTATCACCCTCCTTGAGCCACCTCACCCTATCTCTATGCCTGAGCCCGCTCAATACCTCCTAGAGTCTTTTCACCAGAAAGGCTCGCTTGTCACAAATATAAAATAAGATGGAATCATCCCAGTTTTGTTTATATAGGAATTTAATTCAGTCAATATCCTCCCAAAATACTTCCACTGATCCATTTGAATGAGTATTAGTCCTAGGCCATCTAATAATATCATTCTTGAGTCTCTTCAGTTGTCTTGATAGCCCCACTCACGCTCTTCCCTCGATCTCGTACTTCCAGTAATCTTTCATCATTTGATGAATTCATCATACTATGTCAATTCAAATAGAACAGAAAGGATTTACTCTCCCCACTACCTACCGTTAGTTCCACGAGTAAGGGTGAATGATATGATATCCCATGAGAAAGATGTGAAACCAATGTTCTGTAGAATGATTCTAGGCCCCAAATGGTGTCCAGGAACCTATCTAGTCTACACCATATTAGACTATCACCTCAATGGTTATTACACCATGTATATATGCAATGTTGTAGGCCAAGATCCAGGATCCCCTTATAGGCGATTTGGTAACTGAAATCTAGCATACCATGGTTAAAGGCCATTGTCCCACTTCTCATTTCTGATATGTCAAAAAGATAGTTGAAGTCGCTGCCCTTAAAACATGAAAAACATGACACAAAAAAGGACCCCAGATATTCTAAAAAGATACTTCTTTTCAAATAGTCAGTACTAGTATATAGAAAGGAAAACAAAATTTTCAGAACTCTGAACATGATTTTCACTATGATACATTGCTCCTCCACCTTAACGGGCTCTACTTAAAAAAACCACTTCCAAAAAACCCAAATGTGATTGTTAACTAGATTTCCATTAATGTGAAACCCATACCCCTAACTCATAGTAAATGTGCGGATCTTACTCGTATCCTGTTTGGTTTACATAACCACAACCATCGACGCAGCACATTTCATTGATTCATCCTCTAAAAAATGAACTCGTCACCCGACCCACCAGTATTCGAGCATTCCAAATAATCACCGAAGACATTAATGTATAAAGATACCCACTTGATGGTTAAAAATATTTGATCTCAGAATGAGTAAATCATTATAGCAACCCACCCTGGACATAGAATGCGTCATCATATGATATGGCTTTACCAAGGAGCAACCCCTCTTCGACACAAGAACCATCTCTTTCATCGGACTATCCTCTTCCTCCAATAAGAAAAATTGGTTTTCCAACATCACAGTGGGTGTCAAAGGAGGATCCTTCTCTTGAGTGAAATAAACCATAAATAACCTCAGTGACGACATGCGATCCCCCCCAATTTCATTTTTATCCCCCTTTGTAAGGCCACACTTTAGAGGCACCAAATGACATTCACCGCCACAACCTATCGAGGCCAACATCATCATCTTCAGTGGGCATAGAGACAACCCCGAAGATATACGAACCTCTATAAAGGCAAGAGAGAACCTACAAGGAATGTAAGTAAGAGGCTCCGCATGCATCTTAGCTTTCCCTTTGGAAGAGAGGAATGATGATGCCAAAGGATACACTTAAAATGAGCCGTGATTTTGGGTTTGAAGAAGACCCCTCCTCAGACCCCAACAACCACCAACCAGGAACCACAACACCCTTTGACACCGAACCAACCCACTACCATGATTCAGAAACAAAATCCTTCTTTAATGACCAAGATTTGACATAATACAAATTTTCCACTGAAGGCGCCACATCCTTGAGCCCAAACCCCTCAAATGACGATGATGGTTGATTAATCTTCACCACTTTATCCACATTCTGCCATACATTCCATCCATTCAAACCACCCATGATTTCTCTATGAACCTCAACTGAAACAATATGACGTGACTGAGTTTCTAAGTTATGCCAGAACTAAGAGTTCCCATTCCCCTTCCAATAAAACTCCAAACAATCACCTTGGTACCCACATGTAGAGTATAATACCTAGGGATACTGAAACATGAGGTGTTTCTAACAAACAAGCCATTTTGGATAAAAATTCAAAATGTGCACTAGGAAATTCATCACAAGGTTCATCTCAACACAATCCCATAGGTTGTTCGCATCCAACAAACACTCCAACTTATCATCTAAGAAAAAAATCCCCAACACATTCCCCAACACTATCAGAATCGATGGACTATGAAGCGGGAGAGGCAACCCGTAGATATTTATCCACAGTCCCCACATACATGATTCTTTTCCGTAGTGACACTCCTAGGCCCATCGAGATATAGAAAAGTGTGAGGACTGAAGGACCTTCCCTCCCTCGAAAAATCCTGTACAAAAATCATCTCTAGAGGAAAAAAGATGGTAGAACATGAAATTTGATTACTTCAAGACCGCAACCCCGCAAAGGAGATCCCAAGGTCCCACAAAATCCATGAAAACCTCTAATGATGGCTTCAAAAGACAAAACCTAGAAACTAGCGTTAACCTATAAAACTCTGCCACACTCTCCAAAACTTTCCCTGATATCACCACCACCAGAACCCCATCCAGACATTCCACCCTTCGATGGTCCATCTAAATCGGAGGGACAATAATCAAAGAAAGATCCTCTTCCAAGAATCCCATGCAGACCACCTCATTAATGTATTTGGGCTTGATAGAACTATCTAAGACACCATCAGCTGTCTCAATCACCACAAGAGCCGAATCACCATAGGTAGTAGGAACCCCATATGAGGATCCCCCTGAAGCTCCGATGGAATCTGCCGAAAGCCCCTCCCCTATGCTTCCTAACTCTAACCCTATCTCCTCTCATGATGTGTTATATCATTGATCCTCTTTGTTTTGGATCATGCTACTCTATATAGGTTTATATATTATTCATAATCTGAGTCAGATGTTCGAATATAGTTATATGTTATTTAGCACCAGTTGAATCACTATCTCCACCATCATTATAATGTATAGGAGGAAAATTCATACATGGATTATGTTTATTGATACATTTCTAGTCCTTACACTAGGAAACAATTCTAAACTATGGAATACACTAGATTATGTTATGTATCATAATGCATAATTTCAAAATACAAAACATATATTGGAAATTTTATGCATATAATTTCTCATAATCCAAATCATGAGCTCTGTCGAGACATGTTTAATTTTAAATCATTAATAGTGGTATTCATGAAAAATGTGAATTATTTTAAGCATCTCCCCCAAGTGTGTTAAACTGGTTGCATAGTAAGGCTTATTTTCATATACCATGTTACCAAGAGTAAAGTTCAGAATGCCTTGAAAGAGTTATTACTCATCAACACAATTTTTCCAGAACCACATCCATATGTCATATATAGAAAGTGATATATTTTCAAATAATACAAACATAATATCTATATTACTAAATTTTTAGGATGTTCTTATATACTTATCATCAAATTCTATCATAAGGTAATTTTTCCCGTATCAATGTTTTTATGAATATAGTATACAAGGATGGTACTAATCCTCTATTGATACCAAATGTTATTCCCCACACCAAAAAGTGCAGATTCAACACATTATTTTATTACATTGGCCTGATCACAAGAAATAAAATCATGAAGGACTAATCGGTTTAGTATCCTTGAGAAAACTAGATTCAATCAAATATTTTTCATTTCATTGTAAATTTTAAAACAACATAGTATCTCCTCTGAAAACACTCATAACTATTACACAATCCCTGTAGGTCAGTCATAATATACCCCTTCAAAAAATGGGAAAAAAATGAAACTCATAGAAAGTGGGGACCTTGAATGCTTAATAAGGGTAATCAATATAGTAAAAGCCTTCAAAAATAAGGACAAAATTCAAGAAAATAAATAATAAAAATTGAATAAAAAGAATTTTAAACATAATCTTCAACATAATTTAGAAATAATAAATACATTAATTCCATTTAAAAATTCACCTTGATATTATACTACTCAAATAATAACATATAATATCAATAAAAATTATCATAATGAGGGAATGCATAATTCTTGACATCATAAACAAACTGTCAATGCATCATCGAATAAACCTTACAAAAATGGGTAAATATCCAAACTATTTTTTTCTATTGGGCCTAATGATGAATTGAGGGGATATATGGGGACCCACCCAAAACATACTAATTCCAATGCATTCCTCTTATGATAGAGGGAAAACATAACCAATATAAATTTGTATACTTATAGTAGAATATGAAATCATTCTACAATATTCATAAATAATGAATGCAATAAAAATAAAACATCCAATGTCAACATATTCACAAACCCTTCAATACAATATCATAGGTTGTATCAGAATAAATCAGCCTCATTTAATCATATGATCTGATAATTGGTGTTGACATTGAAGAGAATAATCAAAACTAAATAATTAAAAACTTTTTTAGACAAATTCTCCTTCTTTTTGAAAATTATTATATTAAATTGCTTAAAATTTTAAAAAGAAAATATTTTATTTGAAAATAATCAAGTATTATTTTAAAGTAAGAATCAAATCATTAAGGTTTTTTTATGAAAAAATGATTCTCACTCTATATTAGAT
Source organism: Viscum album (assembly GCA_963277665.1). Classification (NCBI taxonomy): domain Eukaryota; kingdom Viridiplantae; phylum Streptophyta; class Magnoliopsida; order Santalales; family Viscaceae; genus Viscum; species Viscum album. The sequence continues at coordinate 1,842,834,988 of OY728132.1, read as the reverse complement.
AATAAATTTGTCTCGTACTTTTTTGAAAAAAGAAAACAAAGTAGCACATATGGAAAAGAAAAATAGATTCATTTTTATAAATAAAACATGGGTACCAATTTTATTAAACAATTATAGAATAATGGTAATAATTTTTTTGTAATATTTGTTTATGAATCATGGACATGGATGACAAAGATTTCACATTAAATTATTATATTATGAAATCATGGGTAATAAATTTATTGAAAAATTAATCTTTACCTTGTACTTTCTTTCATTAGAGGATGCGTTAACCTCTTGTATAATTTTTTTATTAAATTTTTAATGGAAAAATTACATATTTATGATAACATATATTATACTATTATATTTTTTTGGTTAATAATATTTTAGTAATAGAATTGTTTCAGTTGTTAACTACTCTTTTTTGTTCTGCATGTTTTGTTGTCCAATTTATGTTTATAGTGCATAAGATACAGTTTACTCAAATCCAAAATTTTATTTAGTTAATAAAGATTATATAAATTAATTATATTCATTTTCATAAAAAATTTTAAATGGTTGATGTTTAAAATTAATCTCATCGCTTCATCGAGACAGTAGGTCATACGTACAAATGAGCGATGATATCATTTCCATAATGGTTAAATCATATGGAATTGGATGGTATGTTAATTTTAATGAATAAATATCATGGAATATTAATAATTTATGTCAATTATACTCATCAGTATAGCCATCCAAATAATTTAGTGTAAAATAAGTATTTACATCACATAGTGGAGATAATAAGATATACGTAGCAGTATTGTAGTAGGTACTGTAGTATTACTGTAGTAGGAATTGTGTAGTAATGTTGCAGGTACTATAGAGGGAACTATCGCAGGCACTGTTTGGAACTGTATCAGCCGGGAATATTCCCATGTTTGGGACTTTGGGCCACAGATTTGTTCCCTGAGTCCACTAAGGTCATCGGGCAACTCAGGACTTCAGGTCAGTATGGCCTTTGGGACACCTCAAGGACTTCGGGCCACCTCAAGGCCTTCAGACCACCTTAAGTGCATATACAAACTAGACAACCTACAAGGAACAAGCTTCAGAAGGAATATGGGCAAGGAGCTTTCCCCAACACAGAAGCTAAAAAGATTTCAAGAATGAGAGGGTATGGCACCTAACATCGGGACAAGCCTATGAATGCACGAGAAATCTTGTCGAACAACAATGCAGAGGTGGACAACTGATTTCACGATGAAGATTGGGGGTAGGAGAAGTTCCAAGTAGTTAGTCTAGGTTGTGTGTAATGTTTGAATCCTACGGTAACTTAATTCCTCTAAGGAATATGGTCCATGTAATACTTACGCCTACGGGCCTTGTAAGGGTTCCACCTCACCCCTTTAAAGGTGGATTATTAAAATCAATAAAAAATTAAGGCCATCGGGCCATTGGAGGAAAATAATCACAATAACCGTTAATTATGTATACGATATTTTAATTGATAATATAGTATAGAAACATCATATGAAGAATATGTATATGATGAAATAAATTGAATTGAAGTGGTAAAACAATTACATTTTCTTTTGAGTATCTCATTTAGATTTCCACAAAAGGACTCCATAGGTTTGTTTTATGCTAAATAATATCATGAAGGATGAATTAATGTATGTTTAGAGAAAAAATGGCTATGGTTTGGTCAATAAAATGTCTTTATAGGTATTGATAATAGTGATGGAGGCGTTTCCTTTTATATGAGAGGGGAGGGGAATTTTATGAAACTCAAAAACTATTATTTTATTACAAATTGATTTTTGATTAAAATTTATCCAAAGTGAGTTACTTATAAGATAAGATATATATTGGTATTAATCATCAATAGAAGAAAAATTATACAAGTTTGGATTTTATTTTAATCATTATCACTGTTTATTTAACCTTAATTAATCAATTTAATTTAAATTGTAGTAATAAAAGTTTATATATTAAAATGTTATAAATATTTACTTATATGTTTCCTATTTCCCATAAATGGATATTTTATGACATTTTAGACCATAAAATAATTGTTGTGATATTTTTAATTATTTTTACGATTTTAAATAAACTGAAAAATTGATATTTTTATAAAATATCAATAGTTCAACTTTTGACAGTGTTCAATATTTTGACGTCAAATAAAATACAATAAGAATTATACCTTTTAACCAGAAAACTTAATATAATCTTAACATGTAATATTCTCATATATAATTCATGTAGTACCATAATTAATTCAAATTATATTTCCTTTAATATTTCTAATATCATTTATTCTCTATTTCTATTAATAAAATTATTTATACTTCACTATTATGTCATCATTAATTGTAGTTATTTTGTCTCTAATTTTTTTAGTATTTTACCATGATTTATATGGTTATATTATCTTTCAAAATAATATTTATGATATTTTTTATCTCCTAGTGATCTCTATATTAAAATTATTATACTCATAAGAAATTTTTGTGTGACATTCTATCACATTCATGATTTTAGTAATATTCATGTCATATTTAGGTAAAAGTGTCTATTACATGATAAAAGTTAATACATTATATGATAGGTTTCAGATTTATTCATCCAATATGTTTTCTAGAGGTTCTAGGGAGATTTTATAATATTATTTTTACCATTAATTACCTGATATTTCCTTAACCGCGGTAATAAAAATATAACAAATTTTTATATTCATAATGTAAGAATGAAAGAAAACAATTTAAATAATTTTATCCCACTAATAAAAAAATATCATATTCATTTTTAAAAACTAAAAACTTATTATATTGAGTAATTAAATTAAAATTACTCCCATCGATGGAACGTGAAAATGGTTTTTTTTTTAATTCAAAAACCATCAAATTATTAACATATTTTTACTCCTATTGATGGAAAATTTTCTTTTCAATTACAATTTAGTATTTACACTATTCATGAAACATATCATCATAATAATAAAAAAAGAAACAAATTAAATTTTGATATTAGGATTTCAAATATTATATTTCTTTTCTCATACTTAAAATATAAATGTATAACATATTATATTTAAATTAGGTTCTCCATTAAAATGATGAATTTTTTAGAATCATAATTTTTTAATGCATTAACATGGATTATTTATTATCTAATTCCTGTGAAATGAGTATGATATTTTTAAAATAAATTTATAATTTATAAAATATATAAATTTGTTAATTTATAAATAATTATTTGTAAAAACATTCAAAGGGCATGTTTGATAGATCTTGGTTCACTCAAACTTGATGGTGAGTGCATTGAAAGCTATTGAATTATTTAAAAATATGTGTTTCAGAGAATATTTGGGAGTTAAATTTGTGGAAGATCATTAGGAGTGAATATTTGAGAAGAAAAAAACATTTGAATTCAGATATTTTGAGTATGATCATAAAATTTAGGTGATATGATGTTGATATTGAGACCAGTGTTAAGAAAAAATGTGTACAATTTTCGAAAACTAATGATTATGTTAGGGAGGGATATATATCCAATTTAAAAGAAGTATAAAAACAATGATGTGTATGATGATTATAACATAAGTTAACTTGGTAGTAAAATATCAATCTATGTGGGATTTTTTATAGAAATTGTTTTATGGTGGTTCTCATATGAAAAACAATGTATTCTTATCGAGAGTTAGAATGAGTATTTCTAGATATAGATCAACATCATTCCTAATATTGTGGTAATTGAGGTTCAGGAAAAAAATTTATATTTGGTAATATATAATGTATTCTCCCAATATAAAAATTAAAACAATTGAATAAATATATTTCTTGGGATAATAAAAAGACGCAGTAAGGAGTATGATTCTTGTATTTGGTCTAAACCCAAAAACAAATCATGGAATTATATTACTTAAATTAATCTACTAATTTTCTTGTAAGATTAAGTGTTTATGGTGAATAATGAATATTTTTTACTTCTTAAATGATTTACGATTATCAAAAAACAAAAAAAATTCATAAAATATTAAGTTGATGTTATTTGATACTTTTTTTCCCAACCGATTAACCCACTAATTGTGTAGTTACATGGTCCATTGGGACTAATATATTCGATCATCCATCTTTTAATATTTGAGCTGACTCTGGCTGTGTTGGATATAAATTCCATTTTCATTATAGTACCATGTTTTTGATCCCTAATAGGAATCAATAATATGTGATAAACTTTCTCACTAGAAATAATTGGAATATTATTCTTAATGATTTATTCTAGTGAATTCATATGATTATGAGATGATCCACCAAATGGATTTTTTCATTCCCTTGGTGATAATCATCTCTATCAGGTAGAGGATACTATTTTAATAGATCTTAATTATTATTATTCAGCATTACAAAAAACATTTACTAAATAATGGTTTAACAAAAACTTATTTAATTCTAGAGTAGTGATTTTTTCTGGAATCAACAAAAGTAATTTGGTATGTAATATCATTATGCACAATATTTTGGAATTTATAGCCTACTATATACTTAAAATGTGGTGAGTCGGGAACAAATATGAACACTAGATATATTTAAAAATAAATCATGATTAAAATCAATAAGGAAATGTATTTATTATATTTTTTGATTTTTTTGAAAAACTAAATAATTGAATAGAGAAATATAATTATATATAAATAAATTCAAATGATGATGAGGATTATTGATCAAAAAATTTTACGAAGATGATAACATCATATGAAATCATTGAACACAGACTAATTTTTTTTCACTAATAAATAATTATCTTTATCAACTGTTTTTTATTATAAATTTATATTCCTTTTTTGAAGATTATTTTAATCTCCTAAATTATTTTTTGTGTCATTATTCAGTGTCCTAAATATGATCCGAGGTACATTAATGTTGTAAATTTGCTGATAAAATAACAACATTAGTTTCTCAAAAACATATGTCACATACTTTTGAATATTGTGAAGAAAATATTACTTAATCTATATCCATTATTCTTTTAAAAATAAAAATATAAATATTCAATATGTAATATGATATTTGGTAATATATTAACAAAGAAAATAAATATATGGTTCTAATAAATTAAACTAAAAAATTATCATAAAATAATTAAAATATAGACATGCCTCACAATATTATATGAATCATTGATAACATAGAAAAAAATATGCACATATTATATATGAAAAATAACATGTTAATAAATATTTAGCGTCTCCTTCAAAAATGTTCCATTTTAAAAATTACAAATCATTACTTATTTTTCTCACATTAAAATAAGTCTTGATAAAATTTAATGTGTGATTATACTTTTAAAAATATAATTATATTTTATATTTAGGTTGATATACTGATTATTGTTGACTTTACTATCACTCTAATATTTCAGTCAATAAAAAATTATAATATTTAATGTTTTAATTTTTAAAACATGTTTTACATGATTGATGGAATGTTTATAGGCTAATAAAGTCATTACCTACCTTAAGATTTAAATTTTTAATTATTTTACTATTCAAAAATAGCTAACATACTATTCATGACATATCCAAGATTTAATTATATATAAAAAATTAAAACCATGTAGAAAAATTTCCAAAAAAAATTCATTTTTCATTTTTGTTTTAACATATGATAGAAAAATAAAAAATGTGGTATTTTGTTGTGATGCAAATTTCTAAAAATTATGGACATTTCACTAAAATAAATCCAAATTTTAACAGATATATTTCATATTTGAATATAGTATTAAAATCATAACACGATTCTTATATTAAGTCTACAGTTTTTCGAAACTGTTTTTCTATAGTATTATGATTATAACCTGAGGTATAAAGGTCTGATTAAGGTGTTTCATAATCTTTTGAAAGGATATTAAATTCAATAAATATAATTAATTTATAAAAAAAATATCATTCATATATTTTATAGGTATGATTGTGGTCATAAATATTGTATGTCATGTTGTTTTAAATTCATAAAATCTGTTACGTCAATTAACTTACATAAATCGCCCATGTGAATCATCAGTGTGATTTTCAATCTTGATTCACATAAATTAATTTAGTAAATGAAGTCATCCACAAGAATTTTACAGTGTGATTTTTTCTTAGGTGATTCAGAAACATGATCAATTCACCTATGTGTAAATTAAATATATAAGTAATATTTTCTTACATTGTATAATTTCTTAACCGAGTCAACTAATTTTATTTGATAGTCTTGGATATTATTGTAATACATATTTATTATTATATTAGATATTCATTTACAACGGAATCATCATGTATAACATGTTAAATCTCCTCCACCCCCTCAAATTAGATTGGATTATTATTATTTTAGTTTTTGTATGAAAACTAAATTAAAAGGGATTTTGGATCATAATTTTCTAGGTAAATTGGATATTATGCCAATATGCATGAGGGTAGGTCATGAGATTTTATGATTTAGGTTAATATAGTGTATTATGTGAAGGGAGTTGGGTTTTGGTGACCTTAATATATTTTGACGTCATGTTAAATATTATACATATATATAGTTAATTAAAGAGTGATGCTTGAATGGACATTTAGAATGAAATAATACAACGAAATTGGTTTATATATAAGGGTGTGTATATTTTATGAATTGTACAGTATAATTCATAGTAACTAATAATATGTAAGGATATGATAATCCACTAATTTACATTTGATCTTCTATACCACCAGCTCATTTTGGTTTGTTAGGAAACAACTATATATTATGATATTAAAATCTTTTTGGCATAAATGACGTTGAATTTGTTTTTATTAGGGGATAATATAAGGATCATAAATTATTATAGATACTTAATTTTATATTTATGATTGAAGGGTTTTCTCATATTATTTATATTGTGTTTTAACGTGACCTTCAAGGTTGGTTTTGGAAGATTGTTGTCTGGTAAGTTTTTGATGTACACATGATGTGTATAATATATCTAGGTTTTATTTCATTGATGAGATTATCATATTTTAAATAGTTTTTTTCATTTTTGTTTTATTATATGAAATTCATGATTTTCTTAGGGCATAATTTGATTGCTAATTCTCAAAAATTTTATGGATTTTTCCTGTTTTAATAGATATTATATTTGTTAATAATTTTTTAAAGTAGGAACTTCCATCCGTTTGAGTTATTTGTACCCTAAGTGTTAGTCACTAACTAATGGCCTATTGATAGAAGGTGTTAAGAGTCACACTCAATTTTATTACTAGAATAATAGGATTTATGGGATAATAATGTGGTATAAGAGTGGTATAAATTCATTTATTTATGGTTTTTATTTCTTTAAGACAATTAGAGGTAACATTTTACAAGGTATTAGGGATCTTTTTTACCAGCGAGATAGTCTATCCGGGGGTGTGGTGTCCAATTCATTCTTATCTATTTAATTTAATAGTATAATAAAATATTCATGTACAAGAGAATTTATTAGATGGTTCAGTTCGGTTAGTACTATTTTAATTGATATAAAATTGGTATGTTATATTTTATGATATACAGAGACTCATTTGTAGTGATATGGTAATGAATGTACTTCTATGGAATCTTTAATCTTGTATTTATTATACTGAATGATGGATTACCTATATGTGATATGACATTAATTTCAACATTGAAATCTTCTTATAGGGATTCCATTATTTGTGATTTGATAGGTTGATTTATTAATGGTTATACATTATTTTTATAACATTTGAAACATTCAATGTTTCTTTAAAAAATGTATATGTACTATTATTTTATTTCACTTGTTATATGTAACCAGTCGATGCTAGAATCCATTTTTAAAATGAAGGGATCCTATATAAATGGAAATTAACCTTCTTTTTTTATATGTCTGATTTCATTAAAATTCATTTGAATATACCTGTAGAATAGTTTTCAGTTTATCATCATGGTTAGGGTTTTATCACACCTATAGAGTTTCAGTGTCCTCTTATTATAAATTAATTTTCTAGTGGTCATTGAACTATATATATTAAAATGATTATATTGGTTATCACTTGGCGATGTCAATCATATATTCCCAAAAGAAATCCAGAATAATGAGTGCATTGTTATTTAGGTATCCATGTTAATATTTATGTTCAACATATTACATATATGTTCTTTTAATGAGGGATCATACATATATATGGGAATCGATTGTTCCATTAACATTTGATTATCTTCCAAAACCTATATGTTTTACCATATCGATATTCATTAGAGAATCAATATGGTGTTTTACTATTTTCATGAAGAACATGCATATCATTATTTTCATGAGGCCACAACATAGAGTAAAATATATGATAGATTCATGTCTACTGACCAATTAAATGTATTTTTGAAATATAGTATCATTATTATATTTTTTTCATAGATGTATTTTATGAGTTCTACATATATTAATATAAATTATTTCTAAAACCCATGGTTCTAATACGATCTATAAAATATAATATTAGTGATTCTATAATATATTCTAGATTCCCATATTTCATGATAATAGAGTAAATATTTGTAAAGGAGATATAGTGTATAGAATCCATTATGATTCACCTATATGTAATATAATTTCTTTAAAGTATGTTATTTTCCTTTTCCATAGAATACTATATATAGTGGTCTGTAATTTTTTTAGGATTTGTTAAGTTTTTCCTATAAAAAGGAATCTTATCGATACATAAAAACTATAACAATGGATAATAACTATGTGGATTTGTGATAAATCATTTTCACATGTAAAAAAATTGATTTTCATGAAAAATTATCTTTTTGGATTCATGATATATGTGGATTTTTACATGGGGGATTATTCTTATCATAAGAATCATTTGAGTTGTTGTATATGAATATGAAGACCTCTAATCCCTCAAAAAATAAATAAATAATAAATAATTATTTATAAAAAATCATTATTTATTTGGATTTCATTAAAGATAAATGTTATTACTTTTAAATATGAGATTTCCATTTCGAAAGAAAATGTTAAATGATGATATTTATACATTATGTTTGGAAAATAATTAAATTTATTATTTATTATTTATTATATTAAAAGTTTATCTCTATAAATTATTTACATAATTTTATTTATGAATATATTTATTAATATCTTCATAGTTAAATATTTTTAATTGGTTGCAGAGGAATACAATATGTAGAAATAAGGCTTTCATGTGATGTAATATTCATGAAATTAAATCGAACAAGATTTATGTTATATTATTTTAACTAATATATAATTACCTATAGTTTAGATATATGTTTTTTGTTGATTTTATATAACTAATTAATATTGTATTTAAAAATTAGATAATTTCATGTAATATATAATAATTTATATTTTAAATTTTCTATAGCTCATAATTAATTAGTTTGAAATGATCATGTTAATTACCTATTTGGGATATTATTTTAACCATAATAAAATAATATGCGGTGATTAATTTTATAATGATGTAAATGATGATAAATTTATGATATTTTTATATTCTAAATTATTTTCATAACTGTAATTGAATAACAAAATGTTTATAATCCATTAATATCATATATTTTGACTGAATTCCATAAAATGAATTATATGAAAGTGTTCAATTTAGAAAATGAATATATGTTCACTATAATCCAAATTATTTGATCTATAGAACGAATAGAAAAATTATAAATTATAAATTTTTAACTATATTTATGATTTTTTTATAAATGTTTACCTCTTATTAAAATTTATTAATTATTTATTAATATAATTTACTCCTAAAACCATTCATTTTAATAAATTTATTATATGATCAATATTTTTAATCATTAGTTTAAAATTATTAAACTACTTCTAAGTTATCATATATGAATATAAAGAGTTACATGGAAGGTAGGATAATGAATTTAATATTCATTTAATTTGAAATTAGTATATAGTTAATGTAATTATCTTGAATTCAGTTATTAATTATAGTTTATATATGTAAAATGTATTATTGTTACTATGAATTGGTATCTCTCTTGAGTATAGTATCTATGGGTAGAGGGACATTGACTTGGACATCCCACTAGCATGGAGGATTTTGTTTTACTAAAAATGTGGGCTTTAGATATCATAGAATAAATCTTACTACTGATGGAATTTCAAATTTATTATATTCATAAATCTATATGTTAAATTTTTAGGTAAATAATTCAAATAATTTATTCATATATTTGAAATAATGACTAGTATCTATTTTTGTGTGAGTAACATAAATTGTGATTGGTTTTAATAGTTAGACACAATTATGGTTTAAACATATTTTTTTATTTGAATGAATGTGATTATAACCCGAATAATTAAAATAATTAATTCATGTAGAGGGATAAAATAATATAATATTGTGTGATTAAAACCCCTCAATTAGTAATTTTTATATTCTTTCAAAAGAAAACACATGGCATTTTATCAATCATCCAATTGTGTTGAATCATGAAAAATTTTCATGTCATTTGTTTTTTTAATAAATGGTGGAAATGTATATCCATAAGAGTTAATTAAATAAACCAATTAAAATATTTCTATGATACTCATACAAGAAACCCAAAGATTTACGATTATTGATAATTATAGCTTGTTTTAAATTCATATGATGGATTCAAGAAACATGTTTTCAACTCAACTACCCATGAAGAATATGTGTAATTATTTTACTGATGGACTACCTAAATAGATAATATTTTAATGGAATTCTAATTTTGACAAAAGATCATAGTGAATCATGTATCATGGATGAAAAAAGGAAATATATATGGGTCAATAATTTTTATTGGATAACATTTAATAAAATTCCATATTGATTATATGTAAATCACGAGACTCATCTGATAATATTTTATATTGTATAATAATATCATTATAATACTCAAAAAATGACTCTAATACTAATCATTAAAAAAAGAAATGTAATATAAGAAACTATTAATAATAGTTAATTAATTTTTTTATTGAGTATGTAAAATTGTATGTGTCAAAAACCTATTACAAGGTAACCATATGTTAATGTTATTCAACACTTGAATCTATATAATCATGAGATAAATCTGATGATTCAATTACGGTTTCAAAGGAATAAATTTCATAATGTTGTAAGGAAAATTAGTATCTACTCATATAATCAATATGATTGAGAATTCTAATTAATATGTGAAAATCATGATATATTATACTTATGGTGGTTGTTATAGAATTAATTGTGTTTTTAAGGATAAAAGTGTTATAAAATTGAGAATGCGTTATATAAAATTGTCAATTTTTTTATAAATCTTATTAGGATTGATCAACTTGGGATATGTTATGTTGGTCCATGTGAATTATAGACAACACATATTGGTAAAAGTGCAAACTAGAATATGAAAAGTTTATTTTGATTATCCGAAAAATGTATCTCTGAAGATAAAATCATACTCATTGAATCCAAGAATGATCCAGAAAAAAATAATTATTCAATAATATAGAATTATAGGGAATTATTCATGATGTTTAGGTTAATAAATGTACTTTTCAATTAATGTATTTGGGTTATAGGTATTAATAAATTGGTTTTTAAAAGGTATTTGATTCGATGGAAACTTGTAAAAATGTTGTAAATATAAAGGATTCTAAAATGAAGTTAAGTGTTGATAGATCTTGTAGATTTCATTAGTATGATAAATAAAGGAAATTATGTGTCAATTATTTACTAGTAATAAGATATAAAAAATTGTAAATTTGATTATTGATATGGGTAATGTTTTATGGACTAGATGATTATAAAAAATGTTGTGTCAGATATTTTTTTTGTGAAGGAAAATTTAGCCTATTTTAATTATTATATTTCATGATGGGTATTAACAATCACCGTATGTATTTTGTGAATATTTCTTTGTGTAAATTTATGTTCGGTGGTGGGAGATATATATTTTCAATAGAATACATTTATTTCTCAAATAACCTCCATGTGAATGAATTATTTTCAATGTATGGTATATCTCCATCATAAATAGAGCTCTATGAATGATCAATTATTGACATAACGTACATTAATTCATAAATATGCCCATGAAATGGTATAATTGTGATGTGGTAGATATTCATTGAAAACTAGTCTAATGGTAGATTATTTATAATGGATAGTGTTTATCATAAATATGGTTTCAATAAATGCGATAAATATATATTGAAATGATTTTTTTCAAATGAATAGCCTATACATCATAAATACCTACCAAAAATGAATAATCTACAAAATATATCAGTAAATACATAGTTCAATCAATTGAACTTTTATGAAAAAATAAATTTTCACAAAAAAAAATACATCATAATTAATCAACTATAAATGCAATTCTCCATAACACCTTATTTAGTTCATACACCCCAATGTGTCGTTATATTCTAGGAATTCTCCTAATAAATATTCATAAAACATTTCTATGTTTATCTAGTGTATATTATGAGTTTTTATATATAATAAATATACAATGTGCGATCTTGACACACAGTGAATGTTCCTTGGTTTATTATATAAAATTTGTGATCAAAATATCATTTTACTAATATTATTTTATTAAGAAATTATTTTTTATTGATTATTTATATTTATTAGTTTTTAAAATTATATAATTTGAATGTATCTTTCAGCTTTTTGGATTCATTTATATCAAGATGTTGTATTTCTAATTTTTTTATTTAAATAATTTTAATATTTTAGTTTGTTAACAATAATTATATTATAAACTATAATTTTAAATATCAATAGATCATTATAAGTAATAATTAAAATTAAATTAAAATTATTTATCAAATTCATAAAAAAATATTAAAAGTCATTATAAATTATTAAAGGTAATATATAATAAAAAATAATAGTTATAATTATGGGAAATTATTGAAATCAATAATAATTTATGAAACAATATTATTAGTAAAACATGGATACTTATTAATTAGTTTTGGTACTTTAAAATGATTTGAAATAGAGTATGTTGTTGATAGGTCCACATACGGAGACCTTAGATTTTTAGTTGACTTTTAGGTGATCACCTCACTATGGTTTCCCAAAAAATCCATTAAAGATAATTTTTTGCCATTTTTATAGATTTGAATCAATGGTTGATAGGAATTAAGAACATTAATTTGATCATAATGTGAATAGTATGGATATACCATCCCTTGTGAATGGAAATATCTAGCTTTTTTAAAATTTAGGGGTGATCACGCAACATGAATGAACCAGAATAGTTACATTTTTCTTAGTATGGGTAATTAGGATACCATCTCAGCAAGGATTGAACTATGAAGAAATTCAATTATCAGTCACCTTATTTTATTAAGGGGTTTCATTCCATGGATATTAGTGTAATTTGTGAAGAACCATGATTATATTTTTGGATCCGAAAATTGAAAATTTCTTTCTAAGGTTAGTTATTTTATCCATTTGATCTTACACTCAGAGAAATTAAATATGATGGATTGGGAATTTTGTGTTTTGTCTCTCAAAAAATTAATATTTAATAGTTTATATTGGGAATTTAATTTTGATCCAATATAGGTTATTAGATCCTCAGTTAAATTATGTGGTAATTTTTAGTTTCTAAACATAATTTTTTTCATCCTATAATATTTAATTTTTTTATTTGAAATTAGAGTAAATATTTAAATAGAAAAATAAACTAAAATTTATTGGGGTTTTCATTAATATAATATACTAATTGATTTTTATTTTTATTCTACATTTATGGATAAATTATTTTTGACAAATAATATAGATTATTTTCACACACATATTGTGTATTAGAGATATCATTAAATATTATTCATTTTTAAAGCCATTGAACGCGTTAAATTGAATTACATGATGTATGTTCTATAGACATTCTTCTCCACTGAAGGGAATTATGATATTATAAATGTTATGCTAATTAAAGTCTCAGTTATAGGTTCTGTAGATTCTATAAGGGTACCTAATTGATAGTATGTTCTGCCCCTAGTGGTCAGGTTTTTGATCCCCCATGTAATGTTTTCTATAATAAATCTACAAAATAATTTAAAGTTTATTTGGCGACTCCATGGGGTTAGGAATAATCTTCATAGTATAGGTATGTTCTCTCTTTTAATGTGTATGGTTTGGCATGGGTTCTACATTTGGATAATCCTTATAATATTCTGATATGATTTTGAAGGGGTAGGGTTCTAATGAATTTTTCCAACACTTCATGTGGTGAGAATCTATTCTATACACATTTATGATAACAAATGGGTTGAGTTATTTGAATATTTGGAAATAGATATATGGATTAAAGAGAATGATTTAATGTATGATATTAATTAGAATCTATATTTTGAGGATTTTAGTATGGGATTTAGTTTATACTAGGTAAGTTATTCAAATACATTTATTTTGATTCTCGATGATTCTTCATCACTTACATTTATCAACTTCAGAGTAATTTTATTTGTTGGGATCAATGTATTAATATTGAAGGCCTATTTCGTTATGATGGATCTAATGATCAAATGGTTGGAGGGCGTAACACTCGAGCATCAATTATTGTAAGAGAACATTTTTTATTAATAAAACTATAAAAAAATTAATATGTTAATATTAAATGAAAATATTCTAATTTTATTTTTTGAATATCGTCTTTTATATTACTATCAAAAATGAAACTAAATTGAATTTATCCAATTTTATCATTGAAATATTATTTGATGAATAATTATAAATTTATTATTTAACTAATCCTACTTTAATATATAATAATTTATTATAATATTAATAACTCAACATGTTTTTTTCCAAATTCATATAAATAATCATTATATTGTTTTGTGTTAAAAGATATATTTTTTTGAAAACATTTTTTAATTTCATAGTGTTTTTCCATTTTAATTTTTTAAAATAATCTATAATAATGAGTAATTCAAATTATATTAATATATCACATATCATACTATATTAATTTAAATACATATAATTATTATTAAAGGTCATGTAATAAATTTAAATAATGTGAAATCAACTTATGCTAAAAAATATATTTTTTTGAAAGCTTTTCTCCCATCACGTTTTTGGGTTTATTTTAATTTAAAATTTTCCACTTATTGGAATATAATTTTATGAAATGGTTCCATATTTATAATCTTAGTTTCCTAATTTAATACATAGTTCGCTTTAATTTTTTTACATTTGGAATAGTTTAAACTGTAAATATTTATTACCATTTTTAACATTAAAACCAGTTTACTAGGAGTTCATTTAAAAAGAAAGGATTTTAAATGTCCTAAAAAATTATATAAATACTATTGGATGAGTTTATTTTAAATATAAAACATAACACCATGGAATATCATTAATCTTTTCCCATTTCAACAAAATTTGACTTAATAAAAGTATAATTTTTAAAAAAATTATAACGGTGTCCTCTCTGTCACTTATAAGAGAGAACCACTTCTCCTAAATTATTCATATACATTGAGAAATTTATAAAAAAAACTACCTAGTAAAATATATTCATAAATACATCAACCACATTATAGTTTTTTCCTTCAAAAAAAACATACCCTAGGGCCCTAAAGTTGATATCTAATGGAGATCATTCAAGGAAGAGGCAATCATATTAATTGAACACATTCATTATTTATTCATTTTTTGAATATATAAATTTATTAATAAAAATTAAAATATACAATCACCTATATCTAATATAAATTTACATATTAATCGATTCATGTAAATATATTTATCCACCAGATTCTCAATTATATGAGAAATAAAAATCCCACTAGTGTGTGAGGCAGACAACAACCTCATAAACTTATGTAATTTGATTACAATAACTAATTCACATTAAATATAAAAATTATGTATATAGTAAATATATAATATACATACTAATAAATATTATTTGATAAATATAATATATCATTTACAATTTACCCTTCCACCCATTAAAAAAAGCTGATGTTGCTCGTGTATACATGTCAACTTTATCCTCCACGAAGAGATGTACTTTATTTTTAATATCCAAATTTATGGAATGATTATAAATATTTATATAATATGGGTATTAATATAAATATTATAATCAACATGAATAAAAATTATGAGAATATTAATCTATATCATATAAACAGTAACTAAATCTTCTATGAGGAAACATGCATGACAAAAAAACAGTTAACACCCAATATGATGATAATAATTAATGATTATTAACAAAAAGGAGAGAAGTTATTATAATTGGATAATAAATTATATTATATATAAGAATATTTTTATATTATGTTATTATAATACATCTAAATTTTTTATTAATGAGTTTAAATCATGTTTATCTATTTTGAATCAATGGTTGATGGGTTTCATTACATGACTTATTTTCATTGGGTAATATTAATATTTAATATATTTTTTATAAAAATATTATATATGAAATGTCCATAATTAAATTATTATTTATTTACTATTGAAATGTATATTTTTAATTTTTTTTATAGATAATCACTTTGTTAATTAATTATAACTCTAATGATACATTCTTTATAAGTGATTTCATCTAAATTTCTACTCCATTAGTAACTATTTTGTATTATTCACCTTTTTTATGAGGTTTTTATATTTTCTATTAGAAATATATAAAATGATTATATAAATATTCATTTTAATTATTGTTTCAATTATATCTTACTAGTTCATGTGGTTTGAATTCAATTGTTAACAAAACTTTGTGAATTTATTTTACAATAACATTTTATTTATTGTTCATATAATCATTGAAAGAATATTTTAGTCTATATTTTATAAAATCCATCTCTTTTTATATCTATTTGATATTTATTGTGTTTTAAATTATATTTTTAACTCTTCATCAGTATTGATCTTGACTAATGAAATTTGTTTATACAAAATGTTGGTCTTATTTTTCATTTTTATTAGGAATTTTTTTCTTCCATGATTATATATAATAATTTTTTTGAGAATTTTTTTTAACTAAAATTATTTTTAATCACCATTTTTGAAAATTTGAATTAATTTTGAATTTATATTTTATTGAATGTTTTTAATCCTTTTTGAATACTTCATTTTGTTACTATCTTTACTAAATGATAAAATGAATGTTTTTAACATATACATCAACAACAAATTTTCCCACACATATAACCATATTATATTATTTATATTATTTTAAAATCTTCTTATGGGTTATTTCGTAAAAATATAATATTAAAATATATTTTATTGTTTTCCTTCTATTTTCATCTATTGTCCAAAATATTTGATTTTATTACAAAACCTAAAATTTTGATTAATTGATGGTCATGTTTTGTCTCTTATTAATTTTTTTCTTCCATATTATCTTGAAACATTAACTGTATATTGATCATATATAATCATACATTACATTTCTGGTACATATCCATTTTCTTTTTATCATTGATATGCTTACTTCAGAAATCATGTATGATATAGACATATAGTGTCTTAAAATGAATGTTTTTTGATTGACCATGAATATATTGATATTCATTATTCATTAGAAATTATATATTATTTTTTGAAAAGTATTACTTTTAATGAGTTAAATTAAACATTCAATATATGAGTAAAAATGTGTACGTTCATTTATGGGTGGGTACATCTTTAAAATACCACCACAATGTATCTACATGTCTCACATGACAAACCATATGGCTCATCATATTAATTTTTCTTTTGTATATACCTACAGATATTTTAAAAAATCTACGAACATGGTTTTGATCCAGATTTTTGAAATTATTCGTTTCTGTCATTAAGAATTTTGATATTAGTATCCATGAGAATATTACATTATCATTGTCCATACATTCATTGCATTCTCAAGTCATTAATTACCTGGATTCTGATTTATCTTATTTACTTTATCATATTGATCATGACTTATATTCTCATGATAGATACCATTGTACAATACCCTTAATGAAATTTTTAGCTCACTCACTTTTAATGTATTTTTCCAAAATACAATGAATTTATTTTTGAAAGAGTTTTACTGATTTGAATAATTTACTTTTAATATATTTTATATATTATTACGTCTTTAAAAAAGTGAATCATGTATTTATCAATTTACTCAAGACTAAGGAACTTTTTGATACATCAATGTAATATAACTTGTATCTTATACCAATGTAATAATGTAGACACATTATCTATATTATTAGAGTCATCATGTTATAGGGGGTATCATATATTTTTATTAGAAACCTTGATAACTTGATATTGGAAAACACATAATTCATAATACAACCCAAATATAGACTATGAGGGTAAGTCTAAGTGTAGGATATTCAGAAATGGAAAAAATTATGAACCTCAAATTATAAATTTAAAAAATTCAATATATATTTATAATTACATCAAACAAATACAATGATTTAAAATTCATAATGTTATGAGATAATTAGATACATGAAATTGTTTAAAAAAAGTTCTTGGTAGAAATAATGATGTCATTACTGATAAAAAGTATAGATATTTACAAATTATGAAATTCAATACATCTGGTGTTGTACCGAAGTATATCAAAACCATATTAGAGAATAAAAACTTGTTTATAACTAATAAACATGTACATATGGAGAAACATAATGTTCCAAACACAAGATACACCAATGTTGGATCACATAATATAACAATAACTTATATTTTTTTGAAAACACTAATACATTGGTAGTAGAAAATGTATTAACTCTATGAAAATGATATTTCTACACTTTGGATGCAACAAAAGGAAAATGGTTATGTATAAATGTATCGTCTTAACGGAGACGATGATCCATGTAGGTCATTGATCTATAATACTAGATTTTATGAAGAAATATGAAATAATGAATACATATATTTTAATGCAGTATTTTATAATATATTATTCCAACATGAGAAATGAATAAAATTTAATATAAATTTACTCAAATTAAAGGAAATAGAATATGATAAAAATATTGATTTTATTGATACATTTAAATGTTAAATGAGGTATTTTAAATATTATATATGTAATCTAGAAACATAAAAAATAGAAAATTTATTTAATGTGATTAATCCATGCCTGCACAGGTCTATAGTTTCTCAAAAATATTTATCATATGATAAAATAGTATGATGTTTCATCAAAATAGGGAAATAATTTTTTAGATCCTATATAATCTGAGAAAAACATAAGAATAAGACGTTGTTTGATCACAATAAAAACAATATTTTTGGTGTAGGAATAAAGGAATAAAGAATGATCCATCATGTAAAAACTAATTAATTATACATTATAGAAAATTTTGGATTGAAATGGGATTTTTTTCAATTTTGGTGATAATGGTCATATTGATAATGAATGAACGGAAATGAGTAAAAATGATATTATATAGTATTTAAACTATAGGTGAATAGGGAATCGTCCAAGAATTGTTAATTTATTAATAAAAAATTATCCTAGAAGATTCCAAGGGTAGAAGTATATAATTATTCTATAATTAAACTTAATTCTTATGTTCCTAAATATCTATTAGAATACACATTATTCCTATAGTAAAATATTTTTTATGTGATATCTGATTATTTATTATTTCACAATTCCATATCTTCCATGTTTCCCAGGAAAATAAAAAATTTCCCTAGAAACAAAATAATAGAGTTTCCAAAATAGACTCCATGTGGAGATCATACCACAATAGGGATGTGTCAATCATTTCCCATTATAAAAAATATAATTACACGAATTCAAAAATGGATTATTATAAATATGGTATCCTTTTTTATAATCTTTCATATGGATTTCATTTAATAATTTAAGGAATAAAATTATTTTAAAGACAAATACATTATAATTCTTGACGAATATGTGGAATCCATTATCTTAAGAGGGGTTCATCGTTATCTGAGTCATTTATAGGTGCATCACATAGATTTATTTTTAATTATATTCTTATTCAATAAGTGAATACTCCATCGACGGTTGTGAAAGAAAAGAATCAATGTTAAATTTTAACTACTGTACAAAAATATGTTTATTTTTTTTGTGGAATTACCTGAACATTTTCCAACTTATGATGTAGTGTTTTTCATTTATTTTATCACTGATGAAAGACCTCTATAAACCAATCCCTATATAATGGACATTTTGGAATTAGTTGAGATTAAAAAATATATATATAAATTTTGTGATGAGGGATTTTTACAATCTAGTGTTTTTCAATTGGGATTACATGTTCATTTTATATAATTTAATGGATGTATCTATGTATCTACACATTGATTATATTGAAATAAATTCCATTACTATATTAAAATGGGATCCCCTAAAATTAATTGATAACTCATTGTTCAACTTCAAGGAGGAAAATATTTTTAAAATATTTATATTCATTCATAGTATTTTCAATTACGAGTAAAGGAAGAAAATATTTGAAATAAATAATTTTTATGAGGAGTGTAGATTATATGTTAATAGTAGAACCAATTATATTGACTATTCCACCCTCTGTATTTAGAGACCTAATTAATAGAGTGGCAATTGAATAAAATAATTATTTTATGTGGTATTTGTCTATGATATCAAAGAAAAATATTAATTTTAATATGACCATGAGAATGACTTGAGAGTCATTCAAGATATACTTGGTAAAAATGGTTTATCTATGAAATTTATAAATTACTAATTATAACTTCAAAAAATTTCGTTTAATTGACATATTGTCTCATTGTATCAAATATAAAATAATTATATGAAGATAATTATACTAAAACAATGACCTACACTAACATGCATACCAATGGAATATAGTTTCCTTGGATTAGTTGGTTTATATTAGAACTTGTTATAAAATATCCCGATTGTCTGACCTATGAACCAAAAATCCACTTAAAATTTTTATGTTCCATTTATTAAAGGATGTTGAATAATGTTTTTAATTGTTTAATAGGATATTGGTCAATTATATGATGTCGAATCATTTATTAGATAAAGAATGATATTTTATATATACTACTGTGATATATTATGGACATCGTTGTTCCTTTATATGGAATGATAATGTTATTTCCTTTGAATCAAAGTAGTTAAAGGCTAATGGAAATTACTATTTAAAAATTGTTTTGGAATTAGTAGTATGGATTTTTAGTTTGAAAAAATGGGGAAGTCATCTATATGTGTTATGGTGTAAGATATAAACACATCATAATAGCTAAAAAATCATCTTTTCACAAAAGTATATCAACATATAGCAATACATATGGCTTGATATTCTTAGGTATTGTGATTTATCAATACACTACCACATATGGATGGAATGTATGGTATTCGATGCATTGACTTGGAAATTTCATAGATTCCTAACCAAAATGAGGATTCACAAGGTTTTTATGATCAATGATTTAGTGGACATGGACATAGTAATTATTAGGTAACAAAAATGATACCTCCTTCCAGAAATTATTGAAAATCCATTATTATTTAAAGAGTTAAAATATTTTCATCCAGGTGGTTATAATTTTCAAAAGAAAGATAAAGTCAAAAATGTTTAGAAATTGGTAGGATTCTATTATTGAAATGGTGTGCTGAAATATTAATGGTGGATATGTATTCTATATATAACTAGGAGTAAAAGGGAATTATTAGAGTATTTTCATTAATTGAATTTATATGTACACCATAGTAACATTTATATGTATATGGATAAAAATGAAACAAAATATGGGATAATATAATGATAGAAATTGATGATTAAGTTTGTAGACGCATATTTTTCTATAATTAAAGGCTGAAATACAACATAAAACGGGACACATGAAATATTTACAGTTTTTAAATGGATGGGGAGATATTAATTTAGATTTTCTCAATGTATTTCCATATATTATCCTACAAAATTTCCACATTTCCATGATGTAATAGATTATTTACCTCTTAATAATCATATTTTATGAATATTAATAAATTTATAAGATATTATTGTTCCTATCGTAGAATTATGTATGATCACAATCCATTACTTACATTTAATTTATCTACATTTCGTTTGAAGGATCTTGGTATAGTGCTTCAATTTAGAATCCCCCATCATCCTCAAATAGATAGAGAGTCTTAAATTTCTATTCAAGAATCATAATACATGTAGACATCATGGTCATTTGACATTAAGGATATGTGGGATTACTATTTATCTTATTATGAGTTTTACTATAATAATTTATTATTTTCAAGTATTCAAATGGAACCACATAAACCATTATATGGGAGGAAAAATAATACTATAACATATTAAGACGATGTCAGTGAATATAAACATGTTTTTCTATGATCTGATGAGGATAAAATGGTTAAGATAATAATATTCATTCCCATATTAAAAAAAATCAAATAATATTAATTAGTTATGAAATTATTTAAAAGAATTATTTTTTATTTCAATTAGGGGATAATGTTTCAATGAATGTACCCTATAGAGTTGTATAATAGTTATCAAGAGAGGATAATTTATAAACAATTTCATGATAACTTTTAAAATTATGAAGTTAATTTTAGTAATGTTTTAACATTTTGAAATAACACCATGTCTCTAAATATTAAATCATTTGATCCATTTCTCATTTTTAAGGAAGTATATTCTAGACCCAATTCATGTTCTCACCAATAAAGAAATATAATCGAATACTTATCTATATTACTATAAAGAGACTTAATAGATTACTGAAACTATAGAAAAATTGATTTAAAAATGATTGAAATGTCTGGAAATGGTACATTAGAGAAATCCTAAAAGAGACGAAGCAACATCGGAACTTGAGGATGTTATGAAGTGGAACCACCACAATTTTCTAAAAATGGAATAAAAAAAATGAAAAAAAATTAAGGGAGGGAACAATGTAACACGTAATATTCAATTATAGCATGTAAACATTTTATCTTAATATGTCTATAAAAACTGAATAATATATTATTTCGTGGAACAAAAATTCTAATTTGATATGTTGAATATTTCATTCGACCAAACTAGGTTGAAATAACCCTTGAAATAAATTGAGATTTTTTCACATAGAAATATTATTTTTTTAATAGTTTATATTCTATTATTTTACAAATACCAATATTATTTTTGATAATGTACTATAGTATTTATAATGAAAATTTTTTTTATATTGAATTGATTTATAAGAAGACATGATTATTTGGAGGTTAACAATAGATTTTTCAGAATAATGTTTTTAAGGGATTACTGTTTTAAATATATTTTTTTAAAGTAAAATGTATAAATGAATGAGTTAAAATAATTAAATAGATTATAGATCAAAAAATGTGAATTAAAATTCATATAATTATCATTACTATTCATAGATTTTATTTTATATCATATTATACTTGAAAAATGAATTTTCATGGGTAATTGTTTTTCATCACGTTTTCTATGGATTTTTATTGCATTTTCTAAAACATATCGTAATGGAATGTGATAAAATGGTGTAAATATCTTTCATTATCATTTAAATATTTTAATAATGTCACATTAAATTTTGGGAGTTTATGAATAATCAAATTGTAAGCAAGTCAACTATCACTATTAATGTTAAAATATGATTATTGTGGGTTAATGTAAAAAATATAAAAGAAAAAATGACACAAATACTTATCTAAATCCTATTTTTAGAGTTCATATTTACCATAACCCTATAAAATTAAAATATGAGTCATTTTAATCTATTTTAATATGAATTTTAATTCATACTATTTTATCTTTTTAAAAAATTCAACGTGTTCCATTTGCATCACTAATAAGAGGACACATCATCCCCCCATATCATCAAACTTATTGAGCCATTTATCCTGATCAAAACCATTCAAAATATCTACATAAAAATATGTATCCAAATTATAGATGTTATTTTCTTCCCGAAATTCCAATCTTAGGGTCCTTAATATAAAATATAAATGACAATATAAAAATATTATATAATAATCGTAACTGAACAACTTCATTTCTTTGCTTCTTTTACAATATTATGACCTAACTATTCCAATATAATAAAACCATTATTTAAAAAACCAAAATGTGTTATTATTTCTTTGTAATAATATTTATCTATCTCTTTGACAATCTAATGGAAAAAAAACATGTTAGTCATCTGTTGGGTGGATTATTGCTTTGTGAATCGATGTAATTTGGTTTCAATTGTGATGAACCGTCCCCTGAGGCCCGTATCGTGACTACCCCAAGCCAGCCTTCCCTAGACCAAGGACTGGCTATTAGCACCAAAGGAATAAATCCCTAAACTGGGAAGGCATTTCCATTATAATAGTAAACAAACACAAAAGAGTTTGCAATTGGAAGTAAAACACTAAGTAAAATTGTATACAAAATATTTTTCTAAATGTAATGGTGCCGGAAATACAAACCCAATAGTAAAGTACAATACAACTGAAATTCTAGTACAACTGATGAAAAGAAGTAAAGTAGCTACAGGGTCGTCCTCCGAGATTCCCACCTAAAGGGTAGGTACAGATGGCCTCTTCTGTACCTGAAGTCCGTCCGTCTGCTCCGTGTACATCTCGTCGAGTGGTCAACCTCTATGTACAATCCTGTTCTGCTACTCTCTGCCCCGATCATCGATATTTGTCATCTGCAACCAAAATAATGAGGTTCGAGCATATCCCATGCAGGGGTGAGTATAACGATACTCAATAGGGTCCCCGGGACCCTCACGGTCTCACCAAAATCCAACAAGGATAACCACAATGTATGGAATCAATGAATAACAATTACTTAGTTATATTCCCATACATATACCTAAGTTATTTTGTAACCCATCTTAATCATGAGGAAAACTCAAAAGTCATTAACTCAGATCAAACAAAGAGTTTAGTGAAGTATATAAGTATATATGATTAGTCGCGATGCTAGATCATATTATTATATAATGAGGGATTGCTTCTGACCATACGAAGTCTGACCCACACAGAATTGATAGGTACTAACCCCGGCAATGACCCACATAGGATTTGACCCACACAAGATCGTTATGTACGGACCAACATAGGATCGCTGAGCGCTGACCCACATAGGATCTGACCCACATAGGATCATTATGCGCTGACCCACACAAGATCGTCGTGCGCTGACCTTAGTATGATCTGTCTCCAACCTCCGCCTCACTAACGGACACTTGATTCCTCGCACCCAGTGCGCTCGGGTTCCATATAATCATCCATTGAGATATCGGTCATACCTCGACCGCCACTAAACTCCACAAAGGAGAAAACCAAAGTACTTCCACGTCGTAAGGGTTCCAATGCAATAGACGGTGCATAAATTGGACGCCCGGTCTGTGAGTTATTGGCATTTCCGTTCCAGGGGCCTGGTTGGTTTTTAGATTCAAACCAACCCGACCATACTCCACCTATGTCCAAAACTAAAGTGGGGTATTCCAATATAACGGTATTTCTCCAATAATTCCATCTCTGCATGCGCTTCATCAATCATACACTCGTAGCCCATGTTATGGGTGAAAAGGTGGAAAACTGACCAAATGGGTCTGGGTCCGGGCTGACAGAGTCGCACCGACCCGCCCCAAACTAGTCCATACCGGGGTCCGACCCAGTCCGTGGGTCTGACCCAGGCCAAGGAAGCGGCCTCGCCCGAGGGCGGCCTGGCCTGAGGGAGGCCCCGCCAAGGGCGACCCAGCCTAGTGCGTACCGACCGAGGGCTTCCCGCCAGCCCACCCTAGCCATGCCCAAAGGGGAGGCACGTGCCACCTAGATCCCGAACAACATAGCCATTCAGGTGGGTACCGTAACCGGTGCTAGCTGGTGCCGGTCTAGGTCACGTGGGACCCTAAGGGTCCCGATCCTCTCAGCTGGCAAAGCGGCCAACCGTTTGGTTCCACTGCATGCGCGGTGGCGCCGTGACTCCTCTGCCACGGATTGGTTTGGATATGGCCTCCAGCTCCTCTGCGTTGCATGATGGAGCCGTGCTGCCTCCATGGTGACCTGACATTGCTGCAACCCCCTTCTGCCCTCCGCACAGCACGACGGCACCACGGGAACCCTCCGTGGCCCTGCATGGTTGCGGCTCTCCTTCCATGTGGCGTGATGGTGTCACACCCTCCTCACAACCTGGTGGCCTTATTCTGCCGATTTCTTCGTAGCCGATCCGACACTGGTCGCGTTGCTTCACCTCCGTCATCATCAAACGAGATCAATCAAAGGGGGAGTGTTGGGATATGTTCATGCAGTCTGATCCCTCCACGTTAAGATGATATCAATCGGCAATAAGGATCACAACATATGACCAAGAAAAGAATGTATAACTCATACATAACATAACTCAAATCCCTCTACCTGACTAGTCTATCATTGATGGTGGAAGGAGAGGAATAACAGACATCGATTCGTCAACATCAGCAAGCGTCTAGTATGGGAGATAGGGGAAGACCATCGTCAACGTTCATCATGGTCGAATCCTTATCTTTTGGATTGGTTGAAGATCAAATATGGTGTTTGTTATTCTTCAGTGGAAAGGGGGCATTATTCATTGGAGGATGTAGTTCTCCAAGAACTCCTCCTCTCCTTAATTCTCCCAACAAAGATTATGCCAACCAAAATAAAACAATAGCTTATTCCTTATTGTAAGGATTGGAATGAATTCAAAAGGATTCAATTAATTAGTTTTGAAGGTTTTAAATAATTAATTGCAAGGGAGTTGGCACATTAAAATAATGGGGGATGGTGAAGAGCTCCAATTAATTAATGGTGAGTTAAAAGGGGTTAAGAAGCTCAGGTGGGACCCACTAAATAATATCCTCCCAAGATAGGTTATGTGCGGGTGGGACCCACCACCATAACCTCTCATGGGAGCTTATGGTGTGGTGACCCCCACCATTAACCTCCTCTTGGAGGTTTTAACTACCCCAAATAAAAATAATGTTAACACTTTATTTATATTGAATTTAATTGAAAACCTCAATAACTAACTCCCATTCTCAATAGAACACAACTGTGGTGAAGGTATCACTAAGAAATCACTGACGCTTCGAGTTGAAAGGTTCCGTCAAATTTCAGTTATGAGAGACGGTTCAAAGATATAATATCCCGCTCGTACGTCTACTGAATATACCCAAACAATACTTCAGAAATTGATTCTGGGCACACCATCCCTCACAATCAACTGCCGTCAGAAACTGCGGACTCATAAAATTCCCAAGAATTTCTGAAAGAATAATTTCAAGGAGTTTCCTGGCCTTTACATTCTCTCCACCTCAGGGCTTTACGTCCTATTAAGCTCCAACTCAAACATAGGAAACAAAAGGGGGTTCATTGCCTGCATTTGAACCTCCCGCTCACATGTTCTCTCTAGGGGGTTCTCGTGCTACCAACGAACACGCACCAGAGGTATTGACTTTCCACGTAGGACCCTCTCCTATCGATCCTCAATCTCTACTGGAACGCCGGTGCAATTATCCCCATCATATATGTCCAGCTCCCCGTAGTCGATGATGTGGCATGGGTCGTGCACATATCTCCTCAGCTGAGATACATGGAAGACGTTGCACACACGATGCAACTGAGGTGGAAGATCCTGGTGGTAAGTTACCTCGCCTACTCTGCTGAAAACCTGGAAAGTTGCAATGAATCGGGGAGATATCTTTCCTCCTCAACCAAATATCTGTATACCTCGTCGAGGTGAGACCCGTAGGAAGACGTGGTCGCCATCCTCAAACTCCAGAGGTCTCCATCTTCTGCCAGTATATGACTTCTATCTGCTCTGTGCAGTCTCCATCCGATCCTGGATGATCTGCACCTTCTCTGTGGTAGCCCGTACTATCTCTGGTCCCACTATTGCAGACTCCCCTAGGTCTATACAGCACAGTGGCGATCTACAAGGTCGACCATACAAGATCTCAAAAGGTGCCATACCAATGGTGGAGTTGTAGCTGTTGTTATAGAAAAACAATACCAATGGTAAGTGGTCCTCCCAACTACAACCGAAGTCGAGGACACATGCATGAAGCATGTCCCTGAGGGTCGGAATGGTCCGCTCAGTCTAACCATCATTCTGAGGAAGGAAGGTGATGCTCAAGAGATGTTGTCTCCCGAAAGCCTCATGTAACCCATTCTATAGCTGGGAAGTAAACCATGCATCACAGTCGGATACAATAAAATAATATACTCCATCCAACCGCACAATCTCCTTCACATAGAGGTGTCCCAAGATCCTTACTGAGAACTTCTCTCTAATTTGTAGGAAGTGGTCCGACTTGGTGAGTTGGTCAACGATCACCCATATAGAATCATGACACCTGGATGTATGTGGAAGACCCATCACGATGTACATTGATATATCATCCCACTTCCACTCTTGGGCACTCTAAGGGATGAACCATGCCTGATGGTACCTGGTGCTCCACTTTCACTTGCTGACAAGTGAGGCATCATGAGACAAAAACCACTAATTTTTTCATCATACCTGGCCTCCAGTGCTGTCGTAGAAGTTCTTGATACTTCTTCTCCACCCCTAGATATACCGGTAGATGGAATGCGTGGAACTCTCTCAACACTTCCTCTTGAAGAGCTACTAGTACCATGGTACATCCTCTGAAGAGGATGATGTGCTCCCCACCTTCAGAAAATCTATCCGGTGCCTGCCCTGTGGATATCTGAGCACTTCACGTCGCGCATTTAGTGTCCCCAAGATATGCCTACCAAAATTGTGGATAAAGTGGAGGAGTGACTGTGAGAGACTATAGAAAGGATGATCCTTCCTTATCCACAAAGGATATATGTAAGGTTTGTAGCTGCCATGTCGCCTCTCCTAGTAGTTGTATACCAAATATCCTACTGAGAGCATCTGCAACAACGTTCCCCTTCCTAGGAGTATATACTATCTCGAAGTCAGAGTCTTGGAGGAACTCAATCCAATGCCGTTGTCTCAGGTTCATGTCCTTCTGGGAGAAGATATACCTGAGACTCTTGTGATCAGAGTAGACTTTGAAACACTCACCAATTAGATAGTGCCGCCACATCTTCATGTTGAAGACCAATACTACTAACTCCAAGTCATGGGTAGCGTAGTTCTGCTCATGTTGTCTCAACTACCGAGAACCATACGCGATCACTGCTTGATTTTTCATCAGGACACACCTAAATATAGTCCCTGATGCATCGTAGTAAACTATGCACCCTACTCCCTCCTATAGAATCCTCAATATGTGGGCACTAGTCATCCTCTACCTCATCTCCTGAAAGCTATGCTGGAATCTCTCTAACCACACAAATGGTTGCCCCTTCTTCATTAAGGCTGATTGTGGTGCTACAACTATGGATAAGTATAGAACGAATCTATGGTAGTATCTAGCCAAGCCCAGGAAACTTAATACCTCTGTCACACTCCTGGGTGGCTCCCAAGCAAGTACCGCCTCAATATTCACTAGATCTACTGCCACACCAGCCTTTGAGATTACATGTCCCAAGAAGTGAACCTCTCAGATACAAATCCTGCACTCCAAGAACTTAACATAATGCTGGTGCGCTCGGAGTGTGTCTAGTACTACCAGAAAATTGTAGGCATGCTCTTCTTCAGTAGTCGAGTAAATAAAAATGACCTCGATGAAGTCTACGACAAAGCGATAGAGGTATGGATGAAAGATCATGCTCATGAGACACATGAACACTGTTGGAGAATTGGTTATGACAAAGGGCATAACCAAAAACCCATAGTGGCCGTACCGACACCTGAAGGCCGTCTTCTACACATCCTTGTCTCGAACTCTAAGCTAGTTATAGCCTGATCTGAGGTCTATCTTTGAGAACCACTATGCTCCCTTTAGCTGATCAATAATGTCGTCAATCCTCCGGATCGTGTACTTGTTCTTTACAGTCACCTGGTTTAGGTGACGGTAGACAACACAAAGACACAAGCTCCCATCTGCCTTCTTGGCGAATAGAATCGGGGCTTCTTAAAGAGAAACTCTAGGCTGGATGAATCCCTTCCCTTGAAAGTCCTCCAGTTACACCCTCAAATCATGAAGCTCAGTGAGAGACATCGTATATGACGGAGTAGATATCAGTTCCTTCTCAGCATACATTTCAATGTAGAAGTCCACCTCTCTGAGAGGAGGTTGTCTTAGAACATCATCAGGGAAAACATTCGCGTACTGATCCACCACAATAGGATAACTCGGACTCTCCACGTCAACTAATCCGATGGTATGGTGGGTTAACTAATGAGTGATCAGCTGCACCATCCTCTGAGTAATTTCGTCCTATGCTGCAACGGTACATTTATAGACGGTGAAGGTAAAATTTGTCCCATTTGTGTGGACACACTGCACTTTGCGCCAAATATAGTCAATCTGAGCATGAACTGTAGATAACCAGTCCATTCCCAAGATGACGACATAAGGCCCCGACACTTCTACTAAGAGATCCCAGCTGAATCTCTCAGCTCTTAGAGTATTCTCACACTATAGGAACCAGTACATAATCGTCGAGTCTGCTCCTGTAGGAGTCTCTAGCTGTAAGGATCTAGTCAACGGCTCTGTCAAAATCCCCATGCTCCGAACGAGAGTAGTGGCTATGAAAGAGTGACCAGAACCTGTGTCTATTAGAACTAAAGATAAGGTTGAGTAGACACAGATAGTACCTCAAATCATCTCTGGAGCGCCATGGTCATATTCCTCAGCTGCTTGAAGCTGAGCTCACCCATGTCCGCCAGATCCCTAATGTCGGGGTGGTCCTCCTGATGGTGGTGGTGGAAACACGTCGAAATGTCATCCACTACTAGCTGCTTGACCATCTCCTCTGCCACATCCACTTGTGCCCTATAGACTACCTCGATCAAACCTATGGCTCTGCTTGGGAGGTCCTTCAATTGACTGTTGATCATCTGTATGGAGAGTCGGACAGTCACGTTCCATGTGACCTTGCCCGCCGCATGAGTAGAACTATCTGCTTCTGGTATATGTGTCTCTATTCTGTAAGCCTCACACAACTGATCCTGAGTCATGTGGTCTACCACCTATGGGTATGGTCCTCTTGGACATCTATTTCATCTTTCTACTGCCAGTTTTAGAATACTACAATGCATATCGATGAGTAGTGGGTCTCGCTGCTGGTGACTACTCAGCTAGGAATCACTCCACTGAGAGGGATCCCTCTAACACCCCCGCATGCATCGGGATGTTGAGGGAGATCATCGATTCACTAATCTCTCGCATAATTCCCTACTCGAAGGTCTGGGCACTGAAAAATGGGTCCCGCACCGTATCTGTGGAGTATCATGAGAGGTCGGTGAAACTCGCTAAGTACCGCTCCATTGCCATGCTACCCTATTTTAAATGCAGTAACTCATGTATCCACACCTCACAATGGGTGGATAGTACAAACTCTACCTGAAACAAGCTCTCGAAGTCTGTCTAGAGTAATGTAGCCTTGTCATGGACTTGAAGCATCAACCTCCACCATCTGCCTACTACTGCCTGAAGGAGACTCACAGCATGAATCACCACGAGGTCTGCTGGTGTCCCTACCAGCTGGAAGACTCTCACTATAGCCTCCGGCCAATCCTCATTCTCCTGTAGTTCTTTCTCTCCCCAGAACATTGGTGGCCTCTGCTGCAGGAACTCATATAACACACTAAAGTGGCGTGCATCGTCTCCTGGTAGGGCTGGTAGCATCGGTGGCCGAACGAAAAGTGGTACTGCTGGTGCTTCTGTTGGTAAAGGGCCTTGCACCAAGGCCTCGTCACTCGGTGGGATGTTACTGCATAAGACTCTCATGTCTCTAACTAGTCGTCCACAGAGAGGCATCCTAAAAGAAATAGATCTAGCATGGTCAAAACATTTATACCTAGTGAGATCACCTAGTTGATCTGATTTAATAAAACATTAAAGACACACACACAATCCTTGTCTTCGTGCACTAAGTCTGAAATCAGTAGCCAGGGTCCTGTTGTTTGAATATGTTGGCCACCGCTTCAACACATGACTCCCTAAACTGAACACCACTCATAGTACCCTTAACACTATTGCTTCATAGAAAATAATGATCATTGTTCCAAGTTCAGCGGTAGAACCGAATCCTCTGATACCAATTTGTCATCACCCGTCCTTCGGGGCCGGTATCGTGACTACCCCAAGCCCACCTTCCATAGGCCAGGGAATAGAGATTAACACCAAAGGCGTAAATCGCTAAACTGGGAAGAATTGACTTTATAATTGTAAAAAAACACAACAGAGTACGCAACTGGAAGTAAAACACTAAGTAAAATTGTATAAAAAAGAGTGTACTGGAAGTAAAGGGGAAGGAAATACATTCCCACCAGTAAAGTACAATACAATGGAAATGCTAGTACAACTGAACAAAATAACTAAAGAAACTATAGGGTCGTCCTTTGGGATTCCCACCCAAATTATAAGTATATATGTCTTCCTCAGCACCCCAAGTCCATTCGTTCTCTCTGTGTATGTCTCACCGAGTGGTCCACCTCCGGGTACCGTCTTGTTCTGCTACTCTCTGCCACGATCAGAGATGTCCATCATCTGCATCCAACACAACGAGGTGAGGGCATAGCCCGTGCAGAGGTGAGTATAAAAATACTCTGTAGGGAACTCGAGACCCTTGATGTCTCACCAAAATATAACAAGGATAACCACAAAGTATGGAGTCAACTAATATCCCTCACTTAGGTATATGCCCATACATAAAAATAAGTTATATTTTTACCCATCTCAATCATGAGGAAAACTCAAAAGTCATGACTCATCTCAAACCAGGATTTCAGTGAAGTACAAAAGTACAAATGATAAGTCGCGAGGCTAGATCATCTTATTCTGTCAAGAGGAAATACTCTTAACCATACGGAGTCTGACCCACACAGGATCAATAGGTACTAACCCCCTCAATGACCCACAAAAGATCTGACCCACACAGGATTGATATGTGTTGACCCACATAGGATTGATGAAGGCTAATCCACATAGGACTTGAGCCACATAGGATCGGTATGCACTGACTAACACAGGATCGCTGAGAGCTGTTCTCCGTATGATCTGTCTCCAACCTCTGCCTCACTAAGAGCCAGTCGATTCCTCACACCCTGTACGCTTGAGTTCTGTAGAATCTACCCTCAAGATATCAGTCCTACCGTGAAAGAAACTAAACTCCCCAACAGAGAAACCCAAAGTACAACCATGTCATATAGGTTCCAACGCGAGAGACGGTGCGTCAATTGGACGCCCGATCTGTGTGGTATTGGAATTTCCGTTCTAGGGGTGAGGTTAGATTATAGATTCAAAACAACCCTACTATACTCCAATTATTTCCAAACCTCAAGTGTGGTATTACAGTAAAAATATATAACTCCATGAATTCCATTGCTGTAGGCGGTAAGTCAATAGAACACCCGTAGCCCATGTTATGGGCGAAAAGGTGTAAAATGGCCAAACAGGTCTGGGTCTGATCCAACCTAGGTGCACCGACCCGGCCTGACCCGGTCCGTACTAGGGTCTGACCCGTTTCGTGGGTCTGAACCTGTCCGAGGAAGCAGCTTGGCCCGATGGCGACCCGGCCTAATGCAGCCTAGCCAAAGGCTGCCCGGCCGATGGTAGCCCGGCCCGAGGGTGACTCAGCTAATGGCGACCCGGACGAGGGCAGCCCTAGCTGCACCCAGGGGGAGGCGCGTGCCTCCTAGAACCCGAATGGTTTAGCCCTTCAGGTGGGGACCATAACCGGTGCCATGTGGTGCCATTCCAGGTCATGCGGGACCTTGAGGGTCCCGCTCCTCCTGGCGGGCCAAGCGGCCGGCCGGCCCGGCCGACCGCCTCAGATCCTCCTTCGTGGCACGACTTGGTCGCGACCTCCAGATCCTCCGAATGGGCGTGACGGTGTTGTGCCACCTCCACCATGACCTGACATGTTCGCGCCCCCCTGCAGCCCTCTAAGAGGCGCGACGGCGCCGCGTGCCTCCACCACGGCCTGGCATGGCCACAACTCTCTTTCCGCGCGGCTTGATGGTGTTGCGCCCTCTTGGCGACCCGGTGGACTTGCACCACCGGTTTCTCCACAACCGGTCGGACTCCGGTCGCGTTGCTCAACCTCAATCATCATTAAACGAGGTCAATCAAAGGGGGAGGGTCGGGCTAGGTTTGTGCAGTCTAAAACCTCATCGTTAAGATGATATTAATAGGCAACAAGGAGCACAACATACGATGATGAAAAGAGGGTATAACTAATACATAAAAAAACTAAAATCCCCTACCTCTCTTTTTGATCAATGATGGTTTAAGTAGAGGAATGGAAGAAATTGATTTGTTGATGCCGGGAAGCGTCTGAGGTTAGAGACTAGGGAAGATGGATCACCAGCATTCTTGGTAGTCAGCTCCTTCTCTTTTGGATTTTTCGAAGATCAAAGACGATATTCATCATTCTTCGATGGAAAGGGGGAATTCTTGGTTGGAATATGTAGTTCTGCAGGAACTCCTCCTCTCCATAATTCTCCCAAAAAAGATTATACCCACCAAAATAAAATAATAGCTTATCTCTTATTTTAATGGTTGGCATAAATTCAAAATGATTCAATTAATTAATTTCAATGGTTTAATTAATTAATTGCGAGGGATTTGGCACAATAAAATAATGGGGGAAGGTGAAGAGTTCCAATTAATTAATGGGGAGTTAAAAGGGGTTTAGAAGCTCTGGTGGGCCCCACTAAATAATATCCTCCCAAGGGAGGTTATGTGCAGGTGGGCCCCATCACCATAACCTCTCATGGGAGGTTATGGTGTGGCAACCCCCACTACTAACCTCCTCTTGGAGGTTTTAACCACCAAAAAAAATTTAACACTTTATTTTTATTCAATTTAATTAAAACCCCCAAAAACTAAATACCATTCTCGATAGAACGCAACTGCGGTGAAGGCCTCTCTAAGCAGTCACCACAGTTGTGAGTTCAACGGTGCCCTTGGATTACAGTTTCGAGAACCAGTTCAAAATATATAATATCCCGATCATATGTTAACTGAACGTACCCGATCAAAACTTCAATAATTGATTTAGGGCACACCGGTCCTCAGAATCAAGCACCGTCAGAAACTGTAGACTCATAAAATTACCATGAATTCAAGAAAAAAAATTCAAGGAGTTTCTGGCTCTTTACATCAATCACAACATCAAATTTATTTTTATAATGTGGTGAAAAATGAATTTATATGACATGTATGAAATGATTATTATTTTTTAAATAATATATATATTCTAACTCCTTACACTTCATCACACAAAACTATAATGTCACTCATATGTATGTGTGGACCACCAACACCAAGAAGATGTGATTCATTTTTCAAAAACATATTTAGATGATTATTTCAAATATATTCAATGAAATTATATCTTTAATAAGGATATATACATGAGAAAACTAAACAGTTAACACCTAAAATGTGGATAATAATGAATAATTGTTAACAAATGAGTTTTAATAAATTATTATTGGATTATATATAATATTATAAATATATATATTTTTATATTATGTTAAAATATTAGATCAATATTTATTTTATAAGAGGTCAAATAACAACCACTTTATATGAAATGTGAGGTAAGGGGAGTTTTTGGCACAATTTCATTCAATTAGGTTGTATTGCTTACTTTTTTATTTATGTCATGGAATGACTATATATCTAATGAAATTTGAACATTTTTCGTTATATATACACTTTCATTATGTTGTATTATACCTTTATCACACAATCACTCTACTGATTAATTATCACTCCTATGATATGATCATTATAAGGTATTTCATCCCAATTTCCACTCTATTGAGTTTTATTTGGTATTATAGACCTGTTTTATTTTTTTAGGTGTATATAATAACCCTTATATTTATATAAAATTAATTATTAATTATTAATTATAAATTACGTTTCAATTAATGTTTAATCTTTCGAGGGTGTATGAATAAAAATTTTTGGTAGGTAATAATTTTTTTAAATCTTATTTTTGGGAATTTTCATATAATTTTAAGGGAATATTATAATTTATCCTTAATAAATTCAAAATATTTTCTTATCCAATGGTTATTTATTATGTTTCAATTATTTCATCTAACTATTCATCTTATTGTAACTTAAATAATTTAAATAATTTATTAAAAAATAAAATGCGATCTTATTTTTTTTGATTGAGTATATATTTCATCTATGTATTTTTAAAAATTATTTTAAAAAATATCTTTTTATTTACACAAATGATTTACGAATGAAATTTTATGTTAAAATATAAATTTTAAAAGTATTTAAAGGAATCAATCTAAATTTTTTTGAATGGGATATTTTCTGTCACGACCCGTCCCCCGGGGCCCATGCTGTGACTACCCCAAGACTGCCTTCCATATGCCAGGGGCTGGAGACTAGCACCAAAGGCGTAATTCCCCAAAACTAGGAAGTAATTTCCTTTATAAGCTGTAAAAAAACACAACAGAGAACATGATGGAAACAAGACACCATGTAAAACTGCATAATAAAAGTGAGTTGAATGTAAAAGGCACATGAAATATAAGCCCAAATTTAAAGTACAAGAAACTGAAAGTTCAACTAAGGAAAAGTAAAACTGCAGCTGGGTCATCCCCTAAGGTTACTACCTAAAGGGTAAGTACAGATCCCCTCCTCAGCACTCCAGGTTCATTCGTCTCCTCCATGTACCGACACACCGTATGATCCAACTCTGGGTACCATCCGTTCCTGGTGCTCTTGTCCCCAGTCAACGTTAATCATCATCTGCATCCTACACTATGAGGTGCAGTTGTAACACATGCTGGGGTGAGTATAATGATACTCATTAAGGACCCCAAGACCCTCAAGGTCTCACAAAAACCAAAAATGATAAACCAAAAAGTATGAAATCAATAGATAACCCTACTTAGCTATATGCCAATACATATACCTATGTTATCAAATAATATATCTCAATCATGAGGAAAACAGAAATGTTACCGACTCAGCTCAACCAAGATTTTTATTCACATTATCGAAACCTTGGCTGCTGGAGAACTCCTCCATTGTCAAGTAAATTGGTCCTACCGCGACACCAAGATGCTTCCCACTAACCTTGGACTGCTGAGGTACTCCTTCTGTCAAGTACTGTAGGTCTGCTGCATCACCAAGATGCTCCCCGCCGTGGGTCTGCCACCAAAACTAGGTGCTCCCCCTAATAGCCTGCAGAGGTACTCCTCATGTCATGTAACGCAAGTATGCCTCCACAACCAGGCCCTCCACCGTCATGGGTCTGCCTCCACAACTAGGCTCTCCCCACTGGGCTAGTCAAGTCACTACGAGTCAATCAGTCAACAGTCGTCAAATCTCACTTAGGTAAAAGATATCCACACTCTATCTATTCGTCTCTGTAAGGATCCATTCCACGAGCTACTAGTTGATACTCCAACTGTTATGAAGTCCCATGAATATGTATCTCAAAGGTCTGCCACATCATAGAGGTCTCAACACAACATATGGCGCGTCAATCAGATGACCGATCTGTGAGTTATTAGCCTTTTAGTCTGGGGTCCAGTTTGATTTGTGCGTGATCCAACCTGAACGTATCTCAACTCTACCTGAAACTACAGTGGGGTATACTCAAAGAGACCTTCATGTTCCATGATTACTAGGGCTGCTGACAGTTCTTCAAATGGATGCCTGGTGCCATAGATATGGCCAAAATAAAGTTAAGGGTCCTAGTGGGCCCGACTCCGGTCCAACTCGGTCGGGCCGACCTGGCCCGACCCTGTATGGGCCGAACTAGTCTGGGTCGACCCAATCTGGGTTAACCCGATGGGTTAGGTGGGGTAGCATGTTAGGTTCAGCCCGACCTACTGGGACCAACCCAGTAGGCCGCGAGAGAGTGGACTGATCGCGAGGATGCAGATGGCCACGGGTCGACGTGAGGGATGTTCATCCCGGAGGGCGTCGCGTGGGAAGATCCCCACGGAGGTCACCACAAGGGCACAGATCGGCCTAGAGGGCACCACGAGGGGATGAATAGGGGCGGAATGGCCCAAGGATGAGGTGGCATGGTAGGATCTGGGAGGCCATCTCATCCAGGGCGCCGATCAGCTCGCGGAGGCTGGTGGCCGGTTCGACCGGTGGCGATGCGGGGCGCGTGAGAATGCCAGATCGACCAGGGCTTGGGAGGGCACCGCGAGGGGAGCGGGAGGCGCGGATGCCGGGAGCAGGGGCACTGTGCGACAGAAGCATGGCGCAGCCGTGGTGCGGCACAGCTCGGGCCGGTTCGGCTAGAGGGTGGCGCGGCCAGCGGGCAGAACGGCCGAGGCGGCGCGGTTCATCCCGGGGCGGAACTGGTTGCATTCATCACCAACATCATATCGTCGCCATACTGAAGAACATCACAAATAAGAACGAAAGAGAGGGTTCATGACATGTTATTTTGGCCCATACCCTCTGCGTTTATGGTGGTAGAAATTGGTTCATCAAGAACATAAACATAGAATAAACATGGAATATAACTTAAAAACATCAATTCCCAATAATCTATAATTAAAAAAATATTCCCAACTCGCAAGGAAAAACATCCACGGATCAACATGATAATAAATTGGTCTGTATTCTTTGTTTTGGAAGGAATGTAACAAGGGAATAAAATCAATCACAAAAATCCCTTGCCTTTGTTCGTTGGTCGCTGACGGAGTCTCGGGGAAGAAGACGAAGTTTTTTTCATTCGTCACATCCACCGCACACATCAAATAACGATCTCGTGCATTAGTTCATTGACGACGATGAGGATGGAGGGTCAGTCGTCGAAGATGTCCCACATTGGTTGCTTCCTCATGGTGCTTCTGAGGAAGAAGTCGAAGACGCTCGTTGTTAGCATTCTTCGTTGGAAGAATGTGTTTGTCGTTCATCGTTGGTCAGAGATTTTCTCTCAAAATCTCTTTCCTCCTTTTCCAACAAAATAATAGGAATCCAAGAATAATAGATTATAAAATCTATTATGTTATAGGCATAAGAATTCAAATTGGGTGCATTAATTAAGTTCGCTCCACTTAATTAATTCAAGATGTTGGCGCAATTAAAAGAGAGGATGGGTTGACACCAATAAAGGATGGGGTGGAGAGACTCTCTCCCATTAATGAGGTGAGTAGTGAGGTTTTCCGCAAATAAAATGGGGGTTTATTCCCAGGTGGTCCCACCCCCCCACCATAACCTCTCGCGGGAGGTTGGGTTTAGGTGGTCCCTAGCACCATAACCTCTCATGGAAGGTTAAGTTGTGGTGGTCACCTCCTCCAACTTCAACTTGGGTGGTTATAACAGATAAAAAGAAAATAAAACATGTGTTTATTTTATTTTATTATTCTAACGAAATACCCAAATACTATCTCCCACCCTCGACCAATATCCATCAAGGTGGAAGTATTATTAGGTGAATACTAGCGTTGTGAGTTCAACAGTACCCTAAGATTTAAATTCCAAGCAACGGTTAAAAATTTATAAAAAATTTCTCAAACCATTACTAAATGTAGCTGAAAATAACTTTAGAAATTGTTTCCGGGCGCTCTGGGGCTCGGAATCATGCGCCGTCAAGTTTTGCGGACTCGTAAAATTACCATTTAATTAAAATAAATTACATTGAAATTACTGGTCTTTACATTTTTTACATACATTACAGAAGTTCTAGAGAAATGTTGATATTTAATATATATATATATATAGTGTTATTAGATTTTACTTTCACCATAATTGTTTTTATAATATATAGCATATTTAAAAAGGATCACTTGGTTAAAAAAATTATTTGATGAAAAAATATTTTTGTTAATATTAATCTATTTTCTTTTATTCTATAAATGAATTGAATTTATTACAAACCCTATATTTTAATTAATTTCTATTCATATTTTATCAATTATTAATTTTGTGTTCACTACCATTATATGAAAACATTCACATTCGTGTGATCATATTTAATTTGAGATTAAAATTTTATTTTGAATAAGTCTTCATTATTGCATATATAAATATGCTTATATCCTAATCTGTATAACGTTATTACATATGATGTTTTACTTTGAAAATCAGTTAATTGATGGGGAAATCTGGATATTTTGGGATCATTACTCATTAATGATATTCGTTGATATGGAATATTTTTGAGGAAAGAAATTGAAAATTAAATATTTGTGGAATTCATTTTATATGAAATAACCGATGTGGTTTGGTTATAGATTTACCCTTTGATCGATTGATAGGTCACATGGGTCAAACTAGAAAGGTATCCTTATTAAATGGTTATTTTTTAAACAAAAAATTTCTTAAAATAACATGGAACAAGAAAACGGTCAATATATTTGTTGTTAGGAATATAAATTTTTAATACTTCAGTTAACATTGTTAATGAGATTATTAAATTGATATTGTCCATTGATGAGTTTTATTCTCATGTTATTTAATAAATGGAATGTTCATTTTTTATATTCATTTCCCTACTGACTACGCTTTATTTTTTCATAGTAGCTCCAATTGTATGAAACCCATTATTAGAATTTTACATCACCTTAGTTTTATTTTCATTTCT
This sequence comes from Viscum album, assembly GCA_963277665.1. Classification (NCBI taxonomy): domain Eukaryota; kingdom Viridiplantae; phylum Streptophyta; class Magnoliopsida; order Santalales; family Viscaceae; genus Viscum; species Viscum album. The sequence goes on along the minus strand of OY728132.1, from coordinate 1,842,794,345 downwards.
TTTGAGATATTCAGAGTATGTCATTGAATGAGTTTCAAGGATAATGATTTTAAACTTTTTATATGTTTTTTATTTTGTTTATAGTGAAAATGTAAATCGTGTATATATCTTTTTCTTTAATACTAGTGAACTAATTTTTCATTTGGAATGAGATCCCATGTATCTTATACCAATTTAATAATGTAAACACAACATGGTGTTACTAGATGTTGAGTGGTATGAGGGATATGAGGCACATTGTGGTGCTAATGTAGGATTTGGAATTCTATTGAACAAATTCAAGATGTCACATTAAATTATTCTGTGGACATTTTCGTACATGGGGGGATTGGATCATCTTTCTAGGATAATCAATTGAAACTTTTTATCAACATGGGGAGGATGGACTAGGGTAAGACATGTCTTCTATACCAGGATACTTTATTAATGATCAATAGGATTATGTAGATTAAAATGATGTCCCGGATATTGTATAGTGGTGGGTTGAGTTGTGTGGGGTTTTATATCATAAATTTAAAATTCCAGAACATTTAACTGGTTATCTAAATGATATTAAATATTATTATAAATATTCGAATATTTCTTGCAATTATAGTGATAATTATAATTTTATAGATAATAAAGTGGAATATGTGGACCTTAAAAAGTAATCTACTTATAATCACATAGCTGTAAAAAGTGAGAAAATGGATTTGGATGGATTCACATATGTTCTATAGAAAATGTATAGTTCTAGGATTGATTATACAAATTTTATGATCATTATCCAAACTAGTTATTTATCTAATGAGACTTGGTGGATGAATCATGTTAATTATTTTAATTCCCTAAGAAATAATGTTGAATGGAATATGGACTATGAAGATTGTACTTAGTTGGATAGAAAATATTTTTTCATTTACGGATATTGGATTTTTTTCATTAATGAGTGATGGGTTTTGTTTTCAAACCCAATAGTAGTTCATGTTTTTACCTTTTCAACTAACCATTTTAACCTCTTATATAGAATGAATAAAATTGAATCCTTAATCATCATAATTAACACCTAAATAAAATTATTTTCATACCCCTCCTTAATTTTATTTTCCTTTAATCGTGGACTAAAAAATATATCATATTGTTATTTATTATTGAAGGTTAGATCATTCATCATATTTTTATCTATGATAATATTTTCATGTTCTTCCATGGTATATACTCTTTATCATTCAAAAAATAAAACATTAGGATCAAACTTTTGAGGAAAAAAACTCAAATGATTTATAAAAATGGTGTTGTCACATTTCATATCCTTATACCCTCATATTCTAGTCATCAATTCATTGAACAATTTCATATAGTCCTAAATGTTCTCATAATAATCCATTTTGACTTCGTTGAAATTTCTCTTTTATACTTATAATTTTTATTCTAGGACATTAATATATTAAAAAACTACAATAAATTTACATGTTTCTATTATTTTATGGTGTTCCGTTACATTTTAATATACATTATGAGATAGGGGCATCAATTTGAAAATTTTATACGTACATCAACTTCCATATATCTCTTGTCATTGAGATATATAAGATTACATTATAAAATGGGAGGATATCAAAATTCTGTTGTATATATATATTATTTTCCAAGTGATCGAAAATAAATTAGCATCATGTTACTAAAACTAAAATAATTCCTTCCCTCATAATATGGAGAACAACCTTGTATTCATTGAATTTTGATTCTATTTAATCTTTATCATTTTGGATATATAATATAAAATTTTAGATATAATACCAACTGATGGTCCTAGATTTTGGTGGATCACTGAGAGGGAGAGGGGTGAATCAATTTTCCAAATTCTTAATGAGTTTCCCCTTTTAAAATAAACTTCCACAAATTTTTATATTTTCAATTTATATTAAAATAATTATCACACCATTACTCGCATTCTGAAAGTTGATTACATAGAAAATAAACTCATTTATTTATAAGGTTTAGCCTTAAATATCAGTTCCATATCATGATTGGTAATACACCCCAATATCAACTTAACCAGTATATAAATCTATCATTACATAATAAATAATTCCATTAAAATCAATTCTAGGTCCCACAATTTCCTCTATCCACATAACTAGTTATACAATCTAATCACTATTGGTCTTTCACATGATTGGTCCTACACACCAACCAAATAATCACAACATAAATAATAATCCAAAAATATAAATATCTTCTTCTCATGGAATATTATTTTCCAGATGGTAATGAACTAACTCCTTTAGTATGGAGGATTTAGTTCCCCCATGTACAAAACCATCATGATCTTTCACCACTAATAATGGTGATCACCTGTGATGGTTTTTAAAATCACTCAATACCATGAATGATTTCGTATTTATCTTTCGTTTGAATACATGGTAATTTGGTAATTCCATCGTGAAATATCACATTTATTCATAATAAAAATTTCATATATTATACAATGATTTAAAATTTTATGAGTTCATCAGATGTCTCTCAATATAAATTTCAGATTTATAACAATTAATTTCTCTCTCTCTTGTTGATAAACAATTTATTCTTCACTTCTAGGATATTTATATTAGCAGTATAATATCATGAATAATATTTTTTTATAAAAAAATATTTTCAAAACTCCCATGATATCAATCATAGGTAGATATGTTCATATAAATTTGGTCAAATAGAAATCAAGATTATATTTCACATTTTGGATCACGTTAATTCTAGAGAAAATCATCAAATTGGATTTCTTATAGCCTTGGGTACTGTTATATAAAAAATTATATATAAAATTGACTTATATAAATAATTCTAAATTACAATGTTAATCAAATTTTACAACATAACCACATAGATTAATTTTTTAAGGATTTAAGGTCTTGTCATCCCACAACATTCTACATGAATGGCCACCCATCACTACAAGAATAAACAATGATCGAGTGATTGATGATGATATTTTGAATCCATAAATATCATCTGAATAATATTTATACTCTATTCACAATAATTTAGATAATCTATTTATAATTGGAAAAATAAATTTCATAGTGTTTTTGCATGAAACTATCAAAATATTATTTATGGGAATTGTCATTATTTTCAGTTATCATACTCTTTATTATCAACATAGTATTGAATCCATGTGATTTATTAGGAACACATATAGGATCCTTTTAATATAACTATAATTTCATAAAAACGAATTAAATTTATACCAAATTCCTTATGAATTCATAACAAAACTCAATAAGACAAAATAAATGTTGGTTAAGTTTAATGGAAGACAAAAAGTAATATAAAAATAATTAAATCTTATGAAATTAATTATGAAGTAGTAAAAATTGATCCAAGTCATATGAAATATATATTAATCCATAAAAACTCAGGAAGTCATAATAAAATCATGGTGACATTAATTATTATCCATTTCAATCACTATATGAGAAATTCCTTTAATATTTTAATTAAGTTAGATCCTACCCCAATCTTTTAAAAACCTACATAGACATATAATGAAATTTCCATATTGTCTTAAAAAATGTAACACCATCTATATAAACATAATTTTATTACCTTAAATAAGAAAAAATTAATCATTATCGGTAAATGATACTTTTTCATGATTAATTCAACGTGGCTTCAAATCTATTCATGATTGACCTCTATGATATAAACACAAAATTGTTTTCAATTTAATATAGAAGTAAATATTAACTAAAAAGATAAACAAACACATGTTGAAATATTCTACCAACCGTGTTGCTTTACCTTATTGACATGAAATACAATACATCTGATGGACATAAAAATGATGATAGAAAATTTATGGCTATTAAATTTTATATTGGAATTCATGTCAATTTTTCAAACAGGTAATTTTTTAGTTAAATCATTTTTTCCTGAGGTAAATACCAAATTTGAACAACTATATAAAATAAATAATTTTTATATAATTTTGATCTTAATAATTAAAATTTAAATTCAAGATAAAATTAATGAATCATTTATTTTTCGTTATATGATTCATTAGTTAATTTTTGAACATGTGTAAAATCATGATAATATGGTAACATTAATAAAAAAATATAGGCCTTTTCATATTAAATAGTAGATTTATTTTACAATTACACATAGATTTTGTAATCTATGTTTGCCTAATAACATAATTTCCCTGATGAAATAGAATATATAAAATATTTTTATCTATAAAATCATAAATCATTTTTATGAAGATGATTTATGGAAACTTATTTTTCAGGGTTAAAATCATTTTCATTATAACCTTATAATGTGTTGTTGTGTATTTTGGTTATTTGTTTCTATCAATTTTTTTATTATGGTGGTCAATAATCATTTTTTATTCATTTAACATATATATAAAACATATACTAATGAATATTAATGAAAGATAATATATATTTCATGTTAATAATTCTATAAAATATAATGTGATGTCAATTTTTTTTCAAAAACACTGATTGATAACTGCTATTCTATATGTTGAAATATATGCTATTATATAAAGAAATATTTTGTTCATTTGATAAATTCTATTCTATATGATGAAGTACTATATGATGAATTAATACATTATATATATACCTACATAAAGAAATATTTGGTTCCAACATATAGAATAACATTTATTCCAATTTATAAAAGAATCAAACGTTTATTTTATTTTCATCTGATATTTATTCAACCAAATCTGTCATTTAGTAGGTATATAAAAAATTTTAAAAAATGTATTATTAATATATTTGGACCTATAGTAATGATACATTGTATTAATGTTCAAGAAATTATCTATTAATTGTCTCTTATTACCTTAGAACAAATTTTAACCTACAAAAAATAGGGGGATTTGGACGACATCACAATTGGTTAATGTGATAGGTTTTTTGGGAACATTTAAATTGGCTTGATTTATTGGTATGTAAAAAGGTGGATGTAACACATATTGAGAATAAAAATTTGGATAACATATTTTCTGACATGGAAAAATCACCATGATAGACTATAGTTACTATAAATGTATGGTATGATCTTTCCAAAGATTAAATGCATCCAATACGCTAGTTATTTTGAAATACCATATCAAAAAAATTAATGATGAAGCAATTATCTTATAATGTTTATAAATTTTATATTATTCGATTACTATATCGATAATTGTATATTTCTAGATAGTTATCTGTCCAATTTATATCATTGTATCGGAAATAGTAATATTATTTGAAAAATTCATGATTATTATAATGAATTAACCTAGTATAACACCGAACTACAACCAAAAAATTCAACCATAAGGGATAAAGATAACCATTGATGACTGTATTCTAGATATAATAAACAGTTCATCATAATACAACCAACTGAGAATTATATCACCTTTAGAATCAAATAAGAACAATCGTAGACTCCACCTTGAAATTTTTCATGAGCCATATGTATATTGGAAACCATTGAACAAAATAAAATTGTTAATATAATAATGATACAATGAAATTGAAAATAACATTGTTCAAAAAATAAAAACAACTCATAGACTACTCCATCAAAATAATCCAACAAAAAATGAATTTTGACATCGCATGAAAAAATTAAATCAAATTACTATATGGTGTGATACATAATCATCCCTAAAAATAAAACCATAACAGAAAAACATCCTACTAAATGTTGGTGATCAATGGTCCCCCATCACATATCATACCATTTAGTATCTCTCCAACTCAAAAATATTTCAGGAAAATTAGATCATATCCTAAGAAATGTATTGAAATTCAAAGAGTTTGATATACCATGAAGTATTTATGGGGGGTTAGAAAATTAGATTCTATTAGAATTTCTGAAGAGAGTTTATGTAATTCAATTTCAATTATATTTAATTTATTATGGTTTGAACTCTAATTAAAATGTTGGTTTTTTGAATTTAATTATCATAGAAAAAAACCTTTCAAGTTCTATTTCATCAAAACACCATCCCCTTTTTATGTAATACATATTTGGTAACAACCTTTTAGAAATAAAACCATCATAACTTTGATAAGGAATTGTATATGATTCCTAGAAATAAAAAATAAAAAATAATTTCATTCCCAATGATTTTTAAATCATTTACAAGATAGAAATTTTAAGCATTCTCTTAAAAACGACCTTTAAAAACTACGGAATCACATTATAAAAATTCATTAAAATGTAACATAACTCATGAAGTAACAATATGATAAATGAATAAAATGTAAGAATAAAACCATAAACCTAATATGGATCTGCATCAGCCAATTGAACATGAGATAAAATAAAATAAAGCATAATAATCCTAAATAATATCAATGAAATTCAATAAGTGTCTTGGGAAGCTCACAAGATCCAAAGTGATACATTCATATAAATTACTGAATATGGGACCAAAAAAGGCTATGTTCCATAAAGATATAAAAAATCTATATGTGTCGCTCAAAATAGCCTCTTTAAGGGATTATATAGTTTCTCTAGCCTACTATTCAGAATATAACATTATTTTATTCATTGTTATCCATAATATAATAATCACGGATCATGAATTATAGTTTATTTAGAAGACTAGTTACATAAAATTGAAATCATGGAACTAGTATAAAGATTTTATTTATTAATATTTCATAATGAGCCAATAAATTTAATTGAGCTTCTATTTTTTCATAGGACAACATAAATAATACATTATAAAAGTGTATAGTCTAAAAGTTAAACTAAAATAATTAGAATGGAAAAGAAACGTAACTCATGACTCACATGCATAACATGACACTTAATAGGCTTAGATAGAGAATAAACATAGGGAGGAATATCATGTATAAAATTAAATAATATGGTCAAGTAATTGAAATAATTTTCATTAAACACATACAATGATTTAAACATGATTCAAAGATAACATTCATAATGATATCACATGTTGGAAATGTTCACTAATTGATTTGGTTTACACCCTTATTCCATACATGACGTCTCATGAGAATAAACATTACCAAATTCAATAGATAATTGTTTTGGTTAACTTTTCAAGACATTTTCAGGCATATATGTTCTACATAAATAAGACAAGATAATGAATTCACATAATGGTTTCCATTGGGAAAAAATGGTTATCATAATCATGTCATAAGGCATAACAAAGGGGAATATCACAATAGTATCTATGAATTAATGAATTTAAATAATTCTTGGTATATAATTAATGAAAAATAGTAACATATAATGAAAAATGCTGTAAACCTAAATGAAAAAAAATAAAAATAGTTATTATGTAACTTTAGAAATATCCCACTAATGTGTGGTTTTAGGGAATAAATTCAAGAATTTTTAAAGAGGAAAATGGAATAATATTATGAATAAATATTGAAATAAAATTAAATATCTTCTCGGGATAAAATTTTCAATTTTTAAAATATAATGGTTGATTAATCTGGTCGATAGACTGTATATGAAATTTTGCAGGAAACAGATAAATCCCCCCTAATCGAACTTTCTTATCAAGATTAATTTCGAAGTGAACCATTTAAAATATGAATTTACTTATTAAATAAATAAAAAAAATGAAATACATACATATTTTTGAAATATTTATTTTTAATTTATGATAATTATTCAAGAATAAGTAATAATAACATTGGGTAAAAGTGAGATACAGTGTAACCCAAGGGAACGTGGAGGTTCAGAGAGGCCCCTTACCGTATGTCTTATTCAATTACAAACATTATATTCATGTTTTGGATAATAAAATTAGATTAATTAACAGAACTAAGAACCTATTTGACCTTTATTTTACTTATTGTAATTTTATTAACATCATTCATGGATTTTTTGTGTTAAAATGTTTAATTTCATGATTTTGGGAGCATTCATATCCTGGTTTCATGGTCTGTTTAAATTTATATATTATTGTGAATTAATTTAAAATGATAATAATATAACTAAAGTGAAATAATATGATATTAATTCAAATATATAATAATAAATTGTCCCATATTTCACATATTTTTCTGGTATGATGTAGATTCATTTATTAGAGTTCTAATGATAAATGTTCAATTTATTTTGTTGAATTTTTTATAATCAAAAAATAGTTTCATTTTATTTATTATTGAGTTTCTATATTTGTTTTATAACATGAAAAAAGTTATAATATACATATTAAAATATATTTTAATCATCATAATAGTTTTATGACTAGGGAAGAAGATATTAATATAAAATAAAAACTCATTATAAATGGGGATAATATACTTTCATAATTTGGACAACAATTTGATTTCATCAAACAATAAATGATCATGAAAGGGGAAGAAATTTGATATTTCATTAAAAATATAAAATACCATTATTTTTTGATACTGGAATAATTATTATTTTACGGATGAAATAGGATAGGGTATGGTCGATGAATGAATAAAATTAATAGATATGTTTTATGATATGGGTTTAAAATATATATTTTAAAATAATAAAAATGATTTTACTATCCTTTTATGTGAAACTATTGTACAATAATTTTTATCCTCAAAATTATTTGAAGTTCATTTAACTTTTAATATTAAGTTATTACCATAATCCTATTTAATTCTAAATTATCTTTCAATCCCTTTTACTGTGTAATGGATGATAAGAATATGTGAAAAAAATTAAAAATTCTTTATAAGAAATAATATTGAGTTAATATGATTTATTAACTTCATTTATATGGAATATATATTGTATTGGATTGAATGGAAATCCAAAATTGGTATAGGATATAACAGATTTTCTATATTTGGACTGTGGTTTTGTTAATACTAATTGGAAGGTGAAATACATCCAATGTTTTATCTATCGATATCTCCGAACTGGTTGCTACCCCTTGGGGTTCAAGAATTCACTACGAGCATTGTGACTATTCCGGTTGAGTAATTTTTTAGGTCAGACATATATGGTTCATTACAGAATGATATCAAATCCTATGTTACATAACATCCTATGACCTTGAAGGATACCTCTTATTATTAGGGATGGATAAAGGTAATGCGTATAATTAAGAATGTTGTAGGAAATTATAGCACCACGATATTTTTTACTTTTTTTAAAAAATTTAACATATTGGATGATTTATATTTCTATAAGAAACACGTATATTTTATATTCTACAAATTCATGGAGTAAAACATTATTTCCATATGGATCTAATATGTTTTGTGTTATACACATCACCGACTTGGTGTGCATTACACGCAACACCATGTTTATATGAAATATAATTTTATCACTATAATTATTTAAAATAGACAGTTATATCCTTGAAATTAAAATAATAAAAATGAATATTAATATATATTTTTAAAATATTATTTTTGAAAAAAATAATGATAATGAAAATTTAATTCTTTTTTAAATTCATTATATGAGTATAAATAATATTTTCCCAAATGAACATTATTTCACATCATTTTGTGGAAATAATTACATCAATATTTCCAATATTTAGAAATTTAATTTAATAAATTAAAAATCATTTTTTAATTTATAATGTAAAAAATATCTTTACGTGATAATTTTGGATCTTTTTGAGAAACATCTATTTTCGATGAATAGTGACCATACTGAATTTTAATTCGAAACTATTTTTCATATTATATATTTGTATAGTTATATTATGTATTAATATATATTAAAGAATATTTAGATATACTATACATAAATTAATCCATTTTAGTATAATCGCTCCAATTTCTAATTAGAATTGGATGTAAAAACATTACATGCTTTTGAACGTTTTTACATTAAAACCTCATATAGTGATACCATCTGCGGGATTAAATTTTAATTAATTTATACCACTTTTTTATTGAAATTTTTAAAAATGGATTCCATATTTTCAATCATAAGAATTTATAATAACCAATAAGTTGAATTTAGACTTTTATCAAAAACATCTGTGAAAGTAGTTACAATTAACTCCAAATATTAAGGAAACATTTAGATTATAAAAGATTTAACTTTAATATTAAGGGACCAAATGGCCTAGAAACTTATTCAACAACAATTTTCATAACATTAAACAGCATGGAACATTCCATTATTGAGTTACTTTTTTATGAGTTTTAGGAAAAACATTGGAACACCTAACTTGTTTGTTAAAATACCAAGTGAGTCATTTACCTCCCTTATAGACGGCCACCACCTCTCCCCCTTCCTCACACATCAAAAACCTGTTAGGTTATGAAAATATATACTCAATCAAATTAAATAATCCATCTATCACATCTTGAATCCTCCAATTGAGAATAAGTTTGTCTATGGAATGTATTTTATGAAATCCAAAAGGAGTTACAAAAAGAAGACGAAATGTCCTCCCTCGGGCTCGATAATCTTATTTTCATTCCCCACCCCCTTCAGTGTCAATAATCATGTATTTTAAAAAAATAGTATCATTAATATGGTTAGGTTTTTCCATCCGATGGTTTATACCTACATATTAACAGACTTCCATACAATGGGTGAAGAACCTAATGTTTATTATTACGACAAACTAATCTCTCACGAAAGGATAATTATTCGTCTCTACTTTACTACCTCCTATGTTTGGAATTATAATGGAAACACTACCTATATTTGACATATATTGTTATATTTATGTATTTCCTCTTCATTAATTCCTTAAAAATTTATATATATGTATACTTAATATTTGTGTGTAAATAGAATAATTTAGTTTGATGATGTGTGGACTATTGCCCCTCATGACCATGTTATTTGTTCAAACACAATGCAGAATGTACTAAGGATGGGTTCAGTAAAATTATATGAAATATATAACAAAATAATAATACTTTAATCATATAGTGTATACATATATATGATTTACTATTTTATTACTTTAAAATTAATAATAAAAATAGAAACAACATTCACACTTATAAACATCCTACCATCCCCAGGACGATGTGTTCCATTTCATATTTATATATTATATAGGTTATCATAATAGACTTATATAGAATATAAATGATAATTATATAATTATTTATATTATTTAAATCATGATATATTTATAATTAAAATAGATATAACGACTTAAGAAATATGCACAAAACAATGAGAATATTACCTTATGTGAATACATATCATAGAATTGTTGACATGTGGGTAATATAAATTCATCACCAAAACATATTTTAACATCCCAGGTAAATAAAGAATAATAAATTCTCAAATTTATTAATATCTGTGTATTAAATATTAATTTCACAATAATGGGTATTCCATGTTCGATAGCGTACCCGACACGCAATAGTTACTTTCTCTAAAATCTTATGTGGCACACAACACTGATTCTTACTAAAAAAACTATAATATAATAATATAATTTTTTAAGGTAGTTAAATTCTAGCCATTTAATTGGTGGGAATGATTATAACTAACCATATTATCATTAATAATGTTTATTAAATGTATTTACATTTATCCAGTAAAATTTAGAGGAGAAAAGGATAATAAATCCAATTTTTAGTATAAATAGTCCAATATTTTTAGAAGGTAGTTTTATCCCCTTTTGATGGAGAAACATTTTTAAATATAGTTTTTTTGTCACTTTTATACCTTACATTTTATAAAATAAAATTCTTATTTATAAGCGGGACATCAATATTTACATTGGATGAAATTTTGGTATTTTTCTAATAATGTTCATTTTTAATGAATAGTGAAAATCCTGCATTTTAATTCAAAGCATTCTTTTCATCTAATTAATTTATATAGTTATGTTGTACATTAAATTGCTTTTAATATGTAATTGTATTATATTTTTATAATTTAATCTAATTTTCTTAATTTTATGTAATTTCAATTTGAAATCACACATAAACACATGTCAATATTCTGGTAGTTTTAATTTCTCAAAAACCATCTTTTGGGTTTTGACAATGGGAATTAATTTTAAATTAATTTGTGAAATTTTTTTATTTTGAATTTGGAAAAATAAATTCCATATTATGAATCAGGTGGTTAAAAATGGTGTAAATAGTTTCCTCATATTTTTAGATATTATGAATAATAACTTCAATAAATATTTTACTTGACATGTTTAAAGGATAAATCGATAAAAAAGGGTAAAAATAATTTTAAAATAATTTTAAATTACCCTAACAAGTTTCTTAATCCTATTGAATAACATATTTCAGAACATGTTAATCCATAGGTCTATTTTGGGACTCCATGGTTGCACTTGGATGTAGAAATGACATTTTATAAAAAAAATTAATGGAAAGAAAAATGTAACAAAAACACGTATCTTTTAGAAATACATTTTTTATGGGATTGTATAACTTAACCCATCGACTATAAATAATAATTACAAAAAAATTATTTCCTAAAACATGGTATTTTATTTTTAAATTTTATACCTCATATAAATAAATTGATTTATGAAACAATGATGAAGTTGTGATTGCCTAATTAATTAATGATTTAAAGAAATGAGAATATAAATATTAATATAAATTAATTTTAAACATTTTATGACATCCCAGAATATTAGGGATTATTATAACATGTTATATTTGAAATAATGATGACTTTTCAAAATAATCTTGTTGTTATGGATTTTTTAAAAGTCACGATATTTAGAGTATATAAATTGACAAAAATGAGTTTTTAAAACAAATATTTTTATTAAATGATTTAATAGTCCTAAAATTGTAAGAATGAAAAAATGAATTAGATAAGATTGAAAATATAATTTTCTATTCACTTTAGATTATATTGATATTTTATAGTAAATATATTAACCAAATAGTATGATTACACAAAAATACATGGTTATAGTAAAATTAGTTAACTAAGGGTGAATTCTAAAAGATAAGGTTAATTATGTGAACTAGAATAGTCTAAAACCAATTGTTTGTTATTTTTTTGACAAAAAAGAATCTTATATTTGAAATAAATGACTTTGGGACAATTTTTAAAAGAAAATAATTTTAGATAAAATACTATTTAAGTACCATCCTAAAGTGGCCCTCTCCCTCTTTTAAAAGGGAATCACCTTTACCCAATTAATCACTCCAATAAATCCCATTTTCTTATACAAAATCATCACAAATAATCTCCCAACATCCTTATATTCCACCTAGAAGACTTACCTCAATCATAATAAAATAGTAGGAATCCCATAGGCTCAAATCAATAGAGTTACACTTTTTATAGGTAGTATCTTTTATAAAGTTCCTTTCAATTATTTTACATCATCAATCCCTATGATATTATAGTTATTTTATTACATAAAAAAATAAATATCCTCAATAAACTCTGATGTTTTGTGATAATTATTGAAACTACACTTACACAGACCTCTATATAATGGATATGAACAAACTCTTTCTGTGTACGACAAACTAGTGTCCCACGAAACAATGACTGTTCGATATTACCCTAACAACTATCATGGCGGACATTATGATGGAACTATATATATATGTTATATATATTATATTTATATTGTCTCCATTATTCTTAATTTTTAATTGGAATAACACATTTATGGTTTCCATAATGGGTAAATAAGATAATTTAATTTGAGGAAGTGCAGACAACCACCACCTCAAAGTGATATGAATCATTCATTCCATTCATAGAATGTATAAAGGATCATGTTAATGAACTTATGTAACATATATAAAACATTATTTTATACTATAATTAAAATATACCTTTGTATCATTTTTTTCAATCCATTAAATTTGAAAAATAAATGAATGTTGCATTCATTGTACACATGACTTACCATATCCATGAACTATGCATTTCATTTCATATCCAAAACTATCATATACTATTATAAATACATATATATACTGGATATATATGATATATATGATATCTAAATCATTAATATCATTTTGTATTTAATGTACTATTGACCATATAGACAATTTGTAATTATAACTAGTTCAATTTTTACTCAAGTACTAAATGTTTACCAAACAACCGATATTTACTTAAATAATTATGCAATTATTATAATGAGGTATTAAGTGATATAAAAGGAATAATAAACATGAAAATTTTTCTGAATCAAGTAAAAATTTACTTTTGTTCGATAATCGGGACGAAAAAAACATACGTGACGAGTCCAACACAAGGTAACGAAACTTCATAACCAAATTTCCATTCTTTGAGTTAATATTATAATTCTTGATTTTGTCATTCTATGATTATATGAGAAATAAATTCTTATATAATATCTTTTATTAATAGATAATTTATATGTATATATAATTATTACACACAATTGGTCTATTTTATTAACAAAATGATCTTTGTAAGGGAACCTTTCTCCCGCCTATTTTAGTCAATGACTAATTTTTTTGTTATGTATTTTAATTTAAATTTTATTATATTGGGATATGTTCTTATATATCCTTATTTTTTACATTTAATTTCCAGGTCATGAGAAACCCTTTTTCTCTCATCATCCCATTTTCATAATTTTTATGTGACGTCGTTATCTTATCTAATTTTCATACGGGACTAAATCTCAATCTTCTTTCATTTAGGCATATTTTTATTTCTACAAAACATTATTTTATATGGTGTATAAAATCCTAAGAATTTAAATTTCATTCAAAATGAATATTTTTCTTCATAGCATTTTACGATATTACAAAGTGAGGGTTTATATTTAATCTAAGCTGTGAAAATAACCTTTCTGCCGCATCGATAATTATTTGATATTGTGCTTCCTCTACAAGACGTAGTGATTTTAAATGGAAAATTAAATACCATATACCCTTTTTTAATTATTTTAGTATTGAAAATGGTTTTGGTAACGGTTTTATTATTTCTATATCATAAACTGATATTTATGATTGCAATGTAGAAATTATGTCTTATTATATGCTTTTTCATGTGTTATGATTATGTTATGATTCATAGAAATTGTTTACGTATATAGGTGGTTCCGAGATATTCATAGGGAGGGTGATCCTAAGATAGGTCTCCAATCTATTGGGTAATATGATGGAGGTAAACATTAATGTTTCTTCTAAAAGATTTAGGTAATATATCGTGTGGGGTATTCTAAACCTAACCCCCTATGTAGCTGGGAAAGATAAAATATTAGTATGTTATGGATGCCCCTAGTTACCTTATGGTTTATGATTTCTATTTTTTATTCATAAATCTTGTTATCTCTTAACATATATTAAAGAGATTATGTTTTCAAAGTGAAAATTACGATTTCATTGATTGTATGTATTGATGGACTAATGAGTTATGTCATTATTGTATGGCCATTACTATGATTTTTATGCCCATCCCATTTTTTTAAAATTTGTTTCATTTTGAATACGGAAGGGTAAGATAATTGATGAATTCAAGAATATTTATACGAAGAAAACAATTCTTCTTTTATTTAATGAGATTTATTATTGTGAAAGAAGTTGGTATAGTAGAAGTGTCTACTTTTTAATATTTGAGATGTAATGTTATAGTTATGGCCTAATTCTCTAAAACACTAAACCTTAAAAAAATTTCAATGTCGAATTCTTGTCGTGACTCAAGATTATGTAATCATTAAGGCTGGGGCCTTAGATTTGGTATTAGAGGTCAGTTTAGATAAATTTAGGAGTTAGGATATTATTAAATTAATATCCATAAATTATTTTTACATTATCATATGAATGAAATGAAAGATAATTTAAATATTTACATGTTGCGTCATCTATGAAATATTTTTTCAGAATGATTTTCTGCATAGGAAATATGGAAACTTTGTTTAGAAAGAATATAGATGAAAATAAACTACCAAATCAGCATTTTGAGTTGGTCAGAATAAAAATTGAAGAATTTTTTTTTGTGTTGGCATAGTTGATAGTAGTGATAAATGGTTGTTGTGCTTATAGATGATATCTTTTTTATATTCTAAAATACATTAGGAACATTAATGTCACATTAAAATTGTTTTGAAAACTATAAAATACAATAAAATATAAGGAATGTTTAGTGAGATTGAATTTTTGTTGAAAAAAACTTATTTCCTTGGCTATATTGTTTCTAAAGATGGAATAACTATTGTCCCTTCTACAACAAAATTTGTTGAATAGTTGACAAGGCCCACCAATGTCACCATGATTTGTAGTTTTCTTGGATTAGCTGGTTATTACTGAAGGTTTTTTGAAAAAAATTTTCACTTATATAACAAACTAACTAAGCTAACATGTATGGGAGTTAGGTTAATTTCAAAAAAAATAATGTGATGATTGATTTCAAAAATTTATAAGAAAATTGATGAATTCTTTTTTTTGGAATTACATTCCCGTAATGGTGAATTTTTTATCTATAGTGATTCTTTGTTGAATGGACTTGGCTATATCCTTATGAAAAATGATCAGGTATTTGATTATGCTTCACATCAATTGAAACATCATGAGTTAAAATACCTGTTGCATGATTTTGAATTTGTTCTTATATTTTCATTAAAAATTTGGAGGCAACATTTTTATGGCGTAACGTTTGAAATATATATAGATCACAAAATTTTGAAGCCTATATTCTCTCAGATGGTATTAGACATGGGATAGAGGTGATTGATAGAATTAATCCATGATTATGATTACACTACCCATTACTATCTGGGAGAGGAAAATAATGTGGCTGGCGCATTGATCTGAAAGTGTAATGATGCATTAACCATGCTATGTTTGGAATGATATCCATTGGATTATGAGTTGAAGAATTTTGGATTGGAAGTTATGGGTTTAGGGAATTCTTATGTTTCTTTTCAGGTGGCAGTGAAATCATCTATACGAGACAACATAAATAAATCACATAAATGAGATAGCAGGCTTCAGAAAAAGTTAAATTCGATTTTGAATTGTACGTTTACTGAATTTAAAATTGATAAAGATTGTGTTATGAGGTTTGAAAGGAGTTTATGGGTGCCTTTTGATTCAAAATTGAAGAATGATATGTTATGTGAAGCTCATAGATCTCAATTTTTAGTTCATCTTAGTAGTACTAAGATGTAAAAAGATCATCAGGAGTATTATTGGTGTGATAAAATGAAAATATACATTGATAACATTACTGGGAAGTGTTTGACTTCTCAAAGTGTTAATGTAGAGGGATAGTTACTGAAAGGGATTTTTCACCCTTTACTGGTTCCACAGTGGAAATGGGAAAATATATTGATGGACTTCGTTATATTATGACTGAGGACTTCTCAAGGTAAAAATGCAATCTATGTTATGTTTGGTCGATTGACTAAATCTTCTCATTTCCTTCCAATTCTATACACTTTGTCTCCAGATCATTTTTCTCAGTAGTATATTAAAGATATATCATGGTTTCATTCATTTACCCTCTCCATTATATCTGATCGTGATCCGAGTTTCAATTCTAACTTTGTGAATGTCCTTCCAAACTCATTGGATACTAAATTAAATTTTAGTAAAACTTATCAGCATCAATGAGATGGGAAGTCATAATGAAAAATTCAGACATTTAATGATATGCTATGTGCATGTTCAAAAGATTACCAAGGAAGGTGGAACCAACATCATTATTTGGTTGAGATTACTAATAATAACAATTTACATTCTAGTATATAGATTTCACTATTTGAAGCATTATATAGATAGCGGTGTTGAACATAAGCTTTTTGGGATAATGTATGTCAATGATAGTTAATGGGACTAGATATGGTATAATATATGGCAGTTAAATTTTTTATGATTTAGAAGAACATGAGAACACCTCATAGAAGGAAGAAATGTTATATGGATAACAGAAGAAATGATATTTCATTCAAGGTAGGTGATCATGTCTTTCTCATAGTTTCTTAATGGGAAAGTGTTATGCATTTTGGTAAAATGGTATAGCTTAGTCCAAGGTTCGTTGGACCCTATAAAATCCAAGAGAAAGTTGGACCATTTTATTATAGAGTGGATTTACCTCCAATTTTATATTAGGTACCCAATGATTTTCATGTATCAATATTTAAAAAGTATATACCGGATCCATATAATGTTTTGAGTCCAGAGGTAGTTTAGTTGGAAGAGAATATTTCTTATGAGGAACAAACAATCCATATTTTTACCGTAGTGAGAAAGTGTTTTGGAATAAGGTAATTTACCAGCAAATGGTTTTGTGGATAAACTATATGGTTGATGTGGAAAATAGTAATTTTAAAATGATATGGGGGATAAATACCCCCACTTATTTGATAAGTGAATAAAATTTTGAGGAAGCAATTTCCAAAAGGGGGAAGGATGTAACATCCCAGGTAAGTAAAGAGTAAAAAAATTCATATTTATTAAATATTTTGTACTAAATATTAAATTTACTTTAATAGGAATGTTATGCTTAATGGAGTACCTAAAATATAAACAATGAGACTCTCCAAAATCTTATGTTTTAGACAATTCTGAGTTAAACTAAAAATATATTAATATAATATTATTACTTTAAGTGGTAGTTAATTGCTAGCCATTATATTGGTGAGAATGAATAGAATTAACCATATTATGATAAAACAAGTTTTTTAAATGTATTTACATTAATCCAAAATCATTTAGATGCGTAAAATGTGAATGAATCCAATTTTAAGCATAAATACTCGAATATTTTAAAAAGGGTTTTTATCGACTTTTGATGGAGAACACTTTTTAAATATAGTTTTTGATACATTTATATTTTACATTTGAAAAAATATACATTTTATTTTCATGAGGGGCATAGAAATTTCATATGGATGATTTTTTTTTGCTGCAAAAGTTCATTTTTAATGAAGAGTGAAAATAATGTTTTTTAATTCAAAACCGACTTTTCATCTAATTAATTTTTATAGTTAAATTGCACATTTAATTCGTTTTAAAGACTAATTAGATTATATTATTATCATTAAATCCAATTAAGGTCCTTGTAAGTAATATTACTTTGAAATTTAACATAAACACGTGTCAATCTTTCTGTAGTTTTTATTTCATAAAAACACGATTTTTTGTTTTGACAAAAAAAATTAATTTTAGATTAATTTCAGAAATTTATTTGTTTTGAATTTAGAAAAATGGATTCCATATTTGGAATCAGATGGTCCAATATATTTAAATAGGTGCATTTTATTTTTAGTCATTATGATTAGTAACTCCAATACATATTTTATTTACCACGGTTAAAGGGTAAATTCAGTAAATAAAGGTAAGAAATAAAATTATAATAAAATTAAATAACCCTAACACATGTCCTAATCCTATTGGAAGATACATGTCCGACCATGGGAATGATTTCGTCAATTTTGGTACCCCATGGAGCCACTTGGATCTGAAAATGGCATTTTATAAAAATTAATTTAAAGTAAAGAAAAATTTAACAAAAAAATGTATATTTTAAAAAAACAATTTTATATGGGGTTATATGAGTGAAATCTTCAACTACTAATATTCATTATAATGATAAAAATATTTAATACATCATGGTATTTTATTTATAATTTTTATACATTAAATTAATAAATCTATTTATGACATAATGATGATGTAGTGATATCCATGTTAATAAATGACATAAATAAATGTTATTATAAATATTAAAATAAATTTATTTTGAACCATTTTATGCCATGAAATTTTTTAGGAAAGGGTATGACTTGTTATCTTAGAATTAGTGATGTTTTTTCGAAATAATCAAGTTTTTATGGATTTTTTGAAAGTCATGATATGAATAGTATATAAATAGGCATAAATGTTTTTTTAAAACAAATACTTTTTTATTAAATTATTTATTTGAACTAAAATTATAAAATTATTTCATATGACATAGATAAGGTGTAAAATTAAATTAATGAACCACTATGGATTCTATTGTCATTTTAGAGTAACTATATTAACCATATAGTATGAATTCACATGAAGACATGGTAAGAGTTAAATTACTTATCAAAGGGTTAAAGCTATAAAATTTGGTTAAATTTGTGAACTAGATTTGATTAAAACATATTTCTTGTGTGGTTCTAGACCCAAAATCTTCTTATCTTAGAAATAAATTACTTTTGGACCCTTGGGAACCAAAAATAATTTTATAATAAAATAACATTTCAATACCTTGCAAAAGTGCCCCTCCCGCAATTATAAAAGGGAATCACCTCTATCCATTTAATGATACATCTCAAGCCCCATGGATCGTCCATGATCTACCCAAATAATCTTCCAACATCCCTATATTCCTCTTAGAAGCATTACCTATGTCATAAAGAAATTCCAGAATTCCTTTTATCTCAAATCAAATTGACTTACACATTTTAGTGGTAGTGTCTTCTATAATTATCATTTCCCTTATTTTACTTCTTTACTCCCTATGCTATTTTTATTCATTTATTACATAACGACCCCAGTATCCTAATATACATGGATGTTGTTATGATAAGGATTAAAACTACACTTACACACACCTCCATATAATGGATACTAACATACTATTACTCTGTACGGTGAATTGTTGCCTCACAAAATGATTATTGTCCGATTTTCCCCTACCACCACCCATGGTGTCCATTATTATGGCACCAAATTTATATGTGATATAAATTATATTTATATTTTATCAATTCTTTAGTGTTTTTTCAAATCTATGCCTTCTTTTAGAGGTACTTTTTCATTTGATTTCCAGTATTGCATTCTTTTGGGTGTTTCCCATGCATTTTGGTGGAAATGGTGGGTTTTCAAAATTTTGGCCAAACCATGAGCCCATTTTCAGATTTAATTATAAATTTTGATTCATTTATAACTCCTTTTTTCAATATGTTACACCCATTAAATACCGCAATTAGATTACCCTAGAATATTAAAACCTCCATATCAATTTGAACCCCATAAGAATTTATAATAATGATGGATTATGTATTTTTATTAGTGTGTTGGGCCAATACAAAGCACATTTCCTACATTAAGTAGTTTTTTAATTATTTAATATCTCATTTTTTTTTGTGTTTTACCATGATTCTAATTCTCACCTGAGACCACTTTACCAAGAATTCTCCCATGATCTCCTCCTATTTGGAGCTCATATTTATCACGAATTTGGGAAAAGATTCCCTAAAGTTCCCAAATCATCCTGATTTGAAGAGGTAAATTGTTTCTTTATTCCATCCATTTTTGTTCCCAGATGACATACTCATCCTTATTAGAAGATCACATTAAATTTTGGCTATTTAGAAATTCATCTACTGTAGTATTTGGGGCCTTTTATCCATGATATGTCAGTTAAGTGAGTTCCCTCTCATGTTCCTCGCATTTTCATAGGCTTTCTTCCACTATTCATGAGGTTCAAAAAATTTCAGTAGCCGGGGTTCATACCTAGGGTTTGATTTTGTGTCTCTTAGATTAAATATTGTGTATTAGGTATTTTATTTTACTTACTCGTGGTGTGGAGGTGGTTCGATTGATGTTTCACACAATGGTATAGAGTTTTTGGCAAAAATGGTATGTGGTTCCATGTGTAATAATACTAAAATGAGATTTCATTACTTCAATTATATTTTTAGCAAGTTATTATTACATTATTTTTGGTTCGAGAACTATTTTTGTTGTATTGATTAATCATTTAGTTTCAAAGTTCTATATTTTTGTGAAAATATATGTTTCCCTAGTGCATCTTTTGTGGTATTATTCGAGGTTATTTTATAACGAATGATAGTGGTTTAATAAATATTTCTAGGGCTACCAATTAAGTTTCGGATTGGTGTTGGTGTGATGTTGGATTCGAATGTGGGTTTTAAAATGTGATTTATGTGCAAAACATGGTTTCACTACTAGGGATGGTTTTATGAAAATTTTAGAATTGAGTTAAAATAGTGGGAAAATGATGTATATGTAGTATTTTTGTTATTGTGTTCACCTAAAATACGTTTTTAAGGGTAAAGTTATTGTTTATGATGTTCAAAAATTCTATATTGTATTATAAATAGATTAAATGTTTTATCAAATTGTACGAAAGTTGTGAAACTAGTTTGGGGGCTGTTTTGTCTGACTATGATGTGAAAAATGAATTTTTCTTGTGAAATGATTATTATGTGACATGTTTGTGGGTTTTTGTGTAGATGTGTTATGTATAAGACTTATTTACATGTGAAAATTATATTTCACATCTTTTGGAACATTTTTTATCACAATAGGGAAACCAGGGTATCTAGGTGGGTAGAAGTCTACTAGTATGCTAGTGATCCCGTTGGTTTTGGCCCCAGTTTATCGTAGAATGTTTGATGATGAAAACAATAACTAAACTATGATAATGAATATGATGATGATTTTGGGGAACCACTAGGTTATGGGTATGCTACCTACTAGTGGCTCTTGTGAAAAAAACATATATTATGATGGTTACATTCACTGAGATACGAGGTACATGAGACCCAAAACGGCCTAGTGACTCTTGGTTATTATCCCGTTGTTTGTGATAAATAGATAATTTATGATTATCTTCAGCATATGGTATATTTGTCAAGAAAATTCAGTATCTTTTGAATTCAATTTAAATGTGTTGATTTCTTATTGTATCCCACTTGAAAATTTTTTTTATTTTTAGGTGTATCTCTTTATAATTCATAATAGTATTTCATGATTTTGAAAATTTTCCAGCTTTAATTCATTGATTTTTTATCGTAAGGAATATTTTAGTGGTGGAATCCTACTATGATTTGGATTACATCCTACCTACACCTTGGGGTGTAAGTAGACTTGGTTGTTTTGTCCTAGGTTTGGGTAAATCTTTTAGTGGCAATGGTTATAGTTTCTATCAGTCCTTCTCGGTGCAGTGTTGTGGAGATGGCTTGAGGGAGGTTCCTCTTTCCATGAGGAGGTTCTTGGGATATCCATTTTGGGATTCATGATTTTTTTAGTCCTTGAGAATTGTTTTATATAATGTAATTCTATTATGAATTTTTGTAAAAGATCATTTGTTTTGGGAAATCTAGATTTGTTATGTCGGATTTTTTGTTGTTTTATGTTTATAAACTCAGGTAAATAGTTCACAAATTTTATTTTGTGATACTCCGGCACTTGTGTCAGCCCATGGGGAACAAGAACACCCGTAGGTCCATTCCATAGGCAGGGTTGGGAGCCAGTTTGTATGGTGACCAAATTCGGTTCATGACAAAATGGTTTCAAAGCAGGTTAGGTTATCTCTCATTGGGTCACGTAAACTATGGAAGAGTCAGGATAGTCTAGATATACGATTTTTGGGACATGAAATTTTGGTTATGGGTAGCGTACCTGGCTAGAACACCTCATGATGGGATTCGAGTCTCCAGTGGAAGTCATGAATTATCTGTGTCATTTGGTTTTCTTAGTTTGATGATGATTAGGGGAAATGGAAAGAGAGTTGGGTTAATAGTTTTAGTGAGCTCGCAGGGCCTGGAAATCAATGTGGATCTGGAGATATTTCCTTAGAACACACTCTATGATGGTAATGTTAATAGAATTTGGCCACCAACCATATGTCCATGTCACCTACTAAAACTAGTTTCCCCTCACATTGCGTTGTGTCTTTTACTTTTTAAATCATTGATGTTTGGTTTTATGTAAATAATTTTATGGTTTTAATAAGTGCACTATTTTTGTGAAATTATTATATAATAATGATAGAATGGTTCTATTTGACAAATAGTGGAACTGATTTTTCCAAATTTTTTTTGATATAGTAGATGGTGTTATTACACATTTTTTGAAAGATGTAATTTATGTTAATATATGTTTTCCAAAAGTGTTTTCAATAGAGTTTTCTAAACTATTGAAAGGTCTTTTAATGGGTTGAAATATTTTAGAGGTCATGTGTGGAGTCTGGAAATGGATTTTTATTTGGTAACTAGAGAACATTTGTAATGTTTTATAAAGTATTAACAATGTTTTTTTAAAATGAGAATATTTGACTTCCCAATTTAATAGGGATAAATGAAATTTAGTATTTCATGAAATTAGAAGTGTTTTGAAATGGTCTCAAATGATTGAAATTTAATTTACATGAATTTAAGGTATGTTTTTATATTATTATTAGTGATCTTTTGAAACGTTTTATGAACCATTGGCACCATGTTTTCAACAAGATTCTATGAGTTTATCAATGAATTGGTTCTGATGAAATGGAGTTTTTCATAAAATCGAAAGTATTTTGACAGGGTTAAAGATGTTTTGAAATTGATGTTAATAACTTGAAAGAGGTTTTTTACTTGAATGATTGTGCATTTTTGTAAAATTATACAAGAAGTGAATTGGGATTTTGATTTCCTGGTTAACGATCGTGAGAAAGAAATTAAGTATTGGATTACTGTTGGGGTTTTGAAATAAGGAAAGAATTTTTTTCAACCTTTGGTATTTCCATGAGTGACCAAATTCATGGGGTTATATGGGATGATGGATGGTTAATGGAAATAATGGATGAGTGTTGGTATGGGAATGAGGAGGGTGCACAGTGTGGCACAGAAACATGCATGTTTGAGGCGCACAGGGTACCATAGGTGGACACGCTAACTGTTGAACTGTTTATATTCAATGAAATGATTTTAATGGAAAACATGATTTCGTGATGACTTGTTTGGGTGGGTGTGTCTAATGTGTTTTTGGAAATTTTTTCATTGTTAGATTTATTATGTCCATGAAGCCCCCTAGTTTGAATGGTGTTTTGGGTTTGTGTTTTTTGGGTAAGCTGGAATGAAAGGACAGTTAGTGGCCTCCTTATGAAAAATGATTCGGGATGCCTTTATGGTTGTCCCATCATGTGTTTGGATATGGTTTGATGAATGTTCTGACTAATGGAATATATTGGTTCAGTCTCTGGGCTCTCTCATTATGTAATGTGTACCCCCACTAAAAGATAATACCTGACTGAAGTTCTTCCTTGATTGTTTCAATAATAGAATATCCTCTAGATGATCAATATAAGGAATCTTTATATCGAGAATGGTAGATTGATTCTACAACCTTTCCCTTCTTGGTTTTTTGGATCCTCTTGTATCGGGATAGGGCTCATGGATGGCTAAAAGATACCTTAGTTTCTTAAGTTACCTGATTCATTTAAGGAGGATGTGGTCTGGGGTTGTTAGTATGGACGATGTCTTAGATGGCCTTAGGGTCATTCATAGTCTCTTTGAAGTACGAGTTCACGTTAAACCACCAGTGTGGGAAATATGGTCATGAGTGGCTATTATGGACACTTTCTATAACTGTGTGATGTTCGTGAATGTTTAATATGGTCCCACTAAATTTATATTTTCTAGCAGTCATAATGGTCATGTTTGGTGACGCCTTGTGATGTCACATGCTCGTTTGATTATATAGGTGATATTGTAAAATCTTTGGTCAGTCATTCTTTTTCTGAATTTCTTATCCTTTTGGGAAATCCCGACAACCTATTTTAGAATAATGCATTTCTATATAAATTTTTTTCCTACATTTCACATATGAAGAAAACAAGTGGTGATATGTGTCTATCTTATAAGAACTTGTTTTAGTAAAATGTAAGGCTTTAGAAGAAATTTTTGTAGATTGTGTTATGTGTTGGTGAACCAATCTGGGATTTTTGTGTAGTTTTTTGTCTCACTAGAAGAAGATGTTCCATTTAGGGGTTTCCAATTCCTAACTAGGAGGTCAAAGATGATTCAATCCATTGAGCTCTAGTCATTGGTCTTGAAGAGAACCTAGTGCATAGTCAGGGGAAATCACAAGGTCATTCAAACCCTTTTAAAAAGTCTTGTCCTCCTTATGAAGAATGCGAATAGTTTTAACCACTCATTTTTTCATAGTTCTTTTTTTGTTCCTGATCAATGGAAAGTGGTTGGAGTACCTCGTGTCCATGTTATCTCCCAATGTCATTCCTTCCCACATTGGGTGTTTTTGGAGAAAGGTTTGAAATTTTGATAGACAAGTTAAGGACATTGTCAGTAGTAACCAGACCTTAGAAAACCTTCTAGATTGAAGGATCCCCAGGGTTAGTTCATGGTTTCCCAAATCATGTAGACAAATTATGGGGTTATCCCAATTGTTTAAATTTGGGGTCTTTTGTGTCGGCCCATTCTGGTTGGTTTTGATGGTTGGTTATTATGATAGGGAGACCCACTATGATTCACACATATGTTACATTGGAAACTTCAAATTGAATTCAAGCCCTTGTACGAAAGAGTTCATTTGTGTCTCCCCCTATTAGTGTCTTGATTTTTTCTGGGGAAAATGTAAGCTGTCTATTATGGTTTGGAGTCTATTTGTGTCTTCTCGTACAAGTAACATATATTTTTCTTTGGTATTGGTTTGGTGGTAGGTAGTCTCATTCATGGATATATTAATACCAACATCTTTATTGGGTAATATTTAATATTGGAGAGCACCCAACAATTTAGTTATTGTAAGGTATGTTTAACCTTGTTAGTTCTTCTTGTTCATTTTAGTAAATTTATTAAGTTCCGTTAGAATAGTGTTTGAGGTGTTTCCATTGGGATAATGTATTAACCAGATTGATCATTTCAGGAATGCGGAGAAAGTTTTTTTGGGAGTTTTCATTGCTTAATTTATCTATTGTGGTGTATTGGCCTTTCGGTTGGGGTTGAATCATGGTAAAGAAGTCCATTTCCTCCTTTCGGTTGGGTTTTGTTTTTTCTTTTGGCCTTTCTGTGGAAATCTGATGGAAGAATGTTTTATAGTGGGGATAATTTTCACATACATAACTTCTTTTAAAGGTATTTTTTTAATTTTATTTCCATTCTTTATTTTTTGGGGGTTTCCCATGCATTTTGGTGGAAATGGTAGGTTTTCAAAATTTGGGCCAAACCGTGATCCCTTTTGGTGATTTGAAAATAAATTTCATTTCTATTATAACGCCTTCAGTTTTCAAAATTTTACACCCATTCTACTTCCCAATTGGAATTAACTAGTATATTAAATCCACCATATCAATTTGGAGACCATAAAAATCCATAATAATGATGGATTTGGGTTTATTAATTATGGTGATGAGCCAGACAGAATGTCCATTTCCTACTTTAAATTGTTTTTTAATTCTTTAATATTAAATTCAGTTTTTATTGTTTTTAGTGATTCAAACTCTCACCAGATACCACATAACAATGGAACGCTCCCATGCTCTACTCCCCCTCTTTACAGCTCATATTTATCATGAATTAGGGTGAATCTTCTCTGAATTTCTCAAATCGTCCAGATTTGAAGAGTTAAATTGTTTATTTCAAAATGCCTTCAATTTTTTCTCTTTTCCCTCAATTTCAATAATCATGTGTCCTAAAAAGCCTTATTCGAACCCCTCTTTAATTTTTGTCTATTTGGAGGTTCATATACTAGTGTATTTAGGGAATTTTATTCAAGATATATCAATTAAGTGAGTTTCCTCTCATGTTCCTCCCATTTTCATAGGGCTTCTTCCACTTTTAACGAGGATCTAAAATGTACAACAGTAGTCGTTCATACCTAGGGTTTTATTTTTTGTATGTTTGTTTAAATGTTGTGTTTTAGGTCTTTATTTAACTTCCTTGTGGGGCGGTGGTGGTGCGATTGATGATTCACACATTGGTTTGGAGTTTTTGGCCCATATTGTATGTGGTTCCATGTGTAAGCATCCTAAGACGAGTTATCTTTGCTTCAATAATATTTATATCATGTTCTCCACATATTATGTTTGGTACGGAAACCATTTTTCGTAGTATTGATTAAGGGTTTAGTTTCAATGTTGCATATTTTTGTGGAAATGTGTGTTTTTCATGTGAATATTTTGTGGTATTTCTAGAGGTAATTTTATAACACTTGATAAAGGATTAATAAATATTTTTAGGGATTCCAATTCTATTTTGAATTGGTATTGGTGTGATTTTGACTTGGCACAAGGGTTTCGAAATGTTTTTTGTCTGAAAAACATGGTTATACCGCTTGAGATTATTTTATGAAAATTGTTAATGATTTATTAAGTGAAACATTGTGGGAAAATGAGATACATTTACTCTTATTGTGAGTCTATTCACCTATGATGGACCTTTGATAGGAATAATGGCTATTTAATATGTAAATAAATTTTATAATGTTTTGAAATTTTTGAAATTTTTTATCAAATTGCATGAAGGGTGTGAAAACAAGTTTGTTGGATGTTTTGTGTGACTATGATGTTAAAAATGAATTTTGTTGAAAAAATGAGTATTATGTGACATGTGGGTGGAATGTTTGCTGAGTATGTTATGTAGAAGTGGTATTTGAATGTTAAAATTATATTTCATGGATTTTTGAACTTGTTTGACCACAAGAGGGGATCCTAGGTATCTAGGTGGGTGGACATGAACTAGTATAGTGATCACGTGGGATTTGGCCATAATTTCACGTAGCATGTTTGTAGATGAAAAAACTAACTAAACTATGATGATGATTATGATGATGATGATAGGAAACCACTAGGTTATGGGTATTCTCCATACAAGTGGATTGGGTGCATGAGAAAAAATACTATGAGGGTATCTTTCACAGAGATACGAGGTACCTGGGACACACAATGACCTATTGCCTTGTGGTAATTTTCCCTATTCTTATGCTCATTAGTTACATTATTCTTATCATCAACATATGGTATGTTTGGCAGGAAAATTCAACAAATTAGGAATTCAATTTAAATGTGTTGACTTCTTAAAACAACTCACTTGAACACTGTTTTTATTTAAAATTTCATCTCTTTAAAATAATTATTATCATTTAATGTTAATGAAAATATTCAAGATTTTATTTTATGAATGTCTACGACATGGAATATTTTATTGGTGTCATCATAATTCTATTTTTCTCACACAAAAATTACACATTTGGGTTTAAGTAGACTTGGTTATTTTGTTTGCAGGTTTGGGTAATGCTTTTAGTGCTAATGGTTTGGGTTTCGATCGGTCATTGTTGGTGCAGTGCCATATAGATACATGAGGGTGGTGCCTATTATCATGAAGAAGTTCTTGGGCTATCCATTTTGGGATTCTTCATTTGTTATAGTCATTCAGAATTGTTTTAAATTATGTAATTCAATTACATTTTTCTTTAAAAAACGTTTTTTTTTTGAAAAATATATATTTGTTATGTTGGATTTGTTTGTTCGTATATGTTTACAAAATCGTTTAAATCATCCCCAAATTCCATTATGTGATACCCGGTCCCTTGTGCCATCCCATGGGGAGTGGGAACTCCCTTTCGAGCCATGCACCGGGCTGGGTCGGGTGTTGGTTTTGATGGAAACTAGATTCAGTTTGTGAAAATTTTTCATTTATAGCCTACTTTATGGTTTCCATATTGGGTAAATACAATAATTTCATTAGAGGAAGTGCAGACTACCACCACTCCAAGGGATATGAGTCATTAATGACATACATGGAACATATAAAGGATTGAATTACTGAAATTATTTAACATATATAAAATATGATATTATATTGTAATTTTAATATACCTGTGTATCATTTAGTTTTTTATTCCATTAAATATGAAAATGAAATTAATGTAGCGTTCATGTGTACGTATGGCTTACCATCTCCAGGAATGGTGCTTTTGATTTCTGATCTCAAAATGTTATTTACTATTATAATTACATATATTTACTGGATATATATTACATATATGATATCTGAATCATGAATATCATTCTGTAGAGAATGGACTTCTGACCATATAGACAATTTGTTATTATAACAAGTTCGTTTTTGAATGAAGTACCAAATATCGACAAAATAATAGATATTAACATAAATAATTAAGTAATGCTTATAACTAGGTAATATGTGATATAAAAGGAATTATAAAAATGAAAATGATTCTGAATCAATTAGAAATTAACTTATGTTTATTATTCCAAAAGAACAAGGAACACACATGATTAGTCAGACTCAAGGTAAGGTAAATTCTTAACTCAAATTTCTATTATTTGAGTTAATCTTCTACTTCATGATTATGTAGTTCTTTTATTATGTGAGAAATAAATTTTGATATCAGATCTTTTATTTATACTTTATTTATTTTTATTTTTATTTAATAACCAAAATTGATCTATTTTATCGTTAAAATGATCATTGTAAGGGAACCTTTCACCCTCCTCTTTTTTTTAAAGACATCTTGTGTGATATTTCTTTAAATTTTCATTTTCTAATAATGGGATATTTTATTATATATTCATTTTACTCTACATTTTATGTTCAAGTGATGATATACCATTTTCACTCTCATCAACTCATTTTCCGAATTTTTTTGTGACGTCGTTAGCCTTCCCAATTTGCGTAAGAGATTTTGTCTCAATCTCCTTTAATTGAGGAATATTTTAATTTATACTTGACCTTATTTTATATGATGTATAAACCCATTTTAATTTTAATTTCATTCAATGGGAATCATTTTACTACGTACCATTTTACTGAAAGCCAAATAGAATGATTATTTTTAACGTACGCAGTGACAACGACCTTTCTGCTGCCACGAGCATTATATGATATTTGGATTCCACTATAAGCCATAGTGTTTATAAAAATAAATTTAAATAGCATATACCCATTTTACATTTTTTTTTCATTTAAAATGCTTTTGATAATGGATTTATTATGTCAATATATTGAAGTGATTTCTTGTGATTAAAATGTGGAAATGATATCATTCCTTTATGCTTGTTCATGTGTTATGATTATGTCATAGTTCATGGGTATTGTTTACATATGCAATTGGTTCTGAGATAAAACTAGGGTATATTATCTTAATATATCTCTCCATTTCATTGGGTAATGTGATGGAGGTAAATGCTACTTTTTCTCCTAATGGATTTAAGGAATATATTGTGATGGGTATTCGAAACCTAACACCCTATATAGCAGTGAAGTTTATAATGTAAGTATGTTATGGATTCTACAAGTTACCTTTATTATTTATGATTTCTTTGTTTTATTCCTAAATATTATAATTTCATGATGTATATTTTAGATCATATGTTTTTTTGAGTGAAAAATATGTTTTCATTGATTTTATGTATTGATGGAAAAATGTTTTCATTCTTTATTTTGTGACACTTACTGAGATTTTATGCTCATCCCATGTTTTTTAAATGTATTTCAAATGATATATTAAAGGTTTTGAAAAATAAATAATTAAAGATGATTTATATCAAGAAAATAATTCTTCTTTTATTTAATGAGTTTTATTGTTCTGAAAAAAGGGTTAGAGTTGATGTACCTAAATTTTAATATATCAGATGTAATGTAATAGTTATGGCCTAATTCTATAAAACACTTACGAGAAAAGATCCTCAATTTTGAATTATTTACATAACTAAAGATTATATAATGTTTAAGGTTGTATAATTATTCATATATAGTTTAATTTATAATTATATGGTTCTGTTATAGATTTATAATTAACCTCTTTAGTAGAAAGGATATTAGTATGAGTACGATAAGAGTCCAGAACCAAGTTAAGGAAATTTTATCTCACTTTATATATACTTGAAAAAAATTCCTTAGTCAAAAACCATTAATTTATTGGTGTGTATACATCCCATGTATATTTTAGATGATTATTAAAGTTAAATTTAGGGGTATTTAAATACTCATTTTATGATCATTCTTTCATGGGATTTATCTTTCAATAGTTACGAAATCAGTAATGCAATTTTGTCTAAATTTTTCATCTTTGAGAAACATGTCATATTATGATCCCATATTTATAATAAGGTTTATAAACATCCATTTAAATGTTTTATGATAAGTCTTTTAAATTTCATGACATTTTATGCATTAGGTAAATTAATTTTCCTTAATTTGGAGTATGTTTCAATGTTA
This sequence comes from Viscum album, assembly GCA_963277665.1. Taxonomy (NCBI): domain Eukaryota; kingdom Viridiplantae; phylum Streptophyta; class Magnoliopsida; order Santalales; family Viscaceae; genus Viscum; species Viscum album. The sequence goes on along the minus strand of OY728132.1, from coordinate 1,842,762,493 downwards.
TCGTGTGGTAAGAGTGTGTCGAAGAATTCATAGTGCATTCCAATATTGTTTATTTTTATGATACCTTTTATAAATATTTTTATCCATATGTAAACACCACACATGAATTTTATTATCCTTGTATTATTCTATATATATTCATGTATTGGTATCATTTCTCAAATTTTTAGTAAATATGATACTTAATAATGTGTTTTTAATAAATCCCAACATTACCCAATATTTATATTTTCAGAAATCATTATTCTTTAAAATAATTTTTTCCAAATATAAATCTTCCAAAAAATATTCTTATATTATCCTATGATATTTAAAATATATTTTTAGCCATGTCATTCATTTCTAAAACAATTTTTTCAAAATATAATCATTCAGTAATTTCCTAGGAGAGGAACCTTTCTATAAATTTTATTATGAAAAATGAATATTCGGGATGTATAGATTTACCCCCCCCCCACCGATTTTACCCATCATTCCATTTAATATCCTTTTACATGATTATGATGTTATGTTTTTTTAAAAGAATATTTTTCCAAAAAATATCTAAATTAATTATTTTATTGTTTTTTAATGATAAATATATTAAAAACCAATTTCTTATTTTAAATGATTTTAAAATATTCATTTATAAATATTTAAAGTATTGTCCATGAAATGTCATTCAAAAATATTTAAGGATTTACATATATGTTTTGATGAATTTTATAAAAGAATTTGTCTTTTTTAACAACGATTCCTTTATAAGATATTAATTTTATTTTCATGAAAATGTTTTTCAAAAGGTATTTTGTTTTGAAACTAAAAAATCAATGATAAAAATATAAATTCATTATGAATGGATTTTAAAAGATACATTAAATTTATTTTCTATATATAATGACATATTTTAGTGTTACTCATTCCTTTTTAGGAAATAATCCAACAGTTCCATTAAAATTTATTATCTGATTTGCTTATGTTTTTATGGTATGATGTCTGTTTAAAACCATTTCTCTTTCATGGATAACATGTTTATGAAAATCATTCCTATATAATAGGTTATGTGCTTTTGAAATACATTTCTCATAAATGGGTTATACCACGATGACTACTTTTGAATCCCCCTACCCTTAATAGGTTATTCTTAGATGAAATGATTATAAAACCTATATATTTTCCATATATTATGAAATGATTAATTGTATATGATACCCATTTCCTTTCATGGGATATGATATGATGTTTATGAAACACATAGCATTTTATGGGGAAAGGTATAATATATATTTCAATATTTTTTTGAACTTGTCAGTTTGATTTTATAATGGGAAATCTGGATCCTATCTATCCCTCATAATTATTAGGTAAAAGTAAATATTTTATAAGCTCAATAGTGTATAAGAGAGGGAATCCCAATCTTGAAACAAGATGGTACATGGGACTATATGCCAAGCCCAAAACAACAAGGAATCGTAAGACCAAGACAAGAGGTTTCATAGGCGGACATCCCAAACACAAAAATAAGAGGGTATTTAGGAGGGGATACCATGCACGAAAAAAGTTCACATTCTATTATCCAAATAAAAACATATTATGTAGCTCTTGGTAGGTATCATTTACATATCATTTTCTATATTTATTTTTATGCGTCAATATTCATGTCTTATTCCTATAATATGCAAATGATCTTTTTCCCTAATGATTAGTGTCTTAAGGTCTAATAATCTTTTTTCTAGGATTCATGTTTATGATCCTTGATATGTAGGGTATTATATCATAATGTACGATCTCATTATCATACCCTTATGTTCGTGTTTATGATTCCATATATCCCTTGTTTACCCTTACATAGAATATAATCCCACCCCTTTTCATGAATAATCCCCTAGCTATGAATATATGTATTAAGTATGTTGTGACTAAGAATGGTTTTAGTCATAATGATCCAACTTGTAGATAATGTAACCTACATGTTTATCATCACTTATGATTCCGTATCTCCAAAGTCACTAATCTAATATGTTCATTGGGTGTCTATTTGTGAAATTATTTTTGTATTCTGTAAAAAAGATGTAATTCTTATATGTGTTATGAATTGGTTTTTATAGATTATATGATAGGGAAGGTTTATCCAACCATTGAAAACTGAAATGAAAATCCATTATTGAGGTCCTTTGGTATATTTCAATATATATAATGGTATGTCACTAATGATAAGTATAAAGATGAGTTAGCAATTAAATAAAATCCGTGAAATTTTGGAAGAGGATTGTGTATTGGATCAGACCTCTCTAGTCCATTCCATTTAGAATATTAGGTGTTTGAGGTGTTTCGGGAAGTCAAGGTGACTTATCCCCATCACATTACCAAATTTACATTTTCGTGAACAGTTCCATTGGTGAGCAGTTCCAACTATAGACCATTGTTAACAGTGCATCAGAAACCTTATGTGAATAGTGTCATCGGTGACCTTCTATGAACAATGTCATCGGCAACCTTATTTGAATAGTGAAATGGTGACCTTATGTGAATAGAGACATCAGTGTCCTTTTGCGAATAGTTTCATCGGTGACCTTCTATGAACAGTGTCATCGGTGACCTTCTATGAACAATTTCATCGGTAACCTTATGAGAACAGTGCAATAGTGACCTTATGTGAGCAGTGAAATCGGTGACCTTATATGAACATTGTCATCGGTGAGACACTCTGAACACTGTCCTCGGTAATCTTATGTGAACTGTGCAATGATGAGGTTCCAACAGTGATCTTTTTCCTTTGAGAAATTTTGATTTCCTGAATAGTGCTTCCATAATGGTGAGGTTCCAATGGAGACCATTCTTCCTTTTCCAAATTTTGAGTTCATAAACAGTGTTTCCAGAACCAAGATGTTCCAATAGTGAAATTTTTAATTTTCTAAAATTTTGAGATCAGTAACAATGTTCCATAATGGTTAGGTTCCAACAGGGAGGTTCCAATGGTGGGGTTCACGAACAGTGTTTCCAAAATGGTGTGGTTCCAACGGCGAGGTTCATGAACAGTTTTTCCAAATCGGTGAGGTTCCAATGGTGACTTCTTTCCATTGCCAAATTTTGAGATCATAAATAGTGTGTCCAGATCATTGAGGTTCCAATGGTGAGGTACCTGAACAGTGCTTCCAGAATGGTGAGGTTCCAATGGCGAGGTTCATTAATAGTGTTTTTCCTTTACCAAATTTTGAGTTTGTGAACAGTGATTCGAGCTTCCTACATGTTCTCCCCTTTAACATTTCCTATGATGTAAAACGAATTTAAATAATTGTTTTAAAGACTATAAGGATGATTCAATGGTCGTACCTCATATATTAATTTCACCTAAGGCTTGGGATGTTTTTACATAGTCAAATCATGTGGTTTAATGCGATCCTCTTTTAATAGAAAACCTTGCGTATATTAAACCACTACTCCCTTAAATCATGTAAAGGGATGAAATATCTTACCCCTAGTTTTCCCCCCTAGTTCTCAGGTCTGAGAAGGTGGAACATCGCATTCCTTCTCGAACAAGTCATGCAATCGATCTGTCCACCTAGGATTTATTCAGCTATGTTTTGAGGTAACCAAGAAATAACGATAATTCTTCCATATAAGGTATGTTCTATCTTCATTATTTTGAGTTCATATCCTTATCTATCCTTTCCCTTTTTATTTAATTTTTACCACATACTCCTAATGAGTTTTTCTTGGGTATTGGATGATGTGGTGGTGTCTCTACATCCTCATGTGGAAACATTTGTCACAAGGGAGGAAATCAAATGCCGTTGTGTGGATTGTTCTCATATAAAAAACGTCAAGAACCATTTGAGGTAGTGGATTCATTGCATCACTTTTCTTTTATGTGAAAATGTACTGTTAGAATGTTTCATTCCACTGGATCATAATGGAATTGAATTATATAATATTTTTACTGGATAAATAAATTTATATAAATCACATGTTTTTCTAGACAATGTGATATCCATTCTTGTCCTTGATGTAAATTGGTATATATTGTATAGCCAAAATTAATTGATAATTGTTTGGCTAAAGATAAAGAGGCATGTAATTGAATCTGGATCTTCTTGATAAAATTTGATGTTAACAAAATGGGTGTAGAAAACATATTAAATTATTTCAGTTATCTTACTAGTAATGATTCCAGAATTTGTAACATACGAATAACAAATCAGTTAATCCAAGATTTATTAAAAATTTTATTTTTTGATAAAAAGATAATTTCTTGTAGGGTTCTTAGCTACCCTATGGTTTGTATAGGCAACAAGGGCCCCTTTGATATGCTGTTTTTTTCTAGATGCTTGGTGTGAGCATATATGCATGTTGTGATATGTGGGGGCAGAGAGGCCTATTAGTTGTGGTAGCAGTTGACGCATAGAGTGGCGAGATGCACCTATTCATGCATGTGGTTGTCGGGGAGGACAATAGGGATGATGAAACATGTTGGATGTGGATGTTTGGACACTTACAGATTCCTTGATTTGTTATCTTCTTTTCTATTCCCACTACTAAAGGCAGCTGGACTTGCTTAAATTTTTCCGAAAGGGGTGAAGACTCAAGGGCCATTCCACGTGCATTCTGTGTTTAGATTCTCAAGGGAGTATGGGTCTATTCTCTTTGTATAGGTAGAAAATACACGACAAGAAGTTCATATACACACTGTGTTGATCCCCCATGTGTTTAGTTGTATAGAATGTTTTTGTAGAATTCCTGGGAATATGGGAATATAATGCTGTAATAAATAATTAAATACATGATGTTAACCCATGGGGTGGGAGCTTGCAGGGATGAAATGTTGAGGTTATAATTTAAAGTGACAGTTGACAGTAGGTGTGATTCTAATGAAAAATAATGTGGAAATTGATAATGGTTAACTAATTTCTAACGAGTTAATTAAAGTAAAGTAGAATTGAGAAAAATGGAATGAAGTAATGTAATAAAGATCTTTAAATGGTTTTGTGCTTATAGGATACCTAGTCTTAGAAGTAGGAGTCGGGAGTCCGGGAGACGTTAGATGAAGTTGAGTCTAAGACAAGGTTATTCCCATAGTGTGGTTGTGAGATGTAGTATATTCGGTACGTTTTGGTTTTCTATGTGCTACTACACCTGGTCAGTTACAACAACTGACACGTTAGGTATTCTGATCCCTTGGGGGTGCTTTCACTAACATTCGGGTGGGAGGATGGATGACATATAACCCCCACTGTCCCCATTCTCTTCTCTTGGAAGTAACTTGTGCTGGTAGACACAGTGGATAGTTTTCCTCATATATGTGTGTAAATGGTTGTAATGGGTTGTGGTTATTGATATACATATATTATGGATATAGTATCCAATGTACTACTTTAGGTGAAACGTGTATAGGTTGTGACGGCTTGAGGATGCATAATCAGTGTATGGGTTGTAATGGCTTGATGTATAATACCTGACATATGAAACACATTATAAGTGTTTTGGTGGATATCAGAAACTACCTGGTTTCTTTCTTGTGTGGACATGGTGACTTTGTTGCACGAGGTGCATGTTCTGGTGCTTCGACCAGGTGTCTCTGGGCAAGCCTTTTTGCAGAGAGATGCTTAGGACGTGCGACGTTGGGGAAATGTGTAAAACCAGTGGGGAAGTAGTAGTGGGGTACCCTTGATATTATTTTTTACATTATATAATATTGTATGTGTTACTTGGTGAGAGTAGCCACGGTGAGGCTGGGAACTTAGCATTCCAGTTTAGGTGAAGATCTTGTTTGACATGTTATTCAATGTGCTTTAGTATGCTTTCCTTACTTTTTCATGAGAGGGTTCAGGAAGATCCTACTGAGTATACTGTTATACTCACCCTATGTATATATCAAATGTTTTTCAGATCACTTAGAGAAGGTTGGAGATCAAGTTGGTTTTTACTAGCTTGGGGCTGCATGAGCTGTTCAGGCTTTTGGATGGTATTATTTTTTACTTTCTTTTGGGCACTTTATGTTTTCCCCTTTCAATTGTAGTAGTTTGGAAGAAATTACATATTTTTACTTCGGATTTCATTTATATTTCAGTCTAAGATGGAGTTGGTCGGTGTCTATCTTATATCTCTCTCCTGCATGTGTTCTCTTAGAGGTTAATGCCTCCCATTTGTGTGTTTACTATACCATCAGTGCTAGTTGCCAACCCAGGGCCTACTGTAGGTGGGACTCGGGGGTTCAATATCTCCATTATCACATTACTGGCCAAATAGGGGTACAACTTTTCCGAAGGGGGTCATGATAGAGTGTTATCGAAGGAAGGTTGAGAGATAAGATAGAGTATGTTGTTAGCCATAGGTGAGGTTCCATGGGTTAGCAGGGAAAATGTGTCAGTAATGTTTATCAAGTGATGTAATCATTAGAGACCAGATAAGACATAAGAGTTTAGGCCCCCCTATGATCTGATGTACAAGACATAATGTTTATAATGGCTATTAAACGAGGTGATACTAGTTTCATGGTAGAGACATAGGAAAGGATCATGCATCATTCTTCTTTGTACTTGTCTATGAATGGGTAGATCTTGGGATAGGTTAACCAAAAATGAATAAATGAATAAATGAAAATAATTAATAAATTAATGTTGAATCTTCCATATTATTGGTATAATATCTCTAACTATTTTCAATTTTATAGGTACAGCTCTAGGTCGGCGTCCTCATCAGGATCACATAGAAGATGTCTAGCAGGCAGTGCCAGCTGACTGTCGAAGAGTAGAGGATGATGATGATAGAACATGGAAGAGGACACTCTGAGAGTTTCAGTTCCATAGTCTGCAGAAGTACGAATGATCTGATTCAGACGCAGTCATAGAAGACTGGTTGGAGGATTCTGAGATAGTATTCAGTTTGATCCAAGCTCAGAAGGAACATTGGGTGTCCTTGGTTGTGACGATGCTGCGTGGAGCTATGAGGCAGTGGTGGTTCATGTTCCCCAAGGATCTTGAGGAGTCTGTGATCTCATCAGAGGAGTTCTAATACATGTTTAGATTTTAGTTTCCTTCTTTGACTGCAATGGATTCTAGTCCCTAGGATATATTTACCCTTCAATAGGGGAGATCCAGTGTGCGAGAGTTTGAAATCCGTTTCTATAACCTTTTATGATATGATTCTAACCTGTTTCCAATGGGGAGGCTAGGGAGAGGCATTTCGAGGAGGATTTATGTCCAGAGATCTAGAACTAGGTCACCCCATTTATTCTAGAGGCATATCTTGAGGTGCTGGAAATGGCTGAGGTCATCGACAAGACTTTTTCCAGAACCAAATCATTACCAGAGGGGAGTCATCATGATTTCACATGAAGCTGAGATTTGGTCTGGTGTTCCCGGGTTTCTAGTAAGAAGAGGTTTCCTTTTGCCGGGGGTTGGTCCCATCCCCCGTAATCTCATTTCCCTAGGGGAATTAGCTCTCATGGCTATGCTAAGGGATCAGGAGCCTGTTTTTCTTGTGGTGGCTGAGGTCATCAGCAGAGAGATTTCTCGACAATTCAGAGTAGTCATCCTGCAGCTAGTTTTCCACTACAGATTCCACCATTGAGGCAGTTCTAGTAGAGGCAGCAGTAGCAGGTTACACCAGATTTGAATCAGTATTGGGTAAATGGGGCAGACATAGGACATCACAGTGACACTCCCCATCTTTAGAGAGAAGAGTGAGGCCATGGTGGTGGTCATCATTAGGGTCAGAGAGGTCATGGAGTAGGTCATGGTCCGCTTCAGGCTTTAGTGTTTCCAGTTCCATGTGATCAAGACATTTTTTGGGGGACCCTTTGCTTGTTTGCTACATTTATGTATGCCTTTTTTGATTCTGGAGGGACACACACCATCATATCACCTACCCTTGTCCATGCTTTCAGACTAGAGGTAGAGAGACTTCCTGTGCCCTTTTCATTTACTATGCCTTTTGGAGGTCGAGCGGACTTATTTGAAGTATGTAGAGACTGTGAGCTAGTGTTGGGGTAGCACTGCTCTGGGAGAGATTTCATATGTTTATGTATACAACCATATGATGTCATCCTCTGCATAGATTGGGTGTATTTGGTGTAGGCTATCATGGATTACTTCAGGAAGAAGGTTGTTTTCTTCTACGCAGAAGGAGAGTTAGTGGTGTTTGTTGGTGAGTGAGATCCTTGCATCTGTTATGGTCATGTTCCATCCTTATCATCCATGATGGCTGATATGATCTTGAGTTATTCAGAGGTTTATTAGCTGGCGTTTCCTAGGGTTGTAGAAGAGTACCCAAAAGTCTTCCAAGAAGAGGTTGTAGCATTAACCTCTCGATGAGAGATTGAGTATGGGATCGAGCTCCAACCATGAGTGTCTCCAATAATTATCTCTCCAAATAGGATAGGACCTTTTGATTTACGAGAGCTACGTATATAGCTTGATGGTCTATTACAGTGTGGTTTGGATCGACCGAGTGTGTCACTATGGAGTGCACTAGTTTTTTTCGTGAAGAAGGATGACAACAGTTTGTGGCTGTGTGTCGATTATCATTGCTTGAAAAAAGTTTCAATAAAGAATCGATATCCTCTTCCACATATTGATGATTTATTTGACCAACAGAATAGTGAAATTTGGATCTCAAAGATCGACTTGCGGTCAGGATGTCATCAGATGCATGTTAAGGATGAGGATATACCGACGACTACTTTCCATTGTCGTTGTGGGCATTATGAGTTCTTGTAATGTTGTTCAGAATGAAAAATGCTTCAGTTGTGTTCATGGGATTGATGAACGCTGTGTTCCGTGAGTTCCTGGACATGTTCATGGTGGTTTTCATTGTTGACATCCTTGTGTACTCCATGTCTGAAGAGGAGCATGCAGATCATCTACACGCCATTTTGGGAGTTCTTCGTCAAAATAAACTTTTTGGGAAGTTGTTGAAGTGTGAGTTTTGGGATTGAGAATTTAGTTTCATTGGGAATGTGGTCCCCCATCATGGAGTAGTTGTGGATCCATTAATGATAGATGTAGTTGTGTCTTGGTAAGCCCCCAAGGCAGTGTAATAGGTGCGATATTTCCTTTGTTTCACAGGATACTATAGGAGGTTCGTAGTTGATTTCTCACAAGTTATGACTCCTCTCACATCTTTTACAATGAAGGATTAGGCATTCATATGGATTGATCAGTGTCAGGCATCTTTTGAGTATCTAAAGGAGAGGTTAGTAAGTGATCCAGTTCATTGTCTTCCAGTTGAGGGAGTTCAGTTTGATGTTTTCTAAGATACTTCGCATCTGGGGATGGGCAGTGTTCTGATGCAGAAAATATCAGTTGTTTCTTATGGTTCTCAACAACTGTGACATCATGAATGGAATGATGCCACCCATTATATTGATTTGGCATCCGTGGTGTCGGTTCTAATGTTTTAAATACATTACATCATTGGTGAACGCTTTCTAGTTTTCACCGATACTATGAACCTCAGGTATTTTTTCTCCAAGAGTGTTTTGAACTTATGACAACATTGGTCATTGTAGTTCGTACATGAATACAACTTCGAATTATCATATACACCTGGTAAGTGGTTTTTTGTCGGTGGTGTACTGACTCAGAAGACACATAGTAATGCAATGTTTAAATTTGGTGACTCTGGGAGAGTAATGGAAAAACTGTCAGCATAACATCCTGATATTGGAGATTTTGGGAGAAGAGGTTACCTTTTTCATATGATGATATAGTGATATTTGGTGCAAAAGGAGAAAGAGTCCCAGTTGGGGGATCTAGAGGTGGAGGTTTGTAGAGACCGAGTTATTTGTGATGAGGCCCCTAATGGTTGGTACGATGATGAACAACACCAAGTGTTGTATCGTGGAAACATTTTTGTTCCTTTGAAGATGCGTGAGATGGATCTCAGAGAGATTCAGAGTTCTCCTTTAGTAGTGCATCCTTGGGTGAAAATGATGTACTGAGCCTTGATGAAACATTTTTCGTGGTCTGGGATGAAGCATGTAGTTGCAGATTTTGTGTCTTAATGTTTGGTTAGCCATATAGTGGAGGTCAAACATAGTGCTCCTGGTGGTCTTCTCGAACCATTAGATTCTCCTTAGTAGAAGTGGGAGGACATCTCAATGGACTTTGTTCCTAGTTTACCTCGAGATATGGGAATACATGATGTTATTTGGGTGGTAGTGGATAGTTTAACTAAATCATCCCATTTTATAGAAATCAAGGAGTAATGCGCTGTGGATGTTTTGTTAAGGCAAAATCTGGATGAGGTGGTGAGACATAATGGAGTCCCAAGGACGACCATTTCTGATCAAGATCATCATTCTACCTCTAGGGTGTGGAGAGGTCTCTAGCATGATTTTGGTCATCAGTTATGCCTTAGCACTAATTTTCATCCTCGAATGGATGATCAGAAAGAGTGAACCATCAAAACTCTTGAAGACATGTTACGCTCTTGTGTCCTATATTTTTGAGGTTCGTGGGTGAGGCACATACCATTTGTGGAGTTTTCTAACAACAATAGTACTCACTCCACAATCGGTATGACTCCATTTGAAGCCTCGTATAGCCGACCTTGCAGTTATCCATTATGCTGGATTGCGGTCGAGGAGTTAGAAAATCTCAGACCAAAACAAGTACAGAATACCATAGATATTGTTCATGTGATTTGTGAGTGGATGAAGACAACGCAAGATCTTCAGATATAATATTCTAATCAAAGGAGGAGACCGTTATCATTTGATGTTGAGGATAACATGTTTCTAAAGGTGGCTTTACATCATGGGTAGAGAAGGTTTGGTTGTGGGAGTAATCTTTCTCCCCATTTTGATGGGCCTTTTGAGGTATTAACTCGTTTTTGAGCTGTGGTGTATCGAGTGGCTCTTCCCTTGTAGATGAGTTAGGTACATTATGTTTTCCTTTTATCATAGATTCATCGTTATCTTTATGATGACTCTCACATCATCTATTAGGGTGTGACCGTTGATGATGATGATGAGACCTTTGAGGAGCGACCATTGGAGAACCAAGACCCCAAAGAGAATGTGTTTCACGGGTGTTCTATCCCCTTGGTTTGTGTCTTGGGGAAACACGATGGCATGGAGGAGAGTACATGGGAACGTGAGTCACAAATACGTGCTCAATATCCAAATTTGTTTTATGTTTATCTCTTTTCATTTTTCAATGTATCCTTTTTTGTTATAGACTTCTCATTTTTATAATATGGATTTCTTTTGTTGCATCTTGTGGCTTTCTCTCTATTGAGAGGTATCACCATGGGCGGTGATTAGACCTTGTTTCCTTTTACCTATAGGTGGGTTTTGAATTCTCGAGGACAAGAATATTTTGATAGGTAACTGATGTAATGGCTTAGAAAACTCTAGTCCATTACATTGAGAAAATTAGGTGTATTAGGTGTTTCGAGAGGTCAAGGGGACTTATCCCCAACACTTTTTTGAATTTCCCTTTCTGTGAACACTTCCATTCGTGAACAGTTCCAATAGTAGACAGTTTTATACAATGCATCAGTAACCTTCTTTGAACAGTGTCATGAGTGACCTTCTATAATCATCGTCAGTGTTAAACTTTTGTGAACAGTGCAACAGTTACCTTATGTGAGTAGTGACATCGGCGACCTTCTGCGAATAGTGTCATTGGTGACCTTCTGTGAATAGTGTCATCTGTGATCTTCTATTAATAGTGTCATCAGTAACCTTATGTGAACAGTGCAACAAAGACCATATGTAAGCAGTGACATCTGTGACCTTATGTGAACAGTGTCATCAGTGAGCTTCTATGAACAGTGCCATCGATAACCTTATGTGAACAGTGTAACGATGTGGTTCCCACGTTGACCTTTTTCCTTTTCCAAATTTTGAGTTCATGAATAGTGATTCTAGAATGGTGAGGTTCCCATGGTGACCTTATTTCTTTTGCCAAATTTTGAGTTCATGAAGAGTGTTTCCAGAATGGTGAGTTTCTAACGGGGAGTTTCTAATGGCGAGGTTCATGACCAGTGTTTCCAGAATGGTGAGGATCCCATGGTGAGGTTCATGAATAGTGTTTCTAGAATGGTGAGGTTCCAACAGTGGCCTCTTTCCTTTTCCAAATTTTTATTTAATGAACAGTGTTTCCAGAACAATGAGGATCATGAATAGTGTTTTTTCCTTTGCCAAATGTTGAGTTTGTGAACTATTTTTCTAGCTTCCTATTGTTTCACCCCTTTAACATTTCCAATGATGTAAAATGCATTTAAAGCCTCATTTTAAGAAATATAATGCTGATTTAGAAAATTTAACTCCAATATTAACTTCTCTTAAGGATTTATATGTTTTTACTCGGTCAAACCGCATGGTTTAATGCGATCAACGTTTAATGGAAAACCCATCATATCTTAAACAACTACTCCATTAAATCATCTAAAGTGATGAAATATCTTCCTCCATGGATTTTCCTCCATGTTCTTAGGTGTGAGACACTCAAACATCCCATTACTTCCCATAAGAGTTGTGCAATCAAACTTTCCTCCTAGGATTTCATCCGCTCTGTTTTGATGCATCCAAGAAATATCAATCAGTCTTTAATATAAGTTATGATCTATCTTCGTTATTTCGAGTTCATGTCCTTCTTTCACCTTTCCCATTTTATGGAATTTTTACCCCAATTCTCTTAGTGGGATTTTCTTGGGTGTTACCCAATTTGGTGGTGTCTCTACATCCTCGGGAGGAAACAGTTTTCAAATAGGAGGAGATCGAAACCCGTTGTCTGGATTTTTCTCATATAAAAACTGTTACCAACCATTTGAGGAAGGGGATTTGTTGCCTCCATTTTATTAAATGAGAAACTATACAGTTAGCATGTTTTATCCCACTAGATCACATTGTAATTGACTTATTAAATATTTTAATAGAATAAGTAAATTTATATCAATCGCATGTTTTACAATATTGTGTGATATCTATGCTTTTTCATGATGGAAATTTGTAATGAACATAATGCCAGAATTAATTGATAATTTTTTGGATAAAGGTAAAGATGTATTTATTTGAACTTGGAACTTCTTGTTGTAATTTGATGTTAATAAAAATTGGGGAAGTAAACATATTTAATTGTTTGAGATAGCTTACTGGTTAGGATTTCCAAATTTGGTACCTATGAATAATAAATCGCTTTATCCAATATGGATTAAGAAATTGGTTGTTTGATAAAAGATAATTACTTATAGGGTTTTGAGTTACCCTCTATTTTTTAAGGGCCAAGGGACCTTTGATATGATGTTGGTTTTCCTACTGCTTGTGTTGTGGTGTGACCCTAGATGGATGTTATGATATGCGGGGGAAGGGAGGCCTATTGGTTATGGCAGCAGTTAACACCTAGAGTGGCGAGATGCATTGGTTTATGCTTGTGGGTGTCGGGGAGGACACAAGGGATTATGGAACAGGTTTGATGTGGATGTTTGGATGCTTTTTGATTCCTTGATTGGTTATTTTCTTTTCATTCCCCATTGCTCATGGCAGCTGGTCTTGCTTACCCTTCTTCTGAAAGGGGTGAAGATGCACATGGTATGACACATGATTTCTGTGTCTAGCTTCTCAAAGGTTGATGGGCCTACAATCTTTCTATAAGCGGTAAAGACTAGACTTGTAGTTTATCTACTCATCATGTCGATTCCACTTGCATTTAGTAGCATATAATCTCTTTCTAGAATGCCTAGGAATATGGGATGGGAATGCAGTAATAAATAAATGAATAAATTATGTTAACCCATGGGGTGGGAGCTTAATGGGATGAAATATTGAGGTTATAATTTTAAATGGACAGTGGACTATGGGATTGATTAAAATGAAATATAATGTTGAAATTGTTAATGGTAAATTAATTTCAAAAAAATTAATTAATGTAAAGTGGAACTGAAAAAAGGTAATGATTTTTTACAATAAAGCTCTTTAAATGGTTTTGTGTTAATATGATACCTAGTATTAGAAGTGGCATCCAAGAGTTTGAGATTCATTAGCTACAGTTGAGTCTAAGACTAGGTAATTCCTAGAGTGTGGTTTTGAGAAGTAGTATATTATATACCTTTTGTGCTTCTATATGCCTGTCCACCCCGTAAGTTAGAGAAACTGAAACCCTGTAGATTCTAAGCCCTGGGGGGTTTTCTTCCCCAACATTCTGAAAAGGGATAGATTGCTGACAACCCCCTTTGGCCCCTCTCTCTTCTCTTGGAAGTTACTTGTGCTGGTAGGCACAGTGGTTAGTTTTCCCCATATATGTGTGTAGAGGGTCGTAATGTCTTGTGGTTATTCACAATCATATATTCTGGATATAATATCTTATTGACTACTATAGGTGTAATGTGTAAATTCTATGATGGATTGAGGATACATACTCAGTGTATGGGCTGTAATAGCTTGAGGTATAATACCTGATGTATAATACATGTTATATGAGTTTTGGTTGCTCCAAAAAACTACCTGGTTACTTTCTTGTGTGGATGTGGTGGTTTTGTTGCACAAGATGCATGTTGTGGTGCTTTTCCCTGATGTCTGTGGGAAATCCTTTTAGGAGAGTGATGCTTAGGACGCGCGACATTGGGGAAAAGCGGAACACTAGTTGGGAATATGTAGCATGGTATCCTTGATATTATTTATTACATTATATACTATTGGATGTGCTATATGGTGAGAGTAGACATGGTGAGGCTTGGAACTTAGTATATATTTTTAGGTGATGAGTTAGTTTCACTTGTTGATCACTGTGCTATAGCATTATTTCATTAATTTTTCACAAGAGGCTTCAATAATATCCTATTGAGTATACATTTACACTCACCCTATGTAAATATAAACTGTTTATCAGGTCACTTCGAGCAGTTTGGATATCAAAATGTTTTTTACTAGCATTTGGTTACCGGAGCTATTCAAGATTGTTGTTGCTGATGTTTTTACATTCTTTGGGGTACTTGAAATTTGTCCCCTTTCAGTTGTAGTGGTTTTTATTACATTAAATATTCTTACGTGGGATTTCATTTTTATTTCTGTCTGAGTTAGAGATGCTTGGTTTCTATATTATCTCTCTCTTCTATAGGTGTACTCTTAGAGAATAATGTCTCCCATTTGTGTGTTTATTATACCCTCAGTGCTAGTCACCAACCCGGGGCCTACTGGAGGCAAGAACCAGAGGTCATTATCTATAATTTCATATTGTTAGCATAGGAGGGGTACACCTTGTAGGGAGGGTGTCATGACAGTTAGAGTGAGTGGTTTCATAGAAAATCATTTCATTCAGGATACTACAAGTTGAATTGCTTCTTGAATAGATGTAATAAGGGGTAATAACTCAGAAAATAATTTTTAGTCTTGGCTTAGCATAACCTAGTACAATAAAACTGGTCCTTACTGTCCTCTAAGAAAAAAACTCATATGATCCATTATTTTATAATTCCCAAAAACTTCATAAAACATCATGATTCGTTAAAAAAAAATATTTTTATGATTAACATAGGGTAAACATAGGGTGTCCTATATGTAAGAGGGCCTCATGATGTAGATATCCAAAAAGTATTAATATTTTCTGATTAATTTATTTTCCATTATGATATGTGTTTCCTACTATATACTTTTGGTTTAAGACAAATGATGGAAACCAAATAGATTGTGTTAATAGTTATTTAAACTAATAATGAAATAATTTTACTCCATAGAAAAGTAATTATATAGTATTAGGAATTTAAAATATCATTGATGTACCCACCCAAATTACTCAATATATGAAATTTTCTAGGCCACAAAATGTGGAAAGGAGGGAACACCATTTTGTTTAATCCTTCGTTTGGGAAAATACAACTTAATTTAGTAGTTATTTTGATTCACTTGCTACTGAACAATGGTTTAGTACCAATAGAAATATTCTTTATATTCTCCAATTTTTGTAAAATGTGAAATTCATTATTTTTATATATATATTAAAAGGTGATGTAGATCAGTGGTCTAAGCTAATAAATAATACATCGAAGAAAAATGAAATTGAATATAGTGATTGGGATGAGATCAAGGATATATTTTTCAATAAATAATTTCATTGGATTGTTTATTCAAATATGGGAAATGAATTCATTGATTATAATGATATGTTTAAAGACTATTTTTTCCTATGAATAATTTTTTACATTCCATGCAATGTACACTTCAAGTAATGTTATTCAACCTGAAATAAATATTTATCGATTCTTTGGTTTAATGGATCATAGACTTCAAAATGAATTTGATATAAGAGACTTTATCAGCTATGATTATGATTTTATATGTGATATAATGGTGTAATTTATTTTTTATTATTGTATCAATCTCATGGTTTTGATAAGAAAATGAATTTGGGGTTCAAAGGAAAATCTATCAATAATAGAGAAAGGAAAATTTTCTTTCCTTGACAAACCAATTATAGGAAGAGACATGGACGAAATTGGCTTAAGGGGAATAAAAAAAAAATTAAGTGTGGAAGGGAAGGAAATATAGCATTTTAATTTCAATGCCATGGGAGTAAGTTTTCTAATGATGGGAACAATTTTAAATCCCTAGAGAATGAACCTTTCACAATTCAGTGTTTCAATTGAAAGGAGTGTTTCCATTATTGTAACAATTTATCTCATCCAAGGACAACTAGGAATGTTAATCCCCAAAAACCATTGATAGAAATGAAAAAATGATATACTTATGATATAATAACGGATTAGGTAAACGATGATAATTATGAAATACTTATCCTCCCCTACATAGATGGAAATTACTTTATAATTGATTTTGTATAAATAATCCTTATAAAAATAATATTATCCATCCTTTAGAGGGATTTAATGTAATTAAATTCCCTTTCACGGATTATGTAATAATTAAATCACCTATGATATTTCACAAGTACATTGATGGACCCATGTTTCTAATGAAAATGTTTTTTGGCATAACATAAGAACTTATTTAAGGAATAAAGGGATTATTATATTTTTGAATGGTTATAATTTTACCCATTTATGGAATGTTAATATTAATTTTTAGATGATGTTTGTGAGATTAATGTACTGTATCTCCATATGTGTGTTTGTGTATATTGGATTTCTTATATTACAAATTTTTTTATAAACACATTTAGAATGACCAGTCACTATATTTATGGATTTGAGGATCATTTAACCATTTCGGAACGAAAAATTAAAATTCATTTAATGGAATCAGATATGAAGTTTTATTTTATCAAGGGAAAACAGAACTTGATATTATGATGAAATCAATTACATATATCTCCTTTTGAAAATTATTAAACATTAGAAAATGATGATGAAATAAAAATATGTCATGCTATTATAATTTATAATGATATCAATGATTATTTTCAAAACACTATGGGTTATAAATTTTTTTGTTATATTTATCATAGGCATGTTCTCTATCACTATCCATCATAACATGGTGGTTAAGTTTCTTTTCTATGAAAATGTTTTCCCATCCTACATGTGTTATCATATGTGGAAATCTAATTATGTGATACCATGGGTAACCATTATTTTTCCCATATTTTTTTAAGGAAGTTTGTTATTGGTTTTTATGATGTGGGTTTATATGAATGTAACATTAAAATATAAATTGTTTGATATCATAGATGAATTTTTAGGGAGAGATTAATTTTAATGGGGAAGAATGTAACACCCAAATATTTTGTAATTTTTTTATTAATTTAATGTATTTTATATTTTTTCATTTCTAGAATCATTATATACATATATATATATTATAATATATGAATTAACAATTTAATAGATTCCCCTCACACTGGACAAACATGGTTTATGCTACATACAACACTGAATTGGCATGTGTAACACACAACACTATGTTTATTCCAAATATAAATAAATTTATATAAATATTTAAAAGAAGTAATTTTAACCTAGATGTTAAAATTACTAATATTAATAGTAATAAATGAATTTCATGTATTTTTTTTATAAAACATAATTTTAATGAAAAATATAATTTTTTTTAATGTCTTTATATTTTAGAAACTAATATTTTCTCAAATGAAAATTATTTCATATAATTCATTCAAAATGATAAAATTATTATTTAAAAAAATTATATATTCATTTTGATATAACAAAATTACATTTTGAATTCATATTTTTTAAATATGAAAATATTGATTGATTATTTGTTTTTTAGAAACATATTTGTTTGATGAATAATGAACAAT
Organism: Viscum album; assembly: GCA_963277665.1. Taxonomy (NCBI): domain Eukaryota; kingdom Viridiplantae; phylum Streptophyta; class Magnoliopsida; order Santalales; family Viscaceae; genus Viscum; species Viscum album. Next base: position 1,842,744,296 of record OY728132.1, on the reverse strand, counting down.
ATTGAATTTGAAGTAAAAAATACAATTTCTTCTAATTTAATTATATTGTCGAATTATGTTCTTTAAGTATTCATAGATCAAATATATATAAATTTATACAATTTATTTAATTGGAACCAATTTCACATTTAAATTACATATGAATACATTGAAATAAATTGAATGTTTTTTCTAGAAAAACCTACATTGTCATCTAGTTTATGGGATTAAATTTAAATTATATTTTACCACATATATGATTGGAAATTGAGAAAAATGGTTATCATATTTTTAATATATATTATTTATACTTTCAAATTATTTCAACTAATTTTTTTAGTAAAATTATTATTTAATGTAATTAGTATTAATTACCACAATTAATGAAAGATTAAGCATCACAAAGGACTACACATTAATATTAAGGTCATAAATTACTTATAAAAAAGTATAGAACAAAATTTAGAGAAATAATTTGTATATAACCATTCCATTATTGAGTTTCTTTGGTTTCATATGTCTTTTTTATTATAAAAAAGTTGGTACACCAAATTTTTTTAAAAAAATTACATGTGAGTCCCTTCGCTCCCCTATAAATGGCCACCACCCCCTCTTTATTCCCCAAACCAACCAAACCACTAAGTATACAGAAATATATTCCCAATTAACTATATAAAATACCTCCCTTAATCCTTGATTTCTTCAATTTTGTATAAATTAATTCTAGGATGCACTATGGGTGAAATCAAAAGTAATTACACAATGAAGAGGTAACATCCTCCCTCAAATCCATTGTAGTATTTTCATTATCCACCATACCACTCTACATATTCCTATATCATAAAACAAAACAAAAATCCTCAATATAATAATAATTTATTATGCTATGGATTTAACCAACCCAAACAAAACATTCAATCAAATGGGTAACGAACATACTGTTTATATATACGGTGAACTACCACCTCAAAAAAGATAATTGTTCATCCATCCTTTACCCCCTCCTATGGTAGTAATTATGAATTAAATGAAATTAATATATATTTTATATAAAATAACTTATATTTTATTAATATCATTTAATAATTTTACATCACTTATATTTATTCATTCTATTCTACATAAATATGAAAATTTCATTTCAGGATGTGTGTACTATTACCCACTCAAAGCAATCAGATTCATTCAAAAAATAGAATGAAATGTATTAATAATTGGTTTATTGAACACACAAAAAATATATCAAATAATAATTATAATATAATTATACTATATAGTCACATATTTCAATTACTTTTCATTCTTTCAATATTACAAATAAAAACAGATACAACATTCAAGCATACGTACCAACTAACATCACTAGGAATGGTGTCTTCAATTTCATAATTTTATTTTATATAGATAATTATAATGAAAATATATTGAATTTAATTTTCATTTATATATTGATTTTAATTTTTGAAATAATTATATATGTTTAAGGACTAAGGATAAAATTAATTAAGATGCATGTGAAAAACAGAATGAGTATTAACTGAATTGAAAACTAAACATAGAATTGTTAAAAAATGTGTAATATAATGTCAAAATAAAACCATATATGGAACTAGAAATAATAATATGGTTCTGTAATATCATTTAATAAAAAATTATTTATAATAAAGAATGTTTTTAGTATTATGAAGATTATAATGTAAAACGGTAAGAGAATTTCATCACAATTTTTATTTTTGCAAGAAAGATGATTTATTCAACACAAAGTCGTTTTGTTTGGTCTGTATACCAACCATTCATGTTTATATGAGTATTATATTTAGTATTATTTTTATTAAAATATATATTTTATGATATTTTATTCAAGGGTTTTATGTTTCCCATGTTACCAAATCGATAATGTAAATTTTTCTCAATTTTCTTTTATTGAGACACATGCCATGTGATAAACTCATATTTCTTCCATGATGTATATTTTATTTTTTAAAGGATATATTATGAATATAAATATATTAAAAATATGTTAAGATTCATTTAATTTCATTTTCATTTATGGGAATTATGGTCAATATTACCAAGTGGTAAAAGGTGATTGAAACATTCTTATCACCTTTTGAGATTGTATATGTTTATGCTTCCTTTCTTGAAATATTATGATCCATCTTTCAAAAAATATCATGAATGTTATTATACTTTATATATTTCAATATTTGTAAAAAATTTCACTTATTTATATATAATATAGTTTATAAAGTGTTTTTTAGATAAGCCGACATTACCATCTCATTGGTCTAAAAGTTGTGTTCCTTAAAACCATGTTTTCCGAAATAAAATATTTCAAATAAAATTATATTGTTATATGATCTTATAAACACATTTTAATAATGTTTAAAATTTTAAAACAAACAGGTTCTCAAAAATTATTATTATTTATATTTTCGAGTAGAATAAATTATCTATACATTTAGAGTGAAAAATGAATGGTCAATATGTACAGTTTTACCCACCACCATGAACATCATTCCCTTGAAAAAGTCATTAAAATATTGGATTTTTTTAAAAAAAAATTTAAATTTTCCTACTATTCCATATATTAATTACTTTAAAGTGATTTTCAATGAAAAATAATTTCAAAATTGTTTTATAGCTTTAAATAATTTTCTATGAATCTACTATATGCTTTCAATGTATTTTCAATGAAATTATTTTCAAAATGTTTTTAAGATGTAATTATATATTTCCATGATGTTTTTAATATAATTTGTTTTAAAAAAATGTCAAAACATCCTTTATGATTTTTCAGGTTTATTTTAATGAAAATGGTTTTCCAAGGGTCAAACATATTCGAACAAATTTTTTAATGAATAATATATATTTTACCCTAGAAATATTTTTAAAAGATACATCAAAATTATTTTCCATATAAGATGACATTTGATAGTTTTAGTCCTGACATTCTTGGAAAATATCCAAATTTTTATTTAATATTATTTCTCCAAATGGTTTCTGTTTTGATTGAATGACATCTATGAAAACCCAGATCTATTTAATAAGACATTTGATTATAAAATATCTTTTTCTCATCGGTTATATGTTAATGGAAATTTTTTCTCTTAAAATGGGTTATACCATAATGAATGATTATAAAACCATCTTCTTTTAATATATTATTCTATGATAATGTGATTTTTAAATTTATATATATTCCACAGGTTATAATATGATTTAATTCTTATCATACTCATTATATTTCATTTTTTTCGAAATGATATTTATGAAAATCGTCTCTATTATTGGTTTAGGGTATGATTAATTTTTTATTATATTATTGAATACGTATGAATGATTTTATCTTGTGATGGGTGGGAAATATATTTACCTTTAATGAATTGGGAAAAGATAATATATGTATGAGCTTAAGAGGGTACATGCTATATAATCCCATGTTCAAAACAAGAGGTTAAATGGGAGAGCAAAAAAGCCCAATAAAACAGGGCATGTTATACCCAAAAGAAGAGGGTACATAGGGGGACATCACAATCCCAAAAAGGGGGTACACTGGAGTTCATCCCAATACTAAAGAAGGTAAATAATGTTATTTTCCAATTCATATCATATATTGATGGTCCTGGTAGGTATCATTGACACATATTTTCAGTGTTTATGTGTATGTAGAAAATATCATGTCACATTCCATTAATACCTTATTGTCATATTTCCATTAAAATTAGGGTCCTATGAACTGCCAATAATTATGAAATGATTATTTTTGTGATATTTGATATGCATGTTACGAACGTATAATCTCACAATCACATTCTCATACCCTTATACACATTTTTATGCTTAGTTACCTCCCATGTCTTCCCTTATTGATAATATGATCTATCCCTATTTTATATTTCCATCCACTAGATATAATGATATGAATTATATATGGAATCTCTATGAAGGTTTCTAGTCATTGTGAACCTTGTGATATATAACTCAGATCACTCATGTATCATCCATTATATTTCCATGATTCCAAAAGAACAAAAATAACATGGTCTTTGGACATCAATTTGTTCAATGTTTTATGAATTTCCCAAAAAATTATGCACTGTCTTTGTTTGTTAAGACTGGGTCACAATTGAACCTAAGAGTTAGGTGTAAGGATAACATTATGAACTAATTTGAACCATAATCCTTCAGTTATAATGTGAGTACCTTGTTTTAATTTTTAATTAAAGGTTGTTTATGATTATTCTCATTGAATTTTGATATGAAAATTTTTATATTTTGATTCAAATTGTTTTTAATGATGATTTTGGGGGACTTTGGAGGAATTATTGAGAAAATTCTTTGAGTACCAATGCTTATATATTTTTATTAAATATTATAGAAACCTATGTGGGGACTATATTAACCTATCTAGATACTATATTGTTAGGTCTATAAATGTTTTTGTTAACTTTAGCACAGTTGATGCACAATTATCCAAACAATGTAGAAAAACTGTATACAATTCATCATTCAACGCATATTGTTTTGGATCCCATGCCTTCAAAATTATATTATATGATTTATATTTAAGATTTTATGATAATTATGTGTCTTTATGGTGGGTTTATGACGTTAATTAATCTTCATTTCTGATTTATAACTATGTTTATTATATAGTTATTTGGAAAATAGGTGGCTTTGTGGTTCAATAATTTATTCGAATAAAAAAATGTGATCTTGTTTGTGGGGTTAAATTTACAAAATAATTTTTGGGGGATGATAAAATGGATTTTATGGTTTTGAAATGATTCAATCATAGTTTACCTTCACATTTTCATTTTCATCAGTAACATTGATTTTAAAATCAAAACAGGTTTTTCAATATGTTTTTGTATTTATTAATAAGTGTTATAGATAATGTGAATGGGGAAGATTGTTTAATTTTAATCCATTTTATATATTTAAAATAATTATGTATACTAGATAATTTTTTTATTTTAACTAATGTGAATATTTTTAAATGAAATAATTGTTTTTTAATGTATGTTGGATGTTTTTAGATTGTTATGGTTATGTTTGTGAACAATTTTTTATTGCGGTGATTTTTATGTAATGTGGGTTGTCATAGTTTTTCAAACTAATGTTGAAATGGTTTTAATTACGTTTGATTTCATTCAATGTTTATTTTTAATTGATATATGATTTGAAACAATTTATGAGAGTTTTTTGATTTCAAAGGGTTAAATTTTTTACAAATAAGTTCTTTTTGGTTTGTTCCATTTTGGATTGTCTATTAAAATTTTTCCATTTATTTTGTCTTAGGATAATTTTTTTAGTGGTAGGTAAAATATGGATGTAATAGATTCAAAATGAATGTTTCCAAGTTTTGTCTCCTAGAATGGTCTTAATGATATATAGGTGTCTCATTATGAGGATGAACCTTTTTAGTGAATCCTCTTTCTAATTTGATGGGAATTTTTCAGTTTTTTTGAAGAATATAATCCAAATTGTGTGTTGTAGATAAAATCATCTACTAATTACAAAATATTGACTGTACACACTCTTTTTTTGGAATCACTATTCTTTAGTGCATGTGTCTGGTTAAATCATCTCTTGATAATCTATTAAGATTACAGTACTGAGAACTTTCTAATTTGGTTGAATCATTAGTTCGTTGATTTGGTTAAACATAGATTGGATTTTGGATTATGATGTGTTTTCTGAATAATTTGTTATTGGTGCTCTTGTGGAACCTTATTTTAGAGGAGTTGGTTCCTATAATTTTAATCTGTTTATAATTTTGATTCCTCTTATATAAGGTCTTGATCTCCATTATAGTGGTTCTATGACAATGTGTGTGATGTTTCTTCTTGAGGTTCACATGTGATTCTTGGCATATGTTTTAATTCACCAGTTTTGACATGGGTGGGACTTGGTTTCGTGGTATGGTTGGCTAGGATGGGTACGTTACTGATTGATATTATCCACTAAATGATGTCAGTATATATATTTTTGGGTTTACCATAGGATGTTAAATCATGTACAAGGTCATAATTTTCCTATTCCACTCAATAATATCACATGGTAAAAAACAATAAATTTTCTAATAGGGAGTTTTTCCTTTTGGCATTGCCTTTCCATTTTAGTTAAATTGGATGTCATAATTTTAATGCCTATATTTGTAATTTTTTGGTCACTTTATTCGGATTTTAACTTGTTTCTTTAATTTAATTGCGTTTGTAGGCTTTTGTGTGTCTAGAAATAATTTATATGGAATCATAGTGGTTTTTGGGAAACCCTATGTTTGGGAACCCAAGATATTTTATTAGTTATTTCCACCATTTTAGAATAATTATTATTTGTGGGAGACATATATCAGGTATTTATCTTTAATGAACTTTGAGTTTTATTGTTGATGTTCTTTTTGTGTCTGGAGTTATTTGGTGTTTTTTGGGAATTTTGATCAATTTTAAGATGATTCTAGATTTATTTATTTTTTCTAGTAGGGCCCTTTTCTATTTCACCCAACATCCCACTTATTAATTCTGGGTTATAGTTTTTAGTTCTCCATTACATCTACTCTTATCAACAACTTTTTTGTGCTAGTAGGTGGAATAGTGGTGAAAATTTGGACATCCACATATCATTGTAGATTTTTTTATTATTTGTTTTTTTTGTGTATCATAAGTTCTTGTGATGTATTTTAATATTTTAAATTCTTGAAATTATAGCCCATTTTAAATTTTTAGGCATAGTGTATGGGAAATTGTGTGGTCATCCTTTCAAAGTTGGGTTTTAAATTTTAATGTTTCTATATATTATTATCTAATATATCTATAATATAGTTTTTAGAATACCATTGTGGGTCTGAAGAGAAATTAATTTATTCTCCATTCAATTATTGTAGTATGGCACATTTCCAGCAAATGTTTTGGTTAAAATTGTCACAAACCTATGAAGGGTGATATTAGTGAACAATGTTGTTAATCATGTTCGGTAAAATGTTAAGAAAAATATAATAAAAAATTCATGATTAGGAGATTTCATTTAATTGTAACATATGACATGTTACATCATAATTTTTTATGATTTTTTTCTTCACTCTCCCCTCTTTATTAGAATAACTAGGTGAACTCAAGAAGGGATCCTCCCCCCTCAAATCATCAAATAGTGTTTCATCAATATTTATTTATTAACCTCACCTGTTTTATAATTCCAAAATTAGTATCTTGATTATTTCACCTCTCTTATTCAACAATTTATGTTTGGATTGATATAATTCACTAACAATAATTGTATGTTCAACAATTTTTAGGGTTTGAAATGGGATCTAATGTAGTATTTTCATTGACATGGCTTATAGGGGATATTTCCTTACTTGGTTGAGTAGTCATTAACATAGTTGATGCATTTTCAAAAATTTTTGTGGGAATTATTCTTCACATAAGTTTGGGTTTTTTTAAAATTTCCTTTATCTTACATTTCTTATTATCCATGAGGAATTAAAATTATTAATTTTTAAATTCAAAATATATTTGATAACTAAAATTATATTTCATATGTTTAAATGAAATTATTACATGAAATAATGGGTTTACATGATACTTTTATTCAATAAATGGAATTTCACGTTTTATAAATTATTATTATCTTTTAAAGTGATAATTATTATGTGTTTCTCGCCATTTTAGTCGTCATTTGGTATATATTTTATTTTGGGGAAATTTTTTTCTTTCATATTTATTTTTTATTAAATATTATATGTATTTAAACTTCATTCAATGAGTTTTTATAGTGGAGGTCATAAATGTAAATATTAAATGATATTTCAAAATATTTAGGAAACTTGTATGTGTTGCTAGGATGTTTGAGAATTATGTTTTAATGTCCCATTAGGAAGGTTTAGAAGATTTCAATTTCTGAGAGGCTATCATTAATCATTGTGTTTTTTTAGTTACAATAGTATCCTGTGACCCAATGTATTCAATTTTTTTTCATGTTGTATGTTTATTTATTTTTATGAATAATTTTGAAAATAGGTTTATTACATGTGAGGGGGTATGACTTAAGGTGTTGGTGACATTAAAATTCCTAAAAGTTGTTTTATGTGTAGATTTATTACACACCTCCATTTATTAAATTTATGGAATTTGTAATAGATGAGTAGTGATCTCAATGCAATAAATCCATAATTTAGTTTGTGTTTCCTAGGGAAAGACCCATCCCAAAAATGAGAGTAAATGGAATGTTTCTATAGTATAGGAACATATTACAAGGTTCGGGGGTTTATTTTGAGCCCATGTATATGATAGTTCCTGGTGAGTTCTTAAGGTATATCAGGACATGCCTCTTTCATTGATTTCATAATTTTCATCCCAGGTTATATTTATCTAGTACATGATCCTGATACTTGGGTAATAAATGATTCCCATTTTACGTAGATTGAATTTTAAGGATAACATTACTAGATTTTTTTATTTCCATTGATTGCATCTCCTACCCTATCATTATTAATTAGCACTCTCTATTTGTTTTTACACACTGGAAGGATTGTTGATATGTGGATTCAAAAGAAGTTTATTTATTTTTGGTGATATCCAAGACTAAAATTTTGAATTTCATTGTTATATGATTTGTAATGTATCATATTCATTATAAATGTAATCAATGTTTCCTTTTTGTTGAATAGAGGCATGTAAAAAATATAATGTGAAAAGGGGAGAAAATGGAATGTTTTTGTTATTAAGTTAATTGTCATATTTTTATAGTTTAATGTATTTTTCAATTAGAAATCCTATATTTATGGGTTTGAATGAAAACAATGGTTCTAGATCAAATGAGCATAGATTATATTCTAATGGTTATTTCCATTGTTGGGAAAAGGGTTTTGGTTATTCCATTATAATACTAATTTAAAATAAATTCGTCATCTTATAAAACATTTATGGAATTTTATTTTCAATTATGTCAAGTGGATGTAAAATTCATATTTTATATTAATGTTTTATTCATGAATAAAAGAATAAAAATTTTGTTTAGAAATCCTATTGAGTTTATTTTTTCTTATTCCATGCATACAAATATTCGTGAATGCATATCTTATAATTTCATTTCAGTTTACTTTTTATGGTTATTTTTTTTTGAAATTATCACTTTGTGTTAGACCATGATATGTAGTTCATACTTGGTGAGTGAATGAGGGTCACAAGAATATTTTTATAGAAGATATGGTTTTGAATATTATTTAATTTTTTTGATACCATTCTTGTATCTTTTTTATAATCCTTGACATTTTGATTCATTAGATCTATATGTAGATAATAGTATTTTATGATTAGTTTTCTAATTAATGAAATGTGTGGATGTTTGATACTATAAACTATTTTTGTAGTTAGTTTCTCTAATTTATTATTTCATTTTAAATTGTATCTGTTTTGTATAGTTGGAATGAATGTGAATCACCTGGATAGTAAATGGAATATTTCCATGGTGGGATATAAGTTTGGTAAATATTATTTCTAGGATGAAATCATTGTAACTATTTGTTTCATGGTATATATTCACTTATTTCTAGTCCATTAGAATTGGTTACTCATTTTGGGCCCTATGGAATGTTGGGTTAGGGGACCTGTCTTCTCGTACCAAGACAATTCATTTGATTATCACTTCTAAATCATTAGTATGATCTTGGGTCATGAAAAACAAAGTCTATATGAACTCTGAAGGAAAAGATGGTTGGTGTGAGTACAACATAAACTGTTTATGTCTCAAGACGACCTCATACAACTATTCATTTATCTAAATGTGGAATACATGTCTATAAAGTAAGAAGATGACATTTAATCATAAAAATTTATGAAATTTTGTATGAGCTAAATATATATTCACACTATAAAAGTAAAAAATGAATTCATGTAATAATTCCATGATTATAAGAATGATATTTAATTGATAACTAATAATGATCATGTCCAAATAATACTAAAATAATTTATTTATACATCATATAATCATTTTATGTGCCATACACAAAATCCAATTAAGGTACCTATCATCTATATAGACCCTACCCATTTTAGATATTCATATCAATCCATCCTATATAGAAGGAAATGTTCAAATATACAATTAATTATATATATATTTATATGTATATATTCTTGTTTTTTGTGACAACATGTATATAGTAATAATCATCTACCTTAGAAGGATTCTATATACTTAAAAGGGGGAACTACATGTGGGTATCATTCCATCCACGACTAAGAGTAAAACCTTATCCTCATTTCATTGAATGTATATAAATATATTACTAAATTATGTAAAATCCCCCACATAATATTTTAGGAAGGGACATGTATATATGTATTATATACATATACTTATCCTTTGTATATATGAGGCCTATATCCTTGTATAGTAGACTATTTCTTATGATTATATGGAATCCCCATGTATAAGTTGAAGAAATGTCCTGAACCAAGTACAAAACAAGGATGTATAGATGCATATGAAAAAAATAGGAAACAATATCATGTATATAAAATATAAAAATAATTTATAGACATTATAGTTATTCGACAATTAGAATTTAAAGCATGAGACTATCCTTATAATGTAACGATTTTAACCAATATACAATAAGAGATCAAATTCAGTCATAAACATGTCATCTATAACATTTATTATCATATGGAAACAATACAGTTAGAGAGAAATGAAGGTATCCCCAAACGTTATATAATACAATTACATTTGAACATGAAATAAAATAAGGATTTATAATTTACGATAGGTATATTGGCCAACATGAAATCATGAAATATTCCTTCTCAATATTAATATTAATTACAAAGTGATTTAATAAAAAATTAAGGTAGAGCATGGGATAGAAATTCATGTTTTTTCATAATCAAGATAATGTGGCACCCAATCACAACACAATTAAGGAGTTATATTGTAGAAATTAATAAACATGGTAAAATCCAATATAATAATTACAAGGAAAAAGATGACTTTTAGAATAATTTTATTATATACATGGTTGAAGCCAATGAAACACAATGAATGAATAGGTATGACCAAATACATAGAGGATAAAAAAGAATTTTTAATGTTTAATTAAAAACCAATTTTTATAATGGGGTTTTTAATAAATAATTTATATTAGTCATCCCCTAATCTATGATATTCCCATAAAATTGCCACACATTACCAGTCTGTTGAAATGATAAGTGGATATCTCACCACAATGTGTACAAGGAGAGTCCATAATAAAAAAATATAGATATTTCACCACTAAATGAATCCAAAAAACATTATATAGATGAAATAATACAGGTTATATAGATTCAAACATTGTTATGAAAATCCATAAAAATATATAATGATAATAAAATGGATTTTCCAATTAATAAAACATTTAAAACTAAATAATATGAAAATAACAGAATCAAAAGATTTCCGAAACCATATATAAATATAATATCTTTTCTGAATTGTTAAAAAATAAATCAATATAATGAGTGATAATAAACTTATCATTTCCAATGAAAATATATGGTGATCTTCCAAACGAATCATTAACTAGTGAGGAATGTATATCATCAGAACCCCAATTTGATGGATCATATAGGATAAAAATTCCAATAAACATATGGGCATTAAATTAGACTCCAATGGTTTGAAATAAATTTCCAATATCAAAAACATAATCATTGGACAGTTCACCAATAAAAGACAAATAAAGAAGAAAATACAAGGACACTATGTGAATACAACTTAAGAGAAACCCACATTAAAATAAATAATACAACAAAGGTATAATGTCAATAAAAAACATTGATTATATTATTTTATAATATTGAAAAACTATATTGGGAAATATAGTGTTTTAATTATGAAACTATAGAAAACTCAACCTATGAGAAACTTGTAATCTCCTCAGTCCACCAGAAATATCAAAACATCAAAATTCCCCAAAAGATAATCAAGTGTTCTTCCCATTATCAACATCACATTTAACAATATACTCATGTACAACCATTTTCATATGTAATGGAGGAGAATATAAAAATTTCATAGCCAATCCATTAATGACTTCTCATTCAGGATACTTGAACAAAAATATGTTAGCTCACATTTTATAAAAAAACTATGATTCAATTAAAAAACAAATAAAAAAGATGAATATACCATGTATGAACAAAATTAACTATAATAGACACACTCAGACCATAATGTCAAATACTAATTAAATTCCCAATAACATTTTAATGGGATTCATGTTACCAATCTGATACCATGCCCATTTAATCAGTCTATTGATAATATTAAACTCTCTAGTTGAAACCCAAAATAACTGACCCCATTTATGACATGGTGGTACAATCCATGCTCCCCCAAAAAATCACTAGTATACAGGTCTATCCCAATAAGCCGCTTCCTTATGAATCATGATAACACACCAACCATTTCCTTGAAAATTTTTTAACAGAATGTTTTTTATTATTTTTAGATCTAAATAATCACTTATTACTTTTACCATACATGTTATGTGAATCACCCATAATTTTTAACTCATAAACCAATAAAATTGGAGGTATTAAACGCAAATATATTTTATCAATGATGTTTCACCAATATATAAAATCTTTTTTCATTAAAAACTATATGCCTTCATTTTCATGACATTAGGAGAGTGAGAGAGAAGCTACCTACCTCAAAAAATCCTACCCTGAAGAAACTGAAAAGAAAATTCATTAATAAGGCATATCATATCCATCCCATAATGGATTAAAAAACTATATGAAAACATAAAATAAATAAATTGAATAATATCTTATATATATAAATATTCCATCTTTATAGATGAAAAATCTATAAAAATTATTACTATCCATGCCAGAACCATAAATTATTTGTGTGCTTCTAAAATTTTAAATATAAATAAATTGTTCATAAGGGTTATACTTTATCTCGAATTATATATTTATAACTACCAAAATTATTATACATATCAAAATTAATTTTTTTTCTAATCATAGTAAAAGAAGCATAAGAAAAGGGAACTCAAGTTCCCAAAAATGCTAAGAAAGATAGATATCAATGATCATTTATGAATAGATATTAGTAATTTGTAAGACATGAATCATAATGGAATAAATTAAATTGCTCGATGGGATAATTATATTTCTATAAGAAATAACATTCTCATATAGTCCTAATTAGAGAAAATAATTTTATTTTTCTTAAAGTATCACTATAAAGGATATAATCTAGTATTCGGTTCCCTATCCATTATATCCTTTTAGTCAATACTAACACTAAATACTATCATAGAGGAAATAATTTGTTTCTAAACCTTGTTTACTTTCCATTTCTATGATGTTTATCATAGGATATTTCAATCTTTATCAAATATATTTTTGGGATAAATAATTTTTATCTCGTCCATCACAAAATTAAAATCATACATATGTGTGCCACATGATCATAAAACAATCATCCTATCCCAACCATTGAAAATTAAATGAGTCTCACTAGAATTTGAAAAGAACATAACCCTTGTAAAAGATAAATGGTTCATAAAATTCATTTAATAATTACCATAAACCATTAAGATAAATTGTAAATATGAAATCATTAGAGAATATCATGAGTAAATATTATTGAATATCAATGTATATTATTATAAATTAAAAATTCTTTTAAATGGCCGCATGGAATATTTACTAGACAAAATATGCATTTAGTTTTGAAATCAGTTATTTACAATAAATAAATTTCCAAAAAATTAAATTAAACATTTTAATTTAAAATAAATATCGAAAAAGGAAAATTATATTTTTATGATAAGACGAGTCAGGTTAGTAAGAAATTATTTTCTTCATATTTAAGTTAAATGAAAACATTTCATCCATACTTGTATGAAAAATCCACATGTTCCACATTTGGAAAACCATAAGATGAATCTTTAAAAGAATTCTCAAAATTTAATAATGGTTTACATGAATGTAATAAGTCACTGTATAATAATAAAATTATTTGTGATTATTTTTTCTAAAAATATGTATATTGGAGAAAATGTATATTGGACCAAATAAAGATATAAAGTAGGTTTTCTTTTGGAATGTTCTCTGAGTCTATTGAGTACTTAAATAGTAAAAATTTAATGGAAACATGAAATATCCAAAAAAATATTATATGAATAAATTCATGACATTATAGAGATTAATAGAATAATATTATGTCATGATAACATAATCATATATACGAACGTTACAAATGAGATTGTAACATAAAACCCTTATCTGTTTTTTAACATTTGAATCTCAATCCTCCAAAATTAATAAGATGAAATGAAATTATAAAGACAATGAAACCAATGAGCATAATAATACATCATTTTTATTTATTTTTATATATACCTTATCAATGAATATAGGTGATTAGTATAACTGATTTTCTAAGAAGAAAAATTGAGATGAAAACCCCTTACCTGGAGTTCATAATGCCTTGAATTTCCTTTAACACATATATGTTCAATTTAAATTTATGTAAATTATATAATACATTAATTGACATATTTATAATATAATATATGATTAATTTATACCAATTCAACTTCTATTTATTAATAATTACTTCAAAAATCATCTTTCTGTATATTAACAATTTTGTTCACAATGAGAATTTTAGTTTTGATGTTCTGGTAGGTCTGTTTTGACAATGGTTCCATCATCTCAATATTTAAATTTTTGAAATAAATTTCTTTTAAATTCATTATATTTAAATATGGATTTATTAATAAATGATTAAAATAAAAAAAAGGAATCACACTGTTAATGGAGATGGTAGTCCCAATGTATGCATGAACCATAGTTTCAAATTTTGATTCATGAGAAAAATATGTACCTAACAGTTCAAATATATTTAATAATTATTATATAATATATATATATATTTAATATTCATTAAATCTAATCTTAAGACAATCCTTTTAAAATCTCAATGAAAAAACAAATGACATCAACTCAAAAGGGTGGATATCCACACATATGCAAAAGCGACATTGTCTTTTTTCAGTAGATTGGACGGTTTGAACGTATATATAATATTAAAATTCCAAAATTATATCTATTTCATAAATATCATAAATATATATATATATATATCTAACTATTCATAATAACTATCCATGAAATAGAGGTATGTACATTGAATTGAATCGCTATGTGGAGAAAATCTGATATACGTACATGAAAGCAATGATATCACTTCTAATTTGAAATAAAATTGGGTGTATAAAGATGGAATCATAATAAGGAATAAATTAAGTATATTACAGATAATTTGGTTATAATATAATTAATGATACAAAATATTTATTTGAATTAGAAAAACAAAAAACATCAATGTGGTCAAGGATCGATGATTACTTCTTCTTTAGTATATCTTATTTATATCTCTTCTTAAGGACCCTGGTAATGGTCATTAAATGAAATAATATCCTATGCTAAATTTATATTGCAGTTGATAATATAATATTCTATAATTTGGATGATATATAAAGCTCAATTTTGTGTAAATAAGAGACTCGTTGTGAACTATTTTATAAATGAGGGGAGGGGAAGTCATGGATTTTCATAAAATATTAAAATATAATAATGAAATTCTATAAAAAATGATAAAAATGAACCACGATTAATAAATAATGTTTTATTGGTTGAAATAACATCAGAAAATAATATATCAATGAGTTTATGTGGTGTTTTAAAACATATATTGCTGTTTATCCCCTTAGTAATAAAATTTTAACCACAAAAATGGATTCATAATTTCACACCTAATGGGTTATAATTTAAAATATATAAATAAAAAAGGCTCTGAATGTTTAAATAAATTACATGTTTGAAAATATATTATACCAAAAATACTAAATGAATCTTTTATAATACTGAAGTAATTTAATAAAATATTATTTTCATAAAATATCAATTATGTCATTTATCACACTAGTAATTTAATTTGACTTTACATACATTTATAAAAATATAGAATGAGATTACAATCCATTAACATAGTAATAATTTTTAAATTAATCAACCGATTTTTTTTATAATATATCTCAATCGTAGTATATTAAATTTAATTATATATCAATAATTTATTTTCATTTTATATTAATTAATGAATACAATATCAACATTATGTAAGAATTTAATGTAATTATATTATCAAAAATAACTAGAAATAAATTACTAAAATTAATATAATTATACTATGATTGATTCATCAATTTCTTCTGTCCCTCTCTGAAAATACATGATATATTTAACTACAAAGGTGTGAAATTTTATTTTTCTCATTGATTTAAAATTTATATTGGTCATTTTCAATGATTAGATTCCCCTAAAAATTATTTTTCAGGAATAAATAGTTATGGTCCTAATTTTATCCATCCAATAATTATTAATATTAAAAATGGGGCATATAACACATAGTTTTAATCGTAATTAACTCATTTTTTCATTTAGTAGGAAAATAATATTTCGCATGGATACTATTCATTTTGAAAAAATATATAACGACCATTTTTACCAAATTTAAAGATTGTATTTTAATATATTGAGTCCACTTTAAAGATTAAATTCACATATATTGATGACATGAACTTAAGAAAAAAATAAAATCAAAATGAAAAAATATTTTTTAAAGAAAATTCATTTTTCATATTTAAATTTGTTTTTATAATAAATTCAATTAAATATTTGATTATAATGAACTTGATTGTGTTATTAATACTATAAATTAACATATTTTAAATTCATCCCATTTTAAAACAATATTTAACATTTTAAATTCATTAAAAAGTAATATTTTTCTATAAAAACAGTTTTTGTAATATTAAACAAAAACTCATTATTTTAAAAAAATAATATAATTTCACTATATGAAAACATTTTTATGTTGACTTAAAAAATAAATTATTTTTTAATGGAAATTATTATAAATAAAATAAAATTAAAAAAAATTCTCACATAACAAAATAAAAACCATTTTTAAAGAAATATGTTTTGAATCATAATATGACATTTAAAAAGTGGAGTTTTAATTTCATTATAATTAATATATACATGGGTATTGAGTAGGATATTTAAATATACTTCAAAATTTGTTCATTTATATCTATAACTTCATATTCAATTTTTAGGATTTAATGGTCATAATTAAATTGGAATTTTTCAATTTGGTACATTATTTGTTTTTTATGCCAAATATCCTATAAAACAAAAAATATTCTATGAAAATATGGATCCATTACATTCTAACCCACTTTAATAAACTGTTTGCACTGAATTCGATCTTGTGTTCAATAATCAATGGTGTGGAATTTTAATATTTTATTATTGAAACTCCTTAAAAACCTATACAATGCAAGGAAAAATCATTTTCATTTCTAACATATATTATTTAGTTATATATTATATATTTATATTCAATATAATAATACATAATAATTTTTTAGTCAAATTGAAAAAAGAATTATTTCTAACCAAATGGGTTTTTACCAATTATATTATTTTATTTAATATCATTATTAAAAAATTATAGATTTTATATTTTTAAAAATGAAATAGATTTATGTATTCCTAATTTTAAAATTATCTTATTTTTTGTTTTTTATAATTCACTAAAAAGAATATTTATCAATATATAGTAAAATTAATGTTTTTTCTTTAAAAACATATTTTATATTTAAGATATTATATATTAAATTTATATTATTAATTGGTTTTGAAATTAAATTTGATAAAATTTATTTAAAATTATCCAATTATGGTTTTTGAAATATATATTATACTTTAATTTTGTGTCATGGCATTTTATATTAAAAAAATTCATTTTGTTAAAAAATGGTTTTTCTTTGCAACTTTTCAAATAAATTTTACAATTATTTTTTTTACATCTATGTTTTGTACTTTTATAATTGGATTTAAAATTTGGAATTAGTGGGTACACATTTGGTAAATAGCTCCCTGTTATTTTTGATAATACTATTAGTAATCTTCATAATTGTTCTACCAGAACTGAGGTTAAATTTAGTAATTATAGTTAAAAATAAAACATTTTTCCTATAAAATCGCAATAAAAAATTCCATTAATTTATTATACATGTCCATTTCATATATACTCTCCCATTATTCAATGAAGTTTTGTTTTCTCTATTTTAATGCGATTATAACCTTCATAATATTCTATTGAAAAAAGTAAAAAATTTCACACTCTTGTTTGTAATGACTATGGTATTATAAAATGTAGAGTAAACAACATATTTTTTCAATTATAAGTATAATTTGGAACTTTTATTAAGTTAAATTCATCATGGTAATATATTTTTTAATTTAAGAATAGAAATAAATACTATAAATACTTATAAGAGGGTAGTGTAATAATAATTTATCCAATGGAAAAACAAAATAAATGATATTAAAAATATTAAAAGTAGTATAATATGAAAAAAGGTGATAAATTAATTTTTTATATTACTATAATATAATATAGATTTCATAATTTTTTATATTCTAATTACTTGGTTGTATTGAGATTTTTATAGTAAATGTAAATGAATAGGTATAAAATATAAAATAGAGAAATTATATGAAAATAATATATTATTCGATTATATAAAATTCATAAATATATACATTTTAAAAAATTAATGGGACAACATTTATTAAATAAACTAGGGTTTATTTTTGGTAGTTTTTTTAACTTTATTGTAACATTATTTATACGTAAACTATATAAATTTTAATATTGTGGTGATTGTAGAATAGGTTAATGATTGGTTAAAACCAAATAATAATAGAAAAAATGTATAAAAAATTGTAAAATTTTAATATTATGAGATTAATTGAACCGATAATATTTTAAATAAAGAATTTTTTAAATAAAATTATAATAAAATATATTTATAGTCACTAAATATTTTGATAATTCAAAGAGTTCCAGTCTCCTCTAATATTAATGTAAATTTGTTATTAACCTCGAATATAACATAATAAACCACTATACGCTTGATAATATTGGTTGATATCCCTCTCTAACATTCATAACCATGTTTCTATGTTATTAATTATAGATGAATACTATCATTTGTTGTATTAATGTGTTAAGAAAAGTTGGACTTCCATAGAAGATGTATCCTTCTTAACAGATGTTTTGTGTTTTATATATTCTTCCATGCCCATATATTATTTCATAAACCATATTATATAATGAAATTAAAATCTTAAATATAAATTTGGGTTTTATGTGAATTTTAAAACCTATAAAAATATCATCATCCTTTAAATGTGAAACAAAACTATCGTTCTTTCTTATGGTAGAGAACTGTCGTATGAACCATTAAATTTTTTTTATAACCATCCCACTTGGTGTGATTGTAATGATTGATTTTATATTTATGTATTACGTAAAAAAACATATTTATCATTATTAAATGATTATATGTCATTTCACATCTTACAATTTCATTCAATAACAAATATAACCATCCTTCGTGCATATGTGTGGAATATCACCTCAATGAAGGGATGTTATTCATTCTTCATCCTCGTATCATGTCGAAGATATATAAGTATATTTATAGACTTAATAAGATATTTACGATATTACGATAATTATTTAACTGTAAAAAATACATAACTTCGTTCCAAAAAAAATTGATAATGTAATTGTAATTAATGTATACGTAAGGTCTACCGTATGAATGACTATAACATATTTTATTTTTCATAACCATATTTCTTAATTTTTTTAAAAATTAATAATTATGTAGAAAATAGATAATTATTTCATTATTATTATTTCTTAGTTTATTGAATAATGTTCATCTTGACCATATTCAACCTATGTACGATAATTTGGACTTATGAATTAAATATATTCAAAACATTTGATGAAAAATTAAATAATTATATAATTGTTAAACCATTTGAGTAAGTGAAATATAATTAATAATATAGTAGAAAATTTATATCTATTAGTTGAATAATTTCCATATTATTATTTTTCAGGAATTTAAACAATATTCATGACATGTGAGACTCATGTTAAGGGACATTATTTTGAAAATATTATAGTAATGATTCCATTAAACCATTATATTTTTTTCATTTATATATATTTTTTACATTTATTTTATGCAATTATTTTTAGTAATTAGAATTTTTTCTATATGAAATTATATTCCATTTTTGAAGTTAATTCAATGGTTTTTAATGGATTAATTTTATGGAATGTTTTGACTTTGATTTCAAAATTTAAAAGTAATGTTCTATTTTAATTTATATAATGACAACAATGTTTTGTACCACCAAAATCATTATTTGAGTATTTTATTCCACTAAATTTATTCATGATTTTATATTATTAAATCAAAATTTCTCTTTGTATATAAATTTTGGTATTTAAAATTTTTTTAATAGAAAAGTGAATTTTAAAATATGAATGTGTTTTGAACAAGAGATCAAAAATGGTTTTAATGGTTTTATTCATGGTATGGTCCTTTAAAAAATTAAATTTATTTATCCACATTATAGTTCTTGTGTGATCTTGATTTATCTTATATGATTTTTTCTCTAAGATATCACTATAATGTATTTTTTTTGTAATTATGATATCTAGAGTATTATAATAGCTACTGTTCGTATGGATATTCAAATTGTTATGGTTTTATAAGGGTTTAAAGATGATGATATCCCATAGAACCTAAATGACACTTCTAATCTTTTAAATGAGTATCATTGAAATCATTTTTATTTCAAAATGAATAATAATTATGTTTTTAAATGGAAAATCATTTACTTTTGAAAATAAAAATATTTTTATGAAAAAGTTTCCATGGGTTTTATTATTATTCACTTAACTAATGAATTTTCAATTTTTATATCCATTACTTATATATTTATGCTCATACTTTATTTAGCCGTTTTTTCCAAGGAATCTAAAAATGGGTATGGGGAAATATGAGGTCATTTTGAATATACATAATATTTTCTAGGCATAGAAATCATATTTAAATTGTAATGTCTTATAATGTGGGGAGAATTTATACAGATTAAAAGTGTCTATTTTGTATATATATGGGTTTTTCAGTAATAGTTATAAACTAAATATATAAAACTATAAAAATAATATTTCATTAGGAATATAACAAAGTTATTTATTATTTAATGTAATTAGATTATATAATAATTATGAATGGGTACATATAGTTAGAATTAGATAAAGGTAAAGATAACATTTTAGGATATAGAATTATATATAGAACTCCATAAAAATACTATTAATTAATTTTATTTTTTAATGATAGAAAATTTGAATAATACCATATTTATTTATTTAACACTATTTGTACAGAAATGTTACCAATAGAGAAAATATGGATGATGTAACTAGAAGGCTCTATGAAAAATATATCATTTCAAATCATCAACATGGATGGTTCTAATTATAGCTAATTGGTTTTTATGGTGATTGATTAGTTTAATCATGCTATGAATGGAGAAGTTATATATGTTAGATGGAACTTAGATCTACCAAAAAATAACGTAATGATATTAGAGAAATTTTATGAGTAGTTATCAACTATAATTTTGTGGATCTTCTATCCCACTTGTAACTGAAGTACGAATCAATTCCCTAGAGTATTTATTTGAATTCATGGGGTGTTTAGAAAATCAAAATGTAACCATATACACTTATAATTTTAATGTTGAGGTTGATCGATATTACTTTTTGCTAAGAATACCAAAAAATAGATGATCTTGAATCCATGGAATGGTAAATATTTATGAATATATTTCAAAAAAATGTTTTCTTATTTTTATTTTAGTTTGGATGAATAAAAAATTATTCGAATTTGTGTAAAAAGATAATGATTTTGTACCAATGTATGTAGTGAATTATAAACAATGTTTGAGGTAGATGACAAATTTCATCTGTGATATTGATTTTATGAATAATTGCATATACCTAATGATAAATCAATGATATTTCATTAAATTAACTTCCCTTGAATTCATTAGTAATCATAAATTTTTTTTGTATACAATGAATGTACAAATGTAGAAAAATAATGACCATGTATTCCATAAGATAAAATATAAAACATGTCTGGATGGTAAGAAATGGGTTGTAATTTAATAAACTAATCTATAGGTAAGAAAATTAAGATATCCTAATATGATATTTGAGGTAAAATGCATCATGGTTATTTTTTGGTAAATTCTAGAATGTTTTATTTGTGTTGTAATAGCTGTTACAGGGATCGAGAATACAAATAAGAGTCTTGAACAATCATTGAAGGAAGTAGATGATATCCAAAAATTAGTGATATGTTATAGATTCAATCACTGGCTAATTATGATATAATGTGTATGAAGTCAGATACATAGAATATCATTAAGAGCAAAATCTGAATGATGTGGAAAATATTTTTCTACTAATATGATTGAGGTTGGTCCATATAAATACGTGGTGATAAGTATGTTATTGGTTTATTAGAATTACTCTATTACCCAATTTGACCCTTGATCATCAAAATCATTCATTTATATGATATATTAATTTCAATTGGGAGTATTATCTTCTTGATGTATGATATAAATATTGGGGAAATATCTGACTGGAATTGTAAAAGAAACCAATATATTAAAAACATCAAATTTTTAGTTTTGGTATGGTGTTAGATAAATGTTTTGATAAAAAAACCATGGTAGTGGTTATTTTTGGAGTTCATAATCTATCATGTATTTATAATAATAATGGGAATAGAGACAAAAACTGGTTTTTTCAATGATTTTATACCATTCATAACCTACCAAGACTCCTAGAAATTAATTCAATATAGTAGTTAAAGTTACAATGATCATGTTTTTGATAAGAAAGAAACTATTCCAATTAGTTATATGCCAGTAGTTAATCAATATATTTATGTTTTCTCTTATTAAATCACTAGTGTTATAACTAATAAAAAATTAGAAATCACTATTGACTTACTACCTACTTCTAAGAAAATTTCAAAACCCTCGTATCAAGTCACACTATTAATTAGGTTGGAATTGAAAAAGTAATTGATGGACATTCTATATGATGATTTTATTCATCCATGAACATCATCACATTGTCTTCTAATATTGTTTCTTAAATAATGATGGTTTTATAAGACTATTAATTTATTATAGTGATTTCATTGAAATAAAAATTAAGGAAATGTATTCATCAAATGATATGGATGATTTGTTTGATCAGCTCTATGGAATGAATTATTTATCAAATATTTATACTAGGTTTTGGTACTATCAGTTTCTGGTGTATGTGGATGATATACTGAATACTTCCTTTTGTACCAGATATGGGCATTATGAGTGTCAATTTGTACACTTTGGGTTATCTAATCCACCGGTTTTATTTATAAATAATATAATTATGTATTATAGGGATATTTTTACAAGTTTTTGGTTGTGTTTGTTGATTATATATCATTATATTCTAAAATTTTGTAGTATCATGAAGGATAATATTGAAAAAAATTCATTCCCTAAATTAAATGAAACTATATGTAAAATTTAGTATGTTTTATTTTTGGTTGGAAAAAATTTCTTTTGTTGTGCATGTTGACTATAATGATAGAATAATGATAGAACATAATCAATATAAAGTCATTGATAAATTTTTAGGAACTACCAATTTCATAATCATTCATAATTTTAATAGTTTAGTATATTACCTCTAGCGGTTTGTTGAAAATTTTTCTCAGATATATAGTCCAAAAACAATGTGAACTCTAAAGGTAGTTAAATTCATCAAGAAAAAAAAATGTGATGATTATTTTTAAGGAATTAAAATATTATTGTTGAATGATTCCATATCTTCCATTCCCTCAATAGATGGCGAATTGTCCATCTACATTAATGATTAGTTGAAATAATTTGGTAGCATTCTGATGTAGAATGATCTTGTAATTTCCTATGATTCAAAATAATGGAAACATCAAGAGTTAAATTTTTCAACATAATATCTGGAATTATGTCATGTGGTTTTTTCTTTAATAATTAATAGATAGAATTTGTATTTATTAAACATTCAATTATATAATAATAAAAATAAATTTAAGTATATAATCATACAGATATAGTTTAACATGAGGTAGAGAAGATATATGTAATTTATTAATGATTATGTCTTAATGATCCACTAACATCTTGGAAAAAAGATGATTCTTTGAGATGAGAAAACAATACAACATTAACCATGATAATTTCAGAAAATAATCCTTTTGATATTGAATTTTTAAATTTTTTCCTATATGTTGTTAATACAAGAACATCCGATGTTATGTTTTAGGCATTAGTACAATATTAAGAGCATAACCAATTTAGTATTATTATAAGAGAGATTATGTTTTATCAGAAAATGTGTATTTGGATTTAAATTATATGTTTCTTGAATTTAATAATGATTAATATGGTGTTATCATATTTTGATAGATATTATGTCTTCCATTTGTTCCTGGGTTGGTGAGGGAATTATTTATAAAATTTCATAGATCCACATTTTTCATCTAGGAAGTACTGTAAAGTATGGAGACCATCAGAAGTAATATTGATGGGATAAAATTAAAACTATTATTTGTTATTTTTCTATGAAATATTTGAGTTTAAAATAGTTTAAATTATATTCATAACTATCGAAGGTGATAAAATATCATTTTTCTCTTCCAATATTGAAATGGTAAAATGAATCCATCAATTTCTTATTGGGATAAAGTAATAAATCCTAATGATGTATTGTTATATGTGTTATTGATGATAGATTAATAGTTTTTCTAGTTTCCTTCCAAATTATGATGCAGTTCCTTTATATCAACATTCTTTATTATATCGTAATGTTATATTTATGATAAAACCATTTTCTATCTCTACTATATATGAACGTGCACAAAATTAACATCTAATTTTGGAAAAGAACATCTATAGTTGTTTGTTACGACAATAAATTTCTATATATCATTTCTTTCTAAATATAATTGTTAGATATTGATAAAAATTCAGACGATGGAAGATATTCGGCAAGCTTGTTTAGTGGATTACTAGAAGAGTTGGCGCCATCAACTTTCATTGGTTTAATTTTCATAGAATAACAATTTCTATTCCCATATATAGAAGGATCATTTTGGAAAATTATATAAAAATTTGTGCCATAATCATACTTTTTGGATGTTTTAGGGGAATCGAATTTAATGAGGATATATTTTATAGAGGAAATAGTTTATAAGGTTTTTGTATTTTAGGAAAAAATATTAGGAAAGCTCTGAGGTGGCATAAAAGTGATTCAAATAACCAGAAGATATATATTAATTTCTTATAGGTGAACATTTATTATAGTATATCCATAGAATATAGTCATATGTTTTAGTAAAATAGAGAATCTAATCAATGGTTTCTTGTAACAAAAAAAATCCTAGATAAATTTTAATCCTTTTCTTACTAAGTACCACATTTTCATTGCTTATCACAAATTGATAATGTTTTAATGTTTCTTTATTATGAAATTATGATCTAGATTAATATCATGTTTCCTATCTCAATGTAGTTACATTGGAATATAAAGTTAAGAATGAGAAATATTTTATTCATAACATTGAAGATGGAGAGAAAGTATTAAGAAATTTTTAATTTACCAGGTTAAGGATTTTTGTAAATCTTATATAGTTTAATATGAAATAGTTGAACCTAAAAATACAATGAGGGAAATGCATCCCAAAATAATTAATAAGGGAATTAAATTGAAAGGATTTAAATTATAAAAGGGGGTAGAATGTAAAAAACTAATTCATGTTAGAATAAATTATTTTCCAATATTATAAATATTCATTGTTTAAATATTATAATATTATATTAATTATAACAAAATATAGTAAATTTTCAATCAAAATTAAAAATAATTAATATGAAAAAAATTCGTTTTAATTAATTATATGGTTTTATTTTATATATGTATTTCCACATTAAATAATTTAAATTTTGAAAAATTAACTTCATTTTTACATCATTCTGATATAATTATATTCGAATGATTTTTTTTAATTTATAAAAATATTTATTTTCATTGAATAGTAGAAAGTATAGTTTTTTATTAAAAAAATACATTCATTTATAGAATATATGAATGAAAATTATAATGTGGACTAGTTATAAAATTTCATAGGTTTTATTTTAATTAAAATGTTACAATATTGGTTTTTAAATGAATTTTATTCTTGAATTCAGCATAAGAAAACATTATCTTTTAAAATTATAATTTTTATGAGACTATTTTTTTCATTGAATATTTATGATATAATTTAAAATTAAATTATATAAAAGGTGTGATTAATTTTCTTTAAAATAAATTCCACATTTTTTGATTATTGGGTTTGAATATGGTAAAACCTTCCTTTTAATTTTTTTTCAATATTAATTATATAAGTAGAAAATTGTGTTTTAGTGGTTGAGGGTAAATTTGGAAATTAATGAAAAATATAAAATGACTAGGACTATAAAATTAACGTAAAAATTGACTTAAATATATTGGATCAGATAATTTTATGCATATAAATTCAATATTTGGTTATATGGTCTTATAATTCCATTCCAATTTGATTACTACTGTTATAATATTTTATTTAATGAATAGAAAAAAATGACACAATATTGTGTTTAATATATATAATTTTTTTATCATATTTATTAATATAATAAATTATTAGTTATAGTTAACATATATCAGTATAATCTATTTATCTTCATAATGGTTATAGATTATTAATTTTGAGTGAAAACAGTATCTTAAATTATTACACAATGCTAACTATTTAATTATTCAATTTATAAAAAAATAAATGATTTTAAAATGAGTGTAAGTTTCCCAATATAATATAATTAGGGTGAAACATGAATTATATTTATATATACAATCATATTTATGTGTCAATTTATTATATTCATATTTCTTGATTATCTTCACATTATAAAATTCAATGTAAATTAATTGATCAAAAATTGACAATATTGAAATTTTATGAATTTAATATTTTATCATTTTATATAAAACTGGTAAAATTATTAAGTTTAAATTAAATAATTTTATATGGTTAATTTCATCATTCATGTTCCATTAATTAGTCTTATATAATTTTATAGAAAAAATTTCAACCGTTAATGTATAGGAAATTTTAATATTTCTGTAATTGTCAAAATTGTTAATGAAGGGTTAAATAAAAACATTAAAGGTAAAAATATAGTAAAATATTATGTAATAATTACTATATTGTATTTTTAAACCCATCCACATATTATTTTATAAATAAATTAGTTTTTATAGATTTTAAAATGAAAATAAAATTATATTAACTTAATATTTTTGAGAAATTCCAAGAGTGCCCCTCCCCTCACGGATAAATGGAGTCTATTATTAACATTACAGAACACTCCAAACCCATTTTTATGTGAATATATATACTAAAATACATTCATAAATTCATTCCCAACATTTTATAATAACTATATGTATAACAAAACTAACCTTTATAGTTTTAAGGTGTTAATTAAAGAAGGTTGTTTAAATAAGAAGTGTCATTGTAAATCGATGTTTATTATTTTATTTATTGAAAACCCTATAAAAAATAGAAAAAATATTTTATAATAACATATATATTATTCAAATGATGAGTGGTTTTTACTTTAATTTCGTTACCTATATCCATCTAAACATCCATCAAATATGAAATAAAACCATCATTTATGTTTATGGAAAAATACTGCCTCACAAACTGATGTAATTAATTTTCCACCACCCTATCTCATGTATAGAATAAAATAATTTAATAATATTTATAGATGAATTAAAAACATATTTATCATAAGATAATTATTATATATAATTTATTTTCTAAATCTTTAATTCACTAAAAATTGATAATGTCATTCATGCATTTGTGTGGACTACCACCTCTACAAAGCGATTTGATTAATTTCTAATCTCCACATCACAAGGATGATATAAATAATTATATTTAATTAATAAATACTATATTTATAATACTAAAAATAATTTTTAATGGTAAATTATTACATTCAATATTTCAAAAATTATGGGTGAAAATAGAAATGGTACACACGCATACATATGACCTACTATATCCCTGATTTTAAAAATCAAATTTTTAATAAAATTTATTCGTGGTTTATTTTAAAATGATAATTGATTTATAAAATTTTTTATAAAAAAAATCGGAAATTATTCATGGTATTATAGAATAAATTACCATTTTTATCATTTCCATCCTAATGAAGTAATTTTTTACATATAAATTGAATTTAACCACAATATTAAATGTGAAATTTAATTATTAAGTATTTTTTATAACATCATAATAACTAAACTAAATTAGATAATAAACGTGAATAATCCACTTAATAAGGTAAATAACAAGAATACATTTATTATTAGTGAAGATAAATAATTTAGGAGACAATTTGAACTCATGGTATGCCAATTTCACTTAATAAATTCCCTTCAAGATTCCATCAAAACAGTTTTTTGTCCATATCAATATTTTTTAAAATTGTTTTATGTATATATTAAATAAAAAAAGTATCTACCGGGGTAAAATAATATATCTTTTTAATTTTTCTTTGATTTTTTTTAATGGAATTTATTTAATGAATGTTTTGGCATTCTTTTAAAACAATGTGATATTCTATTTTAACATATATAATTATTGTGACATTTCTAGCTACCACAATTGTCATTTTATAATAGAATTTATATAGAAAATTTATTGTATTTATCAATGTAAAAAATCATTACATTTAGCGTATTTTTTATTGAATGTTTTAAACAGAACATTGTATCTTCAATACCCTAGAATGTTTTCTATATGGCCTTAAATGAGTATCAATGTTTTTATTTATGATATTCACCTTGGATTTTTTTGAATGGTGTATTCCCATTATAACATATTGACGTTCCAAATATAGGTTATATTATTAGAGGGACTAGATAGTGTTTAAATGCATCCTGTAATAATTATGTTCCCCATTAAATTATATTAGTTCTCGGCTATATAAATAAACCAAATTTAATGGTTTTGTAAAGGTTTTAAGATGATGAAGTCTCAAATGAAACTACATTACTCTTCTATAAACTATTATCAGATTCCATGCATATATTTTGATTTTAAATGATAAGATAATAATTCATTTAAAATTAATAATATGGATATTTTTGAAAAAATGTACCTTTTTAAGAAACAACATTTCACGTATATTTTCATTTTTCATTGAAATAATGGATTCCTTGTTTTTAAGTCCCATATTGAGAATTTTTTCCAATGAAAACTATTGAAAAAATTCATTGTGTTTATGGATTAGGGAGTTCAATAAATAATTCATATGGAAAGTCGTAAATATATTTATAGAAAAAAATCACGTTTTATTTTAAATGTTTTATATTGTGTGAAAAATGGATACTGATAAGTGGTTTTTGCATTTTATATATATATATTTGTATTTGTATTTTTTATCTATGAGTAATGAAATAACTCACTAAAAATTTAATCCTAAAGGATCATTGGGAATGTAGGATTATAAACTATAGTTTAAATTCATAAGAAATTGTATTCTTTTTTTTACGTCCCTACATTTTGTATTAGAATTGGTTTTAGATAACTATAATGGTGAGGATAATGATTATATAAATCCTAAAATAAATTATTATATATGGTTAATTCTAAATGATATTTAAATTGATGTTTACCATGTTTATCATCATAACTATTTTTATATAGAATGGTTTTCCTGAGTGGAAATTGAGAAACTATAGAATAATAGTTCCAAGAGGAGGATATCTATACAAATTTTCATCCCATGATGCTTAGAATTATAATTGAGCTATTTTTTATGGTTATGGATAAGATAATGTAATCTATAAATTATGGTTGAATTAATTAGAGAGATAATTGAGATATACAAAAAATGAACATGATGATAATAAATAATTTTTCGAGACATCATTTAGTAGTATTAAATGTTTCTTACCACCTAGAGGTAGGTTAATTTTGGATCAATTTCTTGAAAAAAATTATCTGTTATCATGAGATGTTCAGAATGTCAACATTTATCCATTTCCTTTTACCATACAGAAGGTCGAGATGATCGATTGTTTTATATGGTTATTAATGCCAAATATATAGATGATAATGATTCAATGGATTGAGTAACACTTATGAATTTATTCCTTGATAAAATTTTACCTTCGGTTGTTTGAGTTGGTATAGATAAATAATTAAATAAATTGATGAAAAGAGACAAACATTGTGTAGCTTCTTTGAGGAATATTTTACCAGATTTGATTGGTATGTACCACATTTTATCTAGGATATTTGTTGTCATATTTTTAGGTTTTAGTTAGGGTTTAACGAAAGACATTTTCATTCATTATATTCTAATGAATGAAATATTTATGAGAATATATTTTGGTGTTCTAAGAAGGAAGAAATAGAATTCACTAATGATCATGTATTCCATGATTATAAATAGAAAAATATAATATATATTGAAATAGTTAATAATCCATGAAATAAATTTGAATATTAGAAAATTATGTTCTCATCTTTTCATATGTGTGTTAATAAAATCTTATGGAATGTGTGGTAAATTCATGAACATCTTATTGTTTTGGTGTGTTCATCCATAAATCATATGATTTTAAGGAAAATAGTCCTAAATAAATAAAGAATTTGGAAACTAATAACCAACCATTAGTGATAAATTTGAGATGTAATTAGTTTGGTCATTATGAGAACATATGTCTCATGTTAGTTAACCCTAATATAAATCATCAATATTGACTTAAAAAACGAGAGGAAAAATCAATTACTAATATTGGGGTTGATACATAGCTATAAAATGAAGTTGTGAATTGTATGTTATTGGTTTATTAGAGTTATTTAAATAACCTTTATGACCCTAGTTCATTTAATTTTTTTCAAAAATATTCTTGTAAATTGGGAGTATCACACTAAAAAAAAGATATATATTTTGATGAAAACACTATTTAAAAGTATTAAATAAACTAATATTTATAAGACTCTTTCTATTTTTATTAATGTGATGGTATTACATTGCAATATGATTTAATATCCCATGAAAAAAATTATTTTATTTTATTTTGAATTGTATTTCAGTTTATATTTATTTGCATTATTTTATTGAAATATTAGTGTTGTTCAATAATGTCAAACCTTGGATAAAATTTCATGAAGCTAATAAATTGACTATGTATAATATTTAATGCAACGATACTCACATTATTAAAAAAAGAGAGTGGTCAGATTACTACTATGAAAGTTTTGAATGATAATAAGGATGTTTTTTATAATGAATTTTTTACTATTACACTAAATTAGGAATTTTAATTTACTATTGTTTTAGTACCTGATTTGAATCTAATCTAAAAAAACCCCAAATCTAATTGGATAGGGAAAATTATTTTTAATTGAAAAATATATGGTTGTTGTTTCTATATAATTATATTATTCATCCAGTTACTTCACTTTGGTATTATCTTGTTTTTATTGTAAAAAATATTCTATAAGGCTTTAAATTGATAACCTTTCTTTGAAAAACATCACTGTAATGAAAAAGTAACATTTTCATCATATCAATAATGTGTTTAAATAGCTGCTTGGAGTGAAGTATATTATGAATACTAATCTCAGGTAGTGGTACCATAATTTAAATCTTAATTATTTAGATACTATGAAGACATTGTTTTTTACTATATGATGGTATTATGAGTTTATGTTTCTATTGTTTGGGTGTCATAATGCGTCAATTTTATTTTATATATTTTTAATAGAGTATTCCATATTAATTGGGATATGATATGGTTTATGTATTTTGATGATATAATTTTACATTATAAAATTCATGTGCTTCCAGAAAGATAACTAATAAGTTATTTTTAAACATAAAATAAATTAAAATGACATGAAAATTTTATTGAGTGTTAATTTTTTTATAACCAATTTCTCTTTTTTGGGAATATTTTTTTTTCATGGAAGAAAAAACTATGGACCCCAAGAATAGAGTTTCCATAACCATCAAATTATATATAAATTTATAGTTTTATTTTGAAAATAGTTTATATTATACTTTTTTTGAAAACATATAATGGTTATCAAGAATACTTAAAATGTTTAATCAAAGGGGAACTAAATTCATCTTGACATACTGATGTGATGAATTATTTTAGAACCATTTTTTGTAGAATTATATAGTTATATTATTTCATAGAAGAGATGGTAAATTAATCATCTATATTAATTCATAATTGAATTGATGTGGAAATGTTTTGATGTAGAACATTCAACAAATTTGATATGACTCAAGAAAAATGAATCCTAATGTAGAAAATCATCTGGAAATGATCTTGATTTAAATTCTCTTGATTTTTCATAAAAATAGTGGGGAATATTTTATATGGTGTATGGTGTAATATATATTTATATCAAAACATAATAATTTATATATTCACTCGTAAATATTTGAACAATATGCACAGAATTTGGTTGTAGTAGTTTGAGGATTTTGATTTCCGGATAAATAACTTCAATGAAAAGAAAAAAAATTATATTATGCTCCGCGTTAGAAAAACTACTCTTTTTTTACATTTGTTATTTAAATAACAAAACTATGGATATGACATGATTAATTTTTACTAAATGTTTATGGATGATGAAAAATTCTATGGTTTTGTTCATGTTCCTGTTAGAGTAATATCTATTATGAAAAATTAATAATTATCATAAATAAGATCATGTTTTATAGGAAAATATTGATTTGGTTAAGCATTGTATGTAAAAAGAATTAAATATTGATAAATAAGCACTTATAATATTTAAAAATAGATTATGTATACATTTTATTTCACCATCGAGGAAGGAATTATTTAAATATGCTCTTAGTTCTCTATTTTCAATTTATCATGGTAATACTATGATGTACAGAGAGAATTAATAATATTACTTGTAATAAGGAATAAATAATTCTTATTTTTATGTGAAACATTTTACTGGTTAATATGTCATTGAATATTGAAAATTAATGATAGGGATAATTCATCCCTTCTTATTGCCAATGTTTAAATGGGAAAACTAATCCATGTATTTTCTAAGGTATTTCTAAATATATCTTAGGGAAATACTAGGATTTTGATTATTATTGAACAACTAAAAAAATATAAACATTGACTTTTCATTTCCACAAACTATTTATATAGATAAACATTACATATTATATATTAAGAAGATAATATAAATAAATTTTCCTTATCTGTAAATTATATCTGGTTTTTCTCCTAGGATCCCTTCTATATTTTAAATGGACAAAAAATCTCATTTGGAAATGAATTAAATTTTATTACATTTTTTCATCCTCAATCTAGTGGATAGTAACAGTGAACAATTCAAACCCTGAATAATTTATTTCATGTTTGTTTAATGGATTACTATGTTTATTGGGATTAACATATTTCATTAGTTTAGTTTTTTATAATAAATGTTTACATTATAGTATATAGATTCATCCATTTGAGAAATTATATTGAAATTAGTGTCAAAAACCTTCTTTTTGGGATGAATTAGGGTAAAGGAATCTGATACGACCATATTTGGAATAATAATTGATTGAAAAGTTTAATTTCATTAAGAAACATATGAGGATATCTCAAAGAATATATAAATGTAATAATGATTACCAGAGGAATGATATTTCATTCAACGTAGGTGATGTTGTTTTTTAAAGAATATTGATTCAAGGTTGTCATGTGTTTTGGTAAAAATGCGATGTTATGTATAATATTCATTATACCATATAAAATCTTATATAATGTTCAAGATATTTCTTACTGAGTATCCTTTCCTTAATTTTTATCTAAGGTACACAATTTTTGTTTTCATTTTTCTATGCTAAGAATGTATTTGTAAGGTTCATCACATGTTTTGAGCCCTGTGATATTTTTGTTGGATTTTAACCATTCTTATGAGGAACATTCTATTTAGTTTTATAACTATATATATCAATTATTTCTGAAAAATTATATTCTATTTATTAATATATTGTTGAATACCATTATGGTTGATGAAAAAACATGGGATTCTAAAAATGGTATTTATTTAAGGTATCCCCACTTGTTTAATAGGGGTATAAAATATAGAGTATGTAATTTCCCAAAGGGGGAAGAATGTAACAACACATGTAATTTTATAAAAAAAAAGTTTCACACCACATATATACTAATTATTTATATATTATAGAGTTATATTCATTATTAAGAAATATATAATTCTTCATTAAAAATAGAAAATCATTACTTCTAACCTAAAAGGGATATCAATAATTATATTGTTTTATTTAAAATTAAAATTTAAAAATTATATAATTTTAAATTGAATAAATGTGATTCCGTTTTTAATTAACTATGTAGATATTATCATATGATGAATTTTTTAGAATTTTTTAGAATGAAATATTTTTCATTGAACATTAAAAAATTCACATTTTTATTTGTCATAATATTTTAAATTAAAAAATTTATAATGTAAAATTTTATTTTTTATAAGTATTAAAAATTTATATTAGAAATTTTAATAAATATTATCCAATACATTTTTGGATGTAATTTTTTTTAAATTGTGGATTAAAACATTTTATATATTAAGAGGTCCTTTTTTAAAAAATGATTTTTTTGTTATGTATTTCACAGTTTATTTAAATTTATATAATTACACTTCTATGTTTATAATTTTTAACAATGGAATACATGTTTTGAATCAGTAGATTCAAATTTGGATAATGGGACTCTTTAATTTTTTTTATCAATATAAATATTATGATTCTTGAATTTTCTTAAAATAGAAAAGGAATAATTAGGTAATTATAAAAAAATGACATGCACTTCAAAATCATGCATACAATTTAATTAATTTTATTAAATGATAATATTTCATCCATGATCATAATATATTTGTTAAAATTTCATTCTGTTTCTTTTTGAATACCATTATAACCTTTTTATATTTTCTTTATATAAAGGTTAAGAATTTGACACACTATTTTTTAATAACTATAATTGATATATCATATAGATAATGAAATGATATGTTTAGTTATAAGTATTATTTTGAAATATATTTTATTTATATTCAACATTTACTTGTAATATAAATTTTAGTAATGAAATATTTACCATAAATTCATACACAAAGTTGACACATTAATTATTTAATTAATAGAAAAATTATATATATTTTCTTAATAATATTAAATGAAGAAAAAATTTAAATAAATGAGGTGACCCTCGACTTTTGTTGATGATTATGAACTTTAGTTATTTTCTAACTTATAATAATAAAATTCCTTCATTTGAATGACATTATAAACCTCAAAGTGAATTAGTAGTTCTAAAATTATAATTATTGACATTTTATAAAAATAATATGTTTAAAAAATAGAGAAAATAAATAAAAATATTACGATTAAAAAAATTGGATATGATTAACAAATGTAACCATGATCCTTGATTTTTTTCAATATACAATAAAATTATTAACCCTTAACGTGTAAATAATATTAATATAACTATAATTCTCAAAAGGGTTAACGATGTGTCAAAACAAAATGATAAGAGAAAAAGAATACAAAAAATCATGATTAATTTTTATTTTTTTAGATTATTTCAACCCTTCCACATAATCTATTTAAAATTTTTTTAATTAATTTAAATCTAAAATATTTTATATTATTTTAATATTTGTAAAAATTCCAAGAGATTCTATCCACTCTCTAATAAAACGGAATCTCATCTTCCATTTTCTTAACACTTAAAAACCATAATTTTAAACCTATTTATTCAAAAATCCCATACTACCATTCCTAACCACATCATAGAGACATTATTTTGGATATAATCGCAACTAAAGTGGTGTTAATATGTTATGAAAAGGATGTAGTTCGAAGAAGATGTATTATTCATAATCGAGTGTTTTCATTTTATTTCTTCACAAAAGTCATTAAAATAATGCATAATAATCATTATATAATAAAAAAATCCTCCATAAATATAGGTTTTATAGAGAAAATTTTAATACCTATATCCATATCATCTTCCACCAAATGAAAAACAATACAGCTTTTCATGTAACAGTGAATTACTGATGTGTAGGCTGATGTGATTCATTTTCCACCACCATATGTCATGGATATATTATAATTATATAATTAATTTTTATATTTGGCATTTATTAAAAAAATTATTTCAAAAATTATTATGTATAATTTACATCCTTACAATTTCATTCATCAAAAAAATAATATTATCATTAATGCATATGTGTGGACTACCGAATCCACAAGGCAATATCATTATCTTCATAAATAAATCACTTGGAATATATATAAAAGTATATTTAAGGAATTAATTTTATATTAGTGTTATAATTATCATTATTGAAGGATAAAATAATACTCACCTTTTTTCTATAATTATTATAGAAAACATGAAACGTTCTTAATGTTTAAGTATGGCCTACAACTTCCAAAGTTTCAATGTAGTTCATTTTACATAACTATATTTTGAGATTTATTTTAAAAGTAAAATTGATTTTTAATAATGATAATTATTAAATTATTATTATTTTTGAGATAATTTAATAATGAACATATTGATCACATTTATCCTATAATGGTTATATTACCCCTATTCACCTTATATCGTTTAAATAGACAACATAAACTAAAATAATTAGGGTTTTTTAAATAGTAATATTAAAAAAAGAAAATATAATAATGGAAAGAATTCTCAAGAATTAAATAACTAAAAAAATATTTTACATAATAACATAAAGAATATATGTGATTATTCAGACTCAATGTAAGGTTTATTATTTTGAAAATCATATTTCAATGTTTCAATGAAAAGTCACTTTTAATTCCATTTAAATATATTTGAAAATTATTTTATTGTTATTTTTATATGGATATAAAATATATTTATAATGAAAAGTTAATGATATTTTTTAATTTCATTCAATGTTTTTTAAAAGTTTTCTTTTTTGTGGAATTTTTTAAATTTCATTACAAATGAAAAAATAAATGTACAATTTTATAAAAAACTGTGACAATACATTTTCCTGACACCCAAAACATTACTTTATGTATGAATTCCTATAAAATATTTTATTTTTTCATCAATGAAAAATCCATCATTCAATTTTTTTCTATTTATTTTTCTATAGAAGTGTATTTATGAAAAATGGATATTGTGATATTTGAAATTGTTTTTAACATGGGTATAAATTTGTTTTTCAGTTTCCATACTCAGGATATGGTTATTATCCATTGTTTATGTTGACTTTAGATCCATTATATCACATGGGTGATCCAAAAATATCATATATGATTAGTGTACATAGATATCACTCTAATTAATTAGATAATTAATATGTTTTTCAAGGAATAATATTTGAATTTGGCTATATGGTTTTTCAAAATGTATGACTATTATAATGCATTTATGTTGATAATGTCCCAATAGACATTCAAGATAGATATATTCATGTTAATGAGTATTCATGGAAATGATTTTATTTCAAATTCTAAGATAATAATTGTTTAAAAGGAAAGATGATGAAAATTTTGGATAATAATGTATCATTATAAGAAAAGAGTTTTCATTTGTTTTCATGTCTTTTTAGACTAACAAATTTCTTATTTTTATGTTCCTTATAGAGAATTATATTCCCATAAAATTTTTTAATTTTCTTTTCATAGAGTTTAAGATCGAGAAATGGAACATAAAAAGTTAATTTCAACATCATTAATATTTTTCATTAATATAAATCCTATTTTATTTATAATTTTTAATATTTTTAAAAAACAACACTTATTAGAATTATCTAATTTTTTATATATTAGTTTGTAATGAATAGTTATGTACCTAAATCTCTAATACTGTAAACCCAAAATGGAATTTTTGAATTTAATAATGTGAATCCGAGTCGAGGTCAATATAAAATGTAATTTTTATGGTTGGGTCCTAAGAAAAACCTCATTTTAATAAGCATTAATAAAAAATACAGTGAAAAATTGGGAATGGAAAATATGAAGGCCATCTAGAATAATACAATAATATGTTTCCAATTGTGAGATCCTAAGTGGGAAGTGAAAATATGTACATGGAGGTGAAAATAGACAATCAAATCATTATAAATGAAAGAAATATTATAACATTTTATTTTTATAAGTTTTTACTAATATTGAGGATTTATTTTACTATCAAGATAGAAAATATGTGAACATATAATTACAAGATTTATATCTATGTCATATGAAAATATTCATTCATTGGTCATACTTCATTAAAATTCTCTTCATTTTATACTCCTACAAAAAAAAATACTCAAGATGAATTTATTGTTCATTAGTAACTAAAACTAAAATTTTATGATTCAAAAGATCCATGAAATCATGATAATGCATTTATAATATATCTAGATATTAACCAAAATCATAAAATATTATTACAATGTATGTTAATTCCAAAATTTAATAAACCCTGAAATTATACAATTCATTACAAAATTTTCAGACTTACATCAATTGTTCCAAAAGGATAATTTTATAAATAACCATAAATCCTTAAAAAACACAATATTAAATAATAAATTATTACCATTGGTGATATCATACCATTCAGTATACCACCTGAGGAATGTAATAGTGCTTTTACCAATTATACTTTTAAACTAAATTGCATGTAAAATCTAACTGTTGAATATTCCTCAACCCAATGGAACATCCATTGTAATATAATTAATCACCCCTATAAATCATATAATGTATTAGAAATAATTTAAATATCACATATCAAATTTAGATACTTACCAAATAGAAAATCATTTCCCTTATTTAAATATCTCTAGAAACAATTCATTTTCAATGAATCATATTTCAACCATAAAAGTTTTCTATATCTGAGTATGTAATAAACATTAATCAACCTAACATAAACTAATATGTAATCCCAAAGGTTTTTTTATACCCAAATGGTATTCCACCTAAAATATAAAAATGGTTTCAAATGCGCTCAGAAACTGATCACCTAAATCTGTAAAAGTTGTGTCACTTCCCTTACACATATAATCTTATGATGGTAGGAATAAATCAAAAGCTAAACACAAATGAAAACAAATATTCTTCCACAATATTTATTAAACATATAAAATTTGAAGATAAAAATGAAATTAACTTATTCAAAAAATTTGTAAAACACATTTTCATCAAATCACTAACCAATATCTAGATCAATAATATTATCCCACTTACTTCGGAATTTTAAATCATCTATATATCTTAAAAAACTTATAATTGTTCCAAATAATAAATTTTAATATTTATTAGTACGATTTAAAATATTATTCCATTTCCCAAAAGAATAAATTCTATTGAACCACAATTAGAAATTTTACTATTTTTATAACCATAATATCATTGATCCAACAATTATACTTTTAAATTATAGTCCTAAAATATAAAAAAATCCATTCCTTCATTTCACTGATTTGTAGATAATAATATCATATATAGATTATGGTTTAAAAGATGTGTTAAGTCATTGAATCAAATAATTTCTATGTTCCCCATACATAATACATTGAATTTATTTTTAATTTGGTGCCATTTGACATTCATTTCCACAATGAAAACATTTTACCTATAAATTGATAAATTCAATTTTGTGAGCCTTCCAACATTCTTAACATGATGAAAACATTACTTTATATCCTTTAATTTCATTAAAAAATTAAATTTTATAAAATTATACCTTTTTCATATTAGGCACTAAAAGAAAATCTCCAAAGGTTACATTTTCAGTCATATATCATAATTTTTAATCAAGAATAATCATAATTATTTTCCTTTCATTTCCTATTCCTCTTAGTTTGTCATGAGGATAGTTATTCCATTATAAATAACCATCCACATTTACATGAATCCCCAATGTTCTAATAATTTCGTAAATCCAAAATTTATAGTGTGAATAATACTCTAGGGAAGCCACATAGTAATAAAAATAATTTGTGTGACATCTAGACCATCAATCTTTTTTTGTGTGTGTGTAAAACTATAAGTTTTATATAGGTATTCTATGATAAACTGAACCAAATATTTTTTGAGTTATTACTCTTATATGAATCTATTCCAATACCAGATACCAATGTATTGTCTTATATTTCATGTACTTATTGTAAGAACAAATAATCAATTCTATACTAGATATTTAGGATGTCATCATACACTTAGACTTATCCCTTTGTTTTTTCACAAATTTTATGCAATATTAATCACTATTGATTGATTAAACCCTAATATGATACTAACAATAGAGACATATAATTTTCATATAAAAAAGTCATATATTTTTATGTAAACATTCAATATAAAATTTAATATGACCTATGATATTCATAAATAAGTATTACATTTTTTACAACTAATATTAAAAACATTTCACAAACACATGAATGAAGAACATAATGCCCAGGTTTCAATGGAAAAAATTGACACAATATTCTTATTTAATAAAAAATATTCAACAACCCGCTATAATATGTTCCAATGTGTTAATATTTATATACATACCCTTCTTAATAAATTATTCATATATTTGGAAATGAAACATAAGAAATTGGGAACACAAATTCTCTGAAAGGATAAAAATAGAAGATATCAATTGATGATCCAATGACATAATAAGATAATCATAATGGTATGGGATTATAAATATAACATTAAATGTTCATACATAATCTCCCATGGATCTAAAGCATGTTCCCTATAATTGAACGTTACCATTTAAAAATACATGAACTATAATAATGAGAAAACATCCAAAATCAATCATGAACCATAAGCTCATTTATTATAATTGTGGACCCATCATAAGTATAGAAACTATTTCATATTTCAATGTTAATAATTTATACTATAAAATCACGATGTTCTTGTAATAAACACCATTTTCTATTTTCATAATAGATCATGCGTCACCACCTATATCCCATAATTTATCATTTACATAGGTCTATTTCTTATAGAGTATCAATCACATCATCCTATTTTATTTCATTATCTTATAAGATAAAAATAAGTAATGAACGTATTAGAAAGAGATTGTAACAAACCAAATTATTATGGATAAAATATGCATTTTGATTTATCTAAATGGCTTATTATTATATAAAACACATAAAACTATTTTCTTAATTATATACAATAGGATTTAAATGAGCCTTATGTATCTTTAATATAGAAAATATATTCATTGAACAATGATCAGATGAAAATTATTAAAATATTGTGCTAAAAAATTCATTTCGCACAGACAAAGAGTTAATACTCTAACAAGTGGGATCCTAACCTATGAAGAAAATTTATTAGAGATTCTGAGGGAGAGTGTGTCTTTGGTCTTTACCATAGACGATTCCCATGCAGAGATCGAAAAACGTAATCATGAGTGATGCTTTTTATGGGATAAGTTCATGCTCAATGAGATCACTACCTAAACTCTTTTCAAGTAATAACCCCATGAATTATCAACTATCACACACCTTAATCATAGAGTGAATTATGCTTTATTATAGGGATATGTATCAAGAACCTATAAATAGTAATATTTACATTATTTCGAGTAATGTAATGAAAATATTTTTATGTTATTATTGTTTCATTGTAAATATATTTTAGTGAATAATTTTTTTGGGTTAATATTCAAATTAATTCTATGAATTAATGGAATAATTTATTTTTTAAAATAATTAATATTTTAAAGTAATATTATTATTATATAATATTTATCATATGTAAATGATCATATAATATTATGAAGTAAAATGTAACTTTTATTATGGTTTGAAAACTATTATTTTCAAATACCATCAATTTTAAATAAATGTATGTTTTTAAAGATAAATTCGACATATTGAGTAACATTTCGAGATAGAAATAATATTTTTTTTAGTTGTGCCATGAAATTATCTAATGTTTATATTTCATTATTTTTTGACATAGTGGAATTTTTTAGAAAGAATTAAATATTGTATTAGTAAACAGTTTGTTTTATGACATCGTAAAGGGCCAATTGTGAATTAATAAATTCTATAAATGATATACTAGTTAAATTATATATTTTTTATTATAATTTTTTCTTATGATTATTTTAGTTATTTTTTAAATCCTTATTGAATTCTCCATGACAGATAATATATATCAAGAATTTAAATTCATTTCATTGAATGTGTGACTCACCTCCACAAAAAAGGGAATTATTTTATTATCTTCAAACCATTGACATATAAATTAATATAAACCACTCCCCTTTTTATGAAATCATGTAAAAACATGGGATGGTTTTGGTTTTTAATTACTTTTTTATGTACATTCCAAAACCTAAATAATTTGGAAATCTTTATCTTTTCCAACATAAACCTGCTCATGATCCCATTTATCTTCACTAAAACATTTTTATGAACTTAAAATCTCTATTCTCTACTCCCTAAAGTCATCCCAAGGCATATCTATGCTCCCAATAATCCTCTACAAATCCTTTAGTGTCACACATTCATGTAACGGATCCCCGCATTCTTTTATTTTCATCAATTCAAGAACCTTATTTTGAAATTAGCCCTTATAATTTCAATTGCTTATATTTTCTTTAATTTATCATGATAATCATGTTTTCCAATTTATTTTATTTTACTTTTTTACCATTTATACTCTCTCATTTTAACCCTTACCTAATTGATTACCCAGTAGAAATTTCAAAACCGTTCATCCACTCTCTTCTATTATGAAGAACTCCATTTAATGTTAAGAATTTTAATTTCAATTTTTATATTTTAGGATATGTTTTTATATATCACCATTACATAAATTTATTATAAATTATTAGATACCCCTCACTATCATTTATCTGTCATATTAACCAATTTTTAGACATGTTACCATGCCAAAATGTAATAAGTGTTATTTTATTTATCCTTTTTATTCAATGTTTCATTATTTTTTGATGGTTTATATTTACATTTAGTAATGTTGGGGTATGAATTTATGAGTATATATTAATTTTATTTTATGACTATATGATTATAAACATATATCTATCTCATCAACCCATTTAATTAATTTATATATGA
This sequence comes from Viscum album, assembly GCA_963277665.1. Taxonomy (NCBI): domain Eukaryota; kingdom Viridiplantae; phylum Streptophyta; class Magnoliopsida; order Santalales; family Viscaceae; genus Viscum; species Viscum album. The sequence continues at coordinate 1,842,700,966 of OY728132.1, read as the reverse complement.
TGATGTTATGCTACCTAAATTACACCAAGATTTTCCACGAAAAAATAATTGTTTAGTAAATACAATACCCAATTTTCTAGAAAGGGAATTCACCTTCCTGCACATATATATTTTTATTTGGGACATAGATTTATATATTCCACATTCCTTGATATTGTAATAAATAAAAATGTTTAATCAATCCCCATAATATGATATTTTGGAAAAACATAAGCATGAGGACAAAATGATTATGAATAGTTTTCCCTAATATCACTCCAATGCAAAAGGTAATGTTTAGTATCATGATATATCATGTTGGGATAGTGTTGTAACAAATTAATTTATGTAAATTTTTTCTACCATGATCTCATGAAAGGTTTATCCTGGAATAATTTTAATGATTTAGTGTTTTATGATGATTCCCATTTCCCATGTAATGATTATCATTCTATAAATTTTTTTAATATTCATGGTCATTTAATGTTCTATTAATAATCTTATTGTCTAACCTGTATCTTTTCCATCATTTTATTTAATTATTAATGCCTTAATGTGCTTTATTGTTCACCCCTTCTATATGGAAGTCCTAAGCTTATCCAATGCAGTGTTATGTACAAAGGATAATTTTGGTCATTTCAAAGAAGGTAAAAATAATGTTGTTTCTTTTCATGTTTTTTTGTTATGTAATGTAAGTAATTCCAAAAATAAAATAGTACTCCTAATTTTATTGGATTTATTAAATGTAAAAAAACAAGTACGTAATTTTAATATAGACCAAGGTTGTTATAGTTGGTATCAAATGATGGGTTTAGATATTTTTTAATTCTGATTAAGAAGCTATTGTGAAATCCTTAGGATTATAGAACTCTAGATAATTCCTTAGGGATAAGGATATTTTATAAAAAACATACCAAATTCACAATTTTAATAGATTAATTGTTTTATTAAGGGAAAAATTGTATCTAGATACCATATACTGATGGGGTTTGGTTACCGATTTACCTATGAGTAGCAACTCTGACAAGATGTTTCGGCCCTAACTTTGGGTAATCTGGTACATGTAAATGGGTCATACTGTGCACCTATATTGACATTAGAGGGAGATATTACTTGTTAAATTCAAATTATCATTACAAAATATTATTAATAGAATAAAAAATCTCATAAGAATATATGTTAAGAAATTAATAATAGATAAAATATATTGAAGCATAGAAACTCATAAGATGAGAAGAGAAATGAAATGTATTTGTTACCACTTAAATGTAATTTGATTCTCATTTAGGTGCCCAACAATGATAAATTACTAGTCCCTAAGTATGTATTGGATAATGTATAACTATAATCTAAAACATAATGGTCGGGTTATCATCCACAGTTCATTTCATTCCCCAATATCACAAAATTTTGGTAGGATAATTCAAAGACCACCACACTGTATGGAAGTGTAGATGTTGGTAGAAATATAAAATAGAAAAATTATTGTATTTCATGTATATAACTCCCTCTATCAATGTTTGTGGGAAGATATTCCATGAAAATCTCATCATACTCCCACTAGAGGGATTCGATGAAAATGTGGGCATGGATTTGATTTCCTTAAATAGAGAAAATATAAATTGATATGAGAAGAAAACCTCTCTCTATATATAGAATTGAATCCTAATTCTATACACATTCAAGGAGGAGGATAAATATTCTTTAGCACCATCACCCTATACATGGATATTGCTTCCATATGAGATTGTGTATCTTGAATAAATGAACGATTATACAGAAATAACAATCCTTGATGAAATCCCTATTGTGAGGGAATACACTGATGTTTTTCATGGGGAATTCCATTTTCTCACCCCTGTCTAATAGGTTGAATTTTTAATTGATCTAATTCCTTGGGAATTTTTGATATCCAAGAATCAATTTAGTATAGATGTTGTGGAACTTGAGGAGATAAAGAAACAACTACATATGAACATAGATATAGGGTTCAAACACACAATATCCTCACTATGGGGTGCACCATTCCTCTTCATCATGAAGAATTATATATTAATTCACCTATACATTGATTATCATGAACTCAATATGACCATGAAAAAAAATTATATATTCCAATAGATTGATAACTTGTTCAGTCATCTATGTGGAGCACAATACTCCTCCTAGGTGGATCTGATGTCGAGATATTACCATGGTAGGGAACGAAGAAGGATATCCAAAAGGCTTATTTTCTTATGAGGTATATTCACTATGGGCACATAGTGATGCCATTCAAACTCAATATTCCACCAAGAATACTCATGAACATGACGAATAGAGTCTCTAAAGATTATCTCAAAAAAATTGTAGTATTTATAAACAATATTCAAATATATTATAAAACCAAGGATGACCCTATGGATAATGTGAGCATTATGTGAAATACCATGAGAAAGGAGAAGATCCATACAAATTAAAAGAAATTGTGACATCTGGTTGATGAGAGTCTCATTCATGGTGCATATCATAAAAAATCCATGGAATGTATATGGATCCTTCAGTGAAAAAAGAAATCGAATGATGGGTGATGCCAATATCTAGGATAGATATCGATAGTTGTATTGTGATAGCTGGATATTATTGCTAAATAATGACATTTGTTTCATGATTTTAAAAAACTCTTTCCATTCTATGTTGGAAGGAATAAAAATATTATTTGAATGATAATGGCGATGATATATCCATAGAGTTGAAAAAGAGAGTCATCACTTCACCTCTTCTCACTCTACATAGATGTGGGAAACTATTAGTAATTTTAATAGATTCTTTGATGAAGGGATTCTTTTGTGTGTTGATGCATAATAATGAATTCATTGCCTATGCTTCGAGCCAATTTAAAATTAATGATAAAAACTATCCCACACATGATCTATAGATGGTAGTGGTGATATTCTATTACCAAATTTCGTGTCATTATCTATTTGGGGGAGAAGTGTGAAATATATATGGATTAATATTTTCTTCAATATATATTCACATATAAAGGGAACAATATGTTCCAATGGACATGGTTATAGATCATCAAGGATTACAAACTCTCAATCATCAACCATAATGAGTAACATAACAATGTGTCAGATGCATTATCTGGAAATGATCCATCAATTATATCATTAATGAGAATTGAGAAGGATTTGATATATATATATTTGATGAGGATGGACATTGAAATCACAAGGGAGGGGGGATCTTCAATCCATTCACACATTATATCAAAACTTCCTCTTCCGGGATTCTCAAACAATCCATAAAAAGATAATGAGGGAATTACGAAGAGTGGAATCTATAGAGAAATGTAAAACCTAAGATTTAAATTTTAAGGATTAAGGAATTGGGACATTTGGGTAAATACTACTTGTTCCATAAAATCATGTGTTAAAGAATGAACTATTAAATAATGTATATGGTTTAACTTTTTCTATTCACACAAAAAACACAAGGAAATATTGGGATCTTCAAGAAATCTATTGGTAGGGAAATTTGAATAAGGTGACCGCTGAATATAAATAACTGTTAATGGTATGTTAGCTATTAATGGATGAAAATAATATGTATAAGAGGATTATGGAAAAAATACACATACAAACATGGAAATGTAAAAAATCACCATGGAATGTCTTAGTGGATTTCCAAATACATATAAGGAATATAATTCTATCTAGGTTGTCGTGGACCATCTTATAAGGATTGTACACTTCATTGATATTCAAGAGCATTTACCACCAAATCAACTTCCACATATATACATCAGATAAGTGGTAAATATTCATAGAGATCCACTATTTATTATGTCTAATCAAGATCCAGGATTCACCTCTATGTTTTGGAAACATCTCTAGCATGCTCTAAACACTAATATAAACTTCTGTAACACTTACCACCCTCAAACTAATGGACAATATTAGTATATTTTCCAAATAATTGAGAAAATCCTGAGATCATGCTCAATTTACATCAATGGATTACAAAGAAACATCTCTCTATCATCGAGTTCTCTTACCATAAAACACTACTGGAAAATGGGTCTATACCCACAGTTTTGTGTAGAACCGTGGGTATATCCCCCCCCATACCCACGGTTTTGGAAACTGTGAGTATAGGGATAGTATCAGGACCTTTACCCACGGTTTTGGAGAACCGTGGGTAAAGGTCCCCTTTACCCATGGTTCTTGGAAAAACCGTGGGTATATGTGTTGTTTTGCAGAACTATACCCACGGTTTTTGAAAACCATGGGTATAGGTGGTATATTTTTCAAAGACTTATACCCACGGTTTTTCAAAACTGTGGGTATATCATTCCCACGTTATGGCGGGAACAAAAAATTCCGTGGGATGGAAATTTTTTGCTGGTGAAAAGATAATCTGATTTAATATAAATTTATGGCTGGGAGATATTAAACCGTATAATATGTTTATGTCAGTTGGTCAGTTCCTCACATCCCTCCGCACAGGTCGCGAGTTTGAAACCGCGCGTATTTTATTTTTCTATTATAGCATATATATTAATAAAATAAAATAAAAGTATAATTATATATCAATTGCGTCAGTACCGCGGTTGGTCGCTGTGACTGTACAGCGAACGGGAAGCGCGGGTTCAAAACCCGGCAGAATTTTCTTTTCGATTATAACTGTTATATTAATATATTAAAATAAAATTATCAATATATATCAATAGCAGCTTTAGATCAGTTGGTCTCATGGTGGGGCAGTGGTTTGAAGGTACTGTGGGGTTGGGGTTCGATTCCCCCCCTGCGCGATTTTTTAAATTCAATTCCCTACGGTATGAAAACTATGGGGTCTGTTGTGTGCCACACTGGAACAACGGTGTGGCACAATTTGACCCCCCCCCTATACCCACGGTTCTCCAAAACCATGGGTATAGGCTGAGACCCCTATACCGACGCCGTTCTAGCCCACGGTTCCCAAAACCGTGCGTATAGACTATACCCAAGGTTTTGGGGGCTATATCCACGGTTTGGAACTGTGGGTATAGGTCGTTTTTCCAATAGTGAATTTTTCTACTTGATCATCCAAATGGATCCCTATAAATCATATTATGGGGATAGGTTACGAACCCCAGGATGTTGGGATGAATTTTCTGAGCGAAAACATCAAGGTCCTAAAATGGTTGAGGAAAAGGTAAAGAATGTAAAAACTTTTTTAAATCATGTTAAACCTTCATAGAGTCTAAAACATACATATGTTTACAATAAATAATGTGACCTACATTTTGATTATGGATACATGGTATTCCTCCGCATATATCTATGGAATATTGTGACTATATTTTGGAAGAATGGAAATATTAGTAAAATATACATTGACCCTTTTGTGATCCTTTATCACATCATTGTTGTGAATTATAAACTAGAACTCCTACTGAACCTGTCCCAAGTACATGATGTATTCCATGAATCCCTATTAACAATGTGCATATCAGACCCATCACATGAACTCAATCTAGAGGTGGTACCATTAAAGAATTAACATTCCTATAAAGAGAATCCTGTGAAGATATTAGATCATAGAGAAAGTGTTTTATGACAAAAGACAATTCCGCTTATTTAAGTATTCTGGCGAAACCACATGTTTGATGAATTAACATTGAAACTTGAGGATTTGATGAAGCAGAGTTACCCTCATTTTTTAGTAGTGGAAAATTAAAATTCTAGTGTAAAATTTATAAAGGGTTGAATATTATAATGACTCAAAAATTTATGAATAAAATTAACCATTTTATTTATTTAAATGTATTATTGTTATATAATAAACAAGCACTCATTTCAATTTATTATACCTAACTAGATTTAAAATCTCATTGAGTGTCTTTAGTGTTGATAATATAGCCTTTAAATAGTGATAACATTACGTGTATTAATATAGCATTTAAAAAAATACTTTTCCCAGAATCAATGGATGTGATAACCATATAATGTTGGAATGTACTCAATGATGCTCATTTATTAGAGAATTTGTGGGAGATAGAATTTTGGGGTTTTGATCTAGATATATCATGTGTTGAGATCCAACATCTTAAGCATGGCCGAAACTGTCTAGAAGAGAATTTCAAACTCATAAATATCACATTCCAATCCATGATATCTTAACAACCCCATGAATGCCCTACAATTGTGCATCTTACTCTATTAGAGTGTAATTATTTATTAAATGGGCAAGTATCAAGACCCTAGAAATTAGAGTACTTATATTATTTTTTATAATTTACTAAATTTATTTTCATCCAATTTGTAAAGACCTGGAAATTTTGTGGAATTTTTTTTCTTAAATTCATGGTAATTTTATGAGTCCGCAGTTTCAGACGGCACTTGATTCCGAGGCCCGGTGTGCCTAGAATCAATTTCTGAAGTTTTTTTCAGGTACATTCAACAAACGTACGTACGTGATTTTATAACTTTTGAACCGGTTCTTGGAATTGAAATCTGACGCCATCGTTGAACTCACAGCGTCAGTGATTTCTTAGTGAGACCTTCACCACAGTTGTGTTCTAATGAGAATGGAAGATAATTTTTTGGGGATTGTAAATAAAATTAAATAAAAATAAGTGTAACTTATTTTTATTTGTTTGGTGGTTAAAAACAACAAGTGGAGGTTAGAGGATGGAACCACCACGCCCTAACCACCCTTGGGAGGATGTTATTAGGTGGGGCCCACCTGATCCATTTAACTCATCTAACCCCACATTAAACCACTTAAACTCCCCATAAATGGGGGAACTCTTGAACTTCCCCATAATGGTGCCAAATCACCTCAAAATTAATTAATGGCTTCAATTAATTAATTTTTTATATCTTTTGAATTATTTTGAATTCATGTCAACAATAAAATAATAGAAAAAGCTATTATTTTATTTTGGAAGGAAACTCTCTCTTTTGGTGGAGCCATGGAGAAACTTGGGAGAACTTCATTATCCACATGAAGAATAAAAAGAACGTCTCTTCTATCACCGAAGAACGATGAACACCATAGTCTTCCTTCATCAACCAGGGAAAGAAAAGGAAGCACTGCCGCCCATGATGTATGCCGACAAAGTCATCTGAGCTCATCTTCATTGAGCTCTTCCTCCTCTGACATTGACGGAACAACGTCCTCCTACCACGACTCCATCATCGATCATCGAACTCGAGGTATGGGTTATAGTTTTATTCTATGAATATCAATTTTTAAATTGCGGATTGAGAAATTTCCTTATGTTTATCATCATAAAGAGAAAGGTGTAAGCTGCACGAACACAACCCGAAATCCCCCCTCCTTTTGTCTTCTCTTGATGGTGATAATGGCGGAGTAGTGGCGCGTCGGAGTAATGGGTCGTGGCTGACGGGCCGCAGCGATACGCAGGGCGACCAGAAACGAACTGGCTGTGAGAAGAACGAGCGACACTAGGGCCACTGGGTCGCCAGAGGAGCGCGATGCCGTCGCACCACACAGAGGATCGGGCTCCGACCAAGCAGGAAGTGGTGGTGTCGGAGGGAAGCGGTGTTGTCACACTACACCGGAGGAAGAAGTCATAGCTATGAAGGCTGTGGTGGTCGGATGGGATGGGCGCAGCGTCATCACACCGTACCAGAGAGGAACCGTGACCAAAGGTGTGGTGGACGAAGGAGGGAGGTCGGCTGTGCTGGCCACTGGTGGGCCCTCCACAAGGTGGGACCCTTCATGTCATGCGGTTCACTAAACCATCACTAGGTGATGGTTCCCTCGGAAGCCGGGGGGAATGAACCCCCCCCCCCCCCCCCCCCCCCCCCCCGTTGTGGCCCGCCTGGACACGTGGGTCGGCCGGCCAGGCCGCGCAGGCCTACTGGCCAGGCCACACTGGCCAGCCCGCCAGGCAATGCGGGCCGGCATACGAGGCCACGTAGGCCGACTGGCCAGGCAATGCGGGCCATCCAGTCGGGCCTGGTTTCCCATGCGGCTTGGAATGCCACCGGGTCGGGCCTCCCTTTCGGGCCAGGCTGCCCTTGTAGGTCGGGCCGTCCCCTCGGGCCAGGCCGCCCTTGCAGGTCGGGCCGTCCCCTCGGGCCAGGCCACCATCGGGCCGGGCCGCCCCATTCGGTCGGGTCGGACCCGCAGACTGGGTCGCACCTGTGGACTGGGTCGGACCCGCCGACTGGGTCAGACCTCTATCAGGACCCGTTTAACCCGAAATCACATTTTCGTCCGTATCATGGTCATTGAGTGTCCTATCCACGAACCATCTACAGTGAAAGAAATCTTATAGAAAAAAGGTTCTTTTGGCATTTCCTACTCAAGGATTGGACACGGTTGGGGTACAGTTTGGTTGTTTTGAACCTAAAAACTAACCGGGCCACTATAAAGGAAATTCCAATAACTCACAGACCGAGTGACTGCTTGATACGTCATCTATTGCGTTGGGATCCTTATGATAAGACGGACCTACGTGATACATCAACTCAAGACTTTGTGGAAGTTGATGTATCGACTCTTGGATCGAGGAGAGGACCCTCCCGGAATCGAGCGTGGAGTGTGTGGGAACCCTATGGCTGGCTGCGACTAAGATGATAGGATCCTACATGGAACTACTACAGTACCAGTATCATCTGGAGGTTCTAAATTGAAGATATTATTCTAGGATCATCTTTGGGTTCGACAACAATGACTTCTATACCGGGATCCTCCGTAGGTTCGACAGTGATGACTTATGTATCGGGATCCTCTGTGGGTTCGACAGCACTGATACTATTCCTGGATCCTACATTTGTTCGAAAGAGGAGATGATTCAGTGGCTACATCTAATCATCTATACCCCTCTATATGAGTTGTATACATGTATGAGTTGAGTCTTGTATTTAAGCCATTATCATTTAGATGATTGAGTTTACTTCATTAGTGGAATGGGTTGTGCATGGGCTCGGGTATTGGAGTCGGACTGTGATTGGTAACATAGGTATATGTATGGGAATATATCTAATTTGGGATGGTTGAAACTTCGTGATTGTATCTTACTACTGTGGTTTATCCTTAGTGGATTCAGGGAGACCTTTTTGGGTCTCGGGGTCCCCTACTAGGTATTGATATACTCACCCCTGCACGGGCTTCGCCCACACCTTGTTGTGTTCTGTGCAGACTACATTCAATAATGATCGAGGGTGAGGGTGATGGACAAGAGGCTACTTGGAGCTGGAATAGATGGGACACACCTCAGGGATGAGTTGATCTACACCTACCCTTCGGGTAGGATTTTTGGTGGATGATCTAGGAGCTTTTTTCCCTTTTTTCTTGTACTTGTACTTATTGTTCAGTTGGGTTTGTATTCTGGACCACTTACTTTCAACACCCCTTTCAATTATATTTTAGTACTTTTAGCTTATACTTCTTGTGTTCAAACTATGTGTGTTACAAGTATAAAGGAAATTCCTTCCTTTTTATTGGGTTTTTTCATATGGTGCTAGTCTCCCGCCCTGGCCTATGGAAGGTGGGCTTGAGGTAGTCACGAAATAGGCCCCGAGGATGGGTTGTGACAAATTGGTATTAGAGGAGTCAGTTCTTTCGTAGAACATGGAATCTGATTCTTTTAACAAAAATGGTGTTAAGTATTTTGGCAGTGGTTATTAGTTTAGGGAAACTGAAGTTGGTGTGGAGGCCGATGTATCCTTACACCAGGACTCTAACTTCTGATTTCTGACTTAGTGCACGAAAACACTGATTGTGTGTGTGTTTCCATTGAAAAATTTTCTTAATGATTACTTTGTGTCAGCTCACCGGGTATATTGTTTTGACCATGGTGCATCCGTTTCTTTTTAGGATGGCACCGTGTAGGCATCCATCTAGGGTTCTATGTTTTTTATGAGATGGTAGCCCACCGAGCGACGAGGCCCCGGTGTAGGGCCCCATCACATCGGAGGTACCAGCGGTACCACTACCCGCTAGGCCACCAATACCACCAGCTCCAGTAGCATAGAGTGCACGCCATCTGAGTGCATTGTATGAGTTCCAACACAAGAGGCACCCAGTTTTAGGGGAGATATAGACATAAAATTAGCTGAGGATTGGCTGGAGGCCGTTGTGAGAGTTTTCAGATTGGTAGGGACACCATCCGACCTCATGACGATCCTTGATGTGAGTCTCCTATATTCATCAGCAGGCAGATGGTGGAGCCTGATGCTCCTGGTGCATGATGAGGCATCACTTCTCATGGAAGACTTCCAGAGTTTCTTCCTGTCAGATTTTGTTCCGACCACCCTTCATACGGTGTGGATACATGAGCTACTAAATCTACAGATGGGTAGTGTGACGGTATCTCAGTACTCAGCAAGGTCCACTGACCTCTTTCTCTACTCCACCAATACGGTACATGACCCATTATCTAGGGCCTGGATCTTCGAGCAGGGGCTTGGGCATGAGATCAGGGCTTCGATGATCTCCCTCTACATCCCGATGCAGGCAGGGGTGCTGGAGAGATCCCTTCTTGTGGAGATTTCTCTTACTGACCGGTCACTAGCATTAAGACCCCCCATAGGGAGAACCGTAGCAGAGTCTTCTACTACCGGCAGTAGACAGATGTCACAAAGGTCCAAGAGGACCAGGACATAATGTTGGAAACCCCATGATATAGGTATAGTTGTGCGGGGAACACGAGACAGAGCCAACCATACGAGGAGCAAGCAGTGTTATACATGCGGCCGGCAGGGTCACATGGACCGTGACTGCCTGACCAGCCATGCAGACGAGCATCAGACAGTAGAGGGACCTCCTAGGTAGAGGCAAAAGTTTGATCATGGTTGTATACAGGGATCAAATGGATGTGGAAGAGGAGATGGCTGAGCAGTATGTGGTGGATAACGTTTTTTTGTCCTACCACCACCACCACCACCAGGAGGTCCATCCCAACCACAGGGAGCTAGCAGACAAAGGAGGGCTCAGCTCCAGGTAGTCGAGGCCTACGACCACAGTGCAACTGAGATGATTTGAGGTACAATCTGTGTCTACTCCACCCTTTCTGGAGTACTTATAGACACAGATACGAATCATTCTTTTATTGTTGATGCCCTCATTCAGAGCTCGGAGATTCCGATGGAACTGTTGGCTTGATCCTTACGGTTGGAGACTCATAGGGGAGCATACTTGATGATTACACACTAGTGCTGGCAGTGTGAGATTACTTTAGGAGGTGAGATCTTCAGTTAGGATCTCCTCATAGAGGGGTCAAGGCCTTACGACGTCATCTGGGGTATAGACTGGTTATCCACAGTTCAGGCTAAAATTAAATGCTTTAGGCAGAATGTGTGGTGTGTCTGAAAGGATGGGATGAGGTTTACCTTCACCGGTGAGAAGGTAGACTTTTCTGCACAAGATAGAGTTACCCAGAGGAGGGGCCAACCCATCACACATCATATGGATAGTCTCATCCTCAGAGATGTTGATGTGCGGAGTCCGAGTTTTACCATTGTGGTGGATCAGTATGCATATGTTTTGCTTGACGATGTTACAGGACTACTTCCTCAGAGAGAGGAGGACTTCTACATTGACCTATACCCTAGGGCGACACCGATATATACTCCAGCATATCATATGGATCTCGTCGAGCTTCATGAGCTGCGAGTATAGTTGGAGGACTTGTAGGGGAATGGATTTATCCCACCCAGTGTTTCACCCATGGAATACTCAATTTTGTTCGCCAAGAAGGCTGATGGGAGTTTGCAACTCTGTGTCGACTACCGTCGCCTGAACTAGGTAACCGTGAAGATCAAGTACCCACTCTCGAGGATTGATGACCTATTTGATAATATGAAGGGAGAGCATTGGTTATCGAAGATAGATCTTCGATCGGGTTATCCCCAGCTTAGAGTTCGGTATGAGGACATGCATAAGATGACATTCATATGCCAGTATGGCCACTACGAGTTCTTGGTTATGCCATTCTGCTTAACCAATTCACCAGTAGTGTACTTGGGACTCATGAATAGGATCTTTCAGCCATACCTTGATTGGATTGTGGTAGTCATTATCGATGAAATTACGATCTACTCAGCTACTGAGGAGGAGCACGACTACCATTTGCAGGTAGTACTAGACACACTCCGAGATCACCAGCTTTATGGTAATCTCTTGAAGTGACTATTCTGGATCTGAGAGGTACACTTTCTGGTACATTTCATTTAAGATTCTAGAATTGTAGTGGATCCAGCATAGATCGAGGCAATACTTGGTTGTGAGCCACCCAGGAGTGTGACAGAGGTATGGAGTTTTCTGGAACTCGCTGGGTACTATCAGAGATTTGTGTTAGACTTCTCCAGAGTTACAGCACTACTTTCAATGTTGACGATGAAGGGGAAACCCTTTATGTGTTAAGAGATATTCCAGCAGAGCATTCATAAGTTGAGGTAGAGGTTGACTAGTGCGCCCATCTTGAGGCTACCAGAGGAGGGTGTTGGGTACCTAGTTTAATACGACACATCAAGGACTAGAATCGGGTGCGTCCTGATATAGGAGTGAGCAATGATCATGTACACTCCTTGACAGTTGTGACATCATGAGCAGAACAGTGCTACCTATGACCTGGAGTTAGCAGTAATGGTATTTTCTTGAAAATGTGGAGGTACTATCTGATGGGTGAGCGTTTTACAGTCTACTCTGACCACCAGAGTCTGATATAAATCTTCTCAAAGAAGGACCAAAACATGATACAATGGTGTTGGCTTGAGATCCTCCCAGAATATGACTTATAGATTTTCTATAGTCCTTGGAAGGGGAATGTTGTAGCAGATTCTCTTAGTAGAAGATCAGGAATTCAGCTGCTAGGAGAGGCTACATAGCAGCTGGCAATGTTGCTGATATCCTTTGTGGATAGTGATAGAGCAGCCTTTTTTTAGTCTCTCATAGTCACTCCTCCACTTCTTCAATGAGTTAGGGAGGCACAACGTGGGTTCATTGACTGTGAGACAGAACGTGTTCAGATATCCATAGGGAAGGCACCTGATGGATTTTTTGAAGGTGGGGTGCTTTTCATTCTCTTCAGAGGACGTACCATGGTACCATTTTCACTTTAGGAGGATGTGTTGAGGGAGTTCCACACTTCCCCGCTAGTGGTACATCCAGGTGTGGCGAAGAGGTATCGAGACGTTCGACGACCGCACTAGTGGCCATGTATGAAAAAGGAAATATAAGAGTTTGTCTCATGATGCCTCACATGTCAGCAAGTGAAGGCAGAGCACCAGGGACCAGTAGGCTTGGTACAACACATAGAGGTCCCAGATTGGAAGTGGTATGGGATATACATGCATATAGTGACGGGAATTTCACGTAAATCCAGAGGTAGCGACTCTATCTTGGTGATTGTCGACCGACTCACCAAGTCGGCCCACTATCTATTGATTAGAGAGATGGGTTTAGTAGAGATCCTGGGATGCCTCTACATGCGAGAGATCATACGACTTCATGTTGTGCTATCGATGATCTTCTCTGATCGAGATGCTTGTATCACTTCCCGGTTATGGAAGGGGTTGAAGGAGGCTTTCGGGACGCAGCTTCGCTTGAGCACTACCTTCCATCCTAAGACGGATGGTTAGAATGAGAGGACCATTCAGATTCTTGAGGACATGTTCTGTTCATGCATCCTTGACTTAGGTCTTAGCTGGGAGGATCACTTACCCTTGTTAGAGTGTGTGTATAATAACAACTACCACTCCACCATCGGGATGGAACCTTTCGATGCACTTTACGACCGACCTTGCAGATTGCCTCTGTGATGGACTGATCCAGGGGAGTCAACACTTATGGGACCAGAGATAGTGTAGGCTATGACATAGGAGGTGCAGATCATCCGGGAATATATGAAGACTGCACATAGTAAGCATAAGTCCTATGCTGATAGGAGACATAGACAACTGGAGTTCAAGGATGGTGACCATATCTTTCTACGGGTCTCACCTCGATGAGGTATGCAATGATTTGGTTGAGGTGGCATGTTATCTTCTCGATTCATCAGACCATTCCTGGTCCTCAGCATGGTAGGCGAGGTGGATTACCACTTGTCTCTTCCACCTCAATTGCACTGGGTGCAATACGGGTTCCTCATATCTTAGATGAGGACATACATGAATGACTCTTCTCACATCATCGACCATGGGGAGCTGGACATCGATGACGGGGTGACTTTCATAGAGGTTCCAGGGGACATTGAGGATCGGAAGGAGCGCGTCCTATGTTGGTGGTCGATACCTCTATTGCGTATTCACTGGAAGCATGAGAACATCCAAGAGAGCACAAGGGAGCAGGAGGCTTAGATGCGTGCTCATTACCCCCATTTGTTTCATTAGTGTGAGTCGTAGCTTATGGGGACAACAATCCATAAGGTGAGGAGAATTTAAAGACCTTGAAATTCTGTGGACATTTATTTCTTAAATTCATGGTAATTTTACGAGTCCACATTTTTTGACGACGCTACATTCTGAGGCCTGGTGTGCCCAGAATCAATTTCTGAAGTTTTGTTCAGGTAAGTTCAGTAAACATACGTACAAGATTTTATAACTTTTAAACCGGTGCTTGGAATTTAAATCTGAGGGCACCATTGAACTCATAGCATCAGTGATTACTTAGTGATACCTTCACTACAGTTGTGTTATAACATTAATGGAAGTTAATTTTTGGGGTTTCTAAAGAAAATTAAATAAAAATAAGTGTAACTTATTTCTATTTGTTTGGTGGTTAAAACCTCCATGTATAGGTTAGATGTGGGAACCACCACACCCTAACCTCCCTTGGGAGGATGTTATTAGGTGGGTCCCACCCAATCCCTTTTACTCCTCTAATCCCATTTTAAAACCACTGAACTCCCCATAAATGGGGGAACTCTTGAACTTCCCCATAATGGTGCCAAATCACCTAAAAACTAATTAATGGCTTCAATTAAATAATTTTTGAAATATTTTGAATTCTTTTGAATTCATGTCAACAAAAAAATAATAAACAAAGCTATTATTTTATTTCAGTTGGAAAATCTCTCTTTTGGTGGAGCTCTGGAGAAACTTGGGAGAACTTCATTCTCCCCACAAAGAACATGAAGAACCTCTCTTCTTCCACCGAAGAACGACGAACACCATCTTCTCCATTCTTCAACCGGGGAATGAAAGGGAAGTACCGCCGCCAATGAAGTACACTGATGAAGTCATCTCGACTCATATTCTCCAAGCTCTTCCTCCTCTAACATTGATGGAACGACGTCTACCTATCACGACTCCGTCATCGATCACCGAAATCGAGGTAAGGGTTTGAGTTTTACACTCCGTACTTCGTTGTTTAATTTTAGGATTGAGAAATTTACTAATTTTTATCATCATAACGTGGAAGGTGTGGGCCGCACGAACATGTCCCAACTTCCCCTATCTTTGTATCTTCTCTTTATGGTGACGGTGGCAGCGCATCAGCGTACTGGAGGGACAGTCTGTGGCGATACACTTGGTGACAGGAAACGAGCTGGTCGTGAGAAGAACCGGTGGTGCACGGGCCGCCGGGTCACTGGAGGAGCGTGGCGCCGTCGCTCCACGCGGCGGATCGGACCGTGGCCA
This sequence comes from Viscum album, assembly GCA_963277665.1. Lineage (NCBI taxonomy): Eukaryota > Viridiplantae > Streptophyta > Magnoliopsida > Santalales > Viscaceae > Viscum > Viscum album. The sequence continues at coordinate 1,842,685,403 of OY728132.1, read as the reverse complement.
AGCGGGCCGCGGTAGTGCCGGAGGGGCGTGGTGCCATCACAATGCATCAGAGGAAGAATTCGTGGCCACAAAGTCCATGGTGGTCGGATGAGATGGGCACGGTGCCGTCGCGCTGAGCTGGGGAGGAACGGAGGCCAAAGGTCGCAGCGGACGGAGGAGGGCGGTCGGCGCTCCATAAGGCGGGACCCTTTGGGTCCCGTGGTTCACCGAACCGGCGCTGGGCGCATGTTTGTTTAGAAGAAGGGGTGGCACGACACCCCCCCCCCCATCATGGCCCACCTAACCAAGCGGGTCGGCCGACCAAGCCACGAGGGCCGGACATCCAGGCCATGCGAGCCAGCCGGCCAGGCCATGCGGGCTGGCGGACCAACCCACGCGGGCCAGCCAGCATGGTCGTGCCGCCACCCAGCTGGGCTACCATTTCAGGCCGGGACGACCTTTGGGGCCTGGCCGCCCCATCGGGACGGGCCTCCCCCACATGTAGGGCCTCCATCGAGGTGGGCCGCCCCATCGGGTTAGGTCAGACCCGCAGACCGGGTCAGACTCACAGTCCGGGTCGGACCCCTGTCCTGACCTGCTTAACCTGAAATCACATTTTCATCCGTATATAGGGCTTCAGGTGTCTGATCGATGAACTGTATATGGAGACAGAAATATTAGAGAAATAAGGTTCTTTTCGAATATCCTAAATGAGGTTTGACATAGTTTGGGTATAGTCAGGTTGGTTTGAACCGAAAAACCAACCAAGCCCCTGGAACAGAAATGACAATAACTTACAGACTGAGTGTCCGATTGGAACACTCTCTATCGCGTTTGAATCCTTATGATAAGATAGAAATACATGATACATTAAATTGAGACTTTGTATAAGTTTATGTATCGACTCTTTGCTCAAGGAGTGTACCCTCCTTAAATCGAGCGTGTTGTGTGAAGGAACCCAATGGTTGGCTACGACTAAGATAATAGGATCTTACGTGGACCTACTACTATACCAGGATCCTCTGTGGGTTCAACAATGACGATACTATACTAGGATCCTTCGTGCGTTTGACAACGATGATTCTGTACAGGGATCCTTCGTGGGTTCGACAGCGAAGACTTCTATACCGGGATCCTCCGTGGGTTTGCCAGCGTTGATACTGTTCCAAGATCCTGCATGGGTTAGACAGAGGAGATGATTCAGTGGATACATATAATCATATCTACACCTCTACATGAGTTGTATACCAGTAGGAGCTCAGTCTTGTATTTCAACCGTTATAATCAAGATGATGGGCATTACTTCCTTAGTAGAATGGGATGAGCTTGGGCTCAGGTATTGGAGCCAGAATGTGATTGGTAACTTAGGTATATGTATGGGAATATACCTAAGTAGGGATGGTTGATACTTCGTGATTGTATCTTACTACATTGGATTATCCTTAGTGGATTTTGGTTAGGATAAAAATAGATTTAACCGGGGTTCAACTATAATGATAAGAGATAAAATGAAATAATAACCTATATAAAATCAATATTATGGAAAATTTTATTCCCTAAAACTCATGAGGATCTAAAAAAATTATACCCTTTTGAAAATTGAAAATCATGGGTACAACTATTTGTTTTAAACAATTTCATGTGTGCCACTCACCCCACATATAAAAGGACAACTTTTATCCTATCCACATCACACATTTAAAAACCATAGGGGGTAAAAATAAATAAAAACACATTTAAATATTTACCTCCCTCCATTATAGAAGTCATATTTGATTCATAAATCCAACATAATAATCTTTTTTGTTAAAACAAACTGATGTTTTATAAAGAAGATGTAACGTTCTTCAATGGCCATTTTTTTCCTTCCACCACCCACTTAAATTATTTTTATTCAATGGTTAAATAATAAAGTAAATATATTAAATATATAGATATGATATTATTTTAAGGTAATAACCTAAATACTTTTCTTATTCCATCCAATGGGTTAAAAAATCATCAATCATGGGTAAGGCTGACTACCACATGGTGAAGCAATTCCATTCATCATTCCATTACCACCTATAAAGGTTGCTTATGTTGATTATTATAAAGTATATATGTGATATTAATATAATAGTAATACAATTAGATTAATTATATCGTATATCGTTTTTACTATCCACTACAAGTGGTATATAACAACATCGCTTTTTTGTACGAAGGACTACCACATCACAAAGCGATGTGACTCATATTTCACAAACACTTTACATGGGAAGAAATAATAGAATATATATTGATTATATATGATATAAATGAATTAATTGTGATATTAATATAATATTTTCCATTTCATGTAGATAATATATCATTATATTATTTATATTTTCAATCACAAAAAATGATAATATCGTTCGTGAGAGTGTGGGCTACTGCCTGCACCCAGACAAGTTTATCAATTTTAATCCCCACACAAAATGGAATATATATATATGTATATATATTTAAAATAATAATATGTTATATATGATATATTTATCATTCTAGAAATAAAGAATGTTACATATCTACTTTCCATAATGATTGTTTAATATGGAAGTATCACACATGCGTTTGTATATCCTATTGTCTTCTTGTTTGTAATGTACTTAATTTATCATAACCATCCTTCATGATTTGTATTAAATATATTATTTATGTATAAATATGGGAATTATTAAATAATTATTATTCATTTTATTTTTAAATAATGGCCACGATGACAATAGCCAAACAACAAAATTATTTTCTAGAAAATATGCAAAATATTATCCAAACATCCAATGTAAACTCAATTAAATAAGTAATTATATATATATATTCATATTAATCAAAATACAATAAATACAGAACATTAAATTGATTGTTTGAAACTAAATAATAAAAATTGTTTTATTATTCTAGAAAATAAATAACGTACACGGTGATTCAAACTCAAGGTAAGGGACTTCATCCCAATTTCCTTTCAAAGAGGAAATTTTTGATGTTATGAAACCCTATTCTTTTACAAGGAGCATATAATTACCATTCGGTATATTATATGCGGAATATATATATTATCATACAATTTAATGATATTTAATTTTATTCCTTAATGTTGATTATGGTTCATATATTTCCAAGATAATAAGGTACATTTAATTAAAGAAATCATCATTCAATGATTTCCATCCAACTCATCCTTTTAAATGGAAACTTTTTAAGGTTATTTTTTGAATGTTTGTATATAGAAATAAAATATTGATATAGTAATCTGTATGTATATTACATATAATTTTCAATGGATTTGAATAAATATATTTTTATAGGATTTATATATAAAATTTGGATAGATGACAAATAGAATGTTCTATATTTTAACATAAAATGCAAAAATTACTTTTTCTGCCACTAATATCATAATTGAATTTTTAAATAATGTTTTTTATTTATTTAATTAAAATCCATATTCCAATTTTTGGGATTTTTTTAATGGAAATTTCGTGTTTATATTAAAAGGGAATTTTTATACCCGAAAATGAATATCATATGAGTTTTAAAAGATTTTTTCAAAAGATTTTTTACGAGAATGTTAATGAAAAAATATTTTATTAATATTTTAGTATATTGATATTATATATAATGTGTTTACCTAGAATGTTATGGGTGAGCCTATCGTATATTTTATAACAGGTGTTCTCAAATAATGCTCTATTTAATTTAAAAATTATTATCTTCTATATAGAATTATATTGGATGTTGGTCAAATGGATAATCTAATTCGTATGTGTTTTTAAGTGTTAGATAAGGATTGAATGTGATAATTCCATAATGTACCTATATGAATTTTCAATTTTTTGTAAGGATTTTTCATGGTAATAATTGTTTTCAAAATTATTAAAAATATTCTATTTAAAATAAAGATAATTCCCTTTATTTTTAAAAATTTATATTTTTAAGTAAACTATTTTCATTATTTTTCATGTTTTTCATTAGATTATCATGTTTCTTATTTTTTTCCCTTACTGATATTCTTATCCTCATCCCACATTTTATGTATTTTTCTCACTATATTAAAAATTTATAGGGGAAATAAATGGGTCTAGATAAATGTCATGAATACTTTTCATTAAAATAAACCATTTAATATTTTAAATGATAAATATAGTTGAAAAAATGGATTTTGAACATATGTTTTCACATTGTATTATATGGTTTTCTATAGTACGATTCGTGAACAAATTTTATATAACTATACACCTGAATAAAGTATAAAATGTAATACAATGGTATGTTGAATTAAAAATTTGAATATTTTTTAATGATTAAGGATGAGTCATCATATCATTAAACATTTATTGTTGATAATAAGAAAATTTTGTTAACAATTTCATGAATTTTTTCCTATATGATCTGGATACAAGAACATCCAATACATTGTTTCATGTTTTAGTAATTTCATCTATATGATAGTATTTAAGCAGCACTATATGTGATATAATCCTCCTCTATATGAAATAATTAAATGAAAAAATTGTTTCATTTTTTAGTCAACAGGCACTATGTGCTTGAAAACCACTCGTGGGACCCCTCTAACCAATTGGGAACTGGCTTAAGCCCAAGGGTTGGCCACCTTGGGCCTCGCTGGGGACTTGCGGTGCACAGGTGGGAAGGCCATCCCAATAACTCATTACCCAAAAACATGTTTAATGGGCCCCTCTACCCCGTTGGGAGCTGGCCTAAGCCCATGGGTTTGCCACCTTGGCCTCACTGGGGACGTGCGGCGCGCAGGTGGGCAGGCCAGCCAAATACCATGTTACCCATCGACACGTTTGCCTGTGGGACACATGTGAGTTGGTTAAAGCCGGTGGCGTCCTAACCCCGAGGTTCCGGGTTCGAGTCCTCGCAAGTCAACGCGCACTATATGATAGCAAACCACTCGTGGGCCCCTCTACCCCATTGGAAGCTGTCTTAAGCCCAAGGGTTGGCCACCTTGGGCCTCGTTGGGGACATGCGGTATGTAGGTGGGCATGCCAGCCCAATACATCGTTACCCAAAAACACGTTTTCTCAAGGATGGGGACAAGAATTCTAAATTGTTCAATAGATTTCACAAAGAAAAGAGGGTGCGGGGAGGGATGTAGGTGATTAGCATTGATGGGTGACTATAAAAGGAGGAAGATGAGAGTTCATTGGCTGTGGTTGAGTATTTCAAGGGCATTTACTCTAATAATGGGTTGTCCAACCTCCATAGTATGGTGGAAAAAATTAGCTCTAGCATTGATGATCAGTCGAATCAGCTCCTAACTGTGGACCCATGCAAGGAGGAGATCAGGTCCGCCCTCCTCTCTATCAACCTGGAGAGTGCCCCGGGCCCTGATTTATTTACAAACAAGTTTTTCATGTTCTTCTGGGATATTTTGCAGAATGATATAGGGCAGGTCATGAAGGACTTTTTCTCTCATTATTACATGCCACTTGGAATGAACTCATGCTTCATTGCTCTCATCCCCAAGAAAGAGAATGCCCTTGACATCAAGGACTTCAGACTGGTGGCCCTTGGGAACAGAATACCAAAATTTATCAGTAATATCATGGTGAGAAGGCTGGGTGGGATGATTTATGGAATGATCACCATGAATCAATTTGGATTCATCCCTGATAGGAACATCCAAAAGCTCCTATTCATGGCCTCTGAGAGTGTCAACCTCTTAAGAAGGAAATCAAAGGAGGGGAACTTTGCGATCAATATTGACATATACAAGGCTTTTTATACGTTGAAATGGGATTTTCTCTTGGATGTCCTCAGGCGGTATAGGTTCTCTTCTGGATTTGTGAACATGATCATCATAATTCTTAATTCTACAAGGCGATCAAATCTTGTGAATGGGGTCTTGAGGGGATTTTTTCCTTGCACCCGGGGGTGAGGCAAGGTGACCCAATTTCTGGAATTCTTTTTGCACATATATAGGATTATCAATGTAGGTGCATCAAAGACCTTGGTCAGATGGGATGGTATAAGCAGATCAGGGCTGGTGTGAGTGGGCAGGCTCCATCCCACTTATTATATGCAGACGACATCTTATTATTTGGACAAGATTCAAGGAGAACCATGCACTCAATTAAGGCCCTCCTCAGTCACTATGAGGAGGTGGCTAGCCAGGCCATTAGCTGGGACAAATCTTCGATCATTTTTGGTAATGGGGTTCCGGTCGAAAAAAAGAACAGGATTGTAAGGTATCATGGGGTGAGGAGAGGACCAGTCCCTTTCCAATACCTTGGGGTCCCAATGTTTTGGGGAAGGGTGAAAAGATTGTATTTGGAGGGAATATCTGCTGGTATTATACATCAGAAGGCCATTTGGAAGGGGAAGGCTATGTCACTGGTCGGGGGGGTCTGCTTGGTGAATTCAGTGATCACATAGAAGTTCGTTTATTCCTTCTCCCTTAATACATAGCCAATAGAACTTATTAAGGATCTTTAGAAATGGTCCAGAATTTCGTATGGACGAGGTATCCGTATGAAAGGAATTTGATCACCATGGCGTGGAAGTACTGCATAAAGCATGTGGAGATGGGAGGCCTCGGGGTAAAGGACCTCCACACCTTCAATGATGGACTGATTGGAAAATTCACTTGGAACCTGATTACACATGAGGCTTATGATGACTTCCTCTCGAATCGAATTACAAGGAGGCTCCATTATGGTTATAAATACTATCTTGCCTCATTGGTTTAGGAATCTCTCAATCATGAATATGGGAAGATAGTGCATGATAATAAATGGTTGGTTTGCAGGGACTCAACAATGAATTGCTAGACTACAAAGTGGCTCACACAGCCCTTGGGTGATCTAATGGTTCCAATAGCTGCAGCCCAGATGTCCATCTTGGACTTTATTCTACAAATTCAAGATCATGTTTTTGACATTCCTGTATAGGTGGAAGCTAAAATTAATGGTTATTCTTTCATGGATGTGGATGCCCTGATTTGGGTTCATTCAAAAACCAGGCAGTTCAACTATAAGGATTTTTACCGGACAGCCTGTGGTGGTTTCTCTACTACGCCGGGCTGGCTGCTTCACTTCAAGACTGGATTCATCCGGCGAGAAATGTTCTTCTTGATATGGAGATTGTGGAGGAAGAGGATGCCAACAATTGACCTGCCCAAGCAAACTGGTCTGCAAATGTAATCGATGTGTTCTATCTGGAGGGCAGAGGAGGATTCGATGCAGCATGTATTTGTGGAATGCAGGCGTGCCAAACTGATTTGGGCCTACATTGAATACCTGTTCGGGATTGCGGTCGATATAGGAAGGACGGTATTAGACCTACTATCCAGACTGGTTTATGTGAAATGCAGTGAACAAATACAAAATCTGCTCTTGGTGGCAGTAGCGGTTGTAGTTGCAGATTGTTAGGAAGCTCGGAACTGCATGTTATTTGGGGATGCGCACTCCACGATATAGAAGGGGATGATGGATGTCCATAGGGAGGTGTATACTGCCTCCATGGTCCAAGATGGCTCCATGTCAAACACGGTTGAGGATCTCCAAATTCTGAGGAAGCTTGGTGTCTCGGGTAGGCCGCGCAATCCTCGAATGATGATGTATGTTTGATGGATTCCACCCATTGCGTCTTGTATCAAGGTGAATGTTGATGGGGCTACGTTGGGCGCACCAGGTATGTCGGGGTGTGGGGAAGTTTTCCGGACATACCGATGGTTTTTCAAAGGGTGCTTCTGCCACACCATTGGAATTGGCAATGCATTTGAAGCTGAGATATGGGCCATGATATGTTATATCAGGTATGCTGTCTAGTTTAGTTAGAGGTGCATAAAGATTGAATCTGATTCACACTCTGTTGTTTATTATTTGAAGTCTAAGACCCGTAATGTTCCTTGGTGCATGCTAACTCAATGGGTTGACTGTCTTAACAAGGTAGCGCAAATGCGTCTAGAGGTCTCACATGTCTATAGGGAGGCCAACCAGGTGGCAGAATCTCTGGAAAAGCAAGCACTTATTGGTCATGGTGGAATGAGGTATTTAACGTCACCCAATTTTTGTGCCCCACATGTGGACTCTGATAGATGTGGGGTATTTTACACTCGATTATGTAATAACCCCTTGTATGCCTAACTATCATACTTTTTATTTTAATTTAATTGGGGCCAGCTTCCACCAATTCCTAGTCTTTTTGATATAGATACCATCAGAAGTATTAATAGGAGAATGGAATGAAAAGAGATATTTTTTACATTATCAGAAGATTTATTTACATTTCATTTGGTTAATGAATTATCATAATTACCAATGGGAATTATTTATCCTTTTTTACTACATGAGTGGAAATGGGAAAATGTATCTATAGAATTATTTGTGGGATTTATGAAGAAATAACAATATAATAATGTGATTTAGGTTGTTAATGGAATATTAACTAAATCTATCAATTTCCATTAAAATCTAGATACCATGTATTTTGATCGACTATAAAGACTGAATATCATGGGGATAGTCACATTACAAATATTTCCTCTATCTATTGTGTATGAAAATGTCACAGGTCCACTTGAAATTTTTCAAATGGACTACATTGAAAAATTCAAACAATAAAAATTAGGATTAATTATTTCGAATGTATTTCTAAATAATTTGTGATATTTTGTGGATTATTCTTAGAATAAAAGTCTATAATTATTTATAAAAATGGAAACTTTTGAGGAATTATATCGAAAGGACATATGAATCCAACAATTTGAGATGAAGTATGAAAATAGATGTTTAGGGGAGGACATTTTGTAGTTGAAATTGTTAAGAAGTCTAAGGTAATTTACTAACATATGTGTACATGAAAATGGTTTAAAGTTATGTGAAAAACTAGAGGAATGTACATTCTTTTGAGGTAGTTGATATATTTTTTCTTAATGTATATCCTCATAATAATATTATGATTTATGGAAAAATGGTAATCAATGTTCATTGTAACACCATGTGTTTTTTTCTGAACTTTTTCTATAATAAAACAATTATCATTGATGTAATACTACTCAAAATTAATTAATTAATATTTTATATTGAATCTATGGGAATATAATCCTCCTCTATATGCAACAATGACATGTCTTGCATTACATGCAACATTTAGTGTCTCTGAGACATCATTTTGTCGATATAATTATTTAAAAAATATATTAATAAACGATCGATTAAATATTGAAATATGAATATTAATAAGTAATTATTAAATATCATTTAAAATGAATTAAAATAAATAAAACATGTAATAATACATGTAATATTGGTAAATACATTATATGTTTGAAAATACTATTTTCTCAATTGAAAATATTTTTATGTCCCCATGTGAGAAATAATAAAACTATTTTTATGCACATTTTGAAATTTAATATGGTAAAATAAAAAATGTTTATAATTTATATTGTAAAAATTATCTTAGGGTTATTTTTAGAGATTTTAATTAAAAAATTATTTTTTGGATGAATTGTGAAAACACTAAATTTTAATTCAAAACCGATTTTTATATAATTTTTTATATATCTATATATTTTTTAATATGGTATTTAAGAGTATTGAGATTAAATTTACATTAATTAATCAAATTTATTTCATTGTAAATAGTTTCACATTTTAATTGGAGATTATAACAATCCAATATTTTAAACAATTTTTTTAAAACATGTTGTTGTGACCTATGTGTGACAATAAATTTAAATTAATTTCTATAATTTATGTGTTTATAGTTAATCAATGTGGATTAAAAAAATTTAAAGTAGAATAAATTTTTTCTTCCAATATGGTCAACTATGTTTCTGTCAAAAAATATTAATGGATGTGGTTAAAATTAAATATAACAATTAAGAAAATAATTAGCATAAAAAAGAACTGAACATTAAATTTAAACCATAAAATGACATAAAAAAAATTAAAAAATCCATTTTAAATTTATATTTGGAATCTATTCTCACTAGTTTTGGATAGGTACTATTTTTGGAGCCACGTTTACGGGGAAACACATTGGTGGAATTTCCTTTTCATAAATTTTCAAGAATGCCACTCCTCCTACATAATAAAAAGAAAGTCACCCTCACACCATATTCACACCTCTCAATAAATTTGTCTCAACCTAGATCTACTATAATAATATCCAAATATACCTCCCCTCATAATATAGTCCACCCTTTTGGCTGAAAACTATCTATGTAACAACTTTGTGGAAAACCAAGAGGAGTTACTAAAAGAAGAGGTAAGAACCTTCATTAAGCTCATTGGGTTTCTCTCCATTCTTCACCAACACACATAATATTATTTCATGATTATTCAATAACCTCATCATAATAAATATATGGAGATTTTTTTTAAAATTTATCAACCTGTACTTACACACGCATTATTCTAAATGGTAATGAATTTACAGTAATTGTATTTGACAAACTACCGCCTCAAGAAACGATGTTGTTTGTTTTTCCACTACCACCTCTCACAATTATGAATTATGATTTAAACTCAATTATTAAATTATATATATTTTATTTATGATTTTTTTTTCTTTTTTTATAATCATATAACACATACATTCAAGAAATTGATATTTATATAACTATTATAAATTGGTCTGGGGAAGTGTGGAAAACCACCTCCTCAAAGCATTATGGTTCATTCATTATATAAATGGGATGTATTAAGGTTATATTCAGTGTATTTATATGATATATATGATATAATAATTCCACTATAATAATTATATATATATATATATCTTTTAATTTAATTCTTTCCATATAAAAATAAAATGGACGTAACGTTCATTTTTATGCAAGCACTGTCATCTTCAAGAACTGTGTATTCCATATCATCTATATATTAAATATATCATTATAAATTTATATATAAGGAATATATATTCTATTAGAATCATATTATTCATTCTGTAATTTTATAAATCATGATATTTATAATATGATCAAGATTAGTAACTAGAAACATCTACAAAAAAGTTAGATATTACCCTAAGAGAAAACATTACACAGAATTGTTAAAAAGAGGGTAATATAAACTCATAATAAATATATATATGGTATTAAATATAATAATATGATTATATAAAATATTTACAATAAACATAGATTTATTATATTGGATGTTTGTATGATTTTTTTGGGAGTCAAGACATAAGGTAGTGGGATTTTTTGTCTCACTTTTATTTATATGAGATTTATGTCTTTTTCGCAAATAGTTTATTTTTTTTGTGTATATATGTCACATAAATATATTATATTATTATAATCCTAAATTTTATTTATTTACATATCCATTCAATGATCATTATATGACTAGTTCACTATCTCAATAGTAACTAAGCTGCTATGGAAAGGTTTCTATAATTTTCCCAATTTTAGGTGAATTCCATAAATTTTAAAGACAAGGTTTTTGAATTTTTTTATTTTTAATAAATATAATAATTTAATATCCATTTTGAGTAAAAATTATTTTCAATTTTTATGGTTTTTAAATCATCATTAATAAGATTACAATGTTTTTCAATGAATATAGTTTCCAAAACTTTTTAATTCTTATTTCATATGTTTTCATAGAGAGATGATTTAAAAATGTTTTCAATATTTATTAAATTCTTATAAAACATTTATTTAAAGAATCCGTTATATTTTTTCATGTTTATTCTCAAAGTAAATTGTTTTCAAAAGGATTTATGTTTTAAAACAATAATTCCATAGAAGAAATATTATTTTACTTAATAAATGTTTATAAACGATATATCAAAATTATTTTCCATATTTGATGGAATCCTATGGTGTTACTCATTATTTTATAGGGGAAATTATCCAATTTTTCCATTCATATACATTCTCTTAATATTTTATGTTTTATGGAATTATATTTATGAAACCTATATCTATTTCACGGGTTATATTCTTAAGAATCGTTTTTCTTTTTCACATGTTACAGGTTTATGAAATTCATATATTTTCAAAGGTTATGATTTTGATGAAACGTTTATAAAACCAATATATTATATACGAGTTATGATATGATTACGTGTTTATTATACCCATTTCAGTTCATGGGTTATAATATGATTTTTATGATCATGTATAATATGTAAGTATTATTTCATTATGAGACAGGTGGGATATATATCTTCATCCAATGCCTTGGGTAATGGATTACATTTCATGGAATAATAATGGGAATCACGTCAATGAGATTATTCAACTGTGGAATTTTGGAAAGCTCAATCCTCTATGGGAATATGGGGAATCCCTATCCACTATGGGATATTGGGGAAACTCGATCGACAATGGGATGATATGGAAACTTGATTCACTATGGGAAGAAGGGAAACTAGATCTATTACTTGTAAAGGGTTGTATCTAGTGACAATGGTGTGTCATGACAAGTATTTGGAGTCCACATGATCTTCCCTTACATGTTATGGAATTGTTCCCTAACTTATATGGAGTTTTATTACATGTTTATTTGTATGTCACAATTGCATGTCTTATTCCAATGTTGTTATTCCATGAATCATGATCCTGTTTCCAATTTGATTCATTTATTATGAACAACCAATCAAAATTAATTGATTTATGCTTATGATGGCATATATGCATGTTATTATCATTTAATGTTACAATCTCATTCTTTTGTCGTTAATATTTTATTTATACTTACATGTCTCTTTTCTTGCCCATACTGAAAATGTGAGCTCACCCATTTTTTTGGTTCCATCTGTATGATTTTAATATACGTATTAGGTATGATGATTCTTATAAGGGTCCTGGTCATGAATGACCAAGTGGCATATAATGCACCAAAATTATGTACTAGTGTATATGTTCCCACGTTCCAAAAGGCACTAAGATAATACAATATTTTTGTGTTTGTTTTCATAATGCATTAAGTATTCCAAAAAAAGATGCAATAAGAATGTGTGAAAATGATAGGGTTTCGATAGATGTTATAAAATATTTTATAAAAACAATTGGAATATAGGATGATAAAACTAGAGTGGGAACTATAAGGACATGTAGATATATAATTTTACGAATAAAGAAATGTGTACGAAAATTTCATTGAATTACGGTAAAGAATAAAGGGAGTGATAACCAAGAAATACATCAATCACTAGATACTACAAATTTATGTGGTTTTAGTACAAATATATAGTGGGGTGACAACTCTGACAAGGGTTTTCGGGATGACTAAAGCTTATCTGAGTATATAAAAATGTGCCTTTCTACGAACTTAGTTTCAATCTCCCAGGTGAAATTATTTTGGGAAATCACAAACACATGATGATCCATCAACAAGTATTTACAAATAACTAGGCTATGAATATCCTAGTATAATCCTTGTGCATCATATATTAAAGAATGTTTCATAATTTAAACATCTTTTATGTTGATTATTCATGATTATTTGGGTCCTCAATATAAAAACGGTTTCATACTCTAGGAAATTATTTTAGTAAATTGTAGAAACCCAAAATTAACAATGTTAATGGTTATTGAGATGGTGAATGTGATGAGTATCATTATGAGCATTCAAATTCTATGGGATTTGGAGTGAAGAAAATCTTCACTATCCTCACAAAAAAATCTCAATCTATGAATAATATTGAGATACCAAATGAGAAATGTGGGGAAATACAGTCGTTTGAGTCCCTCATTAGGAAATCTAAACATTCATTTATAGGGTTATATAATCCACTTATTTATGAACACTGGATCACTACCACTGAAAAGGTATTCTACATTTTAAAATTTTCAGAATATGATAATATCATTATGGTTATTTATTAGTTAAATTGTGAACCATAATTGCGGTGGAATATAATGAAAAATATAGGGAAGAAATATGAACCAGAATCCATGGATTTGGATGAGTTAAAGAACTCATTTTTAAATAATTACATACCTTATATTCATAATATGATGATGAAAGAAGAGTACCTTGAATTCATTAAATAGGATGATTAATTCTTTTTCAACTATGAGTCTCATTTCCCAAGGAATGTGAGGTGCACTTATAGAAATATCATCCAACTAAAAAGTAAGGTTGATATATACTATAGTTGATTAAATATATGTTTCATAATGGTTTTTTTTCTCATTGATGTTAGTAGCTATAAAGAAATTGTGCATGGTGCCTTAAATGTGGAAATGGATGTTGGAGATAAATATAAATATCATTGATTTAAAGATACAATGTGTTGAACGAAACATAAATGGAATTGTCATATAGGGTCTAAGAATTGTTTAATTTGAATAAGGGAAGGCCATAAGGTAATTTATTTATGAACTCATGGGATGATTTAGGACAATGATGCAAATAGAGGAAATGTTATACCGAATTCACCACCCAAACAGTAGTGCTTCAAGTTTAATGTGGATTGGAATTATAAAAAATACTTTCACAACCTAATGGGTTTTGGGAATGATTCGCATTATTAGCCTCTTAAAATGAGGTTTAATGTGAAATTTCATGTAATCAATATTTCTAGTGAGGTGTTAAATTACAACATGGTTAATGGTATAATTAGAATCCACTCTAAAACATTTGATTTAATATTTGATTCAATATCTACCTTATACATCATATATATATAATTTTCTAACTGTATTATGATTCCACTCAATAGATTTGATGTAGAATTAGTATTATAAAACCATAATGTTTTGATAATTTCATCTCAAGTTAATTATTTCTCTCTAGTTGTAATTTCTTGGAATTTACTTCTTACAAATCATTTCTATATTCACCTAGTAGAGTTTGATGTCCTAATAAGCATGAATTTTCATTCTCTAAAAATGTCCCTCATTTATATTTGATGAAATGAAGTTATATTTGATATTTAAAACCATCCATTAATCTTTTATCAATTTAACAATAAGTATAAACATCCTATAGTGATTACATCCATTGTATAGATCTTAATTCCAATTAATAATTTTTTTTCACCTCAAATGGATGAAGATATTCTAGAAATTGATGGTATACCTAACTTTCATGAATTTTTCAATGTGCTACTAGTTTAGTTTTCTAGATTTCCACCAAAATGGGATGTAGTTTTCTTGATAGAACTCATACCTGGTTCCGACCCAATTTTAATTATTCCATATATAATGTCCCCAAATTACTTTAAGGAATTGATTAATTGACACCAAGAAAAAAATTATACGGGATTCTTTTGGAAGGATGTGCCACCTTAGGGTGCTGATGTCCTCTTTGTGAAAATAAAATATGGATCAATGAAAATATGAATTTATTATCTGGATTTGAACAAGATAAAAATAATGAACAAGTATCTTTTTTGTCATATTTGTTACTGGTCTGATCTACTACACGAAGATCTATACTTTTTCATGATTTCTCTTTATTCTACACATCATTAATTGATGTTCATGAAATATGATATTCCCAAGATGACTTTAAATACATGGTATGGATACTATAAATAAATAGTGGTGCATTTTGGTCTTACTAATACCACTATTATCATCATGTATATGATAAATAGAGACTTTGGGGACTACTTCGATTAGTTTTTTTGTAGTATTTATAGATGGTGTCCTTATTTTGTGAAAGAGAATGAATGATCTAGAAGACCACTTTATAATTATACTGAAGACCCTGTGGAAGGAGATGTTGTATGATAAATTTAAAAATTCAGAATTTTGGATTAATAAGGTTTACATTTTTGCGTCACATAAAATTGAGAGACGGTCTAATATTAGATCCATTATAGAGGTTAGCTATTGAATGACGACCTAGACTAACCCCAATGACTGACATGGAATGTTTCATTGTTTAGATGGATTTTATCAATGTTTTGTATATAATTTCTATTGATTATCTAATACTTGAGCTAGGATGACACAGAAGGGTTCGATGTTTCTATGTATACATGAATGTGAGGAAACATTAAAGGAACTGAAGATATAGTAGTTAAACACATATATGCTTACATAAACCTTTAGTGGACAAGTGTTTACCATCCATAGTGATGCATCTAATAAGGTTTTTGTATTTGTTCTAATGAGAAATTACTCAGTTATCACTTATTCCTCTTGACTATTGATGATCCGTGAGAAAATTACATTACTCATGATTTGGAGTTATCTGCCTTAATGTATTTATTAAAAATATGGAGGAATTATCGATTTGGGGAAATGTGTGATATATAAATTTTTCATCACACTATGAAATATATATTGACAAATAAATAGTTGAACATATTCTAAAGAATTTTGTTCAAGTTGATAAATGATTATGAATGATCAATAAATTACCATATTGGGAAAGAGAAGAAGTTTGTGGTTTCTTTGAGTCGAAAGGGTCAATCCAGATTATCCATGATAAGGACCATAAAAGACATGATATTTCTATATTTCCAAAGGGTGGATATAGAAATCTGTATTGGAGGGGATGAATCTTATCATTCTCAATTGAATTTCCACCCCTATATCTAACTTAACATTAATGTCTCGTAGAAGGATAATTTTTTCCTATAAATGAAAGATAGGTACTTTAGAGAGTATATCCTTGATCAAAACAAAATGATATGTTTTGGTAACCATTTATGCCTTACATGAAAACTAGAATGGAAGAATGAGTTTCTATAGGAATATCACTGTTCATTATTAACTATTTTTCATAGAATGATATATATGTATAGTGACTAGAAATAATACATCTAGTTGTATGAAATGATGAAGGACATCACTATGTTCTTATATAAGTGGTTGGTATTCCATCATGTTAATGCTAAATGAATAATGTATAATGGTATGTTTCATCTATTACACATAGAATAATTGAAATGGGAGAAAACCACAATTGATTATTTCATTGGACTACCCAAAACCCTTTAAGGGGTTAAATCAATATGGATTGTATTTTCTCACCTTACTATATTAGAACAATTTACCTCTATTAGAGAAGTTTTTCTTAAAGACTAGCTTTCTAGGATAACATTAATGATGTTTTAATGTTATAAATTGTTCCACTTCTCTTGTATCATATAGATATTTTAGGCTTACCTCAATGTTCTGAAGAAGTATTCAAAAAAAATTGATATATAATTGAGTATCATCAATTGCTATTATCCACATATGGATAGACATTCTAAACGAAAAATTCAAACCCAAATGGATATGTTGAGATACAGTTCGTTGGATTTGATAGGTGATGGGGATCAACAGCTTCCTCTAGTTGAGTTTTTTAAAAAAAAATCTTCAACTAAAACATTCAGATGGATCCTTATGATGTCCTATATGATAGGAAATATAAACCTCTAACTTGCTAGGATTACTTTTAGGAAATAAATCTATTGAGACCTAAGATAGATCAAGAAATGGTCGAGAAGGTTACAACCATTTAACAACAAAACAAGGATGCCAAATTCATGGAGAAACATTATGATGATATATGTCGATGTGATCAATATTATGATATTAGTGAGATGGTGTTTCTATTTATCTCTACCAAGAATAGGGACTTGATATTTAGAGGGAAAGGGAAACACAAACTTAGGAATATTCATCCCATTGGAATTATTAATGATATAAAGATGGTAGAATATCACCTATAACTTCCACCATCTCCATATCATATCAATTATGTGTTTCATAAATCTCTCATGATGATGTACAATCCCAACCATTCACATTTACTAAACAATGAGTTCATATCATTCGTGCATGAACATTCATATGAGGGGAAAAAAGTTGAAAAAATTGATCTTATAGAGAATGTTCTATGAAACAAGTACACTCACTCGATAAATGTTTTTTGGGGAAATCATTTTTAATAGTATTATACATTATAACATGTAGATGTTATGAGGTAGAAATATTTTAATTTTTCTAGTTACAGATTAATGATTTTCAAGAGAGAAATTGTTTTTAATGTGGGTGGAATATAACACCATGGGTTTTTTTGATTATTTAGTGATATTAGTTTTCTATTTTTTTTAAATCTTATACTATAATAAATAAATTTTTAATTACATTATTAACCAAGATAAAAATGTGTTACAATCAACACCTACTTCTCTTATGTTACATGCAATTCTGAGTTACCACAAATCATCATTTATTAATATTATTATTTTCAGGAGATAATTATAGTGTACACATTAAAAAAAATAATTTTAGAATTACATACTTTTAAAAAAAATTATAATTTTTTAATATTAAAAAACAAATTTATAATTAAACATTTAGATTTGGTATTGTCGTAATTTGTTTTAAAATAATATTTTATTAAATGATCAAATTTTTATATCCTCCTAAGGGAAAAAATAATATAAATGATAGAACAAATTATAAATTTAATACGATTAAATAAACATAATTTTTTAATTAAAAATTTTATCATTATCATATGGTTAAATTTATATTTGTTTTTAGGAAAACATCATTTTCAAGATGAATTGTAAAAAATAGAAAATTTTAATTCACAACTGCCTTTTAATATAATTTGTTAATATAGAGAAAAGAGATTAAATAGATGTTTTAATGTGTAGTTAACCTAATATTAAAAAAATTCCAAATTATTAATTTTTTACCAATTTCTAATTGAATATTTATATAAAACAATAAAAAAATTTAAATTTTTTTTTGAAAAAAAACCATCTGTCACGACCCATCTACCCGATTAAATTTAAATTAATTTATTACAATTATTTGATTATAAATAATAAAATTTGATTTAATAAATTTAATCAGATTAATTTATTTTTCCTATTACGTTGAAAATTATTTTTACTAAAAATACTTGTGAAAGTGATTAATATTATTTACAGCGATTAACCAAAAAAATTATCTTAACACAGAACTAAACATTAACCGTAAGGCCCAAAAAGACCTAAAAACATGTAAAACCACATTTTTTAATATTTAGACACTAAACTCACA
This sequence comes from Viscum album, assembly GCA_963277665.1. Taxonomy (NCBI): domain Eukaryota; kingdom Viridiplantae; phylum Streptophyta; class Magnoliopsida; order Santalales; family Viscaceae; genus Viscum; species Viscum album. The sequence continues at coordinate 1,842,666,463 of OY728132.1, read as the reverse complement.
TATATTTTATTATTATAATTATTTTAACCTATTTTCATTGTTGTAACATGGGTATAATTCTATATTCATAATTTTACAACAATGGCACTCCTCCTCCACTATAATAATAAACTCAACCCTAACCCTTATTTATATATATAAACCTATTTGTTTAGTATATACACTACTAAAATATGATCCAAAAATCCATATCCTAATCTTATGATCATCCATTAGGGGAAAATATATACAATGAATTCATTAGGTGGAAACTAAGTGGAGTTACCGAAATAAGATGTAACATCCTTCCTCAAGCTCCCTTGTTTTATTTTCACTCTCCACCACATCCAATATTATTAGTACATGATTATATAAAATAATTATTCTGATAAATGTAATTAATTTTCATTATAATAAGGCTCTAATTACACCTATAAACACTTCCATATAAGTGGAAATGAACATACCCATCTAGGTTATGACAACCTATAACCTCAAAAAATGATGTTATTTGTTTCACCTTTACCACAACTCAATGTTGTGAATGATGATGTAAAAACTACTTTTATATGATATTTATGATATTTATGTTGTATTTATTCTTATTTTATTATTACTTAACACACAACATCGTCATTTTCAATTTTATTGAATACTATAATATCCTTTGAGGAAGTGTGGAAGATCACCTCCTCAAAGAGATGCGATTCGTTCACATTGTACATGGAATGTAATTAGGAAGAGTTTGGAGAAATATATTTAAAAATATATGAAATTTTAATGGTAATTTAATGATTATATATATTTTTTATATTTACATTATTTATTACAAAATGAAAATAAAATGGAAACAACATTCATAGGTATATGTGGCCTACTGTGTCCATGAATGGTGTATTCCATTTCATATATATATATATTAATTATTATTATAAATAATTTTATTAATAATATATATATTATATTTTTATAAATTTTCAAATTCAATAAATAGGTAAATCACAATCTATTTAAGATTAATATGAAAAATAACTAAAAACATGTATGTAGAACAAAGTAGTTATTAACTGAAGTGAAACCTAAACGTGGAATTATTAACATGTCAGTAATTTAATGTCTTTGTAAAAAAATATATGGTTTTATGTTTAGGAATATGGTTAGATAAAATATTTATAAGAAATTGTGATTTAGTATACATGAGGTTTTTACAATTATGATGAGTGTCAAGACATAAGGTTATGGGATATCTATTATCAAAATTATTTATATCAGAATTATGTCGTATTAACCACTCGTTTCCTTGGTGTAATGTATATTATATTGGTGAATATATTCATTTATTATTATTATTTAATTTAATTATATTTACAAATTCATTTTATTATCTATCATTCATGGTATTTATGTTTGAAAACTTATCAAATATGTAATGTAATTTTTCTTCAATTTTTATTCTTTGAGACATATTCCATGAATTTCCAATACCACGATTCCAAAAATGATTTCAATATTTTAAAAGTGGCTTATTTTAATATCAAATTATAGTAAAAAGAATCTGAATTTTTTATAGATTTAAGATAATCATTTATATGTTTTATTTGTTTTTTCAAAGAAAAATGTTTTCAGTATGTCTTAAACCTTATTTTATAAGATTTAAATAAAAAAAATTTCAAAATGTTTTTAGGATTCTTTTACATGTTTACGAGGAAAATAGTTTTGTAGATTATTTTTTATCATTTCATGTTTATTCTTAAAGTTAATTTTTTAAAAAAATATGGGTTTCAAAAATACATTTTCAATTAAGAATGTATATTTTCCTTAATAATTGTTTTCTAAATAATTTTGAAAATTTTATTCAATCTATGATAGAATCTGTTGGTGCTACACATACCTTTCTATGAAAATGATATGAAGGTTAAATGAATATTAATTTTTTTAATGGTTTATGTTTTCATGGAATACATTTTACAATACCCTGTCCTCTTTCATGGGTTATATGATTATCAAACCTGTTTATTTTTCATGAATTATATGTTTATGAAACCCAATTCCTTTCACGGTTCATTATTTTTATGAAATTACAATGAAAACTATCTATGTTTACATGTATTATGATATGGTTACATCTTTATGATGCACATTTGAGATCATGGTTAATGATATGTTTTTCTAAGATCTTTTGGAACACATATGTATGATTTCAATATTAGATTGGTGGAACCTATATCTCCCTCAAATGAATTAGGAATAGATTAATATATCAAAAGATAATTTTTGGAATCATGTCGGTACACATGATAAACTATGGTGGACTGGGAAACCCTATCCACTATCAGAATATCGGGAAACATGTTCCACAATATGAATATGGGGAAACCATTATAGTATCGAAAGTTGTGGAAACCTGATCCATTATGGGAAGACGAGGAAACACAATCCCTTAAAAGGAGAGGTCTATGAATAGTGATTGTGTTATGACCCTACCTAAACGTTTTGTACCCATGAACTACCCTAATATGTTTTGGCAAATTTCCATCACTTATATGGAATTATATTATCTGTTTATGTATCTTCCACAATTCCTTGTCTTATTCCAACGGTATTTTTTCATAGCTCCGGCTCTTTATACTCTTATGATTTAGGTCTTATGAGCTTCTAATAATTTTTCAATGATTTATTTATATAATATTATATATTAATGTTCTGATATTTAAATTTTATGATCACATTCCAATTCACTTATGATCATATTTATCTTTACATATCACCCTTTTCAAACTCTCATGAAGCATATTATCTCATTATTTTATGTTTCCAACCCAATGTTAGGAAGATATGTATAAAGTATTATTTGTATAAGAATGGTTATATTCATGAAAACACTTGTCTAAGATAATTTATCTCACTTAGGAACCACTGTTTTATTTTCTATGTTTCCATAGTCAGTTGGCTCGTATTTTCTTTCGGAATCTATTTGTGTAATGTACTAAGTATTCTGCAAAATAATGTAATGTTAATGTGTGAAATTAAAGGGTCTCAATATTTATTTTTCATTGGATGAAACTAAATCCAAATAAATATTGGATAATTTTCTTATTGATTTGTTTTTTCTTTTATCGTATCCCTATAAATCAATTTTTTTCTTCATGTTTTGGTGTTTAGAAATTATACGACAAATCCATCTCCTATTTTGAATTATGTTTTAATTTAGTCGAGAGAGACCCCACCTTATAAAAAATAGTGTGTTAATGTTATTTTTTATATTGATTAAGTAATGATCATTTATTTCACCAGGTTGGGGTTTTGTGGGAAAACTAAATAGATGTAGAGGAAACACAGATTTTTTTAAAGGGAAACTATAATAACTTGTATAATAATTTAAAAAAATTATGAAGTTGAAATTTTGAAAATGGGGGATGAATGTAACAATAAAGATAATGTTAGAATAAATAACATCATATCTTATAAATATTTTTAGTAATCAATTATAAATTTATGTCAATAAAATAAAAATTAATAAATTTTTCTATCAAAATAGAAAATATTATTTCTAAAAAATGGTTTCTCATGAATTATATTGTTTTATTTAAAAAATGATTTTGAAATTAAATAATTATAGTTTTAAAAATATATATAATTATTTAAGTTAGTATATCAAAATTATATAATGTTTAATTTTTTATAATTTTGTAAAAATATTTATTTTTCAATGAATAGAAAAAATATAGGTTTTATTAAAAAAACATATTTTATTTTAAATTATCTATAACATAAAATTATTATTTTCGTTCATATTTAAAATATAATTTTTTACTATTTATTTAATTTTATCCAATTTTTATGTGTTAAATGAATTTTAAACTGTAGTTTAGTATAGAAACAATTTATTTAGAAAGTGCAATTTTGTAAAACTCATTTTTCATTAAATTTTTCAGTTTTAATTTAAAAATAAATTCAAACAATTTTATTCTTTGAATATTGAAAAATTTATTCCATATTTAGGATCGGTGGGAACAAATTTTATATATATGTGACTTTTATTTCTCTTCGATATGAATTGTATCTTTAGTAATTATTTTTACTAGGGAAAAAGGTAAATTTTTTAATTGAAGATAAATATAAAATTATTTTGACTGTAAAATGACCCTAAAAAATCAATAAATATTATTTTATATTTCTATTTCATTAATAATAATTTATTATTTGTTTATATGAAATAGTTTATTATTTTATGTGATTATATCCAATAAATATTTTTTTTGAAATAAATGTCAACATTTCCATTAAGATATTTTTAATAACTATACTTTTTTTGAGTTTGGGTAATTGTATGTTATGTTATGTTATAAGTATTAATTTCAAAAATTAATGATTGATTTTAATCATGGTAATTAATTTTTTAATATTTAGTGAAGATATAATTAACTTAAACAATTACAGGGCACTGAGGTAGTATTAATTATATTATTGGAAAAATAAAATAAATGATATTAAAATTATTAAAAATATTTAATTTTAAATAATAATGCTTTCCAAAGAATTATATTTATAAATATCACATATTCTATAAGATGTAATTGCTTACATATATATTATTATTATTTGGATATTATGAAATTTAAAGTAAATAAATATTGTGGAATAAACATTATAAATATTTATTAAAAATATGATATTTTTTAATTATATAAAATAAATAAAAATTCATTCTTGTAAATTATTTTGATTTGTTTATTATAATCATACATGTTCCATTTGTGGATAGTTTTTCATTTTATTGTAACATTATAGACAATTATCATGTAGAAAATATAATTATTACAGTAATTATTAAAATGGTTACCAAGGGTTAAAACCAAATGATTAGGGTAATAATATAGATAAGTCCTATATACTTTTTCATTATGGTAGTTTATCAACCATTACACATAAAAATTTATAAATATATTATTATGAAGGCAATAAGAATTGAAAATTTACTTATATAAATTTAATGTTTTGATTATTTCAAAGAATGTTCATCCCCTCTTTAATAAAATAGTATATCTACATCCCTTTACATTATAGATCAGAAACCATTTAGATCAACCATTATCTCCCCAAATACCATACTAACATATCCACTTAAACAATATAGGGGACTTATTTATGTAAAAAGATTAACTTTATTTGTCTTAATTGATTTGTAATGGAGGTTGTCTAAAGAAGATGTATTATTACGAACCGATAAAATTTGTTTTATTTGTTATTTTACCTTCATAAAATATTAAATAACCATGATTAAATAATAAAAACAATATATTAAATATTATAATTTCTTTATGTTAATGTAACAACCTGTATCCATCGCATCTTCCATAAAATGGGAAATGAATCAATTGTTCATGTGTATTGAGGACTACCGTATTGGGAACAAGTGCAATTTATTTTCCCTAAATGCCTCTAATGATTGGATTATAGTGATGTAATTAATGTATATATATGATATAAAGAACATAATTATCATTATTAAATTATAATATATCCTTTTCCTTTTGAATTTTCAATCAACTAAACAATGATAAATTCATTTGTGCGTACGTGAGGACTACCACCTCTTTGGAACAATGTGATTTGTTTTTACTAAAAACATCACATGGATTGATTATATATGTATATAAAAAAATTAATTTTATATTTATGATATCACAATAATTATGTAACCATAAAATTATTATGAAAAATCTTTTTAGAATGATCATTGAAAATTTGGATTGTTACTTATGTGTACGTACAACCAACTAACTCCATGATTGTAGCATGGTTCATTTTCCATCAGAATATTTCATTATTGATTTTAAAATTATTATTTGGATATAAAAAGATAAATAATTTCGGTTTTATTATTTCAAAGATATTGTATTAACTACCGCTATTACCATTATCATCATACAGTAATCCTTTTGGACTTATAAATCAAATAATGACAATTCTTCGGATGTGAACATAAATAATTAAATAATTTTTATAACATGATATTAGGTATAATAAAAGTAAAAATTAAAATTAAAATTAATCACATGATATTAAATAATTAATATAGTTTTATTACTCTGGAATTTATATAATTCGCATGAGGATTCACACTCAATGAATGGGACTTTTTGAAAAAAATAACTATTTAATGTTTCTTTAAAACATATTTTCATTCCAAATGCCTATTTTTTTATATTAATGTATTTATATAGTTAGATTCAAATATAATTTTTACTGATGAAATTTTATGAATCTTTTTTTAATGCTATAAAGGACTTTAAAAGGAATTTTTTTATATAATTTTAGGAATTTATTTAGAAAATCTGAAAAGAATGATACATTTTATCAGTTACTGAGACAATTAATTTTAACTACAATATAACCAGAATTTTATGTTTAGAATATTATAAAAGCTATCATATATTTATCCCTGAAAAACATCTTTGACATATTCTGGGTATTTTAATATTGAGCTAATTTTATAGAAAATTATATTTTTATTTTGGAATGCGTCTTTCACATGTTGTTAAAAGTATTTTCAAATGTTTTTATTCATGACATGTTACATGGAAATTTTTTATATATGGATGATCCCAATTATATCAAAATTTGGATAATGATATATCTTATAGTTTGGGTGTAACTAGAAAAGACTCCAATGATTTTTGTAATGATTATTTTTATGGATCGTTACATTTTTCGTTGGTCACACAATTATTCCAATTATATTGGTTTAATAAGGGGTTTAATATAAGGGTTTCCCAAATAAACAACATGAATAATATATTATTAATTAATAAATTTTAGTGTAATTTATTTTTCTATAAAATATAATATTTGGATCATTATAAAAAAATGTTTCTCTTTTAGGATGAAATATATATATTTTTAATAAAATGAAATTAACGGGTTACAAGGTTTTTCATGGGACATAAAATTTATTCTTTTTATATACATTATTGTGATTTTTTTATATATCATGTATCTTCATGTTTTTTACATTGTTTTTGGATTGGTAAGGGAAAATAAGAAGTCATGTTTATTATTGTGATGTTTTTTCATTTAAATATGTCATGTTTTATCTCATTAGTTTTTTTATTGAGAAAATGTATTAATATTGAAAGAGACTATTTATATATATATGGGTTTTATGTAAAACATATCATATAAATACCTAGAAATATAAATATCAATGTAATTTGGAAATGTTAAATAGTGATTTATAGATTAATTCCACTATAATATGTAATTTTTATAGTCGGTTCCATAGATATGGATTGAACTAATGCTTTATATAACTATGGAGGTTAGGGTAGTGTTAATATAAATACATTAATGGATTATAATTTATGGTTATTTTGAAATCATATTAAATTTTAATAATTCGATATTGATTATATAAAATATGTTTATTCATAATTGTTTGTAGAAGTGAAAAAATTAAGGTTTAATATAATAGAAAAAAGTGGACAATAACATTCTGAATGAACAAATCGAATGGTTGGAATTGGAACTAAGAAATTTTTACAAATGATGGATTTTTTGAAGTGACAAAAATATGGTTGGGTAAACAATCCCAATGTGTATCAAGATCTACCACAGAGGATAAATATAATGGTAAATAATTTTATAGGACAACCACCACTATTATTTAGTTATTCTTCTGACCCATCGATAGTTATGAGTTTGATTAATTAACTGGAGGAGAAATTAAAATTCATAGTGTGTTCAAAAAATCAAAATGAAACCTGTTAAATTTATCATTTTTATGATGAAGCTGATCAATGTTTGTATTTGGTTAATAATCCCAAAGAGAGATATGAGCTACATTTTTTGAAAAAAGATGCATTTATGATTGTCTCCCATAACAAATACATCACATTGATTTTTTTCTTTAGGATGGAGAAATTTTTATTTTAATTGGGGTAAAAGGATGAATATTTTTAGCTATATATAAGGAACATTTTACAATATTGTTTATGAATATACCATATTTTATGTATGATATTGAGAGTATGGTAAATAGTTTTTACTCTGGGTTGAATATACAATTTTGAAGGGTATTACCTTCTTATGAATTCAAACGACAAGGGAAACATATTTTTTGTTCCATGGTATTAGAAATGTAGGTTTTTGAAGAGGATGTATTCTATGAATATAAGAAGAAAAAGTGGCCTCAATGTCAGGAAATGTGAAATCCTTAATCTATTAAAACCGAATGTATGAAAATTATATAATCATATTGTGATATGTTTGGTTAAAATCATAATGGGAATTTCCATTAAATTCTATAATTTGTAACTAATGGGGTAAGATTTCTCAATTTCCTAGTCCTTATAAGAAAAGCGTCTTAAACAATAATATAATGGGTAATCCAGATCTAATAATTATTGATATTTTTGTTTCAATGAGATGGGTCATTATTCTCACATATTCCCAACTGTAGTTAATATTGAAATACATTATTAAGGATAAATGAAAAAAATTAGTTTATAAATCATTTTATTCTACAATTATTGATCCACAGATATAAAATGATGTGTTGAAAGAATATTTATTAGTTTATTAGAAATATTCCAATACCTTGTTTCACATTGGGTCTTCACGATATTAATATTTAACAAAATTTCATTTAATTTTATATTATCACCTCATTAAAATAATATAGAAATTTTAGTGAAAATATTATTAAATTTACTAAATCAAAAAATATTTATAGGGCCTTTCAAATTGTTTATATTCGGTTGTTCTTGCATGAATTTTTTTTGAACATTCCATTTTATAGTGTGATATTATTTTGGGGTAAGCATTGGATTTATTTTATCATGATAAGATTGTTGATAGATGAAATAATGTTTTGTTCAATGATTTCATACCTCTGATAACCTAATTTGAATATGATAAATTCATTAGTTATGGCTCTAAATGTTACCTTTCTCATGATATTGAAAAGAAATAAATTGTTCAAATTAGTGATGTTCAATTAGTGACTTGATATATTGAGGTTTTTTTGATGAATTCTCAAGTGATATACATGATCTGGATGTCATATAACATATTCCTATATTTTAACATTATATTCCAATTTCTCATCACGCATATTGAATGACACTAGTAGACATTTTGGAATTGAAAATGACATTGATGTAGTTTCTTGATAATGTATTTCTTCATTGAATTACTGTTTTTATGGGGTGAACCTGTTATGTTTTATAAAATGATTGAAAGTCCAATGTTGATTTTCATTTATTATAGGACATTAAATAACATAAATTTTAAAAACATGTATCATTTAACTCATATTGTTGATTTTGTTATTAGCATCAGGATGCGTAGTGTTTTTTGATGACTGGTCATAAGTATGGGAACCATTAGTTGAATGTGGAGGAGGTAGATACTTTAATGATTTTAATATAGACCAGATATGTGTATCACTAGTTTTTAGTTATTCAATTTCTGTTATCTAGTGAACTATATGTATTTATGGATCTTATGAATGATGTCATCAAATAATATTTGGATAATCCGATGGTTTAGTATATAGATGATCTTTAGGTAAATTTTTTAATTCCTATGATCATGATAGATATATACTAATTTTTTTATAAACCATAATTTTTTTAATAAATATAAAATTATGAATTTTCATATTTTTTTTGTTATATATTTCTTTTCCTAGGTATATTGTTTCTAAAGATGGAATAATTCTAGACCATGCTAAAACTAATGTTGTTAAAGAGTGTCCAAAAACTAGAAGTCATATAGATACATAGTTATCATAAGGTTAGTACATGTTGTTTTTCGGAATAATTTCTTAGTTTTTTGGCATGTTGACTATGTATAATTGAGATGGACATAAATTAATCCGAAAAAAGATTGTGGTTATATTTTTTAGAAAATAAAAATAATATTGGGGAATGTTCACTTTATTTTATTTCCATCGATATATGGTGAACTTTTTATCTTTATTGATGCTTTATTGAGGGGACATGGTTTCATCCTAATATAGAATGGTATAGTAATTTACCATGCTTTGTGAAAACTAAAACCTTTTGAGTTTAATTATTCTCTGCGTGATCTAAAATATACAGTTATTGTTTTCAAATTATAAATTTAGAGGCATAATTTTATTGGTTGAAGTGTAAAATATTTATTGACCATAAAATATATTAGTATATATTCACATAGAAAGAGTTGAATAATATGAATCAAAATTGTTTTTAATTTATTAAGTATTATTATTTCTTGATCCATTACAACCCTTGAATACAAAAAATATAGTAGATTCTTTTATTCAGTTAAAATATGCTTCATTAAAAAATGTTACATTTATAAATTGATACTTAGTCAATTATTTTATTAATAATTTCCTAGATGTTTTGGATGATAGAACTTGTTCTATATTGTTTAAGGTTTCCATAAATATATCTCTATTAGAAATAGTTAATAAGGTTTTTATGAATGATCTTGTTTTAAGGGAATTGGTAGAATTTTTTAGTAAGGGTTATTAAGATCAATTTTATATTAATGAAAGACGAGTTATTAGTTTTGGAAAGGGATTATGCGTGGCTTTTGTTTTTCTATCTAAAGTGATAATTTTTTAAACAAGCTCATAGTTATTTGTTTTTTGTTTATCCTGTCATCAATAAGATGTATAGATTTTTTGGGGAGTATTACTAACGGTAAAGAATCAATATCGATATTGCTGATTTTTCCAAAAAATATTTGAATTTTAAATAGGTGAATATAAAATGATTATTATTGAAGGGGATTATTCAACATTTTTCTCTTCCATGGTGGAAATAGTAAAATTTATCCATATATTTCATAGTGTTATTTTCATTTTCATCACTAGTTAATAATTCAATTTCGATTATTATGGATTGATTAATTAAATCTGTATATTTTCTTTACAGTCGTCATACATTGTATTTCGATAAAATGTCTCTATTGAATCACAAGAAATAGTCAGAATTCATGTATTTCCTTACTCCATATTATCATACCATGATCATTGGTTTAGTTCTATTATTTTTAAATGAATTTAGAATACTTTTTATGCATACTAAAATTATATACATCTTTTCATCATCAATTTGGTGGGAGGTCTGACTGAACAATTCATACCATGGAAGACATGAATCATTATAATTAAATGGATTAATAGGGATTTTGGTATCATTATCATTATTTGATTTAGTTTTTATAGAAAAACAGTGTCCATACCAATTTACATATAGACCATTTTAAGGAATTATAATGAATAGGTTCTTTGGTCCTTGGTTTTGTGATGATGTATGAATTTTTTTATGGGACCATATTTGGTAGAGTAAATGGTTGAGAAGTTGAAAGTAATCCAAAATAAAGTGATTATTTATTAGTTCGGGAAGAAAATTTATTCGGATTACTAGAGGAATGTTCTTTATTAAAGGTAGGTGATCATGATTTCATTAATGTATATCCAATGAATGGTTTTACAAGTTTTGGTTAAAAGGGAATGTTATATCGATGGTTCATTGAAGATTTTAAAATTCTAGATAATGTTGTATATTTTTGTCATCAAGTATCCTTTCCAATATGTTTATCCGAGGTACACATTAATTTACATTGATCATTGTTAAAAATTATTCTCAATATTCATATCATGTTACGAGACATGAAATTGTTTTGTTGTGAGAGGTCCTTATTTAAAATGATCACCATATTCAAATTCTTAACCAAAGAGATAATATATTTTAGAATAAGTTAATTCAATAGATTTTTGTTTTAGAAAAACGAATTTGTTGAAGAAGAAACATGGGGGATTCAAATTTCTATGTGGGTGTTATATCACCACTTGTTTAAAAAGTTAATTAAATTAAGACAAACCGAATTCCAAAATTGAAGAAGAATGATAAAACCTAGGTAATATTTGAATAAATAATTATTATTTATTCTAATTATTATTTATATATATATATCAGATATATAATCATTATTAAAACATTATATAAATTTGCAGTCATAAGGAAAAAGCATCATTTCTAACAAAAATCGGTTTTCATTAATTATATGGTTTTATTTAAAATATTTATTTCAATATTATGGATTTTTATTTTAGAAAATTTACTTCATATTTTAATTAATCGTCTCAAAATTTTCAGAGGATGAATTTTTATTATTTTACTATAAATTGATGATTTTTCAATGAATTCTGAAAAATAACAAATTTTATTCAAAACTATATTTTCATTTAAAAAACTTATAAATTTATATTAAATTATTTAGTAACATAAAAATTTAATTTCTTATTTGTTTTAAATGATAAAAACATTTATTTAAAAGAACTTTATAGTTTAAATTAGTATAAAAAATTGTATATTTAAAAAGTGATTTTATAAATAATTTGTTTTCATTGTGTTGTGATAGTTTAATTTTAAAGGAAATTATTCCATATAAGTGTTCTGAAATTTGAAAACACATTCCATTTTATTAAATAGTTCATAAAATTTTTCAAAATAGGCCCCATTTATTATTTCAAATATAAAAATTAACCTTTCTAATTCGTGTTGCAATGGTAATAGGAAAATCTCGTGTTTAAAATAAAAAATAAAATTATAAAGACTATAAAATGAACCCAATGTTTTTTATCATTTTAATCATTTTAGTCCATACTCATCATTGATTTGGAAGAACATAAATATATTTCCATTTGTTTGTTATTAAAACTTTAACAACAATTTTATTTAATGAAATGTAAAAAATGTATCACTCTTAGTTTCAATAACATTAATATTTTTAACATATTTATAAAAATATAATATTTACACTTATAAGTATCCTTTAGAAAGATAAATTTTTTATTTTCATCATGTTATTTTAATTTTATTATTTTAAATAATTATCCTTAATACTTGTACAATGGTTACACAATAACGATCTGTTTAACAGATAAATGAAATAATTATTATTAAAAATATTACCAGTATTCTAATTTAAAATAATTAAGATGGCCCAAAAATATTATAAATGAATATAAAATCCTAGGTATGATTCAATTTTTTAGATTTAATTTCCATGGTTTTCATGATATTATAAAATTCAAAGTAGATTAATATTTTTAAAATTGATAATATAGATATTTTATGATAATAATAATTTATTACAATATATAAAATTACTCAAAATATTAAATTCATTAATATAAATTTAATATTTTTAGTTATATCAATTATGGTTCTTTTTTACTTTTTTCATTTTATTGTATTCTTATTACCCCTAAAATTGTATATTATTTTTATATTGTTGTAATTTTCAAAAGGGTTAATGAAGTGTTGAATCAAAATGATAAGGGGAATAATATAGTTAAAAATGTGAAATTTATATATTAAGTGATAATTTATACCCATAAGATTCATGGATTTTAAATAAATTTTTTGAGATCCATTTTTATATGTAAATTAATTTAAAATATTTAAATATTTTATGAAATTTCAGAGTTCCTCTCCCCTCTCATATAATGGGAATCTTTTTTCTCCTAACATCACAATGAAAAACCAATTTGGATAATCCATTATAATAAAAAATCCCTATATAAAATAACTAATGCAATTTTAGTTTCATTAGTTAGGGTATAATACCCAAAATTTAGGTCTTAATGTGTTAGGATAATGTGGGTTTCCTGAAAAGAACTATCATTATAATACGAGGATATTTATTTTACTTCCATTTACACATCCATAAAATCATAAATATAAATGGTTATATAAAAATAATAATTTCTTACCTTATGCATTGTTGTTTTTATGTAAATGTAAAAACATCTATTCATCTCCATATCCATCAAATGTGAAACAAAACCATCGTTCGTGTGTATGGTGGAGTATCACCTCATGGAAAAATGAAATTCGTTTACCATCCCAATATCTATATTATGGATTATAATAATGTAATTAAATATTATATGTAATATTTATGAATTATTAGTCATTCTTAAAAAATAATATACTATTTTTCTTCTTAAATTTCCATTCAATAAAAATTATACCATTGTTCATGTGTACATTTGAAAAACCACCTCCAAGAAGTGATGTGACTCATTTTTATCACCACATAACATGGATGATATAATTATAAGTACATTTAAAAAATTAATGTTATATTTATTATTTTATTATCCTTATAGAAATATATAATAATACATACCATTTTTCTATATTGATAGTTGATAAATTGAACCATTACTCATGTATATGTATAGTTTACCACATCCATGACTATAACATTGTTCATTTTTTATAAAAATCTTTTATGATTGATTTTAAAAGTGTAATTTATCTATAACATCAATATTTATTCCATATAAATTATTATTTATATTATTGAATAATGATTTTTTGTCAACAGTCATGATATTAATGTCATTTTCGACATATGGCTCAAATATTATGAAAAAATTAAATCATATCTTAAATAAATATGAAATATTTATAAGATGGTAATAGTTTAAATAAAATAAAAAACAATCCTAAAAATAATTCTCAATAATTTAAATAATAAACATTATATTTTTATTCAGGTTGATAATGAATGTGCGTGATGAGTCAGACTCATTTTAAGGGTCATTCTATTAAAAATATGTTTCAAAAAATCCCTTAAAAGTTAGATTGTTATTCCAAGTCCTTATAAAATAAAATAATTTAATGTCCATTTTTATATAAAGATAAAACATTTTTAATGGAAATATAATGTCTCATTTTTTTATTTCATTCTATTGGATCTATTGAAATCTTCTCAATGAATGTTTTTACTATCATTGAAAAATAAAATATAAATGTTCAATTTTAATTAAAACATTAAAAATTAATATTACATCCACCATAACTGTTATTTGATATTTTTACTCCCCTAAAATAATTCATTTTTTCCTAAAATAAATCTCATATTGACATTTTTTTACTTTGGTATTAACAATATTTTTTATGTGAAAATTATGTTTTGAAAACCAAAGGCACATTAAAAAGAGGTTTAATTGATTTTTTTCAATTTTTTTATTCATGATATGGTTTAGGTATATTGTTAAGAAAGTATTGAGAAAACTTTTATCTCATGGGTTAGACTTATAGGTCGTAAATAATTGTTTCCCTAGATATTTATACAATGCATTGGGTAATTATTACTTTATATGGGGGTTTATATTATAGGTCTATTTTATGGTTGTTCAAATAGTTTGGAATATGTAAGGGTTTAGAGATGATACTATTCTTAATAACACATACTACACTTATTTTATTGCGAATTCATTTTAAAAAAATTCATATAATTTAAATTGATATGATATTGAACTTTTGAAAAATGAAAATTTTCACTTCTTATAACAAAACATTATAAATTTATGAAAATGTTTTCCATAGGAATTAATGTTTTTAATGAAAAAAATGGATTTATTATTTTTATATACCATACAATTATTTTTATTCTAACCTATGTTTTTCAAATATTATCAATATGAATAACTTTTTTAAGGGGAAGGTATGAATCAATTTTAATGTCAAGATGTTTTTTCTGAAAATGAAATCAAATTTTATTTTAGAAATTATATATTGTGGTAAATTTGGATACGGATTAGAAGATTCAACATTATATATATATATGGTTTTGTTATGTAAGATTCATGACATATCTCAGTAAAATTCTAAACATAATATAACTATCAAAATAAAAAAATAAAATTCTATTTTAATGTCCCAAGGATATATAATATTACAGTTTGGCCCTTATAAATCCCTTATCTTAAAAATTGATAAAAAAACATCATATTAAAAAGAGAAATATTAAAATATGAATGTCATCTAGAATAATAAAGCAATAATCTTCTAGAGAGGGTAACATTTTTTTATTATTGAAAATATAGATAGGTGTGAAAAAATATATTGGATTTTTCTGGAATTAATTTAATATTATAATGTTTCATATTAGGATATATTTCATAAAATTGAGGGGTTATTTGTCAATAGTGACAGAGAACAAGTTAAAATATAATTAATTGACTTATTTTTATATGATAATCAAAATTTCATCCCGTTCATTTGCATCAATCAAGTTCTACTTCATTTCCTACTCTATGAAATTAATATTGAAGTTGAATTTTTCATTATTTTAACAGTGAAATTAAATATCAACAAGTCACAAGTTCAATAAAATAATTATAATTCACTACTCATGTCCTTAAAATTGATCAAAATTCCAAAATTTTGTTAGGAAATAAGTTAATTTTCATAATTAATAAACCATGAAACAATACATTTAACTCAAAAAATTCAACAATAAAAAAAATTATTTCATAAATATAATATCATAAATAACCTTACATAAATAAATACATAAACATTAATAAATTTTCTAACCTCATGGGTGATATCATACCATTTAGTTTAAATTCCAACTTAAATAATGTTATTTTTTTTCAATTAATATTTCACGTCGAAGCACATATAATGTCTATTTTTTTACATATAACTCAACAAAATGAAACAAATACCAAAATTTAATTAATTATCATGGTAAATATAAAAATATTTTAAAAATAATTTAATATCAGGAATTAATATTATATACTACCCTTAAAGGCAATACTTTGCATGATCATAAATATCTCTAAAAATATTTCCTTCTCAATAAATAAAATTTTAACCTTAAATATTATCAATATCCTAAAATCTAATATAAAATAATTATCATTACATAAAATGATATAAAAAACTAAATATTAATTTTAGCTTCAATGGGGTAATATTTATAAAACATTTTAATTGTTATGAATTACCTGAAAATACCATCACCTAAAACATGAAAATGGTTTTCAATGTGCATAAACCTATAAATCCATTATAGTATCAATAACTCTTATTTTATCCTCACATGAATTCATATGTTCTTCCACAATACTTTTTCCTCATATTAAATTACATCGGAAAATGAAATAATCATGATCAAAGATATCCCAACTGGATTTTTCCTAAATTTAGATAAAACCTCAAGATCAAAAATACTATCCTATATACCTCATAAATTCCTATAATATATCTATACCAATTTGAAACTATCACCTAACACTAAATAAAATTTATTGGATAATGTTACCACTGAACATATGTTTTGATATCCTTAAGGTAAAACAACTGTGTAATAAGTCACAAATAAATCATTAGTTTTATAACTAGTATATAATTTAAATTTCACTTCTATAATATAATCTTCAAATTTTGATACAGGAAAACATCAATCCATAAACATCCCGGATTAACATATCATAATTCCATATTTAATAATGGGTATAACCTTTGGATTAATGCATTAAATCATATAATGGAAAAGTTATACACACGGAAGACATTAATTTCCCTAACAATTTGTCGCACTATGACCTTAACATCCCCAATGAAAACATTTTAGCATTACATTAAGACATTATTTTTTTTTCTATGTCCCATATTATGTACATTAATTAAATTTAAATTTCATTCCTCTATGTTCATAAACCAATTTAATATTATAAAATTCAATTTTATTTATATTAGACTCTTTAGAAACTCAGCAATGTTTATGTTATTAATCATAAATTGTTATATATAACTTGGAATAATCTCAATGCTTCACTATTTTGTTAAAATTATTTTTAGTCTCCATGTGTAAAATCATTTCATTTTACATAACATTCTCCACTAACAATAATAATAATGATTCCAACCATTTTCTTAATAAAAATTTTTTTATGCGAATAATTATAGTTGGAAGCCACAAGATCAGGAAAATATTTTTTGGGATGTATAAATCCAGACACCTTCTACACAATCTATCTATCCTTTAGTTTAATTTCGTTCATCCATGATAATAATATGTTAAAAACAGTTATGGTGATTTTTAAAGGAAATATATATTTACCTATGAATATCCCTCAAGAGGGGCATACTAGGTGTGTAGTAAGGGAACTGTCACAGTATAATAGAATGATAGTTAATATATACTCTCCAAAAAAATTTAGGGGTAATTAATAATATATGAAAATATTCCAAAACCACAAAAGCAATTAGTTTACATTTATAAATTTAATTATAAATAGTCCATATAATCCATTCTTTAAAAAAATCATTGGATGTAATTCTTTACATAGACATATCTCCAATGACTTCAACAACTTTTTCTATTCAAAATATAAAATAATTGACTAAACCCTTATATAATAATTTCTATAGAAACACATACATTTCAAATATTGATATTATATCATCTTAGATGAACACTAAATACATGAGACATAATAAACTAGGTTTTAATCCATAAATTTTGCATATTTTAATTTGATTATATTATACATTTAACAAACTGACACTTGAGGATCATAATGGATTAGTGTATTATGGTACTAATTCCACAATATTCTTATTTAATGAATGTTCTTCAAAATCACACACAATATTCTTTCCATATAGTAATCCTCATTGAAATACTCTATGCAAAACATTCATCGCAACTAAGGGAATGGAAACATAAGAAAGGGTGACCACATATGCTTAGTAAGGTTAAACATAGAAGTTCTCAATTGATGATCATTTGAATGAATAAGGTACAAAAATTGTTATGAGTTTATAAATATAATATACAATGTCTATACCAAATCAATCTTCAATTTTATGAATGAGCCAAGGTATAAAGCATTATCATTTAAAAATAAATGAATATTGACAATATAAAAGCATCACAAATCAATCATGAACCATAATTTCATGTCATATAATTGTTTAACAATAAAATGTATAGAAAATATTTCATATATAAAGTTTAATACCATATAAAATCAAATAATAATTTCTCAAGAATTAATATACATTCTTCATTACATAATTCATACTTCGTCTTCTGTATCCCATAGTGTATTAATCACATTGGCCCTTTTTATAATATAGGATCAATCACATAGACTTATTTACTATCATTATGTCATTAAATATAATACATTCCTAAATTCATTAGAGTGAGGTATAAAAATACATAATACAATATGAAAATCAAACATATGTTTCCCACTAGATCATACAACATTAACCATGTAAAACCCATGAAAAGATATGGAATACATAATCATTTCATTATATCACAATTATTGGACAATAAATGGGTTTTATAATTATTTTAACATTTAATCATAGAATAACCTGTGTATATAAAATATTTTTCATAAATATTTTTTATTATTTCATCATAGTATAACAGATGGAAAATAAACAACTTTGATAAATATCTTATCATCATAAAAAATAATATAAAGAAATAGCAAGGATGGTAACCATTGATCATATCCCAAAAAATGTTTATGTAACATGAAAGGATTACATATTAAATTGAAAATGATTTTCGAATATCCCATTGATAATTTCATGAGTAATGTACCATATAGACATTGAAATCAAATCATTATAATACCTAAATATCTGAAATATTTATGAAAAAATTTTCATTGAAAATATCATTGGAAACATGTAAGGTAATATTTAAATCATTTATTTTTAATTAAGGTAGAATACATCTTTCATGTAATGCATGATGAAACAATAATGCTTCTTATATTTTTGGAATAATTAAAAATATATTTGTAATGACAATGACTAGAATATTCTGTTAAACCAATTTTAAAAAATTTAAACATGGAATAAAATATATTCAAACAATCATTGGATAAGAGTTCGAATTTTCATTAAATAATATTTTTGAAAATATATACTTACATGAAAATTGGTTGTTTACCAATGAAATAATGAAAAAAATATCATTAAAAATATCATTCTGAATCAAAAGAACATATTGGGAGGGTTAGTGTCCCGTAAAGGCTTCCACTTACCGACGCCCCAAGACGATGGATCCAAGACCTCCAACATGCCCTAACAAAATACATAGGCTGAACACCATCAATGAGAGCCTATGATATTTTTTGGGTGAAATTATTTCCTCATATATAATAATGATCACAACAATAGATAATAAATGATAAATAATAGGAGAAGAAAATTGGAAAAACAATCAGGGGAAACTAATGGAATGAGGAAATATATATAATAAAACATGAAAAATATATAAAAAAATATGATATAAAATGATTTTGATGATCAAGATTTCATTTAAAATAATCGTTCACTGGGATCAAGGGATACAATCATAGACCATATGCTACAAAAAATACCCAATAAACCAAAATATGATACAATTGTCACCTAGAGAATTGTTTTGGTCCTAGGAACTATACTCCATCCTAGAAATGCTGATAAACCATAAAACAATGGTCGTATCCCTCTATACATACCTGAAATCTTGATGTCTTCATGTGTACCAATAGTGACCCAATAAGGGTGTGAGATACGATCACAATTCACCACCACCCAAAAAGTCTATGACAATCCATTAATAATAATAAATAAATGAACAATGTTATATATATGATAAATACAAAGAATAAAACAAAGAAATATATATTTTTTGTGTCCCTAAATTTGAATCCCACTGATACCACCAGCATAAACCAAAGATTGTTTTTTAAACCAATATAAGAACATATATAGTGGATATCATAATTAAATATACCATCATAAATGAAAAAATCAAGCTAAGTAAACAACTTACCATGTAATTTGTTTAGGATATCACATCTCCATGAAATCATAAAAGCAAGATGTTTGTAGATACTAGAAATATCAATTATGACTTATGTAATAAATTCATCAAATACAATGATCGAGTCGCAATCCCATTTGATGTGATCTATGAAGAATCCCAATGGTCACTACTGGAGTCTTAGATATAACCAATACCATTATTTTTGTCTAAGGAACCAAAAAATATGTCCCTTTTATCATGCATGGTATGATAAAATTTGATTTTCCACCAAGTATCTCACATAGGGGATCAATAATCACTAGAGGCATGGTATAACCATCATTCCAATCAGTCCATCCACAGTTTCACCCCTAGGGAATAAGAGGCCCTCATTAGTATAATTAATCCACCAATAGAGCCCATACATGGATAGACAATGTATAACAACTGGTGTGGGAAGAAGATTCAAACTGAATATAGAAATTACATCCATAAATTTCCTATGTTCAGACCCATGTTACCTGTCATCATGTAGCAGGTGAGGCATAGAAAACAAAGAAATTATCACAAAAAATATTATATATAATATTATATCCTTAAAAGAATATGAATATCACATTCTAAAAATAAATCTAAGATATGAAATTGAATCCAGACAACTATGTAATGAGTAATAATGAAAAGGAAATTTAAAACAAGACACCATGAATAAAAATATTGTCCAAGAAATGTGGTATAAATCATAAACCCAAGGAAGTGGAATATTGGTCAAGAATGTCTAATGAAATATGATATATATGGAATTAACATCAATAATAAAGAACAAATAATTCTATTTTAAAGTATGATGTAGAAATCACATTGGATTGCCTTAGGGGTATACATTTATCGTTATTAAATTCACTAGTTATAGTATTAAACACTAATGAACACCAAAAACAGGGTATTTATCATCCCTTGAATGGAAAATTAGGCCATTGAAGGTGGTGATCCCAAAAAGGGTGACCATTGATGGGAAGAACAACTGAAGAATGGTTTCTGCATTAACATAATGTCAAAAAATACAGGACAAACCAATTAAATTAATTTATTAAACATAAATGTAGTATCATTGGAATGATATAATGCACGACAAAAAAATATCATTTAAAATTCAATGAAATAATTGGGAATGGCCTAGTCCACCTTTATTGATGTATTATAACTAAACTCGTGAATTTCCAATCATGAAACAGAAAATAATGGTAGAAATCAAAGAAATATCTCAACTCCCTAAAAAAATGGAAATAGAATTATCACGTAAATGGTGAAATATTTGATGGAAAGAATTCAAAAGAGATGCAATTCAATTTAAGATATTATAATGTAAATTATAATAATTCTAACAATTATATAATTTTACAACAAATTAAAGATATAAATAAAAACATATGGATGAGGAAGAAAGATATTCATGCATATTGAGGAGAAAATTCCTAATATATGAAATTGAAAAAGAACATGGATTAATTAAAACATTAGTAAGGGAAAATTTTAAATTTCACCGACATAGGAAGGGGTGTGGTTTGACAACATGTTTGGATAAATGATTCCCTATACATGAACCATTTTCTACAACAACGGGTATCCCCACATGGCTAGGTACACATTTTGGATAACCACGAACTACCTATACGAAACAACTATCTCTTTGTTATTTGAAATAAAGAATTGTCTTGTACCTAGGTTCACAGGGTTGTTGAAATCTATTTCCCACAGCACTTTAGTAACTCAACCATGCTATTAGGGAGACCTAGTGGGATGGGAGACATTATTTATACTAATCGTGAGGCCCTATATGCCTCCTTCAAATTCAATAATTTGGGTATGGAATGAGCCATGAACACCCCAATCCCTCCTTTACTCCCTTAAAAAACATTATTACGTCCAAAAAGTGTGTTTAATCCAAAAATGAATGGTATTTACCTTTGGAACAAACTTGGGCATCAAAAACTAACCTCTATAAAACAACATGTCCCTAAATTTTCCTTTTATGGTTGGTCGAATTTCATTGGAAAATTGTTTCATCTGATTTACATGTACATCAGTCTCCCACTCCCTTTTATTATTTTGTACATTTTTATGCTTCCACATCACCCAAACTAGTGGGACTGATATACCTTGAGAGATTTTATTCCCCAATCAATGATATATATTAGGCGATCCTCAAAGGATGCATACGACTCCAAATCAATGTCATTTGGTCTAATGAAAGGGATTCATTGACATGATTCTGTCAATGTTGAGATATATGGAAAAAGTTTTTCATTGTAAAATACCATTGAGGTAACCAAATCTGATTGGATACCTATTTGACTATCAACACTATCTCAAAAGTCCAAAAATATTTAGCTTTTAACACTCCTTATGTCTAGATTCTTGTATTACACAATTTATTTTATACTCAGAGAAGTGCATGTTTTCCCAAAATGAACTCTTCATTATGATAGAAATATTTTGTAAATGAATTCATCATTGATATAGTTGTAGCTATATGCTTCTGAATTTTATTGACTTTTTCTGATGTCTAGTAAATGCGATGAGGACCTGATAGATCTACATCAACTTCCTCTGTCTATAATAGAGGTGTATGACATGTTTTACAATAATGGGTCTCATAAATAGTAATATGAATCATTTACATAAAAATTTTTATGTAGTATAACCCATCCAAGTAAATATAATTTTTTCACAATCATAAAAAATCAATCATGTTTTCTTGAAGCAAATCCTTTCTCACATGTGTAGTTATCTCTGATAACCCATTGGTCTGAGTGTTAAATGATAAAGTGAAGATCAACTATGAACCAAATGCCTTATAAAACATTTTATAGAACTATAATATGAATGATCCATATACGTCTGAGATAATTGAATAGGGAACACCATGAAGGATCACTATCTATCGAATACATATCCTACCCTACTTATCCGAAAATATGGTCTTCTAAATCTGTATGATGTTTGAATCCTTGGTCAACCTATTAACTATCACACAAACTAAGTTTCTTACTCCAAGGGATCTTGGAATGTACACCATGAAATCCATTATAATTTCAATCCATTTCCACTCAATAAGGTAGATAGGTCTACGTAGTCTTATAGGCCATCAGTTCTATTCCTTCACCTATTGATTGGTGGTGCAATGAGAGATAAAATATGATATATACCTACACATAATTGGACACTAGTGTTGGTGATCTATATCACTATACATATTTGTAACCACATGACGAACATCCCATACCTAGACATGAGATTCCCTCATAATCACTACATGTACATCTATAGAAACCTAGGCAATTCGACATAAGAGTATGGATTCACTATCATCAATGTACCAACTAATCTGTGGGCTCTCTCGTGATACACATTACCTCAAGATAATGATTTCAAAATCTAATAGCTACCTTTTCATGATCATCTAAAAAAGAAAGGATTTCATTTTTGGATGTACTAATACTGGTTTTCCAAACTATTCCAAAACCATTATATTCATCTAAAAAATCATAACCATTTACATCCATTCACTGTTGACCTCGTTGATAGCTTGATTATGAGTATTTTGGGTCAAAGAATAAACTAAAACATTTCATTTATTGTCTTTATAATCAAGATCAATTTATGAATAGTATAGGTATTCAACCTAGTTGTGGTTCCTTAGATTCAAATATCTGTGATTAGAGATGTATTTGAGTCTTTAATGATCCATATAAGAATGAATCTATCACCCAATAATTATTTTATTAATAGTAGAGATCATTGACCATGATAACTTACTCATGGTCTTTAATATGATTTTAAAACTCAAGAGGCCTCAAAAGGTGTGACCCATAATGTTATCTCTATCAAAATATATCAGCACAAACCCTGAACTAATTCCTCATGCATCATCGTAAACGATATAGGCTATTCATAAATCAAAAAGAATGAAGATTAACGATAAAGTTATCCATCACTTTGACAACGGAAAATCGGTATCATAAACATCCATCCAATTTAATTTCATAGCTATCTTGGTCAATCGTATAAACTGCTCTTCCATGAGTGAGAATACCTAGATGTATCACCTATAATATCTAGTTTTCCCCAAGTAGCTTCCTAAGAAAACACTTTCTTGGGGTATTCTTATAAATCCAAGTTGCTCACCATTTCCAGGTCAACAGATACACATGCTTCAGTTATGATGTGATCCATGATATGAAACATTATGATTCAATAGTTTCATTTAATTATCATTTCAAATAGATGGTTATCTCTTAGTATAAACACCATGATTAGATATTGGTTAGTATGGTTTTTTATGGTGCGTGAATATGCTAAGATTTCATCTAAGAAGACCACCTCAAATAAATATAGATATGGGAAGAAACAAAAAATTCATAAAATCTATAAATACTTTAAGAACATTTTTTATACCGAATAACATGAAAAAATACTCATACATGCCATAACATCTAAAAAACATTGTATTTGGTATGTCTGGTTTCCACACATTCACGTAATTGTAGCCAAAACAGAAATAAATATTTCGGAAAATAGTTTCTCCTTATAGTTGGTCAAAGAGGTTATCTATATGAGGTTCTAGATATTGATTCATCTATGAAAGTGGGTTAAATCAATTTAAATACTTATACAATCTAATGGCATTGTCTGAAATTTAGTGAAAAGGATAGTTTAACACAATGTAAATGTTCTGGGTTTAATTAAACCCTTTTTCTCTATATATTCAATGTACTTGTTGAGTTTTTTGATATATAAAGGTGTCATCTGATATGAAGGAATATAAACTGATGCAATAACTACAATTACATCTATGGTGAAATAAACCACTCTCTCATGACAAAAGAAAAATACTTAGTGAATAAATCCCGAAAACGATCCACTATAGGATGAGACTATTCTGATTTTTCACCAAGAGACTAACCATCCGGGATGTCCCTCTAAATAGCCCAATATGCATAGTTCTATATTTACATTCCTAGATATCACATTATCCCATATATATATGTGAATTTTTCTATCTACTTTAGTCAAAGAGATTTTGTGGTGATAGATTTCCACATGTTAACGATACCACACAAGACATTCCATATCGATAATGGCATCGATATGGGATATGTCAATGATGAGGAAGACATTAAAGAAAATGAACCCCCCTTCTTCATGGGGTCACTCATTACACTAGAATTTACCCTCTATTCCTTACGCAAATAGCATGTTGATAGACATGAGCACAAGAGTACTCTATTTAATGCCCATTACATTCAAAAACTACAGTAGATATAAAAGATTATGATGCGTCTATATCAAACAAGGAAGATACTAGGGGAATGGATAAATAATAGTACATTTAACCATAGATTGTTGTGGAATCTTCTCCTTGGTTGTAGGTTTTTCTTAATTGTTGTGGCATGAACCATAGCCTTGAGAAGCTACCTATCAAGACTAAGAAGGTCCACTATAGAGTCTTAGACCCTATACCTGATATAGGTGTATATAAGGATCCTCTCTTACTATATACTGTAATAAAAGGCTTTTTGAAGTGCATAGGGGGACCCATACTACCGTCGGATCGACACACAATTTGGTTCTTCACAAACTGTGGATTTCTATGGCCATGTCTATCTCCCTATTGTCACACCACAAGATTGTATGTGTGTGTCAAATGGTTGGAAAATTCCCAATCACACCCATTAAATGTATATTTCTATATATATGGACCATCCACATGCCCCCAAATGAACCAACCATTGGTCACATTTCCAACACCATTGATATTTTAATCCATAATAATGTCATAGTTTTCTATCTATACAATATTAACCAGCCGTAATACATTATCCGTCAATTAGACAGTTTACCCGAGCATTTCCTCAAATCTCTGAGTAGTAGTTAGATCATCACCAATAAAAGATGGAGAAAAAGTTTGAATCTTAGTGAAAGAAACATATTACTCTAGAACAGTCATAATTCCTAACTGAAGATTCCTAAAATCCATAACACAGTACACTCTATGAATTTTTAGAAATAAGTAATCATATAAGGGAATATAAACTTATGTGCAGACCATGCATCAATGAGGCTCATCCTGAGAGATGATGTTCCATCATCACATGGTGAAATCATGTAACATTTTTATTGTGATATTGACAATATTCTTTGTATCATTCTCAAAATAGTAAAATATTGATAACATGGGTTCTAACCATGACTCAAGAGCCTATGGTATCCCATCCCCAATAAGTGGGAGGATAATTACATGGAATGTGTATAGTTAGCTCTTCCGTTATTGGAGCATGTCGGGATGAATACTAAAAGAGATTCAAAAATCTAATAAAGCTATCACAAAACTGGGAATCATAGCCCAAAGGAAGACAAACTGGAGCTTACTGATGTAAAAATACATGAGGTAGTTTAGGTGGCTCAACTCCCAACACATATATAGTGTTATCATAACCACTCTATTAACATAAAACACGTGGACATAAAAATGGAATATATATACAATTTCCATGCTCACTCTATATAGAAGATTTATAAAAGATATGATATGAAGTTAAGGCATGGGATAAATAAAGGTATGCTATAAGAACTCCCTATTAAAAGAAATCACTGATAGACTGCTCCATGATATATTCTAATAGATAGGAATAGATCATATATGGATCACTAGAGACTTAGAGACACATCCTACATCTAAAACAAATGGAAGAGTTAGGTTCATGGTTCCATATTTCATAGATAAGGTAACCATAACTTTTTTAATTTTAATATTAATTTCAAATCATTTATGTGATTAAATAGGTCTAAATTTTTCATTTAGATGGATCTCAACTTCCAATTTATAAGGGATCATACACCTTATACATTTAAATGTGGCGCCCACCTATTCCTAACCATTACTCATTACGTACCATGTGACCAATGGTATATGGTTCAATGTTCCATACACAACTACTTAAGGTTTCATCTTTAACAAATGTAGAAAAATTTGTTAGGTTAAGATACACACATTATGGGTCAATTATTTTTTACATTGTCATGTATGGAATGTTATAATATTTATATATCAAAAATTCAAATCACTACAACAAGAACATAAAACATTTGAAATTCATGCTAAAAGACGTAATGCCCTCGCATAATACCTATAATGTTAATACATATGATACCAAGTACGAATAATGATTTGACATTCCATTATATCATTAGGATATGATAGATGAAATTATATCTGGTTTACAATTTACCAATAGTAAAAATAGAAAAAATCATGTGAATCTCCCAATGGTGAAATCCCTAAAACTATAATAGGTTCATCCAAAAAATATTAACCAAACCCATGAAATTTCAGTTTACCATGAATTTTGGGTAAATACTCCAATGAATAGGCCCATTACATAATTTTAATATCATATACTCCTATATACTCCAAAAAGAAAGAAAAATTGAAACAATCGATTATACCACATTATAGTTGTAACACCCCAGGTAAATAAAGAATATGAAATTTTCATATTTATCCATATCTGTGAATAAAATATTAATATTAGTTTAAATGGGATGGTATGATCGATGGCGTACCCAATACGCAACAACGAGTTTCTTGGAAATCTTACCTTCTACTCTAATAATAAAATAATATTATTTTAAATGGTAGTTAACGCCTAGCCGTTGTAATGGCGGGATTGAACAGAACTAACTAAAAATGATTATATATGTTTTTCAAATATTTTTACTTTTTACAATAAATTTTAGAGGATTAAAAATGCGAATGAATCCAATTTTAAGCGTAAACATTCTAATATTCTTTAAAAGGTTGATTAATTGCCTTTTGATGGTGAACCTTTTTAAATCCAATTTTTGACAATTTTATGTGTTATATTTGAAAAAATAAAATTCTTCTTTAGAATCGGGACATCAAAATTTACTTTGTGTAAATTTTTGGTATTTTTCCGATAAAGTTTATTTTTAATGAATAGTGAAAAATGTTGTATTTTAATTCAAACCCACTTTTTAACCTAATTTATTTATATGATTAGATTATCTTTTGAATTGGTTTTAAAGTTAAATTAGAAGCGATTTTTACCATTTAATCCAATAGTGATCGTTGTAATTAATTTCATCTTGAAATTGGACTTAAAATAGTGTCAATCTTTTGATACATATTGTTTCATAAAAACACGCTATTTGATCTGAAAGTGGGAATTAGTTATTAAATTAATTAATGTAACTTATATGTTTTGAATTTTTTAAAATAGAAATCATTTTTTGAATTAAGAATATCAAATATATCTTAGGTTGAAATTTTCGTATTTTTCTGGAAAACATCATTTTTTGATGAATAGTGAAACCACTAAGTGGTACTTAAAAAACTGATTTTTCGTTTAAATGAACTTTTACCACCTCTGGGTTTTGAATTGAAAAAATCCTACATACATGGTTGTCATTAAGAAGTAAAATGTGGTTCAATGGGATTAATTTTTTTTGGTGAATAGTAACTTTTATGTTTTAATCGCGATTAGAGGTAATTAGTGTAGTTTAAGGAAAAAATAATATTTTAATAATATGAAATGACCTAGACACATGTCCTACCCTAATTGGATGAGTCATGGCCGACCGAGATAATCCATGGGTCAACTTGGGGACCCAATGAAGCCACTTTGGATGGAAAATGACATAAATACATTTTTATTTAAAGTTAAAATTAAAATGTCACAAACATGTGTTGTTTTACTAAAACAATTTTTACATGGGGTTATATAAGTTATATCTTTGACTATAAATATTCATTATAAAGCTAAAACGATTTCCTACATCATGATATATTTTTTATAATTTTTAGACATTACATAAATTAATTTATTTATGACACCGTGATGATGCAGTGATTACCTCATAAATGAATGATTTAAATAAAATGAGAAGATAGAGTGAAATAGAAGTCTTACACTTGTCACAGACCTATTTTATGGGTTTATTTCGAAACCTTATCACCTTATCCTAGAAATATATCCTTTTGGGGCATTTTGAATCCGAAAATCATTTTATAATAATGTAATATTTTATAACCTTCCAAGAGTGCCCCTCCTCTCCTCTTATAAAAGCCCCCCACCTCTACCACCTTACACACACCTCTCAAGCCTTTGGCTCAAACAACCCCTGCCCATTTTATCTCTCCACATCCCTCTATTTATCATTGAAGCCTAACTTTGGGCATAATTCTTTCCAAGGAAGCCTTTGATCTCAAATCAAAGAGAGTTACACGATTTAAAGGTAATGTCTTCCCTTGTGTTCTTTTGTTTTATTTTTCTTCTCCAAACCCCTACACTCTTTCTATTAAATATTTTTTTAACAAAAACAGTATCTTAAATATGCTACGATGTTTTTATAATAAGGATTTGAGCTACAATTTCACACACCTCCATCTAATGGTTAAAGAACATACAGTTTCTGTGGATGGCGAATTACTGCCTCACGAAACGATGATTATTCAATATTATTTTAACACCTTCAAAGGTGGCCATTAATATGTCACTGTATTTATATATGATATATAATATGTTTATGTTTTCCTTAATCTTATGTATTTTTTATTTATGTCATACCTTTATGGTTTCCATTATGGGTAAATGCGATATCATCATTTTAGGAAGTGCGGACTACCGCCCTCTCAAAGTGATTTGATTCGTTAATGCCATATGTGGGACGTATGAAGGACGGAATTAATGGTATTAAATATGATATCCTACTAGAATTATAATCTAATTTTATATAGTTATAATTTACTTCTATTGAATACAAAAAAATGAAATGAAAGTAGCGTTCATGCGTACGTACGGCTTACCGTCTCCATGAACGGTACATTTCATTTATTATCTCCAAATGTTATGTACTATTATAAGTACATATATATAATAGATATATATGAAATATATTACATCTAAATGATGGATATAATTCTGTAATTATAATATATATATCTCTCATTTTGTTTTAATTCCATTAATATGACAAAAAATGAAAGTAGCGTTTATGCGTACGTACGACCTACCGTTTCGACGAACGGTGCTTTTAATTTTTTATATACAAATGCTATGTAATAGTATAAAATAAATATATACTAGATATATATGATATTTAAAACATAAATTCTATTCTGGATATTATGTACCTATAACTACATGGAAAATTCTTTTCCATCAAGTTCGATTTTTACTAATGTACCGAACATCGACAAAAACGTCTTATATGAACTCACTTTATTAACCAATTATTATAAGATTATAATATGTGATATTAACTGAATAATAATCTTTAAAATATGTCCTTGAGAAATTATTAATTGACCAAATTTTATTCTTTAGGAGACTAAAGAATGATCGGGTAATGTCGGACACGAGGTAAGGGATCCTACCCCCTCTCTTTCTTTTTAAGTACACTCTTTTATGTCATTCCTTTTAAGATCATATATCATATGATTGTGATGTTCTTTTATATTACTCATAACATAATTTTTATGTTCATATAATTAGAGACCCTATTTTCTCTCATCAATCCATTTTGGATGTTTTGAGTGGCACCGTTAGGCTGCCGAATTTTCGTAAGAGATCTAACCACTCTCTTTCTTTTTAAGTACTCTCATTTATGACACTTATTTTAAGATACTCTTTGTTATGATGGGGGATATTATTTTATATTCCTCTTTCTGTACATTTTTTTGTAATATGATGAGAGACCTTATTTGATCTCATCAATCCATTTTTGGATGTTTTATGTGGCGCCGTTAGGCTGCCGAGTTTTCATAAGGGATTTTTCATCTCACTTTTAGTCCCGTGAGATTTATGATACATTTGAAACCATTTCCATTGAGTGGTGTATGTATTTACCATTATTATACTCTTTGTGTAATATAATTTCATTTATGGGTAATTACATATTCATGGTATGACCCTTCTTCAATGAGGTGTACGTTTCGAAAGTTACCGAAGTCGGTAAGGGAACCTTTCACCCTCCTCTTTTTAAAAGACTTCTTTTGTTTTGTCTTTTAAATTACATACTATTATGTTGGGATATGTTCTTATGTATCCTTATTGATGTAAATTTTATTTCCATGTGATGAGCGACCCTTTTAATCTCTCATCAACTCTTTTTCTAAATTTTTATGTGACGCCGTTAGGCTGTCAAAATTTTCCAAGGGAACATCTTATCCCAATTTTGATTCTTTGGGATAAAATTGTACTCCTTGTATATGTCATTATATGAATATGTGTGAATGTAATATTATTGTTTTACACATAATATCAACTTATATTTGGTGTATTCGTTTGTCACACATAATTATGAAATTGATTTATCCTTAATCCAATGATATCGTCTTTGTAAGGGACATCGTCTCAATCTCCTTTCATTGAGGCATATTTTGTTTTATACACAAATTTCTTTTATATGGTGTATAAACCCCTTTGGATTTTCGTTTATTCAAAAAGAATCTATTTATACGAAGCGTTTTACTAAACGATAAAAAGGAATGCTTTTCTTGTCGTACGTATGCAGCGACAATGACTTCTCTGCCGCCGTGACCATTATTTGAGTTACGGATTACTCTACAAGCCATAATTTTTTTTGAATGAAAAATAAATAACATGTTTTACTCTTCTTTTATTTTGGTATTGAAAATGGTTTTCATAATGTTTTTATATCAATGTGTTTTATTGATATCTTCTGATTGAAAAGTGGAAATGTTAGGTTTCCTTTATACATGTTTTATGTGATACGATTATGTTATGGTTCATGGGAACTGTTATGAAGATGGGTGGTTCTGTGATAAACTAAGGGCGGGTGAGCCCGATATAGCTCTCTAATGCATTGGGTAACGCGAAAAGGTTAAACGTTAAGGTTTCTCTGAAGAGATTTAGGGAATATACTTGGATGGGTATTCCAAACCTAACCAAGAGGGTTGCTCCCTACGTAGGAATGTTATGAATGCCTCATGTTACCTTTATGTATTATGATTTCTATGATTTATTCATGATTTGGTGAGGAATGTTAAAATTCTTATGTTTTATGAGTAAAGTATGATTTCATACATGGACTAATGTTTTATTTTCATACTTTTATATCCCTTACTGGGCTTTTTATGCTCATCCCAAGTTTTTGTAATGTTTTTCACAGGTCAAGGTAAAGGTTCATGATATGATGATAGTGTCAAGGAAGTTTCAAGAAAGAATCCATGTTTTATTTTAAATATGTTTCTGTTGATGGGAAAAAACGAATACTATCTTTTATGTAACCACTTTGTTTAAATGTGGAATGTAATTCATGATTTATGATCTAATTCAATAAAAACTCTAAACCTAAAAAGATCCTCAATGTGAATTATTCATTCAATTCAATATTAAGTAAGGTTTAAGGACAGGGCCTTATAGTTGGTATCAGAGGTCGGTTTAGATAACTTTAGAGATTAGGGTGCTCTCTAGGCGTAAGTGACATTACCATAATGGTTAGGATTTCAAAAAGAGTCCTAGTTTTAGATAAAGTGAATGAGTAAGTATATCTTATTGTTTATCTTCCTCATTAGTACATGATGGTTTTGTTGATATACTCACACTGTCATTTCTATTTTTAGTGAATGAATGGATCTAGTACGCCCCAAAGTGACAATAGTTTTGAAAGAAACTGTGGTGGTTCTCTGATTAAGAGACTGGATGAAATGGGGGATTCAATGAGGAAACTCGTGGTTTTTCTAAACCAACTATCAAGGAGTCATGGTCAACCACTTGTACCTTGGTATATTCTGTAATTCATCATGTACGAGATTACCAATCGATGTGGAAGTTCAGGTAATAATTATAAAGGTAACCATTATGGTTTATATGATCCTTACTTTTGGGGTAATTATGGGTTATTATATATTATGATGGAAAATGAAAGGCATGAGATAAAATTGAGGTTATTATTTGTTATGATTATTTTTGAATATTTTATCTCGTTTTGGGGAATGTTTTAAGAATTATATAGTTTTGGAAAAGGGACAACACGCAGACCGTGTGACTACCTGTCACGTTGGACAAAGCTGCGGGAATCGAACCCACAACCAAAGTGCGACTGGTATTTATCGCCTACCACTGGACTACGTGAATTCCCTAGTTAGTTTGACTAATTCTATTTAGTTAGATGATTTTAGGAATAGATAGTAATTTTATATTGGGTTATCTATGGAAATGAGTAACCTATCATCGAGGATATTTGATTAGGTTAATTACTTTTCAATATGAGAATTTAAGAGCGACTGATGTTATTTAGAGATAAAAGTTAATTTGTACCTTGGAAGACAATGTGATTAAATCCTTCAAATATTTGGGTTTCAATCTTAGTTTGGTTTAATTTTAAGAATTTTATGGACAATTGTTTATCGAATGGTCTTCGTTGAACTTTGGGGTTTTTTTGGACAAAATTTGGAGATTAAGAATAGATTTTCTTTTTATAAAGGATTATTCTTTTGTGGATTATCTGATCTCATAATAACAATTTTGGTTTTGGATTTTGTCTAAAGACATGGGAAATATATAGTTCTCTTGTGTGGATTATGTGATTCTCAATATGTTGATTATAATACTCTTAATGCAAACAAGTCTTCCTAAATACTTGTCTTTTGAAGAAAATATGAGTTTGATTAAGGAATCTAGTGAAATTTGAAAATCTACGTGAAAAGTAAGTATGTTTCATTTTGAATTAGTTAAGCTAAAAAATAAATTCCTCAATGAAGAGTAACTTAAAACACAAATGTTGTCTGTTAACTTTTCCTACTGTGGAATCGAATACCGTTTAACCCATCACACGTTTGTGATTTTCTTATGGTTAACTTTCTCCTAGACATGTTTACTATCACTCTCCCTCAGAACATGACCCTTTGTTTTTTCCTCCATATCCATGTTTTCCTACATGGAATCCTAGTGTGGGTTAACTTGAGTGACCTTTGTACTTCTCTTTCTTTATTTTAATGTGATTGTTTTACTGACTCTTGTCCCGATTTGAGATTTTCAATGATGTTTCCAAGCCCAATTTTAAAATTGTGGGGACGCAATTCCAATAAAGGAAAAAGGATGTAACACCCCAGGTAAATAAAGAATATGAAATTTTCATATTTATCCATATTTGTGAATAAAATATTAATATTACTTTAAAGGGGACGGTATGCTCGATGGCGTACCCAATACGCAACAACGAGTTTCTTGGGAATCTTACGTTGCACTCTAATAATAAAATAATATTATTTTAAATGGAAGTTAACGCCTAGCCGTTGTAATTGAGGGAATGAACAGAACTTACAAAAAATGATTATATATGTTTTTCAAATATTTTTACTTTTTACAATAAATTTTAGAGGATTAAAAATGCGAATGAATTCAATTTTAAGTGTAAACATTCTAATATTCTTTAAATGGTCGATTAACTGGCTTTTGATGGGGAACCTATTTTAAATTCACTCTTTGACAATTTAATGTGTTATATTTGACAAAATAAAATTATTCTTTAGAATCGGGACATCAAAATTTACTTTCTGTAAAATTTTTGTATTTTTCTGATAAAGTTCATTTTTTAATGAATAGTGAAAAATGTTTTATTTTAATTCAAAACCTTTTTTAATCTAATTTATTTATATGATTAGATTATATTTTGAATTGGTTTTAAAGTAAAATTAGAATATATTTTTACCATTTAATCGAATAGTGGTCATTGTAATTAATTTCATCTTGAAATTGGACTTAAACTAGTGTCAATCTTTTGATACTTATTGTTTCATAAAAACACGCTATTTCCTCTGACAACGGGAATTAATTATTAAAATAATTAATGCAACTTATATGTTTTTAATTTTTTAAAATAGAAATCATTTTTGAATTTGGAATATCAAATTAGCTTAGGGTGAATTGTTGGTATTTTTCTGGAGAACTTCAATTTTTGATGAATAGTAAAACCACTAAGTGGTACTTAAAAAATTGATTTTTCATTAAAATGAAATTTTACCACCTATGTGTATTGAATATCAAAAATCCAACATACATGGTTGTCATTAATTAGTAAAATGTGGTTCAATGGGATTAAATTTTTTTTGGTGAATAGTAACTTTTAAGTTTTAATCGCGATTAGAGGTAATTAGTGTAGTTTAAGGTAAAAATAATTTTTTAATAATATGAAATGACCTAGAGACATGTACTACACTCATTGGATGATTCATGGCCGACCAATACATTCCATGGGTCAACATGGGGACACCATGGAGCCACTTTGGTTGGAAAATGACATAAATACCTTTTTATTTAAAGTTAAAATTAAAATGTCACAAACATGTGTTGTTTTACTAAAACAATTTTTACATGAGGTTATATTAGTCATATATTTGAATATAAATATTAATTATAAATAAAAAAACATTTCCAACATCATGATATATTTTTTATAATTTTTAGACATCAAATTGATTAATTTATTTTTGACATCGTGATGATGCAGTGATTACCTCATAAATGAACGATTTAAATAAAATGAGAAGATAGGGTAAAATATAAGTCATACACATGTCTAAAACCTATTGGATGGGATTATTTCGAAAACTTATCACCTTATCCTCGAAATATATCCTTTTTGGTCCTTTTAAATCATAAAATCATTTTATAATAAAGTAATATTTTATAACATTCCAAGAGTGCCCCTCCTCTCCTCTTATAAAAGGCACCCACCTCTACCACATTAAACACACATCTCTAGCCTTTGGCTCAGCCAAAACCTACCCATTTAATCTCTCCACATCCCTCTCTTCATAATTTGATCCTCACTTTGGGAATAATCCTTCCCATGGAAGCCTTTGAGCTCAAATCAAAGAGAGTTACCCGATTTAACGGTAATGTCTTCCCTTGTGTTATATTGTTTTATTTTTCTTCTCCAAACCCATAAACTCTTTTTATTACTTTTTTTGGTAACAACACCAGTATATTAAATATACTAGGATGTTTTTATAAGAAGGATTCAAGCTACAATTTCACACACCTCCGTCTAATGATTAAGAACATACTGTTTCTGTGGATGGCGAATTACTGCCTCACGAAACAATGATTGTTCAATATTATTTTAACACATTCAAAGTTGTCCATTAAGATTTAACTATATTTATATATGATAAATATTATGTCTATGTTTTCCTTAAGCTTATGTATTTTTCATTTATGGAATACCTTTATGGTTTCCATTATGGGTAAATGTGATATCGTCATTTTAGGAAGTGCGGACTACCACCCCCTCAAAGTGATTTGATTCGTTAATGCCATATGTGGGACATATAAAGGATGGAATTAATGGTATTACATGTCATATCCTACTGGAATTATAATATAGCTTTATATCGTTAATATTTAATTCCATTTAATACAAAAAAAAGAAATGAACGTAGCGTTCATGTGTACGTACGGCTTACCGTCTACATGAACGGTACATTTCATTTCTTATCACCAAATGTTATGTACTATTATATGTACATATATATAATGGATATATATGTAATATATTACATCTAAATGATGGATATAATTATATAATTATAATATATATGTCTCTTTTTGTTTTAATTCTATTAATATGACAAAAAATGAAAGTAGCGTTCATGCGTACGTACGGCCTACCTTCTTCATGAACAGTGCTTTTAATTTTTTATATCCAAATGCTATGGAATAGTATAAAATAAATATATACTGGATATATATGATATTTAAAACAAAAATACTATTCTAGATATTATTCACCTATAACTACATGGGAAATTATTTTCCAACAAGTTCGATTTTTACTCATGTACCGAACATCGACAAAAATGTCTTATATGAACTCACTTTATTAACCAATTATTATAACATTATAATATGTGATATTAACTGAATAATAATATTTAATGTAGGTCCTTAATAAGTTATAAATTGACCAAATTTTATAATTCAGGAGATTAAAGAACGATCGAGTCATGTCGGACATGAGGTAAGGGATCCTACCCCCTCTCTTTCTTTTTAAGTACACTCTTTTATGTAATTCCTTTTAAGCTCATATTTCTAATTATTGGGATGTTATTTTATATTAATCCTAATGTAATTTTTATGTTCATATGATGAGAGACCCTATTTTCTCTCATCAATCCATTTTGGATGTTTTGAGTGGCGCCATTAGGCTGTCGAATTTTCGTAAGAGATCTAACCTCTCTCTTTATTTTTAAGTACTATCCTTTATGACACTTCTTTTAAGCTCATATTTGTTATGATGGGGGATGTTATTTTATATTCTTCTTTATTTACATTTTATTTAAATATGATTATATACCCTATTTGATCTCATCAATCCATTTTTGGATGTTTTAAGTGGCGCCGTTAGGCTGCAGAGTTTTCGTAAGGGATTTTTCATCTCACTTCTAGTCCTGTGAGATTTATGCTACATTTGACACCATTTCCATTGATTGGTGTATGTACTTCCCATTATTATAATCTTTGAGTAATATAATTTCATTTATGGGTAATTACATATTCATTTTATAACCCTTCTTCAATGGGTTGTACGTTTCGAAAGTTACCCAAGTCGGTAAGGGAACCTTTCACCCTCCTCTTTTTAAAAGACTTCTTTTGTTATGTCTTTTAATTCACATTCAATTATGTTCGGATATGTTCTTCTATATCCTTATTGATATAAATTTTATGTACAAGTGATGAGATACCCTTTTTATCTATCATCAACTCTTTTTCTGAATTCTGAAGTGACGCCGTTAGGCTGTCGAATTTTTGCAAAGGAACTACTTAACAAAATTTTGATTCTTTGGGATAAACTTGTACTCCTTGTATATGTCTTTCTATGAATTTGTTTGAATGTCATCTGATTGTTTTAAACGTAATATCCACTTATATTTGGTGTATTCGTTTGTCACACATAATTATGTAATTGATTTATCCTTAATCCAAGGATACCGTCTTTGTAAGGGACATCGTCTCAATCTCCTTTCATTGAGGCATATTTTGTTTTATACACTAATTTATTTTATATGGTGTATAAACCACTTTTACATTTCGTTTAGTCAAAAAGAATCTTTTTATATGAAGTGTTTTAATAAATTACAAAAAGGAATGTTTTTCTTTTCGAACGTATGCGGTGACAACGACTTCTCCACCGCCATGACCATTATTTCAGTTTCAGATTCCTCTACAAGCCATAACTATTTTTTGAATGAAAAATAAATACCATGTTTTACTCTTAGTTTATTTTGGTATTGAAAATGGTTTTCATAATTTTTTTATATCAATGTGTTTTATTGATATCTTGTGATTGAAAAGAGGAAATGTTATGTTTCCTTTATACATGTTTTATATAATACGATTATATTATGGTTCATGGGAATTGTTATGAAGACGGTTGGTTCTGTGATAAACTAAGTGTGGGTGATCCCGATATAGCTCTCTAATGCATTGGGTAACACGAAGGGGTTAAACGTTAAGGTTTCTCTGAAGAGATTTAAGGAATATATTGTGATGATTATTCCAAACGTAATCAAGAGGGTTACTCCCTACGTATGAATGTTATGAATTCCTCAAGTTACCTTTATGTATTATGATTTCTATGATTTATTCATGATTTGATGAGGTATGTTAACATGCTTATGTTTTATGAGTAAAGTATGATTTCATACATGGACTAATGTTTTCTTTTCATACTTTTATATCCCTTACTGAGCTTTTTATGATCATCCCTAGTTTTTGAAATGTTTTTCATAGGTCAAGAGAAAGGTGCATGATATGATGATAGTGTCAAAGAAGTGTCAAGAAAGAATCCATGTTCCATTTTAAATATGTTTCCGTTGATGGGAAAAAATGAATACTATCTTTTATGTAACCACTTTGTTTAAATGTGGAATGTAATTCATGATTTATGATCTAATTCTCTAAAACTCTAAACCTAAAAAGATCCTCAATGTGAATAATTCATTTAATTCAATATTAAGTAAGGTTTAAGGCCATGGCCTTATAATAGTGTCCTACCTTGGGTTCCACTTACCAGTTCCCTAAGATCGTGGCCACAACACCTCATGGGAGCCACACTAAATTCAAGAGGTTTCCAACTATTTGTTTTAGACTAGGGTGTTTCCATGGAGAGAATATAAATTAAAATTTTTTGTGAATATTCCAAAACATAATTAACGTTAAACAGAGGAAGCCAAAATATGAAAGAGAGAGTAGTGGAAAATAATGGAATAAGAAACACAATATAATTAGAAAAGAGGAAACTATAAAAACGAAGATATAAAATGATGATGATCATAATGATTCTACAGAAAAATAAACTACATAGGGATCATGGGATATGAGAATATATCACATTATACAAAAAATTCCGAATAACAGAAAATGGTCTATAACTCGCATCTCAAGTATCATCTCTATCCTCTACCATGTACTCTAAACTAGAAATTTCAGTCAT
Organism: Viscum album; assembly: GCA_963277665.1. Taxonomy (NCBI): domain Eukaryota; kingdom Viridiplantae; phylum Streptophyta; class Magnoliopsida; order Santalales; family Viscaceae; genus Viscum; species Viscum album. The sequence continues at coordinate 1,842,626,299 of OY728132.1, read as the reverse complement.
GATTTGGAAGCTACCTGATTCCCTATATCCATACCTACACTAATGAATCCATTTTCAGTTCCAAAGGTTGTCCATGTATGCATGAGATATAATCCTACTAGGACAACACCAGACGTTTCTAGGCCAATCCATTTCATGAAATAAATAAATGAACTATTTACTAAAAAAGATAAAAAAAGGCATCAAAAAATTAATAATTACATATTTCTGGGTTCATAAATATAATCCAAACTCATACCACCTACTTTATCTAAATATGTATATTTGAACAAAGGAAGAAAAATTTAAAAGTTATATGATAAGTACTTAGGCCATTATAAATAAAAAATCTATGTAGAAAGACGGAAATATAATGCTTTTTCTTAGGGGTCACATTTCCATGATGTCATAAAAGAATGGACCATGTATAAATAAGAATCATAACATTTGACACAATAAATTAATACATTATTTATAATTATGGATTCTTAAGCCCATCCAAAGATATCTGTAAAGAATCCAAATGGTCACTAAAGGGGTTTTTATATAACCAATACCATCATGTCTGTCCATGAAAATCAATAAAGGAATAACTTATATCACTCATGGTATGGTGAACATTGAGTCTATGCTAGATATCTTATATAGTATATTAGGTATCACCCATTGTTTGTAATACCCATAAAGCCAATGAGTCTTTCTAAGATTAATCTACTAGGGAAGAAGTGTCACTCATGAGTATAAATAGTGCACCCCAGATATCCCACACAAGGAAGGCCAAAGTATCCCTCTGAGCATGTCATGTAGATCTAAATGTAACATTGTGAGTACATCCATAGTGTCCTTAAATTGGGACATGATTTCACTCTTGGTCCATAGAAAGTGAGGTATAGAAACAAAATATCTTATCAAAATGAATATCATTTATAATCACTTGTCATCAAAACTGAATCTATATCACATTGCAAGAAGAAATAAATGTAATAAAATTTAATCGAATAAAATATGGAACGATGAATAAGGAAAAATAAATTTAGTTCAAGGAATAAATCATACAATATTGTTTATTAAATGAGCTATAAATCACACAAAAAATACAATGGAATTGGGCTCCAGAATAATAAATGAAATACAATACATGTAGCATCTAAGGTGAATTATCAAGAATAAAAATTAAAATATAAGGTATAAGGCATCATTCAGAATATCTACTCTCATGGGAATAAACATAAATTAATTATATTTAACTATTATAGAATTATTAATTAATGCACACACACATAAATCATAGTTGATGGTTTTCGTTGTTGGATAAGTTCAGAAAAGACATGGAAACCGATATAATTAATTAGATAGAAATAAATTTGCAATCATCATATAGGTATGGAATGCGACAAAATGAAACATCTTTAAAAATGTGATGAATTGAGTGGGGATGACCTAGACCACCTACCTAAATGTAGTATCACTCAACATGTCCATTGTCAAATATTGTAATGTATTACAATGGGAGAAATTGAAATAATGTCCTAATTAAATGAATATATTAAAAAATCATTTACACCTAAACAAAAAACCATATTATTTAATCAGGGGGTAATATAATAGAGTTGAGCGAAAGTTATACTGAGGAATTTATATTTATGCTGATAGTATGATATTTGGACCCTGGATGGAGGTGATAACAAAAAACCTATGGAATGCGAAAAACGAGATTCATTCATTTGGGAGGATGAAAATCCCACAAGATGACATGGATAAAGAATAGTTATTAATTAAAACCTTATTTAATCATTCGTTTTGAATTTCACACAAACTATAATGGGTGCACAATTTTGTTAAACAATTGTCCCACACATGGACGAAACATGCATCAAGCACTAATTAAAAGGGAAACTATTCTGGGGTATGTTAATGGTTTTGATCAATATTCATATATTTTTTTAAACATATATTTATTTTGGTTATCTAATTATATACTTTTTTATGTCAATGATCACACAGTTGACAAAAAATGACGTGGTCCCAAGAACCTATCTACCTCAAGTGGCATGGTCAGTGAGACTGTGTGCGGTGTGATTCATTGTTTCTACTAATAGTGCATCCCAATATTCCTCTTTCAATTTTATGGATTCAAGCCCCAAATGATCCCTAGACACCATGGAGACCACCTATACACAATTATGAAACTCTATTTGGGACAAACAAATCGAGGATAATACAAAGATGAACGATCCGTACCTATAGAAAAGCATGGATTCTATAAGAGAAAATTAAAATGAAAACATGTTTTACCCAAACAACCAGAGGATATGATATGAATGATTTTAGACTTAGATCATATTATTTCATCAGTAGAAACATCATCTAAATAAATCCTAATAAACAAGTATATTTTATTATAAATCTTTCACCACATTGGTAACTATTGAATTATAAATAAATATGAAATAAATATCCATATATAGATATTTATACACCATAATTTTAATTTTTTTATAATCAAAAAACAAGTTCATGTAAAACATATATAAACCACAGAAATGAAACAAGGGAAATATATAGAATGTGTCCCACATAAATAAACGTGAGGTGAAAATATTTTACCATAAGTGTTAATATATTTGATACATGTTCGAACCCTATAAATATTAAATATATGTTCATTATAAATTTTATCCAGAACCATATATGTTTTTATAAGACCATTTATGATTTACTAATGCTGTTTTATTTGAATTTATTTCCCATTCTTCATTAAAATCTTATTACATGTAATAACTGCTTCGATTTTCATGTATGATTTGGATTGGTATTTTAGTACATCTAGATTTACCGTGGTCCCATAATTACAATAATTTTAAACATGATATAAATATCATATAAAATCATTATATATGTTTTTATAATAATCCATACAATTTAGATATATCAAATGAATTACACTCTTCAGGGAGAAAATATGTCGTATGTACGCATGAAATCCTTTTCCATTTTCATGAAAAAATGAAAATAATGATGGTAAATAATATATTACCTTTAAAAACCCATTATGATGTTATATATATAACATATTCATTAAATTTATCCTTATTACATACCATTTCCAATTTTAGTGAATAACAAATTACATTTCTTTACGCGATAGCAGTCTACCATTCACATGGGCGATGCTATCAAATTCATACAAAATATAAAGTAAGAAAGTATGTGTGATATTATAATTAGAAAAGTATAATTATATTATAAATTTTATATATATTATTTAAATGTATAACTATATCCTTTTATTATAGAATGTGATAAAAAACAATTTACATCAGTTCTTGAGGCAGTTGTTCATCACACACACGATTGAATGATTCATTATACATTGGATGGAAGTGGAGATAGATGTAGATTATTATATTTAAATAATAAAAACATAGTATATGGGAGATAATAGTTATATTATATAATCATATTGATTATAATTTTAATAATATGGAATAAGAAATAAAATAAATATGATTGGTTAAGAAAAATTTCTTTTCTTCATACAACCTACATTGGATGCCACTAAAAACAATCATATTATGGTTTAATAATAAAAAATAAACCCTATATGACTTATAAAAGAAAATATTGAAAGGATTTTGGTATTTATTTTCCAAACCAAATGGTTTTGGATATATGGATTGGAGAGTTGATGGAGTTCCCTTTGATAAGTGGAGGTGATTAAATACATGTATATTTTGAAAAGAAAAAGGGTTCCAACATTTTAGACGTTCTACAAGGATCCAAAATAGCTCATTAGAAATCTATTGAAAATATAAGGGTAAAATATTTCTATAAAATTGATTTTTTAAAAGTGTATTATTCATTTTACATCTTATCATTTTACTTTAACACCCCTTAAACTCATTTTTACCTTAAACGTGTTAATTAATTTTTAATATTTCACTTTTACCAATAATTAAGTATACCATCTAATATAATATCAATTATGAAAATTACAAATATGGAATCTATTTTATAAATTTTAGTAATTGAAATAGAAAATTCTAATTTAAAAATAATCCCAAAGGCGCAATGAAAAAGTTGTTCTCCAAAGAAATAATTTTTACAAGTTCCACATGTTTTAAAATAATATTTATTATAAATATGATCCCAATGACATAAATTTGTTTGATAGTAATGTATTTAATCTACTATTACATTTAATTCAATATAAAATAATTGGATCACTATAAATTATTTAAATTTAAAATAATTTTTTAATAAAAATCAATTTTGTTTACTATTCAATGAAAAATTATTCTTTTTAGAAAATTATCAAAAAAACACCAAAAATAATTTGTTATAATGATTATAAATTGAATTTTAATTTATTAAATAAATATCATAAATAATTTAAATAATAATTTTAATAATTGTTTCACAAAAATGTTATAAAATATGTTTTCATAGAAAATGATTATTTAAAGCATAAAAATACATTACTAAAAATAATGTTCTTAGTTACAAACATATAATTTTTTTCTAAAACTTTAATAAAATGTAAAAATATTATTCATCAACATAGAAAAAAGTTTAATATCTATGTTTTAGGGTTCAATATTAAATGATAACTTTTTTAATTGCAAATAATGGTAAATTAAAACTTTATGTTGTTTCTAAAAGAAGTTATTAGTGAAATTAAATTTAATCAAAATTCTTTAGTAAAAACATAGGATATATCATTATCCACCCATTAATATAGGGTTCTTCATCAAAATTATATATTAAAATAATAAAATAAGGATACACCAGCCTCATCTTGTCCCTAGGGTCCCACATATATTCTTCAAATTGGTGGTTTCTCCAAAAAATACATTGACAAGGTGAGTGGTCTTATTTTGTAGAATATTATATCTATAATCTATAATCATCATCATTTTTTCATCATGGTAATAGTCATTTAATAGTTATACAACTTCTGATTTCCTTACATGTGAATGATCAAGTATGTACATCCACACAATAGATACACGAGACACATCATGGACATGATAGAGGTTGAGGGAAGTGCTAATCAATAAGAAACCATACCATTATGATCAAGAATTTCAAAGAAATCGATAAACCAAGATCATGGAATTAATTTATTTGAAAATATTATTACATTATTCCATTTAAAAAAATTTAGAAACTACTTCCCATGAATGTAATATTATAAATCACGTTGGCTATTGTAAGCATATATTTTGTAATTACTTTTTTCCACCCGTATATGTTACTAATTAGAGCTAACATTCTATACCATTTATATATCTATCTCAGGTCATAATAAATTTCATTCTCCAACTTCATATCTTCATTTTGAAGTCATATGATTCTTTCAACCAGGGGATTCATAATAATTCATTTGAATAATTATCAAGGGTTATTGGGTAATAAAAGTCTAGTAGGGGAATTGGTTGATCCCAATTGCCTTTGAAATACTTAAAAATGATAATTGAATATTCTCTATTAGATTAATTATATTCATAGATAGACTATCTATATATGTATTATAGGATTTTCGAAATCAAAATCCTATATCCAAAGCATATTGGAAACTTTGAAAAAATATACAAGTAATTATCTGATCTTGATATGATACAATTGATTTTGTTACTCTAGGGAACCATGAAATAGCTATATTTTTTGTCTTTTAAAGTTCATACAGAGGCAAATATACTCTGATATCATTTAAGTGTTTTGAATTTTTAAGATAATACATTACCACCAAATTATATTTAAACCCCTATTGATTTCATGAGGTGTCCAATGATAAAACCCATGGTGAGGTTTTCATATTTCCATTATATTATAGGTGATTGTTGAAATATCCCCTTATTGTTTTCCTTCATTCACCCTTAACTTAATGACATAACTAGCATTGAGAATAAAAATATACAATATCACTCATCATTCAATTGTTCCTTAAATAATCTCTCATTTATTTATATGTATTTTTAAATCAAATGTTAATAAATAATGTATAAGTATGATCATCTTATAATATATCATTTATCAAATGTACTGTGGGTTGAAAACATACATGGTTTTTTAACATTATCATTCCTTCATAATCAGGGTTAATCATAATAACATTTTTACCTTCTTCTATAACGCTAAATTATCCAAATTTGACTCTTTAATCAAAACATGGATAGAGGTTTAAACACCTAATTGAGAAATAAATAGTTTCTTACCTTCTATTAATATTTTAACATCTCTTCGTTAAAGATACGGAATATTGAATCTTTTGGTATCCTCATCATAGATATTTTAGCTTGATATATTTGACTCAAAGCATCAGGAACCACATTCACTTTCATAGGTTGATAATATATGGTGTAGTCATATTCAATAATAACATCCAACCATATTTTTTATCATATTTCACTCCAACTAAAATAATATATAATATTATATTTGTAAGTCATTATATATATATCACACTTTTCTATTTAAATATAATTTATTTATATATTTAATAAAAAATACTATAGGAAACTAAAAATCACATGTTAGATAACATTACTAATGAAAATTTATTTTTCATGAGGATTATTCTATCACAACATCATTCTACTTGATAACTCATCTCCATCCCTTCATTGATGAATATTTTTATATTACAACTCATTCTACATATAATTTTAAATGTATGAATAGGTTCACTGAATAAACATCTATTTTGTTACTATAATTTTTCATTCTCATTAATATATACTGTGGATCATAGTTCACATTAGAGATAACCTGGTGTTCTTATCAGATAGTTGTGATAAATTCTCCGAAAAACGTCGATAATATCTTCTTATATCAATAACACTAGGATCTCAGTCACCGAGGATGGTCAGGTCTAATGATCTATAAATTTGATCATTGATGGATTCATATATATACCCTAGATTGAGATTATATGATCCCAAATTGAAGAGTTTTTAGCCAAAATTTACAAGTAGTGCATTTTTCATAAATATTCTCATTCCTTATTTCCTTCATCAATATCATGAAAAAAATTTCATGTTATTCTATTTTCTATGATTAGATAATAATATCATCTATAAAGACTAAAACAAACCGATGAAGGTAATATATAAAGGATCAATTCATTAAATCCATAAATATTTCATTGTAATTATTAGTACCAATTAGTGTAACTCTATATTCATATTTCCCATACCTTGTACAAAATGTTGACTTGTGAATATCCTGGTTCATCAAACTCAGTATATGATATATAGAATGATGGTTAGTGCTGAATATTTTGTAGTCTCTATGAAGCTAATTATATAGTTCATCAATGTGATCTAGAAGATACCCAATATTTATTGTGCATTTTTATACACTAGATAATCAATTCCGTTTTGCATTCATCTATCATTATTTCATAGAAAACGAGATAGGTGTTACCCAAGGGTGGATATTTTTATTTTCCAATTCATTATAATGATTCTCATGGATTTATATGTTTAGTTCTTATAACTCAATCCTGGATATTCTATAGGAACTCTTTTATGTAGTTATATCTTATGTTATGAGTTATATAGAGAATAAAAATTTATTTTTCTGTGGAATACTTGGAAATTCATAAGGAATGACATCAATAAACTCCTTCAAAATATTCAAGTCATTGATTTTAATTTTCTTTAAAACAATCAAGGATAAACATCCCTATTTAATATGATTCATGAAAAATAAAAGGTATGTTAATTTCAAAAGAAGTTCATATTTATTATTATAGTAATAGAAAATCAGTTTTTGGTTAAATATTAGAAACATGAATTCCCTTACCTGAAATTTATGTTGAATATATGTAGAAATATCTAATCCATGAAATAGATAAAATAAATTTCAAAAATAGGAATAATGAAAATATTATTAGGAAAAAAAGTATAGAAAACATCAAAAATAAATTAATAATATATAAGAGATATAGTCAGAATACGATTAGTTAGTTTCACTAATAATTCACCATATAATGCCAAATGATAATAATTAACTTCCCAAAATAAATTCCATAATATACATGAACTTTTATTACTATTTCTATATATCATACATTAATATTTTTGAATAAATCATACCTCTTAAACTTTATCATTTTATCTTAAATCACATATAAAAACATAAATAATTAGAATGTACACTAATTTAAATTGATCAGAGTGATCAATAATGAATATTTATTCATTGGATGTGAAAATCCTGATCTCTTATTTTCAATCTATGTAACCCTAGATTCATCCTATTTTAAGAATTTTCAATATTATAATCCATTATTAGGTTTTTTAATAATATTTTCACTTTCCAATCAGATCACTCTGGAGTGTGAAACCAGGTGTGCAATATGGGCCACCTTTTTTCATTACATGATGATTTATTATATTTTAATTCTCCCTATTTAGAGTTATTACCCATAGGTATATCTGTAGATGATCCAAGACTACTTATTTTTTCAATAAATGGATGTAATTTCTTGAGATACCATTCACTCTATCCTTCAACAAAATTCATGGAAATATTCCATTACATTGACATTTCCTTATAATTAAAATTAGATATATTATTGGGAATCTTAATGAAGATTTACCATCATTGTTTCTAATGTTAAAAAACCCTATATCATCTACCAAGTATATGAACCAAGTATTTTCACACACAAATATTACAAAAATTTATATGAATATTCATTACATTTCCCAAATACATGCGTATGGATCATAACGGTTTTTTGTATTTTGGGAGTAGTTACACAATCGTGTTATTTTTTTAATGATATTAAACATCTCCAACATAAGTCATCTAACATAGAAATATTCATAAACATACCCTACTTAAAATTTTCATCATAAATTAGGGAAAGGAAAAATAATATATGGTTTTTTTAACATTACTATCCTTTCATCAAAAATTAGGGAAAGGAAAAATAATATATGGTTTTTTTAACATTACTATCCTCATCTGTTTCCTTGAGCATGATGGGACACATCGAATCAAGCACATCTCTCTAAACACTAGAGGATTCTACCTAGAAACGGGGTCCTAGGGTGTGTCTTTAGAGAGATTATTCCCTCATTACTAGAGTGTAGAACATTGGATAAATATAAAGAGAGGAAAATATAGGTATCAATATAATAAAATAGAATACCAAGAGAAAACAGAAGAGGATAGTAATATCTGAAATGACTTGATAACATACCACAACATATGCTAAAATTTCGGGAAAATATAAAGGTATAAAACATGTATAAAAAGTATCAGAAATACATAAAAATCCAAATTAAGAAATGGAAATACATACACTCTCCCAATAATCCCAAGCTACAAATTGTTCATCTAATACTAGATTCATCCTAGAACAATAATCAATAAAGTGTTTGATGAATTATTCTTTTGTTTATCGACACCTACATACATGTATTCTTCCTGGGTACTAAATGACACTCGAATAGGGTGTGAGATAAATATCAGCGGGACACCACCAATGGTGTCTATAATATCTATCTTATGTAATTGAAATGTGAAATTTTTTCATGAATACTTATATAAATTTAAATTGAACAAGGTAAATAAGTCAACAAGTACCTATATCATCCAATATCTTGTGTATGAACATATAACCAGTTTATTATTTTATTTATATTACTTTATAAAAAAGTCCCATGTTATTAATAGTAATGTTTCCAATATGCCCCAAGGAATTCATAAAAGTTATTTGATAATGAAGTTCCAAGTTAATAACCATGTAAATGTAGATATCAATGGTCACCATATCAGAAAAGAATATATCCAGGATAAGGGTAAGAGTGTAATCCTACGATCATAGTCCAAGAAATTCCACAATTAAGTGGCTACTGAGTCCAAGAAATTCATCAAATGTAGAACAGATCTATGTTAAAACGGGGAGCAATGGGAATTAACCAAACCACCTACATTTAAATTATTGATCCATGGATTCTATCCATGGAATTATGTAATATAATAGATGTGATTCTACATTGTCAAACCTGGAAATCATGAACAGGCACAGATGGGTTCCAGACGTGTCTCCACTAAGTCAAGCTACAAACATCAATTGGAATGGGGTTCCAGAGTGGTCAGGGAATTCCTAAAGGAATCCTCAGTGATATTGAGTTAGGACACCCTAATTTTCATACTGAAGTCATATAATATCCCATTTGGATCAAAACTTACCTTCTAATTGTGTGATGAGTCCATGTATCATAAAACCCTTTAATGAAGTCATAATTAATTGATAAATCAATTCAGTTTAGTCCATTAATTTCATTAGTGTGACAGGGCCTTGTATCAAGAAACCATATACTTAATCTATTTAATACATTTTCAAAAATTAGGGTTCATTCTGATAATGACCTTTAAGATGTTATGGGGTGTTTCTGACATGAAACATATTGTTCAATTACACTAAAAAAGGACATTTTATATACTTATTATAAATTCCAATTTCCATTCCACGTTATAAATATCATCATGAACCAATATCCTATGTCAGGTAAATTGGTGAGGATACATGGTAGTTTACCTTATAATGTTTAATATCTAAAATAGCCAATTTAATATAGAAATAATTATCCTTATGATGTTCAATCCAAGGAACACACAAACAGAGATTCATACATGTCAAAAGACAAAAATAAAAACTAATGAAAACATCCTACATGGAGTGGAAAAAGTTATTAGCCTAACCACTAAAAAATAATAAATAAATTGGAAATATCTTAATCTTATGGTTATAATAATTATAATAATAGAATATAAATTCATCAGACAACACTAGATTTATTCGGTACAACCTACATGACAATCCAAAATTAAATTAACTTGAGGGATGAGTTATAGACCCCCAACCATAGGATTATAGTTCTATCATTGTCAAGTATTATAGTCTAATTAATCTATGAATTGTGTAAATCATAGAAAAATTAAAAAAATTCCAAACATTAATAAATAGGTCAAGAGCAACAGTTATAATGAATGACTCAATCAAACTAGATTACTTACCGTTGTGCATACAGTGGGATAACAGAAAGCTCCAAAATTTATAAGATGAAGGATATATCTTGGACCCTATGTTTTAACCTAAAAATTATCCAAATTCAGATAAATAAGGGTTAATCTAACTGGAAATTGGATTTGGGAAAAAATATTTATTAATTAGATCATTATGGGAAAATTGTAAAATTACCCAATGATTACACTATATATGGTTTGCCTATATGTTCTTACAAATCATGAAAAAACCATGAATGAGTACATATAGAAAAGGGGTAACTCACACGGTTATTCCACATGGTTATATAAAGCATACGCCAACCGTGTTGTATGACACTATCAAGAAATTGTATGCTACCACCACATTTTTCTCTAACCATGAGGCCTCCCCACAGGGTTTACTACAACACATCAATCTGGATTAGATCTCCCAAATAGATGGGTTATTACATCTTAATGAGCCCTATTAACCCTTGATACATTTTTGAACTCATTTTAAATCATTATGTGGACTGAAATAATGAATTGGAATGAAATTTAAAGTTAATACGTGTGTGAAAACCCATGTTCCTACATTATCCATCCATTAAAAGAACTCATCCCCCTAGTATACATTCCATGGTTTGTGAAACACTATCTAACTATAACTATGGTCAGTCAGAACATATGTTTCCCACCCACTACCAAGACATTATTTCACTCATCCATTCATCCATGACACCAATACTAGAGGGGTATACCATACTTGTAAAGGATTCATTTTATAATCCACGATGTGTAATGAATTCTCTTCAATTGTAGAATCAGAAACAGACTCCAATTTCTTGCGATCAAAGGTATGAGATGGGATAGCATGATATTGGAGAATTTTTTAATCATGTATGACATCATGAATGGCATGATACCTCTACAAAATTAACAACTTATAGTATACTAACTCGACTCTCTCTAGAATCCCTAATCGGCCTTTGTAAGAGGGAGATAGCTTTTGTTACTTATGTATATATCTATTCATTATCTTGGACAATACCCTAAGGAATATAATCCCCCAAATCATACTCTAAAGACCGTCTGTGGCATTTTTCAAAATATTTTTGTCTTTATTGAGTAGTAATCCTATGATTTTTGATCAATTGATCCTTCTCCGAAGTATCTTGTACGAGCCGATGATGTTGTAGTGATGCATCACCAACGTCTAGCCATCACCTTGGTGAATGGAATGACCTACTGTATAATTCCACCAATGAAACCATCTATATTATCTCCTTAAAGTTATTATTATAGGAGTACTCAATGATATGGATATGATTCTTGCAAGAACAACCGAAATCAAGGACACATTCTCATAGGTTTTCCTCTAAAACACGTATTTTTTGTTCATATTTTCAATCGATCTGGGGGGGAAAATCCAATCATAGAGGTTCCTGTGTACCGATTGAGTTATGTAAAACATTCCAAAACGATGAAATGAAATGAGAATCTGTATTTGTAATGACCGTAAAAGGGGATTTCTATAGTCATATAATCTCAAAAACATATTGTCTTCAATTATAATCAATTTAGACTGTCCCCCGAATAAGAATTAAATGGGATGATTTTTTTAGTTGGTTAAAAAATACACAAATAGCATTGCTTCCACATGGATACCATTGATACCCAACTTCAATGAACATGGAAACAACATACCATTTACATTCTGGGACAAGAAGCAGCTGCAACTAGCTTTTATGTCTCTGGTGCTCTGCCTTCCCCAGAAAACATGAAGAACAAATAGTGACAAATCCTGCAATCTTATGTTCAATACCATACCACTAGTACTAGAATTCAATATTTGGATACATTTTGGAGATTCCTGGATGAAATTACAACTCAAAAGCATGGGAATATATCATTAACTTCTATCTCAAATCTGTATGAACAGAGACACACCGATGAATACATCATAATTAATCTCTTTCAACATACTAATAAGTAGGCATGATATCACATGATATAATCTCATAAATAAATATGATCTCACCATCAATAAATTATATACCCTTCATCTCCTCAAATATGGAAGAGGATACATCCAAGGTTGATAGGTAAGGATGATTGGAACTATCATGAAACTCTTTATGAGTCATATAAAATATGTCCATTAATTCCAATTCATTAATGGCTTCATGTATGGGTTTTTCATGTTTTTATAACACAACTCATCTGCGATTAAATTTCCCTTCTTAAGTGTATTGTTATGTTTGAAATTGAAATAATGTATATATTCAACCCATCTCTGATGTCTAATGTTCAATTCCATCTCTAACAAGATATATTTGAGGATCTTTTGGCCCACGTACACCACCATGCACTCACCCAAACGATAGTCACCACATCCTCGTAAAGCAAGAAAAAATACTACTAGTTTAAGGTCGTGCATATGGATATTTGTATAAATATGCCTCAAATTTTTAGATTCATACACAATTACTATATCCTCTTGTATAATCACTACTCATAGGATGATGCATGGTACATCATAGAAAATAATATAACCTCTTCTAAGAACTGGCCGAATTAGAATAGGTGTAAGGAAAACCCTATCAATCTGGTCCAGAAAGACTTTCCCACTTATATTTTACGAGATGAATGTAACACCTTTAATTTTAATTCTAATGAGAGGGATGAAAGTAATGAAAAGTTCTATATGAATCACCTATAACATCAAATCATCACCAAAAACATTGTATAATAAACATTTTCGTTTCTCACTCCTAGGAAACTACATTGAAAATGTTATCTGGTTTGAAATATACTCCTAATTTAAATATGATATGATCCAATAAGAGAACTATGTCGATCCAAAAGTGGAAGATATCAATCATGGAATAATGGTAAGGTTATCTCAGTGTGCTCATAATGATATCAATGTTTTTAGTATGGTCATTTGGAGTGTGATAATTCACCATTATGTCATCCAAAATTAATACAACAAATAATACATATATGTATGGAAAAATATATTCATTAGTGTCCTGAAATGGAAGGTGTATTTGTAAAAATGAATGACATAACATGGTACACATACATACTATACCATCTATGAAATTCTATATGAGGTATGTCTAATGGGAATAATCACACATGGTGATATCCTAACCTCATGAAAATTATAGAGAATACCCAAGCTACTTAGAGAAGGTTAGAGAGATAATCCATTCAAGGAAGTGGATACATGGTTTTTACCATTTGTTTTTCAAACATCTATAATACACGCATAGACGAAAGGTTCGATACACCATATTTTAGAAAACAATGGGAGACCTCCAAGAGGATTTATTAGGAAATATAAAACCTTTTCTGCTTAATTCCATTAACTACCACATGATCTCTTAAATCCATATTGGTGTCATAATGTATGGTTGAATGGATACTACAACTATTTCGGGAATAATCTCGATTGTAAAATCTACCTCTATCTGAGGAGGTATGCCAAAAAATAGTCATCATGAAAAAATACTCTATAATGATATAATGATAGAGGTAATTCATCCTAGCCTAATCTTTGATCCTCCGTGAATATATTTTAAATATTTTTAGTCACTCAACATAGAAGATGATTGTTTGGTATATCTCTGCAACCTGAACATATCAGTCACCCATACGTGGAATGTAGCTTCTGTTTGTGATGTAAATTTTACCTTATAGTGATAGGTGTATAGAAAATAATGATACCAAACCAACTAATTCATCGATGGAAGGAAATTATATTTTTTAATCTTGAGAATTATTAGGTTCTACAAGAAATAGTAAATTCCCACCATAAGGGGGTAGGCCTAATATTGTCGTATGGCCACAGATCACCCTTATAATGGTTTATATTAGAACATTACACAATAGTAACACTGTATCTCTTATCTTGGACATTCCATGATATGTACATTGTTAAAAGGGTTCTATGAACCTGTATCAAAAAAATCAGATACAATAGTAAATGATATTAGAATAGTACCTTGTACCATCGAATGTCCCAAATCCTGACCCAATAGTATAAATTGTAGTGCATGTTACATTCCTGATATATATCTCTATGAAATTTCTATATTACTATAAAAACAACTACTTGGTTGGTACTGATAGTGATATGGGGTTTGGCTTCCACAACCACACCCTTCTACTCGGCTAGTCTTATCGATGTTATTCCAACTCCCCACATGACATGGAGAAAAATAACACACTTCTGAAGGGGGAGCAGGAACTAGTCGATTTGTTCACGAAGCTAGTTTAATTGTATTGTAGATTCTCTAAAGATCCCCGTATGACTGTAATACCATCACTCCATTGGGTCTCTATCATAATTATTTTTCACGTTACCCCATTATCAACAGCGATGAAACACGATGTAGTTATCAAAATTGGTACTCTGGATGTCACTTCCTTTATGAGATACCTCGAGAGAACATTTTTATTCAATAGGGAGAACTATTGGCCTACTGTGGAACATATCCTCTATGCCTGATGTTATTACCATACATCAGGTTTCACATATTTAAATGATCTCGATTGACTGTTTCAAAAAAATTATGAAAGAAAATGAAAGTCACCTATGAATGGATGGAGTGTAAAATCCCATCATCTAAGCATCCAGAATGTGAAATATCATCACCATCTATAAGGGGTGAAAATCACTGCAACTCTATAAAATTTATTGAATATTACATAACTAAAATAGAACCATGCTAGAGGTGCCTATAATCTCTAGATCTATCAACTCTCGATGAGTGAGGAAAACACGGATCATTGAATGCAGACTAGAAATAAACTACTAACATGCCCTAATGTCAACTATCATTGATTATCATATCCCACGAAAGCTTGTTTGAATTACACTGCATATAAGTATCATGTTTTTTCCTATATTCTATAAACATATCTAGATACTCAATGATAAATAGGGTGTCTACTAGCCAAAACCCAACAGTTTGTAGATCGTCATCTCTTGAGATAGTGGGAGGATGTTGCAACTAGAACACAGAAGCCATATCATCCATATTAGGATTAGCTCAAGGACCACCATGAATTACTCTTCATCAGACATAGGAATATATCATTGGCTTGGGAATCAGTGCCTAGATAAGGAATAGTAGGAAGTACCTCTTGTTGTACTCCTGGTGGTAAGACTTCTAGCTTAGGCCCCACCACATCCGATGTATGGTCATCACGACCTTCTAGGTGTAAAACATGGTGATATTGTGTTCGAATTGGTCTACAAATTCAAATAACATGCCTCAGAATAATCATAGTTACATAATGATAGCTTTACATGAGGAGGATGAACTTATGAAAACTCACTACCGATGGAATACTACAGAAACTACCATCTTAGAGGGACATGAATCAATATGTTATTAGATATTATATTCATTGGTTCATATAGATGAAGGGTAAATAGTACCTTTCCTCATCGTTTTCTAGAAACCTTTTTTAATTCATTTTAAATTTAATTACAAGTTTCACTCAATTACCTTTCATAAACATGGAAAGGAAGTATAATGCTCTAAAACCATTCCTATTATTTCATTTTCTTATATCATTTATAGATAATCCTTTAAAATGATTTTTACATCCTATATAATTATTTCCCATATTTATTATAGTATGATTTACACCCAAATTTTTTTTTAATTATTAACATCATTCAGTAAAGTAAAAATTCTATCCCATGAGGGGATATAACACCAAATGAATTGAAATAGAGAATTACTCAACAATATCCCAAAATAAGAACAATAAAAATATAAAAAATGATCAGTCAACTATTAAAGAAATATTTTGAAATATATTTAGTGAACTGAACCTATTAGCATGGAAATATCCATGAAAGGTGAATTATTATTTCCAATATGATATATGAAACAATGCTACATTCCCTCATTTAATCTATCCAAGAATAAAATAGAATCTCAATTAGAAAAATAATCATGAACACCATAATGTATGAGTGACACCAAAAGTAGAAATGATATCAAATATAATATTAAAAAATAGAACAAAAATTATATTTCATGCAACATAGGTTTTACCCCAAATAGGTGTTCCTAACGACCAATAACATCTTATAAACCATTCACAAGAGTTACTAATAACCAATATATTGTATCCAAATTTTTCAGAAATAAAAGAACCCATCTGATACCTATTTGTTACATCCGAGACCCTGATTCAGTGTATTTGGTGACCTGATCCCGGAGGACCAAATGGGAACAAACACATCTCCCTAAATTCCGGAGGCTTTTGACTATTAGTTAGGGCTTATGGTGTGTTTTTCCGTAGAGTATTAACTCACTTCCAGAGTGTTGAAAATAGATATATAGAATCAAAGTTAAATAACATAAGCAATAAAAGTAGACACAGGACACATAAAAAGTAGATGAGGATAATAATGAATAAAATAACTGGATAACATACAACAACTAATGAACATATTACATGTATCAATTAATCTATAAAACATGGATACAATATAGAAATATTAAATGAAAAGCCCAATGTAGTAAAAGAAATAAAAAAATTATCCCACGTACCCTAGGTACTGCTTGGTCATTTTCTACTAGCTATATCATAGAAAAACAATAAATCAAGTTTCTAAATCATTTCACTTCTCATTATCAACATATGCTTTCTTGTAATCTTCTTGGGATATGAAACAGAAATCGAAGAGGGTGTGAGATAAATCTGAATGGGAAACTAAAAATGATGTTTATAACTTCCAGAACATGTAATGGAAATGTAATAGTGTGAAATAATGCATATATAAAGTAATAATGTTTAATGTAACTAAATACTGAAGTACCTGAATCATCCCTCAGTTGGTGCCTGATCATATAAAAATTTGATTATTTGATTGTTACTAGGTTATAAATAAGTATCATGTTAGCAGTAGTGAGGCATCTATAATATAACAAGGAAACCAAAACTGATATTTAATAATAAAGTTTCAATGTAATAACCAAGACAATGTAGACCTCAAGGGTCTCCAACATTGTAGTGATTGTACACTGGAAAAGGGTAATAGTGTAATCCAAAGATCATAATCTAAGGAATTACAGTATAAGATGCCTATCAAGTGGAAAGAATTTATCAATGGTAAAATGAGGATATGAAATGAATGGGCCTAATGGGATTTAACCATGGCACCTACTTCTCAATGATTGATCCAAGTAGTGTATACCATGCATCCAGTAAAATATGTGAAGGGCTCCTACAATGTCATATTAATAATTCATGAATTGAAAATTATTATATTCCAAATGGGTCTCAACCAATGTATGAAAAATCATTGATTCAGAATGGGGTTCTAAAGTAATCAAATCCTTACCTAAGTAATATAAGGAGAGATCGAATCATTCTACTACTATATTGATAACGAAGTCATATAATATTCCATTTGGTCCAAAAAATTACTTCCATTAGTGTGGCCATGACATGTAGAATAAAACCCTATAATAAATTCATATTTATTAGATAAATCAATTTGTTTAACGCCTTGAATTTCATTAGTGTGACAAGGCCAATTAGCATGCAACCATTTATTTAATCCATTTCATAAATTTAAAAAAAATGGTTCACTCCACTACATGCCATTAATAAGTTAAGGGGTTATATGGACATGAAACCTATTATTCAATTAAATTTAAATGTCTAGGTAATATACTAAAACTAAAAAAAATGATCAAAAAAATAGTGATTGATAATATATCCGTATGTAAAAAAGAGTAATTCCAACATAAATTACGTTTCATTGGTATTAAATTTTTGTACTGAAACATGCTTTTTTTAATAGATATATCTCTTAACATTGATCATTCAATACCAACATATAATGTCTGGGTTACTATAGTATTACTATAGCAGGTACTATAGTGTAACTGTAGTAGGAACTATAGCAGGCACTATTTAGTATTGTATCAGCCGCACATATTCACCCGTTTGGACATTCAGCCCACCGTTTTGGGACTTGGGTCCTTAATGGCCTTTAGGACACCCAAGGCCTTCAGTATAGTAAGGTTTTATGGAATCCTTGAGGCCCTCATGCCACATAAAATTATGCATAATGATCAGACAGACTCTACAAGGAGTAGACTCAAGATGGGGATCAAAGAAGGTGCATTCACCAGAGAAGATGTTATGATAAATTTTCAGAAAGAGAGGGTATGACATTTACATCATGGCCAGACTATGTTTCGATGGTATGCCTAGGAAAATAACCATGCATAGGTGGAGAGTGGATATCATGATGAAGAAGCTGGGAGGAGTTGTTCCATGTATAGTCTATATAAATTTTAAAGGTCTACGTGTCTTGTAATCTCTTAGCCTATGGGCCTTGTTAGGGTTCCCCCTCATCCCTTGAAAGGGGTGTTATAAAAAATCAATAAATTAATAAGGCCTTAGGCCATTCGAGTTTGAATCTTCTATTATTAATAATAATT
This sequence comes from Viscum album, assembly GCA_963277665.1. Taxonomy (NCBI): domain Eukaryota; kingdom Viridiplantae; phylum Streptophyta; class Magnoliopsida; order Santalales; family Viscaceae; genus Viscum; species Viscum album. The sequence continues at coordinate 1,842,606,821 of OY728132.1, read as the reverse complement.
ATCGACATATATTTTAAAATTAATAATTTTTTACAATAAATCATTCTATAATTACAAATATTTTATCGATAACCAATTATGATTAACAAAATATTTTATATATTTTTATTTTATGTCCATTTTAAGGTCTTATTTAATATTTTTCATTAATTTTATTTATTTTTAAATTTTTTATGAATATCAATAATGATTATATTTTTTAATATATATTTTAAATTCACTATTGTTTGTTTAATAAAAATATAATTATTTTTTAGAAAAAAATCATTATATTATATAAAATATTTACATGTATTTCTTAAACACCCTATATAAAATATAATATAATTTTTATATTTATAGTTAGTAAATAAAATTAAATATAATGAATATTAATTCAAAAAAATTACCTAAATTTTTAAAATAAAAAGCCCCACATTCAATTTATTAAAACTGTATTAGTTTTGATTTGTGGTTTCATTGTGTCTTGTTCATTATCGACCATGAGATCTACCTTCATCAAGTTCGTCTGATCAAATCCTCCTCTTGAACCATACATACATTTATTTACATTAATCATTGTGATCATTTTTGTGGGTCTCAGTTGATGGACATTTTGATGGTAGTTTTGGTCACTTGAGAGTCCATCACCTTGGGATAAAATAAGTAACATATTCATATTATTCTTAGTTGAAATTGAGGATGGTCCTCAATGGTGTTGACATATTATTCATTGAGTCATATTTTTTTATAATGAATCAGGATTTCTTAAGTTATTGATGTCAAGTGGATTCAGATTCATTCATGGGTGCATTATCAAATCCATTTTGAGTTCATTATAGACTGTACGGTGTTCATGCTGGGATGGATATCAGGAGATAGATAATTAACCAGTAATTACATTATTTTATATAGCATTCATTAATGCTTATTATGGAATTCAATTTCCTAGATAAACAACAATTTCATCGTCACATGTGGCCCCGTGTTTAGAGAGTTTTCGTATCCCAAACGATGCCTTCATGCAATGGGGTTCAGTGAGAAATCTAGTTGATGATATATTTGGGACTCTAACCTCTATCTTGAATGATATTTTAATAATTTTGTTGTTGGGGTGGTGCTTATAAATTTATGAAAATTTAGAAATGAGTCAAAAAACATTCATTTTCATGCTAACATTGTCCGGATACATAAGGTTGTGCAATCAACCCACATGATCCAAAGGGGTACTATGTCTTTCTCGAATGAAAAGTGGTGTCATTCTCAATTTAATGAATCTTTAATACATTATAGAATTTAATTTAGCAATAATTGATTATATAATTTTGTGTTATGTTTCACTCTTAATTAAAATTAGAGGTATTCTTGTTATTTTTATATCAAGTGTTTTTATTTTATTTGGGTGTCACTTGTTATCTTTTATTAAGGTGTCTTGATTGTTTTTTTGTTGTAGATTTTTCAAATAGTTTTTATTTTATTGATATCACTAGTAATTTTAATATCATCTTCTATAGTAGATTCTATGGTCGTTTATTACATATAATGATTGTAGTCACTAGATGGATAATATTCTAGTTCCAATTGTTTCGGCTTGTTTGTGAATCATCATGTTGTGATTATAGGATAGATAATGATTTGATCGGTTATCTTTATTTAATTCTCTCATTGGATGTCTTCTGATTTGTGGTTAGTAGATGTATAATCATTAGGTTTTTTTATATTATGCATTTTTATTCTTAGTTTTTGTCATAACAAGTTATCTTATAACCTGAAATAGTTGTTAAAAATTTTATTGCATTAAATGTAAAAACTCAATTATTTTGGATATCTTAAATGGTTATAATATTTCCCACAATAGACTGAAGAATATAATCATCATCCAAATCATTTAGAATCTTTGTTTTGGTAATTCGTGGGGGAAGTGTTATTGTTTGATAGGGAATGTATTTTTTTTTCAAAATATATTGAATATTGGTTCCATATGTCTTTTATAGTTTGAATGGATCATCTAATTTTCATAAGTTGATTTCAGTTTGATGTGGAGTTTCAATAGAAGAGTGGTGTTCACTACTGTTGTTTATGGTTTATCCATATAGGAGTTGTATGATTTTCCTTCTATGGATATAGTTGGTTTTTCATGGGGGTGTTTCTTTTGATGCATAAAGAGTTCCCATGATCTGTCTGTAACATGATAGATAGATTCATAATTGTATGAATTTCTACATGGAGGTATAAAATATTATAATTTAATTAGCATGGTTATTGAAGCTAAGAGTGTATTTTTTTATCCTGACGAATCATCTCTTTTTTCTTGTATGATTCTCTAGATTTTTTTTCATCATGGTCTAGATTTTCTAACCTTTATTGAAATTTTAAATGTGGAATATTTATATAGTGATTTTCTATTAAACCAATAAACATTGTCAATATGGATAATAAAATATTTATTTGTTAGGTTATCTGTTGTTAATGGGGTTACCATAGACTATGAATTCTCAATTAAAAAGCAATGCCATTATAAATTAATATTATCATTACTATATTATAAAATGTGTTATTTTATTTGACGTGACATATAATGAAATTTTATTTTTATATCATGAATTTAAATGAAAACTATTTTCTAATTATCTTGTATGTGGATCAGAATGCTAGTTATTATAGTTCATGTCTAATGTGGAGGGTGTTGTTTCAGTTGTTGCTTCTAGGTTGGTCAATTAGAATCAAAGAGATAATGGTGGTGTTTTGAATGTTTTTCCACTATTGAAGATAACATCTCATGTGAACCAATAAATATTCCACACTAATGACATCTTATTTTTAGAGAAATATATTGTAGAAGTTGTTTCATTGTGTTAAATGTAAAATATCTGACTGTTTGAAAATTTATAAACATGTGGGCCATAGGTAATCTGGTTCATTACATTTGATGAAATTATAAAATGTATTTCAATTATATTTTACTGTATTTTTTTAAATAAATTTTCCTTTTTTCAGTGTCTAACATAATCTAATTTTATGATTATTATATAATAATTATAATTATATATTTTTATATAATTATTCTAGTAAATATAATATAAATTTCTAACAATTATCGTTATACCAACTCAAAATATTTAATATAAAATATAATTTATAAAATATATTATCTTTTTGGAGTTTATTAAAAATGATAATAATATTACAAATAGAAAAATTATTCATATTAATCTAATGCTAATCATTTTTACAATGATATATATCATCTCATGGTATCATTATAATTTCAATAGAATCATTTAATTTATTTCAACAACATTTAACTATATAGATTTAACCAACAAATTAGTGACTAAATAACTTTATGTTAAAAAATATTACAAATAGAGAATGCACTATTACGAACAGATATACCCATGTTGGAAAAAGAAAATTATTTTCTACTGTTAGTATGCCTTCCAACATCAATTTCACATTTAATTATAAAAATTATGAACATATCTTAAGTGGGTATAGTGGTGAGAATAAATTTTAAATTCCGTTATGAAATTAAAATTTTAAATCATCTGATTTTATATAGAAATGATTACCATTATAAAGGTCTATCCATGTCATACTAGAATGGGAGCTCATACGTTTGAAATCACCAAAACGAGAAATAAGGGAAAAACTAATACATGAAATTGATGGGGTTGTGTACATAAAACCTTATAATTAATCATATATTTTTATAGATAATAACAAAATTGTTTTAAATATATATTCATGTAATATAAATTCATCAAACTACACCTGATGAAATCAGTGGGCCCCACACAATAATTCGAAAATCAACAAACATGAGGGTTCAGTTATAGACCATCGACCATAGGAGTATAACAAAATTATGGCATTGATGAGACATATGTGTTCTAATACAATATGTTTCTAAAGTCCAAATAGATTCATTATAGAAATTGAGTAATATGTGTTAGGGGGAAAACATGAATTAATTTGTTCACCACACACACATCCACACCAATGTATATTTATATATTCATATTTATGAAAATACCAGTGATGCCAATTGTGTAAAATTTTATTGTATATTCATATTGAAACTAGATGCATTTGATGAAGGTGTATAGTGTTTTGGATTTTCCCTAAAAAAAATTTAATATCACTCATCCAACTAGCCCTCAAATCATCCTTTCTTGTTTTATTTTGTTTTGTTAATGAGTATCACCTATATCTTAGGTGTCGTGACATGAATAACAGAATATGAGTCCATTTTTTCTTCTAGTTAATCAACATTCCTAGGATAAATTACATCACATAGTCCTTGGAACTATAGCTTAACACTGATTATAATATCCAACTAACAATTTTTTTTAGTGTCAAATGGGTTACGTTATCAAATATCACATCTCCATCACCACTCGATTCACCTTAACATTGAATTTTTTGTTTTATCCACTAAAAACATCATAATATATTTATTATTTAGGTGATTATTTGGATGTGTAATCACCACTAAAGAGGAAATAAAAGGGAACTATAATTAATTTTCTATTTAAATAAAATTAAAATAATAAAAATATTTTTCTGATTCAGGGATGAAGGTGATGATGAGATGTAAAGAACTCAGTATTTGTTATGTTCTATTTTGTAGTGGGCATGAAAAAGTTCATTTTCATAGTAGTTCTAGGAGTGGGTCATGGGTGAACCCATATAGTGATGTGATTCCATGATAAACCCACTACTAATAGTAACAATAAAAGGGAAATATGTTGTTGGGGAGAATTTAAAATTATTTAAAAGCAATGATTCCTAATGTATTCAAAAGATATGAAGCCCTTGTTTATCATTCGCATAGAAATAGTCGAGGGATAATTTTATTGGTTGGTGTGGTGAATAGATTGTATGATAGAGATAAACAATTGATTTAAGATGATCCAAAACCTATTGGTACATTTATGAAGGGTGGGGAATTTATACTATGGAGTGTAAAGAAAAGGAGTGAAGGAAATATTCAAATGTTTTGACAATACATTTTGTAATTTCATAGATATTAGGATCTTCCCAATGTTCCTGTAATATTTGGAAAGGGGAAGTGTAGGCTGGTGAGATCATTTAATTATAATGAAGTTGATTTTGATAATTTTCCCTTGATTTTCTATAGACGGAACTTGACCCTTTTCTTTTTTGAAGGAAAACAAATGAGTAAATGACATGGCGGATAGATAAACCCACAAATATCATTGTGGTGGATCCTGATAATGGATTTAAAGAGACATTAAAATAAATTCTCCTACCACAGTTTCATTATCTCAGCAAGTAGATTCTATTATCACATTCTAGAATTTATTTTACAGATATTTTATGATGTATTTCATGATTATTCAAGATATATAATTAAAATTTATTTATCTTTATAATATTGAGAGTCTATATACCCACATTTAACCGTGGTGAGATCCCTCTATATGGACATAGTTTGATCCCATTAATTTGGGTATTTTTCCATGTTATATATCATTTATGAATTAATTTATTTCCAAATATATTCACATTATTTTTATGTAATAATTATCTATACAACAAAGAAAAAATCATTGTGTGTCCTAATAATATGCATTATTGTTTGATTCTGGGTCCTACCTATTCAATTTTGTGGGGGGGTTTTAATAATTTTTTTAAATTTTATTATAATATTTGAATATCAATGATGTTGATAATTTCCATTAGATAAATTTTTTGTCTAGATGGAGATGAAAATAATGATCAAAAAAATTAACCGGAATGGTTTTTCAGTTTTTAAATGGAGATGCAAGAGGTAAACCTCAATTATAATTCCTTATTAGTGATTTTAGAGTGATTAATATTTTTATTAGATGAGATATTAATTCATATATAATGGAATTAAATTTAAAATAACCATTTTCATTTATAATTTAATGTAATTTAAAACATTGATGAGAATTAAATGAAGAAGGGTACATGGGAAACTCTAATTATTCTACATGAGGCTGAGTCACTAACGAAATTATTGAAGAGGAAATTATACAATATTTTAGCTGTTGAGTCACAAATTATGACTAAACACATCAACATCATAAATAAATTTTTGTTACATAGTACACTTCATTGTGATAAAAATTCAAGATACAAATATTGTTGACATTTATATCCAATGTACTCTAAATTCATATAATCTTCTAATAATCAACCTTACCGACAATATCTCGATGGTTATATTCCACTTAAATTATTCTATAGATATGGTTTTTAATTTTTAATGTCTGTCACAAAAAATATTTTAACAAAAAAACATCTCTATATATAGAGGCTCTTCCAAAAGAAATAGTATGAATGATGGGTGTTCTTCCTGTGCGATCCAAATTCATAGAATTTAATAATTAATGAGAAATAAGAAAAATATCTCATGTTATTCTTTTGTAATGAATGGGAATGTAATGTACAATTGGAAAAAAATTATTGGAGATAAATCTCGTGTAATTTTTTATGGTAATTCTTATAATGAAAAAATACAACTCTGTTTAGTGAAGATAGTTATATAAGGTAGAAAATATATCAATGATGCATAGAATATTGACAAGGGAGTAAAATGGAACATTATTAATACAAGTTAACCAATTTATCAATATGATCCTTTTATGTAAGGACTTCTGTACCTAGGGAATGATCACAGAATGAAAAATACTGGGTTCAGTACCATCTCTGAAGAATTATAATGTTATAATTCAAACTATCCAATGATTACACTGTGTGAAGGTGTTAAAAACATATTTTCTATAGTGTAAAACCCCCTGATTGCATAGTATATTATCTATTCAATGTAATTCAACAACTTTCGCTACACACAACAACATGTTCGAGCACACCACAACTTACCAAAGTAGCCGTTCAAAAATATGTTATGAAGAATACTAACTGAATTTTGAATTTTTTATACTCTATATAATTTTAGAATCCATATTATGTGTTTCTTATTCATAATATAAGAATAAATTCATTTTTCCAGATAAAGGAAATATTTTTCAGAAAGTGAAATTTTACCACATTTTAATAGAGAAACCTTTTAAAATCTAATATTTAACACTTTTATATATTCAATTTGAAAAAATAAACTTATTCTTTAGAATCTAAACTTAATATTTTAGTTTCGATAAATTTTTGGTGTTTTTCACATAACATTCATATTTGGATGGATAGTGGAAAATAAAAAATTTTAATTAAAAACAACTTATTTAATCAAAATAATTTTTAGTGTTAAATTATACATTTGGATTGTTTGAAAATATAGTTATATAATATTCTTATCATTTATTACAATGTTTTTCATTATAATTAATTTCACATTTCAATTTGACATAAACACATGTCAATCTTATGATAGTTTTTTTAAAACCTACTTTTTGGATTTGACAACAAGAATTAATTTTAAATTTATAATTGCAACTTCCTTGTTTTGAATTGGGTAAAATAGACATCATTTTTGAAATCATAATATCAAAATTAGCTTAAGGTGAATTTTTGGTGTTTTTTTGAGTACTTTCAATTTTTGATGAATAGTGAAGAACACAACGTTATTATTTAAAACTGACTTTTTATATAAATAATTATATATTTAATTTTATTTGATTATGTCAAAACAGATATATAATACCTATATAAGTACAATGTACTTCATGGGGATAATTTTATTATAAAATTCGATGTTTAAATTTTTATTGAACTTTTTACCGTCTTTTACCCACCTTCTAGGAGAATTTGCAAATTTTCATAAAATTAAATTTTCACACTTCAGTGAGTTGAATTTTGAAACTCCAAGAGAGATTGTTAATATGATTATATAAAATGTCGTTCAATAAGATTAAATAATTTTTGGTGAATAATAACTTTTGACTTTTATTTACAACGGTTAAAAGTAAATAGTGTAATTAAGGGTCAAATGATATCATAATTACCCAAAAACATGTCCTATTTCTATTGGATAACTAAAATTAGACCAAAAATAACCATAGGAATAAAACATGCCCCCCATTGGTCTACTTGGATTAGATTAGGAAATTTATTATTATTTTATTAAAAGAATAGTTAAAAGAATTAAATTCAACGTTTAAAAACTAATCCATTTTTAATATGGGGTTACACATAATATAAAATCGCCTATTAATATTCATTATAAATATAATAATATTCCATGCATAATTTTATTTTATTTATAATTTTAGACAGTAAATTATTTAATTTATTTAGGAAACAATGATGATGCAGTAATTACCTTATTAAAGAAATATTAAAATAATTGATACTATAAATATCCAAATGAATGTAAATTGAGACTTCTGATGAATTCAACTAATTATATAGGTTAATAAAAAATTTTAGGGTTGGATAAATAAATTTTATTCGAAGTGATAATGTTTTAACGGCTTTCAAAAAATCAAATACTTAATATTGTCAAAATTGACATAATTGAGTTTTTAAAACAAATACTATATTATTAATTGATATTATATTAATAAAAATATGAGGTTCAAAAAAAATTAAATATATAAGGTTATATATATTAGTAATAAACCACTTTTTGGTCGCATGGCATTTTATAGTATGTGTATTAACCATAAATTATAAAAATACAATGAGACATGGTACTTGTTAAACAATTTAACTAAGAGTTAAATCTAAAAGATATATGTTAATATGGTGACCTAAACCTGTCTAAAGACAATTTTTTTATAGTTTTTCAATCCATCCTCACCTTAGACTCTAAATAAATCATTTTTTATTCACTATAAACCGAAAATGATATTATTAAAAAATAATAATTATGTTTTCCTAAAGTGACTCTCACCTCTCTTATAAAAGAGAACATCCCCTTCTCTCAAAATAACACCTCCAAAGACATTTGGATTGGCCAACCTCTACCCAAAAATCCTCTAAAATTTTCTCCCTTTATCCTAGAGTCCTTCTTTTGATCAGAAAGCCAACTTAAGGTGCCTCTTTGATCAAATCAAAAGGAAGAACCTGAATTAGAGGTAAATGTTTCATCACATTGTTCAAGTTCTTTTCTTCTTCCACTTCCTCTTTATTTGTTGTTTCCATGCAAAAATAATAAATAAATTACATTATACTGAATTTTATGTTATAAAAAATATGGTAAAACCATATTTGTTATCTAATCCATCCTATAAATTACAAAGTCACTATACGCGCATATGTATGGCTTACCGTCTCCACATCGTGGTGTAGTTTTCTATTCAAACACTTCATTATTTGGATTGATATAATAATGAGTATAACAGATATAAATAATAAATATAAAATTATATTGATTCATTATATATTATATAACATCCAAATACATATGATTTCACCATTAATATATTGATATTGGCTCTCGTGCGTACGTACGGATTACCATCTCCACGAATGCGATGAGAGTCATATCCTTATCCTAATCATTCAAGAATAATTTTCATTTTATGATTAAAAATAATGTTTAAGAACATAATATCATTATTTATATGAATTAAATTCATCCTATCCATAATTAAACATGGATTATGTAACCATGCATATAAAAGAGAATGAATCAGTTTACACCTACAACGATGATACTACTAAAATATTATTAATAGAGAAATATTAGAGGATCATATATGATATCATATTTATGTATATAGTTATTTTATAATTTAGTAACAATGATTTAACTGTTATATAGGAGGTTAACATACCCTCTACCAAGGAAAAGTAGAAGATAATGGTTAATTTCACAATCTATTTATTATCCAAGGTTGTTTTTACGTAAGTATCTACTGGGACCTTAGTGTCATCCACATCAATGTTTTCATAAAAATATAGTTCAATCTTTTTTAAAATTTAATAGACTATGGCTTAAAGTCATTTATACCATTATTTCCCATTATATATTTTTAAATGAATCTTTCTGTCATTTTCCAAACGAGTTACATTATGACATTTTTTATAAAATTAAGGTAAAAATGGTTTTAACTTATATGGCGTGGGCGGTTGTTTTCTGCCATTATATCAACATCAAAGCATACCTTACATGTTTATAATAATATTTTAAAAATAAATGATTTCTTTTATAATTATGTGACTCTTAAATGGTTTTAAAATATAAAGAGATATTCCTTCAAATTGTTTTCATTTCATCTATGTCAACATCTTTTGATTGATTTTAATCTTGTTTGAAGTTGATTTATTATGAGACAAATCTTCCATATTTTATTGAAGGATTTGTGATATGTTTGACTATGGATGTGTTATTTTTCTACCATTCATGATTTATGGTTAAATTATTGACATTTGGTATGATATTTTTAATATGAATGTTCATGTTATGTTTCATCCATTTTATTTGAGGAATGTATTGGACTTAGTATGTGATTGGTGGATCCCGATATAGCTCCTCAGTGCATCGATATGTCTCATGAGACAATTAGATGTGGAATTGGCCGAGGCTTTTCCCAATTTGAAATATTGTTTTGGCCGGGGCCTTAATCATTTCTAGACGTCTTAGCTGAGGCCTTGAAAAGATGTTTCATAATTTCTAGCATTATACATTCCCTCATTATAAAAATAATAATAATTGTTCATGTGGTTATTTCGACTAGTAGAACACCCACGACTATGTTTTATTATGACATTATTTACTCATCTCCTATTCCTTCCATAAAGTGGTCATATTTATTATTTGTAAAGGAATGTGTTTTAAATTATTCATCATTCCTAATGTTAATGTTATCTTTCACTATATTGTTTACCATAACTGAGCATTTCAGCTCACATATTTCTTATGTTTTATTTTCCCAGGATTCCAAGAAGGATATTATGATTGAGAAGTAGGGTTATGCTAGGGGATTTATGGCATCTCAAAGGACAATTTATGTTGTGTTTTATTTTCTAATATGTAATGTAACGTTCACGTATGTAATCTATTTTTCAAGACTGCTAAACATATCGGCCGTTTAGGACATGATTTCTTATAATCATTCCAATAAAGTACTGACTCTAGGTAATTGGGGTCAGGGAATTATAGTTGGTATCAGAGGATGTTTAGTGCATACCATGGAAATTAGATTTATAAAAAGAACTTTGATTATAGAATATTACCCTAAGATAGACTTTGAGGATTGGTATTGGAGAAACTCCTAGAATTATGGTAATGTAGAGATTTTGTGTATTTACATGAAATACGTCCCTCTATTTATACGAGTAGGTAGAGGCAGCGCTGACACAGATGTACCTAAGAGTGAAAAATCTGACAAGGAGTTTCAGGCTGGACCTGGGGTATCTTGGTACACGACAATGGACATTGCTGCACTCTTGGTTATGACACTCCCAAGGGATAAACTTATGATAATTAAAATTTTCGTTACAAACCATTATGAAGGATTTATGTATATATACCTCCTCAATGAAATTTTTTTATGATTATGGATTATATCCATAGATTGTAAAATTTATGTTAAGTGTTTCACAAGTTTTGAATTATGTATTGAGATTCATAAAAAAAATAGTTTATGCCAATGTTTATAAATGGTGCCTAGTAGAAGGAATGAGAACTCCAGCAATACGCATGATCCAAAAATTAAGAAGGATTGTATCATTCATGGTATTAAGCCAACATTTATGAATGAAATAGTCTCCCACATATTATCATCAAATGAAGAAATAGTATCTTTTGTTAATAAGAAATGTAAATAATTATATAAGTCATATTTCATTGACAGGAAGAAAGAGAATAAAAGGATAAAAGATAGAAATATTGATAAAGGGAAGAGGGGAAAGAAGGATTTTCCCATATGTGATAATTGCGTAAAGAATCACCTTGGAAAATGTTTTAAGGGAATGAGTGTTTGTTATATTTGTGGAAACAAATGACACCATGTACGTGATTTAAAGGGTATGAAAAATGTGTCAATGGTACATTAGTTCATCTATAAGGAGTTGGGACACTACGTAAATCAATTTCCAAATCATTAGAGTATGCCTTAAATGATGCTATTGGATAATAATCAAGTTATGATACTACCACATATGAAGAGGAGTGACTAGTATTCTTATGGTTTCATTAATAAATTATTTCATTTGAGTTTTTTATCAATGATGTACTAGTTATATAAATTATGGAAATAAATAAGGACTGTACTATAGTACTATTTCATTGATGATTTGAGATTATACGGTTTTAAGAAGGGTTACTCAATATCAAGTTGATATTTTTAGAAAATTCATGGTTAATGTAATGATAAACTTTAATATGGTTCTAAGACTGAGGTAGTGATTTTAGAAAATGATATTATTGATTTAGATAAATTATATTGGATATTCCTTACTACCATGGAACTTATTAATGGTTTGTTTATTCCATCATTGTTGCAGTATTAAAATTTTTTGGATATAAAGAATATATCAAGTATTGTGTAAGGAATAAGGGAGCATAAATGTAATTAATAAAATATGATGATAATTCAGGGTGTTACTGTGTTTGAAAAGAATAAATTATGATGGTATTCACATGTTATTATGTGGAAAAAATGATCTTCATTGTGTTTAGATTCCTAATAAATATTGGACTGTGAGTTTGGATAGAATTATGTTCTGATAAGTCTAAATAATGGAATCAATTAAGGTTGACATTGGATAATATTGATAAGTTTAAATCATTTTTTATGATTATTTTTGGATTGTACAAAAATGGACAACCCGGAGGTCGGGTGACAACCCATTGCATCCGGCAAGGCTACGAGACTTGAACCCACAACCGAAGGGAAACAAGGGTACATCACCAACCACTAGCCTACTTGATGTCCTCATTTGTATAATGCAGTATTTTTTAAAATAGTATGACAAATGAATTATAAATGAATTATTTTTGGAACCCTATACGATTAGGATAAATAGAATAGTTTTTAATTCATTTATCTTTTATAGTGAAATACGAGTTTGTGGTAGGAATTGGTTAAAGGATGAAACTCTACTTGTAAACTAAATTTTTTCTCTTATTCTATGAATAAATTAATTCTTTAACTTTGGGGAAGTTATCTTCAACCCAAAAATGTGTTATCCTAATACCTTATGTTTTGTTGAACCGATGAAATTTTACATCATCATAGATTGATGGATTTGAGGATCTCAATTGTACAGTTGTTTTTGGTTTATGTCCTCAATCACTCCCAATAAATATTTACATTTTTACAGCTATTATGTGTCTTTAATTACCACCAATGTTTTCATAATCAAGATCATAATTTGGTGGTGACTTTTTAATTTCCCTTTCACTTTTATTAAGAATAAATTTTATTAATCCATTTTAAGATGTGGGTTTTCCACAAAGGTATTTTTCTATTTTTTACCTTTTATTTACGAAGAACAACTTAAAATTGCGATGACACAATTTATTGAAGTAGGGGAAAATGTAACACCCCAAGATTTCACAGTATGTTATCTCTTCATTGTAATTCAATAACTTGGGCTACACGAAACAACGAGTTTGAGCACACCACGACTTACCAAAGTAGCTGTTCAAAAATAGGTTATGAATAATATTAACTGAATTTGGAATTTTATAAACTCCATATAATTTTATAATCCATATTTTGTGTTTCTTACACATATTATAATAACAAATACATTTTTTCAAATAAAGGAATTTTATTAAAAAAATGAAATTTTACCCCCTTTTAATGGAGAACCATTTATAAATCCAATATTTGACACTTATATATATTTAAATTGACATAATAAACTTCTTATTTATATTCTTCGCATAAATAATTAGTTTTGATATATTTTTGGTGTTTTTTGATAACCTTTATATTTGAGTGAATAGTGAATAATACAAAATTTTATTTGAAAACATTATTTTTAGTCAAAAAAATTTATAGTGTTCAATTATACATTTTAAGGGTTTGAATATATAATTAAATTATATTTGTATCATTTAATATATTTTAAGTCATTATAAGTAATTTCACATTAAAATTTGACATAAACACATGCCAATATTTTGATTGTTTTTTCTATCAAAAAAATTACTTTTTGGTTTGGACAATGGGAATTAATATTAAATTAATAAATGCAACTTATATGTTTTGAATTTTGTAAAATATACTTGAATTTTAATTCAAAATTTCAAAAATAGTTTAGGATAATTTTGGTATTTTTCTGAAAACATTTAATTTTTGTTGAGTAGTGAGAAACACTGTGTTATTATTTAAAACTGACATTTTCATTAAATAATTATTTATTTTATTTAAATTTATTTTAAGTACAAATAGATATATAATACCTATATATGTTCAATTTAATTCATTTGAATCATTTTATAATAAAATTAGATGAATTAATTTTTATTGATCTTTTTATAGTCTTTTACCCACCTTCTAATAGCATTTACAAATCTACGTAAAACATAATTGTACCGCTTCTATGAGTTGAATTTCAAAAATACAAGAGACACAATTAATATTTTTATGTAAAATGTGGTTCGATAAGATGAAAATAATTTTTGGTGAATAATAACTTTTGACTTTTATTTACCTTGGTTCAAATTAAATAGGGTAATTAAGAGTAAAAATGATATCAAAATTACCTTAACTATGTTATAATTCTATTGGATATGTATAATTAGATAAAAAACATAGGAAAAAATATGATCCCCTTTGGTCCAGTTGTATTAGATCACGACATTTATTAATATTTTATTAAAATAAGAGTTAAACGAGTTAAATTCCATGTTTTATAACTAAACCATTTTTAATATAGGGTTACCCATAATATAAATTCGACTATATGTATTCCTTATAAATAAAAAGTTATTTCCTAAATAATGGTATGTTATTTATAATTTTTAGACATTATATAATTTAATTTATTTATGACACAATGGTGATGCAGTAATTACCATATTAATGAAATATTAAAATAATTGACATTATAAGAATCCAAATAAATGTAAATTGAGACTTATGATGAATTAAAATAATTGTACAGGTTAATGTGACATGTTAGGGTTGGTAAAATAAATTTTATTCTAAGTGATACAGTTTTAATGGATTTCATAAAATAAAATACTAAATAGTGTCAAAATAATCAAAATCGAGTTTTAAAAACAAATACACTATTATTTATTGATATAATATTCATAAAAATCTAAGGTTCGTCCAAAAGGATTAGATAAGGTTATATATACTAATAATGAAACAATTGGTGACCTCTTGGCCATTGATTGTAAGTTTATTAACCATATAATATTAAAATACAAAGAGACATGGTAAATGTCAAACTATTTAACTAAGAGTTAAATCTAAACGATAATGTTTATATGGTGAAATAAACCTATATAAAACCTATTGGTTGAGAGTTTTTCGACCCATCCATACCTTAGACTCTAAATAAATCATTTTTTATCCATTATAAAAAGAAAATTATTTTAATAAAATATAATATTTCAATCTTTTCCTAAAGTGACCATCACCTCTCTTATAAAAGGGCACTTCACCTTCTCTCAAAATCACACCTCCAAATAAATTTTTCTTGGACATCCTCTGCCCAAATACCCTCCCCAATATCTTCCCATCATTCTAGAGGCCATCTATTGGCTATAAATTCAACTTAAAGAGACCTTTTGATCAAATTGAAAGGATGAACTTAAAGAAGAGGTAAATATTTCATCACCTCTTTCAAGTTCTTTTCTTCTTCCACATCCTCTTTCATTGTTGTTTCCATAAAAAAAATTCTAGTACCATATACATACTGTTATGTTATTATAAATATGGTAAAACGATATTCGTTATTCTATCCTTCTTATAAATAACCATGCCACCATACATGCGTATGTACGGCTTATGGTCTCCACGTCGTGGTGTAGTTTGTTATTCAAACTCTTAATTATTTGGATGGGTATAATAATTTGTATAAATAATTTAAATACTAAATATAACATGTTAATTATTCTTTATATATGATATACCATCCAATTACATACGATTTCTCTGTCAATATAATGATATTGTCACTCGTGCGAACGTACGGATTACCGTCTCTATGAACACAATGAGATTCATTTCCCCATAGTAATCATTCAAGAATAAGTTTCATGTTATGTTCAAAATAATGTTTAAGAAAATAATATCATTCTATATTTTAATCAAATACATCGTATCCATAATAAAAATGTCTTATGTAACCATGTATGTAAAATAAAATGAACCAGTGAACACCATAAACAAAGATACTATTTAAATATTATTAACAAATCAACATTAGAGGATCATATATGATATAATATTTATGAATAAAGTTCTTCTATAATTTAATAACATTTATTTAACTATTATACAGGAGGTTAATGTACCCTTGACCAATAAAAATTACAAGGTAAGCGTTAATTTCAAAATCTCTTTTTTATCCGAGGATGTAATTACATAAGTATCTACTGAGACCTCTTTATCAACAACATCCATGTTTTTTTAAATGTATTTCAAAACATTTTTACTATTTTCTAGACTATGGATTAAATACATTTATACACTTATTTTACCATATATGTTTTCACAGGAATCTTTCCGTCGTTTTCAAACAAGGTACTTTATGAACTTTTCGACAAAATTAAGGTAAGAATGTTTTTTAACTTACATGGTGGGTGCGGCTATTTTACACTGTTATAACATCATCGAAGATTCCCTTATATGAATATAAGAATATTTTCAAAATAAATATCTTCTTTTATAATTATGATACTCTTAAATGGTTTCTAAATGGAAATAGGTATTTCTTTCAAATAGTTTTCATTTCATCTATGTCAACATCCTTTGATGGATTTAAAAAATGTTTGAAGTTGATTTATTATGATACAAATATTCCATATTGTATTGAGGGATTTGTGATATATTTGACTATGGAGGTGTAATTTTTATACAAATCACTGTTTATGGTTAAAGTATTGACATTTTGTATACTAGTTTTAAAAAGAATGTTTATGTTATATTTTAACCTTTTCATATGAGGATTGTATTGGACTCAGTATGTGATGGGTGGAGCCCGCTATAGCTCCTCGATGGATCGGTAGGTCTCATGAGAAAATTAGATAAGGAATTTTCCAAGGCCATTACTAATTTGATATATGGTTTTGGTCGAGGCCTTAATCATTTTTAGACATCTTGACCGTGGCATTGACAAGATGTTTTAGAATGTACGACATCATACATTCCCTCATTATAGAAATAATATCTCATGTTCATCATGTTATTCGACTAGTAGAATATGAATGACTATGTTTTATTATGGAATTATTTTCTCATCTCATATTCCTTCCATAAAGTTTTCATGTTTATTATTTTTAAAGAAATGTGTTTTAAACTATTCATCATTCATAATGTTTATGTTATCTTCCACTGTATTGCTTACCCTTAATGAGCGTTTGAGCTCACCACTTTCTTATGTTTTATTTTCCCAGGATTCCAAGAATGGTATTATGATTGATAAGCATGGTTAATCTAGGGGATTAATGGAATTCTCAAAGTATCATTTATGTGGTGTTTTACTTTTTTATTTACAATGTAACGTTCATGTATGTAATCTATTTTCCAAGACTGCTAAACTGATTGGTCATTATGGACCTGATTCCTTGTAATCATGCCAATAAAGAACTAAATCAAGGTAACTAGGGTCAGGGAGTTACATATAGGATAATTTTAATATATTCAATCAATTTATCACCCAACTAAATTAGTGATGTAAATTTTGAAGTGTGCAATTTTGGTTGTGATAGTATTGAATATCATAAGAAAATTATGTTCTTATCGATGAAACATACAAGGAGGTAGAGATAGTTTTTATATCAAGAAATTAAATGTTTTAATTGATACAATTGAGGCATAAGAAACACAAAAATATGTACAAATGATGAAAAATGATTAATTATGATTCTATATTTATAACTGGTCTTACAAAGTTAAACATAACATTTTGTGATAATAGTTTTTTGAGAAAACAACACATGTTAATGTTCAAGACATCCATAATGAGGAACATGGATATATTTTTTAGATTAATTAAATTATTTTCCAAGAACCAATTATATCCCAAATAGAGAAAATTATTATTCTTTGATGATTGTTCACGAAGATGTTTGGTTTACCTAATCAAGAAGAATATAGTTGTTTTTTTGCCTTAAAAATAATTAATTTGTGGAGGGTCAATGAATCAGGAACAAGTATAAAGTTCATTTAGATTTATAATTTTAGAGAATATATATGTGAGGAGGATGATTTTTTTAACATGAATTATTTAGGAGAATATTTATGATATCATATACTCATTAGTATAATGAATTGGTAGAGTGGGTGAATAGAAAAATTTATTCACTAAGTATAACATATGTTTCCACACAAATTACATATAATTATAAATGGATTCCATCAATTAAACCTATTATATACATATTCTCATAGAGTTTGTAGCATTTTTCATTAACCTCAATTAGAGTTACCATCACATTGGAAATCACCATATCACCATCATAATTGAAAATTACTATAGCATACAACCATAAAAATATAAATTTATGATTTCCATCCGTTACCATAGTCATAAAGTTAAAGATAAATACTTTTTTCACCATGTGAAAATTTTAACTATTAGATCCTCTAATTACTCTGAATTTAAATTTTATCTTTATGATAATTTTATTTTTATATTAATTCATATTTATCTCATCCAATTCAATCATTTTTATAATGAACATTTGTTAGGAAATTATGATATCCATGATCATCTTATTTAGAGACTAGAAAGATTAATGTTCCATTACTATTGGTAGGTTATAGTTTTTTAAATTAAAAATTAGTATGGGGACATTCTAATTAATTTTTACTGTATTCCTGTAAACCTATACTGCTTCAACAATTTTAGTGGGAAATATTTTCAAATGGAATTTTCAGTTTTTTCCATTATGTTGGTTATAAATAATTTTAAAATCCTATCATGGTAATTGATCTTTAAATTATATTGGTTTCTCATGTAATGGATACATCTTTTGAGATTCATTAGATTTTGAGACATTGAATTATTGAAGTGATTACTGTAATAACTGATGATGAGTCATTGAATGCCGAATATGGAAAATATTTTTTGTTTCAAATATTTAATAACTACAGTAGTAGTTTTTACATTAAATGATTCACCTTCTACACACATTTACACGTTTTTAAAATAAACATGGATTAATTATTATCAAAATTAATTGGAAAAAACACGCATGAGGTTGATTCCCCATATGTCAATAATATCAACACATATAAGTGGATGTCGTACATTTTACATTTCCATATTATTTCCATAATTCATTGTAATTTTTCATTGATGATAAAGAACACTTGAATATATCGATGATCCCTAGTTAAAGGTAAGACACATTTTAACACTTTACAATTTTTCGATAAAATAAATGTTATATGTTCTCTTCTTTATGATTTTATAGATTCAAAATAATCTTCTAATTATTATTAGATACGCATTCAACCAAAATATATTTTAAAATTATTTGATTACCCCACCAGTATTTCATGCTTAATTCAAAATTATTCAACACTTATCCTTTGATAAATTAGGATTTACAATATGGTATGACAATGAAAAATCAAAATTTTCATACAAATGTGTGATATTCTTGGTGGAATATATATATGTATATCATGAAATGATTCAATAATTAAATCAATATTGATAAAAAAAATTACCCTATTATGGGAATTATAAATGATCAATAATGACATTATCAGTGATTTTTCCGTCCTTTTTTGAAATATGAAATTTATAATGTGTTAATATCAATTGTATATATTTTAGAATAACATATTAATAGTTGTTTGAAATCAAAATATAGATTTATTTATATGAAAATGTCTAAAGGGAACAAAATTCATGAATATTACTTATTGAGTTAGATAAAAATAAATTAAAAATACATTTTCCATTGTTGTGTTATTATATTTAGTATTATTCAATGTTCATCTACCATAATAGATCGACATGAAATAATTTTCATTACTATATCGGAGGTAATGGAATATTAAATTTCCCAAAACATTAAACATTAATTAAAATGGTTGGTTGTGTATAGGGAAATCCAAATTGTAACATCCACCATGATGTTCCTAGAAAACAAAAAATATTTCTTACATTTAAGTCCAAAATTGGAGGTGAGATATTTTCATATCATGGTTGTTATGGGGTGGTAAAAAATAGATAAATACATAAATATAGGATGGTATAATAAAACATTTCGAATATAAACTATAATAGTATGAAAAATTATTTGAATGGGTTTCTCGTAAAATGTAGTTTAATTTTATATCTCCGCATAAATGCCTTTATTTGAAATATTATCTACTAAATTTATCCAACATTGAGACATAGAGAAATATTTTTCTAACATAAAAAACAAAATTATTTTTGTGAATCTTGCAAAAACAATATCCAATTATTTTATAATTTATTTGATAGAATTTCAAAAAATTTATAAATCACCCAAGAATATTTCAACGAATTATTCACTCATGTCATGAAATATTTTCATCAGGGATAATTGAAAGGTGGGTAGTTCATTTATAATTCCAAAAGTAATTTATTAATATGATAATACACTATAAAGAATTGTGAATATTATTTTTCATTGAATTTATTATTTAACAACTTTTAGATTATTGTTTGAGTATCTATATAGAAAATAATTGTAATCTATTCATTTTAGTCATTTAAGTATTTTAAAATTAATGGGTTATGGGTATTGATCATCTATAGTATAATTGTTCATTTTATTGTAGTTAGAACTCACTCTCTATCAATTCAGTTTTCTTGTGGGAATCAATTCTCCATTATTGTTTTAAACCATTGTGGTACAACTCATTTCAGGTGACACAAGCTAAAGTTCACAATAGATCATATAGAATCACTTTGAGAAGGTTTTAGTGAGCTGTGGATTATATTAATAAATATTATTTTTTAACCACTTTTAATTTCAAACGTAGTCACTAGTTAGGATAAGGTTCCCCAATATACAATATAAAACATAAAATAAGTGTAACACACACTTTTTTATCATGGTTTGGTACTAATACCCTATCATTTCAATAAATATCTATATTTTTCTTGTCTTCTTATGTCATAGAATCATCATCAGTAATAATCTATAATCTAACATTCTCTATATATCCCACTTCTTGTATAAGAGATATAATGAAGGTAACGATCCTATTCTACGATCTTATTGAATTTATTTCTATCAAATGTTTCAATTCATGACTATTCACTGAATTCAATTTGACAATTTTATAGAATGTTTGGGTATTTTTAGTTGGAATAATTCTATAATATGAAATTATCTAACAATGAATCTATTACGTACAACATATAGGGTTGAATAATTGATAAAATGATTTGGAAAATTATTTCTCAAATTAATTCAACCATTATGAATTTTTATATTTTAAATCCCTCATATTAATTCTTAACCTCTACATAAAAGAAATAATAACATTATAGAGAAACACATATGTGTTAAAAAATTGGTACAATGACCCACTACTTAAAATTTTTTATAGATCCACCATAAAATATTCTCATTATAACTGAAGGTGATTACAAAAATAATTGGATACACCTCCAATTATTAGTTCATTATACCCCAATCGCTAATCAAACATCCGATGTTGGTTAAACCACCAAACTAAACATTTTATTTTTTTAACCACCAATAAATAACATTCCATAAATGGTTTTATGCCTCAATTGAATCCATCTTCTTTAGATGTATATTTCCACTATTGAAATGTCTTTTTCACCTCCTTGTAGAAAAAAATACCTGTTTATGATGATCCTCCTCCATAATATTTCGTGATTAAATATTCTTGTGTACATTAGTTCAAGTACCCTTTCAACCTTCTGGTCTATCATAGATAATTATTATCACCTATGAATGATCTGTTCCCTCAGTCCAACAATGATCTAGAAAATATTATTCCTTGTGTTTGATGAGGGTATTACATCACTCAAACTATGAACTTTTCTTCAAATGATCTGACCTTTTCCAAATTCATTAATAACTAACGTATAAATTCTTATTTATGTACTTATTACAATTGTATTCAAACCTCAGCCAAAAATCACTACACACTTTTCATGGAAAGCATTTTGAATTTACATTTATGAATCTTCATAAATATATATAATTAATATCATTATCTTCTCAACTTTTTTTCTATTTACATATTTCCACAACAACAAAAATTTATAACTTTTTTTCATTAGAAATCATGTATGAACGAAAATTAATTATGTTTTCACTAGGTATATGCATGAATGTTCACTCACTACCTTACCCTTAGGATTTAAGAACCATTATTATTTAATGTGAAGATAATTTCTCAAAAATAAATATTATTCAAATTTCGTAGTTCAAAATGATAAAAAAAATACCATCTTCAATATTTCTATCTTGTTCTTCTTTATTTTAACGTTCATTTCAAAATTTATTAATATGAATGATGACACAAAACTAAACTCTCTTAGAAATTGTTATATTCCCAATTCATTAAACCACTTGATCGTGAAACAATTTATCTCAACATCAATCATTAATTATATCTCTTTAACGTAATTAAATCACCATTAAGAAACATAAAACCTGTCACGACCCCCTCCCCACAAAGAGTAACCCTCCTTGACCGACAATATGATAAGGGAGATAATGACCACCGAGTCCCACCGTCAGTAGTCCCCGAGTTTGCTACTAGCACTGAGGGTATAACAATACACAAATGGGAGTCATTAACCTCTAAGAGAACACATGAAGAAGATAGAGATAAGATAGGAACCAATCAACTCCAACTCATAACTGGAAATATAAACGAAACCCATGTACACAAATGGAATGTCATGAAAAAGTACGACAACTAAAAGGGTAAAAACTGCAAGTACCCAAAAGAATGAAAAATAGCTCCAACCACAAGCTCTAATATCTCCTACAACACCAAGCTAGTAGAAACCAACTTGATCTCCAATGTTCTCAATGTAACCTGAGAAACAGATTATATATACATAGGTTGAGTATAACAGTATACTTAGGTGGATCCTCCCTAAAGCCTGTCATGCAAAAGTAATGAAATCTTGCTAAATCACACTAAAAAAAGTGAAACTAACCAGTCACCTAAATAGGTATTCTAAGTTCCCAACCTCACCATGGCTACTCTCACCATGTAATGCATAAAAGAATATAATAAATAGTAAATAATATCAAGGGTAACCCGCTACTACTTCCCCGCTGGTTTTCCATTTTTCCCCAATGTCGCACGTCTTAAGCATCTATCTCCAAAAGGCTTGCCCAGAGACACCCGGGCGAATCACCACAATCTTCACCCTGTGCACCAGAAAGGCTTGCCCGCAGACACCTAGATGAATCACCACACCATCCTCACAACCAAAAGTAACCAGGTAGTTTCCAGGAGACACCACAACTCTCATAACGTGTATCATACATCAGGTATTATACCTCAAGACATTACAGCCCATACACCGAGTAATGATCCTCAAGCCATCATAGCCAATACACATTACACCTATAGCAGTCCATAGGATACTATATCCAAAATATATGTGTGTGAATAACCACAAGCCATTACATCCCTCTACCCACATATATGGGGAAAACTAACTATTGTGCCTAACAGCACAAGTATCTACCAAGGGAAGAGAGTAGGGCCAAAGGGGGTAGTCAGCCATTTATCCTCCCACCAGAATGTTGGGGAAAACACCCACTAGTGCTCAGAATCCCCTGGGTTTCAATTACCCTTACTGACAGGGTGGAGTAGCGTATAGAATCACAAAAAGTTCAAAATATACTATAACTCCCAACCACACTATGGGAATAACATAGTCTTAGACACAACTACAGCTAACGTCTCTCAGACTCCAGGCTACCACTTCTAAGACTAGGTATCCTATAATCACACAACCATTTAAGGAACTTTATTAGATTACTTTATTCAATTTTTATTAGTTTCACTTTATGTTAATTAATTCATTATACATTAATTAACCATGAACAATTACAAATTATGTTTCATGAGCATCACACCCAAAGTCAACTATTCCTTCAAAAGATTAAAACCTCATCATTATGTTCCAACAACTTCATCCCCATGTGTTAACACCATTTATTCAAAAATTCATTACAGAAAGATTTTCCCATATTCCCGGGCATTCTAGAAAAACATTCTATGCTTCTAACACAAGGTGCTCAACACGGTGAGTAGATGTACTACCCGTCGAGTCATTACCACCTATAGTAATATCGTAGACCCATCCTCCCTAGAGAAGCTAAACATGGAAATCACGTGGAATACCTTGTGCGTCTTTTCCTCTTCTGAAATAAGGATAAGGAAGACCAACTTCAATGAGATGTGGGGAAAAGTATAGAATATAATCAACCAAAATAAACAGAAAGCATCCAACAATCACATCCATCTCATTCTATCATCCCTAGTGTCCTCCCCGACACCCACATGCATAAACTGATGCATCTCGCCACTCTAGGCATCATCTGATGCCACAACCAAAAGGCCTCTATGCCCCCACATATCAAAACACCCCTCCAAGATCATGTCACAACACAAGCAGCACGAAAAAAAACCATCACATCAATTGGGATATGGCCCTTCAACAATCAAGAGGGTAACTCAGAACCATTGAAGGAATTATCAAACAATCAAATTCTTTATTCCATCTTGAATTAACAGATTTATAATCTGTTGGTTCCAATATCGGTAAAACTATCCAGTAAGATATCACAAATTATTAAACATGCTTAGTATGAAAATTTGATTAACATAAAATTACCACAAGAACCGGTTCCTTTTTTCATTCATCATTATCTTTTTCCAAAAAATTGTCAATTAATCTCGGTTTATGTTCTTTACCGATTCCATCAACAACAACTGCTAAGCAAAGAAAGCGTAAATATCACACCATCAAGCAAAACAAGCTGAAATATCATACGATTGATACAATTTCATTATATAGTTCAAAATATTTATTATGTAAATTTCATTTTCATCAAGTGGGATTAAACATGCTAACAATACAGTTACACGTAAAAGAAAGAGAAGCAACGAATCCCCTACCTCTATGGTTTTTGATGAAAACCCCAACAAACGAAGAATGCACAAGAAAGTCGTGTTGATACTCCAAGAATCCTATATAGATATATTATCCTAGAAAGATCAAGACCAGATCTCTCCATAATTGGCATCCACACACTTAGATCTACCCATAATGGTTGTAGATCTAATAAACTGAGAGAAGAGGGAGTGCATATCTAAGTAGATCTAAGAAACCAAATGAGAACAGTCATATACCTCAAGAAACAATCATTGATTCACAAAGAGAAGCCCTCAGATCACTTCCAAAACACTTGGGAGAGGTTCCCCTACGTTCAAGGAAGGGTAATCCAGAGTTATGGCCGCTTAGGTTCTTAAACGAGAAAGTCAGTGGGGAAACGGTTGAGAGACAAAATTTTAGGATCTAATTTAAGCGCATTCATGGTTTTCTCGCATGGTTAGACAAACTGTGCGCTAAATGCGTGGCTGCTACTCACTCGTGAAACTCTCCTCACATGGTTAGACCACATGATTAGTCAAACCGTGCGCTAACCATGCGTTAGCCACTGTCTCCAAGACCTACCTCGCACGGTTTGGCCGCACGGTGTAGAAAAACCATTCGTCGACAGTGAGAAATCTATTTCCCTTTAGTCTTCCTTAAAAGATTGACCCAAATCACCCCCAAGTAACCTTAACCTCCCAGAACACCTATAACACCGCATTTTCACAAAGTAATGGACATGAGAGGTCTGGGCCATTACATCAGATACCTCTCTAAACACCCTTGTCCTCGAGAATCCAAAACCCTCCTAAAGTGAAAACAAAATCGGGTCTGAACAACTTCTCATCGAGATACCTCTCAAAAGACAGAAAGCCACAAAATAAAAAAAGCGAACCATCACATAAACAAGAAAGTTTCATAACCAAAAAATTTACGACGATACATGAAAAGAGTAAAACAACAAATAACTCTAGGTACTGAGCACGTATCTGTGACTCACGTTCCTAGGTACACTCCTCCTAGCCACCGTGTTTCCACAAGACAGGAACTAAAGGAATAGAACGCCCGTGAAACACCTTCTCCTTGCGGTCCTGGATCTCCACAGGTCGGTCATCAAAGGTTGCATCATCGTCATCATCGATCTCTCCCCAATCTATGATGTGAGAGTCGTCACGAAGAAAACGAAAAAGCTGTGATACATGGAAAACATCATGTATCCGACTAATCTGAGGGGGGAGTTCTACTCGATATGCCACTACTCCAACATGAGCTAACATCTCGAAAGGCCCACCGAACCGAGGAGAAAGCTTACTTCAATGACCAAACCTTCGCTGCCCATGACGGGGAGTAACCATAAAAAACACATGACCCCCAAAATTATACTCTAATGTTCTCCTTCTTTGATCGACATATGATTTCTGAAAATCCTGCACAATCTTCATCCTCTCACAAATCACCTGAACCATTTATGTTGTATTCTGCACTACTTCCAGTCTGAGAATTGCTGACTCTCCGACCCCAGTCCAGCACTATGGAGAACGAAATGTCCAACCATAAAAGGCTTCAAACAGCGCTATACCGATGGTGGAGTGAAAAATATTATTATACGCGAACTCAACCAAGGATAAGTGCCTCATCCATGATCCTCCGAAATCAAGAACACAAGTGCATAACATGTCTTCAAGAGTTTGGATGGTTCGCTCTGTCTGAACATCTGTTTGAGGATGAAAAGTAGTTCTAAGGTATAGTTCAGAACCTAAAGCATATTGGAGACCTCTCCACACTCTGGCGGTAAAAGTAGGATCTTGATCCAAAATTATTGTAAAAGGGACTCCATGAAGTCTCACCACATCCTCTAGATACTGCCTCGACAAAAATTCCACCGAGCATGACTCCTTTTTTGCTATAAAGTGGGACGATTTTGTTAAACGATCCACTACCATCCAAATAGCATCATGTCCTCCCAGTGCTCAAGGTAATCCACTAACGATATCCATTGATATGTCCTCCCACATCCACTGATAAATATCTAATGGATGGAGAAGACCACCTGGAACACAATGTTTGGCCTTCACCTTCAAGCAGACTAAACATTGAGACAAAAACTTTGCAACCGCACGCTTCAGCCCAGGACACCGAAACTGACTCCTTAAGGATCGGTACATCCTTGTCATGCCAGGATGTACTGCTAAGGGAAAACTATGTAACTCTCTGAGAATAGTCTCGTGTATCTTCTAGTGAATAAAAAGTCTTCCATGATACAACACTAGGTGTTGTTCTTCCTCAGGCCAACCATCAGGGGCTTCGCCACAAACAACTCAATCTCTCCAGACCTCCACCTCAAGATCCCCCAACAGAGACTCTTACACCTTATGCCCCAGTGATGACTATACCGTCGTCTGAAAAAGACACCCTCTACCCCCAACATCTCCCATATCAAGATGTAATGCTGACAGTTCTTCCATTACTCTCCAAAAATCACCAGATTCACGCACAGCATCACTATGTAACTTTCGAGTCAGCGCATCAGCTACAACATTCCAATCTCCGTGTGTATATTATATTTCAAAGTCATATTCCCGCAAGAACTCCATCCACCGACGTTTTTGTAAGTTCAAGTCACATTGGGAGGAAACATACCTCAAAAAATTATGATCTGTGAAAACCACAAAGCGCTCACGAATGAGGTAATGTCTCCTCAACATCAGGGCTAACACCACGACAGCTAACTCAAGATCATGGGTGGAATAGTTGCATTCATGGGGACGTAACTGTCGAGACCCATAAGAAACAACTGACCTCTACTTCATGAGAACATAGCCTAACCCCAGATGAAAAGCATCACAGAAAACATCAAAGTGAACTCCTTCAACTGGAACACAAAGGACTGGAGCACTTACTAACTTCTCCTTTAGATACCCGAAAGCTTCCTAGAACTGATCAGTCCATATAAATTCTTGATCCATACTGGTCAAAAATGTCAGAGGAGTTGAAACTCATGAGAAATTGGCTACAAAACTCCTGTAGTTTCCTGTGAGTCCATGGAAACTTCACACCTCTAAAAATGTCTTAGGGGCTTCCCAAGACACAACTTCTTCTATCTTCGATGGATCCACAACAACTCCCTAGTGGGAGACAAAATTCCCCCAGAAATGGACTTCTCGAGTCCAAAAATCACACTTATACAGTTTCCCAAATAGCAACTATCGATGAAGAACTCCCAACACGGCTTGTAGATTCCACACATGCTCCTCTTCCGATGTGGAGTACACAAGGATGTCATTGATGACTTGTCCAAGAACTCACGGAACACATCATTCATCAATCCCATGAATAAATCTGGAACATTATTCACACCAAATGGTATTACAAAGAAATCATAATTCCCATGAAGAAAACAGAAACCAGTCTTTGGAATATCCTCATCCTTCACAGGCATCTGATGATATCCATATCGGAAGTCATTATTTGAGAACAAACTTTCACCCTTCAGTTGATCGAATAAATCATCAATCCACAGAAGATTATATAGATTATTTATTGTCAATTTGATCAAGAAATGATAATCGACACACAACTGCAAACTTCCATCAAACTTCCTCATGAACAAAACTACTGCACTCCATGGTGACACACTTGGCCGAACAAAACCGTACTGTAACAGACCATCAAGCTGTATACGCAGATCTCGAAACTCAGAATAGAAATAGGAGATGCTCCTGGTTGTAGCTCGATCACAAACTCGATCTCTCGTCTAGGGGGTAATGTTACAACCTCTTATGGAAAGACATCAAGTTACTCCTCTATGACCCTAGGAAACGCCAACTGATGAACCACTGATGAAATCATCATTATCTCAGTCATCATGGATGATAAATATGGGACACGTCTATGACCCATCATAGGATCTCGCTCCCCAACAAACACCACTTGATCTCCATTCTCACCAAATAAAACAACCTTCTTCCTGAAGCAAACCACAATAGCCTGCATGGAATACAACCAATCCATGATGAGGATGACATCATATGGTTGTATTCATAAACATAGGAAATATCCCCAAGAGAGGTGTTTCCCCAACACTAGCTCACATTATCTACATACATCAAACAAGTCGGCTTGACCTCCAACTGGAGTAGTCAACGCCAAGGGCACTGGAAGCCTCTATACCTCAAGTCCCAACGCATGGACAAGGGTAGGTGATATGAAGGAATGTGTCTCACCTGAATCAAACAAGTCAGAAACCAAGGTAGAAAACAAGAAAAGGATTCCTCAAATGACATATAGATCACATAGTGCTGGAAACGCTAGCGAGTGAAGCTAACCACGACCTCCTTCATGGCCTCTCTGACCCTAATGACGACCACCTCCATTCCCGCGCTCTGCTCTCTGAGGACAAGGAGTGTCATGGAGTTTCTCTCTGCCTGCCCCATCTACCCTCTACTGATCTAAATCTGGTGCAACTGGCTGCTTCTGCCACGGCTGTAACTGCCTCAACGGAGGAACCTGGAGCATAGAGACAGGTGCACAATGACCACTCTGAAAGGTCAGTCACTCCCGCTACTAATGGGCATGACCACCATAAGAAAAAACAAGTACCTAATCCATTGTTATAGATCTAAGAGTTGATGCCTTTGATGAAATGAGATGTGAAGGGATGAGACCTACCCCCGGCTGAACAGAAACTCTTCTGCCTTGAAAACTGGGAACCCCAGACCACAGCTCTGCTTCATGAGGGAACATGAAGACCTCCCTCTCGTTATGATCCTATCCTGGCCAATGTCCTCTCGACAACCTATGTCCTCATCTGCACCACTAGATATGTCTTCAGCATAAATGGGGTGACCTGGCGCTGGATCTCTGGATGCAAATCCTCCTCGAAATGCCTCAACCTGGCCTCTTCATCTGGTAACAGGTCCAAAGCATATCATATAAGATTCCTAAAATGGATTCCAAACTCTGGAATAGTAGAGATCCCCTATCGAAGGGTATGATGCTCTTGGAGAATGGACACCTTCATAGTTGGTGAAAGGAAGTCGACTCTAAGCTTGTCTCAGAACCCCTCCCATGAGATCGATAATTCCTCACAGTCCCTGAGGAACAAGAACCAACACTGTCTCACTGCCTCACATAGCATCATTACACCTAAGGACAGCTAGTGCTCCTTCTGAGAACAGATCGAACTAAATCCTATCATGAACTCCTCTAACCAGTCTTCCATGACTACATCTGAACAAATCCCTCGTTCTTCTCTAAACTCAGGCATTGAAACTCCCAGAGTGCTTCCTCTAAGTGTCTTTGTCGTCATCCTCTACCCTACGACGATCTGGTAGAACAACCTGCTGGACATTTTCTATGCAAACCTAAAAAGGACATCCACCTTGAGCCATACCTATAAAATAAAAAACTAATAGAGCTCCTAAACCTGGAAAATTGAAGACTCAACATTAATTAATTAATCGTTTTTTATTCATTTTAGGTTAACCTATCCTATGTTCTACCCATTCAAACACAGGCACAAAGAAGAATGATGCATTATCCTTTCCTAGGACTCTACCCTACAACTAGTATCGCATTTTTTAGTAGCCATTATAATCTTAAAGGTTCGTACATCAGATCATAGGGGTCCCTAAACGCCTATGTCTCAGCCGTCCACCAGTGTTTACCTCACTTGATAAACATGAATGACACCATGGCCCTACCAACCCATGCAACCTCACATGTGCCTAACTCCAAGCACCATCCTATCCCTCAACCAAACCTCTGATACCACTCTGTCACGACCCCCTCCCCATAAAGAGTACCCCTCCTGGGTCGGCAATGCTAGAAGGGAGACAATGAACCACGAGTCCCACCTCTAGTAGGCACCGAGTTGGAGACTAGCACCAAGGGTATAGTAACACACAAATAGGAGGGATTACCCTCTAAGAGAACACATTCAGAAGAGAGAGATATGATAAGAACCAATCAACCCCAACTCAGAACAGGAAATATAAAAGAATCCCAGGTACCCAAATGGAATGTCATGCAAAAGTACTACAAATAAAATGAGAAAAACTTCAAGTACCCAAAAGAAAGTAAAACAGCTGCAACCAAAAGCCCGAACATCTCCTCCAACCCCAAGCTAGTAGAAACCATCTTGATCTCCAACATGCTCCAAGTGACCTAAAAATAGTTTATATAAACATAGGGTGAATATAATAGTATAATTAGTAGGATCCTCCCTAAACCCTCTCATGAAAACGCAAAGAAAGCATGATAAAGCAAATTGAACAACAAGTGAAACTAACTTGTTGCCTAAACAGGTATTCTAAGTTCCAAACCTCGCCTTGGATACTCCCACCAAGTAACGCATACAAGAATATAGAATATAGTAAATAATATCAAGGGTACCACGCTACTACTTCCCCACTCGTTTTCCACTTTTCCCCAATGTTGCACGTCCTAAGAAT
Source organism: Viscum album (assembly GCA_963277665.1). NCBI lineage: Eukaryota > Viridiplantae > Streptophyta > Magnoliopsida > Santalales > Viscaceae > Viscum > Viscum album. Next base: position 1,842,575,211 of record OY728132.1, on the reverse strand, counting down.
CTCTCTCCAAAAAGGCTTTCCCACTGACACCTGGGCGAAGCACCAAAATCTGCACCTCGTGCACCACAAAGGCTTGCCCGTGGACACCTGGGCGAATCACCACACCATCCTCACAACCAAAAGTAACCAGGTAGTTTACAGGAGCCACCACAGCTCACATAATGTGTATCATACATCGGTTATTATACCTCAATCTATTACAGCCTATACAATGAGTAAGGATCCACAAACCATCACAACCCATACACATTACACCTATAGTAGTCCATAGGATACTATATCTAGAATATATGTGCATGAATAACCACAAGCCATTACATCCCTCTACACACATATATGGGGAAAACTAACTGTTGTGCCTAACAACACATTTTTCTACCAATAGAAGAGAGAGGGGCCAAAGGGGGTAGTCACCCATTCATCCTCCCACTAGAATGTTGGTTAAAACACCCCTCCAAAGCTCAGAATCCCTGGGGTGTAAGTTTCTCTAACTGACAGGTTGGAGTAGAGTATAGAAACACAAAAAGTACAAAATATTCTATAACTCACAAGCACACTTTGGGAATAACCTAGTCTTAGACACAACTGCAGGTACCGTCTCTCGGACACCAGGCTGCCCCTTCTATTACTAAGTATACTATAATCAAAAAACCATTTAAGGAACATTATTATATTACTTCATTACCTTTTTATCAGTTTTACTTTACGCTAATTAATTCATTAAACATTAATTAACCATGAACAATTCCACATTAAGTTTCATGAGCATCACAACCAAAGTCAATTGTTCCTTCAAAATTTTACAACCACATCATTATATTTCAACAACTCCATCCCCATGGGTTTACAACATTTATTCAATCATTAATTAATGAAACACTTTCCCATAATCCTAGGCATACCATAAAATCATTCTATGTTTCTAACACATGGGGCTCAACACGGTTAGTAGATGTACTACCCGTCGAGTCTTTTCCGCCTATATCATGAGAGTGGACCCATACTCCCTAGAGAATCTAAACACGGAAAGCACGTGTCATACCCCACACGTCTTCGCCTCTTTCAGAAGAAGGGTAAGCAAAACCAGCTGCCTTGAGTAGTGGGGGAAAGTAAAGCAGACAATCAACCAAAAGAAACAGAAAGAATCCAACAATCACATCCATCCCGTTCCATCATCCCTGGTGTCATCCCCGACACCCAAATGCATAAACTGATGCATCTCACCACTCTATGCATCATCCGCTGCCACAACCAAAAGGCTTCTATGCCCCCCATATCACAACACCCCTCTAGGGTCACATCTCCACACAAGAAGTAGGAAAAATAACCATCACGTCAATTGGGATATGGCCCTTCAACAATCAAGAGGATAACTCCAAACCCTTCAAGGAATTACCAAAAAATAAAATTATATAATCCATCTTGAATTAACTGATTTGTAATCCGTTGGTACCAAAATCGGGAAACCTATCCAGTAAGCTATCAAAAATGATTAAACATTCTTACTACGCTAATTTGATTAAAATAAAATTAATACAAGAACCCGTTCCGTTTTCATGCCTCTTTATCTTTAGCCAAAAAATTATCATTTAATCCCAGTTTACGTTCTTTACTGATTCCATCAATAACAACAGCTATGAAAAGCAAGCATATATATCACACTATCTAGAAAAATAAGAGGCAATATCATACGTTCGATACAATTTCTTTATCAGGTTCAAAATATTTATTATGTCAATTACATTGTCATCCAATAGGATTAAACATTCTAATAATAAAGTTTCACATAAAAGAAAGAGAAGCAAAGAATCCCCTACCTCCAAGGGTTTTGACAAAAACCCCAACAAACGAAGAACGCACAAGAAAGCCAGGTTGATACTCCATGAATCCTCCTTAGATCTATTCTCCTAGAAATATCAAAGCCAAAGATCACCATAATTGGCATCCAAACACTTAGATCTACCCATAAAGGGAGTAGATCAAAGAAACCGAGAGAGGAGGGGAGTAGATCTAAGTACATCTAAGTAAAAAAACCGGAATGATCACATACCTCAAGAAACTAGCTTCGATTCGCCAAGAGAAGCACCCAGATGTCTTCCAAAATGATTGGGAGAGGTTCTCCAACCTTCAAGAAAGGGTAATCCCGAGTTATGGCCACTTATGAGCTTAAACGGGTAAGTTAGAGGTGAAATGGTTGAGATCCACAATTTTAGGATCTAATTTAAGTACCCGCACAGTTTGCTCGCACTGTTAGACAAACTGTGCGCTAACCGTGCAGTCTCTACTGCCTCGTAAAACACTCCTCACATGGTTAGACCTCACGGTTAGAGAAACCATAGGATAACCGTGTGTTAGACACTGTCTTTAAGACCAACCTCGCATGGTTTGGCTACACGGTTTAGACAAACCGTTTGCCGCCCGTGCGAAAGCTATTTCCCTTTAGTCTTCCTTAAAAGAATCACCCAATGCACCCCCAAGTCACCTTAACCTCCCAGAACATCTCTAAAACCGCATTTTCACAATGTAATGGAATGGAGAGGTCCGAGCCATTACAATACATGATATTAAGCTTTTTTCCTTATTTATCGTATGCCAATATGTGCATGATATGTACATATTATCATTCATGAAGTAGACTGTGGACTTACAAACGATCTCATTATACTAAGAACAAGATCATGTGAATGTGAGGGTCTAGTAAAGGAAAACTCGAATGTATATAATCTTTTTGGAATATAAATATAACATTTTCTGCTCTGATTTTCTCCAAAGATATATCTCTCTGATATGTGTTCTTGTATCATACTGAGAAAGAGAGAGGTTTGAGATATTTATAGCTGTGCATAGAAAACCAATATCATAGGGAAATTTCTCATGTAAACCATCTCACATATTTATACATGCACATACTCACCATATGAAACATCATAAACAATTTCCTAAAAAACATAACTCTTAAATTTAATGGATTCATTTCTTCTATATCCAAATATTCTAGAATTAACTTCTATGAATCTTGAGATCTCATTCGATCTTATCTGTTAATATAATAAAATATTTTTTTATCAAAATGCCATGGTAATGAATGTTGGTGCATAAAAATCCCTCAATGTATGCCTATTGTAGATATACATACAACAAAAGTGTCTGAATGTATAATATAAACTATATCAAAAGGAAACCTAACATTACATAAATTATTATGATTATGATAATTTCTAAATTAATTAAATATCCTAAATCAATAGATTTATTTAATTTTCTCTCAATAATAACACCTCTCAACCCACATACTACTAAATTTTTATTGAGGTCAGGACAAACACATAGTATACACATTATGCTTCCATAAAGTATGCCTCCCTATACAGGCCCACTCAACCACTCTATGCATGATTACTTGTCCATTCTTAGGGTTGTTATGATCCCACCCACTATCCTTCTATCATGCAAGCATAGTGTGTTGGTTCTCATATGTGGTTGAGGTATCCTCCCAAGATATAGGATTATGATGGTTCTTCTACTCACATATATGGCGATATTTTTTAGTATATTCCCATAAAAATGTTATCCAAATTTTTATACAATCGAAAGACAACTTATACAGAAATTATTCTATTTTTTAATCATTCATATTATTTCTAAAAATAAAAAACATATATCCAAGAAGTAATTTATTTTTTCATGATATGACATATTCCTAATTGTTGTTCATCATTTAGAATAATCAAAAATATGAATCATCATTAACTCATCACATGTTAAAAAAATTATGAAAACTCCAATCACAATGATCACAAGTCATCAGCATAATGAATATTTCAAAAAATAATGATGATTAATTTTATAAAATATCCATGAAATTCGATATGATTCATCACATACGCGAATACAGGTTGAAATCATCTCCATAACAAGTCAGTCATCCTTTTTTACAAAACAAATCACCTAAAGGGGACATAAATATCCCCGTTTCCATTTTTTGAAATACATATATATCAATATGTCATATTCTATTTCTAACCCTTATTAGAAAATAATTTAAATAATTCCTATAAGACATATCCTCTTATATCCTCCTTATTAATCATATTTTTCTCCCTTTATTATGATACCCAAAATTTTCTTTTATAAAGACCATTTAACTACTCAACAATAATTCTAAAAGGGATAACTGAATGTAGAAATATATAGTGTATTCCATGGTGATCAGTTCATTCCATGATCAAAAAAATTAAAGATAAAAATCGGAGAAACATTTATTTTTGGGGTTTCTTAAATGATTTTTACTAAAATCCTATATTATTCTAGATAAGTAGATTAATCATTCAATTGTAAGAATATAAATCCCCTATTTAGATAAATTAAACTATATTATTATTTATAAAATATATAATTTTAGGAATTATTTTCATCATTGAGGTTAGAAATTGAAAACAACATATGTCTGCGATGACAATATTCAAGCACTATGAGTCATCAGACACATCTTTCACATGTACATTAGATATTCATGGGATATCAAGTTTGATTGAGATGTATAGGGTTTTTATTTTATGGACCAAATAGTGACATGAACTATAATATTATTCATCATGGTTATCCATCTTCAGCAATAATCTTCGGGAATCTTCTAAAATTAATTGAAATCTTACAAACCAAATACCTGATTCTAATAATCATCAATGATTGGGAAATATTTATATATAGAATATTAAAAGTTATTATAAAATTTAATTATCCCTATGAATACATGAGCCCCCAATAACACACTATATAAAAAATAATCATATTGTAATCATGGGAATATGGTTATTTGCAAATTCTACTTAGTTAGACAAATAAATTTACGAGTTTCTTCTCAACACTATTAGTTTCTAGTATGAATTATGATATTAGAATCATTCATAAGAAGGAAAAATTTAGTTATATGTGATTTATTAATCATTCTATTATCTTACAACTATTCTTGTCACATAATAATGAATTTTTTCGAATCATGATCTGTCTAGATTTTGTGTACATACTCATTTTCGTATAAATATTTTTTTCATAAGAATTATTGGGTTTTATCCCTTTATTAATCAATAATTTTACCTATCATAAAGCCAAGATAATAATTTTTTTAGCATAATAACCATACATATTACACAATTCAAGCACATATTGAACATTAATCATGTTAATTATTATAGGAAAAACTTTAACATCTTCATAATATATACATATAACCAAATAACCCATATTTGTTTTCATTTTGGGATTGACTATTTCTATGAATCCAAATTTTATTCATTAGTAGTGGTTTTTAAGGAAACATTACAGTAGGCTATGACGTGTTTATTCTTACCACAGTAAAATCAACTTTTATATATTGTGATTCCCTTCACATAATTCTCTAGAAATCATTTATAATTTTCTTCATTGAAGGTATTATTATTTTTTAGATACCATGGATGAACTTTCATCTCCATTTCATATATGTTTTCCTTTTATTTTTAGTGTAATCATTACATTATCATATTATTTTTATAATATTGTTGTATAATTCCAACAAATTTGGGGAAAAACTTATGAAAAGAAGAAACATTACAAAATTAAGTATAATTAAAATATTCACACATTAATTTCTCATTATATTACAGTATCATTAGATATTATACATGGGAATGAATGGATTAGTTAAATCAAATCAAATAGATAATGAACAATGGTTCATAAGAATCCTTGTAATGAGATTAATGTTAGATGAAAATCCTGTGCTCATGATCAAATAAAATAGGTAAAACAACAATTAATATTTATGTATGTTTCTAAGTAAATGAATATTATTCCACAGCTTCTATACACCACATATGTATGTTTCATATCTTATCTATCCATATTTAGACATCATGTTCCATCTAACACGTGATATGGGGTAGAGGATAATGATCATATACATTTCCCACAACATGCTTCTATGTACCATGCCTCTCTACGAAGGCCCATTATCTCACTACAATAATTCTCACCTGATAACTCTCATAGGTATTATTATTCCTCCCACACTCTTGAGTCCATTTGAGCATAGTGATATAGCTACCCCATGTGTTTGAGTCATCATCCCATAATACAATATTATGATTGTTTGTTTATATTATTAGGTTACCATATTTTTTTTATTAAACTCTAAAATAAGTAATTATCCAAATTCTAAAACAATACCAAGCTAATTAAAACTCCACTTTTTACCTTTTCTATTCATAGGAATTTTTTTCTACAAACACGAAAAATTATCATAAAATATTAAAATTATTTTTCATTATATCAAATATCCTCAATTTCTATTCATCATTTAGAAACATCAAAATATTATGTTTATTTATATCTTCACTTGTATTAAACATCATGAAAAATCCAAACACAAATATGACATGTCTTGAAATGAAGGATAGTTCAAAAATATCACCCTTTTGTTTAGGATGTTTTCATAACAATCCTTTATGATTTATAACATACCACATAATTTTTTTAAATATTATAAATACCATGTAAATTATACTTTCTAAAAAAACACTCAAAGAGAACATCAATAGGAATAGATAGACAAACTAATAATCAATGATAATAATTATTAGTCCAACATAAAAAAATAATAAATTATTTCATGATGAAATATTTCATATGTGGGATTTATAATAAATTTGGATGCCTAAATGTTGTTCAATTTTCAGCTATATATATATTATGTTACTATTAATTTTGTGATTCATACCATTCAGATCAGTTACCATCCATCATATCAATGATTTTCATTGTGGAAATACATTTTAAATTTACTTTCCTGTTCACATGAAAGATCAAAATTAATTTTGAATAGTATTATGTGTCAATATCATATGGTGTTTTATATTATTTTCTATTTACGAGTATAAGACTCGATTATTGGATTTATTTCATGTGATGTTACTAGATATGTGAAATCCTGTATATCGATTTTCTCAAATATTTTTATGATGAATTTCACTTAAAATATTGATGTAGTTATCTTCTAATTTTAATTTGAATCTATTTACGATTAATTCCATAATTTTCTAAGTCACAAAATATTTCAACCATATCCATTAAATTAATGTAATACTCTAATAGTAATTCAATATATTTTAATATTTCAAATGTAATGTTTTCATTCTATATTGATGAAATTTATTTCACCTATTAGAAATCTATAAGATATTTGTATGTAGCTATGAAACTTCCCTCAAGAATGAGTGGGAAATACCTATATTCTCCCATATCAATGATAATTAACCAAACACGGATTTAAAAAAATTAACTCGGATGTGAATGTATTTAAAAATTCATTATAGAATATTAAATATTTATTTTACCATTACCAAGGTTACCACGATTGGATTAAATTTTTTGACCCCAATTCATTAATAAATTCAGATGGGAAAGAGTTTAATATGATCCATATGTTCACAAATATCTTTCTCTAAAGCTGATATCCTCCATTCTTCTATGTTTTATTGAAACGTCCAGGTTGTCTCAATTTTGGAGTTATGTTTCTTGGTATAATTGTTCAACATTCATGATTCATTTAAATAGTCCTCAAATCATCAATTATCCTCCATTTAAATAAAATTTTATTGATAAATTTATCACATTGATATATTTTTCTTATAGAATATACAAAAGTAATATTTATATTAATAATCTTTAAAAGCTCTTTGAATATTCAAAATAAAAAACCTAAATTACATTAATTTATTCGTTGTGGGTTGAGAGAAGGTGGTCTGTGTGTTTTTACTTTTTTATGGAATGGTTCCTTTTAATTTTTTTCATTATTCTTTAAATTCCTCTTTTTTTATCTTATATCAAATTTATTCAACATGAATCACTTTATTATATTAATGAAAATCCTCATCCACAATTGTAGGTGTATCTTTTTCTAGTTGGGAATGATTCATTTGTTTCTCTTGAAATTGTGTTCCAGAAACTAAATTGGTATATTTTTCATCTTTTACATCTTTTACAATTGTGTTTACCTTTTCATTTCCTTTTTGTTGATTTTTTATTTTTTAATATAATTAAAATATTTTAATTCCCTTGTTTTTATAGGATATTATAAATTTTGGGCCTCTTTATATTTCATTTAAAAATTTATTTAGTTTTTGACGTATATTTTTCTTGAATAGATTCTTATATTTGTTGAATATGTGTCAATGTAAGATCATAATTTCAGTTTTATGTTTCTACTTTAAATGATTTTACAAATATTAAAATGATAATCATTTATTACGAGATCTATTTCCCTACTAATTAACTACAATTAATAAATTTGGGTGATCACATACTATTAGTGGGATTATATTGTTTTTGAATGTTTAAGTACCCACTTGTTCAATACAAATAATATTTTTTTAACAATATGTAAATATATTATTGTAATTAATTTAATTGTATCATATGATATAACTAATAAATATATATTTATACATGTTCCTCTTATATATTTTTTATTGAAAATTTAATAATCACGAGGACCACTATAGTGAGATCAATTTTCAACTTGGACGACATGGATTGGTTGAGGAAGACTCAATGAAATGTTTTATATCATCTTTATATGATATTAAAATTGAGTACATTGAATGTTTTTGAATCATTATGATGCACTCATTTTTTCTTTCATTCAATATACCACAGCCACTAGAAATGTTTTTCCCCCATGATTTTAAATAATGTGTACATATCTTTTATATATGTCCCCATGAACACATAACCGGGTGTTGTGTGGATTTCCAACATACTGTCTAGTAGAAATGATATTTATTGTTCTTCCTACAATTTTTCTTACATAATCCTTTGTGGAGGAAAATTCCCTAATATGGTGTATAAACATTCCTAACCCTATCATATTGATAAAAATTTATTTTTTGAGAAATAATAAAGGTTTAAATTTTTATTCAACGATTATGATCTTTTGAAATACCAAAATAGGAATTTTTCTCAAAAAATCCTAGATAAAGAATATGCCTCGGTATAAACTCTACGACTAGTCATTATATTTCCCTTATAATGAATATTGGAACAGTTTGGGGATCAATAAATCATCAGCTTCCCCATTTTTTGTAAATTATTCATAGACTATGAGAAATATATTTCAATTATTATAAGTGTCTTTACTACTGAATCAATTCAATTATGCATGATCTTGAAATATTTATATAATTGATGAATTCAATTAAAAGTTTTTTTTATTTTTGTGAATATCCCATCAGATGGTGATGGTGATGTATTGTATTATTTTCTGTCAAAATTTTTATATACTGTCAATGATATTTAGAGAAAAGAGGTTGAGGATACCTATGGGTGTTCCTAACGTAAATGAACTAGATGTACATACAATGGATGGTGAAATCATCAGCAAAATAATAATTATATTGGTCACCAGTAGCTGATTTTTCTATTACTCTAAGTTACTCCACAATGTACTCTGGATAGTCTATATGGATGATATATTGGAATACTGATTAGATGTTTTAATGTATACTACTGTATGTGTTGTTAACAGATGAAGAATATTTCCGTGAGAAAACACTTTATCTTAAAGTATCATATAAATATGATGAATGTTTAGCCCTTTTTATCAATAAAGTAAAATTTATAGTGTCAAGGATGTGTAATTCACTGACAAATAGAATAATAAAGATGATAAAATTGGTATCCAATGGTGAGATATAAGATCTACCCGTGGTGAGATAGAAGAACTAATATTATGAATTTATTTCTATATTATTTATAGAGTTGAACCCCATAAGAAGAAAAATACATAATGGATAAAAATATATAGAAATTACATTTTTTATTCCATAAAATACAACAATGATTTTTATGAAATTAAAATTATCATATGATATAATAAAATTAATGGATGATATAGTGAATATATTAAAGGTCCAAACAATGTATCATATATAGTTTACCAGAAAAAGATATTCTGGCACTGAAAACTTTTATAAAACCCTATACCACCTAGTAAAGAATTCAAGTAATTATGGAGATCTAATGAAGGAATTTGAAAATGATTTCGTAAAATATATTATGTCCCATAGTCTCTATCCTAAGGATCATAATGTTTATTGCGGGTTTATATATGGATAATTTATCCATATGAATACAAATAAGTAGAAAATAAAATGGAAATGTAATAAACTCAAAATTTGGAGTTTGACGATACACTGTTTCTCCCCAACCCCAGCTACCAAGTGTCGGTGCATTATTTTATTACATTGGAATGATTACAAGGATTTAAGTCCTGATGGACTAATCCGTTTACCATTCTTGGAAATTAGATTACATACATAAAAAATACATTATAATTTCTAGTATAAAACACATAATAAATAATCCTTTAAGATCACCATTATTCCCTTATAATAATCCTGCATATAAATCATAATACACATCTTGTAATCCTAGTAAAATAAATCATAAGTAATGGATGAGGTCAAATTTTCAGTAAGCATAAAAAATATAGCAGATACTATCATAAATAATCATAAAAATTAATGGAAAGGTATCAAATTAAAACACATTCCATTAAATCATAATCCTCAGCATAATATGGAAAAGGTAAATAAAAAAACTCAATTTACTTATTGACATGGATATTCAACTAGTTGAATAATCACATGTAATAATAATAATTAATCTTATAATGACGGAAAGAATAATCCTGGACATCTTAACCACAATGTCAAGGACTCATGCGAGGACCAAAAATATAAATTTTGTGAAGGCCATGTGCCAAGACGCTGGATTGTGTCATGAGACCTACCGATTATTTGAGAATCTATATCGTTCTCCACCAGTCACATACTAAGTCCAATGCATTCTTCATATGAAAATTTTGAAACAAAACATAACCATTTGTACTAATAATAGCATATGAAATGTCAATAATTTAACCACGAACCATGAATGTTATTAAAATAGCACATACATAGTCAAACATATCCCAACTCATTCAATACAACATGGAAGATTTTGTTATAACAAATCAACCTTAATCAAGAATTATATCCGGTATAGGATATTGACATAGTTGAAAATGATCCATAAAACGCTTTGAGAAATATCCTTTTTTCATGAAATCATTTAAAAGTCAAAAAATTTATAAATGTATTCATTTAAAATATGTTTTTTAATCAATGAGTCCCATACTACTTTGAAACATTTGAAATGAATTATCATTTTATAGAATTCATTCCATATAAATAAATCTTTTAAAACCATTTTTAAAATATGGACATTAATGATAAATGTTTAGAAGAATAAATATTTAAATCAATTAAAATGATATTTTCATTTTAGATTACCTTAAAATGAATACTTTTGAAAAATAGATTATGAAATATTGACATGGATGACACATATATCCCAGTAAATACTTAAATATAAATAGTGTCGGATAATAATGAGATTGAAGAAATCAACCTTACTTGGTACTTTACTTCTATCAAAGGTCTTTTTAAGCTCTTGTATAATGACTATTTTATATTATTACATTATAAAAGAACCATATTCCAATTTATGATATCATAATTGATTAATTTATGACTTTATACTACCCAATTAATAATAATTTCTATGTTAAAATAACATTTTTGGATAATAATCTCTTTTTTATCGTTCGTGTTTTAAATTGTTATTCTTTATCGTACTACTTATATCATGATTTAAATGCTTCCATAATAGAAGACATTATTTATGTATAATATATATTAATAAAATAAATATGTATAATAGACTGATATATGAAATAGAAAATAATTTTTATAGAGATGGTAGGTCATACGTACACCTAAACGATGTTTCTGTTTTCATTTTGTATTAAAATGATATATGTTTTTGAGAGATATATAAATAAAATATATATATATATTCAGTAGAATTATTTTTTCATATATTACATACTTATTAATATTATATATTATTTAAATCTTCGTTGAATGGTGAACGTGGAAATGAATATCATTGCGTCGTGGAGACGGTAAGTCGTATATATGCATGATCAAAGATATCATTCTATAAATGGTAAAATAATCTTTAATTTGATGGTACATTATATATAAAGAATCACTAATTTGTATATTAATTTTATACATCAATTATTCTCATTATTATACACATTCAAAGAATGAAATATTGAATTAAAAATAACAAAATGATGTGGATACGATAATCCATACATTCACACTTATGGTGACATTGTCATTAGTATGATGTATAGAATATTGAATATGGTTGTACCATATTTTTAATAACATCATATTATATAGAAGCTACTGGAGTTAGTATTTTAGTATATAAGAAACAATGAAATAGGATGTGGAATATGAAAATAACTTTGAATGAGGTGATGTAATAATTAGCACCTTTTCAGGTTCTTCATTTTGATTTGAACAAAAGGGCTCCTTAGGTTGGCTTTACAATCAAAATAATGCCTCTAGAATGAATTGAGGGTAGTTGTGAAGAGATTTGAGTAGAGATATTCCATTACAAATGGATCAAATGATCTTATTTTTGTACTATGGTTGATTTTGGTTAAAGAACACTTACAAATATAATTAGGACATATGTTGGGGAAATTTAATATTATTATAATATTATTTTTACCTTTAATTACCCTATTTACATTTAATTGTGGTAAATAAAATTCAAAAGTTACTATTCACCAAAAAAAACTTTTTCATCCTATTGAACCACATTTTACTTAAGGATGTCAATCGTGTCTCTCATATTTTTCAAATTCAATTTAGAGAAGTGGTAAAATTATGTGTTATGCAAATTTGAAAATGTGTTAGATGGTGGGTAAATGTGCATAGATGGCGTGTAAAATGTGTTATGAAGGTTCAATAAAATTTTATCTATCAAATCTTATTATAAAATGACTCTAATGACTTATACAGTAATATTATATGTATTATATATCTATTTTTTACTATAAGATAATTTTTTAAATAAAAATAAATATTTAAATGAAAAATGAAATTTTTATGTACTATGAAGCATTTTTCATTATTCAAGAAAAATTGAATGTTTAAAAAAAATTAAATTAAATTAACCCTATGAAAATTCTGATTTTCTGAATTTCAAAATGAAGTATATTTTTCAAAAATAAAATTTTGGAGCGTATAAAATTAATTTTATTATTGTTCACGGAAAGACATAAAAAGTTGTTTTTATAGAAAATAAATTTTTAAAATATATAAATATTTTACGAAAACGTACAAATTTCATTATTAATATTATTTATTTATGTGAAAACATTATAAATAACATTAAAAATTAATATTTTACAATTCAGATTACAAAATTTAATTGGTAAGTAAATATATCGTTTAAATAATTATAATACAAATGTGTTGTTTCACAAAAACTAAATCTTCCATTTAACACTAGCAGAGTCGGTGTTGAGCATAATATAAGCTATTAAATTACTTGAATGAGATAATGTACTATGATATATTATATTTTTATATTCTCTCCTCCTTCAATAAATTTTTTTTCTTGCAATTTGAAATTTTTCTTCGAAAATAAATGTTTGAAAATAGAAAATACATTTGTGGAAAACCCATAACAGAAATACAGTTGTTAAAATTTAGTCTCATTAAGAATAGAATGGAATTTAAAAATCATTTACAAGATAAAAATATTTAATAGGATAACATTAGTGGAAATTAGAGACACATAATTCGAGGAAAAATGTAAATATTTATAGTGAGTGATTGATGACATCAATCACAAACTAATGAACAATAAATTTAAAATTGAGGGCCACAAAGCCATAATTCTATGAAGATTTAAAATATCATCAGTTCAACAAAACATAAGTTATTTAGGTAACACATTTTTTATTTTAATATCCTTCCCCAGTGTTTAAGAATTAATTTATTCACAGAATATTAAAATAATAATACATGAGAAGTATTTTTCTATCCTTTAACAAATTTTTACCACAAACTCATCATTTACTCTAAAAGATAATTGAACTGAAAAACATTATATATAATCTAACAGTATAGAGATCCAAAAAAATGAATTTATAATTCATCTATAAAAAAACATAAAAAATACATTATACAGACCTGGACATCATGTAGTTCGGTGGTAGGTGATGCACCCTTGACACCCTTCGGTTTTGGGTTCAAGTCTTGCGGCCTTACTTGATGCTATAGGTTGTCGCTCAACCTCTGAGTTATCCATTTTATAATAATCCAAAAATTATCATAAGAAATGTTTCAACCATAAACAATATTATCCAATTTCATATTCTAACCAATAGACATATCCAAAATACTTCAGTCCAAACTCATTGTCCAAAATTTCTAAGGAAGGTCACATAACATAGATGTGAATACCTTCATCATGTATTCCATTAAAACATTATAAAAAACTGAATTTCTTGAAAACCAAATTGACTAGGTCAACCATGTATTTTCTATAATTTTTATCTTTCTATTGAGAAATTTTTCTTAGTACCCTTCAATCTCAAATCCTTAATGAAATAGTACTGTAGTACAATCGTAATTTATTTCCATAATTTATATAATCAGTACATAATTCATAGAACACTCTAATGAAATAATTCATTAATCCAGAAGAACTAATACATTAAATATTCCTCATATACTATAGTAAAAAATTATACATGACCTTGATCCCATTGATTCTTCTGAGCTATATTTCATTGATGCTTATGAAATTATTTTCATAATGCCCCATTTCCATATAGTTAGAAAACTAAACTTTAATCATTTCATTATTCCCTTTTCATTATTTTTCCTGATGAAACTTCTATCCATACATATAACAAACTCCCATTCCCTTCATGCATTTACCAAGGTGATTCTTTCCATAGTTATCACATGTGGGAAAATCCCACTTTCTCTTCATCCCATTATCCATATTTTTCTCTACCATCATATTCTTCTCTTTCTTCCCTTGAAATCCATAGGACTCAAATAATTCATTACTTATCTTATTAAATCATGATATTATTTCCTCATATGATGTAGAAATGTGAGAGACAATATTACTTTTAAATGTTGGCTTAAGACAATAAAAGATATGATCCTTCTTACTCTTTGGATCATGTGTATTGATGGACTTATCATTCCTTATAATGGGAGCCATTTATATAAGAATACATACACTAGGTTAGATCATATCATAATGTATAATCCAAAAACTAGAAAAATTTTCATCATTAATTGATGATTTTCACACATCAAGTCTCATTATCGTATCATTGGTTTCTATGCCGAAATATTTACTCATAAATCATTCATAATGGTTTGAACAGAAAATGTGAATTATCTATTAATATGTCCTAGGAGTGTCAACCATGTGTGCAGTAAGGCCCGTTGGCGTGTACCTGGATACCCGGATCCAATCCCAAAACACCATGTTAGAGTTTTCACCCCTAGGAAAATTTCTTACAAAACCATGTCCAACTGTAGTATCCAGACATAGTTGTATTTATTGAAAACACAACATAATTTCTACATTTCCAAATTATTTGGGTGTTCTTCTATACTAATCATCATAATCTATCGTAGGGTAATTATTTGTAATTTTAGTTTATTTAAATTCAGATTCCATGATTGTTTCCAAAACTTTCTCTGATACCAACTGTAATGCCCCAACCCTAGTTACCCCGAGTCGGTGCATTATTTTAATACATTGTCTTGATTATAAGGAATAGTGTCTAGAAGGACCGATCAATTTAAAAGTCATGGAATCTATGTTACATACATGAATATTACATCGCAATTCCTAAAATAAAAAACAACATAAATAATCTTTTCAAAATTACATTATTCACTTACCTTAAACCTATATATAAATCATAATATACTTTTTGGCATCTTGGGAAAATAAATCATAACAAATGGGTGAGCTCAGATACTCAGTACAGATAAACAATAGAAAAGAAACAATCATAAATAATCATAAATTTTTTTAGAAGGGAATAAAATGTAAACATAGTACCTTTAAACATAAACTTCAGTATAATATGGTAAATATAAATAATATAATGCCATTAAATTATTTACAAGAATATTCTACTAGTTGAATAGTCACATGTATCATTAATAAATAATCTCATAATAATGGAATGCATAATGCCAGAAATTTAAACCATAATTTCTAGACCTCGTTCCAAGATCCTAAATATAATATATGTCAAGGTCATGAGCCAAGACAATAGTTTGTCTCATGATACCAACCGATTCATCGAAGGTCTATATCCAAATACACCCATCACCTACTAAGTATAATTCATTCCTATATGAAAATGTTAAAACATAACATAAACATTTGTATTAAAACTAGAATATGAAATGTCAATAATTTAACTTATTACCAGGAATGGTATAAAAATATAACATCTATATTCAAACATATCATAACTCATTCAATACAATATGTAAGACTGTATTATAAAAAATCAACCCCATTCAAGAATAATATCCAGTCAATGATGTTGACATAGTAAAAAAATGATCGGTAAAAATCTTTGAGTGAAATATCTCTTTTTCTTGAAATCATTTAAATCTCACACAATTTATAAATGAATAAATTTAAAATATATTTTTTATCCAATGTGTCCCATACCACTTTAAATTTTTTAATGGAAATTACAATTTCAAACATTTTGGTCCATATTAATAAATATTTAAACCCATATTTTAAACAACGTCATTAATGTGAATGGTTTAGAAGAATAAATATTTAAAACATTTAAAATAATTTTTTAGTTAAATATTCACTTAAAAATTATACTTTTTAAAACTCATTTACAAATCATGGACATGGATGATAAATATTTCCCAGTAAATATTTACACGTAAACAATCTCAAATAATAATGAGATTGGAGAATTAACTCTTACCATGTTCATTCCTTTGGTCGAGGGTACGTTTAAACTCTTGTATAATTACAACAGCATGTAACTAAATTATACCATAATGATATTCATATTTATTATATAATACACAATTCATTTATTTCTTTGTACTACCTATTTAATAATAATTTCTATGTTAAAATATAATTTCCGGGAATAATCACTTCTTTATCATACACCTTTTAATGTGTTTTTTGATCGTATCACTTATATCATTATTTAATTCCATATAAAATAGATAAAAATATTTGTGTATCATATATATTACGTTTTTTAAATATGTATACTAGATAGATATAAGAAATGGAAAACACTGTTTATGGAGAGGGTAAGTTGTATGTACGTATAAATGTCGTTTCTGTTTTGATATTATAATGAATGAAAGTAAGTGAATGAGATATATATATATAAATTTATACAGTAGCATTATTATGTAATATATTAAATACTTATTTAAAATATATATTTTTATAATCACCGTTGAATGGGGAATAAGGAAATTAATATCACCATGTCGTGGAGATGGTAAGTCATATGTACGTATGAGCAACAATATCATTCTATTGATAATAAATACGTATATAATTGGATGGTATATTACATATAAAGAAAAAATAACATGTTATAAATATTATTTACTTCAATTGTACTCATTAGTATACCATTCCATATAATGAAGTGTTGAATAAGAAACTTCACCTTGACTTAGAGACGGTACGCCACACATACGCACGTATGGTGACTTTTTCATTCATAGGATGGATTAAACAATAAATATGGTTGTACCATATTTATAATAATATCCGGGTATGTATAAGGTACTGGATTTATTATTTGTGTATGAAAACAACAATGAAACAGAAGTGGAAGAAGAAAATTACATTGAATGAGGTGATGAAATAGTTATCTCTTCTTCAGGTTCTTATATTAGATTTGAACAAAAGACCTCATTATGTTTTCATAATGATAAAATTAAGGCCTCTAGGTTGAACTGATGGATGTTGGGATGATATTTGAGAAGGGTATGGTTGAGACAATTGGCTTAGGTGGTCTGAATTTAAGAGAAGGGGAATTACCCTTTTATAAGAGAGGTGAGGGTCTCTTTAGGAAAATCATAAAATATTAATTTCTTATAAATTCATTTACAGTTTCCAATACCTTTAAATGAATTAATTTCTAGTATAATGTGGTTATATTTCTATATCCACTCATCAAATAATTTTTAGACAAGTATAGGTCCCCATATTAACCTTATCTTATATATTTAACTCTTAGTTAAATAAATTAAGTTTTACCATGTATTCATGTATTTTTATATTACATGGTTAATATATTTACTATGAAATTTATAGAAAACCTCAAGTAGTTAATTAATTAAATATATAACATTATATATTTCTTTTTTCAAAATCCTAAATTTTTATAATATTACATCCTTTTACAATAATGAATTTGTTTTAAAAATACATTTTCAACAATTTTAACACTATTTAGTATTTGGTTTTTGTGAAAGTCATAACAACTTGATTAGTTAAAAATAATAAATTGAATAAACCATTAATGACATATTTATCTATAAAATTTGAGGATGACATTAAATGTTTCAATTTAAATTTATTTTAAAATTTATAACCTCAATTATTTTTATTAATCATTAATAAGGTAA
Organism: Viscum album; assembly: GCA_963277665.1. NCBI lineage: Eukaryota > Viridiplantae > Streptophyta > Magnoliopsida > Santalales > Viscaceae > Viscum > Viscum album. The sequence continues at coordinate 1,842,556,579 of OY728132.1, read as the reverse complement.
TTACTACATCATCTTTGTGTCATCAGATAATTTCATTATTTAATTTCTAAAAATTATAAATAAAATATCATGATGTTGGAAATATTTTTATATTTCTAATGAATATTTATAGTGGAATTTATATTTTGTGTAACCACATATTAAAAATGATCTTGTTATTAAACATTGAATTTATAACTTTTAACTCTTTTATAAATAAACATCAGTAAATGTCCTAATACAACCTGAATGGATCAAAAGGATCTTATTTTTGTCCTCAGGTTTATATTGGCCAAAACAATTATCTAAAAGAATTAGGACATGTGATGGTGTAATTTTTTATAATGGTAATATTATTTTTACCTTCAATAACCATATTTACTTTTAAGAGTGGTTAATAAAATTCAAATGTTACTATTCACCAAAAGTTATTTTTATCCTATTGAAGAAAATTTTACTTATTGATGTGAACTCTGTCTCTAAGATTATATAAATTCAATTTAAAAAAGTGGTAAAATTATTTTTATACAAATTTTCAAATGTGCCTATAAGGTGGGTAAATGTGCCTAGAAGGATGGTAAAAGATGTTAAAAGGGTTCAATAAAATAGTATTTATCTAATATTATTATAAACTAACTCAAATGACCTAAATTGAACTAATATATGTATTACGTATATATTTTTACATTATGATAAAATTTTAATTAATAATAATTATTTATATGAAAAGTAACTTTTTATGTACTATGCAGTATTTTTCATTATTCATCAAAAATTTAATGTTATCCGAAAAATACCAATAATTCACCGAAATCTAATATTGATATTATTAATTCAAAAATAAATACCATTTTAACAAAGTCAAATTTTTGGAGTGTGTAAAATAAATTTAATTATTTTTCACAAAAGGACATACAATGTAGTTCTTCTAGGAAATATCTTTTCTAAATATATAAATATTTTAACAAAATATGTACAATTCATTATAAATAAATTTTATTGATGTGATAAAATTATAAACAACATTAAAAATTTATATGTTACTATTTGTATTAAAATATTTAATTTATGAGTAAATATATCATTTAAATAATTGTAATAATAATTTTTTGTTTTGTAGAAACTCAATCTTGCATTTAATGTAAGCCAAGTCAGTGTTTCATGAAATATAAGATATTGAATTAATTTAAAGAGATAAAATACTTCGAAATCATATAGTTTTACATATATGAAGATCTAGAAATTAAATTTAGATTTTTAATTCGTCGATCATTTAATAGAAAAAAATGACAATTTTAAAATGTGATTTAAGGTGAGATGAATTTTATAAAGAAATTGTCATAGATAATTTATGATACATGTAGAGAAACATGTAGTGTCAAGGTTATTAAAAGAAAAAGGAAAAATATTTTAATGATTAAGTGCATCAAAAGATGATTTACAATTTAAAGCATCAAAAGATGAGTTGAAATATGAAGATGTTGAAGGATGATCAGTTAGGAAACTAGACATGTGTCAAAGAACAGAATGACGAGGTAGTAAAATTTGATGGTAATTTCCTATAATTATATTGTAAAAGTTTTTGGATATTAATTTATTTCAATAATCACTATACTTTTTGAGGTGTAACAGTGAAGGCACCAGAAGATGAGGTGCCTCCATTAGAATTTACAGATGGGTAAAATGGAAAACATGATTTCCTCATTGAGTGATTCTAATGGTATAATAAATAAGGGTATTCATAAATTATGTTTTCCTTGGGTTCTTATATTCAAATTTCTAAAAAACCAATTAATTAATTTTTAAATAATTTTATTTATTTGATAGCTTGCACTGCATGAAATATAAATTTAAAGCAATCTTCAAAATCATATTGAAATATTACATTTCCATTATTACATAGTAATAAATGTTGTTTAGTATGAATATGAATAACTGATTTATTATAAGAATATAATTTTTTAACTAAATATCAATGTATTTATATGTTCATAGAATATTATAATAGTGTTTTTACTGAAGTAACTTCATTCATTAAATAATATTCTTTTTTAATTTGAATTTCTAATTTTTATGTGTGAATATTTATTTCAATACGTTAATTTTTTTTTTGACAAAGTTTTTTTTCATTTTATAATTTATCCTATCAAAATTATATTAAAAGTAGTTTTTTATATTTTTCTTGGGAACATTTATTTTTAATATATTAATGAACATTACTAATTATTATTTAAAACATTTTTTTATTTATAACGATTTTACAAGGTAAAATAATTTCTATGATTACATTTTAATTTTTATTAGTTAATATACATTCAAAAGAAATTATTATTTTTAATGTGAATATCATTCGTGAATTTACTATAAAAAAATTATCTTTTTAAAATGTCAAATTTTCTAAAATATTTTTTTCACTTCATTTATAGAGTTTTATAATAATTTTAAATTTTAATCATATGTGGGTTTAAATTTAAAAAAAAAATATTCCATATTTTGAATATTTGGGTATAGATTCAGTAAATAGGCCACTTGTATTTTTGAAAAATATGATTAGTAAATTTTGAAAAAAAATAACAACAATAAAGGCTAAAATAGATTAATAGGGATTATAAATAAGTGATACGGCAATACATTTCCATCATAATTTTTATTTCATACTGATAATTAGTAATTTAACAAAAATGTTTGAATTGCAGTTTTTAATGGAAACATTTTCATGAAATGGGTTTATATTTTATTTAAATCAAATAATGTCACAAAATGTTACATTCATTCTATTAAGTATCTGTTATGTCTATAAATGGTGATAAATATTGTTTTTAAATTAATATGGCTGTCAATTTTTAACAGAATAAAATATTTTCATGATAAAATTTCTTTATGTATTTTGGGGGAACATGGATGAGATTATGTTATTTTTCATATTTTATTTATTGAAAATTAAATAAAGTCAAATTAATGTTATTAAGAACTATATAATTTTTAATATGGTGTAACCCAAAAGATTTATAAGACTATAAATATTAAATTGAAATATAAATGATGTAGTGAAAACATGGTATTTTATTTTGAAATTTTATTAAGGAAATAAGTATCTATAATAATTACACAATGATGATATAGTAATTTTTTTATTTACAATAACAGTCAAAAAATGTGATTAAAATTTCAAAATTACTCTATGTTGTATTAAATAATGTTTTCCATGAATTTTTCATTATTATTAAATAATATGTGTTTATTTGTTTAGGTTGTTTGAATATATCTTGTCTTATTTCTTTTCATAATGTTATGGAAAAGAATAGTGTGAAACTGACACTAATGATATTTTATGTAATATTATATCTTCCAATAATAAATAATGATAAAAATATTACATAAAGAAATGGTGCTGATATATGGTCTATAATATCATAAATTTTCAATTTTTAGTATAACGGACTCTATATATGTAAAAAATATAGCAATTTAAATTTAAAATATTGTTGTTATAGTTGTAATTAAAATATCACAACTATGTGTTGATAAACATGATAATTTATAAAATAAGAAAAAATTGTATAAAATATTTTTGTTGAGAAATTTTCAACCTTAAAATATTGTGTCTTATAATTCATTTAAATCTCCTTGAAATTTTATAAAAAAGATTTTATTATAATTTAATATTTGGAAAATTTCCTAAGTGCATGACACCTTAATTATAAAAGGGAACATCCTCTCTTAATTTCTTTACAACAAATGGAGCCTTGTAGATCGACCATACACTTCACAATTTTCTTATAAAAATTATTGTACTTGTTTTAAATTTTATTTTCATTAAAAAATATCATCCATATATTTATATAGGGGAGATCCATGCATGTCGTTTTGAATAATATTTCATCTCTCTAACTGGTCACTTTCTTTTTCAACTCTTTTATACCTCCTATAAATTTATTTTGTTTATTATAAATAAAAATTCACTATTTTAAAAATGATTAATTGTTGTTAACATTGTTATTAAAAAACTATTTTACATCATATTTCCCATCAGATATGAAGTGAAATTATCTCTTGTGCAAATGTACCGCTTATGATCTTTATGTAGCGATACAAGTCAATTTTTATCACCATCTTATATGGATGGTTATTATGATGGGTTTGTGAATCGATATGTAAATAATATTATAAATATACCTCTAGAATGATTATACAATATCTAAATCTAATTTATCCTATTTTTTATAAATGAAAACATCGCTCATACGTACATATGAACTACCATCTAGACAATGAAATGTGATTTTTTTCACATTTATTTTACATGGATTATAATAAGGATGTTTTTATGAATATATATAATAAATATAGAACACTTATGATTCTATTAATGTTTATTATTATATAACTTTCATTCATTTCATTATATAAAAATGGAAACAATATTTATGCATTCATACGGCCAGCCACATCCATGAAGGGTCTAATTCATTTTTCAATCCTTAATTTTTATGATGGATTATAAATATGTATATAATTAATATATAAAATTTTAAAAATATTATTAATTTTTTTTAAATGCTGATACAATGATTAATTTATAAGGTTCCACATTGATGAACCAAATCATATATTGAAAATGAAGCACTTATCACAAAAAAACAGTGATTTTAAGAATGAATTTTTAATAAATGGGTGTTGTGAGGATAAAAAAACATTTTTCAAAAAGGTTCTTGAATTAATTTTTAATAAATAATTATTTTTTATAATTGAGTTTTGAATCTGAATAATGTCATAAAATAATTGAGGTCAACTAAATTTTCGAATCTTTAGGCTGAACTACTATTTCATTGATTATGTCATTCTATGATAATATATGGAATGGAATTTTTTTATCTTATGTTGTATCATCAGTTTTTTTATGTTCATTTATTTCACATAATCATAATAGTTTAAATTAATTAACTATCACATCAATTATATTATACATTTAAGGGTTAGTTTCAAAAATTATCATTATTGGGGATTATTTTTTATCTTTAAGTGTTCATTTGGAAATATTTTCCATCCATGTCTATGTTTCTAGAAAAAAAAATGAGGTTTTCTATTTTTCTCATAAAATTATTTGAGGTCACTTTTATCCATTTTAAGCTTTTTTCATAACCTTTTAAAAAGAATATTCTACTATTTTTTAAAAAATGGATCCTTCTACATTTTCAAAAAAACATTGTAAGGAATGATTTCTATCTTATATAGAATTAATGGATTTTAACTCCTTAATGATTCATTAATTTTTTTTGGAATTATTTTGTAAATCAAAAAGTTAGTCAAAAAAATACCTCTAAAATTTCATTTCTTTTGAAAATAAATAATAATTTCAAAAATGAAATGGATATTCTATTAAACAATAATTTGAACTTTTTCTTTTAAAAATAATATACCTTGAATATATTAATATTTTATTTTACATATGATTTATTGGGATTAAGATTCTAGGATACTATCGTTATTATTTTTATGGACAGTTTATCTTTATGATGAAATGATGATTATGAATCAGGTCACTTTTCAATGAGACATGCAATAATGAAATGTTTACAGAAACCATTTATTTTAATTATTTAGTATTTAATGAGTGATTTATGAAATTATTGAACATGTATGTATTATTTTCATTATTTAAGTTGTGGGAGATATATCCCACTCTAATGCATTTGGTAAAGATAGATAACTCATGAGGTAAATATTTCATACGTGGACCTAAACTTTGGTTCAATTTAATATATGTGAATGTGGTTTTTATGTCAATATGTTTATGTGTGGACCAATATTTCAAGCCCATGTATTTATCTATTGAACTAGTTTCATGACAATATGTTCATGAATTGTCCTGATTTCATGTCTTTTGCTTAATAGGAGAACCTATTTCTACATATGCATTTTCACAAAGTTATATGTTATTGATTTATCCAAAATTAAATCCTTCATTACAAGGTTATTTTATCATGGGTCAATTTCCATTAAGATTCATGTCTTATGAAATACCATGATTTATTTCAGGAATAAGGATTGGGATATATGTTATATATGTTATTATTTTAAAAAATATTCATCAATGATATCTCCCTTTAGTACCCTTACTAGGAATATGACCTCACCCTTATCTTATGTTTTCTTTCCTCGTGTCATTTTGAATGGTTTTATGTAGGACTAATAAAGAGGAATATCATTTTGTACAACATTTATGATATTCCGTAAGACTTTATGACTTTCATCCATGTACCCAATGTCACTAAACTATTACAGTCCTCTAAAATGTGTTTGGTTAATGTAATGTATATTCTTTTAGAAATATGTTACATCCATGAATGATAATACTCAATAATTATTTTTGGTATCAGAGGATGGGTTTAGATGACATTGGGAAACTCGGATGAGAATATTGTAGTAATTATCAAAAGGATAATTCTAATGTATAGGGAGAAATACATTAATTTGGATAATGATCATGAATAATCAAAGATTAAACCAGTCATTTGAAATATTGAATGTAATTTCAATTGATTATGTGATTTTATGAAAATTATTATTATTTATCACAAAATAATTTTTGGTTCAGTGAGTGGTCGGACTCAAGAGAAACTCATTATTTCTTAATGTAATGTGAAATGAAATGATTATCCTCTTGAACAATCGAATGTTATTGGTGTAGAAATGATAAATATTTCGACTGTAGTCAGAGATGATATAAATACTACTATAATTCCAAAAGTAAAATAGATGTAACACTATTCCTTTTAGTCCTTCCTTATGTAGTGCAAAACTAAATCTACTGGGTATTTTTATCCATTAGTGTCTGATCAATGGACCAGTACCACTAAAATGATATTTCCGATTCTCCAATGTTCAGAACATGAGAAACTCCTTTTGGTTTTCTATCATTTGGATGATGATATAGATCAATTGTGGAATATTATAAATAATGTTTGGAAATGGGATATAACTGATTCCATTAAATGGGATTACATGAAGGGATTATTTTTCAATAATTATATTACATATATTAATAATATTAAAATGGATAATAAATTTTATGATCTAATGAAAAAATATGATGAAACTGTTTGTAAACACTCTGAAATCATGTGGTAGTTTTTTTCTCAAATTCATGGGAATTTTAGGAGTCCGTAGTTTTTTACGACGACTTATTCCGAGACCCGGTGTGCCCGGCATCAAATTCTAAATATTTGTTCAAGTATGTTCAGTAAACGTACGAGCGGGGTTTTATATCTCTTTGAACCGGTGATAGGAACTAAAATCTAATGGCACCTTTGAGCTCATAGTGTTATTGATTTCATATTGAGACCATCACCGCAGTTTCATTCTGACATCAACAGAAGATAGTTTTGGGGTTTTTAATTAAGTTAAACAAAAATAATGTGTTACCGTATTTTTATTTGAGGTAGTTAAAACCTCAATGTGGAAGTTAGTGATGGGGCCCACCCACACATAACCTCCCTTGGGAGGATGTTATTAGTTGGGGCCCACCTGAGCTCTTTAACCCCTCTAACCCCATTAACCCCTTGGATCCCCTAATTAAGTGGGGGGAACCTCTTCACCTTCCCCCTCCATTTAATGATCCAACTCCACCCATTTAATTAAGTGAAGTAACTTAATTAATTTTAATTCTTTTGAACTCTTTCCTATAATAAAATAATAAAAAATTCAATTATATTTCCATGGTTGTCATAATCATCGGGTGGAGCATTTGGTGGAGCTTTGGAGAACCTTTGGGAGAACCTCATCATCCCAACAAAGAACGTCAGTCACCACCGAAGAAGGACAAACACCATATTCTCCCCCTTCAACTGGGACATGAGAATGAAACACCATTGCCCAGGAAGAATGCAGATGATGTCATCTCTACTGGTCTTCTTCGAACTCCTTCTCATATGACTTTAACGAAACGACACCACCTTTCTGTGACTCTTTCAACAATCACCGAACTCGAGGTAGGGCGATTTGAGTTATTTTATTTATAGGTTATAACCTCTGTCATTCAATGTCTAGATTAAGAAATTCCAACTGTTATCTCCATGACGATGAGTGTTTGGACCGCATGAACACGGCCCGAACCTCCCCTTTGGATGATCTTGTTTATTGACGATGGAGACGGACCTTGAAGAAACAAGCGGAGAAAGGCCACCGAGTCACCACAAGGGTGCGACACAGCCGTGATGCACGAATAAGGAGAGCCGCGGCTAGGGAGGTCCACAGTGGAAGGAGCGCAGCGCCGTCATACCGCACAGGAAAGCATTGGGCCATGACTAGGTCGGGCCGCAACAGAGGAGGCGCGGCGCCGTCGCGCTGTGCGGAGCAGTAGGGGGCTGCGGCGGTGGCGCAGAACCGCGACGATGTCGCACCACGATGGATGGACCATGAGTGGCCAGCATCGGGCCGGCAGCCAGCGACATGAAACCGACTGGCTACTCGGCTATCCGGACAAAGCGGGGCCTCCCGGGTCCCACTGCTCACCAAAACCGGCGCTTAGCGCCGGTCACTATGGATCAGAAACAGGGGGTACGATACCCCCCACCCAATCGTGGAAAGCTAGGCCACGCAGGCCGACCAGTTGGGCCACCACGGGCTGGGTTGCCTCGGACCGGGCCACCTCGGGTCGGGCCGCCTCGAGCATGGACTCCCTCAGGATGGGCCGCTCCCTCTCATTTGACCTCCCACTCATGTCGGGCCGACCACTTGGGTTGTGCCGACCACTCGGGTCGGGCCGCCCCCTTGGTCCGAGTTAGTCCCGCGGACCAGGTCAGACCCCAGTTCGGACCCGGTCGGGCCTGGTCGGTCTGACTGGGTCAGACCAGACCCAGAACCACTATGGCCCGATTACACCTTTTAGCCCACATTTTGGGCTTCGGGTGTCCGAACGACGAACCGTCTCCGGCGACTAAAGCCATTGAGCAGGCCAGTTCTTTTGGAATACCCTAATTGAGGTTTGGGCACATTTGGGGTATGTTTGGCTTGATTTAGACCAAAAAACCAACCAAGACCCTCGAACAGAAATGCCAATAACTCATAGACCGAGCGTCTGATTGACGCGTTGTCTATTGTGTTGGGTTCCTTATGTTGAGACAGAACTACATGATATATAAAATCAATACTTCTTGGTAGTTTATGTATTTAATCACGTTTCGAGTAGTGGACCCTCGCGGAATCGAGTGTGATGTGTACGGGAAGCTTATGACTGGCTGTGACTAAGATGATAGGATCCTACGTAGACCTACTACTGGACCTGGATCCTCCGTGGGTTCTACAATGACAAGGCTGGTCTTGGATCCTTGTGGGTTCGACAGTGATGAGTCTGGACCTGGATCCTTCGTGGGTTTGATAGTGAATAGACTAGACCTAGATCCTCCATCGGTTCGATAATGATGGGACTGGACCTGGATTCTCCTTGGTTTCGACAGTGGCGAGACTGGGCATGGATTATCTGTGGGTTCAATAGGGAGGAGACTAGACCTGGATCCTCTATGGGTTCGATAGTGACAAGACTGGACCTGGACCCTCTGTGGGTTCGATAGCGATGATACTGGACCTGGATGTTGTGTGGGTTCGACATCGATGACTTTTGTATCGAGATCCCTTGAAAGATCTACAGCTTCGACAGACTGATATTTTAGGTTTCTACGGATATCTGCCAATCGACAGTGACTGATGATTCAGTGGCTACAACTAATCATCTCTTACTCTTTTTTATGTTGCGTATACTTGGGGTGAGCTGATTCTTTACCATAATGTTTACCTCATGTATGTGATGTATACTCTTGACGACTTAGGTATATGTATGGGCATATACCCAAGTAAGGGTGGATGTTTCTTCATGGATGTTTCATCGTGGATTATTCTTTGTAGATGTGTTGTGGTTAAGCCCATGTGTATTTCTTCTGTTAGCTGTATCTATGGGATACAACACATGTTGTACTTTCATTTTAGAGTGTTTCAACACATGTGGAATGGAATGTGGTTGGGCTCAAGAGTTGGAGTTGGTTTGTGACTGGTAACTTAGGTATATGTAGGGTCATATACCTAAGTATGATTGGTTGATACATTGAGTTTTCATCTTACTGTTGTGGTGTATCCTTATTGGATTATGGGAGACCTTTGGGAGGTCATGGGTTCTCCTAATGAGTATTGTTATACTCACCCATGCACGAGCTTCACCCGCACTTTGTTATGTTTTTTGCAGAAGATGGTCAGCAATGATCGAGGCTGAGAGAGACGGATGGGAGGCTACTTGGAGCTGGACTAGATGGGACGTACCTTAGGTATGGGTTGATCTGTACCTACCCTTCAGGATGGATTTCTAGTGGACGATCTAGGAGTTGTTTCCCCTTTTTACATGTACTTGTACTTGTTTTTCAGTTGGGTATGTATAATACCCCACTTACTATCAAAATACCTTTCTTTTCTATATTATTACTTTTTTCTTCTTGCTCCTTGTGTTCAGAAAATTTGTGTTAAAGTTTTAAAGGCAATTCCATTACTTTTTATTAGGGATTCGCCTTTGGTGCTAGTTGTCAGCGCCTGGCCTATGGAAGGCGGGCTTGGGGTAGTCACGGCAGGGGCCCCATGGATGGGTTGTGACAAATTGGTTTCAATGGAGTTGGTTCTACCACAGAACATAGACTCTGATTATTTTAATGTCAATAGTGTTAATTATTTTGGGTGTGGTTATCAGTTTACGGAAACCGGTGTTGGTGCGACAACTGATGTATCCATACACTAGGACTCTGATTCTGATTTCCAACTCATTGCATGAAAACATAGACTACATGTGTGTTTCCTTTGAAATGTTTTCTTTGTAATTACTTTGAGTCATCTCACTAGGTATTTTTTTGATCGTGGAACACCTATTTGTTATTAGGATTTCTTTACATAGTCAGTCAGCACGGGTTCCGATTAGAGAGTACGATGGTAGCCCACCAAGCGATGAGGCCTCGGTGTAGGTCCCCATCACAGCGGAGGCACCAGCGGTACCACAAACCGCTGGGATACTGTTGCTACCAGCCCCAACAACAGAGGGTGACCACCGCTTGAGCACGTTTCAAGGGTTCTTGCGACAGAGTCCTCCGAGGTTTCGAGGCGATACATATTTTCAGATGGTTGGGTACTGGCAGGAGGTTGTAGCACGAGTTTTCCACATAGTTGGGACACCCTCAGACATGATGGTGCCCCTAGCTATTAGTCTCTTTCAGGAAACAGCTGAGAGGTGGTGGAGCCTGATTTTCCAGTTTTATGATGAGGCGACCCTCACCAAGGGGAACTTTGAGGGTCCTTTCAGGGTGCAATTGGTATCAACGACTCTATGCTCTGTGCATGCTCAAGAGGTGCTGCACTTTCCATAGAGAATTCCGACAATAGCCGAGTCATCTGTAGCTAGAATTATGTAGATTACACGAGGTCACAAGAAGGTCAGATATACTTTTAGATGACCCCAAGATGTGGCATCAAGGGTGCAGGGCACCCGAGGCTGGGGAATAGATGAACAGAGAATGGTCTGTTATTCCTTCAGGATACAGGGTCATAGACCATGTGAATCTCCGACTCCCCACATAGTTGATCAGTATGTGTTAGAGGATCCACTGAGACAGAGGCAGTGGCAGGAGCATGAACATCAGCCGAGCGGTGGATGAGGCAGTGGAGCAGTTTCTTCAGTGGATGGTGGTTAGAGTCATATAGCATTACTACCACCACCCCTAGATGGTTCACCTCGAGCTTCGAGAGCAGGTGGATATTAGAGGGACTAGCTCTAGGAATAGAGACCACTATTCATGATGCTTCTAGCATCATTGATGTTATTGTTTGCGGTTGCTTTGGGTCTTTGTACTTTTAGATATAGTAATAAAAGACACTTGTCTTTGTGACGTTTTCTTTACTTCCTTTTTGTGTGGTTGATACTGAGAGGATCCAGTTAAAACTGTTTGTTTGACCCTAAAATTAGAGATTACTACTAGAGGAGACCCAGTGACCACACATTGATGCCGACAGTTTGACTTAACCTTTGGAGATGAGAGTAACGGTTGGATCTATTTGTAGTAGCGTCGAGGCCTTACGACTTCATCCATGGTATGAATTACGACCGTTCATGTCAGGATTGACTGTATTAGTAAAAGGATGTGGATAATCTAAAGGATGAGACCAGATTTCACTTTTTGGTAAAGGATAAATCTTAACAGCTCTTGTAGGATGTAGGCAAAAAGGGTGTACTCGAGTTCTTTAAAATTTTCTAGTCTCATCCATAGTCTGCTGAGTGAATAGTTTACAGTTTACCGTAATCTCAATTGTCTCAGGAGTGCCTTCTCGAAGATGTACCTGAACCTGAGATAGCGGCGTTGGCTTGAGTTCCTCTAGCACTATGACTTTGTGATAATATATACTCCTGTAAAGGGGAACATTATAGAAGATACTCTCAGTATGAGATCTGGAATTCACCTACGAGGAGAGCCGATGGAGAAACTGGACGAATTGTAGATATCATTCGTGGATAGAGATGGAGAATCCTTTCTACAGTCTCCCACAGTCACTCATCTACTTCTTCCGTGATTTAGGAAGGCACAGCGTGGGGACTATGACTATGAGAGGCGACGCGCTTAGATATCCATATGGCCAACACCTGATGGATTTTCAAAAGGTGGGGTGCACGTCATTCTCTTTATAGGACGTACCAAGGTACAAGTTTCATTTCAGGAGGAATTGTTCAGGGAGTTCCAAAAATCTATTTTAACAGTACATCCAGGAGTGGCGACGATGTATCAGGACCTCTGACGACAGCACTGGTGGCCAAGAATGAAGAAGGCAGTAGCAGAGTTTGACTCACGATGCCTCCCTTGATAGCAAGTGAAGGCAGAGCACCAGGTTCCAGCATGATTTGTTTAGCCCTTAAAGGTCCCAGAGTGGATGTGGGACAAGATATCCATGGATTTTATGATGGGACATTCACGTACATCCAGAGGACATGACTCTATATGGGTGATTGTTGACTGACTCACCAAGTCAGCCCACTTCCTACCAATCAGAGAGCAGGGTTCAGTAGAGAGCTTGGGATGCCTCTATGTACGGGAGATCGTACGGCTTCATGGTGTGCCATCGAGGATCAACTCTGATTGAGATGATCATTTCATTTCCCAGCTATGGAAGGTGTTTCAGGAGGCTTTCAGGGCACAACATCACTTGAGCGCCGCCTTCCATCCTTAGACGGATGGTTAGACTAAGAGGAACATACAGACCCTCAAGGACATGCTCCGTGAATGTGTCCTCGACTTCGATCGTAGCTAGGAGGACCACTTACCTTTGGTGGAGTTTTCTTATAACAACTGATATCACTCCACCATTGGTATGGCATCTTTTGAGGCCATGTATGGTCGACCTTAAAGATCACCACTATGCTTGACAGACCCAAGAGTGTCAGAACTATTGGGACCAGAGAGGTTAAGGGCTACCACAAAGAAGTTTTAGATCATTTAGGAGAGGATGAAGACTGCAAGGAGCAGGAAGAAGTCATATGCTGACAGGAGATGGAGACCTCTGGAGTTCGATGATGGAGAACATGTCTTTCTACGAGTTTCACCTCGATGAGGTCTACAAATATTTGGCTGAGGAAGGAAGTTATCTCTATGATTCATCGGACCTTTATAGGTCCTCATCAAAGTAGGCGAGGTGGCTTACCTCTTGGCTCTTCCACCTCAGTTGCACCAGGTGCACGACGTCTTCCACATATATGAGATGAGGTGATACATGCATGACCTTTCTCACATCATTGTCCTCGGGGAGATGGACGTCAATGATGGGTGAAATTAACCTAGGTTCTAGTGGAGATTTAGGATCGACAGGAGTGGGTCTTGTGTAGATGGTCGATACCCCTGGTGCGCGTTCTCTGGCAGCACAGGAACATCCATGAGAGCACATGGGAGCGGGAGGCTCAGATGCATGCTGAGTACCACCTTTTTTTTCCTTAGAGTGAGTTGTACCTTACAGGGAAGTAAAGATATTAGGTGGAGAGAATTTAATGACCCAGAAATTCCATGGAAATTTTCTTCTTAAATTCACGAGAATTTTATGAGTCTGCAGTTTCTGAAGGCGCCTGATTCTGAGGCCCAGTGTGCCCGAAATAAAATTATGAAGTTTTGTTCAGGTACATTTAGTAAACATTGGAGCGGGATTTTATATCTTTTTAACCAGTGCTCGGAACTAAAATCTGAGGGCACAGTTGAACTCACAGCGTCAATGATTGCTTAGTGAGAACATTACCGCAGTTGCGTTCTGACATGAACGGAAGATTGATTTTGGGGTTTTTAAATAAGTTAAATAAAAAAATGTGTGAGCCTTATTTTTATTTGAGGTAGTTAAAACCTCCATGTGTAGGCTAGATATGGGGCCCACCCGTACATAACCTCCATTGAGAGGATATTTTTAGGTGGGGCCCACTATAGCACTTTAACTCGTCTAACCCCCTTTCACCCCTTGGAACCCCAAATTTAGTGGGGGAGACTATTCACCTTCCCCCTCCATTTAATGATCCAAATCCACCCATTTAATTAAGTTAATTAACATAATTAATTTGAATTATTTTGAACTCTTTCCAATAATAATATAATAGACAAGTCTATTATTTTTCCTTGGATGTCATAATCTTTAGGTGGATAATATGGTGGGGCTTTGGAGAACCGTTGGGAGAACTTCATCATCACAATGAAGAATGACCATCACCACTAAAGAACGATGAACACCATCATCTCCCTATTCATCCAGAACAAGAAAAGGAAACAACGTCACCCATGAAGAATACCGAAGAAGTCATCTTGACTCGTCTTCTCTGAACTCCTCCTCCTCTGACTTTGACGAAACGACACTGCCATTCCGTGACTCCGTCAACAATCACTAAACTCGAGGTAGGGGGATTTGATTTATTTTATTTATGGGTTATAACCTCTGTCGTTCAATTTATGGATTAAGAAATACCCATTTTTTATCACCATGATGAGGAGGGCTCGGACCGCACGAACACGGCCTAACCGTCCCCTTTGGATGTTCTTGTTTATTGACGACGGAGGCAGACCGTGAAGAACTGGTGACGCAAGGATGCTGGGTCACCACAGGGGTGCGGCACCACCGTGACACCAGGAGAAGTAGAGCCACAGCTGGGGAATGCCGCGGTGGAAGGAGCACGGTGTCGTCGCACCACGTGAAAAAGCATCGGTTCGTGGCATGGCCAGGACGTGGCGGAGGTGAAGGCGGTGCGGTGACGTTGCACAATGTGGAGCTATAGGGGGCCGTGACCAGGGCGGGCCACGGTGGTGGAGTAGAACCGCAGCGCCGTCGCACCATGGTGGAGGGACCAGGTGCGGCCGACATCAGGCTGGCCGTCGGTGACACGAAACCAACTGACCACTCGGCCATCCAGACAAAGCGGTACCATTCAGGTCACATGGCTCACCCAAACCGGCACCTAGAACGAGTCCCTTTTGATCGAAAATAGGGGGCACGACACCCCCTCCCACACGTGGCTAGCCAAGCCACGTAGGCCAGCCAGCCGAGCCTCCACGAGTCGGGCCGCCTCGGGCCAGGCTGCCCCGGGCGGGGGCACCATTGGGCTGGGCCACCCTCGGACTGGGATGCGCCTTCGGGTCGGGGCGCCCCTTCTGGCCTGGCCCCTCCCTCGCTTCGGGCCGCCACTCAGGTCGGGACGACCACTCGGGCTGGGTCGACCAATCGGGTCAGGCCGCCCCCTTGGTCCGAATCTGACCCGCGGACCAGGTCAGACCCCGGTTCGGACCAGGTTGGTCTAGGTCAGTCTGACTAGGTCGGACTGGACTCAGACCCGCTATGGCCCGATTAATCCTTTTAGTCTGCATTTTGGGCTACGGGTGTCCGAACGACGAACCGTCTGCAACAACAAAAAGAATAGAGAAGGACCGTGCTTTTGGAATACCCTACATGAGGTTTGGACATTTCTGGGGTATGTACGGGTGGGTTCGAACCTAAAAACCAACTGGGCCTCGGGAACGGAAATGCCAATAACTCATAGACCAGACGTCCGATTGACGCGCCATCTATTGAATTGGGTTTCTTATGTTGAGATGGAACTATGTGATACATCAACACAAGACATCCTGTTAGTTGATGTATCAAATATTGTAATGAGGAGAAGACC
The DNA here is from genome assembly GCA_963277665.1 of Viscum album. NCBI lineage: Eukaryota > Viridiplantae > Streptophyta > Magnoliopsida > Santalales > Viscaceae > Viscum > Viscum album. The sequence continues at coordinate 1,842,540,399 of OY728132.1, read as the reverse complement.
CTCCCAGAATCGAGCGTGCTTTGTGCGGGAACCTTATTAGTGGCTGCGACTGACATGATAGGATCCTTCGTAGACCTACTGCTGAAACTGGATCCTCAGTGGGATCGACAATGATGAGACTGGACCTGGACCCTCAATGGGTTCGACAGTGAGGAGACTGGACCTGGATCTTTTGTGGGTTCGAGAGTGACGAGACTGGATCTGGATCCTCTGTGGGTTCGACAGGGACGAGACTGGACCTGGATCCTCCGTGGGTTTGACAGGGATAAGATTGGACATGGATCCTCTGTGGGTTCAACAATGACGACCGTGGACCTGGATCCTCTGTGGGATCGATAGTAATGACTTTTTTATTAAGATTCCATGAAGGATCGACAGCTTCGACAAACTGATGTTTTAGGTTTCTACGGATAACTGCCATTCACCAGTGAAGGATGATTAAGTGGATAAAACTAATCATCTCTTACTCTCTTTTATGTTTTGTATTCCTAGTGTGAGCAAAGTCATTACATTCATGTTTAACTCATGTATAAGATGTATACACCTGACGACTTAGGTATATTTATGGGAATATACCTAAGTAAGGGTGGATGTTTCTTTGTTGATGTTTTTTCATAGATGTGTTGTGGTAAAGACAACATGGCTTTCTTCAGTGAACTGTAACTATGGGACACACCTTGTTTTGTACTTTCTTTGCAGAGTGTTTCAACACATATGGAACAGAATGTGGTTGGGATCAAGAGTTGGAGTCGGTTTGTGATTTGTAAGTTAGGTATATGTATGGGCATATACCTATGTATGGTTGGTTGATACTTTTTTTTGAATCTTAATACTCTGGTTTATCCTTAGTGGATTCTGGGACACCATCAGTTGGTCTCGAGGGCCTCTACAGAGTATTTTTTATACTCACCCCTGCACGGGCTTCGCCCGTACAATTTTGTGGTCTATGCAGATGATGGTCCGTAGTGATCGAGGCTGAGAGAGACGGATAAGAGGTTTCTCGGTGCTGGACTAGTCGGGACGTACCTTGGGGACAGGTTGATCTGTACCTACCCTTCTGGTAGGATTTCCGGTGGACGATCTAGGAGATGTTTTCTCTTTTTTACATGTACTTGTTTCTCACATGGGTTTTATACTAGCCCACTTACTTTCAGCATACCATTATTTTCTATATTAGTACTTGTTGCTTCTGCTTCTTATGTTCAGACTATGTGTGTTACATGTTTAAAGGAAATGCCTTCCCTTTTTATCAGGGATTCGCCTTTGGTGCTTGTCGCCATCCCCTGGCCTATGGAAGGTAGGCTTGGGGTAGTCACGGCACGGGCCCTGAGGATAAGTTGTGACACTGATGGTCTTTATGAGGAAAATTTTACAAGACTCTGGAGGAATTCTTTCAGAATTATCATCATAAGTAAATATATGGTCGATGGATTTTGTAGTGGATAAAAACCATATCTCCAATGGGTGGTAGCCATAAGGGACATTAATAGCTATAAAGAATATAATCTGATGTGCTATCATGGTAGAAATATTGGTTGGGGTTATGTATCAATATCATGGCCTTACTATGAATATAAAGAATGAGTTTTATGGTAAATATAAAACCCATATAGAAAATAAGATTATTTTTCAATTATGTTCCAAGTGTGGTAAGAAGCGTGGTAAGAATTTTCTTAAGGGGACTGATAAATGTATCTTGTGTGGAATGGAAGGTTATCATGAATATTTTTTCTGAAGGGATGGGAAAAATTTAGTTAATTATGTGAATTGATAGAATGTTATAGTATATTCACCCATAACATCAATTCATTAAGTGTAATGGAAATTTTAATTTTGATAATCAGTTCCCAAATCAACATGTTAATCAACATGATCAAAGTCATCAACCTCTTAAATCCAATGACAAAATAATGTTTCATGTAATCACTATTGATGATGTTGAGAAGGACAACGAATTGGAGGAATGATTGATTTTTTATGTATTGAAATTCAAGAATAATGTTGTATATATAATTTTATGCTTTTATAAAATAAGAAAACATCTATGGTTTGGCCCAATTTAATTTTTCCAATAGGGGTTGAAATCATATTTTTAATGGTACTTGTAACCATTAAAATTTATTGTGGTGGTAACATGATATTGGAAGGTAAGGATAAATATTAATATGTGAATTCTATTTTGAAAACAATGATAAACAGGATGTTTTTATTATAATAAAATAAGTGGGATAGTACTGATAACCTTTATACTAATCAATAATATAGTTAAAAAGATGTTTATAGTATAATTAATAAATATTTTAGAATTTTGGGATTTATGGTATTAGGAATTAGTGAATGTTGTAATGAATATATGTTTTCCCTAATGTTTTATGGTAATTTAGGATATTACCATATATTAAGAGATTACATGATAATGGTATTCACATATTTGGTTTGTGATGATTTTAGATACCAGAATATTTTTAGAGAAAAATGATAATTTGTTTTTATAAATTTTCATCCCTTCTTTAATATGTTTTGTATTTTAATGTATTTTGAGGTTCATAATGGTACCAATTTAGGAAATATTTTATGTTTACTCTTTGATGTGGTTTTAGATATTAATTTATTATATTATCGTATGATGATTTATTCATATTTGATAACATGTGAAATATATTTTTCAAAAATGATAACGAGACATTGAAGGAATCACTTATCATTTCATTATGGATCTTATGGTCGACTATTTCTTTAAGAATTTTAATTTCATCTTCATTTCATTCAGAAAACGATGATGTGGAAATTGATAAAGGAATATCCATAGTGTGAGATTGTAATAATAAAATTAAATAATGTAGTAATATATTCTTAATGAATTTTCAAATAATACGTTATCCAATTATAATCAATTTTATGATATTAATGAACTTTTCTGATATTTTTTGTCTAAGGTTTTGTGGTCATTAATCTTATCTAAGTGATTTTATCCATCACTCACTATTAGTTAATGTGAATTATTAATCAATTACCAATCCATATTTTTAGGTTTTTCCAATGATGAAAAATTGTTATGCATTACTTAATGTGACATTCATGCTTCCAACTATCTCCTTTAAATGATTTTTCTATCATTTCGTTTTACGATGTTTATTTTAATGAATAAATTATTAAATGTTAAAACCAATTATTATATGAAATAGTTTTGAGGGAAAAACATATTTTGAGGGGGGGGGGGACGTAACACCACTAATTTGTTTTGAAATTTATTATTAGTTAATCTTATTTCTTTGATAGCAGGTGTTGCATGCAACTACATGTTCAGACAAACATGAAATATTAATAAATTATTATTTTTCTATTATTACCAAGATATTAAAATTTATGGGTATGAATATTAATAACAAATTATTGAAATAAATATAATGTACCACCTCAGTATTAATTTTATTATATGTTATTAAAAATTAACCAAAAATTAGTAATATTATTTTATTCTTCAAAAAATGGATTTCTTTGAATATGAGTATTACGTATTTTAATGATTGAATCATAATTTATTGAAATAATTAAATTTTATTTGAGAAATAAATATAATTTTAGAATTTAGTAGTAATAAATTAAATTTTAATGGTTTTTGGTAATATTATTAGAATATTTATTTTTCCAGGAATAATGAAAAATTTTGATTTGTGCTAAAAAGTTTATCTTTGTTTTGATATTCATAAAAGGTAAAATTTTATTTTTATTATTTTAAAATACATAATAGTTCATTTTGGATCAGACTAACCAAAATATGGATTTTGTAATAGATTTTCCACATAAATTTAGTATAAAAATTATATTAAAAAAATGATTTTTTATAAAATAATTTGTTGTATTTTTTAGTTTTATTTGATAAAAAAATATAAAACACCTATATTTTATTTTTTCAAAAATAGATTCCATTTTTTTAATTAGTGGTTCCAATTTTAGTAAACAGTTTAAATTTACATTTGATCATTTAGAATAGTAACTGTCGAAAGAATTATAACATCTATAACAAGTAAAACATGTTAATATTGATTAAAAATAAAAGAAAAGGAAATAAATTTTCATAATAATTATTTTTTATTAATGTTTATTTTTCCCATAACACCAAATTTTCAAAATTGAGTTATTTCATGGATGCTTTTTTATGAAGAGGAATTATATTATATTTATATAAATCAATGTCTGAAAATATCATTTTTCAACTTATATATATTTAATATGTCCAGATGGGGTTGAAAAATAATTTATGAATGAATATAAGTGTCCATTTTCACATAATAAATATATTTTAATCATATAAACAAATTTATTATTTATAGGTCCACTTCGTTGAGATTATTTTTTTTATCATATTTTTTTAATGAAACGTCTAGGATGCGATATTCATATTCTTAAAAGTTATATCATTATTCATTTATTTTTATGTAAATTATACCTTGAAATAAAGAAAAATTAAATATAAATAATTTATCAAAATTGTGTATTTTTTTTAAATTTTAGAGGCAACATATGCCGCCTAAATAATTTCACAATGATGATGCAACATATATTCAATTAATGAATCAATCTAACAAATGATATTTAAAATATAAAAATAATAATTTTATTAATTAATTATGTTTCTTAACGAATTTTATTGATGATTAAGACCTATTATGGGTGGATAATATTTTTTATTTATAATATATATATATATATATTAATATTATTGATGTCAAGGTAATGAATAATTTTAAAATTGACAGTAATTATATATTATGAAAATAATATTTTTATTATATTTTAGAAAAATTATAATAATATTAAATTGTTACAAGGGGATGAGATATGGTCTATAATCTCATTTTTTTTTACCATTTATGGAAAAATTTGTAGTTTATATTTAAAAATTAAAACCGTTTAATATTGAATTTTTTTTGTCATATATAAAATTAAAATATTTTATGTTAGAGTTAATCAGGACTATTAAGTTTAAAATAATAGAAAAACATGTATAAAATATATTGTTTGAGTATATCACAACATTATAATATCTTATCTCTAATTAATAGATACTTGGTAGAATTTCTATATAAAATAAATTTCTTATAATTTATTCTCTTGAGAAATTTAAAAATTTCATATCAACTTAATAATAAAAGAGAACCCCCTCCCTCACTTATTCAAAACACGTTTATCCTTCTATCTCGAGCATATTCTACCAATTTATCTTTTACAAACCCCGAGATTCATTTTATAGGTTATTTTCATCTAAAAATACCAAACCTAAATCTAATTACATGAGATCAAACGAGACATTTCTAGGAATATGTAATTGCTAAAACTGATCACTTTTTTAACTCTTCCATGCATCCTATAAATATGATATTATTATCATTAAAAAATTAAAAGTTAATAATATTAAAAGTAATTGTTATTATTAAAATAAAAATATAATCGCACTTTCTATTCAAACAACAAGTGAATATACTATTTATGAATACATATGGCATACCCTCTACACACACTGGAATATATAATATTTCATCACTAGCATGTGTGGATGGGTATTATAATGTTATTAGTGATTATGTATGATATTTATAACAAAAATATACCTTTTTAATTATAATATTATTTCTACCTTATCATCATCCAATCTATTGAGAAACTATAATGTTGGTCGTGCGTAGGTATGGACAACCATCTTCCTAATGTGATGTTATATTTTTCAGTTATATAATACATTGGTGGAAATAAACGTTATTTTTATGAACATATGGGATATATATAACATAATAATTAATATGTAAAGGTGTGTTATTATTTAACTATCATTCATTTTATTATATGAAAAATCTAAATGACATTCAGGTGTATGTACGACGTATTGTCTCCATGAATGGTTTAATTCATTTTTATGTACGAATTTTATATCGATGGATATACATATGTATAAAATGAATATATATGAATTTTAAAACATTATTCAAAATATAAATTTTATGAGACTATGATCAATGTATAAGGAGCCAGAGATCGGAACCAAAACATGGAAACAATGATTTTAATTAAAAATTATTATTAAATATGTGATGAGATGTTATAAATATATAATACATGGAATTATAATATTATAGAAATTATATATATAAAATAAAAATTTATTATATATGAATATTTAATGTTAATTTATGAAAAATATTCTTGGTTAAAGGGATTCTTAGCGCCGTTTTTTGATTAATAGGGTTAAACTACAACTTCATTAATTATCTCATTATACGATAATGTGTGAAATAAATTTTGGTTATATTATGTTTTAATTAGAGCTGTTTTATTTCTATTTATAAAAACTACCAAAATAAAAATTCTATTAAATATTTCTCAATTCAATGATATGATAATTTAAGGGTTTATTTCACAATATCTTTATTATTCAACATTGTTTCTATATAAGTCTCAACTAGGGAATATTTTATTTCTTTGTCCATGTTTTTGAAAATAATATTTTTAGTATTATTAGTATTATCTATGAATAATTTGAATTAATTTTTAACCATTTTAGACTGTTTTTTAAAAATAAAAATAATTTATTTTTACCTTTTCAAATTATTAACATTATGAATATTCTGGCAGTTATATGAAAGTATTTTAAAAAAAAAATTAAAAAATTAATGGATTTTTAAGATTTCATGATTCTTATATGGATTTTGGAATATTTTTAAAGTTTAAAATTTACTTTTCAAATATAATTTTTTCATTTTTAATTGTAGTTTTTATATAATTATTTCAAAAAATGGAATGGATATTATCATGGATAATTATTTCATGTGATCTTTCAAATTATTTTTCATTTAAGATAACAATTTTTCATGTTATAATACTTTACAATGGATATGATTCAAGGATTCTATCATTTTTTCTTTTTGTGGTTTTTTTATGGTTATGATGTCATGATGGTTATAAATCATTTTAATTTTCATTGATGTATTCTTTGATGAAATTTTTTCAAAATCCATTGTTTTTAATGATTTGTAAAGTGATGATGATTTATATTCATGTGAATCTTGTATTAATGATCCTAATTATATGAAGGGTGGGGCCTATATCCCAATGCATTGTATTGGTTAAATATGGAATACTCGTGAGGTTAAAATGTTATGTGTGAACGTAATTTCATGACCACAATTTTACTTGTGCACAAGGTTTTCATTTATAAATTCTTAGGCATGGACCGAGATTTCATGTTTATATGTTTTTGTGTTTAATTATATTCATGTCTATAAGTATACGAATGGTCATGATATTATGTTATTAAATGAATGAGTGTATGTTTTTTCTATTTGTAAATGATCCCAAAGGTATATGTTTTTCATAAAATTTAGTGATTTATGAAAATTTTGATTCTGATGGATCATGTGACATTTTGATTCTTTTCTTTTGAACAAAAAATATTTTTCCAGTGACTCAATATTATGATATATTCTATATAGTTTATGATTTTTAAAATTTATGTTCATCCTTAAAATCTTCCTTTCCCCTTATTGAGCATAAAATCTCACCCATTTCTTAGGTTCCTTTCTCCATGTTATGGAAAAGGTTTTATATAAGATTACTAAAGGGGGAAATATTTTTGGGAAGTATTAATGATCGTTTACGAAACTGGAATTTTTTTTCATATTATTCCAATGGCACTACACTATTTTTTTTCCATAGGCATGTGATTTCATAATGAAATGAATATTCATCTAAAAATATTTAATAACCATGTATAAATACTTAAGGGTGAATTAAAATATGTCGAAAGTAACGTAACAATGATGTGATGAATACGTTGCTTCTAAAATCCAAATGAAAAAAATTATAAATATAATTATAAAATAATAAGATTTTTGGATTTGATGAATTCACATGAAAGACCTGTAACAAAGTGTTTGTGAAACATATGAATATCGCATGAAGAATGAATATTGATTTAGATTTCATTTTATGTTAAATATTCCACAACAATCATTAGTGAAATTAATACAAATGAATAACATGGTGTATTTCAATATGATTCTTATTTAGGTAAGGTGATCAAATGATTTAAGGAAGAGACTTTATATTAATTTGAATTCAAAATCACATTGTAAATTGTTTGATAGATAATGAATGGTCATAATTTATGAATGTATGTTTATGAGTAATGTTATTATTTTCGAATGTGTTTAATTGAGTAAACACTATTAGGTTATTAATATAATAGTAAAATTCCATGTTTTTAGGATGGTTTATTAAAAACATAAAGTTTCATATATTTTATATATTTTATATTTTAATGATCTCAAATAAAAAAAATGGAAATTGTTGAGTATAAATGTGTGTATCCATTAATGACTCAACTAAGCTAAGCATTTTCTGAATTGAGGAAACTTCTAAATGGGTGGATAAAAATTTTAGTTTACTATAATATAATTTGGATTCAATATACGGGAATAGAATAGCATCATTATATGAAGAATATATGTATGGTCATCGATTTTACATGATTGTATGCTGAGAGGAAAGAAAATATGAAACAAAAATATATAGATGTTTCAAATATTGATGTTTGATTAATTTAGAGATATGGATTCCATTTATCAACAGAAGAAGAAAATAAGATTATTAGACGGAAAAAAGTGTAATTTCACATGAAATTGGAAGATCCATCCATAATGAAACAAGTTATGAATATTTAATGTCTCATTATTCTACTATAAACCAAATGAAATTACTACAAAGAGGTAGAAGGTTGTTTTAAATAAAATCTATCGCCCATATATATAATATTGGTGATGTCCGAATTATGGAAAAGACATGTTTTCATTTGTAAATGATAATAAATTTTCTTCCAAAAACATTTAATAATATTAAAAATCTTTGGATTTGGATAATAAATAGATGTAGTATGGAGATGTTTTCCAATATTGGGATGGAAATATGAAAAATCATTAAGTGTAGTTTCTTCCTTCATCATATGTATTCTATGTAGAAATATGTGTTCTAGGAGAATAATAAAGAAACACGTACATAATAACCAATGGAGAAGGTTCGATATAAAATAAAAAGGGGGTAAATATTAATGTTTATTTCATTTGGTAATAAGGTTTCTAAAATAATTGACCACCCAACCACTACCTAGTGTAGCTACATAGTCCACTTAGAAAAAAAATGGTATCAAAACAAACTAGGTTCCCTCTATTTGGTTATATTATTTTTTTTATAAATAGTTTGCACTAGTTTAAATGATATTTATATTTTAGGACACAATATAAATTCCACATAAAAAAGTTAAAAATAAAATTCATAAGAATTTTAAGAAAACATATGTTACTATTGTTAGTTGTAATGTTGATATTCTTGCTAAAAATTGAAAAAAATCAGAAGATGAAATATGCTTATAATAAAAATAGTCACTATCTCAAAATAATTTGGAGGGGTATTTTTCTACTAGAATGTAAACATTAAATAAGTCACATTGATAAATATATTATGTATTATATCCTACATGAGTCTATCTCAGGATATGATGGGAATGAATCTAAAAAAATAGTTTAATAGATTACACTAAAATCAATATTGTGTGACAAATTTCCCTATTTAAGTCATTGAAAAAATAATTTCATTTATAAATATAATATTTGGATAAATAATCAAATCCACATTCAGAAAATGATGTGAATGAGGATAAAATATTAATGGATTTCAGAAAATGTAAACAATAAATGAAATTGTGGAATTAAATTAGAAAATACTTTAAAATTTCAACAAAATATTATCCTTATTTGTAGAAGAATTTTTATGAAATGTATATGAGAATGTAACTGATTAACTCACTCATTAATGTAGATTAAATTGAATATTATGAACAATTAGTTAGAGACCAAATAATGATTAATAAAATATTTTGAAAACTAATTATTAAATTAACTGATGTTGAATTATGATAAAATATGAAAATTTTAATAAGAATGTGAGGATAAATTATATTTTCTTGGGAATTATAAAAATCACTTTATGATTATTTTTTAATATGTTGAAGATAATATTGACAATATGGATGTTAATGGAGATTAATCATCACATAATTCTTAGAGAAGATCCACTCTAATAATTTCTAAAGCGATTCTTAATAAATAGTTAACTAAATCTAGTAGTATGATAGACTCAATTTTATCTGAATTATATTAACTACCATATCAATTAACCGGGAAATCACATATTCTCGGTAAACTATATAAAAAAATTGCAATTATTTTAATTTTAAAAGTTATATTCTTAAAAATAGATATAATGGTTTAATAAATATGATCATAAATGCACCAAAAATTATGATATGTATGAATAGAATTGTAAAAGAAGATACACCCCCAAAAATTTTCCCTGATGCTAAATATCATGTTAAAATTTTGATCAATACCTCCTTCGAAAAAAACTGAAATTCAAGGAAGGGAAAGCATACATGTTTCCCATTACTTGTGCCTATTTTTGGGTTTGTACAATGATTGGTCAAAGAACCATTTACTACTCATACTACATATCAGCTATAGGAAAATAGGGAAGGTCTATTTTTAGGGAGAGAAGAAACAAATATGGGATTAATTTCGAAAATTTAATTAATAGTTCAAGGATGTATGAAAATATTATAACATCTAATATATTTAAATATCATGAAGCATTATGATTAATTTTGTGTAGAAGTGGTCCCAATGATGATGAGAATTTATTTACATCCATCAAGACGTAATCTAATACAAATATTGAAAGGATCTAAGTACCACCCTCCAAATGTACCGACTATGGAATCATAATGAAGTAACCAAGATAATGAGCACCAATTCTCACCTCCCATAGGCCCAGGTTTGGTGATAATCAATAATGTTATAAATAAAGGCACACATATAAGATATATTATCTGTAATAGAGATGTTAGATCCTGTGATAGGAAATTGAACTCAGAAAAACTCCATTACATAAGTGAAAATAAATAGCGAACCATCACACAAGACATGATCAACGTAAACGAAATAAAAAATAAATTCACTATATAATGTTCCAAAATAAAATCCTATGACCAGAAATACACAACAACTCTAATACCAAAGATATTAATTCTCAAATAAAAAATTCTTATTTAGTCAATGAAAAATTAAAATAATTTATTTCTATAGGTTGATCAAGACAATTATACTTTGTATGATCAAATCAATTGTCTTTTGTGAATATGTGAAAATAGAATACTAATGTACCAGTAGCAAAACAATAGAACAAAAAATAATGTAAATTGGATAACAATCCAATTCCAAAAAAACCATGGCACTCTCTAAAAATAATAAATCCAATTATAATATTATAACATCAAAAAAATATACAAAAAGGTTTCCCACTACTATTACCCCACTAGTTTCTAACTCACATGCCCCAACATCAAATTTCCAGTGATCCCATTCCTTCCATGTCAACACATTACATATCCACGAATAATTATTGTGTTTTTTGAACCATCCCTACATATCCCAACATCATGATGAGGATATAATCTTTTTATAGCAATAGTTACTATCTAGACATCACAACCAAATCATATAACCTTGTATATAGGGTACCATATATGTGAAAACAAATTAATCTCATTCACTCCTACCGTAAATGACCCCAACACATATATTGTCTATATAATCTCAAGGAATCTCCAACACTAAAAATCATATAATGTGGGATATATAACACCAGTATTCATCATCACATGGAAATTTTGACACTAATAGTCAACATCATAACTATTGAATGAGGATAATGGAAGTGGGATTATCAAACCACCTAATTCACCAACAATCTATATGATATGGAGGACAATCAGAACACAACAAATTTGGAGTTATTAAAATAAATGATCATGGGTGGGTTGGATATATAAATAGGATGAAAATATAATATAGATAGATAATACATAACACCCAACGTAAGGGGTACTCATCTAACTCCACTAATGCATCCCACAACACCATCACAACAACTCACATCATATACCACTAGATAGTGACACCATTAATGAAACACAACACATAACTAATCTTTATATATGAATCATTTAATCATCCACATTCATGTTAACCAATTATTGGTTTACTAGTTTTCATCCAACCATCACTTTATATGAATTTGTTTCATATTTAATGATATCTCAATCGGACCATAACTTCACATTTTATTCTAAATATTTCTTTGTAACTTTATTCACTATAAAAAAATATAACACATTTATTTCATCATATATATATTTAAATTCAAATCTATGATATTTCAATATTCATTTTTATCTTTTTATTCAATCTCTGCCAGGTTAACTACAAAAACACACCAGACAAAAACCATCAACCACAAACCAATAATCATCAAATCACTCGACAATAAATCTTTGCAGCCCAATAATCACATAGCAATATTAAGACATCAAAACCACCACATTTCATCCCACATAAAATACCCTACAAAAAAACCATAGATTAACTTCCCAAAAAATCCCATATTTGTACATAGTCATCACTATCACTAGAACATTCCCAAAACATATCCACAAAAAAAAGAAAACTCAATAAGAAAAAAAATCCTTTTGAATGAAAATTATCATCCATAATAATTTCATTTTCATATTCACAGAATTGGATTTCATTATATTACTTTTTAAATTCATGGATATCCTGAAAAACATATAAAATTTCAATTTAAAGAAATTAATTATCCATATATATATACTTATTATCCTTTATTTAATGATTAGTTTAATAAATCATTACAAAAAGGTTCAAAAATAACATCAATAACAACTCAAAAAAATCACCCAATAGCCACGATTTTGAAAACCACCAATGAGAATGGATTAAAAGTAATTAATATCACAAAAAACAAAAAATATAATAGAACTCCCATCCTCATAAAAAGTTAATATTCTTCATACAATTTATCATATTACGTCAACCCATACTATCCTCCCAAAGAAAAAAAATTATAAAATTTCCACATGTGCACATAACACTAATGAACGAGGATTCATTAACTCAATTAGAGCTCAACGATAACCACTACTTATAATGTAAGAATCTTGGGATTAAAATTCACTGTGAATAAATGGAAACTCATTGAATTCTTAGTTTTGAAATCAGTAATAATGAAAATCCATGTAGTTCGATATCACAAGTGGTGTGAGTAGAAAATAATGGGTGGTCAATGGTCTAATAGAGTGAAATTGAAGAAGAAAAATAAATCCATGGATGTTATGAAACACCTTTGTATATAAAAGTGTTATTTTATATTTTTGTAAATAATGGTTTTCATCATATGAATTTGAAATATTTTTATATATATTTTTGAACAAAAGTATTGATACGATGTGCGATTTCAAGGCCTGTTGTTTAAAAAAATTCCTAATATATATATATATATATATTATATTACACATTCATAATTTCATAATTTAAATTTTGTATATATGAAAAAAGAAATCATCTATGAAATATTATAGAATGGTTGAGTCTGTAATGTGTTAGTTACCCTTTCCATGAAAAAAAATAGATTGGTGCTGGGTGTTCATATAAAAATTCCACCAGTATTATGTTAATTAGATTAATTTGTTGGTAAAAATGAACATATTAATTAATTAACCTAACTAAAATACCTCTATAATGAATATATTATTCCAAATTTTCCATTTTTATCCACTTTTTTCAAATAGAATTGATAACATCTTTTTTCTCCATCCATTGTAAAATCTAGATATGAATATGATGGGTCCCTGAATCAATGCAGATGGAGATGACACAAATGAAATTACCGGCCTCAATATTTGGTGAGTATTTTATTCGATGAAGGTCGATCCAATATCAAGGTATGACTGAAAGTTTATCAATTCATCCGCATTTGATATTAAAATGTAACATGATCAATCCATTAATTTGATTTTCTCCATTTTTTTTAATTTTCAGGTTCCAACATAATGATGTTGATTTGACTATTTAGCTTTCCCACCCTATTACCATAATTTTATGTTGGTTGTGCTATTTTATTTGGCCATGGAATGTTAAAACTTTTCATTTGGTTATTTCTCCCATTGATTTTTCTAGTTCATTCCCATTTGGGTTATGAGAGACATGGATCAACATTTTCGGTCTATATAGAGCCCAAGAGGACCCCCCATATTTGTAATTGAATCACATATGACCTATAGAAAATATAATCAGGAATGAAATAGAAGGATTTATTGGTTTTGAGAGAATATTTTGTTGCTTCGTTATCCGACCCGAGACATGGTGTCAACAAGATGCATGTGAGGTGACAATGGTGAATGGGGGAAGCGAAAAACCCAAACATAATAGATGTTACGACCACAAAATTTCCAAAAATGAGGATCATAGTTTGATCCATCAATTTATGATTGATTGTAGGTGATATATAATGAAATGAATACAAATATAGGATCCACGTATTGGATCAGAAATTATATGATTAATGTCAATACACATTGTGCAGTCTGAAAAACAAACAATGTGTATGAAGATAACCCAAGTGTCTAAGATTTAAAATAAATATATGTATCACAAACTGTGTGCGACCTACACATTCCATGTAACACCTGTTTTAGTGATTCAGTGTGTAGTCCGATAGTACATGGGAACAAGCATGTATAAGATCATTCTATGTGCTTCAACCCATGGACATAGCTAGATAGAATGGGCAGGGTCATAGGTTGCTCAGACATGATGTATACAATTATATGGGAGGATTTTCATGCACCTTCCTTGATAAAGATACGAGATGGATAAGGACTACATTCCATGTGGGTCCCCTTAAATTTCATGTACCCAATGATACATTTTATTAAAACATCTATCTCTCATGTCTAATTCATTTGGACTCATATTTTGGTCCACAAATATCATATACTAATTTATTTTCTCCATAGAACACAACGGTGGGCTCCAAATTGGAATTTTGGAATCTGTGTGAGATGTTTGGATTGAGAAACTTATTATGGTGATTCTTAAAATGGACAGTTATCATACAAGATCACCATGTACATTGGAGTGGAAACCTCATGTAGGGAAGCACATTGGGCGTCTATATATTCCTAGAGTAAAACCATCATAATCAAATAGAGCATGGGACATATACCTATTCCATGAGTGGAAACCTCTAATGGATATATGAATGTTCTTAAAATAAAGGTGTGTAACCCACTTTTTTTATGGTAATGGGTCTTTTATTTGCTACTTGAGTGGAACCCCCTTATATTGTTGGAGAATGAGTCCTCAAATTCTTGATTGGAACCCTCCTACTAGTATGGGGATGGGTTTTCTATAAAATTCTAGTGTGAAAGTCTACATATGGGTTTGGTATGGGACACCTATATTCTAAAATAGTGTAACCCTTCATTTATGTTGAGCATTAGTCAACTATAGATTCTTAAATGGAACCATCTTGTAGAGTCGGGTCATGGGTACCAGACCATCACCGGGTAACCCAACTATTGTTTTTGGAAACCGATATTCTATATATGTACTATTTGACACTTTAATTCTTTTCTAGGACTTGGATCCTCGACCTATTGATGGTTACACTTAACTGTGTAAAATAGTGCTGAGGTGTGGCATGATTAGGAAGTTTTATTCAGCGAAGTGAAGTGAGACGATTGGAATCAATGATCAACAGGTTTAACTACTAAAACTATTATATATTATTCTCTTCTATATATATATATCCTCTTATCTCACATTTGTGTTTCTATGGATTTATCTTATATATACATCTGTATCCATGTTGTTGGATTTAGATTACCCTCATTATTTTTGTGGATATCTCAATTTTCTATCTATTCTTATTCTATCTCTTACATCCAACCATTATTTATTTAGGTAATCCTACATTGTATGAATATACTCACCCATTCTTGGGATTTTTTGGGAAATTTCATGTCTTATTCATTTGATGGATAGTTTAATAGTGAAATCGTACGTGCATACGAATACTCGTTACATTGTACCTCATAAAGTTCTTGGACCTTGGAGATCAAGAGATGGAATCTTTTAGCTCTTTTACTTTTCATATTTTTCATCATCGTACATCTTCTAGTTTTGAGTGTATTTTTTCTCTTAACTTTTCAGTTTTCACTATCGTTATATTTTACACCCTATAGGGTTACAATGCATGGTAAAAATTATATCTATAGAATCATTTTAATTATTTTCATCTTCAATTTTTCATTGAGATGGTAGGGTGTGTGAATAAGTGTATACTATTTAAAGGAAACCCCATTTTAGATGTGAATTTGGGATCTTCTCTCTATCCTTTATCCTATGGTGGTTGGCTTGGGGTATTTTCATCTCATGCCCAGTAGTTTTAGTTAATTGTAGATAAGTATTAGAAGATAGTTCGATCCTAGGGATTATATCTGGCGTAGTACCTTTTTAAGGATTTTTTTCGATTTAGGGAAATAGATTCAAGATATCTTGAGTGTAGATCTCAGTCCATGAAACCCATTGATGTTTCTGGTGACTAGTATATCTAATCATCGAGTCCTTGACTACTAGCTTCTCTACCAGATACATAGAGTCATTTTTTGCACGGATTAACACTGAAAACATCATATTATACTTATTTGTTCAATATTATTCATTATTCCTCTCCACAATATATATATATATATGATAATATCTCTTTTGTATGTCTTGATTAAATATTTAGGATATGTTCGTGATAAAAACAATCTAGGATACTAGTTCTGGATCGTGATAGTGATATGATGAGTGATAGAGCCTTAGTTCATGGTCCTTCCCATGAGATTCTTCTTCTAGGTGGATTTGTAGTAGCACCATCACTATTTGACTAGCAGATCATATGAGCATGACAAGTTTAGAATGGATGTATAATTAGTGCACTACGTGAGTTCTATCACCAGTGGCCATTGTAATTTCACAAAAAGTCAGATCCCTATACAACAGAGGATTATTTATATTTATTTGTCGATATCAATTGATATATCATTTAATTGATGGATCATGTGTATGGAGTAGAATACATCCTTTTCAAAGGAGGATATGGGTGTTAGTTTTGTCATGTATCCCATAAGCATGATGAGTCACACTATCATTCTTGACTTCAAGAAACTATTTTGTGAGGAGTACTAGCAAACCTATTTGAACATGATCTAGATTCAAGATCATTTATTGTTATATAATGGATGTATAAATGAGTCAATGTAATATTTGAGTTTTATAGACCATAAACAGTTCTTCCTTGAAATTATCCTGGATGGATACATCCGATCATTGAGGGTTGATCAAGGACTCAATATAGAGATTCATTATACTATGGTACCCATGTGCATTCCATCCAATGTTGGGGTTCCCTAATAGGAACTAGCTACAATGAATATCCAATTAGAGGGACACATGGAAGATGGAGGTTGTAGTCGGATTAACTAGAATTAGTCTTCTAGAAGATCAATTAGAATCATGAATATGAAATTTCTCCATTTAATTTCTAATCAACATTAGTCACATGCACATAGTCATGCGTACCACAAAAGAACAAGGTGGCCTGAAGAGGGGTGGTGTTGTTATTACGACGCTCAAGGTCACAAGATGATTGAATACCCACTCAAATGTTTCATTGTGAACATGTTGATAGCAGATGGATGACCACGGTTGTGGCACCACTTTCATTAGGGATCTTTACAAAGGTTGAAGTGTGTACCCCATGGAGGAGGATCCAGATGAATAGATGGTGGTGATCCAATAGGGGGAACTATGGGTGGTGGAATAATCTATTATATCCTTCCACCACCCCCAACAGGTGGCGCACGTCCGGCTCAGGGAGCTCACTGCTAGGTGCATAGAGAGCTGTTAGAAATGGAGGCTTATGACCTAGTGGAACACTATATGATTAAATGCATTATATATTATTATTATACTCTTTCCTAGATAGTATTATACATATGTGTGGGTAAAACCTTTATATCAATTCTTGTGGGCATGATTTGGATCTCGCAGTCGAGGCATTTTTCCATCAAAATTTTCATGGGGTTTCTATGATGAATGCTCATTATATATAATTAATCTACTAGATGTTTTATCTATCCCTCATTGTAGATAAGTCCATAAGGGAAATTTTGGTAGAAAATATAGAACCATATAAATTCATCTTGGGTATGGATTGGTGTCCTATGTCATAAGCCATGATTGAATAACACCACAGACGATTCATATTCATTTTCACTGATGAGAAATAAATCTACATTATGGGAAAGATAGATGTCATTTTGAGATATGTGGGATCTACGAGGAGAAGGATATAACCCATCACCCATCAGTTGAAAGGTGTAACCCTTTGTGAAGATTTCAATTCAGGAATTTGTATTCCATTAGATATGAATGATTTTACGTACCTCTTAAATAAGGATATTCCAGGAATACCTATGAGTATAATGGTAAAAATTTATATCATCCCATAGTATAGACCGATCATATATAATCTTTGTAGTATGATATTAGATCTACCATGATCTTGGCATCATTGTTTATAAAATAGTACCATCGAGGGATGGGATTCATTAGGCCCAGTGCATCCTCGTGGGCTATCTACTGTTGTTCATGACAAAGGAGGATCTGGTATTTCATCTTGGAATGGATTATCATCGCATTAATTGGGAATGGTAAATAATATTGACTAGTTTACAAGTATTTACAACTTATTTCACCATTTTTATGGAGTGATATAGTTTTTATGATCAATCTTTATTGTGGCTTCCCAGAGTTGAGAGTTTTTGGGGAATACATTCTTAATGTGGAGTTCTGATGTCGCTATGGACACTATGAGTTCTAGTGACTCCAATTTGTAGGGAAAATTTTCACCACATTGTAAAAAGATTTAATGAACCACATCTTCTTACAATACATAGGATAGTTTTTTTGTTTTCTTCATTTATGCCATTATTATATAATCTATGTCAAAGGAAGAGCATGCAGAACCCTTGGGTTTGATCCTATATTCACTTCAAGAAAACTATATCTATGATATCTTCTCGATGTTCAAGATCTATATTAAAGAGGAACAATTTATTGAGCAAGTTATTATTGAACATTTATTTTTTGTGCACCTGGATAAGATCAATGTTGTGCTTACCTGGGAACCACCCAATATCATTTTAGAGGTGAATATATTTATAGTATTTGTGGGGTAATATAGATGGTTTGGGTCATACCTTTACAGAATTGTATCACTTTTTACAAAAAAGATATGGAAAATGAAAACCTGTTAACTAGGCTTAGCATTTACAAATGCCATTTTGTATTTGATTTTGAGGCTTAAAAGAGATCCATTGTTCAGACAACAATATGGGGGAAGGGAGTACCTCAAGTATATCTATACCTTAGAATCTGATATTGGTTTCATGCTGATGCATAAGTAGGATATTACACATATTTGTCAAGGAGTTTGATTCCACATTGGAATAACAATTTGACTGATGACCTAGTGATGGTAGCTGTGGTCTTCACTCTGAGGATGTGGTGGGAATATATTCTGAGAGAGGATTTTATGGTTTCCTCAGACAATAAGAGTCTCCACTATGCCTTCACCCAGAGAGACACAATCATGAGATAGAGAGACTAGTTTGATTTACAACATGACTACAAATATCATATATTCTATACTATTGTGAAGGGAAACATGGTAGAGAATTCCCATAGTATGAGGACACATTCTCACTTGTTGTGGGAGGCTATGGCGTAGTTAGATTCTTTATATATATCCATGGATGAGAAGAAGGCTGTTGATTTTCTTCTATCAACAGTGATGAATCATCCACTTCCAAAGCATGTAAGAATGTGCCAGCTAGGAGAGACCAACTATTATGTCTTAAAATAAAAATATATCCAAAGGGTATTCCACATATTGATATTATAATGCAGGTAAGTAGTTAAATTTTTACAAGAATGGTCAATGGTCCCATTCACAATGTGAGAGGAGGTTATTTGAGAGTTCCACACATATCCAATTGCTATAAATCTCATTAATGGTAGATATAAAGTTCCCATCAGCATCATATTTGTCTTTTCAACATGAGACAATGAATGGTTGAGTTCATCTTCCAATGACACACTTCTTAGTAGGTGAAGGACGAGTTCCAGGTTTGTGTATGTTTGTTGAATCACCTAGAAGTACTATAGTGGAAGAGGGATGACATATCAATGGACGTTGTTATAGGGATTCCGTGGATATAGATATGTTTTATGGCCATCTAAGTGACAGTTGACTAAATTACAATGTCAGAACACTTTTTAGTTTTTAGATAATCGAGTTCAATGGAGAGTATGATGCATATTTATGTATGGGATATTATTCATCATTATGAGGTTACCTAAATTACATCTTCTAACCATGAATAGTGGTTTATCAAATGGTTATGTAGTGGTCTTTAAGATGTATCTGGTACCGACTTGAGGATGAGTACAACCATTAATCACCCAAAATTTGGGAAGACCAAACACACAATCCATGTGTTTGAGAGTATGTTGAGGGATTTTGTGATCATAAAATATGGAGTAGTGAGGATCACATTCCATTGGTAGAGTATGTGTACAATAATATATACTACTCTACTATCAGAATGATACATTTCATGTCCTTGTATGAGAGACCCTAATGGTAACCCTTGTGTTGGAAATAGACAAGTGACACATCTCCTGTGGGACAAGGCTTTGTGTTGTTGATAATAGAGAAGTTCCAAGTTATCCAATAATAGACTTTTATCACATATGACTCTTCAAATTTGAGAACTCATGATCACAACTATAAGACTCATGACCTAAAATTAGTAGTGATAGTATTTACCCTATGTATTTGGTGGGACTATCATTTGTTAGATGGTATTTTGTTTTCTTAGACCATCAGAGTCTGCAATATTCTTTCACTGAGAGAGACATGAACTTGAGATAGTGGAACTAGATAGATTACCCGTAGGACAATGACTTTGAAATAGTCTATACTAATGGTATGGGAAGCATGGTAGAAGATTATCTTAGTATGCAAACCCAAGATCACTTATTGTAGGAGGCTATGGGTTAGTTGGACTCTTTATAGATGTCATTTTTTAGGAAGGAGGGTGATTCTTTTCTACTATAAATGGAGATGAATGATCCACTTATCAAACATATAAGATAGTTATAGCTAGGAGAAACCAACTATTACATATTTCATTACCAAATATACATAGGGGATTCAACATACTGATATTATACATCTGGTAAGAACATCATCTTTTTACAGGGATGGATGGAGGTCCAATTCACAATGTGCGAGGAGGTTATGTGAGAGTTACACACATATCCATTGGAAATAAATATCAATTATGGTAGTTGTGGAGATTACTTCATCATCATATTTGTTGGTTTGAAATGATACACAGAATGGTTGAGTTCATCTCTCAATTGTACACCTCTTAGTAAGTGAAGGATGAGTGCTAGGTCTATGAAGGTTTGTTGCATCCCATTGAGGTCCTATAATGTATGTGGGATGGAAAATCCATGGAAATTGTTATAGGTATTCCATGTATAACTATAATCCATAATTCTTTCTGGGTGATATATTACTAAATAATGATTGCAGAAGACAACCTATTTATTATAGAATATAGTTCAATGGACAGTATGAGGAATATATACATATGAGATATTTTTCATCATTTGGAGGTGACAACCATTATTTTCTCTCACCATGATCGACCGTTATATTAATGGTTATGGAGAGGTATTTAGGAGGTATTTAGTACCCATATAATGATGAGTAAAACATTTCAACACTTGGAATTCTAGATGACCAAACACACTATCCATGTTTTTTATTGTATGATGAGGGATTGCATGTTAGAAACAGATAGAGTTGGGAGGATCACTTTCATTTGGTAGTGTATGTGTACAATAATGACTAAAATTGTACTATCATCATAAAATATTTCATGTCCCTATATGAGAAACCCTAATAGTAACCCTCGTGTTAAAAATAGATATGGGAGGCTTCTCTTGTGGGTCATGACATTATTCTGGTGACAATGGGAAAATTTAGGGTCCTCCATGAGCAGATGAGGATTGTTCAGAAGAGGTAGAAATATTATATAGATATCCATCATAGGTCGTTGGAGTTTGAGATGAGATAAAATGTATTAAATATAGTGTCCCCATGATGAGTATTTCTATGGTTATTAAGAGGAGGAAATCAATCCATGAGGTTAATCTAGTTGTTCATGATCCTATAGATAGTTAGAGAGGTTTCTATATTCTCTCCCTATAACAAGATTTGGAGTTGGTGTATGGCTTCTTCCACGTGTCATTTCTTTGGAGATATGTGTATAACCCCACACATAATATTAAATGGGTATATCTAGACATTAAGGATGGAGTTACATTTTCATAGATGCTACTAGAGAATGGCGATTGATAGGAGAGGAGAATGAATAGATGGACTATACCCTTGGTTCATGATCTATGTAAACATAAGAGTTTCCATGATAAAACCTGGGAAAAGTAGATTCATATGTGGGCTGAGTATCCTGAGGTTTTTTTATTCTTTTTTACTTTTCATGGATAGATGTCTTAGTGTAGGGAATTATGTAGAGACCCATTTATTTCCTTTTATGACTTTGCAATATTTCAAAATATATTTTCAGAGCCAGGAGGTGAGACCTTATTAAATTACAAGTCCTCCTGTGCAATGAATTAGTTTTTTTAAAAATTTAAATATATTTTATAGTTTTTACACGTAGTTTCTTAATGAAAATGGTGTAATTAAAATATACAATACTCATATTAGAAAATTGGGAGAAAATTTGAGTTCGAAATGTTATTTCTACCCTAGGGCCATCCTAAAAAAGTTCAGTGTGGGGTGTTCGAATTAAATGACCATTGAATGTACATTCAATGGATCAATTACTAAATTCAAAATAAATAATTTATTAATTAGTGTAACACAAATAGATATAAATATCCCCTTTATACGAAATTATTCATGGATATCCAGTTTCACAATAGATAATTGATCACCTCTTCATCCTCCTTCTGTAGGCGAATCAAGATCCTAAGATGAATTGATCCCAAATTGAAGTAGATTGAGATTCCATTAAAATTATGACCCCTCTCAATCATTGGTGAGCACATTAAATTTTTATGGATGATCCAATATCACGGTTAGGCTCATCATTAATTGATTCAATATCATATTATTAAATTTAATATCTTGATCGATCATTTTTATGTGTTGAAAATGTATTAAATTTTATTCCACCACTTACTAATGATAATTTGGATATTTAGTTGTCTCAAACCAGTACCCAAATTTTATATCCATTAGATATTAACACTATTTCAATGGATGATAACCCATTTATTTTAGTTATTTTCTCCATATTATTCATCACATTTTCTACCATTGTACTATGAGTTCCAAGGCATGAAGTTATCTAGGGACACCAAGCCCTATCAGACCCCCAGTTTCATGGAGATATCGCATAGAAAAAATGAAACACAGAATCATGGTTTCAATATATTGGTTTATGGTATTATGGTGATTATTTTTTGATATAGTATCCAATCCAAGACATTATGGAATTGAGAGGTGTCCAAGGAGATAATGGTGTTTGTGGGATGAAAAACTCTAGAAGGAATTTATTTTCCATCCACAAGTTTGAAGTCAACAAAAAAAAGAGATAGAACAAACATTTATGGATGGCTCTAACTTGATATCAGGAGACAAAACCCTAAATATAGGATCCATGGAATGGATCATGAATTTTGAGAAGAAGTTCACCACACTCCATATAGTCCAAATAACTCATTGTGTGTCAGAACTTTGCTATGGAGACTATAGTTTCATTGAAATATAAGTAACAAATGATGTATGGGACCCCACACACCATATGACATATGTTATGTAGACTTCGTGTGTACTTAGAGGGTATACAAGAATGTGAATTGGAAGGCACATGTTTGGGGTCATAGTTTATTTTTACTTGGGTGGGGAGCCATTTACCTAAAGGGACGCTACAAGACAATGTATTGGGACCACTCAATGGTTAGGTCAACTCACAGACCATGTTCTTGAAACCTTTTAATGAAACATCAACCTATCAATGCTCATTCATTTGGACTCGAATTTTGCCTTTAGAGTATCCTATCATGATTTATTTCTATAATAAACATGATGGTGGACTCTATATTTGTAATTTTGGATAAGATATGGTATGTTTAGAGGGGAAACTTCTTTAAGAAATTCTCCATGATGGTAGTGATGAGGAATAATCACCATGTACATTAGAGTGGAGCCTATCTACAGGGTAGAGATTGGGTAATCTATCTACTCATAGAGTGGAACCCTCCTACTTAGATAGGACATTGGTCCTCAACATTCTAATAATGTTAAACCCTTATATTGAGACAGAGAATGAGTCATCATCTATGAGGGTTGTGTCCTCTTACAAGGTTGGGCATGGTTCCTCTATCTTCAACCAAAATGGAACCCTATTGATGTTTCGTGGAATGGGTCCTCAACATTTTGAGTGTAAACCAACAACTGTGTTGTGTATGGGTCATCTTCATACAACAAGATTGGATACCTCATTATGGATTGGATATGGTTCCTCTTCATCCTAATAATGATGAACCCTCCATCTAGGCTAATAATTGGTCCTCTATAGACTATTGATTAGTACACAAAGGTGGAGTTTGGGAATGAGTCCTCATTCATCAGAGTGGGGAATACCATTAGAATTAGGAAATGTGTACTCTAGATATCTAAAATGTGGAAACCATATATTATACAGGGGAATTTGTCTTCTACCGAGATATTGTTCCCCTATTTCTATGAAACATATTGGAAAAGTGTGGCCTGACATGGATGTTTTCTATCTAGAAGATGAATGAGATGTATGGGATCGATGATGTGCTCTTTGAACTATTGGAACTCCTATAAAGGTAGTCTTATGTGATTTAGTTCCAAATACCTATCATTTTTGTTTCTTTGGTTGAAGAATATATATAAATATGTATCCATGTTACTAGATTCTGTTTAATCTCTAACATTAGGTTGAGATTTATTTTTACTATATAATATTATTGTGTCTATTATTTCTCCCATTTTAGATTTTTTGGTTTCCTACTAAATACATATATACTCACCCCTCAATAGACCTTTCCCACACGTGTCATGTCTTATACAGAAAACGTACAACTCAGTAGCGATATCATAGGATCAATATGAGTACTTGGTGGATTGGATAACATATGGTGGTCAATGATTTTATATTTTGATCTTGGATCTCTAAAAACATTATGTTTTATAGTTTCTTCAAGATTTAACATTTTTAGTGGGGTATTTATTTTTCCATTTTAATTTTCAAATTTGATTTTGGTACTCTTGAACATTGTAGTCATTTATCGTTCTTGGATTACATTCTAGTTATTACATATTTTTAGTATTATTCCCCTTCACTTATTCATTGAGATGGTTAGGTGTTTTAGTACATGTAAATTAGGGAAAGGATTACTTATGCAAGATATTCCAGTCAATGATTGTCACATGTACCTATAATACAGAAGCCTTGTTAGGGTAGTTACTGATTTGATCCATGTTGGGTCTATTTGTAAAAACCTTATCCATAATGTGGGGGTCCATAAAACTAACTTGGTGATTTGGTTGAAATATTAGATTTTGAATTCATGATTCAATCCCATAATTCATAGTTGTTTAAAAAAAATCATTTTGACTACCACTTTATTCAGCTTCAAGTCATGGGCTATGGTATTTTGGAAACCAAATTCCCACCAAGTCCATATAATAATGTGTAGCACCAAAAACTATGTATTTTTACCAAAAAACATTTTCCACCGTAATGTTGTGACCTATTTCCTACCCATATGTCATAGGGTGACTGCCCAATTAAATTCCAAAAAAATGAGGACCTTTTACTTTTCATGGTGTATCATAAAAACAAACAACTAGATCCACAAAAAATATCCCCCACATCTCGATCCAGAAGAACATATCTCATGCTAAAGCCTCCAAGTAGTCACTGAAATGGTGAACACCAAGCTTACCAAAATAGAATAATGACCATATCAATACAAACATTGTTTCATAACAACAAGAATAGCTCCAAACATAATATTAAGAAATAAAAATTCTATTAAATAATATTTTTATGTATTTATAGATCGAATACATCACATTTTATACCTATAAAACAATTAACATCATCATGGTATTAGACAAAACCAAAATAGGTAGAGTTATAAGGTAGTATCTAAACAACCATATAAATAGTACTCTCTAGGATCTCATTACAACCCAAGTAAAACAACTGATGTACTATGATAAGAAAGTCAAAAAACATAGAAGTTATAATAATTCCACAACCCATACATTTAATTACCAAATGAAAAAATAAAAAATGAAAACATAATTAATGTCATGACATTTAGTAGGAATCTGTATATCATGTTCCTATGTAATATATTTCTAGAAACCATTTCACCAAAACATAGAAACCCATGTGATAAACCACCAAAAAAATACTGTATCTAGATTGTCATGGATCTTGATTTTTCTATACATGAAGATTGCATCATTCATGATATCCATCCCTCCCCATATAATGATAAGGGAGTCATAATGAAGATACATATATAGATGAGATATGCAGATGACATCATTGATCCCCTACATCAATGTTTAATGAACCAATTAATATTCAAACTCTATAAAACTATCCAAAAACATGAAAGGGCCATTAAACATTGGGAAAATATTACTCCCCATCCAAACCACCACTACACATGATGAAGGTAAACCATCAATAACACATGGCCTCCTACCTTAAATTGTAGGGACATGCCCCAATGATGATGATATTATATATTATAGTCTTCTTCCATATTTATCCACTCAATAACTATATAAATAATCTTTATCATGATATTAAAAACATTATTACAAATAAATTATGACTCCCCAACCATATTCCCACACAATAGAGAAAAAACCCATCTATAAAAATCCAAATATGGGGGAATTCCAATGGATGGGTGAAAAACATTATTATTGGAAAACTCAATCATTTTTAACTGATTCATCTGTGGTCCCAGGTAATTCAATACCTACATATCCAATATATCCTTTTGGGTTATGATAGACTATTTTGTATTCACTTCTTAAAAGGGTTGAAAATTATTTCAAAGACATAAATAGGATCCAATCACATACTACAATAATATCAAGGAACAAGATTAAATTGTGTATCTAAATCAGAAATGTTTTACCTTGGAACATCCATGATGGAACCAAAATTAATCCATATACTTCCATGTATGATAATATGAAAAATGTGACCCACATATCCCTAGAAAAATTGGAAGCATCATTATATTATAAATGATCACCCAAAAAAATAGATCCCCTATGGGAAAGAGGTATCCATGTCATTAAATAAATTGATTTTTTTTCATACATCCACTCTGGTACATAAGATGGATAGAAAATATATAAAAAATAATTATACACATCCTTCCCACGATGAAAAAATATACACAATTACATCAACAATGATACTTCCATATTTATCATAGCAATCCAAAACAAACCTCTTATTCCAAAATACATCTTGTTCACACCTTCATAAACAATCAAGGGACATATATGAAACATAAAGTGAACTCCATCACACATACATGCAGGATTGAATAGCCTCAATGAAAATAGCATATGAATCTAACTATTTTCTTAACACAACATTTTATAATTATTATGGAGGACACAGTCTTGTATCACCTCCTCCTATACCTGTCCACACTAATGACTCTACTTTACACAAAATAGATTAAACCCTTGTCATAAAATAAATATACCATTTACTATTATCCTTATTTTCATTAAGACCCTTTACATCCCCCCTTTCCAAGCATTACCATACCCCCTATATGTGGAACCCCATACTTCATTCTCATCACATCTTCTACAACCTTTACATTACATGAGGTGTAGAAGATATTAAAATTGTAATCATGGGGAATATCCATAAAAAATTACAATATAGGACATATAACTTGTTTATTAATGGAAGAATTCATCTTATTATGACCCATTAATATTTTAAATAACTCACCAAGGAGGTAATTCCACTTCATTTTTAGGTAGAACACTATTGATATATGATCTGTAACATGGATGGAATTATTATTCAGGTGGGTATACAACTAACTATACCCATAATAAGTATTTCCATTTTTTAATTTAATAATATTTACAATCTTATATTGGATGAATCGAAAAAGACCACTAAAATCACCCCTTCCTCTAAAAAAATACACTTGAGTACCGATCAACATCTTATTCAGGTAGTATAAATATTTTCATAGGTATTTGTTCTGATAAAATCTAAATTTTTCACTCTCAAAGTGGTTAAATAGAAATAAACATAAGTGGAATTGTTTATATACCTTTGATAATATCCCACAAGAATAATTAATTTTTTATCTCCTGCCAAATTCTTGTGTGTCGCCCAAAAAACAACTACCTCTTCCATTGATGGTTCCAATACCACAAACTGTTAGGACACCACATTCACATGTAAATGAACATAAAATATCCAATTGTTTTAAATTGGAAAAATTAAAATGTGGTTAGTTATGTCCAAAAACATATTTGATAAATCAATAATTATTGGAATGATCCCCTACCAATCTTAAGTAGATAATAATTTCATCGATAAACTTGACCAGTAACTAATCCATGAACTCACTAAAGAAGAAGTTAAATTCTCTCAGAAACACTTCTAAGAGATTCAATATATTACATGGTATGAGTAAAAAATATTAATTTATCATCCTTATATATCATGGTTATCTTCAGTGTATCCTAATCTATTACCCTCATTTGATGACATCCAAAACAGACTTTTACATTCCAAAACATGCTTGACCCCTTAAGATAACTGAAAAAATAATCTATCATTTGAAGGGTGTAACAATTATTTATTGTTACAAGACTCAACCACATTATGTATTATAAAATAAACATACTACCAGAAAATTAGTTTTCAAAAAAACACTTGGGAACCCTAAGGGGACACACTAGAGTAGAAGAAACTATTTTTCATCTAATCATCAACTTAGAGTATTAACTCCCTCAGCACCTTCAGTGAAGTCTTATAAGGATTCAAAAAATTGGAGATGATCCAAGTTGAAAGTCTGTACCATGGTGGAAATCACAATGAGGGAGTATTCCTAAAACTATATCTTCAACGATATATATAAACACCTCATTGGCATTAAGATCCCCCCAAATATATTGGATTCCATTATAATCTCTTCCAACTAAAAGAAAAGAGGTTTGACTCACTACCCCACATATGGTAGCACCACCACTAATGGGAACCAATCATTGGCCTTCCATGTTATTGAAAACAACTCATCTATGAAATTAATTAATGAGTTCATACATGAAAAATAGATAGCCTAGGACAAGTGAAAAATTATATGGTAGAATCTACAACATAAAGAGGTCCCTCATCAATTTGAGATGTTCCATCATTAGGAAACCTCCTTGAAAACATAAAAAAACATAATGACCACTAAATGGATTAGGTAAAAACAAGTGCATTTGATGCCTCTCCACCTATATTCATAACACATGGACTAATGTATGAGAAATGAATATGTTCAATGATCTAGAATAAAACAAGGACAAAACTACGGTAGATGATATGATGATCATACCTTGAAAAAATTTGGTCTCGCTTCTGTTGGCACTACAATAGAATTTATATTCATGTGCTAAGCTTCCCCACCTCACTATTGACATCCTCTATGGTTGTGATCCTATCCATATCCTTCAAGGTGAGGTACATCATATGTATAACCTCTACGAGATCCATATTATATATCCTTTGTTAACACTTGTGATCTCTACAACTGTTATGAAAATGTGGGGAACTAATTAAAAAACTAAACTGACCTCCCTGAGTGTTCATGCACTAGGATCGATGGCTTCCATAAGCCCCACATGAGGGACAATCAAACAATAATCCCATGGTAGATGCATGGGAAATAATGTCCCTGAAAAAAAAATGATGGAAGTTGTTGTGATTGAATCTATTCTAATCAGACTCTAGAATATCCAAGTATCTATGATCCACTTCCTAAATTCCTCCTCATTTATAATCCCTTCTAGTTATTCTCTCATGGAACTCCTCCTTGAGAGTGAATCCATTCGATTAATAATTGTATCTTCTATAATATCATGTACATAGAATGTATAAATTTTTTGATGAAAAATCATTTTGTGGGGCCCATGACCTACTATATACATTCTTCTCTATAATCCTTATTTGGAAGGAGATCAAAAAATAAATAAAATGGTTATGAAATGTAATATCCACCTCTCAAACTCTCAATATTTCCTTTTAATTGGAGGGTATACACTTACTCTATAGTCACTTCATCATTAGTGAGTGTAATAATTAAATAAATACTTTATAGGTTTCATCATAATAAAACATTTCTTCTTATTGTTAACTAAGATACTTCATCCCCTACTGTCAAAAAGCTCCACTTATCTGGATAACTGTTAATGGAACACATAACTCAAATTTTTCTCAAATTAGAATAGATAATATCTCAAGATCATTCATCAAATGAAACTTATATCGATCATAGGGGGCATATCATTATTTACTAGACTCTATAATTAAAATGCCCCAATGGCTCTAAACCATACCACATCATATTCTATTTATTATTTCATTTGAAATAGAATAAGATAATCCTGATAAGCCTTTAATTTAAACTTTGCATGTGGATTGTGACCAGTTACAATTCCTAAAATTATAATGGAATCCCTAATCAAATTAGTATATAATATTTAGATTTTTTTAATTAGATTCCTTATGACTTCACAAAACAACCATGATTTGTCAAAAAAATAGAAAAAATGAGGCATAAAAATAATATAGGTCTCTAACATACTAGTAGACCCACATAAATCTTTCATTCATTACGCACATATTCCTTGAGTCATAACATGAGGGGACGATAAATATTATTTACTAGATTTTATACTATGTATATTTCACACCCCCTAATATCTGATACCATTTCACTACAAACCCATTAATCAAAAAAAGATTTACATCATGATCCACCCCATACCTCAAAAAAATAGGATTACCATTCATTGATAACAGCTCTATACAAGGGTATATAGGAAACACTAAAATTTATTTAAGAGATATAACATCTCATGACTCCCGCCTTTAGTAGGACGTTGTTTGATACTAGTATTGTGGGTATAAAAAAAGTCACACATAATACAAACATTACCCTCAATAGAAAAGTTAGATTAAGAGATGGGATATAAATCACCAACTACATTATCCCATAAATTAAATTAAATTTAAAACCATCCCTCAATGAATGTAAAATTTTAAATGAATATAAATAATGTCTCCAAATAATGTATTAAAAGAAAACCGTTTGGATGTAATGAAAAAATATATTTAATGCTCAACTTATAAATTCCAAACCAACACGTCAATTTAATCATATAAAACATTTAAAAATTCATATATATGTAGGGTGAGATAAAAAATTACATTACAAGATAATACACATGGCCTCTCATTCATATGTGATAAAGATATAAAAAAACAATAGTGAAGAAATAACCAAACCAACAGGAACATAAAATAGTCAACTACAAAATCCCAACCTTTTTATAACCCTTTCAAAAAAATGATGCATCCATGTATAATAATATGGAAGTAAACTAATTTATGAAAAGGATCATCCAAACCACAAACCAATTGATTTTAAACTATACTTACCTAACATCAAACATCATTTTATCCCATTCCATCAATCTAATTACATTACATATCCATTTATATCTAATATGGATAATGGGACATCTCTATGAATCCCAACCCTCACAAGGTATATATTCTCATGTTATAATTAAAAATAACCACGTATCACCATTGTATCACATATGTTGGGAAATATTGTGTCAAGAAGGTAAATGAAATCGACCACATTCCCACCTCCTACTATTTATAAACCCTACTACATTCCATATCACCATCATCATTAGGCATCTCCAACACCATTCATCATCATCAGGATTCATCTCCAACAACATAAATCATCATAAAATAGAATCTCAAACACCATACATCTCAACCAAAATATTATAGGAAGCGCATGGAAGAGGGGATACACAACCATCTATTTCACCACAAACCAGGATTTTGGAGAAAAACCATGAACCGCATATTATTTGTGAATTGGTAATGTAATCCAAATCTAGTTTGGTGTGTATAAAAAATCACCTGAAAATAAATTATTCATATATCATATATATCCCCAATCATAGGGATTTAGTTCCAAATCCACAAGTAAATCATGTTACAATTCTACAACATCTCAAGAACTCTTCCATCAAAAACATAAAAAAATAATATAACACACCAAAAATAAAATTCATAGATAAGACACATTTCATCATCAAGTTTCATGATAACAAATTCTAGGTCTACAAGTAATCAATTTACTGCCAATAATTAATAATCAATTTCCCATTTCTGGATAACCTAATATTACTAACTCTTCCATTTCAATTATACAGAGACATTACTAATTTTATAAATTAATCCAAATATAAAAAATTGATTCCATCCCACACTATTATAATTTTAATGAAATTTCATTTGAATTTAAATCATTAAAATATAATTCCATATATACCAAAGAAACTACATTAATGCCCCCCAAAAAACATCCACTAAGTACCAATAATCTTCACATATCATTATAGACAATATATAATGGCCAAATATATATATATAATAACTACACATCCCTAAATCCACATATTTACTCATATCACATACCATAACAACAAAAAATTGATTCAATTCCCAACACATTAATATTTAGAACTCAGTCACCACCAGCACCGAATCATTTTCCAAAAATATCTCCACATAAAAAAGAATTGAAATTATTAAATCTTACAATACATTAACTTAAATTTCATATTTTATAAGAATCACATTATCAAATTCAAATAATAAAATTTCTTCATATTACTAATAACTATTAGGGATATTCTGAAATTATTCATCTTTTTGGAAACTCATTCAATATCTACATGCAAGTTACAATAATTTTATTAACGGTCAGTATAAGAAATCATCATAACAATGTTTACAAATCAATTTAGTCACAGATCAGATAAGGCTTTAAAAATTCATGATCATTGTAAAAAACATTAAACCTGGATAACAAAATAATAAAAATAAAAAACATGTCTCAACCCCCATACCCATTAATTGTATATTATTAAGAATATTTAATTGATTATGTCGACCTATAGTATTTACCAAAATGAAGAATAAATATGAAATTTAAATATATGGACATAAGAAAAGAAGATAATGATGATGTAATACCTTTATTGGAGCATCAAATGGAGCTCCCCCTGCCAATAGAATAATCATGTGATAAAAATCCACTAATTATGGCGGGAATCCCTTTGGAATCCTCATTTGTGAGACTTCAATATGGAAAACAAAACATATTTGAACTGTAAAGATGTGAGTTTGTAAGGTTATCAGATTCCAAGGGTTATAATAGATCCTTATGAAAGATGGAAAACTTATAGAATGAACTTAGCACAACCCTTTTTTATAGAATATATTTTATAAGCCTACACCAAGTCTTGTGGGTCCATAAAACACCCTTAGTGAGTTTGATAAAATAGTAGATATATAATTCCATATTTGAACCCCTGATTATTTCACATTTTCAAAAATTATTTTGACTACCACAATTATCATGATCATGATATATTCTAAATAATATTAAAAACCAATCATACACCATGAGAAACTATTATGGAATTATTCCAAGTGATTTATTATTTTATCCTCTCAACTCTCACCACCAAGGTGCAATCACCTCATTATCACCCATGTCTCTTATAATGAGTTTCAAAGTGCCATTCCTAATAAAATATCGAACTGTGTTATTTTTCCCACTTTGGTGAATCCTATAAACAAATATCCAAACCTATGAATAAACTCATACCTCAAATACCCAAAATGGAATTCCTGATTCTAAATCCTCTAATAAAAGTCCAACAAGATTAGCATCATGTCTGTAAAAAATATGTGAAAACCCTTTGAGGGAATAAAACACCCTTGTACTATAGAAAAACTTCAAACTATCATTTTAAGCATCCAAGATTAAGAATAATCAAATGTGAGGGTTTTAAATATATGGGACACTAAATACATCAACATCTAAAGAAAAAAAGATTATATTTATTTTTAGTCTAATATAGGGAACACAAAAAATGATTTTATAAAATGAATTTAACTTATGAATATGTTAAGAAGTCATATCAATTCAAAGATGACATGAATTGTTTTTGTACAAATGGTCACATTTTGGGGATTTTTAACATTCTACGAATGATTATTTTAATAGAGAAAATATGGAATAACTAATTGAATTACAATGAAAAAGGAGATCAATGATTTTTATGCTATAAGATATAACTAATTAATAAGGTGGGGTTAAATGAAATTTACCATATATGAGTATCATATGGAAAAAAAGAAACTATGTAGATGGTGTGTAGACAATGAATAGATTTATTAAAATGTCATTAAAATATTTTTAGGATATGATAAGTTGGTACTCAAGAAGAAATATAAATCTAAAAATAATGTGCCTCTTATTATATTGATATAACAACAAACGAGGAATTTTTATTATGTTTTGATGGTATTAAATATAGTTTGGATGAAAAAATTATAGAAATTAAGAATAATAGAAGAGAAAGAAAATAAAAATGGTTATTTAATTCTAGATAATGTTGATAAGAATTATCAAAACAATTTCAAAGATAAAAATAAGAATAATCAGTCCATATATAAATACTTCAAAAAAGAATGAAATCAAGAATAAAAGTATAACTAAAGTTAAGGGAGTATAAATTTTGAGTAATGTATCTTTATCCAATTTAAAAACCCAATATGAAATCAATTTCTCACTTTACTCCCTCAAAAAATCCGCGATAATTAATTATAATTTAATTGAAGTTGATTACATATAAATGCAGTATTTAAATAATTATTGAAGGAATACACCCCTTAGGGTGTGATGATATAGTTGGTGATCTATATGATGTAATAAATTTGAATTAAAAATACAAATTATTAAAAAAAATTAAATTTAGAAAATATAATTGATCTTCCATTGGATTAAAAAATTTATTTTCCAAAAATCAAGTGATATGTTTGATGACACTATTTCAGATATTAAAATTATGGATACTATAGTTCTTATCATTCATAAGGCCTACTGATAATTTCCATATACATAAAAAATATATCGCATAATTTAAAGTGGGATAATTTTTTTTATTTTTAGAAAAAATGAATATTTTTTTCAATGTTAGATTACCCTAATTTAAAATTTAACATTTATAATGTGTTTATAACTATTGATAAATGAAATATGTTATATGAAAAATACCTTTGAACAACTTATGAATGTAGTTCTTTATGATGTTATCGGTCGGTTAAAATTTATGGATAATGCTAGTGTATTATTTGATCACTATTTTTATCCATGGAAAAAAATTAATCAAATAGATCCAGATATGCTGGATTCATATATTATTTCTATAAGTAAATTGATTCCTTCCTTCTCCGAAAAAAAATAAAATTTTATATTCAGTTTAATGGATGATAGTGGAGAATAAATAATTGATATATCATTAAAAGTAAAATGTTGAATTTATTATCAATATGGTACAGAATAAATAAATGACACAAATAAGAAGTTTAAATTTTAACAATTATAAAAGGGTGAGATTTAAGAGGCTATAAAATGGTGATGATGAAGCCTTGTATTTTCTACAAATCAATTTTTTTAATTGAAGTCATAAACATTTACAGAATGTGAACATGTATATGCTTAAGTGTGTACACCAATTTAATTCAAAATAACTATATAAATCAGAATGTGTAATCGCTTGAAAAACTATCGAAATAAATGAAACTACTATATGGTCATTCTACCACTATATTTAACCCACTAAAAAGGATTAATGGTCTATACGTGAGATAAAAAGGAAATATCATGGAATGTAAGAAATTATACTGGAGTAGGTGTTTATAAATAATAAAAATGGGTTTGCTGAGTCAATATGGTATATAAAAGAAACATTTACATCTATGGATTTTTTCATTGTTCTTATTTTAGAAGTAAGATGAAATTTTTTGATTGATGTATAATGTACTTACTACGTAAATTATAAAAAATATTGAATGGATATTCAATAATCAAATTGATGATATACATAAGGTGATATAAATAATATAATGATACTATGTGTGGGATCAATTGATTATTGATTTCTACCATACGTGAAGATGAATGTCTAGATGTTGAAGAGTTTATGAGATAAATTTTTCTTTTTCTGGAATTATTTATTCTATTGATGACCATATAGTAACCTTCAGAAGACATGATTGATTATAATATAGAGAGAATAAAATATAAATAGAATATTGAAATTGTGGTTTACTACAAAACAATAGTCTTCCTTTTATAACATTAATATACCCATAAGTCAATAGTTAAAGAAATAATATATCAACGGTGATCCAAATATGTATTTTAATAATATCATATAAAATATAATTTTTCTAAAAAATTAAATCATGAGAATCATATGTGGGTTCAATTTTTTGTATTGAAAAATTTTCCTTTTTAAGAAGAAGTAGTAGTTTAAAAAAGGAAATGTAACAAATACACAATTGGGATTTTATTTCCCTATAAGATAGATGTAGATCCAAAATGTTAATTTAGTTGATGTCTAATATATACAAACAATGAAAGAAAATAACAAATCCTTAAAGGTTTTTCATGTTGAGTTGAATTGGACAAAGAAATTTTCAATGGAAATTTTTGTTGCATGAGAAGAAACATATAGAATCAATATTACTGGATTATCGATAAATGAAAATGGGTGATGAATTATATTTTAAGAATAAGTAGAACTAAATTCATAATATGGTTAGTTTATTATTAAAGAATTGATAAAGGATTAATAAATAAATATCATATGATTTGAAGAATCATATTATGGGGGAAAAACATCGCAATGAATTCAGATGACAATAAAGAGAATGGGTCAACAACATAAAGGACTAGTTCAAATGCAGATATGTTTGATGTGATTAAGTGAAGTCATTGAATGATGATTTGGTAACTGAGGAATATTAGTATGCGTCAATTGGAAAATATTATTCTAAATAAAAGTAAATTATAATGAGATTCATCAATGAGAGCTCCATGTTCTATTTACTAGAAAAATAACACATGTTAACATGGATGTTGTGTATAACATATGTTTTATTTGTAGTCAATGATCTATATATGTTGAAATTTTTAAAAAAACATTGATTTCAAGTTATTCATTTATAAAAATGACATTCTAATCGAGAGGTTGATGGTTTGATTCATGATATAGCTCAACCACATGTGTAAAAATGTGGTAGTTGGTGTTCCTGATAAATTTTTTCAATTTGGTAATGTGTAATGACTATCCAATTGAAACACTTATTGTAATGTCAAAAATATATAGGTCATAATAATAACTAAATGTAAAAAATTAGTATGTTTATCACATTTTACCCAACCATTATATGAATATGTGTTATCTATTTTTACCTGTAATAAAATAATTTTCTTGTTGATGTATGTTTTTAGGGTGCTTATTTTACATTTTTACATCCTAATTGATGGAATAGGTTAAATTTATTCAAATACGGTATATAAATATTTATTAGATGTTATTTGGTAAAATATAACATACACTGATTCCCCCTCACATATTTTGGTTAGTTTCATGGTCCAATATGGAGAATAGTTTAGATCATTCATCTTGAATGGATAGATTTGTTTCTAACTAATTCAGGTCTCAATTCATATCTCATTACAGTCCTCAATTTTTTTACACTGATATGGTCACAGAATAAGTGATTTAACTCCCCAATAGAATAAATTAAGAAAAATCTTAATACATTCTTCTATGGAATTAATTTTATTATATGAATATCCACAGATTGAACCCTCCCCTTCCTTTTATGATAAAGTTCAGGATAAAGTGGTTGAAAAATTTCATAACTGAGATACATTATGATTTTTCACCATCAATTAAAATTATTCCTAAATAAATTTCTACTGAATAATTGTATACTTAATGACTAGTGTATGCTTCTATAAGTGAAAAATAATTGTTTTATATTCAAAAACGGGGTTCAAAAATTAGAAATTTATATCCTAATTACATGTGCATAAGTGTTGTGAAGGTCCCTTCATAGGTTCCTCCCAATTATTCAATATCAATTATTTTTTAAATACAAAAAGAATGAATTATTTTTTATGATATTATTATTTTTGGTTAAAAATAAAATTTGAATGGAGCTAGATAAGTGGAAGTAAATAAACTCAAACAATGTTGAGGAACATTAATAAAAAAATTGTAGTTTAGGTGAAAAATAAATAAGGCATAGCTGACCACAAGGAAAAATAATTATATTTGGTAAAATAATTATCATTCCTAATTGTTTACAATTGAAAATTATATGTTTTTTAGAATCCTATTTTCATCTCAATTTATTTTTATATCCCATTCTTCAGTTTAATAAATTTGTTATGAGATAGATTAATTTTCCAGATTATTTGATGAAATGTCTCAAAAAATTTATAAAAATGATATGTTGCATATTTTTTTCCAATTTTCTTTGAAAATATATATAATTCTATACTACATGATAAAATAAAAACAAAAAAGATTGGTTTTATTAATAAGATAAAGTCATTCAAAATATATTGAAATTAATTAAATTTTCAATCTAAAATATATTCATAGAAAATATTAATGACAGAAGAATCAAATTTTTATAATTTGAATCAATATATTAAAATTATCTTTCATCATAAAAAAAATTAGACTGACTTTATGACAAAAATGTAGTAATGAACATTGAGTGGATAACAGAACCACATTATATTTATATAATTACCTAACATTACTTGTTTTATTTTCATTAACATAAGATATAATGAATTCATTTTGGTAATTATGATTTATCATAGTTGAATGAAATGTTATTTTTTTCTTATTCTAGACATTACATTGATTCAAATATTTCTTTTCTTGATTTGTCTTTAGGATTCCAGTTTTGAAAGTTTATTAAATGATTATCAAGATTCATCATGTTTTCTTATGATAAATATGTCATTATATACCTTAAAATATAATTTTTAAATTAATTTTATTGATTCCACATAGTTAATTGACTAATAATTGTGAATCTAATTGTAAATATAAATATGACAATTTCAATACACATAGAATAATTTCAAAAAAATGATTAAATTTTTTATTTTTCTTAACAAATTGGGCCACATAAACCCAAAATGGGGGATTATAATTATGTTTATAAAATAATAAAATTATCTATATTTCACTACAAGACATATAATATTTATTTTAATTGTATCATATATGAAAATAGTCATGAAATCACTCTATGTTTTATGTATGAAATATGTTGTTTTATGAAAAATTTAGCAATAATATTTTGATGCATAATTTAGATATATATTATGGATTAAAGGAAATATTAATGTATTCTAAAGATAAAAATTATTTAAATATATTTAATATAGAACAACATATAATCCTTCCTTTCATGATGTGTGAATTTGTTTGGGAATGTTATAATTTAATTTTTTTTATTTTCTTGAACCATCTACATTTTATTTTATTATATAAATGAACAACGTTTTTTAGATTTTTGATTTCCCAAAAAGGAATCACATAAATAAAATTTGAATATCTAAATTAGATATGTTATAAATTCACTTATATCAAAACTATTTTTGTATATCCATTTTATTAAATGGGATAATTCAGTTCTCTAATACACATTATCCATCCAATGGAAATTTAATTTGTTTTAAATTTTTTCTTCATGGTTATAAATTTTTTTATCTTTATATATATATATATCCTGAATTTATATTGGAAAAAATAGTTTTTAGTATGTTCTAAAAACACATTTGTGATCTTTCATATGTTTATATATATATACATACATAAATATGGAAACAATCTCAGTTTTGGGAAATAGTTAACATATCAATTTACTACATGTTTATTTTAAATATTTTACTGTTTTAATTTTTATAAAGATGAATATTCTAAATTAAGAATACTTTGGAAGAGGTTGAATGTTGTTTTATTAGGAATTAATTGATATTCAAATTGGATTAAAGATGTATATATAATCAAGAAGATAATTTTGAAAGTAAAATATCCATATTAAAACTAGCTCAAGTTTGAATATTATGTATCAAATAGTGAGGTGGAGTTTCCTAATGATATTTATATTTATTATAAGTATTATATGACCAATTTTTATTTTTTCTCAACAAAACATGGG
The DNA here is from genome assembly GCA_963277665.1 of Viscum album. NCBI lineage: Eukaryota > Viridiplantae > Streptophyta > Magnoliopsida > Santalales > Viscaceae > Viscum > Viscum album. The sequence continues at coordinate 1,842,499,757 of OY728132.1, read as the reverse complement.
TTTTACCGAATATCAAGTGAGAATTCAAAAAAGTGAAAAGTTTATATTAGAATTGATTTGGTAATACCATGAGTTTTTTTTCTTGAGTTGTGGGAGTATTACAATTAATTTATTATTATTTTTTGATGAAATATTTATAATTTTATTAATCACATATTTTTATAGTGATCATTTTTCCAACATGATTTTCATTTTCACTCTATCTTAATGTTTTTAGTCACTCTTGCTATATCATTACGGTCCTCAATTTTTTATCCTATGGATTGTCATAGAAAAAGGTATTCAACTTCCCATCATAATTAGATAAAATATTTTTCTCAAAAAATTATTTTAGAGAATTGTTTTTATTATATTAAAATCCATTGATTATATTCTTCCCTTCCTTTTATTGTTAATTTCTTGAATAATTGGTTGAAAACTTATCAGTAGATGGTATATTGAGAAAGGAAGATGATTTATGGAAGAAGTCCCATCACACATTCTAAATATAGACCCTAATGGAATACAAAGGAAGTGTTCATGAAATAGAGTTAGAGGGATGATTTGAGGTGGTGGTGATCAACTTTATCTTGATTCGGACATTGTGGGAGTACTGGGTTCCTCTGGTGGTGAGCCAGATGCAAGGATCTAAGAATTATTTTTGGACACATTACCTATGGAAGAGGAAGGAGACCAATGTCTCACGTGATGAAATTGAGAATACATTTTTTGTGGAGTTTATTTAATCGATGATGAAGGCTGAGAGGAGGAAGGAGTTACTCTCCCTCTAGAAGAGGAGTATGTTTATAATAGAATAGGGGATCGTGTTCAATGATATCTTATGATTTTCTCCATATCTATCTCTTGATGAGGAGTCATGGGTTAGATTCTTATATGAGTAACTCCAAAATTCTATTCATTATGTCATCTCACCCTTTACCCTACTGATGTACATATAGGATCAAAAGAAGGCCAATGTAGTAGAGAGGATGAACTCATGGGGAGGTGTTCCGCCAGAGGGGATCCAGATGAGTTCATCATAGGGGAAGTTAGTCATCCCTAGATCTCCCATGTCAGGTCCTTCCATGTTTCATTTGGAAGGGAGTATGAATCCATAGTTTCAGTTCCAATCATCTGGTCCCCTTACATTCCTTATGGCCCCAGCACAAAAGTGATTTTCTTGTGGTGATAATGGGATCATCTAGAGTCAGTTCCTAGTTCATGCTCAGCATAGTGGGGGTGGGAAGGATCAACACCCACCTCAAAAAAAATAGTTACCAGTTAGGGATTTCCAATATTATCATAGCCCTACAACACTAAGAGCAGAAGTTGCTGGACAAGATTGACTATAGGGAGATCCTCAGGGACAAAGACCATAGTGTGGTCAGGGTGGTGGCTGACAGTCGAGGGGAATTGGAGATGAGTGTGGAAAATTACATGTCGTATAGGATGTAATTACATATCGTCCTGCAATAATTATATGTATGCAATGTCTATTTATCACACTTTCTTGTTATTTTATTTTCATTCAAGAGCTTTTCACTATTTAGGTGCACCCATTCTAGCCCATGATTTGGGACTACACATAGGGAGATATTATGTGCCCATTGTGTTAAGAACAGTGGTAGGATGTCAGAACAATTTGTTTTATGTTTTATAGGGATGTAGAATGATGTTGCATCCATTTCATTACAGTGGAGATCTTCTTCTGTTACAATTGATTTTGTATAATGTCATCCTAGGAATTGACTGGTTATTCTCTATACATTCTAATATCGACTACTTCTAGAGAGTATTCATGTTCTCAGATATGGACCGCCAGCACATAGAAATCATTTGCAATCAAGGCTCCCACGTGGGAAGTCAGAATGTGGGGGATCTTCTCTCTATATTGGATGAGATGTCAATGGAATCAGAAGATACATATATGGTGGTGGTTCTAGGGGATGTCATATAGTTACTATATGTCATACTAGTAGAGGTTCTGGCACAACCCTCCCGTCGGGACATTGAGTACACAATAGACTTGTATCCTGGTGCCCGTCCAGTTTCAATGGCTCCCTATCAGATGGAACCTTCTATGTTGTGGGATTTAAGGATTCAGATTGATGATCTGATGAAGAAGGGATTTATCCAGATGAATTTTTTCATGGGGTGCTCCATTATGGTTTGTGATTATTGTAGATGGTGGGATAAGTCTGCGCATAGACTACTGATGAATGAATCAGGGGATAGTCCAGAACCATTTCCCCATTCTAAGGATTGATGATATTTCGACCATTTATGGGGAGAATGTTAGTTTTCCCTGATTAATATATAGTATGGATATCACCAGTTGAGGGTGAAGGAGGATGGCAGTCTAAATAATGCATTCATGTGCAGCTATGTGAACTTCGAGTTCATGGTCATTTTTTTTAGTGTTAATAATGCACTATATGCATTCATATAGACCATTAACTATATTTTTCTATGAATTCCAATACCAATATTTCATCATTTTTATCTATGAAATCTTGATCTACTCGCTGTTAGATTAGGAGCAAGTTGAGTATCTCAAGACTTTCTTGGATGTCCTCTGACAGCACCAGCGCTATGGTATGGTGTCCAACTGAATGTTCAAGATGCGAAAGGTGAACTTCCCTTGAAATTTGGTGTCTTTTTGGGGATTATAATAGAACTATCAAAGGTCTGTGTGATTTATTCTTTGGAATCACCCCAGAATGTGGTCGAGGTTCCTAGATTCCTAGGTCTAGTAGGTTATTATTATAGTTTCATACCCAAATTCTCTTGATTTTAAGCTCCATTAAAATCCTTGACTAGAATAGAGTAGGCCATTGGGTGGAGATAGTGGTCTCATGCATCTTTCAGCTACCTATAGGGGATGATTTTATGTGCTCTAGTGCTCTAGTGGTCAGGTTTCTGGAGGAAGGGGTGAGGTTGGAGGTGTTCTAGGATGCCTTCGGCTTAGGTTTGGGTTATTTACTAATGCAGTAGTGAGGAGTGATCTTATATTTGTATAGGTAGTTACTTCCAAACGATCATAACTATGCCACTCCCAATCTAGAGCATCAAGTAGTCATTCTGGAGCTGATGTTGTGGCATCATTACATCATCAGGGAGTGCTTTGGGGTCTTCATGGATCATAAGAACGTGAGGTATATCTTCTCCCAATGAGACATGAACATTCAGCAGTTGAGGTTGATTTTATTTCTCCAAAACAATAACTCTGAGATCTCTTCCACCTTAGCAATGGGGAATGTGGTTGTTAATTCCTTGAGAAGTATGTCACAAAAGGAAATCGTTTAGGAATCGATATATTCCTATAATGCATTTTACGAGTTTTCCCATATAGACCTAGATAACACGCTAGATAGTTGTAGGGGATATCTATTTTAGTTAAAAGAACGATCATTCTTTATGTGGTAGGTGGAAGAGTTTCATTGGGAGACTTTGAGACTGAACTTATGTGAGATCGCATTGACCAGGGCGGTGCACCAGAAGGACGGTCGAAGGATGGTCAAAATTGGAAGATCATTCATGGGAATAAAGTTATCCCAATGTTGATTCATGAGTGATTTCTCCATGTGTTCTGTAGATCAACCCTAAAGGTGCTCCCAAAAGTTTTTATGATGTACTAAGGCCTAAAGGAATAGTTTCAGAAGACCAGTTTAAAGTAGACATTGGTGGAATTTCTTTAAAAGTGATTAGTGTGTCAAAAAGTGAAGGCTCCTCACCAGGTTCCCAGAGGTCTTCTAAATAACATAGATTTCCTCATTTGGAAATGGTATGAACTCTCATGGATTTATTCACTGGAATACCCATGGTTCATGGAGACTGTGATTCTATCTGTGTAGTGGTGGATCAGCAGTCAAAATAAGATCACTTCCTAGAAATCAAGGAGTCAACTGATATAGATTAATTGGAGAGGAGGTATGTGGATGTGGTGGAGTATCTGAATGGGGTTCCAATATCCTTCATCATAGATCTAGATTCATGGTTTACCTAATGAATTTTTAGGGGAAAATAACAATCTATTTTCACCCAATTATGTCTTAGAACAACTTTCCACCCTCAGATGGACGGGCTGACAGAGCGGACCATCCAGACATTGGGGGATATATTTTCAGCATCTTTTCTGGTCTTTGGGGGATTATGGGTAAAGTGGTTTACAATGGAAGATTTTTCTTTCATTAATATATAACACTAATCGTTTGGAATGGTACATTTTGAAGCCTTGTATGTGAGTCTGTTTTGTTGAACACTGGGATGGAGAAAGGTTGCAGAATCAGTTGTTCTTATACCAGAATTGTTGTAAAGCACAACAGAGAAGGTTCAGCTTGTTCACAATGAAGAAAACATAGAACTGATAGAATTCATATGCCAATCACAGGAGGATTCCTTTAGAGAACATGGATGGTAACCACATTATCATGAGGGTTTCTCCTTGATGTGGGTAGTGTAGGTTTGGTAAGGGAATCTATATTTCTCTAAGATTCATTGAGCCCTTCGATGTATTGGGATGAGTTTGTGAGGTAGCATATTAGATGGTGTTTCCACCAAGGTGGGAGGTGATTCACAACATCTTTCATGTCTCTCAACTCCATCGATATCTACAGAATGAATCTCATGTCATTGATTGGTTGAGTTGGATATAAAGGACAAAAAGATGTTTGTGGAGAAGTCAATTGATATCTTGGACCATGCAAAGAATGTACTTCATGGATAGACCATTATTTTGTTTTATGTGTGGTGGAAGCATGTTGGCCTCGAGTAGAGTACCTATGAACGGTAAAAAATATGTGTGCCGAGTACTCAGAGTTTTTCTGGATTTTTCTCTTCTGTTTTTTCTTATTCTTTGATTAGGTTGAAAATATTCACCTTGTTTCTATGAAATGTTTTGTTTTTTTTATCATGTGTCTGATAATTCTTTATATACAGGGAGGTGATGGACTAATTATTAATCAATATTTATTAATTCATATGTGATTAAACCTATGTGGGTTAGTTAGTGCTTTTCAAAGATGATAACATCATTACATGGAGGAAGGATCCACCTAATTCATGTGTCATGATAGTGTTATCTTTGAAGTTTCCATTTTATTTTAGGGTGGTAGTAGTCATTGAGGTGTTTATGGATGATGAAGTTTTCACTCCATTTTTGGAACAACACAAGGATGTCTATCCTTGAGAGTTTTCTTACATGGTGTTGGTTTAGACCCATCATTCCTCTGGTTTGGTAATAAATTCAAGAGGGTATTGATATTATGAAAGGAATCAGATGTAATGATTCAGACCACTCTAGAACATTCCATTGTGAAAATCCATTGTTTCGGTTTTTTTGGGAGGTTTCAAGGACCCATTTGTAGTCTTTTCCAATAAAATATGGTTTCATATCAGTGGAAATTATTTGTACTATCAGTGTAGCCGAGTCATTTTTGTATTGTTGGTGTTAGTGAGTCATTTTTTTATTGTCGGTGTTGGTGAGTCATTTTTGGTACTTTCAGTGTTAGAGATTAATTTTTTTACTATCATTTTCAGTGAGTCATATTTGTACGATCAGTGTCAGAGTGTCATTTTGAACTGTCGGTGTTGGTGTGTCATTTTGAACTATCAGTGTCATCATGTCGTTTTAAACTGTCAGTGTCAGCATTTCATTTTGAACTGTCACTGTCGGAATGACATTATGAACTATATTTGTTCATGTGTCACAATGATCTATCGGTTTCGACATTTATTTTGTACTATCAGTTTGAGTGAGTGATATTTTAATTTCATTGTAGGTGATTTATTTCGTACTGTTAGTGTTGGCCAGTCATTTTATGCTGTCGTTGTCGGCATTAGCATCAGCATCATTGTCAGTACTGTCATCAGTGTCATCATTAGTGTTGGTGTCAATATCAGCATCATCATTATCATTTGCATCAATATCGGTGTTAGCATCATTCATAGTTTTCCCATGTTCTTCCATTATTGAACATCTTCGGTTTTATTTCACATAAATCAATAATAAATCATTTTCTGGGAATTTATAAGAGTTTTTCAAAAGAAATTAATTATATATTTAATATACTACTACTTTGAGGTAACATTGAAATACTAAAAAAACATGATCTTGGTTGCGATATGACATTAATGGACATTGGAACCATTTCCTTTTGTTGATATATTATCTGGATTTTTCTAAAATCAATGGTCTTATCTTATCTTTTCCATTCATGAATGAAGAACTTATCTTCCCAAACGATTCATGCACTTGTTATTGAGCCCTCTATTGTTTAGTTTTTGTTATTGATTCATTCTTTTCATGATACCCCCTATCTGGAGGAAGTATGAGTTCTAGTTTCATGTTGATCCATGTAGGGATTTTCCTTCATCTCCCTTTAATTGAGTTTCATGCGTGGTGGGTGTAGTTATGCTTCTTGGGAGAGAATGTATTAATTCATTCTTTAATATGAGTAATAAATGAGGGGGATGTGATGATACAAATATAATGGAATCTATTTTTATAATGGGTGGGGGATTGAAAATAAATGAATGTTGAGTGTTTCTTTATTTTATTGTCATTGTTTTCTTTTGATAAATTATATTGGCTTTAAAGACTTTTGATAATCATTATCATTAGTGGCCATTACATGCGCACTAGTGATTTTCTTTTGATATTTTTTTGATACTATGTGAATAATTGTAAATATAAATCTATTTAATCATGTACACATGGTTAAATAAATGAGTTCCCTAGGATAAAACATGTTCTCTGATCACTCCTTTTATTTAAAGTGGAACTATATAACCCCTATTTCTAAATTTAAATATTTTGGATTAATGGTGTTGTTGTGTGATGTGGTTGGTTGGGTTTGGTACTTCATGGGGCTTTTGTGAACTTGTTTTTCGTTTCCTTGTAATGAGTATGGGGGTGTATAGTGTTAATGTCATTTTTTTGGGGGTGGAATGTTTTTACAGCAAGGTTGCTGTTGGTTGGTGATTTATTGTGGTCCCTGTGTATGGTGTGGTATATAAGGTGTGAAAGAATCTCAGGTGGAGAGATTGATTTATTTTGGAATTGATGAACTTATATATAGTGTGATGGCCTTTTATTGTGTTCTTTCCATTAAGCTACATTGTGTAGTGGGATGCCACTGTTTTTATGTGCTTTTTGTGCATTGGGACTGCATGTTGACTTCATTTTTGTGTTGAGAATGGTTTCATATAGTAGTTTCCTAGTTGATGCTGAAATTAATTATAATTAACTACATAATAAATAATTACCAGGGATTAAATTAAAATGAGGATGGGTTTATACTTTGGTTCTTGATATTGTGTTGTTGTGAAAATAGGTGTAGCAATAAATGTAGTATTGTGTGGGCCGACTGTGTGTTTGAAACCCATAGGATTTTCTGAGTTCTTATTTACCTCTATGTATAAACTGTAGTTGTTATTTTCAACATGCAATACACCATTTATTAGCACTACATTATGAAATACCCCTTTTCAAGGGGTAGGGTGTATTTCACAACATCCTATAGGGTTGATGGATTTATGGTTACTTAATTTATTCCTTTCACCCCTTTCCATGTTCTTAACACTCGAGTAAATCCGGGAACACTATAATGTCATGAGGTTTAATATTGGACAAATATCCTTTGGGTAGGTTGTGTTTTGGATGATGGGACTAGGTTTTTTCAGGATATGATTGTTTCCTAGGTTTCTTCAGGATGAGGCCTAGGTGTTTTTAGGTGAGGGGTATGGTTTTTGTGACCCAGGTGTCTACGGGTAGGGTATGTGTGTTTTTTGTACTTCATGTGTGTGGTAAGATGTGCATTCAGATTTCATTTGGGAAAGAGAGATAGTCTCAATATTTCATCCATTAGGAATGAGTAGTTAGCTAGTGGGAAAAGTGGTGTGGGTTACCTATATTATTGTTGTGCTTATATTATTACATTACTTGAACTTTTTCATTGGTTATCTATCCTTGGTGGTGTTTATCTAGTTTGTATTTTTTTCTTTGGTAGGTAAGGTTGGTATCTTTTGTTTTCATAGGGGAATTAGTATGCTTCTCTCACTTGTGAACGAATGAAATTGGTCCCCATACAGAGTATACTAGTAATCTCACACTGTGTTAAAAACCGTTTTTAGGTTTCTAGGTGGAATTTGAGGAACATGATGGACATTACTAGCTCATGTGTTAGGATTGTTGTTGTGTTGATGCTTAGTCATTTTAAATTGTTACATGTTTTGGTGCTTTGATTGTACTAATTGTCACATTTTATGTTTAAATCATGAATGGGTTGGATTTTTGATTCCTTTATATAATTGTTTAGAGTTGTTTTGGATTTTTACTATCTTACCTCCCAATTCTATATTCATTAAAAAGAATAATTCCTTCAATTTTGTGTGAGATTCTATACCCTTGGTTCCAGTCACCACTTATGGTCCGATTAGAGGCGATACTCCAGGGTTATTATCTATCTTTTATCTTGAATAAGAAAGGGTGTTGCACCTTGATTTATCATTCCCTCATCTTATAGAAGGTGGGTCGTAACATGAACCATGACAATGAATACACGTTTCTAGGTCGAATCACATGAAAATTACACCACATTGTCCCTTTTGTATCATCGGGATGACCTATTCCATTAGTACATGACCATTTAGTTGGATGATTTTAGTGTATTTTAACTAAAACATCCTTTTTACTACTCATCTAATACTATTATGTCTCTCACCTTTCTGTCACACGGTGTCCCATAACTAATTAACCACCCTCACACTGTTGTGCATCGGGATAAAACTTTCTTGTGTCTCACATGGGCTAGAAACCTCCAAAACTAGCTGGTATCATCACTGAATTTAGTGGGAATACATCCCCAACCTCGAATTTAATTTAGGTGGAAACCAATAGGTGTATCAGTCTATCAACATAGTATTTAACATATGTCATATACATGAATGAAAAACAACTGAACTAAACCACTATTTAATAAAATATTTTTATATTTATAATTGAAATTATATATATATATATATATTATAATCATAAATACAAAATAACTTTTACAAAAATTATGTAAAATTATAATTAAAACAAAAAAAATATTTTTTGTAATTGTAAATATAACTTTAATTATAATATATTTTATTTATGATATAACAATTTTAAAAATATAATTGTATTTACTATGTTTATTAAAAATATATATAATAATTAAAATTCAATATGATAACTTTAATTTAACAAATCTAACAAATATAAATATTAATTTAAAAATTTATAAGTATAAAAAAATCTATTAATAAAAATAAAAATATAGTTATATTTATAAAATAAATTTAAGGAAAAATATAATTATAAATATGACTATTTATATATCCTTTTTATATAATTATAAATATATTTTAAAATGATATAAATATAAATATATTCATAATGCAGTTAAATAATTTATAAATTAATATAATTTTATTATGTTTATTTTTATAATTATATAAATATATGAATATTTTTAAAAATATGGTAAAAATTTTTATTAAGAAAAATAATTATAAAAATTGAATTTTACTTCTATTTTATAAATTTAACAATATTTATATATGTACATTCTTTAAATAAGACTTCTAAACATATTATTCTATTTTTTATATTTAGAAAAATATATTTACCAAAAATACAAGTTTATATGATATTTTATTAATAAATGTAAATAATATATTTATACAAATACCAGAGGAGATGGAGTTCACGATGCTTGGGAAATTTGGTTATTTTCATGATATGATCTAGGTTTTTATATATTTGATGGTTTCGAAAGTTGTACATATACTCATTTCGGAAGAGAATCATGTGGAATGCGATCCCAATTTTATTAAAAAAAACCCCAATTGGTTTTTATGGGTATGAAGGATTTAATAATTATTAAATATCTAGAACTCATGGACCCTTAAAATTCACATGTTGTCTAAATGGTCAATCAAGTGTCATATGTATAGGATGCCATGGATAATTTATTTCTGTATCAACAAAAATTCTCTAAAGCATGGGATATATATCAATTGTGTTATGTGACTTTAGCATCTTTTCATTGATCTACTCCTACTGAGATTCTTGATTAATGTAATATATCCATTAAAGGGATATAAGGGAACTGAAACAAACTATCTCAATTGAATATGAAGATAGGGGAGAAATCCTTATTAAAAGTAACTGATGGTGTTATACCTAAATGGATAAATAAGTGTAATATATCAATTATTTATCATTTTAATTATAATATAAATATACATAATTGATTTTAATGGATCATGAGAAGAGCATCATTATATATTAGTGATTAAGATAATGAATATTGAAATCTCATTGCATAGTTTATTATCAAATCTTTTGTACATTTTTTTATTTGAAATCCAATCCATGGGGATTTAGGATTGTTAACATATATTCTGACATTTTTAGATTCCCTCATTGGGATCCACATTTTTATGCCTTTTCTATGCAGAACTCACTTACCAAAATTGGGATTCATATGTGGGTTAGGTGATTATTAATTTTGAATCGGAAAATCATGTGGAAAATTTCCTTCATTACTAGAGTCCTTATCAAGATGGGTTAGTAAAATTTGAATGAATGATATGAGAAAGAACTGTGTTAATGGAATTTGATCAGATTTATCTATTTATTAAAATAAAATTATTATGAATGATTGATTTTCTTTTTTACGTACTTTTTTTATATAGAGGTTCCTAAATATTGTCTGGGTTTCTAGAATATAATAAATTTGTATTATTAGATTCATAGTAGTGTATTTTTTCTCTTCTCATGGTATAAAAATCCATATTATTGATATATTTAGAAAAAATGACATGGTAAATGATAGAAAAAATTTTACATTAGATGGATATATCCATTATAATATGATGGATCTGAGATTATATTGTTATAATGGTTATTTACATGGATGTTGTAATTTAGAACAACATATTTTTGGTTATGAAGAAGGCTACTTGAGGTTTATATCTAATGATAATTTTATGATAAAATAATGGTGGTTTATGATGGGTAGTAGGTCTCTCAGCATAGTGTTATGTAGTGAAATTAATGTGATATGAATCAACTTTCATTTTTATCTAGAAATAAAATGATCATTACATTAATTTTGATGAGTTTTTTCATTATATATTAAAATTTAGATTGACACAACTTTCCAATATAAATATATATAGCCTACATATACTAATAATAAGTGAAAAATATGGGTTCCAATTGGGGATTCAAAAAAATAAGGAACACGATGTGAATATAGAAACATAAATAGTATCCAAATAGAATGATGTCCTTTTGTTGAATATTCTATGGAAAAAAAGTGGTTGGGCCCATTGTGACAACTGGGTCCCAATGACAGCACAAACACCCTTCCTTAACATGAGAGTTAGGTCCTTGCCCGACAAGTACCACCAGTTTCCCCGTAGACACATGGTCCGCACCCTAGGGCCCACCCATGTGCTCGAACGGGTCATCGGACTATGAACTATCCCATAAGACAACACATGTACTTTACAGTGTGCTTTTTCCTCACTCACACACATCCTATGAAAATTCTTAGACGGTCACCCATCCTGATCACTACTCCGGGACAAGAATGCTTAACTGTGGAGTTCTAATCAAACATGCTTTCGAAAAAGAAGATGTACCTTATTGACATGAGTCATATCATTTAACCATTTAACCCTTTTATCATTTTGGGTTGTTACAATCATCCCCCATTAGAGCACAATGTCCTCGTAGTGAGCCCTACATCTCAACACAGGCAGTGTGCTACACTTAATGCTGGGTACCACCTCTGATACCAAATGGGACAACTAGGTCCTAGTGACAGCACAAACACATGGCCTTAACATGACTGTCAGGTCCTTGCCTGCCAAGTACCACCAGTTGCCCCGTAGACACGTGTTCCCCACCCTATGTCCCACCCACATTCCCGAACGGGTCATCAGACTAATGACAATCCCCATAGGCTAACACATGTCCTTTCCAGTGTGCTTTTTCCTCACTCACACACATCCTATGAATCTTCCTAGAAGGTCACACATCCTGGTCACTACTCTGGGCCAAGCACGCTTAACTGTGCAGTTCTAATCAGGAAGGCTCCAAAAAAAGAAGGTTCGCATTGTTTACATGAGATATATCATTTATCCATTTAACCCTTTTATCATTTTGGGGTGTTACACACATGCCTAATAATGAAAATTCACAATTCTCTAAAATTTTCTCTTAATAATTATAAAAATATTATACAAATAATCAATGAAATAAGATCATCACATATATTTATAATTAAAAAATATTAATATATAATTAAAGGTAGATGAAATTATTTATTTGAGGAAAAATTAGAAGACCACACAATGTATTAATTTTTTTTTAATATAGGTCTCATAGGTTGAACCCCTTTAGCGGTGATATATATGTACACCATAAACCTATCAACATTTCTATAAAAATAATTAGGATATTATCTCAAAATATTATAACACTATCATCATTCATTGATGATATCTATATGAATTTAATTGAGATGAAATGATTATTCTATGCCTCTTCCGAATCAAAATGATTTACGAGAATACATTTTATTATATCTTCTGAGAGTTCTATAATTATATCTCTCTATATAAAAAGTGAATGAACAGTATAATTTTTTGTGGATAATGACAACTTGGGGTGGGAATTGTATAATCCGCATTATATAGGTCCGAGTATATAGATTAACATTTTATCATGATACCGTTTTATTTTCTTAATCCACAACAAACGTCATGAATAAATAAGAGTGTTTTTATTATTTACATAAAATTATTTATAATAATGAAAAAATATATATCATTTCATAAGTAAATAAAATAATATTTATTCATGTGGTATTAAATATAAAATATTCATCGAATCATTAACTCCACATGTATTTCCTCTTATGTATCTATTCAACCTTGATTAATGACTATTTTTGAAAGATATATAAATATCTGCATTATTTATAAATATATATATAATATACATTCTAAAGTAGAGAATAAATATGTATTAAATATTCAACTCAAATATTAATATCTTGAATAAAAAGTGATTGAATATTTTTTTCAAACAAATATGAATAATTATTAAATCACAACTGATAATTATATTTATTAATAATTTGAATTTTAGAAATAATTTAACTGGGGATTTTTATAAACATAGTGTGTGAACCACTAGGCCCATATCTCAGTGGTATTTGGAATATCCACCCAAAGTCCATGTTTTGAATAGTTAAACATTGCAATGCAGTAATGGGTAATGAATTTAATGTCACAACAAAACACAATGTCATATAAACATAAACTGTGTTATATAATCTCTTTTTTTATAAATTAAATTCAATCGAGTTACATTCCATGTTTCATTATCCTATATGATTAAATTCCATTTAACTAAATAAGATTAATTGATCATATTGATATAAAATCAAAACTCTATATTTATACGATAAATCCATTTCAATCAGAGTTCAAGAGATATATGATTCCATTATAAATCAAGGAAAATACATTTGCAACTTATTTATTAATTAAATATCACTCATAACACTTCGATCATCGCCCAAATCCCTATTAATGTATAATATAAATGTTTAATAAATATTATATATTACTAAACTCATGATATTAATTAATATTATTATATATTACTAAACTCATGATATTATTTAATATTTTTTTCTATGGTCCATTATTCACAATCGTAGATAGGAATATCAAATTACACAAAAAAGAAAATGGAATTAATTTTGGTGTGTCACATTCTCTTAACCTTAATCACATTGACATTAAAATGAAAAACCATTATGATAATATATAACTATTCCATACTAAATTCCTACACACGATAACATGTATCATTTCTGTCCCATTGTATGATATAATATGACCATAAAAAAGATTTAAGAAAAATATCATATCACTTCATGGTTCTCATCATATCAGGGAACTGCATTGACCATTTTGTGAGATGTGAAACGTTGGGTAATTTTCGTATTTATTTCACATAGATTATAAATAATAATTTGATAAGATATAAATTAATATTTGGGTTTATAAATATTATGGTAATATATTGTCCAATGTACTAGTTTCAGGAAAACAACTCCAATAAACTACAACCTTCCCTTTAGAAATCTTCTAACTGTACAACTGGATATCGTCACATGATAAACATGATTTTTCAAAGATATGGATACCAATACTAATCTCACCATGATACCCATGGTTTTATCTTAATAACAAATGATAATATATTTCAACTTTTAATATATAAGTTTATATTCAAAATCTACAACACTTCATTGTATAAAATGATCCATACATTAAATCATATGTTAGAAAATACTTAGTTGATTTTAGATATAAAAACAACTAAATTTAATATTATTGTAACCATATTATTAAATACATTTTATTTCATTATTTTTTACATAGTTTTCTAATCAATACAATCCATGTATTGATAGTTGTATTTTCCTTGAATGAATAAGCTCCAAAATTAATCAACATAAATATAAATTAAATCTTATTAATATAAAAGGTCTATAAAGTTTTCCAAACACTAATATATTTTTAAAATCTACTCATAAAATAATGTGTATGTACATGAAAGAAAAGTGATAGATTGAATGCTCAAAAAGTGAATAATCAGGTTAAATAAATATTTTGAGATTAAACATATAAGTTAAAAATAATTACATAATATCACAAATACAGTGTTCCCATGTTTGAATTATCGGTATAATAATATGATATCAGAAGATCATGAAATCATAATTATGTGATAGGAACAAAAAACTTTCACATATTAATAATAGTTGAAGGCTCACAACTAAAACCACATGACATTGTGTGAAAGGCTAACCACCTATGCACCATTCATAGAATCTCATGAGATAATTGCATTACCCAAATAAATTTAAGGCTATATAATTACATTTAGCCCCATCATATTTTAATGTGTACATGTGTTTGAACTCTATGTTGGGAAAATATAACACACATAAATCATAAGCGTGATCAAAATCATGAAATGGATATGGGTTTCACAATCATATCTGAAATCATAATCGATGTCTATATTATAGAGATCCTAAAGATAATATAGAATTAAATAATTGGGGCATTAATATATTAAATAATCAATCATCTTAAAAATTTATTTGTGATGTATTAAAATTCATGATAATAATTAGAGATGTAAAAATATGAATGAGCCACATAGTAGATGCATTATTTAATGAGTAGTGGAAATTTAATATAATGAAATATATTTTGATTTTAATTTAAATAATATTTAATTAAAATCGTTTTAAATTATGTAATGAAGGTTTTTAAAATCTATTTATATTTGAAAAGCATTTATGGTTGTTGTACATAACATGAAATAAGAAATAGGGGTGTCCCCTTAAACAAATTTAACTAAAAGGATGGAATTGAATAAGAAAATTCAAACATGTATTACTTGAGAAAGGTAAGAGAAATTAAATAAAAATATATGAAAAGAATGTATATAATAAATAAAATATGTAAATTGGAATATTTACAATAAAATTTTATTAAAATAAAATGGAATTTGTATCATGAATGTTACATGGAATGTTCAGGAGATCAATTACCTTAGGTCATTATTTTTAATGCAAGTGTGAATAACATTATAAAAACTCAAATTAAGTATATTAAAATCTTTTTTTAAAAAAATCACCTATATATCTATTTTTTGGTCTATCTATTATAATTTATTTATTTTTATTATATATATATAAATATCAATGATGACATATGGTGGCTCATAAAATTTCTCTAAATCATCCTTGGTATATTGATTGTGATAAAACATATTGTTAAATATATTCATCATATCTTTAATTATATTGTTTTATTCATTTTATTATTCAATTATCACAAAACATTATTCCATTTCATTGGATTTCCCCCAATGGACTCATATTAATAATGGTTCTATAGAATGTTAATTTATGGGGGATAAATTTATTATTAATATTTTTTCTTGATATAACTTATATAATGACGAGTATAAATATAAAATAATATTAATAGTATCATATTTTTATTTATATTTTAAATACTTTTTCAATTTAATCCACATTTTTTAGTGACAAGAAACAAAACATGTTGTTCATATAGGTAGTGGTCCACACGTAAGCATGATGAAATCGTAGTTTTCAAATTCTTTTTATAATGGTAGAAAATAGATAATTAATTACTATAATAAAAATTCCTAATATCATTAATGTTTATGTTATCAAAATTCCAAGTACAAAAATTATTTTATGGGATTAAATAAGAATAAAATTATGATAGTTCCATCGAGAACATCACCTCTCCCTTAGGATGTTCCCCAGTGAGTGACTTCTTATGGACACATAGAATGTTCTTTTGAGAAAAAAACTTCTTCTAGTACATTCTCATATAGGTTATAAGAGAAGATTTCAGAGTTTTGATTTATCCAATTCTTTAAAATGTGTGAATAATTGGGTTGGTGAAGGGTATAATTTGTAATTCATATGAATGGTGTTTTTATAATAATATACAAGTAAAATTCACTATTCAAGTGTCAATTAGATCCCAAAATGAAAAATCATGGATTGGGGGAAGATATAAGGCCATTAAAGAATAAAAAATCATTTTCTATCTTATTTAACTTGATTATTTGGTATCGTACTCTAAGTGTTTTTACATTTAAATTTTTTTTACCATCGTAAAAATATTGATTCCCTAAAATTTTATTTTCTTATGTAAAATAGAATGGTTCTCATTTCTTATTTCTAAATAATTTTCCAAAAATTCATTCAAATTTGTGTTATAAAATTTATAGTGGTTATAAAAATTAATAATAATATTACCCCTCATAAGGACTAAAAATAGTTTTTTTAATGTGTATTTTTGAAAAAAAGATTTATGTCTATGATAAAATTGTCAAAATTGTAGATTTATATGTAGTTACTTTTTATATTATTAAATAAAAAATATTTATAAGAATTTTATTTCACGAAATAACAAAATTATACTTTGTGGAATCAAAAATAAGGAAAACAATAAAAGGTAGTCATTTATTTTAATAAAACATTACTAAAGTTAAAAATTTTAATCGTAGATTAATAAATTCAAAATATTATATTTATAAAAGCAATTTTTTTAAAATAATAACATATTGGTCCCGGAATGGTTTCTATCAATGTTCTTATTAATTCTAAGATCATTATAAATTCATAAACTCCAAGGTATTAGTAAATATTGTAATTCTCACAATTCATGTAAAAAGAGAATTTTTAGAAAAAAACCAAAAAATTAATCTTCATTAAGATTGAAATAATAAATCAAAATATTACTTTCAATTTTTCAAATTGAAACTATATAATTATGTAATGTTAGTATAAAATGGAAGCTGAATAGATATTGAATTACAACTTTTATATGGAAAATGAGTGTTAAAAACAATAGTTTATAATATGATTACCCATAAACTCATAATTAGTGTTAATATAATATTCATATTAAAAATATATTTTATAACTATTTGACCATAATATATTTATTTCATTTAAAAATCATAACATAAACAAAATTAAATTTTATAGAAACCAGTTTTTCAGCTCAAAATGGTGATAAAAGTTATTTTGACATATCAATAAAATTTTATAAATTAATTAATACTAATAATGAAATATAACATTTTAACAATTTACAATGTGAAATAGTTTATAACATTGAAAATTAAATTTTTATACCATTTTAATTTCTACCTATGTTACCACTCAATATCTCTATGTGAGACCTATGCATAAGATAAGATCTAGTGGGAGTTCTTAGTGGTGGTACAACTAGCTTGGATGTCATGGAAATTCACATAATCATGAATTTGTCTAACATATGATTTCACTCATACTATAATTCATATATTTCATATATGGATAGTCGGAGATTAATCCCTTTTGATGCTACCTCATTTGTAATTTTGGATTGTTGATCCGGATAATGAATACGTATTTATCTCAATTCTATCACATCCCATTATATATATCATTCATAGGGTGTTTATCATAATTTATACTATCTAATTTATCATATACATTAAAACGACCAAACATAATAAATTTAATTTATGTTATAATGATTTTTAGTTTGTAGACTCTTTTGAGAGAAGCTATTAATCATCGTATTTATTTTGAAGGGAATAAAATCCACACAAATTTTTTGTAGATTTAAATTGTCCCCAATTAAATAAAATTCACCATAATTTTATTGGATTATTTTACATTAATGAAAGAATCTATGGGATTTATAACAATGAAAATAATATTATATTATATTGAGATATCTACCACAAAATCATTGATTGTTGAATACCCGTAATTTATAAAATAATAATATTTTGTTGAGAATTAACTAAATCTCAATATGTTTGTACAAAATAGTCTTCCATATATGGTTATTATAAATCATAAAGGCATATAATTCATAACTTCACATTCATGTTCTTAGTCCCAATAAAATAATTAATACAAAATGGCTATGATAATATCTTATAAAATCAGAGTAAATGAACATATGAATATGACATCTCAATCCCTATATTTATTCTCAAATGAAACCTTATTTCAAAACAATGATAATTGAAATTCAAATATTACATAATTAAATCAACCTATTATCCATTGTGTTTATCTTATGTTTTCCCAAAGTATGTTCTTATTTTATTTTATATCATAATAGAATCAATCATAATTATTTTTCTAGAGAGATTGAATTCATAAAATAAATTACCATGTTTTTTTTATATTGGAGTGTTGTCTTTGTCTTACATTTTTTATAGAGTGTAAAAATCGAGTTGATACTAAAGAAAACATTTTTTGGGTGATTACCCCTATGTACATCTTCACAACTATAGAATCAAATTTTCAATATCATGGTACGGACATGATTGATATAAGACAACACACTCCATACATCACCAAAGTTTATGATGTTTTCTATATATGGACATGTCTTTGGGATATCTCTATCATTATCTCATTCAAATTCCATGAAAATATCAATTTTAATAATTCAATAACTAAACTAAAAGGTTTTTTATACCTTTGAAAATATGATCTACTTTATATTATCGACACATTATGACATTTATAACTCTTAAAAAATTACTCCACCGAAACAATCATAACCGATATATTTATCAAAATCCTATTCTAATGAAAATGATATAAACTAAATCCTTAAACACATTACATTTAATTAATTTTTACATAGATATCCACTAAATGAAATTCATGGATCGATGGGACTAATGACATTGGGATATTAGACACACAAATATCTAAACATTAAAATAAATTACATTAAAATTATTTAAAACTCCAAATATTTCTTTTAACTCCCATTGGTATTTTAAACTACATTGATTCCCTGAAAAAAAGAGTGAGACAAGAATCTTTTTACCAAATTAATGAACGTAATGAATTATGTACAGAAAACACATATAATTTATATTGCACAATATGATATCAAAATAAAATGACTACAAGAATGAAATCATGGAATAGAGAAATAATATAATATTACCACATAATCATAAATTTTTGGAAATAATAGAAAACATGATATCATGATAATTAGTGGAGGACTACATCTAAGACAAAAAAACAAACTGTGTTAAGTTAACTACTAATGTACCATACATGGTATCTTATGTGATGATAATATTACCCAATTCATTATAAAGGGAATTTATTTATAGGACCACTTGTTATATAATAATATTTAAATTCTTACGTGTTCCACATGAGGAAAATAATCCATACATAATTCATAGGAATGACCAAACCCATGACATTGATGTGGGTTTCATAATATTATCTAAAAGAAAAACCAATGTAAATATTTTAATAATATCAATATTCCTACAACATAACCCATGTATCATATATTTTTATTCTCAGAAAAACCCATTATTAACTTTCCAATAGGTCAGTAATTATTTTTATTTAAACCAGTTTTAATTATATCTTCATCGTATAAGTTAATTATTCCACAAAATAAACATTTCTATATCTAGAAAAATTCCATTATAATGATTTTTTTCTATAAGAATGACTCTTATGTTATAATCTATACTATTGAATTCAAATACCTGATGGAGTAGGCCTATGTAAATTAACTTATGAATATAATTTACTTATATGAAATTGGCTGCCCAGGATGCATAGCTATGTAAATATTTTTTAAATAGATAATTTTTATATACAGAATCAAATATGTTTTTAAGAAAAGTTTGAAAAATTTGGATATATAATTGATTATGTTTTCTATAATTGGCTATGTTATATTATATTATAAATGATTCTTCAGGATAATTTTTTCTGAGGAAGTATTGTATCGGTGAATATTTTCACATTCTTTAATTCGTCAATTTGAAACAATATCACAATAAATTTTGTATCTATGTCTATATTTACACCTATATGGGGAAAACAAATGATGATCCTCCATACCTAGATTTTTTCCATATGTGTTTCTGATTATATGAGATATTTAATACCATTAGTGTATCTTCTGGTTAAATACTCAATGTTTTTGTGTATTTGATCTAAAGGATAATTAAATAATGAATATATGAGTTTCTTGACGTTCTATATTCCAATAATGTTAAATTAAATATCTTATTTTAGATTTAATACTATTTTTCAAGATAAATAAATAAAATAAAAGTTATGAAAAAATTTATTTTCTCTAATGGTTTTATTTGTGAACTTTCAATATAATATCCATAAAAATAATATATGTTATAAAAATGAAAAAATAAGAAAACATTTGAAATAACTAAAATATAATATTATATATAATTCATAATTTTTCAATCAATTTCAATTTAGTTACCCTCAGTACTCAACTACAGTTCTCATCTTCACCTATAGTGATGGAGTAAGAGTCATGGCTAGTCATCATATTCCACCCCATAAGATGGGGAAGAACTCACACTAGCCCCTATATCACATCAACTATAGTTTGTTAATATCACAGAACCAACAATTTTCTCAAAAATTAATGAAATTAATGTTTTCCATGAAGTCATCAACCATAAAGATGGTGTTCAAGAAATTATTATTTCAACTCGAGAGATTATGAATTATAATGCATTATTAAATCAATTTATGGGGGATAAATTTTTCAATCATACCCACTATGTTGATACTAATGTATGATATGTATCTTCTTTAAAGAGTTTGGAGGAGTTGGAAATCATTAGTATTTTAGCCTTCATTATATTCCATTTTAATTTACAATTATTGATTAACTAATCTCATCATGAGATACTTCTTAATGTGACATCAATGGATTATGCATCTCCTCATTCACATTGCCTTTTAATTTTCATTTGAATCTCCATCCCACTATAAAAATTTGGATTTTCTTCTATATCCTACCACATTAATTTCAGAACGTGGTGGTCCATATAATTATTGTATATATGGTGGGACATTTATTATGTGTTGATAAATAGATTAATACATTTTTAGGATATTTCTCATTGAATTTTAATTTATGTTGGTGATTCAATAGACCAATTGGGAATTATTTTCAATGAGATGGAAGCTTAGTTATGTTGAAAAAATGGTTATGTTTTGAAATTTTGGTCAAATTCCGGTCAACTTTTTGTTACTTCAGCCATGAACTATCTATGCATTTCCATGTTGCTTTTTATATGGAACATCGTGGAGAAGGTATATCGGAAATAAAAATATCATCGACTAGAATTCATGATAAGGTGTTCAGGAAGATAAATTCCTCTATAGTTGGTGATATTACATCTTAATGTTTACATATCTAGGTGAAAATAACATAGGACGACCAATATATTTCTCTACTAGATGGTTTGAATTATGGGATTATAAATAACCAAACCATGTCAACTATACAATACACCCCAATCGTCTTGATATAGTGATTAGGTGAAAAATGATAACAAAAATCATGGAAGATATAAAAAATAACACATGTGCCCATATTTTAAAGAGGAAGAAAGAGATGCATCCATGTTCTATAAAATCTATATCAAAATGAAAAAAATTGAAATTATGAAAATATAAGGCAAACAAGTATCCATGTGACCAAATATCACAAAAATCCATCACTCTATACAAGCGATGATAAAAATAGGAGATAAATGTATATATAATGCATTTACCTTTACCTAAGTCTAGACAAACAACATAAAAACCATGTAGAAGAATAAATTATGGGGTAAAAATAGTTACCAATATGATTCTACCAAATTCTATATGGAATGTATAATAATAATAATTTAGATGATATATCTATAAAAAATTATACTTATCCAAAAAAAATTAATAAATATAAACCATTTGTAAATAATATTTGGGATTTTATATAAAATCCATTAATATTCTCAATGAATGTAATATGAAAAGTGATAAATCGTGATAGAATAATAAATTAATTAATTAATAATTACTTTAGTAACCATTTGATAATATAATCAAGATTAATATATCTTGTCAATTCATTTGACAAAAAATATGACTAGTCCATCAAGTAAAATCAGGTTGGAAAACAACCATGAAGAATCCATCATATGAAATCATTCAAAAATGAAAAACAATAAAATTTGGGCTGTATAAAATGTGAATATGTGATAGAAATTATAAGAAATACACTATCACTAACTACGTTGGATCCAAACGGTATCATTACTAGTATAATTACTCCGACATGAGTTTTTGAAATATAATTTAGAAACTCATACCACTATTACAACGTTTATTTAAATACATGGTGTGCACAAACCATTTTCAAATAAACCCCCCTTTTAAAAAATTATTTATATCCAAAAAATACATTTTATTAAAAAATAAATCATTTCGAGGAATATAAAAAGTAATTTAAAATAATTATATATAATTCAATGAATTATACCATTGTATAGAAAAACCTACATTATGTATAAAGGCAGGACTATTTTCTATTTACAATGCTGATTGGGGAAGAGTAGAATAGGTCCTCACAATCGTAGATCCACAATAAATCCATCAATACACTATGAAAACCTTATAAATATAACACAAATAGAAACGTCTATATATAAAAAAATAAGATTAGATGAGATCTAGTGAGGAACTCTAAGGAATGAGGAAAACATTACTAATAACACAATATAGCTTAACATGATCCATAAATAAATGGAAATCTTCTTTGAATCCAATGGAAGACGCCTCTCAACTTACTATGAAGGATTAGGTAGGGAAAATAAAATATGTGGGGTTATTTGAATTTAATCCATTAGTCTCAAAAATATTTAAAATAATTTTCTAGATATTTAAAAACTATCCGTGGGTTTTTATGAGAAGTCCGACATGGTTAAAAATATTGTGGACCCTAACCCTGTGCCTCCAATTGCATTCCATTTTGGCTGCATAGATTTTCTACATATTTTATTTAAGCATGAAACAATTAAGAAATCCTACTCTACTTGAGAGTTCAATATTTCGACTAGGTGGACTCATATTATGATTAAATCGTGTTCCCCATTTTAGTGGTTTAACACTGCCTGCATTGTTTTCTTGAACAAACTACTATATTTTTCCTAACCGTGTTCCGACCATGCAAAAACCGTGGGACTCCAAAACAATAAAATTATCAAGAATGGACACCAAAACAAGACCCAAATCAAAGGATACTATAGAAGTATTATGTGGTAACTATAAAAATGAAACTTAATGTTACAGTCTCCCAACCAAAAATAAATTCTACCATTTCAGAAATAAAAAGACTATGGACATTAAAAAATAGAAGGTAATTACATTATCATCTATGATTCACACTCGCAAATTTCATGGAAATAATTTATTAGGTTCCACAGTACTATGAAAAAAAAGAATTATTTTACAATAGAGTGTGTTCTTATAGTGATCCATAATATAAAATGGATGATCAATAATTTTGGTATGATGGTTATGATAAACATATTCTCATTGATTCACATGGGAGGGATCAGGTTGATTCTTTCTAAATTGGGAAATGCAAAACACATCATGAATAAATGATAAGAGAGATGATAATTCCAAAAATATTCCACCTTTCAATGAGTCAACGTGATCTCACATGGGAAAAACATCGATGAAAATTTTATGTATATACCTCATCAAAGATATCCCTATTGTTGTGAAATAATAAGATAAAACCAATCACCGATCTGAGACCATTTAATCTACCAATGATGGTCCAAAAAATATTCCAATGCATCTACACTATGATAATGAATATTTGGGTAAAATACACCTTTTTAATAGTCTCTTAAATTAGACTCGGCCTAATCAAGGACACTTCACAAACTCTTCCCAACATAAGGGAGATCGTAACAGACATCCATATAATTATTCAAAGGGATCTATATTTATCTATGACTGATAGGTATAGTTGTAGATAAATGTGACAAGTAGGAAATGTTTTTCCCTGTATCTTCCAATATTAAAAACACAATCCCAAATTATATCCTCATTGAAAAGGATTGATCTATCTATTATTTCATCCTTCTATATTGGATAATCTGGGTTGAATTTATATTCAGAAACCACCACCTCATTCATAGCATTCATGAACCAAAATGGGAACCCTAGGTCTCTATTAGAACAAATCATTGTGGAATCCCCATGATGTCGAACACTCTATATAACGTATAAGTATCATAGATTCACCCCTTCCACACTCTCCTTAATTTGTATGTAATGATATGATTTGGTATGATAGTAAATGATCACCCTAATCAAATCCTTCCCACAATGAGTCCATGGAAAACTAAAGATGAATCTAATGAAAATTGCATCCCACTTTCATAATGGAATGGGTAATTGTTGAAAAAATAAAACATGTTTCTCATAGTCATAATTAATTTTTATGGAAAGTGAGACACCATGAAACAATATCTATAATTTACCTCCAAATTCCCTATCTCACATACGTATTGTTCATGTAGTTATACATCTTGGTGTCTCCCATATGTGCAGAATCTCAAGAATAGTGTTAACAATCCATGAAATATTGCCTAAGAGGAAATAGGACAATCAAACTTCTATAGAAGAAAACATCACCTTTCAGAGACATATACCAGTCAACAAATGTCTTCCAAAAATAAGCAATTTTGAAAAAGTTTATATACTATTTCTATATATCATGTTCTATACAAACACACTATCAAAAGATGAATCAACCTTCATCAAATCCAAGAACACATGTCCCCCATCGTCCTCCACAAACAATTCCAACATAGTAAAAAATCTCATTAGAAACCACTCCTAACCTGATTCATTCATGGAATGATTCAGTATTTTGATACTCAAAAAATCAAAACCACATTCCCTTCCCCACAAGTGTATTAAATTTTAATATAAAATTTCTAATGATTCCTTTCCCATAATTTATGTTGGAAATTCACAATTCTATATGTAAAAATATTTTTTTATACCTTATTATTAGAATACATTATAAAATATTCCCATTGATATAGTTATGAAATGTTTTTAGGAAATGGAATTAATCTTACAACTTATAAAATGTGCATTCTCGTTCTTATCCTTAGTGAATGAATTGTGAGAGCCTTTGGACACAACTTCTTTCCTCGACATGAATACACTTCCCAAACCCATACCAAAACCTTAAAAACATCATAACCCTATATCCGTTCTATATAATTAAAACTACTACTGATGTAAACACGACCATTAATTCATCAACATATCTCTAAAAGTTATCTTTAAACTCAAACATTACACATTTATGGGTTTATTCTATCATTAAAGATGTGAGCTTTGTGAAATCCTAAACCAAATCCCTATAGTATCCTTCTAAACCCAAGAATTTCGTGTTATCAAACACATTTCAAGGATTCTACTGGGAAATAACTTAATGTATCATTTAAAATCCATTTATAGGATCCTCTTGTATATAACATGTCATATAAATTTCTCTTCATTTGTCAAAAAATCACATTTGGAAAGCTTACCATAAAGATTATTTCTTAAAGGTTATTAATATTGATATCTAAATGGTCTAAAAGTTCCACTTGTAATTCAGAGTAAAAAAAATATCATCAATGAACATAATATCAAATAATTTTATGAACCAATAAAATAAATGGATAATTAATTCCATCAATATTTCATGAGTGTCAGGGATAATGAATGGAATAACAAGACAAATGAAATATCCTTACTATATCCTAAAGTGTATCTTAGTTTTATCCACATATTTCAATCTGAAATGGTTCTACCTTGATTGATGGTTAATCATTGAAAATGAAAATTCACTTATAATTCGGTCAAAAATATCTTCTATCCATGGAAACGATTATTTTATTAAAAGACACCCTTTTTAAATTTCTATAATCTACACAAACATTGAAATTTTGTATTTATTCATATGAAATATGAAATGTGATTCCAATTATGATAAAATATTATGAATAAATCATTCATCCACTTTTTTCCATGATACATTTTTTTGAACAAAATATGTTGATTCCATGTGAAATTTTACCATATAAATGGGCCTCTTACTAGGGAGTATGTCAATAGTAAATTTGAACTCTCTCTGTAGTGGTAACCTATTAAATTGAATCAAAAATACTTCTGGTTCACATAGAACCATAGGAGGAGGAATATCTAAACAATGTCCACTGATATTATTAAACATCACTAACAACTAGAATTATAAATCACTAGAATAAGGAACAATAGACTCTGATCTTCAAAATATATATTCTCACTGACCCTGAAAAACATTTTTGAACCCATGGGAAGATATTAATTTATCCTAATTATGATAGTTGTCTATCTAGTACTTAAAGATGGTCATAATATATATTTCCATTATCAGTTCCATGATCTCAATATTTATATCTTTAAATTCCCAAATCACCTCATAGTCTTCTATCATCACCCGAAACACCAGACATTTTAACCCATGTTTGGATCATATATTCAAAGACATGGTATGATCCAAATGAAATGCATATGTTTTGAACCTAATGGAAGAAAATAAAATAACATTGATGATATAAAATAATAAGTAGAATCATTTTCAATCAATGATTACACCACAGATGGTGAAATAAATGCCTTACCTCAAAGAGAAGTTGGCCACACATCAAATCATTCTGGTGCATGCTCTGATCGATAAATTCCTCTAGTATAAGAAAAATATACACCACATTATCTAAATGATTAGAAATAAAACCCTTGGATGTGTTAGGTCATAAAATAAAACTTGTGTTAAGAGTATAACCATCATTATTGCCTAGGATATACTGTCAAAAAAACTCTTTAGATGGTCTGATAGACCTTTATAATGAAAATTATTTGGATTCTATGTATTGTTAGGCTTGGAATGAAAATTCCTTCCACACTTGTATCAGTAGACTTTATGTTTCTTTGATGATTCCCCTGAAATTAGTTCTGAATAGAACATAAAATATTTGAGATTTATTAACTGTCCACAAAACAATCCATGGGTTGAAATTTCACCAATTGAAGCTCCACCTAAACTATTTATTCCAGAAATTTCCGCCTGATACAATTATTCTTTGTCAACTTTCTCCATTGAGGTTAGTGAAACATCTGAATCAACATAAATCAAGTATCAAACCACATTCCTAAGACAAAAATATGACCGATTAAATATTTATTAGTGAAAATATGCAGTTTTAGATGAACCAGATCAATAAAATAGCTAGATTAATACAGAATGGTATGATCCCCTTTCTCCATGCTAAGAAACTCCTAGGTCATTGATGCATGTATTGTCTTCGGATAAATATTTTAATTAAATATTTTATTGAAATAATTATATTTTACATCCTCATGAAACTTAACTTTTAAAATAGAGTCCCAAAATTTCCATCATAGTACATCAAGTATAAACATGGGAAATCCCACTATAGAGTATTTAGGTGTCTTCAAAATGTTGAGGATCCTCTCAATCTGCTAAAGAAACCTTTCAAATGACTCGGGTCCTTTATAACTATGTATTACATGTGTATGCTGATATTTAATTCATAGACATGATCCAAAACAAATCCTAGGTTCCCGAAATCCACATGACCTAGAGTCAGAATTATACGGATTATAGCAACAACCAAAGTAGAGTACACTAGAGGACTCTCCTGCTGATCCATTCTCATAGTTTCTACTTTTACATTTTGAAGAACACTTCTCATATATTTCTTCTATCATGTGAACAAATTACTATTCTACATTAGATTGTACACTAAAATTCAATTTCCAAATTTATGAATTCATGTCCATGATATGAAATAATATGAATATGATGTGAATAGAAATTATAAAAATTAAAAAATATTTTTTAATGTGAAATAATTTCATTAAAACAATGTTTCCATTCATTCCCTTAAATTGAACTCAAAGAAAGAGTCTCGAAATTGGTGATAATTCTTTTACTACCCTTTGTAAACTTATTTTAGACAAGTAACTGATTGGGAGAGGCAGCCTCATGAATTTACTACCCTAATTATGATGTTAAATACCCATATATACCCATTAAAAAAGTTCCAAACATATTGAGTGTAAAGATACATCAAGATGCGCATCCATTCAATTCCATTATGTAATAATCCAAATTGTGTCAACTATACTATCCAACTAAGACGGAAAGTCATTGTGGTGATTTTCATCAAGATGATGGAAGGAAATCTCACACAAATCAAATCAAGACATAAAACCATCACACAAAGTGAAATAAATAGATACATCCCAGATCCATACAATGAACGAAAATCAATCTATGCACGACTGTATGAAAAATAAATACCAATAATTATCAATATAACCAACATTCACATCAATACCATACATCTATACATGTTGGGATGATAAAATAATCAAATATGATTCATAGATCCCATCACTTTACCAGATTATTACAAAAACAATATACAACTGACCTATGAAAAAATTACGTTGTGATAGAAAAATACTAGTATTATTAGCACATATAGTATATAAAAATATTATTATTATGAATTTAATAGATAGAGCTTTTCAAAAAATATTTTTTTTATGATTTTTTAGATATCAAAATAATTTGTAAATCGGGGTTTTGTTTTTCGTAAAAATCATTCATATTCTCAAGGAAAATAACTTGAAAAGTGATAAATTAAGAAATTATAATCAATATAATATCTGAATATGATATTTGGTAACAATTTAAAATGATAACCATTATAAACTAATCAATTGAAAGTTTGTTTGAAAATAATAGTGGCCAATAGATCATGTGAAATAATGTTAAAATATAACCATGCCAAATTCATCCAGTGAAATAAGTCATAAATGAGAACCATACAATTTGGGATATATCAAATTAGTGAATGTATTATTCATTAAAATAATACAATAATAAAACATATGGTGGTTCTATCGGTTATAAAATCGACTATAATTACACCAACTAAAGCGAAAGAAAACATGAAGTGGAATTACAGACACTATGAGTAACTTGTCTATTCTCAATGCACTCAAGGTTCCTAGAGGGATATGATTCTCTAAAATTATTTAAAACCCAATACCACAATTTATATAAGGTTTTTAAATCCAACCTAATTATTTTGGTGTTTGAAACCCTATTTCCATATAAATCCCACCATTTAATGATTTAATGTTACATTTTTTTTGAAAAAAAAAACATTTTAAAGATTATCCCATTTCAAAGATGATTAATATCCAAAAAATACATTGTAATGTGAAAAATATTCAATTCATTGAATAATCCAAATTAAATTACAATGAATATAATTAATTCATATAATTATCCATTTGTATAGAAAAGCCTACCTTAAAGTTAACGGTTGAACTATTTAGCATCAATAATAGTGGCCATGGAAGAGTAGACTGAGTAATCATTATCATTGATGTAGAATAAATAAATAAATACTCTATAAAAATAAAATATATATGGAATACACATCCCCTTTTGGTTCTATGAATACAATTGTAGATGTTATATAATGAGGATCTACAAGGAAGTATGAAAATTTGACATAGAATGCAATATACCAGGATTTGATCCATCATGAATTATGGAATTATACATTAAATCTAATAAGATATTCCCCTCAATCATTGGGTAAGGATTAGGTCAATATAATAATATATTTAGGGTATTTAGTTCTTTTAATAAGTTTCCTAGTAAATTTTAAACCAATTTCTAGGTTTTTGAAAATTGTGAGAATGGTTGTTTCGGTTGGGTTAAATGGTTAAAAAAATTATTTTCCCAAACCATGAACTTTAAATGTATTTCTATTTAGGGTACATAGGATGTATATTGGGTTTATTTAACTATGAAAACCCCCTCTATTCAAGCATTCAGAATGTTCACTAAATGGCTACATGTTCTAGGAAACATATGAACCCCTTCAAGTGGATCAACACAAGCTGTAAAATCTTATGGGATAAACTTCATAGTTTTCCTTAACCATACATCTATCATTCACAACCCCATGTTCCTCTAAAACATTTAAAAAAAATCCTTGAACGAACCCAAAACAATATATAACTCAAAAGTTATAAATCACTGGTCAAAGTGAACCTATATGAATGTAATAAAGCATTATAGGGTTGTATCCCTTGAGAAAGAGGGTGTATGAGGGAAGGGAATATAGTTTTAAATGTAATGAATTATTACAGATTTAATAAATATATTGTTGGGACATTGTAGTTGATGTAATTATAATCGATAAATATAGATTTCATGATATTTTAAATGGATTATCTAATGTTTAGATAAAAATAAATTATCATGATAGATGGAATACCCCCAAAGTCAAGGTGGAATAAAGAGAAATCTAATTCCAATACTGATCACAAATTTCCAAGAAAGTGGTAATCTGTTGAACATGAGTGGGATTATACTTAAGATAATTCATATTACCAAGATATATGGTTATATCATTCATTTATTAAGATTTATAAAATTTAATATTTAACAATTGGAGATTTCTAATTAAAAAAAGAATGAATAAAAATTGTACGAGTTACATATCCAATTTATGAAAATAAATCCTCAGAATATTAGAAAAGAAATATATAACAACAAAGTACTATAGTAAATATGCCTAAAAAGGGGAACATAATCTGTTTATAGGAACTCACCAATAACCTTTTGCAATTAACATTGTTATGGAATAGTAAAACATGGACATTGTGGTTGGTTTTGACCCTAAAAACATGGATGAAGAACTTACTATGATTGGTGAAAATAAATACTATGAGGAAATTACAATTCTATCTCAAAAGGGTTAGAAGATGTATGATAAAAATAATATCCCACTCAATAATATGGAGGAATAAAAGGAACATTTTAGGATGACCCAATAGAAAATTAATATAATGAGGAAACTATAGGTGTAGTCATAGAGATGTAAATATATCCTAGTGTCCATTCTATTCATCTTGAGAGTTTAGGTGCACATAGAACCATGATTATATTTATCGATGATAAAGCTACCATAATGATCCACCTCATGAATTATAATGATACAAAAGTTGAAAAGTACAATATTGTTAAAAAATAAATGGAATAAAAATTATGGATGAGGATCGTGACCATTAATTCATCCACTGAGGAACAAGAGACATGTATTGATATGCAAGAAAATATCATTCCTCACACTGTTAATAAAATGAGTTCACAGACAGAGGATTTTACTAGTAGTTGTTAAATAATTCCATTTCATTATAGTAACTTATTAATAAACATACAATGTTGAGAAATTCCCCAATTTTTTGATGTTCTAATTTGGTTTATAAATCAAATAATTGACACTTTTATTAGATTATCTCATAATACCTATTTTGGTTTAATCTTGTGATTTTCTAGGTTCAACTTAACATTAAAAATTGTTTTCATGAAAAAATGTTTTTAATTTGAATGAATATTTACATGAAAAATATATATATTCTAAAATATTGATTCTCTGTTTTTATCTAACAACCAACATATAGAATTTGGACGTTCTTCCATGAGCTAATATATAGAAAATACTAATTCTCCTAGAATTATTGACTATTATCAGTTTCATCATGTGATGGTGTGACTTAACTAAAATATAATTTCTACTTCTATTATCCTATTGTGTATGTGTTCACACATTATAAAAAATATTGGTAAAGAATGTTATATGTCCTATAATAAGGACATAAAACCTTATTTTTTATTTATAGATTACACCATGTGATGGTGGATATCACTCAATCTTGGAAGGCCCTTAGATAAGGATATTACATAGTGAAATTCACCAAACTCACAGAGAGAGTGTAGGTGGACTATACAATATGTTATTTTTTCCCCGAACCACTCTAAAATATATTTTGTTCCTTAATTTTTTTATATTATTCTAACATATAAATTATTTTAATATTTGAAATGATTTTGTCCAAAATAATGTCTGAAATTTGAGTGCATAGTTTATCCCCATCTTAAGTTATTTTTTAACATCCATGGAAATCAATTGTTATCATAGAAGTGACATACAATTCAAAACCATTATATTTTTGTAGTATAAAGATACATGTAAACTGTTACAAGGGATGGAATGAAGTAATGAATGTCTATTATTATAGTACAAAACATCAATGAATAGAGTTATGTTTTCTAGAAGGATATAATGATTATTTGTCTCAGAAATCATATTTTTCAACTTTTTTACATTTTGATTAAACCATATAGGATACCGTCTAGATAACCAGACATTTGGAGTTTCAAAAATGTGTAATAATTAGGTATTAACTATAAATACAGGAAATAAATTATAATTAGAATACATATATAATAATTCAAATAGTCCTCTTAATGTTTTAATAACAAATGAGATAATAAAAAACGTATATATTTATTATAGAGAAACTAATAAGGTATGACACTTGAGATAATATATTTCCAAGTTAATATTTTACCCCTTATAAATGATAGATAATAAAATCATAACATAGATTAAATGAATACTTATATAAATAACAACCAATTTTTCATATCCTAGAACAACTAATAGATACCTATGTCATGAAAATAAATTATATAGTGTACTACCATATGAATAGAATGGTATATCTGATTCTATAAGACAGTCAACACCGATGACATATTTAAAAAATAAAATTCCTAATTTCTATCTTTATAATCTATGGATATAAAATGGATGCTAAATATGGAGATTTTTTTTAAAATGTAATTTTCAACATTGGATGTTTTCACTTAGATGAATTAAAAAAAATACAAAATAAGTATAAATATCTAACTCATTCCATGAATAATACTTAATACATTCTAACTATAATGGTAAGATCTATAAAATAGAAAGTAAGTTCAAAATATTTTATAAAAAAACAAAAGGTTTAATGAATAAATTATATAAATAGGTGATGTAAGTTGTAATTACTAAAGAAGATAGATGTTATGAGAGAATAAATATTGGAAAATCATAATACAATTCCCTCAACCAAAAGAGATAATTAAATATAAAAATATATTCAATAGAAAACTAAATTTTAAAATAAATAAAAAATAACTATTAATGAACATCTAATGATTAAAATGATTCTATGAATGATTTATATTATTAATTTGAATATGAATACTCGATAAATAATCTAATTTGATCATTATATAATAATAACCAATGATTAATTCTCTTTATTCTTACAAGCATGAATCTTATTTTGAAACCAAATCTTCTTCTTTTGAGAAATTAAATTAATAATTTACCACAATGTAAGATAAATATGAAATAATAAATATGAAGTAAAATTTCCTTTTAAAATAATATCATATTTCTATGAGTGAAAAAATAATACCTAAAAACAATATTTCATACTTACAAATATAATGGTACATGTTCTTTTCCACTTCTTATGAGCATGATGAAAAACATGAACGCTTATAATATGAGATACAATACATTAATTATTATTCAACTATTGGTGTTAAATGGGAAATATATCTCAATAAAATATTTATAAATAATAAATAAAATATAGAATGATTTTTAATAGTTTTTAATGGTGAATGATATTAATTATAAAAAATTATTTTGTGACTAGTTCTATATAGAGAATAATGTATAACAGAACATTAATTAATTTTACAGATCCTTGAAATTAGGCCAATATTTTAGGTATAATATGTTTTTCAATGATGTGGTGTTCATTATCCGTTTATTTGAAATATTATGGGTAAATAAAATATTGGTAATTTTGTGTTGCATAAATGGATTTGGTTCCGAATTCATTTTTCATATTCATTGCAGATCCCAAGTGATTATGGAAGCCAACCCATAGTGATATATAATATCTGTTTTTATAAAAGTAGATACAAGAATTAAAATGTGATGTGGTAAATGGATTATATATTATCAAGACATATGAGTTGACATTTTTTAATCACTCATAATTATCTGAAATTTATAAAGGATATGTCATATTTAATGAAAAGGCTAATGGTTAAATTATTGGAGTTTGATAATGGGGACATCTAAACCCAATTATCACCAATATTGTTCACTCTATTGGTTGTTAAATACATGGCCTGATGATTATTTCACAAATTTTTTCTTCTAGAAATTATATTCCCTACTCAATAAATTCATTTTCATTCTTCAGTGACCATTAAATTTATTTATGGTACCCCGAACTATAATATCCTTTGTATATCAACTCCTTCTGTATAAAAAATTTAGACAATTTTAAAAATAATTTAAATGACAAATAGATTTGGAATAGAATACATGGAAATTTTAATGCTGATTACGTGATAAAGTTATCTAAAAAATATTATCTCATAAATTATTTTACATATATGAGACAAATAGAATATTTGAGATTCATGCTCAGGGGGTAAACAAGACATGTCTTATTTTAAATAAATTTACAGGTTTACAACATCTTTTTTCTTGTAATATATAATTTTTTTAAAATCTAGAACATGAATTACACGGAATAAATATTTATTTAGTGTTTTAGTTTGACATTAATACATATTTTTAAGAGTTTTTTAAGACATACACGTGATCATTTGTATATTTTAATTTTCTTTTTTTTTTATGCTCATTAAAAAATAAGAAACTAAAAAAATACTTTATATGGAATTGAAAATTGATTATAGTTTTAAAGAATTATGTTTAATCCATTTTGAACAAAACATCTTATAAAAGACACCATTACTTCTCATATGACACATCAACATATTAGTGTAGTGGAAATGAGGAAAAATATCATGAATGAAGATTATATGATTATGTTCTATTAATTTATTATCCCAAATAAATTTTTTTGATGATGATGTAAACAAAACATGATATGTTGTAATTAGAGGTCTAATCGGAAAAATTATAAAAATTACATCCAATGTTTCATAGAATATAATAAAACAAAAAATTGGAATCATTTTAGTTTTTTGATGCAATGTTTATATTTGTAAAAAACGATAATCTTATTAAATTTCACCCAAAGGATAATGAATTTGTATTTATTCTATATTCTAAAACATACCAATACTGTGGTGTTTTAAAATATATTTTAATTATTTTAGAAGGATAAACTCATGAAATATTTTTTTTAACGTGATTTATTTGATCATAAAAAGAACAACGTTGATGATTTCAGTGATTATATAGAAAACATGATATATAAAAATTATTTTTACTCAAAAATACATGATGATTTGAAACAGAAATTGGAATTAAAAATGCCTGAACAAATAAAATCATTTGACCATGAATGTGTTCTTTATAAATTTTCTCAATCGATAAGAGAAAACCATTTAGATCTAAATATAAAATATTGGAAGTTGTAAAAAATATAATTATTATTTGATATCTTAGTTCCTTACCTTTCTCTATCAACATGAACAAAAAACAAAGAAAAAAATCATAAGCGATATGATTTGGGTATTTTCTATGAAGAATAAATTAAACCTGTTAAAAATGAAAAAGGATTAAAGAATTAGTTGATAAAACCTACGATAATTATATTATGATAACTATCTAGGCATTTAGAAAAAATAGGATGATCATAGTTTGATCACTATAAATAATACTATATATTTTGAAAAAAGCTTACACTCAAGTATAATATATAGATTATGAGGAATCAATTCACTGATTACTATATTATATTAAATTAAGAATCCCCTAGAATATTTATCTCATAGGAATTTTAAATTCCTTTAGATTGATGTTAAATTTTATTTTCAAATTATTTTTCTAATGGAGGGAATTTATGATGAAACCCCTACTTCTTTTGAAATGTTTTTTAAATACATATATTTTAAATCATTCAATATCCATTTATATTCTCAAACAAGCCCATAAATATTGGAAGGAATGGTTGCTTCATAAATATTAATAAAAATATGTTTACTAGGTTTATCACGTCACACTTGTTTTAATAAGACATATTGAAAGTATATATTTAATGTTTAAATACTTGTGCATGATGCTTTTTTGTTATCCAGTTTGTATTTGGATTACATATTCTTAAAAAAACAATCATAATGAATTTTACATTATTATAATTCTTGAGAAAAAATTTCTATTTCTATTTATGATTTGTCAATTTTACATTCTATATGATTTAAAATAAATACAATTGGATTAATAATTTACTAAACCAATTTGGACATGAATGATGGAAGTTATATGAAACAACAATATGTTCCAATGTAAGGATTGATTTATATAATGATTGGAATCATGTTGAAATCAATTTTTTTAGTTTTATTAGTAGGAGATTACAATATTTGACAAAAAATACAATATATTATATCAGTTGTATTATAATAGTAAACAATTAATGAAAATTAAAATGAATCACATTTCAAAGAAACGAAATATTTTTTTTAAAAGGATAAATTTCTATTTATATTTTCTTTTGTAAAACATATTATTTTATTTTAATATAATAAAATGTTACAACGTTGCTTCATTTAGATTATATAGAAAAACAACCTCACAAAACCACATATTTTTTGTTAAATCATTTCATTCATGGTCAAGTAAGAATTATCATTTGACAGTACTATCCATTGTAGAATATAAATACACTATTAAAGGTATTTATCATCCATAAAGGTTTTAGATGAGACAAACATTAATTTAATTTTTATTAAATATTAATTATGTTCCAATTAATAGCAATAATACTCTCTAAAAAATATAAACTATTCTAGCATATAAAAAATATATTTAATGAATAATATTTTGAGATACCAATATAAAAATGTGATATTTAACAATACATTATTTCTATTGAAAATCAGTCAATTGATATCATTACTATAAATTTCACTTCTAATTAATTAATTTTTTTTAAAAGTGAGTTAGAATTATTCAACTTTGAATTAATTTATATAGCAATATTATTATTTTCACTTCAAAATCAATTTATTAATTAAATTTGGTTTTTTATGGTTATTTAATAAATTTATTATTAAATGGATTTATTTAAGATTATTTGTTGAGTATTATTTTAAATATTATTTTATTTTTTAACATTATGTTACTATTGTCCCTATACTCAATCTTTATTATTATTTTATTTATTGAATCAACGCATCAAATCTGAAAATCCTTAATAAGAAAAACTATTATGGATAAAAAATGTTAAAAATTTTACCCATGCCAATGGACCCTAACTCTTCACATGATTCCCCAATAATCTATCTATGATGACTAAATCTCATCAATGTAGTTATAGATCCTTTGAAACTATAGATCCTTAGTATCTTCTAAATAGTTTAAATGTCATGACTTTTAATATTATATACTATTATTCCATAGAACCTTCAATGAAATGTAGATATTCACACTCATAGAGCTAAGTACTTCCTTTTAAGGCCATTATTTTTATATGACTGTATAATGTAGATATTTCTATGAAATAATTCATGAGATTTCAAGGATGGGAGTACATTTTTAATGAAAATGTTGATTTTTTTTCTTTAGAAAAAGAATTTTTGTAATTATATGTAAATGCACAGTTTTATTATTTGATATTAGGGATGGAATTTCATATAATTTAAATTAAAATTGAGTTTTGAATCTCTTCCATGGACTGGAATACATATTTTACTATCCTAATGAAGGGAGCTATCATTTTACAAATAAGTTGTTGTGTACAGATGATGTTGATCATGATGACCTTTTCTACTAAAAACATGGGACATTATAAATTGATAATTTGGTTATTAAGTACCTAAATACAAAAGTAAATGAGTTATGTATGTTTATTCAGATTAGTATCATGCAAATTATTTGAGATAATGAAATGGTACTCATCATTCATATGTAATTTCTTTTTATAAAATTGAATAAAAATTATATCAACATATATAGTTACATGTTTAATCACGTACACCATTTCAACTTGAAAACTTATGAAATGAATCATTATCCTTTTTATAGGATACTATAACCTCTTCTTCAAATGAAGATTGTGGAACCGAAAAAAGATGATATCGTTATGAACTAAAAAAGAAATAATATAAAAAATATAATATGTTTTTCAGAAAATCATGTGAGACATCCTCAAATAATATGGGGGAAATTTTAATAGATGAAATGTTATTTCAAAAATAGCAACAACACCTCCAACACCTGCTGATGGGTTTCTCTCTAGATCCAGTATTCCTAGGGATTAAGAACCTATTAAAAAATTATGATTCTAGAGGAGAGGACTAAGAACAATATATAGACAGTCTTATATTCTAGAATCCAACTATTTGGACCCTATTTTTATCACTTCACAGAGGTTTCCAACGACTTTTAAAAAAATAGTTCAAAAGTCTGCTCAACTACTCTCATTTTTTCATTCTTAACATACTTTGTAATGTTATATGACCATTATGGATTTCAATATGTATGACATCATCATTAGGATTAAAGTCTATGAAGATTATTTG
The DNA here is from genome assembly GCA_963277665.1 of Viscum album. Classification (NCBI taxonomy): domain Eukaryota; kingdom Viridiplantae; phylum Streptophyta; class Magnoliopsida; order Santalales; family Viscaceae; genus Viscum; species Viscum album. The sequence continues at coordinate 1,842,460,712 of OY728132.1, read as the reverse complement.
TTTTATCACAAAATAATAAGATTTATCTACCATACACCTCCTAGTAGGAGCACTAGTATTAAATAGAGTTTCAATTTTGTTTTTTTATTCTATATTTTTTTAGTAAGAAAAATGTTGGTTACTAGAGGTTGAAAGTATATAATACCTTAGTCCTAATCAAAAAACAATTCTTCCCTTACATCCCTAATATGAGTTCTGTTAAACATAGGATCACCAATAAAAAATCGTTTTTTATTCTCTGAGGATCTCTAATCATTAATGAACATGTTCTATATGTGACAATTCTTCAATATTTTTCAGGTGGAGGTGATATCATTATTTATCCCATAAAACCTAATTCACACTCATGCATATCTCTTCCATTATAGAATCTACCACCTTATCCAGAACAAGACATCAATATTATTCTCGATTCACTATCAAAAAGGATTCATTTATATGTATCTTTTTTACTTAATTATATTTATAAAATTTATATTTACATATTTTGTGGATGTAATTATATTTTATTTCAATCTGTTATGAAATATATTTTATTTTATATTCACATAATGTTTAGTTTATATTTAATTAATTACATATCTTTACAGTATATTATATTTCTGTTCAACACTGTTTGTATTTTTTTTCCATTTCATTTTCGTCCCTTTGGATCACAGAAATGGGGAGTAGATATGAGAAACAATTGTTTTTTAAATTCAAAAAAATTCTTAAGTGTTTTTAAATTTTGGTGAATATCTATTTCCCATATAATTCTTTTAATTATTCATGATTTACTTTATTTTTTTATAATAAAAAATGGTGGTATTATTTGACTGCTAATTATGTTACAACATCTCCCATGGATCAAATGATTTTATGCTCACAAAAAAACATTCATATGTTATCATATAAATCTATTTATGTGTGTTTTATCATTTCATACCAATATATTATTTGAAGTAGGTAATTACAGGATTAACATATATTTTTTATGATTTTAAATTTCATTTATATGGATTAATAGATACGTGGAAATTAATTACATCAGAATCTATATAGTTAAATTTAAATACATGATGGTTTATTCATATATTTATTCACCAATTAAGTTAATCTTATTATAGGAAATCTGTAATTCATTGAGATTGGAAATGTAGAATTTCATTATATATATACATCAACTAAGAATAAACACATATAGAAATATGTTAGCTATGTATAATATTCTACACAATATATTTAGAAACATGTAATTAGAACTGTGATATTATTGAATACATTGTTCATTAAGCTATATAAAATTAGTTATTCGGGTGTTTTAAATACATGAATATATTTTCATATGATAATTCAACTATGTGTATAAGTCACATGAATATTTTTTGTTATTTGTTCATATTTTAAAATATGTGATTAAAACATACAAAAAGTTTTCATATACGGATTTTTTTTCTAATACGTACTACTCGTACAAGATTTTTTTTATTACTGTCAATGTTTTGTAAATAAAAGTAACTGATGTATTAAATAATTAAATAATGAAATAATTTTAATAATGAATGGCTTACTTTTGAAAATGTTTAGAGTTATGAGAATGTTAAAATTAAAACATTATTTATGTTTTTATATTGTCTATCGTGAAAAGATTAGAAATATAAATATGCAAAAAAGATACTATTTTATTGAATGGATTTAAATTACTATAACTCATTATAAGTTATGTAAGAGAATATATAATTTATTGTAAACCCAATGGAAAAAAATATATAAAATTTGAGCCCAAATTTTATCTTTTTATATGTATTTCTTCTAGTACTACTAAAATCAAAAAGAAGAAATCTATATAAAAATTAATCCCTTATACTATCATGAATCGAATTCCCCTTGGGATGTTCCTCTAGATGCTTCATTAAAGGAATGATTTAGTCTCATGATTGTCACTCCAAACATTAGTTCCTTATAAAATTCATGTACATATATAATGATTATTTTAAACAATTTTCGACCATATGAGTAATTTAAAATTCTGTACAATAAGGGTAGATGATGGTTTTTTATGCCTTGAAATATGGTCATTGTAATGGACTGTATTTACAATTTTTATAATGTGATAAATGATATTACTCAAGTAAATAAATCCATAGCAATGACACTATACATAATGAAAATAACTAATATCACTAAGACAATGTTGGTGGTTTGTAATAGAGGAAACATTATCCTCTATCCACCATAGATTATCACATGTTTGTCATTTTTATTTCCATTTCTTCCACTTCATAACAGATGACAATATTTTAAATGGAATTCTCAAAAATTATTGTCAGATTTTAGAGCTCAATTCACACACTCATTAATCATTGTTTGAAACCCATGGCCAACATATATTGTAATGATTACAAAAATAAGAATACATAAGATCATTTTATTACATTAATATTTTAAATATACAATTTTCATGAATATGGAGTAAATTTGTTTTTAATAATTCATGATATTAATTATAAAATATTGAATCATAATGTGAAATTCGGGTGAGGTTTTATGAAATTATTAATTAATATTTAACAAAAAGAATGATAATATCATTTTAATTGAAATTATAATTGAATTGGATCGGATTTCAAAAAAAAATTAGAATCTAATTACCATTGAAAACATTTCATTTGGTGGAATGTGAAAATAAATAGGAAATAGGTATGTTCCCTTGAAACATGATTACATAAAATATAAAATATTGAAGGGAACATAAAAATTGTATAACCTGTGAATATAAAGAGAAATTAAATTATGTTTTTATGTATGTAATATATATAAAAATATTAAATAAGATCATTTAAATAAGAGTGAGGAAAATGGAAAAAATTAATCAGAATGGGTAACTGGAAGTAACAAGGGTATTTCATGAGACCATTTATATATATCCCTAATTAAAATAGTATGTGTTCATATATTTATAAAAAAATATGATTAATATTATTAAAAAAATTTAAAATATTCTTTATTTAATATTTCTTTTTATATGGTGTATATATTATCATGTGTTTTTGATATATTAAAAGTTTTTATTAATGTCTATTACTTGATTTTGTTTGATTAGTTTCCAAAAAACATCCTCAATATATTGTCCATGGTCAAATTTTTTCAAAATAGACTCATTATATAAAAAATTATATGGTTTTATATGTTTTATTAATACATTGTGAAAAATTTAGATTGTTTTATTTGTTTTCCCAAGTAAGACTCAAATTAATAAATGTTCAATGGGATGTAATTTTATGGAGGTCAAATTTTTTATGATGGTTTATTGTAAATGTCACATTTACAATTACTAATAATATCATCTCATAATATTAGTATTTTCATATGTATATAATTGTTATAATAAAAATTTATTTATAAATTAATATATGATAGGTGGCGATGAAAATGAGAAGATGCCTTTCTTTGAGGTGGTTGTCTGCACAAATAGAAGAGGGGTCTTATTTTTTTAATATTTGTTGAGGAAGGTAGAATAACGATAGTATATAACTATAATAAAATATTAAAATATTAATAATACTTATGAAATCATACATACATGGATTGATAATATTTTAGTTGGTAGAGGATGAAATAAATTAAGCGAACTTGCCTGTGAACAATAACATAGCCTTTTGATGTTATACATTCGATAACACCTTTACTCTCATTAAAATGGCCTTTTAGAAATAAATATTTTAATAATACATTGGTAAATATTTTAAGAGAGATAGGGACCATTTTTTTATAATGAATTTCATTAGAATGTGTTAAAAATGGGGAGTTCAATGGTGGTATTTATAAGATAGAAGAGTGGAATCATTATAATAAAATAATAGGTAATGTAAATATCCATGGGTAAAATGAATGTAATAATTGAATAAAATGAAGTTGGGGACGAGATAATATCAATAAAGACTCATGTCTTTTATTAAAATGTTTTTAGTTCTTCTTATATTATATTTTTTCAGTGTTAGCTTTTTTTATTTTTCCATATTAAATATATTTTTACCAATGTAATTTAATTTTTATACCAAAATTTTAAATTGGGAATTTTTAAAATATTTTTGGTGAAATGATTCCAAATATGAATTATATTTTTTCAAATTAATATTATAAGTCTTATATGAATTTCTTTTAATATTTCCGTACATAAAAATTACAATCCTATTTATTAAAAAAAGATTCATTTTAAGAATAAACATTATTTTTATGATAAAACTATTAGTTTTGAGGATATATAGGAAATTAATTTTGATATTGTTAATAACTTATAGTATTATGTCATACAATGAGATAAAAAAATTAAATTATCTTTGTGAAATCATAAAAAATGAAAAATTTAAAACAAATTCTAAAGAATAAAATATAACTTCAGCTTAAAACTTTCAAACGTGGGGTTTTTAAATTGAATATAGTATTTTTATATTATTAAATCTATTCCCTCTATAAATACTTTTTAATCTACCAAAATGATAAAATTTTTCAGTCACAGATATATCATGATTGGTTCAAAAAATGAAAACGTAGCAAGAAAAAATTTACATTTATTTATTCACCGAAAAACTATTTTAATAAATTTAAAAATATGTAATCTTACAATAATATTTTAATTATAAATCTTGAAATTCATTAAATATTATTAAATTAAAACTCTATAATTTATGATTTTTTTCTCATGGTAAAAAATATAATATTTAATAAAAATATGATTTTATTGGAAAAATAACTATTTAATAGTTAACTATTCTAATGCGTATTTACTATAAATTACTAATTACAGTCGATATGATATGAATATCAAAATAAATATTTCATTAAAATTGAACTATATGTTTTTTTTATTTTTAAAAAACATATATCACATTAAAAGGAAATTATAGGAAAATTCATTTTGTTTTCATAAAATTGATTTATTAGTTTCTAAGATATAATAATTTAACTTTATCGATGCATTAGTTTTTAATATGAACATTTTTTTCATTAAATAAATACATGTGAAATAAATTTTTTATATTGATAAAAAGTGTTTATAAAATATTAAGATATACTTATAAAACATCGCATGATCTCCTTGTAAGACCTAAGAATAATATGATCTATTTTTGAAATCATGGTTGGTGTTTCAGCCAGCATGAATCTCATGAAACATTATACTAGATTTATCATATCATGCATATAATTTTACTCATAAAATAATTTTCTTAGGTTTTTCATGATATTGGACACGAAAAATCGCTACAGATTCCACCTAATTTCCATATTCAGATAGGTGATCCCCATAATAATGTATCATATAGTAATTCCCATAACATGTATTTTATGAATAGTTTTTATAGTGTCGTAAACATCATTTATACCACTTAATTTGTTTATATAATAAAATTGAATTTTTTTTAAAGTATCCTGATTTCATTATAACATTCTGTTCCATGATAATAAAAGTTCTGATCATAGGATTTAATTTTATGGAAAATAAATTGATACTAAACTATTGAGGAATTACATTTCCCCTAATAAATAAATTCAATCACTATAATTTTATTTATTATTCATTAATGAATGATGTTTTGGAATATATAATAAAATCTAGATATATATTCTATTGAGATTCAATTAAAAAATCATTGAAACAAGGAGACTCATTGTTACCCGCATAATAGACTTGTATTTTGAAATTACCATTTATATTTTTTTAACAAATAAACTTCCTTAGATGATTATAATATTTTTTAGGGACATAAATTTTCCATCATGATTGTCATGATCTTTTTTCTAACTAAATACCCAGGGCAAAAAGGTTATATTAATATCCAATAGAATCAAAGTTAGTGATGATATGAATTTGAAAATTAAATTCTAAGAGGTCTTCTCGAATGATGCCTTACACTACTACAAATCAATGCTTTAACATTGAATGAATTTATCAACACTAGAAGAATGTGTTGACAATAGTTCCCTTTCTTCAGTAGTATAACAAACACTGAGAAAGGGTGAATTTTAAAATTCATTTTTTCTAGTGCTGATAAAAGGAACCCTATATTTTCACATTTGGTTAGGACGGATAAAAAATAACATTCATCTACACATTATTATTATAATTAATAAAGGAACCCATTTATCAGAACATTAATTTTATAACACATAAATTAATCACCTATCAGTGCTTTTTTAGCTCATATAATGTCCGCAAAAAATTAAATGAAAAAAATGATTTTATTAAAAAAATTATTAATTATATAATTATTGATAAAAATAATTAAATTTTTTGTACCTTAAATGAAAATAAATATTATAAAATAGTGTATATTATATATATTGACATATTTAAAATGAAAATAAATAAAAAATTATTATTAATATGAAAATAGAGAGAATTAAAAAAATACTATTTAATTAATTATTGATAATGTTGTTGAATAATATATATTAATTATATAGATATATATATTACTATATATAAATAAGATTTATATAATATTAAATTATTATTATTTTCATTAAAAAGTAATATATTTAGGGAATAATGGGATATAATTAAAAAATAATTTGAATTAAATTTATAGACTAGTTTCATTGAGTGATGAACATAAATTAATTCCATTATATATTTAAATTTAACATAGATAAATCATATTATAATAGTTTTACATATACAATTTTAATGCATTTTTATATACAACAAACACATACACAAATACATTATTTGGGAATTCAATCATTTTCAATTAGATAATTTATATTTATTTATATGATCTAATTTAATATATTTAATATGGATATATAGGTACTTTAGTATATTTTTTTAAAGAATTATATTTAATTAATCAAACAAATAAATTTGACGATATTTATAACGTATGCTCATTTTTAATTATTCGATTTTAATTGTTTCTTACATTCATTCACTTAAGATTTAATATTCATAAGTAATAATAAATATATATCTTTATAAAACAATTTATAGAAATACACATTTATAAATTTATATTTACTATTTCTATACATTTATAATTATAAATCAATAAATAATATTTTTCAAAAAATCAAATATAAAATTAAAAATAAAAATTTAATAAATTTAATAAATTTATTATAATAATTAATATATATATATATATATATAATATATATATACATCTAATTAAAAAAATATAAAATGATATAAATATTATTTTAAAAAAAATATTTATGTAACTATAAAAAAATAATTATACATTATGAGATTAAAAAAATTATTATTTTATTAAAATATTAATATAAGTATTATAATTGTATATAATAGATATAAATTTTTTTAAAAAGTATTATATTTTTTAAAAAATTATTTATATGTATTTATCAGCGGCTATTAACATATAGATGTTAAACGGTATCATTATCAGTTATATTTTTGGAAGTGTTGATAATAGTGCCTTAATCTAGTTTATGAACCCTAACCATCACGAACTATATCGCGATATCTCAAGCACTCTTTGGAAGCCACCAATTGAAGTAACAATTTATTTTCTAAACCAAACATGAATCTAGGCTAAAGAGAATGATCCAACTATTCCAATGCTCGAATCCAACTCTTTAGCGATTCATGGGTCGAATGAACCCATGTCTCGAATGAAATCCAGTTTTTTGATATATCTAATATCTCTCGGTTAACCACTGTACCTCTCATCCCACATATGTGTGTGTAAAAAATCCCAGTTTCACTATCCGATATTAAAACAACCCAAAATTAATTATTTCAATATATATTTATGTATCACCTTCCTTGATGGTAGGTTTCCTTCATTGTTATAACATTGGTACTCTACAACTGGAAATATATCAAACCGAATGATGGGTAGAGTTTTTTGGTATAATTGGATCCCATTATTCGTATTCCATTAAATCTTTACCAATTCAATAATAAAAATAATAAAATTTTATCCATATAGCATTCAATGTTTTCATTGGTTTTGAATATTCCATTACAAATCAGTTGGGAACCACTTTCCATATTTTCATCAAGAAATTAATGTGTGGAAATTTATTTGATTCTCCTATAAAACATTGATAATGTTTCACCAATAAAATACATCCTTATATCAAACCTCATATGATCTACACCAAAAATTAGTTTTTCTTGTTCATATCATCAATTATTATTTTTATAAAATATATGAGTACCAACATCCATTGATAATTATCCTTGTTGATATAGATGATGTGATGAACTCTCCCTCACTAAAAATCATTCATATTTATTGATCCAACCATAAATAATAAACCCTCAATAATTTCATTATTTTATAGCAATTATACTTTAACTATCACAAAATTATCTCATTTTCATCCATTATAAAACAATATGGTTTCTCTTTGTATACTCCCCCTTATGAATTTCATTGATGAAAATATAGTTGACATCTATTTGGTATAAATTTATATACATTTTCACTGAAATAGTTGAAAAATAAATTAGATTCCAATTGGAATATTAGATTATATTTAACATAAATATAAATTGATTTTATCTATGTGTTTCCCATTCACACTATTCATTCTTTATTTTGATCCAGTTTTCCATAGTGAAAATGTTTATTACTAAACACCAACTTGGTTCTGAAAAATTTTTTGTCTTAAAACATTGGAGGAATTTCCCCTGTCACATTGATCTTATTTGAATAAAACTCATCATATATAGAATTGATCCAATTATCATCCTTTATATTCTCTCCAAATATTATAGGCACAACTACTGAAAATAAGGTTTTTTGTAGTGTCTTACAAAATTGTGTTTTCTCAAAAACTGTCTAATCAACATGGAAATTTAATTCATTAATTTTAGTTAACAACCCCTCTTCATTTTCATCACAAGCAGTATCAAATTTTGAATCCACCTCATCCTAGTCTTCTCCCCCCTATGCTTCTCATTTCAACATTAATTCCCCTGAATGTTTCATCAGTATATTAATTATTCACAATCTCCCCATTTTAATTTGAATAAAATATTTATCAATTTAATCTTTTCATAATAAATACATCTCAACACACCCTTTTAAAGTCATTATTTAATTTTCCATTTATCTAATATGGTCATTTTTTCATTACAAAAAATCAATTTCAACTTTCCAAAAATATTCACATAAATTTTTAATGATTCCAAACCAATAAATGGTGTATCCATTTTCTTATAAATTTGTGATAATATATATACTTTTTGAAACAATGACCCATTCATTATTAATTTTTTAAAATAAAATTATTTCTTTCACCAATCATCTAGTAAAAACTATATATGTTTTAATTTAACCCATCTAAAAATATATCATTCTTTATAATTCCCATTTGGTTCCATCCTTAGGAATCTATGATTACCATATATGTAATAATTATAAATGGGATGAATTACACCTTTTATAGAACACATTTGTGTAAAGAGGTTATTTTTATTAGTCTCATCTCCAAAATATATATAATTTAATTTTATATCAAGGGACTCACCCCCAAGTCCGTTATGTGTCCTATACAACTCTTATTAGTAGATATCATATGGATGACTATTACTTTTAGTAGTTTTGTAAAAATAGGTTCATGTCCACAAGAGATGGGGGTTGAGTTCCAAACAACAGAATGCAATCATAACTATTCATAAGATGAGATGATGAGGATGAAAATTGTCTAATTTTAACCTTGTGATGAATTAAAAGAATAACACTATCCATAGTGGAGTGATTTGTTGGGAATGTATTGTCTCCACAATACTCTATAACATATGATTTTTTTGATGCTAAAAAATACCCTTGTTTGTTTTCTAATACAGTTTTGTTGAGTGTTTTTTCAGTAATTTATATATATGTTAATGGAATTTTTCATTACTATAGTTGATATTCAAACACTATTTCAAATCCAACATTCAAATAATGAATTTATTTTTCACTATCCCTATGTTATGATATAATTATAAAGCATTTTGAATGGTATTAATCCAATGATACGTTATGTATTTTGCATTTGGATCAACATCCTTAAGTTCGATGACTCGTTATGTATATGAATCAGTAACCCAAAATTGGATTCTAGAAATATGTTTCATACAATACATCTAGGGAAGTGAACATATGGTCAATCAATGTTATGGGGATTTAATGATGAAAATGTTGAGCATTTGTATTATCATCCTTACACTACTTTTTCTCCTTACGTTAGGTGAAGATGAAAGTATGGTTAGGTAAAAATTCATTTGTATAACCCCAAACTACACAAAAGAACCTTATGCTATGATACAGAACCCTTCTATCTGGGAAGGAACCCTTTGCTAAGTTAAGGATCCATACCCTATCCATCCCAACGCAACATTTTCATTTCAATGGATATGTTTTTAAGCTGCATTTTAAATTCAATTTTGATGTAATAGTCTATTCATAATTGAAAACCTAATTTAGGATTGTTATAACAATCTCAAAGAACCGTATTAATCGGTGATAATATATATTTATCTTAAGGGATATTATGACTCCCATGGTAAATTGGAATTTAATTTTCTATGATCATTTAGGTTACTTTCTTTCATTTACAATATAGAATGAAAATTTCTACTTTGTATATTTTAATAGTGTATCGTTTCAAAAATGGGATATTCTTATTACATATTTTTATATTTTATTACTTTATGGGGAATATCTTCTCATATGTATTACTAAAAAAATTATCTTTTTTATAGAATGGAACACTCATTAGATTCAAAAATTGTTATATGTCACGAACCATCCCCCTAGGCATGTGTCATGACTACCCCAAGCCCTCCTTACATAGGCCAGGGCTAGCGACTAGCACCAGAGAGGTGTATTCATATAACGGAAATGCATTACCTTAAAACCTGTACAAACACACCATCCAAGAGTACAACATGTACCAACCAAGAATTAATATAACGTAAAAAAATATACTGAATGTAAAGGGGTCAGAATACAAGACCTTGTGAAAATTACAAGTTCAACATTAAAAGGAAAACAACTCATGGATCATTTACCAAGGATTCCACAAGAAGGGTTGGTACGACCCAGGATCAGTAGTCTCTACAGCACGTCATGTAAAATGGTCCACCTTTGAGCACCATCCATTCCTAGATCCCTCAGCCACGATCAACATTTTTTGTCATCTGTACAAGACATATTAAGGTGTGGTCATATCCCATGCAGTAGTGAGTATAACAATACATATTAGGGACCCAGAGACCGCTGAAGGTCTCCAAGGGTTCCACTAAAAAAAATCATGAAGAAACACCTCAGTCACAATGCTCGAAGTAGTCATCAAGTCTACATAGGTATATACCCAAACACATACTAAGTTAAAAAATGATATTCATCTCATCCATGAGAAAACATAAGGCTTCATTTTTTAAGCCATGTTCACAACTGATCCACGAAGTAAGAATACCAAAAAAGTAATCTCACAAGGTAACACCATATAGGTAAAAGTACCCCTTAGGTAACTCCATGAAGATAACAACATGAAGGTAAATGTACAAAAAAGGTAACACCATAAAGGTAACACCATGATGGTAAAATACTAATCTCACACCAGGTATATATGTAAAGAACTGAAGTATTGATGATGATTCGAGAAACTAGATCATTTTATTCTATTTAGAGACACTAATATGGACTACATAGAGTCTGACCCACATAGGCTCGATAGGTACTAAAATTCACCGACACACACAGGATAAACACTCCCAGGATCAGTATGCACTAACCCACACAGGATCACTAAGCACTGACCAACACAGGATCACTCGTTACTAGACTTAGTATGAACTCTCTCCAACCTGCACCTCGCCACTGACCACATGATTCCCACTCATAACACATTCGGAAGAACAAATCTACAAAAAATCAGTTGGACATTAACCATGATGATGTTACCTAAAGAAGTGTCCCAAAGAGGGTTTCAACGTGATAGACGGTGTGTCAATCGGACGTCTGGTCTGTTACTTATAATTGTTTTAGTTCTGATATCCTGGTTGGATTTGGGTTCGATCCTACACTACCTTACTCCAAATTTCATTAAAACTCAAGTTTAGTATAGAAAAAGAACAATATCTTTCGAGGGGTTCCATCACCACAGATGGTTTGTTAAACAGACGCATGGTTCACAAGTTATGACTCTTTTAGCAAAACTCGTTTGAGAAGGGTCCGGGCCGAGTTCGACAAAATCAGACCAACTCGGATTGGATGAGCCAATGATGGATCTGGCCCAATGGAAGACCATTACAAGCCTGTGTGGGTGTGTCCCACTAGGCTCACCTGCCTGGCACGCGGAGGGACAGCCCACTAGGCTCGCTTTGCCTGACTAGCGGAGGCGCGGCCCGCTGGGCTAGCATGGCTGGCTCACAGAGTCACAACCCACTGGGCCTCGCACTGTCTAAAATGGGGGGGTGGATAGAAATCCCCATTACTCTTCAACAGTTGAGCGGTCATTTGGTTATTGATGTGGTGGTGCCATGTGGCACAGCCCCGTCACCGCGGGACTTGTAGGAGTGCAAGTCCCTCCTCCACCACAACAAATTCGTGTCACAGACACCTCTAGCAGCGAGGGACGACGTGTCGCTCCACCTATACCTTTCTTGGTCGGGTCGAGCTGGCCACCGTCTTTACTCGTCATGGCTTCTGTCAAGGCCTTCTCTAGTGGCAGCGAGCGACGGCACGCCACACCCCCTTTGCAGCCGACCAGTGCCTGTCGCTCTACTAACTGTCGTGGTAAAGTGCTGCAGCTTGCTCTTAGAGCTTGTGACGGTGCGTTGACTCAATCATTGATGGCTAGTTTCACCACATCGGCGGTCTTACACAAAGAAATAAAGGGTAAACGGGGTAGCAGAGGGTCAGGGCCATGTTCGTTTGGCCCACAGCCACTATGTTAGCATGAATACATGAGGGTGGAAAAATCATTCAACAATCACAAGAAATTATAAAAAAATAAATACATGCCTTGTTAATCCATTATATAAAATTTGTGTTTGAATGTGGGTCGTTGTTCTTCATTCCCGTAATGAGCTTCCAATGATTTTTCTGGAAAGATTTTCCTCCGACCTTGATTGTTGGATTCGTTATTCACCAAAGGGTTCCTCCAAATTCTCCTCTCCATATCTCTTCTATTGCTAAAGATTTCCAAAAATTACACCAAGAAGAAAGTCGATCTCACAAAACATAAAGGGGATTTTTCATTAATTTATAATTAATGAACCACGTTAATTAATGTGATTAGTTGTTACACATTTTTTTTAACTGGGCATTTAATTCATAGCCTAGAATGCCATACCACTTTCTTATGGTCCTTTTCACCAAAAATTAAAAGGAGAGTTAGGAGGATATTTTTAAAATAAAATACATAGATTTTATTTAAGCGTCCAAGAAAAAATTTAATAACAACTATATGAATAGTAAAACACCACCATCTCCCCACTGAGACCTGAAGTATGCTGGTAGAAAGAACCACTATTTGATCAAGTGGTGTCCTCACTAAGATGATGACCTGCATCACTACCTCCAGCCAATCATCAATGACTTGATGATCTATCTCTCCCTGGAACCATGGATTTCTTTGTCTCTGAAACTCTTGTAGGGAAATTAGACAATGAGTTTCATCTTCTTGTAATGGTGATAGTAGATGCTAACCAATTCTTGGTGGTAACACAGATGCACCACTCGGTGGGGCCATCACTATCAGTGGTCTTTGAACTGATGCCTTGTTGCTAGGCTTGTTATCATCACAACCTCATATTAGAATCCTACCTAGTTTTTTGTGTGGAGGTATCCTGAAAAAGATGAAGATGTTCCATAGTCATTATATTGTAACGAGTGAGTTGACTCAAAAAAGGACAAGAGGAGAAGAAATACTCAAAATCCTATAGATTCATTTTTTCCTTTGTCTACCTACAACTACTATTTCCTTGTATCGAGTTGAAAAGATGATGTCCAGAGTTGTGGTGTATAGATAAATCGGCCATTGCAACAGCACTAGAGTCCTTGTCCTAAAAGTGGATCTCGAAACAATTAACAATGTTTCCCAAAACCAAAAACAACAAACACATCGTATTGAGATAGAAACAACTGTCTCTGATACAACGTTGTCAAGACCCATCCCACAGGGCATGTGCTATGACTCCCCCAAGCCAGCCTCCGGATGTCTAGTGGTTGGTGACAAGCAACAAAGGTTTCAGCATTCAAATGATAGGCATTTTACATGGTACCTTTACTAACACACACAAAACCACATCACAAGAAAGCTAGAAAATTGTATATGCATGGTACTAAAAAACCACTGAGTGTAAAGGTACAACTGAAATTAAATGGGCCAAAATAGAAACATAATAAAATAAAACTACAATAAGATATTGTACCAGATCGATGGAATGTTGACCCTAGAAAACCCACCCTGATGGGTATGTATAGACTAGCTATCAGAAGTGGTACAAGCCTGTCCTACCTGCCTGATCTCCTTGGGAACCACCTGGTCTCGGGTCACCAATTCCAGTATCAATTCATCATTCATCTACACTAGTCACAACACGTGTGGGAATAACCCGTGAAGGGGTTAGTAACAAAATAATTTATAGGGACACCAACCATGAGGAATGACCAAAAAGGAATCCAAAAATAAAACCGCAAATAAGATCATGAAACAAGATAGATCATACAGATGTAATCTAAAGTACAGATAGCAAGACTATTAGTTATAAAGATGAACACATTGGACTATTGAGGTATTTAACCCAGAGGAGTATCATGGGTCTTCTAGGTTTCACATAGCCACTTATAGCTGATCCACATAGGGTCCTTAAAAGATGATGCACAGAGGGTTGCCAGGAGATGATCCCAAGAGGTTCGTTAAGAGGTGATCCACACAGGGTCATTAGGAGATGATCCACACAGGGTCTCGTGGATATGATCCATAAAGTGTCCTTATGAGATGATTCAAATTATTTCGTTAGGATATAATTCAAAGAGGGTTTCAAGGATTTGATCCACATAGGGTCTCCAGTAGCTAATCCACATAGAGTCGCTAGGATCTAATCCACACATGGTCACTTGGAGCTGATCCACACAATATATCTAAGATATTATCAACAGAGGGATGTTTCGAGATGATCCATTGAGCATCATAAGGAGTTGATACACACATGTTCACTAGTCTTCGAGTCTCATCCCGCCGAAGGAATACTTCACGATGTGGACAAGATTCTAGTGGAATCTAATCCTCAAGAAAATCATCCTATTTATTATCCACAAATGTTTCTTAAGAGAATTTCAATATAACCGCCTTTAAAAAACAGTTATAACATGACAAACATCTCATCAAATGGATGCCCGGTTTGAATGATATGGTCGACTTTCCAAATAAGGTCCAGTCATGTCCGATCTGACCCGGTTCCACCGATCCGACCCGGTTCTGCCGACACAACCAGGGTCTATCATCTCGACCTGGAACTAATCTATTGGACATGCGCCCTTTGGGCCATAGTTTGAGGATATCGATGTAGACTTCTCTCATCCTGGCCCACCAACAGCGGGACTACTCCAACCTGGTAAGGACGTAGTCAAATGCATCATTCTCCCTCCTTCCGAGCGGGTTATCTTCAGGGTGACCTTCTCTGCCATGTCCCATTGACTACAGCCATTCCGTATGAGACGCGGCATAGTGCCGCATCTGTGGTGCCTCTTATGCAGCCAGGTGGCCATGTCTTCCAACTTTCAGCCACCGGTATGGAGGACAGTGGCTCCTACAGCACTGACGCAACCCGAGCTAGCCACGATGTTCATTCCTGTATACTATAGGCTACATCTATGGACCATCATGTCTGTTGTGGTGGTACATTCTTCATACCTCTTACGACTACGCCATCAAAGAGATTCCATATTCTCTTTAATGGCCTCAAATAATCCTTGCTTCAATTTAAAATATTTTACCATGAAAAACGCACAAAAAATGCATAAGGTAAAGGGGATTTGGATGTGTTCATGTTAGCATGTTCCCTCCATGTTAGAGGTATAGAATCATGGGATAAATTATTTAATATGTATGTAAAATTTAACCTCGATACAATATCATGAAAAAAGAGTACCCTCCCACAAGAACAAGGAATCTGCAGATCATCATGTTCATCAATTGATCCAGGATCGTTGTTTTTGAATGAAGAATGAGGGTACACTAGAAATAAAATTCATACCCCTACCTGAGTAACTATTTCATAGGTGATGATCTATTTGAATGGTGGAAGAAGAATGTGTCGGCCATTTATAACTCCACAATCTTTTGTTTTAAAGTCGTTGTCATTTATCATCATTGTGCACTAGAGAATGATAGTAGAACTATGATTATGTCAACAATCATACATTTTTTACTCAACAATTACATGAAAAATCATGAAACAACAATAAATAACGTTTTTATTAAGTCATTATGGTATTTCATTTAGGAAAAATAATTTTAAATTTTATTTTGTTATACGTCATTATGCTTCAACAATTTGAAAATTTTGAAAATTAAAATAAAACAATATGTTTTATTTTTAATTTATTAATTAAAATGTCTGAAAAATAACATTTTTCCTCAACCCATGATGCTCGAGGTGAGGTCCATTATTGGTGAATCCCACAATTTTATTTTCAATGGTTCCCTCTAAAATGAGAACCGGCTCGCATGTTTATTTTATATGAACTAAAAAAGTTCATAATTCTATTTTGGTCTCACGAGGCCTTAAATTCACATGCCATCAGAGAATCTAGTCTCAAAATTACTCAATATAATTAAAATAATTTAGACTATATTTCCAAGACATTACCTAATATGAAAATTTTTCCCCTAAAAGGAAATATTGGTATCTTTAGAACATTAAAAGATTTTATATTAATTATGTTATTGGAATTCACGGCACACCTATTTTGAAAATATCAGATCATGATCCCAGTTGTACATTAAAATTATGGATGATTATTCATAAGGATTTAAATACTTAGCATCGTTGGAGAACTACCTAACATAATCAAACTGAAGGACATTCCAAAAGACCCATATGTAAAATGAAATAAATATGTCCCTCATGGTCACCTGAAATTCAAGGAATGTGGGAAAATTAATTACATTTTCTAGTGCATTCCTATAATAATAGTATTTATTAATATTTTCAGTTGGAGTTTCATAATGAAATATTTTGGATGAGATGTCATGAACTTATGTTTTGGGGTTAATTTTTTAATAGAAACACATTGGCCATGATTTTTTGGAGACAAAAAAATATAGCCTTTTGAAGATGACATTAATGAATCTCAAAGTAGGAAACTTATTGATGCCTATAATAAGATAAATGATTTATTATTCCATGTGTTAAATCATATTTTATTTAATTAATCTCTATAGAATAATGTTATAAGGATAATTATGATGGTAATTTTTATCTCAAAGTACATCAAACACTTCGAAATACTTGAATAAAAAATTTATTTTATCGTTTCTAAATTACTACAGGTCTCTAAAAATTACTATATATGTTTCATATATCATTATTTAGGAATTAAATTCATGAACAAACACATATGCTCACATAAAATGAAATAGAAATTTAACATGTTATATTTAATTGTGAAAAAACCCCATATATATTATTTATTATAGATATCATGTATTTTTAAATTGGATGACCCATTTTGTAATGTTACATTGGAGGAATCCCAAATCGATGAATAAATATGGGACCCATTTGATTTTATGAAGAGTAACTACCTTAATTCGTTTATAATTTATCATCTACAAAATTTTGAGGACCATAATATTTAGGATGTTAAAATGTAACACCTAAATAATTTTTGATTTATTTTCATTTTAATAAATTCAATCTATTTAATATAATATAATTCATGTAACACTAATTTTAAATTATTTGGTGCTACTAAAATATTATTTTACATACTAGTTAAGGAGGAGGGTACGAATAGTACTATAGAAAAATGTAAAATTATAGGTTTTATACATATATTAAATAAATTAAATAAATATACTTTTTTAATGAAAAATAATAATAATTTAAAAAAATTAATGTTTTCTAGAAACAATTTTAAAAATAAAACTGTATTGTTTCGTCTTATGAACATATGATAAAATTATGTTAAGAAACTTTTTGATAATTTTTTTATTAAATAAATTTATTTTTTTATATGAGCATATAAAAAATATATTATGGTGAAATTTTGGTATTCTTGTGAATAGTGTCATTTTTTGGTGAATAGTGAAAAACACAGATTTTTATTTGAAAAAAATTATTTTAATATTTTTTACTTAAAAGGTAAGTTGTATGTTGAATTATTTTGATTGAATTTATTCATCTATATCATAGTAAATACAATTATGGCCATTGGAATAAATATCATATTTCATTTTGATATAAAAACATTCCAAACAAAGGGAAATTGTCTCTTCGAAACCTGCATCCTCATCACATCTACGCGCATAACATTACATTGGATTATTCAACATATGAAAATGTAATTTTCAAAAATTAAATCCATATATCAAATAAAAAAAATACATATTATATAGTAATGTAAAATTAATTTTTTAGAAAAATGAATAGTGAAAACAGCAAAAAAATTACTGCAATTTACATAAAATTGGTTTACAAGGGGATAAACTGAGAAAATATGTAATATTGATAACCTTAATACATTTAAAAATAATATTTTTTGGATATATTACAATAATATAATATCAAAAAATTTAATCTAATGTTAATTTGTATATTATGGAATTTTATTGACATTATCATTTGGGATTCTTTTGGGTAATTTGCATGTAATTTCATAAGAGGTCCACATTTCCCACATATAAATGAGAATCCCCCCCACATAGATTATTCTATGTACAACCTATCATCCATAGACTGACAAAAAATAAAAATACACTTTTCAGATTCTATAGTTTATTTTATGAGTTACTGTTTTTTATTTCAGTGGTTCATGAATACAAATTTTAACACTTATGGAAATAACTTATATGAACTAATTAATAAAATAAAAACAAATGTAAACCTTAGAAAAATTTCCTAGGAAGTCATTTTATTCTCATATTTGATCGTTGTAAGTATGTGATTCAGTTCTTTTTATACATATCATCTATCTAGAGATATCTAGGCATTTCTAGTTGAAAATGATGTCATTGGTGACCTTAATGATATGGAAGAAATCATATGATGAACATCAGATAATACCTATATAATTTTTGGTTTTTCATAATTTTTTCGTTCAATTTCATCTAGATAAGAGAAATGTAATATAAATAAATAGGAAAATGCAACACCATGATTCGACAATATTTTTCGGATAATGAAAAGGATTGATCATGTGGCCTACCTTTTGGACCATCCTAAACGATACCATGAAATTCATAGTATGTTTCACTTGTCTCATATTAGGCTTATTAATCTAGTCACATCTCATATAGTGTATTTTAATGATGTCAATAATTGTAATGTCCCAAAAATTTAGTGTACTTTTTTTAATTATATAGAATTATTTTGAGACCATGAAATCTGACAGCGCATGATTCCAAGGCTCGGAGTGCCCGGAATGATCCGTCGAAGTTTGGTTAAGTTTTAATTAGCGCTCATATGCAGTTTTCCTAAAAAAAGAGGAATAAATACTAAACAAAATCTCTGATCAATAATACGAGTGCTCCGTTGCATTCAAGATGGCGGGTTTACTCTAGGCACGATTTAAGTTTAGTCGGCACAGACCTCCTATCAGAAAACCCAAAAATGTCCTAATCATGAATAAAATAATAAAATAAATTATTTTATTTTTCAAATTATTATAACTCACTAATAGTAACTCAGATTGAAAATCTAATACAACCGCTGAACTCATGAGGGTATTCTCTCTTTTGGAAAAAACTAATATAGTTCGGCTCGGGCCACCAGTAAAAGATAGGTTTTGGTCATAAATAAAATAATTAAGTGAAAATTATTTTATTTTAAAATTCATAACATCTAAAGAGTAAATCAGATTTAAAATATAAGTGAACCATTGGGTTTTATGGGGCGTGTTTCACTTATGAAGAGTCTAACCTCGACGGGTACGAGTCATGAGTGACCTTAATAATTTTTCTGAACTTTTTAGGGTACGTTCAGAACGTGCGATCAGTGTTATGTAAATTTTGAACTAGTGCTCAGAATTGAAATATGAGGGCACTGTTTAACTCACAGCGCAGATATTCGCATAAGGAGACCATTACATAAACCATTTTAGGTCCGGTGAAAAATATAGTTTTTGGATCTTTTTAATAGAATAAATAAAATAACTTTATTATTTTATTATTATTCTATTCCTTCAATGGACGAGCGGTAAGGTGAGATCGGTGATGTGTCAAACCAATAAATTGATTGACCTTTCAGCTCTAAGTAACCGCAACGTTGGGGATTTAGGATGTTTTTCAATTAAAGGGCGTCCATTAATTCCACGAACATTGCACACCCTTCCCATATCATATGTATATGGTGCTTGGGGGGAAGAATTGGAATGACTTCATCAAGCGATGAAGCTCTATTAAGTACCGTGCAGCCCAATACTTGGAGGATGGAGCTAGTACTAGTGGGTGGTGACTAGTAACCCCGAACAATGAAACAGATATCGAAAAATTTGTGGCGTCATTGGAGGCCAGTAGTGGGGGAAGACGAACACTGACACTTACTCAAACTCGAATGCTCTCCGATGAACTTGAATTAGAGGTTTGTTTTTGACTCTACAATATTAATTTTCCTCTCACGTTGAATCACCTCCCCTGAACTTCTTGCTACCGCTCTAACATAGAGGGTATGGGCCAAAAGACCATGACCCAACCCCATATCAAATCTTGTGGTTCTTATGTATTCTTCACGATGGAGGAGGACGGTAACCGACAGCAGTGGGGCCCATGAATGGCAGTCGGCACTACGGCTGGTCGTGACGTAGGTGGCGGTACGACCACACCTCTAGATAAGAGTCATAGCCCTTTAGCCATAGTTGTGGACAGAGGAGGCTGACATTCGGCTGGTCGTGGAGAGGCGGCGCACGCCGCCCCGCCATCGGAGCAAGGGGATACGACCCGCCTGGCCGTGGCAGATGGCGGAAGGCAGCGGATATTTTTCCAGCCATCGAGGGGCGGCCCACGATGCACCGTCGAGGGGAGAAAGGGGCAGGCCATTTAGGTCAGCCGAGCTATACAGAGTGGGAACTGCGGCGGGTCCCGTGTGCTTCCTGGAGACTGAATGGCTATGATCATTCGATGTTTGAGAGAGGGGGCACACAACTCCACCCTGCATGTGGCAATGCCAGGCCTAGTGGGTCGGGCCAAATCAAATAGTGCCTGGTTGACCAGAACGGGGTCGGGTTGGCCATGTTCGGGTCGGGTTGGGTCGGTCCCATCGTTCCGGACCAGACCCAAACCATTTTCCACCCATTCCACACTTTTAGCCATATCATGAGCTACATGAGTCTATTTGACAAACCGTCTTGTGGCAGTAGAAACTATAGGGTGACACGATAAATTTGGTATACCCTACTTGAGATTTGGATAATGTTGGGGTATGACCAAGTTGGAATAAGCACAAATCCAACTGGGCCCTTGAGGATAAAAGGCTAATAACATACAGACCGAGCATCTGATTGACACACACTATGTTGGGTTGAAACCCACATGACGTGGCGGTCCAATGGAAAATATCTTCATGGGACTTCATGGAAGTTGGATTATCGACCGGTGGCTTGAGGAGCAGACACTCCCAAAGATGAGAATGTTTAGATTAGTTACCCTGTAGCTGGATCTGACAATGTACTAGGATCCTGTGTGGGTTTGACTATGTACTAGGATCTTGTGTGGGTCTGACGATGAACTAGGATGTTGTGCGGGTCTGAAGATGTACTAGGATCCTGTCTGGGTCTGATGATGTACTAGGATCTGTGTGGGTATAACGATGTACTAGGATCTTGTGTGGGTCTGAGGATGTACTAAGATGTTGTGTGGGTATGACAATGTACTCGGATCCTTTGTGGGTCTGACGATGTACTTGGATCATGTGTGGGTCTGAAGATGTACTTGGATCCTGTGTGGTTCTGATGATGTACAAGGATCATTTGTGGGTCTGACGATGTACTAGGATCCTGTGTGGTTCTGACGATGTACTAGGATTCTGTGTGGGTCTGACGATTTACTAGGATCCTATGAGGGTCTGACGATGTACTACGATCTTGTGCGGGTATGATGAAGTACTAAGATCATGTATGGGTCTGAAGATGTACTAGGATCATGTGTAGGTCAGTAATTTGGGATCCTTCATGGGACTAACTCTTAACAGAGTATGATGATTTAGTAGTTACATATAATCATCTTTACAAATGTACCTATGATATACCTGGTGTGAGTTGAGTCCTTTCCTTTGCAGTGATACCTTTGTAGTATTCTTCTGTGTGGCGTGCATGGGTGCTATATACCATTGTGGTGATACGTTTGTGGTATTCTTCTGTGTGGAATACCTGTGTGGTACTTTTCATCATGGAGATAACTTGGTTGTATTCTTCTATGTGGTGTACCTATGTGGTACTTACCTTCATGGTGATACCATTGTGGTATTGTTATCTGTGAGCTACCTACGTGGTACTTTCCTTTTTTGTGATACTTGGTGGCATTTTTATGTGTGGTGAGCATGTGTGGTACATTCCACCATGGTGATACCATTGTGGTATTCTTCTGTGTGGTTTTAACTCTTTGGTACTTACATTTGTGGTGTTACCTTCTTAGTATTCTTTCCTTCATGGAACAGTTGAGCTTTGAGCTAAGGATTTGGGCCTTGTGATTCCTCAGGAATGAGATGGTAATACATGATAACTTAGGTATTTGTAGGGGCATATACCTAAGTAGGGATAACTATTGTTTCCATGACTTTTAGTTTATCCGTTATGGATTTTGATAAACCTTCGGGGGTCTTGGTGTCCCTACTGAGTACTGTTATACTCCCCTCTACATGGGCCACGCCCACACCTTGTTGTGTTCGGTGCAGACGACAGACAATGATGATTGAGGATGAGAGTACCAGGACATAAGGAAGCTTAGAGGAGGACATTAGATAAAGCGTACCATAGATACTGTCATTAGAGAGCTGTACCTACCCTTTAGGTAGGATCCTTGGTGGGAGATCACATGAGTTTTTTCAGTTTACTTGTACTTTTTATCATTCTTGCACTTTCCAGTTGGGTTTGTATTCTGGCCCCTTTTTCTTATTGTGCACACTCTATTTACTATACAGTTTACCTATGTTCGTATCTTGATTTATATTTGGTTGTGTGTGTATACATGATATAAAGGCAATGCCTTTCCATATTTAGGGAATACGCCTTTCAGTTCTAGTCGCCATCCTCTGGCCTATAGAAGGCGGGCTTGGGGTAGTCACAGAATGGGCCCCAAGGGATGGGTTGTGAAAAATTGGTATAATAGGAGTCATTTATATCATATAAAATTGGACTCTAGTCTTTGTAAAGGAAATATTGATAAGTGAAGTGAGTGTGTTTATCAATTTAGGTAATCTAGTGTTGGTGCGGCGACCGACGTATCCTTACACCAGGACCCTGACTTTTGATTTATGTCTCACTTCCCGAAAACACTTATTGTGTGTGTGTTTTGAAATGTTTTCGTGTGTTTTCTTGAGTCACCTCACCAATTATAACTTAATGATAGTGGCTCACCTACTCCTTATCAGGATCTCGCTGCATAGACAGTCTACAAGGATTGTCGAGAGAGTACATGATGACGACCCACCGAGCAGTGAGGCTCCAGTGTAGGACCCTCTTTCTATGTTGGATCCTTCGGGGGGGGGGGGGTGTACCATTAGCACCACCACCCATCGGGCATCAATTACAAATAGCTACACTGGCGGGTGGTCTACGCCGACTTAGCGTGTTGCACGACTTCCAGCAGCTGAGGCCTCTAAGGATTCAAGGTGAGATATATTCCCACGAAGCTGAGGGCTGGATGGAGGCAGTTGCTTGAGTTTTCCACCTAGTTAACACACCAGTAGAGAATATATTGATCTTAGCTGATGGAGTTTTTTAGTAAGTGACCTTGTGGATGGTCTGTATAGTGATAGGGCTTTGGTACATGGACCATTAACTAAGATAGTACCTTTAGGTAGTTTTTCTACTATATCATTGCTCGTTGGTCAGTAGTTAAAACCGGTGGTACTGGTAGAGGAAACCTATAGGCTTACTGCCTTATGTGTGATTCAGCATCAGATACCCCTCTGGTTCCATGGTGAGCCCGACTCAAAAGAGGCTGAGGACTGGCTTGAGGAGGTGGCTGAGAGTTCTCTAGAGCTTCTACATCTTCAGCAGGATGACACGGTGGTAGATGAGTATTCATCGAGATGATTCGATCTTTCCTGGTACTCGATGTATATGATATGATTAGTGATTCCTGGATCAGACATTCGGGTACAGTGTGTTTAAGGACGTCCGAGCCAGCAGTATTCCTTTATGCATTCCTACTTATGATGGTGTGCTAGTGAATACCTTTGGGGTTTAATGTTCATTGTCTGAGAGGATAAATCCTATAAATGTTAGTAGTGGGAAAGCTGGAAACTTGCACCGGTCTCAGAGACATGGGTGAGTAAAATGTTTCGGGAAGAAAAAGTGATAGGGACAAATGAATCTTTAGGGCAACAGATGTGGAAGCAGATATAGGAGAGAAACATGAGGAGGTGTACTTTTGACATGTTATATCCACCCCCACCCTTTGTGGTCCTAGCCAGGATCTAGGAGCTGGAAGACAGATGAAGAGAGTAGCTGCATGCGGTCAAAGGAGTGTAACCCAAGGGCTCTAAGAATGATTCGAGGTATGGTCCCTGTCTACTACTAGTTTCTGTATCAATAGACATAGGTACCAATCATTCATTCCTTCTACAAATCTTGTCCAATAACTACAGTTTCTGGATAAACCATAAACATGACGCTCACGTCTGGAGATACCTTTGGGATGAGACTCGATAATCACACTTACGCTGATAGTGTGATCTAACCCTTGAGGTGAGAGTTTTCTGTGGAACATCTTGGTGGCAGCATCGAGGCCTTATGACGTTAGTTTGGGTATGGACTAGGCATCCATGGTTCATACTGATATTGACTGTATTAGGAAAAAAGATTGTGTTTTATCTACAACTTTGGTATGAAGTTTTAATTAGTAGGAGAAAAAAGAAAACCCAGGCAGCACATGATAAACTCATGCATATGAGGTTGAAACCGATCACTCTTCAGTCAGTCATCCTTACCCTCATGGTAGTAGGAGTTTTCAGTTTTCAGTTCCCAACGGGAGTGGCTAAAGTTATTTCAGGACTATGACTTTGAAATATTCTATACTCATGGGAAGGGGAAAGTGTTAGCAGATACACTCAGCAGGAGGTCTGGCCTACAGCTACAGAGTGAGGCAACAGAGTAGCAAGATGCTTTGTGGATATCCTACAAGGATCGAGATAGAGAAGCTTATCATTAGTCTATAAAAGTCACTACCCAACTCCTTCAGTGAGTTTGGGAGGTTCAACTTAGGGGCATTGACTACGAGGTTCAATGTGATTAGATATCCTCAGGTCAAGCACCTGATGGATTTTCTAAAGGTGGGGAGCACGTCGCCTTCTTCGGAAGACGTACCATGTTACCAGTGGTGATTCAGGAGGAGGTGTTGAGGGAGTAATATACATCCCCTCTGGCGGTGCATCTGGGTGTGGTGAAGATGTACCAGGACCTCCAGTATCTGTAATGGTCGCTAGAGATGATGCATGATGTGGAAGAGTTTGTATCATGATGTCTCACTTTTCAGTAAGTGAAAACTGTATAGAGCAGGCATAAGTTTTATTCTGACAGAAGATGGAGACCTTTGGTATATGAGGATGGTGACCACGCCTTTCTATAGGTCTCACCTCGATGAGGTTTGCGTATATTTGTCCGGGGAAGATAGTTATTTTCGAGGTTCATCAGACCCTTTCAGGTCCACAGTAGAGTTGGTGAGGTAGCATATCACCTATCCCACAATCCATAGTTGGAGAAGGTTCACGACATCTTCCATGTATCTTAGCTGAGAAGATACGTGCACAACCCGTCTCACTTCATCGACTATGGCGATATGGTCATCAATGAAGGAGCGACGTTTATGGATGTTCCAATGGAGATTGAGGATCGATAGAAGCGGGACCTCTCGTGCGCATATGCTGGAAGCACGGGAACCTCTAGGAGAGGACATGGGAGCATGAGGTTCAGATTCGTGCATAGTACCCACTTTTTGTTGTTTTGCCTTTGTTGTGTCTTTCGAGGACATAAATCCTTAAGGTGGAGAGAATGTAATGTCTCGGAATTTCTGTGTAATTCTTCTAATTATATATAATTATTTTGAGACCGCGAAATCTGACGGTGCGTGAATACGAGGATCAGAGTGCCCAGAATTATCCGTTGAAGTTTTGTTGTGTTTTAATTAGAACGCGTAAGCAGTATTCTTGAAAAAGTGGAATAAATCATAAATGTTAACTCGGATAAAAAATACGTGGGCACCATTGTATTCAGGATGATGCATTTATCAAAGGCGCGACTTATGTTTAGTCGGTGCGGGCCTGCTGTGAGAAAACCCAAAAATGGCATAATCTTGAATAAATTAATTAAATAAATTATATTATTTTTTAAATTCTTATAACTCGCAAATGGTAACTTGGATTGAATATATAATAAACCAATGAACTCGTGAGGGTATTCTATCTTTAGGAAAATACTAAGATTGGTCGGTGTGGGCCACCAGTAAAAGTTACTTTTTTGCATTTAATAAAATATTTAAGTGACAATTATTTTATTATAAAATTAATAACTTTTAATCAGTAACTCGAATTGAAAATATGAGAGTACATTTGGGCTCGATGGGGCGTGTTTCATGTAGGAAGAGCCTAACCTTTGCTGGTGTGGTTCAACGGTGTCTGTTATAATTTTTACGAACTTTTTTTGGGTACGTTCAGTAAAGGCACGTGTGTCGTTATATAACTTTTCAACCAGTTCTTGGAATTTAAATATGAGGGCATCAATTAACTAATAGCGCTGATATTCTCATCAATTTGATTGTAGTAGGACTGGATAAAATGTTAGTTATTTGAACATTTTAATTGAATATATAAAATAGCTTTTTTATTTTATTTTTATTCTATTCCTCCAATGGACATGCGGTAAGGTGGGACCAGTGACGTGTCAAGACAATAAGTGGATTGACCATTCAATTCTATGTAACTGCACCTTTAGAGAATTAAGAAGGTTACTAATTAATGGGCCTCCATTAACTCCATGAACGTTGCACACCCCTCCCCTCTACTATTTATATGAAGCATGGAGGAGAGGAATTTGCAAGGTTTCACCCAACGACGAAGCTCTAGTAAAGTGCCATGACTCCCAACACAAGGGGGATCGATCTGGTTCAAGCGAGCTGGGAAGAGCAACCCTGAACCACGAACTGGAGATTGAAAAATGAGTGGAGTCATTGGGGTCTAGTTGCGGGGGATGACGAACCCCGATAATTCCTCAATCGCGGACACTCTCCAATAATCATGAGATAGGGGTGTGTTTTCGATTGATAAAAGTTATTTTTTATCTCACATTGAATCATCACACTTGAGCCGCATGCAACTGCTCTAACGGAGAGGGTATGATCCAAATGAACATGGCCTGACCCCTCTGCAAATCTTGGGGTTATTTTGTATTCATTGTGATGGAGGTGGAAGATAACTGAAATCGTTGGGGCTTGGGAATGGAGTCTAGCTCCACAGCCGGCCGCGACAAAGGTGGTTGCGTGACCGCCCCACTGGAGAAGAGCTGAGGTCTGTCGGCTGTGGTGGTGGACAGAGGGAGGCCAACGTTCGACCAGCCGCGGAGGGGTGGCACATGACATTCCGCCTTTGGAGCAAGGGGTCGTGGCCCGCCTAGCTGCGACAGACGGTGGAAGGCAGCCGATATTCGGCCGTCCATTATGGTCGGCCTAGCTAAACAGAGTGGAACCCACAGTGGGTCTCCTGTGCCGCCTAGTGACCTAATGGCTTCAGTTGTTTACTGTTTGAGAGTGGGAGCACGTGATATCCCCCCCCCCACATGCAGCAAGTACGGGTCTCCCAGTCCGGGCCGGGCTGGGCTGGATCCAGTAGGGCAGGATCGACACAAACCGAGCCGAGTCGGCCCAGGCTGGGTTGGGTTGGGTCGGTCCGACCGGGTCGGACCAGACCCAGACCAGTTTTGACACATTACACACTTTTTGACCTATATTGAGTTACAAAATCCCTTTGAAAAACAATCTGTGGCGTCAGAATCCTTGGAGAAAGACGGTCCTTTTGGTATACCCCACTTGTTTTTTGGATAAAGTTGGGGTACATTCAGGTTTGAATGAGCACAAATCCAACCAGACCCTTGGAACTAAAAATCTAGTAACATACAGACCGGGCGTCTCATTGACACACTGTCTATTGTGTTGAGACCCCTATGACGTGGCAGTGAATTGAAAATCTTATTTATGGGACTTTGTGGTTGTTATAGTATCGACCAGTGGCTTGAGGAGTGGACCCTCCCGGAGACGAGAAATCATAGAGAAGGTACATTTTAGATGGCTATGACAGTGTATTAGGATCATGTCTGGGTCTGAAGATGTAATACGATTCTTATGTGGGTCTGACAATGTACTAGGATCTTGTGTGGGTCATACGATGTACTAGGATCTTGTGTGGGTCTGACGATGTACTAGGATCATGTGTGGGTCTGACGATGTACTATGATCCTGTTTGGGTCTGACGATGTACTAGGATCGTGTGTGGGTCTGACGATGTACTGGGATCCTGTGTGTGTCTGACGATGTACTCAGATCCTGTGTGGATCTGATGATGTACTAGGATCATGTGTGGGTCTAAAAATTTACTAGGATCATGTGTGGGTCTGAAGATGTACTAGGATCCTATGTGGGTTTGATGATGTACTGGTATCCTGTGTGGGTCTGAAGATATACTAGGATCTTTTGAGGGTCTGATGATTTACAAGGATCTTGAGTGGGTCTGACAATTTACTAGGATCCTGTGTGGGTCTGACGATGTACTAGGATCCTGTGTGGGTATGAAGATGTACTAGGATCCTATGTGGGTCTGTAATTTGGGATCCTTCATGGTTCTTCCTCTTAATAGCATCAGATGATTTAGTAGTTACATATAATAATCTCTACTTCTGTACCTAAGATATTCCTGGTGTGAGCTGATTCGTTTCTTTTATGGTGAAACATTTGTGGTATTCTTCCTTTGTGGTGTACTTGTGTGGTTCTTACCTTCATGGTGATACCTTTCTGGTATTTTTCTGTGTGGTGTACCTGTGTGATACTTTCATTCGTGGTGATACCTTTTTGGTCTTCTTCTGTGTGGTGTACCTGTGTGTTACATTACTTTAGGGTGATACCCTTGTGGTATTATTCTGTGTGGCGTAATTTTGTGGCACTTTATTTCATAGTGATACCTAGGTGGTATTCCTCTCTGTGGTTAACCTCTGTGGCACATTCCTCCATGGTGATACCTTGGTGGTATTCTTCTATGTTGTGTTACCTTTGTGGTACTAACCATTGTGGTGTTACCTTCGTGGTATTCATTCCTTCATTGAAGAGTTGAGCTTTGAGCTAATGAGTTGGGCCTTGTGTTTCCTCATGAATGAGATGGACATACTTGATAACTTATGTATATGTATGGTCATATAACTAAGTATGGTTGATAGTTGTTTTTATGATTTTGAATTTATCCTTTTTTGATTTTGAGACACTTTTGGGGGTCTCGGGATCCCTACTAAGTATCATTATACTCACCCCTGCACGGGCTATGCCCGCACCTTGTTGTCTTTGGTAGAGATGAAGAACAATGCTAAATGGGGAAAAGAGTAATAGAACTAGAGGTAGCTCCGAGGTGGAAATTAGACGAGAAATACTGTAGAGATGGTTGTCGGAGATATGTACCTACCCTTCAGGTGAGATCCTTGGTGGGAGTTTATAGGAGCAGTTTCAGTTTACTTGTATTTTTCAGTTTTCTTGTACTTTCTAGTTGGTCTTGTATTCTGGACCCTTTTTTATTGTACAAACTCTTTTTACTATATATTTTACTTGTTTTCATATCTTGTTGTGTGCATGGTTGTGTGTGTATATAGGATATAAAGCCAATGCCTTCCCTGTTATAGGGAATACGCCTTTCAGTGCTAGTCGGCAGCCCCTAACCTATGGAAGGAGAGAATGGGGTAGTCACAGAACGGGCCCTGGGGGATGGGTCATGGAAAATTAGTATCAGAGGAGTTAGTTCTACCATATAAAATTGGACTATTATCTTTTTAACGGAAATAGTGATAAGTGTGGTGAGTTTGGTTATCAGTTTAGGGAATCTAGTGTTGGTGCGGCGGTCGACGTATCCATACACCAGGACCCTGACTTCTGATTTCTAACTAATTGCATGAAAACAAATATTGTTCGTGTGTTTTGATATGTTTTCTTGTGTTTTCTTGAGTCAGATCAGTAGGTATAAATTAATGACCATGGTGTACTTAGTCCCTACTAGGATGTCGTTACATAGGAAACCAGCTAGGATTCCCGAGAGAGTACACGATGACGGCCCACCGAGCGATGAGGCTCCGGTGCAGGTCCCTCTTACTATGATGGCACCTTCAAGAGGTGTACCAATAGCACCCCCACCCATTGGGTAGCAGTTACCACCAGCCACACTGGTGGACGGTGCAGGCCGACTGAGCATGTTTCTGGAGTTCCAATAGTAGAGGCCTTCAAGGTTTTAAGGTAAGACAGATTCCCATGCACCTGAGGGCTAGATGGGGGTAGTTGATAGATTTTCTTGCCTAATTAAGACACTAGTAGAGAAGATGGTGATTGTAGATACTTTTCCTTTTCAGTGAGTGACCGTGAGGATGGTTCACATGGTGACGAGGCTTTGGAACGTAGACCATTACCCGAGATAGTACCTTTGGTTACTCTGTTCGCTATATCATTGCTTGTTGGTTAGTAGTTACAACTGGCTGTATTGGTATAGGAAACATATAGTCTTAGTGCCTTATGCGTGATTCAACATCGGATAACCCTCAGGTTCCGAGGAGAGCCCGACTCATAGGTGACAGAGAACTTGCTTGAAGAGGCAGTTGAGAGTTCTCTATAGCTTCTACAGCATTAGCAGGATGACATATCCGTAGCATAGTATTCATCAAGGAATACTGATCGTTCCTGGTACTAGATTAATACGATACGATCAGTGCATCGGGGGTCGGACTTTCAAGTGCAGTTTGTTTAAGGACGTATGAGCCAACACTATTCCTTTATGAATTTCTACTTATGTTGAGGTGATAGAGAGTACCTCTGTGGTTTAAATTTATTTGGTTGAGCTGATACATCTAGTTAATGTTAGTTGTGGGAAAGCAAGAAACTGGCACCAGTCTCAGATACTTATGCTTATAAAATGTTTTGTGAAGAATAAGTGTTAGGGACTGATTAATTTGTATGGTAGCAGATGTGGAAGCAGACTTATGAGAGAAAGATGAGGTGGTTTACTTTTTGACATGTTACAGCCACCACCCATTTTGTGGTCCTCACTAGGCTTAGGGAGCCGGAGAACAGCTGGATGGAGTAGAAGCATGAAGTCAAGGAGTTCGACCCATGGGATCTATGAATGATTCATGTTATGGTATATGTTCATTACTAGTTGTCGTATCAATTGACAGAGGTACCAATCATTCCATCCTTCCATGATTCTTGTCCAAGATCTAGAGTTTCTAGTCAATCCATTGACTTGACCCTCACATCTAGAGATACCTTTGGGAGGAGACTCGATAATCACACTTACACTGACGGTGTGATTTGACCCTTGAGGTGAGAGTTTCGGTTGGAACCTCATGGTTGCAGTGTTCAGGCCTTACGGCGTTAGTTTGGGTATGGACTGAGCATCCCCAGTTCAAAATCAGATTTACTGTATTTGAAAAAAAATTTGTGGTTTATCTACAACGTTGGGATGATGTTTTTCTTAGTCCGAAAAAAAGGAAAACCCATGTAGCACAGGATAAACTCATGCATAGTAGGGTGCAGCCGATCACTCTTGAGTCGGTTGGCCTTACCCTTGTGGAAGTAGGAGTTTTG
Source organism: Viscum album (assembly GCA_963277665.1). Taxonomy (NCBI): domain Eukaryota; kingdom Viridiplantae; phylum Streptophyta; class Magnoliopsida; order Santalales; family Viscaceae; genus Viscum; species Viscum album. Next base: position 1,842,428,504 of record OY728132.1, on the reverse strand, counting down.
AATTTCAGTTCCAAATGTGAGTGGATAAAGTTTCTCCAGGACTATGAAATTGAGATAATATATACTCCTGGGAAGTGGAATATGGTAGCAGATGTACTCAGCAACAGGTTTGGCCTTCAGCTGCTGAGTGAGGCGATAGAGAAGCTAGCCGATATTTCGATATCCTACATGGATCGAGAGCAGACTCTCCTCAGTCTGTGATAGTCACTCCCCCACTCCTACTGTGATTGAGGGAGGTGAAACTTGGGGGCATTGACTGCAAGGTTCGACGTGCAAAATATTTTCATGGCATTCACCTAATTGATTTTATGAAGGTAGGGAGCACATCATCCTCTTTAGAGGACGTAACATGGTACCAGTGGTTCTTCGGAAGGAGGTTATGAAGGAGTTCCATACATCCCCTCTGGCGGTACATATTGTTGTGGTGAAGATTTGTCGGGACCTCCGGCATCAGTACTAGTGGAGAGGAATGAAAAAAGCAGTGGAAGAGTTTGTATCATGATATCTCACATGTCAGCAATAGAAAAACGCATAGAGAAGGCAGATGTCTTATACTGATAGGAGACAGAGACCTCTGGAGTTCCAGTATGGTGACCAAATCATTCTACGGGTCTCACCCCAAAGAGGTTTGAAGATATTTGGCCGGGGTGACAGGTTATCACTGAGAATAATCAGACCCTTTCAGATCCTTAGTAGAATTGGTGAGGTGGCATATTGCTTAGTCCTTCCACAATAGTTGAAGAAGGTGCACGACGTCTTCCACGTATCCAAGCTGGGGAGATATGTCCACAACCCATCTCACTTCATCGACCATGGAGAGATAAACATCAAGGATGGGGCAACGTTTTCAGAGGATCTAGTGGAGATTGAGGATTGATAACTGTGGGTCCATCGTGGGTGGTTGATACCTCTGGTGCACATATTATGGCAGCACGGGAACATCCAGGAGAGTACATGGGATATGGAGTCTCAGATTTGTGCTTGGTACCCTCTTTTGGTTGTTTTTCCTTTTTAATGGATTTCGATGACTTAAATACGTATTTTGGGGAGAATGTAATGTCCCGTGAATTCTGCATAATTTCTTTAAATTATATAGAATTATTTTGAGATCGTGAACTCTGACAGCGTGTGATTTCGAGCCCCAGAGTTCCCGAAATGATCTGTTGATGTTTGGTTATTTTTTAATTAGCATTTGTAAGAAGTTTTCCTGAAAAAGAAAAATCACAATTAAATAGTAACATGGATTTGAAATCTGAGGGCACTATTGCATTCAGGATGGCGGGTTTACCCTAGGAGTGAATTTAGTTTAGTCGGCATGGGACTCCTCTGAGAAAACCCAAATATCGCAAAATCGTGAATAAAATAATTAAATAAATTATTTTATTTTTCAAATTCATATAACTCACAAATAGTAACTAGGATTGAAAATCCAAGACCACCACTAAACTCATGAGGGTATTATCTCTTTACGAAGATACTAACATGGGTTGGCACGAGACACCAGTAAAATTTAGTATATGGCCGTATATAAAATAATTTAGTGGAAATTAGTTTATTGTAAAACTCATAACGTCTAAATTATTTCTCAGCTTGAAAATCTGAGAGTACTTTTGAGTTCTTTGGGGTGTGATTCACTTAGACAGAGCCTAACTGTGACCGGCGCGGGTCAAGTGTGACTGTAATAACTTTTCTGAATTTTTTTGGGTATGTTCAGTAAACACGCGAGCAGTGTTATATAACACTTGAAGAAGTGCTAATAATTGAAATATAAGGGCACTATTGAACTCACAACACCGATATTCACTTATGGAGACCTTCAATTCGACCGCAGTAGGTTTGGTGAAAAATTTATTTTTTGGGAGTTTTTAAGAGAATAAATAAATTATCATTATTATTGTTTTTTATTCTATTCCACCAACAGACGAGCGGTAAGGTGGGACCGGTGACGTGTCAATCCAATAAATGGCTTGACCATTAAATTCTATGTAACACCATCATTGGGGAATTAGGATGGTTCCACATTAATGGGCCTCCATTTATTCCTCAAATGTAGCACACCCTTACCCTCTCATATTTATATGGATCTTGGGGGTAGGAGAGGAATTGGCATGGCATAACCAAGCGATGAAGCTCTGGTAATGTGTCATGATTCCCAAAACTTGGAGGACGAAACAGGTTCCAGCTGGTGGTGATGAGCAACCCTTGACTACAAACTTGAGATCAATGAACGAGTGGTGTCATTGGTGGGTAGTTGCGGGGGACGATGAACGCTGACACATCTGCAAACGCAGATGATCTCCAATAAACATGATGTAGGGGTGTGTTTTTGATTGATCAATATTAATTTATCTCTCAGGTTGAATCACTGCCCTTTGAGCCCCTTACTACTGCCCTAACGTGGAGCGTACGAGGCAAACAAACATGGCCCGACCCCTCAGCAAAACTTGTTGTTATTTTTTATTCTTCGCGATGGAGGGGATAGTAACCGACATCGGTGTTGCTCGGGAATGGCAGCCACCACCACGTCTAGCCGCAACGAAGGAATCAGCGTGACCACACCCCATGAGAAGAGGTGTGGTCTGTCTGCTACGGTGGAGGCCATAGGGTGGCCGACGTCGGCCGGTCGCGGAGGGGCGGTGCACGACGTGATGCTACCAGAGACTGGGGCCACGGCCAGACTGGCCACGGTAGATGGTAGAAGGTGGCTGGCCTTGGGCTGGATGCAGACGGGCGGCGCATGACGCGTCCCCAGGAGTAGAAGGCGGCTGGTCGTTTCGGTCGGCCGAGCGGGATGAAGCGGTACATTTGGAGGGTCCTACGTGCTGCCTGGTGACCAACCGGCTTCGGAGGTTCGGTCTTTGTGATCAAGGGGCCTGCGACTCCCTCTCGTATGTGTCCAGGCTAGGATTCCAGGTCGGGCCGCCTAGCGCGGGCCGAGCCATGCAGCGCAGGCCGGGCCGAGCTAGACCTAGCGGGAACTCAAGACTAAAAGGCTAATAATTTATAGATCGGGTGTCTGATTGACGCACCGTCTATTTCTTTGAGACACCTATGTCATGGAAGTACTTTGGAAATCATTTTCACGGGACACCATGGTAGTTGTCATATCGACTAGTGGCTTGAGGAGTGGACCCTCTCGTAGACGAGCATGCGTAGAGCAGGTACCCTGTAGCTGGATCTAATGATATACTAGGATCCTATGTGGGTCTGATGATGTACTAGGATATTTTGTGGTTCTGACGAGGTACTAGGATCATGTGTGGGTATGATGATGTACTATGATACTGTGTGGGTCTGACGATGTACTAGGAACCTGTGTGGGTCTGACGATGTACTAGGATACTATGTGGGTCTGATGAGGTACATGGATCTTGTGTTGGTTTGACCTTGTATTAGTATCATGTGTGGGTCTGAATATGTACTAGGATCTTGTGTGGGTCTGATGATGTACTAGGATCTTGTGTGGGTCTGACGATATACTAGGATCCTGTGTCGGTCTGATGATGTACATGGATCCTTTATGAGTCTGATGATGTTCTAGGATCCTTTGTGGGGTTGTATTTTTGGATCCTTCCTGGCTATGCCTCTTAACAGATTAAGATTATTCGGTAGTTAAATCTAATCATTTCTACTACAGTACCAAATATATAACTTGTGTGGGCTGGGACCTTTCATTCGTGGTGATACTTTTCTGGTATTCTTCTATGTGGTGTACCAGTGTGGTATGTACCTTCGTGGTGATACCTTTGTGGTATTATTTTATGTGGAATACATGTGGGGTACATTCCTTCATGGTGATACCTTTGTGGTATTCTTCTATGTGGAATACCTGTGTGGCACTTACGTTCGTGGTGATACCTTCATGGTATTCTTCTGTGTGGCATACATGTGTGGTACATTCCTTTGTGGTGATACCTCGGTGATATTCTTCTGTCTGGAGAACCTGCGTGGTACATTCCCTCAGGGGGATACCTTTGTGGTATTCTAATGTGTGGAATTACCTTTTTGGTACATAAATTGTTGGTGTTACATTCACGGAATTCTTTCCTTCGCGGAACAATTGAGGTTTGAGCTAATGAGTTGGGCCTTGTGTTTCCCCGTGAATGATATGGGAATACTTTATAACATAGGTATATGTATGGAAATATACCTAATTAGGGTTGACTGTTGTTTCCATACTGTGTAGTTTATCCTTTGTGGATTTTGAGAGACATTCGGGGGTCTCGGGTTCCCTACAGAGTATCGTTATACTCACCCCTGCATGGGCTACGCCGGCACCTTGTTGTGTTTGTTGTAGACGATGGACAACGCTGACTGAGGAAGAGAGTACAAGGAATAGAGGTTTCTCATAGGTGGAAATTAGACAAGGCACACCATAGAGATGGTCGTTCGATAGATGTACCTACCCTTCACGTAGGATCCCTCGCGAGAGTTCACATATGATGTTTTAGTTTACTTGTACTTTTCAGTTTTCTTGTACTCTCCAGTTGGTCTTGTATTCTGGCCCCTTTTTTTTATTGTACACACTCTTTTTACTATACTATTTACTTGTGTTTGTATCTTGACGTGTGATTAGTTGTGTATTTTTACAGTATATATAGGTAATGCCTTCCCAGTTTTAGGGAATATGACTTTCGGTTCTAGTCGCCAGCCCTTGGCCTATGGATGGTGGGCATGGGGTAGTCACAGAACGGGCCCAAGGGGATGGGTCATGACAATAATTTTGTAGAAATTTCAATTCAGGGGAATCTGATGAAAATTGTGAAATAGTTTGATAATTATCTCATAGGAAGGACTATAATTCCCAGTTTAATTTAGTGGAATAATGGGAATAATTAAGATGAGACCTATGAGATCGAATTCAATTTGTAGGCATAATGGGTATATATTGTAATAAGACACCATAATGGTTCCTAGTGTAGTTCTGATATGATTAGTTAAACAGTAGGGAGGTTGTAATATCACATCTTCCTCAATGTACATTCCTCTCTCTAAATCTATATTTTATTTTGAATGAAAACCATATTTAATGGGGGAGTGGGACACCTCAATAAATAACTCCATAACTAGTTACACATAGCATTTTTGTGTGTTTCACCCACCATAGGAGATCACTAAACCATTAAATTCTATGATTAGTCTATTAGATTCCATTTCCCTAATGAATTTCCAATAAACTGTAACATCCATTGTTTCTAGGTTCACCTTGATGATTTCTTCAATCGGGTCAGCCAACTTATACGACGTTTGAATAAAATAATCGACATTTATTTTCCTTTCATGGAAATATCTGATTAGAATGAGATCATTTTTGTTGAACCACCCCTACTCATCATTAACATCCACTGGAAAAACAATCCTTCAACTATTTTGTCTGCATCATATGGGAGTCCATTACCATAATAGCTTCCATTAACATTTTTCCTCATAGTGTATCACTAGGTATTATGCCTTTACCAATTCCTTAGACTATCCCTCACATTCCATGATTTGGCCCTTCTGAGCAGACCTAATCTCCATCAGTTTAGGAAAATAATATTAGTCATTTTTCTTTTTTATATCTCTTCCCTTTTGTTAGGATAAAATTTCTAGAGTATCCTTTCCCATTCTATAATATATTCTTTCATAGTTTTTGAATTCCTCTATTATATCATAACTCAGTGTAATATCCTAATATGTATCTTACACTGTCATCATTTGACACAGGCCACTCATCTCCATGTAACCATGTTAGGATGATTCTCTTTCTCAAGATCCCCTTGGCTATTGGACTGACCATCAACTTCTATCCCTTTAAAGTGGTTTCTGAATTTAATATTATACAACAATATTATTGAACCAAACCTAATAATTTGATCCAATCCGTCCCCTAGAAGACCCTATGCTCCCCGCACTACCAGATTCTTGTTTAAAATATTTTCAATACCCTCATACCACCCATGGAACTAAGTAGCACCACCATTTGGATTCACAACCTATGAATATGATGTGGTATATGAGTACCTTATTAGGGTTCCCCTACTATACTTTCTTTTAATGTTTTTATCTACCAAAATTGTGTCACAAATGCTAAAAAATTTCAACTATTATAATCTCTAATGGCATGGATTTAGCCTCTTTTTGGTTGGATGTAGAAATTATAACCTCGCCCGATATCATATCTTCCACCGAATGGTTAGAGGTAGTAGTTGAAAGATCCTTTCCACACTCACCCATGATCTATAGAGGGTGTCCCTCAATATAGTTATCAAAATAATAAGGTGTGATCGAGAAATTCTAAGGGCTACATGCCTGCAACTCGGGGATTCTTGTCTAAGAGGACTGTAGGATGAACAAAAATATACCCATTACTCATATAAAACCTTTTTATATAACCAAAATTCACCATCAATATTAATACTGATCGTGTCCTTTGGTTTATTAAAAATGTTAACCTTAACCTAAATCCTAGGAGAAATTGGATGGAAGATAACACTAGATTCTTGGTCAGAGTAGAGGAAATTAGCCACTAGATATCCAATCAGATAATAAATAATTATGTAATGAAATGGTAAGTGGATACTGGTAAGAAATGTCAACATCACAATGGTGGGGGAACTGACATCACGTGACAATTGAATTACCACCAAAAGAAAGTCAAATAAAAATCTATGTTAATGTGAAGATCATTCTTCCAAGATGATAATAGATCATCATCTAATGAAAAACGAACCATCAAATATTGCGAATTCAAAATCCTTATGGTCTCCAAATCATGAAACATCATCTTTTTAGAGACAAATCAGTAGAAGACATTATTAGAAGATCGTTTCTTGCTAAATCGAGTGACTAGGGAATTTTACAACATCACAAAGGCCTTTGTGAACAGCAAGGAGTAAATTGGAACTGTATGAACTCCATAAACAGACATTTGTTCTATAGGGATAACCTCGATGTAGGTGAATTTATGTAGAAAATAATGATCATTGAATGGATTTAGGATTAATGGTGAGTATGAGATAGAAGAGGTGTAAAAATCTCATCCCCCAACAGACAAGGAGGTTCGAGGAGGTGAGGCGGTGATGCATCTGTCGCTTAGGTCATGCGTGAATTAAATTCTCTATATATGGAGTTATTATTCTACACATCTCTAGGTATGTGCTGCATTAGGTATTTGGTGAGACTGATTTAGTAATATTTTACATCTTCGTTAAAAAATAGTGGTTGTGTTCATTTTTGTGGACATAGAACTATTTCTAGCATATATGTTCTAATGTTTTGGGTTATATCCTTGTTTGAAATAATAAGGTCTGTTTATAAATGTTTCAATGGATTACATGGGGGTTTTTACTAGTTTTTTAGGCATCAATGTTGTTTTAATCATTTCATGATGAAGATAGGTTTATAGTTGTCTATTGGTATCCTTCAAATCATGAAGGGTTATCACAATGTGAATTTATTTCCAATAACATTTCATGACATTTTTCATTTCATTAAACATTTACATGCAATGAAATTGGATGAAATTTTAAAATTGTAGATTGAGGTTATCTTATCCTAAGCTAACTCGTTTTTTTGGAATAACATATGCATTGACATATTCACATCATGAAAGGGATTCACATTATTAATAACATAAGAGAATAAATTTCAAACAATATTGTGCCAATGAATTTATTTTATCCATCATGCAACATCCTCTTTCTGACCCCAAGATTTATCTATGATATATTTAGTAATTTATTTCCTTCTTAATTTAGCAATCAATTGTATAATATCCTGTGATTTTCATTCTTATAGGGATTCCCCTATCATATGATATTTATATATTATTTTAGTTTAATCTCTTGAATTCCATTTAATTTGGTATTGATCTTGATGTTTTTATGATCTAGGTTTTCATGTGATCCTCGTCGTATTGATTCATTTTAATAATTACATATTGATTGAATTTAATTATTCTCTTGATAATGGTAGGTGGTCTATATCAAAACCACAGGGCCTCTTTCTATTTTGTAAAATACGATCAATATTATTTGATTATTCTAAAACAAGATGTTCATCAACTAAAAGTGTAATCGGTGGTGATAGTAATGTGTTTGGAAAACCACTTGGGATTTTTTTCATCCTATAGTTTTAAACAATGTATATATATATTTATATGGTGAGCCTACCCTTGGACACAAATTAATTTTTCAATGGGTTAAAATGTCTTCCAACATGACATGAGAACTCACATTTTCTCTTTTTATTGATTCAAATTGGATAATTTATTAAAAGACTTTTGAAATGAATTATGAAAATTTATATGAAATAGGGGGTGTATAATAGCATGAAAGTGACTTAATATATAATTTAAGGAATGAAGGGGTAATCCAAAGGAAAAGAAAAATTTTATTATATGATTATTTTTTATTATGATTTTAAATTTTTTTTTTCTCCTATATGAATTTTGTTTTTATTCATGATGAAATGATTATATAAATGGATTTGATTAGTAATGATAAATTTATTATATAAAGGGATTGTCATAGTTATAATTAAAGTATTATATAATGGGAATGGCCTAGTTATGATTAAATTCATATATAAGGGATTATCCCGGTAATGTTAAATTATTTATAAATATTCATGTCCTATTGAGGCTATAATATTATAAAATGGTAATTCTATGGGTAATGTGATTATTTCATTAACTTATTGGTATTCACCAAATGGGTGTGTTAAATTATTAGAGATATTAAAACATGGTGTCAATGTGGGTGATTATTTTATCATATTAATTAATTAATTAATTATCATAATTATTACTTTATTTCAAAAACATATTATCATTCAGGTATAGATTAGACGTGGCTATGTCGTCCTACTATTTATTACTTAAAAATTATTTGGGAAGTCATATGTTGAAAGATAATATTAAACAATTTTAGGTTTGGAGAGGAAAAAAAGATCAAATTGTTTTTTGTTTCTTATTGGATGGGTTGTACATTAGAAATTGGACCAGCCAAGGATTCGTGATCGGGTTATTCTGAGTTAATTTGTGTCAGATATACCATTATTTGTATGAATTATAGAATGAAATTTCATTATATTCTAGTAAAACATTATATTGTTATTTATTATTTGGATTATGTGGTTCATCCATTACCATACAATTATATGATGTTATGTTTTATCTATTTCCATTACTTTGAGATTTTGGTTATTTACACAATATTTCAACCCTGTACGAGGGGGTATAGTCTCTATAATATGTTCTATACATCTATTATTATTTTCTATAAGCATTTTCATATAGTGAGGCATTATAGGGGTCTAGTAAACAACTTTATTTGAACACATCATAAATTTTTAATTTGGTGGATGTTAAAATGCGGCATCAAATGATGTGGTTTTATTTTATTTTTTTACTATTAAGGAATGGTAGAAAACATGCTAGGTTTTTTTTGAGAATTGGTAATCATAACAAGCATGGGACATGATAATCCATGTATGGAAGAAAATCTATATTCTCTAGGATGTTGTTTTCAATCATGTTATTAGTTTTTTACGGTTTATTTTTTTTCACCTTCGGTGACACAAATGTTTTTAGATGTTACTATTTCTTGATATTTTTACGTATGGACCAATATGAAAAATAATGGGTATCCCTACATCATTAAATTTACTACTGATATATATTGACATGAATTTTTATTGATATGGATAAAATTATATAGTGTGATATATTTACCTATATGAAATGTGAAATGACATTCCTTTTGTATCATGTAAATGAAATGATTGAACTTCTGTGTCATGATAATTAACTTGTTAATCTAATTTTAGAGGGACTGTGATCCAGTGGTTCTATTCTGTTTTCTCTAGTTGATATAGGAGATGTTTTTATCTATATTTATGAGGAGTGTGTTTTTATGGATGAGAAAATGACTATTTGTGAACATTTAATTGACCATTGAGAGAGAAAAAACAACACATTCATAACACCGCTGAACTGGAAAATATTTTAACACTAATTGGTCTGATGGATATTCAAACTTGCGATATATTCCTATGGGTATTATGATCAATGTAATGGGATAATGTTCAGTCAATACCACTGATGTTTGAGATGATGAAATAGTTCATGCTACTGAAAAACTACATTAAATGGTGAAGTAGGCCCTCAGGTAGTTGTTTTGCTGATTGAGTTTGATAATATAGTGATCAAGAACCACAATTAAACCAAATAAAATAGGTTCATATTACTTATACATACTTATTATCCATCCATGAATTGTCCAGACACCATAGAGAAAGATGGGAAGATGTTGGAGTTACCCTAGAAGGAATTTAAAGAAATGTTTCTAATTCACTTCTATTAAGAAACATTGATCGATAAGAAGGATCCTGATATCATGAAACTAACCCATGATATCATTCCAGTGGCTGAATTTTCCGGATATTTCTCCAGCTTCTAATTATTTTTTCATATTTAGTAGTTACTCTAACAGACAGACTGAGGAATTTCCAAGATGCTCATTATTATGTGATCGAGTCACATGTGAATGTTTTTTCTGGAGTTTCATTTCAGATTTTACAAATTGATATATCATCATAGAAAGATACTAGATTGAGGCCCCATGAATAATCAATGATGTTTTTATGTAATAACTGGGATATCAACCTCTTGTAGAAATAACCACTTCAATGATAGTTATAATGATGTAAATATTCAGAAGACTAGTTTGGGTATTGGGAATCTATCATAAGACTATTTTTAGTTCAAATGTATCTTTGTGGAATGATTTGATACAGGTAGACTCATTTTAAGTACCCTTATTTTTAGTGATGTAATTGAGTTAAGATGGGAAACCTGCAATCGGTTTATAGATTGATGTTTTAAAATAGTTGTGGGAGGGGATTATGACATATAAAAAATCATGGGAAGGAATCAAATTCCTAGTAAATTGTTTTAGTTGGAGTTCCACTAATGTTCAGTTCGAGGAAAGGGATGTGGTTCCCAAGTGATATAGATAGATCAACATCTTTAGGGAGCCGCACAAGGTAGTCGTAGAGAATCACATGGCATAGGATTATGTTAGATACATGTTATTTATTTTAAACCTGCTATTTTGGATACATCCTATTCTACCATTAGAGGTATGATTCCTATATCATCTACCCTTACCTATTATATTTATGGATATAGTAGAATAAAATTCCATCATATATACACATTTTGGCCTTTTTTTGGATTATATTTGAAAAAATTCGATGTTTTCTTGGCCATCAGTATACTATTGAGATTTTGATCAGAGAATGTCAAATTTTGGGAAGCTTGTTCTCTAGAAACTGATTGTCACTATATCTCATGGGATCTGTTTGTGATGTTGGTGACATGAATAATTTTTTTGTTATAGATTGTATAATTATATATAAGGGTCTTATTGACTATTACCGGAGTTAAATTACCTTTATTTCACTAGAAAGACTTTCCAATTTCCACTTGGGTGAGTGGGTTCATGAGGATGGTTGTGGAGGAAACATTTTCTGTAGATTATATTTTCCCACGAATAAAATAGTATGTATTTCACTATAATATGGGGGATGAAAAATGATAATTTTCCACTATTGGTATAACATATTCAAAATGAACATCCTTATGACTAATATGTTCTTCCACCCAAGTAAGAGATCATGTTCATGATCAAGTTAGTGCCGAGAGAAGATCCACATTGTATCCCACCATACAGATTTAAACTAATAAATCTCCATGAGATGATAGTTAATTTTGATGATCTAGAAAAAATTGGTTTCATATGGTCTATTATAACACCTTGGGTTTCCCTAGTTTTTTTTCTCATGGAATTTTGTTGATAAATTGAGCTTGTGTGTGCAATATCAAAGACTGAACTAGAAGATTTTCATGAATTGAATCACCTATCATGAATCGACAAACTATTCACTCATCTAGGAGGTGATAAGATATTCTCCAAGATTTATTTTAGTTCATGATACCATCATATTATGGTGATACTAACATACATACCACAATCTTCTTTTATGAGAATGTATGTATTATTTGAGTTCATAGTGATGTCATTTCATTGGGAGAACACAAACTTAGTATTCATATACATTATGACAAATATCATTCACCTATTTCTGGATAAGTATGTGGGGTGTTTTTCCAGAAAAATTTGAGTCCACATCCATTCCGTTGATAATAATTCCTTTTATATTTAAGTAATCAACGAATACATTATGAGATAAAAAAATTTACACCAATATTTATAAATAAAATTCCACGGTTGATAAATTTGTCAAATTGGGTAACTTGAACTTAGTGTTTTGAGCATCAGCATTCCCATAGAAGGTTGAAGTAATTGTATCATTACAGTGTCTAAATAATTTCATCAATGTTCAGTGATTTCAATATTGATTGGTTCACTTTATACATTTCATATAAGACTTCAACCATATGGAAGCACTAATGACTAGTCTAAGAAAATAAGGGAACGGATGGTTTTCTTATATTTATCTAAGATTGATTTTCAAATGAAAATGTTGAGATTTTCCTCAGAACTAATAATAACCTATGTCGGCCTAGTTATGGCATATACCATGTACTTTGATAAATTTGAAGTTATAATATGAGAAATTATGATATAGGAGGACTGATTGGTTATATATGTCTCTATACAATAGGGGACATAATCAATAAATTTTCCTAATAATTATATTGAGTTATCTGTAATGGTAAATATTCATAGCTGATGGAGAAATTATCTTATGGGAGAGTGTTTTACTATTTAACTAGACCATTATATCCTTAAAACCATCTTTTCCCAGTGTAACCAGATCCCTCAGTAGGGGAGGTGGGTTGCTTAACTTCAGTCTTTTAAAATTGAGATAGCTCGTATACTATGTAAAATGTAACATCACATTTATTTACATGATCCATAAAACACATGAATAGGAAATGATGGAGTCTTTTGATGAGTAGAGAATGAGGCAACTCTTTTCTAATATGAATCTAGATGTTCATTAGTCATGGGGAAGAGTATATCTAAGTTATACATAAATTATACTAGTTATTTTGGAAAAGATCAAGACTGAGTAGATATCTTATCTAGAGGGATTAACTCTTCGAGAAATCTTATAAAGTGGCGTGAATGCACCATAACAGTGTCTAGGTAGTCGAATATATCTTCTTTTATGTGGCCAAATATGAGTTCCTATGAGTTTGAGTGGGGAGATGATGAAATAGTTTATTGCTTCTAAGTGGTCATTGAATCTTGGTATGATAGTGTTTTACATGATCTACTAAGATAGTACTGTTGTCTAGGAATAATTAATTGCATATTGGGATTCATGGGGATATTTTTTACTTATAATAATTTGAATTCCATCATCCAAGTTCTATTGGAATGTCATAGCCTCTACCCATTCCTTAATTAAAATTGGGTGGTTTCATTATGGATTTTATTAGGGTTAACCAGTATTCCACTCAAGTAAATAATGTATTCCAATTCATTACAATTTGGGATTCCTTGCATATTTTTTTATCTATATAGTCATTACATGCATGAGATATTATAGTTACATGGTGTTATTTGGAGTATTGTTTCTAATAGAGATATTCATTTTCTATCGCATTTCTTATAATTTTTTCACAATACTCTATGAATGTATCATCATTTGAGCACCACCTATAATCTATGAATAAATGTTGATCTGAATGGACTATTCAAATTTTGGAGGATATGTTATGATCCATTGTTTTGGATTTTGGTGGTTCATTAGATTATATTTTACTTCTCCTAGAGTTCTATTATAATAATAGTTTCAATGTATTGATCCAAATGGTACAATTAATTGATTTTTATAAAAGGATTTCATGATCTCTCTATTGTTGGTTAGGGGAAGGTTAGTTAATTATTGTTGGACATAGTCTCATGTAGTAGTTGTCAGACCAGTTTCAGTTGATCATAGGAAATTAGTGAATGAAATGAGAAGTGAGAAATATTACACTGACCATTAGAGTTGACCTATGGATATTGTGGATGGTCATTATGTATCAAAATTTGGGTTTACTAGATTGAAAAAATGCCGTATTAGAAAATATGGAAATATAGGGCCTAGGTTTATCAGGTCATTTGAAATAGTGGAATGGTTTGGTCCAATGGTGTACTGATTTGAAACATCATAGTGACGTAGGACCATAAATGATGCATTTAACATTTCAAATAATCAAAGGGATGATATAGACCCTTCTAATGTTTTATATGATGATAGAATCAATTTTTGTGTACATGTGTACTTTGAGGATCATCCAAAAATGATTTTAGCCTATAGTAAGATGTATCTCGATGAAAATTCTATACCTCTAGTTCAAGTGTAATGGTAGCATGTATGTGTTCAAACAGAGACATGTGAGAGGGAATCGAGTTCATAGAAACACTTGAATGATTTGTTTACTGAGAAACCATAGTTATTCTTAGAGTAGCATGGGGAAAGGATCATATATATAGTGGAGGTTTTACGATCAAATTTTTTCTTGGTACACCTATCTTTGAGTATTTCATGAACAACATTTTGATGGGTTTTAATTAATCTTTAACACTTTTTGGTTGAGTACCTTTTCATGATGGTGTGATTTTTCAGGGGAAAATGAAATAATGTTTAAGGACATATGATTTTTTTATTTAATTTAGTTAGGGTATAAATATTTCAGGTGATTAAAATGTTTTTCATGATTTTTATATCCTTGGATTTGGTTTGTGATTTTCCTATAGAATATCGAATAGGAGATGTCATATCGACACATATACATCATGAGTAGTTCAAAGGACATGAATATGTTGCGGGGATAATGCTGTCAACTGGTTCATATAATCATATTTTTATTCCATGAAAATAGTTCACATTATTTTATGGTTAGTTGGGGTTATTTAAATATAAGGATAATTTTTTTGATGTATCTTATATAGGGAGTGATTCATAACCTGTGATAATATTAAATCCTTAATATTTTGGGGCCAAAATTTTTATTCGATGTTGGGAATATACTTTTATTTCATCTTCTATGAAGCATAATCTGTTATACCCTAAGAAGGCTCTAGCTATTTTTGAAGCTAGTCCTTACCAGAGAGACATATCAATCAATTGTTTAACATATAGGATGTTAGTTTTCTCAATATTACACACTTTATTTTTATTTTCCTCCCTTATCATGATTTGATCACATAAATCAAATTGAATCATATTTTTATATTATATTTTTTTTCTAGGTTCTTCATACGACTACCATCACCTTCATTCATTATTATCATTTCTTATTGAAATTGTTACATTTATCTCTCAATAAAGGTCAGTGGTTTATAACAGACACCTTTGATTCATTTTTATTTTTTCATGAATGGGAAATAATATGAAATTCTTCCAAAATAAATGTGTCCATTAGCAAATAGAATAATAGGTGATGATAACTATGTTTTGGGAATAACCCTTGGATACTTTTTTATCCAATAGTATTGGTACCTAGTTTGTGGATACCAATTGTTTGATCACAACGATAAAAAATAATGATTTAGATAATTGATTAAATTTTTTTATAACAATAAATGAGAACTAAGGTGATTAATTTTGATAGATTCACCATATAAAATTTATTACATGTTTATTGAAATGAATGATTATTGTTGACATAAAAATTTATTGAACACTATTATGATAATGAATTAAGATATAATTTAATAAATGAATAGGAAATTGAATGTAAAAAGGATGTTGGATGAGTTGACCATTATCGCTTATGATATCATGTAATGTAATTCTAATGGGTATGTTTTGTGTTATGATTCATGTTGATATTATCAAATAATTTTATTTGTATGGTTATACTGAATTGATTTTGTAATTGTATTGGACCGATTATTCTGAAATTAATATATAAGGGGCTCATACCGGTTATGATAAAACTCTTATATAAATTTTTTGACCCAGTTGTGTCGAAATTCAAATATAGTGGACTTGGCCTAGTTATGTTGAAATGGTTATACTTAGGTATTTTTCTTGGTTATAAAAGAATAACATTGACTTGTAGTTATGGTTTGTGTTATTGTGCTATATTTATATAGATATTTTGGAATGGTTCATAAGAAAGGTGATTTTTATATCATATTAATCGATTAATTAATACTTGTAATTTTCAGTTTATAGAATTAGAATACAATCAGATTGGATTTGTTTTCACATAGTGGTTCTAAATTGCATATTTTTTTCTCACAC
Organism: Viscum album; assembly: GCA_963277665.1. Taxonomy (NCBI): domain Eukaryota; kingdom Viridiplantae; phylum Streptophyta; class Magnoliopsida; order Santalales; family Viscaceae; genus Viscum; species Viscum album. The sequence continues at coordinate 1,842,412,247 of OY728132.1, read as the reverse complement.
TATATTCATAAAACCATTTGGTACTCAAGAATATTACATGGATTTATATTTGGACATGAAAAGAAAACATTATTGTTGACTATATTTTTTTGGACGGGTTGGAGGGTAGAGATGAGACCAGCTACGGATTCAAGAACATGTTCATTTATTTTCATTTAGTAAGGTTCTGGAATAATATTAAAAGGTTTTTTTTCATAGTTCAACCATTACATATCTTTTATATGATGTATTGTTTCCAAGATTTACATTACTCAGATATTTCATTATTATTTTTATTAGAACTCTGTACTATAGGCTATAGTATTACCACTATGTTCTCTAATCCCCACTGCTAGTTGACATCTTATAGTTTACAGGGATGCATTAATATGCTCTGGTAACCATGATAATTTTTCCATGTGAGAGAGATCCAGACTTGGGATGTTACATATGGTAAGGGTTGTGATGTGCGGATGAAGACCTATGATTCTATGAATGTTAGGGTTTTTTATTTTAATCAAAACCCAGTAGATTATGTGGAATTTTCTATTGATTCAGTACTATAAAGTAGGTTTGGATAATCATTTATGGTGATGTAAAGGATTTCAAATAAGGATATTCTTATATATTCACTAACTGAGGACATGTCTCAGAAGGTCCATGATGAATCCTTAGTTGATAGTTACTTATGGATTTTTTTCACTAATATTTATATAGAAAATTATATTTATTTTGTTGTGGTAAAATGAAAAATATATCTCAATATTGATGTCTCTTATAAATTTCTCTTTTTTTCTCTTTAAAAATTTTGTATTCCATACTAAAATATGGGTATGGAAGGTGGAAAACAATAATCTTTCCTATCTAAATATGATGCCATGAACATTGTCTATATAAAGGATTATTTATTGGGAGAAAATGATATTGACATAATCCCCATCATGGAACCTAAATATTAGGTGGATCATAAATCAATACAACTGGTGAGAAAGTAGGATGTGGATTAAATTATAGAGGATATAAATAGTTCTGATCTACATAACATTATGAGTGATATATAATTACATGAACATAGTTCAGTGAATAATTAAGAAGAGATCAAAACATTGGGATCTATATATAATGCTATGATTAATATCTTACTACACATTACCTATGGTTTGTAGGATCCACCCCACACAATATTGAAATATGAACTTAGAACATATGCAATTGTAGGGACTAGGAGCCTTTTGAACATAACTAATGATTTTCCCCCTAGTAGAATTAGTAAATAACATTTATTTTATATTTTTTTTATTTTTAGTTCCTCTTGCAATAGATATAAATATCTTAAAAATCCCAAAAATCCCATGATATATCCATTAATAATTATAAGACACTAATTATTTACTTAACATATGTTTCCCACAATTCAGTACCAATTACACCTATTGGAGAGGCTTCTATGTTTGGGTGACTATGAAGGATGATGAAGATATTAAAAGATAATTAAGAATCCCAAATAAGTAAATAATGATGGATTCTATGAGGTACAACCACACTCCAAATTAACCCAAATGTGTAAAATTTATGTGTATAGATTGGAAAGGAAGAGTATACTTCACAAAAATGAGATAGTAGGAAAAACTATCCTAAAATTTTAAGGATGATGTGGCCAATAATATTCTGGGAGCTAAAGAATATGTCAATGATCATGATATAATCTCTACTCTAACCCAACCATTGGAGGATAAGTTACATAGTGAAGCATCTCATGATAATGATTCCACTTCTAAAAAATATATAAAATATGTGGATGTGAAAAATGATTCCAAATATCAATCTACTTATTGAATGAAATAAAAATGTATACGGTGTCATCATCCTTTAGTTGGGGTGTGAACAAAAAAATGGGAGGCTAGGATTAATGATTCCATTTTTCTAGGTCTCCTACAAGATTTAATGAAGGTGAATCCGACACATTATGTTGTTCTTGATGATTTAGAATGACCCCATGGGTATATTGTCATGTTAGATGACCAGTATTATGGTAATATCAAATGATGTTTGTCTCACTTCTTAAATTTTATTTATCTGTTCATGGTTATATTTTTCATATCATTGAAATTATAACTACAATTAATGGTGTGTCTTTGTGTGTTTACATTTCTCTAAATAAAATTTTCCATTCTATGTGTTTTCTTCTAAATCCAGGGGATTTTATTTATTCGATATATATATAGAAATCATTATATAATTATCAATATAAATATAATTGTTATAAATATAAATATATTTATACCAAATATAATTATTTTAAAATGTGAATATTTTTTAAATATATCTAAATTTTAAACTATATAAACATTATACATTTTAAATTAATATAAATATTTTATTAATTAAAAAATAGAATTAGCATAAAAAAATTATTATACTTATATAAGAATAAATATATATATATTTATATTATATTAACATTTATTATATAAAATAAATATAAATATTAATGTATTTTCTATATTTATATAATTATTATTATAATATATATAAATTGACATTAAAATGAAGAATATGAATTTATGGATCATCACATACTAATTTTTATTTTGTTAAATATTTAATAATTTCTTTGGGATGGATTCTTTCATCATTTATTAATCCATAAATTTCTCTATATCATACAATCATTTAATTTAATTAATTAGGTGTATATTCCCTACTATATTTGTTCATACATTATCTATGAAACTCTAAACATCACTGTAGGAATATATCGGTGCTACCATAGTAGATCCTTATTCTTTAGTTATTCAACTATAATCTTCTCAACAATTACATCAGGACATATTTTTTTAATCACTCTTTAATCATGTACATTGGAGGAGGTGTATCACCCTATATTCTTGAGAGAAATCTTATATTGGGATCTCTATAAGGCTTTGAGAAAATTCCCAAGGTGTTTCTGTGTACATGAAAAAAACAAATTCAATTTTTTTATAAGTAATATATTGTGTTTAAATAGGGGTAGGGTTCTAATGTAATAATATCACATGTGACCATATTATTTTTGTAATACCTTTTATATTCCATGCCTATAATAATAATATTATTATTATTATTATTATTATACATGAAATATACTGGTTAATTACTTAATTATTATTTTTACATATAATATTTTTTTAATTTTTATTTGTCAATACATTAGCTATTTCACTTCTTCATTTATCCAAAATATTTTTCATGTATTGTAAAATAATTATTTTCATATACATAAATAATTATTTTTTAAATAAATTTGAAATAAATATTTATTGGAATGATTATTACAAAATAATATCTCATATAAGTTATAATGAAATGTATGTGATCAATTAAACAAGAATAATTATTAAATCACGTGGTGGAGTAATATTTGAAATCAAGTTAAATAATTTTATTTAATGGAGGTTCTATATATTTTTTAACAATCTCTGACTCTTTCTATGTGGTGTTAGGCGAATCAACATTAATTCTATGTTTAACATCAAGAATAATGTCTAGGAACCCATATAGAAATTATTAAAATCCATAATAAGATAAAACCACATCTAGAATATTATTGTGTAATATAATACCTTTACCATGATATCAATAATCATGATTGTTGTATACTGGTGTCATCAATACATGTGTTTAATTTCACTATCCTTGGCATTTAGAAAATTGAACTTTTCCAGAAAACACCATTGCTGAGGGTTTTTTTGTATCACATAATTCAATGATCTTGATATACCAAATCACATTAATGAATATAGGGTGGAAAACATTTCTCTCATTATTCATTAATTTAATATTAAAAATGACACACCCAATATATAATAAATCACCATTAATATATGTCTTTACAGTTTCTATCAACACATCAATGTACGAAACCTATAATATCCATTAACAATAATCAAAGTGTATACGGATCAATACACAAATCACTATATAAGAATATTCATTTACATATATAAATGAGGATTTCTAACTAGCAGGTACCATTATCATAATATCATACATTGGAAATTACCAAGGGCATATACCATTATAAGGTTACTCTATTTTCAATGATCATCCAACCCTAATATCATATGTCCTTTTCACTCAAATGATTTCATCTAACTATAGAAGATATATTTAATTCTCTTATCATGGAACTTAGGGGTTCAAAACATATCAGGGATCTTCTATGAACATTTTATGAAATAGACACTCTTATAAAATTATCACATACTATGTGATTAAGAAAAAAAATGGGGATGTCATAAGTAGTTTATTATTATTGAAAACCATGTATATAGGTAATAATAATAAAGAAACGTTGGTTTTAGTGAACAAAACCCCATAATATCCTACATAAAATAGATAAAAATTTTAACAAAAATCATTCTTCTACATCATAGATGATAATTATTATGTCATCCGACCATTTATATTTCATATCATTTCATTAAATATTACCAACAGATGATATTTAAAGTCTAGTGTCTCGGAAATCAAGAACCTAAAAACTGGAAACATAAAACAATATTCTAATTCCCTTGTAGGGATTCATCATAATAAGATCTTCTTAATTATAATTATTTCATCTTATAACCTGGAGACATACATCAACTGAAAGGTTGAGCAGAAGGCCCAATAAAAAAACAAGGGAATCGGTTTACTTGTGATATCAATAAGAAAATGATAAAATTCATAAAGACATGAGCATTGGAAGTATAGGAATAACATAATGAAAATAACATGAACCATAAATTCAATATGTGGAAACAAAATTTAATTTATACATTCATTAACATATCACAAAGGGTCATCACCAAGTTGTCATAAAAATTAGCAAGGTTGTTCACCAAGGTACTATGAAACTTGTCATCTCTAGAAACTAAATTCTTTAACCAATGCGTTGAAGAGATATATGTGTTCACCCTTAATGTGTATTTATTTTCATGTGATCCACATATATCAATATCAAACATTTTATTAATTACCCATATAGAATAAATGAAATGGGTTTCATTTCTAAATCGCGACGTTTTAAAAGTTCTTAAAAACATGATTGTTATGTCATTTATAAACCATGGAAGACGAGTGAGGGTTATATTTATATCCATTCCAGAAACAAATAAATCCATTTTTTTATTGATGAATACACTTGGAATTGAAAATAGAATTGGTTATTCAAATAAATAATAGAGGAGAATTGTTTGATAAAAAGAGAGAGATTTTGAGACGAAAATTCTATAGCATAATAACTATATAACATGGTTTTATAAAACACTAAAAAGACTGGGGAAAAAAGTCACCCACTCATAAATAACTGATAATAGAATATGGGTATGTAATAAAAATAAATAAGACCATTTTATGGATATTTAATGGAAATACCATATGAAAATGAAACTCAAAGAAAAATAGAAGATGCGGGTTCTATTATGAAAATTCGGCAGCCTAACAGCATCACTTAATATTTCAAAAAATAAATTGATGAGATTCAAAAGGGTATATCATCAATTAAACATGAAATGGACAGTATGAATGATATATAATAACATACCCCTCCATAATAAAATGAAAACTAGAAGACATCACATAACAGAAGTCATGACTTAAAAGACGGTGGGGCGGTGAAGAATTCCCTTACATTGAAGAATAATAGTGAAAGCTTGACAGATGGGACCTTGGGGGATTGAGAGAACCTTGGATGGATTCCTTGGAAGGTAAAAAGTCTAGATCTTTGTTAAGGTGGTTTTTGTAATGAAATTAATGAGGTAATGACTTAGTATTTATATGAAAAGTGGGGGAATATTTAATTAATTACCAAGGGACACCTCGTCGGTGGTATTCTCCAAACCAATGGCTATTCCCTGGAATTGGCCCACCGTATTTCCCACATGGGACACCTTATAACATATCTTACTATTCATAAGTTTACCTGATTTATAACCTCATGATTCGATCATCAATGATGTCATTAAACGCCAACAACTCAAAACTGTATTTATACTCTTCTCTGAAAATTCAACTGTTTTAGAAAAAAACCCAAAAAATTACCCTAACCTAATATCGATTCCCTAAATTAAAAGATGAATAAATTTAATGAAACTAATTTTCAAAAAAAAAATTATTTAATTTTTAAACATAATCATTATTTATAAAAATTCTAAAACTATAACATGTTTTTAACACCTTAAAAAAATAATCAAGGTCCCATAGAATTATAGTATAACTATAAGAAAACAAAGTAACAATTGATTATTACTTTTTATGAAAATAAATTTTCATTTTAAATTATTAATTAATTATAAAATTGTAAATAATATATTTATGACATACAAAAATATCAAATCTTATACTATGATTGTTTTTTTTTCACATTTAAGATTTCTAAATTGTATTTATACATTCATGGGTGATGTTTCTATTTTATTAGTCGATTTACTATTCATTAAAATTCATACGGGTATATTACTATTCATACATTACAATTCACTTAAAATCAATTTGAAATTATTAGACTCTAAATTTCAAACAGATCAAAACTATAGAAGACCATTTTATGAAAATCATTTCACATTATAAATTATATAATGTATATGAAAAAAATTCTAAATTACCCATTTTTTCTAAAATTCAAAAATATTATGGAACATCATCATACATTTATTCGGACAATTGAAATTCATAAATTTAACAAAATAAGTTATACAAACTTTATTTATACAAAATGATTACACAACATAACTAATGTATCATCACATTTCCCCTTATAACTACTTAATAGGAATTAATTAAATGTTGTGTTATGGTGATATAATGTTGGGGCTGCTCAGACAACATTGCCGGAGTGGTGCTTTTCTATCATCTTGAACTTATCCCTTAGAAGATTTCTTTCATGCTTTACATGTCAGTGTTCGGTTATGGCTTGGTCTAGAGCAAAGCCCACTAATGCCCCCTCCTTTCCAAGCTCTGATAGATGGGATTCATAAAACCCGAGTCTAATGGATGAGCCCATCGACACTTCTTTTTTATTAACCACGGTAGCTAGTATTTATAAACAATAATTTTAATGTAAGGAGTTTTTTTTCCAATGGTCATATTGACCAATGGTCATATAATAGTTGAAACCCAACAGTCTCATTTAGTTATACTCAAATAATTAAGGATATAGTTTGTGGAGTATAAAATGAAACAACACAGAAATTCTAGAAACAAATATTATTCAAAAGTTTAGGTCATTACATTATTCCTTCCTTCAATAATTTTCATCCGCGATATTTTAATGCATACCCTAAGACGAGAAATGGTGTGGGTTCTTATTCCTCATAGACTCTTCTAGTTCTCGCTCAGCATCTTCACAGTTGTGGTTCCTCCATAACACCATAACAAGGTGGGTAGTCTTGTTGTATAGATCCTTGTCTCTATGATGCGAGATCACCCCCAGCTACTTCTCATAAGTGAGGTCATTTTCCAGTTATAACAACTGTAGATTTATTACATTTTAAGGGTCATGCATGTACTTCCTCAAGAGGGATACGTGAAATACATCATGAACTTGTGCATGTTTTGGAATAATTTCAAGCTAGTAGGCCACTTTTCCTACGCGATCAAGGATTACATAGGTGCCAATGTACCTAGGGATGAGATTCCCTTTCATCCCAAACCTCATTAATCACTTCGAATGTGAAATTCAGTGAAAACATTTGTCACCAATATCAAAATCCAAGCCCCTTAGATTGTTGTTGGCATAGCTCTTTTTTCGACTTTGAGTTGCCTTAATGTGTTCCTGGATGGCGTGATCATTTTCTATCATATCTTGCACAAGATCAAGCCCAAGAAGTGTCCTCTCTTCAATATCAAGAAAACATTTAGGAGTTCATCCTCTCATACCATATAGAGCATCATAGGTTGCCATTTGAATGCTTGAGTGGAAGTTATTGTTGTATGAGAACTCGACTAATGGGATATGTTGGTCCTATCCACCTTTAATTTATATTGATCTTGTTCTCAACATATCCTCATGTGTTATAATAGTAAATTTAGATAGGCCATCATTTTAGGGGTGATAGGTTGCACTGAAATTAAATTTAGTGTTCATAGCATGTTGATGAATTATCCAGAATTTTGATATTAAACATAGATCACAATCAGATACAATAGTAAGTGGAAGTATATAAATCCTTACCACTTCCTTCACGTAAATCGTGGCATTTTGATCAATAGGTAAATATTCTTGAAATGAGATATAATGGGAAGTCTTGGTGAGAAAGTCCACAATAACCCATATCACATTATTTCCTTCGGAAGTTCTTGGGAGACCAGTGACGAAGTCCATAGTAATATTGTCCCACTTCCATGCTAGAATGGGTAGTGGTTGCGATTCCCATTCAGGAAGTTCTCTATATAACTTCACTTGCTGAAATATCAGGCATCTTGAAGTTTAGTCAACAATCTCCCTTTTCATATTATCCCACCAATAATGATCATGAATGTCCGTATACATTTTTGTGCTTATAGGATGTATAAGGAATGTTGAGCTATGTGATTTATCCATCAGCTCATTCTTTATTTCTGGAATAATTGAAACACATAGTCATGAATGAAATTTCAGTAAAACTACTAGATCGATATTGAACTCCTGAAACATCCCATCCTTCTGAGCCTCAAACATCTTCTATAACAATGGATCTTCTTTCTCATCTTTCTTGATCTTCTCTTCACTACTGGAAAAATGACCTATACCCATGGTTTTGGGAGTCGTGGGCTGGAATGGCGTCGGTATAGGGGTCTCAACCTATACCCAGGGATTTCTCCAAGCCGTGGGTATAGGAGGGTCAAATGTGGCACACGATGCAACAGCGTGGCACACAACACCCCCAACGGTTTTCAAACCCCGGGGAGTTTATTTTTTTCAAAATACCAGGCCTGGGGAGTTTCGAACCCAGCACCTCGGGCTGTAAATCACTATCGCGCCCCATCGACACACCAACCAATCTGTAATTTTAATTTTCTATATATACATATATCTTCGATTTTATATTAATATTTTGTATTTATGTTCTTAAAAAACCAACCGCTGGGTTCGAACCCGCGTCTCGGGGTAGGCATCACGGCCGCACCCCCACCGACAGACCAACCAAGCTGTAACTTTTATTTAAAATAAATTCATATATGTTTCTATATATATTAATATACTTTATTTCTATTCAAAAAATGTGTGTTGCGGGATTTGAACCCGCGCTTCATGCTAAACATTGTAGTCGCACTGCACCAACCGAGCTACGGAGTTTTTGAAGTTAATTTTTTATATTTACCTAAATAAATTAATTTAATCATTGAATAAATGTCTTCCCACCAATATTTTTTCACATCCCACCTAATGTTATTCCCCCTCCATAATGTGGGAAAGCTATACCCACGGTTCTGGAGAACCCAGGGTATAGGTCTTAAAAAAGTGCAATACCTACGGTTTTCCAGAACCGTCGGTATAGGTCTTCGAAAAATACTCTATACCCACAGTTTTCTCCAAAACTGTGGGTATAGGTCTTAAAAAAAATCTATAGCCACGGTTTTAGTCACAACCGTGGGTATAGGTTCTCATACTATCCCTATACCCACGGTTTTGGAAAACCGTGGTTATATAGGTACCCTATACCCACGGGTTTTTGCAAAACCGTGGGTATAGACCTATTTTCCAGTAGAGCTAGTAATGGTGGTTGGGAAATCATTTTGGATAGTGATGATGGTGTACATTCCCTTATAATTCCAATGTCTAGTATTACTGGGTCATTAATCATAGGATCTCTTTTAATCCTCATCATGGTAAAAACATCTGGGTCCTCCCTGTTTAATGCATTAGTGGCTTTGTTTTCTCTTCCGGGATAATAATGAATTGAAAAATCAAAGTCTTTGAGAAGTTACAACCATATCCTCTATCTCATGTTCAAATACTTTGGTGTGAAAATATATATAAAAAATTTTGGGTCTGTGTATATATCACATTTCAATCCATAAAGATAGTGCCTTAATATCTTCATAGAAAAAATGACAGCAACCAGCTCTGGATCATGTGTAATGTTGTTCTAATCATGATACTTCACCTATAAAGATGAATAAGTAATGAAATTTTAATTTTTCATGAGGACGCACCCATTCCCTTTCAGATATGAATCACTAAAAATAACTAATCCTTCTCCCATTGAGGGAAGAGTTAACATGGGTGCATTATGAAATCTCTTCTTCATCTCTTGGAAACTTTCCTCACACTCCATTGTCCAGATGAAAATGTCCCCTTTTCAATTTAACATTGTTAATGGATTAGAAAGTCATGATAAGTATTTCACAATCCTCTTATAATATACTGCTAATACTTGGAAACTACAAATATTTGTTATTTTTGTAGGATAAGGCCACTCCTCTTCAACATTTTTTTTTGAAGGGTCAACTATGATTCCTTCATTAGTAAAAATGTGTCCCAATGAAGAAACATACTATAACTCGAATTCACATTTACTAAAAATCCAAAAAATCCTCTCCTTCCCTAGTATTTTGGAAAATAACCCTTATATAATCCACATGCTCCTCGCTACTTTTGGAATATATCAGAATATCATCAATAAAAACTACCATGAAGATATCAAGGTTGTCCATAAAGACTATATTTATCAAATCCATAAACATAGCAGGTGCATTAGTCAATTTGAATTGCATAACCACAAACTCATAATGCCCATATGTTGATCGAAAAGTGTTTTCTAACTATCTTCTTTCTTCATCCTCCATTGATGATAAGTAGAACAAAGATCATTGTTAGAAAAGAATTGAGCCCCATGAAGTTGGTCAAATTTAGTCATCAATTATTGGAAGTGGCTATTTGTTCTTCATTGTGATCCTATTCAGTTCCCTATTATCAATCCATAGACGCAATAATGCATCATTATTCTTCGCAATGATAAAAGGCAATCCCCATAGAGACACAATTAGTTGGAAAAAAATCTTCTCAAAATGATCTTGGAGTTGTTTAATTAACTCCTCCAACTCCACATTTTCCATCCTATAAGGGATGTTTGATATCAGATGGGATCTTGGAATGAGTTCCATGGAGAACTGTACCTCTTTTTTGGGGGGAGGTCCAGGTAACTACTTAAGAAAAATATCCATGTTTTCGTGGATGATGGGGACATTTTCTATCATCAAAATCTCGTTTACTTATTCTTCTTCACCCATCAACTACATAAAAATAGATATATGAGGTTATTCTAGACAAATATCAGCTTGAGATATCTCTTCGGGAAAGATAACTGATGGTTTTCAATTCAAGACTATTGATATTTCCTTGCTTCTGCATTTGATCATAGTATTATAATTTTGGATCGAGTCCATCCTACGTATAATTTCGAATTCCCACGTGGGAATTACAATTAAAATTTTGATAATATTTTTCTCACTAAACTAAACACTAGTGTTTCTAAAAATTGTCGATGCTTGGATAATCCCACTAGGAGTCTCGATTAATAACTATACTTCTAGAAAATTGGGGGTTGATTCTAAATTCTTTTCAAACTTGGAGGAAATAAATGAATGTGGAGAACCTGAATCAAACAAAGTACTTTCTAGATTTGACAAAACAATAAGATTACCTGCCCTCAAATCTTTTGGCACATCAAATTCAACTGTAGTTATTTAAAAAGTACAACCTTGTTCCATTGGCCACTGATAAGGCTGATGGTGATTCCCCTCCACTGCCCTTCGATTTGGACAATGATTGGAAAAGTTACCAAGTTTCCCACACTTATAGTATTTCAAATCAGGTAGGCCAACGCCATCTTCCCCTTGTCATTGGAGTTGGGAAGTTGTGGATTCACCTCACTAAGGAAATTCCGCGCAATGTGGCCACCTCTACCACACATGTATCACTTCCCGCTCTTAAGTAAGAAGTACCCAGAATGATTCCTCCCACAATGATTACATGTGGGACATTGTACATTCTTGCCTCATCTTTCTTGATCTAAGCTCCTCTCTAATCTTGGCTTGATTGATCTCTTATTTTCATTGGATTTGTGAGACCACTATGTCTCACCAAAATCTTGTTAGACCTTTATCGCACTTCGCACGATCTCATCATAGCTATCATAGTATCAGTTTTCTATATTCATCGTAATTGAGGTCTTAGACCATTGAAGAATCTATCAACCATAACATTTTGATCCATGAAATAGCTAGAGATGCAATGTGAAAGCCTTGTGATATTCATCTCGTTGATTCCCCCAGATTCGTTCTCCTTCTGGTTCAGCTTGAGAAACGTCTTATCCATTTCTATTCTCATCGATCAAGGAAAATACGTGGTGAATAATGTCACTCTAAACTCTTCCCAATACATATATTCAACATCTACACATGGCCTTGTGTTTCTAACCAGTTCACACCACTAACCAGCTTATCCCTCAAAGAGATAAACAACCATGATAACCTTATCAAGTTTAAAACATCGAAGCACAAAAAAGATCTTCCCGATAGAGCTGGTCTACTATTCTACAATCAATTGGTTGGTTGAACCACTAATGGTTAGTGGTTTTTGACTCATAAAGGATTAAATATAATGTTGTTCCATTGGTGATGAAATCAGTATCCCAACTTGATTCAAGTTATTCCCCATAACTTGAGTCAGTTGTTTTATCATTCAAATGAAAGTTTCCATTCCGGCTTCCATCAGAGGGTCGTCAGTGCATGGCCTATTTTTTTCACCATTTGAACGGTTACTCCTATTACACTCCATTTTCTATCAGAATAAAACCGTTGTGAGAAGATTATTTCATTTATGAATATTCTAACTATAAAGGATTTTATTTCTTAAAACATTATTCTTTAAAAAATTTCATTTCTCTAAAAATCCTTCAAAATGATTCATATAAAGCTTATGATCAACCAATCATATCCCAAGGAATGTTGTAAACAAGAGTGAAGAAAGGCACGTGGGCATGTTCTAAGATACCCTAGGTTATGCCCAAAACTTCTTGTTATAGTTATCACTCATAGTTACATCTATTCCAGAGCCGCCTCTACCTGCTCGTATCCAGACCCGGATGCATTGTCTTGATAAACCACTTACTCAATACTCACCAAAATACTAGAAAGTATTATTATATTTAAATATTTATATAGGGTTCATCATGATGTTTTCATAGCCTAATATCCATAAATAACTAAACATTTCATTGATACTAACTAAAACATCCATTATTTTTATTACATAACTTTTCATTACATTTTAAAAACATAGGATCTTTGATGTCTAGTGTATTTGGAATCAGGAACATAAAACATGAAAACATAAAACATTATATTAATCCAATTATAGGGCTTTATCATAAGTTCTTCCTTGGTAAAATTATTTCATCTCATAACCTAGATACATACATCAAAGGAAAGGGTGACCATAAGGCCCAGTAAGGGGAACAAAGAAATCAGTTTACTTGTGATTTTAATAAGAACATTTTGAAAAACATAAAGTCATGAGAAATGGAAGTAGAGGAATAACATAATGAAAATAACATGAACAATAATGTGAATATGTGGAAACAAGATTAAATTTAGACATTCATGAAAAAATCACCATGGTTTATCACCAAGGTGTCATAAAAATTACCAGGGTTATTCCTAAAGGTATCATGAAACTTGTCATCTCTAGAGATTAAATTCTTTTCCCAATGCATTGGATCGATGTCAGGGAACACCATTAAAATTTCATTATTTTTATGAGAGCCACCTAGATCAATATAAAACATTTCATAAATTTACCATATAGAATAAAATAAATGGGTTTCATTTAAAATTTTTGACGTTTTAAAAGTTCTTAAAAATATGATCATTATTTCATTTATAACCCATGGAAAGGGAGTGAGGGTCATATTTATGTCAATTACATAATAAAATCGTTCAATGATATGTATTTATGAATAAAACATGAAATGAATATATAACTCGGTATTCACATAAATAATAAAATAGAATATTTTGAGAAAAATAGATTGATTTTGTGACAAAAATTCGGCACTATAACGGCTATATAACATGGTTTTAGAAAACATTGAAAAGTGTGGGGAGAAGAGTCACCCACACATACATTACTAATAAAATATAAAGGGTAAAAAAATAAATATTATCATGGTATTTTAATTTCATGTAAATTCCATAAGAAATTGAAACGTGAATAAAAAGAGAAGATGTGATTTCATATAAGAAAATTCGGATGCTAACGACGTCACATAAAAATTCCAAAAATCAGTTGATGAGAGCGAAAAGGGTCTCTCACCAATTGAACATGAAATGGATAGTAAAAATGATATATTATAACATACCCCCACATAATAAAATGAAAACTAGAAGACATAACATAAAGGAAGTCATGACTTAAAAGAGGAGGGTGCAAGGGTCCCTTACCTTGAAGAGTAACTTCAAATGCTTGAAGGTTGGGACCATGGGGAATTTTGGCCACATTGGGAGGACTCCTTGTGAGTTAAAATGGATAGATAATAATTAAGGAGGATTTTCGAATTAAATGAATTATGGAATGGCTTGGTATTTAATGAAAAGTGTGGGAATATTTAATTAATTTCCACGGGACACCTCATCAGTGGTATTTGAAAAACAATGAGCTTTCCAAAGGTATTTCCAATGGTATTGTCCACTTGGGACACCTCATAAAATATCATACTATTAATTCGTCGACCAAATTTATTACGTCATGATTATATAATCTATTTTGTCATTAAAAACGGACAACTCAAAACTGAATTTTTTATAATCACCGAAAATTCAAATGTTTCAGAAGAAACACAAAACATTACCCTATCCTAATATTTAATCTTTGAATTCAAAAATTAACTCCATTTTATGAAAATATTTTTATAAATATTTTTAATTTAAATTTTAAATAAAATCATCATTTATTAAAAAAGCAACTCTAAAACAATAACCTGTTTTGTAACACATTGAAAAAGTAATCAAGGTCCCATAAAATTATACTATAACCATATGAAAATAAAGTAACAATTTGGGATTAAATTTTATGAAAAAAATCCTTTTAAATTATTAATTAATTATAAAATTGTAAATAAAATATTTATGATATAAAAAATATTAAAACATATACTATGATCATTTTGTTACTTTTAAGATCTCCAAATTGTATTAATACATTCACAGCTGATGTTTCTTTTTTTTTGACATATTAACTATTCATTACAATTCATTACAATTCATAAGGTATGTTAAGATTCATGATTTACTTTTCTCTAAAAATAATTTTGATCATATTAGACTCTAAATTTCTTTCGATTCACAACAATATAAGACCATTTTGGGAAAATCATTTCACATTATTAATTATTTAATGTATACAAAAATATTTTGAAATACCCATTTTCCCATAATTCATCAATAATATGGAACTTCATCCTATAATTATCTAGACATTTGAAATTCACAAATTTAACTTAATAAGAGAAAAAATTGTATTTATACAGAAGGATTACACAATGTATCTTAGGTCTCATTACGTAGCCCCTTATAACACCTTCCTATGACCTATGTGTAAGGTCTGCTTTGGTGAAGATTCACAGGGCGTCTCAGAAAACATTTCCCGTGTAACATCCCAAGTAAGTAATGAATAATAGATATTTTTATCTATGTCTATTAATGATTAAGATAGTATTTTTGAGGCTTAAAATGAAAATAAATACAATCTTATGCATGGAATACACTAATATTCTTAAAAGAATGTTTTACTACCTTTTGATGGAAAACCCTTTTTAAATATAACTTTTGAAAATTTTATAAGCTATTTTTGTCAAAATACACTTATTATTTATTATTGGGACATCAAAATTTACTTTGTGTGAATTTTTGGTATTTTTCCGATAAAGTTCATTATTTAATGAATAGTGAAAAATGTTGTATTTTAATTCAAAACCTCTTTTTAATCTAATTTATTTATATGATTAGATTATCTTTTGAATTGGTTTTGAAGTGAAATTAGAATATATATATTTACCATTTTATCCAATGGTGTTCATTGGAATCAATTTCACTTTGAAATTGGACTTAAACTAGTGTTAATCTTTTGATACTTATTGTTTCATAAAAACACGCTATTTGTCATGACATCGGGAATTAGTTATTAAATTAATTAATGCAACTTACATGTTTTGAATTTTGTAAAATAGACATTATTTTTGAATTCGGAATATCAAATATAGCTTAGGGTGAAGTTTTGGTATCTTTCTGAAAAACTTCAATTTTGGATGAATAGTGAAACCACTAAGTGGTAGTTAAAGAAACTGATTTTTTGTTTAAATGAAACTTTGCCACTTCTGTGATTTGATTTTTAAAAATCCGACATACATGGTTGTCATTAAGAAGTAAAATGTTGTTCAATGAGATTAAAATAATTTTTTGGTGAATAGTAACTTTTAATTTCTTAATTGCGATTAGTGGTAATTAGTGTAGTTTAAGTTAAAAATAATGTTTTAATAATATGAGATGAGCTTGACACATGTCCTACCCTCATTGGATGTGTCCTGGACGACCACGAAAATCCATGGGTCATCATGGGGACCCCATGGAGCCATTTTGGTTGGGAATTGACATAAATAACATTTTATTTAATGTTAAATTAAAAATTACACAAACAAGAGATGTTTTACTAAAACAATTTTTACATGGGGTTATACAAGTCAGATTTTAGATTATAAATAGTCATTGTAAATCTAAAACGATTTCAAACATCATAGTATTTTTTTATAATTTTTTTACTTTAAATAAATTAAATTATTTATGACATCATGATGATGCAGCGATTACCTCATTAATAAAGGATTTAAATAAAATGAAATGATAATGTAAACTCTATGAACTACACATGTCCAAAACCTATTTGATGGGTGTATTTCCAACCCTTATCTCCTTACCCTTTAATTATATCAACGTGGGACCTTTTGAATCCGAATCTCATTTTAAAATAAAGTAACATTTCTTTACTTTCCAAGAGTGCCCCTCCTCTCCTCTTATAAAAGGCCCCCACCTCTACCTCTTTACCCACACTCCCAAAGCCTTTGGCTCGGCCAACCCCTGACCATTTCGTCTCTCCACATCCCTCTATTACTCCTTGATTCCTCCCTTTGGGCAGAAGTCTTCCCAAGGAAGCCTTTGAGCTCAAACCAAAGGGAGTTACCCGATTTTAAGGCAATGTCTTCACTTGAGTCCTTTTGTTTTATTTTGCTTATCCAACCCCCTAAACTCTTTTTATTCATTTCTTTTGTAACAACTCCAGTATCTTCAATATACTAGGATGTTTTTATAAGAAGTATTCTAGCTACACTTACACACACCTACATCTAAGGGTTAAAGAACATATTGTTTCCGTGGATGGTGAATTTATGCCTCCCGAAATGATGATTGTTCAACATTATTTTAACACCTTCAAAGGTGGCCATTAATATGACACTATATTTATATATGATATACAATATTTTTATTTTTTCATTAATCTTATGTATTTTTAATTTTGGGCATACCTTTATGGTTTCCATTATGGGTAAACGCGATATCTTCATTTAAGGAAGTGCGGACTACCGCCCCCTCAAAGTGATTTGATTCGTTAAATACCATATGTGGGACGTATAAAGGATGGAACTATGATATTATATATGATATTATACTGGAATTATAATATAACTTTATATCATTATGTTTCCATTCTATAAAATATGAAATAGAAATGAAAGTAGCATTCATGCGTACGTACAGCTTACCGTCTCTATGAACAGTGCATTTCATTTCTTACCTCTAAATGATTATGTAATATTATAAATGCATGCATGTACTGGATATATATGACATATATGATATCTACATCATGAATACCATTCTGTATATAATTGATACATGAACAACTTGTAATTATAAAGGGCTTATTTTTTACTCATGTACCAATGACCGTTAAAATGACCGTTATTAACTTAAATAATTACATAGTGTTCATGACATGGAAATTAGTGATATAAAAGGAATAATGAACTTGAAAAAGGTTCTTAAACAAGTAGAAATTAACTCAAGTTTATTATTCAGGAGATTAAAGAAAGACTGAGTCAAGTCGGACCCCAGGTATGGGACTTCGTCTGAATCTCCTTTCATTGAGGCATATTTTGTTTTATACCCAACCTTCTTTTATACGGTGTATAAACCCCTTTGACTTCTACGTTTATTCAAAAGGAATCTTTTTTATACGAAGCATTTACTAAATTACAGAAGGGAATGTTTTTGTCGTACGTATGCGGCGACAACGACTTCTCCGCCGCCATGATCATTATTTGAGTTTCGGCTTCCTCTACAAGCCATACCTTTTAAAAAAAGCAAAATAAATACCATGTTTTACTTTTCTTTTATTTTGGTATTGAAAATTGTTTTCATAATGTTTTTATATCAATTTGTTGTATTTATATATTGTGATTGAAAGGTCGAAATGTTATGTTTTCATTTATGCATGTTTTATGTGATACGATTATGTTGAGGTTCTTGGGCATTATTATGAATATTGGTGGTTCCGTGATAGACTAAGGGCGGGTGAGCCCGATATAGCTCTCTAATCCATTGGGTAACGCGAAGGAGTGAAACGTTAAGGTTTCTCTGAAGAGATTTAGGGAATATACTGTGATGGGTATTCCAAACGTAACCAAGAGGGTTACTCACTACGTAAGAAGGTTATGAATGCCTAAAGTTACATTTATGTCTTATGATTTCTATGATTTATTGATGATTTGATTAGGTATGTTAATGTGGTTATGTTTTATGGGTAATGTATGATTTCATTCTTATGTATATATGAACTCATGTTTCCTTTCCATATTTTTTTTATAACCCATACTCAGCTTTTTATGCTCATCCCAAGTTTTTTTTGAAATGTTTTTCATAGGTCAAGTGAAAGGTACATGATATTATGATAGTGTCATGTAAGTGTCAAGAAAGAATCCATGTTTTATTTTAAATATGCACCGTTGATGGAAAAAATGAATACTATCTTTATGTAACCACTTTGTTTAAATTTGGAATGTAATGCAAGTTTTATGATATAATTCTCTAAAATCTACACCTGAAAAGTTCCGCAATGTGTAATCTTGTAATAAATCAAGATTAAGTAAGGTTTAAGGCTGAGGCCTTATAGTTGGTATCAGAGGTCGGTTTAGATAACTTTAGGAGTTAGAATTCTATTAAATGATTATCCAAAAATATTTTTTTATGGTCAAATTGAAGTGATATAGTATTTGAAGATTACCATGTTGCTTCATCTAAGACATGTTTGTTCAGAATGGTTTTCCACAGAGGAAATAGGGATGCAGTGCTAGGAAGGCATACAGAAGGAAATAACCTTCCGAATCAGCATCCTGATATGGTCGGAATTGGAACTGGACAGTTTGTTGCAGTAATGGCACAGTTGACTCAAGCAATAAATGGTGGTGGTATCCATGCACGAGATCAGCCAGATCAACCACAGAGGAATATGTCAGTGGTGGAACATTTCACGAGGCAACATCCCCCATCATTCAAATGATCATATGACCCTGTGTTAGCTGAAGGGTGGATTAAAGCACTGGAGAAGATTTTTGATGTCATGGGGTGTTCAGACAATCAAAAGGATAGTCTTGATATTTACCGTTTGGAGGGTGAGGCAGATCAGTGGTGGTCTATGGTTAAAAATATCAGGGATGCCGATGAGATTGATGCTCTTGACTGGGATGAATTCAAAGGTATGATTCATGAGAAATGTTTTCCTAAGGCTGTTCGACTTAGGATGGAAATGAAATTCTTGGAATTGAGGAAAGAGGAAGACTTAGTGGCTACCTATGAAGTAAGGTTCACTCGATGGGCAAGGTATGCTCCAAATTTTATCTGAGACCTTGATAGTAAAATCAATCATTTTTACTCAGGATTAAAGCCAAAATATCGACGGGAATTAGCTTCTCGTGAGTTTAAAAGTTATGAAAATCTTGTTTGATGTGCTGAGAAGGTGGAAATGGAGTTTGCCGATGATCAAGTGTTCTATAACAACCAGCATAAGAAGAGACCAAGGTGGCAGGAGAAAGGGAAGAATTCTTCAAAAAAGTCTGATGGTATGAAATCTAAGTTTCCAGTTTTTGATAAATGTGGTAAAAGGCTTGCTGGGGAATGTCTTATGAATTCTAGAAAGTGCTACCGATGTGGTAAGATGGGACATAAGGCTCGTGATTGCACTAAAAAATCAAGGTGAAGGTATGACCAAATTTGATTTATAGTTAGTGAAATGTTATAAGTGCAATGAGATGGGTCACTATGAAAACGAGTGTCCGACAAAGAGCTTGAGTGATGGGAAGCAGTTAGACTACAAGAAGAAAGGGGTGTTGGAATCCTTTGCAACTACTTCAGCAGATGTCGGGCCATCAAATGAAGTTGTATCAGGTACTTTGTTTGTTTTTTCAGATTATGCCAGTGTGGTGTTTGATTCGGGGTCTACACATTCTTTTATCTCTGAAACCTTTTCTTCTAAAATGGGAAAACCATCTCAAGAAATGACTCTTGAACTTTTGGTAAAAACACCTGGGGGAAATGTTGAGGCAAAAAGAAATTATAATAATCTTCTTATCCTTATCTATGGGAAGTACCTACTTACAAACCTTATTGTTCTACCTCTAGTAGAGTTTGATGTTATCCTGGGTATGTATTGGCTGTCTATTTACAATGATAAGATTGACTGTAGAGCTAAAGAAGTTTCTTTTCAGAAATAATTTCAGTTTGTGTACAAGAATGAACCCTTACTGTTGATAACTTATCAAGAGGCCAAGAAACTTGTAAAAGATGGAAATGAATGTTACCTTGCACACATCGTTGAAAATAAAGGAACTGTTCAGATTAATGATGTGCCAATGGTAAATGAGTATCCTGATGTTTTCCTGATGAGTTGCCTGGAATAATACCAGATCGGGATGTTGCGTTTACTGTTGACTTAGTTCCTGCTGCTAAGACAATTTCAAAACCCCCTTTTCTAATGGATCAAATTGAAATTTTATAGTTGAAGCAGAAATTGCAAGATTTATTAGAGAAAGGTTTCATTCGACCTAACACATCACCATAGGGTTCTCCTGTTTTATTTGTTAAAAACAAAGATGGTTCAATGAGACTTTGCATTGATTATAGAGCCTTGAATAACATCACTATTAAGAAAAAATATCCTTTGCCTCATATTGATGATTTGTTTGATCAGCTCCAGAGAGCTCAGTATTTTTCAAAGATTGACTTGAGATCGGGGTACCATCAGCTGAAGGTAAAGGAAGTAGATGTTCTGAAGACCGCGTTCCATAAAAGATATGGCCATTATGAATTTTTAGTAATGCCTTTTGGGCTAACCAATGCACATGCTGTATTCATGGACTTAATGAATAGAATTTTCCATGAGTTCTTGGATAAGTTTGTGGTGGTTTTCATTGATGATATTTTGGTGTTTTCTAAAAGTAAAGAGGAGAATGAAAGATATTTAAGGGTTATTTTGAAAACCTTAAAAGAAAACAAATTGTATGGGAAATTCAGCAAGTGTGAGTTTTGGTTGCAACAAATTTCTTTCCTTGGTCACATTGTTTCTAAAGATGGGATAACTGGTGATCCTGCAAAAACTAAAGTTTTGGAAGACTGGCCAAGACCCATAAATGTAACTGAGATTCGTATCTTCCATGGTTTGGTAGGATATTACCGAAAGTTTGATAGAAATTTTTCACGGTTATCTAGTCCAATGACTAAGATAACTCGGAAGGGTGTTAAGTTTATCTGGAAAAAAGAATGTGATGATTGTTTTCAGGAATTGAAATGAAGATTGGTGAAAGCTCTAGTTTTGGCACTACCTTCCAGGAATGGTGAGTTTGTTATCTACTGTGATGCTTCATTGAAAGGACTTGGTTGCGTACTAATTCAGAATGGTCAGGTAATTGCTTATGCTTCACGACAGTTGAAAACTCATGAGATAAATTACCATACACATGATTTGGAATTAGCTGCTATTATTTCCACTTTAAAAATTTGGAGACATCATTTGTGTGGAGTAAAGTGTGAAATATATACTGATCACAAAAGTTTAAAGTATATATTCACTTAGAAAGAGTTAAACATGAGATAGAGGAGATGGCTGGAATTAATCAAGGATTATGATTGTACAATTCATTACCATCCGGGAAAAGCAAATAAAGGGGATGATGCTTTGAGTCGAAAAAGTAATGCTTCATTAGAAATGTTGTGCTTAGAACATGATCCTTTGGTTAAGGATTTGATGAACTTTGGCATAGATGTTTTTGGCGCAGGATGTTATTCTGTTTTGTTTCAGGTATCAGTGAGATCATCTCTATCAGATAGAATCATGCAAACACAGAAGCAAGACAATGAGTTGCAGAAAAAGGTAGAGCTGGTTCAGAAAGGTAAGTTGCCTGAATTCAACATCCATAATGATTGTATTTTGAGATTTTGGAAGAGATTGTGTGTGCCTTGTGATTCACAGTTGAAGAGAGAGTTGTTATGTGAAGCTCATAGTTCTCCGTTTTCAGTTCATCCTGGCAGTACTAAGATGTACAGAGATCTGCGGGTGTATTACTGGTGGGATGGAATGAAAAGAGATATTGCTGATTTTACTGTGAAGTGTTTGACATGTCAACATGTTAAAGAAGAGCGGCAGTTACCGAAAGGGGTGATTCAGCCTTTACCAATGCCAGAGTGGAAATGGGAGAATATATCCATGGACTTTGTTATGGGATTACCGAAGACATCTCGAGGTAATAATGCAATCTGGGTTATTGTTGATTGCTTGACTAAATCTGCTCATTTCCTTGCTATACGAGATATGTTTTCCCTAGATCAAATTTCCCGTTTGTATCTTAAAGAGATAGTCAGGTTACATTGAGTTACTCTCTCCATTGTATCTGACCGTGATCCCAGGTTCACTTCTAACTTTTGGAAAGGCCTTCAGAAGTCATTGGGTACTGAATTAAATTTTAGTACAGCTTTTCATCCTCAATCATATGGGCAGTCAGAATGAACAATTCAGACCTTGGAGGATATGCTATGAGCGTTTTCTATTGATTATTAGAGAAGTTGGGACCAACATCTTTCTTTGGTTGAGTTTTCATATAATAACAGTTTTCATTCCAGTATACATATGGCACCATTTGAGGCGTTATATGGGAAGCGGTGTCGAACTCCATATTTCTAGGATTAAGTGGGTGAAAGGAAGTTGATGGGACAAGAATTGGTAGAGAGATGGCAGAAAAAGATCAGTTGATACAGAAACACATGAGAACAGCTCAGAGTAGGTAGAAGAGTTATGCAGACAACAGGAGGAAGGATCTATCATTCGAGGTAGGTGATCATGATTTTCTCAAAGTCTCACCATAGAAAAGTGTGATGTGATTTGGTAAGAAAGGAAAGCTGAGTCCAAGGTTCATTGGACCATATGAAATTCTGGAGAGAGTTGGATCCGTTTCATATCGGTTGGATTTACCTCCGAGTTTATCTTAGGTACACAATGTTTTTCACGTTTCGATGTTGAGAAAGTATATGCCAGATCCATCTCATGTTTTGAGTCAAGAGGTAGTTCAGCTGGAAGAGAACCAATCTTATGAGGAACAACTGGTCCAGATTCTTGACCATAGGGACCAAGTGTTACGGAATATGGTGATTAATCAGGTAAAGGTTTTGTGTAAAAACCACATGATGGAAGAGGCAACATGGGAATCTGAAAATGCAATGAGAGATAAGTACCCACATTTATTGGATAAGTAAATAAATTGTGGGGACGCAATTTTCTAAAGGGGGGAAGGATGTAACATCCCAAGTAATTAATGAATAATAGATATTTTTATCTATGTCTATTAATTATTAAGATAGTGTTTTAGAGGCTTAAAATGAAAATAAATACAATCTTATGCATGGAATACACTAATATTCTAAAAAATTGTTTTACTGCCTTTTTATGGAAAACCCTTTTTAAATCTCTCTTTTTAAAATTTTATAAGCTATATTTGTCAAAATAAACTTATTATTTATGATTGGGACATCAAAATTTACTTTGTGTGAATTTTTGGTATTTTTCCGATAAAGTTCATTTTTAATGAATAGTGAAAAATGTTGTATTTTGATTCAAAACCTCTTTTTAATCTAATTTATTTATATGATTAGATTAACTATTGAATTGGTTTTGAAGTAAAATTAGAATATCATTTTACCATTTTATCCAATGGTGGTCATTGGATTCAATTTCACTTTGAAATTGGACTTAAACTAGTGGCAATCTTTTGATACTTGTTGTTTCATAAAAACACGCTATTTGTCATGAAAGCGGGAATTAGTTATTAAATTAATTAATGCAACTTACATGTTTTGAATTTTTTAAAATAGTCATCATTTTTGAATTCGGAATATCAAATATAGCTTAGGGTGAAGTTTTGGTATCTTTCTGAAAAACTTCATTTTTGGATGAATAGTGAAACCACTAAGTGGTAGTTAAAGAAACTGATTTTTCGTTTAAATGAAACTTTGCCACTTATATGATTTGATTTTCAAAAATCCGACATACATGGTTGTCATTAAGAAGTAAAATGTTGTTCAATGAGATTAAAATAATTTTTTGGTGAATAGTAACTTTTAAGTTCTTAATCGCGATTAGTGGTAATTAGTGTAGTTTAAGGTAAAAATAATGTTTTAATAATATGAGATGAGCTTGACACATGTCCTACCCTCATTGGATGTGTCATGGCCGACCACGAAAATCCATGGGTCAACTTGGGGTCCCCATGGAGCCATTTGTTTGGGAATTGACATAAATAACATTTTATTTAATGTTAAAGTAAAAATGACACAAACAAGAGATGTTTTACTAAAACAATTTTTACATGGGGTTATACAAGTCAGATTTTAGATTATAAGTAGTCATTTTAAAGCTAAAACGATTTCTAACATCATAGTATTTTTTTATAATTTTTTGACTTTAAATAAATTAAATTATTTATGACATCATGATGATGCAGCGATTACCTCATTAATAAAGGATTTAAATAAAATGAAATGATAATGTAAACTCTATGTACTACACATGTCCAAAACCTATTTTATGGGTTTATTTCCAACCCTTATCACCTTAACCTTGAATTATATCAATTTGGGACCTTTTGAATTCGAAACTCATTTTGAAATAAAGTAACATTTCTTTACTTTCCAAGAGTGCCCCTCCTCTCCTCTTATAAAAGTTCCCCACCTCTACCTCTTTACCCACACTCCCAAAGCCTTTGGCTCAACCAAACCCTGCCCATTTTGTCTCTCTACATCCCTCTCTTACTCCTTGAGGCATCACTTTGAGCATAACCCTTCCCAAGGAAACCATTGAGCTCAAACCAAAGGGAGTTACCCGATTTTAAGGTAATGTCTTCACTTGAATCCTTTTGTTTTATTTTTCTTCTCCAACCCCCTAAACTCTTTTTATTCATTTCATTTTTAACAACTCCAGTATCTTAAATATACTAGGATGTTGTTATAAGAATTATTCGAGCTACACTTACACACACCTACATCTAATGGATAAAGAACATACTATTTCCGTGGATGGTGAATTTATGCCTCCCGAAACGATGATTGTTCAACATTCTTTTAAGACCTTCAAAGGTGTCCATTAAGATGACACTATATTTATATATGATATATAATATTATTATGTTTTCCTTAAGCTTCTGTATTTTTCATTTTGGGCATACTTTTATGGTTTCCATTATGGGTAAACGCAATATCTTCATTTAAGGAAGTGCGGACTACCGCCCCTCAAAGTGATTTGATTCGTTAAATACCATATGTTGGACGTATAAAGGATGGAACTATGATATTATATATGATATTGTACTGGAATTATAATACACCTTTATATAATTATGTTTCCATTCTATAAAATACGAAATAGAAATGAAAGTAGCGTTCATTTGTACGTACGGCTTACCGTCTCCATGAACGGTGAATTTCATTTCTTACCTCTAAATGATTATGTAATATTATAAAGGAATGCATTTACTGGATATATATGACATATATGATATCTACATCATGAATACCATTCTGGATATAATGGATACCTGAACAACTTGTAATTATAAAGGGCTTATTTTTGACTCAAGTACGAATGATCGGTAAAACGAACGATATTAACTTAAATAATTACATATTGTTCATGACATGGAAATAAGTGATATAAAAGGAATAATGAACTCGAAAAAGGTTCGTAAACAAGTAGAAATTAACTAAAGTTTATTATTCAGGAGATTAAAGAACGACCGAGTCAAGTCGGACCCGAGGTATGGGACTTCGTCTCAATCTCCTTTCATTGAAGCTTATTTTTTTTATACATAACCTTCTTTTATACAGTGTATAAAACCCTTTGAATTTTACGTTTATTCAAAAGGAATAATTTTTATACGAAGCGTTTACTAAATGACAAAAGGGAATGTTTTTGTCGTACGTATGTGGCAACAACGACTTCTCCACCGCCATGACCATTATTTGAGTTTCGGCTTCCTCTACAAGCCATACCTTTTTAAAAAAAAGAAAAATAAATACCATGTTTTACTTTTTTTCTATTTTGGTATTGAAAATTGTTTTCATAATGTTTTTATATCAATGTGTTGTATTGATATCTTGTGATTGAAAGGTGGAAATGTTATGTTTCCTTTATGCATGTTTTATGTGATACGATTATGTTGATGTTCTTGGGAATTATTATGAAGACGGGTGGTTCCGTGATAGACTAAGGGCGGGTAAGCCCGATATAGCTCTCCAATGCATTGGGTAACGTGAAGGAGTGAATCATTAAGGTTTTTCCGAAGAGATTTAGGGAATATACTGTGATGGGTATTCCAAACTTAACCAAGAGGGTTACTCCCTACGTAAGAATGTTATGAATGCCTCAAGTTAACTTTATGTCTTATGATTTCTATGATTTATTCATGATTTGATGAGGTATGTTAAAGTGCTTATGTTTTATGGGTAAAGTATAATTTCATTCTTATGTATATATGAACACATGATTCCTTTCCATATTTTTTTATATAACCCATACTGAGCTTTTTATGCTCATCCCATGTTATTTTTGAAATGTTTTTCACAGGTCAAGGGAAAGGTACATGATATGATGATAGTGTTAATTAAGTGTCAAGAAAGAATCCATTTTTATTTTAAATATGCTCCGTTGATGGAAAAAAATGAATACTATCTTTATGTAACAACTTTGTTTAAATGTGGAATGTAATGCAAGTTTTATGATCTAATTATCTAAATCTCTAAACCCGAAAAGATCCTCAATGTGTAATCTTGTAATAACTCAATATTAAGTAAGGTTTATGGCTGGGGCCTTATATCCCGAGTGGTGATTACTATTAGCATTAACTTCTCTCTTTGGTGATTTAGTTCATGATTCACATATTAGAGTTCGGCTTGTCCTTGCTCCAGAGCAAAGCCCAGTGAAGCCACCTCTATCCCAAGCTCTGACAGATGGGCTTCGTACAACCCGAGTCTACGTGATGAGGTCACCAACCTCTCATTCTCTATTAACCAATATATCTTGTATTTATAAACAATAATAGTAATGTAAGGAGTTTAGTTTCCAATGATCGTATTGACCAAGAGTCATAAAACAGTCGAAACCCAATGGTCCCATTTAATTATACTCACATCCTTAATTAAAGGATATAGTTTTGTGGATTATAAAATTAAATAACAAACAAATTTAGGAAACAAATATTATTCAAATGTTCAGGTTGTTACAATCATGATTCCACCAGGTTAATTATTCTTTCAAGGGATCAATAAATTTTTATTTTGGGGAAAAAAAATTTCAACGTATTCACCCCTCTAATAAAAATTACTCATGTGATGATACTTCTGGATTTTGTGATTTTCCATTCTTTTTACCTCTCCTATTTTATAAGATTCACTACTAGAGTATCAAAACAATGTAATGGGATGGGTTAATTACCATTATGTATCACATCAAGATTCTGGAAAGTGTTTCATAACCCCAATTTTTATGTGGATATATCAGAATCTATTATATACTCGGACACCACAGTAGAATTTATGAAAACATGTTGCGTAGATCTCATCAATCTCAGAGCTAATTTTTTCAAACAAAATACATTTCCTAAATTTGATGTTAGGTTATTCTAGTCAAATTTGAGACTAGAATAATTATAACCCCAAATGAATATCTCTCTATATCTAGAATGAACAATTAAAATATACTTAGTTCTTCTTGGATATATAATAATTTCCATAACAATAGATGAATATTATTCACCAAAACCAAAATGATATTTTCCTACCATGAAAGTTGTGCAGGATAAAATCATGTATAGTATATAACATGGAATATACTATTAATACAATCACCAAATCATATATCATTTTACTCAATATCTCATTCTCATATATGTCTAAGGACACGTTTTTGTGGAATAATATTAACCAGGTGACATTTAAAACAAAAATCACCACGATTTTCCCATACTAAATCAATTTAATATCAACGTAATGTGTGTACAATGAATTAATCTATGTTTTTCACATATATATAAAAATTATCCTAATCCCAAAATGTGATTTTATTCATGTATGTCCTTCACGGTGGATAATTTTTTTAACCAGTCCTTAAAAAATTGTAATAATAGTATGTAAATTCAAATAATTAATAATACATCAACATGATATACTAGGATAACTACCACATTCCAACAAAAATAATTGTAAACACATGGATCACACTTTTCATAGTGAAAACATAGAATTTCATAGATCTATTGAATCGAATGATCCATGTCTTGGATTCATGGTCCAATCCATCAATGGATCATTAATACCTGAAATTATTTTTGGAATATCCTTGAATAACAAATCCTTCGGGTGGTTTGATATGGACATCATATTGAAGGATCCCATTATGAAATATATTTTAAACACCATCATCATAAATTTAGATTCATGTTATGGGCCAAAACAAATAAAATTCAACTAGATTAAAAAAATGGAAAGTAGATAAAAAATTTCAGCATTATCAATAATTTGACACTTTATAAACACTTTATCTAAAACAAACTATTTTTAGGTACATAAATTGCATTCATATCCAGTTCAATTTTGATCACACATTTTTACCCATAAATCATTACATCGAATGTCTGATCAAACAAACCCCAATATTGGATTTGATAAATTTAACAAATTCTTAAATTAATGGATTCTTTTATACATCAATCAAATGAATGTGTCATATAAAAATTATATAATAGAATTTCATTATTATTATCAAAAAAATATTCAATATATTTGCTAAATAGAAAACCATATTTCTTCATTTGTCTAACCTTTATTGTACTCCAACGCGTAAGTTGTTTTTAGATGGACATTCATCCATAGAAACATATGGAATATATTACAACACAAAATAAAATGTATATAGAGAATCAACATCATCAAATTAAAATTTTTCTCACACTCTAATCCTTGAGGATGACCCCCCTCTTGATAAATTCATCTTTTATGTAGACATTAACATTCTTATCTGAGAGATTATAATGTTGGTGTCACCTTTTTCCTTTAAAATACCTTCTAATGATACACACTTTTCCCTAGGGTTCTATTTATTTTCTGTGACAGAAATAATAAACTCTCCATAACCAAAAACACATGTATATGAAATAAAAGTATTACTTCCACTCCACAAGTCATTGGGAATAGCATTTTCCAATTTTTTTGGTATGATCTTTAATGTTTATTCCAGAGTTTCTATTGGATATCCCAATATGTCAACTAGAAGATAAGTAAGAATCATCCTTGACCCTAAATTGTATTGAATGGTATGTTTCCTCCATTAAATAGATAATTCCCTCAATAGTGTTTAATGTGGAGTGAGATTAAGATTAATTCCAAAATCCCATAAACGGTTTATAAAATCATTATTGAGTTATTTACCCCATCAATTGGATTCAATATTCTCTATCTTCCGTAAATTTTTATTCATTAATTCATTATTAAATTCATTGATTTTTTCAAAATATTTAGACTTATTACTCATCAAATAGACATAGAAATGACTACTCATGTCTTCAATAACTAGTATGGAAAAAGAATAACAACAATTATCTTTTATTTTAAATGCTCCACACACATCATTGGGTACCGATACTATAATCATTCTTTCCCTTTCATCATATCCAATGCATGGTGGTTTGGTATTTTTTTCTTGTAAAAAATATTAAATCTATCAAGTGGGTGGATCTAAAAATATTCTAAATAATCATCTTCATATAGCTTCTACATAGAATTCTCATTTACATGACCTTTCTAGTGACAGTATATATGGGTGTTATATGATTCCTAGAAATATGACCCATTCTCAATTTCAACTACATGGCTTTCAAAATTTAAAACATAAATGAAAATACATAAATATTCCATACCATAATATATTTATTCTTTAAAAAATAAATAAAAATTATTCCCAATCATGAAAAAATAATTTATATCTATTAATGATAAATAAATTATGTTTTTCATAATTTTTTTTACAAAATTACTATTATTTAACAACTATATCATGCATGTTGGTAATGATAGGTTGTATTATTCATTAGTTATATGGGTACACCTCACACTAATGGAAGCTTAAAAATCCACCTCTCTTATGGAAATATTTCATGCTAAACTATTTTACTTGATTTGGAGACATAATTGGTCATTAAAATGTGTATTTAATACCCAATGTGTAGATATATCTTGAATACACTCGATAATGATCACTCCATTAGCTTCCCCATGATTATGGTTGTAGTTATTATTCTATTCACCTTCTTAGACACATGAAAAACAATCTAAATCATTTTACATTGCATTCCTATAGATCATTCTCTTCTCTTATGCACATTTCTATGAAGGTTTAGACTTGAAAAAAGTATTGGAAACATATTCCATGTTATTAGTTTTCTTGTTCACCATATGTACTATGAATTTTTATACCCCATTCCATAGTCAAGCTGGGGAGTGAGAGTGGACATGTTTAAAGGATTGTATAATTATTTCCCATGTTATAATTAATAATAAAATTTTATAATGACATGGGTAGCAAGGAACAGATGAGATATGTGTGAAAATAATCATGGAATTTAATGATGAAGATGATTAATAACTCTATGTAGAAAATAATCATGAATACATGAGGCCCAAAATGATCTGAATCTTCAATATTTCTTGTTATCAGTGCATTGGAGATCTCTTATCTCACTTTTATGAGCTTTTCTAGATAAATATCACAATGCCAAAACATATTTCTATAGGTAACAATGTACTCATATTTTATCATTAGATAATTGGTCATGGATGAAATCAAGAATCATTGAACATCTTTATAATTGTCCAAATGTTTCTTATAAAGAGGAAACCATTCCTTACTCGCTATTAATCTAAGATAACCATGAATGGGGTTTTCCATTATGTATAATTTCATTTTGGGTCATAGGTTGACACATATCTTCCATTAATATTCATTAAAATTAGACCTAGTGATATGTTTATGCTAATCATGTATGAATCATAGTGATATCCATGAAGACATATATATTGGTCCCAAAATGTAATTTATTTCCAAAAACATGTCAATATGTGTTTTGTTGGTTGTCGATGAGAATTTGTGATGCCATTAGAATTTTTATGGATTCATATTAATGGATGTCATGCTTGATAAATTTTCTATGTTGTTAAATATGATAATTTTAGTTGAGATCATAATTTCAAGCATGTGCTATGAAGTAGGGAACATTGTATAATACACCTGATGTACGTGAAAAAAAAACCCATTAATGCACGATGATGAATTCATTTTAGGATCAGGTAAAAATTAATGTAATTATTGGAAGAATAATAACAATGGATATTTCATGATGGGGATTTGGAATGTTGATTGGATTGGCATTGAATTATAAATCATTATGTAGATATTTTTATAGATATTTTTATGGAGCTTACATAAAATATGGGCCAACTAGTGAGACCTCCCAATATAAGAATAACCTTGTCCCATGTAGGTTCTGAAGGGGTCATCCTTGCCATGGGATCCCATCTAGGTTTATCGTGAAGGTGGCAGAAAATATAGGTCTCGTATAATTCCACTTTTGCACATGTATAAGGAAAAGTAGTGGTAGTTCCCCCTTGGAGGGTGGACCAACTATAGGAAGATGTAGTACATGAAGATACTAATTGGAGGAGGAGTCATATTGCCATAAAATGTTTTCCTTGAATGATATATTATTCCATCTAATGAATTTAGAATCAATGTGGGACACCAAATGAACGGGATATTGTTATGAAAACATTTAAACGAAGAACACAATATATTCTATCCGTTGACTTTCAACTTAGTAGTTCGATCACTTCTGGATTTTGTATTCATCCTCAACCCTCATTATAAATCACTAGAATGCTAGAGATGTAGACAAACCACCATGATCAAAAAACCATCCACTTTTGAGGATATTTATGATGGAATGAGGATATTCATATCATTTATTGATCATGAATGAATCTACATTTATCATGATTTAGGTAAAACAATTAAAATGGGATATGAAAAGGCATCAAATTTTTTTTGGAGGCCATTTGGGCATGATAGAGTTCGTTATTTGATATAAATGTGGATAATGTGATCTTCATCACATGAAAATAAATATATTTCTAAAAAATTGGATCCTGATGCTGAGGGTGGCCCATTTTCTATGTCACGTGAACATTAGATATCCTAGGATCATTAATATTTTAAAATAGCATGCCCTGTATATATTTTTGGAGTTTTTAATGATTATATGAAGCTTCTTATGAATCAGATCTTAGGCGGTGATACATCAATTAAACATGGGTGAGTTTCTAAGAATTTGATAGAGGCACTCATTTCTGCAGTACAGAGGACATAACCCCTCAAGATTATGAAGAATTATACATTGTTCAGATAATTATTATGTGGGAGGGATGATGAATGTTTGATCCTCTGAATAGCGAAATTAAATCTCAATCCATCCTCACAATTATAGGGTTTTCCAATTTCCATATGGACATTAGATATAACATGTCTCCATAGATTAAGAGAAGAAACACTCTAACAGTTCTCATAGCCTTTCCTAAATAAGTTTGACACACCAGTACATATTACACTAAAAAGTATTCCGTTAATATGTTATTATGAAAATGAAAAGATATTTCCCATTCTAGTTATCACACAATAATAAACATGCATATTTTTGGGATCTTTTACACGTGATTTTCTTCCAAGAATTACTTTCACTATATATCCATCACATTAATGCATATTCATTTAGAATCAAACAAGTGTAAATTTGAGTGAATACAGGGTGTGTGAGAAGATATTGATAAAAATAGGATGTGGTAAGTGAGTTCCTTAAACCCTTTGCTGATAAATTTACATGGTAGATGAAATATATGTAAGGTGTGTGAATATTAAGAGAAAAATTTGAACATGGTGTATCTACACGAACATTTACACATGAAAAAAGATGAAAAAATTAAAATATATTTGCGACTAATATAAGAAAAAATATATATGTTAATGTGATAGAATTTTGGATTAAATGAAATGCATGAATGAACTATGGAAGAATTGAGTTTGGAATTCAAGAAGCAGGTAGAGAATGGGAATATATTATTCATGAAATAAATATTGATGATTATTTTTGTGCACCATTTCACAAATAGAAGTGAGGTAAAGACTATAATAAGATATAAGAATCTCCTCAATACTCGATACACTGATGACACTAGTCAATTATAGGTTATTATAATTATTTAGAAACAAAAATAGACCTGACAAGTTACTATTGAAGTTAATTGAAAATGAATATGAGATAAATAGATTCAATAATCTCTTGGAGGATCATCATAATATCATAATATATTTTATTGATCCTAAATGTATGGTGAAGTAATCGATTGGATATGGAGTATAAGAACACTCTTATTTCGATAAGGGAGAAGGAGAGAGTTGGGGGTATAACAAACCGGGGCATACAAATTAATTGTATGGTGGATAACTAGAAACAATTTAATGGTAAATTATAAGGGGAATAAAAAATTTATTCCAAAATAATTTAATCACTAAAATATTATTATACTGTAGAATCCCTGATTAATTTTATACCCAACATTTCACAGGGTAGGCCTTTCTGTCAAACTATGAAAATATTTTGTTCTTCTCTTTCTGTTATTACCAATTCACATGAAGTGAGATTGAGAGATATTATTTAGTGGATCTAAAACAGTAACATGATAAAGAGGATCAATAAAACATAAAAACTATTTGTAAAATGAGTCCAATGTTTCATCCCTCCCCTATTATTGGCGAATTTTTCATGGGAAATTTAAATATTTATTACAATTTCTGAAAATGTTAATTGAAGAAGTTATAAAATTATTTGATAAAATCAAATAAAGAAGTGTTATATTTTATTAATCTCCCATTATTTTACAGAACCCAATATCCTTCATTATTGGAATCAGACCATATAATTTCATGTTACATTCTTGAAGAAAGGACAATTAATCCCTTTATTATAACCAAGACTATGTCCTAATGAGTTATTTTTAAGATGACCCAAACATTGTATCTGAATTTACTGATAATTTATATCACCCAAGTTGTGTCAGTCAAGAACCTTGAAAAATAGTTAAATTATAGCTTATAAAGTGGATGGCTATAATAACATAATATATCTATATATATTATTGATGGGTTTAATATTTATCTGAATATATCCCATTTTATCTTTATTACCCGATTTTTAATATTTAGTGGATTTACTGAAGTGATAAACAATTTCATAGATAGATATTTAATATAATTCAACTTAAATTAGTTTCATCTTACATGCTTGTCAATACATTAATTCATTAGAGCACAAAATAGTAAACATAATGATATTAATCATGATATTTGGTATAAATAAAATTATTTGGTGGAATGATTACGAGATTTTAGTAATGTTTAATTCATCAAGATGATGATAAACTAACCATTCGAATAAGTAAAAAAACTCTATTAACCCTTACATAGTTATTACTGAAGCATTCCACCTATCCTCAAATGTAGGTATAGGATTAGTTTCACCTTGACTCTGAACTTGAAATTCTTCTTCTTACATGGTATCTATATCAATATCAAATTCTATAACAAACACATAGGTGAGGAGAATCAAAGTATTGGTTATAGAGTATACAGAATGTATAACCCTGTCTATGATACCCTTGTATAATTAAATGAGGAATGACCGAAATCCCATCAATTTAATTTAATCATAAATTAAAACTAAAAAAATAACATACAATGTTCTGGTCTATTTTTAAGATCATCCACATACATGAAATGAATTAGACATTTAATTAAAAGAAATCAGTTCTAATCCTTCTTAATTAAGATAAATCCTGCATAAATAAATTAATTATAATCATTAATTAATCAATTATTTTATCTAATTTATAATATGAATATTATCTATATTCTCATCCTTTATAATATTATACCAATTAAATATACTTATTTTTAAATAATTTTATAAAAATATGAATCATAGAGGACCCACGATGAGTACTCATTCAAACTACCTATATTGTATTTTATTCTTATAATTTTTACTCACATGACACATGGAATACATGTTTTAACATAAAATATCATGTTTTTGTGAGTCATATGAATTGAAAATATGTAAAATGTTATTTAAATAGAATACTATGTTTCCAAATTCCTAAATTAAGGAATGTGTTACATATTATATAGGAAAGTTGGTTTCAAACAATAAAATGTAATTAATTAGAATATATATATATAACCAATCACATGGTGTGTGTATGGTCAAATAAATGAATCTTGGCATACATGCTGATATTGTTTAATCATTAAAATAATATAATATTAAAATATGTTTAATTAATTTATATAAATAGAATGTAGAATCTTGCCACATCCCACGTGTAGTTATAATCATTTATCCATGGATTACACCATGTGGATCAGCCTATAATTAATCTAAAAAACAATGGAGTAAATGACATGTACATGGGATATATATCATGTGGTCTCTATGTTACAGGGTCACCAGTGATGGGGGATTAAAAAAATACATGACCCATATTTATGTAAAGGAGTACAGACCATTTCTAAATGTTACAGGTTGTATACTATAGCTAATTGTGTTCCATGATGGCCAATAAAAACTTGTTGAATTTAAATAAACAATGCATATAATAATTTTAAATGGATTTTGTTACATCATAATTTATACATTAGTTATCTTCGTACATTAAACATAGTTACATGGAATGTACCAAAATGCTACATGGTGTGTACTCTTGTGAAATGTACATAGACTCCTCAACACAACTGGTTGTGATATTAAATTTATCATTGTTCATAAAATTATTCATCATTGATTATATTTGGGACAACGAATAGGAAAAGAGATGATTTATAAATTTTTATTAAATAAAATATATACATAAATTGATTTTTTTATAAATTTATAAATCAATAAATTCTATTTTAAAAATTATAAATAATTAAATTATTACACTTGTACAATTTGATGGCTCAAGATTATTCAGATGTTAAATATGGGATTTTACCAAATCATATTTTTGTTTATTCAATGTTTAATCCAAGATGTACATAAATGAAAAATCACATAACCAATTGAATTCAATCAAATAATAATTAATGATAGAATGTTGGTAAAAAAATGTAGGATCATAGAAAAATGATTTATAATTTGTTTATTTAATTTCAAATTAACATGTGATGAATTCATTCTTCATTGATGAATCTTACCAAATCTTGACACTATATTATCATTTGACTATATGAATAAATTGTATATTAACTCTAGAAGAATTCTTCAGGTTCTCAACGAACCACCAAATATTTCTGTAGGAATATATGTATAATCAAATGAAAGATCTTAATTCATGTGTTATTCAAATTTTATCACATCAAAAATTAATTCTGGAATGATTGGATTTGATCTCAATAGAATTGAGTATGATGGTTTAAGAGTACCTCTCTATTTTTTTTAAATAATTCTTTGTAATAAATTCATTATGTTATTTAGAAAAGTCTCTGAGTGTTCTCATGAAATTAAATATAAATGAACTATTTTTTCATAAATAATAATATAGGGGTTCATAGTTCTTCATTTTCATAAGGATAATTTCATATTTTCCATTATTATTTTAATAATCCATAAAGTTCCCCATGATTATATTATTATTATTATATATATAGTTGAAATTTTTTTAATAGAAAATAAATTATATTTTATTTACTCCAACAATTTTGTATATATATTATTTCTCATCAGAATCATAAGCACAGTCCACAATTCTTCCAAAATATTTACTTCTTTATGAATTGTTAATTTTTAATTAAAAAAATATTACATCACCATTAACCAATATATAAATTACTATTATAATTAATACAAAGATAAAAATTATTTTTAAAAAAAACATAAAAGCAATATCTCATCTCAAATATGTACTGATAGAATATATGTGATCCATAAAAAATTAATAGATTTTAAAGCATAAAAGTTATAATATTTATCAAACATGTTAAATAATATTATTTAACTAAGGATACCGATTCACTTAAACTGTTACCCTAAAGAACTATTTATTATGGGAATTAAAAAAATAATATTAATTTATTAAATATTATCTATAAACATACCAAGGCACCAATACATAATGAATTTAATTTCTCATTGAAACAAAATATCATACACATGCTTATTCTATAATTTAATCAATTTATCGCAAAATCTTTAATAAATAAGTTTTCTTTAAATTTCTATCATCTTATTTGTTTTATGTCTCTTTCCTATACATTTCATGAATTTTACTTCCCTAATGAATAACAATGTAATTTATTTATTCCTCCTAACACACATAGTGTATGTTACATTATATTGAACTTATGGGTGGTCAAATGATGGAATCACATCATGTGGTTTCCAGTGGTAGAATGAATTTTTTGGATGATGACATGGGATCTAGATGATATACTTTTTTAAATAGACATGTCCCGACCATCTTCTTTTGATAGTGTGGGATGGTGTGTGTCTTTTTCGGATGCATTGAATGTTGAATTTATTTATCGTTTTAGATAGATCCAAAAATATATCAATGGAACAGGTGATATGCATCATAGAGAAATCCAAGATAAGCCACTTCTTCCATAATGGGGGTTTGATTCATTACTTTAGGATCCATAGGGATCCCTATATGCATTAGTATTTTAGAACATGGGAAAAACATTTCCAATAGAATGGGGGATCCCCTTTTAGAGTATCATTTGGATATCCACTAAATATTCCCAAAAAACATTCATCATACAATGATGTAGTGCTGAGAATTGAGATGACATGTGGTAGAAAACATTAACGTGATGAAGGAAAGGAATAGAGCCATCATTTACTCAGGTAGGCCATAGTGAGTCAACGTGTAGCAAAATCATGGTGATTTGATGGTAAATACCAGAATGTGGGTTGGTCCTCATTTTACGGGGTATTTAACAGACATCAATAAGTTATAAATTTTTTTAGTGAGGGTATACTATTCTTTATCGGGAAGGATAATGATTGACCCACAAAGGTACCGAGGTGTGTGTGTGTTTTTTGAATCCTTTTAGTAATGCTCTCTATATATAATAAATAATTATATATACATAGTACAATTTAATTTGTAGAATTAATATATTTATAAAAATAAATATATATTATATTAAATAAACCAGTAATATATTTATGTAATTATAAATATAACTATATTTATAATATATTATCATTTATGATATAAAATATATGAATATATAAAAATATTAATATTTTTATAAAAACAGTTATTAAAATAAACAAAAATGTTTGTGGAACATTGTTTCAATAAAACAAAAATATATATCTATAATTTTTTTTATAATTATGAATAATCTAAAAATATTTATATAATTATAAACTATACAATATCAATAATATAGAGTTATGATAATATATGATTATCAGGTCAATGGGATTACAAATTTAAAACATGCACACACCCATGAATCCAAGTGGGCCATGCCTTATTATTCACCCAATGTAATGACAACAACAAGATAGACATATTCGATTACAAATTTTAAATGGAAAGAAGGCCTATGATGGGTGGCGAAAGCCCCTAAGATTGTGAACAAATTCATATATAGTCTAAAAATCCCACAGAATGATCCAAACACACCTATCGACCCCATTGAACACTATCCCACTTAACCTATTCCTATAGCCACAAATTGAGTCCCGCCGCAGGCATAGATGAACCACAGGTTGTGTTTCCTATTGTAATTTTTGGCCTATATCATGCATTTAATGTCTCATATTTTTGAAGTGGTATGGGATTGTATGATACAGCTAACAAACCTCTTTTCGGGTAATAATGATCTCTAATGGTTATAGTGTGGTCGAGGAGAGTCTAGGGCTTGTTCATATCCCGAAGCTACAAAAAATGGGAAGACATGATGAGCTCCATGGTTATCGTAAGGTTAGTGCTAACCATGTGACTCATCCTTGTTGGATAACTAGTGTACATGGTGAGCTGCTCAATCATTCTAAAACAATTCAAGGATTCATGCATTCTCATGAAAAAATCTCTAACCTTGGGACAATAGGATTTCACCTATTTTTCATCTTTCCCATTCCGTGAGTGTTTGTAAGTTCTGTGGGGTTTACGGTTAGAGAATAGTATAGCCAACCATGCATCCAAATAATGTAGAAAAGTAAATAAATAGTACATGGCTATTTTTCACATCTAATGTTTTAATCCCTCCTACTTCATTCCCTCTATACCAATGGAATTCAACCACAAATGAGATATCATACTCTTCTCTACCAATGAATTTTTATTCCTTCTACATATAATATCTGATTCCATATTTTTTGGATGTGTTGGATTCATCTCAGTATGCTTTCACCTCCTTATCCTTCTAAATAAATATTTCATTATCATATGTTTCACTATTTTTGTGTGGCCTCATTTCCATCATTCTCCTAAAATTTGACAATTAATTTGATAAATAATGTTATTTCACTATTCATGGGATAACAATGGATGATTCATCACCTATGTACACAATGTTGGTGTTCCATAATCAATCCCTATGTTTCATCACATTCTATTTTTTTTGTCATTCATCCTAGCACATGGGTTTTTAGGGATACCTCTAAACTAATTAATTAATTAAATTAAATGTTTTTCATTTCATTGAATGAGTATTGCTTTCTAAAAATCAACTATTGGTTGATCTCTCTAACTTATTAAACCTTAGAATATGTTCTATCCTCCAAAAATCACAAATCAATTATCTATAAATTAATAAATCACCCCGGAGGGGTGTGCGGTCATATAATAAATTATTTAGATGCTAAATCTAACTGCAAGAAATGGTAGGACATGAGTTAAGCCCTTACAATTTCTTCCATAATTTTATTTATTTTAATAAAATGAAATAGTCAATTTTAGTAACATGTTATAATTGTTTTTCCTTGATAAATAAAATGATTTTAGTTAATTCAATCCCACACATTATGTCAAGGGTGATAAAAGGGTCTTGAATTAAGGATGCCTTGTTCTGTCGTACCATTCCTTATAGATATAATTTGATAACTAATTATAAATAAGCCGGCGGGTGATACTATCTCGGACTGGAATGGGATCACCAGGTGTGTTCTTTTACATTTATATGAGTGATACAACATACCAAGGCGACAACCCCTACAAAATCATGTAGGTGACATGGTTTTTCCATGACAAGAGTGAGACTCAAACCCTTATGGGAGATATAATGAACTTAGTCATAAGTTATTATTACCTTCAAACCATGATGGGAGTGATACTTTGGATATATCTCATAGATCACCATAGGCATACTCTAATACCATTGGAAATATTTACATGGTCCCTATAAAGATACTTAGGATCCCTTCTAGGGTGCCAAGAATTGGCTCATGGTTCTTTTTCAAAAATTCTAAAAATTGTTTCAAATTAATTTAATGGGATTTTTAAGGGGAAATATAGGGATGCATATAGTAAAAAAATCAAATTATTGGGAAGAGTTAAAATTTAGTAGCTTATTTATTGGATATATTTATACATAATACCAATAACATTAACATTATATGATACCATTGTTCTAACTCATTCAACCCAGAATGAAGAAGTTTGATATTGATGGGTGTCCCGAGTAGATCTAGGTACAATGAATCATATTTACATATAGTCCAAAATTTATTCTTATTTGTATACTAGCCATTTTATATGGACAGACTGGATGGATCTAAACACTGTTTGGGTTAGCATACCGAGTATGGCTCTCACCATACATTGGCTACCTTTGGTTCCGAAGAATATTTCATACATACATGTGTAACCAAAGAGAAGTTGCTGAGAACTGATGTTCAATTCATGGAAACATGACATTTTATAATAGTAGATGATGGATCCTATTATTCAGATTCTAGTAGTAACATCTTTTAGTATTATTGTTGTATTTTTAATAGAAATTTTTATATTCATATTTCCATGTATCTTGTTTCCTTCAATTTTTTATAGCGACATGAAATCAAGAGAATATCCTTATGCTACCTATTTTTATTATGCTTATGAATGTTGTTTATTTCTCTTTGGATGTCTATATTTATTATTTCACTTCTCTTTTTCTATTATAACTATATCAACCATTTATTATTTATTATTTGTAACAATTCACTAGTCTAATATGTGAGAGAACATTTTCCCCATAGACACACCATAGGAATTCAATATAGTGATGAAACTTCTTGGGTTTGTTGAGACACACTTATGGTATTGTCACATAGTATATTAGGAAAACACTAAGTGGCATCCGATGTGGGATTCTACAAAGTGGTATCATAGAATAAATATTATTTTTTCATACTATTTTTGAATTATTCTAGATATAAGGTGTATTGTAGTTTGGTTATGAAAATGTTCCTAGGAATCACTAACCTACGTATAGGAAAAACCCAAATTACTATGGTTTAGTTAATGCTCATATAGTTT
Organism: Viscum album; assembly: GCA_963277665.1. Lineage (NCBI taxonomy): Eukaryota > Viridiplantae > Streptophyta > Magnoliopsida > Santalales > Viscaceae > Viscum > Viscum album. The sequence goes on along the minus strand of OY728132.1, from coordinate 1,842,370,001 downwards.
TAACTTTTCCAATTTTATATATTGAAACATTTATTGATGCACTTATCTTGTATCAATCTTGTTTTGAATGTTTTTATGAAGTGAAATCTTCTAGAACGGATCGACGATATGGTTGGTTTTCAAATTTATGCATCATACTGGGAACCATATGACTTGTATTTCAAGAATTTATTCATACCATACAATTATTTATGCCTTAAATTCATGTGTTACATCTGTACAAAATGGTTTCTTATTTATTATTCCATGAATTACTCTCCAGTTACTTTCATGAATGATATAATTTTATATATTAATGTTATCACAATAGTATAAATGGTTTTACATGAATTCATTAATGGTGAAACATTAATTAACTAATTATTTCACATTAGTTTATTTGATTGGTGAATACCAATGAAAATTTAATATGTTATGATTCTCTAACTCAGGACTGGTAGTTATAAAATCAATTAACTATATCATAGATGGTACATCCTAATACCATACATATAGTATGGTTTCTAGTCACATGATATTCCTATTTCAGTTTATTATGAATTTGAGATATTATAAATATAGAATTGGTGACACAATTAATTAGACTGAGATACTAGTATCTAAATATATAAGAATGAACATAAATAAATTTTTGTTGTAAAATTTAATACTTATCACTAAATGGGAATTGTAAATAAAAAGTAAATGTTATATAACTATATACCTTTCATTTGAGGTAAATATATCAAAACCTGTTATATGGTACGAGACCTTGACCCTCACCCCGACTAGACCATAGTAGTGGGTAGTAGGTTGTGTCTCTTGATCCTCTAGTGACCTTTCTTATCAAATGGGAATAGTATAAGTAGCTTATATAATGTTGTGAATCCCCTGTAGAATTTATTTTCACCTTTACATTTTTATTATTATTATTTAATTACTTATCTTTTATTAAATATTATACGAGAATTGTGATATGAAAATATAGAGTTATGCCAAATCAAAATCCTCACATGCTAAACTAAGAAATTTAAGATGACAAAACTTTATAGGTGGTGGTCGTTGATCCACCTCTAATACCTCATATAGTACCACATGATTCACCCATTAAAGATCTTACAACAACAGCCAATTATCATTTCTATATCTAGTTATGTTTCATTTCATCCATATATTGTGCTTCATGACTATCCCCTATAATGGAAGAGTGGAAAATTTAGTTCCACAAATAACTTCATCTTGATTATTAGTGAATGGAGGTCCTCAAAATACGGAATTATGGATAGGAGACATGGTTTATATCTAAGAGAATATTGATTTGACTCTAAAGTATATGGTCAAGATAACCACCTACATTCTATGCGACTCTAATAAGAATTGGTGGTATATCCCAACCTAGACTTGTCTATATCATAGTATGGTTTTATAACACATATAGAAAACCATAAATGACTAATTATTCACATAGAACTGGAGAAGAGTTTTTTATTTATAATTTAGGAACGTACAACAAGGTGAAATGTCAATGATGGAATAATTATCTGACGTTACCGAATTATAGAATTTTACACCAACCATGATCAATGATGTGATGAAAGTATAAGAGTTTTTTAGGATGTTCTAGCACACACCATCTAATCACAGGTCAATTTCATTCAAATGAAAAAAAATTCATAGTTAGTGGAACAATACCTCATAACAAATAAGAACCATAAGGAATTAAAAACTTTGTTCTAAGATGGATTTTCATTTATTACAGGGAGTGGTTTCTCTTGTGGCAGGAATCCTCTTATCATGAGTGAATGTATTGGAAGAACATACGAAATAGAACCCACCAAATTTTATATGGTGGGTTATTAGCGTGGAAGGTCATAACATTATAATATCCAATGTAAAAGTACCAAAATAATTTGATGGCCATGCATTAGGATAGGTCACCGCCATGGTTTCTACTGATATTTTCCTCCATTTCTAAATTAACAATGATTTGTGCTAACAGCAGTTTTAGGTACATGATAAAAAACTCCACATCTAGTTAAAAGATGGTCTTATTCTTGCTAATTAGGTCGAGTGGTGGTAGAGGCCAAGGTATTCTAGCCATAATGGTTTTACAATAGAAAATCAGACCATCATATATTTGTCGGCTTGAATCCCTTGGCCACAAATCATGAAATATCTATGCAGTGGTGCCATTTCATAATTTGTAGAGTCCATGGCCTATTACATTATGAGATACCATTCTGGAATATTCTAATTTGGTTTCATCCATTTCTGATATAGGTTCATCACAGTCTTTATATCTTCTACAATTTTTCATAGTTTGGCCATAGAGATAGTGGAAATCATTGGCTTTATTACTCTCAAGAAACCATTTGTGGTTCTTCAATAGGTTATAAATTAGGGAAGGGAGTCCACCTAAAGATAGGAAGTCAATATTTCCTGTGGAATTTATTCACCCTTGATACAGTAGGATTTTACCCCATTCAAGATATGTAATTGATTTTACTATATCCGGCCATTACTGATTTCTATAGGCAACAAGGGGCATTCACATCACCATAGGTATGGATGTATCTTCATCATGGTGAATACGATATCATGGATAACATCATTATACATGAGAATACTTGGATGGGAAAGGTAACAAACCAGATGGTGAGTCTATTTATATGTGATCCTGGAATGAAATTTTGGAATTCCATATTTTATTATGGGATCATTTTAAGGGTTTTTTAGAAAATTCTCTCTCTTGAATACGTCTTGAGAGAGTGGTGGAGTTCAACATTCAGCTAGTTTTTGTTAAAACCCTTTTATCGATTATATTTGATATGATTTTTTATACATAGCTCTAGGAACTAAAGATGGTTTTGTAAAATCTAATGGAAAATGGTTTTATACAACCCATCACTACACCATGAGGATCAAAAATCCTTTTCTCCATGAAGGAGGAAGATAACTCCCCTTTTTTAATTGAATACCTATCATATAGAGAGCTTATAGTGATGAACCAGAATGTAATTCCTTGAATTGATGACCTCATTAACAAAATAAATGGTGTGATAGTTTTATATATTATAAAAATTAGTTCAGGATACCACCATGTGAATTTGAGATCAACATACATGTGACCTAAAATGATCTGGAGTAGATATTTCATATATATATATTTTTTATTATGTTTAAAATTTAAAACAATCTAATAATATTTATAGATATTTTTTTTGGTGTTTCTATAGTTATATGCATTCATTTGTGTTAGTCTTCATAGAATGCATTTTTTTAATTTTCAAACTATTCATTACCATGAAAATGATTTTGAGATTGTGAAGATACACTAAGAGATAAGAAAATATATGAAACACTCAATAAATTCTATTTTTGGTCCAATCATGATTCTCTTCATGGGTCATATCATTTCAGGGGTAGGTGTATCTATATAATGTGTGATTTTTAGCTTCATTGTTTCTTAGGAACATCTTATAAATGCGTTTGATATATGTTTCTTATTGTTGGGTGGTTATCATAGGAGATTCATCAATTTTTTCTATGTCTTAGAATCCCCACATATGTTGTTAACTATAATAGATTTAAAATTCATACTGTATAAATCTTGTGATATAACATTTACAAAGTAGAAATGGATAATGAATTGATCACTGACCCCAATTATTTTGGATCATAGTAGAAGCTATAATTTCTTATGCTGATGCATCTGGAATTAGGCTAGGAGTAGTTCTGACGGTGGGTTTTCAAGTTATAGTATATAGGTCATTCCTTCTGATACATAATTAGTGGAATTACCCTACACATGGACTTAAGAGAGAATCTGTAGTTCATGCACAACAATATTGTATGAATTATTTATTACGTGAATGGTTCATTATTTAAATGTATAAAATGTCCTCAAATACAACTCCACATAGTGATATTTTAATCTATTGAGGCATACATTGGTAGAGTACCTTAGGTACGTAATAATCATTTTGTCTTACAATAATGGGAAGGGTAATGTAGTGGAGGAGACCTTGAGACTAATGAATCAGTTATAGACTATTCAATATGACATCAATGATTGGCACTTGATGGATATAATTTTTGAGTATCACATAGAAGATTATTAATAGTGCGTGTATACTCTTTTATAATATCTATAAGTGAGATCATCCATTAATATGAGGTTGTTATTGAGGATTCTTTTCGATGCATATGATCTATTTATAAGGGAGTGTGTTAAATGTGACAACCCACTACATGGAAGATTTATGGATGAGAATGAGATCCCATGCTTCAATGGGTGTATTTGGATGAATTCTGATATATTGTATGGTTAGATGTGGAGATTTTATACCTCTATTTATCTAGTTTACACTAGGTTTTATATGATGTAATGGAAGATATATTATCACTATTGTTGGAAAATTTTGAAGTGTCATATAATAAGATTTAACACTCGGTCCTACACATATCAGCAGGTGGAGGCTAAGAACCATTGACCTGTAAGAATTATTCAGCCTCTTTCTATTACATAGTGGAAAAATACAGATATCACTTTTGGTTTCATGTGGGGAATTACAAGATCTCATCAAGGAAGCGATGCATTATGACAAATTTTTGATAGTTTGACAAGGGTATACAATGTCCTAAAGATCTAAAATACCATCTTAGTTAATGACTTTGGTAGTATATATATTCTAAAGACAGTGTTCCATCATGGTGTTACCCATTTTATTATTTCTGATTGAGATTCCATTTTACATCTACATTTTGGTAGGGTATGTCAAGGGAGTTCTATTCACATGTGCTCTCGAGTATATCTTATCACCATCATATATATGTATTTTCTAAGTATCTGATACCAATTTTTGAGGACATGATTTGTCCATGTTTCCAGTATTTTTGATTTTAATGGGAGAAACATATACATATTATGGAATTTTCATACAATAAATATTTTGATGAAATGATTATGAAGGATCCTAATGAGGCCCTATATGTTTGGTCATTCTTTTCACAAAAATAATGGCCTAACGCATCTGAGGTAGCACTAGTGTGTCATAATATCCTTCGAGAGACTTCAGAGGATGTGCATATAATTCAGAAGTTTACCTCAATAGATTAGTCCAAAAATAAATCTTATATCATTCATCACCATCAACCACTAGAGTTTGAGGTGAGACATCTGATTTTTATGAGTACAACCTGGATTGGGTAATATAACAATTTTGATATTGGGAATGTTATTTCCACTCTATGCCAGGCCATTCCAAATATTTCAGTGTGAATGGATTGTATACCATTGATTTATGTTCCCTAGATGCACCTTTACATTTAAAACATATTCCATGTATTTATTTATCATCAATATTAGGATGATACATCGCATAATTTGACCCTCTAGACCTTCTTTTGGTGGACGATTCATCCTTTGAGGATCATCTAATATATATAATTGATCAGAGTTGAAAGGATCTCTGAGGTATCCCAGTTACTTTGGTCCAAGTGCTACGTCACAACGTACATTTATAGGATGTCATCTGGTAGTCAGAAGACAATGTATGTTCATTACAGACATAACTCTTATCAGATGTTTTTTTACCACCCTAAGAAGGGAAACTCATGTAGGAGTTCTCTTAAGTATGAGAGGTTGTAATGTCCCAGATATTCAAAGAACTAAAGGCTTCTTGTTTACTATTCAAACTTTTTTTATAATTATTTGATAATATGGTCATGAATTGGACCAAGATAGGCTGAGGCTCTCTTGAGGATTAGAGCATCTAAAAATATGAAGACATACTGAGTGGCATAGTTAGAACACAAAATATTTGCAATTGTACATGTTACCTAATACAAATGGTGAGCTACCTAGTTTTTTTGAATCCAAAAAAGGAGATCCCCAAATCAATGATAATTTCATAGACCTTGGTTCAATGAGATTCCACATGGAATAGGAATGGTTATCCATACAATTCACCAAGCCCATGTGTGGTTACAATGTATGCATTGTGGGGTGTATGGTTGGTGCATGTGTTTTCCAACCAAGTTTCAAAACCATGTATCTTAGTAAAATAAAACTAAATCACTATTTTCTGCTCTTATAATATCAATCTCTCAGGCCTCATTGTTCCTCATCTAGTGGATAACCCCCACACATGACCTCTCATCCTCTTATCTACATTGGGATCTGGATTTCACATATGTATGATCTCCAATTACTTATCCATCATATTAATTGGATCCCACTTGGTATGATATTTACTAAACAACCTTATATTTCACATTTGACATCACCTCTATTATACTATTTTTGTGTGACCTCATTTTTTCCATTTTCATGGTAATTAATGACTCTTCCAATATATTATCTTCTAGGTTGACTGAATTGATGAAAATGGATGAGTGTCCATCAATGATCACAAAGTAGGTGTTCTATGTTGTTATTATATGTTTCAACACATTCTATATTGACCACTGTTGTGCGGTGAAATGCAAATTTATGATGTTACCTCCAAAATAATTATTAAATTAAATTAAATGGTTTTGTATACTTAGTATGTTACAGTAAATCAAAAAAATAACCATTGGATGATCTATTTTCCTCAATACACACAAAGGGGTGTTCATTCTTTAATGAAACATAATTAAAACTTCTTTAAATTAATCAGAAAAATCTTGAGGGGTGTGTGGTTATATTATAAATATATACTATTATGGATCAAATTGAACAGAATGGTAGGCCAGGAGTTTCCCCCCAATAAATCATGCCATTGTTGGAATTACCTAATGAAATTAAATATATAATTTTATTATCATATTGTAAATGTTTTAATATTCTAAATTTTTTGATCTTTATCGTACCATACATTCTCTTTATGTCGAGGATGAAAAATGGTCTCAAAATAATGATGACATGGATGGGATCATTGTACATTATAGTTAGAATTTGTTAATGAATTATAGAAAAATGAGAGAAATACTAGCTAGCCTAATTTGGTGTTCAACATGAGTATTCCTTTACATTTAGATAAGGAATATTGGTTCCCTAGGGTATTACAGATTATAAGGAAAATTGGAGAGACGGTTATACCATGCCTTGAGTGAGAGTCACACCCCTACATGTGATACCATGTACCTACTCTGAGGGTCTTGATGTCTTCACATCATGTCGAGAGTGATAATCTAGATATACTCATTGGGACCCCATGGATGGAATTCCATAACATTTTATATATGTATAATTCCCTTGGATGGATACTTAGGGTCAGAAAACATACCAGGGTTCCATCCAATCTGACACCCGACCCGATCCATGGTGTGGGCAGAAGGGTATTCCCTATGCCCACAGGATAAAATATAGTTCTCATCTATCAAGAATATAATTTTGGAATGATTATCCCATTTAAAAAAGCACAAACCACCAAAAATAACAAACACCTAAATTCTTAAATACAAAAAAAAAGTAAAATAATTTTCAAATTCAATTTTTTCGATGATTAAAAAATATTCCAAAGTACAAAAACCATATAATAACTACAAGAATCCCAAAAACCTTAGTACAAAAAGATACTAATCAACCTGATGCCCCCAAAACCAACACCTATAAGGAGTGTAACTCTAGATAATGACTCCACAACAACCATCATGATTCATATTTCCATTATCTAGGTCAAAAATACCATATTCCGCATAGCCAAATGGTGTATCCAGAGTGTGAGAAAAAGACCAGTTCCATTCCACCCAAATGTAATGATCCCATTCTGTAACTTTAGAAGTCCAATTTACATTCAAATTTTCATAAGAACATTTGAACTATTTTGGTTAAAATTATTTCAAGGAAAACCATTCCAGAAATAAGATTTCATCAAAAAAGATGTAAATAGGGTGTTCCATATGCTGATGGATAGAACAACTTCAAATAAGAATCATGTCACAAATCATCTCCATGGGTAAATCCCTATAGGTATATATCACTAGTAAGACCCTAGAAACATTGTACCTCATTGATAAAAACTATCCACTAAACTACAAACAATGTCCTAGTTCTTGAGAAAATAGAGTGCAATGCATCCCATGTTCTAGTCTCTCTCCAAATAATTGTTCCCAAGATTTGGTCAATAGAGGGGAAAAAATTAAAAATTTCAGTGGTCTATGAATATATCACATGTTTATTTATTATTTCAATCATTAATCTTTAATGTGGAATCATGTCTTAAACCACTTCTGAATCTCTAGTACACTAGTTCTAGTTTACCCACCTATGAAACTTAGATTCCCTTTGTTCAAAAAAAAAATTTGACATATCACATATTTAATTAATTTCAAATGCATGTTAAATTAATAACAAGACCACAAAGACATCATGGAATTCTAAAAAACCACTTTCTACCTTCACACGCAGACCAAAACAATTTCAAAATACATTTCACACCACATTCATAATTTATTAAATTCTATTTAAAATTGAATAATTATAACAGAAGATTAAACCAAAAACAATATTTATTAAATCCACTATCCAAGTCCACATTCATATTAGGATCATTTTTATAACTTGATTCCCCATTTCAAGACATATTAATTATTCAAAACAAGGGAGACAATTTTCTCGAAAACTCATTTCACAAGATAAATATACATTCATTTTATTTTCACCATTTATCCCTTTAAAAATAAATTTCAAACATTTGATGAAAGGTGTAAAACAATATCAAGAAGCACTGCAATAAATAATACATGAAATAAATGTTATTCTTTTTTAAAATCCATCTTCAACAACATATTCATCATAAATGATTTTAGAAATTCGATTATCAAGACTAAAAAATTTAATATAACATATTTAAGTACTCATCCAAACATATAAAAATCATATATCAATGTAAAATAATTGAAACACACACCTAAAAATAGGTGTAATACCAAAATATTCCACGGTATGCTTCCGTTGAATAATACAATAGTGTTTGTTGTACGCAACTTCAAGTTCTAACACACACCACAACCAATCAAACTAGCCGTTATGAATAGTAATTCCCACTCTTTGAGATTTTATACATTTTATATTTGAAAATGGACTTCATTTTTGGATGCATAATATAGAAATTATCTTAGGGTGAATTTTTGGTACTTTTCTGATAACTTTCATGTTTTGATGAACTGTGAAAATTAATAAAATATCATTAAAAACTACTTATTTAATCAAAATAAATGATAAATTATGAATATGAGTGGTTTTAAAGTATAATTGGAATATATTTTTACCATTTAATACATTTTTGGTCATTTGAGGTAATTTCACATTTAAATCAAACATAAAAAAGTGTCAATCTTTTGATAGTTATTATTTCTTAAAAACACGCTTTTTATTTTTACATCGGGAATTAATTTTAAATTAATTTCTGCCACTTCTGTGTTTCGAATTAGAACAAATGGATTCCATATTTAGAATCATGAGGTCCAAATTTTGTAAATAGTTATCTTTTATTTTTATACATTTTAAATAATTACGTCGGTAAATATTTTATTTACCATGGTTAAAGGGTAAATCCAGTAAATAAGGGTAAAGAAATAATATTATAATAATACTAAATTACCCTAAAATGTGTCTAACCCCTATTGGTTGATACATTTCCAACAATGGGAATCTTTGGGACGATTTTGGGAGCCCATGGAGCCACTTATAAGTGATAATGACACATTATATTAATAAAGTTAAAGTAAATACACAAATGACATAAGCATATATCTTTTAGAAAATAAATTTTTACATAGGGTTATTTATGACATATTTATGACTATATATATTAATTATAAAGATAAAACTATTTCCTACATCATAGAAATTGTTTTATTATTTTTAGACATTTAATAAACTAAATTATTTATTACACAATAATGATGTAGTGTTTACCTCATTAATAAAAAATTTAAATAAATAAGATTATAAAGACTAAAATAAAACCCGATACATGTCCAATTCTAATTGGACAATTTCATTTAGATCATGATTCATGTTATCTTAATCTTTAATGTTTTTGGACCTTTATAAAATGATTATCATTATATAATAAAATAATATTTTCAATCTTTCTTAAAGAGCCCTCCTCCCCCTTATAAATAGACACCACTTCTAACCACTTCCTCGCACCTATAAAGACTTTTGGATCATCCAAAAACTGACCAATTAAGTTCCATACATCCCTATACTCCTCCTAGAAACCATACCCTATGAATAAGGCACTTCAAGAGTCCTTTTTGGTTCAAACCAAGAGAGTTAACCAAATTAAAGGCAACAATTTCTCTTAGCTCTTTTCTTCTATTTTACTTATCCAACCCCTAAAATATTCTTATTATTTTATTTTTTAACAAAACCAGTATAATAAATATACTAGGATATAGTTATGATATGTATTCTAACTACACTTACACAAACCTCCATCTAATGGGTGAAGAACATAATGTTTCTGTGGATGGCAACAAAACGCCTCACGAAACGATGATTGTTCAATTGTCTCCTACCACCTCTCATGGTGACCATTAGGATAGCACTATAATTAAATATGATATTAATGATATTTATTTTATATATAATCTTATTTAATTCCATTTTATAACATACCATTATTTGTTCCATGTTATATATATATATATACGATAATTTCATTTGAGGAAGTGCGGTCTACCACCCCCTTAAAGTGATATTACTTGTTCATACCATACATGCAACATATAAAGGATGGTGTTAGTGGAATTAAGTAACATATATAAAATAGTATATTATATTTTAATAATAATATACCTATGTATCATTTGGTTTTTTTCCTTTTAAAACGAAAACTGAAATGGAAGTAGTGTTCGTGCGTACGTACGGACTACCGTCTCCACGAATGTGATGAGATTCATTCCCCATCGTATCCATTCAAGATTAATATCATTTTATGATTAAAAATATTTTTTATGGACTTGATATAATTCTGGATATGAATAAGATACAACCTATGGATTAAAAACAAGGCTTCTGTAACAAAACATATAAAAGAAAATTAGTAAGTGAACACCCGAAACGACGATAATACTAAAATATTATTGACAATGTAGTATTAAAAGATCATATATGATATCATATTTATGTATATAATTCTTGTATAATTTAATAACAATTATGTTACTATTATTTAGTAAGTTATCCTTCCCTCAACCATAGAAAAGTACAAGGTAAGGGTTTATTTAACAATCTCTTCATTATCCGAGATTGTTTATATATAATTATCTACTGGGACCTCTTTATCATCCACATCCATGATTCTTAAAAATGTATTTCAAAACATTCTTAATATTTTACAGAATATGGGTTAAAGTCATTTATACACTTGTTTGTCTTTTGAAAATATTTTTATAAAGGAATCTCCCATGGTTTTCCAAACAAGGTACTTTTTGACCTTTTCGACAAAATTAAGGTAAGAATGTATTTTTTAACTTATACGGTGGGTGCGGCTATTTTCTAACATTATAAACTCGTCAAATCTTCCCTTAAAATATTATAACAATATTTTCGATGTAAATGTTTTATTTTATAATTATGTGACTCTTAACTGATTTCAAAATAGAAATAGATATTTCTCTAAAAAGAGTTTTGATTTCATCTATGTCAAAATCTTTCGATGGATTTTATGTTTATTTGGAGTTGATTTATTATGATACACAACTTTCATATTGTATTGAATGTTTTGTTATATGTTTGACTATGGTTGTTCTATTTTGATACCAGTCATGATTTATGGTTAAAGTATTGACATTTTTATGATAGTTTTAATACGACTATTTATGATATGTTCAAACCGTTTCATATGAGGAATTTATTTTACATAGTAAGTGATGGGTGGAGCCCACTATAGCTCCTCGATGCATCGTTAGGTCTACTAAGAAAACTAGATGTGGAATTGGACAAGTCCATTTCCCTATTTTATTTATGGTTTTGGCCGAGGCCTTAATCATTTTTAGACGTCTTGGCTGAGGCCTTGACAAAATGTTTCAGAATATCTAGTATTATAAATTTCCTCATTATGAAAATAATATTGATGGTTCATGTTGCCATTCGACTAGTATAATACCAATAATTCTGATTTATTATGGAATTATTTACTCAGCTCATATTCCTACCATAAAATTATTCATGTTTATTGTTAGTAAATGCATCTGGTTTCAATTATTCACCATGCTTAATATTGATGTTATCATCCGCTATATTTCTTACCCTTATTAAGTTTTTGAGCTCACCCATTTCTTATGTTTCATTTTCATAGGATGTGAAGAAGTATTTTATGAATGACCTGCAGGGATAGTGTGAGGGGATATGTGTGTGGAATATTGAGACTATGTTGTTGTAGTTTTTCACATTATGAGGTACTGTAAGGTTTATGAATGTATCTATTATTTCCAGGGCTTCTAAATTCATTGGTCTTTTGAGACATGATTTCCTTATAATCATACCAATTTTATGTAATAATGCACTGACTCTGGGTAACTGGGGTCAAGGTGTTATAATCATTAACATAGGAATTTTAATACAAACCTTTGAAGCTAGATTTAGATAAACTCTGATTAGAGCACTTTTACCTAAGATATAATTTGAGGATTAGTAATAAGAACATCCTAGAATATTGGTATTGTAGAGATTTTTTGAGTTTTCTGAGAAATACATACCGGTTTGGATACGAGTAGGTAGAGGCGGCTCTGGCATAGATGCACCTAGTGGTAAATCCCGAAAACACCGCTTTGAGCTAGACTCGAACAAGAACTGGTGCCTCATAATAGGCCTTGCTGCACTCTTGGTTATGACACTCCCTGGGGTTACACATAGGATAATTCTCATTTTTATTACAAACCATTATGAAGGGTTTATGAGTATATAACTTCTCAAATAAATTTTTTATGATTATTGATTATATCCATAAACTGTTCAATCTATGTTAGGTATTTTAAACGTTTGTAATTATTCATTTCAATTCATAAACTGACCTTGTGTATGCCAATGTATAGATATGGCACCTAGTAGAAGGAATGTTAACTCCAATAATACATATGATCCAAAGAGTAATAAGGATCATATCTTCCATGGTATTAAGAGAATATTTAGAAGGGAAATAGTCTCTCAAGTTTTCTCAAAATATGAAGAAATAATATCACGTGTTAATAAGATATGTAAAAAATTCTCTAATTCCTATGGCTTTAAAGGGAAGCAAGAGAATAAAAAGATGGAAGAGTGAAAGATGGATAAAGGGAAGAGGGAAAAGAAGAATTTTACCATATGTGATAACTGTGGAAAGAAACACCCTAGAACTTTCCTGAAAGGAATGAGAGTTTGTTATAAGTGTGGAGAAAAAGGACACCATGTACGTGACTGTAAGGGTAATAAAAAGGATTCAAATGTACAATGCTTCATCTGCAAGGAGTTGGGACACTACATGATCTAATGTCAAAATCATTAGAGTATGCCCCAAATGATGCTATTGTATAATAATCAAGTTATGATACTACCACAGATGAGGAGGAATGATTAGAGTTCTTATGTTTTTATTAATGAATTATGTCATTGGAGTGTTGTATCAACGATTTTCTGGTTATAATAGTTATGGAGTAAATAAGGATTGTACTGCAGTACTATTTCATTAAGGAATTGAGATTGTGTGGAACCATGAAAAGTGACTCAATAGTAGGTTAAATGTTTTCGAAAATACATGGTTGAGAGAAAGATAAACCATAATGAGATTCTGATACTGAGGTAGTGATTTTGGAATAATACATGTTTGATTTGGATAAATCATATTGGATATTCTAAACTACCTTGAAACTGATTATTGCTTTGTATATTCCATCATTGTTTCAGTTTAAAACATTTTTGGATATAATGAGTATATCTAGTATTCTATAAGTAATAAGGGATCATGAATTTGATCAATAAGGTTTTATGGTAATTCAGGATGTTGCAGTGTTTTAAATGAATACATGATGAAGGTGTTCGCATGATATTATGTGGATAAAAGGATCTTCATTGTGTTTTCCATCCTTATTAATGTTGGACTGTGGGTTTGGATTGAATTATTTTGGACAATTATAGTTTCAGATTATTTTTGGATTTTTATAAATAGACAACACGCAGACCTTGTGACAACCTGTCGCGTCGGACAAAGCTGTGGAAATCAACCCACAACCATATTGCGATTGGGATTTCACTCCTACCACTAGACTACGTTAATTTCATGGATGATATAATGTAGTTTTTTTTCAAGGGGTCTTATATGTGAATTATAAATTCATTATATTGGGATTTCTATAAGATTAGATAAATAGAGTATTTTTGAGTTGTATTATGTTTTGGAGTGAATGATGAGTTTGTGGTAGAAATTTAATGATGGATAAAACACTAATTATAAATTAAGTATACATCCTTATGATATTATCCAATCTCATAAAAAAGTTCCTCAACATTAATAAATGGAACATAGAACAAAAACCTTGTCTTAGATGGTACCTTAGATCATCACAAATTTATGGCTTTGTGATTATTGCGATTTTCATAGCCATGTTCTCTACCACTCTCCATCAGATATTGATGGTTATATTTCTCTTCCATATCCATTTTTTTCTATGTGGAACCCTAATATGTGTTATTTTCGGTAACCTTCATACTTACCACTCTTTATTTTAAATGGAGGCCTCATTAATGCATTTTTCAATGTGGGATTTCAACTAAGATATTTTGAAATGTCAACGCCAAATTTCCAATACCGATCATAAATTGTGAGGACGCAATTTATTTAATGAGGGGTGAATTTGACACCCCAAGCTTACATGGTATGCTTCTCATTGAATAATACAATAGCGTGTGTGGTACACAACTTTGGGTTCTAACACACACCACAACCAATCATTCTAGCGGTTATAAATAGTAATACCCACTTTTTGAAACATTATACATTTTATCTTTCAAAATGGACTTCATTTTTGGATTTGGAATATTAAAATTATCTTAGGGTGAATTTTTGGTACTTTTCTGATAACATTCATATTTTGACGAATACTGAAAATTAATAACCATTAATTAAAAAAAACATTTTTAATAGATATAATTAATAGTGATAAATTATGAATTTGAGTGGTTTTAAAGTATATTTAGAATATATTTTTACCATTTTATACAATTTTGGTCATTGGACTTAATTTCACATTTAAACTGGACATAAACAACTGTCAATCTTTTAATTGATATTATTTCTTAAAAAGACGCTTTTTGTTTTGACAGCGGGAATTAATTTTAAATTAATTTCTCCCACTTATGTGTTTTGAATCTGGAAAATGGATTCCATATTTACAATCATGAGGTACAAATTGTGTAAATATGTAAATTTTATTTTTAGACATTTTTAAAAATTACATCGGTAAGTATTTTATTTACCATGGTTAAAGGGTAAATCTGGTAAATAAGGGTACAAATATTATAATAATAATACTAAATTACCCTAAAACATGTCCTAACCCTATTGGTTGATACATGTATGACCATGGTCATATTTGTTTCGATTTTTGGACCCCATGGAGCAACTTGTAAGTGATAATGAGATTTTATATTAATTACATAAGCATATATCTTTTAGAAAAACAATTTTTACATAAGGTTATATATGTTATATTTTTGACTATAAATATTAATTAGAAATCTAAATACATTTGAAACATCATGGTATTTTTTTATAATTTTTTGAAATCTAATAAACTAAACTATTTATGACACAATAATGATATAGTGTTTACCTCATTAGTAAAAGATTTAAATAAATAAGATTATCAAGACTAAAATAATACCCAAAACCTGTCTAATTATTATTGGAGGATTTAATTAATATCATGAGTCATGTTATCTTCATCGTTAATGCGTTTTGGACCTTTTTGTAACAGAATATCATTATATAATAAAATAATATTTTCAATCTTTCATAAAGGGCCCCTCCTCCACTTATAAAAGGACACCACTTCTAACCAATTCCTCACACCTCTAAAGCCTTTCGGCTCATCAAAAATCTACCCAATTATGATCCCTACATCTCTCTCCTCCTCCTATAAGACTTACCATAGGTAGAAGGCACTTCAACATTCCTTTTTGGTTCAAACCAATGAGAGTTGCCCAAATTAAATGTAACGATTTCTCTTATCTTCTTTTTTTTTATTTTACATCTCCAACCCCTAACATCTTTGTATTATTTTCTATTGTAACATCAATAGTATAATAAATATACTAGGATATTGTTATTATAATTATTCTATCTAAACTTACACACACCTCCATCTAATGGGTGAAGAACATAATGTTTTTGTGGATGGAAACTAACCGCCTCACGAAACGATAATTGTTCAATTATCTCCTACCACCTCTAATGGTGGAAATTATGATGGAACTTTAATTAAATATGAAATTATTGATATTTATTTTATATATAATCTTCTCTAATTCCATTTTATATCATAACATTATTTGTTCCATGTTGTATATATATACAATAATTTAATTTGAGGAAGTGCGCAGTACCACCCCCTTAAAGTGATATGACTCGTTCATACCATACATGGAACACATAAAGGATAGTGTTAATGAATGTAAGTAACATATATAAGATATTATATTATAGTGGAATAATAATATACCTATATATCATTTGGTTCTGATTCCTTTTAAAATTAAAAATCAAATGGAAGTAGTGTTCGTGCGTACGTATGAACAATCATCTCCATGAACACAATGAGATTCATTCCCCATCATATCCATTCAAGACTAATTTCATTTGATGATTAAAAATAATTTTTAAGGACTTAATATCATTATGGATATGAATAAGATACAACCTATGGATAAAAAACACATCTTATGTAACGAAACATATAAAATAAAACGAGTAAGTGAACACCTGAAATGTCTATAATACTAAAATATTATTAATAAAGCAGTATTAAAAGATCATATATGATATCATATTTATGTATATGATTCTTGAATAATTTAATAACAATTATTTAACTATTATACATGAGCTTAACCTACCCTTGACCAAGGAAAAGTACAAGGTAAGTGTTTATTTCACAATCTCTTCATTATCCAAGGTTGTTTATACATAATTATCTACTGGGACCTCTTTATCATCCACATCCATGTTTCATAAAAATATATTTTAAAACATTCTTACTATTTTAAATAATATGGGTTAAAGTCATTTATACCCTTGTTTTACTATTTACAAGATGTTTATAAAGGAATCATTCTGTCACTTTCCAAACAAGTTCCTTTTTAACCTTTTCGACAAAATTAAGGTAATAATGCCTTTTTTATCTTATACAGCAGGTGTGGCTATTTTCTACCATTATAAACTCGTAGAAGCGTCCCTTAGAAGTTTATAATATTATTTTCAAAGTAAATTTTTTATTTTATAATTATGCGACTCTTAAATTATTTCAAAATAGAAATAGATATTTCTCTAAAAAGAGTTTTGATTTCATCTATGTCAACATCCTATGATAGATTTTAAGATTATTTGGAGTTGATTTATTATGATACAAAACTTCCATATTGTATTGAATGTTTTTGTTATTTTTGATTGTGGATGTGCTATTTTTATACCATTCATGATTTATAGTTAAAGTATTGACATTTCGTATGCTAGTTTTAATAAAAATGATTATGATATGTTTATACCTTTTCATATGAGGAATGTATTGGACTTTTAAGTGACGGGTGGAGCCCGCTATAGCCCCTCGATGCATTGGTAGGTATAATGAGACAACTAGATGGGGAATTGGTAGAGGCCATTTACCAATTTCATATATGGTTTAGGTTGAGGCCTTAATCATTTTTAGACATCTTGGTCTAGGCCTTGATGAAATGTTTCAGAATGTATGGCATTATACATTTCCTCATTATGAAATTAATATTGATGGTTCATGTGGCCATTATACTTGATGAATACCAATGATTATGTTTTATTATGAAATTATTTACTCAGCTCATATTCGTACCATAAAAGTATCCATGTATATTATTGGTTAAGGCATGTGGTTTAAATTATTTACCATGCTTAATATCGATGTTATCTTCCGCTGTATTTCATACCCTTACTGAGCATTTGAGATCACCCCTATCTTAAGTATCATTTTCCCAGGATGTGAAGAAATATTTTATTATTGACCTATAGGGATAGTCTGAGGGGATATGTGTGTGGACTATAGAGACTATGTTGTTGTAGTTTTTCACTTTATGATGTAGTGTAAGACTTATTAATGTATCTACTGTTTCTAGGGCTAGTAAACGCATTGGTCTTTCGAGCCATGATTTACTTGTGATCATGCCAATGTTATGTAATAATAGACCGACTCTGGGTAACTGGGGTTGGGGCGTTACACTAGATAACTTGAAAAAATATTTTGGAAACCACAGCTTCAACCCCACCAAACACTAAAAAGGAATGGATGAAAATTATTCATCATAATCTCAATAAAAAATAAAAGAAAAAAAAAATTAGTTAAAATATCCTCCTGTAAAATAATATTCAATAGAGTGGTTGATAAACCCTTCAAAGAGTGTGAAATCATGACAAAAAAGGATTACATAATGATTATTTGAATAATAAGGGTTAAAACCTCCCACGAAATAGCAATCAAGGGGTCAAATGAATCATAGATGGAGATCCTAGTGAAACAAAATTATGAATTGGGTGACCAGAGGTAAATTATGGCCAAAATTGAATAAGGAATGATAGTAAGTTATTAATATTTAATGACCTGGATAGGTCACATGGTTTTCACACACATTGTTTGAAACGGTGTAGAAAATGTGTGCCCATACCAACCTAAGATGGAAATTCCACAAGGACTGTCCACATGATCTGAAAAATTATGTTCTAAACATGTGGTCACTAATATACAATGCATGAAATGGTTGTATGGTTTCCTGGGAATGGGAGCATTGTCCCCCCTAACAGCGAACCAACTATTTGGCACCCACTATCAACCCCAAAATTTCCATTTTCAAAAAAATATCAATTGTAAACTATGTGGTAAATTAATGAACACAATAAATTGAATAAATAACTCAAAATTTAAATGTGGATGTGATATTTCTCCCCACCATGAAAACATTTAACCCCCAAAAAGTCACTCCATAACATGATCAAAGAAAAAATGGATATTCCTCCTCATCCTAATAAATTCACTCCCAAATCTCACTCACATAACATCCATATATCTAAAAAACTCAACCTACATAAAATTGATTCCCAAGCAGACTTCATGGAATAGAATCCAAAATCTACCATTTCTATCTAGACATAGGAAAATCATGATCTTACACTAAATCATCCCATTTCATAATCATTAAATAGATCATGGATTCAATTTTTTAGCTATGATACATGTAACATACCATGAATTGATCTTGAATAAAATGAAAAAGATAACTTGTATTTCCCCATACCAATAAACATGGTAATCTCAAGGAGTATGACATAACTCAATGTTAGATTCATTTTTTTTCCAAAACGACAACGAAACAAGCAAGGTGCCACTATCAAAAAAACATGGTCACAAACATAGAATTACAAGTATATGAAACTCTAATCATCATGATAAATATAATTATTTGAGTATTAAATTACCAATTTCTATTTAACTTAACCTTCTAAAATGTTTCCTACATGATTCTTGTTCCCATTATAATGGTCTCACCCATCTCATATAATAAACAAAGAGAGTGGCACGACTGACCATAAAGGACCTCAAAGGAGAGCATTTGAATGGAGGATTAGTAAATATTATTATACATGATCTCAACCAATCCTCAATGTCTATCCCATAAAACATAAATTCCTAATAGACTTTCATTGATCATGTCTTCCAAAATACATTTCACCGGATCCATATGACCATCTGTTTGAGGATGGTATGTCATGGTTCACTTAACAGGTGACTATATATCCTTATAATGTCCTTCCCAAAAATTGTGAGGTAAAATGGGGGTCCTAGTCAATGGAAAGTGGATACATCATACTATATAGCGTCATAACCTCCTTAAAATTCAAATTACCTAACTCATATAATTTTACTGAATCATTAATTTGCATGAAATTGGATGATTTTGTCTAAAATTCATTTACTATCCAAATGTAACTCTTACCTCCCCATGTACAAGGAAATCCAAAAACAATGTCTGTGATGATCGCATCCTACTTCCAGGAAGGAATTTGTAGTGGATGAAGAAATTTTATGGGTCTATAGTGATATACATTAACTATCTGACATATATGAAAATGTGATACAAATTCAGCTACGTCATGCTTCATACATGGGCACCCGAATTTCTAACACGCATCATTGTACATTTGCTTTCCACCATGGTGAGTAAACCCCTAAAACTGGAGGTTTTCCAAGATCACCACCTTACTCAAAGAAAATGTTAACATGAAGTGAACCTTGAAGAACAAATCACCATCAAGAGATAAAAACAAATCATAATGAATCCACCAACTATTTAGAAAATGCATATATTGCAGGCATAACTCATAACATGTTTCTACATCTAAGTCAACTCCTTAAGAGAATGTGTCATCTGAAAATAGAAAAATAACTAACATCCACTATGACCCTTACACTCCATTTTTACCTAAGAATATATCCCTATCATATTCAACTCATCACTATTTTTTTTCATTTTATGCACTAAAACTTTACTAATCATGGAATCTTATACAATGTTACCTTTACCCGATTTATAGTTTATATCAATATTGAACCCATGAAGTTACTCAACCTAAGAAAAACAACCCAAAACTCAAATATTTTAGGGTTAAAATATATTCCATGATATTACAATAATAATATGTCCCAGAATTCCCACATAAATAGTAATGATGCCAATTTTTTTATGGAATCCATCAGTGCTGCTAACACCATGTCATGGGTTGGGTGATTTTTGTCTTTTGTTCAGAGCTGAAAAGAACAATGTTCCCCATATTGTCATTCGGTATCAGAACAAACCCATGTACCATATGTTATTCATCACAATAGACCACATTAACTTTCCATATTACTAAAATATCAAAAAAGAATCCATACAAAACCTTAGTTTTATATCCTTAATGGATTACTAACAGTCCTTGTTCCATTCTAATTTCATCCCTTTCCATGTCATATCCATCATGGATGATAAATGTTGTGAGAAATCTAGAACATACCGCATGTAATACCCATTAAGGTCTAAATAGAATATAATTTGGAATACATTCATTTGAGGTTCCTATTAAATTACAGAACAGATATTCTCAGGGTCTACTGAAACCCCTTGTTCAGATATCACATGATCCCAAAAAATCACATCTAAATTCTAGTCATAGAATTTAGAATATTTATCATAGATATGACAATATCAAAGAGTTCGCAACACAATCCTCACAAACTGCTAATGATCCTCTTCAGTCCTAGAATATATTAAGATAACCTTATAAATTCGAAAAAGAAAATGTAGTGATATATGTGGATCACCTTATTATTATGATCGATAAATATCCCAAGAATTATATCCAACCCAAAATCCATGACCATGTATTTTAAATGGTCCTAACTTCTTTAGAAGGTTATTTAGGAAGATTCTCTTCACAATCTATGACTTCATAATACATGGAATGGAAATTAATTTTGGAAAACCTCCTTTCTCTGTTATATTGATTAAATTGTCATAAATATGGGTAAATGGTACTTGATTTTGATTTTCACTTTATTCATACTTCAGTAATCGTTACACTACCGAAGAGATTTGTCACCCTTTACCCCAAAAAGAATTGGGGTTTCCCATGGTGAGACACTCTTGTGAATGATTCATTTTGATTAAAATATTTTCATTTGTATATTTAATTCCCTCAACTGGTTGGGACAGATACAATATTAGGGAAGAGATATCAGCTGTTTTCATATATCTAATCCAATGGAAAAATTGACACCCTTCTACAGAGTGAAACTATTTAAAATCCTATAGAAAAAACTCGAGGAACTCATCTAACAATGGAGGTAATAGACCCTCAGGACCACCACTATCATCCTCAAATGTGAGTGAAGATATATTATTTAGAATGTTGACCAACTCCAAAATTGGGATTCTAATATGTCCCAACTGATGATCCAATTCCCATTAGAAAACATTGGTACTTACACGGGGTTCCCAAAAAATCAAATGTAACTGATGAAAATCAATGTGCACTAAAAAATAAAGGACACAATCCATACAAGGGATACTGTAAATGATTTCCATATACAAAAAGGAAACCAAAAAAACCCCATTCCAACTAGATCCCTAGAATTGTGAGTTTATAACAGTGACACCAGATTTCCTGATTGTGATTCCTACCAATCGACATTACAGAAAACATTGCATATGACATAAGCTCATTTGGAATCATTAAAAAATCAACAAAGAGGGTATAATTAAAAGAAAAATACACTATAGTAACAAAAAACAATAGAATAATAATATTCAATTTGAATAGTACCTCGAACTGTCAAATGCCATTCAACATATTCCACT
This sequence comes from Viscum album, assembly GCA_963277665.1. NCBI lineage: Eukaryota > Viridiplantae > Streptophyta > Magnoliopsida > Santalales > Viscaceae > Viscum > Viscum album. The sequence continues at coordinate 1,842,347,413 of OY728132.1, read as the reverse complement.
GGCGCTCGATCCAATACTTGGAGTTTCATCTTCATTACCAGAGCCTGAGAACTCCCATTAGGATATATATTATCCCTAAAATAAATCATCACATATTATGATTCAATATATGAATCATGACCTCCAAACCAAGAACCATCTATCTTAAATGGTACTATATGAGCATTCATCACTATCAAATCACTATATCTTGTACCACATTGATATGGGTGCACCAGATATTATAATTTCAACAAGTTTCCCATAGTTCCTCACTAGTGACAAGGTCTCGGTGGATACATAAATGAAGTTCATGAGTTCTCTACCTCCCCACGATGATGGAACACCATTGACCCATTACCAGAAACCATATATGATGATAGATATGATGGATGGCTTGAACAACCACCTCCATTCATAACATGCTCGTCTTTCTTCCTCTTCTTTAAGAGATTAACCACCACTACCCACCAATGTCACGTTTCTAGAGAAAACAAAACCTACTTTCATGAAGATCTTCTAAAATAATGGTCGGATCATCCTCTTCAACATATTTTTTTATCTTGATCAATTAAACATGAGATTGGATTACTGGTATAAAGCCAATTTTGAACTTATGATCCTTCATATTATCGTTGGAAATGATCTCATGTGCATGCATATATAGCTCTAAAATGTTGTTATCAAATTCCACCACATATCGAACTCCTATATTAAGATCCTTAAATATCTTGGATCTGTTGAAGGAAAAAATATCAGGACAATACTACACATTGAAGAGATACTTAAAATCATTAAAAATATTCAGCATGATTCATAAATCATGAACTATTGACTCCAACCACATTTTAATGTGATCTTACAACATAAACAAAGTTTGTTTAACTATGAATTATTATAGAGCTTTAGGAATCTCAAAAATTCTCTTTATCTTCTCAAGACACAACTCTTCTTGCTGAGGTTCTTTGAAACCATGGAGAAAAGGATTCTTGCTCTTGAGTAACCCCTGATCATTACCATTTTTGAAACTTGGTTCATCTTCACTATCTAGAGAAGGGCTAAATTCCACTTATTTTCCCAAATCATGTATATCTTGACCAATAGATTCCAATATCCTATGATCAACTATTGAGGGGAAAATCTCTCTGACTTCTTCCTACGGTCTCATAAGAAGTCTCAAGGGGAGGCATCTTTCTATAAAATGTAACAACCATATGTAAACCATCAATACAACCATTCCAGAAAAAATGTCCTTTGAAAAAAATCTCAATAACATTAATAAACCAAATATAACCAAATCCATCATAATTAAAAAGAAAACCAAACCACTCTACCCACATCTAGTGTCCATATATAGTCCTTATCCTATATTTCCACCTATAAGATAAGTAAAACCCAATTTCCCAACATTCCATGGAAAATAGAGTAATTCCATGATGTGTTCTAGATGGGAACGCATTTAAATCTAAACCTCATGTCATAAAAAATCCTACCTTCAATCAATCCAGTGTCATCCCAAATATAGAGACACAAAAAGGTTGTATCCTACTCTCAAACCATTTTGAAATAAACAATACTGAGGATCCAACCAAAGCAATATAAAACATGATCCATGGCATCCCTTGAATGGATTTATTAATCCCCATGGGATGGAATCACCTACATGGGTATCACAAATATAATTTTTGAATGACATCACCAATTTTCATAATCATAAAAAACCAATAATAACAAACATGACATTAAATGATATAGATAATCAAAAAAGGTACATCAATTTTTAGATTCAATGCTTTATAAATATTGTGATAATTAATCATTACAAAAAATGGGTGGGAAGAAAAAATGTCCCAAAAACCTATGAGTGATAAGATATTCATTACTTGAAATCCACCACTAAAAAGACCTTCATGGAGTGTAATATACGAAACCAGATACACCACCACCATCAAAATGTTTCTTTTCATTACACGAGTCATGCATTGAAAAGTTTACATAAAACCCAAGGCCTATGATGTGTGTATTCAAAACCCTAGTATGATTCCACTAAAAAGAAAATAAAACATTCAATAACATTAAAATACAAATTTACATGCATTGTTTTGTAAGAAAATTTCAAAAAATTTGATTAATTTTGTAATGAAATTAATTTCTCAATAAATAATTCTTAAAATAAATTGTATAAAATGTATTATCTATATTGATATGAATAACCATTTACCATAAACATAAGGTCACACAACATTACCATGGTTAAATCTCTATTGGTTACTAGCACTAGAAGGACCCTAGAAACCTCATTCCTCAGTGATCAAAATCCTCAACTAAACATCCAACAACATCGTTATGTTTGATATAGTATGTGGGAATGTATACCAGTATCTATTGGTATCCAAAATAGCGATCTAATGGAATATACACTAGATTGATTCCCACACCATGGTTTTCTGGTCTCCAAAATATCACATGTTTTGTTAGTTTTGAAATCATCAATCCTACTTGATGAATCCGGGCCACAACCACCTTCAAATCACCATCGTACCATTTCTAGTTCACCCACCTAGATACTTAGGATTCCCATTGTTCTCAAATTTTGTTTCCCATATCACATAAATCCACTATTTTGTATGTACAATCCAAGCATCACAATCAAACTATAATATCACCAATTTCACAAAACAAAACAACTTTATGTTATCACATGCACACCAAAACCATTTTGAAATAAATTTCACACCACCTTCATAATTAATAAAATAACCTGGGAAACACAACAAGTATAACACATGTGAAAGAAAAATATTTTAATGGGAAAATGCCATTTCTAAGTTTAAATTCACATCTATACAATTTTAAAAACACACTACACCATTTCAATCCTTATTTAAGGTCCACAAAAAAAGACTACATTTTTTAAAATGTATTTTGCCTATAAAATACAATTTCAACACCTTTTTAATATTAATGACATTGAAAACCCTTTTTGCAACATAAATTCATGGTATAAAACATTTTCATGAAGAACCAAATCAAAGCATAGATGATGTAAAAACAATTCCTTTTTAAAATACAACTTCCATTCCATATGCATCACAAATCCTTTCGAAAACATATTTCTCACCACAAAATCAATCCATATAACATATTTAATCACCAATGAAAGAGTATAAAAATCTTGTAATATTGTAAAATCATAGAACCACGTAACATAAACAAGGAATCTTCTAAAAATCAGGGATAAACCAATCTTACACCACAATAAGACCATATAAAGGGACAAATGAACATTAATCTTGAAGATCTCACTCAACAACACATGATCATACCTAAATTAGGTAAAAAAACCCCAATGTAAAATAAAAACACAATAATATATAAAGGTAACCCTATAATAATAGATAAGTCATGAGAAAAGAGGAATAAATGATGACTTCTAGATGAATTGTGGTTTTAGCTACCCATGGAATGGTGATCAAGGGGTGAAAGGAAGCTTTGGGGGAGCTCCCATGGATAAAAACCTGAATGAGAAGAATTAAATGAGTATTTTGGTTATAATATAATCAGGAACAATGTCAAATTTCAACTTTTTAATGATCTGGAGGGGATACATGATTTTATTGTATGATCTAAAAAAACATACAAAAATTGTGCACCCCTCACTATCCAAGAGGGATAGGCCACAAGGTTATCCCACATGGTCTAACAAACTATGAACAAACAGTGTAGTTTCCACTTTCCAAAACGGTACTTGGCTACATGAATTCCTTGGAAATGGGGCATAGTTTCCCGTAACCATGATACAATAGTGTGATATCCACTTTTAGGCCCAAATTCATTGTTTTTCACAAAAATACAAAGTTGGAAATATTGGATAAATTCAAGATCACTATAATAAGATGAAATTACTCATGATTAAAACCTATATATAACCATTAGGATTCCGTCCATGATGCATGTGATTGGACCAGTGTGCATATTCATACATTCCAAAAATATTTTTAAATTAAAGAATATGAATGTGTAGTAGTAAATTCTTGTATGTGTCTTATACGATTAATCACATGATTGGGAGTGATCCACCTTTTACACCATATCCATGTCAACCCTTTTATGCATCATTACACTCATTATAGTTATGAAGGATACCATTGTTCATAACCATATAGCTTATGAAGATTCCTACAGAGTTGGATGGGTGTTCGGAGTGAAACCCAGTATAGTGAATATAATTTATTTATTTCTTAAATTTTATTATTAATGGTACACTAATCATCTAAAAGTCACATACGGTATTGATCTTAACATCATTTTTGTGGTCTACTTAGTATATATTACAATCTACAGGGGATGCCTTTAGTACAGAAGTAGACTTAATTCTCAATGGTGTATAGAAATGGAAATTGATGGCTTCATATGCATGATATACTGTATGAGGATATTGTATTGGATAAGAGGGCATGACCTAATCTCGATATTCTAGTTTAAGTAGCTTTTAGGGATTTCATATTTTTAATATTATGTGTTATATTCTTATTTCCCAATATCATATTTATTTTAATTTATATACATAAATTACATCATGAACGCCATTAATTGTATCCAATTGTCATTCATAATCCTAATGTTTTTTATTTCCCTTTGATGTATCTTACTTTTATTCCACTATTTTGTGTTTGTTATTACAGATTTCAATGTTTTTATTTATTATATACCACTTTTCTTCCCTATGATGTACGAGGGAATAATCTCACCAATAACAAATCCAAGCCCCACACTACTATTTGACATCATTTGGATTATGTGAAGGTGTGTATGTGTTATTATGGCCCACTATCATGGGGTACAACTATGACTATTCCAGGGCGGTACAATACAACATAGAATTGTCCACCCACCCTTTAATCTATAGTCTATCATCGATATACATGCACATTCTATGTCAACCAATATTATTTATTCAATCATCCCATAATGGTCTCAATTCACTATCATCGATGTCCACTAATCTATACTGATTAATAATCTCAAACCATGTTGTGCCACATCGAAAAACCGTCTATTTCATGACGTCTTAATATTTTTCCATTCGATAATAGGATTTGATCCACGGTCATATTTAGAATTATATGATGAGCATACAACCTGGGGGAAGGAACTAACTAATTAATGTGAATTCTACTTATAAAAATAACTAATATTTTAATAAATATTACTATATTAATAAAATATATTGAAAATTTTAAATTTCTACATATTTATTAAATATATTTATATTCCATTTTTTATAAATACAATAAATATGTTAAAAAAATAAAATAAATAATATATATATATATATAATTACAAAATATATTAATATATTAATATAATTATAAATATAACTATATTTATAATAACATTAAAATATTTATATTAAATATATAAAAATATAATTGTATTTAATATATTTATAAAAATTAATATTACATAATATAGACATTTGAAATAAATATAATCATAATATTTAAAAAAATATAATAATAATTATAATAAATGTAAATTTATTTATGTAATTATTAATAAGACTACATTTACAATATACAGTAAGGGTGAAATATGATGATTACTATAAATATTTTTATATAGAATTGTTAACATAATAATATATATTACAATATTTTTAAATGATAGAATTGAATGCATAGATCATCATCTAGTGTTTCACATGGAAATATTGAATTTATTTAGGTTTTATTTTCTTCAATTGGTTTAGATACATATCATATCATATCAATGGAGTCCTAAGTGGAGTAATATACTACTGGAGCTGACGAAATTTCAATGTTGGTAGCTATAGTTTTTAAAAATATGAGTATCTTGAAATATTAGTATTCTGAGCATTTTTGGGATTTCATTGGATTTGTGAAATTGAACAATATATTTTATGATCATGTCATGTTGGAAAAATATAATTAAAATCCCACAGAATGATCCAAGATATGGATTGGAAGGTTTTCATGTTGAATAGGCTCTCATCTATGTTAATGAACCTTCTTTAATGAACCTCATGTGATGGTAAATAGACATTTTGAGGTGATCTGATGTAACTTCAATACACCATCCAATAAGAACATGAAGAATGGGATACAAACTGTTTAAAAAATCCCATAATAATTACTCATTATATCACAATGAATTTAATCACTCCATCATTTCCCATCTGTTAATTATTTGGAATTATTCTTAATTAAGTCTCATAGAACATATTAAATGGATCAATTTCCTGATGGGTATTTAATTGATTGTGAATGAACTCTTTTGAAAAAGTTTAGTTTCACATTATGTTCCATCAATATATTTTAATCTAATTATTAGTTATATGAATCCACGAGTTAGTGTCCATAAATCTATATATATAATGAGTGGGATCATCACTTTGTTTATTCTAACAAAAATATATAATGATATGTTCATCTTTCTAGACTCTTAGAAGACGTTGATCATAGTTTTTCATCGACCAAATTTTTTTTGAACTCTGTGTGATAACTGATTTGACTTACTAGTCGATATTGCAAAAATCCACCACTTATGTAATGTATGTAGTATCATAAAACATTTTTTGACAAATTATATCGAAGTATGGTCTATATCTATAGTGATATGAAATGTTATTCTCATAAAAATTTTATAAGGAAAGAAATGACTAGTAATGAAACCATTTATATAAAAATATAGTATACAAAAAATATCTCCATTATTCTCATATAGAATAATAATTTTTTTGATGAAGGGGAACTTCAATATATGATATTTCGTAAATCCATTGGCCAATAAGGTGGAAATACTTGTCAGAAAAGATTACGTGTGGAAGAGAATATCTCTAATATAGATGAATTACTATACAATAAGGAAAATAATTGTGAGGAATCAAATATTCAATATGACTATGAAGGTGAGTCACAACCGAAATATTACCCACAAATAATTTATTTCTATTCGTACCATACTTGGTCTATAAGAAATGGGATGTTTTCACAAGAGTTAAAGTCCATATTTTAAGTCCATCATTTAATATAATCAATTGGTTCAGGATGTAATAAGAATTAAATAGTCTTAAAACTATTTTGATGAGATTAAATTATAGGAAATGGATTAAAGGGATATGAAAATGGTTGTGAAACAAACTATTATTCTCAAGAAAATCACAAATGATTAAATATTGGAATATTCCACTATGATAAAATAACATTCATCAAATTAAATGGTGTAGATTCATGATTTTGATTCAATAAAGATGCTTGTGTATGTTTAGTCACACTCAATACTTATACCAATAGATATCCAAATCTAATTACATCTAGTAAAAATGGGAGATATTGATGATTTTATGAAGGTTCAATAACATATATATCTACAAATATACAGGATTAAAACTACTAAATGAGTTGTCTGGACTACAAAGGATAATTCTGGGATAATAAAATCACTTATCACAACAGATATACCTAATGATCTTGGGAAGTTATTAAAATTATTTAGGGATCATCCCATTTGTTAATGAATTGAAAAATAGATACCACTTTTGATGGGAGTAAGATAACCCATTATATTTACGAAGTCCAATGGGAAATAGCATTAGATTTGAGTTTAATATAATGATGGTTCTAAAAACATGTAAAAAACCTAGATCTTGAATAGAAAGTCCACCTACAACATGTGGAGGCATCACGCTGCATCTTGATATGCACCTTCATGAGGCCATCAGTAGTCGAACCATGTATTTTCATTTCTCCAAAATCCAAAATTATATAACCCCCATGGATCACCACTTTCCACACCACATCGAACCCGATCCTCTGACCACCAAAACAATATCAAATGAAGCAGATCTGAAAATGGAAAAATATTCGCCACTGCTTGAAACTAGTTCAAACTACCTCTCGCGCTACAGACACTGATGGTCATCACTAGTAGTCTCTACGAAGAACCACCACAGTCTTTCACCACATGACGCCATCGTGAGTTGAAGGCCACTCAATGAAATTGAAACTGCTGTCCTCAACGAGTGAAACTGTGTAGATAAACCAATATCATCAAGTAACTAACTCCAATGTGCTACCACCATTTATTGAGAAGCAGAAACTGTGTGAGTAGGAAATCCCATGATTCACTAAGGTTGAGAGCTGCGACAACAATCACATACCTTTTTCTAATGTATTATAATTATGGTCATAGAAGTTATTGAATCAGAAACCATCATTATCTCAAATGGAGATAAAAATGTCCCATAATTAGTTAATCAAATTTATGCTACAATTGGTTACCCCCTTCATGTTAATTATATATATAGAGGAATAAAATTTCATATGTATAACCACTATACCTTTGGTAAAATTCATAACATAGTAAAAAGGTAATTTTACATTTTCTCATTGATAACTAATTTATTTCAATATGAAAAAAATGATGGATAAAAAAATTTATTCTCGTAGATACGAAACAAAAACAATAGATATAGACCTAGGAAACCAATGAAATAAACCAAAATCATGGTGAAGAGATAGATACCAATGCAGTTAGGGTTCTTTTAAGATTAATGAAAATAAAAGGAAATATGAGTCTTGATGGTTTACATGTTGAAATGAGTAACTTTTTCATATCTATTTATAATTTTGTAGTGTGGTATGTTTTTTTAGGTGAACAGATGGTATTTTGGGGAAAATACGGTTTACTATTTTTAGTATATCATCATGATGAAGAAAACATGATTATTTGTTCTTTTTCAATATATAGAGATAATATAGGGGTTCTAATATGACTATGTCCATGGGATTTTTGTGTTTACCTCATATTATCATTGGTCATCGATAGATAATTTTTATCTTGTATTAATAACTACCATTTTTTCATAAAAAGTGGTTGATGCCTTGAATCATGATTATTATTTCGTCAAAAATTATTATGGTTTCCCCTTGAGTTGAATTATTGGAAGTTGGGGTTACTAAATTGGGGTATGGATAGTATTTCTACTTATCTATCTTGATTTTATGAATGTTAATTAGCATATTTATCATTGTAAATTAATAATAACTAAATGTAGACATGTTTTACATATAACACACACTCTATAGACTATGTGTGTGTTTGTTTTCTTAGTAATTTTTTTGAGACCATTGGCATGGGATTTAAAAGCCATGGTTCATGCCACTTCTAGTAACTATAACGGTCCTAGGAAATATATCAAAAAAATAAGAAAATTGAATAATGAGGTGGATTAAAATGCTTAAACACCCAATGTTAACAACTAAATAAAACTAATTAAAATAGAGTAATAAAAAATAGAGAGAAAATACATATCCCCTTCCTTGAGAACATAGAAAATGTCTTCCTAGGATCCATCTAAAATTGTCTTATCCATCGTGTGATTGGTCCTCGATAACTCTATAAATTCAGTCAACGTCCCCACTAAAAGCCTAACTGGGTAATATATTAGCATCCCGATCCCTATATAGACACAATTTCAGGATTCCATCATCAAAACACAACCAAATAAGCATATTATAGACACAACATAAATGAATGTTTTAAAAGTAACATATCATAAGCGTCAAAAGGGCCCCATATTTTTCAAGATATAGTACCCATGTTCATTGATGTACTATTAAATTGAGTTTGATGTACATGACTCCATTTAAGACTCTCCCATAGGGTATTATGATCACAAATTGAATCCAAAGATTCCATCCCCAAAATATTGGTAGACTCAGTACAAAGTAACCACCTTAAAAAATCCATAAATTGAATCTTTAGACAAAAATTAATTTTATTTAATATCTATAAACCATTTATCTCTATAGTTTTATAATAGTATGTCACCACTCATACATAATAAAATATTAAATCACAAAGATGACTCATTCTCTCAACATCCATTTTTATTGAAACATAAAACTTTCATGATAAAGTATGTTCTCTTTTCATGTTATATTAAAATAATTTTCATATTAACCACTTCGTCTTAAATTAACATCATTAAAAACATATGATATTTCAAATGTTTTGGATTTGAACAAAATATTCTTAATGAAAATTTAAAACTAAATAAATAAACATTATATTGTATGAAAATACTTAATAAAAATGATCTTTTTCATAATAAAAAGATATCTCATAATAATATTTTTCATATACAGGAAAATAAACTACATCTCCCAATGAAACATATAAATAATTTCATGATACAAATTTAATGAAAAGTAATAAATATAATGCATTTATAAGTTCACTAAAAAATAGTGAAATTTTTTTCAAAGGATATATATTTTACAAAGAAAAAGTACCATTTTCTGTCTTTTAAACGTTTTCTAATTATATTACCTTGTGAATTCTTAATATTTATGTTAAAAATAGAATGAATATTTAAAAATAGTTTGAAACAAAGGTAATTATTTTGATATCACACTTATATATGAAATAACCAACCTATGATTGTTTGATAATCTATTTGGGGAAACATGTAACATGTTTACTCAATATTTTTACCCAATGAATTAGAGATCTATTGTAGGATCACATATTATCTGGCGTTGTATCAGTCTCAACCATCATCATGAGATATTAAAATCTTAGCAATAATCATAAAAAGGGATAATGAAACATAATATCTAAAAAATGGAATTTTTTTATTTTTAACATTATTGTCCTAAAAATATACATGGGAAAAACATTTCAATATATTCATATATCCCATTTCATTAAAACATGATCTTAAAATAGAAATTTATATGAAAAAATGAATGATTTTTTTTCATTTATGAAATCATATAATAATTTATTATAATCTAAATTTCAAATATAATTCATGGTGTTGAGAACATTTAATTACATCATATGCGTTAAATTAGAACATTCCTTTTGATTTTTTTTCAAAATGTTCCATATAATGCATGTAAAAATTTACTTTAAAAAATAATTGAAGGATATTATAATGTTTTGTAAATTATTCTTTATAAATAATTTATTTTTTTATATATAAATCCACAATATAATTTTATTAATATTTAAATGTGGTAAAAATATTAAATTATAAAATTTTAAAACATTTAAATTGACATTGTTTAGGTATAGTGTCCCTTCCCCCTAGTCTAACTTTTCACATATAGTTTTAATTGTTATAAGTAATAAAATTATGCTAATTATTAATTTTATTTATAACTTTTTTAATGTTCATTAGAAATTTCATTTCAGTTATACTCATTTTATAATTAATTATATAATTTATTTAATTTACATATAATGTCATGTGGTTGTTTTGTTAATATGTCTGGAATGAAATATGTTGGATGGCATTTTTCAAATGGACCTTGATTATATTATTTCAAAAACCTTAAAAATATTATAACTACTGGTTATATATATTAATTATACATTTAAAAAAACTATGAAATTTGGTTTTAAATTATTTTTTAAATTATAATCATGGAGATGGTAGGATGTATGTATGCATCTTTAAGGTTTTCATTTTTCAAAGAGAATTGAGGTAATTATGGAAACCAATATATTTATTTTCCAAATTAATACTATATCATAAATAAAATAATATTTCATTAAACACAATTTTATTACAATCCATGAGTTACAGTGAATGAAAAAAACATATATGGTCTGGAAAAGTGGTAGTAAACAAAAAAACCAATCATGGTTTTTAATTTTCTTTTTGGATTATAAATAATGATGTAAAATGTTTATTTTACCATAACAAAAAGTAAATTTATATCCAATATATCATATCATATCATTAATATCAATCATTTATACCATCCAAATGTGGGGGTGGAAAAAATTGCATTGGCCAGTAAGGATATACTTCTCCATACTCACGAACGCTTGTTCAAATTTTATTTAAATAAAAAAATTGATTTATTAATTTAAACGAATGAAAATAATAAATAATTATTATTATATTTAAGGAATTTGTTTTTTTATATTTTTTTTGGATGAGTTTTGAGGAATTAGATGATGAAATAAAACAAAAAAATTTGGTTAAAAGCTATAAAAAATTTTCAGACAAATTTTTTTCTTCAACAAATTAATCCATATATGGTCTGTATTATGAAAATATTATTACCTGTATTATATAAGGAGGTATATTATATAGTATATTGGTAATTAGTAGATGAAATAATAAATCATTATATGTGTATATGAGGGGAAGGAGGGTTTCCATTATATGTTATGGGGAGGACACTCATGAAAAATTTCAAATGATTAAAATATATTAATGTATTACACAAGGATAATGTACCAATAATGGACCATTTATAAAGAATATATTTTTTAGGGTCAAAATATAGACATAATATTTGATTTATATATTTGTTAGATCATATTAATCATTTTGACTTCAACTTAACCACCAATAAACCTTTTTAAACCACAACTTCTGTAATATATATCTATTTTTCCCAATTAATAACTAACAGAATTTATGTTTACCATATTCAATAAAATTATGTCAATTTATTAAAAATATTGATTCTATTTTATTAAACTATAGCACCCCAGCCACATAATCCTCAATTTGGTGAATTATTTTAATACATTGTCATGATTACGAGGAATAAAATCTCGAAGGACCAATCTGTTTAGAAGACATATAAAATAGATCACTAATATGAAAATTACTTCATTTAGAATACCATTATGCTCCATGATTAATCCATCATAGCAATTATTAAATACTTTTTTGTATAATGGGAAAATAAAACATATGAAAGGGGAAAGCTCGGATGATCAGAAATGTTAAACAATATAGATGATTTTATACTAAATAATCACAAACATTTAAGGAAAGGTATATAACTAAAATAAATCCTTTTAGACATAACCTTTAGCATAATATTATAGTAATAAATCATATAGTTTCATTTAATGATTCACATTTATATAATACTAATCGAATAATAACATTTAATATCAATAACTAATGCAATAATGAAGTAATGCATAATTTTAAACATTATAACTATACCGTGAAGGCCTCATGACAAGACCGCACATAAATGGTCAAGAACAAAAACTAGTTATCTTCATGACACTAAATGATGAATCGAGGGGCAATAGTGGGGCCCAAGAGTCACATAGTATATCAAATGAATTCCTCATATGAAAAGGATGAAACATAATATAAACAGTAATATTAAAAATAGCAAAAAATATTAATAATTTAACCATAAACCATTAAGGGTATCAATATATCACCCCATAGTCATACATATCATAAAAAAATCAATATAATATTGATGATGTTATCATAATAAATCAACCAAGATAAAGCATAAAATCCAAAAAAGAATATTGACATTAATGAAAATAATCTTACTAAATCTTTCAAACTCTTTTAGAAAAATATCCCTTTTAAATTTAAATGATTTAAATGTTCCACAATTAAGAATGAAAAAAAATTAAAAGAAGACTTCAATCATGAACGGTATGATTCAAAATGTTATAGTGTCGTCATGGTGGAAAAGAGCTGCTTGCTCATTTGGATTTCAAAAATATTCTTTCCTTAATTTTTATATAATGACATAATGTACATCGTTTGAAAATATGGTAGGATTTTTTCCAAAAAAAGTACAACATGGGTAAAAATGGAATAAAATTTTTCTGGTAATATTTAAAAAACATATTATGAAACATGGACATGGATGATAAACATGTCCCTATAGATTCCTATATATAAAAAACCACTGATAATAATGGGATTGTGAAAAAAACGTAATATAAAATGTTAAATATATTTCATTTGAAATAATCTGAATGAAATTGAAAATATAAATAAACTTTTTATTATATTTATATATATACATATAAATAATTATTTATGATAATATCAAGAATAAATAAGTGGAGAAAGGATTTATTATTTAATCATTAAAATCATCCCATACTATATATAAAATTTAAAAAATAAGCCCAATATATTAAGATGTATCTATATATACAATCATGAAAAAATAATTAATGAAATAAAATACTGTATGGTATGTAAATACAATGCACATAAGAAATAGGCAGTGAACAAGACTTATATAATAAGAAAATTAAATATGAAATATAATTCTCATACCTTTGGTCTGATACTCATCGAAAATGTATGAAACACCTGTATAATGGTTTTAAACATATCTTTACCTAATAGTAGAAAAATAATATGATTTATGATATCATCTATGTTTCTATAATTACTTTATATTACTATCTAATGAATAATTATTGGATAAAGCAATTTTTTTTTGTAATAATAGCTTTTATTATCATAGTGTTGTGACATGGTATTCCTGACCGTATCCCTCATATCATTATTTAATTACATCTATAATATTAAACATGATTTATATCTCATAAATATTATTTACATTTATATAACTATATATATTTATATAAATATATATTTATATAATATGGAATGTAATACACATTACATGGATATAGTACGCTGTACGTATGCATGGACATTGCTTCTATTTCCCGTCATATTGAATGGATGAATGTAAATGACATATTATATATATATATATTATTCCTCTAGAATTATTATTTAATATATTTCATTCTTATTCGTTATGTATATTTTTATATTCATTTCGGAATGGTTAACATTAAAAATGAATATCATCACGTCATAGACAGGGTTGGCCATATGTACGCACATGCGACAATATCACATCCTTAATGGTTAAATAATAATGAATTAAGTGGTATATTAATTGTAAAGAATAATTATAATGTCACATATTTTATTTATATCCATTATACACAACATTATACCCCAAAAAATAATGTATTTATGAAAACATTACGCCAAATTGTGGAGATAGTTACCCGTACACACACACATTGATATTATTATTCATCAGATGAACAAAATGAAAAATATAGTAGTCAAAAAAATAGAAACATCTCAGAAAATACATGATAGAATATTTTTTATTTTATTATTGAATCAAAAATGTAATAGTTGGTATAATAATAAAGGAACATTGAAGGAGTTGTAAAACAATAACCCATTCATCAGGTTTCTACTTTTTATTTTAACAAATGAATTCCTTAAATTTTCATTATTCTCAATGTATGGAATCTATGATTAATTTGAAATGTTTGGAGATTAAATGTGTAGGTTTTGGAAGAACTATTGAGATCTATATTTTTTAATAAATGAGAAAGAGAGGATCCCTTTTATAATAGATGAGCGGGGCACAATAATAAAAACGAAATCTATTAATTTATTATAATTTTATTTTGGATTCTATATAGCTAAAAAGTGAGTTATTTATAATATAAATATGTATGGGTTGAAATAATCACAAAAAATTTAATTTTATAAATTATTTATTATATTTAAACCTAATAATATTCATTTACCCTTAATCAATCTATTAAATTTTAATTATAGTGATAATATTATAAATATTAAATGCCTATAAATATTTAATAATGTGTATTAAACTGTAAATAAATGAATAATTTATGAAATATTGTACATTATAATTATGAATTCTAATTTTTGATTACTTTTAATATTTTTAAATAATTTAATAAAATGTAATTTTTTTATATAATATCAATACAGTTAATTTTGATACTATTCATTCCATTGACATTAAATAAATCCCAAACAGAAATATGACTTCTAATAAAAACATTTCACATACACCTATCATATCCTAGTTAAAAAAAATATTTTTATAGCCTTAATTATTTCAAATTATATTTAATTTAATATTTTTAGAACCATTTATTTGATATATTTATTCATCAAATAAATGAGGTGTCACTATTGTTTCATAATTAATTGAAATTATTTAGAATTCAAAAATAATAAATAAATTACTATTCTATATTAAACTACATTATATTTCCATATAATATTTATAATCTATTATATCTCTTATTTATCCATATATTAAAATTAATATACTTTTATAAAATACGAGTGTTCCATTTTGTCATATTCACTGATTTTTATAATATTTATGCCATTTTTCTGTAAAAGTTCCCACTAAATGAATAATACTAGAAAAATAGGTTGTGATGGTAGAATTGTTTTATAAAATATTATTTTAATAGGTTTTAGGATAATTTTATAATATTAATTTTAGCATTAATTACCGATCTACCCTTGACGACGACAAATAAAATTACTGATGTTAATATTCAATTTGTCAAAAAAGTAAACAAATTTACATTATTAAGAGCCACTGATTCCAAATATTGAATCCATTATTCAAAATTCCAAAATATATATAGTAATTAAATTAAAATTAATCTTGTTGTTTGAACGAGAAAACATGTTTTTAAAATTTAAAAAACCTAAAAATATTAACATGTTTTTATAACCAATTTTATTATTCGGATAATTCCAATGACCAAAATTATATTAATTGATTGAAATATAATCTAATTATAATTTTAAACTAATAAAATTTAATAATTAACATTTAAATTTATTTTGATGAAAATGTTTCTTTCAATTAGAATTTAGTATTTCTCATTATTTATAAAAAACAAGAATCTTTTCTGAAAAATAACAAAAATTTAACTAGAGAAAATTTTTTTACAATGGATTCAAATAAAAAAATTATTTTTAATATTGAACAAAAAAAATTGTAAAAAACCTGATTTAAAATGGGTGCACCATGAATGGCGGAGAAACTATATTTTTTTAAATATTCGTCTTTGAAACAAAGAATTGAATTTTTATTACATCGTGTCTACGAAACACATAATATGATTTTTCTGATTATATAAAATATATTAAAAATATAATATGGTTACTAATATTCATAACATAAATTTTAACTATTATGCTATATATTATATTAAATAAAAATATTTTATTAATATATTGTTGTCTCATAAAACTGGGCCTTGCGTGTTATGAACGGCGACTCATTATTGTGTGTAAAATAATCTTCACATGGCACTGTGTAAAAATATATCAAGAAAAAAATTATAATTATTTAGAAATGAAAATATTTAAATGTCGTAGGGTGTTTCATTCCACCAAACATCACTAATTTGTTTCCTTGTTATTTAAACATGGGATTAAATAGAGTGGTTTAAAATATAAAAACATCATTGCTGTTATCCCCCATTTGATTAGGATTAATGAGATCCCCACTTTAAAATAAATAAATAGAATTATGAAGGTCACTGGAGATTACACACACAAGGGTTGCTTGGTGGAAATCATGGACATGAAATAAAAATGTAACCATCATTTTCTCATTTATAGTGTTAGAGAAAAATTTTATGAGAATGTTAGGAATAAAATATCTATAAATCTATAATTATATAAGGGGAATTTTGATTAATTGAGAATGTAATATGATATTATTTTTGGTTTTAAGAACATTTCAGTAGGTTAAATGAATATTTTATAATTCAGATAATCAAATAATTTATTTCCTTTCATGTCATAATCATAATTATTTCCATTTGTTTTTCTTTGATCTATATGAAATTCATATCTTACACCTATAAATGCCCGTTCAAGATGATTTTTTCACACATGATTCACTTATCAAAAATCATAAGAAGCATAAGTATCCAATAAATCATAATTTAACCTCAAAAAATAATATCTGATGTTCAACATAAACTATTCTAAGATTAAGAAATATCAAAAAAATACTTGTTTTCCAAATTAGTAGTCCAAAAAAGTCACTAAATTTTTAAAATCAATCATAAAATCAGATTCCCAAAATAATGTAGTGTAACTCTTATTAAAAAATTCAAAATATTTGATCACCTTCAAAAACATAATGAAAAATGTACATTGCTTCAAATTATTAAAGAAGATGTACTACTATAAAATCCTTATATATCAAATAATTCATATAACAATAATATAATAACATATTTCTTATTTACATAGAAAGAAAAATACATTAGTTATTCCACTTCAATTGTAGTAGCAACTTATCCTTGGCCTTGATCAATTTTATTAATTTTAGCAATATTTCCTTGACGATTTGAATAATAATTTTAATAATGTCACCAATCCTTATAATTATATCATTGAACATTTATAGTTCTTCATTAATTTACAATCATGATCATGTTGACCTTTCTCTCCACACTTTTTATAAACTCGCATTTCGTTATGGATTGTACCTGGGTGTTTCTTCCAACATTTATCACATATGGCAAAATAAATCATTCCCTTTTTTACATTATTGGTATCTTGGTTCAATATTATCACATTCTATTTTTTAACATTAAAGTCATAAGACATCGATAATTCTTTTCAACATATCGATTGTGCACGAGACTATATATTTATTTGAAAATAATGTTTACGATATGAAATCCTATTAGATAAATGTTTTTATCCCATCAATAAAATGACCAATATTACACATTAGGTTGCATATAGTTTCTAGCAAGCCTTGTTATCCTTTTGAAATTATCCTTATACATTTAAACATTCTCATCCTATCTTTGTCTCAAACTCTTAAATTATCTTTCCATATCATGTTGATTTTCAAGAGGAAATTATTTTTCTACTAAAAGTTCTTCAATACTCCTATATTCCATATTTTCTATATCTATATCACCCTTTGTGTTTTTATTTAATTACCACCATTCATCCACATATATAGGTAGATGATAAACTTCCCTAACTAATTTTTCCTTTTTGATACACCCCAAAGCACAAAATATTTTCTATAAGGATCTTATCCATTAGTCATTTACAAATGGATTTTAGTCCCATAAAATGTTAGTGGTTGTTGTCTCATGAATATGACTAAAAATATTCCTCCACAATATTGATTATGGTGATACATAAATGTGAATATGTTATTCATATCCTGATTCAGCTATCCTAGTATGGTTATAATTTGTTTTGCAGTAGTTATAGCTCCCTATCCAACATCATTATCTTTAATATGATGAAAATAACTATACGAATTACATTTGTTGATATGATTTACATTAATTCCTATATTTTACATTTATAATAAGTGAAATATACTAGATTATATTATATCATAAAGTATATTTTAAAATAAATCTAAATTCACAATAAAAATTCAATAAATTATGCATATCTAATCTCATAATAATAATCATGGTTTTTGGGGAATATTCACTAACAAATAATTCATAATAGTTTGAAAGTAAATTTTGAATTATTTTATGTGTTTCCCCCCAAGTGTGTCAAAAAAGGTGTGTAGTAAGGCTCGTTGTCACGTACCTGGATACTCAAAGTCTTTATTGGAACACATTTTTAGAGTTATTAAAACCATGTACAACTGTGATAGAAACACATCCAATTTTATGATGTTGACAAGTATTTATTTATATTAATACAAACATTATATCAACCTTACAAGAAATCTTGGACATTAATATATGATTATCCTCGATGTAAAACATATGGTAATTTTGTGTAATCAGTGTTTTCTAAATCTAGTTTCAATGGTTGATTTACACATCATATGATACCAACTATAACCCCCAACCCCAAAATCTAAGAGTTAGTTAATTATTTTAATACAATGGGAGGATTATAACGAATAAAATCAAGCACGACTAATCCATTTATAATTCATGGAAAATATAATAAATACATGAACATTACATTACAATTCAAAACAAAATTTCAAATATATATTAATTATTTATAGTACAATTATTCTCTTAGATTAAACATGTATATCAATCATAAAACACTTCATAAAATCTTAATAAATTAATACATAAGAAATGGGTGATCTCAGATTCTCAGTAAGGGTAAAAAATATAGTATATTCTATCATAAATAAGACTAAACTTTTATAGAAATTTATAAAGTAAAAAAACAAGAAATTTTAACAAATCATTCAATATAATATTGAAATAATAAAAAAAATACTTCCATTTAAACTATCACAAGGATATTCTAATATATGAATTATTAAATGTAATATAAATATCTAACTTCATAAGGAGGGAATGCATAGTTTCGGATGTCATAAATGGTATATAAAAGGCTCATTCCAAGACTATATATTATTGGTAAAAACTCGAACTAGTTTTTCTCATGAGACCTACCAATTCATCGCGGGGAAATAACGCTCCCTACATGACACATACAAAGTCTAATGCATTCCTATAATAAAAATGATGGAACATAACATAATAATATGTATTAAAACTTCTATATTAAATGTTAATAAATTAACTATAAAAATTTACTGGTATCAAAATAGAACATCCACAGTCGAATAGATCATAAAACCATCACCACAATATGGATAATTGTATCATAATAAATAAACCTCAATTAATCAAAAAATCCAACCAAGTATGTTGAACTATAAGAAAATAATATCACAAAATCATTAAAAATATTAGAGGAAAATATCCCTATTTTTAAATTGAAATAATTTTAAAATACAGTAAATTATAATAGAAAACATTTCTTCTGATAATATTATATCGATCTTGTATAGGAAGCTTCAAAATACTAAGGTGTAATAAATGTGGAAAATATTTTCTCATGCGGTATAAGAAAAAATTATTTTTCCATAATTTGGTAAAAATGTCATCAAGTAGCTCATTTTGATAACGATTAAAAGATTCCATTAAATTAATTTTATTAAAAATAAAACATGTGTAATAATTAATATAAACAATTGTTTGAAATATTTAGAAATACATTTTACGAAACATGGACAAGGATGATAATTATTTCCAAGTAGATATATTCTTATAAAAAACCTCAGATAACGAATATATTGTCAAATTAAATAATGCGTAAGACATTTAAAATATTACTTTTTAAAAAATTTAAATGAAATTATAAATAGACATGGAATTATATTTATAATCAGTTATATACATATAAATAAATATATTTAATAATATATTTAATTTTAAAATGGATAAAAGATAAATTTTTTAATCATTCAAAGCATCTCAATCAACATTAAAATTTTTCAAAATTAGAACAATATCTCCTTAAGAGACATTAAATTACCTAAAGGTAAAATTATATATGATATCAAACATAATAGGGGCATTAATGTAACATCCCAAGTAAGTAATGAATAATAGATATTTTTATCTATACCTATTAATGAATTAGATAGTGTTTTAAAGGCTTAAAATGATAATAAATCCAATCTTAAACATGGAATACACTAATATTTTTAAAAGATTGTTTTACTGCCTTTTGATGGCAAACCATTTTTGAATCTATATTTTGACAATTTTATAAACTATGTTTGTAAAAATAATCTTATTATTTATGATTTGGACATCAAAATTTACTTTGTGTGAATTTTTGGTATTTTTTTGATAATGTTCATTTTTTTAACGAATAGTGAAAAATACTGCATTTTGCATCAAAACTACTTTTAAATCTAATTTATTTATATGATTAATTTATTTTTGGAATTGGTTTTTAAGTTAAATTAGAATATATTTTTACCGTTTAATCCAATGGTGGTCATTGGAATCAATTTCAATTTGAAATTGGACTTAAACTGCTGTCAATCTTTTGATACTTATTGTTTCGTAAAACATGCTATTTGCTCTGACAGTGGGAATTAATTATTAAATTAATTAATGTGACATATATGTATTGACTTTTTTAAAATAGACATCATTTTTGAATTCGGAATATCAAATATATCTTAGGGTGATGTTTTGGTATATTTATGAAAACCTTCAATTTTTGATAAATAGTGAAACCACTAAGTGGTAGTTAAAGAAACTGATTTTTCATTTAAATGAAACTTTTCCACTTCTGTGATTTGATTTTCAAAAATCAAACATACATGGTTGTCATTAATAAGTAAAATGTTGTTCAATGAGATTAAAATAATTTTTTTGGTGAATAGTAACTTATTAAGTTTTTAATCGCGATTAGTGTTAATTAGTGTAGTTTAAGGTAAAAATAATGATTTAATGATATTAAATGACCTAGACACATGTACTACCCTCATTGGATGTGTCAGCGCTGACCAAGAAAATCCATGGGTCAACGTGGGGACCCCATGGAGCCACTTTGGTTGGGAAATGACATAAATAACTTTTTATTTAATGTAAAAGTAAAAATGACACAAACATAATATGTTTTACCAAAACAATTTTTACATGGGGTTATACAATCCAGTTTTTTTTACTATAAATATTCATTGGAAATATAAAAAGATTTCCTACATCATAGTGTTTTTTTTATAATTTTTTGACATTAAATAAATAAATGTATTTATGACATCATAATGATGTAGCGATTACCTCATTAATAAAAGATTTAAATAAAATGGAAAGATAATGAAATATCTATAACCTACACATGTCCAAAACCTATTTTATGGGTGGATTTATAACCCTTGTCACCTTATCCTCGAATTATATCAATGTGGGACCATTTAAATCCGAAACTCATTTTCAAATAAAGTAATATTTCTTGACTTTCCAAGAGTGCCCCTCCTCTCCTCTTATAAAAGGCCCCCACGTCAACCTATTTACCCACACTCCCAAAGCCTTTGGCTCGGCCAACCGCAGCCCATTTTGTCTCTCCACTTCCCTCTCTTACTCCTTGAAGCCTCACTTTGGGAATAAGTCTTCCCAAGGAAGCCTTTGAGCTCAAACCAAAGAGAGTTACCCGATTTTAAGGTAATGTCTTCTTTTGAGTCCTTTTGTTTTATTTTGCTTCTCCAACCACATAAACTCTTTTTATTTATTTCTTTTGTAACAAATATAGTATCTTAAATATACTAGAATGTTTTTATAAGAAGTATTCAAGTTACACTTACACAAACCTACATCTAATGGTTAATGAACATACTATTTCCGTGGATGGTGAATTTATGCCTCCCGAAATGATGATTGTTCAAAATTCTTTTAACACCTTAAAAGGTGGCCATTAAGATGTCAATATATTTATATATGATATATAATATGTTTATGTTTTACTTAAGCTTCTTTATTTTTCATTTTTGGCATACCATTATGGTTTCCATTATGGGTAAACGCGATATCTTCATTTAAGGAAGTGCGGACTACCGCCCCCTCAAAGTGATTTGATTCGTTAAATACCATATGTGGGACATATAAAGGATGGAACTATGATATTATATATGATCTTATACTGGAATTATAATATACCGCTATATAATTTTGATTCCATTCTATAAAATACGAAATAGAAATGAATGTAGCGTTCCTGCGTACGTACGGCCTACCGTCTCAATGAACGGTGCATTTCATTTCTTAACTCTAAATGATTATGTAATATTTTAAATGCACGTATATACTGAATATATATGATATATATGATATATACATCATGATTATAATCCTGGATATAATGGATACATGAACAACTTGTAATTATAAAGGGATTATTTTTGACTCAAGTACCAATGATCGTTAAAACGACCGTTATTAACTTAAATAATTACATAGTGTTCATGACATGGAAATAAGTGATATAAAAGGAATAATGAACTTGAAAAAGGTTATTAAACAAGTATAAATTAACTCAAGTTTATTATTCATAACATTAAAGAACGACCGAGTCAAGTCGGACCGGAGGTATGGGACTTCGTCTCAATCTCCTTTCATTGAGGCATATTTTATTTTATACACAACTTCCTTTTATACGGTGTATAAACCCCTTTTACTTTTACGTTTATTCAAAAGGAATATTTTTTATACGAAGCATTTACTAAACGACAAAAGGGAATGTTTTTGTCGTACGTATGCGGGGACTATGAGTTCTCTGCCTTCTGACCGTTATTTGAGTTTCGGCTTCCTCTACAAGCCATAACTTCTTTTTAAAAGAAAAATAAATACCATGTTTTACTTTTCTTTTATTTTGGTATGGAAAATGGTTTTCATAATGTTTTTATATCAATTTGTTGTATTGATATCTTGTGATTGAAAGGTGGAAATGTTATGTTTCCTTTATGCATGTTTTATGTGATATGATTATGTTGAGGTTCTTGGGAATTATTATGAAAACGGGAGGTTCCGTGATAAACTAAGGGCGGGTGAGCCCGATATAGCTCTCCAATGCATTGGGTAACGCGAATGAGTGTAACGTTAAGGTTTCTCCGAAGAGATTTAGGGAATATACTGTGATGTGTATTCCAAACGTAACCAAGAGGGTTACTCCCTACGTAATAATGTTATGAATGCCTCAAGTTACCTTTATGTCTTATGATTTCTATGATTTATTCATGATTTGATGAGGTATGATAAAGTGCTTATGTTTTATGGGTAAAGTATGATATCCTTCTTATGTATATTTGTACCCATGTTTCCTTTCCATATTTTTATATCCCTTACTGAGCTTTTTATGCTCATCCCAAGTATTTTGAAATGTTTTTCATAGGTCAAGGGAAAGGTACATGATATGATGATAGTGTTAAGGAAGTGTCAAGAAAGAATCCATGTTTATTATAAATATGTTACCATTGATGGGAATGAAGAATACTATCTTTATGTAACCACTTTGTTTATATGTGGAATGTAATGCAAGTTTTATGATCTAATTCTCTAAAAATCTAAACCCGAAAAGATCCTCAATTTGTAATCTTGTAATAACTAAAGATTAAGTAAGGTTTAAGGCTAGGGCCTTATAATTAAATACACCACAAACAAGAAATAGGTGGTGATCTTGACTTATATCTCATGAAAATTATACGTGAGACGAATAAGCCCCACCTTTGGTTTGATACTCTCCAAACATGTCTGAAAATATTATATAAAGGTTTTAAATATGTTATTAATGTATACCAGAATAATTATAATATATATGATATCATATATGTTTCATTTATTTCTTTACATTACATTTTTATTATAAATTCAAAGTTAATGTAATGTTTTCGATAATGATCATTTTGATTATTGTACGCGTTTTGACTTTTTATTCCTGATCATATCATAAGGAAATAGATTTCCTTACATCAATAATATAAAAAAAATATTTATATATATCATATATATATATTGGAATGGAATACACAGTTCATGGAGATGGTACATTGTACCTATGCATGAATAGTGTTTATGTTTTCTTATCGTATTGAATGGAAGAAAGTAAATGCCGCACATAAATATATTATTAAAGTACCAATATTATGTCATATATTTCATAATTATAGATTATTTATATTTTATAATCAATGTTAAATGACTAACGTGGATAATGAAACTCATTGCGTCGTGGAGATGGTACGTTGTACATACACATGAGAAATGGTATCATTTAATTAATGGTTAAATGATATTGAATTATATAGTATATTAATTATAAAGAATAATTATAATGTGATATTTATTATTTATATCCATTATATTCATCATTATACCCATTGAAATAAAGTATCGATGAAAAAAACTACACCACATCGTGGAGACGATAAGCCGTATGTACACACTCATAGTGATATTATTATTCATAGGATGGATAAAAGGAGTAATATGAGTTTAATATAATAAAAAAAAATCAAAAATAACATATGATATAGGAGATATAACAATAGTATAGAAACAAAACTGTAAATTTATGTACAAGAAGAAAAGAACATCGAATAAGTTGATAAAACAATAACATCTTGTTCAGGTATCTCATTTTGATTTGCACAAAAGGACTATGTATTATAGCATTATGCCGAATGTATTGCATCTAGGGTAAATTGATGGATGTTGGGAGATTAAATCTTCAGGTATATGATAAAATAAATGGATTTAGGGGTTTTAATAAAAGATAAATAGGGATTCACATTTTAAAGAGAGGCGATGGCATATTTAGAAACTACAAACTATTAATTTATTAGAAATTGATTTTAGATTCTAAAGAGATCTAAAGTTATTTTTTTAATATTTAAGAAAATTATGTGTCTAAATCCTCTCATAAAACTAATTTTACACATGTTTTATGTTTCTTTTAAACCCCATATATTTCATTTATCTTTATTTAATCTATTTAATTTTAATTGTATTAATAATATTCTATATATTAAAAGGTTATAAATATTTAAATATGTTATGTTAATTATAAATAAATGGATAATTAATAAAATCATAGACCTTATAATAATCCCTTTTTATTTTTTAAATTAATTAATGATTTTTCATTTTTTTAATACAATTTAATTTTATTGAAATATTAATTATGTTGATATTGTAACTATTCATTTAATAAATATTAAATAAAATCGAATAAGGAATAAAACATAAAATTAAAAAAATTGAATATAATAAAAAAATATCTTATATTATTATAAAATTCATGGATCATAACAATTAATTAAAATTATATATATATATATTAATTAAATTAAAACTAATCATGTTGATGGAACATGGAAATCGATTTTCTAAATCTATAAACCCACAATAGATTGACATGTGTTTATATAAAATTTTAATGTGAAAAAAATTATAATGACCTAAATTATAATAAATGAAAAAAAACATTATATATTAAAATCAATCAAACTTATAATTTTACAATATAAATTATTTTGATGAAAAAGGATTTTATTTAAAATTTAGTATTTTTCGGTAGTCATCAAAACATGAAACATAACACAAAAATTAAAAACTTTAATAAAAGTTAATTTTAATATTAATATTTAAAGGAATAAGTTTTATTTTATATGTTGAATACAAAAGAGTGTTAAAAATTTATTTAAAATGTGAACGCCGTCAAATAATGGAAAACCTGTATTTTTTTCAAAAAATTACTTATTACGAAGAATTGAATTTTGACTTATATCATATTAATAAAACACATAAGATGAATGTTGAGATTATATCGAATATATAAAATTTTAAATTTGGTTAATACTATTCATAACAACTAATTTAAGTACTATTTTATATATTATATTAAATATTGAAATTTTATTAATATATTTTTGATCTATAAAATGTTGCCATGCATGTAACGCATAACAACTCATTATTGTCAATAGAATAAGAATAAATATGTGTTGAAAAAAAAATATAATAATAAATAAATTTATATAGAAATGAAAATATTTTAAGGTGTGATGGTGTTACAGAAATTTAATTCATAAAAGTAGAATAAAAACATTTAGTATTATCGCTTCAAAAATTTTGGAAATTTGGTTTTACAAAAAAATTGTCTACTTATGAATACAAAAATTTTATAGAAAAATGAACCACAAAATTGATTTTAATGACCTTAATTGGTTTATTTTTAATATAAATTCGCTATTTATGATTTTAATCTATACTTATAAAAAATATAACATTTTAATTAATATAAATGAATGAACTATTTTCAATAAAATGTATTATATTACTTTTTTCATTCAATAAATTTTATATTTAAGAATATTCTAAAAAATTCATCCTAAAATAATTTTTACATAAGGAAAAAAATGAATAAAATTTCATCATATTAAAAATATATAATACATAAATAATTATTTTAAAAAAACTCAAATTATAAATTTAACCATATTTATGATGGTTAGTATTTTCTATTTATTATTACAAAATATTTAATATTATTATAGTGTCTATATTACTATGAAATATATTTCTTGAATATTAATAAATCATGGAATTAATTTACTATTATGGTTACATGGGTTATTCCATTCTTCCCCCTATAGAAAATTACATCCTCAAAATTATTGTAGCTGTTTAAACATGTGGGGAAATCATTAAATTATAGAATTTCATTTTTCAACATATTTGGTACTCATTTTACATTATCATGATTGTAATTAATTGCATACTCATAATTATTTTTTAATTATATCTATCTCTTATATATCCTAACAACTTCATTTTGAGTGAATATATAATTTACATTTTTGAACAATATTTATCTCACATGATTCATAATATAAATGTGTGCCTAATTTTTTTACGAAAACAGTAAAACCACCTGTTCAGGGTCAATTGTAGTATATTTTTTATCCTGTAGTTTATATATAGTTGAATCCTGATAAGTTTCATGACCATTCTACATTATTACGAAATTAAGTCCCTCTAATGAAAGATATTTTTATATAAATGAGCCATCATTTATGTTTAGAAGAGAAAAAAATGGGTATTTACTATTATTCTCTTCAATTTTAGGAAATATTCATCTCATTACATTATCTAAATAAAAAATACATATTTTCATTTGATTCTTTTTAGTTGGGAAGATAACTATGAAATGTTTTCCACAAACAATATAAAACAACTTATAAATGAAAAAAATACAATGAATAACATTTATGTTCATAGGTAATAAAAATTCATTAACCATACTATTCTTAGTGGAAACAATAGTTATTCTATATTTATTTATGATATTACCCATGATTGAAATGTATTTCAACTAAAATCCACACTTACTAAATTTTCAATATAAATTATTTTCATTTATTTTTTTCAATAGGGTCATTATATGTTTTTTATGATCCACATAAATTTTAGAATAAAGATAAAATTCATCAATAAATACAACCACACATGATTGAAAATTTTCAAGGAACAATCAATTAATAAGATTGATGAATATTACTAAATAATATTTCAACCCATTGTGAATAACCAAAAACATATAATTCCTATACATAGTATAAAATTTTTTGTTATGTATTTCATCCTCCATCACCTGAAATTGATTTTAACTATAACATAGGTTATCCGGGAAATAATAATGTTCCCTTTGGGATTATCAAACATTTCATTTATAAGTTATAATTGACACTTACTATTAACATTTATGTTATCAAAATACCAATAATCATTGAAAATATTCATAGAACCATCATTATTTATTACAAATAAAATAAGACCACCTCATGGTGAAGTGTTATAAATAATTAAACCATTAAAAAGAAGTTATTATAACTTCTTTTTTAATTATATAAACTCAAGATGAACTATTTGATTGGATGATTTTAAATTTGACATTTTTTCAGAATATGAGTCATTAGAAAATTCATCATCCTAGTATAGTATAATACCAAATAACTAAAAAATGAAATCATCTAGATATTCCCTTACCAATGTTATATCATAAATGGTAATTTTTTCCAAATTTAACAAATAGTAGAAATATATCATTAATTTCCATCTTTTAACAATTTCTCAACATATTGATATTTATAAATATTATGAATTCATTAATATATACAAACTATAACCCATTTTTTAAATATAAATAAATATAAAACATATCATTTCATGATAATATGAAGTGAATTCCGTGCCCATAATTATCTATAATTATATAAAGGGGAATGAAACAAGGTTTATAGGGAAAACCCTACAACATATGATAACTATAGTATATTTTTAAAATCTAATTTCCCTATTAGTACAACTAGTAATTTTTTTTTTAAAACTTTTGATTTCATTTCATTAATTGATATTTAAATACCAAAAAATTTCAAAAAAATAATATAATGGATCAATATTGAATCAAAAAATTAATTATAATAAATTGAATAAATATTTAATGTACCCATCTAAACTACTTTTGATAGCCCTATATAATCTATTGTAGTTGTAAATGATTTCACCACAACCTAATACTTATATTTATTCTAATTCTTGTCATTAATGATTTTACTACGACACATATCTATAATATATACAATTTCATTACATTTAAAATAAATTTCTTATTTATTAATTAAAATGGTCATACCACTTCTAGAAAATTTCCTTTTCAATCATTATCTATATTCCCAAATAGAACACATAAAAACCACTTAGTATATTTCTTATGACATTCCATATGGTTCCGACAACCAATCCTATCACAATCCACAAAAATGATTTTATAACATTCAAATTCCTCCAATAGACTCTTTCCAATTACCTTCTAGTTGGACTATTTTTTATTCTATCAGATGTTGAAAATATAGTGATCAGGCCAATCCATATCCACCTTAACATCATAAAGACGAATTTTCTTGAAATATGAAGTTGATGAATGGAAAATGATACATTATATCTTCTCATTATTCTTGAGTAAAATTGTATAATTTTGATGTTATTATGTAACATTCAATTTATTGAGTACCTTACCCATGTTGTGATGTTTTCATCATATGATTCCACTGAATTTTCTTGCATTCCCATTAATTCTAAGAATCGTTTTCCAATCCTATATTGTGTAATCAAATTCAATTTTTTATCAAGAAAAAGATCATTAATTTTATCCAATATGGATTCAATATATTTTCATTCCTTTTTATTATTATCCATTAATCACCATTGATTCTCTTCAGCATTAAAATGGTTCATATAATGATTTAAATTTTAACCCACTAAACAATCAATGAGTTTGGATATATTTTTTAGATATTTAATCCATACATATGCTACCACTGATTTAGAAATTTAATAGAATGTTGGTGGATTTTTTCTAAACAATTATCCCCTATAAAGTTGTTCATGTGTGACTTATCCCATTAATATCTATCATTGAAACAACCACTATTTATATCGTATTTCAACAAATCCATTAAATTGAAGAACTATGTAGTTCAAATTCCAATCATTTATAGTTTCCGAAAAACTTCGATATTGTCCTCTAATCACCTTCACGCACCATCATATTGGTTTACTTTATAGAAAATAATTTTGAACAAATATATTTTATATGAATAAAATTAGTAATCATTAAATGATATATCATTATAAAAATAATTATGATATCTTATGTGAAATTTAATATAATAAATTAATATATAAAGTTATCAAAAACATCACTCTAATACCATATATAAGATCCAAAACACCTAATTTCAACAAATTTTATATGTAGCGAATAATTCATTTCAATTAATTCTTAAAAACATGATGTTTTATAGATTTATATAATTGGATCAGAATCCAATAGAATGAAAATTTACTTCAATAAGTGAAAAAATCCACTAATTGTATAATTTTTAAATAATATAAATCATTTATGATAATTTTTTACCTTTTTATTAAAAAAATTCCAAATATTCATATTGACCTCATCCTTTCACCTAAAAATTAATGAAACCCCATAAAAAATACATCAAAGATTGGTTGGTCACCAAACGACATAAAATGACATATTTATAGAATGAAAGAAACTTTTAATTAATAAATATACTTTAGAAACATGTTCCTTTTTATAACAACCATCAAAGAAAAAAGTAAATATTTTATTACCCATGAAAAATTACTTCACTATCTAAATAGTTTTATAAAATTATTCTAGAAAAATATTAAAAGAAAAAAATATAACGTAAAAAATATTATTTATAATCATGAAAACACATTAACTTATTTTTAATAAATTTGACAATTTCACCCTTAATAAGTATCATAATCATTCTTTTAAGCATAACCATAGTAACCTACCTTTTAGAATCATATTATTTTTGAAAAACAACTCATGTTAACTACACAAAATTTGATGTATGTAAATTGGGACACTGTTTACATATCAATCATATAATCACTCTTACCTATGCAATATCCAACCAGGTAAAATCTAGTTATATCTTATGGGAAACCAATAACAACATAACAAAATCCATTTACTTAACGAATTGAAGTGATATATCATATAGATCTATTATCTTGATCCAAATCGACATCACCTGACATCATGATCTATATCCTCCTCATCCATTATCATAAAAAATTAGCAAGAATAATAACATGTATATAACACATTAATTTTTCATTTTTTTCATTACAATCATAAAAAATACACAATAAAATCATTTTATGATACTCATATATCTCATTCCTATAAACCCCAATTTTTTTATAACTAAAACAACTACAACAAAAAGAAAGCATGTATTTATTTGATTAAAAATTTTAAAATTTTATAGGATGCCTAAAATAATAAAATATTTATATAATGGAAAAAATAAATAGCAATGTAAATGTAAAAATAGAAAATTCATTTTACCTTATAACAAAATATTCTATATAACAACATTAAAGTATTTATTTTAAATCGTGTTTCATGTATATAAAAAGTGTTATAAAAATTCCATTCATAACTCATTTATTTTTACCTAATTAATTCATATAATAATTTTTATAATATTATCATGTAATAAAAAGATTTATATAAAACATATATAAATCATTTTAAATTAGGTTTTCATGGTAATGTGTCCATTACCATAAATCTTACTTATCAATCATATCTTTTAACTTCCTGAATAATAATCCTATTTAAGTTTTTTACTATATTAATATCCATTATACTGTTCATAAGTCAATTTATTTTACCTTTATTTAAATTATACATAGTTTATTAATTGATTTAGTTTACATCAAATATTTGGGGGATGTTTAGTTCATAGGTCCCAAATAAAATTGGTATTTTGACATCTATCAAAATGGGCCTTATAAAACCAATAAAATAATATTAATAAAGTTATAATTAATATTTTTATACTTAAATTCTACTTTAAGAACAATCAATGTAAGATGGTTATGGAAAATGAATTACGTCACAATTAAGGAGTTGGTGGTTCGAACGTATATATGAGTAACATTTTCATTTTTTAAATATCATTAGAAAATTATGATAAGTTTTATTTTACCCCAGTAAGATTATTATATTTTATTAAAAATTATATTTTTTAATTTAAATCTTTCTATATAAATGGATATTTTAGCAGTTAATGTAATATAATATATATCATCTCTCAAGGTGGTAATCTTCGATATACATTAGTGATGTTTTCATTTTTTATTTGGATTATGAATAAATATGTTGTAATACTATTTTATGTTAAAAAATTTAAAGATAACAATATATATAATATTAATAATTTATATCCATAATAAATTCAACTCATAAGTGGTGGTGAAGGAAAATTAATGGTATTGGTTCATGAGGTGTTAGTCTACCATACACAAGAATGGTGGTTTAGTTTAATATTAGTTAAAGAAAGAGATATATAAAAGCTAATCCATCATCCAAAAAACATATGGGTGTACAGGAGATACTGATATTATTATATAATAGTGTCTTTATGTGTTTTCAAGGAGGTATAAGATGAAATAAAAGTAATATGTTCTCTCAAAAGTTATATGTATTCATCGAAAAATATCTTTATTATCACTATAACCGTTAAATAAATGGTATTATAGACATATTAATACCTATAGTATATAGATAGGGATATTAAGATGGTATTTGGGAAGCGTTTTTTCAAATTAAATATTTTATTGAGAGTAATGAAAAGAGTATTTGGGTATCCTTTTATTTTCGAGGGAAACAGTACAATTTTTTCAAATGATTAAAATACATTATAGTCTTAAGCAAGAAAAATGTCTCCAAAAAAAACCAAACTTAATATTATATGATTTTGGAATTAAATAATTCCCAATAATAGGTGTTATATATATTTTTTAGATCATTTATACCCTTATCACATTAGTTTTACCGCAAAGAAAAATGTGTTAACCTAAACAACGGTACCTATTTATTTTATATTTTTACAATTAATAATGACAAAATAATTATTATGATCATATTAAAAAATACTAATTATTAAGAATTCATTAATATAATACATTTTATTAAATTAAGTCCATATAATTACAATATATAAAATTAAAAATAAACTCATAAAATGAATGAAATGTCGGGGTTTATAAAAAATTTATTTAAAAAAAAGCATTTTTGTACAAGAATCAAATAAAAAATTAATTTAAATGACCATATTTTTATTTATATTAACATAAATTTACTAAATTTTTTTTAAAAATTACATAAATAATATAACTATATAGTTTCTAGAAACAAAAATGATAATATTCTATAACAATCATTATTTTTCAATATTCATTAAAAATAGAACATTTTAGAAAATAACAAAGAAAAAAACCAATTATAATTTTTAAATTACTAATAATGAAATAAATTCATGTTTTTAAAAATTGAAATTATAAAATTTATAAATTAATCATTCAAAATATTTATTATATTTTAAAGAAATATTATAAATATAACTATTTTTTTATGAAAATTACTAAATAATCATATAGAGAATATAACTCTATAATGTCTAATTATTAAACATTAATAATGATTTAAAATAATTTAATAGTAACGTTAAATGGGTTATTGTACTCAATGTTTTCATCCACCATGCCCTATGACTGCCCATGTGTCCTCCACAGCTTGAAATCATTCTCCTTCCCAACATCATACCAAATCGAGGTACCACCATGTTACCATAGTTTTTTGAACATCACTAAATAAATATATTTTGAGTTTGGTATCCAAAAAAGATTTTTACATCATAAATATTTATCCATTTTAGGTTTATTATGTTAATATGGAATAATTAATTATATTATGTATCAATAACTAAGAAAATATTATTATAGTGTTCCTGAGAATTTTTATCTTTACCGTTAGCATCCTCAAAAATATCGAATTTAGGTAGAATTTCCCATATATTCTATAGTAAGAATAAGTGGTTAGTTTTACATGAATTATTTCATGGGTGTTATCACATTTTTCATGGAATGGTTCCCTTCTATACGAGTAATTCATATAGTCAACTATACAGAAGAAGAATGGTCTCTTAGACAAAACCTGTATAGTGGATCACTCATGCGAATTACAAACAGTAATGTTGGTGTCAAAAACCAAACCAAAAAAATATTTTGTAAAAGATAATAGTTATATATAAAATTATTACTCTGATTGGTTATTTCTAATAGAGGAGAAATATTTTTTGTATGAGTATCCTCTATAGGAGATGTGATGTTATAAACATGAGTCAGATTAGCATATATGTTACCAGGTTCATGGTGGTAATCCATGAAAACATCTAGTTTAAGATGGAATAGACTTCCCAACACTGTTAGGATTATATGACCCCCTAGAATCATTACTAGAAGTAGTATTTAAAAGAATTGGATGAATAAATTCCATGTTGATATTCTTAAAATCTCATTAACCATCCTCTTTTCTTTCAAATTCATAATATTTTATGAAATCCAATGTAATGTCTATTTAATTACCATAAAACAATTACCTTTTTAACATCCCTATAATTTATAATGGGAAAAATTATTGTGTTTATTACCCACATAAACCATATATGTGGATATAGAATTAAATTTTAAACAAAAAAAACTACTCCTTCAATGTGAATATATTTTTTCAGGACTTCAATCTAGGAATTCTGATACAAAATCAGAAATCTAGTAAGGCCATTACCACCCTAATTCACAGTTGAAGCAAGAGGAAATTGACAAGTAGTTTGGTCTGAATAAAAAAAATCACCTACTATTCTATCCGAACATTCATTATGGATTGGGAAAACCTAACCTGATTAATTTGAGTCTTTATTCTGGTATCTGTTCAACTTTAATTCTCATTTGTTGATTCATCCATTAATTTAGAATCATATTTTCAAGTCATATTTCCACATATTAGACCATTCATGGTTTCTAGATCAATGATACCAAAGGTCACCCATTCTCTTACTTGTAAGGATTCACCCCATCCAAATACCTAATCATCACTACACATAGATTCTTCCTGAGATCTATCAACCCCATTAGTATCCTATATAATAGGTACCCAAGATATAAAATTCCCAAACACATGACAATGCATATTAGAGTTATCACAAACAGCTCTCTATTTCATCAATCATCCAAATACAAAACTAATTTAAATTATTATAAATAGAAGCACATGTTTCTAATTTGAATTATTAGTTTTAATAGATTTTTGATTGCAACTCGAGCAATAAAATCAAGAAGAAGAGGACATAAATCAATCTCAATAGAGAAGCATGATCACCTCCCATTTCTAGATTCTGATTTCTCTATATATATCATTATATTAATTCATACAATTGAGTATATATCTTAAATAATTTTGGGATTCCAAAATTTTATAATAATTCTTTTAAGGAAAATAATATTTTTTGCGATCGAATTTTTGACCAATTTAGGATTGGAATATGAATATTATATTTGAATCCTAAAAAACACATTTTGATGGAGGAAAATATCATTCCCCATGCCTTCAATATAAGACATTTATATGGAAAGAAAAAATGAAAAATTATCATTTAAATCGACGTTATCCTCAAACCATTGATCCCCCAAATTTAATGTACATGTATAAGAAAATATTCAATTTTAAAATCAAAATATCTTTTTTGTAGTTTTTAATAAATTATACAATATTTTTTTCACTCAATGTGTCACTCGTCAATGATTTCTTGATATTCTTCAAGAAATGAAATCAACTGGTTTGGAATGGTTTGATATTTTGAAATGACAACTAGATCCATGAAATATAAAAAACCCTAATATTCCCTACTTTATTCACAAAGAAAAATGCAATCACATTTTTTTACATCCCTTTCTGTCACCATGAATCGATCTGAAATTAAGAATGTTTTGGCTATCATATAATTATTCAGACATTCAATGGGATCAAATTTCATTAATGAT
Source organism: Viscum album (assembly GCA_963277665.1). Taxonomy (NCBI): domain Eukaryota; kingdom Viridiplantae; phylum Streptophyta; class Magnoliopsida; order Santalales; family Viscaceae; genus Viscum; species Viscum album. The sequence continues at coordinate 1,842,310,963 of OY728132.1, read as the reverse complement.
CAAAAAAATATATCATCCAAATAAAACATAAATTTTGGATAGATTTCCATCAAATCAAATATCCAATTGCCATAATATTCTACATAGAGCTATCAAATCATTCCCCTCTAACAATTTTTATAAAATATTATAGTTATATTTATAATCATATAAAATATTTCATATATAGTTAGATTTATAAATATATTTTATCATAACCCAATATTGTAAATATAAACAAATATTTATTTGTAAAAATATTTATTTATATTTTCTATAATCATAAATATGTTTATTAGATTTATAAATTCTATATTAGATATAATTACTTTTTTACAAATATATGTTTTATTAATATTACAAGTATAATTATATTTATTGGGGATTTAATATAATAAATGATAATATATTATAAATAGAGGAATATTTATAAAAATAAAAATATTTATTTATTTTTAAAATGACATATACACTTTTATATATAAATGAAACTAAATTTTAAATTTTATATTTATTAGAAATGTTGTATCATATGTTAAAAATATAAATGTAATCATTATTTTAAATATGTGTTATGTTTTTTTATTTTTTTATTTTTTTAAATATGATTACATAATTTCAATTTGTTAAATTTTATTATATTTTGACATATTTTTTATAAACATAATATAAATAAATAAATTGTGGATAATATAATAAATTCATTTCAATTATAAGTGATTGGAACAATGTATGTGGCTTTTTCTTAAAATAGTGGAAGTAGATGTCTATAATGGTATAAGGGAGTTCAGACATTATAATAGTGTTATAGTTCACTCCAAACGAAAAAAGATTGACATTAGACTATGGGGGATTCTTGGACCGTGAAATTTAGGGGAACTAGGGAATCTTGATGCAATGAAGGGGATGTAAGGATGAGGATATGTTAATGACATAAGATGTTGTTTGGAGGGGGCTACCCCCAAGGTAGTCAAAATTTCGGGAGAGGGATAATCTGAGATGGTGGGATCTTTTTGAAGATGACTAATGAAGAAATAAATCCAAATATATCAATGTTAATTAGAGATACATAGGAGAATAATAGAAATAAATTTATATAATTTTATATAATAGGGACAATAAATAGAATTGAAAAAATAAAATTATAACAAATGAAAAAAATTATTTTAAATGATAGTATTGATAATATAAATTAGTAAATAATATTATTAATATAATTCAAAATAATAAAAATATTGAAAAAATTAATTTTAATATTAATATAAAATAAAATAGAGAATCATTATTATATACCAATAATAATACAGAAAATAAAATAAATATATAATAAAGTATAAATATAAATATTATCCAAATTACAATAAAAATAAAAAATCACTCTATTTGTAAATATATTAAATTAAAAAAAAATATGAAAATTATAAATATTTTATTAAAATCTATATGCATAAAACCCAGTTTTTATGGTTTTTATGATTTTTTTCATATTGTTTGACAACCGTGTGGTTGGATATATGTTATGTAATTAAATATAACACTTTATAAGTATTATCCATACATGAGATCACACTAGAAACGTTATTCATTTTAGAATGTACAATAAATTAAAAATATATATCTCACTTTCTCTCTAAAGTAAATTCTCTGATGATTCAGTCAAAAACTCAAACTATTCATACAGTTTTTTTTATCTACATGTCTTGTCCAACACCATCATTATAGAGGTCTATAAATAGAATACCAGTCATCCATAACCTCATAATTTTTTTGTCAAACACCCACCGATATGAAAAAATATTGATACATTGTTGTAACACCAAATACGACTTCCAATGGCTAGTCACCCTGGATCAATTTGTTCCATGATAGATTTATATAATGATCTCTAACCGATCATCAAAGACTCATTGATAATGTACTCAATACAATGAAATTTCATAATATCAAAATCTATAAGATTCTTTCTGTCTCTTGGAAGTTCTATCAGATGAAAATCCTTCTTCGAAAATTCTATAAAATAACCCATAAGAAAAACTTCTATACAATCTATAAAATTATTTTTGAATAATCATCATTATTTGGAAACTATGTCCTATGAAAAATAAATAAACATAAATAATATCAATAATCTCACTGTTTTAATTTACATCATTCTTGTCCATCCATATTCATATTTCAGTCACCAAGGTTTTGTACTCTATATAATGAAGGTTGTTCGGTCCTCCCTATGTGATCACACAAGTCTTATTGGGGAACAATGTTGTATCATATGTTCATTAACATTATGTTTTGTAAACATATCCACAATATTTTTATTCACAACAACCTTATGATGGTTTAACACTTTAACCTCTAGAAAACATCAAATGATGTGATACTTCTATTCAATGTGTATAATTATTTCATGAAAAAATGGTTACATGAAAGATGATTGAAATTATGAATATCATAAAATAACAATACACAATATAATCAATTTATATTTTCCTTCAGTAATCACATATACCATAACAAATATTTCACTAAATCAGTAAAAACAATGTTCTCTTCCACTCTTGTAGATAAATAACCAACTTGATGTAAACATGGAATATTAAGTAATATTATTCCTCCAAAAATAAAAAATAATTCACTATTATTTTAAATGAGTCCACATCACCAATAAAATATTAATCTAAAAACTTTTAAACTAACAATCATCCTTGAGATAACATGTTCCATCCATAAATTATTTTAACAATCATAAGTTCCATTTCATTAATTTACAGTGTTTTCTTCTTGGATTTAACATGAAAAAATAAAAAATCGCCAGAAAAAAAATATTTGGTCGAGTTATAAACATAGTATACATAAAACTTCTCGGAGACAAAGAATATGAAACCATCCTTATGATAGTTAAATCTCCACCCATTTATTGTGCATGAGGTTTTAAATGAACTAAGTGATTAGCGACAAGGGTATATATAGGTTTTTAAATAAACCTTACAAATCATTTCATGATTTTTTAAATTTATTAATTCTAGGATAAAATTATTTTAGATGATTTCCAATCCCTCTAAATTGTCATCCACATGACATTATTAGTGTTCCCAAGGTCCTTCATCTTTAACCATCTTTATAGATTCTTATTATGTTTCACAATCTATTGAAACCCTTGACGATAAATCAATATCTCATGTACATATAACAATTATATGTGATATGTTCCAAATTATCATTTATTTTTGTAACAATAGTGATCATAATCCATAAATTAAAACATCCATGAAATATGAATGAGCCCAATAAATACTTAACATTATTAAATATTTTAGTAATCTGTGAATACAATTTATCAACAAACCGACCATATACTTCTTTCAATGAACATTAAAACCCTTCGACTAAAAGAAATAAATTCCATCATATAAATCTCCTAGATTAAAATCTCACTTTAGAAACATATTTTACAATTCTTGATAATTGGAAACCACAATGATATGATCTATTAAAATGGTTTTACAAACCAACAGTGATAAAATATCAAAAAATTCAATCCATTCATTATTTCTAAAAAACATTCTACTCCAACATATATTTTATCACATTCTTATGTCATATTCAAATTTCCTAAAAAAACCTATTTATTTGGATCCAACATTACTTTTGGTATCTCAGCCAACTCCCTTGTGTTACTGAGTATTAAGGGATTAATTAACACTTCCATGGATAACTCACAATATTCAGAGTCCCTTAGAATAAATTCTTTCTCTAGAATATATGGTTCTAAATATCGTATTTGATGTAATAAGTTCATATTAGCCCGAAACCACTGAATGTGATTTATGATACAAGTGGGTATTGTCATCATAACCACATGTTCTTTTTTCTGATCCTCTCTTCTCGAAAGATTTTTTTCTAGGATCATTCTATATGATCATTATGTATCTGGTAATCTTTTATTTAAACCTTCTCCATATATCAATAAGTCATTCAACTAGTCATTTTCTAGTACCCTATTTATCCCAACACTATCCTATAATGTTCTTGTATTTAATAATTATCCATTAAAAATTGTTTGATCCTTATAAACATTTATTTTTGAACTATAATCAAATTAATTCTTATCTTGGATATGATATTTCCCGAGAAGTTCCCAATTGAATAAAATAACATGGCCCTAAATGAATGTTATCTTTTAATCAACCCATAGGCTATAAGTAAATTATCATCACAAAATCCTTTATGAAATTAATCTTTATAATTTTATCCTATTTTATCTATAACATTTTAATAAATTTTAATACATCTAAAACTTCCAACAATGTTGATATTGTTGAACTCTAATATTTTACTGATTTTTTTTCAGAATGTTCTAAACCCCCATCTAATGTCGAAGATCTATTCACCAAGAAATGTTTTGTATTCAATGATTCTGCACAAATTTATATAGGTGTTCCTTTTTGAATCCTAGTACTATGATTATTCTTTACAATTTTATGATTCATTATTCGATAAATTCCATTTTTGGTTAATTCTCCATAACAATCGTCTCATTATTGATTCCCTTCATCATAATGAAATTTGGAAAACTTGTTTTTGGGGAATTACATGACGCCATTTTAATTCCATATAAATTAGTTCATTTTATCACACCATTTTTTTTCTACATATTCCCATCATATAAATTAGTGAAAACATCATCATTATGATTTTGAATGCATATATAGAACTTGTGTGTAGGATATTTAATAAAGGTCAAAATGTATTATGATCCTCTATTTATGTTAATACTGTATGGACCCAAAATATCAAATTGGTCAATTTGTAACATATTATTCATTAGATTTATTTTATCCCTCTTAATGGAAATAAATTTTTTCCTTACAAAAAACTCTTACATCTTCCATTATCTATATGATCTAGTTAAAAAATAATATTCCTTTATAGAACATTATAATTTTTATCATTCATAAAACCAAAACTATTTTGGCCTCTTTTTTACATCAAATGAAGTCATTCTGATAGTTTCTTCTTCAATAATCATTATTCGATGAAACACATTAACATTTTAAAATCTGCATTCAATTACAATAGAACCTTTACATATCTTGTTGTCTTTATTATAATATTTTTTAAACATTAAAAATCAAGTTATCCTACAAAAATGCAGTTCATCCATAGACCTGGAATATATTTAACATCATTTAGTTTCATGATAATTTAACATCCCATTCCAATGTTCACGTCACTTTTCCTAATAATATCCAAAGATTCGTCATCCAGTTGATGTACTCTTCCCCAGTTCCCTTGTACATAGTTAACCATGACCTATTTTGGCTGGTTTAATGAAAATATTTTCTTGATCTAATAACCAAAAATTATTCAATAATTATTATTCAAAGTATCAATTTGGACCGCCATCTGTTGAACTATATTTGTTTTAAAATCATGAAGTGGAATCCTTATTTGGATTAAAACGTCCCCTTTTTTCAAAAAATCTATCATTATCCAACCAAACCTATTGATTTATATAAAATTATTCTTAGGGATTAATCCTTTAATGATTTCATGTTATAATGGACAATCTCATAAATTTAACATATCCATCCGATAACATTTAAAATACATCCAAATTGAGTTCGAAAATCATTCAACTTCAACTCATTATTCTATGTAAAGTGAAAATTTTAATCTAATACGAGATCGACCATCCAACATGATTTTTTATGAGTTTTCACCATGGAACACTATCATTATAGAAGCGATCAATTAAGAATTAATGAAAATAATTCATCTTAAAATGTTAACTTCAAATATTATAACTTCTTTCAGGTAATGTATCATTTATTCCCATGATTGGGAGTGAGAATTTTTTCTAACAACCGCTTGTCGAACAATATTATAAAACTAAAAATAATCAAAGGGGATGACAGATTCACATACATTTCATCCAGACCATTCAGAACCACTAAATTAGTTTTCTTCTCTCTTATATTTAATGATATATTTCTTAGAATAAACATCCAAATTATAGAAAAATACTTCATATCCCACTGCCCCCTTGTCGAAGTGTCTATTACTTCAATACACATCATATCGAATAAAAAATATATATCTATTTTTATGAAATATTCTTATAGATTAATTAATAAAAATAAAATGTTTATTATATATAACATATTAGTACACTCTCTTCATTCATCTAATTCCATTCTTATAATTATAGGATACCAACTTATATAAATTAAATTTCATGAAATATCCATGTATATTTATTAATAATTATTATTCAATTTATATATTTTATTATGATGTTTTTTATATTTACATAATTTTTTTTCATCCTAATTTTTGTGGTCATAAAATTCATAATCTCTAAAAAAATAGGTAGGTTGATCGTGGTAAACAGTGTATTGGATATGTAGTTACTAGAATATTAATAATTCTATAATAATTATTTTTACAATTTAAATATTATTTTATGACCATTATTATATGTAATTCATTAAAAATTACATACAATATTTTTAGTTCGTGGAAAGCCACACGTACAAATAAGTGACGTTTTAATTTCCCAATTTATGTGAGAGAGAAAATGTAAATAATAGTATATATTTTCAAAATGATAATTATAAAATAAAAACATATATGCATATATATATATATATTAGTTAAGTGAATCCTTATAACCACCCAGGGATTTCATTGATGAAATATGATATATGTCACTTTATAGAGGGGGTAGTCCTCATTTATGGTTGAGAGGAATTTTAATTTTCTATTCGATGAAAATAAGATAGAAAATGGTTGTTAAAAATATATAGTAACATTTATGTATATAATTGGTAACAATTTCATTATGATTTAATTTTTTGAATATATTTGACGTATTTCGAAGAAGAAAGAAACATTAATGTTTTGGTTATATGATTACATATAACATCTGTAACTACACTTAGGTTACTCGTTAATAATTATTGAATTGAAATTTTTGGAATACAGCAACCAATTAGAATTTGGAAATAGAGTTATATGGTGATATCATTATATATAGTTCAATCAATGGTTTTAAAATTGTGGAGAAGTGAGGGGTGAAGTACTTCATCTATAAGTGAGGTGATTGACACTCATGTAGAATTTTGATCCTTGAAAATATTATTAAGGTATCATTCAAAGAAAAGGGTTTAAAATCGAATTCATTAAAGGATGAGATAATGATAGAAGAATGAAACTCACAAAATAATATTACACATAACATTATGTAAACTTATCTCATAATTTTAAAATTTTAAACTCATTTAACCCCCTACCAAGGTGACTATCCTTTTTCCATGGTATCATATCATTATGAAAGTATATTTAATTGACCCTAAAAAATATATAATTTTTATTTAAAATATGAAAATAATTTTTCAATATTCAGTTTTTAAATGTGTTAAAAATTATTTCAATTTAAATATATAAAATGTAATGAAAATATTTTTTACAAAAACTAATTTTTAAGTGTAAAAATTGAATTACCACAAATTTAAATATAAAATTAATACTCATGAAAATTATAGTTTATAAATAAAAAATATAAGTAGTGTGAATTTGAAAAAGTAACAAAATACAATGGAATGATTTATCTACTCAAAAATAATAATTATTATAAATAAATATTTATATGAATAAAACAATTTCTAATATTGAATATAATGTCAATATAAGACTATTAAATAATTTATATTTTTTGTTGGTAATATATTTAATATATAAAATAGGTTCCATATATTTTGAGTTCATTATAATAACATGATATTACAACATAAGTGTAAGTATTTTCGAAAACCAATATTTTTTACTATTTACACAAAAATTATCTAATTAAATAAAATATGAAAAACATAATCTAAGATAAATTTGACATAATTAATTCATAAATTAATCCCATTTTATGAAAATATAATTCCAAAATTTACAAATTTAAAATAAAAATAAAACCATATAAATCTTATAATGAATTTTTTAAAAAATAATACTACTTTATTTTGGATAAAATATTTGAATAAAATTTTATATATGTAATATGAATCACTGAAATATAATTATAATAATTAATAATAAATTTATTTTTTTTAATATATGTATTAAATATGTTTCCACATTTACCACACCTCAAACAAACCTTGTTCTCTCAATTTTATTCATTAATAAATATGTCAGGATATTTTTTCGCATATAATTTTTGTATTTACATTCTAATTATAAATTAATTTACAACTTCTATATAGATTAACTAGGTGGGATTAATTATTTTAAACTATCTTTATATAATAAAATATTTGAATTGGTATTTCCTTTTATGATAAATTTTCTTCTAATTGTCCCACCACAGGGCTGAAAACATGACATGCATTAGGTTGAAATTTTATTAATGGAGAATCACTAAATAATGGTGAAGTAAAGAGGGAAATTGGAGAAAACCAATATTAGAGATATTGGAGAATGTGTGAAGAATATTCATAATAAAATACAAGAGGTTATGTGTTGGTTATCTCTCAAATTTTTCATGTTGGTCATAATGAACTCTTCCACATCAAAACTATAAAGTCAAATTTTATAATACATGCTCCTTATTATAGTGCTTCTGAATAAATGAACATTTCAAAAGGGGTAAACACTTAGTCTTATCAGTCTTTTTCTTACTGAGATTCACCTCTTATTGGAAGAGTGATCATGAATGGAATAATCCCTAAGGTTTTAATAGATAATGATGATGTTAAAGAATGAGTGAACCTATAATAGAATTCTATCATTGCGTGAGTCATAATCATGATAGGGTAATTATATGGAAGTATCATGACCTTTCCTAAAGGGATAATGAAATTTATGGATTTAACAAGTTGAGGATTACTACTGTGGATTTAGGATTCTACCATGTGGGTTTCCCCTCGAATGAATTTAATCAAAGAGCAGGGAGCCTAAGGTTAGTCTTCAAAAATACCAGTTCTCTAATAATTCTATAATTGGATTTTAAATTTTATCCTGATAATGTCTAGAATACTCATACAAATATTCCTATTTTCATAGGTAGTATTAATTATTTGTTTATGAATCCATGGATTTTATGGGAAATAGTTTCATCTCTGATTACACCCATTATAATAGATAAGAAAACAAAAAATCTGAGATATAGACAATATTACAGGATCCTAGAGGTGGATAAAATGTACAATACTTCATTGGTAGGGTAATTTCTAAAAACTAGGGAATGTATCATTTATTTTGATATCTAATATGAGAGGAAAAAGAAATTCTATTATGAATTCAGATTCGCTGGTCACCTGGTCTATGAATAAAATAAGGTTAATGAATGCGGAATTTTCATGACTTGGGGGCATGATGATGCCACTTGTAGAATGAATAAAATCAATGAAAATGTTTTTTCTCTAATTATTTGAGAATTATAAATTTTGGAACCTCCAATTAAGGTTATAATATAAATTTTAGGACTGGAATGATGGATGACACCATGATGTATTACCTAAATGGAATCTCTTGAAATCCCTCTTCTTATTTTAGAAAAATATATTAGTGGTCAATAATATAATATTTTACCTTATTTTTATAATTAATGATGAAAAATATGCTAATTACTTTCCAAAGAAATTCAAAATCAGTTAGAAGATGGATATTTTCCCTAATTTCGACACATGTTTCCTTCCAAAAAAGATGTAGTAACATAAGTGAGCACTAAATTAAATCCACATAGGAACAACTTTCACACACAACTTCTAAAAATCATGACTTGGAATCAATCCTTGTTTATTCACCCATAAGTGTGGTTTCTCATGTTTTTAATTATGAAGTGCCAGAGCATGAAAATAATATATATTATAATGGAAGGTTGATTGAAATTGTTGACTCATGAAAAAATAGGCTCAAAAGACATGATATTACACTAGTGAAAATTAATATAATATTACATAATTTAATGTGGATACATGGGGGTGAGTTGTCGATGTGAAAAAAGATTGTGAAAAGATTGTTGATAGTGAATTTCACACTAGTATTTCATGGATAATTTTTTTGGAGGGGATAATTAGATCTTATGTTATTTTTTGAACATTTAAGGATGGAAATTATTTCTTTTTCTTATTTGATGAAGTGTGGTTGATAAGGAAGTGTCGTTAGTTTTTCAAAATTTCAATTAAAATTTTTGTTCAATATCCTATGACAATGGGATTATGTTGGTTATCTGGAAGATTAATTAATTAATGGTTACTAATTTATTGGATTTATATGTGGAAATGATATATTTCATTATCATTGTAATATTTATTAAATTAATTATGAGTAATTAATTTTGGTGAACTATCATTGACATTTTATCTGAAGATAGTACTGAATTAATGATGTTACATGAGTTTTTGGGATTGAAGAAAGTCAATTTTTTTGAATTATAGAATTTTATAGAATCTATTAAAAAATAACATTTCAATGAATGTCAATTTTCTACATTAGACTTCATTATAGGGTTCTTCCAAGGGTTATGGTGGATAAGGAAAAGATAAATAATTTTATTTCATTAAATTGGTGAAATTTAATACCATATTTTCGATAGAAAAAGAATAATTTTGAATAAATATATTAAATCTCTAAATATGATTTATTTGTTGAATTATGGTGTAGTTATAATAGAATATGATGAAGTTATCTACATATTGGTGGATGAATTGAAATTTTTTTATCGTTTAATTTACTCTATATTCTCCTAAGGTGGTGGGGGAATGTTTGAAGGAAGGAAAGATGAAACATAGTCTGAGTTTCAATGATTGTTCATTAATTTATTGTATGAATAATATATAATTTGATATAAATTATTTATATCATTTAATTTATCTTGATATGTAAAATAGTTTTAATTCCCCATTTAGATTTTATCTTATATAAGGCAACATAATTAATTTTTATAGAATTCTTCATGGATTGTGACAAATCAAAATGAGGTCATTCCACTGACTAGAACTTTTCACCATCATCGTTCCATATTATAAGCATAATAACCAAAAACTTCTTTGATATCATGCTAAAGGGAATATGGGTAATTAATTTTCCTGAGGGTTATTCAATATTGGGTAGATAGTTCCATATAGTCATTAAAATTTTAAATAAAACATTCTCAACCTCGCTAAATTGAGATTTGTGTCTTTTGTTTCATGAATTAAAATTTAGGGGGGTTTTTATAATACAACAAAATAGATTCCCTTGAACAGATCATCAATTACCAAATTGTAATAAAATTTTGAAAATATCATATTGAGATGTTTCATTATTATATTGGATATGAATTTTTTATATAGTTATTATTTGATCAATAATTATTATTATAAAAATATTTTATTATCTATTTTCCATGAGATACAATTTTTTTTATGTGATTTTAAAAAAAACATTTTATAAAATATATTTAGAATAGTATGGGTATTGTAAAATGGTTTAAATTATAGTTTATTGGTTATTAAATTTTTTATTATGTGCGTTTGTAATAATGGTTTTGATGAGACATAATTTGAAAACCTATTATTTTCTACAATGGTAGTGTATGGAACATAAGTATTTTGTGTTATAGAGGAAAATGGTTGAATGGTAATGACTCAATCAGTTTTACCATAATGAAGATGAGGTGGAGTTAAATTTCTGAACATGTCATGAGTTAGTTTAAAATTTATCAAAAAGCTAGTGATGTATTAAATATTATCAATTATTAACAAAAATTAATTGAATGATTAAATACTGAAGTACTGTTAACATTTTTATTATTTTCTGGAAATATGGAGTTTCTTTTGATTTTCATGAAATTGAGGGTTCCTTGGTTTTTCAAAAATTGAGGATTTTGTTTTATTTTTTCCAAAAATAGAGAATATTTTCAAGTAAATTGGGAAAAAGTGTAGTATTTTCATAGAAGATATTTTTGGGGAGAATAAATATTTTTAAAAATCATAGTACATGAATAATCTTATTTGGTTCTTTATAATAAATATAATTTCATTTAATTATTTTTTGATATCATAAATTATGAAAAAGTTGATTGAAATTATTTTTTAAATCAATGTTTTGAATTTAACTTATTTCATTTATCATTCCAATTTAGAATTTTAAATTGTTTTTTTCTTTCATATGTGGATATTTATATATTGTACTAATTCTAAAAATAATATACATTTTGTAACAAAAATTTATATGTTACCTTTGGAGGACATGTAGATAGGATTGGTCATGATTAAGGTAATGAAATGTTCTCTTAATTTTTTAGTGGAGATAAGTAGATCCCTGATAGAGACATGACTAATGAATTTTATGTCTCAAATATGAGTCACATTTATTTTCACGATGTCTACATGTATTATTGTACGTTGGATTTTTATTTTTAATATCTTATTTTGTTTCTCATTTGAAGACAAAAAATTAGTAATTTTATTAAATTTATTATGACTCACTACTAATATTAGGTTTTGGATTTGAGGAAAATCATTCCCTATATGTTTCTATTGTCACTAAACCAATGTTTATATCTTATGAATATTAGGGGAATGTGATTAAGGTTTTATTGAACTCTTATTTGGGTCTAAAGATTCATTTCCATAGATAATGATAATATAAACTCTCTATAAATTTATAAAAACAATATTTATAATCGTAATCATTCAATTATACTCAATATTATACTCCCTAAAAATAATATGTCAATATATAAGAAGCATGTTAACATTCAAGGGAATATATAGTTAAACTAAAATGGTTCTTTTATCTGATAATCTAAATACCACCACACCATTGTCTCACTCTCCAAACCCATATATAATATTAATATATAATAAATCATAATAAATAGAAAAAATTATACTTATGCAATTTGTTTCTACTAAACTATTCACCCTTATATCTCACCGACATACATATTATCACTCACATACCCACCCATAATTGTATACCATAACAAAAGAAACTACATATGATGACCACATCTATATATCAAACTGTATAACAAATGATTTTTTAAATCATCATGTTATATCTAAGTCCATTACATGCATCAAAAATAGACATAGGTATATAACCAACCATATGACTACTTTTTATATTTCATATTACAAAACATTTATTAGTAACCACATTACATTTCCAAAATTTAATATTGTTGGTCATTATTTACAATAATTTCACTTCCCTTTTTCATCCACTATTAACATTCACATCATTCATTATTTACATTAATTCCTTGATTAGAATTCTCTTACTATAAAAAAATAAAGTATTCCATATTAATGAATATTTTTAAACATAAATATTTTTTAAAAAAATCAACATAACCTTTTCACATATCCTCATGTTCTAGTAATTTATTTTATTCAGTTATATTCTCACATACCGGGAATCTATGACACCTCATCAACATAAAAATTTTCCATGTCACCACCTTATTAAAAGACACTATGACGTCATACATTAATATATTTTTTTAATATTGAGCTACCAAATAATTTCCAACCTCTAGAAAATCTTAATAGTGAAAGTAAATACACATTCTTCTGCATAATAAATATGAGAATTTAAATTTCCTGCCTCAAACAAAGAATTAAATGTCACAATAAAAAATCTTGATGGATTTTGAAAATCGGTCACTTAAAATACTTCAAGGAAAATTATTGAAAATATATAATACATAATCTAAATATTAATAATTTAATTTGTCAATACTTCAACCACATTAATGTGATATTGAGACAAAAATACCTAGGAGACTATAAAAAGGAAGAATAGTACCATATATTATGATTACATATTATCATAAATTTAGGTAATAAAAAATCCACCAAGGTTACCCAGAACCACTATATAAAATATTCAAAATCCCCTTTGGTTTCAAAATGGATGGGGGAATGGAATTATTAAAATTGTGTGTTTGAATTTATAATTAAATTCTAGGCGGAAAAGACTATGGCTTATTGACTTAAAACAGGTTATGGTTTTTCATAGTCAATAATTATAAGAAAAACATATTTTCATTAAAAAAAATCTTTTAACTATTTAACATTTACATTCATTACAAAGTAATTTGTTTAATCTAAAACCATATTGTTTCTATAATACCAAGACATTATATAATTTTTGATACATAAAATCATGATAAAATAATGGTAGAGTGATTATTAAACTATTCTATTTTATAACCCATATCCTCAACCATGACATGGTTACATTTTGTGATTTGAATAATTACTCGAAAAAACACATACCTAAAAAATTATAAGAAACCCATTTGTTTCTGACAAATAATGTTGTGGTGGAAACCCCATGATGAAGATTTATCTCAAAAATGGCTAACCTAAACTCTAATAATTTTACACAAAACTATATCCAATCAAAAATGAGGATAACCAAAACTATGATCAATATAACAATCATATGTTGTAGTAAGGAAATATCTATGTTTGGTTATATCCAGAACTTATATTCACACTCTAACAACCATAATAAATATACAAAATCACCACAAATTCATCATAGACCACATATACCTCAATTTATGGGACCATGTAAATTTTTGAATGTACATATATATATCAAATAAACGTTTTACATTTTTGAGAATAAAATAATTTTATGAAATGAATAGGACAAATCAAAATCATTACTAACACACGATATCAGAATCAAAAAGAATCATTACATTATAAAGTATTATATAATACATAGAATATATAGATCAAATTATATTTTTTATATCACAAATATATCTTATACCATGATTAGAATCATGTTTAAAAACATCTCTTGATACTGGATATATTTGTGTGACAGAAATAACCATATAAATTCCTACAAACAATCATTCCATGATAAAAAAACACAAATGGAATTATACATATTTCTATAGATTTTTTGTACAATTATATACCATAATTGGTCGATCAAAAACTAGTGTATCCTCTTAAAAATTTGAAATACCACTATTAAATGGAACTAGAGTTAGGATGAAGATATCTCAAAAAATGGAAAATATATAAGACATCATGAATTTTATCAATTCAAGATGAGGGAACCAACTGATATTCCACCTCTGTGACATGATATAGTAATATATACCCCAAACCCTAATACATGTATATAGTGTTAAAAACATTTTTTCCAAATTGGATTTAGTACCAACAATAACAATAAATACATAATGAATCCATAATGTTGATTTTATTTGTGAGGATTTTTAACATTCGTATATTTATATTATATTTTATGTTTATATTTTAAGATAATTAATAAAAACCATTACTTAATAATGAAGAAACATTAATTTCATGTACACTTTTTTCCAAGATAACATGTTATTATGTATAAACTCCATCTTCGGTCATAAAAATAATTTTCTTCATTTAAAATGATTCAAAATATCGAGAAAATTGACATCCTAATGAACCTACCCATCCATAAGCTATAAGAATATAATTTGAAATCATGGGATGAGAAAAATAGAGCTTATTATGGGATATTGAAACATGGGAAACAAGTTCTTCCTTAGAAACACATAAAATCCCATACGAAGTCTTCCTTTTCACAAAATAATCCTTAATGTCATAAAAATAAAAATCACTAGTGAAATAAATATTTCCTAAATAAAACCATAAAAACTCATAAAACAATAGAAACACACGATAATATCCTCAGATGTCATATTAAAAACCCATGATAACTTATATTTCACCCTTACTCAAATTACTAATAATTAGTTATTTATAATAAACATTTATCAAGAGAATAAATAATGACAAAGTGTATTGTATGGATATATCTTGATCCCGCCTATTGTAAAATAATATTTGACTGATAATTTACATAAAAAATATATATTGAATCACTATCTTTTAATTATAATAATGATTTTAACCTATAATGAAAACAATTTCAAAACATCTCCAAAAACAAAAAGTCAAATCCCTTTCTTTCGTTATCTCTTTTAAAAAGAAAATTTTCCCACAAAACCAGATACAAATTTACTTTCAAAATGATGAAGAAATAAATCATAATATTCATAATTGATAAAGGTATGTATCATTGTTAAATGTGTTCTTGTGTTATAGGAAAAAAAATACTATTTTTATACCATTATAATGTAGTAAAAAATTTCCAATGAGGAAAATGTTAAAAAATCTATTTGAAACCATTGTAATGAAAGAAAAATATATTTTAAATGAACATAAAAATAATTATATTATTTAAAATAACATTCCTAAAACAATATAGAATATTTTAATATGAAATATAAATATCTACAAGAAAAACATTACAGGGACTGTTTAAAGATAATCACATTACATGGACTCCAAACTCGCCACAAACATCTCTAACTTTACTAAATAATAAATTTTATTAATTATTTGGATTACTAAAAACAATATCCCTGTTTTTTTATTTATAAATATTATTCAATTTAAAAATTTTATTACCATGTTTTATTTTTTTACTTCAGTGTTTTTTAAATATTATTTTCGAGGTCATTCAATTCATAATCTTGAAAAAAAATTGGTAGGTTGATCGTGGAAAATGGTGTATTTGATATATAGTACCTAGAGTATTCATAATTCAGTAATAATTATTTGTACACTTTTAATATTATTTTATGAAAACTGCAATATGAAATTCATTAAAATTTACATAAATATTTCTAGTTTTTGGAAATTCACACCTATAAATAATCGACATTTCAATTTTCCAATGTTTGTGAGAGAGAAATTTTTGATAATAGTAAATATTTTAAAAATAAAAATTATTTAATAAAAAATAATATACAAATATATATTCATTAGTTCGATCATTATAACCAACCAAGGATTTCCTTGATTAAAAATGAAATGCATCGCCTTATAGAGAAAGTGGTCATTATTTATGCATGACAAGAATTTGAATTTTCCATTCGATGAAAAGGAGATAGAAAATAGTTGTTAAAAATTCGTAGTAACATATATGTATATTATTGGTAATAATTTCTTTATGATTTTATTTTTTGAATATAATTTATTTATTTGGAAGAAGAAAGAAACTTTGATGATTTTGGTTCATTGATTACCAAAAACAACTGTATCTACACTTAAGTCTCTCCTTAATAATAATTGTATTGAAATTTTCGAATATGAGAACCAATTTGAATTAGGGAATAGAGTTTTTGGGTGATTTTATTATATATTATTCAATCAAGGGTTCCAAAATTATAGAGAAGTTAGGCGTGAAGTACTTTTTTATAAGTTAGGTCAGTGACACTCATGTAGAATTTATATCCTTTAAAATAATATTAAGGAATCATTCAAAGAAAAGGGGTTAAAATAGAATCCATTAAAGGATGAGAGATTGATGAAAAATGAAACTCACACAATAATATTACATATAACATTATGTAACCTTATCTCATAATTTTAGCAGTTTAACCTCATTTAACTCCCTACAAAGGTGACTATCCTTTTACCATGGTATCATATCATGATAAAAAAATATCAAATTGTCCATAAAAACCACTTTTAAATTTTTATTTAAAATATGAAAATAATTTTTCAAAATTCAGTTATTAAATGTGTAAAAAATAATATTCATATAAATATGTTAAATGTAATGATTATAGATTTTATAAAACATTAATTTTATGGGTAAAAATGGAATTTCCACCCAAAATATATATAGAATTTATACTCTTGAAAATTATTGGTTTATTACAATAAAATATGAGTTTTGTGAATTTGAAAAAGTTATAAAATATAATGGAATAATTTATCTACTCACAAATAATTATTATTATAAATAAAACATTATATAAATATAAAATTGCCTAACCTAAATTTATAATATAAATATAAAATAATTAAATGATTTATATTCCTTAATGGTTATATAATTATTAAATAAAATAGGTTCCATATGTATTTTTTTCATTATAATATCATGATAATACAGTAAAATTGTAAGTATTTGCGAAAAGCGGTATTTTTCACAATTCAAACTTAAATCTTCTATTTTTATTAAATATAAAAAATATACCCTAAGATAAATTTGACATAATTAATTCATAAATTAATCCAATTTTATAAAAATAAAATTCCAAAATTTATAAATATAAAATTTAAATAAAACAATATAATTCAAGTAAATAATTTTTTAAAAAATAATACTACTTATTTTTGGAAAAAATATTTGTGTAAACTTTTATATATTTAATATGAATCAATGAAATGTTATTATAATAATTAATAAGACATTAATTTTATTTAATATTTTTATTAAATATGTTTTCACATTCATCCCGCCTCAAATAAATTTTTTTCTCGCAATTTTAATCATTAATAAATTTATGACGATATTTTTTCACATATCATTTTCATATTTCCTTGTAAACTATAAAATAATTTATAACTTCCATATAAATTATCTAGGTGGGATTACATATTGTATAATATCTGTATATAATAAACTCTTTTAATTGGTATTTTTTCATTATAAATTGCCTTGTAATTGTCCCACCTCAGGGCTGATAACATTACATGCATCAGGTAGACATTTTATTAACAAAAAATCACTAAATGATGGTAAAGAAAGAAGGAAAATGGGATAACCCCAATACTCTATATAATAGATCATGTTTGAAGAATATTCATACTATAAATACAAGATTTTATGTGTTGGTTATCATTCAAATTTTTCATGTTATTCATAATGAACATTTCCACCTCAAAACCATAAACTCAAATTTGGTGAGACGTGGTCCTTCATATAATTCTTGTGAATAAATGAACATTTTAAAAGGGGTTAACGCTTACTCTAGTTAGTCTTTATCTTAATTAGATTCACCTCCAATTGGAATAGTGATCAAGAATGGAATAATAACTCATGTTCTAATAGATAGTGATGATGTTAAAGAATGAGTGAACCTATAAAGTAATTCTATCACTTTGTGAGTCGTAATCATGAAATGGGTAATTATTTGGAAGTCTCTTGAACTTTCTGAAATGGTTAATGAAATCTACGAATTTAACAAGTTGAGGATTACTGTTGTGAATTTGGGATACTACCATATGGGTTTCCCTTGAATGATTTTAATCAAAGAGCATGGATCCTAGGGTAAGTCGCCTAGAATCCTATTTCTCTAATAATTCTAGAATTGGATATGAAATATGATCATGATAATATCTATAATACTCATAAAAATACTTATATTTTCATATATAGTAGGAATTAGATTTATTGAAATCCATGGATTCTATGAGAAATAGAATCATCGCGGATTACATCCATCAGAATGGATATGTATACAAAAAATATTAGATTTAGTCGTTATTCCAGGATCTTGGAAGAGGATAAAATGTACAATACTTCATTTGTAGGGGATGTTATAAGAACTAGTGAATATATCATTAATTTTGTGATATAATATATGAGTTAAATGAAATTCAATTACGAATTCAGATTCATTGGTCCCCTAATCTCTGAATGAAATATGGATAAATAATGTTGAATTTTCATGATAAGGTGCCATGATAATACCACTTGAAGATGGAATAAAATGAATGAAAATGTATTTTTCTCTAATTTAAAGATAATCATATTTTTGGGAACCTCCAAGTAGGTTATAATTTAAATATTTATACTGGAATGATGGATAACACCATGACGAATTTCATAATTGGAATCTCATAAAATCCACCTTCGTCTTTTTTTTAAATGTAATAGTGGTCAATAAAATAACTTATACCTTATTTGTATAATTAATGTTGAAAATGATGATAATTAACTTCATAAAAATTTCAACATCAGTTAAGAGGTGATATATTCCCTGATGTCGACACATGTTTCCTTCCTAAAAAATATTGAGTAACATAAGTGAGAACAGAAGGAATTCCACATAAAGAACCACTTGTACACATTTCTTCTAAAAATAGTGTCTCAAAATCAAACCTTGTTTACGATCTCAATATAATGATAGGTTAAGGGAATCATTCCCAATATTAATAGGTTTTCATGTTGAATCCTTTACGAAATATACAAGAAGCCCCAATAAGTAAATCCTTCTTGGTTAGATAGATTTAAAAAATGAGGGTTAACATGCACAACATGATGATCATTGTGATTTGGAAGAAAATTTATTTTATATTTATTCTTCATAGACTATTTGAATAATGAGAAATTTCTAAATAACTCTTATTCCTAAACAATATAAAACTATTTTCAATCCATTGAGTGACATATTTTTATCTATAGAGTGTATGATTCACAGTCCCTTAAGCATATTGGGACCACAAAAATTGAGGAAAATAACAAGGAGGAATAAATTAATAATGGTATGGTTCTTTGTGAGACAACTAAAAACATATATATAATTCCAAATTACATAGAATTCCAAAATTAAAGAATTAAAAAATGAAAATTAATAAGGGAGAAGGCCCTAGGGATGTTTCATAGTAATGAGGGCCAATGAATAAGAATAAATGCGGTATGAAATGTATTTTAATTAGTGAAAATTTCAAGGGTTAGGTCTATAAGGCCCTTGCCGTAAACCTTACTTAATCTTGAGTTATTACATGATTACACATTGAGGATCTTTTCGGGTTTAGAGTTTTAGAGAATTAGATAATAAAACTTTCATTACATTCCGCATATAAATAAAGTAGATACATAAAGATAGTATTCTTCATTCCCATCAATGGAAACATATTTAAAATAAAACATGGATTCTTTCTTGACACTTCCTTGACACAATCATCATATCATGTACCTTTCCCTTGACCTGTGAAAAACATTTCAAAAAACTTGGGATGAGCATAAAAATCTCAGTAAGGGATATAAAAATATGGAAAGGAAACATGGGTACATATATACATAAGGATGAGATCATACTTTACCCATAAAACATAAGCACTTTAACATACCTCATCAAATCATGAATAAATCATAGAAATCATAAGACATAAAGGTAACTTGTGGTATTCATAACATTCTTACGTAGGGAGTAACCCTCTTGGTTACGTTTGGAATACCCATCACAGTATATTCCCTTAATCTCTTCGTATAAACCTTAACGTTTCACTCCTTCTCATTACCCAATGCATTGGAGAGCTATATCGGGCTCACCAGCCCTTAGTTTATCACGGAACCACCCGTCTTCATAATAATGCCCAAGAACCTCAACATAATCGTATCACATAAAACATGCATAAAGGAAACATAACATTTCCATCTTTCAGTCACAAGATATCAATAAACACATTGATATAAAATCATTATGAAAACCATTTTCAATACCAAAATAAAATAAAATTAAAACATGGTATTTATTTTTCTTTTAAAAAGAAGGTATGGCTTTTAGAGGAAGCCGAAACTCAAATAATGGTCAAGGTGGCGGAGAAGTCATTGTCGCCGCATACGTACGACAAAAACATTCCATTTTTTCATTTTGTAAAACGCTTCGTATAAAAAATGATTCCTTTTGGATAAACGTAAAAGTAAAATGGGTTTATACACCGTAAAAAAGAAGGTTGTGTATAAAACAAAATATGCCTCAATGAAAGGAGATTGAGACGAACTCCTATACCTTAGTTCCGACTTGACTCGATCGTTCATTAATGTCCTGAATAATAAACTTGAGTTAATTTATACTTGTTTAAGAACCTTTTTCAAGTTCATTATTCCTTTTATATGACTTATTGACATGTCATGAACACTATGTAATTATTTAAGTTAATAACGGTCGTTTTAACGATCATTGGTACTTGAGTAAAAAATAAGCCCTTTATAATTACAAGTTTTTCATTTATGAATTATATCCAAGATTATAATAATTATTTATATATCATATATATCATATATATTCAGTATATACGTGCATTTATAATATTTCATAATCATTTAGAGGTAAGAAATGAAATACACCGTTCATGGAGACGGTAAGTCGTACGTACGCATGAATGCTACTTTCATTTCTATTTCGTATTTATAGAATGGAATCATAATTATATAAAGGTATATTATAATTCCAGTATAATATCATAAATAATATCATAGTTCTATCCTTTATACGCCCCACATATGGTATTTAACAAATCAAATCACTTTGTGGGGGCGGTAGTCCGCACTTCCTTAAATGAAGATATCACGTTTACCCATAATGGAAACCATAAAGGTATGACCAAAAACAAAAATACAGAAGCATAAAGAAAACATAAAAATATTATATATCATATATAAATATAGTGACATCTTAATGGCCACCTTTGAAGGTGTTAAAATAATGTTGAACAATCATCGTTTTGGGAGGCATAAATTCACCATCCACGGAAACAGTATATTCATTAACCATTAGATGTAGGTGCGTGTAAGTGTAGCTCGAATCCTTTTTATAACAAAATCCTAGTATATTGAGGATACTGGATTTGTTACAAAAGAAAAGAATAAAAAGAGTTTAGGGGGTTGGAGAAGCAAAATAAAACAAAAGGACTCAAAAGAAGACATTACCTTAAAATTGGGTAACTCCCTTTGGCTTGAGCTCAAAGGCTTCCTTGGGAAGACTTATGCCCAACGTGAGGCTTCAAAGAGTAAGAGAGGGAAGTGGAGAGACAAAATCGGCAGGGTTTGGCCAAGCCAAAGGCTTTGTGAGTGTGGGTAAAGAGGTAGAGGTGGGGGCCTTTTATAAGAGGAGAGGAGGGGCACTCTTGGAAAGTAAAGATAAGTTACTTTATTTTAAAATGCGTTTCGGATTCAAAAGGTCCCACAATGATATAATTCTAGGATAAGGTGATAAGGGTTCTAAAATCACTCATCCAATAGGTTTTTGACATGTTTAGGTCATAGATTTTACATTATCATTCCATTTTATTTAAATCGTTAAATAATGAGGTCATCGCCGCATCATCATGATGTCATAAATAATTTAATTTATTTAAAATCTAAAAATTATAAAAATAAATACTATGATGTAGGAAATCTTTTTATATTTCCAATTAATATTTATAGTAAAAAATCTTACTTGTATAACCCCATATAAAAATTGTTTTCGTAAAACATATTATGTTTGTGTCATTTTTACTTTAACATTAAATAAAAAGTTATTTATGTCATTTCCCAACCAAAGTGGCTCCATGGGGTCCCCAAGTTGACCCATGGATTTTCTTGGTCGTCCATGAAACATCTAATAAGGTTAGGACATGTGTCTAGGTCATTTCATATTATTAAAGCATTATTTTTACCTTAAACTACACTAATTACCACTAATCGCGATTAAGAACTTAAAAGTTACTATTCACCAAAAAATTATTTTAATCTCATTGAACCACATTTTACATCTTAATGACAACCATGTAAGTAGGATTTTTGAAATTCAAAACACAGAAGTGGTAAAATTTCATTTAAACGAAAAATCAGTTTTTATAAGTACCACTTAGTGGTTTCACTATTCATCAAAAATTGAAGTTTTTCAGAAAAATATAAAAACGTCACCCTAAAATATATTTGATATTATGAATTCAAAAATGAAGTATACTTTAAAAAATTCAAAACATATACGTCACATTAATTAATTTAATAATTAATTCACGTTGTCATGACAAATAGCGTGTTTTTATGAAACAATAAGTATCAAAAGATTGACACCAGTTTAAGTCCAATTTCAAAGTGAAATTGATTCCAATGACCACCATTGGATTTAATGGTAGAAATATATTCTAATTTCACTTCAAAACCAATTCAAAACATAATCTAATCATATAAATAAATTAGATTAAAAAGCATTTTTGATGTAAAATGCAGTATTTTTCACTATTCATTAAAAAATGAACATTGTCAGAAAAATACCAAAAATTCACACAAAGTAAATTTTGATGTCCCAATCATAAAGAATAAGTTTATTTTGACAAACATATTTTATAAAATTGTCGAAAGATAGATTCAAAAATGGTTTTCCATCAAAAGGCAGTAAAACATTCTTTTAAAAATATTAGTGTATTCCATACTTAAGATTGGATTTAGTTTCATTTTAAGCCTCTAAAACACTATCTAATTCATTAATAGACATAGATAAAAATATCTATTATTCATTACATACTTGGGATGTTACATCCTTCCCCACTTTAGAAAATTGCGTCCCCACAATTTATTTACTTATCAAATAAATGGGGGTACTTATCCCTCATTGCATTTTCAGATTCCCATGTTGCCTCTTCAATCATGTGGTTTTTCCACAAAAACCTTTACCTGGTGAATCACCTTATTCCGTAACACCTGCTCCCTGTGGTCAAGAATCTGGACCGGTTGTTCCTCATAAGATAGGTTCTCTTCCAGCTGAACTACCTCTGGACTCAAAACATGAGATGGATCTGGCATGTACTTCCTTAACATTGAAACGTGAAAAACATTGTGTACCTGAGATAAACTTGGAGGTAAAGCCACTCGGTAAGCAACTGATCCATCTCTCTCCAAAATTTCATATGGTCTAATAAACCTTGGACTCAGCTTTTCTTTCTTACCAAATCTCATCACACTTTTCCATGGTGAGACTCTGAGAAAAACATGATCACTTTCCTCAAAAGATAGATCATTCCTCCGGTTATCCACATAACTCTTCTGCCTGCTCTGAGCTATTCTCATGTGCTTCTGAATCAGCTGAACTTGTTCTGCCATCTCTTCTACCAATTCTGGTCTCATCAACTTCCTTTCACCCAATTCATCCTAGAAAGCTGGAGTTCGACATCGCTTCCCATATAATGCCTGAAATGGTTCCATCTGTATACTAGAATGAAAAATGTTATTATATGAAAATTCAAACAAAGAAAGATGTTGGTCCCAACTTCCTTAATAATCCATAGAGAAAGTACAGAGCATATCCTCTAAGGTCTGAATTGTTCGTTCTGACTTCCCATCTGATTGAGGATAAAAAGTTGTACTAAAATTTAATTCAGTACCCAACAACTTCTGAAGGCCTTTCCAAAAGATAGAAGTGAACCTGGGATCACAGTCAGATACAATGGAGAGAGGAACTCCATGTAACCTGAATATCTTTTTAAGATACAAATTAGAAAGTTGATCCAGGGAAAAAGTATCTCGTATAGTAAGGAAATGAGCAGATTTGGTCAAGCGATCAACAATAACCCAGATTGCATTATTACCTCGAGATGTCTTCGGTAATCCCACAATAATGTCCATGGATATATTCTCCCATTTCCACTCTGGCACTGGTAATGGATGAAGCATCCCTTTCAGTAACTACAAATCTTCTTTAACCTGCTGACAAGTTAAACACTTCATAGTAAAATCATCAATATCTCTTTTCATTCCACCCCACCAGTAATACTCCCGCAGATCTCTATACATCTTAGTACTGCCTAGATGAACTGAAAACGGAGAACTATGAGCTTCACATAACAACTCTCTCTTCAACTTTGAATCACAAGCCACACACAATCTCTTCCCAAATCTCAAAACGCAAACATTATCAATTTTGAATTCAGACAACATACCTTTCTGAATGAGCTCTACCTTTTTCTGCAACTCACTGTCTTGCTTCTGTGCTTGCTTGATTCTATCTGATAGAGATGATCTCACTGATACCTGAAACAAAACAGAAGAACTTCCTGCACCAACAACTTCTATGCCAAAGTTCATCAAATCCTTAACCAAAGGATCAGGTTCCAAACGCAACATTGCTAATGAAGCATTACTTTTTCGACTCAAAGCATCAGCCACTTTATTTTCTTTTCCCGGATGGTAGTGAATTGTAAAATCATAATCATTGATTAATTCTAGCCATCTCTTTTGTCTCATGTTCAATTCATTCTGAGTGAATATATTCTTTATACTTTTGTGATCGGTATATATTTCACACTTTACTCCATACAAATGATGCCTCCAAATTTTTAAAGTGAAGACAACAACAGCTAATTCCAAATCATGTGTAGGGTAATTTACCTCATGAGTTTTCAACTATTGTGAAGCATAATCAATTACCTGATCATTCTGCATTAGGGCGCAACCAAGTCCTTTCAATGAAGCATCACTGTATATAACAAACTCGCCATTCCTGGAAGGTAGTGCCAAAACTGGAGCATTCACTAATCTTCTTTTCAATTCTTGAAAACAATCATCACATTCTTTTGTCCAGATAAACTTAACACCCTTCCGAGTTAGCTTAGTCATTGGACTAGATAACCGTGAAAAATTTCTAACAAACCTTCGGTAATAGACATCCAAACCAAGGAAGCTACGAATCTCGGTTACATTTGTGGGTCTTGGCCATTCTTCCACAACTTTTGTTTTTGCAGGATCAATAGTTATTCCATATTTAGAAACAATATGACCAAGGAAAGAAATCTGTTGCAACCAAAACTCACATTTGCTGAATTTTCCATACAGTTTCTTTTCTTTTAAAGTTTGCAAGATAAACCTTAAATGCCTTTCATGCTCCTCTTTACTTTTAGAAAACACCAAAATATCATCAATGAAAACCACCACAAACTTATCCAAGAACTCATGGAAAATTATATTCATTATGTCCATGAATACATCAGGTTCATTGGTTAGACCAAAAGGAATTACTACAAATTCATAATGGCCATATCTCGCACGGAACGCGGTATTCGGAACATCTGATTCCTTTACCATTAGCTGATGGTGCCCCAATCACAAGTCAATCTTTGAAAAAAACTGAGCTCCCTGGAGCTGATCAAACAAATCATAGATATGTGGTAAAAGATATTTGTTCTTAACAGTGATGTTATTCAAGTCTATATAATCAATTAAAAATCTCATTGATCCATCTTTCTTTTTAACAAATAAAATAGGAGCACCCCAAGGTGATGTTCTAGGTCGAATGAAACCTTTCTCTAATAAATCTTGCAATTGATCCTTCAACTCTAAAAGTTCAATTTGGGCCATTCGATGAGGGGGTTTTGAAATTGGATTAGCATCAGGAACTAAGTCAACAGTAAACTCAACTTCCCGATCTGGTATTATTCCAGGCAACTCATCAGGAAAAACATCAGGATACTCATTTACCACTGGCACATCATTAATCTGAACAGTTCATTTATTTTCAACGATGTGTGCAAGGTAACATTCATTTCCATCTTTTACAAGTTTCTCGGCCTCTTGATAAGTTATAAACAGTAAGGGTTCATTCTTGTACACAGACTGAAAGTCTTTCTGAAAAGAAACTTCTTTAGCTCTACTGTCAATCTTAGCATGGTAAATAGAGAGCCAATCCATAACCAGGATAACATCAAACTCTACTAGAGGTAGAACAATAAGGTTTGCAAGTAGGTTCTTTCCACAGATAAGGATATGAAGATTCTTATAAATTCTTTTTGCCTCAACATTTCCCCCAGGTGTTTTTACCACAAGTTCAGTAGTCACTTCTTGAGATGGTATTCCTATTTTACTAGAAAAGTTTTCAGAGATGAAAGAATGTGTAGACCCCGAATCAAACAAAACACTGGCATAATCTGAAAAAACAAACAAAGTACCTGATAAAACATCATTTTATGGCCCGACATCTGCCGAAGTAGTTGCATAAGATTTCACCACCCCTTTCTGCATGTAGTCTAACTGCTTCCCATCACTCAAACTCTGTGTCAGACACTCGTTTGCATAGTGACCCATCTCATTGCACTTATAACATTTCACTAACTATAAATAAAATTTGGTCTTACCTTCACCTTGATCCTTTTCAGTGCAATCACGAGCCTTATGTCCCATCTTACCACATCAGTAGCACTTTCTAGAATTCAGAAGACATTCCCCATCATGCCTTTTTCCACATTTATCTCAAACTAGAAACTTTGTTTTCTAACCATCAGACTTTTTTGAAGAATTTTTACCTTTCTCCTGCCACCTCGGACTCTTCTTCTGTTGGTTGTTATAGAACACTTGATCATCAGCAAACTCCATTTCCACCTTCTCAAAAACATCTAACAAGCTTTTCATAACTTTTAAACTCACGAGAAGCTAATGCCCTTTGATATTTTGGCTTTAATCCTGAGTAAAAATGATTGATTTTACTATCAAGGTCTCGGATAAAATTTGGAGCATACCTTTCCAATCGAGTGAACCTTTCTTCATAGGCAGCCACTGAGTCTTCCACTTTCCTCAATTCAAAGAATTACTTTTCCATCCTAAGTCGAATAGCCTTAGGAAAATACTTATCAAGAAACATACCTTTGAATTCATCCCAGTCGAGAGCATCAATCTCATCAGCGTCCCTAATATTTTTAACCATCGACCACCACTGATCTGCCTCACCCTCCAAACGCTAAATAGCAAGACTAACCTTTTGATTTTATGAACACCCCATGACATCGAAAATCTTCTCCAGTGCTTTAATCCACCCTTCAGCTAGCACAGGGTCAAATGATCCTCTGAATGATGGGGGATGTTGCCTCATGAAATGTTCCACCACTGACATGTTCCTTTGCGGTTGATCTGGATGATCTCGTGCATGGATACCACCACCAGTTATCGCTTGAGTCAACTACGCCATCACTGTAACAAACTATTCAGTTCCAATTCCGACCATCTCAGGATGCTGATTCGGAAGGTTATTTCCTTCTGTATGCCTTCCTAGAACTGCTTCCCTGTTTCCTATGTGGAAAACCATTCGGAACAAACATGTCTTAGATGAAGCAACATGGTAATCTTCAAATACTATATCACATTAATTTGACCATAAAAAAATATTTTTGGATAATCATTTAATAGAATTCTAACTCCTAAAGTTATCTAAACCGACCGTTGATACCAACTATAAGGCCCCAGCTTTAAACCTTACTTAATCTTGAGTTATTACAAGATTACACATTGAGGATCTTTTCGGGTTTAGAGTTTTAGAGAATTAGATCATAAAACTTTCATTACATTCCACATATAAACAAAGTGGTTACATAAAGATAGTATTCTTCATTCCCATCAATGGAAACATATTTAAAATAAAACGTGGATTCTTTCTTGACACTTCCTTGACACTATCATCATATCATGTACCTTTCCCTTGACATGTGAAAAACATTTCAAAAAACTTGGGATGAGCATAAAAATCTTAGTAAGGGATATAAAAATATAGAAAGCAAACATGGGTACATAAATACATAAGGATGAGATCATACTTTACCAATAAAACATAAGCACTTTAACATATCTCATCAAATCATGAATAAATCATATAAATCATAAGACATAAAGGTAACTTGAGGCATTCATAACATTCTTACGTAGGGAGTAACCCTCTTGGTTACGTTTGGAATACCCATCACATTATATTCCCTAAATCTCTTCGGAGAAACCTTAACGTTTCACTCCTTCTCGTTACCCAATGCATTGGAGAGCTATATTAGGTGCACCCGCCCTTAGTTTATCACGGAACCACCCGTCTTCATAATAATGCCCAAGAAACTCAACATAATTGTATCACATAAACAATTTATAAAGGAAACATAACATTTCCACCTTTCAATCTCAAGATATCAATACAACACATTGATATAAAATCATTATGAAAACCATTTTCAATACCAAAATAAATGAAAAGTAAAACATGGTATTTATTTTTCTTTTAAAAATAAGGTATGGCTTGTAGAGGAAGCCGAAACTCAAATAATGGTCATGGCGGTGGAGAAGTCATTGTCGCCGCATATGTACGACAAAAACATTCCCTTTTGTTGTTTTGTAAAACACATCATATAAATAAATATTCCTTTGGATAAAAGTAAAAATCAAAGGGGTTTATACACTGTATTAAAGAAGGTTGTGTATAAAATAAAATAGGCCTCAATGAAAGGAGATTGAGACGAAGTCCCATACCTCTGGTCCGACTTGACTCGATCGTTCTTTAATGTCCTGAATAATAAACTTGAGTTAATTTATACTTGCTTAAGAACCGTTTTCATGTTCATTATTCCTTTTATATCACTTATTTCCATGTCATGAACACTATGTAATTATTTGAGTTAATAACGGTCGTTTTAACGATCATTGGTACTTGAGTCAAAAATAAGCCCTTTATAATTACAAGTTGTTCATGTATACATTATATCCAGGATTATAATCATGATTTATATATCATATATATCATATATATTCAGTATATACGTGCATTTATAATATTACATAATCATTTAGAGGTAAGAATTGAAATACACCGTTCATGGAGACGTTAAGCCGTACGTACGCATGAACGCTACTTTCATTTCTATTTCATATTTATAGAATGGAATCATAATGATATAAAGGTATATTATAATTACAGTATAATATCATATATAATATCATAGTTCCATCCTTTATACGTCCCACATATGGTATTTAACGAATCAAATCACTTTGAGGGGGTGGTAGTCCGCACTTCCTTAAATGAACATATCGCGTTTACCCATAATGGAAACCATAAAGGTATGACCAAAAAGAAAAATACAGAAGCTTAAGGAAAACATAAACATATTATATATCATATATAAATATAGTGACATATTAATGGCCACCTTTGAAGATGTTAAAAGAATGTTGAACAATCATCGTTTCGGGAGGCATAAATATACCATCCACGGAAACAGTATGTTCATTAACCATTAGATGTAGGTGTGTGTAAGTGTAGATCGAATCCTTCCAATAACAACATCCTAGTATATTGAGGATACTGGAGTTGTTACAAATGAAAAGAATAAAAAGAGTTTAGGGGGTTGGAGAAGCAAAATAAACAAAAGGACTCAAAAGAAGACATTACCTTAAAATCGGGTAACTCCCTTTGGCTTGAGCTCAAAGGCTTCCTTGGGAAGACTTCTGCCCAAAGTGAGGATTCAAGGAGTAAGAAAAAGAAGTGGAGAGACAAAATGGGCAGGGTTTGGCCGAGCCAAAGGCTTTGGGAGTGTGGGTAAAGAGGTAGAGGTGGGGGCCTTTTATAAGAGGATAGGAGGGGCACTCTGGGAAAGTAAAGATAAGTTACTTTATTTTAAAATGAGTTTCGGATTCAAAAGGTCCCACATTGATATAATTCGAGGATAAGGTGATAAGGGTTCGAAAGACACTCATACAATAGGTTTTGGACATGTGTAGGT
This sequence comes from Viscum album, assembly GCA_963277665.1. Lineage (NCBI taxonomy): Eukaryota > Viridiplantae > Streptophyta > Magnoliopsida > Santalales > Viscaceae > Viscum > Viscum album. The sequence continues at coordinate 1,842,279,896 of OY728132.1, read as the reverse complement.
CATAGATTTTACATTATCATTCCATTTTATTGAAATCGTTAAATAATGATGTCATCGCTGCATCATCATGATGTCATAAATAATTTACTTTATTTAAAATCTAAAAATTATAAAAAAAACTAATATGATGTAGAAAATCTTTTTATATTTCCAATGAATATTTATAGTAAAAAATCTGACTTGTATAACCCCATTTAACAATTATTTTTGTAAAACATATTATGTTTGTGTCATTTTTTACTTTTACATTAAATAAAAAGTTATTTATGTCATTTCCCAACCAAAGTGGCTCCATGGGGTCCCCAAGTTGACCCATGGCTTTTCCGGGTCGTCCATGAAACATCCAATAAGGTTAGGACATGTGTCTAGTTCATTTCATATTATTACAGCATTATTTTTACCTCAAACTACACTAATTACCACTAATCGCGATTAAGAACTTAAAAGTTACTATACACCAAAAAATTATTTTAATCTCATTGAACCACATTTTACTTCTTAATGACAACCATGTATGTCGGATTTTTGAAATTCAAAACACAGAAGTGATAAAATTTCATTTAAACAAAAAATTAGTTTTTATAAGTACAACATAGTGGTTTCACTATTCATCAAAAATTGAAGTTTTTCAGAAAAATACCAAAACTTCACCCCAAGCTATATTTGATATTATGAATTCAAAAATGAAGTCTATTTTAAAAAATTCAAAACATATAAGTCACATTAATTAATTTAATAATTAATTTCCACTGTCCTGACAAATAGCGTGTTTTTATGAAACAATAAGTATCAAAAGATTGACACCAGTTTAAGTCCAATTTCAAAGTGAAATTGATTCCAATGACCACCATTGGATTAAATGGTAAAAATATATTCTAATTTAAATTAAAACCCAATTAAAAACATAATCTAATCATATAAATAAATTATATTGAAAAGCATTTTTGATGTAAAATGCAGTATTCTTCACTATTCATTAAAAAATGAACATTGTTAGAAAAATACCAAAAATTCACAAAAAGTAAATTTTGGTGTCCCAATCATAAAGAATAAGTTTATTTTGACAAACATAGTTTATAAAATTGTCAAAAGATAGATTCAAAAATGGTTTTCCATCAAAAGGTAGTAAAACAATCATTTAAAAATATTTGTGTATTCCATGGTTAAGATTGGATTTATTTTCATTTTAAGCCTCTAAAACACTATCTAATTCATTAATAGACACAAATAAATATATCTATTATTCATTACTTACTTGGGATGTCACAAGGTCGTTCCCATATGTCTATGGTTCAAAGACACAAAATTATAGTCTAAAAATCATTTTCTATTGTAATTCCGTACCCAAAAATACTCTATTGGAAATATAATTCGATGAAATTTTCTTCCCGTGGAAAAAACATTGTCTCATTTAATTTTAATTCCATAAATAAGGATTATCTCTATAATATCAAGCATGAAATCATCCACATACATAGATAAAATAAAAAATTCACAGAGAGTTTCAGTCCCAATCAACACTCAATGTTTCACTAACTCAGTCTCTTTTATTTGTACTCAGAATTCAAACATCATGATAAAGGGATTATTGAAGGATCATGATGTATTCATTATTAATATGAATAATAAAAAGATGTCTATATGTTATTATGAAATTTTGTTAAATATTGAAGACTTACTATTCCCAATTTCAAAGTAGAATCTTCCATATAATTCCAATCCTGCATTAATCAATGAAATCTTGTTGATGTTCAAATTTATGGAATTAAATTCACATCAATATAGTTAGACATTAATGGAATAAAATAATATAATATATATAAAAACTATGTATTAATGATAGATATGAAAACTACAACTGGGGTCTCAGACTAAACCCTTCCAAAATATCACATAGAGCATAATAATGTCATATTTCTAATCTCCTCTCACCTTGAATTTTTAATCCCTCTTCAAATTTTATTAAAAAAATAGGTGGTTTTATCCTTTAGGATGAAGGAATATTATTATGGAAGATTTCAAGATTTATTAACATGGAAGTCCAATCTAGAACCTTTCTATAACATTAAATAATGTCAAAATAATACCTCGGTAATAGAGAAAATTCTCTTTTCCCCAATTAATATTTATATACAGTCTCCTTAAGAATAACTTCACTGCTACAAAATCTAGAACTTTAATGAAAATACTATTTTTAGGGAGGAAAATAAATCTTATTACATTCATTTTAATCTCTCAAATATCAATGAAATACTGGATTGAAACCAAAAAATATATAAAATGGTAAGAGTATTATGATAAAAAGTGTAATTTTTTCATAGGATATACAATGAGAATATGGTAAAAATAGGGAACAATTCCATCATCATCAATAGATGTCTCCACACATCATTAAATAAAAAATCCAATTCAGTGGTGCAATATTTCAATGGTTATACGTTGATGTTGATATTAAAAACTCAAAAAATAGAAAATATAATTCTATTCCTAGATGAATATAAAAATCATGGAATCATCATGGATACATCCAAATATGAAATGAAGGATTTTGTCATTTATCTCAAAATAGAGATTACTTTTATCCTATATATAATCACTTATATGTTCATTAGGTTCTAATGGGATAATTTTAATGGTAAAATGAACAATCTAATCAAGGAATTATTTAACGATTCAGACACTCCTTATGGTATCAATTAATATTCTATTTCCTTGATACCCAAAATGGACAATGAAATTTTCTTTAAAGATATTAGGGTAGTTTATATAGGGAAAATTGATCTTAAAGTCATCATTAATATCATTATTAGATGTATGGGAGAAAACATTAAGGTCTATATCACCCAAATTAAGTTTATATTTATTCCATGTAGATGAATTTTAGATTTCTTATTCACTATATTAAAAAATATTAATCCATGTAAAAGAAAATTCCTAAAAGGTAACTTTACTAAACAAGATGACATTTATAAGGCCTTGGATCCTTTAAAACTATTCTTCAACTGTTTTACTCTAAAGATATATGTTCTAAATTTTTTTTGTAAGATTAATTAAAAAAAATCATCAATAAAACATTGTCCATCATTTTAATTTTAATTTCAATAGGATTTTTCAAATGTAATAGGGGTATCGGAAAAGGAGACCCTCTCTTATGAATTATTTTTCCAATTTTCTATGAGTCCATGACTAGATTACTTAATTAACATTCTCATGATTTAATTTTTAGGAAAAAAAATATCGTAAGGATACACTCACCCTCATCAAATACATTGTTTTTTGAAGACATTCTCATTCGTGGAAAAGATTCATGTAAACCATATATCCAATAAAAATCCATTTTATCATTATGAGTATATGGAAATATAGTCCATAATTTGGAGAAAATATTATATTTTTGTTGTTTAGGAAGTATCTATTTTTAATCAATATCTTATCACTAGAGTCCTTAGAGTAAAGATATGATCCGTCCCATTAAACGATCTTGGAATTCCATTGATTAGGGGAAAGGTGTTAATTCAGTGCTTTAGGGGAATATTCACTACAATTATCAATCAACTACCAAGGTGGAAAGGGAATTTTTTCACAAGCTAGGAGGTTGTGGTTAGATAAGTTAGTGATCTTTTATAAACATATTTATTCATGTCTAGTATATATATAGTCATGATGTATAATTAGATATCTTCAAGGAATGTTTATGAAATTAATATGGACTCAGTTTGTGCATAACTAGAATATTATATAAATTTTTAGATGGATTTTATCAAATCCATTGATATGGGGGGACAAGGAATTAAAGATGTTATAATCTTGATTTATGGACTAATAAAAAACTGATATGGAATATTTTAACTTCAAATGACTATTCTATTGATTTTTTCATGTAGGTTCAAAATGATGATCATGAATGGGAACTAATATTAAATTACATCATATGTTTAGAATTATATCATGAAATATTTCAGTTATTTCATGATAAAATAAAAATGGATACTCAGTATGAAATAAAATTTTATCTGTTAGATAACTATATTGATGGAATTTCCCCACAATAGAACCATTATTATTCCTCCAAGATTTATACAAATGTCTAATACTGAACACTTTTCTCATATTAAGTACATTGATGATATTATTTCATTCCAAACTATACTAGAAATTTCAAAATACATCATCATAGATGAAAATACACAAATATTGATAATTGGCAGAAATGGTAGGTTAAATTTCAATGATTATTATATATTGTAATGTGATGGGTCCAATATAGAACCACCTTGCCTGCTGAAATTAAATGTATCCATAATACAACATTTAAGATTTATTCTTCTATGAAGTATCTAAAAAATAGATATCCCTTACATGATAAAATGAAGAGAGATATGTAGAAACCAGTCATAGAATTCCACATAAGCTTGAGTGGTGATGTGAATCTACAAAACCACTTCATTTTTATGATTTTTCCTAGATTATCTATAATTATGTCACTAATATTTTCAACATTGACATAAGAACTTGGCCTGAATAAGGATATAATCTTGCAGATTATAAAAAACTAGATTTGTTGACCATATTAATAACATTCTCTTAGGTGCAACTACATCATTATTTTTGTTAGTCTAAAATTATAGAATCGCAAGGATGTTTAAAAATAATTCACACTCCATTCATGTAGGTACCCATTCCATTCCTAGGGTAGTTAATGTAGCATCTAATGTTGATATTGGATTTATGGATAATTATATCAATGAAATTAATAACATTATATTGATAAGAGTTTTCAAAAGTCCCGTAAAACCAATGATCTATTAATATATCCAATAGATACCTACAAACCCCTAATGGATAATGTTTAGTATTTAAGGTGTATCATTTTTTATGATAAGACCCTTAGGTTGTGGATGTGTCTTCCTCGCCCACCCCATCATTATCAATTCCTTTTTTCAACACTTCATCAGAAACATAATTTTTTGTTAATATGGATTATGGTCCATGATATATTACATCAGGCATTCAATCAATTAAAATTGTAAATATCCAGAGGATGAATCATATTATGGAAATCCATAAATTATTTCATGATCATTTCAAACTATAAAATCATGAAACACATAAACCCAAATACATTAACAATTTTGTTTATGTATTTCATGACCTTAATGATCCTTTAAAATAGTAATTTTTGACCCAAAACATTGGAATTAACGAATCCCAATAGTGGTAATCCTTAAATACAAAATAATCATTTTCTAATCACATTCCCCCCCTTCGCTCAATTAAAAATACCCCTATTTTCTCCTCAATTTCCACATGAAAGATTTTGAGAATGATTTCAATCCCAATTGACCTCCCAGACTCCCTAAAATATGGTCCCAAATATTGAGGTAGACCTTCTCTATATTTAAGAGGCATCTTAAAAATGTAAGGGCGCTATCTCTCTCTCTCTCTCTCTTATATTACATTCATAGCCTTCATGGTAATTGTCCTTTTTAATATCAATTTGTTTAGTTTTTTACCCTTTATAATTGTCCATAAACATTATAATATATGTTTAGATAATGATAATCATTTATCCCCTCTCGTAATATCCTTTATCTAATATATTATTATGTTAAAATTTAGTCAGGGACATCTCCCTCTCTCTCTCTCTTCTATTCCACTCAAGAACCATCTTTGTATTTAGCTATTTGAATCATAATTAGATACATTTTCAAGAATTTATAAATTTCCATTTACAATACAATTGATTTTATTAAAATTATATATAACATATTCTATCTCATTTTAACCATTAAATGAGATGTAAAAATTATGATATTTAATTAGGGATCCACTCCATCTCTATATTCAAGAACCTTTGTTATGTTAAGACTGTATTTTTCTATTCTTTTATGTTAGATTACAGTCTAAAAAGTCTCTCTTACTACCCATTTGATATATTTATTTTAAAATATCCCTTTCACACTAATTATCCCCCCCCCCCCATGAACATCAATGTACCCCCTGTTATGCTTCCAAAAATTTCATACCAGTTTCCAATAAAATCAATTGTGATGTGAATACCAATACCATTTCAACTCAAGGGTATTCACTAATATGTAGGTATAATTGTTTTATTGGAAAACCCATTTATGTAACCACACACCTTAATAATAGATTTGAAATTGATGATGTATATTATTATATTTTATGATATATTTTTTAAAATTGTGCATGCATATGATGTGATTATTATGGGTGCACCAATATAATGCTCGAATGCATTGGATATTGTTTTAGTGTCATGGGATTCTATTTATGGAGTAGTATAGGTAATCCTTGGAACAATATGTGATGATGTATTATTAGTATGCCTTGACATATTCTTAGGATTTCATGATAAAATTTATCTCCACATTTCCATGTTTCCTTTTTATTATCATTTAATATAATGCATCACTATTTAAAAGTATTATTCTCATACTATTTGTTGTGCCATTGATATCCCTATTGACTGACATGAATTACTTATATAATGTGATATTTTTTCCCTTAAAATATTTTATATATCACCCCTTTCTTATGTATTTTCCTAGGTTATCATGTATAGTTTTAGAGGAACATTGAAAAATGTTGGACCATATGAAATAAATTTTTAATAATGTCACTACATCCATATTTTATGATGTTACATTATGTACCAAATATTCCAAATACAATAGGCTTCATGGTATTATTGGTTGAATTCATTCATTCATTTAATAATTAATCATGAATAAATATTAAATAAATTCATGGGATGTGATAGTTAGGGTCAATGAAATGTTTACTTATTTTGGGATATGGGTTTCAAAACTCTAGTAAAATCATTAAGGATATAACTGAACATAAAAAACATCCCAAAATTTTTGGTAAGGTATAGTGTATGTTTTCTCCATAAAAATAAATATCTATCTAGATAATACAATTGCATTAAATTATAACACTTATTTTTATAGGGGTAGTAGCTCTGGAAACATATATTAATCTATACTCAATCAGGAATTACTGTACGATAATGGGACATCCTTCAAACTATGTTTGGAAATACCAATTAATATTATTTTCCAAATTCACAAGATCATTACAAACCATTATTATGTGAAACATTTACCGTTAGTGTTTAAAATTCATGAATAACTAATATTAAATCATATAAATTCCTAATTTATGGAATGTATTAAATTATTTGAAATGTCATTGAAAAAGATATTGATAATATTTAAGGGCATAATTTTTAAGGATTTTCTAGTAAATGTTCATGATAATTTGACAATAGTCATTTATCAAATTGGGTAATTTTTATAAGAAAACCAAACATAAATAAATATAGATTTACCCAAGAGTGATATAGTTTGATATAAATTTAGGAAACTCAAAATTTAGGAACCTTAGACATTCATAAAATGGATTATTTGAAATTAATATATATTACTCTCATAAGATATTTTTGATAACTCATAATTTGACATATTGGTTTTATTTGATGACTCAAAAATATGTGTAGTTAATTTCATTATAATTAGGTGGGGGTAATTCATTTCATTTATTAAAATATTTCTTCAAATAAGATTAATGTTCTTTTTCCATGATGGAAGGAGAAAGATCATCAAAAACTCTTCATTATATTCTAGGAGATCAACATGTAAGTATTATCCTTAATTCGTGATTAGATGACGTTGATATAATTTAAAATATTCATTTTATATGAAAAAACATTATGAGGAATCTAATACCTAAAAAATCCACTAATTATTTCAAGGATCATGTTTTTTCAAACGGATATTCTTAAACCCGACTCTTTTTCATCCTTCTATGCTTGAGATGTACCATTTGGGTATTTTAAAATTCTTCTCATTATATAAAAGTATTGATGCATATATTTATCTAATAAATGATTTTAGTATTTGGGAAAATATAAAAAATCATATAGAAAACATGATTTTGAATATTTTTTTATAAAAAAATGTTCAATAAAATGTTTAAAAATTATTCATTATACATTATTTCACAATGATTTATCGATTCATCCATCGATTTAACCTATAATGCATGATTTGTTTTCATAATATAAGTATATGATTTAGAAAATTTCAGGAGGTACCCTTATGACACATGAACCCTTGACCATTAATTGTATTTCAACACGAAAATAAAATTTATCCATAAGGGGTTGTAGAAACTCAAGAATGAAGATGTAAATGATATATTAAAAGATTTTTCATGTTAAAAATAATGATAATCTGAAGGGAGAAAATTCATTAGGGTGAATAATGTAATTCCCTAAAAAATATACTATATTATTAATTGAACTCTTACATTATCATGATAGTTTTATTATTTGTGCAATAAAATAATTTTACATTTCATAATAAAATTACACATCATGTCTTGATATGAAATAATAAAATGATTAATTTTAATGATACATACAAATTAAATAATAATTAATTCATTAAGACAAATTCCATATCCATGAAATTCCCCATAAAGGTCACCTAAGAAAATAATATTATAAAAAAATTAAATAATCATTATAAAAACAATAGGAAATATCAAAGTATTTGTTAGAAAATACATAAGAAAATTTGCATTGTTAACTAATGAATGTTGTTGCATTTTTAGTTAATCATGAATCTTAGGAATGTGTATCAATTTCCAAAATGACATATGGATATTTTTTCCAATAACCAAAAATAAGGATAATCCTAATTATTGTTATTGGAACAATAAACTGATTGTTGGGATTTTGTTATAAATTTATTTTTATTATCAATATAATTGTGTGATTAAAATTATATTATATGAAACATTTATATGTTTAAATGAATTTTATTTTCCTAGAATTATGTAAGACAATACTTTTACAAAATATTATAAATTAGTGAAGTCAAAATTAATTTCTATACTGGTAAAAAAGTTCATTATATGAAAAGAACTGTTAATATTAAATAAATATGTATTTGATTTTAAAATACATGATTATAATTTTTAGAGTATTTTTTTATAACATTAATCTAATTTTTTATCACATCATAATTAATTTTTTGTCATTTTAAGATACTTATCATTAAAATTATTTTTCTGTAAAATGTGAAAATATTATTATTTAATAAATACCATTACTCTTATGAAATTATAATTATATTATCATTATAAAAATTTATTAAACCTTATTCAAGATAAAATTTTATTTATGGATGATATAATATATAAAATCTTACACTTAGAAACACATTCCAAGCATTTTTCAAAAGGTTAATTTTACCTTTAAAAATAACTATGAGTTATTTAAGTACCAAACTATAAAATATTTTAAATTTTTTTATAAATTTAATAAAGTAAAATTTATTTAATATTTATATTTATAAGGTACATGTATGTTAATAAGGTCATATTGATTTTTAGGCACACAAATTAAATATGGAATGTAAAATGATTTTGCCCAGAGTATGTGAAATAATGTAGCAAGTTAATGATAAATAGTATTACAATAAAATAACTAATAAATAAATAGTCATTTTCATGGATTGTGTAATTTATGACCTAAAACACCAATAAATGATTTATTTTTGACCAAAAGTTTTGGTAATTAAAGCCACCCAATACTCATTACCTTATATAGAAAATCTTCATAATTTAATCACATAAACCCTCCCCACCTCAAGTATAAACACCCACATTGTGTCCCAATTTTTTTAAAAAAACCTTAATAATTATTACACTATAAAATAACCACATAGAAGTATGTAAATACTTGTTCCATTATTTTAAGGAGTCTCTCTCTATCTTTATGAATTATCCTCTAATGGAAAGGGACCTCCCTCCCTCTCTCTCTTCATTTCTATTCAAGAATCTTCTTTGTATTTAGCCTTTTAAATATCAATTTTTTATGTTGTAAATACGTTATAAATTTAAAATTAATAACCAAATTATGTTTTTATATTGTGATATAATTTATCTCATCTCATTATTAAATTTACTTATGTCATTACTATAAAAAAATTAGTAAGGGAATTCTTTCTCTTCTTTTCCACTCAATCACATTCTTTATATTTATCCGTTTTAGCCTCAGTTTTTAATATTGTAAGGACTTTGTAAATTTACTTTTACTATATTATTGATCTTATTTTTATGATATATCTGCCTTTCTCTATTTTTTTACCCTTTACCCGAGCCTTTACTATGCCAAAATTTAGTTAGAGATTCTCTCATTCCCATATTCATTCAAGATCCTCCTGTATGTTATGCCTTTTTTCAATTTTTAATGTAATATTTCTTATCACACTTCCCTTATACTAAACATTTGAAATTACTATTTTAATACACCCCTTTCACTCATAGAAATTTATCAAAATAACCTTATTTTCTCTCATTGTGTTTCTAAAAATATGCATCCAATTTCTATGATAAGAAATTATTAAGTTAATATATATACCCACTAATAATCAAGGGTATTCACCAATATGTACATGTAATTATTATATTGGGTATATCTAATTTAAAAACTAATATCCTAAATTGTGAGGTTATTGTTTTTGAAAAACCTTATTACATTATATGATCTATAAGTTATACTTATTAATTCACATGATATTATTATGATAGGTGTGCCCATATATCACTACAATGCATTTGATAATGATTTAATCTCATGAGATACTATTTAAGGTGTATGGGGGAGGGTTTTCCTAATCCCACTATGTTATGATTCCTTGGTTTGTAACCATGATTTATACATATATTTACATGTTTAATGTTGTTTCCACATTCCCATGTTTCTTTTATGTTATCATGTTACAACATGCCTCATTATTCAAAACTGTGAATCTCATCCTCTTTATTAGATCATTTAAATTCATGTTAACAAACATGTTATACATACATCATTTTATGGTTGTTATTCATTACAGGGTTTTTTATCTCACCAATTTTTTATATATGTTTCTATTTTATTCCATGGAGTTATAAAAACAACAATGAAAATTTAATGGAATGTTACGGATGTTTTCAATAAATTCCTCATATCCCTATTTTTGGATTTTATTTTATGTAAACAATCTCGGAAATACCCTAGGCCTCTCAATATTCTTTGTTTTATTCAGATAAAAATTATGTAAAAAAATCATGAATATGTGTGTAGTAAAGTTATGGGTTATTTTAGTTCTAGTAGTTAGTTGATGGTGATATGGGTGAGTTCTCCTTACGTATTCCCTATTTTTATCTTGCTCTTATCTAGATGAATATATATGCTATTTTTTGATTTGTTTGAGATATGTTGGGATTACTTATTTACAACCCTTTGTTCTAGTGTAGATTGATCTTGTGTATTATTTTTTGTTTGTGGATTAAAGACTCTTTATTCATGACCCTGTGGTGTGAAGTGACATCATAATTTTTCTTAGACATGGAGGATGCTTGTTCTCACCTATTTATATGCCATGTGGGGATTTTCATTATTCATATTTCCATTCGGTTGATACTAAAGTCGATTATAATAATGTTAATTAATTTTAATAACACAAATTTAGGGGGATGGGTAGTAATCACATGTAATAATGATTTCTTATATATTTTTGAACGATTTATGCAATGTTGTTTACTTTATAAAAATAAAATAAATTGGATTCCATTTATTGGATATATATTATTTGAGGTGATATTATTTCTATGTTTTTAGAGATCCCACACTGAATAAAATAATGAAGATGGTGTTTGTGGCTAATAAATAGGTTCCCTAACGAATCATGGTTAGTGTGATAATACTCATTAATAATAAAGACGTAATGTGATAAAATCCCATGATCAATTTTTGATTCCAGTGTGTGTTTTTGTTGGGCATAGTTGTGTTTTTCAATCAATTGGATTTAGAAAAGTAATATTTTGATGATGGAGGTGACCCGTTAGTTTGCATGTTGATTGGGGGTATGATGTAATGTGATGTGATGGTTTGTTGGCATAGTAGTGGTATATGATATTATGCACTGTGGTGTTTATATTTTTTGGTGTGTAGTGGAGATGATGTTTGAGGTGGACATGTGGTGGTGATGTGTGGTTATTTTTTGATATGGTTGTATTGTTATACTTGGTTAATATAAATGAGGTGATTTTAATATGTGGAGTTGGTTTGACTGTTGTTTTGTGACAATTATGGTGGATGTGATTTTTTGGGGTGAAGGTTGTCTAAGATGACCTAATTATTGCGTAGTGTTGTAGTGTAAGTTTCCAGGATAGTCCTGGGATAAATGATGATGGTAAAACAAATTAATATATGTTTTCAAATTAATGATAAGTATTTCAGATAGATTTCTGTTAAAATAGATTAAATTAAATGAATTATAAATGAATATGTAGTGTTAATGAGAAATAATTGGATTATAAAATGAAAATGGAATCATGTGTCTTGAGTGTATGTTGTGTGATGTGTTATATATCATGGTGGGTGCGGTTGTGATGGTGTTTGTGTGGTATAATTTCAGTGTTGTGGGTATACTAGTTCAACTAAATTGAACCCATAGGTTCGGTATTATGTGATATTTATACATAATATGTCATTATGTCATTTTTTAAGCCCCCATTCAGGTTTTGATAAACATATCAATGCTCAAAGGTTCTATGTTATTTTTTTTTCCTGGACATCCAATATGTTGTTGATATGGATGGCTTGATACCCCATATTGCCTTATCTTCCTTTAGCAATTTAATCCCATATTTCTATGGGTGAGATGTGTTGTTATAGAACAGATGAATACATGTGAGATGTAGTTGATGTGATTTTGATGAGATGTGATGTGTGGGATAGGTTTTATGTGGTTGAGACATGATTTGATTGATCATAATATCATTTTCATATACTAGACCTTTAAAGGGTGGGTAGTCAAAGATGTATAATGACCTACATCCAAAAATTTCATGCCATCTTTGAGAAAAATGTGATGTGATGTTATTGTGATGTTATGTGGTTGTGATGTTATTTTTATGGATGAGATGGAATCACAAGTCACTTGTATTTTTTGAATGATAGTAAAAAATTATTCTAGAAGAGGATGTTGGGTTCAAGGAATGATTATGCCCTCAATGTTATATTACTATATCATATGTGTGATTTGGTGAGTGATCCTTGGTGATGTTCGGTATTAGTTAGTTGAAACTTAAATGTTATTGTTAGTCTTTGTATTTCTTCACTAGACCATTATAATTCAATTTTAAAATAATAATGTGAGACCTTATTTATGTCCAGGTGATGTATACCTATTATTTTTACCCTATGTATATTGAACATGTACATGATTCTAGGAGGACGTTGGGGACCTTGCTTGAAATTTTTATCATGGGTTTGGATTTATTGTCGAGTTTTTTTATAGAAATTTTCCTTTTATACAATATTAGGAGACTCTTATTTTATTCATATATTTTTATTTATTCATTGTGGGATAGTTTTTGGTATATTTTATATTATTTGTTGGAGTTTTTTTGTGATTGATATTCCAACCTACCCATATTCTATCTTTTATAAAGGGTAATGCCTCCAATTAGTGAGACTTTTTATAACCGAAAATTCAATCACCACACAAGGGGATACTAGAGTTATGATTCAATGGTCATTATCTCTCTCTCTCCCCCATCATGGGAGTATCTTTGGTTGTAGGGTGTGTGATTGAGTGCTATAGAAGGCTTTTAGTTGAGATAAGGAGTGGAGTATGGAGCTTAGCATTGTGGGATTTTCATGAGTTTGTATGGAAGCAGTTCAAGTCGATCTTGGAGTGTCTTGTACTCTAGGGTGACTAGCTAGATCCCATGATTTGTGGGGCTTGATTATCTAGTGCAAGGGAAATGATCATAATGAGAAACCAACTAAGGCGGGCCTATTCATAGGGTAGATACCTACAAGATCTACATGCATCATGATTGATTATTTTCGAGTATGAATTTTGTTTTTTGGGAAACTATAAGGGATTTAATAAATAATCCTGATAAAATTAAATGTTACCTAGCTAATTATATTCTTCTTTATTTTTTGTAATGGATCATGTTTTCCTTGCTTGAGTTGTTTTAGTAGTTGAGGCTCATCAATCTGATATAGATGATCATCATAAGGATGAACTGATATAAAAAGAATGAGGTTTGGTAGATATATTTTCATTCAATTCAACATATTCATATAGTAAAGTACAAGGGTGTAATATAAGATATTTTGGATTTTCACTGGGTGGATAATCTCAACATATATTTGACTTTAATCTTAGCACATGCCACGTTCTAGGTGTCATTGTAAAGCTTTCAGATGCATGGAGATACCTGTTAGTGATGGAATTTGTATCTTATTTAACATAATTTGGAAGATGTGTTATGGTAGTAATTTTAGAGGGAGTTTTGGGTAGAGATCATATCATCAACATTGAGTGAATCCAAGAGACATGAGATGCACTCCCTTTAGTAGGGGATTGTTAGTTTATGGGGGATGGGGATCATATTCAGGGAATCCATGTACATTTCCCTTGTTGTTTCCATATGTGATAATCCAAGATTGAACCATCTAGAGGAGGCCAAAAACCAAGAGATAAGGTACACAATCACACTCTTAAAGCTACCTATGTATCTGGAAGTCCAGTGGATGGGGGAGGTGATTGAATTGATGTTTTATCTATTATGTAATACAGGAGAATGTTTAGAACATGGTGTTTATGTGTTGGGATTTATGTAATGGTGTGTGGTAATTTAGGTAATCAATGATAAATTTAAGAGAGAAATGGACATGAACGTTTCCTCTCCACTTATCATAGTATAAGACCCCATCCTTAAAAAATACATAATCTATGTTAAGTATATAATTCAGATTGAAGGAATTTTAATGTTTATAGTTTTGGTGAATTGGGCCATAACTATTACATAAAAACTAAATTACTAAAAAGTAGACACTTATTCTTGGTATCCATTTCTTTCAAAAGATAAAACTCTTTAAGACAAGTTTTATTTTTTCACCTTGTGAGAAATCTTCATAAAATTCATCTTGATATCTTGAATTATCTTATATATCCTTATACCTTGTCGATAAAATTTCCCAAACATTGGATGATCACAAAAATCTTGGTAAGGGATATAAAATATGGAATGAAACTGTTTTCCCATGAATTTTTAACCGTATGAAACAAATTTCACAAAATAATACTATCCACCCATAAAACAAAAGTTTTTTTAACATACCTCATAAAATCATACGATTTGGGAAAAAATTCACACCAATCATAAATAAAATAAGGTAACTTGTTGAATCCATATCATACACACATTATATCCTTCAAAGATACATAGGGAGTAAAAAACATGGTATCATTTGGAATAAACATCAAATTATAATCAAATAAATATCATTAGTGAAACAATATCCTTTGACTATAAATCATTACACATTGAATTGGTGATCTATAATGGTCTCAACCTCCCTTATTTTGTTTTGTAACCTCCCATATACATATGAAATTCCAAATAAACATAACATAATAATAACACATAAAACATTAATAAAGGAATATTAAAATTTCCAATTTGCAATTATAGGATATAATTTCTTGATATTTATATAATAAAGCTATTATTAAAATAATATTCAATAAAAAAATACTTGAATAGTGAACATGTAATTTATTTATCGTTACAAAATATTACACCATGTAGTGGATTCCAAATATCAAATAATTCTCATTTCAGGGGAAAAGTCATTTATGTCATATACATGAAAAAAACATTATTTTTTCATTTGGTAAAATAATTCATATAAAAATATACCTTTATAAATACATTTAATTAAATTAAAGGTTAAATAGGTAGATTATACAAAATATAAAAAAGTCAGTGTATTATATCACAATATACCTCAATGAAATGAGATTGAGACAAATCAATTAACTTGAGTCTGACTTGTCTCACATGCTCTTTATTTTCCTAAATAATAAACAAAGGTTAATTTATAATTCCTTGAGGTCCTTTTAAATGTTTAGTTTTCTCTTTATATAACTTATTTATAATTTTATAACAATTACATAATTATTTATGTTCAGGTTGGTTGTTTTGTCAATATTCATACATCAGTTTAAAAATGAACATGGTATTCTGTGAATTTTTCCATTTTTTCATAATTTCATCATATCTATAATAATATTAATTATATAATTATCTCATTATTACATTAATTTTTCTTTTTAATAAAACAATTAATTATGGTTTTGAAAAATGAACAATTCTATAGTTATGGAGATGGTTAAAAGTCCGTATGAATAGGAAATATTTTAATTATTCATTGATCATTAATTAATTAAGATATTATTGTTTTATCTTTACAGAATGATCATAAAATCTTTAATAAAATATTAATATCATAAATATGTCTATATATATCATTAAAGATATATTGTGAGTAAAAATGAATCATATCGCTACGTGGACGTGATCATTCTCATGTATGCACGAATGATGATATTATTATTATATTGGTGGAAAGTAATAACATAATTGATATATTATTATCTTATAATGATTAATATTTCATTCATACTGCATAATCAACACAATTACATCATTATAACAAGTCATGAGAGACGGATATAGAAAATGAATTATATCGACTATTAGGGTCAATAGTTCACATGTATACATGAATGATCAATTTGATTCCCATTTGATGGAAGTGGATATGGATTTAGGTGATAATAGTAACTTAATAACATTATAGTATATTTAGGATACTGTATTTTTAATCTCATCATGGTTGGAAAAAATATTAATGAATTGGAAGAAGATATAAAATATGAACAAATAAATAAAAACATTTCCTTTCCATCGGATGATCACTCTTCTTAACAATTTAACACCTCTAAGAAGGGATTTATACCTAAAATAAGGACTCAATAATGTGGGGATGGAATATAAGATGAATTTTTAGTAGATCATGGCCATACTAATAGATTTTTGAGGTGTAAAGCATAGAGAACAAGAGTACCTTTTATTGGAGAGGGGACAAGAAGTCATAGAATTATTAAAAATATTAAATTAATATAAAATCATTTTATATACCAAATTAATTAAAAAAATTATTTATAATTTAAGGTAAGTATGATTCTAAATCTATTCATACTATAAATAATATACTTGTTTTGAATATTTTTTAATCCTTGCCTTTCTATTTTAACTATTTTAACTCCTGCAATTTTATTTAGTAATTTTCAATTTGATAGTTAAAATAATTTACATAACATATAATGGACCATTTAACTAGTAGTTATTTACATTTTGAGACTTTAGAAAACTATTATCACGAAACTTAATATTTTATAAATTTTAATTCATTTAATCAAATATTTTATATTTAAAAATATGAAGTGAGTCAATTTTGACACTATAAATTATGCAACCATTAAAATATCATAACCACTTGATTCCATTGAAAAAACAAGTCTAAATCATTAAAAACATGTCAATGGTGTCCATAATTTTTTTTATATCATCATACAATTTAATTTACATTTATTTTAATATAATTAATATCATTTATTTGATTATTACTTTAATAAAACTATTATTGTATCATAATTATGTTGTAATTAAACATAATTGTTTAACATCTAAAAATTATAAATAATTACTAAAAATGTATTTAATAATTTTTTTAATATAATTAATATTTATAAATTACGATATAACTTATATAATGCCACATTAAATAATTTTTTTAATAATATACTTGATTGTGAAATATTTGTTTATATATTAAATAAAATGTTATTAATGTCATAATTACACCCATGTGTCTTCAAAAGTCTATAATTTAGCCCCAAGTATTTTTTGACCATAATAACTCATCCATTAAAATTAGGATATGTATTATGATAGTTTTATATTATTATAATATTATTTTTCTCTTTCATTACCCAGTTCACCTTTAACTATGGTAAATAAAATAATAAAGATATTATTCACTAAAATTTTTTCAGATCCTATTAGATCACAATTTTCAAACTTATTAGAGAAATATATCTCCATTTTTCAAAATTAATCTCACAAATGTGACTAAATGTAATTTTACAATTATTCACTTTCATGAACTAGGGAAAAATTTTAATTTTAAAATGTTCAAATGTTTATAAAGTTATTTTATAAAATCTCAATTTGAAATTGATTCTAATGTCCTATTAAAAGAAAAAAATAATTTTTTTAACTTCACATTAAAACTAATTAAATGGATAATATAACTATTTAATCAAATCATATGAAAAAGAAGTTTTGAATTAAAACGCATTATTTTTCAATATTCATTAAAAAATAAATATTATCATAAAAATACCAAAAAATAAACAAAATTTATTTTTTATGGCCCCTTTGAAAGAATAAGTTTAATTATTCGTATAAAATTTATAAAACTATCAATTTTTAGAATTAAAAACGTTTAACCATCAATAGATTGTATGACTATTCTTTAAAAATAATATTTCTTTTTTTGCTTGAAATTGAATTTAAACTTATTTTAAAAATATAAAATTTATTAGAAGTAAATAAATATTAAAAAAATTGTAAACATCATATAGTTAATTGTATTATTTCCCTAAAAAATGGATACACATTAACTACCATTTAAAATAAAAATATTAACAATGTATGAATTTCAATATAACTCAAGTTTGTGTGCAAAGTATGTTTTTTGAGAAACTAATTATTATGTGTTGGGTACACTATTGAAAAAAGATTACCCTTAATTATAATTAACAAATATTTCAACAATATAAGTAGTTATGAATATTATTTATTCCATAATTACCTGGGATATTACATCCTCTTTCCTTTTAAAAAATTGTTCCCTTGTAATTTTATTCACTTATAATATATGTGGGGATATTTCTCCCTTATAGCATTTTCAGATTCCCATGTTTTCTCTTCCACCATATTATTTTTTTACAAACACTTATCCAGATGAATAACCATATTCCAAAACAGTTTCTCTCTATTGTTAAGAATCTATAATGACAATTCTTCATAAGAAATATTATCTTCCAATAGAACTACTTTTGGATTCAAAACATGAGATCGATCTAGAATGTAATTAAATAACACTAAAACATTAAATATGTTCTGTACCTAGGATAAACACATAAAAAAATCCACATGATAGGAAACTAATCCAATGTTATCTTGGATTTCATAGGTTCCAATAAATTATCGACTCAGCTTACCCTTCATGAAAAATGCATCCCAGTTTTCCACGAAGAATCATTTAGAAATCCATGTTCACCTACCTTGAATTAAATTTCCTTCCTATGGTTATTTGAAAAACTTTTCTAACTTTTTTTTCCTTCCCTCCTGAGTTTTTGAATCAACTCAACATTTTTTTATCTCTTATAAAAATTTCAATCCCGTAAACATCATTTTTATGACATCATCCCAAAATATTGAGTTTGACACAACTTTCCATAAGATGCCTCAAATGGTTCCATATATGTACTATATTAAAAACTATTTTTACTAGAAATATATACAAATAAATGATTTTGATCCCAACATCCCCAGTAATGCATTGAAAAAGAACGAATAATATAGAATAGGGTTTGAATTATTTTTTGTAACTACCCATAATATTGAGGATGAAAGGATTTACTAAAAATTAATTCAGTTTACAATGACTTCTGAAGGCCTTCCAAAAAATTCGAAGTGTTTCTGAGACCTCCATTTGATACAATGGAGAGTGGAACTCCATTTTACCAGAATATCTCTTTATGATATAAAATTATAATATTGATCTAGAGATAATGTATCTCTAATTGGATGATATTGAGTAGATATTTTCAATCTTTCAATAATAATTAAAATTTCATGCATACCTTAAAATCATTGGGTAATCCCACCATGAAATCGAGGGATATATTTTTGAATATCCACTCCTATACTAGAACAAGATAAAGAATACCCTTTGGAAATTGTTGTTCGACATTAACCTATAGAAAAGTGAAACACTTCACATTAATTTTAATAATATTTCTTTCCTTCTATCACACAAGTAATACTTAGTTAGGTCTCTATAAATCTTTGTGCTACTAAGATGAACTAAAAATGCAGAACAATGTGCTTCACATAACAACTCTTTCTTCAACGATGAATCATAAAGAGCACATAACCTCTTAAAAAATCTCAAAAAAACAATATTTATCATTATAAAATTCAGGAAACATAACCTTTTGAACCAATTCTACCATATTATTTTATTCACAATATCCTTTTTTTATTACTTAATTGAGTTTAATAAATATGATTACACTGAAACCTAAATCAAAACAAAGGAATTTCTTGTACAAAAAATAATCATTCCAGATTTAAACAAATAATTAATCAAAGGCACAATATTCAAACATAACATGGTTAATATGGCATTACCATCCTGACTCAGTGCATCATCCACATTATTTTCATTAATAGGATAGAAATGAATCAAGAAATCATAATCCTTTATAAGTTCAAACCATTTTCTATGTCTCATGTTCAATTATTTCTTAGTGAATATATAATTAAAACCTTTATTATTATTATATATTTCACATTTTACACCATATAGATGATTCCTACAAATTTTTAAAGCAAAAAAGAATATATGTTAAATCCAAATCATGTATGAGGTTATTAAAATCACAAGTTTTTAGCTGATGTGGAGCATAATAAATTACCAGATCATTATCTATAGGGACACAACTATGTCCCTCCAAAAAAGAATCATTGTTGATGAAAAATTCACTATTTCTGGAAGTTAGTGTTGAAATTGATCCTTTCACAAATCTTATTTTCAATTCTAGAAAAAATCATCACATTTTTTTATCCATATGAACTTAACACATTTTCTCGATAATATTCTCATTGGGAAATATTACCCTAAAATGTTTTCAACAAACATGTAGTTTTAGCATAAAAATCCAAGAATATTATGAATCTCGGTAATATTGGTGGGTTTCGTCCGTTCATCAAAAATTTTCATTTCGACATCATCAACAGGTATTCTATCATTAGAAAAAATGTGAGCAAGGAAATAATTTTTTTCGAACAAAAAATCACACTTACTAAATTTACCATAATGTATATTTTCAATAAAGGTTTTTGAAACAAAAATTAGATGAATTTCAGGATTCTATTTACTTTTATAATATAACTAAATTCAAACAATAAACAAAACAAAAAATGTATCCAAGAACACATGGAATATTATATAAAAATTTACCCTGAATATAGTCTGTGCAGTAGTTAACCCAAATGGCATAACAAAAAATTCACAATTATCATTTCTATTATGAAATGATGTCTTCTTACATTACATTAAACTAATGGTACCTCAATATCATGTCAACCTTAGAAAAATATTGTTCCCCTTGTAGATGATCTAATTAATCATTAATTTGAGGAAAAGGATATATCCCTATAACAATGATGTTGTTAAGATAATTATAATTAATATAATGTATCATTGAATCATCCTTATATTGAAAAAAAGATAGGTTCACCCCTAGGTTATGTGCTAGTTTGAATGAAACCTTCATCTAATAACTTCTTAAATTTCTTATTCAACTCTAAAAGTTAAATTTGAACCACTAAATAAATAACTTTTGAAATATTATTAACATTAGAAACTAAAAAACCAATAAAATCAACATTATGATCATGAATACAATCTGGAAAATCTTTATAAAAAACATCAATATACTCATTTACCACTAGAACATCATTAATATGAACAGTTCATTTTTTCAACAATACGGGTAAGGTTACATTAGTTTCAATATTTTAACAGTTTTTTATATTACTAATTGGTTTATAAATGGTAAGGTTTTATTCTTGGTAAAAAACTAACAAAATTTATAAGAAAAATATTTATGTCAACAATCAATATTAGCAATGTAAAAAGAAATCCAATCCATACCCTAAATAACATAAATGACTTCTAGGGTAAAACCTGCATGTATTTTTGGAAAATTATATCCATAAAGAATGACATGAGGATTATTATAATTTCTTTTTTTCTTTAACATTTTCATCATGTATTTTTACTGTAAGATATGGATACATTTCCTGAGGTAAAATTAACAATTTTCCAGAAAATATCTTAGAAATAAAAGAATGAATTGACCCTAAATAAAAAAAATAATGTAATTTGAATAATCAAAGAACGTACATGATACCACATCATTTGGTGTCACAAATTCATCTAACATAGTTATAAAGGATTTCAACACACCAGTATGGTCATTTTCTAGAAACTTCCCATAATTCAAATTCTTTATTAGAGAATTTTTTTCATAATAATCAATCTCATTAAATTTAAATCATTTTAATGAATTTATATCGGATTTTTTTCCAACTAATAGCATGATCGTTTTCAATGATGTTATGTTCCTTATGTTCCATTTTAACACATTGGATGCACTTAATTGAATTTAAAATGCATTATCTAGTGTGTTATAAAAACAATTATCACAAACATTAAACATAATTTTCATACAATCAGACATTTTTGATGAATTATTCCATTTTCCTACCTATATGACCTCTTTTTCTAATGGATTTAGAATAACACATTATCATCAAAGAACTCAATTTCCACATTCATCGCATATCGAATAAGTATTTAACAAAATTTGAGCTCATAAAAAAATAAAACCCTTCTATACTTTGGATGTAATCATGAGTTATAATGATTGGTTAGACTATCAATAACCCATATGATATTTGAATAATAACATTCTAGTTGAGTTAAATTGATATCATAAGTAGACACTGAGTCCTCATCTTTCTTTAATTCCAACAATTTTATTCCATGTTATGTCAAACCACCATAGTAAACTATATCTAAAGGATCATTATTTCAAATTCATCCCAATTAAGGGAATAAATCTCATCATTTTACCTGATATTATTAGCCATCATACTCCAGTAGTCATTCTCACCGTGAAAATTGTAAACAACAAAATAAACCGTTCGATTGTTTGAACACCACATTACATCAAAAATACATTCTAGAGATCTGATCCACATGTAGTCTAGTACGGGGTTAGATGATTCTCTGAATCATGGGGGATGTGGCCTAATGAAACTATGCACTATCGACATGTTCCTATGGGTCTGATCTCGGTGGTATCATATATTGATAACACTGCCATTTATATCCTGATGCAATTATACCATCACTACAACACATTATTTAGTTCTAATTATAACTATCTTAGGTTGCTGATTTGGAAAAAAATTCCTCTAGATTTTTCCCCGTTATAGTTTCCCTATTTCCACAACTGAAAACCATTCTAAATAGGAAAATTATAGATGAAAAAAATTGTAATAATTAAATGCTATAACATTCCAATTTGACCATTATATAAAAAATCATTTATGGATATTCTACTTACAATATCCCAACCCCTAATGTTATCTAAACCAAAAATTGAAACCAAAAATATGACGTCGGTATTAAACATAACATAATTTTTACTTATGTCAAGAATTAAAATTGAGTATCTTTTAATTCTTACATTTTTATAGAATTTTTCCATAACTATTACATATCAACTGAATTACTAAATTGTCTACTCTTCTACTCACTATCCATTCTTCATAGTATGAAACTCATTGAAATGTGATTTATTTTTTCATGATATAAATATTTATAATCATCATATTGACTGCTTATTTTATCTTACTCAACATTAAACCCTATGGACATCATTTCAAAAACATTGGATATGCTCAAGCAGCTTAGTAAAGGGTAAAAAATAAAGAATGACACCGTTATTCCATGAATATTTTGATGTCATGTGAACTTTTAAACAAAATCATACATTTTACTCATAATACATAAGACCATTAACATAACTCATGAATTAATTAGATTCCTGTAAAACATTTTAGAAATGATAAATGTAATTTGTGGCATCTATGTCATACTTACATAGTTTCTTTTACAGTTATACAGGGAGTTACCTTCATGGTCATATTTAGAATACACATCATAGTATATTACCTAAATCTCATAGAAGAAACCTTGTTTTTTAACTTCATATAATTACCCAATTCATTGGAGAGAAATCACGAGCTCACCTTCCCTATGTTTATCACAAAACCACCTATATACATAATCATTTCCTAGGAACCATAATATAATCATAACACATAAAGCATGCATAAATGAAAAATATAATATTTCATATTTACAGTCACAAGATATATTTTCAAGATATTGATATAATAAATACACTCTTTAAACTATTTTCAGTACCAAAATACATGAAAATGGAATATTGAATTTATTTTTCTTTAAAAACATTACGGCAAGTATAGGAAGCCATATATCGTATAATGGTCATCGTGGTGGAAAAGTCATTGTCACTGTATTTTCTAAAAGAAAATTCTTATATCATTTAGTAAAATGATTCATATTAAGATATTCAATTTGAAAACACTTAAATTAAATTCAAATTCAAAAGTTTTTATTTTAGAATGTATAAATGAAGGTGGTTATAATATCATAATATGCCTCAATGAAAGGAGATCGAGACGAAGTCCCTTACCTTCAGTCAAACTTGTCTTGTTTTCTATTTATAATACTAAATAAAAAACCTATGTTAATTTAAACTTACATTATAACCTTTTGGAATTTAATTGTTCTCATTATATCAATTATTAATAATTTTATAATGAGTAATTAATTATTTATGTTCATGTCAGTCATTTTGTTAATATTCGGCACTTGAGTTCAAAAATGAACAAGGTTTGATGTATATTTTTCCATGTGGTCATAATTCCATCATGTCAAAAATAATATTCATGATTTAATTATCACTTAATTTTATTAATTATAATTTTAAATAATACAATTAATTATGTTTATGAAAAAAGAACAATGTGATAATCTAGGAGATAGGAGGACATACATACGCATGGAAAACGTTTTCAATTTTCATTGTTCATTATAGAAATAAATTAATTATTATTTTATCTTATAATAATGATTATAAGATCATTAATATCATATTAATCATTTAATTATACTTATACATATATCATAAAAAAGATAAATTGAATAAAAACAAATCGCATTGCTTTGTGGAGATGATAGTTCACATGTACGCATGAATGATTTTTTCATTTTTATGTTAATGGGAATTAAAAACATAGTTGATATAATATCATATTATAATGATTAATATGATATTAATATCACATATGATCATTAATTACATATTATAAATAGTCTTAATAGATGTTTATGGAAAACTAATTATTTCAGTTTGTAGAGGTGATTGTTCAGACGTACGTAGGAACAATTCATTCCTTTCCCATTTGATGAAATTTCATATGGTTTAGGTGATAATAGTAGCATAGAAACATATAATTATATTGATTATAGTATATTTATTATCTCATCATGGTTGGATGATATTTAAAGTAAGTGGAATATGAAATAAAATGGAAACACTTAAATAAAAACATTCCCTTTGCTTCTAATGATCACCTTTCATAACTCCTTAACACCAGTAAGAAGGGTGTTCTGTGTAATATAAATACTCAATTATATGGGGAGTAAATATAGTTATGGTTTGGGGTAGATATTGCCTGAACCAAATTTTTTTAAGTGTAAGGAATAGAGATTAAGAAAAACTTTTATCGGAGAGGGGAGGGGAACTATGGAAAGTATTAAAAGTATTAAATTAATATAAATTCATTTTATATTCCATATTCATACAAGATGATTTCATTATAATATATTATTATTATGGTTATAAATTCTTTGAAACAATAAAAATTAGATATGTTTTGGATAATTTTAATCATAATCATTATGTTTTATTCCTCTTAACTCTTAGCACTTCATTAATTAATTTGCAATTTGGCAGTAAAAATAATTACCTTAACACGTCAAATGACCAGTGAATTAGTCGTTTATGAAAATTGGATAAAAAACTAATTGTCCAAATATTATATTTTTATATATATTAATTAATTTAATTAAATATGTTATATTTTAAAATTTGAATTTTGTACAATTTGACACTATTCATTAGTTGACTTTTTTTGAAATCATAAAAATTTGATTACTTCATAAAAACTAGTTTAAATCATCAATATCATGCGAAAGGCATCCAAATTGTTTGTTTATGGAATCAACTCTATCAATTTATATCTAGTTGTACATTATTAATATTGTTTTTTCATTCTTCCTTTAATAAATGTATTAGTTCATCTTCATTATTTCCCAAATAAATTTTAAAATTTATTATATTAAAATTATAAATAATGTATAATGATGTAGGAAAAAATATTATATTTCTATTTACTATTTATAGTCTATAATATCACTTATATAACCTCACAATAATTTATTTTTAATAATAAGAGACATGTATGTGACATCTGTGTTTTTACTTGAAATAAAATGTTATTAATGTCATAATCACACCCAAGTGGCATAAAAGGACCAAATTTCTTCTATATTATTTCCTTTGTTTAATATTAATCATCAAATATGATTATGAAAATTTTTATGGTGCTATAATATTATTTTTACCATTAATTAACCTCTTTTCCTTTAAATATTGTAAATAAAAAACTAAAGTTACTTATCACTAAAAATAATTTTGATCATATTAGATCACATATTTAATACTTATTACAACCATGTTTGTCAATTTTAAAAAATTTAATTTATAAAAGTAAATAAAATTAATTTAAAAATCAATCTCATTGACAGATTGAGGAAACATGTTTTTAAATGATAACCGTCTATAAGATCATAATATTTTTTAATCCAATTTCAATTTTAAATTTATTTAAATATCCAAACATGGATTATATGAAAAAAATATTTTTTTATTTCTCTAAAACAAATTAAAATGATAAATTATCTATATTTACAAATTAGAAAAACAAAATTTGTTTTCAAATTTAGTATTTTTCTATATTCATTAAAAAATGAATATTATCAGAATATTGCCAAAAATTCAACAAAAATAAATATTGATTCCCCAAAACCAAATAAGAAGTTTCATTTTTTGTATAAAATTTAGAAAACTATGAATATTAATAATTAATAAGGTTTCACTATCAATATGAGATAAAACTACATTTAATAATTTTTAGTGCCATTTATGCCAAAAATTGGGATTATTCTTACTTTTTGCCCATAAAATTGAAATGAAGAATGTAAAAAAATTTAAAAAATGTTTAAAAATAATATATAATGTTATATTCATTTCCTCCAATATAATGTCTAAGAATTAACTACCATTTAAAATAATAATATTAATAATTTATTTTTTAGTATTACTCATTTTTGTGTGAAAAAAAATATTTTATAGAACCCCATTATTGTGCGTCAGGTACAAAATTAGAAAAGTAATACCATTTATAGTAAAATTAATATCCAATTAAAAAATATTAATAGATATAACAACTCTTATCCTATAATTATATATAATGATACACGTAAACAGGTGGCTTCTAAGCACTTGTTAAGGGCCTTCAATTTTTTTCTATAGGGGGCATTGAAACCACCTTGATCTATATCAACCACATAGGGATGAAAGATTCAAATGTGTGTTTTGGGCCCCACTCAATAGTTACAATTTCCCTTGAGATTTTATAGTTTCATTGACGGGTGGTGTTTCTATAATAGTTGAGGGTATGTGGAGTCAGCAGGGGTATCCTCACGATATTCCACATCTAGATGGACATAGGCTATAGATTGAAAATTGATTCTGATAAAAGATATTTAGAGAGGTTGGGTGTGGACATATCCTTGATTTAGAGGAAGCACCAAAACCAACTATAAGGGTTCTGAAAGGTATGATTCATTAAACAACTACACTTTTTGTTCTTTATTTAATTCATGATTATCACACTATTTTGTTACTATCCATTTAGTATATTATATGATACTGGATATGGATAGAATTGCATTACTCCTAGTGTCATATACTCTTTTTAATGGTAATTATTCTTTGTTAGATGTGTGTTGTGGATGTAGGTTGGTGATTTGGAAACAGTTGTCCATCAGATATTTAATCATGCTATAAATACTGCCACATAATGTTATCCTTGATAAGAATTTCACGTATTCTATGTGTTTATTCATTTACTTTTTCTGGAGGATTGTTTCACAATCTAATACAGAGGGTTGTATATTGGTGATTTTTGGAGAGAGACATTATCAGATGGGTAGTGAGAATGTAGATCATATTTTATCATATTCGGCAGTGTCTGAGACTGTTCACAGATAAATAGAGAAGTAATTGTATGTTTTAACAAAAGTGGTTCTGACGCAACCAACGCAACATGATGCCATGTTTTGGATTTAGATATATCCCAGTGTGTTTCATTTTGTTGGATCTATATCGAATGTATCCTATGATGCTGAGTTAGTTGAGGTTGTAGGTTGATAATATGATGTATATGGGTTTCATATAATATAGTGTTTCGTTCTAGGGTGCTCTAGTATTTTTATCTAAGAATTTGGATAGTAATTGGAGGTTTTCTATAGCCTACTGATGGATTAAACAAGTAATGATATAAAAAATTTCCACTATTCCATGGATAATATATCACTTTGATTATGTGGAAGGATCTTATTGGTTGTTTATGACTAATATACGATCAGGATATCTCTATTTGAGGGTTAATGAGGATGATGTTTTGAATATTTCCTTAAAATATAGATATTTTCAATTTAAGTTATCAGTTATGTTGTTAATTATTATAAACAATGTGGTTTAGTTCATGAGGATCCTTAATCTTGTGGTCCCAGAGTTCAAGGACCATTTTACCATCGTATTCATCAATGCTAACAGGATCAACATTAGATTACAGGAGGGGAATGTTGAGAATCTCATAAATGTTTTGTATGTCCTTTGACACCCCCAGATCTATGGAATGATTTTCTTGTGTGATTTATGGATGTGGTATTTTCCGTTCCTTGTAATTTTTTGTATCTTTAGAGTGTGGGATTAGTTTTTTTGATGATTAATTATGGTTTTCTTAGTAATTCACAAAACAGTACAGGTTTAATGTTTCATTGGACTCACAAACTATTATCTAAGGTATGTACCTGATGTCTCTCAGGTTTCATCCACACTAATATTGTCAACGAGAAAGTAAAATTTTATTCATGGAGTTATCTGTTCTAATAAGAGTTCAGTTTCCCAAATAAAATGTTTGCTAGCACTCTGGTGCTTCAATTTATTAGGATGGTGTGATTTTTGAGGTTTTTGTGAATCATCTTGTCTGGAAATGGGTTGTGTGTTCATGAATCAGAGGATGGTAGTATCTTATCAATCTTGTAAGTTAAATATAGATGAATTTGATAATTCATCCACTAATATTTTGGTTTCAGAAGTATTATTTTTGTTAAATATTTGGTGAAATTTCATCACTGGTGATAACCGTGATTCTTCCATTGACCACATGTTTCCAAAATATTTTTTCACTCTATGATATATATATATATATACAGATGGAAGTGGATGGATTTTCCGCACTATTTTGATCTTTATATATATTAAATCAAAACAAAGTGGAATTTAGATTTCAATGTATTTATTTTGAATTACCATGGGGATATGGTTCCCATCTGTTTTGATGACTAGAAATGAAAGGTGTGTCTTCAAATAATGCATAATAATATAAGAGATTGTAGTGGTTGTTAATATATCTATAAAGTGACTATGAAGCCATTTTATATGAATCTGTTGGTGGAGAATCTGTGAGGAGACTCAGAGATATTAGTGAGGCTTGGATATGTCGGCCACGGTGATTCACATTAGCGATGGTCCGAGGATTGTAGGAATTAGATGATGCATTTGTGGAGGTTTTATATTAAATATGAAATATAAAATGGATTTAACTATTATTTTTACCACTCAATGATAGTATAACATCATATTATGATGATGACATTTCATGGTTTTTCTAGAAAAATATGTTGGATAATGTGGATATGGTATGTCATAGAAATTATGGTGAGGTGTCTAGTTAGTTTGTTAGTGAAATCAGAGAACCATGTTACTAGATATTTAATGTAGTATATATAATGCCCTATGTATTAATGGAATTCCAACTAAATGAAATTGATAATTGTGTATCCCATGATCCGATAGGTTGTAATTCACATTGATTGGTAGTGGACCGAATGAGGATGTCAGATCATTTCCAATTGATTCGTGAGTCGATCATCATGAGTGTTTTAGAGAGGAAATGCCAGGTTTATGTCGTAATAAATTTATGTGGATTGAGTAAAATAATATTTTTTCATGGTCCCTTATTTACCTCAAATTTTTATTAGGGAATGAATCATGATTTCAGGTTTCAGTTATTCCTTAGAACAGATTTCTACCCTATGGCAGATGGGTAAATGTAAAGGAATAACTAAAAAATAGAGGATATGTTATGAAATAGAATATTAGACTTTTGTGGACCATGTGTAAAGAACATACGTGTATTTGATTTTTTATAAACCCATATTTATCACATTTCTGTTGGTATGGATCTGTTTGAGTCGTTGTGTTGTCAGCAATGAAGTACTTCATTCTGTTGTAAGGAGGATGGGGAGTCAACTGTTCTGGGTTCGTATGTGGCATATAGCATGACCAAGAATATATAGTTGGATAAAAAAGGAATAGATTGTAATACTATCATTAGTAGGCTCATTATGATCATAGGTATCTTCCCTAGAGTTCGAGGTTGGGGACAACGTTTTCTTGATAGTCCCCCCTCAATATGGGAAGTGGATGTTTGGTAGGGGTAGTAATATTTAATCTAAATTTTTTGGTCCTTTTGAGTTGTTTGGGTGATTTAGTGAGATGTATTGTCAGTTTTAACTATCAATGTTGTAGGACTGGATCGACTATGTCTTACATGTGTCAAAACGTTATTAGTATATGCATGATGACTCATTTTCCATTAACTGGGGAGAGCTATATATTGAGGAAAACACGATGCTCATGGAGGTAAATATAGATATATACGATCACCAACAGAAGATGATTCATGGAAGAACAATTCCTCAATTTCATGACTTGTGGAAACATGGTGTTCTGTAGGAGAGTACTTGTGAGCAGTAGATGTAGATATTTTTCTTAGTACCCTGAGTTGTTTTTTAAATTTTAATTTCAATTTTTTTTGACAATTTGATGTTGGATATCATTTTTTTACAAGATTTGATGTTTCTTGTTAACTTTTGATGGGTTATGTATGATGTGTGATGTGTGATAAATCATCCAACATATAAAACTGGTTTAAATTAATCCTAATCCAGACGTGTTATACTATGACATGATTAATACCATGTAGGTGAGTGTGTTCTTATCAATAAAGATAATATATAATCTAGAATATTGGAATACCAAATTTTTGGGTTCATGGTACAATCATGTGTTTTTTATGGGAGTTGGGTTGGTTTTGGTGGTGTTCCTGATGTTGATTTGGATGTATGTGTGGAATGTGGTGGCATGTGTCTAGGTACTATATGTGTTGTTTTTTTCCTGATGAGAGATTTTTATGTGGTTGTGTGGTTGTGTGGGATGTTGAATGAGTGTTTCGGTTGGTATGTTTTCTTGGGGAATTTTATGTGAAACAAGATCCTTGAGAGGTATCGTTTAGGGTGTCTATCGAAACCATTTCCTTTCCGTTTTATGTTTTTTTCTTTTTATGATGATCACATTAAGGTTAACTAATTCAAAAGTTTAGATCTTCCCATGTTGTTACACTATTGGTTTAGTGGTTAGAGAACTGTTAGAGGAGGCTAATGAACATTTTATGATGTTATATATTTTTGAAGAGCTACATAATACCTTTTATGCCATACATGAGGATCTTTCTGTGTATGTATATTTTTAATAGACCTTCAAATCATTGACTTATGGCTTGTGTGTGGAAAAGTGATACCATGGGAGATGTTTTTAAAATGTTAAAGTATAACTCATGATTTAAGTTAATTGATCCCTAGATACAATTTTTTTAGTGCAATTTTAAATTTCTATGATTTAATTTTATAAAGTTTGGTTTTATGAACTTCGATTTAAGAACCGTGGAACTTACCCCATAAATATTGGATTTATTCTATAAATCATGTGACATAAAAGATGTTTATATATATATTTTGGTCAATTATTTTATTATTCATACAACATACACAATGTCTCTATATCTTGCTATCTCTTGTCTTTTGTACAACCCCTCGGTTCTATTGGGATTTCTTACAGCCTTCTTCTTCCTAATTTGATGTGTCGATTCCAGTGGTTCGTCATTGGCGATCGAAGTAATATTTTCCTCATTTATTACCATTTCCCACATTCATCTCTTGGGTATTCACTATAGTGTTTTGAATTTTTTGAAATATTTTATACTAAATTTTTAAAAAATATTGTTGTCATTACGGTTGTTCAAGGGTTTTCTTGTGCATTATTAATTCTTAGGTTGTTTATTATTTTCTTAGTGGTCTTCAGTGAAAATAGAAATATTCATTAAAGTAGATATTCCTTTTCTCACATGTTTACATGATATGTGAAGGATTTTTTTATCCTTCTTTATTACTTTGTGTTGATAGTATGTATCATCATGATAAAGATAATTGATTGGAATAATTAAAATTCAAAAATATGGGGAGTAATAATTTTTTTTGATAAATTTGTAGATGTTAATGATGAGTTTAATCAATTATTTTTCCTTTTTGAAAATAATTTCTATTAGATGAATTTTGATATCTTATATGACATAAGTAGAGTCCATTTTTGGGTTAGCTATGACTGAACCATAAATAAAAGGCTAAAGAAAAAACATCTAGAAAAAAAAATGTCTCGTGGAAAATTATTTTCTTAATAACCATAAATAATAAAGACGAAATAATATAAAAACCATAGAATACTCTTGAATGATGGTGTTGGTATCTATTGTGTGTGCTTGCACTTATTGAGCTTCCCTATATGGTTTTGGGTTGTTGTTGTGTGGAAATAGAAGAGACATGTTGGGTTTTTCAATTAGTGGGGTAGTGATGAGTTGTAGTTTTTTTGTCATTGATGTATTGTGGTCTGTTGTGCGATGTGATGTGAAGTGGTCATTGTGTGTAGTGGTTATGGTTCACAATGGTGATGGTGTGTGGTGATGACATGTGATGGCGATGTCTGGTTATTGTGTGTGGTGGTTATGTTGTCAAAAGTGGGTTTGGAACTACGATGTCTGGTTTTGTTGTTTGTGTGTGGGGGGGTTACTTGTGTGGTGGGGAGATGTTGGTGGATGATAGGAATTATTGAGATGGTTTTTTGAGATGGTCCAGCTATGGAATTGTCTGGTTGTGTTAGTTACCTAGTTATCTAGGAATTAAATTATGATGATAGAATGATAAAATATGTTGGTAAATAAACAACATGGTCTATATTTTGAAATGTGGTAAAATGGATCAAATGGATTGAATAATAAATGAATGGGTAACTGATATTTTACTGGAGGGGATTTGTAAATTAAAGAGAAATATTGTGGATTATGTGGTAGTTTTGTGATATTCTTCATATTATGGTGGAAGAAATTGTGATTTTTGTCGTAAGGTATAGTGGAGTTCATCTGCTGTGTGAAAGTGATGTTCATATATACCCACTGATTGGGTATTTCTTCAGATATATGTTATATATTTTTTATATGACCCCATTCAATTTTAATAAGAATAACAATGGTTAGTGGTTTTGGGTTATGGGTGTTTTCCCTATCTTGTAGGAATGTAGTGATACATATGGCTAGCTACACCCCCCCCCCCTCTCTAATATTCCTTCATAAGTGATCATCCATATTTATATGGATCAGATGTGTTGTGATGGATATAGTGCTTGTGGGTGATATTTTGTTGATGTGGCTATTATGGGAAATGATGAGTAAGCCTATGTGTCTATGGGAGAGACGTGATGTGATGTTACCTAATGATAGACCTTGTGAGGGTGTGATAGGTTGGGATGCATCTCAATCCACATCAGTTATGGCCCATGTTCTTTCGAGTGATATGTGATGCGATGTGGTTTTAATGTGTTTTTTATGTAATGTATTGGAGTAGATGACGTTTGATGTCGGGGTATGAGACTGGGAAATTAGTGAGGAATGCATTATTTGGAAAACATTATTTGTTCTGATCGTGATATTATATTACAATATTGGATGCATGATGGGGTGAGAAGACCATAGTGAGGATAGGATATAGTAATATAAATTGTATATGATCTTCTTGCTTCAATTACATGTTCTATAGAACATTAGCATTTTATTTTCACGTGTCAAATTGATGCATTCTGTATTTTCTTGTTAAGTACACCTTTTTTGCTAACCCTTTGTAAATAAAATATTTTATTGATTTACAAGAGATCTTTATTGATATATTGAGTCAATTCCTACTTGGTATTGGTTTTTTTGTTGATTCGTTACTATAAGACATGTATTTTGGAAGTTTATTTAGACACACACATTGTATTGATATATATCGGTTCATGCATTTTGGGTGGTTTATAGATTAATATATATTATATATTGTAGTTGTTTAGTTATTTTTTATCTTATATATCAATATTATTCCATTTATTGAGTGTAATGCCCCTAGTTGTTGATATTTTATATACCCTCGGTTCCACATTACATCCTATGGCCTACTGGAGGTGATATTTGGGGGATAAAATTTCTCTTATTTTATTAATGCATCTTTAGTCGAAGTACAACTAGAAATGATTTCCTAATACCAGTCTTCAAAAACACATTTCATGAAGTAACAATACAAATGAAAAAATACAAAATTTATAACATTTTCATGATCATTTTAAATATTCAATAAAAAATTTATTTCTAAGGTTGGTATTGGTCTGGGGCCTACCTGAAATTTTCAATATTTATTGATTCTCCATTTTTATCATGTAGATAACTATTTATTCTTAATGTCATGAGATACATAAGATTCATCCAACATCATCTAAATTTAGATAACATAAGGGAAAACGTCCACATATATTTAAATAAAATTATTTTAAAAACATCTTCGAAAAAATTGTTAATGTTGTGAAAACCCTTAAAATTTTACCCTCATGGTCTAGAAAAAATTAATATTATTATATAGAAATTATGGTATAATTGTCCTTCTAACCGACAACTAAAACATATTCCATTTACATCAAATCTATAATGTTTGATCCCATTATATGGTGATGAAGATTTGGAAAATAATTCTCTTGAAATAGATTTATAAATGTCTCTACACAATGGGATTAAATTGTTCTCTTATCTTGGTTATTTTTATATAAATACTTCCATTTGTCAATATCACCTTCAAAATGATAAATTGAAGCAATTTTATTTTGATTATGGAAAAATACAACATAAAATGTCTACTCATAAGTGTTTATCAATTATTTATCTACTATTATGTAGGAAGTTCCAACAAAAAATAGTGGGTACTGTTTTTTGAAATTGTTCACTATTAACTTGTTCATCTAAACATAATTTTTTAACTCTCATTAAATGGTTCCGACTATTATAATTTTTCATTATTGAGTTTAAAAACCTCAAATGAATCATTAAAAACTCCAACTATATTATGTACCTGATTTGGAATGATATTTTTCTCATTCTCTATTCCTACTTCATTCACTTTATTACCCATGCAAAAAAGCATTCTAATGTAAAATTGGATTAGAAGACGAAAAATGTAAACTTCCATAGACCCTATCAATATAATATAACCATAATTAGACATTCCTATATATATTTTATTGACATTATCCAAACCACTATGGTTATATAAACTCTACATTGATACAAACTTTAATTCCCCAAATCGGAATACATGGATATTGTATTGGAATTCATACAAACCATAATAATATTTACACAATTGATCCATAGTGATGTGTTTATTATAATGGATTCCAATCCTTATTCTATTTGAGTGTCCTTTCTAGTTTATATGTTTTGACAATTATGATAACCATTACATATAAATGTGAAATCATCCATTCCAAACACATTTTCCTCAAATATAATTTTTAATATCAATATTTGTTTTCATTGTTGCCACTTTTTCCACTATTCAAGATGAGTCACAATTAATATAAACATTAGCTTGTTAAGAAAAATACTCATATGTAATCCCATTGAAAACCATTTGAAAATATAGTATGTTAACGAATAATTAATTTATATAACAGGAATGGAATCCCCTTAGTTTTTTGTAAACAATAAAAACCAATAAATAATAATTTGTTTTAAAAAACGGGCAATAATTTCAAAATAAAATTTAATCACCCTAAAAATAATTCGATAATCTAGAATGACATTAAAAATCATAATGATAATATAAAAATGATCATTATATCTTGGGAAATCATATTCATCACTCATGTTCACTCTTATTTTACCCATAATATTGTAGATTGTAATTAGTTAAGTATATTAATCATTTATCGTGATAATACATATGTAATGAACAACATACCATACACCCATATCAGATTATAAAAATAAAAACAACAAATTTCATGATTTGATATAATGAAATGTAACCCATTTTTCCCATAAAAAATATACAACATGAAAAGTAAATATCAAATCACATACATAACAAAAGACCATTTGAATTTTATAGTTAAATATAATTAAGAAAACCACTTAAAAACTAGGATTTATAAACAAATGGTTCAAAGGATCTACTTCATCTCCCACTATACCCATTTTTTCATATTTATATTACATCTTCAATATCTACAAAACATTTTTTAACATAAGAAAACATTATAAAATATAATAGTTTAACATTATTATTTATATCATGGTGAAATTGAAACAGAATAAGGGTGATATCCAATTATAAATTTGAGTAAACAAAACCATAAACAATTTTATGTCATTAGTGAGAGTAAAATGATCACAACTATATGGGGTCACAATCATTTTACATGATCATGACTTCAGGTAATTCATTACCATCAGTAACATTATAATCATTCAAGGAAAATGGAATATATATTTTAAAATGGGAGGATTCCTTGGAATTAGTATTTATGATCATTTCAATATAAATATTAATCAAAGGTATGATTTAAAACCCATCACTTTTCACACATTATTTGAAAAAAAATACATTTTTACGTTATCTCATTATCATAACATGATAAATTAAAATATTTCTATAAAAACATATTAAGAAAAAATAAATCATATAAGAATTTAAGGAATCCATTTTATATCACTCCATGGTAGAACCTTCACGGTTCACATAGAATAAACATCATGGTTTCCAATAAAACAACAATAATTGTTACAATTGGAATAACCATCATAATATTTCTCATATTCTCTTAGGAAAACATAATCAGTTAACTTTATCTAATTATTTATTTCATTGGATTGCTTAACAGACTCACCCATCCTTGGTTTACAATTGAACCACCTTCAATAATAATCATTCCACAATAACCATAAAATAAAGTAATAATATGGAGAAACAATTTCATTATAGTACTCTTATAAACATCCATTATTCCATTCATAAATTTATTATCCCTTAGAAAATAAATCAGTTGCACGACAATATCCTTGAAAAATCATAATCCGTCCAGGAAAAGAATGGAGATGTTATAAATAAAAAATATCCATAGTGGATCACCATTAACATCGACTGTTTTTGACATTGATGAATGGAAATATGATTAAAATATAATTAAAACCAACAATTAAAATAAATAATCTCTTCACTATGAAAATATATTCTGAAAAAAATAAATTCTCAAAATGATATTAAAATAATTTTTATTGAAAATTTACATGTAAATTTATAATGAATTTTTCAAAGTAAATAATGTTCAAGATGGATATAAAATAAATTCAGGTTGTACATACTAAAAATTAATATTTATTCCAAACATTTTGTAATAGGGTGTCTAAAGTGAATAGTTTGGAAAATGATATGAAGTCTAATTTTTAACAACAATGAAATGAAGGTAAAATACCATGAAACATAACATTAAAAATTCATTTATGTTGAGAAATATAATTTTTTTAAATATTTTTGAAACTGTGAGCACGGAAGGTAATGTTACATGATCTAGAATAAGATATAAGATTGGTTGAATGTAAAAATAACATTCTTCTTGTTTCCTTGTTCAATAAGTGGTAAAATTGAATCCCAACATATCAATCACATTCACATATTAAATAGATTAAAATATATATGGCTCAACATGATAAAATCATATGACTTCTTTAAAAGTAACTTGAAATTAAAAAACCCTAAAAATAAAGAATATTGAAACATAAAACCTATGCCACATTGGTATCAATTATAACATAATATCATTGAAGGAATAAATGAAATTAAATTTTAAATAAAATTAAAATAATGATATTATAATCCATATTATTAAAGTTGAATAATATAAACATCATAAATGAAAGAAAGCGCATATCATAAACTTATCTCCTAAAGAAATCAATTTTCAGATGACTGACCATTGCATGTACCAAATCATTGAATTGATAATTATTAAATTGTGCTATTATTTGGGAAAATTTTAAATACAAAAAAAGGTGAGATATATAATGAAACAAATATTATATAAATTCACACATAATAATGTAATAATTAATTCAATAAACAATATTTCTAACCCAATTAATAGAACTTTATTTAAGAAACATATTTGCCTATTTGAAACATGAATGTCAAATCCACTAGGATAAAACAATTCAATCTAAAATTTAAAATGTAATGATGTATTAATATTTTGAGATATAAAATTAGAAATATTATAATATACATATTATAAAATAAATTTGGTTTATAACAACAAAATACGACTCAAGGAAGTGAAATTGAGAAAAAATGCATTACCTTGAGTCTAAATTTTATTGTATGCCCGTTAACACCTATATAACAAACTCGTGTAAATTATTTGATTTTATAATTAAAAAATTAGTTATATTAACATATCCTTATTATATTTATTTCATTTATTTTTAACGATTTATATAATTATATCAATAATGAATTCCCCACCAGATGTTATGACGACCTTCAGGTTACAATTTTAAAAAAACTTTGGTTGATAATAGTTGTCATATGGGTCATTATTTCATTATATCCATAATAATAATGATTAAATAATTGTCATTCATACACATAAATGATAATTTTCAAAAAAATCATGAAATATGTTTATGAAAAATTAATGATGTTACAATCATGGAGATGGTATATTGTACGTATACATGTGTAACATTTCTATATTTCAATGATAATTATGGAAAGAATGTAATTATTATATTATAATTAAAATTTTATTATAATATAATAAATAATATATTTAATTTTTATATATATACACATATATATAATCTATGTGATTATGAAATGAAAAACGTATCACATCGCTCAATGGAGGTGGTAGTCCACACGTACGTGTGAACGACTATAACATTTTACATCGAATAGAATGTTAATAAGTCAAATGTTACATTAAATTTTCAAACATATAAATATATCGTTAATATATTATAAATAAATATTAATTCAATCAATATATTTCACTATGATAGTTTGTTATGGAATACAAAATACATCTGTCTGTGAGGCGGTAGATTGTCGTACACATAAACGATGAATTCCTTCCACATTTGATGGAGGATATATATGGATATAGTAACACATAAAACATTAATCAATGTAAATTCCCTACTTAATATTATTCCATATATTAAGAATCTTATAAAATCAAACATAGAGAACAATAAAAACAATGTAAATGGAGATTGAATTAAATATGTCGTATTTTTATAAACTAAGAAACCTATACCAATGGAATATTAATATGGACATTTGTATAGTAATTTGACCATTAAGAACAGTAATCTATACAATAAAATTGGAATACCACCAATGGAATTATAAATAAAATTTATGTATTTTATAAATTAGAATATGATATATTTATATCTTTGATTAAGAAAATAAATATTTTATAAATAAAAAAGAATGTGTTGTTATTTTTTTTTGGAAAATATAAATGATTACCTAAAAATTTATAATTAATAAAGTCATTTAAAATTGAATTTAATTTCATTAAAATTTTATGAAATTAATATTTTTTTTCATATGATTATAAGAAAATTAATTTGAACGTAATTAATTTCTCAAAGTCTCCA
Source organism: Viscum album (assembly GCA_963277665.1). Taxonomy (NCBI): domain Eukaryota; kingdom Viridiplantae; phylum Streptophyta; class Magnoliopsida; order Santalales; family Viscaceae; genus Viscum; species Viscum album. Next base: position 1,842,239,660 of record OY728132.1, on the reverse strand, counting down.
AAAATTAGTAATAAATTTACAATCAGTATTTTTCGATAAAATTAATGATTTTAATTAAAAATTAATTTTTTTGTATTTAGATAATTACTTTCATAAAATTATATTATTTTGTTAATTATAAGAACATAAAAATGGTTAGGGTTAACATTTAGGACTTCTCAAATATATTTGAGCTTTTTTATGAATACTAAAATATGGTAATTAATGGTATTTAACAAATAAAAGAATTATTGAGTCATGGGTGATGTATAAATGATAAAATTACATAATCTCAAATATATTTCATTATTTATTATATTTAATGACATGGTTCCACAATATTGATATTCTTGGTAAAAACTAATAAAATAATTTATATAATAAACAAACATACCCCTCTCCGCCTATAAATACCCCCTCCAAATATTCTCCTTATACTTTTGAAGCCTTGAATATTGTCTTAGTTCTTCACATTACACTTCTAAAGACTCTCCCCCACATTAAAGATCTTTTTTTAAAATACCAAAACATAATTTCTTTATGTATGTTCACAATTAGAAAATGTTCAAGATGCAAAATACTATTTCTTTTTTTGTTATATTTATTTTAAATCTAATTTATTACCTTATCCTCTTTAACAATCCTTTTTAAAAAGTAGCACTAAATCTTCTTTATTTTACATATACTATAAATTTATTGTTTTTATTGAATTGTCCATCATTAAATCTCTTCCCTCATCATTTTATTGTACAAATAAAAACATCATCTGTGATGTATTGATTTACCACCATCATGGATAGTGTGTTTTCATTTTCTATTACCTATTTCAGTGGTGGTCATAAAAAAATCTGTGGTTAAACCATATTACAATATTTATATTAAATATTTTATTATGTTTTGAAAAAAATATTATACAAAAAATTGATTAATAAAACAAAACTAGTTCATTGTGATCAAAAAGTCACCAATATAATGTAACCATCATCATTAAAATTTCATTTACTGAAACATTTTCTTATATAAAAAATGATATTTGTAACCATTGAAACATATATAAGTGAATAAATAGAATATAATTCCAGTTATGTATTTTTTTATCCATTTTAAAATAACTCCCAAAATTTAATTGATGGACACCAATCATAAATTCATGAAATGAATGATCTTGTGACAACGAAATTGAATATTATAACTCATCGAAAATGACATAAATTAACATTATAATAATTTAATAAATAAAGTAAATGTATAATAAGGTATTAATTAATTAATTAATTAATGGTTTTAATTTCATAAATCCAGACCTTACACACAATTATAAAACACATTCAATCTCAAAGAATGGGATCATCTATAAACCTCCCAATAACCTTAGGTTTATGATATCTCTCTCTTTACACCAAACAAAATATAAATTATTCTTATATTATTCTTCCATATTATTATTATACATTAAAAAAATACAGTATACAGATCCGTTAAACCTGCTCTGATGGTCAAATACATGTTTTATAATGTTCCCCAATCGATTCTTCGCGATAAGCATGCACAATTAAAGTTAACATCCCAATTTCTTACCCATTATCATGTACACTCTATAAAATATTTTAAGCTCCAAATTTTTTCTTGAAATAACTAATTATATTAAAAAAACTACCTTATTTTATTTCTTTTTTATGAGAACAGTTAACACATCATTCTCTTTAATGACTCGTTTATATTATCCCTAAAAATGAAAAAATTGAACCATTTCTAGTGATTTTGAGACCCACTTTTTAAATTACCTGACTTTAGTCTGAAATAATTTATAAATATCTATGACTATTTTAACATATTAATTCTCATTTTTTATTTAAGTATAATATTTCATGGACATGTTTATGATACACTGATTTTCTATGCTTTATGACATGTTTTTGTTTCCCATTTAATTCCAAGGGTAACCCTTATGCTTAATATTTATATATAATTATTCATGTTGAAAACATATTCATGAAAATTTAACGATGCGTTCAACCAAATATAACTCCAATAAATTGGGTATGGATTAGTCTCATGATGCATCATGTTTGGACAAGGACTAAACCTGATTCCATTATGGGAATTTTCCCCCATCTGTAATGGTCTTGGAAATTAATCATGAATCAAAATTAGGTCATGTTGTATGTTTCTACCAAATTCCTTTGTTTCAATGATTATATGATATCATGTACTTTATTATATGCTTCCATATGTTTATTCAGGTTCCATACCTTTTTATGTCAACATGTTTTGTCTTCTAACCCATGTGTTATTTTTTATTCAAATGACTATTAAAACAGTGGGATTTTAAGATCATACCTTTCTTCTAGGTGTCTCCTAGGATTTCATATATTTATTCTTGGGATAAAATGAAGTTGGTTTCTATATTTATATAATTAATATAAATATTTTTATTATAATTCTAGATTTTATATTCGATGTGGATATCTTCAAAAGTAACTAGATCATAAGATCCTTTATCTAAATTTTATGGTTAATTATACATAAAATAATGTAATAATATGTTTAATAAGTCAATTGAAATTATAGTTTCATCCAGATCATTGTATAGTTATTTTTGGATTTTGATACTCTATCACATTATTATGATCTCTACGGATAATTTTATCACCATATATATCCCAGATTGAAACATAGGGAGTTACAAGACAGTATATACATCCCACCTATTAGATTATCCTTATATGATAATTATTTTATATTTATATTCTTATTAAATAATTATTAAATCCCCTATAGTTGTTCCTTTTAATTCATAATTAATGGATTGAAATATGATAACTAATTCCAACATTTAATGAGATTGGAAATGTAATGATTTCCCAAATGAAATGTCAAATCTGATAAGAACAGGAGATAGAAACATCATCCCAGTACTAGAAAAACTGGGCAAAATTATGAAAAATAAATTGAATCACATAAAACTTCTCATATCTCCTATAAAATATAAATTTGTGTTTTAATACTTTATGTATAAATGGCCTCCAATGTTTAGTGGATCCTCAGATCCCATCATTGTGGATCAATTGGTTAACTCCATTAATATTATTGTATCATCCCTATAATGCTCAGAAGAATATATTGTTTTTATACTAGTGTAAGACCCCAAAAATCCCAGATCATTACCATGGATAATGTTAGCTATAATAATTTCCATCATATTTCAACAATTCCTCAAATAGATTCTCACAAGTGCTGCTAGCTTAGTTCTAGAATCATTTTCTTGCATTTGATGGGTTTGATCAATTGGTCTTCGTGTTTTGGGGTTTATTGGAAATGGAGGTTATTATACATCTTAATCGAATAAATATTATTATTCTGTTTAGATTGATAGAAGATCTCAATATTTAATGGTCCAATGCTCTACAACTAATTGGTGGTTCTTTCTTCTACCATCATCGATGGAATATTGAACATCATATTAAACATGATAACCCTAATATTGCGATCTGTGTATGATTCATGAACTCTAGTTATCCTTCCAAAACCCCACTATCATGAGTATTCTTGAGAACCTTGTTGGTCATTACATATATTCTAATATTATAATAGAAATAGTGTGTACTCAAATTTATCCTCCAGATTGTTTTGAGGTATATGTCTCTATCCCACTGGTGAATTGTGTATTTGTTATAGTTGGCAAGGAATTCCAGTGGAAGATAACTATTATATTTGAGTTATGGACTGATTATTGCTTGTCTTGAAATCGGGTAGGATACCTTGTTTCGATATATAGAAATGGGTCTCAAAACAATAGGACACAAGTTGTGAGGTGGGAATAATATGATGCTTGTCATTGTCCTGTAGTGGATTATGAGATCAATTTGGTTTGTGATTTATTTTCATGAAGAACATGAAATTATAGTCATGTGAGTTTGGGTGATGTCTTTATGCTAATCAAGAAATGGTTATTCCAACTCAGTCGAATGTTAAGGGTAATTTTGACAAGTTGAAATATGATTTTCAGGTGGTGACCCCTTCAGGCGCAGTTTTTAATCAGTGAACTGTTGCAACTGTAAATTATTATCATGGATGAATATATGTTATTAGTAACCTGTTTTGATTATGGATTCCCAGTCTCATCTTGGGAACAATACCAAATTTGATTCTCTAATGGTGAAAATTTATTGAACAGAAGTGGAATCTATTGGGCTGAGAAATCTTTTTTGAATGATTTCTTATAGATATTCTAATTCCAGAGTTTATGGATGTTGGGAACAAGGAGAGGGAGGCACAATTCGATCTAATTAATGAAGATGTTGTAAAGGAGGCATCCTTTGATGGTCAATCCAACATTGTAGAATCTCTCTATTTAGTATTTTAGGGTACTAACAAACTTCCCAAAAACTTGTTTTATTGACCTTGGAATCCAACAGGTTCTATTGTTCTAGTTTAGTATCCAACGGATGGGGATCATTACATTGGAACACAAAATATTAATATATGTAATGAGATTAAAAAACATAATAACTCTACGAAAGAATATAGTCAACGGGAAAGTGTTAATGATGATAACAACATGATCGGTGGTAATAACCAAAAATGTAATTCTCATTAAAGGATATTTTCACACAATGGATGAAAAATATCTCTACTCCCCCGGATAGAAGGATGAGAAAAGGATTACCCCATTGTACCAAAGAACATGTCTATCAGGTCCCCATTAACAATGTCAAAAACTATTGATGATGTGGCATTTAGGTATGTAAATTAGGGAAACTCTCCATATGAATTGAAATCTAATTATGAGTTTGGAAAGGAGAAAAAAATTTCATACTATGATTTTTAATCCTTTTTTTTCATGAAGTGGGGGAGCTATCTACCCCATCCATTTTTTTTATCTCTTTGAAATTTATTTTTCTAATAGATTTATTAGGATCAGTTTTTCCGAAGTCTTGAATCTTTTGTTATATGATTTTCAAAAAATATATGATGAGTTTATTAAAAATAGATTCATTAAAAATTACTGTAAGAATCAATTTAATATACAATATTATTTCTGTAGAAAAATATTATTTTTCTCACAATGTATTTGTAATTGTAATATATTTAAAAAATTCAATTTATGATATATTTTATATAACTTTGTAAATATATTTTATAATAATATAATATATTTTATAACCATTTTATAATAATTATTCTAATATAACACATTCAACACAATTTTTTTATTAAGGTGGTTTTACAACCAATTAATGGAAACCCTTTTTAAATCAATTTTTTTGAAATTTTATATATTTAATATGTCAAAATAAACATCATATTTTAAATAGAAACATTAAAATTAGATAATGATAAATCGTTTTTATTCTCTATGTGGATACATTATAATGACTAGTTAACAATAATATATTTTAATTCAAAATTGATTTTTTGTCTAAGTTAATTAGAATTATAAATTATAAGTTAAATAAGATCAATGTTTAATTAGATAATATGTTCATCAATTAATAACATTTAATTAATTATAATAAATTTCTCTTTGAAATTTAACAAAAGAACATATATTTTTTTAACTTTTTTAGCTTCAAAACCAGAATTTCTGACCCAACTATAGGATTAAATCTAATTTAATTTCTGCTACTTCATTGTATGTATTTTGGAATAATGGATTCCATATTTGGAATGATTAAAACATATAATTTAGTATAAGGTAAAATTTGTTTTTCACCCAAAATATTTTTTGTGTAATTAAAATTAATTACAATGATTAAGGTTAAATTAATCTTAATTAGGGACTAAACCACTACCTTAAAGCCCAAAATGACTGATCAATGTTTCCAAAAATCATTATATGGACATATATGTACCATATACTCCATTGTATCAACATTTTTCCTTATTTATCCCCTTTTATAAAACATTTTGTGGTATTCATTTCATTTAAATATTACAAGAGTTTCAATCCTCCTCCATTTAGAAATGCCTCCTCCCCTCCCACTTATGATTTCCTATCAGGACACATTGGCTTGAACAAAATCATCCAAAATAGATCCCCAAAATCCCTAAATCCATCCATTAATCATATCTTGTGTTGAAATCCTTCCAAGTAATCCCATTCGTGAAAACCAAAAGGAGGTACCTGAATAAGCAGTAACCACCTCCCTCAAACACCATTCTATTATATTCTTCCAACACTACTTAAAATAATCATATTCCATGCTTGTATAAAAAACATGTATAATCAGTATACTGTAATGTTATTATACTAATGATTGTACCTATAATTTAACACACATATATCTAATGGGAAAGTAATGAACTGTTTATGTGTACAGTAGATTACTACCCCCACTAAATAATGATTATTCATTTTAACATTACCACCTATCACGGTGAAAATTATGATGGAAAATATACTTATATATGTTATATATAAAATTTATTATTTATTTATACTTCTATAACTCTTTTACATCACATATCTTTATACGTTCCATTATTTGTTAATATAATAATTTCGTTCGAGGAAGTGTGGACAAACACCCCCTCAATGTGATGTGAATCGTTCATACATTATATAAAATGTATTAATTATGGATTTAGTGAAAGTATATTATATATGTATTATATAATCAATATAACTTAATATTTATATGTGTATAAATATATATATATCTATTAATTTCTTTCAACATGAAAATTAAAAAGAAATAGTGTCCATGTGTATGTACAACTTACTGTCTCCATGAACTATGTTTTCCATTTGATACTTCTATATTTCATGTATTATAATAATAAATGTAACCCACCAACTCCAGTTACCTAGAGTCGGTGAATTATTATATAACATTGGCATGATCATGAGGGATCAAATCCTGAAAGGCCAATCAGTTTAGTATCCTCAGAAGTACAAGAAACATTCATATGATTTACATTACATTATAAAATGAAAAAAAAAACAATAACATTGTCTTCATTAACCAAATTCACATCCATTAGACTATCCCTATAGTTCAGTAATAATATACTTCTTTGCATCCACAGAAAAATAAAACATAGAAAGGGGTGAGGTGAAATGCTCAATAAGGATAACAATATAGATGAGACATTGATAAATAAGCATAAACATTTAAGAAAAGTATTAGACAGAAACATAATCCTTATAAACATAAACATTAGCATAATATAGATAATATAAATCAAATAATTCCATTTACTAATTCACATGTTTATTCTACTAGTCATATAATCTCATGCAATATCAACAACAAATTTCATAATGATGGAATGCATAATGTCAGAAATCATAACAACATAGTCAAGGATTCGTGCCAAGACTACAAAAACTATTTGGTCAACGCCTTTTTCTAAATCATTGGTTTCTCTCATGAGACCTACTGATGAATCGAGGAGCTATAAAGGGATCCACCCATCACATACAATGTTCAATGCAATCCTCATATGACTGCTAATTATTAATTTATTAAGGAAACCATTTTAAGGGTAAAGTGAGAAACCAGAAATCATTACTTCAATGACTAAACACATAAAAATGTTCCATAAGAGTTAAAAGTTAGAAAAACTAGATCAAAACTCAAATAAAGGACCCTCCCAATCATAAACAACATTAATTCCAATTTTCACCCTTCAAATGCTGCACGAAAAGCTATCATGTACAAAGACGGGTTGATACTGATGGTCAAGGTTATACACTCTCAAACATTTAAAAACAAATCGCATAAGTTTGGTGAAAATTTGAATCTCTAAACCTCATCTGTAGTAGTCTGTAAGGACAATCTTTAATAAATTACCTTTAAACACAAATCCTCTGGTAAACAACAATCCCCACGAGGAGCCAAAACACCCACACATGGCACAAAGTCCACCTCCACATCAATGCAATCTCCATACACCGTGAGGAGAATAAAAACTGACGAACGATATGAAATAAAGAACCACTTCAACGCAGTCAACCCCAAATGGTAAAGAAAAATAGAAATTAGACATGTGAGGAGAGCTATAGGCCACCTATGGCCAGAACTAAGGACCCTCCCCAATCCAAGACACATCGGGGCCAGAAATGAGCCATGCCTGAATGGAATCCACCTGAGCCGAAGTCATCACCCACCAACGCCAACTAAGATCCAATGAGAAATGAACACAAGAAATGCACTGTACAGGGCAGTCGAAGCCATATCCACACCTCCATTGCCATATCAAGGCCGAACAAACCCACTCCTAAACCTCCACCAATGCAACACTTCAGGAAACCAAGTCGAAGAGTCACCATAACCCATAATAGGCTGTTGCCGAAGAATGAAGCCCTACAAGCCTTCACAGTATCCTACCAATGCCAAGCCAAGTACAATGTTGCCGACTCGCACCACATCATGCCAGAGGGGAGAGGGAATGAAACTGAATAATAGAAAACCCTAGCATGAAGGAGGTATGAAACACCACCACTCTATTTCTTATATGAAATGGTTGAACCATAATATATACATTCATATTAAATCTACCATACAAACTATTAATCTATTAATTACAAACAATGAATGGTATAAAAATAAAAAATACACTGTCACACATATCACAAAAAAATCAATACAATATGAAATATTTGTATCATAAAAAATCAACTTCATAGAAGTATAAAATCCATTAAAGGATGTTAAAAAATATGAAATCAAAATTATTTGAGAGGAATATATTTTCCTATATTGAAACTATTTAAAAATAATTTCATTATAAATTAAAACATATTTTATTGAAAATATTTTTATTATATTTTAAAGGATGCTTCAATGGTGTTATAACAGTGTAGAATAACAGCCCCTTCCATATATGTTAAAAAACATTCTAATCTTAATTTGTTGAAAAGGTCATAAAGTACCTTGTTTGAAAAACAACATAAGGATTCCATTCAAACCATATTATAAAAAGTCAAAAAAAAGGTATAGATGACTTTAACCCACAGTCTATTAAATATAAAATATATTTTAAAAAACATTTTTAAGAAACACGTATGTGGATGATAAATTTGTCCCTATAGATACTTACATAAAAACAACAACTAATAATATAGAGATTTTTAAATTGACCATCATCTTGTACTTTTCCATGGTCGAGGGTAATTTAACCTTATGTATAACAATTAAATCATTTTTATTAAAGTATAAAAGAACCACATACATAAATATGATATCATGTATGATCTCTTAATATTTCATTGTCAATAATATTTTAGTAGTATCATCATTTCTAGTGTTAACTAATTCATTTTGTGTTATATGTTTTGTTACGTATGTCATGTTTGTTATAGATAGGATGTATTTGATTCATGTCCAATATGATTTAATGTTCTTAAATATTATATTTAATAATCAAATAAAAATTATTCTTGAATTGTTACAATGTGTAATGAATCTCATCGTGTTCGTGGAGATAGTAATCTGTATGTACGCACGAACGCTACATCCATTTAATTTTATTATATTAAAAAGTAATAAAACCAATGTATACATAAGTATATTATTATCCAAGTACAATATAATATTTAATTTATTATACATATTTCTATTAACACCATCCTTTATACATTCCATGTACGGTATGAACGATTCATATCACATTGAGGTGCGGTAGTCCACACTTCCTCAAATAAATTATTGTATATATAGAACATTAAAATAATTAAGGTATGATAAAAATGAGAAATAAAGAATATTATAGATAAAATAAATATCATAAATATCATATATAATTATATTTCCATCATAATGTCCCCCCTAATAGGTGGTAGTATAATATTGAACTATCATCGTTTTGTGAGAAAGTAGTTCGCCATCCACAGAAACTTTATGTTATATACCCATTAGATTGAGGTGTGTGTATGTGTAGTTACAATAATTATCATAACCACAACATATTATATTTTGGATACTTTTTTTTGTTATACATGAATGGATTAAATAGAGTTTAGTGGGTTAGAGATGTAAAATAAAAGTGAAGAACTGAAGATGAGTTGTAACCTTTAAATCAGGTAACACCCATTGGTTTGAACCAAAAGGCATTATTAAAGTTCCTTATGCCTAAGGTAAGAATTATAAGATGAATAGAACAAAGTAGGGAGCTTAATTGGGTAGAGGTTGGATGAGATCAGGGGCTTGATTGGTGTGAGTAATGGGTTAGAGGTGATGGCTTTTTATAAGGGAGGGTGGGAATCTTTATGAATGTTTGAAAATGTTATTTTATTATATAATGATTTTCTATTTCTAAATGTCCAAAACACATTAATTATTTATATAAGATGACTCATGTTCGAAATAAAATCATCCAATAACAATTGGACATGTTTTTTATATTGTTTTAATTTTTATTATCTTATTAATTAAAATCATTCATTGAGGCGGTAAACACTACATCAATATTGTGTAATATATAATTTCATTTATTTGATGTCTAAATATTAAAAAAAATAATCATGAAATATTTTTACCTATCAAGTGAATATATACAGTCAAACATATATCTTAAATAACCCCACGTAAAAAAATTTTACTAAAAGATATATGTTTATCTCAATCTGGTCTATACATAAAATTAATTAATATAGACTATTATTATCACTCTAAAGTGGACCCATTAGGTCCCAAAATCGACCAAAGGATGCCCATGCTCGGGAATTTCCCATTAAATAGGGTTATGATACTTTTTAGTCCAATTTAATGTTATCAAAAATTTATTTTTTACCCTTATTTATCGGATTTACCTATTTGACCTTGGAAAATAATATATTTACCAAAATAATTATTCATTATGTATAAAAATAAAAGTCACCTATTAAAAAAATTTGGAACCCCTAATTCCAAATATGGAATTAATTATTCTATATTCAAAACAAAAAATTGGAAATAATTTATTTTAAATTAATTCCCGTAGTCAAAACAAAAAAATGTGTTTTTATGAAATACTAAATATCAAAATATTGACACTTGTTTTGCCCAATTTAAATGTGAAATTACATCCAATGACCTAAATTATATTAAAAGAAAAAAATATAGTCTAATTATATTTTAAAACCATTAAAATATATAATTTAACACAATAAATTTTTTCGATACAAAAAGTTTTTTTAATTAAAAGTTCATATTCTTCACTATTCATAAAAATGTTATGTTTTTAGAAGAGTACCAAAAATTCCCCCTAAGATAATTTTGATATTCAGAATCCAAAAATGAAGTCCATTTGAAAAAAATTATAAAATTTCAAAATCTAGGTATTACTATTCAAAATGGCTAGTTTGATTGGTCATGCTGTTTTAGAATCTCGATGTTTTGTACAACGCAATATATTGCATTATTCGATGTGAAATGTACCATGGATGCTTGGGGTGTTACATTCTTCCCTCCTTCAAATAAATTTGTCCAAGAAATTTATATAATATTACTACATAAAATGATTTTGGGTTTTCTTTATCATATGTTCCTCAGGTTCCCACATTGCTTTTTCCATCTTATGATTTCTCCATTGAACTTTCACCAGATGAGTTGAACGGTTTCCCAACACTAGTTCTCTGGTATCAAAAATTCGGATATGCTCTTTGCTATATGACATATCAGCTTCTAGCTCTATTTCATCATAGGAGAGTTCATGAGATAGTTCAGTCACGTATTTTTTCAATACTGATACGTGGAACACATCATGAACTTTGGAGAGAAACTATGGAATTTCCAAACGATGAACCATAACTCCAATTCGTTCTTGAATTTGGAAAGGTCTGATGTACCTGGGACTTAATTTTACTTTCTTACTAAATCATATATCTCCCTTCCAAGGAAATACCCTAAAAAACATGACTTCCTACTTGAAATTTAAAAATCATTTCTTCAGTTATCAACATAGCTCTTTTTTTCTACATTGAGTTTCTTTTATGTGGGTTTGGATGACCTTAACATTATGAATTGTTTCAACAATATGATCTATGTCTACAAGTTTTCATTCACCCACATCATACCAACAAGTTGGTGTGAGACATCTCTTTCAATAAACTGCTTCATATGGTGCATGTGAATACTTTAATGGAAACTATTGTTATAGAAAAATTATACCAAAGATAAATGTTGATCCCACATACCTTCAAAGTCTATTAAGAAAGATCTCAACATGTATTCTAATGTTTGAATAGTCCATTCTGGGTGTCCATCAGTTTGAGTGTGGTTGGCAGTGCTCAAATGCACTTCAATATCCAAGGCCTTATAAATAATTTTCTATAATCTTGATGTAAAACAGGGAACATGATTTGAAAAAATTGATAGGGTTAATCCATGAAGTCTTAAAAATTCATTAGTATATAGTATTTCTAGACGTTTGGGTGGTATATCTTCTGTTATATCAAAAAATGTGTTTACTTGGTAAGGTGATCAATAATGACCCATATTGCATCATTCCATCAAGTTGTGTTTAGTATACCTAGGAAAAATTCCATCGTAATATCACTCCATTTCTACTCTGGTTTGGGAAGATGTTTCATGACTCCTCTAGGATGTTGTCTTCTAGCTTTCACTTGTTGAAAAACCATACATCATGACACATAATCTGAAATCTCTCACTTAATTTTTTTGCACCAAAAATTTTTCTTCAAATCATTATACATATTTGTGCTACCAGGGTGTATAGAGAAATTAGAGCTATGAGCATCATCAAGGATTTCTCTTTTTAGATCAGGTATGTCAGGAACACAATGTCTCTTCCCAAATTTCAAAATCCCATCTTAATATACGAAGTCTATTAATCTCCCATTTTTCGCAGCATTATTTTTATTTTGAAACTCATCATCATCATTATGAGAACATTTTATCCTTTCTAGTAAACATGGTTTAGGAAACATTTGAAAAATTATTGACATTTCACCTTCCATGATTATTCTCATATAAATACTTACTATATCCATGAACATGGGATCCCTTCCAACTCCCATATTTTATAAAACCTCATGATCCTTTCTACTCAAAGAATCTACCACCTTATATTCATTTCCAGTGTGGTGGTGTATAGTAATATATTAATATATGAGTCATTCATGCCATCCTCTATGCATCATATTGAGTTTTTTTTGTGAGAATATATACATAAAACTATTGTGATCAGTATCAATTTCACATTTTTTCACCATAGAGATAGTGACTACATATCTTTAGAGAAAATATTACAGCTACTAACTCAAGATCATGAGTGGGATAGTTTTGTTCATCAAATTTTAGCTATCATGATGCCTAGGCAATAACCCTATCATTATGCATATGAACACAAACATGTCCTTTCTTTGAATCTACACTAAAAATAAAAAACCATCAATCCATGATGGTAGAGTCAAGATATGATCATTGAATAATCTTATCTTCATTTATTCAAAACACTCTTCACACTCTTTTGACCAAAAAAATTTAACCCATTTACATGTGAGCTTGGATAATGGGTTTTCCAATCATGAAATATTCAGGACTAAATATCGATAATAACATGCTCAACCAATAAAACTGTGTACCATAGTTAAAATTATCAGTTTTGTCTATTCATGGATTTTCGTATTCTTTGAAGGTTCAACAGAGATTCCATCATTGGAGTCAATATGACCATGAAATGAAATCTCCTAAATCCAGAATTCACACATGTTGAACATCCCATATAATTCAATTCTTATAAGAGTCTTTAGAATATTGTTCAAGTCATTTTCATGACCTTTGTAACAATTCTAGTATACCAAGATATCATCAATAAATACCACTAAAAATTCATCAAGATATTCCTTGAAAACTCTATTCATTATATCCATGAAGATAGAGGGTGCAGTAGTCAATACAAAAGGAATTAATATTAACTAGTAATGCATGTACCAGGTTTGAAATGTTTTCCTTCGAATGTATTCCTTCTTCCCACACAACTGTTGATATCCATATCGATTTTCAATCTTTAAAAAATATTTATCACCATGATGTTGATAAAATAAATCATCCATGAAAGGTAGGTGATACTTGTTCTTTATTGTTATATCATTGATCTCATTGTAGACAATGCACAACCTCCTAGATCAATCATTCATCTTAACAAAAATAACATGGGCTCTTCATGGAGAAACACTAGGTCGAATAAATCCTTTATTACTCAACTCCTCTAGTTTTTTCTTTAGCTGCAATAATTTCACAGTGGCCATTCTATAAGGGGTCATCAATATAGGCCTTGAACAGGGAATTAAAACAAGGTAAAACTCAATTTCTCATTCTGGAGGATGTCTAGGTAAATCCTTTAGAAATACATATACATGTTATTGTACAATAGGTACATCCTCTATTTGAACATTCCCTTCCTCACCCATAGTTATTAAATCTCTTCCTCCCCAATAATTGAATTTACTAATGAAACTGATGGTGGATCTAAATTTGAATTAGATGGTGATATTTCTTCTCTAAAGATACGGTATTCATTATCATCATCAAAAATAATTAACCTCTTTCTTCTTACAAAAAATTTTCACATCACTGTAGAAAATACAATCTATACTGAGGATTATATCAAATTCAAACATGGATATGACAATGAGATTAGTGGATAAAGAACATTTATATGCTCTAATGGGGACTGATTCACAAAACATTGTTTCAATGATAATTCCCTTAGGATTTTTGACTGATAACTCCCTTGTTATATAAATTTGTAAATATCTAACTTTCTTAGAAAACTAGGAAGATATGAAACCATGTGATGATCAAGAATCAAATAAAGCATTTCCTAAACATGAGGAAACCATTAAATTACTTTCCCCCACATATTTCGAAGCATCAACCTCTGTAGTAGTCATCACATAAACATGCCCTTGGTTCCTTATACTTTTATGATCTAAGTTTCCTTGGTTTGTAGGACATTAATATTCATAATACCCGATTTCTATATAATTGTACCATTCAACATTGAAAGCCTCTTTCTTTCCTTTGCAATCATGAGCTTAGTGGCATTTTTCACCACACATTAAATATACTCTCTTTCCCTTCAAGAGAGTAATAGGGTGTTACATTCAAAATTTATCATATGATAGATATTAAAAATTTCCCTTCTTCCCATTATTTTCATTTCTATAGAGTTTAGTAGATCTATTCTTTTATTTCATTCCTTTAATGTCGTGAGACATAGATATTTCCTTTTCTATCTTGATAGAACATGAGGAAATAAATTTATCTGATCAGAAGGATTGTGAGACTAAAACTAGATGGATAAATGGTTTTAACCCATTAATGAATCAATCAATTTTACTCCTTGGGTTTTGTATATAATATGCAGCATGCCTTGTTATCCTTTAAAGTTATCCTCATACTTTGCGACACTATCATCCTCCTTTTTCTCGAGAATCATAAATTGTATTTCCAAATCTGCTCGATGGTCTTGAGGAATGTAGTTTTCAGCGAAAAGCCCATTAAGCTCCCCACTTCTATATTTGATATTTCTTCATCCCCTTTTTTTGTTTTTAATTAATGAACACTATTGATCTGCATCTCCAATGAGGCTATAAACTACTATGAAAACTTTTTCCATTTCACTACTCCCCAAAGCATGAAATATTTTCTATAAGGAACATATCAATTTCTCAACTAAAATTGGGCTTGTTCTCCCATTGAATGTTGGTGTTTGTTTCCTCATGAATCGGTCTATCATTGATCCTCCACATTGTAGATCAGGGTGCTTCATAAGGGTAAGGTTATTATTCATAACTTGAGTGAGTTGTCAGAATATGGTGAGAAGCTGATCAGTACCAGGTTCATCACTAACTCCACTATGATTATCTTGAGTAGGAGGGAAATACCTACATGGATTATGTGTATTGATATGGTTTTTATTCTTTCAACTATGCGTCTTTTTCTAAACAATGGCATACAATTGATTTGTTTATGAATAACAATACATAATTACAAACTTGTAAAACACTTAACATTAATTAAATAGTTTATAGATATAATCCATAATCATAAAAAAAGTTTTAGTTGAGGAGGTATATATTCATAAATCCTTCATAATGGTTTTAATGAAACTGTGAATTGTCCTAAGAATATCCCCTGGGAGTGTCATAACCAAGAGTGTAGCACTGACCATTTTCATGTACCATGATACCTTGGGTCAAGTCCAAAACTTATTGTCAAATTTTTCACTCCAAGGCATATCCGTGCCAAATCTTCCTCTACCTGATCATATCTAGATAAGGATGTATTTCTTGGAAAATACAAAACAAATCTATACATAACTGTAATTCTTCCAAGTTCTTCTATACTAATCCTTAATTTCTATCATAGGGTAATCTTCTCTAATCAGATTCTATCTAAATCATGTTTTTTAGGTGTGTAATAAACTTCTGCTGATACCAACTGTAACGCCCCGACCCCAGTTACCCAGAGTCGGTGCATTATTACATAACATTTGCATGATCATAAAGGATCACATCCTGAAAGGCAGCTCAGTTTAGTAGCCTTGGATGTACTAGATACATTCATATGTTTTACATTACATAATAAAATAAAAAAACAACAAAATTATCTCCATTTACCACATTCATATCCCATAGACTATCTCTGCAGGTCAATCATAATAAACTTCTTCGTATCATTGGAAAAATAAAACATAGAAAGAGGTTAGCTCATATGCTCAGTAAGGATAACAATGTAGCGAAAACATTAAAAAATAATCTTAATCATTTATGGAAATGTTTAAGACTAAAACATAATCCTTATAAAAATAAACAGCAACATATTATGGAAAATATAAATCGAATTATTCCATTTACTTATTGACATGGATATTCAACTGGTCAAATAATCTCATGTAATAACAATAACTAATTTCATAGTGATGGAATGAATAATGTCAAACATCATAACCACATAGTTAAGGCGTTGTGCCAGGAATATAAATAAGATTTTCTCAAGGCCTTCTGCCTAGACACTAGTTTGTCCCATGAGACATACTGATGCATCAAGGAGCTACTGTAGTCTCTTCCCATCACTTACATAGTCCAATTCATTTCTCATATGAAAAGGATGAAACATAACATAAACATTTGTATTAAAACTACAATTCGAAATGTTAATAAGTTAACCATATTCAATGAATGGTATATAAATGAAACATCCGTAGTCAAACATATAACATAACCTTAATACAATATAGATGATTTGTATCATCATAAATCAACTTTAGACAAGTATAAAATCCATTATTGGTTGTTTTCATAGATTAAATCGAAATTATTTGAGAGGAATATCTCCTTATATTTTTAAGTCATTTAAAAGTAATGTAATTATAGAAGAAAACATTAATTTTTAAAATATTCTTATAATAATGTAAGTGAAGATTCAAATGTGTTATAATGGAAAATAATAACTTCCCCCACTGAATAAGATACAAAATATTTTTACCTTAATTTGTCGAAAAGGTCATAAAGTACCTTGTATGGAAAACGACAGAAACATTCCTTTCAAACCATTTTATAAATAGTCAATCAAGTGTATAGATGGCGTTAAAACATATTCTAGTAAATAGTAAAAATGTCTTGAAATACATTTTCAAGAAACACATATGTGAATAATAAAGACTTCCTAGTAGATACTTACGGAAAAACATCCTCAGATAATAAAGAGGTGGTGAAATTTACCCTTACCTTGTACTTTTCCTTGGTTGAGTGTACATTAACCTCTTGTATAATAGTTAAATCATTGTTATTAAATTATACAAGAACCAAAACAATAAATATTATATCATACAAGATATTAAAATATTGCTTTATTAATAATATTTCAATAGTATCACTGTTTCGGGTGGTAACTAATTATTTTTCCTTTATATGTTTTGCTAGTTAAGTCATTTGTTTTATGGATAGGATGAATTTGATTCATATCCAGAATGATATAATGTTATTAAATATTATTTTTAATAATAAAAGAAATATTATTTGTGAATGGTTGTGATGGGGAATGAATCTCATTGCGTTCGTGGAGACAGTAATTTGTACGTACGCACGAACGCTACATCTATTTCATTTTTTTTATTTTAAAACAAAAGAATATATATATATAAGAATATTTTTATTAAAGTAAAATGTAATATTTTATATATATTACATATCTTCATTGACACCATCCTTTTATACGTTCCATGTTTGGTATGAACGATTCATATCACTTTGAAAGGTGGGTAGTCTGCACTTCCTCAAATGAAATTATCATATATTTACAACCAGAAAAGAATAAAGGTATGCTATAAAAGACAATTAAATAATATTGTAGGTAAATTAAATATCATAAATATCTTATATATAATTACTAGGCCATCATAATGGCCACCCTAAGTGGTGGTAGTAGAAGCTTGAACAATTGTTGTTTCGTGAGATATAGTTTGTCATCCACAAGAAACATTATATTCTATACCCATTAGATGGAGATGTGTGAAAGTTTATTTCAAATAAATATTATAAAAGAAACCTAGTATATTTAGGTTACTTATATTTTTATAAATGAAAGTAATAAAGAGATTTTAGGGGTTGGAGATGTAAAATAAATGAAAAGAACTTAAGAGGAGATGTCACCTTTAAATCTGGTAACTCCCTTTGGTTTGAACAAAAAAGAATTCATTGAAATGCCTTCTGCCGAAGGTAAGGCTTCTAATTGGAATATTGGGATATAGGGAGCTTATCTAACTAGAGGATGGATGAGCCAAAGGGCTTGAGATGTGTGAGTAATGGTTTGAGGTGAATGATTTTTTTTAGGGAGAGGAGGGTCTCTTTAGGAATGTTTGAAAATATAATTTTATTAATTATTGATTTCTGGTTTCTAAATGTCCAAACCACATTAAAGACGAAGATAAGATAAATAATTTTCTAAATAAAGTCATAAAATTAAAATTTTACAGATTTTCATATTGTTTTAATTTTGATAATCTCATTTATTTAAATCATTCATTAAGGAGGGAAACACGTTATCATTATTGTGTCATAAATAATTTTATTTATTTGATATCTAAAATTAAAAAAACTACCATGATGTATGAAATATTATTATCATTAAAATGAATATATTTAGTTGAAATAATAACTTATGTAAACCCATGTACAAATAGTTTGACTAAAAGATATATGTTTATGTTATTTTGGCCATATTTTAAATTAATTAATATAAAGTGTCATTATCACTCCCATGTGGCTCCATGGGGTCCCAAAATTGACCCAAGGATGACCATGGTCGGTAATTTATTATTAAATAGCGTTAGTACACATGTTAGGATAATGTAATAATATTATAATATTAGTTTTTACCCTTATATAACTGATTTACCCCTTTAACCATGACAAATAAAATATTTACCGAAGTAATTATTCATGATTTCTAAAAATAAGATTCATCTTCTAACACAATTTGGACCTCTATATTATTAATATAGAATCAATTTTTCCAAATTCAAAACACATAAGTGGTATAAATTAATTTTAAATTAATTCTCATTGTCAAAAAAAATGTGTGTTTTAAAGAAATGTTACCAATCCAAAGATTGACACTTGTTTATATACGGTTTAAATGTGAAATTACATCCAATGAACTAAATTATATTAAATGAAAAAATATAGTCTATTTTTATTCACAATACATTCAAATTTATAATTTAACACTATAAATTATTTTGATTGAAAAAGTTGTTTTTAATTAAAAGTTACTATTTTTCACTATTCATCAAAAATAAAAAAAACCCGAAGAGTATAAAAAATTAAACTTAATCTAATTTTGATATTAAAAATCAAAAAATTAAGTCCATTTTGAAAAACAAAATTTATAAAATTTCAAAAACCGTATATTATTATTCATAAGTTCTTGTTTGCATGGTCGTCCTGTGTTAGAATCAGGAATTTGCGTACAATGCAAGATATTTCATTATTCAAAGGGAATCGTACTGTGGAAGAATGAGGTGTTACAATAAACATATAACTAATATGTATTATATTTAGAAAATGTTTTATATAATATAATTTATTATATAAATATATGGACCATAAATATAATAAATTATAACACATTCGAAAAACAACGTGGATTTTTTCCGAAGTAAAAAAACATTGAATTGTTAACAGGTGGGTAATATAAATCCATTATCATACCATATATGATGTCATAAGTAATAATATTGTGTTTTTAGATATTTTTCATAAAATTATATTTATTATATAATAGTTTTCAATGATTATGATAAGAGTACAAATGTAAGGTAATGTAATTTCATCTCACTTCATATTTCTTTGAGATACAAGCCTTATTCACCACTCACTTATTTTGTGTGATGTATATACTACACAAAAACATATTATATTTATATATAATTAAATATATAAAAATTTACATAACCATTTTATGGTATTTCTATCAGGGGGTTTATGTTTCAAAAGTTACCAAATCGGTAATGTAATTATTGTCTCAATTTTCCTTCATTGAGACACATGCCTTATCATACAACAATATTTTTATTTGAGGGGTATAAAATTATCTTTAAATGAAATATAATTAATCTACATACCTTCATTATATTTTATTCTTCATTTAATTTCATTTCATTACATTTTTATTGTGCTTCAAAGTTTCCATGTTATAAGAGTGGATTGAAATAATGTCATAGCTTCTTGAAATTGTTTAGGATTACACTCTATTTAATGATATATTATCATTTATATGCCATGAAAATTAATTAATTATACTATAATATGTTTATTAATGGTATATTCATGTATTTTAATCAGTTTTACACAATTCGGTACATAATAAAGTCTTTTTAATAAAGTCTGAATTTACCACTCTCTTCAGTCCTAAATCGGTGTTCATTCAATACCATGTATTATAAATGGTTTCCATGAAATGTTATACAATTATAATATGATATCTAAAACACATTTTTACTTATTTTTTCCTTTTAAAACAAATATAGTTTTAAATATCTTATCTTCTTATCAGTTTCATGTTGAGAAAGCCTTTTAAAAGTTTTCAGGTGTGAAAGAAATATTCACCGTGTTCCGGTGTATCAGTCATCTGTACTTACAATCTATTAAGGATTCAATTACAAGATTAAAAAATTATTTTCTTTTAAAGGAACAATATTTTTTTCTAATATTCTAAAAATTAATTACATTGAATTATTTTCAAAAAAAATCTAAATTATTTCATGCAATTTTATATGGTTCTAAGAAAATGGTATTAAATTTTTTTCGGGATTATATAATATGTTTTCATGTATAATTGTTTCCAAAATGATTAAAATATTTAATTAAAATTTTAATTCATAATAATATTGTTTTCAAAAGGTTTTATGTTTTTAAAAATCTTTTTTCCAATAACAAGTTATATTTTTTAAAAGAACTATTTATGAAAGATATTTACAAATTATGTTCCATCAAATCTGACTTATATTTATGTTACTCAGGCTTTAATTGAAAATAAAATAATGGTTCTATTAATATTTTTTATATAAAAATTTAATGGGTGATGTGAGGTTCTTTATGAAACTCATTTCCCTTTTACAGGTTATATGTTTATGAAATCCATTTTTCATTCATGGATTTTGTTTTTCAGGAAATGATTCGGAAACATGAATATTTTCTACATGTTATTAAAATATTACATGACTACGATACCCATTTATTTTAATGGATGATGATAACATTATTTATGGTTTTTTGGATATTTTAGGTATGACTTCATTATGATATGTGTGGGGTATATTTATCGCACCAATTCATTGGGTAGTAGGAAATGGTTAATGAGTTCAATGGATACATGATAGGAAAAATCATGACTTAAATAAGAGGGTAAATGAGTGGACACACCATGCCTGAAACAAGAGTGTATATGGGAGTACTTATCTATAACAAAACTACAGGTTGTACAAGAGTACATCCATATCAATAAACAAAAGGTTACATGATAGGACATCCTAATCCCAAAATAAGATGGTATATGGGAGGGTATACCAATGTTGAATAAGTTCCATTGTTTATTAAGAAAATTGTAACATGTTACTATGTCTTTGGTATACCTCCTTGATATAGGATTTTTATAAGTGTTTGCCACACTTTAGTTTGTTATTCCATTGTTCGGCATTAATGGATTTTTTTCATTATTTCCATATGATTCATGTCTTATAAACATCCAATAATTATGATGGTATCAAATATGTATGGTATAATATTAAAAGGTAATGATCTTATTATATATCCTTTTATATATGTTATGCTTACTAATTTTCATTATTTACACTTCTTAACCATCTTAGCTCATCCCTTTATTCTGTTTCCTTTCTCCTGATAAAGAATATGTGTTTTAAAAAGAAGTACTAATGGTGGAGATCTTTGTATGAGATTTTGAAGATATGTTAACAAGATAGGAAATTTTTTCATATGTTTCAAAGTTCACTAAACTGTTACAGTCCTCCTGAATTTCTTATAAATTTACATAATATTCATCTAAAATGATTTTCTGTCCTTGTATGTTATATCTGTCCTATTATAGTTATTATCAGAGGAAATGAATAGTAAAAATTAGTAAACAATTATGACAAAAATATAGTGAGATCCCAGAGTATATTTCTAAGGATAAATCTAGAGATGTATCTAAGTATAGGTATTTGTATTAGTTAATTTTTAGGAAAACTTCACAGGATTTTTGTAAATGATATATTTAGTGGTTTCCTAGACATACATCCCTTTCTATATACTAGAAGTGGATATGGTACAAGAAAAGATGTACCAAGCGGTGACAACTCTAACAAGTTGTTCTGGGCCTGACTCATGTAATCTAATATATGCCAAGGGGCCTAATTTCAATCCTGGTTTGACAGTACTGGAGGATATTCTCTAGGAATTCATAGACTCTTCATAAACCATCGTTAATCATTTATGTAGAATTTTCCTATGAACTACTCATGATAAACCTATTGTGTCATAGTTTAATAATGGTTTCATACTTTAGCCATTATATAAGTGGATTTCAAGATAATTTTTTCCCTCACTCTAATAATTGTTTCTTACTCTATGAATTTGGCTTTAGTAAAAGGATTGAAACTGAATGAGCTGCATTAATGGTCATTTTAATGGACAATGTTGTGATTTTTCTTCCTCAGAAACCAAATCATATAGTATGAGGAATGAAAAGATCCATTATTTTACTCGCCAAAATTTTACATGCTATAATAAATGCGGGATTACCTAATGATAAAAGGATGGAACAACATTATATTGTGTCATTCATGAGGAAAATCCATCCTTCATTCAGAATATCTTCGTATAAAATTTTCGTACCAAAATGGATCAGTACGAATGAAATGATATTTTCCATTATTCAGTGTTCTAATCATGAGAAATTCATTCTCATAGTTTATCAATAACAAGGTGGAGTGGATTATTGGTGCACTCTAATCATTAATATGAGGCAACAAGATGATATTTACCCAATATATTGGTATGAGTTAAAAAATATATAATCTAATAAGTATATTCCTATAATTTTTCATAAAAATATGAAAAAAAAAATTCATAGTGCATAAGAATATGTAAAATAAATCTATTTGTGGTTATGAAGAAAATGGTACAAGTCTTGGGAGTTACTCTTTGGGTATTATCACTCAACCTGGACGAAAAATTGATCAATTATCTTGTTGTCTAAAATCTATTCATAAAAGGAAATTGCTATAAGAGACATTAAAAACAATGAATAAGTTTTAGATGTTTTATATTGTTCAAAATAGAAGTTCGGGTTATTTATCAATCTTATGGTTTTGACAAGAAAAGGAAGATGGAGTTGAATGGAAAATCTTATATCCACAAAGAAAAGAAAATGAATGTTCCATTATGAAAAAAAATTTGGAAGAAAATTATAGGTAATTATCATTAGGGGAATACAAAATGTGTAATATGTGTATGGGAAGGTCATCAAGAAACTAAAGGTTGAACTAATTAGAGGAAGTAAGATGAGGATGCAAATAATGATAAATCTTCAATGAATGTATTTCCCACACTTTGTTTATTCAATCACATGGATTTCGTCCATTATGCTAAGAAGTTCCTCAATCCAAGGAATCATAAGATTGATCATCCACAAAAACCCCTAAAGGTAAAGGACAATGGGAAGGAGGTGATGTTGAAAAACAAAATAAAAATGGTGATATTGTCCTAAAATCAAGCTAATATATCTTCTAATGAAAATTCATTATCATTTGGAAAAAGAATATTTTAGCTCAAAATTATGTCACAGTACTTTCATATCCAATGAATTAGAAGGCCCCTTAGGTCATCTTAGATTTGTGGCTCTGTGATTGTTAAATTTCTCTTGAATTTTTTTTCTATCACTATGTATCAGAAATTGAGGGTAAGGTTTGTCATCTATTTCAACATTTCATGTTTTCTCTTATGTGATCCTATGTGGGATTCTTGTTATGAGTTACTTTCAGTAACTGTTGTTGTTCTGACTTGCACTTTTTATGGGAAATTTTATGATTCATTTTTTCGATGTGGGTTTCTTTGAATGGAACTACCAATTATTAAACCATCAATAATGCATAATAATTTGTGGAATGAAATTCGTTTCAAGGGGTGTTGATAGTAAAACCTTGATATATTGTGAAATATTTTTTTCAAATAAACTTAATTTTCTTGATACGTTTCACAACATGTTTCACCAAAAATAGAAAATTAATAAATTTTAATACACTAATTATTTCATGAATTATACACAATTCCAATTTAATCATGAAGAATTAGAAATATAATGAATACCTTACTCTATATTAAACACTTAGGTAAGCTAATGTTTCAGGAAAAACAGACGTCCCTCGTCGGCTTGTCTAATACACAAAAAATGAGTGTTACAAAACAATAAAATATAATATAATAATATATAACCTAGGCATGAAAGAATATATTATAAATATCATTAAATATGTTATTTAAATATATAGTTTTATAAAAAAATTAGTTGGTAACAAATTAATTAAAAATTAATACAAGAACCCATTTAATATAAAACTGTATTTTTATAGAAAACAATTATTATTATATCAAATTTGGATTCATCATAATAAATTAAATTAAATTTATTTATTTATTAATATTAATTTAATATATATTTATATATCCATGTAAATATTTTTTTAATAATCCAATGGATTTGGTATGCATAAGATAAGATTAAAACCAATTTAACACAAAAATCCAAATATTTTTTTAAGGAAATTTTCCCGCCATTCAATATAGAACACAATATAAATCTATTTTTTTGAAAATTCATATATTTAATATATATAAATAAACATAATATTTATAATTTAAAAAAAAAACTAGTTTAGGAAAAAAATTATATTTTTCTTTAAGGTTTCATTTTTTAAGGAATAGTTAAAAATAATATATCCAATTCAAAAAAATCCGCTAATTTATTGATAATGTAAAATTATATTAAAAGTTAGTTCCATGGTTTCATTTGATAATATTTTTATCAATTAAACTAATTATGTTCATTATAATCTATTTCTATTAGAAATTGAATATTAAGACCTAATTATCTTTGAAACTTTCTTACATTAAAACCCTACATTGTCCACCCAACTGTATAACTAAACATAATTTTATTTATGCCACTTATATGATTAAAATTTTGAAAAATAGATTCCATATTTGGAATAATCATAATTTATAATGTCTAATATTTTAAATTTATCTTTTGACCAAAAATATTAATGAATTAAATGAAATTAATTACAACGATTAAGGTTAAATAATGTATAATAAGGGACTAAACCATAACCATAAGGCTCAAAAAACCTATAGACTTGTATAAAAGACATTTAATTGAGAAGTTTAGACTGTATATTCCGTTTTATATACTCTTTACCAATAATTATCCCATTTAAATAAAAAAATTAACTTGGGGATCCTTTCTATAAAAATATTCCAAGAGTGTCACTCCTACTCCATTATAAAACGCCTTCTCTCCTCCTACTTCCCCAAACCTATAAAACCACATTGGCTTGAAAAAACACTACGAAAATAGACCCCCAACATAAATTATGTCCTCTTTTAATACTTCCTTGGGAATAAATCCTTTCAAGGAATCTATTTTTGGCAAACAAAAAGGAGCTACACAATTAAGTGGTAACATGACACCGTCTAACTTCTTTCTTTTATTTTATTCCTCCACTCAATAAAATATTCTTAGTTCATGTCTATATGAAAATACCAATATAATCAATAATCTATGATGTTTTATTCTAATTATTATACTTAAAATAATAGACACATCCATGTAATGGGAATCAAACATTCGGTTTATGTGTGCAGCGGATTACCACCTCACTAGACGATGAATGTTCATGTTTATTTTTACCACCAATCATGGTTGGAATTATGATAGAATCTATTTTTATATATTATATATATAGTATTTATTACTTATTTACTCTTCTATAATTTTTTTATAGAACATATACGTATGCATTCCATTTTTTGTTAAGATAATAATTTGGTTGCAGAAAGTGTGGCATGCCATCCCCTCAAAGTTATTTGATTCATTTACTCACAACATGGAATGTAATAAAGATTGATTAAATTAATATATGTGATAAATATGTTATAATAGATATATATTAATAATGATTAATAAACTTATATGTATATATATATATATATCTATTTCTTTTACTTTCTTTCTATCCACACAACAATTAAACAAAAATAACATTCATGAGTATATACGGCTTACCGTCTCCATGAACAGTGCATTCAATTTGATACGTCTATATTCCATGTATTATTATTATAAAAATATAAGGAATTTGAATTATATTTAAATGATGTTTTAAATTCTGGTTGTCATTATATAGGTATAAGAACCCAATATATAATAATTTAAGACACGTGCGAAAAACAATGTGGATATTACCCAAAGTTGAACCTTAACATAGAATTGTTAACAACTGGGAAATATTAATCCATAATAAAATAATGTATGATATTATACATAATAATATATTTTTTGATAGAGTTATAGTAAATTTATATTTATTATACATTTGTTTTGAATGATTACGATGAGAGTCATGATAGAAGGTAAGGGAATTCTGTCTTATACCTTATTTCGGTGAGATAAATACCTTATTCACCACTCCCATTTTTTTGTGCATTATATATTGAATAATAATATATTTTATGACTATTATTATTAAATATATGGTTATTTTAATAACCGATTCATGATATTTCTGTCATGGGGTTTAGGTTTCAAAATATTCAAAATCAGTAATTAAATTTTTGTCTCAATTTGGATTCTTTTAGATACATTACATAGTATGAAGCGATATTTTTATATGAGGATTATAATCCTCAGTTGAAATGTCTGAACATAAATCTCCTTCATTTAGTCATATTTTAAGCTTCATGAAATTTCATTTTATTATAATGGGAGTTTTGTATAATTATTCCAATTTAAATGAGTTTATTGAAATAATATCATCGCTTCTCAAGATTTGAAATGATTTTCTATCTTAAAAGATAATTATCCATATCACTATAAAACTAATTAATTATTTTATCATCTGGTTATTCATGATATATTCATATATTTTTACCATTTTTCACCCTTCATTAAATAATAATATGTTTTTAATATTGTATGAATTTACTCCTCTCTTCAATTGGGGATGTATGTTCATTAAACAAGAAATTTTCTAATATTACCCAATAATCATTAATAAACTTTTTCACCAATATTAATTTGTTAAAAAAATTGTTTTTAATGAGGAATATACTTGTCATTTTCTAGTGAAGGAAACATTTTTAATCATTTTAATGTGTCAAATCAATGTAATTCATGGTCAGGGTTATCGGTCATCATGAATGGAATTCCCATAAATCTTCATTTAAAATAATAAAATGATACTTTATTTTCCCAAAATAAACTATTTTTATTATATTCTAGTAATTAATTTTTCCAAATTATTTTCAAATAAAATGGGTTTCAAATCATTTTAATGTTATTTTATATATTTTAATTGAAATGGGTTTTAAAAATATTTTCAATATTACTTTTTAATTATTCAAGTAAAATGTATCTCAAATTTTTTTCAACATTCCTTCATAAATAATATTCCTATGAAATTGATTTTCAAAAGGTTTTATGTTTTTTTAAATATACTTTTTTATGTAATAAGTTATACTTTCCTCAAGAAATACTTTTGAATGCTATTTCAAAATTATTTTTCATCTAACATAGCATCTGTTGATATTAATCATGCCTTTTTCTAGAAATAATTTATTAGTTTCTTTCATATTATTTATCTGAATGGTTTTTGGTTAATATCATTGTATTTATGAAACCCATATCTCTTCAATTGGTTATATGTTTATAAAATCTACTTTCCACTCACATGTTATCTTTTTAATGAAATGATTATTGAAGTTGTATCTCTTCTACATGTGATGATATATTTACATGTTTAGGATACCAATTTCATTTCATCTGTGATCATAATAATTTCTATGATTTTTTAGAACATGTATGTATTTTTTCAATATTATAGGGTTGGGACCTATATATCCCTCGAATAGATTGGGTAATGATAATTGTTTTATGGGATGAATAGGTATATGGGGGACACCCTAATCCCAAATAAAAGGGTATGTGGGAGGACATCCTATGCTTGAAACCATAGGATCAACCAGATGGAATCCCATGAATTAAAAAAGTTGTTAAACAGGAGGACATCCCAATCCAGAATCAAGAAGGTGAAAACGAGGACATCACATGCCTGAATCAAGGGGTACACAAGATGGAATCCCAAGCCCGTAAGAAGGTTCTTGGGTGATGATACTAATCCAAAAAAATTATAATGTTCTTTTTAGGCTTCCATGGAATAGGGTTTTTATTTGTGGTTTCCCTAATTCCATGTTTTATTCCCTTTTTATTATTTCATTGAGTGTGTTTTTTATTTCATTATTTTTTATTTTTTATGATCGTTCAATATATATTATTTGGTCAAATATTACGGGTATAATCATTAAATGTTATTCTTATGTTCTGTAACCTTTTGTTCATGTTATCCATACACATTTTTTTATTTTCCATTATAATGAGTGTAATGGTTCCCCTTTATTATGAATATTTTTCTCAATTTATAAGGAATTCTTTTCTATAGTAGTACTAAATAAAGAGATATTTAATTTTTATTTTGAAGATACTCCACCAGGATAGAATATTTTTTTTCCACATTTCCAAAGACAGTAAACTATTGTGGACCTCAGGTATTTGTTTTTTTAATGTATTGAATATTTATATATAATGTTGTAATCTCCATGAAGGTAATTCCCTTATCGTTATAGTTTGTCTATCATTTTTATGTAGAAGAATACCAATGGTTGAAACTGATCAAGAACACAAAATCCAAAGATAAAATATATTCCATGTAATGGGAGAGATTTCATGAAAATACTTTTCAATAAATTTGTTCCACAAACACTTTTTCTTAAAATAGAAATGGAGTTCCATGGACCGGAGAAAATGGAAGATGAATCATTGGGTGAATATGAATAAAACATTAAAAGGATTTCAAATTATAACTCTGGATTTTCCATGAACACTGAAATAAGGATGTATTTCTTCATTAGTGGTCTAAATACTCGTCTAAGAACATTTTGGGGATTATAGACTTCAAAAGATACGAGGTGATTATATATTGTGCCCATAAGGTTGAAATAGTGATCGGTCACTCTCAGAAGCATCATGGTCCTAGAAATAAAAATCATAACATAGAGTATATTATGAGAATTTAAAATTATAAATCTCATGATCGAATGTAAATAAAACATCATATGTTTTAAAAGTACATGAATAATCAATATAGGAACTAAAAAAAGAGAACAATGAGATTCTGGAAATGTGGATGATATAGAAATCTAGCTAATAATTATAGAAGGGATATGAATGATCTGACAATTTTAGAGGAAGAATGGATAGTTTAGATCAACACTCAGAATCTAGTGCAGTCTTTCAAATAAAGATAACATGTCCATTATTTAAAACATTTATATAAGCCTAGTGTTGTTGGAAGAAATCAACAAAAACATCTATGATAGCATTTATTGGAAAATGCGATCAATAATACTCAAGTGGATCACTAAAATGATGTGTTTATAGGAGTGTTGGTTATTAAATCATGAAATGAAAAACTATTATTTAATTTTATTTCAATGAATTCATTTATATCTTTCTGGATTAGTATAAATGTTCATTCAACACCAAAATATATGGGGGTTGAGTAATCTACTATAATATTAAGTGGAGAATTTATTTCCTTGAATTTATATAACTCACCAACAGTTAATACTTGTGAAGTGAACCTCTAATAAAATCTTATCTTACTTCCTATGGTGGATGTTGATTCTATATATGGCATGGATTGGATATCTTTTTACCCATCCAATATCAATTATCGAGAATGGTTTTTCACTATTCACATCCCAAAGCATCCTATAGTTATATAAAACTATAAAGAAGATGATGAATCTCCTTAATAATCATCGTCTCAATGTTGGATAATATTTACTTACAAGAAATCCTATTTGGTTCAAATGATTGAGACAAAGTAGAGGATGTTTCTTGAAGAAATTATTGTTTCAAAATACTACACTATTGTGTTCCATGAAGAATTGCATGGCCTACCCCAAGACCAAGAGGTTGCATTATAAATTTAACTTATTCTTCGATATCTAACTATATAAAATGAAATATATAGAATGGACACCATTATGTTGGATGATCTAAAGAATATGTTATAATAGAATCTGGAAAAGGGTTTTATATGTATGATCTCTTCAACCTGCGGTGTTCATTTCCACTTCGTCATGAATAAGGGTGGATTAATTAAAATGTTCATTGATTACCATTATCTCAATGAAATAACAATTAATAAAATGTATCCCCTTCCATGGAAATATGTATTGTTTGAAAAACTATGTGGGGCCATGTATTTCTTTGGGGTGGACCTTCACTCAAGATATAACCAATTATAGGCGAAGAAAAAAGATATTCCAAAGACTAAATTTCAAATTATGTAT
This sequence comes from Viscum album, assembly GCA_963277665.1. Taxonomy (NCBI): domain Eukaryota; kingdom Viridiplantae; phylum Streptophyta; class Magnoliopsida; order Santalales; family Viscaceae; genus Viscum; species Viscum album. Next base: position 1,842,208,528 of record OY728132.1, on the reverse strand, counting down.
TGAAACTATGTGTTCATGGTGAATCCTTCAAACTCACTAATATTCCATAAATTTTAATGGTTTTAATGAATATAATATTTATAGATTACCTCAAATAATTTGTTTTAGTCTTTATCAACGATATAAAGATATACTCCAAAATATTGGTGGAGGATGAGAAATATATTAATCATAAGATCCTAAAATATATGTTAACATAAAATGAGTATTGAATGAACCGTACAAGAAGGTTTTATATCATCATAGATTAGAAATACTTCATTCACTACCACCCAATCAAGGAAAATAAATTTGACAATGATCAAATTATAAAGGATCCTAAAACATTATCCATAATGAGAATTTAGAAAGATACAAAAATCATAATATTTCAAAGGATGGAAATGGGAATCATTGAAAGAGTAACATCATGAATCGTTTCTTAAAATATTTCTCTACAATATATCATTTTTAAAATAAATAATTCTCAAAGAAATGATTAGAGTATTCAGAAAAAGGAAGAAGCTTTTTGAAATGGAAAATCCTCAAACATTAGGAAATATGTGTAGTGAGTCATAATATTTTGGTAATAAAATTGTGTACCACCCAATCTGGGGATAAATAAATAGATTATAAAGGAAAAACATAGCTCAAATATCTATATTAATCTATGATTCATATTGATGTATTGATATTTTGATAAAAAATTTTTTTTGGAAAATATGAATATTGTGATCACAAAATATACATCAATATGATTTGTATGTCTACAAGTGAAGGTATATGGGAAAAATTATTAGGGGTTGATTCAATATTTACCCATACCAAAATGGAAATTGGAAAACATCATCATTGACTTCGTCTCCAGAATTATGAAGAAATCCAAAGAAAAGAATGACATATGCGTTTTTAGTTATCATACAACAAAGACAACACACGTTATTATAGTGTGAGAGGACCTCTAACTCGACCAACTTTCATTGATATACATCAATGAAGTTTAGAGGTTTCATGAAGTACCACTATCAAATGTATCTAATCATGATATGATATTTACCTCCATGTTCTGGAATAGTCACCAACATGATCTAAACATTAGCTTAAACATTAATATGGCTTATTATCCTAAAACTGATGTTTAGTGTAATAAACTATTCAAACATTAGAAGAAAAGTTGAAATCATGTTCTATAGACATCAATGGAAAATGGTACATGAATATACCACTGGTCAAGTTATATTACAACAATAGTTTACACTCATTAATCCAAACTCATCCAAATGATGTCCTTCATTGTAAATTAAGTATAACAGCATCATTCTGGAGTGATGTTGGTGAGGATAATCTTCATGCCACAGAAATTGTTGATGAAATGGTGTGAAAAACATTCAAAATCATATATGAGATTCCGATAGTCGATAGAAGATATATATATATATATATATATATAATGGATGGGAATTGATTTTATAGTTGGTTTCATGTAATTCTTATTCATATCCCCCCGAAAGACAATCATAACATTATAGAAGAAAGGAATGTTGATTACATGGTACATAAACCCCTTTGAGATCAAAGATCAATTCGAAGTTATGTCCTATCAACTAGAACTCCCACCTAACATGTCTCATGTCTACAATGTGGTCTACATATTCCTCTTGAGAAAATAAATATCTATCCTTCACATGTACTTAATCAATATGTGGTACAACTAGACAGTGACCGATCATATGAAGAGAATCCAGTGAAAAGCCTAGATAGTAGAGATAAAGTTATATTATATAATACTAATCACCATGTCAAAGATTTTTGGTATATCCATAAGTATGAATAGGATTCAATAGAAATGTATTAGTGATTAAAGAGAATATATGTCACCTTTTTCCATTTTATAATTTAAAAACAAAATTTCAGGTGAGAATTTTTTTAAGGTGGAATAATGTGACAAAAAAAATTGACCATGGAAATTTCCTTCTTATAATTATTTCATATGGTATTAATATCATAAAATCACATAGATAACATAAAAACACTCTATATAAAAATAATAGCTCAGATAAGTCATATTTCAAGAAAAAATTAACATATACCAATGGAATAGTAACCGGACCGTTGGAATTCTAATTTGACCAATAATAATAGTAATTTTTCAAATAGAATAGTAACCTCATCAATGAAGGTATAAATAAAATTTAGGTATCTTATAAATGAGGATATGATCCATTTATATCTTGGCATATGTAAATGGATGTAATACAAATGAAAAATTAAGTGTAGTATTTTTTTAATAAAATGTAAATGATTATTTACAATTTATACTTCATATATAGATTTAAAAGTAAATTTATTTTTTTAAATAGATTATTATATTTAAATGTTGTTACATTATGATTATAAGATAATTTTATTATACTATATTAATTAATCTATGTGTAAAAAATTAGATATAATTTTAATGTTTAGAATTTTTATATAAATTATGACCCTATTTAAAAATTAAATTTATCATATTTTTTATATTATTTTTATAAAATGGATTCCATTTTTGAATTATACACATCATATTATGGTTAAATTTATTTTTCTAATTTTCTAAAATATTTCAAATTTGGTGAATTCTAAAATAAGATAATTAACAGTATTTAAGAAATACATGAATGTTTTCAGTCATGGATGATGTATGGATGATGTAAGACAATAATCTTGAAAAATCATTCATTTTTTAATATATCTACTTCTAAGGATTAAATCTATTGATAATGTTGAGTCAAAAAAATTTAAAATGGCTAATTCAAAAATAAAAAATACCCCTCTCATCCCTTATAAATACCACTCATCCCCACCACTTTTCTTCACACCTATGATTCATTTTAGCTAGTAAAAATTATATCATAAATTTTTCCCTGGTCTCTTCCCCATGCCTAGGATCCATTGGTCTCCACAAAAGATGAAACCCAATTTCCCTAATGTTCTTATTAAGGAGAATATGTTCATTAGGTAAAATTGGCTTTGTTTTCTTTAAATTTCATTTCATTTTATTTTATTTTCTTATCCTCTTCTCAACTAACTATAGAAATGTGTAATGATATTGATAATATTTTATATATAATTGAATTTTATTTTGGTAATGTAACAAATACATAATAAAATCTCTTCCAATTTAATTTTATTCTAAAAATGAAATCATCATCTATAATGTGTCGATTTACATCCATCATGGATGATGTTGTTTCATATTCCATTACCACCTTCATTAATGGTCAAAAAACCATTTTAACGGTCAAATTTTTTATAATTTTTATATATATAATCTTTTATTACGTTATGTAACAAATATAGGTAAATAATATTATATAACAAAATAAAACTAGTTCATGATGATTGAAAGTTCACGAAAATAAACTAACATTCAACATTAATATTTCATTTCATGATCCATTCTCAAATATGAAAAATGGATATATGAAAACATTTAAAAGTCATGAGTTGAATCAAAATCATATAATTACACTTCTATATTTTTCCTTCTATTTTAGAAGAAAATCATCAAATTTAATTCAAGGGAACCAATCATATAATGATGAAACGGATGCTCCCAGAATGATTAATTTGAATCATAAAACTCAAAAAAAATCACTAATGAACATAATAACAATATAATAAAACAAATATTAATATGAGATGTTATGAAATAATTAAATAATGGATTAAATTTTATTATCTAGGATATTAAGTACAACTGCAGAACTCTTTTTTACTTATGGTTATGGATTCTCTCCAGACCATAAGATTAACTATAGGTTATGATTCCTCTCCCCTGAAACTTATGTAAATATAAATTATTCTTATATAATTAAGAAATATTCTATGAATGTTATCTAAAATTATATATCATTATACATTTATCCTTTTTTAGTGGTGAAATACATGTTTTATAATATTCCATTTTCAATTCTTTTTGAAAAATAATCCAGATGAAATGGAATGTAAAGACCTGAAATTTCAATGAAAAATTATTTTCTTAAGTACATGTGAATTTTACGAGTCCGCGAAAATTAACGGCGCATGATTCCGAGACCCGGTGTGCCTAGAATCAATTTATGAAGTTTTTTTCGGGTTCGTTCAGTAAACATAAAAGTCTGTTTTTATAACATTTGATCCCATGATTGGAACTCAAATCTGAGGACACCGTTGAACTCACAGCGCCAGTATTCGCTTAATAAGACTTTGACTTCGCTTGCAGTGAGTCGAGAATAAAAGATAATTTTTGGGTTTTCGTGGAAAGTAATAAAACAAAGAGACCTTCACATTATTTTATTTGAACCACCATGTGGGTGATTGGTGGTTAAAATCTCCTCTTGAAAGTTGGAGGTGTTACTACCACACCTTAACCTCCCATGAGTTGTTATGGTGGTGGGGCCCACCCGAACATAACCTCCTGTGAGAGGTTACGACGTGGGGACCACATGGGGCTTAACCCCATATTGATGGAAGAGAGTAAAACCTCTCAACCCTCCCTCATTAATGAGGGAGAGCCTCTTGACCTTCCCTTTAATTCAATTGTGCCAACTCCCCTAATTAATTTGTTCTAACCCTTCACATTAATTAGGTGGAGCCAAGTAATTAATTCATTCTTTTTTTATTCTTCCCAACAAATTAATAGATACTCTAATCTATTATTTTTCACAGCTTTGGAATATGGGTGGATGTTTTGGAAGAGGGGATCATGGGTGGATTATAAATCTCCCAACAAAGAACGAAGAATGAAGAACATGTTCTTCCAATGAAGAATGCTCGTGACGATCCTTCTTCGACTTCTTTCTTAGAGACCTACCACCATGGAGTGTCTTCAACAGCCGACGCAACATGGGGTTTGGAAGCTCATAGTAGACACAACGAACAATGAACTCCTTCATCTTCTTCCACGAATTCAACGTTGATGGCCAACAATCAATGGTAGGGGGTTTTTTGGGTATTATCCCTTTTTTTATTCTCATCTTTGGTTGGAAAAGAATTGATTTAGAGATTGTAAAATAATTTTTGTTCATCATAATTCTTCGATGAACCAACCGATACCAACCTAAATGTGGAGGATGCGGGCCAAACCAACTTGGTTGAACCCTCCGTCGATCTGGTTTATGATGAACTTCGGCATGGCGATGAGTAGATGGAACGATTAAGGATGAAATGAAAAAGGTGTAGCTACCCGCAACCTCCATGAACCACGCAACTTCCTCGGTGCTCTTGTGCCCCAGGACAAACTCCAGCAGCCAACGTCGACCCGAGCCACACCGAACTAGCCTGCTCATCCGCGTCCCGGCTGTTTTCCCACCTAGTCGCAGCCTGCCCAGCCGAACGCTGCCGGCCTGCCAGCCGGCCTCTGCATGCGCACCACACACCTCCCTGAACTGGCCCACTCCGGCCTGCGTCACGCCAAACCGGCCGCCTTCCAGACACCTCCCCACCTGGTCGTGTCCTGCCAAGCCGAATGGTGACGGCCCACCTTCTGACCTCCGTGCGCACCTTGAACGCCTCCCCGAAACAGCCTCTACATGGCCTCTTGGCCGAGAGGGAGTCCCGGTCCCCCTCCCGGCCTCCCGGCCGAGCCGGAATCCTAGTCCCCCTCACAGCCACACGGACGAGTCAGCGTCCCTGCCCCCATCGCGACCTCCCTATTGCACCGACATCCCATCCCCCTCGTGATACCCTGGCCGAACCGGCCCTAGTCGCACCCTCTAGGTCGATCTGTTCCGGGTCGTGCCCTCTCGACCCTCCGAGACGAACCGGCTCTGAGCCTAGGCTGGACCACCCTCGAGGCCTATTGGGTTGGGCCCAGAATGCTGGGCCGAACCGAATAGGCTGGTCCACCCAATGGACCTAGCTAGACCCAACAGGTCTAACCGGGTTAACCCAGACCGGGTCGGCCCAGACAAGGTTGGGTCAAGTCGGTCCTACCAAGTTGGATCGGACCTGGGCCCACTACTGACCCTTTACTTTCTTTGGCTATATCTTTGGTATCAGACAACCATTTTATGAACCATCAGTGACACTAGTTTTCATAGAGTGTCACGGCCCCATTGAGAATACCCAACTAATGTTCGGGGTAATGTTGAGATATGATCAGGTTGGATCGTACACGAATCCAAATGGGCCCCCGGGACTAAAAGTCTAAAATCTCATAGACCAGGCATCTGATTGATGCCCCATCTGTTGCGTTGAGACCCCTATGACATGGAGGACCTTTTCGATACATATTTGGGGTACATCGTGGTAGTTGGATCATCAACCATTAGATCGTGGAGTGGATCCTTCGGGAGATGAGCGTGCGTAGTGCGACGACTTAGTAGCTAGCTGAGACCTGATGACTGCTGACCGATTCGACTCGGAGTGTTTCGACTAGCCCAGTGGGGAATGACTTGGTGTCGCGGAAGACCCATGGTGGGGAGCACCACTGTGTGAGTGCGGTATACCCATGGTACTCGATAGGAGGAGTACCTCAATAGGCTAAGAGGGGGAGCGCCTCTGTGTGAGCACGGTAGACCCACGGTGGGGAGCACCTCTATGTGAGAGAGGTAGACCCACGGTACTCCAAAAAAGGAGTACCTCAGCAGTCCAAGGTTAGTGGGAAGCGCCTCTGTGTGACGCGGCAGTCCCACTGTACTCGATTGAGAAGGATTTCTCTAGTAGTCGTGGTTTCAATAATAAAAATCATAGATTGAGTTCAGTCAGAAAATTTTTGTGTTTAACTAATGATTGAGATGGATTATTGATAACATAGGTATATGTATGGGAATATACCTATATGGGGTTATCTATTGATTTCATACATTTTGATTTATCCTTGTTGTACTTTGTGATACCTTGAGGGTATCAGGGTCCCTACTGAGTATCGTTATACTCACCCTTACACGGGCTATGCCCGCACCTTGTTGTGTTGGGTGAAGGCGATAGACAATACTGACTGAGGATCAGAGTAGCTGGACTGGTTAGTACCCAGAGGTGGACCATATGATGAGTCGGTTTGTGGAGGAGACTGATGGGATTGGAGTGCTGAGGAGGCTATTTGTAACTACCTTTCAGGTAGGAATCCCTGGAGGAAATACCAGTAAATGCTTTAATTTTATTTAGTTGTACTTGTTTTTCTGTTGTTCTTGTACTTTCATGTTGGGATTGTATTTCTATGCCATTTTACATTTCATCAGTACTTTGTATACAGTTTTTCATAGTGTTTTACTTCCATCTCATACTCTGTTGAGTGTGTTTACAATTTATAAAGGCAATTCCTTCCTGGTTTTAGGGATTTATGCCTTTTGGGGCTAGTCGCCAACCCATGGCCTATGGATGTTGGGCTTGGGGTTGTCACGGCATGGGCCCTGGGGGATTGTTCCTGACCAATTGGTATTAGAGGAGTCTGGTCTACTGTAGAACTTAGGACTCAGATCTTTCTTTTCTATGAGGCAATATTTTTAAGGGTACCGAGTGTGGTTTTCAGTTCAGGGAGTCTAGTTTTGGTGAGGCGGCTAACGTATCTATAAACCAGGACCCTTAATACTGAATTCAGACTCAGTGCACGAAAACACTGATTGCATGTGTGTTTTAAATATTTTTCATTAAGTCATCTTAACTAGGTCAGCTCACCAGGTATAAAATTTTGACTGTGTCGCATTTGTTTCATTCAGTATGCCTCCCCTCGGACGACTAGTGAGAGTCCTGAGAGTTGTACGCGCAGATAGCTCACCGAGCAACAAGGCCTTGATGAAGGGCCCTCTTCCAGTAGAGGCACCAACGGTACCACTACCATTGGGCCACCGATGCCACCAGTCCAAGAAGCATATGATGCATGCCACATGAGAACGTTGCACGAGTTCCAGTGCCAAAGGTCACCCATGTTCAGGGGAGAGACAGACCCACAGGTGGCAGAGGATTGGCTAGAGGCTATGGTGAGAGTCTTCAGACAAGTAGGGACACTAGTTGACTTCCTGGTGATTCTTGCTACCAGCCTTCTATAGGTAGCAGCAGGAAGACGGTATAACTTGATGCTCCAGGTTCATGATGAGATGACTCTACTTTCGGAAGACTTCGAGAGCCTATTTTAGGTGGATTTTCTCCCAGCCACCCTACATGCATTACGAATACTAGAGCTACTTCATCTACATCAGTGTAGATTGATGGTTGCACAGTAATCATTGTGGTTCACCGACCTCTCGTGCTACTCCACATATATGGTGTCTGTGGCCCATTCTTTAGGGCCCAGATCTTCGAGCAGGGGCTCATGAAAGAGAGCAGGGCTCGATGATCTCCCTCAGCATCCCAACGCAGGTGGGGGTGTTGGAGTGAGCCCTATTAGTGGAGTGTTTCCTTTCTAAGCAGTCTCTAGCAGCGAGACCCACCACTATTTGACATGCAGTGGATTCTTATGCAGATGGGAGTTTACAGATGTCATAGAAGTCAAAAATAACTATACCCATGGGAGGACGACTGTATGACTCAGGATCGATTGTATGTGGCACCTGGGGTAGAGACACACATTCCAAGAGCGTGCAATGTTAATCATGTAGTGGGCATTGCCACATGGCGTGTGACTGACTGAACCGCCATTCAGATGATCAACATATGATCAAAGGACCACCCATGAAGAAGTAGAAATTCAATTGAGGTGGATTGTAGGGAGCAGGCGGATGTGGGAGAGGAGCTAGTTGTGCAGCTGGTAGTGGGGGATGTTTCAAGGTGTTACCGCCACCAACACCAGGAGGTCCACCCCAACCGCAGGGAGCATGTGGACATGGGAGAGCTCAGCTCTCGGTTGCTGAGGCTTACGATCATGGATCTCTACTAATGATTCGAGGTACAATCTATGTCTACTCCGCCATAGTTGCAGTTCTTATAGACAAAGGTGCTAGTCACTCATTCATTGCCACTGCCCTCATTCGAAGCTCAGAGATTCAGACAGAGTTGTTGGATCGATACTTATGTCTAGAGACTCTTACGGGACTAGACTCGACGATTAAGCACCAGTGTCGGTAGTGTGATCTTACTCTAGGAGGTGATAGCATTGGCTGGGATCTCCTAATAGTGGCATCGAGGCCTTACGACATCATATTGGTTATGGACTTGTTATCTATATTCCATGCTTAGATTGACAGTATTAATCACAAAATGTGGTGTGTCCGCACGAATGGGACCAGGTTCACCTTCACCATCGAGAAGGGAGCCTTTGCTATACATAAAAGACTTACTTGGAGATTGTATCTGATCACTCATCAGTTGGCTTGCCTATCCCTCGTAGGAGTTGATGTGGAGAGTCTGACTTATCCTATAGTGGTGGATCCGTATGCGGATGTTTTCCATGATGATTTCCCAGGTTTTCTTCCTCACCGATAGGTGGACTTCTACATTGACCTGTACCCCGGGACATCACCAATATCTACACCATCATACTGGATGTCTCCTGTTGATCTTCGTGAGTTGCGGGTACCGCTTGAGGGATTGCACGGGAAGGGATTCATCCAGACTAATGTTTCTCTCTAGGCAGCCTCGATTCTGTTCACCAAGAAGGTGGATGGGAGCTTGAGGATTTTTGTCGAATATCGTTTCCTTAAGTAGGTGACCGTGAAGAACAAGTACCCACTCCCAAGGATTGATGACTTCTTTAATCAGCATAGGGGAGCACAGTTGTTCTCGAAGATAGAACTCAGATCAGGCTATCACCTGCTTAGAGTTCGAGATGAGGATGTGTAAAATATGGGCTTAAGATGTCGATACGGCCACTACGAGTTCGTGGTTATTCCCTTCGGCATAACCAACACTAAATAAGTGTTCATGGGACTCAGGAACAGGTTATTCTAGCCTTACCTCGATCTATTTGTCATAGTCTTCATTGATGAAATTCTGATCTACTTGACCTTCTGAGGTGGAGCATTCCTACCATTTGCAGGTAGTTCTGGACACACTGCAAGAGCACAAGCATTATGGTAAGCTCTCAAAGTGCTAGTTTGGGATCTGAGAGGATCAATTTTTGGGACATGTCATCTTTGAGGCTGGATTTGTATTGGATCCCGTAAATATTGAGATGGTACGTGCTTGTTAGCGACCCAGGATTGTGATAGAGGTACAAAGATTCCTGGGATTGGTTGGTTACTACCAGAGGTTTGTACCATACTTTTCCAGAGTTGCAGCAACACTATCAGCATTGAAGAAGAAGGGGAATCCCTTCGTGTGGATGGAGAGATGCCATCAGATCAATCAAGATCCGAGGAAGAGGTTGACTATTGAACCTATCATGGGGCATCTAGAAGAAGTCTTAGGGTATGTAGTCTATTGCGATGCATTAGTGATCGGACTCAGGTGTGTCCTGATGCAGGAGAGAGTAGTGATCATGTATGGTTCTCATCATCTAAGATATCTTGAGTAGAACTATGCTTCCCATGACCTGGAGTTAGCAGCATCAGTCTTAGCCATGAAGATCTAGAGACACTGTCTGATGGGGAAAAATTTTACCACGTACTCTGATCACAAGAGTCTCTGGTATATCTTCCCTCAGAAAGACTTGAACCTGAGACAGTGGCACTGTCTCTAGTTACTCTTGGACAATGACTTCGAGATAGTCTATACACCTAGGAAGGGGAACATTGTAGCAGATGCACTCAGCAGAAGATCTGGTATACAACTCCTAGGAGAGGCGACAGAGGAGCTGGCTGACATACTGATATCCTTTGTGGATAGAGACGGAGCAACCTTTCTATAGTCTCTTACAATTACTCCCCCACATGTTCAGTGAGTCAGGGAGGCAAAGAATTGGGACACTGACTACAAGACATGACGTTCTTAGATATCCACAGGACATACACCTTATGGATTTTCTAATGGTGGGGAGCATGTCATCCTCTTCAGAGGACGTACTATGTTATCAGTGTCACTTTAGGACGATTTGTTGAGGGAGTTCCCAACATCCCCTCTAACGGTACATCCAGAAATGGTTAAGATGTACCGGGACCTTTGATGACAGCACTGGTGGCCAGGTATGAAGAAGGCAGTAGCAAACTTTGCCTCTCGATGACTCACTTGTCAGTAAGTGAAGGTAGTGCAGCAGGTACCTGCAGGCTTGGTTCAGCCTTTAGAGGTCCCAGAGTGGAACTGGGATGGTATATCCATGGACTTTGTGATAGGAATTCCTTGTACATCCAGGGATGACGACTCGATTTGGGTGATCCTTGACCGACTCACCATGTCAGCCCACTTCCAACCGATTAGAGAGAAGGGTTCAGTAGAGATATTGGGATGCATCTATCTGTAAAAGATTATACGGCTACATGGAGTAACTTTATCTTTTGTATCTGATCATAACGTATGGTAAACATCCCACCTATGGAAGGGGTTGCAGGAGGCTTTTAGGATGCAGCTTCCTTTGAGCATCGCTTTCCATCCTCAGACGGATGGTCAGCCTGAGCGGACCATTCAGAGCAACAAGGACATGTTGCATGCATCTGTCCTGGACATCGGTCATAGTTTGGAGGATCACTCACCTTTGGTAGAGTTTTCATACTATAACAACTACCACTCCAAAAAAGGGATGGAAGCTTTTGAGTTTTTATACGGGCGACCTTGCAGATCACCCCTATGCTGGACAGACCCTGGGGAGTTAGCACTAGTAGAACCCAATATGGAACGAGATACCATAGAGGAGGTGAAGATCTTCCTGGAGTGGATGTAGACTACACAGAGCAGGCCGAAGTCATATGCTGACAGGAGACAGAGACCTCTAGATTTTGAGGATTGTGACCACGTCTTTCTACTGGTCACACCTCGATGAGGTCTATAGTGATTTGGTCATGGTGGAAGGTTATCTCTGAGATTCATCGGACCGTTTTAGGACCTCCAAAGAGTTGGCAAGGTGGCTTATAACATAGCTCTACCTCCTTTGTTGCACCAGGTCCACTATTCCTTCCACGTATCTTAACTGAGAAGATACGTGCACGACCCTTCTCACATCATCGACCATGGAGAGATGGATGTCGATGATGAGGCGACTTTTATAGAGGTTCCAGTCAAGATTGAGGATCAAAAAGAGTGGGTCCTACATGGATGTTCGATACCTCTGGTGTGCGTTCACTGGCAGCACGAGAACATCCAGAAGAGCACATAGGAGCGGGAGACTTAGATGCATGCTCAGTACCCCCACTTGATCCCTTAGATCGAGTTGTAGCTTACAGGGACGTAAAGCCCTGAAGTGGGGAGAATGCAAACACCCATAATTTCCGTGAAATATTATTTTTTAAAATAGATGGGAATTCTATGAGTCTGTGAAAATTGAAAGCGCATGATTTTGAGGACCGGTGTGCCTAGAATCAGTTTCCCATGTTTTTTTCATGTGCGTTCAGTAAATGTACGAGTAGTTCTTTATGAATTTTCAACTGGTGCTGGAAACTGATATATGAGTGCACCATTGAACTCACAACACCGGTATTCGCTTAATAATACATTCACATTGATGAAAATGAGTCAAGAATAAAATATAATTTAGGGTTTTTTTTTGGAATGTAATAAAATAAAGTGACCTTCACTTTATTTTTTTGGGCCGCCATATGGGTGATTGGTGGTTAAAACCTCCTCTAAGAAGTTGGAGGTGGGACCACCACACCTTAACCACCCATGAGAGGTTATGGTGTTGAGGCCCACATGAACATAACCTCCCACGAGAGGTTATGACTTGGGGACCACACGGGGCTTAACCCCCTATTGATGGAAGAGAGTAAAACCTCTCAACTCTCCCTCATTAGCGAGGGAGAGCCTCTTGACCTTCCATTTAATTCAATTGTGCCAACTCCCCTAATTAATGTGTTCCAACCCTTCACATAAATTATGTGGGGCCATATTATTAATTCATTCTTTTTGAATTCTTTACAATGAATTAATAGATACTCAAATATATTATTTGGAACTACTTGGGCATTTTGGTGGATGTTTGGGAAGAAGAGGGATTGGGAGGATTAGAATTCTCGCAATAAATAAAGATGAACAAAGAATGTTTTCTACCAATGAAGTACGCCGACAACGATCCTTCTTCGACTTCTTTCATAGACACCTACCGACGTGGAGCATCTTCCATGGCCGATACAACTCAGGATTGGAAGTGTTTGGTGGATGCAACAAATGACGAATTCCTTCATCTTCTTCCCGCGACATCAATGTCGATGACCGAAAAATAATGGTAGGAGGTTATATTTGTGTATTATCCATTTTATTTACACATCTTCGGTTGGAAAGGAATCGATATACAGATTTTAAAATAATTCTTGTTCATCGTACTTCTTTGATGAACCAACTGATACCACCCTAAACGCGGAGGGTGTGGGCCAAACCAACATGGCCCAAACCCTCCGTCGATCTTGTTTATGTTGAACTTCAGCATGGTGATGAGGCCATGAAACGATTTAGGTTACAACAACATAGCCCGCTCTACCCACAACCTCTATGAACTGTGCCGCCCCTACGGTGCACCGGTGCTCGAGGTCGAACACTGCCTGCCTGAGCCACACCGAACCGGCATGTCGGGCTATGTCCCGACTACCGGCCCACCTGGACAAGCCCTGCCTAGCTGCACACTACTGGCCCGCCTGCCGGACTCCGCACGTGCACCGCGTGCCTCTCCAAACCGGACACTGCCGGCCCTTGTCGTGCCGAACCGGCCTGCCCGGCCGCCAGACCGCTTGGCCGCTCCCTGCCGGCCAAATTCCATTGTCCTGCCTACCGGCCTCTGCATGCGCCATGCACGCCTCCCTAAATTAGCCCACCGATTGGCCTCCACATGCCCCATGCGCCTCTCTGAGCTGGCCCCCTCGCAGCCTCCCAGCCCCCTCGCAGCCTCTCGGCCAAGCTGGCGCACCGACCCCCCTCACGGACACCCGGACAAGCCGGTGTCTCATCCCCTCTTGCGGCCTCTTGGTCAATCCAACGTCCTAGCCCCCTCGTGGTTCCCCAACCAAACAATCCTTGGTCGTGCCCCCCGGGCCGCACCCTCACGATGCTACGAGCCGAACCGGCTCCCAGCCTGGGCCGAACCTAACATACTGGCCCGCCCAATGGGCCGGGCAAGACCCAACAGGTCTGACTAGGTCGACCCAAACAAGGTTGGCCCAGAATGGGTAGGAAAAAGTCGGTCTGACTAGGTTGGACTGGACCTGGACCCACTATTGAACCTTTACTTTTTTTGCCATATCTGTAGTACCGGATGACTGTTTGACGAACAGTCAACGACACTTGTTTTCATGGAGATCGATCGTCCCTTTGAGTATACCCCACTGGAGATTGTGTTAATGTCGATATATGGTCAGGTTGGATTGTACAAGAATCCAATCGGGCCCCGGGGACTAAAAGGCTAATAACTCAAAGACCAGACGTCCGATTGACGCGACGTCTTTTGCGTTGAGACCCATATGACATGGCGGACCTTTATGATACTTCTTCATGGTACTTCGTAGTAGTCGGAGCATCGAAAATTATATCATGGGGAGGATCCTCCGAGAGACGATCATGTATAGTGCAGAGACCTAGAAGATGATTGAAACATGATGATTGTTAACTGATTCGACTCAGAGTGTTTCAACTAGACGAGTGAGGAGTGCCTTGGTGTCACGGCAGACCCATGGTGGGGAGCGCCTCTGTGTGAGTGCAGAAGAACCACGGTACTTGATAGGAGGAGTACATTAGTATGCTAATAGGGGTAGTTCCTCTGTGTGTGCGCCCTAGACTCATAGTGGGGAGCGCCTCTGTGTGAGCGCAGCAGACCCATGGTACATGACAAGAGGAGTACCTCATATGTCCCAGGATTGTGGGAAGTGGCTCTGTGTGACACGGCGGGTCCAATGTACTCGATTGACCATGAGTTCTCCAGCAGCCATGGTTTCGATAATAAAAATCCTAAATTGAGCTGAGTCATTAACTTTTTGTGTTTACCTCATGATTGAGATGGATTGTTTATAATTTAGGTATATGTATGGGCATGTACCTAAGTGGGGTTATCTTTTGATTTCATTATTTGTGATTTACCCTTGTTGGATTTTGTAAGACATTGAGGGTATTGGGGTCCCTATTGAGTATCATTATACTGACCCCTACATAGGCTATGCCCGCACCTCGTTGTGTTGGTTGCAGACGACAGACAACACTGACTGATTATCAGAGTAATGGGACTGGTCTATACGTATAGGAGGACCCTACAACGACTTGGTACATAGAGGAGACAGATGGATGTGGAGTGCTAAAGAGGTTATCTTTACCTACCCTTCAGGTAGGAATCCCCGTAGGATGACCCAGTATGTGCTTTAATTTTTTTCAGTTGTTCATTTTTCTCAATTGTAATTGTACTTTATTTTTGGGCTTGTATTTTCGGCCCCTTTTACTTTTTACCACTCCTTTGTATGCATTTTTTCTTAGTGTTTTACTTCCCAAAAGTACTCTGTTTTTTGTTTTTTTACTTTGTAAAGAAAATGCCTTCCCAGTTTTAGGGATTTATGCCTTTGGTGCTAGTCGCCAGCCCCTGGCCTATAGAAGGTGGGAATGCGGTAGTCACGGCATGAGCCTTAGGGTACAGGTTGTGACAGCGAACATCACAATTTTATACAAAATTTCAACTACAGAAACAAATATATTTTTTATAATCTTGCTTCCTATAATAATAATCTATATGTCTTCTTTTCTTGTTTTATAGAAACAATTATTAATTATTATTCTTTAAATACATCATATTTTCCATTACAACATACAAAAGTGAATCCTTTATAAAATATAATAAACACTCATTATAAATGTTTTATAGGATTTGAACATCATTTATCATGATCAATGCCTTTATTTATTTATTAATGTATATTTATGTTATAAATCCATTCAGTTTTGACACATTCATTACACACTCATTTGATATGTTTTATGACATGATTATGATGTCCATTTCTTTTCAATGGTTTCCATGATGTTTATTCATTATGAATGATTTATCATGTGGATAAAGTATTCGTTAAAATGATAAGATTAATGTGTATAGATAACACACAATTTAACAGATAATGTTTAGTCTCATGACAGGCTTTGTTTGGATAAGGAGTAAACCAAATTCCTTTATGGAAAATTCTCCTCCTTATACAATGGTCATTGAAATTACCCTTGAATCTTGTTTTCCGCTTTATGTATATTTCTGGAAAAATTTTACTTTCCAAGATTATATGATCCCATGTTCTATATTCAATGATCCCATATTTTTATTCTTATTGGATTTCATTTTAAGACATCATATTATTCCTTATAACCCATGTGTTATGATTTCTTCCTATATTTATACATATATAGGCCTTTTTAGCTTATCTATTTTATCTAGGAATTTCCCAGATTATCATATATATATATTGGTGATAAAAGGAATATATGACATCCATATGAATTATTAATATAAATATATTTCATTATAATTCCATGTATCTATTTTTATGTACCCAATCTTCCAAAGACATTAGAGTGTATGACCCCTCATTCATATTTCATAGTTAATTATTCTTATAATAATGTAATAATATGTGTATAAAGTTAGTGAAATTATATATATATATATATAATGGTGTTTGTGTTATTAAACTAAAAGAATAACATAATTGAATATATCATATTATTATCTTATTATCTTATAACGTTTTGAGATGATTTCAATGAGGTTGAATAAGAAACCAAATTAAAATGCTTAGTTAGGAACTATACCTCTTCTTTATACAACCTCATTTACTTCACTTCTTAATCCCTCTATGGTTGGTAATTATCCAAATATATTAACTATACAATGTTTATAGGGATTTTATGTAGGTTTTGTTTCATTTATTTGCTTATAAAAATGGTTTTTGTGGTGTGAATAAATAACAAGAATATTTTTTCTTCTGAGTAGAGAGGATATTATTCGGAATTTAATAAAATATCAAATTAATATAAATTAATTTTGTTTAAAAGTGATGAAGATTTTATAATATTTGAATATATTATTATTATAAGTTAAAATAATCTCGTAAAATAAAATTTGGTGAACTTTAGATCACATATTTACCCTTATATTTTTATTTTAACCCTTTGTTACCACTTTCCATACATACCATGACAATAAGTTTTTGTTCACTTTTTTAGTCATTATAGTTAATATAAATGAAAAAATAAGATAATTTATAGTCCATGGATTATATTTTAAACCCTTTACAAAATTATTTTCTACTGATAGTATTTTTATGATTTTTATATCATTTAATCACATGTTATTTTCCAAAATATAAATAAGGTCAATTCCAAACCTACTCATTTACATTTACCTAGATGAAATAAAAAAAATAGAATAAAATATTTTAATATATCAATAACAAGTAAATTTAATCTATAAAATCATTTATTACATTAATTATTTAAAATCATATGACTTTAAAACTTTTTCATGCAATTAATTTTATTTTTCCATCACTTGAATAATATATATTGCCATCATTGTCTATGCATTTTATGTGATTATTTAATTGCTAAATATTAAAAAAATGTACAGTGTTAATGATAAGTCTATTATATTAAAAAACTATATTTATAATTAAACACATCCATTGATCATCCAAAAGTTAAAAATATTATTTTTGTTAAAAAAAAGAGTGAAATTTTTTTATTCTTTAAATAAAATATTATTTAGGTCATAATGACATCCAAATGGAAAGAAATGTTATATAAGAGAATATTAGATTTTTTCTGCATGAAATCGACTCATCCAATAAAATTAAAGAAACTCATATGCTCATTTTTCGTTCCTTATCATATTATTTTTATCCCTTTATTACCATATTTACCCAGTAAATGGAAAAAAATTTACTAATGATATTATTCATAATTTCCATGGATGAAATGCTAGTATTTAGATAATTTAAAACCCCTGATTCAAAACATGAAATCAATTTTTTATATTAAGAAAACAATAGTGGGGGAATTTTATAAAAAAATAAATCAGAAATGGGGGATTAAAATTTTTTTTTTAAAATAATGCTCCATTAATGTAAAAATGTTTTCTAAATAAAAAAAATATTTTTAAAAAATATATATTATTTTTTTATATTAAAAGGAACTATTTATATTTTAAAAATAATAAAAAATATAATTTTAATTCAAAAATATTTTTTAAGAAAATACAATTTAAAATTAAAAGTAGTAATTTTAACTATTCATTTCAAATCAAAAATTTAAACAAATTATAAAAACATATTCTTATTATAATATTTAAATGATGACAACAAAAATTAAGTTAATTTTATAAAATACATTTAAAGTATTAATAAAAAAATTAATTGAAATATTTTCTTATGAAACAAAATGAATATATTTTCTTATGAAAACCTCTTTTAATGAATAAAATGAATTTACTAAAAACAGGGTTGTTATTTCCTAAGAAAAAATAAATATTTTGTTTTTGAGTTTTACCATTACATAAATTTTGTTATTCTCTTTGACTAATTCCTGTCTATAAATTCAATGACTAGTTTCTGATAGTCATATTTAAATTATAATTTATGTGGGATCATTTTTTTATGTTGTGTATCTTAAATTATATCAAACAATGTATTTCTTTTAAAATCATGAGATATTATATTATCCCCTCTTTTAATAAAATGATTCCACACTATTTGATATAATTATTTTTATTCAACTATTTAACATTTTCAAATACCTTTATTGATATACTACATCTTGAAATGGGATAAAAACATCTTATTAAAAAGATAATGAGATTCATGAAGATCATCTATATTTATACATAACTGGGTTTAAAATAGGTGAAAATTAGTGGGAAATGACCTTATGTACAAGTCATATAAAAACAATGATCAAAATAGTGCTATAGGTAACATGTTCATGAAAAATTCAATAATCACAAATCCATAATTATATGAATGGTTAACATTCCATTAATTTATCAATAAAAAGTAAATATATAAAAATTTTGTTTTAAGAATCATTTCCTAGATATGAGTAATTTATTTACCATAAAAACAATTACATAATTATATATACTTACTTGATGATTATAATTTTGTCTTAAAATATATTTTCACCAAATATTTTTTGATCCAAATGATGTGTATTCGAGGGGAATTTTTCACGCCTAATGTAATAGAGTCAATATACCTATGATCATAAAATTACACAAAAGGATAGAAATAAATTTCTAAAATAACTATAAATTATCCAAAACCCAAATGGTTAGAATAAGGTAAGATAATTCCCATAATTAATAATCATTCATCCCAAAATAATCATACATTATCCTCTGAAATTCAACATTATGTCCGAATGTTAAAACTAAATAATCCAATAAATAAAAATCCTTAAAATTATTCAAAATATTCTTAAAAAAGTAAAAAACTAAAAATTAGACTAATTTGATCATACATTCTTCTATAAAAAAATTAAAATTTTTATTTCGATAATATTACTCACTCAAATAGTCATACACCCAAAAATGTACATGACATAGACACATAGTATCTAACATATAGAAATCATTTCCTAAATAACATGATTCTATATATGGCCAAATCGTGAATATATTTTCTCCCAATATAAAATGCGACCACAACTCCTCAAATATTGCATCATTTTAATCCTAAGGGTTACATATAACTCAATAGAAAAAAACTTCTCCAAAAATATCATTTTTCACAATAAAATTCAATTACATAAAACCATAAAAGTGTTGTCTAAAAGATTGAATATTTGATAAAACACAAAATAATAATCTCATTATGGTATCCATAACAATTAGGATAACCACAAATACAAACATCCAAGTCTCAAAATTTATCTATAACCTCGATCTATTAACAACTGTAAAGTCATTGAACACACATACCAAGATCCACTGAGGAAAACATGGAAATTTCATTACATTTATAGATTTTATATTGATAAATGTAACCAAATTTATTCACTAAGAAATATATAACATATAAAGGAAATATTTTTTCATTCATATATGAATAGAACTTTTTAGAATAAATGTTTTCTAGAATTTGGAAAAACTCTTATGAACTGGGACTAAAAAATAACTAGTTCATAAAGATCAACATCACACCCCATTATACCCATGTTTGCAACTTCCATGTTAATATTAAAACATATCCAACAATTTTCTTCACATTTTAATCCTTTATAGAATAAATTCATTTAACATAATTCTTTATTACATAGGGAAAATGAAATTTTGGAAGAATGATCTCAAATTATAATTGTGGGTAAAAATAATAATAAAAAATTAAATTTAATCTATGATATTAAGATGAGAATATGTTTATAGCGACATAATAAATGTTTATGATCATAACATATGAAGTATAATACAAATAAATACCTATATCATCAACAATGAGACATTAAATAATGATTAATCAAAGGCAAGAGTCATTGGAATAAGTAATCATAATCCATGTGATATCAATTTTGATAAAAAGAATCATAGAAAAACTCATTTATTTTCACTCCAAATAAGTAGTATATACTGTTCATTAAACATAAACGCATTATCCAAAATTGAAAAATCATAATATCTCTATAAAAACAATATAAATAATTGATAAATCATATAGAAACATAAGGCATAATTTTTATATCACAATTAAAAATTGTATAACATTTATAGTTAATAATATAATATACATAACTGTTACACATAAAACAAAAATTTGAGTTACAATTTGAAATCACATCAAAATCTATTCCCAAAATCTCTTACGAGAACACTAATCTATTAAATCCATCGTGTAACCCAATGAATTAGAGAAATTTGAAGAGGTAAAAAGATCTTGGTTTCTATTGTAACCACCCTATAACAAAAATAATTGCAATGAATTGTAGATTAAATTAAGTAAATAAATCATACATTTTATCATCAAACACAATGAAACATAAATTATTCTTTTCAAAACATGAATAACACATTAAAAAATAGTTGAATATAAAAATATATTTGAATCAATCATAATACATCTAGGGATGGAATGAGGATGGTATCAATAGAAAATATCCCCATTACAGAATAAGTAACATCATGGGTTGTTCACATAGTTGAATAAGAAAAACATTAAAATTTAATTAAAATAATTTTCGAGGAAAATAAACTTTCATTTTGAAAAATAAAATTTAAAAAAATTAAAAAAATATTCTCAAAATAATTTTCTTTAAAAATTACCATAGAATATTTTAAAGTAATTTCCAATGAAACTATTTTTGATGATTTTGGTAAAATCCATTCTTGTTTTAAATGTCAAAAATAAACATTCATTACAACCATTTCATAAAAGGGGGTATAAAGTGACCCATTTCGATAAATTTAAAAAATTTAATTTTAAAACACATTTAAAAGACTTTGAAATATTAAGTCAAATTAAATTTTAAAATAATTTATGTTTATAAGATAACATATTTTAAATCTTTTATGAAAACATTTATATGAAAGGTAAGGATTCCCACTCCAGAAAAAAAAGATACATGATCAGTATCACATACAAACAAAATTATTGTTATTTATTTATTAAACAGTGGTTTAAATTTAATCCAAATATGTAAACCAAATTAAAAAAATATAATTTAGTAAAATATATTTAATTCAAGAAAATTATATTGTTTGATTTCCCCCAATTGAACATGAACATAAACAATCCCAATATAAATTGGTATTATAACATAAGACCTATCCAACTTTGTTAAAATTTTTGTCATAGTCCACAAGAAAGAATAAAATCAAATTAAACATTAACTATCAGAAGAAAAAGGATATTTATGATATAGTTTGTAAAAGGGTCATTATATACACCAAATAAATCATATCATTAACATATGTACCAAATAAATTGATTTTGAAACCATAAACCTTACCAATATGAAATCATTGAATTTAGAATTAATTTATTGAGGGATTATCTATAAAAAATGTAAATACACACAATTAAATTGGATATAAATAATAAATAAATATAACAAATCACACATAAACATGGAATAAAAATATGATTGAAAATTTGTTTTAACCAAATCAATGGAAATTGAGTTAATAAACACTTTAATACTTTGTAATATTCAAATTAAATACACTTAGATAAAATAATTCCAATATAAAATTAACTTGTCATGAATTCTGAATTATTCTTGATATAACATGTAAAATGGTATTATAAACACCATATTAAATAAATTAGGTGCATAATAATAAAATATGATTCATTAAAGTAATATTGAGATGAAATTTCTAACACAGAGTATGGACATGCAATATATTTTTCCTCAAACACCACTATAATACAATATTATATATGTTTTGATTTAATAATAAAAATACCCTGGATTAGTCACTTAACGTTAATCTATTAGATTAAGTTCTTTTAATGATATATTAAATTACTAGATTAATTAATTCCATGATAGGATTTTTGAGAATGTGTGGTTCATATATTCGAAACAACGTCATTGTGTTGTCTATGGTCATTGTGGTCATTGTACCATCATATCCAAAATAGTAATAAGTGTTTAAATATCATTTTTATAAAAAAAATATAACGATATATTTAATCATGAATGATGGTTATGAAAAATGAATTATGTTACAATCATCAAAATGGTGGCTGGTACATGTATGTATAGATGACTAACATTTCATTTTTTGAATGATCATAATGAAAATAACTGAAATATTTTATAATCATTGTTGAATTATAATAAAATCATAAATATCGTATTACTTATTTAATATAAATATAAATATCATCTGGGTGGTGAGGTGATGAAAAATTAATCCCATCACTTCGTGGTGGTGGTCGATCACACGTATGCACGGATGATGTTGAAATTTTTATGTTAATGGAAATGTAAGAAATTAAAATATATAGAATTTTGTTCAAATGATAAATATTACATGAATATTTTATAAAAATTTATTTCCATCGTTATAAACCTATTTAATAAATGGTTATGAAAAATAAATTACAACTGTCTGTGGGATGGTAGTTTTCCATGCATATGAACATTAAATTATATTCACATTGGATTGAGTTAGGAGATGGATATAGGTTATTAAAATAAAACAATAATATAATATAATATGTTATTTGATTATTCAGTACTCTCTTCATTTTTTTTGAATATTTTAAGGATGTTTATGATGAAATAAAATGAAAACACCCCATTATGAACTAAGCATATTTTTTGGACAACGTTCTTTGATTAATACATTAATCCATCGAAAGATAGAATAATGTTGAAATTAATATCTATAGATTTCATGCATGGATTTTAGAAAGGTATTGGGTAGCAATATTCCAGAACAATTATTTTTTATGAGTGGAGTAATGACACAATGAGGATCCCTGTTATAAGATAGGGGAGGTTGAATTTTGAAATTTAATATTATATAAAAGATATATAAATTAATATTGACATAAAATATACAAAAATTGATAATATTTTAAATTTATATGAGTATAATTCAAAATTATATCATCTAAAAAAATTTGGACATGATTGGATCGCATTTATACCCTTAGAGTGTTTTTACTCTTTGTCAACCCTTTTCACATTTACCGTGACAAAAATGGGTTGTACACATTTATGGTCATGAAAGATCATATAAATGATAAAATAAAAAATAATTTAATGGTGGAGGATATTTTCAACCATATATGAATAACCTAGTTGAATATATAATTTTAAATAATTTTTACCATTTAATGTAATAATATTATTAATAAAATATCTTAATGTCAATTTTAGAACTACCCATTTACATTTATTTTTATAACATCATGAAATCAAACAAAATATTAATAAAATAAATTAATAAAAATATAAATTTATTTTTGTCTAGAAATGTTTTTTTGACATTATTTTTTTGAAATTATTCTATTTTAAAAATATTTAATAAAATTTATTTTAGTTTTATATTAAGAGAATAATTAAAACATTAGAGTTTTGTTGGCATTTAAAAAAATTATTTCTAATATAAAAATTAATAATAAATTAATTATAAAAATATAAATCATTCATTTTTTTAAAGAAAATTATAATGGAAAAAATTATTTCGTTATCATAATACTAAAAAATCGTAGTTATTAAAAATAAGAGTGTCCCCTTTTTTATATTTTATTAAAAATAAATTTTTTAATGGCTATAATCACAATAAAATGAAATGAAAAGGTTATATAATAGAATAATGGTTGAATGGGGATTAAATTTAGGGATCCAATAAAATTAAATAAACTGTTAATATCATTTCCTAGAACTTTTCATAATATATATAACCATTAGTTACCTGATTTGACTTTAGCATGGTAAAAATATTATTAAGGTTATAATTTATAATTTCCAAAATTAAAAGGAAAATATATACTAAATTTGAAACTAATGATTCCAAATATGGATTAAATTTTTAAAAATTCAAAACATATAACTGAATTAGTTAATTTAAAATTAAATTGGGAAAACACGATCATAACAATATTGAATAATAATTCAATTTTTAAGTATAAAATGGTATTATACTAAATCCATGTATAAACATCATTTAAAATCCATAATTGGATGATATTATATAAAAATTAACTAATTATATTATAAAACAAATAATAAATAGAATTCTCCAATATATCTACTTAGAAATAAAATTTTGTTTTTAATAATAAATAAAAAATTTCCATATTAATTGGAAAAACAAAATTTTGATAAAAATTTTCAAAATAGAGGTGATGGTAATACTAACATGATTATTTCATAAAATATATTGATTTTATTTGATAAATTCTATAAAATATCAATAAAAATAATTATCATATTGTTTCACAAAGACAATAAAAGATATTTTTTAGGCAAATAAATTTTTTATGAATGTAATGACCTTACTAAAAATTGAGTGTTTATATACAAATCAGTAATCAAGATATTTATATTGAGTATGGAATTTATTTCTATTATATACTTTTTTTCCAATTCATCAGTAAGGTTATAATTTTCATATATAAAAACTCATGAATGAATGAATAGTAAAATTCATTATGAAGAATGCTCATGGTGGAGGGAATAGGTGGGCACATAGAAATAACTAAAAGTATTCTATTACACCACTAAAACAAATTAAAAAATCACTTTTCCCAAAAAGGGTAAAACGATTCCTGTAAACACCTTCATAATAAAATTAAATAATTTTTAAATGAAATCAAATAGTTAAAATAGTATATTGAAGAAAAATATTGAAACAACAAAAAGTATATGAATATTATTGAGAATTATTTAAAGGAAAATTTTAAAATATGGTTTTGAATAAAGGTATAATGCCTCAAGTAATAACTCACCACGTATGTCTTTTACATTTATAAACATTAAAATATATTAATTGATTAATTGATTTAGAACTTTTTTTGTTTGAGAAATTTTTTTTATTTATTTCCATATTTTATTTAGTTACTCAACCATTAAAACTTCACCTCTGATCTTTTATGGTCATTACGATAATAATATACAAAATGGATTTGATACAATGTTTCGGTAAATGGATTCCTGGTTACATCATCACCTGAATATTCATAATATCTAAATAATTATTATTATACCATAAATATCCTATTACAGATAGTAATTTAATTAATTCATTAAAATTGAAATAATTCATTTCGTGGAGGGAGTTATCTACATGTACAGACGAGGGAAATTTGTTTTTTCAAAATAAGGGAATGAAGGAATGTATAAAATAGTTGAAATACCCTTAAATGGTAGTTTAAATTAATTTCTGTAAGAATACTATATTTAGCGGACTAAAAAACATGAAATCTGATTCAAAAAAAAACTATGAAATATTATTATTTAAATATTATTTTTAACCTAATCATTAGCTTGTTGGGTTTGATTAAGAATAAACATACAACAAAATTTTTGTTTGAAAGATTCATTTAATTAAAATAAGGAATTCAATAAATAAATTTACCAATAATATAATTTTTTTAAATGAAAAGAATAATAATAAATTCATTTTGTTCTTTACAAATTTGTTCCTATGAAAAATTGGATTTAGGTTTTTCAAACATGATTTATTATAATAAATTTTGGCTAAGGATTAAGCTAATGGGGGATTTCCAAATATAATGTTAAAATATTAACAGTGTTCATTCATTTTATTTCCTCAAATTGTCACAGCCCGTTCTCGGGGCCCGTACCGTGACTACCCCAAGCCCACCTTCCATAGGCCAGGGGCTGGCAACTAGTACCAATGGCGTGAATCCCGGAAGAAGGGAATGTATTTCCTTTATAATGTAAACAAACAAAACAGAGTATGCAAGTAAAGTAAAAACTAAGAAAAACTGGGTACAAAGTAAGTGCTGAAAGTAAATGGGCTAGTATACAAACCCAACTGAAAGTATAATACAACTGAAATGAAAGTACAATAGTAGTAAGTAAAATAGCAACACTGAGTCTTCCTCCAAAAATCCCACCTTAAGGGTGGGTACAGATAGTCTCCTCGGATCCTCGGGTCCGGCAATCCGCTCTATGTACGCCCTGCAAAGTGGTCCACCTCTGGGTACCCTCCATCTCCACAGGCATCGACCTCGATCAGTGTTGTATGTCGTCTGCATCCAACACAATGTAGTGTGGGCATAGCCCATGCAGGGGTGAGTACATGATAGTAAGTAGGGACCCAGAGACCACCAAAGGTCTCTCAGAATCCACGAAGGATAAACCACAAAGGAAAGATACAATCACGAAGTATCAAAAACGCTACATAGGTATATGCGCATACATAAACCTAAGTCATCAGTTACAGTTCGCCTCCAACTCTCGAGCCCAAGCACCACCCTGTCCACAAAGGAAATCACAACCCAGTCCACAAAAGAACTCACAACCCAGTCCACAAAGGATAGCACAACTCAGTCCACACAGGAAAAACACAACCCAGTCCACACAAGAAAGCAATTCAATCACATCGATGATAATGATTGAAGTCAAGACTCAGTTCACATAGTTATACACTTCGTAAGGCGATAGTGATGATCAGATGTAGCCAATGATTCATCTAAGATGTCAGACACACATAGGATACAAGACCAGCTCAGCTGTCAGACCCACACAGGATACAAGACCAGCTACTCTGTCGGACGCACACATGATACAAGTACAGAGGTCAATACAGCCAGACCCACATAGGATACAAGAATAGTTGTCATTGTCGTCGAACCCACGGAGTATTATTGTACGATAGTCGTCACTGTCGAACTCACAGAGGATTCCATTACAGAAGTCGATGCAATCGCAGTGAACTTTAGGGTTCCCGCACATAGCATGCCCGATTCCAGGAGGGTCTGCTCCTCGAGAAAAAGATAATTGATACATAAGATGTCATGAAGTCCAGAGTTGATATATTCCAATGTTCTGTCTCATCAAAATAAACCCAATGCGATAGACAGTGCGTCAATCGGACGTCCGGTCTGAGTGTTATTGGCTTTTCCGTCCCAGGGGACCTGTTGGGTTTTAAGCTAAAACCAACCCGACCATACTCTAGCTGCATCCAAACCTCAAGAGGATTTATAAAAAAGTACCGTATCAACAAAATGATACCAACACAATTGACAATACCTCAATCAGAAGTCCGGTCCTTAAGTTATAATCATTTCCGCTCCAAGTTCCCGGTTGGTTTCGAGTTCGAACCAACCTTGCCATACCCAAACATTTCTGAAACCTCGAGTGTAATATATTGAGATTACCATCCCTATCCAAGGATTCCTACGCAATTGATGGTGTGTCGATTGGAGGTCCATAGATCATGTTATGGGAAAAAGACCGAAAATGGTTTGAAGTGGGGGGGTCTGGGCCCAGACTGACCCAACCCAACCCCCCTAGGTCGGCCCGAATCGAGTCGACGCGACCCGGCCAGCCCCGTTCTGCACAACCCGCCCAGGCCTGGTCCGGGGTTGCGTTGGATCGACCAAAACGCTATGTAGGGGGGGGGGACGCGGTCCCCCCATTGTTTTCCATGAACGTGGTGCCCGACGCCACATTTACCCTGGATCCCTCGCGGCCGCGGGATCCAATTCCCCCGTCGTCGCAGCTTCAGCCACAGCGGGCTCTTGCAGGCGGCGCGCCGGGGCACCACCGGAGTCTTCCGCAAGCCACTGGAGTCATTCTGGTGGTCCTATTTTGCTCTTGTCTGTGCCTACGGTCCCCTCGGGACCCGTACGTCACTGTGAAGGCCTCCAATCGCCATTTCGATCCCGCTTCATCATCTCCAATTATTCCGCACATCAAGAACAAAGTCGTGGTGGGTTCAGACTTGTTCGTTCGTCCGCACCCACCGTGTTAGTGGTTCTAAATATCACCAAACAATTTGCACTCCTTGCCAAGGGTATAAAATCACACAATGAAATTTATAAAAAAAAACACATACCTCAACAGTTGATGTCGGACGTCGGCGTTGCGGTAGACGGCGTGGCAGGGAAGAGGATCATAGCCGTCGTCGGAGCGCGCCGAGGAGGAATCGGCGTCTCCTCTCTAGTCGCGTAGAAGAGAAGGTTGGGGTGTCGTCAATATTTGAGGAACTGGCGTTCTTTTTCGTTCTTCGTCGGAGGCCGGCGTTCATCGTCATTCTTCATCGGAGACCGGCGTTCCTCCCAAAGGCTCCAAGCTCTCCCGATCTCCCTCACACAACGAAGGCTCTTCCCAAATTAATTAATAGGTTCCTCCTATTATTTAATTACATAGGAATGAATCTCCTTGAATTAAATCATCACATTTAATAAAACGTGTTGAAAATTTAATTAGGGATGGGAGAGGGAAGGTCCCTATTCAATTTACTCATTGGAAAATAAATGGGTGTATTGCCAATTAATGGGGTGTTCTTAAAGAGTTTATTGGAAATTAAATGGTGGGGGTGGTGTGGCCCCCACCTATCTAACAACCACACTTGGGTAGTTATGTGTCTGTGGGCCCCACCCTTAACTACCCATGGGAGGGAAAACCACCTCATGAAATCAAAAATTGTTCTGAAAACTTTTGTATTTACTTCTTAAATAAACGCCAAAAATTATCTTCTCCCCTATTGCGAACGTAACTACGGTAAGTGTCCCCTTTTTCAATCTCTGGCATTGCGATTTTTTCGGTGCCCTCAGATTTTAATTCCGAGCACCGGTTCAAAAGATAGAAAAACCCGCTCATATGTTCACCGAACGTACCCAATCTAAACATCGAAAATTAATTCCAAGCACACCGGGCCTCAGAGTCCAGACCTGGCAGAAGCCACAGAGTCGTAAAATTCCAAAGAAATTTAAAAAATATTTCCTTGAAATTTTGGTGTCTTTACAACACTCCCACCTCAGGGCTTTACGTCCACGTAAAGATACAACGTAAACTATGGAAACAAATGAGGGTACTGAGAACGCTTCTATGTCTCCCGCTCCCATGTGCTCTCCTGGAGGTTCTCGTGCTGCCAACGAATGCGCACAAGAATAATTGACCACCCATGTAGGACCCACTTCTCTCAATCCTTGATCTCCATCGGGACCTCTGCAAAAGTCACCATGTCATCAATTTCTAGTTCCCCATGGTCGATGATATGCATTGGGTCATGCACGTATCTCCTCTGCTGAGATTCGTGGAAGACGTCGTGCACCCGGTGCAACTAAGGTGGAAGGGCCAGGCGGTAAGCCACCTCGGATACCCTGCTGAGGACCAGAAAAGGCCCAATGAAGCACAGGGATAACTTAATGCCTCGGCCAAATATCTGTAATCCACGTTGAGGTGAGACCCGTAGGAAAATGTGGTCGCCATCCTCAAACTCCAGTGGTCTCTACCACCTATCAGCATAGGACTTCTGTCTGCTCTGTGCAGTCCTCATCCGCTCCTAGATGACCTGCACCTTCTCCGTCACAGACAGAACCATCTATGGTCCTATGAGTGCTGACTCCCCAGGGTCAGTCTAGCACAGTGGTGAACTGCAAGGTTAGTCGTACAGTGCCTCGTAAGGTGCCATCCCGATGGTGGAGTGGTAGCTGTTGTTGTACGCAAACTCCACCAAGGGTATGTGACCCTCCCAGCTGCGACCAAAGTCAAGGACACATGCATGGAGCATGTCCTCGAGTGTCTGAATGGTCCTCTCTATCTGGTCATCCATCTGTGGTTGGAAGGAAGTGCTCAGGCGTAGGTGTGTCCCAAAGGCCTCCTGCAACCGCTTCCAAAGCCGGTAAGTAAAGCGAGTGTCTCGATCGGAGATGATAGAAGATGTCACACCATGAAGTTGTCTGATCTCCTGAACGTAGAGGCGTCCTAAGCTCTCTACTGAGCCCTGCTCTCTGTTCGCTAGGATGTGGGATGACTTGGTGAGTCGATCTATGATCACCCATATGGTTTCGTGTCTTCTAGAAGTACATGGACGCCTCATCACGAAATCCATGGATATCCCATCCCACTTCCACATAGGGACCTCTAAGGGTTGTACCAAGCCTGCAGGTACCTGGTGCGCTGCGTTCACTTGCTGACAAGTGAGGCATCGAGAAACGAACTCTGCCACACTCTTCTTCATACCCAGCCACCAGTACTGTCTTCTGAGGTCCTGATACATCTTTTCTACTCCGGGATATACTACTATAGGGGAAGTGTGGAACTCCCTCAACACCGCCTCCTATAGTGCAACAGGTACCATGGTACGTCCCCGGAAGAGGATGACATGTTCCCCGCATTTAAAAAATCCATCGGGTGCTAGCCCTGAGGATATCTGATCATGTCGCGCCTCACAGTCAACATCCCCACTTTGTGCCTCTCGGACACGCTGAAGAAGTGGAGGAGTGACTACGAGGGACTATAGATAGGCTTCCCCATCTCTATCCATGAAAGATATCTAAAAAGTGGCTAACTGTTATGCCACCTCTCCAAGTACCTGAATGCCCAATCTTCTGCTGAGAGCATCAGCCACAACGTTCCCCTTCCCAGGAGTATTGAAAATCTCAAAGTCATAATCCTAGAGGAACTCAAGCCATCACCGATGTCTCAGGTTCAGGTCCCTCTGCGAGAAAATGTACCTGAGACTCTGGTGGTCAGAGTAGACTGTAAAGCGCTCGCACATGAGATAGTGCTGCCACATATTCAGGGCGAAGACCACTGCTGCTAAATCCAGGTCATGGGTAGCGTAGTTCTTCTCATGCTTTCACAACTTCCGTGAACCGTGAGCAATCACTTCTAGCTCCTGCATCAGGACACACCTGAGTCTGGTCCCTGATGTGTCGTAGTAAACTACATACCCTACGCCCTCCTTCGATCGCCTCAAGATGGGCTCACTGGTCAACTTCCACCTCAACTCCTGGAAGCTCTGCTGACATCTGTCTGACCACACGAAGGGTTTCCCCATCTTTGTCAAATCCGTAAGCGGTTCTAAAACTCTGGAGAAGTCTGGCACAAATCTCTGATAGTACCCAACCATTCCTAAGAAAATCTGCTCCTTTGTCACGCTGCTGGGTGGCCCCCAAGAAAGTACCACCTCAACCTCTGTGGGATCCACTACAACTCCCACCTCTGAGATGACATGCCCTTTGAAGTGGACCTCTCGAATCTAGAATTGGCACTTCGAGAGCTTACCATAAGCTGGTGCTC
Source organism: Viscum album (assembly GCA_963277665.1). Classification (NCBI taxonomy): domain Eukaryota; kingdom Viridiplantae; phylum Streptophyta; class Magnoliopsida; order Santalales; family Viscaceae; genus Viscum; species Viscum album. The sequence goes on along the minus strand of OY728132.1, from coordinate 1,842,176,884 downwards.
TCAAATTGTATCCAGTGCTACCCGTATGTGGTAGGCGTGCTCCTCCTCAGTCGTCGAGTAAATCAGTATGTTGTCAGTTAAGACTACGACAAACTGATCGAGGTAGGGCTGCAATATCCTATTCATGGGAATCATGAACAATTCTGGAGTTTTGGTCACACCGAAGGGCATGACCAAGAACTCATAGTGGCCACACCGACACCTGAAGGTCGTCATCTGCACATCTTTGTCCCGAAGTTGGAGCTGATGATAGCCTGACCTAAGGACTATCTTCGAGAACCAACATGCTCCCTTGAGCTGATCGAAGAGTTCGTCAATCCTCGGAAGTGGATACTTGTTCCTAAAGGTCACCTGGTTCAGGTGATGGTAGTTGACACACAGTCGCAAGCTCCCATCTGCCTTATTGGGTAAAAGAATCGGAGAAGCCCAGGGTGAAACACTGGGTCGGATGAAACCTTTCCCTTGTAAGTCCTCCAGTTGTACTCGCAGCTCACGAAGCTTGGAGGGAGCCATATGCTATGGTGATGTAGATATTGGTGATTTCCCAGGATACATGTATATATAGAAATCTACCTCCCTATTATGAGGTAGTCTTGGAACATCGTTAGGAAAATTATCCGCATACTGATCCACCACCACAGGAAAACTATGACTTTGCACGTCAACTTCTTCGAGGATGATACTAGCCAACTGATGTGTGATCGACTATCATCTCCTCTGCGTGGTTCCATCCTGTGCTGCGAAGGTTCCCTTCTCGCTGGTGAAGGTGAAATTGGTCTCATCCGTGCGGACACACCGCACCTTGTGCCTAATACAGTCGATTTGAGCATGGATTGTAGATAACCTGTCCATACCCAAGATAACGTTGTAAGGCCTCGATGCCGCTACAAGAAGATCCCAACAGAAGCTCTTGCCTCCTTGAGTAAGCTCGCACTGCCGGCACCAGTGCATAATCGTCGATTCTGCTCCCGTAGGAGTCTCTACCCATAAGGATTGAGCCAACGGCTCTGTCGAAATCTCCGAGCTCCGAACAAGGGCAGCGGAAATAAAATAATGACTCACACCTATGTCTATAAGAACTGTAGCAGGGGTGGAATAGACATATATAGAACCTAAAATCATCTCGGGTGCGCCGGGGTCGTAAACCTATGCTGCCTGGAGCTGAGCCTGCCTCTGCCCATCCATCTCCCTATGGTCGGGGCAGACCTCCTGGGGGTGGTGGTGCTAGAGCCTCGAAGCGTCCTCCACCACCCGCAGCTCGGCCAGCTCCTCAGCCTCGTCCGCCTGCTCCCTGCAGACCACCACAGATGAACCTCTGCCTCTTCCTGGGAGGTTCCTCCACCGTCTGTCACTCATCTGCATGGCGGGTCGAGCAGTCACGAGCCATGTGGCCCTTCCCACCGCATGCATAGCACTGCCTTCTCCTCGTAAGGATGGCTCTGCGCCGTGTGCCCCGCATAGCCGTACCTATATCCTGATGTCGCCCACCTGTCGGCCTGGTCCGCTTGGACCCCTGCCTCATCTGTCGACTGACAGATGTAGAAAACTCTGCTCTATGCCATCCTGCGGTGGGTCTTTCTATTGATGGATTCTTGGTGAGAAATATCTCCAGTAACAGGGCTCTCTCCAACACCCCTGCATGCGTCAGGATACTGAGTGGAATCATCGAAGTTCTGATCTCAAGCCTCATCCCATGCTCACGGGTTCGGGCCCGGAAGAATGGGTCTCGTACCCTGTCCGTGGAGTAGCGCGAGAGGTTAGTAAATCTCACTGAGTACTGGGCTACAAACATGCCACCCTGCTGCATCTGTAGTAACTCATGGATGCGCATCACACAGAGGGTGGTTGGAATGAACTCCAAGCGGAAGAGGCTCTCAAAGTCCGTCCAAAGTAGAGATGCCTCATCATACACCTAGAGCATCAGGATCCACCATCTACATGCTGCTGCGTGCAGTAGACTTGCGACAAGGATATCGATGAGGTCGGCTGGTGTCGTTTCCAATCTGAAGACTCTAACAACAGCCTCCAGCCAATCCTCGACTGCCTGAGGATCTGTATCTCCGCGGAACCTGGGCAGCCACTGTCTCTAAAACTCATGCAATACGCTTAGGCGGCGTGCACTCTCCGCCGCTGGGGCAGGTAGCATTGGTGGCTCGACGGGTAGTGGTACCGCGGGCGCCCCCGATGTAATGGGGTCATGCACCGAGGCCTCGTCGCTCAGTGGGCTGCCATCCCGCACGTAACTAGACACCATAGATGGATGCCTTCGTGGGCCCATCCTAAAAAGAAATAGGTGTTCCACGGTTAGTACAGTGTACCTTTTGAGCTGACACAATTAATCACAATAAAAACATTTGAAAGAGAACACACACACAATCACTGTTTTCGTGCACTGAGTCAGAAATCAGAGGTCAGGGTCCTCATGTACGGATACGTCGGACGCTGCACCAACACTGGACTCCCTGGACAGAGAACAACACTCAATACTCTTAACACTATTTCTTCATATATAGGAAAGATCAAAGTCCTGAGTTCTGCAGTAGAACCAACTCCTTTGATACCAATTGTCATGAACCGTTCTTGGGTCTCGTGACGTGACTACCCCAAGCCCTCCTTCCATAGGATAGAGGATGGTGACTAGCACCAAAGGCATAAATCCCAAATGAAGGTAAGGCATTTCCTTTATAAAGTTAACAAACACAACAGAGTACGCAAGTAAAGTAAACACTAAGTAAAACTGGGTACAAATAAGTGATGAATGTAAATGGGCCAGTATACAAACCCAACTGAAAGTACAGTACAACTGAAAGGAATATACAACAAAAATAAGTAAAATAGGAACACTGAGTCGTCCTCCGGAAATCCCACTTGAAGGGTTGGTACAGGAAGTCTCCTTGGATCCTCGGGTCTGGCCATCCGCTCCATGTATTCCCCGCCAAATGGTCCACCTCCGGGTACCATCCAACTCCACAAGCCTCCACCTCGATCAGTGTTCTCCATTGTCTACATTCAACACAACGTAGTACGTTCATAGCCCGTGCAGGGGTGAGTATAAGATACTTAGTAGGGACCCAAAGACCCCCGAAGTTCTCTCAGAATCCACGAAGGATAAACCACAAAGGAAAGATACAATCACGAAGTATCAACAACACTACTTATGTATATGCCCATACATATAACTAAGTAATCAGTTACAGTTAGCCTCCAACTTTCGAGCCCAAGCACCACCCAGTCCACAAAGGAATGCACATCCCAGTCCATAATGGAAAGCACAACCCAGTCTATAAAGGATAGCACAACTCAGTCCACACAGGAAAAAAACAACCCTGTCTACACAGGAAATCCAGTCAATCACATCGATGATAATGATTGAAGTCAAGACTCAGCTCACACAGGTGTACACCTCGTAAGGTGATAAAGACGATCAGATGTAGCCACTGATTCATCTAAGATGTCGAACCCACATAGTATACAAGACCAGCTAAGCTGTCGGACCCACACAGGATACAAGACCAGCTACTCTGTCGGACCCACACATGATACAAATACAGAGGTCAATACTGTCAGACCCACATAGGATATAAGAACAGTAGTCATCACCGTCGAACCCACATAGGATTCAAGTACGGTAGTCTTCGCTGTCGAACCCATGGAGGATTATAGTACTGGAGTCAATGCAGTCGCATCCACCTCTAGGGTTCCCGCATAGAACATGCTCGATTCCAGGAGGGTCCGCTCCTCGACAAAAAGTGATTCGATACATCAACTGTCACGAAGTCCAGAGTTGATGTATCCCAATGTTCCTTCTCGTCAAAATAAACCCAACGTGATAGACAGTGCATCAATCAGACACCCGGTCTGAGAGTTATTGAATTTTCCGTCCTAGGGGCCCAGTTGGTTTTTAAGCTAAAACCAACCCGACCGTACTCCAACTGCATCAAAAACACATGCGGAGTAATCCAAAAGGACCATCTTAACAAAAGGATCCCAAAACAATTGACGACACGTCAATCAGACATCTGATCCTTAAGTTATAATCATTTCTGCTCCAAGGTCCTGGTTGGGTTCGAGTTCGAACCAACTTGGCCAAACCCAATCTTTTCTGAAACCTTGAGTATAATATACTGAAATGACCGTCTCGATCCAAGGATTTCTACGCAACTAACAGTGAATCGATCGAAGGTTCTTAGCTGAATTTATGGGAAAAATACTGAAAATGGACCGAATTGGGGGGGGGGGGTCAGGTCCCGGACCGACCCGACCCAACCCCCCTAGGGTCACCCGAACCGGGTCTACCCAACCCGGGTCCGGGTCTGGCCTGGTAGGGTGCGGCCTGGCCCCGCTTGGCGTGGCCTGGCTCGGTCTCCGTGACCCGGCCCAACCCGGCCGTGGGGTGCACTGGCTCGGCCAGCGAGCCGAGCAGGGGGAGACGCGGTCCCCCCTTTGTGTTCCGTAGACGCGGCGCACGACGACGCGTCTCCCAAGGATCTCGCACGACCACTAGATCCAATTACACCACCGCCTCCACGGGCTTATGCAGGAGGCGTGCTGGGGCACCGGCACATCTGAGTAGTCGGCCGGTGTGGTCCGCCGCCTCTGGCCACCCTGCACCGCCGAAGTCTTCCGCAGGCCACCAGAGTCATTCTGGTGGTCCGATTTTGCTCATGTCTGCGCCTACGGTCACCTCGGGACCCATGCATCACTGCGAAGGCCTCCAATCGTCATTTTGGTCCCACTTCGTCATCTCCAATTATTCCTCACATCATGAACAATGCAGCGGTGGGTTCAGACTTTTTCGTTAGTCCGCACCCACCGCATTAGAGGTTCTAAGAATCACCAAACAATTTTCACGCCATACTGTGGGTATAAAATCACATAATGAAATTTATACAAAAACCCCTACATCAACTGTTTATGTCGGACGTCGGTGTCGTGGTAGACAGCATCGCAGGGAAGAAGATCATAGGCATCGTCGTAGTGTGCCGAGGAGGAAGTGGTGTCTCCTCTCTTTTCACGGATAAGAGAAGGGTGGGGCATCGTCGATCTTCGAGGAACCAACATTCTTCGTCATTCTTCGTCGGAGGTCGGCGTTCTTTGTCATTCTTTGTCGGAGATCAGCGTTTCTCCAAAAGGCTCCAAACACTTGTGATCTCTCTCTCACAACGAAGGCTCTTCCCCAATTAAATAATATGTTCCTCCTATTATTTAATTACACACACAAGAAAATCCCAGAATTAAATCATCATATTTAATAAAACATGTTGACAATTAAATTAGGGAAGGGAGAGGGAAGGTCCGTATTCAATTTACGCATTGGAAAATAAATGGGTTGTTTTCCAATTAATGGTGGGTTCTTAAGGAGTTTGGTGGAAATTAAATGGTGGGAGTCGTGTGGCCCCCACCTATCTAACATCCACACTTGGGGCGTTAAGTGTCTGTGGACCACACCCTTAACTACCCATGGGAGGGAAAACCACCTCATGAAATAAAAAATTGTTCCGACAATTTTTTGTATTTACTTCTTAAATGAACCTCCAAAAATTATCTTCTCCCCCATTGTGAACACAACTACGGTAAGTATCCCCTTAAACAATTTTCGGCGCTGCGATTTCATCGGTGCCCTTGGATTTTAATTCCGATCACCAGTTCAAAAATTAGAAAAATCCACCCATTCGTTCACTGAATGAACCTAACCTATACTTTGAAAATAGATTCCCAACACACCGGCCCTCAGAATCAAGCGCTGTTAGAAGCCACAGACTCGTAAAATTCCAATGTATATTAAAATAAATTCCTTGAAATTTCCGAGACTTTACACAAATACCTCTTTAAATTTATTCTTAAAAAGGATTTTATAAATAAATACTTTTATTAAAAAAATTATGTTGATGTTACATCCCTTAGTCATCTACTTCAAAATTAAATTGGAATGGAATTTTTCTCTCTTGTGCATGTAAAAAACACCATCTCTAAAAAATGATGTATTTTATTTTATATTACTAACTTTCATGGATATTTATTATAAATGATTTAATATTATAATATCATTTTAATTATATAATTTCAATAATTAAAATATAATATAATATATTCCATCAAACCCATCCATCCATTTGAAAAGGATAATGTCATTTCTCTGTATGTGTGGACTATTACTTCCACAACACGACCTGATTCTGTTTTCATGTCAACGTTTAATGGAAGATTACAAAAACAATTAATATATAAACATGAAATTTATGTAGAAATTATTATTCTATATGTAATAAAATCATTTCCCATAATTAAGGACCTAAGCTTACAAACCAAAACACTCATGAAAAACAGAACTATTAGCACCCAATATAATGATGTTAATAATGAAATGAAACTAAATCCGAGATATAATGTTAGATGTTAATAAAAAATAAAATTATAACTATTAATATAGTACATTTATAGATTTATAATAAATATTAAATTATTTTATAGGAGGTTTAGAGCACTTATGAAAAACGATGGACTTTAAGTAAGGTAAAGTTCATTTCTTTTCACTTTAATGGGATATACATTACATTGTAAACTGATTTTACTTTACCAAAAAAAATAATCTCCCTATTACATGAAATATTCTAAATTCAGGATTAGCAATGGCTTTCAATGTTTTTTATTCTGTTTTTAATGGGGTATAATAAAAAATTTACCAAATAATTACAAATTTACTTCATAACCTCAATTTTAATCCAAATTTGTTATGTTTACCTTTTTTTACAATGAATTTTATTATATTTTCTCCTAAAAACTATATATTTTCATATATTCTGGTTATTTTTTAGGTTTTCTTATTTTAAACTCATTTTACCTACCTTGGTTACATAAAGTGATTTTAATAATGTTTTTTTTGAAAAGTAGTCTTTATTTCAATATGAGTCAATGATCTTTTTAATCCATGTTTTTGTAATATAAAATTTATTAATGATTGTTATTTTATATGATTCAACTATATGTAATTTTACTTGAATCCACAATAAATAACAATGAATTATTTGAAAATGATTCATTTTTTATTTTTTTAATAACAAACATTTTTCATTTTAACAAAATGGTCAATGCACTAATTATTTGAAAAATGTTATAAATGAAGGGACTTATCTTCAATCATGCATATTATTTAATTTATAGACTCATTTTCATGTATCTTGGTTTATTGTCAAATAATAACTATTTCCCAATATTCTAGTAACTTTTTTAAAAAAATTTAAATAAATGTGTATTGTTTTCAAAAAGTTGTGAAAATAATTTGGAATTTTATTTACAACATGATTCTTATAGAAAGGTAAAAAAAAATTATTTTTTAATTTTTACATATTTTCTACTAATTTTTCAAATGGTATTGTTTTATTAAAAATCCTTAATTTCTGATCAATTAATGGATTCATTTCCCCTTTTAGTAATTAATGGTTTTTCGGTTATTGACATTATCATGATCACATTAATTCATTATAAATTACAATGTTCTACATATCCATATTTTATGTATCATATATATATACAATATGAATTGTAGTATATTAAAATTTTCTTATCATTATTGCATTAAAATAAATGGTTTTAGTTTATAACATTAAATTAAGAGATTTATTTCTTTAACCAAGTAATAATTATATATTAAAGATACTATATTAAAAAATAATAATTTATAATAAATTTGGAAAATGAATTTCATTGATCATTAAATATATGAGGAATTCATAGGATATAAATTTGATGGGTGGGGCTAGTTATAGGTATCCCCTAAATGCATCAACTGTTCCCATGAGACAAATACAATTTTTTGATATATAGGATATGTCTACATGATCATGTCATGTTAGCTATGTATTTATTGTATTACTACCCGATTTATATAATATATATTGGTTATGATTCCTTTAAAATATTCATAATTTCCTTGAAAAGTCTTTCATGGTAATATTCCTGATTTCTTGGTTGTATTCTTGTTGATTTGATCCTGAATATCCATGTTTATGAATTCCAATTATTGATAATTAAATTTTCATTGTCCATTTCGTTCATATATTTATATTATACATCAATGTACATTGTACTGACTTTTTTATTCCATGTAATCTGAATTTATTATCCAATATACCATATTAATTATGCCTTATTTATTCAATATAGTATCTTTGTTATGTAACCCTTCTCGAGAAAATGGTATCTCCCTCTATTTCAGTTCCTTTTCTCTGGGTTTTTATATGTATTTTATAAATGATTTAATGGATTTATGAATCTTTATTATGTGTTATTTTTTATTTTCTCACAATAACATAAGAATAATGTATATATATTGATTTCCAATACTAGTAAACTAGTAGATATATGTTGTGTGATCCCATGTACCTTGTAAAAAATTAATAATTAATCATCTACCCAAGGGTACTACAACTCGGGTAGCATCAGTTGGTATTAGGGGGTGTTTAGTATGATATTTGAAAAAATAATTATTGAATAACATAGAAATCATGAGCATTAAAATTCCCCATAATTTTTAATAACATTTACCTTCACAGTTATTTTTATTCCATGACTCGATATTCATAATTTATTTGATGAAAAAAATTTCTAATACACATTAGAGATGGATCCGAGATGATGTATGGGAATTAGAAATTATGGTCAATGTGGGGTTTACGCTGTTCAGTATTCTAATTAAATGGGTACTGGAGATGGTTAGATTATATGTATATTAGGGAAAATGTCGTGTGTTATGATCAATACATATTTTCATCTGGATTTACCAAAGAGGAGAGAATCTAATGTGAATGATATTATTATTATAGCTAACCACCTAAAACTATTTATGAAAATATATTAAAGAAACTAAACATCATAATACATAAAAATGAGAAAAATATAATGTTAAGGATATATAAGGTGAAAATACTATGAAAGTAACCATATTAAACGTCACACAAGAAATGAATGTGAGAAGAATCATTGGGATAAAACCCTAAATGGGATTGGAATGTTGAACACGTTTGAAGAAAATTGAAATAATTCTCATTATTCCAATCATAATAATTATTTTACAAATTTTTAGTTATTTAAATATAAGAATAAGGGAAACTATTCAGACAAATTCCTCAATAATCAAGAATAACCCATATAATTTTGTTGTAAAATTTATTTATGATATCATCCAATTAATTATATTTTATTAATATCATAAGACTAAATTAAGAATAATTCTTCAATATTTGCAAGGAATGATGTTATATGATAAATTTTTTATGTGGTAGTTTTGATTGAGGTAATTTTCATTCCACATTAATGTTATCTCCGTCCATATAATATTAAATGATCTTTTTTTTGGGAAAACTAAAATCAAGGAAAAGATAGCATGGATGAATGTAAATATAATGGATATAAATTTTGGGTTAATATTATTAAATTCAACAATATATGATTATAATGTCCTGTTATTTACTATTATTATTTTTATTTTTATTTAGAGAAAAAATACAAGGTACATTCTAATAATATTTTACTTTATTTAAAATAAAGAAAATTTGAATTTTGGGATCATATGTGGAATGATATAAATCTCCTGGAAAGTGATTTTTATACAAATTTGATATTTTATGAGATATACATTGATAAATTTTTGGATTGGTGTAATGTTTTTCATGTGATATCAAAAGGTGACCATTGATGATGTTTACTATATTGTACTATATGTAATTTGGTTAATTTTTTATTTTGGAATATTTTATTAGAGAATAACCATATTTTATTGATAACGGTTATTCAGGGATAAAAAATGAGGTGATTCTGGAATAATAAGTATCCAAAATTTTCTAAATTTTGGGTTTAAATTTTATCTAGCATATTTTAGTAGTTTTAAATTAATCTTTGGTTACTTTATATTCATTGATATTAATTATAAAAAATCTTTGTTCATATTGTTAATTATTTAATCCTTTTTTAAAAATTTTATTTTTAGATATTAAGAATATTGTTTCTTCATGTTATGTATATTATAGTTGTTAAAAAGTTTATTTTAGTTCTTCGAAAGTAAAAAAAATATGTACCTTCTGGGCATAGTGGAAGTATGTGTTGCGTCATGCTCAACTCTACTTTTTTTCATGATCAATGACCAACCCATGATTTACACAATGATAACCATCGTGATCAATGGAATTGAGTTAATTGAAATAGAAAATTTATTTGATTCAGGAACTAATGGTAGGATTTTCACATATTAATTATAATTAATTTAATCAATTACATAATTCCCTTGTTGGAAGTATTTCTCGTTTGATGAGTCCAAAAATAGATATGTGTTGTATCCTCATTGTATTGTAGAAATCAATTGAATATTCCACCAAGAGGTGATCAAAACACGATCCAAAAATCCAAAAATGTTAGCATATGAATCTATAGGTTCTATTAGGGATGATCTTACCACTGAATTCGTTGTCCTTTGATGGGCATGAGAACTAATTCCAAAGTGTTCTTCATGATCTCTCATGACATGAGGGATAATATTGGAGTATGATCTCTCTCTATTATTTAGAGAATTCATGGAGAAGGGATCTCTCTATGGAATGATGGGATTCTGCAAATCCATTGTGCACAACCAAACTAATGAATTGCATCACTTGAAAAAACAAATAATTTTCATTATATACTGTGAGGGTTAAAATGAAATAATTGAACAAATATAATTTATTATTTATTTAATCTCTAAGGAACCCCATGTCAAATAACAATAATAATATTATTATCTCTCATTATGTACAAAACATGATAATTTAGATTAAATATGATCTATTCAAATAAAATTCAATATATATTATTTCTCACCGGGCCCTTAATCACGATCATCTTTTCCTATATAATATTTATTGAGACTTAAAAACAACAATTTATTTATTTAACAAATAAAACATCACTATTTTCCAATAAATAAATAAATATTATATTCATTAAATAGAAAATAAATATTTATCAAATATTGAACTAGAATTTATATTCTCTGAAATAACTTCGATGGAATATATGCGATTAAGAAAAAATTGAATAATTATTAATCGGAAATAATTAATAATATTTATTAAACTTGTTAAATAATAAATAACAATATTATTATTTAATATAGATTCCGGATACACTTATTTTTTCTACATTTAGGCCTCTATCTCATTGGAATTAGGTGAAGTAGCCTAATGTCCATGGTTATCATCAAGAAACACACCACAAAACCCATGAAAAATTAATTTAATGTAACAATGACATAATAACTCATAAAAATTCTTAATGTGTAGTATAATCCCTTTATCAAGAAATCATTAATCTACCAGCTTGTATATTGGTACCATTAACTTATGTTCTTGATGTTTGTTCCATTGACATCCTTGAAATCGAATTATCCTATAGAAAACCATGTCCATGTATTTATTTATACTTTATCATTTTGATAAAATGGCCTGAGATATCAACATATGTTAAAGAAGAGAATTGAAAATTCATTTAACTTTTTATTCATAAATTAAATATTACTCATGATGCACCCAAAATGTCATGCATCAAAATTAACCTATGTCATCATGGGATTCTTCATTACATCATTGTATGTGACTCATAATAATCATAAATAATAATATTAAATTCTAAGGATCAATACACACCTCAAATAATAGTAAAATTCAATGACATAGAAAATTGATGATTTCTTCTTGTAGGTATCATTCTCATAATCACATACACTGGATATTACCAATGGTGTATACAAAGAGAAGGTGCATCAATGTCATATGTGTCTCCATCTATGATAGAATTTGACATTTGTGTCCCTAAAATGATATCATTCGGATATAAAACATAAATTTAACAGTATTGTCATTGCACTTTTGGGTTCTCATCATATGTGGGAACTGTGATGACCTTTTTGCATGACAACTACTAATATAACATTATCATATACTATGTTACACATAGAAACAATCATTATGTGACTTGGAGTTTATCAATATTAAAAAGAACGAAGGCATGGTATCATAAAGTTCACAGTATTATGTTCTAGGGAATCAAATTTAATAAAATCTCACATTCACAAGTGCCAGCTACTAAGAACTATCAATCAGATAGTTGTAAGGTGATACTCATGCTTATAATGGGATAGGCCTTCAGTCGAGCAGTCCCATATTCTCTTCTTTGGTTACAATGTAAACTGAAACTTCACCCCTCTGATAAAAATCCCTTAGGAAGTCATACATACATAGTATATGACTTGTATGTTGGTGTGACTGTGTCTCTTTTTCACGATGCCCTGATGTTGAATTATCAAAATATAATGGGATATGGTTTTTAATTCATGGTACCATATCATGCCCTTGGAAACTGTTCTATGTCCAAATGGATTCCTTGGGTACATCAGTGGCCATAATATATTTATAATACATTTTAGAATAAGCGACAATTGTATTCTTCTAAATCATTGATCTCACTACTCCTCCATTGAGAAAGAAAACATATCATGAATGCATAATCATATCATTATTATCTGTATGAAAACTAGAATCAGTATAACCCCTGATGACTATATCATTGTCTTCTCCATACGCAAAGAACATATATGTAGTTCTTATTAAATACGAACGGATAGACTTAACAGCAGACCAATTTTGTTCTCATATGTTATTATTTTATATTACTATTATGCTCAATGAATAGGAAACATCAATATTTTTATATGATCTAGCATACATGATTGATCCAATCACTATACTTCATGGGATATTACTCATTCTCTAATTCTCTTGTTGTTTCTGAAGATTCTTTTTCTTTGAAAGATGCAAACCATGTGACACTAGAACTAATCCCATATTAGATTATTATATACTCAATCTCTTTATTACCTAGTCAAAATATGTACATTGACATATTCCAAGAAGCCTCTTTTATCTATCGTGAAGGACATTGATCCCTAGAATATAGGTTACCTCATCAATGTCATTCATGGAGAATCTATTTTTTATCAATTCCTTAATAAACTGCAGGACTTGTATGTCATTTCAAATAAGTAGTATGTCATCAAAATATATTACTAGTGAAAAGACTAAATTTACACTAAAACTATTGTAAAAACATGTATCGAATTCATTATTAATGGAACTAAATTATTTTATAGATTCATAAAATCGGATGTTCCATAACAAATATTTTTTCTTGAATTCATAAATGGATATCTACAACGATCAAATCATATCGGCGTCACCTAGAGTCCCATACCCAATAGTTTTGTTATATAGATCTCTTTTTTATGGTTTCCATTAAGGAATGATGTTTTGAAATCCTTCTTCCAAATATCAAAGTCATGGTAAGATGATATAGTGTGTAGAATTTTAATGTAAATCAAAATAGAATCTAGTTAAATGGTTCATCGTAGTTAATTCCATGGTGATGTTTAAATCCATTATCCACTCACCCTGCATTATAATTATTTAATTTATCTTCCATTTTTTATTTCCTCTTGAATATTCATCTGCAAACAACACGTTATACATCAACTAGTGAATCAACAAAAACTTAATCTTGGTTTTTATTCATGGAAGCCATTTCAAAATTCATCGATTCATTCCATATTAAAGTTTCTACGATATGTACTTCCACATTATATGATAGTGATTCATTATTTTTATCCCATAATGAGTCACACTCATTAGTGACTAGAAAATAATATCTATACAGTTCTATTATCAATCTTACTCTGAAATAGAATACATTTTTTTAGGAACTACTTCTTCCCTTGGGAACTATGAAACCTAAACATATACCAACTCTTTTTATCATTTTCATCAACAACGTCGAAGTAAATATTTCTCCTACTCTAAATTTTGAGGATGTTCTACCTCTCTTAAAATATGGATTATCTAGGGACAATCACATTCTTTTTTAAGGGGTTTTATAGTTAGTATTCCCTTATTTACATAGGATAACCTAGAGAGATACACACTGATCCTCGAGGTTCTATTCTTTTTCTGAGAAATCCATAAAAATGACTTGGAACCCAATAAACATGTATGTGAGAAATCAGGTTTCATTCTACTCCATAACATGAAGGGAACTAAATTTTACACCTGACTTGGTTCGTTTTTTAATTTTAACGTGGTTTTTAGTAATTCATATCAACAAAAAGATAATGAAAGATATGTATGACTCACTATCGAACATACAATTTATAACAAGGTAATATTCGTATTTTCAATAACAACATTCCACTATGTTTTTTAATGGGTCGTGAGTTAAGATAAACTCCTAGACTCTTATAGAATTTTTATTAACTCTTTGTTATGATATTCACCACATTGATCTGATCAAATATTTGTTATCTTCTTTCCAAGTTGATTATTTGATTCATTATTAAATTCCCTGATTTCATCAAAAGTCTTGGAATTTTATCTAATCAAGTGTAAATACACATATTTATTCAATTCATTAATAAATGTTATGATGTAATAATAGAAATTATCATATTAAACTAGAAATGGTCTATACATATCAGTGTATATGAGTCCTAGATGCTTTATTTACCTTTCTTAGTGTCCAATGAATGCTGCTTTGGTAATTATTCTTTGTAAAAAATCAATAAATATTTTAATTGATTTTCTATTAGACTATTTTGGATAAACATCCGGATGGGGATTTTTCAAATATTTCTCAATTACATGACTAATATAGTGATTCCATAGTAGGGTGTTATATGATTTGTGTGAACATTATTTTTTATAAATTTATAATACATGTTGTAAATGAGAGGTGAAAGTCACCTATGGATAGAGTATCCAGCCTCACACCATTAACATCTGCTATATCCACCTCCCCTCTATAAATCATTTGTAATCTATTTCGTTCTATAATTTGGATATAGTCATCGTCTCCAAAATATTTACCAAATAACAAATGTGTAGATATAGAAGGATTAAACTCAATAAAAAATGCACCATTATCTTCCCCTTTCTTATAGGTGAATTTCTTCTTCCAGTGACCATGATTAACACATGAAAAACTTACTACCTCATTTTGTTTTCCCATACACTATATATTCTTATTCCTGGATGGATTGTTCTTGGGATTAACGAACCTGTGATGAGTTTGAGGCCTCTTCACCTTGTTCTTCCTTTTCATATATTCTATAAGGACTGCCAGTTTATTATTCCCCTATTCTAACCTATTTTGAAAATTAAAGTAACAATTTATGAAATTCTCTTCTCATTACAGATAATATTAAAATTAATAAATATGTCTCACCTTTGGAAAATATCATATTAATAAAATAAATTTCACTTATCCGTATTTCATATGATCATATTATTATAGTATAATCTTTTTATTATAAACAATACTCTATACTCTGTGAAAATAAAATTTTTCATAACTCATATTGTATTTTGATCACTTATAAATTTACATGGGATAAAATATTAGAATTCCAATACAAAATATTATTGGAAAGTTGACTATGTACTTTTTATTCATCCATCTACTTTAAATGAATGGGTTATTATTAGTTTATATCTTTTAATATATGTCAAACTTATAGGAATTCTATATACTTTTCAATCAATATAGATTATTATCAGAATATATGATTATAAAATTTTTATTCACATTTTTTATTAGGAAATGCATTGGATTTAATCAATTGATTAGGGTGGTGAGATATTATATTTCCCCTTGATGCATTGATATGTCTCATGAGACAAAATATGTTGTGTTTTTTGTATTATTATTAACCAAATTGCACATTTTCTTGGAATAGGTTATTAACCATGGGATGGATTTACTATAGATTAAATGACATGTAAAGTGTTTGGGGGAAAGTCCCTGATCATGGGTTTTGTATGTTATACATTATGCATTCCATCTAAATTATATTAATATTATTGATATCCTTGTTTAAATTTATTTTTTGTGACATAGCTTGCTCCCAGTTTAATGTTTATTAAGGTTTCATGTTTTTTTACCATATCCTATAATAATATTTATATAATATTTATACAAATATTGTCTCACTTATATTATTCCCTTATAAGCGTTTGATCTCACCCTGATTAGGTTTTTCATTCGATGGGTTATGGAGAAAAGTACTAAAAAAGGCATGTTTTTATGGATAATGTGATTCAAATAAATTTTTAGAGATATTTATAAATTTTATTGAAATAATAACTTTAAAATATAATCGAAGAGTTTTCCAATTGATATAATGTACATGGGATTTATCAGTTTATAATGTAACATAATTCTCTAAGGATCTAATACACAAAATATAGTTAGAATGTAATATATGAAATATTCATTTGTATTTTTTAATTAAGGAAGGATTCATATAGTCTTTTACAGTTAGATTCAATTGATTAATGAAATGCATGTCTTTATGAGTATGAAATTGAGGATATCATGAATACGGAGTCAATGTTGGAATCAAAGGAAATTTTTAGAAAACATTAGAATTAAATATGTTAATTAAGGATAATTTATGGGTAGAAATGTTAAAGTTAATCATATTATTAATGGTATAAATAACACCTTCAGATAATTATATGATTTAATTCTATGTTAATAATGTTGATTTTATACTTAGATTATAATGAGAGATCTTTTTTTTATAAAAATAAAAGAAAGTCTAGGTCAAATATTACATCATGATGATTTTAAAAAGTATTATGTATATAGTTTTACATGAAATGTATCATTACCTAGAAAATGCAATACAAGTACAGTCATGGAACATATGAACCAAGGGGAAATCCCCTTTAAATGGATTTCTTGGGAATTGACTCAGTCTTCACATTAATACACTATGAGTGGGACTATGTGTTCACACCATGTGGGACACTCCTTTGGGTATTATTTCTTTAATAATATTTCCTTAATAAAATATTATTATGTATTTAAAAAGGATAACAAAAATGAATGTGATAATTTTATGTTCCCAGAAACCAGAATTTCATTAAATTGGATAAAGAGACATAATTAAATGGTAATTAAGAATATTACATTCATGTGTATTAAGTAAATGGTTGACATTAATAATCATAAATAAGGTAATGGTATATATATGATAATTATTTTGAAACTCTAAGTTATTCTACTTATAGATTGATATTCATTGATGGTGTTTTGATATAATCTAAAAATGATGAGGATATTGTAAAAATTATTATGATTGATTTTAATTATTATTTAATTTAATGAATGAAAAAAATTATAACTAGTATTAATAAAGTTGAAAGTGCTTTTATGAAAGATAAATACAATTGGAGATAAAAAATTTGAGGTTAACATAAACTCAACTTTACTATACACATGATGTTGTGACAATAAAGGGTGGTTTGATTTTCAAGAATTAAGTTTTATAGTAACTCGTAGTATTATCATTCATTATGTATTCATAATTTTCTGGACAATTCAATCTCTTTTTTGGTATCATGATATATATTAACTAGTGTGTGACATTATAAATTGGTGGTTAATGACATTTGATGGTTAATAATATAGTCCCTTTTTTATGGAATATATAATCTCATTATAAATTACAATCATAGAAATTTAAATGGGATTTTCAAGATTTATTTAGATGATATCATATGAATATTCATATACATATATGTATATATTATTTTATAAATGATTAATTTTTATTGAAGAAATATAAGTTATACTTTTAGTTATTAAATTTAAATGATTATTGGATTTGGAAACTTCTAACAAAGATCATGATAATTCGGGATATCTATTTTATGAATTGGGATTATTAGTTTGAGTATAAAACTCAATGTTACCATGCATAATCCAAGAAAAAATATATTAAAATGATAGTGATATAGAATGAACCAATCCATATACAATTTTATTTAAATGATTTATAGGCTAAAATAACAATGTTATAATATTGGACATAATATTGTCAACTGAGTTATGTCCTTTTATATGTTTAACTAACCCCATTAATAATTTCTTAATCATGATAATGTAATGACATAATAATCATTCAAATATTAAAATGTCATTATGTTGATGTCACAACCCATATTCTTCTCATTTTCCATCTATTATAATGTGTAATTTTTTATCTTGGGTATATATGGACTACCATCTCCACAAAGTGATATATTTAATTTTCCATCACTAACATTCATGGATGGTTATTATTATTGATTTAAAATTTTCATATGTTGTTAATTGCATAATTTTTTTTCATTAAAGATAATATAATACTTACATTCATACCATTCTGTCCAACTAAAAATAATATGCTTGTTTCTGTATATTTATGGACTACCACCTCTACAAAGTGATATGATTTGATTTTCATTTACATGATTTATATAATATTATAAATTTTTATTTAATGTATTAACATTAAAATTATGTAAAAATTATTGTTATGAATATAATTAAATCTTGACCAATTTGTAAGTACCTAAACAATCAAATCAAAGGAGACATGAAATATTAAAAAGGTAATACCCTGAATGATGATGTTTATAGGGAATTATTAACAAATGGGTGAATAAATGATAAATGTAAATGATATAAGAAATTATATCCATTAATATAATACTTTTATAGATTTCATATCAATATAATATTATTGTGAAGTAGGTTAGGAGTGCATATGAAGAAATTTTCACTTAAAGTAACCATTATTTTGTCTCATTTACACTTCAATGGGATATTTTTTAGACTGGGAAGGTTTTTTCTAAACCAATATGTTCTTAGTTTTGATGAACTAATATGAATTGGTTACCTTTTATAAGATGTGGGACGATAAGTTTTGAAATTTCAAAAAAAATTAAATTTTTTAATATTAATATTGATGTAAAAATGGTTCCAAATTGATAATATTTAAATTTAATATGAGTATGAGACTAAATAATTTAAAACAATAAAATTTTGATAGGTTTTTATCACTTTTTTACCCATATCATTTTTTGACCCATTGTTAACCCTTTTTACACTTACCCCAACAACAAGATTGTTTAAACATTAATTTCCTTGATTGTTAGTAAAAATGATATATTGGCCCATAAATTGAACCTGGGTTATATTTTGAACCATATAATAATAAATTGATTGAATATTGGATTTTTTATAATTTATATTATATAATAAAAAAATTCAATAAAATATTTTATTGTTAATTTTAAAGCTACCCAATTATTTTAAATTATATTACATCGAGAAAAGAAAATAAATTTGAATAAATTAATTTTAAATATAACTAACTTATATTTTAATATATTAAATTTGTGAGTAAAAATAATTATTTAAAATTATAATTTCATTAATAAATTTAATACAATTTTTTTTTTCTTTAAATGAATAATTATCACATCAGTGTTTTATAAAAATATAATGTCATTACTTATTCTCTAAAAAAAACTAGGATGAAAAAAAGCTTAATATTTAAGAAAAATTATTTTTAACAGAAAATATCTTGTGGTTATCCCATTATCAAAAAATTATTCTTATTAAAAACAAGAGTGTTCCATTTTTGTCTTTTCATTACATAAAATGCTATAAAGGTAATAATCATAGTAAGCTAGGAAAAGGGTCATATAATCGAAAACTGGATGATCTGATATCAAATTGAATGACTGAATAAAATAATGGCAAGTATAAGGATCATATTCAATTCTTTATGAGAACATTTTTATTCATTAATTTTTTCAATTTACCAATGTTGTGGTTAAATAATTTACTACTGATACTATTTATAATGTCAAAAAAAGTTAAATATTTAGTGCATTTGGAAAAAGATCATGAAAATATGGATAAAAATTTTTAAAATTAAAAACACATATGTGGAAGAATTAAATTTAAAAATTAAATCCTTAAAACATGATCAAAATCATTTTTCATACAAATACCCATTTTAAGTATAAATTGGATTTGTAATAATTTCCTTTATAAATATAATTTAAATATTAATACTATTATTTATTAAAATAAAAATGAACAAATAATAATTTTAAAATAATCCAAATTATAATTTTACATTATAAATACTTAAGGGAAATATAATTTTTAATATAAAATAGTATTTTATATTATTCATTAAAAAATCAAACATTAAAAAAATTAAAAAAATTCCAAATATTATATTAATGTGACAACTTCAAAAATTATATTCATTTTATAAAATAAAATAATTCTAACATTTTCTCATTAAATTATTTAAAAACGTTTTTGGAAGAAAATGTATTTTTTATGAATAAAATGACTTTAAAAAATTGCGTTTTTGTTTTTCTTTGTAGCATACAAATAAGACTGAAGGTTTAAGATAATGTATAATTTTTTATAAGTAGTAAAATCACAACTAGGTTATTTCATTTTTTGTTTCTTGAACTACTTCCATAAATTATATCTTAGTCCTGATGATCTAATAACATAATTAACATTCATGTATTAAATTTTTATTATGCTGATGAAATAATGCTTATTAATCTTCTTTTCAAACCAATGGAAAATGAATGTGTCACTTATGTGTATGTATACACTACCGTATCCATCATTTAATGTATTTAGTTTTTCATTACAGACATTCATATATGGTTATTAAGATGTTTTTATGTTTTGTGTGTGTTATTAATAGAAAAATTTAACTTTAAAAAATATAATATAATAATTACCCTCATACCCTTCCATACAGTGGAAAATTGTAATGACCTTCATGTACTCATTTTCATGAGATCCCAACGATTCATTACTTGGCCTTAATAAACATCCCCAAGATTACAATGGATGGAAATAAATGTCGAAGGGTTTCAAATAAATGTGGGGGATGATTTACCCTTTACAAAATAAACCAATCCACCAACAAACCATAACCCAACCATTCACTAAATGATGCATGAACAAAATGATGACAACTTAAAAACTTCATGTATATAAGAACTTAATTAAGGTGTGCAACAACCGAAGACTAAACAAGTATCAAATTAAACATAAGATAATAAAATAATGACTCTAAGGAGACCACAAGACTCCATACTTCACAAGCTTCGATCTATATAATCATTGAACAGCCTAAATATCATGAGGTTGTGCTAAAAACCTGGGAGGAGTTACCTTTTCCCCAATCCCAAAAGATAAAATCTGAATGAACCACCAAAGTGAGAAGGCAGGGGTGAGTATAAAGGTCAGTAGGTATTCCCTAATGACATCTCTACTCACATTTCCGGGATTGAAATGTTATCCACATTTATATAAAATTGTTTATATAAATAAATTTACCAAAATAGATTAAATCCAAATATAAACAAGTTCTTAAACACCATTTACAATAAAGTGAAAACAAAACAAAATGAAACAAATATTTAGAAAGTTATTTTCCCAGAAAAATAACAAAATCAATGCTTAAAACCAATTATTTTTATCATTTGGAATGCCTAGTCCATTATTCACAACCCACCCACACATGCATGCCTCATTTGACAGTTTCATACTCATTAGTAGTCTCTTTTTCAATTACCTTGTTTCACAATGACACACACCCCTGATCTAGGGTCAATTCCATTGTAACCCAATGGAACTCGTCCCTTATTAAGGTATTGTTAAACTAGAACTCCCACCAACACCATTTATGCCAAATACTTCAATTTCCAAAGAAAATCAACTTTAATAAATCTGAAATTTTATTGAAAACCAAAGAACAACCAATTTCAAAGAAATATTTAATTTCAATAAAACCTTCCCTTTTATTGAAAAAATCCAATCCTATTTATGTTCCAAAAATTCCAAAAAATTCCCTTTTTAAAATCTATATTATAAACCCAATATCAAAGCACTTTACTCAATCACCAAATTTTCCATATTTCACAACCATCACTCAAAATAGTTTCCAACAAGTTTTTAACTACCAAATCACAGTAAATTTAACACCAGATATTAAATTTTAATGGATTATAATTAGTTCCACTATGTGGAGTCGAGAAAAAAAATCCTCCAACAACGATGTTTTTGATGAAAACCCCAAAAAATGAACAGCGCACAAGAAAACAGGGTCTATTCCCCAAAAACC
Source organism: Viscum album (assembly GCA_963277665.1). Taxonomy (NCBI): domain Eukaryota; kingdom Viridiplantae; phylum Streptophyta; class Magnoliopsida; order Santalales; family Viscaceae; genus Viscum; species Viscum album. Next base: position 1,842,154,812 of record OY728132.1, on the reverse strand, counting down.
CACCTTAGATATCTTCTCCTAGAAAGACCAAGACAAAATATCATCATATTTGGAATAAAAAACATAGATCTACCCATAATGGGTATATATTTTATATTATAAGATAAGAGGATATGTAGATCTGATAAACTGATCAAGAATGAGGAAGAATGATAACACACCTCAAGATTCCGGCTTTGATTCCCTAAGGTAAGCCTTAAATTTGCATATGGATCAATGGGAGAACCTTATTAGTACTTAAGAGAAGACCCTTGCATGGAATCCTTGCATGGTCTCCCTAAACATGCTCCAACCGTGTTGAATCTACTGCCTCATGAAAACCATTGGGCATGGTTTGGCCGCACGGTTAGGAAAACAGTGTGCCACCCGTGTGGCTTCCATTTTTTCCCAAAACTACATCCAATGTTCTCCAAACTCTCTCATACACCACCATTAAATATTATAATAATGAAAATCATCAAGTAAGGGTTACATACCAGAAACTATGGATCCTAAATTCGTCCCATCATTGGTATTTTTGTCCTCGGAAAGTAGAGAACAATCACTTCCTTAAAAGATTTTCTTCCACTGATCGTTCATTTCCTTCTCACATTCCCAAGTATCTTCCTAAATCTAACCATGCATCCATAAAACCCTCACTGAAATAAAGATTTTTCAATTCCAGACTTTATCTTTCTTATCCAAAATTCTTATTTGGATATGTACCAATGATGCATCTGGCTCTAGTTCTATGTGATCCAATCTGATCACATGGTCAGGATTAGGCTGATACTTTTTCAACTAGGTTACCTAAAACACATTATACACTGAACTGAACTATGGTAGAAATTCCTCTTGATATTCCACCTATTCAACCCATTCATGTATCTCAAAAAGGACAATGTATCTATAATATAAAATTCACTGATTCCCAAAATAATGATCTCCAAGTATTTGAGAGATCCTCAAGAACATATGATCACCCACAGTGATTGACATTGGTCTTCGGCAGTGATTTGCATATGATCTCTAATGACTCTGATCTATCTTCATCCTCTTTATAACCAACATGATATTCTTCTTTGATTTGTGGAAAAGGTTAATCCCAACTGGTGAAGTCTCACCCATTTCAACCTAGCAAAGTAGATAATGAAAAGGACACCCATACAATGCTTCAATGAGAGCCATATGTATTGAAGACTGATAAATGTTATTATATAATAACTCCATTAAGTGTTGATGCCCCTCCCATGATCCACTAAAATCCATTACACTAGCCCTCAACGTATTTTCAAACATTTTTATCATTCACATGGATTTCACATCTGTCTGAGGATGATTTACTCTGCTCATATTCAACTGAGTACCAAGGAATTTATGTAAGTATTTACATAATTTATATTTGAACCTAATATTGATTTCTATGAATATTGAAACTTGTATTCCATGACTTTTTACCACTTCTTGCATATAGGTTTTGAATTGATCCTCTACTGTATGAGTTTCACGAATTGGAATGAAATGGGACGACTTGGTAAGGCAATCCACTCTCACCTAAATGGCATCGTGTTTCTGGACCATTCATGGAACAACTATAAAAAAATCCACCATTATCTACTCTCATTCCCACACTGGGATATCTAAATACAATAACATTCCTACTAATCTTTGATTTTATTTTGTAACATCTTAACATGTCAAACACAGTAAGAAAAACTTAACCAACTTCCTTTTCATGTCTCTCCATGAAAATTGAAACTTTAGTGCCTTATAAATCTTTTGTGTACCTGGATGTACATCCCATCTCTAATGGTTTTAATAATGAATGAATTGTTTTTTACAATAAATAAGTACAACCATCCGATCAATGAAACACAAAATTGAACTCCCATAAAGTTTCCATCTATCAATGGTCTCCCCACCTTTGAGTTTTGGACTCATTACCAGAAATTATTCATCATATGTTTGTGCCACTCTGACCATATTTACCAAATCAAAAACAAGCATGGGTGAAAAGAAAACAGAGAAATCACCTCAGTCTTCACATTTCACATGCATGTCTGGAATGATCAAAATCAAGTACCATTTATCTGAATAATCTACTCCCAATTGAGCATATAACATTCTAACTAATGAATAAACCACTAAATTTTCATTCCCTAGTTTGTACATCAAAAAGAAATCGAAAATTTGGAGGTATTCCATCTATCTCCTTTGCCTCAACTTCCAATCCTTCTATGAGAAAATTTGTTTAAATAATTTTTGGTATGTGAACATAGTGAATTTCTCACCAAAGAGATAATATTTCAATGTATTCAAAGCATTGATGGCCATAACTGACTCCAAATCACGTGTTGGGTAATTTTCCTCATGAACCCTCAACTTCTTTGAACCATAAGCAACAACATGGACTCCATTCATAAGACCACAACCCATGCCTGATTGTAAAGCATCATGGTTGTAAGAACCCGGATCTTCGTTTCAGGTATTTCCATCCTTTTTCGGGGGGTTTTGAGAAAAATAATGTTTCTGGAAATTTTTTAAGTACACACCGTGTAATTTCTTAGTACACGTCATGTACTCTATTCCCGCTCGAAGCCATGTTCTGGCCATGTCCGGGCCACACACACGGTGTGTATGGGTGATGTGGAGGCTGATTTTGGAAGAGTATAGAAAGACCTAGTACACATCGTGTACTCTAAAAGTACACGTCGTGTACTTTATTTCTTTTTCATTAAACAGACCGGGGTCATGCCAGATCCTGATAAACGTCTTCTTCTAGGTCTCGTTCGTCTGAGAGCACCTAGAATCTGTAGATCTTCGACGATCCACATTTCCTCCATCCGTTCTGCGATTTGAGCACTGTCGAATGCGTTGGAATAGCATCGGTGAGTTCTCCCTTCTTCTTGAGCATTGTTTTCCAATTTCACTTCCTTCTCAAAATATCGGGGTTTATATTTTTGGGAATTTTCTCAGATCTACGACGTTCAAGGGAGAATTAGTCGATGTGGTTCATGTATATCGATCTACTAGGATTGAGGTGGTGATTTGTGCCTTTCTGTAGGATGTCTAGGAATTTTTTTTGCAAATTCCACCAATTCCCTTAAACGGGGAATTGTGGGTTTCTTTTTTTGTCCCTGTTTTTTGTCTGATTATCTTTATTTCTTGAGTAGAGATCATTGTTTTTAAATTTGGATACTTTATACTGTGTTCTTCTGCTTCGCCTTGCATGTTTTTCTTATTAGGCGATTTTCTAGTTGTCTTGCCTAGTTGTAGGATAGTGGGACTGTTATACACTTATGCTGGTGTGCCTTAGAATGATAGCCAAGTAGTTTTTGAGGTTCACTTGGGATGATGCGTGCATGCTGAGAATGTTTATTTCACATAGGACTATCAGAACCTAGTGTATTAGACCATAGAGAGAATGGATGCAAAGGTTTCTCCAGAGTGTCTTTTTATACGATGCGAGACCACATGGAGAATTGATGATGAGTGATTCCTCCGAGAGTTTGTAGTTCCTCGACGCGGGCCTTAGGGGGGAATGAGACGTTGAGTGCTTCCCCATATATCCATTAGTACGATACGAGACTATAGGGGGAATTGATGGTTAGTGATTCCTCATAAAGTCTACTCATAGATGAACCAGAGGGTTGAGACTGAGTGTGCCGCCTAGAGGGTTTCTAGTACTTGTAGGTTGAACCATTGGGGTTAGGATATGAGAGCTACCCAGAGTGTTACCTTTTTTCTACTTGTTGTTGGTTGTTCACTTGTGTACTTTATATGCTAGAACTGTGGATTATAGCTGTTGTGTGCTTTTCTGTTTACTGCTTCCTGCACTTTTTCTTGCCTTGTATTCGTTGACTGTTAGGCACAGATCTTGGGTGATTCCCTACTGGGATTCTCTCTCACACCCTATTTGGGCCATGCTTTTGGGCCCAAGTAGATTATATTGTTGCAGGTATAGATAGGGCAAGCGCCCTTCTACTTCAGGTTCGTGATTGCTGTGGAGCTGGGGAGCATGGGACCAAGCCGAGGCTTACGATGGTGAGGAGTTGCTCATCTGTTTTTCTTTTGTACTATAGCTTAGTACTGTATTCAGAATTGTGACTTGTTAGGATGTTTTTCTAGACATATATGTATCATGGATCATTTACATATATTCCTTTGCCAGTTGTTTATTTGTTAGTCTTCCGTTGTTTATCATTTTCTCATGTATGTATGTCTACTGCTTCTGCTATTGTTGTTATTTGTTTTTCTTTTCCGTTGTGTACTCTTCCAATGAGGAAATAGTTGGTACACTATCATACCCAAGGCCATCGCTGCTAGTCGGCAGCCTCTGGCGTTTGGGGAAATGTGCTTGAGGCCATTTAACCAAGCAGGTACGGGGCGCATCTGGGTGGATTCCAGAACCGGGAGGTTACAAAGTGGTATCAAAGTGTGTTATTTCTCTTGAATTACTGTTTGGAGCCTTTATCCAGGGATAGGATGGATTTGGTACTTGGTGCTAAGCTGTGCCCGGTAGTAGCTAACCCATGTACAGGGAAAATCCATACTACCTCGTTTATTTCAGTTTTCTGGTATTGAGATTTACGGTTGATATGATTTCACCTAGAGTGATTCAGATGTCCTGTGTTGCTGTTGTTTTGCTATTTCGGTTCTATTTCTGTCGCAACCCGATGAGATGAGGTTATTTCATCTCATGCATCATATAGAAACATGTTATAAATCATATGCCATGCATTCTTTCCATGCCATCTAGGGTGAATTAGTGATTTCATGTTGTTCTGATAGACATGTGTAGATTTTTCATGTTGTTGTGATAAATGATTTCATAGAGTCTCTCCTCCTTGATAGAGGACTCTTTGTATTGAACTTTTCTTTAATGAATGCCAAATTTTGGTTCTTGAGGTGTTATGGGCCCTCTTGAATCCAAAATTGGTGGATCATTAACCTGTTTTTCTTTGTATATGACTGTATAGGACGCCAAACTTTGATTTTCGGGGATTATGGGCCCTCACGGATTGGAATTGGGAACCATCATTCCTTTTTTTCATTATTTTCTAGGCTTTGGTGCTGTTTCAGAGCTACTGCCCTGGAAAACCTTGAATACACAGTGCGTACTTAATATATACACGCCGTGTAGTTTTAAACTGTGTCTTGATTTAATGAGCAGAAACACGAGTTGTGAAAATCGCCAAAAAAGCGATGTGTACATTATGTACACGTAGTGTAGTAGTGAGCGTGTACCCGGCCATGTAATTAACAACATGGGCCGGGGAAGCTCGATTAGAACTCGCTGTGTTGGATTTCAACACACCGTGTAGTCTCGTTCCTGGTACCGGGCCGTGTCATGGGAAACACGGGTCGGTGTTATCTCCTTCCATACACACCATTTTTGTTTGGAACACTCCATGTAAGGGTCAGACTTGTACTTGGTCATGTCGCCAACAACACGGGTTGGAAAAGCCTTAAAGTACACAACGTGCTTCTTTGGAACACGTCGTGTAGTCTCAGCCGTGTAGCCGGCCGTGTAGCCAACAACACGGGTTGTTGAAACCTTGTCTCCTATATGTCGTGTCATCCAGGCACACACCATGTAGTCTTTGTTTAAGAAGACCGTGTGGGTTATCCATGCAAGGAGACACGGGCTTGGAAATAGAGTTAGGTACATGTTGCATAGAATTTATACACGCCGTGTAGTCTTGTTTTGAGAATCTTTTGTGTTTCCTTCTCCTGTTTTCATTTTGAACTCCTCAGTTCTCTGTCCTTGTTTTCCTAATCTAAGGTATGTTTTTATCTTTCATATCTATGCCTCTGAGACGTCCTCCTGTTGTACATCAGTTGTCAGGCAGTGATCAGATGCCAGATAATGCTGATCAGGGACTTCCTACCGATCCTCCATTCGGGCCAGCCTTGGCACCGACTGTCATACCAGTTCCAGGCGCTGATGCGCAGTTCAGGGAAGGTTTCATGAGGATGATGCATACCTTTCAGGGAGAACTGCTTCCTGCCATGACTATGGCTAACTTGACGTGAGTTTTCTAGTAGCAGCATCCTCCCACTTTCTCAGGGGAAGGAGGACCTCAGGCTACAGAGTCATGGATGGAAGCGATGTTGTCCATCTTTGAGCATCTGGAGACGCCTCCGGAGAGGCGGTTCAAGATCGCTACCTATATGCTACAAGGATCTTCCAAGAGGTGGTGGGAAGTGATATCATAGGTGTTTCATCAACTGGTTATTTCTTGGAGGAGTTTCAACGCGTCTTTTATGACTACTTCTTCCCAGAGTCCACGAGGGCTGACCGAGCCCGGGAGTTCATGAGATTAGATCTCTGTACTCTTTCTGTTATGGAGTACTCCTATCGTTTCACTGAGCTTCATCATTTCACACCCCTCCGAGGTTGGTATGGTATGTTCTTAGCGTGGAAGTTTGAGGATGGTCTCAGGCGGGAGATCTGCCCATGGGTGAATCTATTCTAGTTGACTTCCATCACTTCCATAGTCAACCAGGAACTGATTGCGGAGTGCAATCTGAGAGACTCTGGATTTGTAGGTTAGGAATTTCTACTTCCAGAGCTATTATTTCTCTATATGACAGCAAGAAGAGCCGTAGGGAGTCTATGCGCGGTGAACTGAAGAAGGGAGATGCATCGTCAGGTAGCCAGGTGATATGCTACCAGTGTGGCCGGTCAGGGCACACGAGGCTGCAGTGCCAGAGAGACCCAGTGGAGTGATGATCCTACGGCAATATGGGTCACCTTCAGCATTTATACCATGTTTTCTCACCAGAAGCTGGTGATGGGAGTACTTCTATGACTCCTCATTTAGGAGAATCACAACAAATTTCTCACCAGTCGGTGAACTGGAGTTCTTCCGGCCATTCGGGATGAGGTGGAGGCTGGGGTTGTGGCGGTCAACCACCAGTCTTTCAGCGTCAGCATGGTGGATCATCTCAGAGCTATCAGGCAGGGTTGCAGGGCCACGGTGCTTGCCAGTCATTCACCATGGAATAGACCCATCAGGAGTAGGATCTCAGACCTTCTATAGTTCGAGGTACGATTTTAGTAGCCTCAGTTTTATCCTCATCTCTTTTCGATACTGGTTCTATGCATAGCTTTATCTCTGTTGCAGTCATGGAGAGCCTTGGGATCTGTATCTTTTATTCTACCGACTCATTGACACTAGACACACCATTGAGGACAAGGATATCTAGTGTACGTCAGTGTAGAGAGTGCCCTCTCGAGTTTTCATGGTATCGTTTCTTATGGGATCTCTACGTCTTAGAGATGACAGGCTATGATGTCATTCTCAGGATGGACTGGTTGGTTCCCTACCAGGCATTCTTCGACTGTTATCACCGCAGGGTGAGTTTCATCTCACCAGAGGGTGAATATTTTCTTCATAGTGGAAAATGGGATGTCCGGGTGAGTCGGGCAGGACTTGAACATCATGGGCTAGGAAGGGTGATAGCCTAGATTGCTAATATTTATCTGTATGATCAAGGGACTTCACTATTTGAATTTCCTCCAGTGGTGGATCATTTCAGAGATGTATTTCCAGAGGAATTTTCAGGTTTGCCTCCGAAGCGTGAGGTAGAATTCTTGAATGAGCTTGTTGCAGGAGTAGAACCGGTGTCCATTCCTCCTTAAAGGATGGCTACACCTGAGTTGCAGGATCTCAAGAAGTAGCTGGAGGAGTTGTAGAAAAAGGGTTTCATCCGACCCAGTACTTCTCCTTGGGGTTTTCCAATCCGGTTTTCATAGAAGGTAGATGCTACCTTTAGGCTCTTTGTGGATTATCGGAAGCTAAACCAGTTGACGGTCAAGAACCGGTATCCCTTTACTTGTATTGATGACCTTTTTTATCAGATTCGAGGAGCCCAGGTGTTCTCGAAGATTTATTTGAGGTCCGATTATCATCAGTTTCACATTATACCATCATATATACCTCTGACATCCTTCAAGAGCAGGTATGGTCTCTGCGTGTATATGGTCATGCCGTTCGGTCTCACGAATGCGCTGGAAATTTTCATGGCACTGATGAACCGAGTGTTCCATCTTTACATGGACTCCTTTTCGTTGTCTTCTCGGATGATATCTTGGTGTACTCTCACACTCGGCACGACCTATCTACCCATATTGATATCGTTCTGAGTACATTGGGAGAGCATCATCTTTATGCTAAACTCTCTAAGTGCTACTTTTGGATGGATCAGATTCACTTCTTGGGTCACGTCATCTCAGAGGCAAGAGTATCTCTGGATCCAGATAAAGTGAGAGCTATAGTTTCCTGGAAGCAACCGAAGAACGTTTTTGAGGTATGGAGTTACCTAGGGCTGGCTAGATACTACAGACAATTTATTCAAGACATTTCACACCTAGCAGCACCTTTGATAGGTCTGACCACGAAAGGGGCGAAGTTGTAAGAACCTGGTTCTTATTTAAGAGGTACGGTCTTCTTCTTTTCCTTTTCCTTGAGTGTTTTTTAGAAAATATGGAAAATGGGGAAAAATCCTGAATTTTGGAACTACACGCCGTGTACTTTATACATACGCCGTGTACTTTTGGCCATGTTAGGATGAGTACACGGGGGCGTATAGCCATGTCGGTGATGAAGGGTGAGGGACCACTACACGCAGTATAGTGGTGCATTACACACCGTGTAGTCAGTCTGTAGGCTTGAATAGTAAGGCGGGGGGGTCGCTGCCAGCTGGGTGACAGTACACGATGTGTACTTGAGAGTACATTCCGTGTACTCATGTCGATGGATGAATAGTGTGGCGGTGCCGCCATGAACAGTTAAATGAAAGAAGTACATGTCATGTACTAATAAGTACACATCGTGTACTTTGTTTTTTCGGCTTAAAACAGGCAGTAGCCTCCTCATTTGGTAGAGGAGGCACTTGAGCCATTTTGGAGCCAAAGGAGGAGGCCAGATCTTTGAAGATCCACCGGGCGTTCGTCTGGAATCCGATTCAGCTTTGGACGATTTCGTTGGAACCACACGGGTAAGCTCTCTCCTCTCCTGGTACCTTTCTTTCCAATTCTTCTCCTAACGTATGTTATTTATGTTTGAATGGGTTTTGTTCTTCATCAGATCTATGCCGTTCTTGGGCGTTTCTGGAATCGGCATTTGGGTATAACGCACGTTGATGTATAAGGTAGGTGGATTTGTGTTTGTCTCCCAACTATTGTGTGTTTTGTGCGTTTTTGTGCCACGAACCCATGTTTGTGTGTCGTGTGGCTGAGTCCGTTGCTATGTTTAATTTCTAGAATTGCATAGGTGATTAAACTGTGATATTAAAATTCTGGTTGGGATGTCTTCTTGGATCTGGAAGCACCCCCGGGGTGTGTTTCACTATTTAGCTGTTTGGCCAGGATACCCGAGGGTATGCCTTAAAAGTAGTAATTATAGAATTTCCTTGAGAGGAATTTCTTGTTACTGCTTGTTTACCTGTTGGGCATGGCCCGATTGCCTGTTTGGCCTGAGGGAGTTGTTGTATTTGTCCTGAGGGCGTTGTTGTGATTAGCCTGAGGGCACTGCATTATTTAGCCCGAGGGTTGTAGTTATTTCGCCAGAGGGAAACCTTTCGTGCCTGAGGGCTTGACTTCTGTGCCTGAGGGCGACACTTCCTACGCCTGAGGACAATTTCTTTTATGCCTGAGGGCTATACCTGCGGGTTGGATTCTGCTTACCTGAGGGTAAGGTTTTGTTTGTCTGAGGACGTGGACTGTTTACTTAGAAATTCACTAAGGTGGTTTCTAATATTTAAATGGATTAAATGGATAATGAAATGGAAATATAACTGGTAATTAGTTACTTTTAAGTACTACTTACTTTATTGCATTTTACTACTGCACACTTTTGTTGTATGCTTACACGCAGTTGGGCATAGGACTTTGGTGGGTGCCTACTAAGATATATTTCTCACACCATGTTTGGGTCACACTTTTCAGCCCATACAGATTATTTTGGTACAGGTGTAGATAGGGGCAAGAGTCCCTATACAGGTACTTTACTGTTGCTAAGGAGTATAAGGGCCTGGGACCAAGCCTAGGCTCACGATGCCGCTGCCAGCAGTTTGCTTGCATTGCTGTAATTTGTTTTCTGCTGTACTGTATTGATGTATAACATGTTTTGGCTGTTTTCAAAGAACATGAAACATGTAGCATCATCACTTATATACTGTTGATTATATCCACTGCTATAGTTATTTCAGTTGTGTATGTTTACTTCTTCCACTGTTTGTTGTATGTTTATTTGGGTATTCCGCTGCACTACACATTGACAAATGAGGGCATAGTTTTCCCACTATGAGACATGGGGCCTCGCTGCTATTCGGCAGCCTCTGGCATTTGGGAAAATGTGCTTGAGGTCACGTGGCGAACCGGGCTCGGGGAACCCGTTGAGTGACACCCGGGTCTGGGATGTTACAAAGTGGTATTAGAGGGGTTCTTTACTTTGACATTCTATTTGGATCTATTGTCAGGGATAGGATAAAACGGTAGTTGGTAATAAGTTGTGCCCGGGCGTAGCTAACCCGTGTATAGGGAAAAGCCAGTCTACCTCGTATTTTGCATTATTTTGATTTTGCAATTTTACGGTTGATATGTTTTCACCGTTGGGTGAAACACTTGGATTGTGTTGTTTATATTTTATCTATGGGTTCTATTTAGTTGCATCCCGATGATATGAGGGTATGTCGTCTCATGCATAATATAGGCACATGCTAGAAATCACATGCCATGCATAGCTTCCATGTCCTGTAGGTGCATTATAATTTGCATGTTGTTGTGATAGTTGATGTGCTAAGAAAGCATGTTGTTGTGATAGCTGCGTGATAAATACCTGCCTTTTGATATGGTATTTTAGTTGATCATGTTTATAGAATAGACCGAAAACTTTGGTTTTTGGGGAGTATGGGCCCCTATTGACTGGAATTTGGTGGATCATCGACTGTTATTGGTTATAACATAGATAAGATGTCAAACTTTGATTCGTGGGGAGTATGGGCCCCCACGTGTCGGAATTTGACACATAGGTGTTGGTTTTCAGTATTTTCTGGGTTCCGGGGAAGTTTTTGAGGCATACTGTCCGGCAAACCCAGAATACACGCCGTGTAGGACCTCATACATGTCGTGTGTGTTCTTCTGTTCGGGAAGAAAAATGAACTTTTTGAGTACACGCCGTGTAGTCTCTTCCCATGTCACAAACCGTGTGGGTGACAACGTGGGGTAGGGAAGGGATTGGGTAAAACACGCATTGTAGTTTTGTGCACACCAAGTAGTGTGACCCGGAGTCCGGCCGTGTAACTAACAACACGGTTTGGTGAACTCTTGTACAACACGCCGTGTCAATGATGAACACGCCGTGTGGTGTGACTTGGGGACTCGGCCGTGTAACTAACAACACGGGCTGGTGTCACCTCTCCCTAAACACATCGTGTACCTGTGGGACACACCATGTAATCTTGTCTGAGGACTGACTGTGTGGAGTTAGCCGTGTGACTGGAAAACGGGGTGTTGTACACACCGTGTACGGGTGTAACACGCCGTGTAGTGTCAAGCCGAGTAGTCGGCCGTGTCATAGACGACACGGGTAGTTGGAAAATAACACCATACATGCCGTGTAGATATTAAACACGCCGTGTAGTTTTGTTGAACGGAATCTGTGTGGCTTAGCCGTGTAGAAGGACCTGGGCAGGGGAAGGAAAGTCAAGTACATGCCATGTAGTCATTGTACACACCATGTAGTCATGTTTTAAAAATTTTGAAACACCTTCTTCCTCTTGTTCCTTTATGGTTCCTTCTCTTTCAGTCTTAATAATCTTGAATCTGAGGCGTTCTTTTGACCTTGTAGAGTAATGCCACCTAGACGACCGCGAGTTGTTCTCCAAGAGAGCGGCAGTGATTATACTCCGGAGATGGTGGGCTATGGGCTACCAGTTGATCCACCAGCAGAGCCAGATGCGGCACCAGCTGTTATACCAGACACAGGCACGGAGGCGCAGTTCCGTAAAGGCTTATTGCGGTTCATGCAGACCTTTCAGGGAGCACCGCAGGCTGCCACATCTATGGCCGAGCTGATGTGTATCTTTCAGCAGCAGCATCCGCCTACGTTTTCAAAGGATGGCGGACCACAGGCTGCAGAGTCTTGGCTAGGATCGATGTAGACTATTTTCTAGCATCTGGAGACGCCTCCAGGGCGGTGGGTCAAGCTCACGACTTACATGCTGCATGATTCCGCCAAGAGGTGGTGGGATGTTACCACCTAGTTAGAGAATCACAGGGTCATGGCATGGGAATATTTTTAGGAAGTCTTCTATGACTTCTTCTTTACCGAGACACTGAGGACAGATAGAGCTCAAGAGTTCATGAATCTGCAACAAGGCGCTATGTCGGTGATGGACTAATCTGCTCATTTTACAGAGATTCAGAGTTTTGCACCTGTGTTGGTGGGTGTTGAGAAGTTGAGAGCCAGACGTTTTGAGGATGGTCTTTGGTATGACATCCGAGCACTGGTAAATTTTTTCAGGTTGCCTACTATACACACGATTGTGAATCAGGCACTGATTACAGAGAGGAACCTGTGGGAATAATGTGGGGTGGGCCGTTGCGGTTCAGCACCAGTTACTGGTACTATTTCTGCTGGCAAGAGGAAGAGGCAGATGGACTTCTCTCAGGGCGACATTACCAGCAAGGCAGCTTCTTCAGGTGGACCGGTCAGGTGCTACCAGTGTGGCAGAGAGGGGCACAAGAGGCCGCAGTGTCCACGATTTCCAGTGGAGTACCAAGCTTGCGGTAAAATGGGTCATCTGCAGCGCTTTTGCAGGGCATTTTTACCAATGGCTAGTGAGAGGGGTTCTGTGCAGACTCCGCGTGCGGGAGCAGGACAAGTGGCTTCTTACTAGTCAGGGAACTGGAATACGTCAAGGCGTGCAGGTAGAGATGGTGGTCGTGGCTGTGGTAGCCAAACACCGGGATCGCAGAGGCAGCAGGGCGGGACAGCTCAGGGTTGCCAGGCTGTGTCGTAGGGCCGCGGCACTGGACAGGCATATGCATTGCAACAGACCCAGCAGGAGCAGGATCCTGGACCTTTAACAGTCAGAGGTACTATTCTAGTAGCTTCTATTGTGTCTTCAGTACTTTTTGATATGGGTGCTACACATAGTTTTATATTTGTACCCGTTGTGGAGAGCCTTGGGCTCGGTGTTTCTACTTCTTCTGATATCTTGACGCTAGACACTCCATTGGGGACTAGGACGATTGGTGCGCATCAGTGCAAGGAGTGCCCCCATGAGGTTGGTGGGTGTCACTTCCTTTGGGACCTCTATGTCCTGGAGATGACGAGCTATGATGTCATTCTTAGGATGGACTGGTTGGTTCCCTTTCGAGCCTTTGTAGACTGATATCGTCGCAGGGTGCGTTTCACGTCACCAGAGGGCGGGGAGTTTCTATACAAGGGCGAGTGGGATGTTTAGGCAAGTCGAGCTAGACCAGAGCATCATGGGAGAGGTGGAGTCACAGCCCAGATTGCGAGCTTATATACGGATGACCAGGGGATTTTTCAGACAGATTTCCCTCCCGTTGTTGATCGTTTCAGGGATGTCTTCCCAGACGACTTTTTAAGTCTACCTCCAGGGCGTGATGTGGATTTCTCTATCAAGCTTGTGCTAGGAGAAGCACTGATGTCCATTCCTCCTTATAGGATAGCCACACCTTAGTTGCAGAAGCTCAAGAGGTAGTTAGAGGAGTTGCAGACAAAGGGTTTTATCTGACCCAGTACTTCTCCTTGGGGTTTTCCATTCCTTTTTGCGAAGAAGGCGGATGGTACCCTCAAACATTGTGTGGATTATTGGATGCTAAACCAGTAGACGGTTAAAACCCGATACCCCTTGCTGAGGATAGATGATCTGTTTGATCATCTTCGTGGAGCACGAGTGTTCTCAACGATTGTCTTGAGATCTGGATATCATCCGTTGCGCGTTAGACCATCTGATATAACTCTCATAGCTTTCAGGAGCAGGTATGGTCTATATGAGTATACGGTTATGCCGTTCGGACTAACGAACGTGCCAAAAGTTTTCATTTCACTAATGAATTGTGTGTTCCATACGTATCTTGACTCATTTGTGGTAGTATTCATGGACGACATCTTGGTATACTCTCACTCTCGACACGACCATGCCACCCATCTTGAGATCATATTGAGTACACTGAGAGAGCATCGTCTATATGCTAATCTCTCGAAGTGCCACTTTTTGATGGACCAGATTCACTTCCTGGGTCATATCATCTCAGAGGCAGGAGTTGCAGTAGACCTAGAGAAGGTGAGAGCAGTAGTTTCCTGGGAGCTGCCCAGGAACATGTTTGAGATACAGAGTTTCTTAGGGCTAGATGGTTACTACAGACGCTTCATATAGGACTTCTCCCACTTAGCACCACCATTGGAAGGTCTGACTAAGAAGGGTGTGAAGTTCGTTTGGTCAGATGCTTGCGAGACAGATTTTGAGGACCTAAAGGGAATGCTGACATCATCACCGATCCGGATACTCCCAGAGTAGGGGAAGACCTATACAGTTTACTGTGATTAATCAGGGATTGGGCTGGGAAAAGTTTTGATGCAGGAGACCGAGTTGTTGCATATAGGTCTTGGCAGTTGAGGCCACATGAGAGGAATTATCCGACGCATGATCTCGAGTTGGATGCAGTTGTGCATGTGTTGCGCTGTTGGAGATATTATCTATTAGGAGAGAATTTTTTGGTTTTCACCAACCACAAAAGCCTCAAGAATATCTTTACTCATCATGACTTGAATCTGAGGAAGAGAAGGTGGGTCGAGTACCTACAGTCCTTCGATTTTGAGCTTTCCTATACAGCTGGTAAAGGTAATGCAGTAGTTGTTGCACTGAGCAGGAATACTCAGATACAGACAGTGCAGGAGGCCAGTGGTGAGTGGCAGCTTATGGCATTGTTCTTCTGTGATGAATCTGGAGGTGCATGATAGTCAGGGGTAGACTTATCTTTCCTCGTTAGCTGTGACTTCTACCCTCCTGGACATAGTGAGGATGAGGTAGCTATCGGATTCAGAAGGCCTAGTTCTACGGGATTCGGTGGAAAGTGAGGACCATCGTCACAGTTGGAAAATTGGCGATGATGAGGTTTTGCGTTTCCATGGACGTGTATGGGTTCCAGGGGATATACGCGTGGAGCCGATGGGGGAGTTTCATGCTTCAGCTTGGGCAGTTCATCCCGTGGTTACCAAGATGTACTGAGACATGAGACGTCAGTACTGGTGGCCGGGTATGAAGAGAGAGAGATAGATAGTTTTGTTACGATGTGTTCCACCTGTCAGCAGGTGAAGGTAGAGCATCAGAGACCAGCTGGGCTGTTACAGTAGTTTCCCATTCTGGAGTGGGAATGGGATGATGTCACGATGGATTTTGTGACGGGATTCCCAAGGTCACCTCGAGGCGATGACGCCGTGTGGGTTGTTGTGTACAGACTCACGAAATTAGCTCACTTCTTGCCGATCAAGGAGACCTTTGGTGTAGACAATATCGGAAGCATGTATATCCAAGAGATCGTACATCTTCATGGGGTCCCTAGTTCTATCATTTCCGATAGGGATGCTCGCTTTACCTCTCGTTTCTGGCAATGTTTTTAGAGGGTGCTGGGTACATAGGTGCTTCTGAGCACAGCATACCACCCTCAGACAGATGGCCAGTCAGAGCAGACGATACAAGTGATTGAGGACATGCTGCGTGCATGCGTCCTAGACTTTGGGGTCTCTTGGGAGAATCATATACCCTTAGTAGAGTTTTCCTATAACAATAGTTTTCAGGCGACTATTGAGATGGCACCATACAAGGCTGTAAATGTTAGGCCATTCCGGTCACCTTTGTGCTGGTTAGAGGCAGGTGAGGCATCTTTACTAGGGCCACAGCTCGTACAGGAGACATCTGAGCAGGCCCAGTTGATTCGAAGGTGGATGGCTACCGTGCAGTCTCGTCAGAAGTCTTATGCTGATCGCCGTAGATGAACTTTGGAGTTCGTGGTCGGGGATCAGGTTTTCTTGCGTGTTTCGCCGAGGTTGGGACACAAATGGATCAGGATATAGGGTAAGCTTTCACCGAGGTATGTGGGACCATTTAAGATTCTAGAGAGAGTAGGTCTGGTTGCATATCGGTTGCAGTTACCGCAACGGTACCGATCCATGCACGACATCTTCCACGTGTCACAGTTGCGTCACTACCATTCAGACCCATCTCACACCTTTCATCCAGAGGAGGTTTAGCTTCAGCATGATGCATCCTTTGAGGAGCATCCGATCCTTATTATTTATAGGAGCACGAAGGTTCTATGAGGCTGGTCAGTTCTTCTCATACGGGTGCTATGGCAGCATGGTCGAGTGCAGGACGAGACCTGGGAGTGGGAGGCCGACGTACGTTCTCAGTGGCCAGAGCTATTCTGAGATTATTCTTCGCCACCCTGGGAAGGGCAATTCGGAGACGAATTGCTATAAGGGGGGAAGTTTGTAAGAACCCGGTTCTTATTTTAGAGGTATGGGCTTCTTCTTTTACTTTTCCTTGAGTGTTTTTGAGAAAATATGGAAAATGGGGGAAAATAATTATTTTGGAACTACACGCCATGTACTTTATCCACACGCTGTGTACTTTTGGCCGTGTTGGGATGAGTACACGGGGCGTGTAGCCATGCCGGCGATGAAGGGTGAGGGACCACTACACACCATGTAGTGGTGCATTACACGCCATGTAGTCAGTCGGCAAGCTTGAACAGTAAGGCGGTGGCGTCGCTGCCAGCTGGGCGACAGTACATGCCATGTACTCGAGAGTACATGCCGTGTACTCATGTCGACAGATGAATAGTGTGGTGGTGCCGTAAAATGAACAGTTAAATGAAAGAAGTACACGCCGTGTACTCAGAAGTACACGTCGTGTACTTTGTTTTTTCAGCTTAAAATAGGCAGTAGCCTCCTCATTTGGTAGAGGAGGCACTTGAGCCATTTTGGAGCCAAAGGAGGAGGCCGGATCTTTGAAGATCCATCAGGAGTTCATCTGGAATCCGATTCAGCTTCAGACGATTTTTTTGGAACCGCACGGGTAAGCCCTCTCCTCTCCTGGTACCGTTCTTTCCAATTTTTCTCCTAACGTAAGTTATTTACATTTGAATGGGTTTTGTTCTTCGTCAGATCTACTCCGTTCTTGTGTGTTTCTATAATCGGCGTTCGGGTATAACGCTCATTGACGTATAAGGTAGGTGGCTTTGTGTTTGTTTCCCAACTATTGTGTGTATTGTGCATTTTTGTGCCACGAACCCTTGTTGGGATGTCATGTGGCTGAGGCCGTTCCTATTTTTAATGCCTATAATTGCATATATGATTAAACTATGATATTAAAATGCTGGTTGGGATTACTGCATGGATCCGGAAGCACCCCCGAGGTGTGTTTCACTGTTTAGCCGTTTGGCCAGGATACTCGAGGGTGTTCCTTAAAAGTAGTAATTGTAGAATTTCCTTGAGATTAATTGCTTGTTACTGCTTGTTTACCTATTGGGCATGACCCGATTGCCTGTTTAGCCTAAGGGCATTGTTGTATTTGGCCTGAGGGCGTTGTTGTGATTAGCCTGAGGGCACTGCACTATTTAGCCTGAGGGTTGTAGTTATTTCGCCTGAGGGAAACCTTTCGTGCCTGAGGTCTTGACTTCTGTGCCTGAGGGAGACACTTCCTATGCCTGAGGGAAATTTCTGTTACGCCTGAGGGCTATACCGGCAGGTTGGATTCTGCTTACCTCAGGGTTAAGTTTTGTTTGTCTGAGGACGTGGAATGTTTACTTTGAAATGCACTGAGTTTGTTTCTAATATTTAAATGGATTAAATGGATAATGAAATGGAAATATAACTGGTAATTATTTACTTTTAAGTATTTCTTATTTTATTGCATTTTACTACTTCACACTATTGTTGCATGCTTACACGCAGTTGGGCACAAGCCTTTGGTGGGTGCCTACTGAGATATATTTCTCACACCCTATTTGGGTCACGCTTTTCAGCCCAAATAGATTATGTTTCTGCAGGTGTAGATAGGGGCAGGAGTCCCTATACATGTACTTGACTGTTGCTGAGGAGTAGGAGGGAATGGGACCGAGCCTAGGCCAGCGATGCCGCTGCCAGCAGTTTTCTTGTTTTATTGTTCTCTGTTTTCTGTTGTACTCTATTGATGTATAAAATGTTCTGGCTTTTTTCAATGAACATGAAACATGTAGCATCATCACTAATATACTGTTGGTTATATCCACTGCTGTAGTTATTTCAGTTGTGTATATTTACTGCTTCCACTGTTTGTTGTATGATTATTTTGGTATTCCGCTGCGCTACACATTTACAAATGAAGGCATAGTTTTCCCACTATCATACATGGGCCCTCGATGCTAGTCGGCAGCCTTTGGCGTTTGGGGAATTGCGCTTGAGGTAACGTGGCGAACTGGGCTTGGGGCACCCATTGCGTGGCACCCAGGTCTGGGACGTTACAGAAGATCTCATGGTCAGATTCTTGCGAATCAGCCTTTTAGGATCTGAAGGGGAAGTTGAAGTCAGCACTGATACTAGTCTTTCCAGGGCCAGGCATGAGCTACACTGTTTATTGTGATGTTTCAAGTATCGGGCAGGGCGTTGTGCTTATGCAGGGAGATGGAGTTGTTGCGCACGGGTCACGGCAGTTGAGGCCACATGAGAGGAACTACCTGATGCATGATCTAGAGTTATCAGCTCTTGTTCATGCCTTACACTGTTGGAGACATTACCTTCTGGGAGAGCACTTTGTGGATTTCACCAACCACAAGAGTCTCAGGTATATCTTCACTCAGTGTGATTTGAATATGAGACAGCGCAGGTTGGTTGAGTATCTTCAGTCTTTTGATTTTGATCTTGCCTATACGTTAGGAAAGGGCAACGTAGTGGCCGATTCGTTGAGCATGAGAACTCTATTTTAGGCAGTTCCAAAGGCCAGCTGTGAGTGGAAGCATATGGCTCTATTCTCTGAGATGCATCTAGAGTTGTATAACAAACAAGGAAAGACTTTTCTATCTTCTATAGTTGTTACCTCTACATTACTTGATTGGGTACGGATGAGGCAGCTATCAGACTCAGAAGGCTTAGTTCTATGGGATAGTGTGTCAGGAGAGGCCCCTATTCCTAGAACGACAGTGGACAAGAATGAAATATTTTATTTACAGGGATGCGTATGGGTTCCAGCTGACATACGCGAGGAGCTGATGCAAGATTTTCATTCCTCATTTTGGGAAATTCACCCTCATGTCACCGAGATTTATCGGGATATACACAGCCAGTACTGGTGGCCAAGTATGAAGAAAGATGTTGCTAGTTTTGTCATCGGATGTTCTACTTGTCAGCAGGTGAAGGCAGAGCATCAGCGATTAGCAGGGCTTATACAGTAGTTACCCATTCCCGAGTGGAAGTGGAACGATGTTGTGATGGAATTCGTGACCAGGTTGCTGAGGTCACCTCGGGGGAATGATGTTTTTTGGGTTATCGTCGACAGACTCACAAAGGTAGCACACTTCATGCCAATCAAGGAGACCTTCAGTGTTGATGATCTGGGACGGTTTTACATCCGAGAGATTGTATGTCTGCATGGAGTTCCACACTCCATTGTTTCAGTTAGGGATGCACGCTTTGCTTCTCGGTTCTAGAAAGGACTACAGAAGTATTTGGGTACACAGGTAATTTTGAGTACAACATACCATCCCCAAACTGATGGCCAGTGCAAGCGCACGATCCCGGTGCTTGAGGATATGCTCCGAGATTGCATTCTAGACTTCGGCGGTTCTTGGGAGAAGCATATACCTCTTGTGGAGTTCTCCTAAAACAATAGATCTCAGTTGACCATTTAGATGGCACCCTATAAGGCTCTGTACGGTAGGTCATGCCGATCACCCTTATGCTAGATGGAGGCAGGAGAGATAGCTTTGGTAGGACCTCCTCTTGTTTAGGATACCTCTGAGTAGATAGAGTTGATTCGGAAGAGGATGGCTATAGCACAGTCTCGACAGAAGTCTTATGCTAATCAGCGGAGACGACCTTTGGAGTTTGAGGTCGGGGATCAGGTTTTCCTGCTCGTCGCACCGAGGTAGGGACACAAGAGGATTCAGAGACATGGTAAACATTCACCGCAGTACGTCGAGCCGTTTAAGGTTTTAGAGAGTTTTGTTCCAGTTTCCTATCGGTTGCAGATACCTCAGAGGTACTGGGCCATGCAAGACGTCTTCCATGTCTCTCAGCTCCGATGTTACTTTTCAGACCCGACTCATGTCTTTTTTCCAAAGGAGGTTGAGCTCGAAGCGGATGCATCATTTGAGGAGAATCCTATCAGGATTTTCGATCACAGTACGAAGGTTCTCTATGGGCATTCTATTCCTTTAGTATGGGTGCTTTGGCAGCATAGGAAAGTTCAGGACGAGTCCTGGGAGAGGGAGGTCGATGTATTAGCGCAGTGGCCGGAACTGTTCATGGATTCTTCTTTTACGCCTCGCTAGGGAAATTCGGGGACGAATTTCATTAAAGGGGTTAGTTTGTAAGAACATGGATCTTTGTTTCAGGTATGTCTTTCATTTTTTTGGAGTTTTTGAGAAAAATGACGTTTCTAGAAATTTTTGAAGTACACGCTGTGTACATTTTGAGTACACGCCCTGTACTCTTTTCCCGCTTGAAGTGGTGTTCTGTCCATGTTCGGGTCACACACACGGTGTGTAAGGGTGATGTGGAGCCCAATTTTGGAGGTGTAAAAAATGACCTAGTACACGCTGTGTACTTTATTTTTTTCATTAAATGGACTAGGGACTCACCTGATCGTGATAAACATCTTCTTCTAGGCCTGGTTCGTCCGAGAGCGCCGGGAATCCGCGGATCTTCGACGAGCCACCATTCCTCCATCCTTTCTCCAATTCGAGTACTGTCGATTGTGTCAAAATCACCGCGGTGAGTTCTCCCTTCTTCTTGAGCCTTGTTTTCCAATTTCTCTTCCTTCTCAAGATATTTTGGGTTGTCAGTTTTGTGTGTTTTCTCAGATCTATGACGTTCAAGGGATAATCAGTCAAAATGGTTCAATTATATCGATCTTCTATGATCTAGGTAGGTGGTTTGTGCCTTTCCGTAGGAAGTCTATGAATATTTTGTGAAAATTTCACCAATTACCTTGAACGGGGAATTGTGGGTTTCTCGTTTTGTCCATGTTGTTTGTCTACTTTGCTTGATTTCTTGAGTAGAGATCACTGTTTGTATATTTAGATAATTTATACTGTGTTCTTATGATTCTCCTTGCATGTTTTTCTTATTAGGCGTTTTTCTAGTTTCCATGCCAAGTTGTAGGATAGTGGGGATGTTATATTGTTATGTTTTTGTTCCATTGAAGGATATCCATGTAGTTCTTGAGGTTTACTTTGGATGATGCGTGCGCACTGAGAATGTTTATTTCACACAGGACTGTGAGAACCTAGTGTAGTAGACCATTGGGAGAAATGATGTAAGGGGTTCTCCAGAGTGTCTTTTAATATGATGCGAGACCACATAGGGAATTGACGATGAGTGCTTCCTCAAAGAGACTGTAGTACCTCGACGCGGGACACAGGGGGAATGAGACGTTGAGTGATTCTCCAGAGAGCCTTTAGAACGATACAAGACTATAGGGGGAATTGATGGTGAGTGCTTCCTCAGAAAGTCGACTCTTAGCTGAACTAGAGGGGTGAGACTGTGTGTGCCTCCTAGAGGTTTTCTAGTACTTTTAGGTTGAACCATAGGGGTTATGCGGTGAGAGATACCCACAGGGTTACCTATTTTATACATGTTGATGGTTGTTCACTTGTGTTCTTTATATGCTAGAACTATGGATTGTAGCTATTGTGTGCTTTTCTATTTACTGCTTCCTGTGCTTTTACATGCCTTGTATTCATTGACGGTTAGGCACAGATCATTGGGTTATTTCCTACTAGGATTGTATCTCACACCCTATTTGGGCCATGATTTTGGGCCCAAACAGATTATATTGTTGCAGGTATAGATAAGGGCAACCACCCTTCTACTTCAGGTTCTTGATTTCCGTGGAGCTGGAGAGCATGGGGCCAAGATGAGGCTTGCGATGATGAGGAGTCGCTCATTTATTTTTCTTTTGTACTTTGGCTTAGTACTGTATTCATCATTGTGACTTGTCTGGCTGTTTTCCAAGACATATATGTTTCATGAATCATTTACATATATTGATTCTCCAGTTGTTTATTAGTTAGTCTTCCGTTGTTTATCATTTACTCGTGTATGTATGTATACTACTTCTGCTATTATTGTTATTTGTTTTTCTTTTCCACTTTGTACTCTGCCAATGAGGGCATAGTTTCTCCACTATCATACCCAAGGCCCTTGATGCTAGTCGGCATCCTCTGGCATTTGGGGAAATGCGCTTGAGGCCATGTAACCAACCAGGTACGGGGCGCCTCTGGGTGGCTTCCGAACCAGGATGTTACAATGGTATACCACATACCCATGTCCTGATTCTTGAAAAATGATGATAGATACTGATGTAATATGAACATTTAGTTCATAGAAAGAATTATAGAATTATTTTATCCATTGGAATGAATTTCTCTTCTTTATTAGAGCTATCATAACCGAAGCTAGCCTTAATAAATCATGCACAAATCATTTGTAGTAACCATCTATACCAAGAATCTCCATATCTAGAAGACATTATTTAGTGGTTACAAGGAGACAACATCTTCTATATTTTCAGGATCAATAGAAACACCTTTTTTAGAAATTACATATCCATGTAAATGTACTTATTGTATCAAAAAAATCTCACTTTGATAGTTTGGAATAGAAATAGTGATCTCTCAAGATTTGTAACATTGTTTCAAGGTGATCCTCATTGTCAGAACATGTCTTTGAATACAGCAAGATTTCATCCACAAACACCACCCCAATATAATTTAGATATTGCTTAAATATGTAATTTATGAAATGCCTGAAGATCGATGGTGCATTATTTAGACCGAAAGGCCTGACTACATATTTTTAGTGGCCATATCTACTTCTGAAAGTTGTCTTTGAAATATTCTCCTTCCAAACTATCAATTGGTGATATCCATATTGCAATTCAATTTTAGAGAACCATTGTGCTCCCCTCAATTGATCGAACATATCATTAATGCATGAAAAAGGAAATATGTTCTTTATCGTAACATCATGATACCTATGATAATAAACAAACATATGAAGACTTACATCTTATTTCTATAATAAATGACCGATGATGTCCATAGAGATGTACTATGTCGAATGCATCCCATTATTTCCAGCTCCTCCAAATATACATTCAATTAAATTAACTCTATTATTTCCATGAAATAATATAGAAGGATAATAGGATTGGTCCCAGGAGGAGATCAATTGGAAACGTCACTTCCCTTATTGGTGGTAACCCAGAGAAGTTATCAGGAAATACATTCTGAAATTGATCCACGGTCATTTGAAAGATATTTCCCTAGATCTCATCCATTGATTCCAAAGTCCACTCCAACAACTGGTAAGAGAAGTTCCCACCATTGGCTCCAATAAACTCTTTCCACATTTCATTAGCATTCACTCTTCTCTAAAGAGGTGCTAAATTCCATCCTTTTTCATCGAACTAACTATTATTCTATAATACTCTATGTGAGACATAATTTTTGGTAGCAAATCCATACCCATGATTACATCGTAGAAATCCATGTGTAACATCGAGAAGTCCCCTTTCTGCTCATCTTCATCAATAGATATAACACATGGTCGACACATAAAATCTCCACATTCTCTTTCATTGACAAGAGTTAGTAATTTTAAAACACAAGGCATCATTTTATAATTTAAGCATAGAAAATATGAAACATGAGAATCAATGAAAGATGTGATGCACTAGTGTTGAAGATCACTTCCAGAAGGGTATAATTAAAAATAATGGTACCTCTCACCATATATGGTATAGCATTATCGTCATCAATCATCTGCTCATATCCATACAATTTCTTAGTCGCTACACAACTCTCCTTGTTGCCTTTCTATGACTGTTCTGGTTGAGGAATCATGTTATTTTTGGAATCACAATGGCTATCTCTACACTACTTGATGAGACTTATTTTGATGTCCTTGGAATATAGAATCATACAATTCTTGGAACATCTGAGAACTCTCTTGATCACCTGAACATGGAGCACTATGAAAATAGCACTAAAGTTGACCCATCTTCTTCAAGTTATGACATGCTCTAGGTTTTGTCGTACACTAGTGCTTTATGTGGTTAATAGAACCACATTGAAAGAAAACTTCTTTTCTTTGGGTCTTGGAGGAAGGTTCACTGATCCAGTCAACGGATTATAATTTCCACTTCCACCCTATAAATAGCTATCCTATTTTCGCTTGTTCCCAGTAGTAGAGTTCCCACCATTTCCTATATGTATCTTCTTACCTTCTCCAATTGATACTGAAATATCACGTTCATTCACACTCACTCTGTTCACTATCTCAGTATAATCTATAATACAAGTTACTACAATATTTAATCAAATCACCTATCGTAGCCCCGATTCGAATATGTGTGCCTTCGAAGATGCAGTTTCTATAACTACAGGTGTAAAGTGCACTAAATTCTTGAATTTAGCCTCACACTCAATGATAGAGAGACTCTCTTGTTATAGGGTGAAAAGTCCTTCATTTTCTAGATCTTTATTGTGTGGGGATATAATCATTTTTCAGAAATTTCCTCAAAATCATCCCATGTAAGGCCTTCATCCAATTTATCATGTAATTCTAAATCCCACCATTGACATGCAAGATACTTGAGAAAATATGTCACCAGATTTACCGTTAGCTTCATCGGTGTGCTGATGAAATCAAATACAATATTCATCCTATTTATCCACACCATAACCTATTCGGGTTCAGTATCTCCTCAGAAGTTAGGTGGATTCCAATTCATGGACTATATGGTATGGTCCACATAACATGGATCATTCCTCCAGTTCCCCATATCCATAGCTTAAAAATCTTGGACAATACTCTGAACTAGCTATTGGTTCACCCATGGTTAGTTGAAAGCAGATTTTCTAGAGCTTCTTTAGGATGATTTCAATAATGCCTATCAGGTACCATTTTCAAAACCGACAAGAAACTCTATCAATCTCACTCATTAGAAACTAATGGATTAGAATTTAAAATTTTATCATATAAACTATCCCAAACTTGTTTAAAAAAAACTTTTATATTCAAACCATTTTTTAAACATTCGTTCATGATTTTGAAACCCAACCCATTTTCAAAATACACCAAATATCCTTGTTTCAAAATCAACTATTTGAAATAATATTCTCATTTTTTAAAAAAATTACACCATGCACAAAATCAAAAATCATTACTGGAGATGAAATATGAAATCCTAGTGGGATGTCATTCCTCTACAATGAATTTCATTTATGTCTCATTAACTAAACCGAAGAAAATTAGATTTCAAGATCCTAGAAATGTCTTCAAACACTCAGTTACCAAACTCCATAATAACTTGATGTTTATTATAAATTAGTTAGATACGTCCTTTTATTCTATAGAGTTCATGTTACGAAAATTTTAATCCATTCTAAGATTCTAACCCTAGGAATATACAAGAAGGAATTTAAACTACAAGAACAAAAAATTGATTAACTCTTGTTAGGAAAGGACTGAACAATATAAAAAAATTAATACTATAATGGAAGGAACAGACAGATACCATTTTTAATGACTCACCCGTCCCCATTGGCTTGAGAGAATAACGAGTCATTACATGGCTGTAAGAGAAATCCCCATGATGCTAAATGCTGGAAATAAATTCCGAAGGGTTTCAAATACAAGTGGGGGATGATTTACCCTTTAAAAAATAACCCTTTAAACCCACTAACCATAACCAAACCATTCACTGTATTATTCATGACAAAATTAAGACAAATAAAAAACATCAGGTATCTCAAAACTAAATCAATGTGTAAAACAATAGAAGACCAAACAAGTATCAATGTAAACAACAGATAGACATATGAAGACTCTCAAGAGACCCCAAGACTCCATGCTCCAAAAGCTGCAAGCTCCACAATCACATAATATCCTAAGTATCATGATGTAGTGTTAAATACATGTGAATAACTTTCTTTTCCCCTATCCCGTATGATAACATCTACCAGAGAAACAAAGTGCCAATATTGGGGTGAGTATAAAACATAGTAGTTTTTCCACAAAGACATTCCTACTCATGACACTAGGATAGAAAAGTTTTTAACATTTATACAAAAGTTTTTATATATATTATTAACCAAAATATTTTATAATAACATATAAATATTTTCCAAAAAAACCATTTTCAAACTAGTGAAAAAAATGAAACAAATTTCTAGCAAGTTATTTTCCAATAAAAATAATTAATCAAGGTTTAAAAACAATTCTTATTTTAATTTGGCATACCCATTCAATAGTTCAATACATACCCATACATGAATGCTTCGTTTGACAGTTCCATACTCACGAGCGTTCTCTCGTCCAGTTATGTTGTGTCCCAATGACACACAACCCTGATCTAGGGTCATGTACCATTTACCCCAATGGTACTCTCCCCTTATTATGGGCCCGTTATTCTTGAAATCACACCAACATCATTTATGAAAAATATTTCCATTTCCAAAAAAACAACTATAATAAAAGGGATCTTTTATAGAAAAAAATAACAACTAATTTCAAATCAATATTTCATTTCAATAAAACGATCCCTTGTATTGAAAAAATATAATCAAATTTACGTTCCAAAATTATAGAAAAATCATCATTTTTAAATTCTATCTTTTAAATTCAATAGAAAAATCCCTTTAATGAAACACAAAATTTTCCAGATTTTACATCCATATCTCAAAAAGGTTTCCAAGTAGTTGTTAACAATCGAATCACACTATATTCAATAGTAGTCATGAAATTTGAAATCATGGAAATCAGTTATGCTATGTAGAGTCATGAATGAAGCCTCCAACCTCGGAGGTTTTTATGAAAACCCCAACAAATGAAGAAGGCACAAGAAAAATGGGTCGATTCTCCCAGAACTGACCTTATATCACTACTAATAGAAATATCAAGACCAAATCTCATCATATTTGGCATCCAAACAACTAGATTTACCAATAATGAACATATATATATGAAACAATAAGAATATAAGAAGTAGATCCAAGTGGATATAATAAATTGATCATGGATGAAGAATAACGATCACATACCTCTAGAATCTGACAAAAATTCAACAAGGGATGCCTTCAGATCTCCTCTGGATCGATGAAATAACCTTCTTTAGCCTTAGAATAATAAAAGTACACATTTATGGATGCTTAGGTAAAACAATGAGACACTTAGAAGCAAAAATGTGTCAGATCCACTTTTTTAGGATATCACTTAAACCATTCACACTGTTAGTTTGCATGGTTAGACAACCCATGTGCTAATCGTGCATTAACTAATGCCTTGGTAGAACCTCATATGGATTCCTTGCACAGCATCCCTAACTGTGGTCCACCTGTACTAAAGCTACTTCTTCAAGAGTAACCTTGAGAAAGGTTTGGCCACACTGTTAGAAAACTGTGTGCCACCCGTGCGACTTCCGTTTTGCTCTTAAAAAGGTCCAAAGTTCTCCCAAATATCCCATCCATCACCCTTAAACATTATAAAAATGATACAAATCATGTAAGAGATAAATTTTAATTTAATTTATAAATATAAAAAAATTTAAAATTAATTGTTCTAGAGATAATTAAATCATGACCAATATATAAGGACATACATTTCTAAACCAGAACACCCATGAAAATAGAACATTTGACACCTTGGATGATTATATTGATATTGAATTGTTAATAACTATGTGATATAATGTTATAAGAGAATAATATATATTATTATACCAATTAAAATAACTCTTTAATAGATTTATAATAAATTTATTATATTTATATAGGATTTTGAGAGCACATATGAAGCATGGTGGACTTATAGTATGGGTAATTTCTTCTCATATGGACATCAATTTTATATGTTTTACATTACAAACTGAATTTATTTTACAAAGAAAATATACTACACCTATTACAAGTTATATATTAAATTACTAATTATCTATGGTATTCATTTATTTTTATTTAATTTTTTCTTTTTTAATGGGGCTGATCCAAAATTACCAAATAATTAGTTATTTATTTCACAATCTCATTTTAAATAGATAATTATTGTATTAATATTTGTGTTGAATGAATTCTATGATCAATTATCCAAAACACCTTATATTTTTATCTATCTATAATATGTTTTGGGTGTTTGTGTTTTAAACCAATTATCCCTACATTGCTTACATAAAATGATATATAAATTCTTTTAAAGGAATCTTGACCTTATTTCAACTTGGGCCAGTGAACTTTTCCCTCTATGTCCCTGTTATTTAAATTGGTTTCAATAATTTTATTTTATATGATAAAAGTATTACTTAATGTTATTTGAAACCAAATTAAACAATCATTTAAATTTTTTAACAGGAATCATTTTCCATTTATTTAATAAGGTAAATGTTATATTTTTAGAAAAAATTTGTATGGAATTTTTTTTTCATTTGATGAATGAATGGATTTTCCCAAAATCATGACCATAATTTTATTTAAAGATTAATTTTAAATTATCTATATTTATTTTCATAGAATTTAATTTTTATCAATATTAATTCAATTTTATTTAAATTTTTCTGAAAATAATTGGATATTTTTTATTATAGTAATGAAAATAATTTTGATAGTTATTTATAACATCATTCTTATAAAAAGACACAAGGTTTTTATTTTTAATATGATTCTAATATTTTTTAAATAATTTTAAATGGTATAGTTTTACTAAAAAATTTATATATTTTGATGAATTGATGGACAAAATTTCTATTTTACTAATTCATCGTTTTCTTGTTATTTATATTATCATGATCACATAATTTATTTGGAAATTATTTTCATCTAATATAAAATAATTTATGTATTATAGATATACACTGTATGATTTCTAGTAAATTAATATTTCCTTATACATATACAATTTCAAAATACATTTTCAGTTGAAAATCATTAATATGAAATTTATTTTAGCAAATTTTTAAATATTATTTATTCATGATTCCATATAAGTAAATGTTTATTTACAAAAAAATTTGAAAATTAATTTCACTGGTCATTAAATATATGTTAAATTAGTAGGATGTAAAATTGATTGGAGGGGATATATATATGTATCTTCTCAATACATTGACAGGTATCATGAGATAAAATAATTTAGTATGATGCATAGGTTGAGGCTACATGATTAGGTTACAGTAGTTGGGTACTTGCTGTAAACCTTAACTATTTATATAACATCTCTTCATTGTGAGGTTTGGATGATATACTCAATGTTTTGGATAGAAAATATATGTTATGAATATTGATATATTAGACATGCCCTTGATGATAAGATCAAGATTTTATAGATTTATAATTACCCATTATTGATAAATAAATTTTTATTATCCATATGATTACTATGTCGATGTTACCCATGGATGTACTTTGTATAATTTTTTTTAATTGAATGTGTTTTGATTATGAAATATACTATATTAATTATTCTGTATTTACACATTATAGAATCTTTTTCAAGTAACCCTTAAGGAAATCATGAGCTCACCCTCTATTTGAAATCCAATCCATTTTGTTGGAAGACGGATTAATTAAATTTTTTCAAGGATGAAATAATTTTTATTACACTATATTTTTTTATATTCCCACTATAATATTGAAATCGTGTTTATATCTAGTTTTCTAACAATAATAAACTAATAGATATATGTGGTGTGATAAATTTTATGTTGTGATTTACCACCAACTCTTTGTTATATAGCCTATGTATCTTTAGTTGGTAACATAGAATGTTTAATGGGAAACTTTAAAATATTATTTTTGAATAAAATTGAAAACCTGATCATTATAATTCCCCTGTAATATTTAGGAACATTTTTACCCCCCAAGGTTTTACAAATAAATAAAAAACATGATATAATAAGCCTCTATGAAACTGAACATTTTTTATGGAGATACCTTTAATGTCATCGTGAAAGAAAAATTTACTCCTATGTTTCGAATTTTGAAAAATGATCATCTAAAATTGTGATCAGTTTGTTATTTTTAGCCTAATTGAACTAACATAATTTATAATGAATAGTAACATAAACATATGAATAGTATTATGAAAAAAATAAATATTAAATTTTTAAAAAATTTATTTTATTAACTCTTTAAGATAATTACATGGTCATTATTTTTTCAAGGTGATATAAAGTGAGTTATAGAATTAAAATTGTTAATTATTGAATAAAGTATAATTTTATTTGAAAATTAATTTATTAATATTTATAAAAGTATTTATATAAAATTTATTTTATTTTTTAATTTTACATGGTGAAAAAATGTTATCGTTAATTTTTAGAAAATTTTATTTCCATAAGACAATAAAATCAAACACAAACCGGCCATGAAAATCATATAAAGAATGTGCCCAAAACAATGAAAGGAATGAAATACTAAAAATTAATGAGTTCAATTATGTTATGAAATGATCATATAAGGTGTTATAAATGTGAAAATGTTTCATTAAAAACTAATGACACTCTTTTAACCATTATAATGTATGACTAAACATGTTTGAATTAAGAAAAAACCAAGGTAAGGGAATTCTTAACCCAATTTCCATTATTTGGTTTAACCTTATATATCAATAATTGTGAGGCATTAAGATATTTTTGTGATGAAGTTTCATTTATATTATGTTTAATTAAGTTTATTTAGTTTTACACACATATTCCATTTGTTATATTGATTCTTATATCAATTATATGATATTTTTATGTGACTTTTCTAATAAAATCCTCTTTTAAACTTCCAATTTTACAAAATTCAAGGTGAATGCTTATTGAAAGTATTCTTATTTGATGATCATGTAATGGTTCAAGGGAATTTTTTATGTTTACAGTTGGGATATATATCTCCCTCTAATGTATTGGGTTTGTGTTTTTCGGATGTCCTTCGTATGGTTACTCCAAGTGTAACTATGATGTTTACACAATTAGGTAGCTGTAAGGGTTAAACATCATAAGGTAGTAACAAGGGTTACAATATAAGTAAGTAATTACCCCAAGATACGTTTATAGTCTAATTTATGATATTTATGTTTTGTAGAA
This sequence comes from Viscum album, assembly GCA_963277665.1. Classification (NCBI taxonomy): domain Eukaryota; kingdom Viridiplantae; phylum Streptophyta; class Magnoliopsida; order Santalales; family Viscaceae; genus Viscum; species Viscum album. The sequence goes on along the minus strand of OY728132.1, from coordinate 1,842,123,465 downwards.
ATATCATGGAAATCTAATGTTTCACAATGAATGTATATATGGGTGACAAGTATGTCTTTTTTTTTGAATGATTTCAAACATCTGTGGACTAATGTTTTCGTTTTTACATTTTAGGTCCCTTACTAAGCTATTGTGCTCATCCAAAGATTTTAAATGATTTTAATAGGTTATATGGATGTGTAAGATAAATAAAGATTCCCTGATAAATAGTAAGAATATTTTTCAAACAAATCATAGTATATTTGAAAGAATTTATAATTTGGAAGAAATAGATACTATTTTGTAGTATTTTCTCTATATAAATATGGGATGTTATGAATGTATTGTATCCCATTTCACTCTAAATATAAACATAAATATAATATTAGTATGAAAGGAAGTGATTTATAGACTAAAATTCAAGATTATGTAATGTAATAAGATCAGGTCTGTATAGTTAGCGTCAAAGGGAGGTTCAGCTAATTATAGTGGTTAGGATGATGTTAATATAATACCTTAAATTTTTTTTACTCTACAGTTAATTTGAAATGATATAAAATTTAAATAACTCCACTTTACTACAACTAATATATGTTTGTTCACAATGGTTTTCTGTAGAATAAAAAGGGAAGCTTAAATAGAGAGGCACCGATAGAAGGATATCCTTCCGAATTTGTAGCATGGATTGTTAGGGATTGGAACTGATCAGTTTGTGATATTAATGTCTTAGCTGACATAGGTAATAAATTTTAGTGTAATCCATGCATGAGAACAACTATAGGTACCAAAATGGAACATGATGATAATGGAACCTTTTATGAGACAAACCCTCCTACATTCAATGGATCATCAAACCCTGTAGAAGATGAAATATTGATTAAAGACCTTGAAATGATATTTCATGCTATGGGATGTGGAGATAGTAAAAAGTTAAGCTTTCCATTTATCTTTTTGAGGGTGAAGCAAATTAGTGATGGTCAATGGTAAAAAAATATCGTGGACAGAGAGGTGATTTAAGCCTTAATATGGGATGAATTCAAAAGTGTTTTCCTTAAAAAATATTTTCAAAAGGAGGTTCCATATAGGATGTAGAAGAAATTTCGCAAATTCAAGTAAAAGGAGGAAGATTCATTTTTTCTGTATGAATCAAACTACACCCCACTGGTTAACTATGCTGAAAATCATAATCTGGATGATGATAGAAAAATAAATTGTTATTACATAGGATTGATGCTAAGGTATCCAAGAGAATTGGCCTCCCTTGAATTCAAATGTCATGAGAAACTTTTTTTATTTTCTAAGAGGATAGAGATGGTGTTTTCTGATGATCATGTGCACTTTGAAAACAAGGAGAAGAAGATGTCCAGATAGCAAGAATTGTGTATGAATCAATCAATGAAATCTAATGGTATGAATGTCCAGTTTTCCGTTTTTGAATAGTTTGCAAAAAAGAACTATAGGGAATTCCATACCAATACTGAGATTTTTATTGATGGGGTAAGTTTAGACCTATGGCCCAGGATTATAATGAAAATTATCCTAAGTCTAATCCTGATAATAGAAAATTTATGTGTTTTAAATGTGGTGTGATGGTTCATTATTCCAATGCATACCCAAAGAAGGATCTGAATGATGCAAAGAAGCCAGACTATAATAATAAAGGAGTACTGATATCATTTTCAATGTGATCCAAAGATTTCAGGACATTCAATGATGTTCAATCAGGTACCTTGTTTGTTTACTAAAATTTTGCTAATATTTTGTTTGATACGGGGTCCACACATTTCCTTATTTATGATATATTTTCTGATAACATGGTAATATCACCTCAACAAATTAGACAATAAAATATTGATAAAACACCTAGGGTAAATGTTATAGTAATTAGTAATTATAATAATCTTTATATTTTGGTTAGTGTAAATACCTTACCTAAAAACATTGTTTATTTTCCCTTGGTAGACTTTCATGTTATTCTAGGAATGGATAGGCTTTATGTGTATCCTAGAAAGATTAACTGTATAGCTAAAGAAGGTTTTTTAGAAAGAGTTTAAATTTTTATACAATAATGAACCCATAAAATTGATTACATATCAAGAAGCTAAAAAACATTGAATAATGGAAATGAATGTCATCTCTCTGATATTTTTTAAATCATGGGGATGGTTCAGATTAATGTTGTGCTAGTCGTAAAGGAATATCATGATGTTTTATCAGATGAGTAACCTATTTTATACCTAATCCGAAATTAAAATTCAAAATTTATATAGTCCATGATTCAAAGACAATACGAAAACCCCCTTAATGAATATTTCAAATAGATCTTTTAGAGATGAAAATGAGTTGCCATATTTGGTTGATAAAGGATTCATTCTTCCACGCACATCACCATGGGGTGAACCTATTTTTCTCATTAAAAAGAATGATGGTTCCATGAGAAATTTCCTTGAATAAAAGTCATTGAATAACATCACTATTTAAGACAAGTATCATTTTCCTCATATCGATGACTTGTTTGATCAGCTCTTGGGAGCTCAAAAGTTTTCAATGATTGACTAGATATCTAGAATCCATTAGCCAATGGTGAAGGAGGATGACATCCCAAATACAATTTTCTATACTAGATATGGGAATTATGAATTTTTGGTTCTTAATTTGTTTTAAATAATACACCAGATGTATTCATGGATCTTATGAATAGAATATTTCAGGAGTTCTTGGATAGGTTTGTGGTTGTGTTTATTGAGGACATTATGATATTTTCTATAAATAAATAGTAGTTTGAAAAACATCAAATGGTTGTTTTTAAATCATTAATGGAAATTTAATGGTATAGAGAACTCCCAAAGTTTAATTTTTAGTTGTGACATATTTCCTTTAATGGGAACATTCTTAACCAGGATTGAATAAAAATTGATACTTCCCAAAAAAAGAGGCTGATGAATTTCCAAGAACTACAAATGTTATATGGATTTGTAGTTTTATTTTATTATTTGGATATTAATTGTGTTTGATTAAAAAAATTCATGGCTATATAGCTTTCTAAATACATTTACATGAAAAGGGGTTAAATTTGTTTGGACAGAAAAATGTGATATCTATTTTTAAGAACTCATGAAGATATTGGTGAATGCTCTAGTTTTGGCCTTTCCCTCCGAAAATTGTGAGTTTTTCATTGATAGCAATTCTTCATTGAAGAGACATGGTTTTATTTTTATGTAGAATGATCAGGTAATTGGTTTTGCGTCAAAAAAACTAAAACCTCATGAGTTGAATTATCCCACACATGATATATAATTATTATATGATGTTTTTAACTTTGAAAGTTTAAAGGTAACATTTTTACGGAGCCAAATTTCAACTATACACTAACCATAAAATTCTGAAGTATACAATCACTCAGAAGAAATCAAACATGAGGGAGAGAAGATGGCTTGAACTAATAAATAATTATTATTTCACAATCAATTGCCATCATGGAAAAGAAAAAATAGTTTGGGATTCCATGAATCAAAAACATCATGCATATTTAACCATGTGACATTTAGAACATTAACCCTTGATTAATGATTTGTTGAATTTTTTATTAGAGTTTGTTCATGAAGGAAATACATCTATTTTGTTTTAGGTTTCTATATTTTAATCGTTATCAGATAGAATTATGTCAGCTAAAAGGATGATTGTGAGTTACATAAAAAAGTAGAATTGTTTTAAATGTGTATGTTTTCAAAATTTAACTTTGATTAAGATTATGTTTTATGATTTAGAAAAAGGTTGTGTGTGACTTGTGTTTCTTAGGTGAGGAAAAAAATTGTTTGTGAAGTTCATAATTATCCATTTTCAGTTCATCCTAGAATCACGAAGTCGTACAGAGACCTTCTAGAGTGTTATTGGTAGGATAGAATGAAAATAGAAATTGACAATTTTACAGTGAAATTTTGAACATAAAAATAGGTTAAACAAGAGATGGTGTTACTGACTGGGATGCTTCATCCTTTTCCAGTTCCCTAGTGGAAATGGGAAAATATATCCATGTACTTTGTGGTGGTACTACCAAAGAATTCAGGAGGTGACAATGTGATATGTTTGATTGTTTATCAACTGAATAAATAGTCACATTTCTTCCCTATTTGAGATACAATGTATTTGTATCATCCTTCTTGACTTTACCAATAAGTGATTGTTAGGATACAAGGATTTCTTCATTCAATTGTTTCTGATTGGGATTCCAAGTTCACTTCTAATTTTTGAAAGGGCCTTCAGAAGTTGTTGAGCATAAAATTAAATTTTAGTACATATTTTTATCCTCAATCAGATGGTAGTTATAATGAATGATTCAAACATTAAAGGATATGTTTTGAGATTTTTCGGTGGAGTACTGAGTAATTTGGGTTCACCATATTTCATTAGTTGAGTTTTTTTCTAAAAATACTTTTCATTCCTATATAAAGATGGAACCTTCTATGAAATTTTATGGGAAGCAATGTCAATGTTAGGATTTTTGTGATTTAGTTGGGGAAAGGAAGTTGATGGAACCATAATTAGTAGTGGAAGTAGCAAAGAATTAGATCATTATATAGTAAAAAATAAGGAAAACTCTCTGCAAGATGAAACTGTATACATACAATAGGAGGAAAGAATTTTTTTAGGTAGGTTATTATGTCATTCTTAGAATCTCACCATGGAAAAGTGTTATGTGTTTTGGTATGAAAGGAAAGGTAAGTCAATGGTTCATTGGACCTTATGAAATCCTAGAGGATGTTAGATCATTCACCTACTGAGTAGATTTTCCTCCATGTTTATCTCATGTAGATATTGTTTTTCAGGTTACAATGGTGGGAATGTATGTGCCATATTTATCTCATCTCTTGGGCCTAGAAGTAGTTCAGGTGGAAGAGAACCTATCTTATGATGAGAAACCAATCCATATTTTTTATCAAATGGAACATGTATTATGAAATAAGGGGTCCACAAGGAAATGTATCCATAGAGAGACCACATGGTTGAATAAGAAACATTTGAGTGGAAGAATTCTACGATGGAATGGTACCCTTGCTTGTTTAATATGTAAATAAATAAATAAAAATTATGAGGAAAACATTTCATGATGGTATGGATAATATAACACACCAAAGTTTTAGAAGGAAATAAAATTCATGAAATACTAAATCTCTATAAAAAAAATCTTTATTTTAATTATATAGCTATAATTTATCCAGTAAAACATTATTTTGTCACATCTATGTTTGGAATTGTGATAAACAGTCATCTACAGTTCTGATCAGTAAGTTATTTAGGGTGAAAACCGATATGATATTTTTTGAATATTAACATACCCTTATAAATAGTAATATGACCCTAACGAATAGTAAATTGCATAATTATTTTATTTTATTAATCAATTAAGATAATTAATTATTGATTACTTTTCCAAGGTTATATGAAGTGGGTTATAGTTTTAAAATTGTTAATTTGTTAATAAAGATTAATTTCATTAAAAAATTAATTTAATCATATTTAGAAGATTATTTTCAAAAATTAATGTTAATTTTTGAATTATAAACGTTGAGAAATGGTTAGGGTGATTTTTTGGAATTTTTCTGAAATTCATGAAATTTGAATGAGTAGTAAAATACGATAAATTATGATAAATGATAAATAGAATTTTTACTGCATCATAGTTGATTAAAGAAATATTTAAACACATCTGGTTTGAAAATAAATACACTTATGACTATATGGGGTCATATAAATGAAGAATATTCTTAGTCACGAGAAAAAATATTAAACTAGTGATTAAAATATTGTAAAACACCTCCTCTCCTCCACTATAAATACCGCCCTCATTCCCCTCTTCCTCCCACACATATTAAGCCTTTAGAATTTTCAATGTTCTGATAAATCCCCTCTCCAAGGCTCTTCCCCACGTCCATTACTTATTGGTCTCTTCAAAATTCCATAACCAAAGGCCTTGTGGAGGATCTCAAGGAGAAGAGATCAAGAGGTAAGAATTCTCTTCTACTTCCACGAGTTTTCCATTCAGTTACATATTTATCTTATACTCCTTTTCCTTCCCATTATCTAGGATGTATGAAATATCCAGAATATAATATGTTCTTTTTCTTAAGTTTTTCATGTCAAAAATAAATCATATTTATTCCTCTCTCTTCCCCTAATTCAATAAATAATTAAAAACATCATTTGTGATGTGTCCTTTACCAAAATTGTTGATGATGTGCATTATATTTCCATTAATTCCTTTATATATGATCATAAACACCTTTTTAATAGTTAGAAAAGAATTTAAATATTATGATGTAACCAATTTTATGTTCTAGAATGAACTTCTATGTATGAAATTGAAATATATAATGTAATAAGTTCAAGATTATCGATGAACCACCAAAAGATATCTAAAAAAATATCGTTAATGTTTTATTTAATGTTTAATCAACATATATGATAAAAAATGATTTATGGTATCATTATATTTTCTGGAAACACATTAATACCATTTCATTCCACTTATGGAATTTCATTTCCATACGACAAGAACACCAAATTCCATCCAGCCATGGAAATATTGTAAAGACCAAACCTTAAACAATGAAAGGAACAAAATAATAATAATTAATGGGTTAAATAATGTTATGAAATAATCATAAAAGTTGTTATAAACATGAAAATTTTTCATTAAAATACTAATGAAAATATTTAAACCACTATAAAGGAGGTTTAAACATGTTTAAAGTAAGATAATCCTAATGTAAGGGAATTATTAAGTCAATTTCAATTCATTGGGTTAATAATCTGCTTCATTAATTGTGTTGTTTTAGGATAATTAGTGTGATGATTTTTTATTTTTGTTTTGTTTCATTATGTTTATTTAAATTGTATACAAATATTCATTCCATTGTATTGATTCTTATGTCAATTATATGATCTTTCTAAGTGAAAATTCATAGAAAATCCTTTTTTAAGCATATACTTTGACAAAATTCAATGTGATTTCTTTTATGAAAGTATTATTATCTGATAATTATGTTATGGTTCTTGGGAATTTTTTATTATTAGTTTTTAGACATATACCCCCTCCAATTCTTTGGGTATGTGTGTGTAGGAGGTCACCCATTTGGTTACTCCAAGTGTTATTGTGATGGTTAGAAAATATGGTTGTTGTGAGGGTTAAAAATCATAAGGTAACCATGTTGGTTAGAATATAAGTAATTAATTTATCGAGATACCTTTAGGATAATATTAATGTTCTTTATGTTTTGTGGAAATCTCATGGAAATATCATGTTTTACAAAGTATGTACATATGGGTGACAATTATGTCTTCTTGAAAATGATTCCATACATTCATGGACTAATGTTATATTCTCCCACTTTTATATCCCTTAATGAGATTATGTTCTTATCCTAGGTTTTTAAATAATATTCATAGGATATAATAATGTGTAATACAAAGAAATAATCCATGATAAATATTATTATTATTTATTAAAGGAATCATACTTTTTATGAAAATGTTAATATTATTAATGAAATAGAAACTATTATCATTGATTTTGATATATATAAATGAGTACCATTATGTATGTATTATATCACAGTTATCTAAAAATATAAACATTAAAAGATACTCACTATAAAATGATGTGAATTAATGACTAAAATTCAAGATTATGTAATGTAACAAGGTCGTTTTTATATAAACATTTTCAATTATATGAATTCTTATTCAATGGGTCAATATTCTTGATATAACAAAAGTTATAGTACTATTTATAAATGGATCATATAGAAATTAATTGAGATTAAAATTATAATCAATGTTTAGTTTACCAAGTTGAGTATTCAAATACTATTGGTTATTGATCTTGTTAGGTCAACAGGATGTTAGGGTAACTGACTCTTGTTATAGTTAATATCCTTTCATATGTAGAGAAATAAAACATGAGAGAATCTAGAGTACATGATCTTATGGTTATGTCTAACCACTTATCTTGATTTTTGACAAAGAATCTAAAACTAACTAATCGTCCTAATACATTAAACAAGAGAAAATTTTAGAAGAATGGATATCCATGTGATAAATACTATGGAATGAAATTGATTCAACATCCCACATGTCAAGACTGTGGGAATAATTATTTGAGTAAATTCTTAAATTTAATTGTAATTTGATTGAAGTTTGAAGAAATATTCCATCATTATCATCAAAATAAAGGTAAGAAATAATTTACTAATTTACAATTCCTTAACAATAAGATGATTGGGAATTATTCAAACCAATTCCCAAATAATATATTATGTCTCTATAAAACATCAAATATTTATTTCTGATATCCTGAAATTCCCTAAGGATTATTAATACAATTCGAGTCACATGAGAATAATTCTTGAATACTTTTTATGTGTTGTGGTATATGAGATATTTAGTAAGTGTTAATGTTGATTTACAAATTTTATTTCCATGGTAATATTATCCCCATTGATCGAATATTTTATGACCATTAATGGAAAAATAAAATAAAATAATACCCCTTACGGATGAATGTAATCATTATGGATTTAAATATATGGAAATTATTTTTAAATTCAAGAATAAAATATTATAATGTGGTGGAATTTATCAGTAGAATTTTTGTCTAAGGATTAACTGAAAACATCTAAATTCATTTTCTAATAATATCACACTATATCAAAAATTTAGAAAAAATAAATTTTGGGGAGATATGTTGAAGGGTATAAATAATTGGGAAAATTCATTTTAATAAAATTTAGAAATTTTTTGAGATAAATAATGATGAATGTATATATGACCTTTATAGTTTTCATGGTATTCAAAAATCTGATTTTTTATTATGTTTATTTTGTTTTATTATTATTTTTATTTGGGAAAATATTTTATTTTGGAATATATAAATAGGGAATATAAATATTAGATTTATTATGGTTTTCTATGGATAAAACAGTGGGACCATTATGGAAGAATAAGTTACAAAACCTTTCATATTTTCGGGTTTTAGTTAATTCAATCATAGTTGGGGAGTTTTAAATTAATATTTCATTACTTTAAAATTTTATAGATTAATTTTCATACAAGATTATTCATATTGTTCATTATTTAATCTTGTTCTAACCATTATAGTATTAGACAATAGGAAATGAAATTTAATATTTTTATGGATATTATATTCATTAAAAATATGATTTCTAGATGTCAGACATTAAAAATGCATCATCTAACTAATGATGCACATATAAGGATGAAATAATTCATAAATAATGGGAATAAATATTATAATTATATTTTTTCAGAATTTTTATTATAATGGTAAAAAAATTACCATTTAAAAAAATTTATGATAAATATATCATGTATTATGTGAAAAGAATCATGAAATAACCAAGGTATGTATTTTAAAACACATTTTTAAATATTATTCTTATAAATTAACATGCATAATATATTTCGTAGTTATACGTAACAACTTGGATTTTTATGAATTTATTATTTTTTAATAAATTAAATTTCATTGATGCATTGTATTGCCTTCTACACCATGTTATACATACATTATACCCTAAAAAATATATTCATTCACTACGTGCCAAAATTATATTATCTTTTGGTATATAGAACACAATGTTTGTCTTGTGTTACATGTAATTTTGTGGTTCTTGTATATCTTACACTACACACAAGACTAAGTTTTAACGAAATATAATTATATTACTAAAGTATTATTACAGTTACCACCAATTTGATAGAATGATATATATTAATAATATTAAATAAATTTTTAAACCATTGTTTACCTATGTTTTTAAAATTAATTTTTTTATCAATAAATAAGAAATAAAAACTAAAACTAATTGAAAATAAGAGTTATGTTTTTATGAAAAAATAGGTTTAATGCTCACAAAGGGGTTTTATCATAATAAATCAAATTAATCAATATTATTTTGAGATATTAAATAAATTTTTATATTAAAAATGAAACCAAATATTTTTATATTAATATAATATGTTTTGGAAGAATAAAATAAGAACAAATCTTATTTTAGGCATAAGTAGATGTATTATTATTAAAGGTAGTTTTCTGCCTTCTAATCAAAGATTTATTTTAAAAATAATTTTTGAAATTATAATAATTTATTTTTGAAAAAATATTTATTACTTTTTAATTATTAATATCAATATTTACTTTGGGTGAATGTTTTTAATTAATCTGAACAGTTTCATTGTTGATTAATTTTGAAAAAAAATGAATTTTAATTGAAAACTATGTTTTCATAAAATATATTTATAAAGTGAACTTATATATTAAATTAGATTTAAAGTATATTTACATCACTTATACGTCTATTAATAAAATATTGGTCATTTAAACCAATTTCATAGTGAAACATTATATAAAAACATTTCGATCTTTTTAACATTTTCACATTAAAATCATGTTGTTTCATCACATATGGGAGATTAATTTTAAAATAATATCTTCTACTATTGTAACTAGTATTATTTAAAATTGATTCTAAATTTTGAGTAATAATAATTTTTATTGTCTAATAATTTCAATATTCATTTTTACTAAAGTGATTAATTAAAGTATATAAAATTCATTGTAATGATTAAGGGAAAAATGAGTTTAATTAATGATTGATCTTAGAATATAAGGATTAATAATGATACAAACTTTTTAAAAAACCTATTTTATAGCCATATATAAATATCACCCCTTAATTTCTCAAATTTTTTGTTTTATGGAAGCCTCTTGGTTGGTAAAAATGCTTGAGCATGAAAATTATTTTAAAAAATTCCAAGTGCATCCTTTTCCCCAATTTATAAAAGGGCACTCACCCCCTCACTATTTTACATCAATAAATATATTTATCCCATAAAATACCTTACTAAATAATCACACAAATTCCCTATAATAACCATATAATCGTCCCTTTTGTAATCCAACAAAGGAAACACCTTTTGATTACCAAAATGAGTTACCTAAAGAAGTGGTAGCATCCTTCATATGAAATTTTGTTTTAGTTCATTCTCCACCCCTCAATTATTATTATTCCATTATAATATAATAAAATCAGTATAACAAATATACTTATATGTTTTCATGTAGGGGTTATGACCTCCACTCACACACACATCTATCACATGGGATACACAATCATTGTTCATGGGTTTGGTGGGCTACGGCCTTGTGAACTAATGTCATTTATTCTTCCTTTACCATAATTTGTTTCCGCAAATAATGATTTAATACCTTTTTGTAAAAAATATATATAATAATTAAGATGTATTAATTTTTCATTAATTATTATATAACATGTACCTTCGTTCATTACATTTTTTTGAAATACTATAACATCATTTTTGGACGTTTGGACAACTACCACTTCAAAGCGATGTGATTTGTTCATGCATTACATGAAATGTGTCAATGTTGGGATTAATAAACTTGTATGGTCTATAAAAAATAATAAATATTTTGATATAATATTATATATATTCATTTTTTTATTTTATTTTATTTCCTTAAATACGACAAAATTATCCAAATAGTGTTCATCTGTACGTACAGCCAAACATCTCCATGAAAAGCATATCTAATTTTCTATTTCTATAAATTATATATTATTATAAATATAAATATATAAAATATCATTGAAATTTATATCATATTTTATATTATATAAATAATTAAATCAAGATCTATGTTATAATATCAATAATTAGAAGTCAAAACAAACACAAAAAACATAGTGGTATTCAAATTTTACCCAAGTGGTAATGGGATTTCCAAACACAATTTTATTTTATTTAGACTTATGCCTTATCCGAGAATCGTTTATTTTGTGTGGTCTATGAATTTATTATATAATTCTTATCCTTAGATTTATGGTTAATTACTAACCGATTTTATGTCCCCTATTTAATGTTGTATATTGTTTAAAATTTATGAAATCGGTACGGTAATTTTGCCTCAATTTCCCTATTTGAGTCACATGTTTGTTATGAACCTATAATGTAATAAAATTTGTATATAATTCCCATGGAAATATTGAATAATTAATCTCTTTATTTTAATGAAATTATAATATTCATTTAATTTCATTCATTCATTGTGAGTAAGATTCAATGTTACCAAAGGGGTAAGCGTTTGTTGCTATAATCAGATCGTTATTAGAATGGTATACAAATATGCTTACATTGATGACATTATAAGATCCAAAACTCAAGAAATATCATAATATTTCTTATACATTTGTTATTCATGATATGTTCTGGTAATGTGACTATTTTTTATTCTATTATACTTAAGATAATTAAGAAAAAAATTTATAAAATCTTAATTCATTTCTCATTTCAGTTAGAAATCGGTTATCTTAAAAAATAATCTTTTCATGGAAGAATATTTTTTAAATATAAATATTTTAAGAACAATTTATAATGGTTTTCAAAGTATCCTTTATAATTTTTTCAAGGTTATTTTCAATGAAAAATGTTTTTAAAATGTTATATATTTAAAAAATATATTTTTTCAACATAAAAAATATATTTTCATCAATAAATGATTTTAAAATATCCTTCTGTATTATTTTATATAATATATGACCTATGTTTGTCTTATATATTCCATACGTGGTATTTATTAATATAATACCATTTATATTCATTCTTTAATGATTTATGATTTTAGTGCATGATGTTTATGACATATTGTTCTCTTCCACAAGTTATATGCTATAGAACCCCACTCTTATTCACAAGTTATCATTTGATGAAATGATTTTAATCGATATCTAATTTACATTGGTAACAATACTATGACATATTAATGATACCATTTAACATCATAGGTTATAATATGATTATTGTTTTTTATCTTATGGAACATATATGTAGGATTTTATTATGTAATGGATAGGACTTATATCTCCCTCCAATGATTTTGATAAAGATATATATTTCATGGGATATACGTGGATAGAATGAGGAGTGAACTCGGTTCATTTATATGGGAATGATAAAATGGTTAAACTTGGATTATGATGATAGGGCTGGAAGGAGGAGAGAAATTAGTTCAGTATGATGGGGTGAGACAGAGAATTCAACTCAGTTCAGTAATACATTGCTAGAATGAGAAGTATGTTTGGATGGAATGATAAAAAGAATGAATAAGGCACAATAATTGGGAGAATGTTTCATTTTAAATATTTTATAGATTCAAAAAACCTCTCCTTTTTACAAAATGTTCCTTTCCATTTCTCTCAATGATTTTGGAGAAACAGTAATAAATAAAGAAAAAGAAAATATTTATTTATTGTTGTTCAGGGAACAAATATCCCATAGTCCACTCTACTACTTATCGACTCCAAAATATTGTTGATTTTAACTATGCCCTCTTATCCATTGACCTCTAAAATACAAAATTTGGTGCAGGAATTTTAAAACATTACAATAAAAAATGCCATACCTTCTGGTTGTTTTACATGGAACCATAAATCCTTTACATAGTCAAAGAAGATTAAACATGACAATGATAGATTCTGATAGTCCAAAACACCAAAAAATAAATATCTATTGTTATTTTATGGTGGAGATTAAAACTCATAGTTGTAGTAAAACCTTACACATATGTATTCATATCTTAAACAATGCACAACAACAAAATATATTTGTAATGTTGTGTGTGTTTTATTTTAATAATTAATATGGAAAACACCAGATAGAGGATTAAAAATTTATTTCTCCAAAATATATCTCTTTTGAGTCATTCATCATTCATGTAGAAAAATATTAATTAAAAAAATGATGTATGATTGATTGATAGAACAGTTTCACTTCTTAGATGACATATTAAAACTTTTATGTCATTAAAGTGTAGCTTGGAAAATAATGACTCGTATTTTTTATGTATATAACTTTTCTTTTACATTCATCTATTTTTATATTATAATATTATAGATAATTATATTATTGGACAAACACTCCATTTTAAACCAACCCCATAAATATCTTCCAATAAATCATTAATTTTAGAATTCAAAAAACCGATGATACTGCATAACATCCAATTAGTATATAAATTATTTACCTTATTAAATATTTTCCTTTAAACCAATCATGAAAAGGCTTTGATTTGGCCTTATAAGATATTTTAATTGATCCAAATATCTATCATGACAATTGCATAAATCATTGATAATATTGAAAATAAAAAATCATTAATTGAATAGTAAAACATTGGGTTCTGTCACATAAATAAAAAACATCAAACACATAGGGTTGGATACAAAAATAGGGTAGATGTACCATAATTATTTTCCAAAAATGTAGGACTGCTTCCAAACATTGGGTTCATAATCCATACTTTCCTTAGAATATATGGTATATAATCCATAGGTTTTTTTCCAAGCATAGGTTTGATTCCACAAGTTACACATGGAAACATAGGGTATGAAAAAAATTTCTATAAAATGTTAAAACGTGTTCCAAATACATAAATGAATATTTTTAATATATCAATTACTATAATATTATTCCAAAATAATTATTTCCAAAAATGATAAATTCTTCAAAATCAGATCAAAGATAATACCATAGAAACACAATTGTGGGTGTTTGTGAGCATCAAACCCAAAGGTAATTTATTGGAATTTCTGAATCAAAAAATTTTCAACAACTTCCCCATTTTTATAGTCTCAAAACAAATCTGAGAAAACATTTTGTAATAGAATTTAAAAATATATCAAAATTTTCACTTTATTTTATGTAATATTTCTTTTATTTATCAAGGAAAAAATAACCCCCATTATACATTTATAAAAACATATTCCCCTTTATAATGGTCAAAACATATTTCTCCATGTCAAGATTATTATAAATATTAACATGGTGAATTAAACTAAAACTATAAACATAATTCTATAGAACATTGCCACATAGATTCAATATATATATATATATATAACTTCTCCTTTAAATAATTAGAATTTGTAGACTATAAACTTTTATACAAACCTATATCCATTTTTGTGACAAGAAAAATAAAAAGTGTATAGATAATTTAAAATAACACCCCCCATATTTATTCTAAAATCATAGATAAAAATCAAAGATCGTAATAAAATTAACTAATTATTTTATAAAAATACGCTCAAAATCATAGAATATAAAACCATTGAGTAATTATTCGCTACTAAAAAATATTATAATTAAAATATAAATATTTTCAAAAATAAATATTTTTTGAGATAATTAAATATTATATACATTCCCATCTTAGAAGACTAAATAACGAAATTAATGAATTTACTAATAGTGAATAATTAATAATATTTTTGATAAAAAATATATTTGAAAAATATTAGATTTTATATTAAATGAAATTATTAGTATATAAGTGTTATAAATGAATATACTACTTGTCAAAACAATCCAAACATCGAAATTTCTCACTTAGAGTGGCTAAAACTCTTGACAGTTCTTCTAATCTGTTTGGATCGTCTACTATTCCTTAATATGAATAAGATTAATATTTTTCATCTACAAAAAGATTTAGCATGTCATGATCAAGCTAGTAAGAACTAGTTTTCTATGAAACTACATTTGACTTATCATTTCATCTTTAAAGTCGTAAATTTTTACTTTCGAGATCAAATTATCTATAATATTCAAATACTCCTATAACATATCAAAATCTATTGTGTATATTGATTCCTTCTGTCAATCTTCATATGAATTATTAGTTTCATATTAATTACCTTTTAGCATTACTTTATCTTTATTCATAGTTTCATCATTTAAAAGATTATTTTTTAAGATATTTGAGAATAATAGATTTCCATTGATTATTTTATAATAAAAGTTTTCTTCTAAAATTGAAGAACATGATCACTTATTTCTTTTCTATCATGTTTTAATGAAATTTTTGTGATTTATAATTTTAATATTATTACATCATAACATAATAATTTTACGAAGAATATTGTATATTTGGTTATGACATGATGCAAATGATGTTTCATTTTCTTTATCTAAAAAATAAAAAAAATAATTGTATATCATTTAAGAAAATAATTTTGTTTTCATAAAAAATAATATATTTAATAACATTGAATATAAATGATTTGAAACATTAATATATTAAAATTTAATAAAAAATGTATTTTAAAAATAACAAATTAATAATTTTGACAGGTTAGTTATATAATTAGTATAAACTAAAACAATATTTCAATTGAAAAGAATAATCTTTATTAAACGTTGATAAATAAAATTATTTTCCTATATAAAACAATTAATATACTATAAATATATAAATAATAAAATAATATACCTCCTAGATTAGTGACTTTAGTACTGAGGACATTTTGATAATGTACTACATTAGAGTTGTTCACTACATTTGAAGATAATTTAACATATATCCATCTATCAAAAACGTTAATATTAACAATTAATTATAGCGTTATAATCATGAAAAACTTATATTACAAGTAAATTATTATACCCATAAGATATTGGGTGGATTAGGGTTAGAAATTAAATTTTTTAGTAACAAAATATGTTCATTTTGAGTAAGAATTCTATTATTCAAGTTCAAAAAATAGTCATTGAAATAAACACTTTAAACTATAAAAATTTTAGGTTTTCTAAAATAGAAGTGATTTTCATAAATAAAATTTAAAACATAATGAAGAAATAAAATAGTTTAAATTTATTTTTAATTTACTGTACGAACAAAATAATTCTTACATAGTTTTGTTCTTTCACATTTCCTTCATATTCCGGATTTTTCTTTTTTATTTTATTTTTCCCAAATAATTGATTTATAATTTTTTATCATCTTATCACCATTCAATAGGCTAATTTTACAATATCAACATCATCTAATAGAACATTAATTTTATTCACTTAAAATAAAAATATTACCAAAGAATCATATGTTAAAACTATAATCTATTTTGAAAACATTTATTAGTATAAATGAATAGTATCATAGTGTTTATTAATAATAAACCTTAAAATAGGGAGCATGGATATTTGATTAATCTTCTCTAGATTTAAGTATTTCTTGATGTCTTTTATCTCAATATTTAACTCATTTTTACTTGATATTGTAAGTATATAGATGAAAATTTATATTTCACTTGTTGATATATTCATGAATAATTTATGACATTAACAGTAATTTTCAATATCTAATAGATCAATAAAATCATGGTCATCCAATAACAGAAATATAAAAATATAAAACTTCTTTTGAAGTCAATAGTTGATAGTAGATATAAAATTTTCATAAAGATAATATATTAGTAGAGCGATGCCTCTGATACAAATTGTTTGTTTGGGATGATAATAACGAATAAAATGTCACAGGACAGTTCTAATTGTGGTTTCAAAAACATTCATAGATTAATTACATTCACATATTCTAAACTCCAATCATTGATAAGAATGTTTCCTTTCTATTTCTCCCAAAAATGATCGAGAATTGGAAAAAATTAAAAAAATGATGGGTAGTGGTTCAAGGCACAAGTATTCCTTAGCCTCATCAACCAACACTCTACTCCATAAACATGGTGATTTTCAATAGGTCATATACTACTAATATCGTTAAAAAAATTACTGAGAGAAGTCAGTTCGAACCTTTACAACAAATACATTAAAAATCATTTTAGTTCATTTATAAGGAATAGTAAGTCATCCTCACATTGTATTAAGCTGAAAATTAACCATGACTATGCCCGAGTTGCAAAAAATACATTGAATAAACATAGAATTATTTTTTATGATACTGATTAATCATCACAGTTGTAGTAACAAATGACTGATGTAATTGGATCTTCAATAATTAACTACAAAAAAATTGATTTTTAATATCACATTGTATTTATTTAAATATAAATAAGTAAAAAATATACACATGCTTAAACATTTGTGTCTCCAAAGAGAATCATTAGTATATCTTTAATATTCTTATGGAAGAAGATAAAACGATAATGGGTGATAGCAGGGATAGAAAAAATAGTTGTAGTAGTGAAATGATAGATCAATATATGTATGTCTCCAAAGTGTATCTATGAAAGAAATGAAATACAGTTTTTTATGTATATCATCTTTTATGTATGTTCATATCTTTTTCAGTGAATAAAATATTTATATTTATATAGTAGTTCAAACAATCCATGTCAAACAAACTCTATAAATATATCAGAATAAATCATGAATATTTGAATTCAAAAAACATTGCATAGATTTCATAACATCCCATAGGAATGGAAACGATTTACTCCATTAAATATGAGCCTCAAAATTAATCATAGTGATCCATTGAATTAGTTGTAACTGATCTTTGAATAGATCCTAATTTCTTCTAGGGCCATTTGATAAACAATGATATTATCATACATTAAAAACTTCATCATTTAATAGTAAAATGTAGGGTTCCTTTAAATAATAGAAAACATCAAATGGGGGGGGTTTAAAATGTAGGTTTGATTACATAATTAGGGTTCATGAACCATAAATTTGTTTCATCAAGCATAGGTTTTATTCTAAATGAAAGGATCCAAAACCGTACTTTCCATACAACATTGGGTATATGATCTATACCCGATGTTCCAAATGAATTGTTTAATTTATATTCTATTCTTGTACACGTCTCGTATGGACATTATTTTTAAAATACTCTAAAACACATTCCAAATACATTAATTATTGTTCTTCATGGATCAATGACTTGAATATAATTCTATAATGAAAATTTACATGAAAAATAATATCCAGAAATTCACTTAAAAGAAAATTCATTAGTGAAAAATTTGGGTGTTTGTGAGCATAAATACCAACATGAAATTTATTAAATTTTTTGAAAATATGATGGTCAATAGAGTGAACATAGTTCAATAATATAGTGTTGGAATGAGGAGTAAAATCAGTTTAGTAATACATGTGTGGAATTAGAAGTGCACTCGGTTCAGTAATACAGGATCCGAAGGAGGAGGGTCCACAATTTAGTGATACCTTTATGGAAAATGGTGTGAACAGTTTTTAATAAAACATGGATGATACATGAATTGGTATTGGTTCAGAAATACAGGTCTGGAATGGGATGTGAACTAAATTCAATTATAAAAGGCTGGAATGGGGAGTGAACCTAGTTCAGTAAAGGACATTTTCCTCTAAATTGGTCATGGGGGAGAAAAATGACCATTAATATGATTTGGGAAGTGAAATCAGTCCACTATTATGGAATTGGAAATAATCCATGACTGATATATAAATCCTATAATATTTTCATGAGTCTTCTAAAATTCCATGTTTTATTCAGATGTTATGATTTCATGGATTATAATTATAATTCTATTATGTTTCAGGTATTATGTACTAATAAGATTTATTCCACGACTCTTGGTTATAATCTTTGATATATAAGGTATGATTTTATAATTTTATGATTATGTTCTCATTCCCTTATATTCATGATTAGGCTTACATATCTCCCATCTCTACCCTTACTGAGAATTAGATCACACGATTTCTTATGATTCTTTTCATAAGAATATAAATAAAATATTTAAGTAGGAATGTTAAATAAAGAAGATCATTATAATACATTTTGAATATCATTCACCAAACTAGAAGATTATGTTCCTAGTTTCCAATGAAACTAAACTATTATATTCCTTAGTCATGTATATTTTTGATGTTCTGAATATTCACATAAAATAATGTAATATACATGTTTGGTAATCATGGGTCACTAGAGTTTCTGTAAAAGGAAAGAGATAGTCCACCATGGAAAACTAGTACGCTACAACATTAGAGATCCCCCTTGGGATATTTATTAGGATATATATAGGGATATGTCTAATGGTATTCCTAATGTTTCATATATTTAAAATTAGTTTCATCATTTAGACATCCTATAGTTTATTTTTCATGATTATGTGGTTTTTTTCTATGATAAGTGTTTCTCACAATATTCTTTATGGACTTAGTCAATAGCTGGTAGTATAAGGATTTGGGTTAACATTGAGTGTTCCATATTTGGAAATATTGGGAATTATGAATGTATATTTCTTAAGAGGAAATGTCATGAATAGAATCAGTGATGTGATATAAGTATTGGTTATACTACTAAGGATAAAGACATTGTGAACAACATGTGAAATGTAAGGGATGGTCTTATAGTATTTTTATATTAAACATATGAGAATTTATTAATTTTAGGTTAAGGAATATTAAAAAAGTATTCATATTCCATATTCTATGAAAAGGGTTACTTAGGAATAAGACCTTGAAGCCAGTGATGTGATTTAAGAATAATGTTGGATGATAAAAGATTTTATATTTTGGAATTTAATTATTATGTTATATGAATCAGAAAATATATATTTATCATCAGTAAAAGTTTTCCATAGGGAAATTAAAAGGATATTTTGAATGGTGGTGATGATATAGAAAATTGATTTAATAGAAAAATGGTATTCTTATTAAGGGAATTTATCCCTTAATTGGTTTCTAATGTTGAGAAAAATGATATTTGGATAAATAGAATATTGATATGTATAATGTAATTTTTATTGTACTAACTACCATAGAACATGTTATTGATTTTTTGAAATAGTGGTCTATGTTATCATATATAAAGTTTTAATCTTTTTTTTTGGATTTATGTAATAAATCTAATAATAAATAGAATAATAAATAATGCATCTTTTAAAATAAATATGGTAATTCAAGTTATTACGATGTTACAAGATAAATAATGAAAATGATATTAACATGATTGTTATGTGAAAATAAAGAGAAACTTTATGATAAATTAGGGAAAAATGTGAAGCTGATATTGAGAAATTTAGTAACCATCTTCCTAAAGATCTTTATTATTATCATTTGGAAGGGTATTAAGGTTAACCATTTATGGAATGGTTTATGTAAAACATTGGATGAGGATTTAGAGATTAATTCATCATATCACAATGTTTGGATTTATTCATACTGTAGAAAATGTGCTAAAAATATTGACATGATGTAAATTAATGACACATTGGATGAATTGACATTCTATATATGGATATCTTGATATATTAGACATTTAGGAATGGAAAATTCACCTTCACTCCCTTCAATAAGAGATAAAGTATGAATTGATCAAGGAACAACCAAATGGTGAGATTATGCATTTGTAATTGGACGAAATCCTGTAAGTATTTCCTTTTGATAAAATTATTCAACTTTGTTAAATGGATCGTAAAACCCAAAAAAATCATTATCCAAGTGCCATAATTTCCAAGGAATCAGATTATAACATGTATCATTGTATATTTATGGTTTAATGATTATTTAATTTTTATAGATCACGCACTTTTGATGATAAATGATTTATATCACTTCATATCTATACATGATTGTTATTGTTTCACTTCTAATTCCTTTTTTACAAATACCACAAATGTTATCTTATATGTGAAAAAAATTACGAGTTACATTGGGTAACTGTTATGCTACAAAAGTTCCCTTTTTTAAATGATTTTTTAATTAATATTTACAATGTGGTTTTTAAATAAATGGCCTTTCAAAAATTAAAACATTGATGAACGTGTTGTATTTTGAATGAGAAATTAATTTGTTAAGGGGAGTGAAATGTAACACCCTGAGTTTTTATAAATTAATTATTTTTTAATAAATTAAATTTATTTTATGGATTTCATTGCATGCTGAAAATTTGTATTCATTATTTATATGAAACGTTTTGATAGTATTAGACTACACACAAAACATATATTAACTATGTTACAGAAAAAAATTATGGATTGTTTTAAAAAAATATCAATATTCTTCTGTATCTTGCATTCTATACACGACAGTGTATTACCTAACTAATATTTTATTGTTTAAATATTTCTACAGTTACCACATATCCATGGGAATGGAATATATGAATAATATTAAATAAATTGGTAAACCAAGGTTTAGAAATTTTAAAAAAATTAACACTTTTTTATTATTTTATTATTTATGTTTGACTAAAATATAAACCAATCAAAACTAAAGGATGCATTTTTATGAAAAATAAACATTTATTATAAGAAAAGAAATATATATAAATAAAATTAAATTTATAAAAATTTGTTAGATATATTAAACATACAAGTATGTTAATAATTCATTGAATTTTTTTTACATTCATCCAATAATATTTATAGGTTTGAAATAAGTACAAATCCAATTTTAGTCAAAAAAATGTTTTGTTATTCTAAAAGGATGTTTCAATGCCTTATAATGAATGGATTTTTAATGAAATATAGTTAAAAAATTTATAATATTTATTTTAAAAATGAACACAATTCATTATTCTTTAATATCGAAATATACTTTGTGTGCATTTCTTGTATTTTTTATGAAGTTTTATTTTTTTAATGAATAGAGAAAAACAATGGAATTTAATTTAAAACATCATTTTCATATAATATATAGATATAGTTAAATTATATATTAAATTATTTCTAAAGTATATTAAGATAAATTAAAAATATATTATTTCAATATATGAATTTTTTATCCTTTTTTAATTACAATCGTATATAAAAACATGTCAATCTTTTAAACTATTTCATATTAAAAACTTTTGTCTCACCCCATTTGTGGGAATAATTTTAAATTAATTTATTATTTTACATTTATTAGAGTATGTAAAAATTTATTTCATTTTTTGATGAGAATTTTTTTTAATTTAAAATCATTTAAACTTAATATTTGACCAAAGATATAAGGAAAGGTGATTAATATTAATTACAATGACTATGGTAAAACTAGTTCACCAAACAACTACACATAGAATATAGGGTTTAAAAATTATCATTCACTTTTAAAAACTAATTTTATATTATTTTTTATAACAAAACCATATAAGGATATAGCTTTGGGTCTTATGGAATACACTTTTTTGATAAAATGTAGAGAGAAAACATATTCTTTTCAAAAAAAATCAATTGTGCCCTTTACACCACTTATAAAATGGAACTCACACCCCTCACTTATTCACAACTATAATGCTCTTTTATGAATCTATACAAGCCCAAATATGTTATCAACTTGACTCCATTCATCTTAGAAACCTACCCTTGTGCATAAATCCAACCAAGGAATCCATTTGTTTTAAACAAATGGATTTTCTGAAAGAAGAGTCAACATCCATTTAAAATCACTTTTATTTTATTTATTTCTCCACAACCTCAATTATTATTATTAAATAATTATATAATGAACTAAATATATGAAATGTAAATATATTACGTTATATTAATGTTATAATCTACACACACACACTTCAATGAAATAGGATACACCATCATCATTTGTGTGTACAGCAGACTACCTCCTCGTGAACTGATGTCTTTAGTTCATCTATTACCACATTTGACGGTCATAATTAATGATGTACATAAATATTTTTGTTATCTATATATTATATTTTTTATATAATTATTCTTATTTAATTATTATATAATATATAATTTTATTTTATCCATTTTGGGAGAATACGAAAACCTAGTTTCGGGACGTGTGGTATACCACTTCCTCAAAGAGATTTGATTGGTTCACACATTACATAAAATGTATTAAATATGTTTTCTATAACCATATGTAATATATATTGTGTAATTATTCTACTATAAATATAAAATTGATACACATATATTTCATTTAAATTTATTTTTTGATTATGAAATGAAAAAATAAAACGGAGTTCTTGCGTATGTACAGACTACCATCTCTATGAAAGGTGTATCTTATTTTATATTTTTTTATTATATAGATTATTTAAAATAAATATATATATATATAATAAAAATGAAATTTATATCATGTTTTATACTTTTATAATAATGATATCATAATATATTTGATATGATCAAGAATAAAAAGTCAAAACATATACAAAAAACAGAGAAGCTATTACCCGAAACATAACATTGACATTAATTATTTCTATAAAAGGTTAATATTATTTAGTAATAAAATCATATTGTGTGATATATAATAATGTGAGTGTTTTTTTATTTCTGAAATACCTATATTTATTATATAGGAGTTTTGAAAGTGTATGAATAAATTCAATACATAATGTTTGGGGTTTCGTCACAATTTACATTCCACTGTGATTTATTTACCTGTGTGAATATAATTATGTTAATATGATGTATATAACTCCATATGAAAAGTTAAATCATAAATATAAATTATATCATGGTATTAAATGTGATGTTTTTGTTATTAGTTCATGAATCTTCTTATTCAAATGTTACACAAGTCGTAAGGGGTTTTAAGTCTCAATTTTATTTCTATGAGTTACATTCCTTACTAATCCCTCATTTCATTTATGTGGTGTATAAACAGACCATGACTTTGTTATATGGTTATTATATTGAATTTAGGGTTATATACTTATCCATTTTAATACCTCAATTTCAAGGCTTTTATAGTTCATGAGTATCAAAATTTGTATAGTAATTTTGTATTAACTTTTCTTTTTGAGACATATGGTGTGTTATAGACCACGATTAGTTTTCAAGATGTGTAAACGTCCCTTAGACGTGTTGTATAATGAATATATGTAATTTCATTTTATTTTAATCTTCTATTAACTTTATTCTCTAATGGGGATTATGATTCAATATTACTGATGTGGTGTGATTTTTTAGCTACAATCCCATCATTTTCAGGATTGTTTAGAATTATGCTTCATTTCTGAAATCTTTTAATTCAGATCTAAATAACACTCATAAATTTTATTCTCATCTGGTTATTCAAAGTAAATTCATGCAATGTGACTATTTTAACAATATTTTTTTATATAAAATAAATACAAATTTTTTTAATAAAATATAACTTTATTTCTCTTTTTCGGTCCGGAATCTGTTTAATTCACAAAAAATGTTTTCAAGGAAAATAATTATAAAAAACTTTGCATTAAAAATTCTTTTAAAAGTATTTAAAAGTTACATTTAAATGTTTCTATTTTTCTCAGTGAATGATGTTTTCAAAATATTATATTTAAAAAACCCCTTTTTATCAATGCTAAAACGAGGTTTTCCTCATGTTATTTTTAAGGATATTTTATATTTTTTTCCATCAACGATTACATCATTTGGTGTTTCCTATTGCTTACTAGGGATTTGATTCAATAGTAAACATTATTTTATTTTTTTATTGGTATATTTTATGATGGAATGATGATTATGAAACATGTTTCTGATCCATTGGCTATATTATTTTGAAACTCACTTCTTTATAGGGGTTCTTATTTGATGAGATGATTGTGATGACATTCAACATTCCAAAGGATATGGTATGTTGTATAAAATAATGATTATAATTTCATATAATGGGTTCTGGTATAATTATTGTTTATTATCTTATGGAACATGTATGCATGATTTAATTATATGATGGGTGGGACATATACCTCCATTCAATGCATTCGATAATGACTTATATCTCATGAGACAAACATGGCTGGAAGAAGGAGTGATGTCAGTACAGTAAAACATGGCTAAAATGAGTAGTTATTTCTGTTCATTATCATAGGGGTAGAACACTAACTGAACTCGGTTCACTAATATATGGTAGAAATGATGAGTGAACTCAGTTTAGAAATACAATGTTAGAATGAGGAGTGCACTTAGTTCTGTAATACGAGGATTGAATGGTAATTGAACCTGGCTCAACAATAGAGGGTTGGAATGTGGGGTGAACTTAGTTCATTGATATAAGTCTAGAATGGGGAGTGAACTTGATCTAGAAATACATGGTTGGAAAAAAATGTGAACCTGATTTAGTAATATAGGGATTGAATGAGAAGTAAAGAAAGATCAGTATTATAGGGCCATAACTAGAAGTGAACCTAGTTTTGTAGTGGAATGTTTCCACTGAGATGGTATTGGGAGTTAAAATTTACTATTAATATGTTTTGGAGAGTGACCCAATTCTAATAAGATGGTTTTGGAATAAATCCTTTACTATTATGGATATCATTTTATATGATTATGTGTATATTACAATTTTTGGTTTTATTCATATGTTATGATTTCATGTCTTTTGTTCTCAATTACCTTATTATTTGTACATTAAAAACTACCATTATGTTTTCCATTACTCTTGATTATGATCTTTTATATGAAGGGAATGATCATTAAATATAATGATCACTTTCTCATACACTCATTCTATTGATTACGCATACATATCTCCTTTTTTTACCCTTACTAATCATTAGATCCCACCACTTCTTATGATTTTTTTCACTAGGTAATAAACAACGATATTGATTAGAAATACTGAATGGGGTATATATTTAGGGGTGATTTTGAATATCCTTAAACAAATTAGTAGAATGTGTTCACAGTTTTCAAAGACACAAAACAATTACGGTCCTTAATCATTCACTTTTTTGTTATTCTAAACATTTATCTAAACTGATGTAAAGCCATGTATATTAAGCCCAAGTCACCATATTACAACACCTATAAATTATAACATATGGGTATGATAAAATAATTCATCCGGGTCAACATCTTTCTCCATAAGTAACATCAAAGAAAAAAGAACTTCAAATATATTTATAAAAAATATGAATGATTAAGTATGAAAATTAAATCCCATCCATTTAATTAAAGAAAACTAATAGGGTTAACTAATTTAATAAATATATGTATATAATAAACAAATGATACTTTTAATACGAATGAAAATCAATTTTCTACCTCAAATGATGAATAATATAATTTATTGTTTAAAAAATTAAATTTATTAAATTATCATATTATGGGATTCACATTTATAGATCAAGGGTCATATAATTAATGATAAATCATTTTTTATATTAATAATTTGACAAAACCAATTTATTTAGTAAATTATATTAAATAATAATAGTAATAATAGTAAATATATAAAAATGCCATTTTCCCACTAAATTTTTTTTAAATTATATTTCTTGAATTAATTAAAAAATTGATTTTATAAATTTTTTAATTTGAAATTAATAAAAATAAACAGGATTTTTGAATTTCATATATAAAAATATTCAAATTATGAGTGTTATTCCATTTTAAAAATGTCTGTGTTTAGTAAAATAATACAGTTTTCACAATAATATATTAGAATGATCTTGAAGTTTATAAAACCACATAATTAATAAAATATAAATTCTAGGATTAAAATATATAATTTATGTATAAAATTATGCATTTAAAATAATCTTTGAACATAGAAAACCTGTGGAAAAAAATTTTGTAGCTAATTAAAATGTTACCTTATTAAATAAATGCTTTAGGTATTTTTATTTAAAATTAACTATTTTTAAAGGAGATTGGATTAATAGTTGACATTAAATCCTCATAAAATAAATTTTTGTTATATTAAATAAATTTATGTCATTAATGAAATTAAAATACCTTAAAAATTACTTATCATGTTATTTTTTAGCTAAAATTCACATTCGAGGATATTTTTATTTTCGATTTTTAAAAAATTAGGATAGAAAATTTCACTGTAAAATCATACATTAAAAGTAGAAACATATACTCATTATCCATTTTTCACAATATAAAATTCTTTAAAATAAATAATGACTTTTCTTTATGAAAAATCGTCAGAATTATCCCCTTGATATGATAGTTCTATATATTACCCATTAAACCAGGTGAATGAAAATTTCAAAAATGGAATGGGCACAAAATCCTTGTAGGGGATATAAAAATAATGGAAAATATAGTTAAGAAATACATGAAAAATCATTTCAATTTAAACTTTATCATCAATTTTCTTTACTTATTTGAAATATAAAATTATAACATAAATGCCAAAAACACATTTTTTCTCAATGAAAATAACCAAAACCAATTAGAAGCAATTAAAACTCATTTGGGGGACATGGAGATTAATATACAAAAAACCCATTTCAAATTACTATCAACCGGAATAACCATATTACTGACTTCCTATTATGTTATTATGGGCTTACCCAACAATATCTCAACCATCCCATATTAAGTTATAACGGGCTTACCTGATGTTATCTGGGCCACCCCATGATATGTCGAAATGGGCTTCCTGAATGATATATGGGAGAGCCCAGGTAAAGTTGTGGTAATATTTCCGTACATAATATAGGCTAGCCCGCGTATATTATTTATTGGGTTCAGCTATTCCTATAATTATAAAGTACCATATAATTAATAAAATAGTATCATCATAAAACGCATTGAAAGACTCTTTTAATACCGTATGAAAACTTATTTGTATAAATATACCCATTTATTTTAAAGTACAATTTTCAATTCCAAATTACCCAAAAATGAGAATAATGATTTTATTTCATGAAAAATTTGATTCTTTAAAAGGAATATATATATTAAATAATGGCCATCAATTTTTGAAAATTAATTTTATCGATGTACATTTCAAATATAACATTTCCTTTATTTTATTTCTAAAAGTTTAATATAGAACATGTAGAAAACATTATTTTTTTGAAAAAAAATAAATAAAATTAAAAAACAATTTATATTTTCCTCTATATATATAATAATATCACTAATATTGACATGGATGGAAAAAAATTGAAATGAAACCATTAAATATTTTAAAATATATTTTTAAATCAATGTGTCCCATGCATCATTGAAATACCTGAATCCTAAAACTTGTTAAATAATGACATTAAAAAAAGAAAATAAATATCATTATAATGGATGAAATTCAAGATGTAACATTTGGAATGGTCTTAATATTCACCTTATAAAGTGTATTACAACAACATATTTCTCAATGAAAGGATATAGAGATGAGGTCCCTTACCCTAAGTCTGACTCATCATGTACATTCTTATTGTTACTAAATAATAAAATTATGTTAATTATTCAATATCATGAGAATTATTTTTTTACTTTCATTATTACTTTTTTATCACTTAATATCGTTTTGTGACAATTACATAATTATTTATGTTCACATTGGACGTTTTCACGATATTCAGCACGTTAGTCAAATATGACATTGGTATGACATCTATAGTAAAATTAGTCATTATTCCATTCTCTATATACTATAATTCATGAAATAATATTCAATTTTAAAAAATAATTATAATTTTATATAAAATCATTAATTTTTGTTTTGAAAAATTAACTATGTTTCCATCATCGAGATATAAGTCGTACGAACACATGAGTATGACTTCAATTTTTCAAAGATCATTGTGAAAAAAGGTAGGTATTTTTTATATTTATGAATTTAAAATAATACAATAAATATCATATTAATACTTTAAGTATACTTATATATATCATCCATGCGATGTGGTGATAAACCCGAATCACATCGCTTTGTGGAGGTGATAGTAACCACTTACGAAAAAATGATGTCATCAATTTCATGTACATGGAATGATAAGAATATAAATGAAATATTATATTTTTATTATGATATATATTTTATTATTATCATATATAATCTTTAATTGTATCATTAAAATTATTCTTGAGATATAGTGATGGAAAATGATCTATATCACTTTGTAAGGTCGTCGATCATTATTCATATGAATAGTAATCATTTTCTCATTTAATGGATGTGATGAAAAATATAGTTGATTATATTAACATAATAAAATATAAATATATTTAGGATATTAGAGTAATTATTCCTTTTTGGTTGGAATTTTTTTTAAGATGTTTAAAATGGAAAAAAACATAAATACTTGATCAAAAACGATACCTCTTATTTGGATGGTATATATTTATTAGAAACATAAAACATAGAAGGATGGTGATCTACCAAAAACAATGAATCCATAATCTATGGAAGGAATCTTAAAAGGTATTTAGGTGGATAAATATGAATCTAGGTAGTGTTTTATGTGTATTGAAATTAGAATAATGGGTGCCCCTATATTGGAGAGGGGAGGGGCACTATTCAAATTCTTCAAATTATTAAATAAATATATATTCATTTTATTATAAAACATCTTCAAACGGATTTATTTAGATGATAGGATGATTATGTTTCTATATATAGTCATATAATATAAATTATAAATGTTTTGAAAAAAAATAATCTGTATCTTTATGTTTTAAGCCTTGTTTAACCACTTTAAGTCCTGTCATGAAATCATCTAATTTACACTTTGATGGTTATTATAATTAAAATAAAATGAAAAATCCCAATAAATGTGTCGCTTATGAAATTTTAGTACTTATATAATTAATTTGGAAAAAGTATATATTTTTATGAATTTTATATCATTTAAGAAAATAGTATTTTTAAAAAAATATCAATACTGTAAATTTTTACACTATTCATTCAGTATCATTATAAAAATATCATAACATAATATCATCAAATAAATTATTTTAAATCATAATTAACATGTTTAATTCATCAAAAAATTAATTTATTACTATATTTCTATCATATCATATTTATTATCATATTTGTAATATTATTTATTTGATAGTTCCTTTAATTAATCAATTATTGTAACATCATTAAGTATGCCTTTCAGTTATATATTTATTCTATAAAAATTAATGATGAATTATAATGATGAATATATTCATAATATATTTATAAATATAGTTTAAAGTAGAAAAATAAATCTTATATAACCCCATATTAAAAATATTTCTCTTGTTACAAACAAAAAGTATGTTAAAATTGACTTTTCTTTGAATTTAATATTATAAGAGTCTTAAAGTCATCCAAGTTCCTAAAATAGCTCAAAAACATCTCAAAGAATATTTTATCCTACAATCAATCATAAAATAAAATTAGGACAACTGTTAGGGCAATTTTTTCTATTTATAATACTATTTTTACCCTTAATTAACTGATTTACCCTTAAATGTGGTAATAAAAATTAACAATGTTACTATTCATACTATTTCTCAAAATATAATGGATATATTTACTAAATTTGGACCATGTTATTATAAAAATTATTCAATTTCAAAAAATTGAAAAAACAATTGGCTCGATTTAATTTAAAATTAATCTCATTGAGGGATCCAGAAAACAAGTTTTTAAGGTGAAATCTTTCAAAAGATAAAAAAATTATACAATAATACATTTTTTTTAATTTATTCAAATTACATTTATTAGATTAAATAATAAAATATTGATCTAAATATACATTAACTTTATTAAAATTTAATTTATCAAAATAAATGAATTAAACAGAAAAACTGATTTCAATTTAAATACAGCATTTTTACATTATTTATCAGAAATAAATATACTCCGAAAAATGCAAAAAATTAAAACAAAGTGAATTTTTATACTCCTATATAAAATAAGAAGTTTTTCTTTCTCAAATAGAATATATAAAAGTTATAAAAATAATATTTAGAACATGTGTGCCATCAAAAGGTGTTAAAACTTCTTTCTTAGAAATTACTTATTTTATATTTAAAATTTTATTTTTTGTTTTATGTTGTTATAAAAACACATAATATTAATTTTAAATATTAAATTTAATATAATATATATATTTTTCATTAATATACTACTAAAAGAGTGATTTTATTTTTTATTTTTAGAAAACACAATTCTACAGATTAGAATAATTTTAAAAAAATAATTTCCATTCATTTTGAATAAAATTATTATAATTTATAATAAATTGGTCAACACAGGTTTAATTATATATACATGTGTAAACCAGATTTTTTTAATTCATTTAACCTTGTTCATAATAACAATTCTAATAGTTATGTGAAAAATTCCATATCATAAAAATATTTAGTGGTTCGTTTAAACTTGATGTTGTTTTTCATGTATGCTATTGAACATAGTTTTCCCTTTAAAAAAGAGATGTTACCTTATCCCCCCCCCCCTCACCTTAATAAATTTTAACATATAAAATTTATATCGTGATAATAATCATGGTGTTTGAATTATCATAATACCTTTTTGGAAATCCTACATCAGAAACAAGGTCAATAAAATTTTTAGTTCAATATAATGAAAGGGAAGTATGAAATTAAACTTTGATAAAAAATACTATGGTTATATTTAGGAAAACAAGGACACAGTAGATAAAATTAAATATTATTTTCTAATGGAGATTTATTTGAAACATGGTCATGAAAAACATAATAATCACAAAACCATAAATTTACGATGTGTTAAAAGGTCAATAATTACTTATTAAGAAAATTACATAGATAAATTTTATGTTTAAAGAATATTTTAATAATGTTAAATATTATATTACTACCTAAACTTTGAATATTAGGATTTTTACTTACATGAAAATTTTAGTTTCATCCTTCAATAAATTACCACCCCAAACTCATTGTTTTCTCTAAATGATGAGTATTAAAAATTAATTTTTGCATGCCTAAAACAATATAATAATCTTATAGATAATCACATAATCCACAAAATATTAACTATATATATATATATCGATATTATGTTATAAGAAACTAATCAAAACGAAAAATTTTAGGGATAACATAAATTAATTCAAAAAAAAGAATAATACTCTATAGGATTTAAATCTACATTAATATCCAAAATTCCAAAATGACACCCAAAGAAAAACTTATATCATTCAAAAAATAAATATCTTTAAAACTCATCAAAAATATTCTAGACTAAGTCTGAAACCCAAAAATAATAATTATTTGATCATATAGTCTTCAAAATAACATCAATAACTTTTAATGTCTAATAACAAAAATGTAATTTTCTAAATCGATTAATAACTATAATATGATAATTATTTCCATAATTAACCAGAATAAACATAAAATAATATTTTCCACCAAAATATAGTTAATACTTTTTTTATCTAATAAGATAACACATCATTATATTAACTTTAATCAAATAATGCTCAATAAATTGAAAACATCTTCCAAAATAAAATTAATTACTTAATCACATAATTAATTTCCAATCCCAATATTATCTATTTGATAAAATGTATATTCCCAAAATCTTATTTTTCTTCAACCCTAAAATCATTTAAAAATAAATAAAAAATCATACTAACTGGTGCATCATGTAGTCAGGTGGTATGTGATGCACCGTTGTCACCCTACGGTTATGGGCTCAAAATTGACAGCCTTGTCTGATACGATGGGTTTCCATCCATCATGTGATTTGTACTTTTTATAAATCTGTATAATTATTATAGTATTCCATAAATATTATAAATCCTTAAAAATAACCACAAATTTTTTTAACCTCATTGGTTATCTCATACCTTTAATTTTGCATCCCCAAATTTATTAACCAATAGTTGCATAAAAATTGAACGTATCCAAAAACATTGTTAGTGACATAAAATTTCATAACATAATGCTTAAAAATGGTGTTGAAGGTATTAAAATTATAATAAAACATATAATTATAAACCCATGATAATATAATAAATATCATATTTATATTTTAAATATAATTATATATATCATCCTTGTGATGTGGTGTTGATAAAATCGCAGTGTTTCATGGTGGAGATAGTTCACACATATGCACAAAAGGCGTTGTGATTTTTATGTTCATGGAATTGAATAAATTAATTGTTATGTTATATTTCAAAATGATATATATTTCATTTATTTCATATATATAAATTTATTCCCATCATATTATCCATTCTTGAGCGACGGTGATGGAAAACACATTTTATTAGCTCGTGATGGGGTAGTTCATTGTACACATGAATGATTATACTTTTACAATTAAATGGATGTAGAGATATATTTAGATGAATATATTAACAAAATTAAATATAAATAGAGTGAGTATACAGTATTTATTATTTCAACTTGTTTTAATAATATTTTAATGGTGTATAAGAAGAAATAATATAGAAAACATTACTAAAAATGATTCCTCTTCCTCAGATGATCACCTATGATTAGAAACATAAAAAATATAAGGATGCTGTTCTACCTAAATTAATGCCTCTATAATATTTGTATAGATTATATTGATAGATTTTGTAATATATTGTTAAAAAAATATGTGATTAAGTGTATTGAAATGATATGAATGGTCCCCTTTTATAGGAGAGGGGAGGGGAACTCCATGAATTGATCAAATTATTAAATTAATATAAATAATTTTTTATACCAAATGGATAAAAATTTAATTATTTTTAATATAAGATGATAAGGTGCCAAAATAAATTCACCCAATGAAAATTATACATTATGTGACTATTTTATTAATCTATATCTTTTTAACCCTCATTTAACCATTTTAATATTTACCATGACATCGTGTAATTTACAATTAAAGGGTTGATATAATTAATATAAAACGTCAAAAAAAACATAAATGAGTAATTAATGAATTTTTAATATATATATCTATCATTTTGATGAAATTTATATTTTAATTAATTTTATATCAATTAAAAATTTCTATTTTAAAATATCATTAATGTAAATTTTGGCACTATTCACCACTTTCCTTTTATAAAATATTATTCAAGAATTATGTCATAGAACAAACACATTTAACTCATCAATAAAATGTCAGAAGAATAAATAAAATTGTTTTATGACATTAATTCTGTCAAATATTATTTATTTTAAAATAATTAATGTCATTTATTTGATATTTCCATTAGTCAAACAATTACTGTATCATAATTATGTTAGCCTTTAAGCTAATTCTATCATGCATAAAAATTAAATATAAATTCTTGTGATTAATATAAATTTTTTATATTTCAATGTATTATTTAAATTATAATATATCCCTTATATAACCCCACATTAAAAAAATTGACTTGTTATAACATAAAGTATGAAAAAATAGACATTTCATCGAATATAATACTATAAATGGTTTTAAGTCATCCAAGATGCTCCAAGAGCACTAAATATAGGTCCGATGATGATTTTTTTCAAGAATAACACATCCAATAAAATTTCTACTTGTAGTAGTTTAATTCTCTATTATTTATAATAATATTATTGTACTTAATTAGCTGATTTCTATTAACCCAGTTAATAATATTTACCAATGTTATTATTCATTTTTTTCAAAAAATAATATATACCTATTTAATAAATATTGAGCTTATGATTCCAAATTTGGAATCAATTTTTAAAAATTCTAAATAGACAATCAGTTATAATTAATATAAAACTGACCTCACTAATAGATCGATACAACAAATTTTTAAAGAAACAATATTCAAAATATTAAAATGCTATTACATACAAATAAAATATGAAATTGATTCCAATTACCTCAATTATATTCCATGATTAAATATTTACCAAAATATTGTTTCAAACATGTCTAATATATATTCTAAAAATATAAATTATTCAGGAAAAAAATCTGTTTTCAATTAAAATAAATATATTATTTCAGTATTCATCAAAACATATTTCTTATACTAAAAGTACCAAAAATTCAATCAAAGTAAATTTTGTTCCTCCTATTTCAAATAAAAAATTTATTTTGTAAATTGGAATTTTTAAAAGTATAAAATAATAGATATAAAATAAGTGCACCATCAAAATATTGTAATATTTATTTATTATAAAAGTACTTCTTTTATATCAAAACTGGATTTGTTCTTATATCATGAATTGAAAACACATTAGATGAATGTTATATATTATATTGGATATTATATATATATATATATATTTAATATAATCCAACAACAATTATTTAATTATTTGATAATATAAAACAATGTTGTGATCATTTAAATAGTGTTTAAAATAATATATATTTTTATTTTAAAAGGCTTTTACAATAATTTAAAATTAATTGATAACTATAAAATTAGTTATAAATACATGTGTAACCCATTTTTTTAAATGAGTTAATATTGACCATACCCTATCATTCTAATGGTTATTCTATAACTACCATTTTAAAAATTAATATTAAGTTGTTTTTTTAAGCTCAATGTGGCATATCATGTATGATATCAAACATTTTTATTCCTTTTAAAAACTCAGGATGTTAAAATTAAATTCGTATAAAAGGTAATTTAATCTAATATATACAGTTAAATCTTTAAAAAATATTTATAAATTATAATTACTTGATTGTGTTTATTTTTTTTAAAAAAATAACGCTTCACACACATATATATACTATTTTAAAAAAATTAATTCAAATTTTTAAATTAAAATTATCAAATTAGTTAAAAAATAAATATTTTTATTAAAATTAAAATTAATTTCTATAGTTACTAATTGAATACCAAGGTAAAAATAAAGAGTTTTAAATTATGATTAAAATTTTTTATATACTAAATCATATAGAAAATATTTATAATTCAATGGATTATATTAAATTGAACACAAATTGTTTCCCCTACACTTTTTCAATTTTTTGGTCTTTGGAAGTTGAATAGTAATTGTTCGTTTTTAAAATTTTTTTATACTCCCAAATATACCCTTCCCTTCACATATTATATGGTAATATCTACTCATCTTTAAGACATAACAATCCTTATAATTAATCATTTAAAATATATAATTTTAATCCACCCAAAACCATATCCCATGATAGTAATCCCATGGTCACTTATAATTAGCCTAATCCATTCAAATTCAGGCAGACTTCAAAGGAAAATACACATCCCCAACCTGAGTATTATAAACTACTATGTTTAATTATTAATTATATTTTTTAAAAATGTATTTTTTCGACACTAATTTAATGATATTATTATAATTTATATACTGCAGTTTTACTAAATTAATGATATTTTTTTGTTTATTCATATACCCCATCCATTAATAAAATACTATTGTTCGTGAGTTATGTGGGAAACTATATATGCATCACAATGTGTTTATTTTACCTTCACAACATAATATGGTTGGAAATATTGATGTTCTTAATGTATATATATGATTGTTATGATATCATTAAGATTTGGTATGAAAAAATTAGATAACCTATTAATAAATTTGTCAAAAATTGATTTTTTTTAATTTAATCATTTAAAATAAGTGAACTAAGAAGAAAATGAATCCTGGGTTATGTGTAATGAATTTATATTATATATATTGTATTTATAATTTGTTAACAAATAATATATCACAATAATAAGCACAAAATATTATCATTACACTTCTATTACAATCATATTACAAACAAAATACCACATAATCATTCATTAAATCGTGGTAGCTTATGGTTGGATGGGTTTTACCACATAATTGAACAATTCTATGAATTTATATCATTACTCAGAACAGAAAAATAATTACTAGTATAATATTATTAATATGTTTGTGTGTGTGAATAATGTATTTATGGATATTTGATATCAATATTTAATTTATTTAATAATAAAAGACACTTCAATTATCAAGAATTACTAAAACATGTTGGTTTTCGATTTCATCATCAAGGGTAAAGCTTAAAAACTTATTAAATTATTTTTAAACATCAAAATAGTTTAAAAAATATCCATACAATTATTTTTTATTATATTTTAAATATTTTTTCATTTAAATTAATGAACCCAAAAACCATCATTATAAAACTAGTATAATGTTCAAAACTATAAACACACAATGTAGAAAATAAGAAGAAGTAATATTGGGGAGACTATTTATGATTATTTTGAGAGAAATTATATAAGAGTAAGTTCATTAAATAAAAATGTAACATTAAAAAGTTGATAAATGAGAATAAAATATGTTCATATAATTATGGAAAAGATGTAAAATTTTATTCTCAATTTCCGTTAATTGAGACATCTTTTTTTCATACACCATATTTTCTTTTTCTATGGTCTAATTACCATAATGTTATAGAAGTTTTTTAGTAATACCCTAATTTTTCATAATATTAAATCTATTATTTCATGTTAACATTATTGTGAGATTTTTGTTCCATTTTTTCAAAGGTTATAAGAATAATTGTCTCATTTTCCAATTACTATGAGTAGTATATTATCTATGAACCTAATTTCACTTATTTATAATATATACTTCTAAATTTAGAGATAATATCATGGGTCATATTTAATTATTATTATATAAATATAATTATCAATACATCTCTTTCTATGGGTTTTGATTAATGTGTGTCTCAATTCATAAGGGTTCTTTTAGTCTCGATTATAATTCAATGATTCTTAAAACATTTTGTGAAACAAGTTTTATTTAAATAGTGTATTCAATCCCCATGTATGTATTTTAATAATAATAATTTTATTTTATGATATATTCAATCAAAACAATGTCCCATTATTCAATTGTATAGAGATTTTATAGTTTCCCTAGTAGTGATGTTTTTTGGTAACTCTATTTTCATTCATTGTGTTATGATAATTTCTTTAAATTAATTTATCTAATTTGGGTAAAATTACACTTTGATTGTATTATGTGGTTTTATATAATTGTTCTATTGGTATATTCCTTTCTAACACATAAATATTATATCATATATTTCTAACTTCATGAAATATATCTAATTTAAACCATCCAATTTTATTCTCTCAATGGATTGTGATCATATTAATCTAGTATTTTCATAATTGAATAACTATGTCTCTATACTATAGGAAAATCACATTTTACATAAACTATATTTGATTATTTTAACTTAAAAAATATGTTATTCTATTAACATGGGGAATTATATTTCAATTATAATACAAATTATTATTGGAATTTTTATTAAGTATTGTTTACTAATCATCCTTCATCCTATGAATAGGTTATGATTGGGTTATCTCATTTATTGATATATATAAATTAATGTAATTATTTGTATTTTTATTCCTATATTGATGATTAAGGGAAATGGTGATTATATATTGTTTATTTTATTTCTCTTTTGGGTAAATCATTGGACATAAAAAAGTAATGAGTGGGGGATAAAAATTTATATCCCTATGAAAAATTGATAAGTCTCATGGGAAAAAATAGGTTTGTTTTGTTGAATGCCCTTTTCCCCAATAGGATAATTTATTAGAAAAATTCATTTACAATGGGATTTATTGACAATGGTTTTGATTAAAAGTAATGCATCTCGGAACAAGGCCTTGGCAGTAGGTTTTTTATGTTCGAAATTATGTACAATTTTTTATATGATCTCTATTTAAAATATAAATGTTTTAATTTATTTTTATTGACATATAATTATTTTAATTTAATATTTTTTAAGTTTTTACATTCTATACTTAAACCTATAATAATATTAATATCATGTTTATGAAATGATTATTTTAGTTATCTATATCCTTTACTGATCATTTTAGGTCACTGTTATTATCTTTTCTATCCAATGGGTAACGGATAAAAGTAATAAAGGGGTTAATTTTTGAAGGTTACCATAAGGAAAATAATTTTTAGGAGATAATCATGAATGTTCATGATTTAATTACATTCACATATAGTGGGAAAACCTTCCAATTGATTTAAACAACATAGGATTTTTCAATTTATATAGAGTCTTAATTATCTAAGGATATAATCCTCAAAATATACTTTAGATACATTATACACAATAATTATATTGTTTTTTAATTAAGGATGGTCTTATGAAGTCTATTACTGATAGTATCATGTGTTTTATGTAACAGATGTGTTTATGGGTACTGAATCTACGAATTCATGTTTGGGGAATCATATTTGGTATCAAATTAAATTTTTTGACAAAAATAGAGGTTAATATGTTCATTAATGATAATTTATGGGTTTAAATTTTACTATATATAATAATTTCAATAGTATACATGATCCTTTTGGATAATTATATGATTTAATTATAAGGTAATACTGCACATTTTATTTTCATATTTGGATGAGGGGACTTTATTGATTTTAAAAGAAACACATATTAGTATTAGAGAACATCATGATGTTTGTGAAAAGTATAGATTATATTGTTTCCCTATAAATACAGTCTTCTTTGATACTAGAATGTAGATATAATAATGCAATATATTCGCCTTGGGGTAATCACCTTGAAAAATATTGGATAATAATTGACACAATCATCCCTCTAATGGACTGTGATTGGGTCTAAGACGTCACTCTAGTGTAGAACCTCATGGGGGACACTCTTTTCTTAATTAAAGTTTATTAGTGGGTCATTATGATGAATTTAATAATTGTGTAGACTGATCATTTTAGAGAACTGAATCAAAAAATGATAAAGGATAACCATGTTTTAATCAAAGAGAGTCATAAGTTGGTAAAAAAGAATCATGTTTTTAGAAATGTTTAATAAGAGATGAAGTATTCAGATTTAGGTTTTCATATTAATATTTGTATATTATGAAAACCATTTCATTATTTCATTGAAATGTTTTAAATAAAATGAATTTATGAATGTTATGTCCCAAGAAACCACTATTTTCTAAAATATAATAAGGGGACAAAATTATGTGGTTCAGAACCATACTACATTCTTATTATGATGGAAAAGGGTGACATTCATTGTCTTACTTGCGGTAGTGGTATTGATATGTTTATTACATTTATTCACTATGATATTAATATTTGGGATTGATATTTTTGATAGTATTCTAATACATTCTTACAATTATAAGGATAATGTGGATCCTCATACAATTATTATTTAATTGTTTGAAATTATAACTATGAAAACAAATATTAAATGGTATTATTAAAATTAAAATTGATTTAATTAAAATTAAATATTTTGGAAATAACTATTAGAGAACTCATGAATTATGTATGTATATCTCTTATGTTTACTATTAACATAATGTTGAGATAATAATAGGTGGTTTCATTTTGATGAATTGAGTTAGATAGTAACTCCTAACCATGGGATTAATTATTTATTCATGATATTCTCATATAATCTCATCTAATTATTACGAAAATGACATATAGTGACTAGTGTAACTTTATAAAATAGTCAATTCAAGGTTAAAAAAAATAAAAAAACGGAAGAATATTTAATATCATTATGTATTACAATCTTAGAGATTCAATTGGGTTTTTGGTAAGTTATTTCACTGACATGATATGAATATCCATATATATACATGTATATATGACGATTGAGGTGATTAATTTTTTTTAATAAGAATAGGTTAGACTTTTATAGAAGAGAATTAAATGATGTTTGGGTTTATAATAATTTAAAAATGTTAATGGAAATTTGGGATATCCAATTTAAGAATTTTGATAAGAAGTACGAGTGAAAAAAATCAAAGTAACATAGAATAACACAAGAATGGTCTATATTAAATCCAGTTTGATATAGCTTGAACAAATTTTAATGAAAGTTGAGTTATGTGGATTATCGGCTGACATGAAAATGTTATAAAGTGATACATCAGGTGGTAAAATTTTATTGAGTTTAATTATGACAATTACCTTATAATAATCAATAGTCATCCTAACGATTTTTTATTTTGATTTGGATAAATCTTGATGGAACTATGTTAATAATGGATTCCATAAGATTTTCTGAATGTATCCTAATAAAAACCCTAATGGGATAAGGGATGGAGTGATAAAAATTGTAATTATTCCTAACCGATAATCATGAACTTTAATTAATAATGTCAAAATTGTTTATATGTAGAATAAAAGGAATATAATAATAAATTCTCATTAATGATCAAGTGATGATGATTATAATATAAAGAATGTTCAATTTTCAATATTTAAAAAATGTTGGAATATTACTTAAGGGAATTACTTTAATGGGATTGGTAAATGTTATATGTGTGGACATGAATGTTTTCACCAACTACTGGATATTTAGTAACAAATATAGACCCATAGTAGGATGATTATCATATAAATAATTTTTTTGGTTTATAGGAAATAATACCTTTGGATCCAGATACCGTTAGTAGAATTTTATTTTAAATTAGGAAGGGGTTCTCTACCATTATAAAGATCCTATTATAATTTTCCATATATATAAATCTCATTGTACATCAATAATAATCCCATTATCATC
The DNA here is from genome assembly GCA_963277665.1 of Viscum album. Classification (NCBI taxonomy): domain Eukaryota; kingdom Viridiplantae; phylum Streptophyta; class Magnoliopsida; order Santalales; family Viscaceae; genus Viscum; species Viscum album. The sequence goes on along the minus strand of OY728132.1, from coordinate 1,842,081,480 downwards.
AAGAGGTGTATCATTAATTATAATATCCTAGTAGAAATTACTCTAATCTTATGATTCAAATTGAAATAATTCATTTAATTTAAGATTTAAAAAATTAAACACAATTAAATTTTTATATATAACTAACATTTAAAAAAATTTATGCTTTCAATAGGTTTCTCCATATGCAACACCTCACCTAAACAATACCATGATGTATTTTGATAAAATATAACTATTTAGGTATAACCATTAAAACCTAGGTGTTGAATTATTGATAATGAATAGTATAAATTGTTTTATGAATTATATGCATGTATAAAACAAAGGCAACATATAATATGAGTGAAAATAATTTCTTATACATACAATTAAAATTAAGATCATTTATTGTTTAGAAAAATATTCAATAATTTTTCCTTTTTTTCAATAAACTATTTTATTTCAAGACCCATAGGATGAATAATAAATTATTTTTGATGTTATTTAATTTTTAAATAAATTTAGTTTTTAAATAATATTAAATAAGAATAATAATAGATAATATCATAACATTCCATTTTCCAATAAAAAGCGTTTTCAATCATATTTTATTGTTGTATTAAAATACATATTTTATAATTTGTTTTATATGAGAAAAATTAGAAACAATAACATCATTTTAGAATTTCTAATATCAAAATTGATTTAGATTTAATTTTTATGATTAACCTAATGACATCAGCTTCCAGTCAACAAACATGTTCTCAAGAGAAATTGTAATTTTTATAAATATTCCATTATATTAGAATAAACTATAAATTTATAAGGCCATTTATGTAATTGAATATTAATATTAGGAATAAATTATTCATTTTAACTATTATGTAAACCTACAATAGAAAAAAAAATATTTATATATATAATTAAAAAGTATGATTAATTTTGAATTTTTTCTGATATTGTTGATTAAAATCAACTATTTTCCTGAGATATTTACTTTTTACAATTCCTAAAAGTCACATACATGTTTTATAATTTTAAATAAATAAATAACATTAAATTTTGTATGAAATATAATCTTATATCATATGTAAACATAATTATTAAAAACTTATTTCTATAAAAACAATTTTAAGCGATCAAGCGTATTATTTTATAATTATATTCTCAATCCATTAGAAATAATATTTGATAAACAATAATATTAAAAAATGAATTTATATTTTTCAAATTTCATAAAATTGTTGATCTTAGTATTTGTTATTAAAATTAACTATTAGGTTTATAAATTTATTACAAAGGTAAATTTAAAATGTGTTAAATTGATATTAACCTAGTTTTATATAATAAAAATTTAAAATTATTGTATATAATGGAATGGTTGAGATTTTTTAAACAAACAAATTTTCCCATAAATGTGTAATATGTTATCTTTTGAAACATTCGTAGTATACTTATGTTATTCAAAATGTTAGGGTTACTCCAAAAAATGCCCTTCACATCGCATATAAGGGGGTAACATCTTCACACCTTTAAAAAACGCCTCCCCTTTAAATTAATACATTAAATCCATCAATTTTAATATTTCTATAACAACATATCAAATACCAATCTCTCTTTCCACAAATAGTTACCCAAAACCATTCAAATTTAAGGTAACTTCTATTGAAAATTTATGCCCTCAATGTAAGCATTATCAACTACCGAGTTTTATTAATAATTATATTAACTAAAAAAATTCTATCCACACTAATATAATGATATCATTATTATTTATCTATAATAATGTTACTATACTATGTCACTTGTCATTGTTTATTCTTATACCCCACCCATTAATAAGACACCAAATTTTGTTGATGTATTGTGCGAATGACCACCAACATGATCTAACATGTTTATTTTTCCATAACCACCTTACAAAGTTGGATATAAGTATTATACTAGATTATATATATATTTATATGTTAAAATGTAATGGTAATGATATAGAAAATTGGATAACAAAAAATTATATTATCACAAATGATTATCATCAATTATATTATTTAAAATGATAATAAACAGGGTAAAATTATCCATTAATAAAAATTAATGAATTTATAGAAATTATATTATTTTTATAATTTTTTTTCAGTTAGGATATATCACACTAATAGAAACCAAATATGTTCATTACTCATCTAGTGTAGTGATATTACATATAAACCTCTTCACACTCATTCATTAAATCATTGTATGTTCTTGTTTTGATTGGTTAAACCACCTAATTGAACAATAAATTGAATTTATATAATGAATGAAAATATATAAAAATTTGTAATATAATATGTTATAAATTTGAAAATAATTATTTCTTTGTTTCGATAGATATTATTTCATTATTTAATTCATTTATTATTAAAACATAGTTTGATCATCAGGAATCACTGAAACATTCATATTTTCAATTTCATCATCTACGATAAATTATAAAACCCCAATGAAAAGAATTTTAAACATCATAATTATTAATAAAATATCACTAAAATTAGTTTTAATTATATATTAATGATTATATTTTAATGAATATGGATCACATATGCCAATATTATAAATCTAGTAAAAATGGTCAAAACGTTAATTATGTAATGTGGAAAATATAATGAATTCCTCTCATGAATAACTATTTATGAAGAGTATAAATGAATATTCATCCTATCAATATTCATAACTATGTGATAAATGTAGATATATTTTTGATAAATGTGTCTCAAATGCATTTGTGAAATTTTATAGAAGTGCATAGAGTTTCGGTATCAATTTAATTACGTTAAGACTTTTTTCTGTCATACGCCACGTTTTCTTTTTTATTGTGTTACTACAACCCAATTATAATATTTATATAATAGTTATATTATTTTTAATGATATTAAATGTCCATTTAATGATTTTTTTCTCATGGGATTTTGCTTCTAATATTCCAATGGCTATTATAGTTTTCATCTCAGTTTCCCTTTATTTAAATAATTATTGTATTTATTCACCTAATATCATTTATGTGTTTTTTATAATACCTATTTGAAATTTTATTTCATGTATTATATTTTATTTATGGAATATTGAGTTCAATTAAAATCCAACACTTTCAAGGGGTTTTGATTAATCTTTTAATCAATCCACAAGTGCTTTATTGATTTCAATTCACATTCTTTAATATCTATTACATTTTGTGTGTTATGTTACCTTTGAAGGGTGTATTCACCTCCATTGGATTTATTTTTATCATAATAATTTTTTCATGGGGTTTAATATTTGTATCATGTCCACATATATAATTAATTTATTTGGTTCCCTAGTAGTAAGAATTTTTTCTAACTCAATTTGGATTATTAAGTTATGATCAATCATTAAATTATTTCATATAAGTTTAGTACATTATAAAAAAATAATTATATTATGTTTTATTCTCCCAATATTTTATGGGGGTATAAATTCATGACACATATACCTTTCGTAAAATATTTCAAACATCTTAAGATATATCCTATTGAACCAATCCAATTTAATTCTTTGCTTCAATTAGAAAAATGTTATTCTAGTGTAGACTTTTTCATAAATCGATTAATCTATATGGTTTGAACATAAAATTTCTAATAAATATTATTGGATAATTTCCACCCATAAATTATTATATACTTTTGAATTGGGGAAAACATATTGGAACTCATAAACATTGTATTGTTTTAAGAATTTTTATTCTGTATTGTTTGTCTATCCTCCTTCTTCATTTATGTGGGTTATGATATGTTTATCCAGTTGATAAAATTAGGAGATTCTTTGGAATTTTGCATCTTTTTAATTCATAATTGATGATTATGGGAAATTTTTATTATTTATTTCCAACATATTTTCTCTCAAAGTGAATTCATTAGACTTTGAAAAGTGATAGATTGGGAATGAAAATATAAAACCCTCGATGATTCAAAAAGTTGAAAGAGACAAAAAAAAGTTGATTTTTTGTTTATTCCACATCCCATAACTAGATAAAATCTATATATAAGGATATTATAATTTGAAATATTTACTATGGTCTTGAGGATATGAAAATTTTCTTGGAATAAGGCCATAGAAATAATTTTTTTCTCTGGCATTATACATTTCATGAGTATAAGATCAATATTATATATATCTGTGTTTTAATTTATTATAATTCTTATAAGATGAACAAAATTTCACTCTGATTATGGTTTCTTGTTTATTCCCATTCCAACCAAAATATTTATTTTATGTCAATTAATTGATTGTTTTAGTAATTTTTTATTTTTATTACTCATTTCAATTCGCCCCTTCTTATGTTTTCTATTTTCTTTTGTTATTGAGAATTGTACTATTAGTGATATGTGTTGATGGATATCATGATTGAATTAATTTATTGTGTGATTTTGAAAATGTTTAATTAATTAATTAATTTTTTCATATAGTAGAATAATTTCCCTTTTGAAACAAAGAACATGTTATTTATCAACTAATGTGGTCTCTTGACTCTCTAAATCTATATACTTGAGTAAATCTTTCTATAGTAAGAGATGATGAAATAATTTTGATTTTGTAGTTAATATTGGTTTTATCTTAGATTTTACAGTTTGTATTAATCATGTAATGTCAGGTATATTTTAATGAGAACGGGATATAGGACTGTGGGTATGGTAAATCACGTTGGTAATATCCATGAAATGAAAGTTCATGATAAAATCAATATCCATATTTATTACTATGTTATAATAGATTAAATTTATGATAGAATAATTACAATTAAAAGGACATCATTTTTTATGGGCATGAGATTTTAGTACCATAATACATTCGTTTAAATTTTATTTAAACATAAATCTATGTTCAATAGTGTAAAATACTTACAATCCTAATATTGAATGAATAGTTAAATAATATTATTTAAATATGATTGTTATTACCGAGATGTTTCTCTAGAGGGTATGAAAAAGAATAAATTGATTATAAAATATAGGTATTACTTATTTAATTAATTAAAATACTTAATTCAATAAATCAAATTACCATTTATCAAATTGTTTTTACTATGTAAATAGTATGAATATCTTTCATTTTATAAATAAAAAAAATTCTTGAAAGGGGTTTTTAAGCATTTTAAAAATGGGTAAATAAAATTAATTTCTTCCAAATTATTTAATAAAATTAACAACTTTTTTTCAATAATCATGTTAAAATTATCTTATGTTAATCTTCTGAAATTTTTTTCGAAAGAATTATTTTTAGATGAAAAGTGATAAATATCGTTTTTTTGTAAAAAAAATATTTTATTTAATTTAAATTAAGAAATATTATACTATTATATATTTTTTTATGTGAAATTTTAATCAATTTACTAATAATAATTAAAATAATTTTATGACAATCATTAATATACATTATTTTGGTGTAAAATCGTTTTTATTTTTAAAATAGTAGTTTTTAAAAACTATTTTTGATGTATTTTTCATACAAATATCAAAATTTATTTAAATACTTTATAACAATTTAACCATGAAAATTGTTTCTCGTATTTAGAGTCACAACGTTCATGTTTTTTAAATAGTCTACTTTCAATTTGAGTCATATTGAATAGTAATAATGGTAAAAGTTTTTACCTCATGTAATTGTTTAAATTGGTTAATAAAGGTTAAAATTTTTGGATAAGTCCCCAAAATCTTCCCTAATAATTCCTTTATTTTATTTTTTGATTATAATTTTACCATGACCATTTAACCTTCCCAAACATTTTATTATTCCACTTGATTTTGGTTACAGACATTATATTAGTTTATGTAACATATATTATATAAATGTCACATTTTATCACTTATAATGTTTCCATGATATTGATAAATAGAAAAATATAATAATATTTAATATAAAGAAAATAAATATATTGATTTTTATATATTTATTATTTTAATTTATTTTAAATTTTTATTGACAGTATAATTACAATGAACACTAATGCAACGTGGATGTAACGCTTCTTCAAGTAGTATAGAATTTAGATAAAACTACTATGTTTTCGATGAATTATGTTTTCCATGAATTTTAGTGATAAATAAATATTACTGGTGATGATTAATGAATTATTAATATAATTACATTATAATATTTATCCATTTAAATATAGGGTAAGTGAGTAGTCTTGAAAATTATATTAAATTATATTTAATGTCTAAAAATTACTTATCAACATTATAAAATATTAAGAAATAATATAGTAACTAAATTGGATTCATATTTTCTAAAAATATTAGTTATTATTCCTTTATTTTCAACATGTAATTTTTTAAATTACTCTTATGAGCCTTAAGTATTGAAAACAAATTTCCCCTACTATGATTAATGTGAGTTAATAAAGTGTTTAGACCACATATCTGAGTTAAAATTACCCATAAACATGTCAAAATTCAATTAGATAATAATATTTTTACTTTTTGTTCAATATTTCAAATTATATGGATCTTTGGATCCATTTTATATGGGTTAAGAACATATTATATATTAATATTTCAAGTATTTTCACCATTTCTACATACATTACTTATAAAAGGGCATCGCCTATCCATTCATATTCACTTACATTTATCAGTGTAGATCATACAATTCCTACCTAAATCCCTTTATATATTCCTTAAACACTTTCTAGTGGTTCTTTTATTTCACTAGTAATATACTAAGAGGACTTGATTTCTAATCCAATATAGTATTTCTGAAGAATAGATATGACTCATAACTGTGTACCTTCATATTATTTCATCTGTTTCCTCATTCGGTTCAACAGTTACCATGATGTTATAATAAATTCAATATCTTAAATTTACATAAATGAATTGTTTTAAATTAAAAATATTATTCATACCATTTTACATCAGATGTAAAATAAAATAACTGACTGTTCATACGTACCGACCATTGTTACCATGAGGTGGTGTATTTCAATTTCCACGACCATATATCATTGATAATTATTATAATAGATTTATTGTTTAGAAAAATGTATTAATGAAATTATTATTATTATTTAAAGATAATATATTACTTAAATTATTACACTTTTATTAGTTAGAAAATAATTACTTCATTTATGTGTACATTTGGACCACCACATCCTCAAACCAATAAGATTTATTTTTCATGTCCTTATTTTGTTGATGATTGTAAATTTTTATTTAATGAATTAAAATTGTAAAAAAATGTTTATAAATATTATATATAGTATTAAATCATTGATAAGATGAATATAATGAAATTTCTATAAAAAACATTTTAGAAATGAAACTGTTGACCCCTAGAGTGATAATGTTTTTAATGAATAGTAAATAATCAGGTGATATAATGATATAAGGGAATCATATATTGTTTGATAAATTTAAATATCATTCTGTTATAGATATATAATTAATATAGATTCATTATAAAAGATTCCAAGAGTTTATTCAAATGAACTTTTTGTTTTGGTAAGGGTAATTTCAACTCATTTCCACTTCAATGACACATATTTAACATTATTTTCTTAATTTTATCTATATGGGGTATATAATTCCCTGTTGAAAAATTATTTCATTATTTATTATTTAGTCAAATTATTCACTTTTTTATTCAGGTTTTCTCTTTTAATGGGTTTGTATTCAATGTTACTGGATCCTTGAGGACCTATTTCACAATCGTATTTTTTATCATCTTTTTATATGTTACATTTTTGTTGAAATAATTTTATTAAATATTATTAATGAACAAAGTTAATTTTTTATCTATTCTTATTATTTCTATATTATCTTTGTTTTCAAAAAGTATTTCATCTCTTTTTATAACAAAACAATCAAGAATTGTTTTTTATGAGAAATCCACTATATTTCCTTTTTGGGTTGAAAAACTTTTAATCTATGTCAATGCTCTTAAAATTGTTTAAAAAAATAATTTTATCTGATAAAAATGAGTATTAAAGGTTATTTTAAATTATATTATTATTTATTTACAATTTTTTATAAGTAATATTTTTTCATTTTCTAAAAAAATACTTTTATATTTTCTACCAAATATTTGAAAGGAAACATGGGTTTCTTTTACTTTCATGAAATGAAAATATTTCTTAACCATCATGACTATTCCTTACATAAAATAATCATTCATATGTTTTAATGGATATATTAGAATAACTGTTTTTCTCATTATTATGGAAATTTTTCTTTAATATTTTATCAAATTATAATGGTATTACATTCTTAGAGGAATGAAATAAAATTTCTTTGTGATTTATAAAATCAATCATGGGAAAAGATAAAAGGATGTTCTTTTTAATGTATTGATTAGAATTTATTTCATATTTCCAAAAAATTCACTAAAAATATCATTTTTGATTATTTGATGTTCTTTCCTCATCCTTTACTGATTCATGGGTTTTTAACAATTAATTTTCTCATGATCACAATCCATATAACTCTCTATCATTTAATTAGACATTGGTATATTATTTGTAGCCATGTTTTATGAATATTGGATTTATACAGTATGATTTACACTACATTCAAATTATCTTAACTATATACCATTTTAGTATATGGTGTTCCTTGATGAAATATTAGTATGGAAATTATTTATTCATTGGTAAATTTTTCATTATTAATGATTCAATATAGATAAATTTTTATATTATTTGGAATTGGGATAATTAAGTCTATTGATATATAAATTTATACTAAACCAATATGATATTATTGTAATAAGTCAGTCCCCATTATTTGTTTCCCCATTCATGAATCTACATGAATCATGGGTGAAAAAGTTTAATTTTTTTGAATAGGAACACATCTCAATAATAGTAGGGGCTTTATAACCACCTAATTATAAAGAATCTATACCTCAAAAAACATTCTGTATGCCTCATTGATATCTAAAAATATCTATTTGGGCCGCATACCATAATTCTTCTCCCATGACTCCTCCTGGATATGTCCATGTTGCCTCCATAAATGTAGCAGATGAACTGCCTTTCCTAAAAATTCAGTATCTCTCTATTGAAAAATAAGATCGACACACTCATAAAACGATGCATCAACCTCTAGATTAATGTTCTTGTTATTGATAACATGTGAAATTTTAGGGTAGTATCACATCAACTATCACATCTGTTTCTACATGAATCATTCCCTACTTATGTGACATATTTTAACCAACACTCCAACCATGTACTTTCTCAGATCACATGTTATTAAAAACTGTTATATACTTCTAAAAAACAACAATAGATTCCCCAACACTCCAAAATCCTAACAAACTAGTAATGGGTTGTCACAATGAGAAACATAATGGACATTCATTCCAAACTGGTGGAATTACACTATGCTTTCATAAAAAGGTGAAAAACGATTAGCCACATCCATGGATACTATGTCCACCACCACTCTAGTGTGATTTTTCTAAGGAGAACATTATTCCACATAATGAACTATCACAATTCCCCTATACAAGATCCCCTATTCTAGAGCCCATAACTGACTTAGGTTCTTCTTATTAATTGACGGATTTTCTACAATCTCTAATAAAAGATATTATATGAAATAACTTATCCTAAACATCCATCACATATCATAACTCTTCCTTAAAGTTCCTCATTCTGTCTTCCACATATCGCACCAATATAATTTAAAAATGTAACACCATTTGTTTTTTTATAACAATATGATTGATATTGTACACAACACACAACATCAATCATATAAAAATTGTGATATATAATATTTTAGGAATCTTATAATATACTTGTTTAATTAGCATGTACTTATAGGATTCACTATATTATTATACATATATATAAGTAACTATATTAATAAAAATTTATTAGTTAATTATTAGTAAATGTAAACCAAAATTTTTTAAGCCCATTTTTCATTATGAATATATATCCTTCAAAAATAAACATTATTTCTTTTTGTGAATAAATATTATAATTAATTAATGTATCATTTAGAAGAAAATGTTTTTAAGAAGGAAATTAATTTTTAATCCATCATGTCAAAATTGTCTTGTATTGTATTTCTTATTATTTCTTAAAAAGTTTTATTTTTCAAATAAATTGTTTAAAAAATGAATTTTATTAAAAACTATATTTATCATTCATTAATTAAAATATTAACTATTTATTTTAAAATTATTTAAAATTTAAAGAAAATTATTATATGATGAATAATATAATAAATTATATGTTAATCAATTTTATATTTGAATTAGTTGTAAATCTCTTCTTACATAAACAAACCATTTTTTAATTTTTAATTTTTCTATATGTATTGTGTTTTTTATCTAAATAATTTAATTTAAATATAATATATTCATTAATATATATAAATACTTAGCAATCATTTTTTAGGCATGGTATAATAATAAATCATCTTTTACAACTAAAAAATATTTTTATAAAAAACAATTTTCACCAAATTATTATAACCTATATTAATATTTAATTTCCTCCACTTATAGAAATTTATTCATGAAAAATGGATTCTTTATTTGGAATCAAAAGTTTATAATTTCGTTAATATGAAACATTGATTTTTGACGCTATGCCTAGTAACAATTCCAAAAAAATGACATATATAATGTTTATATCAAAAAGAAATGATACAGAAGGTCACTCCCCTAGTTTTAAATATCAATGATGTATTCACAAGAGAAAACAAAGTGGAGAAAAAATAATAATAATAATTTTGTAAATAATACAATTATATTTATGACAACAATATAATGGTAATTTTTATTCATTTAATAAGTCACAGATTTTTTTTTCAATGCTTGAATAGTAATTATTCAATTAATTGAAAAATAAATAAATGATTTTAAAAATATTAAAAAATATATAATTTGAATGAGTAATAGTGTTTCATGAATTTTTTAGATAAAAATAATGATTTACTGATATTTAACAATATTATATTTTAATATCATCTTTGTCTAGGTGTCTTTCAATATAGGTTAATTGAATAGTTCCAAATTTTAAATTAATGTAATTTGATGGAAATAATATATTATTAAATTATTTAAAAATTATAAAAAACCCATAAAATCTGAAAAAAGTATAACATATTGTAAAAATTGTCATATATTTTACATTTGTGAGTCAATATTTACCTTACAATTAAAATTATAACCCTTTAAGAGTGAAAAAGTCATTAATATGGTTTAGTTAAAAATTAGTTAAATAAAGGGATAAACAAAAAGATAAAGTTTTCAAAACAAATTAAACTTATCCAAATTTGATTTTAAAATGGGTACAAAACCAAATAACACCTTATATTAAAATATATTCTCATTTTTTTGTTTTTTCTTGATATGTAGTTTATTATAATTTAATCATTGAAAAAATTCTTAGTGCCCCAAACCGTATTTATAAAATGGTGCCTTCTCCCTTTAGTTATTTTCACTTCTTGAGCCATATAGAGTAGAAAATACCTTCAAATATTCCTCTAAAACTTCATTCAATACATTATAGAGGTTTTTTGTGCCCATAAGTTAAACCCTACGATCCTTATGAGGTTATCTAATTGAGTTATTTCACAGAATATGTACTCACCTTAATTGATCACTTCATTTTTTTATTCATCTTTTACCTCTTATAAATATGTGTAATTTATGTCAAAATACTAAATTATTTTTCATAAATATAATTAATCTTTATTAGGATTATGAAACCTCGATTATTCACCATATATCCCATCAAATGGTATGTTAGGGTAAGAAATGTGCATACTAATATCATATCATCTCTGCATAACAATGAAATTATTTTCTCATCACTGTATTTTATGAATTGATATTATGATGAGTTTAATGTTTATATATTATATTTTTAAAAAAATTATTTTTAACTAATGATAATGTTATATCAAACTCATTTCATTTCAATCTATTGGAAACTGCAATTTCGCTCTACCTACGTGTGGACTATCAACTCCACGAGTTGATATGAATTATTTTTCATTTCATTTTTACATGGATTATAACAAAATTATATTTAATTAACATAAATAATATATTTTATATAACTATTAATGTTTAATTAAAAATAGTAATTTTCCATTTCTTGTCCCATCATTCAAAAAGTGATAACAACGATCATACGTACGTACGACCTACCATCTCTATGAACACTACAATTCATTTTTCTCTCTATAACATTCAAATATGACTCAATATATATATATATATATATAATATTCTCATTATATAATTATTAAAAAAATTATATAGTTTAACCATCATCATAGTACAACAACTAAGACTGTCAAAATGTACCATATATAAAAACGAAACGATTATCACCCATAATATTGATTTTAATAGTAAATTGTTAATAAATGTGTAATGAGATTTCAAAATTTATTTATAAATTGTATGATATATATGGTTATGGTTCTATAATAATTTTATAATAAATATTTTTTAGTATACATGAGGTCTAAATGTAAATGAGGAACGAAGATGCTTGAGGAATGATAATTCTTATCTCACTGTTTTTTGGGACATATGTTATATTCCACACTTTTTTTATGGAGTATATAATATCCATTATGAAAATTTATATCATTAATATCTTCATTTTCCTAACATTTAATGTTTCATTTTACTTCATTCATTCATGTGGATAATAATTCAACCATTTGAAATTGGTAAGTGTTTTACATTATAGTCTCATTGTTTACCCAGATTTTTTATGATTAGGTTTTCAAAGATTAAATATTAAGATCTACATTGATATAAACTATAGGATGTTCTTCCCCTATAGTTATTTGTTGATAATAATTTTTTTTCTTATCATATTTCACATTCTAATTACTCTATAGACCCAAAGCCCATTTTTACAGAATGTATAATTATTTTATCTCTTCAATGGAAAATAATTTATCTCCAGGTACATGTCTTGTAAAAAAATTCTTCAACATTTAAAATAATATTATATGGTTTTATAAATTCATTCTTTCCAATGATTTACATTTTACATAATGGGTTACGATAAATATTGTAATCATTTACATGTCTATGTAATATTTTACTTTATATTAAATCATAAAAGGAAGGTTATTCATTTCACAAATGTGGAATGGTTAAAGTTTCGTGCCATCATGTCCACTCCATGATTAAATTATTCAATTACAAGTTTCTATGTATTTTTTCAATGTTAATTTTTTTCATAATACTATGGAAATTATAATATTTTAATGTAGTGATTTTAAAATTAAAATGGAATTTCTCTCAAGAATTATTATAGTGATCTATTAATGAAATATTCCATCCATTATAAAATTATATAATGATAAATATTTTTAAATTAGGATATGATAAAATGATACCTTATTTATTATTTAACTGGGTGGTTTACGATTGTGATGATGAGATGTTTATGAATCTAGTTTGTATTTCACAGCTTATGTTATGATGTAATCAAGAATAATTTATAATATTTTAGAAATTGCATGTATGGAATATGATTATATGACTGTTATGTCCATTAAATCTCATAAATTCATTAGGTAAAGATTTATAACCCTTTATGTAAACATTTTATTCATGAAATAGATTTCATGATCCCAATTTTATGTGTAGACCCCCCCATTTGTTTCCGTAATATAATATGCAGACATGGTATTTAATTACAGTAACTTATCTATGAACCTATATTTCAAGTCCATAATATTATGTGTATACCCAGTTTCATGTCCATAGGTTTAATATTGGGTCTGACTTATTCTCCCTAATTTAATGATTTAATTTTTTCTATATATACATGTTCAAAAATTTATATGATTAAATTTCTTCCACATTATTATAAAAATATTATGCTTTCATGGATCATGTTCTTCATTTACATTATGATTTAAACTTATTAAAATTCATGAATTATTCTATGAGGTAGGATTATTATATATGATATACAGGGTATAGTTTTCAAATGTTAATTTCTTATTCACATATCATTATTATCTTGTTTTTTAAAATTAATCACTGAAACCTACCTTTTTTACACTTACTAAGCATCTATGATCTTAATTTAAAATGTTTCCTTTCACCATGATATGAAGAAAGGTTTTAAGTAGGGTATTTCAATAAAATATTATTATGTGAGAAGATCATTAAGGTATATATTAAAGTTCTTTTTTGAAAAATAAAGATTCTGTAACTAGTATCTAAAAAATTATGGTACTTAAGTGAATATTAGTGAAATTTAGGAATATTCATCTAAATATGTAATATTTATAGAAGGAAATTAATTTTCATTATAGTTGGTATCATAGGATTGGTTTATTCAATCTTTATTCATAAGGATTAGAGAATATTGGTGAAAACCTTGTAGATTTGTTTAATAATAGGATAACATCCTAATTTTTTTGTAAATGGTGATATTTTGGGATTTTAAATGAAAAAAATACATATCTAAATATTACATGTTGAAAAAAATAATATCCTTAAAAATAGTTGGTTGAGTACATTGACAATCATTTTGGAGCAGGATGAGAGTTACCTTACTACACACAAAGTATGACATTCCCAAGGTATATACCTGGGTTAACTTATATTTTCCATATAAAATATTATGAATAATTTTAAAATAGTGTAAACAAGGAAAAATTATGTTAAAAAAATTTATTTTAGATTTAAAATTAGGTTTCATTATTTAGAAATCTAGTAAATTGTTTCTCATCATTATATTATATCTTTTTAGGACTATTGTTTGTCACACAATAGTTTTTAGAATTATTCAATAGATGGAAACTGAAGAAATCATGTGAACAATAATTATGTTGTCTAATATGATAAATATCCTCATGATAAACAATATTTCGTAGATATTGGGATAAAATATTTTTCCAATATGCTGACTCAATTATCTTAATATATAGGAGGTATAAAGGGACTTGATGATATTTTGAATGTAAAAATGGGGGAGAAACATTCCACTAAAAAAATTTATGCTTTTACATCCACCGTACTTCAATGGGACTTATGATAAATTATTTCCTAAGGAATTGATCACTGTGATGTAAAACATATTTTCAATTATTTGGGGATCAAAACATGATAATGATTTCATATCCATTTATAATTTTTAAGGAGACGTAAATTTATGGTGGAGTATTTTTATGAATTTGAGGGAAGAAAATAAAATTGAATCGATCGAATGGGATGGGAATAAGACAGTGTTTTTCATTAAGTACGTAAATTTTAATTTATATTCAAAATGGATAATAAATTTCTTGATTTTATGAATAATGATGAAGAATATAATGTCAAATATGATGAAAATATTACAATACTTATATGTAATGATTCTAGTTTTATTAGAAATCCTGAAATAAAATTAAAATGATTCAAAAGTGGTTTGAAACCAACTATTAAAGAGGAATTATATATAAATAAAATTGGATGTTATAAATAAATAATTTGATTTAAACTCAATGTAGAAAATGAATATGTAAATATTCATGGTTATGGTGATAAGAAAATGACGATACAGTATCATGAAACCTTTATAGGCATATCACATTAGGGGAAGATAAATGTTTCAACATTATATATAACAACAATATAGGAAGGGTACCTCAAGTGAATTCCATTATTAAAAAAGAATATTTTCCATGTGTGAGTATCCAAGCCACCAAGAAAAATAATTTCAAAAGATGTGAATAAGACAGTAAAATAAATGAATGGTGAGGGAGATTAACAAAATAAAACAACCACACTTCAGTGATATGGATTCAAGGGTTTTGGTTATTATGTGAATCAATTCCCTACTCAAAGGGATAATAATGATAATAAAAAAAAATAGTGAATACAAAAGTCATAAGTAATGATTATATAATCCAATATTGTTGAAGTAAATCATAATAATTATGTAACACTTACCCCCACTCAATAGATTGGTATTTAATATTGATTTTTGTATGAATGTTCCCAAATAAAATTATATTATTCAATATTTTGTAAAATTTTATTTGATTATATAAATTTTATAGCTCCATATGTAAAGATACTAGAATAAAAAAATGGAATTTGATATTTTAAATTAACTTTTGATTGTATATTAGAAAATCGATGAACCCAAACAACAAATGGAAATGTTTTATGTTACTACTGAATATTATTTCAGGCATAAAAATGTTAATTATCCTTTGTGTAAATATATTATTTTATTGTGACATAATTTTGGGAAATTATTAGGGTATGAAAATTATATATTATACTTTATGAGTGATTAAAAAAAATTAAAATAATCATTTATAGGATCATGGAAGGATATGTGATCAAATCATTCCAATATTTATTATTCAATTGTTGTTAGACATATTTTGAAGGATCCTTAATGTTGACTTAACATGATATAGATTCTGAAGAACCTTGTATTTTACTAAGTAACTTTTTATATCTATTTTTTATTTGGAAAATATTTCTAGGGAGAATGAATTATTTGTTAAAATTTTATTTTAGTTCTTCAATAATTAAAAATTAATCGTACATGTTCATTTCAGAGAGTAAGATATAATTTGCAATTAATTTAGGCAAGACCAAAGGATCAAAGTTTTCTTATGAAATTAAAAGAAATAATTTAAGTATATTTTTCTTCAGTAAAAATACATAAAATTATGGAAAATGATCCTGAGGCAAATAAAATGGTTTGACGACCATTAATTGTCATGAATTGATCATCTTTTAACCCATCACTTATTCATGGTTGTGTAGTCATTAATATTTTCCTGGTCGTGTCCTATATCACCCTATATTATTCCTTCAGTTCATGTTTTCACTTGCACATTAGAATTTCTTCTTCCCACTAATGTTCACCAATTTTATACCCATGTTATTTGTTATTCTAGAAAACCATATTATTTTCCCTTCACTTTTTTAGTATGACTTTTTATTAACACTTATTACGATGTGGGTTTTCAATGATGGAATTTTAAAATATAATACCCTTTATTACTAAGGAAAAGTTATATCTTTGAGGGAATAATTTATTAAATTAGGGATATTGTAACACTTTTTATTTTTTAAAAGAGAACATAGTGTTTAATTGTGTATGAAATATACAACATCGAGATTAAAAAACATAAAATATAGCTATTTTATGATTGTTATCACCTAGAAGTAAAACTATTTGGTTTGAATATTATTGAATGTATTATAAATTATATAAAAATAACATTATCAGTAAAACTGTATTTTTTAATAATTATTAAATAAGCCCCCAATTTTATCATTAAACTAATTTTATTCCCCAAAAATATTTTTCCTACAAGAATTAATTTTATTTCCTTTGTGAATGAATATTATACAACATTTATAAAAATATTTGAAATTATATTTGATAAAATGTTATATTTTTTTAATTTATCAAGAAAAACCAATCTTAGTAGGGATATTTGAAAATTTTCTAAATAGTAAGATTTTTCAATGAATAGTTGAAACTTATGCCTTTTATTGAAATATATAATTTTATTTAAATATTTTACAAAGATAAATTTTATTTTAAAATGATTTAAAATTAAAATTATTTATCTTATGTTGTTAATAATAAAATTAGACTCGTTTTAATAAATTGTATTGTTGAATTTTTTAGAAAAACGTTTTTATACATAAAATATAATTTTTTACTATTTTTATCCATTCTATTATTTTTCTATCAAAATAAATAATATTGATCACTATTATAGAATAATATTAGTTAAATTTTTTAATACATATTATGTCTACTGTTTTAATATTCATTAAATATATTTTATGCGTGTTATAAGAATAAGACTAGTTTTATCATAAAAATGTATTTTTAATGAAAGATGTTTTCAACGCTTTTTACAATCATAAATAAAAAAATACATAAACAATTATAGAAATTGAATCTTGAAAAATTTATTGCATATTTGGAATTTGGATTTCCAAATTTCCTATGTAGACCCCTTTTAAATTTGTCCATATGCATAGAAAACTTTGTAAAATTTATCACCTTAGTAAATGTTAAATTGGGTTAATCAAGGTCAAATATGAGTGTTAAGGTCACCATTATTCATCTAAATTCATACTAGATGAATGTAATTGGATTATTAACACCATAGGCTCAAAAATTAATATTTTAAGTGACATTATTTTAAAGAAACCAGTTTTTTTATTCCTGTATAGATCCTATAAATTTTTTAATAATTCTTTATTTTGGAAATAATAAGGATGTATAATGATATTTCTAGTTTTTTATGGGTGAATGGGGAATGTTTGGATCCAAAACACAGCTTTGTGGGATAAATGTTCTATCACAGTATAAATAAACCACGTGGGGAAGTAAATATGGTTATTTCTAACCATTCCTTCCTAGAAAGTGGAGTCATATATGGTGCATGATTTTTCCTAACTGTATGCTAGGGGTCGCATGACTATGATAAAAATGACAAAAACATTTAATAGGTGTATCTCGTGGTCTTTTCAGGGTTTCACTAACTGTGCCCTAATCATGCAGGTGTCCCCACTCTACACATGACCATGCACAGTTGGTGCACAGTTTTTAAAACAATGCGTCCAATCCATGTGAAGGGTATTATTTGGTGATTTTACCATTTTTTATATAATATTGTATTTTAGATCTGTCTCATCTCCCATTTATTTATCTAGTAGAAGTCACCCATCACATTTCTCTCTTTTGATCCGTTTTTCAATACTAAAATAGGAATTGATGTCAATCATACATTTGGAGTCTTATCTATGCATTTTTAGTCCCATTGGATCCACACTAATAAGATCTCAATTCCTTTTTAATGTTTCATCATCCTTCTTCCAATTGAAAATTATATTTATATGTAGGATGATATTCCCTATTTTTTATTTTTTATTTAATTTCTTTATATATCTTTCAATCCATGAAAAAATAAATATTGATAGTAGACCATGATATTCCTATGAGTATGAGGTATGTGGACTATAACTCATCCTTTATGTTTCACTATATTATTATTTCCCATGTACACATGTCGATTTAATCCAGAATCATATGTTAAATTGATATTATGTGATTATAGTAATTATAAGTATCTTCTAAGACCCAGTCCATATGTGATAAACATTATTGGGGGTTATGTCCACAATTTCATCTAACCCATCCTTGATTACCTCTATAATTGGGATTTTAGTGATTTGACATGTGTGTTTGTACCACAGTTCGTGTGTGCCTTAGCCTTGCCCTTTTAAGGATTTTAATTCATTATTTATATATATTATGAATTGATAATTTATAGTGCCATGTTTTCTTTCCACATGTCCATAATAAGGTATGTTTTTTAATTTGGAAAATCAATTATAATGAAATTGTCAATTATATGGTTTATATATGAATTTTCATGTTTTATTATAAATGAGTGGCTTAATTTCATGTTTGTACCATCCCATGACATGTTAAATAAAAGAACTAGAGTGATCCGTTTTAAATTGTAATGAATAATGTGTAATGAATTAAATGTTTGAATGTCCCTATGTCATGTCACACTAATGAAGGGAAAGGCTTCACCCATATGATCCTTTTAAATGGTATATTCAACACATGGATTAAAATATTAAAATAATCAATTTTAATGATCTTAATTGTATATGGACCTTTAAATCTTCATTATAGGATCTGGTTGGACTTGAGTTATCCTTTAGATTCATAAGGGAATGGCCAGAGAACTTGAGGATTCAATTCTTATTTAGAGATACCAGTTTCCAAGGGGATACCATCCTTGGAAACCAATCATTTTCTATCAGTGGATTCCAAGTATGAAACTATATTATTCGTTGTTTACTACTACAAGATTAATTGGATACACTCCTTGGATATGGGATTACTTCTATAGATGTGATAATCAGTGGTTACATCTTTGGTTCTATCCATTTTATATGACTTTTTACCATGGACATATTCTAGGGACCATGTTTGATCACACTATTGTGGAATTCATTAGACGATTCTCCTTAAATTACAATATTACTCCTTATCCAGATCCTATTTACTAATGATTTTGTGAACATTGAGATCTAGGTTTCATTGGTTATTACCTTGCAACATCTTCATTATTAATATCATCAGGATGCCTTGTTATATCTTGGATCCTTCACTATGATATCATGTAAATTATAGTAATACACCATGTAGAATATTTATATAAATAGGAAATTTATTAGTTAATAAAATGGTCACATGTTAAAACACAATCAAAGGGATAAATCATATACATGGTTATTTACATTACACTATAACTTTACTCTTATATATGCATGATTGCACACAATTTCAGTTAATATTACATGTTCTGGATGTCATAGAAGCATTTGGTGGTCTCAAACTGATATTTAACTCAAACCATATTTATTCCACTATTGGAACCTGGGAAAACTATATGTATGAAATTGTGGAAAAAGGGAAGTTTATAACTTCATATACTAGATTTCTTTCATTCTTTGGATAGACTGGGTAATAGATTACCGTGTTGGAGATTGGGATGTTGTGGATAGTTTCCAAATTTATTTTTTTTCATATTTTATATTAAATGTATTGTCAACAAATTTATATATGTCTTTCATTCTTATAATATACATGACTCGCCATCATCTGCTTTTGTATATTTATATCTTTTTCACCAATTATATTATTATATGTTCTATTTACTTTTAAGCATATTTTTATTACTTCTTATTCTATTTAAATCTATTTTCAAATTTATCTGTCATGCTACAATATAAGAATATTCTCCCCATAGAAACACCCTAGTCCCTCGCTACTAGTCTGTAGTCTCTAGCATTGGGAAATATTTCTAGAGGCCATATGTCTAACTGTGCTCATGGAACCATTCAGTGGTATCCGAGCCTAGGACATCACAACGTGGTATTAGAGAAATTTCAATCATGATTTACTATTTTGAGAGAATAGTCGGATGGTTATTAAGACATTGAACATGGTTATAAGTTGTTCTTGGGAATATATAATCCCTATTCAATGTAAATTTTGGGTTTTTTGAATTATGATTTTTTTCCATTCTACCCATTATAGTTGATATCATTTCATCATTGTGTGAAATATATGATATATTTTTATTATTATTATTATTTTGATTATGATCTTAATTCATCATTAACCCAATGATATTATGTAAAGGAAAATTGTCACATGCATCAGCATATGCAGCTATAATTCACATTCCATGCAAATGGAATAAAATATAGTTTCATTTCACTACTTGTATTTCCTGATATGCATGTGATTTTTTAGTGAGTCTTATTTATATTTAATTTTTGTGGTACTATTTGGATATGATGTACTGATTGTTTTTTAATTAGTGTTGTTTATGGGCCATCAAGGGTTGGAATGGGTGATTTAAAATGTCAATCCATTAATTAGAATTTTTTGGGTAATTTTCTCAATCATTAGGAGTATGGTCCCTCATTAATTATGAAGGAAAATCAATTTTAAATGATCCTTGATATATGAATGTATGAAAAAAATGAAAAGTGGATCTTAAATTATAAAATGAAATGGTTTCTTGTAAATAATTAGGTTTGGTATAATTCTTCCTTCATCCACTAAAACCCTTGTGATATATATTTGAGACCTTTTCAATTCTTAGAATTCTAATCATGTAGTTAGGGTAGTATATATTGGTTATTA
Source organism: Viscum album (assembly GCA_963277665.1). NCBI lineage: Eukaryota > Viridiplantae > Streptophyta > Magnoliopsida > Santalales > Viscaceae > Viscum > Viscum album. The sequence goes on along the minus strand of OY728132.1, from coordinate 1,842,059,810 downwards.
TTCCCTTTCTATCCATTCATTGTCCACTACTATTTTTATCTATCTATATAATACTTTTTTTGAGGCATGTACTTAAAATTTGTAGAAAAATTTCCCTATGACATCTTCTTTTCATGGACAGGAATGGGGATGACGACCATGCTCCAGACATGGCGGGCCCTAAGCTTCTATTCTTACATCTAGTAGTGATACAAAAAGAAACACTAGTTATAATTATTTTGGGAACATACACATAGATTCATGATAGTTTCTGATGTTAGATGTAGTCCATGTATGGTGATCCACATTATAAATATGTGATCTATGATATAAACTATGTGTTCCAGTAGTATAATAATTTTACTTCCTATGGGGGTAGTGGTTCATAGGTAGTTGGGTCTTGGCTAGATTCCACCCATTATATCATTGAGAATTTAGAGACACATCTATAGTGGTGGGTAAAGATATCTAAATAAATTATTTCTTATTCAACCAAGTTCCTGTGGGATGTAGTTACCTTTTTAGGCCATCATCGGGCCATTATATTGGATGATTTACAGGTTGCCTTCTATGATCAATTCTTTCCTCAGAAGTTGAGAATGGAATGATCTAGAGAGATTATTCATATTGTTAAGGGTTCTCTGTTAGATATGGATTATTCTTCATTATTCACTATATTATAGTACTTTCTAGCACCCCTGTATAGTGATGATATTTCACATGCTAGATGATTAATGGATGGGATCATTTTTTCCATCCTTAATTAGGTAAATGCATTTCTCCTGCCGGCCTTTTTTAAATTGTGAATCAGGATATTAACATAAAATGAAACCTGAGAGACAGTTATTGTATCGGGAAAAGAGGATATTTTTTTTCTAGGCCTATAGTTATTTCGGTATAAGAATGTGATCCCTCAAGGTTTTTCATCAAGGTAGTGGAATTCAGAGTACCCACACTTGTACATAAATATTGTTCCATTAGTGTGGATGAAATGTTAATTTGATGCCCCTGTTTTATAGTGACTCTCTAAAGGGTAAATATTTTGTATGTATAAGGAATATTTAGATAATATATCTTACAATTCCAGGTGCTTCTAGTCTAAGAGGATCAACAAAAATCAGCACAGTTAGGTTAAGTTTCTTTTATAATGAATTGGGTGGGGAGTTTGAGTAGTTCTGGACAGACTGGCTGAGCAGGAGCTAATGGCCACAACAACTAGAATTTATTTTATCAACAGCAGAAGCAAATTGGTCATGATCGTGGTAGTCTATATGTTGTAAGAATCGTGGTATTAATCCAGATTCATGCATTATATTTTATACCAAAGGAGGTGAGTCAATAACTATCAATAGTACAAGTTATAATCCTTATTTTCACCACTATAGTAACTTCTTTTTTTGATAAATGTTATTCATACTCCTTCATCACTATTGGGAGTACGGTTAGATGGAATATTCCAATGTGGGGATTTTCCCCTTCATGTAGACCATTATCCATTCTTGTGGGGCCTAATTATTCATGAGAGGAATGTTTTTTATTCCTTTTTTATAATGGATTGGTTATATCTATATCTCACTGTTGTGGATTTATATCGTTATAGGATATCATTTAAAACAACATAGTGATGTATTTTTCTACATATGGGTGAGTTGGTTGTTTAGTCGGGTATATCTAGACTATATTATTGTGGTCTAGGTGGAAGGGCCACCCAAGTTGACTATAATTTCATGGATGATCAGTGTTTATAACATACTAAATTCTATCCCATTATAAATCACTTTAGGGATGACTTTAGAAACTATTTTTATGTCTTAACTCTTAAGAGAGACATATTGTTTAAGATTGATCTCATTTTTGGAAATTCTTCAGTGTCCATTCCTTTGTACTGGATGGTACTTACTGACATCAATTAGATCAACCTGAATTTAAAGGATCTTGATGTGAAATTTTTTATATGAACTTGCACTTCTTCTAAGTGGTTTCTTTTGATTTTCTCTAAGAAGTTATATGGTAAAATTCCTTTTTTCATTGATTATATATGGTCAAACCCTCTTACGGTCATGAAATTTTTTTCACTTCCTCAAAGATATGATCTCTTCGACTTTCTCTAAAGAGCAAGGGTGTTCTATAATATTGATATGAGATCGAGATACCATCTGGGGAAAATTGGGCCATCATAAATACATATATTTCATTCCGTAGATTATAATCTCTATATGAGTGCATTGTTATGTCGTTGAATCTTACGAATGAACCTTCCATTTTCATTACTCCAATGACAAGGGTCTTCAGACCCAATATTGTCTCTATTATTTTGGTATTTTTGGAAGACATCTTGGTGTATTATAATGCTCATTGAGACCATAAAACAAAACATGATATCATATTCAATACACAAGGATAACATCATATTTATGCCATGATTCCTATTTTCCACTTCTGGATAATCAAAATTAAGTTCATGGGTCATGTTAAATCAGAATTAATAGTATATATTGACCAAGTGAAGGTGGGTATTGTGGTTTCTTGGGAGCATCCTAAGAACAAGTTTGATATAAATATGTTCTTTGGGAATTCTAGATAACACATGTATTTCATACAGGACTTCTCATTCCTTATTCACCCCTTACTAGTCCTAAAAATAAGGGTGTTATGTTCATATTATCATAAGAGTGTGGAAATTTATTTTATGAGATTAAAGGGAGGCTTTTATCGGTACATATTCATCATTTTCTAAAGCATGGAATAGGTTATATTGTGTTCTGTTAGGTATCAGGCATCAGCATAGGATATGATCTTATATATAAGGATATAGTAATTATGTATGGATCTTGGTATTTGAGGCCTCATGTGAGAAATTACATGAAGCACAACTTGAACTAGAAGCATTTTTCTGTATCATACATTGTTTGGGACACTATCTAAGGGGTAAAATATTTGCAGTGTATACGGACGATAAGAGACTGAAATATATCATTTCAATGTGTGATTTCAACCATAACTATTGGAGATTCATCAAATATATTCAATACATCAATTTCGAGAATCCTTATATTCCTTGAAATGGAAATGTAGCTTCCCATTCGTTGATCTTGAAAACTCAGGCACATGTTGTACATAAAGCCACTAACGAATGGAAATTGATGGCACTAATTTCAAAGTTTCATTTCATGTTTCATGATAGTCAGGAGTATTTGTATCTCTCAACCTTGAAAGATACTTTTCCCATATTTATAAAGGTAAAGGTCAAGAAATTTTCAGATCCTGTGGGTCGGTTCCTTGTGAGAGTATTTTTGGTTAAGTCCCACGTCTGGATTGTTCAGTTGATGATGAATATGTTCTCTCAATTCATAGTCACGCATGGGTTCCTATGGATATGATATAAGAGTTTATGCATGAGTTCCATTCTTCTCAGAGATAATTTTATCTAGCCTCCTCCAAAATATATAGAGCTATGTGGCGCCAGTTTTTGTTGACTAGGAAGAAACATTATATAATAGTCTTTATCCCTTGGTGGTCCAACCATCAACAAGTGAAAATGAAGAACTAGAGTCTAGAAGGATTTTTATATTCAATTGTAGTCCCAAAAAGGAAATGGGAGTATATTTACTTTTACTAAATTTTTTTTACCTAGGTCTTCTAGAGTTACCAACAATGTTTGTATAGTCATTAAATAACTAATGAACATAGCTCACTTCCTTTCTATCTAGGAGCCTTTTTGGGTGGATGAGATGGGAAGATTGAATTTTCATGTTATCATATGACAACATTGGGTCCCTCATACGATAATTTTATATATGAATTCTCCCATCATGACATAGTTCTAGAAGTTGTGGTAGATTGTTATGGGTACACATGTGCTTCTGAGAATAGCATTTAACCATCATATTGAAGAATAGTAAGAATTGGTTTTACAGGTTCTATAGAACTTGTTATTATAATGAGTAATTTATTATAGATATTCTTTATAGAAGCATATCTCTCACATCGAGTTCTCCTATAATAATAATTTCTAGGAAGTGATTCAGATGTCTCACTTTGAGGCCATGTATGGTTGGCCTTTTTTTCACCCATGCGATGGATTTAGGCAGGATAGGTACCCCTACTAGGTCCTCATCTCATTCAATAGTCTTTGTATTAGTTTCAGATGAACATAAAGCATATATTTACTGCTCATTCTAGACCAAAATCATATGCATGTCTTTTTCAAGGACCTCTAGAGTTCGAGGTCATAGATCTTGTTTTCCTATAGGAGTCAACCATTCTAGTTCATAGTTGGATACACAGGTAAGGTAATATTTATACATGTTATATAGTGTTGTTGGAGATTATGGATGGTGTCAGTCCCATTGTCTATCAATTGCTACTACCTCATATCTATGATTCCATGAACAACATCTTCCTCGTTTAACTGATTCTCGGTTACTAGGACGACCCGTCTCATACTTTTCATCCAGAGGATGTTGAGATAGATTTCATTGATACTATCGGGGAGTATCCTATAAAAATCATTGTCCAAAGAATGAAGGCTCTCCAAGAACATTTTGTCCCTCTAGTAAAGGTGTAATGGAAGCGTGACAACATATATGATGAGATATGGGAGATGGAGGTCGACGTACATTCGTAGTGTCCATAGTTGTTCTTAGATAGTGTTTTCCACCCTTGGAAGGTGAAATCGGTGAATTGATCCTTTAAGGGAAAAGGTATAAGAACACATGTTTGTCTCAATTATGGTTCCTAGAAATTTTGGCCTATTTTTCATTTTTAGACCTAATAGTAACGCATATTGAGTTTGTGGGTGTCTCGAGGATTTCTATGGATGTTTAGGAGCCAAAATTCTTTCATTTTGGGATAAAAAGGCATGTCATGTAGTTATAATAAACTATTTCGTACTGGCTTCATGGTTACATCTAACCATGCTAGTCTAGATAGTAGGGACGTATAATGCGCATGGTTTTCCCTAATTCTATTCCAAGGGCCAGAAGAGTGTGCTAAAATTGAAGAAAAATTTCCGAGGTGTTTCACAAATTTGGTGCATTATTTCCCTAAATTGTGCAGCCTATCTATATGGGTTCCCTCTATATAGTTGAAAGAGAACATTCGGCGCAGATTTTGGAAAACTGTGCATCCAATTTTTTTGTAGGAAATATTTTCGTGATTTTACAATTTTTCCAATTAATTAATTTTCAAATCAAAAGATTATCTCATTTCATTATATATATGACAGAACACATCCCATTTCTCTCTTTTTATCCCTTTTTATGCCTATGGTTGTAATCTATCTTAATCGTTCATTCATTGTTTTATCGGACCACAGTTTGCCTTGTTAAATCTACATGGGTAAGATCTTGATTCCTATTTAAAATTTCATCATTGATATTCCCATAAACCACACTACATAGATGTAGGATAATATTACCTATTTTAAGTTCATAGGATCATTACTGATATATTTTCTGATCCTTGAAAAATTATAGGCTGATACAGGATAATGATATTCATACAAGTCTAAGGTAGGTGATCTATAACTCATCCCTCATGTTTCATAGTTTTATATTTTTTTGTTCACACAATGATCACATCAGGAATCGCCTATTTAATTAATATCCCTTGATTATAGTCATTTTAATTTTATTCTAATACCTATTCAAAATGTGTTAACCATCATTGCTGGTTACATCCATAATGTCGACCACACTATGTAGGGTGTTCTCCATAATTGGAATTTTAGAGCTTCGATATTTTTTATGTTCCACTGTTCGATTATGATATTGCATGACCTTGATAAATGTAATTGTTACTTTTATAAATTGATTGTGAGTTGACAATGTCTCGTACCATTTTTTCATTCCACATGACCCACCAATGGCTTGTGCTTGAATTTGGTTAATTAATTTTAATAAAAATGGAATGTATATAGTGTATATATGATTTACTGTATTTGATTATAATTCAATGGATTTATTATACTTCAATAGAACCAATTTCTTTACTAATGCATTGAAGTATATCAAAAATTATAAAATGAGTATGACTTATATAAAATGAATTAAATGGTTATATTTCCCTTATTCTTGTTACCCTAATGAAAAGAATGGCTTGAACATAATGATCTTATCAAATGGTTTGATAATCACATGGATTGTGTTTTTTAAAAGAATAAATTATAAGGTTCCTAACAGTATATAGTCCTTGATATTATCATTATAAGAATTGGTGTGACTTATGATATATTTTTCATTTTTGATGGAATTCCTTGAGCACTCGTGGACACCATTCTGCTATAGAGATTCTAGTTTCCAAGGCTAATATGCAACAAGGAACTCGGTCTATATCTACCAGAGGATGGCCTTTATGACACTAAATGATTCATTATTTACTATTATAGGATTCCTTAAATATACTCCTTGGATACCACAAGGTTTATAAAAACATGAGATTCCTTGGTAAAGTACTTGGGTCTAGACGTTAAAATCCTATTTTTCTCTGGATGTATTCCCTTCACATGATTAGAGCACAATATTGATGGATTCCATGGATGTTGCTTCTTGGAAAACACTCTTACCCCTTTTCCAGGCTACACTTACTATTTAGTAATTGACCCTTGAGGGGTGGGTTACATTGGTTATTACCTTGGAACCTCTTCATTATGAATATCATCAGGATATATTGTTATATAATAGATCCTTTATTATACTATCATGTCAGTGGTGGCATTAACTCATGTGACATATTTATATAAATTGTAACTTACTAAATTAACGAAGTCGTTATTAGTTAAAACACCAGCCAAGGGATGAAACATCTACATTCATATTTTCATTATAGTAATACTTTACTTTTATATATTCACTCCTTAATAGTAATAAATATTGTATTATATTGATTAGATGTTATAGACGGCATTGTATGTGTCATATTTAGATATATCTCACACCCTATCAGGGCTACCATTAGCACCCTGGCAGACTAAATGTGTGATGGTGATGATAAAGGGTAGCATCTAGCTTTTGACACATGATTGCTTTCTATACTGGGATGGAGCTTGTAGTGGGTGAATGAGTTGAAGCATAGGATACTGGGAATATTTTTTGGGTCCCTTTTGGATAGTTATTTATAGAATTTATTTTCCTCTCCTTTGTGTCCATGGTTTTACCTCATTGGACACATGACCATCATAATCAGCTTTTTTATATTCCTGTATATTCAACCTGTTATATAATTATTCAGTTTTTTTACATTGTGGCTTTTGTTTGTTATTGATTATTTTATATACCATATGTTATCATATTTTTACATTATGCTAAAATATATTAATGAGGGCCTAGCCTCCCAACAAACCCACTATATTCCCACCATACTAGTCAGCATCCTTTTGCATTTTTAGAGATGTGCTTGTGACTATGTGGATAATGGGGCTCAGGGAACCACTGAGTGCTATCTAGGATTCGAACATCATTTTTTTCATAAAAATTCAATATGATATAATTTAGTCATTTAACGATATAAAAGTCCAATCTATTTGTTTTGAATAACTCTTATGTGTTCACATAGGCTCTAAATCAAGTGGTGAATGAATATTAATGTGTAAATTTCACATATTGCAATTATATTCCACAAAATCAAATATATAAAATTTTTAGTTATTAAATAATTAATTTCATGTCATGCATAATTCTAAGACAATTACTATATAATTAAAATAAAAAAAAATATTATTTGATTAAAATTATTAAAATTAATATAATTTGGTTCAGTTACAATATTCTATGAATTTAATAGATAAATATAAAATATTAGTGGTATTTAAAAGAATTATATTCTAATATTATATTCATCCTTTTGTCTTTAAATTCAAATTAATTACAAATATTAAAAATTGTAATAAATGATATTATATTAAAATAATATTTCATCACATTATTTAAAAATTATAAAAATATTAAAAGAGGATATTATGTAAGAGATATGGTCAAAAATGTAATCTATTTTCCATTTATGAGTCATTGGATACCTTATAATTAAAATTCTAATTGAGTAAAAGTGAAAATGTTATTATTATGGGTATGGTTAAAATCAATAAACTGATGGGATAAACCAAAAGGCAATGTATAAAACACAAAATAAACTTTTGAAAATTATATTGGTTGATGTGATTATAGCCAAATCTAACCTTATCTTAAAAAACTTGTCAGTATGTAATTATTTTCCTTGATAATATCTTTGTTATTATTATTTATTCTTTTTGTAAATTCCAAAACTACCCATCACCTCAATTATAAAAGGGAGCTAACTCTCCATAATTCGTTACGCATTTTGAGACATCTATTTCTACAATATTTTACAAAAATACAGATACAAAATTATTTTATATAATATGGATGATTTATTTCTTCCCATAATACATGCCCTACTATCCTTATGTGTAGTTCTAAATGAGTTCTTTAAAATAATAGGTAATCACCATAGTTGATAAATTTATTTTTCTTCCTCTTTTACATCCAATAAATTTGTAGTATTCATTAAAAAATAAAAAATCAGTATAAAAATTGTTCTAAAAGTATATTATTTTTATGATACCACCATTATCAACCCAATTTCACATCAAATGGGATGTAAATGTGTTGATCATGTGTATATATGACTTACCGTCTCCACATGGTGATATAAATTATTTTTAATCACTATATTATACAAATTGGTTTTATGATGAGTTTACTACTTATATATATTATATTTATGACATTATTATTATTATTATATAATGATAACATTATATCAATCTTCTTACCTTTCTATCCATTGGAAAATGATAATTTCACTCTTGCAAACATGTGAACTACCACACACATGAATTGATGAGATTATTTTTTCTTCTCCATTCTAGAAGGATGGTAATAAGAATAGATTTAATAGATAGATAATATATATATCAAATAGATATTATTTTGTAAATGGGAATTATTATTTACTGTTATTTTGTTCCATCTAATGAGAAGTGAAAACAACATTCATATGTATGTATGACCTACCAGATCGATGAATCATGTAATTCATTTTTCTAACTATAAATTTTATATTCGATTAGAGTTATATATAATTAATATATACGATATTTATATCAGGATTAAAAATCTTGATATTATGGAACCATTTTCAATATACCATGATAGATTCTTTCGAATTGAAACATTTAAAAATTAAAGTGGTTACCTCCCAGAATACTGATTCTAATAAAAAATTGATAATTAATGGGTTGTGAGATGTCATAATTAAATATAACATGGAATGTTATATATGGGAATAAAAAATAATTTTTTTTTTTAACAAACATGTTTTATTATACAGTAGGTTTGAACATGAACAATGAATAGTGAGATTTGAGATAAGGGACTTCGAGTATCAGTTTTATTTTTGGCAGACATATGCCATATCTACCACTCTGTTCTTTTGTGTGGGGTATATACTGCTCTTTTGGAAATTTTAAATCATTAATATAACCATTTTAATGTTATTTATGGTTACCATTTTTTATTCATTCATTTGTAATATGAATCAAAAGTTACCAAAGTGGTACATTATTTATGTTACTGTTTCATTATTTACTCAAATTATTTACTTTTATGATTTGAAATATGAACTCATCTAACTTACCTCTCATAAAACATTTGAAATTTTTTAGTTAAGTTTATATCATAATATTTAGTTTTTTCCATTCATTTTCAACATTTTATGTACCTGAGTGACTGAAAGATATTTTTTAAGGAAAATAAACATTATTTTTATCTTTAGTAAAAATAGTATTCATTAACATCCATGTTTTCTAAAAATGTTTTCAAGTATATTTTTAATTTTATCCTGGTTTTTTTAAATAATTTTTACCATATGTTTAATTTTTAATAAAGGTTTTAAAATTCATATTCTTTTATTTTTATTAATGAGGCACTTTTGAATTTATGTAAAATCATGAAAGGAATGATTTTTATTAAACATATAGGGCATGAATAAATTTTTTACCAACATTAATGCTCAAGGATTTTTAGATTCCATTTAAATTTACTAGTTTTTTTAATTAAAATTGTTCTTTTATAATTTATATGATGTTTTATATTTTCATGAATTTTTTTCTAAAATAATTGTTTACATTATTGAATAAATATTTTGGTGATATTTTGATAAAATTTGTCATCCAAGATAAAAAAAATTAATCCTAATAATTATTTATTAAGTTATTGATCTAATGATACTAACATTTTCATTTATTTAGGTGTTTTATGAATATTATAATGATATTTTTATGAAAACAATTTATTTTCCATGGGTTATGATATTATGTTATGATGAATTAATTATGATCTTGTATCATTTATATGTATGGATTATGATTTTTTGAAGGTTGTTTCTCTTAAATCCCTTTAATATATTAGAGAAATATTCATAGCATGTAAGTTAAATATGTTATATGTAAACCTAATTTCATTTTCACACTTATATGAGTGGAGAATGATTTCATGTCCATAAAATTATGCATGGAAATTGTTTTCATGTCCATAAATTTGTACATAGAACAAGATTTCATGTCTGTATGAGTATGCATGGACCTAGTTTTTTGACTATAGGTTTATATGAATACTGGATTTCATATCCTTAACTTAATTTATGAACTTGTTTTTATTTATACATGTTGAAAATGTTATAAAAATATTTTTTTTCTATATTCATATATCTATATTATGCTCGCATGGATCATGTTCATTGATTACATTATTATTCATGTCTTAAGAAGTGATGGGATTTATTACATGACTCATGATTATTATCTTTGATATGTAAAGTATGGCTATGATTTAATTATTCTATTTTCAATCATATGTGATCAGTGATGGATCACATGTTTACTCATAATGAGAATCTGAGCTCACACTTTCTTTGGTTTCCTTACCCCTAGGTTATTAAGAATGGATTTATGTAACCTATGAATATAAAGTGTATTATGTTGGAAGATCATTATGGGTGATATTGATGATCATTCATGAAACATTAATATTGAGAACCTATTCTCCAATGAAACTATTCCATTACAGTCTTTAGGCATGTATTTGTGATATTTATGATTATTCATATAAGGATATGTAATATTTATGTATGAAAAGCTTCATTGATTGTCGAAATTGTGTTATTTAGTAATGTAATCAGCAATGTTCATGACCTCCATCTTTCCTGAATAATGAAAAGGAAATCTCAAGCTCTATCAAATATTTGGTTCTACTGAAATTATTCACCAATGAAATGAGTCTAAAAAGTACTTATAGTAAAAACCCATATGATGTTATTCCTAGTCTCAAACATCCCACCACAACATTAATGACCCTTGATACATATAAAATTATACCTTCCCTTTCTAAAAATGAGGTGTCTCAAAATGATCAAAGAACATCCAGATATAATCAATATAGTACTAACCACTGTGGGACCACCATTCATAAAATATACCAATATCTGATGGACATAAAAGTAGACGATAAGATTTGACATCATAGGAAAATCTCACAAATCCTCCCCTTCTATAGAATAAACCATGAAAAACATCACTCTAAGTTGATCATACATCACATACCATGGTACTGCAAGTGGCTCTGGAACCAAAAAATGTATGTTATTGTCATCACCACCTTATTAGATCTCAAATGGGGACCATGGTGGAGGTACATATCTAGAAATCCAAGGGAACATGTCATAACACATCTCTTTCAAAGAATTTAAAATCAAATTTCATTGTAAGAGGTAATAAACATGATACCCCTAAAGCCTCCACATTTTATATCACAAATACTCATAACCCAAGATCAATAACTAGTTCCAACCTCTAATAAAAAAGGTTAGTTCCATATATAGATAAGTTTCAAAACACCAACTTAAGGTCTTATCTGTAACCATATTACATGTGTCTATACACTTTTCTATTTTATTTTAAATAGAATCATCACAATTAAGGTTCAATTACATGAAATTCCAATTTCATGTTATAGAGGAAAACATTTTAAAAGTCGTAATTATAAATTAATCCATCAAATTACATATAATAGTCATGGTAATTGATTGGATAAAATTTATTTTATCTACTTAGAGGATCAGTTATGTATGATTCCTCAATAAATATATATATTAAAATGTCATATTAATTGATTTTAAAATTTTAAATAATAGACCATATCATAATAAAATTAACCATTAACAATAAACTACGTATTCTAAATGTGAGTCATATGTTCCCAGTATGTTTCTTGAAAACTTTCACTCTTACCATTCTGGAAGAAATAAAAATACCATAAATTAAAAATCACAATCTACATGTATCCCTCAAGGTTAAATAAGTCAATAATTTAAGTAAAAATAAATAACAATAGCCACTTCCTCTAAAACAAAGCATATCCCTCATACTTGGGTTAGATACTCCCAATAACAATTTTCCTAAAATGACTAGATAATTCCCCCTAACCAATATATCATTACCAAATTATAAAAAAAGTACAATATTTAAAATTTCAAAACATCCCTATCATAATTCACTCAAATAATAACTAGAATAGTGGAGCCACTAGACCTTAGGAGGGAATCCTCATTTACTAATGAATTTGGATTAGTATAGTGGGAAACATGTGGTATTGTGGGGAGAACCTACAACTATTATCATATTAAGATAATATCATAAATAAATATAATTAGATACATCTACATAAGAAGTAAACTTATGGCACAAAATGTTCTAATAATAATCATAGCCCTTGTTTTTTTATAATGAATGATATAAAATTTCATACAATCGTACATATCAAAATATATCATATACAGATATCGCATAAAAAATATAATGAAAAGCATATACGCTATCCAAAACTTTGGATGAGACTAATCCTAGACGTTTTTTTCATGCTCCAAATTCCTATTACCAAAAATGAAGTATCAATCATTAAGATCATTCTAGTGACCTATATAGTAGTAATTAAGTCTACTTCAGAACCAAACAAAAGCATGACCATGGGGTGAGAATGAATAAGTATTTTAACAATATTATTATCTATAATACCCAGTTGGATTAATGATTTCATACAAATGTTGAAATGAATGGATGAAATAATAATAAACAAACCTTAATGAATTGTAGGGTCCATAATTACACCACGATCATACCAAAACTTCATCATCCTAAGATATAATTCCCAGTCCATAATAACTCAAGTAGTAAAAAAGTATTCGAATGCGGGAACACAAACTCATGCCCAAACTCTGTATCTAAATTAGGAACACATTTTTTCAAAAGAGTTTAAACAAATTATTACCAAATGGTGTGTCATATCTGGTTAAAAATGAATATAATGGATTTTAGTTAGATAATCTATATCTCGGTGTCGTAACTATCCCAAAAAAACCTAGGTGGATTTCCCCATGTAATTCCAATCTTATCTTCATAAATAGTCCTAAACAAATCTAAGATGGTTAGACCAAGTAATCCCTAATATGGATTCATAAGTTGGTCCAAACAAAATCAAGATAATTTACCCGACATAATTCCAAACAAATTGTTATAAGTATGACCAAATTAATCAATGTGGTTTTCCCAAAGGAATTCGAAATCATGTTTCATAATTATGCCAAAACAAATCCTAAGGTTACCCAAAGTATTTCAAAAATATATATATATATAATGTTCTTAATAATATTTAATAACAATTTTTAAATGAAATAAATAATTTTTAATTATTTCAACAATAAATTCTTTATCCAATATCCCATAAAATAATCTATCGAAACCCAATTTTTACATCTGGCCCATCATTAATTATCAGGAAGCTCTAGTATCCCCAATTTCATTTCCAACCTATTTCTCACATGTTATGAACACCCCATGGGTGCATATAAGTATATTATAATTTATAATAGACTAATAATGGTTAATGTAAACATTACATTACGGGTTTGACATCGAATTACAGTTATTTTTTAAAATATGTCAAACACATGGTATTTTAGGAATGACAACACAACACCTAAACTCATAAATGGTGAATACATTTGAGATATCATAAAAGCCACTTACCTTCGGTTGGTAGACATGTAACTAATGAGTATTAGACATATATTCATGTTAAACTAGTTTATATTGGTAATTAAAAAAATATCATTAAATATTTCATAATAATGTTCGACCATTAAATAGAGACAAAAATGAAATGCATAAGGCAACAAAATGACAGATTTACTATATGATTTCCAGCCAAATGAATGAAAATTGTGTCAATGTTTAACTAGAACATATATATAAGGAAGAAGGATGAGGGGTGGATGGATAACAAGTATGAGGATACTAGATCAGAAATGGGGTAGAAATTTTGGCCATTAGATATTAAAATTACAAGCAGAACGAAATTTTACAAATTTTAAAAGGATGCCTCATTAGACTAATAGATGGCCAAACCATGCCCCAAAAATGTGGATTCCACAGTCTCAGACAGTCTCCTTTTCATTTTAGGCCGCGTGGTTTTCCAGATCATGAACCAACCATAAAAAATACATATACAATTTATTATAGGATTTACATGTTTTTTCAAATCCTGTCAATCTCATTGAAAAACTATGGTCATTATTCTTCTCTTTCATATGGTTGGTCTCACAAATGTCACTAACTTCGCACTAATAGTTTTCCCATTCTATGGAAATAATTTCTATCATTTTTCGCATCCAACCCAAAAAATTATAGAAGCTTCCCCAACTCCTTATAATAAATTTCAATTTAATTTTAAAAAAAGAAACCTACTTGGTTTGGAATTTTAAGATGAATACGCCTATATTGTGACATCATGATCTGGGTTCCTCTTAATGTGGCCCCAAGACGGTTATCCACATGCCCCAAACACACCTCCTCATATTCCATAGGGTTTCAAATAGTAGTGAGGTTCTGGTAAGTTAGTCTTGAGGAAACTATACACTCTTTTATTAGAACAAAACACAAACTGATGAAATCAAGTGTTACCATGTTTTAAGCATATAAATAACCAGAATAATATCATTTCATATGATATTCAAAACAAGAAAATAGAATACGTAACCGAAAGGTACATGATGATATCACAATGTGAATGTTAATAGTATAAAATGAAACTAAAAGTAGAGACACAACGACTCCCAAGAGAGTCCCGAACTATGCCTCTTTCCTTTTCCCATGCTCCAATCCCAAACAGAAATTTATCCCAGGGCATTTCTCTTGTCCTTCCTTGGAACAATAATGTCTACTTAAGTCCCGATTAGGCATCCAAAATAGGCTGTCAGTATAACTCAGTTGGCCACCACCAATTGTATCTAAAATAAGTCTAGAAAAAAGATAGTGTATGCAGTTCTATGAAGAAATAGATACAATGAATAATCAACCAGTTATCACATTGTCATTTTATTTTTAATAATCACATTAGACCAGGTTTCAAATAAGTTCTTTTATCTGAACAATAAATTATTATTATCAGTCATTTGGTGTTGAAAATCATTTCAACCACCCCCAAATCTCTTTTGGTTTTTTTATATGCCTAACACCCCAAATCTCATTGGTTGATAGTCTTCATTCCAAGCACCCGAAAATCACATCCTTGGATAACTATTGGGGAGGAATTCCATGTCTAAGTCCCAAAATCAAATCGTTCTAGAACACCATTTCTAGAAATAAAAAAATCCCATTAATTTAGTCATTCATTAATTCAAAAGAATTATCCACATCATTCCATTACTAATACAATGATTAGTTAAACATTTAGAAAGCCATTAGTTAATTCAACAATTAACTAATCACATAAACCATTAATTAATTCATCAATTAATTAATCAATAAACTAAATTCTCTATCCTTAATTATTTATTTACAATTAATTATCCATATCAAATCACAAATTTTCCTAACTAATTCTCACAAATGATTTATCATTGATCATCATCATCACGCGTAATTATTTCACATAAGTAATTACCTTTCACATCTAAACATGATTTTAAAGTTAACTTTCTCCAAAATTAACTATCTTAACATAATAAATTCAATGTATCAATTATAGAATCTTAACCCATTACAAATCTATAAAATAATTATCTATTTGGGAAATCCCCCCTTTGTTTTTTCTGTTATACAATTATCAATTAATCACCAAGGAAATCAAAAGTAAATTTCACATTATTAATTACTTCAATTTAATAAATAAATTATCATGGTAAGCTAGGAAATCTGTAAACACACATACACTTCTCAAATCCAGGACTATGGGAGTTCAATGTAGACCACCTCCTCGGTTTTTTGACGGTTGTTTTTCCAACGAAAATCTCAAAAATACCATTGGAACAATGTTGTTGATCGAGCTCTGAATCTAAATACTTAATCCAAAATTAAGATCAAAGTCATCAAGATATTGAATATCTAGTTATAAATCCATAGTCATAGATCATTATCTAAACTCCTATGTTTAAATCCTTGTAAATAGCAGAGATATTCCATGAAAAGATCAAGAAAATGTATATGAATGAACAGGAAAAGCAATGGGATGAAATCCACTTACTGGGAAGAAAGTGGATCTTCAATTTGGGATTATGATCCTGAAGAACTATATTTGAATCACCTTGGAATCCACCCATAAAGAATCGTATCAGAATGATTTTGTCAATCTTGATCTAAGGTTGAAATATGGGAGTCTCAGTGGGGTCGAGTGGTTTTAAAAATAGATTTTCATATAAATAATCATGTGCACATGGTTTCCTGGCCCGGGGTGCATGGTTAGGGAAAAACATGCACCATCCATGGGGACATTTCTGTCCCAATCTGCATAGTTGGCATAGTTAAGTCGCATTGATTTTCAAACTGTTCTCAAACCATGCAGACCTCTATGTCCATGTGTTCACGGTTGGCATTGTTCAGTCGCATGGTTTATCAAACTGTGCGCAAACCGTGCACAAGCCACATTGCAATAGGTTTTCATAAAAAATCACCCAAATACACCCCAATCCACTAATCAAATTCATATATTATTAAAAGACTCAAACATTTCTTAAAAACAAACCCGAGATGACTACAAAAAAAAATAAAGGATCTTACATCTATAATTATCATGAATTTACTATATAATCACCAACCTCAAATTATAATTGATGACTCCTTCAATACCCATATAACATATAAAAATATATATCATACTTTTTGTACCCTTAAATAATCTATACTAACTATATGGTATCTAATACCAAATGTAGTCTAATTTTCAATACCTTCTCGATGCTTATATATTCTAATGGGGATCTATAATTCAATTCATACAACACCTAAAATGATTCAATTCCAATTTATATGTGATAAATATTATTATAATTTATCACAAACATAGTATTATTATCCCCTCATGAACCACAAATTTAAGTAAAAGAAGCACATTTCATTTCCTCTTCATGTTATATCATCCATGTTGTGTGCCTATGCATTTTAAGAAAAAATTACATTCCCAATAATAATTGAGATCCAAATGAATCTTGAATATCTCTTCTATAATCCTATTGTAAAATGGACAGTATGATCATAAATGGTCATTTATATTTATAAATAAATCCCTCGATCTACACTACATATAATTTCACTAACACATAAACTATACTCAACAAATCAATCTTTATGAAATTATATGAATACATCATTAACCTCACACCATCCAAAATAGAATCATATCTTCCAAAACCACGAAGATAATATATCATATAATCTATCATTATGTCCTACCACATCTATTGATGAATATCCAAATACATTTAAATAATACCTTGAACTAGATACTCATATATAACCCATTAAAAGACATAATATTAAGATACAAACATTTTCATTTTCCACTTAATACCATGACACCAAAATTGATCTCCCAAAGAATGAATGAGATTGGATATACTCATAATTAATATTATAGGATTTTTGGAAACTCATATTGAACATACCTTCACACATCCCATGAAAGAAAAAAATCTTTTGAAGAAAAACATGAGGCTTTAGATCCATCGTACGTCCCTCAAGAGCATCACGATGAATGACATGAAATCCCCACACATCAACCTCATGAGAAAAACCTGTATCACATTGACTGGTTTAGATCATGACATCGTATGGAAGATATATTGAACAACATCCATAAAAATTTAAAACTCATTTTCCTACATATACATGGAAAAGAACATCAATCCTCAAATCTATGATGAGATAGAATTTTTATCAATACATTAAATATAATGATCACAATTCCTAAAAACATTTATGTCCTCACCTTCCATATCAAAAAAAACCTATCCACTAATATAAATCAATAATACTACAAAAAAGAAACCAAAATTACTTGTTATTGAAGAAATTGTACATTTTTTCATAGTATGAAGAAATTACAAGTTGACTAATATAGTCTCAATACCAATTCACACTACAGTGAAGCCTCAAAAAACTAAAATTACATCTGAATAACATAGATAACATGTATGTAATAAAAACATTATCTACCCTATGTCCTATTTTATTAAATATGAAAATTAGAATAAATGAGTTTTAATCCCTCATGTTATGTAAATAAAAACCGTTCATAGAATAATAATATGTGGTAACAGAAATTGTCTATGGTTTTTTTGATAATGGCCAGTCAATCACAAAAAAAAATCTATTTCACGGACCTATTCCTTTTCATTACTAATTCTTTCCACCGCCACATAAAAGTATTGATAAAGTTCCCTAGGTGTATCAAATTTCATTGTGATGTTCTCAATATTCTTCATCATTCCTTGACGGTTCCATATCCAAGGGATCAATCTACTATAAATAAGACTGAGGAGGAAACTACATCTCAAATTACCAAGGTCCGTTAACTTCCATATCACCAAGTCTATGATAACTATGGAGATTACATGAAAAATAATATGGAAAATTAACTTTTCAAATATTTAATTAAAAGTCTATATTGGTGTTTTATGCTTAATTCTATGAAGTACCGACTCTATAAAAGAATGATAATCACGGATAATGGTGACTACCCATCAAATGAAGTATTATATCTGAGATAAAAGTTAACCAATAAAAATTAATATAATATTCAAGAATAATAGAGGACTTTCAACTTATGTTGAATCCATCCATGTTAAATTGTTTTTCATTTCATCATTTATCATCAAAACCTTGATACGCATCAACATCATTAAGGGATTGACATATCATAGAACCACTCTTGATAATGCCATAAAAAAATTCCACATCTTCATATTTTCATCGGATGAATGTTTAGGGATATAATAGTGATGGTTCATGATCCTCACTCCAAATTCAAAAATATTATATCCAACAGTATTCAAAGTAAGTAACACCTTTTGTTGAACTACCTTCAGAATTAATGATAAAAGATCACTTCAAATCTTCCTCAATAATATCTCCCATATATCCCATAACACATCATTGTAGCTAAGATAATGGGTCTACCACTATGTATTTATGCCTCACAATACCATATCCTAAAAAGAAATCAAAATTTTCATCATTACATGAAATAACTTGAATGATATCTCAATTTTCTTAACCAACCACTATGTGTTATGGCCATAAAAACAATTCATGCTTTGCAAGACTCTATTGCTAATGGTATGGATAATCATCTTACAAAAAATATCCTTTCCTAGATCAACTCATAAAAACTCATCTAGATCATGAACTTAAAAAATAGATTATATGAAAACATCTTTTACCTATTATCACTATGAATAAAAAAACCTAAACCCAAGATATGGATTTTAGTTAATGTCTTTTAATTAAAGTTATTTTCATTCAAAAAATCATGAATAATTCAAAAAAAGTAAAAAAATGATGTATATACTATAAATAGGTCAACCGAACATAATAATACATTATTTTGTTAATAATTCATTGTATATTATCAATTTATCTACTTTATCTCACAATGTCCTTTCTATATCCAATCTAGTCGCATTAGTCAACATTACATGTTGTGTAACGACCTGAGATTTCATAATGTGTTGTCATTAAATAAATATTATGTTAATTTTTTTTAAATTAAACACCAAGCTAAAGTGAAACCAATATATGTCAAAATAATATATCAATATTATAATATAAACATTTATTTTTATAGAATAAATGGAAGAATACGTAGTATGAAATCTAATATAAAAAGGAAATAAATGGCATAGTGTAGCACAAATATACCTCATGAAGCTCATTTGTCTATTCTTGGAATGAGGTAGCTCATATGTGGATTTCCTAATACCAATCCCAATCCATACTCTAAAAAGTGTGATATGATTGAAATTGAATGCATGAGATGTTTAATCGTGTCCAACTTTCCACCACAGACGTACCTACAAAAAAACTACCATCAAAATCAATAAAATATTACCATAGGATTCAATCTTACATGATGATCTGGAAAGGGATATGTTACTAGAAATTATGGTGATAGAATAAAGTAATTTCTACTATAATAAATTACTTATCAGATGCATTTTACACATTTCTTGTTTTAGATTATAAATAAAATAATTGTATATTTTTCTATAAAATTAGTTTGTATTCATATTTCACATTTCAAATAATAATTGGAAAAATCTATAATTTCAATTTAATGAAATGAATTAATTTTTTATTTTATTCATGTCAATATTATCTAAGGGTGAATTTATTATTATTTTTTCTAAAATAATTGTTTATTAGGTGAATAATGAAATTTTATTTTATACTAAAACTATATATGTTGTTATATAATAATGGTGTATAATTTGATGAAACCTTTTAATTATTCATGTAGTTGAAACTATATATTTTGAAATATTTTTTTAATATTTTAAAAATATGGTTAAACACTTTTATGATCATGAGTAATATTTACTAATAAGAGGAAACTATTTTTAGACTTTTAATTACATTTTGTTTTTCTAAAATTGATTTTATTCATGATGTGAATACCTAATATCAATTATTTTTCTATAAAATATATTTTATTTCATGAAAATAATGTAAATTGATACTTTTATCGATTTTTTTTAAATATTATAAAAACATATATTATAAAATGATTTTTATTAATAGAAAATAGTAAAAAAATTATTTCTTTTTTGAAATTGAATAAAAATTATCTTCTTATTTTAACACTAGTTAATAATAGAAATTTTACCTATTGTCATAAAATTTAGTTACTAATGTAAATATTAGTCATTGTGGTAATATAATTATTATTCAAAGAATAATACTTTTCAATATATTCTGTATTTTTATATTAGTTGTCTTTCTATTAAATTAAGACTATAATAAGATGTTTCAATATGAATATTAACAAATATATATTAATATAATTGGTATTCCATGTTAATTAAAAATCACAATGCCTAATAATTAAAATACCATCCTTATATATAAATCATCCTTTTAAACATCATATTCTTTGATATAAAAGTTGTTTTTCTCCTATTTTAAAATTTAATTAGATTAAGTGAAACCCAATTTCATATTAAATCATATTTATATTAAGGAATATGTTTCAAAATATAATTCCATTGAAAATAAAATTATCATGATTATTATATAACCAAGATTACTAAGTGTTAAATAGGGTGGCCTAATATTACATGCTTTTCACTATATAATATTTACATTTGGAAAATATAGAATATATAAATTATGTTGGAATATCATAAAAATATTTCACAAAAAATGTCCCATGCATTACTCCTCCAACTCACCTCACCTACCAAAAATCCATTTGATTATATTATTACCGCATACATAACTTTAGTTTTAATGAAAAACCCCCAATTTGCTACATAAAAATGGTGAAAACTCCCACCCATTCTATCACTCCCCCCATAAGAGATACAATCATGAATTTTACTTCCCTACCTATCTCAAAATCCCTCCTAATGTTTTATAATGTTTCTATGGATGCCTACCATGTTGAATAAGAAAATCCAAAATATAAAGGTTCTATTCCTCCTCCCTTTGATTCAAGTACAACTTTTATTATAATTTTGTTGAATTTAAATTCATTATAATTTAATATGATTATAATAAACCTTTTTTTCATCCAAATGGTTCACTATTTATGAGATACAAATATTATCTCTCATTAAACTGAATCGATAAACATGTTTTAATAGTTGTTGGACTACCTATATTGCTTCACTATTTTAGCTATAATATAGTTAGCTTGTAAGACTTTGGATTTCTATGTGATTAAGATTCAATTTGTTCATAACCAATCATTTACTATCCAACCGATTCAAAATTTATGACATACTACCCTAATATCCCTTTAAAACCATTCCTTAATCACTTTTATATATCTATCATGCTATCGAAATCACTACTTGGTTCTTTCCCAATTATTCTAAATTAAAGAACTACCTCTATTTGAAGGTTTTGATTTTTATATGGTTATGAAACCATTTCTTCTTAATAAATCCTTTATAGATGAAATGATTCCATATTAATGATAAACTACTCCTTTTCCTATTTTAAGCCATTCTATAATCCTTTTTATAGTATTCAGTATTCTAAAATCACACATTGGTTTTACATGTAATATTTTTATATTATAATACTTTTTACATACATGTAAGTATTATTAAACATGTTAATAATCAATCCATTACTATCCAAATGATTCCCTATTAATAAGATACTCTCACTAACTCTCAGTAAGCCCATTTCATAATCCCTTCTTTATATCATTCATTTTTTCAAAGTGAACCCATGATTTTTTATGTCATATTTCCTTGTATTGAATACAAAACTCTAATAATAATCATGTGTATACATAAATATTTGTCGATATTTAATTGATTTTGGACTTCCATTTTTAAAACCCATGTCCCTTACTCAATGGTTAAAAAGAAATGTTCTTGTGATATTTAATTTATGTGGCACACAAAATGATTGATATTTGATGTGTCTTACCATATAGAACTCCATTTCATTGGTTAAATAATTATTCTCTATAGATATCATATTTTTTATAACATATAATCATTACATAATAATGCTTTATTACACCGTTGTGAAAAATATTAATAATATGAGGTTTGTAACTTTATATACCAAACATTCCATGGGTAAATGATTAATCTCTAAATATTACTTTTTCATGATACATTTTAAACATGACATGGTAATGGTCGATGATACATTAGGGAATAAACTAGGTAATATAAATTTACCACACCTAAGTGATGCATTTTTCTTTTATGATTATGAATACCTTGTGATTATGTTTCACCAAATTTATATGTTATAACTCTTGTATATACAATCATTATATTCCAAAGGTAATTTTGATCATACTATGCCCCATGATAGTATTACCATATTTTTCCTCCTATATTTATTTTCATGATCTTATTGTCATCTTCAGATATTATTCCCCATCATTTATCTATGATCCAATGAAATCTATTTCTTTTTACTAAAAGAATTATTTCATTATTCTGATCCTTAGACTACATGATTTATTTTATATGAATTTTTTTACTGTTCATGTACCTTGATTGTCTTATCATTCCCATATGTTCATCTTAGTCTCACTTATTGTAATTTAGGGTAATTTACACCTTTTGAGAATTTTATCTCAACCATTTCATATGTTTCAATATCTGAATATTTAAATAACTATAATATGTAAAACATGTCAAGATGAGTATGGTGTTTAATGAATTTGTGGGAGATGTTTAAGATTTATTATCCACTATGTATTTTCCTCTATAGTGGGAAATAATGTCTAAGTGATACAAAGAACATGGATTCTAATAATTAAATCTTTTTACTAATTTTTATATTCCATAAACTTAAATAGTCTTAGAAATTAAAGTCTTGCAATTTAATTTCATTATGTAATGTAATTAAATGGCCATATACATTGGTTTTTATATACTGTAACAATGTGACGGTTAAAGAAATTTATTGATTATGATGTCATTTTTTGGGAATAAATTTATTATTAACAATGTCATCAATTTTTGATAATTTAAGGTTTATCAAAATTTCAATGGAATTGATAAACTATTTGGTAAGGTGTAGTAATTTTGAATATTTTAGTGATTAATATAAGAGAACTTTAGAGTTTCTTAAGGATAATTCAATTTGTAGGTTAACATAAAGAATTTTTGTGATGTCTTCAGTATAATATTTTACATGCCATTACATACCTATATGGATACTATATGTTAATGTACTATCTTGCACAGATGTACCTAGGGGTAATTACCTTGAAAAGGTTATGTGGGTTACTAACTCAATCATTTCCTAGTTTCAAAAAAATAGGAGTAAAAAAACAATTGGATTCACACTCAAATGTGATATTATATGGTAAATTCAGACCCTCTTTAGTGGACCATAATAATGTAATTTAGTCTGACACAAACTAATTAGGTTAGATGACCTATTAAAAAATTATCATGAATTACCAATGATTCAACCAATATATTAAAAGTTTAAACAAAATGTATCATACTTTCAACATGAAGGTGTTATAGGGGAAGACATCATCTTCTTGATGTTTATAAATTGATATTTTATATATTAACATAGCCTTTTGGTCTTGTCATTCACTTCAAAAAGGATCACAAAAATGATGCTTGGAAAGAATTATTTCTGGAAACCACTATGTCTTATAATCCAATAGGGTACTATGGTTTTAGAATATTATTATATTGTTTTTTAATGGAATATTTATGTTTATTAGTCTTAAATAAGGATATGGGGTTGACATTATAGTATAAATTAACTCATGATACTCAAATATATTTTCTTTTTTTCTTGGTATTTACTGATAATACATTGATATAATCTCAAATTTATAATAATTTTGTGAAACATATATGTATTATTGCCCAATAAATTTTTCCTTCTAAACTGGAAAATTATTTTAAATGGTATCATAATCCATGAAATGAAATTTTAAAAAAAATTATATTTTATTGATAACTATTATAGAAAACATTATTGTTAAACGGAAATCTCTCACAAAAAATTTTATGCTCCATTTTGTGGTAAAAAAGTGATTATTTATTTTGATAAAATTAAGTACCATAATATAGATTGATTAGTAATTGATGATTTATTTCATGACATATTTATCAGCTATATTTTTTAAAAAAGTGTATCTATTTTTTTCTTATTATATTTATTTATTTGTTTCTGACTTGATGAATAATAGATTAATACATTTAAGAGTTAATGATATAGTTTATTTTTTTATGAATATTTAATCTCTCATAGGTTTAATGTATTAGAAAATGGAAGGGAATTGGGATAATTATTTTATATATAATATATGGTTAGTTAATATACATACTAGAGTACATTATTGTATAAAAAATAATATTGTCTATGGAATGAAAAATAACTTGATATAGAATAAGAGGTTAAGGTAGAATTCATATTAAAAGGTATATCTCATGTTTTTAATATTCTAACAATAAAATCACCTAAATTAATTAGGGATTGATAATTAATATTTTCATGATGTAATTTAAATAATATGGGAAGAATGTAACTGTTGAGATTTCATAATACATTTTACATAAAAAATATTATGTTAATAGTTTTTTCAACGTTAAACATCAAAATAAAATGAATCCAATAAACATTAAAATAAAATTTTGACCATATAATATTTCTATTAAATTTTTGGCTATAAAATGAAGTAACAATATTAGGAAATGAAGGAATATAAGGGGTAGAAATGAAACTAGGTAGTGGAAGTCTCTTGCATAAAGCTCATTTTTCTGATCTTATAATGGAGCTATATTCACAAGGGGTTTCATAAGACCAAGACAATTTCAAACTCCTATATTTAATATATTAATTAAATATAATAAAATAGGAGATCAAGCATTCATAAATTTTATCAAGAGCTTTTCTATGGAAATATGAATCATCAACTGCCACAAAATCATATGTTAGGATTAGATCTTATATAGACATCCAAAGGGGTTATTAAAATTGAAATTTGGATGAAATAATAAACTTTTTTTAGTAATAAGTTATTTGTCAAATGAATTTTACACATTTGAATTCTGACTATTGAAGAAAGAGAAAGATTATTTTTCTATAAAAATAGTCTTCATCATTATTTTTAGTACTAAAGGTAAATTTATAAATGTAAGAATTTCAATTTGATGAAAATATAATAAATTTAAAATTTTGTCATGTAAATATTATCTTAGGGAAAAAAATTTAGGTTTTTCAAAAATAAATAACATTTATGTAAATATTGAAAATATTGAATTTTCAAAAACTATAAATTTGATTGTATATAAAATCCCTATAACTCTAAAAATATTCTAATCACTTACTAGTTTCAATTTATATATTTTGGAACACAATACTATATTTAAAAATTCTGGGTTTAATATTTTGTGATCATAATAAATAATTTCCAATAATTGAAACAGTTTTTGTAGATTAATTAAATGTTATTTTGGAAGGATTCATTTTTGGATTTATTTTAAATCTGAGTAACAATAAATAATATAATATGTAAAAAAATTATATAACAAATGGCAGACCAAATTGGGTGTGAGTAAAACATAGTAGGAAACCACCAATGGTATCTAATTCATATCCATTCTATGAATATAAAATGAATTAGTGTAGAGGTATATCAAATTTAATATAATAAATTAATTTATAAATTAACCATGATGGTCTCAAGATCCTCATAAGATACCTGGTGGGGTATACCTACTTCGAACTAAGACAAAATATATAATGCATTTAAATTATATCTAAATAAACCTAGGACTCATATAATGTTACCATGGAATCTAGATATGAGGATAATCTTAAGGGAATCACATTGAACTAAGAGAAATAATGTCAAAAAAAGTCTCAATGAGTAATAACATATGACTTTTCCAAATATTTCAATGAATATTAAGGAATTATTTGTTCAATAGTTTCAATAAATAATAAGGAATTTAATTTTCAAAAAATTAGAATTAAATGATGAGGAACTTTATTTACATAAACTTATTTATAAATGATGTTGAATTTCATCCATCTATTTGGTAGTTTATAATTCAATCTTTTCAAAGTATCTAACCATCATACTGAATGAATTACAATTTTGAAGCCAAGGTACACTCAAGGAATTATATGATGAGTAAGAATACTGAATTTAAAATTTAAAAATGATTTATGGAGTGTATCCAATATAAAGTACAACTTTCATAATTCACTATATACTGTAAGACAATTTCCCAAATGAAAAAAAGTAATCTATGGGAATTACCAAATCCATTTAACTATTTTACAAGATTAAGTCCTTTAATAATCATTAATTTAACATAACTAATTATATTTGAAATGTACTTTATATCCTTCAAGTATAAAGTAATGGATTAAGGGAAGTGAGTTTTATCAAAACGTTTTAGTTCACTAAGGAATTTCACTTTCAACTGGAATTCTTAACATACCCATATGGGTGGTTTGTTGGAATAGGAAAACTATTTTCATTCTAAACATTTAATCAAACTCACCATAGATGGATTATTGGGTTGAGTTCATCAACCTCTACCCATGTTAAGGTTTATAAGGAAGATTATGATTATGGCCTAAGTATTTAATTTTGTAAAATTTATATTTAAGGGACAATTCATGAAATGTCTTTCATTAGAAACAATGACACATTTTATAAATGTTGTGTCATTGAGGGAAAATTCATAGACCACCTATATTATAATTAGGAACATTCACTCATACATTATTAGGATTTGAATCAATCCAGAATGAGAGAAATCATAGAAATTGATAAATTCACATAAAATTTTGAATATGAGATCACATGGAAATAACATTCAAATTAAAAATTAAAACAAATAATGAAATAAATAGGATTCATGGACTACCTGATGGTGACCCAACATGAACGATGAATCTTGATTCAAATCACAAATGAGTTAGATCAATCAATGTGAATGTAAGGAAGATGTGAGGGATCCCAAGACAATTTTATATGTATCAAAGTTTGGATAAAGGTTTGATTATCTGTTAAAGGTTCTAAGGGTTAAATAGTCATTTGCATCCTTTTAATGGGCATCATGATATGGTTTCATGGTTTATTTATTGATTAAATATCCATGTGGCTCACAATGACCGAGATCCAAACCATAAATGGTTCGATTGAATAGTTAAGGAAATATTATCCCCACCCTAGCTTCGGAATTGTCTTTTCCCCATACTTTGAATTTCTAGATGTGTGGTTATACAAATAGCTTGCAATCTATGTGGTTCTCTAATCAAATTTATCAAATAAGACTGCCATATACCTTCATCCTTGAGTGTATGGTTTGAAAAAATGTATTACTCTCCCTATAATTTTGAATTTTTTGGTGCATGTTTCGTACTAATTGTTTGTTAACCATGTGGCTCCTTTTATAGTTCCAAAAACTAGGCTATCAATGTTACATTCCGTTAATACTCATTCTAGCTTCTTTAAAACCTTGTGGGCCTTATAACCTATCTAAAATTAAGTCTTTAATTATTAAAAACTATCCAAATTTCATTCCAAATCCATTTACAATATTTCTCCCATCCACCAAATAAAAATTCAAATTATTTTTGATTTTAAAACCAAATCCAAAACTAGGTATCTTACAATCATTATGGAAAATGATATTTAAAAACATTCAAGTAGTGGAGAAAGTGTATCCACTTAATACTTGTGACTCGTAATTTTCTATATTTACATTCAACTCTGAATCCACCACATTATAAGATGACACAATTTTTGTTTCTTATGGGTGGAAAAAAGGTATTTTGATGATCTATTATGTCAATGACAAATAATCAACTCATTGGTGAATGACTAATTCGATTTATACCAAAACCCTATAATAGAAATTGAAATTTTGGATTCATTATAGAAATAGTACACCACTAAGTATTTAGTGAGCAATAAGTTCTTTATAAGTAAAATTACTCCATACTATATTTTATATAATAGATCTGTCATATATATGTTTTATGAAATGAAATATATTACAGAATATTTAATTTAAAATAATATAAATATGGGTGAGAGTATCATAATAACATCAAATAGAGATAAACTCCCTCCTTCTTTGAAGAATTTGGGTTATTCACTAAATCAAAGGAGGTAATATATTTCCCTCTATAATTTAATTAAATAACCACAAGTTAGGGAGGGGAGTAACATGCATGGGGAGGTAAAAAAACCTATGGATGATGCATCTAAGGTTATCATGGTGGAGGGAGAAGTCCTATTCTCATTCTAAAATGGGAATTAATATCCAAATATCCATGAAATAAAAGAATTTACAATTAAATATTAAAAATTATGTGTGTTTCTTCTTTGGAAATCTTAGACACTTTAACTGGGACTCCTGTCACGATAATTATATAGACAAAAATAATATTCCTAAGGATCACATTGTCATATAGAACATGAAATAAGTTATCATCGAGGATATTTATTCTAACTGGGTTTATTATATAGTTACATAAATATATTTCATCAACAAATTAGTCTATAATATGATCGAATGAATCTATGATAATAAATCAATAGTATCCTAGAATAGTGTTCCCAGATTTTGTGAAGAAAAAAATGTAATATTTTCCTTATGAATTTGGTTCCAAATCATAATCCCCAATTTTGACATTACACAACTAAAACATAAAATAAATTATTGAGTCACATAAATACCCAACTAATTTTTAGTATTATATCTTTATTGGACTATTTAAAAAATCTACATTATCAGCCTCATTTAATTTCCATTCAATGAAAATATTTTCAATTATACACTATTTTTATTATTACATTATAATCCTTCATCATTTTCCAAAAAAAAATCCTTACACCTGATACCCTTATATATATATACCATATACAAGATTATTCTTAATAACTATTGAAATTTTAAATATAAACAATGATGAGCTTAAATTCATTTTAAGGTAAATCATTCAATCAAAATACCACTGATACAAAAAACATAAAAACTATAGAAGAGTGAATAATTAATATATATAATTCAATTATTTCTATGATCTTTATAATCAACAGTAGATAATATCTATATATGTTTCACAAGGAAATTATAATTTATTTCATAATGTGGAGGATTATAACTCCATACATTTACATCATACTATTAGGGCCTTAGCTAAATAATATTTCATTTTTTGAAGGCCTCTAAACCAATAAATTTTACATCTTTTCAAGGTGTATCAAACAAGGAATTTTTTATATCATTAATCCATCTCAAACAATACAACTTTCATTGTATATATTGAAACATTATAAATAATTATCATTATTGTTTATATTATATGGCCTACCAATTCATCAAGGAGATATATAATTTCATGTCACACCCATCTCTTACGCATGTTCAACTCATTCCTCATATAATGAATGAACAACACAATTAATCAAAAACATTCCTTAACTATCCATAAATTTTTCTATTGAATCAAGTAATAATGAATAATAGTATTTCTATATATCTTAATAATCCAACTTTTGTAGTCAATAATCATCCATATAGAACTAATAATTATATTTCTTGTAAATATTTTACTCATTCAATAACTGACCTATCATTCTTGATGAACACCCTCTAATTGGATTTACATAAAATGGGGTGTTCTGAACATATATAGTAATGAGTATATTTTCTAGTAAACAATAGAATTGAAATATAATAAATCCATGAAATATACTATAATCAATTAATTGGAATTTTCTGTATTACAGTGACGAAATATATTTTAAGAATTAGATAGTAAAATGAATGTGGAACTTTAAAAAATAACTTTCTCTAAACATTTTTAATTTGTGTAAAAACAATGTCCTAAATTACTTATAAAAAAAATTCATAAGGTTTATATGATATGTTTTAAAAAATTAAATATAATTTATGTAAATATAGTCCTGAAAAATAATTCAGAATTAATAAAAATACAGAGGTGAATATATTAAAAAATACAATTAATCACTTTTTACATCTCTTTTGAGGAAAATACATCCATATTTAACTGTGATTTAAAAATGAAAAATTCATATAATAATGGGTTTTTAATTTCCATTGAAAACCTAGGGAAGCATCTAATAGAACATCATAATGAATAATGGTCATGACATTAAGAAAATGAGTTTATGTGAAAAAAACTAAAAAAATTTACCCACAATTTTATAAAAATAGTTCTAATGACCCATATGAAAAATAAAGAAAATATTCCTTGAAAAATTTTGAATTGAAGGTAAAAGTTAATATAAATTGACCATATGAAATAATTTAGGTATAGAAAAATACATTTTTTTAAAAAATAAGAAATATGGATGGATGAAAATGGTTTTCGAACAAAAAAAGAAATCACCTTATCTTTTATTAAAAATAACCCTTTAGTGGATTTGAGTAGAATAGAGAGGGAAAATGGAAAATTTCCCAAAAAAATCTAGATATCACTAATATATGGGAAAATATTTGGAGATTTGTATATGAATAACATATAATTTCCATATTGTAAATTAAATCAAAAATAGTCGTGAATAAAAATTATATAGTAAAATAAACCCTTACTACATTGGTAAATCTTCAATCAAATCCAAAAAATGATAGAGCATGATATGGTTTTTTAAATCAGTTGATGAAAAAAATATTTTGTTAAGATTTATTCATGTGGAATTAATTACATCATCTAAAAAACCATGGTGCACAACATGAAACAAGTCTCATGCAATGGAAATTGATTACAATAACCATTATAAGTTTTATAACACTTGAATCAAACCTATTAAAATATATAACATGAAATGGAACATCAATTACCATGATTAAATATTGGATCATTATATAATACTTAAAATAAATAGTATATACACCATATAATGAATAAAGGTGTGCAATTCAGTGTAGGTCTCAAAGGAGGTAGTTTGGGATGATAAAATTATACCCTGGATTGTTAAATGAAAATAAAAATTCCAATATCGTAGATAATAAATTTAAAAATATTATTAATATATATTATATACAAATAAATATATATTTTTGTATATCATTTATCCATAACTATTTTTGACTGCTTATTCATAATTCATTACTAAAATAAATTATTAATGTATTAAATATTCTATTTTTGAATCATAATTGTATTTGGATGCTCTAGTAACTATTCCATGTTTATTATTAAAACACCTAAATAATGTATAAAATGTTATATATCTCATATTTTTACATAAAATAA
Organism: Viscum album; assembly: GCA_963277665.1. NCBI lineage: Eukaryota > Viridiplantae > Streptophyta > Magnoliopsida > Santalales > Viscaceae > Viscum > Viscum album. The sequence goes on along the minus strand of OY728132.1, from coordinate 1,842,027,511 downwards.
ATTTTTAGAACCATCATTCGATGGTTGTTATCAAAATTTACATATATCATTCAAGAAGGTAGTATTTTTTCTGTATACATGAGAAGAGTTTTTATTTTCCTAATCGATGAAAAAAATTATATAAATAATTACATTTAATTAATCACATTTACATAACAAATATCATACTTATTCCTTAAATTCAATTTTAAGATACTCTTTTTTAGGTGGTTATGAAAAAAAATATTTTCTTTATGGATGCATTATTCTTTATGTATGAAAGAGATATGTTTTAATTTTCTAAAAAATTTGAGGGTAATAACATGGATAAAATATTATAATAAAATATTCATACATACAATTTATTTAAATTTATTATACCTTTTTAAACGTCCTAATAAAGAAGATATAAAAAATGAAACACAACACTTAATGGATATGGTAATCCATGCTTATGCATGTACGATATTTTCATTTCCTAATAAATTGAAAGAAGGTATAAAATATTTTATCATTCAACATAATAAAATTTAATTATATCATTTATGATTTTATAATTATATTAAAATGATAAAAATATGTTTTAAGGATATATATATTGAAATAAACATGAAATAATAGGATTAACACTTATACCTCTTTATTGGATATCGTCCTTACCCTTACACCTTAATCCTTATTTGCTGAGTATTTTAGGAATAAGAGAATTAGTAGGTAGTGGATAAGGGTTTTTTAATATAATGTTTTTAATATTAGTAAAGAAAAGGGTTTTTTCAATGTTTGTTCAAAAAAAAAGGTGGATGTGTCCTCCTAGAGGTGAAGGGAGTGGATCCATCATAAATATTAAGAACTATGAAATATAATAAATGTATTTCTCATAAAAAGTGGCTCTAATTTAGTAAAATCAAAAATATAAGATAACTTTTTTTCAAAGTACACTAAAAAAGAAACTTTAGAAACCCTTAAAATAAATTTCAATCCTTATATCTTAGTTTTACCCTCCTCTTTATCCTTTTTAACCTCTACTATGGAGATGAATATCTACCTAGGTATCTATTTATTATAACTAAAACTAAAATAGAAATTATTACCAAATAAAAAACTTTTGATACCAAATATTTAGTCCATTTAATATTATTCAATTTATATATTGTTAAATATTATTTTTAATATACGTTTTCAAAACACAATGAAATGTTTTATAGAATAATTTAAATTATAAGCTTAAAATTCATTGTATACCGAAGTAATGTGTAATGATAATTCCCATGTAATTAATTGAATCATGTTTAATGAAAGATGAAAAAAAATTCCTTAAACCCAATTCAAAACATAATGTAATGTTTTGAATACTTTATTAAATGAGAGTAACCAATGTAATATTAATTTCAATAAAAACATTATTTAGATTTCCAACGGCACAAACATATATTAATAATTTCAATATTATATTTTTAAATGAATTATATTAAATATTAAATTGAATTTTTTTTTAAAAAAGGTATCTGAAAATTTAAATTCATTCTTGTGTCATGATAATGTACTAAAAGTTACAATATTTGTACAAGTATTATTGTTCATTATTAACCCTAAAATAAACAATTTTTTAATAAACCCAAAATTCATCTTAATGTGATTTTGATATTATGAATCCCCAAAAAGGTTTCATTTCATCATATTTTTTATAAAAATTTCAAAAAATTATATTTTTTATGAAAATATATAATATAAACAAAAATACATTTGATAGAAAAATGGAACCTTAAAACCTAAATTACTCGTAATATTATTTCATATAATTTTTTAATCAATTAATAATTAATTTATTATTTCATGAACTAAATTTCTATAAAATTGATCAATTTATAAAAATACACATTACTTGAATATAAAATATTTGGAAAATCCCCTTTTTAAAATTGGATGATTTAAATTATTTATTAATATTTTAATCGTTAAATTTCATTATTCAATACAAAATAATACAATTTAATTATCAGAATTGATTTAAATATATATTTTTACTGAATGATTATAGTAATATGTCATGAATAGATTTAGTTTTGTGTTTCATCTAGTGTAATCGATCCATCATATAATTATTTAAAAGATAATTACAAACTAAAATATGTAGGTGTTTCATTATCCCCCCTTAAATAAATTTACTACTTTTAATTTCAATTTTTTATTTCCAAAATGAGTGTATCATGACATAGTATTAGAAGAAGATGTATTTTATAATCTCCAAACATAAATTTAAAAAAATCTTGGAAACATAGTATTTTATAATTTAAAATTAGTCAAAACATGTTTGTTTCATTGTAAGAGTTACATATTTGAATGGATTTAAAAAAACATATCATGATATATGAGTAATTTTTTCCACATAAGACATGATAGATTTATCTTCCTCATCCATTAGTTAAAGAATTCATTTAATTTCAATATAAAGAACACATGTATACAAACATACTTAACTTTTTCCACTTTATAAGATTAATTTTTTGGTTGTTTTTGGAGTGGTTTTGCATTTATTATTCATTTAATAATCTAATTTATAAATAACTATGATGATTTTTTCATTCCTAAAGAACTAAAGAAAATGTTTAAATTGTCATAATATCCATAAAGGGTTTGCATGTTCTCTCTCTTATCTCTATAAATTTACCCAAAAATGGTGAGAATAAGAACCAATAAAAAATAATACGAATAAACCTTCATATTAATAAATCACATTAATCATAAATCATCAAAAATAACACCCAAATTTAAAATTTATTCATTAAATAAATAACTCATTATAAAACTCTTCAAACTATGTTTTCTCAAATTGAAAATAAAAAATTTGGAATATTTAATTGCCTATTCTTGTAAAATTATTTTTTCATTTTTCTCCAAACCATATTAAAAACATGTGGTCATATATAGTATATATATCCTATACATATATTATCCAAAATATTCATAAAAATTCCCAAAACAACCTAATTCATAATGACATAAAAAATAATATATGCATGTAATGGTTTTTTCAATATTTATTTCATTAATAATATCATACACATAAATAATAGCCAATATATACCATAATCTTGAGTAATGGTCATCACCATCCTATTATAATTTTCATAAAATTATCTTTCAATACAAATTTTTATTCACGCATTCAAAATATATATGATAACTATATTTTCCAAAAAATAACAACTATTACTGTGACTTAAATTCAAAATCTAACCTAATGGTTTTTTATAAAACCAACTTGTATCAAAAAATAAAATATTACTTAAATAACAACCACAAAAAATAACATACAAATTCCTAGGGTTCATGTTAATTAAATCTTTATTTTCAGAAATTTCACAAAAAAATATCTCCAATCACATTAAAATATTGTTATATAAGACTTCCAAATGGTATATATACCATTGAAATTATAGTAAACCATAATCATATAACTCTTAACTTATCCTAAATTTATAAAATACTTATATCTATAGGTTCAGAAACCCCCATATAATTATAATTGTAAAAGCCCAAACTTGTGCTCCGATATTCAATACTAAAAACTAAATCTTTGCACAATAACATTTATACCAAATCAAGTGAACCAATTCGGACCTCCCTTAATCACAACATGAAATATTTCATTGATTCAATAACTAACCTAATTACTTTTTAGGTTTAGAGATTTAAGGGATTAGAAAAAAATATATACTTAATAAGAATCATGTCATTCCCATTCAATGAGAATTTTTTCCACTATACCCATATTTTATTATTCCATAATTATCCTTTAATGGGTCCTAAAAAAATTATCAAAAATTGATACCCTTCTAGATATTTAATATAAATTACCCTTCATAATGACACTAGTTAATCGCAATATAAGATATTTTGAGTTTAAATTCTTAGTAAGTTAAGCCGTATAGCAGAATATATCGGTAATACATAAGAAATAAACAATATATTACTATATATAATAAATACATATGTTATTTAATAAATAAAATGAGAATGAAATTCATCCATTGACAATAGAAATTATGTAATCACTAGGAAAATAATAACTAATTTCATTATTATAGAATATATAAATCTAAACATTTAAGTATTTCCATAAATTCCATGTCCACGATATCATTCATTTCATTAATTCCTCTCAACAAAGCCATTTTAAAATTTTTTAAGGACACTCAACTGAGATATTTTTCATGCCATCAAATCCTTATAACCAACACATCATTCATTGAAAATTTTGGCATACAACATGTTATACCCATTCTTTGTTTTTCTCATTTGACCTACTAATGCATTGAGATGTTTAATAATGTTTTACCGCACCTATCACATACACATATCAAATTAATTATTCATATAATTAATAAATGATATTATTTGTTGATAACATTCCTTTATAATCGAGTAATAAGGAATTTTAATATTTCAACCTAACATTATAATACATCATTATTATTCAATAATTATCCCTATTTAAAATATAAGTATATGAATATTGAATATTTTACTTAGTCAATAACTAAAATTTCATTATTGATAAATACCCTCTAATTTGATTTATTTATCCTTGGATGCCCAAATCATATAATATAATTAGTATATAGTTAATTAATCACTAAATATTAAATAGAATATCTACATAATATATAAGATAATCAATTAATCCTAATTTGAATCATTATAATAAATACAATCATTTTGGTATTTATATTTGATAAAGAAAGTAAAAAACTTTAAAATGAACATTCTTAATATATTTTAGAATGGTTGTGAAAATGATGTTATAAATCACTTCCAAAAATATTTTAAAAAAATATTTAAGATACACCTAAAAATTATCGTTTTAATAATTTAAAAAAGTAGAATATTGAAAATTCACTATAATTAAGTATTAAAAATTGTAGTTGAGGATATACACATATAAAATGAAACCCCTTTTAGATTATTTTGAGAAAATAATATCACTTTCTCTTTAGTTACAACTAAAAACATAAAAATCCATAATAATGGGTTTATTATTTTATTTAAAACCGCATTTTATATTTTAAAGGAATATTTATAACTAATAAAATATATCATGCTGGGAAATGTTTAACATGAGCGAAAAAATAAAAAATAATGTTTTCACACATTTCTAATTAGTCAAAAAAATCTTTATAGAAAAAACTAAAAATATTCCTTTATAAATATTTGAATATGAGAAAAATATTAATAAATATTTACCTCAATAAATCATTGAGGTATTTAATAGACAATTATTGTAGTAAAATAAGTAATATGGATAGTAAAAAAATGATCTCTGATTGAAATTGAAAAAATATGACATCCTTTAATATAAACAACCATTCGGTGGATTTTAGTTCTAAAGAGAGGGAAATGGAATGAATAGTTGAAACACACATAAATAATAAGAGGATAATAAAATATATGGTTTTTTTAGATTAGGTGTACATAGTTATCAAAATAAAAATTTAATCATAAATTATCTTTATTTAAAACGAAATTGTTAAATAACCTTTTGACTTTCGTAACACTTGAATAAAAATACATCAAAAGGTAGTACATGACTTGGTTCATAAAATAATGTTTATTATATAAAATTATATGTAAAAATATATCCATGGGGATGTAATTACACTATATAAAATAAATCATGGTACATAAAATGAATCATGTCTTAGGGAATCAACATTGGGACCCATAACCCTTACTAATTTTATGACATTTTCATCAAAACCAATTTGAATATTGAAATTGATATGGATCATTAATTAACATGAATAAATTTTAATTCATGATATATTACCTAAATGAGGCATAATGCACACCATGTGAAGGAGATAGGTGTTTAATTCATAGTATATCACAAGGGAGGAAGTTTGTCCTGATAAACTCTTACCTTGGATTCCCACATTGCTGAACTCAATCCAATATAATTTATAAGAAATTCATATTTATTATTCTTTGATATAAGATTAATATATATATATATATTTATTTTTGGAAATAATTTACCCATAACTTCTTATAACCCATTTACACATAATTCATTATTATAATAAATTATTTTGGTGTTAATTATTATATTTGATTTGGTGGTTCTACTCATTGAACCTTAGTCATGATTTCAGCACCTATAGAATGTTAATATTTTCATTTATTTAGTATTTTTACATTAGATAAATTTTTATAACCATACATTTTTTCCAAATATGAAATATAAGATATGTCATTCACATAGGTGGTAGACATCACATACGCAGGTACGATGTTTTAATTTTTATAATAGATTAAAAGTAAATGATGTAGATAATATTGTTAATATTATATGTTCAAATTATTGTCATAAATATTATATTTTTTCACTAAATTATTCATTATAAATATCTATATGAAGTGGTGATTAAAAAATACATTGGCGTGTGGAGGTTATATTTTTCCATTTACACCTAAGCGGTGTTTCCATTTTCCAAGGAATGGGTTGGTAAGAATGTGGATAATATGTTATATCTTTAGAGTAATAATTATCGAATAAATATGTTATATATTTATTAATTCTATATTTCTAAATAAATATATGAGGGAGTGATAAAAACATAAATACATCTCTTCTTTGTGATTATAGTCCTTACATACCCGTGAGCGATGTTTTCATTTCTCATTATATGGAAAAGAGTTAGAAAAAATATGTTCAACAAATATAATAACTCATCAATGTACTAAAGTTACTTATTTAAATATATTAATATGGTTATAAAATATTTCAATTATTTTTATCAAAAAATGAACTTTAAATTTTTCAATTAAACATATACATCCTCATTGAATATCATCCTCTCGGTTAAACATTAAGTCTTATAATATTGTTATTTTGGTAAAATCATAAGCATTATTTCTTGTATAATTATTTTTGAATATTATTTTGGTAGATATTGGTTGATATTAGGGTACATTTTTTGAATACAAGTGAGTATAGGATGTGGACCTTTATATGTGAGGGTTGTGGAAACATTGTAAACACTAAGAACATTAAAATAGAATAAATGTCTTTTATATAGAATGTAGATCTAATTTAATTAAATTAATAATATAATATGTATTATGTTCAATATAAACTTCAAAATCCTAATTAGATATGTTATATATACATTTTTTAATTCATATCTCTTACATTAGCCCCCTTAAAACCCCTTTTAATCTTTAATTTAGTGACGAATTTCTACCATTGTAACTATTCATTATGACCAAAAATGATATTGACCTAATTAAAAAGTAATAAAATATTGATCCCATATATTTAATACATTTTATAACTATAAATTTCAATATGTGATTAAAATTACTTTTTATATAATTTTCAACAAAAATGAAACCCGTTTTTTGAAAAAATCTATTTTTAATCCTAAAACAGATTATATAAAAAATGAAGTATAATGTGGAATATCCTGAATATAATTGGATGATTATTAATAAAATTTAAATTATTAGAAATTCATACAAAAAAACATAAATACTCTTTTGGAATACATGATTAAAATAGAATAATGAAAATACTTTTTATTTGAATAAGAATACTCCATTGATTATAAAAATGTCAAACATAGATTTAAAATTTAAAAAATATTTAATTAAATTAATTATATTAATTATCATATATATATATATATATATATATATTTGTTCCATAAATCTATTTCACAAGCCCTCCATTCATTTTTCTGTCATTATATTGTTATAATGGTGAAAATATTTGAAGATTCATTATTTTTCACCATTCAAAAAAATATAAACTATTTTATAAAAAATACATAAATTTAAACAACATATAATTTCACATTATTAATCATATAATTAATTTAATTTCTAAGAATTAATTTTTTTTATTTCATAATTTTTCATTTTATGTTAAAATAAAAAATATAATGAATAACTATATTTATTTAAAAATGGCGTTTTTAAACATCACATTCTCATAATCATATGCCTTATCCGTTTATAATTAATTTAATGTTAATTAATTATTTTATACATTTAATTACATGAAAATAAATCATTATATTAACATATAAACACTTCAAATACAATTATATGGGAAAACACATTTTATCCTTGAATGATTTTAATTTTTTATTTTATTTAAAAATCATTACAATCAATTAGTCATAATAGAATAATTCAATTTATGTTTTTGAACTTATTACTATTTTTATTTTTAATAATGTATTTTTTTAATATTCAATGATTAGTTTTGGTTTAGTGTTTCATGTAATATAAGTTTTCAGATGTTTTATTATTAAAATAAAAATTACATATTGAAATATCAAGGTGGTACAACATCTCTATAGAAGAGGAACTCCACCGAAATAAACATGTAATGGAACGGCGTGTTTGACATCATGTTTACCTCTATAAATACGCATAAAATATGTAATGTCTTTCATGTTTCTAAATATTATTGAATAATCACGGATTTAATATTGTATTTGAGGTATATAACTTTATTTCTAATCCATGGGTGGGGTATTTTTACAAAGGCATATATATGTAGTACATTATTTAAATTGAAAAAATATATTTTTCAAAAATTGTATCCTTTGAGTTATGAAAAAAGTAATTATTCATTATAAATTATAATAAAATTTGTGAAATTAATCGAATATAATTATAACATATAATGTATTATGATAATTTTTTTTGAGTAATATTCATGAAAGAAAAACTAATTAAGAATCCATTTCTAACAATATAATGGAAATAAAATTTATTATAATAAATACATATTCATGTATATGATTTCCAAACTACACCTACCATAGGAAATAAAATGTCCTTTTTTATATATGATTGATTATTATTCTATATTGTTTATGTTTGTTTTACATGAAAAAATGTTGTTATAAATAACATTAATATTTCTTAAAATGGTGATAAAAATTCATGTGTGTTTAAAATTTAATTCCTTAGATTTTATAGTGGGGGAGAATATTATAGTACTTTATTCATTTATTATTAATTAATCATAAATGATTTTAATAGTATCTATAGAATATAAAAAAATGGTTTAGCTGAGATAAATAATAAAATAATAATATAAATGATTAATTAAATTTCCTTGGATATAAAAAAGTATAATATATATATATATATTAAGTGACCCATCATATTACTTTTATATATAGTTCTATTTAGATAAATATTTAGTCTATTTGTAAAACATACTTACATATTGTGTCATCCCCTAATGCATCACTTGGTAAGGAGGTTATAAGTTGTGAAATAGACTCTATAATATTGAATAAATTTTTTATATAATATTTTCCACTCTATGTTTAATAAATAATTGGTTACAAATTTATATATAGAAGGAAAAGATAATTCCATGTTGTAATTGAGAAATATACGTCTAGACTATTTGAAATTTATGTGTTATGCTTCCTTGTATACTAAAAAAACAAATAGAACATTTAGAAATCAACCAAAACATTAGAAAATTCAATTTATTGTGTTTTTTGGTATAATGAAATTCAAAATAAATTTCATGTTATGTTTTTTAAGTATGAAATCAGTGCTTGTTTTTAATACATCTTTCTTATATGTGAGTTCCTTATTGTGTTGAACCTTATTTTTTGTTTAAATATATTTTCAATAAAATGTGTTGATATGTTTACTAGTTTCAAAAGAATCAAAACATTTGTGTTTGTTGTGGATATTAATTAAATATTGACTGGTTGGGGGATTATAACTAACTACGATAACATTATTAAGTTTGAATAAAACCATTATTTTTATAATAAAAAACACTATTATTAATCTGAACAAAAACAAATTATACTGATATTTCATTTATGGATTGATGAATATGAAGTATCCCGTGAAATTTTGTTTAAAATTATAAGAAATAAAGCATTATAATTTAACTAAAAAATGAAAAATTAGAAAAAACACATTCAAGTGAAGTGAGGGTGAATGCAAGGAACAATCCATTTTTTTTGAATAATTTGAATACGATAAAGTGAAATTTATAACATAAATAAACTCTTTAAATATAACAATTAAATCTAAAAAATGAGGATACCAAAATAGAGGGTTATTCTGTAAATTATGGGAATCTCTATGAACTAGAATAATAATATACACTAATTTATCTGAAAACTACATTATGAAAACATTATTCCATAAGATTGTTTTAAGAAATATAGCTCATGTTAAGGATAAACATTGTAATGGGGATTTGAATTTTAAAAACCATTAACTTTTTAGAAAATGTTGGATATTGAAATAGAGTATGATGTTATAAATTTCTTATAATACTATATTAAATTGGATTTTCCATATACTAAAATACTTTAAACTAATTTTAAAACTACTCTTTGATACTTTTTTCTTTTAAACCCCATAAATCTTATCTTTTATTTTCATGAATTGGTTATTGGTGTGAGACATGAAATAATTTTCTGTTTCTGAAATATCCTCTGAGACATCCCACTCTTGAGGACTCAATAATTTCTATCAAAGAAGTGGAATAAAAATGTAATCACTTATGTGAAGAATTTTTTGTTTAAATTTCTTGATAATCACATTATTAAATAATAATGCAACATTTTTCACTATAAACATGTAATAGAACACTCTAATGAGATAAAAATTCCATTTAGTATGAAACTCTATAATTTAAGCTTGATCTTATAGTTGATCACAAAAATTTATTCATATGAACCAGTAGTTTTATAGATAATGTGATTGGTGAGAGAGTTTTAAATAATGATATTTTTATTGGGAGTTGTTTAATCATTCAAACATTATATTTATTTGTTTTTGGAATTATTAATGGATTATTTGGAAAATGAACTTGATTTTGAAGCTGAGAAAATTCTAAAATGGAACATACTGTTTTTTTAAATAAACTAAAAATGTTAAAAACTGAAATTGGGAAACCACATTTTAACAATATTTCAAACATCAGTATATTAATATTTTGTTTCTCTTAAAATAATAAGGGTGATTTTTTGTAAGAAATATCCTTGAGAGACTTAGTAAAACAATATAAGTACATCACTACTTGGTTCTACTACAAAATAACTAATAATATTCCAGTTCCGTATTTAGTTCCAAAGTGGTCAACAATCATATTATTTATTCAACAGTAAAGAATAATACATTCCAAATTTATCAAGGTGGTCCTTTTTGAGTGGTTATTAGCTTCAAGGTAACTCAGATTCATCCCCGGAACAACTAGAGCCCATCATTCAGATTTTTCGAACAAAAATAGATGTTAATGACATTTGTGGTGGTTCTCACTTAGAAAATGGCATCCTCTTAGAAATTATAGAAAATTATCTTGGAATTTATTTTGGGACATAAAATCTTTCAATTAATTGGAGGAAACCCATGGTGATTTAATTTATTTTTTTACATTGAATAAAAATCCCTTAATAATTTATATGTGATAAAATTTTCTTATTCCTTATGATAAATTTTTCAAAAAGTTAAGCATGGAAAATATGTCAAATATGTTCTGAACTATCATTACACCATAATATTATAGTTTATTGGATTTTAATTCAATAAAATGATTAAATACCATGGATTATATTTACCTTCATTTTTGGTACTTGATTCAAAAATTATAATTAGTTTTTAATGTATTAAAGTAGGGTAATTTTGAGAATATTCTTTTTGAGAAAACAATTCAACTTTGATGTATCATTTTTATTTCTATCATATTATTTTTATCTATTATTATTTTTTAATTATTATATGATCAGGTGAAAAATTAATTAAATCTAAAAAATGTGTTCTAAATAAATACATTTTTGTAAATTTTGTTTAGGTGTAGTTTTTTTGAAGGTTTTGAATCCTATTTCATGTTGAGACTAATTCAAAATGTTATAGTGTCATGTTTTATTCAATATTTTCTTTATAATTAATTTTTACAAACCAATAAAAAATGTTTTCTTAATGCACTATAAAATCCATTAAACTATTTTAAACATTTTGAAAATATTAAATATAATGTTATTTGAGTTGGATTTAATGTTTAAAAATTTCTCATTTTATAAGTTGTGATGAAAATATTTTTTTCTCCATTGAAGAATAATCATATACAAATGAAATATATTTTTGAATATGCTATAATATGTGGTATAATATCATTATAAATTCTTTGTAATGATTAAATTTCAGTTTGAAATTTTGAATTAAAAACATCTTTGAACTGAAATTATTTTAACTTTTTCCCCCACCTCAAAATTCAAGACTGAGAGAAGTATTGGGTTTTATGTGTAGGGTGTGGTTTCTATTTTTGAGTAACAAATTTCCTAAAACACATAAATATTCCATAGATTTGTTCAAAATATGTTATTTTCAAGATTCAATATTCTTTTTTAGTGGTTTTGGTTTTTTCCCATACATAAAGACTATTTTCCCTAATTTCAATGGTTGATAATTTTCTTCCCTATGGATACAATTGAGTTACTTATTTACGAATTCCAATGGAAAAACAAATTGATTAAAATTAATTAGTAATTTATGAAATATTCATTGATTTTCATCTTTTTAAATTATTTGAAAATAATGATATTTGAATCGAAATTATTTGACAATTAACATATGACCATTTTTTGGGAATTTTATTCATTAAGCTAACATTAATGGGTGGATTAAATATGATTCATTATTAATTATTAAACCTACTCATCCATTAAATGTTCATAATTAATCTTTGCTAAATTAGTTGTGTTTATTCACCATTCAAAAAAGATAAATTAGAATTTAAATTAAAATAAAAATGACTTTTCTTTATCTATTAAAAAATTTCCATGTCCAATCTAATTATATAAAAATGTAACCATCATTCCCCTAAACCATTTATATTTTAGATGTAAGAGAAAAAAATTACTCATAAAATCTAATAGGTAAATAACTATTAAAATAATCTCCTTTTTTTAATTAAAACTCGTTATTATTAAAGATATCTTGGCTTCATAAAAATTGATTAATTTATTTCTTGTAGAGAATTGAATAATTAACTGCGTGGTAATTTTTTTCATCAACTTTTAGATACATGTTTATAATACCATATTTAATTGATTGTATTTTTTTAGTGATAAAAGGTGATTTAATTAATTATATTTTTTATATGGTTCATTTTTTATGAAAAACGTAATCCATTCAATGTTTTTACAAAATTGATTATTTTTTCTGATAAATTGATAATATATTATTTCATTTAAATTATTCACATTTTAAGAATAATATATTTTATTTTGTTTTTGTATTATTTTCATTTAAATATTATCTTTTATTTCAATTTACAATTATGTGTTTTAAAAATTAATTATTTTTAAAATACAAATTTTTATTTCAAACATTAATTTTGGCAAATATTTATAATTTGAAATTTAGTTCCTAATCTAATTGTGTTTCATTTTTAACTTTTTTTAGGATTCTTCTATCAATTAAATTATTCAGTAAAGGTAATATTTGGTAAATGTAAAGTTAAATGATCAATACCTATTGAGGGGTCATTGTTCCACTGATATTTTTATGTAAATTTAATCTAACGAACATTTAAATCTTTCATAAAGGTCATGGTTTCTCATGAAAAGGTAAAATTGAGGTCTGAAAAACCTATTTAAATATTAATGTATCACTTTTGGATATGTAAAGGTTGAGAGATATGAATCATTTTAACGAATTTTTATTCCCTAATTTTCATGGAAGTCAAAATAAATTTATGTGGGACCATTTTATACTTTTAGATAAACACTAAGAAGATTACCAATGATTTTAAGGGAATCATTATAGATGATTCAAGAACCCAACATGTGTTTATCGATATTTTATGTAGGGTATTGTCTCAAATAACTACAAAGGAAAGATAAATAGTCACATCCACTATTTGGAAATTGGATATTTTATTATGGTGCTACTGATTGTGAGTCGCTGCATGGGATTTGGTGCATAAATTCATTAAAAAGGGTTTTACCATTGTATTTGGGTTATTAGATCATTCCATAACTAATAATACATTTTTTTATCCAACTAGGTGGATTATGACTACCACATAGAGCATAGGGGGAAGGATAATTTTGGAGAATAGGTTTGGAAACATGGAGGAAGAATGTGGAAATTTGATCTGGAGGGGTGATCTAATCTCAATAGATAATGATTCATTCATTCATTTTCATCATTCAAATTTATTTATACTATCATTTTTTTTACCTATTTTATTTATTGACAACCATTATTCTTAATTATTTTTAGGGTAACTCAATTTTTGTTCATTTGATGGTCCATTCTAATTAATTTTTATTCCTTCAAGACTACTTTCATTCTTTGTGTGTTATTCAAACTCAATTCCATATTTATTTCTCGTCAAAGTATCGATAGAAGAAAACAAATTAATAAAATGTATAAAATTCCGTATACCCACAATAATAGATTTCTGTATTAATCATTTAGACTAGATGAATATACAGTCACATATGAACAATAATATATCTATAACAGAACTAATAATAGTTTGTTTTGTTCAAAATATTATTTGGGACTTTATTTTCATCGCCCTATGAAAACTGAATACTATTTTAAAACATATTTTCTAAAATCTTCTACTAATAACCTGTTATAATTAGGTTCTCACTTGATCTGTCGTAAACACCCTCCACTTTTTATTCACCCTTGTTTTAATTTTCATTATGCATATTTTTTCAGATTTTATTCTCTACAATTTATTTTTATTCAGTAGAATAAGTTTTAAAATTTTCACTTATATATTCACTCTCCATCAATATTGATTGACCCTTACCACCACTATTTTGTGCATTTTGAGAAATTATATATATCTATTTCAAGAGAGATCAAAAACATATCATAATTTAGTAAAAATAAGAGAACAATCATGTTAATTTCTATAATCATTCACCTTAAAATCTATTTATTAGATTCATTATCACCATAGATTCCATATAACATTTTTAAAATCATTTAATGAATGATAAAAATTCAATATTAATAGTTTTATTAGATTTATAAAAATATATGGAATAGTTTGAAAGGATTTATAGTGCCTATAAAAAAAGAAGGTTTGTAAAATGTTTAAAAATTAGTATAATACCAATATGGTTTCAACCAACATCTAAAATAATGGAAATATAAATTGAATGTGTTGTTTTTAACAATTTATTTTCTAATTAACCAATATCTTAAATTATTTTATAGTAGGTTCCATAATAACCATAGTGTTATTAATTAATTATATGACAGTGATATGTTAATTTTTAAAATTAATATGAATTAACAAAATATTTCTAAATAAATATTATTTTTAAATTTTTAAATTAAAATCATTGATGAATGTAAATGGATCCATTTTCACTCAAAACATTCTCATGAGTGTTATCATCTCTAGTCTAGGGATTCAGCACCTTATAACAAGGCAATGCAATCTTTTTTTTGATATTCCTCTCAATCACATCAAATAATTTAGATCCATGTGTTTCCATCAATTTTATTTATTTCAATGTGTGTTTTTATTAAATTTCTAATTTATTCATCTCTATGTTTTAATCATTCATCATCTACTCCCTGATATGTGGTGTGACTCATTCTTTATGTAAAATCGTCTTTATTCATCTTGTCACCTTGGTTTTCATACATTCTCTTATAGAAAGCCTTAATGTTGGAACATTTCAATAATCTCTCTGATATGTTATTTTAATTAATGTTTTATTTACTTATATAATAGAGTTGGGTTGGATTATCCCTCGTATTGGTGGTGAACAAGTGCTTTAGTGAGCTCAAACACTATTTGATAGTTGAGTAGGGGTGGGATATTTAAGGAATCTTTCTATTTAAGTTTGATTAGTGTCTTCTGGTGTGGGATTCTATTATCTTATGGTTTCTAGTCCCACCCATCATCTTCAATCATCGACTATTACTTCCTCTTAAAGAATCATGAAATAATCCATCTCTGGTCTATCATTATGAAGATAAATATAAATTGGGATCGTGTAGATGAATGTGATGGAAAATGGGTTTGACTTCTCTTGTTGAATTTTTATTTATATGATGAGAATATTTTTGATTGATATGTGTATTCATTCTTGAATTGTATTGTATTTTTCACGGAGGGGAAACAATGTTAATTTTTTTCTTTATATTTTTAGTGTAATAATTATGTTATTCAATGCTGTTCATTGAGAAAGATAACCTGTAGTGAAGTTACTAGAGAATGCTAGTTAGTGGAAAAGGGTGAATTTAGGTTGTTTTCTAAGATCAAAATTTATCTTTTGACTCTCTCAGTGGAACCTTATTTCATGGTGTTATTTTTACACTTAAATAAGAGTTGATCATATCAGTTTTATTTTAAGATATGGTTTAGGGTGTATTTTTGTTGATTATCTACGGTGATCATCTATTATTTGTGTTTCATGTGGTTTTTGACTTACAAAATGGTTTTTCCTTCTACGGTTTGTTTCCTATATATATGTATGGTTCAATGGTGTATTGGTTTTATGATGTGTTGAAGTTGTAGTAGTTTTGGAGTTGGGGTTGGTGAGTAGTGGTTGAAAGTTAACACCTAGACACTATAGACATGGTTTGTGAATGGTTAAAGGGATGAGTGGGACATCATCCTTGAGCGTTGCACTATGAAATCCAATGCATTCCAACATGGTCATCACTATATGACGTTTTCATTCAAATTTTTAATTTTTTGAAGGTTTGGATAGATTATAATTTTGTAAATAGTGTAATGTTATGTTGTGGTTTGATTGGTAAGTGTTCTCAAAAAACCGAGAAAAGTTATTTATATAATATAAAACAAAAGGATTTCAGAGAGAAAGAATTTGGGTAAAAAAATATGCAAAATATTTATTCATTTCGAATAAGGTTATTTTTTATGTTGTAGAATTTTAACAATATATATGTCAATATCACTAAATAGTTGGCAATATCTCTATCAGTAAATATTATTGTGTCTAATTAAATTGTTCTATTTCATTTATAATATAACTTATATATAACATATCTGTTGGTAGAAAATCATATCAACAAATTCATACAACTCATTTATCTATTAATAATAATATTACAAAAATTTATAATTCTATTTATATTATTATTGATATTGACTTATCTTTTACTAAACATATTTTAATAAAATAATATTTATTTTTGATTTTTTTTAAAAAAAATTCAGATATTATGATGGTAAAATTCCATGGTATATGTATTAAATTAAATATATAATATACCTAATTTTATTATTGCATAATGATTATATAATTTGATATCATTAAAACTAATAAATATGTTTTATGTGATTGATTTAAAAAATATATATGTATGTAAATAATAATTATATTAATAATAAAAAACATTCAAAATTTCCAAATAAATAAAATAAATGCTGAATAAAAGTTAATCTTTTGATATGGAAAGTAAAATAACTAAACATTTTTTCATGATAAATTAAAAAAAAATTAGTCCAAATATATCGAAAAACACACACAAGTACATGATCGTCCCAAGTGAATTGAAACAACACATTTTTCAAGTTTTTGACTTGTCTATGAATTACTGCAATTGTTATCAAAAAATAAAGGATCAGAATACCTGATCAGTAATAAAATAGGCTCAAAAATATTATAAACCATCAGAACCATAGATTTAATATACAATGAATTCAAAAATTATTTTTAAAATAACTACATCACTATCACCGTCTAAAAATATATCACTATTACCAACTCAAAAAAAAAGAGTGCCCAAAAAACATAAACAAAGACATATAATATGAATTGAAAATTCTTAAATGTTTTAAAATAAAAATAGAATGAAAATTTATTGTTTCACCTCCCAATAAATGGGGCCCTCCTTTTATCTCATTTCACAAATTAGTGTACCAAATGGATGTAATAATTCTAACAAAATACAATGTCATTTCATATAAATTGTTTGTACTTTTGGGGAATAAATAAGACCATCATTTTTAAAGATATTATAATACATATAAGTGTTGATGAATCAGTTAAGATATAAATAATATTTTAAATGACAATTCTATTAAGTACTATGGTTTGGTATACTTGAACATAATCATCATTTAACCTAGAAATATACAAATGTGGATCTTATAACCACCAATCCCAATATGTAAAACTGAACTTATTTCCAAGTTAAACATGTCTATCTGAAGAGGTAATTTTGGGAAATGGAATAATCTATTAAATACCCAAGTAATGAAAAAAAATTTGACCAGAATAATAAAATACTTATTAGGATGAGTCCAATTAACTTAATCATTAATGTTTCCAAATTTTTTAGATTGTAACCTAGTGATGGAATCACTAAAAATATTCATAAAGTACATAAATTTTGACCTTAACTATACTATCTTGATAACTATCATTACATGTCTACCAAACTCCCTTGTAGAATCTTCATGCAATTATATGAGAAAATTCTTATAAAAACTCTCTGTTAAAGAACTTATTAAAATACAATCATTATTCTATAACACTCAACATGATCCTCTCATACATAATCAAAACTAAGAGAATAAATATGCAAGATACTAATATTGTAATTTGATTTAGAATTCATTAAAATTAGATATTAAATTAATCAATATAAAATAATGATGAATTCTAAAAAGTATATTGCATATATCTGGGAAATTATTCGGGGAAAAATACTACAATACCTTGAAAACAATATTTGGGTCAATGGTGAACCCAAATAAAATTTGAATATTATAAAACACTCCCTTCATCTACAAACCCAACGAATTAAAAAACTCTATATCAACCTCATGAAGTAATGTTATAGTTATTATCTAACACCCATATCCATAAGAACAAATATTCTAATCTTTCTTATTTTACCCCTATTATCACATTGATTCAAACTCTAAGCTACTCTCATCCACACTACACCACTACAACTAAAAATTATTCAATAAATACACTAAAGAATATTATATCTATGGCAGAACCAGCCTATATCACCCCAATCTTTGGAATAACAACCATGAACATGGTGTTGGTTACCCACAAGAAACTCTAAATAATCACTAAAATCCATTCATGAAAACCAAATTATGTATGAAAACCCTTGAATAGGACCATCAATTCATAAATAGAACGTGAAAATATAAATAAAAAAACCATTAGTAAACTATTAAAATATACAAAAACATCTCGTTGGTGAATCATTGGTCATTTATCAAAGGGGATGCCTCTATTATTCACATAGAATAATAAAAAATGAAATAGTAAAATGAAAAAGGAAAATTAGAACGACCAACTTATCACTAAACGACATATACCACCATTAAATACATATATTAAGTTATCAAACAATCATCTTAGTGATGATGAGTGATTATGAAGAACCTAAAAATGTAATTTATTCCAATAAAACAAGAAAAAACTCTCCCCGAAACTAGTATAATTCACAAAAATAATAAGTGAAACTTCCAATAGAATAAAAAGACCTTAATCAATTAAATACATCAATAATCAATAACCAAGAAACAATAATTATAGTGATGAATTTATAAAAAACAGAATTATGAAATATATAAATAATTTATTAATATAATTTTAAAATTTAATAATATCCTTAAAAACATTGATAATTTCTTATTGCACATAGAAATTAAAACAATACTAATGAATACTAAACCAAAATTACAATTCAGTGGTAGTATAAAATAATTAAAAACAAAAATATTATATTCGTAGTTGTGTCAAAATAATAAAATAAACTGCTAGAATTTAAAAATCTCGATAATACCCATTGTAATATCAAAATAGTTATCATTCTATTCACAAAATAAAATGTTTTAAACAATATTGCAATTGGTAAGACAAAATAGATTGTGTCATAAAATAGGATTAACATTATGACCTGAATCATTATCAATAATAAAAAATTATATTATATAAATATATCATTGTATTTAAAATATGATAAAACAACTCTAATTTTAAAACATGAATTCAATCATACATAATTTGATGATAATTAAAAAAAGATGTTATTATTTAGTATGAATGGTAATATATGTTTTAAAAGAAATTGGAAATGAATAAAATGATATATAGTTAAATATAAGTTTGATTTGTATGTATAGTGAATGATAATCATAAGTATTTCCTTATGAAGAAGAAATAATAGTGAAACTATTGATAAAAAAATAAGAAGTGACATACTATGAAAAGTATGAAGTATAGAGTCCTTAAAGAATCAGAAGATTGTTTTAACCACTACTTGAGATATTAAATTATACAGTCCCATTAGATAGGTTAACTCACAAAGATGGCCTAGTATAGTCTACAAATGGGGCATACTCTGTCACCCTCATATTTTTATTATTTACTATATTATATTGTTTTATCTTATTATATGGAAATTTGAGTTTTTGAGAGTTTCAATTATAATTTTATTGTTTCAATTTTTACCTATGTTCATGGTTTCTTCATATAAAACACACAGTTTTGTAAAATCTGGAGATGACCTTTATATGATTATTTTCTTCTGTGTACAATTTAGGGAACAATTCCAGGTAAAATTTATTTACTATTCACGGTTACCTTTATATAAATGTGTTTTCAAGGTCATTTTGAATTTATAATGTTTCATCTATAATTGAAACATGTTGTTCGTATTAAACAGGATGATTTCGTTTTGAAATTGTTTATCTTACCTTTCTAGGGGAGTAAAAAGACGCATGGATTGCACATTGTTATGGAAACCATATTAAATTGGAATCAAGGGTTTCTGTATTTTTTTTTATTATATTCTTTGGTTGGTGAATGGTTTTTTAAACTGTGTATCCGAACCATGTGGTTGTGTTTTTCTTATGCAATTCTATCATCATAGTTTCATTACAATTTACCAAATCGTCAAGACAAACAATGTGAACTTCCTCATCTATCATAATAACAGAATATCCGCTATATCCATCAATATTTTAAAATTATTAGGTCCTCCACATTCTCTTATCTCATTTTTCTGAACCATTAAATGTGTATGGGGATATCTACGTTCCATTTATTTTAATTTTTTAGCCTCCCTCCCTAAATTTTTTGTGGAGTCCTATGATATTTTCCTCCTCTCCTCCTCATATCTACATAATTATCCTTCTCTAGTTTTTTTATTTCTTTCATCAACCCAAATATCCTTTGGTCTCATTTTTTGGGTTTAGCATGAATCTAATCATGGGTTTTTTTATTTTTTAGGTATTCTGTAGGGTGTCTTCTTGCTCAATTGTTCATTATTTATTGAAGATGATGCATTTAATAATTTTTTCACATGAAAGATGTGGGTTTTTTGTGTTGTGAATTTATATTACATTCCATAAAAAGATTCAATGTTTTAAATTTCTTTTCAATCAAAATTATTTATTCTTGTATCACCCATATGGGGTTTGAAATTGTTTTTAATGGTTTTGACAAACGGAATGGGCCTATAACATGATAATTGTATGTTAAAATGCATGAGTAGATAATTTAAAGTGATTTAGTGGTTTTGATTTTTTTTTGAAATTGTTTGATTACAAAAGATAGATTTTTGGGTTTTAATCTTATTTTTTATCTTAAGAATTTGGTGTTGGCCAAAATTCAATGATTTTAGGACCATTAATTCTCACAGTGTTTTAGAGTGATTCCAAAATAGAATGTGTGATTTCAATGGGGTGATTGACACTAGTTTATTTCATGGAACCTTTTAATGGTTGGTTTTAAATGTGGATAATGTGTCCTTGAATTCAATGAATGATTTAAATGACCCCTTTAGAACTTTCATTAAAATATTATTTGAAAATAGTGATTTCCCTCATTGTTATCATGTACATTATTAAATGTTTATATGAATTGAGGCATCAGGTGGTATGTTGTATCTTTTTCTATTATTGATTATTATTAATAGATAAGATAAGGGTATATTTTCTGTGAGGATGTTAAAGGTGATATGGGATTCATTTCTTTTTTTTAATGTTGGATTATTTTATGAGAACATTGATTGTTGTTATTGGTATCATTTTATTGATATCATTAGAATACTAGGTGACTGTGTAGAGGTATGGATATACCCAAACCCTAGTTTGGATTGTACTCTTACTAGGGTTCATTGCCCATGGAATCTGAGTATTCCTATGATGTATTATGTTCCTATATTATCTTCACACTCAATCGATGTATATAGGTCCTAGTTAGTTTGATAAGGCAATGTGGATAGAAATGATATTTAGTGATGGAAAAGTGTTAATATCACTAGTAAAATATATTATTATATGTATCCTTGTGAGTTTCCCCTTACATATATATTTATTTGATGATTATTTTGGGGACCCTGATACATACACCTTGATTTTATCTCTAACTTTAAATTTCAGGGAGCCTTGGTTATATAGTATATTGTATTATTTTTTTAATGATGTATATTTCTTTTTAAATTTTTAAACATTACTTCAATTTTTTTTGGATTTAATTTCAACACGGATATATAAATAGTTGAAAATTTTTTATTTTAAAAATCACTATGGGGATGGTTTTTTATACTCATTCTGCATTATATTTATTAAAGCGGTAGATTTGGTATTGTTTATATGAATATTTCAAATTTTAAGGGGTTAAAATGTATATTAAATGTATGTATTGATTTAATAATTATGTTAATTAAATATTTAAGGTTCTATGATCCATTTATATTCTTAAAATAATTTACTTGGTATTATCGAACAATAATGTATGGATTATAATATGGAAAGACCTATATAGAGAATTTTTTGAAATAATATTAGGTATGCTTAGATCACACCTAACATATACACTAGTATGTGTGTGTGTGGAAATAAAGTACACTCTTCAGGTTCCATGTTTCTGCTTTTATTCGTTAATTTTTAGTTAATTTGGATGATTAGTGATTGGGATATTTTCAGTGACCATGGGTCCCTGGTGGTTATGTTAGAGAAATTTTTGTTTCATTATATTTTCTTTTTGATATTGTATAAGATGGTTCATCTTAATATATTTTTGATCTCACTTAATCAAAAAGTATCTCATTGATCCTAATAGAATGTGTTGGATGGATGGTTATTTCAAAATTCTATATTCGATTGTTGATCTATTTTGTTTATTCTTAATTTATTTGAATTGATGTCAAATTTCTTGATAACTCATGCCATATTATTTTCAGTAGGTATTTTTTGAATATTTTTCAATATTGTTGTTAAATAATTACAAAATCTACGGTCATCCATGGTTGGATCAATATAATATTTATCAGAGCTTAGGTTTCATTGTAAGGTAATAGGAACTTAATGAACTCTATTGATATTAGGTTGGAACAAGGTAATATGGAGAAAGGAATGTCTTTAGGATTCTTGAGGTTGGTCATGAATGGGTTCCTCATCATCTCCATTTTTAATGAAAACTGAGTCACCATAGTTATTTATGATTTTAATTTTGATTTTTGTATTTATTTTAGTTAATTTTTATGATTTGTTAATATCAAAGGGAATAGTATGAGTTGCCTTAGAGGTTTCCAATGGATTATGGGGTAAAACAGAATACAGATTAATGGTGTGTGGTCAGTTTGTGTGTCCTAAAAAATTGAGTAGTGACCAAATTCATGATATTAGAAACATTTAAGGAAATATTTTTATCCATGTTCAATGGAATATCAAACCATGTGGTAAACCAAGGTATGGTTCTTTTTCCCATTTGGATTTATTGTTTATACCCCACTATTATTGGTCTATTTCGATTTCTTCTCAATAATGGATAGAGAACTATGGTGGGTCCAACGATATTTTTGAATTTCTGGAATGAATTTTGGTTGTAATTGATGTGTGACACCTTCTTGTGATTATTATGACATTTTTTTGTGTATGAACGTTGGATTTGGGAAAATTGTAAATAAGTCATTAGAAATTTCATATAAATTGGGTTATGTTAATATGGAATTTTATTTGATTTTTTTTGTTTATTATGAAATATAGAAATGATTTATGGTTTTAGACCAATTTACGAATCTAATGATAAAGGGATTTTGATCCTCTTGTAGTTTATTTCAAATAAAAAATATGTTTTAAATGAAAACCAAGAGGTGTTTTGGAATATTTTTAATGGAGATTTGTTTACAATAAAGGATAACTTTAATTTTTTTGAGTGATTTTTTTTTAAAGAGTTTTGGTTTTTCTAAAACCAATTTATTTGGGTTATAGTGTTTATAACCCTTTATGTTGTTTTAAATAATGGGGGGTTGTAAACATTTTATATTGATGAAATGGAAATTTTAATTTCAATCCATTGGAAAAATTACTTTTTTTTTGTTTTTTCATGTGACTAACATGGGAACAGTTTTATTTTTTTTTGGAAATTATGACTGGTTTTAGTTCTGGTTTATAATGATTCAGTGTATTTCACTTGTAAATATTTTTAGTAAAGAAATTTTGTTTCTCCTTAAGGGTAGTAACTTTATTTCTCTTTGTTTTCTGTACTCAGGGTAGAGTACAAATTGTTATTCTTCCCATTCATCTTTCTGATGATGGGTTGTTTATGGGTTGTGGTTGGGATGTTAAGAAAGCTAGACCTTGGAGATTTACCTCTATTTTGAGAACCAATCATCATGGAATTTTTTATGATGACCTATTTTTTGAATTCTTGTTGATATTTTTATATCATTTTTTATTTCGAGATAAATTTTGTTACTGTATTCCTTTTTGGGTTTCTCTTGGATGAGTTATGATCCTTTTGGAAAGTTCATTCCTCATTTGGTTGTACATTTTTGGTTGATTTGTGATTTTAGCATGGTTAAAATAGATATTCATGAGATTTTTTTGATTTAATAAGAAAGAGGAAACCATTATCAATTTTATAGTTCAATCAAAATGAGTGTATTGTTTCTCATTTAATATGGGAGGTATTGGGATTTATTTTTTTAGAATTTCCAATGGTTGTTGTTTAGTTATTTTGGACCCAAGGTACCCACCATGTAGTTTCATAAACCAATGTTAAAACCACGTTACTCCATTTTGAATCAAATTCATAATTTTTTCACTTATTTCGTTTTTGTAGTACTGTTTGGATTCTTAATTAGTTTTTTGATATTGTAGATGTTCAATTATAGTCTGTTCACCCTTGTATTTTTTTGAGATACTTTTTTTTAGTCATTTTTTATTGATGTAATTTTTATTATTCCTCAAAAGATATCAGAAATCATAGGTGTTTTTGGAAACAAAAATTATTGAAACTGAATCCATTTACACCAAATATTTCATTATTTTAATCATAAATATACATTAATACAAGATAATGATTATGAGTTCAACTGTCATCGAATGACTAGGTTCATGGTACATAGAAATGAAACTTACATAAGAAATCCTTATTTTATTCCCCATAATGAGCTCTTAAATATATTTGATCTCGTAAAAAAAACATAGGATGACCTAGGGAATACCTAAAATAAAGGGGTGATCTAAAAATCACTGAAAGGGAATAAACCTAAAAAGGAAACATTACATGTGAGTCAAAGGTATAACATGATATCGGAAAAG
The DNA here is from genome assembly GCA_963277665.1 of Viscum album. Taxonomy (NCBI): domain Eukaryota; kingdom Viridiplantae; phylum Streptophyta; class Magnoliopsida; order Santalales; family Viscaceae; genus Viscum; species Viscum album. Next base: position 1,842,001,938 of record OY728132.1, on the reverse strand, counting down.
ATAAGTCTCATGGGTAATCACATGAAATCAAAACCTAAATAACATGGTATAATAAGTTCATAGAGATATTGGAAATGTGGTAGAAACATATATAATGACATAAACAAGAGTTAATGATAGTATCTTAGAAAATATCACGTGGTGGACTAAGTGCCATAAAAGATTAGGTTTACTCCTTATTCCCATGAGTAACTTCCCAAGGGACTAAAAAGTTACTAAATGAATTAGACTGATATTATAGTGAACCCATCAAAACAAGTTCACATCATATATGATCCAAAAATGGAATTCAATCCTAGTGTGTAAACATAATAATTATCAAGATAAATAAAATGGGACGTATAACATTTCCACATATCATAATCAAAGGATATTTCATAGTTCATGTTTTTGAGAAATGATCATAAGGAATGTGTTTCCCTAAAAATGGATGATAAAATAATTTATGTATATTTTAAAAAGAGATATATATAATAGTATAATCATTCGACATATTTAAAGAGTAATAGTAACTGAGTTAGAGAGTGAATGGACATAACCATATGAAATGGGTGGTTTAGAATAACCCCTTACTTAAAAATCATCAATTTCTAAAAAATAATTAAAAAAAATCTTTTAAAAGTCCTTGAATATATATAATGTTATATTCAAGTAATTTACTTGTAATGATGGTGGTAAATTTTATACACGTTTTATAATTCGTAGAATATTTCTTACACGCTTTTTAAAAAAGTAAAAAAATCTCCTTGTTCCGAAAGAGAAATGAAGATTAATTTTAAAAATTAGTTTTAAAATTATAAAATTAATAAAAATAACATTAATAAATAATTTTATGATTTTAAAAATATTATCTAAAACATTTTTTGGAAAATATAAATATGGAAGAAATTTTTTTTATCGAAATGAGAAATAAATTTTTCTATATTTAAAACTTCTTTTACATTTAGTTTTAGTACCAGAGAGAGGAAAGTGGAAATATTACATTAAAATTTCTTGAATAATTACATTAGAATAAAATTATGTGGATTTATTAGATAAATACCAAATAGTTTCTTCAATTTAAATTCAAACATAAACAATCCGGATTAAAATGAGATTTAAGAATAAACACCTAACACTTTGGAAGCATTTTAATCATAGCCACCACTGATGAATTAAATGAATTATAATATAAAATAACATGTGTTACGAAGGATTTACTATATAATATATAATGGGGAGATATATGCACTATATGAAATAAATTAGGTGCATAACATTAAAATATTCCTCAATGAAGAGAAATTGAGAAGAAATACGTTGCGATATAAGAAACATCTAAATAAAACCCACTCGAAAGAGATAGATCGTGGAGTTTATATTCAAATACTATGTAAAAGAATAATATATGATATTTATTATTAAATTATCTATTTTACAAAAAAGCTGTTATTTTCCACTATTTACTAAAAATCAATCATTTTAGAAAAAAACAAAAAATTCATCCAATCCTTATTTTGAAATGCCTATTTAAATAATGATGTTAATTTTTTAAAATACTTTTTCTAGGTGTTTCAATATCTAATTTTAATATTTTATTCTGTAAATAAATTAAAATAATTTTTTTATAAAACATATTATTGATCCATAAAATGTCTTTACTGAAATTTGATTAGTTATTTATTATGAATTAATATATAAATTTTTATTATAGAAAAACATTAGAAATGATTTTCATCATACGGTTATACTTATTCTTGTGTAAAATTTTAACAACAACATTATAATGATAATTCTTTAAAAATAATATTTTATTAATATATTGTGGTCTTTTAATCACGGTTTTGTGTGTTCTATATGATACTGAACATAGTTTTATTTCAAAATATCAGGATGTTACATTATACCCCCATAAATAAATTATATACTTTCAATTTGAACTTGATCAAATTAATCAAGGGTTTAAAATTTTAAATATATTTTGTGGAAAACTAACATCATAAAATTGGTTAATAAAACATCTTCTTAAAAATATTGAAATGTATGTATGGAGGTCATCTGAAATAACAAAAAATACAGTTTTCATATCAGGAGAACATTTATGGGAAGTAAAAACAAGTATTTTTAAAGAACTGGCATTTAGGAAATAATTTTTATAGAGAATATATTATCTATTTATCAAAAATATATAACATTATTATTTTAATATTCTTTTTATATTGTGGAGGGATCCCTTTAACATTTAGACAAAGAACATAAATAAATATAAAATATTTAAATTTATACTTTCATCATTTAATCAATTTACACTATAATATAAACTTCTAATCTAAAAAATCAATAATCATGATGAATTTTTCATTACTAAAAAATAAAATAAATGTCTTATACATCAAAATAAATAGAAAAAGAAAAAAATAAATTCCAACTGTAATTAAATTTATAAAACATAAATGGAAAACACAAGGTATCATAACATCCAAAGTTTATAATCCTTCATATTAATCTCTAAAACAAATGTTTAACTTAAATAATTCCATAAAAAATAACCATAAATCCAAAATAAACTCAACATTAAAACATTTAATTGTGTTCTTCCCAAAAAATCATTCTTGTTAAATTATATGTTTGACCTAAGAGTTAAGTATACATCGTCATAATGACACATTGACCAAATAATTACCAATACACTATAAATCATAAATATTAATAAATATTTTATCATCTAATATATTAACGAAAAAATAATATTTTTACATCAAATAATTTATACAAAAACAATTTCATACAACCCAGGACATCGCATAGGCCAGTGGTAGGCATTACACCCTTGTCACCCTTTAGTTGTAGGTTTAAGACTCATAGACTTATTGAATACAATGGGTTGTCTTGTGGGTTTACATATATACTTTTTTCAAAAACAATAGAAAACAAAAGGTAATATCCTATTCAAAATTTAATGAGATCCTTAAATCGTGTTATGAATATCATCAACATATTCAAAAATAATCTAACCCATCAAATAAATTTTTTAAACTCTATGGTTTTAAATCCAACTCATTATTTTCTATAAAAAATTAATTTAGTTTCCACTAATTAAATCAATATCAATCACATCTCAAATATTATAAATCCATATTCATGTGTTATTCCATAAAATATAACACTCTTAATAAATAACCTTTCTAGATAATTATTACTATTAATCATATTCTTCTAAATCCTTAATAAAAATCATTACAAAATAGTCTTTATAAGCTTTATGATTCTCAAAAACATAATTCCATTGATAAAAATAATTCAATAACAATATTATTGATTTTTTAAACCTAAACACTTCAATTATTTCACATCAATGATTGTCATAAAATATGACCTTAATAATTAATACTTAAATGGGGTATTGACTCATATAATGGCCATGTTCCCCACATATGTGACATCAAACTGTTAGTGGGTCCTTATGATGAATATATGTTCCCTATGAAATTTATTTTAAAATCATCATTTTTCCTCTCTAATTAGCTTCATTTTTCCTCCCTTTTCCCCACATAATGAATCTTGCAGTTCTATTAAGGTATTTCCTATGGTGACACATCCCATGTTTTTGACATGTACGAAATCAAGTCCTCAATTATTTATCTTCTTTAACACTTAAACATTTATAAAACTATATCATTCTCTTATTTGTTGTGTTTTTATATTCCACAATGTTCTTTTTATTATAGTAATGTTTGATATATTATTTTGTGTGATTTCTATATACCTGACTTGTATTCCTATTAATTTCGTCATATCATTGGAGAAATCATGAAATTTCCCAACACATTGGTTTTTGGAATGATTTTTCTTATATTACACTATTAACTAAGATAAACAAACAGTATGTTAATCAATTAACGTACAAAAGGTTAAATTATAAACCAATAAAAAGTACCTTATAATTGATAAATGTAAATAGAATTTTGAGTCTTAATGTTTATATATATGTTATCCATGGTAATGTTTCCTTTTAGGTTTTCTAACCGAACATTTTATTCATATCCTTCATAAAACATCATAAAGATATTGTGAATGTTCAATGAATATGCCCTATGAATATTATACCAAATGTATAGAATGTCCCATTCCCAAACACAAACAGATGACTATGTCAAATCCTAATTCACCATTTATAGAGTTATTACCCATATGTACAATTCTTCTCGAACCACATCGACTTGTAAAATCCAAACTGGGATGTTATTTTTGGAAACCACTCACTCTATACTTCACCAAAATTTTGGTATATATTCCTATACTAAAAAAGTCCTCATACTTATCTATAGAGTTATTGATAATATTATTTGAGACTAATCGTGAATGATTGAATAAAACATTCCTCTAACAAAAAATATTGATACCCAAGCAATATAGATGTATTATTTCATGATTTGAAACATAATTATCCATTAATACAAAACAAGTATCATGTGACCTAATGACTTTGGAATACTTGGTTCATAATATATCAAAAGGAAATGAAAACATGAGATCCTAATTTTATTCTCCATAATGATACCCCAAAATCAATTTGATCTAATAAAAATTCATAAATTATCTTGGGGAATACATAATAATAATGTTGTTGTCTAAAAAACATATTAAGGGATTAAAAATTATAATGAATCATAACATGTGATTCAAAGGAATGAAATGATATCAAAAAATAGAAGGCTCATGAGTAATCACATGGAATCCTAACATATAGAAAATGGTATCATAAGATCCTAGAAATATAATAAAATTGGAAGAAGTGTATAATATGACATAATCATTTTTTAATCCTAACATACTTGAAAATATAAAATGGTGGGAAATGTCCCATAATTGACGAAGATTGTATCCTAATCCCATTCATATAATCTCATGAGACTAAATTTTACCTAATGCATTAGATAAATACATTAGAACACCCATGATAACATGATTATGATTTATATGTTACAGAAAATGGATATCAAATGTAATTCATAAACATAAGAATTTACTTGGTAATGAAAATGGGTTTCATAATCTTTTATCAAATAATAATCAATGTAAATTTCATATTTAAAGCATTTAGTAAGTGAACATATGGCATGTATTACTCTATAAAAGGAATGGATAATACCCTATGTCAAAATTTTAGATAGATATAAAAATAATTTATCAAGTATTTTTAAACTATAAATATTTTATATAATGCGATTTAGAGATTTAATCGTCATAACCCCATTAAAATAGTGGTTTTGAGATATATGTTTCTTAAAATCAAAAAAAATCACATATTAAACAAAATATTTTCATTATAAAATAAATGGAAAATTATATGATAATCATCACAAAATTTATTTTTCATTAAGGTATTAAATTCCATTCATGCCATACAAGATAGAAATTCCCTTTCACACTTTTCTAAAAGACAAAAATCCACTCATTCAACAAGAGATAACAAAATTCATTTTATAAAATCTTGTAAAAATTAATACATGGATTAAAATTTTATTTAATAAATTTTTGGAGAATGTCACAATTTTCCATTAAAAAACATTATGGAAATTATAAATATGGATGAAAATAATTTTGGGCCGAATAGGGAAACAAATTAGTATTTTCTATAAAAACATTTTCTTAGTCATTTTAAGTACCAAATAGAGAAAATGGATCGATTACTTGAAATATTCATGAATAACCCTGGGATAATATAGTGAAAGTGTTTTTTATCCATTGGTCAAATAATTTCCATTAATTGAAATTCAATAATTAATAATACTGAATAAAATAATGTTGAAACATAAAACCTTGTGACTTTGGTATCTTTTGAATCAAAATCCACATTTTAAAGACCCCGACCCTGGTATCTAAAAGATAGATGTTATTTTATTAAATTTCCATTATATACAAGTTATCATTACATTATGAAATGAAACATTTAATAGTCTCAGTAAAGTAGATACATAATATAAATTATTATTTTACTTGTAAATATAAAATACACATAGTGTAATCTTTGAGAACACCATTTTTCCTAATAATATATCCTCATATATAAATAAAAAACAATTCCTTCTATCCCGGCGAAAATAGAACATAATAATGGGTTGTGCCTATATTCTTTAAAAGCGTATACCTGTAGGGGAATCTATGAATAATAAATATGAATTATCTATATGGAAAGGTAAATAACTAAAACACAAGATATTTTATTAATAAACTGAAAAAAAATATTATAGAAATAAATGATGATCAAACAAAGCCATATAAATAATCATGTCAACTTGAAATATATCCACTAAAATTTTCACTAATATAATAATCACTTAGGATCTAAATAAAAAATCTAAAAATAGGAAAATTCATAATTTCATACATCTAAAACATATTTTCATAACCATTCATAGTATAGTTAAAATATGTGGGTAGTAACTAATCAAATTTGGAAAAATAATTTGTCCCAATAGACCTTTTAATGAATTGAGGGTCCATTTATAAGTGGGTCTCATCTATACCATTCTAATTTCAATGATTTCCTAAAATTAAATGGGTTTGACATTATAATGTTAAACATTTTCATTCAAAAACTAACATAACTTTTCTAATAGTTACTACAATCAAATAAACATAATTATAAACCATCCAGAGTAATATAGTGAATAGAAATAAAATTTCAAATCCTAAGTAAAAATAACCATAAAACATATAAAGAATGAATTATTATGATATTAATAAAAAATTTCCATATTGGATCATATGTAAAACAAAGGGTGGATGTTATTGATGAATATAAAATCCACAAAATTTTCATTAAAAATATTTTTGAGAAAAATATCATATTAACTTTTAAAATATTTTTAAAAAAATGAACAGAATATTTATTTTTATAATTTTCTGGAAAATAAATATTGTAAAAATTAAAAATAAGATTTAAAACATTAAGTTGTCATGTTGGGTAAAATTCCATTCACGTCCTGCATGTTATAATAATAATTCCTTTCATATTCTCGATAAAATCCAAACAGTCATTATATTAAATTTGAAAAGTAGAATACTTGAAAAAAATTTAATTAAAAAGTCATAATAGGTAAAATATAATTTTATAAATCATATGTTAATGATTAAAAATATTTGTAAAACGTTTTTTGGTGAACATGGATTTCGATGAAAAGGGATTTTTTACCGAATAGAGAGAAAACGATAGATTTTATTAAAAACATTTTCTCAACCATTTTAAGTACCAAAGATTATGAATATAGTACTATTACTTGAAAATATACATTAATTACTATATTAGAAAAACAAATATTGTGTTTAAGATAAAAACATTAGATAAATACCCCATGTGTGGAATAAACAAAATCAATCCCAAATAATGATGAGATTTTAAAATAAACACTTACCACTTTGTAAATTCACATACATAATCCCCATAAAATAAATAATAATAAATAAAACCATAAATGACATGAATATAAATAGATTCATGATATAACATATTAATGGTCTAGAATATACACCACATAGTGTTATATGTGGTGAATATCATGTTTGTGTCATGAAAGTAAAAGTGAGACGATAAATTGTTACCTTAAGTTCAACATCCTTTGAATTTTTATGAACCCCATATATAATATATATCGGTTTATTATAAATATATTAAAAATACATACACATATATATCATTTTGTATATTTTTTCATTATAGTCTCTTATCGTCTGTTTATTATCAAATTCTTTGATAAAATCACAGTTTTGTGTGAAAATTTCTTCGTTATTCTTTTATGTATTAGTTTAGTAATTTTAATCCTCTTAATTAGATCATGGTTAATAAATATCCCACATATTAACCTTTAAATAAATATCATATATATTAAATATATATGTATTTATTTTTATCTTTTAATGTTTGAGATATGAAATGGATCACACATTTCATGGAGAGGATTGGTTGTATATATGCATTAACATTGTTTCCATTTTTCTCAAAAGATGGAATGAAATAAAAGTAAATATTTATTCATATAATTATTTTCATTATTATATCAAATATATATATATTATGTTAATAAAATAAATCCTTATTATTATCCAGTTAAATATAAACTGAAAAACATTTCACATTACTCTGTGGAGGTGGAAGTCTGCATGTACGCACGAGTGACGTTATTATTTTCAAATAGATTAAAAGGTAAGACGGTAAATGGGATATTATATTTCAATAAATATTTAAATATCATAAATATTACACATATTCATTACCTTTATTCTTACTACCCTTCATGTAAATTTAAATCAAAAAATTAATCACATCTCTTCGTGAGGCGGTAATTCACCGTATACACAAGTGACATTATCGAATCCCCCAAGGAATAGAATATAAGAATATATTTGATGTAATATTATTAAATTAGTATAATAATGTCATTAATTTCATATAAATATACTAAATACATCATTATATCCATATATTAAATGTGGTTATGGAAAATGAATTACATCGATTTGTGAGGCAGAAGTCTGTTGTACAGGTGAACGACGGTTTCATTTCCCATTGGATGATTGTGGACATAGATCTGTGATATGAAATTTGCATAATAAAATAATAGTATATAGAATATTCAAATATTATTATATAATAATAGTTTAATATGTTTTTAAAGAGGTGGAAGAAGAAATAAAACAAACACACATGTTTAATAATTTTACCTCTTCTTTAAGAATCCTCTTCTGGGTTACACTGAAGGCCTTCATAGAAGGTATTACTAATGAGAATAATGACTCTAGGTTGGGGGAGAGAATTATTTAATGTATTTTTTTATATTTGAAAATCCAATTTTTTTATGTTTGGAGAGGTGAGCAGAGATGGTGGCCATTTATTAGTGGGGGAGAGGACACACATTGAATATTTGAAAATATAAAGCAATAAAAACATTTTTCTCATTCCAAATGTATCCAAAAGTATTCGTTATAGACTAATATCTTTTATAAAGTGGAAATATGTCTATAATATCCTTGTTGAACCTATTTTTGGTCATTTTAATCCTTATCTTATTATTTTAATTCCCCTGATAAACTCATTTTTACATTTACTATGGTAATGAATTTCTAATTTATGACTATTTCTTATGGTAAAAATTTTACTTGAACTAATTAGATGATATAAATTGTTTTGATTACAAATATAGAATTCATTTTTTTCAAAATTAAATTCACATAGGAGGTTGAATTCAATTTAAAATAAACCATGGATGTGATAAGTAGTTGAATTCCAATGGGAAAATTCTCATAATTATAGAATGTTTAAATATAAAAATTTAATATAAAGTTTTTCAAAATTTAAAAAATATGGTAAATTTTAATATAATTAAAATATTATTACTTTTAGATAAAATTTAAATAAAATTTAACTTCGTAAATAATTTAAAAAAATGGTTGTTTTCAATAAAAATAAGTATTTTCACTATTCGTCAAAAAAAATTAGTCCTTTCATAAAATTCTCAAAAAATTCACTCCATAATTGAAATATAAATTTAAAAAATTCATTTTATTGTGTAAAATATTTTTTAAAAAATTTAATAATTAATATTACTTTATATGTGAAAAATGAAATTTCTCTAATTTTTATACAAATACTATTTTTCAAGATACATTTCATTATGTTTCAAATTGTTATTATTTTATTTATAAAAAATAAATAACCAATGAATTTATTTTATACAAGTTTAAAACATATAATTTTTATAATTTAGGTATTTTAATTCATATCCTACAACTTAGCAGCTATGTTATAATGGTCAGGTTTAAATAATTATATTTTTCATTCGATATCAATGTTTTATTCATTATAAGATATCTAAGAGATTAAATTTATTTAAAAAATAATAATTAATGAAGTATATGAGTGTTACATTCCATTATAATTTTGGTTTTTCAATTGATATGTTCTATCAAATATAATGTACCACTTTTAAAATCTTAGGGTATTTTATTCTACACCCCTTAAATAAATCACATCCTTGCAATCTAATCATTATCTCAATTGAAAAAAAAATTGAAATTTTAAAATAACCATAGTTTTATAAGCTATAATAAAAAAATATTCTTGATAATATGGAAAGGGATGTACAATGGTCATCTATAATAACACATTTTTGGTTTCCGAATAGGATAACATTTATTTAAAGTGAAAATAAGGAAATTGAATAGAAGAATAAATAGTTATATAGAGTTATATAGAAAAATGATCACAAGATAGTGAATGGTCAAAGAAATTTTAAGGAACTAATAACTATAAATATTTTATAAATTAGAATTCCATTTTATTCATCAGATATGAGAAAATGGGATAAATATTACTGTCTCAATTTCATTTACCTAATATAGAGGAATTCATTTACAATCATGATAGATAAAACCTGAAAATATACTTTATTAATATTTTTTAAGAATAATCTCATACTTTGGTTGTAATACATTTATTACTCAATGAACTGAATATCTGTGTGCATTTTTTGTGCCTAAATCACTAAAATTAGATTTAATTAGATCATACTATCCATAAAAAAATACTAATTAATTTCTCTTATTTTTAGTAAAACCAAAATGGATAGAAAAATATTCAAATATAATATATTATTCTCTTTTAAATAAATATTAACTATAAAAATTAAACATATTCCATTAAAAAAAAATTTAACCTTAAGACTTATCCAAAATATGACTGACAAAATTTAATGTCCAAAAATTTAGATGAAAGGACACTAAATTATATTCCTAAAACAATATAAAGTGACTACTAATGTCACGTTCAAAATATGTTAATATTTTTATCACCATAAGATATTACTGAACACATGAATTTGTCCAGTAGTAAAATCCCATATTGTCCATTCTATTCTGTATATACAAACATGTTGAAAACTCTTAAAAAGATATGGTAAACCATAAAATCACTGTATAAATTCAATGTCCCCAATAATATACCAAAAACATATTTGTATCATTATTATATAAACTTTTAGATTATATTAGATGTTATCTTCCCTCAAACATGTGTTTTATGAAAAGGCAAGAATTCCACTGAATTTCATTTCCTAGTCATTAATACAATTCAACATATTCTCTAAAATACATAAATAACAAGTAATATAGTAAAATAATTATTAATTAAATAATTCTTATAATCATAATATCAATGATAAAATAATCCTATGAAATAATTATTGATTTCAATCATTATAAAAATAATCATTCCACATTATCCTTAAACCATAAACTAGGATTAACCATCTAGTTCTAGAAAACCCTTATCCAAAGATATATAATTTTTAACCTCTTAATCATGAAAATTATAACCATTACTCATATTAACTTTTTGACTCTCTTCTTGAGCTCTCCCCTAGGACATATACTTTCAAAATACCAATAATTTCCAAATTTAACACATTCAACTCTCAATAACACATTATGGAGATAAATATTCTGATACATTGTGTCAAATAGAATATTGATTTTTCATGGGAAATTAATTTCATTATGTACTTCCTTACAGCACCTAAAAGTACAAAATCATTTTTGACCTTTTTTTATAAAGAATATATCTTTATGAAAAAGGATTTTCAAAACAATGGAGAAATAAAGTCATATTTTCTTAAAAAAATATCTAATTCATTTTAAGTTCCAATTAGGGGTAAAATGGTAATATTAATTTAAAATGATAATGAAAAAACTATATTATTTTTATCATATAACTGTCATATAATTCACCCAAGTGGTAGATAAGAAAACCCAGTTAAGAACAATGATGAGATTGTAAAATAAACCCTTACAACTTTGTTAAATTCTAAATAGTGATCCTGGTAAAAGAAATAATTAATATATGAAACATTAAATACAATTAATGTAAAGAGATTCATGGAATACCATACCAAATGGTAAGTATATAAACCATCCAAATGATGTTTTGTTAAATAGGGTTTATGTCTCATAGACATAAAATGCATGTGAAAAACCCTTACCTCTGGTTCAACATTTTTCGTATATGTCTAAAAAACATTTTCATTAAATATAAGTTTATTATAAATATATAAAATAAACATAATAATATATATGATAACATATATTATTTACTAATAGTCTTTTATCATCTATTTTTTAACAATTTATTGTTGAAATCACTATTTCGACATATAATTACTTCATTTCTCATGTGTTTTTTTGTTCAATAATTTTGGTCCTTTTAATTTGATCATTTTAACATAATATATTTGTCTTTAGACCTGATAAAATTATCATATAAATTCATTATTTATTTATTTATAGTAATCTACGATATTTTTAGATTGAAAATGGATTACATCTTTTATGGAGACAATAGGTTGCACAAGCGCAAGAATGATATTTCCATTTTTCATGATATATGTCAGGAAAGAAATAAAATACTAATTAATCTTTAAAAAATCATTATTATGTCATATATAAAATTTATATTATTCCAATAAATCCATAATACAGTCTATGTAAAATTAAAATTGAAAACATTTCATATTTCTCCATGGGGGTGATAGACCATATGTATGCATGAGCAACGTTATTGTTTTCCAATAAATTGAAACGTAAGAATTTAATAAGAAAATATATTTCCATAATTATTTTCAGATATTAAATATTACATATATTTATTGACATTAATATTACTACCATTCATGTAAATTTTAAGAAAAATAGAATCACATCACTTCACGATGTTGTAGTGTAGCATACACAAGAGAGACATTATCTTATCGCCCATTGAATAAAAATTAAGAAGGTATATTTGGTATAATAATTTGATAAGTATAATAATTTCATAAAAATTATATAAATATGTTGTGTCAAACATTATATCCATTCTTGATTGGTGGTGATTGAAAATTAATTACAAATATTCATTAAGTGGTATTCTTCCATCCACACGACCGATGGTTACATTTTCCATTTTATGTAAGTGGATATGAATCCATGTTATTTCAAAAAAACTATAGATACAATATATAGAATATATTCTTTATTATATTATCATATTTGATGAAAATTTTTAATGATTTTGAATAAAAAATATATCTAACTTTCACTTTTGATAACCTTACCTCTTCTTGAGGGTTCTTCTTTTGGTTTATACCAAAACCCTACATAGGAGGGATTAAAAATTAAACTAACGACCCTAGGATAACAGTATTTAAGTAAGGAAGGCCTTTTTTAGGTATTGGAAAATAAAAATTGTTTTTTATCTGTGAATAATGTACAAGATCTGAGTGCCCTTAATAATTTTGTTGTATGAAACACATGAATTGTATTAAAATATAAAGTTATGCACACATTTTTATCATGCCAAAAGACTTTAAAATGGATCATTATAAAAGAATATAGGATTTATTCGTGATATATGTCAATATAATGTGTGTTGAAACAGTTTTAAATGATTTTTATGATTTATCTTTTCGGATTAAATCCATGGTAAACCAATTTTCACCTCAACTATGGTAATTAATTTTTTCTATTTTAACAATTAATTTTAGTAAAATATTAATCTAAAATTATTAGAAAATATAAATTGTTATGATTAAAATATTTAATCCATTTTTTCAAAATAAATTCCAATAAGTGGTATGATTTAATATAATATTTAACAGGTGTTGTGATGAAAGATAAGTTTTTTCGAAGAAAATCATCATAAATATAGAAAGTTTTAATATAAAATTTATATATAAAATGTATTCAAATGACTTAATTTGTTTAAATTTTAATATAATTGAACTAATATTACATTCAGACAAATTAATAATATAATTTAACTTTTTAAATAACTAAAATAAAAATTATGTTTCAATAAAAAATATTCTTTTCACTATTCATCAAAAAAATAATTATTTTCCCAAAATTATAAAAATGTCACCCAATTATAATTTTTAGATGAATATTTCAAAATTTTGATTATTTTTTTGAATAAATTATCTAAAAGGTGGAATATTAATTATAAATTGTGTTCGTAAAGATAAATTAATCCACCTTTTAGGAAAAAACATTTTTTCAGAAAACTTGTCTTTATCTTTAAAATGATTCCAATTTTATTTTTAATCAATAAATAAACATTGAACCTATTTTATACATGATTAAGCCATATAATTTTCTTAAATTGTTTATTTCTATTCATAATTACCATCTTTATAGAAAGATCATAACAGTAAGCTATAAATTATAATATTTTACATTCAAACCTATAGTTTGAGGAATTACATGTAATCAAATATATTGAATTTATTTAAAAATAAATACAACATAATGTCTCAGGGTGTTAAATTATCTATTAATCTTGGTGGTTCTTGTCATATATTCTATCAAATATGATGATGCTCTTATAAAATATCAAGGTTTTATACCAATGGATAATGTAAAATAATTGTGAAAAGGTACCATGAGGTATGCAGGGTTCATGAAATAATATATAAAAGAGTTTTGTATATAGAATATGAATGCAATTAGGTGCATAAAATTAATATATACCTTAATTATGGGAAATTAATAAGAAATCCTTAAGATTTTAAAAAAATATCTTAATAAAACCCACTTTAAATTGAGAGAGTGTGGAGTTGATATTTAGATATTATAAATTAGTATAATACATGATGTTTAATATCTAATTATAAGTTTCAAAAAAAGATAGATTACCACTATTCAACAAAAATCATGTTTTCAAAAAAATAACAATATTATACTTTAAGCTAATTTTTATATACTAATTTAAAAAATGATATCCATTCTATAAGACACTATTTATAGAAGTTCTAGTAACTAATTATAATATTTTATTCCAAAAAGTGTTGGAAATTTTTTTTAATAATATATATTTTTGAATCATAAAATAAATTTATGAAATTTGAGTACATACATTATATGAATGAATCATTTCAATTAGATCCTATAAAACCATTAGGGACAGTTTCATTTTTTTGGTTATTCATATTCATTCCATCAATTTTAACATCTATGATATAATGGTCATGTTTGAATAATAATATTTTAATAACATGTCATGATTCTTTTATTATCAGTTTTTCATGTTGTATACTATATTGAACATAGTATTCTTTCAAAAATCTATAAGTGATAAAATATCTTCCTATAAGTGTTTATTTTATGCATATATATTTTATATTAATTTTAAATAGTGGGGAGACCTAGGATGGGTCTCTATATCTATAGATATTTTTATGACATGATTGTGTATAGAGTTATTAATTGACAATTCCTTTCATGTATTTTGAGGAATTATGTTTTTGGTGGTGTTTAATTTTAGTATTTTTAGTCTCTAGTGTTTCCCCAATATCCAACCTCTAATGCTCTGGTGTATTGTTTTGGGAGTTTTATTGATTCTACCACTTTAAATGACATTTAAGGGAATAAAGTGTCATGTTAGGGATAATTGTGACACATTCATGTCACTATTATTTATTTTTTATATTAATTAATATTAACTTTATGTAATTTTATATTTTATAGAGTTTTATTTTAAATTTTAAATTTTCTAGAACATATTCTATCCATGAATGGTTTATAAACTCTCACTGCAACATTTAGTAAATGTAAAAAACATCATTACATGGGGATTCCCTTTTATACATGGTTTACCAAACCAATAAGATTTTACTTTAGTTATATTTCATGTTTACCTTTGTATATCTGCGTTTTTAGTTCATCTTTATTGTGCATAGTTTAGTCTGGATATGAAGTGCATTTTTCTTTTAAATCATGTCTGTTCCGGTGGAAGCATCATGTCTTACCTTACGCTGGGAGTTCTCTAGAACACAAATTATGCATGGAAATGGAATTTTTTAGACATATATTTTAATTTTGTTTGATGTTTTAATGTTAATATCTTTACATTTGGAAGACATTTTTCTAAACCATGATGCCAAACCACCTAGTTGTGTTGTGCCTAGGATGTGATATTTCCATGATTAGTGCACGGTATACAAAAGTGTGTAGCCAAACCATGTGATATATCTAGTTTCAAATAAAAATTTGAGTTCCCAATTTATACATTGTTATTCTAGGACATTATGTCTTTCATTTCTTCTCACTCAATCACCCCAACCAAGGGGTACGCATAAGTATATCTCCTTCCCTTCTCTTTGGGTTTTCAGGCTTCCCTTTTTTGAATTCAATCATAGTATTTTTGGTATTTTCCTCCTTTCCCCATATCATAACTCATTATCCTTACCTATTGGGTTTTATTTCATCCTTGAACCTTTATAGACTTGGGGGAAAATTTTATTTTTTGGGGTGAATCTAAAAAAATACTTTTTGATTTTTTTTGTTGTGGAGGCGGTCTTCCTCCTCAGTGTTGTGTTCACCATAGAAATGGATGTATTGTATGATTAAATATCTTTAAAGGGGTATTAATGTGTATATTATAACTTCATTATGTATTATATTAATGTTTGAATGTATTAAATTGTTTCCCTTCCAAATTATGTCTATATATATGACACTAGTTGTGTTGAAAATTGTTTCTAGTGATTTTAATTCATTGTATAGACGTGTCATCTGATTAGTGTTTTGTAAAATGTCCTAGTATATAATTGAAAAGAAATTAAAAGTTTTGAAAGGTTTTTTTACATATGTTGATTTTGAAATAATTTCTTTTCTGTTTAAAAAATATTAATTAATTTATGAAGGTAGTGTTTTCCCAAATTCAATGATTTTAAGTCACCTTTTTCTCATGATGTGTTAGAGTGATTTTAAAAGATAATAGGTGATTTTAAATTAGAGTTCAAAACTAATTTATTTCAATGAATTTTTAAATGATTTTTTAATATGGATAAAGATGCTTGGAAATCCAAACATGTTTCAAAAGGATCATTTCAAACATTATTAAAAATAGTTTTTGTAAAATTTGTATAACCTCATGTTTTATACCATGGTTTTTTATATATTGATATGGATAAAGTCCCCAAAATGGCGATATCTATTATATTGTTATTAATTATTATGCATTGATATTAAATGGAAAAATATTATGTTACAATAGGATCCTCACACTCTTTGGATTGATATTGGGCTTGTCTAGTTTCATAGGTTCAACATGATATAATGATTAATTAATTTCTTAATTTGGTTTTTGTTGTTATTAAAATTTATTCTTTATTGAATCCTAGTTCATTACCCATTATTCTTAGATCTATAAGATGATTATTTAGTGCATCTTGATCCATACACCTTGATTAAATCATCTAACTTTTCATGGCATGAAACCTCTGATTTATTGTCAATTATTTATCTTTGTTTCGTTGATGTACATTCCTTCCAATTGTTTTGGTACTAGTTTTGACTATAAGTTTTGTTTATTTTTTAAACTTATTTATAAATATTTTTATTTTTTAAATTTTTAAATTGAAATTGAGGATAATTTTCAAAAAATTACTCTATTTTTTAAAGAGTATATAATTTGGTGGTTTGGTTTTAATATATTGAATGTACTATTTTAGTGGTTTAAATGAGATTATAGGGGTTTGTTTAGACCTATTAATTGGGTTCAAAACTATGGTTTCATACCGTATAAGCCTTGTTTTTTATTAAAAGTACTAATCTTAGTTTTAGAATGAAAGTGATAAAAATTATATTTTTTCCTTTATGATAGATCGTTAGGAAACACTATTTTATATAATATGTTCAAAATATAATTTATAGAGTTTAATCTTGAAATAAATTTGTACACTCTATGGGGAAATCTGGATGGAAATTCTTGGATCAAACCTAGAATATTCACCATGGTATGTGTGGGTGCAAGTATTAGGTTTTCTCTTCATGTTCCCTGATGTACTTCTGTTAATCAATTTTTAGGTTGGTATATTGTTGGATGAGAATGATATGGATAGTTTCTATGGGATAGTAGAAGTGTTCATAGTGTGATCCCTATTTTGTTCTCTTTTCTATTGGAATGTTCTATTGTCTAATCTTCCATGGTGTATTATTTATTTTTCTTCTTTTTTATTTATCATAGTGAATCTAGCTATACTTATTTAATGTTTATCTCATTATTCAATGTTTTCTTGACAATGAATTCCATTTATAATTATTATATATCCGTTGATTTAAAATTAATTTATATAGATTTATATATTCATGATAGTTTCCATTGTTGTTTTCAATGGTTAAATCATTCCAAAGTTTATGATTTTCATACCTAGGAACAAGTATATAGCGTATTCGAATCAATAATGTCCTTCTAGCTTAGTTTCAAGCCTGGTCAGGTGGTGAGTCTATTTAGTATATGTAAATTCATTTCAAATACAACATAATAAAAAACTAGAAGAGTTGGAATGATCAATCAGTATTTAATTTATCTCAGTAATAACTCAATTTCACTTTATATGGACTAATATAAATTTTGAACTCTAAGATATATCCACAAGTGGATTGAATGGTTTTCATCATTGAATTTTATAAACTAAAAAATAATTATATATTTATCCTATGTGATGGCATGAAATAAAATTATCTTTTTACAATATCTCTCTTTTATGCTTCTTAACCAAAATCTCGTCAATATCTTTTTCCAAATAAAAGTAATAAAACCAAAATATTTATGATCCTTATTCTCTCTCCCTATAGAAAACAAATCCCGATTCCAAATGTTTTTCCCTAACACATTGATAAAACTACTCATCCAAAGGAAATCACTAAGGGAACATAAGACACCCATATTTTTTTATTATATTTATTCAGAAACATCATAAAATCATTCATAAACCACTAAATTATAGCAATATATAATAAAGATAACGCATGTCCTTCAAAAAAATAAAAATAAATGAAATTTAATGAGATGACATAGTTTCCCCAACCATACGTTCTCATCAATCACATCAACTTTAAAAACAAAAAGTCTTATAACCAAAATCAATGTTCCATGATAAAAATATGTCCATATAAGATCCCTAATAAAATAATTCATTTCATAAAATTATTGAAACAAATTATAATTATTTATAGAAATAAAATCACAAATATATAAACCACCAATTGGATACACCTAACAAACAACAACATTTCTTTAGCATCAATGCCCCACCATAGTGAACATGACTGGCCATAACATAACCCAAAAATATGAATTAACTTGAAGGGTACCTAAAAAACTATTAAAAACAAGAATGAAAAATTTAAACCTAAAATCTATAGTAAAATAAATTAAATAAGTATAAATAAAACAATATTTTTAGAAATAAATTTATAAACATTTATAATTACATAGAAATGTTATATAAGTAAATATTGTACATATTATGAAGAAATATTCAAACGAATGATGTAAAATAAATTTGTATAAAAATAAGTAAAACTATTTTTATATATAGTGAGTCAATAAATACAATTTTTTAGTGTCTTGAAAAAACATTCCAAAAAATTCATCCAATAACAATTGAAATGGTCATCTGAGCATCCAAATCATGGAAAATCGCTTATATTATTAATTTAGGTGTAAAGTTGTTCCTATGAATATTATTTTATATTTAAAAAGGGTTTAAAAATTATCTCTTTTATTATAAATTACATCTTACCATAACAACATGAGACCATAACTCATTAATATCCTCAATAAATCAACAAAACCCAAAATTCATTTTTTATAAAAAAAATATTATATAAATTTATAACGTGAAATTAAAAATATATCATATTAAAAAAAAGAAAAATAAATGAAATAAATAATATTAAAAAACTACTTACCTTTTTGGTTAAATGAAAAAAGTCAAAATTAGTGACAAATTACACTAAAAATGAAATATTAAACAAAACAATTATGACTTACATCTACTTCATCATCCTTAAACCTTCAAAATAACTAAACAGCCTAGATTGAATGTATATTATATTTCATTAAAATTGAATATTATTAATATTTAATAAATACTTATCCAGAAATCAATAAAAAAATAATATCTTTATATTTTTAACAAATATATATCCACATGCCAGATCAAAATATTTCACTAAATTAAAAATATTTTATGTAACATGTGATCATACACTAACTCTATAATTTCCAATTTTTTTAAAAAATATTTTTAACATGGGAAAAATTCTATATTTTGATAAGTCATTTTGAAAAACTACAATAAGATTTTTTTTAATATTTTGTAATTCTAATTTATGATAAATATATTGTAATATAGGAATCTGTAGTTGGAAAATGTTATGATAAAGTACAAAAAATTATTGAATATAAAATGTAGTCACATAGGCATTATTTTCAAGTGCATGGAAGTTATAATTAGTGGAATCTTATAATATTCCAAAAACCCCTCTAAAATCCATGATACACCCTTCAACATTCCATTCCTTAAAAATTATAAAATATCTATCAAAATCATTGAATTAGTATTAAAAATCCACAAGAGATTCCCACTAACTAGTTTGGCCTCCACTTAAATTCTTTGAAAATGTCCTAAAAACAAATAAAAGTAAAATTATTAAATAAATGACAATACCACAAAGAAAATATGATCAAATCTGAAAGGATTAAATATAAATTAATGTAATTTGAGTAGCTTCAAAAAATTTATTTCATTCTTCCATGGATCTATGATTTGAGAAAACAATATGTAGGAATAATTACATCAATACATATATATTTATCGGTAAACAGATCAACTATTTACTCAACATGGTGGTGTTCAATCTTGTATTATAGATTATAAGTATAAGAATTAGTTGAAATACATATAGTACGGTTGACGTCTTATCTATGAACATGAGATTAAATAAATCTATAACATTGATGGTAAGAATATGCATGATATAGGAAAGAAAGACTACTTAAAAATAAATGAGGGTAAAATTGATAATGGGGTGTCAAAGCCTATTATTATGGAAATTTTATGATCATATTACAACCATTATGATTCTTCTTATTTATCAACCATAGAAATCCAAAATTTATCATCAATATTCTACATATGGTTATATCAGAGTAACATCTATAATGTATAATAGAAATAAAATTTTCATTTAAATCTTGATTTATATTCTATATAAATCATTATCTTCATGGTTATAACAACACATTTTAAATATCTATTATTAAAAAATAATTTCAAAAAATTAAAAAATAATACCCTTCTTGATTCAATTTCAAAATTTGAATTTTTGTTACTTAGATTCAATATAGGATAATTAATTTAATTATTAAACAAATGGGAATTATTTACTTCCATTAAATTATGAAAAAAAATATAAATAAAATAAGTTTTATTGATTGTAAAAATATAATTATTTCATGTAGGCTAATAATGTAATGGAAGTAAAAAATCCTTCAAGAGTTCAATATCTTCAAAATAATGAGGTTATACAAGATTATTACATCCTAAAAACCCCCAATTGTAAATCATAAGATATTATATAATTATAAATACAAAAATATTATAAAGAATAAAGCGAGGTTGGGAAAATATAGAAGGAAATTACTTAAAACCATTAATTTAACAAATCTAAGGGATCTATTATGATTGAAAAATAATAAATATACAGAGAGAAAATAGAATTAAAATATTTACAAAAAAATTGTGATAGTAAAAATACATAAATAATATTAATATTCGTAGTGTAATATAGTATATTATCCCATAATAAATCTAAAATTTATGTTCCATATTCTCCTCCGAAATCGACACTATAATTCAAGGATACATGTTTAGCACTTTCTTCGCATATTTATACATCCAATATGTTTCATTTATCTAATCCATAATGAACTCCCTCAAATCGAAATGAAAACTTGAATTTGGTTTTCACTAATCAGATACCTTTGAATCCATCCACTACCTTATATTATATATATACTCTATCAATATCAATATCACAATAACCACACCACCCAGTAGTATGATATCCAATATCTCCCCCAGATAAATAGTAAAGTATTAGATGAAGGATGATATGGTTTCATTAAAAATTGTCTATAATTCATTCAAATAGTGAAGGCTGGACTTGTCAAAATCCAATGGGTTGAGGTCTTGATCCCATGAGTCATGTAATCAAACCACAAGGGTTCCACTACTATATTTGTACCAAACTTATCTTGTAATATCGGATGAGAATATCATCATGAGTTTAAATGTAATTTTTAGTAACATGGATGGAAGTATAAAATGTGGAAAATTATATGATTGGTCTTGTATAAGGTAATGAAATTAGATCTGAATCAAATGTGGAACCTGTTTAATTGATTTAAAATTTTCTCAATAATATTTTTATTGAATTATCTCGTATATAAAATATAATTACACACTCTAAAAATTATAAATTAATTTAAAAAATCATAATTATTATATAAATTCATTATATGTATTCAATGTAGAAACATTTAAGGGTGAGTAAGTAAATTAAATATTGATACTCTTAAGATACAATTTTTTGGGTAAAATATAATATTTAAGGCTCAAATTTTATTGATCTTGAGTTTGGGATACCTTAGAAATAATTCATGCCGAATTCAAGTAATTTTGAAAGTTATGAAGTTAATCAAAGTGTTGATATTTAAATATATAAATTTATGTTATTATATGTTTATTATTTGAAATAATATTAAAGTCACAATATAATTATTCTTATATATTTATAATTATGTATATGGGTTCATGGATAATTTTTATAATGTGGCTAATCAAGCGAAATTGAATAAAACATATTAAAATTTGAGTAAAGTTCAATATTAATAGTCCTTATTTAATCTTATATTAGAAGAGTATCAAATTTGACTATAAAAAATATTATACATTTACATGATGTAACTCAATTTAAATTAACCCCCTATTAGGGAGAATAAAATCAAGGCATTTCATTATGTTAGTGATGTTGTATACTAATTAATTACATATAATATAGAATTTTATATGTTCTATATTCATAATTAAAGGGATAATGACAGTATTTTCATACTTGAGATAAATTTTCCAAGGGAATCCATCTAAGAGTCGATATGGAAGGATAAAGAGATCCAAAGATGCATCTTTTATACACTTATGTAAGGAGAAATGAAAATTGGAATAGGGTTACTTTGGTAGACATAAATTTCATAGATTATTCTTTGTTAGGTGATTTTATGTAATAAAATATTCTATTTATAATGATAGGGTAAATGAGAACTCCCAAAAACTTAGACCACTCTACAGTGTCAATGTATTTTATAATATTGGGATAAATGATCTATTTTTTCTTCAAAATATAATGACATTTTTTTAGGATGTCTATAGAACATTTCTCTTTATGTAGCCTTGGATTATAAAATTATAATAAAGATAAGGATTAGAGAAGTTACTAGTATTTCTCTATCATAAGTTATGATATACCTATATCATTTATGATGTTCTTCAATCTATAAATTATGAATCCACAGAATCATGTAAAATGATCTCCCCACAATTCATGAATTGAATGATTTTCAACACTATTAAAATAATAAGAATAATATTTCTCTAAAGGAAACACATAAAATAAAATCCATTTACTACTTATTGAAACATTTCAAGAATAATAATTGAATCCAAAATAAAACAATACAATAACATGTCATCAGAGGAACCTTATATGTATTGAACTATATAAAATTTTAAAATTAAAACATAAAATATAAATTAGAAATGGAAAATAATAATAATAATATATAATAATATAAATGAGAAAATAAATATATAATACCTTGGTTTCATTATGTATGTGTGAAAAAACAATTCCATGCATAATTTACTAATTTAATTAGTGAATGGTTTTTTAAACATTTATAATTTCATTCCTATAAAAATATTAAAAATATAAGGGTATGAAACATATTTTATGATCATAACTAACTTAGTAATTACTCAGGACTTTGATAATATGATGGTTATTGAGTTGGATTAAAAAATTATATAAATTATATAAAAAATTTATACATATTTCTAAAAAGATTCCCAAAATATCATTTCAATATTTTTTATGGTTTTCTATGTTAGTTTTATCTATGTATCAAGCCATTTAATTATATAAAATGTAACTTTTTTATTTATCTTTTAGATCAAGGAAGATTTTCTCAGTGAAATTTTGTTTGATGTCATTATTTAAATTCAAGTACCTTATAACTAGCATGAGAATATACCCCTAAAGAGAACCCTATTCATCTATTATTTGTATCTCTATATTTTTTCCTATATAATCAAGTAAAATAATCATTTAATTAATTGTAAGAATAAAATAGCCAAATTAATTTGGATTTTTTTCTATATAAATTCTAATAAATAAATTCTAAACCTTTCTCTTACATCCACATATATCTGGACCTTGGGTGGAGGATAAAAATTAATATCAAAAATGAGTTCATTTTGGAAAACAATATGACTAAAAAATTCATTCCTTTTTTAATTGAGGATATCCCATAAAAACATAGGAAATGATTACATTATTTCTTTAAAAATAATAGACATAATTAAAAACAAACATAATTACCAAAATAGTCATATCAATTGAAAAAAAATCCAAACTAGTGGGAAGTTAATATTTCTAAATGGAATGTTGGATAACATTAATTGTCTATATGGAGTTCATGATACCACCATCATCTGAGAGCCCTAATTTCTACAAACATTATAATATATAAGAAACTGAATCAGGATACTGAGAAGAAACATGATAATAATTTTAAAAAAAAAAGAATTAATAACCAATCAAAAAAAGTTAAAAATACGAACTTGTAAATATAATTCACATTATTAAAGAAACAAATACCATCATATAAAAGAAAAAATGACACATAAAAAATTATGGATGGGATAATATCTATTCAAATCCTAATACTCCTTCAAAAAATCCATGATGGTTACATGGAGATTGAGAAATACTCCTATCAAAAAAATGAACTAAAAAATATAATCAATATCCCCTAAAAACCAAATAATGTTACCAAAATTAAATATAAACTAAAAAATTGATAAAATTAAAAATAAATAAACCTAATAATATATTTCGTCGAGGGAGAAAAATGTTCCTCACTTTGATCCACTTTATTATGTCTCCCCTAGTAATTCACATGTCTCTTTTACTACCATATTGATAAAAGACATTATGTTTGTGTTCCTTACTGATTTTTTAATCAAATCCTTCATATTTATTATATATGTTATAGAATCAATTTTTATTATTGGAAAAAAGTCTATTTGTAATATTGAGAATAAATGAAATATTCTTATGTTCCGATAGAAAAATGTTGGTAAAAATGTAATAATGTACTTGTTATAATGGTTTGTAAATTATTAGTTGTAATTTAATGATTAATATCAGTAGATATATATTTTGGTAAAAAATTAGTTGGCTCCGAAAATTAAATATATGAAATGTAACATATTTTGTAGTTAATAATATTCACAATAAACTGTATTATTTATTAATAAATTTTTTGTTGGTAAAAATTATTATTTTCATAGTGAAAATGTTATATTAGGAATAAAATATTTAAGGAATAAAAATTGAATTATAATTTATCGACCTCATTGAAAAAGATGTTTTGAATCGGTTTGACCGGATTTATTATTCCCAAGTTTCTACCCCTAGTGCTTTTGAGAGTAAGAATCTACAAAATCCAAATGGATCAGTTACTCAAATAGAATATGAAAAATATATTTGGTTTATTCTATATGAAATAACTATTATAAGACCATATATTTTTCATTAAATTGAAAATATTACAACATATACAAGTATTCAAGGTTACCCGTAATATGATATAGTTAAAAGTGTACTCCAATATTAAAAATATATAACATATAACTATATAAATTTTTGAAGTGACCTAATGGCATTGGGATGTATTTTTTATGCATTCTTTACTAATAGTATTGAGGATCTCTATTTAATGAGTGGTCAGTTATTTATTCATTATGGTCAAGTGACCATTTTAAGGGAAAATATAAAAAGTTATATAATTTACTCCATAATGGATTATGAGTTTTTTGTTTTAGTAGCTACTTGATAAGAAGTATAATTTTTAAAATATCTCTTACCATATATATCATTGTTTTTCTATGGTAATTTACAAATACATAAACATTTTAACAGTAAATTAATGATGGATAGTGAATATAGAAATTCTTATAATGGAAAATTGAGACACATTTGTATTAGATAAAAATATTTAATTTATTTTTTACAAGTTTGTTTCATAACTATGGATTCTGTTAGAATAATATAAATTTTTTAAAATCCACTATAGAATGATCATTCAATGGAATTGTTTTATAAAATGAACTTTAGTGTGGTTTTAAGGGAACTTATAATGATTTTCTAATGATGGATCCTCAACTTAACAAGTGATATCTTTCCATTTATAATTCATTAGAATAAATTTAATTATATGAGTGAAAGTAACACCCAAATTATATTATATCCTAAGATTCTATTTTTTTATTTCTCTGAGAAAAAAGTAGTTGTTTCAAAAATCTTAATCAGACGGGTTTATTAAAAAAAATTAAAGCATGGAAATACATTTTAGATCTATTTTATGAATATACAATTGAGTCCAGCCAAACAAAATTATGAAAAAAATCTAAAATTTTCATTAAATCGTAATATATTCATGTTCATACTGATTTCTATGTGTAGATTAGTAATTAAGGAACTTGAAACCCCTTTTATAGGATTAATTTAGAAGTTATAATAAAATTTTGTTCATGTAAATGACAACTAATTACATTATTCACATTATATTTCTCTTTACTATATAAATGTTAAAATATTAAATTGATTTTATCTATGTATTTTTTTATAATACATTATTATTCATTATTTTTAAAATAAAAAGGCTATTCTTTAAACAATTTAAAATTGTTGTGTATATTTATATTCTATTTATCTTTAAAATATTTCGATTCATATTTAAAATGGGAAGATAAAGAGATAGAATCCCAAATTAAAAATTGGGAGAGAGTTTGATTACTCATGACGGTGGGGACATTGTCATTATTCAATAAATGATATGTCATGATTAAAAACTAGTTTACATCAACTTGATCATGTTGTATAGAAATTGATGGAAAATTTTCAATTTTCTCAATACATCTGGGTTATGATCATAAAGGTTCATTTATTTTCATAGAATATCAATTAGGACACATCAGTTTTCACTGAATAATAAATGTGTGTGTCTAGTGGAATGACATAGATCACTCAATGAGCATGATTCATATAATATATTTGATTTATTATGATCCAACATTCACATATATTCATATATTTTATTGTGTGCGATATAAAAAATATTATTAAATGAATAAAAAATATGATTTTTCAAAATTAGTATCTATTTAATCTAAAACATAAATATAGATTATTCAATAAATATTTTCTATTTAAATTAAATTGATGGAAATTGGATTTAAAAAATATTCTAAAATAGTAATAAATGTTATTTATATTTTCTTTTATAATAATATAAGAGTATTTTGGTGTGAAATAAAATAAATTTAATTACTTTATTATTCCTAGAGGTTATTTAAGGGTTAGATACTACTAGGTACTAATGTTAAGTAATGTGACATTATTTTACCATCAAATATATTTTATTTTATTTTTTAATACAACAAATTTGGTGGTGTGATAAATAATTTTAAGGAAAGTAACATCATATTATTCTTCAATGGTCTCGATCAACTATTTTCTGAGTTGAGTATCTCATTCCCTTATTTCCTAATAAAATATTCCCAAAAAACATAATAGTATATTCTAAAAATATATAAATGGTTTTTTTCGACAACATGAAAATATTGAGTAATTTTTATACATCAATTTCATATGCTGTAAAAAGATAAATCACTTAATCATTTAATATATAATAGTGGTTAATTTTATTTCAATTAAAAATCCCTCAGTATCAAGGATGAAATAGCCCAAGTTTTTCAAACAACGAATAAATGGTGTTATAGGGATGTCCTATGTTGATGAATGAAAGTAAAATCACTGGGTGATGAAAAATTTTATTTATAAAAAACATTAAATGATAAAAGAGGTTTTTTAATTCATAAAGTAAAAGTACATCACTAAATATATGCTGAGTAAGAAGTTCCTTTCAATCAAATTTATTTTATACCAATAGTATGAAATAGATCTATCCCAATGTAGTTAAATAAAATAAAATATGATTTACATCATCTAATTTAATAATATTGATATGTATGTTTTCATTATTGTTATAGATATCTTAAATAAACAACCTCCTTCTTTAGGATATTGATAGAAATTATCTAATGTTTAAAAATTTATATATTTACTTTATTTATTTACTCACTGGTCATTAAATTGATGATTAATATAAAAATTAATAAGGATCTAAATTAACCTATGGATGATAAATTCAATTTCCTCATTATATTGGAAGTAATCCCGGTTGCATTCTCAATAGGGTATAAACAAACAAATAACCATTCAAAAGATAATACATAATTCAAGAATAATAAAGGGGAATATTACATTTATGGAATGTCAGGGAAATTCATGGGACTCTAGAGTCCCTAAAAAAATGGAAAAAATAATATTAACAAATACTTTATGGCCATGAACATAAAAGTTATTTTTTTTGAGGATATTTATTTTTTGATGATTCATTTTAGTGCGACATAATATGTCTACAATAATAAATACACTCTAATGAGAAAGGAATCTATCAATAATGTTTTTAGTTCTTTATAGGTGACTCTATTATAATAAAAATATAAGGTAAGGGTGTGGTTGATTTCAAATTTACCTCAAAAATACTCTAACACTAAATTATATATTGTATGTATCTTACTATTATACAAATTTTATTTCTCGTAACATATGGAATAATCATGGGTTTAAGATTCTATTCAACAAAAATATCTTTATTTCATCCAAGTGTTGGGTCTTTATTGAAAAAGTATACCTATTTAAAAAGTAATTTAAATTAAAAGAAAATTTTATTTTCACTTCTTTAGTTGACTCATTTTATTTATAAAATTGTTTTTTAAGAATCATAAATTAAAATAAAATATATAAATTTAAAAATAATGGAATTATTACCTAGAATGTATAAAAATGATCATAAAATTGTTACGTATATGAAAACTAAAATGTATAAAAAATTATTTCCTATTATGGAAATAAGAATTAATTTATTATTATTAATATATAGTGATGTATGTTATTTTCATGATATAGACATCATATGTGATAAAAATTTCTTTTTTCATTTCGGATTGTCCCAGTTGTGTTTGTGTTTATATTTTACATATAAAATATTGATTTATATATTAATTTACAATTTCAAAATGATCTTAAAACGAAGGTAGGATTAAAATTAAATTGTGTAGATCTATATGGGGAGGATAATAATATTTTTCAATTATTCTTAATTTATGGGAATTGTATATGAAGTAAATACTCCCTTTTCACCGGAATAGTGTGTTGTATATGATATATATAATAGAAAAATAATTTAACTAATTAATTCCATTATAGTTATCTAATTTTTTTTGTGATTTTTTTTGGGATAGTCATTTTTACTGTATTCCACATTCAAAATAGTGTTCTCATTAAATTTATAGTTATGACTCCATAACAATTAGAGGATTATAGGAGACCAAACCCAAATTATTTATTGGTTGGTGTTTTCTTGTAATAGTAATTTATCCTAAACCTAAAAGAGAAAACCTAGATAAATGATTTATTAATTAAATATTCAAGGATATATTGTGAATTTTATACCTTATATATTCATGGATATAGAATCTAACTATTCAGTATTAGTTAATGTGTTTAATGAATCAAGAGATTCATTATTTAATGAATCAAGGTTTACCTCTTTCCTTAGGATACGGATAATTAATGAATTTGGTTCAAATAACATATCATCACAATAATGTACGATTGAGGGGTTTATAAATTTTTATAACCATTGATTCTCGATAAACATGGATCTGATTTATATATGTAATTTTAAAAAAAAATTGTGATTTTAATACTATAAAAACTAAAATTTTCTCAAAATATTGGTTAATAATAAAACGTAGAATGAGGTTTTTTATATTCCTATGTGTTCCTAATAATTTATTTTGTTTTATTTGCGAGTAGGATATGAGGAAGTTGAATTTAGAAGGTGTTCATGAGTGAGGAAATGTGGTTTTGTCTATTTAAGTAAACAGTGATGTGATCATGACCCTATTACATTTTAGATTGTTAAGGATTCAAGTAGTTTTGATATAGTGATATTTTCCTAGGTGTTTCTTCTTGAAGATTAAATTTGAGTCAATTATATCCATTTTAGTGGAGGATATGATTATGGATCCAAACTATAATGTGGTGGTGTGTGTTTTTAATGATGTGGTTTAAGTTGAGTTATGATGATAATTTTTTTACTCTAAGGAGTATGAAAAAATAATATTTAAATTAATGGTATGAAATAGTATGATTTTATATAAATCATAATGAATTATTTCTTTATAGGACTCATTATATAAGAGGAAAATGGCATCATTGGTTGAAATTACATTTTTGAGGCATGTAATTTAAAGGTGGGTCAATAGATTATATCATTTTAAATATGGATAAGCTATTGTTTATTCAAAGAATATAAATTTATGAAGAAATTTACAATATATTATAACAGATTTTAGGATCCATATCTCCACGGTTTTTCAATCACTATTGACCAGCCAAAACAATAAAGTGTTTTGGGATACTAAGTTATGGTTTGGTCCAGCTCAGTATAAGTTATAAGTTAACAACCACCACTTTTCTATTATGTTTTTTATCTTTATGGATGATTTAATTGTTTGAGGGATCCTTCATGAGAAATTTTATATAAATTTTGTAGATTATTATGTTCCTCATAAACATGGGATTTATTTTATTTGATATAAGATATTTTTATTTTATTATTCTTCCCTTATTCTATTATTTTATATTCTCAACAATATTAAAACATATATAAGTACCATTTTAATGGAGGAATTATGTGAATTAATTGAATAAGGGATATTTTGGATCTAATCATTATGATATTGGAGTTTCTATATCAATAACTAATGCATTATTAACATATTGAGGTGGGAAGTTTTAGCTTCTCTTTTTTCATGTTGAATGAATTTGTATATATTTTTCATGTGATGATAGGTAATTTTTAATTATTTTATTGAGATTAATAATAGATAAAATAAATGGATATCTATTGGGTGAAAATACAAAATTTATTTGACTCATAATATTTAATTTTATGAAAATTGATAAACATGGATAAAGATGTGAATTTAAAATTATTATATTTAAATCATAATAAGATAAGTCTTATATTAATTAGAATACTGAAATAAAAAACAAGTGTGTTTTTATACATGTTCGTTATTTTGTTTATTTTTTGATGAATTCATATAAATTATAGGTCATGTGATATTATTAGATGATGTTATAAAACATAATCTATAAGGAATTAAGATGTTTTATTATAATATTCATAATTACATGACTAGGATTATATGAATAAAAATATATCTAGTATAGATTATGAATGAAATGTAATTTTAATACTAATAAATGTGTTATTGCCGCATAAGAAGATAATGTGTAGGTTTTACAAATTATGTGAATGAAAATATGATATACATGGGTGTGATTGTAGAATTTATGTGGATATTAATAGTCATGGGATATGATTTGAGTAATGAAATTTGTATTTGAGAAATTTGAGAAGTGAATAAAATTAAGATATTATGATTTTTTGGTGGTTCATTTATAATTTTGACATTTTGATTGAGTTGTTTTGAATTTGTTTAAGGTTTTTTAGTTTCTGTTTTTTGATACGTATTAATGTTGATAATGGTCACATGTAGAAATTGATTGGATGTTTTGATATTTTTACTAGCCTGTATGGAATTGATATTATATTGATACGATTTTGGGAGATATCTGTAATACCTTTATGTTATTGATTATATAATATTGGTGTTATGTTTTGGATATTATAAAATCATTCATTGAAGGTTTTACATTAGTTTTGTTAGAGGAAAGTAGTGCTCCCTTATTTTGATGTGATGGATGGATGCAATTATATGGGATATTTTACTCCCTAAAAATGCGAGGATATATTAGGTTAAATTATTCCACAATGGATTTTTTTTCACATCATGGATTTACTTATGGTAGTTTTAAAACTGTACATTTTATGTCATTGTATTTTTATGGTCCTCATTGCATCCAAAAGTAATTATTGTTGTTATAGAGACTATATTTTGAGGTGAGCTTGACATGTGGTGGCATGATTGTTGTATTGACGATGTAATAGTGATGGGGATGGTTAAATGAATGAATTTTAATAGTTATTGTTTGATATTATTATTATTCAAGATTTATATAATAAATTAAATTATATATGTGGATTTAACTAAGAAATTATAATTCTTATTCACATGAAACAATATTGGTTGGATTATTAACCTATATGGAATACTTATATGCCTACAGAATTATTATCGATTGTTTTGTAACATCTAGGATCATGTTTTGGGAGGATATGAAAGACTCTTGAACACGCATCTGATGATATAGCTCAGAGAATGTGAGGTCATTATGTGTTTTTCTCATAGAATTCACTGGTCAGTGTTTGGTATTTTACTTTCCAAAATACATATTTATATTATCATTTATCTTGGGGATGATAATTTTTATATTTTAGGTTAATGATTTACAATATAATTATTAACTATAATTTAAAGGGTAAATTCCTCCCATTAAATTTTTTTATACCCTTGGTTCTAGTATCCACCCCATGATCTATTTTAGGTACAATTCAGGTGTTACTATTGATCTCATTGTCATCTCAAGTTGATTCATTGTGAGGTTAGTTCATGAAATAATGGTATCAAAGAAATTGTTATAGGATGGTGTTTAGAATACTCACTAATGGAATAACATTGTTTGGTAAGTTTTTCTTTTTTACTTAAAACTATTATGTGAAATAGGTCGTGGAATATATCATAGGTTATAGAAGGTTCCCTCTAATTTTGGGCACGAGATGTAGTTTTTTATAAATCCTTACTAGATTCCATTCAGTGGAGTGGTAATACAGATGTGAGGCTATGCATCATATAGAAACATTTAATAAGAATTTTATGTATTGTAAGAATGATTTTTTATATTCTTATTGATAAATATGATACATTTTTTAATATGTAAATTATAATCAAATTCCAACTATTTAATGAATTTTTTCAATATATCATACATTTAGTGAAGTTTAAATGTTTATCTTTGGTAAAAAGAGAGAAATTGTGATTCAATTTTTTTAAAACGAAAAATATTAAAAGTTTCACAATATCACCTGATATTATCAATTGATTTTTTATTTATTTTCTCATAAAGGGAAACATTAATTCTAGTTTATGAAATTTGAAGAAGAAAAATTTGTATGATTCTATGATAGAAGTGTTTCAAATTATTTATTTTTGATACATGTTATGAAATATAATATGAAAACTAAAATTTTAAATTGAATTTTACTCATTATATTAATGTAATAAAACAACATTAGGATGAAATCAATGTAATTGACATATTAAAAGAAGAATTTATGCATGTTTAAATTTTTAATAATAAAATATTTATTAAAAAAATAAAATATATATATTTCAAAAGCATTATATTTTCCTAATGAATCATTTTTGGGTGTATTAATATAATTTTATGTTTTTTTATGTTAATGATGAAAACTTGTGAATTAATTATTATTTTTTAATTAATATTCTTACATGATAATATAAAAAAATTAAGGAAAAAAATATAGTTAAATAGTTTTTTTATATATGATATATTTTTATTAAGTTAATATTATATGTATTCAGTTAAAAAAATATGTCATGTGATTAATATATATGGAATTTTTATATTCACATCATTATATACGAATGAATAAGAATATATGTCGGTACATCTCTATAATGATTTTTTCGTTGTGTGGGATGATGGTAAAATATGAATAGTAAAGAGAGAAAGTGTGGTAAACCAAAAAATAGATAATTATTTGTGGAAGAATGATTGAAATTTTTTATGATTGTTTTTTCATATAGTGAGTATGTTGATTGGGTATTAATTGTATGAGTATTTTATATTTTTTTAATGGTGGTGTCAGATATTGACTAAAATTTATTTATGAAAATATGTCATGTTTTTTAGAAGGAATTTCATATTTATCTGATGCATATGTGGTTGAGATGGATGACAGTGATATTATATTAAATTCTCAGTATTAAATTGGGTGATATTGTATTAAATTTCCCTCTTATTTGGTTAATTTTAGTGTTCTAAATTATAGTTGGGGGCGTGATAACTTTAGGATTGTCCAACGGTAGTAGATTGAAGGGGAAGTAAATTAATATGTAAGTGATTAGGATTCTTGGATGAGTGTGAATTTATTGGATGATAGATAAAATTATAGGGTGATGCATTATTACATTATTACCCTATAATTTTTTAGTTCTAAAATTGATCATATATAAGATTCTAATTCATAGTAGTTGTCTAAAGAAGAATATGTTGATTGATTAGGATCAGGAAGAAGTGGGTCAAGTAATTTATAATAATTTTTTCATTTTCATTTATTGTTTGAAATGGTCTCATTTCATAAATTTTTTATTATAATTATTCTTATACTTTTTTAAGGTAATATGGTAAAATGGATGATGTGTGGTAAATGGTTAATTAATGTTTTTGAGGATTAAATATATAGCGATATGGTTCTTGAAATACATAATTACTGTGAGAATGGATTCTTGAGTGTTGATGTGATTTATTAACCAATATATGTTTGTAATTATTATAAGTAAATTAGTGAAATATAGGTATTTTTATTATGAAGGTAATGAAATTTAAAAATTATAGGTTCAGTATGTTTGAGTTTTAGAAAAAAATTAATAATTAACCTTGTGGTCCCATTCATCTTACATATTGAATATGAATTAATTAATATATGATTTTTTGTGAATATTGGTCGATATATAGAGTAAATAATGTTATTGGTTAAATAAAATAGTTATCAGATCATATGGTGGAGGATGTAGTTATTATGGATATGATAATGAGAGGAAAATTGTATAGAAAACTTGAAATAATTATATAGTGAATACTAATTCTTTGTATTGTTGATAAATATTTTAATGATTATGGAAAATAAATATAATAAAATTTGGATTTTTTTCTTTGGAATATTTTTGAGATTTTTGGTTTAATATTAGAAATTATTTTCTATATTAACTTGAGTAGTATTATTGTTCAATTGTTTAATATATATCTTTTTATTAAAGGTGGCATTAAATGAATGGAAGTTGATGATTTTGTAAAACCAATTATTATCATTTTTTCAAAAACAATAAGGATATTCCTTATTGAATTTAAATTTTATTTTATTTTTTGAGCATTATTCTGATAAGTTATCGAAATAATATATTTACGAATATTAATATTATTTATGGGGATTTGATATAAATGCAGATTAAATGGGTTGGGATATTAAATACTGTAATAATAAATTAAAACTAAACATTGTTTGTAATGGAAAATTTTTATTAATTGATATATATGTTTGTGGTGGTTTTGTGATAAGGTGTTATTAGTTCGACTTATGGAATAAAATGGCTTGGATATTGATAGGGATGAAATGAACTAATTAGATTACATTGGAAATGTGTTATGAAAAATATATATAATATCATGTAAAATTTGGTAATATTTTTTGTCATATGTTTTGGGTTTGGTGAAAGGTTGTAGAGGTGTTTTTTGGGTGGTGACCATGTGGGTGGTGATATATGATTATAGAGGTGGTTGTTGGGACTAAATTGTTTTCTGAGGAGATAACTTAATATGTGTTCAATAATTTAACAATTTTAGATTTTGGTTTTTAGGATATTTCCACTTGTAATGAACAAAAAGGAAATACTAGGATAGTGATAAAATGAGTTATGGTATTTTTTTAAGATTAGGTTAGGATGTTCCCCTCATAATTCAGGATAGTGTTGTGATATTAATCATTCCTTCATTGTTTTTTGTTATATATATATGTGGAAATTATTTTTTGGTATGGTTTTTTCTTGAGTATAATATTTTATTTTGTGGGATATGAAACTCTCTTTTTATGAGGTTTCTTTTTGTGGAATTTGGAATGATTTGGGACAATGGGTGGTCATATTTATGACAGTTCAAATTCTAATTATTGGTTACTATTTGAAAAAAAGAATATTTTCTTTATGTTCATAGTATATTGTCATCTTGAGTATAAAATATTTTATATTGTGCTATTACTTTTAAATTTTTAGGATGAATATGTTTTAATATAAATGTAATGTGAGAGGGTGGAATTTTTCATTTTTTATTTTATTTTCTGAAGTGTAAGTTTTTATTCATGATTATAAACTATCTTTTTTGAGAGGTATATCAGGGTATATTCTGTGTTTAAGGATTTTTTCATTCTAACATTTTTTTGATTCTAATTATGTGATTCATTTGAGTTGTATCTAATGAATATGATTTTTATATCCTGTACTTATATGTTGTATTATTTTAGTGTAGGAGGTGTTGGAGTGATATTTAGTAATTATTCAATATTAAAGAAATGAATTATATGATTTTAGAGGAAATTAAAAAATACCATGAGAACATTAAATTATCATATCTATAGGGTTGTACATAGTTTAATTTTCATCAGGCTCTCCTATCTGTATAATCAAAATGAAGAGAGTTAGGTTAATTACAATCATTTTAGATGAGGATTTAATCATGGTGTTAAACTATGATTTGGTGGTGTCTATATTGGATATCATGGTTTTGATGATTTTATATGAAATTTAATTGTTCCATAAGAAAGTGGAAATTCATTTTTTTTATTTTTTTACAAATAGTTTGGTTTTTTTGAACTCTACGTCATTGTTTATTTTTTAATATCTGGGAAATAGGAGGAAAATTGATTGGATAAATGAAGTTATACCAATTAGGTATGTGGTAAAAAGGAGGGTATCAATGGTTTTCTCTATGGTAAATATGGATATTTCATGGTTCATTCAAACTAGATGTTTTTTTATGAAATTTACCAATAGATTTAAAAGTATTAAGGGATATGATTCATCGTGGTCTTTAGTTCACTATTGAAAATATAAACTACAACATGGGTTAGGTAAAAATGGAATGGGTTATCCTAGCTATAATTAAGTTATAAATTTATTTTCCATCGCTATTCGTTTTCCTGTTTTCTATCCTTATGGATCACTTATATGGTTGATAAATTTAGGTTTTTTCGGAAGGCTATAAAGTTAACTATAGTTTATGTATTAAATAAATACATGATTATATTTTTTTTATTGGATATTCGTCCCTTTTTACACATTTATCTTCTCAAATATTTTAGAAATGGTTGAGTTATCAATTTAATAGAGCATTTGTATGATTTTTATATAATATACCTTTTTTATATTTATTTTTGGTGACTTGTGATTTAAGATATTTAAGATGCATTATTCATCGATAAATTGAAGTAGGTAATTATAACATATGTTGTATATGTGTCAATTAAAATTTTATACTTTTTTTATTTTAAGATTGGTAAACTAGTATAATCATTTGTATTTTTATGATATATTCACTAAATATATATTTATTTGGTGGAAGTAAAAAAAATTATTCGAAACACAATAACGAATTTAATGGAATAATGATAAACCTGCTAGAACATGGGATGCAAGATGGGTAGAACTAAAATATAAATAAGATAAGAAGAATATTAGGAATAACTATATGGAAAAAAATTTAATTCATATTCTTATTATTTATATGATTGATTATCAGTTGAATTCATGTAAAGTATTATACCATTGATATTATGGAGTAGAGTTGTATTGTTATGATCTTTATACTTGTAAAAACATAAAAGATAGTGTGTGAATGGAATGTTGATAAATATATATGAAATTTGTTTTTATTTTATGAGAAAGGAGTGAGTTGGTTTTCCTACTTTTGTGAATGGTTATGTGATATGTGTATGTGGTTGAAAATTCAGGTTGATTGTTATTTTTATTTGTTTTAATCGTGGTGCTGAAATATGGTGTTGGTAACTGGGAGAAGTAAAAGTAATTATGATGTAATGAGTTAATAGTTATTTTGATATATTGTATTCTTTGGGACAAGGAAGTTTAGAATTATAAAACATTATTTTGGTTTTTTTTATTATGATTATTGTTGATGTTGAAAGTTGTTTCTATAAATTCTTGTGGTGTTTCGATATAAATGTCATCTTATGTTTCATTTATATTATGATGAAATGATTGAATGTTTTATTTTATATTTAATTATATTGATTATTATATGATATTTATTTTATGTTGTTCAAATTTTTTTACCTTGTTTTACATGGATAAAAATGTGGTTTCTAGAGGGATATGGTGTCCCCTTCTATTTATGTGGTAAAGAGATGTATTATTCCCAAAAAAAATTATATTATTAGATAATATAGTAATTTGGAGGGAAATATTATTCCTTATGGGATGTTATATTTTCACTATAAATAATGTATATTTTATATAGATATATCACAATATAGTTGTTGTTAATGTTGTAAGCTCTTCATTGTAAGGGCTAGTAGTTATTGTGGGTGTAGCTACTACTATTTCAACTATGGTTAAGACAAGGTGATATAATATTTTTAGTTATTATGTGAATTTTATGGTGGTGGTGAAGTTCATAACATGAAATACATATTTTTTAATAATTTTATTAAACATTATTTTATTCTAAATTGAATAGTAAATATATTTTTAATTCACTATGACTTTACCATGCCTCATTAAAATACATATTATATGTTTGATGAGGAAAATACTAGGTATTCCATTATTGTCACCATATTATTATCTATATTTTTGGACTTATAGGACTCTGTTGACAATGGTGTTAAATGACTAGTTCATGCATGTGATGACATAGTTGGGAGCAGGTGGAGACATTGTTGGAATTTTTTCTTTTTTAAAATCTATAAGTGTTTGGAATTTTTTTATTAGAATACTCATGCATAGATTCATTTATTTTGTGGATGAAAATATTAATATTTGAGGTTGAAGATTTCCTTTATTATTTTTAACAATATTTTAAATGATAAATGTCTCCTATAACTTGTTTTTTATTCCCTTGGTGCTAGTATCAACCACATGGCCTATTGACATTTTTCTTTAGGGGTCCCTCTCAATCTCATTTTCAGCTTCTGTGGAGTCTTGGTGGTGTCTAGTCATGGAAGGATATGTTATTCACCAACTGATACATTTGTA
This sequence comes from Viscum album, assembly GCA_963277665.1. Taxonomy (NCBI): domain Eukaryota; kingdom Viridiplantae; phylum Streptophyta; class Magnoliopsida; order Santalales; family Viscaceae; genus Viscum; species Viscum album. Next base: position 1,841,962,567 of record OY728132.1, on the reverse strand, counting down.
AAGAATCGATAAATGATTAAAAAGAAACATCAATTTTGAAAATTTCATTCATATTAGTAATTACTTATCGAGGTTTAGAGCTGAAATGCTTGTTTCAAACATGTCAATATATTTTAGGAAGAATAATAAGTTGTCAAGATAATATTTATAATTGGATGAATTAAACCCCATAATATTTAAAAATAGTATTCCTTTAACATATAATTTATAATTAATTTAAAATAAGAATTTCCACATATTGATAATTTTTTCTTTTTTGATGAAGTTAACGAAAAATCTTATTATATCACCATTATAATGAGGCATGTAAAGAAAAGTTCATCTTGAGGTACCCACACATACTCCATGAGTCTTTGAAAAACATCATTCAAACTCTATATATTGGCGGGGAGGTACCAAATTACTTATGTCCTTCGCCATTTATTTAAAGAAGAATTATCAAAGTTCTAAATAATACTTTATCATATTCTCTTGAATTTGAGAGTGAGGAGGTGGATCATCTCTCCTATTTGGGAACATTCTTGAGAGGTTATTTAGTACATGATAAAATTATCTTCAGAGGAAATTTTTTTCACAACAATTCACAGAAACATAGAAAACTATATAAGAATGAATATGTCATCAGGGTAAAATAATTGATTATTTTGGGGAGGCCATTATTCAAATATAATTCCAAATATATTCCACATTTCAAATAAAAATAAAAACATTATTATCTTCTATGAAATGCGATAACTCATGAATATTAAAATATAATTTCTTAAATTCATATATAAATATTAATTTAAATGATATTAAATAATATATATCATTTATATTGAGGCCATAAATCAACCCATCAATCCTTCTTGACTTTTAACTAAATAGATCCATATATTTCTTGGTCATGATTAACATTAGTTTGAGTTTCTATACTAAAATCCTCTAAAAAATGGTATATTTACCCTAGTGGATTCCATTTGAAAAACAATTATGGTACTATTGATCCTAGGGTGTGGTTTATAGCATATGGTTGATCAGATTGTGGGTATTTTAACGTCTTAATAATAATATATTTATGACAATGTAATATTTTTAAACTACATATGATAATGTGAGGTAGAAATCCATTTTCTTCTTAATAAATCACCAAGGGGAAATATGGTACCACAATCATGTCCTGATATGGATTTTACTCAAGGAGAATTCTGATTTGAGTTCACATTAGTGGTTTTTTAGAATGATCTTAGAAATTGAATTTTTATAAATTACCAAAAAAACCAATTGTATCCTATTATTGATTGCTTTTCATCAATAATCTAGAATTATAGAAATAGATATCAATAAATTATGTATATCTGAAAAATATATGATAATAAATGATTGAATAATTTAATCTATTTCATTATAAAAATTGGATATTAAACCTAATGATGATTTTAAATTCATTAATAATCTATAAAATATTTGGTTGGTCTTTTTACTTTCATATCCCCATTAATTATGAATGGTATATTGAATTTATTAATTGAATACTCATTCTCAATTTCTTGAACCTTGATTCTCAATCCATGTATCTTTAGGGTAGAAACTTTTATCACTAAATATGTTTCTGGTTTTTTTAAATAAACAATGGAAATCACCATAGTGTAGGGATGGTATTGGATTCTTCTCTCCTACCCTTATATTGAACAGATAAATTAGTATGATTTTAATATGCCTACCATCATCAGTGGTGTGTCCTACAATATCTAGAGAACATATCTTCTCCTCTCTCTCTCTATCTTTATCTCAAATACATTCTCACTTGAATAATATATGATACAATAGTGATATTTCTAGATTCATGGAATCTTGGGAAAGTTTTTATAGTATCTTGGGAAGGGTTCCTTGAGTGAGGTATGGTAGTGGAACTTGGGGTCGTCAATGTCGAATATTGAGAAAGGAACCTCACTAAAGGTGAAGAAGTTTCCCAAGTAGGGTAGATTAAGTGAGGCATGGTAGTGTCAAAGTATATAGAATGGTATATGATGTCGATGTCAATAATTGAAGATATTGATAATGGATCAAAGTGAAAACCCAACTGAGGATATATTGTAGCACTAGTGGAAATAATTTCACACAAAGGATTCTTGTGGGGGAAGATAGTTCATTACTAAAGGACATATGATTGTCCATGATTGAATAGTTATTTTCCTTCTAAGTGGTTAGTGGCATGAAACGGGACAAGTTTTCTCATGGAAAAGGTGTAATTGGGTAAACCAGGATGCATTTATACAACATCAGGTAGAGGGATGGAAGTAGTCGAGTCCAATCAACTAAAACAAGAGGGTAGGTTCCAAACACATGATGAATATGTGAGATACTCATACATTTTCATCCCTACATGTTGGTGTGGAATCATTTTTTGGGTGTACTTATCACATACGTTGAATTCTATACTCTTTCCTAGGGTCCACAATGTGGCCCCCACCTCCTATGTGGGGTGTTTCTCTAAATTTCCTAATATTGTATTAGTTTCATAAAAATAAATAATTTTTCCAAATAAGTTTTTCATATAAATCATAATGGAATGTTGTTTTGGGTATACGAGTCTAATTTTGATATAATAAATTTAGCTTTAGGATTTGTCTCTATAGGGATGATGATGGAGTTTGAGCATGATAATCATTGAATTTTTATGTTTGGAAACCCCCGTGTAGAAAGGTTATGTCATGGAATGGGTACCCCACATATCACATTTAGGTGGGGAATACCCCCACATAGATGGTTCCAGTGTTCTTTCTCTAAAAAATATATCCCCCCCCCCTCATCTGAGTAGTCAGTTGGGGTGTGGGTCTCACATTATATTTGATATCCCCTAGGAAGATAATTTTTTTAGAATATGTGAGGACCCTTCAAAACTGTCTCACTAGGGTCATAAACCATTTAATGAACCTTTTTTACAATGAGGTTATGGACCTCCATTGTATTTATAGGGAGGTTCCATGGGTTTTTTCATAGATAGGTATATATGATTGTAGGGATTAGAAATCTCTTGTTTAGCATATATTTTTTTGTCACAGTGTGGTTTTCCATATGTGATTCTAGAGTAGTAGTACAATATCAATGGTTTTGAATGACATGGTGGAATTCCCCCCACCCCCCAACTAATGTACATACTTCAATGAGTACTGATTCCCCAAATATTCTTTCTAGTAGCATTTTATATTTGGGATTTATCATTCATGTCGGATAATATGGGAATTCATACTCCAGGAACCCCTTGGTTTCCATCATTATGTAATGCACATTTGGATAATTGACATAATATTGTTTGGGATTTTGGGAACATAGATCATCCTTAGTTTCTACAGAGGTACAACATTGGATTATTACAGCGTAGATAACTGATACTTTTTTGTCCCTATAACATTCAGTGTTTGACCATAACTGGATCCCTATATATCTTTCTCCTAGTTATTCTCTACTACATGGGGTTTTATACTAAATTGTTTGTTTTTATTCACTTTTTGGTATTGTAGATTTCCATTATCTATGTTTATACTCACCTATGATGAATATTTCAATATAAACATTTTTTTATATGTATCGAATTTGGGGTTTATAGGAGGTCTTAGTTGATAAGGAGCATGAGTTCCTATTTCAGATATGATGTGTGGCTAGTCATGGATATAGATAGTTGGAGCATGGTGCTTCATGATAGTGGAAGTGACCATTATGGAACGAGATCGATCTAAGTGTATATGTTGTATTTAGTAAATTTTTGAGTCTTGGGCATGTTGGATTCATATTCTTTTCATATATATAGTTACCAGGATTTCAACATATATGTAATGGTTCTAGTATTTGATGTCTCATTCAAGTTTACTATATATTTCAATTGTTTATTTATATTTACAAATTTTATTTATATGTATTTTATTCATTGTAGATATGTAACTATTAGTGTTTTATATTTTCTATGCCCATTGAATTATGTGATATCCTAGCTAGATTATAGTCACTAGAGCCATGACTATTATATGTGAGCATTAATTGGAACACTTGGATTACTAAATGAAAGGGTGGGTCCAATAGTATGTTATGCTATGTTAAAATTGTATTAGAGTAGGTAATTTTTATAAAAATGTTGGTAGATAGCATACATATAAGGACTATTTTTGAAATTATGGGGGATGATGTTCGTGCTATCTGGGTTTCAGTTATCAAATAAGGGAGACAAATATATTTCTGGAAACAAATATATACTTTTACCCAAACTCTAATAACCAATTATTTTACATATTAAAACATCATTGAAATGTGACAAAAATATGGTACATGAATTGTGTAATATTTTTTCCTGGTATTTCAGGTCCTCTCTATATAAGGCCCCAGCCTTAAACCTTACTTAATCTTGAGTTATTACAAGATTACAAATTGAGGATCTTTTCGTGTTTATAGTTTAAGAGAATTAGATCATAAAACTTGCATTACATTCCACATATAAACAAAGTGGTTATATAAAGATAGTATTCTTCTTTCACATCAATTGAAACATATTTAAGATAAAACATGGATTCTTTCTTGACACTTCCTTGACACTATCATCATATCATGTACCTTTCCCTTGACCTGTGAAAAACATTTCAAAAAAAACATGGGATGAGCATAAAAAGCTCATTAAGGGTTATAAAAATATGGAAAGGAAACATGGGTACATATATACATAAGAATGAAATCATACTTTACCCATAAAACATAATCACTTTAACATACCTCATCAAATCATGAATAAATCATAGAAATCATAAGACATAAAGGTAACTTGAGGCATTCATAAATTTCATACGTAGGGAGTAACCCTCTTGGTTACGTTTGGAATACCCATCACAGTATATTCCCTAAATCTCTTCGTAGAAACCTTAACGTTTCACTCCTTCGCGTTACCCAATGCATTGGAGAGCTATATCGGGCTCACCCGCCCTTAGTCTATCACGGAACCACCCGTCTTCATAATAATGCCCAAGAACCTCAACATAATCGTATCATATAAAACATGCATAAAGGAAACATAACATTTCCACCTTTCAATCACAAGATATCAATAAAACACATTGATATAAAAACATTATGAAAACCATTTTCAATACCAAAATAAAATAAAAGTAAAACATGTTATTTATTTTACTTTTAAAAAAAGGTATGGCTTGCAGAGGAAGCCGAAACTCAAATAATGGTCACGGCGGCAGAGAAGTCATTATCGCCTCATACGTACGACAAAAACATTACCTTTTGTCGTTTATTAAACGCTTCGTATAAAAAATATTCCTTTTGAATAAACGTAAAAGTCAAAGGGGTTTATACACCGTATAAAAGAAGGTTGTGTATAGAACAAAATATGCCTCAATGAAAGGAGATTGAGACGAAGTCCCATACCTCGGGTCCAACTTGACTCGGTCGTTCTTTAATCACCTAAATAATAAACATGAGTTAATTTATAATTGTTTAAGAACCTTTTTCAAGTTCATTATTCCTTTTATATCACTTATTGCCATGTCATGAACACTATGTAATTATTTAAGTTAATAACGGTCGTTTTAACAATCATTAGTACTTGAGTCAAAAATAAACCCTTTATAATTACAAGTTGTTCATGTATCAATTATATCCATAATTATAATCATGATGTATATATCACATATATCCAGTATATAAATTCATTAATAATATTACATAATCATTTAGAGGTAAGAAATGAAATGCACCGTTCATGGAGACGGTAAGCTGTACGTACGCATGAACGCTACTTTCATTTATATTTCGTATTTTATAGAATTGAATCACAATGATATAAAGGTATATTATAATTCGAGTGTAATATCATATATAATATCATAACACCATCCTTTATACGTCCCACATATGGTATTTAATGAATCAAATCTCTTTGAGGGGGCGGTAGTCCGCACTTCCTTAAATGAAGATATCAAATTTACCCATAATGGAAACCATAAAGATATGACCAAAATAAAAAATACATAAGATTAAGGAAAACAAAATCATATTATATATCATATATAAATATAGTTTCATCTTAATGTCCACCTTTGAAGGTGTTAAATGAATGTTGAACAATCATCGTTTCGGGAGGCAGAAATTCACCATCCACAGAAACAGTATGTTCTATAACCATTAGATGTAGGTGTGTGTAATTGTAGCTCGAATACTTATTATAACAAAATCCTAATATATTTTAGATACTGGAGTTGTTACAAAATAAATGAATAAAAAGAGTTTAGGGGGTTGGAGAAGCAAAATAAAACAAAAGGACTCAAGTGAAGACATTACCTTAAAATCGGGTAACTCCCTTTGGTTTGAGCTCAAAGGCTTCCGTGGGAAGACTTCTGCCCAAAGTGTGGCTTCAAGGAGTAATAGAGGGAAGTGGAGAGGAAAAATGGGCAGGTGTTGGCCGAGCCAAAGGCTTTGTATGTGTGGGTAAGGAGGTAGAGGTGGGGTCCTTTTATAAGAGGAGAGGAGGGGCACTCTTGGAATGTAAAGAAATGTTACATTATTTTCAAATGGGTTTCGGATTTTAAAGGTCCCACATTGATATAATTCGAGGATAAGGTGATAAGGGTTCGAAATAGACCCACCCAATAGTTTTTGGACAGGTTTATGTCATAGATTTTACATTATCATTTCATTTTATTTAAATCCTTTATTAATGAGGCAATCATTGCATCATCATGATATCATAAATGATTTAATTTATATAAAGTCTAAAAATTATTAGAAAATACTAGGATGTAGGAAATCCTTTTATCTTTCCAATGAATATTTATAATCGAAAATATGACTTGTATAACCCCATGTAAATAATGTGTTTGGAAAACATCTCTTGTTTGTGTCATTTTTACTTTAACATTATATAAAAAGTTATTTATGTCATTTCCCAACCAAAGTGGCTCCATGGGGTCCCCAAGTTTACCCATGGATTGTAGCGGTCGGCCATGACACATCCAATGAGGGTAAGACATGTTTCAAGCTCATCTCATATTATTAAAACATTATTTTTACCTTAAACTACACTAATTACCACTAATTGCGATTAAGAACTTAAAAGATACTATTCACCAAAAAATTATTGTAATCTCATTGAACCAAATATTACTTATTAATGACAACCATATATGTAGGATTTTTGAAAATCAAATCACAGAAGTGGAAATGTTTCATTTAAACGAAAAATCAGTTTCTTTAACTACCACTTAGTGGTTTCACTATTCATCAAAATTGAAGTTTTTCATAAAGATACAAAAACATCACCCTAAGCTATATTTGATATTCCGAATTCAAAAATAATGTCTACTTTACAAAAATAAAAACATATATGTTTCATTAATTAATTTAATAACTAATTCCCACTGTCATGACAAATAGCGTGTTTTTATGAAACAATAAGTATCAAAAGATTGACAATAGTTTAAGTCCAATTTCAAAGTGAAATTAATTCCAATGACCAATATTGGATTAAATGGTAAAAATATATTCTAATTTCACTTTAAAATTAATTCATAAGATAATCTAATCATATAAATAAATTAGAAAAAAGCAGTTTTGATGTAAAATGCAGTATTTTTCACTATTCATTAAAAAAATGGACATTGTCAGAAAAATACCAAAAATTCACACAAAGTAAATTTTGATGCCCCAATCATAAATAATAAGTTTATTTTGACAAACATAGCTTATAAAATTGTCAAAAGATAAAATTAAAAGGGGTTTGCCATCAAAAGGAAGTAAAACAATCTTTTAAGAATATTAGTGTATTCCATGCATAAGATTGTATTTATTTTCATTTTAAGCCTCTAAAACACTATCTAATTCACTAATATACATAGATAAAAATATCTATTATTCATTACTTACTTGGGATGTTACGTCCTTCCCCCATTTAGAAAATTGTGTCCCCGCAATTTATTTACTTATCGAATAAATGGGGGTACCTATCCCTCATTGCATTTTCAGATTCCCATGTTGCCTCTTCCATCATGTGGTTTTTCCACAAAAACATTACCTGATTAATCACCTTATTCCGTAACACTTGCTCCCTATGGTCAAGAATCTGGACCGGTTTTTTATCATAAGATAGGTCCTCTTCTAGCTGAACTACCTCTAGACTCAAAACATGAGATGGATCTGGAATGTACTTTCACAGCATCGAAACATGAAAAACATTGTGTACATGAGATAAAATCGGAGGTAAAGCCACTCGGTAAGCAACTGATCCAACTCTCTCCAGAATTTTATATGGTCCAATGAACCTTGGACTCAGCTTTTTTTTTCTTACCAAATCTCATCACACTTTTCCATGGTGATACTTTGAGAAAAAAATCATCACCTACCTCAAAAGAGAGATCCTTCCTCCTGTTGTCTACATTACTCTTCTGCCTGCTTTGAGCTGTTCTCATGTGTTTCTGTATCAACTAAACTTTTTCTGCCATCTCTTCTACCAATTATGGTCCCATCAATTTCCTTTCACCCACTTCATCCCAGAAAGATGGAGTTCGACACCACTTCCCATATAACGCCTCAAATGGTGCCATCTGTATACTGGAATTAAAACTGTTATTATATGAATATTCAACCAAAGAAAGATGTTGGTCCCAACTTCCCTGATAATCCATCGAACAATCTTGTAGCATATCCTCCAAGGTCTGAATTTTTCGTTCTGACTGCCCATCTAATTGAGTATGAAATGCTGTACTAAAATTTAATCTAGTACCCAACGACTTCTGAAGGCCCTTCCAAAAGTTAGAAGTGAACCTGGATCACGGTCAGATACAATGGAGAGAGGAACTCCATGTAACCTGACTATCTCTTTAAGAAACAAAGAGGAAAGTTAGTCTAGGGAAAAATTATCTCGTATAGCAAGTAAATGAACAGATTTAGTCAAGCGATCAACAATAACCCAGATTCCATTATTACCTCGAGATGTCTTCGGTAATCCCACAATAAAGTCCATGGATATATTCTCCCATTTACACTCTGGAACTGGTAAAGGCTGAAGCATCCCTTTCGGTAACTGCCGCTCTGCTTTAGCATGTTGACAAGTCAAACACTTCACAGTAAAATCAACAATATCTCTTTTCATTCCATCCCACCAGTAATACTCCCACAGATCTCTATACATCTTAGTACTTCCAGGATGAACTGAAAACGGAGAACTATGAGCTTCACATAACAACTCTCTCTTCAACTGTGAATCACAAGGTACACACAATCACTTCCCAAATCTTAAAACACAATCATTATCAATGTTGAATTCAGGCAACTTACCTTTCTGTACCATCTCTACCTTTTTCTGCAACTCACTGTCTTTCTTCTGTGCTTGCTTGATTCTATCTGATAGAGATGATCTCACTGATACCTGAAACAAAATAGAAGAACATCCTGCACCAACAACTTCTATGCCAAAGTTCATCAAATCCTTAACCAAAGGATCACGTTCCAAATGCAAAATTGCTAATGAAGCATTACTTTTTCGACTCAAAGCATCATCCACTTTATTTTCTTTTCCCGGATGGTAATGAATTGTAGAATCATAATCCTTGATTAATTCTAGCCATCTCCTCTGTCTCATGTTTAACTCTTTCTGAGTGAATATATACTTTAAACTTTTGTGATCAGTATATATTTCACACATTACTCCATACAAATTATGTCTCCAAATTTTTAAAGCAAAAACAACAGTAGCTATTTCCAAGTAATGTGTAGGGTAATTTACCTCATGAGTTTCCAACTGTCGTGAAGCATAAGCAATTACCTGATCATTCTGCATTAGGAAGCAACCAAGTCCTTTCAATGAAGCATCGATGTAGATAACAAACTCACCATTCATGGATGGTAGTGCCAAAACTGGAGCATTCACCAATCTTCTTTTCAATTCCTAAAAACAATCATCACATTCTTTTGTCCAGATAAACATAACACCCTTCCGAGTTAGCTTAGTCATTGGACCAAATAACCGTGAAAATTTTCTAACAAAACTTCGGTAATAGCCTGCCAAACCAAGGAAGCTACGAATCTCAGTTACATTTGTGGGTCTTGTCCAGTCTTCCACAACTTTTGTTTTTGGAGGATCAACAGTTATCCCATCTTTAGAAACAATGTGACCAAGGAAAGAAATTTGTTGCAACCAAAACTCACACTTGCTGAATTTCCCATACAATTTGTTTTCTTTTAAGGTTTGCAAGATAACCCTTAAATGTCTTTCATGATCCTCTTTACTTTTAGAAAACACCAAATATCATCAATGAAAACCACCACAAACTTATCCAAGAACTCATTGAAAATTCTATTCATTAAGTCCATGAATACAGCTGTTGCATTGGTTAGCCCAAAAGGCATTATTACATATTCATAATGGCCATATCTTGTATGGAATGTGGTCTTCAGAACATCTGCTTCCTTTACCTTCAGCTGATGGTACGCCGATCTCAAGTCAATCTTTGAAAAATAGTGAGCTCCCTGGAGCTGATCAAACAAATCATCGATATGAGGCAAAGTATATTTGTTCTTAACAGTGATGTTATTCAAGGCTCTATAATCAATGCAAAGTCTCATTGAACCATCTTTCTTTTTAACAAATAAAACAGGAGCACCCCATAGTGATGTTCTAGGTCAAATGAAACCTTTCTCTAATAACTCCTTCAATTGTTTCTTTAACTCTAAAAGTTAAACTTGAGCCATTCGATAAGGGGGTTTTGAAATTAGCTTAGCATCAGGAACTAAGTCAACAGTAAATTCAACTTCCCGATCTGGTATTATTCCAGGAAACTCATTAAGAAAAACATCAGGATACTCATTTACCACTGGCACATCATTAATCTGAACAGTTCCTTTATTTTCAACGATGTGTGCAAGGTAACATTCATTTCCATCTTTTAAAAGTTTCTCGGCCTCTCGATAAGTTATCAACAGTAAGGGTTCATTCTTGTACACAAACTGAAACTCTTTCTGAAAAGAAACATCTTTAGCTCTATAGTCAATCTTAGCCTGGTAAATAGAGAGCCAATCCATAACTAGGATAACATCAAACTCTACTAGAGGTAGAAAAATAAGGTTTGCAAGTAGGCTCTTTCAACAGATAATGATAGAAAGATTCTTATAAATTCTTTTTGCCTCAACATTTTCCCCACGTGTTTTTACCAAAAGATCAGGAGTCATTTCTTGAGATGGTATTCCCATTTTACTATAAAAGTTTTCAGAGATGAAAGAATGTGTAGACCCCAAATCAAACAACACACTGGCATAATCTGAAAAAACAAACAAAGTAACTGATATAACTTCATTTGATGGCCCGACATCTACTAAAATAGTTGCAAAGGATTTCACCACCCCTTTCTGCTTGTAGTCTAACTACTTCCCATCACTCAAGCTCTTTGTAGGACACACGTTTGCATAGTGACCCATCTCATTGCACTTATAACATTTCACTAACTATAAATCAAATTTGGTCTTACCTTCACCTTGATCCTTTTCAGTGCAATCACGAGCCTTATGTACCATCTTACCACATCGGTAGCACTTTCCAGAATTCAGAAGACATTCCCCAGCATGCCTTTTGCCACATTTATCACAAACTGAAAACTTAGTTTTCTTACCGTCAGTATTTTTTGAAGAATTCTTACCTTTCTCCTACCACCACGGTCTGTTCTTCTGTTGGTTGTTATAGAACACTTGATCATCGGAAAACTTCATCTCCACCTTCTCATCACATCGAACAAGATTTTCATAACTTTTAAACTCACGAGAAGCTAATGACCTTTGATATTTTGGCTTTAATCCTGAGTAAAAATGATTGATTTTAATATCAAGGTCTCGGATAAAATTTTGAGCATACCCTGCCAATCGAGTGAACCTTTCTTCATAGGCATCCACTGAGTCTTCCTCTTGCCTCAATTCCAAGAATTGATATTCCATCCTAAGTCGAACAGCCTTAGGAAAATACTTCTCAAGAAACATACCTTTGAATTCATCCTAGTCGAGAGCATCAATCTCATCAGCATCCCTGATATTTTTAACCATCGACCACCACTAATCTGCTTCACCCTCCAAACGGTAAATATCAAGACTAACCTTTTGATTGTCTGAACACCCCATGACATCGAAAATCTTCTCAAGTTCTTTAATCCATCCTTCAGCTAGCACAGGGTCAGATGATCCTCTGAATGATGGGGGATGTTTCCTCATGAAATGTTTAACCACTGACATGTTCCTCTGTGAATGATCTGGCTAGTCTCGTGCATGGATAGCACCGCCATTTATCGCTTGAGTCAACCGCGCCATTACTGCAACAAATTGTTCAGTTCCAATTCCGACCATCTCGGGATGCTGATTCAGAAGGTTATTTCCTTCTGTATGCCTTCCTAGCACTGCTTCCCTGTTTCCTCTGCGGAAAACCATTCTGAACAAACATGTCTTAGATGAAGCAACATGGTAATCTTCAAATGCTATATCATTTCAATTTGACCATAAAAAAATATTTTTGGATAATCATTTAATAGAATTCTAACTCCTAAAATTATCTAAACCGACCTATGATACCAACTATAAGGCCCCAGCCTTAAACCTTACTTAATCTTGAGTTATTACAAGATTACACATTGAGGATCTTTTCGGGTTTTGAGTTTTAGAGAATTAGATCATAAAACTTTAATTACATTCCAAATATAAACAAAGTGGTTACATAAAGATAGTATTCTTATTTCCCATCAATTGAAACATATTTAAGATATAGCATGGATTCTTTCTTGACACTTCCTTGACACTATCATCATATCATTTACCTTTCCCTTGACCTGTGAAAAACATTTCAAAAAAAACTTGGGATGAGCATAAAAAGCTCAGTAAGGGATATAAAAATATGGAAAGGAAACATGGGTACATATATACATAAGAATGAAATCATACATTACCCATAAAACATAAGCACTTTAACATACCTCATCAAATCATGAATAAATCATAGAAATCATAAGACATAAAGGTAACTTGAGGCATTCATAACATTCTTACGTAGGGAGTAACCCTCTTGGTTACGTTTGGAATCCCCATCACAGTATATTCCCTAAATCTCTTCGGAGAAACCTTAACGTTTCACTCCTTCGCATTACCCAATGTATTGGAGAGCTATATCGGGCTCACCGGCCCTTATTCTATCACGGAACCACCCGTCTTCATAATAATTCCCAAGAACCTCAACATAATCGTATCACATATAACATGCATAAAGGAAACATAACATTTCCACCTTTCAATCACAAGATATCAATACAACACATTGATATAAAAACATTATGAAAACCGTTTTCAATACCAAAATAAAAGAAAAGTCAAACATGGTATTTATTTTTCTTTAAAAAAAGTATGGCTTGTAGAGGAAGCTGAAACACAAATAATGGTCACGGCGGCGGATAAGTCATTGTAGGTGTGTGTAATATACCCACCCAACAGGTTTTGGACATGTGTAGGTCATATATTGTACATTATCATTTCATTTTATTTAAATCCTTTATTAATGAGGTAATTGTTGCATCATCATGATGTCATAAATAATTTAATTTATTTAAAGTCTAAAAATTATAAAAAAAATACTATGATGTATTAAATCCTTTTAGATTCCCAATGATAATTTATATTCAAAAATCTGACTTGTATAACCCCATGTAAAAATTGTTTTAGTAAAACATCTCTTGTTTGTGTCATTTTTTACTTTAACATTAAATAAAAAGTTATTTATGTCATTTCCCAACCAAAGTGGCTCCATGGGGTCCCCAAGTTGACCCATGGATTTTCTTGGTCGTCCATGACACATCCAATGAGGTTAGGACATGTTTCAAGTGCCTCTCATATTATTAAAACATTATTTTTACCTTAAACTACACTAATTACCACTAATTGCGATTAAGAACGTAAAAGTTACTATTCACCAAAAAATTATTTTAATCTCATTAAACCAAATTTTACTAATTAATGAAATCCATATATGTCGGATTTTTGAAAATAAAATCACAGAAGTGGAAAAGTTTCATTTAAACGAAAAATCAGTTTCTTTAACTATCACTTAGTGGTTTCATTATTCATCAAAATTGAAGTTTTTCAGAAAGATACCAAAACTTCACCCTAAGCTATATTTGATCTTCCGAATTCAAAAATTATGTCTATTTTACAAAATTCAAAACATATAAGTTGATTTAATTAACTTAATAACTAATTCATGTTGTCATGACAAATAGCGTGTTTTTATGAAACAATAAGTATCAAAAGATTGACACTAGTTTAAGTCCAATTTCAAAGTGAAATTAATTCCAATGACCACTATTGGATTAAATGGTAAAAATATATTCTAATTTCACTTTGGAACCAATTAAAAAGATAATCTAATAATATAAATAAATTATATTAAAAATCAGTTTTGATGTAAAATGAAGTATTTTTCACTATTCATTAAAAAATGGACATTGTCAGAAAAATACAAAAAATTCACACAAAGTAAATTTTGATGCCCCAATCATAAATAATTAGTTTATTTTGACAAAAATAGCTTATAAAATTTTCAAAAGATAGAATTAAAAAGGGTTTTCCATCAAAAGGCATTAAAACAATCTTTTACGAATATTAGTGTATTCCATGCATAAGATTGTATTTATTTTCGTTTTAAGCCTCTAAAACACTATATAATTAATTAATTGACATAGATAAAAATATCCATCATTAATTACTTACTTGGGATGTTACACTCTATGTCATTTCATTCATATATTCTATATAGAGACCCAAGCCTTTTCTATATAACATTGCCTGATTTTAAGCATAATTATACATTAGATTAAAAGAAAAGGATCATTAAGTCTATTGTATTGGATTACTAGGTACATAAAACATAAACCATTGGGCTAAAAATAATTCTTTATTTAATATCCATAAATATATCCTTACTTATTTTTATCCCTTACATTAGCATAGGGTACCCTATGAAATACATGAACATTGGGGTGAGCTTAAAATCCCTCTAAGGGATGGAACATAAGGATACATCTTAAGCACTTGGGTTAGGAGTCATGACATAATGATATAAAAAGTATGTAACATATTAAATAATATCATATAAGAATGGGATCATATAGACATGGAATCATATAACTGTGGAAGAATTATAAAACATTTCTTTAGTACGTGTCAAGGCTAACTTCCAATCCAGTTTCACATCACATATCAGGAGACTTAACATTTCCCAATGCATTGGAGTGCTATATGAGTGCACCCCTCTCAGAATTTTCATTAATATTATTTCCAAATAAATAATAATACATAATCAACCATACCTAAACTTAAGGGTACCTATGGAAAGAATTGGGTACCACAATCTTGGCATAAATCATAACCAATGGGAGTATCCTGAATGTGTCCATGATAGAGAGGGATTAGAACATACATGGATGTTAATAGGGTAAATAGTCGTATAACATGGTAAGTGATATCAAACAAAAGTGAAAACATATAACAACTGTATTTCAGAAACATTATCATTTAAATATTGTTTTGTGGTTTTATGGAAAATACTATAGAGATTTTAAAATAGAAAAGAGGAAAATATTTTATATAAAACCCGAATTAAACCAAGATGGTTTTTATAAAAAAATAAATATTTTATAAAGATATTGTTTTCTTAAAATATATGATAGAGGTCACATGAAATTGGGAAAAAAATTGTGAAGTTCCCTAAAAATGGGTTTGCTTATTGGAAATTTCTAAGGATGGAATCCATTAAAAACATGTGTATCCCCAAAAGTGAGTGATGAAAGTTTCATCGTAAATTAATTTTGTAAAACTACAAATTAATTATAATATGTACATAAATAGATAATGTAACTCCATATTGATATAAAGAATGATAAGGAAACATATAAGAACAAAGAAGTTTCAGATACAATTCGTTACGGTTTATCGCCATGGTATCGGGTGAACCTAAGAGGGCTTGATAAGGGATAAAATGGGTTTCTCATCACATATACATCATGGGGACGGTATCAGGGAGGTGAGAAAACATAACCCATCATTTTGGATTACACATAAAAAAAGTCATAGTAGAGAGAACAATCTTAATTATGAGTGAAAATGAGAGGATCCATTACCTTAAATCTATTGGTGTTCTCCACATGTTATTAAAGACCTCTTTAGACTTACTCCTTTTACAACCTATTAAGGGGTGAGGTTTGGGTGTATTTAAGACACTATGGGCCTTTGTACGTGGGGATGGAGCTTGGGGAAATATTTGGGAAAAATATTGGCAAGTAAATAAGGCTTGAGAGGAGTTAATAGAATAGGTAATAATGGGTGGTATTTATAGTGGAGGGGAGGAGGGTTTTCATAATATTATAATCATTAATTTATAATTTCGTCAGAAGATAGGGAGTAGTTAGTATTCCATGACCAAGAATAGTAATACATTAATGTGAGTTCTATATTTGGATGCTTACATCAGTTTTGATGTTAGGAATCATTGATTTTCACAATAATGTATTTATAAAGTAATTTATGTATTTTACTATTCACTAAAAATTCAAGTATTTCATAAAAATATCAAAATTCCTCCTTATACATTTTTCGACATGTAGAATCCAAAAATGAATTTCATTTTTCAAAATTAATTTTCTAAATAATATTTATTTAATATTTAATTAAACTCGTAATTTATTATGATGATAGAGGGCTCTTTGTTTTATTATGAGATTTTGATCCTCAAGCAATTGAGTTTTGACAAGGGTTTGAGACCAATGTATCCATCTGGTTTATAAACTCTTGAACCTGATTATTATTCTTTCATTGAGCCCCCTACATGGAAAATTGACTCATTGGTGAATTTTTTTTCAGAAACTTGTGATGTGACTTCTCCATCCTTTTTTTAGTTTGATCCCATTTCAATGGTGGTGTTTTATATGAGGGTGATGGACCCTTCACAGAGCAGTGTGATTGTGTCTGAGTATGTGTAGAGTCCCATGAAAATCATTAGGTGTTAGCTCGAGATATTTCATTGTAAAAATTCTTGAGAGGAATATTTTAGAAGATGAATATATGAAATGGGTTTTCAATCTATGGTATTATTTTTATGAAACGTTACTTATACAAAATACCCTCGAGTGGGCATTGGCAGATTTATAATTCTTGGAAAGGATACTCCTCGAATCTAGAACAAGGTTAGATATTAGCCTAAAAACATCCATATTGGTGTTTTGGATGGATATATATAATTTAGAAAATAGTATAATAATAAATCAAAATTTGAACATAATTTTCCTAGAATATATTCGTTTTAGTTCGAAATAGGGTGGTTTAGGACAAGACATAGATGGATGACCCTTTAATCAACATCACCAATATTGGTTAATTACAATAACACAAAACATGATAACAATATGAGCTACATTAATATATACAATAAGGAAAATTACATACAAACACAAATGGATTTAATTCATGGTATAATATGTTTCATTTTTTTGGGGAGACTTTTACTGGATATTGAATGTGTTATTAATTCCTCATACATCATATGATTAGGAGCTATTGATTGAAACCCCCTTAACCAGATCATTTTTAGATAGACATATTTTCGACTAATGGATACCAACTCAAACATAACCATTATAGTGAAGTGAGTTCGTCCTTAGTGGGAAAAATAAATCATTCATGAGATTTTACTACATGAAAGAGATGTGATATGGTTTCATGTACCTAGGTATGAATAGGATTCCAATGAAATATGTATATTGTGATATACAGTTGAGTAGATTCAGTATTTGGATCCCACCCCTAAAAAAGTAATTTTCAATTGCCCGTCAGATGGTAAGAATTGATTTATACATTATGTTTAATGATGAAAATTAAGTTATTATGGGTATGGAGAAATGAGATAATTATTTCGAAAGGAATAACATGTTTTACCATAAAAATTTCTAGTGTGTGCAATGAATTTTATTTTAGATTTTTTGTAGTGGTATTTCGTTGTTATATTAAAAATATAATCCTTTAAAGTGAATGTTTATAGTAGAGAATTATAGGAATTCAATTTAAATAACCATTCTTACCAAGGGGTAAAAGTTTTGTAGTGACATCTCATGTAATGTGTCTTCTATTCATGGATTAGTGGTTAGTCTTTTAAATGTTGAAACTATTATGTTTGATGCTACCAAATTAGCATTACAGGGACATGATGAAATTAACCCTTGTCTGGGGACTTTGTGTCTCGATGATAGAATATGAGAATGAGTAGCTAATCTCATTTTACTTTATCCTTATGTATATGGTGGAAACATATGAATATTTATTTTTAAGTGATGACCTAAATGAATTTCCTAAAGGTGGGGACCGTGAAATTTACTTTACTAGGTTGATAATTGTTTTCTTATAATTTTTTTATTGAATACCATGATGGAAATCCAAAGTAGAGGCCACCCTATTTGAGAGTATCCCACAAGGTTGTATTTTTGGTCAATATTTTAAGTGTCACCATTATATATAAATTTCATTTATGTGGTGTAGGAAGAAAATTTCTTAGGAGGATGTGGTTTTTTATTTCATTAGAATATAATAAGTTATATTTAGGTCTATAGGTGATAGAGTAGGGTCATCTAAATATTCAGGATCTCGCACTTGATACTATGTTGGATTGGTAAACCTAATCGTCAATGGAGTGGAACTAAGTAGTTGGATGATATTATTATTTTTTAAAATTTTCCTATAATGATTTTTCATGTAAGACTACTGAAAACACAACTCGGTTACCTCTGATAGTGAATTCAGATCTATTTGAAATCAGTATAGATATGGATAACTATAACTAATATTTAAAAATGGTTGACCAAGTAGGTCAATGTCACCTTCTTCCATGAACTAGTGAGGTTCGCATATATTCCTAGTGGGAAATGATAAAGTATAAAATAAAATGGGTCAATGGGTGTATACTTATTTGGAACTCTTCTTATGTCATTGTGATACTTTTTACAGGTTCTCAAATGTGAGGGGTGGCATATATAGTTAGTTTACATAAAACAACACACATGTACTGTCTTTTAGGGTGGGAAGTAGAGCTATCCTACTAGAGGTAGCTTTTGAAAAAAAAAATTAGATGAAAGATAGTGGGATATGGATTAACTTCATTCCATGTGGTGGGGATACCTCTAAATGAGAAAAAAAATCTATATTTAGTCCAGGAAAGACTCTCTATGAGATGAATCATTTCCTTATTAAGGAATATATTCAAGATGACATGGAGTTTTTATATTCATTGACGAAATTGGATATTCCATTATACGGTGATTTTGTATCAAATTAATTTTGGGATCATACCATCAAATATAAATAAACTTTGTGTGATGGTTGGGTATTTTCCACATGATATTGTATTGAATGTTTCCTTTTTATGATCTCTAATAGTTACCTTTTCATGGAAGAAAATGTTTAAGGTTAGAAAGATAATGAAACCCTTATTTTTCTACATTCATACATATCTCCATTTTCAGTTTCTCGATACTGGGAATTTTTAATAGTAAAAATGAAAATATTACCCTAGCATAGGACATAGAAAATAATTACTTTGGTACAATTAATCCCATGGTGAGTTTTTTCTCCCATTATAAGAAAATGTAGAACTACGTCCATCATAGAGCCTCAAGAATAATATATTAATTTTCTTATATTATTTTTATCTTTTATTCCCCAATTCAATATAAATAAGTTTTTTACATTCAAGAAGTTCCTTGGATATGAAATTTGATACCACAATTGTGTTCGCAGTGTTTTCTTACCCTATAACTATAATGAATTTTATTTTATTTAGCAGTTTTGAGACCACCCTAGTTACAAATATTTTAATGAAATAATATAAAAATCTAGGTTTTCTATATTTAATAAAAATTTTCTCTAATCATTAGGTAAACACTATAAAACCAATAATTATAGAAAAATAGATTGAGTGATATCTAGTTATTTTGGATATCCATAGAATCCATGAAATAAATGAAAATAATTCCTCAATGTAATTTTTCATCGACATCATCACAGACACCCAATGAGGATTTGAAAATTTAAAATGATTAAACTAATGAAATCTAAGTATTATTTTTTTCCATATTATTCATGGGTTTCATATTGAATTTATGATTTGATATCCCATTATTGAATTCATTTACCTCAATTACCAAGGCATAAATTTTTAGGGTAAAAATTTTCGTCACTAAACTTTTGTATTGATTTGTGTGATCAATAGTAAAATAGTGATGAATATTTTGAAGGCAATATGATTCCCCTCCTTTAACACTTATATTTTACAATTACATTTTCATGATGTGTATCCACTTTCAAATGTTTTTGGGGGTATCCCTCAATGGCTAAAAAATCATACCCACTCTCTCTCTCTATCTTATCTTCTAATGTGAATAATGGAGGAGATGATGGGGATGTATTTCTAGGAATGGTGGCCTATTAAAGGCATATTATAAACTCAAATAGTGAATTTTAGGTGAGGATTTCCAACTGTGTGAGTTTTCTATTGTGTGGTGCCTCAAGTGTGGCATAGAACTGGCTCAATCATGGAACCTCGGGTGATGTGTGGAAGTGGAATAGGTAGATGGTATAGCAGAGGTTGGCCATATTATTGTAAAATGATGATGACGATGGTATGATGTTTCATACCAAGGAATGGATATGTCTTGGTAGACATGATATATTTTAGCTGGGTTTGGTTTGAGTTGGGCCCTGAGTTTTCTGGTTATTCATGATCAGATAGATACACAATTACCATGTGGTAGTCAGCATAATGTGATCATTTCCCCCTCAATAGAACAAATAAATGATCTAGATAGCTTGTCTAGTTCATTATCATTCCAATTCATGTGTGGATTAACTTTTACAGGCCTGACAGGCCTATCAATTTCGTTGAGTGGGGGACTTGCCTGAGTTAGGTCCATCCAACCTGCCTGAGAGGGGAGGAACCAAACATATAGCATGCATGAGAAACAAGTGTTCACAAACTACCATATTTGTGGATTAAATGTATCATATGGCTATATACATACCCTCATCAGAACATCATGTGGCATTCCTATGGGGCCCGACATTGCCATCATCGCTTATGTGGGTTTTTTAAACATGTCATCATCTGGTATCAATTTCTAAAAAATAAATACCTTGTCATAATAGTTTTATCATGTGGGTCAAAATATCATGGTAGGATAATCAATAAAAGAAAATTCTAATGAAAATATTTCATGTTTTATATGTTATATTCATTAGGCTCTTGACAACATCCTAAAGTGATGAATGGGGAATTACCAAGGTTCGAAACCATAGTGGTGGAATAGTTATGTATGGGTGAAGTTATCTATTACCACATAGATAGATTAGGTATCACTGAACATACCATTGGCATGGATCATCTATACATGGTGTTAATATTTTCCCATATAAAATTTCAAATGGGTTATGGGTCCTCCACTATAGTTTTTACCTATTCTTATCATTTTAAGGGGTAGGGGTCCTCCTTGAATATTGCATTGGGCTAGTATCCCCACAACTAGTATTTATATTTCAACAAGTTATGGTACACCACTAAAATTTTAGATATTTAATGTGGTTTTTATCATACCAATCTAGGCCATTATTTTTTTCATGCATAAAGGATGGAACAACATTTGGATATAAAGTGACTCCACCACCATTGTGCATGCTATTTGGAATGGGGTGATCCACCTGGCATGGCCTCTTACTTCACACGGGTTGAACATCCTCAAATCTCTTCTTGAAATAAAATACATTTCCACCCAAACGTATCGTGAAGAAAATATGGTGGCAGATGGCCTTTCCAACAAATGAGTCAACCAACCTATAACATGGAGTGATACTTTTCCAGTTGACCTTCTCCCTCACATTGAAAGAGACTGTAATAAGATACCATTGTTCTGCTTAACTCATCTCTATTTTTATTAATAATGTGTGTCTTCATCTCTGACCAGGACTTTACCTTAAAAAATCTAGGTATGGTGGTAGGAGTTAGTACTCCCATGGACGATATCAATTCTTGGTCAAGGTGTGGGTCCCCTATGAGTTTCAATAATAATTCCCTTGTATTAGTTGTCATGGTAGATATGTTGTATAGGACCCTTGAATGGAATGCCTGTATTGGTGAGGAGTGGGCCCTAATTTATGGTCTACAGTAAATATATAGAAATTTCATTGGTATAGTAGATAAAAATCGTCATGAATTTTGACTCCTCAGTATTTGTTGGGTTGTCTTTGAGATGTAAAATATAGGTAGGATATCAACATCCTAATTTTTTATATTTTATGTTCTATTATAATCCATTGACTCTAATGAGGTTTGATCTTAGATGATTGTATCATACATTATGTATAATTATTTATGTACCTGATGCTTCTAGTGGTTTATAATATATGGATATTTTCATGTATTCCTCTTAATTTCTCTCATGTACTTGGGGTATGGAGAAAACATATGGATTATAATTTCAATTGAATAACTCAAGATTCCTATAGAGTATGTTTATACACACCCTTATATGGTAATGTTTCTCACACTTATTGTGTCAATGTAGATTATATCAGGTATGATGTTTATCATAGTAGATGTGGAGCTGGCATGGATTATTTGGAGCTTAAACCATGTGACACATGGAAATTCATAGTAAGAGAAGGGTGGTTCGTGATTGTGGATACAACGATTGTGGATATAGATTAATGGAAAATTAAACATGATAAGAAATATATTTCCAGGGTATTATAACTATTAGATTCTGTGGATTTTCATATGTACAACTCCTCAGGAATTTTCCTATGTAGAATTGTGCTTGAATTTGATATAACATTTATGTGTTGTATACATTTTTTTGTTTATATATATATATATACTAGAATTACTCTTTATTTTATACATTTGTGATATGTATTTATTGTTGGTTAATATAGGCTATGTCTTCTCATATTTTGTTATATGTCTACTCAATTCAATTCACTAGCCACTATCAAATTGGAGATTAGATTCATATAGTACACTCAACTTACTTAACACCTGATTAGGGCCTTGGTGGGTCAACTCTTGTTAGAGTGGTATCATAGTGGTATCAGAGTAGTCCAATCAAAGGAGTGGTGTTTTGAGTAATAATTCATGTGCGGAATGGTTTGGGAATTTAGGATGATGATGTTAAGGGGGTCTTGAGATTGTTTATCAAATTAGGGAGATAAGAATAGTTATGGAATACAATGAATCCTTTCACTATTACTCTAACAACTTTTTAATGAACTCATATATATGACTCATCATGGTAGAATAAATTAATGTTTTTATATACATAATATAACAATTTTCCAGGAGATTTTATTTCAACTTTAAATCATATCATCTAGATATTTTTCAACCCTTGTGGATTTATCTTATAAATTATTTGGCTTTCACCAAGGATAACCTACTTTTTTGCAGATACAGAGTCATGATGGTCTATTCATATATTTGTAATTATCAATTTTGGTTAGCAGGATATGGGACCGGATTTAAAGAATTGATAGATATATATTATTTCCCCATGAATTTATGAATTTTATAACAATTTTAACTCTTTATAGATATTTTTTAAAAAGTAAATGGTAGTCACCCGAATATTGAATTATAATACCTATATTTAAGATAAATTGTATGAATTAGGATGATAGATGCATCATTGGTGATCCATGAGACCCTGATCATTTGGAAATAAATGTTTAATTATACTATGAGACACATGTTTCTATCTGGTTTTTACTCTTACTCTCTAGATAAAGATTATTAATTTAATATCCCAAAAATTCAAAGTGAAACATAATTTCATGATGGTTTGTTGCATCTCAATATTGGGAATCCTTAACATTGTTTGATATTGAGAATTTGTTAAAGATATAGTATTATATGAGGATTTTAGAACCTATGTAGGTAAAGAAATTGTGTTCAAGTAAGTTTTGAGGCTCAAAGTCCTTGCAATGTGTTCCTTAGGCATATTTTATAAATGAATTATTCATGTTTGATATTTTTTGTGTGAATCATGGAGGAATTTTCATTGATCTATGGTTGTGTTTTTATCTAACACCATTTATGTCATAGAACACCAAGAGATAGTGGATAGATTGTGGACTCTTTGTATGAATATGCCCTAGATCTGGAAGTAACCCAAAACACTTCCATAATATATCTCATGTGTTTTTGTGTATTGATCTCCACATTAAATATTATATTAGAATCATATATTTTCTTATCTAAGGCATTTTCATAACTGGGAGTGGTGATAGTTGAGAAACATGTGAGGAAACAAAAGTTACAGATGGATGGTGATTCAGTCATCATCGCCAAGTTAGGTTAGTTACTATTATTCATGAGATGATAAAAGGAATATATATATAAATATTCATGTGATATATGGAATTATCCATGCACAAATGGAAATAGTATGAAGTAAAATTCAAGTGATCTTTTTAGGGACCCTTATACTAGATAATGGGTGCATGAGTTATTATTTATGCATAAAAGGACTATATGTTAGAGATTCTCATAGAACCTCATTTATAGACCCAAATAATCTATAGAGAGTTTCCACTAATCGTAGATATATTTCACTCACTCCATCTAGGTAGGGGAGTTTAAACTTACTGGAGAAAGATGCATTTTGAAAGCTTTTATTTTATGGAAAATATGGGATCCAATGGTAGATTTCTATGTATTTATTTTATACCAATACAAGTTCTACATGGTGATTCATAGTTGGGTAGATGAGGAATAAAGATCTTAACCTAAATAGGTTGTGGTCATCTAACTAATAGATGGAATTCATGACATCATATTCTATGTGCATGGATTAGAATTCACTTTTTATTCAGGTAGAGTAATTCCAGAATAGTTCCAAAGTGTTTCCAATAGCTTTCCCCCAATGATATACTATATTGGGTATCAATTTTAATTCCATATATGGGGTCTAATTGTTTCCCTGTCAACTTATAGACTACATATTTCCTTCTTTCACTACTTTTCGGATTGGGTTAGGCATTCATGTAATTTCCATTGTCTTGTCATGAGACTACATGCCATTTTGAAATTAATTATTACGTGATTTTAAGTCAATGTTGTGAAATAGGTACATTGTGATGGAGGCCCATTCAATTGATGTGTGTCCAAATGGTAGAGTATGTACATGAGATAAAATATTTAGAGAATTTGATCCTTTGTGGAGAAGTTATGATGTTCATTTTTGATTGATGATGGTGACAACAAAATCTTCAATTATGAAAGAGAGTCACATGGTTTAAATTTTAATTTGTGGACTTATATGATTGGATTTTCTAATTCGACGGACATAGAGTGTTTTCATGATGGTCGGGAACATAACATTAAATTTCCAATTTATATACTAGTTTTCACTTGATGTTCAAATTAAATACTCTAATAGGAATCTTGAGTGTATATCACCCTTGATGGTTAGGGACCTCAATGTTGTATATATAGAGAAATATTGGGGTTGTTCCCATAACAAATTAAACCTTCTCTATGTTATAGATGATGACGTTTAATTAGGAAAAAATAGTTCACGATATCTCTATTTAGGTGGGTGTTAACATATTTTCTGGAGATGAAAAAGTGTGGTCTTATAAATGGTTTGGACCATATACATCAAATTAAGGAGGATTGGGAAACTTGAAAATAAATTTCTTGGTGGTTAGATATTGAATAAAACTGGTGTTATTTCTAAAGCGCATGTAAAAAATTTTATGGAATGGTGATGAAAAACAACCAAGATTCCTCTAATAATAAGTCTAGAACTCTATGATTTTGTGATGTGGATATAAAATTCCTAAATATATTTGGAAATATGTTAAGGAATATTAACCCTATTTATTAACTTTATAATGTATCAACTATAGTGTATGTAAATTTAAGTTATGGATGATGGATGAACTAATGATCTCATAGAAAATTATTCTACCATATAACTCATGTAATGTTAAAACAAGAATTTTTTGAAGTTCTCACAGGTGTATTCTGAAATATATGGGATATTAATATATAAAAACCATTGGGAATTGTATTTAAAAATGTTTAATGCAAATCCCCCCATATGAGTTTCTATATTAGTGATCCTTTTTCAAATGGATTCCTCTTGGAATGTGGAATAATTTTTTCCCATGTTGTAGGAGGATTTTGAATGAAAACATGGTATTGGTTGTTAATAGTATTGAAGACTCGCATTTGGTGGATTTTTTTCCACATTAAGAACTTTTATAGGGATAATATAGAGAAAATATATTTGATGATTAAAGAGGATGTTTTCATCTGGTGAGTTTGTGTAATCAGTTCCTTTGGAGATCATACCACTAAAGATGAATAAAACCTAAGTTTAGTTGTAGTAGAATTAAATAGGATGTTCTCATGTAGTGGATGGGTTTTCACATTATTTATTTTTAAAATTTTTCTAATGGTGCTATTTTTCATATGGTATATCTTTTAACCCTAAAATGAGTTATTGTAGAATTACAGGCATTTCAAAGCCTCAAGAATAATATATTAATTTTAATTTATTTGTTTTATCTGCTGAATGTGAATTTCAAGGATACAATTGTATTTCTTATGAAAGTATCCTAAAATAAAAAATCTAATACAGTGACTACATCCAAGTTGGGCATTTTAATATAGTAGTGCTAGGATTTCAATTCACTTTATTAGATTTTAGGACTTCCCCTAGTGATGGGTAATTTATGAAAATTCCATTAAAAGATAAGGTCTTCTTATTTTATAACCTTTTTATAAAATAATATCGTTAACCACAATAAAATATAAAATTATAAAATGTTATATCTAGATAAATTAAAATATCTAATAACATAATTATTTAATAGAATTCAGTGTCTTGATCCTTGATAAAACCTGATGGGGATTTAAAATTTATCAACAATGATTCAAGTGAGAATTTGGGATTTTTTATTTTTATTCCTCAAATTCATAATGAATTCCATATAGAATTTAGTAATTGAAACTATATTCTGGAGTACCTTGACCTTGATTTTCATTCCATAGATGTTTAAGGATTATAATTTTGTCACTATAATAGATCTTGATTTGTGTGACAAATGACGGAGGATTTAAAAAAATGGGATAGGATCTGATCAATACCCCTTAAACCTTTTATTATTCACATCCCTTCTCATTATTTTGAGTCATTATCCATGGCCCGATGGGAATCCTTAAATTTTCATAGAGTAAGTTATCTCTTCTCTCTCACACTACTTATTCCCTCTTCTTGAAGGAATGCTAGTGGAGAAAATGAAAAGAATGATGCGGGAAACGTGTCTTGTAAACGACACAATAGTAGATCGGTCAATGTGACTTGGATGAGTTATGTAAGTAGTGAAAAGGTTTAAATTTGTGGTGGATTGGGTAGGAATATTAGAAGAGTATCTCGGAGAGGTGCAGAGTAAAATGGGATTGGCCTACTCATTGTCTTATGGCATGGATCATCCCATCATGGGCCCCATACATGTACATCCAAGATCATGTGGGCCTGAGTGTAATGGGCATATGGATGGAAAAGAAACTTAACAAGATTTTATATATTTTATCAGACTCATAGGGGAGACACCAAATGTGTAGTGCACATGGGTTCCATACTCTTTGATGAGCATTCCTAGCCACTCTCTAATTTGCAATGTGGTGTGCTCAAGGGCCACCACATAAACATCATCACTAATGTGGGGAATATTTAGTGATTTCATCACTATGTTTCTATTTAAAAAAATATCATGTACTTATAATTTTTTCACATACATTTTTATAAAAAACAATTTATCCATAAGCCTCTATTTCATGTATTGATTATCCATTTTAGAAGCAATATTTTTAAGTAAGATGATAGGGTTTGTGCCCGACAATTAGAAAATTATAAATATTATAAATGATACAACCTAAGATCACTACATCAAGAATTGGTTTAACATTCACATACATTCAATGCATAAACTAAAATTTGATTATAAAAACAAAAATAATAAACATAATTTTAGTGTATTTAGAAAATATTCATTCGTTAGATTATTAAATAATATAATACCAAGTAAATGTGTTTATTTCATTCATCATTGTATTAAAATAGAATTTAATGAAGCTAAATCCTATAACATGGGAGTTTCAAACTAGTTGTACAATTAGGATATCTTTTAAGGTACGTATTTTATTCTACAAAACCACATACTCTTTAGTTTACCAAAATTTTACGGTGTTTTCCTATATTTTTATTCATCCTTGTTGTCTCCAAAAAATTAATCAAGTTATTATCTGAAATAATAAATAAAACATTATTTATTGAAAATTATAGAATCTTTTTCTTCAGTCATAAAATATTAAAAAATTAACTTTAAAATCCTTTAAATACAACAAATAAATCTAGAGGTGTAGTTTTTTTATGATATTAATTTCATAATAAATGAACATAAACATAAAAAACATCATCATTATTTCATTAATAAAAATTATATCCCTAATTAAATTGAATTTATTTAAAAAACTGGGAGATCTGTTGAAAACACATAAAGTATAATGGGTTCCATAATGCCCAATAAAGGAATAATCAAATTAAAACATAGTGAATACATGTTGATCAAGAGTCACATCATTATATACTAAAAAATAAATATAATATATTATGGTATCATGGAATACTGAATAAAATATCATAATATCATGGAATTATAAGAATTTTTAAATAAAATAAAACATGTCATCGTACACATATGTCAAGTCTCGCTTCCCAGACAATATCACACAGTATGCTAAGCTGACTTCCCTTGTTCCATACATGGTATCTCATGAGATGAAAAATATCCCAATGCATTGGGGATGTATAATTAAAGGTCCACCCATCAAATTTATAACAAATACATACACATGTGTACCACATAATAAAATCATACACAGGGCATATGTATAATGAAAACATATGAAAATCATACGGGTTATGTAATCATCTTTCAAGGAATTGAAAATATAAAATCATAAATATTACCTTGAGAATAATGGATTAAATAATTTTTGGATGTTCATATTTAATATTTGATAATATACTATGAAAAATAAGTTCAAGTAATGAATCATCATAAAAAATGAGTGGGGAAGTAAATTTGTAAATGATACTTCTAATAGAGGATTATAATAAAAGAGTAAGGAACATTTAAAGAATTCAACCAAAAGTTTTTTTCTTGAAAATAATAATTAAAATATAATGGTGATAATTAAAATAATTATTTATTTTCTAGATTATAGAATATAAAGAAACCTTATATCAAGTGTTACATGAAATTAGATAAAAATAGAATAGTCACCCTTAGTCAGTTCTTCCCTAAAATAATATTTTTTAATGGGATCCTAAAAAAGTATATATCCCTATAAAAGAATGGTAATTTAAACATATAATATATATAAATAGCACATATAAAAAATATAAAATAAATACATGAGAATAATATATAGATAAAATGATTTTGAAATATAAAAAGAAAGATATGAAATAGAAGAAGGTTGTCTGGAAGATCCTTTACATTGGGTCCTAACTCACATGAAACATGCATCTTGAATCCTGGATAATCAAATAAGTTTGGTTAAATATTTTCTTAATAAAAAATTTCTAAAATTTTTTATTCATTATTATTCTTTTATTTTAGTTTATATCCATTTTATTGAGATATCATGTAAATATTCATTGTCCTATGGTTGTTCGCGTTATGGTTCCAAGGTCACATTAGTTGGTAGATAATTATGAATTACCTTATAAAATAGTACCAAAACAAGGAAGTGTGGGGAAAATAATTTTAATTTTGTTACTTGATTTTAAATGGTTACAAATATCCATAACATATTCATTTAATATATGGATCATTGAGTGTAAATGTTATCATTTAATGGTTAGTTAACTTATGTGGGTTTTTCAACCATGTTGAACAAATTTGATTTCATTAAATCTTCATGTTTATGTACCAATTAAACAATATATAAAACAATATAATATAAATATTAATATAATATTTAACAATTAATAACAAATATATAAATAAATGAAGTTCATGATGTAAAATTAAATGGGTTGTTTCTAGAGGCGGTGTACCAACAATAATATGAACAACGTTTTCATTTAGAATAAAATGGGAGGTGTAAATAATGTATATTAGATAAAAAATAAAATTTCAATATATTATTTATACTAATTTCATAATTTATATTTTGAAAATTTTCATTTTTAGGTGGTAGAATCAGGAATGATTAAAAGACCTCTATTAAGAACATTACCTCCTCTATCAGATGTCCTCTCCTAGATAACACCTTAATGATATTTTCAAACGTATTTTTGTTAAACCATAACACATAAGAAGTTGGAAAATATATTATATTAGATTTTTATATAATTTAAGAAATCTAATATACTTAATGGGTTAGGTAAATAGGGGTGGTGGGTGTAGTATTTATAAGGGGATGATAGAAGTTTTTTTAATATAATAGTCATTACATTTTTTTTTGATTTCCAATATAGATGATTCATGTTACTATAAATAGTAATCTGCTCATTTGATGGTGAGATAATGGATTCTTATATGATACCATATGAAATTAATTATGTATTTAACTGTATATTAAAATATTGTATTCTGAGGTATTCTGTTATTCCCAAAAAAAATAAATTATTAGTAAAATACAAAAAAAAAATCACTATAAGATAATTTTAATATGATGCTTACATAAATAAAATTAACTTTATCAAAATAAATTTCTAAATATGGAAAATTTTACTTTTATATAAAATCTTTATTTATTAAATAATGTGAAATTTTATAGTATGACCAAATCATCACCATTAAAAAATTGCATATAATTCTATAAAATTATATTATTATTTATATAGAAATAAATACTTTTTCATGAAATATTCTAATAAGATAATACTATAATTGAAAATATTTTAAATATATCATATCCAAATAATTAAAATAATATATATATTTTTAACAAAAATACAATTATAATTCATTTTGATTAATTTTATTATGATAACTATTAGTTATATTTTTATTTCATAAGATACCCAAATATTATTTTACTTTTCCATCATTCATGTTATCAATCCAAACGGCCATCTTAGTATTCCAATAGTAATATAAGTATTCTATATCCTAGAAACACCTCTAATTTACATCCTTCATCATTGAATCCAAAAGATCATATGGTTTATTCATTATTCTCAAAAATAAATATTAAATTACCAATGGTTTGTTCTTTTATAGAATTATTCATGAATATTATTATTCTGGGGTACCATAATGATCAAAATTCTCTTGTTCTAGATATATTATTGTTTATTGTTTATTGAATCATTATATAAATGGAAATTTTTTGGGGATTATTTTTGCTAAAAATGAATTCTTATAATTATTTTTTCGAATTGATGTTGATCTTAATAATTTCATTCATATAGTTTATATTATACTACATTACAAAATATGACACATGTAAATATTCAATAGGTAAAGTTCATTCATAAAATTTCATTCCGATTCATTATTCCCCTATTATAAATTTCACCACTTAAATTTAATTTCCTAGTATAAGATAAAGAAAGAAGAGGGAAATTTTATTTAATTTTTTCCTAAAGATCCCATTTTTCCTATTTGTACATATGGTTCAACTTATGTACTTTTATAAGTGTGTTTTCTAACTATATATAACTTTTTCTTTATGGTATAGTCTTTCACATATTGCGTCTCATAAGTTAGATCACCAATTAACTATAAAAACCATGTATTTAGTACATTTGAGGTATCTGGTATGTACTTACTCAAGAGGGATATGTGGACCAAGTCATGAAGTTGAGCAAAGTTTTCTGGTATTTCTTGTTATTCAGCCATAGATCTAAGCCAATTGAGAATCTATTAAGGATTAATGTATATAGTATTTTGATTTCTTTATTTTTTAAAATCCTCGTGATTCCATTAAATAAAAATATATAATAGAAAACATTATCTCTAACACCAAACTCTTGGTCTTCATGATGGTTTTAATAAAATTTATTTTGTCAACTCAATTATTATCTAATGGGTTACTAAATGGCCTAAACATTATATTCAATTTATTTTACCCATTTGACTCACAATATATTACATTCTAAAATTTCATCCAAACATTTTAGATTTTAAAATTATTCCCATATAGGGATTTGTGAGGTCTAATATCAATAATTTAGTCGAATATACTTTACTTTTGGATCTTAACTAATGTAAAATATTGATATCAGACAATTTATATATCCATAAATAAAACTCTCAACATTTCCTCAAGTGTTATTATAGACACATAGATTGGCCATTAGTTATGGGAAAATAGGTCGTACTAGAGATCAAAATTGTGTTTAAATAATATTTAAGACTTTTGAAATACATTTAGGTATTCCGTGGATCTCAATCAAACACAATTTTTTAACTGTGTTCCCTGAAACCTCACCACTTCTCGGAGGTATATATTTTCTAGAAGATTGAGTGATAAATCCAACTGAATAGTGATGAATTGATAATTATTAGTATGATTTTTTACCAAAATCCATATTTCATTACTTCTTTTGAATTTATTCAAAATACCAATGAAAACATTACTGGGGATGTTCTCCCATTTTCATGCAACTATAGTTAATTATTTCATCATCAACTGGGATTTTTATCTTGTTACCTTAACTTTCAGACATAATAGGAACTTTTATATATATTCAGAAATCTCGTTATTTTTATTACTCCACCATTAGTTCTCTCATATATATCTATACATATTTTTTCTCCATAGTTGGATAGATATTATTGATTCATATGCATAAATTAACATATTCTACATTATCTCAGGCTAAAATAACACGTATAGTCATGTTATAACTCTTAAAACTCAATCTATATCTTCATTAAAATCACAGATTTCCCATTTACAATAGTAACCACATTCCATTGTACATCCACATAATTCCTTTTTACATCCTTAATATTATATGAAATAGATTATTGAGAAATAATTTGAGAAAGGTATGATGTGTTTCTTTTACTTATTATTTCCATGTCAATCATTTTGAGGTCGAATAACATTATATCCTTGCCAATAATCTTCTATTATAATATTATTAGATATTTTCAAATTTATGAATTCACCTATTGTTTCCCTTACCATGACAGTATTGGATTTAGTAGAAAAAGTTCTTTATTGGATCAAACTATGATTGTTAGTTTATATTTTTCTCCTTTTCTGTGAATATATTCTCTATGATTTTTTGGATCAATTACATGAAACACTTTTTACATTCATCAATCTAGAAATAATTCTCTCCATTTTGAGTCCTACAAGTTAGTAGGTTATATAATTTTTAAAGGTTTCCAAAAATCCTTCCATAGTACTAGATAATATGAAGAAACTACAAATCTCTATTAAAATTTTTGGTCTGGTTCATTCCCCCAATCATATTTTTATTCAAAGATCCATTGATATCACCTTAACTTGGATAAAATTCCCTTAGAATGTTAAATTATTCATCTAAAACTCACATTTATTATAATTTTCATACAAATTATCCATTACCAAATTCTTGGGCATAGTAATAAATTACTATTCATTTTTTACTATACATTTAGAGTATATAAGAAAACTATAAAAAATTACTGTCACAAAATATTGAGGTAATATATCCTGACTCTATTCATCAAGTCTATGTTGATTGAAAGGGAATTATTGGGTCCAAATTCCCTCAAAATTAACTCATAGAATCTGTATCATATTTTATTGGAATTCTTGGGGGAATATAATTTCTTCACCTTTAATTCATGATATACTAACCAAATGTTCATTTTAGAGAGATACTAGGTCACAGGTATCTCATGAGATAATTCATCAATCCATGGTAGGGGGATAATTTTTATTTTGAATGATTATTTCTAGTTCAGTATAATCAATATAGTGGTACATTGAATCATCCTTATTCTTGAATAAGAGGACCATTTCACACCTTGGTTAATAAATTTAGTGTATATAAAACATGTATATAATATCTTATAGATTATTATTCATTCTATCAAATTAAATAGGGTCCACTCTATAGGGATTTTTGAACATATTTAGAAAAATAGTTATATGTTCAATTACGAAGTAACCCTCCTGGTTTGGAGGAAGACATGCTAAATATTCAGGGAATCCATCATCATATTTCATTAAAATAGGTAACTCTTCATGGATGACCCACTAATTTGTTTTTAATCATTTGTGATATATATTCTTTATCACTGGTAAATAATAACTTTTGGGGGGAATACATCTCCAAAGGATATTCATCCAATTAAAAACACTTTTATAAAATAATATGATGACTTTTGAAATTAACTAGTCTAAGCCCCCCCTGATTTGGGAACCAAGGTCTTCTGGTGATACGGCTTAAGAAACATTTTTTGTCACCTCGGGCTACAGATAAGTAGTGGGTCATCAAATAAAAAACAAGGGGAGTGATTTCACCTGATAAATAAGTTAGTAAACAAAAAATCCCACCAGGTAATATGTAATAAATATTCCATAAATTAAAAGGTCATTTGATAATGATAGAATTTATAAAATAAAATTGAAACCAAACAAGGAATAATAGAAGAAAATAGATCACAAAATAATAATAATAACAACAAAATTAATTACATTCCAAAATAAATAAATAATATCAATGAAACAAAGGAGTTCAAAGTATCATATACAATAAGAATTTCAAAAACAAATAAAAAGGAATTGAAACCAAATCATCGGGTCTCCATGCATAAGAAAAACATCTCCACTTTCCACCACCATAAAAAATAAACGAACAAAATTATTAAAAACAATTGTGTCCTTACAGAACCATCCAGACATATAATATAATAGTAATGACTATACAATTCCATGATGGAATCCTCCCCACACCCTATCATAAATCACTAAAAATCCAACCATTATTTTATATTTATAAATAATATTAAAATATTTTCGTCATATTTCTATTTAAAAAGTTTAAATTAACTATTATTTGAAAAACATTTCAATATTCTAAAAAAAATAAAATATAGAATAATCTCCACTAAATAATTTTATAAAAAAGGAAACATTTATAGAGAAGATAAAAATAATTATATAATTTTTTTGTAACCAAAATCTAGGATGGAATAGTTTAAAAAAAATTATTTATAAATGTTCATAAAAAATATAATTAGGGCATTGTAAGACACACTAACACACAAGAAAGATAATATCAACTACCATGGGAAACTGTGATCCATAGGGATTACCTCAAACCACACTAACATAATCCCTATATAGAAAAACCAATGATGAATATAAGCAAACAAATCTAATGGTAGGCATTATCCTATATGGACCCAATAAAAATAGAAACCCCCTATATAGAGAAACTCCCACCTTAAGACCTTTATCTAGAGAAATATTTATACACTAGAGCAGTATGTGTTCTGAGGTCTTGCATGTAGCTACCCTGAATTAGCATGGAAATTAATGGTAGTAAATAAAACAATAAACAGATACCATATAATCTTATCAATAATAATGATAACCTTATCCTCACCTTCAAGCTCTCTGCAAAGATATAGAACAATCTTTCAAGAATAACAACATGATTCAAACTTAAACCAACAAGGGAATATCACATGACATAATAAACCCTCTATTTTCATATACACTTCATATATTAATGGATCATGTTTCAAGGGTGAGAATTTTAAAAAAACCCATTTTCAAAATGTTTCAACTAATTTATATTCATTAATTATGAAAAAAAATAAAACACATTGAAAACCAAATCATATTACAATCATAAAATCATAGCCTTCTAAATTAGAATAACACACCTAAATATCCAAAAATGTCATTAACTTTTAGGTAAACCCCTTGCAAGAATCTATTTATGGATTAAAACATATTCCTATATATGAAATTTAATCAAAATTAAAAAATTCTTTTAAACAGATACTTGGTTCACTTTTCATTTAATGAAATATCGAGGGATAAAAACTTCTTTGGACATAATATTCTAACATTATTCGATTAAATACATAAATTCATAAAATAGTATCCTTAAAACAATCAATTATCATAGATTTTCGTTTAAGGCCCTATACAAGGATAAACCCACCATTAAGCTCATTTCATTAACAAACTGTGGTTTAAATTCACCATATTAAAGTCGAGAGAGCCCTAGAAGGTTATAGAAGACTCTAAATCAAATAAACCCAAAATTAAAATTTAGTTTAGAAAAAATATATATCACGGATATGTTTTTAAGGAATGAAGATAAGAGAAAGATAAAGAAAAAAGGAGTGGAAGGAATTTAGAATTGTTATCTTTGAATATTTTTTCATAAATATTAATGAATCCACATAAATAACCAATAGAAAAGAGAAATACAATGGGATACAATACACGAAGTCTTTGGGATTGAATGAGACGAAGGAGGACCACCTAGAATTTTATTTTCTTTATTGAAAATTTTGTAATCTCAAATTTTTAATGATTAGGATAGGGTTCAAGGTTTGGATTCATGTTTTACTAAATCAACTGACAACTATGTATGTGACATAGATCAACTTGGAAAAAACACATAGTTTGGAAAATCAATTGCTAAAACCACTCAATAACCATGAAATAAACTCTATTAAAACTACATAACACATTCATAGATTCCACATGAATATTACTAACCATGTTTCAACTTTTTGAATGAAACAATATTTAGTTTTCCAAATATTATGATGAGGATGGTATGATGTTTCATACCAAGGCATGGATATGTCCTTGTTCACATGATAGATTTTAGGTGGGTTTGGTTGGAGTTAGGCCCTGAGTTTTTTGGTTATTCATGATCAGATAGATACACAATTACCATGTGGTAGTCAGCATAATGTGATCTTTTCCCCATCAAGAGAATAGATAAATGATCTAGATAGCTAGTCTAGTTCATTATTTTTCCAATTCATGTGTGGATTAACTTTTATAGGCCTAAGAGGCCTATCAATGTCATTGAGTGGGTGACTTACATGAGTTAGGTTTACCCAACCTGCCTGAGAGGGGAGGAACAAAACATATAGCATGTATGAGAAACAAGTGTTCACACACTACCATATTTTTTGATTAAATGTATCATATGACAACATACATACCCTCCTCAGTACAACATGTGGCATTCCAATGGGCCCCCACATTTCCTTCATGTCTTATGTGGGTTTTTTAAACATGTCATCATCTAGTATCAATTTCAAAAAAATAAATACCCTATCATAATAGTTTTATCCTGTGGATCAAAATATCATGGTAGGATAATAAATACAAAGAATTTCTAATAAAAATATTTCGTGTTTTATTTGTTATATTCATTAGGCTATTGACAACATCCTAAAGTGAAGAATGGGGAATTACCAAGGTTTGAAACCATAGTGGTGGAACAGTTATGTATGCGTGAAGTTCTCCATTACCTCATAGATAGATTAGGTATCAGTGAACATACCATCGGCATGGATCTTCTATACATGGTGTTAATATTTTCCCATATAAAAGGTCAAATGGGGTATGGGTCCTCTACTATTGTTGTTACCTATTCTTATCATTTAAAGGGGTAGGGGTCCTCCTTGACTGTTGCATTGGGTTAGTATCCCCACAACTAATAATTATATTTCAAGAAGTTATGGTACACCACTATCATTTTTGATATTTTATGTGGTTTTTATCAAACCAATATAGGCCATTATTTGTTTCATGAATAAAGGATGGAACAAAATTTGGATATAAATTGACTCCACCATCATTGTGCATGATATTTGGAATGGGGTGATCCACCTTGCATGGCCTCTTACTGCACGTTGGTTGAACATCCTCAAATCTCTTCTTGAAATCAAATACATATCCACCCATACGTATCGTGAAGAAAATATGGTGGAAGATGGCCATTCCAACAAAGGAGTAAACCAACCTATGACATGGAGTGATACTTTTCCAGTTGACCTTCTCCCTCACATTGAAAGAGACTGTAATAAGATACCATCGTTATGCTTTATGTAACTCATCTCTATTTTTCTTAATAAACTGTGTCTTCGTCTCTGACCAGGACTTTACCTTAAAAAATATAGGTACGGTGGTAGGAGTTAGTACTCCCATGGACGATATCAATTCTTGGTCATGGTGTGGGTCCCCTATGAGTTTCTATAATAATTCCCTTGTATTAGTTGTTATGGTAGATATGTTGTACAGGACCCTTGAATGGAATACCTGTATTGGTGAGGAGTGGGCACTACTTTATGGTCTACATTAAAGATATAGAAATTTCATTGGTTTTATAGATGAAATTCATCATGAATTTTGACTCCTCGGTATTTTTTGGTTTGTCTTTGAGATGTAAAATATAGGTAGGATATCAACATCCTAATCTTTTATATTTTAAGTTCTATTATAATCCATTGACACTAATGAGGTTTTTGTCACGACCCGCCTTCACCAAAAGGAGGGAAGGGTCATAAGGTTATCAGTCCCTTCCTTCATTAAGTTGAAAGAGAGATAATGACCCCCGAGACCCGCCTTCAATAGGTCCTGGAGTGGCAACTAGCACCAAGAGTATAGATATTTCTCACAAATGGAAGGAATTACCCCTTTTTGTTTTTTAGGATTAGGAGATAAGATGATAAAACTCAACAAAACCAAGACAAAAGAAAAGTAAAGCCAAAAGTAGACCATTCCGACATGCATGTTTCAAAAGTAAAATCCACAAAGTACAACATGTGACTACAAGGTAAGTACCAAAGAAAGAAAACATAGCAACTGCAACTGCCTCAAAGGTCCGAGCTAGTATGGTCACGCGCGATCCCCGAAGTCCTCCTAGAAACCTGAAAGCAGTTTTATATACGTAGGGTGAGAATAGAAGTACACTCAGTATGGAAAACCAAAGACTCTCGTGCACAATTCGGGGAACGTACTAAAGTCCCGTGAGAAAAGGAGTAATCCAAACACCTGTCAAGGTAAACTATCCACCCAAGCCTCACTAAGGCACACTTCCCAAATAACGCAAGTCAAGTAATATGTATAATAAAAGAACATCAATGTTTGGGTACCCTGCGCCACTTTCCCACTGGTTATTGAGACATCCTACGCATCGGACCAATCCCGCCATTCTCACCGCAGTCCAACTGCCACACCCGCCCGCACACACCTAGGCCACAACCACACGCAGTCCCACTGCCGAATCATGCCTGCAAACACCTCAGCCACAATTGTCACACATAACCACGCCTGCAAACACCTAGGCCAGAACAACCACCACCACGCCAGAAGACACCTGGGCTAGAAGATCCACTTCCACACCCGAAGACACCTGGGCCTCATCCCGAATATACTTGGGAAACTACATGCCCGCACACACCTAGGCCATAACCACCACACTACCTCGCCTGAAGGTTCTTGGGTTAATAATGTACCTCAGGCCATCATAGCCTACCCGAAGATACTTGGGCTATCTGGGAAAGGGAGCAGAAAAGGAGCTAATAACCCACCACTAATAATAGTGTTGGGAAAAACACCCTCCCCCGTGAAATGGGGATGTTCGGCACTAAGTGCTCAACTTAGGTGGGGCGCGAATAAGAAACACAAAGCTACAGGTATATATATATGTAACAAGCACTCACCCCAAACTAGGTTTTTCTTCAGACAGCCTACGGATCACAACAGCACTCATGTATGGGTCACAACTCTCGCCAACAAAACTCATTTGACCCATTCTTGTTTCCATGTCCAGTAATAATGTTCAAATAAGTTTATTCACTACTGGGCAACTAACACTATAAGCATAACCAAGGAAAAGAATTCAGCCAATCGTTAATTTAAACATTCACACCCGGTTCTCTTGTAATGTTACAAGAACAAGGAAAAACGTGAGATCCCTCGAAGTCCTAGAACCAGACAACCCTGAGACATTGCCTCGTGTCCCCTCCCCCAAAAAGGTTTTTCATCAACAGAGGATCCCAACCTAATTCGTGATATAAACAAGTACCCATTGGGTCTCAAAACTCACAAACACTGAATCCATAACAATATGGGATCCCATCCCCAAATTCACAACCACCGGGAGTATAAAAAATAGGGGATCCCAT
This sequence comes from Viscum album, assembly GCA_963277665.1. Taxonomy (NCBI): domain Eukaryota; kingdom Viridiplantae; phylum Streptophyta; class Magnoliopsida; order Santalales; family Viscaceae; genus Viscum; species Viscum album. The sequence continues at coordinate 1,841,922,289 of OY728132.1, read as the reverse complement.
CCCATCCCACATTTCCACGAATCGACCACGAAAGAAAAAAACCAAACCACTGTCACCAACACTAAGCAGGGCCATGCCTATATTTTCAGATGTATAAGATTTAACAGACTCTATGATTTAAATTCCATGTATCTTAACTGGGGGTTATCACAGAAGGGTTGATCCTGGTGCTTCCAATTTACTTAGCCGAATATATGTAATTAATTAATTTACTTTTCACGGTAGGAGTTCACAACCATATAGAATCCATTTAAAACATCACCGGCAGATTAATGCACAGACATGGACCACCAATGGGCTTGATTTTCAGAAGGCGTAAGCCAGCACAACTCAAGAAGATGATCATAATATAAACAAAATCATTGATCACAGCCCCCCCCCCCCCCTTTGTTTATAGAATCTGTTCATTATCTTTATTAGGTCTGGTTTATCCAATTATACAGAAACAAAAGCACACCCACCACGCATGATACACAATGGAGAGAGAGGCAGAGGAGAAATTCCCTACTTGTTGATAGATGATCGACGTTTTTAGTCGGGCGCGGAACATTACAAATAATGATGTGGTGTGCCTGATGCACCAGAAGCTGTTTGTGAAAAGACGTGATCGAGGAAAGAAGAAACCACAGCTAACCCTTAGTTTATAAGAGCCGCGGACGGTTGAGGTGAGAACGCGAAACCGCATAAAGCGCGAGGTCGTGGGTTGGCCACGCAGCCCCACTCGTCATTAAAGGGGGTCGGGTGGATTAAACCGACTCATTAATTCATTAAGTATTTAATTAAGATTCTTATGGGCGTTACAGGTCTTTAAAAAAGGCTCAAACAGGTCAAAATAGGGTTTAAAACCCTAATTGTGCAAGAAGGAACGCTGCTGGAAAGAACCCGCAGGGTAGGCCAAGGCTACCTGTAGTCCAAGGCTACCGGTAGGCCAAGGCTACCGGTACGCCAAGGATACCGGTACGCCAAGGCTACCGGTATGCCAAGGCTACCGGTACGCCAAGGCTACCGGTACGCCAAGGCTACCGGTACGCCAAGGTTACCGGTACGCCAAGGATACTGGTACGCCAAGGCTACCGGTACGCCAAGGCTACCGGTAGGCGAAGGCTACCGCTACGCCAAGGCTACCGGTTGGCCAAGGCTACTGGTAGGCCAAGGCTACCACTAGGCCAAGGCTACTGATAGGCCTACACCGCCGTGATTCCCAGACCAGAAAACTCAACATGACATTTTTACAAAGTAAAGGATCCCCACAAAACCCGGGCCGTTACATCAGGTACCTCTTAAACAATTCTCGTCCTCGAGAATCAAACAAACCAGAAAGAAAGAGATGGTCTGAACAAACACCTCGAAAGATACCTCGTAGAAGTGATCCCATACTAACTAAAAACACTTCCCTGAAAAGAACCAAGCAACATACCATTCCAAACTGCCCAGGTGTGTATGTTGGGGAGTCTCCTCCCCCATGTCAAGATATTATCCACTTTGGGCGGCACTGAATCGCCCGCACGGGTTTAGTCGCATCCACCTTAATGTATCTTGATTAGGGGGGGCGGGTTCTCTCCTCCCCCATAGCCAGGCTTTTCACACACATTCAGAGGAAATAAAACTAGTACGTTTCATAGCCAAAAAGACAAAACGTTCTACCACAACAGGTACAACATGGAACAAAACTCAAAACAACTCGGGGTACTGGGTACGCACTTGTGCTTCCCTCTCCCATGTACTCTCCTCAAGCCCACCATGTCTCCACAACACACGTACCAAGGTAATGGTTCACCCATGAAGCACCTTCTCCTTACGATCCTCTATCATCACTGGTCTCTCCACAAAGATCACATCGTCCTCGCTGTCCAGCTCACCCCAATCGAGGATTTATGAATCGTCGTGAAGATACTAACGGAGCTGGGACACATGAAAGACATCACATATCCTCAGTAGTGGCGGTGGTAACACTATCTTATAAGCCACTTCGCCGACCTGTCGCAACACTTCGAAGGGTCCGATGAACCTGGGAGAAATCTTACTCCCCTTGACGAACCTCTGCTGCCCACGCCGAGGGGAGACCTTCAAGAATACGTGGTCTCTAACCACAAACTCTAAGGGCCTCCTCCTGGTATCAGCATACGACTTCTGTCAGTCCTAGGCCGCCTTCATCCTTTCCTGTATGAGCTGAACCTTCTCCTTCATGCTCTGCACCACCTCCGGGAAAAGGATTCCTGCCTCTCCCACTTCGTCCCAACATATAGGTGAACGGCAGGGCCTCCTGTACAAGGCTTCAAACGGGGCCGTACTGATGGTAGAGTGATAACTATTATTATAGGAGAACTCTACCAGAAGCAAGTGTCGCACCCATGATCCTTCGGACTCCATAAGACATGCCCGCAACATATCATCCAAGGTATGGATGGTGCGCTCTGTTTTTCCATATGTCTGGGGATAGAAAGCAGTGCTAAGGCGTAACTGGGTGCCAAAAGCATGTTGCAATCCTCTCTAGACTGACGAGGTAAACCATGCAACCATATCCGAGACTATAGACCTCGGAACTCCATGAAACCGCACCACCTCATCCACATACCTTCGTGCCAAAGTATCCACTGCACTCGACTCCCTGATCACCAGAAAGTGAGCCAATTTCGTCAACCTGTCCACTACCACCCAGATAGCATCGTATCCCCCTTGGACCTTGGGTAGTCTCGTGATGAAATCCATCGAGATGTCGTCCCACTTCCACTCGGGGACACCTAGAGACTGTAGTAGGCCGCCAGGAACTCGGTGTTCAGCCTTAACTTGCTGACACACTAAGCACTTGGCCACAAACTCTGTCAGTTCTCGCTTCACTCCGGGCCACCAAAATTGTCTCTTCAGTCCCTGGTACATCTTGGAAACTCCTCGGTGTACTGCCAGGGGTGAGTTGTGGAACTCATTGAGAACCTTATCGCGCATCACTCCTGGAACAAACTACTTTTTCTAGAAAAGCATCTGGTTCTGACCATCCTCTGTCTATCCTTCCGGAGCATTGCCCTAGTCAACTCGGTCACACATAATTTCACACTCCGGGTCTCCCCACTGAGACTCCTCCACCTTCCGAAACAGAGATGACTGCACTACCATCTGATATATGAAACCTCTACCACCATCCATCCTCGCATCCAGGTGTAAGGTAGCCAACTCCCCCATCGCTTTCCAGGAGTTCGCCGACTCTCGGACCACATCCTTCTACGTCCTCCTGCTCAAGGCATCGGCCACTACATTTCCCTTTCCCTTAGTATAACAGATCTTGAAGTCGTAATCCTGTAGGAACTCCACCCATCTTCGATGTCGAATGTTTATGTCCCGTTGGGAGAAGATATACCTCAAGATTTTTTGATATTTGAATACCACAAAGTGTTCTCCAATGAGGTAGTTCCGCCATAGCTTTAGTGCAAAAATGACCGCTGCAAGCTCCATGTCATGGGTGGCATAATTACGCTCATGGGGGCGTAGCTGCCTGGACCCATAACAGATCACCCCTTGTCGCTGCATCAACACACATCCCAGACCCTGTCCTGAAGCATCAGAGAACACCTCATAGGCCGCCCCTTCTTCTGGTAATCTCAGCACTCGGGCACTACCAACTTCTCTTTCAGAAAGCTGAAGGCTGACTCGCACTGCTCACTCCACCTGAAAACCTGGTCTATCTTGGTAAGGGCTATCAAAGGGGCCGCTAATCGGGAGAAGTTGGGTACGAACCTCCGATAGTAACCTGCCAGCCCAAGGAAACTATGGACCTCTGCCACATTCTTGGGTGTTTCCCAAGAAACAACCGCCTAAACATTTGATGGGTCCACCGCTACCCCCTTCTTGGACACCACGTGCCTGAGGAAGTGCACTTCTCGTGTCCATAAAATGCATTTTGACAACTTCCCGTAGAGCTGATGCTGTCGGAGGACCTCCAAAACCATCCTCAGGTGATCCGAATGGTCCTATTCGGATCTTTAATTGATCAGGATGTCGTCGATGAACACAACTACGAATCGATCCAAGTACTCCAAGAATATGGAGTTCATAAGCCCCATGAACACATCCAGGGCGTTCGTAACACCAAAGGGAATGACTATGAACTCGAAGTGTCCATATCTGCACCTGAAGGTCATCTGTGGGATGTCACACTCCTTCACTCTCAGCTGGTGGTACCCAGACCGCATGTCAATCTTCGAGAACCATCCTGCCCCTTTCAGCTAGTCGAACAGATCGTCTATCCTCGGAAAGGGGTAGTGATTCTTGATCGTCACCTGATTTAGCCTCCTCTAGTCCATGCACAATATGAGACCACCATCTACCTTCTTTGTGAACAAGAATGGATCACCCCACGGTGACGCACTCGGCCGAACATAACCCCTCTTCATCAGATCGTCAATCTGAATCCGAAACTCATGTAGCTCTGAAGGTGCCATCCGGTAAGGAGCCATCGAGATCGGACGAGCGTCGAGATGCAGGTCTATCCCAAACTCGATATCACGTTGTGTGGGTAGAGTCGTAACCTCCTCAGTAAAGATGTTCATAAACTCACGTACAACCTCTGGAACCCCCACCATCTCGGAATCTACTGACTCTACTGACATCTCGGCAAACAAAGAAAAGGAGGGGTTCCTCTCGCCTGTTGCCCTTCTGACCGCTCCGCTCGCCGGTGAAGGTAGCACGCCGGCCGCCCAAGTCCAAGAACATGACCCTTCTTCGGAAATATTCGATGACGACACACACAAAGAATAGCCAGTCGATGCCTAGGATGACATCGTATGGTTGTATCTGTAGCAGAAGAAGATCCCTAACCGACTGATGTGGCCCCATCATCAGTCTAAATCCTCGACAAACAAATGACATGTTGGTATGACCTTCGACTAGTGTGCTCAACACCGGGGGCACTGGAAGTATCTCGGCATCTAGACCCAAGTCACGGGCTAGACTGGGTGCAACAAAGGAGTGCGAAGCTCCAGTATCGAACAAAGCATAAGCAAGAGTTCCAAACAAACTGATCATACCTAGAACAACCTCTAGCCTTGCTGGAACTGCCTCCTCTGCGGCGTGCAACTGTCCATGCCCAGATCCTTTGCCCCTCAGCTGCCGGCCACCTCCCTGACCACACCCCGGTCAAGGTCCTTGATGTGCGCCCTGAGGTCGGCCTCCTCCTCCTACGTCTTCCCTCCGAGGAGTGGGAGCTCGTTGTCCCTGCTGCTGCTGCTGGAGAGGTCTGACTGGAAGCTGCTGCTGGGGTGGATGGTGGGGTTTTCCACCACCGACGTACTGTACCCGGTCTGGGCACTGACTCCTGAGATGTCCAGGGCTCCCACAGATGAAGCATCACGGTCCCGGGCCTGAAGGAAAAGGGCGAGGACCAGGGGATCTATATTGAAACTGTTGCGGCCTGCTCCCTGCCGGTCGGAACCTGGAGGGTCCAGATGCTGGAGGTCTGGTGCTGACGGCCTTCTCCTTCAATGGTCCCAGCTGGATCCCCTCTCGTGACACACCTCCTAGAGCATTCATCCTCTCCACCACTTCGACCTTCTTCTGGACCTCTATGTAAGTCGGAAGGGTAAATGGGGTAACAGAATACTGGAGGGAGGGTCGGAGCACCTCCTCCAAACGTCATTCCCCAGACTCCTCGTCGGGAAAGTGGTCTGAAGCAAAACATAGGAGGTCCTTGAACATGATCCCTAGCTCTCTCACGGACATACTCCCATGTTGGAGGGAGAGTGGCTCATTTCTCTTTTCCCCCCTTCATCGTCGTAGAGAGGAATTCCTCCCGTAACACCCTCTCAAAATTCGCCCAAGCCACCTCAGCCTCTCTCCTCTCTCCCAGGTAAAGCATCCACCACTAACACACCGCTCCCCACATCTGGCTGACGGCCAGGGGAACCCAGTACACGGTCGGGGCCCGAATCAGGCCGAAAGCTATAACTAGCTCCTTTTGCCAGCCTTCCGTCTTCATGTCGGAGGTGCTACCCTCATACTTCTTGAGGGCCTATCGCTGGAAGGCCCGTAGATTCCTCTACCACTGGTCGTCCTCCTCTTCTCGGTCACCCCTCTGCCGATCGGCCAAGGTATTCTGTGGGGCCTCGATCGTCTGTACCACACGCGGATGCCTTCTAGGTTCCATAGCAGCAAGGTAAACAAGGAATACATAAGCCTAAGTAGTGCAGAATATCATTCTTAAAACTTCTTAAAATTTTTAATTTATTCATAATTCCCAAGACATCCCAGAAACACAAGAACACAAGTCATTATGATGCATATACCTTTCCTAGGGTCTCTACCCCGCAATCACTGTGGCCTCACTTGGTCGTTCGGTAGGTCCAGAGTCCCTGCATCGGATCACGGGGGGCCCTAAAATCCAGTGTCCTAGTGGGTCTTCCCTGGCCTAATTCACGCGCCAAGGTCACCCAACATTTTTTCCTTACCATCCTAGGCATTCCTCATTGTGCCTAACTCCAGACTCCATCCTATATCTTAACCATCACCTCTGATACCATTCTATCACGACCCGCCTTCACCAAAAGGAGGGAAGGGTAAGCAGGTTGTCATGCCCTTCCGTCATTATGTTGAAAGAGAGATAATGACCCCCGAGACCGGCCTTCAATAGGTCCCAGAGTGGCGACTAGCACCAAGGGTATAGAAATTTCTCACAAATGGAAGGCATTACCCCTTTTTGTTTTATAGGATCGGGAGATAAGATGATAAAACTCAACAACACCTAGATAAAAGAAAATTAAATCCAAAAGTAGACCATTCCCACATGCATGTTCCAAAAGTAAAAGCCACAAAGTACAAAAGGTGACTACAAGGTAAGTACCAAAGAAAGAAAAAATAGGAACTGCAATTGCCTCAAAGGTACGAGCTAGTATGGTCCCGCGCGATCCCCGAAGTCCTCCTGGAAACCTGAAAGCAGTTTTATATACATAGGGTGAGCATACACGTACACTCAGTAGGGAAAACCAAAGACTCTCGTGCACATGTGGGGGAACGTACTAAAGTCCCGTGAGAAAAGGAGTAAACCAAACACCTATCAAGGTAAACTATCCATCCAAGCCTCACCAAGGCACACTCCCCAAATAACGCAAGTCAAGTAATATGTATAATAAGAGCACATCGATGTTTGGGTACCCCACGCCACTTTCCCACTGGTTATTGAGACATCCTACGCATCGGACCAATCCCGCCATTCTCACCGCAGTCCCACTACCACACCTGCCCGCACACACCTGGGCCACAACCACACACAGTCCCACTGCCGAATCCTGCCCGCAAACACCTGGGACACAACTATTACATGTAACCACGCCTGCAAACACTTAGGCCAGAACAACCACCACCACGCCCGTAGACACCAGGGCTAGAAGATCCACTGCCATGCCTAAAGACACCTGGCCCTCATCCCGAAGATACTTGGGAAACTACCTGCCTGCACACACCTGGGCCATAACCACCACACTACCCCGCCCGAAGGTTCTTGGGCTAATAATGGACCTCAGGCCATCATATTCTGCCTGAAGATACTTGGGATATCCGGGAAAGGGAGCATAAAAGGAGCTAATAACCAACCACTAAGAATAGTGTTGGGAAAAACACCCTACCCCATGAAATGGGGGTATTCGGCACTAAGTGCTCAACTTGGGTGGGGCGCGAATAAGAAACCCAATGCTACAGGTATATATATAGGTAACAAGCACTCACCCCAGACTAGGTTTTTCTTTAGACAGCCTACAGATCACAACAGCACTAAAGTCTGAGTCACAACTCTCGCCAACAAAACCAATTTGACCCATTCTAGTTTTCATGTCCAGTAATAATGTTCAAATAGTTTTATGCACTACTGGGTAACTAACACCATAAGCATAACTAATTAAAAGAATCCATCCAATCATCAATTTAAACATTCACATCCATTTATCTTGTAATGTTACAAGAACATGAAAAAAGTGAGATCCCTCAAAGTCCTGGAACCAGACAACCCTGAGACACTGCCTGATGTCCCCTCCCCCAAAAAGGTTTTTCATCAACAGAGGATCCCACCCCAATTCGTGATATAAAAAAGTACCCACTGGGTCTAAAAACTCACAGACACTGAATCCATAACAACAGGGGATCCCATCCCCAAATTCACATCCACCGGGAGTATAAAAAACAGGAGATCCCATCCCCTCCCACATTTCCACCAATTGGCCGTGAAAGAAAACAACCAAACCACTACCACCAATACTAAGCAGGGCCATGCCTGTATTTTCAGATTTATAAGATTTAACACACTCCATGATTTCAATTCCATGTATCTTAACCGGGGGGTTATCACCGAAGGGTTGATCCTACTACATCCAATTTACCTAGCCAAATATACGTAATTAACTAATTTACTTTTCACGGCAGGAGTTCACAACCATAAAGAAGCCATTTAAAACATCACCGGCGGATTAATGCACAGACAACAACCACCAAAAGACTCGATTTTTAGAAGGCGTAAGCCAGCACAACTCAGGAAGATGATCATAATATATACAACATCAACAATCACAACCCCCCCCCCCCCTTTATTTATAGAATCTTTTCATTATCATTATTAGGTCTGGCTTATCCAATTATATAGAAAAAAAGCATGCCCACCCCGCATGATACACAAAGGAGAGAGGGGCGAAGGAGAAATTTCCTAATTTTTGATAGATGATCAACGTTTTTAGCCGGGTGTGTAACTTTACAGATAACGATGCGGCGTGCCTGATGCACCGGAAGATGTTCGTGAAATGTCGTGATCGAGGAAATAAGAAACCATGACTAACCCTTAGTTTATAAGAGCCACGGACGGTTGAGGTGAGAAAGTGAAACCACGTAAGGCGTGGAGTCGTGGGTTGGCCACGCGGCCCCACTCGTCATTAAAGGGGGTCGTGTGGTTTAAACCGACTCATTAATTCATTAAGTATTTAATTAAGACTCTTATGGGAGTTACGGGTCTTTAAAACACGCTCAAACGGGTCAAAATTGGGTTTAAAAGCCTAATTGCGCAAGAAGGAATGTCGCTGGAAAGAACCCGTGGGGTAGGCCAAGGCTACCGGTACACCCAGGCTACCGGTACACCAAGGCTACCGGTACACCATGGCTACCGGTATTCCAAGGCTACTGGTACGCCATGGCTACTGGTATGCCAAGGCTGCCAGTACGCCAAGGCTGCCAGTACGCCAAGGCTGCCTGTACGCCAAGGCTACCGGTACGCCGAGGCTACCGCTAGCCAAGGCTATCGATAGGCCTACACCGCCGTGATTCCTAGACCAGAAAACTCAACAAAACATTTTCACAAAGTAAAGGATCCCCACAAAACCCGAGCCCTTATAGTTTGATCTTAGAGGATTGGATCATACATTATGTATACTTATTTATGTACATGATGCTTCTAGTAGTTTATAATATATGGATATTTTCATGTATTCCTCTTAATTTCTCTCAACTACTTGGGGTATGGAGAAAACATATGGATTTTAATTTCAATCTAATAACTCAGGATTCCTATAGAGCATGTTTATACACACCCTTATATGGTAATTTTTCTCACACGTATTGTGTCTATGTAGATTATATCAGGTCTAATGTTGATCGTAGTAGATGTGGAACTGGCATGGATTATTTGGAGATTACTCCAAGTGAAACATGGAAATTCAAAGTAAGAGAAGAGTGGTTTGTGATTGTGGATGTAACGATTGTGGATATATATTAATGGAAAATTACACATGATAAATAAAGATATATCTTGGGTATTATAACTATTAGATTTTTTTGATTTTCATATGTACAGCTCCTCAAGAATTTGCCTATGTAGAATTGTTCTTGAATTTGATATAACATGTATGTGTTGTATACAATTTTTTGGTTTATATATATATATATATACTAGTGTTACTCTTTATTTTATACATTTGTGCTATGTATTTATTGTAGGTTAATATAGGCTATGTCTTCTCATATTTTGTTATATTCCTACTAAATTCAATTCACTAGCCACTTTCATATTAGAGATTAGATACATATATCACACTCAACTTACTTCTCAGCTGATTGGGGACTTGGTGGGTCATGTCTTGTTAGAGTGGTATCATAGTGGTATCGGAGTAGTCCAATCCATGGACTGATGTTTTGAGTAATAATTCATGTGAGGAATGGTTTGGAAATTTAGGATGATGATGTTAAGGGGGTCTTGAGATTGTTTATCAAATTAGGGAGATAATAATAGTTATGGAATACAATGAATCCTTTCACTGGGACTCTAATAACTTTTTAATGTACTCATATATATGATTCATCCTGGTAGAATAAATTAATTTTTTTATATATATAATATAATGATTGACCATGATATTTTATTTCAACTTTAAATCATCTCATCTAGATAGTTTTAACCCTTGTAGGTTTATCTTATAAATTATTGGGCTTTCACCAATGATAACCTAATTTTGTGTAGAGAGAGAGTCATGATGATCCATTCTTATAGTTGTACTTATCAATTTTGGTTAGCGGGATATGGGGAACTATTTTAAATAATTGATAGATATATATTATTTCCCCATGAATTTACGTATTTTATCACAATTTTAACTCATTATAGATATTTTTTTAAAAGTAAATGGTAGTCACCCGAATATTGATTTAGAATACCTATATTTTAGATAACATGTTTGCATTAGGATGATAGAGGCAACATTGGTGATCCAGGAGACCCTGATAATTTGGAAATAAATGTTTAATTATAGTCTGAGACACATGTTTCTATCTGGTTAGTACTCTTACTATCTAGATAAATATTGTTACTTTAATATCCCAAAAATTCATAGTGAAACATAATTTCATGATGGTTTGTTGCATCTCAATATTGGGAATCCATACCATGGTTTGATATTGAGAACATGTTAAGGATAATGTATTATTTGAGGATTTTAGAACCTATGTAGGTAAAGAAATTGTGTTCAAGTAAGTTTTGAGGCTCAAAGTCCATGAAATGTGTTCCTTAGACATATTTTATAAATGAATTATTCAAGTTCTATTTTTTTGTGAATCATGGAGGAATTTGCATTGATCTATGGTTATGTTTTTATCTAACACCATTTATGTCATAAAACACCAAGAGATAATGGATACATTGTGGACTCTTTGTTGGAATACACCATAGATCTGGAAGTAACCCAAAACTCTTCCATAATAGATCCCATGTGTTTTTTTTTATGGATATCCACGTTAAATATAAGATTAGAATCGTATATTTTCTTATCTAAGGATTTTTCATAACTGGTAGTGGTGATAGTTGAGAAACATGTGGGGAAACAAAAGTTACAGATGGATGGTGATTCAGTCATCATCGCCAAGTTAGGTTAGTCACTATTATTCATGAGATGATAAAATGAATAAAATTATATAAATATTCATGTGATATATGGAATTATCCATGAAAAAATGGCTATAGTTTGAAGTAAAATTCAAGTGAACTTTTTAGGGACCCTTATACTAGATAATGTGTGCATGAGTTATTATTTATGCATAAAAGGTCTAGATGTTAGAGATTCTTATAGAACCTCATTTATAGACCCAAATAATCTATATAGAGTTTCCACTAATTATAGATATATTTCACTCACTCCATCTAGGTAGTGGAGTTTATACTTAGTGGAGAAAGATGCATTTTGAATGATTTTCTTTTATGGAAAATATGGGATCCAATGGTACATGTCTATGTATGTATTTTATACCAATACAAGTTCTACATGGTTATTCATAGTTGGGTCGATGAGGAATAAAGATCTTAACCTAAATAGGTTGTGTCCATCTAACCAATAGAGAGAATTCATGACATCATATTCTATGTGCATGGATTATAATTCCTCTTTTATTCAGGTAGAGTAATTCCATAATGGTTCCAAAGTGTTGCCAACAGTTTTCCCCCAATGATATACTATATTGGGTATCAATTTTCATTCCATATATGGTGTATAATTGTTTTATTGTCAAATTATAGACTTCATATTTCCTTCTATTAGTACTTTTCAGATCGGGTTAGGCTTTCAAGTAATTTCCATTGTCTTATCATGAGACTACATGCCATTTTGAAATAAATTATTACATGATTTTAAGTCAATGTTGTGAAATAAGTACATTTTGATGGAGGCCCTTTTCAAGGGATGTCTGTCCAAATGGTATAGTACGTACATGAGATAAAATATTTAGAGAATTTGATCCTTTGTAGAGAAGTTATGATGTTCATTTTTCATTAATGATGGTGACAACAAACTCTTAAATTTTTAAAGAGAGTCACATGGTTTAAATCTCAAATTTTTGGTCTTATATGATCGTATTTTTTAATTATATGGACATAGAGTGTTTTCATGAAGTTCGAGAACATAACATTAAATTTCCAATTTATATACTGGTTTTCACTTGATGTTCAAATTAAATACTCTAATAGAAATCTTGAGTGTATATAACCCTTGAAGGTTAGTGACCTCAATGTTGTATATATAAAGAAATATTAGGGGTTTTCCCATCACAAATTAAACCTTCTCTTTGTTATAGACGATGACATTTAATTAAGAAGAAATAGTTCACGATATCTCTATTTAGGTGGGTGTTGAAATATTTTATGGAGATGAAAACGTGTGTTCTTCTAAATGGTTTGGACCATATACTTCAAATTGGGGAGGATTGGGAAACATGAAAATAAATTTCTTGGTGGTTAGATATTGAATAAAGCTGCTGTTATTTATAAAATGCATGTAAACAATTTTATGGAAGGGTGATGAAAAACAACCAAGCTACGTCCAGCAATAAGTCTGGAACTCTATAATTTTGTGATGTGGATATAAAATTCCTAAATATCTTTGTAAATATATTAAGGAAAATTAACCCTGTTTATTAACTTTATAATGTATCAACTATAGTGTATGTAAATTTAAGGTATGGATGATGGATGAACTAATGATCTCATTGAAAATTATTCTACAATATAACTCATGTAATGTTAAAACAAGAATTTTTTAAAATTCATAGTGGTGTATAGTGAAATATATGGGATATTAATATATAAAAACCATTGGGAATTGTATTTAAATATGTTTAATGTAAATCCCCTCATATGTGTTTCTATATTAGTAATCCTTTTTCAAATGGATTCACTTGGAATGTGGAATAACGTTTTCCGATGTTATGGGTGGATTTTGAATGAAAACATGGTATTGTTTGTTAATAGTATTGAAGACTCGCATTTGGTGGATTTTTTTCACATTAAGAACTTTTATAGGGATAAGATAGAGAAAATATATTTGATGAATAAAGAGGATGTTTTCATCTAGTGAGTTTGTATAATCAGTTCCTTCGGAGATCATACCACTAAAATGAATAAAACCTAAGTTTAGTTGTAGTAGAATTAAATAGGATGTTCTCATGTAGTGGATGGGTTTTCCCATTAATTATTTATGAAATTTTTCTAATGGTGCTATTTTTCATATGGTGTGTCTTTTAACCCAAAGATGAGTTTTTGTAGAATTATAGGCATTTCAATGCCTCGAGAATAATATATTAATTTTAATTTATTTTTTTTATCTGCTGAATTTGAATTTCAAGGATACAATTTTGTTTCTTCTAAAACTATCCTAAAATAAAAAATCTAATACAGTGACTACATCCAAGTTTGGTGTTTTATTATAGTTTTTCTAGGATTTCAATTCACTTTATTATTTTTGAGGACTTCCCCCGGTGATGGGTAATTTATGAAAATTCCATTAAAAGATAAGGTCTTTTTATTTTATAACCTTTTTATAAAATAATATGGATACCCACTATAAACTCTGAAATTATAAAATTTTATATCTAGATAATTTAAAATATCTAATAACATAATTATTTAATGAAATTCAGTGTCTTAATCTTTTATAAAACCTGATGGGGATTTAAAAATCATCAACAATGAATCGGGTGAGAATTTGGGATTTTTTATTTTTATTCCTCAAATCCATAATGAATTCCATATAGAATTTAGTAATTGAAACAATATTATTGAGTACTTTGACCGTGATTCTCATTCCATAGATGTTTATGGAATATAATTTTATCACTATAATAGATCTTGATTTGTGTGAAAAATAATAGTCTTTAAAAGGAATTGGGATAGGATCTAATTAATACCCCTTAAACCTTTTATTATTCACATCCCTTCTCATTATTTTGAGTCATTATCCATTTCCTGATGGGAATCATTAAATTTTCATAGAGTAAGTTATATCATCTCTCTCTCACTACTTGTCCCCTCTTCAATCATGAATGCTAGTGGAGAAAATGAAAAGAATGATGCAAGAAATGTGGCTTGGAAATGACACAATAGTAGCTCGATCAATGTAACTTGGATGAGTTATGTAAGTACTGAAAAGTTTTAAATTTGTGGTGGATAGGGTTGGAATATTATAAGAGTATCTGGGAGAGGTGCAGAGTAAAATGGGACTGACCTACTCATTGCCTTATGGCATGGTTCATCAAATCATGGGCCCCATACATGTACATCCAAGATCATGTGCGCCTGAGTGTAATGAGAATATGGATATAAAAGAAACATAACAAGATTTTATATATTTTATCAGACTCATAGGGGAGACACTTAATATATAGTTCACATGGGTTCCATACTCTTTGATGAGAATTCCTAGCAACTCTCTGATTTGCTATGTGGTGTGCTCAAGGGCCACCACATGAACAGCTTCACTAATGTGGGAAATATTTATTCATTTCATCACTGTGTTTCTATTTAAGAAAATATCATGTCCTTTTGATTTTTTCACATACATTTCTATAAAATAACAATTTATCCATAGGACTCCATTTCATGTATTGATTATCCATTTTAGAAGCAATATTTTTAAGGCAGATGATAGGTTTTGCGCCTGACAATTAGATAATTATAAATATTATAAATGAGAAACCCCAAGATCACTGCATCTAGAATTGGTTTAACATTCACATACATTAGATTCCTAAAATAAAATTTGATTATAAAAATAAAAATAGTAAAAATAATTGTAGTGTATTTAGAAAATATTCATTCATTAATTTATCAAATAATATAATACCAAATAATTGTGTTTATTTCATTCATAATTGTATTAAAATTGAATTTAAAGAAGATAAATAATATAACATGGGAGTTTCAAACTAGTTGTACAGTTAAGATAACTTTTAAGGTACATATTTTATTCTACAAAACCACATACTCTTTAATTTACCAAAATTTTATGGTGTTTTCATATATTTTTATTCATCCTTATTATCTCCAAAAAATTAATCAAGTTATTATTTAAAATAATAAATACAACATTCTTTATTAGAAATTTTAGAAAATTTTTCTTCACTCATAAAATATTCAAAAAAATTAACTTTAAAATCCTTTAAATTCAACAAATAAATCTACAGGTCTAGTTTCTTTTGTGATATTAATTTCATAATAAAGGAACATAAACCAAAAAAACATCATCATTATTTTATTAATAAAAATTATATCCTAAATTAAATTGAATTTATTTAAAAAAATGGGATATCTTTTGAAAACACATAAGGTATAATGGGTTCCATAATGCTCAATAAGGTAATAATCAAATTTAAACATAGTGAATACGTATGGATCAAGAGTCACATCATTATATAATAAAAAATAAATATAGTATATTATGGGATCATCGAATACTGAATAAAATATCATAATATCATGGAATTATAAGAATGTGTAAATAAAATAAAATATGGCATCATACAGATATGTCAAGTCTCACTTCCCAGACAATATCACACAGTATGCTGAGCTGACTTCCCTTGTTCCATACATTGTATCTAATGAGATGAAAACTATCACAATGCTTTGGGGATGTATAATTCAAGGTCCACCCATCAAATTTATAACATATACATACACATGTGTACAACATAATAAAATCATACACAAGACATACGTATAATGAAAACATATGATAATCATACGGGTTATGTAATCATCATTCAAGGAATTGAAAATATAAAATAATAAATATTACCCTGAGAATAATGGATTAAATAATTTTTGGATGTTCATATTGAATATTTTATAATAAACTATGAAAAATAATTTCAAGTAATGAATCTTCATAAAAAAGGAGTGGGGAAGTAAATTCTTAAATGATACTTCTAATAGATGTTTATAATAAAAGAGTAAGGAACATTTAAAGAATTCAACCAAAAGTTTTTTTCTTGAAAATAAGAATTAAACTAGAATTGTACTAATTAAAATAATTATTTATTTTTGAGATTATAGAATAAAAATAAACCTTATATCGAGTGTTACATGAAACGAGATAAAAAATATAATTGTCCCCCTTAGTCAGTTCTTTCTTAAAATAATATTTTTTAATGGGAACCTAAAAACGTTTATATCCCTATAAAATAATGGTAATTTAAAAATAGAATATATATAAATAGCACATATAAAAAATATAAAATAAATACATGAGAATAATAGATAGATAAAATGAGTTCGAAATATAAAAGGAAAGATATGAAATAGAAGAAGGTTGTCTAGAAGATCCTTTTCATTCGGTCCTAACTCACATGAAACATGCATCTTGAATCTGGGATAATCAAATAATTTTGGTTAAATACTTTCTAAATAATAAATTTCTAAAATGTTTTATTTATTATTATTATTTTATTTTAGTTTATAACCAATTTATTAAGATATCATGTCAATATTCATTGTCATATGGTCATTCGTGTCATGGTTCCAAGGTCACATTAGTTGGTAGATAATTATGAATTACCTTATAAAATAGTACCAAAACAAAGAAGTGTGGGGAAATAATTATAATTTTGTTACTTGATATTAAATGGTTACAAATATCCATAACAGATTCATTGAATATATGGATCACTGTGTGTAAATGTTATCATTTAATGGTTAGTTAACTTATGTGGGTTTTTCAACCATGTTGAACTAATTTGATTTCATTTAATCTTCATGTTTATGTACCAATTCAACAAAAAATAAGACAATATAATATACATATTAATATAATATTTAACCATTAATTACTAATATATAAGACAATGAAGTTCATGATGTAAAATTAAATGGGTTGTTTCTAGAGGAGGTGTACCAACAATAATATGAACAAAGTTTTCATTTAGAATAAAATGGGTGGGGTAAATAATGTATATTAGATAAAATAAAAAATTTCAATATATCATTTATACTAATTTCATAATTTACAGTTTGAAAATTTTCATTTTTAGGTGGTAGAATCAGGAATGATTAAAAGACCTCTATTAATAACATTACCTGCTCTATCAGATGTCCTCTCCTAGATAACAATTTAATGATATTTTCAAACGTATTTTTGTTCTACCATAACACATAAGAAGTTGGAAAATATATTATATTAGATTTTTATATAATTTAAGATTTATAATATACTCAATGGGTTAGGTAAATAGGGGTGGTGAGTGTAGTATTTATAAGGGGATGAGAGAAGTGTTTTTTAATATAATAGTCATTACATTTTTTTAGATTTCCAATATAGATGATTCATGTTACTATAAATAGTAATTTGTTGATTTTATGGTGAGATAATGGATTCTTATATGATCCCATATGAAATTAGTCATGTATTTAATTGTATAATAAAATAGTGTATTTTGAGGTATTCTTTTATTCCCCAAAAAAATAAATTATTTGTAAAATACAAAAAAATCACCATAAGATAATTTTAATATGATTATTACATAAATAAAATTAATTTTATCAAAATAAATTTCTAAATATGGAAAATTTTACTTTTATATAAAATCCTTATTTATTAAAGAATGTCAATTTTTATAGTATGACCAAATCTTCACCATTAAAAAATTTCATATAATTCTATAAAATTATATTATTATTTATATAGAAATAAATAGTTTTTCTTGAAATATTCTAATAAGATAATACTATAATTGAAAATATTTTAAATATACCATAAAAAAATTTAATTAAAATAATACATATATTCTTAACAAAAATACAATTATAATTCATTTTGTTTAATTTTATTATAATAACTATTAGTTATATTTTTATTTCATAAGATACCCAAATGTTATTTTACTATTCCATCATTCATGTTATAAATCCAAACAACCATCTTAGTATTCCAATAGTAATATAGGTATTTTATATCCTATAAAGACCTCTAATTTACATCCTTCATCGTTGAATCCAATAAATCTTATGGTTATATTCATTATTCTGAAAAATAAATATTAAATTAACAATGATTTTTCTTTTATAGAATTATTCATGATTATTATTATTCTGGGTTACCATAATGATCAATATTCTCTTGTTATAGATATATTATTATTTATTGTTATTGAATCATTATACAATTAGAAATTTTATGGGGTTTATTTTTTCTAAAAATGAATTCTTCTAATTATTTTTTTAAATTGATGTTGATCTTAATAATGTCGCGTGTGTAGTTTATATTATACTACATTACTAAATATGACACATCTATATATTCAATAGGTAAATTTCATTCATAGAATTTCATTCTGATTCATTATTCCCCTATTATAAATTTCACCACTTAAATTTAATTTCCTAGCATAAGATAAAGAAAGAAGAGGGAAATTTTATTTAATTTTTTCCTAAAGATCCCATTATTCCTAATTGCACATATGGTTCCACTAATGTAATTTTCTGAGTGTGTTTTCTGGCTATATAAAACATTTTCTTTATGGTATATTCCCTCACATGTTGCATCTCATAAGTTAGATCATGAATTAAATATAAAAACCATGTATTTAGTACATTTGAGGTATCTGGTATATACTTACTCAAGAGGGATATGTGGACCAAGTCATGAAGTTGAGAAAAGTTTTGTGGTATTTCTTGTTATTCAACCATAGATCTAAGCCAATTGAGAATCTATTAAGGATTAATGTATATAGTAATTTGATTTCTTTCTTTTTTAAAATCCTCGTGATTCTATTAAATAAAAATATATTATAGAAAACATTATCTCTAACACCAAACTCTTGGTCTTCATGATGGTTTTAATCAAATTTATTTTTCCAACTCTATTATTATCTAATCGGTTACTAAATGGCCTAAACATTATTTTCAATTTATTTGACCCATTTTACTCACAATAGATTACATTCTAAAACTTCATCCAAACATTTTAAATTTTAAAATTATTCCCATATAGGGATTTGTGAGGTCTAATATCAATAATTTAGTCGAATATACTTTACTTTTGGATCTTAACTGATGTAAAATATTGATATCGGACAATTTATATATCAATAAGTAAAACTCTCAACATTTTCTCATGTGTTATTATAGACACATTGATTGGCCATTAGTTATGGGAAAATTGGTCGTACTAGAGATCAAAATTGTTTTTAAATAATATTTAAGACTCTTGAAAAACATTTAGGTATTCCTTGGATCTCAATCAAACACAATTGTTAATTGTGTTCCATGAAACCTCACCGCTTCTCGGAGGTATATAATTTCTAGAAGATTGAGTGATAAATCAAACTAAATAGTGATGAATTGAGATTTATTAGTAGGATTGTTTACCAAAATCCATATTTCATTACTTGTTTTGAATTTATTCAAAATACCAATGAAAAAATTACTTGGGATGTTCTCCCATTTCCATGCAACTATAGTTAATTTTTTAATCATCAACTGGGATTTTTATCTTGTTACCTTAACTTTCAGACATAACGGGAACTTTTATGAATATTCATAAATCTCATTTTTTATTACTCCACCATTATTTCTCTCATAGATATTTATACATATTTTTTCTCCATTGTTGGATAGATATTGTTGATTCATATGAATAAATTAACATATTCTACATTATCTCATGCTAAAATAACATGTATGGTCAAGTTCCAACTCTTAAAACTCAATCTATATATTCATTAAAATCATAGATTTCCCATTTCCAATAGTAACCACATTCCATTGTGCGTCCACATAATTCCTTTTTTCATCCTTAATATTCTATGAAATATATTATTGAGAAATAATTTCAGAAAGGTATGATGTGTTTCTTTTACTTATGATTTCCATGTCAATCATTTTGAGGTCAAATAACATTATATCCTTTTCAATACTCTTCTATTATAATATTATTGGATATTTTAAAATTTATGAATTCCCCTATATTTTTTCCTTCCCATGACAGCAGTGGATTTAGTATAAAAAGTTCTTTATTGGATCAAACTATGATTGTTAGTTTATATATTTCTCCTTCTTTGTGAATATATTCTATAAGATATTTTGGATCAATTACATGAAAAACTTTTTACATTCATCAGTCTAGAAATAATTCACTCCATTTTGACTCCTCTATGTTAGTGGGATATATAATTATTAAAGGTTTCCAAAAATCCTTCCATAGTACTAGATAATATGATGAAATTACAAATCTCTATTACAAATTTTGGTCTGGGTCATTCCCCAGTCATATTTTTATTCAAAGGATCCATTGATATCCACTTAACTGGGATATAATTCCCCTAGAATGTTAAATTATCCATATATAACTCACATTTATTATAATTTTCCTACAAATTATCCATTATCAAATTTTTGGGAATAGTAATCAAATACTATTCATTTTTCACTATACATTTATAGTATATAAGAAAACTATAAAAAATTATAGTCACAAATATTGAGGTAATATTTCAAGACTATATTCATCAATTCTATGTTGATTGAGAGGTAATTATTTGGTCCAAATTCCCTCATAATTAACTCATAGAATCGGTATCCTATTTGATTGGAATTCTTGGGGATATATAATTTCTTCACCATTAATTAATGATATCCTGACCAAATGTTCTTTTTAGAGAGATACTAGGTCACAGGTATCTCATGAAATAATTCATCAATCCATGGTAGGGGGATAATTTTTATTTTGAATGATTATTTTTAGTTCAGTATAATCAATATAGTGGTACATTGAATCATCCTTATTCTTGAATAAGAGTACTTTTCACCCCTTGGATAAAAAAATTTAGTGTATATAACCCATGTATATAATATCTTATAGATTATTCTTCATTCCATAAAATTAAATAGGGTCCACTCTATATGTATTTTTGAACATTGGATGAGAAATAGGTATATCTTCAATTACGAACTCAACCTCCTAGTTTGGAGGAAGACATTCTAAATCTTCAGGGAATCCATAATCATATTAAATTAAAATAGGTAACCCTTCATGGATGGCCCACTAATTTGTTTTTAATCATTTGTGACATATATTCTTTATCACAGGTAAATAATAAATTTTGGGGGGAATACGTCTCCAAAGGATATTCATCCAATTACATACACTTTTATAGAATAATAGGATGACTTTTGAAATTAACTAGTCCAAGCCTCCCCTGATTCGGGCACCAAGGTCTTCTGGTGATACGGATTAAGGAAAATTTTTTGTCACCTTGGGCTAGAGATAAGTAGTGGTTCATAAAATAAAAACCAAGGGGAGTGATTTCACCTGATAAATAAGTTAATAAACAAAAAATACCACCAGGTAATATGTAATAAATATTCCATACATTAAAAGGTCATTTGATAATGATAGAATTTATAAAATAAAATTGAAACCAAACAAGTAATAATAGAAGAAAATAGCTCACAAAATAATAATAATAACAATAAAATTAATTACATTCCCAAAAAATAAATAATATCAATGAAACCAAGGAGGTTAAAGTATTATATAAAATAATAATTTCTAAAAGAAATAAAAAGTAAACGAAACCAAATCTTCACATCTCCATTCATAAGAAAAACATCTCCACTTTCCACCACCATAAATATAAACTAACAAAATTATTGAAAACAATTGTGTCCTTACAGAACCTTCCAGTCATATAATATAATAGTAATGACTATACAATTACATGAAGGAATCCTCCCCACACCCGATCAGAAATCACTAGAAATCCAACCATTGTATTCTATTTATAAATAATCTTAAAATATTTTCATCGTATTTCTATTTAAAAATTTTAAATTAACTATTATTTGAAAAGCATTCCAATATTCTAAAAAATCAAATTTAGAATAATCTCCATTAAATAATTTTATAGAAAAAGGAAACATTTATGGAGAAGATAAAACAATTTTATATAATTGTTTTGTAACCAAAATTTAGGATAGAATAGTTGAAAAAAAAATTTATAAATGTTCATAAAAATATAATTAGTGAATGGTAAGACACACCAACACACAAGAAAAATAATATCAACTACCATGGGAAACTGTGAGCCATGGGGATTACCTCAAACCACACTAACATAATCCCTATATAGAAAAACCAATTATTAATATAAGAAACCAAATCTAATGGTAGGAATTATCCTAAATGGACCCAATAAAAAGAGAAACCCCCTATATAGAGAAACTCCCAACTTAAGACCTTTATCAAGAGAAATTTTCATACACTAGAGCAGTATGTGTTCTAAGGTCTTGCCTGTAGCTACCTTGAATTAGCATGGAAATTAATGGTGGTAAATAAAACAATAAACATATACCATATAATCATATAAATAATAATGATAACCTTATCCTCACCTTCAAGCACTCTGCAAAGATATATAACCATCTTTCAAGAATAACAACATGATTCAAACTTACACCCACAAGGGACTATGACATAACATAATAAATCCTCTATTTTCATATACACTTCATATATTAATGGATCATGTTTCGAGGGTGAGCATTTTAAAAAAACCCCATTTTCAAAATGTTTCAACTAATTTATATTATTCAATTATGAAAAAAAAATAAACACATTGAAAACCAAATTATATAACAATCATAAAATCATAGCCTTCTAAAGTAGAATAACACACCTAAATATCCAAAAATGTCATTAATTTATTGGTAATCACCTTACAAAAATCTATTTAAGGATTAAAACATATTCCTAGATATGAAATTTAATCAAAATAAAAAAAAATTATTTTAAACAAATACTTGGTGCACTTTTCATTTAATGAAATATCGAGGCATAAAAACTTCTTTGGACATTATATTATAATATTATTTGATTGAATCCATTAAATCATCAAATAGAATCCTTAAAACAATAAATTATCATAGATTTGCGTTTAAGGCCCTATACAAGGATAAACCCACTGTTAAACTCATTTCATTTACAAACTGAGGTTTAAATTCACCATATCAAAGTCGAGAGAGACGTAGAAGGTTATTGAAGACTCTAAATCAAATAAAACCCAAAATTAAAATTTATTCTAGAAAAAAAAATATATCACTAAGATGTTATTAAGGAATGAAGATAAGATAAAGATAAAGAAAAATGGAGTGGAAGGAATTTAGAATAGTCTTCTATGAATATTTTTTCATAAATCTTAATGAATCCCAAGAAATAACCAATAAGAAAGAGAAATAGAATGGGATACAATACTAGGAGTCCTTGGGATCGAATGGGACGATGGAGGGCCACCTAGAAATTTATTTTCACTATTGAAAATTTAGTAATCTCAAATTTTTAATGACGAGGATAGGATTCATAGTTTGGATTCATGTTTTACTAAATCAACTGACAACTATGTACGTGACATAGATCAACTTGGAAAAAACACATAGTTTGGAAACTCAATTGGTAAAACCACTCACTAACCATGAAAGAAACTCTATTAAAACTACAAAACACATTCATAGATTCCACATGAATATTACTAACCATGTTTTAACTTTTTGGATGAAACAATATTTAGTTTTCAAAAAAAATATTAGATTTAAGATCTTTGTAATCAAGGGAAAAATAAGAATAGTGAAATAAATAAAATAATAAGTAAATTAGAGGCCATAATGTTTAAATTATCTCCACCATAACACTTTATACCCCCAAAAAAGTTCAACAATAATTGATTTCTTAAGGAAACCACTTGAGGTTCGGATTCCTTTTAAAGGTACAACCCAAAAGAATAAGGATAGAAACTAACAAAGGAAACTCCAAAAATATGAAATTTCTAATATATAATCCTTCAAATGACAAGAGGCCACATAATCTAAGAATTTTTATCAAAAAAATGGTTCATCAAAGAATAATTCTAACTCCTTGAATACTAACTTAAATTCAAGGAGCGCCCAGACTTGAGAATATAAATGATTAAATAGGACCCATAATGATTTACTCAAAATTCTCATGAGAATAGTTATCATGATCAGGTTTGTAGCGAGAAAAATCTCTAAATGTTGGGGTCATATTGGTTGGGTATAAATATTAACCTAAACGATATAATCATAGCTTAACTATGTAGTAAAACGAATTACATATATTGGAATCATTAATATATTCTTATATGGTGGTCTCCCCATAATATTAAGAACATCAACAATCCCCAAACCATTATAACCATAATACATTTCAAAATATTTTGAAATATATATATAACTCAAATAGAAGATGTATGATAATTAAAAAAACAATATACCATAATCAAAATTCAAAAGTTAAATATAATTCATTAGAATCATCGAAATATTTTTATAAACTCTTAAGCATCATCATCCAAAAAATCTCATAGCAAAAAGGATTATAAGAAAATTTATAATAAAATATGTAATTCCTCTAACGGTCTTTGCATTGACAATAGGTATATAATAGGTTAAAACCATGGATCTTAAAAATGGGTGGTTTTAGACCCATATCTATTATAAGAAACTTATTTATAAAACCTCTACATTTTTCTTATGTGGACCCAAAAATGAAAGGTTTTGGGAGCTTCAATACATGATGGTTTTATGTTCACTGGTTTTCAATGCTAATGGAACATTAGTGGCTTACTCCTAGAAAAATTTGAAAAGGGAAAACAATGTGATCATTCAATTATACTAATCATATAAACTGATGTGGCTCAAATCCATTTTCTTCTACTAGATCTTCCTCCACTACCTCTGTGGACAGGAAAACATTTTCTATCACCAGCATACCTACCATACCATCTTCTATTTTCAAATCCTTCTCTACCAACTCTTAATGTATTTCAAGTATAAGAAAGGACAGTACCAATAAGTAATCAAATAAGATAGTTTATATAAAAATATTTTTAGTTTAGATAAACATGTAAATTTTATTCATGAAGATACAACATGATGTTATAAAAATGATTATAATACTCCAGCATTGATAGCATACCATACTGGAGGCTATGAGATTCTCTATCCTTCTGTATTATCATAATATCATGAAAGTTCAATTGTTTGAACAATTACATGAAACCTTCCCAATAATGGTTATTTATTAGATTCTTCCATATAATTAACTTACAGCACATTCATCTCCAACCATAAAACAAAAATGTCTTTAACTAAATATTAAGAGACTTGGGAAGATGATGCCAAAAAATAATCCCCTTAATATTCAACATCCATTATTTCGCTTCAAGTGAGGGTAGTTACAAAATTAAATGAGAAATATTCATCTTTCCATATTATTTTATGAAATCCCTATACAAAGGTATATGAGAAAAGAAACCATGCCCCTTGACTAGAGCAGAAAGAATGATCAACTCAGACAAGGCTTATTAAACTAGAGTGTTCCTATTTTGTGACCCACCTACAATTCCATATTGATAATGAATCAATACATAGTAGGTACATAGATAAAAGTTATAAGAACACTAAATAATATTAGAATTAAATTTGATAATTATAATTTCTCAAAAAAAGAAAAAAAATATTATTCATAAAATATCAGGAAAAATCATTTCTTCATAAAGAACCAATATACAATCATTAAACTCAAAATACCTATAATTTTCAAAACAACCCTTTAAAAACAATTTAACTCCATTTTTCAAAAAAAATCCCTATATAAACCATTAATGTCTTGAAAATATTTTATTATACTCCACATAATCATCACTTAAAAATATTCCCCCTTTGTCATCCTTTCAAAACATCTATAAAATCTTCTTATAAAACCTCTTCTAAAAATTCATAAAACTGGTTACCCTACATAAATTTTTATCAAATAAAAATATTTATAATCATATAGTCTATTTGAAAATCAAAATTTTTTCAAATCCCTATATTTTAATAAATCTGATCTCTATGAATTAAACAACATGGTTTTACTATGAAAATATAATTAGAATTATCCAAAACAACATCAATAATCCATAATGAACACCCCAATTAATTTTAAACAAAATATTAATATGTAAAAAAGACAATGTAGAACATGGAGAATAGAAATAAATATAAAAATCATATGAATAAACAACTAATTATTGTTTTTCATATGATTTAGAAAACTATGTGTTAATAAAGAGATTCTCTAGGAGAGTTTCATAGATTATCCAACACAACTTACAAATGGATTTCCAGATCTTGTTGAATAACCATGTGACCTTTGATTTCATCCAAAATTCCACTTTCCACACTAATAACACTCAAAAATCACCAGAAATCCTAAATATAAAATATAAAAACTCAAAAATAAACTGATGAACATAAAAATATCTTAGAATCTTGCTTGAATTAGAGATATTCACATCATAGACCACCATAGTAAATCAAGTTTCATCATAAGGAGGTGGTGATCAGGCACCCATCCATGATTTCCCTCTTGAACTCTTCTAGTCCTATCTCATGTCAATCGTGATTACATAAATAATTATCAGGGATCTGATACCATTATTCCAGGAACCAGGTTCCATTCCTAATTCAAGAACATGAGCCGACTTGTGACATGTCCCACTGAATATTATAGGTCACATTGAGACAGTGAAAAGACCAAGAGATCAAATGATAATAATATGGAATTATTTCCCAAGAGAAATAAGTAAATACAAGAGAAATTTTACCTAGTAATCCATCATGAACATTCCATTCATTGGAACTTCATTCGACAAAGTAAGAAATTACCAAATAAATTGACTGTAAAAAAAGGCCTAAGGTAGAAAAGCATCTCACATTTGAATAATATACAGAAATTAGTTACATTACCATAAAAATAAATAATATCCTATAAAATAGAGGATTCAAAAGTAGTTGGTATAATAAGGATAAAAAATGAATAGAAGGAAATAAAACCACATCTACCCATATCCATGTATAAATAGAACATATCCACTTTACATCACCATAAAACCCAAACCATGAAAATGATAACAAACTAGTATATTTCGGAAAAAAGTAATTTGATGTATATTATGATAGGAATGAGGACTAAATAACTGATATATATCCACCCAACACATCAGGTGAAAATTTTAGAAGTAAAACTATTGCATGCTAGTTTGAAATAGGATTATAAGGTATTCCAAACATTTCCATTTCAAAAAATTATCAAGTCATAGTTATTAGAAAACCTTTTACTAATTATAAAAACCAACTCATCTGTCAATTTATAATAATATTATTTATTTATTTTAATATAGGGTGAAAAATCTAAAGAGAATATATAATTAGTTCATTAACATGATTCAAAAAATATCTAGGAAAAAATATTTTTAAGAATTTATTTATAAAATTGAATAAAAAAATATATCTTGGGAATAATAACACACACTAACATAGAATAAAAAATATCAATTATCGTGGGAACCTAGGAGCCTTATGGGACCCCTAAAACCACAATAAAATAATCATTATATATAATTATAGGCACCAGATATCAGCAACTTGACTTAACACCTGAAGCAACCCTACATGGTATAACCGAGCTTCAACTCATGAAGTATTATAACTCTCAACTTAGGGCCACCAGCCAGAGGAATTATCATACACTAGTGATGAAAGTATTTCTAGGTCTCTCTTAAAAACTACCCTAATTTTCCCTGACAAATAATATAATTAATCCAAATGGTCAATATATACCATATAATCATATCCATAAGAATGTAAACATCCACCACACCTCTGAGAAACCATCACAGAAAAAACCCCATATTTCTATAATAACAAAATTATATAAACATCGGCCAATAGTGGTCCATCACATAACACAATGAAACCACCATTTTCATTACCATTATATAAGAAATGTTTTACGTTTCAAGGGAAATATTTTTAAGAAAGAAAATCCTTACGGGGTCTTTATTTGGATTTAAGTGGTTATTCTAGAAAACAAGTTTATCATAAGAATTTGAAAACCAAATCATATAACCTTCCTTCAATCTCTGCCTTTCAAAGGTGGATTATTACTCTCCATGAACTAAAAAAAAATTAATTCTTTGGGTAAACCCTTGAGATAATTTATTCCGTGATTATAACATAATCTTAGATAAAACAAATATAATTAAAATATCCAAGATATAATATAAATGAACACTGAGTGTTATTAATGTTGTAAAATTACTTTATGATTTAGGAATCAAAATAAAAACAATCCACAGTTAATAAAATCGCAAGGTAATAAAAATTATTTTAATGTAATCTTACAAGAATATAAGACAGAAACCAAAAAACTATAAAAACATATCTAGAGATATATTATAAATCATTGTTTTATTTTAAAGGCCTGGATATGGAGTAACCTCCTCTAATTTTATTAATTTTACAAACATATTTTTAAATCAATCCCAATAAAGGTATGAGAGCCGTAAAAATTCAAAGGTGTTAGAAAATATAGAAACTCACCATTGAAATTTTGGTAAACATAAGACCCTGGTCACTGAGAAAATATTAGGGTAGGAAGACAATATAAAATGAAAAAAAAATGGTCCAAAGGGTTGCTATAAATATCATCTTAAATATTTGGCAATAAAATTGATGAAAACCACTAAATCACCTATGTGAGAGAATGGATTAAAAGGGTGAATTTTTAGAGTCATGGGGATAAAATGGGATAATGTAGGATCTCCTAGGTGGTTTATTTCCACATAAGTTAAATATTAATTTCATATTTTTAATTATATAGCCATCCTATTTTTTTTTTGATTTCTTGGCTTACTACACTATGCACCAATCATGCAATAAAAACATGGTATACTAAAGAAAAATACATGGTTTGGTTACATATTTATAAAACCATTTTCCATCCATGAAATATATCATTGTTAAAACTAAATACACAAATTAATGGAATCCATTCATGTTATAATTATTGTGTTATATAATAATATTATGCCTTCCAAAACAAATAATAGGAGGGCATAAAACAAATTAAAAAAATATGTACAAATAAATAAAAAAGTGTAATGTTTTTTATGTGAATATTTTAAACATGGAAATTTTCCTCTTCCACTAACAATTAATGTTTGATCATTATAATTATAGTAGATCTATGCCTAGTATGGCATCAAATTTTACTAGAGTGAGTATGATATGTTTTTATTAGAAATGAATATCTAAAATTCAATCTAGAGAATATATATAAACATGAGGTGAATCCATTCAAAAATTTCGTGGTTTTAGTAAAAATTCAACCTCCATATCTTCATTTAATAATAGAATGGTTCTAATAAAAAGTAATGATATGAGTGAATGTGTAGAAGCAGATTAAAATAATAAATTTTATATTCTTGATTGAATAAAAAATGTACATATCACCTCATAATTTACAAGGTCCACTACACTAGTATTGATATAATAATATTTTCCTTTATTTCATGGATGTTGATGTTGTTTTCATCAATTGTCCTCGAAAACCATTATCTTAGGGAATTTTCTTCAATGGTTTCTATGTTCCATTAGTCAAAAAATTCGGCTATTGTTTGAGAAGAGTTTGGAAATTTATAATTTTCCATCATATTAGTGGACTTATTCATCTTCCTTAAATACAAATTAATTTTATGTCCCACATTTTTACATATGAAACATGTCCATGATCCCTTGATGATGTTACCAGGATGCCTCTTCCGATAATTATCAAAATTATCGTATTGTATTTTCTACATTCAATAAAATTTATTGATTAACTATCCATATTTGAACTTTATTATACACTTTTTACCAATATCACCATTAAAATATTGAAAATACCAAATCAAAATCTCATATATAAGAAAATAAAGTGAAATATCATCATAGCTGTCAAAGACTTAAATCAAAAATAATTTTGGAATAGTTTTCGTTGCACTACTAAAAAATCATTCATCCTTACATTTTGGGTAAATCAAAAATATAGATAATCATCATGTATTCCTTACTAATTTTACCTCACATTAAATTATTGATTCATACCCATTATCATAATTCAAAGGAGCACCCCCACCATTGATTTGATTTCATTCATGGGATTTATATTCTCGATTAGTGTCCACCACTAATCGATGTCTCCCTATAAGTGATATGTAATTGGTAAGGAATTCAATTGATCAAATATCTAAAGGATATATAGTATCATCTCAATTGAATTTATTAATTATTCAAAAATTGGAGGTTAAAATATCTACTAAATGTAAGATTACCTTATTATATAAGTAACTATAATTTAACTGGATATTACAAGAGAGGAGGGTGTCCCCATGAGTCAATTTATTATTAATAACTTCAGTTAGTTTTTTATGTACCATCCTGTGGTACTCATTATCATATAAAGTAAATTTTTAATCACGTGGTTTTCTTGTATAATTCCACTATCTTTATCCATTTTTTAAAATAAAAAAATTACAGATGAGAATAGTCATATTAATAAGCTTAAAAATGGAATCTATGAACATATAAGAAACAACTCATAAATGATTTGTATATTAGAAATTTTAAATTTCTATGTCCAATATATGTTTTTCATGGTTTATATCCTATTAGGATATTTAATCTAATTCTCAAAATAATTATACCTTTCTCAAATACAAACTAAGGTGCTAGAAAAAAATTTCCAGATCTTATGCAACACTCACATACATTAAATACATGAATTTAAAATTTACAACAAATACCAATCCCAGAATCTTAAATTTAGATTCTTTGGGAACAATTATTATTTTACATTATAAATTTATATAAAAATATAAATATTAATTTTATTAATTCAAAATGGATTATAGGGATCTTGTGAAACATCCAAAACATATCTCTCATGAGTTTCAAAATAGTTGTGTAGTCCAGACCACTTTTTACGCACTATGTCAGTATCGTGTGGATACACAACCAATATCTTTTAGGGGTCTATTACCCTTATTTTCATATTAGATAGTGATTTCATCCAATTATAGTATCTTTATAGTCATTTCATTACTAGGAAAAAACACACTCTTTATTTTAGCTTTATCTTAGGTTATTTTCCTATGTTTATCTTTATCCCTAAAACTTACACTATTGTATTTATTCCTAATTTAAAATAATAATTCATACTTGTGTTATTACTAATTATATAAAATATATTTCCATAAAAAAATATTACCATGTTTATAAAATAAAAGTACTATAAATACATCTCACAAATATAAAGGACTAGTGTCTATGCGAGATTAGGTACATAATACATGAACATTAACATATGAAATAAAATCATTATATAAATCTAAAATAATTGATCATAGATAAAATAGAACTTATTTTATTTCATAGGATATCTTTTGGAAAAACATAGCAGAGAATGGTGGGTTCAAAATGTAAGACCCTAACATTTTGGAATATATTTCCCCCCAAATTTATACAATGCCTGATAGCTTACATTTCATGAAATATCGATCCAAAATGATCCATGACAAATTAGATAATTATTATTAGTAAAATATAATAATTATAAAACACCTAGTAAATAAATCATTTTAATCAATTAGGAACTCATTGAAATATGATTAAGAACCCTTAATGTTTTGAAAAGGGAATTTTTAATAATGTTTTTTTAATTTATATATATTGTATTTCTATTTTAAAGATAAATTATATGATTTTAAAATTTTAGTTTTAAGAAATTGAAATCATTATTTAATTCCATATATGAAAATTATAACAAGGTGAATTTCTAGATATTTTTATGAAATAGTTTCTTTTTAGTGATTAGTGAAAATAGTGTTTTTTAAAACAATAGTATTGGTGACTCTATCGAGAGGTAAGTATAATTTAAAAACATATAAAATTTTTTCTAAATGAAAATATAAAAGTAATTAGAATAAATATAAATTTTTAAATACCATTATATATAAGACCCATATTTATCATTTTGGGAACACAATAATTATTTTCTAATAAATGAAATATTTTTAATATTTTTTATAAAATATTATTTCTTTTAAAAATTTGTTAGATTATTTTATTTAAAGAAATTTTATTTTTTTAATAAAACCCCCATTAAAATTAATAAATTAAATTAAATTTATAATTTTATAGTAATGATAAATTTTACGATTAAAAAATACTTTTTTTTCTAAAAAACTTGTTTTTATGAGTTACATGTACTAATTTTAAGATTTAACTTTTACCACATAGAAATTTTATCTGATAAAATGAATTTTATGTTTTTAATAATTTTGTATAAATTATTTAGTATGATCCATTCAATTATAATGAATAAAAATATTTATTACTTAGGTATATAACTAGTTAACACGGAAAAATACAATAGGGTTGAATGGGATAACCAAAGGGGTAAAAGGTATAACAAGTTGAGAAAATTTATCTAATTGAGTTTTTCCGAATATTTATAAACAAGAATATTCCCCACTATAATATTTTACTTTTTTATAACTTCTTTACCAGTGAAACATGTGATCTCTTTATATTAAGATGAATTAATTACGAGAATGCCTTTTTTAGAACTTATAAAATTGGATCTTCCACACCCATTCCAGAACAAAAAAAATTTAAGTTTCAAATTTAAAAAAATTATATTTAATTTTAATATAATCATATTTTACTTCCACAAACATTTTGATAGAATAGTCAAGTCTATGTGCTCACATTCTAAGGAATAATCCAAGGGGAGCTCAGATTTCATAATGTGAGTACAATCTTTTCCCAAAGGTTGTTTATTTTTTAGAATTACACTTAAAATATTTATATTTATAAATTATATATAATTAATTATTTATTTATATTATACCTAATGTTTTTATATTATAGGAATAATCATTTACCACATTTATATGTTTCCATTAAAATAAGTGGCAACATCATTCGTATATTTTTCTGAATTACCGCCTCCATTAAGTACGTATTTTATTTTTCATCTATTATAATTATTATTTATTAAAATATATTAAAACATGACTAAAACCATAAAAATATATAAATATTAACATTTTATTCAATATAAATTATATTATTTTTAACAATACGACATTCATTACTATACTCAACCACTAATTACAATACATTCATGTGTAGGTCAGTCTAACCAGATATATGAAATATTATATAAAATAATAGTATTTAAGACTATTTAAACAAATTTAATTATAATACACAATAATAATAATTAAATAGTGATTTTATTTTGGTTCTATAATTGTATAGTTAATATTAATCTCATTAAATAAGATACCAAATTCTCTAAATTAAAAATAAATGAAACACTCCATCATCAATTTTATATTTAAATTCCATAACCCAAAAAAACAATTAAATGAAGTTTTCATATTTGAAATACTTTTAAATAATCAATTAGAGTAGCTTATTTAGTCTTGGTATGATTAAATTTAGGATAACAAAAAAATCAATTCCATTTGGAAACTAGTTTAAAACGATCAAGAATACACACACCTCATATTAAAAAATGATAATAACTAACAAATATAAATATATAGAACAAAAATAAATGAATTTTTTTTAAGTATATATATATTAATAAGTTTATAAAATTTCATATTATGATATTTATTTTTTTTACATGATATTCAATCACTTTAGTGGAAGTCATAAATTCCGGTAATTGATTTCCATCTCAAATTTTATTTCTTGAGACATATTCCATGTTTACACCATGATATCATTTATATAGTGGCAATAATACCTGGTCATTTTATTTTACCAAATTCAGGTAATTAAAATGGTTTGAATTAATATATCATGATCTTTGTTTAAATGGAGTTTTATTCAAAATATATCATGGTTTTAAGGGTTTTTTTATCTTGGTTCTCTTTTATTGACATTTAATTAATATTCACCAGTTAAAACTTCATTTAGTTTATGTATTGGATATGGATTTAGTTTTTAAAAAAAATTCATCCAATATATTTTTTTTGAAAATTGATCTCATGTTTTAACTTAAATGCATTTTCAATTCCAAAAATTAAGTCATTGTAAGGGTTTTGTTTAATTCAAACCTCGTTTCTTTGAGTTCATATTTAAACTTATTTTTTCAATATTTGGTTGATCCCATAGTAATATTTTATTTCATGGTCCTTTCTATTATAATATATAGAAATTCAAAAAAAAATCAAGTATTTCACCTTTATTTATTTTTTCCTCAAAACCCATATTAATTGTTGAGAATAATTTTCATCCTCTTTAATGATAGGTTCACCTCCTAGATATTATTTTAACTTCTCTAAATTTTTATACTTCTTATTTGGAAACCCAATTGTGTATTATTTCATGTGTCATTAATATTTCTTTATATCTAATTTTAAATTAAAATTGTTTTATCCTTTTTATGATGTAGGTTTTTGACAATGGTATTTTAAATAATAAAAGATTTTTCCCCTCCGTGCTCATTTTTTAATCTTACACACCATGAATAATATTAAAAAAATTAAATATTTTTTAGAGACAAATTATTAAATATTATATCAAAAAATAAGAATAAAAATTAAAAGTAGTTTTTCATATTTTTCAAAATGAATTTGAAAGTGACATATAATATCAACATCTTAAAGAATTGTAATAATGTTTTATAAAATCAATTTTACGATTTCACTTCCATTTAGATATTTATATTTGAAAACATATCTACATACAAATTTCGATTAATTAGTTACCTTATAAATATTTTCATTATATTTTACTTTGGGGGATTAAATAGTTAAATATCAATTACATATTTGGTCTTTTCTAATCATCGATTGTGTATAGGAATTATCTTTATTCACATAACTTCCTCTATTTATACCCTATTTTTCATTCTATAGATTGAATAAAATTAACCAAGAAACTCATAAATTGATTTTTTTTTTCTTAGAAATTATTGAGTTATCTATATAATAGTTACTACACATGATGTTAGTTAGAGGATTAGTTGCATAAAATATATTTTGTTAATTTATTGTGAAACTATTTACAAAATTTATTCTTGTTATTTAAATAATTATGTTTATTTATTACAAAGAAATATTTGTTACATATTTTTTATATTATTAATTATTCTTAATTCTATATTTAATGGACTTAATTACTGATATGTGGGACCCACATTAACCCCTCTATGCACTTGTAGGTCTCATGAGAAAAAAAACTTGGGTGTTTGGTTTAAGTCTGCCAATTTTTCTAGATGTATAGGTTTTGGTATTACAAAAAATATGAGGTCTTGATAAAATCCTGGAAAGTATGTAATGTCTCCAAACAAGGCCTTGATTAGTCTCTGATTATGCATTTAATCCCTTTAAAATCAATTATTGTTTTTTGAGTGCTTGTTTTTATAGTTTTCAATAGTCTTTTTTCAAGCTCATGTGATTAGCTATATGAAATTATTTTACAATAATTTGTTTCTTCCCATATTATTCATGCCTTGTTACTTCTATTATAGATTTTAGTGCACCCTTTCCTTTGCTGAGCATTTTTAACCACCCTTATTATGTTTCCATTTCACTAGGATATGAAGAAAAGTTTAATTCATGATATACAATGAAAAAAATATCATTACTTAAGAATTAATGGTTATTTTTAATGACTTAATGTTGATTATGATGTTTGTAATATATATTAAGAAATACCCATTAGTTTGTAAATATATCTGAATTTTAAGTAATGGTTTTTTTATAATTCGTTAAAGCTCTAAACCTAAAAGGTCATGGGAATGCATGTAATGAAATATTATATTTAAATTGTCTAATTATTGGATTGTTATGTAGAGGGTGTTATATTATTTTATTAGATAATGGTTTAGATATCATTAGAGATTTGGATTTCATTGGTTGAGAATAATTTATGTGTGATAGTAACCATCATGGGTTAGTATGTTTAAGTTTGGTTATATATTCAATGTTGTAGATAACCCTTTAGGTGTATTGTGGTAATATTCAAATATTTTTTATTTTTTAGAGGATGATAAAACTTTAGATAATACCCTTTGTATGATTCTAATTATTGGAAAACATCCAATTTTTTGGGAAATAATAGAGGTTGTGGTCTCTTAAAATTTACAACAATGTCTGGATACTATTAAGTATATATAGTTATGGATAAAATACACCTAGGGGTAACCACCCTAAAAAGATATTATATAATATAAAATCACTATACACTCAGTGCATGGATATTGGATCTAATACTAAACACCTATCTAGATACTCTATGGGGATACTCTTTGGATAGGTCACATACACCATACCAACTGTTATAATGTATTCGAATATACTATTCAGAGAATATAATAGGATAAATACCATGGATAACATGGATTGAAATGTTGAGATTAATAATTTAGGTTATATATTAATTAATATTTATTTTTATAGGTATTGGAAGATTTTCGTTTTTAGATCAAAAAATGAAAATATTTCTTAGTTTGGAATGTTGTTATAAATTTCATTTAAGTTCAAGACAATAATTTCAGGATTAGTAATACTATTAAATGAAACCTAAAGAACCCTTGGTTAATCCAAAATGAATATAAATTTCACTAAAAAGAAATTTAATTTTACATGAGGATGTTATTGATTATGACATATTGACGTTGAATTTTTTTGTAAATCAATTATAAGTTTAATTTTTTCATCACTTGTGGTAACCCATTTTTGGTTTAATTAATGGATAATGCCTAATAGAACTAGGTTTATAATTCATTCCATTTAAATTATAGATACTTTCTTAATGATGTATCTAATGGGATATAATCTAAAGTGAAAAACCATGTGATTATACCAAACCATCTATCAAGAAATATGATTAAAGAAATAAAGATAGTTGAATTCCCAAACAAGATTAATAATTGAAGGATGGAGTCTTATGGATTTTTTAGTGACAAAGACGATGAATGAATGAATTTTCAATTTCCTACTTGAATTTTTTTGTATGAATCACCAAGTAAAATGTATAAAATGAAGTGAGAGACATTTTAGGAGGGAATATAGAACCTAGTTTCCAAGTAAAATTAAAGAGTTCAATCGACATGGTGAAATAAAAAAATATTTTATCATAAAGGACCACAATAATTTAACAGTCTTAAGTGTGGT
This sequence comes from Viscum album, assembly GCA_963277665.1. Lineage (NCBI taxonomy): Eukaryota > Viridiplantae > Streptophyta > Magnoliopsida > Santalales > Viscaceae > Viscum > Viscum album. The sequence goes on along the minus strand of OY728132.1, from coordinate 1,841,884,945 downwards.
AAAATTGGAAGTCAACCCGTTCAATTCCCAAATCAAAGGGCTACATAGGAGAATGGACTCAAAAATTTATAATACAGAAAAAATAATATGAAACCATAACTAAATATTTGAGTTTAAAAATATATATGGATTAGGGAACACTAATAACATAATAAAGAACTATGAATATTTTATTTTAATCTTATTCCACCAACTCTTATGTACCTATAATGTTTGAAATGAAAATTAAATCAACTCCCTAATGATTATATGTTGAATTTTTAACATTAAGTGAAACAAAAATTATATTCTATGCATATAAACCCTCTCTTATAGATGTTTAAAGGAATGTGCTTCCAAAAAAACTAATTATCCTTCCTTTAGTAAAATGTGATGTGATATTAGGTATGGAGTGTCTTTCTTGGAATAGAAGCCCTGATAACCCCCAGTATTAGAAAATAAAATACAAAAAAAATAAACCCTTGATCACTTATAAATAAAATATTGACTATAAACTCCCTGTGAAAAATTATTCCCCTTATATTGTTGTATTTAGAAAAAATTCTTAGAGAAGAACTCAACACTAGTTATATTCCTACTATGGAAGGAAATATTAGTTCACTATCCAAAATAAGGATAGTGAGGATGATACCACATTATAAATTAAATACAAAGTCATTTATATATTAAAGACACCCTCAGAAAATTTATTACTGATTTTTATTTAAAATAGTGAGGATATTAATTATTAAAGTGGGAGAATTCAGCACCCCAATTTTTTGGAATAAGTTTCCCCAAAATTAGTACTATGATTAATATCTCTCTACATAATAATCACCAGACCAAAATTATTTGAGACAAATTGGATAAATATTATTAATAAAATTTATGAATAATAACATTTATAGTAAATAATTAACTTTAGTCAATTATAAACTAATAAAAATTATTATTAACAACAGTTAACGTTTTAAAAATAAATTTTTTAAACAAAATCATATTTCTTTTATATTTATATATATATATAGTATGTTTATTTAAAATTTAAACTTATAAATTTTAGAATTTTAATTTTAAAAAATGAAATCTCTATTTTAATAACATATCAAAATTACTTGAACATCAATTTTTTTTATATTTCATAAATAATTTATTTTCAATATATAGTGAAAAATATAGTTTTTACAAAAAATATAGTGTTTATAAGGAAATCGAGAAGTCAGTATAGTATAAAAACTTATAAAATATTTTTCATAATCAATGATGTATCTAATGAGTAAATATATACATTTTAAATACCATTAAAATTTATAAAACCTACGTTTAACATTTTATGAACTTAACTAATACTTTTTAATAAGAGAAAATCTTTTTCGTGTTTTATTTTATTTAAATATTAATTTTATAAAATTTAGTTTTTTATTTGTTTTAGAGATAAATATTGTTAAATTTAATTATAAAAATAAAATTCAAAACATTTAAATCAAATATATTAATTATTTGTACAAACACATTGATTTTATACATAATAATACATTTTTTTCTAAAAAAGGGTTTTTACTTGTGAAATGCACTAATGATAAATTTTATTTTAATTACATATAGAAATTTTATACTAATAAATATATTCTATATTTTTTTAATTTTTGGTCCAAATAATTGAATAAGTTCCATTTTATTTTTAGTTCTAAAAATGATTTATTTAGTAACAAAAAATAGTTACTGTATAAAAATACAAAATGGTAAAATGGGTTAACCAAATTGGTAAGAGGAAAAACATGTTATAAAAGTGTCTCTAATTAAATTTTTGGTGTTTTTATTGAACAAAAATTATCTTCAATCCTTTATCTTCCATTTTTTAGTCTTTTTAACATGTGAGACATGTTCTAATTTTATATTAAGATGAAATATTTACATGAATCCCATTCTCAGAACTTCTAGAAGCAGATTTCTACCAAAACTTTAAGAACACTAAAATTTTTATTTTAGTCTCTAATATAAAACATATAAACTTAAACTATAATCCACTTTCACTTCATTCATCTTCTGAAGAAAATATTTTGGTATATGAACTTCCTTTTGAAGTAATCTTTTAAGAAAATCTAAAAGTTGGTAACCTAAGTATTAACTTTTCCCTAACATTTTATCTTTTATTTCATTCAAAATAAAATAATCCTTTTCAAATATTACATAACTACTAATTTTCGTATTAGAATTAATGATTTTATATTTTTTAAATAAGAATTAACCACTTTTCCCTTTTTCCATTATAAAAAATGAAAATGTCATTTGAGATTTTTTTCATACTAATAACTCCACAAAATAATGTATTTTATTTTACATATAGTTTATTTATTATTTATTAAAATATATTAAAATATTATTCAACACATTAAATATATATAATATAATTATTAACCTATAATAATGATATTATTCAAAAATTAACCACTTGCATGACCTTACGAATCCATTAGTTAAGGTGTGTATATGCTTTGGTGGGTCTACCCACAAAATGCTATAAAATAATTTCTTGGATAACTATGTGAAAAATAATAATAATAATAATATATGATATAAATAAGTAAATTTTAATATTAATTTTTCTTAATATAAAAATTATTTTTAAAAACATTAATTAAGATACCAATACCCACATGTTTAAAATCACCAAAAACATGTCAAACATCAAACTCATCTTTAATGATCATAACCAAAACGCCCAAGTAATGATATAATGAAGATATAAACAATTATATATCACAAATTATAGTACCATTTATGATATATGGGTGATAAAATATTTGATAAGAATGAAGAATATCACAACTATTTCAAAACTAGTTCAAAATGATCGATATTACTCCCCAATGATATTGAAGATAGATAAAAACTATCTAATAGATATTTCGAAATTAAATATAAGTAAAATTTATAAAATTTTATATATATTAATATGGATCTAAAATTGGTGATTAAGATAATAATTTATTCTACATGTGACTAAATAAATTTAGCGGAAGTCACAAATTTAGGTAAGGGGTTTTGGTCTAAATTTTAATTTCATGAGACATTTTTTATATTTTGAATCACTATTTAATGGATATGGTGTGACTAATACATAATGATATTATTTTATCATATTCGATTACTTTATGGTTCCTAAATTGATATGTTTTCCTCTTTCAATAAATGGATTTTTATTCAAAGGATAACACGGTTTTAAGGGTTTTTGGATCTCAATTTTATTTCATTGAGATGTGATTATTATTCATTACATATTTCATTTTTTGTAGTATGTATTAGACCGATATTTCATTTTTTATTAAAAATTCATGAGATTTTGGGTATTTAAAAATCCATCTCACATTCTACCTTCCACGTATTTTCAATTTGAGAAATTGTGACGTTGTAAGGGTTTTTATAACTCAAACCCACTTTAATTGAGTTATTATCACAAAATTAATAATTCTATTATTGGTTTCATCAAACCTAATATTTTGTTCCATTTAAATTTAACTTTACCTTTTTGGAAAAAATAATTTTAAATTAAAATATCTAATATTGATAAATTTCCTCTACAAGAATCAGTTCATTGTTGAAAATAATTTCAATACCTTTTAATGATAGTTTACACTTCTTGATAATATTTTGACCTACCACTGATGTATTACTTATTATTTGGGAATCTAGTTATTTATTTTTTCATGTGGATTTAATATTTCTCTTTATCTATTTTTAAATGGAAGTGTGTTCACTCTTTTTATGATGTGATATTTCAAAAAAGGTATTTTAAAGTAATAAAAATTTGTTTCCTTCCATGATCATTTTTTATCATCAATTCTATGATACCTATGGAAAAAAAATTGAATCACTTTCATGGATAAATTTTTTAATTTTATTTTCTACTTATTGGAAAATATTTCTTTGTATTAATGGTTTTTTAGTATTGTATCATCCATGAAATTCTTCTATATTTTTATCATTGAATTTGTCGCATTGTTATTTTTTATTTTATTGGGATTTTTTTCATTGAGTTTGTTTTGAAATTTTTTACTCTATATAAAACTCAATTATTTACCTTATATTTTTTATTTTTTATCGATTATGTGCATATAGTCTGATATATGGTATAGATATGTCAGATAATTGGGTGGTAGCTCTGCGCCTTTTATTATTGATGAGGTTAAATTAATTTCCAAGAGCGCTTATGGATTCCCATGGTTCTTTTAATAAACTTGGGGGGTCAAGAATACACCTCGGTTATGTAGCAGTTCTACTCAGGTTCACTATTATAATGTTAGCATTGTTAGTTCAAGGCATGCACGATACATGTAATCTCATGAAATGAAAACTTTACCCAATGCATCTAGGAACTGTATATTTTAATTCCCACCTAACACATTCATCGTAGTAAATGAATACGGGTTCCATATAATAAAATCCACCATAAAGAATAAGTATAATGAAAACCTATGAAAAGTATTGGGTTACATAATAGTTTCTTAAGGTACATAACAAGGTCATATCATAAATATTACCATTAAAACAGGGGATTAGAATTTTTTCGAATGTGGATAATTAATAAAAGATCATACTTCCTGGAAAAAAAAATATTGGAGTAAGGTTCATAAGAAATTAAAGGTGAAGTAGGTTTCAAAATGATCCTCTAAATAGAGAATCTTAACCTATTATTAAATAATATTTATTGATGAAGAGCACATAGTGTTTTCATTAAAATAGAATTGAACATAGATTTTATTAAAAACAATGATTGAATTGACAAAAAATAAAATATTAATAAAATTTATATGGATTTATAAAATAAATGAGATAAAAAATTGAAAAGTTACCATTAATTGGGTTTCCTAAAATTAATAAATTTAGATGATGGCCTTAAAATCTTATATATCACCTATAAATAAATGTATGTTAGACTATTTACATATGTGAGGAGGATATATATATTATAAAAATATGTGTGAATAATAATGAGAAAAATTCAGGAATATTTACAAATATAGTAAACTAAAATAGAAGAGGGTGGTTTGAATGTTCCATTACCTCAGGTCCCAAATCACATGGAATGACTGTCAATACATTTGATTGTTAAGATTATCATTATTAAATACTATACTAAGAAGTTTTTTAATTTATATTTAATTTATTATTATTATTATTTTATGTTATTTTATATTCATTTTATTTTCATATTATTTCTAATTTCACTGTCTTTGTGTCGTTCGTGTCATGGTTTGAAGGTTGAATATCATTGTGGATAATTTGGAAAATTATTATAAAATGGATCCCTAACTCCAAAAGTTTGTTGAAATGATTTTTATTTCACTAAATTAGTTGAAATGGTTCACATATTAATAAGTCCTCTCTGGAAGGTATGGATTTTGGGGTGTAAATTTTATTGTTAAATGTTTAGTTAATTTTGGAGGTTTTTTCAACCACTTTAATCTTATTGGATTTAATTTATCCTATGAATTCTTCGCCCATTTGAAAATATGAAAAATTATTCAATAAACCTATTTTTATCACATTTTCCACTAAATTACTATTATAACCATCCATAATGTTGGTGATGAAAATTAAATGCATTGTCCATAGAAGCAGTGAAATGGCCCGTATGTGAACAACATCATTTAGAATGAAATGAGAGGGTGTAACAAAATTGATATTCCATTCACATAATAAAATTTCTATGAATTTATGATAATGATGTAGTTGTGTAATGATTGTTGAAGTACATTTGGGGGCAGTAAAAGAATAATTTTTAAAAAGTTCTTAGTTAAGGATATTACTTCCTCCTTTGGATTTCCTCCCATAGACTACACATTAAGGCTATGTAGAATGGTCCATTACTGTTAAATGAATTCTAAGGGCTTGGTCATAGAGTTTAAGATGTATTTTTGGTAAAATTTGGGCATAATAAGAATCTTGTAGAGTGACGGGAAGTGGGGTGATGATGGTGGTATTTATAATAGGGATATGGGGTTTTTTTGAATTTTTTATTCATTAGTTTATTATTATTTTTATCAAGACTACCAATAGTGATGATTCCAAGGACAATATATATTAATTTTTTTATTTGAGTCCAACATAATGGTTTCATATATCATATCATATATAATTTGTAACACCTCATGATTCAGTGAAATATTTTTTAAAAATAAATTTAATTTATTTTATATATTCATCATTACAGAAAATATTGAGTTTAGGATTCATTATAAAAAACTACTTATTTTGGATTTTTTTAAATGCAAAAATGGGTTTATCTTGTGGTATATGGAACACTACGTTATGCTTCCATTACATGCAGCACTGAGTTTTATTGAACCGCGATAAATAATTAATATTATTATTTTAAAAACATTGCTATTACCTAGTAGTTAAATTTGTTTAATAAAAAAGAATTAGATAATTTTAAATATTATTTATAATTTTTTTGTATAAACAAATCTACTAGATAAAAAGATAAATAATTTTTCAATAATGTGTTTATATGTTACAAAAATAATATAGTCTCACAAAACATTCGATAAATTTATTTCCCATAAAAATAATAAAATTAACTTTTGACACTTTTAGAATAATAATTTGATAAAATATGATTAATTATTTAAATCATCATATAAAAATAATATTTGGGTGTTTTTTCATGGTTTTTCTAAATTAATACATTTTCTGAGGAAAATTTAAAAATACTGAATATTAATTGAAAACCTACCTTTCTTATAACATATATATAAAGATAAATTATATTTTAAATTTGTTTTAAAGTAAAATTATTTCTATTATAAATCCATTAATACAATTTTGGTCATTGGAATCAATTTCATATTGAATTTCAAAATAAAAACTGTACAAAACTTCGAAAATTGACTCTTTAAAAAATATGTTCTCTCAACACATCTCTGGGATTGATATAAAATAAAATGTTTAATAATTTTTTATTGGAATTTAAAAATATATATTCCCTAGTTTTCAAAATAATAATTTATTTTTTATAATATGTTCATCATAATTTTTTTTCTTAAATTATTAATAATAATAGTAAAAAAAATTTCTTAGTTCATGTAAAATTGGAAGTGATGAAGTTTTATGCAATTACTCATGTTTATGATCAATGAATGGTTGGGTATGATCATTCTATGTTCTGTTAATTATCAAATACACTTATTCTTATCTTATTATTTCATATGATCATAGATCTATATCTCTTCTATTTACACTTACTGATTGGAGGATATCACCCTTTCTTATGTTTTCTTCTCTAGGGTAGGTAGGGTATTCCTAAGAGGAGTAATATGTGAGAAGATATTTTTGAGATATGTTGAATATCTATCACCATATAGAAAGACTTTTTACCGAGTATCCAAATACATTAAACTATTCTGATCCTTAGGTGTGTTTTTTGGTAATGTATTGAATAAACATATAAAAAAGTTGTAATATCTATGTAATACCAGGTGTAATAACTCTTAAATTGGTTCATTGTCTAGACATGATCCTTACCCGATCCATGAAAATGGGCCTTCCTGCACAACTAGTTTTACACTCATGTGGGTTATAATTTTTAAATTCACAAACTATTTACAAACCATAATAAACGATTTAAATAGATTGGGAATATGAATGACCTAGGATAAAATTAATGTGTCATATATTGAAAATATTGTGTCATGATTTAGACATCATATAAGCTATTTTTAATGATTTTATGGTTTTCCAATATGATTAGTGTCTCTCACACTATAATTTCTAATTTTAGTTCATTTATGGAAACTGAAGGAACCATGTAAATGCAGAATGAAAAAAAGGAAATGATTTTTTTCCTAAGGAACTAATTATAATTGGAGTTGAAATGAAAAATATTTTTCGTGTTATCTAACAAATTTTCCATGTTATGGACCATGTTTAACATCAAGAAAATAAAACGAGGAAACAATATTTTTTTGAGTCCTTCATGAGAAGACGTCTATTTTTTATTTATTCTTATTATCCTCTAGTTTTTTAGAAATTGATTAGAACCTCTAAAAATATATTTTATTTTCTATAGTGTTCAATGCATGGAATTACATTTTGGTTGTTTATCGTTAAGAGTGTAATGAAGATCAATGGTGGACTCTTATTTAGAATATGAAGGAAAAACAAGACATTAAATCTGTATAATGGGATGAGTTTAAGGGGATATTTTTTGATAAGTACATCCACCATATTCTAGTAAAAAATATGGATAAAAAATTCTTTGAAATTAATAAAATGGAAGATGAATTTATTGGTGTCTATAAATCTAATTTTATAAGACATTTAATGTATGATTGTTGTTTAATCATTAGTCCTAAAATAAGAATTGATTTATTATTTGGTGTCCTCAATACACATCTTTGAAATCCCTTCGATATAATAAAATTGGGTTTCTATGAAAAATTAGATATATATGAACTGAAGTTGGACATTTAAATTAGAAATTCTTCGCATTCTAACAGTTTTTATAAGAAAAAAATTATTGAGTCACATGAAAACTAAAATGGTGGAAGGAAACTTCTTCCATATTTATTCTAAAAATGATGGATTAATCCTTTATAGAATATCATTAATAGAGATAGATGGTTCTTTATATAAGTAATGATAAGTCATAAAGCTAGTGAATGTTGAAATCTCTATTAATGAGTGGGTCAATATAATAGAGGAGAATGAGATACCATCAAATTCCCCACCCCCACTCAAGTATTTCTAGTTCAATGAGTTTGTGCATTATGATAATTAATTCCCCAATCCAAGGTACAATGTTGATGAAAAGATACAACAACATCTAGATAAAAAGGACAAAGGGAAAGCTTATAAAATCACAATTAATGAAGATAATCATGATAATTATGGAAGACTTATTCTCCCATAATTGGTTGGGAATTTCATGTTTTATTTTGATTGAATGAGCCCTATTAAAACCATATTAATGATCCTTTAATGAAAATTCATGTGATTATCCCCCTAAACATTAATTCTTGAAAAAAAAATTGATATTCTATCATTATAAGTATGAACTCATGCTTCCGACTAAATTTATTTTATATAATATAAGTGATTATATAGGGTATTAATGGTGAATTATTGATTGTAAGTATATATGCTTCTATAAAATATTAACTTAATTGGTATGGTCATGATCATGGGTTTATGGTATTAAGAATGAACCTAAGTCCATAGTAAATAAAATAACTAATATGTTTCATGTGAAGGGACTTTATCATGATTATGTATATTTAAAGAAATATTTATTTAAATACAGCACATCGTTTTTTATATGTTTTATTAACAATGTTATTTTAGGATGACTGTCTATACAATTAGTGGCCTTATGATTAAAAGCACTAATAATCATTATGGATTAGCTTATATTTGATGGTGATGTAATTATGGGTTATAGTGGATCACCTTAAAAACTCATCATGCTTCCTTGATATCAAATAAGATTTATCTTTGGGTATTATTTCTATAATATTATTTAAGTAATTGGTAAGGAAACATGGAGAACCATATTCAATAGTTACTTATTAAGATCTGGATTTTTCCACGAGTCTTTGTAAAATTCATTAGAAAGATCTTGATATATAGTTGAGTTTCAGAACAACATATAATCTTTAGATAGATGATCAGTCCGAGAGAGAAATTAAAATTATAAAAGATATTGAAATATCATGTTCTATGAATTTCAAAGATGGTTTGAATTAATAGCTTCCTTTAGTTGAGTATTCCAATATAATTATCATTTACAAGAACACTTAGATGGATCCTTATGAATCACTTTAGAGAAATAAATTTTGAACTCTAAATTACGAGAATGATGTTGCAGAAATAATGTTATATTTACCCAAGAAACATGATGAGATGGCATTGAATTCTAGAGCCAATCAGAAACATGTCAGGGTAGAAAAAATTTGATAGAAGTTTTATGCTGAAAATCATTAACATCATCTATAATTTAATATTGGTGAGAACATTTTTCTATAAATTATTTCATGGATGAATGAAGTGAAAAAATAAACCTTAGGTGTATTAGTCCCTTTGAAATAAAAGATCGTAACAGGACATTATCATATCATATGGAACTTCTACTAAACTTATATCAGGTTTATAATGTGTTCTATGTATCAATCCAAAAGAAGTACGTAACTGATCCATCACATGTACTAAACATTGATGTTATACTAATAAAGCATGATATTTCATATAAGGAACAACCGGTACGGATACTAGATTTAATAGAGAATGTTCAACAAAATAAAACAACACATATAGTCAGTGTTTTGTGGTGAAATCACAAGCTTGATAAAGGTACAGGGGAACCTAACGATGTAACTAGGTAGAATTATCCTTATTTGGTGACACCAAAGTTATGAATTTCAATGGGAAAATTCATTTTATGTGGGTAGAATGTAATACACTAAGTTTATTTTAAATGTTCTCCATCAAATAAATATAGTCTTTTATATATTTTTCATCATAAGAAATATTGACTTTATATTAAATTACATGAAATAATAAATTTTAATTGTGTTACACTTAACATTGGGTTTATCATGTGTTACATGCAACAATTATTTTTTCATATGTAACATGCAGTATCATGTTTAAACAGACTCTGACAAACAACTGCCATCATTATTTAAAAAAATATTATTACAACCAATTTTTTTTAATAGGTGACATAAACAGGAATAACTAAATTATAAAAAATAATTCTAATATTTTTATATAAATAATAAATATTTTATAAAAAATTACTTGATTTTTCAAAAATCCATTATATGTTTTGAAAATACTATTTTTCCCAAAACAATTTCCATTTTATTATTTTTTTGAACAATAATAAAATTACTTTTTGAAAGTTTTAGAAATTTAATTTCATAAAATAATCATTCATTTTTGAATCATCATATAAAAATTATCTTTGGGTTAATTATTGAGAGTTTTATGAAAAGTTTTATTCTTGAATGAATTGTGAAAAATACTGAATTTTAATTGAAGACTGCATTTTTTATTTATATAACGATAAATTATATTTTAGATATTAATTTTGTAAAATAATTATTATTATATATACATTAATCCAAATTATTTCATTTTAATCAATTTAATATAAAATTTCGATATAAAAAAACTGTAACTTTTTTAATATATTTTCATTAAAAACCAGTTTTCATGTCACGTCTATGAAATTAACATTAAATTAATATTTTCCACATTTATGGGAAAAATTTAGAAAAATTGATTCAATATTTTTAATCCAAATATTTATATAACCTATAAAATTAAATTAAATTTTTGAATAAAATGAATCATAAAAAATAGTTAATTTTTGTTACAGCGGTAATGGTAAAAATCGGTTTACTATAGGTTAAATTAAAAAGATATGGCTAAAAATGAAGAAACAAAATGTATCCACGGCCAATTTTATTTAGATATTTATATATTATTTATTCTATTCTTGATAATGGTTCATTATTGGATCCTTGTGACCTGAAAAAAATATGTGGATGGAATTATTTATTTTCCAAATTACTAGTGTGCCACACACCTCAGTTTAAAATACTACCCATTTTCTTCTCTATTTCACACACTCAAAACCATTGGATTCATCCATGAACTACCAAAATAACTTACCAAATTCCCTCCTATTATCTTAGACGTATTATTTTTTAATCAAATCCCATCTTGGAAGTATTTTAGTGAAAACATTAGGAGGATACTCGAATAAGAGGTAACGTTCATCAATGAGCATTTTTATTTTATTTATTCTCCAACCACATTAAATTATTATTATTACATGATCGCTACTAGAAAAATAGGCTATGTCCATAGACTTATAGCTACTATTTTAAAACTGTGGTTATAGGTTGCTACGACCACGGTTATGTGGGCTATAGCCATGGTTTTAAAACTGTAGCTATAGGTTATTTTTCTGGGGCTATAGCCATGGTTTTCAAAACCATGTCCATAGACCATACCTATAGCCAGAGTTATGTTTCCTATAGCCATAGTTTTGAAAACCTTGGCTATCGGTCTCCCACCCTTTCGCGGGAGAAAACATTTCCCTCCAAAAAATGGCGGGAAGAACTATTGCCACGGTTTTCAGGATATTTCCATGGTCTTTAATAATATATATAACATATTATATATATATATATATATATATATACCCAAAAATTCATTGGTGGTGTAGTGGTTAGGGAATCGGAATGTGAAGGGAAGGTGTTGGGATCAAATCCGGGTAGACACATATTATTTTTAGGCTACTGCCACGGTTTTAAAGGGATATAGCCATGGTTAAAACTGTGGAAATATGCCCCTATTTCCATGGTGTAAACAGTGGTCATAGGTCAATTTCCAGGGTGGAAGTATTTGAAGCCTATGTCCATTGTTTTCAAAACCGTGGCAATCGGCTGAGACCTACTTCCATGGTGATAGCGGCCAGGGTTGTCCAAAACTGTGGTCGTAGCCTAGGGCCACAGTTTTGGGGACTATTTCCATGATTTCAAACCGTGGTAATATGTCTTTTTTCAATTTTTTGATGATATAATAAACTGAATTTCTTCCATATAAAATGATTTTTAACTTATGTTTATGACCTAAAACTATCTCAAATTCTATTGAATAGATAAACAAATCGTCATTCATGTGTAAGACAGACTACCAACTAGAAAACCAATGTCATTTGTTTCTACATTACGACCTCTAAAGTGTATAAATAATGATTGATTTATTATTTATAAATGATATTTATGACATTATTAAAATTTTATTATTATTATATCACACTATCCTACAAACTATTTATATTTTTGGAATATGATAATTTCACTCTTGTGTATGGGGTACTACGACCTCGTGAAAAATAATGATTCATTTTATCTTGACATGGAAGGTAATAAGGATTTGTTTAATGGAGATATGTAATATATATGAAATAAAAAAATTACTATATTGATAATATTCCATTTAAATTTATTTATTTTAATATGTCAATAAAATGAGACGAGTGTCCATAAGTATATTTGACATGTTATTTCCATGAATACTGTATTCCATTTTCTATGTCTATATTTTATAAACTACTGTAAATAAATATATAACGAATAAATATTATGTTTATATCATGGATATAATTATGAAAATTATAGAACCATGATCAATGTAACTAGACTAAAAATAACAAATCAAAATATACATGAAAAACAAAGAATTTATTGCTCGAAAAGTGACATTAACATGTAATTGTTAATAAAAAGGTAAAAAAGGTCATAAGTAAATGATATATGGTATGATATATATATGTTTACGGTTATTTAATATATTTATAATAAAATTATATTTATTATATAATACTATGGAATGAGTGTGAAGAAATTTGAGACTTATGGTCATGGATTTTCATCTTACACTACTACAAACCACACCTACACCAATGCAAATATCCCAACAATTTTAAAAAAAAAATGGGATAGGTTCTATATACCAATGTTTCAATGAAACTATTTGAATAGGTCTCTTAATATATTGTTTTACAAATGGTTTAATATAATTATTCGAATAGGGGTGGAATTGTGAATTGTATACTAATGGTTTTAAAAACCCATTGGTATATCTGATCTATCCCAATGGTTTTAAAAAAATATTCGGATAGAAAATGCCAAATACCGATATCCCTCTAGCTTCTCTAAGATCTGTCTGAATTCAATCTATATTATATCCTAGCAGTGAGCCTATGTCTACATTTTTCCCTATCCCCGAGCCTCCTTCTTCAAGAAGCAGATCTATTTCTCCTAAACAAAATACCCCTTCCACTTCAAATTCATAAGTGGTAACTAAGTTATATCTTTTTACTCCATTTATTTTGGATTTTTTCATTCTATTTTGATGAAATATGAATTCAATTTTTACTTTGGGTTCTCATCCCTGAAGGTGAATTTTTTTGAAATGTTTTAAGTCAATTTACACCTCTTGAAGGTGTGTGTTTCAAAGAAATTATTTCCTTTTGAATTAAATGTTCGTTACTTCATTGTAAATTTATTTTTATTGTGGGGGTGGTGGGTTGTCTAGGTGGGGTAGGGGTGGGCTGTACAGGTGGGGAGGGGGTGTGCAGGTTTTAGTTTGGTAGGGGTGTGGGTAGTCCACGTGGGGAGGGGGACAAGGTTGTGCCGGTTGGGAGGGGGTGTGCAGGTTGGGAGGGTTGTGGGTTGTCTAGGGCTGGGGTTTGTCCATGTTGGGTGGTGGCTGTCCAGGTGGGGGGGGGGGGGGTTTCTAGAGGTATGGTGGAGGGTATTCCATGCGGGGTTGTCCAGGGGGTGTCCAGGGGATGGGGTGCCCAGGGGGTGGAGTTGTCCATGGGGTTGGGGTGTCTAGGGGCGTGTGGTGACTATCCATGGGGGTGGGGTTGAGGGGGTGGGGTGTCCAAGGTGGTGAGGGTAAGGGGTTGGTGGTGCCTATGTGTGTTTCAAGTGTTGGGGGTTGTCCAAGGGGGTATGGTGTCTATGGGTGGGGGTGTCCAGCGGAGTGTCTAGGGGGTGGGGGTTGTCCAATCGGGTGGGGTGTCCAGGGGTGGGGGTCACTAGGGGGTTGGGGGTGTCCATGGGTGGGTAGTGTCTATGGGGTGGGGGTTGTCCAAGGGGGTGGTGGTGTCTTGGGGGTGGGGGTGTCCTAGGGGTGCGTGTCTAGGGGGTGGGGTGGCCTCCAGGGGTGGGGGTGTCCACGGGGTGAGGGTGTCCACGGGGTGGGGGCTGTCCAGGGGGTGGGGGTTGTCCATATGAGTGGGGGTGTCTAGGGGTGGGGGCTATTACAGGGGGTGGGGGATGTCTGTGGGGGTTGGGGACCAGGGGTTATGGGGGTGTCCAAGGGGGTGGGGTGTTTAGGGGGTGGGGGTTTCTAGTGGTGGGGTGTCCAGGGGTGGGGGTTGTCCAGTGGAAGGGGGTTTTCCAAGGAGGAGGGTGTGTCTAGAGGTTATGGGGGTTGTCCAAGGGAGTGGGGGATGTCCATCAGGGTGGGGGTGTCAAGTTCATGGGGGTGTCTAGGGGTGGCGGGCTGTCTAGGGCGTTGGGGTTATCCAGGGGGTGGGGGGATATCCAAGGGGGTGGGGGTGTCTAGTGGTGTGGGGGTTATCTAAGAGGGTGGAGTGTCTGGGGTTGGGGGTGTCCAAGGGGTTGGGGGCTGTCTATGAATCCCCCTATTCCCTCTCATATATTTGGTTTTTTTGGGTTACTCATTAGTTATCAATTTCTAATTATTTATATATTTGTTTTCAAATGTAGGAAATGATACCAATTGAAGAGAGGCAATGAAAAAAGATGATAGAAAACAATCGTCACAAGGATGGGATGGGCATTCCATCATTGGTGCCTATTATAGGATCGATATGATGATTTAGATGATCAATATACAAGAAGGGGGTGAATTATATATTGTAAAAAAAATCCTAAGGAACTTTTAAAGATGGTAATGTTTAACAAAGTTAAGAAAGGTAAATTTACTAGGCCTCTTAGTTATAAACACATACTTGATTCCAGAAATATGGTTCCGGAAATGAAACTTAAGAAATAATTACAAAGATAAAGATTCTACCATAAAGTGTATAGAATATTAATAATCATAGTACAAGTATAAGAAATTATAAGATAGTTATAATTTCCTTAAGAATCAAAATGCAGCGGAAAACAAACTTGAAATAGTACAAGTAAGAAGAAATAAGTCTTTTAACCTAAAGATTAGGGTATCCAACAACCATAGATAAATGTAGCTTTATTTATACATTCAAGAAATTATGTCTTACCAACACCAGGGTAATCCCTCGATACAAATATCAGAGTATATCTTGTTATCCCCAAAAGACCTGAAAAATCAATGTAGTCAGCACCTTTGTCTTCCTATCCCCAA
This sequence comes from Viscum album, assembly GCA_963277665.1. Taxonomy (NCBI): domain Eukaryota; kingdom Viridiplantae; phylum Streptophyta; class Magnoliopsida; order Santalales; family Viscaceae; genus Viscum; species Viscum album. The sequence continues at coordinate 1,841,869,024 of OY728132.1, read as the reverse complement.
AATCCCTCAAATGTACTCAATAAAATTAAGAGTCATATGAAGCAATTCTGTACAAGATGTTTAGTAAGCACAAATCATGAAATTCTCTCTCTAAAAATCACTTGAGCAGTATGTAATATCTAGAGAAGTAGAACATTTCATAAAATTTGTGATCTATTTCAAATGAGCTCATATTTATAGGCACATCTTCACTGGTCGGCTCCCTCCTCCAACGGTCATATTTTTCTCGGAATTTTAGAGGGACTTGTACACGTGTTGCTCAAATTGTTGGTTAGAAACAGAATGCATGACATTATTTTATAACTCCAACAATAGAAAGCAAAAAAATTGGTTGCTTAACCAAATCCATTTTTCGGATAATGAGGAAAAATAAATTTTCGGAGTCTAACTAAAGTCACATTCGGTGTCCATAATACATGGGTACGTGGATTTTGTCTTCAAAATAATTCGAAACCTGAATTAAATAGAATTCTGGAGTCCGAATTTCAAGGAAATTCGGAGTCTGAATTGTTAATAATTTGGAGTCTGAACTCAGAAGGTTCGGAGTCTGAGTTTGGAGAATTCAGAGTCTGAACATAGAATATTTGAAGTCTGAATACAGAGAATTCGGAGTCTAAACATATAAATCTCTGAGTCTGAATACAGAGAATTCAGAATCTGAACTCAAAAAGTCTGGAGTATGAATTCAGAGAATTCAGAGTTTGAATTTGGATCCTGAAAACAGAATGCTCTATATCTAAGTACTTATATGATTCTGAGGTTTTAGATAGGAAAAATAATTTTATACTTAGAAATAAAATGAGTTCGATTGTAATATGAACAATGAAAACATGGTAAGGATAAATTTTCCTTGGGGAAGGAAAATTTCCCTTATAAAAGAAAAATAGGGTAAGGAGAAATTTTCCTTGAGGATGGAAAATATTCCTTATGAATTATTAAGGAAAACATAGGGGAAAATGAATTTTACTTAAGATAGAGTTTTTGTGATTTTCAAAACATGAAAGAATAGAAAAGTCATAAGGAAACCTTATTGACACAAAAATATCCCCCTTTTTGGAAATCACAAACATCCTTACAAAAAAGAATATAAGGACTTAGAAAATATTTTTCTAGACTTTGAAAATAAAACTTATCCCCCTTAACACATGGGCAATGATGAATATGACCAACTCCCCGATCGGCTTTGGAAACACTAAGGATCGTATTCTTGATTTCCAGATTGAGACATAGCATTTTATTGCATACGAAAATATTCTTGGATAAGAACTCCTCCTTAGATAAACTACCCCTTACTAAGGGAAATTTCAACTTTTACTTTTTATTCTTTTTTAACATTCCTTTATCCCCTTTTTTAATTTTGAAAAAGGAATACAGGGAATGAAATAGAAAATAATGTACCTGAAATATTAGTACTAGATAACCAAAAGACGAGAAACCAAAAATTTCATTAGGATTGGAAAAAAATTATACAATGAATAAATACAACAAAATATCATAATTGAACAAGATTTCCCATACTTCTCGTTCGGCATCAACGTTTTCACTATTGTTTTGAGGTTATTCAGTCTTTTATGATCATTCTCTGCATTTTTAAGAAGTTGATCCTAATCTTCTATTTTCTTCTCTAAGCCTTTGATTTTTTTATTCCAAATCCTTAAGAGATTATGCCGCCCCCTTTATAACTTCTTCTTGCATAGAAAATTTTTCCTCAAGTTCAATTTTAAGATCTATTTCCCTCTTCCAACTCTGAGAAACTGAATATAACTTCAGATTCAGATCTTTCACTTCCTGCATCCGAGAATTGAGTTCCAGAGTTAGCTTTTCCTCAAAACTATTTGTGAGATCCTCGATCTTCACACCTGCATTTTCAAATGAATTCTTGACACTTTCTTGGAATTCATCAAGAATTATCATGTCTTTGATAGTTTTCTTTGACCAGCTAGACATTTTCATTCACGATCTTTTCTGGGATTCGTTGTTTATGTAAAAGGTTTTGAAATTGTCCTCTAGTTTGATACACTTATCCATCACCACGGATACTGAATCTGATTTCTGATTTAAGGAATGCTGAAGTATCTAGAATTTGGAATCTATTTGGAAATAGAGGGATAGTTCCAACAAGTTTTTTCAAATATTGGATGACAAAATCATGTCCAAGAGAGGACAATTCCGAATCAGATATTTTTCTTTATAAGGATTCTTTTTCTGTATTAGCAACTTTCCTCTTCGATGAAGCACCCACTTCTTTCTTCTTCACCACTGCTCTGCTAGGTTTATCAACAAACACAAATTTTCTTTTATCAGCTTTCATAATTGCTTCTTCTTGATTGGGGGATTATTGTTCACAACCAGACAGTTGCACAATTTTATCATCATCTACTTGTTCCTTCTCAGCTCCTTCCTCAGCATCCTATGGCTGAATGAAATCATGGTTGAAGCTTTCTTATTCAGACAATTTTTTCACTTATTCTCCACTATTCTCATCTTTCCATGGGGTAGATTGTTTTGATGTCTTGGCATCATAGGTTCATATTGATAATTTTTCAGAAAGGCTTTACTTCTCCTGAAAATCCTCTACTTTCTTTATCAAATCTTTAGTATAAACACTGCTTTCTTCTTCTACTAATACTTATTTTTCTTATGATTTTTTCATGGACTTTTTCCAAAGTCACAAACTTCATTCCCGGAGTCTCTGGAAATGATTATATTAGAAATGATTCTGGTACTGGAATATTCTTAGATTCTTTCTTAGCAGTCTTCAGATGTGATTGTAATATCACGGCCTTAGAAAACATTTTCTTCTACTTCTTCTCTTTCTCTTACTTCTCAAGCTCTTCAACTGCCTTTTCCTTCAATGATTTTTCCTCAGGAGGCTCCATCCCAAACATAGGCTGCCCTTCTTTCTAATTTTTCTTGTCTTCCCTCTACTTAGCCATAACCTCATCAGGATAGGCTTTTTTTCTTTGGCTTTAGTGGTGCAGATTAAGTTTCCTTTTCTATTGGGGTTTTTTCCTTCACTTCCACTTCCTTTACCTTACTCTCTATTCCCCCATTTTGAGAGGTTTCATCCACCTTCTTTTTCGTTGAAAGAGCTTCAACTTCCTCTTCAGAAAAATCATAGAATTCATCAGATTCTTTGGAAAAATTAACTTTCATCATTCTCAAAGTTTCATCACTCAGAAACATGACATTACAATTGCTTAACTTATATTTTCAAGAAATTGTCAAGGATTCAAAAACCAAACAATAATTTTTGATCGAATAGCTGGATACATAATAATCTGAGCCTTTTTATTTCTATTCAATATGTTCTCAATCGTAAAAAATATATGCTTAACCAAGTTTATCTTTCTTATGTTTACAAAGAAATCCCGAATGTAGATGTCACTCTTATTCAATGTATCCTTTTCACCTTATCTTGTAATATTGAATCCTTGAACCCTAAATTCAAGAATCTAAAAATTTGTAGAAAGGTGAAGACTCTTTGGATTCTTTACCTCTGAACGTCTAAGAAAAGCCATGGCTTTTTCCTTAATAAAACTTCCTTGAACATCAGGAATCTTATGTGATCATAACTCTGTTTCTCCTTCATACGAAAAAAAAAATCTTGCAGCCTTGTTGTAGGAAAGTGAATATGTCTTCCCATAACACTTGAATAAATAATCTCTCATGCCTTCTTCCTTGAATAAAGTTACTATCCTATAGAATTCAATTAGAAACTCCAGATACACCGGATCTTGTGCTTTCGGTTTCGAAATGAAAACACTCTCCCACCCATCCAACTTTATATTTTTGGATATAATGGAATCATTCTTAGAAAAGAAATTCAGATGAAGCAGCCTTTCTCTATATACCTTACATTCATTGATTTCCTTTATGGATGACATTTATTTTTGAGATGAAGCTTCAATAGATATTTGGAGTTTCGGAAACCTAGAAGATTCAGAACGAGCTTATGTAGGAGCGTTAGAGTTTCAATACCAGAAGGCTTGAGTTTGATGTGGGAAAACCATCTGGGGTCCTTTATATAGGTGTTTTAGGAAACTTTTCAGCTTCCATACTCAATCCAATGGTTGAAAAAACTTCTGGTCAAATCGGACGGCTAAAAATATGATTGAAGTTTAATTTTGGTGGATTCTGATCTTTTGAGGTTTTTAATAAAAACAATTGGATTCAAGGAAAAATAATAGGAAAAATTTTAAAAACATATGAAAATACCAACAAGTAAAAGATGATTAGAAAAAAAATTTGAAAGGAAACATACCTTTCGTATTTCATGGAAGATAATTCGTCATGAGAAAAATTATTTTTTAAGTACTTTTGATTCTGATAATTTTGATTACGAAAATTTCCAATACGAAAAATTTAAGTACAGAAATATTCATTACAAATATTTTAAGTATGAAAATAATCATTATAATAATTTTGAGTATGAAAATATTCATTACAATAATTTTAAATATGGAAAAAATTTGACTATGAAAAAAATTTAGATTACAAAAAAAATTTAGAAATATTACAAACAAATGTACTCCCCCTATGAAAAGGAGTTCCTTACTGTAAGGTGATTGGTTTCAATAGGAATTTAACAAGGAAGATTACCTTACTTTTATCATTCAAAACATCAGTTTAATGTATTCAATTTTATCGGAAGGTAATGATTTTGTGAAAAAATATCAACAAGTTGATCTTGGGTCCCGATAAATTGATGAATGATATCTCCTTTTTGTGTCTGATCCCTAAGAAAGTTATGCCTAATATCTATGTTTTTTTTTCAAAAGAGTTATGTGCAGGGATTTTACTTAAGGCAATGGCACTACTATTATCACACAAAATATTTGTTTTGGTAAAACTCATACCATAGTCTTTGAGTGTGTCTGGCATCCACAACACTTGAGCACAACAACTTCCAACTGCTACATATTCAGCTTCAAAAGTGGAAAGTCCTACTAAGTGGTGCTTTTTTCATGACCAAAAAACTAATGAATCTCCTATGAAATGACAAGTTCTAGATTTACTTTTCCTATCCATTCTACATCCACCAAAGTCAGCATCCGAAATACATTTTTAAAAAAAATTATTTCAAGAAGTGTAGAAGAGTCTTATATCCATGGTTCTCTTTAAGTAGCAAAAAAACTTTTCACTACCTCTAAATGAGATTACATAGGATTGGATTGATATCTTTCACATAATAATATAGAAAACATTAAGTCTGGATGACTAGTTGTCATGTAAAGTAGACTTTTTATCATACCTCTAAAAGATGTTCAATCTACTGGTTTCTCAACTTCATCAAGATCAAGTGAATTTGAGGAACCAATGGGAGTACTTATACTCTTAGTGTTGTCATATCCTTACTTTTTAAAAATATATTTAATATACCTATGTTGGTATATATAGAATCCTTCTGGTTTTTGAAAAATTTGAAAACCATGGAAATATGTTAACACACCCATCATACACATTTCAAACTCATATTTCATTAGATCTCCAAAGGAATCAGTTAATGTTTGCTGAGTTCAACAAAATATAATTTCATCAACATAAATTTTAACAATCAAAACATTTTTCTTATCATTCTTTATAAAAAGGGTTAGATCAGCATTTCCCTTGTCATAATTATTTTGGAGAAAAAATCATGTAAGTATATCATACCAAGCTCGAGGGTCTTACATAAGTCTATACAAAGATTTTGTAAGTTTTTAAACATGTTCAGGATATTTTGAATCTTAAAAACCAAGAGGTAGTTCAAAAAAAAAACTTCCTCTTGTACAAAACCATTAAGGAAAGCACATTTAACATTCATTTGAAAAAGTTTAAAATTGATGAATGCTGCAACGGAAAGTGGAATAAAAATAGATTCATGCCTAGATACTGGATCATAGGTTTCTTCATAGTCTATTCCTTTTTATTGATTATATCCTTTAAAAACCAATCTAGCTTTATTTCTTACTACGATTCCATTATCATCATATTTATTGTTGAAGAACCATTTTACTCCAATAACAGACGATTCCTTAGGTCTTTCAACCAAGGTCCAGACTTTATTCCTTTCAAATTCATTTAGCTCATCCTGCATACTTTTATCCAATCATCAACACCTAATGATTCAGCAGTGCTCTTTGGTTTTAATTTGGAAAGTAATGCTAGATGTTCAACTTCATTTCATAAAGAACTTCTAGTCCTTACAGGTTGATTTACATCACTAATGATACTATCACTAGTATGATTCTTTAGAAACAACCGATTTTGTTTTTTGTAAATCCTGTTCATCAACATAGGGTAGAATTTCTTCTAGGGTTAATGCTTCAGAAATACCATCTTGAAAATTTTTCTTTATTAGAAGGATCTTCTGAAAAAGGTTGATAATAATTTTTTTTAAAACACATATAGAAGATGTTGGATGAGGTTGTTTAAAAATGAAAGGATTAATTTCATCAAAATTGACATGTACTATTTCTTCAACAGTGCAAGTATTTTTATTGAAAACTCTATAACCCTAAGAAGTTGTAGAGTAGACTAATAAAATTCCTTCATCAGAATTTGGTGTGAATTTATGTAGATTATCTTTTGTATTCAGAATGAATAATTTTCACCAAAAACCTTGAAGTATGAAAGTCTAGGTTTTCTACCATTCCATAACTCATAAGGAGATTTATTAAAAAAAGGTCTAATCATAACATGATTTATAGTATAACAAGCAGTAATTATAACTTCTTCCCAAAAAATTTTGGAAACCGAATATTCACTTAGTACGGTTCTTGTTATCTCTTTAAGAATTCTATTTATTCTTTCAACAACACCATTTTGTTGAGGGGTTCTGGGTGATGAAAAGTTATGATTAATGATTTTTCTACTACAAAATGTTTCAAAATCAGAATTTTGAAATTATACTCCATGATCACTATGAATAGTTATAAAAGGAAGGTTTTTCTCATTTTTAACATGGGATCTAAAACTTTTGAAATAAGAAAAAACTTCAGATTTATTTGCTGGAAAATAGACCCCATGTAAATCATGTGTAATCATCAAATAAGAAAATTAAATAATATTTTCCTCCAACGTATCCAGTTTGTGTTGGACCAAAAAGATCCATATACACTAACTGTAATGAATCAGTGGTTGAGACTTCACCAATAGATTTAAAACATTATTTATTTTTCCTATCATATTGATGAGGATCACAAACATTTGAAGAATAAAATATATGCTCTGGTAGATCCTTAACTAGTCTTTTCATAGAATGTTTTCATAGGTTCTTAAGGTCACAGTTTCATAACCTTTTATTCCTCAACTATGAATGATCTTCCATTACACTAAGGCAAGGTAGATCTTGGCTTCTATGGTCTTATAAGTTTAGTGTGTATACATTCTCTTGCCTATGGGAAGAAAGAATAAACTATTCCTTGGAATTATCTACTAAGCACTTGTCATTCCAAAAATTCAGAAGCTAGCCTTCATCACATAATTGACTTCTGCTAATGAGGTTTTTCTTAAGACCTTTAATAAATATAACATTTGAAATTAATTTTTTTCCATGAAGAACAATGTTACATATTCCAATAATTTCTCTCTTAGCATTAACTGTGATAGTTACTTTTCCTCATTTCATTTTGATAATCTTTTCAAAGAATTTTTTGTTACCAGTCATATGCCGAGAACATCCACTATCCTTGTACCATGTATTTTTGTTAGTACTATCTTTATTTTCCTAAAAATAAGAGAGTTAGACTTTCAGAACCCAAACTTTCTTGGATCAGGAAATTTCAGAAACCAAAATTTTGGGAATCAACATTTTCTTTGAAAAATATACTTTATGAAAACATAAAGGCTAGGGTTTGTTTAAGGAACACTTTTTTTCCAATGCCCACCACACTGAAACTTAGTGTAGAATGGAGAACATTGAGGAAAAAAATAATTGTTACTAAAAATTGGTTTTGAACTAGCATAACCAAAACTAGAATTATTCCTTAGAGGTCGAATTAGGGAATACATTTTATCAAAAATTTCCATACCTAGGGTAATGTTTTACAAACACTTCCTTAGGGAAAATATTTCAGAATTTAGTCAAATTACTAAGATCTTATTCTCAAAAACATCAGTTTTAGTACTAGAGTTAGGTTTGAAAACATTTGGCTTATAAATTACTTTTTCTAGATCCTTAGAAAGATTATCCTTCTCATAATTAACTTCATCAAGGATTTTTAATATACATTCAAAATGAAGGGTTTTATTATCAAGATCTTTCGAATGATCTTATATTTCCTTAGTATGAATAGAAATTCTTGAATTTTCCTTATCAAGATTTTTCTTGACTTTAGAATTTTCTTTCTTAAGGAGCTTAGAAAACTTAGAAGCTTTTACATATGTAGGTAAAGTATTATCTCCATCATAAGAATATTCATCATCCATGTATTCATAGTATTTACTATCACTACAATTAGAATTCAAGGATGCATTGGTTATGGATTCAGCATTATGTGCCATTGTCGTTAAACAATGATTTTCAATAAGTAACATGGAAAGTAAACCATGACTCTTCTGTCTAAAAGATTCGTAATCTGAGGATTCATCGAAAGAGACACCACCACAGGCACTCCAAGTGTCATTAACCTTCAAAACATTAATAGAATTATCTTTGTATTAATTATTTCTTTTCCTCTCAGAATTCTTATCCTTTTTCTATTTTCTCTTAATCATAGGACAATCTGGCCTTATATTCCCTGCTCTCTTGCATTCATAACATGTAACTTCAGAGTCTTTCTTATTCTTTATTTATTTCTTATTATATCTACAATGAATGTCTTTCTTCCCAACTATCTTATTCCTCCTTCATGCAAGATTAACTAGTTCATTCTTAGAATGTTCACTTTCACTTGATTCAGATAAAACAGTATCCTTCTTAGACTTAGATCTTGTAACTCTCTCAGGAGTCTTGGCTTTCATATGATTTTAAGTAGTTGTAAAAGCAACACTTCTATTCCCATTCTTCTTTTTATCATTGTCATCATCTCTCTTCATTCTAGACTCATGTTGAAGAAGAGTTCCAAAAATTTCATCAAGATTTATCTGTGAGACTTTCTTATTCTCATCTATAGGTGTTCTCTTAGATTACCACTCATTAGGCATGATGTCTATAATCCTGTCTACAAGTGCATCATCATCCAAACCTTTTTCACCCATGGATTGTATGCTCTTGGAAATAGTCATAAATCTCTGTTGTACCTTACATATATATTCTCCATAAGGAATCCAAAAACCATTGTACGCAACTCCAAGTATAGCTCTTCTAGTTTCAATAACTATGGAAGTACCAAAATGTGTAACTTCAAGTTTCTTCCGAATACAATTTGCAGCTTCACAAGAAAAAATATGGCTATCTATGTTCCTGGTCATGGAACACAACAAATTATTGTGTACCTTATAGTTAAGTTGATATTCTAACTTCTCTTGATTAGTAAAAGTTCTGGCATCCTTATCAAAAATCTTTTAATCCCCTGTAAGCACAAAAAAGTTGTCCACTCTAGTATTAATATGAAAAGACTTCATACGATCTCTCCAATATTTTTAATCGTTCCCATCAAGAATAAGTGGTCTAGTAAGATTAAGATTGTCAATTTAACCAACATTCATTCCTACCATCTTTAATAAAATATATCCACACAATCTATTCAGTAATAAAAGTTTTTAAATAATGATAAAAATATCCTAAGCAAATAAAATATAGAACAATGAAAAACTTGATCTTGATAACTTATATATGAAATAAGTATTTCAAAGACCTCCTATGAGACCAATTTTAGGATCGAAATGATCATGTAGATTCTCAATATAAAAGAGGGGGAGAATTATATATTGATAAAATTCCTTAGGAACTTTTAAAGATGGTAATTTTTATCAAAGTTAAACAAGGTAAATTCACTAGACCTCTCAGTTCTACAAACATTCTTGATTTCGAAAATATGGTTCTTGAAATGAAAATTTGGAGAAGTTTACAAAGATATAGATTCTACCTTAAAGCCTATAGAATCTTACTAATCATAGTACAAGTATAAGAAATTATAATATAGTTATACTTTCCTTAAACATCAAAATGCAGTGGAAGACAAACTTGAAACAATACAGGTAACAAGTAAAAATCATTTAACTAAAAGAGTATGGTATCCAACACCCATGGATAAAGGTCCCTTGATTTATACTTCCAAGAAATTCTGTCTTACCCACACCAGGGTAATCCCTCGATATGAATAATAGAGTCTGTCTAGATATCCCCGCAAGCCCTCGAACTGCAAGATAGTCAGAACCTCTGCCATTCTATCCCTAGAATCCCTTGAATGTACACAACAACATTCAGAGTTGCACAAAGAAACTCTGAACAAGATGTTCAATAGGCACAAAGAAAGAAATTATATCTCTAGAAATCACTTCAGTTGCTTGTAATCTCTAGAATCGAACAATAGTTCATCAATGATTTGATCTCTTTCCAAAGAACTCCTATTTATATGCACATCTTTAACGGTCGACTCCCTCCTACAACAGTTATATTTTTCCCTGATTTTCAGAGGGACCAGTACACATGTCACTCAAACAATGGTTGGTTAGAAATAGAATGCACGAATTCATTTTATAACTCAAAGAAGAGTAAGAAAAAAATATGGTTGCTTAACCAAATCCAGTTTTCAGAGTGTGAGGAAATATAAATGTTTGGATTCTAACCAAAATCACATTCGGTGTCTATAATACATGGGTATTTAGATTCTGTCTTTAAAATAATTTGAAACCTGAATTCTATAGAATTCTGGAGTCTGAATTTCAAGGAAATTTAGAATCTGAATTCATAAGAATTCGGAGTCTGAACTTAGAATGTTCAGAGTCTGAATTCGGAGAATTTGGAGTATAAACTCAGAATGTTTGGAGTTTGAATTCATAGAATTTGAAGTTTGAAGTCAGAAAGTTTTGAGTCTGAATTCTGATAATTCGGAGTCTGAAGTCAGAAATTTTAGAGTCTGAATTCAGAGAATTCGGAGTCTGAATTCGGATAATAAAATAAGAATTCTCTATTTTTAAGTATTTATAGGGTTTTAAGGATGTATATATGAAATAGAATTTTATACTTAGAAATTAAACGAGTTACATAATAATGTGAACAATGAAAACATGGCCAGGATAAATTTTCTGTGGGGAATGAATATTTTCCTTAGGAAATCAAAACAGGGTATGGAGAAAATTTCCATGAGGGGGGAAAATATTCCTCATGAATTTTTAAGGAAAACATAGGGGAAAAGAAATTTTCCTTAAGATAGAGTGTTTGTGATTTTCAAAACAATAATGAATGAAAAATTCATAAGGAAACTTTATTGACTCAACACCTATAGTGAGTATTTTATTTCATATATATATATATATATAATAATTCCATGTGATTAATATTGATTCAAAAAATCTTACAGGATTCACCTCTTAGGCGAGAATTATTTTTTTGAGAAGCCTACAAGTGGTATTAGTATTCACGGTGTTTGTACGAGGTGGGTGGTACAATATCTTGGTGATCTAGTCGGCATACCTGATAAAAATATGACCCTCCCACTGACATATCATCTATCCCAAATTATGATCTTGGTGTGTCATTAGGGACACACAGGATATTTTGGCATCCCTTGTTTTCACTGCCCTTTACATCTTAGTCTCCTCAACCGTCTTTACCATGTCGGTTGATGACTACCACTCCTCCTCTAGCATTCATCCAGCCATCTGTTTCATCTTATTATACTTCTACTTCCATCTATCCATGATTCTATATTCCATCTTCTTTGACTCATGCTCCACTAGATTATGTCCCTGTGGAGCATACATTGGGACCCACTACACGTGTACAAGGTGTTTAGTTAGTTTCTTCGGATCCAATGGCGCCCATTGATCATACTACCGTACGTATATTTATAGAACCATAACAAATTTTTATACAATTAATTATTTTCATTATAACAATTATTGATAAAAAATTCATTCATAATAGATAAATATACTGATAGTATTTGGGGGGAGAGGGAATACAGGAAAGTGTGCGGTGTGGAACTACTACACACAGTTGATGATGGACTATAATGAATATTGTCAAATGATTGAAAAAATAGGGCAACAATGTCGGAGTTTTTTTGAGATGCTTTCCAAATACTCCAACATCATTCCAGTCAGCCAGCTCTCATGGAGATAGTTTCCAAATGAAGTCAAGGATAATTATTGGGTAGAGATATGGGTGAAAAATCTATTGTATTTAATTCAATATATTTTTTTTATTTATATGGGTTATTATTTTGGTGACACCTTCGGTTTATTTTCTCCGATGGTGAGGGTGCAAGGCTATCACTTCTAAATGATTTATGTGAGCATTGGATATCCTATAATCATGGGTGGTAAATTGGATGGCATGATATAGTTGGATTAGAGTAAGAGGTGGTACTTGTTGTCAATGATTGTCTAATAGAACAGTATCAACACTTGATTACTCATTGGATGACTATCCAGTTTAAGGTATTAATCACATTTGAGGTATTTAAATGAAAACATTCATGTTTTCCATTAATAAAATCTTTGGTATTACTGAATTTTATTTAGTAATCATCTTGAATAAATAAAAAACATAGATGCTAAGAAACACCTCCACACATTGGGACGTACTACGATGTCAGATCATGAGAGGAAGCTGGTATGGTAGTTGTTTATAATTTATCTTTACAACTTGCATTTTCTATTGTTTCCTCCATAATTAATTCAATTGATAAAGTTTTCATATAATCTTAGTTATGAAATTAATTATTTTTAACCTATTTTTAATTATGGTTTCAAACATTCAAGGTCATTGTAGAGGTAAACATTGAATATTGAAGGATGTGTGCCTCGAGAGAAACTGTTTTTCTCGAGTAAAAGGAAGAAAGATGGAAGTGCATTTAACGAACCGACTCAGTAGCAGAATGTAAGTTTTAATTTGTTGATTTTAAATTTTAATATATATTTTGTAACATAATGATCTATTTATATTTGTAACATGCTGATTTATAGGCCCTTGATGCCCCGGAACCTGACAATATTTGGCCAAATGATCATTTAAATCAGGTGTTGGGAGATGAGCACCCTCGTCGAGTACACTACCAACCTAGGGGGAGTATAGTCACAGCAAGGTTTTGTCCCACCTCAGGTATGAGTTATAGTGCCACCGAGATCCAGAAGTTTAAGGCATAGGTAGAACATGCTGGAAAAAGGGCTATAGAGAAGGAAAAAGAGTCTACCCGAGAAAGCACTGCATTTATGAAACTAAATGAGGTATTACATCCAACCCTTCCAATAGAGGACTTCATAGCTTGTGATGAATATATTTCATATATGTGTTCTATATATGGTGCACTAGGTGGTGGCTCTAGTGGTGGACGAGATAATGGTGAGGAGGAGGATGAGGTAGAGGAGGAGGGCGGGGCAGAGTACGAGGGAGAGGAGGAGGGTGTTGAAGAGGGCAGGGACAATCATGGGGACGATGATGAGGACGAGGGTAATAATGATGATTAAGGTGATTATAATGATGGTGATGATGGACAGATTGATCTGTTACATTTTTTACTGATATTTATAATATTCGTTGTTTGATGATTTATTGTGCCTGAATTTCTATGTTATTTGGTATGTCACATTAACATTATTTCATTATCTATAAATAATAAAACTTTACTAGATAATTTCTAGTGATCTGTTTTTTTGGGTTTATTGCAGTTATTCTGAATTCTTTATAGTGTTCTAAAATTACATTGGTGTTATTTTGATGGAATACTATTTGGATCATATTTTTCATAGTTGGTGTTATTTTGAATTATTTATCAGGCATTAAATTTTAGGTTATTACACAAGTAATTAAAGGTAATTATTTCTGAATTATGTATAGGTACATTATTATTGCAGGTAATTACACAATGGGAGGAGGCTGGTACTACCTTTTGGTGGAGTTTAAGTAACTCTATGGCCCCAACCACCAGGACTTCCCGCACCCCTAGACAACCCCCCACCCCAGACACCTCATACCCCGTTGGATAGCCCACCAACACCCCTAGACATCCATCCATGCCCCTGGACACCCCCACACCCCCTGGTCACCCCGACCCCCTTCGACAGCCCCAACCCCCTTGGACACCCCCACCCCCTTGGACACCCCCACCCCCTTGGACACCCCCACCCCCTTGGACACCCCCAGCCCCATGGACAACCCCCAGACACCACCCCATCCCCAGGACACCCCCACCCAATTGGACATCCCCCCACCACTACAGACTGACTGCCATGACACCCCCATCCCCATGGATACCCCCCCCCCCACCACCACCCCACTGGACCCCCTAGACACCCCCCCCCAAGACACCCCCCACCCAGCCCCAGCCCCACCCCTTGATCACCCTCACCACCAGGACACCTCACACCCCCTTGGAAAACCCCCACCCCCTAGAAACACCCCCCAGGGACACCACCACCCCAATGGACATCCCCCACCCCTACCTAGATAGCTCCCCGCCCATAGACACCCCCACCCCCTGGACACCCCTTCCCCCATGGACTTCTCCTCTAGACCCCCAGTCCCATGGACCCCCCCCCCCCCGTAGATAGCCTACACACCCCCTGGACACCCCCACCACCTAGACAACCCCACCCCCTTGGACAGACCCACCACACCCTGGACACCACCCCACCCCCAGATGACCCCCCATCCCCTGGACACCCCCACCCCCATTGTTAGCCCCCACCCCCAAGACAGCCCACCTCGACAGCCCCCCCCCCCCCCCACCTTGGACACCCCCACCACATTGGACACCCACCTGAACACCCACCTCCCCCTTGGACACCCCCACCCCATTGGACACCCCACCACCACCACCACCTCGAGACACCAACCCACCCCATGAACACCCACTACCCCCTTGGAGATCCCCACCCCCCCCACCCACCCTCGGGGATAGCCCTCCCACCCCCACCACTTGGACACCCAACCCCCCCCCCCCCAACACCCCCAGACACCCCCACGCCCTAAACACCCCCAACCACCCCCTTGGACACCCACAACCCTATGGACAGCCCCCCCCCCCCACCACCACCACCCCAGACACCCCCCCCATACCCCATGGACACCCCATACCGCCTTGGACCGCCCTCCCCCCCCCCCCCCCACCCCCACCCTTCTGGATAGCCCTCCCACCTTCCCCTGGACACCCCACCCCCATAAATACCCCCACCCCCCATGGATAGCCCCCCACCCCCTTTGATAGACCCCCCCCCCCACCCCACCCCCCTTGCCCCCCCCCCCGGACACCACCCCACCACATGGACATAGGGACTCCTACCACAACCCATGGACACCCCACCCCCTGGTCACCCCCGCCCCCACATGAAACCCCCACCCCCTGGAGACCACCCCACCTTCTGGACACCCCCAACCCACCCAGCCAGGATCCCCCTCCCCCCCCCCTTGGACACCCCACCCCCAAGACACCCCCACCCCCGGGACACCCGCACCCCCGGGACACCCCCACCCCCGGGACACCCCACCCCCTTGGACAACCCCCCTGGATATCTCCCACCATCATGTACAACCCCCCCCCCCCCCCACCCCAATAGACAACTCTCCCCCTACCCCCACCCCCTAGACACCCGCCACACCATTGGACAACCCACCACCCCCTAGACACTCCCACCCCCTATGTCAGCCCCCGCACCACCAAGAAATCCCCCCACCACCACCACCACAGCCACCTCCCTGGACACCCCCACCCCCTTGGACCCCCCCCCCCCCAGACACCCTCACCCCCTGGACACCACCCCCACCCCCTGGACACCCCACCCCCTAAGACAGCCTAAGATAATTACCTTGAATATACAAGGAACAAAAACACATAATCACTAATCCCTATTATCCCCAAATATTCTCCCCCCACCTTCATTTCGCACGCCATTAATTTTCCATCAACATTTAATTTCTTACTGGTATTGGGTGGCCTCCTCTATATCCCTTTACCCTAAATACCTTTAGAAAATTCCATGTTACTGAAAGACCTTAGTAGTAAAAATCATAACTATGAAGTGAACTCCCCACCATTTATTAGTTCACCAAACTCCACCATAAGAGTATTCACTCACACTTGAAGGAGAAGAGTATACATTCATTCATCTATTTTACTCCCATTTTCTTCCCAAATAAATCACCACACAACCACAAAATCCATTTAAGGGGTGTTTTTTTTGAACTATGTACATTTTATTGTATGCATGAGTTATTTTTTAAATTTTTTATTTTCAGGTGTTGTATTCATCATTTTATATTTTCTGCATGAGTTTTTTGGTTATCATTATTCTACATGTTTGTACTCTAATTCCAAACTAGAGGAAGCTATATGCTACTTGATGAAATTGCAGTACTGGAATTATAGAGGAGAGGCTGATGGAATTTCATAGAAGGGGAGGTCACTCTATGCTGCTTGTTGGAATTTCCGGGCTACTGGAATTTTAGAGCTATGGAGTATAGGATATACCAAAGGTTCAATAAACCATTTGTATACTATTTTCTGGACTACATATGCCAACATTTTCATTTAAACCTTTGCGAAAAAACATATAGTTCATGTATACCAACGGTTCAAAAACTGCTGGAATACATATATTCCAACATTTTTTTAAAACTATTGGGATATGTTAGATGTTTAAATGTATGTCTACCAATGGTTCTTCAACCATTGGTACACATATATATTCTAACATTTTTACAAAAATTGATGGCCTAGATTAAATTCAGACAACCAATACCTATAGTTTCTGATAAACTATTGGTAAAGGGCTATTGCAACGCCTAAGATACCAACGGTTTTTGAAACCGTTAGGATAGGCTATCCCAACGGTTTCAGGCATTTCCCAATAGTTTCAAACCATTGGGATATGTTAAATTTTCAGTTGTGTTACTTTTTACTTATGTTAAAAACATGTCAAATTCACCACCATTTTTTATGTGATGAATATATTTCCCATGAACTTATTTTCTTATAAATCAAATATAAATTAATGTTATTTTAATATCCATTTAAATATTTATGTTCCATGGGGTTTGTGATTCAATGGTTACCAAATATGTAAGAGTTTTTTGTCTCAATTTTCTTTCATTGAGACATATATTATTTTATGCACCGATCTTCCTTTACGTTGTGTATATACATCACCTTTTTCATGAAATATCATAAATTGTTTTATCATCATTATATTTTACATTTAATATAATAATTTTCTGTCATGGTTCTTATGTTTTAAAGTTTCCAAATCCATGAATATTTAATTTTAAAATATCATAATTTATCAAAAAAAATTATGATTATGTATCCGATGATAAAAAATTATGATAAATATATCAAGAAAATTATTAATTTTCATCACTTATTGTTATTCGTGATTTTAACAATACAATTTATTCAACTCATTGGTATGAAAAATAATTGAGAAATTTTTTATGAAAATTTATCTTTATTTCTCCCTTTAGTCAGATATCTACTTTCTTCCAAAACCATGTTTTCTAATAATGTTTTTAAAACTCTTTTATTATTATAATATGATTATTAAAATGAAATTTTTCTCATGGATGATTTTAAAAAAAATTAAAGGAATCATTAAGTCCCATTTCAAACAATGGATGTTTTTATTTTGACAACAATGTGAGAGGATTATTTATTTTAACTTGTACTACATGAATGAAACTTCCCATCCAAATGACTATTATTGTTTGTTAAACTTCATTTATATTTTTTCTATGTTATTTTCAAAAAAAAATAATTTGAAAACAAATTATGATTTAAAACTTTTTATTCAAGGAAAAAATAATATTTTTTTAAAGATGTTTTTAAAAATATTTTTAAATATTTCATTATATGTTTTCAACGTAATTTTCAAATAAAAGGATTTCCAAAATATTTTATGAATATTTAGTCATAAAAATTTATTTTAAATGAAAATTTATCTTCCTAAAGAAATATTTTATGTTATTTATCTTTCAAACTAATTCTCTATCTGAGATGACTTCCTTTTATGTAACTTATACTTTTTTGGCGATGTTAACCAAGGATTCCATTTTGATTATTTATTTTAATTTTTTTTATGATGGAATAAAGTATATGATATACATTTATCTTCCTTGGGTGATAGAAGATAAAATTATAATGAAAACCACTTCTTTCTCCATTATTCATGCAATGAAGAAATAATGAAATAACAATAAAAATATATTTATTACATAGTTTATGATATTATGAAATGTTTTTGAAGTCCATTTCATCTCATGGGTTATTATTCGATAAGTGTTTTATTATCTTGTGTAACACATATGTATGATTTTAATTATGTGATGGATGGACCTATATCTCCCTCTAATTTATTGGATAAATCGTTATATCACATGAGATAAAAAAACAGGAAACAAGTTGATGGGAATGATCCACTAAGGGACACAGGTGTGTCCTGATCCACAATAAGAAATAGGTGTGCCTTCATCCCCAATGGGAAACATGTCCATCCTAATACACTATAGGAAAGGGGTGTCTCTTGATCAACAATGGGAATCATGTGTGCTCTGGTCCATAATGGGAAATTGTTGATAAGTCCTAATTTACTATATAGGTTATCTTGCAAGATATCCTTGATGTATGAAATGGTTTATTAAATTTATTATGGTGCCACACATTAATGACATAACCTTATGGTTCATGATTTTTTATGATAATTTATAACTCATATAGGACATGTTTTTAGAAATGATAATGTTTTATTCCATGAATCATGTTTACGATCTATGATAGGTTGTGTATGAAAAAATACAAGGTTATATTTACCTCCATATATTTTGGGGAGTCTAATGAAAAAAATACAAGTTTATATTCATTCCATTCCCATTATTGTATGGGTAATAGTTGTAACATCCACATAGAATTGTTTTATGTCATCCATAACATATTAACATAAAAGAACTGAGTTACAAACTCTATAATATCTCTCTTCATTCCATATAACTATAAATAATCTTTAAAATCAATATATATCATTTTTCTTATAGTTTTAATAGATAATGAAGAACTATCAGATTATTCTAGCTACTCTTTTAAATCTGTTATGGACACATCACACACAAGGTTCATGAACCTTATTATTCCATTATTGTCAAGGTAGAACTCAGTAATATTTATCACCATATTTTATATCTCTAAATATTCTTTCTATGATTATTTATTCTTAATTTATATATATGTTTGAACGATAATTTTATAAATATAATATTTCACCACTTCCTTTGAGATTTCCTAATCCATCCTTTGTAAATTCAGAAGTAATAGATATTTTTTGATCCACATCATTGTTGAATTGGAATGATCATTTGACTCAAATAATTTGTCAACTTGTTCACTTTCCTAGGGTGGTACTGTACTGATATGTAACAATCATAAATTATCTCTAAAAGAATCTATAGTTATGTTTATCTTTTTTTAATATATAATTACAGTTTTTTTGACTTGTGTATATATCACTCTTTTCTCTATAAAGATAAATATGTTATATATTTGAGGAAAAATTTAACTTAGCTAAATCCAAATCATGAATTGGGTAATTTTTCTCATGAACCTTCAATTTACAGGAGGCATAAGCTATATCATTGTCATTTTTCATGATAATTCATCCCAACCATTTCTTAGATTTGTAACTATGTATTAAAAACCCTTCTCTATTGTATGGTAATTTAATCATATGTGTTCTATGATGATGTTATCATTTTCAAAGAAAATATACTATAATTAAATTTCTGTAAACCAAACATATTTTTATTTGATTTTAAATTTTCACATTTTCAGGTTTTATTGGTATTTTGAGATTAATTTAAAATAGTGGACTAATTATGGAATTTAACTATTTTATTTGTTTTACATATTATTTTCATAACATTTTTATAAGATTAGTTAAATTATTAAATTCATTTTTTAGGTTTACTGATATCTGGGGCTTCATTTCAACCTCATTAATCCAAATCCCTATTTATCCTTCGGGGGCCCAAAATCATCTCATAATCTATAATTCAAAAACTATTTACAAATCTATACACTTTTAAGGAAGAGTTTATGTCTCAACATGAAAAAGGTCCATTGAAGATGAAATTTGATATGGATATAGAAATTGAATTAGTGAAAAACATTCATGAAATATTCAACATGATAATCTTCCCTTTTTAAGGTCATTATGTAATGGGAATTGGAATTTTTGAATTTGAGGAGCCACCAATCTAGATTAAATGATTCAGATTAAAATAGTAATCTTTCACCAAATGTGTCCAACAAAGATAATTTTTTATTAATTATATATATTATTGAACAACTTTAAATAATAAAAATTGTCTATATTTTTTCATTAATGTGGAATAACATGTAGAAACTTTCTGAGGAAGATTTTGGAGCCGAAATTTCTATCCCACATCCCTATAAAAATGTGTTTCTTCTTTGTTTCAAGGGGTTGAAAACTTGGTGGTACCCATGTTGTAAATTTAAAGTATATTTTTATTTTTTTAACTTCTTTAATATCAGTTTTATTTTAATATATTTTTACTCTTTAGTCATACCTAACTTAGTCAATTTATTTTATTTTATTTGTTTCTCCCATCATGTTCCCTTCTCAACTCTAATAAAAATTAATAATTAACCTTGTAACTTGTTCATTGGAGGGAATGGTTGAACTATTGAACTATATCGTACTCTATTTTATAGTTTTTATTCAATTTTGGTAGTTTTTCTAGTGGTTAAAATGATTATGGTTAGCGGTATTCCTATTTTCTCCATTGTCTGAATTTTTATTCTTATTTATCGATTTCATTGTCCTCAATTTTTTTGTTGTTCATACACTAGATCATGGCATAGATTATGATGGTTAGTGAAAAGGTATCATATATTAATTATCTAATAGAATTAAACTGAATTTAGAGGTCTTTGTATAGGGTAAGTACATTTCAAACATGAGGGTGTATTGTGACAGGTCATGATCACTATAGTGAATTGAATACAAAGATTCATGTAGAACAATGATATCAATCACATTAAACTCTTAAGATCAATTGATTCATTACTTTTTTATGACATAATTTTTTTATTGAATTGAATTATTATATTAGTATTTTTATTTCATGTATTTTCAAAAAACATCATATTAATATTAGTTTATTAGTATTAAATCAGTTATAATTATAATAGTGACAATATAAAAATATATGTGTAGATGTGGCTTCCTCGTAAGATATAACCTAAGTGTTCACTCAATATTTCATACATAAGTAATCAAAATATTTAATAGTGGTTTAAGACAAAGCTCTATCAGATATTTGGGCATTGTTCTTGGGAGGCCAAGGGGTTACACACCTAGTATTTCATAAAAAATAAAATATAATAAAAAATTCAAAAAAAAACTAAAAAACTCTATTGAATGTCATTATTTTTCAAGGTAGAGAGAGACTTTTTCAGTTATTTTTCATGTTCATGTACTTTTGATTATTTTCTTATCAGGGGTGTATTTTTAAAAGAAAGAAGGTGAAGACACCATTAAAAGAATGGAGGATGTGAGTAATCAATTGAACAACCATTCTACCTTCATTCAAGAATCCAATCTCTTGTGGTTAGAACAACAAAAACCAATGGAAAAAAACAAGAATAGGTCTATGTTTTTTCACCTATAATTGAAGATTAATATACCAATTCACACTTGAAAAAGTAAATTGATGATCTAGTCATATCTCCATGTCAACTTCTTGAAGAGGATCTTGAAGATTTCATGCTAGCTGATAAAACGGTGGGAGTGCAACATGATTTTTAAGAACATTGGATATATATTGTTGAAGAAAGTAATTATATTATTCTCTCATTTATTTAAAATAATAATAATCTACTATATACCACTATAATTCTCTAGAATTAGATATATTTTGTTTCCTTACTGAGATAGAATTCATAGTGGTAATTCATGAAGAGATCAACAATCAATCTAATTAAAATGAAGGGGAAGATTACATTATTGATTCCAATTGTTTTAATTCTATTAAAAATAAAACTATCACTGAAATAAACCTTCCTAAAATTTTAGATGTAGTAGATTCACCCACTTTGTCCCTAGAGCGGATGTACCACATTGCAATAAGGGAGAATCTGATGTACTATATCCATGGGTTCCACCAAGTCCAATATAAATTTAAGAGAAATGTATTAAATATTTTTTTTGGTTTCTAAGACAGAAACCCCATCCACCTTTGGATTGGGGACAAACTATTTTGACTCTATAACTATGGGATATAAAAGCATAACACCCACTTAGGGGTCAAACCAAATATTATCTATTTTATTTCCACACTATATTTATTTTTTATTTATTCTCCACATATTTTTTTATTCTTTTTAGTTTAAAATTGTTTGAATCTAAAAGATTATTTCTATGATAAAACTACAAAAATAAATTTGGTTTGGTCTTTCCTTTAATTTATTTATTTTGTTTCCCAATTAAAATTTTACTTGAAAAATATTTATATAAAATGAAGTAAAAATATGGTAGAAAATGGAATAAGTTTGGGGGATTTCAGTATGTTTTTAGGAATTTTTTATTCTTCCATTTTTTCAATTTTTAATTTTTTATATTTTTTATTCATTTGTTTTTATTTTTTGTGTGTTTTTTGGATTCTGGATTTGAATCATGTTCTTTGGAAAATTAAAATCATCATGGAATTTTTGTATAATTTCTTGATTTTAATATTTGATTATTTATATTATTTATTAATGGATTTTTCTTTTATTTTTATTATTTTAATTTTATTAATTTTTATTGATTTTGAAACTCATGTGCACCAATACTATCCATATTATATATCATTCCCAACCTAAGAGGATTATAAACATGTTAGACACGTTATTTAAATTTATCTTTTTTTAGAGCAACAATACATTTTTTGTGATCTTTAACATGTTTTTTTCCCTTTTCCAATGCTCCTAGTGTTCACCAAATGTGTTAAGTAATATTGAGGTACAACTTTGAAACAAATTTTTAAATTGAACTCAAATTTTGGCCTACCATTTAATATAATGTTTATTAATACCTTAGTAGACATGAAATACCCTATTATTAAGAAACATTAAAAGCCATATATACATTTGCTACCTTATCTAGAAGCTAAAATCACGATTATTTTTGAACTCAAGGGTGGGGGATAGATAATATGTGAAATAGTTTTCTTTCCTTGAGAATTTGTTTGAGAATAATGAAAAAAGGTAGTTATATTTATTATTTCATTAGTATATAAGATTTAATCATAGAAATATGGAAGGGTATCCAAAATATAATAAATAAAATTGGTGGGTAGTTAACTTTTTTTGAAGATCAAAAAAATACCTCTCAATTTCATGAAAAATATGATTATGATGAGAAAATCCATATATATATATTCAAGATAAAAGAATGCTAGAAATGGAAAAATGGGGAATTAATATATCATTTAATATGAAATTTATAGTGTGATCCTCTTATTTAATGAAATTAGTTATTATAGGTGACTCATTTTTGAGCTAATTTAGGACCACACCCTTCTTCAACAAACCCTTCTTTAAACATTTACATCACATTGGAGCATAACCATCCTCATTATGCCTATGATGTTTTTATATTTAAAATCATTCAACCCTAAACCTTAGAATAACTGACTAAAAATAACTCATTATTTACACTTTTTTGAAATTGTTAGGTTGAGGTATTAGAAGGCTATTAATCCTATGTAAATCAAAAATGTTCTTGGGAAATTTAAAAAATCCATGAAAATTACTTCAGTGAAGAGAGAAATATTTTTCTGGTGAGGTAGGTACAACCTTCACATGGGTATTAACATGATATTCAATGCATTTTTATTATTTTTCAGTAGATAAGAAATTTATATTGATTTAGGTGGAATGGTATTTCCTTATATGTATATTTTTTAGCTCGATTGTCATTTATACTTTGGAAGGTTTCTTTTGAACTTGGTTTTAGATGATTCCCCGAAAGTACAACACTTATGTGTGGGGGAGTGATGAATCTATCATTTTAAAAAATATATATTTTAATTAATTTTCTATAGACACTCCATAGTGTTATTTTATAGTAAATATTCACATTTTTAGGTTTTAGTTTAATTTCTTGATTAATTAAAAAAAATGGTCTAATTTTGGAATTTAACTGTTTTATTTTTATTTAATATTATGGACATAACATTTTATAAGAAGAATTAAATATTCAAATTCCTTATTTATAGGATTATTAGAATATTTTTATTAATTTCATCATTCTGAATCCAAATCTCAACCCATCATTTGGAGGCCCATAATCATATCACAATCCTAGCCTCAAAAACTATGTACACAACTTGACAAATTAGGGGATGATCTTATATCTCAAAGTGTGATTTTCCAATGAATATAAAAGTGTCAAAGGAGATAGAAATGAAAAAAAAACAATTAATGAAATTAATGAAGGATTCCCAAGATAATATTTCTATTTCAAGTTAATTAGTGAATTTAAAGTTGTAAATTTGGAATTTGAAGAATCATCTGCCCAGATTAAATATTCCAAATTGAAATAGGAATAACTCTCTCCAAAAGTGGCCAATGAAGAAAATATTTTCTGGGAACAAATAGAATAAATTATTGGATAGATTTAAATGAAATAAAACCTATCCAAATTTTTACATTAATGTGGGGTAACATATAGAATCTTTTAGAAGAAAATTTTGGAGCAAAACATTCTCTCCCTTATTCATATAAAAATGTGTTTCTTCATTATTTCAAGGGGTTAGTAACTTGGGGATAACATTTTATATACATTTATAGTATATTTTCAGTGTTTTAATTTCTATAATATTATTTTTAATTTTACATATTAGTCTTCTTCATCATATCTCACTTCTTAAATTTCTTTTATTTTATGTGTTTCTCTCACTGTGTTCCCTTCTCAACACTAATAAAAATATAGAAATAACTATAGTTCTTGTTCGAGGGAGGGAATGGTGGATTTATTGAGATTTATTTTTATTGATTTTATATCTCTTTAATCCATTATGGATGTTTTTTTGTGTTTAAAAATATTACGGTGAGCAGTTTCCTTGTTTTACATGTCGTCTGAATTCTTTTTCCCCTTTACCATTTTCCATAGATTTACTTTTCTTGTCGTGCATATGGTGGAGCATGAAAAAGATTTTTCGGGACATGGAAGAGGTATCAAAGCTTAGATTAATATGATAATTATCCCATATGAATTGGTGTCAATATAGGGTAATCACATTTCAAACAGGAGGTTCTAGTTTGATAGGTCTTGATCACTATATTGAATTGAATACTGATATTAATTTCGAACAATGATATTAATCACTTGAACCTCATAATAATATTTTCTCCTTTATTTCTATATAATTTCATTTTTTGATTTAATTTCACTATTATATTAGTATTTTTTTATTTCATTTATTTTCAAAAAAACCCATCTTTATATTATTTTTTTTAGTATTATATGAGATAGAATAATAACAGTGACAATAGAAACATTTGTGGGTGGAAGAAGTCTCCTCAAGAGATTGACCCTGGGTGTGCACACTATATTTCATAATTAGGTAAGTAAAATATTGGGTAGTCATTCAAAAATAATATTATCATCTTTTTGACTAATAATCTCTTCAATTCCAAGAAATTTTCCTCATATTCATCTATCTAGGAGAACTTTCATCCATTTAGAGTTAACATTGTTTGTGGATTACATTGTCATGAGAAATTACCCACAACACAACAATAATATTTAACCAAACCAATAAAACCTTGAATATTAGTTACATGGGTTAGTTTCTCCGATGTTTAATAGCATATATCATTGATGGATCCATTGATATACCCTTACCTAAGATTATATGATCCAAAAATGAAAAAATTTCTATCTAAAATTCATACTGTAAATTTTTCATATAATTTCACCCTACTAAGGGTATTCATTAAAATTATAATTTGATATTATTTACTTTATAAAATATAATAATATCATCTATAAATACTAACAAAATTAATTTAAGGTAATTTTTAAATACTTTTTTCATAAAATCTATAAATATAGTGTACGAATTTGTTATATGAAGTGGCTTCAACATTTATTCACAGTGTCCAAACCTTGCCTGGAATGTTTCCTTTGTGTATATCTTTCTTCTTTACCATTAATTTATGATATCAAAAATGATGGTCAATCTTCGAAAATTATTGATCTCCATGTAGTTGCGCGAACAAGCTGTAAATATAGGGTTGAGGGTATATTTTCTTGATTGTGATCTTGTTTAGTTCGAGATAATCAATGTAGTGTCACATTTATATATCTTCCTTCTTAACAAAAGGAACTGGTAAAACTCAAGGTGAACCACTGGCCTGATGAATACCTTCTCAAGGTTCTCCTAGAGTAGCATCATTAATTCCTAAATCTTGATTGGGGAAATTCCATATGGATTCTATGAAATATATGTGGCATCAGGTGTAAGCTCTATTGATAAATCCACTTCGTGATTTTGTGGAAGAAAATGTAATTATTCTTGGAATACATCAATAAAATCTCACAAAAATAGAAATATAATTGGTTTTGATTTTCTCCCCAACCATATAGGATAAATTCTCAATTTTAGTATGAATCAAAACTCATGATATGGATAAGGTTTCCATAAGTATGTCATATTTATCTTCACCATGATAGATTATCAAAGGTTAGTTTTGAATATAGAATGTGACTTAAAATACTCATAAATAGATGTGGTATTTAGATATATAAATCCAATATATTCCAAGGATAAAATGAAATTTAACTAGAGAGAGAATAATAATATTTTCTAGAGCACATTCCCACAAACAAAAACTCGAGAAGAATCTTAGACTTGAGATGTGATCAACATACCATTAGGGGTTTTCACTACTAATTAAACATATATTCATCAAGATGGTATTTCTATAACCTTATAAAATATTTCATATATAAATGGGTAGATAGGTCTAAAATTAAATATTATGTCACGACTCGTCCTCGGGGCCCATGTCGTGACTACCCCAAGGCCGCCTTCTATGGGATAAGGGCTGGCGACTAGAACCTACGGCGTAAATCCCAATAACTGGAAAGGCATTTCCTTTATAAATCATAAACACATCCAACCAAAGTACAAGAGGAATTAATACAGTAAGTACAAAAGTATGTTCTGAATGGTAAATGGGCTCGAATACAAAACCAACTAAAAATTACAGCTACAACTTAGCGAAAGTACAATAGAAAAGATAAATAATTGGATGAAAGAAGCAGCTCCTGGGTCGTCCACCTCAGATCCTACCTGAAGGGTAGGTACAGACAGCCTTGTCAATGCTCTCGCCCACCAACCTCCTCCGAGTATCGTCTCGTCGTGAAGTCCACCTCCAGGTACTGACTCGTCATGGGGTCCACCCTTGGGTACTGACTCGTCGTGAGATCCACCTCCAGGTATCGTCCAGTCCTCGTACACTCAGTCTCTGTCTGCGATGTCTGTCATCTGCATCCAACACAACGAGGTGCGGGCATATCCAATGTAGGTATGAGTATAAGATACTCAATGTGGACCCTGAGACCCTCAAGGGATCACTAAATCCAATAGGAATAATCACAAAGAATGGTATCAACAGATAACCTTTACTTAGGTATAATCTCGTACTAATAACTAAGTGTTCAAGTAACCCGTCTCAGCAACGAGATATCACACAGATATGAAGTCGATGGATAACCACTACGTAGTTATATTCCCATACATATACGTAAGTTTCAAGTAAACCATCTCAATCATGAGGAAAACACAAAGGTCATTGACTCAGATCAAACCAGGATTTTCATTATCGAAACTGAAACTGCTGAAGAGCTCCTCCTCTGTCGAGTACACTGATCATGTCACGAATCTAAGGCTCTGGTCACTAACCTTAGACTACGGAGGTACTCCTCCTGTCAAGTACTGCGGTTCAGCCACCCAAACACATTAGTGCTCCCCGCCGGGGACTTCCACTGAAACACAGTAGTGCACCCCCCCCTAATAGCCTGCATAGGTACTCCTTCTATTGAGTACCGCAGGTCTGCCACCCAAACACAGTAGTGCTCCCTGTCATGGGTCTACCACCCAAACACAATAGTGCTCCCCACTGGGCTATACAAGTCACTCCGACTCGAATCAGACAAGCAATCATCAGGTTTCAGCTAGCTACACGGTCTCCGTACTCCGTACGCTCTTCTCTGGGAGGGTATGCTCCATGAGCTACTGGTCGATACTCCAAGTATCACAAATTCCCATGAAGAAGTATCTCAAAGGACCACCTCATCAGAGGGGTCTCAATGCAATAGACAGCGCGTCAATCGGACGCCCAGTCTGTGAGTTATTAGCATTTTAGTCCCGGGGGCCCGGTTGGTTTCGTGTACGAACCAACCTGTCCATATCTCAACTGTACCCCGAACTCTCATAGGGTATTCTCAATGGGACCGTTTCTCAACCTGATTACTAACGCAGCTGACGGTTCGCCAAACGGTCGTCTGGCATGAAAGTTATCAGCTTTTCCGTTCCAGGGGCCCGGTTGGATTTCGGGTACAATCCCACCCGACCATACTCCAACTATATCCAAACCTCAGATGAAGTATACCAAAATAACCGTCTCATCATTTGGAATCCAAAAAATTCAATAAAATGTCAATCGGATGTCCAGAACTCAAGTTATAACCGTTTCCGCTCCATGGGCCCGGTTGGTTTTAGGTTCGAACCAACCTGGACGTACCAAAACTTTACCAAAAACTGGAGTGTAAAACACCAAACCGACCGTCTCAATCCCGGGATCCCAACGGAACTGACTGTGCGTCAATCGGAGGTCAGTATCCCAAGTTATGTCTGTTTAATCAAAACTAGTCTGAAAATTGGGGGTTTGGGTCTGATCTGACCCGGTCCAATACCCCCTGGGTCGGCCCGAGTTCGGGTCTGACCTAGTTGGGCGTGGCCCAGCCTGGCTGGCGCGGCCCAGTCCGGTGCGAGCGGCCCGGCCCAGCTAGCGCAGCCTGGCCCGGCGCTGGCGGCCCGGCCGGTTCAGGCTCGGTCAGCGTCGTCGTGCAGACGCGGATCGGGGGGCACTTTTCCCCCACCCCCCCGGGTTAACAGAGAACCGGCATGGATTTAAAGCCCCCCCCCCCAATCAAGAATTACTTTGCCTTTCTGGTCCGCCGCGTCTCACCCGCGGCGGTTTTCTCTGGTGGCGCGCTGCCGCCGCTTTCCGCGGACCACCGGATGCACACCGGTGGTCCGTTTCACCCGTCGTCTGCGCCTAAGGTCACTACGGGACGCGAACATCACTGCGGATACTTCAAATCGCCATTGAGGCCCATTTTGTCATTGCCCGTCAATCCTCACATCAACAAACAATCTATGGGGGTTGTTGGGCCATGTTTGTTCGGTCTGTGCCCCCCGCGTTAGGTGTTATCAATTGGAAACAATCAACACATGATTTCAATAACTTAACAAGGCACGATTTTAATCAATTAAAATTTAATTTAGTTCCCAACAATACTCCCATAATTAAATATTCACGTCCCGCAAATAATAACATTCGCGGATCAACCTGATGATGTGTTGATCCACGTTATTTGTTTTAGAAGGAAACAACCATGGGAATAATATCATTCTCAAATTAATCCCCTACCTCGCAAAGACGTTGCACGTCATCGAGCCGCGGAAAGAGGCAAGTGTCGCAATGATCGGATGTCGTGGAAGATCGGTGCTGATTCTGTTGTCGTCGGAGAAAAAGCCATTGTTTATGGTGACGTTCCCCACGTTGGTGTCTCCTCCCATGTCGTGGAGGAAGAAAAAGGATTGGAGAAAAGGTAGAGTGTTCTTTGTCTAGTCGGAAGGTCATTCTTTGTTGGAGAGTCGGTTTTCTTCCCCAAAATCTCAAGAGCTCCCCCCAAAAATCATTCCCACCAAAAAATAATTAGCTACCTTATTATTTTATTTAATACATGCCACTTTAAATTCAAACAATCAAACAACCTTATTGATTAGAATGTGTTGGAATGAATTTACGAGGGGAGGATGTGAAGAGTCACATTTAATCAAGGTAAAGTTGTCACATTAAAACCATGGAAGTTTAATGGGAGAAGGTTAAGGGGTTTAGAGGGAGGTGGAAGGTTGGGGCTCGTGTGGGCCCCACCTTTAAATTATCCACACATGAGAAGTTGGTTGGTCGTGGGCCCCACCAACAACTTCCTATGGGAGAGAATAACTCCCAATGATATAAAATAAAATTGTTCACACAATTTTATTTATTTAAAACTAAATCTCCAAATAAAAATAAAACTCAACCCGCTTAAAACATAAATACGATAAAGGTCCCCTTAAGCAATTACCGGAGCTGCGAGTTCATTGGGGCCCTCGGATTTCAATTCCAAGCATCGGTTCAAAAGATTGAAAAACCCGCTCATTTTTTCACTGAACGTACCTGAGCTAAACTTCGTAAATTGATTCTAGGCACACCGGGCCTCGGAATCAGGTGTCGTTACAAGCCACAGACTCGTAAAATTCCAAAGAATCACGAAAAAAAAATCATGAAATTTATGGGTCATTAAATTACTCCCACCTTAGGGAATTACGTCTTCGTAAAGCTACAACATAAACTAGGGAAACTAATGGAGGTACCGAGAATGCATCTGAGCCTCCCGCTCCATCTGCTCTCCTAGAGGTTCTCGTGCTGCCAACAAAAGCTCACAAGAGGAATCAAACATCCTCGTAGGACTCGCTCCTGTCGATCCTTAACCTCTACTGGAACCCCATGAATGTCGCTCAATCATCGATGTCCAACTTTCCATGGTCGATGATAAGTGAAGGGTCGTGCACCTATCTCCTCAACTAAGATACGTGGATGACATCATGCACCTGGTGCAACTTAGTGGAATGGTCAAGAGGTAAACCACCTTGCCTACCCTGATGAGGACCCAAAAAGGTCCGTTGAACCTCAAAGATAACTTGCCGCCTCAGCCACATCTCCATAAGATTCATCGAGGTGAGACCTGAAAAGACGTGGTCTCCATCCTCGAACTTTAGTAGTCTCTGTATCCTATCAGCATAGGACTTTTTTCTGCGCTATGCAGTCTCAATTGTCATGAACCATTTCTTGTTCTAGACGTGCTGAATCCATCACATTCAAAAAAGGATACCTGAAACGTGGCCAGCTGCTATCTCGCCACTCCTAACAGTTGAATATTAGTCCTTCTGTTAAGCGCTTCTGCAATAATGTTCCCCTTCTCCAGAGTATAGACTATCTCGAATTCATAGTCTTGGAGGAACAGAAAACTGAAAACTCTTGTTGTAACGAGGGTAAGGCTGGCCGACTCATGAGTGATTGGCCACATCCTCCTAAGCATGAGTTTATCCTGTGCTGTCTGGGTTTCCCTTTTCGCCGACCAACGAAAAACCCCATCCCAACATTGTAGATAAACCACAACCTTTTTGACTAATACCGTCAATTTGTGTATGAACTCTGGTTGCCCAGTTCATACTCAAACTAACGTCGTAAGGCCTCGACACTGCCACCAAGAGGTTCCAACTAAAACTCTCACCTCAAGGGTCAGATCACACCATCGGTGTAAGTGTGATTATCGAGTCTCCTCTCAAGGGTATCTCTAGACCTGAGGATCAAGTCAATGGCTTAACCGGAAAATCTAGGTCTGGTACAAGATTCGTGGAAGGAATGAATGATTGGTGCCTATGTCTATTGATACAGCAGCTCTTAGTAGACACAGACGGTACCTCGAATCATTCCTAGAGCCCCTGGGTCACCCTCCTTGACCTCAGGCAGCTACTCTCTTCCCCTACCCTCCTGCTCCATAAGCCTGGCGGGGAATATAAAGGCGGGTGGTTGTTACATGTTGAAATGTACACCACCTCATGTTGCTATCCTAGTTATGCTTCCACGTCTGCTTCCCTATAGATTAATATTTCTTTTACATTTCCACTTCTTGAAACATTTTATATGCCCAAGTCTCTAATATAAGCCCTCGTTTCCAGCTTTTCCCATTGCTAAACTTCACTGGCTGCAACCATTCAGCAAAATAATTCTCAACAACAAAGGTTCTTTCTAGTACCCTAGAATAAGTAGGAATGCATATAGAAAAGGTGTTGGATCGGATGTCCTTAAACACACCTCACTCGGATGTCTGAGCCCTGAAGAACTGATCGTATTGTAGTCATCAAGTACCAGGAATGGTCGGTACACCCTGATGAATACTCACCTACCGAAATGTCATCCTGCCGAAGCTGTATAAGCTCCAGAAAAATCTCAGCCACCTCCTCATGCCAGTGCTCAGCTACCTATGAGTCTGGATCGCCTAATAACGTGAGGGATATCTGGTGCTGAAACATAAGTATGGCACTAATCCTACAAGTATCCTCTACTGGTACCGCCAGTAGTGTCTGCTGACCAACTGGTAGTGATATATATGGAACACTACCT
Source organism: Viscum album (assembly GCA_963277665.1). Taxonomy (NCBI): domain Eukaryota; kingdom Viridiplantae; phylum Streptophyta; class Magnoliopsida; order Santalales; family Viscaceae; genus Viscum; species Viscum album. The sequence goes on along the minus strand of OY728132.1, from coordinate 1,841,836,415 downwards.
GATGGTAATATCTCAGGAATCGGTCCACGTACCAAAGTACCATCACTATGCCGACCAACCTCATGGTAACTACTAGGAAACACTAGTATCCAAGTCCACCCTCTGCTCTACTAGTGTCTAAACTAGGTTTAGAACTCTAGAAATCACCTTTATCCAATCCACCGCTGCATAGGAATCTGTCTCGCCTCGTAACCTTGTAGGCCTCTACTACTGGAACTCGTGCAATGCGCTCTACCAGCGTTCACCATCCACTAGTACGGCTAGTGGTATCTGCTGCCTAACGGGTGGTGCTGCTGCTAGAACACCACCCGAAGGTTCCAACACAGAAAGAGGGCCCTGCACCGGAGTCTCGTCGCTCGGTGGGCCGTCATCGAGTTCACTCTCGGAACTCAAACTAACTGTCTGCGTGGATACATCCTGAACAGATGTTACACGGTCAACTGTTTATACCTGGGGAGATGACCTGGTTTGAGCTAACTTTAAAAATTTTTGGAAACACACATGAAATCGGTGTTTTCATTCACTAAGTCGGAAATCAGTAGTCAGGGTCAAAGTGTATGGATATGTTGGCCGCCACACCAACATTGGACTCCCTGAACTGAAGACCACACTCGGTACCCTTAACACTATTGCTTCACAGAAAGGAATGATCAGAGTTCTGAGTTCTACGGTAGAACCGATTCCTCTGATACCAATTTGTCACAACCCATCCTCGGGGCCCATGCTGTGACTACGCTAAGCCCGCCTTCCATAAGCCAGGGGTTGGCGACTAGCTCCTAAGGTGTAAATCCAGATAACTGGGAAGGCGTTGCCTTTATAAATCATAAACACATCCAACCAGAGTACAAGTGGAAGTAATACACTAATAACACATGAAAGCGCTAAATGGTAAATGGGTCAGAATACAAACCCAACTGAAAATTATAGCTACAACTTAACGAAAGTACAACAGAAAAGATAAACAGCTGGAAGATATAAGTAGATCCTGGGTCGTCCACATCGGATCCTACCTGAAGGGTAAGTACAGACAGCCTTCTCAACTCTCTCGCCTGCCAACCTCCTCCAAGTATCGTCTCATCGTGAAGTCCACCTTCGAGTACTGACTCGTCGTGGGGTCCACCTCCGGGTACCGTCCAGTCCTCGTACACTCTGTCTCTATCCGCGATGTACATCATCTGCATCCAACACAGCGAAGTGCGGGCATTGCCCGTGCCTAGGTGAGTATAAGATACTCAGTAGGGACCCCGAGACCCTCAAGGTCTCACTAAATCAAACAAGGATAATCCCAAAGAATGTTCTCAACAGATAACCCTTACTTAGGTATAATCCCATACTTATACCTAAGTGATCAAGTAACATGTCTCATCCAAGAGATATCACACAGATATGAAGTCGATGGATAACCACTACTTAGGTATATACCCATACATATACGTAAGTTATCAAGTAACCCATCTCAATCATGAGGAAAACAAAAAGGTCATTGACTCAGCTCAAACCAGGATTTTCATTATAGAAACCGCAACTACTGAAGAGATCCTCCTCTGTCGAGTACACTGATCCTGTCATGACTCCGAGGTGCTGCTCACTAACATTATACTGCTAAGGTACTCCTCCTGTCGAGTATCGCAGGTCAGCCACCCAAACACATTAGTGCTCCCCGTCGGGGTCTGCCACCCAAACACAGTAGTGCACCCCCTCCCCCCATAAAAGCCTACAAAGGTACACCTTATATTGAGTATAGTGGGTCTGCCACCCAAACACAGTAGTTAACCCCTCCTTGGGTCTTCCACGCAAACACAGTAGTGCTCCCAACTAAACTATACAAGTCACTCGGACTCGAATCGGACAAGCAGTCATCAGGTCTCATCCAGCTACACGGTCTTCATACTCCATACACTTGTCTCCAAGAGGGTCCACTCCACGAGCTACTGGTCGATACTCCAAGTATCACAAAGTCCCACGAAGAAGTGTCTCAAAATACTGCCTCTTCATAGGTGTCTCAACGCAACATACGGTGCGTCAATCGAACACTCGGTCTGTGAGTTATTAGCCTTTTAGGTCCAGGGGCCCGGTTGGTTTTGTGTACGAACCAACCTGGCCATATCTCAACGGTAACCCGAACTCTCATAGGGAATGCTCAATGGGACCGTTTCTCAACATGATTACCAACGCCGCTGACGGTTCGCCAAACGGTCATCCGGTCTGAAAGTTATCTTCTTTTCCGTTCCAGGGGCCCGGTTGGATTTCGGGTACAATCCAACCCGAACGTACTCCAACTACGTCCAAACCATAGTTTAATTGTACCAAAAGAACCGTTTCATCATGTGGTATCCAAAAAAGTTGATGGCACGTCAATCGGACGTCTGGAACTCAAGTTATAATCGTTTCCGCTCCATGGGCCCGGTTGGTTTTGGGTTCAAAACAACCCGGTTGTACCCAAACTTTACCAAAAACTTGAGTGTAAAATACCGAAACGGCCGTCTCAATCCAAGTATCCCAACGCAACTTACGGTGCATCGATCAGAGGTCCGCATCCCATGTTATGTCCATTTAAACAAAATGGGTCCAAAAATATGGGGTTTGGGCCCGGTCCGACCAGGCCCAATACCCCCTATGTCGGGTTCGGGCCGACCCGACCCGGGTCTGGGTCCGGCCCGGTTGGGCACGGCCCGGCCTGTTGGGGCTTGGCCAGCGTGGTCTAGCGGACGCAAAGCGGGGGGCACTGTTCCCCCCCGGTTTATAGAGAACTGGCGTGGCTTTAATGGTGCCCCCCCCCCCCAATCCAGAACGGCTTTGTCGTTCTGGTCCGTCGCGGCTCAACCGCGGCGGTCTTGTCCGATGGTGCGCCACCGCCGCCGATCCAGTGTGGCGCACCGCCTCCACTTTCTGCGGACCACCGGTCGTGCACAGATGGTCCGTTTTTTCCTCTATCTGTGCCTAAGGTCACTACGGGACACGAACTTCACTATGGAGACTTCAAATCACCATTGTGGCCCGTTTCGTTGTCGCACGTCAATCCGCACATCAACAAATAATCTGCGGGGGTTGTTGGGCCATGTTTTTTCGGCCCGCGCCCCCCGCATTAGGTGTTATCAATTGGCAAAAATGAATACATGATTTCAACAACTTAACAAGGCACAATTTTAATCAATTAAAATTGAACCTAGATCCCAACAATACTCTCGTAATTAAATATTCTCGTCCTGCAAATAATAACATTCGCGGATCAACTTGATGATGAGTTGATCCACATTATTTGTTTTAGAAGGAAACAACCATGGGAATAATATCATTCTCAAATTAATCCCCTACCTCGCAAAGACATCGCACGTCGTCGAGCCGCGGAAAGAGGCAAGCATCGCGATGATCGGATGTCATGGAAGATCGGTTCTGATTCTATTATCGTCGGAGAAAAATTCATCATTGGTGGCGACCTTCCCCGCGGTGGTGTCTCCTTCCATGTTGTGGAGAAAGAAAAAGGATTGGAGAAAACGTAGAGCATTCATTTCCGAGTCGGAAGGCCGTTCTTCGTTGGAGAGTCGGTGTTCTTCCCCAAAATCTCAAGAGCCCCCACCCAAAAAACATTCCCCCCCAAATAAAATAATAAGCTACCTTATTATTTTATTTAATACAAGCCACTTCAAATTCAAACAATCAAACCACCTTATTGATTAGAATGTGTTGGCATGCATTTAAGAGGGGAGGATGTGAAGAGTCACATTTAATCAAGGGAAAGTTTTCACATTAAAACCAAGGGAGTTTAACAGGAGAAGGTTAAGGGGATTAGAGGTAGGTGGAAGGTTAGGGCTCGTGTGGGCCCCACCTTTCAATTATCCACACATGGGAATTTGGTTTGTCTTGGGCCCCACCAACAACTTTCTAGGGGAGAGAATAACTCCCATAGATATAAAATAAAATTGTTCACACAATTTTATTTTTTTTAAACTAAATCCCCAAATAAAAATAAAACTCAACCCGCTTAAAACACGACTTCGGTAAATGTCCCCTTAAGCAATTACCGGCGCTGTCATCGGTTCCCTCGGATTTCAATTCCGAGAATTGGTTCAAAATATTGAAAAACCCGCTCGTTCGTTCACTGAACGTACCCAAGCTAAACTTCGGAAATTGATTCCGGTCACACCGGGCCTCGGAATCAGGTGCCCTCAGAAGCTAGAGACTCGTAAAATTCCAAAGAATCAAGAAAAAATAATTTCATTGAAATTTCCATGTCTTTACATATTATATAAGGATTTCTAGATTTCATGGAAGATCGGCATTTCACCATGCTCTTATCATACCCCTCCAAAAAATTATTTACCACATGAGATTTCCCTTTTTCTGTCATCTTAAAAAGTTTATAATTTAGATCATCATCATTAAACTTCAAATTTTATCATTTTTTGGTTAATTATCATACTCCAAGAATTTGAATCATTATAGCCTAAGTGGTGTGTTTGTGGATTTCATATTTTCTTCATTTTCAATAACCATAATTTTCATTCTATGTCACCATTCACATGCTATATGACCCACCCTTACACTTTTAAAGAAGCTTATGTTTCCATTCAATAAATTCCCTTCATATTTCTTCCCACATTTCTGGTATGTATATGGTTTGAATTTATTTCCACCATGTTATATATTTGATTATTCATGATAATAAATCCACATTTTCTTATAAAAACAATGTTAATGCTGAAAATATCAAATTTATATCTCAAAGACTTATAGATAATTCCTCTCAAAGACTTGGTTTTAGTCCACCAAAGAATTGATAAAACATTCATTCATGATGGATTATAATACCAAAATTGTTCCTCACATATCATGTATAATTTGTCTTATAGGTACCAAAGGATTCATTACACTTCTAATTTAGATCAAATAATTCATACTCCATATTTCTATGAATAATACATGGAATGTAATTATTGACAAATAATCTATTAAAATCATCCCATGCTATAGAATCATTTTTTAACTATTACCTCATGTTCTTGATAAGATTCCACAACTGATCTACTTCACCATAATAATTATAAATAGAAAAAATAACCTTTTAGGATCTGAATACTAAATGAAAGAAAATATTTTTTCAGTGGTACTAGTGCAATTCTTAGTGACTAGTGGATCATTAGATCAATTAAAATAACGTGGTGTTTCCTAATGAGGAGTAAACCAAAGATTCTTCCCACTAATTCACTTATGGAAGTTAATCATGATTCATATCTTATAATTTTTGTTTTATAATATCAATGAAATTATTCATTCTAACTCCAATAACATTTGGTTACTAAAGATAAAAATCATTGCATTTTCCATTTCATTTAGCAATAACAGGATTCTTTTGTGTTCTATCCATTCACTAAAACCAAAAATAATAGTTTTATAAACAATAATAATTATGGGAAAACACATAATCAAGAAATAAAGACTATTTATAAGACGTATTAAATCATGTCATCTTTTTTAAAATATATAACATCTTAGGTCCAACCTAGGACATTCTTGGTCATAAATGTAAATGCTATATGATGGTCCATAAAGTTATTGTAAAAATCTAAATAGTATCCCCAAGAGTGTCAAACCATGTGTGTATCTCAGCCAATTGTTATTACCCTTGGGTACAACTATTCTTGAAACACATCCACTTGTAGAATCCAAATAGGGATGTAATTTCTTAGAAACCTCATCCTTTATCTTCTACCAAAATTCAAGGAAAATTTATATACTAGGAATTACCCTATAACATATCATTCTGAATGTCTTGATGTTTCTCACAAAAGTATTCTCTTCCTAGTTTACATAGGTAAAATTAACCTTTACACTGATACCAACTACAACAACCTAGACATTTCATATATAAAATCATATTTTCTTAAATGAATATTGAATACATTCCACAAATACACTCAAAGGATCCTAATGGTTTAGTGTATTTGGACACTTGTTGCACAGTATTTTAATTTCATGAATGATATTCAATATCTCTATTAAATATCCATCTATTTATTATTCTTCGTACCCATACCCTAAAAAATATTTTTTCATACCCAGAGGAAATGAAGCATAAAAAAGGGTGATGTCAAATGATCAATAATTGTAAACATTGAAGATATAAATCAATGATCATATGAAAGCATTAGATAATCATAAGGGTCTGAGATTATAAATATATCATAAAAAATTTAGACACAGTCTATCATGGATTTTAAACCTATCCATTTCATAAAACATAATCATTTAAAAATATAGGAACCATAAGAGCTATAAATCATTCATGTACAATATGGTCATGTCATATACGTGTTATACCATCATATGTATAGAAACCATTTCATATTTCAAGGTTACCAGTAAAGACCATAAACTCATAACATGACTATAATCAACACTATTTTTACCCTTTCATAATGGTTGAGCCGTCATCGACTATTCCTCATAGTGGATCAAAAACATTGTCCTATTTCACTAAGTGGATAAACAGAATTGTGTGGTTTCCCTTCATTATATCAGGATGTATAAATATTTACCAAATTAATTGGAGGGAGATACAGGTGACACCAATCACTTTATCAATAAATGTGTGTGCAATAATATCTTGAAACATTCATCATATAATAAAACATCAAAAAGTAAATCAATTTCATAAAAAATTTATCAAAACATGACCTAAGGAAAATAAATAGGTTTCATATACTTTTCTTCAATTAATCATATCATTACCTATGAAAAATTAATGATTTTCACAAACATATTTACATAATAATCATAAGTATAAAACATATAATGAAATAATAAGAATGGTGCCATTAGATAATATCACTAGTAAAATATAAGAAACACTAAATGTTTTTGTTCTTTATGAATAAAAATTCTATAAAATATCATTAATTCAATCTTGTGTAAAATATATTTTTCATTTTAAATCACATCGCTTTCATTTAAAAAATTTCCAAATATTACGGAAAATAATTTGAGAATAACATTGAGAAATTTTTATATAAGATTAAAATAATTTAGTGTTCCGGGTATAATAAAATTATTTTCATGTCACACATGTTAAAAAATATTCTTTTCATGTTTTGTGTAATAATTAAAAAACAAAATTCGAAAAATGATATGAATATTCCCTAAAAAAGTTTAAAACTTAAAATATGTGTATAAATATTTTTGAAATAATAATAGGAGAGGAATAAAAAACTAAAAAAAAATTAGAAAACATGGATATAGAATAAAAAAATTTAATATAAGATAAAAATAAATTCAATTTTCCTTAAAAAGTTTTTCTTAAATATTGAGTACATAAATATTAGAAGATAAAAGGAAAACAAGTATTTTCATGAAAAAAAATATGATAAGAAAATACATTATATACTTTATATATAGATGATAATATTTCGTCATTGTAGACTTATCTATAAACAATATTAATAAACAATGATATTGTAACATAAAACCTTTTACCACTTTGGTATCTTTTTAATTATAAGCCCAATGAAAGAAATAACATTACATGGATAGGTATATCCCTTTATTTCATGAGAATAATCATAAATTTAAGTAACTGTAATTATATATACCACAAAAAAATATGAATTTTATAATTCATGTGTCCCACAGAAATAAAATAGATATTAAAATCCTTAAGCTCAAGTCTCTACTTCCTTTGTACACATTAGAACCTCCTCTTTTTTCGAATAACCTCTTTTGGTTTACATGACAATAATTATTAGGAAGTTTTCCTAATCACACTATGAAATCTAGGGTGTGTATAGGGATTATTGGAGATATTTAAAAGGTTATTTCACAAACCGTTAGTTTTGAGAAATTTGAATATGAGAGGAGAGGGTGTTCCCTTTTATAATTGGGAGAGAGGACACACTAACAATTTTTGAAATGAAAAATGGGTACCTAAATTTAAAATAAAAGAGACTAATCCCAAATGGATAATTATCTTACCATAAATTTTATAAAGTAAATACGTGTCCATATACTAGGAATTTTTTAATTTTTTGATCATTTTAACTCTTTTCTATTTAGTTTAACCACTATAAAACCAGTTTTAACCTTAACCGCATAAAATAATTTTTCTGTTCTTACTATTCATTTTGACCCTAAATTAAGTTGATCATATTATTTAATATTAATTATTATAATTCAAATTATTTAATCCTTTTTTATAAATTCCAAACACATAAGTGGACAATTTTATGTTTAATTTATACAGGAATATGTGATGAAAAATGGTTTTTCAAAGAGAAACCTTAAATAAGTATAGAATATTTTAATAAAAAAATTCAATATGAATTTGATTCCAATCAAATAAATTTAATCACAACGTAATTTAACTAATTTCAATTTTCATCATTTTTAACATTATTAATCATTGTAATTTCTTTAAACAAAAATGTTTTTTAATAAAAATCAAAATTTTCCTTATTCCCTAAAAATTTTATCTTTTTAGGAAATTATATAAAATTTACCCAAATTTATTTTTGATATGTTAATTAAAAAAATTGTGTAAATTTTATAAATACATTTTCAAATAGTTTCAATAATTAATTTTATTTTTTTTCACAATATAAAAAAAATTGTATCTAGAAAGATGTATTTTCAAAGCACATAAACACTTTAACAAAACCATATAGTTATTTATAAATATATTTCATTTATTTAATATATTTATAATAAATTTGTTTTTAAAAATATCCCACTCATAGTTCTATAATTATTGGAAATTTTATAATGTTCACTTTTAGATAATAATATTAACAGTTTATTGTGGTTTTTTAAAACTCATCGTTGTGTGAAGGATAAGCTATCAAAGAAATTAAATTAACTTGAAAATAATATTTCATAAAATCTTGGGGATTTACTGGTTGAGTATATTTAACACTTTAAGACTTATTACTCCTTCAGAACCCATGGATTAAATTCATGATGCGACATATAAGTAGGCTATTAGCATCAAACATTTTGGCATTTTTAATTCTCTGAGAATCCATAGTTTCTCCTAAGGTATTACTTTTTAGGATTATAGTTGTGATGAAAAATACCTCTCTATGTCTCTAATACTTATAATGGTTTAGTATATCTACATCCCTTTTTTCTCTTAATTACACTATAGATCCATAAGTATTGAACTCACTTGTTGATTTTCCTTTACATTACAATTTCGTGGATTCATATTTAGAACATTATCGTCACCCCTACAAGGTTATTGTGACCCCACATACTATGTCTCTTCTAGATGATTTAGGGTTCATAAGTGGTATATGTGGACATGAATATGACCGTTTCAATATAGAGTTGACTCATAGTGACAATTGTTAATTCATAGCGGGAAAATGGTAGTTTTGTTTTTAGTAGGGACCGCCATGGCTATGGATCTATTATATGGCCCCAACCTTAAACATTACATAATCTTGATTTAAGTCAGGAATTCACATTGAGGATCCTTTTGGGTTTTTAGTTTTAGAGAATTGAGCCACAAATGTTACATTACATCTCAAATATTATATATTAGACACTTCTACTCTAACCAATTATTTCACAATAATAAAAGTCATCAAATAAAACCCTAATTATTTTCATGATAAAAATCTTCTTGAATTCTCAATTTTTTTACCCTTCCTTATAACCGATGAAAAAACATTTCAAAAACTTGATATGGGCATAAAAATCTCAGTAAGGGATATAAAATAAAGAAAAAAAACATTTTCCCATCAATACATACAAATCTATGAAATTGTACTTTTCAATGAAAAAACATAATCTATTTAACATAACTCATGAAAACATAATATTTATCAATAACAGACAAAAAATATTATTCAAAAAGTTAACTTATGTCATCCATAACATACTTACGTTGTTTCTTTCAAAGCTACATATGGAGTTACGTTTGGAATACCCATCACAGTATATTGCCTAAATCTCTTTTGAGAAACATTAATGTTTACCTCATTCACATTACCCAGTGCATTCGATAGCTATCTCGGGCTCACCTGCCAATAGTTTTTCACGATACCACCCATATTTGAAAATAATTCCAATAAACCATAACATAACTATAACATATAAAACAACCATAAAGGAAAGATAACATTTCCACCTTGTAATAACAAGATATTAGTTCAATATATTAACATAATGAATGCATTCAATAACAAGTTTCAATACCAAAATACATAAAAAAAAGGTATATGGTATTTATTTTCTTTTTGATAACATTAATACTTGTTAAGGAAGTCAAATATCGAATAATACACACGGTGGCGGAATGGTCGTTGTCATTACGTACATTAAAAAGAAACATTCCCGTTGTTTTTTAGTAAAACACTTTATATAAAAATATTCTATTTGAAAATCATTGAATGAAATTTTAAAAAAAGGGTATAATTATACACTGTATAAAATAAGTTCATGTATAAACAAAAATATACCTCAATAAAAGGAGATTGAGATGAAGTCCCTTACAAAAATTTGGTAGCCTAACGGTGTCACATAAAATTTCAGAAAATGAGTTGATGAAAGAGAAAAGTGTCTCTCATCACATGGATATAAAATTTACACTAATAATGATATAGAATAAAATTTCCCCACACAATAAAATTTAAATTAAAATACATAACATAAAGGAAGTCTTTGGCAAAAAGAAGAGGGTGAAGGGTTCCCTTAAATTGAGTCTGACTTGTCTCGTTCATTATTTATATTCCTAAATAATAAAAATAGGTTAATTTATACTTCCTTCAGAACCATATTCTAATTTATTATTCATATTATATTACATATCATCATGTTATAAAAACTAAATAATTATTTAAGTTCATATTATTTGTTTTGTCGATGTTCGATACCTGAGTCAAAAATGAACTTGTTTTAATTTCAAATTTTCTATGCGTTCAAAAGTCCATTATCTCAAAAATCATATTCAGGATTTTAATATCATAAATATCCATTATATATTTATTTATATCCAGTATATATTTTTTCAAAATATTCCATAACATTTGGAGATAGAAAATGAAATGCACTATTCATGGAGATGGAAACATGTACCAACGCATGAACGTTACTTTCATTTATTTTCCATATTTAAATTAATTAAAAAATTAATAAATTTGTATATTATAATTAAATTATAATATATATGTTATATATGTTACATAATTTCAATAATTCCATCATTTATATGTTCCATATAAGGCATTAATGAGAAAAATCACTTTGAAGGTGTTGTAGTCCGCACTTCCTCAAATGAAATTATCGTGTTTACACATCACGAAAAGAATAAAGGCATGTTGTATATAAAAATTAACATATAATAGAGACTATATAAATATAATATATATCATATAAAAATAAACTGTTATCTTAACAGCCACCATGAGAGGTGGTATGGGGAAATCAAATAACCATCATTTCATGAGGTAGTAGTTTGTCGTACAAATAAACATTATGTTTGTATCCATTAGATGGAGGTGTGTGTATGTTTGGTTATAATAATTATCATAAAAATATCCTAATATATTTAAGATACATTTTTTTATAAAATAAAATAATAAATAGAGTTTATGGGGTTGGGGAAGGAAAATTAATGAAAGAATCTTGGGAGAAGACATTACCTCAAATTAGGTAACTCCTTTGGATTTAAGCTAAAAGGAATTCATGAATTTCTTACTAACAAATGTAAGGATTATAGGAGGGATAAAGGGATGTTTTTATCTTATTTTGGTAGAGTTTGGATGATCCATGGGGCTTGAGAGTTGTGAGTAAGAGATAGAGGTGATTCCCTTTTATAAGAGGGAGGAGGGGCACTTTAGGAAGGTATTGGAATATTATTTTACTATAAAATGATTTTCTTTTTAAAACTTTCCCAAAGTAATTTATTTCAAATATAATATGATTTTTAGTCTAAAAATTCTCACCAATTTTATATTATAATATTATAGGTCACAAATTTAATCCAATATTTTATCTGTAACCCTTAGTTATCTAATTTAACTCTTACCATTTCTTCTTGTATATTCATACTATATGGTTAATATTATTACTATAAAATGACAATAGAACTTCAAGTGGTTCATTAATTACATTATAAACATTATCTATGTCATTTGGCCGAATATTAGATTTTTAGAACTCTTATATCATTTAATAAAATAATATTGTTCTTAAAAACTAATTTATGTCAATTTTTATACTATTCATATCAAGAGTTTTTAGAAAATCTATAAATACATAATTATTTTGAAAAAAATTCATCGATTCAAAGATAACAAGTCATTATCTTCCATAAGATTCACGTATAGCCTAAAAATATTCATAATAAATTTATTTCAATATTTATAATCTCATATATTTAAATAATTCATTAATAATGGAATCACTACATTGTCATTGTGTCATAAATATATTTATTTATTTCATGTCTAAAAATTATAAATAAAATACCATGATATAGAAAATATTTATATATTTATATTTAATATTTATAGTCAAAAATATCACTTATATTACCCCATATAAAAATTGTTTTAGTAAAAATATACATGTTTATGTTATATTTTTCTTTACATTAAGTTAATTTTTATTAAATGTCATTTTTACATGAAATTGGCTCCATGGGGACCCAAAATAGACCCAAGGATTCCCATGGTTGGACATATCTCATAAAATATCATTATGATGCATGTAAGGGTAGTTTAATATTAGTATAAAATTATTTTTTACCCTTATTTACAAGGCTTACTCTTTAACCATGGTAAATAAAATAATTACTGAAGTTGCTTTTCATAATTTCAAAAAATAAAAGGTGCCTATTTACATTATTTGGACCTCCTGGTTAAAAATATGGAATCTATATTTTCCAAATTAAAAAAATAAGTCAAATTAATTAATTAAAATTTAATACCTCTTGTCAAAACCAAAAAGCAGGTTTTGAAGAAGTAAAAACTATCAAAAGACTAGCATGTGTTTATGTCAAATTTGTAAGTGAAATTACATCCAATGAACAACATTGAATTAAATGATAAAAACCTAATCCAATTATACAATATAATAAATTAAAATGAAAATATATCTATATAAATATATTATATTAAAATAAATTTTTGAATAAAAATGCAGAATTTTTTCAACTATTCATAAAAGATGAACTTTTTCAGGAAAAATACCAAAATATCATCCAAAGTAAATTCTGATGTCCCAATTTGGTAAATAAGTTTATTTTTTCAAATATAACATATAAACGTTAAAAAATCATTATTTAAAAAGTATTTTCAACCAAAAGACGATAAAACTACTTTTTTAGAAAAATTCTTCTTTTATCTGAAAATTTCGAATGTTTTCTTATATAAAATATAGAAGACATATAAGATGAATTTAAGACATTACATTGAATATATATCATATAATTTTTATAAAAATATATAGAGAGTGATGTGAAAACAAAATTATTCTCTTTTAAATGGGTTTTCATAAAAGCACATCCTTTATATTCAAATGGTTTTTATTTTAATTCCTAACAAATTGGGTAACCATTGAATCATTATTTAAACATATATAAACCATATTTAAAAATTTATTTATTACTATTCATTCCTTAAATTCTAATTACTATACGTTAACTACCATTTAAAATAATAATATTATTATTTTATTATATTTTGGAATAACTCAATGTTTTTTACAATGTAAGATTTAAGGGAAACCCATTATTGTCTGTCGAGTACGCTATCAAAAGATGTGTCCCCTATAATATAAAATTGATATATTATTCATAAGTATTAATATAAATAAAAACTTACTATTCAATAAATATGTGGGTCATTACTTCTTTCTCCCCTTTTTGAAATTGTGTCCTCTCAATTTTTAAATTGGGCTCAGAAACATCATTGAATGTCCTACATTGAAATAAGAGTCAATAAAACTATCGATTTAAAGGATACAAAGTGAAGTTTAAAGATCACCTAACATAACCCATGATAGGATTCTATGTAAGAAAACATGGATATAGAATAGAAACTAACCATCATGTTCTGATGGAGAGTGGTAGAAAAAATTATTACGAGAAAGTTAACCACTAGAAAATTACAAACTTATGATAGGTTAAACGGTTATTGATTTGCCAGTAGGAAAAGTAAACACACACATTTTTTTGTGTTCCTTTTCATAAAGTTGAAAAATTTATTTTGGATATTGACTAAGAATGTAAGGAAATATACTTACTTTTCTAGTAAAGTTTTATCCTTAAATAATCTTCTTCCACAAACTCATCTTTTCTACAAATGATGAGTATTAAAGATGAATTGGTCAAACCAGAAGTGCTAGAATCAATTATAGAAAATCACATATATCACAAAAGATGACCTACGTATTTCCCTTGTCTTTAGACATTAACCAAAACCAAAATGTTTAATAGAATATTAGATAATATTTAAAAAGGTTAATCCTTTATAAAAATAAATAATACTCTTAACCTCCAAAATATAACAAGAAATAACCAAAGTTCAACAAAGACCATTAAACACACAATTTTCCTTAAAATTACTCAAAATAATACAACCAAGATTGAAAATTAAATTCATAAGGATTTGATAACATTGATTTCCATGATAAATATTACCATTAATCTCCAGGTAACATTGACTACTCTTAAAGTCTCTTACTAAAAAGTAATTAACCTAATCACATATTATTTATGATAGGTTAATAATTTCCATAAATTACCCAAATAGACATATGTCCACAATAAAACATATATTATTCCGAATTAAAATTTCAACCATTACTTCACAAATTAAATCCCATAGTAGTCTATTTTCCTTAGGCATATTGTGTTCCAAAAAGAGTTAACGTCTTCCAAAATAATATTTATCACCTAATCACCAAATCATTTTATTTTACTAAGGATATATATTGGATAAAACATTAGTTCCCAAAATCAACTTATTCTTGATCCATAAAAACAGTTAAATAAAAATAACATGTCATACTAACAAAGGACTACACAGAGACTAGTTGTAAGAGATGAGCCCTTGTTTCCTTATAGTTGTGGGTTCCATTCTTGTGGCCTTTCCAAACACGATGGGTTAACACCCATATTGTGGGTTGTCTGTTTTTATAAAACTCCAAAATAACCCTAACATATCTTAACCTCAATGATTTTCATATACCTATCATTTTTATCCCCACTCATAGTGACCTCAACATCTTTATTTATGGAGTATTATAAATATTGACTTATTTTCCATCTTGATATGATAAAATGACATTATTACCATAGAAAGAACATTGTACCTTTATCATGGTGTCCACTGGGTTTCATCTCCATCCTGTTCACATATATAAAAGGTCCTTGCTTTGAAAAAATGATTTATAGATCCTTCAAAATAAATTTCTTCCATTTTCCAAAAAAACCTAGTACAAATTGAGTCATGTGGGTGTTCAAAGAAAAATTGTTTCGAAAAATAATCATGTATGACAAATAATTTCAAAACATCTAATAGAACTTTATTTTTATAAAATAGTTTCACTGAGATTGATTTGAAACATCTGATCGATGGTCCTTTTAAAATACCATAAGTATTTGCTGAAAGACAATATTTTAAAAGATAATATAAATAGGAAGAAAAAGGGTCTCCATATTCAACACCATTCTCAAATTTATAATACGCTTCAAAATCTTACGTTAAGGTAAAATATTTGAAAATTCCTTTAAAATATTTATCTTTCTTGAAAATATGAGAATATTGAAAATATAGGATTTTATTAAATGCAACCCATGATCCACAATGGTATCAAGGTATAAGGGAGGTGCCTCATATCTAAAAAAACTTCTTGCAAGATATTTGTATTCTAAAAAAAGTTTCACAAACATCCAAACATGGATTTGTAATAATTATTTCAAGCATGTCATTAGAAATAGATAGGAATTTTGTTTGAGATCATTCTTCCTTCCATTTTTTACCGACTTTCCTTTATCTTAAAAAGTTATAAAAAAGTATTCTACTAAAATTAAAAATTTAGAGACTAACCACGTGTTTAAAAAAATCTATTAATCCCTAAATTTTTCTAAACTGTCCTATGATACAAACTATAAGACCCTAACCTGAAACATTACATAATCTTTAGATAAGTCAAGAATTCACATTTAGGATGTTTTTAGGTTTATATTTTTAAAGAATTATTCCATAACTATTAAATTACATCTCAAATATTACATGTTATACACTTATACTCTAACCAATTTTTTCAAAATAGTAAAACTCATTAAATAAAAGAAAAATTATTCTCTTGATAAAAATCTACTTGAATTCTTACTTTCTCTTACCCCTCCTCATACACTATGAAAAAAAATTCAAAAAAAGGACGATAAGAAAAATCTAAGGAATATAAAATATGTAAACAAAGATTTTTTCTAACAAAATATAAAAATCAATGAAACCATACATTTAAATCAAAAAACATATCTTCTTTATCATACCTCATAGAAACATAAGATTTATGAATAACTAAAAAAATCATAAATCCTAAAAGTAACTTGTGTCATCCATAACATACATACATTGTATCTTTCACAGCTACATAGGGAGTTATGTTTGGAATACCCATTATAGTATATTCCTTAAATCTCTTAGTAGAAACATTAACGTTTACTTATATCACATTAACCAATGAATTGGAAAGATATCTCGGGCTCACCCACCCTCTATTTATCATGGAACCACCCGTATATGTATATAATACCCTTGAACCATAACAAAACCATAACACGTAAAACAACCATAAATGAAATATAACATTTCCACATTGCAATAACAAGACATTAGTTCAATATATTGACATAATCAATTCAAAATAAAAACCAATTTCAATACCAAAATGCATAAAAAAGGTATATGGTATTTATTTTCCTTTTAAAAAACATTATGGCATTTTGAGAAAGCCTAATATCAAATAATTCTCATAGCGGAGGTATGGTCATTGTCACCGCGTACGTTAAAAAGAAACATTCCTATTGTCATTTAGAAAAATGCTTTGTAAAACATAAAATTACTCCTGAGAACCGTAGAATTAAATTAAATGAAAAAATGTATAATTATTCCTAGTATAAAATAAGGTTATGTATAAACCAAAATATTCCTCAATGATATGATATTGAGTTAGAATCCTTTATGAAAATTCAACAGCCTACCAACGACACATAAAAAATTTGAAAATAATTTGATGAGAGATAAAAGGGTCCCACATCACATGGACATAAAATTTATAGTAATAAAGATATAGATAAACATATCACAACATTAGAAAATATAAATTAAAACACATAACATAAAATAGTTCTTTGACAAATAGAGGAAGGTGAAGGGTTCCCTTAACTTGAGTCTAACTTGTCTTGTTCGTTCTTTATTTTCTTGAATATTAAACTCAGTTTAATTTATAATTGCGTCAGAATATTTTTCAATTTTATTATTCATTTTATATTACTTATCATCATTTTATAAAAATTATATAATTATTTAAGTTCATATTGGTCGTTTTGTCGATGTTTGGTACGTGAGTCAAAAATGAGCTTGTTATAATTACAAATTGTACATGTGATAAAAATTACATTATCTGTAGAATAATATTAATGATTTGAATATAATATATGCCTATTATATATTTATTTAGATCCAGTATATATGTATTCAGAATAGTCAATAATATTTGGAGATAAGAAATGAAATGCACTGGTCATGGAGATTGTAAGTTGTACGTACTCATGAATGCTAGTTTCATTTATTTTTCATATTTAATTTGATTAAAACTAAATGATACATATGTATATTATAATTAAATTATAATATCTATGTTATATATGTTATATATGTTCATTAATTACATCTTTTATACGTTCCATGTATCGCATGAATGAGTCACATCACTTGGGGGGGCGGTGGTCTACACTTCCTCAAATGAAATTATAATCTTTACACATCATGAAAAGAATAATGGAATGTTTTAAATAAAGATTAAAATAGAATATTGAAAATTTATATATAGTATATATCATATAAAAATATAGTTCTATCACAATTTCCACCTTGAGAGGTGGTAGAGGAAAATCAAACAATCATCATTTTGTGAGGCAGTAGTTCATCGTACAAAGAAACAGTATGTTCGTATCCATTAGATGGAGCTTTGTGTTTGTGTAGTTCGAATACTTATCATTAAAACACCCTAGTGTATTTAATATAATATTTTTTTTATAAAATAATATAATAAAGAGTGTTTATATGGTTGGATAAGGAAAATAAATGAAATAATATTGAGAGAAGACATTACCTCAAATTTGGTAACTCATTTGGATTTAAGCTAAAAGGATTTCTTAAATTGCCTTCTACCCAAGGGGTGGATTGTAGAGGGAATAGAGATATTTTGGGAGATTATTTGGACAATTTTTGGAAAACCCATGGGGCTTTAGTTGTGTGATTAATGGTTAGAGCTGATTCTCTTTTATAAGATGGAGGATGGTCACTTTAAAAAGGTATTGAAATATTATTTTATTATAAAATAATTTTCGGTTTCAAATGGTTCCAATGTCATTTATTTCCAAGATAAGAAGCTTTTGGGTCCAAATCCTCTCAACCAATAGGATTTAGACAGTTATAGGTCCCAAAATTAATCTTATCTTTTAGCTTTAACCCTTAGTTAACTAATTTAACTCTTATCATGTCTTCTTGTATATTCATACTATATTGTTAATATATTTACTAAAAAATGAAAATAGAACATCAATTGGTCCATTAATGAAATTATCAACATTAACTAAGACTTTTAGAAAAATATAAGATTTCTAGGACTCTTATATCATTTAATAAAATTTTATTTTTAAAATAACTATTTTATGTCAATTTTTGTACAATTCATATCATAAATTTTTCAAAAATCTATAAAAACTTGATTCCTTCTAAAATAAATAATTATTTAAATGATAACAAGTCATACCATCAATAAAATTTGTTTATGGTATAAAAATATTTGAAATAAATTTATTTCAATATTTATAATCTCATTTATTTAAATCGTTAATTAATAAGGGAATTACTACATCATCATTTTGTCACAATTATATGGAATTATTTTATTTCTAAAAATTTTAAATAAAATTCGATGATGTAGGAAATATTTTTATCATTATATTTACTATTTTTAGTCCATATGATCATTTATATAACCCCATATAAAAATTGTTTTAGTAAAAAGATACAAGTTTATGTTACATTTTTCATTAACTTAATTCTTATAAAATGTAATTTTCACATAAAATTGGCGTAATGGGTCCCAAAATCGACCTAAGGATTCCTATTGTCAGACATATCTCATCCAATAGGAATAGTACACGTGTTACAGTAGTTTAATATTATTATAATATTATTTTTTAACCCTAATTTAACAGATTTAGCCTTTAATAGTTGTAAATAAAATAAATACAGAAGTTAGTATTCATAATGTCTAAAAATAAAAGGTACCTATTTAGAAAAATTGGACCTCAGGATTCCAAATATGGAATCCATTTTTCAAAATTCAAAGTACATAATATTTAGTAATTAATTTAAAATTAATTCATGTTGTTAAAAACAAAAAGCATGTTTTTAAGAATTAATAACTATCAAAAGATTGATATTTGTTTACATGAATTTTCAAAGTGAAAATACTTAAAATGACAAAAATTGAATGAAATAATAAAAAAATAATCCAATTATACATTAAACCCAATTAAAAGGACAATGTGAATATATTAATAAATTATATGAAAAGATAGTTTTGAATTAAAATGGAGTGTGATTTCCATTATTCCTTAAAAAATGAACATTATCAGAAAAATAACAAAATTTCATCCAAATTAAATTTAGGTGTTCTTATTCTATAAAAAATATTATTTTGTTAAATAGAAAATATAAAAGTGAAAAAAAAAATTATTTTAAAATGGCTCTCCATCAAAAGGCTGTAAAAGTGCATTTTTAGAAAAATACTTCTTTTATCTGAAAAATTGAATTTGTTCTTATATCATATATAAAAAAACATATAATATGAATTTAAAACATAATATTGAATATATATCTTATATTTTTCATAAAAATCTATAAATAGTTATATGAATACACAATTATTCTCTTTTAAATAGGTTTTCATAAAAACACATCCTTTATATTCAATTGGTTTTTATTTCCATTATTAATAAATTTGGTGACCAATGAATCATTATTTAAACATGTGTAAACCATATTTAAAAATTCAGATGATACTATTCATTCCATCCATTCCAATGGCAAGTAATTAAATACAATTTAAAATATTATTATTATTATTATATTATATTTCGGTATAACTCAAAGTTGTGTGAAACATAAGATTTCGAGGAATCCCATGGTTGCGTGTCGAGTACTCTATTTGAAGAAGCGTCCCCTTTAACATAAAATTAATATCTTATTCATAAGTATTAATATAAATAAAAATATATTATTCTATAAATACATAGGTCATTATATCTATCTTTGAGTACAAACATTTTATAAGATATTTCCTATTTTAGGAATCTTTCATATTCAAATACTTTTCATACACACAGTTCCATTGGTGTCTATCTATGAGAAATCATTCTTTGTTTTATGACTCATGCATTTTTTATATATATATTGGTTGTTTATATGTAATTATTTTTGGTTTGATTGGTTTTTTATTCATTATTGGTATGTAACTATTTTAGGTTGATACATAATAAAACCAAAACTATTTTTAAACATGTCTACCCAGTTTTAGTCACCATCCCATGGAATATTAGAGGTGGGATTGGGGTAGAACACTTATTTTACTGCTATCCTATGTATAGGACTTTGGGTAAATTTCTATCATTATCAAACCCTAAATAAAAATTATATATACTAAATAATTATTAATTTATTATTTATTCAATAAATAAATAGATATTTTATTCACTAAGTTGATAATAATTTTTCGTTAATATTCAACTCAAATAATAAGTGATTTAATTTATGTGATAAAATTAACTATAACAATTTCTATTCCACAAATTCTGAATGATATATTTTATTAATAATAAATACAAATTTAATTGAACTATGGTTCTTAATATGCTTAGTGTGTGACCCTCTAGTCTTTTTTATTAGTCGCATTATGTGGTTTTTCTGAATGATTAAATTCAATTTCTACGAACATAACAAGGAACCCATAGAGAGAAAAGATAATTTAAAATTGAAATGAACATAATAAGAAATATCATTGTGTAATGTAATCACATTTTCATGATATCACTTCATCGGGGTTTCAAACCTGGGTCATCCACCTATATGGTTTATATACTCTCTTTTACAACACGATTTGAAAATGTTGATAAGACACATTTTCCATAGAATTAATCAAACAATTCATTTTAAATAAAATTTAATTAGATTTATTTTTTATTAACATGGATGGTACAAATTCTTTATTGTATTATTCATCCAATGTCAAATAACTTATGATGAACCCAACATATCATGCCTTAATTTGAGCACATGATTTCATAGTTTTAATCAATACATAAATGTGTTTGATTCATGAAAAACATAAATAATAATATCAACTATAAATACAAATACATTAGTTCATAGATTTTAATACTCAGTGAAAAATATAAAATAATGATATCTTATTGCATGGTTTGTCCTCATAACCTCTCATCTTAGAGATTTCCATGTTCAAATTTCATGAGAAGAAGTCTCAATGTATTATGATCCTCTAACACATGGTTGAAAAACATCATATGCTTCTTATGAAATGGATTTCATCGAAACCATATAACATATGTTTAAGAATAATATCATAGCATTGTACGGTTCTAATTATATAAATGAAATTTTCTAACCTTTTTATATGATAAATAATCTAGCGACATTATCATATTATAGTTATCTAGGAGAACACCCATCATTGGATAAGATATTTATTAATATTTATGTATTTGAATATATAGATAATAAAACGAATTACTTTTGATGGTTCCATTGATATAACACTAAAAGATCCCACTTTAACTAGATACAACTATTAAAAAAACTAGTCTACTGAATATCACATGATATCTATTATTATACTAAGATAAAGCTTTATTCATTAGGTATTTCACATTATCTTCCACTAAAACACTACTTAACATGTCCTCTCCCCTATGGTAAAAATACATCAATAGGTGATACTTCAAACATATAAGATTCGTTCATTGATGTGGCCTTAGATATTTGGAATGGACCAATATTGCATTATTATCACTATATAGTGTGACAATATCATTAGTATTAGACACTATATCAAAAATTATAAGAATTGTTTTTCCATACTACTTCTTTATCTATATCTGAAGATGAAATATGCTCAAAAGTTGTAATATAATTTTGGACCATCAGTTACATTAAACTCTTCTAACAGATTGTGCCCCGGTTGTTGTAGAAGACATACCCTGATTCTAATTTTATATTATTCTATTTTGTAAGGAATCATGATTCTATAAATCCCTATATAACCAATTATTCATCTCTTGCATAAACTTGGAACATATTCTTTATAAACCTAATATACATGGGTATAGTTTTTACATCCACCAAATATAGCTCACTAAGGTTTTCTGTAAATAATACTACAATTCTAAATACATTTGGGATATCAATCATGGTAAGTATCATAGAATAAAAGATAGATCTTATTATTGATGTGTGAGTAATAATTCCCATTCTCTCTCTATCTCTTATTGTTTTTGATGGAATATTTTTTAAGAGGGATGAATACCATGTGATTATAAAAAAATTATCTTAGACTATTCTACAATGAATATCATTATCATCTTGTTGATTTT
The DNA here is from genome assembly GCA_963277665.1 of Viscum album. Lineage (NCBI taxonomy): Eukaryota > Viridiplantae > Streptophyta > Magnoliopsida > Santalales > Viscaceae > Viscum > Viscum album. The sequence goes on along the minus strand of OY728132.1, from coordinate 1,841,813,509 downwards.
TGAACCCCAACATAGTCCAATAATCCTCTAAGATCAATCATAAATGATGTGGATCATTGGAATGTATGTTTTTCCCCTAAGTCTTCCATGAAAAATCATTTTATTAATCATTTCCTAGTTAACTGTAAGATTGGTATCTCATTTCCTATCGGTAATATATTATCAATATATACTACATGAAAAAACATCTATAGTCACACTAAACCGCTTGTAGAAATACATATCACGTTCATTCTTCATGAAGCTAAACTACATTATACCTTAAAAAATTAATTCATCCTGATCAGGATTCTTTATGAAACCAATAAATCTCCCTTTATTACTTTTATACCTTATTATCATCCTTTAGAATCACAAATACAATAATTTACTTCATATATACATCTTTCACCATGATCATTTTAATGAATGTTGTTTTGATATCCATTTTAAAAATCTCATCATCATGATAATCTAATAGAGAAATAATAATTGTGATAAATATCATCGTAGAATGTAGTGAAAAGATTTAATCATATATAATAAATTGACATTTATTAAACTAATTAGCACTTGGCCATTCCTTATGAGTACTATATTTACCATCCTTGAATATTTTCAACTTGAATACCCATTTTTATCCAGTTATCCTCACATAATCTTAGTATATACTAAAACACTAACTTGGTTTTTTATATGGAATATATTTCTATATTCATTGATTATTTTTACCTTATAACTTTTGAACTACATACTACATCCTTATAGGATAAATGTACATCATTATAAACTAATTATTTTTTTACCTTCCTCGGTGACTAGAAACAAATATCTCACTAATTTTCTAACCTATCTAGTTCTTATACATTCTATTTGTGTCTCTGGAACAACTTATTCCATAGGGATTTTTGTAATTTCATACTATGAAGACTCTTGTCTATCTTGAGACTAGAATTCATAAAAGTCAATATTTCTCCCACTATTTCTTGACAAAATTAAATTTTATTCTAAGAGGTCAAATAAATAATATACCCTTATTTACTTAGGGTATACACATAGTGATTCAGGTATCAAGATTTTTTCTATAAATTTAATTAACATACACATCACATCCCCGCTAATGTAAATGTGAAAAAATTGTTTCCTTCCCATATATCTACGGATATCAAATATTTTATACAATTTTAATTGGATCTCAGGTTAATATTTTTGTTTTATATTGTAATGAAAATCCCCAAAATGATAGTGGAATACATGTTAGACTTATCACTAATCTCAAAATATTCAATAAGGTGTAATTTATAATTTTTCTATCACCATTCCACTATGTAGTATGAGGAGGAGTGAGTTGAAATAGAATCCTAAAATCCCTTAAATAATCAATGAAGTCTTGGTAAGGATACTCTCCTCAATAGTCATATTGGAGATTCATTATATTTTTAACAAGATGATTCTTTACACCATTCTTGTAATCCCTAAAATTATACAAGTAATTAGACTCGTACATCATTATGTAGATATATTCAAGTCAACTAAATTCACTCATGAACAATATGAAGTAAGAGTATACACGTCTAGCATAAATAGGAAATGATCCACATTTATCAATATGAACTAATGACGAATATATGTGTCCCTATTATACTTTAAAATCAATGGGGATTTAGTCAATTTTCCTTGAAAACAAGTATTACATATATATAAGGCCCATAATTTAAAATAATATAAATACTATTATTGATATATCATTTTCAAATGCTTATTTTTTATAAGACCAAGTGGGTGATGCCATAACATGGTTTGATATGAGTCATGTGATCTTGATTCATTTTCAATATTCAAGCATGATTTTCATATTCTATTATATAAAGTTAATTATTTAAATGCACCACCTTATTTAATATGATATATTTATCAAATCTGAAAATCTTATTTTTGAATATAAAAAAATACTTCTATATCTAAACTAAACATTGATATAGTGTTTTTTATTACCTAAGGAACATAAAATAATTCTTCATAACTATAATCATTCTTAACAGATGAATGACATGGTAGTCTCAAATATAAAGTACTACCAGTATTTTTCTTATGAAAGCTTAATGATCCACTTCACCTATGAAAACCCTCTAGATTTTTCTAATATAACTACTTTTTAATTTTATTAGTAGAAAAAAATTGATGAAACCCCAATATAGGTCCCACACCAATTATCCTCAGATTAGAATCCAAACCCAAGGAATCTTTGGAATATTATGCATCACTCATAAGGATCATTACTATAGATAAATACCATTGAGTTAGATATAACTCTAGTTATATGAGAGGAATAATTAGATTAATCCACATCCAAATTTTTTTTAACACTATAGGATATAACTAGGTTGGAATTTATCAGATAGATGATAATGGGGTAGATAAAAAAATAGACACATCACTTAATTCAGTCCTATTAAACACCAAGAATATCATGATCATCCATACCAAAAAACAAGATCCAATCCCATTGAAAATTTATGGAAGAAATTACTATTAGGATAAATTCTTAGCTTTCATCTCCATGGCTGAAAATTGGTTCGTTAATGACTTGATAAATAACTCTAAAACTCATATGATGACCACCTCCTTTAAGATTCAAATAGATTCCTCAACAACTAGACAACCACATCTGAATAAGGAGTTAATGAATTCTAATAAGAAAAAGTAGGAATGAAAAAAGTATGACCACCTTACATGGATACTATCTAGGATAAATAAATTTTTTATTAATTTTTTTTCATTTGGATATTTTCTATAATGAAAGATTCTAGAGAATATTATTCTCTGGATCAAAAGGAATTGAAACAAATTCCTGTGTTTATTTTGTTAAGATCATTTCCACATTGATTAGCATGGATCTAAAATGACAACCCATGAGGCACTTCCCCTAAAATTCCATACCTATGAATAGTAAATAGTAATAGAAATCCATCTCCACCCATCCATATTGAGGATAAATTCCAACACCCTTACCATAAAAAAATGAGAAAAAATATAATAATAGAAGATAAAATATGGTCTTGTTTGATAATTTTATTCTAAAATAGATCCCCCAACACCAAATGAATGAAACTATAGTAGTTTCATAATTCTAAAACAGCTCCATGGGGATACATCTTTATTAAAGGTGATATCCATAAAAGATAAATACTCTATATCAAGTAATAAATAATTTAATATAACACTATTATTTTAAATCCCAATTCAAAGATCATTAATATGAATCACATTACATAGATCCAATATTTGTATATAAATGATCGTATTAAAAGTTTTATATAAAATTTAACTTTAAGATATTGAGATATTGTATTTGATAACAAATACACATGAATCATTCTCTTGATTTTTCATTGGGGATCTATTATTTATCCATTGGACTTTTTTCCACCTAAAAACTCACTATATATTATTCCATATCCTAACCCAAGATCATCTACCTATTGGTATGTGATTTTAATTGTGTCATAGACTTGTAACAATTCTTGGTAATTTTTTCGTTTCCTATACTCTTCTCCATGACATGTATTGAATGTTTTTCTAGCTTTATATCCTTATACTCTTTGAAAATAAAAATAAAGAGATATATTTGAATCATATAAATATTTTTAATATTATAATTCTCAAGAAAACTAGATAATCTCTAAGGAAGTGAGGCAAACAAATTGTATATGTAAAATTACGCAGGTTGATTAAATTCATGAATTTTCAAATTCTAAATGTAAACAATTATATCAACTATATAAGGACTAGCTAGTTTACATTCCCTGGGATTTCACAATAATATATCCTTAGAGATATCATACATCAGTTGTCTTATTTTCTCCTCGTAATGATCTTGGATATGAGACAACATGTTTTAGGTATCCATGTTTTCATGTATCTTATAGAGACCACTATTCATAAAAGACAACAAGAGGCATTGAACAACCAATGAATAATCTATGTGTTTCAAGGAGACATAATTATCCCACTCGCATCCCTCCTTATAGTGATAATTAGGAACTATGGAATCTATCTTTCAAAATATAAACTCTTACATAGTACAATATAAAAGGGTGTATACCACTCATTGATGTTCAACACGATAAGAAGATTATATTTATCAAATATAATTTTCAAATATATTGTCTTGGTCATAGGAAATTAAATTTTTTTTAACAAATAAAAATGTATTCTACATTTCTATATTTATTACTAAGAATGATTTAATAAAGTTTATTTTATTATACTCACACTATTTTACCCCAAACCAATATATAAGAAATTTTGATTCAGAATATTTCAACACATGGATATTTAAGTATAGGTAATCTATATTCCACCAAAAATAACCCATATGGTGGCCTTATCAAATTAAATGAAGGTATTTTGGTTGGTGTTATTTCGAAATGAATTAACTTGTATAACATTATTCTATTGATGAGACTCCCCAGTCCTGAAATCCAAAAATCATATTTTCTCAAAAAAATCCTTGAATATTCTTCATGTCTTTTAAATAAAACTAATCTTGATAATAACATGGCCAAGTTTCCATAAAAATTGTTATAATTATAGAATAATTAAATGAATCATAACAATATCTAGAATAATAATTTAATCTATGGTTTCATTCTAATTCAACTAATTAAAGGATATTCCTAACATAGTATTTTCCATTAGATATTTTTTTACCATATGCATAAATATTCATTATTTTAACCTCTGAAAACTTATCCATATTTTTCATAATTTATATAATTTATTAACCAAGTGTGGTAAAATAATTTATACATAACACATTTATTTTATTCTATCTTATCATTCGTTTAATTTATTTACTTTTTCTAGTCATGTTTAAACAATAAATATACCTTGAATCACATAAATAAATTAATAACCATTATCTGATAAATTAAATAATTATATATAATGATCATGACATTTTAAATATTGGTAGGTTTATCAACTAGAAGATAATCTAGACATTGGCCCTAGGATATGTAACTTTTTGTGCCTAAAATTTGGCTAAAGTTGTATCACTTCTCCTTTAACCAATATATCTCCATTGTTGGTTCCCCTTCTGCTCAATCATGAACCACCTCCTTATATTGTGAGGTCTTTACTTTATATATTATTACTCACTCAAAGGTGTATTGAACTATAACTTTAGGGTTACATAAAATAATAAATGGACACATTGGTACTTATATAATAAAAATAAAGGGATGAAACACATATAATCATCATAAATTTGATAATATATATATATATATCAATAAATGAGATAAATAATTAAATTAAATCATAACTCAACAAATATATAGGTCGGTTTTAACACCCTTAGTTGTTGTTATTCTACAAATTTATTATGTATTATTAATTTATAAATTATTTTGGGTGTAAATTTTTATATTCCATGTTATTTTAGATGTTTTGGAAGGATTGGAAAGAGTGAATAAGTGTAATGTGGTCATGTAAACCCATGTGGGATTCCTAGGTGATTGTGTAGGATGAAATGGTGGTCTGGCGGTAGAAATATGGTTAAAGAAGATTTGGGTAAAAATCAAAACCAATCTGTGAAACCCCATTGATGTTTCATGGGTTTCCACAAAATTTTCACACACTAGGAAACTAAACTATGTGGTCATCATATTTTTTTAGATAGTAGTATCTTAGTGGTTGGAACACAATTTACCAAAAAATCTTTAACCAAATATTCTACGAAATTATAGAGAATTAAATTTTTATTTTTAACCTAAAACATTCCTTGAAATGCTAATTTCACTCCTTTTTGATAGGTCTCTTAAACTTTATTGGTAAATTTGTAAATTTAGGTGGTTTTATTCTCTTTAGATCTCCCTATTTTGGTTTTTTAGAGTGTTTTCCTAAGGATAGAAGGTAAGACACCACCATATCATTCATCTCTACTATACTCCCATTTTATCTTATTAATAAACCAAATTATAAAATTTAAAGGCCTAAATATTGTGTATGTGGTATATTTGGAATGGTTTTTTTCATGAACCATTATGGGTTAGTGTATAGACCTCATATCTACAAGGTCTAGTTGGATTTTATTATAGCGAGCTTGTTTAAGGTATTTGGATTCCTTATCAATATTCTTATTTAAATATTTTGGGATTAAATTGTTTTAAAGAGTTAATTATTTCAAATATATATATATATATATATATTTAAAAATACTAAAGTAAATATTAGTTAAATACTCTCTTGGTAGAAATTGGTTTTAGAAAAAGTTTTTGGGAAACACTATAAAAAGTTTCATAAAATTCCTAATCTAAAATTTGGATTTAATATGATTCGTTTGTTCATGGGAAAAATTTGGTTTTGATGTGTACTTAGTGAGAGTGTGTGTGTTGTAATTTTATTGATAAAATTTGAATTTTTAAAATTTATTTCTAAAACATATGTTTTGGTGTGTGTTCATGGTGTACATAAATGGGGCCTTCTGGTTCAAACATGGTCGTTAGTTTTTCATTTATGGTAATATTTGAGTATACAACCAAGGGACAAATTTTTGAAGGGATAACAAGTTTCAACTAATAATTCTAGTTTGTTAGGATAGTCTCTCTTTTTGTGGGATGCATTGGGTTCCTAACATGGCTTTCAGTGGGGATGGTTTTGTATACTGCATGGATGTGTGCATGCATGGAATTAGTTCTTTAGTCATGGTGTGGAATACTTTATGAAAATAATAAATAAAAAAGAAATTTAATTTTGGTGTGAGTTATAAATATTTGTTACTTTGGCATGTTCATTGTATTATTATTCACACGTGGTTTATTTAAAATGTGAGAAAAATTTTCATGTTTAAGTAGTTTATATGGGGAGTCTATGGGGTATTTCCAATAGGTTTTGTATTCCCACCCACTAGTTTATGAATCTCGGTGTGTTTAATAGCTGGGTTACTGGATGTTATATTTTTGTGTTGGACCAATGAGATTTCAGTTAGCACAATGTAGACCATGAGAGTATGAAGTTTTTTCACCTTGTAATTCACTTTTGATTCTTATGTCTTATCAACTTATTATGTATTATTTATAGTTTTTGTGACTCTGATTATTTTTTATATGATATGTATTAGATTTTTTTATTTTTTATTCATACATCATATTTGTATTGTATTAAAGTTACCAACTACATGGTGTTTTATTTGAAAGTTACAATTATCTTATAATGGTTTGGTGTAGCCCTATAAGTTTATTTCAATCACTTCGAATCTAAGAGATTAACCTAAGGTTAGTGGACTTTTGATAAAATATAATATGATGGGTAGAGTCTGGATGTTACAAATTGTATCAGTTTGGTACAATCCATCACTTAGGATAGTAATCATGGACATGGGATATGTTAGGACTTTAAATATAGAGTAAATAAATTAATGTATAACCTATTTATATCAAACATCATGTTACCAGTGTAATCTAAGTACTAAAGGTGTTTCTAAACATTTATAGTAATGTTTTTTAACACAATTTCATGTGTTTATATGATCATAGTGTTATATAATACATTCTAAAGAAACATCCCACTAGGGATCGAGCTGTCATAAGATATTTTGTGGATTATTTATTTGTGATTTTTACATGATATCCATATTTATGAAATTATAGGTTGTATCAATTAATGAAATTGTAAGTTTATAATAAATGGTTTCAAGAACATGTTAATGTATTTTTTTCTCTATTTTGTTTGTTAATTGTTGATAGAATTGATTTGTGATTATTTATTCCTAGTTCTTTATATTCTTAAAGGTGTGTGAAAATACTGTTGAATTTGAACATAAAATAGTAATTGATCTCGTTAGAATTAATTTATTAAAAGATAAATGGTATACCTATTATTCTAAGGAAGTGTTAAAATATTTAATATGATTATATATTTACTTTACCATGTTTTTAATGATAAGTTATGGGATTCCAATTTTTTCTTTATAAGACATTAAAATATTTAGTCTATATATTTTTGGTGACAAGTTCTAAGAATTCATGTGATTTTTGAGGCCCATTATGTCCCGAAAAAAAAATGTAAAAAAATATTAAAAATATATTATATTTTATGTGCTCTGTTTATTAAAGAAAATGGGATAAAAAAATATATCTCTCATATCAAAATATCAAAGACCATTCATGAGTCTAGAACATTATTTTAACCCTATGAGTGACCTTAAATAGGTTACCATGGGTTTCTGGATAAAATATTCATCGATAGTATGTTCAATAGATTATTTAATTGATTAGATTAATTAATTAATTAATTAACATAATCGAAAAATATATATCAAATACAAATTATTCCAAATTATTTATGGGTATGCTTCTTGTTCTTTTGAGAATTGAGAGAATATTATTCCTCCATATGTTGGTGAATCAAGATCTAATGACAACAACACTCTGGATCGAAGAAGATTATGATAAAGTGAAAAAATAACACCCCTCAATAATTGGTGAGAATGTTCTTCGATGATGAAAGAACAAATACCCTGGAAGGACTCATCATTGGTGAAGACCTTCTAATTTGATTAATTTTTTTTAGATATATCAATCCTTTTCATTGAACTGTTCCAATTAATGGACTTCACAAGTGCCCATGTATTGAATTTAAACTTATTATTCAATTTTTTCTATAGCCTAGGATCTATTAATTGTATTTAAGGGAAAATAATTCTATAAAAATTATTATTAAACCCTCGTTCTTTTTCCTTTCTCCCAAAAAGTCACTGTGTTACTCATATTTGGACCATGGGGTCGCAATACGACATTTCTGGGAAAGACTAAGCCTAAAAGGACCCCATGATTCACAATGGATTCACATGCAATGTATGGATTTCTAAATCATGGATGAAATTAGTCAGATTTTGGGTTGAGTTGAATCAATTTGATGATAATAATCCAAATCAGCAAGGGAGAAAGAGGACTAGATATATAGAAAGGTGTGACGAATATATGTGGGAAGAATCCATAATTGATTTTCAGCCTATAGAGGTATAGAATCACAAGATGAAGAAATATTCATTGGTTTCAGGAGGAAAGAAGGCCAAATTCAAATTTAGAGATTCTAGATAAGGCACATAGAGTTTAGATATGATAATTTTTTAAAAATGCAACTACATTTTGTGTGGTCTGAAGAACACATAGTGCATGGGATCTTAGTTGTGGTGGATATGGTTTTGTGGAATTATTGTATAAAACGTTTTTGGGAGCCCCACACACAATGTGACCTTATGATGGAATCATGAAGTATACTATAGGAGTAAATGGTCATGGGAACATCCAAGAGAGTGTCATGTATCAAAGTAAATAAACACTAGAAAAGTGCACGAACATTGTATGAAATAATTCTAAGGAACCCGTATGGATTGAATACACCCTGTAGTCCATCTTCGTACCATATATGGTTATATAAGAAATGATACATGTTCCATTAGGGGAATGTATTGGTGATGGAGAAGGATAACATGTTGTGTGGGTCCCATCACAAGTTTTATAGCCATTTTAATATTTTTTAGGAAACTTCAACCTCTCATATCACCTATGTTTAGATTCAAACATATTCCTGTGAGTACTGTATACTTAGTTTTTTTAACATAGAACAAGATGGTGGCCTATGATTTGGCCTTTTGAGATATGATGTGATATATTCTTAGTGTGATGCTTCTTGAAGTGATGTCTGATGACTGAAGTGATCAGGTAGGATCACAAAGGACTTTAGAGTGGAACCCTCCTATGGGTTAGGTTTTGGGTCCTCTATCTATTCATATATTGGAACCCTCCAACTATGATATGTAATGGGTCCTTTAACAATCCACTGAGTACCAACCACCTATGGAGATTGGGCATCGGTCCCCGACTATGAGAGTGGCACCCACCATCTAAGATGGGCTTGGGTCCACTATATACTACCCAAGTATAACCCTCCTATTGTATCAGGTGATGGTTCCTCCACATCTAAAGTAGCACCCTCTAGTGAGAAGGGTATGGGTCCTCTACAGACTACTAGTGTGGCACCCTCTAGCTATACTGGACATGGGTCCTCTATGGAACCCTATTTCTAGGATGGGCATGGGTCCTATATAAATCTAATATGTTCCACTCTCTTGTTTTAAAAGGGAATGGGTCTTATACCTAGATATTGTGTCCCTCAATTGTGTGGGAAATTGGTGAGGTGTCTCTTGACTTGGATATTTTTATAATGAGAAGACGTATGAAATTTTCAGCATTATTGATAGACTTCAAGAACGGTTGGAACTCTCTCATGGGATAGGCTTCGATACGAAGTTCCCCTTCTCTATATTTTTGTTTTTTTTGGTTTGATAATACATATATATATATATATTCATGTGGTTGGGTCTTGTTTTCTCTATTTCTTTGGGTTGAGATATTCATTTTCTATTCCTATCACAAATCTAAATTGTCCCCGTTCATCTATTAGGGTGTTCTATTGGGTTTCTATATACCCACCTCTATATGGGATCTTCGCCCACATGTCATGACTTATGCAGATAACAGATAGGTCACTGGTGACTTCTAAGTAGCATAGGTATACTTGGTGCATTAGACAGTGTACAATGGTTAGAGCTTCTAGATTGGGAGACGGGATCTATCAACACTTTTACTTTTCAGTTTTCTCAGGAAGGGAAATTTTTCCCATATTACTCTTATAGATTACATTATATTGCACTTGTAAACCCTATAGGTTTTTAATTCGTATTTTATATTCTAGTAGTTGCATCTTTTTGTTGTTATTCCTATTAAATTTTTCATTAACATGGTTGGTTGTGTGCATGCAGGTGAATTAAGTAAAGGCCTCCCAATTTAGATATTCCTTTTACTGCTTATCACCATCCTCTGGCCTATAGAGGTAGTTTTGGGGTAGTTTTGGCTTGATCCCCATTTTATTGGGTCATGAAAGATTGGTATCATATGTGGTTTGATCCTTGGGGTGGTGTTTGGAATATTCCCCTTATGAGGATTTTTTTGGGATTTAGGTAAATGGATTAAATGTTTCTGGAGTGTGGCTCTCAGTCCTTGGAACCTAGTGATAGTATGGGAGGCCAACATATCCATTCACAAGGGCCTTTACTGACAGCTTTTCAACTCGGTATACCAAGACATTAGTTGTAGGGATCACCGGTACATATATCATATAGGATTAGTTATTTGACAATCATTTTGGTTTCATATATCTATTATATATATATATATATATTCCCATATGACTTAGGTATGAATTGATTAATTTTCTTGATGCCTTCGTGGCAACAACTAGCAAGGTTACCGGTTCCAGATCCTGACGATGATGTGATGAGTGATGAGGCCTCAATTTAGGGTACATCTAGAGAAATCCTTCATCTGTGGGGATATGTAGTGTGACCCCCATCTATTGAGTAGAATATCTTTCCTACAATACAATATGAGTATGTCTGCAGTCTTATCACACTCTATGAGTTTCAGTACTAAATTATATAGAGGTTCCATGGAAAACCATATCCCTAGGTTGTAGAGGATCGGCTAGATTTAGTGGTCTAAGTTTTCACGTGTATCCGAACATTAGTGGATTGGTTTGTTTAATTAGAATATATACTTTTCCATGGAGAATTTTGGAACTAGTGGAGTCTTATTACCCAGATACACGATGATTTGACACTATCATGACCCAACAACCAGCAGTTGTTCCGTGAGGAGTACCACCCATCCTATTTATATTCAGTTTAGATTCAGGAGCATCTAGAGGTCTATAAGGGATATATGATAGTGGATGAGTATGTCGAAACGTTCACAGACCTTTCATGGTACTCACTTAACATGATCATAGATGCCTAATTCCAAGCATGGAAGTTTGATTAGGGACTTCACAGGCAGATCCAAGCCAGTGTGGTACCCTTGTTCATTCTCACCTATGATGGGGTGTAAGAGTGTGAACTAGTTATAGATATATTCCTATAGTAGGGATTCTATGTGGTTTTATCTTGTAGTGGGTGTCATATGGTATAGTTGTATGTAATATCTTTTAGGATCTACTCTATGGGATCTCGGTGTATGAGTTTTTCCCAAGATCTTGCTTGGGTACGTGGTCAGGGGTAGCAGAGAGGACCAGGGTGTCCTAAAGAGGGTATGTTTTATTATTGTGATTTGATAAGTCACATGGACCATCACTACCCAACTAGATGTGCTAGGTAGCATAGTTAGATAGATGATGTGCTACTATGGTAGAGGTAGAATATTGATCAGGGGTCTCCATGGAGAGGGCAGTGTGTCCCCTAGGGAGGTGGTTCTAGAAAAGGATCAGGTGGATCTCCAATAGGAGGAGTTATGTGTGGTGGAAAACACTATTAGATCATTCCACCACCACCAACACAAGGTTTCCCACGTCTGGTTGAGGGAGATAGCAGTAAAGGACCTGAATAGCTAGAAGCGATGGAGACATACGTCCTAGTGCCACATGAGGTGATTAGTGGTATGATTTATGTTTATTAAACTATTATGTTAGTTTTAATAGACATATGTGTGATTCATTCCTTCATCTATATACTTCTAGTGTGATTGTTGGAGATCCCAGTTGAGCCATTATCCGGGAAGCATTTTCTTGAGGGTCATATATGGAATGATTCTTATCTAACTTTAATCTTTTGGGAATATGATCTATCTCTTTGTGAAGAGAAATTCATGTGGTACCTTTTGATAAAAAAAATTGATCCACATGATTTCATATTTAGTATGGATTTTTTTTTCAATGCTACAATCTTATATTGACTCTCCCTACAGATATGTTAGATGTATTTTCTTTGATGGGATGAGACTTTCCATTACAGTCAAGAGAGATCGCATGGTAGGATGTTTAAGTTTTGCAGCATGAGGCTTCATCCCATCACCCATCAATTAGTGAGTGTAACCCTTGGGGAACAAACCAGTTCATAAATCTGGGTCCCTTTTTTCATTGAGTAATTTATGGACATCTTCCCTGAGGAAGTTTCAGGACTACGTCTAAGGTGATAGATGGAGTTCTATATCAACTTTCATCCTGAAACAAATCTAATAACTTGTGAGGATATTTTGATGGACCATACAAAATATCAAGAGTTTCATTTTCAGTTTGAGGACGTTTGACGGAAGGGTCTCATTCTGCCCAGTGTTTCCCCTAGGCATCTCCAATATTTTTTTATGAAAAAGTTGGATGGGTTCTTGTGGATTTTCATGGATTTTCACCACCTGATCCAGGACATAATAATGAATAAATACCTATTACTGAGGACATAAAACCTCTTTCAATAGTTGTGATGTGAGAGATGGTTCTCAAAGATCAGTCCCTAGTTCAGTTACCCCTAGTTCAGAGTTCATGAGGCTGATATTATAAAGTTGGAATTCTGATGTCGTATTGACACTCTGAGATCCTTGTGATTTCTTTTGGTGTGATTAATTCCCCCACCATGTTTATGGATTTTATAGACTAGATATTCTAGTCATAATTGGATCATTTCATGGTTCTCATCATAAAAAAGTACTTATATACTTTGAATCAGAGGAGGATCTTGAAGATAACTTGAGGATGGTCCTAGATTTACTTCAAGAGAACTAGATTTATGGTAATATCTTAATGACACAGTTATGGATTCATAAAGTTCACCTTTAGGGGAATTTAATTTCCTAGCATCATTTTGTCATGGAAATAGAAAAGATATAATTAGTGCTTTCATGGGATCCACCCAAAGGTGATTTGGAAGTGCATAGATTTATTATCTTGGTGGGGTAATACATAAGGTTTTTGGAAGACTTATCTAGGATTGAAGTCCATTTTTTAATTCCCTAATTCTTAAAGGTTATACTTTTGGATGGATTGATAAATTCTAAAGGTACTTGTTGGATTTGATGATAACTCTAGTGAGATATCCTTTATTGATATTTCCAAAGTAGTTTGTGGAGTACATAGTGTATTGTGATTCTTCATGAGATAGGCTCAGTTTCGTATTGATGTTGTAATAAGTATTTATAACTTACAGGTCAAGAAAGATGATACCCCTTGTGTATAACTATGTGACACACGACCTAGATCTAGAAATTGTAGTCTTATACCTGAGGATGTGGTGGAAATATTTTCAAGGACGGCACTTTATGGTTTACTCAGAATGTCGAAGTCTCATGTACGTCTTCACACAGGGAGACTTAAACCTGAGACAAAGGTGCGTGTTGGAGTTTCTAAAGGTCTATGATTTTGATATAGTCTATACTCTAGGGAAGGGAAACTTGGTAGTAGATTCCATTAGCTGAAAGTCCTTTGCTTATATAATGTAGGATGCTTTTGAGTAGTTTCTTTCCATGTAGTTTTCCCTGGTGGAGTAAGAGGGTGAAGATTTTCTTCGGTCAATTGTATTTACTCCTTGACTTCTCAAACATATCAGAGATTACCAGCTGGAATACATTAACATTGAGTTATTTTTTACTAAATTTCTATAATTAATTTTCCAGATCAATATTCTGAAGGATGTATTAACATAGTCATTTTCTAGGGATGGATAGTGGTCCCAATAATGATGCGGGAGGAGGTGATTCAAGAGTTCCACACATCTTCTTTAGTTGTATATACAATTGTAGTGAAGATGTAAAAAGAGATTTAATAGTTTTCATGTGGGTCCTTCATGGGATATATCCTTGGTTTGTTTTCTCTTGATGTCTCACATGTCAATACGTGAAGGTTGAGCACCATATTCTGGTAGGTTTGTTGCTGCCCCTTGAGATCTCAGAGTGGAAGTTCGATGGAATATCTATGGACATAATGATATGGATTCCATGAAAAATAATGTTTTTTGATTCCATATGATTCATAGTAAACCAACTCATGAAATTGACACACTTCTTTTTTATTAGAGATTATATTTTGGTAGAGAGTTTGGGGCTAACTTATATATAGGAGATTATTCTCTTTCATGCAGTTCCATTGAATATTACCATTCACCGTGATTTTTGGTTCACATAAAAGTTGTGGAGATGCCTGTAAGTGGAATCTGTGACCCATATGAGGATGAGTATATCCTTACATCCCCAGATGGATGGGAATACCAACCACACAATCCAGGCATTGGAGGATATGTTGATGGCATACATGTTGGACTACGATCGGAGCTGGGAGAATCACCTTCCCTTAGTAGTGTTTTCATACAATAATAGATTCCACTATACTATTGGAATGGGAACTTTTGAGGTCTTGTATAGGATACACTTTAGGTCACCATTGTGTTTGAAAAATATCGTAAAGGCATCTCTTATGGGTCCAATGGTTGGGAAGTCAATGATGGAGAAGTTATAGGTCATCCATGAGTGGATGAAGAAATCCCACAATAGGAATAAATATTACACTTATAGTAGTTGTAGTCCATTGGATTTTAATAAGGGATACCATGTTTTTCTAAGATTCTCCCCATAATGAGTATTGTAGATGTTTGTCTTGGTGGGAAAATCCACAAGGTTCATTGAAACATTCTAGATCTTTTAGAGTGTTGTCAAGGTTGTGTACTTCCTTTCCCTACCACCACAGTTGAAGAGGGTGCAGAACATCTTCCACATTTCGCATCTATGTTGATACATACATGACACTATGAAAGTTATAGACATGGGTGAGTTGGAAGTCAAGGATGGATCTTCTTTTTAATAACATTCTATGGAAATTATGGATTCACTGGCGAGGACCCTACGAAGATGGATCATGCACTTGGTTTTTATGTTGTGGTTGCATAGGAATGTGCGGGAGAGCTCCTGGGAGTGGAAAAACTAGATTTTTTCACAGTGTCCCAAGTTATTGGTTTAGTTTTTCATTTTGAGAATGAAAATCCTAAAGGATAAAATGATGTAGAGACCTTGTTTCCCTTTAAGGACTTTGAAATATTTTTTATAT
Organism: Viscum album; assembly: GCA_963277665.1. Taxonomy (NCBI): domain Eukaryota; kingdom Viridiplantae; phylum Streptophyta; class Magnoliopsida; order Santalales; family Viscaceae; genus Viscum; species Viscum album. The sequence continues at coordinate 1,841,797,603 of OY728132.1, read as the reverse complement.
ATTTGCGGAGTCAGGCACTGAGATGGTGAGAAATTCTTAGGCGTAGAGAACCCAGAATAAATATCATAAAAATTTTAAATATATTTTATATTGAATGAACACATTTTCTTAAATAAAATCGGATTAATATTAAATTAAATATCAGATCACAAATATGAGACCAAAGTTGAGTATGGAACAAGATGTTTCCCTTAGGCACGACCAAATATTGGTCGGTGCTATGAATTTGGATAAAAATATTTTGGATTTATGTTTAATGGATTAACTAATTTATTAAATTAATTAATTTTTTAATTAACCTAACTGAAATACATCTATAAAAACTTCATTATGCCAATTTTTTAAGGTTATCCACTTGTAGTAGGGATAATAGGGTGTATCTTCTTCCTCCCTCTGTTGGTGAATCAAGATCCAAAGATGATGAGACTATAGATCAAAGAAGACCAAGAACATGATAACAAAATGACCCCTCTCCATCATTAGTGAGTGTGTTATTCAATGTAGAATAATATAATATTCCCGACAGACTTTTCATTAGTGTAATCAGTCTCATTTTATTATATTTTTTGATTATGATCAATCCATTTCTTTGATCCTCGCCAATTACTAAACCATGTATAACAACCATTATCTTTATTAAATATTATTACATGTTTTATTTCACTTAATAAAACTCTTAATATTGATAGGTTCAGATTATTTTGGAAATTATGTACATTATATAAACACATAAAACATAAGAAGAAACATCTTTATTCAAAACTTCTTTGACAAGACCAAAACATTTCATCATAATTAACACTGCATGGGATAACCTGAAGTGATAAATAATAAAGGGGTGATCTATTAAGCCTATTAAGGAAATAAAAAATTCATATCATGAGGAAGAAAATTCATTTTAGACAATAGTCATATCAATGGAGCATAAAAGGTACATGAATAATAAAACATGATATAGCATGATAATCAGAACTTGAGATATGTGTCCACAACTTAAAACATTGCATCATAAATATAAGTCTGGAATAAACCCACCAATACTTCATTGTGGAAAATATTCTCATAATGGAACCTAGTACACACCTATCGCAACATGATGTATCATGATATTTAATAGTACCCAATGCATTGGAACGTTGTCAAGGACCACCCTTTATAATCATTTCATTAACATTCTTAAGTGTTCCACATAAAACGTATAACATGGATTCATTCAAAATCATAATTTATCCCATAATAAAGTAATGTGTAATAAATTCTTGTAAGTTTCCAATAAATAAGTATATTTTCATGATGGTGAATACCTTGACTGAAAAATAGGTACAGTATTCACTACACAATTATTTTAGTATGGAAAATCATAGTGCAATTTCAGAATCATAGCAACATCATATAGAAATTCATTAAATGGGTTGATGAGAGAGAAAGAAATTTTAGATAATTCCGACATGAAATTGATAGTAATAGTTTCATGACCCATTCTAGAGGGGTATGTTCCACGACTACCCCAATCGTTCCTCCAATATGCCAGGGGTTGGAAACTAGCACTGAGAAGACATATCCTACAAATGGGAGGCATTTTCCAAAATACCTATGCACACCCACACATATCCAAGACACAAAAGATTGAATATAAAAACAATAAGTATAAAAATTAGTTCATACACTATATTCCAACCAATAGAGTAAGGAATGAGATTAAACTACGATAAAGAAAACTACACCAGAATACAAACCCACTAAAAGAAAAGTCCATAAACCAAAAATCCAAACATATAGAAAAAGGTGATGGGACAGCTTCTTGAGGCAGTTGGAACACCTCAACCTTCTTGAACTCACAGTTCTCTCTCTGGACCTAGTATATCCTAGACTCTGTCAAAATGTTTCTTATATGCATCTGACATCACATATGCGGGAAAATCCCTTGAAGGGGTGTCTAAAAAAATACATAGTAAGGCACACTAAAACCACAAATTAATACATCAAAGTAAATACCATAGAGGAAATACCCGCTAGGAAATACCACATAGGAAATACCACAAAGGAAATACCACATATGAAACACCATGAAGGAAATACCACAAAGTAAATACCATGAAAAAAATACCCTAAAGGAAATACCACAAAACACTACAATGATAAAAATAGTACATTTGTATCCTCACTGATATATACCCATGTCCCATATATCAAAAATATCCATATATACTCTCTCTAATGAGACACATAATCTCGGTAAGACAGACAGTCTTTGGGAGTCACATAGTCTCTAAGAGACACACAGTCTTTGAGAGTCCCATAGTCTCCATCAGAGACACAATCACTATAAGACACACAGTCTTTGGGAGTCACATAGTTTCCGTGAGACAACCAATCTCTATGTCACATCCATCCAATTGATTACACTCAAATCATGCTCATTCTAGGAGAACCTACTAATCAATCCATTAGTTCATATGCACGCTTCCAAAAAAACCCACTTATGATATCTCAAAAGGACCATATCTTCACAAGGGTCCCAATTCCATAGATGGTTTGTCAAATGAATACATGATTTGAAAGTTACATGAGTTTGAAAATTCAAAAGGGGTCTACTAGCTCATGGGCTGACCGGGCAGTCATCCTCCGTGGTTGACAGCCCGGTCAGACCACCCCCATGGTTGATCATGTCATAACAGCTCGATTGACCATGCCTTGTTCTATCCACCCTAGTTCAACCTAGTTTTGACCTAACCTAAGGTCTTACCCAGCCCTCTGGGTTCGATCTAGTTCATTGGGTCAACCCAACCTACTTGGCCCGGCCCACTCTGGCTGGTCTGGGACTGTCATTTTGAGGCCCGACCCACCTGGATGGACTAACTTGTTTGTCGCATCTGCGCCCAACAGACATTCTCTCTTCTATGGTGACTAATAAATCCCATGTCCATTGCACACGGTCGGCTACCATAGCCTCCCACACAGCCAGGCTGACGCTTCTATGCGGCTTTGCCGCCACTATGTGCACCTTCCACATAAGGCATGCCACCATGTGCCAATATTGGTGCAGTTCACTGGTGCCATTGGCCCTATCCACAGTCCACCTCACCTCCTCTAGTTGTCTAATTTCGGAAACAGGACAACTTCCATGATCCTTGGGTCTTCAACCACATTGATCCATCCTTGTCTTCATCTTCCAACCGATTCAACGGTCCGATTGTGTTGAGATCCTCCTAAAAATTTGAGTTGTGACCACAAGGGTCCAATGGCAAAGAACACCAAGAACAGGGGAGATAAGAATCACAAGAACTCATGGAGGAACGAACCTCATCCATTTCTTGTGTCGTTGTTAATGTGTTCCCATTAACAGGAATAACGATGTTGAAATTATCACAATGATTTATCTCCCATTAAAACCCAACAATTAAGCCTCTGTTGCAAGAAGGATCAATCTATGGAACAACCAATTCATGGGTTGGTTTTTATTCAACATTGAATTCAAGAACTATGAATCATGAAGAAAACAAACACCCTACATCAAGTAGGATTGATCATTCATGCAAATCAGTTACTTTTTTTGATTGAAGAAATCCTCTAAATTTGTTGGTATGATGATCCACAGCCCAATCTATGATATATCATCATTCATTAGAGAGGGTTCTTTCTCCACGCATCAAAGTAATTTAGGGTTATAGTGATAAATCTGATTTATCTAATAATGGATTATTAAAAATGAAACGTATGTTCATCATTGTGTAGTGTTAAATAAAATAAAACATAATATATTTTTTCTTTAAAAGATCCAAAAATTACTTTTCATAGCTGACCCAAACCGGTCAATTATAGGCCTCACCAATGGTAAATTCACTATAATGAAATCAATTGTACCATCATATTTCTGATCTGGACAACTGTTTAGGAGTTATTCCACTTTTTCTGGAAAACTGCATGTCTTTACTATATAATATTTTAATATTATACAAAAAAATCGTTCTATGCAGCCTAGGCCTTATAATTTCTTGTCTTCTCATCACCTGGTATCGAAATCAATCCATATAATATAAAAAAAATACATAGAAAATATGAGATGTTACATTCTCTCCACATTTGGGATTTATATTCTCAAAATCCAATATAAAAGGGTTACTCAAACAATAGAGGGTTCTGAGACTGAATCTGAGCCTCCCACTCCCAATTTCTCTCTTGGATATTCCCATGTTGACACTGAATTCATACCTTAGGAATGACCACCCATGAATGATACACTCAAGTTGATCCTCAATCTCCACTAGGTACCCAACAAATGCCCCCCCATTATCTATGTCCATCTCACCCTAGTCAATGTCCAATGATGGATTGTGCACATACCTCCTCATTTATGGCACATGGAAGTCATCACTCACCTACTCTGACTATGGGGATAGTTCTAAGAAGTATGAAACCTCTCCAACACAACATAAAATCTGGAAAGAGCTGATGAACCTTAAAGAAAACTTGTCACCCCAGCCAAATCTCTATAATCAACATCAAGGTGATACCTAATGGGACATTAGGTATCCTTCCTAGATCATCAAGGGCCTCCATATAATGTTAGCATAAGACTTTTGATAGTTATGTATAATCATTATCCACTCATGGATGATCTACACATTTTATGTAGTCACTTGCAATATCTTTGTGCCCATGAGTGCTGACTCTCTAGGGATCATCTAGAAAAGTGTTAACCTATAGGGTTTCCCATTAAAGGAATTTAATGGTTTCATACCAATAGTGTAATGTTATTTTTTTTGTATGAAAACTCCATCAGAGGGAGGTGATCCTCCCAACTGCGTCCAAAATCTAGTATACCAGCATGTAGTGTGTCCTCTAGAACCGGAATAGTCTTCTCAATGTGTTTGTCCATCTATGGGTGAAATTGTATGTTTAAGGATAATTGAGTCCCAAATGCCTCCTAAAATACCTTACACAACTTTTATGTAATTTTAGTGACACATCTTGAGATTATCAATGATGGAACTCAATGGAGTCGAACTATCTCTTACACGTAGAGGCATCAAAGGCTCCCTACCGAACACTAGTTCGGAATAGGTAGGAAGTGGGATGATTTGGGGAGTTTTACCACGATCACCCAAATGGTATCTTGTCCCTTGTACATACATGGTAAACCCATCATGAATTCAATAGATTTCCCATCCCACCTCCATTTTGGTACCTCTAGTGTTTGAGTCAAATCCACTAGTACATGATGCTCAGCCTTCACTTGCTGACAAGTGATTCATCGAGAAACACACTCTACAACTCCTCTCTTCATTCCTAAACACTATAATTGACATCATTGGTTCTGTTACATCTTCACCACATCTTGATGTACCACAAAATTGGATTTATGAAACTCCCTCAAGACCTCCTCTTGTGTCTCCACTAGTACTACCATGCACCCTATGAAAAGGATGATGTACTCCCTACCATTCAAATATCAATAAGTGGAATGGACAATGGAAATCAAACCACATAGGGTCTTATAGTCATTATATTCATGTTTTACCTCCCCAACTTGTTTTCATAGTTGATGGGTTACAAACAATGACTGCATGTAAGCTTCTCCATTTCCATTTAAAAAGGATATCTACAACGAGGACAACTTCTCAAATTACTTGTTTAGTAACTGTGAACTGGATCTCCTACTAAGATATTCTATGAACACATTCCCCTTACCAAGAGTATAAAAAATCTCAAATTCATATTACTAGAGGAACTATAGACATCACCTATGTCCCAATATTAGTTCCTTTTGAGAGAATATATACTTGAAACTCTTGTGGTCATAGAAGTCGATAAAATTCCAACCCATCAGATAGTGCCCCCACATAATCAATGTGATGTCTACTACTAATAACTCAAGATCCTACGTCACATAGTTCTGATTGTGTGTTTTCACCAAGTGTGAACCCTATGCAATCAATTCTTTCCCCTGCATTAGGACACAACCATGCCGAGTTCCTGATGTATTGCAGAACACTACGTACTCGGCACCATCCTATGGAAATCTTAAGATGGGAATGCTTGTCAATATCTGTATAAACTGCTGAAATATCTCCTATATGTTCTTTGTCCACATAAAATGATGCCCCTTTCATGTCAATGATTTCACAAATGATGCTACTATAGAATATTTGGGCACAAACCTCTGATAGTACCCAGATAAACCAAGGAAACTCACACCTTGGAAACATGCTTGGGTGTCTCCCAAGAACGCATCGCCTAAATCTTCACTGGATCCAAAGTAACTCCAGCCTTTAAAATGATGTGTCCCCAAAAATGGACCTCTCGAATCCATAAATGACACTTATATAACTTCTAGTAAATCTGGTTCTCTTAGAGTGTGTACAAGAATATCCTCAACTGTCTTTCATACTTCTCCTCGGATGTTGAGTACACTTGGATGTCAACAATGAAGGCCACCACGAACCAGCCTAGGTAAAGCTATTTGATCCTGTTCATTAGTCCCATGAACACTTCTAGGGATTTCACCATGCCAAAAGGAATCAATGAGTAATCATAGTAGTCATATCGACATCTGAATGTTGTCTTCAGTATATCCTTATCCCATACTCGAAGCTGGTGATATCCAGATCTGAGGTAAATATTCGAGAACCAATGTTCCCCTTTCAACTAATTTAATAGTTCATCTATCCTTAGTAGTGGATAATTATTACTCATAGTCATTGGGTTCAGGATTTGGAATTACACGCATAACCTCAATCTCATGTTTTCCTTCTCAGAAAAAAAAACTGGGGATTCCCAAGATGAAACATTGGGTCCCATGAATCCCTTCTTCTACAAGTCCTCCAACTATACCCATAGCTCACAATGCACTGTAGGAACCATCCCATATATAGGTGAAGATATTGGTTCCCTCCTAGTAAATAGATAAATGTAGAAGCCTACCTCCCTTTGGGGAGGTCATCCTAGAACATAATCAAGAAATATTTCCTTGTACAACTCCACCACTTTAGGAAACTAATGACTCATATCATCCATTGCATTGAGGTTGTTCTATACAACTTATGAGTGATCAGATGTACCCTCCTATGTGTTAGTCCATCCTACACTAATTGGGTTTCCATTCACTGACAAAGGAAAATCTTGTCACATTACTATGGACACACCACACTCTATGCCAAAAATAGTCAATGTTAGCCTTGACTGTGGACAACTAGTCCATACCAAGAATGATGTTGTAAGGCATCGATGTCACTACCAAGAGATCCCAACAGAAACTCTAACCGCATAGAGTATTGTCACACTGTCAGAACCACTGTGAAATCATTGAATCTTCACTTGTAGGAGTCTCTAAGCATAAGGGGTGAGTCAATGGTTCAACATAAATCTCTGAGTCCTGAACAAGGCTTGTGGAAACAAAATATTGACTCACACCTATGTATATAAAAAATATATATAAGGTGGAAAATACATATATTGTACCTATAATAATATATATATCCCTCGGGTTGTAAGAATCCATCTCCTGAAGATGGCCTCATCCCTATCCACAAGCTTCATGATCTTTTCATGGACCATATTGGGGTGGATGTGGAAGTACGTCAAACCTCCTCCCACCTCATGCTACCCTACCTGGTCCACTATCACATCTGATTCCCTATGGGCCACCATGCTCTAATATTTTTCTCTGCCTAAGTGGTCCCTCAATCGTCTCCTGATATGTTGTACGATGGGTTAGGCAATCTTATTTTAGATGTCCATTACCACCAAACATGTAACACATCATTTCCCTTAGTTGATTCAACCCACTTTAAGAGCCTTGCACCTCTGATGTTATACCTGAGGATCATCCCTTGATGTTCCTGACCCATTTTGGTCCATGCGATTTTCATTGTCTACCTGCTTATAATGTCTCAGCTACCTGGTGTCTATGGGTATCTCCAACTATCGATGTCTTATTTTCTAGAAAACCCACCACCAAAAGAGCTCACTCAAGTACCCCAACATAACTAGGAATTCTAATCGATATCATTTATTTCTGAATATCTAAGTGTATTACTTATTTGAAGGTTTGATCCCTAAAGAACTTGTCTCGTACCATATCTCTAGAGTAACACAAAAGATCATCAAACCTTTCTGAGTAAATCACCATAATTAGACTACCCTAATGTATCTTCAGAAGCATCTATATGTGAACTAATAGAAATGTAGCCATAAAGAAATCCTCTTGGAATAGACACTCAAATTATAAATAAGGGAGTATCATATCATTGTGTTTCTGGGTTTCTATGCTCCACCATCTCAATGGTTATCCATAAAAAATACTCACGGCAAAGGTTTACATCTGTTCGGAAGGTGTCCCCGCATGTTGGAAGACATGTGTGCCTTCCTATATCCAATCCTTGCCTACCTTGGGTCTAGCTTACCACGAATCATGGGAGGTCTCTACCTTTAGGACTCGTGAAATGAACTGAGTCCGCGTGCATCCTCATTCAGCAATGCTGGAAGTAACTACCACATCATGGGTGGTGGTACCACTAGAAAATCACTCAGAGGTTCTATTTCTGGTATAAGCCCATGTACTGATTCCTCATCGCTAATTAGATCATCCTTGATATCATGCAATGGAATACTGGCTAGGTATCTACATGGATTCATTCTATAATAAAACAATATATTCCATGTTCAATAAAGTATATCTGGAATGATGACTTAATAAATACATGGTAGACACAACCCACTACTATATGATGCATGTACCATTTTTCCCTACAACTGGGGTTTTCATGTTCTGAGTTGAAAATTAGGTACTCAGAGTCTTGTTGTACAGATACGTTAGCCACTGCACCAACACTATCGTCCCTTGTCTAAAATATGAACTCAAAAACCGTAACACAATTTCCACAATCCAACATCACAGATTTCCAATCCTAAAGTAAAACTGACCTCCAATGATACCTTTATGTCATGGACCATCCCATAGTGGTCTAGGTTGTGATAAACCTATTCCTTCCTCCAATAGGCTAGGTACTGGTGACTTTCACCGAGAATGAATACCCCAAAAATGGGAGGCATTTTCTTATGTACGTGTACATGCGCACACATCTCCAAGCCACACAAGCAGAGATAAGAAACACTAAGTAAACAAATCCATGCATTGTCTATATCCCAATAATTAGAGTATGACAGGAAAGTAAAGTGTTGTAAAGTAAACTGGGGAACAATAAAATCCCACATAAAGAAAATTCTATAAACAGCAATGTCCAACCTATAGACAAAGGTATTGGGACAACTACTCGAAGCTGTAATAACACCTCGGCCTACCTAAACTCAAAAAGCTATGTATGGTCCTGGTCAACCCTAGAACCAATCAAAAGGTCTCTCATTTTCCTATGACCTGACACATGCGAGAAAACGCCATATTGGGGTGATTAAAAGAATACTCAGTAAGGCACCCTAAAACCAAAAAAAAATACCACAAAGGAAGTACCACACAGACAGAACCACAAAGCAAATACCACACAAGAAATACCATGAATGAAATTTCATAGTCAGATCCTCAAATATATATGTCCAAGGGTCATATATCAAGAATATTTATACATACTCTATCTAATGACACACATATTCTCCATGGGACACGCAGTCTTGGTAAGACACACAATCTTTGGGAGCGACATAGTCTCCATGAGACATAGAGTCTCAAAAATACACACAATCTTTGGGATTCACACTGTATCAATGATACACATAGTATCTATAAGACACATAGTCTTTGGGAGTCACAATGTCTCCATGAGACACTTAGTCTCTATGTCACAACCATCCACATGATTCCGCTCAAAGAACGATCATTATGGGGGAACCTACTCCTCAAGACCTTATATCATATTCACACTTACAAAAAACCCACATAGGATATCGTAAAAGGATCATCTCATCTTATGTGTCCCAATTACATAGAAAGTTCATCAAACAGACCCACGGATTTAAAGTTATGGGCGCATGAAAATAATGAAGGGGTTCCACAGGATCGGGGACCAACTGAGCGGTCGAGTGCCTGGTCTAACCACCCCCATGGTTGATAGTACAACTATAGCTCAGGTTTTTTTGGTTGTCGACTATGACCCAAAAATCATGATATATCGATCAATTATGTCTCACAATCAACTGTCATAGTCTACCGTGGCCTGGTCTGGTTACTCAGGTTCGACTCAAGTCCGACTCGACAGGTTGACCCAAACCACAGGGCCCGGCTCGCTTCGGCTAGTCCCAAAATGAATCAGCTTAGCTAGACCCACCTTGGAATGAATCCTCTTGTTCAATACATGTCCACCTAACTAGTTTGGCCTTCATAAAGAGACTTCACCACGTTCAAACGACTTCTCTATTAGATGGTTTTCTGCCACATGCTCTTACACAGTAGGGCTACCGCATCCACACAGCTCTGCCGCCATTGTGCATGCCTCCCGCATGTTTTCTGCCACTATATGTCACCGTTGGAACTGTTCACTAGTGTCGTCGCACCGGTGGTACCTTTTTCTATCCATTTCACCTCCTCTAGTGGTCCAATTTTTGAAATGATACAACCTTTTAAATCCTTGGATATTTAGCTACACTAATCCGGCCTTAGATTCTATTTTCCACAAATCTAGGGGGCCATTTTTGTTCGGATCCTCCCATAATTTTGAGTCACAGCCACAAGGGTCCAATGGTGAAGAATGCCATGAATTTTGGAGAGAAGGATCACAATAATTCCAACATGAGTAAACTCTGAACGTTGTTCCTATTAGCCTTAATTCATTTCTATTAGATTGCAGAATGAAAAATAGATAATCACAAATATTTATCTCCAATTAAAACTCTATAATTTAGTCTATCAAACAAAACAATCGAACCATGGATCAACTTGGTCGTGGGTTGTTACACATTTTTAATTGAATTAAAAAATGTGGAATGAAGAAGAAAAAAAATCTATACCTCAAGATCGATTGGTTTTTAATGATGATCAGTTTCTTTACCATCAATGGAGAGATCCTCAAACTCTGTTCGCATGACGATCCCTGGTCTAATCTCCGATCTGTCATTTTTGTTGGAGAGAGTTATTTCTCCATGCTTCAAAGGAATTACATGGCTACATTTATTAGCATAATATCACTGAAAAAATATTACAAAAAATGAAATGTCTCTTCATCATCATGTAATGTTAAATCAAAAAACCAAATTTATTTTATTCTTTAAAACATCCAAAAATTAATTTTCACAGCCGACCCACGTAGGTCGTTTTTGGGCCTTCCCTAAGGTAAAGTCACTACTCTAAATGAAATAGTGTCCTAGGATTTTTGATCCATGCACCAATTTAGGATTTTTTTTTCCACTACTTTAGAAAAACGGTATGTGTGTGCTATATAATAATTTAATTTCTTACAAACAATTGTTCCAGGTACCTCATGCCTCAGAATCGCACACCTTCTCGTCGCATGTTCTCAAAATCAATCCAAATAATATCTATAAAAATATATAGAAAATATGAGATGATACAAATAGGTACATGGAAAGACATTCCCAAACATAAGGAATTGGAAATAGAAGGCATATCATAATAAATACACTTTGATGAAAGATGAAATATGAAAGAACACTTGCAATTTTTCAGCATGGTAACAGGGGAACAAAAAATTTATTAGCAGACATAAATGATAATGAAAGGTAATATAATCATTTATAAAAAATGTAAGGTAAGGGAGATTTTTAATAAAAAATACCAACATAAGAAAATTGAAATTAAGATTTATGACATTAAAAGGTGTTCTTGATAAAAGAGGGGAGTGTAAGATCCCTTATGAAATTTCAGTATAGATACATATTAGGTAAGGGTCAAAATGAGAGATTATAAATGGTATCTCATTCAAGTATTATTAATGGTATAGTAAGTTAATTATAATAAATGAATTAATATATAATCAATTGAGATTATATAAGCTAATTTCAAAACAAGGTTCTTGAATTCAAGAAAAGGAGGAAGATGATGATCCCTTGCTTGAATGTTTGACACCAAAGATTTTGGAGTTACTTCTAGGGATCATAGAGTACATTGGGAGGTCTCTAGGTAGTATAGGTAAGAGTGTGGATGTGATTCAAGTAGATTAGAAATGTGTCTTCGGTGGTTTTATATAGGGATGGAGGAAGATTTCATTATTATTTAGGTTTTGGACTCTACATATTCCTGAATGGCCTGAAGGCCTTCTTTTTTATTGATTTTGATAACCCCCCTTTCAAGGGATGAGGGGGAACCCTTGAAAGGCTCGTAGGCTCAGAGATTACATGACATGTAGGTCTTAGGAAATATATAGGCTATACTTGGATGTCCTCCTCCCAACTTATTGATCATGATATCATCTCTCTTCCTTCGCACGGCTGTTCAGCTAGGCTTCTCGTGCATGCACAGGCTGGTCCTGATGGCAATTCCACAACCTCTCTCTCTGAAAAATCCCCTTATATTTTTCTCTAGTGAATGTGCTTGCTCTGAATCTCCATCTGGTTTCTTCTCCTTGTATTCAAACCCATAAATCATCCCATGGTTTTCCCCTGGTTTTTCCAAAGGGGACTCGTTTAAATTATTATATAAGGCCATGGGCCAAAGATAATAAAATATTACACATTCTTTTGTGGAGGTGAGTAACACATTCAAAGAAAAGATTTAAAATATTTTAAAATATTTTATATGTCTTGGATGATTCACTAAGGCTTCATAAAATAAAAATTATATCATATTATTTTAAAGGAAAACATTTATTTGGAAAAGGATGCCTTTTTTATTATTTATTACATCACTATTGGGGCTTTATGATGTCTTAAAACACATTGTTTATTTATACGATATTTACTTTTTACCCAAACATTCGATTGGATCATAAATTTATAAAAATGTACAATTATATAATTTTGAGGTCCAAATTCAAAAAACTAATATTCATATTATCTAAATATTTTTATAAATATGTTAATTTTTACTTTTGAGAATAAAAACCAACATTTATTGAAAATTGAACGGTTTTGACAACAATAGTCATCAAACCATAAAAAAATACATTTTACATTATAAAAATTATAAGATCATTTAAACTTGATAAAAATTATTTAATAATAATATTCCATTAAAATATTATTTATTTCAAAAAATCAATTAATTCATATATTCATTAATTAAAATTCAATATTGACTAAAAGTAAAATTTTCCCATTATAAATCCATTACAAAGTAAAAATAGTAGGATGAAAATATATTCTTTATATTATACAAAATAATGTATATATTCATATTTCCAGGTTATTTATAAATATCCCTTTAACACACCATCATACGCCCTAAGAGTAATAAGCACGATGGTAGGGCTTTCAGGGGGCCATTTGTTGACCATGGTTTCTGTCATGATCTCGATGAGCTTGAACTTCTACCGTAAATAGTTTCACTCATGCTTATGCAGTTAGATATCATCTGGGTATTGGTCAAGGGAAAAGTCCATAAATTTTATCTCCCTCAAAATATCTGATAAGTTGGAATTTTGTGGTATGATCCTACTTTTTGAGGCCATAACATCCTTTGTCTGTTCCGAAAGGATTTGATAAAACCCTACATTTATACTAGTCATTTTATCACTATTAAAATGGTATATTATCAATGGTAAATATAAATAACGACCATTTAAATCTATTTTGCTATAATAAAACAAAATAAGTTCATTTGTTTCCTATAAAAATAATACATTTAAATAAATAAAAGTGGGAATTTTATTTATAAAAGTTTAGGGGGTTAGAATATCCCCCCTTTAGAAATTTCACCCTCAAAGTTTTATTTTTCCACACTAAAATAGTAGGGGGTAACTCTACTTTATCACATCCTCTAGATCCAATATTGCTTCTTCCAACATTTAGTTTCACTACAACAATTTAATGGGGGGGAATTGTCTTATTTCAAAGAATGTTTTATCTATGATATAAGATCTTCCCCATATGCCCTCCAAAATAATGGTTATTCGCAAATTGAACAACCTCTAGATAGAGTACATGTTATGGGTCTACTATTTACTTCCTTAAGAGGGATACATGGAATACATAATGTAATTGAGACAAGTTTGGTGGGAGTGATAGTCGAGAGGCTGCTGGTCCAATGTAATCAAGGATCTCAAAAGAGTCGATGTAACGTGGAATAAGCTTTCCCTTCTTCCCAATTCTAATCGCTCTTTTCCATAGATATATTATGAGTAATACAATAAATCCAACATCAAACTCTAGGTCACTTAAATGATTTTCAGCATAGTTATTTTATCAAATCTAGGTAACCTTGATGTGTTGTTGAATGGTCTTAAACTTCTTCACCATTTTCTCAACCATTTCTAGACCTATGATTTTTTGTTCCAACAATTCATCACAATATGATTATTTTTGTGAACATAATACCATAAATGGATTCATAGGGATCCATTTATATGCTCCAATTGAATCTTTTTTTGTAAGAGAACTTTACCAGAGGGAGATGTTGGTCACATCCTCCTTTGATGTTAATTGAGCATGATCATAACATGTACTCAAGTGTTTGGATATTCCAATGAAATTGGACATCAATTGGAGGTTGATAAGATGTATTAATGTTCATCTTAGTGTTTAGATCATGCTAGATAATTTTCCAAGACTTATAGTTAAATATTATATCTCTATTATCCACAATCGATTGGGGTAATCTGAATAGCCATACCACATCTCTAATTTATATAAGTACTAGTTGATCTAGTAAGAAATAAAATCAAAAAACAATGACGTCTACAGACATTATATGATGAACCATGATAGACTAGATAGAGTTGTTTCCCTTATTTGTATTGGGATGTCCAGTGACATTGTCCATGGTGATGTTTTCGCATTTCCGTGTTGGTATGGGTAATGGTTGCATCATAAACTTAGACTTCTTCCTTCCAGCCTTCACTTGCTGAGATACCAAAAATTTTGATGTACATTTTGAGATCTCATTATTCATGTTTTCCCACCAATTGTTCTCTTTGATATCTTGATTAATTTTTTTGTTTCTTGAGTGAATAGAAAAATTCAAACTATGTGCATCATATAATAGTTCCTTATTTGACTCGGGATTTTATGGAACACATATCCTATACCCAAATATAATAATTCCTTCCTTATTAACATTGATCTCAGAGTATTTACCTTTATTTATATTTTCCACTCCATCCTAATTTCCCACATCAAATTTTTGAGCATCCATTAACCTTTCTAAAAGATATGGTTGAGAAATAATTTGTGAAAGGATTGATGATGTTCCATTATTTATGATTCCCATGTAAATCAACATCAAATCTAGGAATATTAGATCCTTCTCAATTCTCATTGATGATAGAATTTCTAGATCCTTTATATATAGTTCATCCACCTCTTTTTTCTCTTTCCTATGATGGTAGAGGATTTCGAAGTCTTAATCCTTAATGAGATATAACTATCTTTCTGGCACATATTCATCTATTTTTCAATGAATATATAATTAAAACTTTTTTTACCAGTATATATTTCACACTTCTCCCAAAATAGATAATGCCACCAAATTTTTAAAGTGAAGATCATAGTTTCCTACTCTAGATCATGCATGAGATAGTTTCGATCATGAATTTTAAACATCCTTGATGCATATGCTTTGACTTTTTAATTTTTCATCAAAACACAACCCAATCCTATCTTTGAATCATCACAGAAAATTAACAAAAGTTCTCCAGTTGTGGTTAGTGTGATCATAGGGGAAATGATAATACTCTTTTTCTACTCCATGTATTTTTCTTCACCTTCACCATTCCAAGAAAATTTGACTCCCATCCTAGTCAGCCTGGAAATATTATTTTACTCTCTTGAGAAGTGTCTCATAAATCAGTGATAATATCTAGCTAACCAAATGAAACTATGGATATTTATCACATACATTGGCCTCAACCATCCTTTAATATCTTTTGACTTTGAAGAACCCACAATTATCACAATCCTTGTGATGATATACCCCAATAATGGTAATTCCTTCAACCATAACTCACACTTGTTTAACATTTCATAGAGATTCTCCTTTTGTAAGGTCTTTAGCACAGTGCTCAGATTCTCCTCATGGTCATCCTTGGTTTTGGAATATATTAGAATGTCATCTATAAAGACTTCCACATGTTTTTCAAGATAATCTCTAAATTTCTCTTCATAATATCCATGAAGATTTCTAGATCATTAGTGAGTTTGAATGAAACCACTATAAATGAATAGTGCTCATAGCTCATAAAAAATATGTCTTGGGAATATCCTCTTTCTTTACCCTAACTTGGTAATATCCTGACTACATATCTACCTTGGAGAAGTATTTTTCTCAACATAGCTGATTGATAAAGTAATATATCCATGGATGGGATACATTTTTCTTTAACGTGATCTTGTTGGGATCATGATCATCAATGTAATGATGCATTTACCCATTCTTCTTCTTGACGAAGAGGACTGGTGCGCCCCATGGTGAAGCTCATGGGCGTATAAACCCTTTATCTAGATTCTTCAATATTTCTTTATTTAGATCCTCAAGTTCCTCAAAAGATATCTTATATGGAGTCTCCTATATTGGTAACTCCACTGGAATTAGTCCGTTTGAAAATCAAACATTTCATCTACCGGGAGACTGGGCAATTCCTCGGGAAACACATTAGCCTATTCCCTCATAATAGGCATGTCTTCGAGAACAGTTCTTTCCTTAAACGCAATCATTTGAGCTAGACATACATTCTCATTGGGAAATAATATCCTTTCTAGATATTATGGTTCTAAAGAATATTCATCCTCCTCCTTTCACTTTTATATAATTGGGGGTCGATTATCCATACGAATATTGAGTTCATTCTCAAGGAAATTTATGTTGGCTCTATATAGTGAAATCCAATACATGCTTATAATTGAATTAAAGTCTTCCAGAGGGAGTATGATGAGATTCAAGGAGAATTTAATCCCAAATATTTTGATATGGGGGAGTTATATACATTATATTCAATAATTTCTCCATTTTTCATTTTCACAAACATATGTACTTCTATGCATTTTGGTGGTGTCTGAATAGTTCTTCTATACTTTTTTGTTATAATGGAATGCATAAACTATGTTTGATAACCCTGCCTTTAAATTTTTTATTCTAGTTCTACTTTATCCAATATAGAAATAGGGAAGAATAATTTCATATTATCAAAAACCTAAATGGAAATCTAATTGCATTAAAGGGATAAATTTTATGTTAAATTTATCTCCTCAATGAATGAGTTTCAAGGCTTCAATCTATTTTACCCATGATTTATTTCCTAACATATATTCTTATTAAAATATTTTTTCCATCCCTTAATAATGGTTCATAGTGTGATTATGAATTTAATAAATCATATCCCTAGAGTGTGTCAAACCAGATGTGTAGTAAGGCCCATTTTCAGGTACCATATTTCCCAAAGTCATGCCCAGAACAACTTTTCAGAGTTTTTACTCCTAGGTACATCTTTTCCAGAACCATGTTCACTTGTAGTATCTGGACAAGGATTTAATTTCTGGATAACCCACTTATTCTATAATAACCAAAATATTGGGATTCTTATATATTCTTAGTATTATAACTAATAAATTCTCTAGAGGTCCCTAATAGAAAGTCTTTCTCTTGGGTTTTTTTATCATAATCCCAAAAATAACTAAACATATCCTTTCATACCAACTATAATAATCCTTAACTTACTTGCATATCACTACATGTTTTATTACACATAATAAAACATAGAAGATCAAGAGTCCTAGTGTCTTTTCAAAATTAGGTACATTACATAAAAACATTAAACATGAAATGAAAAATCTTTATTGAAAACTTATTTGACATGAACAAAATGTTCTTTCATACTTTACACTACATGAGATAAGCTAAGGGAATACATAAGAATGGAATGAGCTATAAATAATTTTAAGTGAATAAAAAATAATAACATGAAGAAGAAAATGCATGTTATATAATATAAATGTCAATCTATCTTAAAAGGAACATTAGTAATAAGGCACGACATAGCATGATAATCATAACATGGGAAATGTGGAAAAAAAATAAAACACTACATAATATATATAAGTCAAGGATAAACCCACCTAGACTTTGTGGTGGAAAGTTTTCCAATAAATAAATCAGTTTCACATTTATCCCAACATGATGTATCCTGATAATAAACATAACCCAATGCATTGAAGCGCTATCAGGATGCACCATTCATAACCATTTCATTCTCATTCTTATGTGTGCCACGTATATCATATACCATGGACTAATTCAACATCAATATTTATTCTATGATCAAGGAATGTGGAATAAATACATTTATGTATCCAATCAATAAGTATATGTGCATTAAGGTGAATACCCTTTATAGAAAAATGGTTATGGTATTCATTACACAATTAGTTTGGCATGGAAAATCACGATGCAATTTCGGTAGCATAATAGCATCATATAGAAATTCAAAAAATGGGTTTATAAGAGGGAAGGGGTATATAATAATTTATAAATGAAATTTATAGTAATAGGTACATGTAAATACATTCCCCGAAATCATTAATTACCAATATAAGGTATAACATAATAAATAAACTTTGAATAAAGAGGAGAAATGAAAGAAGCCTTAAAAACATTTGGCATGGTAATGGGTGTACAAAAAGCTTCTTATGATCAATAAATGAGAGAAAAAGGTTCTATAATAATGTATAAAAAATGGAAAGTAAATTGGGTATCTAATAACATATCCCAACATAATAAAATCTAAATTAAAAGTTGTAACATTAAAATGAGTACTTGAGAAAAGAGGAGAGTAGAAGATCCCTTACTAAAGTTTGGCATTGTAACGACTTAGATAAGGGTCAAAATTATAGAGTATAAATGGAATATCATTAAAATAATATAAATTGGATGGAAATTCACTCATAATAAATTAATGAAAATAAAACCAATTGAAATTATAATGGCTAATTTCAAAATAAGGTTCTTGAATTGAAGAAAAGAGAGAAAGGTGAGGATCCCTAACTTTAATGTGTGACGCCAAAGGCTTGGGTGAGGCTTGTTGGGAGAATGGGGTTAATTTAGAGGAAACTAGAGAATATATTTCAGAGTTTTTACATTGATAATGGAGTTTTAGTTGAGATAAATGGGATCTTGGGTGGGTTTATATAAGAAAAGAGGGGGATTTGTTTACTATTTAGGTTTTGGACTCTAAGAAATAAAGTATTCAAATCCATAAAACAACCCATGGTTTTTTCCCATGGTTACTAAAAAATATGAGTTGTTTACATAATTTTATATGTACAAGGAACTATTATAATAAAATATTGTCCCTTCTTATGTGGTGGTGAGTTACACTTTCAGAAAAATGATTCAAAATATCTTAAAATATTTTATAACTCTTGGAGGATTCACGAAGGATATTTAAAATAAATATATTAAAAATAAAATTAAATTAAATTAAAAACATATAATTTTTGTAGTATAATTTTTGTACTACTTATTACATCATTATTGGGCCTTTATGATGTCATAAAACACACTATTTATTTACAGAGTATTTATTTTTTTCCCAAAAAATTGGTTGTCGTATAAAAATATGAAAACATAACTATTAGATAATCTTGAAATCATGATTCCAACAATAATATTAATTCAATATAAAAAAATTTCTAAATATTTTAATTTTCACTTTTAAAAAAAATTGTTATTTATTGAAAATTGACAAGTTTTGACAAAAACACTTTTTCAACACTAATAAAAATTAAATTATATATAATAAACATTATATGGTCATTTAATTTTCATAAATATTAATTATTGATAATATTCAATTAAAATATTATTTATTTATAAAAATCCATTAATTCTTAATTCATTAATTGAATTTGAATATTAACCAAAAATATAATTTTTGCTTTAAAATTATTTTACAATGTAACAATAATAGAATGAAAATATATTCATTCATATATATAATAATATATATTTTACTATTTCAAGGGTCTGGATAAATATACCATTAATACACCATCATATTACCTAAGAGTAAGGTGTACAATGGTGGGGCTTTCATGGGGTTGTTCGGCGAACACTGTTTGGTATCTGAACTCGATGAGCTTAAACATCTCTCATAAACAATTTTGATAATGCTTAATTTTCTGTATCTAATATTGGGTATCATCTAGAGAAAATACCAAAATGGATTTCTTCCTTTAAATTTCTAATAAATGGGATTCATAGGGTACAATCTTATGGGTTACGGCCATCACTTCCTTTTTTTATTCGAAAAGGATTTTTCAAAACCCAATATTTATACTAATCAAATTATTGCAATAAATCAGTTTTATTATAAAAGGTAAAGATACTTAATATACATTTAAATATAGTTTTATATAATAAAAAAATAAGTTCATGTGATTTATATAACCATAATACATTTAAATAAATCAAAAGGGGGGTTTTATTCATAACAGTTTTGGTCATTACAAAATTCCCCCCTTTAGAAATTTAACCCTTGAATTTTTATTTTACCATACCAAAATAGAGGAGGGTAGCTTTTTTTCACCACCTTATCTAGTTCCCCAATTTATTCTTCAAACATTGTTTTTCCAAAACACTTTGATGCGGGTTATTATCTTATTTCATAGAATATTTTATCTATGGTCTAAGATCTTCAACATTTACTCTTCATAAGAAAGGTCATTCTACAATGGTCCCACCTCTGGATTGAGTGCATGTAATGGGTTTGGTATGTATTTTATTAAGAGGGATACATAGAATAAATTATATACTTGAGATGGGTTTGGTGGGAGTGCTAGTCTATAGGCCACTACTCTGAAGCAATCAAGTATCTCAACAGGGCTAATGTATCGTTGGCTTATATTCCACTTCTTCCAAAATCTCATCACTCTATTCAATGCATATATTAGTAAGTATACTATGTATCCAACCTTAAAATATAGGACACATCAATGATTGTAATCATTTCTCTTTTTTTGACTCTGGGCATCCTTGATGTGCTGCTGAATGGGGTTAACCTTTTCCACTATTTCCAAAACCATTTTAGGACCTAGAATTTTTAATTCCCTAACTTCATCATAACATGTCGGTGTTCTACACCTCTTCTAATAAATGGATTCATATGCATCTATTTAGATTCTTTATTGGAAACTATTTTTGTAAGAGAACTCAACCCGAGGGTGATGCTGGTCTCAGCCTCCATTAAAATAAATTTAGCATGCTCTCAACATATCCCCAAGTGATTGTATATTGTTCTCAGATTATCCAACCTTTTGAAAGTGTTACACCATATTTAAATTCATCTTCACGTTTAGAGCATTATGTATAACATTCCAAAACATAGAGGTGAAATTTGGATCTCGATCAGACACAATCATTAGTGGTAGTCTATGTAGCCTTACCACATTTCTGATGTATATATATTCCAGTTGATTGAGTGATAAATCCTCTTGAGTCCAAATGAAGGGTTCAATATTTTTAATACTATTCATGAAAACCCATATAGCATTGTTAAAAATGAATATATTTAGATTTTTGGTGAAAAATATCATAGTGATTGTTTCCTATTTACATGTTTTTATGGGTAATGGTTGCATAATCACCTTAGACTTCTTCCTTTCATCCTTCACTTTCTATCATACCAGGAACTTCGATGTATATTCAATGATCTCCTTCTTCCTTTTGTCCCACCAATTGTTCTCTTAGAGATATCTATATATCTTTGTGTTTCATGGGTGAATAAATAACATCCAACTATGTGAATCATCCAATAGTTCTATATTTGACTCAAGATTTGATGGAACACATAGTCTTGACCCAAATCTCACAATTCATTCTTCATTAACATTTAACTCCATGGATTTACCTTTCATTATAATTTCTAATTTCTTATGAATTCCTACATCATCTTTGTTATAATCCATTATCTTTTAAAGAAGAGATGGTTGATAAATAATTTGTAAAAGGATTGTTAATGTTCTTTTTTTTAGGATTCCCATGTCCATCCTCTTTAAATCTATGAATATCAGATCCTTCTCAATTCACATTGAAGATAGAGTTGTTGGATATATTTTATATAGATCATCACCCACTTTTTTATCTTTCCTAGGATGGTAGTGTTTTGACCATTCGTAATCCTTGATAAGCTCTAACCAACTTTATTTGAAATATTGACCTCTTTATGTGTGAATATATATTTAAGCCTTTTGTGATCCATCTATATTTCCCACTTCTCCCCAATGAGATATTGATGCCAAATATTTAAAGTAAAGATAACCATTCCCAACTCCAGATCAGGAATAGGATAGTTTTACTCAATAATTATCAACATCCTTGAAGCATAGGCTATGAAATTGTCATTTTTATTCAACACATAGAGTAATGCCTTCTTCGAAGAATCACTAAAAATTCTAAGTAGTTTCCCACTTGTGTGTTGTGTGAGCATAAGGGCAGTGATAATATTCATTTTTATCTTCGTGAAGCTATCTTCACATTCATAATTCCAAAAAAATATTTAATCCCTTATTATTTATCTTGGTAAGAGGTTTTAAAAATCATGATAAATTTCTCACAAATCAGTGATAATGTCCCTATGACCCAAGGAAACTATGGATATCTATCACAGACATTGGCCTCAACTATCTTTCAATTTCATTTCTCTATGCAAGATCCATAGATATAAAATTTCTTGTGATGATATGGCCCAAAAATGATACTTCCTTCAACCATAACTTACACTTTTTGTACATTAAGAAGAGATTCTCTTTTCGCAAGTTCTATAGAATAGTGCTTAAGCGCTCCTCGTGGTACTCAATTATTTTGGAATATATTAGAATATCATTTATAAATACTATCATAAATTTGTCATGATAATCTCTAAAGACTTTATTCATCAATTACATGAAAATTTTTGTACAAATTAGTGAGTCTAAATGGCATCACTATGGACTTATAGTTCCTGTACCTCATACGAAAAGTAGTATTGGGTATATCCTTCTTCTTTACCTTTACATGGTAATATCATGGCTTCAAATCCACCTTGGAGAAGTATTTTTCTCCACATAGATGGTAGAATAAGTCATAAATATATAGAAAATGATACATTTTATTTATCATGGTCTTACAGAGCTTAGTATAATCAATGAAAAGTCACATAGACCCATCCTTTTGAATAAAAAAGAGGATTGATGCACCCCATATTGAAGAACTTGGGACTATAAACCATTTATCTAGATTCTTTGGTAGTTTTTTCTTGAGCTCCTCAATTAAAAAAATGGTCAGCCTATATGGAGTCTTGGATATTGGTAACTCCCAAAGTATAAGTTCTATTAAAAATTCATCCTATAGGATAGAGGGAAGACAAAAAAAATCATTCAGAAACACATCTTTGTATTTCCTCATAATATAAATTTCATCGAGGATGTTTCTTTACATAGACTCAATCATTTTACCTACGTACACATGCTCATGGGGAAATAATATCCATGCTTGAGATGATGGATCTAAAGAATATTCATCCTACTCCTTTCACTTTTCTAGAATTGGGGGTTCTATTCTCTATATGAAGAGTGATTTCCTTCTCATGATAATTTTTATTATCTCTATATAGATAAAGTCAATACTTACACAAAATTGAATCAAATTACACAAAATGAAGTATGATGAGATTTTCCGAGAAGTTAATCCCAAAAATGTGGATAGGGAAGGAGTTATATATATTTCATGCAATAATTTCCCTTTTTTTTGTTTTCACTGACATATATACTTCCATGTTTTTTTGTGGTGTTTGAATAGTTTTACTAAAATTTTGTGATATAATGGAATGCATAGAACTATGGACGACAACCCTATATTTCACTTTTTGATTCTAGTTATACATTATTCAATATATACATAGGTTTGAGTACTTTCATACTATGTAACACCTAAACATGAATCTAATTATATAAAATGGATAAATTATAAATTACATTTATCTCCATAACTTATGAGTTTCTAGTCTTAAAACTATTTTATTCATGATCTATATCATAACATATATTCTTATGATGATTTTTTCCATAATAAGGGTTTATAAAGATCTTAAGTATTTACCAAAGAATATCCCTAGAGAGTGTAAAACCAAGTTCACAGTAAGGTTTGTTGGCATGTACCGTATTAACCTGAGTGAGGCCCAAAACATCTTGTCAGAGATGTTACCCTAGGAACATCTATTCCAAAACCAAATCAACGTATAGTTTCTCGAGAGGTATTTATTTGGTTGATAAACCACTTAATCTATACTAACCAAAATTTGGTGATGTTTTCTTTTACTTATTCTTATCCCTAAGGAATTCTCTAGAGTTACCGAATCCAAAAAAAATTCTAGAGTTTTCAAATCCTAATCCCAAAAATAACTAAGCATATCCTCTAATACCAACTATAAAAACCTCACTCTTTATTAAACATCAATACATGTTTTGTTACACATAATAAAACCCATAATATTGAGAGGTATGGTGTCTTAAAGAAATAAATTACATTACATAACAACATAAAACATAAAAATCAACATCTTTGTTGAATACTTATTTGACATGACCAAAATGTTCTTTCTAAATTAACACTTCTTTTGGATAACTTAAGGATATACATAATAAAGCGGTGAGATATATAGTCTAGTAAGGGAATAAACAAAGCATAACATGAGGAGGAAAATACATGTCATAAAATAGGTTTATTAATAGATAATAAATGGAACATGAATAATAATACATGATATAAAATTATTATCATAACATGGGAAATGTTGAAACAACATAAACACTACATCATAACCAAAATTCAAGCCTAAACCCACCAGGGCTTCATGGTGGAAAATTTTTTCATAAAAGAATCATGTACACCCATGTAATAACATAACCTATCATGATACTAAACATTACCTAATGCATTAGATCACTATTACGGTGCACCCTTCATAATCATTACATTCTCATTCTTAAGTGTTCCACATAAGTCATAAAACACGGATTAATTCTCCATCATAATTTATTACATGATAAAGGAATGTAGAATAATTACATGTATATATCCAATCAATAAATATATTATCATTAAGGTTCATATCCACGATAGAAAAAATGGCTATGGTATTTATTACACAATTATTTTGGAATGGAAAATAGTGGTTTAATTTCGACAGCATAACAACATCCTGTATAAATTCATCAAATGGATTGATGAAGGATAAAGGGGTAAATAATAATATATAAATAAAATATACCATAATAGGGAAATGTAAAGTCATTCCCCAAAATATGTAATTGAAAATAGAAGGTGTAACATAATAAAGAATCTTTGGAGATATAGGAGAAAGGAAAGAACCCTTACAAAATGTAGACATGGTAATGGGTGTATAAAAAGGTTTATAGGTGGGATAAATTAGAATAAAACGGGATATCATCATTTATAAAAAAATGGACATTAAGGAGGATATGGAATAACACAAGAAAAAATAATAAAATTAAAATTAAAATGGATGAAAATAAAAGGATTTCTTGATAAAAGAAGAGAGTGGAAGATCCCTTATGAAATTTCAACATAGTAACGACTTAGGAAACGGTAAAAATGAGTGTGTATAAATGGTATCTCATTAAAATAATATCATCTAGAACGTAATTGAATCATAATAAATTAATGAGAGTATAACCAATTTATATTATGAGGAATGATTTCAAAAAAAGGTTATTGAATTGGGGAAAAGAGAGGATAGTGGGGATCCCTTACTGTAATTTATGACCCCAAAGAATTGGGAGAGGATTCTTGGAAGTTTGGTTACATCTTGGGAAGACTACAGGTAGTAGAGGACAGACTTTGGATGAGCTTAAATTAGCTTTAGTGAAGATAAATGGGTTCTTGGATGGGTTTTATAGGAAATGAGGGGGATTTATTTATTATTTGGGTTTTAGACTCTACCTAATAAGGTATTCAAAACTGCAAACCATCTCATGGTTTTTCGCATGGTTTATAATAAATGGTAGTGGTTTAAATTATTTTATAAGGCTAAGGGATGAAGATAATAAAATATTTCCCTTGCATATGTGGAGGTGAGTCACACTTTCAATGAAATTAATTTAAAAATACTAAAATAATTTATAAGCCTTGGAGGATTTACAAAGGCATTATAAAAAATATAAAATAAACATAAAATATCATTATATTAACTTAAAAACATATATTTGGACTATTATTACATTTAATGTATTTATTACATTAGTATTGGCCTTTATGATGACATAAAACACACCGTTTATTTATCCGGTATTTAATTTTTACCCAAAAATCTGACTTTGATAAAATTATAAATATTTAACAATAATTTAATTATGAAGAAATGATTAAAAAAATAATATTAATTTTATCTAAATAATTTTATCAATATTTTAATTTTCACTTTTAAAAATAAGAATAGATATTTATTGAAAATTAATGGGTTTTGAGAGTAATAGTTTTCGAATCCTAAAAAAATTACATTTTACATCATAAAAATTATATGATATTTTACATTTGAAAAATATTATTTAGTAATAATATTATATGAAAATATTATTTATTTAAAAAATCCATTAATTCGTTAATTAATTAATTAAATTTGAATATTAACCAAAAATATAATTTGTGCATTAAAAATCATTTACGAAGTAACAATAACAGGATGAAAATATATTCATTACATTATGTAAAATAATGTATATATTCATATAGATATTATCATGATACGTATACCTCTAATACACCAGCATACTTTATAAGAGTAAGGTACGCGATGGTGGGTCTTTCATGGGTTCGTTCAGTGAACTAGGTATGGGTCATGATATCAATGAGCTTGAACTTATCTCGTAAACGGTTTCTCTCAGGCTTAATTTGTTGAATCACACTTTGGTCTAGGCCTATAAAATATCCCAGAAATTCTATCTCCATGGATGCTCCGAATAATGGGCTTCATAGGATATGATTCTACTAGTTGAGGCCATCACTTCCTTTGTCTGGGCCAAAAGGATTTGTTAAAAACCCTATATTTATACTAGACAAGTGATCACTATTCAACGACTATATTATCAACAGTAAAGATAATTAATGGCCATTTGAATTAAATTGTATAATTTAAAACAAAAATATATGAATTTGATCTATATAACAATAAGAAATTTAAATACATCAAAAGGGGGATTTCATTCATAACAGTGCGGGTTGTTACACCACACATGTGCCCATGTATTGAAATTAAATTGATTATTCAACAGTTTTGTAACCCAAAATATTCCAATTGTATTCACAGGCCAAGAAATTTTTTCCAACTATTATTAATCCCTCATGATTATGCCTTTCTCCCACAAATTCTTCCCATTAGTCACTGTTGGACCACGGGGTAATTATTTAACATTATTGGTGGGGACCAAGCTCGACCAGACACCCAGATTCATGATAGATTTTTCTGAGAGGGATGGATTAATAAACTAGGGATGGAATTGGTTGTATTTTGTACTTCAGGGGATCAATTTTATTATCATAATAAAAATCAAAAATTTTGGTAGATTACAATATATGTGAATGTTTCACGGGATATGTGCGGGAAGAATTTATAATTGATATTGGGTAACTGGACTTCTAGAATCACCAGCTAGAGAAAGATCCATTTATTTTGGGAGGATATGATGTCAAATTCAAAGGAAGAAACTATGGATCTAGTGTGCGAATTTAAATATTTAGAATTTAAGAAAACATTAATACAATTCATATAGTCCAAGGAACACATGACGTGTAGGTCCTTCGTTGTGACGGCAAGGGTTTGTGGGATTATATGTAGCACATGCCTTGTGGGAGCCCCACATGCCATGTTACCTTGTTCTAGTATCCCATTGTCTACTTCAAGAGTACACAAACATGGGAACAACTAGAAACATTCCACGTATTGAAGTACACAGACACGGGTAAAGTACAAGGACACAGTCAAAGAGCACGGGTAGGACCTCTGGTGGATCAGACACACATTTTAGACCCAGTACACAAATTGTGGGGATAAATGAAAAGTGATATGTGCACTCAAAATGAAACGTCATGGTGATAGAGTGGGATCATATGTCGTGTCGGTCCCCTCACATGCCATGTACCCCTTCAACTTCTTTTGAGAAAACTTTAACCTCTGGTATATCCTTCATTCGGACATAGATTTTGGCCCATGAGATTCCTATCCTAAGTTTTTTTCATTTATAAAATAATTATGGTATCTATTTTGTATCTTGGGATATTATGAGAGATTCTCTATGTGGGAAAATTCTTTAGGCAATGCTCAACCACGATATTGATTTGGAAGGATCACCAGGGAATTTAGAATGGAACCCTTCTATGGGGAAAGGAATGGTTCCTCTATATATTCCTAGATTGGAAAACTCTTACTAGGATAGGGAATGTGCCCTCTCGCTATCCTCCTAGTAGAACCCTACTACGAATATAGGGCTTGAGTCCTCGACGTTGAGAGTGGAACCCTCTAGATGGTCTAGGTATGGGTCACCCATCTACTACCTTATTGGACCAATAAAAATGTATGAAGTCATAGGTCCCTAATTTCTGGAGGTTCAATCTCTATATAGATTTGGTATGGGACCTCTATTGACTACAAGAGTGGAACCCACCAGTTGGGATGGGCATGGGTTCTCTATCGACTATTGAGAGGCACCCTCCTACGAAGTCAAGGCATGGGTCCTCGACCATCAGGTTGGAACCCTTTATTAAGGCAGGGAATGGTTCCTAAATATATCTACTAAGTGTCACAACTCTATTATTACATGGAATTATTCCTCAACCTATTTATTGTGCCCCTTAACTATGTGTAATAGTGTAAAGGTGTGTCATGGATGGGATGTTTTATGATGGATTGATGCTCAAGATGTTGGGCATCGTTTATGGATTTATAGAACCGGTGTCACTCTTTTATGGGATGGTCAATGAGTTGGAGTTCCCCTTCTCTCTTATTTGGGTATCTTTGGTTTTATAATATATATATATATCCATGTCATTAGATCTTGTTTACTATCTTGATTTAAGTTGATTTGATTACTATTTATTCTAATAATGTCTCTTACTTCCACCTCCCCCATTCAACATTCATGGCATCCTACTATGTATATATATATATTCACCAATAAAAGGGTTTTTTTTCATATGTTTCATGTCTTATAAATCCAAAAGACAGGTTGGTGGTTACTTTAAATTTTCTTAGGGATACTTTTTTCATTGTACTGTGTATGATTGTTGGAGCATGGAGATAAGGAGATAGGCTCTCTCAACAGCTTTACTTTCTAGTTTTGTTAAATGAGTAAATGTTTCTAGATGAAAGTGTATTTTTTCCTTTTTAATTTTCTACTATACATTTTCATACTATTGTACACCTTATAGGTATTTCATACTTGGTTTACATTCTAGCCATTTCATATTTTAAATATTATTCCTTTGTACTTCTTTATTGAGATGATCGGGTGTGTGCATATGGGTACATTATGTAAAGGCCTCCCCAAGCTCAATATACCTATTGGAACTTGTATCCATCCCCTAGCCTATGGAGGTAGTCTTGGTGTTGTTATGGCTCGAGCCCCGTTGGGTCGGGTCATGCTAAGTGACATGCATACAATTTAGGAAACATTCAAATCTGATAGATTAAATTTTTTTTCTTCCTCATATTTTAATATTGTTATAATATTTCATGTTTTAATATAAATGTTATGTTTTGAAAATTTTGTTCATTTTGAAAATTACAAGAAAAATATAATGCTATAATTTTATATAATTATTATTTTGGTTAATTTTAGGAGTAGTTAAAATTATAACATGTTGTCATGATCCCCTGATAGGAACATAATTATAGATGCATGTCTAGGATAATGATTACTATAAAAAGTAAAAAATATTAAGTTCCATGTGATAATATGTTATAAACTTTAATTTGATTTGGAACTATTATGATTTTTAGTTCATTGGTAATAATAGAATGCTAAAATCTATGTCATGTTACCCTTGATTGTATAATTTTTTCAACTATTGATCATGTTGGCCTGGAAACAAAAATGATTTCCACAAAATGATTAACTTAAATGATTAATGACCTAAAATATGAAATTAAACCATGTGTCATGTGAATTTATATTCTTAATCGTAGATAATAATAAAAATATGCAACATATTTTTGCAATACAATATAATTATTATTATATTAAGCTGGTTTACTAATCATGATTTGATGTTGAATTTGGTATCTCTTTCACTAATATAAAATGATATTTATTTATTTTTTAATTGATTTGTATTGGTTTTTCCCTAATTTATTTTATGATAACATGTTATTATTTATTATGAGTTTATAAAATTTAATAATGAAGTTGTAAGGTTTTGTTTTAATAAAAGTTATGTGGATTTCAAGGAATTATTATTAAATAGATTTTGTGGGATATTTTATTAAATTTTGATCATTTTTTAGAGTCCTGAAAATATTCAAATAACTTTATTTAAATGGGGTTTGGGAATTAAAAATATAAAAAAAAATTAGAATCTTATAGATTTTAGTATAGTTTTCATTTATTATCTAACATTTTAAATGAATGTGTAGAACCATCAAATGGAATTCCATCATTTATTCTATTAAGTTTTTCTTACCTTTGAATTTTTTTTGTTTGTATATTTTCTTATTGAGAGTGTTGTAATTATTGTTTTTGGGGTGATATTTGTCCCTATTGTTTGGTTGAAATTATATTTTTAATGGTTAAAAAAGGGTTTTATGTGGATATGATGACATGTGATATGAGAATCAAAGCACCACATAGGTAATGGGAGAGAATTGGTATTAAATTGTTCACCATGATAAAATATCATTATAATGCTATAGTTTTGTTAGTGTTTACAATGATGGTGACGGTGTTTACTATAATATAAGGATGTAGGGGAATATAGGTGTTTCCAACCAAATTTGTGTTATATTTAATGATAATTTATATTTAATTGGTCAAATGAATAGTGTTGGTTGTTGTGTTTATTGATGATAATGTTAAAGGATTGTTAAATGAAAGATATAGAGTTGTTAAGAGATGTTATTAATAGTGGTTTGGATTTGTTGGAAATGGTTTTTAATGTTATAATCAAAATTCTAGAGTATAAAGGTCACATTCAATATGGTGACACATTAGAATGTTCATGAGAAGGGCTGGATTAAGATATTTCATTTTTATCTGGATGGTTTTCGAGATGTTCAAGATGTTTTCATGAAAATTAGTTTTGAACACTATTTTACGAATTTTTATAAGACCTATTAAATGTAATAGTCATCTAGTAGTAATGGGTATAACTTTCTATGGGTGATAAAAATAGGGATACCAATGTTCAATTTATCATATTAAGTATAACCATGTATTATTTATCAATAGAAGGTTTCTTAATGTAAGATTCATAATCTTCCAATATTATTCTACGGAAAGAGTTTATAAAAATCACATAACAGTAATCTAGAATTATTGAAACATAATAATGGATCAATAAAAAAATAAATAAAAAATATCCATCAATATAAAGAATATTAATATGTGTCATAAGATTAATACCTTGTGACATTAGAGTCAAGAGGTCTGGAGATGAAAATTTAGAAAAGGACTTGCTGGGTAATTAATGTAAGAGTTGTTTATTTAGGGGTGTTCAATATAAGAGTTCATGTCATAGGGTTTCCCAATGTAAAAACAATGTAATAATCATTCATGTATCTCTGTACAAGTGACCCGATATATGATTCATTAGTATTTGAGGGGATCACCTTTGAGAATTTTCTAAGAAATGAAACATCCAGTAGATATGAAATATTTTATTAGTCATTAAATATTATTAATAAATCAGGATGTTATGAAAGGAGATAATCATTACATGATTAAAGGGATATTCAATCTATAATTTTTGGAATATGTAAAAAAATATTAAGTATGATTATGTGGATATAGTTTTGACCACAAAACATGTCATAGAAAAGTTATGTGGTGATGTGGGAGTTATTTTAATAAGAGTTGGGTGTATTTTTTATGAATTATTTTGATTAATAATGTTCGGAAACTAATTTACAATATATTAAGTTATTTTTTTGTAATTTAAAGATTTTTTTGATTTAATTTTCATGTAACAATTCATAACTAAAAATATGTAAATATTGCTTACATTGAATGATAGATATGTAAGACTAAGATTTATAAAGTACTTAATAAAAATGAATCATGAGGATGAGATTTGAGGATGATTTTAATATTCAAAATATGGAAAATCATCCGACCTATGTATCTGGTTTTTATATATAATGAAAATAAGATAATAATAAATTGAGTAGAATCAATGTAAAAATTCTTTTCAAAAAAATTGAACATTTGTAAAAGAAGAATGTTATGTATGATTTATTGAAGAATAAATCATTGTTACAACCAAAATATAATTTGAATAATGTAGAGGATTAATGTTTTAGTGAAACAAGTATATGAAATTATAGTCACAGAACAAGAAAAGTTGTCGAGATCCAGACTCATACTAAAACGAAAATAGAAGCAGAGATAACATTGGAACTACTTATAAAATTCTCTAAAAGATACGGATAGTATTTTACCTAATGACCCATTAATATTTGATATTTTCCAAGTAATATTCTATATACAATCAATGAAGGACCACCCTAGAGATCAAATTGCACCTACGCATACTTGGTGATATAATAATAGTATAGGGGTGAGGGAAGTGTTCCTTGGTTGGTAGTAAACCTACCCAAAACATTATAAATAGGTGACCATATGAAAATGGGTGACCTAGCCCAAACCATCCATTACTTTAGTGAGATTAGTAGATTCTAGTTCATTGATCCATCTTCCATTCAATGTGCCATGGATTAGTCATGTGCGGGTGAATTGATTAAAAATACATGCACCTATAGATCTTTATTTTTTTCATTATATGTTTTATACATAGGTAATATTGGAAAGAAAATGTAATTAATAATAATTAATAAATCTGTAATCATATAGTAATCAGATTCATATCCAAAACAAGATAAAATATGATGAACCTAATGACTATTAATTTGAGATCAGTTAGCTCTTTAATAATTTATTAATAAGTGGTCAATATGGAAAATAATTTTGATACCTTGATTAACCCCCCCCCCCCCCACCCACCCATTAATGTATCTACCACCAATGTTTCTTTCGGGATGAACAAGCTGTTTCAAAACATGGGATTGATTTTATTATTTTCGTTTGATCTAAATTAATTGGATTATCTCTTAAAGTTATATTTTATTTTTATCTTAAAATTCATTGGTATAATGGGTAAGGGAATAAATTTTTGGAATAAGCATAAATTTGATAGAATTCTATATATTAGAATAGATTAAAAAAAATTGTTTATATGGAAGAATCATATGACCCTTGAAGGAATTGTATAGAGGAATTTTCAAGTGAATATATTAAATAATTCAATTATTTTAAAGGAATTACTGACGAAATAGATATTCATTATGATTTTGGATCCATAAATTTTGAGGAGATACTAAGGTGGGAAAAGTTGTAAGTTTCCTACATGCAAAGGATCTTAGAAATAGGAAGAAAGAAGAGAACATGAATTTGAATAGTGAAAATGATTATTAGCATATCCATGTCAAATTTTTGAATATTGAAGTGGAAAAACTAAAAAAACATGAACAAGAGAAAATTTTAAGTGGCTCATTATCCATGGAAAAATAAATGAATCCCTAGTTAAGGAATATGAATATATGTCTTCAATGGTGTGGAAGCTTCAAAATGAGTCCAAGAATAATTCCCTTAAAGCCATCATTGCATAGATGAACACTATGATGAAGTATAAAATTTGAATGATTTATAAAAAAACACATACATTCGAAGAGGGTATTTAAAATGAAAATTCAATCAAGAAGTATACAGATTATCAACTAGAAAAAAACAAAAATAACTAGATATTAAATATGGAGTTGATCTCGGCCAATAATAATGTAGAACAAGTGAATGTTAAGGTTTATCCTAAACTAAAAGATATTTTCATTTTTATATTAAACTATCCATTTATAGGTGATAATTATACGATGAATAAATATGTTATTTCAGAGGAAAAAAATAAAAATATTTTTTCCCTAAAGAATAAATTCTATGGAAAATTCTGTTTTAGTTTAGGATGAAACCTCTCTAAGGAATCAGTAGAAAAGTCCATTAAAGTTCTCAAGAAAATGGAAAATTGTGGATGTGAAGAAAATACTCTAAATAAGATCCCAAAAAATGGTGAGTAAAATTTTATTATTTATATAGGCACGTATAGATATATGTTTTGTTATTATGTTATCTATGGACATATTTTAATCCTTTTCATGAAGAATAGGAATGTATTTATAACTCTGAAGTTAATGAAAATTTTGAAAAAAGAAGTTCCCCATCACAGAAACATAGATAGGGATTTTATTCCTAAAATTACTAATAAGATAAAAATGTCACTAGTGGATGTTTTAGGAGATGTTTAGTGGGAATTATGGGAAAACTAGCATGCATCCAATAACACCTATTTCCGATCAAAATATATATTCCACTGGTTATGGGAGACCATCATACTTATAGTAACATGAAAATAAGTTACAAATTTACTTTTCATCCAAAGATATAGTAGAATAAAAATAACAATATTCATAAATAAGAAACATGTTCACATGTAGCTGAAACTAAAAGAGATCTTATCAATGGAGTACCCCAAGGTAATGTATATATCAAAAAATCTAAAAAAATATATAGTGATAAATAAAGTAGAAAAAAGTATTTGAAAAGAAAATATAAAATAAGAATTCTTCAAGAGATCCTTATGGTAAACCCACCCATGAAATGTGTACATCTAATTTTAATCAAATGTGATATTGAGTCTAGGTAAATTGATATAGAACAAGATTCCATCAAAAAAATTAAAATATTTATATTGAGTCAAATTGTGAATGATAGTGGGAAAATAAAATTACATGGTCACTCACCATCTTCCTAAACAAGACGAAATGTAAATGTAAGACCTGATCCCAATTCATTATAATTCTTATAGATTTATTGTGGAATTAGTTCAAACTTGAAAAAGATATATAATCCATGGGTTTGGTGTTATAACAAATCACATGTGATTAGGTTGAGGGTATATCTGATTTAAAATAAAGGAACACATGGAGTTTATAGATTCCATGGTATTAAAATGATTATTTTTTTAATAAACCTAAATAATAATCATTATTAAAGGTATAAAGTCCAATGTTGATTCAAAAAATGGTGACAAGTAGCCACAATGTTTCTAAAAACATTTTCTAAGAGTTACATGTTGAAATGATGTTTCCTGCTGAAACTGTTACTTTATAAATAGTGGAAATATCATGACTAAAATATAGTTACAAACCCATAACTAAAATAATAATTATTTTTATACTGATTTTTAATAACCAAAATTGATAACAATCCATATATTAAGTGCAATCATACCTATCAAAGAATAAAAATATTTAATGGAGAAAATAACTACCTGAATAAATTTCATATTTTCTTTTATAAATTAATAACAAATGGTATCAATTTTTTTTACAGTATGATAAAAAAATACTTATTTACTATAAAATATGTAATTTTGAAATTTATGGGGATTTTTTATAGGAATTAAAATAATTCTAAGTCTCACCTAATAGTAGGGATCCCTATGATGAATAGAAGACCATCAAGTTCAAGTGATGCCACTATTTTATTTTTTTCATTTTTCATAAATTGAATTAACAAGTGGTTTGTCTCACACACTCTTCTAAGAATATATGCACTAATTCAATATCTTGTATTTGATACATGGAAATATCATGTGTATGGGATATCAAGATTTTTTCCTAAATTAATATTTCATGCATTCCACCACCATTTATCAAATTAATATCTAAATATTACGTTTTTTAATATTTGAGTTGTCCAGCTTAATTTATGTTTTCACTTATTATTAACTTATATGAGATACAATGTTACCGAGTACATGAATGTAATTCAGGAACAATCCGTGGAATTTATTCATGTGTTTCAATGCATGAATAAATTAAATGATAATCAAGTAGAATCATTGATTGTATATATTAACATCTATCAAGAAATGGAAGTGAGTGCACTTACTTCATTCTTGCCTGATACTCCCTTAAATATTGCTATCTTTCATCTTCCTCTTTTGTATATAGAGGTACAAGCATACTGTAGAGAGAATGAAGATCACATCTAAATATCATATGATTCATCATTTCCCATGGATACCTACAGAGGTTGGATGCTTTCTTTCGACTTTTTTGGTCAATATCAAAATCATAAAATTAATATCAAGGGTATCAGAGGCATCCAAGTAATATGGTACACATATTTATAATTGTTTTTTATTTTAGTTTTTATACAGTTTCCACATTATCATCCATGGATATCCACAAACAAGGGTTTTAAACCACTTCTACTTCATATAATAAATGTTATTAAACTATAATAAAACCCTTTATAAGTATCAAAGTGAATCCATGCATAATTTTTATAAAATAATTCATTGACATGGAGAAGAAATCGAAAAATAGAGCATCACCTCACATTTCTAGAAATTCAACTTCATAAATGAATTACATGAACATAATTAGGTTTTGTAAATGTAAACAAGACCTTATCCTGACATAGTTAATACTGAAAATAGTAACTAATACATTACCCTTTTTAGTAAGTGTCAATTTATGGGTCATATCACCTTAACATTTTGTAGATTGGTCTATATAAGTGATGCCTTAATTTTCCCTTATATGAAAAGGTGTTATGTAAGGTTATACATGATTTTATTAAGATTTTTAATGGTGAACTAGGGATTTTCAATATTATAATGAGTTTATGTAACTGTAATTTTATGTTTAGAGACTAGGGTAAAGGTATCCTAGTTTTCCTTAAAGCCACATAAAGATAATCATCAATTTACCTTATGATAAATGTGGTTGTGTAAATGTGACCAATCAGTTGCCTTTATAAAATGGCTATAGAACTGGATTACCATTACATATAGTGTATTCTTAAGGGAACAAGTTAGATACACTTTGGAAAAGTGTCTCTATAAGGGTATAAAAGATAACCCTTGTGAAGAATATAGATTCTATGTAAGGTTAAACAGAAAACATTTTAATTTTTAAAAAAAAACATAATTTTTTTAATGTTTTATAAAAAATTAAATCATTGTAAAAGGAAATACTAGAAAATATAATATAAAAAGGTATTATAAATTAATTAATAAAGTATAAATTATTTATTATTAATTAATTAATTAATTATGAAACATTTTATTCCCAAACATTTGATGTTAATATTTTAAATACCTTTTATCCAAATAATATAGAATGACGTATGATCTAGAAATAAATGTTTTCATTTTTAAGTTATAAGAAAATAATTTATAAAGGGTTATAACTTATGAGATAGGGCCAAAATTTAAAATACTTATATTTAAATTATTAATTTTTCATAATTAATTATTTTTAATTGTTCAAAGTAAAAAGGGTCCTTGTTTTGATATTTTTTATGATGCATCAAAATTGATTTAATGATTTATAGGATCTTGGTTTAAATAATAATTATGTATATGATATTTCTATTGTGTACAATGTTTACATAATATAAATTAGAATATAAATAGTTTCTAATTTATATAATATTATATATTTGAATTTGAATTTCTATATAAGGATAAATATGAAAGAGTTCATATTGTATTGAATGTAAAATGTTTATATTCAAAATTACTAAATTTCATTAATTTTAATGGTGAAATTATAAAAGGATTTATAATTTTATTTATGTTTGAATTTTTCATAAATAATTATCTCATGTTTAAATATTTGAATTTTTATTTTATTTAAAATGTTATTCCCAACTATATTAATATTTAGTAAATTATTTAAGAAATTTTAAACTTTTGTATACTCTAGTTTAAAATATGAAATTTCTTCTATGATAGAGCCATTCATTATATGCATGGACGAACTCTATAATAAATTTAGTTTTTAATCATCCTAAATCATGGTTTTTAATTGATGTTATTTTAATTAATTTAGTTTTTAAATATATTTTTTCAATATTAAATGTTAGAGTTATGAGGAATTGTATTGTATATTGAGTAAAGTATATCCAGACATAGGGACTTGGGTCCAGACTATCTACCTATATAGACGATTGTGCCTTATCTATGCTACGGAATGGGGTTGTCTATTTATCACTTTGACCATACTCATGTAAATATATTAAATATCATATAATTCTTATCCTTTATGTGATGTATTCAGGTAACTCATCCATATGATTAATCTAGTTAGATATGAATATGTATGGATGCTATTTTTTGGTGATTAACATAAAATTTTAGGTTATGTAAAAAGATACATATCAATTTTGTTTGAAAATATTTATTTCTTCAAGGGAATAGGATTACAAATTTAATTAATCAAACGATGAAAACATAAATGTCAATAACATGAGATAAGATAGTGAGAAAAAATCCACTTAAACTTTTATGTGTTAGATTCATTCTAAATTAGGACATTTCGAGACATACATATTTCCATAGGGTCACTTCTTACCATATTTAGGTTCCCATAGATTATCTTGTCTATGGAAAACAAATGTGGGTTACACAGGATAATCCTTAAGTAGTTTCATTCCATTATTGAGTGCTCCTCTGTTAAATTTTATTAGCCTATTCTTGACATTTTCTTTGGGATACACTAACTCAGAATCCTAAATAGTAAGGATGCCATAAGAATAGTGTTGAGTTTATCTATAAAATGTATCAGATAATGATATGTATACTCAGCAATCCAAGATTCATATATGATATAATTGGGATTATTTTCTACCAAAGTAATTATGTGGTGAAATTAACACCCCATATTACTCATTGCTTATTGAAAAATGAATCTTTTATCACAATTATATATGAGTAAATTTTAAAGGGATCAAAATTTTAGTGAGGGACATTTAATAAATGTACATACAAAATATTTAATAAAACATGAAACTTGTCATATAAAAGATTATATAGTAGATAAATAGCAACATCATTATTTAAAATTGAGGTTAATCCTTGTTATGAGAAGATTAATGTATGTTACTCCTAATATTAGTAACTTAAGAAATGATCTTAAGCAATACTGTTCATATTAGAAATTTTATTTAGGAGAAATTCAATGTGCCAGATTAATACCTTCCATTATAACCAAGTGTTGAAGTTTTTCAACAAGTGAATCTAGATTCTTATTTAATTATAGAGTTATTTATATATGTTTTCAAATTAATTAAAAAATTCCAATGTAATTTTTTTCTCTACTCATATACTCAATATTATTGGGTGTGTTAATGATTATAGTCACATATTCTCTATATGATTGGGTATATAAAATTATATTCAATACAGTTGAATATGATGATGAATTAATGATTCTAATAGTTTACTAAATGATTTATTGGTTATAAAAATGAATTTTTTAATCTAATAGATATTCGATATCAACTATACATTTTTAAATATTGTTGTAATTGTTAATAAGGTTCGGATATGGAAAGAATCTAATATTGAATTTTTTTATGTAATTGTTATAATGGGTTGCTTTATTGATAACTTGAATACATCAAACATGGATAAACATTTAGAAGATGTGTATTTTTTTCTCATTTATATCTCAAGAGCATGAAATTAATTTTTGTTTAATAAAATGAGGTAAGTTGTTTTTGATAAAAATAATTATGATTTGTTCATTTATATATCATGTTTTAACGGGAGACTTAAAATGGAATTTTCTAGTTAGGGAATTTATCTTATATTAATATATGTAAAATTTCAAACAATATGATTTATTTCAATAATGTATATCTAATATTATAAAAGTGTTGGGAATATAATTAAATAAGGAAATTTTTTTCAATGTTTTAAAGTACATCATAGATATTTAAAGTAGGTAAATTTACAAATTAAAAGAAGAAACATTAGTTAAAATGTTCAATAATAATACTTTATGAAACTAATCAAGTTCATTGAAACCTATGGTTTTCAAGAATACGATATGCTAGGCTCACCATTATACAAAATGGAATACTTAATAGATGTTTCCCACTAAATAGTTAGTGGTAGTATTTCATTAGATGGTCAAGTACATATGTGACATGGATTACATATGATGTAATGTGTTAACAAAACCTATAAAGTGTAGTAAACATAAGGCTGGTCTAGAAGCTTATTATATATGATGTGATAAATTGATGCTTAGGTTGGGTTTGTAACATATTCTTAAAGAGTTTAGGAATATAAAAATGAATCATATTTTTAGGAAACCTACATTTTATCATTCATTCATTTTAGAAACATAAATCTATATATATATATAATTCATGAAGAATAATGATATTTGATCTCTTAAAGAAGGAATTTTTTAATCCCTAAACTATGTTCATCATACAATATTTTAGATTATGAAAAAATCTTAAGGACAATGTCAGTATTATTCATGTATATATATATATAATATGATCATAATGAATAATAAAAATAATATGACTCTTTTTGTGTAATATAGGGCCCACTAAGTACACCACAAGGAGTTTCATACAGATATATTTGGTATACTAGGGGTTTAAGGAACATATTTGAGTCCCCACTACCGTAGTTTGGAGATATACCTCACATGATAACCTTCAAACATTGATTCCCTACATATAAAGTCTATATATTCACTTTCCCAATTCATGGGTGGTTGGGTATGTTGCTAATCATGTCATTAGTTAGAGATTAACTAATACAGGATTTCTATTCATGTATGACATGTATGAAATTTTGTCCCTTGATTGAGATAGATTGTGAGAGTGTGTATCCACACCAAGATATTTTACTTCTATCTATATAAGGGTCATGTTGTGTGATTATACATAATGATAATGGTCCTGTAATTAATTCATTGATCAGATCAATCTATACTGAGAGAATTAAGAATATATGAGTTGGATAAATGGGATTGTCTTTTTATATGTCTTATGGTAACTCATTGAATGGAAAAGGGGATAATATGAGAATTCATGATTGTATTTGATGAAAACTGGTGGAAACACGTACATAGATACACTTTTTGGATTGAAATCATTCTAGAACACTTTATAGCTGGAGAAGAATTTACCCTTTACTAAAGGACATTATTGGATTGCAGATATGGATCCAACAATTTATGTTTATTTCCAATGATTTAAAGTCTCATAGGGTCATGCATAATCGTTTTCTAAATTGGGATTGAGTGTGAATTAGATAGGTACTATAAAAATAGAGTTAATCCAAAAGTGTTTTGGATGGGAATTCACTTGGTATTTCATATGATATAACATGATGTGAAGTTAACGATGTATTTCCAAAAATTGTTCTAAATGGTGTCCAAAATGAGTTTTGAATATGGTTTAAAACATTATTATATATGTTATAATATAAGGTTAAATGGAATAAAGTGTATTGGTATTTATTAAAATTGGGAGACTGTAGGATATATACCATAAAGTTATAGCGTGTATGTGATGCATGGATATATCATGTGCTTAGGATATCAAGATGCATGTATAAAATAACATTTCACTCATTCTACTACATTTGATCAAATGAATACCTGAATATTCAGTGTGTTAATATTTAAATAGTTCAAATCATTTATTTTTATCAATTATTAAACCATTATATGATATATAAAGTTATGAAGTAAATTCAAATGGTTTATGAACCATCTGTGGTATTTATTTATGCATGTCAACACATAAATAAATTAAGGTATAATCAAGGAGCATACTTGATGGCATTTATTAGAAACATAAATAATGTGGTAGTATGTCTGCTGTTTTATCATGATTATTTGATAATCCCTATCTCATTTCAATCTTTCATTTTCCTTCTTTTCATATAGTGGTACTATTATACTATAGAGACTATAAGTATCTCATTCGAACATCGGATGATTTAGCACCTCCCATGGATACACTATGTAGGTGGGATGATTTTTTTTACACATTGGTTATCTTTATCAAACTCATCAAAAGAAGATCGAGGGTCGTAGAGGAATTATTGGTGTATAGTATCAATATTTACATCATGTTCATTATTTTAATTTTAAAATTGGTTTTAGATCATAATTCATGGGGATCCTCAAAAATGGATTCTAAACAACATTCACTTAATATAATAAATTTTATTAGACTCTAAAAAATACTTCTCTATTTACTTTATTTTTTATTTGCTAATGGTTTAGTATAAGTGTGATTGAGTTCACATGATATGTTGAAAAAGTAAATGGTCTAAGCTTCTTTTTTTGGGAATCATTAAGTATCATGGATGGATTTGATGTTATTTACATAAAAACTTGTTTCCTACTCTGATCACTATATTTTTAGTCTTATATGTTTTTTCAATGACTCAATTGTTATGTGGTTGAATTCACTCATTGGTATCTTTGAGTTGAAGGTAATTTAAGTATATAAATATTCTGAAAACTAGAACATTGGTAAATCTAAAATGATATGTATTCAATATGTGGTATGATCTAGTGGAATAAATTTTGATGTGAAAATCTAGAAAAAAAACTCATAGAGTTAATCCAACATGTTTTAATAGTTACATATAGATAAATATACAATTTTAAGGTGCAAAAGGATGAATTAGTTGTGCATAAAATAGACCTATTTTTTGTAGTTAACTCTCAAGTGGTCGAAAAAATAGGCTATTTTATATTTGAATAGATATTAATAGTATGAAAAATATTTTCATGAAAAATTATGATAATGGTAAGTTGGAGGAAATTTTTTTTCCATAATATCTCATTTTGCCTTATGAAAATCAAGTCAAATAGAACTATTTTAAAAGGGGGAGATGTCATACTAATGAAACTTTTCCTATGAATTTTTTCAAGAAGGTAGATAAAGTCAAATATTGAAATACTATTTTATTTTGATGAGGAAGGGGGAGTAAATACAATAGATATATATCCCAATGATATTCATGAATTAAGGTTGAGTATGGTTGATGGTGTTTTCCAACATTGAAGTCAAACTTATCTAGGGAGAAAATTTGAATTTGAATATGGATGGAGTTTACCATATTTATTTCTTTGAAAAGGGGAAGAAATAATTTGTAATGTCCTGGACCTCTCTGGTCAATTCCTTGGCTGAAATCTAGCGTTTGAGGTGTTCTGGAAGGTCTAGGTGACTCACCTCCAACACTTTTCCAAATTTCCAGTTCTGTGAATAGTGTTTCTAATTTTATGATCATTTTCGTGGTGAGCCAGAAATGGTGAGTCATGAATGGTGAGTCAAAAACGGTGAGTCAGAAACGGAGAGTTAGAAACGGTGAGTCAGAAACGGTGAGTCAGAAATGGTGAGTTTGAAACAGTGAGTTAGAAACGGTGAGATAGAAACTATGAGTCAGCAATGGTGAGTCAGAAACGGTGAGTCAGAGAAATGGTGAGTCAGAAATGGTGAGACCAAAATGGTGAGTAAGAAATGTTGAATCAGAAACGGTGAGTCAAAAAAGGTGAGACAACTCATGAACAGTGTTTCTAGAACTGTTTTATATTTCCTTTTCCAAATTTTTAGATTTTTCCAGTTTCACCAATTTAATGTTTTCTTTGACAAAAAACACATTTATGGCCTTATTTTATGGGATTTAAGGCCAAATCAAATCCCATAACTCCTATATTAATTTTCCTAAGGCCCGAGATACATTTACTTGGCCTAACTTTATGGTTTAATGCAATCCAATTTTAATGTAAAATCCATTGTATCTTAAACCGTTTCTCCGTTAAATATTTTAAAGGGACAATATATATTCCACACTTGTTCTTTCTCCTTGATCTCTTGTGTGAGATTCTCGAACCATTCCTTCATTCTTGTAGGAATAATGAGATTAAAATTTTCCCAATGTATTGGTTTCCCTCGACATTCTTCTTGCTTCAAGTACACCCCCTGTTTTGGTGAAACCAAGTAGTATCAATCAATATTCAATATAAGGTATGATTTATCATCATTCTTTTGGGTTCACTGTCTCTTGTTTCTCCTTTAAATATTATGTCATGTGATCTCCATGCTTCTAATGGAGTTTCTTGGGTTTCGGTTGGTGTGGTCATGGCACGACATCTTCGGGTGGATGTAGTTGTCGTGGGAGGAGGCGATCGTGATCCATTGTGTGGATCGTTCTCGTATAAATATCCTTAAAAACATTTTTAAGGTAGTTGATTCATTGATTCTATTTTATTTTTAAGTGAAATTATAGATTTTTAATGTTTTATCAACTAGATCATAATGGAATTGAAATAATAAATATTTGAACCAGATAAATAAATTGATATGAATCGTATGGTATTGCCTTTTGTTTTTCCTAGATAGTGTGATATATATTCTTGTTTTGTTCAGTTGTTTGTTCTTGATGGAAACTAGTAAATAATGTAAACCAGAATTAATTGATAAATATTTGGATAAAGATAAAGAGGAATGTAAAGTAATTTGGTTGTTATGATTGTATTTTTTTAATTTTAGTCAAATTGGTGCAGTAAGCATGTTTAATTTATTTGTTATTGCTTACTGTTTAGGTTTCCTAAATATGGAACTGATGAATAAAAAATTAGATAATTCAAAATGGATTAAAGAACTGATTATATTATAATTCCTTGAAGGGTTCTGAGTTACCCTCTTGCTTGTTCAAGGG
Source organism: Viscum album (assembly GCA_963277665.1). Classification (NCBI taxonomy): domain Eukaryota; kingdom Viridiplantae; phylum Streptophyta; class Magnoliopsida; order Santalales; family Viscaceae; genus Viscum; species Viscum album. Next base: position 1,841,752,677 of record OY728132.1, on the reverse strand, counting down.
TCAAGATCCCAACTGATATAATTGTTGTCTTCCTGCTCCTTGGGTTGTGATGTGAGCTCAGATGGCTATTGTGATATGTGGGGGCACAGAGGCCTACTAGTTGTTATAGCAGTTGAAACCTAGAGTGGCAAGATGCATCGGTTTATACAAGTGGGTGTCAGAGAGGACACCAGGGATGATGAAATGAGTTGTATGTGAATGTTTGGTTTTCTACTAATTCTTCTTGGTTGTTTATCTGCTTTACTTTCCCCACTACCCAAGGCAGTTGGTCTTGCTTACCCTTCTTCCGAAATGGGTGAAGATGCGCGGGTTATGCCACTTTCTTTCCATGTTTATCTTCTCAAGGGATAATGGTTCTATGCTCTTGCTATGGGCGGTAAAGTCTATATGGGTTGTTCATCTACTCACCTTGTTGATCCCCATGTGTTTAGAAACATAGATTATTATTCTAGAATTTCTGAGAATATGGGAAAGTAATTCTGTAAATAAATAATTGAATAAATGATGTTAACCAATGGGGTTTGGAGCTTGTTGTGGTGTAATACTAAGGTTATGATTTGAAGGAAAAGTGTACATTGGGTGTCATGCTAAAGAAATTTAATGTAGAATTGTTATTGATAATTAATGTTTGACGAATTAATTAACGTAAAGTGCACGTGATAAAAATGGAATGAAGTAATGTATTAATTATCATTAAATGGTTGTGTGCTTATAGGAAACCTAGTCTTAGAAGTTGCATCCCGGATCCCGAGAGACGTTAGCTGCAGTTGAGTGTAAGACAAGTTTTGGCCCCTAGTGTGGTTGTGAGCTTTATTATATTCTATAATTTTTGTGTTTCCATATGCTACTCCACCCTATCAGTAGGGGAAACTGGCACCCTGTGGATTTTGAGCCATGGGGGGTGTTTTCCCCAACATTCCAGTATTAGGATGGATGGTTGACTACCCCCTTTGGCCCCACTCACTTCACATTGTATTTACTTGTTCTGGCTGGAAAATTGGTTAGTTTTCCCCATATATGTGTATAGAGGGTAGTAATGGCTTGTGGTTATTCACACACATATATTCTGGATATAGTTTTCTAATGAATTCGGTAGGTGTAACGTGTATAGGCTGTGATGGCTTGAGGATCCTTACTCGGTGTATGGGCTATAATGGCTTGAGGTATAATACATGATGTATGATACACATTATGCGAGCTGTGGTGGCTCCCAGAAACTACCTAGTTTCTTTACTTTTGTGGATGTGGTGTTTTTATTGTACGAGGTGCATGTTTTTCTTCTTCAGCCAGGTGTCTGCAGGCTATCCTTTTTGTAGAGAGATGCTTAGGACGTGCGATGTTGGGGGAAAGTGGCAAACTAGTGGGGAAGTATTAGCAGGGTACCGTTGATATTATTTATTATATTATATACTCTTGTATGCATTACTTGGTGAGAGTATCCATGGTGAGGCTGGGAACATAGTATACTTATTTAGGTGATGAGTTAGTTTCACTTGTTGTTCACTTTGCTTTAGCATGCTTTATTTACATTTGCACAAGAGGCTTCGGGGGGATCCTATTTATTATAATTTTATACTCACCCTATGCATATATAAACTGATTTTTAGGTCACTTGGAGCTGGTTGGATATCTGGATGGTTACTATTATCTTGCGGTTGTATGAGTTGTTCAGGCTTGTGGTTGCTGTTGTTTTACTTTCTTTTGGGTACTGGCAGTTTTTTTCACCTTTTATTTAAAAAAGTTTTGCATGACATTTCATATGTGTACTTGGTATTTCTTGTATCTTACTGTTTGAGTTAGAGTTGGTTGGTGTCTATCTTATCTCTCTCTCTTTCACATATGTTTTTTTATAGGGTAATGCCTCCAATTTGTGTGTTTGTTATACCCCCAATTTTAGTCACAAACCCAGGGCCTACTGGAGGTGGGAATCAGGGGTCATTATCTCTCATCTCACATTTTCGGCTCAGGAGGGGTACACTTTGCGGGGACGGGGTCAAGACAGAGTGGTATCAGAGGTAAGTTTGAGAGATAGGATGGAGTTTGGAGTTAGGCACAGGTGAGGTTGCATGGGTAGGAAGGGAAACAATTACATTCATGTTTACCAAGTCATGTAAACACTAGATACTGACTGAGACTTAAGCGTTTAGGGACCCCGATGATCTGATGTACAGACCTTTAAGTTTACAATGAGGTAGAGACCTAGGAAATGATCATGCATCATTCTTCTTTGTGCATGTGTTTCAATGGGTAGACCTTGGGATATGTTAACTTAAAATGAATAAAAAACAATTTATTAATTAATTAAGGGTGAGTCTCCCATATTCCAGGTTTAGGAGCTCTAACTGTTTGTTAATCTACATGTATGGATCCTAGTCGACGTCCACGTCAAGATCGCATAGAAGATTTCCAGCAGGCTGTGCCTGCAGATCGCAGCCGAGTAGAGGTCGACGATGATGACAATTGTTGGAGGACACTCTGAGAGTTCCAATGCTAGAGTCTATATAATTATGAGGGCTCCATTTCAGATACAGTCACAGAAGACTAGTTGGAGGAGGTCAAGATAGGCTTTAGTTCGATCCATGCTCGGAAGAAGAACTAGGTGTCCTTGGTTGTGATGATGTTGTGTGGAGGAGTGAGGTAGTGGTGGTTTTGTTCCTTGGGTATCGTGAGGAGTCAGCAATCTCTTGGGAGGAGTTCTGAGACGAGTTTAGAGTCGAGTTTCTATCTTCGACTACAAAGGCATCCAGTCGCCAAGAGCTTCTTACCCTTTGACAAGGGAGATCCAGTGTGCGAGAGTTTGGAATCTGTTTCAGAAACCTTTTGGGATATTCTTCGGACCTATTTCCAGATGGGAAGGCTAGGGTGAGGCATTTCGATGAGGCTTTAGGTCCAGAGATCCAGTTCCAGGTCACCCCATTTATGCTGAAGACATATCTTGAGGTGTTAGAAAGGGCATAAGTTATCAAGAGGACTTTGTCCAGAACCGGATCCTCATGATAGGGGAGTTGTCATGATTCCTCACGAAGTAGAGCTGTGGTCTGGGGTTCCTGGTTTTCAGGGGAGAAGAGTCTCTATTCGGCCGGGGGTAGGCCCCAACCCTTAGCATCTTATTTCTCTAGGGGAATCATCTCTCAAGCCTATTACAAGGGATCATGTTCTTGTTTTTATTTTTGTGGTCAAGGTCATTAGCAATGAGAGTGCCCGACATTACAGATTAGTCATCATGCACTAGGTTTTCCACTCCAGGTTCCTCTGTTGATGTAGTTCTAGCTGAGGCAGCAGCAGCAGGTTGGACTAGCTTTAGATCAGTAGAGGGTAGATAGTGTAGGTAGAGAACAGCCTCGTGACACTCCCCGTCCTCAGAGAACAGAGTGTGGTCATGGTGGTGGTCTTCATCAGGGTCAGAGAGTTCGTGAAGGAGGTATTGATCAGCTTCATGCTTTAGCATTGCCAGCACGAGGTGAGCCAGACATCGTTCGAGGTACCATTTTCTTATTTTCTACCTTGGTGTATGCCTTTTTTAATTCATGAATGACATACTCATTCATATCTCTTACCCTTGTCCATGAATTGGGACATGAGGTAGTGAGGCTTCCAATGCCCTTGGATTTGACTATGCCAGTTGGAGGTTGAGCTAACTTGTGTGAAGTATGTAGAAATTATGAGCTATTGTTGGGGAAACACCGCCCTTAGGGAGATTTCCTATGTTTATGAGTACAACCATATGAATTCATCCTAATCATTGATTGGTTGTATTCAGTGCAGGATATCATGGATAACTTTATAAGGAAGGTTGTGTTCTTCGATGTGGATGGAGATCCGGTGGTGTTTATTGGCGAGTGAGACCCTCATTTGGGTCATAGGCATGTTCTATCCTTAACATCCACGATGGTTGAGATGATGATGAGTTCTTCATAGGTTCAGTAGTTGGCATTTCCTAGGGTTGTAGAAGAGTACCATTATGTCTTTCCTGAAGAGGTTGTATCATTACCCCCTCGACGATAGATTGAGTTTGGGATCGAGCAACAACCAGGAGCATCTCCAATATATATGTCCTCATATAGTATCTCCCCTTATAAGTTGTGAGGGTTATGTATATATCTTGATGGTATGTTACAATGTAGTTTCGTTCATCCGAGTGTGTCATCATGGGGAGCACCAGTTTTGTCCGTGAAGAAGGTTGAGGCAACATGCAGTTTTTCATCTATTATCGACACTAAAACAAAGTGACAATAAAGAATCGCTATCCTCTTCCATAGATTGATGATTTATTCTCTCAATAGAAGGGTTCAAGTTAGTTCTCAAAGATCGATTTGTGGTCAAGATATCATCAAATGTGTGTGAATGATGAGGATATCAGGAAGATTACTTTCTGTTGTCCTCATAGGCATTATGAGTTTGTCGTAATGTCATTCAGTGTACTGAATGCTCTAGCTATGTTCATGGGATTGATGAAAATTGTGTTTCGTAAGTTCCTGGAAAAGTTTGTGGTGATTTTCATCGGTGACATCCTTGTATAATCCATGTCTGAGGAGGATCATGCATAGCATCTACATGCCATTTTGGGAGTTCTTCAGGAACATCAGCTGTTTGGGAAGTTTTCTTAGTGTGAGTTTTGGGCTTAAGAAGTCCGTTTCTTGGGGATCGTTATGTCCCAGCGGGGGGTAAATGTGGATCCCTCGAAGATAGAAGCAGTTGTGTCTTGGGCATCCCCCAGGACAGTGTTAGAAGTGTGATGTTACCTTGGTCTCACATACAACTACAAGTGGTTTTTAGCCGATTTCTCTCGAGTTATGACTCCTCTAACAGCTTTGACTCTGAAGGATCATGCATTCATATGGACTGATCAGTGTTATGTAGATTTCGAGTATCTTAAGGAGATATTAGTATGTGCACCAGTTCATTGTCTCCTAGCAGAGTCAGTTCACTTTAATGTTTTCAACAATGCTTCACATCTGGGGTTAGGATATATTCTAGTGTAGTAAAGATCATTTGTTTCTTATGGGTCTCGGTAGTTGCGTCCTCATGAATGTAACTATTCCACCCATGATCTTGAGTTGGCAGCGATGGTACTTGTTTTGAAGTTGTGGAGACATTACCTCATTGAAGAGTGCTTTTCGGTATTCATCGATCATAAGAGCCTGAGGTTTGTTTTCTCCCAGTGTGACTTGAACTTATGACAGCATTTGTGGATGTAGTTATTAAAAGAATATAACTTTGAAATATCACATACTCCTGGAAAAGGGAATGTTGTAGCTGATGTGATGAGTTGAAAGTCACGTAGTGATGTTGTGCATGAATCTGGTGATTCCTAGAGAGTAGTGGAAGAATTTTCCAAATTACATCTTGATGTGGTAGAAGATAGTGGCAGAGGCTATCTTTTCTCGATGACAGTGCATTCATCTCTGTTGTAGTAGGTGGAAGAGTCCCATTTGGGGGATCTTGAGGTGGAGGTTTGAAGAGACAGAGTGATTTGTGGTGAGGCCCCTGATGGTTGGACTGAGGATGAACAACACTGAGTGTTGTATCATGTAAGGCTTTTTGTTCCTTTTATAATGCACTAGAAAATTATCAGAGAGTTCCATAGTTCTACTTTAGCGGAGCATCCTAGTGTGAAAAAGACGTATCAGGCCTTGAGGAGTTAGTTTTGGTGGCCTATGCTTAAGCATGCTATTGTAGAGTTTGTGTCTCGAAGTTTAGTCTTCCAGAAGGTCAAGGCTGAGCACCACGTCTCGGGTGGTTTCCTCCAACCATTAGATATTCCTCAGTGGAAGTGGAATGACAGATCAATGGACTTTGTTACTGGTTTACCACAAGATCCAGGAGGACATGATTCTATTTGGGTGGTAGTGGATGGTTTAACAAAATTGGCCCACTTCATAGTGATCAAGGAGTCAATATTAGCAAATTTTTTGTTGAGGTAGTATCTAGAGGAGGTGGTGAGACTTCATGGAATCCCAAGGATGATCATTTCTGATCGAGATCCGTGCTTTACTTCTAGGGTGTTGAGAGGTCACCGGAATGCTTCTGGTTCTCAGTTATTCCTTAGCACATCTTTTCATCCTCAAACGGATGGTCAGAGAGAAGGAACCATCTAGACTCTTGAAGACATGTTACACTATTGTGTTCTTGATTTTGGAGGTTCATGGATGAGGCACCTAACCTTGGTGTAGTTCACTTAAAATAGTAGTTTTCACTCCACCATCGGTATGGTTCCATTTGAAGCCCTGTATTTTTGGCCTTTCCGTTCTCTATTATGCTGGACTGGGGTCGGAGAGTCATCAATTCTCAGACCAAAACTAGTGAAAAATAAAATAGAGATGGTTCAGGTTATTTGTGAGTGGATAAAGACAGCACATGATCATCATAATTCATATTCAGATCAAAGGAGGAGACCCATAGAGTTTTATGTTGGGGATCACGTCTTTCTAAAGGTGACTCCCCATCGTGGACAAAGAAGTTTTGGTCATGGGAGTAATATTTCATTTTGGTTTTTTGGCCCTTTAGAGGTTTTGGATTATGATGGAGTTGTGGCGTATCAATTATCACCTCCCCCATAGATGAGTCGGATACATGATTTTTTTCATGTGTCACAGGTCCTTCATTATCTTTATGAGGACTCTCACATCATTGATTGCATAGATATCGATGTTGATGATGATGCGGCCTTCAAGGAGCAACCTATGGAGATCCAAGACAGAAAATAGAAGTTGTTTCACGGGCATTTTCTTCCCTTGGTTCATGTCTTGTGGTGACATGGTGGCATGTAGGAGAGTACCTGGGAATGTGAGTTACTGATACGTGCTAAGTACCCAGAGTTCTTTGATGTTTAAATTTTTTTTCATGTAATGGTGTCCCCTTTATGGTTATAGACCATTCGTTTTTATAATATGAATCTCTTTTGTTTATTCATATGGCTTTCTATTTTTTCAGAGGTATCTTGTGGAATGGTTGTTCGGACCCCTTTTCAGTTTCCTTTTGGGTTGGTTTTGGATTCTCGAGGATGAGAATGTTTTGAGAGGTATATGATGAAAATTCTAGGACCTATCTGGTCAATCCCTTTGCTAAAATCCGATGTTTGAGATGTTTTGGAAGGTTTAGGTGACTCATTCCCAAAACTTTTCCAAACTTCCAGTTCTGTGAACAGTGTTTCTAGTTTTATGAATAGTTTCATTGTGAGTCAGAAACTGTGAGTCAAAAACGGTGAGTCAGAAATGGTGAGTCAGAAATGGTGAGTCAGAAATAGTGAGTTAGAAATGGTGAGCCCGAAACGGTGAGTCATAAATGGTGAGTCAAAATGGTGAGTCAAAAATGGTGAGACAGTAATGGTGATTCAAAAATAGTGAGTCAGAAACAGCGAGCCAAAAATAGTGAGACAACTCATGAACAGTGTTTCAAGAAATATTTCATATTTCCTTTTCCAAATTTCTAGATTCTTTCGGTTTCACCAATTTAACGTTTTATTTGACATAAAACCCATTTATGGTATTGTTTTAAGGTATTTAAGTCTGAATCAAATCCCATAACTCGAATATTAATTTTCATAAGGCCCAGGATACATTTACTTAGTCAATCGGTGTGGTTTAATGCGATCCTATTTTAATGGAAAATCCATTGTATCTTAAATTGTTGCTCCATTAAATCTTCTAAACGGACATGATATCTTCCTCCCTTGTTCTTTATCCTTAATATCTGGTGTGGGATTCTTGAACCATTCATTCCTTCTTGAAGGAATTGTGAGATTAAACTTTTCTCGGAGGATTGGTTTCCCTTGACATTTTTCTTTTTGCAAGTGCACCCCTTGTTTTGGTACAACAAAACTATATCCATCAATCTTAGATATAAGGTATGATTTATCATTGTTATTTTAGGTTCAAATTCTCTTGTTTCTCCTTTCCATATTATTGCATGTGGTCTCCATGATTCTAATTGAGTTTCATGGGTTTCGATTGGTGCAGTCATGCCCTGACATCCTCGGGTGGATATAGTTGTCACGAGAGGAGGTGATCATGATTCGTTGTGTGGATCATTCTCATATAAATATCCTTAAGAACCTTTTTAAGATATGGGATTCATTGATTCTATTTTATTTTTTCATGAAACTATAGAGTTATCATGTTTTATCCATTGGATCTCAATGGAATTGACATAATAAATATTTAAACCAGATAAATAAATTAATATCAATCCTATGGTATTTCCTCTTGTTTTTCCTAGATTGTGTGAAATCTATGCTTTCATTGTTTAGCTATTTGTTCTTGATAGAAATTGTTAAAGTATATAAATAAGAATTAATTGATAATTTTTTGGATAAAGATAAAGAGTCATGTAAATGAATCTGGTTCTTATTGTATTATTTTTTTGATGTTAGTCAAATTGGTGTAGTAAGCATGTTTAATTTATTTGCGATAGCTTACTGTTTATTTTTGATGAATTTGGAACCTAAAAAAATAAATTAGTTAATTCAAGATGGATTAAAGAACTGATTGTTTCATAATTCCATGAATGGTTCTGAGTTACCCTCTTGCTTGTTCAAGGGCCATGAGCCCAACCGATATGATTGTTGTTTTCCATCTGCTTGTGTTGTGATGTGATCTCGGATGGCTGTTGTGTTATGTGGGGGCATGGAGGCCTACTAGTTGTTGTAGAAATTTATTCCTAGAGTGGTGATATGATTCATTTTATTCATGTGGGTTTCAGGGAGGACACCAAGGATCATGAAATGGGTTGGATGTGAATGTTTGGTTTTCTGTTGATTCTTCTGGGATTTTTACCTTCTTTACTTTCCCCACTAATCAAGGCGGATTTTCTTGCTTACCCTACATCTAAAAGGTGCAAAGATGTCTGGGTTATTCCATGTACTTTCTGTTTTTAGATTCTTAAGGGAGGATGGGTCTACACTCTTGTTATAGGTTGTAAAGACTCGATGGGTAGTTCATCTACTCACCATGTTGAGCCCTTTATGTTTAGAAGCATAGATTATGTTTCTAGAATTCCTGGGAATATGGGAAAGTAATTCTGTAAATAAATAATTGAATAAATGATGTTAACCCATGTGGTTTGGATCTTTATGGGGCGTAATGCTGAGGTTGTGATTTGAATGAATAGTGTACATTGGGTGTGATGCTAATGAAATTAATGTGGAATTGTTATTGGTTAATTAAGGTTTAATGAATTAATTAACATAAAGTGCAACTGATAAAAATGGAATGATGTAATGTATTAATTCTTTTTAAATGGTTGTGTTCTTATTAGATACCCAGTCTTAGAAGTAGCATCCCAGATCCCGAGAGACGTTGGCTGCAGTTGAGTCTAAGATAATGTTATGCCCATAGTGTGGTTGTGAGCTATAGTATATTCTGTACTTTTTGTGTTTCTATATGCTACTCTACCCTATCAGTAAGGTAAACAGACACCCTATGGATTCTGAGCCATGGGGGGTGTTTTCCACAACATTCCGGTGGGAGGATGGATGGCTGACTACCCCTTTTGACCCTGCTCTCTTCACTTTGTAGTTACTTGTACTGGCAGAAAAATTGGTTAGTTTTCCCTGTATATTTGTGTAGAGGGAAGTAATGGCTTTTGGTTATTAACACATATATAATATGGATATATTTCTCTAATAACTACAATATGTGTAATGTGTATAGGCTGTGATGGCTTGAGGATCCTTACTCGGTGTATGGGCTGTAATGGCTTGAGGTATAATACCTGATGTATGATACATGTTATGTGAGCTGTGGTGGCTCCCAGAAACTAGCCAGTTACATTGCTTATGTGGATGTGGTGGTTTTGTTTCATGAGGTGCATGTTGTGGTGCTTGACCCAGGTGTCTGCGGGCAAGCCTTTTGGGAGACAGATGCTTAGGAGGTGCGATGTTGGGGAAAAGTGGCATACTAGTGGGGAAGTTGTAACGGGGTACCCTTGATATTATTGATTATATTATATAATCTTGTATGTGTTACTTGGTGGGAGTATCCATGGTGATGATGGGAACATAGAATACATGTTTATGTGACGAGTTAGTTTCACTTGTTGTTCACTATTCTGTAGCATGCTTTCTTTACTTTCGAAGGAGAGGCTTCGGGGAGGATCCTATAGAGTATACCGTTATTCTCACCCTATGTATATATAAACTATTTTATAGGTTACTTGGATAAGATTAGAGATCAGGCTCGTTACTACAATCTTGCAGTTGTAGGAGCTGTTCGGGCTTGTGGTTGCTGTTGTTTAACTTTCTTTTGGGTACTGGCAGTTTTTACCCATTCAGTTGTAGCAGTTTTGCTTCAAATTTCATAGGTGTACTTTGGATTTATTTTATCTTACTAGTTGAGTTGTAGTTGGTTGGTGTCTATCTTATCTCTCTCTTTATCATATGTTCTCTTAGAGGGTAATGATTCCCATTTGGGTGTTCACTATACCTTCAGTGCTAGTTTCCAACCCGAGGCTTACTGAAGTTGGGACTCGGGGGTCATTATCTCCCTTCTCACATTGCCGGCCCAGGAGGGGTACCATTTGTGGGGAGGGTGTCATGACATTATTATCCTTAAATACATATTATTATTTGGATATCATTTTATACTGGTGAATTTGGATTTATGGTAATATTGTCAAACATTTGTTTGATATCATTCTGGATTGGTGATGTTGGATTTAAGGTAATATTTTCAACAAAGAATGCCAAGAAGGGGATTATGGAAAACATATTGTTTTTTTTTTTGATTTTATAGAAATATATGTTAAAGTTATGGAATTAATAGTTTTTATTATTGTGTTTCTTGAAAAGAAATTATGAGGAATATTCAATAATGGATATAGGGTTTGTTTGAGTTTCTATTTATTTTAGTATTAATTTTTTTGAACTGGTTACTAAAGTTGTTGATGAAATTTTGGATTATGGGTGTTTTTATAAAGATTGTTACTCGCGAATAAGTGAATTAGTAGGAAAATATTATGTTTTTTCTATTTTATGTTGAATTTATTTCATATTTTTTCGATTTTTTCAAGAAAATAAATTTTTATTACTATATGGGAATTTGGTTAACTCTACAACAATGTAAGAGTCTTCTAGAAACAATGGGGAAAACCATTTATGGGTGATCAATGTGGGGCCAACCATATATGATTACTCAATATAATTATACCAATGTATAATTCATTTATGGTAGGATGATCTATATAAGATTCAGAAGATTTCTATAATTTATCTAATATGGGAGTTTATGTGGATCATGAATGAGTTACTTGGTAGCATTGGCATGTAAGAATAGATCCATGGCCGGGATTTCAATGTTAGTTTCATCGATGTAATGATAATTTGGAAGTGACATATGATTTATCCCCTACGATATGATAGCCAATAATTCTAGATAAAATCTATTTTCAAAGGACTTTCTAGGTAATTCATGAAACAGCTTTAGATTTTAAAAGAAAACATTATGTTCGATTTTGTATTAGGCAAGAAACACAAAGCTTAAACAAACAATGAAATATAAAACTGTTATAACCTAGAAATTTGATTGGGGTGTATGAAAATTATTAATTACATTATGATATATATATATATATAATTTTCCTATGAAATATTATTTAATTGATGAATTCTTATTAAATAATAAATCAATTTTTAATAATTTGATATTATTCATTGATAATAATTTATCCTCAAAAAATATTTTTATTATATATTGTGAGAAAATATAATAGTTAATATATATATATTGTAGAAAATTAATTTGATAAACTAAACATAATTTTTGAATTCATAATATCAAATTTATTGCAGGGTAAATTTTTGGGATTTTTTTTGGAAATTTTTTATTTTTCTATGAATAATTAAAAATACCGATTTTGGTCAAACAATAATTTATTTGTAGTAAAATAAATATTTCAATAGTATAATTATAAGTTAAATTTTATTTTAAATAAAATAGTTATTATTTATATATATTTAATCTAACAAATTACAATTAAATTAGCCTTATATTAATTTTTAGTATGATTTTTTTGTTTAAAAACAATGTTTTTCTGAAAAATGTTTTATAGTTCATAATGTTTCTATATTTAAATTAATTAAAAAATACCCCAATGATAGGTGATTCAAATTAAATTTATATATTATATATCATTAATTATTAATTAAAAATCAGAAAATTTTTATAAATAATCATAGAGTTAATATAAAATCATCAAGTGCCTAAGAAATAGATTTAATGAAAACTAATTGTTTCATCATGTTTGTGGGTCTAATTTTTAAGTTGAACTATACCACTTATTTGAATTGATTTTGGTATATTTGTTAAATTTTTAAAGTCATAGTAACTGACACTGTCTAATAATTTCAACCTAAGGTTTTTTCAAAATGAATAGTTAAAATAGTATGAATATTTTACCACAGTTATAGTAAAAACTGATTTTCTATGGGTTAAACAAAAAATATAAGGGATAAAATGACCAAAAAATTTAACTAATTTATATTTTATGAACTTATTTCTAACTTATATTTTCTAAGGATCTATAGTTATGATCCCTTTTGTGTTTAAAAAATGTGGGTATCAGTGTTTCTTTTTAAAAATTACAAGTGTGGCACACACATTACTTATTAAATTCCACCGCATCTCCTCATCTATTAAAACATTAAAAATATTTTATATTAGAAATTAACTACACAAATAAATTTATTAATTGCATTCCCACACCTTATAATACGTATTTTGAGGAAAATATATCATATTAATTCTTTTGGTATTAACCAAAAGAGGTTCTTCGAATAAGAGTTATAATGCTTAATCGAGCAATTTTTTTTATTTTTTCTTCACCCTACTTAAAATATTATTCAATTATATTGATATAATAACACAATTAACTCCCATAAAGTTATATTTTATTATTTTAATGGAATATCATATATCTATCTTCTCTCAATAAAATGGGAAATGAAACTATCGATCATATGTATGGAGGGCTACTTCCTCGCAAACTGATGAAATTCGTTTTAACTCACCGCCTCTTGTGGTTGGTTATAATGAAGGATTTAAAGTATATATATGAATTTTTAAATGTTATTATACTCCTAAAATTCTTTTATTACATATACCTTTTTAATTTAAATTCTAGATATGATATACCAATGACCTCTTGGACCTTGGTCAATACACCAAATCAATTTTGAAAAAATAAATCAATCATTTTGAAAACACATGATGTTGAGACAACTAATTAAGTATTTAAATGAGTTATTAAAATAAATAATATAAATTATTTCAGTATAAGGTATTAAAACATTTAATAAAAATTTTATAATTTTATTATACAAGTGTTCAAGAACATATATAGCAAGTATGTACTCGAGGTAAGAGACTTAAACTATGTTTTCATTCAGTTGGACATATTTTAATTTTTTTCACCTAATTTAATTTATATAGTTTATATACTACCAATTTTAAATTGAATATCAAGAGTCACTAAAAAAACATGGTATTTTATGTTTCAATTTGAATTATTTCACTCAAAAAGATTATGCTTGAAAGTTGTTGATTAGTAAAGAGTTCCATAACATAATTTATTTTAACTCGGTTATAATAATTATTTATTTTCCTTGATGTTTTAAGAATATCTGTGTAATCAATATTAATTATATTATTTATTATTTACAATTTTTTATTTTGGTTTACATTTTATACACATAATTCATTCATTGATTAATTATCACTTAAAATTAATTATACTAGTAAGGGTTTCTCATATAAAATAATCTTCTATGGGACATCTGTTACATTATACACCTATATTCTTTTATGAGATTTATATACTAACCCATGGATATGTTTTACCTTTAATTGACTTATTTTAATGTTATTTAAAATTTCATATGATGTTATTTTTTATGGGTCTTACTGTTGAGGAGTTACTAAAGTGGAAAATTATGTATGATACAATATCCTTTCATTTCAGGATTATTTATATTGAAGGATATTTGGGAGAAATAATATGATCCTATTTTCTTGTACAACATATCATTTAGTATACTTTGATTATGAATGTGTTTCACCTAATTAATTTCTTTTCTCTCCCTTATTTATTATAAAATACTAATAAAATTATTTTTAAGTGATACTGGTCATGTATATTTCTTTTAGATTTGGAATATTTCTCTTCTGTATCAATATTTTATAAATTTTTAAAAAAAAGTATAAACATAATTGATTTTTTAAAGATATTTTTCATGATATTTGAAATTATTTTTAATGGTTTTAAATTTTTCATTTATTAATGACATACATATGGGTCACTTTGACTACCTATACAAACTGATTGAAAACAATTTGTATCTTTATCATTTACAAAAAAAATGTATTTTCTCATCATCATGTGTACTCAAGGTTTTAAAGTTTTATTTTTAATATTCAAAGGTTATTTTAAAATATAATGATTTATTTAATGTTTAAAAAAATGATTTTAAATTTGTTTTTTCAAAATGGAAGGGATATTTTTCTCAAGAAATGTTATGACTGATCTTTTAAAATCATTTTCCATATAAAATGACATCCATTGATGTTTCTCAAAATCAAATGGTTATTTTACTTATGGTTGTTTTTAATGATATTATAATGGTATTTAAATTCATCAAAATTAGAAACCATTGATTTTAATTATACTACTCTATGGATATTTTGTATTTTATACAATCCATGCTTTTCCTCTTGATAGATTATAATTATTTCAAATATATTGTTAAGGAACCTATTTCTTTTCTATAGTTTGATCTTGTTTCAAAGAGATTTACATGAAAATATTTATTTTAAATGGGTTATATAATGTTATGAAGGGAATAATTTATGTTTTTATGAAATTTATGGTGAGATAAATGTTCTATATACTTTTCTCATGTTATGGTTCTTGGAAATTGTTTACAAAGGGTTGATCCCCATTATACCTCACGAGTGAGCCCAATATAGATTATACAATGGGTGTTCCCATATATAACTCCAATTCATTAGGAAATTATATAAAAAAATTATTGTATGGTTATTTAAATTGGTTAAGGGTTTTAATGGATTTTAAGGGTTCTATAGATATAATTTACCAAGATACTGATATGTATTATTTTTACATTCCTTAGGATTTAAAAATTACTTTGATCAAGATTGAAATCACATGTCTCTTGATTATTAATTTTTTTAATCTTCCCTTTTCTAAATCTTTATACCATTTTTTGTGATTGATTTTCAAGGTATTTATGGCTTTGACTACTCTTATGTTTTGATCATTAATATTGATTATGTAATCATACCCTTTTTGTATTCTTATTCTCAATGATGGAAATAATTTTTTAATGCTTATGTTTACAATTAATTATTATTTGAGCTCCCCTTATTATGTTTCATATTCCAAATTATATGGAGAATGATGATTATTTTTTTTCTAGAAATGTCTCACACATGTTTCATTTTTTTGGAGATGTTTAAGACTTATTATAGAATATGAAATGTTGGGTATAGTGTGAAAAATACCCCCTTGAATTCATGGTTTTTGATTATATAATATTTTTTATGAATTATCTAAAAATATAACCCTAAAATGTCATTGGGTATATAAGTAATCCGGTTTTACATTTTTTTGAAAGGTTTCCCTTTTTAAAATTGGTTCTCCATGATGGGTATCAAATCCTGAAATGTAATATTTTTATTTTTATTCTCGATCATAGAGTGTGGGTTTAGGGCTCTTTTGGAAGGTAAAAGATCCATATTTTAGATAAATTTAGTGATTATGATGTCTTCATTGGATTTTATCTTAAGAGATATATATACAACCATGAGTTTATGATATTAAGGTTGATCAAAAGTTAAAATTATTAGACACCCATTTTTAGGTTTTAAGAATAACATTTTAAAAGATTATTTATTGGGTTAAAATATATGTAAATATTTATTTTAATTTGAAGTATGGATTTAGATTTTTTGGAAAAATGTTTTTATGAATTTATAACCATTAGGGTTTATATAATTAGGGATATTTTTGTAATTATAGGAATATATATTTTGTCATATAGATAACCATGGGATTAAAAAACGATTTAGTGAATAAGTGATTAGTGTTATTTCATAGGAACTTAACTATATTTTTGGGAATATATGATGAAATAAATGATAAATCCTTTAATGTTAAAAACATTTAAATATTTTAGTAATTGGGGTTATTTTGTATATAGGTTTATTTATTTATGAAATGATTTCTTTTGAACATGGTATTACTATTGTATTTTGGTGATTAAAGATATGGAGGTATAATCATTTTAGAAATTATCCTACCTTGTGCTAACCATTTCATTTTTGGTTAATGTATAAATATTTTAGGAAATTATTTTAGCAATTTTTTTATTTTTTTATTGGTTAGTAGTTGGTTTGGGTGCTTTGGGCATGAAAATATTTTCTTGAATACTCATCTTGTGGATAAAATGATTGGATTGATATGGAATTTGATTAATGGAACAAAATATAAATATAATGTATGTATATTCTACTTATTTTCAAATTCTATATAGTAATAAATTCATAAACTATTGAAAAAGGATATTAAAAATAAAATATTACACTGTTTCTTTCATTTCCTGTGATACGATGGTCTTTTTTATTACTATTTATTTTGAGTTTTTTTGGTTGTTAACATTCTCAAAATCATTCCCATTCTTGTGATCAAGGATCTACATCACCCTCCATCATTAATGAGGAATTATGTTTTCCTTCCATGTTCAAATATTCACTTCCTACAACTTTTATCCTATATATAAACCTGTTTATGGGCAATTCCATATGAACTTCTCCCCTCTCTCTATGTTTTCAAGTGAATGTTTTATTAACCCTTTATACTATGTTGGATTTCAACAAAAAACTTAAAAGGAAAAAACATATATTATTGAGATTATTTTCAAATTTAAATATTTTAATTTATTAAATGGTTGGATGTAACACCTTGAGATTTTTAATGTGGGATATAATGTTTTAAATGTCATTTGACATGAAATGCCAAAAATAAATTGCCCAAAAAATATAAGACTATTATAACCTAGTCATTAAATTAGTGGGTTTGAATAGTATTAAATATTTTGTGAAATATATATATATGTATAATTTTCCTACTCATTATTAATTAATTAATTAATTCAGAGAAAATAATCAATCAAATTTAAGTAAAGTAATTTTATTTATAAAAAATATGATTTCTTTAAAAACAATATTTATATCACTTTTCAAGAAAATATTATATTTAAAATATATTTATTTAAGAAAATTTATTTTCTAAAATTAAATTAATTTTTTAGATCATTGTATCATAGTTAAATTGGGGTGAAATATTAAGATTTTTCTAAAAATACTGGTTTTTTAGTGAATGGTTATGATAACGATTTTTGTAAAAATATCATTTAATTTTAATAAATTAAGTAATTTAAAAGTACCATAATGATATAAATTTTATATAAATCAAAATAAAAATTATTTATTAATAATTAATAAAATTATTTAAATTTAAATCTTCTTTATACAGCATATTAGTATATGTTTATTTCTAGGTTTAAAATGTAGTATTCCTAAAAACTGTTTTAAAGTGCAAAATGTTTCTCTATTTTAGTTTAATAAAACCACCCTAATAAGGAATGATTTAAATTAAATTTATATATTATATACCACTAAATATAAATTGTAATTCATAAAATTATTATTACTTTTCATAGAGTTAATATAAATTCATCTTATGCTTGAAGAAATAATTTCTTGAAAAATGGATTTTTTGTCACTTCTTTGAGATTTATTTTATAATTTAATTCTACCACTTATATGAGAAATATTTATTAAAATGGATTCATTGTTTTGAAACATAATAAATTATATTATCTAACAATTTCAATTTTTATCAAAATGAATAGTGAAAATAGTAAGAACAAATTAGAGAGGTAAAGGTAAAAATGGATTTACAAGTGGTTAAACTCAATATATAAGGGTTACAATGAAACAAAACCTTATCTAAAATATAATTTATGCACATATTTATACCTTATATTTACTTATTATCTATAAATGTTCATTTTTAATTAATTTGGGTATGTGAAAAATGTGGGTATTACATTTTGTTTTCAAAAATTTCAATTATGGTATTCACCACACTTATAAAAGGTCACCCATGTTCAATCCTCTTTACACCATAAACCCCTATTGGTTAATCCAATAACTACCCAAATATGTTACTTGATTCTATTCACACATTTTATAATCCATTGTTTTATAATAAATCTGTCATAGGAAGGATTTTGGTGCTAACCTGATAAGGTTGTTTAAAGAAGAGATATCATGAATAACCAATCATTTTTATTTTATTTCTTCTTGAATATCATTAACATATTATTAAATAATTATTAGTTTATAAAAAATTATTCCATATACTGATATGTTTTAAATTTAATTTAATAACATATATCCACCTCATCTTCCATCAAATGGTAAATGAAATTGTCGATCGTGTGCACGAAGGACTGTCACCTCATGAACCGATGTAATTCGTTTTCCATCACCACCTATAATGAATGGTTATAATTATGGATTTGAATTATTTATATGATATTGAAAACATAATTATACTCCTATAATTATTATATCACATATAAATTCTTAAATTATATTTTTTGGTGGATATGATAAAGTCGATCTTGTGTATGGTGGACTGCCGCCTCACCAAGGGATGTGATTCAATTTTCCTTGAAGCTTTATATTGAAGGTGATAAGAATTATTTTAATGAATATATATGATATATATAAATTAATTACGATATTAATGCAATATTCATAAATTTTAAAATATAATATATCATTTACATTTTAGCTTTCCATTCACTGTGAAATGATAATGTTATTCATGCAAACATATGGACTACCACATCAACGAAGCGATGCGATTCTTTTTTCATCACAAAATATCATAGAGAATATATATATATATATATATGTTTATTTAATTATATAATACTATATTTATATACTTATCATCTTATAAAGATAAAAATAATATTTACCTTTTTAACAAAATGATCATTTAAAATTTGAATTGTTACTCATGCATATGTACAGCCTATAATCTCCACGATTGTAACACAGTTCATTTTTGATAAAAATTATTCATAGATTATTTTAAAAGTATAATTTAATTCTAAAAATTATAATTATTTAAAGATTATTATTCTTGATATGAAGGAATAATGAGCTCTTTGACCTTGGTCAACACATTGAAGTTGTTTTGAAATAATAAACTCAACATCCTCAAAACACAGGATGTGGATGTAACTGATTAATATTATAAATAAGTCATTAAAATAAATAAAATAAATAATTTAATTATATGTTTTAAAATTTTAAAAAATTTATTATGTAATAAAATAATTTATATAAGTTTTTTATACATGAGTTAAATGACATATATAGAATTTCTGGAATAAAGGTCAGGGACTTCATCTCAATTTTTCCTCATTGAGGAATGTTTTAATGTTATGCGACTAATTTAATTTATATGAGGTATATACTATAATTTTTAAATATAATATCATGTATACTTCATATATTATGGTATTTTAATTTTCAATTTGAATTATATTATTCAAGATGATTTGACTTTAATGTTACCAAGTGGTAAAAATTTTCATAACTGAATTTCTTTTCATTATAGTATATTACTTCATCATTGTCTTTGATTTTCTAAAATTATGTCTCTATTGACTATTTATTATCATATTTTGTAATTAAACATTTTTATATATATTTTTATTTTATACACATAATCTATTCTTTTTTTTATTTTTTTACATTAACTTTATGATTATTGTAGGGGTTACACATCTCAAATTGTCTTCTTCGGGTCATATGTTATTTTATTCACCTATATTCCATTATGAGGTGTATCTACTACCACATTGATATGTTGTATCATTAATATCATTATTTTAATAATATTTAAATTTTCATATGATGTTATATTTTTATGTTTATTAAGAGTATGGAGTTACCAAAGTGTAAAAGGATTTATAATATAATCTTCTTTCTTTTTGAAGTTTTTTATGTTGAGAGTTATTTGGGTAGAAATAATATGATATTATTTTCTTGAACCACATATATTTTATTCTACTCTAGTTATGAATGTGGTTCATAGGTTTAATTAATATTTAATTCCTAATTTATTAAATAAATATCATAAAATTTCTTTTAAGTAGAACAAATCATTTAACATTATTTTATATCAGAAATATTTCTCCACCATATCAATGTTTTCTAAAAAAAATCAAAAGATTTATTTTCTAAAAAAATTTATTTCGTAAATAAACTCTCCATGAACATTGAAATTATTTTAAAAGGATTTTAAAAGGAAATTTATTTATATTTTCGAAATGGGTCGCTTTGATTCCCTTTATAAAATGTTTGAAAAGAATATTTATTTTTTACATTTACAAGATGAATGTATTATCATGTCATCATGACCACTCAATATTTAAAATATTACATTTTAAGATTCAATGTTTATTTTAAAATAGAATTATTTCATTAATGTTTTAGAAAATTTCAGGTTTAAAATAAGTGTTTCAAAATGGAAAGGATATTTTCCTCTAGAAATGTTTCAAGTGATATTTTAAAATCATTTTCCATATAATATAACATCTTTTAATGTTACTCAAAGTGAAAAGGTAATTTTGTAAAGATTTTTGTTAATGATCATTCATTGGTATTTCCATTCATCATTGTTAACATCCATTGAAATTAGTTATTCTCCACCGATGCTATTTTTTATTTTATAACATCATCATTATTTCTGTGGATGGATTGCGATTCTTTCAAAGATAATTTCAAGTAATCTATTTATTTTCCACAAGTTAGTCAAGTTTAAATTGGATTTTCATTTAACCCATTATTTCCCCTAGGGGTAAATCATGTTATTAATGTAATAATCAATGTTTTTATGATTTTTATGATGATATAAATGTTTTATTTTCTATTTTCATGTTATAGTTCTTGGAGATTTTTTATCAAGGATTGAGGCCCATTTTACCATACAAGTGACCATAATCTAGCTTATGCGATGGGTATGCCAAGATAGAACTCTAATGCATTAGTTAATTGTATGGTTATTTATATTTGTGAGGGTTTTGTAAGGGTTCTGTATGGGCTTTATGAAGATACTTTTCCAAGAAACCAACACATTTTCTTTATATTTGTTATATGTTTTAATGATTCATGTGAACAAGATTGAAATCACCAGGCTCAAGATTATTGATTTTTATGATTCTTTACTATTATAAAGTTTTATTAAATGTTCTATGGTTAATGATCAATGTATTTATGGGTGTGAATATTCTTCTCTTATTCTCATTCACTTTTATTATTTCATCATTCCCTTATGCTCTTCTTACACTCACTGATGACATTCAACTGTTAATGCTTAATTTTACCCTTAATTTAAATTTTAGATCACCCTTCTTATATTTCATATTCCCTATACTATGATGAATGATGATTAAATATTTTGTATCTAGAATAGTTTCTAAGGTGATAATGATTTTTTGATATATTAAATATTTAATATATAATATGAATAATCAAGGTATAGATGGAAAAATACTCCCTAGAATTCAAGGGTGTTGATTATGTAAGAGATTTTCCTAATTCTCTAAAACTCTAAACCTAAATAATTATTGGGTTTGTAAGAGATCCAATTTTTTATTTTTATGCTTTAATATTTAGATTGTAAAAATTGATACACCATCATTAGTATCAAATATATAAAAAAATATTTTCTGTCTCTAGTACAGGATAAGGGAATGTGGGTTCATGGTTTTTATACTTGATGTAAAAGGGGATGATTTTGTAGTGCTAGAACTAAGAGATCACAATGTATGGGTACTTAACATAAGCATCATTAAATTGTTAATTACCCAATCCATTAATAACCACCTGACCAGCAGTAATCCAATCATAACACCCCGATATTACCTCTAATAATCATTAGGTAGGGGACTATAATTGAATAGTAATAGAAAAAACATAAGAGGAATTATCATAATGTGTACACAAAAAACATCTTCATATCCACCGAATAATATAGTAAAGAAATATAACTTGTATGAACATAATGAATGTATGACCCACTAACATCCCATATCAAAGAATGAAAGAAGAAAACATAGATGAAAATTGGTCTAAATACAAGACCACCAATATTGTAAAATAGTTTAACTCTATATAAAAATAGAACTATCACCAAAAATAAACTCTTGAATCTACCATCAGCATATACTAACACCCCCAATGAGTATTAAAAATCACCCCTTTCACTTATTTTACCTAATACTCCATCAAAACTCTCGGCATCAACATAAGACACAGTACATTTGGTCAAAGTCCATGTATTGGTGAGTATAGATTTACCTTGAAAGACACCTTGAAATCACCAACAACAAAGAAACTAAGAGGGAGTTATCTCTTAATAAAAAAATTAAGGTGGATAAACAAAAAAAACCATATATTCTCATAAATAAACAAAAATTATTATAGTACGGTTATAGCCTCTCTGCCATTATATAGATTGTCTTTGAGGCTCCATGATAACAATGGTCTGGGAGAACTCAATCATTATGTTATTATATATAGATGGAACTCGTCTGAGTGGTAGTACTCCTTAGTAATTTCCATGTTCAAGTTTGATGAAACTGAGAGTGTTCATATAGGATACAAACATGATTTGACTACACATCATCAGATGAAAATAAATATGGATATACAAATAGGGGATCACAGACAGTGGTAATGGGGGATACCTAAACCTTACTAGATTAACCCTCTAGGTAGGGGATCAAACACGTGGTATATATTATAGGTGATATATGACCCTTTGAAGGTAAATATAGGAATAAGGATCACAAAATCCATCCCGTGGTAGGGATATATATTTCTAATATGAATAGGAGATATTACGTTCAATGCTAAGTACAAGATGACTCGTTGATCCCTTAAGGGGGGAGTATAGAGAAAACACACCCACAATTAATCAAAATAAGGGACCAAACCTATACTGAATCAAAATACATACTAAAGATGTCAAGGGCTTTACCTATCCCTAAAAAGGGTAAGAATTTTTTTTCTAATGTACATGGCATGCCTCACCTATATCGAATCATGTTTTTATTCCAATAAAACACTTGGGATTTTGAAGCCCATATACAGCGCATGTGAGGAAGATAAATGACATGTAGGTACTCATTAGAGTACTCGACATGTACCCTACCAACCCAGTCCTTGTACCACTGATGGTACATAATAGCTTCCCAAAGAAAATATGGAATGTAGGGTAACATGGATATTGGGCATGTACTCCCTATAAATTCAGAGCTAGGCAGCTTAGTCTTTCATAGAGTATAGTCTAGAAACATGGTTGTGTGATGTTTATGTTCCATGTAAACACTATCAGCCACTCAAAAAATTTCTACATGGAATGTGTTCTTCTGAAATAGACATTGGGTGGATAGTATTTCTACAAGAATTTCATATCTACATGAATATTCCAAATTCTACTCTTCTACTATCAAATAAAATGTGAATCATTCCCAAAACACACATGGATTAAGGTGATCATTCCATAAAAATCATAGGTGGCTCGATTCCAGCCACTAATTCAGAAAAAAAACATACACATCGCTGATACACTATATCATGCATTACTAAATCCCCTAATCCACCATCAAACTTTCTTCATCATCAATGATCAAATGTAGTATCGTAATATGTGTTGTTGATACCAATACAAATATCTATGGAACCCAAATAATGAAATGTGCTACAAATGGTTTCTCTTATATGAGTGATACATCATCCAATCGAATTCTAGGGATGGTCATATCTAGAGTGTGTGGAGAAATAAATGAAATAGAAAAAAGAGAAAAATAGTATTGGTTTTTTTTTTGTATGGAAAAATTCATTGAGGGTATATCATGAGATCAAGCGGGTTAGAAATAGTTCATTCATTCCCAATTCTATGAATAAATAAATAGTGGGACAATTCAGTAATGAACGATTAATGAATTGATTCATGTTCACCATGATGATAAATACTGGGTAATTAAATAAAAAATATAGTGTCCTACATCAAATAATGTTTCAATAATCATAGGATAACATGTATTCCTATAATTATGTGGAATAATCAATTGTTCTCGACATTGGCTCATCAATAATCCATGTTTTTCATCATTGAGAATCAATCCCAATATCACCATCCAATGCGCTTACCACCAGAGCACCATATATTCTATCAATCCTCTAAGGTAATTTTTGTTAATCTAGGAAATCCCCTTTATAGAATCTTAAACATAATAGTCTTTGGGGATAGACAAAAAATTTACATGAAATTAATAAATTAATTTAACCAATTTAATATACTTAGGGATGCACTCTAGTGAAATTTCTAATACTTGAAAATGATATATCACACCTAGGGTAAACCCCATTTTCAATGTTTAATGCTGGAATCTATTTTCCCATCTGAGATACTATTCATGATTTATTACATTATTTCATAAAAATTGTGTGTGTCTATGTGCGTGATATATTATATTTAATGATTTTAGTATATTCATACAAAGGCTCCATAGGACACACAATTTTGAGAATATTATTCATGGTACTCCAAATATATAATTAACAATATTTCAAGGACTCAGACAATAAAAATGAAGTTATTTAATTCTCCCCAATTTCAGGGATTTTAATCCTGAAAAGTAAAAACGTACTTATAGATGTGGGTGTACTGAGCATGCATCTATTTCATCCAATCCTATGTTTTATAATGAATATTATCATGAGTCCAAAAAAACAAATACCAAGGGATTCACTCATCCATGGTGTATATTATTCTTCCAATCCATCACTTCCCTTGGATACACATAGAATTTACCTCCATCCAAAATTTCTATCTCACCTTAGTTAAAAAAATTTGGTGGGTCATACATGTATCACTTAAACTATTAAATGTGTAAAATGTCTTTCACCTAGTCCAACTGTGGTGGCAAGGATAATTGGTAGGCCACCTTGCTAACTCGAAGAATATTTCTAAATGGCCAATGAAACTCAACGATACATTTTCACCCTTACCAAATCAATAAAATCTTTGCTAATCGCATACCTTTAGGAACACATGATGTCCCTCATCTAACTCCAAAGGCCCCCTTCATTAGTCTAAATAGTAATTTGGATGGTTCTATGAGTTCATCATCTACTCATGGAAGATCATCAAAGTTTTTTATCACCCACATGAAATTTTGGCCAATAAGTCTTGTTTATCATGGATCCACCCAGTATTATGGTAAGATATAGAGTTACCTGTAAAATGCATAAAATAGTGTCACACCAGTGGTGGAATGGTACCTAATATATGAAATAATCTCCACCAAGGATTCATGATCCTATTAGTATTAGAAAAAATCCAATATGAAAGCTCACATAATGTACTCCAGGAATTAGATGGTCCACTTAGTTTGGTCATCTGTCTTGTGGTGGAATTTTGTTCTCATCTACAACTGAGTCCAAAGATCCAATTGTAATCCTCTCCACAACTTGATCACAAACCGATTGTCATTTTCTAATATAATTATCAAGTAAAATCAATTATCCCATAGTATCTTCTTCACATACATGTGCCCCAATATCTCTACTGAATAATGCTCTCAGATTAAAAATATTTTTCCTGACTTGTTGAGTTGATCTACAATCACACAAATAGATTCATTATCACTAATTATTTATGAAATTATTCTCAAAAAATCCACAGAGATATCATCCCACTTCCACTATTTAACCTAAAGCGGTTGTGTTGGTACTAATTTGTCATCCTACATAAGAAAACAAGTGAGACATTGAGATATAAACTCATCAATACTCCACTCTATCCATGTCCATCAAAATTGAAACTAATGTTTTTAGTAAATCTTCTCCACTCTTGGATATACCGTTAAGGGGGATTTATGTGACTCTCTTAACACCTCCTTTCATTGTATGACCAGAACTATTTTCTATACTTACAAAATTATGATGTACTCCCCACCTTCATGGTTCATTTATTTTTACTCATGGGGTCTCAGCTATCATGACCCATAAGAAATCACTTCCACCCTATATATCAAAACGTAGTTGATCCCAAATTTGAAGGTATCATAAAACACCACATACTCAACTCTCTCCTTTTTAATGTCTCAAGATAGAGGGTTCTCATTAATCCCTGACACAATTCCCAAAAATTATGTTGGTATTTCTCATTCCGAATGAAAGTATTTCCCTTTCAGTTTATGGAAAATAGGGCTGTCATTATCCTGGAAAAAATGACCATGAAACATCGATGATAGATAGCATACCCAAGGATTATTTTTAACAATAACATACTTTTTGGAAGATTCCAATATAGAAATTCCAGGATCTTTTTATCCCCATTTCCACTCCCAACTCTATGATTACGTCTCCTAGGAAGTGGAAATATCAAATTCATAATTGAATCTTTGATTCATTCTCATAAAGTTGTCTCTCTGAGTAAATCCATGAACAACTTCAAATTTTGTGCATACAATATCTCTAGAATTCTGTACATGAGGAAATCATCTAAGAAGGACACTATGAATTGGTCCACTAAAGGTTGAAAGTTCTTGTTCATGATTCCCCTAAACACTTCTTGGGGTCTTATAACACCAAAGTACATCACTAAGTAATCCTAGAGACTCTAGTAGAACAAAAATTTCATCTTTGATATATCCTCTTCATTAACCTTGAGCCATAGATAACCTAACTTGAGATAAATATTCAAGATTCAATCCCCTTTCAATTAATCTAAGAGTTCATTGATTCCCAAAAATGGATATTTATTCAAACATTCACATGGTTCTAGAAAAGATAAAACATACATATCCTCAAAATATCATCCACTTTCTCAGAGAACAATGTAGGGGTTGCACAGGGGGAATACTAGGTTTGATGAATCCCTTTCTCTCTAGATCCTCTGACTACACCTTCATCTCTCATGGTCTATAGGGGCTATCTGATATGATGGAATATATATCAAGGCATTTCCTAGGTTTAGGTAAATATATAATTCTATCTATCGATGTGGATATAGGTTTGGCATATCCTCAAAGAATACTTAATCATACTCTCCCAATTTCATAGGGAACTAACAACTCATAACATATACTAAAACAGGGGTCACAATATCCAATCAATGAAAATTATTCTATATCCTCTAATATATTAGCTCTCCTACTCATCATGATATTTCTTTGTAGAAATGAAGGAAAATATCATCCCATATTATTATAAATAAAACATCCTTCATCTGTAATATTCAATCTAATCATGAATAATAGAAAATTGGTCATACCAAGAACAATTTTTATGGTGTCATTATCATTAAAAAAATATCTCACTGGAAACTTTATCCCCCAAGAGTCAAGTAACACTATCGGTTGAAGATTGTGATCATTGAATCTTCCCAGGTTGGAATCTCAAATCATAATGTTATAACTAGAGGATCTATTAGAATTTCAATAACCCTTACTACGGTTTCAATAATGAAGGAAGATTCACGCATGTTTCGAAAAAAATTTAATCTAAATAATATAGAATATAGATCATACCTTATACCAAGACATAAACCTTAGGGTCATAAGACCCCAAGACATGTAGTTGTCTTCATCCTTTATCTCTAGCTCCCTAATAATATCATCATACTCATGCAGGTGGTATAGCTAGTAGTGGGGTGTATTATAGCCCACCCCCCCCCCCCTCTGCACCTATAACACTTTCTGTTTCTATACCATATCTAACTCTTTATGGACCTTGTTGTACATAGTGATACATATGCCATAGTGGCTCATCCATCACCACCTCAATAGATACTCAAGAATGGGTTGGACATTCTCACACGACATGGCTACATCCATAATAAGAATAAAAACACCTCCCTTATAGTGGACTGAATCCTCCTCAAAATCTATAAATATATCAGTCTTTTATGTCATGACCTACAAGTATTAATTTTTTTGCCTACTATTAGTTGGTCCTTCTCTCCCAAGACTTCAGGTGGTCACTACTTTTCAAACATATGATGAATACTCAGCTTCTATGATTCATCATTCAAAACTTATTAAGACAACTATGGATCAGTTTGATATTATGAATCAAGTCAAATCACCAGAGGTGGTTCTATGTATAACTCAATAGATATCAGTAATTAATATTATACATAAAGAGAAAACCCCTCATGATTGGGTCCCTATTCATAGGTCTCATCACTCATCGGGTCATAACCATGAAACCACTATGGAACCCCCACTAGTTTTCATCATGAAAACATCCCAAAATAGTCAACATGTATCATGTTTAATACCACATATATAAGGATATGGCACGAGAAGGACATGAAAACAAAAACTTGTTCTTTTATGATGCATGTACAATTATGTTCCCTACAACTTTTTCTTACATGTATCAAGACAAATAGATTGTTATCAGATTCATATTGAATGAATAAATCGGTCTCCACTCCATCGCTAGGTTCTCTAAACTGATATTCATACTCAATATACTTGGAAATTGTTTCCCTAATTCCAAATCTATTCCTCTCAGTAAGAAAATCTAAAAAATATGATACTAGGATAACCTACCTCTTATAAGACTTTGTTATGACTGAACCCACCATGTTCTTCCTAGTAGGAAGTAATCCAATAGTGATACCCTAATCCCACCTCAAATAGGCCAAATGCTATAGGGTATTGTTGAGTGGGCATATCACACACATGGTAGGCCTTATCCAAAAGTACTTATATACATGAACACATATCCATATCTACCAAATAATGCAGTAAACAAAGATAACTAGTAGGAGAATAATGAAATAATGAATCACTAATAACCCACAACTTAGTACAAGATAAGAAAAAGAATATGAAAAGAGGAAAAATACATTCCCACCAATATTATAAAGGATTATAACCTAATATAAAAAGGTAAATATCACCAAAATGAAACTCCTATATATTCCCAGAACCCAAACTAGAACCAACATCGAGTACTACTAATCTCCTCTTACTCTCGATACACCTTGGACTCCATGACATATTTGGATGTCTACATAACATACAACACATGTGGGAAAACCGCATGAATGGTTGAGTATAAGCGTACCCAGTAGGACACAACAAAATCACCATGCACAAAGAATCAAAGAGGGATCCATTTCTAAATAAAAAAATAGAGGAGGATAAATAAGATAACCCATATATTATCATAGATATACATCAAGTCTTAGAGTAAGGTCACCAAATCATTTCTAGTGTAGGGATTATGTTTGAGGCTCCATGATAACACTCATCATTGAGAACTCACTCACCATGTCATCTATATATATGTAACTCATATGTGATTATACACGCATCAATACTTTCCATATTCAAGTACAAAGAATGTGATTGGGTTCATCTAATAAAAAAACTTTATTGTAATACACCTCACTGGATGATAAAAGATGTTTATACTCAGATATGGTGTCACAGCCAAGTACAATGGGGGATACTAGAACCTAAATGAATTATCCCTCTAGGTAGTGGATCAAAACCCAGTATATAAGATACATCATATTTGACCCTACAATGTGAAATATAGAAACTATGATTATAACCTCGAGCCTCATTGATGGATATATTTCTCTAATCTATTGAGGGGATCTTACATCAAATTCTCAGGAACAGATGTCACACAGAACTCTCATGAGGGTAGACATAAAAAACTCTCCAATAGTTAATCAAAACAAGATAACATGACCATACTTAGTTGAAATATTTATCAAAGATATCGAGTTCTTTTCCGCTCCCTAGAAATGGTACACAGTGTCTAAATGACATACATGTTGTTCCTCACCTATTATAACACCTATTCATGTGTTGTAGAAACACATGAAATGTTGATATCCATCTACACAATGTGTAGGGTATACATATGATTCATAGGTACCAATTAAGGAAATAACATAGTTCCATGCGTACTTGATCCATTCACCAATGAAGGTACATCGATTGTTCCCAAACACATACACAGTGTGGGGGTTACATCGATACTTTGCATGTTCTCCCTTTACATGTTGATCAGGCTACTTAAGGGCCAAAATGTGTACATATTGATATCATAGACACGTGATATTTAACATCCATTTAAATGATTGTCACATATCATAAGCGGATACAGAATTTGTTTTTTCCATAATACATATCATGTAGTCGGGATGTCCACTGAAATTCTATATCTACAAACACCTTCTAAATTACACTCCTCTTTAACAATATCCACCTTCAATATTGTCTAAAATTTATCCAAATTAATTTTATTATTCTAAAATAATCGGTATTGGATGGGTTTCGGCCACCTCTTCATCTGAAATACGTCCTCATTGCACTACACATTATCTATACACCATATCTTGTGTAATTGTAATCCCATGATCCTCAATCGGAATCTCATCATTGTCATTCATCATAAATTATACTGTAATTTATTACGGTGATATTGAAATAAATATCCACATAACACATAGAATGAAATGTGCAATAAATAGGTTCCTAGATATAGTAAATTCACCAGCCAATTCAACATCAGTGATAATCGTACATAGAACGAAGGGAGACAGGTTCAAAACACAAAAATTGGAAAAAAGAAGTCGGTCATGTTTGACAAGTACGAAGTTGTAAATAGTATAATTTGGGATCAGGGGGATTTGAAATAATTCATCAATTTCTAATTCTTGGAAAATAAAAAACAACATATAAAATTCAACAAATAATTTTTCATGAATTAATTATAAATTCATTCATTTATTTTTTTTATAATAATCAAAAATGGGGAATTAACACAGAAATAAAAACCCATGACTTAAAGAAAATACAGATCATTAATGAACACACATATTCTAGTGATGATTTTTGAGAATCTGATATTTTCAATGTGGGATCATGAATTCCCCACATTCAATTGTCATTAATCCTCATTCCTAAGATCACATTCCAACGTGCAGGCCATCGAATCTCCCTTTATTATATCAACACTCTAGGGTTATGTGATTAAACCTAAGAAATTATATAGATTAATGTTTAAATGGATGATTTTTTGAAGTTATAAAGTAAATATTCATCAAATTAATATATAAATTTAACTGATTTAATCTTCCCATGACTAAACTCTACCAAACATTCTAACAATGACAAAACTTATATCACACCTGGGGTAAAACCCATATTATTGGTTCAATGGAAGACATAGTTTTTACATCTAAGACACTATTAAGGTGTTATTACTATATTTTATATAAACTATATGCATGTGATAAATTATATTTAATATTTTAAATATATCTACACTGAGGCTCTATGAGGCATTGAACTCCACACCGAATTCACACCTTACCCAAAAAATATTATCAAAAATATTTTTTAAATGTAAAAAAATTGAGTATTTATAGAAGTAAAGACTATATAGGAATCCACATATGAGTGGCCTGATTTATTATTCATCTTCATATAATGGGATTCAATTTTCAAAAGAATTTTTTCTTTAATAGATAGAGAATATTTTATTAGTCAATAAATATTATTAATAAATAATCCAACTAAGAATGGAGGAAGTAAATAAAATATAAAGGTAGTATCAAAAAATATTATTTAAATTATTTAAATAAAATATTAAGCCAAATTTTAAGGATCTCTCATTGACAAAAGAATATGTCGTGAAAAATGTAGGTGGTTATATAGAGGTTATAGTGGCAAGAGTTTGGTACATTTTTAAAACATGATATGGACAAATATTGTGGATATATTTATTTCTAATATATTGAACATTATTTTAGCCATTTAAAAAACTTATTTATATGATCTATTTTAATGGAATTTTATATATCGAAAAATATGGAAATATTTCATGCAGTGAAAGATTGAGAGGAAAGTAAAAGAATTATGGAAGACTAAATAAATGTTAATCTAAATGATGAAATTTGAGATGGATTTACTTATATAAAGTATTAAAAGATAACTCATGTATAAATTTTTTCAACAAGGTACTTTGATATGAGATACCTTAAAGGGTATCAAAATTATAACATTGGTGGTTAATGATGAAAACAATATTTGAAATGCTCATTATATTATAGAAGAATTCCACAGTGGGTAAGATTCTAGAAATTAGGATAGTGTGTTTCCATGTGTTAGGATCATTCACACTGAAGAAAATATATTGGCCTCTGATTTGGATACCACTAAATTTATTTAATGAAGGAAATTATTCTT
The DNA here is from genome assembly GCA_963277665.1 of Viscum album. Classification (NCBI taxonomy): domain Eukaryota; kingdom Viridiplantae; phylum Streptophyta; class Magnoliopsida; order Santalales; family Viscaceae; genus Viscum; species Viscum album. The sequence goes on along the minus strand of OY728132.1, from coordinate 1,841,720,285 downwards.
GGGAAGAAATTTATAAATTTCTACATTTACTATAGTGTGTTTTCATGTTTTCTCAAATCTAATATCCTCGATGACTACATTAACAATGAATGAGAAATCATGATAAATTTTTTGGTGGATTATATAACATAAAAATATTGGGAATATGGTCTTATTAAGTGATGTATCATAGATGATTATTTTTTCAAATCACTAACATGCACTTTGTTTGAATAGTCCAAAATGATTTCATGGTTAATTAGTGGGTAAATCTCATTAATTAATTTCTAAACCAAGTCAAAGGAATAAAATTAATGTAAAATCGATAGCCTTACTATTATATTAAATAGAAATGGTGGGAGAAAATTTATGGATGGAAAAAGGATTGAAATTATTTCTTGTGTTTTTTAGATCAAATTATGATGCCACCATTGTGCTACAACAGTTTCTCAAAAACTAACATCATTCAAGTGGGTTTTCTATTTTAGTACTAGAGATATACATAAGGAAATTATTTACCAATTTTTTCATATTTAAATGTAAATTATTCAATCATTGGCCTATGTACCTTAAAAATAAATAAGTGACCTTAGAGATCCACTGGCTAGTGGACTTAAAATGAGTGTTACATATGCCTATAGTAAATTTTGGGTTATTTTTCATGGATGTTAAAACTATATTTCATATTATTTTTCGAAATCACTATGTTAATGATGTGATAGTTGACCAAAACCCCAAATCAACATGATTCATTTCAATTTGTTAGATATATCCTATGTATGATTTCTCAAAGATTAATATCATGACATGGTGACATTGCATGTGTACAGATTTCCATTATCATAAACAGAGATCCAAGATATACTTAATGGTTTTAGATATGTCATTGTATTAAACCCTATAATCCATGTAATCCCAGTTATTGTAACACAAACCTCCAACGTATGAGGTGTAGTGAAAATTCATTCTTTGGATCAAGTCATGTGTGTGATACAAATATCTTGAATAAATGGTAAGGAGAAGAATTCCATTTTCTCAGAATCATAGTTATTTTATTCATGTCATCACTTCTTTTTTATCTTCATGGGAGATAAATAATGTATTCATATAGGTATTTTTATGATTAGGGAACTGTCACCTGGGTAAGGAAGGGAAGTAACACCAGAGTATATGGAAATTTTGACATTGTTGAGAATATTTGTGGGTTATGTAATCTATTAAAATTAACACTCGTATATAGTGTATTGTAAGATTTTTTTTCATATATCAATGGAATGAGTATAATCCTTATCCTATTAACATGAATGTTTAGGATCCTATGTCCCTTGATATTTATACACCATTTCTTCACACCGTGATTTATACTTTGGATAGGAAAACAAGACCATGTCAGACAGGCATATACCATTGATATTTATGTTATTAAACTATGATAAAGTCTTTGAACGGACTAAGGATAATGAAGAAATTATGTGGGAGAAACAACCAAATATTTGATTTTCTGTCTATATCCTTCTTTTTGAGGAAGGTAAGCCCAATGGGGGGAGAATGAAACAATACCTGTTTGAAGCATTTTACTATTTGATTATTTATATATAAAATATATAGAGGTTAGGGATAGGATTGGGACTTTCCCAAGTTATATCATATGTTTTTGAAGGATTTTTAAGAGAATAATTATTTTTTACTGTTTGGGGATACCATACTGGATTCCCATGTATTTTGTGAGGATAAAAAGGGGGTATGGGGGTTAATACATGATTGGTGTGGGGTTTTAGTAAACCATGTAGTCATACCATCTGGAACTGGTGAGATTTCATAGGTTATAACATGGTTAGTTCATGGTTTTCCTGAAGCCATGAATAAAAACTATGAATTCATGTAATTATTTTAGTATTAGCATTTACATGGTTGGTAAAATGTTTATGAATCCATGCATGGCCTTAAATGCCTAAAAAATTAGATAACTATCCAAAACCATCACTTAAAACTCTAATTCCCCCATATTTTATAGATATCTTGAACAAGATACATCTCTTGGGTGATTTTGGTGGTTTTATTTACTCTTGAGATCCCTCTCTTATAATCTTAGAGAGTTTATCCTTGGGATAAAATATAAGACTCCTTTCTCAACATATCCTCTTTTATCCTCTTATTTTATTCCAATCATAAGCCGTTTAGGGTTCACATGACTAAATATTAATGTTTGGGTTTATAATTATTATTATTTTTTATGAAACACTGTATGAGGGTGTCTATATCCCAGATCTACAAGAGTGTGGAGTGATTTGATTATGGTGATCGTGCTCCATCCAAGCAGCTTCTCTCTCACTCCACTTATGTCAATATCATGGCTGATTATTATTTTAAAGGTTTAATGGTTGTGTATAGACATTTAAATTACATTGTTAAATCATTTTTAAACAATATATGGGTGGAAAAAATTAACAATATTTAAGGGAAATGCCCATAATTTTCTTGATAAAATTACTAATCATCAATTTGTCCTGGAAATTATGGTTTGGGGCATGTGAAAAATGATATTTTGATGCAGATTTTGTTTGAATGTGTATGTAAACTCATTTTATTTTTGTAATATGAATTTATAAATTTATATTAGAAATTATTGGTTTTGGTGTGTGTTCATGATGGATGTTTATGGGGCCTTATTGGTTTCGAATTGGAAACCAGTACTAAATTTGGGGGTATATAGGATACACTATCAAGTGACAACTTGGTTTTGTGATAATGAGTTCCCACTCATGAGTTTTTTTTATTTGGATAGTCCTATATAGTGGGGGTGAATTGTGATGGTTTCATCTCTCTTAGAGGGTAAGTTTTAGTGCATTGTATGGGTGAGGTGTAAATGTCATGGGTGAAAGAGTTGTGGCATGGGATATTATATGAAAATAATTGGTTATAGAGGATTTTGGTTTAAGTTAATCAAATAGTTTATTTGGTCCTATTTATTTCCCTAATTCATCTCACTTGTTTTATATAAAAATTTGTGCTAATTTTTGCGTGTTTAAGTGGCATGGAGGGAAGTCTATGGGGAATTTCCTACTGGGTTTATGTACTCACACGTGGAAATGCATCCTGGTGTGTATGTAGTTTCCATTTGATTTGATGTAGGTAATGGGGACCCCTTACTTTACTAGTGAGGTCATTGGATTTTACACTGGGGTATTAGAGTTTGGATCTTTGAGGTAGAATTATTTAGAACTTGATATAGTTTTATGATGAAAAATTGTCATTTATTTTGAGTCTTCTAGTTTTACTGAATTATTATATATTATTATTGATTTTTTTACTCTAATTAATCTTTATTTCTAGGCTATTTAATGGGTATTAGTCTTGTTTTTTCATTCATCTAATTTATATTTTCCGGAAATTGTCTACTGGATGATGTTTTTAAAGGAATGAAAAAATAATCTTCTAATGATTTGGGGAATACATAAGAATTTATCACTACCCTTTGATGTCTATTAGATGAACCTATGGTTATTGAAATTTTTATCATATCCAACATGATGGTTTGTGGTCAATATTTTAAATTTATCAAGATCATGATCATCCATAACATTTAATGACTACACATTATACTAGCTGGCATTCAATTCAATTTGCACATTATTTTTGGATAAATTTATAGAATTAATAAAATTATCATCTTATTAATTAGTTAATTCTTTATATTTATTATCTCTCCAAAAAATCTTTGATATTATTATCATTTATAATCATAATTTAATTTAATTAATTAATTAATAATTTAATATTATTAAGTACAAAACATGTAATAGAGGGGTAAGACCATGTCCCCTTCCTCGACTACTGAAATACTTTTTTTGAATATAACTATTATACAGTGTATAAAATCATACAACATAGTGTGTGAACAACATTTTTTATGGTCATTTTCATATACTCTTTTATTTCATGGAATGCTTTATTAAATGTTTTTTGTGATATTAAAAGGTGTTTTGTTCTTTGGGCTAGGTCGTGTAGTCAGCACAGCTTGTATGACCACAAGGCATGACTGAATATTCAAAGGGTGTTCTGCTAGAGATGCTCATCAAGTTAACACTATTTATGATAACTATAAAAAAGTATTTGTATAATATTGTGGAAATTAATTAATTAATTTCATTTAATTACACATTACAAGATGAAAATCACATAGTGTGTAATTTTTGTGAAAACCCCAATCACAAAGCATGTACATCCAACTACATGCCATGTAGTTCATTTTTTATTTAATTAATTTTTATCTTTCATGTTGCTATAACAAGAAAATCATATATCATTATCTTATAGTGTTATATGTCCCAAGTTACGTGTAGTTTATATCCTTCTACATGGAGTGTGATTTTTCATTGGTCACTTGATCCATATGCCAAGGGACTCTCCGTGTAAATTGGAAGAGATTTCATGAGCTACATGACGCGTACAGCCCTCTATAAACTATGTACATTTTGTGATGTATTTTTCCTTATCTATAAGTCAATACATAGTGTTTATTAATTTAAATATCACATATTTGGACCACACATCTTTAAAAATTATCATGGGGTAAAACCATGTTAGGTGACATGGCATGTACATTAGTTTCACATTGTGTACTCCCTATCAAGTCGCGTTCCAACTGAAGGTCAATACACAGTGTGTAATGATGATGTGTACCAACTACTTCATGAAATATTGTTATTATCACATCTCATCCATGTTTTTTTCCTGATGGGTACACAGTATGTACATTTTTATTACATGTTTTGTATTTGTGTCACTCGAACAAAATGTTTGGCACCTTTGGATGGGATCATCAGGCTTTCATCATATGATCTTGTCCTACTCATGGTCAAATGAAATTGGAGGACTATTTTATCTTGAATTATGAATTAATGAACAAGAATATGAAAAATAATACAAATAAAAAATCAAAAAATTGATGAATAAATAATAATAAATTGAGATGTAACTTATTTAATTCTACTTGGGAGCTTCTAATGCACAACTGAAGGGGTCGTTTTTATTATCAATATTGAATTACATCATTTTCATCAGGTAAAATACTTGTAACTAGATAATCACAACCCCTAAAATCTTCATTGATAAAATATTTTCACATTTAATATATATCTAATTTAAAATAATAGTTAACTAATCTTGATAATTTCTTGTTTATTGATGAATTTAGTTGATGTTCTTGTCATATCATCATTATGGTGAAGGATACAAAGCATAATTCTTCTAAAACATTCCATGTATTCTTGAATTATCTTGAAATGTAAACTATTACTCCATGTTCTAACATATAGGTACCAAATTCCTTGTATCATTCATAGTTGATTGCATCAAGAATTATCTCATTCTTGAACAAATATTTCCCTTATCCTCTCAGTTTTGTGTATTAGGGGGAGGATAGTTTCCCATTATTGAGATAATTCTTAAGATATTTTCAAAGTCTTCAATGAATTATACTTAGAGTAAATTTTATGTATAATAATTCACATTACCCTAAAATGATATAACATGGAATATATAGTTAATGTTAAATATTTGATAATTGTGTTGATACCCTTAAACAAATATTGTCTCGAATATATTTCCCATGTACCGTATTATTATTTTTTTTAAAGTCCATGATATGTTCTAACTCATTGATATATACATATTATATCTTAAATTAATTAATTAATATTCATTGAAATGATATTAAATAATCTATTTCATTTTTATCAAGCCCTAAACTCAGCCCATAAATCCTCCTCGGCATTTATTGAACCTTCATTAATAAATATTTCTCTTAAATAAATATCTTTTTATTAATCATTCAATAAATAAATAAATATTATATACACTAAATAAAAAATTTATATTCACTAATATTCATCACATGTATTATAAATTTGAATAATTGGTGACTAGTTTTATGTGATCAATTTGTCCCAAAAAATTAATATTCCACAAACTGTGAAAAACCTTAACTCTAAATATAAAATTCAAATATAATTTAACTAATATTATAGATATACTAAATGTTTGACCTACTAGGAAAATTTATCACTGTCATTTGACGATCTTACCTAACTTCCAAGATCAGCCACATGAAACAATTCAAGGCAGCCATATAGAATTAAGTTTGTATTAAAATTATAGCAATCTCATATGAACACTTACTCTATAATATAATCCCTTTGTCTCGATATCTCATCGACGAGGCTTCATGAATGAGCCTTCAACTTATATGATTGGTATATATTTCTTTGACTACATGAAATGAACTCATCAGTAAACCAACATGTGCATGGATGTAATAAAACAATTCTATCTCAATCAAAGTCATATAAAAGATTTATTCATTTAACATAGAAGTGGAAATCCTTAATTAACATATTCAATCAATGTAAAATCCTGTATTGTTCACCCAATGTATCTTACCTCTATATGATCATATATCATTATGGTTTTCTCCCATTCATCAAATTTTGTGATTAGTGATATATATTGATAATAATATCAAGTCTCTGGAACAATAAACACATTCATTGATAAGAATACCCAATGATGCATATGACATGTGGAATTCCAATTGGAGGGTATATCCTTATAAACTCCCATATTAGATATTTCCCAATGTGAACATCCTGATAATAAGTGTAAATGTCTTATGAGCCACCATCCCCTAATATCCAAACATCATATGATTCCTATTCAATAAATATAATCCCTCCTATAAGAAATGTGTTTAAGAATATTTTCATAGTACTTCAAGGTTCTCATTATTGTGGGGAACTTATATAATCTTTTTTATGGAAATTACTCTAAGTATGTTATCATATTAATTTTATCTAGATGAAAAATGATCACATGATAACATATTAATTAACAGTAAAGTCATTGAATATACAGGTAATCAAAAGTAAAAAATATAATTAGTTGTAAGGAACTAACTCTAACTGTAACGTCTCAGAATAAATTTTTTTGTATACATTTTTTACTAGTCTCCATATCAAGGAATATTTGGGGATATCTTTAGGTTCTACTCTCGATCTCATTTTTAGTTCATAATGTGTCATGTCACTTTGCGTTGTGAGAAGATATGTCATCCTTAGATATATCTCTTTAGAATGAGGTTATAAATGATTAAATGGACTTTATAACTTGGAAAATATTTATATATTATTTAATCTTCCACAAGGTTCATATACAATGGGTTTTAACTAGGTATATATAAGGAAAATAAAATTTAATATTAATATTAGAAGAATAAATCAGGATTAGTATCCATGGGTTTTACTCAAAACAGAATAATTTATTAGTTAATACATATGCTCTCATGGATATGACCCCTTTATTTAAAATCCTTTCCATTGATTCTATATAAAATTTTGCAAGTCACCAAATAGATTTTAGAATAGTGTTATTATATTTTTCGATTATATGAAGAAATATAGATATATGGAACAACTATAATGACTCATAATTCCTTCAAAGGAAAAAAATTAATTTTTATGGTCTATATACAATTCAAAAAAATCTCAAAAACAATGGAATGGTAATATTAAGGAATTATTTTTTTCAAATTGGATTGAATTTAAGAAATATAACTAAGTTATTTATAGTAGTTTTAGTAATAAACATGGTTTTTGAAATTTTTTTATATGTTGAAGACATGTTTTAATTCTTTTCAATTTGTCTCTCCCTCTCTAAATATGGTTATAGAAAAACCTAAGGGAGAGAGGATCCTTTCTTATAATTGGAATATTTGCATAACCTATGGATAGCCTATGAGGAAGCTGTTTGTTGGTATTTTTTTAATGATATTTACAATTCTCATGTGGATAAGCTTAGATATACTATATAACTAAAGAAAAGTTACATATTATCTATTTATATATTTATCCCAAACTATAGAGAATGATCTTGTGGTAAAATAGGTTTCTGTTAATTCATTCCACTGCATTTGAATAAGTGTTAACCCCTATAAAAACCATCAGTGGTATGAAATACTATTATATTTAATTTTCATTTATTTATCAATTCAATAGAGAAATTATAAAAATGATATTTCCATAACTATGGTGTATTGCTTGTGAAAACTAGTTGTGGTTATTAAATTCAATTAAACCATGACACAGATTGTTGTATAAATAGTCATTTTCATATAAAAATTATAAGACCTAATTATAATTTATGAAAATTGTAATGGAATAGATTTTGTAAAATGGAGTATCATTGATAAATTATAGTTTAAAAAAATAGTGTAACACAAGATTATAACACTATGTCACTGTTTACTTGTCATAACAGTGGTGGTGTGTAATTTCATGACCCATATGCCTCTAAATAGGTTCCCTATACTGATTTACTACATGGTCTCAAGAGATACTCTCCATTCGCCAGAGGTTGGTGACTGGTAGCAAGGGACTAAGGTTTGTTCATATTTAGACAATAACCTCATATCATAGTAAACCACAGTGAAAATAACTAAAGTATATCCATAGCAGTAAATAATCAAAGTGTGGAAGAATGAAATAAACACAAATAGAAGCATGATGTAATAATAAATAGAATAAGTAATGGACCAAACGGTCTTGTCGTACATACTACACTGATCACCCATTATGATGACCACATACAAGAGTATATAAAGGAAACTAAAATAAAAGTAAATGTCCCTGCTACTAACTCTGAAACAAACCACATACTGGGTATCCAAGACACTATTGAGCTACTCTAGCTTGTTCATAACAATCCACATGAGCATCTCATCTTGATCATAAAACCCAAGGCCTCATCTATTTTTCGTCCTGTATTTATACTCATCCTGAAAAGTGGACATAAGGTATAAACACACACTGAGGTTCTCATAGAGGGGGTGAGAAATAATCATTGTTGGCTACCCCCAAAGATAAACCTATAATCAGTTGTCACAAGTGCCTGATCATGAGATATTTTCATCCATTCTAAGATAAAATTGGAATAATAAGGGAAACATATGATATGAATGAGAATAATTCATAGTTGATCAGTGATTTAGTGATCCCAATTGACCATACCTACTTTAGCCTAAGGGAAACATATCTATAAACAAGTTCTATTATGTATTTACATATATATATATATGTGTTTGTTTGTATTTATATCCTCATAAATAAATATATACATATATATACACATATATATATATACATAAGCTAAGGAAACAAAGAACATGAACCAAACCTCAGTTGATTCTTGGGTTATTAACCCTGATTGTTTGGATACCATGTGAAGAAGACATTGAGTTGGATTTCAAACCACTTGAGCTATGTATACTTTATTCTATCTCTATGTATATATTCCTAGTTGATCATACATGATTTTTCCATCACTATAAATTTCTATGATACTGTTACGTCACCAGTAGGAGATTCATGTCATAACCCTGGGCTCACCCGTACCCACCTCCAATCACTATAATCAAGGATTCCATGTAAAATGTGGAAGTCTTGTATATAAGGAACGGAGGTGGAAACCAAAAAACTAAATATTAATGTAATCTAGTTTTCTGTCAGATTCCTAGGTTTTGGTCTATATTAAATCCCCACATTTCACCCTGGATGATCTCTAAGGGGTGAGCCTTAGGCGATAGGAATAAGCTCCATATCTAATATGACACTCAGAATCAACTCAATAACTTTATCAATAGCTCCATTCCCATATATCTCTAGGAAATGAAGTATTGGTGCATCCACTGGACCTTAGGGAGTATCTTATGCATCACTGTAGGATATTAATGTCAATACTCAAGGATGTTATCAGTATCCACAGTATGGGGTTGTGTTTCTAGATAGAAACCTCTTGTAATCCAATGGGTCCAAGTTGATAAGAATCTATATGGTGACACCCAAAAGAGGTTTTTTTATAAATATGGTTTTTACCTCTGAAAATACCTAAACAGGGAGGAACCCCTGTAATGAAATAGCATTTATAAAATAGTAACCATCAACAAGAAATATCATGAAGCATATCCAATAAATATGTATGGTAATCCCTTCTATAATTTAATATCACATCATTATCATCGGTCGAGTACCGGGGAGTACCTATGCCCGCCCCATTTTACAACACATCCTTTCATTCTCATAGCCTGATCACCAGGAAGTACCTATGACAATAACAGTTTCATCAACTATAAGCATCTAAAAGAATGAATAAAGGATTGAGGATGGTCAAATGCCTAAACCCACCATTAAATAAACATCCTCATTGGATTACATGTTCGGTACATGTTCCAAGGTGTCACCTACTACCATCTCTATCCAAACCTGCATCACATAAGTTCAAGTTCAGTCAAACCCTAGGATCCCACTGGGTACACTAGTTTAAACATAAGAGAGTAATCCTACTTGGGAGCCTTGATAAAGGAAAATGTAGAGGCATCCCACATGAGTTCCTCTATGTAAGATCAATAAATAGTATACCTATTGGGATCATTGAAAATTATACAATGGAAGAGGAATCCCTCAAAGGATCTTTTATAAAGAAGGTAAAAAGATAGAGGAACCCAATTCAGGATCCTCTAATGATGTAATAAGGGGAAACCTACACAGAATCATTTGAAAGTGTAAGAGGAGGCCTCATACATGTAATCCTCTATCACACTTTTTGATCACCAAGTAAACACATCCCATAGCCCCATATCAAACATATCATGCCCACATTGGATAGAAGTTCACATCTCGGATATTCCCTCAGGGGAAAATTTGTAATGGCATTGATCCATGGATATGTCTCATGGACCATCATAGATCAATATCTCACTCTTTGGTGATAACTAGAACTATTTACTCGAGGAATCGCCTCTTCATTGTAGTTATCCCTCCCCAAGATGCTAATTAAGAGTCCTCTAGTCACCTCATGGATTTCACCAACATAATATATGCATAAAAATTCATAAAATGGACTAATAAAGGGTATAAATCATAATTTAGTTCATAAAACACTAAAAACCCTTCAATGGGGTAGCAAGGAAGAAGTATGTGATGTGTATACCAGAGTACACATTGTTTATTCTCAAAGACCCACCAACGTATATACTTTATCCAGACATGTTATTTTAAACCTAAGTACATTTTGCGTAAAACATGTACATGAAATATACCCAACATGGAGTACCTTCATGTGTACCTCACATGGATTGTCCATTTATCTTTTCCTGGATTGGTACTTATTCATGGTGTGTAGCCCACATAGGGATTTTTCCATATACCCTACACAGCCATGTTCTCTTACATGGGTTATCTATCCAACTATTTGGCTACCTGGACAAGAACCAATACATGGTTTTTACTTCTAAAAATTCATCTTCCCCATTTGGAAAGAACACATGATGTGTTTTTCAAAACTACATGTTCTGTCATTGGGATTTCTCAATTGGAAACCATTAAAATGATCCAAACCCCAATTTTATCCACAAAAGATATAGATCGTCCCTCAAGCGGTAATATGTAGTCCAAATAGGGAATTAATACTAAAAATTGGTAAATATATATGTATTTATGATAAAAAAATCTACCCTTGGGAAGAATTTTATGAATATTTTCACTAATCCACATTTGACTGTTGTCATATGATGATCGTACTCCTCTTATACTCTGTGACAGAACCTCTCTTATTCTCTCTCTCCCTATATCACCCCATATACTAATTCTCTCTTGGTAAGGTGACATATTACTCCCAAGGTGTGTAATCAAGAATCTAATTGGAGGAGAAGAAATAAAAGAGGAAAATAAAATGATGTACAAAAAGAAAAAGTGGCAGGACCCGAGCCCATCACCCAATATGATTTTATGTCTTGGCTATAAAATATCTATTATTCCACACACAATAGAGGAGATAGAATCTAAATCCAACTATCTTTTAAAATTATATATCTTAATGAAATTGTTCATATAAATTAATATTAATTAACTATATATTAATTATTAATTATTCCATAATATTTTGAATAGTACGGATTTACATCCTATCCTAAAGTAAATGCCTTATTCTCATACTTTTGAAGTGGTAAAAAAATTATATAAGGTTGTCATCAAAGGGGAAAATTCCATTTTACCCCTCTCGAACATATAAAGAAAAAAAATAAAAATTCTACTCAAATCCCCAATCCAGTAAGACACATGTCATTACAACCCCAACCCCCCCCCACCACCACCACCACCATAAACTATGTCATACCTTAGAAGTCTTGCTGGTTAAATAGTATCCATACTCTAATCTTAAAAATCTTCATGACTATGTTATCTTGACAATATAATGATTCTCTCATATTGTTATAAACTCATCCATCTAGTAAGATGTTTAGTTAAGACCAATATAATACTCCCCATTATAAAAATACCCTTATCATTGCCATGAAACCAAGATCAAGCTAAAATTTTGGTGCTTTATCCAACACCAAACATAATGATAGGTTCTTTAAAATCTACTTATACCTGAGAAACAACACCAAATCATTAAAATTTCAACCATTACATCTTTCTTAGAACCATTTCCAGAAAAAACGAAATGTATTTCTACTAAAAACAATGAGGAACAATCTAAAATAGCCATAGGTTCACTCCCAACTATATGGATTACATTACACACCTCCTCGAGTGCAACTCTCAAAGAGTCCTCTCATTAAAACTAGAAAGGATATTTTTAAATAAGACAATCTTGGAATAGATATGATTTTTTCTCAGTGTAGTTTGGACGATATGAATATATAAGAAATGAAATCCTCTAAATTAGGAGTAATATAATATTCCATAAATAAGCATGTATAGAACTTTCTAGTCCATTATCACATCAAACCAGGATATAATTTCAATTAACCAACTCATGACACAATGTCTCTCGACAATTCATGTCCAGGTCCTCCCATAGGTCAATTGTTTCAAGGAACCCATTCCATTATTTATGTCTCATATACCACAGAGAGATATTTCTCATTTTATCACAACTCTCAAGTAACCCTTTCTATATCATTTTCTTAATATTTAGTCCTAAAATAGCACATAGTTTCTCACTGATATATGATTTAAATGGTACCATATGCAATGGATGTATAACATAACCACCAAACATTTTATTTTATTACTCATCGATTATATGTCTTAGATGACCCCTCTATATGGCACATTTGTCTCATTATTATAGAATATCCATTGGAAAACCTCATCACAATTAGGAACTTCTCATGTTCTGTGATTTATTCCACATCCATAAATCATATGGAATCTTTTTATGAAATTAGAGTGTCAAACACACAACTACAAGTTAATAGGGCTGGGAACATGAACAGTCATTCTCGTAAAATTCAATGCATAAAAATAAGAACCCAAGGTTCTTTTATAGAAATTGAAGGCATACACCTACCTATATCATGAAACTTAAGAACCGATAGTGCATTGGTATAAACAAGATAGTGAAACCATGTTCACTACATCAAAATGCATTAATAAACTTGGTCCAACATCTCTCATAGATTTCCCTCAAATAAATAGAATATCAATATACTAGGGTACGATTTAAAACTAAGATCCTTAATGTATTCCAACTAGCATGACCAATAATGTAACAAATGATGGTCCTTATTTGGAACCACCTAGCCTAAAATTCAATCAACCATGTTCGAATATAATGGGGTGTCACCTCATAGATGTCTCAACGCAAGGCCTCTAACGAACCTTTGAACCCTCCCTAAGGGAGGTAAAGATAATATAAACCATTGACGGTCAAAACCTACCAAGAATCAACCTATAAGAGCTTTGATTTTTTATAAGAATCATTAAAAAAAATATCCATGAATTTTCATGATATTAATTAGAAAAAATATATTGAACAGACACTCACTATGTATCCATATATGGTAATACACCCTCGAGGTTCTAGTTCACTATAAATATTCTCATATCTATCATCATATCACTAGAGAATCTATCTAGAAAATTGTATTTGATCAATAATATATGCACAGTTTCATCTCAAATATCTATGCTACATCATAATCATGTGGTTTGGTTATGTAGAATGTGATTTGAATCTATATGTGAAAACATCATATAGGTTATAACTGAAATTTTAAATAACCAAACTTAAGAAACAACACCCCATAATGAGTCAACGCATGGGAAACATGTTCCCTATCGACCTACTAGGGTCACTTCACCTCTCAAGCATGGGGACGTTGTCATCAACCTCACTATGAAATATAACATCGTAGATCAACATGACCTACCATCATAGAGAAATATATATACATATTGGTCTGACTAAGTATAATGAAACCAAGAGCATACAAGGGAGAACACAATTTAAGTTCTTATAGATAATTCAAACAATTATCCTCTGTCATCCATAAAATCTCACACTCTAAGGTCTATTATATGTAGACCATATGTTCCATATATGATGAATGAGATTCCTCTTTCCATTTTCATCCAAGAGTCAAAATTAATCACTCAACTCTCACCAATGGTTCAAGTTACATAAATCTATAAAAGGTCTCTCTCCAATGAGTAAGGATCCATAAATACACAATAAATCATAAACTCTAAAACACATGCGTGTATCAAAAACTGAAAATCATATTCAATTATAGTATCAAATATCTGTAATAATAATCCCATATCCATGGAAACTAAGACTTATTACCAAAACATATGTCTTTAATAAACCAAACTGATATCCATCACATATCCTGACACATTCCAAATACTATTATCTACCATGTCAAAAAAAATTTAATAACATAAATGAGACACCTCTAATACAAATTTGTAATTTCCCAATCTGAATTCCTCTAAAGTAGTGACTCAAGATGGTTCACCACAAGTATTCAATCATGCCTCCCCATATTTTAGAGGCTACTTACTTTTAATGAGTTCCAAATGTGTTCCCTTAGAGAGAATATTCTCTCATATCATATTAAGAAATAGAATGAATAACCAAATGTCATTCATAGAAGTAAATAATCAGAGTGCAGCAGTAATTGATAAACTGATACAAAATAATGAAATAATAACAAATCGAATACATTAAGGTCCCAAACATCCTTTTGATACATACATCACTAATCTTACACTATGAAAACAACATTCAAGATTATGTAAAGGAAACTAAATTAAAAGCGCATCGCTCTACTGCTAACTTTGAGTAAAACCACATACATAATCTCCAAGACACTATTGAGCTACTCTAGCTCATCCATAACAATCAACATGATCAGATCAACTTGATCATAAAACCCAAGGACATAACCTTATCCATAATGTATCTATGATAAAACTCAAAATTAGACATAAGGCCTACATTCACACTGAAGTTCACATATAGGGGGTGGGAAATAATCTTAGTAGGAAACCCCCACCAGTAAACATATAATCTTCTTCCATAAGTGCATGATCATGAAATATGTTCCAGCCTAGATGAGAAACAACTAAAATAATAAGGATAATAAATAATATGAATGAAAATATTTCATAGCTAATTGTTGAGTCTCTCATCATGATCAACCATACCTACTCTGTCCAAAGTGAGAAATATCTCTCAACAAGTTCCATTATGTATTTACATATATATATATATATATGTAAATATATCTCCATAAATAGATATATGTATATATATATATATAAGTAAGTAAACAAATAACATAAAACAAACATTAGATGACCCTTAGTTCTATAAACCTGATCATCTAGATATCTTAT
Source organism: Viscum album (assembly GCA_963277665.1). Classification (NCBI taxonomy): domain Eukaryota; kingdom Viridiplantae; phylum Streptophyta; class Magnoliopsida; order Santalales; family Viscaceae; genus Viscum; species Viscum album. The sequence goes on along the minus strand of OY728132.1, from coordinate 1,841,704,563 downwards.
AAAAAGGCATTGAGTTGGATGTTATACCACTAAAACCATGTATAATTATGTAAATCCCTATGTTTTTAATCCCAATCAACAATTAATTCTTCATTAAGAATTATAAATGCCTTTAATAAGTCTATATCAGGATAAGGGTTTTTATTTCATAACCATGGGCTCACCCGCACATGACTCCAACAATTATAAAGAAGTATTTCTAGTAAAATCATGAAATTTTGTAAACAAGGCACTGATTTGGATGCTAAAAACCTAAAGCTTCATATAATCTATTCTAATGTAAAATTCCTAGATCTCAGTTCATATGTAATACCCACATTGAAACTTCGATGATACCAAAGGGGAATGGACCTTAGGAGATATGAATACAATCTGGATCCAAGATAACAATCAAAATTTATTGAATAACTGATTCACCAGTCCCTTTTCTACATATATCTGGTAAATGTTGTAATGGTGTGTCCAACTAACTCAAGGTAGTATCAATTGACTCACTAGAGGATATAAACATGTGTTGTGCACTATGTTGCATTTGTTATAAATAAGGTGTTAAGGATTGAATGGATGACAAGGAGTGTCAATATGTGAATGAAAAAGGAAGTGATGGTGATGGTGATGTTGTCAATAAGATGTCAAGGATTGAATGGATATGTGAATGACAATGGAAGTGATGGTGATGGTGATGACTGGATAATGACCATGGTACTAAGAATCAAGTCACTTAGGTGAATCACTAAGTTTCATAGGAGGTAATGGATAAAACATTCTCCATACAAATCAGACGATTGTAGAGTTGATCTTAAAGTTCCAAGAATTTCATGAAGGAGATACAATGTCAAAACATTGGTAGAAGTCCATGCATTTTCTTCACAATGCATGAGGAGATAAAGAAGTTACATCCATATCTACTAAGTGGATGAGGGATGAAGTGAATGATATCCATCCATCTTACTAAGTGGATGAAGTGAAAATGAACCATCCACAGCTACTAAGTGGATGAAGTGGTTTGAAGAAGACCACGCACTACCTCTTAGTGCATGTGGATTTGAAAATGATCCAACCTCATCTATGATTGGATTGAAGATGAAAATTGATGATCAAGTGATTTATGATTAATAGTTGATCAAGATACTTGAGAGATTCTTGGGAATTCCATCTCCTAACAGGAGAAGACGAAGGGATGTTGAGTAATATAGAAGGAGTATAGAATTCTAATGAAGAAGAGGAGGTTAAGAAGAGACAAATGGATTGAAGTAGACTTGTTCCTACATGGTTTAACCAAGTATACAAGTCTCATGTAAAAAAATGGGCCCTACCCATGACCTAGCTACCCAAGCTTCAACCCAAGGCTCATGCGAGACCAAAAGGGGTCGACCACACCCATGAGGAGGCCTAGGCAGAGCCAGCCCATAGGAGGCAGGGTCGTGTGTAAGCCCAAGCCACGGGGAGGTCAAGCCCGCACAGCGTGGGTGCCAAGGGCGCGCCCGTGAAGGAACATAGTAGGCGCTAAGCGCGCCTGTAGAGAACCGGTGCGGGGCGGCACTGGAGGGGGGAGAGGATATTTCTAAGCTATGTGCGGGAGGAACTGATTGATAAACCGTGCAATAACCACGGCTCATTTTGATGTGGGCCGAGTTTTTAAAAGGCAGAGGAAATCATGGCCGCTCATCCAATCGTGCATCTGATCGCTGTCATCCATCTCATTCGCGGCGTTGGGTTCTAATCCTGGTCGTCTGGGTTCATTAAACGCAGATCCAATGGTGTTGGAGTCATCTCCTACCTCTTTCTGAGCTGAGGACTCCCCGCAATGCCTCCCACGAACCAGAGCCACCCGAGAAAGGTAGAAGGAGCTCCTGGCCTCCTCTAATGAAGATGAAGCCTCTGTTGTTTTTGTCTCCCTTTTTCGAACACATTCATGCGTTAAAAGTTGCATGCATGCAACAAGGAGAAGATTTTGAATGAGGCCGAATAAAACTGAGTTTCGAGGCAGAGTGTTCATGCATGGACAAAACAGGAAGAATCCATGCATGCGTTCGAGGACACATGGACATGATGTATCTACGTCAAAAGGAGTCTGTGGTGAATGAAAGATATAGTGATTCTCGGCCATATCTTAATCCTCATTTGAAGATCTCAAAACGTCTCAGATCTCGGGCTTTCAAATATTTGATCCCCACGGCTTCGATCGAACTCTTTGCCTACAAAAGGAGAAGCCCAAACCGAGAAGTGTTGCTGATCGTCTGAGAGAAGAAGCCTCGTGAAGCTCCGAGCAACGCGAAGCAAATCTCCGTGCACAACCTACGCGACAGAGCAGTTCGGAGCCACCTGAGGCTCCGAGAGTTCCTTTTGTGAAAACCCTACGCAAAAGAAGTTTGGAGGAGGCCTCCCTGCGCACTCCCCTTGTGGAACAGGGAAGAAGTCGAGGCGTTAACTTGCGCGCCCGCTGCCCGCATACTTGCGCGGCAGCAAGTGGCCACACTTTCGTGCCCTTTGTGCCCGCGAACCTGCACGGCAAGAGGAAGCCACCGCTCCACCTGTGTGGTAAAAGACACTCCCACACCCTGCACGATGGAAGACAGGAGTTGGCCGCATCATTTTCACACCCTCCGTTGGTGAGGTGTACGGGATGAAGTGGAAGTGCACACCTCACGGGTGTGTGCACGGGTTGAATAAGGAAGGCCACACACCTCTCGGGTGAGTGTGTGTAAAGAAGAAGAGTTGACCCAAAGGAGCACATGTGTGGGTGAGGGTTTCATGCAAGAGCATTCCCAAGACCATATGGGTTGTCTGTGCTAAACAAGTGAAGAGGCCATTACATTAGTGTGTTCACAAGTGGAGTGTGCACACTTTGAAGAATAAGAAATAAAGAATCATTTTTGTGTGTGAAAAATGAGAGGAAGGCCACACCATCATTAATTGTGTGTGTGTGTGTGAAAAGAAACAAGAAGGCTGAATCCTTAATGTGTGCACAAAGTGAAGGAGGTAATACCTCTTGTGTGTGCCCAAGTAAAGGAAGAAGATACATGCATGTCCATGCATGTATGAATAAGTGAACAAGTGGGTGAACACCTTCAGAAGTAAAAGAGAAGGTGAAATTCATACTAAAGACCAAAACACAATTTGGTGTGTGTGAGAAAGAATAAAAGAGTGTGACTCCAAGAAGAATGTGTGTGTGCTAAAAGGGATTACACCCATTGAGGGTTTATCAAACCAAGAAGAAAAGGGGAGATCATGCTTGAATACATGCACATGCACATGTAAACAAAGTTTAAATCAGTGTGTGTGCATTTGAGAAGTCCAAGAACAAAGGTTCTTGAAGATATTTGAGATTCCATGTGATTCATGCGTGAAGATTGAGATCCCATGCAAACATTGCATGAATATTCAGAGATTCCATGCACTCAGTGCATGAAGTTGAATTTAAGAGAGAATGAAGCCAGACTAAAGTTAAATACATCATTTATCTGAGTTTCTTCAGTAGTTGAGAAGACAAAGAAGATTGAGTTGGCATACTCATTGCAGGAACATAATTATCCAATCAAGATTCTTGAAGACAGAGGTCGGGTCATCCTTAGAATAAGGAGATAAAGCCCGAGCAAAGAAGAGGAGTCATAATCACCACAAGTGATCAGAAGAAGTGAGAAAGTTCAGCAGACCTTATCTGAGGCTGTTGAAGACTCTTGAAAAGAATCAAAAGAAGAAGAGCTACTCCTGTGACTCGAGGATCCAGGAGAAGACCCCCTGTGAGACTCAGGGTGGAGAAGTCTTTGGTGGAAGCTGAAGCAAGCCAGTGGGACTCTGGTGACACTCTGGGATGCAGTATTAAGAACCTCTTGTGGGACTCGGGAGATATACAGTGTGACTCTGTATCAACCATTGTAATTACTAATTGAATTATAGTGGAGAAACTATGTTGGGGCTTTTAACTGACACGGTAAGGACGTAGGCCTTTGGAGTCGAACCTTGTAAATCCTTGTGTCTTGTCCCTTTACATTCACTGCATCACTCGAGGAAAGGTTGAGAGATACAAGAAGAGTGGATCGAGGCCTTAACAAGCCATAGAGGTTTAATTGATAAAGAATCAATTAGTAAAAATTTTAAAAGGATCACTGATTCACCCCCTCCCCCTCTCAGTGATCAGACTGATCCGGGCACTTCAACATGAATCCACAAGCATGTCATGAGAATCCACAACTTTGGGGGAAGTGTGACCACCAATCAATCTCTAGTAATCACCTAGATCCAAAAATAAAGTAATCTATAAGGAAAAACTAGGTTGATGGACTTTCAGATAAACATGGCATCCAATACTAAAAATCCCAAAACTAAGAGGATACCTAGTAAATATTGAGAATTCCAATAGTAGTAACCACAAACAATAAAGATCATGTGGTGGGTCCAATAAGTACATCTAGTAATCACCACCATATCATTATATCACCATAGTCTCATCGGCCGAGTACCTACAAGAACCTATGGTAGCCCTATTTTACATCCCATAATTCCATTCTCATAGTCTGAGTACAAGGGAGTGCCTTTATAAATCACATAATCGTGAATAGTAATCATGTGAAATCCAAAATAAAAGAGTGAGCATGGCCAGATTCCTAAACTTGCCACTACTGCATAGCCTCAGAAGCTTACATGTGTGGTATGGGTTCCAAAATGACACAAACTACCATCACTACCCAAACCCGTATCATAGAGGTTTAGGGTCATTCAAGCACTGTACACCCACTGGGCACCCTAGATCAGTCGCAAGATAGGCATCGAACTTATGACCCTCAATAAAATTATAAAAGGTAGAGTCATCCTACATGGGATCCTCTAGGTTAGATCAATCAGTGGGATCCATCTAAGGATCTTGGAAATTCTCCATGGGAAGTGGAATTCTTCATAGGATCCACTAAGAAGATGATACATATATAGGGGAATCCTACTCAGGATCCTTGGAAGGAGTAATTATGGGAAACCTACATAAGATCCTCTATAAAATTTAAGTGGAGGTATCTAAAAAGGGATCCTCTATTACACTCTAGGATCTTGAGGTAAACACATCCCATAATCACATCTCTACCATATCATGGCCTCGAGGTCCAAAAGGGAACATCTCGTAAGGTAGTATTTCCCACAAGAAAATATACATAGAAATTAGTTAACAGATATTCATTATGGACCATATCAGATTAATATCTAACTCTATGGTGATGACTAAGACTATTTAGTAGAGGAACCAGCTTTCTATTGTATCACGCCCATTCCAAAATGATAATTAATAGTCCTTGAATCACTTCATGGGTTTCAACAACAAGATCAACATGGAAAACAATCTAAATGGATTATGAAATGGTCTAATTATGACTCAAGTACATAAAAACTAGAAACCCCTCAAATAGGTAGCAAGGAAAAAGTACACAACATGTATACTTATGTATATAGTGTGTTCTATCAAAGCCCGGTCTAGCCATGTACTTCAGTGTAACCTAGCCCGCAAAACCCCAAGTACACGGCATGTAACCTACTTGGGGTACCATCTTGTGTACCTCACATGGATTATAGATATATATTTTTCTGGTCATCAACATATACATGGTGTGTATCAAACACAGGGGTCTGGTCATGTACCCTGCATGGCCAAGTGCCCCTGTATGGGTTTTCTTTCCATGTTCTTGTGCTCACCTACATGGTCAGGCTCCAGTACACATCTTGTACTCCAAGTACACAGTTTTTAAATCTAAAAATTTATATTTCCTTAAAGTTAATAATGAAAGGTATGTTTTCCTAAGCTACATGTTATGTGATCTAGATTTCTGAATGGATAACCCCTGAAAACAGCCTGAAACACTATTTTTCTCCACAAAAGCTATAGATAGACCCTCAAGGGGTACTATGTAGTCGTAATAGGGCCTCAAAACTTGAAATTGGTAAATCAATGATGATTTAAGAAAAAGATATAAAAAATGGACTACCTTTGGGGGAATTCTCCAAACCTTCATAGTGATTCATGTTCCACCACAGCCGTATGACGATCTGACTCCTCCGGAGATTTATAATGACACCTCACTTCTTTTCTATCTATATATCTATTTCCCTCTCCATTTTATATTATATTTGTGTAGTATATGGGAATAATGTGGAATATATAATTATCCATTTGGAGGAGATGAATGAAAATTGAAAAATAAGAGATGATGTATAAAATTAATGTAAAAGCGTCTCAGCCCATCCCCAACACCCAACATGAGTTTATGTCTCGCGTAGGAAAAACCACCATTCTAGACTCAAAGGTGGGTAGAGAATATCAATATGATTCTCCATTCAAAATAAATCACCAAAAAAACCTCTGGTAATAAATTAATATTTAATTAAATATATCTTCAATATTAATTATTCCATGGACATTTTAATTGCTCAGATTTCAAAAAAAACATATCCTAGGGTAAACATCATATTTTTTCACCAACATAGTGGTTATAAAATTTACATAAGTTTATATACTAGTATAAAATGAATACTCTACCCCTACTGAGAATCTAAAGGTAAAATTTTAGATATCTACTCGAATTCCTAGTTTTGAAAAATATGAGTTGTTACATGGTACATGTTTTCAAAACAGCGCCACAACATAGTCAAATAAGACCATTCCGTAATATTAGGAGTATTAATTTTAATTTTTCTTACAAAAATATATTGGATAAAAAATAAATCCCTTATAATGGTTGTGGTTATAGTATTATAACTAAACTAAATAAAATTTGATTTGTCTGAAAATAATCATGGTTATGGTGTGCCCACAAAACAAAACGGATTCCTAAAAATGTATTATTGTCTAAAATGACCTTGTTGGACCTGAAAATATCATTGATTTCCCCATGTAATGTTCTTTCATTTAGGGAATATCTAATTCATGCTCCATACCAAAACAATTTGTGTGTGTATAATTTTAAATAAAGATAGTTTTTTTGTTAAAATTTACAAAAATTGTTATCAACGCTCGCCCAAGGTCCAACAGATAATTTATGGGCTTATTTAAACTATAAAAAAAATATTTTTATGTATATCAAATAGGTTTAAAGTCAATTTACATGGATGGGTAATTTAAAATAAATTATAAAATATAAAATAGGAAAATGTATAAAATATTTTAAATTGATTTATGATTTTTTCAAAAATAAGAAAATGAAATATTTATATAGAAATGATTTATTTGAAAAATATGATATTTACTTTATATAAAGTGTTTAAAAAATTATAAATGTTTTTATAATTGGAAAAATTTAGATAAATAACTTATATTAAAAATATAAAAAGGTTTATATTTAATTCCATGTAAATAAAAATGTTGGAATTTTCATATTAAAATAGATATGAAATTTTCATATTTATTTTTGTTTTGGAATCTCCATAATGCATTCATAAATTATAAAGTGTATATAATTACATTTTTAACATTTTCCATAAATATTTATATCTTGTCTAAATTTTTCAATTGTACATTTATTTAAATATTTTCATCATTATTGTTATATATAATTTTTTGTTGTGAAATGATATATGATTTAGTTTAAATGGGTTTAAACTTATTTAAATTATCAATCATACCTAAGAAGTTACATTCTTGGTATGATGATTGATTTAGTTTTCTTCTACCTTAAAATTTCTTTGTTCACTAGTTATGATTTTAAAAATAAATTTTAACTATAGTTTATACATTTTAGGTGTTAGAATGATGATGGAATAGAATTATATACTAATTATTCAACCATGGGTAGTGGATAATTGGGTAGGACTACTCATTTTCATGGGATTTTATACTCTATCTAGAAAATTTAATTTGTATACTTGTTACACCAAAATTTATATTTTTTGGACTTTTAGTTTCATATGATTCTAAGGACTTAAATAAATGGGGTTTAAAAACCTTATACTTGTGATTTATTTTAATATGTGTATGGTTGGGTTTTAATATGGGTTAATAACATAATCTATGAGCGGTGTAAAAAGTTAATCATAAATATGATATGAAAACATATATTTGGTGGAAGTAATATATATTCAAAACTAAATGATTAGAATTATGCTTACATTTAAATGGAATACATGATAAAATATGTTGAGGCTGAAATACCCTTAAAATAATAAGTTTTAGATTCCTTCTAAAGTAACACGTGTCCATAGATTGATCATCTAAATCGGTTGATCTTACAAAATTTAGGTTCCCCTGGATTGTATTTTGTAATGTAATAATGTTATGAGTGACTCTAATAAAATTAGGTGCATGTATTTGGAATTTAATTTAGGTTCAACATAGTTTGGAAACCCTAATGGTTGGGATAAATAAAGGAAAATATTTAATTTTTTCTATATGATTGATTGGATAATGAGGTTTCCACTCAACATTCTATGATTTATATGTGATATTATTGGCATGGTGACCAACCTAAACAACTAAGAGATGATAGTAATATCAAAGGGGACTCACTAATTTTTAAAATATGAATCTTTACCCACTAATTGGTATGATGTTATATAAAAAAGTGGGTCATCATTTTAGTGGGAGAATATTTAATAAAATTATTTACTGAATGAAAGTAAAATATAGTATTCATTTGATAAACAAATTTACTATAGACTAATTGAGTAATAATAATCTAAGATAAATTTTTGATCAATCCATGAAAAGTAAAAATAAAATGAAATAAACATTGAAGACTAGTATATAAACGTGATAATAGTTCTCAAGAATGAAGGGATGTTATGTTGGTGTAAAATATTACTAAGAAACCTCCTTATAATTAGGATACTCAAGAAGAGAAATATAGTTATAGTAAGTATAGAAAAAATTATCTTAACATATCTACATTGATTTTTTTTATAGATCCCATGTTTCAAAATATATTTTAGAAAATTGATGATTATGGGAAGGTAAAACCCCTTAAATTTATCACACAATAATATGGTAGGTAAAAGAGATAAAAAATTTCAAATGAACTCTTTTAGTTTAAGAATAATGAGGTTACATTATTATATTCTCATGTAATCAATGTGATTGGGTGTATAAATAACTTGGAGAGACTTTGTTCACTACTTAGGAATGATTTTTCCATGGAATTCATTTGGTAATTATTTCAAGAATGGTTTTAATAGATTATTGTGAATTAAAATAGAAATGAGTATAGAAAACTTTTACCCAATCGCCTCAATATGTTGAGAATTGTTGAGATATTCATGGGAGGTCCAAGCCCAAGTTCTACGATGATAGTATTAAAGGTAAAGTATAAATGTTTTTCTTGTGAGGATAAGAAGATAGATCATATAGAGTCCATTCAATCTTCTAAACTAAAGGAAGGGGATACTGGGGAAGGTAAATATCTTCACTATAGGAAAACAGTACTTTAGAAGATAAATTGTTTATATTACCTTAAGGGGTGTAATAAAATCTGTACAGAGTCTGCATCACATAATATTGTTATATAATTCAATTATTGTATTTTTAAGTGAATATGATACTGAATATGGATTGTAAAGTTGTTGTAAATATATATAGAATTTCAAAATAGAGAATGTGTTAATGGTGAGGTTTTAAATTATGAATTTGATTGATGGGTAAAGGGTTTTTATATAAATGATATTAATACAGTTGATTACTTCCATGGTTGGATGAATCTAGAATAAAGAATGTGTATTTTGTCTCATTTTACTAATATGATAAGATAATATGTACTTTTTTTATATACATGGTTTATGATTCATCAGATTCTAGAATATGTTTAAAAAGGATATAAGGATAAAAATTATTCATCTAGGATAAAGGTGTTTATACAAGTTGTTTGTTTAAATACGAGAGATATTATCTCACTATCCTTCAACAGAATATTCTAAAGAATATATTATTATTTTCAAAAACATCTAAAAACAATAATAGAATATAGTATATAGATGATAATATTTCACTTGTTAGATATCCCCACTATAGTAAATACAGGTTATTTAATAACATAAAAGAGTTAGTGAATTCTAGAATTATACTATTGAGAGAATATAGTTTCTAAAAGGATAATGAGAGTATATTTTAAAATATATAATTTCAATGGAAATTAATAAAATATTCAAATATTAAAATTAAAAGTGAAAGTAATTTTATATCCTAAATTTGTTTAGGATGGGTTGGTAAATATATTTATTTTTTAAAAGATTCGTATTTCTAACCAAAGAAACCTCAAAAAAAAGTTTATATTGAATGGTTTCATAATGATGATAATGATCTTAGAAATATTTATTGGTAAATAATAGAAGTTTTTAACATAATACTATTGGATGTTGAGATATAAAGATGTTTGAATATTATATTCAAAGATTTGAATATTAGGAATACAATCCCTAAGTATCTTCATTATTTAAACAAAAAAATTTAATAGATGTTATTATATAAAATATTTTTGTTAGATAAATTTATTATATGATCACGTAAATATGTATAAATAATTTCATATCGGAGAAATGAATTTAGGAAAATATAAAAATTAAAGTAATCATATGTCCTCTCTTTTGATCTTTCATTTGGGATATAATATGATATGTTCTTATGTATGGTTTTGTTAGTATTATTAATGGAATTTAAGTATATAACAATTATCATGTTATATAAAATAAAATCTATACTTTATGTTTCTTTCATGTTGCTTTAAATATTTTCTTGAAGTAAAATGACAATTAACCTATAAAATTATGACTATGATTTATCCATAACCAATGGACATCATGGAGTATTATAGTTTTTTATGAAATGTTAATTTTATCATGACTGTGATTTCTAATAGTGATATATAATATGATCATGAGTCACAAAAGGAATTAAGTGTTCTGGATGACCCATCAAGCATACCACACAATGTTTAATACCCTATTTATTTAGTGTACTTGTGGGGCATGAGTAATATTGAATCCCAGTACCTAAGGTTAGACAGATATAAAACATGATAAAATTCATACATTTACACATTTTTTATGTCTAAACTGAGGTTATAGTAATCATGGAGTGGTTTTGTAGGTTTTTGATCATTTTATTGGTGGAGTCTTAACTAAGATATTCTTTTTCCACTCATTTAATGGGTATAACATGTTTTCATTTGGTTGAGTTGGACTTAAGATGTGGGAGGTCATTCCTAGATATGGTACATGTGGTTTTATTATCTATTTTAATTATTATAATGTGATTTTCTCATATACATGGTTGAATAAAATTACATGTATTCATCTATTTTGTTGGTCTATACATAGATAATCGAGAATATATGTGTTTTTTAAATGATATTGATTTATTTTGTGTATATTGGTCACTCATTATCATGGAAAATAAATTTTATGTTTATGTGTACTTATATATGACACAGTTGGTGGATACAAGTATGGAGATACATGTGATTGATAAATATCATATCAACTGCATTCATTTCCTAAGTAGCACTAGGCATGCCAAGGTGATTCTAGGATCATTGTATTTGTGGAAAAGGATGAAAATTTGAGTTTAGTTAAGCCTGATTTTTTAATCCATTTCAAAAGAAGACCTAAAATGATAATTTACCATTCACTCAAAATTTAATGGGAAATATTACATGGTCCTAGTCCAGTCCATGGTCTTGAACATTAATTTTATTTTTCTTTATATGAATTCTCATATCATTTCTTTTAATGATTTTTTTGGGTGACACCTCATGGACCTAGACCATTCTAACTCACATTCATGCACTTCTTTCTATTTTTAATTTTTTGTTTAATAATTTGTAAGATATATTGGGAATCTATTTTTATATTTTTAATATTTCATTTAGTCATCAAACGAATGTTTAATAATTATTAGGTACAAAACAAAACACATGAGGTGTGGGTGGGTTAGATATAGATTATATTTATTGAAGGATTGTTTCAATCCTAGAGTAAACTAATAGTAACAATAAAATCCCACCAAACAGATACTCCGACCTTTTATTTATACATTTTTAAAATATTTATACATACTTAATATTTTTATAGGAAATTATATATATAATAAGATTAATTTATATTTATATTTTAATATATGTAAAATGGTTTAGTCTATTAAAACATAACCCATATATAAAACAATCCAAAATAAGGTCAACCAAAATAGGCTTAGGCACGTACGGTCATAGACCATTAAGGTCAGTTTTATCTATTTTTTTCCACGGTAGCATTTACTATTTTTGAGGGTCCATTATTTTTTAATATTTATGGATTAGGGAATTCATATTTATCTTCAATGCAATAAATTCCTATTGGGTAACACATGGTGGTTGGGTGAATGAGGACTGCTTTTTTTATAAACTATTTGTATAACAGTTTGATAGTTTCCATAAAAAATGTTTTCGTGGATATCAAAAATAATTTTTTTAGATATTTTCATATGTTTTTACATATGATGTAACAATTTGAGGCAATGAATGATAGTATTTACAAACAAAATAGGAATATATCTCAGAGTATTTTTTTATATAGTTTCACAAGTTGTTACATATGATGTGATATAAATTAAAATTGTTCTAAGTCTATAAGGCCTCATTGAAAGTGGTATATTGATAAAAATATACACTAAAGTAACAACCATGATATATAGGTTTAGAACATGTCTGTATTTTAATTAGTAAGGGATATAGCATAGTGAATATCACCAAGTCATAGTGGTGTGCATGATAGTTTACGTGATTATGTGATAGCACATGGTTCTTCTACATTCTCTTATTCCATTCTATTATGATCATTATTTTCATCATGTGATACTGATGTAATAAATGTTAATGTCAAACTTAATTTTTTAAATGTGAGGGAAATAAATCAAAATATTGATTTGTAAGTTAAAATGAGTTGTAACTTATGAAACATTTATGGACAATTTCATTTAATAGTTGAACGTTTGGAATCTAATATTTATTATTGGATACATATGTCACGACCCGTCCTCGGGGCCCGTGCCGTGACTACCCCAAGTCTGCCTTCCATAGGCCAGGGGCTGGCGACTAGCACCAAAGGCGTAAAATCCCGTTAACTGGGAAGGCATTGCCTTTATAAAAGAAAACAAGCACCACAGAGTACAAGCGGAAGTGAAACACTAAGTACAAAAAGAAGAGCTGAAAAGTAAAAGGGGCCGGAAATACAAGCTCAACTGTAAAGTACAACTCGAAAGGGAAAAACAGCGACTGAAAAGTAAAGCTGCTACGTTGAGATGTCCACTGGAAATCCCACCTGAAGGGTGGGTACAGATAGCTCCTCTGCTCCTCGGGTCCCGCCATCCGCTCCGAGTATGTCTCGCCCAGTGGTCCTCCTCCGGGTACCGTCCAGTCCTTGAACCTTCGGCTTCTGTCAGCACTGTCCGTCGTCTGCAACCAACACAACGAGGTGCGGGCATAGCCCGTGCAGGGGTGAGTATAACGATACTCAGTAGGGACCCCGAGACCCTCAAGGTCTCACTAAAACCAACAAGGATAAACACAAGAAGATCTCAACAGATAATCTCTACTTAGGTGTATGCCCATACATATACCTAAGTTATCAAGTAACCCATCTCAATCATGAGGAAACACAAGGATTGTGAAAACGACGGATAACCACTACCCGGGTATATGCCCATACATATACCAAAGTTAGCAAGTGACCCATCTCAATCATGAGGAAACACAAGGATTGTGAAAACGACGGATAACCACTACCCGGGTATATGCCCATACATATACCAAAGTTAGCAAGTGACCCATCTCAATCATGAAGTAAACACAAGGTCAAAAGTCTCAGCTCAAACCAGGATTTTCATTATCGAAACCGTAACTGCTGAAGAGCTCCGTCTCTAGAGTGTACAGTGGTCCTGTCACGACTCCGAGGCCGCCGCTCACTAACCTAAGACTGCTGAAGTACTCCTCCTGTCGAGTACTGTGGGTTTGTGGCCAACTACCTGGCGCTCCGTCCGCTGAGGGTCTGTCGCCAAATACCGGGCGCTACCCAGATAGCCTACTGAGGTACTCCTCCTGTCGAGTACCGCGGGTTTGCGGCCAACTACCTGGCGCTCCGTCCGCCGTGGGTCTGCTACCAACTACTGGGCGCTCCGTCCACTGGGCTAGTCGACTCACTCCAAGTCGAGTCGGTCGAGCAGTCGTCAGGTCTCAGCCGGCTACACGGTCTCCGTACTCTGCACGCTCGTCTCCGGGAGGATCCGCTCCACGAGCTACTGGTCGATACTCTAAGTATCTCAAAGTCCCACGAAGAAGTATCTCGAAAGTCCGTCTCGTCATAGGGGTCTCAACGCAACAGACGGCGCGTCGATCGGACGCCCGGTCTGTGAGTTAATAGTCTTTTCGTCCCAGGGGCCCGGTTGGTTTCGAGTGCGAACCAATCCCGGCCGTATCTCAACTGTACCCCGAACTCCCATAGGGTATACTCAAAGGGACCGTTACTCAACGTAGCCACCAACGCCGCTGACGGCTCGTCAAGCGGACGTCCTGTCAGAAAGATATCAGCTTTCCCGTTCCAGGGGCCCGGTTGGATTTCGGGAACAATCCAACCCGGCCATACTCCGACTGCATCCAAAACTCGGGCAGAGTATGTCAAAAGTTCCGTCTCATCAAGAGGAAGTCAACGAAACAGACGGCGCGTCAATCGAACGCCCGGTCTGTGAGTTATTGGCATTTTCGTCTCCGGGGCCCGGTTGGTTTTTAAGGAAAAACCAACCCGACCGTACTCCACCTGCGTCCAAACCTCGGGCGGAGTATGCCAAAAGATCCGATTCACTAAGAGGAACGCAACGCGACTGACGGCGCGTCAATCGGACGTTCGTGGCTCAAGATATGAGCGTTTCCGCTCCGAAGGCCCGGTTGGTTTCGTGAACGAACCAACCCGGCCGAACTCAAAGTAACCCGAAACCTTGAGTGCGATATACCGAAACGACCGTCTCGATCCAAGGATCGCGTTGCCGCTGACGGTTCGTCGATCGGAGGTCCGAGGCTCAAGTTATGAGCCAAAAACCAAATCTGGTCCGAAACGGGGGGTCCGGGTCCGGGCCGACCCGGCCCGACCCCCCCCCCCCCCCCGGGGGCGGCGCGGCGGCGGCGCGGCGGCCGGCGGCGGCGGCGACGGCGGCGCGGCGGTGGCGGCGCGGCGGCGGGCCGCGTGGCGGCGGCGGCGGCGTGCCGCGTGGCGGCGGCGGCGGGCCGCGTGGCGGCGGCGGCGGCGTGCCGCGGGGCGGCGGCGGCGGGCCGCGTGGCGGCGGCGGCGGCGTGCCGCGTGGCGGCGGCGGCGGGCCGCGCTGGCGGCGGGGTGCCGCGAGGTGGGTGGTCACGCGGGGGGCTTGATTGCCCCCGCTGATTGAACAAGGCGGCACGGCTTTGAGCCGTGCCTTTGCCAAAAAAACGGCCCCCGCAAGTGGGGGCCGGCTGGACGAACCGGGGGGGCTTTGCCCCCCCCCCATCCTTTAATTGAACCGCCCCCCTCATTAAGAGGGGGGTTTGAAGAACCGGCCGGGGGTTTAATCCCCCGGTTTTAAGACATCCGGCCGGCCCGCTGGGCGGCCGGTTTTTACCAACGGGACCGGAATTTCCGGTCCCGCCCTCGACTTCCGACGCCGGCGGCCCGGCCGCCGGTCTTTCCTTCCGCCGCGGCCCGGAACCGGCCGCGGTCTCCTCGTCCCGCCGCGGCCCGGAACCGGCCGCGGTCTTCGTCGTCCGGCGCGGTGCGACGGCACCGCGCACCTTTCGTCGTGCCATGAATCCTCCCAACGCGGCGCGACGGCATCGCGTTCTTGAAGTCTCTCCTCGGCGAAGCGCGACGGCGTTGCGTAAATTATTCGCACGGCAAACCGCGTGGTGCGACGGCACCACGCCACTTTGCTTCCATCGCAAGAATTTAAACAAGAACGTTGGAGGGGGTTCGGCCGTGTTCGTACGGTCCGGCCCCCCTCACGTTAAATTAATAACGCAATTTTAAATAAACAACATCCTCGAGTTAGTTATACGAACCACGAGCAAGAATGAGATAATTAAATATTAAATCAACATTCCCTACCTCGGGTTTAAGATTCGAAGAATCGTCTACGTTCCGCGGAAGACGGCGTCGCGGAAGTCGGGCGTCGCGGTCGTCGTTCGTCAAATTCGACGACGAAGAGGCGCGTCCGAAGAAGCACGTCGTTGGAGAAATCCTCTTATGTCGACGAAGGTTGTCCGAGGAAGGTGCGGTGTTCTCTCTCGTTGACACCGAAGACGAAGAAGATCGGGGCGGCGTTCTTCGTCGGAACTTGAGCGTTCTACGTCAAGTCTTGAGGAAAGTCAAATAAAAAGGAAACAACAAACTCTAGAACCCCTACCTCGATAGTCGCACGTGACGGAGTCGTGGAATATCGGTGTCGATTCCTTTGACGTCGGAGGAAGAGTCGTTGTCGAAGGCGTTCGTCGCGGAAAACCGTCGCGGAAGGGATGACGCGGAAGAAGAACGTCGCCTCGCGGATACGGCGTCGCGGATGGATCGTGTTCTTCGGCGGAGAAGTTCTTCGTTGAAGAACGACGTTCTTCGCGTTCTTCGTTGAGGTTGAAGAAGAAGAAGAGGAGCTCTCCACCTCTCAAGAAGACAAACGATCAACCCAAAATAAAATAAGATAACATCTTATTTTATTATTACAAAACATAAAAGAATTTCAAAAGTTTGAAATTCAAAATGGCTAACCCCAAAATTAACTCACTTATTTAATATACAAGAGTTGTATAATTAAAAAGAAGTTAAGTTATCAAGCCATTAAGAGGGAGAGTGGGGAGTTGAAAAGGTGGGGGTTCGTGTGGGCCCCACCACACTTAATCCTCCCAAGGGAGGTTAAGTGGGTGTGGGTCCCACTTCCAACCTCCTTTGAGAGGTTTTAAGAAGTTAAAATAAAATTTGTTCTACACAAATTTTATTTAACTCAACCTAAACCCTCAAAAATTAACTTTCAACCCGCAACAAACGCAACTCCCGAAAAGGTCTCTTTAAGCGAATATCGGCGCTGCGAGTTCATCGGTGCCCTCGGATTTCAATTCCGAGCACCGGATCAAAAGTTAGAAATTCCCGCTCGTTCGTTCACTGAACGTACCCGAGCCAAACTTCGGAAATTAATTCCGGGCACTCCGGGCCTCGGAATCAGGTGCCGTCTGAAACCGCGCTCTTGTAAAATTCTAAAGAAAATTAAGAAAAAATTTCCCTTGAATTTTACGGGTCTTTACAACATATATATAAGATATAATTGTATTATATTTGTGATTAATTAAAATATTATATTAATGTTGTAATTCTATTCAATCTATTTCCCTTTCACTCACCCCCCCTAAATAATGTTTTAGAAAACCCTGATGAAATGTGGATATTCCACAAGCATTGGGAGAATTCTGATTCTTGTTGATACCCTTGGTGAAAGGAGTTTAGTGCCTTATTCTTAGTGATATTTATCAGGACCATGTGGATATTCTAGGATAATCTATATCATCCAAGAGAAGTTTAAAAAATATTTATTTATTTATTTAATCCAATATGAATATAGTGGTACTATAGAAAAATTAGTTTTCTTTAATGTTATGTAATTTTTTTGTATAACTGTTATCCCCTCTAAACCCTGCCATATTCATCATTTTAGATATCCCATTATGTACTATACCAATGTTACTAAGTTTTATATATTATGATAGTTAAGTAATGCTGGATTGGGAATAAATTAATACTTATAATAGAAAATAGTGTCAAATTAGTGTCATAAACAACTATGTGATGTGGGGGAAACATAATGGTAGAAAAAATATAGAACCTTTTTTATCAATTCATAATTTATAAGATCCACTAACTAAAGAATTTTCGTGGTAGTTAGTGAAAAAAATATTATTAGGGGTGGGTTTAAGTCCTTATTAATGAAAATCTAACCATGATACCTCCACTAAAAGTGTGTTAACTTTTCATGTCTAAGTACAATGTTGTAAAATTATATCAAATGTTTGAATGAAACAAAAAAATTATTTTTCAACCTATTAGAATTTTTTTAGTGACCTTGAGAAATATAGGGTGACCATTAAATAATCACTTAAAAAATTAAAGATATAAAACATGTTTTGAAACATGGGAATGATTTTTTGTTCACATTTGTGAATTTTAAATTGGGGTCTTCCAAATAGATTATAGCTTTAGGTCTAAAAAATTCATGAAAGGATAAGATGCACATCTTTATAATTGTGTCTAGTAATAAATAGATAATTAAATAACCTAAAAAATATGTGTAGGATGAATATGGTTGATACAAAGAGTTATAAGTTCATGATAATATCCACTTTTCTATATCCATATTTGATTTGTCTCAACAATTAAAGGTTTCTATAATGAGATTCCATTATTTATAAAAAAAATTATAAGGAAGTATATTGATTTATTTTCAACATCAAAATTTTATTCTGAAATATTATAAAAATGGTGGGGGATTAGATATAATTTATTTATAAAATATTTAATTAGTTTTTATTAAAAAGGGGAAGAAAAATATATGCAATAAAACATTGAAAAATTGTATTCAGGTAACCTTATTAATGGAATAACTTTATTATTATTAAAAATTGATGGTGCGGGATTACAATTATGTTTCAATAGTGCAATGTATCATGCACACATGAACATTCATAAATTTTCCACTTTGATGCTGCACATTTCACTTAGGTTAATACATCATTGTAATTTGTCAATCTTTTTTTATGATTGGGATGGTTCTTAAAAATTTGGACCTAATCCCAAATAGTTTCTTTAAATGGGTTAACCATATTCTCCAAAAATGACTGATATGTAATATTTATCTAATCAAATTTCATTTAAAAAACACAAATATTCACAAGATAGGGTCATTGTGGGTCACTTATGTTGGGTTTTGAAGGGATCTAACAACACGTGTTTGATGAAGATGAATAAATTTATGAATTCAAAACTGTTATCTCTATTCAAGATAAATGAAATCATGCATACCATAAATAATGAAATCAAGAAACCATTGTAACATTACCCATTGATTTTGCTTCATCATTATTCATCCATTATTGATTAAGATAATTATAGTGTAAGCTAAAAGAAATTCCACCTCTAGAGGTATCCATGTGATTCTAACTCACCTAATGTTAAGGTTTGATTACTATTTACAACACAATATTATAGAACCATTAATTGAAAAGGTGGGATATGAAACATAGATTCTGGATGTGGGATTTTTGACCAAACATCGAGTTTTCTTACACCATCACATTAAAATATTTCTATTTTAATAGCCCTGGAGAATACTCTTAGGTGAGAATTTCATTTACTTATGCGTAAAAATCAATTATTAGATTCCTTTTCAAATTCATGAAACCCTTGAATGAATGAAACTCCAATGCATTAAATATTATTTAAAAACTATTTAATGATAACCAACATGGAGTACACTCTAAAATATTAAAACAAAAAATTTAACTGTCAATTCAATTGTAGAATGTGGCACGTATACCATGCCTTATGAAATTAAAAATGGTATATTACTAATTTAATGGTTATTGGAACATTATATGTAATTAACATGTAATATCCCAAAATTTTTAAAGTAAATACTATGTTTGATATTTTATAATATAAACAAAAAAAGACTTAAATGAACAATGAAATTTTATTATATAAATGTGACCATTATAATATTGAAATTGAATTGTTATGTATGAATAGGAATAAATAATTTATTAATTAAATATATATATATATCCTAATAAATATAAATTTATTATTATATTTTTAAAAAATGAAAAAAATATAGTAGTCATTTTATTCTTCAAAAATACAATTTCATCAAAAATGTGTTTTCTTGCTTTTTATGACCAAATATTATTATTAATTTCTTGAAATTTTAGAAAATAAATCTTTTAAAATTAATTTAATTTTTGAAATCATCTTATCAAAATTATTCTATGGTGAAATATTGATAATTTTCTGACAAAGTCAAATTTCTTGGGAATAGTAAAAAAATAAATTGTTTTATATAAAATACTGTAACTTTTGTAGTTTCATCAAGACATAATTATGAGATAAAATTTTACTAAACTTATAAAATTACCAATGAATTATTTTTTAATATAAATATAAAACATAAATAATTCATGACATTCAAATTTTAATTTATTTGATGATAAATTTGAAAATCATTTTATGTGCTGACGTAGTGCTTGGATAGCACTGCAAAAGTATAATTCGATTACTTGTTGATAATAATTGGGTTTTATAATGTCTTTTAAAGAATATTTTATTAACTAAAATATATAAATGACAATTTTTACTAATAATTTATAATTTTTAGTTATATAACAATAATCTTATCCAAATGATTGTGGAATGCCTTTATAAGGGTATAAAATTCAAAATAACAAATTAAATATGTTGTATTGACATGGATATGAGTAAATACAAATTATGAATGAATATAAATGATTATATTTAGATATATGTATTTATTTTAATTATATTATATTATTAAACATTTTTATAAATGAAATAATTAATTAAACACTTATGAAACACAGACACAGTTCCTGTACAAGTAGAAGAAACATAAATAAAATGATTTTCCAAAATCTAAATATAAAATGGGAAATAAAAAAAGACCTAAAACATTAATAAATATCATTGGATGTTAATATATCTTCCAAAATAATCCAAGGGGCTAATTTATAAAATTTGGATCCACATGGGTAAGATTATGTCCTTTATAATATTTTATTTAAGGAAAAGTTAAATATATAAAACTCTTATTTTTAATAAATATGGTATTTTTAATATGTGGTTATACAGGTCACATGTTATATTATAAATATTATTTTTAAATATATAATATTTATAATCATCATGGTAATTTATTTTTAAATTTTAGGGAAGGAATAATTACCTTAAATGCCAATACAACGTAGATGTTGTAAATACTCAATTAATGGAAAATCAAATAAATGATATTACAAATATTTAAATAAATATAATCTTTGGTGTTTAATATGATACCTGAATAATATATATGAAATTTACAAGTTTATTATATAATAAAATATTATGTTTGAATTTGAATTTATTCATGATGCTTTTAAAGTCAATGTAATGAATAGTATCAAAATTTATAATAATGATAATTTATGGGATAATTATTTTGTTAAATTATTTAAAAATCCTAAAAATATTAAATAAGAATAAATAAGATAATATATGGTACCAAATTTCATCCCTGGGGAATTTATATGGTATTTTGAAACATTTGTCTCTAGAGTAGTCTGATTATATTTTAGTCTTTTGAAAATTTCAAAAGTTCCCCTCACATACATTATAAAAGAACATCCAATTCCTCTTTTTATTACACAAATTTTAGCCTTATATGTCAAAAAAGTATTAAAAAATATAATATCTACTTCCATATTCAAATTTTGAAGGATCGTTTCATCCCAAAAGAATAACTCTAGAGCCCATTAATGTAGATCTAAAGGAGTCATTTCAATGAAGAGACAATCCCTCTAAATGATCGCCTTATTTTTATTATCTTATTTACCACCTATAATATATGTTATTTAGAATAAACTAACAACTTTATTATCTTAAATATTTTACAATATTACTATTATTATGAAAACACCATTATTTACCCTCTTTCCCATCAAATAAAAAAGTTAAAGTATCGCTTGTTTGTACGCATGGATTACCATCTCCTCATAACACTACAATTAATTTTTCGCCACCTTCATTTATGGATGGGTATTATGATGAATATTTTTTTATGTATGATATTAATGATATAATTATACTTATGGAATGAAAATATCATTTCTACCTTATTATCATCCATTATTTTGACAAATAATAATGTCGCTTGTTCCTACAAATGGACTACCATCTCCACGATGCAATGTGATATATTGTTCATTTATATTTCACATAGATGGTTATAAGGATGGAGTTTATGAATATATATGATATATATAACATAATATTTATTCATGAAAGGTGTATTATTATTTACCTTTATTTCATTCTATCGTTCAGAAAATGGAAACATTGTTCATGCGTATGTATAGCTTACCACCTCCATTAATGATGTAATTCATTTTTTTAAATATAAACATTATAAATGATTATAAATTAGAAATTAATAAATATATAATATTTTTATATAATGAGTAACTTTTTTAAATGTTGGTATCATGATCAATGTATAAGGACTGACACTTCTAAATCGAAACTTACAAGAAAAATGAAGTAGTTACCACCTAAAAATTGTAATTTTAACAATGAATTGATAATAAACTTGTGATAAAATATAATTAGTTAATAATATCTAGTATTATATATATAATTATGGTTCTGGAATATATTTATAATTAATATATATTTTTTATATATGGGTTTTAAACATGAATAAAGGAAATTAAATTTGAGGTAAGGGACTTTGTCTCAAATTTCATTCACTAGGGAATATTTAAATGTTATGCACCTATATATTTCATAATTTGTATATGAAAACAATTTGACACGATATATCATTAAGTTATTTATTATAATTATAATTATTATTTTGTTAATTTTTATTCATTCATGTGGATTATGATTCAATTGATTACCAAGTGGTAATGGATTTTTCTCCCACATTTATTTTTGTGGGACACTTGAATTATACACTACTTGTTTCTTATTTTTAGTGTATATACTACTAATGAATTATATTTATGACTCTTATCCTGAAAATTATGAGATATAAATATCGAAATGAATTTATTTCTTTTATGGGTCTCATGATTCAAAAGTTACCAAAGTGGTAATGGTTTATATCAAAATATCATCATTGTTCTGGATTCTTTGTATTTAAGCCACTTCTAGGGAATATTTTTATTCCATGTCGATGTTTCTTAAAAAATAATTTTTTTAATATTATCCAAAAAATGTCTAAAATTATTTTTATAAATGTTTAAAATTTAACAAAATGGAATGAAAGTAATATTTTTTTTCATTTTACAAACACGGTACTTTGTGACTTTTCTAAAAAAATATGGAAGAAATGTTTTTAAACTTATACTTAATGAGTGGATTTTTCTAATATCATTAAGCGTTAATTATTTCAAATATTACTTTATGATATTAAATTTTTCTTTTTAAACAAAATTTTTTCTTTTTTAATTGTTTGAATTTAAAAAAAAATTAAAATGGTAATTTTATTTTCTCAAGAATTATTCCAAGTGATATTTCAAACTTATTTTCTATAAAATTTATCATAATTTGATGTTACTTATGATTTAATAGGAATAAAACCCAAGGGTGCCATCTATTCTATTTCTCTCTTTTTTATTTTTATACTGGAAAAATATTTATTTTACCAATTCTTTTTCTATGGGTTATGTTATGTTGAAATATTTTTGAATCCCATTTATTTCCATGGGTTTTGATATGATGAGTGATTTATGTTCCTCAGTAACAAATATATATTCTTTTAATTATCTGATGGTTGGGACCTACATCCCCCTAAAATTAATTGGGTAATGATTAACATCTCATGAGATATACAAGACTAGAATGGGGAGTAAACTCAATTGAGTAAGGCACTTTGTACGTCATAATGTTCTTGGGACTGAACCCTGACTACTATAATGGTTTGGGGATTGAACCCATTCCAATGTGAGAAAGGTATTCCACTACATACTGTGGTGTGTCTCACCTAATAGGTGTATTAAACCATAATTTTCTATTCTTATGTGAATTCAAAAATTTATTATTTTACGCACATGTTATATTCTCATGGATCATGTTCTTTAATTACTTTATCACTCATAACTTATAAAATGACAAGATTTATGTCATCACTCAAAATTAAGAAATTTTATTTGTAGGGTAATGAATTAAAATGATAAAATCGTGTTCTCATACCCTTTTTCTCATGTTATTTTAATATGATCATTGAAATCTCACTTTTTTACCCTTACTGAGAATTAGAACATGCCTTTTACAAGCTTTTTTTCCTATCTTATAAATAGTGATGTTAAATGAATTGTGTATAGAAGTATTACACATGGATGATGTTGATGAAATATTTTGAAATAAGAAAAATTGGTTATAGTGGGAGATGATTCTGATTTTTATGGGCTAATTTTTTATGAATCCAAGTCATTAAGTGTTTATCCCAATTCTATAAACTTCTAGACGTAAACGGTCCTAGGTTATGCAAGTGATCCAATATATCATTTTTATGTTGAAAAGGTTGGATTGAAATAAAAAATATTGGGAATCATTTATGGTGTCAAATCCAGAAATGTAATGTTTATGTTTGTAGCACTAAATTTGGAATTGTGGGTTTGAGGTTTTAATAGTTGCTATTAGAGAGGAGTTTTGATAAATTTTGTGGTTATGATGTTTTCATGAGAACATTTCTTCAGAGTTATAGATACCATCATGGGTATACAATAACATATGTTCTGAGTCTTAGACACCCATTTTTAGGTTTTAATTTATAAAATTTTAATGTTAATAATGATATTTTTGACACATTTATTTTGTAGGTAATTATGGGTTATTATATTTTTGGTTGAAAAATGAATGGTATGAGATTACATTTCATGTTTAAAAATTTATTTAGTGTTGAATATATTAAGGTTATTTTTTAAGATGTTTCTCACATTTTTAGGAATGTTATTAGAATTGTAGTTTTAGAAAAAAATTACAACCCATAGGATAAGTAAACACCAATCACATCGGAAAAGGCCATGGTAATGAAACCAAAAACCTAAGGGAGACAAAGGTTCAGCCCCAACCATTGGCCTATGTGATTTCTAGTATAGTATGAAAATATTTCTCTAGCTATTTTGATTTTTGGGACCTTTTTTTATTATGGTAAATACAATATTATGTTATTTTTTTAGGAATAAATTTTGAATTGTCTTATTGAATCCTAAATGATTTTTGTTTGATTTCTTGGTGATCCTGGTCATTTGTGAAAAAATAATCCTATATTGGAGATTATATGATTATGTCATATTTTGTTTTTGGTATGAGACATTAATAGTGACTAATTTTATTTTGATATAAATATTATATTTATCATGGAAGAATACGTGTTCAAATCCTTTTTATTTATAGGTTTCAGTCTTAGTCAGTAATTTTTTTGAGGAATTTTAAGGAAAATTTATAGGTTAATCTAAATTGAACTTTGGGTACTGCTGTTGAATTTCAGAGATTAATGTATTTTGGGAATTATATTACATAAAATTTTTATTTGGTTAATGAATAAATATAGGTGGAATAGATTTTTATACTTTTTTGACTTAAGTGATTCTTTAAAATTTGATTTCAGTGCTTTAATCAAGAAAATTTCAAATTTAATAACACATTATTTGGAGAAAAGTTGAGATTTTAGTGAATATTTTTAAACGTATGAAACTATACTTGTTGGGTAATTTTATTTTATTATCTTATTACTCTATAATGTAAAATAATTCCTCAACTTTAGGAAATGTAATTTAGAATAAAAATATCATCTTTTTAATTTTCTTAATGATATTTTGTTTCATTTTAACCAGTCATATATTTTTGGTACTTTGATGGTTTATTTATATATTTCCATGTTGTCTATAACTCTTTATCAGTACTTGGGTGTTAGTTTTTATATTATATCCATGATTTCACTTTCAACAAATCCTTTCCGAAATGAAAACCTAGTATGTGTCGCTCCATATGACCAATAAACATCACTTTCTCTCTTTATAATTTGATGTTTTATTGAACCTTTTTACGACATGGGATTTCAATCAAGGTAGTTTCAATAGTAAAACCCTAGCCAACAAGACTGATTCAAAATGATGAAGGTGAAATTTATTTACATGGGGTGGAATCTAATAACCCTAGATTTCAAAAATAAATATTATTTTCTATAGTGTACAATATACACAACACCCAACTTAATGGAACAGCAAAATATTATTATTTAAATGTGACCATTAAAATCTAATAGTTAAATTGGAGGGCATGAATATTAATGAATTATTTAATAAATAAATACATATATATTACACATGATATAAATTAATTCTTAAATAATTATAAAATAACAACATTTTATTTTTATTAAATTCATTTTATTCTTCAAAAATGGGTTTTCTTGTATTTTATTGGTAATTATAATAACTAATTAATAGAAGTATTTTCAATTTTTTTGATAAAATTAATTCCATTTATTATATTATAATATAAAAAATATATAAGGTAAAATTTTGAGAATTTTCAAAAAAAAAGTTAATTCTTTTTTGAATAGTAAAAAACACCATTTTTTAAATAAAATTCGGTATCTTTTCTGATATCTTCAAGAAATAATTATGATATAAACATTTATTAAACTTATTTAATGAGTAATTTTTGGTATTATAATATTAATTTCATTCAAAAATAATTCAAGACATTCAAATTATAATTTATTTCTTGATAAATATGAAAATCATTTTCAGTGTTGATGTAGTACTTAAACAACACTGGAAAACTCAATTTATGTGTCTTAAAAAAAATTGAGATATAGAAATTATCCCCAGAAAACTTTTATTAAATATCACCTATAAATTATTATTATGGATTATAATATTTAATTTTGATGTTATATGACAAGATTCTTACCCAAATGATTGTGTAATTCATGCGCAAGGCTAGAAAAGTTAAAATATCAAATTAAAAAAGATACATTGACATGGATATGAGTAAATACAAATTATAAATGAATATAAAGAAATTTATTGAGACTAATTAATTTATTTTAATTATATGAAATTATTTTCAATTTTTATAGATGAAATAGATATATTAAATTCTTAGGCAACACTGACGTAGTACTTGTAAAAGGAGAAGAAAAATCAGTAAAATGATTTAAAAAACTCTAAAAATGATAGGATCCATGAAATGACTAAAAAACTGAGTAAATTTTATTTAATGATTATTAATCCACCATAATCATCCAAGGGGACAAGTTTCTACATTTCTAGCCACTTTGACAAGATTATGACCATTATAAAGTTTTATTTAATGAAAAGTCAAATATATCACACCCTTGTTTTTAATTAATATAATATTTTTAATATGTATTTATCATAATAATATTTTAAAATATAAATATTATATTTAAATCTAAAATATTAATCTTCATAATGGTAATTAATTTTTATTTTTTAGTGCAGAAGTATTTATCTTAAATGCTTACATAGCATTGATGTGGTAATTCTTTAATTAATGGAAAAAAATAAATTACATTAATATATTAATATAAATACGTTTTGAGATATAATATGATCCATAAATTATCTCTAAGAAATTAACATGATTATTATACAATAATGAAATTGAATTTTACTTGTTAACTTGATGTTTTTAAAGTCAATATAATAAATAGTATCTGAATTGACAAAAATAATATTTTATTAGATTATTATTTTATTAAATTATTTAGAATTCATAAAAAATTAAATCATCCCATAGATGATAATAAATGATCTAATATATTGTACCCCAAAAATTTATAGGCTATTTGGAAGCATTTTTCTCAAAATTAGTCGTATAATATTTTGATATTTTGATAAATTGGAAAAGCACCCATCACTACCATTATAAAAGTACATCTCCCCATTTATTTAATTACACAAAATTTATACTTATATATAAACATTACTATAAAAATTCTATTATCAACTTAACTATCCACATTTTTTAGGTTCCTTTCTTCCCAAAATAATAACCCTAGAGCTCCTTAGAGGAGATCTAATGGTGTCGTTTTGAAGAAGATATAATCTCTCTAAACGATCACTTTATTTTTTGACTCTTCTTTAACTCCAATAATATATGATGTTTATCATAAAATAATATACTAATTATATTATATATTGTAAAATTTAATTATAATTATTAAACACCATTATATACCCTCTTTCCCATAAAAAATGTGATGGTAACTCTCATGCGTACATATGGATTATCGTTTCCATGTAGCGATATAGTTCATTTTATACCAACATATTTTTTGGGGGTATTATAAAATATATAATGTGTATATACTATATTTGTTATATAATTATACTTATTTTATGATAATATCATGAATTCCTTATTATCATCCAATTTTTTGGGAAATTATAATGCCTCTCGTGTGTGTGTGGACTACAATATCTACGATGTGATATGATTTATTTTCATTTATATTTCTCATGGATTAATATAAGTATGTATTTTATAAATATAAATGATATATATAACATTATAATGATTCTATAATAGATTATTATTATTTACCTGTATTTTATTCCATAAATTAGAAAATATAAACATCATTCATGCATATGTATGGCCTACCGTCTCCATGAATGCTGTATTTTATTTTTTTCTATATATATTTTTTATGAATAATTGTAAATATGTTTATAATTAATATATATAATTTTTTTACCAATATAAAAAATCTATAAATTACTAGATCATGACAAAATTATAAGGATCGATACTTACAAATGGAAACATATATGAAAAACGAAGTAGTTACCACCAGAAAATAGTGATTTTAATAATGAATTGATTATAAATGAGTGATAAAATATTATAAGAAACAAAAATATAATATATTTTATATTAGTATAGTTGTGGGATATATATATATATATATATATATGATAAATCTAAATTTATTATACATGAGGATCAAAAATGTATAATGGAAATCAAACATGAGATAAAAGACTTTGTCTCAATTTTCATTCATTAAGGCATATTTTGATGTTACACACCTATATTATTTTATGAGGTGTATATAACACCAATTTGACATGGTATATCATGAATTAATCTATTATCATGATATCTAACATTTTTTTAATTTTTATACTTTCATGTGTCATATGATTCAATAAATTAGAAAGTGGCAAGGGATTCAGGTCTCATTTGTCTTTCTATAGGACACATGTCTTATACAATACTATTTTCTTTTATGTGGGGTATATAATAATCATGAATATATTTTTTTAAAATTCTCAAAAATATTATGGGATAAAAATATCGATTTTAATTTCATTCTTTCATGGGAATTATTAATCAAAAGTAAACAAAGTGGAAAGGGTTCATTTCACAATCTCATCATTATCCGGGAATGTTTATGTTTACATATCCACTAGGGAATATTTATCATACATATTCACGTTTTAAAAAAACATTTTCAAAATGGGTTTTAATATTCAATTGTAATTTTTGAAAATAATTTTTACCAATTTTTAACCTTTTACAAAATGAATTGAAAGGAATTATTTTTTCATTTCACAAATGAGGTACTTTGTGCCTTTTCCGACATGAATATGGAAGCAGTGTTTCCTCCAATATATAAGGCATGTGCAGAATTCCTCACCATCATGAAACCTTAATTCATTATATTTTCCTTTACAATCTTACAAGTTTATTTTCAAATTAAATTTTTTCCTACATAATTGTATGATTTTTATAAAAATTATTTCAAATTGGAGAGGATATTTTCATCAAGAATTATTTAAAGTGATATTTCAAGCTCTTTTTCCTTCTAATATAACATCATTTGATGTTACGTATGATTTATTGGGAAAATTATCCATGGATACAATCATTTATCTATATCTAGTTTGTTTATATTTACAAAGATACGATATTTAGGAAGCATGTTCTTTCTCCACTTTTTACGTTATGATAAAGTGTTTGTGAATCCATTTCATTACAATGGTTCTAATATGATAAATTATTTATGTTTTTATGTCACACCTATGTATGGTTTTCATTATGTAATTTTGGGGGCATATATCTCCCTCCAATGTATTGGGTAATTGTTTATATCTCATGAGATAGAAGGTAATGTAACTGAGGGTAAACTTGGTTCAGTAAAGCACTTTGTCCACTATGATAGTTTGGGGATTAAACCATGGCTACTATGATGGTTTTTGCATTGATTCCATTCCACTATGAATAAAGATATACCACTAGGGAGGGTGGTGTGTCCTATCCAGGAGGGGTAGACTTCTATTTATTTCCTATGCTTGTATGCATGCCAAAATTTAATATTTTATGATTATGTTATATTCTTATGTCTCATGTTCTTTACTTACATTATGACTAATATATTATTTATTTTTATGATTTCTGTCATCACTCAAAATAAGATATTTTATTCCTGAGGTAATGACTTCAAATGAAAATCTCACATTATCATACCTTTTTTCTTATGTTATGATTATATGATCATTGAAATATCAGTTATTTACCTTTTTTGTGAATCTGGTCTCACCCTTTATATGTTTCTGTTTCCCTTGGTTATGAGTAAATATTTTAAATTAATTAACTCTAGAAGGATTCCATGTGGATTATATTGATGACATATTTTATAATAAAAAAATCTAGTAATATTGGGAGATAATGTTGATGTTTATGGGCTTGTAATTTACAAATCCAAGTCATTAAGTGTTTTTCTTAATTCTATAAAAATATAAACCTAAAATTTCCAAGGGTATAGAAGTGATCCAATATTTATTTTTTATGTGGTAAGGTTTAGATGGAACAAAATAAAATTGGTCACATTTATTAGTATCAAAGATAGGAATGTTATGTTTATGTTTTTATCACTACATCTGGAGTGTGGGTACATGGATGTTATGGAACTAGTATGGGAATACATGACACATCACCTAAACCATATCACCACTAGGCTTAAAGGAAATTCTTGATCCCCCATGATTTTAAATCTAGTTCTTTGTTATTAAGTAGAACACGCTTAAGAAAAAATTCTCCATCAAATCAAAATAAATAAATATTGGATAATTTTTCCAAAAACCATCATAGAGATTCTCTTTATCAGATATACATGAAAAATAAAATAAGTTGGATAAAAAATATAACAGAAACAAACAATTCATAAAATAAATTATGATAAAAATCAATTTTATTAACATTCATACATCATAGAAAAATAAATATTAAACCAAGTATAACAAAAGAAACTGAAATAAAGTAAATTAAATGTCATCTAGACCAATACATATCCATCTCAAAATAAAATTAAATCTTAATCCAACTACAAGATCATATCACTGCAACCCACGGTTACTCCCCACATCCCCACACACCCCTAAGTGTCCTAAGAAAGAGATGTCAAGTATAAACAAAACCAAAAACCTGTAGAAAACATATAATTTGTATAAAAGCATATGGTTTTTTGTATAAGGTGAGAGTTAACTGGCCTATTAGGATCTCACCAAAGATTTAATGTAATTTATTATATAAATAAATTCATAAATTCTAGTTTGAAATATAATTTTAAAACGTTTCTCCATTTCAGAGATGTTACTATGAAACCAAACCACACACTTCCCTTTTTTATACCAAAACATTGTGCAAACACAACTTAGTATTAGAACTCTTTAAAACTTTAATTACATAATTTTAATTAAAAAAATGAAATGAATAAATTTTCACCCAAATAAATCCTTTTTGTATGTCTCTTCCATATAAAGAAATTTTCCCATTTATTTGAAATCAACTTTAAAAAACCATGTATAAATCCATTTATAAAACTAATTCTAGACATAAATAATAGAAGAATAATTCAAATAATAACTACTATATCAATAGATTATCAAAAAAATAAATCTAGTAAATCAATTAGTTCCACTAGAAAAACAAGAATAAGGGGATACATATACTAAGTAAATATCTGATAAAATGTCCTTAATCAAGTAATAATTTTCATGGAAAACTTCCTATGCTCTAAATTCATAGAACACTAATAATACGTACTAATTAAAAATAATAAAAGAATAAATACCATCCTACATTACACCCTAACCATAACACAAACCACCTAACTATCCCACAATCTCATTCTCAGGGTCACTCACCATCTATCTATATTTAATACTTGAGGCAATACTAACCCATTTGTTTTCTGAACTAGTGTATGAAAAATCAAGGGCTTCCACTTAGATACTTGAGTTCCCATGAACTAAAAAAACAAAGGTGAGAAAACAATATATTAATTATCATCACATGTATCATAACCATAAATAAGTAAATCTCCCTCACCTTCAACACCCTCATATGAAACTACCCCTTTTCATTTCATAAATTCATCGCATAATAATAAACCAAAAATAATGAGTGAAACAAGAATGATGGATAAACCCTGAGGGTGTCAATGGAAAAACCATATCAATTTATAATATTCTAAAAAATACTTGAAAATAAAAAACAAATCCGGAAGCAAATTTAATTTCATCCATTCAAAATCTCAATATATATTAAATATTGAAAAACATTTAAAAAAGGCTCCATTTTATTCCAAAAAAACATATTTCAGGATTTTCCAACTTACTTTGAAAAAAACAAGTTAAAAGGCCTCTATTTACTATAAAAACAATTTAAGAGTGACTAATAGTCACTTTCACAAACATTGGGAATTTGAAATCAATTAATTCAATGAAATTCTTGAAATTATTTTAGAAACGCTATCTTAAAAAGAATAAAATTCATGATATTTTTTTATAAACTTGACCTGATTATTATATTTATCTATACTTTTAAAGAAAATTATTTTATAAAAATAATGCATCTTATGAATTCAAATATTGAGGAATCATATAAAATCACCTACCACAAAACTAGATAAACTCACCAACTTTTTATAAACCCAAAATGAATGAGAATGATGGGTCCTAAAAGACATAAACACATATTAAATTTCATGAAAATCCCATCCCTAACCCTATTTTTATACCCTATTCTGTTTTTTGGTTCACTCGTTCAAAATTAATTGAAGGAGAATGAGGAGAAAGAATATAGAAGGAAGAATCTAAGAAATTTGACTCTTTCTTTGAAGGAATCCATTAGAATTTAATGGATAGGATCATGGAACTAATGATAATTAAGGGATACTCTCCTAAATGTTGGAAGAATAAAATATATATATGTGTGTGTGTAAAATATGAAAAATGAAAAATTAATATCATTCATGAGGCACATTGCATTGTGATACATTTCTTCATGCACTAAAAGGTTTCAATAGTAGCATGGTCAGGAAGTGACATCCAACTTTATAGTGTTGATCCCTATGGATTTAATGATATACTTGTGCAAAATATTGTTCATGGAATGATAACATCAGTCATGGAATGATGACCTCAGTCATGGTGTGACCTGATTCAATCTATAACTTTACTTCTTGGGTATCCGTAAAACACTTGAAATGTCAAGAAAACTTCTAAAAACATAATCAAACACCATTAAGTATACTAAAACAAAGTGACATGGAGGAGTCATAATTATACCCACTATTCCATGTTATTTCCCTATAAATTACATGGTCAAAAATATATTGTAATAGAAAACAAAATATTCCACACCCAAATACCAAAAGTGGTTAGGTTGTAAATGAACAAAAGAAGGTCTGGTTAGGAAAAATTTATTCTGCAACCCACACAAGTCCTAAAACAAGGGAAACTAAAACATGAAAAAATAATAATATCTTATAACATATCAACCACAACCAATAAAATGGTATCCATTAATATGATGCAAACCTCATATTGGTCTTCAAACCATTCAGAGTTCCTATATAATGGTGTAGGGAATTGAAAAGACTATAAGAGGTGGGAAATAATGTATGAAATTACTTTTCCACCAAAAAAAATGAGATGAGGAAACCTTTCACTCCCATAATATACCAACCAAAAAAGATCTAATTAAAACCAATAAAAAAAGTAACATCCAAGCATTCACAAAATGATCTCATTAAAATCATAAAACGATCTATCAACCAATACAAGCTAAATCATAAATAGGACCAACCATAACCATTAACACTAAGAAACCACATTGTCTCACACCTTGGTTGATGACACTCCATAAGGATAAATATCAACTTCAACCTTGAAAAACTATTTGATGAGAACGTATCAAAACTAGCTAAACACTAGTCAACACATAACCTAAACTGTTTCATTACACATCCTAGATACCCGAGAACATACCCAAGGGTTCCCCATTACATACCAATAACAAACCAACCACATAAAAACTGAGACCACACATGCAAACCAAAAGAAATTCGAAGATACCAAAAAAATTAATATCACCCTATAATGACCAAAATCATAAAAAATGACCATGGGATACCCAAGAGAAACATCGAGAAAAAATATCAAAATCATTAACCCAAATATTTTAAAAATAAATTCTAAAAAATGTAAAACCCCAAAATAAAAAATCATATCACTACAATATATAAAAAATAATTCTTCTAAAATGTTATATTACAAAAAACACTAAAGGTTACCAAATAGCCCCAACACATATAGGTCCTTAGATATTTAAAAAAAGAGAAATTAGAGTTCCACAAATTCCCACACTAAAATCACATGAGAGGTCTCTTTTTATCACAAGTGACAATATTTCATAGAAGATAATTTCCCTCACTGACCTAAGCATATAATTTGGGATATTTTATCCACAAATCAACACCTAATGGTATTTAATTAGTCACATATGGTATAAAAGATATTCAACCCATCACAGGTTTCCAAGATGGATCATTTTCTATTAGAATAGATGTCTAGACCACAAACTTAAAATATATCATGTCAGATCTTAGTATACCTAATATGAGGTTAGGTAGAACACCTATATGAAATAAATTTGCTTTAATAGTGTCATTGATGACCATTTCAGGAGAAAATATCCCCACCTCTTTAAACTAATCAAAAAACTCCTTCACTAGACGCTCTCCTAGATGAAGGCTTATAAACTCAAGAGATTTCTCTTCTTTAATGTTCATGGGATAAAATCACTGAAAAAAAAATATTTTAAATAAATAACAAAACATACTCCCATACAACTAAGAAAGAACCATCAAATCTTATTACACATGGCTCAATGAAGCTAATGAAATCACATCAACACTCACCCTTAAAATTTTAGAATAATTGTTAAAATTTAGAATCCCCTAAATACATTCTAAGTACTTAAATTCTTCATCAAAACACTTATCTCTAGAAAAGAGATCACTTATTGATTCATAAAGTTTGATATGGGGTCTATCATCAATGAAAGTTCTGATTCTTCCACTCTATTGGGAGTCATGGTAGAGTCATTGCTAGAGGAATATTTTTAAGAAAAGAGATGATTAACCAAGAGGTCCATCATCAAAGACATGAGTTATACTTTTAATCTTGATATTTCATGGATTAATTTTCTAAATAAATCAAAACATGAACATAATTAATTCATTTATCATAATTTAATTCAAGTGGACCTATTACGGACAAATCCAAAAGAACAACTCCACCAAAAAACACATCATCCACACATAAAAATCATATTTTCCTTTAAACCCAATAACATAAAATAGACACTTTAAATAGCATTTTACCAATTAATGAACTTGAAAAAAAAGGAACATATATGGTTTTAAAATTATCCAACCTTTGTTAGAACCGTAATTTCAATTGAAAGATAATAAAATACTTTTAAAATTTCATTAAAATTTAACATCATTCCTAACATCAATGGGGTATCTATTCAATGAATTTACCAAAAATAAAACATTTTAGTTTAAACATTATCCAAATTCTATATTAAAATAAACCACTTTATCAAATTTATTATGGGAAAGAAGAGAATTTTTTTAACTACCACCAAATATGATTTCAATATGACACATTTATGGAAAACAAATCACGCCAAATAGACCTTCAAACACCAGGAAAAAAAATATAACATTTTACATCAAGTGATATCCATTTCAATAAAATAAATACCATATTAAATTCATCTCAAACAAGTTTCTACCACCTTTAGTGTAATATGAAAATAATAAAGATTGAAACAACAAAACTTGGAGGAATATAGAGTTTTACATGGTATGGTTTCATAATTTGGTGGGTCATGGACCGACTGTGAAATAGGCTATGTGAAGTCATTAAAACAATCCACACATTTTTTAAAAAGTTTACCAAACTATGTGGGAAAACTTTATAGCTCTAGTTATTAATATACTTTCACTCCAAGACTCTGTAGAGCCCCCCAAAAAATTTACATGATTCATATGGGATTCAAATACCATGTTCCCACATCAAAATACAAAAAAATCAATCAAAAAAGATTCAAAATCCTATACTCATGTCTTGAATACCCATGTAGATGTAAGGTTTTAATTGAGAAATACCTACATATAATCTCCCCACATGTGCCACCTGAGTCTTGAAATCCCATGATCTTGACTATTACACAACCCAAATAAAGATATATCTCTTTGAGAACATAGGACTTCAAAAAACCAAGGTTTTTATTCTATTTACAATATATCAAACTAGGATGACATGTCATCCAGCCTAGATCACCATTAGGTTGGAAGGGCATTCCTGATCACCTATAGGATAGAAACTAGTTTCTAAGAATCAATGGAAACACATGTGGGGTAAAATTATACATCGAATAATTTTAAATAAATAGTGGTTAATTTCACTAAAAATATTGTATAGAGAATCTATATATTGCACAACCCTGAAAAACCAAATAAGTAGAACAGAAAATATAACTTATATAAATGATTCATAACTAACAATTATGATTCAAATCTCTTGAATAAACATGTGTATACAATCAAAAAATAATTATACAATTAGGTATCACCAAATAAAATGAAATTAAGTAAATTAAAACTCATCACTGCTGATGCATCCACGTCCTAAAAAAAATAAATCCCGAACCAACTATAAGAACACTACCATGCATCCCAAGGTTTCCCACCATGTCCTAATTCAACCCTCTATTTCCCAATAAATAAATAAATAATATAAAAAGGAAATTCAACCTTTATAAAACATATAAATTACATATGGTAAAATGAGTATATTTATAGGGTAAGATCTAAAAGGTCTAGTATGATCTCAACTAAGAGTCTATGAAATTTCATAGATAGATAAATTAATAAATTATAGTTTGACATATAATAAATAATAATGTTTTCCATTTTATATGAAAACTATGAAACACAAAAAATATTATCCATCTTTAACCCAAAAAAATAAATAAATCTTCTAATTTGTAACACACATTAAAACCCCTAAATGGTGCCTTTGATTTAAAACATGGTGAAATGAAACCATTTCCCCCTATTTCAAACCATTAATAAAATATCATATGTATAATTAAAAATTACCATTTATTTGACATCAAATTTAAAAAACAATAATTAAAAAATTAGAAAACCAACCTCAGACATAAATAATGATAGAACAATATAAGAAGAAAAAACTATATCAAGGAAGTATTATAAAAATAATCAATAGTAAGTCCAATGGTTCCACAATTAAAATAATCATAAGGGGATATATATACTATGGAAATCCCTTCTATAAATACATCAACCAAGGAATGAGTTCCATGGAATCTCCCTAAGTATTAAAAGTGAGACAACCTTAATAATACTTAAAAATGCCTAACAATATGGGTCCAACTTCTGGTATATATTTCATCCAAATCATAACATAAATTTCTTAAATAGCCTAGACTGGTATTATCAGGGGCACTCCCCACCTATCCCTATTTTAATCTTGATGAGACATAACCCATGTATACTATGAATGAGTCTAGAAAAAGTATAGGTTTCGCTATTAAATCTATGGTTTCTTATTACTAAACCAAAATTAAGGTGATAAAAACCCAATCAAATATCATACCATGAATAATAAGAAAAAACAATAAATCTCCCTTACCTCCAACACTATTACATGAAATGGTCAATTTTCACATCAAACATTCAAGACATAATAATAAATGACCCATAACGGTTGAAATAAGAATGAGGAGAAAACCATAAGGGTCTTACTAGAAACATTTATATCATTTTATAAGGTTCCAAATGGTAATTAAAAATAAAAATTTAATTTTGATTCCAAGCCACAATCATCACTTTAAAATCACAAAAATTTAGAATAATTTGAGAAACATTTAAAAAACTACATCTTTTTGTACTAATAACATTATATAGGGAAAGGATAAAATCCTTTGAAAATAAGAATAACTCCCAGGGAATAAATTTTCCATAAAAACTATATAATGGTACCTCATAGGAACTTTCAGAAATTATTGTCTTGAAAAATATTTAATTCTTAGAAATTTTTGTATTTTTTTAGAAAACCCTTTATTGAGAGCTTAAAATCCATAAGAAACCTTTCATAAATTTTACATGGGTGTAGTAACATGAAATAATTTCACAAAAAAATCATGCATCCCCTAAATTTTAAAATAAATGTATCTAGAAACACCTACCTCAGAACCATATAAAATAATTACCTTTAATTAAATTCAAAAGGAAGTATAGGGAGGGGTCCTCAAAGAAATAAATTTGTAATAAATTTCATTAAAAACTCCCCTAAAACTTATTATATACCCAATGGGGTTTTACGGTTTAAGCATTCAAAATAAAGAGAAATATTATGATATTATAGAAAATATAAGGAAATATAAAAAAGAAGTTATGTCATACCTTAAAGGAATGGAATCGAATTGAATGGTGTTATATGGAACCAAGGAGGAAGTAGGTATAGATCCCTTGTGCATCATTAAAATGAAATGGGAGGAGAAGTGAGGTTGAAGGGTCTAAAACCCAATATAGAAGAGGGGGAAACAATAAATTAAAATTCTTACTAGGTCACGTTGTAGCATAATGAATTTCATTGCACCAAGAACCCTTTTGGAACATGTATGGTCTTGGTATGACACCCTATGTCATGGAATGCTGGAATGTACATAAAACTACAAGCCAAGGGAGAATAACTATAATGTTTAAAAGTCCTAGATAATAGTGTCAACTACTTTAGCCCTCAACTAAAGCTTCCTAGGGCTCATTGAAACACAATAAAAAAAGAAAATTTTTAGAAGTTTAAATTACCCAAAAACAATAAATATACTAAAAAAATATCACATCAGGGTGTCACATTAAGATATTTCCATTCATATTTGATGACTTTCCCAATAAATAATATCATTATTATATGATTTATGATATCTCCATGTCATATAATATTACATGACCAATTGCATCACTTTTAAATGTGATTTCGAGCATATCCCCTTCAATATCTCATTTTCACTAATGACTAATATTTTTATATGTTGTTTATCCTTATACCCTACCATATATGATATTATATGAAAGCATATCCAAAAATAATTTGAATATATTAAAAAAAACTTTTGTAAATCTATTATCAACTTCAAATTGTTTCACTTCAAATGAAATACTTTGTATACACCTCTCTAAAATTCTATTGGATTAACTCTAAAACATTTTTTGAGTCACTCTCTATGCCAAACTCAACCCTCATTCAGTCTGCCGAAAAAGTGTGACCCCATGGGCCTCTATGTATTTTGAAAAAAAATGAATCATAGGATTCATTAATGTAAGAAAATAGTATCATCTATAAATTATTAATGCTACTCCAGATAAAAAGGTATATGATGTGATCTCTATCAAACACGTGTATCTTTATACCAGTGTCTACTATCCAAATAATATGCTAGTGTCCATTTTATAACATTCTATTTATTTGGTGAATTGATGGACCCTGGTACATGAATTATGTTAATCCCATATAGACTAATAAAATATTCTGAACTCTATATGTATAGAAAATAAAATTATATAAATACATCACATTTCGTTCACCTTTATGGATGATCATAGGACATACCCCTCATCTGAAAAGATAATCACATAATATCTGTTGTCTTGGTGTAGCCACACAATCCAAATTTTATATCAATAGAGGGATTATATATTATACTAAAAATTTGTGAGGAAAATAACATAATTGTTTTCTCTAACTGATGACATGGTCAGCAACATACATTACAACCCCTAATTTTTTAAGCACAAAGGCTTGTTAATGAAAGGTATCGAATTATAAAGGTTCTCATACTGTGTATCTCACCAACCTTAGGTTTTGGGAACTCCAAATATGATCTATACATCCTAATTATACCAAATACATAGTTTATAACACTCCATGTGGTATATGTAGAGCGTAATCCAGCATATAAAAACACTTTTTGTACCTCATAAATGTATTCTATATCACTGTAAAAGAATGCTATCCATGTTAACCTTAATATTACATCATAACATATAATATTCAATGAAGAAAAATTGTTAAGTGTAGCTCAAATATAACATTTAGAGGACAATTATCATTACACTTCAGGAAATTTATATCAATATATACATATATACAGCCAACATTATAGAATAATAAAGTGGATATTGTCTTCAATATGATTTATTTTATATTCTTAAAACTCATTTATGATTACTTAATAACACCCTATATAAGAACCTATTTATCATATTAAATAAGATATAATACCAAATCATACTTACGTTTTCTACACTTTTAGGGGTTTTGTTAATTTGTTACATCTAAATATAATTCCTACCACATCACTAAATGACCATGTGATAAAATTATCCCACTAAACTCTTTATTCAGTAGCATAAATAAAAAAATAATGTTTTAATAATGGTGAGAATTAGGGTTTATATTCCTAAATTTCAACTCCTTAAACATATTCGATATCTTTACCTCTATTACATATAATATTATGAAGTTAATAGATTTTATTATCTACATAGAAATTTTTTATATATAACATCATCATCATTATTGGAACCCATTCTAATCAAATTTTCTCTTTATATCCTATGATAATTAATGTGACTAATTTAATTATTACTTACCATAAAATCCTAACCTTCTTTAAGATAAAGATACATTCAATTTTTTATAGTAAATAAATGTAACTCTTTAAATTTATCTTTTCTAATATACCTTAAAACTCTATTATGATATTAAGTGAATATAAATGTTTAATTTAAATAGAATAATAATTTATGAAATGAAGATCTAAACATTCTCACTATAACTAAATGTAACATCAAAAATTTATAATGCCCATCAAATCTTCTAAACCAATTTCAGATATTAAGTGGAAAACAATTAAAATTCAGAATGGTATAAAATTATATATTTTAACATTTAACTTATCAAAGTTCAAATATACTCTCATTATCATCTAAAATATAATATTGTCTTAATATTATCATTGTAATATAAAAAAATTCCTTTTGTTAAGATAAATAGTTATTTAATTTTATTAGGAATGTTAAACAAATAAAATATTTTTTCATAACATATTTGTTATTTTATGCGTTTGGATAATTTTTCCTATAAAAAAATTTATTATTCAAAATATAACAATGGTGGGTGGTTTGAAAATAATTTCTGGTATTTTATTAAACATATGGATAAAGATTTTATCTAATATAAAACATTTTTCTTATTTTCTTATTTTAAAACATGTTATAGAAACCAATAAATCATTAACCATGTTTATTTAATTCATTATCTCAAATTTATCATAAAAGAACATTGTCAATGAAAATATTACCATATCATATATGTTAATAAGATAACTATGTATATATTTTATTTAGATTCATCTAAAGTGGTTATATTTCATTAATTTAAAATAATTTATGTATAGACAACTTTATTTGTCACTTGAATGAAAATTATAAGCCCTATCAATTAATCTATTGATTTTGAACACCTATATACTTAAAAAAATAGATTTTAGATTTGATATCACATTCCATTCAAAAATAAAAAATAAATTTCTATAACATGGATAGTTAACTTAAACATTACAAAGAGTTTTAAAAACCACTTTAGTGATCATGGACAATTACATCATACAGTGTCATTACTCCTTACTAAATTTACCTTTATGTTTCAATGAACATA
Organism: Viscum album; assembly: GCA_963277665.1. Taxonomy (NCBI): domain Eukaryota; kingdom Viridiplantae; phylum Streptophyta; class Magnoliopsida; order Santalales; family Viscaceae; genus Viscum; species Viscum album. The sequence goes on along the minus strand of OY728132.1, from coordinate 1,841,662,645 downwards.
ACCAACGACTAGAAATAAAATTTTTGGACTCTCCAACTAACTTTTATTCTTCATATTATAACTTTTACAAACTTGTATTATCAATATAGTATTATAACCAAGGAACTATATTCCTAGTTTATATTTTCTCAATACCTTGAGAAAATTGGGTGAATTCTTCTTTAAATAATTCAACTTATCGAAAAAATTCCATTGATTATAATAAATTAATTAACTAGAAAAATCTTTAAATAAACCTTTAGCCTAAATATATTTGAGTGAAGACAAAAACTACATCATATATTTTCCATATAATTCATTTGAAACCCAAACTGGATCATTTTTTTATGCTAATAGACATATAGATTCACCTGTTTGAAAAAAATTGGTAGTTTTTTTATTAAATGATATGTTTATACAACACAAATTAATTTTCCTTAAGAAATCTTCTTATGTAACCTCTCTAAGAAGTTTTATACATTAAGCTTCTAATTATTATATGATTAATCTCAAAGCTAAGTAAGATGAGGATGTTAATATACAACAGAATATTATATAAAATAAGAATCATGTATTATTAATATTTCATAAGTTATTTTATTAAATATTCACCCATTAAAATGAAGAATCATTAAATAAATTTGATTTTTTTAATATCTTGTGTTACACGCAACACCGAATTTAGACAAACTATGATATACTATTAAAATATTAATATAAATTCTGAAAGTTATCTCCTAGATATCAGATTAAAGGTCATTAATATGACTAAATAAATTTTGAATAATCTTGGTTTACATATCTATAAAATTAAATCTTTGGATATCAATTAATTATAAATTAATATAAAAACCATTTTAAAATAAAAGGTTTTTTTAAAAAAATAAATTATTTGTATGCGCTTAATGTGGATTTATCATAATAAATTAGAATGATAACTATTGGTGAAATATTTTAATAAATTTCATATATTATATATTTAATCCAATTTTTTAACATTCATATAACATTTTTATAGTAATTAGATAAAAATAAAACCATTGTTAGCCTAAAAATGTTGTTTTTTTTCAAAAAGTGGTTTCATCATGTTTTGCTCACATATTATAAAATTATATTTTTCCAATTTTAAAAAAATTATGTGAAAATTGGAATTAATTTTTAATATAAAAAGGTAAATATTATCTTTTGGTATATTTATTAATTTTCTAAAATCGATAATTTTTTCATCAATAGTGGAAAATATATATTTTAATAAAATTGTATTTTTACTTAAAGTACTTAAAAAGTTCCATTGTATTTTTATGTAGTTTAAAATTATAATTACTTCAATTATATTATTACTAATCCAATTTAGTTAATTTTTATCACTTTTATATATAATTTTTCTATAAAACTATTTTATACTTTAGAAAACAATTTTTTTCAAAAAAAAATTAACATGTTTATGGGTTTAATTTTAAATTATTTTCAGCCACTTCTATTAAATGAATTTGATATAATAAATTAAATATTTATAATTATTATTATTAATCTTTTTTAATAAGTTTAACTTATTTTCCTATATTGAATAGTAAAAATAATAAAAAAGTTATATGTTACCAATTTTAAGGTTAAAACTTTTTTACCTTTAGTTAAACTAAAAAGATAATGATTAAAATGAAATAAAAACATTATGAAACATACTTTTTTGATTTAATTTGTACCTTAACCTTATTACCAATAAATATTATCCATTTTGGATCTATGTGTCTAAGAAAGTAACTTCACATTATTTTAAAACATTGAAAAATTACTGATGGGTCACTCACCACAATTATAAAAGGGCATATCCTCCCCGCACTTCTTCACACCACTTGATCCGTTTATCATGAATAAACATATCCATAATCTCAAAAATATTCTTAGACACATTCTATATGTTTTATTCATCCCAAAATACCAACCCTATGGTTCTTATTAAGATATCCAAATGAGGTTTTTCTAGTTGAAGGTAATCATCTTCACAAATCTCTTTATTTTTACTTATTATTTTACCTACTTAAAATATTATCCAAATATGATAAAATAACAAAAAAAATATTACATATAATTATATGTTATTTTGGAAATTTAATAACCAATATCCATCTTTTATTCCATCAAATGGAAAATGAAATTATTGATCGTGTGTATGGAAAACTACCGCCTCACTAACCAATGGAATCTGTTTCTATCACCACCAATCACGAATAGATATAAGGATGGACTACATGTATATATTTTTTTATTAAATTATTAAACTCTATTAATTATAATATCACATCTACTATATTACCTTCTAATCCATTAGAAAATGATAATGTTTCTCGTGCATACATGTGGACTACCACCGCCACAAAGAGATGTTGTTTGTTATTCAATTTCATTTTAAATGGATGGTAATTATGATTTATTTTATTAATATATTTAATTTTTATTATTCAATAATTATTATTTTAATGTGAATTATTATTTTTCTTCTTTCCACTATTTATGTCAAAAAAATGAAAATAGTGTTTATTTGTACGTATGGCATACCATCTCTTTGAGAAGTGTAATTAATTTTTCTATATAAAAATTTTATATATGCCTATATATATATATATTTAATATATATTATATTAATATAATGATTAAAATTATGTATACGATGGAACCACGATCAATTAACATGGACCAAGACTGCTGAACCAAAATATTTAGGAAAAATGAAATAGTTATCACCTAGAATAGAGATTTTAATAAACAATTATTAACAAAAAAATGATAAATTTTCATAAGTAAATATTACATGGTATTATATATAATATTATTTTTCTACGGTGTATTTACAATAAACCTATAATTATTATACTGTAGTTTTGAGCATATATTCAAAATTTGATACTTGAGGTAAGGGATTTATGTTTCAATCATTTTTTTAATTGGGGATGTTTACGCTTGTTACATTAAGAAAATTATATGATTATTATATGATAAATCCAATTAATATTTATTATCCTATATTTATTTCTATAGAGTAATTTTTTCATTCCATTTTCATCAATTTAGGTTCTCAATATACCAAAATAATTTTTAAGGTAATCGACTTTATTTCTCCCTTCGACCCAAAATTATTTCTCCTTCATTCCCATGTTTTCTAAAAATGTTTTTAGGAAATATTTAATTATTATAAAATTATTATTTAAAAATTTTAAAAAAAAATTAAAAACCCGATTAAAAAATTATTCTTATAGTTTTCCAAATGAGTTTCTTTTTAATTTTTATCAAAAATGTGAAAGGAATGTATGTTTTAATAGGTAAAGAAAGAACATAATTTCCGAAATCCATGACCTCTAAATACATTTAGTATTACTTTAATAGATTCCATAAATTTTTTCAAGAAACTAGTTTATAGAATTTTTAAAAATTTTTATATTTTAATTAATTGACTTCAAAATGAAAATTTTATTTTCCCCAAGAATATTTTTAAATGTTACTTTTATTGTATTTATATTCATCAATGACAACTAACTTCAGTTACTCTAATGTTTTTTTGGGGATATAACCCAATGGTACCATCCATATTCTTTATTTGGATGATTTATGATTATAAGGATAACATGTAAATGAAATGCAGTTATTTTCCATAGGTTATGCTATGATGGATTGATTAATTCATTATGAATTTTTTTTTCTTTGAATGGGTAATGATATGATGATATGATGAATGTTTAATTATCATTAAGCACACATATATATAGTTTTCATTATGGGATGGGTGCAACCATAATTATATATCTCTTTAATGCACTAGGTAAATCCATATAACTCATTAGATAATTATTGGATGCATGTCAACGTGATTTATCCACTATAGGAAACAAGTCGATGTTCAATATCTACTATGGGATGTAGGTGGGGAGGCATGATTATTTATGACATGGGAAACATATAGGAAAACCTTACCCACGAGGATTTGATGGTCTCATTTGATAACCTTGAAATATGAAATGCCTTATATTCCTTTGATGTTGTCATGCTTCTATGACATGAACTTATGGTTCATGATTAATTTATTATAGTTTCTCACTCATATAAATCATTTTTTTAGGAAATGATAAAGAGTTATGTTTTAAATATTTTTTATGATCTTTTATATATTGGGTATGAACTTTTTATGATATATTCATGAACTCATACCACTATAATTACCTTATGATTTCATATGATCATTAATTCATATCTCCTATGTTTACCCTTACAAAGCATCTGAGCTCACTCTTTATTTTGTGTCCTTTCCCCATGTTATAAATAATGATTTTAAGTAGGGTATTCCAAGTAATATTACTATGTGGAATGATATTTGTGTGTGATTTTGAATCAATTTTAATAAATAATAAGATAATGTATCTAGTCTCTAATGACACTAATCCTTTAAGGCCCTTAGGCATGTATTTTTTAAATGCATAAAATATTAATCTAAAAAGACAAAATATTTTTTTAAATAGATTAGGTCATTATATTTGGTTTCATAGGAGGGTTTAATAAATATTTCTCTATTAGGGTTATAAAAATTTGGTGAAATTCCTATATATAAGATTAAGTATTGGATAAATACCTAATGTTTTGGAAAGGAAGAGATTAAATGTTTTTACTAGTAATACATACTAATATGGATACAATAACTGTATATTTTTTAGGAATAGATTAATATAAGTGAAATAAACATGAAAAGGTTCTTTTATTATATCTTGACCAATATTATGGTAAATGGTGAGTGTGCCTCTACTGTGAAATTTATTTGACTCTCTCAGGGTACATTCTTAGTTTAATTTACATTTTATTTATAAACCTTTATGAAGGATTTGAATAAAGTATGACCCTGGATAATCTATGTAAAACCCAAGGTGTCATAAGATGAAAAAATGATTCATTATTTAGACATCCTATAAACTTTTCATGATTATGTGGTTTCCCACATTGATTATTATTTCTCACAAATTTCTTTTTCATCTTAGTCAATGGATTGAACTAGATGTCACCATAATAACAATGAATGTGGGGAAAAATATAATGATCTTCCACCGGAGTAACCAAAATTTGTTGGATCTGGAATGCATAATTTTTTTTCTATGGTGGTGAAACTTTCTTATCCCATGAATCATAATAGTATTCCAAATAATCAATGGATGGAACAACATACTATTGAGTCTTTTACAAGGCAACATCCACCTTATTTTGGTGGGTTTTCTAACACACTCGTAGTTGAGTGATGGATCAAAACCATTGAAAATATATTTTATATTTTCCAATTCTCATAACATGAAAAGTTTTCCCTAGTTATTTATTATATAGAATGATAATTAGATCAATTGTTGAACCTTATTAAGAATATACAACAAGAATACAAAATTCACTCTATATAATGGGATGAGATTAAGATGATATTTTCAGTATATAATTCCCTCATATTATACATAGAATGATGTAGAAGTAATTATTTAAGCTTAATAAGAATAAGGAATAATCCATTGGAACTTATGATGAAAATATTACAATATTTGAAAGGTATGACTCTGGTTTTGTCTTTAACCCTGAAAACTAAATTTATCAATTATTCAGTGGCCTGAAACTAGGTCATTGAAAGGAATAATATATTAGATAATTCAGTACCTATGAAAAATCATTTTATTTTTTATCAAGGTGGAAATTAAAAAATGGATATTCCCACCATTACTATGCTTTTGGTAAGAAAATAAATATTGAGTCTCATGAAAACGTAAATAAATCACATAGAGGAAATAAATTCAAGCCATATAAATGCTAGAAATGTGGAAAATAATCAAGGTAATTGAACTAATAAAACTAAGAGGTTCTTTAAATGGGGAAAGGTGGGTCATAAATCCTATAAATGTCAAATTTTGGTAAATGGTATGGTTAATTTAATAGAAGATAATGGGATGCCAAATAATGCACCACCCATACACTAATGATTCGAATGAAAATTTTATAGGAATTTGGTCAAAAAATATATGAATATAAAGGTTTATAACGGTGATTGACATCAAAATTCTTTTAATATCTAAGATAAAGGGAAATATCATGTGATCGTAATAGATGAAGTGGGTTATGAGAATGATGTGGTGAAAGGTATAATTCTTAAACACTCTAGAATAGCTAATGTTTTTTTATTATTTTTGATCTATCCATTATTTTTTATCTGAGGAATTTTCAATAGGTATTTAATTACCAACATAATTATTATATTAGGTTATAAGTGAAAATTTCTAATGGTATTATGGTTTCATCTAAATTATATAGTTCCCTTTTATTGAAATTTTGGGGCACGTGCTTCCTATAAATATTTACCTTATCCTTTTAGTGAATTTTGATGATATTCTAGGCATGGACTAGATTTCATTATATAGATCCCATGCTAATTTTCATGTAAGATAAGTCAAATTTCTGGTTCCAAATGATCCCATGCTCATTTATCAATGAAAAATATGAATACATACATCCAATGAAAATTTATTCTATATTGTGGGTATTAATTATGATCCACGAAGGTTATTTATATTAGAATATTTGGTAGAAACTCAAAAACAAATATATTACTTTTATATAAGATTTTGTTATCGTATTTATAGAATAATATTCTAGTCTTACACCAAGTCATGAAGTTGAGCTTTAAAAAGAACTCATAACAAGTGATAAACTTATTTCAAATAATCCTTATATAATGGACTAAATTATGTTGTATGAATTAAAGAAGAAACTCTAACATAATCTGTATAATATATTTATTTGTCCTATTATATCACCTTAGAATAAACTAGTTCATTTTGTTAAAAATTAATATGGACCAATGTGACTCTATATTCATTATTGAGAATTTAATAGTATTACTATCAGGAATAGGTATCATATACCTTATATGAATGATTTGTTTAATCAACTATGTGGAGATCAATACTTTTCCATGTTTGATCTTGATTTGTGTACTATCAGTTGTGGTTCAAAAATTAATACATGGACAATGTATCCATCCACATGAGGTATGGAGACTATGAATTTATAGTGATTTAATTTGGTCTTATAAATGTCCCTTCTATCTTAATGGATTTAATGACTATATTATTAAGAGATTGCCTTGATGAGTTTGTGGTGGACTTTATAGATTATTTTATTAAATATTAGAATATCAAGTAAGAGAATTAAGATCACTTGAGAATTTTACTTATGACTCTAAGGAAGGATAATTATAATGTAAAATTTACAAAGTTAGAGTTTATTATTTTTAAAGTTTCATTCATAGGTTATATAATCACATGTGAGGATATTTCAGTTGATCCTTCAAAGACATAAGTTGTTTGTAAATAAACCAAACCAACCATGGTTACTAATATCAATAGTTATCTTGGATTAGTTAGATAATTTTAAAAAATACATTAAATAATTAATTATAGGTTTTTAATCCACGCACTAAATGAAAGGTAGCCAAGTTCCTTTAGACAGATGAATGTGAGTAAATTTTCAATGAAATGGAGAGAATTTTAGTTAGTGAACTTTTTCTTAAATTACCATGTAGTGGATAAGGGATTATTATTTATAATAATTCATCAAATAAGGGATGCGTATGTGTTATAATATAGAAGTATGTGGTTATAGATTATGCTTGATTTCAATTTAAGGTTCATGGAAGAATTACCCAACTCATGATTAAGAGTTAGCTGTAGAATTTTTTTTCCATAAAGACATTAAGGAATTATGTTTATGGAGAAATTTGAATTATATATACTCATCATAAGATATTAAATTATATATTCTATCAAACATATCTAAATATAAATCAAATAAGATGGTTGAAGCTGATTAAATTTTAGGATTTCCTAATACATTACCACCCGGGGAATGTGAACAACGTGGAAGATGCTTCAAGATCAAAGGATTGTACTAGATTATATATGATAAGGATCACAAAATATAAAATATTTTAATATTTTTTAAGTATTTGACTATAAATATTGATGTAAGGGAATAAATATTATCTTTCTGAAATGAATGGTCATCCATTAATCCATGTAAAGATTAAATTTTTACAAAAGTAAGATGTATAGAAGAAAAAGATGGTGAGAAATTTTCATGTGTTCAACCTTGAGTATGGTGTAATGATTAGATTAAATATATATGTATGTGTCTCATACATAGATAATTTGAATAAGTAACCATTTTCATGATTCTCATACATAATCATTATATACTCATATTGGATGTATGAAGATGTACAGAGATCTGAAAGAGTATTTATAGTGGGGAAACATGATAATGGATATTATATAATATGTATCTTGATGCTTGGTAGGTCAAAAATATGAGGTTGAGAGAAAAAATTATAATGGTATCTTAAAATCATTACCCTTAATATAATGGAAATGGGAAAAATTCACCATGTAATTTTTCATCAGACTATCCAAAACATATAAAGTCCATAATTCTATTTGGGTTTCAGTCAATCACCTAATGAAGTAAGAAAAATTTATTACTATCATATAAGACATATATATTCATCAGTTTTCTATAATATACATCAAATTAGTGATAAGGTTTGATTAGGTATCACATTCTGTTATACCTGATTGTGATATGAGGTTTACCTTGAAGTTTCAGATAAGTCTTTAGCAGGAAATAGATATGGAGTTAAGTTTCAGCACTACTTATCATCCTCATATAAAAGGTCAATCTGAGAGAACTATTCAAACACTGTAGGATATTTTTAGATCTTATTCTTTGTAATTAATAAGTGGTTGGTATCAACACCTTTCTCTACTCATGTTTTCATACAATAATAGCTTTCACTTGAGAATTTGGATGACATCTTATTAATCCCTCTATGGAAATAAGAATAGTACTCCATTGTGCGAGAATAAAGATAGAAAATAAATATATTGAGACCTGATATAGCATAAGAAATGGTATATAAGGTTATATCCATTTAAAAACACATAATATTTGCACAATTTCAATTAGAAATATAAACTAACAATAATCGGTGAGGTCTAGAGTTTGATGTTGGTGATAAAGAGTTTCTATGAAGTGATACTAGAAGAAAGAAAAGTTAATCCCTTGGTATTTTTCCCCCATATATTATTTATCTAGTTGGGATGGTAGCTTAATATTTAACACCTCCACCTAACCTACCTCATGTTCATGATGTATTCTCTATATCTCTTCCAAGGAAGTACATACCTGATCTTTCACCTATAATGTACTCAATTTTTACACTACTGGAGTGAGATATCTATTATAAGGAATACTAATTTTATATTTTTGATAGTTTAGATAAATTTCAATGAAATAATTCCCCTCACTTGATCATAGTTTTGTGGTGAAACCACCATTTTGTGGAGACAGAATGGAAACAGAAGATATGATGAGGCAGAAGTATCCTTAGTTGTTTATATCAGAGTAATAAAATCCTTAGGGAAAAATATTTTTAGGGTTTATAATGTAATACATCATGATTTTATGAAATATTATTTTTCAAATAAATTTCATTTTTTTGATAACTTATGTTACATGCAACACCGACTATAAACGAACCACGATATACTATTAAAATAATATTATTTAAAATGGTAGTTTTCACCTAGTAGTTGGATTGACGAATATGAATAAAAATAAGTAAATAATGAAAACTTCATTTATTAAATTTGTATAAAATTAATTTTTTAGTTATTATGTAATTATAAATTTAAATAAAAACCAATTTAATATAAAGGAGATGTTTTCCTTAAAAAACTATTTTATACGCACAACGAATGTTTATCTTAATAAATTAAATTGATCAATAATTATAAAATATTTTAATTAAATATATATTATATATTAAATAAAATATTTTAACTTATATCTAATATTTTTCTAGGTGTGGGATAAGAATAAATATCATTTTATACTTAAAATGTGGTTTGTTTCTAAAAATGATTTTTCGCCTTTTGTGAAATTATATATAAATTTATATATTTCAATTTAATAAAATGTATTTTACAAAATTAACTTAATTATTTAAATAAAAATACAAAATTATTATATAATTATTTCTTTGGTAATTTTCTAAAATGAATAATTTTTTGATGAATACTGCTTTTTATTAAAATTCTGTTTTTTTAATGCATTTAAAACATCCATTTTTTTCAAATGGTTTGAAAAGTAATATTAGTTCAATTATATTATTATAAATAAATTTTATATAATTTAAATTAATTTTATGTTTAATTTTGATAAAAAATTATTTTATACATAAGGAAACATTTTTTTAGAAAACTGGTTTTTGACGTGTTTGAATTTTTAGTTTTAAATTAAATTAGGAAAATTATATGGATTGAATTTGTTAAAATTTATACCATTTTTTAATTTCAAAAATTAATATTATCTAATAAGGTTCATTTAATATTTTTTCACAATTAAAATTAAAAATAAAAAAAAGTTTTACCACGGTTAAGGTTAAAACTCATTTACCGAGGGTTAAGCTAAATATATAAAGGTTCAGATGAGATAATTTGTTTCGTAAGTCTTATGTTACTGATTTATTTTTAACATAATACAATAAAATATTTATATGGTCCATCTTGGAACCATTCTTCAAAGAAATTTACTTTTCATTAATTTAAAACTTTGAAAATTTATAAGTGTGTCACTCACCTCAATTATAAAATTGTGCCTCCTCCCCTCAATTCTTCACACCTATGGATCAATTTAGATAAAAAATACCCATAAAAATACCCCAAACAAATATACTTATCCATTTTATATAGTTTATTTTATTCCCAATATACTAACCCTAGTATTCTTAATAAGAGATCCAAATGAGGTTTTTCTAGGTGAAGGTAATCATCTTCACCCAACTCTTTCATTTTTCTTATTCTAACTACATAAAAAATATCCAAATATGATGAAATAATACCACCAATATAATAAATATAATTATTGTTATTTTTTTAATTTCATACCCAATATCCAACTTTTTTCTATCAAACGAGAAACAAAACTATCATTCCTGTGTACGGTGAACTACGACATCACGATCCGATGTAATTTACTTTTCAGTACAGCCTCTTTGGGATATATAATGAAATATTTACTATATATATATTATATTTATGATATAATAATAATTATAAAATGATTTTATCGCATATAACTTCTTACCTTTCAATCCGATGGAAAATGATAATGTCACTCGTGCGTACGTGTGGACTACCAGCTCCACGAAGGGATGTGATTTGTTTTTAATTTATATTTTACATGGATAGTAATAAGGATATATTTGATGAATATATATATAATTAATCGTTAAAGGTGAATTATTATTTAACATTCTTTTTTCATCTGTTGTAATTGGAAAATCAATGTTCATTCGTATGTACAGCTAGCCATCTCAATGAAACCGTTTAACTTATTTTTTAACCTATAACTTTTATGGATTATTATATATATATATATAATGAATACATATTATATATATATCATGATACATATTCTAGTTATAATATAACCATGATCATTGTTCAAGTAATGAGACATTCAAACAAAAATATGCTTGAAAAAAGAAGCAGTTGTCACACAGAAAAATTATTTTTCAAACAAAGTTTCAATAAATGGGTGATAAAATATCATAAGTGAATTATAAATGGTATTCTATAAATTACTGTTTTTCTAAAATAAATTTATAGCAACCAGTATATATTATAAATTTTGTTTTAATGTGTATGAATAAATTCAATACTTTAGGTTATGGATTTATGTTTCAATAATATTTTTAATTATGATTGTTCAATCATGAATTTCATTGTGGAAATTAAATAGTAATTATCTGATAAATCAATTTAATTTTTAATATGTTATATTTATATCTACATAATAAAAAATTTCTTTTCATTTTCATCAATTTATGTACTAAAGAGACTAAAATAAGGTTTTCAAGGACAATTGACTTTATTTCTCTTCTTTATGAAAAATCCTTTCTCTTTAATGCTTATGTTTTCTAAAAATATTTTCAATATTGTTTTTATAATTTTCCAATGATTTTTTGAAGTAATTTTTAACCATTAATTAATTTTTATAAAATGGTTTAAAATTAATGTTCTTTTCATTTTCTTAATTATGTTCTTTTTACTTTTCACTCAAAATGTGAAAGAAAAAAATTTTAACATGTACGGTGTGAAAAAAAATTCCCATCATTATGAAAATTAAATTATTTGAAATTTTTTTTACAATTTAACATATTTATTTTCAAATAAAAAAATTCCCATATTAATTTGGAGCTTTTTATATCTTGAATTATTTATTTCAAAATGAATGATTATTTTCCTCAAGAATGATATTTGATAAACTTCTTAATGTATTTATATTCATCAATGACAACAACCTTTGGTGATACTTATGTTTTAAGGTGCATATTATCTAATGGTAATATACTTATTATTTCCCTATATGTTTTATTATTATGATGATGAGATGTTTATGAAATCCATTTATTTTTCATGGGTTTTACTATGATGGATTGAAAAATTGTTCATAAAACCTATTTTCTTAACACAAGTTATGATATGATGATATAATAAAGGATTGATTTTCTTATAGAACAAATATATATCATTTTCATTATATAATTGGTGTAACTATAGTTATATATCCCTCTAATTCATTTGATAATGATTTATTTCCCATGAGGTACTTATGGGATGCAAGTTAATGTGCTTGATCCACTATAGGAAACAAGTAGATGTGTTTGATCCACTATGGGATAAAAGTAGTGATTTATAATCAATTATGATATTGTGAGTATGTAGGGATGCATGATCCACTATAATTTGATAGTATTAGTGGTTATCCTTGATGTATGGTTTCTATACCTATGATGGTGTCACAATTTTATGACATGAACTTAAAGTTTGTGATTGATTTATAATGACTTCTCACTCTTATAAATCACATATTTTGAAATGTAAACCTTTATAAATTCACTCTTTTTTATGATCATTCAAATATTGGGTTTAAAATTTCCAAGATATAGTCATGATCTCAAACCCTTACTTTTACCTTATGCTTTCATATGATCATTAATTGATATTACCTTTGTTTACCCTCAATAAGAATATGAACTCAATCTTTCATATATTTCCTTTACCTAGGTTATAAAGAATGTTTTAAGTGGGATATATCATAGAATATTAATATGTGGGAAGATATTTTTCAGAGAATTTGATGATATTTTATTATATAATAGGATGGTGTATCTAGTCTCCAAATAAACTAAACATTTATAGTCCTTGAGTGCGTATTTGTGAAATTTATTTAATATTCTTATAAAAATATATAATATTTATATGTTAATATATTGGGTATATATAATATATATTTAACTAATAAATGAGTCTCTTTTAGAATTTCCCTCACCACTTAGTTATTTAGGTAGGTAATTGTCAAAATAATATTATATATGACTTCTAGATAGTTGAGTGGGTAACTCTTTACCCAATCCATTAAATGAATATTATTAACTCAATTCTTCTGATGACATGAACCTATTCTGTTATTTTGGATAAGTGTAAATAAATTAAAACATAAATAGAATAAATATACTCCTATTAGGGTCACCAATTACTTTATTCCCTTACATAAGATAATTATCTTGTTCGAGTAGGTTCCCAATAAAAATTAATGAGGGGGGTTAATTATGATCTAAAATTTTAAAAAAACATAAAACCACCCTATTTAAAATAAATTTGAATTTGTACCTCACTCTTAATAAGATATGAAAAAAAATAGAAAATAAGGGTATAAAAATAGGATTTATAATGATTTAGGGTAAGAGAAATTTCCTCTAATCAACGCCACCAATGATTAATGTGAGTATTATGCTTTTAATAGACCATCCCTTTTCTGAGGGGATTCCTTGCTGAGTAAAAAAAGTTTTAAATTGGTTTAATTTTTATTTTGATTTCAATTTTTCTATCCTATTGCAATATTTTTCAATGTCATTAGCACACTTAGTATAATAATTTATAACATTAAAAAGGAAGATATCTATAAAAAGTAGCAGTTTTAGCACATACTTGAATGTAGGAACATAAATTCAATTAAAATTATTTATATAATTTGTTGAATTTGAATAATAACTAAAGAAACCTTATTTTTTATAGAATTTTATTGAAAGAACACAACACCAAAATATTTTATTCACTCTGTTTAATAAAAGGAATATGTTTTAAAAACAAAGGCTACATGTAGTCTTGTACTTAGAATATCTTGTTAATTTTTTTTCAAACATCTTTATTTTATTTAAAACAACTAAGATAAAATATATAATACTTATAAAATAAACATGTACCCTTTCTTCATGTCACTTTATCATCCAAAAATTAAAAATAGAGGTAATCATTAAGTTAAAATATAGTATCCTTTTGAACTATATGAATTCTTGGAAGTAGAGTCCTTAATTAACTAGGTCTTACTCATTTGGAAATGTCCACAATCGATAAAAAATTAGGTGTATAAATCTCTCAAAAAATTCAACAATAATAATATCTTTGAAACTATAATTGAATAACCATAATATCTTGATTCATAATACTTCCTATCCATAATACATTATTTCATTTTTCTTTAGATCTCAAATGAATTATGTCCTTAAATAAATAATTAGTGTATGAATTTATTCTAATTATATGAATTTTTCTATTATTATATTATTTCACTCAAATTGTATAACATGGATTTTGATCATAAGTCTTCATTCTGATCATAAGACTTAGTTTCTAATCGAATACCTTAATCTCAATCTTAATAATTCATCTCATTCATAATAATTCATCTCATTTATATGAATTAAATATAATTAGAATACTAGTATTCTGATTATAATACTTACCTTTTGACTTTATTAATTTATCTCGATCATAAAGAGTCATCTTGAACATAAGAATTCAACACAATTGAATGAATTCACTCAAATCATATGAATTTACTCTAATCGAAAGTCTTCATTATAATATTTCATTTTGATCATATTTTTTTTTCATAAATATTTCCTTAAAATTTAAAACTACATTCATATCGTATGACTCCATCATAATCCTTTATTTTTGATTGTAAGTCTTTATTGTAAGACTTCAATTCTAGTATGATATTTTATCATATGAGTTCAACTCGTTGTATGACATCCAAACACAGTGAAATTTTCAAAACAAACTATAATTTCATAAAACATTATAGAAAACTTATGGCTTCAACAAATATACAATTTTCATTAGACATAATATAAAAATTTTAGAAAAGATATTCAACATTAGGATTGGTCATCATACATTAAGAAAAATCATTAATAATAAAAATGAAGGATTTTTTGAGAATCAAAACATAGGATAAAAATAAATTTATTGAAAAAACATTAGTGTTTCTAGAAAAATCCCATTTTTTATGATCACAAAAACAAAAACGTGTACAAAATGTTGTACTTATTTTAACAAAAGAAAAAATATTATAAAATTAATTAATTTTTAGTTAGTGAAAATTAAATATTTTGATTACTATATAACATTTCTAAATAATCAGTAATATAGAATGAGATATAGATTTTTATGTTTACATAGATATTACCCCCACCCCCTTTTATTATATCAAAAATAAAGACAAGGTAGTGATATAAAAAACATTCAAGATAGCACTCTAAAATGAGTAAAATTATGAGAATATAAAGTAATGAAATGAATAGTATTTGGAACTAGAATTTTCAGTGATTAAAAACAGAGATTTACAGATAAAAAATAATTGAAATTAACAACAATAAATCAAAAATATAATTTAATATAAATACATTTTCTCTATATTTTTTTGGTTTATATGTTTAGGATCCATAGTTTTAGGTTAAAGATGCGATTTTTTAAAAAGAAATAGTTAAGGAAGAGTCAGTTTAAGGAGTCCATGAAGCATTAAGAAATAGTTTAATAAAGGGGGAAAAGAAGATGATTCATATATAGTTCCATATTAATCTTATTTAGAAACATTCCATGTTCAAGATAAAGTTTTAGAATTGATCTCCTTAGCTCCATCTTAATCAAACTTATCTAATGTAGAGAAATATTGCTTGTTTGAAGAAGCAGGTGGTTAGTCCTTTTTCATATCCACAAAAGCTATCTGATTTTCTCTCTTATAGAATAAATAATAATCAATGATGGACTATAAAAACTTCTTAGTTATAGGAAATTTTTAATTAGTTGTAGGACCTATAGATATTCTATCTCTAATAAAAAAGATATAATCAAAAAAAATATCAAACCTATTAATGATAACCACTTTATAAAAATTCTATATAATATAATAATATTACCCCATTTTCTTTCCAAAAACCCTAATATAGTCCAGAAGGTTTTAATTGGTTACACACCTAGATATAAAATTCTTTATTTCATTGGTGTTTTTAGAAATAAATGAGAAGATATATAAATGACATTTATGGGTTCTAGTTTTCTAGAAACATCCACATATTTTTTTAGAAGTGTCTCCCTAACTTTTTGTTAACCCATGAGGTTTTACACTTTTTATATAAAAGTGTTTCAATTATAATAATTTAATTTTCAGTTAGTAGTGTCTCTATGAAACATAATTTACACATGATATGATTCACTAGAAGTGGAAGATTAAGACTCTCATTTAAAATAATTCTAAACCTCTATCCAAATTACCTTGGTTATTTCAAACATAATTACAAAGTTTTTAATCATTGGAGGATTCTTTTGTTTCACCTGTTGATGGAATTATCTAAAGATATAAGTTTATCCAGTCAATTTTTCTTCAAGTATCTATGATGTTCCTCAAAAAATCATTAATATAGAGAAATAATTTCACAATATCATTAATTTTTTTCCTATAATTGATCTTTAATTCCTTAACCTAAAAAATAGTGCCTCATTTAATGTATTGAAAAGTGTCCAAAGTCATGGAAATACACTAAATTGACCCCAATATTTCTATTAATTCATCCAAGGATAATAAAATATCCATAAAATTATCCTAATTATATTTTGGAATAGAAATTTATCCAATTTATCATGTTTTAATAGGTTTTAAAACTTTATATATTGAAAATCAAGATTTAACCAAGTCCTTTAACTCATCAAATTATAAAATATATATTTTATTTGGTTTACAAGGTGTAATATTTCTGATGACTTTGATCTGAGATCTCATCATCATGTTTAGATAATAAAAATTTGTCTTCGAAAACAAAAAATATTGAAATTACTTCATCTAATTCAATAATGATTCAATTCCCTTTCTCTCTATAATAGATCTATCGAATTGAAAAAGTTTAGTATTTATAATCATCTCTCTTTGAAAAGATAGCACTTCCATCACTAAATTTAAATCATTCTTCAAGTCTGAATTCTCCTTCAATATTTTCAATTCATCCTTTTATGCTTTAAGCTAATCCGTGAGCTCACTTATATCTCCATTAACATTCCTAAACTCATAGAAAACTCCAAAAATAATGTTTTGAAAATTATCTCCAAAATTATATTGAGTTTCATCCATGTTGACTGGGGGAGAAATGCCTCGTTTTTCATCATTAAGAGGGAATATTTCAGTATTACATACTAAAAGAAACTCTTCGCTTTTTTTCTTATATGTGTTGGTATTTTCTTATATAACACCTCGTTATATATCCTTAATGGATAAACATTAGAATTTTTTTTTAATCCTCAAAATTTTCTTTGACCAACTCAACATCTATACATCTAACTCAGGCTATATGTATTTCATTCAATGAACCTGCTTCAACACTTTTCTTATAATTAGTAACCTCAACCTAAGAATTGAATATAAACACAAGCATATGACATCTGCAACAACATCTAAAATTTATTAATGTCCCACATCTATAGTATTTTCATTCTAATTATTATATTCTGTTATCATAGGATCAATAGGATTATCCATATGACGGATAGGTATATCCTCTTCATCCTCTTACCTATAAATATTAACAACACCAATGTATATTATATTGAACTATATAGTAATAGGATCTCAAAAAATTCCCTTAAAATGTGTTGAATATTTAGGATGATATTTAATGGATTTCTCCCCCTATGTATCATCACAGTTCTATTCTTCCCCATCATCTTTTCTTCTTTCCTTCACACCTTTTTTCTTCACTACAAGAATATTAAGATAGGAATTTCAAGATAACTCCATGATTCATAGAAGACAATTAGATAGTGTGTGATGTCCTTAGAACATGATACCCTCAAATTCATTTATTTTCACTTAATTATTTTATAAAATCTGGGTAAACAACCTTCCATAGGGATAGAATTTTAGTCTTTATTCTAAATGGCTATGTTGATTCATATAGTGCATTATATATCTATAGAAATTTACCTTCTATTAATTAAATATAAGATGAATTATATTTAGGTATATAAAGAGAAATTTTTCAAACTCACCATACCTTTGGGATATTCCAGTCCAAATAAAAATGTATAAAAACCTTTAAATAGGTTCTAGGTATTTTTGATATTTCTCCTAAATGGAAGGAAAATAAAACAACGATTCTATATTAACCAAACGTTTTATCTCATCACTCACAATTTATTTAATGAATGCATATATACCTACATTAATGTGGATATTTTAAATACTAAACTATATTTATATAAGAAATTGAAAAGTATCTCTGATTCAATTTTGACTAGACTACAACTTAAGATTTGGAAAAATGAAGTGATAATTATAATAGATCTAATTTAATTCATTTTTAAACATATCTCCAGAACTCATCTCATCTAAAATGAAATATCATTTATTAAAACTAATTAAATTCTTCAAAATAATATTTTTACCAATCATTAAATTAAATTCAATCACTTTCTCTAGTAGAACTCATATTTCGGCACAACATGACCTAGATTTCTTTAAACTACCAGAGGTACCTTCTTTGTATTTCTTACACATCCCAATCACTAATAAATTTTTAATGTTTAAAAAAGAAAAGGAATATGTTTTTGATTTTTTGGAATAATATAATTAGTTTTAAAGTCATGATTTTTAGTGATTTTGATCCAAATATTGATAAACTCTAGTAAAAGTATTAAAAATAAAAATAAGTCCAAGCATCACTTTAGTAACTTGGAATGCACAATTATGAAATGAGATAAAAATAAAATAAGAGAGAAATAAATAAAAATAAATCTCCCAATAATAACAATGTAAAAAACCTTAATCTATATAAATAAATTCTTATGTGGAAATTTTAATAGTTTAAAAGAAAATTACTTAAACTCAAATGAATATAATTAACTTTTAAAGAACCCAAATTTTTTATTAGGTATAGGATTTGTTAATATATCTAATTGATGGTCTTAATTATTAATTAATTTGAGATTGATATAACATTTTTTTTTTGATATCTCAATAAATGAATCCATAGGTCAATATGTTTCGTTTTTGAATAGATTGTTAAATTTTTTGAAATGTTGATAACACTTTTGTTTCCTTTTTAATTAGTAAATGATTAAAATTAAATCTAAATTTATAAAAGTTCTATAACATGCAAAATATTTGAGAATAAAAAATACTAGATAATAATTATTAATATTTAGTAGTTGGTAATGCTACAGAGTAATTCTTATTACTTGACCAAGAAACTAAATATTTTCCTAAGAAGTGGAAGCTTCCTAAGGTATTTTTCCAATATAAACTGCAACCACAAAAGTCAACATCAGAATATAAAATTAAATAATATACAAAAGGTTTTTAGAAAAAAGTTAATATATATAATTATTTCCTTCTAAATATATTAAAATTCTCTTGTAAGATGTTAAATGTAACTCTTTTTAGATTTCTTTAAATCCATCACATAAACATATAGAAACCATAATGTCGGTTCAACTAGAAATTAGACATAAAAACTTCTAATGATTTCCCTATAAATATTATTATTTATTGGTTGACCAACTTTATTGAAGTCAAGTTTTCCATTAGAACTCTTATAAATTTCATAAATCTTATTGTTTTATAGTATAAACCATTTAAGTAAGTCATATATGAATTTAATTTAATTCAATAAAACAAAATAATTTTTTATATTAAAAATAAAAGGAAAAAATCTCAAATCACCTATCATGACAGTTTAAAATTTTTTTCTTTGAGTTTTAGAAAATTAATAAAACAATTCTAATTTTTTATCCAAAAAACAAATCATTCATATAAATTTATACAAGTAAAACATCTGTTGATATAGTTTACTTAAATATAGTCAGATTTTCCAAACACACAAAAAAATATTGGAAAAATAAAATAACTCTTGTTTTTAAAAACTAAGCCTTTGATGGTTTTTTTAGACTATAAATATATTTAGTATGTTTGAAAATAGAATTTGGAAAATGAATATTTTAAAAACATGGAGGTCATTCAATAGACACTTCTTAATATAAAAATATATTTTGATAAGAATTTTTAACTACCTTATATAAAATATTAATGTTATTATGTGGTGGATAAGTTAGAAGGATCCTAATATATTATAATATAACTACATGGGAAAAGGATTATTTATAATATATTCCTTCCTCTTGATTATAACCTTTATATACTAATAAATAATTACTTCGTGTAATCCCACCATCATCATCTTGTATATTTCAAAATAATAATTTAGTTCTGATAAAAAGATTATATGGGGTTAAATAAACTAATTTTCATACATTGTTTCACTTGACATGGTTTAATTATTCTTTAATTGTTAACAGAAACTCTCATCAATCAAGGATTATTATATGGTTTTAGGTTCAATATGGTATTAAAAATATAAAAATTCATCTATCTGTCCATCATTTCTTCTAGTCTCACCACCTTCATCTATGATTCTTATACCCATATTTAATGGTTGGTATTATAAGTTTATAGTCTGTCTACGTATCACACTTGTTGGTTCTTCATATTGCATAATTTCATGACTAGATTTCACTTTATCAAGATCTATATCACCATATTTATTATTATAAATAAGATTTCCAAGTCTCATATTTTCAAAGGAATCACTAATATCATCAAAATAAGTTTTCTTATAATCAAAAGGATCACTTTCATCAAATTTGAAAAGAGTAGATTCTCCTATTATCCTTGACTTATTATTGAAAACTATATAGGCTTTTAAAGGAGTATAATATCTAAGAAATATGCATTCATCCACCTTTAAATATAACAGGCCAAGATTTTCCTTGGTGCTCAAGATATACACTTTACATCCAAAAACTATTAAATACACATCCTTTAGTTTTATATTATTCTAAATCACATAAGTTTTTTCCTTCAATATAGGCCTTATAAGAACTCCAATTATGATATAGCATGTGGTTTTAACAATTTCATCCTAAAAATGAGTAATCATGCTACATTCGCATAACATAGTTCTAGAAATTTCATGAAAGTTCTTATTCCTTCTTTCAACAACACCATTTTGTTTTGGTTTCCTAGAGTAATATAATGTATGTTTAATACCATGTTTTGAGAAAAATGAATAGAATTCAAGATTCTATAAATTTTCCTTAAGTTCACTTCTCAAAGAAAAAATTTTATAATTTCTTCATTTTGTTCTTACTTGTAAAAAATTATAAAAATAGAATAGAGATCACTATTATTCCTCAAAAAAATTAACCCAAGTAAATATAGAAAATCATTAATTAAAACATGAAACAAATAAATTCTACCTAGGCTATTATTTCTAGATTGTTCAAATAAATATGTTTGAATAATTTCTAATGGTCTATAAGTAATAAAATATTTATTTGGTTTAAAATTTTATTTTTGTTTCTTTATCAGTTGGCATGTTTCACATGGTTTCTTTTTATCCAATTTAAGTTCAAAAAAATTAAAAATAAATTCATTTTTGATAGTTTATTCAAGTAATAAAAATTATAAAATCTAATTAACTAATGAAAAATATAATTTTTATCTATTTCGACTTTCAAACAATTCACATTTTTTTATAAAATGAATTTAAATATAAGGTGTTAACATTTTTTATTATAGGTACTTTAAACTAAAGCAATTTATCATTAAAATAGAACAAGAATTATTTAAAAAACAAATATAAAATCCAATATTGTAAAGATTATAGATACTTAATATGCTATGTTTAATACTTTAACATAAAGAATATTATATATAATCACCAAATCTAGATCTCCAAATAAATTAACTCAAACATTTTTTTCCTTTAGTATCATCACCAAAAGTGACATAGCCACTATAAACCTCTAAAGATGAGTGTAATTTTGAAAATAATCTATTTATATTACTCAAATAATCCCATGTACCACTTAATATGGTTTTCCTGGTGGATTTTTTCTACAGACATATATTAATAAAGAATATTATTTGGTAATAATATACACTAGTATCCAGCTATGTTAGTAACTAACTATTTGGGAATCTAAATATATTTCCATTTATTGTAATTTCAACCCATAAATATATAAAAATTATATCAAATAAATGCATGTTTAAAGCCATATAATTGAGGTTTTCTAAGTTAGAAATCAATTTCATAATATCAATTATATCCATAGTGACAACACATGATATTTGACATTATTTTTTAAATTATAAATAGGAACAAAACAATTTCAATATAGCATAGTACATCCACCAATACATCCAATTACAAGTTTATCTTCATTTATTTTGTTCTTTCCAAGGATTTTAATAAACACTTGTGACCTATTTTAGGGGTTTAATATCATCCAACAAACTCTTAATATTGTTTTTATTTTTAGTACAAGAAAAACTCATAATATTTTTCACTCATAATAGCTTCATATTATTTTTTTAAGCTCACTATTATTTTACTTAAATGATTTATATTTTTATTATAAAAAAATTACTCATTTAAATATTTAAAATTCAATATTATGTTTCAAATTCAAACTTATAAAACAGAATAGATTTTATCTCTTGTAATTAAGATATATGGAATTTACTTTCTTTTTTATTATAATATTAAACTTCTGTTTTAGTCGATAAATAATTACAAGAACCTTTATAAGTACACAAAGTATATTTCATGTCCTTATTATCCTTTTTCTTATAATTATATTTTATTTTTAAAAAAAATATCATTTTTATTATCTTCACTCTACTGAGGAAACACAGTTTTGATGTGTCCATAATTATTTCATTCCTTAAATTTCACTTCCTTTTAATTAACATCAAACTTTTTGAATGTGTTAATAGATTTTTGGAATCCTATTATATTCTTATTCAAAAAATTGTAATTCCTTGAAAAATGAGAAAGTACACTATCATATTTTGAATATCTTTATTTTAAATTAGTATTTGAGTTTGATAATAATTTTTTTCCTTCTCATCCATTAAAGTAGAAACTTTGAGAGTATAATTCTCCTTACTAATCATTTTGTGATCAAATACCTTAGTTTTAATTTCATCACCATGCATAATAATAATTTTTATTTGTTACCTTATTTTCTAATCCTTAAAGAGAGTTGGTTGTCTTATCACAAAAAAAATTTCACTCTATTTATATGTTAAAACTTTGGGAACATTCATTACTTGATCTGATTTTGGAATTGAAGCATCCAAAATAGCTTCATCAAAAACAATCTCAGTAAATATTATATACATAAAAGTGA
This sequence comes from Viscum album, assembly GCA_963277665.1. Classification (NCBI taxonomy): domain Eukaryota; kingdom Viridiplantae; phylum Streptophyta; class Magnoliopsida; order Santalales; family Viscaceae; genus Viscum; species Viscum album. The sequence continues at coordinate 1,841,638,949 of OY728132.1, read as the reverse complement.
CGATATCACCTTAAACCATTTTGAATGGGTTAAACTTAAACATGGAAGTGGTGTGTTAATGCCCTTGGTTTATAGTAATTATATTCTTTTCGCATAAAATATTTTTATAATTCAAAACTGTTTTTTCCTACTTATTCGAGGAAATATCAATATATTTTGTAACAACTCGTACAAGATTATAATTAAATTAACACCACTTTATTAATTAATAGTGAAGAATTATAATAAAATTATATGAATATAAGTATTAAACACCCCGTATTGTTAATCATCATGGATTATTGCATCCTTTAAAATTGTTTAAATTAAAAGGTCGTAATAAATAGGAAAGAATAATATCTTCAACACCCGAGGATCTCCTAGATCATCTTCACCCTTGACAATAACCAATAGCCAAAGAAAATCTATAATAAATAAGAACATCATGAATGGATAAATCAAATTGTGGGATCTATAATGAAAATTATTTAAATGAGTAGTGTAACTTAATAATTTTGAATGGAATGAATGATTTTAGTAGGACTATATTTAGGAATGATATCTACTAATTAAAATTTGGTCATTGGAAATATAGTCATTGGAAATACATATATCAAGTAGGAATACTAATGTTTTGTATTGTTAGTAGTATATTTACAATAATATATTTCATGAATAATAAATAATGAAATAAAAATATAATAATAAAATGATACATATATATATATAAATGTTACATATTATTATTATTAAGGTATGATATTATATATTAAAAAATTCAAATAAATATACTAATATAGATGGATTAGTGAAATTATATTTTTTGATTATAAATAAAAAATATAAAAAGTACTTTCTAAATATTATTTAATAATAAATTAATATTTTTCAAAAAAAACATATTTTTTAAACTATTTTGTATATTATCCAGATAAGATTAATTGATGAAATTTAAAACTTTATAATATGTGAACAAATATATTAACATAATTTAAATTAGAAATCCTTATAATATAATATTAATAAAACTTAATATTTAAAAATGTCATTTTTCAAACAAAAGTTTTTTAATTATATTTTTTCTATTTTCATATCAAAGATATATTTTTAATTTATAATTTTTATTCAAAAAAATTAACTTAATTTTTTTATTTATCATTTCAATATAATATTAAGATGATTTTTTGGATATTTTCTAAAATGATTTATTTTAGGTGAATAGTTTAAGATTTCATTTTCATAAAAACAGTCATCTTTATGGCATAAAAATGATATAAAAATAATATAGAAATTCTTGATTAATTTTTTTGGCCAAATATATATTTTATAAGAAATATTATCCATTTAAAAAAAATTATTCTAAAAACTTATAATTAATATTTTAAAACATAAGTGGTAACTTCCTTTAAATCTGTTTGAATACGTAATACATTTATTATCTTAAAAAAATTAAATTTTAGAATATGAATCTAATAAAATTGGTTTTTTTAATTGTAATTGGAATATAAATTTTTTTAATAAGGGTATTTTTAATTTTTCCCATATAAAATTAACTACTTAGGTACAAACTAGTGACTATGATAAAATCTAAAACTGTAAAAAGCGGTAACCAAAGAGGTAAAAGGCCTAACATGTTAAAAATAGTTTTATAATTTATTTTTTGAGGTATAGATAGATAAAAAACAAATATTAACTCCATTGTTTTTCATTTTTTGTCTTTTTATCATGTGAAACATGTTCTCTCGTTATATTATGAGGAAATATTCACAAATATTTCATTCCCACTATTTATAAAATGGGCCTCTCCATATTGCTCTAGGACCACTATAAATTTCCCTTCCCTCTAGAAACTATACCATTTTTCCTTCTCATATAATCATCTTTAAATTAATGTATCCTATAGATATAGCATTCTTATAAGTCCTTATTTTCCATGGAATCCTATAATATAAACTCAAATTTCTTAACGTAAGTGATTAATTTTCCCTGACATCATTTCTTTTCTATCTTTTTATTTCAAATATATTTTTCCAAATATTATATGATGACTTAAATATTTATAATATACATAATTTTTTAATATTATTGGCACAATAATTAACCACTTTTCGACTTTTCTATTAATAAAAAAAAAATTCATTCATTTGTTTGCGCATACTACCACCTTCATAAGGAAACGTCCCTAGTATTTCACCACTTTCTATATTACCTAGTTATAAATATGAAATTGATGAATAAATATGAAATATATAATGTAATTATGATTATGAAGAGGAGAATTATTATTCACCTAATTTCTAAATTATTAATCAAGAAATAAAAACAGTAATCATGTATACGTGGAGACTATCACCTCTAAAAGGTAATATATCTCATTTTTTATCTAATTTCATTAATATTTATTAAACTATTTTAAAATATGATTTAAAAACTTAAAAATATCTAAAAAATATCAATATTTTTAAGATACCATATTCGAATGATTTTTTAATTCTGAAAGGAATTAGATTTTTCCTTGATGGATGAGTCAAATTTTGAAAAAATAATTACAATGTAATTGTAACATCTCTAGATTTTAAAAATAAAACATTTCTTGACAGTGTATATTACAGACTACACCAAACACAAACAACCCACTAAATATATGAGCATTATAACCTAGCCATTCAATTGATGGATATAATAGTAAAAATTAATTTATGAAATATATATTAATTCCCCACTCAATATAAATTTATTGATAAATGATTATAAAGTTATCAATCAACTTTTTGGAAATTCATATTATTCATCAAAAATATGTTTTCATCAAAATTGTTATTTATTTATTTTTGTGAGAAAAATGTTATAATTATTTTTTGAAAATTTTATAAAATATATTTTTAAAAATAAATATATTTTTTAAAATTAGAATATCAAAATTATCTTAGTGTGAAATTAAATTGTTTTTAAAAAATATTGAATTTATGACAAATAGTAAAAAATAAATAATTTTGTAAAACTATCATTTCTTTTCAATAAATTGAGTTATTTAAAATTACCATTATTATATGAATTTTTTCAAGTAAAATATGTATTGTTTATTTATTTTTAATCCAATTATTTAATTTTAATTGACTCTATATTGAATTTTAGTATAATTTTATTTTTCGTTTTAAAAGTGTGTTTTTTTTTTAAAACTCTTTTAAAGTGCATAATTTTTATCCATTTTAATTAATTTTAAAAACTATTTTTATGAATTTTTTAAATAAAAATTATATAATATATATATACACACGAATTTAAATTCATATCATGGTGATTAATATTCATATAGTTAATATAAAATCACCTTATGCTTCAAAAATATGTTTCCTTGAAAACTGTTTTTTCATCACATCTAAAGGTGTGATTAAAAATTAAATTTTGCCAATTTTGAGAATTTAATTTAGTAAAATTTATTATATATTTTTAATACCCATTATTTATATTATATAATAAGTTTATCCTAATATTTTGGTATAAGGAATAGAGAAAATAGTAAAAATATTTTACTGCAGTTATTGTGAAAACAAGTTTATTATGGGTTAATCCAAAAAGAAAACTGTTAAAATTACATATACACTTCTAAAAAGTTAATTTTATTTTCATATTTCATAATTATATCTTATAATTCATGATAATAGTCTATTTTTTTCATTTTGACTTGTGAAAAAATTGGGTACACCTTTTTATATTCAGAAATTACAAGTGTGTCACTTGCCACACTTATAAAAGGTCACCCCATGTCCTCTATTATTCACTATATAAAATCCTTTTTCTAATACCAATAAATACCCAAATACCTTCATTACTTACCTCAACATGACATAGATCCCCTTATTTTACCAAAAATTCATCCTATGATGGTCGTTGGTTCTAACCAAAGGAGGTTGTCGGAAGAAGAGGTATTGTTCATAACTGTGTGTTTTTATATTATTTATTCTTTAATATCCTTTAAATATTCATTAATTATTTCAATTTAATAACACTATAACACCCCAATATTTCATAGTAAGTTATCTCTTTAAAGTAATTAATAGCTTATATTCCACGCAACACCGACTTGGCTTGCGTTAAACGCATGATTGAGTTTCTTCAAAACAACACATTAGTATTTTAATTGTTTAAATGATATATTTATTTATCAATTAAATATTGTAATATTAATAGTAAAAAATAAATTTTAAATTTTATTTATAATTTTTTCACATAAATAAAACATATTTATAATTAAATTTATGACTTTTGTAAAAATAGTTATATATTTAGAAAAACTATTTTCTCAAAAGAACTACTTTTTATGTACTTTTGTGGACAATAATAAATTTAATTTTAGACACTCCTAAAAATTTAATTTCATAAAATATACATCATTTTTTGAATTCAGAATATCAAAATTAGATTATGGGGAACTTAGAGTATTTTTCTAAAAACATTCAATTTTTTATGAATGGTGAAAAATATTGCATAGTACATAAAAACTGGTTTTTCATTTAAATATTTTTTCTATTAAAAATTTATCTTAAAGTAAAAATAGATACATAATACATATATTAGTACAATTTAAGTTGTTGGAGTCATTTTATAATATTATTATATATATATAATTTTATTGAACCTTTTAAACATCTTCTACCCACCTTCTAAGCACATTTACCCACCTTCTAGGCACATTTGAAAATTAGCATAAAACAAAATTTTACAACTTCTGTGAATTTATTTTCAAAAATTAGATAGAAATGGTTGACATCAGTAAGTAAAATATAGTTCAATAGGATGAAAATAATTTTTAGTGAATAGAAACTTTTGAATTTTATTTACCATGGTTAAAAATAAATAGGGTAATTAAAGGTAAAAATAATATAATAATTACCCCAACACATTTTATAATTCTATTTTATAAGTTTTTTTCGACCAAAATCATCCTTAGGATAAAAATATGAAGCTTTTTTATCTTCTTGGATTAGATTATGACATTTATTATATTTTATTTATAGAAGAGTTAGAAGTGCTAAATTCAAATTTTAATAACTAAACCATTTTTAATATAGAGTTATACATAATATAAATTCAAATATAAATATTCATTATAAATATAAAAATATTTTCAACATCATGACATTTTATTTATAATTTTTAAACATTAAATAATTAAATTTTGTTATGACACAATGTTGATACAGTAATTACCTTATTAATGAAAGAATTAAATAAATGGTATTATAAAAATTAAAATAAATATAATTTGAAAGTTTTGAGGTCATACACGACTTTTCTAGGTGAATATGATATGTTAAGGTTGATTCAATGTATTTTTTAGAAGTAATAAAGTTGTGATGACTTTCACAAATACCAAATACTAAATAGTGTCTAGAATGACATAAATGGGCTTTTAAAACAAATACTATATTATTAAATGATATAATAATCCTAAAAATATATGGTTTAGCCAAATAACATATATAATGATATATATGTAATTAATTAACCACTTTAGGTTCTCTTTTAATTTTATAGTATGTTTATTAACCATGTAATATTAAAATACTAGAAGACATTGTAAAAGTTAAACTATTTAACTAAGAGTTAAATCTAAAAAAAAGGTTAATATGGTGTCATAAATTTTATAAAATATATTTGTTGAGATTTTTTTGATCCAACCCCACCATATACTCTAAATAAATCTATTTGGATCTATTAAAAACCAAAAACTATTTTATAATAAATTAATATTTCATGATTTCCCTAAAGTGCCCCTCAACTCTATTATAAAAGGGTACTTCCCCTTCTCTTAAATTCACACTTCCAAAGCCATTTGGATCGACAAACACTGATCAAATATCTTCCCAACTACCCTTAATTCTATATAGAGGCCTTAATTTGTTCATAAAGTCAGCCTATGGATCCCTTTTGTTCAAATCAAAAGGAATAACCCAAATAAGAGGTAATTATTTCATCACCTCTCTCAAAGTTATTTTCTTCTTCCACTTCATCTTTCATTGTTACATAACAAAATAAGAACTCCAGTACCTTCTACATAATGTGATTTTATTATAAATATGGTACAACCATATTCATTATCTTATCTATCCTATGAATGACAAAGTCACCATACGTGTGTACGTACGGCTTACCGTCTCTACATCGTGGTGTAGTTTGTTATTCAACACTTCACTATTTTTTAATGGTATAATAATGAGTATAATTGATGTAAAAAAATAATATACCATGTTAATGATTCTGTATATATAATATACCATCCAAATCAATATTATTTCACCATCAATAGAATGATATCGTCGCTTGTGCATACGTACGGCTTACCGTCTCCATGACCCAATGAGATTTCATTCCCCATCATAACCACTAAAGAATAATTTTCATTTGTTAATTAAAAATAATGTTTAAGAAATTAATATCATTATTATTATGAATTAAATACATCTTATCCATAAAAAATGACTTACATAAAAAACATATAATGGAAAAAGAATCAGTTAACACCTGAAACAATGATACTTCTTAAATATTGTTAACAAAGAAATATTAAAGGATCATACAATATATAGTTTTTATATATGTGGTTCTTGTATAATTTAATAACAATGATTTAACCAATATAAAGGAGGTTAAATATACCCTTGACTAAAAGAAAGTACAATGTGTGGGTTAATTCCTAAATCTCATTTTTATCCGATATTGTGTATGTGTAAGTATTTACTGGGACACATTTATCCTCCATGTCTATATTTCATAAAAATGTTTTCCAAGCAAATATTTTAAGGATTTATGGAAGTGTCTCTTTAACTAGATCATGATTTTAAATGTTTTAAAGAATTATTTTTCTAAATCTATTTAATTAATGTCCATGTTTTCAAAATGATTTTTAGGATTTATTTATTTAGACATGATTGTTTTAAAATGTTAATTCCTTTAAATAGTTCCAAAGTGGTATGGGACACTTTGATTCAAAAATATATTTTAAATTACTTCCTTTTTAAATGTGTGACTTTTAAATTATTTCACAAAAAAATATGATATTTCTCTCAAAGATTTTTAATAATCATTTTCAACTTTATTAAAATCCTTTAATGGATATTATTCTTGATTGAGGTTGACGTATTATAATACAATCTTTCATATTGTATTGAATGAGTTGTGACATGTTTGACTATGGATGTGCTGTCATTATACCATTCATGGTTTTTGGTTAATGTATTAACACTTCATATGCTAGTTTTAATATGAATGTTTATGTTATGTTTCAACATTTACATATGAGGATTGCATTGGACTTAGTAAGTGATGGGTGGGGCCGGCTATAGCCCCTCGATGCATCGGAAGGTGTCATGAGACAAACTAGTGTCTTGTCGCAAGGCCTTGAAAAAATTTATATTTAATGTCTTGGCACGAATCCTTTAAATTGTGCTTAAGATGTCCAACATTATGCAATCCCTCATTATGAAATTATTTATTACATGTGATTATTCAACTAGTAGATTATACATGTTCATGTTTATATGGTAATTTTTGACTTGTTTCTACCATATTATCTAAAAGTTTTATGTTTAAAAATATGTTTTTTTTATTATTCATCTTGACTTAAATGTTTATAGCTTCCCCTAAATTATTTACCCTTACTGAGAATCTGAGCTCACCCGTTTCTTATATTTTATTTTCCCAGGATTCCAAGAAGTGTATTATGATTGATATGCAGGACTAAGCTGATGTAATAATGGTGTTCTCAAATTATTATTTATTTTTTGTTATATGTTATTAAGTGTAATGTAATATTCATGTATGTAATCTATTTTTCCAAGACATCTAAACTAATCATTCATTCGGGCCTTGATTCTTTATAATCATGATAATGTATTAAAATAATGCACCAGCTTTGGGTAACTGGGATCAGGGCGTTACAGTTGGTATCAAAGAAGTTCAGAAATAACCTTGGAATCTAGATTTAGATAAACTATGATTAGTAAACATTACCTTAAGATAGGCTTTAAGGATTATTATATGAGAAGATCCAAAAATTTTGTTAACATATATATTATTTGGTTTTTCCAAGAAAAATATCCCTCTCTGGATACTACAAGTGGACGTGGTTCTGGAAAAGATGTACCTAGGAGTGAAAACTCTGACAAGGAGTTTCGGTCTTGACCTGGGGTATCCTGGTACATGGCATCAGGCCTTACTGTGCACCAATTTTGTCACTCGTAGGTGATATGATTAGAATAATACATATTTTCTTTACAAACCATTATGAATGATTTATGATTAAATATGTTAGCAAAGAAACCAATGTTAATATTATGAGACTAGATGTGTGTAAATCTTCAATTAATATTGACAGTTTTTCTAGTTTTTGAATTATACATTATGATATGTTCTAACCTACTATATGTTGTCATTTAGAAATGTATCCCAGTATATGGAATGAGAACTCCAGCAATACACATGATCCAAATAGTAAGAAGGATCGTATCTTTCACGGTATTAAGGAAACATTTAGAAGGTAAATAGTCTCCCACATATCTACATCATATGAATAAATAGTATTATGTGATAATAAGATAATTAATGAATTCTTTGAACTCTATGGCTTTGAAGGGAAGAAAGAGAAGAAGAGGATGGTAAAGAAAAAGATGGAAAAAGGGAAGAAGTGAAAGAAGAATTCTTCCACATGTGATAAGTGTGTAAAGAATCACCTTGGTAAATGATTGACGGGAATGGGGATTTGTTATAAATGTAGAGAAAATGGTCATTAAAAACAATTAAAAGGGAAGAAATAAAAAACTAATATTCAGTGTTTCAACTGTAGTGAAATGGGGCATTACAAAAATAGATGTCCTAAGATTCAAAGAAATATAGCTCATAAGAATCAAGGGGATCAAGGTCACGCATAATGTATTAGTACATTTTAAATGGAATAATTAATATATTTGTGCATTTGGATTGAATAATTATGTCGTTTGAGTGTTGTATCAATGATATATAGGTTATATGAATTATGGAAATAAATAATGATTGTACATCAGTACTATTTCATTGGGGATTTGAGATTGTTTGGTACTAATAAAAGTGAATCAATAGCAAGTTAAACTTTTTGTAAAATACATGATTCAGGAAAAGATAAACCTTAATATGGTTCTGATACCAAGATAATTGATTTAGATAAAGTAAATTGGGTATTATTGACATCCTTGGATCTGATTAATGGTTTCTTTAAAAGCTGTTTATACCCTTATTAATGGGAGTTTTCAACATTTTTTGAATTTAAGGTGTATATCAAGTATTTTATGTTTTACATAAGGAATAAAGAATAATGAACCTATTCAATATGGTTTTATGGTAATTCACTTTATTACCATGTTTTAAGAGAATACATGATGAAGTTATTCACATCTATGTTATGTAACCATATTTATAAATTTTGGACTGTGAGTTTGGAAAGAATTATTTTGGATAAGTTTAATGTTTGTAATGGATTAATTTGGGAATTGGATACTATTGTTTATGGTTAAAACATATCTTAAGATTATTTTTGGATTATTATAAAAAGGACAACAAAGAGGTCGGGTGACAACCTGTCGTGTCTGGTAAGGCTGCAAGACTTAAACCCACAACTGAAGGGTGACAAGGGTACATCAACTACCGCTGGACTACGTGTTTTCCTAGTTTTTATAATTTAGTTTTTTAAGTGTTTTGGTAGATGAATTTTATATTCAATTTTTGGAAACATATATGATTAGTTTAAATAGAATATTGTTGAGTTATATTATCTATTGCAGTGAAAGATGTGTTTGTGGTTGAAATTAGTTAAAGGATGGAACTTTACTTGTTAAGTGTTCTCTTTTTTGTTATTCGAGAAATAAATTAATTCTTAAAAGGATATTAAAACCAAAAATGTGTTATCCTAATACAGTATGTTTTGTTGAACCGATGATATTTTGAATCATCATAGTTTTACGGCTTTGACATCCTCAATCTTACATTTATTGTTCACTTTTTTGTGATTAATGACCTCAATCGCTCCTTATAAATATTTACATTTTTCCTCTAATTACGAATAAATTTTATTATCCCAATTTCTGATGTGGTCTTTCCACAAAGGTATTTTCTATTTTCAACATTTTATTTTCAAAGAACAATTTCAAATTGTGAGGACGTAATTTATTGATTGAGGGAAGAATGTAACACCCTAAGATTTCATAGTATGTTACCTCTTTAAAGTAATTTAATATCTTATATTGCACGCAACATAGACTTGGCTTGTGTTATACGCATGATTGATTTTCTGCAAAACAACACATAGTATTATAATTATCTAAAAGATATATTTATTTATAAATTAAATATTGTAATATGAATAGTAAAAAAATAAATTTTAAATTTTATTTATAATTTTTTCACATAAATAAAACATATTTATAATGAAATGTATAACTTTTGTTAAAATAGTTATATATTTATAAAAACTATTTTCTCAAAAGAACTACATTTTATGTCCTTTTGTGGACAATAAAAAAAATTATTTTAGACACTCATAAAAATTTAATTTTGTAAAATATACATTATTTTTTAATATATAATATCAAAATTATATTAAGGTAAATTTTTAGTATTTTTATGAAAACATTCTATTTTGGACGAATAGTAAAAAATAATGCATAGTACATAAAATCCGACTTTTTCATTTAAATAATTTTTTTTAAAAAAATTATCTTTAAGCCAAAATAGATACATAACATATATATTAGTACAATTTAATTCATTGGAGTCATTTTATAAGAAGATTATATGTATAAAATTTTATTGAATCTTTTTAACATCTTTTCCCCACCTTCTAGGCGCATTTACCCACCTTCTAGGCACATTTGTAAATTTGCTTAAAATTTAATTTTATCAATTCTGTTAATTGAATTTAAAAAATATAAGAGACATGGTTGACATCAATAAGTAAAATTTGGTTCAACGGGATGAAAATAATATTTGGTGAATAGTAACTTTTAAATTTTATTTACCATGGTTAAAAGTCAATAGAATAATTAAAGGTAAAAAAAATTTATAATATCCCCAGCACATGTCCTAATTCTATTGGATATGTTTTTATTGACAAAAATAAACCTTAGAAAAAAAATATGATCCTTTTTTATCTACTTGGATTAGTTTAGGACATTTATATTGTTTTATTTAACTAAGAGTTAAAAATGTTAAATTCAAATTTTTATAACTAAACCATTTCAAACATAAGGTTATACATAATATAAATCTGACTATAAATATTCATTAGAAGTATAAAAATATTTCCTACATCATCGTAATTTATTTATAACTTTTAGACATTAAATAATTAAATTTATTTATGACACAATGATGTTGTAGTAATTGCCTTATTAATGAAAGAATCAAATAAATGGTATTATAAATATTAAAATAAATACAATTTGAAAGTTTTGATTCCATACATGAATTTTCTAGGTGAATATGACATGTTAGGGTTTAGTAGATGTTTTATTTGAAGTAATTAAGTTTTGATGATATTCACAAAAACAAAATACTAAATAGTGTCAAAATTGACATAAATGAGGTTTTAAAACCAATACTATTTTATTAACTGATATAATATTCCTAAGAATCAACGGTTCATCCAACAGACTTATATAACAATATATATGTCATTTAGGAACCACTTTATCTTCTCTTGTAATTTTATTGTAATTTTATTAACCATGTAATATAAAAATTCAAGAAGGCATGGTAAAAGTTAAAATATTTAACTAAGAGTTAAATCTAAAAAATAAGGTTAATATGGTGACCTAAACTTCTATAAAACCTTTTTTTTGGATTTTTTGACCCTTAGACACCTTATCCTAGAAATAAATCCATTTTGTGCTATTAGATACCGAAAATATTATTATAATAACTTAATATTTCCATATTTTCTTAAAGTTCCCCTCACCTGTCTTATGAAAGGGTACTTCCCATTCTCTTAAATTCACAGCTCCAAATACATATAGATCTACCAACCATTGATCCAATATCCTCCCAACTACCCTAAATTCAACCTATTTTCCTTAATTTGTTCCGAAAGCCAACCTAAGGAGCCCTTTTGTTCAAATCTAAAGGAAGAACCCAATAAAGAGGTAATTATTTCATCACTGATTTCATAGTTCATTTCTTCTTCCACTTCCTCATACATTGTTGTTTCCATACGAAAATAATAACTCCAGTAACTTTTACATTATTTGATTTTATTATATATATGGTACAAACATATTCATTATCTTATCCATCCTATGATTGAAAAAGCCACCATACGTGCGTACGTACGGCTTACAGTCTCCACGTCGTGGTGTAGTTTTTTATTAATCACTTCATTATTTTTATAGATATAATAATGAGTATTATTGATGTAAATAATAAATATAACATGTTAATGATTATGTATATATAATATAAAATCCAACTACATAGGGTTTCACCATCAATAGAATGATATTTTCACTAATGCGTACATACGACTTACCGTCTCCACGACGCGATGAGATTTCATTCCCCATCATAACCATTCAAGAATAATTTTCATTTGATGATTAAAAATGACTTTTAAGAAATTAATATCATTATGAATATTAATCAAATACATCCTATCCATAACAAACATTACTTACTTAACCAAACATATAAAGGAAAATGAATCATCTAACACCCATAACAATGATACTACTGAAATATTATTAACAAATAAATCTTAAAGGATCATATATGATATCATATTTATGTATGTTTTTATTATATAATATAAAAACAATTATTTAACCATTATATAGTAAGTTAATCATACCCTAGAACAAAAGGACATATTTATCGTCCATGTCCATGTTTCATAAAAATGTTTTCAAAAGGAATATTTTAAGGATTTATGGAAGTGTCAGTTTAACTAGATAATCATTTTAAATGTTTTAATTGTTTATTTTTCTAAATCTATTTATTTAATTTCCATGTTTTTAAAATGATTTTCAAGAATTATTTATATAGACATGATTGTTTTAAAATTTTAATTCCTTTCAAAAGTTTCAAAGTCGTATGGGAAAATTTGATTGAAAAATATCTTTTAAATGAATTCCTTTATAAATATGTGACTTTTAAATGATTTTAGAAAAAAACTTATATTTCTATCAATGAATTTTAATCATCATTTTCAACTATGTCAACATCCTTTAAAGGATATTATTCTTGATTGAGGTTGATGTATTATAATACAATCATCCATATTGTATTGAATTATTTATGATATGTTTGAATGTGGATGTGATATTTTTATACCATTCATGGTTTCTGGTTAATGTATTTACATTTCATATGCTAGTTTTAAAATTAATGTTTATGTTATGTTTCAACATTTTCATATGCGGAATGCATTAGACTTAATATGTGATGGGTGGAGACCTCTATATCCCCTCGATGCATCGGTAAGTCTCATGAGAAAAAATAGTGTCTTGGCACAAGGCCTTGAAAAAATTTTAATCTAAGGTCTTGGCACGAGGCCTTGACTTTCTGGTTAAGATGTCTGGCATTATGCATTCCCTTGTTATGAAATTATTTATTACATGTGATTATTCAACTAGTAGAATATCCATGTGAATGTTTATATGGTAATTTTTGACTTGTTTCTACCATATTATGTTCAATTTTTATGTTTAAAAGGCTCTAGTTTTTATAATACCTCTTTCATTAATAGTTTATAGCTTCTAATAAATTATTTACCCTTACTAGGCATTTGAGCTCACCCCTTTATTATATTTATTTTTACCAGTATTCTTAAAAGGGTATTGTGATTGATATACAGGGTTAACCTAATAGAATAATGGCGTTATCAAAGGATTATTTATGTTGTTTTGTATGTTAGAAAGTGTAATGTAATGTTCATGTATGTAATCTATTTTCAAAGACTGCTAAACTGATCAGTCCTTCAGGACATAATTCCTTGTAATCAGGAAAATGTATTAAAATAATTCACCGGCTCTAGGTAAATAGGGTTGGGGTATTACAAACACTATAATATCCAATATAATTATATTTTATTATTTTTATTTAATAACCTACATCCATCCCATATTCCATCAAATGTAAAACGAAACCATTGTTCGTGTGTATGGTGGAGTACCACCTTGCTAAATGATGTAATTTTTTTTTCTTCATAACCTATAATGGCTTGTTATAATGAGGGATTTTAAGGATATATATTATATTTTTTACATAATTATACTTTTTAAAGTTTCAATTGAATTTATTTTGTCTTGGGGCTTATGATTGAAGAGTTACCAAAGTGGTAGAGACTCAATATTATAATCTTATTTCTTTCAGGATTGTTGATGTTCAAGGTTCCTTTAGAGGCAATAATATTCTCTTATTTTCCTAAACCATATATATTTTATTATCCTTTAGTTATTAAGGTGGTTAACATGTTAAATTTCAATTTACTACCTTATATATTGAAGAAATATCTAGAATATTGTTTATAAGTGATAGTGATCTTATATCATTCTTTTATATCGGGAATTTTTCTCTTCCATAACAATGTTTTATAAAAAATATTAAGTGTTATTTTAAAAACATAAATGATTTCATAAATATTTTTTCATGATATTTTACCTTATTTTAAAATGTTTTAAAAATAAATCTTCTTAACATTTTCCAAACGGTTCACTTTGACTGTCTTTACAAAAGGATTGAAAAGAATGTTAATTTTTAACATTTACAATTTGAATGAAATTTTCTATTTTCATGACCACTCAATGTTTTAAATATTCCTTTTAATGTTTCAAAAGGTTATTTTAAAATAAAATGATTTATTTAATGTTTTATAATGATTTAGTTCTTAAATAAGTGTTTTCAATATGGAAAGGATGTTTTCTACAAAAAATTGGTCCAAGTGGTCTTTCAACGTCATTTTCCAGCTATGATGAAAAACTTTAATGTTACTAAGGTAAAAAAGTTATTTTCCTCATGAATTTTTATAATGATATTTTAATTTTATTTCCACTCATCAATGTTAACATCCCTTGATATTACTTTTTCTCCAATGTGGATATTTTGTAGTGATGTCATCCTCATTTTATCATTAGATGGATTATGATTCTTACAAAGATATTTTCAAGGAACTCGTATATTTTATGTGGGTTAATAAAGTTATTAAAAGATTATTGGATGGTTCTATGAGTTTTATATTGAGATTCAAGATATATTTAATATATTCATGTTATCATTCTTGGAAATTTTATATGAAGGGTTGACCCTCACTATACCTCATGGGTGTGCCCGATATAGCTTATATGATGGGTGCACCTGGATAGAACTTCAATACATTAGGTATGGAAGTTGACCATATAGTTATTCAATTTTTAGTGGTTTTATAAGGTTTTTTAGGGGTTATATGAAGATAATGTTCCAAGATACCAAAACATTTTTTATGCATATTATGTGTATTTAAGGATTTCTTTGATCAAGATCGACATCACATGGCAAAAGATTATTGACTCTTATAAATCATTACATTACTAAATATTTATGGCATGTATCATAATTTATGGTCTAGATATTTATTGGTATGATTTATCTTATTTTATTCTCATCCATGTTGATTATTTCATCAAACCCTTACACTCAAATTTTTCTTACTGATGATATTCATTTTTAAATTCGTGTGTTTTCCCTTACTAAGCATTTGAGATCACAATTCCTATATTTACCTTTCCCCAAGTTATGTTGATTAACATTAAATGAATTATTTATATAAGGGTTTAATTTTTATGATGATTATTATCTAACATAAAATATTAAAGGTAGGGAATCTTGGGAAAATTATGCTCTAGAAGACATCAATATTGTTTATATAAGTGTTTTTCCTAATTCTATAAAACTCTAGACCTAAAATATCCTTGGGTATGTAAGTGATCCAACATTTCCTCTTGATGTTGTATGTTCAGGATAGTAAAAATTGTGTCACCTTCTTCAATATCAATTCAAGAAATTTAATGATCATGTGTTTTAGCACTCGATATGGGTGTGTAGGTTCAAGGCTATTATAGCTGGTATTAGAGATCATTTTTAGAATAATTAAGTGATTAGGATGTTTTAATTTGTGGTTATATTAATATTTACCATAATAGGTATATAATATTAAATATGGTAATAAGTTTAAATTATTAATCACCCCTTTAAAGTTTTTGGTGATGATATATTAAAGTGATTAATGACATTTAACGAGACATTTTATGGAGTTGAAGTATATGTAAATCATTGGTTTAATGTGAAGTAATACATATCATTTTTTGGAAAAAAAATTAAGTTATTTATAACATTTAGGGATTATATGATATTATATATTTAGGTAATTTTGACAATATATGTTTCATTATATAGATTTTCATGAGACTGAAAAGTGATTTTGTGACAAAGTGATTAATTTTATTTCAGAAGAAAGATCGTTATAATTTTGGGTGTGTAAGATGAATGGTATGAGATAACATTTTTGGCTAAAAACTATTAAATATTGATGTTATTGAGGTTATTTAAGATATAGGGTAATTTATTTATGTAATGATTTAGTTTAAATATTAGGTATTATAGTTTAATTTTTAAATATTAATACATTATTTCATCATATGAAGGATTATTCATTTTGAGAATTATCATTCAATGTGCTAACCATTTTGGTTGTGGAAAATTTATAAAGATAGAATAAATATTTGGTTATCCTTTTATGTTTATTTTATCTATTAAAATATTATGTGAGTACTTCAGGCATCAAAAATTTAACTTAAATACTCATCGTTAAGAGAAAAATGTGAGATTGTGGTGGATATTGATTAAAGTATAAAATTAAACTTATCAAATAAGTATATTTTCTTATGTTCTTAGTTTAATTATTAAAGAATTACAATACCTTGTAAAATGACATGGAAAATGAAAATTTTGTCATATTATGTGCATTTAGGATGAAATGATGGTCTTTTCACAATTCATTGGTTTATGGTTTTTTGGATGTTGACCTTTTCATGACCATTCACCTTCATGTAATCAATGATATTTGTCACTACAAATAATTATTTTGGAATTACTCCTTTATTCAATTTCAATATATTCACTTCCAACTAATGTTTTTCAACTTCTAAACCTAGTTATGTGTTGTTCCAGATGACCTTCACACTTCCCTCTCTCTCACTTCAAGTGGAAGTTTTATTAACCCATTATAGGTAGTTGGTTTTCAAAAACAATATTTTTAAATTTCTAAATATTTATCACCAATTTATAATTATAAGGACTTTAATGGTGGGAGAATGTAACGCCCTGGTAATTTAAAAAGAAAAACTATGTTCAATAGCTTATATGACACGCAACACCGAGCATAAACAGTCCATGAAATATATGACCGTTATAACCTAGCCATTAAATTTTGTTTATGAATGGTACTAAATACTTTTAGAAAAATAAATATGAATCTATTACTTGATATGAATTTAAATATAAATTATTAGTAAATATTCAGTCATATTTTAGTAAATTCATTTAATTCATCAAAAATATATTTTCTTTTCAAATAATTTTTGTTGATTTTTGTCATAAAATATTAAAATTGATTTTTTTAAGATTCATAAAATTAATTTTATAAAATGAAATATTTTATTTAAATAATAACATAAATATTATAATAGGTTTGAATATTATTTTTTTTGGGAAAATATTTATTTTTCAATAAATAGTGAAAAATAGAAATTTTTTAAAATTTTCATTTATTTTAAATAAAATAAGTAATTTAAAGGACCCATAGTAATTTTAATTTTATTTAAATTGAAACAATTACTAATTATTTATATTTAAACTAATAAATTTAATTTCAATAAATTTATACTAAATTATAGTATATGCTTATTTTTTATTTAAAACAGGTTTTTCTGAAAACTGTTTTAAAGTGAATAATGTTTTTCCATTTTAATTAATCAAAAAACATCTAATGAGGATTTTTTTAAATGAAATTTATAGAATATATATCCTTAAATATTAATTTAAATATATATAATGAAAATTAATTGTCCAGAATTTAATATAAAATCATCTTATGCTTGAAAAATATGTTTCTTTCAAAATCGCTTTTACATCGCATATGCGGGAGAGATTTTAAATTAATATCTGCCAATTTTTTAATTGAATTTTGTAAAATATAGTCCATATTTGTAATAATGATTATTTATATTATATAGTATGGTTAACTAAGTTTTTTTATAATTAAAAGTGAAAATATTAAATATATTTTACCGTGTTTAAGGTGAAAATGGGATTGTTGGGGGTTAAACTAAAATGATAAGGGTTTAAATAAACTAAAAACATGTATAATTTTATTTTTTGGACATATTTTGGTGATATATAAAATACGTTTTTACATATTTCTGTTACAGATCATGTTGGAATCTGAAAAATGTGGGGACACCTTTCTCTTTTCAAAAATTAGAAGTGTGCCACTCACCTCACATATAAAAGGAAACACTCTATCCTCTACTATTCACACCTTAAAATCCATTTTTATTCGTAAATCCATAAAAAAATTCATTACTTCCAAAATCATGATATAGGTCTCATTTTTTTATCAAAAATCCAGTCTACAACTTCTTTTGTTGTTAACCAAAGGACGTTTTTCAAATAAGAGGTGTCGTGATTAACCAAGCATTTTTATTTTATTTCTTCTTATACCTTATTAAAATATTATTAAATTATGATAATATAAAAACACCAGGGACTTAAATATACTAATATATAATTATTTTAATGTCATAAAATATATACATCCCCTCTTCTATCAAACTGGAAATGAAACTATTGTTCATATGTAGGACAGACTACCACCTCACAAACCGATATAATTAATTTTTCATCATCGCCACTCACGACTTCTTATATTGATGGATATAAAATATATATGTGTTATTTCTAAATTAATTATACTTTTCCAATTATTATATCACATATAACTTCATGTTTTCCATTATCTGGGGGATACGATAATGTCACTCATGTGTTTGGTGGACTACAACCTCGCGAAGCGGTGTGATAATTTTTCTCACTAGAGCTTTTCATGAAAGGTAATAAAGATATAGTTAAAGAATATATGTGATATATATATATATGAAAAAATAATTATATTAATTACATATTTATCATTCTGAAAAGATAATATATCATTTTATTTCAAACCTTTCCACTCACTGGAAAAATGATAACATCATTTATGCGTGCGTGTGGACTACCGCCTTCACCAAGAGATGCGATTACTTTTTCACCACCACATCACATAGATGATATATCTAAGTATATTTAAATAAAAAGTGTGGAATTTATGAAATTATTATCATTATTTAAAGATAAAATAATACTTAAATTCTTTTCATAAGGATTATTGAAAAATAGAAAGTTTATTCAAGTGTGTGTTTGACCTATCATCTCCATGATTATAACGCAGATTGTTTTTTATAATCATATAGAATGATTGGTTTTAAAAGTATAATTTATGAATAAATATGATAACTATTTCATGATTATTTTTTTATATATTTTGAAACAATGAACACTTTAAGCATGGTCAACAGAACGAATCTGTTTTGAAACAATGAATTGAACGTCCTCAAACCCCTCAAAATGGACTTAACTAATTAAGTATTTAAATATAAAATAAAAATAAATTTATTAAATTTTTTATGTATAATATATTTATCCTGTAAAATTTTTGTAATAAATAAAATATTTTATAAAAGTTTATTATACCGTATTTAATGGATATGGATGGAAATTCAAACTCAGGGTAAGGGTTATCAACTCAATTTCCCATAATTGGTGAATATTATAAGGTTATGAACATAATTTAATTTATATTGTGTATATAAAACCATTTTACATGTTATATCATAAATTATTCATAATTAATGGTATTTTAGGTTTCTATTTTAATTATTTCATCCAAGCGTACTTGACATGAAAGTTACCACGTGATAAAGAATTTTTTAAATAAATTTCCTTTTGTTGGGTTATAACTCTTCTTCATTCACATTGTTATGTTATGATTATGTGTTAATTTATATCTATATTTTTTTATTCTGCTTTTTTAATTTTTTATATAAATTAATCACACATAATTACTCCATTGATAAATGATTGCGATGTCGTGACATACCAAATTGTTAGTGATTTAAAGAAGATTTTGCAGTCTTGATATCACCCTAGGTCATCTCCGAAGGAGTGTTGGTGGATTTAGTGTGTGCGTTTTTAATAAGAAGTACTAAAATAGTGGTGATTTTGAAAACATTTTTAAGAAAATAACTTAACTTAACGACTTAAATAGTTGATAGAATAAGGTGGTGATATAAGAATTATGAGAGAAAGAGATCACTTCAAGTTCACTACACATCATGGATTGTTCATTGTTCTGAAAATTTAACATGGTTTTGTTTAATTATTTGGTTGAGGTTTTTCAAGATCTTGATTCCCCTCTTGCCTCTAAAAACGTTGCACAAAGTACAAACCCTTGACACAAAAATCGTGTTGTCAAGGTTTGGACTTAAAGAATATATTAAAGGATACCAAATCGTACTAATATATTTTGTATGTGTGACATAATAATTATTCTTGTGTTGCCCAATCGGAACATCCCATGTTTCCCACTTGAATTTTCAACCCAAATAGTGTTGAAATGAAAAAAGGTTCACTTAATTAAACCCAAGAAATGAATTCAGAGGATAAAAATGTTTAGATAAAACATAAGTGAAATACTCCAAAAATATATTACACAAAACCAGTAGAGTATCAAGTGTCAAAACACTATCCCAAGTATGTGTAGGTCCCTCGAAATGATCGTCCACCGTTTACCTCACCATCGAGAGGAGGAGAAGGCTCGGGTGGAACTTCGCCTTAATCCTTGATCACCATATGAGGATAGAGGCCTCTATGAATTCCAATGTGATGAAATGAATACTCCAGGACTTCATATCGGTAGCACTTTACTTCTGGTTTGAACTTACAAATGAGGTGCCCTTTCTGCCTTTTTATAGCCAAAATGGGACATGGTTTTGGGCACCCTGTTTTTGATATCCCACTTGTGTCTCATTTTGGGAATATTATAAAGCCTTATCATGGCTTTACAAAAAGTGAATATTTGTTTTCCATACTCTTTAATGTCTCCCTGTCAAATTCGTAGGCCATTAGACAACCGGATTGGGAGATATGGTCAAAATACCGAAACAAATATTTGAATTCAGGTAGATTCTATCCCTTAGAAAGAATGGTTCATATTGGCCAACATATGGCTGAATTAGGCTTCGGTTTCTTAATACGAGTTGTATCCCATAATGTTATGGAGAGGACCACAAAGTTTTAGCCACTTTGGATGCACCTGATTTGTATAATATGAAAAACATTGGACATATGTCCATGGGATTCCATACAGTTTGGCCCATTTTTCTTCTGCATGATCTCTTGGCCTCCAAATCACCCCCACCTTCAATGAAAATATCAAAACAAGTATAATTACCCTTTTTAACAGTGGTATAAATTAATTCATTTAATAAAACATGAAGTGAAATTTATTATTATATTTTTAATATTCATTACCAAACTAGTTTAAAATAGCGGTGTAAGGGTGGAATTGAATAGTGAATCGATATGTGATCCCACCCCCGCACCTAAACATTTTCACTCCTGGGAAAAGTCGCATATAAAAAAATGATGTATGTATATATTCCCAACATCGTGAAGATTTAACATTTGAGGAATTTTAAATAATTAAATTAATGTGATCAATTCACGAACCACGCCAAGGAGTTCTTCCTAGAGAAAATAGAAAAAGATGTCTCATAAATCATATCACAATGAAATTCAAAGAGATTCATGACACCAAATTGAGAAAGAAATTAAAAATTCAATCATTCCACTAACTCTCCACGTGTGTGTGTGTGAACACCATTACATGTTATTCTTTCCACTTTTTATCCAATAAATATAGGTTATTTTAACATTATTCAGCTTTAAATGATTTTTTTTTCACCGAACCTTCCCTACATTATTTGAAATCATATTTCAAGACCCACTCACTTAAGCATTCCCAGAAGTCAAACCATAATCTCTCAAACTAGATACCCCCATATGTTGCACATTTCATCACTCCTCTCGTTTATTTTTTTTAGAAGTTTCATTTGTAAAAAATATCACACTCATCTCTCAACCCTTGTTTGATCTCCTCAAAACACTAATTGCAATAGTTATAACAAGATCAAAGGTTGATGAGGAGTGGTTTCTAACCTTACCAAGATACAACCCAATTTTTTTTTAGGGCGTACAACAATCAGACGTTAGGTACACATGCATAGGTCAATCTGGTATAGTAATGAAAAAAAATCGGATATGGAATGTACTTATGGAAATAGCATTTAAATTTCAAAAATATTAACCTAAAAGATATTTACATTATATTAAGTAATAAATATTCACACTTTGTGGTTTGGTGCAAAAATGTGTGGAGATATTATTGACACATTTTTTCCAAATGCTACTCACACAAGAGGCATCAATCATCTCAAATGTTACACAGTGATACAACAATTTATATCATTGACAGAAACCCAATACACTAAAAAATCACATAAAAACATTCATTCCAAATTATAGATAGGTTTTTTTATCAAATGTTAAATCAAAATGGAATCAAAAATTTCAACATGCATTTTCAGTAAGCTCCATGATTTGGTTACCATAAGGGAGGGGAAGTAAAAATACAATAAAGAAAGCGAAAAAGAGAAGAAATAAAAGGAAAATAAAAATCTTAATGAACCCAGAAAGATGGGGAAAATTGAAAATACCATAAAGAAGGAAAAACGAGAAGAAATAAGAAAGATGATGAAAATCCTAATGAACTTGACAAGATGGGGAAAAGTGGAAATACCACTAAGAAGTAAAAGAAGAGGAGAAAGAAAAAAAGATGATAAAAATTCCTAACTAACCTAGGAATGTACCCATCCCCCCACACCTAGAATGTTCATTGTCCACATTGCAATAATTGATAATGTGGGAAGGATGGATAAAAATAGGTGTGTTTCATTGTTATGTTGCTTCTTGAATATGGAGTTCCTCTATCAGGAACTCTGAAAGGGCTTCGTGGAAGTGCTTCACCCACTGCCCATTGACAGTAAATATTTTCTTGGTTTCTTCATTTTGAACCTAAAAAATGCCAAATGGTGATACATTAATAACAGTCTATGGGAGAAACCAGTGGGAACCAAGCTTACATTGATGCAACTTAATCCCTTCCTTATGAAGGAGGACCTTCAACCCAATGTGAAACTAACGATGAAGTATAAGAAGGTCGTGGGAAGCCTTGGTTTGATCCTTATAAATCTTGGAGTTTTCATATGCATCTCTTCTCATTTCCTCCAACTCTTGAATCTACAACTTCCTTTGAGAACCTGCACCATAAATATTAGAATTGTGTTGTTTGATGGCCTAGTAGGCCTGGTTCTCAATCTCAATAGGTAGGTGAAAACTCTTTCCAAACATAATACTATAGGGTGACATTCCAATGGGAGTTTTGGAAATAGTATTATAGACCCATAATTATAGTTCCAGTCGATGACTCCAATATTTTGTATTGGTTAGAACTGTTTTTTCATGAATCAGTTTTACCTATCTATTTGAAACCTCGGCATGACCATTAGTCTATGGGTGATATGCAGTAGACACTCTATGACCGATCCCATACCGACGTAAAAGTGATTTCATTGCTTGGTTGTAGAAATGATAACCCTGGTCACTAATTATAAACATTGGTAATCCAAATCTAAAATGATCTGAGTTCTCAAAAATTACACAACTATTTTGGAATCATCTTTCCTTATGGCTCAGGACTCTACCCATTTGGACACATAATTGACTTCCAAAAGAGTGTATAATTTTCCAGAGGAATTAGGAAATGGACCCATAAAGTCAATTCCCCGAACATCAAAAATTTCATGAAAGATCAACGGTTATTGTGGAATTTCATTTCTTTTATAGAAATTCCCCATTCTTTGAGAATGTGGACAATATTTTCAAAAACCATGGGCATATTGAAAATTTGTAGTCCAAAAGAGACCAGAATCAAGGACCTTATGAGCAGTATGTTGGAGACCAAAGTGTCCCCCATAGAAAGAGTGTGACAGAATCTATGGACAGACTGAAACTCACTATCGGGAACACAACACCTAAGGACTTGATCACTACATGTGTGCCAAAGGTAGTGGTCATCCTAATTGTACCAACGAGACTCATGTTTTAGACGACTAGCTTGGTTTTTATTGAAATTATTAGAAATTCAAGATACTACCAAATAATTTACAATTTCAGCATACCAAGGAATAACATCTTACACTCGGTTCAATTTCTCATTGGGAAACATATCATTTATATGAATACATGGGGATGAGTCAATGTCTGTGGATAGGGGAATACTAATAATATGGTTAGCCACCACATTCTCTGATCCTTTTTTATATCTAATTTTTAGATTAAATTATTAAAGGAGGAGCATCCAGTGAATGAGACACGGCTAGGATTCTAGTTTCTGAAGGAGATACCAAAGGGTTGTATGGTCTGAGAACACCATGACTTTGGACCCCATAAGGTATGACCTTAATTTGCCCAAGGAAAACACAATGTCAAGGAATTATTTCTCAGTTGTGGTGTATTTTTCTTGGGTAGGGTCCAAAATATGTGAGGCATAGGCAATTACATGTGGATCTTAATCGGCCCTTTGTGACAAGACTACCCCAACTGCATACTTAGAGGCATCACACATGAGCTCAAATAGTAAATACCTCCGAGGTGGTTGGATTACTGGGAGTGATGTGAGACTCCATATTAACTTATTAAAATCTTCCTTATATTCTTTATCAAAAACAAATTCTTTTTCTTTTTAGATTAATCATGAGAGGGGAACTGTAATTTTACTAAAGTAATGAATGAAATGACGGTAAAATCGAGCATGACCTAGGAAAGACCGCATATACTATACATTTTTGGGGAATGGTAAAGAAGAAGTGACATCCATTGTTGATTTGTCTACTTGGATACCATCCCCCGAAATGACATGACACAAAACTATACCTTTTCGCACCAGGAAATCCAATTTCTCATAATTTAATACAAGATTCTTTTCAATGCTGTGATGTAGGACTAAACCAAGACCATTTAAACATTCATCAAAATAGGATCCATAAACAGTGAAATCATCTATGAAAACTTCCAGGCAATTAACCAGGTAATCTGAAAAAATACCAACCATGCATCTCTAGAAAGTACCTGGAGCATTGCATAGACCAAATGGCATCCTTCTATATGCAAATGTGCCCAAGGGGAATGTGAAGGTATTATTTTCCTAATCCTTAGGGGCAATATGGATCTAAAAGTATCCAGAATACCCATCAACGAATTAGTAGTGGGACTTAACTGCTAGCCTCTATAGCATTTGGTCAATGAATGGTAAAGGGAAATGTCCATTCCTTGTGTATTGTCTTAGTTGGAGATAGTCTATACAGACACGCCAACTATTCTGCACACATGTTGGAATCAATTCATTGTTTTCATTTTTATTATAGTAAGGCCAGTTTTTTTAGGAACTAATTGAACATTATTGACCCATTAGTTGATAGAGATGGGGTAAATGATTCTAGCAGCCAATAATTTTGTTACCTTCTTTCTCACAACTTCTAGGAGGTTTGGGTTCAGTCGGCATTGTGGTTGCCTCACTGGTTTAGCCTCATTATTTAATAAAATATGATCTATACAAATTGATGGGATAATACTAGGAATATCAACAAGTTTCCATCCAAAAGCTAGTTTATACTCCCTCAAAAGTTCAAGCATTCTTAATCCATGCTCAGGAAGGAGTGAACTAGCAATGATGACAGGAAACTTGTTTCCATTCGAAAGATATGAATATTTTAAATCTTGAGGTAGTTTTTCAGTTCCAATTCAGGTGGATTTTTAATTTATGGGAGTGTGTGTGAAAGTGAGAGGTTACTGATCTAATCTTACTGCTCAATGGTATCATCCTCATATAAGGAATGAGATTTTACAAGCTTAGCAGTATCATCGATGGTCATTGGATCATCAGTGTTCAAGAAATCATCAATCAATAAAAATGCATGGCACTTTTCTAGACCGCAACAACAATCAATTCCAGAATCATTTCCTATCATTTCTATCAATGAAGGGGGGATCAGGAGAATGAAATGAAGTTTTCTCAAGGGAAGGTAGTACACCTATAGAATTAAAAGAGAGAGAGAATGTTCTTCTGAGGGGTGCTTCGTTAAATCAAGGATATTAAAGTGGAAAATGTCACCACCAAACTCTATATATAATGTTCCATTATGGACATTAATTATGGTTTTGGAGGTTTTCAAGAAGGGTCTCCCCAATATAATTGGGGCATGTCCATTCATCGTATCATCCTCCATTTTAAGAACATAAAAGTCAGCAGGAAAAATTAAATTCTAAAACCTCACAAGAACTTCCTCTAACGAACCAGAGGGGTGTGTGGTACTCCTGTTTGCCAGTTGAACAAAAATTCCAATGGGCTTCAGTTCCCCGACCTTCAATGTCGAGTAAATGGAGTGAAGAATCACATTTATAGAAGCACCTAAATCAAAAATAGAATTAGAAGAAGAATACCCCCTATGGTGCACGGAATTGAAAATGTTACAGGATTGTTGTACTTAGTGGGAAGTGATGGCTCTATCAATGCTAAAACATTCCTCCCCAAGCTTACTTTTTCATCACCTTGAATTCACCTTCACTGTGTACACTTCTCCTTTGAAAACTTGGAGTACAATGGATTTTTCTTCACGGCATCAATCAAGGGAATGTTAAACTGCACTTTTTTGAATGTTTCCAATATTTTCTTATCAAATTCATTTTACTTTTTTTTCTAGGTTGGTTGGACCTTTGGGATATGGAATACGAATGGTTTTTCTAGGTGACTCATCAAAAGACACACTCTTTCATTTTGAATGGATTTTCTCAGGACGAGGACTTTCAAAATTTGGAAAATTTTTAAGGGTTGGGATGGATGTTTCTTCAAGAGGGGATGACTCTAATGGAGGATTTATCTGTTTTCCACTCCTAAGGGTGATGGTAAAAACATTTGCATTACCTCTAGGGTTGACTAATGGTTGATATGTTTGTTTACCTTACCCCTGACTTTGAATTTCACCCACTGAGTTAGCTAGTTGGCCTAATTGGGTTTTTAGGTTTTGTATGGCTGCTTGGGTAGTCTGTTGCAATTTGAGATTATTGAAGCCATTTGTTTCATCATTTCTTCAAGGCTAGTCTTAGGTTTTGGAGGGGCGGTTATAAAGGCCTTTGGGTGGTTGAGGATTTATGGGTGGTGGTGGATGACTACTCTTCCCTTGTTGGTTTCATGGTTTATGAGGCTGGTTTGAATACCCCCCATTTCCTATAAGCTTGGTTTTTTTTCAACCTAGGGTTTGATGGATAGTAAGGTTATTTCCTAAAGGGTTGGTTATAGGTGCGTCTTGGAAATATTTCCTCACAAATCTCATAATTTTCTTTCAATTGGGGGCATTGGTCAGAATAATGGGTTTCAGAAGAGAATATTTCACAATGGATGGGTGGAGGAGATTGGTATTTCCCTTGGGAAAGTGTTAGTTGTCAAAGAAGGGTACTTACCTCTTCAATATTTGTGTCCACCTTTTTCTCGAATATAGTACTTTTGACCTCGTGGAAACCGTGAATGGGTACACTAGACCTTGAACCGAATTGTTTAGTATTTTGAGTCGTGTTCTCAATCAGGGTTTTTGTAGGAATCGGGGTCTTATCTACCAGTTCACCACCTACAGTAGCATCAATCATGTTGTGCTCAATTGTTATTAAACCTTCACAAATATATTTTATCAAATTTTGATTGTTTATTTAGTAGTGTGAAAAACATAAACATAATATTTTAAATCGTTCCCAATATTCATAAAGTGTTTCCACTTGAGGTTGTCTTATTCCACATATTTCTTCCCTTATTATTACAGTTCGAGAGTCTGGGAAATATTTTTCAATAAAAATGTGTTTCATGTCTTCCCAACCTCTTGTTGGGGAATTAAGATAATAAATTTAGTCTTTTGTAGTGTCTTCTAATAAAAAAGGGAATTCCCTTAACTTTACTTGTACTTCATCCACATTTTCATGTTTTAATATAGAACTCAGAGTATGAAATTCTTTTAGATGCTTGTGTGGATATTCTCTAGGAAGTCCATGGAATCTTGGTAATAAATGAATTAAACCAGATTTTAGTTCAAAATTGGGTTCCTCTCCTTATAATTTAATTTATGTGGCTTGGATATCGACATCAGGTGAGTTTAGTAATTTTAGTGTTCTATTGTTTACCTCCATTTTATACAAATTTATTTTAGTTTTTATGTTGGTTCCAGAAGAAGAAGAAGAAGAAAGATCAAGATGAGTTTTTATGTTTTATGTATCCTCCTTCAAAGGTTCTTCTTGTGTATCTCAGGGTCATTGAAGTAAGATCATATCCATTTCAGGTTCGAAAGGAGGTAAATCTTACGGATTTGAATACATCATGAACCTAACCTACACCAAAAAAATACCATAATACAAAAGGAATCAATAGGTAAATAAATATTCAAAAAAATTACAAATATCTTATCAAAAACACACACTAAAAACTAAAGTGATCCCCGGCAACGGCGCCAAAATTTTACCACACTGTCGTGAAACATCATATTGATAGTGATTTAAAGAATATGTTTCAGTCTAGGGTAGATCCTAGGTCATATATCAAGGGGATTTGGTGGATTTAGAGAGTGAATTTTTAAATAGTTTAATAGTTGATAGAATAAGGTGGTGATTTAAGAATTATGAGAGAAGGATATCACTTCAAGTTCACTACACATATTGGATAGTTCATTGTTCGTAATATTTCACATGTTTTTGTTTAATTCGTTGGTTGACGGTTGTCGATATCTTGATTCCCCTCTTGCCTCTAAAAACGTTGCACACAGTACCAACCCTTGACACAACAATCGTGTTGTCAGGGTTTGGAATTAAAGAACATATTAAAGGCTACCCAATAATACAAATCTATTTTTTATGTGTGATAGAATGATGATACCTTTTTTCCCAATCAGAACAACCCAAGTTTCCAACTTGAAATTTCAACCCAATCGTTGTTGAAATGAAAACTGGTTCACTTAATTAAACCAAAGAAATGTATTCAGAGGAGAAACATGTTTAGATAAAACATAAGTGAAATAATGAACACACGAATTACACAAACCAGTATAGTATCAAGTTCTAAAACTCCCTCTCAGGTATGTGTAGCTCTCTTGAAATGATCATCCACTGTTTCCCTCGCTGTTGAGAGGAGGAGAAGGCTCGATTGGAACATATCCTCCATCCATGAACCCCTTATGTGGATAGATTCCTCCAGAACCTCAAGGTGATGAAGTGACTACTATAGTACATAAAATTGGTATCACTTA
Source organism: Viscum album (assembly GCA_963277665.1). Taxonomy (NCBI): domain Eukaryota; kingdom Viridiplantae; phylum Streptophyta; class Magnoliopsida; order Santalales; family Viscaceae; genus Viscum; species Viscum album. The sequence continues at coordinate 1,841,609,358 of OY728132.1, read as the reverse complement.
ACTTCTAGTTTGAACTTACAAATGAGGTTCCCATGGAGCCTTTTTATAACCAAAATGGGACAAGGTTTTGGGCACCCTATTTTTGAATTACCAATTGTGTCTCGGTTTTGGAATAGTATAAATCCATATCACGACTTTACCAAAATTTAAGAGTTGTTAGCCGGCCCCTTGACTATTTATCTGTAGAATTTGGAGGCCATTAAACAATTTTATTGGGAGATATGGTCCAAATACTGAAAAAAACTTTTGAATTTGGGCAGATTTATTCCCATAAAACGAATGGTTAGGATGGGCCACCAGATGGATGAATTCGTCTTCGGTTCCTTAATAAGAGTTATATCCCACGAGTTTTGGAGAGTAAAACAAAGTTTCATCCCATTTGGATGCACAAAATTAGTGTACCATTCAAAACAGTGGATAGAAGTCCATGGGATGCCATGAGGTTTGGTCCATTATTCTTCTGGATGATCTTCAGGCCTCCAAATCACCTCCACCTTCAATGAAAATATCAAAACAATTATAATTTTCCTTTTTAATAGTGATAAAAAATTAATTCATTGAATAAAACATGAAGTGAACTTTATTATTATATTTTGAATATTCATTACAAAACTAGTTTAAAACAGCGATGTAAGGGTGGAATTGAATAGTGAATCACTATGTGACCAATTAACTCTCAATTCAATGATCTAATCTTTGTAAGGGTTATTCTTATTATATTTTCTTTATTTGGTACATATGTTGATGTTAAGCACCCAAATTCTTTTATGAGGTGTATATATTGACCCTTTGATATGTAAAATCATGATTTTTTTATTTTATTTTTTATTTAATGTTTTATTTGAATTTATCCTTTCATGAGGCTTACAATTGAAGAGTTACCAAAGAGAAAATGGCTTTATCTCTCAATCTCCTTTATCTTGGGATGGTTTCTGTTTGAGGTTACTTTAAAGGAAATCATATGCTCTTATTTATTTGAACTATATCTATTTTATTATAATATATTTATGAATTTTTTTAGCATATTTAATTTCAATTTCCTCCCTTATTTATTGACTGAATATCACGAATTTTGTTTTTAAGTGATATTTATCTTGTGCCTTTATTTTAAACCAATAATATTTATCTTCCATATCAATGTTTCATAAAAATAATTCAAAAGTTTTATTTTAAAAAAATAAATTATTGCCTAAATATATATTTCCGGATCTCTCACCATATTTTTAATGGTTTTAAAAAGAAAAATTCTTAACATTTTCCAATTGAGTCACTTTGACTCCCTTTACAAAATCTTCAAAAAGAAAGTTTATTTTTTACATTAACAGAATGAGTGGAATTTCCCATCATGAAGAGCAATCGATGTTTTAAAGACTTATTTTTAAGTTTCAAAGGTTATTTTAAAAGAAAATTTTTTCTTTAATGTTTGATAATTTTTTAGATTTTGAACATGTGTTTTCAACATGGAAAAGCTATTTTTCTAATGAAATTTTTGAAGTAATATTTCAAAATATGATTCCATATGATATGAAATTTTTTGATGTTACTCAAGATAAAAGGATATTTCACTAAATAAATTTCTAATAATATTTTAATGGTATTTACATTCATCGATTTCATCGACCATTTATATTACTTATGCTCCACTAGGGATATTTTGTAATGATATCGACCTCATTCTATAGTTGGATGGATTAAGATTGTTAAAAAGATATTATCATGGAACCCGGTCCTTTTTTATGGGTTAAAAAAGTTATGAAATAATTAATTGTTTTTTCTATGATTTTTTTGATGATATTCATTCCCTTTGTACTTTATTTTGTTATTTTTCTTGGAAATTTTTTGCGAACGGTTGAGACCCATTATAGCTCATGTGTGATCCAGATGTACCTTATATGATGGGTATTTCTAGATATAACTCTAATGGATTAGGAATAGAAGTCATACGAATGGTTATTTCATTTTTAAGGGTTTTATAAGGTTTCAAGGAAAATATTTTTCCAAGATACCAACACATTTTCTTTATGTTTGTTATGGGTTTTTAGTGGCTTTTTTTATCAAGCTTGACACCACATGGATCATGATTATTGATTTATATAATGCTTTCCTTTGTAAATTATTTTTCATGATTTATGGTATAGGTATTAATGGGTATGATTTATCTTATTTTTTTCTCATCTAGTTTGGTTATATCATCGTACCCATATGTTCATTTTTTTAATCAAATGACATTCAATTGGTAGTGATTATATTTTTCCATACTAAGCATTTTATATCACCCTAATTATGATTCATTTTCCCTGGGTTAGGGATAATTATGATAAATTAATTATACATGTAACACCCCAAGAATCCACGGTACGTTTCCCTTGGAATAATGCAACATCTTGCATTGTACGCAACTTCGAGATTCTAACACACTACGACCAATCAAACTAGCTGCTATGAATAGTAATACCTAATTTTTGAAATTTTATAAATTTTATTATTCCAAATGGACTTCATTTTGGAATTCTGAATATCAAAATTAACTAAGGGTGAATTTTTTGTATTTTTCGGAAAACTTTCAATTTTTGATGAATAGTGAAAAACTCTACGTTATCGGCTAAAACCAACTTTTTATTTAAATAATTATTTAATTAATTTAAATTTATTTTAGTTAAACATAAATACATAATACCTATATATGTTCAGTTTAATTCATTGGAGTCAGTTTATAATAAGTTTAGATACATATAAATTTTATCGATCTTTTTAACGTCTTTTACCCACCTCCTAGGAGCATTTTCAAATTTGCATAAAACAAAATTTTACCGATTCTGTGATTAAAATTTCAAAAATCCGAGAGAAACGGTTAATATCAGTAAGTAAAATGTGGTTCAATAAGATGAAAATAGTTTTTGGTGAATAGTAACTTTTGACTTTTATTTACCACGGTTAAAAGTAAATAGGATACTTACGGGTAAAAATGATATCATAATTACCCTAACACATGTTCTAATTCTATAGGATTTTGTAATTCGAACAAAAAACCATAGGAATAAAATATTATCCTTTTTGGTCCACTTGGATTAGATTAGTACATTTATTATTATTTTATTTAAGGAAGTGTTAAAAGTTTTAAATTTAATGTTTAATAAATAGACCATTTTTAATATAGGATTATACACAATATAAATTTGACTATAAATATTAATTAGAAATCTAAAAATATTTTCTACATAATGGTATTTTATTTATAATTTTTAGACATTACATAATTTAATTTATTTATGACACAATGATGATGCAGTAATTACTTTATTAAAGAAAGATTAAAATAATTGATATTATAAATATCTAAATAAATGTAATTTGGGAATTTTGATGAATTCCACTAATTTTATAGGTTAATATGACTTATTAGGGTTTATTAAATAATTTTTTTTTGAAGTAATCATGCTGCTATGAGTTTTCACAAATATCAAATACTAAATAGTGCCAAAATTGACATAATTGAGTTTTTAAAAAAAATACTATATTATTAATGGATATAATATTCCTAAAAATATAAGGTTCCAAAAAAGGACTTATATAAGGTTATATATATTAATAATGGATCACTTGGGGTTCCCTTGGAAGTTTATAGTAATTTTATTAAACATATAATATAAAAATACAAAGAGACATGGTAAATGACAAACTATTTAACAAACAGTTAAATCTAAAAGATAAGTTTAATATGGTGACCTAAACCTGTATAAAACCTATTGGTTTAGAGGTTTTAGACCAATATACACCTTATACTTTAAATAAATCATTTTGGATCCATTAGAAACCGAAAATTATTTTATTATAAAATAATATTCCAAGCTTCTCCTAAAGTGACCCTCACCTCTCTTATAAAAGGGAACTTTTCCTTCTCTTAATTTCACTCTTCCAAAGCCATTTGGCTCGGCCAAACCCTACCCAAATATCCTCCCATATTTACTCCCTTCATTATAGAGGCCTTCCTTTGGTCACAATGCCAACCTAAATATCCCTTTTGATCATATCAAAAGGAAGAACTCGAAGAAGTGGTAAATATTTCATCACCTCTTTCAAGTTATTTTCTTCTTCCACTTCCTATTTCTTTGTTGTTTATATTCTAAGATAATAAATCTAGTATCTTCTATATACTATGTTGTTTTTATAAAAATGGTACAACCATATTCATTATTCTATCCATCATATGAATGACAAATTCACCACACGTGTGTACGTACAGATTACCATCTCCACAACGTGGTGTAGTTTGTTATTCAAACAATTAATTAATTTGATGGGTATAATAATGATGTATAATTAATGTAAATAATAAATATAACATGTTAATGGTTTTTAATATATGGTATAACATTAAATTATATACGATTTCACCTTCAATTGAATGATATTGTCGCTCGTGCGTACGTTGGGATTACCGTCTCCACGAACGTGATGAGATTCATTCCCCATCGTAATCATTCAAGAAAAATTTTCATTTGATGATTAAATATAATGTTTAAGAACTTAATATCCTTCTGGATATGAATCAAATACATCATATCCATAACAAACATGGCTAACATATCAAAACATATAAAGGAAAATGAATTAGTTAACACCTAAAATGACAATAATACTAAAATATTATTAAAAAAGTAATTTTAGAAGATAATATATGATATCATATTTACTTATATGGTTATTTTATAATTTAATAACAATGATTTAACTATTATTCAAGAGTTTAACATACCCTCAACCAAGGAAATGTTAAAGGTAATTGTTAATTTCATAATCTCTTTGTTATCTGAGGTTGTTTTTACGTAAGTATCTACTAGGACCTCTTTATCATCCACATACATGTATTCATAAAAATGTATTTCAAATCATTTTTACTATTTACTATACAATGGGTTAATGTCATTTATACCCTTATTTGAACTTATATGTTTTGAAAGGAATCTTTGCATCATTTTTCAAATAATGTAGTCTATGACTTTTTCGACAAAATTAAGGTAAGAATGTCTTTTTTTAACTTATACAGCGGGTGCGGCTATTTTCTTCCACTATAACATCATCAAAGCATCCCTTACAAGATTATAAGAATATTTTCAAAATAAATGTTTTCTTTTATAATTATATGAAAATGAAATGATTTCAAAATAGAAAGAGATGTTTCTCTAAAAAAAAGTTTTGATTTTATCTATGTCAACATCCTTTGATCGATTTTAAGCTTGTTTGAAGTTGATTTATTATGATACAAAACAACCATATTGTATTGAAGGTTATGTGATATGTTTTACTGTGGATGTGTTATTTTTACACCAATCATGGTTTATGGATAAAGTATTTCTATTTCGTATGCTAGTTTTAATATGAATGTTTATTTATGTTTAAACCTTTTCAAATGAGGAATGCATCGGACATAATTAGTGAGGGGTGGAGACCGCTATAGCTCCTCAATGCATCGGTAGGTCTCAAGAGACAAACTAGTGTCTTGGCATAAGACCTTGGAAAAAAGATTATTTTTAGTCTTGGAACAAGGACTTGTCTTTGTGGTTATGAAGTATGGCATTATGCATTCCATCATTATGAAAGTGGATAATGAAATTGCATGTGATTATTCGACTAGTAGAATATCGATCTGAAAAAATAAATTGAATTATTTGATTTTATCTTTTCTATATTATGCTGAAGTTTATGTTTAAAAGGATTTTGTTTTAGTGCTATACATTTCCTTAAATATTTATTCTTATTTATGAATGTTTGTGCTATATTTTTATCCTTACTGAGCATCTGATCTCACCCCATTCTATGTTTTTTTTCCTAGGATGTGAAAAAGTATTTTATGGTTTACTAGCAGGGATAGGATAAGGATATAAGTGTGTTAAAAGGGGACAGAATGTTGTTGATGTTTTTATTTCATGATGTAATGTAAAACTTACACTACAGGAAAACGGCCGTTTAGTGGTGATTTTTTCGCGGTGGTTTTAAAAATCGCTGCTAAACGTTTTTTGGGCCTCCATTTCACGGCGGTTTAAAACCGCCGCGAAAACACTACTGCGAAATGCCTTAATTTTTTTAAATTTTCTTTAAATATTTTCCAGGATTTGTGGCGGTTTTTTTTTAAACCGTTTGGAAATAGCGGTGGTTTGGGTAAAACCGCCACTGAATGAAAGGAAAAAAATAAAAACACACGAGAAACCCTAGAATTACTAAAACAACTATAACTTTTGATCCAGGCATCCATTAGAGCACCACGACTAGTCAAATCAAATCTCATGAAGAGATCTAGAGGCACGTATAATCAAAACCATGAGACGGTCTAAGGTGCAGAAGATATGAGAGTTATAAGAAAGTTTGAAAAGGTTTCCCAACTTCAAACGGCCATAACTTTCCCTCCAGGTGTCCGTTTGGGCTCTACCACATATCAAATCGAAGCCAGCGAAGCGAGATACGCACCAAATTGACACAAGGTAAATTCTATCATGTTTTTAGACCCCAAAAACCCCTCTGAAGGCCTCCAAAACCCTGTTTCCGTCACCGGTGTCCCGTCAAACTTCTCTTCAAACGGACCTAACTTTTGATCTGCATGCTAGTTCGGACTCCTCCACCTTCCAGATCGTAGAACGTTCCATGAGCTTCGGTTTGACTGGTCGCGGCACCCACATGCACTCTGGGATCATTAGTTATGGATTTTTTCATGGGTATCGGGTTAGTTATGTTTTTCAATGCCTTGTTTCTAGCACCCATTCCCCATCAGCTTTTTTTTAAATGGTGGTAACTTCCGATATGCCTGTCCATTCGGAATATTTCACCTACAAGTTGAAGATCTTTTCAGGATCTTTGATTTGACAGGTCACGGATCTGAAATGGACTCTCAGATCATAAGTTATCTCTGTTAACGTGAGTCCAATGTTTTTGTCACCTTATGACTGTTTTGACGGGTTTTAATGGTTGCTCCATTTATTATTATTTATTTGGGTTTCCATGACTTTTTATCTTTATCAATTGTTTTTTGTGGGTTATTATGATCATTATGTTGAATTCTTAAGGGGTTTTCCAGAGTTTTCATGAGTTTTCATGCGTTCTTATTCTTTCTAAAGCCTCATTCTTCATTCTTCTCCATCTGTTTTCATGCTTTTTCATGATTTATCATCCCTTATCACGTCTTTTCTTACTTTTTCATGTGTTTCCTTTATTATTTATTATTTATTATTTATAATATACTTTAATTTATTTATTATCTATTATTTGTTACTGGTTATTTATTATTTATATTTATTTATTATATATTATTTATATTTATTTATTATTTATTATTTTTATTTATTTATTTATTATTATATATAATTTATTATTTATTATTACTAATAATAAAATATTATTAATAATAATAATATTTGTTACTGGCTATTTATTATTTATTATTTATTATTTATATTTATTTATTATTTATTATTTATTATTTATTATTTATTATTTATTATTTATTATTTATTATTTATATTTATTATTTATATTTATTATTTATATTTATTTATTATTTATTATTTATTATTAGTTATTTATTATTTATTATTTATTATTTATTATCTATATTTATTTATTCTTTATTATTTATTATTTATTATTTATTATTTATTATTTATTATATATTGTTTATTATATATTATATATTATTTATTATTTATTATTTATTATTTATCATTTATCATTTATTATTTATTATTTATTACTTATTATTTATTGTTTATTCTTTATTATTTATTATTTATTATTTATTATTTATTATTTATTATTTGTTATTTGTTTATTATTATTTATTGTTTATTATTATTTAATATTTATTATTATTTATTATTTATTATTTATTATTTATTATTTATTATTTATTATTATTTTTGTTTATTATTTATTATTATTTATTATTTATTATTTATTATTTATTATTATTTATTGTTTATTATTTATTATTATTTATTATTTATTATTTATTATTTACTATTTAATATTTATTCTTTATTATTTGTTTATTACTATTTATTATTATTTATTATTTATTATTTATTGTTTATTGTTTATTGTTTGTTGTTATTTATTTATTATTTATTATTTATTATTTATTATTTATTATTTATTATTTATTATTTATTATTTACTATTTATTATTTGTTTGTTATTATTTATTATTTATTATTATTTATTATTTATTATTATTTAATATTTATTATTATTGATTATTAATTACTTATTACTTATTATTATTTATTTTTATTATTTATTCTTCATTATTCTTTATTATTTATTATTTATTATTATTTATTATTTATTATTTATTATTATTTCTTATTTCTTATTTCTTATTTAATATTTAATATTTAATATTTAATATTTAATATTTGTTTATTATTATTTATTGTTTATTGTTTATTGTTTATTGTTTACTGTTTAATGTTATTTATATATTATTTATTATTTATTATTTATTATTTATTATTTATTATTTATTGTTATTTATTATTATTTATTTATTATTTATTATTTATTTATTATTATTTATTTATTATTATTTATTGTTTATTATTTACTATTTATTATTTATTATTTATTATTTATTATTTATTATTTATTATTTATTATTTATTATTTATTGTTTATTGTTTATTGTTTATTGTTTATTATTTATTATTTATTATTTACTATTTACTATTTGTTATTTACTATTTAGAAATTATTATTTACTATTTATTTTTTATTATTTTTTATTTATTATTTTTATTTTTATTATTTATTATTATTTATTATTTATTATTTATTTATAATTATTAATTATGTGTTATTTGTTATTATTATTTATTTATTATTTATTATTATTATTTATTATTATTATTATTATTTATTATTATTATTTATTATTATTATTTATTTATTTATTTATTATTAATTATTTATTTATAATTATTAATTATGTGCTATTTATTATTATTATTATATATTTTTTATTTTTTATTTTTTATTATTTATTATTTATCATTTATTATTTATTATTTATTATTTACATTTATTTATTATAATTTATTTATTATGTGTTATTTATTATTTATTATTTAATATTTAAAGAAAATTATTTCGTATTTATTATTTATTATTTTTTATTTGTTATTTATTCTTATTTATTATTTTTTATTTATTCTTATTTATTATTTTTTATTTATTCTTATTTATTATTTTATATTTATTTTTTTTATTGTTTATTTTTTATTATTATTATTATTATTATTATTTATTATTCCTTATTTTTTATTTCTTATTTCTTATTTATTAATTTATTATTATTATTTATTATTTATTATTATTTATTATTATTTATTATTTATTGTTATTTATTGTTTGTTATTTAAAATTATTTATTGTTTATTATTTATTGTTTATTATTATTTATTGTTTATTATTTATTATTATTTATTGTTTATTATTTATTATTTATTATTTATTATTTATTATTTATTATTTGTTTATTATTATTTATTGTTTATTGTTTATTGTTTATTGTTTATTGTTTTTTATTTATTATTTATTATTTATTATTTATTATTTATTATTTATTATTTATTATTTATTATTTCTAATTTCTAATTTATTATTTATTATTTAATTATTGATTATGAATTATTGATTATTTCTTATTGTTTATTTATTATTGAGTTTATATCTATTATTTATGTATTATTTGTTTTTTCAATTAATATTTTTAAGTATATTAAATTCTGTTTATTAACCACATGACGAGCTTGCTGGAGTGGTAAAGACTTTGGAAAATATGCAAGAGGTTAGGGGTTCAAATCTCACTAAACGCAGTATTTCTTTATATTGCATGGGCATCTACATGTGCATTTTAATGGGATGTGCATGTATGGATAAATAAAGTAAATAAAGTAATACGAAATAAAATAATAAAATTTGAAATAAATAAATAAAATAGGAAATAAATAAATAAATAAATAAATAAAATACAAAATAAATAAAATAAACACGAAATAACTAAAATAAATATGAAATAAATAAAATAATTACGAAATAAAATAAATAAATAAATAAAAAATGCGAAATAAAATAAATTATTAAATAAATTAAATAAACAAATATGAAATAAAAGAAAATAAATAAATAAAATAAATAAATACGAAATAAAAAAATACGAAATAAAATAAAATAAATAAATAAATAAATAAATAAATAAAATTAAAATAAAAATAAAATAATTGAAAATCAAAAAACTGCCGCTAAATCATTTAGAGGTGGTTTAAACCGCCGCTAAAAAAACCACCGCGAAATGTTCTGCGGCAGTTTTGAAAAGCGCCACGGATAGTTTCCGGACGCATGATTTCACGGCGGTTTTTCAAAAGCGCCGCCAATCTATTTATCGGCGGTTTAAACCGCCCTGAAACGTAAAACCAGACCACCGCTAAATGCCTTTTTCCGTAGTGTTATGAATGTATTTAGTACATACAAGGCTACTAAACTGGTAGTCTTTCAGAACATAATTCCTTGTATCGTGCCAATGTTATGTAATAATGCACCGACTCTGGGTAACTGGGATTGTGGCATTACAGTTTGTATTAGAGAAGTTTAGAACAAACCTTGGAAGCTATATTTAGAAAAACATTCATTAAAAAACATTACCCTAAGATAGACTTTGAAGATTAGTATAGAAGAACATCATAGAATTTTGGTACTGTAGAGTTGTTGTGAGTTTTCCAATCAATACATCCCTGACTGGATACGAGCAGGTTGATGTGGCTCTAGCACAGATATACCTAGGGTAAAACCTGAAAACATCGCTTTGAGCTAGACTTGAATGAGAACTGGTGCACGACAACGGGCCTTGCTCCACTCTTGGTTACGACACTCCCAGGGGATATGCTTAAGATAATTATCATTTTCTTTAAAAACCATTATGAATGGTTTAAGAGTATATACCTCCTCAAAGGAAATATTTTTATGATAATGGATTATATCCATAAAGTGTTCAATTTATGGTAAGTTTGTTACATGTTCAGAATTATGTGTTGTGATTTATAAACTAATCTATTGTATTCCATTGTTTAGAAATGGAGCCTAGTGGAAGGAATGGAAACTGTATCAATGCATGTAATCCATGTAGGGATTGCCCTTATTCTCAAAATAATTATAGTGGAGTTGGTGAAGGAACTGGTGCTGATTAGCTTATCACCATACTCGAACAACTCACTCAGGTTATGAATAATAACCTTACCTGTATGGAGCACCCTGATCTATAATGTGGAGGATCAATGTTAGACCGCTTCATGAGGAAACTGATGTGCCTCTATTTTTAAATAGTTTTGCCACATCATTTAACTTAATTTTTAATGATTTAATTAATTATTTAATCACTTTGTACCAAATAATTTTACTTTTGTATTTTTATAGTTAACATTGTTAATTAATAAATTTTTTAACTAATTATGTATTTTTAGTCATCAAAATAATAATTTTAATCTTACTAAACTAATCAACTTTACTTATGTCTTATTTATTGTGGTTAATTTAAATCTGCTTGACTTTTTAATAAGATAATATCTATGTTAAACAATTATTTAATCAACGTAATTCCATTTAATTAAGTTAGTATTTATTTTAATATTTTATATTTTAATTTAGTTACATTAGAATACGTTAACAATGTTAATTAATATGTTTAGTCATCCTGCTAATCATTTAAGTAAATAATTTGTGTTTTAAATTAAATAAAATAGTTCTCTTTTAATTTTATGTGTTCAAATAGTTGTTTAATTAATTAATTAATTAAGAGTTTTTAATCATTAATTATATTATTTTATGTATGCAGTTTCATTATTAATTCATTTTATAATTGTTTTAGTCTACCGGTGAGGTAGACAAGAACTAGCGGTGACTTATATGGTTCACTTTTGCTATTCATTTCTATTTGATGCTACCTGGTAATAAATTTATTTAGTTATTTTAATTTTAGTCTTTTATTAATTTAGTTTAAAAAATTATTCTGTTTATAATTTTAGTGTTATCAATTAAAAAATTTAATGTTTTAAATGTTAATTAAAATCTTGTTTTAAAATTATGGTGTATATTTTTCTTTTAATTAATTTTTTTTAATCTTTATTTTTAGTTTTCTTTAGTTTTAATTTAAGTTCAATTTAATTTTTAAAGGTCACCGTTAGTTTTTCTTAATGAGCTTATATTTAATACCTATCGGTGATTTTTTTTATCATTATCAGTAGTGTATCTATTATATTTAAATCATCGGCAACCTTATATTTTTATAACTAATGGTAGCCATTAATCTTAAACTATCAGTGACCCCCTTTCTGGTGCGCTTACGGTTAATTTTAAGTTTTATCAGTGACCCCACATAGTTTCTCTTTTTTATTTTCACGTAACGGTGACCTGTTAATATTTTTTTATATCGGTGACCACCTTACTGATAGACCTCCCTCTACCTCACCGTTGTGCCTCTCTTCTTTTTGTTATTCTACCAGTGACTCTTTTCTTTTATTTATATCAGTAACCCTCTCACCATTAGAATACTTTTCCCACACCTCACTAATAGTGTTTTTTTCTCCCTTCCAACCTCACTGTTATTCCAACCTCACTGTTACTCCAACCTCTCTATTAGGATTTCTTTCCTTACACCTCACCTTTTCAATATATCATGCTGCCATAGAAAACTCCATTCTAGTGTCTCCTTCACGCTAGCCGTTGATTCCTTCCTCAACTCACATCCATCAAACTCCAACCAGAGGCTCAAACAGCCACTATAAAGAGAGGGTTCTGTCACGCCTATGAATAGAGGAGACTCACTGTTGCAGCTTGAATTCGGTTCACCGTTGATGAGAACTAGGTTTTTTTGTACCACTGGCGCCGCGAACCGATGTCCAAGAGAAAATACCTGCTGTTCTATGCTGCTGAAGTAGGGAAGAGATGACTCGCTAGATTTTGAGGGTCAAAACTATGTCGTCGCTGCTTGGAGGATGCGGCTGAGCGGTATTGCGCTGCTCTGTGGATGGTGTCGCACCACATTGGGGGAAGAACACAATGATGCACCTGCTGGTAATGTCGCGCCGCACTGGGGTCAGGAGGAAGACTTTCGCACCACTGGATCTGTAGAGCTGCTACTATCCACCACAATCCTTTCCGCCATTACTGGAAGGAGGTAGAGCCGGTATGTCGTGCCTGTGCTGATGGAGGTCGTCACGCTGCACTAGAGCCAAGTGAGCCTGCCGCGCCGCTGTTCTGCGGGAAGAAGCAGAGCCACAAACCCTACCCCTTGTTTTAGCGCTGATAATTGGGGGAGGAAGAAGTTTAAAAAAAATTAAATAATAAAAGTAATATAAAGCAAAAAGAAAAAAAACTTAAAGTTAAATTAACTTTAATTAAATCAAATGAATATAATATAATTTATAAAAGTTATAAATTTAATCAATTATAATGTTAATAAATAGATAAATTATAAATTAAAATACAAAACTACATTAATATTAAGTTCCAATAAGAAATTAATATACTATTAATAGTATTAACATATATATAATAATAATTAAATAATATACAAAATATACTAATTAAATTAAAAATATTCAAAACTAAAGTATTAATTCTAATTATTAAATTAAAATAAACTAATTAATAAATTTATTTTTACACAAATTAATCTAACAATTTAATTTCTTAAATAGTAATTTAAATAATAATAATTAAATTAGTAAATAAAAAAATAATTCAATCTAAATTATAAATTTTTAATTACTTCTTTACTAGTGACGTTATATTTTAATAACTTAGTTAAAAATATAAATTTAATAACTTAGTAATTATATTTATTGACTTAATTTAATTAATAACTTTTTAATAAACATTTGTTTTAACATAGTCATAATAAGTGAATAATTTTATAAATAATAATAAATTAAATAATAATTATCAACTACGATATTTTGTAATTAACTTTAGTTAACTTTTTAATAATAATTGTTGTCTTTGTGTTTTAACTGCTTTATTTTGTTTATGAAATGTGCAGGTTCATACCAAAGTCAGAAACATGTCTATGTTCACGCAACTAACTTAGCGTAAGTTAGTTACGAGGGAAAAACTTGTGTGACGTGCCAATTGCGAAAAAATGAACGTTGTGTGATGCATTTGTGAAGGGTTTTCAAAGTCGGTGGAAGATGTTTGGTGAAGAGCAGTAGAAGACAGTGGATACTTAAAGCAGAGCAAGCAGCATATTATGGGGGGACCAGCTCATTATCTTTCAACACACACCATTTTTGAGAGAGAAGATTTCTGGGAGAGAGCGGAGAAACACTAGAGACGAGCTGGAGGCCTTGGAGCCTGAGTGCAGAGTAGTATTGGGGGAGTTATTCTTCCTTCATGTTGGAATTCTTTTAATCTGTTCTAGTATGCCTTTGTTTAATATATTTATAATGAATGAATTAATTGGATAAACCTTTGAGCTCGGGGAATTACTACTTCTACTGGATACTTTTTCTTCCTTTCTACTTTCATACATCAATGTGTTCAATATCAATCAGTTAGATTGATTCTCAGTTCATTCAATTGCTTTTCACCACTAGAACATAATTTTTAAAACTCCACAATCAAATCGGTGACATTGGTTGTGGAAACATCTTTAAAAAAATCAATTCACAATTACTTCAGGAATTACAAAAAATTCGTCCTGTTGTCATTATATTTTCAAACATTTCACGGTTGATTTTTTTTTGAGTGGTGAACTCCGAAATCAATCATCATGTGTGACTTAACTCTTGGAGAGGGAGATAAGTCACTCTCGTTATGGTGGTGAAAAGAAGTGAATTTAAATTGAATTGGAATACTTATAAAACCATTAGAATGGAGACTTTTCCCTGACCATTTTACTTGATTGTTCACTTATCAGCATTTTATATCTATGTTTCTCACTATTCTAAGTCTGTTTCTTGTTTCATAACAGTTTATAAAAAAACTAAAAAATACTATAATGTTTCATTAGTGTACAATTTTAAAAAAAATAAAAAAAATATAAAAGAAATATAAAATTTATTCCACTGCTGAAAACAGTGGGATCTTAAGTTGTTTTTTAGAAGACTAGAGGTCAAAATAGCCTTCCATGTGGGTTCGACCCTACTTGCCACATATACAGTAGTTTGTAGGAATATAAATTTTAAACTTTGACTGGCTTCAACGACAGTACAGGTCAAAAAAAACCCCCAACATTCAATGGGAGTACAAATCCATTAGTATCTGAGAAATGGATAAATTCCTTAGTGAAAATATTTCATGCTTTGGGGAGTAGTGAAAGGATAAAGTTGTCATGGAAGTTCATCACCTCACGGGAGATGAAGATCAATGGTGGTCATTAATTCAAAACACCAATGAAGATGAAGAAGTTTCAAACAAGGAATAGAGGGAGTTTAAAGATGTTTTATTAGAAAAATACATTCCTCGTGACCATCGAGCGGATATGGAAAGGCAATTTCTGAGTCTGAGACAAAAGGAGGATGAGAAAGTCGCAAAGTATGATACTAACTTTACAAGGTCAGAAAGGCATGTTTTAGATTATATACATAACCCAAGGAGTAATATTTATTGATTCTTTGATGGGTTAAAACCATTTCTCTAGTTATAATTAGTCTCACAATCCTTTTTATCTTAGGAAGATATTGTCTCATGTGCTATCAAAACATAAAAATAATTCTCTAAGTCTTACGACTTTAACGAAAAGCTGGAGAAGAAGAGATCTACTAAACACTCTGTAAATAGAAATAAGGAGAAGAAGGTAAAAGTTGAATATCAATCCTTCGGTAAATGTGGGAGAAAACACTCCAGTACTTCCCTGAAGGGAATGGGAGTCTACACCAAGTGTGGTGAAAAAGGACACCAAGCTCCTGATTGCAAGGGGAAGAAAGAGTTAGTCAATGTTGAATGTTACAATGGTAGAGAAAAGGGGAATTAGGTACACCAATGTCTTAAGCACCAAGATAACTTACCTCAGAAAAGGCCAAAGGATAAAGGCCAAGCTTATGTGATCACTACTACTGAGGTTGAAGCTCTGAAAGACATGGTGGCAGGTAATTTAATGGTTTCCTCAAGTTTAGCCAAGGATTTTTTTGATTCTGGATCATCTCATTGTTTCATATCTTCCCATTTTTCTATGAAAATTATATATTTCCAATTTGATTTAACAAGGGAGTTTTCAGTCAAAACTCCTAAGGAAAGTATCATTGAAGCAAAGTTTTGTGAATCAGATCCCATTAGGGCATATGAAATTTATTTATCTACTGATCTCATCATCATACCCATAATTGAATTTGATATAATCCTTGATATGTATTTGATTTTGAACCATGATGCGAAAAATTATTGTAAGAAAAAGGAGGTTACAATTCTCGATGATGATAAGGAGTACCTTATCTTTAGAGAAGAAATGTCATGACCTAATTCTTATCTAGATCCACCCCCAGTAGCTCAACTAAATTCAATTATTGTGGAGGAATAAAATAAATTAACTATGGGAGAGGAAATGAATGTTAAAATAGAGGATGGAACTATTGTGCAAGAATATGTTGATGTGTTTCCATAGGATTTACCTAGACATCCACTAGAATGAGAAATTGAGTTTTCCATTGATTTAATTCCTGGTTCAAGACCCATATCAAATTCCCCTTATAGAATGAACACTATGGAATTAGTGGAACTAAAGAAACAACTATAATAATTGAGTAATAAGGTATTTATTCACCCTAGTATTTCTCCATGGAGAGCCCCTGTTCTTTTTGTTAAGAAGAAATATGGATCTATGTGGTTGTGAACTGACTACTGGGAGATCAATGTTATAACAATAAAGAACAAGTATGCCCTACCTCATATTGATGATTTATTCGACCAACTTTGTGGAGCTCAATATTTTTCAAATATTGACCTTCGATCTGGATATCATCAGTTGTATGTGAAGAATGAATACATTCCAAAAATGGCATTTAGAACCAGGTATGGGCATTACGAGTTTACAGTAATGCCTTTTGAATTGACTAATGAAACCTCTATCCTCATGGATCTAATTAATAGAGTTTTCAAGGAATATCTTGATGAATTTGAAGTGGTATTTATTGATGACATTTTGGTATACTCAAAAAGCAATGAAGATCATAAAAATAAATTACTCATTATCCTAAGGACTCTTAAAATAAATAAATTGTAGGTAAATTTAGAAAGTGTGAATTATGGCTTCAGGAGATTTCTTTTCCTGGCCATATTGTCTCTAAGGATAGAATATCTTTTGATCCTTCAATGACCAAGGAAATTTAAGAATGTCCAGTACCAACAAGTATAATTGAGGTATGCTATTTTATTGGTTTAGCTGGCTATTATCGACATTTCGTCCATAATTTTTTTAGGTTGGCTAACCCATTAAACAAGCTCACACATAAAGGGGATAAATTTGTTTGGATAAAAAAGTGTGAATAATATTTTGAAGAACTGAAGAGAATATTAGTCAATGACCATATCTTGACTCTGCCATCATGTAATTATGGGTTTGTTATTTATAATGATTCCTCAAAGAAATGACTTGGTTGTGTCCTTATGTAGATTGATAGAGTTATTGCTTACGCATCACGATAGCTAAAAATTCATGAGTAAAACTATCATACTCATGATGTTGAGTTAGCAGTTGTAATATTTTCTCTGGAAATATGGAGACACAATCTTTATAATAAAAATGTGAGATTTATACTGATCATAAGAGTTTGAATTATATTTTCTCACAAAAAAACTCAACATGAGGCAAAGGTGATGGATTGAACTGCTCAAATATTATGATTTCACTGTACACTACCACCCAGGGAAGCAAAATTAGGTGGACGATTCTTTGAGAAGAAATGATCATGGAGTTTTGAACAGGATGAGAGTTGAAAAGAATCCAATTTTCATGGATCTAGTAAAGATGGATATGAGAATAACGATGGAAGGTGAAACATAAATACTTTTTCAAATGGTTGCCAAACCATATTTACTATAATTGATAAAGAGTTCTCAGACTAATGATGAAGAGTTTCAAAATAAGATTAAAGCTGTAAATGATGGAAGATTGTGTGAATTCATATATGAAGATGGAATTTTGAAATTTTGGAAGAGGCTTTGTGTTCCCGATATACCTGATCTAAAACGGGAATTCTTGGATGATGCTCATAGCTCCAATTTCTCTATACACTTTGGGAGCACCAAGACGTATAGAGATTTGAATGAAAATTTTTGTTGGGACAACCTAAAAAGGGAGATTGCTGATTTTTTGTCAAGATGTATGGTTTTCCAACAAGTGAAAGCTGGAAGACAACATCCTAGAGGATTCATGCAACCTATTCCCATACCTGAGTGGTAATGGGATGATATTATGATGGACTTTTCATGGAGCTACCAAGAACTCCTAGAAGGAATGATTCAATATGGTTCATTTTTTATTGTCTTACCAAGTCAGCACATTTTCTTGCTATAATACAAGATTTACCACTTGAACGTTAAGCAAGATTGTAAATTAATGAAGTTGTAAGACATCATATAGAACCTAAATTGATTGTTCTAATCATGATCCCCATTTTACATCAAGATTCTGGAAAAGTCTTCAGAAATTCCTGGATACTGAACTTTGTTTGAGCACTGCCTACCACCCTCAAAATGATGGACAATCAGAACAGACTATTCAAACCTTAGAAGACATATTGAGATCTTTCTCACATGACTTTCAAGGTATGTGGGATCAATATTTACATATAGTAGAATTTTCCTATAACAATAGCTTCCTTTAAAGTATTCAGATGGCACCATATGAAGCGTTATATGTAAAGAGATGTCGCACACAAACTTTTTAGGATGATGTTGGTGAAAGAAAACTCCTAGGCCTAGAACTTGTTTAGGAAATGATGGAAAAGGTCATGGTTATCCAAACACGCATCAAAGCAGCCTAAAGTAGGAAAAAGAGCTATGTCCATAACCGAAGGAAGGATTTAGAATTTCAAGTAGGAGACCATGTTTTTTTGAAATTATCTCCATAGAAGGGTGTTATATGTTTTCGTAAGAAGGGTAAATTAAGTCCCAGGTACATCGGACTTTTTGAAATTCTAGAACTAATTGGAGTTATAGCTTATCATTTGGAAATGCCTCCAAGTATCTCCAAAGTTCTTGATGTGTTCCACATATCACTATTGAGAAAATACATGCCTGAACCAACGCACATACTCACCTATAAAGAATTAGAACTGAAACACGGTCTGTTTTATTGTGAAGAGCCAATCAGAATTCTTGATACCAGATAACAAGTGTTGAGAAACCGGATGACTCATCTAGTGAATGTTATATGGAGAAATCATAATATAGAAGAGTCAACGTGGGAACCTGAGGAACTTATGATGAAGAACCTCTCGAATCATTTTATGCTCTACAATTTTAGAAATTTCGAGGATGAAAATATTTTAAGGAGGGGAGAATTTAACACCCCAAGCTTCCATGGTATGTTTCCCTTTGAATATTGCAATAGTTTTCGTTATACACAAACTTGAGATTCTAACACACTGTGACCAGTCAAACTAGCTATTATGAATAGTAATACCTACTTTTTAAAATTTTATAAATTTTATTTTTCAAAATGGACTTCATTTTTGAATTCGTAATGTCGAACTATTTATCGTATTTTACCCAACTCCTAGGAGAATTTGAAAATTTTAATAAAACATAATTTCACCACTTCTGTGAGTTTAATTTCAAAAAATATGAGAGACATGGTTATTATCAGTAAGTAAAATGCGGTACAATAAGATGAAAATAATTTTTTTGAATAGTACCTTTTGACTTTTATTTACCATGGTTAAAAGTAAATAGGGTAATTATGGGTAAAAATGATATCATAATTACCCTAACACAAGTCCTAATTCTATTGGATATGTGTAATTCGACATAAAGTGACACTCACCTCTTTTATAAAAGGGGACTTCCCCTTCTCTTAATTTCCCACCTCCAAATCCATTTGGATCGGCCAACCCCAGCCCAAATATCCTTCCAAATTTTCTCCCTTCATCCTAGAGGCCTTCCTTTGGTTAGAAATCCAACCTAAGGAGCCCTTTTGATCAAATAAAAATAATGAGCCCGAAGAAGAGGTAAATATTTCATTACCTTTAACAAGTTCTTTTCTACTTCCACTTCCTCTTTCATTGTTGTTTTCATTTTAAAATAATAACTCCAATATCTTCTATATACTGTGATGTTATTATAAAAATGGTGCAACCATATTCATTATTCAATATATCATATGAATGACAATGTAACTATATGTGTGTACGTACGGCTTACCGCCTCCACATTGGGGTGTAGTTTGTTATTCAAACACTTAATTATTTGTATGGGTATAATAATTATGTATAATTACTGTAAATAATAAATATAAAATGTTAATGATTCTGTATATATGATATAAAATTCAATTATATACGATTTCACCTTCAATTGATTGATATTTTTGCTCGTGCGTACGTATGGATTACCATCTCCACGAACGTGATGAGATTCATTCCCCATCGTAATCATTCAAGAATAATTTCAATTAGATGATTAAAAATAATTTTTAAGAACTTAATATCATTCTGGATAATAATCCAATACATCATATCCATAATAAACATGTCTTACGTAACCCAACATACAAATTAAAAGGAATCAGTTAACACCCTAAAAGATGATAATACCAAAATATTATTAACAAAGTAATATTAGAAGATCATATATGATATCATATTTATTTATATGGTTCTTGTGTAATTTAATAACAATGATTTAACTATAATACAGAAGGTTAATGTACCCTCAACCAAGTAAAAGTAGAAGGTAAGGGTTAATTTCACAATCTCTTTACTATCTGAGGTTGTTTTTACGTAAGTATCTACTGGGACCTCTTTATCATCAACATCTGTGTTTTCGTAAAAATGTATTTCAAAACATTTTTAATATTTACTATAAAATGGGTTAAATTCATTTATACCCTTATTTTACCTTATATGTTTTGAAAGGAATCTTTCTGTCATTTTCCAAACAACTTACTTTATGATCTTTCCAACAAAATTAAGGTAAGAATGTCTTTTTTAACTTATAAGACAGGTGCGGCTATTTTCCAATGTTATAACATCGTCGAAGATTCACTTAAAATATTATAAGAATATTTTCAAAATAAATTTCTTCTTTTATAATTATATGAGTTTTAAATGATTTCAAAATAGAAAGAGATATTTCTCTAAAAAAATTTGGATTTCATCTATGTTAATATCCTTTGATGGATTTTAATCTTTTTTGAAGTTGATTTATTATGTTAGAAATCATCCATATTGTATTAAAGGTTATGTGATATGTTTTACCATGGA
Source organism: Viscum album (assembly GCA_963277665.1). NCBI lineage: Eukaryota > Viridiplantae > Streptophyta > Magnoliopsida > Santalales > Viscaceae > Viscum > Viscum album. The sequence continues at coordinate 1,841,587,900 of OY728132.1, read as the reverse complement.
TGTGTTATTTTTACACCATTCATGGTTTATGAATAAAGTATTGACATTTCGTATGCTAGTTTTAATACGAATGTTTATGTTATGTTTAAACCTTTTCATATGAGGAATCCATTGGACTTAGTAAGTGATGGGTGGAGCCTGCTATAGCTCCTCGATGCATTGGTAGGTCTAATGAGACAAACTAGTGTCTTTGTACAAGGCCTTGACAAAATCTTATTTGTAGTCTTGGTACAAGGCCTTGACTATGTTGTTATGAAGTATAGAATTATGAATTCCATCATTATAAAAGTGTCAATTTATATTTCATGTGATTATTAGACTTTTAGAATAGCCATGTGAATAAGTAAATGGAATTATTTGATTTTATCTTTTCCATATTATGCTGAAATTAATGTCTAAAATTCTTTTTTAGTGTTATAAATTGCCTTAAATATTTATGATTATTTATGAAAGTTTCTTCTATATTTTTATCCTTACTGAGCATCTGAGCTCACTCCTTTCAATGTTTTACTTTTCCCAGGATGTGAAGAAGTATTTTATGGTCGACCTTCTGAGATGGCATAAGGATATAAGTGTGTTCAAAAGGGGAAAAATGTTTTTGATGTTTTTATTTCATGATTTAATGTAAAACTAATGAATGTATCTAGTACTTCTAAGGATACTAAACTGATTAGTATTTTGGTACATGATTCCTTGTATCATGCCAATGTTATGTAATAATGCACTGAATCTAGGTAACTGGTGTCGGGGCGTTACAATACCTAGGAGTGTTTCATTTGGATGATGAGTATAACCTAATATGGAATGTGTAAAGCTTGTTATATTAGGAAAATAATCTCTTGAATTCATTGGTAATTTTTATGTAAGAGTTTGTATTAATTATCTAAAACTATAAACCTAAAATTTCTTTGTGTATATAAGTGATTTAATATATGATCTAGGTGTTGTAATTTTTGTATTGTGAAAATAGGGTCACCTTATTTGATATCCAAGATAGAAATTTAAGTATCATGTGTGTTAGCACTAGATCCAACTGTGTGTTCAAGGATGTTATAGGAATTCTAAGAGTTGGAATGATCGAAAGTAGTGATTTGAGATGAAAAATTGTGATTGAGATATAAACCAACTGTTCTGATGATCTTGGGAGTCTTTGGGTTATGTTTCTGGATTTTTGGAGTTTCTTGTCTGGGGTGCATGGTTTTGTGTGCAAGGTTTATGAGAAACTTCAAGATACCTTAATGCTTAGAGGATTCCCAATTCCCTTTGATTCGATCATGATTTTGATGCATGGTTTGAGCATAGATTGCGGTAAAATATGAAATCCAATAGATAAACCATTCAAGGTAAGGTAGGGTCTCATACATGGTTCATTGCTCATGCATAGTTTTAGATAAACCATATCCCTTGTTGCAGAAGTTTCTTAGTGGGGTATTCATGGTTAGCGCGTGGTTTGGAAAACTATGTGAAAAAATTGTTTGGCTACCCATAATTTTATTAATAGGTTGTTTTACCAAAATAATCCCTCATACATTTAATCTAATCCACACCTTTATTTCCCCTTTCATGTATGAACTATTAGAGGGCTCTCCTTCCCTTCTTCCATTCTTCAAGCCTCACTAAGGATGTGTTCCTAGTGCCTTTATTCAGTTATTAAGGTAATATTTCATATTTACCACCACCAATTTTTCCCCTTACATGGTTCCTTCTAATTTAATATGTGATGGTTTAGGTATTTTGTTTTTATTCCACCAGATCATGGTGGAATCATCCAAGGATTATAGGGCTTCTGGACAGTTTGGGTAGAGGGGATCCTGAGATTAATTTCACACGTTGTTTCTTGGAATTTCTATAAGTTATGTGTTTGTATTTAATTTTATTAGGTTTTTTCTAATGTATAAATTCATTCAGTAATTTAAATGGTACCACCTCATAGGTATTTTATTGAAAATAGTGTTGCGAGTTTTTTGGTAACCACCCATGGTGGTTGCGTGGAGTTCTATCAAATGGTGAGCACCCAGTGAGTTTTCTAGAGTCAAGTTGAGTTTGGTTTTGATCAATTAATTGATTATAATTTTTATAATTAATTCATTGATGGTTCTTTTTGTGATTTTATATATTGGTTGGTTGAGATGAGCTTGTGTAGATGCTGATGAGTTTTTATGAGGCTTGGTCTAGCCTTGGAAATGACTACATGCTTTGTTATAGTTGTGTAAAGCATCATTAATTATCCAGGTGGTCTAATAACATTACCCATATTCTTTATAATTGTTTTACATATCTATGTGGTATGTTACCTAGATCACTTTAGTGCTTTGGTTTCTCCCTTGGTGTAAGTTGATGGTTTTGGGACCTAATTTGTTGGCCTAGTCCTTCTATAGATCATGTTGGGTCCATGGTGTCATAAGAACGGACCTTTGACTACCCATTGAGTGTGGCCTCCTTTAAAAAATGTACAATTTCATGTTTTTAGTTTTTTATAAATTTTAAGAGGCCTTTTGGAAAGATTAAATATTGTGCTTTGGATTTTTATTCAATTATGCTTTTTAATCTGGGAAAAATATGTTTTAAAATGGATGTCTTTTTTAAATAGGGTGTTGAACTTATTGTGATTTTAAATGTGTTTTAAATTGATATTAAATATTTATTGAATTGAGTTTTTTCTTCCCTTTTGGGTGAAAATCTTTAATTGATCTTGTGATATTTTTACTATAAATGAAGGTCTTGGATCTTGTTTTGTTTTTCAAAGGGAAAGATCTATGTTTTAAGGGGTTGATTCAAAATGTTTAATGAGGATGCTTGGTTTTAGTATTCTTATGACATGTGAAAGGGGTTGGGATTTTTCAAGGCATCTTTTGGTTTTAATGGATAACTAGGACCTTGGTAAATGATGAATTGATTAATGGTTTTGAATATTGATAAATGAAAGATGGTGCATAATTGATGTTAATATGTTAAAATGGTTAGGTAAATTAAACCTTTAATAATGGAATTTTTTGATGACATACTGGTTTATGATGTTGGACATGGTATTCCTAATATATGGTCTTGGTTCTATATTGACACTCTAGGCACTACTAATATTATCTATAGTTTATTTGGATGTTTTATGGGTGCTCTTCTCCCTTGAGTGGGCCAGATAGATGCTTCGGGCAACTCAATGCATCATAGTTATAGAGGATGTACAAATTCTCTTGACACCAAGGGTATGGACATGGAATTCCATATCAATGATTCAGGTGTTAGAGTGATGCACTAATAACCAATAGTATTATATATGGTATGGGTTATTGGACTAATTTTTTTCATCCATGGTTTAAGTGAAAGACTAATGCTTGTGGTGCTAGCAGTATTCTATATGGATTAGGATGTTGGACTTACACTCTGAATCCAAGGTTTATGTTCCAAACTGACACTATGGGCACTAGTAGCATTCTATATGTTTTGGGATGTTGGACTTATGCACTCCATCCATGGATGAAATCCTAAAAAAGACTCTAGGAACGGATAGATTTGGTACATGAGATAGGTACCATGGGATGATTCCTTATGACTTCATGAATTAGATGAAAAAAAATCCCTTTTGATTTATTCATAGTTTGTATCTCCCCCTATGTATTGTTATTTATTTTATTTTTTACCTATAGAAATTCGTTCGCAGACTGGTATTTTCATTATAAATCATTGGTGGTGGCCTACTAAGTTGTACTCACACCTTTCTCGATCCTCCATTGCACATGGGTACTCGATCATCTCTAACAATTTTATTGGAGGTACATGTTTGGGTTGAAGCCCATGTTTATACTTTAATTATCATGTAGGATTTATCAGCAGGGTACTAGAAATCGAGTATGTGCTATTTCCTAGAGTTGTTAGTAGATCTTGATATATTTATTTTTCTATAGCTTCTATTTAATATGTGATTGTCCTAGTGGGTGATTAATTTTGTATGCATGGAATGGATGTTTGGGCCTTTATATTATTTCATATTATAATATTAATATTCTATTTATGTTTATATATTCTTTCAATATACTATGTTGTGTATGTTTTTTATTTATATACTTCTGGTTGTGCACTCTAATATAGAGGTATATTCTTCTAATGGTTCCACTTTAAACCCTCACTTCTAGTTGGTAGCCTCTCTTTTATGATGTGTAATAATTTAGTTCTTGTGGAAAATAATCTCAAAGAACCAATTTAGTGTAATCCATTATAGGATGGAATCATGTGGTATTATATCATGTTTACTTACCTATTTTTTACTATTTTGGATTTTTTAGACTAGATATATATGAATGTGTTATAATCTTTAATGGACATAAAAATCATGCTTCATGAACAATTTTTATGGTAGTAAGTATAGGATATTAGAGATGGGACTGAAGTACTCAATTTTCAATGTTTTGATTGTATGTGACTTTTACTTTGAGATATGCACATGTTTTTTGGATTTGATGGTTCATGATGGATTTTTGAATTGTAGAAGATTAGTAGGAGGCCAGTGATTTGGTTTTTACTCTTGGACTATAGAGGAAAGATGCATCTCATGCATCAAGTTATGAACATAGGGTCCACATATTTTAGGCATGATAGTGTGTTAACTTATGGATTTCATTATGATAGATGGTTTCTATGTATATTCAGTGAGATGGTCGATGATGATGATGTTGGTTTGGTCCTCATGCAAGGTTGGTTCGGTGACTCTGGTGGGTCATCATGGTGTAATTATATAGTTTTTGGACCCTTGTGGTGGTTTTTGTTCAGGATTGGTGGTGTGGAATGGACCTCTAGGGAGCAGTCTGAAGTGAATATGATTATAGAGGAAAAGTTTCTTACTTGTGGACGGTTGGTCTGAATTTTTATTACTTAAATATATGAGATAATAGATATTTGTGTTTATATGTTTTTATGTCATGTGACATTTGTAAAGGATCATTTTTGACACCCCATGGGTTTTGGCCTTCTATGATTTGGGATTAAACTGGGTGGTTGGACCTATTCACTTGTTTTGATACTTTATCACTGGGGATAGGTTGGAGAGTCTGATAACCTTCTGAACATGAAACTAGTTCAAGAAGTTAATATTTTATGGATTTATTAGGTAACCCATAAAAGGGGTTTTCCAAGTTGTATCTGTCTCTGGGTACATGGTGCATAGGTCGATGTTTTGGTACTTTGGACCATGGTGTATGAAAGATGAAATATAATGTGATGTTTAGGAACATTAGATGCCTTTTTGAGAAAGATCACTAGTGTTCTATAAATTCAACCTCTTGGTTTTTTTCAAGAAAGGTGGGATAATTCAGGTGCCAATACCAGGTCATGGTTGTTCTAGGAAGTTATTTCTGATGGTTATGAGTTGGAATGAGATCATAAGAGGTGCTCAAGAGAACATAGTTTTAGGTGTGTGAGTTTTCTTTGGGTGTAAATCATGTAGATGAGGTTTCGTTTGGTTTGAGTTGATTGAAGATTCCTAGATTTCCTTATATGTAAATAACTTGGAGGGATAATTCTTCTATGTATCTTGTGATATTTGAAAGTAGAACCGATTAGTAACCTATTCTGGTTAGCTCTGGATGATTCTTTAGGAACATGGTGACAGTGTAAATGGTCTTAGTGTGATTTTTTGAAGGTCACTTGGCTTTTTTGGGGTCAACAATGTGGTTTTGGGTTACTGAGTTTCCTTTGGTTTTATAAATTAGAAAAGTTTCTCTATGCTAGTTGAAATAGTTATGTGACAGATTCATGACTAGCGGATAGGTCTTGTGATCTACGTTTTCATGATACGCAAATCATTATAGTTGGAGGCAATTTTTTTAGTTGGGTTATACGAGATTGCATGATGGTTAAATGTTAATGGTATTTTGGATTCACAAATGTGGGTTCAAATTACATTCCATTTGGATTTTGGATCGGACATTATAGTAGTGTACTACAGGGTGCTTGAGTTGATAAGGCAGTCATTTGTAGGTTGAGAACTAGTGTCGATGTGACGAGACTCATGTGGGGAGTTAGGATCAGGACTTCTAAATGGGTTTGAAATTTCCCTAAAAATATAGTAGAAAATTTAAATGGATGATTTGTGGTGGTTTTCATTAATGAAATCATAGTGCACTCCCAGTTTAAATATGTTCATACCTAATATAGTGGAATCATTCTAAGTATGCTTAAAGGGAAATGGTTATGCCCCTAGTTAACTAAAGGTTTTATTATTTTTATGGATGACCTTCTTGTAGGTGGAACTCATGGAGTGGTGTAAGTGGAAATGTATTGTGGGAGGTTCACCATCAGTTATCTATGAGTAAGTCCTTATATGGATTGAATGTTGTAGAATAACACGGGTTCCATTCTTAGGTGGCGGGAATGGGAAATAGTTGATATTTTTTTATGCTCATGTGAGATTTAGATGGCCATGTCCAATTATTGGGTTAGAAGTAGTTTGACCATGAACTGTAGTCATAGGAGTTTTTTTCAAATGAGTAAATTAATATGACACTCCTATGGTGGGGAGTGATGTGTCGATCAGGGAGGTGACACTCTCATGCTGGAAGGGTTATAGGTGTGTATCACTGGCATTGTATCATTCATGGTGGTTTTTTATGCCAATTGGGAACTAATAAGTTACATTTTTAAGTAACATATGGAAGACTAATAAGAAATTAGTTGTGATGGTTGAATGAGCTGATCATGGACTTAGGCTCAGGATGGTTCTGAAAAGTAATATATGGTGCTTATATAAGAGGGGTTTTGATGTGATAAATAGAAAATTATGATGTTTTGGGTCAATAGAGGATCTCATTATGGAATCTCACTGGGATTCATCTACGGAATCTAGTGAGCTTGTTCGGTTGGTCATAGAATTTCATTGGGAATGAATGCATCATGATCTGGTGAGGTAAAGATGTTTTGGTAGTTGTAACAAAGCATTTTTGAGACGAGTCTATTGATGATAGTACAAATTTGGTTATCATAATAATTGAGTACGTAAAAGTCAAAATCACATATGGCATGTCAATTTTGGATTGGAAGATGTGTTTTGTAAATTGAGTTGTAATTTTTAGGAAAATATAGTCTATTATTAGTTCATGCTTGGATAGTGAATATTAATCCACTCAGTTTTTTTTTAATGATGAGGATGGATGTCGGTGATTATTGAAACTCTAGGGGATTTTAGGACATCGTAAGTTGGAAACCATGCTAGGAACATTTTAGGATTGTTATTTTTAGGTTATCCAGGGACTTTTCCAAATTTTGATGGGCCAAGTGTTGAAAATTGGTGGTTCTAAGATAGAGCTTATTGTGGGGAAATCATATCTCTAAAAAGTGGTTAGATCATGACATGATTAGTGTTTTGATAATATAATATTGAATATTCACCGTCTTTATGTTTTGGATTTTTTGAAATGGTATTTGTCTTGAATTTTAATTGGTTTAGTGCCTTTAGTTGGAGGTTGTGCTTTGAAAGTGTTTTGGGCATTCAAGAACTAAATGAGGTTGTCAGAGATAAAAAATAGTTGACATAGGTCAGGTGGTTTCGATAGATGACCACCAACACTTCTCATGGATAATAGTTATTATGGTGGTTAGGCTATGAGATCCCACATCCATACAAGTTTCAAATTTCAACAGAAATTTGAATTTTTATTACTGGACTCATCAAATTTTTAAATAAGATTCAGAATTGAATTCGGTGAGTTATAATGCTTCAAAGTCACTTTTTGAGATAAATAATGATTATTGAGATGTATCTTGGGTGTTCGGATGAGCTTTATAGGCTTTGGATTAATTTTCGAGAGTTTTGGGGTTTTCTAAATATGGTGCACATTTTGGTGTACATAGTTAAGGAGAAACCAAGTGACACATTAATGCATAATGGATTTTTCAGTTCACTTTGAACCGAGTATGGTTATGATGCATGGTTTGATCATGGTTTTGGGTAAACTATGTGAGATAAAGGGGAAACTAAGTGATGTAAGGGTGGTTCTAAGAAATGGTACATGGCCCATTATTAGTTTTAGAAAAACTATTCACCTAGTTGTGGAAGTTTTCTATTATGGTGTGCATGGTTGTCACATGGTATGGAAAATGGTGTGGCCAACCCATTACAGGGTGTTATCTTGGTTAGTTTCTACCACACAGTTAGTAAACTATTTAGAAAACTATTCGTCTTCCCATAATTTCATTAAAAGGGTATTTGTACCAAAATTCCACCACATAATTTTAGTCCAGCCCACAACTTTATTTCCCCTTGTTTATAAAAATCTTAGGAGGACTCCTCTTCCCTCCCTTATTCAAGTATAGTAAAGGAGATCTTCTCGGTGTCATTATTCAGCTATTAATGTAATATTTCTTCTTCCCTCCAACCACTTTCACCCTTTTCTTAGTTACTTATGATTAAATATATTTAGTTTTAGGTATTTTATTCTTATTATATCAGATTATGGTGGAATTGGACAAGGATGATGGGGATTTTGATCAAATTAGGTAGAATATATTGTGACATTACTTCCAGACGTCATTGCATAGAGATTCATAAAGCTATTTTTTACCATGAATTTTATTTGATTTTTTCCTAATGGATTAATTTAATTAATTTCTAAAATATTATAAAATCTAACGTATTTTTATTGAAATTGTTTTGGGAGTATGTTTTGAACCATCTTTGGCTGTTGTGTATAGTGTTGATAAGTGGTGAGGGTTTGTTGATATTTACGATGTTATGTCGAGGTTGGTTCGGCATAATTAACTGATTTTAATTGATATAATTAATTAATTATTGATTCATTGTGTGAGGTTAGAGAATTTGTGGATGATATGATCATGTGTGGATGTCGGTGAGTTTGGAAGGACTTGCACTGGACTTGGAAAGGCCTTCGTGCTTTGGAATTATTATGGAATGCTTCGTTAATGAGGTAGAGGTTCTAAAATATTTACACATAAAAACTATAATTGTTTAAGATGTGTATGTTTTATATTGATTATATCTCTTGTGTGGTGTGGTTTCCCCCTTGGTTTAAGTTGATGTCTTTGGGATTTATTTTTTTCATTGGACCTTCCACAGATCCCACTGGATTAGTGGTGTTCTAAGACTAGTCATACGACCACCCATGGGGTGTTACCACCTTTTAAAAATGGAATGTTTTAAGTGTTGAGTTTTTTTAAAAATGTTGTGAATCCTTTTGAAAAGGATAAATTGTTTGATTGGGATATTTTTTCAGTTTTACTTTCCAATGAGGGAAAACTATGTTTTAAAATAGATGTTGTTTTGAAATAAGTTTTTGAACTGAAGGTGATTTTAAAGGGGTTTTATATGGATTTTAAGTACTGATTTAAATGAGTGTGTGGTTCCCTCATGGGTGAAATTTCACATATGGATCTTGTGGTGCTTTTTATGTAAATGTAGTTTTGGGACTTTTTTGGTTTTTTAAATAAAATACCCATGTTTTAAAGAGTGTTTTCAAAATTCTTACTGAGGATGTTTTTTTTATGACATGTGAAAGGGGTTGGGATTTGTTGAGGTGTGTTTTGGTTGTTTAAGGTTCATTGGGACCTTGGTAAATGAAGGATTGATTAAGGGTTTGGAATAATAATAAATTAATGGTGGTGCATCATTGATGTTAATATGTTAAAATTATTAAGTATGTGGAACTTTGAATAATGTAATTGATTGATAACATAATGGTTTAATATTTGGGACATAGAATTCCTTATCCATGGTTTATTTGTTAGACTAAATTTCTCGACACCACTAATGTTATATATGGTTGATTGGGATGTTTCATTGATTTCCCCTCCCTTGGGATTGCTCTACTGGTGCTCCAGGTGCCCTGATGCATCATAGTTATAGAGAATAGACTAATGATTCACACTCCAAGGGTGTGGATATGGAATTTTATATTGATGGTTTATGTTCTATACTAACACTATAATAAAAAAAAGTATTTTATAAGGTTTAAGATGTAGTACTGACACTATGCATCCATGATTTAGGTTCTATAATGATTTTTTGGGAACCATTGGTATTCTATATTGATTGGGATGTTGTAATGATGCTCTGCATCCATGGTTTAGATTCGAAACTGATTCTCTAGGAACTAGTAGTATTGCATATTTTTTGAAGTTGGAATAATTCTTTGCATCCATGGTTGAAATTATAGACAGACACTCATGTCATGTAAATCATGGGTGCATGAGATAACTACCAAGGGATGATTCCTTATTCCTTCATGAGTTATATGATAAATGAAAAACCTCCTCCTTTTATTCATAGTTTATAAATATGCCTCTGTATTGTAACTTATTTCACTATTTACCAGTATACTCAATTTCCATTACTGTAATTTTCTTTAGACACCATTGGAGGTGACCTACAGATTTTTACTCACACCCTTATCGGGATGCCACTACACATGGGTACCAGAGTAGATCTCACATGTTTCTTATAGGAAAAATCTTGGGATGAGGCTTGTGTTGATTTTTTCAGGATAATGTAGGATTTCTCAGCAAGGTACTAGTGACTAGGTATTTGATATGTCTTTAAGTTTTTAGTGGAGCCAGATGTATTTATTTTTTGTTGTTTATTTTGTATATGTAATCTTTTAAATGGGTGATCAATGTTGTATACATGGAATTATTATTCAATACTTTATAGTATTTCATTTTATTATAACATTATTCTATTTTAAATTTTTTATTCTATCCACATACATTGGTGTGTATGATGTTTAGTTATTTTAATCTGGTTGTGCACTCTGATATTGGGGTATGGCCTCCTCACATTTCTACCTTATAACCCCACTATTATCTAGAAGCCTCTATCATACGAGCAAATGGGCTTAAGAGCATGTGGTAACCTAAATCAAGGAACATGTTTCTTTGCATCCAGATTGGGATGTCACATTATTCTTCTTTAATAATGATATTATTCTAAAAGAAACCACTTTCATAACAATTCACATGATTTGTTTTGGTATATTCATTGTTAGGTCAGTCTAATAAACTACCTGAACAATGATAAAATATAATATCATGGATGACATTGAGAAATTAATTACTGTAAATATGTGATTTAAATAAGAAAATAATGATTTTATTTTGGTTTAGAAAAAGTAAAATTAATATTAAAATGATTAATTAAGATATTAATGTATATTTACTAAGAATCACCAAAACATGTTGATCGTTGATTTCATATTTTTGGATCATAACCAGTAATCCCATATATAGAAAATATAAAATTATAAATAATTACAAACAATCAATTATAGTACCTTTTATGGTTTTCAAATGATAAACTTTGAAAGAAGAATGAATAATAGCACTGTTATTAAAATACTATTATAAAGTGATCAACATTACTCACACCTAATATCGAAAATAAATAACAACTAACTAATATACATTTAGATAATTATTATAAATTAATTTTATAAAAGTTTATAGATATGAATAAGTCTTTAAAATAGGTGATTATGATAGTTATCTTTGTTATACAATAGATTTAGAAACTATAGTGGAATATGGTTATTAAGGTAGGGGTTATTTGTCTCAAATTTCATTTCATAAGACATATTTATTATTCACCAAAATTATATAATTAATATGATATGATTAATACCAAATGAATTTATTTTACCATATTCATTTAAATTGTGGAGATTAAATATGTAATTCCATTATATTATATGAAATATGTTTTTTAAATGACTTTGATTTATCTGATAGCTTACATTACACACAATAATGAGTTTTAAAGAACCATGATATACTACTGAAATATTATTTTTTTAAAATTTACTAACTAGCTACTATATTGGTAGGTATTAATATTACTAATTAAATTGTGATAAAAATATATATAAATTCACGAATTAAATTCTTTGGTAACCAATTTATTAGAAATAAAAATAAAACCAACATTTTCCTAGAAAACTATTCTTATGTGCAAAAAAATTAGTCTTAATAAATTAAAAAAATCACTTTTAGTGAATGATTTTAATGAAATTTATTTATTATATAGTAAATAAAATTTCATAGAATTAATCTAATATTTTTTCTAATCTTCAAATAGGAATAAAATCAAACTTAATAATTAAAAATATTTTTTTATACAAATATAGTTTTTTTCATGTGTGGGTAAAATATTTTAAACATTATTTCTGTAGCTTATAGGTATTTAATTTGATAAAATGGATACCATATTTGGACTCATGAATTAAAAAAAATTTAATTAGTTACCTTTTATTATTGGCCAATATGATGGATAACCTTAGTAAAATTTATCACTCTGATAAAGGGTTGATGGTGTTAGCCTAGGTTAATACTAAGTTTTAGAGCCATAATTTTCCATAATAATTATTGTTAGTTGAACTGAATTCAATATTTATCACTTTAAAATCTAAATTTAATAGTTTAAAGGATTATTTTCTATGAAAATGACCTCTATAACAATTATATCAAATAAAGTAACAAAATAGAACTCTCTTAGTTCTTAATATCTCTTATGTTCCCACATGGGAAAAAATCTAGTTATAAATGAATATAAGTAAAAATTTGGAGACTAATGAAATTATTTTCATGGTATAAATTTACTTCAAATTTTTATTAATTATATGTTGACCCTAAATTATTATGCAACACTAATGTTGTATTTCTCTAATTAATAACCAAATATAAAAATGGTTTTCAAAATAATAAAAGTATAGTAATTTGGGTGAGATAATATATTCAAATAATTTTTTAGATGAATATAACATATTATTGTTATATTTAAGAATTATATTCCAATTTAAACTTTTTCTTTATGTCTTTTAATCTAAATTTAATGAATAGTGTCTAAATAAGAAATAATGATATTTTATGAAAACTCTATTTTACTAAATTACCTAAAAATCAAAAAAAAAATTAAAATACGACAATTGAGATAATATATGGTCTAAAATTTCTTCATTTTACCATTTATAGTCCATTTATAACCATTATGCATGATAATTACTTAAATATATTTTAATGTTTTATGAAATTCCAATAGTTCCCATTCCTCGATTATAAAAGGGCACAGCTCATTTCTCTTATTTACACCACCTAGAGCCATATATTTCAAACAAACTCAGCCATGTTCCATTATACTCTTACATACCCACATTATAGTGGTTTTTTATTCCTAAAATACCAAACCTAGAGCCTTTAATATGAGATCTAAAGGAGTATTTTCAAATAATAATTAATTTCCTTAACTGATCACTTTCTTTTAATTATTATTTTACCTATACTAAATACGATATATTATTCATAAATTTATAAATTTAGTAAAAAAAACTATACTTAAATGTATTTATGATTATGAAAACACCATTTTTCACCATCTTTACATCAAATGGGAAGTGAAAGTATTTCTTGCGTGTATGTATGGCTTACCCTCTCTAGGAAGTGACAAAATTCATTTTCCATCACCACCCTTCATGGATAGTTATTTTGATAGGTTTAATTTTTATATATGATATTTAGAAAATTATAATTATTATATGATTATAATATAATACCTACCTTCTTACATTTAAAACCATTAGAAAATGATAATGTCATCTGTGCGTATGTGTGGACTACCACATCTACAAAACGATGTGATTTTTTTCATTTACATTTTATATAGAGGGTAATAAAATGTATTTAATGAATATATATGAAATATATGATATAATAATGGTTATTTTGAGTTATTATTTACCATTATTTTATTTTATTTAATGAAAAATGGAAACAACATTCACGCATGTGTACGACCTACTATCTCTTTGAGCAGTCCAATTCATTTTTTTATCTCAAACTTTTATGGATGACTAGAAATGTTTATATAATAATTATATATGATATTAAAATCATGATTAATATTATAGATATTATGGAACCAGAATAAAATTATAATTACCAAAACTATTTTACAAAAACATACATAAAAACGAAACAATTATTGCCTAGAATAGTGATTTTAATAAAGAATTGTTAATGAGCAGGTTATAGAAGGATTTAAGTAAATAATATATGGTGTGATATATTTTATTATGGTGTTTTAAAAAATTTATAATAAATCTATACATATTATATATGATTTTTAAACACATACAAAGAAATTCAAACCTAATATAAGGGTTTTTAATCTCACTTTTATTTATGTGGGACACATGCCATATTCCCCACGTATTTATTTTTTGTAATGTTTATAATATCCATGAATGTATTTTATAATTATAATCATGAATAATATGGGTATTTAGATATCTATCTAATTTTATTTCTTTAAGACTCTTATTAATCAAAAGTTACCTAAGTAGTAAGGGTTTTATGTTACAATCTCATTGTTATCCAAATTGTTTGTGATTAAGATTATGATGATGAAAACACGTGATATATCTCTAAAGAAACTCTTTAATTTTCTTATCACTTTTTTATTTATTGATAATAAATATTTTTCTTTAATTTTCCTCACCTAAGTACCCAGAAGGCTAAAAATATGTTTTTAAGGAAAATGGACATTATTTATCTCCTCATTCAAAAATAATTTTTATTCCATATTTATGTTTTATAATAAAGTTAAAGAAGGTTTTTACTATTCTCATAGGTTTTTTTAAATGCCTTTTTGTGAATTAATAAATTTTTATAAAAAATTTAAAATTAATTTTATTTTCATTTTCTGAACAAGGAACTCATTAACTTTTTCTATAGAAGTGGGAAGAGAATGTTTTATTTTTACATATACAGCAAGAATAGAGTTTTCCATCATTATTATTGATCACTACTTTGAATAATACATTAAAATATTATAAGTTTATTTTCAAATAAAATATTTTCCTTTATATTTAAGAAATTTTCATGTTTCAAAAAGATGATTTCAAATTGAAAAGAATATATTACACAAGAAATGATCCAAGTGACCATTTATAATCATTTTCCATGTAATAAATCATAATTTTATGTTACTTAATATTTCATATGGATAGTTTCTGATGATACAATCCTTATTTTTTCTCTATGTGGTTTATTTTTATGAAAAAAATATGTTTATGAAACTCAAAAAAATTTTATGGGTTATGCTATGATGTAATGATGACACTTTTATAATACCTCGTCTTTTTTCCATTTGTTATGTTGTGACGAAATTTTTATGAAACTCATTTATTTTTGGGGGAAATAATATGATGACTGTTTTATGATCTTGTAGAACAAATATTCATGGTTTTTTATATATGATGAGTGGTTACACTCTAAACCAAGGATGGTGGTTACATTGTAACCAAGGACAGTGGTTACGTTATAACCAAGTATGGCGTTTATCTTATAACTAATGTTGTGTGATACCTATATCTCTATAAAATTCATTGGAAAATAATTAATATATCATGAGATAAAAAAATTTATCATAGGTAATGAACCTAGTTTAATAAGGAATTGTTCCCACTATGATAGTCTTATGAGTGAACCTTGACTTCTATGATTGAATGGGGAGTGAACACAATCCACTATGATACTCTTGGTAATGATATATGGATATAAATGAAATGAATTTATATACTTATTCCAAATTTCTATGTTTTGTGATTATTTTATGCTATCATGGATCATGTTATTTTATTCCATTAAGATTGATATTTTATGAACTGCTAAGATTTAATCTAGGAATCAAGATTTTGATCTTTGACATATGTTAGGGTTTTCAAATGTTATTATAATGTTATAATACACTTAAACTCATGTGATTTTTAATTTATCACTGATATCTCCTTTATTTTACCCTATTGAGTATCTTATCCCACCCTTTCTTATTTTTCCATTCTTTAGGTTTTGAATAAAGGTATTAACTATGATATGTTTAAAAAGGGTGATAGTTAAGAAGAGCATAATGGGATAAACTTATGGACATGTTTTTTATTTATCAAAGTTTACAAAGATGATAGAAATATAATATTCTACAATGGATTTAATTTTTATGTAATTAATATTCATATAATAAGATGTAATATTTATGTATGAAAAGTATGGGTCGCTATAGTTGGCATCAGAACAAGGTTTAGTTAAACTTTAGAAACTATCATGATAAATAGGTATTGAGAACCTTGGGGATAATTATATATATATGAAAAAATCCTAATGTTTTTCTAGAGATCATGAATGACCTATGTTAAACTTAAGGTTTCATAAAAATCTCAATTTAGATATCATTTAAATGATATTTCATGATTATGTGGTTTCCCTGCTATGATTTTTATTACTCGCATATTTCTTTTTTCTTTTAGTCAATAGTTGGAACCTAAAGTAATCATTTTAATGTATAATATGATATAAAATGCAATGATTATTCTTATTTAGAACTAGGATTTATGGTAGATGGAAAAAATCTCGTTTATGTGATCAATCAGCTTTATCAAGCTATGAATCTCACTGATCTTACAAAAAAGAAAACAAGTGAACATTTTATATTGACTCCTTAATGAGGGAATTAATACCTTATTTTGGGGGGTATACTGATCCACTATTCACCGAACAATAGATCTATACCATTGATAATATATTTTCTATTGTACAGTGTCTTGAACATCAGAAATTTATTCGGGTTATTTATCATTTATAATGTGAAGAAGTTAAATGGAAGAATCTAATCAATAATATAATACAATTGAAAGAAATTAAATCTATAGAGTGGGATGAGTTTATGGGAATATTTTTTATTAAGTACCTCTCTTATATTATACTTACAAATATAGAGAAGGAATTTCTTGAACTTGACAAAAAGTATGATTAATCTATTGGTACCCATATTCTAATTTTACAAGACTTTCAAGGTATGCTTCCAGTTCAATAATAAAAAATAAAATAAAAATTGAACGATTATTCTGTGGCTTATAACCAAGTATCTAAAAGGTATTATCTATAAGAAACATTATTATTTATGAATAAATCATTCAATGTGCACTCAAGGTGGAAATAGATTTTTGTAGAATCCCGTCATTCTCCTAGTTTTGATAATAAATCGAAGATTGAGTCTCACGAGAACACGAATAAATTACATTGTGAAAAGAAATTCCAATCACATACATGAAATAAATATGGGAAGAAACATCATATTAATTAATTGAGTGTAATTTGAGAGTGTTTTAAATGTTATAAGGCTGGTCATAGAACCAGTGAATGTCTAAAGGCATTGAATAGTCCAGTTGATAAAATAGAAGAAAGGAAGATTCCAACTAATGCACCACCCATATCTAATTATTTAAATTCAAGGAGTATAGGAATTATTAGGACTAATTAATTAATCCAGAAAAATTATGATTAGTGTTAATAAAATATTTATCCAAAATATAAATTAAAATATCATTTGGTCGCATCTACTGAAGTGGGTTATCAGAATGACATGATGAAAGGTGAACTTATCATCCACTATATTACAAAAAATGTGTTATTTGGTTATGGTTCCACCCAATATTTTATATCTATATAATTTTTTATCATAGTACCACATCAACTAATAGATATTGAGATATAAAAAAACCTAATGGTATGACGATAACATTTCATGTTTATGTTTCTTCTTAAATTTACTTTAATGAGAATTTGCATCCTGAAATTATAATTTTTCTTCATATTATTGGATTCAATTTTGTCTTGAGAATATATTGGGTGTTTTTTCCATAAATCTCACATCTATTTTATATGATGGTAATTTATGTATATTATTCTAAACCATCCAAAGATCTTCAATCAATGTGATGAAAAATATAATCTTCTTATGGAAATTACATCAAATATATACCTATTTTATGGGATTTTATTGATGTATTTCTAGAATAATTATCTACTCTTTCACTAAATCGTGAAGTTTAATTCTTAATATAAATCATACTAGGTTCTAAATCTATTTCAAATGGTCCATATAGAATATCCTTTATGGAGTTGAAAGAATTAAAGAAGTAACTCTAGAAGAATAATAGCAAGGGATTAATTAATCCAAGAGCATTAACTTGGGTAAAAACTATTATTTTTTGTTAATAATAAATAAGGATCAATATTCATTTTCATCAATTATAGGGAACTCAACCACATCATAATCGATAAGAAATATCCTCTACCCTGTATTGATCACTTGTTTGATTAACTACATGGAGATCAATACTTTTATAGGACCAACCATCATTATAGATATCATAAATTGAGATTCAAAAAATAGGATATATCCATGATATCATTTTATATAAGGTATGGACACATTTAATTTATAATTTTCCATTTAGTCTTATTAATATTCCATCTATATTCATGGGTTTCATGAATAGAGTCTTTAAAAATTACCCTGATTAGTTTGTAGTAGACCTTATAGATGATATTATTATATATTCAAAGAGTAAGGAAGATCATTAAGATCATTAGAGAGTTGTAATAAAGACCCTAAGGAAGGATATGCTTCATGAAAATTTTACAATGTGTGAATTTTAGCTTTGGGAGTTTCATTATTGGGTTATATAATATTATGTGAGGGTATATAAATAGATCCTTCAAAGAAAAAAGTTCATAAAAATTGTCCTAAAGAAAAAAACTTTGATTGAGATCTGTTGGTTTCTTGGATTGGTTATATATTATTTGTACTTTTTATATAATTTATCATGTCAATCTAATACACAAACTAATTTAACTCATAAAGGAGGTAATTTCCTTTAGATGAATAAATGTGATGATAATTCTAAGGAGTTGAAGAGAATTTTGGTTAGTTCACTGGTTATCTTGCTTCCTTGTAGTGGATAAGGTTTTATAATCTACTAGGATGCATCCAAGAAGGTATTGTGATGTTTTCTCATGAATAAGGATATGGTGATATCTTATGTCACACTCCAATTGAAGGTTCATGAGAAACAATTCCCAACTAATTATTTGGAGTTAGCAGTGGTATTTTTTACATTAAAGATATGGAGGTATTATCTTTACAGTAAAAGGTGTAATATATGTACTTATAATAAAATTTTAAAGTATATTTTCACATAGAAAGAGTTTAATGTGAACTATAGAAGCTGTTTGGAGCATATTAATGATTATGACTACTCAATACATTACCACCCAAGGAAAGAAAACAAGGCGGCAGATGCACTGAGTCTAATCTATAATTTTGCATTATCTATGATGAGGATCATGAATGATCTGGTATTTCCAGAATTCAAAATGTAAAATATATAAATATTTAAGGGAGTGGAAATAAGTTATCTTTATCAAATGATTGTTCAAATGTCTATCTATGTGAAGATTAAAGATATTTATAAGGAATAAGTTGAACTGTAAAAGAATTTGATAAATGTTTCTAAGATTAACCTTGATTTTGAAAGAATGGTAAGGTTCAAAAACAAGGTATGTGTCCCAAACATACCATATTTTAAGGAAGATCTATTAGAGGAAACTCATAGTTCTTCGTTCTTTATTCATCATGGAATTACCAAGATGTATAGATATTAGATGGAATATTTATGGGGGTATGTCATGAAGAGAGATATTGAATATTATGTTTCTTGGTTCTTTGTATTTAAGAAAGTTAAGGTTGATATAGAAAATTATATGGGGATGTTACAACCATTACCCATTATAGAATAGAAATGGGATAATGTCACCATGGATTTCATTATTTGAATCCCCAAAATATAAAATGGTCAAAATTATATATGGGTTGTAGTTAATTTCCTTACGAGGTCAGAACACTTAATTTTAATTAGATAAGATTTATCTCCTAATAAACTTACTCAATTACACATTAAGGAAGCAGTAAGATTACATGGAGTACCACTCTCAATCCTTTCTAATCGGGATCTTAGGATTACCCAAAGTTCTAGATGACCCTATAGTAGGCTCTAGATATATAATTGAATTTCAATATATATTATCATCCTTAGACTGATGGTTATTCTAAGAGAAAAAATAATTCCCTATAGGATATGTTGAGGTGTTATTCTACGGATTTCAAATATGGTTGGGATAAACACCATCCTCAAGTAAAGTTTTCTTATAATAATAGCTTTCACATTATTATTTGGATAACTTCTTATAAATATCTCTATATAAAGAAGTGAAAAATTATAATGTTCTTGGAGAAATTTGGAGAAATAAATCTCTTGGTACTTGAGATAGTTTTGGAAATATAAGAGAAAGTTAGATTAATTAAACAAAACATCAAGACAGCTCAAAGTCAACTGAAAATTTATCCAAAAAATCATTGAAATTATTTTAAATTTGATGTTATAGAGAATTTTCTTCTATGAATTTATCCATATAATAATTTTATGATTTTTTAAAATAAGGGAAAGTTTTTCACAAGATATATTATCCCTTTAGATATCCATAATCAGGTAGGGACATTAGTTTATCATTTGAAACATCCACATATCCTCTCAAGAGTTCATGATGTGTTTTATGTATCTCTATTGAGGATGTATGTAATGCCCCGACCCTAGTTACCCAGAGTTGGTGCATTATTACATAACATTGGCATGATTACAAGGAAATCATTTCTCGAATGACCGATCAGTTTAGTATTATTGGAAACAAGATTCATACATATGATCGACTTTACAGCTTGAAAAGAAATAAAACAATAATATATTTCATTAGAAGCATCTGAGCCTCCTAGATTATGCTTATAGGTCACTCATAACAAACTTCTTCATATCCTGGGAAAATGAAACATAAGAAAGGGGTGAGCTCAAACGCCCAGCAAGGGTAAGTAATACAGGGGAAAATGACATAAATATTAAGCATGGTAAATAATTGAAAACCACATGCCTTTACCAATAATAAACATGAATACTTTTATGGCAGTATGATGAGCTGAATAATAATGCCATAACAAAACATAATCATGGGTATTATACTAGTCGAATGACCACATGAACCATCATTACTATTTCCATAATGAGGGAATGTATAATGTCAGACATTCTGAAGCATTTTTTCAAGGCATCAGCCAAGACGTCTAAAATTATTAAGGCCTTGGCCAAAATCATAAATCAAATTGGGAAAGGGCCTTGGCCAATCCCACATCTAGTTGTCTCATGAGACCTACTGATACATTGAGGAGCTATAGCGGGCTCCACCCATCACTTACTAAGTCCAATACATTCCTCATATAAAAAGGTTTAAACATATCATAAACATTCGTATTAAAACTAGCATATGAAATGTCAATACTTTAACCATAAGCAATGAATGGTATAAAAATATCACATCCATAGTAAAACATATCACAAAAACTTCAATAAAATATGGAAGATTTGTATCATAATAAATCAACTTCAAATAAACTTAAAATCCATCAAATGATGTTGACATAGATGAAATCAAAACCTTTTTTTAGAGACATATCTCTTTATAATTTGAAATCATTTTAGAGTCACATTAAGAAAATATTTATTTTGAAAAAATTGTTATAATCTTGTAAGGGAATCTTAGATGATGTTATAATGGCGGAAAATAGTTGCACCCGTCGTTAAGTTACAAAAGACATTCTTACCTTAATTTTGTCGAAAAGGGTAAAAAGGACCTTGTTTAGAAAACAACGGAACGATTCCTTTATAAAGTTCTTATAAAAATTAAAACAAGGGTATAAATTACTTTAACCCATATTCTGTAAAATAGTAAGCATGTTTTGAAATACATTTTTAAGAAACATGGACGTGGATGATAAAGAGGTCCCAGTAGATAATTACGTATAAACAACCTCGGATAATGAAGAGATTGTGAAATAAACCCTTTCCTTGTACTTTTCCTTGGTTTATGGTAGGTTTACCTCCTGTATAACGGTGAAATAATTTTTATTTAATTATATAATAATCATATATATTAATATGATTCCATATATGATCTTTTAACATCGCTTTGTTAATAAAATCTTAGTATTGTCGTCGTTTTGGGTGTTAACTTACTCATTTTCTTTTATATAAGCCAAGTTTTTTATAGATAGGTTTTAGAATACTCATATACAGAATTATATTAAGTCCTAAAATATTATTTTTAATCATCCAATAAAATTTAGTCTTGAATGGATACGATGGGGAATGAATCACATCGCGTTCGTGGAGATGGTAATCCGTACGTACGCACGAGCGACAATATCATTCTTTTGATATTAAAATAATATATAATTGAATGGTATATCATATAGACATAATAATTATCATGTTATATTTATTATTTACATGAGTTATACATCATTATTATACCCATCTAAATAATTGTATATTGAATAACAATTACACCACAACGTGGAGACGGTAGGCCGTACGTATGTATGTATGATGACATGTCATTCAAGAGATGGATAGAATAATGAATTTGTTTGTTCCATAATTGTAATAACATAATAGTATATAGAATGAAATGTAGTTATTATTTTATAATGGAAATAACAAGGAAAGAAGAAGTTGAAGAAGAAAGGAACTTTAAAGAGGGTGGTGAAGACGTTACCTCTTCTTTGGGTTCTTCCTTTTGATTTGATCAAAAGAGATCCTTATGTTGGATTTCGGATCAAAACAAGGCCTCTTGGTTGAAGTGAGGAAAGTTGAGATAGTATTTGAGTAGTGGTTGTCCTAACCAAAAGGCTTTTAAGGTGTGAAGAATTGGTTAGAAGTTGGGTCCTTTTATAAGGGGGAGGAGGGGCTCTTTAGGAAAAACTTGAAGTATTAATTTATAATAAATTCATATTCGGTTTCTAATGGCTCAAAAGTAAATATTTTTTTTAAAAGGTGGGTATGGGTTGAAAAATTTTCAACCAATATATTTTACACAGGTTTGGGTCATTATACTAACCTTATCTTTTAGTTTTAACTCTTAGTTAATTAGACTCACATTTACCATGTCACTTTGTATTCTTATATTATATAGTTAATAAACTAACTATATATATCTAAGAGACCCAAAATTGGTCCATTAATGATACAAAAATAATTATATAAGCCCTTGGGCCGAACCTTTTATTTTTAGGAATAGAATATAAATTAATAATATAATATTTTTTTTAAAAACACATTTATGTCAATTTTGACACTACTCAATAATTGATTTTTGTTAAAGTATTAAAAACTTTATTAATTCGGAATAAATTCATTTAAGAAATCCTAACATGGCATATTAACCATTAAAATTCTTTTATGTCATCAAAACTTTCAAATTATATTTATATAAACATTTATAATACCAATTATTTGATTCTTTCATTAATAAGGAAAATATTGCATCATTATCGTGTCATATATATTTTTAATTTTTCAATGTCTAAAAATTATAAATAAAATACCATTATGTAGGAAATATTTTTATCTTTATAATTAATATTTATAATCTAAAATATAACAAATATAACCCTATGGAAAAATTGTTTTTCTAAAATATATAAGGTTATGTCATTTTTGTATTTACTTTAACTTAATTAATATAAAGTGTCCCTATCACCTACAAGTGGCTCCATCGGGTCCCAAAATAGACCCAAAGATGCCCATGGTTGGAAATGTATCCACCAATAAGGTTACGACAAGTTTTAGGATAATTTATTATTATTATAATATTATTTTTTACCCTTATTTACCGGATTTACCCTTTAACCATGGTATATAAACTATTTACCGAAGTAATTATTCAAAATGTCTAAAAATAAAAGTCACCTATTTACACAATTTGGACATCCTGATTCCAAATATGGAATCCATTTTTCCAAATTCAAAACACAAAAGTGGCAGAAATTAATTTAAAATTAATTCTCGCTGTTAAAACAAAAAGCGTGTTTTTAAGATATAATAACTATCATAAGATTGACACTTGTTTATGTCCGGTTTAATTGTGAAATTATGTCCAATGACCAAAATTGTATTAAATGGTAAAAATATATTCTAAGTATACTTTAAAACCACTCAAATTCATAATTTATCACTATTAATTATTTTGATTAAAAAAGTTGTTTTTAATTAAAATTTAGTAATTTTCACTATTCATCAAAATATAAAAGTTATCTGAAAGGTACTAAAATTTCACCCTAGGCTAAATTCAATATTCCAAATCCAAAAATGAAGTCCATTTTGAGATATAAAATTTATAAAATTTCTAAAAGTTTGTATTACTATTCATAACGGCTTGTTTGATTGGTTGTAGTGTGTGTTAGAACTCGAAGTTGCGTACAACAAATGCTACTGTATTATTCAAAGAGAAGCGTATCGTGGAAGCTTGGGGTGTTACATTGTAAATTTTTGATTTCCCCATTCTAAATAATAAATTTATTTAGTCAAATTTAATGTATAAAATTTTAAAATATTGGATTAAAAAAAGGGTTCATTATTAAAAGTTGGTAAAAGTGCATTTTTTGAAAAATAATTCTTTTATCTGAATAAAATGAATTTTTTCTTACATTATATCTAATAAACTCATAATATGGATTCTAAAATTATAAGGATTATATAAAGGTCAAATTTTAGTTAATACTATTCGTAACCTCTTTTGAACGGCTTGTTTTGTAAGTCATGGTGCGCTTGAACTCGGTGTTGCGTGTAGTGAAAGTTTATGAATTATTTTGAAGAAGTAACACACTATGAAATCTTGGGGTGTTACATTATTCCCTACTTCAATAAATTTTTTCCTTGCAATTTTATATTGTTTTTCAAAAATAAGGGTTGAAAATATAAAATATCTTTGTGGAAAAACCCACAACGGAAATTTGGTTAATAAAATGTAGTTTTAATAAGAGGAAAAGAGAAATGAAAGTGTCGCCACCAAATTATGATCTTGATTAGGAGAACATTGGTGGAAATTAGAGACATATAATTGGAGGAAAAACGTAAATAATTATTGGTAGTGATTGAGGTCATCAATCACAAACAAGTTTAAAATTGAGGTCCTTAAATTCATCAATCTATTATGACTTAATATACCATCGGTTCAACTAAACATTAGGTATTAGGATAACACATTTTTAGTTTTATGATTCCTTCAATAAAGTATAAGAATTATTTTCTTTATAGAATAAGAGGAGAAGAAAAATATATACTTGACAAGTATAGTTCCATCCTTTAACAAGTTTCTACCACAAACTCATCTTTCACTATAAAAGATAATATAACTTTAAAAAATATTCTATTTATACTATTCATTTGTTGTTACAAAATTGAATTTATAATTCATCTACTATTCCTTCTTATTATTTAATCCAGGACACCTCGTGGACCAGTGGTAGGTGATACACCCTTGTTGCCCTTCGGTTGAGGGTTCTAGTCTCGTGGCCATGCCGGTCGCGACAGGTTGCCGACAGACCTCCGGGTTGTCCTTTTATGGAAATCCAAAATTAATCTCAAACAAGAATTATCCAAAATACTTCTTTCCAAACTCACAGTCCAAAATTTATATGGAAGGTAAACGCAATGAAGATCCTTTTTTCCACGTAATAACATGTGAAAACCTTCATCATGTATTCTTTTAAAACACTACAACATCTTGAATTACCATAAAACCTTATTGATTATCTTCATGATCCCTTATTATTTATAGAATAATGGATATACTCCTTATATCCAAAAATCTTGTAAACTCCAACAATGATGGGAATAGAAATCATTAATCAGATTCAAGGTATTCAAGAATATCAAATATAATTTATTCAAATCAACCATATCTTATTCCAAAATCGCTACCTCGTTATCAGAACCATATTATGTTTTATCTTTATCTAAACCATATATTTTCCAAAAATTTAACCTGCTATTGAGCCACTTTTCTTGGTTCCACACAATCTCAAGTCCTTAATGAAATAGTGTTGTAGTACAATCCTTATATACTCCATAATTATTATAACCAGTACATTGTTGATACAACACTCAAATGACATAATTCTCTAATAACAACATAAGAACTCTAGTCATTCCTCCTCATCTATGGTAGTATCATAACTTGATTATTATCCAATAGCATCATTTGGGGCATACTCTGTTGATTTTGACATTGGTTCGCGTAGTGTTCCAACTCCTTGTAGATGAATCATTGTATATTTGAAACCTTTTTCTTACCCTTGCAGTCACGTACATGGTGTCCTTTTTCTCCACACTTATAAAAAACTCTCATTCCTTTCAGGCAAGTTCCAGGGTGTTTCTTCCCATAGTTATCATATATGGAAAAATTATTCTTTTCCCTCTTCCCTTTATCCAACTTTCTCTCTTCCATCCTTTTCTTCTCTTACTTCCCTTCAAAGCCATAGGACTCGGTAAACTCTTTTCTTATCTTATCAACACATGATACTATTTCTTCATATGATGATAATATGTGGGAGACTATTTCCCTTATAAATGATGGATTAATACCATTAAATATATGATCCTTATTATTCTTTGGACCATATGTATTACTGGAGTTCACATTCCTTCTACTGGGCGCCATTTCTATACAATAGCATAAACTAGGTCAGTTTGTGAATTGCAATGAATAATTCCAAACTTGTAAAATATCTAAAGAAAATTGAATAGTTTATGGATATAATCCATAATCATAAAAATGTGTTCTTTGAGTAAGTATATACTCATGATGCCTTCATAATGGTTTGTAAATAAAATGAGAATTATCCTAAGCATATCCCTTGAGAGTGTCGTAACCAAGAGTGAAGCAAGGCCCGTTGTCATGCACCAGTTCTCGTTCGAGTCTAGCTGAAAGCAGTGTTTTCGGTTTTTACCCCTTGGTACATATGTGCTTGAGCCGCCTCTACCAGTTCGTATCTAGATAGGGATGTATTGCTTGGAAAACTCACAAAATCTCTACAATACCAAAATTCTAGGAAGTTCTTCTATACTAATCCTCAAAGTCTATCTTAGGTATATGTTCTCTAATCATAGTTTATCTAAATATAGTTTCCAAGGTTTGTACTAAACCTCCCTCTGATACCAACTGTAACGCCCCGACCCCAGTTACCCAGAATATGTGCATTATTACATAACATTGGCATTATTACAAGGAAATCATGTCTCGAAAGACTGATCAGTTTAGTATTATTGGAAAAAAGATTCATACATATGATCCACTTTAGAGATTGAAGAGAAATACAACAATAATATATTTCAATAGAAGCATGCAAGACTCCTAGATTATGTCTGCAGGTCACTCATAACTAACTTCTTCATATCCTGGGAAAATGAAACATAAGAAAGGGGTGATCACAAACGCTCAGTAAGGGTAAGTAATACAGCAGAAAATGAAATAAATATTAATCATGGTAAATAATAGAAAACCACATGCCTTTACCAATAATAAACATGAATATTTTTATGGAAAGATTATGAATTGAGTAAATAATGCCATAATAAAACATAATCATGGGTATTCTACTAGTCGAATGACCACATGAACCATCAATATTATTTCCATAATGAGGGAATGTATAATGTCGGACATTCTGAAACATTTTGTCAAGGCCTCATCCAAGACGTCTAAAATGATTAAATCCTCAGCCAAAACCATAAATAAAATTGGGAAAGGGCCTCGGCCAATTCCACGTCTAGTTGTATCATGAGACTTACTGATGCATCGAGGATCTATAGTGGGCTCCACCTGTCACTTACAAGTCCAATACATTCCTTATTTAAAAAGGTTTAAACATATCATAAACATTCGTATTAAAACTAGCATACAAAATGTCAATACTTTAACCATAAGCAAGGAATGTTATAAAAATAGCACATCCATAGTCAAAAATATCACAAAAACTTCAATACAATAGGTCTGTTTTGTATCATAATAAATCAACTTCAAATAAACATAAAATCTTTCAAATGATGTTGACATAGATGAAATCAAAACCTTTTTTTAGAGACATATATCTTTATATTTTGAAATCATTTAAGAGTCACAATAAGAAAATATTTATTTTGAAAATATTCTTATAAGCTTTTAAGGTAATCTTCGACAATGTTATAATGGCGGAAAATAGCTGCACCCGCCGTATAAGTTAAAAAGACATTCTTACCTTAATTTTGTCGAAAAGGTTAAAAAGGATCTTGTATGGAAAACGACAGAAAGATTCCTTTATAAGCTTCTTATAAAAATTCAAACAACGGTATAAATGACTTTAACCCATATTCTATAAAATAGTAATAATTTTTTGAAATACATTTTTAAGAAACATGGATGTGGATGATAAAGAGGTCCCAGTAGATAATTACGTATAAAGAACCTCGGATAATGAAGAAATTGTGAAATAAAACCTTACCTTGTACTTTTCCTTGGTTTATGGTAGGTTAACCTTCTGTATAATGGTGAAACAATTGTTATTGAATTATACAATAATCATATATACTAATATGATATCATATATAATCTTTTAACATCGCTTTGTTAATAAAATCTTAGTATTATCCTCGTTTTGGGTGTTAACTTACTTATTTTCTTTTATATAAGCCATGTTTTTTATGGATAGCTTGTATCATACTCATATCAAGAATTATATTAAGTCCTTAAATATTATTTTTAATCATCCAATAAAATTTATCTTTAATGGACACGATGAGGAATAAATCTCATCGCATTCGTGGAGATGGTAATCCGTACGTACACACGACCGGAAATATCATTCCTTTGATATTAAAGTAATATATAGTTGGATGGTATATCATATATACAGAATTATCATCATTTTATATTTATTATTTACAAGAATTATACATCATTATTATACCCATCTAAATAATAGTATATTTAATAACAATTACACCACAACTTGGAGACGGTAGGCCGTACGTACGCACGTATGGTGACATGTCATTCAAGGGATGGATAGAATAATGAATTTGTTTGTTCCATAATTATAATAACATCACATTATATATAAGGTACTGGATTTATTATTTTAGAATCGAAATAACAAGGAAATAAGAAGTTGAAGAAGAAAGGAACTTTAAAGATGGTGGTGAAGACGTTGCCTCTTCTTCGGGTTGTTCCTTTTGATTTGATAAAAAGGGCTCCTTAGGTTGGATTTCTGATCAAAATAATGCATCTAGGTTGAATTGAGGGATTTTGAGAGAGTATTTTGGTTGGTTTTGGTGGAACCAAAAGGCTTTTAAGGTGTAAAGAATTAGTTAGAATTTGGGTCCTTTTATAAGGGGGAGGGGGGCTCTTTAGGAAAAACATAAAGTATTAATTTATAATAAATTCACATTCGGATTATAATGGATCCAAAGTGGATTATTCAAAGTCTAAGGTTGGCTGTGGTCGAAATATTTTCAACCAATAGATTTTAGATAGGTTTGGGTCATTATATTAACCATATTTTTTAGTTTTAACTCTTAGTTAATTAGATTGACATTTACCATTCACTTTGTATTTTTATATTATATAGTTAATAAACTTACTATATAAATCCAAGAGACCCCAAAGTGGCCCATTTATGATACAAAAATAATTATATAAGTACTTTGGCCGAACGTTAGATTTTTAGGAATAGAATATAAATTAATAATATAATATTTGTTTTAAAAACTCATTTATGTCAATTTTGACACTACTCAATAATTGATTTTTGTTAAAGTCATAAAAACTTTATTAATTCAAAAAAAATTCATTTAATCAATCCTAAAATTTCATATTAACTAATAAAATTTTTTTATGTCATCATAACTTTAAATTATATTTATTTTAACATTTATAATACCAATTATTTGATTCTTTCATTAATAAGGAAAATACTGCATCATTATTGTGTCATATATATTTTCAATTTTTCAATGTCTAAAAGTTATAAATAAAATACCATTATGTAGGAAATTGTTTTATATATCTGATTAATATTTATAATTGAAAATATAACATATATAACCCTATGTAAAAATTGTTTTTCTAAAAGATATAAGCTTATGTCATTTTTTGTATTTACTTTAACTTAATTAATATAAAGTGTCCCTATCACTTAGAAGTGGCTCCATGGGGTCCCAAAATCGACCCAAAGATACCCATGGTCAGACATGTATCCACTAATAAGGTTAAAATACGTTTTAGGGTAATTTATTATTATTATAATATTATTTTTTATCCTTATTTACCGGATTTACCCTTTAACCATGGTAAATAAAATATTTACCGAAGTAATTATTCAAAATGTCTAAAAATAAAAGTTACCTATTTACAAAATTTAGACATCCTGATTCCAAATATGGAATCCATTTTTCCAAATTCAAAACACAGAAGTGGCAGAAATTAATTTAAAATTAATTCCCTCTGTCAAAACAAAAAGCATGTTTTTAAGATATAATAACTATCAAAAGATTGACACTTGTTTATGTTCGGTTTAATTGTGAAATTATTTACAATTACCAACATTGTATTAAATGGTAAAAATATATTCTAATTATACTTTAAAACCACTCAAATTCATAGTGTATCACTATTAATTATTTTGATTTAAACAGTTTTTTTAATTAAAATTTAGTAATTTTCATTATTCATCAAAATATAAAAGTTATCTGAAAAGTACCAAAATTTTACCCTAGGATAAATTCGATATTAAAAATCCAAAAATAAATTACATTTTGAGATATAAAATTTATAAAATTTCAAAAATTAGGTATCACAATTCATAACGGCTAGTTTGATTGGTTGTAGTGTGTGTTAGAACTCGAAGTTGGGTACAACACACGCTACTATATTATTCAAAGAGAAGCGTACTGTGGAATATTGGGGTGTTAAATTGTAAATTGTTGATGTCCCCATTCTAAATAATAAATTTATTTAGTCAAATTTTATATATAAATGTTTAAAATATTTGATTTAAAAAACAAGGTTCACTATTGAAAGTTGGTAAAAGTGCATTTTTTGAAAAATACTTCTATTATCTGAAAAAAATGAATTTGTTCTTACATTATGTCTAAGAAACTCATAATATGGATTCTAAAATTATAAGGATTATATAAAGGTCAAAATTTAGTTAATACTATTCATAACCTCTTTTTAACGGCTTGTTTGGTAAGTCATGGTGCGCTTGAACTCGGTGTTGCGTGTAGTGCAAGTTATTGAATTATTTTGAAGAAGTAACACACTATAAAATCTTGGGGTGTTACAGAGTATATACATAATACATAACATGTACTAAAATTAGAGGCCAGGTCACTTGAAAATGATATTTCTTATTAAGAACAACTGATAGAAATCTTGTATCTTAGAGATAAAGTGTTACCGTACAAGACTACTCACCTAGTGAAAGTTCTCTAAATAAATCATAAATTCGAAGAAGTTACATGGGTACTCAAGGATGTAATGAAACATAGTTATCCAACTTCATTGGTATATTAAAGATGCATTTCAAATGAAAATTTTCATTATAAGGGTGTAGAATGTAATTATCTGAATTTTATAATATATTTTTTTCAAATTAATTTTATTTCTTTGATAGTTTTTTGTTACACGCAACACATGGTTTTAATTATCTCCCATATAATATAAAAATTATATTATGTGGTAGTTACCCCCCATCTATTGGATTGGTGGGTAATAATTTAAGTAAAAAATTTTGAAATTTTTTTTATTATACATGTCAAAAAAATCATTGTTTACCAACTGATTAGAAATAAAAAAAGGTAATATTTTTCTAGAAATATTTTTTTTGCGCAGAAATATATTTTTTATTAATAGATTAAATAGACCCATTTTTTTAATTATTTTAATGAAAATTATAAATTATACATTTAATAAGATGTTTTAATATTCATTTAATATTTTTCAAGTCATCAAATAAGAATAAAATCTTATTTAATACTTAAAATATATATTTTTCTAAAAAGATAGTTTTTGTCACATGTTGTATGCTTATATTAAAATAATTTTCTTCCACTTAGAGTTACTAAATTGGACAAAATGGATTCTATATTTGGAATTAGGATTTATAAATTTTTAAAATAGTTCCATATTTTTTGGATAATATGAATAATGACCTTATTAGAATTTACAACCCTGATAAAGTGTGAATCGTGTTATGTTATGTTAAAACTAAGTAATGCAGCCCTAAATTTTCACCCTAATTCTTATCAGATGAAGTTAATTTTATCCTTATCAAATTATGCTCTAAATTTAATTGTTTAATACAAAAGTTTCTGTGAAAATGACCTGTAGAATATTTTAATCAATGAAAGTTTCAAAATTTGACTCTCGTAGTTTTAAATAACTCTTTTGTGTATACATAGTGTCAAAAGAATGTTGTGAATTAAGATAAGAGACTATTTTCATATTAATGAAATTATAGTGATGATATAAATTTATTTATAATTTTTAAAAATTATATAATGATCTTAAATGAATATGAAACATTGATGTAGTATTTATCCAATTAATAAAAATATAAAATAAATGGTTTTTAAAATATTTAAAGTAATATAATTTGAGTGATTTAATGTGTAACATGACTTTTTTAGATGTATATGACTTATTATTTTTATTTTAAATAAATATATTCAAATTTATAAAAGTATCGATGAATTTTAATTCAAATTAAATGAATAATTTCTAAATTATAAAAAATGATGTTTTATGAAAAAAACATTTAAATAAATTATATTAAAAAATAAAAATAGTAAAGGAGTTAAATGGGGATAATATATTGTCTAAAATTTATTAAATTTTCCATTTACCATTTGGAAACATTTAATTTCAGAATGAATATTATATATTTTAATCTTTTAAAAAAATTTAAGATTGTCATTTCCCCCAATTATAAAAGGGAACCCTCTTTTCTTTTCTTCGCGACACCTTGAGATTTATATATCAACCAACCTATACTAATTTATCTTATCTAATTACTTATCAACATTATATATTTGTTTTTATTTCTAAAATAACAACCCTAAATCCTTTAAAAGGATGTCTAAAGGAAGCATTTCAAAGAAGAGGTAATCACCTTAACCAATCACTTTCATTTAATTATTCTTTTACCTTTTATAAATATCTTATATTTTTCATAAAATGAAAACTTTATTATAATTAATATATAGAAACATTATTATTATTATAAAACCCTTTATTTACCATCATTCTATCAAATGGGATGTAAAATTATCACTTATGTGTTGGTACGATTTACCATCTCCACATAGCGATAGAATTCATTTTCCATCAGCATACTTTACAAATAGTTATTATTATGGGTTTAATTTTTATATATTATATTAATGACATAATTATTATTTTTAAATGATAATATCATATCTATATTCTTTCCTTTTAAACTATTATAAAATGATAATGTTATTTGTGCGTGCGTGTGGACTACCACCTCCAAGAAGCAATGTGATTTGTTTGTCATTTTTGTTTTAATTTTATTGAAATAAGAATAGAATTAATTAATATATATGATATATATTATATAATAATGATTATTACGAGTTATTATTTTCCATTATTTTATTCCATCTATCGAAAAATGTAAACAACATTCAAGCGTATGTATTTCATGTCATCTTCATGAGTGATGTAATTCATTTTTCTATCTCTAAATTTTATGGATGAATATCAATATTTATACAATAAATATATATTGAATTTAAAAAAATATTAACATTATATAGATTATAGAACCATTATCAATGTATAAGGACAAAAACATCCAAATAAAAACATACATGAATTATAAAGCTGTTATCACCTGGAATAGTGATTTTAATAAAGAATTATAAATGAACACATGATAAAATGTTGTATGTAGATAATATATGGTAGTATATATATTATTATAGTTCCATAACAGAATTATAATAAATAAATATCTATTAGAAAGTATTTTTACATGCAGATTAAGTTAGAACACATGTATGGGATTTTCATCTCACTTTTATTTTTATAGGACACATTCCATGTTCACCACATATTTATTTTTTATTGTGTATATAATAAACATTAATGTATTATATTCAACTTATAATTAATATTATTGGGATTTAAATATCTATAAAATTTTATTTCCTTCATGTGTCTTATGATTCAAAAGTTTCCAAAGTGGTAGGGTTTTATGTTACAATCTCATTATTTATCAGGATTTTAAGGATTAAGTTTCATATGATGAAAAAAAATTATTTACCTATAAATAAACTCTTTATTTTTCTTATAATATATTTATTTCATGATAATACATGATTTAATTTCATTTTTCTCACCTTAAGTACTCAGACCAAAAAAATGTTTTTAAGGAAAATCAATTTTATTTATCTCATCAGTCCAAAAGAATTTTTATTCCATATCTGTGTTTTATTATAATGATTCAAATATGGTTCTTAATATTATCATATAATTTTATCAAGTTATTTTTCCCCATTTTTTAATTTTTACGAAAAAAATTAAAAGGAATCTTCTTT
Source organism: Viscum album (assembly GCA_963277665.1). Lineage (NCBI taxonomy): Eukaryota > Viridiplantae > Streptophyta > Magnoliopsida > Santalales > Viscaceae > Viscum > Viscum album. The sequence continues at coordinate 1,841,553,533 of OY728132.1, read as the reverse complement.
TCATTTTCTGAATGAGGCACTTGTTGACTTTTTTTATAAAGGTGTTAAAGGAATGTATTATTTTAACATATACAACATGAAAAAATTTTATGGCCATCATGAATGATTAATAATATGAAGACTACATTCAAATTTTTTAATTTTGTTTCAAATAAAATGTTTTCTTTAATATTTGGGAAAATTTTATACTTTAAAACTCTTATTTCCATGAGAAAATAATATTTTCCTCATGAAATTTTCCAAAGTGATATTTAAAAATAATTTTCCATATTAGATGATATCATTTGATGTTACATAATATTTACATGGAATATAATCCAATTATATCATACTTATTCCTTATATTGATGGTTTATTAATATAGTGAAAATATCTTTGTAAAACTCATTCATTTTCAATGGGTTTTTCTATGATAAAATAATGAAATGTTTATGAAATCTGTTTCTTTCACACATGTTATTCTATGTTGAAATTTATAGGAACCCCATTTATTTTCATGGGTTCTAATATTATAAATGTTTTATGATTTTGTGGGATATATATGTATGGTTTTCATTATGTGATGGGTGGTTATGTTATAAACCATGGATGGTGGTTATGTTATAACCAATGATGGTGGTCATATTATAACCAAGGATGGGTGGGAATTATAACTCCCTCTAATGTATTGGGTAATGATTTATATATCATTAGATAAATATAAATTTAATTGGTAGTGAACCCAGTTTCATAAGGGTATTTTTCCACTATGGTAGTATTGGGAGCGAACCATGAATACAATGATGGGATGGGGAGAGAACCCAATTCACTATGATAGTCTTATAAATAATCCTTTATGACTAAGGAAATGATTTTCTATATATGTTCCACCATTCCATGTCTTATGAAAATATTATTATCTCTTGTCTCATGTCCCTGAATTCCTTTATGATTCATTTTTTATGAACATACAAGATTTATTCCATGAATCCAGATTATGATATTTAACATATAGGGTATGGTTTTAAGGTGTTATTATAATGTTTTAATTCCTTCATAATCATGTCATTTTTATGTGATCCTTGATATTTACATTATTTACCCTTATTGATCCTTTGAACAACCCCTTTCTTATGTTTCTTTTCCCCAGCTCATGAAGAATGGTATTATGTTAGATATGTCTAAGAAGGGTTCTAGTTATGAAGAAAACAACGGGAGACACTTATAAACTAGTTTTTTATGTGTGAAAGTTTCCAAAGATGATATTCCTGTATAATTTTGAAAAGTATTGAAATGTTATGTAATGGATATTTATATAATAAGATGTAATATAATTGTTTGAAAAGTATAGTTTGTTATATAATGTACATACCATGATCTTTCTTTAAATGTATTTCGATTCAAAATATACCAAAGTCATAATGGTTATTTGTCTCTATTCTCAATTCCATAAAACATGTTTGACATTGTGAACCACAATTTATTTGATATGGGTATCAACTACCCATTTTCTATTATGTATAATTAATTTATTTTATTTTATTATATTTTTATTTTTATTTCCTAGAAACCCTCTAATGTTCTTTTGATTATTATGTTACCATTACCATAAATATTTAGTTAACCCAACTCCCTTTATTGAGTTAAATTGATTATAAATTAATTCTTTCTTCAAATATTAGTTTCTTATACCCTAATATCTTATTTTATGGAACTTTCTATTCCTATTTTGGGATAAATAATTTTTAATTCAAAATTTGTACCTTGATAACATTCATTCTCAAAAATTATATCATTGTTGAGAATAATTCTCATCCTATTTAACAGTACTTTCTCCATGATTTTCTTTTTTTTACTTCCCAAAAATTTTCTCCCTTATATTTTCAAAAATAATTACGTGTTATCTCATGTGACCTTCATATTTCAATTTTCTTATTTTCAAAGGAAACTTTTTTTATCCGTTTTTATGATGTGGGATTCAATGAAGGTATTTTAATGTATTAAAATTGTTTTCCTTCCATGATTATGTAATTTATCTTTCAATAAAAATTTCCTTAGGATAACATTTCTGACCATTTTAAAGTCTCCATTATTGAGAATTTTTTTAATGGTAAATGTTCTCAAAAAAATCTCATTAGATTTTTAGGAAAAATTTTTTGAAAGTAACCCATAGTTTCTTTTTCTATAATAGTGTTAAAAATGTTTTCTATAAAAACATTTATTGTTTATATTACATTTTTATATTTATCCCAAAAAGGATTTATTTCTGTGGAAATTTCCTTTTCTGTAATTACCCTAAAAATTATCTTATACTATTTTTTGTGATTAAACTCATTAAAATTCATTATTTCCTTTATCTTGAGTAGTCATTGAAAGTTTATTACTTTTCTTACATTGTATTTCCTATATGAACATTATATAATTTCATTCATTAATTAAAGGGTGTTCACTTTAATGTCATGTATCAATTGATTGTGGAAATAATTAAATAAACTAAATACCTTTTTCTATATGTTTTAAGAACTGTTAGAGTTAGTTCCCTAGAAAAATATATTTATAGTTATGAATACATGTATATTTAAAGAGTTGAATATTAATTAAATATCTTAATATATATTTCTTAATATACTGTGTAAATTTAATGTAATAATGTCTTAGAGTATATGTCACATTGATAGGGGTATAGAAGTTCCCCGCTATGATGAGAACCTTAAAATTTCATGATGATATTATTAAACCTTATTCTAGATTCAGGTAATGTTCTATGATAAGACACATAGTTTATTTATTTTTAAGTGTGAGTACTCATGAGTAAATTATACTTCATCTCATGAAGTTCTCAATTGGAATTCTTCAATATGGGAAATTATTATAATATCCCCACATATATAGATTTCATATGTTTGTGTGGCATTGGATATTCCTAAATTCGAGCATGTTCAATGATCCTTACACTTTAATACTATTATTAATATATTTCATGAACCATTATCTTTTATGTATTTCAATAAATCATGAAAAATATGATAGAAGTAATGTTTGGAAAGTTGGGTGTGTCATGAATTATGTGTTATTAGTAAATAAGTCGAAAAAGGATCTGAACTTCCTATATTTATGTAAGACGATATCTCATCCATTTGATTTAAATGAAATTATCACATTAAATTCCATAAATAAGGTGTATTGAAAATTTCATTTCATACAGTGATAGAAAGACATATCAAGTGTATAGGTTACTGACACTGGTTTACAATATTCTTGAAGATATATCATGGCAAAAGCATTATATTACATAGGGAATATTAGTATGTGGTCGTTGTATTTGTGGAATATATTCTTACTCTGTGGGTTCATAGAACTATTTCTAGAGAGTAACCTTGGACTTTAGGAAATACCACCTAATGTCCCTGAGTAAGAGGCCTAGAGAGTCTCACACAAAGTGTTTCCTTTAATATTAGTTAAATTTTATTCATATTTTACAATTGGAATAAATATTATTCTCTATCCCCTGAATAAATTTTTAGTCATGTTTTATTAATTGATATCAAATATTAAGTAAATATTTATTCACATTGTAATTTTTTAGTTATGTTATTATGTATTATTAATTTATATTTTTTTATTCACATAGAAATGAAATATTATTTATTCTTTAAATATATAATTTTTTTACTTATGTGAATATTAAATAAATATTTATTTTATAAACTGTGAATATAATTTTTATTTATTTATTGATATTTATTTAATTATTTTTTTGATAATTCAATAAATGTTGATGAGGAAGAGAATAATAGATTTTATCTGGTGATAAATATTTATTTAACAGTCTTTAAAATAAATATTTATTATTGTGTAAGTTTGTGTACATAAAAATTAATATATTTTTATTGTTATTGTTATTATTATTATTATTTGAATAGAATGGGGTTTATTGGGTATTAATTCATAGTTCAGGTCCTGTGGGAAATTAATTGGAATTAAACACTAACCCTAGGTCTATTTGTAGTCAGCTATGTCAATCAGAGAAATGATAATCATTGTGAAAAGAAATTCCATTCAAGATCTCCCTCATACTCTCTTCATATAAAGACCATGAAGAAAAAGAGAAGTTCTTTAAATCTTGAAGGAATAAAGAGCAATTAAATAAAATAATGCAATATGATTAATCACTTACACTAGCACCCAGTGTTTCATCATTGTTCATCGAAAATTGAGGGAGAATATTTAGATAGCCATTTAAGGGGCTCTACTTTAGCTCCTCACTACGAAATGATGATACACTAATTTGGTTAGAATTATAAACACCATTAATAAAAAAGTATCTCAAGAATTATGTGATCTTTCTTATTTTATTTTCAATTAATTATAAATTAATGTAAAAAATCCTATCTCTTAGTTCTATAAAAAACATTTTTCAATATTCTTTGGAAAAAAAATATGTTTGTCATGGATTTTAAAATATATAAATTGTAAGTGATCAATTAAATCAAATTAAATTTGACTTGGTATTAGGACCAATAGTCACTTCCATTTCATCTAAAACCATCATGTGGTATCAGAGCATTCACGTAAAATTTATAACTATTTAATTATTTTTTTGATTGTTATGTGCATTTAAATTTAGCTTTCATTTCTATCACTTTGTTCTTAAATATGATCTTTGATATCACATTTCCTTCTCATTGATTCAAACTCATATTATTGAAATCAGATTAAATATTAATGAAAAACATCAACAGAATCCACTCAGAGGTGCTAATGATTCTATCCAGACAACATAGGATTACACAACATGTATCTAGATTACCTTTAATGTATCTTAGTTCATTTCACCAATACATAGTGAGAATTAATTTTCCACATCGTGTAATGAAGGAGGTGTGGTACATTAAATTCTCTATATATTGACCATCCCAGGATGTTACATGGAATGAGGGACTACATGTCATGTTACTAGGTTACACATCATGTAGTCCATGTGTTTTCCCAATTTATAACATGTAGTTAAATACATTTCAAGTATTAATTACACTGCATTCTAGGAAATATAACCATTTAAAATGAGGTTACCTAGCATGTACTAGATGTACACCTCATCTACACCATACATGACTGCACCATAATACATGCCATGCCTCTAAAAATGTATCAGTGTAATGACCTAGACCTCTCCAAGCCATTCCTTTGTGAAAATCTAGTGTTTGGGGTGTTATGGGAGCTATAGATGACTTATTCCGAGAAGTATACTCAAATTCTAGTTTTTCTGTCGGTGTCAGCATGTCATATTGAACTGTCGGTGCCGATGTGTCATTTTCAACTATCGCTGTCAGCATGTCTTTTTAAACTCTCGGTGTCGACATGTCCTTTTGAACTATCGATGTTAGTGTGTCATTTTTAACTATCAGTGTCGGTATTTCATTTTGAACTGTTAGTGTTGACATGTCATTTTGAACCGTCGGTGTTAATGTGTAATTTTTAACTATTGGTTTCGGTATATCATTTTGAACTATTGGTGTCGAAATGTTGTTTTGGACCGTCAGTTTTGGTGTGTTGTTTTTAACTATCGATTTTGGCGTGTTTTTTTAAACAATCAGTGTCATCATTTCCTTTTTAATTGTCAGTGTCGTCATGTCATTTTGAATTTTCGGGGTCGGTGTGTCATTTTTTGTTGATGTTGTTAGCAAGTCATTTTGTATTGTCCGTGCTGGCGAGTCATTTTTGTATTGTCAGCATCGGAATCATCATCAAAATTGGTGCTACCATTGGCATCAGCATCAATATTAGCGTCGGTGTCAGAGTTGGTGTTAGTGTTAGCGTCGATGTTTGGTGTTAGCATCAACGTCATTTTTCTAGTTTTTCCATGTTTTTCTAGTTTCTCCCCTCATACATTTTGTTTGACATGAATCGAGTTTAAAGGATTGTTTGAGCGCTTCTAAATTATTTTTTAAGGATATTAATTATATCTTTAATATCCTAACACTCCCCGGACATTGAAATAGTCTATATGCATCATCTTAACCATGATCCTACTTTAATGGCCCTTGAAATCATTTCTCATTACTTTGATATAGGATATGGATTTTCTAAATCCAATGTCCTCTATTCTCTTTTATCATGGTTCATAGAGAAGTTTTCTTACCCAGACGAGTCATGAACTTGTGCTAGATCCCTTCAATGTCTATTTTTTCTTATAGTTTCTCACTGCTCACACAGCCCCATGTTTTGCTTAAGGAGGAGTTCTGGTCACCTATTATTCTAAATAGGGATTCTTCTACCTCTCTTTATTTGTGTATCATTGAGGCTGGGTGTAGAAATTATGCTTTGTGACTATCTATTTAATACATTTTTTTAATAATAGTAAAATATGGGAAGATGATGATCAAAATTTTACAGGAGTTAATGAAATAATTCCAGGGAAGTGATGATGTTACATATGTTGTTTAACTATTACCCTTGTTTTCCTGTAATTAATTGTTGTGGTTATAAGGAATTTTGAAAATCATGTTTGTTGGGGGCCTTTTCTTGTGCACTGTTCATGTTACTATTCTGATTTTTGATACTCTGTGGAGAATTTAAAATATCAATCCATTTAATCACATACACTTGGTTATATAAATGGATTCCCTATCATCAAACCTATTTGGTGATCATTCCTATTATTCTAAGTGAAATTAAAGAATCCATGTTGTCTAAATATGAATATTCTTGTCTTTATGGTGTGGTTGTGTGGTATGTTTTATTTAGTTTGTGGTTGGTTCAGGTTTTATAATGTTACTTTCAGTAGCTTAGTTTTGGGTACGGGGGTGGAAAAAGTGGATGGTTCTGTGTTTTTGTATGATATTTTTGTGCAGCGAGGAAATTGGTTGGTTATTTGTGGAATGGTTGAACATGTAGGCAGTGGGACTACATGTTTTTTCTTTGTGTCTATCATGTGACATTGTGTTTTGAGACTGCAATGTGTTTTGTACAATTTGTGTATTGGGACTACATCTTGACTTTCTTATTTTGTTGAGAAAGTTTTGCAGATAGTGGTTTTCTGGGTGGTGCTGGAAATAACTATTGTGATCTCTTTAATAAATAATTATTAATGATTAAATGAAAAATGGGTTGGGTTCAGGCTTTTTTTGTGGCTACATTGTGGTTGTGCTTATAGGGGTAGAATAAAAGGTGGTTTTGTGTGGTCCAATTGCTTGTTTGAAACCCATATTTTGGGATGAGTTCTTTTTCACCAATATGTATAAATTTTAGTTCCTTTTGATTTATAACATGCACCCCATCCTTTTTGAGAACTACATGTTGAACACCCCCATTTCATGGGGAGGGCTTCTTTTCCAACATCTCAATGGGAGGATGGATGGCTAGTTACTAACATTCTTCCTCACTCCCCCTACTGGGTTCTTACTAGTCGATTGTATCCAGGTAGTCTGTAATGGCTTGAGGTTTACTATATCCCAAGATCCTTTGGGTAGGTTGTGTTTTAGATGAGGGGCCCAGGCATCTGCGGGTCAGGTTTGTTTCCCAAGTGTCATTAAGATAAGACCCATGTGTTTTCGGGTGAGAGGTGTTGTTATTGTAATCCATGTTTCTAGGGGAAGGATATGTTTGGTTTGTCACACAGGTGTGTGTAGGAAATTTTGGAAATGGGACTACATTTGGGGAAGGGAGATAGCGTTAAGATGTTAGCCATTAGGAATAAGAAGTTAACCAATGGGAAAAGTAGTGTGAGTTACCCAAATCATCAATGTTTTTATTTTATTACCTTACTTGACATGTATTATTTAGTGAGCATGCCTTAGTGAGGTTGTTTTCTTTAGTATTTTTCCTTGGTAGGTGCAGTTGTTTTCTATTGTTTTCATAGGGTCATTAGTATGTTCCCCCACTTGTACATGGGTGGATTTATTTTTTCCTGGTGGGTATACTCATATAATTACCCTATGTATGTCAAAACTATTTTCGGATTTCCAAGAGGACTTTGAGGATTGTGCATGAAATTACTAGCTCAGGTGTCAGGATAGTTGTTGTGCTACTATTTATTCTCTTTATTTTAGTACTTTCTTTGGTGGTTTGGTTGTACTTTTTTCAAAATTTACATTTAAATCATGCATGGGTTCAATTTTCATTTCTATTATATAAATGTTTGGTGTTGTTTGTGATTTTTACCATCTTATCTTTTGATTTTATTTTCATTAAAAAGGGTAATTCCATCCATTTTGTGTGAGATTCTATACCATTGGTTCTAGTCACCACTACGGGGCCTACTGTAGGTGGGACTCGGGGGGTCATTATCTATCCTTTATCTTGAAGGTGTAAGGTTGTGGCAGCCTATCATCCCTTCCCACATCTTAAAGATGATAGGTCATGACAGAATTGTATTATATGACAATGGTTATGAGATAGGATGGAGTTCGGAGTTAGGAATAGTGAAGATTGTGTGGGATGGTATGGAAATAGTGTTATGAAATATTGGTGTGTGAAATGGTCCAGGGAAGACTGGCTAGGAAAACAAATTGGGGCCCCCCATGACCTGATGCAAGGACTCTGAGCCTACCAAATGACCAAGTGTGGCTACACTGATTGAAGGGTAGAGACCCTAGGGAAGCTACATGCATCATAATGACTTATGTTCTTTTGTGTCTTTGGTGATTTGGTCCTTCATGATTTCTAGTACCAGGCCCTATGGATGAACGAATGTAGCGTTTTAAACATAGAGATAGAGAGTTGGCTTGAAAAGATGGTGATCACCTTTACCCTGATTTGTTCTCTAAGGGAGTATTGGGTTCCTCTGGCGGTGATCCAGATGAGGGGAGCGGTGTGTCAGTGGTGGATGATCTACCTCGTGGAGATGAAGGAGACTGATGTTTTGTGGGATGACATTGAGAAGGTGTTTCAGGTGGAGTTCCCTTCCTCTACAATGAAGGCCGATAAGATATTGGAGATACTCTCTCTTCATTAGGGAAGTATTCTGGTGAGGGAACTGGGGATCAAGTTGAAGGATCTCCTACAATTTTCTCTGGACCACTTTCCAAATGATGATTCTTTGGGGAGGAACTTAGAGGAGGGACTCAAACCTTCTCTTTAGTGTGCAGTTACTCCCTTCACCCTACCAAAATACTTCGGAGTTCAAAATAAGGCTAAGGTATTGTAAATGATGCACTTGCGATGAGGTGTTACATGAGAGGGGAGCCATCCAAGTTTATCAAAGGGGGAGGAAGTCAACAGTATTTCTCTGGCATCAGGACCTTCTAGGTTTCATCCAGTGGGAAGTAGGCATCAGCAGTTTTAGTTCTGATCTCCTAGTCCTCATAAATTTCCTATGTGCCTAGGACCAATGTTTTTTTCTTTTATAGGTCGTGGGAAAATCCAAAGTCAGTGCCCATTTCGTGCTCATCTTAGTTGGGGTTGTTAGGTTTTGGCACCCACCACAGCAGCTGTCGTTACTGGTTATGACTTTCTAGCAACAGTAGGCCCCCGCTCCACCAAGAGAAGATGGTACAGGAGGAGGCTGATCATATGGTGCATCCTAAGGACCTCAACCAGGGTGTGTTTGGGGAGGTGTTTGATAGCTATGGGGCAGAGGAGTTGGGAATGTGTAGTTTCATGCCATCGAGGTAGAAGTTCTAGTGGGGTCGGAGGTTGTTCGAGGTACGATCGATCTTTTTAGTACTCTAACATGTGATTTTTTTTATTCATGATATTAACACTCCTTTTTTGCACCTAGTATAGCCTATACTCTGGAACTATACTTAGAGATACTTTCTTTTCCCCTAGTGTTGGGCATACCAGTTGAAGGTCAAACCAGTCTGTTTGATATTTTCTAGGGATGTAGACTGATGTTGGGGCCGCATCAGTCTAGTTGGGATCTTCTTCTGTGGCATATACAGTCATATGATGGCATCCATTTCATCGATTGTTTTTTATCTATGCATGTTGTTACTGAATGATTCTGGAAGAGAGTATTGTTTTGGGATATTTATGGACAGCGTATAGCTTTCTTTGGCGAGTGGAGTTGTTATGTGGCCACCTAGTTTGTGGTGCCTCTTCTCTATAGGTTGGCTGAGTTTTCAGTGTAATCAGTAGATAAAGAGATTGTGGGGGTTTGGGGGTTGTCATAGATTTCTTGGATGTCTTTCTATATGATTTTTTGGATCTATCCCCTCGACATGATATTGAGTTTGGACAAGACTTGCAACCCAGTGCCCATCTGATTTAGATAGCTATCTATCGGATCGTGCCTTTTGAGTTGCGGTAGTTGCGGATTCGGATTGACGAACTGATAAAGAATGGATTTATCTGGCCAGGTATGTCATTTTGGGGTGCTCTAATATTGTTTAGGGAGAAGTCATATGGTGGCCTAAGACTATGCATAGACTACAAGAGACTGAATCAGGTGACGGCCAAAAACCGTTACCCCTCCTGAGGTTCGAATATCTTTTCAACTAGTTAAGGGGAGAATGTTGGTTCTCCAAGATTTATAAATGGTCTAGATATCACCAGTTGTGGGTGAAGAAGGGTGACATCCTCAAGAAAAGATTTAGGTGTAGGTATGGGAACTTTGAGTTCATATTCATGTCATTCAGTGTTAAGAATGCACCGTCCATGTTCATGGGGATCGTGAACTCTATTTTCCAGGAATTCCTAGACCGGTATGCCATCGTGCTCATCAATTAAATCCTGATATACTCAAGGATTGTGGAGGAGCATGCTGAGTATCTAAGGAATGTCTGTGCTGTCCTCTAACACCACTATCTCTATGGTACATTGTCCAAGTGCAAGTTCTGGATGTGAGAGGTGCACTTCCTTGGAAATTCGGTGTCTCAACAGGGGATAGAAGTGGACCCATAAAAGGTTTAAGCGGTTGATTATTAGGTAGAACCCAAGAATAAGGTGGAGGTTCATAGATTCCTGGGTCTGTAAGGCTGTTATCGAAGGTTCTAACCTGACTTCTCATGAGTTACAACACCATTGATATCCTTGACCCAGAAAGACTAATACTTTGTTTGGATAGATCATTATCATGCACCTTTGGGAAATCTTAAAGGGAGGTTGGTCAGTGCTCTAGTGCTCAGGTTGCCGGAGGAAGGGGTGATTTTTTTTGTTCTTAGACACCTCTGGGTTAGTTTTTGATTGTATGCTAATGAAACAGTGAAGAGTGATTTCTTATGGGTCTAGGTAGTTAGGTCCCCATGTAAATAACTATTCCACTCATGATCTGGAGCTTGCAGCAGTCATTTTTTCACTAAAGTTGTGGTGAAATTACCTCATCGGGGAGTGCTTTGTAGTCTTCACAGATCACAATAGCTTAAGATATTTATTCTCCCAATGAGACCAAAACTTGTGGTAATAGTGGTGGACAGAGTTTCTTTAGGACTACGGCTTTGAGAACAATTATACCTTAGGAAAGTGGAACATGGTGGATGATTCCTTGAGAAGGAATTCGTAGAAGGAGTTAATTTGGAAATCCACAGATGCTTGGATGGCAATGGAGGAGTTGGTCGCTATGTGATGGGATGGTGGAGTGGATAGTAGAAGAGGCTATCTTTTTTCAGATGAAATTAAATTAATACTTTATGTGTTAGGTGGATTAGTCTCAGTTGGGAGACTTAGATACTAAAGTGAGGTTTGATCGCATTTCCAGGGTGATACTCTGGAATGATTGTCAGTGGATGGTCAGAATCAGATGCTCTTCTATGGGAAGCTATTTGTCCCAATGTTGATGTGTGAGAGAGTTCTCTGTGAGTTCCATAGATCACCTCTAATAGTACACCTAGAAGTTTATAATATGTATTGAGGATTAAGGGTATAGTTTTGGTGGGATGGGATGAAGCAGGTAGTGGCAGAGTTTGTGTCAAAGTGTCCAGTGTGTCAGGAAGTGAAGGTTGAGCATCATGTTATTGGAGGTCCGTTGCATCCCTTTGATGTCCCTGAGTAGAAATGGAATGAAATATTGTTTGATTTCATCACATGAATTCCTAAGGATCAAGTATTTTGAAATTCTAGTTGGGTAGTGGTGGATCGGTTTAAGAAATCGGCTCACTTTCTAGAGATCATGGAGTTGAGTGTAGTGGATGCCTTGTCAAGGAGGTATGAGGAAGATGTGGCATGGATTCATGGGGTTCTAAGATCTATCATCTCATATTAGGATGGTGTTTTTTCTCATGAGTCTGGAGGGGACTACATAATGCTTTAGGCACCCAGTTACGCCTTAACACTACTTTCCACCCTCAGACGGATGGACAGACAGAGCGGACCATCCTGACATTAGAGGATATTTTTGGGCATGTGTTATAGAATTCAGGGGATTACAGGGACGAAATATTCCTTTTTTATGGTTTTATCTCAATAATATCTATCACTCTACCATTGGCACAACACCGTTCTAGGCTTTGTACAGAAGTCCTTTTCATTTGCCCTTGTGTTTGATAGAGGTTGGGGAAGCAGCCCTTCTTCAACGAGAGGTAGTGAAGAGCATGGTAGATAAGTTTCATCTTGTGAGTGAGAATTTGAAAGTGCATTTGGGCCGGAATAATTTTTATGTTGATCATAGGAGGAGTGCCTTGGAGTTCAAGCTTTGGGACCACGTGTTCTAGAATGATTCCCCTCGACATGGGTAGCATAGGTTTGGTAAGGGAAGCAATCTTTCTCCCTAGTTCATCAGTCCCTTTCAAGTGTTGGGATGAGTTGGTGAGGTTTCATATTAGTTGGTGTTTCCACCGCAGTTTGAGAGGGTCCACAACATCTTTCATGTCTCTCAATTTCGTCGATATCAATGCGATTACTACCATTTCATTGACCGGGGAGAGTTGGATATAGGGGATGATGTGATGTTCGTGGAGCGTCCAATGGAGATTCAGGTTCATCTCAAGAAGTTTCTTTGTGTATATACCATTCCTTTGGTTCATGTGTTATGAAGGCATGGTGGCCTCGAGGAGAGTACTTGGGAGTGAGAGGCACAGATGTATGCCTAGTACCCAGACCTATTCCCAGTTTTTCTCTTTTGTTTTCCCTTATGCTTTTCTTATGTTATAATGCATGACCATGTTGCTATGAAATGAGTTGTTTCCTTTTCTCTGATGTTTGAGAATTCCAGACATAATGGAAGGGGAGGACCTAATTCTTAATGAAGATGCATTAATGGGGATGTGATTAAACTCATGCAGGAGAGTCAGTGCTGCCCAAAGTAGATAGTAACTTGACTTGGATGAAGGAGAACCAAAATCCTTGGGTCAGGATAGTGCTATCTTTGAGGTTCATGTCATTTTTTGGATAGTAGCTGCTGGGGAGGGGTTCTTGGATGTCGAGGTTTTCACTCTAGTTTTGTAATAACACAGGGTGGTCTGTCATTGAAAGGTATCTTACAGAGTGGTTGTTCGGACCCCTCTTTCCTTTTTTTGGTTTTGAAATATCAAGGGAAAGAATAGTTTGAGAGGTATCTGATGTAATGACCCAGACCTCTATGGGGAATTCCTCTATGAAAATCCAATGTTTGGGGTGTTCTTAGGGCTACCGGTGACTCATTTCAAGAAGTTTACAAAAATTCCAATTTTTCTGTTGGTATCGGTATGTCATTTTGAACTGTCGGTGTGAGTGTGTCATTTTGAACTGTAATTGTAAGCATTTAATTTTGAACAATCAATGCAAGCGTATCATTTTGAACAATCGGTGTCGGCATTTCATTTTGAACTGTCGGTTTCATCATGTTGTTTTGAACTATCGGTGTTGGCATGTCATTTTGAACTATCGGTGTCAGTGTGTCATTTTGAACTGTAGGTGTCAACTTGTCATTTTGATCTATCAATGTCAGCATGTCATTTTAAACCACCATTTTTTTCATTTTATTTTGAACTATTAGTGACAACATGTCATTTTGAACTATCGGTGTTGGCTTGTTGTTTTGAACTATTGGTGTCGGTGTGTCATTTTGAACTATCGGTGTAGGCATGTCAATTCTAACCTTCAGTGTTGGCATTTCGTTTTGAACTATCAGTGTCGGCGTGTCCTTTTGAACTATAGGTGTCGGCATGTCATTTTGAACTGTCGGTGTCAGTGTGTCATTTTGTACTATCAGTGTAGGTGATCCATTTTGTACTATCAGTGTTGGTGAGTCATTTTTTGGCTGTTAGTATCAGCATCAGTGTCAACATCGGTGTCGGCATCAGCTTCAGAATCAGTGTTAGTGTCAGTGTCGACGTCGGTGTCGACTTTGGTGCTAGCGTTGGCCTCAACATCAGCATCGGCGTCAACGTTAGCATCATTTTTCCAGTTTTTTCTCGTATTTTCAGTTTCTCCCCCCTTACATTCTATTTAATGTAAATCAAGTTTAAAGGCATGTTTGAGCATTTCAATAGGAATTTAAAAGGATCATAATTATATATTTAATACCATAACACTCCACGAACCTTGAAATAGTCAAGCCGCATCATCTTAACCTTGATCCAACTTTAATGGCTCTTGATACCATTTCTCATTCCGTTGATATAGGATATGAATTTTCTAAATCAGAGGTTCTATATTATCTTTTATCTAGGTTTGTAGAGAAATTTTCTTCCCCAGATGAGTTGTGCACCTGTGCTATATCCCTTCCTTTTCTAATTTTTCTTGGAGTTTCCTACTGCTCCTGTGACCCCCTGTTTGTCATAAGGAGGAGTTTTGGTCTCCTATAGTTCCAAGTAGGGATTCTTCTACCTATCTTTAATTGTGTATCATGCAAGGTGGGTGTCGAAAATTTTCTTTGTGAATAAAATTTGAATCCTTATTCTCTAATATTATTAATACATGGGAAGATGATAATCAAAATATAATAGGAGTTAATGAAATAATGATGGAGAAGTGATGATGTTACATATTATATTTAATTATTACCCTTGTTTTCCTATTATTAATTATTATGGTTGAAAGGCATTCTGAAAATCATGGTTGTTGGTGTCATTTTCTTGAAAACTAGTGGTGTTATTGTTCTTGTTGTTGAAACTCTCTAATTAATTGCAAATATCAACCTATTTAGTCATGTTCACATGGTTAAATAAAGGGATTCCCTGTGATCAAACCAATTCAGTGATTACCCCTACTATTCTAAGTGAAATTAAAGAATACCAATTGGGTAAATATGAATATGATTGGATTTATGGTGTGGTTTTTTGCTATGTTTTGTTGATTTCGTTCTTTGTGCGGGTTGTGTAATGTTAATTTCGGTAGCTTGGTTGTGGGTATTGGAGTGGACAAAGAGGATGGTTCTATGTTTTGGTATGACTTGTTTTTGAAATGGAGATTCTAATTGGTTGTTTGTGGAATGGATGAACTTTTAGACAGTGGGACTACCTTTTTGTGTTTTGACCATCGAGAGACATTGTGTAGTGGGACTACATTGTGCTTATATGCAGTTTGTGCAATGGGACTGCAGCTTGACTTGCTTGTTGTGTTGATAATGGATGTGGATAGTGGTTTCCTAGGTTGTGTGGGAATTGATTACAGTGAACTCATTAATAAATAATGGATAGTGATTAAATGAAAATTGGGGTTGGGTTTGTGCTTTGGTTGTGGCTATTGTGTTCTTGTGCTATAGGGGTAGCAGCAAAGGAAATTCTATGTGGGCCGGTTGTTTGGTTGAAGCCCATAGGCTGGGCTGAGTGTTTTTTTACCTATATGTATAGATTGTAGTTACTCGTGATTTTCAATATGAACCAAACCCTTGTTGATCACTACGTGCCGAACATCTCCATTTCATGGGGTATGGTGTCTTTCCCAACATCCTAGTGGGAGGATGGATGGCTGGTTACTAACTTTCTTCCTTGAACCCCCTTCCGAGTTCTTACCACTCAAGTATATCCGGGCAAGCTATAATGGCTAGAGGTTTACTATATCCAAAAATCATTTAAGAAGGTTGTGTTGTGGAAGAGGGGTCCATGTGTCTTCTATAACATCTTTAGTTTTAAGAAAGAAAGTCATGTTCAATATTATACATGATAAGCTACATTAAGCTTAAACGAACAACAAAATATTATTATTTAAATGTTATTATTATAACCTAGCCGTTGGAAGGGATGGAATGAATATTATCCACTAAATTATGAAAATATAGTTTACACATGTTTAAAAAATGATTTATTTGTTACCATTTTTAATATAAATAGCAATAAAAATCAATTGAATATAAAGAATGAGTTTTTATGAAAACCTATGTAAAAAGAGAATAATTGTGTTTATAAAATAATATCACCCCTTATGGATTTTTATTTAATTAAAAATAAATGTTATATATTCAATTTAATGTATCAAATTAATCTTATATGTTTTCTAGATATGATATAAGTACAAATTCAATTTTTCGGATAAAAGAAGCATTTTTCTAAAAATATAGTTTTAGCATCTTTTGGTGGAGAACCTTTTTTGAATTTAGTTTTTGTCACATTTAAATGTTCTATTTGACATAATAAACTTCTTATTTATAAGAGGGAAAAAAATTACTTTTTATGAATTCTTGATATTTTTTTGATAACTATCGTGTTTTGATGAATTGTAAAAATATGCTAAATTTTAATTAAAAAAAACTTTTTCCATCGAGATAATTTATATGGTTAAATTATATTATGGAATGATTTTAAAGTATAAATGGAATATATTTTTATCATTTAATCCAATTTTGGTCATTGGAAAAAATTTCACATTGAAATTAAACATAAACGTGTGTCAATCTTTTGATGGTTGTTACTTTTTTAAAAACCATTTTATCTTTTTAACAACAAAAATTAATTTTAAATTAATTACTCAAACTTTTGTGTTTTGAATTTAGAAAAATGGATTCCATATTTGTAATCATAAGGTCCAAATTTTGTAAATAGGTGTCTTTTATTTTTAGACATTATGAATAGTAACTTCATTAATTATTTTTTAATTACTACAGTTAAGGGTAAATCGAGTAATTAAGGGTAAAAATAAAATTATAAAATTACCCTAACACATGTCAAAATTTTATTTGATGATATATTTCAAATCATATCATAGAATATTTTTTAATTAAATGGACAAATCATTCCTTGGAAGTTGTTATAAAGCTTCTCATAGAAGCTTGTTTAATTAAAATTTTAAAGCTTCCCGTGGAAGCTATTATAAATCTTCTCATAGAAGCTTGTTAAATTAAAAGAACTAATCATCCCATGGTATCCATTTTAAATCTTATCATATAATGTTATTTAATTAAATATACAAATATTCATATGGAATTCAGATTAATGCTTCTCAAGGAAGATTCTTTAATTAAAAGGACAAAGATTCCCATGAAAGATAGTTTAAAGCTTTTCTCACACTCACGTTTTTAATAAGTATTACATTTTTAATATGGGTTTATATAAAAAATCTATTAATCTATAAATATTTACTATAAATATAAAAATATTTTCAACATAATAGTACTTTATTTATAATTTTGATACATTAAATAAATAAATGTATTTATGACACAAAGATAATGCAGTGATTACATTATTAATGAAAGAATACTTTTGGCTCCAATATTCCTATGTATTCCTTTTGGTCATTAGTCAACTCAAATAATACTTTTGGATCAAATTAAAAGATGTTACCCAATTAATAGAAATATAAATAAGGCATGAGACATGTCAAACTCAAGGTAAGGGACTTCGTCTCAATCTCCTTTCTTTGGGGCTAATCTTGATGTTATGCACCTTTATTTTTCTATAAGGTGTACCTAAAACCATTTTATTCATTATATCATGAATTATTATATTATCATGAAATTTAAAGTTTTTATGATGGAATTTTTAATGATATGTATTCAAGTGTTTCTTATGTGGTAAGGGAATTCTCAACCTCTCTTTTTCCATTAATGTTTTCTTTTATGTGGTATAAGTTTCATGTTTCCATGCCATGTTCTTATTTCCATTATATTATGTCTCTATACTATATTATGAGTCATTTATGAATGAGTTACCCCTTTACCCTTTCATTTTAATCTTTTCTAAAACCATGTTGCATAGTTGTTATGCTGTAGATTTTTCATCTCAAAATATCTTTCTTTTTCTAAATAAATTCTATTATTTTATTTATTTGAATACCCAAACCTATTTCATTTCTATCGGTATTCATAAATACAAAAAATGATATATTTTAATCTATAATTGACATACATAAAACCCTCATTCCCTTTTTGTGGGATAAAAATGACCTTATGATCATGTTTTTAAACACTTCTTAAAACATCAAGATTTTGATATAAAATCCCTTTATTTTATTCTCTTTGGGTTATTTATGACTTGTGTGATTATAGAATATATGGATCACCTGAAAATAAATAGATATAAAGGGTTCACCCAGATAGTGCTCCAATGCATTGGGTAAAGAAATAAATCTCTAGAGATTACATGTTTTATGATACCTTGGTGAATAACCTAGGTAATTTTTATGATGCCATGGTGATTAACCTTGGTAATTTTTATGATACCTTAGTGAATAACCATGGTAATTTTTACGTTAACTTGGTAAATAACCTTTGAAATTTTTATGATACCTTAGTGAAAAACCATTTTAATTTTTATGACACCTTGGGGGTGAACCTTGGTGATTTGAAACCTTGGTGATGGACCTTGGTGATATGATTATGAATGTATAAATTAAATGTTGTAGCCACATTTTCTAGTTATGTTCCAAGTTCTTATTGTTATTACATTCCTCTTCCTCATGCCTTTATGAAAGTCATCGTGTTCTTATTTATATATCCCAAGATCAGTTGTAAATTGTTTCCCTTGTTTTCCCTTACTGATATTTTTTTTCTCATATAAAGTTTTTACGTGTTTTTAAAAGGTATTAAGATTGGTAAGAACAAAGAAGATGCTATGATGAAAGGATTTGAAAATTTTTCTCAAAAAGAAATCGTGTTTCATTTTAATAGTTTTTTGTTTATAAAAAAGGGGATGGTGTATAGACTTATCTACTTTATAATATTGAATGATTATGTAAGATTTTTTCCTAATTCTCTAAAACTCAAAACCAAAAAGAGCTTTTGCAATGAATGAAAATAAATTCATGTCAAAAGTCTCTAGAATAAGTTATGTTTAAGGTCAATTCCTTGTAGTTGGTATCAGAGTAGGGTTTAGAAAACAATGGAGATTAGGATTTATTCTTATGGGTTTATAATTTTATGGTTGATAAAAAAAATTATATTCTTTGAAACCTTTTTGAGGATTATGTTATAAAATTTCAAGGTGATTAATAGTGTTATTGGAGACATTTATATTTTTTAGGTATTTATGAGTTATTAATTTTTGATTGTCAAATGAAAGGTATGAGATAAAAATAGTGGTTAAAACAATATTGTTTATTTTTAAGGATGTTTCCATATTTTGGGAATGTTATAAGAATTATATAGTTTTAGAAAAAAGTACAACATGAAGACCATGTGACAACCCATCATGTTAGGCAAGGATACAGGAATCAAACCCACAACCGAAGTGCGAGAGGTCTTTATTGCCTACCATTGACCAACATGAAGTCTCTAGTTAGTATGATTTAATTATTTTTATTTAAACAAGATGATGAAATAATAAAAAATTGATTTTTGAGACATATATTTTATCAAATAGATAACCATGGTATTGGAAAATGATTTGGGGAATAAGTGATAAATGTTATTTTGGAAGATGTTCACTATTTTTGGGACATTATATGATTAAGGTAAACATAATAATATGGTTTTTATATGGGGAATAAAGGTTGTATTTTTTAATAGTGGACTTATTGGAATGTGGAAATGATTAGCCTATCTTGGATATCACATGATTAGGTTAATTACTTTTGGGTATGAGACATTAAGAGTGGTTGATGTTATTTGGACATAAATGTTAAAATTTATGTTGGAAGATTATGTTAACAAATCATCCTGAATTTTGGGTTTCAATCTTAGAAAGGATTATTTTGAAGAATTTTAAGGAAAATTTTTTGTTGAATGTTCTTTGTTGAAATTTGGCTATTGTTTGTTGAATTTTGGAGATTGAGGTAGTTTTTCTTCATATAAGGGTTTTTTTGGAATTATCATACCATGAACTAATTTTTATTATTATGTATAATTTCTAAAGATAAAAGAAAAAGATAGTTAATATTTTTTAAATTATGTGATTCTATAGAAGTTAAATTACCCAGAATTCTAATCATTTGTAGAAAAAGATGATAATTCCCAAAATATGAAACTCTAATTTTCATGTATGTATATTTCCTTATGATCTTATTCTAGGTAGTAATTCAATTATTCAACTCTATGAAAAGGATATTGAAGAAAAAATGTTATATGCTTTATTTTGTCAAAAAACTTTTACCCAACTATAAATTTATGCTATTTTGATGCTTAAATTTTTGTGATCAAGTTTCCTATCACTCTTTATTAGTCTATGAGATTTACTTTTTCTTTAGTATCCATGTTTTCCTACATGGAATCCTAGTATGTGTTATCCCAGGTGACCTTTGTACTTCTCTTTCTTTCCTTTAAAGTGATAGATTTACTGAATCCTTTTCCAATGTGGGATTTTCAATAAAGTTTCAGAGCCCAATTATAAAATTGTGAGGATGAAATTTCCAAAAGGGGGGAAATATGTAACATCCCAAGTTTTAATAAAGAAACATTATGTTCAATATCATACATGATATGCTACATTGAGCTCAAACGAACAAATATAAGTTATTATTTAAATGTTTCTGTTATAACTTAGCCATTGAAATTGAATGAATGAATTGTATCAATTGAATTATAAAAATATAGTTTAAAGATGATTAAATAATGATTCGTTGTTAACCAAATTTATTATAAATGGAAACAAAAACCAATTGAATATAAAGGATGGGTTTTTATGAAAACCTATATAAAAAGAGAATAATTGTTCTTATAAAATCATATCACTCTTTATGGATATTTATTTAACAAAAAAATATACGTTATATATTAAATGTAATGTTTCAAATTCATGTTATATGTTTTCTAGATATGATATAAGAACAAATTCAATTTTCTCAATAAAAGAAGTATTATTTTAGAAATGCAGTTCTACCGCCTTTTAATAGAGAACCCCTATTAAATTTAGTTTTTTGTAACTTTTATATGTTATTCTTGAAAATCTAAACTCATTATTTATAATAGGGGTATAAAAATTTACTTTGGATGAAATTTTTATATTTTTCTAAAAACTATCAGGTTTTGGTGAATAGTAAAAATACGCAAAATTTTAATTGAAAACAACTTTTTCCATCAAGATAATATATATGGTTAATTTATTTTATTGAATGGTTTTAAAGTAAAAATAGAATATATTTTAATCATTTAATCAAATTTTGGTCATTGGAAGAAATTTTCACATTGATATTAGAGATAAACGCACGTCAATCTCATGATGGTTGTTACTTTTTAAAAACCCTTGTTATCGTTTTAACAACGGGAATTAATTTTAAATTAATTACTGAAAATTATGTTTTTTAAATTTAGAAAAATGGATTCCATGTTTGGAATCAGAAGTTCAAAATTTTGTAAATAGGTATCTTTTATTTTTGACATTATGAATAATAATTTCATAAATTATTTTTTAATTACCCTGATTAATGGTAAATCAGGTAATTAAGGGTAAAAATAAAATTAAAAAATTAAACTAACACATTTCATAATTTTATTGGATTATTTAGTTTAAAGCTTCTCGTATAATCTTATTTAATTAAATGTATAAATCTTCCTATGGAATCTGGTATAAAACTTCTCATAAAAGCTTGTTTAATTAAATGTGTAAAGCTTCCCATAGAAGATATTATAAAGCTTATCATAGAAGCTTGATAAATTAAAAGAACTAAGATTCCCATGGAATCCAGTTTAATGCTTATCATAGAATCTTCTTTAAATAAATGTACAAATATTCTTATGTAATCTCGTTTAATTATTCTCATTGAAGGTTCTTTAATTAAAAGGGCAATGCTTCTCATGGAATCTAGTTTAAATCTTCTCTCACACTCATTTTTCTAATAAGTATTACATTTTTAATATGGTTTTATATAAGTGATATATTCTAATATAAATAGTCATCAGAAATATAAAAAAATTTCCTACATCATGTTATTTTATTTATAATTTTTAGACATTAAATAAATAAGTTTATTTATGACACAATGATGATGAAGTGATTAACTTATTAATTAAATATTAAAATAAATGATATTATAAATACAAAAAATAAATGTAATCTGAAAATTTTGATGTCATCCACAAATTTTATGGATGATTATGAAGTTTTATATTTTAGATAATGTATTTTATTAGGATGAATAGATTTTTTATGACTTTAACAAAAATTTATTACTAAATAGTGTCAAAATTGACATAAATGAGTTTTTAAAACAAATACTATTTTATTAAATGATATAAGAGTCGAAAAAATATAACATTCGGCCAACTAACTTATATAATATTAAAAATTTCATTAATGATCCACTCGAGGTTCTATTAGAATTATATAGTAACTATATTAACCATATAGAATGAAAATAAAATAAGATTTGGTAAGAGGTAAATTATTTAACAAAGGGTGATGCTAAATGATAAGGTTAATTTTGTGACCTTAAATTGTCTAAAACCTGTTGGTTGAGAGGATTTTGACCCATCCTTGTATTATCCTAAAAATATATCAATTTTAATCTATTATAAATAAATAAAAATATAAAAAAAATAATATTTCAAGACATTCCTAAATTACCCCCCCTCCCTCTTATAAAAGGTCTATACCTCTACCCACTTCCACACACCTTCAAAGCCCCTTGGATGGCCCAAAATCTAATCAAATAAGCTCCCAACAACCCTCCCTTAATCCTATAATCCTTACCTTTGGTATAAGTCCACTCAAAGAGGACTTTTGTCTCAAATAAAAAGGAGTTACCTGGTTAAGAGGAAGATAAAGAATGAATGAGACAAGTCAAACTAAAGGTAAGGGACTTCATCTCACTCATTTATTTGGGGAATATCTTGATGTTATGCACCTTTATTTTCCTATAAGGTTTATATACAACAATTTGATTCATCATATCATGAATTTGTATTTTCCTATGATATTTAAAGTTTTAATAAAGTAATTTCTTAATGATATGTATTCAAGTTTTTCGTGTGTGGTAAGGGAATTATCAACATATCTCTTTCCAATCAAGTTATATTTTATGTGGTATGATTTTAAATTTTTCAAACCATGATTTTATTTCCATTTTATAACTATACTATATTATGAGTCATTTATGAATGGGTGACCCCTATCCAATTTTTTTAAGGTTTTCTAAAACCATGTTTCATAGTTGTTATACTACAGAATTTTCATCTCAAAAACACTATCTTTTTCTCAAGAAATTATATTATTTTATTTAAGTGAATACCCAAACATATTTTATTTACATGGGTATTCATTAAGACATAAAAATGATATATTTTATTCTATAATTGACAAACATAAAACCATGATTCCCTTTATGTGGGTTATAAATGACATAATGATCATGTATTTAAGCACTTCTTAAAACATCACGATTTGGATATGAAACTAATTTATTTTATTCTATTTGGGATATTTATTAAATTTTTGATTATAGTATATTTGTATCACATGAAAATAAACACATATTATGGGTGCACCCTAATTTCACTTCAATTCATTGGGTAAAGAAATTAATCTCTAGAGATGACATGTTTTCTGATACCTTGGTTTATAACCTCAGTAATTTTTACGATACCTTGTTGAATAACCTTGGTAATTTTTATGATACCTTGGTGAATAACCTTGGTAATTTTTAAGATAAATTGGTGAATAAAATTTTTAAGTTTTATGATGCCTTGGGGACAGACCTTGGTGATATAACACCTTGGGGATAGACCTTGGTGATATGATTATGAATGTCTAAATTAATTGTTGTAGACACATTTTCATGTTATGATCCAAGTTATTATTGTTATGATATTCCTCTTCCTCATTCCTTTATGAAATTACTCATGTTAATATTTATATCTCTCAATATCACATGTATAATGTTTCCCTAGCGTTCCCTTATTGATATTTTTTTTCTCAACCCATGTTTTTAAATGTTTTTCATAGGTATTAATATTGGTAAGGATAAAAAAGATGCTATGATAAATTTATTTGAATATTTTTATTGAAAATAAACAATGTTTCATTTTAATATTTTTTTGTTTTATAATAAAAGGGGATTTTATGTAGACTTTTCTACTTTTTAATAGTAAAAGTTTTGGTAAGATTTTTTCCTAATTCTATAAAACTCTAAAACTGAAAGATCTTTAGGAATAAATGAAAATAAATTCTAGTCAAAATTTTCTAAAATAAATTATTTTTTAAGGTTAGGTATTTATATATGTCGGCCGGGTTTTTTTCTAGGTTTCTTTGGGATGAGGATCAGGTGTTTTTGGGTGAGAGGTGTGGTTGTTCTTACCGAGGTGCCTATGGGCGGGATATTTGTGGTTTGTGTCCCAACTTTGTGCCAGAAGTTATGGTAGTGGGACAACATTTTGGTAAGTGTGATGTAATCAAGACATTTTCTATTAGGAATGAGTAGTTAACCAGTGGGAAAATTTTTGTGGGATACCCTAATCCTCGATGTGATTATATTATTACCTTACTTGAATTTCTTTAATTGGTGAGTTATCCTTGGTGAGGTTGTGCTAGTTAGTATTTTCCTTGGTAGGAGCGGTTAGTATCTGTTGTTTTCATAGGGGTATCAGTATGTTCCCCCACTTGTGTGTGGGTGGATTTAGTTTTTCATACTGGGTATACTCGTATATTCACCCTACATATGTCAAAATTATTTTCAGGTTTCCAGGAAGACTTTGAGGACCGTATAGGACTTTACTCTCTTAAGCGTCAAGATAGTTGTTGTGATACTTCATAGACTCTTTCTTTTGGTACATTATTTGGTGATTTGGTTTTAATTTTGTCGCATTTTAAATTTAAATCATGCATGGGTTCGATTTTGGTTTCCTTTATATAATTGTTTTTGTTGTTTAGGATTTTTACCATCTTATCTCCCGGTCTTGTTTTCATTTAAAAGGGTAATTCCTTCCATTTTGTGTGAGATTTTATACCCATGGTTCTAGTCACCACTCAGAGGCTTATTGAAGATAGGACTAGAGGGTCATTATCTCTACTTAATCTTGAAGGAGTAAGGGAATGGCAATTTGATGTATCTTCCCTCATCTTGAAGATGATGGTTCATGAGAATCAATGACATATAGTGAAAAAGATTCATGTTGTATTGTTGGATATACACATCGTGTAACCAAATTATTTATACAGAAACCTAAATTTTCTTTATTACCCCATAAACCTAATAATTATTTTCTTCATGTGATATTTATTAACTCTTACATTCCATATTATAGGTTTTATATGATATTATAATCATAATTAATTTCTACATAAAATATAAACTATATGCCATATATATTTGCAATACATTGACTAATCTTTACATAATAAAATTCATTCCATGCAATGTTAATTAAATTTATTTTTATGTTTCAATTAATAGGCACATACATTCCATGCAATTATATAAAAAAATAGATATGTTAAATGTACATAAGTGGAATTTATATTTTCTTAATACATGTTGAGTAGTTCTATTGGTATTCACTGAGTTATTTTCAAGTACAATCTATGTTCTTATTATATTAAATTTTAAATAAAATTAATTTACTTAAAATAATAGTTGATGGGTATCACTAGGATATTTTGGGTTGGTTAATTTAATTAATTTATTAAATACATAATTTATTGAATTAATTCATATGTATTTTATCTTAATTAAATAATGAATCTAAATAAACACTATAAAGTTATTTTAAATGCATATTCATTGTACAAGTAGACGATCATGAGCATAGATCAACATGTTTTTATGTTTATGGTTTTTAAATTTTATTAATGAATGGGTTGTTGAAATTATTTTATTAAATTAAATTGATGTCAAGTGATTCATCCCTCCCTCATTATGTACGGGCCTTAATGACCACTTTAATGACCCCCTCCATAGTAAGGACCCCTCCTGTGCCAACAATAAAGAGAAAGGATAATAACACTCAAACCCTACCTTCAGTTGGCCTTGGGATACTGACTAGTACTGGGGGTAAAGAATCACACATATGAAAGGTCTTACCCTCTAGAATATAAATAGGATCAGAAGATAGATTGAACAACCACCAAGAAACTACATCACAAATATATAAAAAGGGAAACCAAACCACCCCATAATACATGATCAATGTCAAAAAAATAAAAATAGAATACTTTTTTTCAAAGTACCTAAAGAAAATCCCATGGAAGAAATTCAACAACAACCCCAACGCCCAATGTAGTAATGTCTATATTTGTGCCTGAAGTCCTCATAAAAACCTGAAAATTGTTTATATGAATACATTGTTTAATCATAATGTGAATTATAAATAGAACTATACTCACAGTCTCTCATACAAATTTAAAAAAAATCATACTAATGCACTGGTGAATAATAATAAGAACAAATAAGCACCTAACATGTTAACTATTTATCCCAACATCAACATGGAACTCTTACCAAATAACACAGCCATGTATAATAACATATCATAGAATCAAATATAAGAAGAGGTTCCGAAAAAACACTACCCCACTAATTTACCAATCTCACACCCCATATTCAATGGTCTCATACTCCCATCCATTCCATATCATTGTGACACAAATCCATCCTTCCCTAATGTGAATTGGGATGTATCTTTTCCTTACCCACCCTCACGATGTCTAGAATCCTATTCTAACATCAGTAAATATCTACATCAAAACCTCATCATCTAACCTCGGTGGTAGGATATCATGAAATTTAAGGACAATAACATTGTGCCTTCCTCCTCTCATGCATAACCCCAAATCCATCACCATAACCCAACCATTTCACCGGAACAACCAAAACTGTTCACCACACATCATCCCACATTATCTATCCTAAAAAAATCATAGCTTAACTTACTATACATTCCACACCCAAGGTGATCACAACCACCCCCATTTTATCCCTATAAGATCCCCACACATCATACAAAAAAACATAGCAACTTCACTAAACAATTGTAGCACCAAAAGCCATATCTCACAATCAATACAATTTTAGATTCATATGAAGAGTTATATCACATTACATCATTACATTTATGGGTATTTTCACACAATTCCATAATTTTATGGGAAACCAATTTATTATCCATATATAATTTATTATCCTTTTATTCAATTATACTTCAATTAATCAACACAACAAGTGTTCCACAAATAAAAAAACCTAAACATGTGAAAGGTTCTCAATAATCATGGTTTTATGAAATAGTATAAAACATGTATAATATCATAATAAATTTCATAAACAAGAAAAAAATGTGATAACTCTCATCCCCTTACAATTTCAATATAATTAAACTAATTATCTTATTAGTTCGACCAATACTATCCACCCATAAGAAGAAAAAAGCATGAAATTATCAAAGATGCGCATAAAATGATAGAAAGAGGATCCCCTAGCTCAAAATATGTTTCTTAAATCACTGTGTAAGAATGAAGTATGAGAAATATAGTCACCATGTAAAACAACACGAGGAACAACCCAATAAAACTAAAAATAAGCATCCCCCATAAAAATTGAATGACATGACATATTAAATTGATATGGAACAGCTGTTGAGAATCCCCAAGAGAAGAATTGTAAGAAAATCAAGTGCAAAGGTGAAAAACTCACTTTGGGTCACCAAAAACCAAAATCCTGAAGTAGGGGATCAAGGATATAGAGTAAGGGTTAGAAAGACTACCCAAAAATCCTAGGGTTTCACGAACAAAGTCATACTTTTATCCAAACCATCAACCAAACTAGCCCATGTAATAGACCGAATGGCATTCTTGATCCCCCCGAGAAGGAAAATAGTGTATGCGCATCAAGAAACACCTTTGGGAATTATTTCACCCATGACATTAAACTATAAACAATAAAAATAATAGTATAAAACCAATAAACATGCATGATATAACATAGTCCAACATCTATATCAAGAGTCTAAAAGATAACACTATAATTTGATTTAAACATTTCAAAATTTTCAACAAAATCCAATATAACTAGAATGGGTAGATTGACCCAATAGACCACAAGCCGACATGAAACATGGGGGTTGATGTTCTTGAGCTACCACCACTAAAACTCACTAACGAATTAACCAATAGCACATAGATCCACCATCACCACCATGGGGAACCATTCCTTTACCTAGTTCAAACATAATAAGGTCTACATACACTCAAGGGTGTATATAGTGTGTGAGAAAAATGGCCAGTAAGACACCACCAAAATGGATTCTATTTAATGAAATTAGGTGGCAAATTAAAATTCTAGTTTTTAAGAAATTAATGATACAATTTAAAAAAAGTTTTGAAATTAAAATGGAATGTAAAATGATGAAGAGATGAACGGTAATAATATCATGATCACCATGGGAAATCCCTATGGTAAAAAGGTTATTGGGGTACTACGATCCTTTTACTCTTAATGATCATATCTCTCTGATGCAATGGTCCTTCTTGAGTTTACAATCTTCATCACATGAATTTTTATTTAGTGTTGTAATGTAAATACTTATTAGGGAGACTAGGCTTTAACCCTATTGACTCTCCTAATGTAATATACCTAGTCTTCCCATATAGATACCTAGGATTACCCTGTGTGAAATTTCATTCCCTATGTGACAAGAGATGCCCAATACACAATCACACTTCTAACAATATAAACAAACATGAAAAAATACAATTTACAATAGTAAAACATTATTAAAACCTTACGCACATCAAAACCCTCAAAAAAATGTTTCAAACCACACACCTAATTTTAAAATACATTTCAAAACCAAATAAAATATACTAAAATCTTCTAACAATGTCAATGCTTAGAACTACCTACCCATTTCTAGGAAATCACCCGAAGTTAGTTGGAAACCCAAATTGTACCAAAGAGAGACCATGTAAAGGAAATAGAACACCATAACCATCAGTATTAAAGGAAGATAATTAGAGTTAAACCGAAATTAACTCAACCTGTCTATTGTAGAAATTATAATACAAGAAGGAAGGAAGATAAGACCAAGAATAAGAAAGTAAATATGGAAGGAGAGGCTTATTTGGTGAATTATTAAAGAATCCACACTAAAATCACCTAAATATTGAAGCCTGAGGGAGATAGTAGGAAGGGGTGGAAATCTTGGGGCTAGGGAGTTCAAATCGGGAGAGTTATGCTGGATTCTGTGTTAAAATTAGGGAGGTTAAAACTATGATTTCAAATTTTTAGATGTTCTAGAAGGACATATTATTTTCTAAACTTTTCACCTATCGTGAAACACATCTGCACAAGGGAAAAGAGTCTTCCTGGTTTTCTTGGAGGGGGAGAACCCTCGAGTACCTAGCCATGCACATCACGTAGTTCCACTATCTTAGGCTCACAGTTATCCATGGAGGGACGCATGCCCGTGCACTAAGTCATGTAACCTGGATAGTGAAATTGTCCAGTGTGCATTTTTTTCTAATAGGCTAGCACATGGTATCAACTAACCATGAACCAACCATTAACCTCTTACTATTCAACCCAAAAATCAACATTCTTCTAAAAATTCTAGTGAAATCTATTCAATAAAAATAATACCAAAAAATAAACAATAAAATAGCTTAAAATAAAACCATAAAAGTGACAATTATACAAACCACGAAAATGTTCCTCTCTTAGAAATTCAATTCAATATTTGATCAAAGAATAAATGTGGAAACTACTCTTCCACCCAAGAATTTATCTCTCATGTTTCATGTTAATTTTTTCCATTTTATGAAAGTACCCAAACCAACAGTATGGACTTCCCCGAAAGAACATTCAATTGATAATCCAAAATCCATACGTATCGCTCAAACGTTGAAAAATTATATTCCAACTCCAATTCTTCCCAATTCAGCATGTGAGATGGGTTTGGGTTATAATTCTTTAATTTTGATAAATAGAACATGTCGATGATCAATGTTTAGGGGGTCAATAAATCTAACAGCTATTGTACCTTACCAATTATCTTGGTAATCTTAAAAGGTATGACATACCTTAGTGTCAACATCCCTTGCTTACTAAGATCATGGGGACCCAGGTGATAGACCACATTTAGAAACACCTGATCACGCACTAGAAACTCTAAGTCTCAGCACAGTTGATCTGTATAAGACTTATAGTGGGTCAGAACTATCAGCATCTGATGCCTGATCGAACAAACATTATCATATGTCTCTTGCACCAGGATCAGTCACAATAAGGAAGTCTCACCCACCTCTATCCAACACAAATGTGACTGACATGGAAAAGGATAATGTTCCTAAAATGGATTTTTTCTAATAGATGATTGGTAACTATTGTTAAACAAAAATTTTACCAATTCTAAATGGTTATCCCATGATCCTATGAAATCCCACACATATTCATGGATCATGTCTTCCAAAACATGGTTTATCCACTCAATCTGACCCACTATTTAAGGATGGTATGTCTACCTCTACTTGACATGAGATCCCATTGCATTATGAAGGCCTTCCTAAAACCAGGAGTTAAAATAGGGAACCCTGTTTAAAATGATATCTAATGGCACACCATGGATCCTTGAGATCTTTTGAACATAGGATTTTCCTAGCTCATACACCTTGGTTAAATTATTTATTATAATGAAATGTGATGATTTGATCATATAGTCAATGACCTGCTATATGATGTTCTCTCCTCGGGTTGTATGAGGTTTACCAATAAAGAATTCATGGGAGACCTCATCCCCTTCCATGTAGTAATGGGTATGTGTTGAAGAAAATTGGAGGGCCTCTGATGCACATATTTAAACTATTTAAATGGTTAGAACATGGATAAAAAGATAGTTATATCTCATCTCATACCTGGAAAAAAGAACCAATGTCACAAATTTTAAAATAACTTAGTGGTACCATGATGAATGGCCCACTAAGACTATTGGTTATCTTGAATCCCCACTTTTTTCAAGGACAATGGCATTATGAGACAGTCCTTGAAATAAATAACTCCCATGGAAGACAATGACCTTTCACTGGGTACCTCCACACCATTTAGAAAATCATAGAATACAATCACAGTTCATCACTAGGATGATATTATTGAATTAACTCCAAAAGGGAGGGCATCAACAAAACACTGGCCAATAATGTTCTCCACTATGATCCTTTGTCTCTAGGTCCATCTGGGAAAAATCTCTATCAATTCCCACTCATCACTAGACTATTTTACTACTTTCACATGCATATAATTACTTAGAGAGTCCACTGCCACATTACCTTTTCCCAGGGTATAGATGATATCAAAATTAAACCCTTGAAGATACTCAACCCATCAGTGTTTCCTCAGATTCAGATCATTCTAGGAGAAAATGTAGTCTAAGATATTATTATATGAGTAAACCATGAATTTCTCCACAAATAGTTAGTGAATCCATGTATTTAAGGCATGCATAATCAATGCTAGTTCAATGCCATGTGTTGGGTAATTCCTTTTATGTGGTCAGACTTAGTGAGATTCATACACCCCCAAATGATCATCCTGCATCCACATTCACCCAAGGCCCATACCTAAAGTAACACAATATACGATGTATCCCTTCCCAAACTCAGGTAAAATCAAAATAGGGGTAATGGTCAAACATTTCTTAATCTACTCAAAAGATGCACGAAACATTGAGATCCATCAAACCTTACCCTTTCTGGGTATGTCTCATCATGGTCGAGGCAAGACAAGAAAAATCCCTGAAAAATTCCAATAGTATCCTTTTAGAACCAAAATTCTCTAGATCTCAAATACATTCCACGGTTTCTCCCAGGAAATCACCACTCTAATTTCTTGAGGTCCACCAAAACCCCACATTCTGAAATCAAATGGCCCCGAAACATTACCACCTTGGTCCATAAATTGAACTTATATATCTTAATATAAAATTGTTGATACGAAATAGTTCCTATAATAATAATAATGTGTTGTTCATGCTCTTATTTGGTCCCTAAGTCGACCAGTATGTTTCCCCCAAACACCATGACAAAGGATTTGAGGTATTGATGGAACACTGGTTTAATAAGTGCCATAAAAACCATTAGAGAATTTGTCAACCTGAATGGAATAGCCAAAAACTCGAGGTGCCTATACTTGTTTCAAAAGTATTTCTTAAAAATATACACCTCTCAAACCCTGACCGGATGATACACAGAGCACAGGCCAATCATGGATAACCACATTTCCCCTTGAGCTAATCAAAGTGGTCATAAATATGGGGAAAAGGGTATTCATTCTTAATTTCTACCTTATTAAACTTTCGATCATCAATGTACAACTGGAGAGATATGTATTCCTTTCTAGAAAACTACACATGGGTGGCCCAAGGTGAGACGGCTGGGAGAATGAATCATTTGGATTAAAAATCATCTAGATGTTTCTTTAATTCTCTCAAATTAGTGGGGACTATACAATATAATATAATTGATATAGGTTGTGTTCCTAGCACCAGATCGATGGTAAACTCCATATCCCACTCTAGAAGAAACCTAAACAAATCATCTGAAAATATCTATGAAAACTCATCTACCATAGGAGGAAACCCATCCTTATATCATCTACCATAATCATCCAATACATGAGATGAGACTTGAAAAGTAAAACTACCCAACTCTAGAAGTGCAGGTTGAGCTCACCTTGAATGGGGGTCTCATTAACCTTCGGAAACTTGAGTACTCCAATAGGGTGCCACAAATCTCACTCATCAATGATAAAAATAGATGTGTTATTTGAAACACGCAATACAATCCATGTTGAGTATCACATAAAAACAATCCAACTTTCTAACTAAGAATTATTATTCCAACTCGACCCCTAACAGTGTGAGAGCACATGATAGACATATGAAACCAAGCTCCCTCTTCTTGTCAAGTATTTTCACAAACTCCATAGAATATGTCATAATCATAGTTGTAAACTCCAAAAAATCCAAGATATGGGTTGAAATAAAGGAATTATATGCAGCCATATCTAATAATAAAATAACTATAGAAGATGAAATAAGAGTAGTACATCAAACTATTGCAGGTCCTACATCGAATTCCATTGGAACCTAATCCATAATAAAAATTTGATTCATGTTTACCAATTACTGGGACTTATTACCGACTTATGAATCTTCCTTGATCTTAATCTTCCCATAATATTATCCATCCTCACATCTATGCCCAATAGACTGAGAACCCATAGCCCTTGAAGTACCAAACTGATCATGTAATTCTCTATGGGCTGAGAAACTTTCACTACTCTTAGTTAGTATACCACTCTTACAAAACCATTCCAAGTGTCCTATATTCCCATACTAATGGATGGGTCTACGTGAAACTAGAAATTCTCCCCGCCTGGGCCCCGATATTCCACACTGGTAGCACATAACCGAACCACCACCAATGGTCGTAAATGAAAGAGGTCGGGAAGGGTGGAACAAACTACCACCTCTCCTCTTTCCAACTCAGAATAATTCCTCTTACTTTTAGAGATACCACCACTTCCCTAGGAAACTACTGAAATTGTACCCAAAAAAACAAAGTTTCTAGAAAAATCTCAACCATTAGGGCTTCGTCTACTACCTCAGAATATTTCCTCATATTTAACAAGAAGACTTGGGACCGAATGTCTGACCTCAACCCTATCTCGAAATGATAAGACTTTCACGGGTCATTAGAAACCACCTAGGGATGCGAAATTTATCAATTCTTTAAGGTGGTTTTCATACTCCAACATAGTCTGATCACCATGATGGAGATCCAAAAACTCTCAAGTGCTTCCAAGGAAAAAGTTATCAGGGAAATACTTCTCATTTAAGACAACTTTAATGTCCTTCAAACCCATATTCACATGTTTCCAATCATATAAAATTGGGTCCCACTACCTCTGATGGGGTCTTTCCGATATGAAAAAACTTAATTTTACCTTGAACACTTTACAAGTATCAAGAATCCTAAAAATCCCCTCAATATTTTCAATCCACTCTATAGCTTCTTGGGGGTATGTGCTACTTTGGAAGGAAGTAGTATTGTTCTTGAGGAACCCATAATCCTTGTCCTTTTCTAGACCCAGTTCAACTTCCTTAGTATGATAAAGACCATATCCTTCCCCCAAATCCGATATACATACAACATGAACCACGGATTCCAATATCCTCTAATTATATGATGGGGGATAATTCTATATGTCCTCTTCTCATGGTTTCATAGGATGTCTCTAGGGAGGCGTGATTCTACACTATTCAAAAAACACAAGGAAACCATTAATACATCATCCAAATAAATTTTTAGAAATAATAAATTTCAAACACCTCTATAAATCAAGGAAACCCCATAAAAATTACAATAACAAGTCAAACCAATCCAACCCATCTCAGTGTCTATGAATAGTCTTCATTATGTACATCACACTTAGAGAAGAAGTCAAACCACATTCCAAACATCACATGGTGAACTAAGGCCTTTCACGAGGTGTGTTGTCTAGACAACCCACTAACAACTAGAACATCATGCCCCAATAGTCCTTGATTTGGTCTAATTAGACTCTCCCAAGTAACATGACACAAATAAAGGGAAAACTAGGCTCTGAAACCATTTTTTCATGAACCAAAATATGCTTTCATCCAACCCGACAACAGACCCAGCCCATGGAATGGTCTAAAGGGAAATCCTAATCCTCAGGGGCTGGAAACTAGTTCAGAGGCATCAGGAAACACTTTTGGGAATTATTTCTCACATAAAATTAATCTATATACCATAAAAATAATATTATATAACCTTTAAACATCCACGACATATCATAATCTTAAATCTATATCCTGAGTCAAAAAGATAACAATATAATACAAGTTTTACATTTTACAATTTTAAGAAAAAACCAATATAACCAAAATGGGGAGAGATACCAACTATACCACAAGACTCCATGTAACATGTGGGTTAATACCCTCATGCTTCCACCACTAACACCCAGTAATGAAGGAACCACTTGTACATAGATCCACTATCACCATCATGGGGAACCTTTCCTTTGCCTAGGTCAAAACTAACAAGTTCTACGTGAAACTAAGGGTGTATGTAGGGTGTGAAACAATTTCCTAGTAGGATACCACCAAAATAGATTCAATGTAATGACATTTGGTGAAAAATTAACATTCTAGTTTTATAAAAAAATAATGATACAATTTAAAAAACATGATTTGAAATTAAAAATGAAAGTAAAGATGATGAAAAGATAAATGGAAATAAGAGAATGATAACCAAGGATAATCCCTAAGGTACTAGGGTCAGTAGTGACCTAGGATCCTTTTACTCTCGGTGATAAAATCTCTCGGACATGACGGTCCTCTTAAAGCCTCTAATCCTCATCACGTGAAAGTTTAGTTAGATTTGTTATGTAAATCCTTGTTAGTTAGACCGGGCCTTGACCCTACTGACTCAAATAACATAATAGACCTTATCTACCCACCGAGATACATTGGATTCCCTTGTTCCCAGTTTCATTTCCTATATTACATGAGATTCCCTATACGTAATCACACTTCTATCAATAGAAACTCACATGAAAAATAACCATTACCAATAGTAAAATCATTATCAAACCCTTAATCACACCAAAACCCTTCTAAAACATTTTTTCAGGACAAAAAATCATAAAACCTTTTTAAATCCAAATAAAGCATACTAAATCATCAAACAATGTTAAATCATGGAACCACCTACCTCTTTCTGGGAATTCACCCAAACAATTTGAAAAACACAACCTCACCAAGGAGAGACCATATAAAGGAAATAAAACAGTATAACCATTAATATTAAACCAAAATAATCATGTTTAAACCCACATTAGGTCAAAATATCCATTTTTTAAATGATAATACAAGAAATAATGAAGAAGAGGCCAATAAGAAGGAAGAACATAGGAAAAGAGAGGCTTAATTAATGACTTCTTGATGAATCCACACCAAAATCACTCAAAGATTAATGACCAAGGGATAGATAATGATGGGGAATGAATGCCTGTGGATGGGAAGTCTAAATGGTAATATACAGGGGTCATTTGGGTTAAAATAGGGGAGTGTAAAAACTATAATTTTAGGATTTTTAAAGTATTAAAAGTTTCAAACTGTATGCTAACTGTGCAACACCTCTTTCCAAGGGAAAAGATACTACATGGTTATCATAAAGGGGGATCACATCTGTGAACCTAGGCATGAAGCTCATACACTACCACTGTTCTAGGAGCAAGGTTATCCTTATAGGTTTTCATGCACATTCACTAGTCCATGTGACCTAGACAGTTTCATTGTCTTGAGTGCATAGTTTCAACATGGCTGGCACACATTTTCTATTGACTGTGCGCCAACTGTGAGCCTCTTAAAATCCATCCTAAAAACCACCATTTTTTCATAAAACTATCAGTAAAGACCTAAAATAAAGTTAAGAAAAAAATAAATGATAAAATACCACAAAATAAATCCATGTGTGTGAAATATTTTTTATCTAAGGTTTGGGAGAAAGGAGGGGTGAGTGAATAAAATAGAATTGTAAATGAAATTTATAGGCAGTCTAGAGAAACACCATTCATGGTGTGAAAAAGTAATTCATATCGTAAAACCCTCGATCACCCTATCATTCATGGTATTAAAACTAATTTAATGTTTTGAATTATTTGATTCAAACATCCACCTAATTCAAAGGTGCCTCAACCAAAATACATTAACACCATAAAGATTGATTCATTCCATAAATTATTTCTAGGAAGAAACCTTCAAATTCCAACCACTAAGTCGTAAAATAACCCTCATTCATTGAATTAAATTCACACCATGAACCACTTCCAATAGAATAAATCCAAATCCAAACTCATATGAACCTTCATCAAGCCTACGTGATCACACACAACACCAAGACTTGCAATGGAATGGGATGAGAATACATGGGTTGTTACACCCAAAGTTTCTTTTATGTAAACCCTGTCTTTTAATTCCTTTCACCTATATATAAAGAAAATTCATTAAAAATATTGATATCCCCAGTTTATAGTTCCAGTTCAAGTCATATCAAAGGAGAAACCAAACCTATGAGATATAAAACACATATATGTAAAGGTGAAAATTCATCCTAGATCGGCTTAAGGATTTTTCTCCCTATGGTATAAGGTTTCTTTATTTTATGATTAATAAAAAACAATTTTTAAAGATAATAATAATTTCATTAATAATATACATTATTTATGTATGATTCATGAAAAATTTTATGGATGAAAAACCACAATCACATAAATAAATGAATTAATATGAAAATTTGGAATTTAAATAAAATTAATTGTGATTAAATAATTTATCAATAACATGGTTAATCACTAAATTTAAATAAACATAATATTAATAATATATATATAAGATAAAATATTGAAATTTATTCATAATAAAAAAACCATCAAGTTAATATTAACTCATTACACCTTCCATTACCTAGGTTTAAGATAGACGCACAGTTAATCTGTTGATTCAGGACTTGATGGATGCACTTTTAATTATCATGAAATATAAAAAATATATAGTGTGTTGACATAATAAAATATTTATTGTATTTAATAGAATTTTTCTTTTCAACTCATATTTAGAGGAAATTTTTGAGTAAAATGAGTTAGGATGTTAGGATTCATAGTCTACTAATAGAAAAGGGGACTACAATCCTCCACTTAAAAAGAAAACCTAATTAAATTCCTTTTTATAATTTTTATGAAATTTTCCTAGATTATAAAAAGATAAATATGGATACTTTACACTATAATTTCCAAGTTATAGTACATTATAGGTTCAATGGTGAGGGCCACTGAGACTTGATAAAATAGTGGACGACTTAATAAAATTAAAATTATTATATCTGACATATTTTATAATCATGTAAAGTAAAGATAGTTTGATATCTTGTTATTTTATAATAATGAAAATACCATCAACCACATTATCCATGTAACCAATTATAGAGAATACCCATCTCCAAACTAGTAGTAACATCCAAGAATTCTTCAGATGCCCATGGGTAGTATCACATCATGAACAGAAATCTTTAGTGCTAGAATCCTTAATCCCTAATCTTCCTGCTAAGGAGGTGAGTGATGAGGAATTTGATATATATGAAAAATACCATTATTATGTTCTAGATGATTTTTTTTATTGTTTCCATCCATGTAAGAAAAAATCATCATGTTTCTTGAGAAAATGAATGCCTATATCATTCCCCATCAACTTTGTGATCTTTATCAGGAGGGTTCCAATTATGAATGGTTTCATATATCTAAGGTGATCTTCATGATAAAACATAGAGAATGTTGACATTATGGACCTCATATAGTCAAAATCAAGGGATAAATTTATCATCTAGATGTTTTAGAGATAAGATTCCATAAGATCTATGCACCAATATCATCATTTAATCACTACCACATAGATTTTCTAGTTTTTATAATGTTCAATATGAAGAAGTTAGAGAAGTATCTCCCAGTTCTTCTCACTTTACATTATTAAGTTGGTAAGGATGTGAAACCAGAATATCCTTCAGTTATTATGGATAATTATAGTAAATATAATGGTAATATCCCCAAGACTATCTCAAAGTCTAAGGCATCATCAAAAATCACTTCCAAGAAGAGGAGGATCAAGGATCAAGCAAAGGAATGTGATGTTATTTGTTTTTCATATAAAAATTATGGTCACTAAAATAAAAAATTAACTAATATAATGAATAAAGTGGAAACTTCATATGTGTTTTTTATAGATTGAAATTTATCTTTTTCTACAAATTGGGTATTAGATATTGCATGTGGTATGGAAATATTTATTCAAATACAAGAACTAAGTAAATTTTGAAATGTTTTTTTAATGTGGTGGATCTACAATCATTCAATTAAGACATAATTTCTACTGTGAATATTGGAGATTACCACCTCATGTCCCCAACTGGAATGATCTTGGTTTTAAAATATTTCTATTTTATGCCTTTAATCACCAAAAATATTATTTTTATGTCTATACATGAGACAATGAATTTATTTTCAAAATTTGAAATAAGCGTTGTTTATTTTATAAAGAAATAATTTTTTATGTTATATAATATTTAAATAATGGTCTTTATGTGTTGTATTACATGTACCAAGTAATGGTTATCGATAATAAAAATAGTTCACAAGGATTATACCAAACCCAAATATAGCATCACTTTCTAGGTTTTGTAAACAATAATAATTTTACCATATTTCACCAAGATATATATATTTGGATTCATTTAAACTAAATCCAATTAGAGATTTTTTTATGGGAAATGAAAAAGTTCCCATTTAGTGGAAAAGGTGAAAATTTCATAGAGATTCATGAGTTGGTTCATTTTGATGTGAGTTCACCTTTTCAATTTTAAGCTAGAGGTGGGTACTCATAATTCATTACATTTATTGATGACTTTAGTGGATATGGATATATCAAATTAATGAGGTACAAGTCATATTATTTTGATAAATTCAACAAATACAAGAATAAATTCGAGAACCTTATTAGTAAGGAGACTAAGACACTCTACTGAGATCATGGTGAAGAATATATTAATCAAGAATTCATTGATTATTTAGGGTATTTTGGGATTATATCTCAAGTCACACCTCATAATAAACCATAATGGAATGGTGTAACTGAAAGGAGGAACCGCACTCTATTAAACATGGTGAAATCAATTATGAGTCATGAAAGTGTCCCATTATCCTTTTGAGGATTTGAATTACAAACAACAACAGAACTACTAAACTTAGTTACAACTGAGGTAACAAAAAATATTCTATAAGAACATGGGTGTGGATAGAAACCCTCACTGTCAAGTTTATGAGTGTGGGTTTCTAAATAATTTTTTAAATCTATATTTTGAAACATTCTTACACCCTAAGTAATTAAGTGTATTTTTATATGTTACCCTAAGGAAACTAAAGGATATTACCTATATGATCATTTATATAAGAAATTTAGAGTTAACAGAAGTCTCAAATTTTCTGAAAGGGATCACATCTCTAAAGGAGATAGTGGAAGTGAGATAGAATTTGAGGAATTCTAGGTTCAAGATACACAAGGGTTTTAATAAGAATAGATTCCAAAAAGCCTCACGGAAGAGGAAGTTCCAAAGATTCAAGTATTTTTTAGGAGTATGAGAGAGGTTTAAGAACAATAATAATATGGTTTTCCAGTCACTGAGGGAGTTGAATCATTATTAGTTGATAATGACGATCATCTAACCTACAAGAAATAATTAAGTATCATAGAAGCTACGAAATTGAAAGAATCTATAAATTATGATTTGGATTTCATATACCAAAACCAATTATGGATTTTGTTAGATCTACTAATAGATGAAATTCTTTTTGGTTATAAATGTTAATTCTTGAAGAAACTAGACTTAGATGGAAAATTAAGTACCTTAAAGGCACAAATTGTTGCAAAGGGATTCAAATAACATCAAGGGATGGACAATAGAGAAACATTTTTGTGATTTTATATAATAAAATGGATCAAAATTATAATTTTCCTATAAAATTACCATGGATAAGAGATTTGGTAGATGGATGTCAAAATAGCATTCCTTAATAGGAACCTTCATGAAAATGTCAATATGACACATCCCACTTCTACAAATATGGCCTTTAACATCACTAAAATTATCCATTGTCGATGAAAAAAAGAAATGACTAATAGAATGTGATTAAAAGTCCTAGGTTTTTATTAGTGCCAGAAAATTATTGATAAAGGAAAACTTTATCAATGCTATGAAAAGATATGATAAATGATACCTTTATTAGCACATTTTTAAGCAT
Organism: Viscum album; assembly: GCA_963277665.1. Classification (NCBI taxonomy): domain Eukaryota; kingdom Viridiplantae; phylum Streptophyta; class Magnoliopsida; order Santalales; family Viscaceae; genus Viscum; species Viscum album. Next base: position 1,841,512,529 of record OY728132.1, on the reverse strand, counting down.
TGATAAAGGACCCCCTTTATTGGTGATTTTTTAGCACTAATAAATGACCCCCTTTATTTTTGATTTTATCTATCACTGATAAAGTGACATATTTCTGTTGTTTTATATTAAAAGTGTAGAACATTGTAGATGCAAAAACAGCAACAAAAAGTTGAAAATATAGGTTTTGAAAACATGATTTAAATTAAATATAATATATAACACAAATACAAGAAAAGAATATTATAGACATTTCAAACATTGTTTGGTAAAATTACATTTGTAAGTAAAAATTATCACACACATTCAAAAACATCAATGTTCTTTTGTCTTTGGAACTTATCCCCTGGCCATGTTATTTCCAAACAAACCACCCCATATTGACAAAAATAATACACCTGTATAAAAAAATAATTCTTATGCTAGTAATAATTTCAATAAATAAATTAAAAACATATTATAAATTTTAAACTAAAAATATATACATTTTTTCATACCAGGAACATCGTCTTCCAGATTGAGTTACATTTGATTCTTGTACATCACATCATTTTTTATTGATCTCAAAAGTATGTACTATTGAATTGGATCTCATCTGTGGTGTGAATTATCTCTATGAAAACTAACTAAATAAGTAAAATATAAAAATTATAAGAAAATTAATTAAGTACTATATGATAAAATGATGATAATACAATCTAATCTCGTTTGCTTGATTTTAGAGATTTGATGCATGTTTGAATCTAAAATGGCACTTATATATTAAAAACATACACTTTGAATCATATTGAACACATTTTGTGTTGATTTTACGTGAGGTCAATTTATATTTGTAATAATTTAATTATTTATCATCATAAACTATCAAGAAAATATGATCATGTTTTTTCAATTTTTAGTGAGTGAAACATGTTTTTAAGTAAATTGTTAATTTTAAACTGATAACAGACACTTTGGGTCATGTTAGGAATATTGTGTATCGAAATGAAGTAAGGATTATACCTACACATCCCAAATAACTTATGCATAATTTTCCTAAAGTATAAAAATAATCCAAATGAATTTTCCCTATTTTTATTATGTCACTTATCTTTTTTACTAAAATTAATGTCAATTTCAAATAAAAACACATACATTGAGTCATACCGATCACACCATGAATCAGATTGAGGTTATTCTTATTAATACACAACAAAAATGTCTTATGGAACTTTTTTCTAAATTATAAAAACAATCCAAATGTTTTTTCTCAGTTTTTATTATGTCACTTGTGTTTTTCACAAAAATGTATTTTTAAATAAGAAACATGCACTTTGAGTCATACTGATCACATCATGTGTCGGTTTGATATGAGACTTATTCTTAGATGTCAAAAATAAATTATGAATTTTTTTTTCCAAAATTATCAAGACAATCTAAGTGTTTTTCATATATTTTAGTGAGTGACGCGTGTTTTGAACTAAAATGTCAATTTTAAACGGATAACAGACACTTTGAGACATATCGGGCACACCGTGTATCAAATTGTGGTGAGGCTGATTCATAAAAATCACAAATGATTTAAGGATAATTCTCCTAAATTATTAAAATAATGTGAATTTGTTTTCCGAGTTTTGAGTATGTTACTTGTTTTTTTTACTAAAATTAATGTCAGTTTTAAATAAAAAGACCCACTTGGAGACATACGAGTCACACCATGCATCAGATAGAGATGATTATGATTATTACACGTCAAAATTGACTAATAGATATTTTTTAAAATGTATCAAAACAATAGGAATGTGTTCTCTTGGTTTTGATTATGTCTCTTTTGTTTTTTCCTAAGATGTCATTTTAAACTAAAAACATGCACTTTGAGTCCTTCTGATCACTCCGTGTGTCGGTTTGATATGACATTAATTAATATATGACATAAAGGAATTATTAATCATTTTACTAAATTATCAAGTCAATATGATCATGCTTTCATGGTCTTTAGGGAGTGACACACTTTATTAACTAAAATGTCAATTTTAAACTAATAACTGACACTTTGATTTACACCAGGAACATTGTTTATCGAATTGAGGATAGGTTGATTACTACAAAACAAAAATTAATTATGGGTCAATTTATATAAGTATAAAAACAATTATAATGTGTATTCTTGGTTTTGAGTATTTCACTTCTCTTTTTTACGAAAATTAATGGCAAATTTAAATAAAAAGACACAATTAGAGTCATACCTGTCACATTGTATGTAGGATTGAGGTGTAGCTGATTCTTAAAAATAAAAAATCACTAATGAATAATTATATTAATGTATCAAAAATATATGAATGTTTTTTCACAGTTTTGAGTATGTCACTTTATTTTATTTTATTTTTTTAAAATGTCATTCTAAACTAGAAATATGAACTTTCAGTCATACTGATAACATCATGTTTCAGTTTTATATGAGGCTTATTACTACATGTCACAAATGACTTATGAATCATTTTCCTAAATTATCAAAATAATTTAGGTGTGTTCACTTAGTTTTTAGTGAGTGAAACATGTTTTGAACTAAAATATCAATTTTGAACTGATAATGGACACTTTTACTCATACCAGAAAAACCTTGTATTAGATTAAGGTGTGACATATTCCTAAATTTTAATAATGAATTATTAATCATTTTACTAAAGTATAAAAACAATTTGATTATGTTTTCTCAGTTTTGAGTTTGTTAATTGTCTTTTTTTACAAAAAAATTAATGTCAATTTTAAATAAAAAAACGCACTTCGATTCATATCAGTCACACTGTGAATCAAATTGAGGTTAGGATGATTTATATATGTCACAAATTTCTAATGGATCATTTTATTAAAATATAAAAATAATTTTAATGTGTTTTCCTAGTTTTGAGTATGTCACTTGGGTTTTTTACTAAAATTTCATTTTAAACTGGAAACACAATATTTGAGTCATACCTATCAAAAAGTGTGTTGGATTGAAATGAGGATGATTCATACATGTCACAAATGACTTATGAATAATTTTTATAAATTATAAAGACAATATGATCCTGTTTTCATAGTTTTTAGTGAATGTCACACTTTTTCAACTAAAATGTCAATTTTAAACTGATAATAGACACTTTGAGTCAAACTCGGATCACCCTATATCTGATTATGGCACGGCTGATTCCTACACGTCACAAATAAATTATGTATCTTTTTAATAAAGAAAAAAAATATGAATGAATTTTCTCTATTTTAATTTTTTTCACTTGTCTTTTTTACAGAAATTAATGTCAATTTTAAATAAACATACACTTGGAGTCATACTGGTTAAACTATGCATTAGATTGAGGTGTGTCTAATTCATAAATGTTATAAATGACTAGTGTATCATTTCCTAATTTATCAAAACAATGTGAATTTGTTTTCTTAGTTTTTAGTATGCTACTTGTTGAGTCAAATGTTCTCTTTTTACTTTTATGTCCTGTTTTGGAAATCAAAAATGACTATGCTAATCATACTGACTATGCTGATCGTACTAAATATGCTGATCATACTGACTATGCTGATCGTACTGACTATGTTGATCGTACTGACTATACTAATCGTACTAACTATGCTTATCGTACAGACTCTGTCAATCGTACTAACATTGTCAATCGTAGTGACTCCGTCACTCGTAGTGACTCTATCAATCGTACTGACTCTGTCAATCGTACTGACTCTGTCAATCGTACTGACTCTGTCAATCGTACTACCTCTGTCAATCGTAGTGACTCTGTCAATCGTACTGACATTTGTTCATCATACTCAGTTTGTATCATATCAATACATTACACTAAGTAATACTTATAGTACTCATACTTTGCTTTCATTACTTGCTTGTTTTGGTCCTTTATCAAAAATACATGTTTCATATTAATCGTACTCATGTTTATCATCTTCATATATCTTTTTTTTTTAAACCAAAACTATGTCGTGGAATTATATATAAACTAATCAAAATGATGTCGTGTTTTCTATTTCAATATAACCGTTATAATGCCAGGTGTCCAAGTACATCTGAGTTTTCCAGAAAATATGATCATTGGAGGAAATATGACCGTTGGAACCTAAGACCTATAAATAGGAGGTCATTTTAAGGTGATAAGAACAACTATGAGACTTTTCTTATATCAAGTTCTAGAGAGAGACGTTGTGACTTCTCTCCGGATTTGTGCAAAATCCTTGAAACTAAAAAATGTGAAAGGCTCGTTCTTAGTTTTTGTATTTCTATAAGTGCTTTGTTTTTCTTTGTGTGACCGATCAGGTGAAAACGATCGAGGGTTGCCGGGGATAGGCAGACGGTGCTATCGATCATCGTATCGAGGGCTTTGAAGTGTTGGGAAGACAGAGGTGTCGATTACCTCCAAAATATAGGGCTTGCAGGGATAGAAAGATAGACGTATTGATCATCGTATTGAGGGCTTACCAAGGTGGTGGTAGGACAGACATATTATCCAAGTTGAAAGGATAAACCTTCTCTTTGGGTAAAAGAAATTGTAATACTTTTACATTTCCGCTGTTGTTTGTTTTAAGAAATGGAATTGTATTATTTTCCTTTCTTAATTCCATATTCATTTGTAATTGTTTTAATTACAATCATACTATTACATATTGCATAGATTGATTCTATACACTTTATGGTAGAATCCTTCACTATTTTATTACTCTAATTATTGTATTCATCTTGAATACAATTGCTTTACTTTTCTTATAGTATTACATCATATCATACCTTTATATTCAATACAATTGTGGTTGTTTGTTTTTATTGTGAATTGTATTAGTTTGAAATCATTTAAACTAATTTCTTATGTGATTAAACACAAATTTTTTAAACCTACAGTTCACTCCCCCCCCCCTCTTGTATTGTTCCATCTAAAATACATATACATCTACATATTCGATCCAAAAATTGGTATCAAATCAGGTTTCCACTAATTTGTACTAATATCTCTTATTCGATCATATTACTATTTCAATTATTTACTACACTAATGTGTGGAGTGGAAAAGATTCTATTTTATTATATGGAAGGAATGAATATTGGGTCAATTGACAATCTAAATCCAACTAGACCACCTATCTTTGATGGGAATTATTATGATTAGTGGAGAGATCAAATTAAGACATTTTTTATCAACACTAGTGTAGACAATTTTATTATGCTTATTGGAGGTTACTAAATTCCTGACAAAGAAGTCAGTACTTTCACTAATCAAGAGAAGAAAGAATATCAACTGAATTACAAGGTATGCAATAATTTTCTATGTTCTATGACCAGGAATATATATAGCAATATATCTTCTTGTGAAGCATCTAATTGTATTTGGAAGAAATTGGAAGTCACATATTTTGGTACATCCAAGGTTATAGAAACAAGAAGAGCAATGCTTCGAGTAGAGTATCATGGATTTATTTTTCCTTATGGAGAGACAGTATGTAAAGTGAAACAAAGATTTATGACAATTGTCAACAATTTACAATCCATGGGAGAAAAAGGTCTTGATGATGAATCTCTTTTAGATAAGATTGTTGATATAATGCCAAACAAATGGGAGTCAAAAAGGACAGATATTGACGAAAATATAAAAAGTATCCTAGATTACACTTGATGAACTCTTTGGAACTCTTCTACAGCAAGAGACAAGAATGAAGAGAGATGATGATATCAACAAGAAGAAAAATTGAAATGGAAGTGTAGCTTTTACCACTAAATCTAAAGCTAAAACACCTGAAAGGATAAAAACATCCAAAGCTAAGAAAGTTGTTATGTCTGATACAAGTGATTGTGATATTTCAGATAATGATTTAGCCAATCTTGCTCTAAGGATGAACAAGATTTTGGGAAATAAAGACTTCCAATAGATATTCAAAAATAAATATGGGAAGGATAAAAAGATTCAGAGGTAACTTGTTATGAACGTAATAAAGTCTAACATATAAGGCTCAATTTTCCTTTACTGAAGAGAAAAGATAGAAAAGATAAACATTTTTAAAGGAATAAGAAAAATTATTACAAGACAAATACAAAGAAATTATTGAATGAAAATGATACTTGGAGTGAAAGTGGTAGTAATTAATCAGATCATACTTCATAATATGAGTGCTCAGGACAGATAAATAATGGACTTATAGCTAGACTACCAATTTAAGATCATTGTTTCATGGAAAAGGTACACAGTGCGGAAGCTATTAAAAATGTTTCGTTGAATGCAAATTATACTGATAATAAATATTATGAATCTTAAAATGATCAGTCCTTGTCATCAGAAGATATTATTTTACCTTCTTTTGAAGACGTGTTTAGGTTTTCTAAATTACTTTAGAATGAAAACTCCAAAATCAAGAAAAATATTGATAAAGAAAAATCTAGAATTTTTATTTTAACTAAAGAAGTGTCAGATCTTTCTAATGATCATGATATGAAAACTTCTTATTTTGAAAGTATTTTAAAAACCCTTGAGAAAGTCAAATCTGATAAGGATAAACATTCTAAGGATCTAGAAAATGTAATTTCTAAGAAAAATATTTTCGAGCCTAACTCTAGTTTAAAATAAAATGTTTTGGAGGATAAAAACATAGTTTTAAAACTAAAATCATAAATTTTTTCCTTGAAAAAATGTTTGTCAAACTTTACATATGGCAAGGAAAACTTTGATAAAATTTATTCTCAAATTATACCTTTGAGGAATCATTCAGGTATTGGTTATACTCATTCTAAACCGGTGTTTAGTAATAACTATTTTGTTCCTCAAAATACTCCTTTTTTCTCTAAGTGTCAATGTGGAGGACACTGGAAAAGAGATTGTTCTCTTAATAGAACCCAATCTTTAGGATTTCATAAATCCCATTTTTCAAAACAAATGTGGATTCCTGAAATTCTTTTATCTAACCATTCTGGATCCAAACAAGTTTGGATTCCGAAAAACAAATTGTTTCTTTTTCAAGAAAATAAGAAGTGTACCAACAAGAACATTTGGTACATGGATAGTGGTTGTTCTTGACACATGACGGGAAACAAAGATTACTTTGAAAAGATTATCGAAACAAAACACATAGATATTAGGCATCACTTTCTTAGGGATCACACACAAAAAGGAGATATTATTTAACAATTTATCAAAATGCAAGAAAAACTTGCTGACATTTTTACAAAACCATTACATTCCGATAGATTGGAATTTATAAAACAGAAGCTAGGAATGATTATATTAAATTAATCATTCATGTCTACTTCATGTTTTTCACTTCTCCTTAAATTAAGAAACTCCTCTTAGAAAGGGGTAGAACATTTTACTTAATGTGTTTTTATCTTTATCTATTTTTTTCTTCTCTTGGTTTGTGATTTTGTCTTTCTATTTATCGTATTTATTGTTTAGTTATAGTTTTTACCTTTTGTTTTTTTCTCTTCCGGGTAACCGTATTGAGTTTGTTTTCCATCGGCACGTCATTATATGGTAACAACTTTTTTCCATCGTTACGTCAGTCTATGGTAACGAATTTGTTTTCCATCGGCACGTCAGTCTATGGTAATGACTTTGTTTTCCATTATCATGTCAGTCTATGGTAACAACTTTGTTTTCCATTGGCACTTCAACCTATGGTAACAGCTTTGGTTTCCATCGTCACATCAACCTCTGGTAATGACTTTGTTTTTAATCGTCATGTGAACCTATGGTAATGAATTTCTTTTCCAACGGCACATCACCCTATGGTAAAAAAAAATTCCATTGGCATGTCACCCTATGGTAACAACATTGTTTTCCGTCATCATGTCACCCTATGGTAACAAGTTTGTTTTCCATCGGCACGTCACCCTATGGTAACATGTTTGTTTTCCATCGGTATGACAACCTATGATAATGACTTTGTTTTCCATCGGTTTGACAACCTATAGTACTGACTTTCTTTTCCATCGGCTTGACAACCTATGGTAATGACTTTTTTTCCATCGGCTTGACAACCTATGGTAATTACTTTGTTTTCCATTGTCTTGACAACCAATGGTAATGACTTTGTCTTCCACCGGCTTGACAACCTATGGTAATGACTTTTTTTCCATCGGCTGGACAACCTATGGTAATGACTTTGTTTTCCATTGGTTTGAAATCCTATGGTAATGACTTTGTTTTCCATCAGCACGTCATCCTATGGTAATGACTTTCTTTTCCATCAGTTTGAAAACCTATGGTAATGAATTTGTTTTCCATCGGCTTGACAACCTATGGTAATGACTTTATTTTCCATCGGTTTGACAACCGATCATATTCTTTCTCTTCGTACACTTGTGTTTTTCTTTTAAACCAACATTTTCCTTACATTCTCCGGTTGGTACATTCTTTCCTTACTTTGTATTTCTTTTAATTTTTATTGTTTCTTTTTTTTTAAACCCTTTTAATCTTATTCGTCGATTTTTTCTCTTCTAATCTCAACCGTATAAGATAAACGGTCAGTTTTTCGCCTATAAATAGACCCCTCCCCTTCCTGAACCCACACCAATTTTTCAAATTTTGTGGCGACACTCTACCCCTATTTTAAGACTCTGTACGATCTTTCATCGGATTCACCTATATGTTTCAGTCCTCTTCCAACACTCCTGTCGAAATGTCCTCAAATACTTTTTCAGAGAAAGACTTTTTCAGAGAGAGTTTATTTTCTCGGGAATTCATTGACTCGTACGATTCTACAATCAGAATAATTATTTTGTTACAAGGCTGGGAACATATGTGTGTTGAAAAACCTATTTCTTAAGATCCGGTCCTTATTTAAGAAGTTAGTTAGTTCTACAAAACTGTTTATTTTGACAAAAACATGACTACCAACTTTGCTGTGTATGATAGAAAAATCTCTATATCTGTGAAACAAGCATCCCACATTCTAAATGTTTCAATAGAAGGTGATTCTTATTGTCTATCTCATAAACTACCAGAGGAGGTTGGTACGTTTAATAAAGAAAGTGCTGAAAAGTCGTTGTTTTTGATAAATTAAGAGAAGAGGAAAGTGGCTCATCTTTCTCCAGATAACAGATTCATGACACTTTGGATGCAAGGTTTTTTTATCCCAAGGAAAGGGGATAGAGAAACTTTTAAAGTCTCTGATATATTTATGCTAGACTATCTTGTTAATATGAGAAAGGTAAATCTCATGGGATACAACTTTGAAACAATCAAGAATGTCAAGTTAGGAGCGATCAAATCCCATTTGATAATGTATCCCTCTATCCTTACAAAATTCATTCTTGAGAGCATGAAGTTCTATAATATTCTGTTGAAAGGAAATTTGAAAGAGCTGAAGCCTTCCTATATAAGTAAGAGTACGTTGAAGAAGTTGAATGTATGTTTTGAATAGAATTCAAAGATTTTTGTTAAGGATTTATAAGCTGAATCAGCACAGAATCAATCAGAACTTATGTCAGTCAAAGATAATCCATCTGTTAGTGCTTTTCAAAAGTCAGACCCACAAACCAGTTCAAAGCCAAAGAAGAAACCTAAGTACAGTAAGGAGGTTGTGGCTAGGTGGAGAAAATAAAGAGAACAAAGAAAGGAAGGTGATCTGAAGTTTGGTCTTGACCCATCAGCAGCTTTTGATAAGAGGTTAAGGGTTGAGGATACCCTACAAACTGAAAAGAAAAAGAAGACTCTTTGGAAAAGAAAACCACAAGAATTTTATGTTTCAAAATACATGAAAATGGTTGAGTATACTAGTTCTCAAATAACATAGGAAGTATATCAAGAGCCTACCGTACAAAGTCTCCCCCAGAAAGAGAATGGGAAACATATTCTGGAAGAAATATAGGAAGTTGAAGAAGAGGAAGGATATTTACTTCTGGAATTCCTTGATAGTTCAAAGAAAAGTATAGAGGAATCTTTTCAAAAACAAAGTGAAGTTATTCAAAAATCTCCTCATGCCGACCAAGCACTGGCTGAGTCTTTTGAAACTCCATAAAGAATTATTTCCCAATAAAATCAGCATCATCAATCTTCTCATACGAAAAAAACAATTATCATCAATGACAAATTTGAAGAAGAAAGAAGGGAGAAAGAAAAAAGAAAAGGAAAACAGCCAGTTGAGGAATCAAGCCGATCAAATGAACTGGATTAGTATGATGAAGATACTGATTCAGAACAAAAAATCTCTCTCAAGAGGAGTGATTACATTGTTCATGTTTTGAGAAGGATTGAAAAGACTATTCATTATTTCCCTAGACTTGAAGTGAAAATTGATTTCATCACTAACAATCAAAGAAAGAAGTTTGGTTCTGTAAGAGAACTTAGAAAGAATTTTTTTTCAATTGAAGCCGATGTGAAAGTTTTTTCTGAAAGTTCGGTCTCTCATAAGAAAGCTTGCAATATAATGACTAAGTGGTCATACAAAACATAAATCTCAGTGAATGATCATGAGATATCAATTTAAAACCCAAGGAGGCTATCGATTGATCTTGTTATTGCTTTCAATAATCTTGACAAAGAAACTGTTGAAAGGATGAATCTTTTGTCAAATACTCATGGACCCGATATTCCTTCAATAAAACAGCTACAAGAGATATTGAATGCTTTTAAAATCCCAGTTTTCTAAGGTTTAATCTTTCAAAGAATAAATAGTTTTTATGAAGAAGAAAAATTCTGAGTTTTTCAAAGACAACAAGAATCTACAAAACAGAATTGATACTCTTGAAGAAGTAATCAGAGTTCAAGAAGAGACCATCAAGAATCAGGATCAGATTTTTGTCGATCAACAAGAGCTTCTCAGATCTCAGGGGCATTCTATCTCAAAAGACGAGAAAGAAATTAAAAGGATGAAATTTGTTCTTCATGAGTTAATCAAGAAAGAAAAGTAAAGAGAAAACAAATGAGTTGTATTTTTTTCGTTTCTATAATTTTTCAGATTTGTAATCTCAATGAGATTTATGGTATCTTTCCTATTGCCTTGTATTTCTTTTCTCTAACTATTTCAAGAAACTAAATTTTACCTCATTATTTTTGTAAACCACAAAGGGGGAGAATGTTTTACAAAGGGGTAGAATTTTTTATCAGGGGAAGAATGTTTTAAACAACTAATTCTAAATCAAGGAAAATCTATGAATACAATCCTTAATAAAGTACATACCTAAGGGGGAGTTAGCTGTATTCAGTTTCATATTCAGAAGAGTATTCAATAACTCAGGGGAAGATAAGTATTTCTTTCTGTTTTTACTTTATGTTTTGTGCTTTCCAAAAAGGGGGATATTGTTGAGTCAAAAGTTCTATTTTGACTTTTATGTATTGTTTTGGAAATCACAAATGACTATGTTGATCGTACTGACTATGCTGATCATACTGACTATGCTGATCGTACTGACTATGTTGATCGTACTGACTATGCTGATCGTAATGACTATGTTGATCGTACTAACTATGCTTATCGTACTGACTCTGTCAATCGTACTGACTCTGTCAATCGTAGTGACTCTGTTAATCGTAATGGCTCTATCAATCGTATGGACTCTGTCAATCGTACTGACTCTGTCAATCGTACTAACTATGTCAATCGTACTGACCATGTCAATCGTACTACCTCTGTCAATCATATTGACTCTGTCAATCGTACTGACATTTTTGTATCATACTCAGTTTGTATCATATCAATACATTACAATAAGTAAAAATTATAGTACTCATACTTTTCTTTCATTACTTTCTTTTTTTGTTCCTTTATCAAAAACACATGTTTCATATTAATCGTACTCATGTTTATCATCTTCATATATCTTTTGTTTTAACCAAAACGATGTCATGGAATTAGTTATAAACTAATCAAAATGATGTCGTGTTTTTTGTTTCAATATGACCATTATAATGCCAGGTGTCCAAGTCCCTCCGAGTTTTCTGGAGAAATATGATCGTTGGAGGAAATATGAACATTGGAACCTGAGACCTTTAAATAGGAGGTCATTTTAAGCTGATAAGAACAACTGTGAGACTTTTTTTATATCAAGTTCTAGAGAGAGACGCTATGACTTCTCTCCTGCTTTGTGCAAAAGCCTTGAAACTACAAAACGTGAACGACTCGTTCTTAGTTTTTGTATTTCTATAAGTGCCTTGTTTTCATTTGTGTGACCGATCAGGTGATAACGATCGAGGGTTGCTGGGGATAGGCAGACAGTGCTACCGATCATCGTATCGATGGCTTTGAAGTGTTGGAAAGATAGAGGTGTCGATTACCTACAAAATCTAGGGCTTGCGGGGATAGTAAGACAGATGTACTGATCATCGTATCGAGGTCTTACCAAGGTGGTGGTAAGACAGACCTATTATCCTAGTTGAAAGGATTACCCTTCTCTTTGGGTAAAAACAATTGTAATACTTTTACATTTCCGCTGCTATTTGTTTTAAGAAAGGGAATTGTATTGTTTTCCTTTCTTAATTCCATATTCATTTGTAATTGTTTCAATTACAATCATACTATTACATATTGCATCGATTGATTATATACACTTTATGGTAGAATCATTCCCTATTGTATTACTCTGATTATTGTATTCATCTTGAATACAATTGCTTTACGTTTCTTATAGTATTACATCATATCATACCTTTATATTAAATACAATTGTGGTTGTTTGTTTTTGTTGTGAATTGTATTAGTTTAAGATCATTTAAACTAATTTCTTAAGTGATTAAACATAATGTTTTTAAACCTACAGTTCACCCCCCCCCCCCCCCCCCTCTTGTATTGTTCCATCTAATATACATATACATCTACATATTCGATCCAAAAATTGGTATCAAAGCAGGTTTCCACTAATTTGTACTACTATCTCTTATTCGATCATATTACTATTTCAATTATTTACTACACTAACGTGTGGAGTGGAAAAGATTCTATTTTATTAGATACAAGGAATGAATATTGGGACAATTGACAATCTAAATCCAACTAGACCACCAATCTTTGATGGGAATGATTATGAGTAGTGGAGAGATCTAATTAATACATTTGTCATCAACACTAGTGTAGAAAATTTTATTATGCTTACTGGAGGTTACAAAATTCCTAACAAAGAAGTCAGTACTTTCACTAATCAAGAGAATCAATAATATCAACTGAATTACAAGGTATGCAATACTTTGCTATGTTCTATGACTAGGAATATATACATCCAGATATCTTCTTGTGAAGCAGCCAATTGTTTTTGGAAGAAATTGGAAGTCACACATTTTGGTACATCCAAGGTTATAGAAACAAGAAGAGCAATGCTTTGAGAAGAGTATCATGGATTTTTTTTCCTAATGGAGAGACTTTATTTAAAGTGCAACAAAGATTTATGACAATTGTCAATAGTTTAAAATCCATGGGAGAAAATGGTCTTGATGATGAATCTATTTTAGATAATATTATTGATATAATTCCAAACAAATGAGAGTCAAAAAGGACAGCTATTGATGAAAATATAAAAGTATCCCAGATTACTCTTGATGAACTCTTTGGAAATCTTCTACAGTACAAGACAAGAATGAAGAGAGATGATGATTTCAACAAGAAGAAAAATGGAAATGGAAGTGTAGCTTTTACCACTACATCTAAAGCTAAAACACCTGAAAGGATAACAATATCCAAATCTAAGAAAGTTGTTATGTCTGATTCAAGTGATTGTGATCTTTCAGATAATGATTTAGCCAATCTTGCTCGAAGGATGAACAAGATTGTGGGAAATAAATACTTCCAATACAGATTCAAAAATAAATATGGTAAGGATAAGAAAGATTCAGAGATAACTTGTTATGAATGTAATAAAGTATGACATATAAGGCATTATTGTCCTTTACTGAAGAAAAAATATAGAAGAGATAAACATTTTGAAAGGAATAAGAAAAAGTATTACAAGACAAATACAAAGAAATTCTTGAATGAAAATGAAACTTGGAGTGGAAGTGGTAGTGATTCATCGGATAATACTTCAGAATATGTGTCCTTAGGACAAAGAAATAATGGACTTATAGCTAGACTACCAATTAAAGATCATTGTTTCATGGAAAAGGTACACAGTGCTGAAGCAATTACAAATGTTTCGTTGAATGAAAATTATACTGATAATAAATATTATGAATCTTCAAATGATGAGTCCTCATCATCAAAAGATAATATTTTACCTTCTTTTGAAGAAGTGTCTAGGTTTTCTAAATTACTTGAGAATAAAAACTCCAAACTCAAGAAAAATCTTGATAAAGAAAATTCTAGAATTTTGATTTTAACTAAAGAAGTATCAGATCTTTCTAATGATCTTGATATGAAAACTTCTGATTTTGAAAGTATCTTAAAAACCCTTGAGAAAGTAAAGTCTGATAAGGATAAACTTTCTAAGGATTTAGAAAATGTAATTTTTAAGAAAAATATTTTTGACCCTAACTCTAGTTCAAAATAAAATGCTTTGGAGGATAAAAACATATTTTTAAAACTAAAATCGGAAATTTTTTCCTTGGAAAAATGTTTTTCAAACTTTACTTATGGAAAGGAAAACATTGATAAAATGTATTCTCAAATTATACCTTTGATTAATCATTCAGGTATTGGTTATACTCATTCTAAACCGGTGTCTAGTAATAACTATTTTGTTCCTCAAAATACTCCTTTTTGTTCTAAGTTTCAATGTGGAGGACACTAGAAAAGAGATTGTTCTCTTAATAGAACCCAGTCTATAGGATTTTATAAATCCCATTTTTCAAAACAAATGTGGATTCCTAAAATTATTTTATCTAACCATTCTGGATCCAAACAAGTTTGTATTCTGAAAAACTAATTGTTTCTTTTTCAAGAAAATAAGAAGTGTAGCAACAAGAACATTTGGTACATGGATAGTGTTTGTTCTCAACACATGACGGGAAACAATGATTACATTGCAAATATTATCAAAACAAAACACATAGATATTAGGCATCACTTTCTTAGGGATCACGCACAAAAAGGAGATATTATATTATAATTTATCAGAATGCAAGAACAACTTGCTGACATTTTTACAAAACCATTACCTTCTGATAGATTTGAATTTATAAAACAGAAGATTGGAATGATTACATTAAATTAATCATTCATGTCAACTTTATGTTTTTCACTTCTCCTTAAATTAAGAAACTCCTCTTAGAAAGGGGTAGAACATTTTACATAATGTTTTTTATCTTTATCTATTTTTTTCTTCTCTTGGTTTTTTATTTTGTCTTTCTGTTTATCGAATTGATTGTTTAGTTATAGTTTTTACCTTCTGTTTTTTTTCTCTTCCTAGTTACCATATTGAGTTTGTTTTCCATCGGCACATCATTCTATGTTAACAACTTTGTTTTCTATCGGCACGTCAGTATATGGTAATGAATTTGTTTTATATCGGCACGTCAGTCTATGGTAACGACTTTGTTTTCCATCAGCACGTCAGTCTATGGTAGAAACATTGTTTTCCATTGGAACTTAAACCTATGGTAACAGATTTTTTTCCATCGGCACGTCAACCTATGGTAATGAATTTGTTTTTAATCGGAATATTAACCTATGGTAATGACTTTGTTATCCAATGGCACATCACCCTATGGTAACAAGTTTTTTTCCATTGGCATGTCACCCTATGGTAATAACATTGTTTTCCATCGGCAGGTCACCCTATGGTAAAAAGTTTGTTTTCCATCAGTATGTCACCCTATGGTAACAAGTTTGTTTTCCATCGGCACGACAACCTATGATAATGACTTTTTTTCCATCGGTTTGACAACCTATGGTAATGACTTTCTTTTCCATTGTCTTGACAACCTATGGTAATGACATTGCTTTCCATTGGCTTGATAACCTATGGTAATGACTTTGTTTTTTATTGTCTTGAAAACCAATGGTAATGACTTTGTTTTCCATCGGCTTGACAACCTATGGTAATGACTTTTTTTCCATCGGCTGGACAACCTATGGTAATGACTTTGTTTTCCATTGGTTTGAAAACCTACGGTAATGACTTTGTTTTCCATTGGCATGTAAACCTATGGTAATGAATGTGTTTTCCATTGGTTTGACAACCTGTGGTAATGACTTTGTTTTCCATCGTCTTGACAACCTATGGTAATGAATTTATTTTCTATCAATTTGACAAGAGATCATATTCTTTCTCTTCGTACGCTTATGTTTTTATTTTAAACCAACAGTTTCCTTACATTCTCCAGCAGGTACATTCGTTCCTTACTTTGTATTGCTTTTAATTTTTATTGTTTCTCATTTTTTTTAAAACCCTTTTAATCTTATCTGTCGATTTTTTTTACTTCTAATCTCAACTGTAGAAGATAAACGGTCATTTTTTCACCTATAAATAGACCCCTCACCTTCCTAAACCCACACCAGTTTTTTAAATTTTGTGGCGACACTCTCCCCCTATTTTGAGACTCTGTACGATCTTTCATCGGATTCACCTATATCTCTCAGTCCTCTGCCAACACCCCTGTCGAAATATCTTCAAATACTTTTTCAGAGAAAGACTTTTTTAGATAAATGTTATTTTCTCGGGAATTCTTTGATTCGTACGATTCTACAATTAGAAGAATTATTTTTTTACAAGGCTGGGAACATCTGTGTGTTGAAAAACCTGTTTCTCAAGATCTGGTCCTTATTTAAGAAGTTTGCTAGTTCTACAAAACTGTTTCTTTTGAAAAAAACATGACTATCAACTTTGTTGTGTACGATATAAAAATATCTATATCTATGAAACAAGTATCCCACTTTCGAAATGTTCCTATAGAAGGTGATTCTTATTGTCTATCTCCTAAACTACCAGAAGAGGTTGGTACGTTTAATAAAGAAAGTTCTGAAAAGTCATTGTTTTTTATAAAGGAAGAGAAGATGAAAGTGGCTCATCTTTCTCCAGATAACATATTCGTGACACTTTGGATGCTAGGTTTTTTTATCCCATGGAAAGGGGATAGAGAAACTTTGAAAGTCTCTGATGTCTTTATGCTAGACTATTTTGTTAATATGATAAAGGTAAATCTCATGGGATACAGCTTTGAAAGAGTCAAGAATGTCAAGTTAGGAGCGATCAAATCCCATTTGATCATGTATCCCTCTATCCTTACAAAATTCATTCTTGAGAGCATGAGGTTCTGTAATATTTCTTTGAAAGGAAATTTGAAAGAGCTAAAGACTTCCTGGATAAGTAAGAGTACGTTGAAGAAGTTGAATGTATGTTTTGATCAGAATTCAAAGCTTTTTGTTACTGATTTATAAGCTGAATCGGCACAGAATCAATCGGCACCTATGCCAGTAAAAGATAATCCATTTGTTGGTGCTCCTCAAAATTCAGATCCGCAAACCAGTTCAAAGACAAAGAAGAAACCTAAGTACAGTAAAGAGGTTCTGGCTAGGTGGACAAAATAAAGATAACAAAGAAAGGAAGGTGATGCGAAGTTTGGTCTTGAACCAACTGAAGATTTTGCTGAGAGGTTAAGGGTTGAGGATACCCTTTAGACTGAAAAGAAAAAGAAAACTCTTTTGAAAAGAAAATCACAAGAATTTGATGTTTCAAAATCCATGAAAATGTTTGAGGATGCTACTGCTCAAATAACAGAGGAAATATATCAAGAGCCTACCGTACAATGTCTCCCCCAGAAAGAGAAGGGGAAACGTATTCTAGAAGAAATCCAGGAAGTTAAAGAAGATGAATGAGATTTCCTTTTGGAATTCCTTTAGAGTTCAAAGAAAAGTAGAGAGAAATCTTTTCAAAAACAAAGTGAAGGTATTCAACAAGCTCCTCACGCCGACCAAGCACTGGATTAATCTTTTCAAACTCCATAAAGAATTATTTCCCAAGAAAATCAGCATCCTAAATCTTCTCATACGAAAAAAACAATTTTCATTAATGACAATGTAGAAGAAGAAAGAAGGGAGAAAGAAAAAGAAAAAGGAAAACAGCCAGTTGAGGAATCAAGCTGATCAAATGAACTGGATTCATATGATGAAGATACTGATTCAGAATAAACAATCTCTCTCAAGAGGAGTGATTACATTGTTTATGTTTTGAGAAGGATTGAAAATACTATTCCTTATTTCCCTAGACATCAAGGGAAAATTGATTTCATCACTGACAATCAAAGAAAGAATTTTGGTTCTGTAAGAGAAATTAGAAAGAAATTTTTGTCAATTGAAGCCGATGTGAAAGTTTTGTCTGAAAGTTCAGTCGCTCATAAGAAATCTTGCAATAGAATGACTAAGTGATCATACAAAACATAAAGCTTAGTGAATGATCAAGAGATATAAATTTAAGACCCAAGGAGGATATCAAATGATCTTGCTATTGCTTTCAATAAGCTTGACAAAGAAACTATTGAAAGGATAAATACTTTGTCAAATACCCATGGACCCGATATTCCTTTAATAAAACAACTTCAAGAGAGATTGAATTCTTTTCAATTAGAGTTTTCTATGTTTTCATCTTTAAAAGAAGAAATAGTTTTGCTAAAGAAGAAAAATTCTAAGTTTTTCAAAGACAATAATAATCTGCAAAACAGAATTGATACTCTTGAAGAAGTAATCAGAGTTCAAGAAGATACCATTAAGAATCAGGATCAGGTTTTTTCCAATCGACAAGAGCTTCTCAGATCTCAAGGGGATTCTATCTCAAAAGACAAGAAAGAAATTAAAAAGATGAAATCTGTTCTTCATGAGTTGATCAAGAAATAAAAGTAAAGAGAAAACAAATGAGTTGTATTTTTTTCGTTTCTAGAATTTTTCAGATTTGTAATCTCAATGAGATTTATGTTATTTTTCCTATTGCCTTACATTTCTTTTCTCTACCTCTTTCAAGAAACTCAAGTTTACCCTATTCTTTTTGTAAACCACAAAGGGGGAGAATGTTTTACAAAGGGTGAGAATTTTTTATCAGGGGAAGAATTTTTTAAACAAATACTTCTAAATCAAGGAAAATCTATTAATACAATCCTTAGGAAAGTACATACCTAAGGGGGAGTTAGTTGTATTTAGTTTCATATTCAGAAGAGTATTCAATAACTCAGGGGGAGATAAGCATTTCTTTTTGTTTTTACTTTTTTTTTGTGCTTTCCAAAAAGGGGGAGATTGTTGAGTCAAAAGTTCTATTTTGACTTTTATGTCTTGTTTTGGAAATCACAAAAGACTATGCTGATCGTACTAACTATGCTAATAGTACGGACTATGCTGATCGTACTGATTATATTGATCGTACTGACTATGCTGATCGTACTGACTATGCTTATCGTACTAACTCTATCAATCATACTGACTCTATCAATCATATTGACTCTATCAATCGTACTGACTCTGTCAATCGTACTGACTCTGTCAATCGTACTAACTCTGTCAATCGTACTCACTCTATCAATTGTATTGAATTTGTCAATTGTACTGACTTTTGTTCATCATACTCAGTTTGTATCGTATCAATACATTACACTAAGTAATACTTATAGTACTCATACTTTTATTTCATTACTTGCTTGTTTTGGTTTTTTATCAAAAACACATGTTTCATATTAATCGTACTCATGTTTATCATCTTCATATATCTTTTGTTTTAACCAAAACGATGTCTTGGAATTGGTTATAAACTAATCAAAACGTTTTCGTGTTTTCTGTTTCAATATGACCGTTACAATGTCAGGTGTCCAAGTCCCTCCGAGTTTTCCGGATAAATATGACCATTGGAGAAAATATGACCGTTGGAGCCTGAGACCTATAAATAGGAGGTCATTTGAAGCTGAGAAGAAAAACTATGAGACTTTTCTTATATCAAGTTCTAGAGAGAGACGTTGTGACTTCTCTCTTGCTTCGTGTGAAATCCTTGAAACTAAAAAATGTGAACGGCTCGTTCTTAGTTTTTCTATTTCTATAAGTGCTTTGTTTTGATTTCTGCGACCAATCTGGTTATTACGATCGAGGGCTATCGGGGATAGGCAGATGGTGCTACCAATCATCGTATCGAGGGGTTTAAAGTGTTTGAAAGACAGAGGTTTTGATTACCTGCAAAATTGAGGGCTTGTGGGGATAGAAAAGACAGACGTACCGATCATCGTATCGAGGGATTGCGGGGATAACAAGAGATACGTACCGATCATCGTATCGAGGGCTTACCAAGGTGGTGGTAAGATAGACCTGTTATCCTAGGTGAAAGGATAACCCTTCTCTTGGGGTCAAAATAATTGTAATACTTTTACATTTCTACTTCTGTTTGTTCTAAGAAAGGGAATTGTATTGTTGTACTTTCTTCATTCCATATTTATTTGTAATTGTTTCAATTACAATCATACTATTACATATTGTATCGATTTATTCTATACGATTTATGATAGAATCCTTCACTATTGTATTACTCTGATTATTGTATTCATCTTGAATACAATTGCATTACTTTTCTTATAGTATTACATCATATCATACCTTTATATTCAATACAATTGTGGTTGTTTGTTTTTTTTTGTGAATTGTATTAGTTTAAGATCATTTAAACTAATTTCTTAAGTGATTAAACACAAAGTTTTTAAACCTACAATTCACCCCCCCCCCCCCTCTTATATTGTTCCATCTAATATACATATACATCTACATATTCGATCCAACACCACTGGTGTTTTTTACAAAAAATATTTTTTAAACTGGAAAAACGCACTTTGAGACATATCAGCCACATCGTGTGTCATTTTTATAGGAGAATTATTCATATCCATCACAAATGAATTATGAATTGATTTTATAAAGTATTAATAAAATCCAATAACTTTTTCTCTGTTTTCATTGAGTGAAACTTTTTTTGAACTAAAATTTCAATTTTAAACTGAGAGTGGATACTTTGAGTCATATCGGGCACATAGTATATCAGATTGAGGTGAAGATGATTCCTATAAAAAATTGATTATGGAAAATTTTAATAAATTATAAAAATAATATAAGTTATTTTACTTAGTTTTGATTATTTCACTTGTCTTTTTACAAAAATTAATGTCAATTTTAAATAAAAAGATACACTTTAAGTCATACTGGTCACACCATGTATCAGATTTAGGTATGTATGATTACTATAGGAAAAAAATGAATGATGGATCATTATAATAAGGTATCAAAATAATCAAAAAAAATTCTTAGTTTTCAGTATGTCACTTTTATTTCTTACTAAAATTACATTTTAAACTGGAAACACAAATTTTGAGTCACACCATTCACATCATGTGTTTGTTTGATATGAGACTGATTCATTTATTTAACAGGTGACTTATGAATCATTTTACTAAATTATCAAGACAATATGAGCATGCTTTCTCATTTTTTAGTGAGTGTCACACTTTTTGAACTAAAATTTTAATTTTAAACTAATAAAAGACACTTTGAGTTATACTGTGATAATTGTATTTCATATTGAGGTAAATTTGATTCCAACACATCACAAATTACTTATGGTTCATTTCCCTAAAGTATAAAAACAACCTGAATATATTTTCTCAGTTTTGAGCATGCCACTTTTCTTTTTTACTAAATTAATGTCCATTTTAAATAAAAAGACACACTAGGAGTCAAAATGACAACACCAGGCATCAGATTAAGCTGGGGATGATTCATATAGGTCACAAATGACTTATGGATCATTTTCCTAAAGTATCAAAATAATATAAGTCTGATTTATTGGTTTTTATTTTGTGATATATGTTTTGAACTAAAATGTAATTTATAAACTAAAAACATACAGTTTGAGTCATACCAATAATGTTTTGTATTAGATTAAGGTGTGGCATATAGAGTATGTGATGTGTTTTTTTATTTAAATTATTTCTAATCATCCAGAAAAGAGATACATTTTTTCATTTGGATGGAAGAGGAAACCCCACTCTTCTTAAATCACTTCATGTTTCAGGAATCATGGGGTTTCCTCTTCCATAAAAAGGAACATTCTCTCTCTTTTCTGGATTTCTTGAATATTGTTTAAATAAAAATATTAATTTCCAAAGGATCTATTAGAAAACTAAAAAAGTATTTGAGGAAAAAATAATGAAATTAACTTAAAAATAGAAGATAAATGTTGAAAAAAATAACTATATAAATAGTATGAATTCACATTTTCATGATGATTTTATACATTATTAACCCATTTCCTTGTTTTCATTATCTTGTTTGTAGACTCATTGTCTTATCTCTCATGAACATGAGAATCTCTGAACAAACCAACCCAACTCAAGAAAAAGAATCCACCTGTATAGGAAAACAATTATTATGTTAGTAATACTATAACGAAATTAATTAAATGTAAATATAAAATAATAAATTAACAAAATGTCAGATTTATACTAAAACCATATAATTTGATTCATACCAAGTGCACCATGTATCAGACTAAGGTATAGTTGATTCCATTGTGTATTATTATCTTATAATGCATTCAATATTCTGGGTTATCTAACAATATTGTTGTTTGATAACCTAGAATGTTGAATTAATTAGAGAATAAAACGAAAATTACATCAATATGAGGTAATTATCCTTGATTAGTGAATTATCATAGTATATTAGGGAATCATCCTTGTTGAAGAATTTGTTTCTTCATCTTCTCTGTGAAAATTAACAAAATAATTATCAGATGATAATGATATGTTAATTA
The DNA here is from genome assembly GCA_963277665.1 of Viscum album. Taxonomy (NCBI): domain Eukaryota; kingdom Viridiplantae; phylum Streptophyta; class Magnoliopsida; order Santalales; family Viscaceae; genus Viscum; species Viscum album. The sequence goes on along the minus strand of OY728132.1, from coordinate 1,841,489,905 downwards.
ACTAAAAATGGATAAAATCATGATAAAATCAACTAAATAAGTACTTGTAAGTCCCATATTCATGATATATGTGTACAATCCAATCTTCTTGGCTCAGTTTTGACTATTTGATGTATATTTTAAACTAAAATAACATTTTTTTATTAAAAACATGTACTTTGAGTCATACCAACCACATTGAGTGTTGGATTGACATAAGGTCAATTTCTTTGCATGAAAAAAATAGATATTTTTTATAAATCTTGAAGACAATCCAATCTTGTTTTCATAGTTTAGACTATTTGGTTTTTTTTTAAACAAAAATGAAAATTTTATTGAAAACATGTACTTCAATTCAAACTGACCGTATCAGGTGTCATATTGATGTGTGGTCAATTCCTACACATCAAAAATAACTTATGGATCATTTCCCTAAAGTTTGAAAACAATATGATCTCATTTTCTCTGTTTTTAGCATGTGAGTAGTGTTTTTAACTAATGTGTAAATATGAAAAAATAAATATCCGATAAAAATAATAAGGAAAAAAAATAAAAAAGTAGATAAAATGATGATAAAATTAAGTAAATAAGTATTATGAAGTCACATATTCATGATGTTTTTATAAATTATGACACCGTATATTCTACCTTTTAATTTCTAAACAAATTGATTTCCTCCCTTATACATCTCCTTGAGAAACAATTCAAAATAATATATAAGAATTCTAATACTAATGCTTCATAGCCCAAATATATTTCTCAAGTCCTATCACATTCTAGAGCATAAACATAGTAGGTAATCAACTAAATTTGAGGTTAGAAAACATTCTAACACTATGTACACTACCCACTCATCTCTAAACTAATTTACTACTTATTTTGAGTATGAAGGTTATCATAAATCATTATAGTACAAAGATAATATCAACAAAGAAACAATTAATAAATATTTTTAATGAAATTGTAATTACCTTTGGAAATTACATATTTAGGTATGTTGATCTTTCCATGGTTTATGGTATCTATCATAAATTTTCAAACATAATATCCACAATTTTTTTTGTTATCATGCTTCAGATATCAAAGAATCATTTACCCAAAAAAGTAAAAAAATTATATGTGTTTTTATAGTTAAGTATTTCTATATATAACATAATTTTTTTCCATTTCCATAGGCTTCTTATATTCATTCACCGACATTATACCATGATTTATCCTATATTTAGTTACGAATTTATCATAAAAAATCATGTTAATTCATTGACTAAAATATTTAATTCGAATTTATTTTATAAAATATTTATTGAAGTGCATTAAAATTTCACAATACACATCATGTGTTGTCAGTTTTATGGATATCCATGCATTGGATCCAAAAACTAAATATATGGGGTATCTAGATTGATTTCAATCACTATCCAATGCTTCCTAAAAAACAAATACATAATAAAAAATAAAAATATATTTTATATGATTAGATTTCATATTTTACTTCTCCATTGTTGGCATCAAAAAGAGTCTTTCGTATTTTATTTTCTTCTCAAATTCCTTGTTTAGATCATATTTATTCATATCAATTTCTTGTAACTCCAATTTAGTTTCTTCCATAGAAATGATATAGGTATTAATGTATCTAAATCGTTATTGTAAGGGTTTTCCCAATATGTAATAGTAATATAAACTGATATAGAAAATATGAATAGTTACTAACTTTAATGAACATATTATACCATTTTTTAGAAACGTGTATTATGAAAATATTCCTTCTGTGTGTATTTATAACTAAGACTCGCATCCCTTGAAACTTGAAAATCTCATGTATAATTTCGAGACCAATAGAATCTTTAATAAAAGTTCCAAATATTTCTTCTTCACATATAATGCAAGAAAAATATCCATCATTGAATGTGTTCTCTATATTAAGTTATAATGATAATAAATATTATAGTGGAGCTCACGGGGAGAAGGTACTCCTAGAAGGTCTTTTTGTTTTCTGGGTTGATTCATTAGTTTTTCATGATCTAACCTTCCATTTCCCCATCACTTTGTCCATATGTAATATCACACCTCACTTCAGACCTATTTTCATGAACTTTTATAGGTTTCTTTATTTAAAAGAATTTTTTAAATAAATATCTCATCTATATTATTAGATTTATAAGGTTGTACTACAAAAGTTCAAATAGAATCATTGGTCATTGTAACATCTAGATCATCAAGTGAAATAGGAAAATCATTAGTCATATCTTGATCTACCTCAATCCTAGCTCTCATGTGATATTTTGGGAGTTATTTATTGTGTATCACTTCTCCTGCGATATTATACATTGTACCCCTCAGAACAAGGTAGTGTGTGGGTGTTGATAGATAGAAATCACATACAACTTCACCCTGTAAGATTTTAGTAATATAAAGTTCTTATTATTTTTTTATTTATATTTACGAGAAACAGTAACAGAAAAATTGATTACCTCAAGTGAGGTATGAAATTGAGGGGGAGACTACCATTAAATGTAGTAGGATCATTTGTTAGTTAATGTGTTGATATTTGTTCCACCACTAATTCTCTTTGATCCTTTCACATATATTGGTCTGTCAAACCAAACCAATCATTAATATATTACAAAGATTATGTTTTTGCCTATAATACTTTCATCATCTTATAGATATATTCTTGGGATTTTTTCTCCATGAAATATATTCGATGAGACACCCTATACCTATAACATGACTATATTGTTCGGGCCACTTGAAAGCTACTAAATGTAGTTTTTATTTTGGTATGTTTACTACCAATTGTTGTGTCTAAACCATACAAAAAACTTATGAACATAAATTGATATATTTATGTAATGTTATTATAAATCATAATTAATTACTATTATTTAATAATTACACAGGTTTCTCATACTTATTTTATGTTTTTATCAACTAGTTTACCCTGTTTATTTACATGATCCTCCTTCCATAGCACATGACATGGGATTGAACTAGATTCATATTTTGATTCATCAATAAAAATATAAATAAAGGAATATATATTGTATAAAATTACATAAAAATTGTATTATTGATTTAAAATAAATATTAATATATTCTCGAGTGAAGCATACCCCATCCTCACTTTTTGATAGAGGAACATTGGTTTTGATGAAAGTTATTTATTTTCAATGCTCTTTTACTATTTCGAAAATTAACAAATTTGAATCAATTTGTATAAAATAAAAAAATTAAAATAATATATTATCAACTACAATTCACATTAAATTATTTCTCATCATGAAAAATGATTAAATCATTCCATGAATCCTTCTTTATAAATGTTTTCATAAGTAACTGGTGGGTAGAGCCTTACTTTCCCCTTAGCATTGCTAAGATTAAACTTAGTCATAAGAGTTCGAAAGCCTCTACGGGATTTTCTAGTATCCATTAAGACATATTTATTATGTAAATCATCTAAAATAAACAAACTCTATACGGAATATTGAAAATAAAATCAACATTTCATTATATAATTTTTTAATAAAATAGATAAAGGTTATTATAACATTACATTTATATAGTCCCAAAGTATTTCATTTGTTAAATGGTGTACATGTCGTCATGACTTTATATAGAGAAGAACATTCCACCACATTGTGAACCAAAAATAACTAATGAATATTAAATTATTTGGGTTAATAGTTTTTACACATTGATTCCATCAAACCTAGCATTTTATACCCTTACTCAATTCACCAATAATTTTATCCGACACTATCATACTGCATTATTCTTGTTTTTTTAAACAAGCTATTGATCCCCTAATAATTTGGTAGTTTTAGCATTAACCACATTTTATTCTCAAGGATTGGTAAAATCATCATGTATAGAAGACATTTTTTGCAATATTAGTCAAAAATTTAATTTAGATTATGTTAATAGAAAAGAGAATATTTAATATTATGAGAAAAATCACAGTATATTGAAAAACATTAACCTTCTCAATGAACTCCATTTTCAAAAGGTTGAAGGGATTTAGATCCTCTATCATGAATCCAAATCCCTTATTTGGTTCTCTATAATTTACAATACATTGTCTATATTGGGACCTCTATGAACTGATTATGATATCCCAATGAAAGGGTCATTCTCGACTAAATTTTCATCTAACTATACTGTTATTTTAGATATTATTAGGTCAATCAACCCATTCTTGTTTGTTGGGTCAGAAGTATAAAATACATTCACATATTGTGATTCTATTATAAATGGATTATTATTTTCCCCTTCTACACTAAAATCCACCTTCCCAAAGCACATTTCATCAAGTTTCATTGTACTCCTATTGTCATCCCATTTTAAATAGAAAATCAATACTTGAAATTTTTTATATTCCAACTCATATATCTATTCGATAATGCCGAAATTTGAAATATTCACATAAATTGGATTTCTATCCTTGGAACCATATATGTTCATTTCTTTTTCCATAGGAATAAATCCACTATTTTTCATCGTACTGAAGTAATCATGATCTTTTTTATATAACGTATAACAATGAATAAAAAACCAATGTAAGATATAATATTTTTAATTGGTCCCCTGGATAGACCCCAAATTTGTTTAGAAATTGGATTCATATTTTATGATGAATCATTAAAAATATGATCTCATAACAATCCTATAATCTATTGATTATGTGTATTTGGTATCCATTCTTTAACCCTTTATGGATTTAAATCTATAATAATTTCTATATGGGATTAAACGTATGGATCAACATCTTCACTATTATGTAAAATGTAAAGGTTTCCATGATCCCGCACTATGGTGGTAACTATAACAACATCTCTTTTAAAAATCCTTTCTCCCATAAGTTGTCTTATATGAAGATACTTTGGGAGATAGATGATATAAATATCTCATAGGTAATCTATATTAAATTCAATAGCTTCTTAAACAATATATTTTTCCTCAATAAAAATTTCTGGAAGACTTCAATTCTTATCATACCCTTTCAAGATCTTTATATATCGTTCAGTGGCATATATCCATCAATAATGTATAGGACTAAAATTTGTAACTCTATAACAAAGTTAACCATCTGTTAGACAATTATATAAAAGAATTATGGTAGTAAGAACATCTCTAATTCACATAATGTGATTTTAACCTCATTATTCAAGATTGGAAACTTCATCAGAACTATAAATTTACTAAATATGGATTTGAAAAAGAAACAGAGTATTGTTAACGTATGTAATAAATTTTTAGATATAATGTAATGTATAGTGTAAGGAATCAAATATTACATAAACTTATGAAATTTGAGGTATTTTAGTCCTTGTTACTCAAAATTAGTCATTGACATGAAAATATTGATATTTGATGAATACCCCTCTTGAACTTTTACACCATTAAGGAAAATGAAAAATTGAAAAAAAAATTATCTAAATAGAGTTTAAGCTATTATGAGAAGAAAAGTATTACCTTCAACCTTCACTGATGCCAAATATTTGGTCTCCCCCATGTCAATCATGTCCAACCAAGCCTTGATTCCATCTTTTATTTTTTCAGGAACATTTAGTAATGTACCAATAACTCTATAAAATGCATTTTTTCTAAAAACATGAAATCAAAAAAAATTAGGACATACAAACAATTATAATACAGTCATTTAAATAAAATTGATCACTTTTTTCAAAATTTTTTGGTAATGTTATTTGAAAATGGTTTTCTAAAAATAGTGTAAATGTATTTTACTTTATCAAACAGTTAATCACCCATTTGTGAAGATGATGATGTGCCTTGTTCGGTATTAGAATAAAATTTTGACATTCAAGATATGTATTTGTGTCATCGAGGTAAAAAAATATAATTTCCTAAAAATGAAGTCTTTGAGGAATGTTTCATCCAAACAGAGTGTGTGCATTCTTCATAAAAGGGACACCCCAACATTCCTTAATTATATAGCCTGAAAATTTTCTATAAGCAGGAAATCCATTTTTCATCCCATATAATATGTCTCTCAATGTGAATTCTATACCTCTACAAGTATCAAACCTTATAACACATTTATCCCACATCAACTTCATATCATCGATCAATGGGGCCAAATAGAAATCACTCTCATTACCAGGATGCTTTGGTCCCCATAAAAGCATAGAAAACATAATTTATTTACACTTCATGAATAACCATGGAGGAAAGTTAAAATTTATCAACATTACAAGACATGAACTATGAGTATTAATCTGTACACCCAAGGGATTTATTCCATCTATATATTATTAAATATGGAAGTTTCTTAACTCATTTCTAGATTTAGGATACTCATAATAAATATTATTCCACTGAGGAGAGTCTATTAGATGAAAATTTTTACCATATTTAATTCTTGTATCTATATTCTATATAAATTGTATCATGGTTTCTATAAATACATATAGTATTAGAAAACATGAAATGATAAGAAATTACATTATATATTTTGAAGGTTTTGATTCATCCTTCTTGTATCTGTCTATGCCACACTTAAGGAATTTTATGAGTAATTCATGGTCTGTAAGAAAAAATATGCAATCATTTGTTCAAGCATGTATTGTTTTATAGATTATTCCCATTGAATGTACCATTTTTTTAGTGTCATATTTTCAATAACAAAGTTCATTTTCTTTTGGTAGCATATCATTTATAAGACCAAGTAGTTATCTAAATTTGGTTTCATTTAATCTGATTCCATCTTTAAAATTATATAACATTAATAGAGTTGAAAATATTGTGTAGTTAGCACAACCAATATAAAATGGTCTCTTAGCGTAGCTATTGAAATTCTTAAAAACCTTTATTCAATCATGAAGGTTATCAACAATTTCCATTTTCATTTCTTACATATGATATATATCATCATTTACACTAGTATTCATATCTAATGATCCATAAACTGCAATGCCATCCCGATTAGTGTGCCTGTTCAAATTTTTCTAATTTTTAGTCCAACATTTATATCTCTAATCAAATCAGTGACAAATAAAATGTTCTTCCAACTCTTACAGACTAATTTTTATTGAATAACAACAATTTAAACATGGAAAAAGGACTTGAGAATGATCATATTAATGCTCTCTTTAACTCTGTATTAATACCCTTTATTTATATGATTAGTGTTCATCCATTTTTGATTCATATCCATTCTGTTATGTTTAAGAAATATTCATTTTTATAAGAAAATAAATAAATACCCATAAGATATTCATAATAAAAGGTGGAAGTTATAGATAATTATAATAAGGGGAACTCAACATTTGATTTTTTTTCAAATAATTTCAGAACACTTTGAAGGAAATGGGTAATTGAATTTAGGAAAATAATTACTCCACTGGTGGTAGGTGTTATCCTATGAATTCATACAAAATGATCACTGGTACTTGGTATTGGATTACTACTACTCAAAGTAGTTCAATCAACATAGGTATACGTCTAGAAGAGATGGGGGATGAGTATCAAGAGAAAAATAAAATAATAACTATTCATGAGATAAAGTTGATGAGGATGACATGTGTCACCTTAAATCTAAATGTTCTCGGGCTGGGATATGGTGAAGCACCAAAAAATAATTCTTAGTTTGTTTCCAAAATCTGAAAAAAGTAGTAGGAGAAGCTTGATCCCTATAAGGGGCTCCTAGATTGGTGGGATTGTGAAAGGGCTCAGTTAGATGGATTTTACACACACTCATAATGAGATAGTCATTTCATATTTAAATGATACCTTATTCAATAATAATTACTTTTCCTCACCTCAAAAATCAAATTTATAATTTAACTCAAGTAACTACCAAATTCAACTCTTTATTTAAAATATTTCATTACATAATAAGAATCATTTAATAGAGAATTTACATATCCTTTTTTCTAAAAAGTAACATTTTTCGAAATCAAAATACATGGAAATCATAAAATTCAGATATATACATGAAAACTATAAATAAAATTTTAAATTTAAATTTTTAATAATGCTCTCTTTTATAAAATTTTAAAAATGATATAATTCATAACTCTCTTTTTAAAGTACCAAAATAGCCTTCAGAACATTTATTTGGAATAAAAATTTTAAATTTCTATTTATTTAACACTATTTTACAATTAAATTTTATTTCCAAAATAAATTTCAAAACCATATGATGTTTTATTCAATAAAAACTAGTATAAATCATCATAAAAAACACATGAATGGTTAAATAAATAAATTATAAACAACTAGAGATGGAAACTCATCAAATAAAATCTATAGGATTTCTATTTAACCAAAATAAAAAATTAAATAACACATCAATCTTAAAATAAATAACTATACTAAATAACAAAGTAAACTAAAACCATTTCAAATATTTAAAATCACTAAAAGAAACTCTTCAGTCATTTAATGAAATATATAAAAAAATGCCACCAAATTTAAATTTCATTTAATTTTAGAACATGAAAACCTACCTTTTAAAAAAACAAAATAAATAACCTTTTATGTTTCTATATAACACAAACTATTACTCAAAAAATACACATAATTTTTAAAGAATGATATGATAAAAAATTCAAACATCAACACCCAAATATAGAAAAAACAATCCCCAATTACACAGAAAAAAATATAAAAAAATTGAAACATAAAAATGGTAAAGAATCGGAGAAAATGTGAAACATAATATAATAAATAATCATCCAGAAATTAGTCTTTGAATAAAATTCATTCTGGACTAGTATAAACAACCTTTCCAAAATCAATATTTTTATATAATCACTTCATTACAAGATTTAAATATTTAACCTCTTATAGAAGGTAATATTAGAAATTAATTGAGGTAGAAAAACAATATTTCATCAGAGTAAAGAATTTCTCAGTAGCATAACAACAATAACCGTTTATCACATAATGTCATATAGAAAACATACATAAATTCATAATATTCGCTTCCCCCTTTTTAATTTGATCATCCCAGTTATTTATTTCATAGGTTAATTCATTCCATTTACCCAATGAAAGTAGTATCATGATAATCCCAAAATTTAGAAAAAGTAAAAGAGTATTCTGGAATCACCTAAATTGATGTGAATATTCAATGAATCATTTCATAGGGACTGAAAAAGAAGAGGAAGATATTATTCCAAACTTAAAATTTCTATGGAAGGAACCCAAACCAATTGCAAGTGGATCATTGAACTCAATGGATGAGGTTTTGATTATACACACTTGTGAAATCAATAAGACTCAAATGAGAAAGAGTAGATACCCTAAACTTGGAACCCATGAGAGAATTGAACCAAGAAAACACTTCACTAATGCACATTGGGGAACCTGAACAAGCAAGAAATGAGAGAGGAGGAGAAAAAAATAGCATACCTTAGATTCAAGCCTTGATTCTTTCAATAGAAGGTCACAGGGGAGCGACAAAAGTAGTGGAATTCCACAAGATCTTGAGAGGCACAACTAAAATTGGTTCAATTAGGGTTATTTTAAATATATTAGAAAGGGTTTTATTAGCTCTTCCAAAAAACACAGATAAAGATATATTTTATCAGCATTAAAATAATAAGAGCTGAGAAAATATATCTTTATCTATGCTAAAACATTATCTCGAATAAAGGATTTATAATTAAAATTATAAATAAATATATTTATAAATATTTGTATATAATTATAAATATATATATATATATCATTAAATATAATTATATAATTATATATATATTTAATATATATACATAAAAATAATTATAAATATATTCAATATATTCAATATTTAATTATATTTATAACTATATTATAATTATTTAAATATAAATTTATAATTATATAAATATTTTTAAAAAAAATTACATTTATTTATTTACAATTACAAAAAATAATTTTATAAATATAGTAAATATAAGTTTATAAATATATTTATAAAAAAATATAATTGTAAATATATTTATAATAATTTATTAATATTTATAAATTTATTTATATCATTATATATATTTTTATCATTATATATATTTTTATCATTATATATATTTATATAATTATATATATATATATAATATATATAAATATAAATATAAATATAATAAATATAATATTTATTCAAATATATCTATTATAATTTCATAATTATTTAAACATATAATTATTTATATACAATTATTTATATACTTTTAAAAAATATTAATGTCATTATATATATTTATATAATTATATATATATGATATATATAAATATAAATACAAATTTAGTAATATGTTCATTATTTAAATATATTTATTATAATTTTATAATTATTTACATATATAATTATTTATTTATAATTATAAAAATACTTTTAAAAAAATATTTATTTATTTAAAATTATAAATATATAGTTTTATAAATTTAGTAAATACACATTTATAAATATATTTATTTATAAATATTTTATTATAAATATATTTATAACATTACTAATGAATATATTATCTTAAAATTATTCATGTTAAAAATGAGTGAAATTAAATAATAAAAAATGAGTACACATTAAAAATATTGAAAAATGGATATTTTTTATTAATTAAATATAAATTATTAAAAAAATATGGATATATGTTTAATTTAAGATTATTAAAAGTTGAAAATATTAAAACATGGTAAATATATATATATATATATATATATATATTAGAAAATGATCAAATTCCAAAAACATAAAAAACGAATAAATAATATCTAATTATAATAATATTAAAAATAAATATATAAAATTTACCAATTAAAAACATAATATATTAAATATATCATATTACTAAATTAACTTCTAAATTAAATATTAAAATTTTAATAAATTACCTAAATATTTGTTGTATGTGTTTCTATATAAGATTTCATTAATTGTATAAATATTTGTGTGTTTGTGTGTTGTATATAAAATGCATTAATTATGTATATGTATGTGTGAAATTAATGTAAGACATGTTTGATATATGTTAAATTTAAAAATCAAACATCATTCAATTAATGCCCATTACTTGATATAAATAGTCAATGTTTTTAATTAATACTAATTTTTAATTATAAACCATTCTTCACTAAATATATGACTTATTTAATGTAAACATAAATATTTTGTATTATATAAATAATATTTTAGGAATTATTATATATATTGATATATATATAGAAATTTATATGAATATATGTCTATATTAAATTTATTATTGAAGAATTATCTATAAAAACCATTAAAATGGATAAGAAATTAATTTATATTTAATTATTACACTTTATTAATTTTCTATATTTATATTTCATATATATTATTTATTACTATTTATAGTTAATGTATATATATATATATATATATATTAAATTTATTCATTTTTATTAATAATTGTTTCATTGATAAATGTTTTAATAAATTTTTAATTTATTCATTTTTAATTATTTTGTTTAATATAATTTATTCATTTTTATTTTTTTTAACTATTACAATTTATTCGTTTTATATATCTATATCTATAATATAATATTTATTAATATTTATAATTTATATATATGTATATTAAATTTATTCATTTTTTTCAATAATTATTTAATTAATAAAAAAATTATTTTTTAAAAAATTTATACATTTTTATTTTTTATTTTTTTATTTTTTTATTTTTTTTATTATATATATATATTTATAATATATGTTATTTATTAATATTTTAAATTTATATATATATATATATATATATATAATTAATTTATTAATAATTAATTAATTAAAAAAATTAATATTTCTTAAAATTATTCATTTTTAATTTTTATTTGTTTAATTATTCCAATTTTATTATTTTTTTTAATACATGCACCTTTTTCTTTGGGTTGAATAAAAATTTGGGTATAGACCAGGCAGGGCCGTGTATTTGGTCAAACAGATCGATTGGGTCATATAGAACCTGAATGGGAGTATAGAGACAGGCCAAGGCCTGAGGGAAGAAGAGGGTGGGCCAAGGCCCACATGGGATGGTGTAGGGCCTGTATATATATGTGTTGTGTATAGGGTATCTCATCCCCGTAGTAAACTTTTGATGTCTGCAAGTGACAGAAAGACATATAAAGAAGTAGCCTCTCTTGTACTTTCTCATTGTGGGACTCTTTGTGTGATTGGGACCTTTATTGATACTAAAAATAAATTGTTGATAAAGGGAAACTTTTATCAGTACTAAAAACATACGGATAAAGGTAACCCATTATCTTCGCTAAAAAAAGTACCAATAAAGGGTGCCTTTTATCACCACGTTTGTTTTACACTGATAAAACGAACCCTCTATCATCATTTTTTGGCACTAATAATGGCAACCTTTATCATCTCATGGGGAATTTTTTCAGAGAGGTGGAATCACACTGAGAAGAGTTTCTATAGAAGAAACTATGGTAGTCCCCTTAACTAAAGCCTTAACTTAAAAGAAACATGATCATCATGTGAGAGATCGTGAACAAAAAATTATTTGAAATTGGCTCTAGTACAAGTTAGAGAATGTTGGATTTGGTGTTATAGAACCAACTATTTGTACTCTTAATTGCTTGTATATTAAAATACTTGAATATTAATTAAATATATTATGGTATATTCTTCAATATTCTTGTTAACTTTAATATCATAATGTCCTAGAGTATATATAACATTAAAAAGGGCATAGTAGTCCCCCAATATGATGAGAACCTTGAATTTCTATGAAAATATTCTTAAACCATATTCTATGATAAAATAATATTTTATGAAATGACACATAGTATATCGACTGTCAGGTATGATTACTTATAAGAAGATGAGAATTTGTCTCAAAAGAACTCACACTTGCTAATCTCTAAGATGGGAGATTATGAGAATTGATACTCCTATAGGAATTCTGAATGTTTGGGTGTCATTAGATATTCCAGTATATGAGTGTGTATGATGATCTTTATACATTAAGATTATTATTAATATATGTCATGACCCAAGTACTTTGACGTATTCTCATAAACTATGATAACATATGATCATAGTGAAGTTGGGTATGTTGGGCTCATCACGAATGAAGTTTTATTAATATCATAATAAATTCCATGGACATGGTGTATTGATAAGTTCATTTCAGATAGTAAAAGAAAGACGTATTAAGCAGAAATGTTGATGAACTGGGTGTGTAATCTGCGTGACAAGACATTGTGACAAAGGGTTTAAATTACACAGTGAGAATCCATATGTTGTTGTCATAATTGGGATGTATATTCTTCCTTTATGGGTGCCTATACCAATTTCTAGATGGTAATCTTGGATGTTATGCAAACCCATATAATGTCACTAAGGAAGAGGCCTATGGGGTCACAAAAAAAAGTGTTTCATTTGATCTCAGTAAAATATTATTTATATTTAAATATTGGAATAAATATTATTCTCAAGGATGAGAAGTAATATTTGTTCAAGTTTTATTAATTGATTGAAAATATTAAATAAGTATTTATTCACTTGGTAATTATTTTATTATGTGAATATATAATATTTATTAATATCTTTTTATTCACACGATAATAAATAATTATATATTTATTAAATAAATAATTTATTTTGTTACAAGAATATTAAATAAATATCTATTCACTATACTGTGAATAGAATATTTATTTATTTATTTAATAAATAATATTTATTTAAATATTTATTGAGGAATTAAATAAATGATAAAAAAAAGATTAGGAAAGATTATTTCTAGTGATAAATATTTATTTACTAGACTATAAAATAAATATTTATAATTTCATAGTTTTGAAAATGTCACGGGTAAAAAAATATTATTATTATTATTTACATGGCATATGGTTTATTAGGGATTAATTCATAGTTGATGGTATTTGGGTAATTAATTGGAATTAATCCCAAAACCTAATTCTATTTATAAATTTCTAGGTTAATCGGAGAAAGTTTAATCATTTTTCACAATAATTTCTTCTCAAGATCTCCCACCTCCTCCCTTCTTCTAAAGACCAAAAAGTATAATAGAATTTATTTCAATCCTGAATTAATCTAAAGTGATTGAATAAAATCATTCAAGTTGAACAATTGGTGGCACTAGCACCGACATTTCATTATCATTGTTTGGATATCAAAGAAGAATGTGTGGGATGTTACTACTGCTTTGGGTCCTTACTATGCAACGAAGATACACTAATTGAATTAGAAAAACCAACACCATCAGTGAGGAAAGATCTCAAGATCAAGGTAATCATTATTATAGTGTTTTAAATTAATTATAAATTAACCTGAAAATATCCTCTATCCTAGTTCTAGTGAAATCATTTTTCAATATTTTGGGGAAACCATTGGTTATGGCATTAATATCATGTAAATTGTGAATAATCCATTGAATCTGAAAAATAAAAGTTGATTTGTCTATAGGCCCAAGAGGAACTTCCACTATGTCTCTAAGCATCATATACTATATATCTCGTCATCATAATTGAAAGGTATTTACTTATAAAGTTACTAAATATCTCTGGATGCCCATTTATTTTCCATGGGTTTATCATGTTATGATTGTTGATGGAATTATAAATGATTTATTTATGATATTCTTTTTGAAAAGGATATGAAATCAATTTTCTCCCCATGGGTTATTTAAGATAATATGAATGGTTTGATTTTAAGTGGGACTCATATGTATGGATGATGGTGGGTGGGTCCTCTATCATCCCCCAATGCATTGGTTAAGGTTTTATATCTCATGAGATAACAAAGAATAGAAATACATGGATTTGTTCACAAATTAAAGTGTCGGTATACATATATTTTTTCATAATGTTTTACAATTATTATGATTATTCCACCTTTCAAAGTTTATTTTATTTTTAGGATATTTTAAATTCTGTATTTATGCCTTTTTTCTAAGATATTCTAAACATTTATGTTATTATATGCCTTTTATAATGATTTGGAATATATTATTTTTTAGGTATAACTTTATTATATACCCTGATTATATATGCAGTCTCATCTTATACTAACTTAATATCATTGACTTTTATCACTTATGCTTACACTTACTAGGCAATTGATCTAAACCATATCTTGTGTTTTAATTTCCCTTGGTTATCATGAAAAGTAATAAATATAATATTTCTAGAAGTGTGTTTTTTATGGATAATTTTGTAGATATTATGAATATTTTTTAGGGATTAAAAGGTTTCTTATAGTGTGGGAATTTAGCACCCTCGTTTTCAAGTAAGTGACCCTTCTTTTATATATTTTAAGTATATAGAGTGGTTGGGGTGAAGTTCGGGAGAGTTTTGAAAACTATTGGTATGTTTTTTGGTGATTTTATATAGGTGAAAATTGGTTTCATGGTTAGTGAAAATCATTTAACTCATAATTGAAACAATGAACAAGCATACATAGGCTCAAGGAAGGGCATACAAGCAGGTTCATGGTTTTTTCCAAATAGTGATGTTGCCTAAGGGAAACCATGAAATGTGGGATAATGGGAATTTTCATGGTTGTCGTATGGATTTATAATTTTATGATAAGACCATGAATGGTCCCCCATTGAGATAGAATTTGTTGCATGGTTATCGCTCAGTTTGTCCAATCATGTGACTATCTGTGCAGAGTTTAAAAACAAGATCCACAAAAAAGTGGATCTAGGTCAAGATCAAACTTTAACCCCTCATTTTTTCCCCAAACTAACCCTAACTCAATATTTATCCCTATTTAAGGTTAGGTAACCCTTCCATTGATTTTTATGTGATCTTAAGAAGTTTATTTGTGCATGGAAGCCCAACTATCATGGTAAGTCATCATTTATGTTAGTTTTTAGTGGTTTTCCCTAGATTTACTTCTAACACTAACTCAATTTCCTAGATCTACTTATTTTTTGGATATATATAGGTATCTTATGCCAAATATGATGACATTTGTCATTTATTTATGTTAGGGGAAGATATATAAGTCAGTTTTTTGGTGGTTCAACCCAGTTTCATGGATGTTTTTCATGTCGATCTTCATTTTTATCATAAATATTGAGGTATGTGGCTTCACTCCCAACTCCTCTCTTTATAAATTGAAGGATTTATTTAAAATTGATTATTTTTATTTAAATTAATTGTGAAATTTTTTTGAATTTTTATTTGATCCCTCTTTGGTGATGGTTTATAGAATTGTGAAATTTTTGTATTTTTTTGGAAAGTTAAATTGGTGATTTGATTTTAAAATTATGATTTTAAAATGATTTATTGGTTTTGATGCATGGAAAGATATTTTTCATAAAAGGGTTCGTTTTATTGAAATTTTTTGTCTGAAAGTATTTTAAAAAAATTACATTTTTATTAAAATGGATGAAATGGTTGGTTTTAAAGGTTTTATATAAGAGTGGTTTTTTTTAATGGTTGAAATGGATTTTTTGGAATTGGTTTTTGGATTAATGGTTGCATGACAACCCTTCTTTTATTACAAACTTAAACATGATTTATTACATCAAACTTCACTTGATACAACAAGAAGATCGAGAGGTTTAGTGTATTTGGGGCTTAGGATCATTACATAAAAAACTTAAAACATTAAATACAACATCTTTATTGAAAACTTACTTTACATGACCACTACATTCCCTCATACTTATCATTTCATGGGATAACCTTAGGACATGCATAAGAAAAGGGTGAGCTATAAAGCCCGGTAAGGAAGTACACATGGAATATCATGAGGAGTACAATACATGTTTGGCAATAGGAATATCAATAGAGCATAAGATAAACATGAACATAAAAGCATGATAAATCATGATAATCATAACATGGAAATGTGGCAAGAACACTTAACATGGAATTAGTATGAGCCAAGGCTCATTGCACCTGGAGCATGAGTAAATCCTCATTAAACATAAATCACAATTAAACCCTAATTTCACTTGAATTATCATGATTCAACACTCATTGCACATGACGTATCATGATACTATACTTTACCCAATTCATTGGAGCGATATAAGGGAAAACTGTTCTTAAACATTTCATTTCATGCATAAGTGTGCCAAATGGATCATAAAACATGGATTCATAAAACATAATCATTTATTCCATGATAATGGAATGTGTAATTCATACATGAAACCTTATAATAAATAAGTAAATGTGAATAAAGGTGAATACCCTTGATGTAGAAATGGGCATGGTATTCACTACACAATGGCATTGGCTTAGAAAATCGGTGTGATTTCGACAGTGTAACGGCGTGACATAAGAATTCATAAAAACGGTTGATGAGAGATAAAAGGGTTCCTCATTATATTTACATGTAATGTAAATTAAGGAGGTCATATAGATACATGTCCCAAAAATTGTAATGGAATTTAGATTCATGCTACAAAAGTATTGCTTGAATGTAAATGAGGAGAGAGAAGTTTCTTTCGGAATTTTGATATAGTAACGGGTGTACATGGGAGGCATCTAATTAGAGATAAAGGGGTCTCCCATCATTCAAAAATAAAGAGGGAGGTATGATGGAGGTATGAAACTATACCCCAACATTCATAATTGAAATTAAATGGTCAAAACAACTTACAGAAAATTGGACAAAAATGAGAAAGGAAGAAAAAACCCTTACTTGGAAGTGTGCTTCCAACGGCTAGAGAGAGGCTTGTGAGAGGATTCTTGGGAGAATGGGGAAGCTTGGTAGGATTATAGAGAGAGTAGGGTAGAGTTTGGAAGAACACCAAAGTCTTTGAGTGAGGAGGAAGTGGGATCTTGGGGAGGTTTATATAGGAAAGGTGAGAGAATTATTTATTATTTAGGTTTGGGACCCCTTATATTAAATTAATCCAAACCACAAACCAACCCATCGTTTTTTCCCATGGTTTTTGGAAAAGGGAAGATGAAAACAATATTTTATAAGGTCAAAGTCTGAACTTCTTAAAATAATAGGTTTGCTATGTGGAGGTGAGTCATACTCCCATGGAAATTAATTTAAAAAGACAAGGTGTTTAATAAGTCTTGAGGGGTCCATTAATGCATTGAAAAGTAATCCAAACAAACCCAAAATAACATTATTTTAATGGTAAAACTTATATTTACCTAAAATAAAGATTATATTATTTTATTACATCACAATTGGGTATTATGATGTCATAAAACACATTATATATTTAAATGGTATTTAATTTTTACCCAAAAATTTGACTGTCTCAGAAAATTATGAAAAATTAACTGTTGGATAATTTCGATGCCTTGAATCAAGAAATATCATTTATTTTATCTAAATAATTTTCTAAATATTTTAATTTTCACTTTTAAAATAAAAACCGACATTTATCGAAAATTCACGGGTTTTCACAGAAATGGCTTTCAAACCTTAATAAAAATTATAATTGCATTCATAAAATTATATGATAATTTATATATAATAAAATTAATCTAATAATAATAATAATAATATTTTATTAAAATAATATTTAATTAAAAAATCCATTAATTTAATAAAATTGATTTCTTGATTAAATAATAACTAAAACACCATTTGTACTTTAAAAACTATTTACAATGTATCAAAAATGACAAGGAGGTATATTCATTATTATATACGTTAACATAGTACTAGAGATTTGTTACATAACCCCTTAAAATAGCCACATAATACCTAAGGGTAAGATGTGCGATGGTGACAGATTCTTGGGGTGTCTCGGATAACATCACTCGAGTGGTAATTTCTATCAACTTCCACTTCTCCCGTAGACGGTCGTGTTCGAGCTTGACGTGATGAAGCTCAGCTTGGGCTTGGTCAAGAGTGAAGCCCAAGGATGTCACCTCTTTTCCGAGCTCCGGAAAATGGGATTTTTATGGGGAAATTATACTGGATGAGGCCATCACTTCCTTTTTCTGAGTAAATTTGTATTTGTTAAAGCCCTATATTTATACTAATCATATGATCACTGTTCAGCGGCTATATTAGAACGATCAAAATTCTTAACATAAAACAATGAAGTTGAAATTTTATATAAACATAAAGAGACATTTAATTAGATCAAGAGGGATTTCCATTAATGAAATTTTGGGTCGTTACAGGTTGTGTTTGTTTATTTGAATTTCAGACAGATAAGGGTAATAATCCCCGCCCATAATTAGTGGGATGGATAATGGTCATGGATTACCCCCTTCAAATGGTTCATTAAGTGACATCTTAATGAAAGGGTGACTCACCACTCGTGGGTATTGGGAGGTCCATGTTCCATGCATGTTTTGATGTGTGGACATGTGTAATGGAATGGATTATGCTAAAATGAAACTTATAGAATGATTTTAAATTATTTTTTGTTTTACCTCCTTGTAAATTGGTTGGGTTTCAGAAAATTTGTTTTAGTATGGTAATTATTTTATATTTTGATACAAATTATTTCAAATTGTTTTATATAAATTCTTTTACATAAATATACTAACTTTATATATCTTATTGGCATTATTAGGGAATTCATTTGGAGAAAACAGACTAAGTTTAATTACTCACCACTTATTTGGAGCTTGAGTTATTTTGTAAATATTGTTTATTATGATAAAGGAAAAGGTAATTTATCACACTTCTCTAGTGGTTCTTAGTGATAATCAAGTTATTTTTTGAGTTGGACCATGGAGCATGTTGGATCCTTGTATTTATGTGGTTTTCCTTGATTTTTGGTTTTGTAGTATTCCATTGTGTACTTTTTTTCTTTTTAGTCTTCTTTTGTGGTAAAATTGGTAGTTGGTTTTGATATTAATGACATGTTTGAGTTGTCTTTCATTGTTATCATGCATCATGTGGTGTTTTATTTTGTTAGGTCTTGGTTGGTTGGTTCTTTTATTTCAAAAGGTAAAATATTCCCACATAAATTAATTAAGCCCATAGAATTTATTGTTAGCCTTTGGAATCTTGGGAATGTCGCTTAAGGCCATGTAATTTCCTCCCACCTTCTCAAGATAATTAGGAGGGGATGGATATTATAAGTGGTATTGTCTTGTTTGGTCCTTGACATTAAATTGGTAGCATCCTTGTTCCTTAAAAATGTATTTGTGAAACAAGTGTTGATCAGTTCTATCAATATCCGAGTTGAAATTAATTTTGGTATATTTCTTGTTCTAGGTTGTTATAAAGGAGTAGGATTTGCAGGAATTGAAATTTAGAGCATAAAAAGACATAGATAACCTTTTTATGTTGAAATTCAAGATAACATGGAGTTGGGTACATAAGTGTTTTAGAGATGTATATAGGATTTGGAATCTCATTTTCATGGTATTAGTTAATGAGATGAGAATGAAATTAATTATAGAAATGACTTCCCACGATGAATAAATATCTCATTTTGAGTAATGTTTTTTTATTTGGTGTAAAAGTGTTGATTTTTTAAAATTGTTAAAGTTTTTTTAAATGTAATATTTTGAAAAGGTATGAAATAGTTATTTTTAAAATGTTTTGACTTTCAAAATCATGGTGGAATTTTATAAATTGATTGAACATAGATAAAATGTTGAATTTTGGAAATCACTATTGTGATAGTTGTGATGTGGTGGAATTTTAAAATGTTAAGCCTTCAGTTTCTAGAGAGGGGGACTTATGGTATTTGTTTTTATTATAGAAAATGGAACTCAGTAGGTACCATAGGAACCAACTGGAAGAAGCTTCTAAAAATTTGGATACACCTAATCCATGGGTGAACCAATAGATGGTTTAGAGTATTGTACAAACATTACAGTCTATGGGAATAGGTAATATGAGAGATCTCTCAAGGAAAGTGGATCACTCCATCCAGTTCTAAAAGAAATATCCACCCTTCTTTCATGGTGATTTGGAACCAAAAAAGGTTGAGGTGTGGGTGAATAGGATGACTTGTAACTTCAATTTCATTAGCACACCAGCAGGGCAGGAAGTCAATCTAGCAACATATATTATAGAGGATCTTGCATGGTAGTGGTGGGTTTTAATTGTTCAAGATAAATTAGACCATGTACTATCATGGGAAGATTTTTAAAAATAATTAACGAAAAATTATATACTCACACGTTCATAATCCAAATAATTAAGGAATTATTATTATTGAAGCATAAAAATCTTTCTGTCATGAATTAAATGAATAAATTCATGAATTTAGTACATTTTTCACGTAAAGGTACTACTAGGGCATCCTTTAAGGCACACATATTTGAATTAGGGATTAAATAGTATATTTTCTAAAATATTGTTGTGTTATGCATAACAGATTATATATAAATAGTAAATTTAGAAATAATGTCATAAAAGGATATGTCAAGAACTACAGGAGGAGGAAGTTGGTTGATACCTATGGGAAATGGTGGAAACTCTAATGTTTGGAGTAATCAGAAGAGGGAAAACTATTTTTAATGTGGAAGTATGGCTCAGAATCATGTGTATTGATTGGTGAATCTTCCTCCAAAACCAAAGATCATGCCTAGATATTTTCAATGTGGGTTTTTCAACCAAATGAAGAGACAATGTATGGAACCAACTAGATAAGTATATAATTGAAATTAGATGGGTAATATTTAGTGATATTATCGTAGTGCTCTGAGGTCAGGTGTTTGGGACACTTCTTAGGTGTCACAGTGCTCTAAGGTCAAGTGTTTTGGAAACATATCAGGAGTCGCATGTGTCATATGATTCTACGAGATGAGGTTATTATAATAAATATCATTATTAGAATAGATCTATATATGGTTATTCTATGAATACCATGACTCCTCAACAAGTTCAGTCTCAACTGGGCAATAGAGAAGAATTTGTGGCAAGAAAGAAATTATATACAGCTAATCCGGTGATTGTGGATGATTATTCTGGACCATCTATGATGTGAGGTACAATTATTTTAAATTCTAACTTTATAAAATCTTTTTATTATATGGATGCATCCCATTTCTTGATTTCCTCTCATTTTTTTAATTTTTTTGGTTTAAATGTTGAGATAATTCCTTCTGTGTTAAAACCTAAAACTCCTTTTGGAAAATGAGAATGAAGAGGCTTTTGTGTAGGGAAGTTTCTATAACAATTGATGGATCTATGATGAAATGGTATTTTTTGTGCTTGATATGGATTTATATGAAATAATCTTGGGTATGGATTGGTTGACAACATTCAAATCTCACAACAAATGTTATACAAAAATAGTGAGTTTTACAACCGAGGATCGCATCAAGCATCTCTTTAAATGAGAAAGAAATATAAATGCAGGTGAAATGGGCTTGTTGGAACCATCATTTGGAATTATCTCATACTATTTTGAGGATTTGACTCTATCATAGATATAATATATTGAGAATTGAATTTTTCTAATAGTGTTTTATCAATTTTCAGTTGTCTTTCCCGAAAATTTCTTAGGGTTACCACCTATATAGGAAGTAGATTTTATGATTAATCTTCTTTCAGGGACCAGTCCTATTTTATTTCCATTTTACAGGATGGTACCAATAGAATTAGGAGAATTGAAATTTTAATTTGAATATCTGGAAAGAAAAGGGTTCATTCGATCAAGCACGTCCCCTTGAGAAGCACTAGTCTTCTTTGTGAAAAAAGTCAGATAGAACTCTTCATATATGTGTCAATTATTTTAATCATAACCAAGTTATTATAAATAAAAATATATTCACTTCCATGCATTTATGATCTATTAAATCAATTTAGGGGATCTTATTGGTTCACTAGAATTTACTTGCAATCAGTATATCACTAATTGCATGTTTGTAAGGAGGAAATTCCAAATTCAGCTTTCAGGAGTATATATGGCCACTATGAAAATGTGTTAAGGACTTTTGGTCATAATAATTCACCATAAGTATTTATCGAATTGATGAATTTGATACTTCATAGGTATCAAGATTCTTTTTTGGTGGTGTTTGTGGATGATGTATTGGTGTATTCAAGGACAAGGGATGATCATGAGAAACACTTGGAAACAATTTTTTGAATCTTGAGGGATCATAAGTTGTATTAAAAACTATAAAATTTTGATTTTTAGATACAATAGGTATGTTAACTTGTCCATGTAATATTTGAAAATTTTGTTTCTATGGATCCATAAAAGACAAAAGTTGTTATCTCTTGGAAATCACTGAATAGTGTCTTTGAGATACGGAGTTTCCTTGGTCTAGATGTTTATTACCAATTCTTTTTTCATGATTTATCATGAATAGCTTTGCTGATGAAAGATTTAACCAGTAATAATGTTCTATTACAATGGGATTAGGATTGTTAGAATTCCTTTAAAGAGCTAAAAGTTTTCCTTACATTACCACCAATCTTGATTTTTCTAGAATTAACACAAGGGTATGTGGGGTATTGTGATTCATTAGGATCAAGGTTGGGTTGGGTTGTCATGTAGGGATACCATGTTGTTACTTATGGGTCAAGAAAGTATACTTTTCATGAGAATAACTACCCATCACACGATTGGGATTTAGTTATCATAATCCATTCTTTGAAGACATGGTGTCACTATATCTTTGGTGATAAATTCACTCTGTTTACGGATCATAAGATCTTGAAACATATCTTCTCACAAAGGGATTTGAATCTGAGACAAAGAAGAGGGATGGAGTATCTCAAAAAAAATACTTTGACTTGATGTATACATCAGGAAAGGGAAATTTAGATATAGATGTATTAAGAAAAAAATCATATGCTCAGTTGGAAAAAGAAACTTCAGATGAGTTTCAATTTATGTCATTCCTAGACAACATGCACTTGGAATGTGAAGAAAGAGGTGAATTTGTGGCCTTCTTTATAGTTTCATTCATTCCAGGTTTGGTTGAGATAGTTAGAGAGGCACAAAAATCCAATTTAGAATGTTTGGATATGATTTCAAAACTCAATGGTGGGGTGACCATTGAGGGCTAGAGGCTGGATAGAAGTTCAGTGTTTTGGTTCAGAAATCAGATGGTCATACCTATGGCTTTTTAGAAAAACTTCTTCATGATTACCACCATTTGAAGATTGTTTTTCATCCTAAAATATAAAATATAAATAAAGCGTTGAAAGAACTTTTTTGTGGGTTGGTATAAAAAGGAAGGTAGATAAGTTTGTTTTGAGATTCATAACTTATTATCAAGTTATGGCAGGGAATTATCAACTAGTAGGTATGTTGCATTCTTTACCAAATCCAGTTTGGAAATGCAAGTAGATATCTGTGGATTTTGTAATAGTTCTACCAAGAATGGTTTGGGAACATGATTCCATAAAGGTGATATTTGATAGGTTCACAAAGTCAGCTCATTTCTTCCATATTCATTAATCTCGTATGGTGGATGAATTTTCAAAAATATATATCTGAG
Organism: Viscum album; assembly: GCA_963277665.1. Lineage (NCBI taxonomy): Eukaryota > Viridiplantae > Streptophyta > Magnoliopsida > Santalales > Viscaceae > Viscum > Viscum album. The sequence continues at coordinate 1,841,465,617 of OY728132.1, read as the reverse complement.
AAGTGGTAAAGAGTCATGGAGTACCAGTTTCAATAGTGTAAGATAGATATATGAGGTTTACATATCATTTCTAGAAATCCTTATAGAAATCCCTTGGGACTCGGGTGAAAATGAGAGCAGTGTATCATCCTCAGACAGATGGGGAATAAAAATGGATGATACAAACATTTAAATACATTTTGTTGTCTTGTTTAATGGATTTTGGTGGATCGTTGGAAGAGAATATACCATTAGTGGAGTTCTCCTATAACAATATATATCAGGCCTCGATACATATGTCTCCTTCTGAATCATTATATTGTAATCCTTTTCAGTCACCACTTTTTTGGGTTGAAATAGGTGAGACCTCACTGGTTGGGTCATGCCTTGTCTAATATACAATGGAAAATATTTATTTGATTATTAAATGGATGGAGATAGCTCATAGTCATTAGAAATCATATGAGGATGATCGTAGATGGTCATTGTCTTTCGAGTTGGGTGATAATGTGTTCTTGAACATCTCTCCAAGGCATAGACATCCATTTTTTTTTGATAATAAAGTCATGTTACCTCCTCGATACATATGCCCTTTTGAGATATTTGAGTGAATTGGAGAGGGGCATAGTGGTTGGAACTACCACAATATTTCAATGTTGTGCACAATTTGTTTCACGTATCTCAGTTGAAAAATTATCAGCCTAATCTTGTACATGTGATTTTATGGGATCACATTGACCTAGATCTTGATGCTTTATTGGTACATTTCTCGATGTGGATTGTGGATAGGCAATAGATAGTCTTCTGTGGAAAAATCATCATCCTAGTTTGAGTTTTGTGGCAACATGGTAAATTTTCGTGAGATTCATTGGAATGGGAGATGGAAATGAAAGAGAAGTTTCTAAAACTCTTTCATATCAATGATAGTTTTTTACTTTCTAGGTATGGAATGGCTAATGGTTGGGAGAATGTAGAGCCCCTAGTTTCAAGTAAATAATCCTTCTTTTTTATGTATTTTAAGTATATAAAGTGTTGCGGTGAATTTTGGGAGAGTTTGGAATCCTTTTGAAATTTTTTTGGGGATTTAATGCAGGTGCATGGTTGGTGAACAATTAGTGAAAATCATGCAATTTCAATAGGAAACTATGCACAATGAGACAAAGACTAAGGGAAGGGTGCATGGGCAGGTGCACAGTTCATCCCAATCATGCAATCACCTATGAGAAACTATACAGCATGGGAAAGTGGGATTTTTCATGGCTAGCATACAGTTTTTCAACTATGTGATACTTCCATGTGAGGCCCCCCTTGAGATAGAATTAGGCACACAATTAGTGTATGGTTTTTCCAACCATGCAACAAACCATTCCCAGTTTAAAAACATTATCCAAAAAAGGTGGATCTAGGTCAGGTTCAACCTTTAGCCCCTAATTTTTTCCCCAAACCAATCCTAACTCTATATTTATCCATGTATAATGCTGTTAAACCCTTATCCAACAATTTGTAAGTGATATGGAGGAATTTCTTGGTGCGTTGAAGCACGACTATCACGGTAAGTCGCCATTTATAGTAGTTTTTGGTGGATTTCCTTATAACTACTTTTCCATTTCCATTAGTTTATTATATCTACTTCCATTTTAGATATATCTAAGGTATTTTATTCCCATTATGATGATATTTGGATTTTATGATGTTAAGGGAAGATATCTAGTGTATTTTTTTGGAGTTTCAACCCAATTTCATGGACATTTTTTGTGTCGTTTTTCGTTTTCAACATAAATACAAAGGTAGGTGACTAAAATTTCAACTCCTCTATTTATAACTTGAAGGATTGATTTTAAATTGAATGTTTTGATTAAAATTGGTTGTGAAATTTATGTTAATTTCTTATTAGAAACCCACTTTGGTGATGGTTTATAGAATTATGGAAATTATGAATTTTGTGGAAATTGAAATTAGTGAATTGGTTTTTAAAATGATGATTTTAAAATTATTTCCCATTTTTGATGCATGGAAAATTGTTTTCAATAAAATGGTTGGTTTTACTGAAATGTTTGGTTTGAAAGTATTTCAATAAAATTATGGATTTGTTGAAATGGTTCAGATGGTTGGTTATAAAGGTTTTCAATAAAATTAAGGTTTTATTAAAATAGATGAAATGGTTTTTTTAATTAGTTTTTGGAATAATGGTTGTCTGTGTTCATGTTCATATGGGGTGGATAAGGGTAAAAAGTTTCCCCAATCATTAGTGGTATGGATAATTTTTAGTGATATCCCCCATCAAATGGTTCATTAAGTGGAAACTTATTGAAATGATGACTCTCCACTCATGAGTATAAGGAGGTCTAGATTTCATGCATGGTTGGATATGTGGATATGTGGAATAAAATATACTACACTAAAATGGAACTTGTGAAATTAATTTTATGAGTTATTGGGTTTTTCTCCTTGAAAATTGGTTAGGTTTGAGAAATTTTGTTTTGGTATGATCATTATTTTATATTTTGATATAAACTATTTTAAAGTCTTCTATATAAATTTTTTTATATAAATTTTCTATGTCGTTATATCATAGTGGCATGAGTATGAAATTCATTTAATTAAAGCATACTAAGTTTCATTACTCACCCCTAATTTGGAACTTTCATTCTTTTTTAGAAATTTTTTATCAAGATAAAGGAAAATGTAAGGATCATACTTCTTTAGTGGTGCTTAGTGATACTCAGGTTGTTTAGTGGAGTTCGAGCATGGAGCATGTCGATGCTTTGTCGTTAAGTGGTTTTCCTTGAGTTTTTGTTTTTGTATTCATATATTGTGCACTTGGTTGTTTTGTAGTCTTCCTCTATGGTACTCTTTGTAGTTGGTTTTTATATAAATGAAATCTTTGAATTGTCTTTCATTGTTATCATGCATCATGTGGTGGTTTATTTGGTTATGTCTTTGTTGGTTGGTTGTTTTACTTTCAATGATAAAATCATCCCCCAATTGTTAATTAAGCCCTTATAATTTATTTCTATCATATTTTGTCTTGTGCATCTTGATTAAGGCTAGGTAATGTCCCTCCACCTTCTCAAGCCAATGAGGAGGGATGGGATTTTATAGGAAAATTTGTACATTTGTTAAAAAAGACATTGGATTTCTTAGTTAATGGTTTGTTCTAATTCTATAAAACTTTAAACATTAAATATTGCGGGAATTTATTGTAATTTAAGGTTTTATTTTAGTAAATTAATTATGAAATGATCATGTTTATGGTGATTCATAATTATATAAATTTTTTTAGACATTATTTTTTCTTTTAAATTCATCAAAAAAAGTAGTATGCATCTCATGAGTTATATCAAACTAAGAAACTAGATTAAACTCATAAATTTATAAACCAAATAAAATACAATTCATATCCCTTGAATTTAAAACAGACCCACCTTCTTGAGTATCACCCCACTTCTCAGGATCTCTTGTAGATATTTTATAAGTATTTATATCTTTTAAGTGAACTTTAAAACAAAGGCTTTTCAATTAGATGATCATCTTTGTTTTATGACACCCATAGTTTTTCCTATTAAAGTTCGTTGATCAAATAATATACATTAATTATTTAAATTAGACACTATTTAAACTTATAAATTGATCCTTATACTTTAACATGTAAAACTTTATAACTCCAAATTCACTAATCTGATACCAATTATTGTCCCAATCGGTGTTGAGAAATGACTCAAGAGGGGGGTTAATTGGGTTTTTAAATTTTTCACCAACATAAAAACACATTATTAAAAATTCATTTCAATATTTACTTTATTACTAATCAAATATTCAGTGCAAAATAAAATATAAAATAAATATAAAGACATAAAGAATTAATAGTGGTTCAGGTAAAGAAGAACTACCCCTAATCTTCTCCACCAACACTCAATGAAAATATGGTGATTTTAATAAACCATGCATATTATCAGGGGACTAAGAATTTATTGAAAGTAACATTAAATTGGTATAATGGTTTAATAGATTTCAAATCAGGTCTACATTTACAATACCTATCCTTAATCTTCAAACATTTTGTACAAGGAATGGAAAATATAAAAAGAAAGTGATATTGAAAAGGTAGTAGGTTTGGTACATAGTGGAAAGAAAAAATTAATATTTGATCATAATTATTCATAGAATGAGTGTAATTTTATGAATCAAACTTTTATTATATATATGTATCTTGAAATCACATAGTCATAACATATTTTCTTCACAAAGTCACAAATAATGACTATGTTTAAAAAATAGAGTTTGTATGCAGGCTTGTGCTTAGTACATATTCTTCATTACACAATTGAAAATATTTATTTCAATCTAAACAATCCTGATTAAATATAAAATACTCATAAAATAAATATTTTTTCTTTTTTTCATGTGAAATTATTGTAGAGACTCAATCTTGACATACATGGAAATTACATTTATTTTGTGGAATACTTAATAGAAGACACAAAAACACGCCCAAACACCGTATTATTTTAGTGCATTTGAAAACTTGGAACATAATATTATAATTTTGTGAAAGATCTTCAAAATCTCCCATCAATATCTTCCCATTTTTTCCAAGATAAATCTTATCTTTATATACTAGGGAAAAGAAAACATAAAAATTGTGATCACAAATTCTCAGCAAGGGTAAACATGGAGGACAGAAAACAAACTATAAAAATTTGAACATAAAAACATGAACATAAAGTTTAAACATAAAAATATTGATTTATGAAATAAATCTTGGTAGTTTGTAAGGAATAGATAAAAAAGAAAAATTAACCATGATAGAATATAATTGGAATAAAATATGTAATTATTGAAAACTAATAAGTACATAACATGATTTTCATAGTATCCAAGCCATTGTTTCCAAGACCATCATAGTGGATAAAGTCCATTACTGAACCAGGTTTACTTGTCATTCCAGCCATGTATTACTGAACCATATTTACTTCCTATTCCAGTCATGTATATCTCATGAGATATAAATCTTTACCCAATTAATTGGAGGGAGATATAGGTCCCAGCCATCTCATAGTGAAATCATTCTTACATGTTCCACAAAAACATAAATCATTCATTGTAGCATAACCCTAGAAATAAAATGGGTTTCTTAAACATCAATCCATCATAACATAATCCATATAAAATACCATTCCATAATTAACACAATAAAATCATAGTAATAATATGGGTATAATCCTAACCCTATTTAAATATAGTCATATTATATGGAAAATAATTTTGATAAACCACTTGAACTTAGTTCTTGAGGAAAATATCATTTCTTCTTCAAAAATGTTTTATTTTATCAAAATGTTGCACAATTTTAAAAGAAAATAATTTAGTTGAAAATAAACTTGAAATATTTTATAGAATATTTTTTAAAATAAGGCGTCACAAAACTATAAAAATCCACTCATGATGTATAAGTTAAAAAAACATTCTCTTCGTACTTTTGTCGAAAAAGTCAAAAAGTACCTCATATGGTACAAAAAGAAAGATTCCTTCCATACCATGTAATAAAAGGAAAAATGGTTAAAAATGAATTTAAACATAAATGTAATAACAATAAAAATTTTATGAAAACATTTTTATAAAACATGGACATGGATGATAAATATAACCCCAGTAAATACTTATATATAAATAATCTCAGATAAAAATGAGATTGCAAAATTATCCCTTAACTTGGGTCTAATATGATTTGTATGTATCTGAAACACCTATATTATGATTTAAATAATTTCATTGATTTATTCTAGAATAATAACTATTTTTATTATGAAATTTATGATCATATTTTCATTTGTTTGTTAGTAAGATTTCATTGTTACTTGTTACTCGGGTATTAACTGCTTTATGTTCTTACGCATATTTTGTCAGATAAGTTCTTATTCCTATTTTGAGGTTATATTTATATAATTTACATCATGGTATTGGTATAATATATATCATATTTTTTAATTTAATTCATTTATATAATCATGCTTTAATGAATATTATGCATAACAAATCACATCGCAACGTGGAGATGATAAGTCGCACACACGCACGAGTAACGATATCATTCCCATAATTGATGAATGGTATTGAATTGAATGGTTTATAATATCTCAGAATTAGTATCATGTTATAAAAATCATATTAATTCATTCTTTCCACCATTATACCCATCCAAGTAAGGTGGTGGTTAAAAATAGATTACACCACGGTGTGGAGACAGTAAGTCGTGCGTACGCACGCACGATGATTTCATTTTTTATAGGATGGATAGAAGATAAAATAGGTTTGTTTAATTTTTATAATAACATGAAAGTATAAGAGTGAAAATTATGTTATTACATTATAATGAAACAACTAATTAAGAGGAAGTAGAAGAAGAATGAAATTTGAAAGAATCGGTAGAAGAGATTACCTCTTCCACAACGTGCCTCCTTTAAATTTCCTCTTAGGGCACTAGAATTGGTCTTTTGAGAAGACCAAAACCTATAAAATGTAACTAGTGAAGTTTAGAAGATAAATGGGTAGGGTTTTTCCTATCTTTAAGTCTAAAAATAGAGTGTAGATAAGAGGGAGGAGGTGCCCATTTATAAGAGAGGAGATGGGCACTTTAGGAAACTCTCAAAATATTAATTTCTTAAAAAATTATTTTCTATTTCTAAAGGTCCAAAACTCATTTAATTAAAATATAAGATGATTATTGTTTTAAATACTCTCAAACAATAGGTTTTAGACAATTTTAGGTCACAAATTTAATTTTATCCTTTAGTTTTAACCCTTATTTAACAAATTTAACTATTACCATGTCTTCTTGTATATTCATACTACATGGTTAATATAGTTACTATAAAATTCCAATAGAACCACAAGTGGTTCATTAATTAAATTTATAAAATTATTTAAGTAATTTTTCCAAATATTAGACTTTAGGAATATTATAAAATCTAATAAAATAGTTTTTTTAACCCATTTATGTCAATTTTTAAACTATTCATATCATGACTTTTTAAAAATCTATAACAACATGATTCCTTCTAAAAAACATAATTAATTAAAATTTAACAAGTATAAATCATTCATAAAATTCTTTAACGGAATAAAAAGTTTAAATATAAATTTATTTTAATATTTATAATCTCATTTATTTAAATCATTCATTAATAAGGTAATCACTACAACATCATTGTGTCATAAATAAATTTATTTATTTGGTTTCTAAAAAATATAAATAAATACCATGATCAAGGAAATATTTTTATATTTATAATGAATATATATAGACATATATATCAGATATATAACCCTATATTAAAATCAATTTAGTAAAAGATATTTGTTTAGGTTATAATTGTATTTACTTTAAATTAATTTTCATAAAATGTCATTTTCACATCCAAGTGAATACATCGTGTCCCAAAATTGACCCAAGAATGACCATGGTACGAAATTTATCATAAATTTGTATTAGGAAATGTGTAAAGGTATTTTAATATTATTATAATATTATTTTTTTACCTTATTTAACATATTTACCCTTTAACCATGGTAAATAAAATATTTACTGAAGTTAATATTCATAATGCCCAAAAATTAAAATATACCTATTTACAAAATTTGAAAATTATGATTAAAAATATGGAATCCATTTTTACAAATTAAAAACACATAATTTTTAGTAATTAATTTAAAATTAATTCCCGTTGTCAAAACCAAAAAGCGGGTTTTCAAGAAATAGTAACTATCAAAAGATTGAAATGTATTTATGTCCAATTTAAAAGTGAAATTACTTCTAATAACCAAAATTGGATTAAATGATAAAAATATAATACAATTACACTTTAAAACCAATTAAAATTACAATCTAACAATATAAATAAATTATATGAAAAGGTAGTTTTAACTAAAAATGCGGTATTTTTCACTCTTCATTAAAAAATGAACTTTATCAAAAAATTACCAAAAATGCAACATAAGTAAATTTTTATGTACCGCTTCCAAATAAGAAGTTTATTTTTCAAATTTAACTTATAAAAGTGTCAAAAAATTATATTTAAAATGGGTGCGCCATCAAAAAGTGGCAAAATTGCATTTTTTTTAAATACTACTTTTATACCAAAAAATTGATTTTTTTCTCATACCATGTTCTAGAAAATGTGTAATATTATTTATAACGTTATATAAAGATAAAAATGTGATTAATAATATTCATAACGGCTAATTTATATCCCATTAAATAAAAATATTTTAATAATATATTGTTGTTTAGTGAAACTCGGTATCACGTACAACGCAGGCTATTGAGGAAGGAATCTCTTGCATGTAACACAATCCAATTTAGTGTTGCATGTATTGAAAGATTCCTTTAGTGTTTCATATAACATAATACAAACTTATTTCATTTATACATTAAAAAAATCTATATTGAGTGTTGCGTGAAATGAATTATATTAAAATAACATGAAATTGTGTGCAACACAAGCCAGGAATACTTTAGCGTATACTGCAAGATAATACAGTGTTCTTTATAGTGAAATCTAATATTGTGGTAGTGTATAACAAAATAACTAAAAATAAATTAATGGAATCTATCTCATAAAATCTCATGGTGTTACAATTCTCCTCCTGAAATAGAAAAACAGAGGTAGTCATTGAGTGAAACTATAGTCTCCCTTGGAAATATATGATTTCATAAAAATAAAAAATTTAATTAACTCATTAATTCCTCATTTATACATCTAAAAATTTTTAATATCATGAAATTTTAAGATAACACAATGTTCAATAGCATATACAACATGTAAAACTGAGCATAAAGGAAACATCATATATTATAATTTTAATATGACTGTTATAATATAGTTGTTGAATTTGTAGGTATGAATAGGAATTGCCAAATTATTAAATATATATGAAGGTTACACTCAAAATAAATATATTTATTAATTATTTTGAAATAAGTACTCAATTTTTAGTAAAGTCATTTTATTCTTCAAAAAAACATTTTCTTCATAAATATTTTTATTGTTTTTTATGAGAAAATAATATAATCAATTTTTGATACATTTAGAAAACATATTTTGGTAAAATTAACATCATTTTTAAAATAATCGTATTAAAATTATCTTAGGGTTTTTTTTATTTTTCTGAAAAGACTTATTTTCTCAATGAATGGTGAAGAATAATATTTTTTATTAAAAAAATTATTTTTGTATCAAGTATTTACAAAGCTAAATTTAGTTTTTTTAAAATGGTTTAAAATATAAATTAGTTAAATTATATTATTTCTAATAAAAAAATTTATCTTCTTAATAAATTTTATACTTTAATTTGGTGTAAAAACAATTTTATAAAAAAAAGATATTTTTTTTAAAACCTCTTTTTCACCGCTTTTTTTTAATTTTAAATTATATTATACCACTTATATAAATTTAAATTGATAAAATTTATTCCATTTTTTAATCAAAATAAGTAACATTAGGTAATAATATAAACTTAATTTTTTGTCAAAATTAATAGTAAAAACAATAAAAATCAGTTAACATGGATAAGGGTAAAATGGGTTTATCGTTGTATTAAACTAAAGAGATAAGGGTTAATATGACCTAAAAACATGTCCGGTTTATATTTTATAGATATATTTAGACCCTATATCATCTAATATTCATAAATGTTCCATTTAGGATCCATTTTTCTTGAGTAATACATTAATATATATTATTATTTTTAAAAATTCCAAGTGTGTCTAGTCCCCCACTTATAAAAGGAAACCCCCTATCCTATCCTATCAAAAATTAAAGAGTCTTTTGGTTCATAAAATACCTACAAAAATACATTTATTATATCCCTATCCATGAACTAGAGTCTATACTTTGATAAAAAAACCATCCTATGAATGCTTTAGTTATAAACCCAAAGAGGTTGCCTAAAGAAGAGGTATAGTTATTAAAAATGGATTTTTGTTTTATTTATTCTTAAACCTCATTAAAATATTATTCAAAAAAGTTAAAATAATAAAAATAATATATTATATATACTAAGATTTTTTTATTTAAATTTCAATCCTTATATTTATCTCCTCTTTCCTCAAATGAGAAATAAAAATGTCATTCGTGTGTACGGTGGTCTACCACCTCGCAAACTGAAGTAATTATTTTTCCATCATCACCTCTTATAGCAAGTAATAATGATAGATTTAATGTATATATATGATATTTTTGAAATATTTATCATTTTGGAAAATTAATATATCATATATTTTCTTAACTTTCTATCTATTGAGAGATTATAATGTCGTTCGTGCATATGTGTGGACTACCACCTCCATGAAGCGATGTGATTCATTTTTCATCACCACATCACATAGATGATATCTATATAAGTTTATCTAAATAATTAATATGTTAATTATGATATAATTATCATTATATAAAGATAAAATAATACTTACAATATTTCCATCATGGTCATTGTAAAATGTAAATGTTGCTCATGTGTACGTACAACCTACCATATCCATGATAATAACATAGTTAGTTTTTCATAACTAACATTAATGGTTGGTTTTAAAAGTATAATTTATGTATAAAAAATTGTTATTTCCTTATTATTATTCCAAATATGATGTAATAATGGCCTCTTTTTGTATAGTCAACCTTCCAAAATAATTATGGGAACATGAATTGAATATCATCAAAACAACCAACACGAACTTAATTGATTAAGTAAATAAATATAACATGTAAATAAATAAAATAAAATAAATTATAAATTATAAAAGGGTTTTTAATAAAATAAATAATTAATAAAATTTTATAATTCAGGATGATAAATAATGTATGTGATGGGTCGAACCTGATGTAAGGGATTTCATCTCAATTTCCACTTCATTGATACATATTTGGTATAATAAACCTAATTAATTTTATGTGGAGTATATAATGACCTTTTTAAGTATTCAACATTAATATATAGTTATTAAGGATGATTCTTAATTCAATTCAAGTAAATATTTCAAGAGTAATGTTTAAAACAAAATCCTATCTTATTTATATTTTTGATCGAGTATATTTTTCTTCCATGTCCATATTTTTTAAAATTATTTTAAAAAGGTCCTTTTTATTAATCAAACCATTTTATAAGGACATATTAAGTTATACATTAATTTTTACATGATTATAAATGAAATTTATAATTTTTTCCCTAAATGAATTTTTTAATATTTATGTAAAAAAGTCAAAAAAAAATAATGTTTTATTCTTAATTTATATGGTGTTAATAGAATTTCCCACCACCATAACCATTTTACACCATCCATATTCTTATATAATATTTAAATTGTTTTTCAAAGGAAAAAATTTATGAAATCATATTTTAAAAGTTTCATTTAGATTATTTATAAGAATTTATTTTACTATAAAATCTACTTTTCTTATGGTCATCTCTCATCTCTTGATTAATTTTTAGACATTAACCTTCCCTTGAAACATTCACATCCATGTAATCATTAGAAATTATATATCTATTAAATAAACATATTATTTATCATGTTTATTATTCTTAAGTAAAATATATATAATTTCTATATGTGGTATTAAACTATTGAAGATATTTGATTTACTTGGTAAAACTTGATAAATCAATATTCTTTAATCAATACAGATATTTATTAATAAAGAATGTAGTCTATGAAATGAATTGATCATTAAATGTATGAGGAATGCATTAGACATGCAAAAGTGGGTGGGTCTCAGAATTATATAGCCCCTCTATGCATCGAAATCTCTCATGTTACAAATTATTAAGCTAACATTGAATGGGTTTCTAGTATATACCTACCCATCGATTAAACTATTTTTCCTAAGTCTTTGATAGTATAAATATCATGATTTCTGAAATCATAATGTCCAATATTATTCGTTTCCTTCATTGAAAAATTGGTTATTATTATCCATTAGATTACTGCATTGATATTATCCATGAATACATTTTTTCTCTACTTATTGATTAAATGGAAGGTGGTTTTAGTTATTTACCATTTCATATTGATTATGCTTTATTAATTCATGATATATTCTGTTGTATATATCTCTTAAAAAGAATCTGATCTCACCGTTTATTTTTTCCCTTTCTTTAGGGAATGATTAAGGACATTATGAATAATATCAAGGTTGATATTTATTTTATTGTATTTATTTTATATTTCCAATAAAAAATGGGAATCATGTATACATCTATTTTTTCAAGACTACTAAACTAATTAGTCCATTGGGATTAGATACCTTGTATCTATTTCTATGTAATAAAGTAGACACGAGGTCTAGTTTACTAGACTTGGGGTAGTTACATTTGGTATTTAGGTATATTTAATAAAAAAATTGGGAAATAGATTTTAAATGAACATTTCTAACATAATAAATATGATAACCCCCTATCGTATTTTATAACTTTTATCATTGGAGGGATTTTTATTTTATGGCTCAATATTCATGATGATTATAAGATAACTCAATATGTTCCATTATTTAGTGATGGAACCTAAAAGAATAAACGGAATAAACACCCATAAAAATGTATAGATTCCCCAACTATGAAAGCCAATATAGTCAGTATTTTAAATGAGGACATTATGGACATATTAGGGAAGATTTCTTGGGTTACGTAGAATAACTTGGCCTGAATATAGAAACTTTTTATTTCACAACATTATTCTCCTAAGTTGGATCACCTCATGTGATAAAAGTATCCATATTTTAATGGAAATATTAATCCATTATTAGTTAATAAATGGATAAAGTCTCTCAAAAAGATAATTCATGATTTTGTATATGATAAAAGTGAGAAGGTTATACTAAAACTGTTTTTTTTTAAGTAGATTTAAATAAATTATATTCATTGATCCAAAACACTAAATAGGATGAATAAATATAAATCATAGAATGGGGAAATTTTAAAATGGTTTTCTTTGGTAAATACTTCCCCTTAGATCAATAATTTAAAATGGAGAGGAACTTCCTCACTTTAAAGTATAAGTAAGTAGAAAGTTTGGAAAATTATGAGGATAACTTTACAAGATTATCTAGTCATGCATTGGACTACATATATAATCTAAAAAACAAGATTAAATATTTCTTTGATGGTCTCAGTACGATTCATCAAATGGAACTAGTTTCTCAAAAAACATTATATGATGATTTAGTATCAAGTGTCGTTAATATGGAGAATGAATTTTATAGATCCTATATATTCAAGGGAAATATGGAAATAAAGAGGTCATATGAAGATGAAGAAAAAGGTAATGGTTCTAAGAAGAATAATAGAATGAATTAATTTTCATCATGTAAAAAATGTGGAAGGAAACATCCTAGAAAATGATTTAAGGGCATGGGAGCTGGTTACAAGTGGAGAGATAAGTGTCATATGGATAATAAATGTAAGGGTAAGAAAGAGACCATTACAATCTAGTGCTTCAACTATAAATAAATGAGGTACTATTCAAACTAATTTTCCAAGTGCCAAGGGAATTTACCATAGAATAGGATTAGGGGATAAGGTAAAGCTTATATGATCACTACACCAGAGGATGAAGTTACTAAAAATATAGTGGTAGGTATTTCAATCGTATCCTCAAATTTAAAAAATGATTTATTTTATGCTATATCTTCACACTATTATATCTACCCTATTTTATAAGAAAATTAAGTATTTCCCTAGTACCATAATAAGGGAGATTTAGTCAAAAATACTAGTAGAGATCTCACCTCAAAAAATATGTGTCAGACATCTCCCATTATGACACATAAACATTCCATATGTGTAGACTCAATTATTATAGCTACAGTAGATTTTGAAATAATCATTCGTATGTATTGGATTTAAAAATATAATGAAAATTTTTATTGTAAAGATAAGGAAATTATGATTTGTGGTAAATATGTGGAATTACATATCTTTCGAGCGGATACCTCATCATCTAATTCATATCTAGATCCAACGCCAGTAGCTATTTTAAATGATATTTTTGGTGAAGAAGAGATAAAACATCCTATAGATGGAAAAGGTAATATTAAAATATAGAATGTACATCTTCTATAGGGATACATTGATTTATTTTTTAAGGAATTAAATGGAAATACACTAGGGCATGAAGTTGAGTTTTACATTTATTTAGTCTCTAGTAGATGACTTATATCAAATATTCTATATAGAATAGACACTATGGAATTATTAGAGTTAAAGAAACAACAACATAAGTTTTGTGAAAATGGATTTATATTCCCTAGTGTTTCATCTTGGGTATCCCAAGTTTTTTTCAATAATAATAAAGATTTATCTATTAATATATGCATTTATTAGTGGGAATCAATTATATTATGATAAAGAGTAAGAATCGTATACCTTGCATTAATAACATATTTGATAAACTTCATAAAGATTAATATTTTTTAAAGATTGGACTTTTCTCAGGTTATTATAAATTTTGAGTAAATAAATAATATATTATAAAGAAATCATTTCATATGAGGTGTGAAAAATATTAGTTTACACCAATGACATTTGGATTAACTGATGCATTCTTTGTTTTTGTGGATCTATTGGACATAGTATTCAAGTAATATCCCAATAAGTTTTTGTGGTATTTATTGATGATATCTTGGTATATTATAAAATCTATAGGAACCAATATAATAACTTGAGTATCATTATTGATACACTTAAAATAAAATATTTATATGAAAAATTTAAAATGTGTGAATTCTAACTTCAGAAATTTTCATTTCTTGGATATATTGTCTCCAAGGATGGAATCTTGGTTGATCTACCAAAGAAAAATGTTGTCAAAGAATAGCCTAAACTAAAAAATATAATTTAGGTATATAGTTTCATTGGTTTGAAAAACATTTATTGGTGATTAGTTTAAAAAATATCATAATTTCCTAACCCGATAACCAATCTTACACACAATGAGATTAATTTTATATGAAAAAATTCATGTGAAGAGTGTTTTTATGAATTGAAGAGTAGATTGGTCAATGCACCAATTTTGACACAACCCTTGGTAAATGATGTATTTTTTATATATAGTGATGAATAAAATAAGGTAATTGGTTGTGTCTTTATGTATAATGATAAATTATTTCTTATATATCCAGTTAGTTAAAGGATCATGAACGGAACTATCAAACTAGTGATCTTGAGTTAGCATATGTAATCTTTTCTTTGAAGATCTGGATACATTATCTCTATGCTGAAAGATGTGATATATACATATATTATAATATTATGAAATACATATTTTAATAGAAATAGATCTATATGATGAAAATATAATGGGCCAATCTACTAAAGGATTATGACTACTCAATACACTACCACTCGGGTAAGGAAAATAAGTTAGTAGATGCATTGAGTAGGAAAGATCATGGAGTCCTGAACAAAATTTGAATTAAAGGGGATCCTATGTTCGTGTATTTAGTAAATATAGATATGGGAATTAGTAAGTAAGGGTAAACATCACTCATTTTTTAAATGATTTCCCAAACATATTTATTGGAAAAGAAAAAACTTTCTCATCCAGGTGATGAAAATTTTCATTAGATAATTAAATTCATAAATGATGGTAATTTTACATTATTCATATATGAATATGGGATTATGAAATTTGGAAGGAGGTAATGTGTTTTATCTATAACTGATATTAAAAGGTAATTACTAGATGATGCTCATAGATTGAATTTTTTTATATTTATTGGTAACACCAAGATGTGTAAAAATTTAAAGGAACATTTTTAGTGGGAAAATATAAAGTATGAAATTAATGATTATGTGTTTGGATTTTTGGTTTTTTTTTAATAAATTAAGGTTAATATATTGTATCCTATAAGATTCATACAACCTCTACTTATTCATATGTGTAAATGGGATGACATTAAAAAGGAAATTTTCACTATATACCAAAGACACCGAGAAAGAATGATGAAATGTGGGTTATTCTTGATAATCATACCAAATCTGCACATTTAGTCACTATAATAAAACATTTACCTCTTGAACACCTCACAAAACACTATATTAATGAATTTATAGGAATTAATGGTGCACCTATCTCAATTTTGTCTTATCATGATCCATGATTTACATCAAAATTATGGAAAAATATTTTGAAGGATCTTTATACCGAGATTCATTTGATCAGATCCTATCATCCTTAAACTGATGGTAAATCCAAAACGATTATTCAAAAAGTAAAAGACATTTTGAGGCCATTATAACTTGACTTTCAAGGTACTTGGGTTCAGTATTTACCTTTATTAGAATTTTCCTATAACAATTTCTTCTATTTAAGTGTTCTAATGGCATTGTATAAATCATTACAAGGGAAGATATGTCATACTCTAAATTATTGGGAAGAAGTCAATGAAATAATGCTTGTGCATCAAGATCTTATAGATGATACAATGAAAAGGTAAAGGCTATATAAACTCATATTGTATCATCTCAAAGTAATCAAAAGAGTTGCGATGATAGCAGAAGTAAAGATTTGTAATTTCAAGTGGGTGATCACATTTTCTTGAAAGTATCTCCATGGAAGGGTGTTATAAGGTTTTGTAAGGAGGGAAAAATGAACTCCATGTAAATCAAGACTTTTTAAATTCTATAAAAAACTAGATTTATAGATTATTATTTATCAATGCCACATAGTCTCTCTAAAGTACATGATGTGTTCCATATCTTTTTATTAAGGTAGTATATGTCTCACCCAATGCTTATGATCACATCTGAAGAAATAAAACTAGAAAAATATATATCCTAGTATAAATATCTTATCTATAATCTTGAAACTAGAGAGAAAGTGTTGAGTAATTGGATGACTCAACTGGTAAAATTAGTTAGGAGAAAAAATAAAATAGATAAAGGAACATAGGAACCTAGTAATGTTATGAAGAAGAAACACCAGCTTTAGATTAGAAGGTAATATCCTTGAAAATTTTTAGAATGAATTTTTTTTAGGATATAATAATTTAATATCCCTATATTTCAAAAGATCATAATTTTCAATAGTTTATACAACTCGCAACACTGAGATTTAAAGAACCATGGAATATTACAATTTAATTATGAATGTTATATCATAGTTTTTGAATTAGAGGGTATAAATAGGAATAACAATATTATGAAAAAAATATGAATAAAATACACAATAAAAATTTATTTATTAATTCTTAGGAAATAATAACTCAATTTTAATTAAAGTCATTTTTTTCAAAAATAAAATTTCTTCCAAGATGGTTTTTATTACTTTTTTTGAGAAAATAATATAATTAATTTTTTACGCTTTTAGAAAATAAATTTTATAAAATAAAATTAATTTTAGAAATAATAATATGATAATTGGAATATTTTGAATGTTTTTTATTTTTCTAAAAAAAATTCAATGAATTGTGAAAAATACTGCTTTTTACTGCAAACTATATTTTTGTTTCAAGTATTTACACAATTTTTTTGTTATAAAATTGTTTAAAAGTAAAATTATTTAATTTATATTAATTATAAAAAAAATTATGTTATTTATAATTAATTTTATAATTTAAATTAATATAAAAACATTTTTATACAAAAAAATGAATTTTTCTAAAAAATCACTTTTTACCAAGTATTTCAGCTTTAATTTTAAATTAAATTATACCACTTATGTAAATTTAATTTTATAAAATGGATTAACTATTTTTAATAATAATAATTAATATTTGGTAAAAATTTTGACTTAATTTATTTCATAATGTCTTCTAAAAACATTAAAAATTTGTTACCACGGTTAAGGATAAAATGGGATTATCATGGGTTAAACTAAAGTAATATGTGTTAAAATGAACTAAAAAATTGCTAAATTTATATTTAATTGAAATATTTATACCATATATAATATATAATTCATAAATTTTCCATTTTTGATCAATTTTACTTCAGTAATAAAGAAATCTATTTTATTCTTTTTAAAAATTATAAGTGTGTCCTCTTTCCCACTTATAAAAGGACACCCCCTATCCACTCCTCTCTACGCATAAAAAATGTTTTATTTCAGACAAGAAATACCTGAATTAATTTTTTAGATCACTCCCTACAACCTAGAGTTTATGGTTTTATTATAAAACCATACAATGAAGGATTTAGGTATAATCCTAAAGAGGTTATTCGAATAAGAGGTATAGTTACTAACCATAGGTTTTCATTTTATATCTTATTCCACCTCCTTAAAATATTATTCAACCATGATAAAATAAGAACACCATTATATTAAATATAATGAGATTTTTTTATAATAATTTAATACCTTATATCCATCTCATATTCCATAAAATGAAAAATGAAAAATGTTGTTCGTGTGTATGGCGGACTACACCCATGCAAAATAATGTAATTTATTTTCCATCACCACTTATAGATGATAATTTTAATGATGGAATTAAATTATAAATATTATATTAATGAAATATTTATCATTTTTTAAAATTAATATATCATATATTTTCTTACCTTTCTATCCAATGAAAAATTATAATTCCATTCATGCGTATGTGTGGATTACCAAAGCCATGAAGAGATGTGATTTGTTTTTCATCACCACATAACATGGATGATATATATATATATATATTCCTATTTAAAGAAATAATAAGGTATATATGGTATAATTATAATTTTTTAAATATAAAATAATATGTAAATTCTTTCCATTATGATCATTGGAAAATGGAAATGTTAATCACTCGTATGTACGACCTACCATCTCCATGATTGTAACATATTTCATTTTTCATAATCATATTTAATGTCTCGTTTTAAAAGTATAATTTTGCACAAAAATGATAATTATTTCATTATTATTATTCTATATATTATAGAATAATGACCACTTTTACCGTATTCAACCTACTGAAGTCATTTTGGGCACATGAATCGGATATCATTAAAAAATTTGATGTGAACTCAATTGATTAAGTAAAAAAATATAACATTATAATAAATAAATTAAAAGGAATAAAACAATATAAAAAATTTATTAATCAGGTAAATAATTATGTAAATATTATTATTAATTGTGATAAAAAACACAAATTATGGGTCGCATATGAGGTATGGGATTTCATCTCAATTTCCACTCCATTGAGACGTATTTCAAATTATTCATCTTTTTACTTTTATATATTGTATATTATGCCTATTTTAAGAATATTAAAATAATATAAATTTATTCCTTATGATTAATTATTCAATTAAATTTTATCTTTCAATAGTAATTTTTTAATAAAAAACTGATCTTATTTCTCTTTTTGATCGGGTATATTTTTCTTCAATGATCATATTTTTCAAAATTATATTAGAAAAGTCCAATTAATTAATCAAATGATATATTTAGGAAATTTTAATTTATCATTTAATTTTAATATGGTATTAAAGGAATATTTCTAATTTATTCCATGAAAGGGTCATTTTCAATTTTTTTGTATAAAAAATCAAAAAGGATGTCTTTTTTTAATTCATAAGTAGTTATAAAACTTTCCTACCACCATAACTGTTTAACTCCCTTTATATTCTTCTAAGGAATTTAATGATTTTAAAATAGAAAATATTTATTTAAAATTATTTTAAATATTTCATTTCATTTTTTAAAATAATTTATTTTACAACAATATCTACTTTTTTATGGTCATCGCACATCTATTGATTAATTTTTGGACACTAAACTACCCTTGAAACATTCAATTTATTGTAATCCTTATTAATTACATTCTTATAAAATATCCATATTATATATTAGGGATATTCTAGTTACCGATACAAAATATCATTTCTATATATAGTGTTTTACAATGAATGTTATTTGATTGACTAAGAAAACCCTGATAGATATGTATTCTTTACTCTATATAGATATTTATTAATAAGGCGTATAGTTTAGCAATTAAATTGATCATTCAATTTATATGGAATTCATTGGACATGAAGTTATGGGTGGGTATGGAATTACATATCCCTTCGATGAATCTATCGGTCTCATGAGACAAATCAATAAGCTAGCATTAAAGGGGTTTATGGTTTATACTTACCCATAGATTAAACTATCTTGACACAAGGCTTTGATTGTAAAAACATCATAATGTCCAAAATCATGACATCAAATATTAATCATTTACATCATTGATATTTTAATTGTTATTATACTTGAGATTAATACATTGATATCATCCATTGATTCATTCCACGCTTAAGATATTGATTAAATGGAATGTTCTTTTAGTTATTTAAATTTCCATATTGATTATTCCTTATTAATTCTTGATAACTACTATTGTATAAAAATCCTACTAAGTATATGATCTCTCAATTTTTTCCTTTCCCCAAGATATAAATATGGATATTATTAATAATATCAAGGATAAAAAATCTTTTATGGTATATATTTTATATATCTAGTGTAATATGGGAATCATATTTGCATCTGGTTCTTCAAAACAACTAAACTTATTGGTACTTTGGGATTAAATACACCATATCTTTGATAATGTAATAAATTAGACATAAAATCTAGGTTACTTGGTTTGGGGTTTTTAAATTTGGTATTGTAAGGAGTTTAGTAGAAACCATGGGAACAAGATTTTAAATGAACATATCTAACATAAGAATTAAGATAATCCCTTATAGTATTATAGAACATTTACCATTTGAGGTATTTTTATTCTATGGATCTATATTCATGATGATTATAAGCTAACTCAATGTGTTTCATTATTTGGTGATGGAACCTAATAGAAAAAATGAAACCTATCTAAAATGTAGATATTTCCCTACTGAGCTATCAAATAAAACTAATGTTGGAACAGAGTAGATTGTGGGAATATTACCGTAGCTTACTCAGGTTATATAGAATAACCTTCCTCAAATGAAGTAACCTATTTTTTTGCTACATGAATCTCCAATTTTGGATCACTTCATGTGATAAGAGCCTCAATATTTTAACAGAAATATGGATCCATTGGTACCTAAGTAAGGGATTAAGTCTCTAAAAATGATATTTTAAGCATTGGGATGTGATGAAAGTGAAAATTTTATTCTATAATTGTATTGATTGAATGGATGTATAGATAAATGGTGTAAATTAAACCAAAAACACTAAGAAGGATGAATAAATATAAATCATGGAATGGATAACTTTTAAAGGTATTTTTTATCAAGAACCAAACTAGTATTTCATCCAACCTGACACCCAACCTAGTTCGTGGAAAGGCTCCAAGGGTGTTCTCGATCCCCACGGGCTAGAAACTAGTGTCAGGAATCAAAACATATAAGAGAGAACAATTTAAGCCCAAAATAAATAACCACGATCAAGAAAATAAGTAGGATAAGCATAAAATGGTAACTAGTCAAAAATAAATAAAAAGATAGTCTAGATACAAATTACAATTGAAAGGAAACAAAACTAAAACTGAAATGAAGCTAAAGTAGCCTAATAAAAACAAAACCTCTGTGTGACCTCAAGGTAAACACCATCCACCAACCAACCCACTCCAACCCTGAAAAGACAAACAGAAAACCTGAGTAAGAGTTTGAACATTCAAAACAACTCAGGCCTACTGACACTAAGTGGTGCAAGTAGGGTGTGAGCTAGACAGCTCTGAAGGAAACCACCACAAAATCCAGGTGTTTCATTTCCCAAAGAAACCCACAAACAATAGTTTTAAATATAGTTATAAATATAGTTTTTCACATTTTATTAAACAATTATGTCTTAACCATTTTGAAATCCAACACATTCCACCCTCCATTTTTAAAGCAAACTACCATTTAACAAATAAAACCCAAAACAAATGATATTAGGCTGTGATGAAAAAAAATAAGCATGGTAGATATAAAATTAAGTTTAGGAAGGTAAAAACAAGAAAATATAGAAAGTAACCATGGTAGATCCTAAATATCCCTAGAATAACCCTAGACGTACTCTATTTGGAACCACCTACTAGTTTATTGTGAATCCCCCGATTCAATAACCAATTGGCTACTCTATCTTAGCATCACTAGTGAAACAACCCTCCTAGCGTATCTACAACTCCAGGATGGTACCAACCCATCTAATCGAGGCTGGAAATCTATTGTCACTCAATCATCTAAAAGATTCCCAAAAACATATAGTGGTAATAATATTATGTAAATAATAGGCCAACACTTGTGTGACATATCTTACCTGTCGTCACTGCACTTGACTACCCCAAACACAAACACCAATATACGATAACCCATAAAAGGGATATACCTCCTATAGAATTTCCCCAAACCATATACATATACATATATATCTCACACATCACTAAGGATCCAACTAGGCCTTCACACCATACAAATATCAAGCCATTTTATAAAACACTTTGGATCACTAGTCGGGAGCTCATGTTTACCAAACTATTTTGATTTCTAAAAATTAATACAAACCTCACTTTTGAGTTTGAAGTTCCAAATGGGCCTTTATCTCAACATAACTAAACTCATTTACCCAAAAATTATACAAACAATGTAGTATATTTACAGTTCCAAACAGGACCTTAAGTTTCTACCACGCACCCAAACACTTCATGATTACCAAACGGGCCTTTACCCTTTTCAATATCACATCAAAATATGTTTCAAGGCCAAATGGGCCAAACCTTGAGGAACACATTTAAAGACATGTTTTCCAAAACCCTTGATGAAATACTTTACCATTTCAAATGTGATGGGACCGTTTTATGAAAAATGGAAGGAAAAAGGAATGATAGACTTTTAAGGAAGAGAATTTAGAGTGTCATCTTCTTTTGAATGCACATACATGTGTGCACCTAGTGCACCCATGTATGTTCCAACATCCAATGGAACACTCCAAAGTCTAATAGATCACTCAAAAAGCATTTTTTTACAAAATCACCACTTTATTTTAGACAAAACCCACCACTTACATTCTTTAGAGAACACAAAATATATATATATATATGAACCATGAAAGCTATTTCATTCATCTCTCCATGAATTTCAAGTTATAATCTCACCCAATCACATGTAAAAAGCAAAACTTACAGACTAATAATACCACCTCAACAAAAATAAGGCCAAAAAATTCACAAAACACCCAATTTCACTTTAAATAATTCATTTCATCTCAATAAACACCAAAAGTGAACACAATGTTATACATCTTTCAAGGATTACTTTAAAAACCTATTTTTAACAAATTGAACAAATTGAAAATTGATATAATAAGTTAAATAGGGGTTTTATATAGGTGAAAATCAAGTTTATAAATTTATTTAAAATTTCATGTATCAAATTAAATTCCTTACAAAATAATAACATGGAAACGCCTACCTCCAAGGGGCGCGAATACAACGATGTTTCAACAGGAGTAAGAAAAACACGCCAAGAACAATCCACAAGCCCTAAGACCCCAAAAAAAGGAGTCCTAAGAAAACCATAACATCTAGGGTTTTTCCTAGAGAATAAACCCCAAAAAGAAAAAAATATAAGAATAGTGTAAATGAGAAGGGAGAGGAAATGGGCAAGAAACCCTAAAAAATTACCTTCTAAGTGAATAGAAGGCACCATAGAAGGAGGTAGATCCAAGGTATAGGGATCTTGGGACCCCATGGCACGTCAAAAATGAGTGGGTGGGAGGGAGAATGATTTAGTGTTAAAGGTAGGAGAATGGAAAAATTGGATTTTATGATTTTAATGACCTGTTAGGATAGAACAGTTTGGCCGCACGGTCTGCTAAACTGTGCAGCAACTGTGTGGAACCCTCTACCCATGAAATAACTATCTCTCAGTTACCAGGGATCAATAGCACAGCAGGGCCACATAGTTTCTACTAACCATGTGGTACCCATGCGCCACCTAGAAAACCCACCCATTCTTTTAAAAACTCAATAAAATTTATCGGGTCTCAATCGAAACCTCGACCAAAATACCCAAGACTAATAAAAAGATAAAATAGAGGAGAATCTAAGTTCATGGTGTGACAATTATCCCCACCACTTACACTTTCATCCCCCATTAATTCACCAAGATGAAAAGCAATCAATACTTAAGTTCATGCTTGACCAAAACTGAATAAGATCACAAATTTCAGGATGAGCATTCTCGCAATAGGTCACACCTAAACGATCAATAAGGGACCATAGACCAATCTTGAGTGGAGAAAATGGTATGGTTATCCCCACCATAGGAATTAAACTAGCATGGAAACCCCAAAACCCAAATGCACCACCCTCAGGGGGCCAACACGGGAACTCCCAATATGAACTAACTGAACCTCTCCACAAAATTAAACTACACTGTCAATATTGAACTAGAAAACCCCATTACAAAAAGACCCTGAAAACAAGGATCTTGGGGATCCAACCCATCCTTTTCACACTAACAAACACAACACCCTTACCCCAACTAGAAACAATGGGACATCTAGCCTGAACTCAACTATGTTTCTTAATACTAATAGAACAACTCTGCCAATAATATTTAAATAAGAGGCCTATTCGAAGGTGACATGGAATACTAGGATGTTGATATGGGGAAACTTCCTACATGAACCAACAAACCTCTGCACAAGGGTGAACACATCACCCCCAAAATTAGAAATTCTCCATACCGGCCGAAATTTCCCCAATACTAGGGATAACCATCAATAGTACCTAAACTAAAAAAATACTTGAAACATTGTCCACCCATATCACAAAACCCAATCATTTCCCAAAATGAGAACCAGTGAAATAAAAACCAATACCAAGAACAAAACCCAAATGAACCCATTAATCCATAGGCCAATCGCCCCCTTAAGAAAAAACGATTTTGAAAAACCCTCATTTAGAATAGACACAATGGCTTGGAATTCATTTGGATGAGTTCTTCAGACCCTTAGAATAAAACGATAATCTTATAAAAGTGGGAAACAAGAACAATGAAACTTTAGATGTTTCCATCCCAACACTAAAAACAAGAACTAGGCTGAGTCTCCCCACATCCTCAGAAACTTCTGACTGTGCACAAGCTTCACCCTGAGACCCTTGTATGGGGCTCAGATGGATGAAGAATCTCCTGCCTCATAGTGAGGCATTAGCATCGCTCAATCGA
The DNA here is from genome assembly GCA_963277665.1 of Viscum album. Lineage (NCBI taxonomy): Eukaryota > Viridiplantae > Streptophyta > Magnoliopsida > Santalales > Viscaceae > Viscum > Viscum album. The sequence goes on along the minus strand of OY728132.1, from coordinate 1,841,440,465 downwards.
AACTACTTCTTCAAGAAAAGCTACTTTTCCTGGTTACTCGAACGGCCACAATGATGGCAAAAAATTCATAGGGTCTGATGAACTAAAGGCTAAAACAAATTAAGACTTCTTGGGAATTGGTTCATCTATTATTCACTTCTAACCAGATGGGGAACCTCCATGAGCAACTGGATATGTCGAACAGACCTAGATCACCTCAATAAACAGGAAACACTCGATAGGAACCAGATTTGGGCATGACTCATTAAAAGTTTTTGGGGAGTTTTATGGGTGTCATATTCTAAACAACATAAGAAACATAAACAATAACCATAATCAAACTAAAACATGATCCAGAAAACACCTCAAACTAAAACAAAAAGCTTGGGAACTAAAGGAATAATAACAAAACCAAAATTCACATTTTTCAAAATTCCCATTTCCCTTTCAATTTTAAATCCACCATATTCTTGGACTATTTTACAAACAAAAAATCCAATTTTTCACAAACTAAATGCACTTACAAAATAAAACCCAATTTCCAGAACCATTAAATTTTAAAAACTCACCCATGAAATCCTATGAACCGTCTTATGTGTGCCCGCCTATTTCCTTTCATATGAATTAACATGAACCTTATACATACATACCCACACACATGCAAGAATCTATAAAAAATACCAATGTTTTTACCAAGCCACTTCTTTTCCCATTTCAAAAAAAAGAACCATATTTCTCAAACTAAAACAATTTCCTTTAAAACCTACCTTAAAAATTCCAAAACCGCTTAAAAGAAATCATTTCCCATTTCTAACCCACTTTAGTTTCAAAACCCCACCTTACTAATTTAGAACCACTAGAAAGAAATCATTTTGATTCCAAAACCATTTCCATTTTCATATTACACTCACAAAAATCAAAACCAAATAGAAAAACTAATAGTGAACCGCCGGGATGAGGTACTAGTAGTTATGATTAACCTAGTGAAAGGGTAGTGATCTATGCCCCATATAAGCATTAACAAAAAGGAGGGACTTAAATTGTGTGCATGGACCCCACATGGGACACTAATCACTTTTAAATCATGACATAACACTAACCTGCCTCTGTTTTCATCCCTCAAACCAAAATAAAAACAACAACTTAAAACCCATACTACACCTGGAATATTGGGTTTCATTATGAGTGGTGGTGATTAAGCACCAACCCATAACCTAACTCCTAAGCCCCAATAATCCTAATATCCAACTACCAGACACTATAAATAACAAGAACCTATCCTCTGATATCATTTTTTCATGATCTAACCCAGGATGTCATCTGACCCGACACCTGACCCAGTCCACAGTAAGGCCTGAAGGTTGTTCCCAATCCACATCAGTTGGAAAATAGTATCGGTCATCAAATCAGATAAGATGGAATTATTTAATACCAAAATAAATAACCAATATCAAAAAAAACAGGAAATGAAAACAAGGGTAATTTATCATAAATAAATAAACAGTTGTTCTAGTTAGAAAATACAACTGAAACGAAACAAAACTAAAATTGAAACAAATCTAAACTTGACTACTACAAACACAACCTCCATGTGAGATCAAGGTCCCCATCATCCACCAACCAACCTGCTCCTACCACAAGTAGACAAACTAAAAATTTTAGAAAGAGTCTAAACCTTTAAAAAAATCTCATGCCTACCGACACTAAGTGGTACAAGTAGAGTGTGATCTAGACAACTCATTAATAAACCACCACAAAATCCATGTGTTTCCTTCTCGGAAGAAATCTATCAACACTAGTTTGAAATACAGTTATAAAAATAAGTTCTCACATTTTATTAAACATGCATGACTTTCTTTTTTTGAAATCCAATACACCCACCCTCCATTTTCAAAGAATACTGACATTTAACAAATAAAACACATACCAAAAGATACTAGGGTTGTGATGAAACCAAATAAGCAAGGTAAATAAAAAACTAAGTGCAGAATGGTATAAACAAGAAAACATAGAAAGTAACCATGGGATATCCTAAACATCCCTAGTATACCCTTGTACATACTTGGTATGTAACCACCTATAAATGTATGGTGAATCCCCTAAGTCAATAACCAATAAGTTTCTTTATCCTAGTCTCACTAGTGGCACAACCCTCTTGGTATGTCTACAACTCCAAGATGGTACCAACCCGTCTAATCAGGGATATAAAGCAACCATTACTCGATCATCTAAAAGACACCCATGAACCCATAGAGGTAACAACACTGTGTAAGAAGGAGGCCAATGTACATGTGACTCATCTTACCTACAGTCACCGCACTTGCCTACCCAAAACATGGACAAAAATATATGATAACCCATAAAAGGGAAATAACTCCTATAGAGGTTCCAAAAACCATATATATAAACATATATATTTCACACATCATTCAGGTTCCAACTAGCCCATCACACCATATAAATATCAAACCATTTATTAAAACACTTTGCATCGCCAATCGGGTGCTCACATTTACCAGACTATATTCTTTTCTAAAAATGAACAAAAAAATCACTTTTGAGTATAAAGTTCCAAAAAGGCCTTTATCTTGACATAACTAAATGAATTTACCCAAACATCATATGAACACCAATTTTATATTTACAATGAAAAATGGGACCTTATATTCTAACCATTCACTCAAACACTTCACGATTACCAAATGGTCATTTACCCTTTTCAATCTCACACTGAAACATGCTTCAAGTCCAAACAGTACAAACCTTGGGGAAAAAATTTAAATCCATGTTTTCCAAAAAAACTTGAAGCAACACTTTACCATTTTGAAGTTAATGGGAATATTTCAAGAAAAAGGGAAGGAAAAAGGAATGAGAAACTTTTAAGGAATAGAATTTAGAGTGACATCTTCATTTGAATTCAAATACATGAGTGCACCTAGAACACTAATGGATGTTCAAACATCCAATGGCACACTCCAAATTATCAGTGAGCACTTGAATACCATTTTTTTAAAAAATCACCACTTTCTTTCAGACCAATCCCACCACTAACATTCTTTAAAGAACCAAAATAATCCCTTTAGGAACCATGAAAACCTTTTCATTCATCTCACTCTGAATTTCAAGCTACAAGGTCACAAAATCAGGCATAAAAAAGAATAAATTACGAACCAATAATACTACCTCAACAAAAATAGGAATAAATAATTCACAAAATACACAATTTTACTTTAATTATTTCACAGCATCTCAACCAAGAACAAAAGTGCACACAAAAATATACATCTTTCATTGATTGATTTAAAACCTATTTTTAACAAATCAAACCAATTCCAAAATGTTATAATAAGTTAAACAGGGGTTTCATAGAGGTGTGAATCAAGTTTATAAATTTATTAAAAATTACAAGTATCAAATTAAATGAGTTAGTAAGTAAGAACATGGAATCACCTACCTCTAAGGGGCGCGAATACAATTAAGCTTCAAATGGAGGAACAACAACACCACATAAAGTATATAAATGCTCTAAGACCCTAAAAAAATGAGTCACAATCCAAACATAAAATCTAGGATTCATCATAGAGAAGAAAACCCAAAATAAAACCAATAAAAGAAGAGGGGAAAGGATAAGGGAGTGTAAATTGGAAAGAAACCCTCAAAATTTACCGTGGAAGTGAAGAGGAGGCACCATGGTGAGAGGGAGATCCATGGGAGAGGGTTATTGGGAAGCCTTGGCATGCCAAAAATGAGAGGGGATGAGGGCTGTGATTTAGGGTTAAATGGAGGAGAGAGGGAAAATATATATTTTAGGATTTTAATGACCCGGCATGACCACACGGCTTTCCAAACCATACGGAAACCATGTGAAACCCTCTACCCATGGAAGAACTAGTGCACGAATACCTAGGATCTACCACATGGTCAGGCTGCACGGTTTCTACTAATTGTGTGGTACTTATGCACCACCCGGAAATCCCACCCAAACTTTTAAAAACTCAAAAAAATTGATTGGGTCTCAATACAAACCTCAACCAAAAGACCAAATACTAATAAAATGATTAAATAAAGGATAATTTGAGGTCGGGGTGTGGAATTTTTTTGAGAAATATATCTTTCAATAATAATGAGATAAAACGGAGAGGAATTTTCTTAATTTAAATTTTAAGGAAGAATAATGTGTGGTATAGTATGAGGCTAACTTTATAAGATTTTCCAGGAATTCTTTAGACTATATGCATAATATGGAAATAAATATTGATTATTTCTATGGTGGGCTTAAACCGGTTCATAAAAGGTAACTAGTTTCTAAATTTTTCTCATTATATGATGATATAGTATCAAGTTCCATTAAGATGGAGAATAAAATTTTAAGATTGTATATATTCATGGGAAATCAATGAAATAAGATTTCATATAAACACTAAGAAAAAGGTAATAGTTCAAAGAAGAAGAAGATAATGAAGAAATTTACATAATGTGAAAATTGTGGAAGGAAACATCCTAGAAAATTAGTTAAGGTAATGGGTATTTATTATAAGTGTGGAGATAAGGGTCATCTAGAAAATTAATTTAAGGAGAAGAAAGATACCACTAATATCTAATGATTCAAAATTAAATAAATGGGGAATTATTCAAACCAATGTCTCAAGTGTCAAGGGAATCAACTGTAGAATAGGCCAAGGGTAAAAGGTCAACCTTATGTGATCACTATAATAGAGTTTGAATTTCCTAAAGATGTAGTGGTAGGTACTTTAATCATAGCATCAAATTTAGATAATGACTCATTTTATTCTATATATTCACAATCTTTTATATCTACCCTATTTTCTCAGAAAATTATATATTTATCCAACACCTTAAGAAGGGAGTTATCAATAAAAAGTCCTTGTGGATATCTCACTGCAACAAGGATGTTTCAATAATTTCCCATTATAACACATAAACATTCCCTATTTGCTGACTTGATTACTATACCTATGATTTATTTTGATATAATATTTGGTATTGATTGTATTTTGAAATATAATTAAAACAATTAATGCAAAGGGAATGAAAGTATGATTTTTCATGAAGATATGGAATTAATTACCTATAGAGGGGAGACTTCATCATCTAAGATATGTCTAGATCTTCCCCCAATATCTCTTCTGAATGTGGGAAGACACGCCCAATGTTTGAAAAGGTTAATATTAAAATTGAGAATGTATATATTGTATCGGAATACATTGATGTATTTCCTACTGTATTACCTAAATATACACTTAAGTGTAATGTTGAGTTTTCTATTGATTTAATTGCTAATTCAAGACATATATCAAAGACTCTATATAGAATTACCACTATATAATTAGATGAGTTGAATAAAAACATGAGTTGTGTGAAAATGGATTTATACACCCTAGTGTTTCAAATTTGGGAGCCCCTATTCTTTTCATTAATAAGAAATATAGATTCATTAGTACTTGCATTGATTATAGGGAAATAATTACTATTAAAATAATTAATGAGTATCATCTACCTCTCATTAATTTATTTGATCAACTTCATAAAGATAAATATTTTCTAAAGATTAATCTTTGTTCTAAGTATCATCAATTTCGAGCAACAAAAGATAGTATTATGAAGATAGCATTTCATATGAGGTATGGAAATTACAAGTTTATAGTAATGATGTTTGTATTGACTAATTTACTCACTATTTTTATGGATCTAATGAATATATTATTCAAGTAATATCTTGATAATTTTTTTGGGTACATATTTATGATATCTTGGTATATTATAAAAATTATTAGTAGAGTGAGAATCACTTCTGTATCATTATTGAGACACTTAGAAGGAAAGTTTTTTATGAACAATTTATCAAGTATGAATTCTGACTTTAGAAAGTTTATTTTCTTGGACATATTATCTCCAAGGATAGAATCTTAGTTGATCTAGTAAAGATAATGGAACTAAAATAATGGTCCATATCAACGAACATAACTGAGGTATGTAGTTTCATTGGTTTGGTAGGTTTTTATCAGTGATTTTTTTAAAAAATCATGATTGGATAACCTGTTAACCAAGATTACTCATAAAGGGGTTAAGTTAATATGGTAAAAGGAAAGTGAAGAGTGTTTTGAATAATTAAATATGAGATAGTTTAATTCACAAATTTTGAAACTACCACCATGAAATGATGGATTTTTTATATATAGTGATGCATCAAATAAGGGACATGGTTGTGTCCTTTTGCAGAATGATGATGTTATTGCCTATGAATAAAGGTAGTTAAAGACTCTTGAATAGAACTATCCAACTCATTATCATGAGTTAGTAGCTATAATCTTTTCTTTAAAGATGTGGATGAAATATATCTATGGTAAAATATATGATATATGCATAGATCATAATGATTCTGAAATACATCTTTTCATAGAAAAATATCAACATGAGGCAAAGAAAATGGATCAACCAACTCAAGGATTATGATTTCTCAATACACTACCACACAGGGAAGGAAAATAAGGTATTTTATGTATTAATCAAGAACGATCATGGATTACTAGTGAAAATGAGGATTGAGAGGGATAATATATTCATGGATTTAATAAAGATGGATATAGGAGCTACTATGGAAGGGGAAACATTACTCCTTTTTTAAATGATTTCAAACCCATATTTTTTTGAAAAGATAAAAAGTTCTCATTCTGGTGATTATATTTTTCAAAATGAAATTAATGTCCAGAATGATGGAAAATTTACACACATCGCATATGAAGATGGTGTTCTGAAGTTTATAAAGAAGATATATGTTCTATCCATAACAGAGATAAAAATGGAATTATTATATGAATTACATAGCTCTAATTTATCTATACACCCTAGTATCCCCAAGATGTATAGATATCTTATGGAACATTTTTTGTGGGAAAATATATGGCAAGAAATTACTGATTATGCATCCAGATGTTTGGTTTTTTAATAAGTAAAGGCTAAAAGACAGTATCCTATATGATTCATGAAACCTATGCTTATTCCTATGTGGAAATGGGATGAAATTAATATATAATTTTACACTATATTATGAAATAATACTCTAAATAATGATGTAATATGGTTTATTTTTTATTTCCTTTCCAAATATGAATATTTTCTAACTATAATAAAATATTTAACTCTTGAAAACATCATGCGGTTCTATATTAATAATGTTGTGAAACTTCATAGTACACTTATTTAAATTGTGACTCATTGTTATCCTTGATTTACATTCAAATTATGGAAGATTATTCGAAAGGATCTTGATATTGATCTTTATTTTCACACCACATATAACAACCCTACTCTTTATTTCAAATTTAAACATGATTTATTACATAAAATTGAACTTAATACAACCCAAAAGATAGAGAGATATAGTGTATTAGGAAATTAGGAGCATTACATAATAACTTAAAATAATAAATACAATATATTTTTTGAAAAATTCTTTTACATTATCACAACATTCCTTCATACTTAACATTGCATGGGATAACCTAATGACATACATAAGAAAGGGGTAAGCTATAAATATCAGCAAGGGAATAAACATGGAATAACATGAGGAAGAAAATACATGTTATTCAATAGTAATATCAATGGATTGAAAAAGAAACATTAACATAAAGGCATGATATAGCATGATATTCATATCATGGAAATGTGACAGCAAAATACAACATGATATAAGCATGAATCAAGGCTCATTGCACATAGATTAGCATGAGTAAACCCTCATCTCACATGAATTAGCATGAGTAAAACCTCATTGAACATTAATTATCATGATTAACCCCTTCATTTCACATGATGTATCATGATACTAAACATTACCCAATGCATTAGAGCACTATCATGGTTCACCCTTCATAATCATTTGGTTTTCATGTATATGTGTGCCACATAGATCATAAAACATGGATTCATTAAACATCATAATTTATTACATGAAAATGAATTTGGAATATATACATTTAATTCCACAATAAATAATTAAATGACCACAAAGTTGAATACCCTTGATAGAGAAATAGGTTTGGTATTCTCTACACAAAGATTTTAGCTTGAAAAATCATGGTGCAATTTCAGCAGCACAACAACGTCAAATAGAAATTAGTAAAATGGATTCATGAGAGGGAAAGGGTTATATCATAATTTATACATGAAATGTATATTAATAGGATAATTTAAAATAATATCTCAACATATGAAATGGAATTTAGATGCCTAATATAAAAGAAATTCTGGAATGAAAATGAGAAGAGAGAAATCCCTTACGGAATTTCGATATGGTAACGGGTGTATATGGAATGTATTAATGATAGATAAAGGGGTATATAATCATTAAAAGATAATAAGAGAAGTTTTATAGAGGTTTGAAAACATACCCCATCATTTTTAATTTAAAATAAAAGGATTTAATAGTATAAATAAACCTAGAAAAATTGAGAAATGAAGGAACCCTTATGGAATTTTAGCATAGTAACGGGTAGGATTAAGGGATCATAGGGGTGATTAATGGGAGTGAAAGTAATATCCCATAATTTATACATAAAATGGAAAGAAAGGGGCTATTTAATAACATATACTAAATCAATCAAATGGAAATTAAAATGCATGATATAAAAGAGGTGCTTGAAGAAAAAGGAGAGAGTGAGATCCCTTATGGAATTTCAGCATAGTAATGGCTTATGTAAGGGTCCAAATGGGGGAGGATAAATTATCCTTAATTGAAATAAAATAAAATTTACAGTAGGTAATTTATCATAAAATTATGAAAATATAACCAATTAAAGATAGGAAGACTAATTTCAAACATGGTTCTTTAATTGAAAGAAAGAGAGAAAAGTGAGGATCCCTTACTTTGAAGTGTGACTCCAAAGGCTTGGGAGGGGATTAATGGGAGATTAGGGAGACATGGGAGGAATATGGGGGTATATATAAGATTTTTGACGATATTAAATGATTTTTAGTGAAGATAAATGGGTTCTTCGGTGGGTTTATATAGGAAATATGGGGGAATTGTTTATTATTTTGGTTTTAGACACTACACCCTAAAATATTCAAAACCACAAACCATCCCATGGTTGTTTCCCATGTTTTCAAGAAAAGGGAAGTGGTATAATTTATTTTATAAGGCTAAGGTATAAAAATATTAAAATATTTCCCTTGATTATGTAGAGGTGAGTCTCACTTTCAAGGAAATGATTTTAAAATTTTAAAATATTTTATATGTCTTGGAGGATTCACTAAGACTTTATAAAATAAATAAAATAAAACTAAAATTAAATTATTTTAAAGTAAAAACATATTTTTTGCATAATTTATATTTTATATTATTTTATTACATCACTATTGGGTCATTATGATGTCATAAAATACATTATATATTTATGCGATATTTATTTTTTATCCAAAAAATCAACTATCTCAGAAAATTATGAAAAATTCACCACTAGAAAATTTTAACATCCTAATTCCAAAAATAATATTCATTTTATCTAAATAATTTTCTAAATATGTGAATTTTCACTTTTAAAATCAAATCCAACATTTATTGAAAATTGAAGGGTTTTAGAAAAAATAGTTCTCATACCTTAATAAAAGTTACTTTTGACTTCATAAAAATTAAATCATCATTAATATTTAATAAATTTATTTTTAATAATAATATTTTTTTGAAAATATTATTTATTTAAAAAATACATTAATTCATCAAAATAAATTCTTTAATAAAAATTAAAAATACAATTTCTATTTTATCGTATAAAAATATAATTCTTATTAAACTAATTACTTAATAATTTATAGAGTAAAAGAAATAATAAATAGATATAATAATAATATATAGCTTAAAGGAGTGATTTTATAACATAATTTAATTATAATGACATTATTTATAAAACCTTAGTTTAATATAATAATTTATATATTTCTGAAAAGTACTATTTTACCTGAAAAATAAATTTATCAAATTCATCATATTTTTAAGAAATAATATTCTCATAAAAAATTTATGGAATAAGAGTTTTATTTATAAAAACAGATTACACAATAAGTATCTAATACCTGGTCACATAACTCCTTATAACACCCACATATGACTTAAGAGTATGGTGTGCCACGGTGATAGACTCTTGGGGAGGCTCTGATAACATCGCCCAAGTGGTGATTTACACTAAATTTAACTTCTCCTGTAGGTGATTTCGTTAAAGCTTAACATATTGAAAATCTTCTTGGTATTGGTCCAAAGTTATGCTCAGTGGTGCTACCTTCTTCATGAGCTCGGACAAATGGGCTTCGTATGGCACAATTCTACTGGTAGAGGCCATCAACTCTTCTTTATGAATTAATTTTACCTTCTCATTTCTATATATAAACAATAATTATAACGTTTAACTTATTATTGTTTCGGATGGTCATATTGATCATTGAAATTAATTAATTAATGGTCACATAATGGTCAAAAATTGATAGTTACATTTCAATTTATACTTGTAGAGTTTTAATGAATGTGACATAGTAAAACATACATTTTCAAGAAAAAAAATATTATTCAAAAGTTCAGGTCATTACATTCTTCCCCCCTAATAAATTTTGTTTTACATACTAAGGTGAAAATAAGTGAGGGTTCTTCTCATTCATCTTTTCATTGAGGTATTCAATCTTTTCTGTAAGCATTTTCTTTAAGTACAAAGGGTTCATGTGTCACAATGGTACCTTAAGATATTTTCAAAATCGTCTACATACTTTACCCAAAAAAACCTCAAGAGTTTTGGATTATATTGATAGAGGCACTGATAACTCATTAAAAATGTATTTCTTATATATAATTTTTAAATATATGCTTGAACTTTTTTTTATAAAAAAAATATTACTGATTTATATTCAAATATTTCAAAATAGGCCTTTGGTATATCAGTTTTAGAATTTCCCCAAAGACAGAAATCTATTATTTGATACATATTGGCTTCTCAGTGGTCACCCTATTTTTTATCATCTAGAAAATCATTTAGTGCTTGGTTATTTTAAAATAAAGATAAGAATTTTAAATGACCCTGATGGTACTTCCCATTATTATCATGGTAAGAAATTTGATAGCAGAAGATTCTCTAAAATATGGTACTTGATTCTTGAAAGAGTCGTTCAATTATAGAGGCATTGTATGCCTCATAAAGTTTTTTTCATGTACCTTGGATATTTGAAAAAGTTTCAAAGTCATTTGTGCATGACTTCAGGATAATCTTTCCAATGTATTTCTTCAGGAAGAGAGATAAGAGTTGTCTTTTATCTTCCTCCTTCCAAATTTTAACTAATAAGAAGAAAATAAAATTAGGGGGTTTGAATACATAGCTAATAAGATTGTAAAAAATAAAACATTCAACATGGAAAGATAAACTTATAGATGAATAGTATATCCAATCTTGTGAAACCCTAAGTTTCAATCTAGTTTGTCCATGATATATTTCATAATATATATTCTTTTCAGATTTTTTTTGTTCCTTTAATAATGGTTCGTACTAAGCTTATGAATTTACCAAAGCATATCCCCCAGAATTGTCGAACCAAGAGTTTAGAAAGGCCCATTTTCATGCACAATTTCCTATTTGAGTCAATCTCAAAGTGGTGATTTTGGCTTTTACCCCAAGATATATTTGTGCTGGAGCCACCTCTACTTGTTTGTATCCAGATAGGGATGTATTTTCTTGATAAACCACTTACTTTATACTCAACAAAATTTATGGATTATTTTATTATATTAATTATTATCCCTAATTCTTTCACTAAATGTTTCTAATCCTAATCCTAAAAATAAATGAACATATCTTTTGATAGCAACTATAACAACTCTGCTCTTTATTTCACATTTAAACATGATTTATTACATAAAATTTCACTTCATACAACCTGAAATATCAATATTTATAGTGTCTTGGTAAATTAGAAACATTTCATAATAACTTAAAACATGAAATAAAATTTCTTTATTGAAAACTTATTTTACATGACCATAACATTCCTTCGTACTTAACACTTCATAGGATAACCTGAGGACATACATAAAAAATGAGTGAGCTGTAAATCTCAGTAAGGGAATAAATATGGAATAACATAAGGAAGACAATATATTTTAGTCAATAGGAAAATAAATTTAGCACAAAATAAATATGAACATAAAGGCATGATATATCATGATATTCATATCATGAAAATGTGGCTGCAACATAGAATATGATATTATCATGATTCAAGGCTCATTACACATAGATTTGTATGAGTAAACCCTCATTGAACATAAATTTTCCTGAGTAAACCCTCATTGAATATAAATTATGTTGATTTAACCCTTATTTCACATGATTTATCATGATACTAAACATTACCCAATGCATTGAAGTGTTATTAGGGCGCACCCTTCATAATCATTTCGTTTTCATGTATAAGTGTTTCGTATATATCATACAACATGAATTAATTAAACGTCATAATTTATTCCACGAAAAAGGAATGTGGAATACATACATGTAAGTACCTAATAAATAACTACATGAGAATAAAGTTTAATACCCTTAATAAAGAAATGGTTATGGTATTCACTGCATGATGATTTTGGCATGGAAAATCGTGGTGCAATTTTGACAGCATAACAAGGTCAAATAGAAATTTGTAAAATGGGTTGATGAGAGAGAAATGGGTATATAATAATTTATAAATTAAATTTATAGTAATAAGATAATGTAAAATAATATCCCAATATATGAAATGGAATTTAGATGCCTAATATAAAAGAAATTATTTAATGGAAATGAAAAGAGAGAAATCCCTTACTGAATTTCAGCATGGTAACGAGTGTATACATGAATAATTGATAAGAGATAAAGGAGTATATAATCATTAAAAAATAATAAGATATGTATGGGGGTCCTATAACATACCTCATAATTTTAAATTGAAAATAAAAGGATGTAACAATATAAGGAAACTTTGATAAAAAATAAGAAAGGAAGGAACCCTTTTGGAATTTTTTCACAGTAATAGGTGGGATTAAGGGATCATAGGGGAGATTAATGGGAGTAAAAGGAAGATACCATCAGGTATAAATAAAATGGACCAAAATTATTTATGTAATAACATATCTCGAATCAAGAAAATGGAAATCAAAACGCATTACATAAAATATGTTCTTAAAGAAAAGGGAGAGAGGGAGATCCCTTACGAAATTTTGGGATATGAATGGATTAGGTAAGGGTCCAAATGGGGGGGATAAATGATCCATAATTGAAATAAGATAAAATTTATAGTAATTATTTGATCGTAAAATGATGAAAATATAATCAACTTAAAATAGAAAGACCAATTTCATACAAGGTTCTTTAATTGAAATAAAGAGAGAAAAGTGAGGATCCCTTACTTGGATGTGTGACTCCAAAGGCATGGGAGGAGATTATTGGGAGCTTGGGGTTATTTGGGAGGACTCTAGGGAGTATATAATAGATTTTTTACGATCTTAAAGGAGTTTTAGTGAATATTAATGGTTTCTTGGGTGGGTTTATATAAGAAAGGCGGGGGAATTCTTTATTATTTTGGTTTTGCACACTACACATTAAAATATTCAAAACCACAAACCATCCCATGGTTTTTCCCCATGGTTTCTAGAAAATGGGAGTGGTATACTTTATTTTATAAGTCAAATTTCTGAATATATTAAAATATTTCACTATCTTATATGGAGGTGAGTAACACTTTCATGGAAATTATTTTAAAATATTAAAATATTTTATATGTCTTCGAGGATTCACTATGTCTTTATAAAATAAATAAAATAAACCTAAAATTACATTAATTTAGAGTAAAAATATATATATTTTGTGGAAGAATTTTTTTTTATTATTTTATCACATCACTATTGGTTCATTATGATGTCATAAAACACATTATATATTTATACGGTATTTAATTTTTAACCAAAAAATTGATTGTCTCATAAAATTATGAAAAATACATCCTTGGATAATTTCAACATCATGATTCAAAAAATAATATTCATTTTATCTAAATAATTTTCTAATTATTTTAACTTTCACTTTTAAAATAAAAAATGATATTTATTGAAAATTGATTGGTTTTAGAAAAAAATAGTTTCCAAACATTAATAAATGTTACATTTGACTTCATAAAAATTATATGGTCATTAATATTTATAAAAATTAATTTACTAATAATATTTTATTAAAATATTATTTATTTAAAAAAATACATTAATTCATCAAAATAAATTCATTAATTGAAATTAAAAATACAATTTTTTTATCGTATAAAAATATAATTCTTATTAAACAAATTACTTAATCATTTATAGTGTAAAAAACAATAAGGAATAGATATAATCATCATTTATAATTAAAATAAATGTTTTTATAACACTATTTAATTAAATAACATTATTAATACAATATTAGTTTAATATGATAATTTTCAAATTTATGAAAAGTGCCATTTTACCCGACAAATCAATTTATCAAATTCATCATATTTTTAAGAAAGATTATTCTCAGAATGAAATTAATAGAATAATACTTTTATTTATAAAAAGATATTATATAATAATTAACTAATACCTTGTTACATAACCCCTTTTAACACCCATATATGGCCTAAGGGTAAGGTGTATTAAGGTGATATACTCTGGGGGCAGCTCTGATAACATCGACCGAGTAGTGATTTACACCAACTTGAAATTATCCCATATTTTATTTCGTTCAAGTTTATCATGTTGAAGGTTGTCTTGGGATTGGTACATAGTGATGCCCAGTGATGTTACCTCCTTCTCGAGATCTGAAAAATGGGCTTTGTATGGCACAATTCTACTGGTAGTGGCCTTCGATTCTTCTTTCTGAATTAATTTTCCATTATCATTTCTATTTATAAACAATAATTATAATGTTGAATTTATTATTTTTTTCTAATGGTAGTATTGACCATTGTTCATAATTAACCAACGGTCACATAACAGTCAAAAAATGATAGATTCATTTCAATTATTACTTGTACAGTTTTAATGGATGTGACACAGTAAAACATACATTTTCAAGAATCAAAATATTATTCAAAAGTTAAGGTCGTTACACCACCTATCATCCTAAAACTAATGGGAAATATGAATGGACTATTCAAACATTTTAAGACATGTTGAGGTCATTCTCACTTTATATTCAAGGTGTGTGGGATGTTATTTACCTTTGATATAATTTTCTTATAATAATAGCTTTCATTGAAGTATTAATATGGAATTTAACAAAGCATTACCTGGAAATAGATTTCGTACACCAAATTTTTAAAATAAGTAGGTGAAATAAATATTTTTGTTATGGATATTTTTTAGGAGAAAATATAAAAGGAAAAGGCTATTTAGACTCATATTAGAGGACCTCAAAGATGGAAAAAATAATGATGTTGATAACCGAAGGAAGTGTTTCTAATTTAAACTTGGAGATCATGTTTTCTTGAAAGTATCTCTATGGAGTGATGTTATAAGGTGTTTAAATAAGGTAAAATAGTACCCCAAGTACATCATACCTTTTGAAATTATATAAATAATTGGAGTTTGGGAATACCGATTGGTAATACCACCAATCCTCTCTAAAGTGCATGATGTGTTCAATATCTCTCTGTTAAGGAATTATATGGAAGACCTAATGTACGTTCTCACCTATGAATAAATTGAACTTTAACTTTATTTATCTTATTTTAAAGATAATGTCTAAATTCTTGACACTATAGAGCAAGTTTTGAGGAATTAGAAAACTCGACTCATGAAGGTACTTTGGAGAAATCATTAAATACAGGAAACAACATGGGAACCTGATGATGTTATGAAGAAGAAAATATATTTTTTTTTTATAATTTAATATCCATATAAATTTTGAGGATGAAATTTTTATAGGAAGTATGAATGTAATATCCCAATATTTCAAATAAACACCATGTTGAATATCGTATGCAACACGCAACACAAAACTTAAAAGAAGCATGAAATATTATTATTTTAATATGACCATTATAAATTAACCATTGAATTCATAGGTATGAATATTAATAAAAATATTATGAAATATATATTAAGGAAGTTATGAATGAAAATTTATAAATCTATTCTTAGGAAATAAGCACTCAATTTGTAGTAGAGTAATTGTATTCTTCAAGATTATTTTTCATTACTTTTTGTGATGAAATAATATAATTATTTTTTTACACTTTTAGAAAATGTATTTGAAAAAAATTACTCAATTTTTTAAATTATCATATAAAAATTATCTAAGGGTGAATTTATGGGATTTTTTAGAAATGTTTTACTTTTTAATGAAAAGTAAAAAATACAACTTTTTATTGAAAAATATATTTTTTGTTTCAAGTATTTAAAAATAACCATTCATTTTTAAAATGGTTTAAAAGTAAAATTATTAATATTATATTATTTATAATCTAATTATTCTATTTGGAATTAATTTTAGACTTTAATTTGGTATAAAAATACTTTTATACTTTTAAAATACATTTTCCTTAAAACTATTTTCTTTGTGTTTTTCAGATTTAATTTTTAATTAAATTTTTCCAATTTTATAATTCAATTTTGATAAAAATGGATTATATACTTGGATTCATAATAATTAATATTATTTAATAATTTTAGCACGATTTTTGTTCATAAGTAATAGTAAAAATATGTTATCGCTTTTAAGGGTAAAACGGGTTTATTAGGGGTTAAAATAAATAGATAAGAGTTAAAATGAGTTAAAAAATTTTCTAATTTATATTTCAATGGAATATTTAGACCCTATATAATATAATAATCCTAAATTTTCTATTTTTTATCCATTTTTATTGATTATTAAATTAATATATTTTATTTATTTTAAAAATTCCAAGTGTGTCCACTCCCCCATTTTTAAAAGGACACCTGGTCTCTTCTTATCCACACAATTAAAGAAACATTTAGATAAAAAAATACATACCCAAATACCTTAATTATATTCATACCCATTACCTAGATTCCCTATTTTAATCCTAAAACCATCCTTGTAAGGCTTTAGGTATAAACCTAAAGAGGTTATCTGAAGAAGAGGTACAGTTCTTAACCATGAGTTTTCTTTTTATTTCTTATTACACCTCGTTGAAATATAATTCAAACATGATAAAATAATAACACAAGTATATTAAATATAAATAGATGCTTTATTATAATTTAATACCTTATATTCATCTCCTCTTCCATAAAATAACAAATGAAAATGTTGTTCGTGTGTACGGAGGATTATCGCCTTACGAACTGATGTAATTTTCTTTCCATCACTACCTCTAACGGCTAGTAATAATGAGGGATTTAATATATTTATATTTTATTAATAAAATATTTATTAATATAAAAATTTAATATCTCATATATTTTTCTTACCTTTCCATCCATTGTAAAATTTTTATGACTTCTGTGCGTAAGAGTGCATTACCACCTCCATGGTAAGATGTGATTCATTTTCATTCCCCACATCACATGGATGATATATATAAGTTAATTTAAAGAAATAATATTTTATTTATGATATAATTTATATTATTTAAAGATAAAATAATACTTAAATTATTTACATTATGATCATCGAATAATGGAAATGTTACTCATGCATACGTATGGCCTACCATCTCCATGATTATAACGTATTTCAGTTTTCATAACCATCATTCACGGTTGGTTTTAATTTTCTAATTTATATATATAAATGATTTTTATTTCATTATTATTATTATATATATGATATAACATTAAACATTTTTACCTTAGTCAACCTACCAAAGTCATTTTGGGAACATAAACTGAATGTCATCAAAACACCTCATATGAACTAAATTAAAATAAGTAAATAAATATAAAATGGTAATAAATAAATAAATAATAATAGTAAACTTAAAAAAGGTTCCTAATAAATTAAATAATTAAAAAAAATTAAATATTTAGGGTGATAAATAACTTACATGATGATTCGGACCTCAGGTAATGGGTTTTATCTCAATTTCCACTCCATTGAGACAAATTTTGTATTATACACCTATTTACATTTATATGGTGTATATACTACCCCTTTGAGTTATTTAACATGAATATAAATTTATTAATGATGATTAATTATTCAATTTAAGTAACTCTATCATTATTAATGTTTAAAATAATATATTATCTTATTTCTCTTTTGGATCTAGTATATTTTTCTTCAATTTCCTTATTTTTTAAAATTAGTTTTAAAAAGTACTTTTTATTACCTAAATAATTTATTAAGGAAATATTAATTTATACTTGAATTTTTTTATGGTTTAATGGGATGTTTTTAATATTTTCCTCAAAAGTGTAATTTTTAAAAAAAAATTAAAACGATTCCAAAATAATATTTCCATTTTAATGTATATGGCATTAACGAACCTTCCCACCACCATAACTATAATGACCCAAACTTTTTATTAATTAAAATTCATCTTGATTTGATTAAATGTATTATTGTGTAAAATTGTTATATATAACATTAACTTTCTTTGTTTTATGTTACTAGATTTCAAAATACCATTAAGAATTATTATAATAGATAATATAGTCATTGAATAGTGATCACATGATTACTATAAATATAGGGAATTAACAAATCCAATTTACTCAGACAAAGGAATTGATGGCCACATCTAGTATAATTTCTCCATATGAATCCTATTTTTTATCTCATAAAGGATGTGTCATCCCTGAGCTTCGCTCTTGACCAAGCTCAAGCTGAGCTTCAACGCGTTAAGCTTGAATGGAACCACCTACAGGAAAAGTGGAAGTTAGTAGAGATTACCACCCGAGAAATGTTATCTAAGCCATCTCAAGAGACTATCACCATTATACACCTTAATTTTAGGTATTACATAGGTGTTATAAGGGTTTATTTAATAATACCCTACCACTCTGATTATGTGCATTATTTTTGTACAAAATAAAGAATATAAATTCATTTTATTATTGTTACTTAGTAAATAGTTTTTAAAGAATTAATAGTATTTTTAGTTAATATTCAATTAATAAATCTATTTTTATGAATTAATGGATTTTCTAATTAAATAATATTTTTAATAAAATATTATTACTAATTTACTTTTTATTAAATATAAATGGTCATATAATTTTTATGGATACAATTGTGATTTTTATTCAGTTTTGAAAGTCATTTTGTCAAAACCCATGAATTTTAGATAAATATCAGTTTTTATTTTAAAAGAAAAAATTCAAATATATATAAAATTATTTAGATAAAATGAATATTATTTTTTAAATCAGGGCGTCAAAATTATCTAATGGTGGATGTTTCATAATTTCCTAGGAAAGTTGAATTTTTGGGTAAAAATTAAATACTGTTTAATTATATAATGTGTTTTATGACATCATAATGACCCAATAGTTACGTAATAAAATAAAATATATGTATTTTTTGAGAAATATTTGTTTTAATATTAAAATAATGTGATTTTAGGTTTGTTTGATTTATTTTACAAAACATTAGTGGACCCTCCAAGGCTTATAAAACATTTTAACTTTTTAAAATGATTTCTTTGAGAGTGTGACTCACGTCCACATAAGAAAGCCTAATATTTTAATAAGTTCAGTCATCGGCCTTATAAAATAATTGTTTATACTCCCCCTTTGCAAAAACCATGCACAAAAACCATGTTCTAGTTTGTGTTTTTGATTAGTTTAATGTGTGGTGGGAAAAACCTAAATAATAAATAATTCCCTCTCTTTTTATATATAAACCCACCCAAGATCCCACTTCCTCTTCACTCAAATCCTTTTTATCTTGACCAACCTATTCCATCCTCTCTATAGAATCCTACCAAGGTTCCCAAATATCCCAATAAGCCTCTCTCAAGCCTCTCCTAAGCCTTTGGGATCACAATTCCATGTAAGGGATTTCTTCATTTCTCATTTTTATCCAAGTTTCTTTATGTTTCTATGCCTTTTCTTTTCAATTACAAATGTTTGGGTGTTATTTTTCACCTCCCCCATACTTCCCTCATTATGTTTTAATGATTATATACCTCTTTTTCTCTCACTAATGCCTCCCATGTACACCCATTACCATGCTGAAATTCTGTATGGAATATCTCTCTTCTCATTTATATTTAAGAAATTCTTTTATATTATGAATCTAAATCTCATGACATTTATTGGGAAATGTATCTATAGTACCCCGTTACTGTCCATTTCATTTAAATATGATTATAAATCCCTTTATCTTTCATCAACCATATTTTTGAATTCTTATGTCACGTCGTTATGATGCTGAAATTACACCGCGATTTTCCAAGACAAAGTAATTATGTAGTGAATACCATGACCATTTCTCTATCAAGGGTATTCACCTTAATGAAATTTTACTTATCGATTATATAGTTTCATGTATGAATTAAAAATTCCTTTATTATGGAATAAATTATTTTGATTAATGATTCCATGTTATATGATCCATGTGGCACATTTATGCATGAAATGAAACGATTAAGAAGGGCGTGCCCTAATAGCACTCCAATGCAGTGGGTAAATATTAGTATCATGGTACGTCAAGTGAAATGAGTGTTTACTAAAGATAATTCATGTGCAATTAGGGTTTACTCACGCTCCATGTGTAATGATCCTTGTATCGTGCTAAAATCATGTTAAATTTTGTTACCACATTGTCGTGTTACAACAATAAAGCTATATCATGCATTTATGTTAATGTTTATCATATGATCTATTGATATGACTATTTCCAAACATATTCTATATTCTTCATGTTATCCTTGTTTACTAACTTACTCATCTTTATAGCTCATCATTTTCTTATGCATGTCCTCAGGTTATCCCATGGAATGCTAAGTACGATGGAATGTGTGTGGTCATGTAAAAGAATTTTTTAATAAAGATGTGTGTTGCATGTATTAAGTTGTTATGTAATGTTCCTAATCCCTAAATACTCTAGACCTCTCAATATTATATGTTGTATAAAGTGAAGATTTTATATAATAAATTGTGTTTTAGTGTGAAATAAAGAGTAGGGTTTTTATAGTTGGTATCAAAGGGAGGTTAAATTATTTTGGGGATTTGGATTAGAAAATCCTAGTGAAAGCCTTAGGGATAAGACTAAGTATAATAAAAACATCCCAAAATTTTGGTGAGAATTGATTAAGTGTTTTATCAAGAAAATAAATCCCTGTTTGGATACGAGTAGGTCGAGGCAGCTCTATAATGGATGTATCTAGGGGTAAAACCTAAAACACCGCTTTGAGCTAGACTCGAATGGGAATTGGTTCACGACAATAGGTCTTGATTCACTCTTGGTTACAACACACCCAGGGGATATGCTTTGGTAAATTCATGAGATTAGTATGAACCATTATTAAGGTAAAAAAATTCCCTCTAACAATATATGTTGGGAAGTAGATCATGGATAACATAGATTGAAGCCTATAAATTCATAATTTAAGGAAATAACTGTAATTTATAAGTTATACCTTTTTGTCATTGGAATCCTCTTTATATATTTTATAGTTCATAAGAACTCTTCCAAATTCTATATTGAATAAATTAGAACTAGAATCAAAAAGTTAAAGGTAGGGTTATCATCCATGGTTCTACACATTCTTTTATATCCTGGAATTTTAGAATAACAATCCCAACACCACCACAAATCGTGGAAGTAAAGATGTCAGTGAGAACTGAAAATGGGAAAATCATTTCAACCCATGAATAAAACTCCTCACCTTTCATAATTAATGTATTTAACTTCCTGGAGAACCTCATCATACTTCCTCTGGTGTAATTTTATGCAACTCTTGGCATGGATTGAATTTACCTATATAGAGCCAACATAAATTGTTGTGAGAGGTAAATCACTCTCCATATAGAGAGTCAATCCTCGATTCTATACAAGTGCAAGGAGGAGGATGAATCTTCCTTATCACCATCATTTTAAGTGTAGATATTACTACCTTATGAGCATGCATATTTGGCTCAGATGATTGAGTCCAAGGAAACAAACATCCTTTAATACAAGCCAATTGTGAGAGAATTATCTGGAGTGTTTCCTGAGGAATTGTTTAGTCTTCCTCCTAGAAGAGATGTTTAATTCTCAATTGATCATATAACTGGGGAATTTCCAATATCCAAGAAACTATATAGAATGGATATTGGGGAGATTTAGAAGATGAAGAAATAACTACAGAAGAACCTGGATAAAGGTTTTATACACCCAAGTGCTTCACCATGGGGTTCACCAGTACTATTTATCAAAAAGAAGGATGGGTCAATGCGCCTTTGCATTGATTATCATGACCTCAACAAAATCATGATAAATAAAAAGTATCCACTACCCTGAATTGATGACTTGTTCGATCAGCTATGTGGAGAACAATACTTCTATGAGGTTGATCTGTAGTCAGGATATTACCAAGTAAGGGTGAAGAAGGAGGATATCCCCAAGACTTCTTTTCGTACAAGGTACGATCACTATGAATTTATAGTATTGCATTTTGGACTAACTAATGCTCTATAAATATTTATGGACTTGATTAATAGATTCTTTATAGATTACCTCGACAAATTTTTGGTAGTCTTTATAGATGATATTCAAATATACTCCAATACTAAGGAGGAGAATGAGGAGAATCTAATCACTACACTAGAGACCTTACGAAAGGATAATCTCTATGAAAATTACAAAAAGTGTGAGTTCTGGTTGAATGAGGTTACATTCTTAGGTCATATTATCACAATAAATGGGATATCTGTGAATCCCTCCAAGATGGCTATAATTGAGGGATGGTTGAGGCCAACATTGGTGATAGATATCCGTATCTTCTTGGGGTTAGCTGGTTATTATCTTCTATTTGTAACAAATATCTAACGATAGTCAAACCCTCTTACCAAGATAACTCGGAAGGGAGTCATGTTTTCTTAGAGTGATGAATGCAAAGAGATCTTTAAGGATTTGAAAATGAGGCATATCACTGTGCCTATGCCCATATTATACGCAAGTGGAGAACTTTTTGTGGTATTTAGTAATGCTTCGATGAAGGGTCTAGGTTGTGTGTTGATGAAAAATGGTTAATTCATTGCCTATGCTTCATGACAATTAAAATTTCATTATAAAAGAAATCCAACACATGATCTATAGTTGGATGTAGTAATCTTCACTTTGAAAATTTGGCGGCATTACTGCTTTTGAGAGAAGTGTGAAATATATACAGATCACAAAAGCCTCAAGTATATATTCACACAGAAAGAGATGAATTTGCACCAATGAAGATGGTTAGAGCTAATCAACGACTATGACTTCTCAATCCATTACCACCCTAGGAAATAAAACAAGTTGGTAGATGCTCTAAGTAGAAAGGACCCATCAATTATATCATTGAGGATAATTAAAAAGGATCCAATCTTCTTAGATTTGATGAATAATGACATTGGAATAATAAAGAAGGAAACATCATCAATCATTTTACAAATTATTTTTTAACCGTATCTTTTGGAAAGGTTAAAGGATGCTCAAAAGGATGATGTGGATATTTAGAATAAATTGGAAACTATTATAAAAGGGAAATTCTCATAGTTTAATGTTAATGAAGAAGGGATTGCGAGATTCAGGATAAGACTATGTGTTCTATAAAATATGGAGTTAAAGAATGAACTTTTGGATGATGCACATAGTTTGAATTTATCCATTCACCC
The DNA here is from genome assembly GCA_963277665.1 of Viscum album. Lineage (NCBI taxonomy): Eukaryota > Viridiplantae > Streptophyta > Magnoliopsida > Santalales > Viscaceae > Viscum > Viscum album. Next base: position 1,841,416,677 of record OY728132.1, on the reverse strand, counting down.
AAGAAATACAAAGATGTATCGAGATCTATAAGAGCATTTTTGGTGAGATAACATGAAGAAGGAGATCACTGGGTATACATCAACGTGTATGGAATATCGACAAGTGAAGGCTGGGAGGAAGAAGTCTATGGGGATGATGTAACCATTACCCATACCAGCATGGAAATGGGAGAACATCCCCATGTACTTTTTCAATGGACTTTCGAAGACATCAAAAAGAAATAATCCAATTTATATTTTTCTGGATCGTCTTAAAAAGACTGCACACTTCATTTCAATTCGAGAGGATTTCTCATTGGATCAACTGGCACAGATATACATTAGATAAGTGGTAAGGTTTCATGGAGTACAACTGTCTATTGCATCTGATTGAAATCCAAGATTCACCTCTAAGATCTGTAAGAGTCTTCAATGTGCTATGAATACTAAGCTAAACATCAGTACAGTTTATCATCCTCAAACTGATGTCCAATCTTATTAGCCTATCCAAACACTTGAGGAAATGTTGAGAGCATACTCAATAGACTTAAAAGGAGGATGGGATCAACATATTTCTCTTGTTGATTTATCTTACAATAATAGTTTCCACCCAAGTATCCAAATGTCTCCTTATGAAGCCCTTTATGGGAAGAGGTGAATAACACTAGCATGTTGGGATGATGTTGGGGAGAGAAAACACCTAGGTCCGGAAATGGTCAAAGAAATGGTGGAGAAGGTTAAGACCATCCAGTAGCACATTAAAGCTGATCAGAGATGACAAAAGAGCTATGCTGAAAATCATCGATGAGACCTAGAGTTTGATGTCAGAGATATGGTATTCCTCTGTATATCACTGTGGAACAGAGATATGAGATTTGTGAAGAAGGGAAATCTTAGTCCAAGGTGCATCATCCCTTTTGAAATCCTTGATCACATTGGAGAAGTGACTTATCAACTAGCACTTCCACTAAAACTATCTCAGGTACATGATGTATTCCATGTATCACTCTTGAGGAAGTACATACCTGACCCATCGCATGTACTCAATCCAGATGTGGTACCATTGTAGAATGACCTCTCCTATGAAGAGAATTCTGTGGAGATATTAGATCGTAAGGAAAAAGTTCTACAAAATAAGACAGTGCCCCTCATCAAGGTATTGTGGAAAAACCACAAGTTTGAATAAGCAACATAGGAATTGGATGAAGTGAAGAAGTAGAGTTACACTCATCTATTTTAGTGTGGTAAAAGGAAATTTTGAGGGTGAAATTTATTAAGGGGGGGAGATTGTAACGACCCAAACATTTTATTAATAAAAAATTCCTCTTGATCTGATTAAATGTTTTATTATGTAAAATAGTTATATAGCATATGAACTTCCTTGGTATTATGTTTTTGGATTTCAAAATACTGTTAAGAATTTTTACCATTTCTAATATAGTTGTTGAACAGTGATCACAAGATTAGTATAAATATAGGGCTTTATAAAATCCAATTTACTCAAACAAAGGAAGTGATGGCCAAATCCAGTAGAATTGGTCTGTATGAAGCCCATTTGTCAGAGATTAGAAAGGAGGTGGAATCACTGGGCTTTTCTCTTGACCAAGCCCAAGATGAGCTTCAACAAATTAAGCTTGAACGGAACCTCCTATGGGGGAAGTGGAAGTCAGTAGAGATTACCACCCGAGCGATGTTATCTGAGCCACCCCAAGAGTTTGTAACCATCACACACCTTACCCTTAGGTCTTATGCGGATTTTATAAGGGGTTATATAAAAATACCCTACAACTATGATTATTTACATTATTTTTGTATAGAATAAATAATATGCATTAATTTTATTATTGTAACTTTTTAAATAGTTTTTAAAGCACAATTAGTATTTTTAGTAAATATTCAATTAAGAAAAATATTTTGATGAATTGATGGATTTTTGAATTAAATAATATTTTAATAAAATGTTATTATTAAATTAATTTTTATTAAATATAAATTATCATATAATTTTTATGAATACAATTGTGATTTTTATTAAGGTTTGAAAGTCGTTTTTCGTCAAAACCCTTGAATTTTCGATAAATGTCAGTTTTAATTTTAAAAGTAAAAATTCAAATATTTAGAAAATTATTTAGATAAAATGAATATTATTTTTGGAATCAGGGTGTCGAAATTATCCAATGCTAAATTTTTCTTAATTTTATGAGATAGTCAAATTTTTGGGTAAAAATTAAATATTGTTTAATTATATAATGTGTTTGATGACATCATAATGACCCAATAGTGATGTAATAAAATAAAATAAAAGGTATGTTCGGCCAATATATGTTTTACCATTAAAATAATATGATTTTAAGTCTCTTTTATTTATTTCACAAAGCATTAGTTGACCCTCTAAGACTTATAAACATTTTAACTTTTTAAAATGATTTCTTTGAGAGTGTGACTCACCTCCATATAAGAAATCCTAATATTTTAAGAATTTCTGACATTGACCTTATAAAATAATTTTTTACAATACCCTTTGGAAAAAACCATGGCAAAAACCATGGGCTGGTTTGTGGTTTTGACTAGTTTAATGTGTGGTAGCCAAAAACTAAATAATAAAGAATTCTTTATCTTTTCCTATATAAACCCACCCAAGAACCCACTTCATATTCATTCAAAGCTTTTAAATATCAACAAACCTCTTTCATACTCTCTCTATAATCACCCAAATTCCCCCAAATTTCCTAAGAATCCTCTCTCAAGCCTCCCCCAAGCCTTTGGGAACACACTACCAAGTAAGGGATTTCTTCCTTTCTCATTTTTGTCCAAGTTTCTTTATGTTGCTATACCATTGTATTTTCAATTAAAAATGTTGAAGTATGATTTCAAACCTCCCCCATACAGCCCTATTTATGTTTCAATGATTAAATACCTCTTTCTCTCTCATTAATTCCTCTCATGTACACCTGTTACCATGCCGAAGTTCCGTAAGGAATTTCTCTCTTCTCATTTACATTCATACAATTCTTTTGTATTATGAATATAAATCCCATTACATATGTTGGTACATGTATTTATATGACCCCATTACTGTAAATTTCATGTACATATTATGATACATCCCTTTGTCTCTCATCAACCATTTTTATGAATCCTTTTGTCCTGCTATTATGCTGCCGAAATTGCACTGCGATTTTCCAATCCAATGTCATTGTGTAGTGAATACCATGCCCAATTCTCGATCAAGGTTATTCACCTTTATGAATGTTTAATTATTGATTATAGAGTTTAATGTATGAATTACACATTCATTTATCGTGGAATAAATTGCGTTGATTAATGAATTCATGTTATATGATCCATGTGGCACATTTATGCAGGAAATAAAATGATTGAGAAGGGTGTGTCCTAATAGCGCTCCAATGCATTGGGTAAAGATTAGTATCATGATACATCAAATGAAATGAATATTTACTCATTATAATTCAATTTAAATGAGGGTTTACTCATTCTTCATGTGCAATGAGCCTTGTATAAAGCTAAAATCATATAAAATATTGTTTCCATATTTCCATGTTATGATAATCATTCTATATCGGGCCTTTATGTTCATGTTTCTATTATGCTCCATTAATATGATTATTTCATAACATGTACTATATTATTCATGTTATGCCTTGTTTAATCCCTTACTGGGATTTATATATTACCCTTTTCTTATTTATTTCCTCAGGTTATACCATGCAATGCTAAGAACGAAGAAATGTGTGTGGATATGTAAAATAAGTTTTCAATAAAGATTTGTGTTTCAGGTTTTAAGTTGATTTGTAATGTTCCTAAGCCTCAAAGACATTATACCTCTTGATATTTTATGTTTTATCAAGTGAATATTTTATGCAATAAATTATTTTCAAGTCTTAAATAAAGAGCAGGGTTGTTATAATAACCATTTTACACCTTTTATATTATTCTATTAGATTTCAATGATATTTAAAAGAAAAATATTTATAAAAAAATATTTTAAATGTTTCTTTTCTATTATTTAAATGAATTTTTTTTATAAAATAAACTTTTCTAATGATCATTTCTCATCTCCTAATTAATTTTTTGACATTAACCTTCCCTTGAAACATTAATTTTCTTGTAATAATTAGACATTATATTTCTATTAAATATCCATATTCTTTATCATGGATATGATTATTTCTTAAACCATATATCATTTCTATATATAGTGTTTTGATAGGAATTTTATTCTATCGTTTGGGGAAAACTTGACAAATTTTTACTCTTTACTCAATATAAATATTTGTGAAAAAGGTATATAGTTTATGAATTGAATTGATTATTCAATATATGAGTGAATTGAATATGCAGTGATGGGTGGAGACTAGAATAATATATCACCCCAATTCATCAACAGGTCTCATGAGGCAAATTAGTAAGCTAATATTAAATGCGTTTATATTGTATACCTACCCATTGATTAAACTATCTTGGCATAAGGATTTGATAGTACAAATATCATGATGTCTAAAATCATGAAATCCAATGTTAACAATTTTCTTAATTGAGAATTAAGTTATTAATATCTATGATATTACTTAGTTTATATTATCCAAGGATGAATTTTATGCTCAATATATTGATTAAATGGAATTTTTTTCATTTATGTACCATTTCATATTGATTATGCCTTATTGATTCCAGATAGCTTCTGTAGAACCTAACTCTTAATGAGAATATAATCTTTCCCTTATTTTTTGTTCCTTATGATTTGAATAAGTATATAATGAATAATATTAAGTATTAAAGAATGATTTATGATATATATTTTATATTTTCAAAAAAAATTGGAAATCAATTATGCATTTAGTTTTTCAAGACTACTAAACTAATTTTCCCTTAATGGTTATATCTCTTTTATCTATGACAATGTAATAAAGTATAAATTAGATCCAAGTTTCTGGATTTGGGGTTGTTAAATTTGGTATCATAGTAATTTTAGTAGAAACCTTGGGAATTAGATTTTAAATTAACATATCTAACATGATAATTATGATAAACCCATATAGTATTTAAGTACTTTTACCATTTGAGGTATTTTTATTTTAGGACTCAATATTCATGGTGATTATGTGATAACTCAATGTGTTCCATTATTTAGTGGAATCTATTATAATAAAGGTAATCAACACCCATATAAAATATAGAGATTTCCCTACTGAGAAAACCAATACAACTGGTATCATAAATGATCATATCACATACATATTAGGGAAGGTTACTCATGTTATTAATAACAAACTTGACCAAATGGAGAAACATGTTGTCCCATATCATGATTATCATATTTTGAATCACTTCATGATATATAAGCTAACATTTTTTTAGGAAAATACTAATCTATTGACAGATAATAAATGGATTAAGTCTCTCAAAAATATATTTCATTATTTGGGAAGTGATGAAAGGGAAAAGTTTATTATGGTAGTGTATTTTTTGAGAGGAGATACAGATCAATCATTTTCATTGATCAAAAACACTAAATAGGTTGAAGAAATAGAAATCATGGAATAGAGAACTTTTAAAGTTATTTTCTTTGAGAAATTATTTTTCTGAGAATAGTGAGTTGAAATGGAGAGGAATTACCTTACATTAAAGAAGAAGGAATAAGAAAGTGTGGAAGGGTATTAGGATAACATTGAAAGATTATCCAGAAATTATTTGGATTACATACATAATTTGAAAATTAATATTTACCATTTCTTTGATGGGATCAAGTTGAGTCATATATAGGAACTAGTTTCTCAAAACATTTCATTACATTATAATATAGTATCAAGTTCCATTAAGAGAGAAAACGAATTTTCCAGATACTATATATTCAAGGGAAGTCAAGAAAATAATAGGTTGGAATAACACAAAGAAGAAGGTAATGGTTAAAAGAATAAAAAGATAACTAAGCAATTTCCATCATGTGAAATTTGTGGAAAGAAACATCTTGAAAAACAGTTAAAGGGCATGAGAGTTTTTAAAAATTGTGGACATATCATTCATCTGGTTAATGAATATAAGGTGAAGAAAGATAAAATTACTATAAATTGATTCAACTATAAATAAATGTGGAATTATTAAAACCAATCTTCCAAGCGTGAAGAGGATATACTACAAAAGAGTCCAAGGGTAGAAGGCTAAGAATTTTTTATCACTAAATCGTAGTTTTAAGTTTATAAATATTTGGTGGTAGTTAATTTAATCATAGCCTCAAATTTAGCTAATTATTTATTAGATTCTGGATATTTTCACTCTTTTATATCTTCCCTATTTTCTAATAAAATTAGATATTTCCCTAACACCTTAATAAGGGTGTTTTCAATAAAAAAATTATTGGAGATCACATAAAAACAAGGATGTGTGAGTCAGTTCCCATTGTGACACATAAATGTTCCATATTTGCATACTTGATTATTATACTTATGGTTGATTTTGATATAATTATTTTTATACGTTATATTTTTAATTATAATTAAATTTATTCAAAATATAAGGAAATTTTGATTCATGATGAATATGTGGAATTCCTTATCTTTAGAGGGGTAATTCATCATATTATTTATGTCTGGATCTAACCCTATTAGATATTCTGAATGAGTGGCTTGGGGAAGAAGGAAAAAAAATCCAATAGATGGAAAAGGAGACCTTAAAATTGAGAATATACATATTTTAAAAGAATATATTGATGTATTTCTTGAGTAATTTCTTAGACATACAACAGATCATCAAGTTGAGTTTTCCATTAGTTTAATCCCTAATGTAAGAACCATATTAAAAACTATACATATAATGGACACTATTAAATTGGTAGTGTTGAGGAGAAAACTTCAAGATTTGTGTGAAAAGGGATTCATATTCCTTGGTGTTTCACCTTGAGGATCCCATATTCTTTTTATTAAGAATAAATATGGATCCATAAGATTGTGAATTTAGTATAGGGAAATCAATGCTATTCTGATAAAGAAAAAAACATCTTCTATCTCTCATTATTGAATGATTCGATCAACATAACGAACCTAAATATTTTTTATAGATTGAACATAATTCTGGGAAACAAAAAATGTGAGTAAATAAATAATATATTTTTAAGATATAATTTTGTATGATGTATGGACCTTATGAGTTTATAGTAATTCCATTTAGATTAACTAATGCACCCTCTATTTTTATGCATCTAATGAGTAGAGTATTCAAGGAATATCTTGATAATTTTTTGTGGTATTTATTGATGATATCTTGGTATCATATAAAATATATGAGGACAATGATAGTAAATTTAGGATCACTCTTGAGATATTTAAAAGAAAATTTTTATATAAATTTAGAAAGTATGAATTATAGATTCAAAAATGTTCTTTTAAAGTTCATATTATCTCTAAGAATGGGATCTCAGTTTCTCCATCAAAGAAAAAGGCAGTCACACTATTACCTACTCTAATGAACATAATAGAGGTACATAGTTTCATCAATCTGGTAGGGTTCTATCAGTGATTTATTCAAAAATTCTCTCAATTGGATAACCTGTTAACCAAAATTAATCGTAATGGGGTTAAGTACATAAAGAAAAAGTGATGTGAATAATTTTTTCAAAAATTGAAGAGGATATTAGTCAATGCATACCATCATGAAATGATGTATTTATGATATATAAGGATTCATAGAAGAAGGGACCTGGTTGTGTCCTTATGTATAATGGAAATTTTATTGTCTATTCATCAAGGCAGTTAAAGACACAAGAACAAAACTATCTGACTCATGATCTTGAGTTAGTAGTTGTAATATTTTCTTTAAAGATATTGATACGTTATCTCTATGGTGAACGATGTGGGATTTACATAGATCATTACATTATAAAATACATATTTTCTTATAAATAGATCAATATGAGGAAAATTTAATTCCTAGAGATAAAAAAAGATTATTATTTCTCAATTCAATACTACAAAGGGAAGGAAAATATGGTAGAGGATGAATTAAGTAGGAAATATCATGGATTACTGACCAAAATAAGGGCTGATAAGGATCCAATGTTCATAGATTTAGTAAATATGGATATTAGAATTATTAAATAAGGGTAAAATCATTTTTCTTTCAAATTATTTCCACACAGTCATTATTGTAAATGATAAAAAATTATCTACCTTTTGATGAGAACATTAAAAATAAATTTAAAGTCATGAATTGTGGGAGTTTGGAAAACTTCATATATGAAAATGGTGTTCTAAAATTTTGAAATAGGATGTGTGTTCTATAAATACCTAAGATTAAAAATGAATTATTATATGATTCTTATAGATAAAATTTATATATACACCCTCGAGGCACCAAAATGTTTATATATTTTAAGCAACATTTTTTGTGGGAAAATATGAAGCAAGAATTTTCTAATTTTTTATCCAGATGCTTGTTTTATCAACATGTTAAGGCTGAGAGATGGTATCCAATAGGATTCTTCCAATGTATCCTTATTCCTATGTGAAAATGGGATAACATTACTATGGGCTTTGTCACTGGATTACCGACTACTCCTAAAAAAATGATGCAATATGGGTTATTGTCGATTGCCTTACCAACTCTTTACATTTCCTCACTATAAGAGAATATTTTCCTATTAATAACCTCACTTGTCTCTATATTAATGAAATTATAAGACATCATGGTGCACCTATTTTAGTTATTTTTAATCTTGATCCAAGATTTACATCAAAATTGTAGAAAATTATTCAAAAGTATTTTTATATTAAACGTTATTTCAGTACAGCCTGTCATCCTCAAATTGATGGAAAATCTAAAAGAACTATTCAAAAATTCTAAGACATATTGAGGTCACTCTAACTTGACTTTCAATGTATATAGGATCATTTTTTACCTTTTGTGTAATTTTCCTATAATAATAGATTTAATTCAAGTATTCAAATGGTGTCATATGGAGTATTATATGGAAGGTGATTTCATACTCCAACATGTAGGGAAGAAGTTGGTGAAATAAATATTATGGGTCCAGAACTAGTTTAGGGGACAATTAATGAGGTACAGTCTATTTAGACTCATATTAGAGTATCTAAGAGAAGGAAAAAAGAGATGTGTCGATAGCCGAAGGAAATATTTATAATTGTAAGTGGGAGATCATGTTTTCTTGAAAGTATCACTATATAAGGGTAGCATAAGGTTTGTAAAGAATGTATAATAGAACTCTAGTAACATTAATCCTTTTAAAATTATATAAATAATTTGAGATGTGTCTTATCGATTGGTAATGTCGTGAAGCCACTCTAAAGTACATGATGTGTTCCATATCTCATTATTAAGGAAATATATGTCAGACCCAATGCATTTTACCACCTATGATGAAATAGAAATATAATCTGATCTATCTTACTTTGAAGATCTTATATAGATTCTTGACACTAGTGAGTAATTTTTGGAGGAATTGGATGACTCGACTGGTAAATGTACTTTAAACAAATCATAAAATAGAGAAAGAAACATGGGAACTTAAAGATGTTATGAAGAAGAATAACAATATTTTAGTTAGAATGTAATATCCAAAATAATTTTTAGGTTGAAATTTTTATAGGAGGGAAGAATATAATATCCATATATTTCAAAAGAACATCATGTTCTATAGTGTATACAACATGAAACACCAAGCTTAAATAAAGAATGAAATATTATTATTTTAATATGATTGTTATAATATTGTCATTGAATTGGAAGGTATGAAATAATAATAACCACATTATGAAATATGTATCAAGGAAATAAAAAATAAAAAATTATTTATTTATTCTTAGGAAATAAGCACTCATTTTTTTAGTAAAGTCATTTTATTCTTCAAAAACACAATTTCTTAAAAATTGATTGTTATTAATATTTTTGATCAAATAATATAATTAATTTTTTATGATTTTAGAAACTTTATTTGGCAAAATTAAATTCAACTTTAAATCATCATATTAAAATTATCTTGGTGTGACTTTTTTTGTATTTTTCTGAAAAGTATGATTTTTTAATAAATAGTGAAATATACATCTTTTATTGAAAGTTGTATTTTTTTCAAGTTTCTACAATGTTCCATTTAGTTTTAAAATAGTTTCAAAGAAAATTAGTTTAATTTTATTACTTATAATATAATCTCATAATTTATAATGAATTTTATACTTTAATTTTGTATAAATACATTTTCATATATAAAAATATATTTTTTATGAAAACTTGTTTTTCATAATGGTTTTAAGGTTTAATTTTAAATTAAATTATGCCACTTTCTTAAATTGAATTTGATAAAATGAATAAAATATTCAGATCATAAAAATTAATATTAGTTGATTTCAATTTAATTTTTGTTCATAATGAACATAAAAAATAGTAAAAATATGCTACCACAGTTATGGGTAAAATAAGTTTATTGGTGATTAAACTAAAGAGAAAAGAGTTTAAATGACATAAAACTTATTTAATTTATATTATCTAGACATATTTAGAACCTATATCATCTAATATTCATAAATTGTAAATTTTTAATCTATTTGGCTTGAGTAAGACATTAATATATTTTATTCATTCTAAAAATTCAAAGTGTTTCCTATCCCACACTTATAAAAGGATACCCATATCATCTCATATCCACACTTCAAGATACTTTTGGTTCATAAAAATCATATCTAAATCCATTCCTTACAAACATCCCCTTGACCTAATGTCTCTGGTTTGATCATAAAATCATCCTAGGAAGGCATTAGTAAAAAACCTAAAGATATTGTCTAAAGAATAGGTATACTTCTTAACCATTATTTTTCATCTTGTTTCTTCTTCCGCCTCTTTCAAATTGTCACGAACCGTCCCCTAGGGCCCATGTTGTGACTACACCAAGCACTCCTTCTATAGGCTTGGGGTTTGTGACTAGCACTGAAAAGGAATATCTCTAAAATGGGAAGGCATTGCCTCAAAACATGTACACACACAGACAGGGCACACTGCGCTCAAGAAAAACACAACGGAAGAGGAATAGTGAAACCACAACTAAAAACCACCACTGAGTGTAAAAGTAAGTACTGAAAGTAAAGGGGCCAGAATACAAGCACAACTAAAATGGAAGTACAGGAAAAAGGAAAAATACCTCTTGAGGTCGTCCACCAAGGATCCTACCAAAAGGGTAGGTACATATCTTCATTGCGGCTCTCCACGTCAACTGGTCACCTTCATGCACCATCTGTCAATCACCTCTGAGCATCATCTTTCCCTAACTCCTCAAGACTTAGTCAAGGTGACTATCTTCTACATAAGACACAACAACGTGCAGGAGAATTCCATGTAGGGGTGAGTATAAAAATGCTCAGTAGGGACTCTGAGACCCCCGAAGGTATCTTATAATTCCACAAAGGAAAAACCACAATGTATGATCTCAATCAAAAAGAACATAGCAAAAAATATCTCACACCATATATAACTTAAGTATAGAAGTACAGATGATTATTCTTAAATATAGTTCATCTTATTCTGTCAATAGGCTCTACTACTGACCCACACAGGATTTCTTGGTGCTGACCCAAATAGGATGGCTCGGTGCTGACCAACACAGGATCACTTGGTGTTGACCCAGCAGGAATCGCTCGGTGCTGACCCACACAGGATCACTTGGTGTTGACCCACACAGGTTCTCTCGGTGTTGACCCACACAAAATCTCTTGGTGTTGACCAACACAAGATTTCTCGATACTGACCCACACAAGATCGCTCTGTGCTGACCCACACATGATCACTCGAAGATGACCCATATAATATTGTTATTCAATCTTCACGTCACAGCCAGCTACTAGATTCCCACACAAAGTACGCTTGATTACTGTAGGATCCACTCCTCAACCCATCTGTTTTATTTAAACTTGTAAAAATTCCCATGAAGAAGTAGCCCGATGAACCTCCATGTCATAAGGGTTCCAACGCAATAGACGGCATGTTAATCAGATGCCATATCTATAAGTTATAGGCATTTTAGTGTCGAGGGCCTGATTGGATTCATGTACGATCCAACCTGGCCAAACTCAAACTTTATCTGAAACTTGCGTGGAGTATCTCCAAATGACCACCTCTCCCTAAGGGTTCCAACGTCGTAGACGGTTTGTCAAATGGACGTGTCATTTAGAAGATATGCCAATTAAAGCATAACTGGGCCAAAAGGGGTACGGGTCTGGTCCGACCCGATCAGACCAACCCAACCCGGTCCGAAGAGGCTAGGATTTGTCTGGTTCACCTAGGTTCTCTCCGGCCTACTAGGCCATGGGCTCGGCCTACTAGGCCCCTGGTTCGGCCCGACCCACCCAGCTAGGTGCGGCCTGTCGGGCTGCAAAACCGCCCAACCCACTGGCCAGGTGCAGGGGGTATGCTCTCCTCCCAAATGGTCAAGCCATTCGTGTCTTTAAAGCAGCGATTCTAGTTGGAGTTGCACCACCTTCTTGGTCCCACTGGACTAGTCATTTTTGGAACCCGTGGATGGCAGGTCCACCCTTCGCCACAGCTCAAAGGCACGGCCTTCGTCTACAGCGCGCCGCTGTAGTGCGCCGCCCTTCTCCGACGCAGATGGAAAAGGTTGACTACCCCTTTGCCTGTTGCGGCCCCTTTGAGTGTCGCCACCTTCTTGTGACTGATGGTATCTGGCCACCGTCTCCTCCGATTATTGGTGCCCCCACACTGGTGATTCCTCTACAGGCCACCAATGAAGCTTCGATGGTACGATTCCTTTCCCATCTATGCCTATGGGCTCCTGAGATGGCACCTACACTGTGTGGCCTGAAGTTTCGCCTTACCGCCATATTTCTCAGTTTCCTAGGAAGAACACCAAAAGCTCTAGATCAACTGAGGGTCTGGGCCTTGTTCGGCTTGGCCCGCACCCTTCGCATTAGTGTTATAACATGAGAAGGATTATTTAATCATAATAACTCCCATAATGAAACCCCTCATTATCCTTCTACATTAAGGAAAAAAATGTGGATCAACCCGTAGGATGGTTGATCCATTTTTTCAGAATATTCAAGAATGGGGAAAAAATATTAATTAAGCACATAACCCCCTTCCTCAAATACGTTGGTAGATGGTGCGGATGAGAAATATGGGACCGCGTTCTAAGTGTGTTTTTTGGCGTTCATTGTTGTCCAGTTCGAATCCTCTAAGGTGTCAAAATTTCGTTCTATGTTGGAGGAAGTCATCGTCGGCACTTCGTCAAAGGTTCCTATTGTGTGTGCACAAGAACCTTCCCAAGCTTTGTTTAAACATATGTGGGTAACCAACCATGTTCCATAACATTAATGTGGTTCATTAATTAACTGCATTTAGTGTTCCATTAAAACAACCAACAAAGAGGTTACGCAAACCAAGGGTCAAGTCATTGAATGACCTATTTACTCAGTTGTCCTTCCATATCACTCAACGGTTATAAAAAAGAGATAAAATAACTCATGCGGTTATTTTATGAGTTTTTTGTAAAGTCTAAAAATTAACTATATTGTTTGACCCTTGTCAGTCGAAGTTAAGTTTTACCTAAGAGAATTTCGGCCATACGAATTCAATGGTTCCCTCATATTTTTAATCTGATCACCGGTTCAAAAGATAGAAATCTCCTTCCACACGTTTATTGAACGTAACTTAAAAAAAGTTCAAAAATAAATAACATTCACCCTCAACCTGCACCGGTCATGGTTAGGCTCTGCCTAAGGGGAACACACCCCTCGAACTCAATGGAACTCTCATATTTTCAATTAAAATTACCGTTTAGAAGTTAAGGACTTAACAATAAAATAATTGTTACTTTATTATTTTATTTATAGCCAAAAAACTAACTTCCACTATTGGACCGTGCCAGCCAATGTTAGTATCTGCCTTGGAAAAGAATACCCTCATAAGCTTAGCGGTAGTCTCGGATTTTTAATTCGAGACTCCATTCATGAGTAATAATCATTTGAAAAAATAAAATTATTTTATTTAATTAATTTATTTAAAGTTATGTCATTTTCAGGTTTCCTCACCAGAGGCCTGTGCAGACAAAAATTAAGTCATGAATAGGGTAAATACGCCATCCTGAATGCAATGATTCCCTCATATTTATGATCTGGTCAACTGTTTAATATTTATTCCACATTTTTAGGAAAACCACTCACGCTCTATATTTAAATCTTAACATTTTTTGACAGATCATTCCAAGCACTCCAGACCTTGGAATCATGTGCCTTTAAATTTAGAAGTCCTGAAATAATTCTATATAATTAAAAAAAACTTATACAGAAATTTTGGGAAATTAAATTCTCCCCACCATAGGAATTTATATCCCCGAAATCCAAAATAAAGACAAAACAAACAAATGAGGTTAATGAGCATGAATCTGAGCCTCTCACTCCCATGTGCTCTCCTAGAGGTTCCTGTGATGCTACTGAACTCGCACTAGAGGAATCAACCGTCCATGAAGGACTCGCTTATGTCGATCATCTATCTCCACTGGGAACTCTATAAAAGTAGCCCCATCGTCAAAGTCCAACTCACCCTAGTCGGTAATGTGTGATTGATCATGCATGCATCTCCTCAGCTGCAACACATGGAAAACATTAGGCACCCAATGCATATTTGGGGGAAGATCTAGGCGGTACTCCACCTCACCAACTTTGTTGAGAATTTAAAAAGATACGATGAACCTTAGAGATATCTTACCTCCATTGTTGAATCTCCACAATCCTCATCATGGTGAGACCCTTAGGAAGACATGGTCTTCCTCCTCAAACTCTAAGGGTCTCCATCTCCTGTCAGCATAAGACTTCAACCTGCTCTATGTAGTCTTCATCCTCTCCTGGATTATCTACACCTTCTTAGTGGTAACTCGTACCAACTCTGGGCCCATAAGTGCTGACTCTCCTGGGTTTGTCCAGCATTGAGGAGATCTGCATGGTCACCCGTACGAGGCCTAAAATAGTGTCATGATGATGGTGGAGTGATAACTGTTGTTGTATGTGAACTTCATCAGTGGTAGAATATCCTCCCAATAGTGACCAAAATCCAGGACACAAGCACGAAGCATGCCCTCCAAGGTTTGTATGGTCTGCTTCGTCTGACCATCATTTTGGGGCTAAAAAGTTGTGCTCAAGCGTGATGGAACATGATGATCATCTTTCACTTGCTGAAAAGTGAGGAATCATGATATGAACTCTGCCACCACTTTATTTTTCCTTAGCCATCAGTACTGACGCCGGAGGTCCTGGTACATCTTTACCACACCCTGATGTACCACTAAAGGGGATTTGTGGAACTCCCTCAACACCTCCTCTCATAGAGTCACTGGTACCATGTTGCGTCCTCTGAAATGGATGGCATTCTCCCCACTTTAATAAAATCTTTCAGGAGCCTGTCCTGAAGATATCTGAGAATGTAGGGTCTCGCTATCCACGTCCCCATGTTGTGCCTCCCAAACTCACTGAAGGAGTGGGGGAGTGACAGTCATAGACTGGAGTTAAGATGATCCATCAATATTCATGAAGGATATCTGAAACAAGGTTAGCTGCTCTATCGCCTCACTCAGCAACTAAAGACCAGACCTCCCACTGAGCGCGTCTGCCACCACATCCCCCTTCCCAATAGTATATATTATCTCGAAGTCATTGTCCTGGTGGATCTCCAACCATCATCATTGTCTCAACTACTGAAAATCCTACGGGCACCTTTCCATCCACATGAAAGGATACCCCTTTTAACTAATTGTTTTTCCATAGACCCTTTGGTAGTGGGTACTCATTCTCTATGTCCACTTGGTTAAAGTGTCAGTAATCCACACATAACCTCAAACACTAGGTATTACTAAGCCCTGCCTCTGTAAGTATCCCAACTATACTCTCAACTCCTGGAGCTCCATGGGAGCCATCTGATATACAGTTGTAGATAT
This sequence comes from Viscum album, assembly GCA_963277665.1. Lineage (NCBI taxonomy): Eukaryota > Viridiplantae > Streptophyta > Magnoliopsida > Santalales > Viscaceae > Viscum > Viscum album. The sequence continues at coordinate 1,841,400,737 of OY728132.1, read as the reverse complement.
CAATGTCATCCTTTGGTACTAACCAATACACAAGTCCTTATCCCTGTGGGGAGGTAATCCTGGAAACATCTTTAGAAAGGATGTGTCTGCACTCTTCCACTACTATTGGGAACTGAAAACTCAAAACTCCTGCTTCCAAGAGGGTAAGGTTGGATGACTCAAGAGTGATCAGCTGAACCCTCCTATTCAAGAGTTTATCCCATGATGCCTATGTTTACTTTTTTGCTGACTAAGGAAAACCACATTCCAACATTGTAGATATACCGCATCCTTTTTCCTAAAATAGTCAATCTGAGCATTAACTATGGATGAGCATTCCATACCCAAACTAACTTCATAAGGCCTCGACACTGCCACCAAGAGGTTCCAACTGAAACTCTCGCCTTAAGGGTTAGATCATACCATCATCATAAGTGTGATTATAAAGTCTCCTCCCATAGGTATCTCTATATGTAAGGGTCAAGTCAATGGTTTAATCGGAAACTCTAGGTATTTAACAAGATTCGTGATAAGAATAAAATATTAGTAACTTTGTCTATTAATACAGTAGCTAAAAGTAGACATAGATAGTACATAAAATCATTCCTGGATCCCTTGGGTCACACTCCTTGACTGAATGCAGATACTCTTTTCCCCTATCCTCCAGCTCAATGATACTAGTGGGGACCAATTTGGGGTGGTGGTTGTAACATTTCGAAATGTATACCACCTCATGCTGCTCTCCTAGCTCCTCTCCCATGTCTGTTTCCCTACATATTCATTTGTCCCTATCACTTCCTCATCCCGAAATATTTTACACGCCCAAGTCTCTGAGGCTGGCAGTAGTTTCCTACTTTCCCACTACTAACATTCATTGGTTGTATCTAATCAGACAAAGAACATTCAACCACAAAGGTTCTCTCTAGTACCCTAACATAATTAAGAATTCATAGAAGAATAGTGCTTGATCAGATGTCCCTAAACACATATCACTCGGAGGTCCAATCCCTAAATAACTATTCATATTGTATTCATCAAGTACCTAGAATGGTTGGTATGCCTCAATGAATACTTAGCTACCGAAATGTCATCTTGCTGAAGTTGTAGAAACTCTTGGGAACACATACCCCTTAGATTTTTATGGCAAGAGACCCCTTTTATTAGGAAGGTTCTCAAGCTCTATCCATAGTAAAGTCACCTCATCATAAGATCAAGGTAATCTAAACCCTTTCATAGCCATACTGATCCACATAGAAGGCTCACTACTAGGACTTCCATCAGATAGAATGCTGCCCTGGATATATGGAAAACCAATCACCAAGTCAAGCCAGTATTTAGCCACCTGTGAGTCAAGATAACCTTGGAACCTAATCGGTATCTGTTTCTGAAACTCATGTAATGCACTAAGCCTACATGTGTCCTCTACCAGTAGCGCTAGTAGTAATAGCTGACTAATGGGAAGTGGTATTACTGGGACACCACCTGAAGGTACCAACTTGGGAAAAAGTCCTGATACCGAAGCCTCATCACTCTACGGACTATCCTCACGGTCACACACTAGAATCCTGGTTGGCTGTCTATGTGGAGGCATTTTGATAGAGAATCAAGATGAACCACAATCAAAAGTTCATACCTAGTGAGATGACTCAAAAGATATGAATAGAAAAACATTTTCAAAACACATGCAACTAGTGTTTTCATGTATCGAGTTGGAAAACAGAATCCAGGGTCCTGGTGTATGGATACGTCGTTCGTTGCACCAACACTAGACTCCCCGAACTGAGACCCAAACTCAAGAAACTTAACACTATTGCTCCATTGAAAACATATAATCTTATTTCTTCTGGTAGAACTGACCCCTCTTATACCACTTTGTCATGACCTGTCTCACAGGGCCCATGTCATGACTACCCCAAGCCCGCCTTCCATAGGCCAACGGTTGGCGACTAACACAGACAGGGCACAGTGCGCACAAGCAAAACACAATGGAAGAAGAATGGTACAACCACAACTAAAAACCACCACTGAGTGTAAAAGTAAGTACTGAAAGTAAAGGGGCCAGAATACAAGCCCAACTGAAATGTAAGTGCAGTAAAAAGGAAAAACATCTCCTGAGGTCGTCCACCAAGGATCCTACCTAAAGGGTAGGTACAGCTTATCACTGCAGCTCTCCACGTCAACCAGACACCTCTATGCACTGTTTTTCAATCACCTCTGAGCACCGTGTAGCCGAGACTCCTTAAGACTCATTCAAGTTGTTTGTTGTCTGTACAAGACACAACAAGGTGCAGGAAAATCTCGTGTAGGGGTGTGTGTAACAATACTCAATAGGGACCCTGAGGCCCCTGAAGGTCTCTCAGAATTCCACAAAGGAAAAAAACCACAATTCATGATCTCAATCACAAAGCACAAAGAAAAAGATAGCTCACACCAGGTATAACTTAAGTATATAAGTACAGATTATTAGTCGTAATGCTAGTTCATATTATTCTATCAAGAGGTTCTGTTACAGACTAACATAGGATCGCTCAGTGCTCACCCACAGAGGATCGCTCAGTGTTGACCCACACAAGATCGCTAAGTGCTGACCCACACAAGATTGCTCGATGCTAACCCCATAGGATCGCTCGGTGCTGACCCACACAGGTTCGCTCGGTGCTGACCCACATTGGATAACTCGGTGTTGACCTGATTGGATTGCTTGGTGTTGACCTACACAATATCGCTCGGTGCTGACCCACACAAGATCGCTCAGTGCAGACCCACATAGGATCATTATTCATTCTTCACGTCACAGCCAGCCATTGGATTCTTGCACAAATCACACTTGATTTTGGGAGGATCCGCTCCTCAAGCCATAGGTTGTATTTCAACTAGCACGAATTCCCACTAAGAAGTAAATCGATGAATCACCAGGTCATAAGGGTTCGAACGCAACAGACAGCATGTCAACCGGATGCACGGTCTGTAAGTTATAGGCATTTTATTGTCGAGGGTCCGGTTGGATTCGGGTACGATCCAACCCGGCCAAACTCCAAATTTTTATGAAACTCACATGGATTATCTCAAATGGACCGCCCCATCCTAAGGGTTCCAGTGCCATAGACGGTTTGTCAAACAGACGTCTGGTTTAGGATATATGCCAATTTAAGCGTAATTGGGCCAAAGCGAATCTCAGCGCTGTGAATTCAAAGATGCCCTCATATTTTTAATCCAAGCACCGGTTCAAAAGATATAAATAATCGCCTACACATTTATTGTACGTGCCTTAAAAAATTTTCAAAAATAAATAACATTCACCCTCGACCCGCGCTGGTTGAGGTTAGGCTCAACCTAAGGGGAACAGGCCCCCACGAACTCAACGGTACTCTTGGATTTTCAATCCGAGTTACCATTTAGAAGTTAAGGATTTAAAAATAAAATAATTGTTACTTAATTATTTTATTTACGGCCAAAAAACAAACTTCCAATGTTGGCATGCGCCAGCTAATGTTAGTATTTGCCTAAGGAAATAATACACTCACAATCTCAGCGGTGGTCTTAGTTTTTTAATTCAAGTCTTCCTTCATCAATTATAAGAATTTAAAAAATAAAATAATTTTATTTAATTATTTTATTTACGGTTATTCCACTTTTGGGTTTTCTCAATGATGGCTTGTGACGACTCAACTTAAGTCATGCTTAGGATAAACTTATCATCCTGAATGCAACGGTGCCCCCATATTTCTAATCCAGGCATCCATTTAATAGTTATTTCACTTTTTCAGGAAAACCACTCATAGGCGCTATTTAAATCATAACATTTTTCGACTGATCATTCTGGTCACTCCAAACCTCAAAATCATGTGTCGTCAAATTTCACAGTCTCAAAATAATTCCATATAATTAAAAAAAATATAGGGAAATTTCGGGAAATTACACAAATATTCTTAAACATTGCTAAAATAATAACACCATTATCTTCCAAATAATGAAATTAATCTTTTTAAGGTTTTATATAAAAGGTTTATCCTCAATGTTTTTGTAAAAAGGTCAAAAAGAATGTTTTTTAATGTACACAGTGTTAACATACTTTCTCACTGCCATAACCATTTTACACCCTTTAGATTATTTTATTCAATTTAAATTAGTTTTTAAAGGAAACTATTTATAAAAAATTATTTTTATTTTCTATTTTCCATTCATTAAAATAATTTATTTTACTATAAATATACTTTTCTGATGGTCATCTTTAATCTCTTAAATAATTTTGAAACTTTAGCTTCCCTTGATACATTTACTTACTTGTGATCATTGGACATTGCATTTATATTAAATATACATATTATATATCATGTATATTCTTATTTATTAAGCCATCTATCGTTACTACATATGGTGTTTTACTAGGAAATTTATTTGATTAATTGGGGAAAACTTGATAAGTTTTTATTCTTTACTCAATTCTGATATTTCTTAATAAGGAATATTGTTTATGAATTAAATTGATCATTCAATATATGAGGAATTCATTGTACATGCTATGATCAGTCGGGTTATGAATTATATAGACCCTCAATTCATATAAAGGCCTCATAAGAGAAATTAGTAAGTTGTCGATAAATGGGCTTCTAGTGTATCGATTAAACTATCTTGGAATAAGACTTTACTGGTATAGATATTAAGTTGTTTGAAGTTATGATGTCTGATATTAATAATTTCATTTATATAAACTTCACTTATTAATATCCATGAGATTACTACATTGATATTATGTATAGATTTATCTCTTCCTCAAGTTATTTATCAAATGAAATTTTTTTTTAGTTATTTACATTTCCATATTGATTATTCCTTACGGATTCATGATATATTCGATTGTACGTAACTATTAATATGAATCTAAGATCACCCTTTCTTTGTTTAATTTTCCCCATGATGTGAAGAACAGTATTATGAATAATATCAATGATGTAATAATGTTTTATGCTATATATTTTATATTTTCAATGTAATATGGGAATGATTTATGCATATGGCTCTTCAATACTACTAAATTGATCGGTCCTTTCTGATTAGATCTTTTATATCTATGAAAATATAATAAAGTAGACACAAAATATGGGTCATTAGAGTTGGGGATATTACATATTTCAATAAAACTAAATCATGAGTGGAATTATATCCAAAAAATCCAATGGTAATAAGTTCCTTGAAACTATAATTAAATATCCAAAATATCTAACATTATAACTCATCTGCTTCATAGGACTTTATTCTGTATGTTTTAGATTTTGAGTGACTTGTATCTAAACATAATTCTTTAGTATATGACATTATTATATTCATATGACATTGTCTCTAATATTATGACTTCACATCAATTATATGACTAGTATTGTGATTGTAAGACTTCATTCTGATCATAAGACATAGCTTTTGATCATATGACATCATCTTCATTATAAGACTTAAACTTTATCATAAGGCTTCATCATGATCTCAAGACTTTTTTATGATCATATGACTTGTATTTTGATCATTAAACTTTATTAAAATCATAATATGTGGCTTTTGATCATATTACTTCCTTTTAATCATAAGACATCATCTTGACCATAAGACTTAATCTTGATTATATGACTTTAGACTGGTCATAATTCTTCATCAAATGACTTCATGTCGATCATATGACTTAATAATAATACTTTACTTTCGATTATAATACTTCATTCATATCATAATAATTTATCATAATTTTTTACTTATGATCATAAGTCTTCATAATAAAACTTTTATTCCCACATCAGACTTTATAATATGACTTTAACACTTCATATAACTTTCAAACATAGAAAAATTTCAAAAAACTGGAATTTTTTAAGTCTTCATACCAAATGTATGTATTTAACACTTAGAAAAAATTATCCATCCATAATATAAACAATTTATAAAAACATTTATAACTTTTTTATTGGTCATACTACTTTAAGAAAAATAATTAGTAATAAAAATGAGAGTTTTGTGATCATAAAAACTTAGGATAAAATTGGATATAATGGAACATTAGTGTGTACAAAAAATCTATGGGAACCTAACATTTGCATTACATACCTTATTCTATAATTGAGGTTTTTACAAGTTTCACTTTTGAAGGAATATAACACTTTGTATTTTGAGGAGGATTTAATCTAACCATGTTGTCTCATGTTATTACCATTGTATAAACATTCTTCTAAATGATTTATTTTGGAAAGTTATTACCTTCCACCAAATTGATAATGCCCCATGTTTTTAGAAAGCATATTATTTCCATAATCTATATATTTATAATTCTATTTTTTTCTTTATGTTCAATTAATTCAAATAGATTAGGAAATAATCCATATGTTATTGGAATTATACTAATAAAAATTTATTAATTCATAATAAAATAATTACAAAAAAATAAAATTAAACTAAGTATTACTCACAATTAATTATTAATCACTATTTTCAAGTAAATCCATTAAAAGTGTATAAATTAAAAGTGGACAACAAATAAAAAAGAATAAAATCTTCAACGCTATGACATTTATTGGATCATCTTCACCTTTTAGGGTAACCAATAGCCAAAGAAAAAAAATATTGAGGAATATTATCATGAATATAGAAAGAATATTTTAAGATCTAAAATTAAAACAATGGAAATGAGAATTGTTAATGGAAAGTATAGAAAGAATATATTTAAGAATAAAATATGGCTGTTGAAAAAATGGTTGTTTCAAATATATTTGTTGCAAATATAATCTTTTCTAATATTATTCTTTCCAACACAACTATTTTAGATATGTTCATTGGTATACATCGAATAGTTTTATTAAATTTTTGTATATCTAAAAAAATATAACTCAAACTGGAATAAAAATATGATATTAAAATATTATAGATATGTATATATTTACAGGTTATATATATATATATTATTCTTATTATTATTATCAAAAAATGATATGATGTATATTTAAAATTTAAATATATATTTCAATATCAATGGATTAGTAAAATTAAATTTTAAAATGTAAATAATTAATTCATGGTATTTGTAAAAAAGGATTTAGTGTAAAAGTAATATTTATTTTTAAAGAATTGTTTTATTATGTATTTTATATTTTGTACTAATAAATTAAATTTAAAATTTCAAAATATATTTATATATGAACTAATGTTTCTATATCACTTAAATTATAAATTTATAAGAAATAATGTTAAGAACACATAATGTTTAAAAAAATCATTTTCTAATAAAAGAAGTTGTATTTCTAATTTATTTTTTCACTTAAAAGCTAAATATATAAATTTTAGAATTTTAATTTTATAAATTAAACCTCAACTTTAAATTCACTATATCAAATTTATCTTAGTATTATTTTTTATATTTTTCTAAAATAATCAATTTTTAGGTGAAATGTAAAAATAGTGATTTTCCTAAAAACTATCACTTTTATTGTACACAAATGGATTAAAATTTTAAGAATAAATTTTTATATATAAAATATATACTCAATAAGTAATATAAATATTTTAAAAATACTATAATGAATTTATAAAACACATGTTTAATATTTTTGAAACTCGAGTAATATTTAACACTAAAAACTATTTTTACCTATTTATATTAAAAATTATAATTTATCACTTTTAAAAAATAAATATAAAAAAATTATTTTCTATTTGTGTTGAAAATTTTTAATATTAGTTATAAAGTTCAATTTCATTTTTATTCATAAAGATAATATTAGTAAGATTAAATTTAATTAGCGTGATAATGGTGAAACGGGTTTTTAAGTGAATTATTTTATTAATATTGTGAAAGTTTTATCTAATAAATTAAATTTATATAATAATGAATATAATATTACTTTTAAAACTATATTTAATTTTATTAAATCTCATTCAATTGGTAATAAATACTAAATAATATTAAGACCACATAATGGCTAAAAGTCATTTTTTTACAAAGATTGTTTTATATATATTATATATTTTAATTTAAAAGTTTATTTTCTAAAATTTATAAATTGAATTATAATAAATGGAGATTAATTTTATTTTAAAAACATAATAAATTTGTAACATGTTTTACCTTTTATTTTAAAATAATATATAAATTACTTAGTTAGAAACTAGTTACCAAAGTAAAAAATCAAAATGTAAAAATGGACAGACCTATGGTAAAATAATTGAAACAAATTTAGAAATGAGTGGAATGTATTTTTTGAGGGTTTTTCATCCCAATACCTCTATAAATTTCATTTTTATGAAATTTTTCAATCATTGAAGATGTAATATTGTAATGATATCATTTAATTGTAAACGGTATTCCTAAAAGTACCGTTTTCTTTACTTATAAAAGTGAATCGCTTGCATCCCTCCAAGGTTACACATACCATTTGATATATGTTTTAACCTATTCCAAAATTACCTATCATAGAATTCCTTTTTTCATCCATAATCTCCTAGTCTCTATAATTTATCTTAAAACCTTTTTTCTAAGAATATCTCTAAGAGAATATCAAGTCTCCAACTCAAGTATTACCTTCTTCTTGATGTTTTCTACTTAATATTCCCCTTATAGATGTCATATATCCATAAAAATATATTTAAATAACTATATTATTTTACTTTTATGTTATTATAAATATTTAGTAACCATTATTTATTATTCTCCATCTGCTATGAAAAACAAAAGTGTTGTTAGTGAATTGTGTGGACTACCGCCACCACAAAGTGATGTCTTACATTTTTTATCATCTTAATTCATGACTGGTAAAAAGGATTTAATGTATTAATAATTATTATATATAAAATATAACTATGATTATTAATTTTAAAATTATCATTTAATTTCATTTCCTCTTGTTCATTGATAAATGGAAACATTAATTGTTTGTATGTGCAGGTTACCACCTCCACGATAAATGTGTTTCATTTGTCATCACCACCCATCATGGATGTATTTAAAAAAAATATTTGATATATAAAAATTATTTCCATACCTCTATAAATATTTTTGATATTGTGAAACTACTTTATAATTGTTTCAACCATGTTCAACATATATAAAGAGTTACAAAAAAATTGACCAAACAACTTCAAAAAATCGACATTGATAAGAAAACTATATTGTAAATAAATAAAATATATTACTGAAAGTAAATTTGAATATGAAATATATTTGAATAAGTTTATTAGGTATATATTTAAGGAAATTAATTTAATTATTCTATAATTTAATCATAATTGCGGAATGAATCTCGTATAGGGTAAGGGTTTTCATCACAAATTCCTTTCTTTGAGGTATGTTTTGTATTATGCAGCAAATTTAATTTTTGAGGTGTATATACTATGTATTTGAGGTATTATGTATTTGAGGTATTATGTAATGAAATATATTTTATTCATGTTAATTTATGTTCAATTTAAATATGTATTTTGTAATAGGTTTTAATGCTCCTCAATTTGTAAAGGATTTCTTAATCTCAATTTTAGTTCTTTAGGACATGTTACATTTTATGCACCACATTTCCTTTTATATGGTGTTAATTTAATTTACCATACCATGAATTATTTATACCTTATTTATTTATTATTCAAGGGATATACTAATCTGAACCAAATTATTTTCTTCAAATGGTCTTTGAATCAAGTGTTTTTATGGATTTAAGGGTTCTCATGTCAATCACCCTTCATTGAGGCATGCTTAGATATTATGCACCAATCTTCATTTTTATGGTGTAAATACTACCCTATTGACTTATAATATTATTTTTTATTTTTAAAATTTTAATATTCAATTACATTCATTCTCTTTCTTATTTTAGGCAATGATTTATTTCTTCCCTAAAATATAATAATACTTTCATAACCCAATCTACTTTCGTGAGTTATAATGCTTCTCTTTGAGTTTATTCTTTCATTTTATATGGTATACCCAATTTATATCTTGGGATAATCACTTTTAATTAAAATATTCCTTATTTTTGTAGTTTATTCCTTATTTAAAATTCAACTATGTTTAGAATAATTCATATCCACATAAATGATAGTTTCCCATTCTTGCCCATAATTTTCCTTCCTTCCAATATTCTCCATTTTAATTGAAACCTAATTATGGGTAATAAAATATGACCTTAAAATTTAAATTATTATATTTTAAAAAAAGGAAGTTTCATCATACCTTTTCAGAATGGTGTATTTCAACAAAATTATTTTAAAATAGTTTTATGTCCATGATTATTATTTGGATCTTCCATACCACCTTCATAATTTTTTGGTTATGCATTATCTTTATTTATATCTATTATGTGAAATATTATTCTCATATACCTATTTTATTTTATTTTTATATATTATTCTTATACATATAAAAATTAAAATATCCCTTTCATTTTTTGGTTTATATGTGTTTTTAATTCCTTTTAAAATTTTAACTTTTAATTAAACCCGATTTAAAGGAACTTCCCAATTTGTTGTCTCATGTCAAGAATAACCTACACAAAATATTTTAAAACCGTGAATATATTCTAAAAACCCTCATTTTTTATGGAGAATTGTCTTGGTTCAAAAAAAATTTACATAAAAATAATAATTTCTTTTCTTCTTTAAAAATATTATTTATTTATGAATCTTCACCGAAGTGGTATGTTTTTATTATTTCTTCTCCTACATCCTTATTATGAGTTCTCTATATTTGAAATAAATGTTCAATAATCATGTTTTTTTTAAATATAAACATACTGAATGATTCAATTACTTATTATATTTAGAATCCTTATGATTTTTCCTTCATTTATTCAAAGAATTATAATTATGAAACCCACTTCCTTATCATGGGTTTGATCATGTTTTTAATTTATGTATGGTTCATTTTCCTCATGTGGAATTCATATGTATAATTTTAATTTATGTGTTGGGTAGGTCCAAATTTATATATCCCTATAATTAATTGGATAAATATATATCTTATGATATGTTATGTAAAGGATTAGGGAGTGAAACTAATCCACCATGGGACTTTTTCTACTTTATGATGTTGTTCTTGGGAGTGACACTTAGATTATGTATATAATATCATGTTTTATGTTGTTTCCATATATTTATGATTCCAGGATCTTATGATATAATTTTTTTATGACACATTTCCATTATTATGTTTATGATACCATGTTATGCCTCTTGAATCTTATGTTTTTTTTATTTCCATATTTATTCCCGTATAGGTATTTTTAGCACAATAATTTCCTTATTTATTTTGCCAATGGTATCTTATACAGTTTAAGAAGATCTATGGGAGTTAGGAGAACTATTTTTAGTTTTAAATTATGTTCTTTCTTTATATTTAATATTATTTGTTATTATTCTTAATACTTCAAAGACACTATACCTATAAATACTTGGTTCGTATTTGTTGGAAATATATGTAAAGTATCATGAAATAATATGTGTTTAATACTTGATTCACTATAGTAGATATAAGAGAAAGGTATAATTATTTTTGGAGATTATTATGAAAGAATATTAGTGAAACCCGTAGGGATAAGCCTAATTATTGGATAACATCCTAAAATTTTGAAAATGTTTTGAGTATGTGGTTTTACTGGAAATAAAATCCCTATATAGATACTAGAAGTGGATTTAGGCTCTATTACAGATGTGCCTAGGAGTAATAACCATGAAAATGGCAGATTGGGTGTTAAATCAATTGTCTCCTAGTGAATAAAAAAGAATACTAATTGTAAACCTAGTTTGACACTCCTAGGGGATATACTTTGGTTGATTTCATGATATTTGCAAACCACTCTGAATGATTTATTTTCTGGTTACTTTTAGAGGGTATATTGATAAGAATAAGATAACTCAATTTAAAGTAACCTAGGTTAAACTAACATTGATAAAGTTTGAACTAAAGTAATTACATGATAATGTGATGATATAAAAGGGTAAAAGGTTTTAAGGTTGAATCCCTTCTATGTTATTGATTATGATAATCACCCTATAATGTTAATTGTTCATCACTCGTGTTAACCCTTTTGGTTAAAGTGATGGCTTGAACTAGAAGGAACCAATTTAACCCTATATGTGAGGGATAATGAAATGATTACCTTAGTAATCAACCCATTATAATGGGAGAATATAATGAGAAATCTGGTAATTTTATGAACTAACTATCATGAAACAAGATTAATGATGTAACCATGGTTGAAATCATAATTTCACCAAAGAAGAGAAGGATAGAGACTCCTGAGAATTTAAGTAATGAACTTAATAAAATACAAAATATTCAACCACATTTATTTCAAAAATGTGGGAATAACCACCAAGTTAATTTCCTCAAGGGGACTGGAAAATTCTTTACATGTGAAAGAGGGGGGCATCGAGAAATAAACCACCATAAAAAAATGAATATGTTGTTTAGCATGATGGGAGTGGAAAACATGCATCCAAAAGCACCATTAATGGTTCAATGCCATTATTTGTGGAAAATTTGGGCATTATCCATGCCAATGATCTCATATAAGGACTAACAAAGATGATGAGAATCACCAACCTCCAGGACCAAAAGTAAAATGAAACTATTATGAAAGCACTACTCCAGTTGTGGATCCTGATATTTAAGGTATAGGGACCCTCCCCTCCATAGTTATGATTTATTATTGCAATTTTATTCTATGAACTCTAGTATATCTAAGAAGTTTTATAAGAAAATTAAATCATCAATTTGATGGTTTTACTAATGAGGAAAACTTCTGGTTGTATGAATATTTTATTCCAAGTTGAATTTTATGGGAGTGTACCTTGTGAAAATATCATTTTCCTTAATTTAGATGAATTTAATATGATTCTAGAAATGGGATGATTATCTCCACTTGAAGGAAAAATTATTTGGAATAAAGATATCACATTTTATATAAATATATAATATTCTATGAAAGTGTGATTATGAACACCATTTATAAGGAAATTATACAATGTGAGTATCGATGTCGAATAACTATATAATTATGTATCAAATAGTTAGAAAAAACTCAATATTATGGATAATACTATTCTGAGGAAAAATATATGTTTTTTAAGTTTTAAGGTCGATATCACTCTAGAAATTATATCTCTAGTTGCACCTATCATCAATACACTCTTATATATTATCATCATTAGGTAAAAATTAAAATTATGGGGATATAATTTATTTAATGGGGAAGAAAATAACACACAAGGATTTTGGAAATCATATTATTTCCATGATCTATATGTTTATAATTTTATGTTTTTTTCATATATTTTCAAAGAATTTAAATAAATTAGGAAATAAGTCATACAATATAGGGATTAAACCAATAAAATTTTATTCATTCTTAATAATAAATTACAACAAAATAAATTAAAACTAAATATCACACACCATGGATTATTAATCACCATGGACTAGTACATCCATTAAAAGCACATAAATTTAAAGGGGTAATAGATAGAAAAGATTAAAATCTTCAACACTAAGAGATTTGTGGATCATATTCACCTTTGAGGATTAAAAATAGCTACATAGAACCTATAATGAGTAAGAACATCATGAATGGAGAGAGCATACTTTCATATCTAAAATGAAAACTGTGGAAATGAGAAGTGTGAATGGAATAAGTTTAAAACGATTATATATATGAATGAAATATTGTCGAAACAAATATATTTTTTATAAATATAGTTTTTTTGATTATGGTTATTGTAAATATTTTCATTTTAGATATAGTAATTTTATATACATCAAATGGGTATACTAAAGGCAGGTATTTTTAAAAAAAATCTCACAATGAAATAAAAATATGTTTTTAAAATATATATGTATCTATATATATATGCATTATGAATAAATATTATTATTATTATTATTAAAATATTATATTATTAATATGTAAAATTAAAAAAAATGATATCAACATATTAGTAACGTTAAATTTTAGAAAATATATAATTAATTAATGGTCTTTGTTAAAGTGTATTAAGTGTAAATGTAATATTTATTTTCAAAGAAATATTTTAATCATTATTGTATATTTTTTTCAAATAAATTAAATTGAAACATTTAAAATATTATTATACATGAACTAATATCTCAATATAACTTAAATTATAAATTTATATGAAATTATATTAAGAACACATTGTGTTTAAAAACATTCTTTTTCAGTAAATGTAGTATTATTTATAATTTATATTTTTCGTTTTCAAGATGAATATATAAATTTCATAATTTTAATTTTATAAAATTAAATACATTTTTTAATTAATTATATCAAAATTGTCTTATTATAAATTTCTGATATTTTTCTAGAATAATTTTTTTGTGAATAGTAAAAATATCGATTTTGATAAAAATTATCACTTTTATAATAAAAAATGCATTAAAAGTTTAAGAAACCATTTTTATGTAAAAAATATGTTTAATAAGTGATATAAATATTTTAGAAATATTATTTTGAATTTATAAAACATATGTTTAACATTTTTGAAACTTAAGTAATATTTCACACAAAAAACTATTTTAATGATCGTATATTAAAAATTAGACTTTATAACTTTTATAAATTAAATATAAAAAAATACTATTTTATTTTAAAATTTAAATATTATTTAATAATTTAAATTTTATTTTTAGGCATAAAGATAATATTATTAATATTAAAGTTAATTACTACAATAATGGTGAAATAATATTTTTAAAATGCATTGTATTATTAATACTATGATTTTTTATATAATCAATTAAATTTATATAATGATGAATATAATATTATATTTAAACCTATATATAATTATATTAATATGAATTCAATTGGTAATAAATACTAAATAATATTTAGAACATATAATGGTTAAAATTTATTTTCCTAAAAAAACTATTTTTAGTTATTATATATTTTAATTTAAAATTTTATTTAATATTTTTTATGAAATGAATTAGAATAAATAGAGATAAATTTTGTCTAAAAAGATCAAAATATGGTAGCAGGGATTATAATATATTTTTAAATAATATATAAATTTCTTAGTAAAAAACTAGTTACCAAGGTAAAAATCGAAATGTTAAAATGTAAAAAAATGTGTTAAAAGACTTGAAACATGTTTAAAACTTGTGTATAAATTATTATTTTGGTATTTATAGATTAAATAAAACCCCAAACCCCATTATTATAAAATTTTAGATCCATTTACAAATTAATAGTGTCATGATATCATGTAAGTGTGAAGGGTATTCCCAAAAGTCCCCTTTTCTTCACATATAAAAGGGGATCACTTCCACCCCACCATAGTTACACTTATGATTAAATTTACCATTGAAAATATACCCAAATTAAATATCCTAGAATGAATTTTTACATTTATAATCCCTTGTTCATTATAAGTTATCTTAAGTCCTTATTTCCCAAGAATATCTCTAAGAGAAGATCAAGTATCCAACGTAAGTATTACCTTCTTTGTTATCTTTTCTCCTTAATATTCCCCATAAAAATATATTATATACATAAAAACATAATTAATTTATTATTATTATAATTATATTATATTAAATTAATTTAATAACAATTATTTATTCCTCTCCATCAACTAAGAAAAACAAAAGTGTCATTAGTGTGTTGTGCGGACTATAGCCTCCACAAAGTGATGCCTTTTTTCATTATTGTCATTCATGGATGGTAAAAAGGATAGGATTAATGAATAAATATTATATATATAATATAAATATGATTATAAAATTTCATTATATTAATTTACCATCATTCCCTTTCATTAATTGAGAAATGGTGACATTAATTGTGTGTACATACGGACTACAACCTCGGTGAGAAATATGTAGATTTATCATCATCACCCATCATGGATGTATTTAAAAATATATTTAATATATAAAAATTATTTATGTAACACTATTAATATTATGTATATTATAAAACTATTTTATAGCAACTTCAACCAAGTTCAATGTACATAAGGAGTCATAAAAAATTGATCAAACAACCTCAAGTAACTAACGTTGGTGAGAAAACTATTTTATAAATAAATAACATATGGTGGTTAAAGGACCTTTGAATATGAAATATATTTAAATAAGGTTATTGGGTATATATTTAATGAAAGTAATTTTTTTTGAATTTATGAAAAATTGCAGAATCAATTTGGAACAAGGTAAGTGTTTTCATATCAAAATCCTCTCTTTGAGACATGTTTTGTTTTATGCACTTAATTTCTTTTATTTAGTTTATATACTCTATAATTGAGATATTTTCTTATGAAATAAATTTTATTCCTAGTAATTAGAGTTCAATTTAAAGCTATATATTTAAATATTTTTTTTCTCCTCAAGTTGAAAGTGTTTTCTTGGTCTCAATTCTTATTATTTGAGACATGTTACATTTTATACACCATGTTTCATTTTATATGGTTTTAATTTGATTTAGCAAACCACAAATATTTTATACTTTATTTATTTTTTACTCATGTGATATTATAATCCAAATCATATACTTTTTTTTTCAAATTCCTTCAACTCATGTGTTAGCTGAGTTGTGAGTGTTTTTCTCTCAATCACCCTTCATTGAGGAATGCTTCGATATTAAGCATCAATCTTTATTTTTATGGTGAAAATAATTCCTTATTGAATTATAATATCATTAATTATTTTTAAACTTTTAACCTTCTCTTATATTAATTCTCTTTTTTGTTATGTGATATGATTCATGTCTTCCCTAAAATATTAGGGGTATTTCATAACTCAATCTACATTATTGAGTTATAATGTTTCTATTTGAGTTTCATCTTTCATTTCATATGGTATAACCTATTTATATTATGTTAGAATGATTTTTGATTCAAATATTACTTATTTATAAGTTTTATTCCATCTTGAAAATGAAACTATGTAAACATTAATTCTATTTCCCTTAAATAATGATTTCCCCTCTTTTCTTGTAATTTCCCTACCTGCCAATGTTTTACTTTTAAATTGATAACACAATTATGGGTTATATAATATTAACTTCATAATTACATTATTATATTTTCAGAAGGAAGTTTCATAATATCTTTTATACAATTTGGCATTTAAAAAATATTTTAAAATGGTTTTCATTTCATGATCATTTGTTCGATATTTTATACCTCCTTAGTGACTCGATGGTAATACATTCCATTTCTTTTATCCATTTTATGAAATATTATTCTCATGTACCTCTTATATTTTTGTATATATGTCCCTTGAATATATACCTAGATAAATATCCAATTAATTTTTGGATTTTTACAATTTTTTAGTTCCCTATGATATTCCCACTTTTAAGTAAAGCTGAATTAAAGGAACCTTCCTATTTATTATCTCTTGTAAATCATCACCTCTATAAAAAAAATTAAACCATTAATAGATTATAAAAACCCTCATTATGTAATTGATAACCCTCTTGTATCAATTCTTATTTTATATAAAAATATAAGGTCTTCCCTTATATAAAAATATCCTTTATTTATAAAGCTTCACCCAAGTGGTACGATTTTATTCTGTATTCTTTAAGATCTTTCTCATGAATTATCTATATTCGAACTCAATATTCAAAACCTATTTATTTTTTAAAATATGAACATACCAAATTTATTAATTCCATATGATCTTTGGAATCCTTGTGATTTAGCCTTTGGTGATGCCTTGAATCAAAATTATGAAACCCACTTTTTTCTCATGGGTTTGATCATGCTTATGATTTGTGTATGTTTTATTTTTCACATGTGGAATGCATATGTATAATTTTAATTTATTTTATGGGTGGGACTAAAATTATATATACCTCTAATGAATTGGGTAAATATTTATATCTCAAGAGAAGATATGTAAGGGATTAGGAATTAAACATAATCCCCTTGGGGGTTTGTCCACATTATGATGATGGTATTATGAGCAACCCTTGACTTATGTTTTATTATGATAGTCTTGGGAGTGACCCTTGACTTCTTTTTATGATATCATGGTTTATGTTGTTTAAAAAAATATATTATTCCTTGATCATATGATATAATTTCCTTATAACACATTTCTGTGATAATGGTTATCCTCTTTATGATATCTTTTTATGCCTCATGACTCTCATTTTATGATTTATTTCCATTTTTATTCTGTTATGGGGATTTCTATCTCACTTTATAATTATTTATTTTCCTAAACATATCCAATGAAATTTTCAAAGATTTATAGAATTTAGGAGTACTATGTGGAGTTTTAAATAAAAATTATATTTTTGTGTTTAATATTATGTATTCGTATGACTAATATTCTAATGAAACTAGACCTCAAGATCCTTGGTTAGTATTGTTTGGAAAAGTATATGAATTATCAGGAAATTATTTGTATTTATGGATTGGGTCACTAAAAAATCAATATGCCCAAATCATATTGATGTGTAAATATCTATAAATCACAAAAAAAATCACTCACTATAAAAATCCAGGTAATGATAGAATAAATCATTTTCATTTTTATTAAAATGAATTATATATTTATATTCTTTATAAAAATATTAACTAATTTTTAAATTGAAAATGAAATAGTTTTAACTAAACACTTTTCTTATGAGGTTTTTATTTAAAAGTTTAGTTTCTAAATTTTTTAATTTTAATTTTATAAAATTTAATTTATTTTTTTGAAATAATAATATAAAAATTTACTTAGGGAAAAATTTAGGTGTTTTTCAAAAAATATAGATTTTTTAGTAAATAGTGAAAAATACTGATTTTTGTAAAACTATCATTTATTATTGATAAATTATGTAATTTAAAAATCCTATTAGGATTTGAATTTGATATTAAGTAAAATAATTATTATTTAGTCATATTTAACCTAGTTAATTACATTTAAATCAAACATTTACATTATTTAATATAATTTTATTTTTGGGTTTAAAAATCATTTTTTTGAAAACTGTTTTAAAGTGCCTAATGTTTCTCCATTTTAATTAATTAAAGAAACACATAATGAGTAATTTTTCAAATTAAATGTATTTATTATATATCTATAAATATGAATATAAATTAATATAATGATTATGATTGTTTATAGGGTTAATATAAAATCATCTTATTCTTGAAAAATACATTTCTTGAATAACTGATTTTTTATTGTGTCTATGAGTTTATTTTCAAATTAAATTATTCCACTTTTGTAATATAAATTTGAAAAAATGGATTCCATATTTCTAATAATAATAAATTATGTTATATAATATGTTTAAATTAATTTTTGGTAATAATTAATAGTGAAAACAGTAAAAATCATTTATCGCGGTTAAGCTAAAAACTGATTTACCGAGGGTTAAACTCAAAATATAATGGTTAAAATCAACTAAAAACTTTTATATATTATATTTTATGGAAAATATTTAGACCTTATTACATATAGTGCTCAATAATTGTTTATTTAGATCTTTTTAGCATTTGAAAACTTGGGTATCACTTTTTCATTTCAAAAATTCCAAGTGTGTCATCTCCCCCACTTATAAAAGGCTAGCATCTATCTTCTCTTAATCACACCTACAGAGCCTTTTGGTTTATAAAATAAGTATCCAAATATCATACTTAATTCACTTCCCAAATCCTATAGGACTTGGGTTTATCATAAAACCAATATAGGAAATATTTTGGTGTAAACCTTAAGTGGTTGTCTATAGAAAATATATCGTTCTTAACTGAGATTTTTTTGTTTATTTCTTCTTCCACCTCCTTCAAATATTATTCAACCATTATGAAATAATTATGTAACATCCCAGACCTAGACAGCCACCTGAACAGTGCCGAACGGTTTGGGTGTCACTACCTTAGGCGCACCTCCCCGAACGCCAAAGGCTGCCAACTAGCAGCGAGGGTCTATTAGGTATAGTGGGGAGGCTATACCCTCTAAGAGGATCATAATAAGGGTAATGGTCCAAGTATAATAGTAAATATGCAGTGGAAATAAAGACTCAACAGACTCGAACCAGACCCGCAGAGCGGAAGCATAATCAATATAGATAAATATCGGAAGTAGTAAATGAAACAACAGCAGCGGAAATGAACACAACAGCATGCCAAGAACATGTAACTACAAGTGAAGAGTAAAACATGAATCCATAGCAGGTCATACACAACTGAATATAAAAAGGGTACCAATGGCTAACCAACAGAAGCTACAATAAGCATGCCAATACAGAAAGCAAACAATACAAAGCAACCCAGTTATGCATGACCTCAAGGTCTATACTATCTCCATGCAATAACTAACGCAGCCCAACTCCTGAAGTTGGCCTCTTTCCTGCACGTAAATCCATAAAGTCTACACACGTACCGAAGGGCCCGTGAAGGGTGTGAGACAAATATCAGTAGGATACCACCCAACGGTGCATACCAAATATATGTGTTTAAGCAGTCATGCATTTACAAGGAAAGTCGTAAACTGTACGATGCACAATTAAACACAAACTCCAGTGGTGCTCAACAGCCACCATGGAGCGTCACCTGCTTCGGCCAATGCCAGAATCTCTGTCGTGTAACCTGGAACCACGTGCCACCTGACACCTTGTGTCTCAAGTACCGACGTCCCGAAGGCACGCCCAAAAATAGTAATCGGGCACCATGTGCCTCCTGACACCTCGTGTCTCAAGTACCGACGTCCCGAAGGCACGCCCAAAAATAGTAACCCGGCACCATGTGCCTCCTGAAACCTCGTGTCTCAAGTACCGACATCCCAAAGGCACGCCCATTCCCTGAAGGCTCCTCACCTCCCCTGTGGCTTTCTATGGAAAGCACCACAAACCAAAATACCTAACCGCAACTACGGGGGCATATACCCACGAGAGTGGTCAAAACCAACTCATCACGGAGTATCTCTGTGTGCACACTACTCAAAGTCCCGGTGAGCGGTAATCACCCAAAATAGTCCTAAGCCACCAACACATCTGACACCTCGTGTCCCTGCGACCATGTTTCTCAAGTCCGATGGCATCGCCACCCTAGTAACCTGGGGCATGCCCAACCAGACAGTCGTACTGCCACAAGCCGACGTCCATGACGCCCAATCCCGTGGTCAAAACCACCCATCGAAACCTGGGAAAAGCCCCAACCTGTGATCGACATCACTCAAATGTAACTGGGCCAAGCCCAACACAACCCAAAAGTGTCCAGCAGATGCAATCCAGCAATTTCATATAAAACATATTTAACCAGAAAACATAACCAGGAAAAACAAACTAAATAGTTGAATTACACTACGCAGGGTGTTGTCCCATACCAGCACCGAGGTCTTAAATGCCTATAACAATTTATAACAGACTTTAACAAATTAAACTAAACAGTTTATAACATTCATATTTCGATTAAAACCATTTTGGTGCTCCACGGCCAAAATGCCCCGATGAGCAACGACCCCTCACCCGGCCCAGCTCACGCAAAATGGTAACCGGACATACCCAAAATCATCCCAGAGGTCCAATAAGCAATACAGTATGAAAATGCAGATAAAACGGGTCCCGCTCAAAATACCTGAAAACGCACCGAAGGCCGCATCACCCAAACAACTACGAAAACACAAAAAGAGGTATGCACCACCTACCTGAGACTCGCACGATGCTACTCCTCCTGTAACACCCACCAATTCGGTCTAAAACGCAGTAAATCTAAAAAAGATTCAAAACCACTCAAGGGATATAACTCGTTCTATAATGAAAATCAGACAAAATGGTCAAATAGGAATCGAGGCCTTTCTGAGGGGGTTCCAACGCACTAATCAGAGCTCGAAACGGGTCTCGGACGGACGATCGGGAGGAGAAAAGGGGTTCGACCGGCCTGGTTCGCGTATCCGGGCAGAGGAGGGGTGTTCTGCCTTAAAAACGAGGCAACTTCCCCATTTAAGCAAAAAAAGGAAGTAAACGGCGTGTACTTTTGGACTACACACCGTGTATATTTCATTTAACTGTTCAAAAGATGCCTAATTCTGCCGACTTACTTTCCGAACCTGCCGACATGAGTACACGGCGTGTAACTCTAGGTACATGGCGTGTACTGGGGTCCTCTTCTCTTCCTCGCCGACATACCCACACGACATGTATATCCCTCATACATGTCTAGACTACACGGCGTGTCCAAAGGGAACACGGCGTGTCCCTGGTTCTTACCCGGCCAACGGCCTACACGCCATGTATGGCCTCACATGGTCGGGGGTCTACACGGCGTGTTCAAAACTACACGACGTGTAATAAGAAACTACTACACTTCACCACACGGCATGTACTCGGTGAGCACACGGTCGGCCACTCGCCTAGACATAAACGGCGTGTACTCAAAGTACATGGCGTATAGTCTTGAAATTTCCAGAAACTCTACATTTTCTCCAGTTTCCTCAGAAACCAATCAAAAATTCAAATAGGGTCGGGATTTTGACCCGTTCTGAAAACCTAGGTTCTTACAAACTTCCCACCTTAACGTATCTCATCCCTGAGCTACCAACGAAACCAGGAGATGGCACCGAACACGTTCTCCTAGTTAAACAACCGGGACTACCCCGGTCTCAAATGTTCCGGCTAAATTCCTCAAGGGGATCCCCACATTAGGAATTGCCTTACCCGGTATCAACCAAACAAAACGTAAAGCAAACACGGTTTACTAACCTGTTTTCTAGATTGAAAATCCTCCTGTGACGTATCGTCACCCCTGCACCTCATTGGTGCTCCTATGTCGCTTCTGACACCCAAATTATCCCGCACCGCATCGGTGTCCGCCTCTACGAGGTCCTGGTGCCTAGAACCTCAAGTAACCTGCATCCACGATGCCCCGATTCCCATGGAACCTCATGTAACCCGCATCCATGATGCTCCGATGCCCACGGAACCTCATGTAACCCGCATCCATGATGCCTCGATGCCCACAGCACCTCATGTAACCCACATCCATTATGCCCCGATGCCCTCGGCACCTCATACATACATATATATATATATACATATATATATCACGCACCCGAGATAGTGCCAACCCACTGGCTAGCATCTAGTCAGTCCACAAAGATCATGTGCACCTCGTGCACCCAAAACAGACATACCACTACAGGTCATGCCAAAAAGGAAACATGAAGATCACGGTCACACTGCGGTGTACCTCTAACTGTCATCGGCTCACTGGCCTGCTCAGCCTCTGGCAGCTCCACGGCGTGCACTTGGCCTGAAACACGGTTGCCTGACGCCTGACCTCCTGATGCTACTCCAGTCTCCAGCCACTGACCCCTCAGCTGGGTACCACTGTCTCTGTCACAACCTTCGTGCACAGCTGAACCTCGACTACCTTGTCCGGGTACCGTACCTGAACCAACTCCAGACGCTACAGTCTATCTTGGTCCCTGCCTGCCAGCTATCTGAGAAGGCTTCCTGCAAAACCTCTCCAGATTCCCGTCTTTTCCACATGTCCAGCACTCCTTCAGAGGCCTACTTCACTGAGCCCGAACATGTCCTGACTTCCCACACTGGAAGAAAATCACCGAAGAACTACCACGAGGTGGTCTAGCTGAATCCCCGACCTGACTGCCCTGCTAGAACTCATCTCGTCCTCGCTTCATACTGTCTGAACCATCACCTAAAGCTGTATTCATGCCCAACCGAGATTTCTCTCTCTCGTTGCCCTCATCTATGAGTGCCTGATTCACCGCCTCGGAGAAGCAACCCAGCCTGAAAATGTTCACCTGGACCCGAATGGCGTGTCGTAAGCCATCCTCAAAGCACCTCACCCTACCTGCATCATCTCTCACCATACCCAGTGAAAAATGGGACAACTCTATAAAGGTAGTTTTGTAGTCCATAACGGACATATCTCCCTACTGAAGACTCAAGAACTCCCGATCTCTCTCTGCCCTCAACGTCTCTGGGTAGAAGTGCTCAAATAACCTGCCCTCGAAGTCCTTCCAAGCCAGTCCCTCGTGCCTACGAGCCTGTACCTGTACATCCCACCAACGCTTCGCAGGTTCTCTCAGTATGTATGTAGCCAGCTTGACCCTCCGCCTTGGAGGCGTCTCGAACTACTCGAAGATCATCTGTATGCTCTCTATCCAGTTCTCAGCAGTCTGCGGACCACCCTCACCCTGAAAAAGCGGCGGGTGTTGCGACTGGAACTCCTGCATCAGATACGCCAAAGAATTCTATGTACCATGCGCGCCTCCATCAAGCCCCTACAAGACACATACCAGGATAGCTCGGAGATGCTCGTCGAGCCATGGCCCGAACGATGCCAAACCCGGTTGTTGTCCTGCCTGCACTAGATCCTGAAACTGTTCCTGTCCCTGAGCCTGTACCTGGGGCATGTGCTCTGCCTGTACCGAATTCTGGCCCTGATCCTGCGGCACTGTATCATCTCCTGCCTGACGCTCCATCGAGCCGTGAAGGAGTAACCTGCAGAATACCATAAATAGTCAGAGAGCCCATGTATATATATAACAATATATTCTACACAGATAAGGAAATCAGTAAAAGGTAGTGCATAAAAACTACCATTACCCCCCCCCCCCCCCTCACCACAACCCATCCCCACAGCATCCCGGCCTCATGGCCTCCTTACCCGCTCAACAGAGCCAAGTATCAATAGTACCTCGGGTCATGCCCGTCCCGACAACTCACGTTGCCTCAAACCGATGACTGTGTCACCCAATCCTGACAGTTACACTACCTCAATCGTAGTACCTGCCTGCTCTCATAAGAGTCAGACCCAAATATCCTGCAACATGCAATTCTAAAAAAGATAAAGCATGACACACTCATTTTCACAACTAGCAGTTCTATCAGGAATTTCACCAATTCACATTTTAAAGCATATAAAGCATGGAATTTGATATTTCATTCACATGGAATTATCACTTCACAAAGCATACGTGCAATTATGAAATTGAAATACCCTAAAAATGTACATATCGAAGCCAAGAAAAGTAGCTTTTCCATACCGGGCCAAGGTCCAATTCTATCTTACCACACCGGGTCAAGGGTCACATATCACAATCAAGAACATCACACACCAAGTGAGCCACCAAGGTGGAAATCATATAAACTATAATCTGAGCAAAAGCAAACAGCAGTTCCCACCTACGGCAACTAGGTCCATCCCTCGTACCTGGGGCTGCAGGCACCCAAGCACAAGCTAGACACCCAGTACCTGTAACAAACTATCTCCAGTCTACCATAAAACCAAATAGTAAAACCAGCAGAAAGAAATGAGAAGCCTAAAACTCATTAGTATCCAGTAAAACACTGCTACTAAATCCCTGTCAAGAACTCCTCTGATACCACTTTGTAACATCCCGGACCCAGCCAGCCACCCGAACAGTGCTGAACGGGTCGGGTGTTACTACCTTAGGCGCACCTCCCAGAATGCCAAAGGCTGATGACTAGCAGCGAGGGTCTATTAGGTATAGTGGGGAGGCTATACCCTCTCGGAGGATCATAATAAGGGTACTGGTCCAAGTATAACGGTAAAGATGCAACGGAAAGAAAGACTCAGTAGACTCGAACCAGACCCACAGAGCGGAAGCATAATCAATATAGATAAACAGTGGAAGCAGTAAATGAAACAACAGCAGCGGAAATAAACACAACAGTATTCTAAGAACATGTAACTACAAGTGAATAGTAAAACATGCATCCAGAGCAGGTCATACACAACTGAATATAAAAAGGGCGCAAATGGCTAACCAACAGTAGCTACAATAAGCATACCAATACAGAAATTAAACAAAACAAAGAAACCCAGCTAGGCATGACCTCAAGGACTATACCATCTCCATGCAATAACTACTGCAGCCTAGCTCTTGAAGCTGGCCTCTTTTCTGCACGTAAATCCATAAAGTCTACACGTGTCCCGAAGGGACCGTGCAGGGTATGAGACAAATCTTAGTAGGATACCACCCAACGGTGCATACCAAATATATGTGTTTAAGCAGTCATGCATTTACAAGGAAAGAAGTAAACTGTACGATGCACAATTAAACACAAACTCCACTGGTGCTCAACAGCCACCATGGAGCATCACCTGCTTCGGCCAACGCTGGAATCTCTATCGTGTAACTCGGCACCACGTGCCACCTAACACCTCATGTCTCAAGTACCGACATCTCGAAGGCACGCCCAAAAATAGTAACTTGGCACCATGTGCCTCCTGATACCTCATGTCTCAAGTACCGACGTCCCAAAGGCACGCCCAAAAATAGTAACTCGGCACCATGTGCCTCCTGACACCTCATATCTGAAGTACCGACGTCCTGAAGGCACGCCCACTCCCTGAAGGCTCCTCACCTCCCCCATGGCTTTCTACGGCAAGCACCCCCAACCAAAATACCAAACCGAAACTATGGGGGCCTCTACCCATACGAGTGGTCAAAAGCACCTCATCACGGAGTATCTCTATGTGCACACTACTCAATGTCCCAGTGAGCAGTAATCACCCAAAATAGTCCTAATGCACCAATACATCTGACACCTCGTGTCCCGGCGATCATGTCCCTCAAGTCCGATGGCATCGCCACCCTAGTAACCTGGGCCATGCCCAACCAGACCATCGTACTGCCTCAAGCCGACGCCCAATCCCGTGGTTATAACCACCCATAGTAACCCGGGAAAAGCCCCAACCAGTGATCGACATCACTCAAGTGTAACCGGGCCAAGCCCAACACAACCCAAAAGTGTCCAGCAGATGCAATCCAGCAATTTCATATAAAACATATTTAACCAGAAAACATAACTAGGCAAAACAAACTAAACAGTTGAATTACACTATGCAAGGTGTTGTCCCATACCAGCACCGAGTTCTTAAATGCCTCTAACAATTTATATCAGACTTTAACAAATTAAACTAAACAGTTTATAACATTCATATTTCGATTATAACCCTTTTGGCGCTCCCCAGCCAAAATGCCCCAATGAGCAACGACCCCTCACCCAGCCCTGCTCACGCAAACTGGTAACCGAACATACCCAAAAGCATCCCAGAGGTCCAATAAGCAATACAGTATGAAAAGCAGATAAAACGGGTCCTTCTCAAAATAACCGAAAACGCGCCGAAGGCCGCGTCACCCAAACAACTACGAAAACACAAAAAGTGGTATGCACCACCTACCTGAGACTCGCACAATGCTACTCCTCCAGTAACACCCGCCAATTTGGTCTAAAACGCGGTAAATCTATAAAAGATTCAAAACTGATCAAGGTCTATAACTTGTTCTATAATGAAAATCATACAAAACGGCCAAAGAGGAATCGAGGCCTTACTGAGGGGGTTCCAACGCACTAATCAGAGCTCGAAACGGGTCTCAGACAGACGATCGGGAGGAGAAAAGGTGTTCAGCCGGCCTGGTTCTCATATCTGGGCGGAGGAGGGGTGTTCTGCCTTAAAAACGAGGCTACTGCCCGATTTAAGCGGAAAAAAAAAGAAAGTACATGGCGTGTACTTTTGGACTACATGCCATGTATATTTCATTTAACTATTCAAAAGATAGCTGATTCCACTGACTTACTTTCTGAACCTTCCGACATGAGTACACGGCGTGTACCTCTAGGTACACGGCGTGTACTGGGGTCCTCTTCTCTTCCTCGCCGACATACCCACATGCCATGTATATCCCTCATACATGGCTAGACTACACGGTGTGTCCAAAGGGAACACAGCGTGTCCCTGGTTCTTACCCGTCCAACGGCCTACATGCCATGTATGGCCTCACATGGTCGGGGGTCTACACGACGTGTTCAAAACTACACGTCGTGTGGTAAGAAACTACTACACGGCACCACACGGCATGTACTCGGCGAGCACATGGTTGTCCACTTGCCTAGACATACACGGTGTCTACTCAAAGTACACAGTGTCTAGTCTGGAAATTTCCAGAAACTCTGTATTTTCTCTAGTTTCCTCAGAAACCAGTCAAAAATTCAAACAGGGTCGGGATTTTGACCCGTTCTGAAAACCCGGGTTCTTACAAATTACACCAATATATACTATATAATTACATTTTATTATATTAATTTAATAAATTATATTCATCTCATGTACTATAAAATGGGAAATGAAACTATTGTTCGTGTATATGGTGGACGATAACCTCACAAACCGATGTAATTTGTCTTCCATAACCACCTCTTATAGCTTTTTATAATGACGGATTTAAATTATATATATTATATTTTTAATATAATTATACATTTATAACCATATTATCACATATACCTTCTTACTTTTCATTTTGTAGGAGATATGAAAATGTCGCTTGTGTGTATGGCGGATTACTGTCTCGCGAAGTGATGTGGTTTATTTTTCACTAACACTTTTCATGGAAGGTAATAAGGATAAATTAAATGAATATATGAGATATATATGAAATAACAATTTTATTAATGAGATATTTATCATTCTAATAATATAATATTTCATTTTATTTCTTACCTTTCCACTCACTAAAAAATGATAATGTCATTTGTGTGTTCGTGCGGACTACCGCCACCACGAAGCGATGGGTTTATTTTTTAATCCCCACATCACATGGATAATATATATAAGTTTATTTAAAAAAACAATTTGTTATTTATTATATTATTATCATTCTCTAAATATATGATAATACTTACCTTCTTTTCATAATGATTATTGAAAAATAGATACGTTACTCATGCATATGTATGGTCTATCATTTCTTTGATTATTAAGTAGTTTATTTTTCATAAAAATATTTAATGGTTTATTTTAAAAGTATATTTTTTTTATAAATATGATAACTATTTAATTATTATTATTCTTTATATGATTTAATAATGACCTCCTTGACTATAGTTAGCCTAACGGAGTCATTTTTGATACATAAGTCCAATATCATCAAAACATTTAAAGTAAATTTAAATGATTAACTTATTGTTTATATAACAATAAAATATAAAATAAAATTAATAATAAACTTGAAAATATTCTTAACAAATTAATTATTAACATAATTTTATTTTTCATGAAGATAAAGAACATATGGTACAAGTTATACTCTTGTTAGAGGACTTTATTTTAAGAATGCTCTTTTAAAGTTTCCCTTACAACTCTTTTTTATTCCATTTCTTTATTTTTTTTAAGGATTTTATAAATGTACTTATATGGACATGAAAGTTTGATAAAGGAAATTGTTTTATTTCTTTAAAAGGTTTTT
This sequence comes from Viscum album, assembly GCA_963277665.1. NCBI lineage: Eukaryota > Viridiplantae > Streptophyta > Magnoliopsida > Santalales > Viscaceae > Viscum > Viscum album. Next base: position 1,841,371,525 of record OY728132.1, on the reverse strand, counting down.
ATAAAGAAATATTTTTATGGAATGCTTTAGTTTCTTTATTAAAAAAAAGGAATGTTTTATTTGAACATATATGATGACAATAACTTTTTCCACATCGATAACTGTGATTTGGTGTTTGGATTCCTTTATAAGATTTAATTTCTTTTCCTTCAAAGAAAACCCCTATTTCCCTTGTTCTATGTATTTTTGGTATTGAAATTTTTTTTAAAATTGTGTGGATATTTCAATATCCATAAATATTTTCTTATGGGTGAAAATAATATTTTAATAGTGTAATATTGAAAATTGAAATCTTTTATGCGTAATGATTATGTTATGGTTCTTGGGAATTATTTATGATTATGGATGATTCCATTATAAACCATTTTTTTTTGTTTTATGATAAACCAAGGATAAGTGGTTATGTTATAAACCAAGTATGTGGGGTTACATTTTTATCCAAGGATGGGGGGGTTTGCGATATCCCGCCAATGCATTGGGTATAGAATTTGGCCTTATAGTTATTCTATTTTTAAGTTTGATATGGATAATGAAGTCTTAAGATACATATATGTTTTATATATGATTTATATGGGTTTTAGGGTAATAATATGATTTCTAAAAAGGTAATAAATGAGCTTATTTTCTAAATAAATTATTTTATACATCTTAAGGGTGAAAATTATAACTTTATAATACAGTTTTCATGACTTTAATATTTTTTTAAAGAAACCTTTATGATTTTTAGTTTCACTTTAATTTTTTATATGAAATATTTTATGAAAATATTTTTACAGATAAGGTTATCTATTGTGTAAGAAAATGCTTATTTTGAACCTAACACTAACTTTGAAAATCTAAATTTTTATAAGTAATCAAAGACTAATGGGTTTCTTTATTTTATTTTATGTCCCTAAATGAGATTTTTTTATCATTATATGTTTCTAAAAGTTTTTTATAGGGTTTAATAATGGGTATGGTAAAGGAAGAAGTTACGTTAAAAGTTGTAAAGATTTTTTATGCAAATAAAACTTGTTTTATTTTAAAATCTTTATGTTATGGAAAAATGGATACTGAATAGATGTGTCCTCTTTGTAATATATGGTTTTTTATGTAAGATTTATATCTTAATTATCTAAAAATATAAACCTAAAAGTTATTTGGGAAAATAATGTTAACTATACTCTAAATACACTATAATATGTAATGTTTAAGGTTGTTTACTTATAGTTACTATCATAGAAAAGGTTTAAATGATTTTAGAGGTTAGTATAATGTTAATAGCATTCCCTTGAAAGTTTTTACTTTATGGTTAAGTTAAAATGATATATAATTTGAATATTACCATGTTTTTGTATATAAACTATGTCTTTTCCAAATGGTTTTCTATAGATAAATAAGGAACATGAAGTAGGAAGGCATCGAGGGGATGATATCCTTCCAAATCAGTAGCCTATTATGGTTGGAATTGGAACTGATTAGTTTTTTATTGTTATGTATTAGTTGAAACAAGATATAAATGGACGTGTAATTCATTATAAATAGAAACTAGGTCCACCACAGAGTAACATGTTGATATTGGAACATTTTATGTGATAGAACCCTCATATATTCAGTGGATCTTCTATCCCTATGGTATTTGGAGGATTTATTAAATCCGAAGAAAAGATATATGAAGTCATGGGATATATAGATAACTAAAATGTAACTATTTCTATTTAACACTTTCAAGGTGAATTAGACCACTAGTGGTCAATGGTTATGAATATCATAGAAAGGGAAGAGACTGATTATATGGAATGGGATTAATTTAAGAATATTTTCCTTGAGAAATATTTTAATAAGATTTTTCGACTTAGTTTAGAAAAATAATTCTTGGAATTAAATAAAAGGGATAAAGATTTTGTGGCTATATGTAAAAAAAAATTCACCCATCTAGCAAGGTACATCCCAAAATTTATTTGGGATCATGATAGTAAAATTAATCTATTCTAATCATGATTGAAACCAAGATATCAAAGGTAATTGGCTTCCTATGAATTCATAAACTATGAGAAACCTATTTGATGTGATAAGAAGGTAGAAATTGAATTTTTTTTACGATCAGGTATTCTATGAAAACTACCAAAAAAAGAGATTTAAGTGGCATGAAAATAATAAAGATAAAAAAGAAAAATAGAGTGGTAAAATATTTTTTTACAACTATGGTTGATGTTAGGCCATCGAATGAATTAGTGATAGTATGTTAGTGGTTTTTTTGATTTATTACACTAACCTGTTTGAATCTAGATATTTATATTCCTTCATTTCTGATAAATTTATAATAAAAATGGAAATATCATCTCATGAAAGGAAGATAGAACTTTTGCTGAAAACTTCAGGTGGAAATATTAAAGAAAAAATGATTTATAGGGACTTTACTATTGTTATTAGTGGGTTAGTATTTCATGTAAATCTAGTTGAACTACCCATAATAGAGTTTCATGTTATTCTTAGTATGTATTGGCTTTAAATTTATCTTTCTAAGATATATTTTATAGTCAATAATGTTTTATTCAATTATTTAATACCTTGGATAACCTATCGAGAAGCTAAATATTTGATTAGAGATGGCAGTGAATGTTACCTACCTCATATTTTTGAAAAGAAATAAACTATTTAAATAAGTGATATTCTAGTAGTGAAAGAATACATGGGTTGTTTTTCTAATGATTATACTAGTTTTATTACTGATGGGGAGGTTGAGTTTACTATTGACTTATTACCGAATTCTAAGCCCATTATTAATCCCCCATATTGAATGGATCAACTAGAACTTCGGAAATTTAAAAATCAGTTGAAAGAATTTCTTGATAAAGGTTTAATTTGTCTTGGTACTTCCCCAGGGTGAGCTCTTATTTTATTTGTTAAAAATAAAGACTGTTAAATGATAATTTTCATTGATTATTGAGCTTTGAATAACATAATTGTTAAGAAAAAGTAACATTTTCATCATATCGATGATTTTCTTATCAACTCCAGGTAGATCAATATTTTTCAAAGGCTAATCTAAGGTTTGGGTACATCTATTGAAGGTAAAAGAGGATAACCTTTAAAATAAAGTGTTTTATAAAAGATAAAATCATTATGAGTTTTTAATTATTCCCTTTGGTTGGTCCAATACACCAGTTGTATTTATGGATCATATGATTAAATTTTTCCATGAATATTTAAATAAGTTTATGTTTGTGTTTATTGATGATATGTTGGTATATTCTAAAATTCATGAGCATAATTAAAGACACCTGAGGATTGGTTTACAAACCTTAAATGAAAATAAACTATATGGGAAATTTAGTAAGCGTGGATTTTGGTTGCAACTAATTTATTTCATTGGAAAAATTGTTTCTAAATATGAAATAACTATTGGCCCTATTAAAAATAAAGTTGTTGAAGAATTAAAAGGACCTAAAAATTTTATAGAAATTGATACTTTTCTTGGATTATTTGGATACCACTATCAGTTTATTAAACAAATTCTCAGTTATCTTGCCCTCGGACTAATATAACTTGAAAAGGAGTTAAATTCATCTGGTTGAATTAATATGATGATTGTTTTCAGTAATTGAAAAAAAATTAGTGAATTTTTTAGCTTTGGACCTTCTCTCTATAAATGGTAAATTTTTCATCTATAGTGATTCTTCATTAAAATTACATGGTTGTGTCCTGGTGCGTAATGATCAGGTAATTTCTTATGCTTCATGTAAACTAAAAACTCATGAGTTAAATTACCCTACACATGATCTGGAATTAATTTTTATGGTCTTTTATTTAAAAATTTAAAGTAATTATTTTTATAGAGTAAATTATGAAATATATATTGATCATAAAATTTTGAAGTATATATTCACTTATAAATAATTGAACAAGAGATAGAGAAAATTGCTAGAACTGATCAACAATTATGATTTCATGATTAATTACCATCTTAGAAAAGAAAAAAAAGTGAATAATGATTTGAGTTAGAATAATAACTTTATATTAACCATGTTGTATTTAGAACATGGACCATTGGTTAATGATTTGATAAATTTTGGCCAACAATTTTTGGATGTAGGGGAATAATATTCTTTGTTTCAGGTTTTAGTGTAGTCTAATTTCTCAAAAATAATTAGCCAAGCTCAAAAGGTGGATCATGTTTTGAAAGAAAAATTAAAATCTGTTAAGAATAGTAAATTTCCTAAGTTTAATGTTGATGAATAAGGTGTTATTAGATTTGTAAAAAGATTATTTGTGACTTGTTATTTCTATTGGAAGAGATATTTTTTTATTAAAGATCATATTTCTCCATTTTTCATTCATCCTAGAATCACTATGATGTACCAAAACCATTGGAAATATTATAGGTGGGATGGTTTGAAAAGATATATTGCTGACATTGTAATGAAATGTTTAACTTTTCTGTAGGTTAATCTAAATGATAATTAATAAATATAATTATTCAACCTTTTCTAGTGTAGTAGTGGAAATGGGAAAATATATCAATGGATTTTGTGGTGGGATTTCCAAATACATCTCAAGGTAAAAATTTGATTTGGGTTATTATTGATCAATTAAATAAATATTCACATTTCTTTCCCATTCAAGATACTATGTATTTAGATCATATTTCTCAACTATATCTCAAGGAGATAGTAAAGTTACAAGGATTTCCTATCTTCATTATTCCTAACCATGATCCTAGATTTACTTATAATTTCTAGTAAGTACTTCAGAAGTCATTAGGTACTAAATTAAATTTCAATACATATTTTTATCCGCAAAATGATGGTTATTATGAGTAGATGATTCATAACATGGAAAATATGATTTTTTCAATTTGAATGGATTACTAGTGAATTTGTGATCAAAATATTTATATAGTTGATTTTTCTTATAATAATACTATTCATTATAGCATAAAAATAGCACCATTTGAGGCATTATATGGAGAGTGGTGCCAGACATCAGATTTTGAGGATAAAGTAAGAGAAAGGAAGTTGATGGGACTAGAGTTGGTAGAGGAAATGGCTGATAAGGATCGGTTGATTTAGTAATATATGAGGATGAATCGGAGCAATTAGAAAAATTATTCAGATACCCATAAGAAATATCTTTCTTTTGAAGTAGGTGGTCGTGTTTTTCTTAAATTATCTCTATGGGAAATTGTTATGCACTGTGGTAAAAAGGGGAAGTTAAGTTGTCACACCCTAGCCCCAGTTTTCCTTTATTTTCATTATTTTTATTTATTTATTGGTGTTTGATATTTCGATTGAGGTTCGGGTTGAGTTCCCATTAAAAAAAATTGAGTTTTGGAGGTTTTGGGTTGTTTTTGCTATGTGCATGGATATTCTGCATGTTTTAGGGAGAAACCATGCGGCTATTTAAGGAATAGGGTGTTTCCAATTCATTTTTTATTGTATAGTCTGTTTTTTATGACATGTGCATGTTTTGGCCCAAACTATGTGACCCAAAGCTGTAATTGTGTAGCCTATGGTGGTGTCTGAGACAAGGCGAATAGATTACAAACTGTTAGTAGAAAGCATGTGAAAAGTGTACGGAAGGATCTAGAATTTTTAAAAACCCATTTTTCATGGTTGTAACATGGTTTATAAAATTTTTCAGCTAGTTCATGTGTGTTTCTCTTTCTTCTAGTCAAGTGTGCACAGTTGGCCCACTGTTTGGAAAATTGTGCAGCCAAACCGTTCACCTTACCCAGATTCTTAAAATTTTGAAACTCTAATTCTACCCCTCTTATGTTTTACCCCTATTTTAGTTTTCCCCTCCCATTCTTGTCATAGGCACACTATCGGGGCTTCCAAAACCATCCTTCCTTACTCTTATTCCATCATTGAATCTTCTTCAAGGTTCCTAGGTGAGTTTTATTTTGTTTTTGGTCAATTTCATCCTCTTCTTCCCTCACTCTCTTGGTTTATTAGGTCTCTCTTGGTAGTTTTATCTCTTTTTTGAACACTATAGGTAGATAAGTGGTGTTTTCTTATGCTTTCATAGATTTCAGGGTGTGGGGTTTCTCCTTGGGCTTAGTTATTCCTTCCCCTAGAGTTTTTTCATATTGGTACATCCTTGAGGTACGTGTCTCTATTCCTTTCTAGAAAATTCCTTTTGATGATCGGGTGTTTATAATAAATTTTAAAATGTTTTATTCATGTTTTTAATGTATTTTTAATAATTTTTGTGGTGTTTTTATGTTAGAAAATTGATGAAAATGGGTTTCCAAATAATTTCTATAATTATACATATATTTTTATGCATTAAAGGTGTTTAATAAAATGAAAATTGGTCTTTAAAAAAGAAATTGTGAATTTTTGGATTGTGTTTAGTCTTTGTTTGATCTTCATAGTTTTGTTTACTTTTGAAATATAGCATTGTGTGTGGTTGTGGTTTCTCTTTATGGTTTGGTGCTTATGTGTGGATCTTGGTGTTGGGTTTTAATGCTATTTGTGATTCTTTGATTAGAACCTAATGCATTATTATAAGTTTCATATATGTAGTCCATTTTATATGGGAATATCCATAGGTTAATGGGATGCACATATGGATAGGCACACCCATGAAAATGGACTTCCATAAAAATATCCTCTTTAAACCCCATTTTTTCAAAACACCCTTCTTCTATTTCTTTCCCTCCTCTACTCCTTCCTATAAATGCTTTTCTTAACAACTCCAAATGTTCTTTAAATGGATTCTTGGTTTCTAAATGAATTCAAATGTGGTTTTGAAATGTATTTTTAAAATCACATCCTATTTGGAACCCTGAGATGTAATTTGGTAACTAAACAGAAATAAAGTCCCATTTGGAATCTTGTAAGCATAAATTTTGTTTTTATATTGGTTTTTGAAATTGTTTGAGTTGGATGGTATTCCAATTAGAAATGGTTTTATAATTGTAAATATAAAGACTAGTTGGAACTTTATGATGTTCTGAAAATTAGAATTTAAAACCCATATGACATGTAGGGTTAGTTGGAACCTTTTAGGGTTTGATGTGTGATGGTAACCCCTATAGTCATCCTTATGATGAGAGGGCATTCACATAGTTGGTTTCAGGTGTTGGGTATGGTATGCACTGTGGCATATATTATTTGATTTAATGGAAAGTGTGTGATAACTATCCCAATTTTCTTTATACGATTATCAGGACATTCAGGGACACCATCTAGAGGGTTGGGTGATGGTTATTTTCTAGTCTTGATAAGATGGATTGGAACCCCCTGGATAGAGGATGGGCCAAGTGGGATTTTCCACTAGTGAGGCAAGTTTAGAGAAAACGGGTTGGTTATTGACTATGGAGTTTCACCATATTCTAGAAAGTGGGTCTAAACTAATTATATCCATGGATTTATTCTAGGGATTTTTAGAAAATTCCCATGATTTCATATGTGTGCATTCCTGTTTTATTTTACCACACTTTGATTAAAATTTATTTTAGTAGTTGTTTGTTTACAATTGTATTATTCTGTTATTTTTGGTCTTGTGGGATATTCCTTTCCTGTTGTTTTTATTTAAAATTATCCTTTATTTTATGAATTATTTGGGTTATTATCCTACATGTTTTTTGGTCTTTAGGCTGGGTTTAAAAATGAGAAAATGTTTTAAAATGAAAAACTATTTTTTGTTCTCAATGTGGAATTTTTGGAAAGTGGTGTTGCTTATTTTGAAGATAAAAACCTTATTTTCTTAAATGTATTTCAAACTTGAGTTTTTGGACTCCTTTTGGAAAGGACATGAATGGATTTTATGGTAATTTTCTAGTGAGATGTTTATGATCAAACCCTACTTATGCCACTTAGTGTCAATAGACCCGAGTTATTTTGTAGGTTTAGTTTTACTCAAGTTTTCTTGTAGAATGGGATGGTTTTCATGTATGATGTTGACCAAGAGGTCACATGGAGATCATTTCTGGTTCCAATATGGTTTTATTTTTTCTTTAGTTTTCTATTTTGTTCCACTCTAATTGTATCTGTATATTTTTTTAAATTTATTTTATTCAGTGGATTATGATGTGTACTCTATCTTGTTTGTTTATATCTATTTACTATTTGGTTAAATCATTTCCATATAGATTATATTTGATTTAGGGAACTAGTTTCCATCCCAAGAGGATAGGGAATGCCTCTCGGTCCTTGTCATGGGTTGGATCAAGTGATCGATTCGGGGTCGACCCAAATTGGTTTGTGACAAAATGGTATTAGACCAACTCTTTTTTATTTGGGGAATCATGTATTTTGGACATTATAATGTCAATACTCAATAGTTAGGTATAGGAAGAGCTTCATGAACTCTTGACCATCTTGAGCCTTGAGTTTCCAATGGTATCCTGGGACTTGATCCTTTTTTTGGATTTTTTGATTTATATCGTTGGTTCTTGTTTGGATTGTGTAGTTGGGGAATGACAATGGAAGTGGACTGGTTCTACATGTTGTTCTTGCATGGAGTAGTGACCCATGTGGATTATGAGTGCATGACTCAAGATAATTAGAGTGGTTGGCTCTTGTTTGGGGCATGGTCTTCTAAACTATATGGTTGGGTTATGGATAGCCACTTGTTCCCTATTTCCAGAGTTTTGGTATGAGTTATGCTAATGGTTGATTTTGGTTAGAATGAGTGTATTTTGAAAGAAAAATGGTTTTAAAAAATGGTTTTTAAAAATGAAAATGATTTTGGTACATGGTTTAATTTTAAAATTAAGATTTTTTTGTTTGATTCAAATTCAGGAATGAGTTTTGGTATCTTGAAAAGTGGCCTTAGAATAAAGTGATTTTGAATTTTGTAACAAAGATTATGGTTCTTGAAAGAGTATTTTTTTTATTTATTTTATTATATTTGGTTTATAATATTGGTGTTTTTTCTTGTTATATTCTTTCAGTTTAATTTTGATTATATGTTGATTAGGTTTTGTATTTCTTATATAGAGTATGCCAACTAGAAAGATCTCAAATGTTTCTAGTGAGTCTCTTATAGTTTTTGATCCTACCTAAAATCCAAGTGGGTAGTATATTCAATTTCTTATCAGTTTATTTTGGTTTTCCATGGTTATTGGGGTCCATTGGAAGTTTTGGAAAAGATTGGTGAATTATAAGGTGTTTTCAAGTCTTTGGGAACTCCCGAATCTGTGAGGGTAATATTTGATCAGGGTTTTTTTGAGGGTATTATTCTGGATCGGTGTAAGGTGATAATTCCATCATCATGAAAGTTGAGATAACTTATAAACTATTTAAGATAAATTTTATCATATGTTTTATATTTGAGGAGTTTAAGGTATGTAAATTGGTATATCCCTTTAGTATCCAACAAGGTTAACAGATGGTGAAAGTATATGTTAACCATTTCAAAGAGCTAGTTTCTTTATATCCGAAGGTAGAATCAAAGGATTGGTTAAAATATACTATAGTTTTCTAGGGACTTCGGTCAAAGGTTAAAGATTCAATCCTCTCATCCATGGAAGTTATATATGGGAATCTAGTATATGAAGTGTTTCTAGCCAAGTTAGTTCCTGAAGTTCAGTCTTTGTAATTAGTAATCTGGTTTCTTTTTGATTCTTTTAAAGGTTCCCCATATAGTGAGAAGTGTATACTAAAGGAAACCATTTCTAAAAAATCTCCTCTATTTCTTCCCACTCCTCATTCTTTGATCACTTGTTCGTGTGGTTATAGTGTGGTATGTTCAGGCATTAAAGTTCATATTATTGTAATCCTCTAAAGTCTTATCAACAATGTGTTAATTGTGGTTATCTAGAGAAGTTTTTCAAGTATCATTTCTAGAAGTGGATGTTTTGGTCAAATTATGTTAGCTCCTATCTATGGGGATATAGATTATACAAGGCACTAGGGATCCATCCATATGCCTCATAGTGAAGTTATTCATGCAATCGGGGATTTTTTGGGTGTGGGGAACCATTGCCCATATTTTTCTCCAATTTTAGAGTGGGGGTGACTTAAGTGATCATTGTTGTAGTTTTCTTTGCTTTTTAATAACCTTCTTGTTTTAAGGGTATTTATAGCCATTTATTCCTAGGAATTTATATAATGGTGATTTATGGATGTGAATCATTGAAAGGTTGTCCTTCTTGTAGATTGGTTCTTGTTTGGGTTGTTCTCATTTGAATATTCTCATTTGTTATGGAAATGAGGAATCGTGGTTTGGTTTTATGTTTAGTTTTCATTAGGTTTACTTTGTGTTGGGAGTTCTTGTAGTGGTTTCATTATTCTAGTGAGTTTCTAAATGGTGGGGATACCCTCCATGTATCTTCTTGTGGTTTACTCTTGTTGGAAAAAAATCCCTCAAGGTAACATTGAATCTTTTTTGGGTTGATTGTGTTTGTTGAAAATTTAGTATTGCATGATAAGTTATGGTATTCCATAGATATTTTTGACAAGTTATATTGAAAAATATCCAATCCATTGAAATATATGATTTGTAGGTGGTAAAAAAATATAATATATAAGGTGGCCTCGTTTCCAAGTGTTTTCCAAATTTTTGGGTCCAAAAATTGGAGAATGGAAAAAAGTGTTTTTGTTAAAGGAAGTTGTGCTCAAGTGTTAAGGAGTTTTGGGAAGCTTCATGAAAGTATTTTTTTTCAAGGTTATAAAATCAAAATTTCGTATAGGAAATAAGTGTGCGCAAGTTATGGATTTGTGTAAAAGGTGAGTTTGCATGAAAGATACTTACACAAAAGGGACTTACACGCTTGGGGAAAAGTTTCACAGGTTGTGTGTGGGGTTATAAATGCCTATAAATAGGCAGATACACCCCTCATTTTATAATTATAAACACATATAGTAAATAATAACTCTGTATCTTGCAAGTAGGTATTCTTCGCACAAGTAAGGAGTTGTGCACAAGAAGGGAGTTGAGAACAAGTAGTGAGTTGCGCATAATAATAGAGCTATGCACAAGTTATTTTTTGTGAAAAATGAAAAAAATTCAAGAAAGGCATCGTATTTTCATGCAATTCAACCTAAGGTAGCATGAAAGTTTGAATTTTCCCAGTACATCTGAGGTAAATTGGTGTTCATCCATTAGGTGAAATTGGAATATCAATAGAGAATCTATCTATAGTTTATGATGCATGAATTAATGAAAATTCAAGGACCTACAATTCCATAAACTATGATTGGATCCATTCCAAGAGTAGTGAGAAAATGAAGAGGAAGACGGTGATCCTTTCCATCCACAGTGATCCATAGAAAGAGACTCAGGGAGTGACCATTGATAAACTAGTGAGATGACCCTAAAACCTTATAAAGGTAGTGATCTTGGTCATATAAATGATATATCCTAAACATCATTATTGGAAGTGATCCTTCATGAATTCATTACAATTGAAAAAAATTCATTGTATTCTCATTTTTTATTGCCTAGTGATGGTGAACCAAGTAAAAATCACTGTTCCCATGTGCTTGATTTATTGATTTAATTTCAGTACATTGTCATCAGATAAAATTTTAAAGGATACAATCAAAATTAACACTAAAGAGCATAAGAAGTTACCCTTATAATAAAGTGGTCAAGTTATAGTGGGGAATGAATAATATCAAAAATAATATATATACCCTGCTTCACCCCACACCCTCAGGGTATCTAGAACCCTATTGGAGCTAATAATTGGTATCATAGCATTGGTTTCTTTAATCAGATTGGTTTTCTCTAACTTGGTTTAGTTTATTATTGAAATTAAAGTTTCATTTTTATCTTATCTCAAAGTGCCATAGAAAATGGAATAACTTCCAAGAAGAAGCACAATTCTGGTTGTATTACTCAGAGTAGTAGTGTCTATGGAAAGAGTGTGATTCATTTGAAGGAATAAAGTAGTGAACATAAGAATGGTTTGGATGAATCATACAGTGAAAATATTTACTCATTCAACGATTCTAAAGGAATAAGCGAAGAACCTGATATTCCAAGTGAATATGGAATTACAAATGATGAATAAATTGAAAGAAGGACAAAATTGGAAGTTGTACATAAAAAAAGTAATTATTTCACAAATTTTATGAAGAAATTAAATCTACATATATTTATATCCAAGTATTGGATATTGAGGTCAACAAGATAAAATTCTTAAATAAAAAGCTTATTGATGTGGCTACTAATCTGAGGGAGAATAATGATTCCAAATCTAAATAAATTCAAAATATTTCTAAAAAGATAGAAAAACCCAAAAGTTGTTAACAAAGGAAATAATCTGAACTCAAATGAAATTTTGAATATAAAAGCCAGAAATTATTATCTTACTACATAACTATCTGAACTAGTTCAAAACAACCAAAGGCTACAATGAGAGAATGCATGATGTTCTGATTATATTTCTCAAGAAAAAAATTAAAATAACGGAGATAAGTGACATGGTGGATAAGCTCACATGATAATTTAAAGATGAGATGAGAAGTGGTAATAGCCTTAAGAGATAACTTAATTCTCAACTTGAATCAAGGGATATGAAGATTAAAAAATTGGGAGAAGAGCAAGAATTAGTGAATAAAGAATTGGATAAATCTAATTCCAAGTGAAAGATTAAATTAAATGATATCCCACACTTAGTATTTGATTATCCTTCGTAAAGTTATGATGTAATGAAAAGAAAATTTTCTATTTATAAAGATAAAGAAAACATATTTTCTCATCACAAAGTCCATAAAGTTTGGGAAAATCCAGCCTTGGATTTTATGAATCATCTCCCATGCATGACAAGATGAGAGCTGTGAAAAATTCTAAAAATAGGGAAAATCCTATAGATGCTAAAAATAGATCAAAAAATTCTTTTACAGGAATTAATGATATCATGTACTATTTATATGGGATTCGTGGTTATAAATAAAATTTTTGTTCAGAGGTTTCGGAATATATTTTATACAGTGAAGATAGAAATATCTCTAAATTTGAGAATAAGAAGAAGTGTCTTGATAAATCTAAAATAAGAGTATCTTAGAAGAAAGTATCCATGAACTACTATTGTGGAAGAATGGGACACACCATGTGTATGTGTCAAGAATCCTAGGAGCTTAGTTTTAGAATAAAAACTCATGTTGTATCAACATTTCTACCTAAAAATTATGACATGAGGTATGTTTTTAATAGGAGATGTTTTATATGTTCAAATCATGGGAATTTGGTAAGATATTATAGTAAGAAGAAAGAAGGTAAGGACAAGTAACATATAAGGAGATCCCCAACACTGGAAGTGTATGATGAGAAATCCAATATTGGAAAACAACATGATAAGTTAAAAAATAGGTTTACAGCCTCAGGGGAAACACAAGGAGCTCAACAAAAGTATTTTCAATATCATCCTCTATTACACTCACAACCACTCTTTTGTAAAGGATATGAATGAACCTAGAATAAAATTGGAGGATCTAATCCAGTTGTGAGTAATAATAATGTACGTTTATTGAGGGACCCACAACTATCAAAAAACAATGTGGAGACTCTAATTACTAATAAAATAAAAATGAATACAAAAAGTATTGACAAACTCACATGTCATTCCACATGGAGAGAAGTGGATTCAGGAGAAAGAACCTTCCAATGGAAGAAAAGGAAGGAATAGATGATCAGTGGAGAGATTCCTACACAAAGAAAGATTCATGGAAAATGGAATACTGGTGAAGAATCAAATAATGAAATTTATACTAATGGGTTTAAACTCCACATTGTGAAAAATTCCAATCCCATGGAATATAAATATTAGAAGAAGATTTGGCATGTGGGTAAAGAATGCTTAGTCATATGGCTAGAATATTTCAAGTTGGTTGGGTAGTTGAAACATAGACAAAAATAGTACAGTGCTTTGCAAGAAAGTATCAAAGGGTTTATTAATAAGGATTGACCATAATCCTCTCCTTGAGGATTCCAAATAATCTCATCTACATATGTGTTTAAATTCTATTAACTTATATTCATGTGTTTTGGGTCTGTGGGGAGATACAATCAAAGGGGAAGTCACATAAAAATATGAAATATGGTGATGTAATGTGATTGGGAATTTCAAATGATTCAAATCAGTTACCAGAGTTGAAGAATAAAAGAACTAATTGAGTGAAATGGATAGTAATGGTGTTATTAACATTATCTCTTATTTCCTACAGTGATTTCCAACTCATTAGGCTTAGAGGTTTTTCCGATGGATCATAGTTAAGTGGTAAGTTCACCCACTGAAAATCTTATTGAATACAGCTATAATAAGAAAATGTTATTGAACTGAAGAATTTTCTTGAACATATAGTCCCATGTGAAGAAATGATGTTGCATAAGAAGAATGCATTTTGGGACTAAAAACATGAAGTGTTTCATATCATAGGGGGTGAATTCTATCTCCTAATCACATGAAAGGTATAAATGGTATAGAAAGGTTGAAATTATGTATTTTCTGATCTCAATAAGACCAATTAAATTAATATTATTCATTGAAAATGAAGGTATTTCAAAGCTATAATTAGATGATTTAGTGGTTAAAAGTTGCACTGAATATATAACCATTGGAATCATGCCCTAGTTCAGGTGTTACTTTCCCATCGATAGAATACAGATTGTGTAATAAGTAGAAACATTCAGCTGACTATTTTTAGGAAACCAATAAGCTTTGAAAAAGTATCAACGTGTTTCAACAAGAATTTGGGAAAATTATTTAAAATAAATTATGTCATTTTAGTAGATATTGAACAAAATATTCAAAAACATGGTGAAAAATTGTCTAATGAAAGTGATTAAGGGTTAAGAAACTCAAGGGGAGAAAACGTGGAAAATAATGATTCAAAAGAAGATATCAATTATTAAGGGGAGAAGGTAAATTCTATTTTAGCATGAAATCTAAAGATACGATCTGAAATAGATAGAAAAATATCATTAGTGAAAAAAGGAAACAATGGCACTCTCACTTCTCAATCTAAATATTCCAAGGAGGTATTGAGAGTATTTCGAATGGATACTTCCAAGGTGATGGAAACTCCAGTTCCTACTCAGATGAAATTATCAAGATATGATGAAGGAAAGGGAGTTAATGTCACGGAATGTAGGCAGATCATTGGAATTCTTTTGTACATAATAGTAATATGATTGGATATTGTTTTTTTTTATATCAGGTAGCACAGCATCAAATAAATATTCAATAAATGCACATTATTGTAGTAAAAATAATACTTTGGTATATTAAGGGTACGGTAGATTTTGGTTTAATGTACAATGAAAATCATATCAAGAGTTATTGGGATATAAATATTCAGATTGATCCAAATTAGAAGATGACATGGGGTGATTTCTATCTTTGTGGAATTTATATTTCTTGGTAAATAAAGAAATAAGATTTCATTTCATTGAGAACTATAGAATCTTAATATATTGTGGATACTCAAGTATGAATGCAGTTATTGTGGATAAAGAAATAGCTTGATGATATGGGATTTGAAGTTAAGTCTCTAATTGAAATCCATTTCAATAATTAAAGTACTATAAATATTATAAAAAATATAGTCCATCACTCAAGGAGAAATCACATTGAAATCAAGTATCATTTTATCAAGGAGATGGTAGAGAAAGGGCTTGTGAATTTGGAGTATGTGCCTACAGAACTACATATTGCATACATTCTAACAAATTCCTTACCCAAAGAATATTTTTAAAGGAATTGATTGGCTCCAGGAGTTCAGTCAACTCCCCTTACTTAAAAAGTGTGGATATGGGACCTCCCCCAACCCCTCCCCAAGGTATGTTGGGTGTTTTTTTTCTAAAGTATTGATTTTTGTTCTTTACCCAATTACAAACAATAATGAAGTGACCTTTGATTTCACTGATGAAGTGTCCTTCAGGTTCATTGAAAAATGGGGAAAATTGTGGCTTTTTAAGGGAGAAAATGTATTCATCAAGATATGGGGAGAAGATCATAGGTGGAGTAGTGACATAGGGGGAGCATCAAGATAGGAGGATTTTGAAAGCTGATGATGCTAGAGATGATCTATCAAAGGTTATATATCATGAAAGATGGAGCTTGTGATGAAATAAATTGAGTGGTTTTAGAATGTAGTGTTTAATTGTAAAAATTTTCATGAAACTCTAGTTTCTCACAACCATCATGGCTCATGTGGGATTATATTGTTTGTTGAGTAAGTCTTTGATCATTATCTGAATCTTAAGAAGCTAATAGTGATATAATATGGAAGAAGATTTCATGAGATATCAAAATGTGAAGAGTTGTCAACAAACCCAAAGGGTGAGATTTTTGGGGCGAAGTCCCTCAAGGTAACATTGAATTATTTTTGGGTGGATTGTGTTTGTGGAAAAATAGGTACTACATGATAAGTTTTGGAGTTATAGAGAGATTTTTTACAAGCTATGTTGAAAAAGATCCAAGAAAAAGGAATGGACACTTTGGAGGTGGTACAAAAATATTGTATATAAGGTGGCATTATTTCAGAGTGTTTTCTAATTTTTTGGGTCCAAAAATTGAAGAATGGAGAAAAGTGTTTTTGGAAAAGGAAGTTGCACGTGAGTGTTAAGGAGGTTTGGGATGTTTTTCACAGGTCTTTTTTAAAGTTAATCACATCAAAATGTGGCAAAGGAAATAAGTGTGTGAAAGTTATGTATTTGAGTGAAAGGTGAGTTTACATGAAAGAGACTTTCGTGAATGGGACTTTCATGCTTGGGGAAAAGTTGTGCAAGTTGTGTGTAGGGTTATTGATGCATACGAATAGGTTTCTACCCCCTAATTTGATGATTCTAAACACTCAGAGTAAAACGAAGCTCTGGATCATGCAATTAGGGAGTTGTCACGCAAGCAGGGAGTTATGCACAATAAGGGAGTTGAACGAAAGTAGTGAGTTGCATGTAATAATGGAGTTTCGTGAAATTTTTAAGTGGAGAAAAAGTTGTTTTTTCATGAAAAATTAAAATTTTTCATGTAAGTCATTAGATTTTCATGCAAGTCACCCTAAGGTTGTGAGAAAGTTTGAATTTTCTTAGTACATCTATGGTAAAGTGGTATTCATCAATTGGATAAAATTAAAACTTCAATAGAGTGTCTATCTACAGTTTAGGATTCATGAATTCATGAAAATGAAGGTACCTACAAGTCCATAAACTTTGAGTGGATCCCTTCCAAGAGTAGTGAGAAAAGGAGGAGGAAGATAATGATCCTTTCCACTGATAGTGATCCATAAAAAGAGACTTAGGGAGTGATCCTTGAGAAAGTAGTGAGTTGACTCTAAAATCATGTAAAGGTAGTGATCCTAGTCATAGAAGTGATCTAGCCTAAACATCATTATTGGCAGTGATCCTTAGTGAATTTGGTATAATCGTCACATTTTCATTTTATGCTCCTTGGATGCAGCCCTGTGAGGGTGAAACAAGTAAAAATATTCATGTCCTTATTCTTAATTTATTTCTTTACTTTTTGTGCATTATCATCACATAAAATTTGAAAGGATACGGTCAATATTGACATTAAATAGAATAATAAGTGACCCTTATAATAAAGAGGTCAAGATCCAGTGGGTAGGGAATAATTTTGGAAAAAATATCTACACCCAGATTCGCCCACCCTCTTAGGGTATCTATGCCCTTGTTGGACTGAACAATTGGTATTAGAGTATTGGTTTATTTCATTAAATTTTTTTCTCTGACTGGGTTCAGTTGATTTTTGAAATTAAGGTTTTAGTTTTCTCTTATCTCTAAGTTCCAGATAAAAGGGAAGAACCTCAAAGAAGAAGCACAATTCTTTTGGTATTCCTCTGAGTATAAGTGTCTATGGAAAGAGTGTGATACAATTGAAGGAATAAAGTAGTGAATATAATATTGGTTTGGATGAATCATACGGTGAAAATATTTACTCATTCAATTACGAAGAATGAATAAGCAAACAATATGATATTCTAAGTGATGATTGAACTATTGATGATGAAGAAATTATAAGAGGACCAAAAGTGTAATTTTTCAACAAAACAAAGGAATTGGATCGCATATTTTGTGAAGAAATTAAATCTAAATATTTTCAGATCAAAGTATTGGATATTGAGGTCAACAAGATAAAAGGATTAAATAAAAGGCTTATTGATGTGGTTACTAATCTTAGGGAGAATAATGATTCCCAAGTTGAAGAATTGTAAAACATGTCTAAAAAGATAGAAAAACACAAATTTAATGACAAGGGAAAGAATCTAAACTGAGATGAAATTCATAATCTGAAATCCAAAAATGAATATATTTCTACACAACTATATAAACTAGTTCAAAATAACCAAAAGTTGCAACAAGAGAATTAATGTTTTTCTGATTCTATTACTCATGAAAAAATTAAAATAAAGGTGAAAAGTGACATGGTTGATAAGCTCACATGAGAATTGGGAGATGAGATAAGTAGTCGGAATAATCTCAATAGAGAACATAATTCTCAACTTGAATCAAGGGATATAAAGATTCAACAATTGGAAGAAGATCTAGAATTAGTGAATAAATAACTAGAGAAATCTAATGCCAAAGGAAATCCTAAATTGAAGTATGCCTTTCACTTACTATTTGATTATCCTGCAGTATATGATGATGAAATGAAAATTAAATATGTTATTTCTGAAGAGAAACAAGAACATATTTTCTCATCTCAAAATCCATATAGTTTAGGAAAATCTGGCATTGGATTTGATGAATCCTCTCCCATGCATGACAGGATGAGAGTTGTGAACACTTATAAAAATAATAAAAATCCTATATATATTAGAAACATGCCTAAAAAGAATTTTATAGAATGTAATGATATCATGTTCTATTTTTAGGGGTTTCATGGTCATACATTAAGTTTTTTTAGAGGATTTGGAATATATTTCATGCTAAGAAGACAGAAATATCTTTAAATATTAGAATAAGAAGAAGTGTCATGAGAAATATAAAATAAGAGTCTCTTAGAAGAAACAATATATGAATTGGTACTCTTATGGAAGAATGGGACACACCATGAGTATGTATCAAGAAGCCCCGGGTCTCAATGTCATAAGAAAAAATCATTTTGTGTCAACATCTCAACTGAGAAATTATGACACAAGGTATGTTTTCAATAGGATATGTTTTATATGTTCAAATCATGGGAATTTGGAAAGATATTGGAGAGTGAATTCTTCATCAATGAATAATCCAATTTAATGTATGAATCTTCAATTTGTGTATTTTTTTACAATGTATTAAATATTTTGAGTATGATCATACTTTTCCTTTAATTTACATCAATTACAAACCTTTTCATATGCTCATGTACTAGTTTTAAATTTTTTATTAAATTTATATTTATTTCACCATTTTTTCTCACCTGAATCTCCCCAATTTTTAATCAGTTTATAATAACTCTTAAATAATGATTGTTACACCTTTATTTTGGTTCTTTTCCCCCACCCATTATTTTTGTTCTTATCCATTGGGAAATGGGACCATGGTTTGGCATTTTTGGGAGGGATCGAGCATGATCAAACCCCCTGGATTCACAAAGGTTTTATGTGTGAGGAGTGGATCGGTGATCAAGGATTAATTTTGGATGATTTTCAAGTTTTGGTTGAATAATTCATTGATCCAAGATCCAAATCAAAGATAGCGGTAATGGGAGACACATGCGGTGAGTACGGAAAACCCCATTGATGAATCGTAAATCCATTTTCATCCAACAGGCAGCTAGAAAGGAAAAACGAAGGCCTTTCCTAATGATTTCGGGCAATATGGAGGAAATATTCAAGGACCAATGCTAGATCTAGAATTTCAGAAGAATATAAAACTTTATATGAAAAAACTGACTATGTGGAGAGTATTGTGCTGAACACACGCCATTTAGTGAACCTTTGGATGTGGTGCTAGGGTTTTTAAAAAGTTAAGTATCACATGACCTGTGGTTAGTCCACACACCTTGTGACCCTGCCTGGGTATATAGGTCATGTGTAAGGATCACACAGGAAGGACCTCATGTAGTAGAACACATTATGTACCGAAGTATGCGGACATGGGAAAGAGTACAAGGACATGGTCAGGGCCATGGGCCGATCCCTGGGTGGATGAGGCACACCATTTTGTCCACCTATATGTCGTGTAGGGATACATGGTTAGTGATCGTTGTACCTTCAGGGGCACATCTAGGAAGTATAGCGGGACCACATATTGTGTGTAACCCTACTTCAATTTTATGGAAACTTCTACCTCTCATACCTCCTTCGTTTGGACTCATATTTTGGCCTGCGAGTATCCTATCCCGAGTTTTTTACATGTAGAATGAAATTGTGGACTTCATAGTGGATTTTGAGATATGATCTGATATTTTTGGGGCATGATTTTTACTTAGTAAATGATCAATGATAGTAGTGATCAAGTAGTATTATCAGATATATCAGAGTGTCTCCCTTTTACTAGGCAGGGCCTAGGTCCTCGATCGACTATTAGAGTGAAACCCTCAAACTGGTTAGGGTATGGGTCCTTTACCTATACTCTAAGTGGATCCATCTTTTCAATTTAGGGAATGGATCCTCAACAACTATATTTTCACCCTCCTACTAGTCAGTGAATGGGCCCTCTATCTACTATCTGATTGGAACCCTCTAGCAGTATCAGGGAATGGGTCCTTGACCACTAGATTCAAACCCTCCTACTAGGAAGGGAATGGGACCTCTATAGATTAAATGGGTGGAACCCTAAATTTGGGACAATTCATGGGTCCTCTATCGACTATTCAGTGTCACACTTCTGTAGATTCATAGCATGGGTCCTCATACATTAAAGTGGGACCCTCCTATCAGGATAGGGTATGGGTCCTCTAGATATCTACTGAGTGGAACCCTCCTACAGAATCAAGTTATGGGTCCTCTATCTATGGAGTGGTACCCTTTTGTTATACCATGGAATGGGTCCTCTACCTATAGATAATTCCCCTCGATTGTGTGTCACTGTGATGAGGTGTGTCTTGACATGGATGTCTCTTCAGAATAACACATGAGTTTATGGAAATTGTTAATGGACCTCTTGGAACTATTGGTACTCTTTCCTAGGCTGGTCTATGAGATGGAGATCCCCTTTATATCTCATTTTGGATTCTTTTGTTGAGCATATATATATATGTGTGTGTGTGTGTGTGTGTGTGTGTGTGTGTGTGTATCCATGTTATTAGATATTGTTACTATCATGCTTTAGGTTGAGCTTTCTATCTATTCCTATTAAATATCTTACTTTTCCCCTCCGGTTTTTTGGGAATCCTACTAGATATGTATACACTCACCCCTACATAGACTTTACCCTCATGTGTCATGTAATATGTAGATGACAAATGGGTAGGAAGATATAACAAAGAATCTTAGGGATACATGGTAAATTTGACTGTGTACAGTTGTCTAAACTTGGTGATTTAGAGATAGTCTCTCTCTACATTTACTTTTCTAGTTTTTTCAGGTTGGGATATCTTTCTGGTTGGGTTTTTATTTTTTTTGTTTATTTTCAGTTTATACTATCATATTATTTGTATTCTCTATAGGTTTTTCATGAATGATAATTACTCTAGATGTTGAATCTTTTTATTTTATTCCTCTGAACTTCTACATGGATATGTTCATGTGTGTGTGTGTGTATAGGAACATTAGTAAATGGACCCCCATACTAATTATGCCTTTTAGCACATTTCGCCATCCCCTAACCTATAGAGGCAATATTGGGGTAATTGTGGCTCAAAATCTATTGGGTGAGGTCATGATAGATTGGTATCAAAGGTGGTTCAATCCTTGGGATAGTGTTTGGAGTAGTCACCTTATAAGGATTTAGTTGAAATATAAGGAAACAGTGTCAAAGTGCCTCAAGTGTGGCTCTTGGGTCAGAGAACCCAATGTTGGTGTGGCGGCTGACATATCCATACATCGGGACTCTTATAACCTACTTTTAAACTCGGTATACCAATACATTGGTTTCATGGAACATTGATACATCCATAATATAGGATTAAGAATTTTGACTATCCTTATTCAGTCATCTACCCATTATATATATATTCTCATTTGACTATAGTACATCTTGATTAAATTTTAAGGATGCCTCTGCAATGAAAACTTTCCAAGTCACCGATTATGGATTGTGAAGAAGATATAATGAGTGATGAGGCCTCATTTTAGGGACCATACCATGAGGTTATTCCTCTAATTGGATAGATAGAATCACTCCCACTTATTCAGCAACAAATCATACCAGTAGATCAATTTGAGAATGCATGCAGTCTTAGAACACTCCACGATTTCCAACACAAAAGTCCGTTGAGGTTCTATGGAAATCCAAATCCCCGGTTAGTGAATTATTGGATAGAGTTGGTGGTCCATGTTTTCATTCCTACCAAGACACTGAAATATTAGGTAATTTAACTTGAATATATCCTTTTCCATAGAGATATTGGGAACTGGTGAGGTCAAGTCACATAGATTCATGATGAGTCGACACTCTCATGGACCAACTTTCATTAGTTGTTCTATGAAGAGTAATACCCCTCCTACTTGCACTCAATTTTGATTTTGTATATTTTAGAGCTGTAGTAAGGAGGGATGATAGTGGATGAGTATACCTCAAGGTTCAAAAACCTTACACGGTACTCCCTCGACATGATCTAGTATAGCTACTTCCAAGCATAGAATTTTGATCAGGGTCTCTACATAGATATATGTTCCACTATGATATGATTGTTCATTACCACCTATGATGGGGTTTTGGAGCAGGAATTGTGGAAATAGATCTTCCTATTAGAGGGACTGTAGGAAGATAGAGCTATCGGTGGACATTATAGAACTAATTCATCTGTCGTAGCTAGAATATGCTTGTCAATAGGATCTCATCATAGGAGATTTTCCCAAGACCAGACTCGGACATGTGGTTAAGGTAAGCATAGAGGAATAGGGACTCCAAAGGATGGGTTTTTCTATGAATTTGAAGGGTGTGGTCACATGACATGTGATTAAAAAAATTCGACATACTGAGGAGCGTAGGCAAGTAGCTTATGGACCACCATGGTAAAGGTAGTGCCATGATCATGGGTCTCCTAAGTGAGGGAATGGTATCCCCTAGGGGAAAAGATTCTAGAGAAGTAGGTGGAGCTCCAGGAGGAGGATCTATGGGTGGTGAATGATTTTATTAGATCCTTCAACCACCACCATCAGGTAGCCCATGTCATGCTTAGGAATCTGGTGATCGAGGTCACTAACAGTTGCAGACTATAGAGGGGTATGACCTAGTGGAACATGAGATGATTATATGTAATATATATGTTTATTATACTTTTTCTTTGGTATTATTAAACACATGTGTGAGTCATTACTTCATATAATTACTCCAGGTGTGAGATCTAGATCCCCCAGTTGAAGCTTTAGCCTAGTGGATTTTTCTTGAGGTTCCTATGGAGAATGATTTTTCTATATCTTTTATTTTCTGGCAATGCGAGTTGTCTCTTGGTAAATAGTGGTTCTTGTGGGACCTTTTGGTCATCATGATGGAACTCTATGACATTATCTTAGGTATGGATTGGTTGTTCATGGTCCGAGCCCATATTGAATCTCACTGTAGATGATTCAGATGCCTTCACACTATCAGTATGAGATTCTCCTTTTTGTGTGAGAGAGATCTCATGGTGATTTGAGTGGGTTTTGTGAGAAGGAGTTTGCAAGAAATTACCCATCATTTTTAAAGTGTATCCCTTGATGCGGTAGGATCATAAGGGGCCTATATTATTTTATTTTTGGATGATTTTATGGATTTATTTCTCGAGGATGTTAGGGTAAAAACTATGTGATGGGATATGGGGTTTTGCATTGACTTTCTTCCCAAGAATACTTTGATATATCCTATAGAAAATAATATGGCACCTACCAATCTCTAGGAGCTATGGTTTCAATTGGAGGACCTTTAAGAGAAGTTTTTTATCAGACCCAATGTGTTCCCCAGGGCATCCCACTATTTTTCAAGAAAAAGGATGATGAGAGATTATAGATTTTAAGGATTATTGTTGTATGAACCAATCCACGATAAAGAACAAGTACCCCTTTCTGAGTATTGACTGTCTCTTTGATCAGTTGTGAGGTTTTATATGGTTCTCAAAGAAATATATCTAATCCAACTACCACCAGTTTATAGTTTGTGAGGTTGATATTCTGAAGGTAGCATTCTGATACTGTTACGGACACTATAAGTTCTTGGTGATGCCTTTCAGTGTGAAGAATTTCCCTACTGGGTTTATGGATTTGATAAACCCAATATTCTAGACACACTTGGACTGATTTGTGGTTGTTGTAATGTACTGACCTATAAGCCACTCTCTATTTCTTTGAGCTAGTGGGTCACATGGCCTCAAGCACGCCTCCCTATACACTAGAGGCTTCTGACTAGCAACGAGAGTCTAGGTGTGTCTGTGGGGAAACTATGAAATCATAAAAAAGTGTATCACAGTGGTAGTAAACATAAAAATCAATGGTGTAAGCAGTAAATCATATAGAACCTATATAAACATCCAAGACAATAATAGATAAACAATGCTAAAATTAATCTCATATACAATGATGTGTCATGTCTGGTCTTTAGAAATCTGAAAAATGGAAATAGAATCATCCAGTACAATACATGTATCAAAATAAAAAAAATACCAAAAAGATTATCCCAGCTAGCATCATGATCCTAGCTTGGGGTCATTATCTCTTACACCTAATAATAGCATAAATAAAGATTTTCACTACAAGCACTTCCCCCAATCCCTTCCTTCATCCATGAATTCTATCTGTGTACCCAATGGCGGCATGAATAGGTTGTGAGACAACACTTAGTATGCCACCACCAATAGTGTATATAAAAAATCCAGTTTGTGTATAAAAATATAAAATAGTGTTCATAGAATATAATAAGTATAGAAATAATACAATTGAAATTACCATGGAAAAATTAATAATTGTAAAGTGATATTTTCAATCCAAAAAAGGCTCCCTACAAACAATGGTCGGGCTCCCATAAACAAGGGTAGTGGTAAAAATAGAAATAAAAAGTATAATACAATCCAATTAACCATTGTAATCTAATACCTATACTAGGGATATCGATAAGCATGTCAAAATTCACCATGTCCATGCTGTATATAAAGGAGTAAAACCACTACCACGGCCATTCCGTATAAAAAACTCATCCACAATAGCCTCTCCATGTAATAAAAATTTTCATACCATGAAGGGATGGATCGAAGGTATGGAAGACCAAGGCATGAATGTAAAGTCCTAGGATAATATCAATGGAAACTCAGTAATATCTTGGATAGATTACTTAGATATTATCAATAGAACTTACACAATATGAGTCCAAGCAAGTTGGATCCAAGGGGTGGAAAGGCCCAAGGAATCCTACGAAATCAATACCCAGTGAGGAAAATGTTCCAAGGCATTCACTACTATAATCATGACTCATGATAGAAAAATCCATGTTATCTAATGGAATCTGGATCCTAGGTATACCAACCAATACATCCACTACCATTTCAATTCATCATCTCAATTCACTCATCAATTCACAACCATTCACATTCCATGAGTTCTTCCAAATCGTTTTTATAATTCTATTCAAACAATTTAAATAATTTAATCACCACGTATCACATGGAAAAGGTGGCACAACCTTATCCTAACAATTCAATTCAACTTAATCAATTATAATGGTATTTCTCTAACTAGGCAAGCATGCATGCACCCCATGGGTGGTATAATAAAAGGAAAGATACAAAGGTGAAACCCAAGGGTATCCTTGGTTAGGGTAAAAACCTCCAAAAATATTAATGGAACTAGTGGTCATTCCTAACAGGTTCCAATTCTTCCAAATCAACCATTCAATTAATTAAAAGGTCTCCACTAGAAATTCTAGCATGTGAAACAATAGAAACTATTATTATAAAACACCAAACCCCAAGGAAAAGGTATAAACCACCAACCATTGGTCCTTGTAAGAACACTCATCCTGTATTGAACTCTGATTCGGTCCATGTCAAGTGAAAAATGAAGAATAGATGAAAATATTGAAAATAAGGAAAATCATCTTTCACCTAAATAACTCCATAGATACGATTTCAAATGAAGAATAGAACAAGATGATAAAAGAACTTACCATCACGAATCCAAAAAGACTGACAGTGTTTGATTTCACGTTCAGATAGAGAAATGGTGGCCAAGACTAGATCTATGATTCAAAAAGGATCAAATAGGAGGAAGGAGATCTATTATACCCACTAAAAACAAGAAAAAAGTTGGGGTTTAAAATTAAAACTCATTAAGGTAAAAAAATCATTTTCCCTCAATACTATGGGTTGCATGGTTTGGATTAATGATTTTACAAACGATGACCCAATTTTTCCCCCTCTAATATGTCAAGGGGGACCTTGCATGGTTTCATGCACGCAGTTTGACTAACCATGCACAAAACATACAACACCCTTTTCAAAAAATTGTAGTGTCCCTTCCATGGGAATTCACCTATGGTGACATGGTTTTCTCAAACTGTGTGGCCTTATAGATCACTTTTTCCATCCCTCATAGGGTTTCTCAAACTATGTGGCCTATCCAGTATGGTTTCTTATAACCATGTGGCCTACCTTGTTTTCCCAAAAATCCAAGCTACAAGCTCCAAATCAACCTCAAACACCCTTGATACACCCATGATCTCATTGGTTACTCACAAAAGTCCATAAACAAGAATTTAAACTAAAAACTAAAAGAACTTTACCTCTTAGGAAAACCAGGGATCTTACCATCTTCCCCCCTTAAAGAAATTCATCCCTAAATTTCTCTTCCAGGGGTAGTCAAGAATCTCCATAGAATAAATCTATCCAATGAGAATGTACATCATCCTCCCACTCCCAATTCTCATCATTTAAAGGGTTGTGTTTCCATAGCACTCATACTAGAGGAACTGGCCAACCTCATAGAACCTTTTTCCACCTATCAACAACACATATTGAATTATCCTAAAAGGATGAATATACCTGTAACTTAACCTCATCCAGAAGAAAATCATGGGATGGATCTGAGTGATAATAGAACAACTGAGATATATGTAAGAAATCATGCATGGCCTAGGACCTCTGAGGTAACTACAACTGATAGGTTTTCGTCCCAACTCTCTCTAGAATCTTGAACGGCCTGACATATGAAAGTGATAGCTTACCCTATATCTTAATCATTCTATGTCCAAACCTCAGTTAGATATGTAAAAACACTTGATCCCTAACCTTTAACTCCATAGTTCATCGAATGAGATTAGCATAATATTTCTACAGTTACTATGTGGTATCCATCCATTTTGAATCAACTAGACCTGCTCTGAAGTATCCTAAATGAGACGAGGTCTGGGTAAATCTACCTCAAAAACATCTAACCAGAACGGGGGTGATAAGAATTGACTACCATAAAAAGCCTCATAAGGTTCGATCTGTATAGTCACCTGATATCTATAATTGTAGGAAAACTCAACTATGGAAATATTCTTCTCTCAAGAGATCATAAAATCAAGGACTCGTACTCGAATCATGTCCTCAAGAACCTATATAGTGTGCTCTGGATTTCCATTAGTATATTGGTGGTATGTTGTGCTCAAAATCACTTATTTACCCAGCACCCTCTACAAGATATACCAGAATCAAGAAGTAAATCATTCATTCCTATCTGATACAATTTTCTATGTAACCCTATAAAGTTTCATTATCTCACAAATATACAACCTACCAAGCTCATCTACTGAAAAGTCACCCTGATTGGTAGTAAATGAGTGACCTTTATGATCCTATCAATAAAAACATATATAGAATCACTAACTTGACGTGACCTTGGATAATCGGTTAAAAAATACATGGAGGTATTCTATAATCTCCACTTGGAAATGGTTAAATATTGTAAAGGTATGGTTGGTCATTGATTTTCTACCTTCACCTACTAATAGGGTGAACAGCTCATGACAAAACTAGTTACCTCACATTTAATCCATGGACACAAGTACAGGCAGCGTGAATCTCAATAAATCATGGTAACGTCAGGATGTACCACCCAAACCGAGGCATGAAACTCCAACATCCATTCCTTGTATATTTCTCACAGAACCCAAAGGAAACTATGTATACGCCAGATCTCATCCTTACGCACAGTGCAAGTAGGAGGTGTATCCTCACCTATCACACTCTCTCGTAGGACTAGGACCTTATAATTTTATAGCTTCCTTGTCTTTTCTCTATATAGAATGGTATATTTAATAGCTAAGGATGAAATAAAATTATTCCCCTAACCATCCTACACCTCCAATTGAATCTTATAGAATAATTCCATAAACGGCCACTTGCTATTGGCCTCCTGAACTTCCTATATCTAATTATTACTTCTTAGTGCATTTCCCACTTCATTGTACTTTTTTGGAGTATAGGCATGCTCAAATTAAAAAGATTATAGATTCTAAACCAATATTCACTACCTAAAATTCATAATATCTATATAAATATATACTTAAGTATTTTTTTTCCATGTATAACAAAAAATACACTTCCAATAAATAGTTTCTTCAAAAGTGAAAAGCATGAAAAACTGAAGCTAACACAATATCATGTGTCAGGTAATTCCTATTGTGTGGACTCAACTTCCGAGACCTATATGCCATGAAACTATCCCCCTTCATCAAAACTTCTACTAGATTGATACCTGATGCATCATAATACACAAGGTAGCTACTTCGTAGATCTATCAGAATCAAGACCGACACTAAAGTTATTATCCCTTTTAGCTTCTAAAAGGTTGTCTCACATATATCTATCCATACAAAATTCACACCCTTATTAGTCAATCCTATCATTGGTTCTTCTAAGTACGATAAATCATGTATGAAATTCCTATAATATCTAGTTATCCCCAAGAAAATTTTTATATCAAATATTTTCTTGAGATGATCCTAAGAAACTCCATCTCTCACCTTCTCTGGGTAAACTGGTACTCCTATCTCTAAGATAATATGACCCAGGAATTGAATCATATCCTTCCAAAAGTATAATTTTTTTAGGTTAGAATATAACTGATTTTATATCAGTGTATCCAAAATAATATCAGGATGTTTAGAGTAATCATGTCAATTTTGATAATACACCAATATATCATCCATGAAAACCACCACAAACAAATCCAGATAAGGATGGAAAACTTGGTCCATCATCTCCATGAAAAATGATAGCAAGTTTGTGAGACATAACAAAATAACCAGATACTCATATAGCCTATACCTGCTATGATACATTTTATGAGTTATGTCTATAGTTCCAACATGAACCTGTTGATAACTTAATCTCGAATTAATTTTCAAGAACACCTGAGAACATCAGAGTTAATAAAAAGGGTCATATATCCATGGAAATAGATACTATTAAATAACCATCAACCAGTTCAATTTATGATAATCTACACATATCCTTAGGTAACCATCCTCATTTTTTCACAAAAATGACTAGTAAACCCCATGGATAAGTACTAGGTCATAAAAACCCCTTTTCTACCACCCTATAGCTGCATCTTGAGCTCCTAGAACTATGTAGTATCCAAATATAAGTTGGAATAGATCCCATTGTATCTCATAGAACTATATCAATAGATAAATAAACCTCTATATCAAGAGGTAAACCAAAAAAGTCCTCTGAGAAAACATCCTTGAAACGATTAACCACTAGAGGGAATTAATCCTAACGTGATCCATGATCATCCAGATATAAACTATTAATATGGGTTGTCATCCCACCTAGCCAACAATGCTTTGGTCTAGGTCTTCCAGCCTAGACATCCCATTCACCCTTCTTAATAAAAACACTACCCTCCGATGATGTGAACATCACCCTCTGGTGATAGAAATAAACATAGGATCGATAATCAACTAGCTATTCTATCCCATGTAAGAATTCAAACCATATGATATCAATGAAAAAAATACCCCATACGAAGTGATACTATCCTAGCTCAAGGGAGAACTACCTACACTAGAATATTCCCTCTGTTATGATCCCTAATGGAGTATCCAAGTTCATAACACCATAAGAACACTAAACAAAGAGCCCAAGGCACTCCACCACAGGTGATTATATGAAACTATGTGATGCACTTGTATGAAGAAGAGAAGATAAAATATTATAGTCTACAAAGATTGTACCTTTCACTGTATATGGAATGGAATTATTCTATTTAGGGGTAGGTTGTACAGAATATATATGTCCTGAAACACATCCCAATGAAACAACCTCACTAACTAGAGTAGTAACACTCCACTTTCTAGACACAACTAGTGGCTAGATGCCTAGGCCATGACCACCACCTTGTCCGGATCAACCAGCACTGCTCCATCTCCCAGCCGGACGTAAATCTGTAAAACCCACTCCTGAACCAAAATTAAGATCCAACCCTTTTCCACTGAATGATGTAGGGAAGTTCCTATAGAAACACCACAGGTGGCCCATCCTTTTGTAAGCTTGACACTCAACTAGATCTCGATCACAATGGTTTCTCATATTCCCTTATCTACTATGATGATGATATAAAATAAATCTTCCAAAACTAATATCCTTACTAGTACTCCCCTCATGATAAACCTTGAAATGATGCTTCCTACCACTAAAAGCTAAACTACTGGGTCGAGAGGCAGAAATACCCTATTATGCCCCTCCATATTCCCTTAGTTTTCACTCTATAATCATCAAATGATTCACTATCATAATGATAGTATTCAACCTGAACCCATTTTCCTATGATTGAATGGAATTCATGAGACGTTCATTGAAGCATCTAACACTTAATAGCTCATTAGAAATATATACCAATGAAAAAAATTGAATCTCTATAAATCGTTCTGAATATTCTATAACATTCATCATAACCTACTCCAAACACATGAACTCACTGGCCCTCTCTGATCTCAGGGTCTTTGGAGAAAATAAATTGTAAAACCTATTTTATAAATTCCTCTAAATGATGTTTTGCAGCACATCATCCTAGTTTAAAACATCATATCAAGGCTTTACTACTCCCTGAAGTATATAAGTCACAAACCTTAATCTCCTCTCAGGAGGTGTCTCCAGATGCTCAAATATCAAAAAAAGTAGTCTTGAGCCATAGCTCAATAGCTTGTGGACCTCCATCCCTCAAAAACATGGGAGGATGTTGCTGCTACAACACACACATCAACTCTTACATAGATGATGTAAGCTATAGTTCTCCATAAAAAGTATTCATATAGCATAAAACCCCTAATGGAACTCTTCAACAACACCTATGTATGGTAAAACAGTTGGTGCCTCAGCTAGAACTACAGCAGGATCTACTGGTATCTAGTGGTCCATCGCCTTCACAGTGTGGTTTCTCCTCCCTCCTAGTTTATGAATAGAGGTATTTTTGTTGTCATGTCTCTACAATTCCAATCACATGCCTCATAAAAGATCGATAAAAAAAATCCATAGATAAAAGTGTAGGATAGGTAAAAACCTTCCTATAAATAATTCACACCCCTTTTACTACTCCTAAAGTTACAACTGGGTAAAAATAAAATTCATAACATCACTAGAGACATAGCCTACTTCCCACTATAAAGTCAAGTCAAGGTCAAGTTATCTATTTCAGAAGTTCAATTTTCATTTGAATTTAAAATTACCACAATTCCATTTCAATGGTTGATCCAAATGGTTCACCACTTCAAATATATAAGTTCCCATACACCTCATGAACCAAAATATGGTGTCCACTTAATCCATGACATAACATTTCTAGTCCATGTGACCGGTGTTCCATGACTCAACGTCCCATAATTGGCTACTTAGGGTGTCTGTTGTATCCTAATCTAGAAAACACTATTTAGGTTATGGAAGTTGCTTTAAGTACCAACATTGTTTCTTAATCTCCTTCATAAATCATTTATCAAACCGTCATTATATCACATAATGCACATATCAAAAGTGCATGCAATCAAGCAATGCACCCCATATGGCATGGAATAATTCATGGCATGTAAATTCTATCAGGTGCCTAAAATGATGCATGATATGCATACCCTCATCTCATTAGGAAATGATAAAATATATCATCAATAATAATAATAATATCACAATTCAATTGTGTCACCCAATGGTGAAATCCAATCAACTATAGTAGGAAAAATATAGAAAATAGAAATTTCTATCCATGGAAATTTGGGTTTTCTCTATACATGGGTTAGCTACTCCCAGGTACAGCTCATTACTAAATTCCAAAACTTTCCTAATATCCTGTATATTATCACAAAATAGTAAGGTAGAAAACAAAATCATCCCTTTGATACCACTTTGTAACATCCTATCCTAGAATCCACTCACTGATTCCCTAATCTGGTGGGCCACAAGGCCTCAAGCAAGCATCCCTATATTCCAGAGGTTTCCAACAAGAAGCAAGGTCTCAAGGTGTGTATGTGGGGAGACTATACTATCATGTTGGAGTGTAGCATAGTGGTAGTAAACATAAAAATCAATAGTGGAAGCGGTAAATCACCTAGAAAACCGATAAAAATCTAAGATGAGAATAGATAAATAATGATAAAAGTAATCGCATATACAATTATGTGTCCTAATATGTCTATAAAAATATGAAAAATAGTTATACAAGCATCTAATATAATACATGTATCAAAATACAAAAAAAAAGACCAAAAAGACTATCCCATCTAAAATCAAAATCCCAGCTCGGTCATGTGCTCTCTTATTCCTAATCATAGAAAAAATCAAGTATTTTACTTTGGGATATTTCTTTATACCTTACCTACATAGATGAAGAATGTTCATGCACCCAATTCTGGCCCAAACAAGGTGTGAGATAACACTCAGTAGGCTACCACTAATGGTGTTTATAAGAAAAACAATATGTGTATAACAACCTAAACCAGTGTGCAGAGTATGTAACAGCTATAGAAGTAATACAAGTGAAATGCCCATAGAAAAATTAAAAACTATTAAGTGGTACTTTCAATCCAAACAATGCTCTCTACAAACAAAATCCAAGCTCCAATAAATAAGGGTGGTGGTAAAAATAGAAAGAACAAGTATAATTCAGTCTAGTCAACCACTGTAAGTTGATTCCCATACCACGTCTATCGGTAATCATGCCAAAAATCTACCACAACCATGATGTATATTCAGGTGTAAAACCATTACCATGTCCATGTAGTATAAATAAATCATCCATAATGTCCTCTTTGTGTAATCAAAAGTATGAAATCATAAAGGGTTGGATCCAAGTTATAGAAGACCAATTCATCATCATCGAGTCCCATGAGCATCTCAATGGAAAGTCGATAACAATCTAGTTGGGGTCCTTGGAGCATTCCAACAGACCATGTCTAATGTGAGTCTAAACAATCTAAATTAAAGGGGTAGCAAAAACCAAGGCATCATATGGAATCAATACCCAAGGATGAAATAGGTCCAAGGAATCTACTACCACAATCAAGACCCATGGAAGAAGTGTCCATAGCATCTAATGGAATCATGATCCTAGGTATACCAACCAAGGCATCCACTTTCATTTCAATCCATTATATCAATTAATTCATCAATTCACAACCATTCAAATTCTATGAGTTCTTCCAACTCATTTGTACAATTCCATTAAAAAAATTTAAATCATTTATTCATTATGTATTACATAGAAAATGTGTCATAAACTTATCCTAAAAAATAACTTCAACTTAATCAATTATAATGGGCCTCCTTTAACTAGGAAAGCTTTCACACACCCCACAGGTGGTGTAATAAAAGATAACATACAAATTCACACCCCATGGGTGGCCTAGGTTGGGGGGAAAACCTCCAAAAATCTCAATAGAACTAGTGGGAATCCCTAGCAGGTTCTGATTCATCTAATTCAAACATTCAATTAATTAAAATAACCCATTGGAATGTATGGCATGCAGCATAATAGCAACTATACTTATAAAACACCAAACATTGAGAGAAAGGTATGTACCACCTATCATATGTTTGTAGAAGAACACTTGTCCAATAAAGAGATCTGATTTAGTCTAGGTCGAGAGAAAAATGAATAATGGAGGAAAATCATGAAAATAGGGCATATTATCTTGCACCTAAATAAATCCTTTGATATGAATTCAAATTAATAGCAGCACAATATGATTTAAGAACTTACGGATTTTAATCTAATGATACTGAAGTTGTTCGATTCTAAATTTGGATGGAAAATAGTGGCCAAGACTATATCTAAGCTTCTAAAAGGATCAAGTCTGAGGTAGGATCTCTCCTTTTTCCACTAGAAATAAGAAAAAAATAGGGGTTTAATCTGAAAATTCATTAAGGTATAAAATTTTATTTTACCTTAAATGCTTGGGTCACACATTTTGGCCACATGATTGGTCAAACCATGTTCCCTCCACTATGTCAAGGGGAACCTCACAAGGTTTTATATTCATGGTTTCACTACCCATGAAAAAATTGTGCAACACCCTCTTCTAAAAACTATAGATCCCCTCACATGGGTGTGTGCCTTGGACCCCATGGTTTCCTCAAACTATGAATCATTCTAATACCTTTTCTCTATCCCTCACATGGTTTCTTAAACTGTACATCTTGTCCTACATGGTTTCTACTAACTGTGCGTCCTACCTTATTTTTTAAAAAAAATCTAGTCTTCAAGCTCTAAAGAATCCTTATACACCCTTCATACACCCATGGTCTCATTTTTTACTCACAAAAGGCCATAAATAAGAATTTAAAATGAAAAAAAAAATACCTTGCAAAAAAAATTAGGATAATATAGTTGTCTTCATTGATGATATACTCATATACTTTGTGTCATAGAAGGAGAATTCATATCACTTAAGGATGGTCCTAGATTTTATTCTAGAGAAGAAACTTTATAGTAAGCTCTTAAAGTGAAAGTTTTAGATCTATAAGGTTCACTTTCTATAGAATGTCATTTTTTATCATGGATTATCTATAGGCTCGATGAAGATAAATGTAGTTCTTGATTGGGATTCACCCAAGAGAATGTTAGAGGTGTGGATTTTACTTAGCTTGGAGGGGTACTATAGGAGGTTTTTGGCATACTTATCTCGGATTGTATACCCTTTGATCGAACTGATATGGAAAATTAATCCATTTACCTAGAAAAATTAGTGTCATAGGGACTTCAAGGTGTTGAGGTTGAGGATGAATAGTGATCCTGTTTTGAGACTACTGGAGGAGGGCATGGAGTACATAATGTATTTTTATTCCTTGAGAGCTATGCATGGATATGTGTTTATATAGATATATGAAGTTATTGCATATGGGTTGAGGAAGTTAAGTGATATGAATACTCCTTCTATGAAAAATTGAACCTAAGACAAAGGCATTTGTTAAAGATTCTAAAAAACTATGACTTTGAGATATTCTATACTTCGGGGAAGGTCAATGTGGTAGAACATTCCCTTATTATAAAATCTTAGGCTTTTTTGGTGCAGGAGGTGTCAGAGCAGTTGGCTTCCTTGCAT
Organism: Viscum album; assembly: GCA_963277665.1. NCBI lineage: Eukaryota > Viridiplantae > Streptophyta > Magnoliopsida > Santalales > Viscaceae > Viscum > Viscum album. The sequence continues at coordinate 1,841,335,990 of OY728132.1, read as the reverse complement.
TTGACCCTAGTTGAGCAGGAGGGTGCAGATTTTCTTAATTCTATGGTGTTGACTCCTCCACTTCTCAAGCATGTGAGAGATTCCCGGGTGGGATACATCGACTATGAATTCTTATGTGACCAGATATCCTCATGAGATTCTCCAGCTATATTTTATGAAGGAGGGAATCATGTCATCCTTTTACATGATAGATGGTGGTCCCAATCACAATGTGAGATGAGGTAATAATAGAGTTTCACACTTCTCATATGGTTTTACATCCTGGTGTGGGGAAGATGTACAGAGACCTTTAGTAGCTGTTTTGGTGGTCTAGTATGATATAGAGCATGGCTGATTTCCTCTCTCGATGCCTCACCTATCATCAGGTGAAGGTTGAGCACCAGGTTTCAAAAGGTTTTTGGCAGCCCCTTGAGATATTGGAGTGGAAATGGGATTATATATCTACATAATTTTTTATAGGGATTATATAGATAACAAGATTCCATGATTCCATATAGGTGATAGTTGAAAAACACACGAAGTCACGTGCTTTATTTTTATTAGGGATAAGAATTTAGTGGACAGTTTAGAGAAGTTGTACATATGAGAGACCATTCACCTTCAAGTTGTGACCTTGACTATTATCTTTGATCATGATGTGTGGTTCACATAATGGTTTTGGAGAGGCTTCATGAGACATTTGGGACCCAGATGTTCATGAATATAGCCTTCCACACCCATAAGGATGGGAAGACTGAGCACACTATCCAAGTGCTAGAGGATATGTTGAGGGATTGTGTGTTAGACTTCTAATAGATCTGTGAGGATCAATTTTCATTGGTAGAGTTCATGTAAAACAATATCTATTACTTTACTATGTAATTCAAACTATTCAATCCCTATATAGGATATCCTATAGGTTACCCTAGTGTTGGACTGAGATCATTGAGGCATCTATTGTTGGGCCAAATATGGTGTAGGAGATGATAGAGAAGTTCCATGTCATATGAAAGTGTATAAGGACAAACTAGAGAAGGAATAAATCTTAAACAAATCAACATCATAATTCCTTGGGGTTTGAGTAGGGAGACCACATTTTTATGAGAGTCTCCCCACGATGTGGATTTCAAATATTAGTCTAGGGAGGTAATCTATCCCTGATGTTCATCGGGTCTTTTGAGATATTTCTGAGGGTTGGTGAGGTTACTTACCACATCTCCCTACTCACAAAGTTGGATCAAGTTCATGATGTCTTCCACATGTCACGGCTAATGAGATATGTGCATGACCCCATGCACATTATTGATAGGGGTGAGTTGGACATCGAGGATGGAGCCACTTTTTTGGATCACCCAATGGTGATCAATAATCGGTATGAGAGGACCTTGTCTGGATGGAAAATCCTCATGGTCTATGTGTTGTGGTAGTACGGTATCATGCATGATATCTCCTAAGAGTGGGAGAGACAAATTAGGGCTCAATATCCTGAGAATTTTATTAGTTTTTTCTTTTTAGAGGAGAATATCTTGATGGATTGAATGATGTATAGAATTTTTTTCTTTTTAAGACTTTGTAACATATCTAAAAATATTTTTCAGATCCATAAACTGAGACAGACTTCAATTCTGAGGCCCGTTGTACCAGGAATTAATTTTATAAAAATATTAAATATATTTTATATTACACATGCATGGTTTCTTAAAGAATATGGGATAACTAGTAAATGAAATTTGGGATCATAAATCTGAGACCATGGTTGAGCCTGGAACTTTATTTTCACCCAAGGTGTAACCCAAAATTGGTTGGCATGGGGAATTTAGATATTGCGACCATTGGTAGGTGCGTTTAATTAAAATAAATAATTATTTATTTTATTTTAAATTAAAGAACCTAATTCCATTTTGGCTATAAATCCCCCATTATGGAGGATCTCCAGGTTTAGCCTCGTAACCTTGGGATCATTAAGAGGCATCTTCTTCCACCTCTTGTAGGTAAATTGGAATCAGACGACGATGAAACTCTAAATCTAGACAGATCAAACTACAGTGAATGAAATGACTTATATCATTCATTAGAAAGCACATTCTTCATCGATGACAAATCCAATTTTAGGTAGAACTAAAAAAATTGGATTCTTCACCAATTTATTAAATATATAGAGCATGATCATCTTTTTCCTTTGATCTGCATCAATTGCAAACTTTTTCATACGCCCATGTATCAATTTTCAGTTGTTTATTAAATCTATAATAATTGAGCCATTTTTTATCACCTAAATCTCCCTAATTTATATTATTTGTACAAGAATGTTTGAAAAATGATTATTACACATTTGTTTTGGTACTTTTTCCTCCACCCATTCTCCTCGTTCTTTTCCATTGGGAAAAGGGGCCATAGTTCAACATTGTTGGGAAGGATCGAGTCTGAAAGAACCCCCAGATTCAGGAAAGGTTCACATGTTATGATTTTATTGGTGATCATGGATAGATTTTGGGTGACTCTTGAGTTAAGATAGAACTAGTTTTTGATCTGGGATCCAAATAGGAGATGGCAGTGATGGGAGACACGTGCAGTGCATATGGGAAACACCATGGATGAATTAGAAATCTATTTCTGACCAATGGAAGGCTAGAAATAATGACCGTATTCCTTTTCCACTAATTTTGGGTGTCCTGGAAGTTATATTTTAGGATTTGATGGTGGATTTGGAATTCTAAAAGTGAATCTAACTTTATACCTGACTACATGGAATGTATTGTGATAAACACATGCTATGTAATGACCCTTTGGATGTAGGTCTTGGGTTTTGGAAAATTTAAGTATCACACATTTTTTGTCTAGGAATCACACCATGTGACCCTCCCCAGTTAGATAGGATGTTTTGAAGGAGTACATAGGTAGGAACTCATGCAGGAAAACATGTTCTGTATCAAAGTAAACGTACATGGGAAAGAGTACACAAACATGACCATGAGCATGAGAAAGATCATGGGTGGCTAGGGAACACCTTTTAGTCCACATACACACTATGTAGTGCTACATGGGAAGTGAGATGTGTACCTTAAGGGACACATCTAGGAAGAGGAGAGAGACCATAGACCATGTGGTTCCCCTTACACATCATTTACCTCTATTTTATTTTTAAGGAAACTTCTACCTATTGTATTTGGAATTGGATTTTTTTCCATGAGTAGTATATCTTGATTTTTTTTCCCATAGAACATGATGGTGTCATTTGTAGTGGATTTTGAGATAGGATGTGTGATTTTCAGAGAGTGACACTTATTTAGGTGACGCTTGACGATGGAAGTGATCGGGTAGGATCATCATAGAGATCAAAGTGGAACCCTCCTATTAGGCTAGGTTTAGGTCCTTGATTTAATATTAGAGTGGAACCCTTATGCTGGGTAGGGTATGGTTTTTATACTTATCCATTTAGTAGCACCCTCCTAAGGATTCAGAGGATGGGTCCTCAACCACTAGAGTGGAACCCTCCTGGTAGGTAGAGAATAGGTTTTCTATTTACTATTCAAGTGGTACACTTATGTGGTATAAGGGCATAGTTCTTCAACCACTGGAGTGTCACCCTTCTCTTGTGAAGAGAATGGTCCCTATATTAATTACTATAGTGGTACCCTTCTACTGGGACAAGGCATGGGTCCTATATAAACTATTAAGTGGCACCCTCTTATAAATTCAGGGCATGGCTCCTCATCCATCAGAGTGGCACCCCCTAACTAGGTTAGGGTATAGGTCCTATAGCTATCTACTAAGTGGAACCCTCCTATAAAATAAGAGTATGTGTCCTTTATCTATTCATTGTAACCCTCTTATTATACTTGGGCATGATTTCTCTACCTATAGATTGTGCCCTTTGAATATGAGGTAATTTGATGGGGTGTTTCTTTACTTGGATGTCTCTTTAGATAGACATGAGAGATGTTAGGAATCATTAATGGACCTCTTGGGACAGTTGGAACTCTTTTCTAGGTTGGGATGTGATATGTAGATCACCTTTATCTCTCATTTGGGCTTCATTGGTTGAGAATATATATATATATATTTCACTATTTCATTTTATTTTGTTACTCTATTTCCTTGGGTTGAGATTTATTTTTATTCATATCATGTCTCTTACTTCTCCCCCTTCAGTTTTCAAGGCATAATTTTGATTATGTATATACTCACCCCAGTGTTGGATTTGTCCACAGATGTCATGTCTTATAGAGATGATGGATAGGTCGAAGAAAATTACAAAGGAGATTAGGGATACCTAGTGAATTTAACTACTTACAGTGGTTGAAGATTAGATATTCAGATCTAGGCTCTCTCAACATTTACTTTTCCAGTTTTTTCAAGTTAGGACATCATTATGGTTGGGTTTGTATGTTTTCCCTTTAATTTTCAGTTTATATTATTTTATTCTTTATATTCCCAAAGTTTTTTTCATGTATGGTAATTACTCTAGATGTTTCATCTTTTTCTTTTATTCCTCTCCACTTCTACATTGATATGGTCATGTGTGTGTATAGGTACATTAGGAAAATTCCTCCGAAACGAGTTATGATTTCTGACACTTGTCACAATCCCCTAGCCTGTAGAGGTGGGCTTGGGGTAGTTGTGGATTGAGCTCTGTTGGATCAGTTTGTGACACTTTTGGACCTATGAACAGTTAGTGTGAATGGATTGGGGAGAAATTGTGCAGTTAGTAAAGGTATAGGGTGGTTTTAGTTCATTTTTTTCTTGCATGGTTTGTCTTGAATAGCCTGTGCATAGTTTTTCCCAAACCATGTGAGAAAAATGGAGTAATCATGCAGCCTATGGTGGTGTTTGGGATAAAAATCATGGCTTTCACATAGTTAGTAGAAACCATAAAGAAAGGGTGTAGGGGGGGTATGAAATTTTTACAGAAAAATTTTTCATGGTTGGTGCATGGTTTCCAAAATTGTGTGGTCATCCCATGTGGGTGACCCTTCCTTCTAGTAGGGTGTTCACAATTGGTGCATGATTTGGAAAACCGTACGACTTACCCAAATTCTTAAAAATTATAAATTGCACTTCTAAACCTCTTATTTTTAACCCTTTTTTGGGTTTCTCCTCCCTTTCTTGTCCTAGGAACACCGTGAGGGCTCATAAAACCCTCCTCCGTTTCTCTCTTTCCTCCATTGAATCTTCATCAAGGTTACTAGTTGAGTTTCCTTTGATTTTTGGTAAATTTTCTCCTTTTCTTCCCTCTCTATCTGGTCTCTTGGTTCTCTCTTCATGGGGTTTTCTCTTGGATGAACCCTAAGGGTGGATAAGTGATGTTTTATTGAGTTTAATTTGATGTTAGGGTGTTAGATTTTCTCTTTGGTTTTGGTTCTTCCTTCCCCCAAAGTTTCATCATATTCACATGTCCTTGATGCAGGTGTCTCTATACATTTCCTTTTTGGAACATTCCATGTGAGGCTTGGGTGTTTCTAATTAATTTTAAATGCATTATTATTGTTTTTTATGTACTCGTACAAATTTTCGTGGTGTTTTCATGTTTTCAATTTGATAAAAATATGTTTCCAAAGGATTTTTATAATTATACCTATATGTATATGCATGCATGGTGTTTGATAAAATTGAAATTGGTATTTAAAAATGAAATTGGGTATTTTGGGATTATGTTTATTCTTTATTGGGTCTTGGTTGTTTGGTTTAATTATAAAATAGAGCATTTTGTGTTGTTGTGATGTATCTTTTCGGTTTGGTTCTTATGTGTGGATCTTGGTTTTGGCTTGTTGATATCTGTATTACATGCATACATTTTGTGGTGTTTAATACCTTGATTTATTTATTTAATTGATTATTATTTCATGTATTTGAATTGTTTAAATTGTCTTGTGTTTTATAGCAAGATACATTGGATAATTCAAAAAAGAAAAAAATGACACTTTATGTGGTCAGTGAAGCTCACGGCATGACACTAGATTTTTTAGGATGATCATGGAGAACTTCTAAGTCATAGAACTGAAGAACTAAGGAAAAACAAGGATTTTAGAGATGGAAAATGACAATACACATAGTGTAATCATTAAACACCATGTAAAGGTGAGATCTATGAAAATTAAACATCATGAAGTGAAGAAAATCGTCATTAAAATTTAAATGTGGTGTAATAATTTACACCATGTGTAAATTTCATGGATGGGATTTAAGTGACGAATTTAAATGTATCTTCAATATTTGATAGAATCTAGGACAGCGGACCCACCCCAGATCACATTTGGATCAATTATTAAGGATCCTCATTAATATTGAATCCCATCTAGAGCCTATAAAAGGAGGGATAGATTTCTTCTATATGAGGATATTTCTGGAGACCAAAGCTGGGATCGAGAAGCTTTATTATGTAGTTTCATCCCCGATTTCATCTCCATTTTATTGATGATTTCTTTTTATTTTATCCTTACCCATTATTCTCTCATTACTAAGATAAGGGAATAAATCCTCTTTATGCTAATGTAATTTAATATAATGGGGAAGGTGTATTGGATTGATTTCTTTTTATTTTATTCATGTATTTGGTTTTCCACGATTTAATTTTAAATATCTATTCCCTTTATTTTTATTCTATCATGATCATTAATATTTTAATCTAAAAGGAACTTTAAAATTTCATAACTAAAAACCCTAAATAAGGAATGACCATTTTCAACTTTAGGGTAAATTATGTTTAAATATTTTATCAAGACAAACTTGATTCGGTGAAATCCTAAATTGCCATACCAAGGAAAATAGAGGATTACCGCATCAAGGATGGGATACCATGACAATTGGATATTCCTAGTCTTGACTCCAACACCAATAATTAATTGATTAAACTATTTTCTAAAATCCAATTTCACCAAAACCCTAAAATTATAAAACCTTATCACACCTTTCAAATATTTTTACAAACAAACCAATCAATCTTTTTTTCTTTCATGTTTTTCTTCCAAAAAATCAATCAAACCCAAATTTTCTCACATATTTCTTGAAATTAATAAAATAAAACATATTTAAAAACTTAATCAAAATAATTTCACCATAAATATGGATTTATCATGACATGATAATTTAATCATTTTAATTAATTAGTTTCACCTATTGAAATTTATAAAAAAAATTATAGACCAGTAGGGAATTAATGATGCCCTCCAAGGATACTAGTTATAATGATATTTTTTAATATTTAATTGAAACCTTGGTCATTATTATGGTTTTCAAATATGAATTATATTGGATATAGTAATATCTATATGAGCATGGGGTGGTAAAATGAATAGGTACAACCATGAAAATGTACTTCTATGAAAATGTCTTATTTAAACCCTAGTTTTTCAAAACACCATTATTACATTTTTTCCCCTCCTCCAATCCTTCCTCTAAATGGTTTTATTAAAAACCTACAATTTTATTTAAATGGATTATTGGTTTCTAAATGACTTTAAATTTGGTTCTCAAATGTATTTTCCAAATCATGGCCCAATTGGCACCTTCAGATATAATTTTGAAACTAATTAAATATAAAGACCCATTTAGACTCTTCTAAGAATAAATAGTGTTTTATCTTAGTTTTGGAAATTGTTTTAGGTGGATGGTATTCACATTGTAAATGGTTTTATAATTTTAAATGTAAAGGCCCAGTTGGTGCTCTGTAAAATTTTGGAAATTGGTATTTATAACTCATATGACATGTAGTCTTAGTTAGAACTTTCTAAGGTTTGATGTGCGATGGGAAACCCTATGGTCATCCTTCCAATGAGAGGGAGTTCACATTGTTTGTTTTAGGTATTTTGAAAGGAATTCATGGTGGAATCTATGTGTTAACTTAATTCCAATAATGTGATGACCTCTTCATTATCTTATATACTATTATCATGGTATTCATTGACATTATCTAGAGGGTTGAGTGACGATTACATTCTAGACTCAAATAGATGAATTGGAACCCTTTGGATAGAGGATAGGCCATACGGGAATTTCCATTGGTGAGGTTAGTTTAGAGAAACCTGGTTGGTTATTGACTATGGAGTTACACAATATGCTAACAGGTGGTTCCAAACTAAGTACATCCAAGAAATATTTCTAGGGATTGTTAGGAAATGACCATGATTACATATGTTTACATTTCTATTTTATTTTACCACACTTTGATTACTTTTTTTGCTAGTAGTTATCTTCCAATGCATGAATTGTTCAATTATTTCTGGTATTGTTGGATATCCCCTGTAATATTTTTTGTTCAGATTTTCCTTTATTCTGTACATTATTTGGGTTATTCTTCTACTTGGTTTTTGGGCTTAAATATGGGAATAAAATGAGAAATTATTCTAAAATGGAAAAGCATGTTTTGTTCTCAAAGTAGAATTTTTGGAAAGTGGTTTTCCTTTTTTTGAAGATAAAAAAATTATTCTCTTAAATTTATTTCAAACTAGAATTTTTTGGATTATTTTACAAAATGAAATGTATGGATTCTGTGGTAATTTACCTATTGATCTATTCATGATCACACCCTACTTATGCCACTCAGTGTCAGTAGAACTGATATGTTTTGAAGGTTCAGTTTCATTCAGGTTTACCTATGAAGTGGGTTTTTTTATAGGTGGTAGTGACTAAGAGTTCACATGGAGATTATATTTGGTTCTGGTATAGTTTTGGTTTTTTTTAGTTTTCTATTTTGTTACACTATAATGATATCTGGATTTATTTATGTATTTATTTTATTTGGTGTATTATTCTACTTACTCTATATTGTTTATTTATATCTATTTATCATTGGGATAAATCATTCCCATCTAGATTATCTTTGATGTTTGGCACTAGTAGTCAGCTAGGGAGGATCAGGAACGCCTCTCAGGCCTTGTCTCGGGATGGTTCGGGTGACCTGTTTGGGATCGACCCAAGTTGGTTCATGACATAAGTCTATGGTTCATTGGCCATATAAAATTATGGATAAATTTGGACAAGTTTCCTACCAATTGTATATGCATTTTATTTTATCCCAAGTGCACAATGTATTAAATGTTTCAATGTTAAGGAAATATGTTCTATATTAATCTCTTATTTTGATCCCTAAAGTAGTTCAGTTGGAAGATAATATTTCTTATAAGTAATAACCTATTCAGATTCTTGAACATGGAGAGATAGTGTTGTGGAATAAGGTAATTCACTATGTTAAGGTTTTATGGAAAAATAATATGGTTGAAGAAGAAATAGGGGAATCTAAAAATGTTATTAAGGAAAGATATCTCAACTTGTTTCATAAGTTATAAAATTATAAGGATTCCATTTCCAAAAGGGGGTAAGAATGTAAAAACCTAGTTAATGATAGAATATCTTATTTATTAATATGAATTATATGGTTATATTCGTTATAAAAATATTAAGTAATTTTTAAATGAAAACGAAATATTTTTAGCAAAAAAATTGCTTATAAGGTTTTTATTAAAAATATTAATTTGTAAATTATAAAATTTTCATTTTATAAAATTAATTTTATTTTTTAAATAATCATATAAAAATTAAATTAGGATTAAATTTAAGAATTTTTTCAGAAAACATTAATATTTCAGTGAATAGTGAAAATACCAATTTTTATAAAACTACCATTTATTTTCAATAAATTAAGAAATAAAAAATTCCCAATATGATTTGAATTTAATTTAAATTAAAATAAGTATTAATAAGTTATATTTAATCTAATAAATTTCAATTTATTAAACTTTAAATTTTATTTTAGTATAATTTTATTTCTGGGTTTAAAAACGCACTTTTCATAAAGTTGTTTTAAAGTGCATAATGTTTCTCTATTTTATTTATTTAAAAAATACGTTTAAAGAATAATTTAAATAAAATTTATATATTATATATCTATAATTATTAATTTAAATTAATAAAATGATTATTTCTAGTCATATAGTTAATTTAAAATCATTTTATGCTGAAAAATGTGTTTCTTGAAAAATCACTTTTTCATCACGTCTCTGGGATTAATTTTAAATTAAATTCTGCAAGTTCTTGAAATTGAAAATTTAAAAATGGATCCCATATTTTTAATCAGAATAATTTATATTATATAATAATATAAACTTCATTTTTGGTCCTAATTATTAGTGAAAATAGTAAAAAAAATGTTGCGGATAAGGTAAAAACAGATTTATCGGGGGTTAAACTAAAAACATAAGGGTTAAAATGATGTAAAAACTTGTATAAATTATATTTTTTAACCATATTTTTAATTTATATCATATAATTCTTGATAATGGTCCATTTTTTATTCTTTTTTTATGTGAAAATCATGGGTATCGCTTTTTCTTTTCAAAAATTTTGAGTGTATCCTTTCCCCCACTTATAAAAGGCCACCCCCTCTCCCCCCTCTTCAAACCTCAAATGCAGTTTTTTATGCCAAAAATAACCCAAATAAATCCCTTAATTCCCTCCCCACATCCTATATTACTTTTTTTATCATAAAAACAATCTATGAAATCTTTTTATGTAAACCTTAAGAGGTTGTCTGAAGAAGTATCGTTCCTAACCGAGCATTTTTTTTATTTCTTCTTCCACCTCCCTCAAATATTATTAAAACATGATGAAATAATAAAAATATTATCTAAAATATACTTATATTTTATTATTTTAATTTAATAACCTATATCCACTTATTCTTCCATCAATTTGGAAATGAAATTTCCATTCATATGTATGGCGGACTACCACCTCGCGAACCAATGTAAATCATTTTCCATCACCTCCTCTTATGGTTGGTTATAATGATGGGTTTAAAGTATATATATGATATTTATAACATAATTATACTTTTTTAATTATTATATTACATATAAAATCTAAATTTCCATTCCATGGGGGGTATAATAATGTCGCTCATGTGTACGGTGAACTACCGCCTCGCAAAGTGATGTGATTCATTTTTCACTAACACTTTACATAAAAGGTAATAAGGTAATATTTAATGAATATTTGTTCTATATTTGAAATAATTAAGATATTAATGAAATATTATCATCATTAAAAATATAATGTGTCATTTTATTTCTTACCCTTCCACTCACTGAAAAATGATAATGTTATTTGTGCACACATGTGGACTATCGCCTCCACAAAACGATGTGCTTCTTTTTTCATTACCAAAACACATGGATGATATATATAATTATATTCAAAAAAATAATATGTTATTTAAGATATTATTATCATTATTTAGAGATAAAATAATACTTACCTTCTTTCTATAATGATCTTTGAAAAATGGAAACGTTACTCATGCATATGTATGGTCTACTGTCTCCTTGATTGTAACATAGTTCATTTTTTATAACCATTTTCATGATTGGTTCTAAAATTATAATTTATGTATAAAAATTATAACTATTTCATGATTATTATTCTAGATATTATGTAATAATTACCTCTTTGACCATAGTCAACCTATTTAAGTCATTTTTAACACATAAGATGAATATCATCAAAACTTTCAAGGTGAACTTAAATGATTTAAACATTGTGTATAGAATGGTAAGAGATAAAATAAAAGGAATAATAAACTTTAAAAATGTTGTTAATCATGTAAATAATTAAAAAAAATATTTTTCAGGAAGATAAATAACATACATGGGGATTTGAACTCAGGGTATGGGGCTTTCTTATAAAAATCATCGTTTAAATTTTCTTTTCCAATTATTTTCCTTCCATGTCCTTATTTTTAAAATGGTTTTATGAATTTAATTATATGGAAAAGAAAGTTTTATAAAGACTATTTTCTATTTCTTTCAAAGTTTTTCAAAAAGGAATATTTTTACGAAATATTTGACTTTCTTTAAAAAATACAAAAGGAATGTCCTAATTTAACATATGTAGTGATTGTAACTTTTTCTGTTGCCATAAACGTTATTTGAAGTTTATATTTATTTAAAATATTTAATGTTTTCTTAAAATAAAACTCTCTTTCTATTTTTCTAGGTTTTTTTATTGAAAATGGGTTTTCAAATAGAGTGTATATTTCAATATTTTTAAATGTTTTCTTATGTGTGAAAATAAAATTTTATGTGTATGATGTTGAAAATTGTAAGATTTTATGTGTTATTATTATATTATAGTTATTTGAAGTTATTTATGATGAATTTTGGTTCCATTATAAACCAATTATTGGTGATTCTATGATAAACTAAGGATGGTTGGTTATGTTATGAATAAATGATAGGTGGTTATGTTATAATCCAAGGATGGGTGGTTCTGTGATAGTCCCCCAATGCCTTGGGTATAGAAGTCGAGCGTATGTTTATTCTGTTTGTAAGAGTGATATGGATAATGGTGTACCATGATACTTATATGTTTTATATGTTATTTCTTTAGGTTTTATGGTAATCCTAGGATTTCTAAAAAGGTAAGTAACGACATTATTTTTAAAATAAATTCTTTTCTACTTCTTAAGGTTGAAAAGTATAACATTGTGAAAAAAAATTCATGAGTTTTACAAGTTTTCAAATAAACCTTTATGAGTTTTATTTTTCATTTAATTTTTCTTATGAAATGCTTTATGAAAATTCTTAGGCATAGAAGGTGATTCCTTGGGTAAGAAAATTTTTATCCTGATCCCAAAGCATACTTTGAAAGGAATAATTCTATAAGTAATAATAGACTAACAGGTTTATTTCATTTATTTTATGTCTCTTACTGAGATTTTTATGCTCATACAATTTTAAAAAAAATCACCAGGTTTAAGGATGGGCTTGGAAAAGGAAGAATTCAAGTTGAAAATCGTGAATATTTTCCATGAAAATAAATCATGTTTTATTTTTAAAGTTTTACATTGTGGAAAAAATGGATACTGAATAGAAGTTTCCTTATTGTAATATATGGTTTCTTTATGTAATAGTTATGTCCTAATTCTATAAAACTATAAAACTAAAATATTTTTTATAAAAATAAAGTGAATTCTAGTCTAAAGACACTAGAATGTGTAATGTTTAAGTTAAGGTCGTTATACTCACCCAAAAATAAAATCCAAATGTATTTACAAACAATTAAACTAATATCATTCATAAGGTAGATGAATATTTATTTTAAGGGTTTATAATTATATGAAATTAGAAATCCCCTCATGAGTAAGTCTAGATCCATAAATATTTAACCCATGTTTTCCAAAAAACCTGGCATAAGCCTCCGATCAAGTGGGAAGTCTAACCCAAAGTCCCTCTACCCAGGGATAATTTACTCAAGATAGATTAAAATTTATCAAAACTCTAATACCTGATATTTTTAAAATATATTCAAAAAATAAATTAAATATAATAACTTTAATTACAAACTAAATTCAGGGTACATGGAAACTAAATCCATTATCATACCTAGTATGTAACTCCACAGATGCATGTATGATAATATCTATAAGTAGTTTGACAATTAAACTAAAGCATACAAACATTGATATTATAGAAATTATATTCATAAATAATTAAAAAGTTAATAAATTTTAAATAAATAAAAAATTCACATATTTAAACATGACATAAACATCTACGAACAATTCATAAATCAAAGCAAATTATAAACACTTTACAATTGTAGGTATTCATTATAGACATTCCATAATCTTGAATATATACACTTTATATTCATTTCATAATATGAACTTCTTCATATTATTCATTATATGTAATTTCACTTAAAATATATATAATTTCATGAAATATAAAAATTTTATATTTCAATTTATATTAAACTATTTACATAATCTAAATATCACATACTTATCATTATTCAAACCATAGTCAAATAAATCATCAAAACTCTTTTAATGTGGTCTAAATAAAAATCCAAATAAGGCCCTTGATTTGAATAGTTCAAATTAAGTATTATGAAAAAATCATAATCTTAAAATATAAATACTTTATATATATCCTTATTTTTTAATTCAAAAACACTTTATAAATTATAAATTGCCCTTATGATTTATAAATGAACACTTTATTCTCTCAGCCATATGGAAAGCCATATAATTTGGTAAAAGGTATTTTAATATTAACACTTAATATTGTGGAATATTTATTAACAAATTTTTAATAAACATTTAATTAATTAATTATTAACATCATCTAATTAATTAATTTATAAACAATTTATAAAATAATAAATATCAAAAAAATAAATTTTATTGATATTTATAAGAATTTTATAAATAGTATAATTTAATTTTAAAAAATATATATTTTCCTCTACCAGTCATATTTTAAATTCCAACCTATGTCATAGATTATAATTCATAATCATATTTAACAATCTAGGGGAAATCATAATCTATGATTGGTAAACCAGTAGAACTATAAAGTTTAATGGTATTAATAATATCCTATGGCTGATAGTATCATCATCCCCTACTTAAGGAGATATACCCTAAATCCATACTTATATATGATATATTTATGGGTTGTATATCAGCTTTCAAGAAAATTATGATTTGAATGCACTGGGAATATTATTTCGTGTGTGTTGTAAACTCAAACCATTCTCTACATAGGCTAACATTTACACCAGATGTTTCATAAATGAAACAATTGGGAGTAAATGCATATAATGCATGAACTAGTCATGATATTTATTCATGTATTTCAATGCATGAATAAATGAGGCATCAGTTAAAGGGAATCCTTAATTGATTATTTAAACTACTACTATGTGATGCAGTGTGCGTGTGTGTGTTTGATCGTTTCCTTATTCTGGGTTGAAAGTCCCTAAACCCAAATATCATTCATCTTCTTCCTTTACATGCATAGGTACTATCATTTCATGGAGATAAGATGGATCCCATCCGAATGTAAGATTATTCAGTGAAGCATGTGGATACACCGCGAAGGTGGGATGATTTTTTCACTTATTGATCTTTATCAAACCATGTGATGGAATCTCAAGATGATGTATTGACTTCTTTGGTGTATAGTATCCCTATTTATAGAAGTTATTCATTTAAAAATTATATGAAGCTTTCAAATAATATTTCACGAAGATCCTCAATATAGGGGTTTTAATTTCATTCACTACTTCTAATAATTATTATTAGACTCTAACAAACCCCTTCAGTGGTATCAGAGTGATCCATGTTTATTTTTATGAAATTGTGCATGGAAATGAAAGAGAAATTGAAAAAATATATTAGTTTCACATTTCTAGAAATTTTATTTCATAAAATGGTTTTATATTACATAACTACACTACATAAAAATAACTAAAACCTTATCCTTACCTAGCTGAGATGTGTAGGGTAACAAACACATTACCTTTACGTAAGCAAGGATACCTAAGGATTACCATTACATGAAGGCTTCATGTAAAGGAAGTTTTTATTGAAACCCTTACACAAATGTTTTGCATAAAGGTGTTACATAAAGGTAGTGAAAGGTTTTAAGATATCATGTAAGGATTAATGGTTTACACGTAAAGATAATTCAATTTTTAAAAGAGTTATGTAATGGTAACCGATCACTTACTCATATATGAAACATGGATATGTAAAGGTTATACCCTTATGCGGTGAGGTTTCTTGGAGCTGTATAAAGGTTGCATAGTGTCTTACCTTCACACAACAGTTCTAGAAGGTTGTGTAAAGATATATCATGACTTACCCTTACATGGAGCATTCACATAAGGACCTTATCATTCCACATAATGAGTTACATACAGGTAAAATTTGTATTACCTTTACACACTAAGTTATATTTAAGTTGTGTAAAGATAAGTAGTGAATTACCTTTACACAAGGTCTTCTAGATGGATTGTATAAGGGTAGAAATATTTTCCCTAAAACATGATTACCCATATGCGTAAAGGTATTCATAATTATTTTAAAAATGTTGACAAATATTTTTAACATTTAAAATGATTAAGATGGTTTATAAAATGTTTATAAATTAGTGTAAAATTTATTTTGAGATATTTTAATTTATAATAGATTTATAAATTAATTAATTATAAATTATTTATAATTAATTAGATTTTCATGAAACATTTTATTCATAAATATTAAATGTTTATATTTTAAATACATTTTAACAAATTATACGGCACAACTTATCATCTAGAAATAAAACTGTTTGTTTATAAATCATATGTGATAATTTAAAATGGGTTATAAATTATGAAATAAGGCCATAATATAAAATTTTTATATTTAAATTATGAGTTGTACATAATTAATTTTTTTGAATAGTTCAAAATAAAATGGGGACTTATTTCGATATTATTTAAGATGTATTAAAAATGTTTTAATGATGGATATGATAATGGTTTAAATAATAATTAAGAATGTGATATTTTGATTATGAAAAATGTTTAAATAATAGAATTTTTATTATAAACTTTTTATAATTCATATAATATCATATATTTAGAATTGAAATTCCATATAATGATAAATATTAAAAAGTTCATATTGGCATGAATATAAAATTTTTATATTCAAAATTATGGAATGTTTATAATTTTAAAGATGATAATTATAAAAGGGTTTATAATTAGCTTTGATTTATGAATTTTTCATAAATGTTTATCTCATGTTTAAATATTTTAATTATTATCTTATTTATAAGTTTATTCCCTATTATATTCATATTTAGTAAATTGTTTAATAAATGTGAACATTATTCTTGCTTTGGTTTAAAATGTTAAATTACTTCTAGATAGATCCTTAAATTACATGATAAGATTGTCTCTATAATGAATTTAGTTATTCATCTTCCTTGGCCTCATTTTTTAATTGAAGTTATTATATTGAATTTATTTTTTGAATATATTTTGTTCATATTAGATGTTTGAGTTATGATGAATTGGATTATCTATTGAGTAATGTAACCCCAGTATAGAGACTTAGGGTTGGACTACCTACTTACCTAGAGGTCTAAGCCTTTTCTAGGAAAGTTAATGTGGTTTTATATTTTTTGCTTCGGACTTAATCATGTAGTGATTTTAAATTTCATATAATTTTATAAATTTATATGAAGTTTTCAGGTTACTTATGCATATGATTCATCTAGATATTTATGAATATGTTTGGATTCTATTTTTGGGTAAGTAACACAAACTTGTGGGATGTATAAAGATTTACACATCAATAGGGTTTTAAAATATTTATTTGGTGGAGTGTATGTGACTCCAAACTAATACTTAAAAGGGAATAAAATTGGATAAGATGTTGAGATTAAAATCCCATTAAAATATTATGTTTGATATTCCTTTCAAATCGGCACTTATCAAGACCTCGATCATCCAATCAGGTAGTTTCATTCTCAAGAGGGGTAACCCTAGATTATCATGTGTAAGCAAAGAAAGTAATGAGTGATCCTGGATTAACCTTGTGTATTTTCATGCCAAATCAGAGTTCCCCTAGATTGTCTTTTAATTAGCTCATTTTTTGCATTTAATTTAGGTTACACTATATAGGAAACATCGAGGCTTGGGATATAAGAGGAATAGAGGTGGTTTTATCCATATTATGGATTGTAAAAAGGGTTATTTGCTCAACTATCCAAGATTAATATATGATATTATTATAATGATTCTCTACCTAAATAACTATGTGGTGTGTTTCAAACCAAAATAGGGTCATTTTATTAGTGAAATATGGATCTTGTCCCACTAATGGTTATGATGGATTTTAAAAGGTTTCATCATTATAGTGGGAGACTATTTAACAAAAGTCCTTATTAAATAGTTAATAATATATGATAATCATATGATAAAATCTTCTATTGTAGATAAATATCATCATAATCAATTAAATTTGAAATTAATTCTTGAAAGGAGAATCTTAATGTATGTTAATCATGTGACTAGTAACTTAAAAAAACTTATTAAGCATGATTAGTGATTTAAGATAAGTTATTGAGGAAAAATATTTGTTTTATAAAAATTCCTTCCCTAATAACAAAGTGTTGAAGTTATTAATCAAGATAATTGATATGCTTATATAATAATTCATTGATTCATTTAAGGTTTCAAAGGCATTAGATGTAAAATGACAAAATAAATATTAGTCTCCACTCATGTACTCAATATGATTGGGTATGTAAATTTTATTCTTATATACTCAGTATGATTGGGTGTGTCAAATTATATTCAATATGATTGAATATGTTTAATGAATTTATGATACTAAAGGTTTCCTTAAATATTTATTGGTTATATAAATAAATTCTATTATTCTAACTAATATATGATATCAACTGTATGTTTTAAAAAAATTGTAAAAATACAAAAAGGTCCTAAGAAATAATTGAAGGCTAGAGGTTGATGGATACATTCAAGTAATAGATCAAATGATTTTTTGTATTAATTATTTTAATTATTCAATATTAGATTCATTTCTATAACATAAGATAAGGATAGAAAATAAATTGATTGTTCTGGTTAAAGAATTTATCTTGTTGTAATCTATGGAAATGTTCCGACAATATGATGGAATTCAAACAATGTTTACCTGGTATTATAATAGTTTTTGGAACATAAATATGAACTAAGAATATGATTTCTAGGATCTAAAGTACTATATAGATATTACAAGTGGGTAAAAACGGAAGAATAAAAGTTGGTTGAAAATTTTAACAATGTTTCCTCAAGAATCTAATCAAGGTCATTGAAACCTAGGGTTGTATGAAAGGAATAGTTATAATTCAATGTGATTGGATTATTTAAGATAAACCTAAAAGAGTGTATGAAACTCCATGAAATGTCAATGTAAAGTATAAATGTTAGAGAAATTAATTATTTGAATTTGAAAGGTATGTGATACTGAATGTATATTTTATAAAGTGTTTTAAATATATATGAGTTAAAATTAAAGGAATAATATATTGAAATTTTAGTTTATATTCATGTGATAAAGTAAATAGTTACTACATAAAGTATTTGAATATAAAGTATTTTATCAATATCAAATGAATATAAGTAAAATATGTGTATCTTAACTGAATTTATCATATATGATAAGAGAATATGTTCAATAACAAAGTTTTTTTATAAAAAAGTATGAGATGATTAAATGAATACACATGGTTTATGATTCAATAATTTCTATAACATATTTTGAGAAGAATAATTGGAAAAAAGTATTTATCCAGGATAAAAGTTTTTATCTATATATTTTCTAAATAAATATGGGAAAATGTTCCCACCACCCATTAGTGGTATATTTTAATAAAGACTTTTTTTAAATAAAAAAATGTTCTAGACACATAGAATACCATATATGATATATAAACAATAGATTATTTGTTAAATATTCCTATTAAAAGAAAATAAATTTTATTTCTTAACAAAAAAAGGTTTGTGTATCTTAGAAAGATATTCTAAAAATAATATAATTTCTATTAGGCTAGTGGGAGTTTGTTTTGAATTAAATAAGTTCAAAGTTAACAAATAAAGGATTACACCAATATAAAGTTAAAGAACTTAATACCCTAAGAGAGTTAAAATGTATTAGTAAACAATAATATAAGTAGTTACATTATTTTTAGTAAAATATTTGATGGAATGAACTTACAAGGGTAATGATGATGAATATAAAAGGTTCTAAATATATAATATAATTTAACATTGTAACATTTGATGTTGTGAAGTTAAGAAGTTTGAATATGTTCAAGAATTTAAACAATTAGTAATATGATTCCTAAGTCTCACCATTTTTCAAACTTGATTAATTTATAGATGTTTCTTAATAAAGATTTTAGTGGTTTATTTTTATCATATTTTCACATAGATATGTGACATGAATTACATATAATTCAATGTGTAAAAAAACTAGAAAGTGTAGTTAACATAATGCTAATCTAGCAATTTATCGTATATGATTTGATAAACTAGTTCTAAAGTTGGGTTTGTTAAATATTCATAAATATTTTAAGAATATTAAACTTATAATTTTAAAGGAAACCTCCAAGTTATCATTGTTCTACACTATCTACATATATGTATATATAAATATACATTTCATGAAGTGAAATGATAATAGAACTCTGAAAGTGTGACTTTGAGATTATACCTAACTGGTGTTTTTCATAGAGTATTATAGGTTGTGATGAAATGTTATGGATATCATGAGTAGGATTCTTGTATATAGATGAGGGATATGATCATGAGGAGCAAATAAAAATAATAGGATTCTTTATTTTTGTTGGATGACATAATAAGTATACCACATGGAGTGTCATACATATGTATTTGGTATACTAGGAGTTTATGGATCATATTTCACTACCCAATACCTTGTGAGATACCAAGTATAAGAACCTTTATACTTTGATACCCTACTGAAAAAAGTCTACATACTGACTTAGATAATATGAGGGTGGTTAGGTATGTTGCAGATCATATCTTTAGTTGGAGCTTAACCAAGATGAGATTTTTTATATCACATGAAGAGTATGACATCAGGGATCTCAATTGAGATAGACTATGGGATTGTGTGGCCTAACATTAATATTATATATCTATATGGATAAGGGACTTGTGATGTGCTTATCCATAAGGATGAATGTTATGTGATGTCTTCATTAATCAAATCAGTCTACACTCTGAGAATTGAGAATATATGATCTGGCTATAAGGGATTGACATGTTCTATGTCTCGTGGTCACTCGATTCTTTAGAAAAATGTAAAATTTAAAAATACATGTTTTCATTTGATACAGATTGGTGGACACATGTATATAGTTACACGTGTTTGATAGAGATCACATCAGATACCTTTTTATCTTGAGTATCATTGATTCTTTTCTATAGGCCATTCTTTGGTCACATGTATGGATCTAAATATTTGTATTTTTTTCAATGCTATAAAGTCCCATAGGATCACACTTTTTGGTTAACTAGATGGGAATTGATTTTGACTCATATAACTACACTAAAATTATTTTAGAGTTAATCCAAAAGTGTTTTGGAGGGGTGTTTACATGGTATTGAAAATAATATGATATGAGGTGAAGTTAATGATAACTTTACAAACGGTGTTTTAGAAGATATCCAAATGGGGGTTTTAGATATGGTTTCACATGTTGACATATATGATACAATATAAGGTGAAATGAAACAAATTCTATGTGGTTTTAATGTAAGTGCGATATTGAAGGAGATATAACATAAAACCATATTTATATATGATATATTTATGGGTTTTATATTATGGTTTCAAGAACAGTGAAAGCACATTTGGTGGGAATTAAATTTAAAGTTATTTTATTTTAGAGTTGGATAAAACCCTAATATAGGATTGTAAGTTAAATTTATAATTAATTTATTTAGATATGAAGAAATGATTTTTTCATATCATTATCCTTTCTTCGTTGATGATTTTGATCTTCTGAAAACCCTATTCATATTACCTTCATTTTGGTTAGAGGATCTAAGTGAATAATCCCTCTTACAGTGATCCACATGTGCTTATTTGATCTTTAGATGACATTAATTGATTTCTGGATTCCAGCGCAGTAAATCAATCTTCATGTGTTGTTCTTCTTGATCACTTAAGTTCCTTTAAGGTTGAAGGAGTTATTCTAATTCTCGATATTGAGAGAAGAGGAAAATTCAAGAGATATAAGTTTTTTGTGCATAATGATTCTCAATTCTCAAATTTCGATTAAACCTATACAATTGACATAACCATCTATCTATAGATCTAGGGATTAGGTTAAAATATTATTTAATTTCATATCATCCCTTAAATAATATAATAATATTTAAACCTATTCCATATGATAATATTATTATTATTTTATAGAATTCACTAACTTGTGCAACAATAAATATATTCTAGCAGCTGGAAAAATAATATTTATCAAGAGAATTGGTCTTGATTTGTTCATCCTCCTCTATTTTTATTGAATACCTAGATAAATATTTTATTAAATATTTTATTCGTTGATAAATAAAATAAATATCCTATTCACAATTCAGTGAATAAATATTTATCAAATATTTACATAACAAAATAAATAAATTATTTATTACTTTTCGAATATTAGAGATCAATAAAAAATGAATAAAATTACTCATCATTATTGTAAATAATATTTATTCAAATAATT
Source organism: Viscum album (assembly GCA_963277665.1). Taxonomy (NCBI): domain Eukaryota; kingdom Viridiplantae; phylum Streptophyta; class Magnoliopsida; order Santalales; family Viscaceae; genus Viscum; species Viscum album. Next base: position 1,841,313,914 of record OY728132.1, on the reverse strand, counting down.
AAATTCAAATAGAATTTAATTGATATTAATAGAAATACTTAGTGTGTGGCCCTCTAGGATTCTTTCTCATTTGAATTAGGTGGGATTTCATAAAGTCCAAGATTACTATCTAGTAATGGGTCAATAACCCAAGAGAAAGAACATAATATCACAATGCCAAAAACCACATATAAATTCTCATTGTTTAATATAATCCCTTCATATCAATATCTCATCAAGAATGCTACACATTTGTTTCATAAAAATATGTGGTTGATACATCTTTCTTTGAATATCTAAAATAAACACATCATTTCACCATGTCCATGGAATTTAATGTAATGGTTCTATTCCAATAAAATGGTTGATATATAGAATTCCATAAATATGGAAGCGGAAATCCTTCCTCAACTTATCAATTAATAACATGTCATTCTTGATGTTCCCAACATAACCTACTTCCTACAAACATATGGTGTGATGGTTTTGGTCAATAAATCTATGTTTTTGAGCCATGACATGCATCGATGATAATATTAAAGTCTAAAAACCATAACAAACACTTATAGATAGGAATATCTGATGAAACCAAAATATATGGAATTCCTACTGGTGGGTCAGTTCTCATAATCTCTCATCTTATGGATTAATACGTGTGAACTTCATGAGAATAACCCTCATCCTCTTATGAGTACTCACACCTAACATTATAAATATTATGTGTCCTATCATAATACAGTATCCAATCAGAGAACTATATTTAATATTCTCATCAAGGCACTTCAAGGTTCTCATCATAGAGGGGGACTATTATGACCCTAACAATGTGACAGATATCATTGGACATTATTAAATTAAATTCATGAATAATAATGAACAATATGTAATACTATTTTCAATATTCAATTCATAGAATAAAAATTTAATAAAAGTACAATTATTTTTTTCCTAAGACACCAACTCCAACAAACTCCCATTTGGACTAGATCCAACTTCCTATGACTTTCAGTTCATTAGACCTCACATGATAATCATGTTTCTACTAAGTTAAGGATTTATTAAAGGGGTCCACCATATCACCTTCCATGGAAATACTTCTGACTGCGACCTCACCTCTCTGAGAAAAATCAATTAAGAGATGATACTTTTGAAGTATGTGCTTTGTCTGCTGATGTGGCCGGTGATCCTTTGTGAGAGCCACCATTTTAGTATTATCACAATAGATTGTGATAGGATCTTTACTGTTAGGTGACATTTCATGCTCTTAGATTAATTTTTCTATCTATATTTCTTCTTTATCTACCAAAAAAATATGAAATATACTCTGATTCTGTTATAGAATCTATAAACAAAACTTTCTTTGATCTCTTCCAACTCACAACACCTCCATTCAAAGTGAAGATGTATCCCATTTTCAATTTCATGTCATCTTGAATAGTTTGGAAACTATAATCTAAATATAATTTGATAATTAGTTCCTCATCTCATACATATACTAGGAACATATCCTTAGTATTCCTTAGATACTTAAGGATATTCTTGACTGTCATCCAATGGCGGTCACTGAGGTCAGCTTTATATTTTCCTACCGCACTTAAGGTGTAAGCGATATATAGCCTGGTACATAGAATAGAATAAATTCATGACCTAATAATCAACACTTAATGGATCCTTTCCATTATTTTTCTTTCCGCATGTGTGAGAGGACACATTTTCTTGCAAAGATGAGTTCCATGTGACATTGGTAACAATCCTCTGTTGTATTCTTCCATACTAAATATCTTTAGTATTATGTCAATATATATATGATGTAAAGTCTCTTGCATATATCATGATGGATATTGATCCCATTAATGTATTTCTCCTCTCTTAATTCCTTTATGGAGAATAATTTATTCCACCATTCCTTAATAGACTATCATACTGGTATTCCATTTACAGTAAGTAATATTTCATCAATATAAATAATTATGAAAATGACTGCACTCCCACTAAACTATTTATAGACACAAGGCTCGCATTTTTTTCTTTATGAAACCAAATTTTATTATGGAAACATAAACAAAATGTTCTAGGACCTATATTATTTCTTTAACCCATAAATATATCTTTTCAATTTTCAAGCTTTATTGGCATCATTTGGAGGCAAAAACCCTTTAGGTTGTGTCATATAGACGTCTTCCTAAAGGTTCCCATTAAATAATATTGTTTTAACATCCACTTACCAAATATCATAGTCATGGAAGGATGAAATGGAAACTAAAATTCCAATGTATTTTATATAAATTGGTGAAAATATTTCATTTTATTCAATTCCTTGATGATGTTTAAATCCTTTTACAACCAATCATACCTTATAGGTATTGACCTGTCTATACGAGTCCAATTTCTTCTTGAATTCCCATTTATAACTAGTGAGATTTACATCAATTAGAGGATTGACCAAAATATATAATTGGTTTTGGTACATGTAATCCATCACATAAATCATGGTGTCTTTCTATTTTTTAGCATCTATGTTTCTTACTACTTCCTTATAGGTTAGAGGATCATTATTATTTTCTAATAATGAGTTACCATCCTTGTTGAATAGAAAAAAATATCATTCTAATTATTTAAACTCAATTGTACTTCTATGTATTATTTGTGTTTTTTGGAGCTACTTAATATTCCACGGGGCTTTCTGGAATCTATTCATATACCAACTCTTGAGTATCTTGAGCCCAAACTTCATCAAAATTATATCTCACTCCCAATATAACTTTTATATGTGTGCTCCCAATCTCAAGGAATATGTAATTTCTTTCCACTATTACGCTTTTGTGTGAGAGTTCATATAGGTAATATCCCCTTGATTCTTTGTGGTATTCTGTAATGCTACACTTTTTCCCTTATGGTGTAAGTTTGTTACCTAAAGAGGCCTTAACAAATTCTTCACTACCCCCACATGTGTAAATTTGACAAGATGGATTTTCTTACACTCCAAAGTTCATATGGAATACCATTTATCAATTTCATTGATACTTGGTGTAATTTCCCAACCCTAGATGTCCAGATACAGTTCATTATTTTATTACATTTTCATGATCACAAGAAATCAAATCTCGAATGACCGATTACTTAATGTCCTTGAAAAAACTAGACACAAATATATGTTTTACATTACATCATGAAATGAAAAACAACATAGTATCTCCATTGAAAAAACTCATATCCCTTAGATTATCCCTACAGTTTAGTCATAATATACCTCTTATTAACCTAGTAAAAATGAAACATAATAAATGGTTGTCACGACCCGTCCTCGGGGCCCGTGTCGTGACTACCCCAAGCCCGCCTTCCATAGGCCAGGGGCTGGCGACTAGCACCAAGGCGTAAAATCCCAGTAAACAGGGAAGGAATTGCCTTTGTAAGTAACAACCACACAGAGTCAGCAAGCGGAAAGTAAAGTGCAGAAAAGTAAAGGGGGCCGGAAATACAAGCCCAACTGTAAAGTACAACTGAAAAGTAAAGTACAGTAACTGTAGAAAAGACGGCGGCCTCGTGTCGTCCACTGGCAATCCCACCTGAAGGGTGGGTACAGATAGCCTCCAGGCTCCTCGGGTCCCACGTCCGCTCCGAGCACGTCCCGCCCAGTGGTCCACCTCCAGGTACCGTCCTGCTCCACGCCCCAACCGTGATCAGCGCTGTCCGTCGTCTGCAACCAACACAACAAGGTGCGGGCATAGCCCGTGCAGGGGTGAGTACAACTACTCAGTAAGGACCCCGAGACCCCCGAAGGTCTCCCGAAATCCACAAAGGATATAGCACAAAAGAAAGATGCAATCACGAAGTAACATCTGACTCGACTTAGGTATATGCCCATACACATACCTAAGTCCCCAATTCTAGCTCTGCTCACGAGCTCAAGAACAACTCAATCCACAAAGGAAGCAAGACTCAAATCCACAAGGAGAGTAACAGTAAATCCACATAGGATAGTTCAACACAATCCACAAAGGAGAGTAACAGTAAATCCACATAGGATAGTTCAACACAATCCACAAAGGAGAGTAACATAAGATTCAGCTCAACCAGGATTTTCATTATCGAAATGTAACTGCTGAAGAGCCCCATCTCTAAAGTGTACAGTGGTCCTGTCACGACTCCGAGGTACTGCTCACTAACCTAAGACTGCTGAGGTACTCCTCCTGTCGAGTACCGCGGGTCTGCTGCCAACTACCGGGCGCTCCGTCCGCTGAGGGTCTGCTGCCAAATACTGGGCGCTCACCCAAATAGCCTACAGAGGTACTCCTCCAGTCGAGTACCGCGGGTCTGCTGCCAACTACTAGGCGCTCCGTCCGCCGTGGGTCTGCCGCCAAATACCGGGCGCTCCGTCCACTGGGCTAGTCGACTCACTCCAAGTCGAGTCGGTCGAGCAGTCTTCAGGTCTCAGCCGGCTACACGGTCTCCGTACTCCGTACGCTCGTCTCCAGTATCGCGGGTCTGCCGCTACAACCAAGCGCACCACCTCTATCGAGGTAAAAAGAAGATTCAGCTCACACAGGTTCGGTAGCACTGTTCCACGTAGGATCGCTGAGTGCAGTAGTCGACGCAGTCCACGGAGGATCTCTGCACAGTCGTCGCCGCAGTCCACGAAGGATCTCTGCTCTGCCGTCGTCGCAGTCCACGGAGGATCTCTGCTCTGCCATCGTCGCAGTCCACGGAGGATCTCTGCTCTGCCGTCGTCGCAGTCCACGGAGGATCTCTGCTCTGTCGTCGTCGCAGTCCACGGAGGATCTCTGCTCTGTCGTCGAAGCCACAGCCAGCACTAGGGTTCCCGCACATAGCGAGCTCGTTAGGAGGGTCCGCTCCACGAGCCGAGAGGCTGATACATCAACTGACACGTAGTCCGAAGTTGATGTATCCAAAAGTTCCGTATCGACAACAGGATCTCAACGCAACAGACGGCGCGTCAATCGGACGCCCGGTCTGAGAGTTATTGGCATTTTCGTCCCAGGGGCCCGGTTGGTTTTTAGGGAAAAACCAACCTGACTGTACTCCGCCTGTGTCCGATCCTCGGGCGGGGTATGCCAAAAGTTCCGTCTCACTTAGAGGAAACTACCACAGCTGACGGTATGTCGTTCGGACGTCCGTAGCTCAAGTTATGAGCGTTTCTGCTCCGAGGGCCCGGTTGGTTTCGTGTACGAACCAACCCGGCCGAACCCAAAGTCTTCCGAAACCTTGAGTATAATATACCGAAACGACCGTCTCGATCCAAGGATCGCGTAGCCGCTGACGGTTCGTCAATCGGAGGTCCCTGGCCCAAGATATGGGCGAAAGACCGAAGAAGGCCCGAAACGGGGGTTCTGGGCCCGGGGCGACCCGGCCCGAACCCCCCCCCCCCCCCCCCCCCCCCTTGGGTCGGCCGCACCGGGTCGGCCCGACCCGGGTCGGCCCGAACCGGCCCGAACCGGCTCGGCCGGGTCCGGTCCGGCCTGGGCGCGGCCCGGCCGACCGGACCGGCCGGCTCGGCTTCGGCCGAGCGGCCGAGCAGGCCGCCGCCGCGGGTTTGACCCGCGGCATTTGGAGAAACGCGGCCCCCGCGGGGGGCCGCCTGTCACGCGGACGCGGCCGGGCCGCCGCGTCCGTTCCCGGTTCCGCGCGGCCGCGGAACCGGCCGCCGCCGCCGCGGCTTCAGCCGCGGCGGGAGATCTCCACGGCGGCGCGCCGGGCGCCGCCGCCTCCGGTCGCCGGCGCCGCCGCGCCGCCGCCTCCTTCCGCGGGCCGCCGGAGTTGCTCCGGTGGCCCGTTTTGCCTCCCGTCTGCGCCATTGTTCCTCCCGGGACGCGTCCTCCACTGCGGAAACAACGGATTGCCCTTGCCGCACGGTTCGTCGTCGTCCGCCAAATCCGCACAAAAAGGGAAGATCGGCGGAGGGTTGCCGGGTCTTGTTCGTTAGACCCGCTCCCTCCGCGTTAATCATAAACAACGAGAGAAAAGAATAAGATTATCAACACATGATCCAACAATTTTATTTAAAGATAAAATTGTTCGCTTGAAACCGGCTTTTTAAATTTTCAAGAACGTTCACGAGAAAATTTAAAAGGGGTAACTTTTCCAAAATAAATCCCTACCTCGAAGTCGTCGTCGGACGAGAGGTCGTCGCGGAATCGCTCGTCGCGGAAGAAGGAGATCGTCGCGTCGTCGCGGTATCCGGCGTCGCGTCGCCAATCTCCGGATCAAGAACAAACGGATTTAATTAATTAAATCCGTTGTTATTGAAATTAAGAAGGGAGAATTTAGAAGTTTCGATTCTCACCTTTAACCGCCGATCGCAGGTTCGCCGCGGAAGAAGAGGCACCGAAGAAGAAGAAGGTCGCGGAAAAGCTGTTGACGTCGCGGATCGTGCGTCGTCGGATTCCGGTTCCGGCGTTCTTCGTGTTCTTCGCGTTCTTCGCGTTCTTCGCGTTCTTCGCGGAGAGGGTGGAGGAACGAAGATTCTCTCAAATCCTTTCCAAGGATTTTTAGGTTGGTCTTATTTTATAAACATGCCAACACGAAACCGGTTAAGAAACGATCCTTCAATTCGAAAGAAACGACCCATTTAATTCACGAAGAAACAGTCCATTTAATTTACGAAATAAACCGCCCAATTAAATGGTCTGTTAAGAATTAAAGAAAACGCGTCGGTTGACTTTTCAGTTACTTTGACGGGTTTTCGCGGGTGCGTTACTTAGCGAAAGAAACGGCGGGGCTCATGCGGGTCCCACCGCACAAATATCCTACCAAGGGGTAGGATATTTCTGGATAGCGTCCTATCCAGTTCAACTCAGTTCAAGCCGCCTTTAAGTGACTTTAAGTGGCTTCCAAGCAGTTTAAGTGAAATAAAATAAAGTTGTCGCACAACTTTATTTTATTCTGACTTAAAGCCGCAAAATTTAAAAACCACGTCTTGAGCAAACGCAACTCCGGAAGAGGCGTTTCTAAGCAAATACCGGCGCTGCGATTTCATCGGTGCCCTCAGAATTCGATTCCGGGCACCGGTTCAAAAGATAGAAAAACCCGCTCGTCCGTTCACTGAACGTACCCGAGCCAAACTTCGGAAATTGATTCCGGGCACACCGGGCCTCGGAATCAGGTGCCGTATGAAGCTGCGCTCTTGTAAAATTCCAAAGAAAATTAAGAAAAAAAATTTCCTTGAAATTTGCGGGTCTTTACATTACTCCCACCTCAGGGCTTTACGTCCCCGTAAAGATACATCAAAAACTAGGGGAACAAATGGGGGTACTGAGCACGCATCTGAGCCTCCCGCTCCCAAGTGCTCTCCTGGAGGTTCCCGTGCTGCCATCTGACGCGCACAAGAGGAATCGACCGCCCACGTAGGACCCGCTCCTGTCGATCCTCGATCTCCACTGGTACCTCCGCAAAAGTCGCCCCATCGTCCACGTCCAGCTCCCCAAAGTCGATGATGTGCGTCGGGTCGTGCACGTATCTCCTCAGCTGAGACACGTGAAAGACATCGTGCACCCGGTGCAACTGAGGTGGTAGAGCCAGGCGATAAGCCACCTCTCCTATCCTGCTGAGGACCTGGAAAGGCCCATCGAACTTCGGAGATAACCTGCCGCCTCGGCCACATCTCCGAAACCTCATCGGGTTGAGACCGTATAAGAACGTGTTCGTCCCCCTCGAATTCAAGAGGTTTCCCTTTTTTAGGTTAGAACTGAAACTCAAAACTCCTGCTGCCACAAGGGTAGGGTTGACCAACTCAAGAGTGATCGGCCACACCCTCTTATGCCTGAGTTTAACATGTGCTGCCCAGGGTTTCCTTTTCGCCGACCAAGGAAAACCCATTCCGACGTTTGCCTAAAACAGTCAACCGGGGTATGATTTGTGAATCATACCCAGATCAACGTCGTAAGGCCTCTACGCTGCCACCAAGAGATTCCAACCGAAACTCTCGCCTCGAGGTCAAATCACACCGTCGGCGTAAGTGTGATTATCGAGTCTCCTCCCAAAGGTATCTCCAGACGTGAGGGTCAAGTCTACGGCTTACCCGGAACCTCTAGGTCTGGGACATGATTCGTGGAAGGGTTGAATGATCGGTTCCTATGTCTATAGATATGGCAGCTCGTAGTAGACATAATTCGTACCCCGAATCATTCTTAGAGTTCCTGGGTCACAATCCTTGACCGCAATGCAGCTACTCTCCTCCCCAGCCCTCCTGCTCCCTGAGCCTGGCGGGGACTACTAAGTCGGGTGGTCGTAACATGTCGAAATGTACACCACCACATGCTGCTCTCTAAGCTCCGCTTCCACGTCTGCTACCCTGCAGATTCATCTGTCCTTAGCACTTCCTCCTCCTGAAACATTTTACACGCCCGAGTCTCTGAGACTGGCGCTAGTTTCCTGCCTTTCACTGCTAACGTTCACAACCACAAAGGTTCTCTCTAGCATCCTAGCATAGGTAGAAATGCATAGAGGAAAAGTAATGGTTCGGATTTCCCTTAGACACACTTCGCTCAGAAGTTCGAGTCTAAGGAACTGATCACAACGTAACCAACGAGTACTACGATTGATTGGTAAGCCACGATGAGTGCTCTGCTTCCGACATGTCGTACTGTCGAAGCTGTATTAGATCCAGAAAACTCACAACCACCTCCTCAAGCCAGTCCTCAGCCGCCTACGAGTCAGGCTCACCTCGAAACTTGAGGGATATCTGGTGCTAAAACATATGTAAGGCACTAAGCCTGTGATTCTCTGCTACCGGTACCGCCGGTAGTGTCTACTAACCAACAGGTAGTGACATAGCTGGCGCACTACCCGTAGGTACTATCCCAGGTATCGGTTCGCGTACCGAAGCCTCATTACTATAAGAACCAACCTCATGGTCATTCACTGGAAACAACAGAAGCTAAGATCATCATCCTCTCTACTAGTATCCAAGCTAGGCGTAGAACTCTAGCAACCGCCTCCATCCAGTCCACTGCTGCCTGGGAAATATGTCTCGTCTCGTATCCTCAGAGGCCTCTACTGCTGGAACTCGTGCATCGCGCTCTGCTAGCGTGCATTGTCAGCTAGTGGCATCCTCTGCCTAACGGGTGGTGGTGCTGCTGGTACACCACCCGAAGGTGCCAACACTGAAAAAGGGCCCTACACCGGAGTCTCGCTGCTCGGTGGGCCATCATCGAGAACTCTCTCGGAACTCCAGCTACCTATCTGCATGGTGACATCCTGAACAGTTGTGTCACGGTCAACGATTTATACCTGGTGAGCTGACCTGGTTTGAGCTGACTTTAAACCTTTTGGGAAACACACACGCAATCAGTGTTTTCGTGCATTAAGTTGGAAATCAGAAGTCAGGGTCCTGGTGTACGGATACGTCGGCCGTCGCACCAACACTGGGCTCCCTGAACTGATAACCACACCCAATACACTAAACACTATTGCTTCACATAGAAAGAAAGGACGATCAGAGTCTGCGGTAGAACCGACCACCTCTGATACCAATTTGTCACGACCCGTCCTCGGGGCCCGTGCCGTGACTACCCCAAGCCCGCCTTCCATAGGCCAGGGGCTGGCGACTAGCACCAAGGCGTAAAATCCCAGTAAACAGGGAAGGCATTGCCTTTGTAAGTAACAACCACACAGAGTCAGCAAGCGGAAAGTAAAGTGCAGAAAAGTAAAGGGGGCCGGAAATACAAGCCCAACTGTAAAGTACAACTGAAAAGTAAAGTACAATAACTGTAGAAAAGACGGCGGCCTCGTGTCGTCCACTGGCAATCCCACCTGAAGGGTGGGTACAGATAGCCTCCAGGCTCCTCGGGTCCCACGTCCGCTCCGAGCACGTCCCGCCCAGTGGTCCACCTCCAGGTACCGTCCTGCTCCACGCCCCAACCGTGATCAGCGCTGTCCGTCGTCTGCAACCAACACAACAAGGTGCGGGCATAGCCCGTGCAGGGGTGAGTACAACTACTCAGTAAGGACCCCGAGACCCCCGAAGGTCTCCCGAAATCCACAAAGGATATAGCACAAAAGAAAGATGCAATCACGAAGTAACATCTGACTCGACTTAGGTATATGCCCATACACATACCTAAGTCCCCAATTCTAGCTCTCCTCACGAGCTCAAGAACAACTCAATCCACAAAGGAAGCAAGACTCAAATCCACAAGGAGAGTAACAGTAAATCCACATAGGATAGTTCAACACAATCCACAAAGGAGAGTAACAGTAAATCCACATAGGATAGTTCAACACAATCCACAAAGGAGAGTAACAGTAAATCCACATAGGATAGTTCAACACAATCCACAAAGGAGAGTAACATAAGATTCAGCTCAACCAGGATTTTCATTATCGAAACGTAACTGCTGAAGAGCCCCATCTATGAAGTGTACAGTGGTCCTGTCACGACTCCGAGGTACTGCTCACTAACCTAAGACTGCTAAGGTACTCCTCCTGTCGAGTACCGCGGGTCTGCTGCCAACTACCGGGCGCTCCGTCCGCTGAGGGTCTGCTGCCAAATACCGGGCGCTCACCCAAATAGCCTACAGAGGTACTCCTCCAGTCGAGTACCGCGGGTCTGCTGCCAACTACTAGGCGCTCCGTCCGCCGTGGGTCTGCCGCAAAATACCGGGCGCTCCGTCCACTGGGCTAGTCGACTCACTCCAAGTCGAGTCGGTCGAGCAGTCTTCAGGTCTCAGCCGGCTACACGGTCTCCGTACTCCGTACGCTCGTCTCCAGTATCGCGGGTCTGCCGCTACAACCAAGCGCACCACCTCTATCGAGGTAAAAAGAAGATTCAGCTCACACAGGTTCGGTAGCACTGTTCCACGTAGGATCGCTGAGTGCAGTAGTCGACGCAGTCCACGGAGGATCTCTGCACAGTCGTCGCCGCAGTCCACGAAGGATCTCTGCTCTGCCGTCGTCGCAGTCCACGGAGGATCTCTGCTCTGCCGTCGTCGCAGTCCACGGAGGATCTCTGCTCTGCCGTCGTCGCAGTCCACGGAGGATCTCTGCTCTGTCGTCGTCGCAGTCCACGGAGGATCTCTCCTCTGCCATCGTCGCAGTCCACGGAGGATCTCTGCTCTGTCGTCGTCGCAGTCCACGGAGGATCTCTGCTCTGTCGTCGAAGCCACAGCCAGCACTAGGGTTCCCGCACATAGCGAGCTCGTTAGGAGGGTCCGCTCCACGAGCCGAGAGGCTGATACATCAACTGACACGTAGTCTGAAGTTGATGTATCCAAAAGTTCCGTATCGACAACAGGATCTCAACGCAATAGACGGCGCGTCAATCGGACGCCCGGTCTGAGAGTTATTGGCATTTTCGTCCCAGGGGCCCGGTTGGTTTTTAGGGAAAAACCAACCTGACTGTACTCCGCCTGTGTCCGATCCTCGGGCGGGGTATGCCAAAAGTTCCGTCTCACTTAGAGGAAACTACCACAGCTGACGGTACGTCGTTCGGACGTCCGTAGCTCAAGTTATGAGCGTTTCTGCTCCGAGGGCCCGGTTGGTTTCGTGTACGAACCAACCCGGCCGAACCCAAAGTCTTCCGAAACCTTGAGTATAATATACCGAAACGACCGTCTCGATCCAAGGATCGTGTAGCCGCTGACGGTTCGTCAATCGGAGGTCCCTGGCCCAAGATATGGGCGAACGACCGAAGAAGGCCCGAAACGGGGGTTCTGGGCCCGGGGCGACCCGGCCCGAACCCCCCCCCCCCCCCCCCCCCCTTGGGTCGGCCGAACCGGGTCGGCCCGACCCGGGTCGGCCCGAACCGGCCCGAACCGGCTCGGCCGGGTCCGGTCCGGCCTGGGCGCGGCCCGGCCGACCGGACCGGCCGGCTCGGCTTCGGCCGAGCGGCCGAGCAGGCCGCCGCCGCGGGTTTGACCCGCGGCATTTGGAGAAACGCGGCCCCCGCGGGGGGCCGCCTGTCACGCGGACGCGGCCGGGCCGCCGCGTCCGTTCCCGGTTCCGCGCGGCCGCGGAACCGGCCGCCGCCGCCGCGGCTTCAGCCGCGGCGGGAGATCTTCACGGCGGCGCGCCGGGCGCCGCCGCCTCCGGTCGTCGGCGCCGCCGCGCCGGCGACCCGCGCCGCCGCCTCCTTCCGCGGGCCGCCGGAGTTGCTCCGGTGGCCCGTTTTGCCTCCCGTCTGCGCCATTGTTCCTCCCGAGACGCGTCCTCCACTGCGGAAACAACGGATTGCCCTTGCCGCACGGTTCGTCGTCGTCCGCCAAATCCGCACAAAAAGGGAAGATCGGCGGAGGGTTGCCGGGTCTTGTTCGTTAGACCCGCTCCCTCCGCGTTAATCATAAACAACGGGAGAAAAGAATAAGATGATCAACACATGATCCAACAATTTTATTTAAAGATAAAATTGTTCGCTTGAAACCGGCTTTTTAAATTTTCAAGAACGTTCACGAGAAAATTTAAAAGGGGTAACTTTTCCAAAATAAATCCCTACCTCGAAGTCGTCGTCGGACGAGAGGTCGTCGCGGAATCGCTCGTCGCGGAAGAAGGAGATCGTCGCGTCGTCGCGGTATCCGGCGTCGCGTCGCCAATCTCCGGATCAAGAACAAACGGATTTAATTAATTAAATCCGTTGTTATTGAAATTAAGAAAGGAGAATTTAGAAGTTTCGATTCTCACCTTTAACCGCCGATCGCAGGTTCGCCGCGGAAGAAGAGGCACCGAAGAAGAAGAAGGTCGCGGAAAAGCTGTTGACGTCGCGGATCGTGCGTCGTCGGATTCCGGTTCCGGCGTTCTTCGCGTTCTTCGCGTTCTTCGCGTTCTTCGCGGAGAGGGTGGAGGAACGAAGATTCTCTCAAATCCTTTCCAAGGATTTTTAGGTTGGTCTTATTTTATAAACATGCCAACACGAAACCGGTTAAGAAACGATCCGTCAATTCGAAAGAAACGACCCATTTAATTCACGAAGAAACAGTCCATTTAATTTACGAAATAAACCGCCCAATTAAATGGTCTGTTAAGAATTAAAGAAAACGCGTCGGTTGACTTTTCAGTTACTTTGACGGGTTTTCGCGGGTGCGTTACTTAGCGAAAGAAACGGCGGGGCTCGTGCGGGTCCCACCGCACAAATATCCTACCAAGGGGTAGGATATTTCTGGATAGCGTCCTATCCAGTTCAACTCAGTTCAAGCCGCCTTTAAGTGACTTTAAGTGGCTTCCAAGCAGTTTAAGTGAAATAAAATAAAGTTGTCGCACAACTTTATTTTATTCTGACTTAAAGCCGCAAAATTTAAAAACCACGTCTTGAGCAAACGCAACTCCGGAAGAGGCGTTTCTAAGCAAATACCGGCGCTGCGATTTTATCGGTGCCCTCAGAATTCGATTCCGGGCACCGGTTCAAAAGATAGAAAAACCCGCTCGTCCGTTCACTGAACGTACCCGAGCCAAACTTCGGAAATTGATTCCGGGCACACCGGGCCTCGGAATCAGGTGCCGTCTGAAGCTGCGCTCTTGTAAAATTCCAAAGAAAATTAAGAAAAAAAATTTCCTTGAAATTTGCGGGTCTTTACAATGGTGAGCTCAGATTCTCTGTAAGGATAAACAATACAGCATAAGCTTTCATAAATAAGAAAAAACTTTTAAGGAAGGGTATAAAACTGAAACATGATCCTTTTAAAAATAATATTCAGGATAATATGGAAAGAATAAATCAAAAAATTAAATTTAAAATTTCACATGTATATTATACTAGTTGAATAATCACATGTAATATCACTAACTAATCTCATAATGAGGGAATGCATAATACCGGACATCATAAACATGCTTTCAAGGCTTCGTCCAAGACACCAAAATAAACAGGTAAAAACCCAAACTAGTTTCTCTCATGAGACCTACTAATGCATCAAGGTTGTATAGCAGGCCCCACAAATCACTTACTAAGTTCAATGTATTCCTCTTATAAAAGGGGTAAAACATAACCAACATAAATATTCATATTAAAACTAGCATACGAAATATTAATACATTATCCATAAACCATGAATGGTATAAAAATAGCACAAACATGGTCAAACTATTCATAAACCCTTCAATAAAACATGATAGGGTTTTATTACAAGAAATCATCCTCAATTAAACATAATATCCAATAAAGGATGTCAACATAGATGAAAATATTCTTAATAAAATCATTAGAAACTTCTTTAGAGAAATGACTCTTTTTATTAAAAATTGTAATTTAAAATGCCATAAAATTTTAAAAATAAAATATTTTCATTGAAAATATTCTTGTAAGAATGTAAAAGAAGGTACAAAATGTTATGTTATCATGATGGTAGAAAATATGCTCATGTTGTATAAGTTAAAAAACATTCTTCTCGTACTTTGTTGAAAAATTCAAACAAATATCCTTCGAAGGAAAACGAAAAAAAGATTCTTTTTTATAAAATTGAACATGCGTAAAAATGTATTTAAATTTTTTTTAAATAATATTAAGAATGTTTTGAAATAAATTTTTAATAAACATGGATATGGATGATAAATATGTCCTAGTAAATTCTTACGTAAAAGCAATCCCAGATAATAAAGAGATTCCCAAATTAATCCTTACCTTGTACTTTCCTTTAGTTGAGGGTGATTTAACTTCCTTTATAATGTTTAAAGTATGTTTTTAAATTATATCGGGACCATATCCATATTTATGATATCATATATGATCCTATTGTATTTTTTTTCTAATAATATTTCAGTATTACTAGTATTTTAGGTATTAAATTCTTCATTCTCCTATGCATGTTTTATTGTGTAATTCATGTTTTTAATTAATAGAATATATTTTATTCAAATCCATAATTATATTAAGTTCATAAATATTATATTAATTCATTATATAAGTTTTCATATTCATTCTTAAATGGTTGTAGTGGAGGATGAATCTCATCGTGTCGTGGACACGGTAGGTCGTACGTACGCACGAGCAACGGTATCATTCCATTAATAGTTAAATGGTATGAAATTGGATGGTATATTAATTATAAATAATAATTATCATGTCATATTAATTATTTATATCAATTATAATCATCATTATACCCAACCAAATAAATTAGTATTCAATAAAAAATTACACCATGACATGGAGATGGTAAGTCGTACGTACGCACGAAAGGTGATATTGTTATTCATGGGATGGATAAAGGGAGGAATACAGTTTTATAATAATCATAATAACATCTAATAATTTATATTATACTTTATTTATTACTTTATTATGAAAAAAACATAATAAGAGTAAGTATAGGAATAAAATAAATTGAATTGAATTGGTAAAACAATTACCTCTTCTTCGAGTATATCCTTTTAATTTTCACAAAAGGACTTCTTAGGTTGGATTTCTTCACAAATAATGGAATCTAGGATAAAGTTGTGAAGGTTTATAGGATAAATGTTTAGTTTTTGGCTGATACAAATGGATTTATAGGTGTTAATAAAATATAAGGAGGGGTATCCTTTTATAAGAGAGGGGAGGGGCACTTTAGGACACTACAAAATCATTAATTTATTAAAAATTGATTTTTGATTCCAAATAGCTCCAAAGTGAGTTATTTAGAATATAATATTAGTATGGAAAAAAATAGTCTCAAAAAAAATTTAGACATGTTTTTATTTTATTTTAAACCTTATCATTTTTATTTATCCTTAATTAATCTATTTAATTTTAATTATAGTAATAATATTATAAATATTAAAAGATTATAAATATTTACTTATGTGGTGAAAATTTTCCATAAATGGACACTTTATGAACTTTTAGACCTTATAATTATTACTTTTATGTTTTTAAAGATTTTTATAATTTTTAAATAATTTAATAAAATGTTATTTTAATAAAATATAAATTGTCAATTTTAAAACTATTCATTTTTTTACTTTAAATAAAATACAAAAAGAAAAATAACTTCAAAAAATCATTTAATATACTCCTAATATGTCATAGTCACTTAGAAAATTCATGGAGTGCCTTAATTATTTCAAATTATATTTATTTTAATATTTTTAATATCATTTATTTGATATTTCTATAAATAAAATAATTTCTGTTTCACTATTATGTCATCATTAATGGTAATTATTTAATATATAAAAAATAATTAATAAATTAATATGATGTATATAATTATTTTATATTTCCAAATACTATTTATCATCTAAGTTATCTCCTAGTGATCTCTACATTAAAATTATTATACTTATAAGAGATGAGATCGTGACATTTTGTCAAATTCATTGATTTTAATAATATCCTTGTCATATTAATGAAAAATTTCCCATTAAATTATTAAATTTAGAACCTTAGATTATAAGGGTAAAATTAAGTCATCAAATAGGATTTTGACAGCTATTAGGGTAATTTTATAATATTATTTTTACCTTTAATTACCCAATTTATCCTTAACCGTGGTAATAAAAAATATACTAAAGTTACTGTTCATAATATCAAAAAAAATATTTACATAATTTGGACCCACTAATTCCAAATATGGAATCCATTTTTAAAAATTCAAAACATAGAAGTTGTAGTAATTAAATTAAAATTAATCACGTTGCTCGAATGAGAAAACTGGTTTTTTAAAAGTAAAAACCATCAAAAGATTGACATGTGTTTATATCCAATTTTAATGTGAAAATAATTCCAATGACATAAATTATATTAAATGATAAAAACATAATCTAATTATACTTTAAAACCAATCAAAATTATAATTTAGCACTATAAATTATTTCGATGAAAAAAGTTGTTTTCAGTTAAAATTTAGTATTTTTCATTATTCCTCAAAACATGAAACTTGTTGGAAAAATAAAAAAATGAACCAAAGTAAGTTTTTATATTACTCTTTCAAATAAAAAGTTTATTTTTTTAAAACAAAAAATTAAAAACGTCAAATATTGGATTTAAAATGGGTTTTCCATTAAAAGGCGATAAAATTTCTTTTTAGAAAAATATAGTCTTTTAATGTGTAAAATTGGATTAATTATTATTTTATGACTATAAAATAATTTTTATTTATGTAAAAACATTTTATTTCTTATATAATATAAAAATTTAATAATTTTTTTAATACTCTTCATAACCACTTTTTAAATGGCTATTTTGATATATCTTGGTGCGCTCGAACTCGGTGTTGCGTACACTGAAATCTATTGAATTATTTAAAAAGAAGCATACCATGGAATCTTGTGGTGTTACATTATTCCCTAATTGAAATAATTTAATCCTATAAATTTCTATAATATAACTTCATAAAAGGATTCAGGTGGTTCTTCATCATAAGTTCTTTAGGTTCTCATGTCGCATCTTCCATTTGTAGTTTCTCTAAATAACCTTTACTAGAAGAGTCATTAGATTTCTCAACACTTGTTCTCTAGTGTCAAGAATATTGATAGTTACTTCATAGTAAGATAGACCATGTTACATTTATATTTATTTATAGGTGATTACATGTGTTGGTTTTGGAATGTATTTATTTAATAATGATACATGGAAAACATCTTGAACTTTTGAGATACCTAATGGAATTGCTAAACAGTAAGCTATATCTTCAATTATTTCTAGAATTTAAAAATGTCTGATGTACCTTGGTCTTAGTTTACATTTATTTCCAAATCTTACAAGACCCTTCCATTGAGATACCTTCAAGAAAACATGATCTCCTAATTGAAATCCAAATCCTTCCTTTGATTTTCGACATATCTCTTTTGCCTACTTTGAGATGTTTTGATATGTGTTTGAATATACTTTACCTTTTCTGTTGTTTCCTCCACAATTTTTGGGCCTAAAATCTTCCTTTCACCAACTTCCTCCCAACTATTTGGTGTATGGCATCTCTTTTCATATAACTCTTCATACAGTTCCATTTGAATACTTGAATGGAAGCTATTGTTATAGGAAAATTCTAATATAGGTAAATATTAATCTTGCATACCTAGAAAGTAAAGTGAGAATGATCTCAACATTTCTTCTAAAGTTTGGATAGTCCTTTCTATTTTCCCATTAGTTTGAGGGTGGTAGACAGTGCTCAAATGATGCTCAGTATCAAGAGCCTTCTAAATAATTTTCCATAATTTTGATGTAAAATGGGGATCATAATTAGACACAATCAATATTATTGAACCATGAAACCTTATGAATTCATTGATATAGAGTCTTTCTAAATTATCAAGAGGTAAATCTTCTCATATAGCAATAAAATGTGTTGATTTGGTAAAGTGATCAAAAATAACCCATATCGCATCATTCCTTCTTGGGGTATTTGGTAATCCAGTGAAAAAGTCCATTGTAATTTTATCCCAATTTTACATAGGTATAAGAAGAGGTTTCATGATTCCCATAGGATTTTGTATCTCATCCTTCACTTTTTGGAAAATTAGACATCTTCATTCATAGTCAACAATTTCCCTCTTCAATTTGTCCCACCAAAAATATTCCTTAAAATCTCTATACATCTTAGTTCAATCATGGTTTATAGATAAATTGGATCTATGAGTATCATAAAATAATTCCATTTTTAGATCATGTATAGATGGAAAATGAAGACTCTTCCCAAATTTCAAAATTCCATCTTCATATACAAATTCAATCAATCTCCCATTATTCAAAACTTTAATTTTCTTTTTAAAATACCCATCATCATACTAAGAACCTTTTGTCTTTTCTAGTAAAGATGGTTTGGAAACCATTTGAAAAATTAGTGATGTTTCACCTTCCATGATAATTATCATATCCATATTTAATAGATACATGAACAAAGGATCCCTTTCAACTCTCAATTTATTTAGAACTCCATGGTCCTTCCTGGTCAAAGAATCTTCCACCTTATTTTCCCTCCCTGGGTGGTAGTGTATTTTGAAATCATAATCTTTGAGTACCTCAATCCATCTCCTTTGTCTCATGTTGAGTTCTTTATGTGAGAAAATATATTTCAAACTCTTTTGATCAGTATATATCTCATATCATTCACCATATAGATAGTGTCTCTATATCTTTAGAGAAAATATTATTGTAGCTAACTCAAGATCATGATTTGGTTAGTTTGGTTCATTTATTTTTTAATTTACTGTATTAATAATCTATAACTCTATCATTTTACATAAGAATGAAACTGAGTCCTTTCCTTGATGCATCCCCATAAATCACAAACCCGTCATTTCTAGATGGTAAATTCAAGATAGATGCATTGACTAATCTTCTCTTCAATTATTCAAAACATTCTTCACACTCTTTTTTTCAAATAAATTTATCCCCTTTACATGTGAGCTTGGATAATAGGTTATCCAATTGGGAAAAATTCTATATGAAATGATGATATTAACCTACTAAACCAATAAAATTTCATACCTTGGTTATGTTCATCATTTCTGGCCATTCTTGTATATAATTTTTCATTGCAGGATCAATAGATTTTCCATCCTTAGAGACAATATGGCCAAGAAAATAAATTTCCAAAATCCATAATTCACACTTTCTAAATTTACCATATAGCTCATTTTTTCTAAGAGTATTCAGAAAAATCTTCAAGTGGTTCTCATGGTATTCATAGATTTTTTAGTATACCAAGATATCATCAATTAATACTACAAAAAAATCATCAAGATATTACATGAACACTCTATTCATTATATACATGAAAATTGAGGGTGCATTCATCAGTCCAAATGGAATTGTTGTAAACTTGTAATGTCTATACCTAGTTTGGAATATTGTATTTGTAATATCTTCCTTATTTACACATAATTGATGATATAAAAAATGGAGGTAAATATTTGAAAAATATTAATCTCCATGAAGTTGATCAAACAAATCATCAATGTGAGGTAGATTATACTTTTTCTTTATTATAATAGCATTGATTTCTCTATAGTCAATGCACAACCTCATTGATCCATCTTTTTTCTTAGTAAAAAGAACTAGGGATCCCCATAGAAAAACACTAGAGTGAATAAATCCATTATTACTCAACTACTCTATTTGTTTCTTTATCTATACTAATTCCATAGTGTCCATTCTATATGGAGTTTTTGATATTGGCCTTGCATCAGGGATTAAGTCAATAAAAACACAACTTCCCACTATGGAGGATTTCTAGCTAAGTCCTCTAGAAATACATCAATGTATTTGTGTACAATAGGTAAATCCTCAATTTTAATATTTATTTATTCACCCATGTATGATGTTTTCTCTTGCTCTCTAAGAATTTTATTCAAGAGTTACTCAGGTTGGATCTATATAAGAATCAGATGATGAAGTTCTACTCTAAAGATAATGGAATCTATATCTTCACCAAAAATCATAACATCCCCCTTCTTACAATAAATTTTCTTATCATATTTTGATAGTCAGTACATAATGATAATTATATAAAAGTTGAACATATGTATGATGATAAAGTCGTCAGATAAAGCATGTTTATATGTTATAATGGGAACTATCTGACACACCTTTGTTGCAATGAGGCTTCCCTTAGGGATTTTGACTAAAAAATCCTTTTTTAATATGAATTGGAAATATCTAATTTTTAAATAAAATGGGAAAATGTAACGTAATTTGGGGGTACATAATAAAATAAAGCTTTTTCTAAATTTAAGCAGATGGTTATAGTACCTTCCACCACATCATTAGGATTTTTAACCTCAGCTGTTGTGACTACATAAGCATGGTCTTGTTCCCTTGGCCTTTTTTAGGGAATATTTCCTTGATGTTTAGGAAAAAAATTATAATTTACTATCTCTTTATAATTTTGTCATTGAACATTGGTAGTTTCTTTCTTTACCTTAAAATCACGATCTTGGTGGCCTTTTTCTCTACACTTATAACAAAATACCATCCTCAAAAGTCATGATCCATGATATTTCTTTCCACATTTATTACGGGATGGAAATTCAATTATTCCCTTCTTCCCATTTTCATTATTTTCCTTTCTAGAGTGTTCATTAACCCTCTTATTCTCTTGATTTCCTTTAAATTAATAGGACTTAGAGAATTCCTTTTGGTTCTTGATTACACATGAGACTATATCTTCATATGATAAGAAAGTTTGGGATACCAGTTCCCTTTGGAGGAATTATATTAACCCATAAATTAATCGATCAATATTACTTCTTGGTTTATGTATGTATTCTATAGCATGCATTTTTATCCTTGTAAAGTTAGCTTCATACTTTGAAATAATCCCATCCTCCTTTTTCCTCAGAGTCAAAAATTGTCTTTCCATATTAGCTAGTTGTTCACGAGGAAAGTAGTTTTCTAAAAAAAGTTCTTTAAATTCCCTTCATTCTATATTTTATACTTCTTCATATTTCTTTTTGTTTTGAATTAATGACCACCATTGATCCGCATCTCTTGAGAGATGATAAACCACCATGACAACCTTCACCATTTCATTACTTCCCAAAGCAAGAAATATCTTCTCTACGAAACATATCCATTTCTCATCAAAAAATGGGTTTATATTACCATTGAATATTTGAGTTTGTTTTCTTATGAAGTTTTATAACATTGAACCTCCTCATTTTGGATCAGTTTTCTCCATACGAGTAAGGTTATTATTCATAACCGGAGTCAGTTGTCTCAGTATAGTTATAAGTTGTTCAGTGCCAATTGTATCACCAACTACACTATAATTATCTTGTATAGGAGGGTAATACCTACATAGATTACGTGCATTGATAGAGTTTCCATTCCTTCTACTAGGTTACATTTCTAAAAAATTACATACACTAGATTAGGTTATGAATCATAATGTGTAATTTCAAAATACGTAACATAAATTGAAATTTTTATGCATATATAATCTCATAATCATAAACATGGTTTATTTGGGGATATATTTACTTTGAAAAAATCATAACATTTCAAAAAGAAAATGTAAATTATCATAAGCATATCCCCTGGGAGTGTCAAACCAAGTGTGCAGTAAGGCCCATTGTTAGGTACTAGGTTACCATGAGTCAAGCTCAGAATACCTTGTTAGGGATATTACTCATAGGTACATCTCTTTCATAACCATGCCCACTTATAGTATCCAAACAAATATTAATTTTCTAAAAATACCCACATAATCTATACATTACCAATAATTTTGGATGTTCTTCTATACTTATCCTCAAACTCTATCTTAGGGTAATGTTTCATTGATCAAAGTTTTTCTAAATCTAGTTTCCAAGTTTTGTACTAAAATTCCTATAATACCAACTATTACTCCCTGACCCTAGAATCCTGAAGCTGGTGCATTATTTTATTACATTAGCATGATCACAAGAAATCAAATGTTGAAGGACCGATCAGTTTAGTATCTTTGTAAAAACTATATACAAAAATAAGTTTTACATTACATCATGAAATGAAAAACAACATAGTATCTCAATTGAAAACACTCGTATTCATTAGACTATCCCAATAGGTTAGTCATAATATACCTCTTGAAAACCTAGGGAAAATGAAACATGATAAAGGGGTGAGCTTGGATGCTCAATAAGGGTAAACAATGCAACATAAGCTTTCATAAATAAGTATAATCTTTTAAGGCAAGGTATAAAACTAAAATATAACCATTTTAAACATAATATTCAAAACATTATGGAAAGAATAAATCAAATAATTTTATTTAAACATTTACATGGATATTATACTAGTCTAATAATCACATGTAATATCAATAACTAATCTCATAATGAGGCAATGCATAATGTTGGACATCATAAACATACCGTCAAGGCTTCGACCAAGACACCATAGATAAAAGGGTAAAAACCAAAACTAGTTTGTCTCATGAGACCTACCAATTCATCAAGGGGATATAGCAGGCCCTTTCCAATACTTACTAAGTCTAATGCATTCCTCTTATGAAAAAGTTAAAACATAACCAACATAAATATTCATATTAAAACTAGCATACAAAATCTTGATACATTATCCAAAAACCATGAATGGTATAAAAATATCACATCTGCAGTCAAACTATTCATAAACACGTCAATATAATATGATAGGTTGTATCATAATAAATAACCTAAATTAAACATAAGATCTAGTATAGGATACTGACATAGATGAAAATATTCTTAATAAAATCATTGAAAACTTCTTTATAGAAATACCCATTTTATTTAAAATAGTTATTTAAAATGCCATAAATTTTTAAAAAGAAATTATTTTCACTGAAAATAATATGGTAATATTTTAAAGGAAGATTCAAAATTTTAAGGCACCATGATGGTGGAAAAATATGCTCAAGTAGTATAAGTTAAAAAACATTCTTCTCATACTTGGTTGAAAAAGTAAAACAAAGTACCTCATAAGAAAAATGACAAAAATATTCCTTTTTATAAAATAGAAAATTGGTAAAAATGTCGTTAAAGAATTGTAAAAGAAGAGTAATAATGTTTTGAAATATATTTTTAATAAACATGGACATTGATGATAAATATGTCCTAGTAAATTCTTACATAAAATAAATCCCGGATAATAAGAAGATTGAAAAATTAATCCTTAGATTGTAATTTTCTTTAGTAGAGGGTGAGTAAACCTCATGTATAATGTTAAAATAATTTTATTAAATTATACCAGGACCATATCCATTTTTAGGATATCATGTAGGATCCTCTTATATCATTTTGTTAATAATATTTTAGTATTACCATTGTTTCATGTGTTAACTGCTTTGTTTTCTTATGCATGTTTTGTTATATAATTCATGTTTCTAATAAATAGGATATATTTTATTCAAATAAATAATGATATTAAGTTTGTAAATATTATATTCATTTATTATATACATTTTAATAATCAATCTTAAATGTGTGTAGTGTAAAATTAATCTCATCACGTCACGGAGACGGTAGGCCATACGTACGCACGAGTGACTGTATCATTACCTTAATGGTTAAATGGTATGGAATTGGATTTTATATTAATTATTAAGAATAATTATCATGTGATATTAATTACTTATATCTATTATAATCATCATTATACCCATCCAAATGAATTGGTGTTGAATAAAAAAATACACCACAGCGTGGAGATGGTAATTTTTACATACGCACGCATGGTGATACTGTTATTAGTGGGATGAATAAAAGGAGGAATATGGTTGTACCATAATAATAATAACATATAATCATGAATATTATATTGGATTTATTACTTTATTATGGAAACAACCTAGGAATAGGAATTAGAAGAAGAAAAGAAATTGAATTGAATTGGTAAAATAATTACCTCTTCTTCAAGTATCTACTTTTGATTTGTATAAAAGGACTTCTTAGGTTGGATTTCTGTCCAAAGTATGGCCTCTAGGATAAAGTGAGTCAATTTGGGAGTAGAAATTGGTAGGTTTTGTTTTGAGAAAAATGTATTTAGAGGTGTTAATAAAAGAGAAGGATGGGTGACCTTTTATAAGAGAGGGTAGGGGAACTTAAGGAAACTCCAAAACTATTAATTCATTATAAAGTGATTTTTGATTCTAGATAGATCCAAAATGACTCATTTATAAGATAATATTAGTATGCATAAAAATAATCTAAACCAATAAATTTATACATGTTTTTATTTTATTTTAAACCTTATCCTTTTTATTTATCCTTAATTAATATATTTAATTTTAATTATAGTAATAATATTTTAAATGTTAAAAGGTTATAAATATTTACTTATGTGGGGTCAACTGTCCATATATGGAAAATTTATGAAATTTTATACTTTTTAGTTTTTAAAAATTATTTATGTTTCTTAAATAGTTTAAGAAAATTTTATTTTTATAAAATATCAATTGTGTTAATTTTGACAATATTCATTTTTTTTACTTTAAAAATCCAAAAAGAAAGATAACTTCAAAACAAACCATTAAATATACTTCTAAAATTTCATAGACACCTATAAAATTCATGTATTATCTTAATTAATTCAAAATATATTTCTTTTATTATTTTTAATATCATTTATTTGATATTTCTATTAATAAAATAATTTCTACTTCACTATTATATCATCATTGATGGTAATTATTTAATCTCTAAAAATTATAAATAAATTAATATGATGTATATAATTATTTTATATTTCCATATACTATTTATTATCAAAGTTACCTCTTGGTGATCTCTATATTAAAATTATTATACTTATAAGAAATGAGAGAGTGACATTTTGTCGCATTCATTGATTTTAATAATATCCATGTCATATTCATGTAAAAGTGTCCATTAAATAATTCCATTTCAAAAATTAGATTATAAGGGTCTAATTTAGTCATCGAATAAGATTTTTAAAGGTATTAGGGTAATTTTATAATATTATTTTTACCTTTAATTACCCTCTTTACCCTTAATTATGGTAATAAAAAATTACTAAAATTACTATTCATAATGTCAAAAAAACATATTTACATAATTTAGACCGGCTGATTCAAAATATGGAATCAATTTCTCAAAATTCAAAACACAAAACTTTCAGTAATTAAATTAAAATTAATCCCATTTATGGAACAAGAAAATAGGTTTTTTAAAACTAAAAACCATCAAAAATTGACATGTGTTTATATCGAATTTTAATGTAAAGATAATTATAATTACCTACATTAGATTAAATAATAAAAATATAATCTAATTATACCTTAAAACCAATAAAAAATATATATTAACACTATAAATTATTTCTATGAAAAAAGTTTTTTTCAATTAAAATTTAGTATTTTTCACTATTCATCAAAACATGAAACTTATCAGAAAAATACCAAAAATTGAACCAAAGTAAATTTTTATTCTAAACTTTCAAATAAGAAGTTTATTTTTTCAACCTAAAAATACAAAAGTGTCAAATATTGGATTTAAAATGGGTTCACCATTAAAAGTTGGTAAATTTTCTTTTTATAAAAATAGTCTTTTAGTGGGTAAAATTGAATTAATTATTATCATATGACTATAAAATCGTTTGAATGGATGTAAAAAAATTTGATTAATTATATAATATATAAATTTAATAGTTTATTTAATACTATTCATAACCACTTTTTAAACTAGTTTGATAGATCTTGGTGTACTTGAACTCAGTGTTGCGTGCGGCGCAAGCTACTGAATTATTTAAAAAGAAGTGTGCCATGGAATCTTGGGGTGTTACACATGGTTTAGTATGTGTGATTTTTTCTATAAACATTATCCCCAAATGGATAATGGAGGATTCATATGACTCATCATTAATCTCACCATGTTTAATAAGGTGTGTTACCTCCTTGCACTTACACCATTCCATTGGGGTGTATAAAGAGGAATAAGTTGATATAAAATCCAAAAATCCTATAAATAATCAATGAATTATTCATTAAGATAGTATCCATCATTTTATGAGTAGAGTTTCTTAATATTATTACTAATATGTTTCTCAACCTCATTTTTTTATTCCTTTAATTTTTTCAAAGGAATGTGAATTATACCCTATTAAGTAGACATATCCTTATATACTAAAATAATAAGTAAAAGATATGAATTATGAGTACCCACCCATTAATTCAATAGGAAATAGTTCACACACATAATTATAAAATAACTCAAGATGCTCTTTATCCCTTTCACCTTTCCCACTAAATGGGGATATGGTCATTTTACATTGTAAATATGAAAGACATGCACCAAGTGTTTTTAGTTCAAAAGAATCTAAATATCCATCTTGATGAAATTTAGTCAAATGTTTTTCATTTACATGACCTATCTAGTGATTCCAAATTTGGTTTTGGTATGAGTAATGTGATTTGTTATCAATTTCCATTACTTGGTTTATGTAATCCAACAAATAAATATCGTTATTTAAATGTTCCTTACCATACAAATGTTATCTTTATAAAATAATTGACATTTATTCTTGAACTTTAAATAAATCCATTTTTATCAATTCTAGATATAGATATAATGTTTTTGTTAATATATGGATCATAATAAAAACCTTTTAAAACCATGATCATTCTAGTTGGAAACATGAGGTGGTATGCACCAATTGCTACAGTGTAAAGTTTATCTTTTTTGGATTCCCATAGATCTACCTCCCTTTAATCAATATTTTTGGATATACTTGGTTCTTATATTTGAATACATATGTGAGAACCACAAGCTATATCTAATACCTAATTTTGTAAAAATATAAATATTTTAATTGATAAAAAATACAACTTAAGCTTCCCCTTTCTTCTTAGGTCAGAAACATTTTTTATTCCAGTGGCCCTTCTTTCCACATGAAAAATAAACAGCATCCTAATCCATTGCTTGACTCTTGATCTTTCTATTATATGAAGAGCATAAAGAATATTTGGTCTTAGATCTCTTTGTTTTTCATTTTTTTTCTTAACTATAAGGATAGGAGGCTTTTCACACTTTGTTTCCTTATCTACATAGTGAAGAAGAATGAGAAAATATAATAGAAACTTATCAATGTTATTTTCTCTAAAGAAGGGAATACCTAGGAGTGGCCTTTCTGAACCCTCCACACCAAAGAACACCTCTCACAATGAAAAGTTCATCTGGATATGCCCTAGATATAAAAGATACATTTCCAACCGATATGGAAAAGCATCATGCGGGGTAATAGACTAATCAATGATGGTTCATCACAACAATTCATTTGCTAGGTGGGTTGAACCCTTATGCCCACCTGATGAGACATTGGGTGACCCGGAAAGGTGATCGGGGTAAGGTAGGTGGAAATTCTCCCAAGAGTAGGCTCCCAGGAATTGAACCCCATACCTCACCAAACACCGTGGCTATGGAACTCAACCTCACACCACTGCGCCATCGCTGAAGCAGTAAGACTTATCGACGTTGTTCATATTAAAATTAACAATAAATTTGGAGAAGTAAGGGGTGATGAAAGAATGAGATCGGTCTATAGTTCATCAGAAAGTTTAAACCCTATAACTTCTAGGAGATCAATATAGCCAATGAGCTTGACTATATGAGTCCTGGCTAGAGCACCCTCTGAAAGCTTACTTTGAAAGGGTTTTTTGGAAATCGCAAACCATTCATGTCATGTTCTCTCCTGGTAAATACCATAGAGATTATCAATATTTCTATAATTGTAACTCCCCAACCCCAGTTTCCAAAAGTAGGTAAATTATTACATTACATTGGCATGATCACAAGAAAATAAAATCCCAAAGGACTGATTGGTTTAGTACTCTTAGAAATACTAGATACAAACATAAGTTTTACATTACATATTGAAATGGAATCAACAAATTATCCCTTTTGAAAACTCTCATATCCCTTAAAATATCCCTTTAGGTCAATCATAATATACTTATTCTCATCCTAGGGGAAAATGAAACATAAGAAAGGGGTGAGCTCAGATGCTCAGTAAGGATAAACAATATAGCATAAGCTATAATAAATAAGCATAAACATTAAAGGAAATGTATAAAACTGAAAACAAAATCATTTTAAACATAATATTAAGAATAATATGGAATGAATAAATAAAATTATTCCATTTAACCATTCACATGGATATTATACTAGTATAATAATCACATGCAATATCAATAACTAATCTCATAATGAGGAAATGCATAATGTCGGACATCATAACCATACCGTCAAGGGCCCGTGCTAAGAACATTATCATACCATTAAGGTCTTGTACCAAGACACTATTTTGTCTCATGAGACCTACCAATATATCGAGGGGCTATATCGGGCCCCACCCGTCACTTACTAAGTCCAATTCATTCCTCTTATGAGAAGGTTGAAACATAACATAAACATTCGTATTAAAAATAACATACGAAATGTTAATACTTTATCCATAAACCATGAATGGTATAAAAATAACACATCGATATTCAAATATATCATAAACCCTTCAGTAAAATATGGAAAATTTTATCATAATAATTCAACCTCAAATAAGTATAAAATCCAACAAAATCTGTTAACATGGATGAAAATAATTTAATAAATTCATTAAAACTCTTTGAGGGAAATATCCCTTTTTACATTGAAATCTTATAGAAGTCGCACAATTATAAAAGAAAAACTTTCTTTTGAAAATAAATTTATACTATTTTAAGGAAAGATTCAAAATATTAAGGTTTCATAATAGTGGAAAATATATGTTTGTGTCGTATAAGTTAAAAAACATGCATTCCTTAATTTGTCGAAAAGGGTATAAAGTACCTCGTTTGGAAAGTGATGGAGAGATTACTTTTTAAAAAATTATAAAAATTCAAACATGGGTAAAAATGTATTTAAACAGTTTTTGATAATATTTTGAAATAAATTTTAAGAAACATGGACATGGATGATAAATATGTCCCAATAGATACTTACGTATAAATAATCTCAGATAATAAAGAGATTGTGAAATTAACCATTACCTTGTACTTTATATTAGTAGAGGGTATGTTAACCTTCTGTATAATGGTTAAAGTATGTTATTAAATTATAACAGAACCATATACATATTTATTGTATCATATATGAACCTATTTTATCATTTTGTTAATAATATTCCAGTATTACCATTGTTTCGGGTGTTAACTGCTTCATTTTCCCATTATTGTTTTGTCATGTAAGTCATGTTTTTTATGCATAATATGTATTTGATTCATATAAAAAATGATATTAAGTTGATAATTATTATTTTTAATCACCGTATAAATTTTATAATCATTCTTGAATGGTTAATGTGGATAATGAATCTCACCGCGTCGTGGAGACGGTACATCGTACGTATGCACGAGCGACGATATCATTCACTTGATGGTTAAATGGTATGAAATTGGTTGGTATATTAATTATAAATAATAATTATAATGTTATATTCATTATTAAAATCCATTATAATCATCATTATACCTATCCAAATAAAATATTTTTGAATAAAAAAGTACACCACATCATGGAGATAGTAAGTTGTACGTACACACGCATGGTGATATTGTTATTCGTAGGATTGATAAAATGAGGTATAAGGTTGTACCATAATTATAATAACATATAATGATTATGAGATACTAGATTTATTAATTTATTATGGAATAAACATATAAAGAGAAAGTATAAGAAGAAAAGAACTTTGAAAGCTGTGATAAAACAATTACCTCTTTTTTGGGTGTCTCCTTTTGATTTGTACAAAAGGACTCATTAGTATTTCTTTATTCTCAATATATGGCCTCTAAGATGTATTAAGGTAAGTTGGTAGAGTAAATGGGAAGGTTTTGTCTGAGAAAAATAGGTTTATAAGTGTGAATAAATGAGAAGGAGAGGTACCCTTTTATAGGAAAGAAGAGGGGCACCTTTGGAAACACCAAACTATTAAATTAATATAAATTAATTTTTAAATAAAAAGGGGTAAAAAGTGGATTATTTACAAGATAATATTATTATGGGTCTAAATCTTATCAACCAATAAAATTTATACATGATTTGATTTTATTTTAAACCTTATCATTTTGATTTATCTTTATTTAATCTATTTAATTTTAATTGTGGTAATAACATTCTAAATAATAAATGGTTATAAATATTTACTTATATGATGTAAATTGACCATAAATAATATTTTGTAATATTTTAGACCCTATAATTATAACTTTTTAATTTTTAAATTTTTTTGTGATTTTTAAAAAATTTAATAAAAGGTTATTTTTATAAAATATCAAGTGTCAATTTTGAAACTATTCATTTCTTTAATTTTAAAAAAAATCCACAATAGAATATAACTTCAAAAAAAAATTAAATATACTCCAAAAATGTTATAGTAACCTATAGAATTCATGGAGAACATTAATTAATTCAAATTATATTTCTTTTAATATTTTAAAAATCATTTATTTGATATTTATTTTAATAAAATAATTTTTGTGTCACTGTTGTTTCATCCTTAATGGTAATTATTTAATCTCTAAAATTTATAAATAAATTTACATCATATAGGTAATTATTTTATATTTCTATATACTACCTATAGTCTATGTTATCTGTAGTTAATCCCCATATTAGAATTAATATACTTATATAAAATGAGAGTGTGACATCTTGTCACGTTCAGTGATTTCAATAAATTCATTGGAAAGTGTCCATTAAGTGATTTCATTTCTAACTATAGATAATAATGGTCTAATTTAGTCAGAAAATAGGAGTTTTATAGGTGTTAAGGTAATTTTATAATATTATTTTTACCTTTATTGACCAGATTTACCCTTAACTACGGTAATAAAAAATTACTAAAGTTACTATTCATAATATCCAAAAAAATAAAGTAACATATTAAAAAATTTTGGACCTAATGATTAAAAATGTGAAATCCATTTTTCAAAATTTAAAACACAGAAGTTGTAGTAATTAAATTAAAATTTTTTCCCATTGACAAAATGAGAAAATGGAATTTTCAAAAGTAAAAATGATCAAAAGATTGACATGTGTTTATATATAAATTTAATTTGAAAATAATTCCATTGAACTATATTATATTAAATTATAAAAATATAATATAATTATACTTTAAAACCATTCAAATATATAATTCAACACTATAAATTTTTTCAATTAAAAATTTGTTTTCAATTAAAATTTAGTATTTTTCACTTTTTATCAAAATATAAAAAAGTTATCAGAAAACACCAAAAATTTATCCAAAATAAATTTTGATGTCCCAATTCCAAATAAGAAGTTTATTTTGTCAAATTGAATATATAAAAGTGTAAAATATTGGTTTTAAAATGGGTGTTCCATAAAAAGGTGGCAAAACTGCATTTTTCTGAAAAATACTTCTTTTATCCTAAAAAAATTGAATTTATTCTTATATTATGTATTAGAAACACATAATATTAATTTTAAAATTATATTGAATATATAAAATTAAAATTTTAGTTAATACTTTTCATAACATCTAATTTAACGGCTAGGTTATATATCATATTAAATAATAATATTTTATTAATATATTGTTGTTTGGTAAAACTAGGCCTTGAGTGTAACACAAACCAACTCATTTTTGTATGTAGCGTAAGCTTAAATTGGTGTTGCATAAAAATAAAGAAATAAATAAAATTAATTTTATTCAAAAATGAAAATATTGTAAAGTCTTGGGGTGTTACAATAAGAATCCATGTTTTCATGAGACTTTATGAGTTCCCCAGACATAAATGATAGCATCAAAAACTAAACTTTTACCACATCATTTGTATGTTATTAATATATAACGAACTATTCGTCACTAACCTCCTTCGTAGGTGGATCCGGTATTGAGGATTCTAGCATATAAAATTTCTGTTTATGGTGCATCATAACCCAAAGGCATCTAAACCACTGTTGGAAGTTACTGCCAATGAGAATATAGCCTTTCTATAATATCAATCGTAGGGATATTTAAATTTATTCAATAATTTATAAGAGAATATTATTAGTACTTTACTTTATTATAAATTAGGTGGAAAATAATAATAATTAAATTTTAATTAAATCTTCCACTATATTATCAAGTCCCAATATCCTTCACCATTGAACTCATAATGTCCAGTTTCTTGGAAATTATAGTGGAAAGGATCCAAATTCCCCTAAAAATAACCCAAATAAGGGTTTTTCAAGCTACTTTATGGTATTTAGGTAGGAAATCCTTTTCTAACTGTGGTCTTGAATCTCCTGGGTTCATTGAGTGGATTCTCCAATCCAGAAATCCTTACTTGGATTTCCTCAACACTTGCCTCCAAATTGCACCAAGTATAGAAAGGGATACTTGATAAAACACATTTTTATTGAATATTTTATTGATATAAAATGATAAAATTTCCTAACCTTGTGTTAAATATTTTTTTTATAAAATATTTGGGATTAGATCATTCATTTGAAATTTGGATGGAAATTCCAGTTTTACCCTTTATAGAGCACTGTAGTATTTCAAAGATAAATATTTTTATATTTATTATTTTAACTTTAAATTTTGTAACTATGTTCCTGAATTAATGGTATACAACTTTTGTTCAGGAAATTAGAGCTAAATCATGTATTTGTTTGGACTAAATGGACTATGAAGTCAAAGGTGGGCTCGACCCGGCAGATTGGACATTGGTTCTATATTTGGACAATAAATCCTTCATCCGAGCTTTTATTAGGCCCAAATTTTGAGAGAAGCTCACCAACCCAATTTGGAACAAATCATTATTCTATAATAACAACTTTTTCACACGTTTTGAAGGTCACATTGGCGGTGAAAGTTGTATTAAAATATTTGGTTGAGATTCCCCATTCACACTTGAAACCTCTTTAAACCTAGCCACCCCTACACTCTATAAATTAGTGTTTTTCTCATTTAGAGGGTTTGGTACTTGCATTATAAAGTTTAGGGGAGAGTATAAGAGGTTCCAATCCAATTATCCAAGCAATTCAATAAGGATGTCTCTTGAAGCAAGGATCCCTTCGTTGAATCCCTCTTCTTCTTCCTCATGTTGTAATATTTGTGTTTTCATAATAAACTTATTTGTTATTATTTTATTTCTTCTATTTTATTCTGTTTTGTTAAAATTTATTATTATCTTAATCTTACTGATTGGGCTAGAATTAAGAGTAAAAACTTTATTGGGTTCTGTGATTTCTAAACCTTTTCACATGCAAAACATTTCTACGATGACTACACTGCCCATGGAAGAGTAGTTATTTTTAGTAATCGGTATACCTCTAACCTTCTTCATTAATTTATTTTGAATAAATGAGATACTGTAATTCACTTAATATGATGTATTAATTGAGTTTTTAATTTAAATGAAACTAATTAAACAATTGAACAATTGACACAAAAACACGTGAGGTTTGAAGTTGTGTAAATTGTGAGAGTGTGATCTTAATCGGTAATACAAGACCACACGAGATGAATTTTTAGATTTAAAATATAATCCCTAAACTCAATTAATACTAATTTCTATAATTAATATGTTCTATAAATAACCACTTACCAAAATTTAACCTAATAATATCAGTCAAAGCAGGGTGTTGCAATTGCATCTTCCGAAGCTAGCCTGGGGTTTAAGTAATTTCATCTTAGTTGTTAAGTTAACTCCCATAGGGTTCAAGGGTTAAAAAATTATAGGATTATAATTAAGTGGATGTTAATTTAAATTATAATGAAAAATAATTTAGTGAATAGGTAGAGTAAGATAAATTACTCCTTTTATAATATTTTCTAAAAAAACATCTTCTTGTTACATCGAATTTCATTTCAAAATTAAAAACAAAAAAAATGCAATCTTATTCCAGAAAACTTATTCTAGTTTTATAAAAAATAAACAACCCCTCATCCTTTATATTAGTGTTTTCATTCTCTTTTATTTTATTTTTAGAATACCTTTAATAATTTGTTTTAATTTACTTCCTTTTTTGAGAGACAACCTTGGTCAGCCACTCTCCTGCACCAAAGTAACCCGAAACCAAACATCATTTGAAAGCAACCATGAAAATGCATTTCAAATTGGTTCCATTACTGGGGAGGCAAGTAATTATTTCAACCAATTATATTTGTTTATTTTATTTTACATTTTATTCTCTTCGTCTCTTCTTTCTTTCTTCTTTACCCAATCTTTTTTTTTCTTTCTTCCTTCTTCTTCTTCTATTATTTTCTTCTTCTTTTTGAAACATAAACTCAAAATTATCATTTTTATTTTACTATGGTATACTTTCCTTCTTTTAATTTTTATTTGATTTATAACACGAACTAATCCTGAGGATCTCTTAGATCTTGACCCTAAGATTGAACGCATCCTTAGGGCTCGAATCAGACATTCTCAGTCTACGGGAAGTTTCAACATTCAAACAGTTAGAGAATTTCTCCACTCTAAGAACATTGAAATTGGAAACACTTCAAATTCAAACATAAAACAAGAACCAATGGCTGAAAATAATGGAAATGAACTTAATATAACCATTTGATAATTGGATTCACCTGATATTAATTATCAACCAAATTGCATTGCATACCCAAATCTCAAATCAAACTTTGAATTGAAATATGGGTTAATTCACCTACTTCAAAAATTTGATGGCTTATCTGGTGAGGATCCAAACAAACATTTAAAAAAAATTAATGTGGTTTTCTCAACCTTAAAACCAAGAAATGTTTCTGAAGATCAAATCAGATTAAGAGCATTACCATTCTCACTTTATGGAGCTACAAAGGATTGGATTTATTATTTAAAACCTGAAGATGTAACTTGTTGGAATGATTTGAAACACCTTTTCTTGTAGAGATTTTTTCTATCATCAAGGACCACGTCCATATGAAAGGATATCATATGGATCAAGAAAGAATAAGGGGAGTCAATGTATGAGTACTAGGAGTGATTCAATAAGTTTTGTGCAAGCTGACCGCATCACCAAATCAGTGAGAAACTCCTCATACAGTACTTCTATGAAGGACTCACACCTATGGAGAGGATCACGGTGGATGTCGCAACTGGAGGGGAATTTTTCGACAAGACACCAACAGCTTCACGTGCAGTGATCGAAAATATGGCCCAAAACTCCCCAAAATTTGGCAATAGAGGTACACCGCATGTCTGGTGAGTACATCAGGTAAGTCCTTATTCTCTTGAGAGTCATTTAATTGATTCCAAGTTGAAAGAATTTACCACTATGGTGAGGCATCTCTCTTTGGGTCAAAAGACATCCCAACACCCTCCTTCAAGTCCTTGTGTCATTTTCACGGAGACAAGCCACCCAACGGACTATTGATTTCAACTACAAGAGATGGAGGATTACGCAGCAGTATTCCCAGGGAGACCATATCAGTAGCAACAATGGACATATCCCCAATAGAATTTTGATTCATTTGCTCCAACATACATCCAAGTGTTTAAGGATCAATCAGACATGAGGTATGGCTCTGGACAACAACAAAGGACCCCTTTTCAAAAAAACTTCTAACAGCCTCCACCTTACCAACAGGGTTTCCAACAACCCCAAAGGCGATATGAAGATCAAACATAAGAAAGTAAACAAAAAGGGAATTCTCAACCAAAGGTAGATTCTAACACTTATGATCTTTTGAATAAAATAGTTCTTAATCAATAGAATGTGTTGAAGAGTCAAGGATTAGAGTTTAAGGAGTTGAAGACTCAAATGATCTAGATTTCCACTACCCTCCATGAACTGGTAAGTAAGAATTTTAGAAATCTACCATTCCAACCTACTCAAAATCCCAAGGGTAATGTCAGTGTCATCACAGTGATAAGTGGTAATAAAACAACTAATACATCTGCACCTATCGTTCCACCAGGATTCACCTCAACTCCAGAGAAGCCTCATTCAATACCAACTAATGAGAAATCCAAGGTGAAAGATAAAGGTAAGAAAAATATTGATTATGTTCCTCCTAAACCACTTCCATTTCCAAATAGAGTTGTACAAACTAAGAAGATGGCTGAAGAGGCAATGAAAAGGGAGGTTTTGGACACATTCATGTGTGTGGAGATAAAAATCCCTCTTCTTGAAGCCATTAAGAAAATACCAAGGTATGATAAATTCTTAAAAGAACTTTGTACCAATATAATAGGGCTCAAGGAAAATGATAGGATCAATCTTGGAAGGAATGTGTCAGCACTCATTACACCAACTCTAGTAATACCAATAAAGTGAAAGGATCCGGGGACATTCATCATCCCATGCACCATAGGGGAGTTACACTTTTTAGATGATATTTGTGATTTGGGAGCTTCCATAAATGTGATTCCTCACTCTGTATTCTATTCTTTATAGATTGGTGAGTTAAAGATAATGAGAGTAGTGGTGAAGTTGGAAAATATAGCTACGACATATCCAATGGGAATCCTTGAGGAAGTACTTGTCTGGGTAAGAGACATGATCTTCCCAGCAAATTTTTATGTGCTTAACATGGGGGATGATCAGGTAAGTTCTCATGCTCCCATTATATTAGGTAGTCCCTTCCTCAAAACAGAAAAAATAATCATAAATGTCCATGAGGGTACACTTTCCATGGAGTTTGGAGATGAAGTTGTGATATTTAATGTTATGGACTCCATGAAGTACCCCTCAGAGGACCATTCGTAACATCCCAAGTAAGTAATGAATAATAGATATTTTTATCTATGTCTAATAATGATTAAGATAGTGTTTTAGAGTCTTAAAATGAAAATAAATACAATCTTATGCAAAGAATACACTAATATTCTTAAAAGATTGTTTTACTGCCTTTTGATGGCAAACCCTTTTTAAATCTATATTTTGACAATTCTATAAGCTATGTTTGTCAAAATAAACTTATTATTTATGATTGGGACATCAAAATTTACTTTGTGTTAATTTTTGGTATTTTTCAGATAAAGTTCATTTTCTAATGAATAGTGAAAAATGTTGTATTTTAATTCAAAACCTCTGTTTAATCTAATTTATTTATATGATTAGATTATCTTTTGAATTGTTTTTTAAGTGAAATTAGAATATATTTTTACCATTTTATCCAATGGTGTTCATTGTAATCAATTTCACTTTGAAATTGGACTTAAACTAGTGTCAATCTTTTGATACTTATTGTTTCATAAAAACACGCTATTTGTCATGACAGCGGGAATTAGTTATTAAATTAATTAATGCAACTTACATGTTTTGAATTTTTTAAAATAGACATCATTTTTTAATTCTGAATATCAAATATAGCTTAGGGTGAAGTTTTGGTATCTTTCTGAAAAACTTCAATTTTTGAAGAATAGTGAAACCACTAAGTGGTAGTTAAAGAAACTGATTTTTCGTTTAAATGAAACTTTTCCACTTCTGTGATTTGATTTTCAAAAATCCTACATACATGGTTGTCATTAAGAAGTAAAATGTGGTTCAATGAGATTAAAATAATTTTTTGGTGAATAGTAACTTTTAAGTTCTTAATCGCGATTAGTGGTAATTAGTGTAGTTTAAGGTAAAAATAATGTTTTAATAATATGAGATGAGATTGAAACATGTAATACCCTCATTTTATGTGTCATGGCCGACCAAGAAAATCCATGGGTCAACTTGGGGACCCCATGGAACCACTTTGGTTGGGAAATGACATAAATAACTTTTTATTTAATGTTAAAGTAAAAAATGACACAAACAAGAGATGTTTTACTAAAACAATTTTTAAATGGGGTTATACAAGTCATATTTTTTATTATAAATAGTCATTGGAAATATAAAAATATTTCATACATCATAGTATTTTTTTTATAATTTTTAGACATTAAATAAATTAAATTATTTATGACATCATGATGATGCAGCGATTTCCTCATTAATAAAGGATTTAAATAAAATGAAATTATAATGTAAAATCTATGAACTACACATGTCCAAAACCTATTTTATGGGTTTATTTCGAAAACTTATCACCTTAACCTCTAATTATATCAATTTGGGACCTTTTGAATCCGAAAATCATTTCAAAATAAAGTAACTTTTCTTTACTTTCCAAGAGTGCCCCTCCTCTCCTCTTATAAAAGGCCCTCACCTATACCACATTACCCACACTCCCAAAACCTTTGGCTCGGCCAACCCCTGCCCATTTTGTCTCTCCACATACCTCTCTTACTCCTTGAAGCCTCACTTTGGGTAGAAGTCTTCCCAAGGAAGCCTTTGATCTCAAACCAAAGGGAGTTACCCGATTTTAAGGTAATGTCTTCACTTGAGTCCTTTTGTTTTATTTTTCTTCTCCAAACCCCTAAACTCTTTTTATTCATTTATTTTGTAACAACTCAAGTATCTTCAATATACTACGATGTTTTTACAATAAGTATTCTAGCTACACTTACAAACACCTATATCTAATGGTCAAAGGACATACTGTTTCCGTGGATGGTGAATTTATGCCTCCTGAAACGATGATTGTTCAACATTATTTTAACACCTAAAAAGGTGGCCATTAAGATGTAAATATATTTATATATTATATATAATATGTTTATTTTTTCCTTAAGCTTCTGTATTTTTCATTTTGGGCATACCTTTATGGTTTCCATTATGGGTAAACGCGATATCTTCATTTAAGGAAGTGCGGACTACCGCCCCCTCAAAGTGATTTGATTCGTTAAATACCATATGTGGGACGTATAAAGGATGGAACTATGATATTATATATGATATTATACTGGAATTATAATATAACTTTATATCATAATGATTACATTCTATAAAATATGAAATAGAAATGAAAGTAGCGTTCATGCGTACGTACGGCTTACTGTCTCCATGAACGGTGCATTTCATTTCTTACCTCTAAATGATTATGTAATATTATAAATGCATGCATGTACGGGATATATATGACATATATGATATCTACATCATGAATACCATTCTGGATATAATGGATACATGAACAAATTGTAATTATAAAGGGTTTATTTTTGACTCAAGTACCAATGATCGTTAAAACGACCGTTATTAACTTAAATAATTACATAGTGTTCATGACCTGGAAATAAGTGATATAAAAGGAATAATGAACTTGAAAAAGGTTCTTAATAAAGTAGAAATTAACTCAAGTTTATTATACAGGAGATTAAAGAACGACCGAGTCAAGTCGGACTCGAGGTATGGGACTTCGTCTCAATCTCCTTTCATTGAGGCATATTTTGTTTTATACACAACCTTATTTTATACAGTGTATAAACCCATTTTACTTTTACGTTTATTCAAAAGGAATATTTTTTTTATACGAAGAATTTACTAAACGACAAAAGGGAATGTTTTTGTCGTACGTATGCGGCGACAACAACTTCTCCGCCGTCGTGACCATTATTTGAGTTTCGGCTTCCTCTACAAGCCATACCTTTTTTTAAAAGAAAAATAAATACCATGTTTTACTTTTCTTTTATTTTGGTATTGAAATTTGTTTTCATAATGTTTTTATATCAATGTGTTGTATTAATATCTTGTGATTTAAAGGTGGAAATGTTATGTTTCCTTTATGCATGTTTTATGTGATACGATTATGTTGAGGTTCTTGGGCATTATTATGAAGACGGGTGGTTCCGTGATAGACTAAGGGCGGGTGAGCCCGATATAGCTCTCCAATGCATTGGGTAACGTGAAGGAGTGAAACATTAAGGTTTATCCGAAGATATTTAGGAAATATACTGGGATGGGTATTCCAAACGTAACCAAGAGGGTTACTCCCTACCTAAGAATGTTATGAATGCCTCAAGTTACCTTTATGTCTTATGATTTATATGATTTATTCATGATTTGATGAGGTATGTTAAAGTGCTTATGTTTTATGGGTAAAGTATGATTTTATTCTTATGTATATATGTACCCATGTTTCCTTTCCATATTTTTATATCCCTTACTGAGCTTTTATGCTCATCCCAAGTTTTTTTGAAATGTTTTTCCCAGTTCAAGGGAAACGTACATGATATGATGATAGTGTCAAGGAAGTGTCAAGAAAGAATCCATGTTTTATTTTAAATATATTTCCAGTGATGGGAAAAATGAATAATATCTTTATGTAACCACTTTGTTTATATGTGGAATGTAATGCAAGTTTTATGATCTAATTCTCTAAAACTCTAAACCTGAAAATATCCTCAAGGTGTAATCTTATAATAACTCAAGATTAAGTATGGTTTAAGGCTGGGGCCTTATAGTTGGTATCAGAGGTCAGTTTAGATAACTTTAGGAGTTAGAATTTTATTAAATGATTATCCAAAAATATTTTTTTTATGGACAAATTGAAGTGATATAGTATTTTAAGATTACCATGTTGCTTCATCTAAGACATGTTTGTTCAGAATGGTTTTCCCTAGAGGAAACAGGGAAGCAGTGCTAGGAAGGCATGCAGAAGGAAATAACCTTCCGAATCAGCATCCTGAGATGGTCGGAATTGGAACTGAACAGTTTGTTGTAGTAATGGCACAGTTGAATCAAGCGATAAATGGCAGTGGTATCCATGCACGAGATCAGCTAGATCAACCGCAGAGGAACATGTCAGTGGTGGAACATTTCATGAGGCAACATCCCCAATAATTCAGAGGATCATCTGACCCTGTGTTAGCTGAAGGGTGGATTAAAGCACTGGAGAAGATTTTCGATGTCATGGGGTGTTCAGACAATCAAAAGGTTAGTCTTGCTATTTACCGTTTTGAGGGTGAGGTGGATCAGTGGTGGTCTATGGTTAAAAATATCAGGGACGCCGATTAGATTGATGCTCTTGACTGGGATGAATTCAAAGGTATGTTTCTTGAGAAGTATTTTCCTAAGGTTGTTCGACTTAGGTTGGAAAATCAATTCTTAGAATTGAGGCAAGAGGAAGACTCAGTGGCTACCTATGAAGAAAGGTTCACTCGATTGGCAAGGTATGATCCAAATTTTATCTGAAACCTTGATAGTAAAATCAATCGTTTTTATTCAGGATTAAAGCCAAAATATCGAAGGGCATTAGTTTCTCATGAGTTTAAAAGTTATGAAAAGCTTGTTCGATGTGCTGAGAAGGTGGAAATGGAGTTTGCCGATGATCAAGTGTTCTATAACAACCAACAGAAGAAGAGACCAAGGTGGCAGGAGAAAGGTAAGAATTCTTCAAAAAATTCTGATGGTAAGAAAACTAAGTTTACAGTTTGTGATAAATGTGGAAAAAGGCATGTTGGGGAATGTCTTCTGAATTCTGGAAAGTGCTACCGATGTGGTAAGATGGGACATAAGGCTTGTGATTGCACTGAAAAGGATCAAGGTGAAGGTAATACCAAATTTAATTTACAGTTAGTGAAATGTTATAAGTGCAATGAGATGGGTCATTATGCAAACGAGTGTCTGACAAAGAGCTTGAGTGATGGGAAGCAGTTAGACTACAAGCAGAAAGGGGTGGTGAAATCCTTTGCAACTACTTCAGCACATGTCAGGCCATCAAATGAAGTTGTATCAGGTACTTTGTTTGTTTTTCAGATTATTCCAGTGTGTTCTTTGATTCGGGGTCTACACATTCTTTCATCTCTGAAAACTTTTCTAGTAAAATGGGAATACCATCTCAAGAAATGACTCCTGAACTTTTGGTAAAAACACCTGGGGGAAATGTTGAGGCAAAAAGAATTTATAAGAATCTTCCTATCCTTATCTATGGAAAGAACCTACTTGAAAACCTTATTGTTCTACCTCTAGTAGAGTTTGATGTTATCCTGGGTATGGATTGGATCTCTATTTACCATGCTAAGATTGACTGTAGAGCTAAAGAAGTTTCTTTTTATAAATACTTTCATTTTGTGTACAATAATGAACCCTTACTGTTGATAACTTATCAAGAGGCCGAGAAACTTGTAAAAGATGGAAATGAATGTTACCTTGCACACATCATTGAAAATAAAGGAACTGTTTAGATTAATGATGTGCCAGTGGTAAATGAGTATCCTGATGTTTTTCCTGATGAGTTGCCTGGAATAATACCAGATCGGGAAGTTTAATTTACTGTTGACTTAGTTCCTGATGCTAAGCCAATTTCAAAACCCCCTTATCGAATGGCTCAAATTGAACTTTTAGAGTTTAAGGAGCAATTGCAAGATTTATTAGAGAAAGGTTTCATTCGACCTAGAACATCATCATGGGGTGCTCTTGTTTTATTTGTTAAAAAGAAAGATGGTTCTATGAGACTTTGCATTGATTATAGAGCCTTGAATAACATCACTGTTAAGAACAAATATCCTTTGCCTCATATCAATGATTTGTTTGATCAGCTCCAGGGAGCTCAGTATTTTTCAAAGATTGACTTGAGATCGAGGTACCATCAGCTGAAGGTAAAGGAAGCAGATGTTCTGAAGACTGTGTTTCGTACAAGATATGGCCATTATGAATTTGTAGTAATGCCTTTTGGGCTAACCAATTCACCTGCTGTATTCATGGACTTAATTAATAGAATTTTCCATGATTTCTTGGATAATTTTGTGGTGGTTTTCATTGATGATATTTTGGTGTTTTCTAAAAGTAAAGAGGAGCATGAAAGACATTTAAGGGTTATCTTGCAAACCTTAAAAGAAAAGAAATTGTATGGGAAATTCAGCAAGTGTGAGTTTTGGTTGCAACAAATTTCTTTCCTTGGTCACATTGTTTCTAAAGATGGGATAACTGATGATCCTACAAAAACAAAAGTTGTGGAGACTGTCCAAGACCCACAAATGTAACTGAGATTCGTAGCTTCCTTGGTTTGGTAGGCTATTACCGAAGGTTTGTTAGAAATTTTTCACGGTTATCTAGTCCAATGACTAAGCTAACTCGGAAGGGTGTTAAGTTTATCTGGACAAAAGAATGTGATTATTGTTTTCAGGAATTGAAAAGAAGATTGGTGAAAACTTCAGTTTTGGAACTACCTTCCAGGAATGGTGAGTTTGTTATCTACAGTGATGCTTCATTGAAAGGACTTGGTTGCGTCCTAATGCAGAATAATCAGGTAATTTCTTATGCTTCAAGACAGTTGAAAACTCATGAGGTAAATTACCCTACACATGATTTGGAATTAGATGCTGTTGTTTTCACTTTAAAAATTTGGAGACATCATTTGTATGGAGTAAAGTGTGAAATATATACTGATCACAAAAGTTTAAATTATATATTCACTCAGAAAGAGTTAAACATGAGACAGAGGAGATGGTTGGAATTAATCAAGGATTATGATTGTACAATTCATTACCATCCGGGAAAAGAAAATAAAGTGGCTGATGCTTTGAGTCAAAAAAGTAATGCTTCATTAACAATGTTGCGTTTGGAACGTGATCCTTTGGTTAAGGATTTGATGAACTTTGGCATAGAAGTTTTTGGCACAGGATGTTCTTCTGTTTTGTTTCAGGTATCAGTGAGATCATCTCTATTAGATAGAATCAAGCAAGCACAGAAGCAAGACAGTGAGTTGCAAAAAAAGGTATAGCTGGTTCAGAAAGGTAAGTTGCCTGAATTCAACATTGATAATGATTGTGTTTTGAGATTTGGGAAGATATTGTGTGTGCCTTGTGATTCACAGTTGAAGAGAGAGTTGTTATGTGAAGTTCATAGTTCTCCGTTTTCAGTTCATCCTGGCAGTACTAAGACGTACAGAGATCTGTGGGAGTATTACTGGTGGGATGGAATGAAAAGAGATATTGCTGATTTTACTGTGAAGTGTTTGACATGTCAACAGGTTAAAGCAGAGTGGCAGTTACCGAAAGGGGTGCTTCAGCCTTTACCAGTGCCAGAGTGGAAATGGGATAATATATCCATGGACTTTGTAGTGGGATTACCGAAGACATCTCGAGGTAATAATGCAATC
This sequence comes from Viscum album, assembly GCA_963277665.1. Taxonomy (NCBI): domain Eukaryota; kingdom Viridiplantae; phylum Streptophyta; class Magnoliopsida; order Santalales; family Viscaceae; genus Viscum; species Viscum album. Next base: position 1,841,269,681 of record OY728132.1, on the reverse strand, counting down.
CGGGTTATTATTGATCGCTTGACTAAATCTGCTCATTTCCTTGCTATACGAGATACTTTTTCCCTAGATCAACTTTCCCGTTTGTATATTAAAGAAATAGTCAGGTTACATGGAGTTCCTCTCTCCATTGTATCTGATCATGATCTCAGGTTCACTTATAACTTTTGGAAAGGCCTTCAGAAGTCGTTGGGTACTAAATTAAATTTTAGTACAGCTTTTCATTCTCAATCAGATGGGCAGTCAGAACGAACAATTCAGACCTTGGAGGATATGCTACGAGCTTGTTCAATGGATTATCAGGGAAGTCGGGACAAACATCTTTCTTTGGCTGAATTTTCATATAATAACAGTTTTCATTCTAGTATACAGATGGCACCATTTCAGGCATTATATGGGAAGCGGAGCCAAACTCCAGCTTTCTGGGATGAAGTGGGTGAAAGGAAGTTGATGGGACCAGAATTGGTAGAAGAGTTGGCAGAAAAAGTTCAGCTGATACAGAAACACATGAGAACATCTAAGAGTAGGCAGAAGAGTTATGCGGACAACAGGAGGAAGGATCTCTCTTTTGAGGTAGGTGATCATGTTTTTCTCAAAGTATCACCATGGAAAAGTGTGATGCGATTTGGTAAGAAAGGAAAGCTGATTCCAAGGTTCATTGGACCATATGAAATTCTAGAGAGAGTTGGATCTATTTCTTACCGAGTGGCTTTACCTCCGAGTTTATCTCATGTACACAATGTTTTTCATGTTTCGATGCTGAGAAAGTACATGCCAGATCCATCTCATGTTTTGAGTCCAGAGGTAGTTCAGCTGGAAGAGAACCTATCTTATGAGGAAAAACCGGTCCAGATTCTTGACCACAAGGAGCAAGTGTTATGGAATAAGGTGATTAATCAGGTAATGGTTTTGTGTAAAAACCACATGATGGAAGAGGCAACATGGGAATCTGAAAATGCAATGAGGGATAAGTATCCCCATTTATTCGATAAGTAAATAAATTGCGGGGATGCAATTTTCTAAAGGGGGAAGGATGTAACATATCAAGTAAGTAATGAATAATAGATATTTTTATCTATGTCTATTAATGATTAAGATAGTGTTTTAGAGGCTTAAAATGAAAATAAATACAATCTTATGCATGGAATACACTAATATTCTTAAAAGATTGTTTTCCTGCCTTTTGATGGCAACCCCTTTTTAAATCTATCTTTTGACAATTTTATAAGCTATGTTTGTCAAAATAAACTTATTATTTATGATTTTCACATCAAAATTTACTTTGTGTGAATTTTTGATATTTTTCCGATAAAGTTCATTTTTAATGAATAGTGAAAAATGTTGTATTTTAATTCAAAACCTCTTTTTAATCTAATTTATTTATATGATTAGATTTTCTTTTGAATTGTTTTTGAAGTGAAATGAGAATATATTTTTACCATTTTATCCAATGGTGGTCATTGGAATCAATTTCACTTTGAAATTGGACTTAAACTAGTGTCAATCTTTTGATACTTATTGTTTCATAAAAACACGCTATTTGTCATGACAGCGGGAATTAGTTATTAAATTAATTAATGCAACTTACATGTTTTGAATTTTGTAAAATAGACATCATTTTTGAATTCGGAATATCAAATATAGCTTAGGGTGAAGTTTTGGTATCTTTCTGAAAAACTTCAATTTTTGATGAATAGTGAAACCACTAAGTGGTAGTTAAAGAAACTGATTTTTCGTTTAAATGAAACTTTTCCACTTCTGTGATTTGATTTTTAAAAATCCGACATACATGGTTTTCATTAAGAAGTAAAATGTGGTTAAATGAGATTAAAATAATTTTTTGGTGAATAGTAACTTTTAAGTTCTTAATCGCGATTAGTGGTAATTAGTGTAGTTTAAGGTAAAAATAATGTTTTAATAATATGAGATGATCTTGACACATGTACTACCCTCATTGTATGTGTCATTTCCGACCAAGACAATCCATTGTTCAACTTGGGGACCCCATGGAGCCACTTTGGTTGGGAAATGACATAAATAACTTTTTATTTAATGTTAAAGTAAAAATGACACAAACAAGAGATGTTTTACTAAAACAATTTTTACATGGGGTTATACAAGTCAGATTTTTTATTATAAATAGTCATTGGAAATATAAAAAGATTTCATACATCATTGTATTTTTTTTATAATTTTTAGACTTTAAATAAATTAAATTATTTATGACATCATGATGATGCAGCGATTACCTCATTAATAAAGGATTTAAATAAAATGAAATGATAATGTAAAATCTATGAACTACAAATGTCCAAAACCCATTTGATGGGTGGATTTAGAACCCTTATCACCTTACCCTCTAATTATATCAATGTGGGACCTTTTGAATCTGAAAATCATTTTAAAATAATGTAACTTTTATTTACTTTCCAAGAGTTCCCCTCCTCTCCTCTTATAAAAGGCCCCCACCTCTACCACCTTACCCACACTCCCAAAGCCTTTGGCTCGGCCAACCCCTGCCCATTTTGTCTCTCCACATCCCTCTATTACACCTTTAAGCATCACTTTGGGCAGAAGTCTTCCCAAGGAATCCTTTGAGCTCAAACCAAAGGGAGTTGCCCGATTTTAAGGTAATGTCTTCACTTGAGTCCTTTTGTTTTATTTTGCTTCTCCAACCCCCTAAACTCTTTTTATTCATTTCTTTTGTAACAACTCCAGTATCTTAAATATAATAGGACGTTGTTATAAGAAGGATTCTAGCTACACTTACACACACCTACATCTAATGGTTAAAGGACATACTATTTCCGTGGATGGTGAATTTATGCCTTCCGAAACGATGATTGTTCAACATTATTTTAACACCTTCAAAGGTGGCCATTAAGATGTCACTATATTTATATATTATATATAATATGTTTATGTTTTCCTTAAGCTTCTGTATTTTTCATTTTGGGCATACCTTTATGGTTTCCATTATGGGTAAACGCGATATCTTCATTTAAGGAAGTGCGGACTACCGCCCCCTCAAAGTGATTTGATTCGTTAAATACCATATGTGGGACGTATAAAGGATGGAACTATGATATTATATATGATATTATACTGGAATTATAATATACCTTTATATCATTATGATTTCATTCTATAAAATACGAAATAGAAATGAAAGTAGCGTTCATGCGTACGTACGGCTTACCGTCTCCATGAACGGTGCATTTCATTTCTTACCTCTAAATGATTATGTAATATTATAAATGCATGCATGTACTGGATATATATTACATATATGATATCTACATCATGAATACAATTCTGGATATAATGGATACATGAACAACTCGTAATTATAAAGGGTTTATTTTTGACTCAAGTACCAATGATCGTTAAAATGACCGTTATTAACTTAAATAATTACATAGTGTTCATGACATGGAAATAAGTGATATAAAAGGAATAATGAACTTGAAAAAGGTTCTTAAGCAAGTATAAATTAACTCAAGTTTATTATTCAGGAGATTAAAGAACGACGGAGTCAAGTCGGACCCGAGGTATGGGACTTCGTCTCAATCTCCTTTCATTGAGGCATATTTTGTTTTATACACAACCTTCTTTTATACGGTGTATAAACACCTTTGACTTTTACATTTATTCAAAAGGAATCTTTTTTTATACGAATCCTTTACTAAATGACAAAAGGGAATGTTTTTGTCATACGTATATGGCTACAACGACTTCTCCGCTGCCGTGACCATTATTTGAGTTTCGGCTTCCTCTACAAGCCATACCTTTTTTTAAAAGAAAAATAAATACCATGTTTAACTTTTCTTTTATTTTGGTATTGAAAATTGTTTTCATAATGTTTTTATATCAATGTGTTGTATTTATATCTTGTGATTGAAAGGTGGAAATGTTATGTTTCCTTTATGCATGTTTTATGTGATAGGATTATGTTGAGGTTCTTGGGCATTATTATGAAGACGGGTGGTTTCGTGATAGACTAAGGGCGGGTGAGCCCGATATAGCTCTCCAATGCGTTGGGTAACGCGAAGGAGTGAAACATTAAGGTTTCTCCGAAGATATTTAGGGAATATACTGTGATGGGTATTCCAAACGTAACCAAGAGGGTTACTCCCTACGTAAGAATGTTATGAATGCCTCAAGTTACCTTTATGTCTTATGATTTATATGATTTATTCATGATTTGATGAGGTATGTTAAAGTGCTTATGTTTTATGGGTAAAGTATGATTTCATTCTTATGTATATATGTACCCATGTTTCCTTTCTATATTTTTATATCCCTTACTGAGCTTTTATGCTCATCCCAAGTTTTTTTGAAATTTTTTTCACAGTTCAAGGGAAAGGTATATGATATGATGATAGTGTCAAGGAAGTGTCAAGAAAGAATCCATGTTTTATTTTAAATATTTTTCCATTGATGGGAAAAATGAATACTATCTTTATGTAACCACTTTGTTTATATGTGGAATGTAATTCAAGTTTTATGATCTAATTATCTAAAACTATAAACCCGAAAAGATCCTCAAGGTGTAATCTTGTAATAACTCAAGATTAAGTCAGGTTTAAGGATGGGGCCTTATAGTTGGTATCAGAGGTCAGTTTAGATAACTTTAGGAGTTAGAATTCTATTAAATGATTATCCAAAAATATTTTTTTTATGGTAAAATTGAAGTGATATAGTATTTTAAGATTACCATGTTGCTTCATCTAAGACATGTTTGTTCAGAATGGTTTTCCGTAGAGGAAAAAGGGAAGCAGTGCTAGGAAGGCATACAGAAGGAAATAACCTTCCGAATCAGCATCCTGAGATGGTAGGAATTGGAACTGAACAGTTTGTTGCAGTAATGGAGCAGTTGACTCAAGCGATAAATGGCGGTGGTATACATGCACGAGATCAGCCAGATCAACCGCAGAGGAACATGTCAGTGGTGGAACATTTCATGAGGCAACATCCCCCATCATTCAGAGGATCATCTGACCCTGTGTGAGCTGAAGGGTGGATTATAGCACTGGAGAAGATTTTCAATGTAATGGGGTGTTCAGACAATCAAAAGGTTAGTCTTGCTATTTACCATTTGGAGGGTGAGGCAGATCAGTGGTGGTCTATGGTTAAAAATATCAGGGACGCTGATGAGATTGATGCTCTTGAATGGGATGAATTCAAAGGTATGTTTCTTGAGAAGTATTTTCCTAAGGTTGTTCGACTTAGGATGGAAAAGAAATTCTTAGAATTGAGGCAATAGGAAGACTCAGTGGCTACCTATGAAGAAAGGTTCACTCGATTGGCAAGGTATGCTCCAAATTTTATCCGAGACCTTGATAGTAAAATCAATCGTTTTTACTCAGGATTAAATACAAAATATCGAAGGGCATTAGCTTCTCGTGAGTTTAAAAGTTATGAAAAGCTTGTTCGATGTGATGAGAAGGTGGAAATGGAGTTTGTCGATGATCAAGTGTTCTATAACAACCAACAGAAGAAGAGACCGAGGTGGCAGGAGAAAGGTAAGAATTCTTCAAAAAATTCTGATGGTAAGAAAACTAAGTTTCCAGTTTGTGATAAATGTGGAAAAAGGCATGCTGGGGAATGTCTTCTGAATTCTGGAAAGTGCTACCGATGTGGTAAGATGGGACATAAGGCTCGTGATTGCACTGAAAAGGATCAAGGTGAAGGTAAGACCAAATTTGATTTACAGTTAGTGAAATGTTATAAGGGCAATGAGATGGGTCATTATGCAAACGAGTGTCCGACAAAGATCTTGAGTGATGGGAATCAGTTAGACTACAAGCAGAAAGGGGTGGTGAAATCCTTTGCAACTACTTCAGCACATGTCAGGCCATCAAATGAAGTTGTATCAGTTACTTTGTTTGTTTTTTCAGATTATGCCAGTGTGTTGTTTGATTTGGGGTCTACACATTCTTTCATCTCTGAAAACTTTTCTAGTAAAATGGGAATACCATCTCAAGAAATGACTCCTGAACTTTTGGTAAAAACATTTGGGGGAAATGTTGAGGCAAAAAGAATTTATAAGAATCTTCCTATCCTTATCTATGGAAAGAACCTACTTGCAAACCTTATTGTTCTACCTCTAGTAGAGTTTGATGTTATCCTGAGTATGGATTGGCTCTCTATTTACCATACTAAGATTGACTGTAGAGCTAAAGAAGTTTCTTTTTAGAAAGACTTTTAGTTTGTGTACAAGAATGAACCCTTACTTTTGATAACTTATCAAGAGGCCGAGAAACTTGTAAAAGATGGAAATGAATGTTACCTTGCACACATCGTTGAAAATAAAGGAACTGTTCAGATTAATGATGTGCTAGTGGTAAATGAGTATCCTGATGTTTTTCCTGATGAGTTGCCTGGAATAATACCAGATCGGGAAGTTGAATTTACTGTTGACTTAGTTCCTGATGCTAAGCCAATTTCAAAACCCCCTTATCAAATGGCTCAAATTGAACTTTTAGAGTTGAAGGAGCAATTTCAAGATTTATTAGAGAAAGGTTTCATTAGACCTAGCACATCATCATGGGGTGCTCTTATTTTATTTGTTAAAAATAAAGATGGTTCTATGAGACTTTGCATTGATTATAGAGCCTTGAATAACATCACTGTTAAGAAAAAATATCCTTTGCCTCATATCAATGATTTGTTTGATCAGCTCCAGGGAGCTCAGTATTTTTCAAAGATTGACTTCAGATCGGGGTACTATCAGCTAAAGGTAAAGGAAGCAGACGTTCCAAAGACTGTGTTTCGTACAAGATATGGCCATTATGAATTTTTAGTAATGCCTTTTGGGCTATCCAATGCACCTGCTGTATTCATGGACTTAATGAATAGAATTTTCCATGAGTTCTTGGATAAGTTTGTAGTGGTTTTCATTGAAGATATTTTGATGTTTTCTAAAATTAAAGATGAGCATGAAAGACATTTAAGGGTTATCTTTCAAACCTTAAAAAAAGAAATTGTATGGGAAATTCAGCAAGTGTGAGTTTTGGTTGCAACAAATTTCTTTCCTTGGTCACATTGTTTCTAAAGATGGGATAACTGTTGATCCTGCAAAAAAAAAGTTGTGGAAGACTGTCCAAGACCCACAAATGTAACTGAGATTCATAGATTTCTTGGTTTGGTAGGCTGTTACCGAATGTTTGTTAGAAATTTTTCACGGTTATCTAGTCCAATGACTAAGCTAACTCGGAAGGGTGTTAAGTTTATCTGGACAAAAGAATGTGATGATTGTTTTCAGGAATTGAAAAGAAGATTGGTGAAAGCTCCAGTTTTGGCACTACCTTCCAGGAATGGTGTGTTTGTTATCTACAGTGATGCTTAATTGAAAGGACTTGGTTGCGTCCTAATGCATAATGATCAGGTAATTGCTTATGCTTCAAGAAATTTGAAAACTCATGAGGTAAATTACCCTACACATGATTTGGAATTAGCTGGTGTTGTTTTCGCTTTAAAAATTTGGAGACATCATTTGTATGGAGTAAAGTGTGAAATATATACTCATCACAAAAGTTTAAAGTATATATTCACTCAGAAAGAGTTAAACATGAGACAGAAGAGATGGTTGGAATTAATCAAGGATTATGATTGTACAATTCATTACCATCCGGGAAAAGAAAATAAAGTGGCTGATGCTTTGAGTCGAAAAAGTAATGCTTCATTAACAATGTTGCATTTGGAACGTGATCATTTGGTTAAGGATTTGATGAACTTTGGCATAGAAGTTTTTGGTGCAGGATGTTCTTCTGTTTTGTTTCAGGTATCAGTGAGATCATCTCTATCAGATAGAATCAAGCAAGCACAGAAGCAAGACAGTGAGTTGCAGAAAAAGGTATAGCTGGTTCAGAAAGGTATGTTTCCTGAATTCAACATTGATAATGATTGTGTTTTGAGATTTGGGAAGAGATTGTGTGTGCCTTGTGATTCACAGTTGAAGAGAGAGTTGTTATGTGAAGCTCATAGTTCTCCGTTTTCAGTTCATCCTGGTAGTACTAAGATATACAGAGATCTGCGGGAGTATTACTGGTGGGATGGAATGAAAAGAGATATTGCTGATTTTACTGTGAAGTGTTTGACATGTCAATAGGTTAAAACAGAGCGACAGTTACCGAAAGGGGTGCTTCAGCCTTTACCAGTGCCAGAGTGGAAATGGGAGAATATATCCATGGAATTTGTTGTGGGATTACCGAAGACATCTCGAGGTAATAATGCAATCTGGGTTATTGTTGATCGCTTGACTAAATCTGCTCATTTCCTTGCTATACGAGATAATTTTTCCCTAGATCAACTTTCCTGCTTGTATCTTAAAGAGATAGTCAGGTTACATGAATTTCCTCTCTCCATTTTATCTGATCATGATCCCAGGTTCACTTATAACTTTTGGAAAGGCCTTCAGAATTCGTTGGGTACTAAATTAAATTTTAGTACAGCTTTTCATCCTCAATCAGATGGGCAGTCAGAACGAACAATTCAGACCTTGGAGGATATGCTACGAGCTTGTTCGATGGATTATCAGGGAAGTTGGGACCAACATCTTTCTTTGGTTGAATTTTCATATAATAACAGTTTTCATTCTAGTATACAGATGGCACCATTTCAGGCATTATATGGGAAGCGGTGTCGAACTCCATCTTTCAGGGATGAAGTGGGTGAAAGGAATTTTATGGGACCAGAATTGGTAGAAGAGTTGGAAGAATAAGTTCAGCTGATACAGAAACACATGAGAACAGCTCAGAGTAGGCAGAAGAGTTATGCGGACAACAGGATGAAGGATCTCCCTTTTGAGGTAGGTGATCATGTTTTTCTCAAAGTATCACCATGGAAAAGTGTGATGCGATTTGGTAAGAAAGGAAAGTTGAGTCCAAGGTTCATTGGACCATATGAAATTCTGGAGAGAGTTGGATCTGTTGCTTACCGAGTGGCTTTACCTCTGAGTTTATCTCAGGTACACAATATTTTTCATGTTTCGATGTTGAGAAAGTACATGCCAGATCCATCTCATGTTTTGAGTCCAGAGGTAGTTCAGCTGGAAGAGAACCTATCTTATGAGGAACAACCGGTCCAGATTCTTGACCACAGGGAGCAAGTGTTATGTAATAAGGTGATTAATCAGGTAAAGGTTTTGTGGAAAAACCACATGATGGAATAGGCAACATGGGAATCTGAAAATGCAATGAGGGATAAGTACCCCCATTTATTTGATAAGTAAATAAATTGTGGGGATGCAATTTTCTAAAGGGGGAAGGATGTAACATCCCAAGTAAGTAATGAATAATAGATATTTTTATCTATGTCTATTAATGATTAAGATAGTGTTTTAGAGGCTTAAAATGAAAATAAATACAATCTTATGCATGGAATACACTAATATTCTTAAAAGATTGTTTTACTGCCTTTTGATGGCAAACCCTTTTTAAATCTATATTTTGACAATTTTATAAGCTATGTTTGTCAAAATAAACTTATTATTTATGATTGGGACATCAAGATTTACTTTGTGTGAATTTTTGGTATTTTTCCGATAAAGTTCATTTTTTACTGAATAGTGAAAAATGTTGTATTTTAATTCAAAACCTCTTTTTAATCTAATTTATTTAAATGATTAGATTATCTTTTTAATTGTTTTTGAAGTTAAATTAGAATATATTTTTACCATTTTATCCAATGGTGGTCATTGGAATCAATTTCACTTTGAAATTAGACTTAAACTAGTGTCAATCTTTTGATACTTATTGTTTCAAAAAAACACGCTATTTGTCATGACAACGGGAATTAGTTATTAAATTAATTAATGAAACTTACATGTTTTGAATTTTGTAAAATAGACATAATTTTTGAATTCAGAATATTAAATATAGCTTAGGTTGAAGTTTTGGTATCTTTCTGAAAAACTTCAATTTTTGATGAATAGTGAAACCACTAAGTGGTAGTTAAAGAAACTGATTTTTTGTTTAAATGAAACTTTGCCACTTCTGTGATTTGATTTTCAAAAATCCGACATACATGGTTGTCATTAAGAAGTAAAATGTGGTTCAATGAGATTAAAATAATTTTTTGGTGAATAGTAACTTTTAAGTTCTTAATCGCGATTAGTGGTAATTAGTGTAGTTTAAGGTAAAAATAATGTTTTAATAATATGAGATGAGCTTGACACATGTACTACCCTCATTGGATGTGTCATGGCCGACCAATACAATCCATTGGTCATTTTGGGGACCCCATGGAGCCACTTTGGTTGGGAAATGACATAAATAACTTTTTATTTAATGTTAAAGTAAAAATGACACAAACAAGAGATGTTTTACTAAAACAATTTTTACATGGGGTTATACAAGTAAAATTTAATATTATAAATAATCATTGGAAAGATAAAAATATTTCATACATCATAGTATTTTTTTTATAATTTTTATACTTTAAATAAATTAAATTATTTATGACATCATGATGATGCAGCGATTACCTCATTAATAAAGGATTTAAATAAAATGAAATGATAATGTAAAATCTATGAACTACACATGTCCAAAACCTATTTGATGGGTGTATTTAGAACCCTTATCACCTTAACCTCGAATTATATCAATGTGGGACCTTTTGAATCCGAAAATCATTTTAAAATAAAGTAAATTTTCTTTACTTTCCAAGAGTGCCCCTCCTCTCCTCTTATAAAAGGCCCCCACCTCTACCACCTTACCCACACTCCCAAAGCCTTTGGCTCGACCAACCCCTGCTCATTTTGTCTCTCCAAATCCCTCTCTTACTCCTTGAAGCCTCACTTTGGGCAGAAGTCTTTCCAAGGAAGCCTTTGAGCTCAAACCAAAGGGAGTTACCCGATTTTAAGGTAATGTCTTCACTTGAGTCCTTTTGTTTTATTTTGCTTCTCCAAACCCCTAAAATCTTTTTATTCATTTCTTTTGTAACAACTCCAGTATCTTCAATATACTAGGATGTTTTTATAAGAAGGATTCGATCTACACTTACACACACCTACATCTAATGGTTAAAGGACATACTGTTTCCGTGGATGGTGAATTTATGCCTCCCGAAACGATGATTGTTCAACATTCTTTTAACACCTTCAAAGGTGGCCATTAAGATGTCACTATATTTATATATTATATATAATATGTTTATGTTTTTCCTTAAGCTTCTTTATTTTTTATTTTTGGCATACCTTTATGGTTTCCATTATGGGTAAACGCGATATCTTCATTTAAGGAAGTGCGGACTACCGCCCCCTCAAAGTGATTTGATTCGTTAAATACCATATGTGGGATGTATAAAGGATGTAACTATGATATTATATATGATATTATACTGGAATTATAATATACCTTTATATAATTATGATTCCATTCTATAAAATATGAAATATAAATGAAAGTAGCGTTCATGCATACGTACGGCTTACCGTCTCCATGAACGGTGCATTTCATTTCTTACCTCTAAATGATTATGTAATATTATAAATGCATGAATGTACTGGATATATATGACATATATGATATCTACATCATGAATACCATTCTGGCTATAATGGATACATGAACAACTTGTAATTATAAAGGGTTTATTTTTGACTCAAGTACCAATGATCGTTAAAACGACCGTTATTAACTTAAATAATTACATAGTGTTCATGACATGGAAATAAGTGATATAAAAGGAATAATGAACTTGAAAAAGGTTCTTAATCAAGTATAAATTAACTCAAGTTTATTATTCAGGAGATTAAAGAACGACCGAGTCAAGTCGGACCCGAGGTATGGGACTTCGTCTCAATCTCCTTTCATTGAGGCATATTTTGTTTTATACACAACCTTCTTTTATACGGTGTATAAACCCCTTTGACTTTTATGTTTATTCAAAATGAATCTTTTTTTATATGAAGCGTTTACTAAACGAAAAAGGGAATGTTTTTTTCATACCTATGCGGCGACAACGACTTCTCCGCCGTCGTGACCATTATTTAAGTTCCGGCTTCCTCTACAAGCCATACCTTTTTTTAAAAGAAAAATAAATACCATGTTTTACTTTTCTTTTATTTTGTTATTGAAAATTGTTTTCATAATGTTTTTATATCAATGTGTTGTATTGATATCTTGTGATTGAAAGGTCTAAATGTTATGTTTCCTTTATGCATGTTTTATGTGATACGATTATGTTGAGGTTCTTGAGCATTATTATGAAGACGGGTGGTTCCGTGATAGACTAAGGGCGGGTGAGCCCAATATAGCTCTCCAATGCATTGGGTAATGTGAAGGAGTGAAACGTTAAGGTTTCTCCAAAGAGATTTAGGGAATATACTGTGATGGGTATTCCAAACATAACCAAGAGGGTTACTCCCTACGTAAGAATGTTATGAATGCCTCAAGTTACCTTTATGTCTTATCATTTCTATGATTTATTCATGATTTGATGAGGTATGTTAAAGTGATTATGTTTTATGGGTAAAGTATGATTTCATTCTTATGTATATATGTACCCATGTTTCCTTTACATATTTTTATATCCCTTACTGAGCTTTTATGCTCATCCCAAGTTTTTTTGAAATGTTTTTCACAGGTCAAGGGAAAGGTACATGATATGATGATAGTGTCATGGAAGTGTCAAGAAAGAATCCATGTTTTATTTTAAATATGTTTTCATTGATGGGAAAAATGAATACTATCTTTATGTAACAACTTTGTTTATATGTGGAATGTAATGCATGTTTTATGATATAATTCTCTAAAACTCTAAACCCGAAAAGATCCTCAAGGTGTAATCTTGTAATAACTCAAGATTAAATAAGGTTTAAGGCTGGGGCCTTATACCATTATTCATTTGTTATCTCCCATTTTGAACCACCAAATAAAAAACCCCATGGAATTTTATTATCCTGTGCTTAGGGAGATTATGAGTATTGGTTCTAGTTTAATGTATAAGAGTACTTCCACACCTGTTTCTAATGTACAAGACTCTCTTAGATTTGATTTTGAAAGGGATTCATATTCTGATTTTGATCATGTGAACTCTGATTATGACATGGTCCTTGAGTATGCTAATGGATTTTATGAACTATTCTTTGATTTTGATGATTTCTATTCTGATATTGATGTTTATTGTGCATGTATTTCAGTTCCTTCAATTTCTCCATCCATACACTACCCCCCTACACTGAAACTCAATCCATTGACACCAAATCTCAAATAATCATACTTGTTGAGTGGTGAGAAATTACCTGTTATCATTGCAAACAATATCCCTTTTGAACATGAAGAAAAACTTTTGAATCTTTTGAGGGAGAACATTAAGGAAATCGGGTAGACCATGGCTAACATATCAGGTATTATCCCCTCCATTTTCATGCATAGGAATGTTTTGGAGGATGGGGATAAACCGGTTAGGCAGCCATAAAGGAGACTCAATCCAACCCTTCTGGAAGTTATTAAAAAAGAGGTTTAAAAAATGATTGAGGAAGGTATAATTTATCAATTTTCATATTCCCAGTGGATGGGTCTTATTCAGGTTGTGCCTAAGAAAAGTGATGTTACTGCTGTTAAAAATGAGAAAGATGAGTTAGTTCCAATGGGGGTTCAAAACAGTTGGTGTGTGTGTATTGATTATAGGAAACTAAATCAGTCCACTCGCAAGGACCATTTCCCCATCCCATTTATTGCTCAAATTCTTGAGAGACTAGCTAGGAAGACACATTATTGTTTCTCGGATGGATTTTCTAGATATTTTTAGGTTCCTATAGCTCTAGAGAATCAAGTGAAGACTACATTTGTAACACCCCGAGATTTTATGAAAAATATTCTTTTTAATTTCATTAATGTCTTGTGTTGTACACTACACCAAAAGGAGCTTGCACAACACGCATCCTTGATTTGCCTTGCATTACACGCAATCGTGACCTTCCTCGATAGCGTGTGTAGAACGCAATAACGAGTTTCACTAAACAACAATATGCTATTAAAATATTATTAAAACTAGCCGTTATGAATAGTAATAACCACTTTTTGAAATTTTGTAATTTTATTTTTCAAAATGGAATTCATTTTTGGATTTGTAATATCGAAATTAGCTTAGGGTGAAACTTTGGTGATTTTCGGATAACTTTCATATTTTGATGAATAGTGGAAATTACTAAATTTTAATTAAAAACAGCTTTTTCAATCGAAATAATTAATAGTGATAAATTATTAATTTGAGTGGTTTTAAAGTATATTTAGAATATATTTTTACAATTTAATACAATGATGGTCGTTGGATGTAATTTCACATTTAAACCAGATATAAACAAGTGTCAATCTTTTGATAGTTATTATCTCTTAAGAACACGCTATTTATTTTGATGACGGGAATTAATTTTTAAATTAATTAATGCAACTGATATGTTTTGAATTTGGTAAAATAGAAATCATTTTTGAGTTCATAATATCAAATATATCTTAGGCCTAATTTTTGGTATTTTTCTGAAAACTTTCAATTTTTGATGAATAGTGAAACCACTAAGTGGTAGTTAAAAAACTGAATTTTTCATAAAACTTAATTTTACCACTTCTGTGAGTGGAATTTCGAAAATCCGAGAGACACGGTTAATATCAAGGACTAAAATATGGTTCAATGAGATGAAAATAATTTTTTGGTGAATAGTAACTTTTTAATTTTTTTTTACCACGGTTAAAAGTAAATAGGGTAATTATGGGTAGAAATGATATTATTATTACCCTAACACATGTCCTAATTCTATTGTACAAGTGTAATTCGACCAAAAACAAACTTAGGAATAAAATATGACCATTTAGTCCCACTTGAATTAGATTAGGACATTTATTATTAATTTATTTATAGAAGGGTTAAAAGAGTTAAAATCAAAGTTTATTTACCAAAACATTTTTAATATGGGGTTATACATAAGATAAATTCGACTATAAATATTCATTAGAAATATAAAAGGATTTCATACATAATGATATTTTATTTATAATTTTTAGACATTAAATAAATTAATTTATTTATGACACAACGATGATGAAGTAATTACCCTTTTAAGGAAATGTTAACATAATTGATGTTATAAATGCTCAAATAAATGTTATTTGAGACTTTTTATAAATTCCACTAATTTTCTAGGTTACTATGATATATTAGTGTTGATTTAATCAACTTGGTTCGAACATATAATTCTGTTATGACTTTCACAAAAATCATATATCAAATAGTATCAAAATTGACACAAAATAGTTTTTAAATAAAATATTATATTATTAATTGTTATTTTATTCCTAAAAATCTAAGGTTCGGCCAAATGACTTAGATAAGGATATATATATTAATAATAAACAATTTGGGGTTCGTTTGGCATGTTATAGTAAGTGTATTAACCATATAGTGAAAGAAAACAAAAAGACACGGTAAAAGTTAAATTATTTAACTTAGAGTTAAATCTAATTGATAAGGTTAAAATAATACCCTAAACTTGTCTAAATCCTATTGGTTGATAGGATTTCGACCCATACCCACTTTAGATTCGAAATAAGACCCTTTTTAACCATTATAAACCGATTTTGACTTTAATATAAAATAATATTTTGAGATATTCCGAAGGTGCCCCTCTCCTCCCTTATAAAAGGGCACCTCCTCCCCCTTCTCCTCACACCAATTTGAGCACTCAAGCTCGGACAACCCCTGACAAAATCCCTTCTCCACTTCCCTAGAATAATCCTAGAGGTCATGGTCTTCTTCAAAGACCAATCTTAGTTCCCTAAGTGGAGGATTCAAAGAGGCGTTTCGAAGAAGAGGTAATATCCATTACCGATCTTTTCAATTTCTTTCTTCTTCAACTTCTTCTTCTTTAGTTGTTTCATGATAAAGTAATAACATCAGTATTAATTACATACTGATATGTTATTATAAATATGAAACAACTCTAATTAACCTTCTATCCATCCTACGGAAAAAGGAAATCACCGCGCGTGCGTACGTACGGAATACCGTCTCCACGTCGTGGTGTAATCTATTTTCTGCCACCACCTTAATTGGATGGGTATAAAGGTGTAATGAGTAACTATATATGATTATTATAAAGTGATATTGATACTGAAATAGTATACATACACTTCAACACAATTCCACGACCATGGGAACGATATCATCGCTCGTGCGTACGTACGGACTACCGTCTCCACGACGCGATGAGATTCATTCTCAATGATTAACCATTCATGAATGATTATAAAGTATATATAATAAGTAATGATGAAATATATTACCTGATAATGATACTGGAATTATTTATATTTATATGTATTTCATCTACTTAATTCCATTCAATTCAATAAGGAAACGAAAACAGCGTTCATGCGTACGTACGGACTACCGTCTCCATGAACGGTGTATTTCTTTCCATTTACTGATTTATTATATATGTATATTCTGAATATATATATATATAAGTAATGTTTTATATTCTCTAATTAATTAATCATGATCTAAGTATTCATATGAATAATTACAAGTTAAAAACACGAACGACAAATGAGACGATTTTACCCAAAACGCTTCTTTAACATGGAATTTACAAAATAACGGGTAATATAAAGTCATAAGTGAACCATATATGATATCATAACAATTAATATGATTCTTTAATAAGTTAATGAAATTATTTAAATCATTATACAGGAGGTTCGGACACTTACGAAGCAAATCGGACTTAAGGTAAGGGAAAATATCACAATCTCATTTTTATCCGAGATTGTTTATACTTTGTTATTTATTGGGGTGTATTTTATCATACACATACATGTTCCCTCAATATGTAATATTATTTCCATCCACCTAAAAATGTTTAAAACCTATTTTACCCTTTGGTGAGTTTTTAGTAAAATATATGAAAGGAATCTTTTGTCGTTTTTCGTACGAGGTACTTTTTGACTTTTCCAACAAAAGTACGAGAAGAATGTTTTTTTTAACTTATACGGCATGAATGTATTTTTAAAACATTATTTCCAAGAAGATTCCTTTACAAGTTTTCAAGTTTATTTTTAATCAACTTCTTTTAGTTATAATTTTATGACATGTTAACAAATGAAAAGTGTTTTTGAAGTAGAAAGGATATTTTCCTCAAGAATGAAGTTCAAGTGTTTTATCAAAATTATTTTCCATCTAAGATAATAAAGGGTTATATTTTTATCCCTATTATTACATTGATTTGATTATGTTGTGATGGAATTATTTTTATAAATTCCTTTATCTTATATGAATTGTTTTATGATGTCATGATGTTTAAGATTCTCATTTGTATTACATGGGTTATGCAATGATGTATGATTTATGATTTTGTGGCACACATAAGAATGGTATCATTATGAGATGGGTGGGACCTATATCTCCCTCCAATGCATTGGGTAAAGATTTTATATCTCATGAGATAGACATGGCTGGAATGGTAGGTTATACCGGTTCAGTGAAACAGGACTGAAACGAGGGTGACTCGGTTCAGAAAGGGACTTTGTCCACTAAGATAGTCTTGGCAATGAGTATTGACTAATAAGAAATGATTCTCTATGATTATGTGTGTATGCCACAAAGTTTAATGTTTTAAGTTATGATTATTGTGATTACATTTCACTGCCATGATTTACCCCATGTTATGAAATTATGATCTCTTTTGCAGGTTAAGATTTCCAAAAGTTATGTGCTTATGTATATGATGTGATCGATATTTCTTTTGTTTACCCTTACTGAGCATTTGAGCTCACCCTTTTATGTTTTCTTTTCCCCAGGATATAAAGAATGGTTTTAGGTAAAAAAAAGGAAGATCTTTATGGGAGATTTTGAAGATCTTTCACCACGATTAGAAGATTATATTCCGAGTTTCCAAAGACACTAAACTATTACGGTCCTTGTGTGTGTGTTTTTGTTATGTACTAAGTATTCCGCAAATGTAATGTAATGTCAATGTACGTCAGGCTTCGGGTCTCTACAGTTGGTATCAGAGGAAAGGTTTAGTCAACCTTTGGAAACTAGGATGCGAGAACTTTAGTGAGATTTCTAGAGATATTTCTAAGGTATGTCTAGGGATGTCCCTAAGGTTAAGTATACGTATAGGTTATAGTACTAGAATTACGCTAACGATCATAGAATTAAACCTAAGATGTTAGATATTGAAGGTACTCCCCCTTTATTATGTTGTTTTCCCTAGCATGATTTTTTTCCTCTCACATTATTCTTTTTGGGTTTTAGACGATGGCTGGAACCCGAAGGAACCGTGTTGATCAATGCAATGGACAATGCAATGATTGCCCTCCTGAACAAACAAATGTTTTGGGAGATGGAGTGCAAAATCTTATTGCTATACTTACACAAGCTATGAATCATTCTGGACTTCCAAATGAGCAGAGAAGGGAACAATATTCTATTGAGTCCTTCATGAGGCAATGTCCACCTTCTTTCAGTGGGACTACCGATCCACTTGTTGCTGAACAATGGATCAGTACTACTGAAAAGATATTTTCAGTTCTTCAATGTTCTGAACATGATAAAGTCATCTTAGCAGTGTATCATTTGGAAGGTGATGCTGATCAATGGTGGAATCTTATCAAGAATACGAGGCCAAGAGATGAAATTGATTCCATGGAATGGGACGAGTTCAAGAACTTGTTTTTCAGTAAGTACTTCCCTCGTATTCTTCGAACAAAGATGGAAAAGGAGTTTCTTGAGATGAAGAAGAAGGATGAGGAATCTGTTGGTATATACGAAGCAAATTTTACAAGACTTGAAAGGTATGCATCTGGCATTATCATCCAACCTGAAAGTAAAGTTGATCGATTTTTCAGTGTCTTAAAACCAATTCTTCGAAGGGCATTAGCTATAAGAGACTTCAGTAGCTATGAAGAAATTGTGCGTTGTGCTATCAAGGTAGAAATGGAAGTTGGTGTTACATATCCATCTCATGGTTTTGAAAAGAAACGAAAGATGGAGTTCAAGGAGAAATCTCAAAATAATGGTGAAAAGAAGATGAATGTTTCCTTATGCACAAAGTGTGGAAAGAAGCATGGTGGAGATTGTCTTAAAGGGACTAGAAAATGTTTTAAGTGTGGAAAAGAAGGTCATCGAGCAGCTGAGTGTCGAAGTAATGGAAAAAGGGTTTCTAATGATGTGAATAAATCAAACACTGCAGAGAACGCACCACCAACACTTCAATGCTTCAAGTGCAAGGAAATGGGGCATTATACTAATAAATGCCCTAATCCAAGGGTTAGTGATGATCGACATGAGCAACCGCTTAAGTCAAAGGACAAAGGGAAGTCACATGCGATCACTATTGGCGATGTTGAATATGACAACGATGTGGTGGAATGATTAAGTGTTTATGTAATGAGATTCCAAAATAATGTTGTATCATAAAGTATTAAAATATTTATGTATTGGTCTAATGTGGTATTCAAAGTGATTGAGATATTTTTGGAAATAAGTTGATATGCGCATAATGAAGGAAAAACGAGAAAACGAAATGTTTAACAGTATTCATGAGCTCATGATTGATATAAGGACTAAGTGATATCATGGTTTGAGTATATAGAATTTTGAGGATTTTGGTATGTGGAAGATGTTAACTTTTAACTGCATTCATGTTTTCCCTAAGGTTCAATGAGTATTCAAGAGAATACATGATTAAGGACTTTGAATGTTTGGAATGTGACCAACAAAACATATCTTATGATATATGGGGATCAATGATGGTATTAAATCTCTAGTAATCGTTTTCACTATGTTATGAGAGTGGACTATAGTATTATGGATAAGCCTAAAGATTGGAATGGATTATGTTGGACATAAGTTAGTATTGTTTAAGGATAGAAGTTTTTTCGATATTATTGATGGGATGTTATAGTAATATAGTTTTAGAAAAAGGACAACCTGCAGGACCGGCGACAGCCCATCGCGTCGGACAAGGCTGTGGGAATCGAACCCACAATCGAAGTGCAACTGGCCTTTATCGCCTACCACTGGCCTACAGGAAGTCCCTGGTTAGTGGAAAATAGTTTTATTTTATTAAGCGGTATGATATATGAAGTATAAGTTCATTTTTGGAACCATATACGATTAACCATAAGATGGACTTATAACTTTTGCTAACCTTTTGTTTGAAAGAGATGGAATGACCCGTCATTTTATCACATGATCTGCTAACACTTCACAAATAACAAATTCAACTTCATTTATTTAAGATATGAAGTGGAAATTGTTTAAGGCATGAACAACAGTGAGATTGTACCAAAATAAAGTAAGTATTTATTCTAATTCAAACTCATCAACTTTAGGGAAACGATCTTGAAAACCAAAAATGTTGTCCTAGTGCTCTTATATCTAATTAATCAGATGGTACCTTAGATCGTCACAAATTTATGGATTTGTGATTTTTGGCTTTTCCATAGCCATGTTCTCTACCACTCTCCATCAGAACATGATGGTTAGATTTTTCTTCCATATCCATATTTTCACCTATGTGGAAACCCAGTGATTAGTTTATTTGGGTAACCGTTACGTTTCATACTTTTGTTTTTTAAAGATTGGTTTTGGTATTCCTTTTTACGATGTGGGTTTCTATTAAAGAAACTTTCAAGTAGTAAACCATTTATAACCCCGACGAATTTCGAGGGCGAAATTCATTTTAAGGGGGGTAGAATGTAACACCCCGAGATTTTATGAAAAATATTCTTTTTAATTTCACTAATGTCTTGTGTTGTACACTACACCAAAAGGAGCTTGCACAACACACATCCTTGATTTGCCTTGCATTAAACACAATCGCGACCTTCCTCGATAGCGTGTGTAGTACGCAATAACGAGTTTCACTAAACAACAATATGCTATTAAAATATTATTAAAACTAGCCGTTATGAATAGTAATAACCACTTTTTGAAATTTTGTAATTTTATTTTTCAAAATTGAATTCATTTTTGGATTCGTAATATCGAAATTATCTTAGGGTGAAACTTTGGTGATTTTCGGATAACTTTCATATTTTGATGAATAGTGGAAATTACTAAATTTTAATTAAAAACAACTTTTTCAATCGAAATAATTAATAGTGATAAATTATTAATTTGAGTGGTTTTAAAGTATATTTAGAATATATTTTTACAATTTAATACAATGATGGTTGTTGTATGTAATTTCACATTTAAACCAGACATAAACAAGTGTCAATCTTTTGATAGTTATTATCTCTTAAGAACACGCTATTTGTTTTGACGACGGGAATTAATTTTTAAATTAATTAATGCAACTGATATGTTTTGAATTTGGTAAAATAGAAATCATTTTTGAGTTCATAATATCAAATATAGCTTAGGCCTAATTTTTGGTATTTTTCTGAAAACTTTTAATTTTTGATGAATAGTGAAACCACTAAGTGGTAGTTAAAAAACTGAATTTTTCATAAAACTTAATTTTACCGCTTTTGTGAGTGGAATTTCTAAAATCTGAGAGACACGGTTAATATCAAGGACTAAAATGTGGTTCAATGATATGAAAATAATTTTTTGGTGAATAGTAACTTTTTACTTTTTTTTACCACGGTTAAAAGTAAATAGGGTAATTATGGGTATAAATGATATTATTATTACCCTAACACATGTCCTAATTCTATTGGACAAGTGTAATTCGACCAAAAACAAACTTAGAAATAAAATATGACCATTTAGTCTCACTTGAATTAGATTAGGACATTTATTATTAATTTATTTAAAGAAGGGTTAAAAGAGTTAAAATCAAAGTTTATTTACTAAAACATTTTTAATATGGGGTTATACATAAGATAAATTCGACTATAAATATTCATTAGAAATATAAAAGGATTTCATACATAATGATATTTTATTTATAATTTTTAGACATTAAATAAATTAATTTATTTATGACACAACAATGATGCAGTAATTACCCTTTTAAGGAAATGTTAACATAATTGATGTTATAAATGCTCAAATAAATGTTATTTGAGACTTTTTATGAATTCCACTAATTTTATAGGTTACTATGATATATTATTGTTGATTTAATCAACTTTGTTCGAACATATAATTCTATTATGACTTTCACAAAAATTATATATCAAATAGTGTCAAAATTGACACAAAATAGTTTTTAAATCAAATATTATATTATTAATTGTTATTTTATTCCTAAAAATCTAAGTTTCGGCCAAATGACTTAGATAAGGATATATATATTAATAATAAACAATTTGGGCTTCGTTTGGCATGTTATAGTAAGTGTATTAACCATATAGTGAAAGAAAACAAAAAGACACGATAAAAGTTAAATTATTTAACTTAGAGTTAAATATAATTGATAAGGTTAAAATAATACCCTAAACTTGTATAAATCCTATTGTTTGATAGGATTTCGACCCATACCCACTTTAGCTTCGAAATAAGACCCTTTGGAACCATTATAAACCGATTTTGACTTTAATATAAAATGATATTTTGAGATATTCCTAAGGTGCCCCTCTCCTCCCTTATAAAAGGGCACCTCCTCCCCCTTCTCCTCACACTAATTTGAGCACTCAAGCTCGGCCAACCCCTGCCAAAATCCCTTCTCCACTTCCCTAGAATAATCCTAGAGGTCCTGGTCTTATTCAAAGACCAATCTTAGTTCTCTAAGTGGAGGATTCAAAGAGGCGTTTCGAAGAAGAGGTAATATCCATTACCGATCTTTTCAATTTCTTTCTTCATCAACTTCTTCTTCTTTATTTGTTTCATGATAAAGTAATAACATCAGTATTACTTAAATACTGATATGTTATTATAAATATGAAACAACTCTAATTAACCTTCTATCCATCCTACGGAAAAAGGAAATCACCGCGCGTGCGTACGTACGGAATACCGTCTCCACGTCGTGGTGTAATCTATTTTCTGCCACCACCTTAATTGGATGGGTATAAAGGTGTAATGAGTAACTATATATGATTATTATAAAGTGATATTGATACTGAAATAGTATACATACACTTCAACACAATTCCATGACCATGGGAACTATATCATCGCTCGTGCGTACGTACGGACTACCGTCTCCACGACACGATGAGATTCATTCTCAATGATTAACCATTCATGAATGATTATAAAGTATATATAATAAGTACTGATGAAATATATTACCTGATAATGATACTGGAATTATTTATATTTATATGTATTTCATCTACTTAATTCCATTCAATTCAATAAGGAAACGAAAACAGCGTTCATGCGTACGTACGGACTACCGTCTCCATGAACGGTGTATTTCTTTCCATTTACTGATTTATTATATATGTATATTCTGAATATATATATATATAAGTCATGTTTTATATTCTCTAATTAATTAATCATGATCTAAGTATTCATATGAATAATTACAAGTTAAAAACACGAACGACAAATGAGACGATTTTACCCAAAACGCTTTTTTAACATGGAATTTACAAAAGAACAGGTAATATAAAGTCATAAGTGAACCATATATGATATCATAACAATGAATATGATTCTGTAATAAGTTAATTACATTATTTAAATCATTATACAGGAGGTTCGGACACTTACGAAGCAAATCGGACTTAAGGTAAGGGAAAATATCACAATCTCATTTTTATCCGAGATTGTGTATACTTTGTTATTTATTGGGGTGTATTTTATCATCCACATCCATGTTCCCTAAATATGTAATATTATTTCCATCCACCTAAAAATGTTTAAAACCTATTTTACCCTTTGGTGAGTTTTTAGTAAAATATATGAAAGGAATCTTTTGTCGTTTTTCGTACGAGGTACTTTTTGACTTTTCCAACAAAAGTACGAGAAGAATGTTTTTTTTAACTTATACGGCATGAATGTATTTTTAAAACATTATTTCCAAGAAGATTCATTTACAAGTTTTCAAGTTTATTTTTAATCAACTTCTTTTAGTTATAATTTTATGACATGTTAAGAAATGAAAAGTGTTTTTGAAGTAGAAAGGATATTTTCCTCAAGAATGAAGTTCAAGTGTTTTATCAAAATTATTTTCCATCTAAGATAATAAAGGGTTCTGTTTTTATCCCTATTATTACATTGATTTGATTATGTTGTGATGGAATTATTTTTATAAATTCCTTTATCTTATATGAATTTTTTTATGATGTCATGATGTTTAAGATTCTCATTTGTATTACATGGGTTATGCAATGATGTATGATTTATGATTTTGTGGCACACATAAGAATGGTATCATTATGAGATGGGTGGGACCTATATATCCCTCCAATGCATTGGGTAAAGATTTTATATCTCATGAGATAGACATGGCTGGAATGGTAGGTTATACCGGTTCAGTGAAACAGGACTGAAACGAGGGTGACTCGGTTCAGAAAGGGAATTTGTCCACTAAGATAGTCTTGGCAATGAGTCTTGACTAATAAGAAATGATTCTCTATGATTATGTGTGTATGCCACAAAGTTTAATGTTTTAAGTTATGATTATTATGATTACATTTCACTGCCATGATTTACCCCATGTTATGAAATTATGATCTCTTTTGCAGGTTAAGATTTCCAAAAGTTATGTGCTTATGTATATGATGTGATCGATATTTCTTTTGTTTACCCTTACTGAGCATTTGAGCTCACCCTTTTATGTTTTCTTTTCCCCAGGATATAAAGAATGGTTTTAGGTAAAAAAAAGGAAGATCTTTATGGGAGATTTTGAAGATCTTTCACCACGATTAGAAGATTATATTCCGAGTTTCCAAAGACACTAAACTATTACGGTCCTTTTGTGTGTGTTTTTTGTTATGTACTAAGTATTCGGCAAATGTAATGTAATGTCAATATACGTCAGTATTCGGGTGTTTACAACATTCACCTATCCCTTCGACACATTTACCTATCGGAGGATGCCATTTGGACTTTGTAATGCCCCAGGTACCTTCTAGAGATGCATGGTGAGTATTTTTTCTGGTTTTATTGAGACCTGCATTGAGGTATTTATGGATGATTTTACAGTGTATGGATCCACATTTAAGGATTTTCTAAGTAGTTTGGGAAAGGTGTTGAATCGTTGTATTGAGAAGAATATAGTCTTGAACTTTCAAAAGTGTCATTTCATGGTAGATCATGGCATTGTCTTAGGGAATGTAGTGTCAAAAATGGGATAGAGGTTGATAGATCTAAGGTGGATATTATTTCATCCTTACCATATCCTTCGTGTGTGTGTGATGTTAGATCTTTCCTAGGGCATGCAGGATTTTATTGGTGCTTCATCAAATATTTTAGTAAGATTGTTCTTCCTGTGTCACGATTACTTCAAAAGGATTCTAATTTTGTGTTTAAATATTTATGTAGGGTAGAATTTTATGAGCTGAAGAAGTTTCTAACCACTCCACCAATCATGCAGCCCCCACAGTGAGAGATTCCTTTTGAGCTTATGTGTGACACCTCCAACTTCGTAGTTAGAGCTTTCTTATCTCAAAGGGTGGAGGGACATTCGCATGTGATTGCCTATGCATTGAGGACACTGGATTCAGCCCAATAAAACTAAAAAACCATGAAAAAGGAGTTTCTTGTCATCATGTTTGCTTTAGATGAATTCCGTTCATATTTATTGGGCTCTAAAGTAGTTGTTTTTTCTGACCATGCAGCTCTGAGGTACCTATTGAAGAAGCCGGATGAAAAGACCAAACTTATCTGATGGATGCTTCTTCTTCATGAATTTGATATTGATATTAAGGATAGGAAGGGTTCAAAAAACTTGGTGGCAGACCACATGAGTAGGCTTACTCACACACTAGAGGATTCCACCTTGGACCAGGTACCACTTCGGGACACTTTCCCTACTGAGAATCTTTATTTCATCTCAGGTACGCATCCTTGGTATATTGATTTAGTGAACTACCTTGTTGCCTCTGAAATCCCTACAAATTTAAAGAAACATCAAGTCCAAAAATTAAAAAGTGAGTCTTGGTATTATGTGTGGGATGATCCATACCTATGGCACATGTGTAGTGACCAACTTTTTAGGAGGTGTGTTCCTGATCATGAGTTGGAGTCTGTTTTACATTTTTTTGTCATAAACTTGCTTATGGTGGACCCTTTGGACCCCAACAGATAGCTATGAAAGTTTTAGACTCTATATTATATTGTCCTAGCTTATTAAATGATTCTCATGTGTTTTTTAAGTCATTCTCTCATTGCCAACATGCAGGGAACATTTCTAGCAGATAGGAGATTCCCCAACAACCCATACTATTCTGTGAGATTTTTTATGTATGGGGAATTGATTTTATGGGTCCTTTTCCAATTTCTTTTGGATTCTTATATATTTTGGTTGTTGTTGATTATGTGAGTAAATGGGTGGAGTCTAAGGCCACAAGGACTGATGATTCTCATGTTGATGTGGACTTTTTCAAAGCGCATATTTTTTTGCAGGTTTGGAGTACTGAAGGCCTTCATCAGTGACTAAGGGACACACTTCTATAATCATAATTTTTCTTCCCCCCTTCGGAATTATGGGGTGACACACAAAACATCAACACCATACCACCCTCAAACAAATGGTCAGGAAGAGGTTTCAAATCGGGAGTGGAAAAAAAATTTGGAGAAAACCGTCCAGCCAAATAGGAAAGATTGGAGCAAGCACTTGGATAATGCACTTTGGGATTATAGGATAGAATACAAGACACCCATTGGTATATCCCCATTTCGTATTGTTTTTGGGAAATTGTTTCATCTCCCCATGGAAGTTGAGCATCAGGCTTATTAGGCTATAAAGAAATGCAACATGGATTTGGCCCAAGATGGAATCCAAAGGAACCTGAAAATTCAAGAGCTTGAGGATATTCGATTGTCTTCATATGATAAATCAAGTATATATAAGGAAATATAAAAAGTATATCATGATAGAATTATCCATAAAAGAGAGTTTCAAGTTGGAGATAAAGTCTTTCTCTATAGTTCATGATTGAAGCTAATGCCTGGTAAGTTGTGTTCTAGGTGGTTAGGTACTTATGTTGTGACTAATTATTTTCATTATGGTGTAGTGTAGATCACACAAGAGGACATATGAAGGAGATTTATAGTCAATGGGAAATGTTTGAAGAAATATATTGAGGGACTTCCTACTGACGCAGTGGATTTCATCACACTACATGACCTCATCATCACTTGAGAATATTAGGCGGTTACTAACCCTTTCACTTTTATATTATTTTTCCTATTTAAAATTATAAATTTAATGTGCACATATCATCTCATGGGTTCACATTGAGGACAATTCAATATTTTAAGTGTTGGGGAGGGAACCTTTTAGTTTAGTAATTTTAATTATTTTCCTATTTTTCAAAACAAAATTGTGTGTTTTTCAAATTTTGTGTGTTTATTTATTCAATTTTTTGCATGTTTTTGAAAATTTTGAGCTGAAATGACTCTCATCACAATTTTTAAATACATATCAATAAGTGAAACAATTTATCCCTTGAAACTGAGCTTAAATAAATGCTGAAAATGACTTTATTTTAAGTTCAAATCTTTAGTAATTTTATGAAAAGTACTCTGAATTTTGAATCCCATGCCACATCTCACTGTCTTTATATTTGAAATCACTTTCCTATGAGGCTTCTGAACCATTCTCTTAATATTATATACATCTACCTCATTTCTTGAGAGAACCAAACCATGCTTGATTTAACCAGAATTTGATTTATTCCTATCAAATTTTGAGGGTTTGAGGTACTTATGTTTTAAATGATTGAGGCATTTGTTTGGTATTAAATCCCCTATTTCAAAGAATCATTTTTTTATAATGTCCTACCTTTAACATTTAATCCTTGTATCCCTTATAATCCATGAACAACCTGTTAGTTTTTCCACATTACAAGCCAATTATCCCTATCCAACCAACTCTTGAAGTGAAATTGCATAATCTAGTTGAACTTAAATGTGGGGGAAACTACCTTGTGTTGTGCTACCACATTTTGTTCTACTTTAGGTGGAAAATTAAATTATAAAGATATGTGTTTGATGATGAAGAAAATAATTATATTAAATGTTTTTCCTTTTTTGGATCTTTCATGATAAGTGAATTTTTTCCTTTCTGTTGCTTCTAATAGAGGAAGAAATTTGTGCCTATCTAGATCTTTCAAGAAAATCATGTTTGAGAAGATTGACATTTTTACTACTGAAATGTTGAATGGTGTAAAATTTTCTTTATTTTTCATGATGATGAACATGAATCGATGACATGTGGATTGAGGAGGATATCATATTTAAGTGAAAATTATATTAATTCCATTTTTCTTCAAAAAGAGTCAAGCCCCCCTCATTCAGCCTCAGAATTTTTCACATCTAAATCCTACCCACCAAAAGCCACAGAATAACACTGAAAAGTACTCATGAAAAACATATGTCCATGACTCACATCAGGTGTTGATATAGGAATTTATCAAGCCTATGGTGACCCTTGTATGATTTTGGATGAGAAAGACATTGCTGAAAAATTAACATTTGTGTGATAAGAGAAAAATCAAGTGAGGCAAGTGTTTTTTTCATGGGAGGATAAATGTAGTGGAAATATATTGAATGATATAAATATAGAACTTGAAATAATGGTTTTTTATGAGGCATGATATCTTTTTTTCCTTGGTGTGTAATTGTTGGATCTCAAGGATATGTGTTTTAAAATTTGTTTTGATTTGATATTGATGTTTACTTGATATGAGATTTTTCCCAGGAGTGAAAAATGGTAAGTGTGGGGGAGTTGATAAAACACATTTTTATTGAATATTTTATTGATATAAAATGATAAAATTTCCTCTCATTATGTTAAATATTTTTATTTATAAAATATTTGGGAATAGATCATTCATTTGAAAATTTGATGGAAATTCCAGTTTTACCATTTATAGTGCACTATAGTATTTTGAAAATAAATATTTTAATATTAATTATTTTAACTTTAAATTTTTTAACTATGTTCCTGAATTAATGGGATATAACTTTTGTTCAGGAAATTAGAGCTAAATCATGCATTTGGTTGGACTAAATGGACCATGAAGTCAAAGGTGGGATAGAGCCGGTAGATTGGACATTCGTTCTGTATTTGGACCATAACTCCTTCATCAAAGATTATATTGGGACCAAATTTTGATAGGAGATCTCCAAAACAATTTTTAACAAATAATTATTCTAAAATAATAGTTTTTTCATGCATTTTTTAGGTCAAATGGTCGGTGCAATTTGTATTAAAATATTTGGTCGAGATTCCCCATTCACACTTGAAACCTATTTAAACTTATCCCCCCCTCCACTCTATAAATTTGTGATTTTCTCATTTAGAGGGGTTGGGACGTGCATTAGGAAGTTGAGGGAAGAGGATAACAGGTTCCACTCCAATTATCCAATAAATTAAATAATGGTATCTCTTGAATCAAGGATCCCTTTGTCGAAGCCCCCTTCTTCTTCTTCATGTTGTAATGTTTGTGTTTTCATAATAAACTTATTTGTTCTTATTTTATTTCTTCTCTTTTCTTATGTTTTGTTCAAATTTATTCTTATCTTAATCTTCCTAATTATTCTGGAATCAATATTAGAAACTTTATTGGGTTCTACTCTTTCTAGACCTTTCCACATGCAAAACGTTTCTACGATGACTACACCACCCATGGAAGAGCAGTTCTTTTTAGTAATCAATCTACCTCTAACCTTATTCATTAATTTATTTTTAATCAATGAGATACTTTAATTCAATTAATATGATCTATTAATTGAGTTTTTAATTTAAATGAAACTAATCAAGCAATTGAACAATTGACACAAAAACACGCGAGGTCGGAAGTTGTGTAAATTGTGAGAGTGCGATCTTAATCGGTAATACAAGACCACAGGAGATGAATTTGTAGAGTTCAAATATAATCCCTAAAATCAATTAATCCTAATTTCCAGAATGTATATGTTCTCTAAATAACCACTGACCATAAGATAACCTAATAACATCAATAAAAGCAGGGTGTTGCGATTGCATGTTCCGAAGCTAGCTTAGGGTTTAAGTAATTTTATCTTTGTGGTTAAGTTAAATCTTATATGGTTCAACGGTTAAAAAATTAGAGGATTATAATTAAGTGGATGTTAATTTAAATGATAATGAAAAATATTTTAGTGAAGAGGTATAGTAATATTTATTACTCCTTTTAAAATATTTTGTAAAAAAACATCTTCTCATTGTGTCGAATTTCATTTCAAAATTAAAACCAAAAAAATGAAATCTTCTTACAACAAACTTATTCTAGTTTTATAAATGATAAAAAATTCCCCATCCTTTTGAGTAGTGTTTTTATTCTCTTTTATTTTATTTTTATAATACCTTTCAGAAGTTGTTTTAATTTACTTCCTCTTTGATAGACGACATTGGTCAGCCACTATGTTGCACCTAAGTAACCCGAAACCGAACATCATTTGAAAGCACCCATGATAGCGCATTTTAATACTCTACCTGATGAAAAATGGAAAATTAAACCCAAAACCTTAATAAGATATCCCCTTATAAAATTAAATGTCCCAACAAGGGTTGATCAAAAACTTAGTTCTATTGGTTTCATTCAAAATCAAGTAATAGAAGGATAAATATGAATTAATATTTAGTTGATAGATTTTAATTTATTATGAAAAAAATTATCTTGTTTTATACTTTACATGACTTTTTAATATTGAGTGTATTTTACTTAATTAATTAACCATATTGGATACAAAATTTACGCATAATCCATTTATTTAAAATCCATCTTTGCATATTAATTCATTTAATTATGTGATCATAGTCTTGCATCCATAAATTAAATAATGCATAGACATAAATAAATAAATAAATAAATGACTTAGTCATAAATTTATCTAATGGTTGATTTATTTATTAGAAAATAAATCAACTTATGACCTAGGGTAATAACTCATTATGTCGGTCCTGGAATGAGTTGCAACATTCCACCTATCCACCTGTGTATCAACTACATTGGCATCATTATGGTTCTATCTTGAACTTCCTCTAAGTGACTTGGGATAATCTATTAATTACATGTATTTATAACTCACACAAAGTTGAGGGGGACCAAGGTATTGGTTAAGGTGAATTATATAAATAACCTTGGACATGTTGGTACAACATAATAATGGAGGGAGGGATAACTCACAACCCATAAATTTTAATTTAATAATAAATAATTACAAACACATGTAATAAATTAAATTAAATAATGAAAATATATACACTAGTCTTGTTCAATCCCATGATCGGTCATAAACATGCAACAATTATGCATTTAAAATAATTATCTAAAATTTATTTATATTCTTTCTTTAATAAGATAAAATGTGCACGAATTAATCTGATTAATTATATTATTAGTTCATTCATTCATTTTATCTTTTTTCATACAATCATTAAAAAAATCCTATCTACTATGATTTTAAATAAAATAAATTATTTTATTTTATTTAAAAAAATCAATAAAATGGTACACGTATTTTTACTAGGAAGCAACCCAGTGATTACCTATTTGAACTAATCAGTGTAGTTTAATTGTAAATGATACATTCATACAACATATTGTGTACAAAGAATGTTTCATAATTTCATGGCATGTACTATCAACTTAATGACCCATGGAACACATTAAAATTAATATCCTATATAATTTAATGTGTTGATTCTTTAATATATAATAACCATACATGATTTATAGTATCGAATATTACACATAATTAATTAAATATTTAATATAATATAAAACCTAATGATTGGAATGTACTTTGAACTTAATGACCTATGGAAATATATTCAATAAGGTTTAAGGAGTAATTACTTAATTTTAATATTTCCACATGAACAAGTAAAGTACATGGCATGTACAAGATAGTTACATGGCATGTACTTATCTTCATTGAATATCCACAGTACATGCCTAAGGACATGGTGTGTACTTATTGTGAATATTTATGAAGTAAATGGTGAGTATAAAGGATACACGTTATGTAATTATAGTTACATGGTTTTTTACTCTGTATGTGTCAGGTATTAAATGCGCGTGATACATTAATTACACGATGTGGTTTAACCCCATGTTTTATTTATTGAAAACACATGGAATGCATGACCTATAGTCAAACTACATGGAATTTACTCTATAAAATATTTGTTTCAGCCTAGCCAGTCTACACATGGTACATTTATTTCAGGTGGTGTGAACTTATTACACGATGTCCCAGAATCAACACATGTATCCCTATGTAATGAAAAAGGATACACGATGTGTAACAAAGGAGTACACTCTATGTAGTCTTGTGTTATCTATCCAAGATACTTGGATCTTATAGATGGGATCTTAATATGTAAACTTCATTAATCGTTAACTGATCTTGGTAATATTAAAATAAATGAAGAAGATAAAGAATAGATTTAGACGATAGATAAAGAAAATTTTAAAAAATTAAAATGAATCTTAACTTTTAAATAGACAATATTCAATAATAAAATAAATAATTAAAAAATTGAATGTAACCACTATAATACCACTTGAAGGTTCCAAGCATAGTAGAAGCACCTTTATTGTGTGTTAAATTAAAATTTATTTTAATTTATAATTTCTCTAAACCCCAATAGATGATATTTCATGTTAAATTTATAAATAATTTATTTAGATCTAAATAAATTATTACCTCATATTAAGATCCTTTATTTTATGATGATATTAATCATTATAAATCCCTATTCAGATTACCTTCATTGTACTTGGAGGATCCAAGTGTAGAATTCCTCTAGCGGTGTTCCACACGTGTTACTTTGATCTCCAAATGACACTGATTGATTTCTGAGTGATGATGCAGAGAATCAGTCATCTTGTGTTATTTGTATTGATCACTCAAGTTACTTTTAGCTTTAAGGATTTATTATCATTATTTAGAGGTAGAGTGGAGTAAAATTCAAGTGAGAGAAATTTGGTGTGCTCAATTATTTTCAATTCTTGAAATTTTATTAACCATGTACAATAGATATAATCATATTTTTATAGATCTAGGGTTTAGGTTAAAATATTATTTAATTGTGTACTGGCCCTTAAATAATATAATAATATTTAACAAACTCCATACCATATAATATTATTATTATTAATATTGTATGGCATGCACTAACTTGTGCAATGATAAATATATTATAGAGGCTGGAAAATTAATATTTATTAATGGATGTAGTCTTGGTTCATTAATCCTTCTTAAAATTTATTAAATAACTGGAAAAATGTTTTATTAAATGTTTTATTTATTATTAAATAAAATAAATATATTATTCACAATCCAATGAATAAATATTTATAAAATATTTTCATAATAAAATAAATAAATTATTTATTACCTAGTGAATATTAGTGATCAATAAAACATTAATAAAATCATTCATCGGTCCTGAGAATAATATTTATTCAAATAATTAAATTTAAATATAATTTAATTGAGATCAAGAGAAACACTTAGTGTGTGGCCCTATAGGATTCTTTATCATTGTCATTAGGTAGACTTCCAAGATTACTATCTATAAATGGGTCAAATCACCCAAGAGACAAACATAATGTTGCAACATTGACAACCACATAAGAACACTCATTGTGTAATATAATCCCTTTATCTCAATATCTCGTCAAGAAGGTTGCACATTTGTGTCATTAACCAATGTACTTGATATGTCTTTCTTAGACTATCTGAAATAAACATGACATTTCACTATTTACATGTAATTTAATGTGATAGTTTTATTCCAATCAAATTTCCAACATATAATCTTTCATAAAGATAGAAGGAACAAATATTTCCTTGACTTATCCATTAATAACATGTCATTCATGAAACACCCAACATACCCTACTTCCCACCAACATATGGTGTGATAGTTTTAGTTAATAAATCTAATTTTTTGATTCATGACATTCATTAATAATAATCTTAAATTTTAAGGACCATTAAACAAGCTCGTAGATAGGAATATCTAATAAAACCAAAACATGTGGAATTCCTACTAGCGGTTTAGTTTTCATGATCTCCCATATTGTATATTACCAATTTTGAAC
This sequence comes from Viscum album, assembly GCA_963277665.1. Lineage (NCBI taxonomy): Eukaryota > Viridiplantae > Streptophyta > Magnoliopsida > Santalales > Viscaceae > Viscum > Viscum album. The sequence goes on along the minus strand of OY728132.1, from coordinate 1,841,235,518 downwards.
TTCATGAGAATAATCTTCATCCTCTTATGAGTAATCACACCTTAAATTCTATATACTATGTTTCCTATCAAATTATGTTATCTAACCGTAGAACTATATTTAAGAATATTTTCTTGGCACTCAAAGGTTCTCGTCATATCAGGGAACTTCTATGACTTTATCAATGTGATTGATATCCTAGGACATTATTACATTATAATCATTAAGAACAATGAAAAATATGTAATAAGATGTTTTAATATTTAATTCATTGAATTTACATGCAATCAAAGTACAATCAGTTGGTCCTAAGACACCAAATCCAATAATATATTAGCTTGCATAAAAATTACAATTTTCATGAATTGTGTATATTATTTTATGTGTATTGGACACTTGAACCATTATCCACCTAGGCTATCATTTAAAAAAATGGTTTCATAATATGAAACATTTTGGAGTGAATAAATATAATGCATTAATTGTAAATTATATTTATTCATGCATTTTAATGCATGAATAAATGATATAGTAATTAAAGAGTGTCCTTAATTGCCTAATTAAACTACTACCATGTGATGGAATTGTGTGTGTGATTGATTCCTTATGATTATTAAAAACTCCCTAAACCCAAATATCTTCTATCTTCCACCTTTTAATATAAGTTACTAGCATATCGTGGAGAGAAGATGGATCCCATTCGGATTTAAGATGATTCATTACAGTCTATGGATATACCTTAGAGGTGGAATGCTTTTTTCACTTAGTTATCTTTACCAAACCATGTGATGGTGTTCAAAGATGATGAAATGGATTCTTCATTGTATGGTACACTTATTTACTTAATCTCTTTATTTCTTTATTCAATGATTTTTCATGTTATATTGCAATGAAATCCTCTACAAAGGTGTTTTAATTAATTCCACTACTTCTAATAATTATTATTATACTATAAAAAATCCATTCACATATGATATAACATATCATATTTTAACATTCATAAAGATGTTGTAAAGGTGATATAATACTCTGTTTTTGAAGTTATAACACAAGACATCATAGGATACAATACATGGGAGTCATATTATATGATTAATACAAAATCAAGGGTCTTGTATTGAGTTGAAGCTTATGATATCCCATTTCACAATTCTGGAATCAACCAAACATAATAAAAATTGTATCATATTTTATTATAGGGATAATGATTGTATATGTAACTTCAAAAGCATCATTCCGCAACATGATTTAGAAAATATAAATTCATGGTGATGTCTTATACATTTTTTGGGTCTTAAATGGATCTAATAGAACTTTTTAGATTCCACATAAGTGATTAAATAAAAATAAACCAAGATATCAGCAATAGATAAATAAAACCATGAATAATATAAATGAATAAATTAATAAATTAGTGTACATTTCACCATTGATACTGCTTCATCATAATTCATCCATTCTTAATAAATATCATAATAGGGGCATCCAAAAGATATCCCACCTTTTAAGGTATCCATGACATACTGAATCACTTGGAATTCGAGTGGGATTCTTCCTCTCGCAATGGAATTCTAGAACCTCATAGTGCAATGGTTAAAGAAGAAAGAGATCTTAGAGGTATGGTAGTTTTATCCAGGGATCAAGTAGTTTGTATTACACCATCTTATGGAAGTATAACACTTTAAATATCCCTCAGTGATTCTACTTAGGTGAGCATTCATTTATTCATGTGTTTTAATGCATGAGTAAATACCTCATCCAATTCATGTAATATATGAATGAATTCAACTATAGTGACTTAGATTTTGACCTGTAAGAATTTGAATATTTCTAAGAATATTTTCAAAGTCAAGTGCTGAGTCGATGCAGGATTCTAGGGCTTAAATATCCTCGCTATAGTGATATTAAATATATTAAATATATGTTATCACATATGCAACATTTCTTAAGAAACATAGAATAACTCCCTTATGGAGTCATGGATCATAATTCTGAGACCACTATTGAGTTCAAAAACATGGTTTTTTTCCTAGCCATGACATAAAAAAGTTTAGCGTCGGGTGCCGAGTTGGAGGATAGTAGGTGGGGTGTTAAAAGGAGGTTAATTGATTTAATAAAATTCAATCAATTAAACCTCCCCCTCCCCTATGTGGTGTATATTGAAGGAGATGGAGAAACCCTACCCCTTTGGAGCGATGGATGGACCTGAGTCTAAATCGAGGAGAAGAGGCATCGCCGATCTCCGGTCTTGATGGAAATCACTCCTGTATCATGTTGCAGCAACTCCTAAGCACAGATCTGGCCTCAAATATTCTACGTTTCCCCATGAGGTAGGTGAATTTGAGTTTTAAGTCCTAATCCACTTTTTGGTGCATTTTTTTAAGGTTTAATAGCCCTTATACAACTGTTAGGGACCCCATGGGGGTCAATCTGTGTGTTTCAGGGGAAACTGGGGTGATTCAGGTGACTCGTAGAGAATTACCGTTCGTAATTCCCAATCACACAGTGTGTAGTTCATGGTCACATGTTGTGTGTTCTTCTCGTTTGGGGAATATGACTTTGGGGAACTACACACCATGTACCTAGGTTACACATCGTGTAGTGAGCCAAGGTCATGAAGCCAAGGGGCATGGAAAGGGAATTCGTGTTAAGAGACATGGTTGTGTGAGAGTACATGTCTATAGTACATGGGAACAAGGTTTCGGACATGGAAACAAGAAGATGGCATGGACAAGAGGCTGGTTAGATGGGACACGCTATGTACCAGGGGTGCATGCTATGTAGCAGATACAGTTGGATAATTTTTGTGGGGAAGAACACAATCAGAGGCCTCAATGAGGCAATACATGTCGTGTATAGAATGTACACGTCATGTATTCTCAAATTTCCAGAAAAATCAGGAAGAATAGGACACATTCTGGTGTTCAAGAGGGGTCACATGTTGGGTGGACCTCGATACACACCTTGTACTCCTCTTGGAGTTTCCCACCCAGCGTATCTCCATCTTCGAGGCTCGAATTCTATATTGTGAGTAGCCTATCCTGATATGTTTTTCATGTAGAACATGATAGTGTCACTTGTGATGGATTGCGAGATACGATGTGGCATGATTCAAGCATGATGCTACATTAGTGGTGATAAATCTTGAATAGTGATTAGGGAGGATCATTGGGTTGACATCGGGATCGGTACCCATCCCTGTCATATTTGGATGTGGGTCCCCTAGACTCTTTAGGATAATAGAGTAGTGATCCTCTATCATATCAAGGTGCAGGTCCCCTATCCATCGTAGTGTTTTGATTTAAGGTATGATGAGAGGGGCTCTCCTTTGAGCGATGCTTGACCATTGTAGGTGAATGGTTGGTGTTTTGGATAGAGATGTTAGGACTGGTACTCCCCTATAAAACCAGGGTGTGGGTTTCCCATAACTGCCATACCAGTGGAGATGAGACTCTCTACACTAGGCGAGGGTCTATCTTTTCAGCAGTTCACATGAGTTTAGTACTCCCTTGTTGGTCCACGGAGTCGGTCCCTTGTATTTTTCATGTAGTTGGAGATGGATCTCCCCTATCATTATAGGTTGTAGGCCCCCCATACACATTGGAAATGTATTGTGGTACTCTCCTATTATACTAGGGTGAGGTTCCTCCATAATTAATTCTAGAGTATTACTACCATGTCATACTAGGGTGCAGATCCTCTACCCACATAGTGGTACTCCCTTATCTTACCAGGGTGTGTGTCCTCTGTTTTGGGGCTAGTACTCCCCTATAATATCAGGGTGTGGGTCTCCCATTATGATTAGACAGGTATATTGGTACTCAATTTAAATTTCAGGGTGTGGGTCCTCTGTGTATGTAGTTTTACTCCCTTATCATGTCAGGGTGTGGGTCCTCTGTCTACAGAGTTGTACTCCCCTTCCAAGTTAGGGTGTGGGCCATCTATCTTTGGAGTATTACACCCCCGTCTTCGAGTAGTTATGGTGAGTGGATCCTTAAATAGAGTAGGATCTCCCTTGGTTGAAGATCACAATTTCAAGTAGTGGGACCCTCCACTTGTTATGTGAGATACCTAGTTAGGAGTTATCACTCCCTTGATGTAGTGACGTGTCCGCTTCTCCCTAAAGGTATGATAGAGGTTTTGTGGGTTGGTTAAGAGCTAGTACTCCCGCGAATGTGGGGTAGAAATGAGGTGTGGGTCCCTCCTTACTCACTCTTTAGAGAAGATTCACATGGTGGATGATCTAGAGTAGTTCTCCCTCAACTATATGTAGTGATGAGGGGTGGGACTCTATGTTTGGGTTCTCATAAGCTTGCATAGGTCATTAGACCATGGTGATATGACTTCTACTTTTGGAAACTATATTTTGACCTATGGAGTGGTTTATAATAGATTAAATTCTCTCATATGTCCCATCAAGGATGGTAGGGTTGTTCTTGGTGGATTTTATCTCTCAGATGAGTTCCATATGGAATGGATGAGCTTATGGAGTGTGTTCTCTTAGGCATGTGTTACCTTTGAGACTCAAGTAGATTCTTGTAGCTGTATAGGAGGTTGAAACCTCATGAGACTTGGATTCTAAGACAAGTATATCTGGTTTATTATGGGATTCCTTGAATGTTTTCACATATCTTGGTTTATATACCATGTGTATTGGGATGATTGGTCATGTATAGGCAGGGATGGTCGAGATGGTGTTTCTCTACCATTGGGTTCCCTCTAGCTAGGTCGATCGAACTATTTAATTTCATTTTATCCCTTTTCGTTTGGGTTTTGGGGATCATACTAGGTATTTTTATACTCACCCCTCCATGGTATTTTCCTGCACATGTTGTGTCTTGTGCAGACCACAATCCTTTCGATGAAGTCCTAGGAGGACCCAAGGCAGGCAGAGCTTAGCGAGCTATATCAACCAAGTTGTTTTCCAGAGCTTGGTTGAGGAGCTTTCTGGAAGTTTCATTTGATATTGATCCACTCATTTGCAGCAGGTTATACACTTTTATAGTTTTTGGTGGGTTTTTATTTTTTCCTTTTTATACTTTCAGTACTAATTTTTTAATCTAGTTCTGGTATAGAATTATGAAAGCATTTCTGTTCGGTTTATATTTTCTCTAGATTTTTGCATAGATATGATTGTGGGTGTGTGCGTATGGGTACCATAGGCTAAGTCCTCCCATTTTATAGATATGCCTACTTGGAATTGGTCACCATCCCATAGCCTATGGTGGTGGGCTTTGGGAGTTACGGATCAGGCCTCGTTGGTTCGGGTCATGATAGAGTGGTATCAGAGAGGGTTCCACTTTGGGACCGTAGTGTTGTGATTTTGGTTTGGGTTTCATATTGATGGTGTTAAGGTATTTTGAGTTTATCAGTTAGGCCAGGGACTCTGGTGTTGGTGTGGCGACCAACGTATCCATTCATTGAGACTCTGATAACCTTCTTATTGACTCAGTATGTTAGGGATCTAGTCATAGGGGAGTTTTGGTACATACATCATATAGGAATGGATTGTGGTTTTTCCTATCCTTCTTGAGTCATCTCCCCATATATACTATTTGAACATGGTGCGTCTTGATTTTATTTCAGCATTCCTCTGAGAAGAAAGTTGGATAGAGTACTACGGTGGTATTTTGATAATGATACACCTAAAAACGAGGCCTCAATGTATGGAACTGGCCTTAAAGAGGGTAACTTTGGGTGGTCCACTAGTTTAGCCACCACCCATTGAGCAGTAGGTTGTGTCAGCAGTTCAAGCTAAGGATGTGTGTAGGCTGAGTGTGTTTCATGAGTTCTAGAGGTAGAGACCTCTAAGGTATCAGTGTTATCTAAACTTTAAACTACTGAGGACTATCTTGAGGTAGTCATATGAATTTTCCAACTTGTGATGACACCTCCTGGTCATATGGTGGTCCTAGAATCATGTAAGAACTCGGTCTTTATTTGAGGTAAGGATCCTTTTATTTTTTGGTCTAATTATTTTTTATGGATCTAATATGGATTTCTAATGAGTTCACGGAGGTTAAGGGGTGTCTAGGAATTTTTCAAAGCCTGTAACCCTGACCGATGGAGAAAATTATTGGTTCGCATAGTTAGTAGAGACCATGTGACCCATACAACACAATCTATCATAACTGTGTGGGGCTGGATAGTGGGGTGAAGCTGGGTGCATAGTTTTCCCTAACCATGTGCTAGGGGACACATTCCCATGAAAAATATCTACAGTTTTTAGCATAGATGATTTGAACATTTAGTGCATAGTTTCCCTAACAGTGAGTCCTAACTATGTGGTTTCCCTCCTTAAGTAGTGGGAAGAGAAAGGTTGGTGTACGGTTTGGCCAAACATGCATACAAACCATGCAACCAAGGAATTTTGGTTGAAATGACCATATCACCCTTAATAATTTTAACCTCTCCCTTCCTCTCCTTTCTTCTCTAGCAGATAGAAAAGGCTCCTCTCCCATATTTTTGGAGCTCTCAAATCCCTCTTTCATAGCTTTTGATATCAAGCTCTATTCTGGTGTCTAATTCAAGAATCATAAGTCATGTTGGATGTGCATCAGTAATATCTCAATTCCATTTTAGCCATTATTTGTTTTTATTCTCCTTGAAAAAGTTATTGTGGTGTGCAATCATATGACATGTTTTCAGGTTGTTTTTTATTTATTCAGATTTATCCCAATCCAGGCTAAACTAAAGGTCATTATGAGATGAGGATAGTTGTACGAGCATAAGGTAGGTGGTCTATAATTTATTCCCCTAGTTTTGTGTTTTTATAATATGTGTCATTGTTCCGCACGCCAATTTCACCGTGTGTTCCCCTAAATTTTAATTTCCTTAAATTGATTTCATTTCTTGGAACCTAAGTACTTGTTAGATTCCAAATCATATCATGTTTTATTACCTTTGAGTGAGATAGCCTTTGGGTGTGCCCTCTTAAATTCCTAATTGAGTATATAGCCAAATCACCTATTGTAGTGTTTGGTTTAAAATTATAAATGATGATATCATAAATTTTTAAGGGATAAATGTTTTTTTATACCATGGATAACACCCTTTTCATATAATGAATTGAAATGAAGTGATTGGTGATCCCACGTCACTTTCTTAAACTGAATGATGGTTACACCCTCATTAATATTAGGTTTAAATGATTGGTGAATTAATTGTGGCTCTTCCTAAAGCCTTTAATACTTCTAATAGATTATTAATGTGGGCATGATGGCCCTTGATAATTATGGTAATTGGGCATGATGACCCTAATGCATAATTTTACTATACAGGTATGGCATCCTTTGTGATATTATAAGGGCGTGGCATCTCTTGTGATACTATATGGGAATAGTGTGCCTTGTGATACTATACAAGAATGGAATCCCTTGTGATACTATATAGGCATGGAGTACCTAGTGATACTTTATAGGCATGAAATCCCTTTTGATACTATACTGGCATAGTATCCCTTATGATACTTTATGGGCAAGGCATCCCTTGTGATACTATATGAGCATGGTGTCCCTTACTATGATACTGGGAATGGAAACCCTATACGTGATATGGGGAATGGAGTCCCTTATAAATGTGATACTGGGTATAGTGTCCCTTATAAATGTAATAATGGGCATTGTGTCTGTCACGAACTGACCCTATGAAGCTCGAGCCATAACTCCCCAAGCCCGCCTCTATAGGATAGGGATTGGAATCCAGTGCCGAGTATGATATCACAAACATGGGAGGCCTTAGCATAAGGTACCTATATGCACACACCCATATAAACCTCTATGAAACAGTGTTGAGATATATAAAAACTAAAAATAAAATGCATGCATACATTTATCCCAAACCAGAGTACAGCAGAAGTACAGAAGGGAAAAATACACATCCACCAAAAGAAAATTGTAAAAGTGTTAAACCTGCTCATATGGAGGGGATCGCTGTCAAATTCACCCATCATAAATCTCCTTATCCAAGCTCTGATAAACACCATGATCATTCTATCTCACTGTGATCTGCCTACTCTGGGTCCTCCTAGGACTCCGTCGAAAGACCTATGGTCTACACAAGACACAACACATGCGGGAAAATACCATGCAGGGGTGAGTATTAAGATACTCAGTAATCACCCCAAAAACCCAAAATAAAAGGTAGCAATTGAAAGGAAACAGTTTAGTCGACCCAGCCATAGGGAACCCAAATGAGAGATAAACTCCATTTCGAGACCATCCTTGGTTATTCAAGACTAGTTATCTCATACCACGTGGTGTGTCATCCAAGATGTGACAAAACCTCAAGGAAACCCATAAATAACACAGATATACTCGTCTCAAACTACAAGTCTCATGAGGTTCTGACCTCTTAGTCAACAGATACCCTAAAGGAAACACTCATCTGGGATAACATACTCCATCATCTCTATCAAACTAGATGATAATCATCCAAGAGATTCACTCCATCGGGTACAACCCCGTAGTACCAGATGAAATGTCCAAGAGATACCACTCAATTGGATATCACAAATACGATAGAAAAATCACCACCATCCCATGGGTCATACATTCGAGTGATCACGCTCATCGTATATCACCACCAAGAAAGTCACGCTGGAACCTAGTAGATCTCGATACTCAGGTATAAGATCTCACCCATCCCTAATGGGGGATGCTGAAAACCCTACTGGAACTACACAAGGTCTCAAACATCAAAAAGGGGATCCATCCCATTATCCGATGGGGAAAACTATGAACCCAGCCTGGAAAACAAAAAAACATATCTCCTTGGATAGGGGATCACTCCTAGGATCTTCTAGGGGATACCACCAACCCAAATCTGGTATCAAAAAGATCTCTCTTATAGAGGGGATCACACCCAAGATCTTATGGGGGAAACCACAACCCAATATAACATCCTAGAGATCATATTACTCAGATAGAGGATCATTTCCCATGTAGTGTTGTTCATAACGATTCTATAAACCCCATTTGGTATAATTCATGCAGTAGGGGACTGTGCTCTTGAAGATGCCACAAACCCTATATAAAACATCTGCTGAGTAGGGTATTGTATAACCAATGATGTCTCAACCCTATTAAAATCACCCGATGCATAGGGGGTCATAATCTAGATGATACCACGAACCCTACAGAGTTATCCTTCTAGATAGGGGATCACTTCCCATGTAGTGTTGGTCACAATGATTTCGAGAACCCGATCTAGGGAAAAAATGATATGCTATAGGATCCCACTCTAGACCCTCTAGAGTGATAAAATAACTCTAACAAAATGATAGAGAATCCCACCCTGGCCTCTCTGAAGGAATTCTATAACTCTATCCAAGCTCACCCTATCGAGGGGATTACAATCCTATGTCGAGGATGTGATACCACACAAACCCTCATAAGGAAGAACCGAGGGAGCTCGCTCAGCACCTGTTGGTCCAAACATCGCTAGCCCAAGTGATCCACAACATCACCTCACCTTGTATCTCTTGGGCCCAAACTGTAGTCATCATCGTGTTCTATGTGGAAAAATGCTTAGGATAGGCTACTCGTAGGCCTAAATCTGAGCCCTAAATAAGGAGATATTAAATGTGTAAAGTAATCCAAGAAGAGACTACATGGTGTGTAATGGGGTCACATGGTGTGTGACCCCACCTAAACACTTGGCCATGTACTCCCTTTACATGGATCAACAATACATGTTAACCACACGACGTGTACCCCATGTACACAACATGTCCTAAAAACATGGCCCCTTGGTCGTGTCTCTTGCTCGTGCCCATGCCCAGTACCACGTGTCCATATACTCTGATCGTGTACTATTACACATGTAACATCCCGATCCCGAGTGCCTCTCGACAGTTCCCTGAGCCTGGTTGGCCACATGGCTTCAAGCACATCTCCCCAAATGCAAGAGGTTTCTAGCTAGAAGTTAGATCCTAGGTGATTCATTTGGGAGACTATTCCCTCATTACCAGAGTATATCACAGTGGAATTCATTCACATTCAATAGCAGAAGAAAATAAATAAGAAGACAACTAGAAAGTAAACAAGACATTAATATATAACAAAATATAAAAATGTCACATTTACAATGATGCAAATGAAACATGTATCAATAAAACATCCAAAAAAGGTACATGGAAATACAATATGACACAAGTCTACAAAAAGAAAAAAAAGGCCAAAAAGTGTCCCAGTAGCATCGAAAGGCTCATCTTGGTCTCATGCTCTCCTGTTCCAAAACTATAATCAAAAACATGTGTTAGGGAGCTTTCCCCTATCAACACCTACAACCATATAATCTATTTGGGTCCCCAAAGAGGCCCAAACAGGGTGTGAGATAACATCCCAGTCGGTAACCGCCCATAATTCTATATAGTTCTAAGCAGTATGATGTAATATGCGAAACAATTTTAAGTAAGCAGTAATGTAAGTGTGAATTCCCAAGGCATATAACTACTCCAAACAATTAATACCAAACAATCACTCAAATATCCCAAAAACAAGTGTCATCTCAAAACAAGGTAGTTACAGGAAATATGAATAAAAGCACGGATTTTTCATACTCCCATATGTATCCTTTTCCCACAGTCGTATCATATAATACAACCATATCCAAATCCCACAGCATTTCTGTACATCCCAATCATCATAAATCCCATGGTCATGTCGTATAGTGAAGTATAGACCACGAAGGTCCGGATCCAAGGTGTCAAAGACCAAGGCATCCTCATTGAGTCCTAGGATCGTCTTTATGGAAACATGGTATAGGCATTGGTAGGAGTCTTAGGAGCATGTGTACCAACATTTCCTATGTGATTCCATGAAAGCCAGATCCAAGGGGTAGTAAGGCCCGAGGCATCCCAAAAAAATCAAGACCCAAGCATCATCACTACTCAAGGAATCCACAATTACATTCCAAATCCATGGAGAGTCTTCCACGACATCTATAAAACTAAACATGCATTTCATACCATTTAACAATTTAATCCCATATGAGTCTATCCACTCATATGATCAAATACATTGAATTCCATTAAATCCCATTCAATGAGTATACCCACTCATTTAATCAATTTTACCTCATGAGCATACCGAATCATGTATTCTATTTCCATTTAATCAAGTCACATGGGTATACCCACCCATTAATCACAATTCACAATTAAAAAAGCCTCATGGGTATACCCACCCATTCATCATCAATTTAAATTTAACATATCATGGGTCAAGGAGTTAGTACATCTCCTAACATGTAAATAAATACCATTTAACATTTATTGAGATTCCTTAAACTATGAGAACTCACGAACACACCCCTTAGGTGGTTCAATAAAGGTCAAAACCAACAAAAATCATAGAGCACCACATGGGTGGCCTCGGGTTTGGGAAACAACCAAAAATGCATCATAAGGAACCTATGGGAATCCCTAATATGACCTTATTTACTTAATTCAAGTATCTAGTTCAATTTTGGGGTCGCACTGGAAAGTTAAGTGGGCATTATAACGGTCTATAGCCCTATAAAGCACCAAAATCCAAAATAAAATTATAGACCACCTACCTTAGCTCAGTAGTGAAGTGTTAGTCTAGTATAAAGTCATGATTAGACTCAGTTTAGGAGAAATCTGAAGAAAAGACAAAGAATAATAAATTAGGGAATATGATCCTAAATCCAATTACTATAATCGATAGCCAAAAGAATCAATAATGGATAAAAAGTAAAGTAGATCTTACCATTGTGGATCCAAGGCAACGAACCATGCCTGAATCGAAGTTCAAACAGAGAACTGAGATCAAATCCTAGTTTAGGCTCAAGATGGAGCTCCTAAAACATTGATTTTTTGTCTGTGGAGTGAAAACCTAAATTAGCTTTTAAAAAGAAAAAATAATTTAATTTAAATTTAATAAAAACCCAAAATACAGGTCCTAGAAGGTTTAGGTGCATGGTTTGGTAAACCATGCGCCAACCATGAATGGTTTCTGTACGCTAAAGGGGAACCTTCATGGTTTACCCGCATAGTTTACAAACCATGTGGAAATTGTGCATTGAGCCTCTATCAAGTTCTACAGCAACTGCAAACCTGCCCACACAGTCATGCATCCCACTCCGTATAGTTTGGGAAAATTTTGCAGCCAGTACCACCCCTCTTTCCAACCTCGCACGGTTTATTCAAATGGTGTGGCCTGCCCTACACGGTTTTCACTAACTGTACGTGAGGCTTAAAACACCCCCAAAAACTGGTTATGGGCTCCAAGAAATCCTCATACACCTCCAAAACACCCATGATCAAGTTGGAAACTCATGTAAATCCATATTTAATCATTAAAAATAAAAAATAAGGGATTCATACCTCATATGAAAAACCGAGTTCATACAATATCCCCTCATATTGCAATTCATCCCTGAATTGCTCTCTACATGGTGGTTAAGATTCATTTGAGAACAACTCTAGCCACTAAGCATGTACGTTGACCACCCATTCCCAAGTCTCTTCCTATAAATGGTTGTGATGTCATAGCACCTATACTAGAGGAACCGACTGGCCTCGTAGAACCTTTATTCTCTTGTCAATGATATTAATTGAATGCTCCTTAAAGGATGCATCAACCTGAAGCTCAAACTCCTTAGGCTGAAAAGTGTGACATGGGTTTGAATGAAAACGGTACAACTGAGATACATGGAATACATCATTCATGGATCAGTACCACTGAGGTAACTCTAACCAATAGGCTACTAACCTGACTCTCTATATAATCTCAAACTACCTGACATATCATGATGAAAGCTTTCCCTGTCTCCCAATTATCATGTGTCCCAGTCTTGATGAAACATGTAAGAAAACTTGATCCCCAGCCTAGAACTCTAGAGGTTATCTTTGGTGATCAGTGTATGATTTTTGTCGAGATTTTGCAGTAGCCATTTATTTCTGAATCAACCAAACCTGCTCAGAATTCTCCTCTATGAGATTTCATCCTAGTAAAGTTTCCCCACCTACCTATAACTAGAACAGGGGAGATTAGCATGTCCTTCTATATAATTCCTCATAAGGTTCTATGTGTATAGTCTACTAATAACTTTTGTTGTAGGTGAACTCAACCAAGGGAATGTTTCTCTCCCAAGATCCCCCAAAATCTAGGATTCATGCTCACAACATTTCCTCTAGCACCTATATTATACGCTCTGACTGGCCATCAGTCTGAGGGTGGTATGTTGTGCTTAGAATCACTTGTGTACCCATAAACATCTAAAAACTCTTCCATAAAAGTGACATAAATTGGGAATCCCTATCTGAAATGATAGTGCACAAGATCCCATGAAGTCGTACTATCTCATGGATGTACAAACTTCCTATCTCATCAACACTAAAGGTCTCCTTGATCGGTAAGAAATGAGAAACCTTCATGAGCCTATCAACAACAACCCACATGGAATAGTTACCTTGGGGAAACCTTGGTAATCCAATAATGAGATCCATCATGACATCATCCCATTTCCTCTCAGGAATATTTAATTGTTGTAAAATACCGGTTGATAACTGATGTTCTGCCTTCACCTGTTGACAGGTGAAACACCTCATAAAAAAACCAGCTACCTCTCTTTTCATACCCAACCACCAATACTAGTTTCATAAGTCACAGTACATATTGATGACTCCAGGATACACTTCCCATGATGAGGCATAAAATTACTACATTATCCCCTCAAGTATGTTTAATGGAACCCAAACACTTCCATGGATACGTAGTATCTCATCCTCACCTATGGTCTAACCAAGAGGTGGATCCTCACCAACCACACCTTCCCATAGGACTAGTCCCTCAAAATATGATAGATTCCTTATCCTTACTTTGTCTAAAAGGGTAGAGGTCATATCTAAGGATGACAGATAAGTATACCCCTAACTGTGGTGCACCTTCAAGGTAATCTCAAAGAACAAATCCATAAGATGCCACTCTCTACTAGCCTACTACACTTCTTTTATTTGAGTCCTCATGCTTAGTGCATTGTCCATTTCATTTCCTTTACTAGGCATCTAGGCAATCTCAAAGTCAAAATATTATAGGTAATCCACCCACCTTTGTTACCTCAAATTTAGATCACGCTGTGTAAAAATATAATTAAGGATTTTTTGGTCCATGTACACCACAAGTTTATCTCCCAGTAAGTAATGTATCTAATAGCACAATGTGTGAACAACTGTAGCTAACTCAAGATCATGTGGTGGGTAGTTACTCTCATGTGGCCTCAGCTGCCGAGACTCATACTCCACGAATCTATCTCCTTGCATTAGCACTACTCCCAATCATATACCTGATGCATCACAATACATAGTGTAGTTATTTCCCTACTCTGTAAGTATTAGGATCGTTGTTGATGTCAACCTATCTTTCAACTCTTGAAAGTATATCTCATATGAATCTGACCAAAACAACTTCACACCCTTCTTATTCAAGCCCTTTAACAGTTATTATAAGCATGATAAGTCCTGTATAAAATGTATGTAGTAACCATCTTTCCCTAAAAAACTTTGTATGTCAAAAACATTCTTGGGTTGTTCCAGAAAAACTATATCTCTCACCTTCTCTAGGTCCACTGACACTCCTATCTCTACGATTATGTGATCTAAGAATTGAATCTAATCCATCCAAAAGTGAAACTTTGTGATCTTAGCATATAACTGATTCTATCTCAGTGTATTTAAAACAATCTTAAGATGGTTGGCATGGTCATTTTGATTGTGATAATACACAAAGATATCATCCATGAAAACCACCACAAAATAATCTAGGTAAGGATGGAACACTCGGTTTATCATCGCCATAAAAACTGTTAGCACGTTCATGTGACCGAACGGAATAACCAGATAGTCATATAGACCATAGCTATTATGAAAGGTTGTGTGAGATGTTTTTATAGGTCGAACACATGCCTGGTGATATCCCGACCTAAATTCTATTTTTGAGAACACTCAAACTCCTCAATGCAGATCAAATAGGTCATCTATTCATGGTAAGGGATGTATATTTTTAACCATTGTCTGGTTCAACTTCCGATAAACTATGCATATCCTAAGGGTACCATCTGCCTTTTTCGCAAAAAGGAATGGTGAACCCCATGGAGAATTATTGGGTCAAATAAACCCCTTCTCCTCCAAATCCTTTATATACCTCTTGACCTCCTGAAACTCTATTGTATCCATCCTTTAAGAAGAAATGTATACCATTATATCTCCTGGAATGAGCTTGATGGATAAATCCACCTCTCTCTCCGGAGGAAAACCAGAAAATTCATCCGGGAACACATCCCTAAAGCAATCAACCACCGGAGGAAAGTCTGCCTAACTCACTCCCTGATCATCCAAATACAGACTAGAAATCTGGGCTATCATTCTTTCTAACCCATGATGATCAGGTCTAGATTTTCTCTCCTAGACATCCCATTAACCCTTGTGAGTATATACACTTCACCCTCTAGTGGTGTAAAATTCATCTTCCAGTGGTAGAAGTCAACGTAATCTCAAAAGTCTACTAACCAGTCTATCCCGAGTATAATGTCAAACCCAGTCATCTCGAGGAAATATAAACTCCAGATGAAGTGAAACCCACTAATATCAAGGGGTAACTCCCTACACTAGTTCATATATTCCGTTATGATTCCCAAAAGTTTGTTAAGTGTTATAACGCCCTCATAAATAAAAACAAAAATTCCAATGATATTTATCATTGGTGAAGATATAAAATTATGTAATGCACCTATATCCAAAGGAGAAGATGCAATAGTAGAGGCTATAAAGATCCCACCTATTACCATAGATGGTCTGGCACCCTACTCCTTGGGGGTAGGATAAATAGAATAGAAATGTTCTGCACCACGACCCTATCACACAACCTCACTGCTCAATGTAGGCCCACTCTAATGTCTCGGTGTAACTGGTGTCTGGTTGCCTCTATCATGACCACCACTACATCAGCCTAATCTTCCATCACTACTCTATCTCCCTGCCTAATGTGTATTCGAGGAACCTTATCATGAACCTAGTGTCAAATCTAACCCCTACCACTCACAGCTGGAGGGAAGGTCCTGAAAGAACATTTCATGTGGCCCATCCCACTGCAATCTCAACACTCGACTAGGTCACAGTCACATTGACCCTTCATGTCACCTCACCTTCCACACTGGTGAGAAAACACTGAGCTTCCAATACTCACAACTTGACTGGAATACATCTCATGGGAAACCTCAAAACATCACTTCCGGCCTAAAGATGTAGAACCACTGGGTCGAGAAACAACACTTCCTTACTCTGCGCCCCTAGCCTCTCTCATGTTCTGCTCTGTAATCATCACTAGATTCACTATCCCAGATACATTAGTCAACCAGAAAAAATTTTCCTATGATCGAATGTCCTATCTGAGACCATCCTTGAATAACTTGGATTATTATAACTCATCACCCATCAGAATAGGTGTGAAGTGTTGGAGCTCAATAAAACCAGCTGAATAGTCCATAACTGATATTTCACCCTGCTCCAGATGTAAGAACTCCTAGTATATATCATTACTCAGCGTCTTGAGATAAAAATAATTATAAAAGATTGTATGAAACTCCTTCTAGGACATCTCCCAGTGACAATCAGTCTGGGTGATAACATCCCACCACCACTTAGTGGAATCACATAGCATATACATAGAAATATTCACCCTCCTCTCAGGAGGCATCTCTAAGTGATCGAAGATAGACATCATGGCCTCTATCCATGAATTTGTAGACTGTGGTCCACCATACCCTAAAAATGTGGGTGGATGTTGCTACTAAAAAACACATGTCAACTCTACCATAGTCGGGGCAGGTCGCGTTGCTCCCTGAATGGTCTGCATGAACTGCATTAAGCCTTCACAGAACTATTCTACAGCACCTATATCTGATATAATAGCTAGTTACTCAAAAGGAATTACTATATGATCTACTGGTAACCCATGGCGTACCACCTCTAGAGTTTGATCATTTCCACCCTCTTAGCATAACACTTGAGGTCGCCAT
Source organism: Viscum album (assembly GCA_963277665.1). NCBI lineage: Eukaryota > Viridiplantae > Streptophyta > Magnoliopsida > Santalales > Viscaceae > Viscum > Viscum album. The sequence goes on along the minus strand of OY728132.1, from coordinate 1,841,218,499 downwards.
GGTGGCATGGCTCTACAATGCCAAACACATGCCTCAATTCTAGATCATTATCAAAGTTTCCAACTCAAAATCACAAATATTTAAGTAGGATGGGTAAAATACTTCCTCTATAAGAACTGACTCCTTGGACTACCCCATCGATCATGTATGGGCATCAAAAAAATGAGAGACACTACCAAAATCCCAGAACAAAGATTAGGTCTATTCAAGTTCTCTATCATTAGCCATTTTAGTTTCATTTATTTTTATATTAATTTTATTTCAAACTAAGTTCAAATTCACATTAACTATAGTTATACTCATTTTAATTTTGTCACATTCTCTTTAGAAGAGAAATTTATTGGTAGGATGAATTCTGATCTTTGTGGGGCCATACTCGCTAAGAATCAAATCTTGACATTCACCTATGGCACATCATAACCCAATTAACTTTAAGGTTGAAGCATGATCCAAAAAAATCTGATAAAAGAGTTCCCATATACCTCAAGGACCAAATTTTGGAATCCATCCAATCCATACCATAACATAACCCAATATACCTATCACAATAGTAGGCATATCTATCACGGCATCTATAACAACATTTTTCAATCAGTAATGCATCCTAAATGGCATGGTATAATGCATGGCATGTAAAATATAGTAGGTTCCTATATGATGCATGATATGGAATACCCTCATAGCATCGGGTTGTAACACAATAGAACCCAAAATCATATCAACAATAATAGCATAAATCAAGTGCATCACCCAATAGTGGAATCAATTCAAATATAATGTTCAAAATCTAGAAAATAACAATTCCATTTGAGGAAATTTGGGTTTTCCCTATATGCAGGGTATCCACTCCCGTGCACATCTTATTATCAAATTTTATTTCCTTCCTATCCCTATCTATTTTCTCCAAATATTAAGTCAAACCAGAAAATACTGCCTCTAATACCACTTTGTAATGTCCCAGACCCGGGTACCACTCACCAAGTCTGGTTTTCCACATGGCCTCAAGTGAATCTCCCCAAATTCTAGAGGATTCCAACTAGAAGCAAGGGCCAAGGTGAGTTATTGGGGAGACTATTCCCCCATTACCAAAGTATATCATAGCGGAAGTCATTCACATTTAATAGAGGAAGTAGATAAATAAGCATACAACTATAAAGTAAACAAGATTGGAATATAAAAAAAATCTAGAAATGTCACATACACAATGATACAGATGATACATGTATCTAGAAAACATCCAAAATAGGTACATGGAAATACAGTATGGAAAAAGTCTACAAAAAGATAGAAAGGCCAAAAAGTGTCCCAATAGCATCACAAGCCTCAGTTTGGTCTCATGTTCTCTAGCTCCAAATCCACAATCAACAACCTGTGTTAGGGAGCTTTACCCTATCAACACCTGAAACCATATAACCTATGCGGGTCCCAAAGGAGGACCAAATAGGGTGTGAGATAGCATCATAGTAGGTAACCACCCAAAAGTCTATACAGTTCTAAGTAGCACGATGAAATATTCTAAATAAGTGTAAGTAAGCAGTAATGTAAGTGTGAATTTCCAAGGCATATAACTACTATAAAAAGTAATACCAAACAGCCTCTCAAGGCTCCCTACAACAAGTTTCAGCTCCTAACAAGGTAGTTACAAGAAATATGAAACACAGCTTTGTAGTACTCCCATGTTTATCTTGTTACCATGGCCTTGTCGTATAATGAACCCATATCCAAATCCCACATCCTTGTCATACATCCCAAGCATCATATATCCCATGGCTATGTCATATAGTGAAGTGTAAACCATGAAGGTCTAGATTCAATGTGTTGAAGACCAAGGCATCCTCATCGAGCCCTAATAGCATCTCGATGGAATCTCAGTATAGGAATTGTTTGGATTCCTAGGAGCATGTGTACCAACATTTCCTATGCGAGTCCAAGAAAGATGGATCCAAGGGGTAGCAAGGCCTAAGGAATACCATGGAATCAAGACCTAAGAAGCATCACTACTCAAGGATTACACTACTGTATTATAGATCCATGGAGAGCTGTCCATGGAATCTATCCAACCAAATATCCATTTCATACCATTTAACTATTTAATCCCATATGATTCTACCCACTCATATGATCAAATACATTCAATTCCATTCAATAAAATTTAATTCCATTCCATGAGTATACCCACTCATTTAATCAATTTCACCTCATAAGTATACTCAATCATGTATTATATTTCAATTTAATCAAGTCACATGGGTATATCCACCCATTTATCACCATTTTAAATTAAACATGTCACATGGGTACACCCACCTATTAATCATAATTCACTATTAAACAAGTCTCATGGGTATACCCACCCATTCATCATCAATTTCAATTTAACATATCACAGATCAAGGAGGTATTTCATCTCCTAGCATGTAAATAAATCCTATTTAATATTAATTGATCTTATTTAAACTAGGAAAACTTGAGGACACACCCCTTGGGTGGTTCATCAAAGGTCAAAACCAATAAAAGGAATGGAGCACCCCATGGGTGGCCTCGGGTTGGGGAAACAACCAGCAACGCATCACAAGGAACCTATGGGCATCCCTAATAGGTCATAATTAACTTGATTCAATTAAATGGTTCAATTTTGAGGTTGAGATGGAAATTCCAGTGGGCAGAATAATGGCTGATAGCCCTATAAAGCACCAAAATTTGAAAGAAAAGTATAGAACACCTACCTCAGCTCGGTAGTGGATCTCTTGTCCAATATCAAGTCCTGATTTGACTCATTTTAGGATAAATCTAAAGAATGAATGAAGAATGATAAATTAGGTAATATGAGCCTAAATCCAAATATCTCAATCAATATCTAGAAGAATTGATAACGGCTAAAAAGGAAAGTATATCTTACCATTGTGGATCTAAGGAGATGAACCACACCTGAACCGGAGTCCGGATGGAGAACCGAGATCAAAATCTAGTATAGGATCAAGAGGGAGCTCCCAAAATGTTGAACTAATATCCATGGAGTGAAAACCAAAATTATTTTTTGAAAAGAAAAAATAATTTAATTAAAAATTAATAAAAACCTAAAATACAAGGGCTGCACAGTTTAGGCGCATGGTTTGGTAAACCGTGAGCTAAGCCTCTATCAAGTTCTGCAAAAATTGTAGACCTGACCACACATCATGAGGCTCATTCCGCATGGTTTTTCCAAATTGTGCAGCCAGTACCACCCCTCTATCCATCCTTTCATGGTTTAGTCAAACTGTGCGGACTACCCCGCATGTTTTGCAATAACTGTGTGGCATGATTAAAACACCCCAAACACTATTTTTGTACTCTAAGAAAGTCTCGGACACTCAAAAACACACATGATCAAGTTGGGCACTCACATAAATCCATATTTAAGAATTCAAAGTGAAAAAATACGGGATTCATACCTCAAATAAAAATTTGGGTTCTTAAAACATGGTCGTGTACATCAAATGGATTCTCAGACCATGTCTTGAGACCAAACAACATGGGGTCGCTATGCGGTGTGTAACTCTAGTATAAGGCGTATAGTCCTCAAATCTCATATTATACAAATGTGAAGAACACAAAGCATGTCCCTCTGGTCTACATGCTACGTAGATGGGAAAATATCTCAGAAATTCACTACAAGCAGCTCGGATCACCCTCGTTCACCCTGAAACACACAGATAGACCCTCAAGGGGACCCTAGAAAGCATATAAGGGATCTAGAACCTTAAAAAATCCTAAAAGGAGATATGGGCTTAAAACTCAAATTTCCTACCTCGTGGTGAAATTTCAAATCTTCAGGGTCGAAACGATGCTCGGAAACTGCTACTGCATGATCCGGGAGTGATCACCATCAAGATCGGATATCGACAGTGCCTTGTTTCTTCAATTCGGTCTTTAGGTTTTCCATCAGTTGAAATGGGGAGAGGATATTTGGATTCTCCTGGAGTTCACACCAAGGGGTGGGAGGAGGAGGAATATTGTTTTAATTTTTATTAAAACAATATCCTTCATTTAACACCACACTACCAACTTTCCTCCGACCAAACACCCAACATTGAAAAAGTTTATGTCATGGCTAGGGTAAACACGACATTATAAACTCAAAAGTAGTCTCATAAATATGATCTGAGACTTAACTCAGGAGTTAAACCATGTTTCTAAATAAAATGTGCATGCATGATAAAATATATTAGATAGTTTTAATATAATCGCGTTGAGGCTCTCCGGGCCTCGAATTCTTGTGCTGACTCAGCACTTGACTTTGTAAATATTCTTAGGAATATTAAAAATTCTTACAATTCAAACTTGGGTCAATAAATCCTCCCTACCTTAAGGCTTTTCATACTTGAAAATAGAAATCCTAGGCATAAATAAAGAAACTGAGCTCTCAATTGGGACTCCAACACTAGCGAGATCACCAAGACCACCACAAAGAACCCCAAGGGTTCTTATGCTACCTATGAGAACACACTTAGGGAAAAAACAAGGGCTAACATTTGTGGACTAAACCTCCAAAAAAATCTCATCATACTTACTTTCGTGGAGTTTGACACTATGTTGGTCATGGATTGGATATCTTTATACAAAGAAAGCATCTGTCGGGAAAGGGAGATCACTCTTCACATCCCAAAGCATCCTCCAATTCTTTAAAAGTGTAAGGAGGAAGATGAATCTCCTTTATAATCATTATCTCAAGTGTGGATATTAATTCCTTATGAGAAAGCATGTATAGCTCAAATGATTGAGATAAAGGAGAGAACCGTGCTTGAAGACATGCCCATCATGAGGGATTACACTAATGTATTCCTGGAAGAGTTTCCTAGTCTTCCTCCTAATCGAGAGGTTGAGTTCTCAATTGAACTTATTCCTAGATCTCTACCTATATAAAAGACCCCATATAGAATGGCCACTGTAGAGCTGGAGTAGCTTTAGAACCGGTTAAAAGAGAATCTAGAGAAGGTTTTTATACACCTGATTGCTTTACCATGGGGTGAGTCAGTCCTATTTGTCAAGAATAAGGGTGGATCAATTCACCTTTGCATTTATTATCATGCTCTTAATAAAATCATGATAAAGAACAAGTATCCCTTTCCACAGATAGATGACGTGTTTGATCAGCTTAGTGAGGCCAGTTATTTCTCTAAGGTGGACCTTCAGTCGGGATATCACCAATTAAAGGTGAGGAAGGAAGATATTCTGAAGACTACCTTTTGAACGAGTTATAGACACTATGAGTTCATAGTTATGACCTTCAGACTCACTAATGCTCCATCAGTTTTTATGGATTTAATGAATAGAGTCTTTAGATATTACCTAAAAAAATTTGGTAGTCTTTATCGATGATATTATGATATACTCCAAGATCAAGAAGGAACATGAGGATCATTTGAAAAATGTGTTAAAGACTTTGATAAGGGATAAGTTGTATGAAAAGTATAGTAGATGTGAGTTATGGATGGAGGAAGTATCATTCTTGGGGCATGTTATCACCAGCAAAGGGATATCTGTGGACCCTTATAAGACAAAGGCAATTGAAGAGTGGCTTAGGCCAACATATGTAATGGAGATCCACAAGTTTCTGGGTTTATCCGGGTATTATCGATGATTTTTTATGAAATTTTAATGATTTTCAAACCCAATGACCTAACTGACACGGAAGGGAGTAAATTTTTTTTGGACTCATGAATGGGAATATTTCTTTAAGGAGTTGAAAATGAGGCTTATCCCTAGACCAATACTCACACTCCCAAAAAGTGTAGAACTCTTTGTGGTGTACAGTGATGCTTCAAAGAAGGTTTTAGGTTGTGTATTAATGAAAAATGATAATGTGATAGCCTACGCCTCAAGGCAGCTGAAAATACATGAGTAAAACTATCCTACGCATGATCTGCAGTTGGAAGCTATGATATTTTCATTGAAAATCTGGTAGCATTATCTATATGGGGAGAAGTATGAGATATATAATTATCACAAGAGTTTCAAATATATATTCATGAAAAAAGAGCTTAATATTCACTAGTGAAGATGGATGGAGCTCATCAAGGATTATGACTGATCAATCCACTACCATCCCAATAAGGAAAACAAGGTGGCGGATGCTCTATGTAGAAAGGATCCTGCATATTTATCAATGATGAGAATTGAAAATGATCCAATATTCTTAGATTTGAATAGGATGTACATGGGAATCATTAAGGGAGGAACATCATCAATCCTTCCTCAAATGATTGCTCAATCATCCCTCAATGAGAAAATAAAGGATTCTCAAAGAAAAAATGTGAAAATTTAGGCAAAGGGTGGAAGCCATTAGAAATAAGAAATCCTCTGAGTTTATTATTGATGAGGAAGGATTTGTAAGATTTGGGTCACGATTATGTGTACCATCTGATCTAGTGATAAAGAAGGAGATTTTGAATGATGCACATAGCTCAACCTTATCTATTCACCCAAGGAGCACAAATATGTATCTAGATCTCCAAGATAACTTTTCATGGGACAATATAAAGAAGGAGATTGTTGAGTATACAAAAAAGTTCCCGGTATGTCAAAAAGTGAAGGATGAAAGACAAAAGTATAAGGGGATGATGAAACCACTACCCATACCAACATGGAAGTGGTAGAACATTACCATGGACTTTGTCACTAGACTTCCAAGGATATCCATAGGAAACAATGCTATATAGGTCATTGTGGATTGTCTTACAAAGACAAATCACTTTATCACAACTCGAGAGGAATTCTCATTAAATAAAATTTCACAGATATGTATCAAACAGGTGGTAAGGTTTCATGGAGTATCATTATCTATTGTATCTGATAGAGATCTTAGATTTACCTCAAAGTTCTGGAAAAGTATCAATCATGCTCTAAGCACTAAACTAAACTTCAGTACAGCCTATCATCCTCAAACTACAGGACATTCAGAGTGAACTATTTAGACACTAGAATATATGTTAAGAGCGTGTTCTATGTAATTCAAAGGAGGATGGGACCAACATCTTCTACTGGTCAAATTATCTTATAATAATAGTTTCCCATCGAGCATCTAAATGGAACCATACAAATACCTTTATGGGAAATGGAACAGAACACTAGCATGTTGGGATGAAGTCGGTGAGCGTAAGCTATTAGGACTTGAAATGGTAAAAGAAATAGTGGAGAAGGTGAAAACCATTCAGTAGCATATCAAGGCAGCCCAAAGTCGACAAAAGAGTTATGCAGACAATCTTCGACAAGACCTTGAGTTCAAATTTGGAGACATGGTATTTCTATGAATATCTCCATGGAAGAAGGTCATGAGGTTTGGGAAGAAAGGAAAGTTAAGTCCCAGGTACAACGGTCCCTTTGAGATTCTTGATCATGTCGGGGTTGTGGCCTATTGACTAGCACTTCAACCTACCATGTTAAAAGTACACGATGTCTTTTGTATATCCCTCTTAAGGAAGTACATACCAAACCCTTTACATGTAATCTCTTCAGAGTTCATACAGTTGTAAAAAGATCCTTCTTACAAGGAGCAGCTAGTGAAGATCTTGGATTGTAGAGATAAAGTTCTGGGTAACAAGACTACTCACCTAGTCAAAGTACTGTGGTGAAACCATAAGTACGAAGAGGAAACATGGGAAATAGAGGAGGCAATGAAGGAAAAGTATGTGCACCTATTTATGTCTTAGAATGTAAAACGAAATTTCGAGGGAGAAATTTCATAAGGGGGGAATAATATAATGATCCAATGTTTTATCAATGGAAATTATCTTCTTATAATTATGTCATATAATCACATGAAATCACAACACAATTAACTACTAAGTACTATGTGACCTTTAAACATAATATTGTCACTTCTATGATTTGAATTTCAAAAATCTGACATATGCGGTTGTGATCGATAAGATGTTTGGAGTCCAATATGACAAACTTAATTTTTGATAAATAGTAACTGACCCTTATGAATAGAAATGTTACCCTTATGACTAGTAATATGACCCTTATAAAAATTAAATCATCCAAAATAATAGTAACCTCACCCATGAATGTATAAATAAAATTTAGGAATCTTATAGTGACAATATGATAGTGTTGGTATTTTTATAAGTCATAAATATTTAATTGAAAATTTATGAATAATTTTATAATTAAAAAAAATAAGGTTTATTTTTATAAAATGTATTCATAAATTATTGTTTTTATGTCTTCTGGATCTAATATAATTTTATAAGACCTTATGTAATTTTCGAAAACATTATAAAATCAGTTATAGTTTTAAAATTTGTATTTTCAAGTAAATTATAATTTTAATTAAAAATTAAATTAATAATATTTAGAAATTTATTTTTGAAAAATGGAGTTCATTTTTTGATTCTACATGTTGAAAAATGGTTGGAGTAAATTTTTGGTATTTTTCTGAAATACTTGAATTTTTGGTGAATAGTAAAATATGATAATTTATGACAAATGATAAATACTTGAATTATGATGTCATCAACTGATGTATGGATAATGTACAGACATTATCTAGAACTCACATGCACTCTTTATTTTTTTTTATCACAATAATAATTACTATTTCTTGTCTTGTGGAAAAATAATAAACCAGTAATTAAAATATTAAGAAAACCCTCCTCCCCTCCACTATAAAAACCACTCACACTCCCCTCTACTCTTCACTCCTCTTAAGCCTTGTTCCTTCCATAAATTCTGCCCAAATATCTCCCCAATATCCTCCCCCGTGTCCATTATCCCTTTTTCTCCTCAAAAGACCAAATCCTCTCCCCTTAAGAGGCTCTCAAGGAAGATTAAATCAAGATGTAAATTCTTCTTTTCTTTTCTTTTCATTTTCTTTTCAGGTTCCTTTGTTCTCTTTTCTTTCCTAACCTATCCTCATCCAAATGGTATGAAAACTATAGTACCATACATGTAATTTAATTTTTTTATGATAATGGGATAATCCATTATCATATCTCCTTTCCCCTCCTTTTATACGAAAGAAATGAAAACACCGTCCGAGATGTGTTAATTTATCACATTCAAGGGCGACGGGTTATCAATTTCTGTTACCATCTTCAATTCTGGTCATGAAACTATTTTTATGGTTGAACCAGACTATTAAAAATTTATTTTATGTTATGTTATTCTCTTAAATCTATTTCCACACATGATGTAAAATAATAATACAAAAGAAGTTAATTGTGAACAAAATCACCAAATTAATCCAAGAGTTTATCATTAATGTTTTATATAATGATTCACATTCACTCCAAATAACCAAATGAATATTATAAATATTTAATATTCAGTATTTTCACTAATTTCATATAACTTCAATTACAGACAACCATTTTCATCCTACATTTTTATTTGAACATGAATATAAGTGAACTGGTCATTAAAACCAAGGAAGCAAACGCTCCCAAACAATGAAATTGAACCTCTTAACTCATCAAAAAGGACATGAATGAACTTAATAAGTTTATAATAAATCAATAACATTTTTTAGGTTATTTAATTATTAATTAATGAAATTAATTTTACTATTCAGTTCTTTAAGATCAAGTGAAGAACACCATCGGGCTTAAGGTAAGGGATCCTCTCTTTCTCACATTTATTCAAGAATATCCTCTATGATATGACCTTTTATACGTAATTCCTAATGTTGGGTTATGATTTCAACCCTTCCCTATAATTTATTCATTATATATAAAATATGATAAACCCCTTTTATCTCTCATTAATCCCTCCTAAGTACACCTGATACCATGCCGATATTTCGTAAGGGATTCTACCCGAACCTCCTTTATTCCTTCCGGTTGCACTATCTTTCTTTATCCCCAAATGAAGTTATCTATTAAATTTATTTACATCTTATAAATACTATGTATGATCTTCAAAATCATGTATCAAGATCCATTCCTCATTCTCTTTCGAGGATATACATGTTTTTAAATGATTCCCTCCTCAATACTTCTCTATAAGAAAACCCGATTTAAGGGAACTTCCTGAATATGTACCCAATTTCAAGTTCACACTACCATATGTTTTCATCCACCATAATTTTTATAAAACTAGTGTTTATATTATGAAAACATTCTTTTATAACTTCTTATTTTTTACAAAATATTATTCCCTTTTCTATTTTAAATGCTTGTTAGTGTTTTCCTTAAAACTACACTAAAATGTTTTAATGCTAAAAATTATTAAATACCCTTTTCACATGTTGTCACTTCTGTTTGACATCACTTACCATGATATATGACTACTTTACCTTATTAATTTACATTTATGTTCTAATTCCTTTATTTTATGGACACTTTTATGATATGCCCATTCATTGTGCTTTATGTCATGATTATGATACCCATTTCTTTCCATGGGTGACCTTATGATTATGATCATTTATGTATGATTCTATATGTGGAAAGAATATTCATGAATATGTTAAGATGGGTGAACCCAAATAGAAATCCAATTCATTGGGTAATTTTTAGTCTCATGAGACGTTATGTGCAACGGTCTTGGCGGTTAGCCTTGACTTGTGCTACCATGTGCAACAATCTTGGTGGTTAACCTTGATTTGTGATCCTCTATGTGCAACAATAATTGACTCATGATAAATTCATGATTTATGTTGCTATAACATTACTATGAATTCATTTTTATATGACCCCATGTTTATGTGTTATGATTCCATGTGTTCCATGCATTTTATTTTCATTATGTCATGCCTTCTAACCCATGTGTTACAGTTTTATTACTATGATTTTTCCCTTACTAGGATTTTAGCTCATCCCTTCATTCATATGATCCTCAGGGTACCCTTTTTATATGTAAGGGATCAAAGGAAGTTAGGATATCTCTATGAATATTAAATAAATAAGTGTTATTTTAGTCCCATGTTTTCAATTTTATGTACTTAGTCTTCAAAGACACTAGACTTTGCGATCCTTGGCTTGTTTTCTGATGTATAATTATGCTTAAAATCATGTAAAATTTTGTGTAAAAGGATAGGTTTTCTATAATATGGGTAACATATAGCACCTGGGAAGACTATATGCCTACAGTTTTAGATAAGGGAAAGCATCCTCTTACATATGCATGACATTCTGGCATGTCTTAGGATGAATCTTGGTAGTAGATGACCGGGATGGAGCTTAAGATGCTTGATATAATTTTTTTGTATTTTTGTACTTTTTGTATAGCATGTATTTCATTCTTATTGTATCCATGTTTTCCTATTTTGTAAACACGTGACATTATCATCCATTTTATATGATTCAGTTTACTACATTTGATTATTATTACTCAGTGCTTGGTTATTCAGGAATATTTCCACTATTTATTTATTGTTATACTTCTTATGTTATTTATCTATTGATAGTATCATTGTTTTAATATGTTAATGAGGGGATATTCTCTCCATGGACATACCCTAGGCTCTCACTTATAGTCTTCATCCTCTGGTGTTTGAGGAGATGTGCTTGAGGCCAGGTGGCCCACCGATCTCAAGACACCTCTAAGTGGAACTCGGGTCTGGTATGTCACAAAGTGGTATCAAAGGCTTATTTTATTACTTTAATATTTTGAGACAATATTTAGGAGATTAGGAAGTTTATAGTGTTTGGTAATGATTTTTTCTTGAGAGTGGCCAACCCATGTACAGATAAAATCCAAATTTCCTCGAATGGAAATTTCTATTTACTGGTTCTTGCTTATTATAGTTGATTTCATTCCACCATTGGGTGATGAACTTGAATTGTGATATTACTATTGATATGATTTTAGTTTATCATTTTATCCTTATCCTAATGAGATGATTGAAAGGAAGAATTTATCATGCATCATATGAGAAACCTTGTAGGTAATTCACATGCCATACATATCCCATTTCATATAGGAGCATTGTGTGGTTTTCATCGCCTATGATTTCCATGAATTCTTTGATTTTTAGAAATAGAAATGTTATAGTTGGATAACATCTCATGTAGGGAATTAATAATAACATACTTGGTACTTAGAGTTCCTACCATAACATAAGCAGTGTTTTCATAATTGGGCAATAGAAAACACCCTAAGATATCAACTATGACATGTTGAGCCATGGACCATTGGTCACATGTACTAGAATGTGATATGGTATGGATCGATTGGACACCACATTTTGGTTCCTAAGGTGTATGGGTCCTTATGTATTGGTAGTGGTGAACCATTTGGTTCAACCATTTAAAATTAAATGTATTAATTAATTTAAAATAAATTTTATATTTAAAAACATACATCTTGACCTAGTCTTGACCTTAGTAGTGGGAAGTAGGTATAATCTCTATTATTCTATATAAATGTTCTATCACCCATACCTGGATCCTTGAGATGGCAGAGGAGTGAGACTATAACATAGAGAGGATTTGTACCTATTCTATTTTTATATCTGTGTATTTTACCATTATTGAATCCTATCTAAGTTGTGTGTTTGGAAATTTTAGACCAAATACACCATGAAATCCTCTAGTCATATGCTAGAAGGGTGGTGACGACCATGCCTCGGAGTTGATGGGCCTTGCTCCACCAGTTATACCTCTAGTAATTCATCCTATGGAACCTCTTCCTATTCATAAAATGGGTGATGATGCCTGATTTAGATGATATTTTATGTGGCTTATTTAGACCCTATAGGGAGTTTCGTGCTCTGCCCATTCTATGGGAGAGTTGACTCAGGAGTTCCAGCAGCAGCATCCACCCACGTTTTCTGGGGATGGAGGACCACAGGCTGCAAAGTTATGGGTTGAGACTATTATATCTATATTTGAGCATCTAGAGACACATCCTGAGAGGAGATTAAAGCTTTCTACTTATATTATAAGAGGATCCACCAAATACTGGAGGGATATTCTAAATTAAGTTGGTCAATGTCGAGAGGTGTCATGGAGATACTTACATTCAAGCTTCTTCGATTATTTGTTTCTAGATACCTTGAGGGATGATCATTATAGGGAGTTCATGAACTAGTAATAGGGTTCGGCGATATTCATGGACTATTCGTCTCGTTTTATAGAGATTTAGTGCTTCATACCCATCTATACTATCGGTGAGCCAGCCAAAGCGAGATGATTTGAGGATGGTCGGATGCATCCTATTTGTTCTTAGGTAAATTTTTTTTAGTTGACTACCATATATAATATAGTTAACCAGACGCTTATCACTGAGTGGAGCATAATGAAAGTAGATGGAGTGAGCTAGGTCTATTCATAACCCAGACAAATTAGTGGTACTACTAATGGTCAGAAGTGATGATTTGAGACTACTCGTGTGAGCAGCGGAATCCAGTCATAGATAGTTATGTGGTATATCACCGGTGTGGGAATCCTACCCATAAGCAAAACCAGTGTCCCAGAGACCCCATCGAGTGCCAAGTTAAAGTAGATTGGGGAATCTACAGTATTTCTATAGGACCTTCCCATCTATTTTGAGTGGGAGAGGATCCATGATAGGTCCACCTTCAGGAGTAGGTTTAGTAACACCTATCTATGCATGTAGTTGGAGTACTACTGTATATACAGGTAGAGGAGGAGGTTGTGGTCATGGAAGCTTGTCTCTAGATACATAGTGTCAATATATTAGACCCGCTCCATATAGTCAAGTGGTGGAATAGGGTCAGGGATCATGCCATATCTATTCAGTATAGCCTATACCAGAGGAGCGGGACACTAGGCCATCAACTATTTGAGGAACTATTCTGGTGGGATCTGTTATCATTTCTGCCTTATTTGATATAGGTGCATCACATTCCTTCGTATATGTGCATGTTGTGGAGAGTCTCGAACTTCATGTTGATTACTCTTATGGCGTAATGACACTAGATAGAACTTTGGTTATATGATCAAAGAGAGTATTCCATTGAAAGGGTTGTCCTCTTAAGGTAGGAAGCCATTATTTTTTATAGAACCTCTTCATCCTCGAGATGACAAACATTGTTTTAATTCTTGGAATGGACTGGTTGGTTCCTTATCATGCGTATACAGATTGTTATTGTCATAGGGTGTTGTTTACATCACCAAAGGGTGGTACTTATATTTATAAGGGTGAGTGGGATGTCCAGGAAGTTAGAGGTGGACTAGAGCATCTTGGGCTAGGTGGAGTGACTTTCCAAATTGTTATCCTTTACATGAATGATTAGGGACTACATTAGGTTGAGTTCCCTCCTGTATTGGATCGATTAATGGATTTATTCCCCCAATCACTTTTCAAGACTACCTCCTAAGAGAGAGGTAGAGTTTACTATCGAGATAGTGCCTAGATCTGTACTAGTATTCATTACTCCTTATAGGATGGATACTACTAAGTTGCAGGAGCTCAAGAGGCAGGTAGAGGATTTAGAGTCCAAAAGTTTTATATGGTCCAATACTTCTCCCTAGGGTTCACCAGTCATTTTCACCAAGAAGGCGGATGGAACCCTCAGGCTTTTTGTGGATTAATAGAACTTGAATCATCTTATAGTGAAAAACTAGTATATATTACCTTGTATTTATGATCTCTTTGACCAATTCAAAGGAGTGAGGGTATTCTTGAAGATTGAACTGAGATAGGCCTATCATCAGGTTCGAGTCGGACCTTCAAATATTCCACATATGGATTTTCTTAGTAGGTACGGTATATATGAGTATCTCGTGATGTTGTTAGGTCTTACGAATGTTTCTGACATCTTCATGGATTTAATTAATTGGGTTTTCCATCCCAATCTAGATTCCTTTATCATGGTATTTATAAATGACATCTTGTTTTATTCTCATACTTAGAGTTACCATGCCAATCATCTTGAAATCATTTTTAATACATTTATAGAGAACCATTTGTATACACTACTGGAAAATGGACCTATCCCCACGGTTCTCCTCAAAACCATGGGGATAGGTACCCCCTATACCCACGGTTTTGGAAAACCGTGGGTATAGGTCAATTTTCAAGACCTGTACCCACGGTTTTCAAAAATCGTGGGCATAGGGGGGTCTATCCCCACGGTTTTCCAAAACCGTGGGGATAGGTCTTGAAAATTGACCTATACCCACGGTTTTCAAGAACCGTGGGTATAGGGGTACCTATCCCCATGGTTTTGAGGAGAACCGTGGGGATAGGTATAGGATAAAAAACCTATACCCACAGTTTTGAAAAACCGTGGGTATAGGTTTCCCATGTGTGCGCGGGAAAAAAAAAATTCCGCGGGAAAGATTTTTTTTTTTGGCGGGAGTCCTATACCTACGGTTCTTCCCTCTATACCCACGGTTTATATAACTATATTTAACTAAATATATATATATACACACATAATTGATAGTAGGGTTGTGGTAGACGCGGTACTTTGCAGCGAAGAGGTCGTGGGATCGAAACCCGCCTGCAGCTTTATTTTAGGATCTATACCCACGGTTTTGAAACCGTGGGTAAAAGCCATTGACACCGTGGCAATTGGGAATGTTTTGTTGACATGGTGGCAGAACACCTATACCCACGGTTTTGGAAAACCGTGGGTATAGGCTGGGGACCTATACCGACGGCGTTCCAGCCCACGGTTCCCAAAACCGTGGGTATAGCCTATACCCACGGTTTTGGGGGCTATACCCACGGTTTTGAACCGTGGGTATAGGCCTTTTTTCCAGTAGTGATATTAAGCTCTGCAAATTTCCCTTTTGGATCAATAAAGTACACTTCCTGGGTCACTTTATCTCAGAGGTGGGAGTTTCAGTTAACCCAAAGAAGGTGAGAGTTGTGGTCACCTAGGAGAATCTCAAAAACGTCTTTGATATATAGAGTTTCTTGGGGCTATTTAGTTACTGCATGTGTTTTATAAAAGACTTCACACACTTATTAACACCTCTTATAGTCTTGACTAAGAAGGGTGTGAAGTTTATATGGTTTGAATGTTGTGAGACATCCTTTTAGGAGTTGAAATGGAGATTGAATTCCACTCCAATACTGATTCTTCTAGATCTGGGGAGGAGTTATATAGTCTATTGTAATGCATCAGGTATTGGTCTAGGAGTAGTTCTGATACAAGAAGATTGATTCGTTGTGTGTGGGTCATAGAATTTGAGGCCTCATGAAAAAAATCACCTGACACACAATCTTTAGTTGAAAGTTATTGTATACGCCATGCACTTTTTGAAGAATTACCTGTTGTGAGAGAATTTTGTTGTGTTTATGGACCACAAGAGCCTCAGGTGTATTTTTACGTAGTGATATGTGAATCTTAGGCAGCAAATATGGGTTGAATATCTATAGTCCTTTGACTTCAAACTTCCCTATACACTTGGGAAGGGAAATGATATTGCTGATTATCTAAGCAAGATGACTCAGACACAGATGGCTCAGAAGGCTAGTAGCGAATGGTAGCTTATGGATCTATTTTTTGAGATGCGTATATAATTTCAAGACCATCACGGATAGTTTGTACTTACATCGCTACCAGTGACCACGTCACTTCTAAAAAAGGTGATGATGAGACAGCTTTTAGATCCTAAGGGGTTAGTCCTATGAGAAGGTATTTTTGGTGAGGATCTGCCTCCAGATTGGACTATCGATGATGAAAAAATCCTACATATACATGGGCATATATGGGTTACCACATATATGAGAGAGGAGATAATGAATTATTCAAATTCTTCACAATAGGTTTTACACCTAGGTATTTTCCAAGATGTATCGTGACATGCACCGCCAATATTGGTGGCCAGGGATGAAGCATCAGATAGCAGGTCTTATCACTAGGTGTTCCACCTATCAGTAGGTAAAGGTGGAGCACCAATTACATGTTGTCTTGTTAAAATCATTACCAATCTTGGAATGGAAATGGGAGCATGTTGCGATGTATTTTTTTCATAATCTTATCAAGGTCACCCTAAGGTAGTGACATAGTTTGGGTAGTTGTGGATTCACTGACAAAAGTATCATACTTTCTTCCTATCCAGAAGAATTTTGAATTTGATGAGATATGAAGATTTTACATCTATGATATTATATTAATTCATGATTTCCCTCATACAATCATTTCAGATAAGTACACTCGTATCACATTGAGGTTCTATCAGGGTTTGTATAAGGCTATGGGTACATAGGTGCTTCTGAGCCATCCTTTCACCCTCAGATTAATGGTCAGTCAAAACGAAAAATACAAGTTCCAAAGGACATGTTATGAGCATGTATCCTTGATTTTTTTGGTTCTTGGGAGAATAAGATCCTTCTCTTCAAGTTCCCCTATAATATTAGATTTCATAAAATGATTCAGATGGCTCCATATGAGGCTCTATATGGTAGGTCGTTCTATTCACCCCTATGCTAGTTAGAGGTAGGAGAGGCAGTGTTATTGGGTCCTCATCTCGTTCAGGAGGCTTCAGAGCATAATTAACTGATTAAGAAGTGGTTTTCTACTACTCAATGGCCCTTGGAAGTTGAACTGGGGGATAATTTTCTTTTAAGGGGGGAAGACTATGAGAACCCGATCTTTATTTGTGTTACGGATCCTTTTATTTTTTGTATAATTATTTTTTATGGATATAATATGGATAACTAATGAGTTCAAAGAGGTTATGGGGTGTTTGAGTCTTTTTCTAATCTTGGATCCTTGGTCGATGGAGAAAATCAATAGGCCACATGGTTAGTAAAAACGGTGTGACCCAAACCACACGATCTCTCCTAATCATGTGGAGCTGGACAGTAGGGTGAAGCAGGGCACACGGTTTTCCCTAACCATGATCCAAGAGCCACACACCCATGAAAAATTTCTGGAGTTTTTAGCATAGGTGATTCCCACAGTTGGTGCACGGTTTCCCTAACCGTGCAGCCTAACCATGCGGGTTCCCTCCTTAAGTAGTGGGAGGATCTTGGTTGGCACATGATTTGGCCAATCATGTGGCCAAACTATGCAATACAAGAATTTTGGATGAAATTACCACTTATCTCTTAATTAAATGTTTAACATCTCCCTTCCTCTCATTTATTTTCCATTGGGTAGAAAAGGCTCCTCTCACATTTTCTGAAGCTCTCAAACCCCTCTTTCATATCTTTTGATTCTGAACTTTGATCTAGTGTCCAATTCAAGCACTTCCAGTCACGTTGGATGCACATCAGTAAGATATCGATTCATTTTTTCTATTCTTCATTTATTTTCTCCTCAAAAAAGTTATTTAGGTGTAGGATTATATTCCCTATTTTCAGGTCATTCGTCTATTATTTAGATTTCTTCCAATACAATCTGAATTATAGACCGATACTAGATGAGGAGATTTGTACGAGCATGAGGTAGGTGGTTTATAATTTATTCCCCAATTTTTGGTGTTTTTATAATATGTGACGTTGTGTCGCACACTAGTTTCACTATGTGTTCCCTTAAATTGTAATTGCCTTAAATTGGTTTCCTTTATTTAAACCTAAGGACTTGTTAAAACCCAAATCATATCAAGGTTTATTATATTTGAGTGATTCATCCTTTGGGTGTGCCCTCATACATTCTTAATTGGATCTATTAATTGTATAGCCAAAGCACCTATTGTAGTGTTTGGTTTAAAATCCTAAATGATGATATCATAAATTGGTAATGGATAAATGTTGTGTTGTAGCATGGATAACACCCTTATCATATAATGAATTGAATTGAATTGATTGGTGATCCCACGTCACTTTCTTAAACTAAATGATAGTTATGCCCTCTTTAATATTACGTGTAAATGAGTTGTGAATTAACTATGGTTATTCCTAAAGAATTGACTGCTTCTAATAGCTTACGAACATGGGTATGACAGCCCTTGATAATTATTTTAATTAGGAATTATGAAACTTATACATAATTATACTATACAAGAATGTCGTCCCTTGTGATACTATAGGGGCATGGAGTCCCTTGTGATACTATACGGGTATGGTGTCCCTTGTGATACTATATAGTCATGGAGTCCCTTGTGATACTTTACGGGTATGGATTCCCTTGTGATAATATAGATCCATGGAATACCTTGTGATACTATATGGGTATGGATTCCATTTTGATACTATATGGGCATGGCATCCCTTGTGATGCTTTATGAGCATGGAGTCCCTTGTGATACTATATGGGCATGGAGTCCCATGTGATACTTTACGGTCATGGCATCCCTTGTGATACCATACATTCATGGTGTCCCTTACTATGATACCAGGAATGGTGACCCTATACATGATACCAGGCATGGAATCCCTTATGAATGTGATATTGGGAATAGTTTCCCTTATAAATGTGATATTGGGCATTGTGTCTCTTGATACATTTTCATAGTTATTCTGGCATGGGTCGAAGCAGGTAGTGTTGGCCTGGTTTCCTTCAGGAACTAGAGCCGACCCATTTATAGTTGTTATTATTACTTTACATTATTATATCTTCACACTGCAATGTTATACACACATATTGGATATTTATAGACGACATTGGTGGTGGACTATTTAGATTTATCTCACACTCTATTTGGGTCGCCTATGGCACACAGGCAGACTATATGATTTCAGTTGTATATAAATGAAAGCATCCTCTTACGCATGCATTACATTATGTAATGTATTAGGATGGATCTTGGTATCAGATGACCGGGCTGGAGGTCGGGATGTTGGATATAATTTTTTGGTCTTTTTGTTCTTTTTATATAGTATGTATTTCTTGCTTCCTTTATCCATGTTTTTCTATTTTATAAACACATGAAATTATCATCCATTGTATATGATTATTTTTAATACATTTGGTTATTACTCAATGATTGGTTATTCATGTCTGTTTCTGCTTGTTATTCACTGTTATACTGCTTCTACTATTTATCTATTGATAGTACCATTGTTCTACTTTGGTAATGAGGGAATAGTCTCCACATGGACACACTCTAGGACCTCACTACTAGTCATAAACATCTTACATTTAGGGAGATGTACTTGAGGTCATGTGGCCCACCAGTATCGGGGCACCTCTGAGTGGCACTTGGGTATAGGACGTCACATGGAGAGCCTTTTATAGGGTTAGGTCATGAGATGGTGGAGTCTGGTGGCATAGACCCACGATGAGGAGAAAATCACTTGGGTGGAGTTTGATCGGATCTTAAGGGTATAGTTATATCTAGACACATTGATATCGATGTGTGTCCAGAAGCTTCTGCGGCTTCGGAAGGGTAGCATGAACATGGAAGAGTACTCAATGAGGTTCACAGGACATTCATGATACTCCATGGAAATGGTTTGAGATCCATTTTTCTGAGCACAAACCTTCGAGTAGGGCCTCCATAGAGACACCTGAGAATGTGTGGTCTCCTTTTGTCTTCCCTCTTATGTGGGGGTACTAGAGAGATCTATGGTGGTAAAGAGATTACTAACGATGGGTCATGAAGATGGAACTAGTAGTGGTGGTCATGAGGCTGAGATTTATATAGCATCTAGTAGAATATAGTCAACAGGATCACGACATAGGAGGAATACCCATGAATAGACTCATACACGTGGGTTTGTAGCATAGGAGTCGCACCGGGGATCTAGTTAACCACCAGAGAGGTAGTGTTATGCTTGTGATGATTGGGGACATCTTATTAGAGATTTTCTAACCCACCATACTGCTAAGAGGGAGAGGATCGATGGACCGCCCATGAAAAGGTAGTGTTTGGATTATGGAGTTCTTCAAGTTAGTGAGCAAGGTGGAGGAGTGGGTAGAGTATCAGTAGGTGAAAACGTTGCGAGTTGTTTCCACCACCACCCCTAGGTGATCTGTGCTAGGCTCAGAGAGATAGAGGATGGGGGGCGAGGATAGATGCAGGCCATAGAGGCCTTTGACCTAGAGGATCCAAGGATGAATAGAGGTACGCTATATGTCCTTTCTACTTTCTACAATATTATTGTTAAACATTGATGTGAGGTACTAGTTTCTTGTCACTTCTTGCTAGAGGTTTAACTAGGGTGACGTGGGGCATTGATAGAACCCTGTGTTGGGTTGTTTGTCATAGCTTTGGGCTCATAAGAAAGAGGGATGCTTCCCCCACTGATACACATTTTTTGAACATGATTAAAACCCTGAGGGTGATTCAGTGCCACTCAAAGAGAATAGTGTTGAGGTGTGGTGGATAAGTTTGTTTGACTTGTGTGTTTGGGGCATAGTTGTGTACTGGAGTGTCAAAGCAGGACCCAGTGTTTCTATTAGAGCCTTTTAGCTCGACTCGTATGCTTGGTGGCCCTGGTGGTGGGAGAGACTCACATAGAATTGCTTTGTAGCGACAATGTCATAACGTATGATGTTTCCTCGGTTTGGATTGGTTAACTACCATCCATTCTTGGTTGGTCTTCCACTTATGGGTGTGGTAGCTGGGGTTTGCACGGAGGGCCCAGTAAGACCCAGTGTTTACACTTGGGAAGCCCTGTTTTTATTCCTTGGTACCCTCACGTGCTCGGAATATTCTAGGTATGTGAGACACTTGAGGAGTTCATGGCTAGTATATATAAAGGTAGATGAGAACTGTTGTATTACAATGGAATCTACATCAGGTTAGTGAGGTGGTGTGCTTCTAGACCCTATGACTGCAGATAGACCGAGTGCTTAGTGTTTTCCACCTATCGCGGCTGAGGAGACATATGCTCTCTCTTTTTCATGATGTCAACCAGGTTGAAGTTGGGCGCTGGTGTTTTTTGGCCTTTTTATTTCCCCTGATTGTGTTCTATTAAGAAGCATAGGAACCCCTAGTGAGCTCACTGGTGTTGGAGTCCTGATGGAGAGCTTAGTTTTTCTCCTTTATCCTATGATTTCTCTTTTTGGGGATGAAAATCCTTAAGGTGTGGATTATGTATTGAATCAGGTTTTGACCTATAATACATTGGAATATTTATAAGAATATTTCTGAAGTCAGGCGCTGAGTTGGTGCGGGATTCTAGGGTTCGAAGATCCTAGGTACGGTGATATTAAATATATTAAATATATTTTATAATGCACACGTAGATTCTTTGGAAATGTGGAATAACTTATTTATGGAGTCTTGGATTAAAATTTCGATACAAAAATTGAGTTCGAAACATTTCATTTTCCCTAGGTGCGACAAAAAATTTGTCATCATCGGTTGTCGGGTCAGAGGTGAGTTGGTGGGGTGTAAAAAGAAGGTTATTTGATTTAACAAAATTAAATAAATTATATCTCCCCATCACCTTTGGTGTGGGAATGGAAGGAGGAGTAGAAACTCTCCCCCTTTGAAGCAATGGACGGACCTGAGGCTAAATCAAGGAGAAAAGGCATCGCTGATCTCTGATCTTGACGGTGATCGCTCCCAGATTATGTTGAATCAGATCCTGAGAGAAGATCTAACCCCAAAGCTTCAGTGTTTTGGAATGAGGTAGAAAATTTTGAGTTTTAAGTTTTTATATTGTATATGATGCATTTTTTTAAGGTTTTAGAGCCCTTATACAACTGCTAGGGACCCCGTGGAGGTCGATCTATGTGTTTCGGGGAAAACCAGGGTGATTCGGGTGACTCATAGGGAATTCCTGTCCTGAATTCCCTATCACATGATGTGTAGTGTAAGGTCACATGCCATGTGTTCTTCCCATTCAGGGAATATGACTTTTGGAGACTACATGTCGTGCAATGGGGTTATATATTGTATAGTGATCCTAGGTTGTGTGCCAAGGGCCATGGCTTGAGAATCCATGTCAAGAGACATGGTTGTGTGAGAGTACAGGACTAAAGTACATGGTCATGGGGTGCCAGACATAGAAACAGGTAGATGACATGGCCAAGAGGCCGGTTATCCAGGACACACCGTGTACCAGCGGTTCACGCCGTGTAGGAGACACGGTTGGTCGAGTTGTGTGGGAAAAAACATGGTCAGAGGCCCAGGTGAGGCAAGACACACTGTATACAACACTTAAATGTTGTGTATGCTCACATGGCTAGCCAATATGTGCTATAGAAGAAAATTTTGGGTGTTCAGGTAGGTTCACACATTGTGTGGACCCCCGTACACATTGGGTACTCCTCTTGGAGTTTTCTGCTCGGCGTATCCCCTTCTTCGGGGAACGGATCCAGGATTGTGAGTAGCCTATCCTAAGCAGTTTTTTGAATAGAACATGATGGTGTACCTCATGGTGCCCTATGAGATGTGATTTGGCATGATTCAAGCACGATGTTTTAGTAAAATTGTTAGATCTTGGATAGTGTTCAGGGAGGATCACCGGGTTAACATCGGGGTCGGTACCCTTCCCAATCATATTTGGATGTGGGTCCCCGAGACTCTTTAGGCCGATAAAGTGGTTCTCCACTTTAGTATTAGGGTGCAGGTCCCCTGGCCTTGGTAGTGATGCGAAGTAATGTATGAAGAGTGTGGTGCTCCTTTGAGCAACGTTTGACCGCCATAGTTGAATAGTTGTTGTTTTAGAGAGAGATGTTGGGACTGGTACTCCCCTATCATATCGGGGCATGGGTTTCAAATACCTCTCAAACCAGTGGATATGAGACTCCACATAGTGGCCACGGTTCTATCTATAGAGTATTTCTCCTAGGGTTAGTACTCCCCTGTTGGTTTCGGGAACCGGTGTCACACCCGTCGTTTTTGAATTATTCATTTTATTAATTTTCTGGGCATCGAGTAGTTCAGGTTGAAGCCCGAAATAAAATTTTTGAGTACATATTTAAAAATTCATGTTTTGGCTTTGACTACATCTAGTACACCGTGGTCGAAGCCGCACGACCTCGCCTGGGTCGTCGTGCGACCTCGCTCGGTTCACCGCACGCCTAGCTGATGTTCAATTAAATAAATAAAATGAATTAATAAAGAAACTAAATAAAAATAAGAAGTGTAATAAAAAAATTAATGGACTATTTTAATGATAATATTATTATTATTATTATTTGAGGATATTATTATTATTATTAGTATGTTTCCCCTTCTTTATTTAGGGTTTTATCCCTTTATTTTATTTTATTTTATTTTTCTTTATTTCTTTTTCTTTCTTTTCTCTTTTTTTTCTTTTTTTCTTCCCTATCCCTTATTTCCCCCTCTTCCCATTGGATCCCCCCTTGGACTGCATGCTAAAACCTAGCACACCCCCTACTAGAGCCACTCCCCCCTAGCCTCTTCTCCAGTCTGTCGCATCTCCACCCTAGCTGGAGACTCCTTCCAACGCACAACGCATCCCTACTTGTAGCCTTCAATCGGCCTTCCGTCTAGCGGCACTAGCTCACACCACACCTCCCCCTGTTGGTCGTGGTGTGGTCCAGCGTCCCCTCCCCCTTGCTGACCGGAACCCCTCCTCCACCTTGACAGACAGCCGCATTCCACTCCCCTATCTCCCTTGCAAAACCCACGCGCACAGCCCCCTTGGTTGCACATCCCTTCTCGGACATATTTTTTCAGTGCAGTATACCTCCATCACCCCTCCAACGTGCTCGTATAGCCCCCCATATCTCCGTCGTAGGTGCATTCTGTTTCTATTAGTTGTTCTTTCTTTTGGTAGAGTTGTGGGTAAGAGTTTTATGTTTTTGGGGTGAAAATTGTGTTGAATTTTCTTCGATCTTAATGCTTTTGTCAATATCTTGTTTTAAGGTTCATATTTATTTTCTTGTGGTGTGTTTGATGAATAATTAGAGTCGCACACAAAATTTTCTGGAATTTCTTCACCGAGTAGGTGGTTTCACATGTAACCATTGTTTGATGAATTAATTTTCTTCTTAAATTAATTTATCATATTTATTAATTAGTTTTTTTGATGAGAATAAAGTTTTTAATTGAATTTGATATTTATATGTGATATAAGTGTGTTTTATGTGAAAAAACATGTTGATCTATTTATTATAATTTTCTAAACTATGCAGATTGTGTTCTGGCTTAGCGTCAATTTGCGTTGAGTCATAGAGGAATTTTTGGTTGAATTTTTAGTATTTTGAGTCATGCGGCATATTCTTAAAATTGTTTTTATAAATTTTCTGGTGGTTTATTCAATCATGGGAGTGGTCTTTTAAAATGTGAAGTTGATTTATTTTATTGTGCAAGCAGTGAAAATACAATTTTAAAAATAATGATTTTTTTATGCAATTTTTTTTCTTAGAATTAATTTTTCATGTGGAAGTAGGTGATCTCGCGTACAATTATTAACTGGTGAATTAGCTTGTTAATTTAATTAATTTAGCACATTTTTTAATTAGTTTACATACTATGAAGGTGATTTTGACTGAGTTTTGTTGTGTATTTTCTTTGTTAGTAGAGTGTTTATGTGATGTTAATGCATTTTGTTGTGAAAACCTACATTAAGCTATTTATCAGTGTTCTTGAAACTGTGCATTTAGTTTATTTGAATATTAAAGAGTTGTAGTGTGTGTTTTGGTGTGGTATCAAGATTTGTTTTGTCATAAAAGAGGTTTTGAGTGTGTTTTTTGTGTTTAAATTCATGCGACACATTTTTTAAATTGATTAATAAATTTTCTTAGTGGTTGTTTAATTGTAAAAGTGTTTTCTTTAAATTTGAAATTGGTTTAATTTATGGTGTAAGCAATGTATATTAAGTTCTAGAAATATTTTGGTGTGCACTTAATTCAAGGGGTATTTTGAGTGTTTTTTCATGTGTAAAGTCCAGTGACACTCTTTTAGAATTATTTTATAAAAAATCAAAAGTGTTTATCAAATTATATCAATGGTGCAAAACTTGTTTGGACAAGGTTTTGGTGTGCGTAATATTTCAAAATGGCATTTGGGTGTTCAAATAGTGGTTTTGTGTGTATAAGTACCTTGTTTGGATTTTATGCATTAATGTGACATGTGACGTGAACTTGGATTTTTAAAAGTGAAATTGATGGTGTAAATGGTATCTTGGCATGTGTGGTGTTTTAGTCTGGCTGTTTATGTGATGTGAACTTGAAACTTGTTTGATCACAAATCGGGGAGCCCAGGTAGCTAGGAAGGTGGACTATACTAGTGGGCTAGTGATCGAGGGTAGCTTTGACCTTGTTTCACTTAGCAGGATCGACGACTACAACACTAACTAAACATATGAATGACTGAGGGTCATGGTTTCTAAGCCACATTTTTTAGGGTTGTGGTTTCTAAGCCACATTTTTTTAGGGTCATGGTTTCTAAGCCACATTTACTGAGGGTCGTGGTCTCTAAGTCACGTTTCACCAAGACACGATGATCTAGGGACCCATGCTAGTTAACACCCATGAGGCCTCTCCTATATTTGGTGCTCTTTGTTTACTTTATGCTCACCGGCGTGACACTTGGGTTATCTTAAAAGTAAGTGTGCATGTGTGTTTTAATTTATGTTGTTTCCTTAAATTGTTTTCATTAAAACACCTTTCATTAAAAACTTTTTTCCTTAAAAACCATTCAAACATTTATTTCCTTTTTATTTATTTAATAGTAAAGTGTATTTATCATTAAATGGTTATGTGTGGAATCTTTTTCTTTTGGTGGCATCCTACCGGGCCTTTGGATCACACCTTGCATGCGCCTTTGGGTGTATGTAGGCCTTGTTCTTTGTGTGTTCCCGAGTTGAGGCATCATGCTTAGCGATGGTGGTTCGGGTTGTTGATGGTCTTTGTGTGTAGGTTGGTGTTGGTAGCTTGGGGTTGTGTATTTTCGTGTTTCTTGGAGGTTGGTATTGGAGTTTTAGTTTTTTATATTTGTTGCAATTCCCTTTAAGTTTTTAGTTGAGTTGTAGACTTTAAATATGATTATATTTTAAAGGCATGTTTGGTTTTCTATTCCATTTTTAGTTTATTTATCTTGTTAGTGTTTTTGTTTTTATTATTTTGGTTAAATCATTCCCATGTATTGTTTTGATACTCAGACACTTGTGACAGCTCATGGGGATCAGTAATGCCCTCCAGGTCTTATCGCAGACCGGGTTGGACACCAGGTCAGATGGCGACCTAGCCTGGTTTGTGAAAAAATGATATCAGATGAGGTTTTTTCTCTTGGGTCATGTTATTTTGGGTTAATATTAGGGTAGACCAAAGCTAAGGGTGTTGGAACTCGACGTTCTAGCTATGAGCAAGGTGCCTGGCCAGCACACCTCATGGTGGGACTCGAGTTACCAGGGTAAGTTGAGGTTTGTCTGAGTCTTTGGCCCTTGTGGTTAATCTTGTTTAGGGGAAATGAAAAGGGAGTAGGGTCAGTGGTCACAGTGATCTCATAGGGTATGGAAAGAAATTTGGATTTGGGGACGTTGTCTTAGAATACTCTATGTGGTGTTGGCGTGATTGGTGTATAGACTCCAACCATATGTCTCAGTCACCCGCTGACACTAGTTTTCTCTTGCATCGTCCCTCATCTCTTTGTTTTGGATTTGTCAAATATGGTTTTTAAGTAAAAATGATTTGGTCTTGGAAAATGTTTTGAATTGAATCACTTTAAAAAATGATGTGTAAGGTTTGAAAATTGTGGGTTGAATGTTTTGGTTTTGAAAAATGGAAAGGTCTGGTTTTGATCCTTGGTTTTCTCATCAACAACCACATGCATGGGCGTATATGGAAGGAAAAATGGTCAATGGTACGAGTGGATGAGTGCCTTTATGGACATGAGGTGGGTGATGATGTGGCATGGGAACATGCATGTGTGAGGCCCATGGGACACAATTGGTGTTTTGGCAACCCACCATCTTCATTTATTTTCAAAAGTTTTGTTAAAGGAAATTTTGGTGTTTTAATAATCGGTGATCATTTGGTGTGTCCTTGTGTTTTGGAAATGTTGGATGTGAGGCGTTTTGAGCTGATAATACTTTTTTAAGAATTTGTGTCTTGAGTTTGAATTCTTATTGGTAATTTGGTGTGAAATCATGTGGTTAGTGAATTCTTTTGAAAAGTTCTTTGGGAAGCCCTTGCAGTAGTTCCCCCTACATGTTCAGTGTTCGCTTGCGGTATTTCTTGGCCATTGGACCAATTTGATTGGGTCTAAGGTTTTCTTTCTTGACTAGTGTACACCCCCAAAAATCATTAACAAGCGATTGAAGTGCATCCATGGGTAATTCATCATTGGTCGACCCTCTAGTTGATTAAAGCATGGACTCTCCCTTTTGAGTGATAGTGATAAGTCTATCCCTTCTCCTTTTCTATTAAGCGGATTCTCTTGTTGTGGGATAACAGATGAAAGGGGATTTGAAGGGAGTTTTGGTCTCTTTGAGTTGTTCAAGTCGTCGGGTATGAAGTGTGACACCGTTGTGTCTGAAGTTCCCCCCTAGAAATGGTGGAAGGAATTCCAGTGGGTAAGGGTGAAGGAGGTTCGGAGTTATCGGTACTGACTGGTGTCTTGAAAGGCTTTCAGTGCTTTCATCGGCCACAAGGGTCATGTTTGGTGATGTCTCACATTGTGAGTTCTCTTTGAAGAGAAAGGGTGGATTTCATAGAATCCTTCAGGAATCCCTGTTTTCATAGGAGTGTGTCCTCCTCTTAGGGAGTTATGTTTATTTATGTTCAAAGGGGGGTGTTTTCCATGCTTCTTTCACTTCTTAAGTTTCTTAGTTAAGGTGAATAGGTGGTGCAAACCCCTGTTTTGGTGGATATGTTGCAAGGAAGTAGTTGGATTCTGTGGTGCATTGTGTTTGTTGGTGTTGTCTCGGTTGCAGTGTGGTTGCGTGTGGCACCAAAAGGAGAAGCTCTATTCAGGAGTCTTCAATGCCTCACTGCAAGGCAGGGGATGCTTTAAACATCAGGGCTCCAGCCATAGGCCTTGGAGTGAAGCTGACGCGTGTTCAGGAACCCCAGGAGTGTATGGTACCCTAGTCGCATTTTTGTCATTAGTGTTGAAGGTGGGAGCGGTTTAAATTGTTTTTTGTGGTTGTTCTATTTCAAACAACTTGTTTGGGTGCGTGAGGTTCCTCATGGATATGAAGAGGCATGGTCTTCTCGTTACCTTAAAGTCTTGGTGGTTGTGTCCTACTGGATGTAATCTCTTTTAGTGGTCCTTATGGGGTCTGTTTAGGTAAATCGATCTCAAATTTAATTAGTGTTCATCTAGGGATGTGGATATGTTGGTTTGTCTTGGGTCATGGTTTTGATGCTCCAGTAATTGGGCCTTTCCATTCCCACCCCTTGTGGTGGGGTTTTTGGTCACTGTCGATAAATTTTCAAAGTTTTGTATCTTCTTTCAGTTATAATGGTGGGGATACCCATGGTGGGTCTCACACAAATGTCTCGGTAATGAATTGGTGTTGGTATTTTTCATAATGGTGGGGAGTTCGCTTGTGCCTCCCCATGTCTTTTTTCCAATATCATCTCAGACGTTGGTAGGTTCCTAATAGTGGGGATCCCCTTCAAGATTTCCCATGTTGTTCATTTGGTTTTGTTCCTAAATATGGCTTGGTGGTATGTGATAAGAGTATTCATTGGATGTGGTTGGTCTTGTTTGTCCGTTCCAGTCAAACGGTGTGGTTTTCGTACAATGGTGCTTGAGGTATTTCGGCTTGGGAAGTTGGTTTCTATGGGTGCGAGAGTTCCTTTCCTTTATCAGTCAATTGGAGGTGTTCTAGCTCTTCGGAGCAGGTGACACATAGTGGTAAGCCTTTTTTATGGGTTTTTTGAGGTTGTCATGTAAGTCACTTTCTCTGAGCACGGTGTTGCCACGGCCCGTCCCCCAGGGCCCGTGTCGTAACTACCCCAAGGCCGCCTTCCATAGGCCAGGGGATGGCAACTAACACCAAAGGCATAAATCCCTAAACTGGGAAGGCATTGCATTTATAACTACAAACAAACACAACCAGAGAATAAGCGGAAGCAAACCCTGAGTAAAAACTGAATACAGAAGAAGTGATGGAAAGTACAAGGGCCAGAAATACAAGCCCAACAATAAAGTAGAAGGAAATGATAAATAGGTACAACTAAAAAGAAAAATAGTTGGAAGGTGCCTAGCAGCTCCTGGATCATCCACTATAGATCCTACCTGAAGGGTAGGTACAGATGGCCACCTCATTGCTCCACATCTATCCATCTCATCTGGGTACCAACTCATCGTGAGGTCCACCTCCAGGTACCGTCCAGTCCTCGTACACTCCGCCTCAGTCAACGATGTCCGTCGTCTGCATCCAATACAACGAGGTGCGGGCATAGCCCGTGTAGGGGTAAGTATAACGATACTTAGTAGGGACCCCAAGACCCTCAAGGTCTCACAAAATTCACAAAGGATAAACCACAGTATAAAGATACAATCAAGAAGTATCAACCAACCCTACTTTGGTATATGCCCATACATATACCTAAGTTATCAATCACAGTATGGCTCCAACTCTTGAGCCCAAGCACAAACCATTCCACAAAGGAAGTAAGCCAATCACCATATTGATAATGGTTAAAAGACATGACTCAGCTCACACAAGTATACAACTCATGAAGAGGGGTAGAGATGATTATATGTAGCCTCTGAATCATCTTCGTCGGACCCACGTAGGATCCTAGAACAATATCAGCGTTGTCGAACCCACGTAGGATCCTGGAAAAAAATTCGTCACTGTTGAACCCACGTAGGATTCTGGTATAGTAGTTATCACTGTCGAACCCACGTAGGATCCTAGTACAGAAGTCGTCATTGTCGAACACACGTAGGATTCTGGTACAGTAGTCATCGCTGTCGAACCCACGTAGGATCCTAGTACAGAAGTCACTGCTATCGAACCCACTGAGGATCCGGGTACAGAAGTCATCACTGTCGAACCCACATAGGATTCCAGTACAGTATTCATCGTTGTTGAACCCACGTAGGATTCTGTCATCTCAGTTGCAGCCAGCCCTAGGGTTCCCGCACACAGCACGATCGATTCCGGGAGGCTTCACTCCTCAAGCCAAGTGTCGATACAAAAACTATCACAAAGTCCTAAGTTTATGTATCCAGTATTTCCATCTCATCATAAGGAACCCAAATCAATGGACGGTGCATTAATCGGATGCCCGGTCTGAGAGTTATAAGTGTTTCCGCTCCAAGGGGATGGTTGGATTTTGGGTACAATCTAACCCGGCCATACTCTAACCTCATCTGCATCCTGTGTGGAGTATGAAAAAGAACCGTCTCATCAAAAGTAATCCAACGTAGTTTATGGCATGTCAATCGGACGCTTGGTCATTAAGTTATAAGCGTTTCGGCTCTGAGGGACCGGTTGGTTTCAGGTTCGAACCAACCCGGTCATACCCAAACTTCACCAAAACCTTGGGTGTAATATACCAAATCGACTATCTCGATCCAAGGAATCCTACGAAACTGATGGTGCATAGATTG
The DNA here is from genome assembly GCA_963277665.1 of Viscum album. Taxonomy (NCBI): domain Eukaryota; kingdom Viridiplantae; phylum Streptophyta; class Magnoliopsida; order Santalales; family Viscaceae; genus Viscum; species Viscum album. Next base: position 1,841,187,270 of record OY728132.1, on the reverse strand, counting down.
AAGGTATGTAGCTCAAGTAATGGGTGAAAACCCAAAAGTGGTCCGAAGAGGGGGTCTGGGTCCGGTCCGACCCGGCCCAACCCACCCTGGGTCGGCCCAAACTGGGTCGACCCGACCCGGATCCAGGTTCGGCCCGGTAGGGTGCGGCCCGGCCCGCGTGAGGGTGGCCCAGCCCGCGCGGCAGGAGGCCCGGCCCGCACGGTCGGTCGCGGCTTGGCCCGGCTAGCCGAGTGCATTGCGCGCAACGCGCGGGGGGGTGTGGCCCCCCAATGTCCCGTAACGGCGGCACCAGCTAGCGCCTCCCGAGCTTCTCAGAACCCGCATGCGGGTTCCGCTCCACCATCGTGGCAGCCTTCCACCGGCGATGCGTGAGGGGTGCCGCCACCCCCAGGTGGTCGGCCGATGCCGGCAGCTGCCTCCGGTCGCCGGCGCCGCTGCGCTTCTCCATGGGCCCCTAGAGTCGTTCTGGTGGTCCATTTTGCCTCTTGTATGCGCCTACGGCCTCCTCGGGCCCTGGTCTTTACTACAACGGCCTCAAATCAGGGTTCCCCTTTCGTCCACCCATCACCCATCAAACAGCGCATCAAGAACGAATTGGCGGAGGGTCCGAACTTGTTCGTTAGCCCGTGCCCTCTGCGTTAGAGGCTCACACAGTAATCCAGCATATAATTGAACTAGAAACAAACCCTAGCTTAATCTCTAACCCATCCCACAATCAACATCCGTTCTGCGAATCGACATGTTTGAGGGGTCGATCCGCAGTTTTTGTTTTTATCCAAGGGAAAATAAGAACTTAAAATAAAGGAATTCAACCTCAAATTCAAAACCCTACCTTGATTGTCATTGATTGTTGACGAGTCTCGGAAAACAGATGTTGTGGAAGACGGACGTCGTTCCGTCTATGTCGGAAGGATTAGAGCTCGGTGTAGTCGAGTTGAGTTGACACCGTCGATGTACTTCGTGGGCGGCGATGCTTCCCTTCCTTGCTCCAATTGAAGAAGGTAGAAGGTGTTGCTTCACATTCTTCGAGACGTGGAGGGTTCTTCATTGAAGAATGGTGTTCTTCGTCGAGAGATTAGAAGTTCTCCTTAGTTCTTCTCTTCCTTCATTCCACCAAAAGAATGCCAACCAACGTAAAATAATAGGCTCCCTATTATTTTAATGTGCCATGCATTTCAAATAAATTCAAACAATCGAATTAATTAATGAAGACATTAATTAATTGCATTGGAATTCTTAATGGGAGGAGGAAGGTGGAGAGTTCACCGACATTAAAGAAGAGTGTTGGCTTTAATAAATTCAAGGGAGTTTAAGGGGTTCAAGGAGAGTTGAGGTGTTAGGTGCTCGTGTGGGACCCACCACATAATATCCTCCCATGGGAGGTTATGTGGGGGTGGGCACCACCTCCAACTTCCCTTTGGTGAAATTAACCACCACACATTTTAAAAAAAAATATGCTACGAATATTTTTTATTAAAATTATAAATTTCCCAAAAATTAACTTCCACTCTCGATAAAACGCAAATGCGGTGAAGGTCTCCTTAAGCGATTATCGGCGCTGTGATTTCATTGGTTCCCTTGGATTTTAATTCCGAGCATCGGTTCAAAAGATATAAAATCCTGCACGTACATTCACTGAATGTACCCGAACAAACTTCAGAAATTGATTCCGGGTACACCGGGACTCGGAATCAGGTGCCGTCAGAAACTGCGGACTCGTAAAATTCCCATGTATTTAAGAAAAAAATCTATAGGATTTCATAGTCTTTATATTTTCCCCACCTCAGGGATTTACGTCTCTATAAGCTATAACACACACTAAGGGAACAAATGGGGGTACTGATCACGCATCCGAGCCTCCCACTCCCATGTGCTCTCCGGGAGGTTCCTGTGCTGCCAGCAAACGCGCACCAGAGTAATCGACCGTCCACATAGGACCCGCTCCTGTAGATCCTCAATCTCCACTGGAACCTCCGTGAAAGTCGCTCCGTCATCGATATCAAGCTCCTTGTGGTCGATGATGTGGGACGGATCGTGCATGTATCTTCTAAGCTGAGATACGTGGAAGACGTCGTGTACCCAGTGCAATTGAGGTGGAAGGGACAAGCGGTAAGCCACCTCACCTACCCTGTTGAGGACCTGAAAAGGTCCGAAGAATCACGTAGATAACTTTTTGACTTGGCTAATTCTCCATAGACCTCGTCAAGGTGAGACCTGTAGAGAGACGTGGTCGCCATCCTCAAATTCTAGAGATCTTCGTCTCCTATCAGCATATGACTTTTGTCTACTCTGAACAGTCTTTATCTGCTCCTATATTACCTACACCTCCTCTGTGGTAGCTCGTACCATCTCTGGTCATTAGGAAGTTGGCCGACTTGGTAAGTCGGTCGACGATCACTCAAATCGAGTCGTGCCCCCTGGATGTACGTGGAAGACCCGTCATGAAGTCCATGGATATCTCATCCCTCCTCCACTTTTGGACCTCTAAAGGCTGAACCAAGCCTACTGGTACCTAATGCTCTGCCTTCACTTACTGACAAGTGAGGCATCGAGAGACAAACTCCGCTACTGCCTTCTTAATACCTGGCCACCAATGTTGTCATCGAAGGTCCTAGTATATATTTACCACTCTTGAATGTACTGCTAAAGGGGGTGTCTGGAACTCCTGCAACACTTTCTCCTGAAGTGCATCTGGTACCATGGTACGTCCTCTGTAAGGAATGACGCACTCCCCACCTTCAGAAAAATCCTTCGGGTTCCTGCCTTGAGGATATCTGAGCACGTCGTGTCTCGCAATTAGTGTCCCCATGCTGCGCCTCCCTGACTAACTGAAGAAGTGGGGAAGTGACTGTGAGAGACTGTAGAAAGGATGCTCCGTCCCAATCCACAAAGGATATTTGCAACGCAGCCAACTGCTATGTCGCCTCTCCTAGAAACTGAATGCATGTTCTCCTTCTGAGAGCATCGGCTACAACGTTCCCCTTTTCAGGAGTATAGATTATCTCGAGGTCATAGTCCTGGAGGAATTCAAGTAATTTCCACTGTCTCGGGTTCAGGTACTTCTGAGAGAAGATATACCTGAGACTCTGGTGGTCAGAGTAGACTGTAAAGAATTCTCCCAACGAACTATGGGTGAGACTAGCCAATTTAAAAGAACTCGGCTACACCCTTCTTCGCCTACGTCCTATAAGAGTTGTTAAGATTTATCCTTTTCCGAAAAGAGAAATTCGGTCTCATCTCCTAGATGAACCACGCCCATTGCCTAATATAGTCTATCCTAACATGAACGGTACTAATTCATTCCATGGACGACGTCGTAAGGCCTCAACGCTACTACCAAGAGATCCAGCTATTAATCTTGCCTCCAAGGGTTGAGTCACACTGACGGCATCAGTGTGTGGTCACTGGGTCTCCTCCAGTAGGAATCTCAAATGTGAGGTTCAAGTCAACGGTTTTATCTAGAATCTCTTAGTATTATCCACACAAAAGGCAGGAAAATCAAACATCACAAGAACAAGTGTCTTTTATTACTGCAGCTCAAAGTACATAGACACAAAGCAACCACCAACAACAACATCAAAGAATATAGAAGCTTTAGGAACAAAGGAATCTATTCTTGGAACTAGTCCCGCTCCTGTCCACCTGCTCCCAGAGCACTATGGTCATTGGCCTCAGCTGCCTGAAGCTGAGCTCTCCCATGTCCACCCATTCCTTGCGGTCGGGGTGGACCTCTTGGTGGTGGCGGTGGTAGGTCCTCGAAACGTCGTCCACCACCTCATGCTCGGACAACTCCTCTGCCACGTCCGCCTGCTCCTAGTGGACCACCACGGTCGAACCTCTGCCTCTTCCTGGGAGGTCCCTCTACTTGTTACTTCTCATCTGTAGGGCGGGTCGAGCAGTCACGATCCATGTGAACCTGCTCGCCGCATGCATAGCACTGCCTGCTCCTCGTATGGCTAGCTCTATCTCGTGTTCCCCGCACAACCGAACCTGAGTCGTGCAGTCAACCACCTGTGGTTCTAGTCCTCTTGGACCCATGCGTCATATGTCTACTACCAACTACAGAAGACTCTGGTGTCTGTCGACTAGTGTTGGGTCTCTCTATTGGAGACTGTTCAGCAAGGAAACTCTCCACTAGGAGGGATCGCTCCAATACCCATGTTTGCGTCAAAATGTTGAGGGAGATCATCAAATCCCTGATCTCATGCCTGATTCCCTACTCAAAGGTCCAGGCCCTGAAGAATGGGTCTCATACCATATCCGTCGAGTAGCGCGAGAGGTCGGTGAACCTCACTAAGAACTGATCTACTGTCATGTTTCCCTACTGCAGATGAAGTAACTTCTGAATCCACACCGCACGAAGGGTGGCTGGTACAAACTCTTCCCGGAACAGGCTCTCGAAGTCTGTCCAGAGTAGTGATGCCTCATCATACACCTGGAGCATCAGGCTCCACTATCTGTCCACTGCCGCCTACAGGAGACTCGCGGCAAGGATCACCATGAGGTCGGTTGGGGTCTCTACCAATATGAAAACTCTAGCAAAAGCCTCCATCCAATCCTCAGCTGCATGTGGGTCCATCTCTCCCCAGAACCTAGGTGGCCTCTGTCGCTAGAACTCATGCAACGCACTCAGGCGGCGTGCACTCTCTGCTGCTGGAGTTGGTGGTATCGGTGGCCCAGCGGGTAGTGGTACCACTGGTACCTCCGCTGTGATGGGGCCCTGCACCAAAGCCTCGTCGCTCAATGGGCTACCATCTCGTACAAAACTCAGAACCCTAGCTGGTTACCTTCATGGGGACATCCTAAAAACAAACAGGTGCACCACGATTAAAACAGTATACCTGGTGAGCTGACACAAAGTAATCACGAAAAAAAATTCAAGAAAACACACATGCAATCAGTGTTTTCGTGCACTGAGTCAGAGATCAGAGTTCAGAGTCCTAGTGTATGGATACGTCAGCCGCCGCACCAACACTGGTTTCCCTAAACTGATAACCACACCCAAAAAACTTAACATTATTGCCGTTAAAATAGTCAGAGTTCAAGTTCTGTGGTAGAACCGACTCCTCTGATACCAATTTTTCACGACCCGTCCCCCGGGGCCCATGTCATAACTACCTCAATCCCACCTTCCATAGGCCAGGGGATGGTGACTAGAACCAAAGGCGTAAATCCCTGAACTATGAAGGCATTGCCTTTATAACTGCAAACAAACACAACCAGAGAAAAAGCGGAAGAAAACTCTAAGTAAAAACTGAATACAGAAGAAGTGTTGAAAAGTACAAGGGCCAGAAATACAAGCCCAACAGTAAAGTACAAGGAAAGGACAAACAAGTACAACTAAAAAGACAAACAGATGGAAGGTGCCTAGAAGCTCCTGGATCATACACCACAGATCCAACCTGAAGGTTAGGTACAGATAGCCACCTCAGTGCTCTACATATGTCTGTCTCCTCTGGGTACTGACTCGTCATGAGGTCCACCTCCGGGTACCGTCCAGTCCTCATACACTCTGTCTCGGTCAGTGTTGTCCGTCATCTGCATCCAACACAACGAGGTGCGGACATAGCCTGTGCACGGTTGAGTATAACGATACTCAGTAGGGACCCTAAGACCCTCAAGGTCTCACAAAATCCACAAAGGATAAACCACAATAGAAAGATACAATCACGAAGTATCAACCAACCCTACTTAGGTATATGCCCATACATATACCAAAGTTATCAATCACAGTCTGGCTCCAACTCTCGATCTCAAGCACAAACCATTCCACAAAGGAAGTAAGTCAATCACCACGTTGATAATGGTTGAAAGACATGACTCAGCTCACACAGGTATACAACTCAAGAAGAGGGGTAGAGATGATTAGATGTGGCCTCTGAATCATATCCTCTGTCGAACCCATGTAGGGTCCTGGAACAATATCAGCATTGTCGAACCCACGTAGGATCTTGGCACAGAAGTCGTCATTGTCGAACCCACATAGGATTTCAGTACAGTAGTTATCGCTGTCGAACCCACGTAGGATCCTGGTACAGAAGTCGTCACTATCGAACCCACGTAGAATTCCGGTACAGTAGTCATTACTGTCGAACTCACGTATGATCCTGGTACAGAAGTCACTGCTGTCGAACCCATGGAGGATCCCGGTACAGAAGTCATCACTATCGAACCCACGTAGGATTTCGGTACAGTGGTCATCGTTGTTGAACCCACGTAGGATTCTGTCATCTCAGTCGCAGCCAGCCCTAGGGTTCCTGCACACAGCACGCTCGATTCCGTAAGGGTCCGCTCCTCAAGCCAAGTGTCGATACATCAACTATCACGAAGTCCTAAGTTGATGTATCCAGTAGTTCTATCTCATCATAATAAACCCAACGCAATAGACGATGCATCAATCGGACGCCCGGTCCGAGAGTTATAAGTGTTTCCGCTCCGAGGGGCCGGTTGGATTTCGGATACAATCTAACTCATCCATACTCTAACCTCATCTGAATCCTATTTATATTATTCCAAAAGAACCGTCTCATCAAAAGGAATCCAACGTAGTTGACGGAACGTCAATCGGACGTCTGGTCCTTATGTTATAAGTGTTTCCGCTCCGAAGGGCTGGCTGGTTTTGGGTTCGAAGCAACCCGGCCATACACAAACTTCACCAAAACCATAGGTGTAATATACCGAATCGACCGTCTCGATCCAAGGAATCCTACTAAACTGACAGTACATCGATCAAAGGTATGTAGCTCAAGTTATGGGAGAAAAATTAAAATTGTTCCGAAGAGGTAGGTCTGGGTCTGGTCCCACCCGGCCCAACCCACCCTGGGTCGGCCCGAACCGGGTCGACCCGACCTGGATCCAGGTCCGGTAAGGTAGGGTGCGACCCAGACCGGCGGGCACGGCCCGGCCCGGCGGCTGCGTCCCGGCCCGCACGGTCGGCCACGGCTCGGACCGGCTTGCCGAGCACGTTACGCGCAACGCGCACACAGGGGGGGCAGTGTCCTGTAACGGCGGCACTAGCAGGCACTTCCTGAGCTTCCCGGAACCCACATGCGGGTTCCGCTCCACCACTGCGGTCGGTGCCACGACGGCCTTCCATCGGCACCGCCGCGCCGGTGACCCGCGCCGTCGCGCTTCTCCATGGTCTACCAGAGTCGTTTTGATGGTCCGTTTTTCCTCTCCTCTACGGCTACGGCATACTCGGTTCCTGCTCTTTACTGTGATGACCTCAAATCAGGGTTACCCTTTCATTCACTCGTCGCCCATCAAACCGCACATCAAGAACGAATTGGCGGAGGGTCTAGACTTGTTCGTTATCCCGTGCCCTCCACGTTAGAGGGTCAGATAGTAATCCAGCATATAATTGAACCATAAAAAAACCCCAGCTTAATCTCTAACCTATCCCACAATCAACATCCGTTTTGCGGATCGATATGTTCGGGGGTCGATCTGCGGTTGTTGTTTTTATCCAAGGTAAAAGAAGAACTTAAAATAAATGAATTCAACCTCGAATTCAAAACCCTACCTTGATTGTCGTTGACCGTTGACAAGTCGCGGAAAACAGACGTCACGGAAGATGGATGGCGTTCCATCTACGTAATAAGGAGTAGAGCCCGGTGTAGTCGAGTCGAGTCGACACCATCGGTGTACTTCGTGGGCGGCGGTGCTTCCCTTCCTTGCTCCGGTTGAAGAAGGTAGAAGGTGTTGCTTCATGTTCTTCGAGATGTGGAGCGTTCTTCATTTGAAGAACGACATTCTTCGATGAGAGATTAAAAGTTGTCCTTAGTTCTTCTCTTCCTCTGTTTCACCAAAATAATGCCAACCAATGTAAAATAATAGGCTCCCTGTTATTTTAATGTGCCATGCATTTCAAATAAATTCAAACACTCGAATTAATTAATGAAGACATTAATTAATTGCATTGGCATGCTTAATGGGAGGAGGAAGGTGGAGAGATCACCCACATTAAAGAAGAGTGTTGGATTTAATAAATTCAAGGGAGTTTAAGGGGTTCAAGGGGAGTTGAGGGGTTAGGTGCCCATGTGGGTCCCACCACATAATATCTTCCCATGGGAGGTTATGTGGGGGTGAGACCCACCTCCGACTTCCCTTTGGAGAAATTAACCACCACACATTTTAAAAAAAATATGCTACACATATTTTTTATTAAAATTAGAAATTCCCCAAAAATTAACTTCCACTCCCGATAAAACGCAACTACAATGAAGGTCTCCTTAAGAGATTACCGGCACTGCGATTTCATCGGTGCCCTCGGATTTCAATTCCGAGTATCGGTTCAAAAGATATAAAACCTCTCATGTACGCTCACTAAATGTACCCGAAAAAACTTCAGAAATTGATTCCGGGCACACCGGGCCTCGGAATCAGGTGCCCTCAGAAACTGCGGACTCATAAAATTCCTATATATATAAGAAAAAAAATCCACAGGATTTCCAGGTATTTACATTCTCCCCACCTCATTGATTTACGTCCTCATAAGCTACAACACACACTAAGGGAACAAATGGGGGTACTGATCACGCATCTGAGACTCCCGCTCTCATGTACTCTCCTAGAGGTTCCTGTGCTGCAAGAGAACGCGCACCAGAGGAATCGACCATCGACATAGGACCTGCACCTGTTGATCCTCAATCTCCACTGGAACCTCTGTGAAAGTCACCACGTCATCGATATCTAGCTCCTCGTGGTCGATGATGTGGGATGGATCGTGCACGTATCTTCTCAGCTAAGATACGTGGAAGACATCGTGCACCCAGTGCAAATGAGGTGGAAGGGCCAAGTGGTAAGTCACCTCACCTACCCTGTTGAGGACCTGAAAAAATAAGAATAATCGTGGAGATAACTTGCCACCTCGGCTAAATCTCCATAGACATCTTCAAGGCGAGACCCGTAGAGAGTCGTGGTCGCCATCCTTGAATTCTAGAGATCTCTATCTCCTGTCAGCATATGACTTCTGTCTGCTCTGCATAGTCTTTATCTGCTCCTGGATGACCTGCACCTCCTCCATGGTAGCTCGTACCATCTCTGGTCAGTAGGAAGTTGACCGACTTAGTAATTCAGTCGACGATCACCCAAATCGAGTCGTGTCCCCTGGACGTACGTGGAAGACCCATCACGAAGTCCATGGATATCTCATCCCTCCTCCACTTTGGGACCTCTAAAGGCTGAACCAAGCCTGCTGGTACCTGATGCTCCGCCTTCACTTGCTGACAAGTGAGGAATCAAGAGACAAACTCCGCTACTGCCTTCTTAATACCTGGCCACCAGTGCTTTAATCGAAGGTCCTAGTACATATTTACCACTTCTGGATGTACCGCTAAAGGGGATTTGTGGAACTCCTACAACACTTTCTCCTAAAGTGCATCTGGTACCATGGTACGTCCTCTGTAAGGAATAACGTGCTCCCCACCTTCAGAAAAATCCTTCAGGTGCCTGCCCTGAGGATATCTGAGCACGTCGTGTCTCACAGTCAGTGTCCCCATGCTGCACCTCCCTGACTCGCTGAAGAAGTGGGGAAGTGACTATGAGAGACTGTAGAAAGGCTGCTCCGTCCCGATCCACAAAGGATATCTGCAACGCGGCCAGCTGCTCTGTCACCTCTCCTAGCAATTGAATGCATTTTCTCCTTCTGAGAGCATTGGCTACAACGTTCCCCTTTCAAGGAGTATAGATTATCTCAAGGTCATAGTCCTGGAGGAATTCAAGTCATCGCCATTATCTCAGGTTTAGGTCCTTCTGAGAGAAGATATACCTGAGACTCTGGTGGTCAGGGTAGACTGTAAATCATTCACCCAACGAACTATGGGTGAGACTAGCCAATTTAAAATAACTCTTCTACACCCTTCTTCGCCTACATCCTATAAGAGCTGCTAAGATTTCTCCTTTGCCGAAAAGAGAAATCTGGTCTTATCCCCTATATGAACCATGCACATTTCCTAATACGGTCAATCCTGACATGAACGGAACTAATGCATGCCATGTATGATGTCGTAAGGCCTCGACGCTACTACCAAGATATCCAACTGTTACTCTCGCCTCCAAGGGTTGAGTCACACTGTCGGCATTAGTGTATGGTCACTAGGTCTCCTCCAGTAGGAATCTCGAATGTGAGGGTCAAGTCAATGGTTTTATCCGGAATCTATTAGTATTATCCACACAAAAGGCAAGAAAATAAAACATCACAAGAACAAGTGTCTTTTATTACTACAGCTCAAAGTACATAGACACAAAGCAACCACAAACAACGACATCAACGAAGCTAAAAGCTTCATGAAAAAAGGTCTCTATGCTTAGAACTAGTCCTGTTTTTGTCCATCTGCTCCCGGAGCACTATGGTCGTAGGCCTCAGTTGCCTGAAGCTGAGCTCGCCCATGTCCACTCGTTCCCTGTGGTCAGGGTGGACCTCCTAGTGGTGGTGGTGGTAGGGCCTCGAAACGTCGTCCACCACCTACTTCTCAGCCAACTCCTCTGCCACGTCCACCTGCTCCCAGTGGACCACCATGGTCAAACCTATGCCTCTACCTGAGAGGTCCCTCTACTTCCTACTGCTCATCTACAGGGCGGGTCGGGTAGTCTTGAGCCATGTGACCCTACGCGCTGCATGCATAGCATTTTCTGCTCCTCGTTTGGCTAGCTCTGTCTCGTGTGCCCCACACAACCAAACCTGAGTCATGCAGTCAACCACATGTGCATCTGGTCCTCTTGGACCCATGCATCATCTATCTACTACCAGCTACAAAAGACTATGGTACGTGTCGACTAGTGGTGGGTCTTGCTGCTCGAGATTGTTCAGCAAGGAAACTCTCCACTTGGAGGGCTCGCTCCAATACCCTCGTCTGTGTCAGAATGTTGAGGGAGATCATCAAAGCCCTGATCTCATGCCTGAGTCCCTGCTCAAAGGTTCGGGCCCTGAAGAATGGGTCTCGTACCATATCCGTAGAGTAGCGCGAGAGGTTGGTGAACCTCGCTGAGTACTGAGCTACTGTCATGCTGCCCTGCTGCAGATGAAGTAACTCCTGAATCCGCACCGCACGAAGGGTGGATGGTACAAACTCTGCCTGGAACAGGCTCTCAAAGTCTCTCTAGAGTAGTGATGTCTCATCATGAACCTGGAGCATCAGGCTCCACCATATGCCCACTGCTTCCTACAGGAGACTCGCGGCAAGGATCACCATGAGGTCATCTGGTGTCCCTACCAATATAAAAACTCTCACAATAGCCTCCATCCAATCCTCAGTTTCCTGTGGGTCCGTCTCTCACCAGAACCTGGGTGGCCTCTGTCGCTGGAACTCGTGCAATGCACTGAGGTGGCGTGCACTCTCTGCTGCTGGAGTTAGTGGTATCGGTGGTTCAGTGGGTAGTGTACCGCTGGTACCTCCTCTGCGATGGGGCCCTGCACCGAAGCCTCATCGCTCGATGGGCTACCATCTCGTACGAAACTCAGAACCCTAGATGGCTGCCTTCATGGGGCCATCCTGAAAAGAAACAGGTGCGCCACGGTTAAAACAGTATACCTGGTGAGTTGACACAAAGTAATTGCGAAGAAAACTTTTTCAAGAAAACATGCACACAATCAGTGTTTTCATGCACTGAGTCGGAGATCAGAAGTCAGAGTCTTAGTGTATGGATACTTCGGCCACCGCACCAACACCGGTTTCCCTAAACTGATAACCACACCTAAAACACTTAACATTATTTCCGTTAAAAGAGTCAGAGTTCAAGTTCTGTGGTAGAACTGACTCCTATGATACCAATTTGTCACGACCCGTCCCCCGGGGCCCGTGTCGTAACAACCCCAAGCCCGGCTTCCATAAGCCAGGGGCTAGCGACTAGCACCAAAGGTGTAAATCCCTAAATTGGGAATTCATTGCCTTTATAACTACAAACAAACACAACCAGAGAACAAGAGGAAGAAAACTCTAATTAAAAACTGAATACAGAAGAAGTGCTGGAAAGTACAAGGGCCAGAAATACAATCCCAATAGTAAAGTACAAGGAAAGGAAAAACAAGTACAACTAAAAAGACAAATATATGGAAGGTGCCTAGCAGCTCCTGGATCGTCCACCACAAATCCTACCTGAAGGGTAGGTACAGATATCCTCCTCAGTGATCCACATCTGTCTGTCTCCTCTGGGTACCGACTCGTCGTGAGGTCCACCTTCGGGTACCGTCCAGTCCTCGTACACTCTGCCTCGGTCAGCACTGTCTGTCATCTGCATCCAACACAATGAGGTGCGGGCATAGCCCGTGCAGAGGTGAGTATAAAGATACTCAGTAGGGACCCCGAGAGCCTCAAGGTATCACAAAATCCACAAAGGATAAACCACAGTATAAAGATACAATCATGAAGTATCAACCAACCCTACTTAGGTATATGCTCATACATATACCTAAGTTATCAATCACAGTCCGGATCCAACTCTCGAGCCCAAGCACAAACCATTCCACAAAGGAAGTAAGTCAATCACCATGTTGATAATGGTTTAAAGACATGAATCAGCTCACACAGGTATACAACTCACGAAGAGGGGTAGATATTATTAGATGTAGCCTCTGAATCATCTCCTCTGTCGAACCCACGTAGGATCCTGGAACAATATCAGCGCTGTCGAACCTACGTAGGATCCTGGGATAGAATTCATCATTGTCGAACCCATGTAGGATTCTGGTACAGTAGTTATCGTTGTCGAACCCACATAGGATCCTGGTACAGAAGTCGTCATTGTCGAACCCACGTAGGATTTTGGTACACTAGTCAGCTTTGTCAAACCCACGTAGGATCCTGGTACAGAAGTCACTGCTGTCGAACCCACGGAGGATCCCGGTATAGAATTTTTCACTGTCGAACCCACATAGGATTCTGGTACAGTATTCATCGCTGTCGAACCAACGTAGGATTCTGTCATCTCAGTCGCAGCCAGCCCTATGGTTCCTGCACACAACACGCTCGATTCCAGGAGAGTATGCTCCTCAAGCCAATTATCGATGTATCAACTATCACGAAGTCCTAAGTTGATGTATCCAGTAGTTCTTTCTCATCATAAGGAACCCAACGCGACAGACGGTGCGCCAATCGAACGCCCGGTCTGAGAGTTATAAGTTTTTCTGCTCCGAGGGGCTGGTTGGATTTCAGGTACAATCCAACCTGGCCATACTCTAACCTCATCAGAATCCAATGTGGAGTATATCAAAATAATTGTCTCATCAAAATGAATCCAACTTAGTTGACGGTACATCAATCAAACGTCCGGTCCTTAAGTTATAAGTGTTTCCGCTCCGAGGGCCCGGCTGGTTTCGGGTTTGAACCAACCCGGCCATACACAAAATTCACCAAAACCTTGTGTGTAATATACTTAATCTACCGTCTCGATCCAAGGAATCCTATGAAACTGACGGTGTGTCGATCGGAGGTCTGTAGCTCAAGTTATGAGTGAAAAACCAAAAGTGGTCCGAAGAGGGGGGTCTGGGTCTGGTCCGACCCGGCCCGGCCCAACCCGCCCTGGGCCGGCCCGAACCGGGTTGACCCAACCCAGATCCAGGTACGGCCCGGCCCGTTCGCGGGCGGCCCGGCCTGCACGGCCGGCCGCGGCTCGTCCCGGCTGGCCGAGCGCGTTACGCGCAACGCGCGGGGGGGGGGGGCTGGTGTCTCATAATGACGGCGCCAGCTGGCGCCGCCCGAGCTTCCCAGAACCCGCACGCGGGTTTCGCTCTACTGTCGCGGCGGCCTTCCGTCGTCGCGCTTCTTCATGGGCCACCGGATTCGTTTCGGTGGTCCGTTTTGCCTCTCGTCTGCGCCTACGGCATCCTCGGGTCCTGCTCTTTACTGCGACGACCTCAAATCAGGGTTTCCCTTTCGTTAACCCGTCACCCATCAAACCACGCATCAAGAACGAATTGGCGGAGGGTCCAGACTTGTTCGCTAGCCTGTGCCCTCCTTGTTAGAGGCTCAAACAGTAATCCAGCATATAATTGAACCAGAAACAAACCCCAGCTTAATCTCTAACCCATCCCGCAATCAACATCCGTTCTGCGGATCGACATGTTCGGGGGGTCGATCTGCGGTTGTTGTTTTTATCCAAGGGAAAATAAGAACTTAAAAGAAAGGAATTCAACCTCTAATTCAAAACCCTACCTCGATTGTCGTTGACTGTTGACGAGCCGCGGAAAATAGACGTCGCGGAAGACGGACGTCGTTCCGTCTATGTCGGGAGGAGTAGAGCCCGGTGTAGTCGAGTCGAGTCGACACCGTCGGTGTACTTCGTGGGTGGTGGTGCTTCCATTCCTTAATCTGGTTGAAGAAGGTAGAAGGTGTTGCTTCACATTCTTCGAGACGTGGAGCGTTCTTCGTTGAAGAACGGCGTTCTTCATCGAGAGATTAGAAGTTCTCCTTAGTTCTTCTCTTCCTCCGTTCCACCAAAAGAATGTCAACCAATGTAAAATAATAGGCACCCTATTATTTTAATGTGCCATGCATTTCAAATAAATTCAAACACTCGAATTAATTAATGAAGACATTAATTAATTGCATTGGAACATTTAATGGGAGGAGGAAGGAGGAGAGTTCACCCACATTAAAGAAGAGTGTTGGCTTTAATAAATTCAAGGGAGTTTAAGGGGTTCAGGGGGAATTGAGGGGTTAGGTGTTCGTGTGGGCCCCACCACATAATATCCTCCCATGGGAGGTTATGTGGGGGTGGGACCCGCCTCCAACTTCCCTTTGGAGAAATTAGCCACCACACATTTTTTTTTAAATGCTACACATATTTTTTATTAAAATTAGAAATTTTCCAAAAATTAACTTCCACTCCCGATAAAACGCAACTACGGTGAAGGTCTCCTTAAGCGATTATCGGCGCTACAAGTTCATCAGCGCCCTCGGATTTCAATTCCAAGCATTGGTTCAAAAGATATAAATTCTTGCATGTACGTTTACTGAACGTACCCGAACAAACTTCAGAAATTGAATTTGGGCACACCAGGACTCGGAATCCGGTGCCGTCAGAAACTACGGACTCGTAAAATTCCCATGTATTTAAGAAAAAAAAATCCATAGGATTTTAGGGTCTTTACAGGTGCGTTTTTCTCTTTTCACTTTCTTTTCGTAGGGATCCTTTTTGAACCTCAAGGGGGTATTGGTTGTTGCTTTGGGGTTCAGTCATGTTGTGGCTTTCTAAGGGTGGAAAGATTTATAGTGGAAAGAATTGCCACACCCTCCATTTTTAAATTATTTATTTTATTAATTTTTTTGGCGTCGGATAGTTCAGGTTAACACCTGACATAAATTTTTTGAGTACTTATTTAAAAACGCGTGTTTTGGCCTTGACTGCGTCCAACGCACCGCAGTCGAAGTCGCATGGCCTCGCCTGGGTCACCGCGTGACCACACCCGATTCACCACACCCCCTGTCGATGTTCAATTAATTAAATAAAATGAATTAATAAAGAAACAAAATAAAAATAATAAGTGTAATAAAAAATTAATGGATTGTTTTAATGATAATAATATTATTATTATTATTTGAGGATATTATTATCATTAGTATTAGTATGTTTCCCTTCTTTTTTAGGGTTCTATCCCATTATTTTATTTCCTTATTTTATTTTCTTTCTTTTCTCTTTTCTTTCTTTTTTTTCTTCCCTCTCCCTTCCTTCCCCCTCTTCCCGTCGGATCCCCCCCTTAGTACCGCTCCCCCCTGGCCTCTTCTCTAGTCCGTCGCGCCTCCACCCTAGTTGGCGACTCCTTCCAGCACACAGTGCCTCCCCCACTCACGGCCTTCGATCGGCCTACCGTCCGGTGGCCCCAACTCGCACTGCACCTCCCCCTGCTGGCAGCAGCGTGGTCCGGCATCCCCTCCCCCTTACTGACTGGCGCCCCTCCCCCACCTCAACAGAAAGCCTCACGATACTCCCTTATCTCCCTCTCAAAACCCATGTGCACAGCCCCCTTGGCCGCACATCCCTTCTCGAACGGATTTTTCCAGCACGGCGCACCTCCGGCACCTCTCCAACGTGTTCAGATAGCCTCTCATATCTCCACCGCAGGTGCGTTTTGTTTCAATTAGTTGTTCTTCATTTTGGTAGAGTTGCGGGTAGGAGTTTCATGTTGTTGGGTGAAAATTGTGCTAAATTTGGTTTGATCTTAATGCTTTTGTCGATATCTTGTTTTAAGGTTCATCTTGAATTTTTTGTGGTGCGTTTGATGAGAAATTGGAGTCGCGCACCGAATTTTCTGGAATTTCTTCACCCGGTAGGTGGTTCTACATTTAACCATTGTTTGATGAAATGATTTTCTTCATAAATTAATTTAGCATATTTATTAATTAGTTTGTTTTATGTGAATAAAGTTTTTAATTAAAGTTGATATTTATATGTGATATAGGTGTGTTTTATGTGAAAAACCATGTTGAACTATTTATTAGCATTTTATAAACTATGCAGATTGTGTTCTGGTTTAGCGTCAATTTGTGTTGAGTCACAGAGGAATTTTTGGTTGAATTTTTAGTATTTTGAGTCATGCGGCATATTCTGGAAATTTTTTTTATAAATTTTCTGGTGGTTTGTTCAATCGTGGGAGTGGTCTTTTAAACTGTGCAGTTGATTTATTTTGTTGTGCAAGCGGTGCAAATACAGTTTTAAAAAGAATGATTTTGTTATAAAATTGTTTTTCTTAGAATGAATTTTTCATGTGGGAGTAGGTGATCCCGCGTACAATTATTAACTGGTGAATTAGCTTGTTAATTTAATTAATTTAGCACATTTTTTAATTAATTTACATTGTGCGAAGGTGATTTTGACTGAGTTTTGTTGTGCATTTGCTTTGTTAGTAGAGTGTTTATGTGATGTTAATGTGTTTTGTTGTGAAAACCTACGTTGAGCTATTTATCAGTGTTCCTAAAACTGTGCATTTAATTTATTTGAATGTGAAAGAGTTGCAGTGTGTGTTTTGGTGTGGTATCAAGATGTGTTTTGTCATAAAAGAGGTTTTTAGGGCGTTTTTGGTGTTTAAAGTCGTGCAACACATTTTTGAAATTGATTAATAAATTTTCTTGGTGGTTGCTTAATTGTAAATGTGTTTTCTTTAAATTTTCAATTGGTTTAATTGATGGTTTAAGCAATGCAGATTAAGTTCTAAAAAAAATGGTGTACGCTCACTAGTGCAGAAAACGTTTTTTACGTCGGTTATTTTTAATTTTTTACATCGGTTTCTAGCCGACGTTAATACGTGCGACGTTATAAATAAGGTTTTTGACGTCGGTTATTTAAAAACCGACGTCAAAAAGCATAAAATCGCGATGTTTATCACGTCGGTTATTTTAGAACCGACGTGATAAAGGGCCTGGAGAATGGTTTATCACGTCGGTTATTTTAGAACCGACGTGATAAAAGGCCTGGAGAATGGTTTATCACATCGGTTATCGAAGAACCGACGTGATAAACTGGGGTGAGGGGGTTTATCACGTCCGTTCTATGAGAACCGACGTGATAAACAGGGCTGAGCGTGGTTTATCACGTCGGTTCATATAAAACCGACGTGAAAAACCGGGGGAGGGGGGTTTATCACGTCGATTATTGACTAACCGACGTGATAAACCGGGGGGGTTTATCATGTCGGTTAATCAATAACCGACGTGATAAACCCTTGTCCAGGCCGTTTAGCATGTCCGTTATTCAATAACCGACGTGCTAAACCATTCTCCAGGCCCTTTATCACGTCGGTTATTAAATAACCGACATGCTAAACCATTCTCCAGGCCTTTTATCACGTCGGTTATTAAATAACCGACGTGATAAACCATTTTCCAGGCCTTTTATCACGTCGGTTATTAAATAACCGACGTGATAAACTATTTTACAGGCTTTTATAACGTCGGTTATTAAATAACTGACGTGATAAACCCAATTTTTTTTTTAAACAGAATGCAGTGATCTTCTCTCCACCAGAATCAACCAGAAAATAAATCAAGAAATCATACCACAAAAACAGAAGTACATCAAAAATAAGCATGTAAATAGATAACATATAAAACTTACCCACTAGACAGCATCCACCCTCATTTATACCCCATGGACAGCCCTCCCCCACCCCGTTGGAGCCCTCACCCTCATGTATACCCCCTGGACAGCCCTCCCCCACCCCGTTGGAGCCCTCACCCTCATGTATACCCCCTGGACAGCCCTCCCCCACCCCATTGGAGCTCCCACCCTCATGTATACCCCTTGGACAACCCTCCCCCACCCCATTGGATCCCCCACCACACTCCTGGACTGCCCCCCGACCCCCGGACACCCCCAAACACCCCTCGACAACCCCCACCCGCCTGAACAGCACCTCCTCACCCCCTCACCCCACTTGACAGCCCCCACCACACCCCTGGACAACCCCCCCACCCCTGGACAGCACTCCCACACCCCTGGACCGGCTTCCCACACCCCTGGACATCCCTGCCACCCCCAAGACTGTCCCCCCACCCCACCGGACAGCCCTCCCAGACCGCTGGACACCCCCAACCCCACTGAACACGCCCCCACACCCTGGGAACCCCTCCCCCACAGACCCAAATCCATACCAGAAGAACCATCAAAAGTAGACCAAAACAAGAAGTAGAGCAAAATTAAACATTCACTTATATAACATTCAAAACTTACACTGTCAACTTCAAAAAAAAACTAAATCAAACCTAAACAACTACCAAATAGACAATTAAAACGACAATATTCAAAATTACATTTTACATTACAAACAACTAAAATTCAATCAAACCTGTAAAATAATTTGACCACTCCACTTGTACGTGTTTGATGTCTTCAGCAGTATAGGGTTGAGGGTCATCAAAAAGCTACAAATGAAAAAGAAGATAGTTTACGTGTATAATGAATAAATCAAATTGAAATATGATGGCAAAGTTTAAGAGGAAATCGTACCAGGTCAAAATTCACAACTTTCCCAGTTGTTATTATTTCATACATAAATCTTAACATATAATATCCGCATTCGATGAGGCCTTGTTGTTCATGACAATTCTGTTTTGAATGAGTGTAAATTCAATATATTATTTTTATGTAATAAATCAAAAAGTACAAATTATAAATGGAAATTTACCTTCACCTTTACATATTTGATCTTTGCATTTCTTTTCTTTGTGTTTTTTCGAAAGTAGGCCCATGCACTGTTAGAAAATAATACGAATGGGGTAAATTTAAAATTTATTATAATATATAAAACTATTGAGAAATTGAAACTTACTTTTCCAATATATTCTTAAAACTTGCCCGCACATCACCATGAACAGAGCATATCCAATAAAGAGCTTTCTCCCTTGGGAAAAAAATCCCTAACATCCAATGATTACTGATAAAAGGAAATTTAATGTTAGTGGTTTTTTATGTTAAAAGATAATTAACTATTTGAGAGAAATGTGTTTCATACCTCTCACAAAAAGGCATCATCCAACATTGTTGGATTATATTCTTTTCAAATCTTTCAGCAATATAAACCATTCTTTGTTCCTCAGTCAATGCACATGCTTCAGGGGAAATCAATTGCAGGTCCATGAATCCATATACTTCTGTCAGTTCATTCCTCTCACAAATTTTATAAAGATACCTAATACAAAACATATATAAGTATACATTTTTAATAAATATAACGCAGGGAAAAGGTGTTAAGACTTACATGGAAAAAATTTGCACCACATTGATGCCCAACTTATCTCCAGTAACAAGCTCCATGATATCAGATTTTGTAATCCCCACAGTTATTTCACGTCCACAAACATGAGATTCCATTGGAAAATCATAAAAACCCAATAACAAATGTGAATATCTTGACAATCTGTCAAGACCACTGGAATCTGTATCTGATGTCATAGCTTGTTGTCTTTGTTGTTGTCTATACAGTATTTCTTTACCTTTGAAGTATTCCTGTGAAAAAAAAATTGAGAATTATAGTAGTTTTCAAATGATAAAACAACTTTAATAAAAAAATAAAATAAAAGATATAACATTCATACCTCTATGGTAATGAGTCGAAGAAGTCTGGATGTCCAAACTAAAAAATGGCCGATACTCTGTCCAACTGTCGCCACCTCATCTGTAGGTATTGGTACCCTAGCTGATCTATCTATAATATCCTGTACAGTGACCCTCTGATTCTCTACCTCTAATTGTTGATGATGAACTGTATCTCCTATACAATATACCAACCCGTATGCTACTATATGATGTTGAGAATCATCAACATACAACTCGCAATATGTAGGAAGCTGCGGCGGAGGCTTAGGATAAAAAATGGGGTCCGCAGGCTGAGGTGGGGGAGTGGGAGCTACTGGCGGAGGTGGAGGATAAATAATGGGGTCTGCAGGGGGAGGTGGAGGAGTGGGAGCTGCAGTCTGAAATTGTCTTTGCATTTCTGCAAACATAGACTGCACCGAATCTCTAATCTTGTCTTCCATCGTCGCATTAATATTTTAAACTTCATCCTCCAAGGATTCTATTTTTTTTATAAACCCCCTCAATGTTAGAAGTTGAAGAACGTGGAAACACTTTTCTTACCGATACACCTGTCGGATATCCTCTTACACGACCAGGATGTTCGGGCCTTCCCAATGCTGCAAATAAAATATCTTCCCTCCCAGTAGCTGTAAATGTCCCCTCTGAACTTTGTTCCTCAAGAGAGTCCTGTATTAATTAATTGAACATTTCTGTAATGATTGAAACTTATATGAAGAAAAAAGTTAACTTAAATAAATTAAATAGATATATTACAATCCTTTCAGCTACGATTCTCAATTCTTCCGAAAGATATTTCCCTTTTTTCCCTTCCGATCTCTCTTCTATTTTTCATGTCTAGATGGAGGGGATGGAGGGGCCACCTCTCCAGAGCTTGAAGACTCAGCTCTTAGTTGTTGAAATTTTTCCGCTATCATTTTTTCTTCCAATAATGTATACCCTCCCCGAGATAAACTATGAGGGTATACATTTTTAGATTGGATATCCTGATGAGCTTTCCTTGTTTGCTGTAATTTAAGAATAAGAAATTATTAACAAAACATTAATAAAATCATTTATATAAGAAAGTATATAAAAGTTTACATTGCCCTTACCAGAAATGACTCTTTTTTCTACTTTCAAAAAACTGTCTCCATGTGTCTTCATCTATAAAAGGATATATACGACATGGATTGTCATGACTCTTATGACCATAAATGAAATCAGATGTGAGGGTTGATTTGAAATCCCTCCATCTCCTGGCAGCCAACGATAAGCATTTCTTCCTGACTCCTCCAGTGTCAGGAATATCAAATGTCATCTGATAAAGAAGAGGTTAAACATATTATATATACCAGAAACATTAAAAGAATGGTCAAACAATGACAAAAGATCTTACCAAAATCGTCTCCCACAACTGAGAGATAATCGCTTTATCCACACCTCTCCAATCATCATACAGAATGCTTACTTTGGTCTTAGCCTGATTTGCAACAAAACTCTTAAAATCTTTGGCATTCGGACCTCTAGGAATATCATCATCATCAAACTCAACTACTATCCTCTGATCCTGCGTACGGGCAAGTGATAATTTTGGTAAACTTGTGCAACCACGTTTACCAACCTTTGAACTCTTTGTCGTAATAGGAGCATGTGAATGTTCATCCCCAGAGGTATGACCAGCAATATGATCCTCCCCAGAATCATGTGGTTGATCATCTGAATGATCTGTCATTATCCTTCAAATCAAAAAAACAAACGTCAGTTCACAAATATACAAATTCAAATATTTTAATACTACTGTAATCAGAAAATAGAAAAGTGTACTAGGTTACATAATAGTAAACATTGGTAATATGGTAAGCATGTTAAACAATGGTAAAGATGGAAAAGATGGTCAAGATGGTCAAGATGGTCAAGATGGTAAAAAATGGAAAAAATGGTAAACCTGGTAAACATTGTAAACATGGTAAAGTAATTGTTAGTGAACAAATATACAAATTCAAATATTTTAATACTACTGTAATCAGAAAATAGAAAAGTGTACTAAGTTACATAATAGTAAACATTGGTAATATGGTAAGCATGTTAAACAATGGTAAAGATGGAAAAGATGGTCAAGATGGTCAAGATAGTAAAAATGGTAAAAATGGTAAACCTGGTAAACATTGTAAACATGGTAAAGTAATTGTCAGTGAACAAAAATAAGCATTTTAAAATTCATGTAATGGTTATAAACTGTTGGGTCGTAGAGGATGGAAAGAGGGGGGGTGAATTGCCTTTTCAAAAAATAATTAACAATTTAAAACAATTATCAATGCAGCGGAAATAAAAAAAGGCAAGACACAATTTGATAACGAAGTTCGGCTTAATTCCCAAGCCTACGTCTCCGCTCCCAACAAGAACCGTTGAGAGATTAATACGTCAGCTTGCTTTTTAATGGTTGTAGCAAGAAACCCACTAGCCGTTTTAAGGTAGGCTAGAACACCTTCGTACAGCTTGCTTTTTTATTATGGTTGTAGCAAGAAACCCACTAGCCGTTTTAAGGTAGGCTAGAACACCTTCGTACAGCTTGCTTTTTTATTATGGTTGTAGCAAGAAACCCAATTGAAAGAAAGAATGGAAATGAGAGGTTTGTTTTAATCCAAACCCAATGAAGAACTAAACAAATAAAATAATACAAACACACGGAAGCCTTGAGCGCCAAAAGTGTGTGAGCAGCTGATAGAGAGGGAGCTCAAGCTTCAAGGATGGCAATGGATCACAAGAGGCCTTGGAGATTTGTCGTTAGAGAGTCAAGACATCAAAATATATTTTGGTTGTGTTCCCGGCATCCATGGTTTCTTATTTATAGGAGAAATACCCATAAACACTTCAATATGGTCGTTGGAGGGCTTCCGGAGCCGTTGGGGGTCAAAAGTACAAGTCTGGTCAAAGCCCAACGGCTAGTTTGACTGGGCACACCGGCTGGCCGGTGGTGTCTCACCAGCTGGCTGGTGGTCCACCGGCTGGCCGGTGCTGAGCTACCGGCTGGCCGGTGGTCCAGACAGAGCAGGCTTTCTGTCTGGGTTCCACCGGCTGGCCGGTGGTCATCCACCGGTTGGTCGGTGTCACCAGGCAGTGGGCAAGCCTACTTCCTGGGTCCTCCGGCTGGCCGGTGGACAAGAACCGGTTGGCCGGTGCCCATACCGGCTGGCCGGTGCGCTAACACCGGCTGGCCGGTGGTCATCCACCGGTTGGCCGGTGTCACCAGGCAGTGGGCAAGACTACTGCCTGGGTCCTCCGGCTGGCCGGTGGGCAA
This sequence comes from Viscum album, assembly GCA_963277665.1. NCBI lineage: Eukaryota > Viridiplantae > Streptophyta > Magnoliopsida > Santalales > Viscaceae > Viscum > Viscum album. The sequence continues at coordinate 1,841,163,965 of OY728132.1, read as the reverse complement.
GAACCGGTTGGCCGGTAGACTCAGAGAGTCCACTATCAGCCTTCTTGGGCCAACTCCTGGGCAACCTTTTTCCTAGCATCAAAACACTTGAAAACAAGTTAGAACACGATGAGAGTGATTGTGGTCATTAAAATCCAAGAGAGAGGGGTACAACAATAAACATGATAAAGTAAACTAAACAAACTTAAAACAAACAATAACATATACTTATTTTATTTTAAAACATGTTTTAATAAATAAAAAACTTACAATATCTAACATTTATGGAAAAAATAAATGTAAACAAGAAATAAACATATGTTACCTGTAATTTTAGGAATGTACAGATGGATTTTTTTCCCAAATTCCTTCGTCGTGATCGTTCCTTAGGGCACAAACTATGTCTTCAACATGATCATCATTATGTTCTGTTAATATTTCCATTGAAGTAGGGATCTCACATAAATCAGCATATTCATCAAGTTCATCCTCACCAACATATTGTTTTTTCCCTTGTAAAACAACAGCCCACTGCATATCTGATTGATCTACTACATAAAAAATTTGTTTTTTCTTGGCTTTGTAATGTGAATCTGGAAGATCGTTATCTTTTGGAAGAATGTCTTTCATCAATTGTAGCAGCTCTGTAAAACTTCTGTCACCCCATCCATGCTTCGCCTTTAGGTTAATCAATCTTAACACCGCCGACAGAACCGTAAAATCTGTACAACCGGGATATAATGGTTTTTCAGCATCACCATATAGACGTGCAACTGTCGGTTCTATCTCAATTTGTTCTGCTACAATATCGCGAATCATTTCTTCAATTCCATCGGAGTTACCATCTTGCGAATCATCATCATCAGTGACATTCCGTCCAGTTTCACCATGCCAAATCCAATGGCTGTAACTCGGATTAAAACCATGACATATCAGATGATCTTTTATCTCTCTACTTTTCAACTTCTTCATATTCAAACATTTCAGGCATGGACAGAAAAAAAATGTCACTACTTGGAACATTTCGTTTTGCAAATTCCAAAAAGGCATCAACACCTTCCTCAAATTCATTACTCATTCGATGTTCCGTAATCCAACTTCGACTCATTATTACCTATAACAAATATCAACAAAAAATATATATTTTTAAGATAAGACAAAACATGTTTATATGAAAAAAATCATAATTTGAATGTAAAACAATTTAAAATATAAAACAAATCTTGAAAGTAGTAGTAGTTTTCATAAGTACCCAACACCAAATAGCTATACATCGTAAGTGTCATGTTAAAAATATGAATATAGACCATTTGTTTTATGTTTAATAATATTGTCATATTATCTGATCATTCTGATTATATATTAGAATTACTATATCCTTTTGATCTGATATATAATCTAAGGACATTAATATTTCTTTAGAAAAAGTAATTTTAATATCATGGTAAGGTAAAAAAAAGTATATTTCGAACTATATATATGTAATACCAATAAAAAAATACATATGTGTTTGGCCTGGGTTTCACAAATAAATCAACTCATCTCACAGATTAAATTTTTGAATCATCCTACATAATACTTATTTTTATAACTTAGGGAATGAAAATAATAAAAGTTTTGATTTATGATACTCATTATGGGTAAACATGATATATATAAATATAATATCTAATCTCATAAAAATATATCCATGGGGGTATAAGAGCATACACAAAGCACATGATCAAAAAGATAAGTGAAACAGTTCTATATAATCATAGATCATAAAACCTGAGTCCAAGTATAACAATTTTAGCATAACATAAGACATGATTTATATGATAGTGGGAACATGATTTAAAAAACCTTATTCACAAGATCACAACATTGGTATGTGTAATAACATAAGAGTGTGGCACAAACATAATCATATAAGTCATAACATATGTCAAGGGAAAACATAGTTTCATTCACCTCATATTGGGATATGTTAATCAGCTTTCCTATAATTTATTATAATATTTCTTACCAGGCACATCACATAACACATTGGACATGGTATAACCATCTGTATCCCATATTGATCTATGATATATAATGCATTGTCTAATGCATTAGAAGGATATTATGGACCCAAATGTCACATAATGACTAACCATATATATGGGTGAATCCTGATCATCAAATCATTTATAACACTTTCGTAGATCAATTAACTAACAAAAATGAAATGGGGGTCATAATTGTTTTTACAAAACATAATAATTATTAATACATAAAAATGTGTTTGGATGGTAAGATAAGATAATATACCTAATTCAATCTAATTATCATTAAATTATTTCTACCTAGATAGAAAAGACCTTTATAAAAAATATAATTTAACTTGAGAATGAAAAGAAAGTACCCTTTACCTTTTTTATAATGAAAAATCTGAAAAGGATGATAATAATATTTAGGTATTATAATTTTTTTATGAATTATTAATAATAAAAGAAATCACCTCACTTGGTTTTGTTGAAAATCGGACATACCATCGTATTCAAGAAATCAGATACACTTTGCATGAAAAAGTCCATCATTTTTAGGAGATGACTGAAAGAAGAAATGTATTATCAGATTCACCATGAGTCCAGAATGAAATATTTGATTTTAATAGGTATGAATTGATATTTTTATGAATGCAGATGAAAACAGATGATGGTTTTCTGATCTAGGAGTTCTAAAAATCATAATTTTTTGAAAAAATATTATGATGTAAGAATGTTGAATGAAATTTTAAGGATAGGTATTACCGATTGTACCTGGTCCAATTTCATTCATGAAAATAATTTTCTGGACAATCATATTGAAAATATGATTTTAAGAAAATAAGTAGTACCAATCTTCATCCAGAAAGACACATTCCAGCTAAGTAGGAAATAATAATGTTGCTGGAAGAATGGAACGTTACAGTACCACCCATTATTTTTCAGATTTTGCTGAAGCTAATCCACAATGTTTTAATAACCATTTGCGAGTTGAATGTTGCGAGTTGAATGAACATAATAACCATTTTCAATAAAAAAAATTCCATGAGATTCAAAAACGAACGAAAAGCACATCAAGAATCGAAACAAAAACGAACGAAATAAATTCGTGGAAGGCTTACTTGAATGTCGCGAGTTGAGATGATAGATCTGAGAGCAGTGAAGAAGATAAAAAATGAAGCCAAAATGAGTGTAATGCAGGCGATCGACGAGCCGATTAGGGTTTACCGCGCGAGAGAGAGACGAGCCGGCGACTGTCAATCAAAAAAATCGTAAATGACAGAACACGGGCTTTAATTTTTTTAAATGCTTTATAACGTCGGTTATTATATAACTGATGTTATAAACTATTTTTTAGCTTTTTTACGTCGGTTATCTTAAAACCGACGTAAAAAGGCTCCCGCGCTTTGGTTTTTTACGTCGGTTATTTGATAACCGACGTAAAAAACCCGCCGCGCATTGGTTTTTTACGTCGGTTATTTGATAACCGACGTAAAAACCCAACAGGCGCGATTTGTAACGTCGGTTATTAAAATAACCGACGTGAAAAATCTACTCGCCACATTGTTACGTCGGTTATATATAACCGACGTAAAAAATGGTGACGTAAAAAACGATTTCTGCACTAGTGGCTTAATTCAAAAGGGGGATTTTGAGTGTGTTTCCATGTGTAAAGCCTGGTGATACTCTTTTAGAATTGTTTTATAAAAAATTTCAAAGGGTTTATCAAATTATATCAATGGTGCGAAACTTGTTTGGACAAGGTTTTGGTGTGCATAATATTTCAAAATGGCATTTGGATGTGCAAATGGTGGTTATGTGTGTGTAAGTACCTTATTTAGCTTTTATGCATTAATGTGACATGTGACATGAACTTGGATTTTTAAAAGTGACATTGATGGTGTAAATGGTATCTTGGAATGTGTGGTGTCTTAGCCTGGCTGTTTATGTGATGTGAACTTGGAACTTGTTTGAGCACAAAGCGGGAAGCACAAATGGCTAGGAAGGTGGACTAGACTAGTGGGCTAGTGATCTGAGGGTAGCTTCGACCTTGTTTCACTTAGCAGGATCGACGAATGAAACACTAACTAAACATATGAATGACTGGGGATTGTGGTTTCTAAGACACGTTTTATGAGGTTCGTGGTTTCTAATCCATGTTTGCTGAGGGTTATGGTTTCTAAGCCACGTTTCACTGAGACACGAAGATCTAAGGACTCACGCTAGCTAACACCCACGAGTCCTCTCCCGTATTTGGTGCTCCTTGTTTACTTTACGCTCACTGACATGACACTTGGGTTATCTTAAAAGTAAGTGTGCATTTGTGTTTTAATTTAAGTTGTTTCCTTAAATTGTTTTTATTAAAACACCTTTCATTAAAAAATGTTTTCTTTAAAAACTATTCAAGCATTTACTTCCTTTTTATTTATTTAATGGGAAAATGTATTCATCATTTAATGGTTATGCGTGGAATCTTTTTATTCTGGTGGCATCCTATTTGGCCTTTGGCTCACACCTTGCATACACCTTTGGGTGTATGTAGGCCTTGTTCTTTGTGTGTTCTCAGGTTGAGGCTTCGGGCTTAGCGAAGGAGGTTCGGGTTGTTGATGGTCTTCGCGTGTAGGTTGGTGTTAGTAGCTTGGGGTTGTGGATTTTCATGTTTCTTGGAGGTTGGTATTGGAGTTTTAGTTTTCTATATTTGTTTCGGTTCCCTTTGATTTTTTAGTTGAGTTGTAGACTTTAAATCTGATTATATTTTAAAGGCATGTTTGGTTGTCTATTTCCAGTTTCAGTTTATTTATCTTGTCAGTGGTTTTGTGTTTATTATTCTGGGTAAATCGTTCTCATGTATTGTTTTGATACCCGGGCACTTATGTCAGCCCATTGGGATCGAGAACACCCTCCAGGTCTTACCGCGGATCGGGTCGAACACCGGGTTGGATGGAAACCCGGCCCAGTTCGTGACAGTGGGTCCCCCATATCATTCGTGCAGTTGGAGATGAATCTCCCCTGTCATTCCAGGGTGCGGGCCCTCTATACACATTGTAAAGACTGAGTAGTAATTCTCTATCATACCAGGGTGCGGGTCCAATATCCGGGGAGTGGTACTCCCTTGTCATACCATGGTGCGGGTCCTCCATACGTTGTGATCAGGTAGAGTAGTGCTCCCCTGTCGTACCAGGGTGTGGGTCATCTACCCACAAAGTGGTACTCTTCTATCATACCAGGGTGTGGGTCCTCTATTCTAGGGGTCAGTACTCCCTTTCTGTGTTAGGGTGTGGGTTCCCCATTGCGATTATACAGGTAGAGTGCTAATCCCATGTCGTGTCAGGGTGTGGGTCCTCTGTCTACAAAGTTGTGCTCCCTTGGTGTGTCAGGGTGCAGTTCCTATGTCTACGGAGTTTTACTCCCTTGTCGAGTTAGGGTGCAGGTCCTCTATCTTCAGAGTGGTACTCCCCTATCTTCAAGTAGCGATAGGGAGCGGGTCCTCCACTAGAGTAGGAGATCCCTCAGCTGAGGAGAACAGTTATGAGGAGCGAGCCCCTACACTTATTATGTGAGATACTTGGTTATGAGTTAGATCTCCCTTGACGCGGTGAGGTGTAGGCCTCTCCCTAAGGGTTCTATAGAGGTTTCGTGAGTTGGTTAGGATCTAGTACTCCCTCAGCTGCAGGGTAACAACAAGGTGTGGATCCCTCCTTACTCTTTCTTTAGAGAGGATGCACGTGGTGCATGATCTGGAGCAGTGCTCCCTCAACTATATACAGTGGTGAGGGGTGGGCCTCTCCACTTGGGTTCATGTGAGCTTGTACAAGGTGACAAATAGTAGTGATATGACCTCTGGTGTTGGGCACTAGAGTTTGACCAAGTGAGTGGTTCCCAATAGAATGTGTTCTCTCTGATGTGTCGTCAGGAATTGTAGGGTTGTTCCTGATGGAGTGTGTAGTACCCATGGTTTGAGGTATGTGGCCTTTGTTTATGCATTTTTATGTGTTTAAAGTGCATGGGATGAGTTGGGAAGAGGTTGGGAGATTTTGGAATGGTTTTGGATGAGTTTGGAGGCCTTTAAAGGGGTGCACGGTTTGAGCACAGTTAGTGGAAACCGTGCGGGTTCTCCAGGAAACCGTGCAGGGTAAACAGTAGGTTTCGCACGGCTTGCACACAGTTTTTCAAACCGTGCGAGGCAACCGTGTGGACCCTTGCTCCCGAGGCAGTAGCGTGCACACAGTTAATGCACGGTTTTCCAAACCGTGCGGGCTAACCGTGCGGCCACTTAAAAAATAGGGTTATAAGTTCTGGGATCCCTCGGGCTTAACCTATTTCATTCCAAACTTCCTCCCACTCATGGCTCACTCGGGTTATTTGGTTCTCCGGGGGTGGAGGAGCTTTCCCACTCATTTTGGAAGCATTTTGAAGAGGTTTATTGGCAGATTGAAGGTGGTTTCTCCCGGGTAAGTCACTCCTCATGGTTTCTTTGTGTTTTCCTCTAGATCTACATCCCTATCTTTCTTGTTTTTCTATATTTACACTTTTTTTATGTAGATATAGGGTTGTGGTTGCCTTGGATGATGTTTTTAAGGCTTATGGATGCTAGGGAAAGGGATCTAGAGAGGTTTCAGTGGTGCGTTCGCCAGATTTGAGGCGCGGTTGTTCGTGGGTCGATTTCTCGGGAACCCTAATGGTAGGTGGCTTCTCTCTCAACTCCACTTGGTTAGAGCTAATGGTTTTAGTTACAATTAATTTGTTGTGCTTGAAATTAATTGTGTTTTGATGTGTGAAATTGATTAGAAATCCCTTGGGTGATGTTTTGGGGAATTTTGGGAAAAGGAGAGTTTTGTGGTGAAATGCTATTGTTGTGGATTTTAAAATGGAGATTTTAAAATGGGATGCTATGGTTGATTTGTGAAAATGATTGATGGAAATGGTTTTCAATAAAAAGGGTTGTTTTATTGAAATGTTTTTTGGCATGGAAAATGGTTTTCAATAAATGGATGATTTATTGAAATGGATTGATATGCAATGGAATTGGTTGATTGCATGTGGTTGTGACCTTGGTGGGTTGTATGCTTGGCATTAGCTTGTTTTGAATGTTGTGTGGAAGTGGCGAGAAGTACCACTATAAAAAGGGGATAGATAGTGGACGGAAGGGCCACCATCAAGGATAAGTGGACGGGAAGTGCCGCTTGGTGTGAATGGGTGAACGGGTTGGACGGAAGCTCCACCGTTTGGTTGTTTGGTTGTTTTGGTTGTTTGTTGTGCATTGCTTTACAAGATGGAAGTTGTTGTGCTAACGTGTAAATGATGAGATGGCTTGTGGCATGTTTGGTTGGCCTTCCCTTGGTTGCTTGGTTTGGGTGTAATGGCTTGGTAAGGGCATGTTTGGCTTATGAAAATGGTTGCACTTGTGATTAAATTTATATAAACTGTTTTATATAAATGTGCTAACGGTTTTATCATAGTGGCATGTGTAGGGAAGTCATTTGGGGAAATCCTACTGAGTTTTAGTACTCACCCCCTGCTTTGGCACTGTGGTGTCTTTGCAGATGTTGTGTACCGTGACGTGGGCAAAGGTAAGGCATCACCCTCCTTTAGTGGAGCATTGTGATCCCTTAGTGGAGCTTGGAGCTTGGAGCTTGGCGTGGAGTTGTGGTGGTGTCATGGCTTGTGGTGTTTGGTTGTTTAGTTTCCACAGTGTACTCTGATGTTGTGTGGACATGTCTAGTTGTATTGGTTTTGAGTTGTGTTGCGGAACAACTTGGTTGATTTATGGGAATGCATAGTTGGGTAATTGAATTGACATGAATCATATAGTGGTTGTTAGTGGATGGTTTGGTTGGTTTAGTGTTAAGGGAAAATCGTTCCCCAACTTGATCTTGAAGCCCTCGGTATTTATTGCCAGCCTTTGGCGTCTTGGGAACGTCACTTAAGGCCAAGTAGCCCTCACCGCCTCTTCAAGCCAATGAGGTAGGGGCGGGGTGTTACAGAGTGTATCTCTCGGATGAGTGCCATCTGGGATGGCTGAACTCGTGGGGTGTGTTTTCCTAGGTGCGTGTTACCATTGAGCCTCAAGCAGAATCTTGTAGCTTTTTATGAGGTCAGAACCTCATGAGGCTTGGAGTCTGAGACAAGTATGTCTAGATGATTCTGGGAGTCCTTACAGGTTATCACGTATCTTGGTTGACATACCATGTGGACTGAGCTGACTGGTCATGTATAGCTGAGGATGGTCGAGATGGAGTTTCTCTCTTGTTGGGTTCCCTCTGGCTGGGTCAAGCAGATTGTTGTCTTTCAGTTGCTCCTTTTTCTTTTAGGTTTTGGGGTGCCTACTAAGAATTGTTATACTCACCCATGCACGGGTTTTACCCGCACATGTTGTACCTTGTGCAAACTATAGGTTTTTCGACAAAATCCTAGGATGACCCAAGGTAGGTAGAGCTTAGTGAGCTAGACCGACTGAGGTGTTTTCCAGTGCTTGGCCGAGGAGCCTTTTGGCAGTTGCATTTGACAACGATCTCCTCATTCAAAGCAGGTTGGACGCTTTTTACAGTTTTGGTGGGCTTGTATTTTTCCCTTTTTACACGTTTAGTACTCCTATTGTACTTTGGTTGTGGGATAAATGTATGCATGTATTTCTTTTCGGTTTGTTTTATCACTGCACTATTGCGTGGAGATGTTTGTGGGTGCGTGTGTACAGGTATCTCAGGCTAAAGCCTCCCATTTGAGAGATATGCCTACTTGGCGTTGGTCGTCGTCCTCTAACCTATGGAGGCGGGCTTGGGGAGTTGCGGCTCGGGCCCCATTGGGTCGGGTCGTGATAGCAACTCTCGTGAGTTACATCTTATGTAACATCTCTTTAATGATAGAAAATGCAGAATACAATATCGAACTTCAACAATTAACGTTTGGTCATTGCTTCAATCATAGACAATAGCATGTATACCATGCCTTAAGATATGGAAAATTGTGCACTACGACATGCATGGGCAGTGACACCTTACGATATGCCCAGTCATATTTCATGACTTTCCAAAGGAGAAATAACATGATTACATGCTTTGGGATATCTCCATATCGTATAATACAACATGGTCAATTGAATTGCATGCAAAAGGGCTTTAGGGCATATCTCTTTCAACTTAATCTATCTGGTGTGATCTAACGGACATGATTAAATTTGGATAAAATACGCCTCTTCATAATATGTGTTTATATAATCTAAAAGGGCATGATAACTTATCCAGAGGGATACTTCTATACCTATAAAATGGAGGGCTCATCGGATTGACAAATCATTCCAGAATCATCTTATAAATCTAGATTCATTCTCTTGTCTTCCACAAGCATCAAATAGATTTTGTTGGTGCGCAACAACAGTATTCTTCAATTATTCTCTTATTTCCAAAGGTTCTTCAAGGTTTTATCTCCACTAAGTATTAGTGTTAAGTAATGAACCATCATTGTATGCTAAATGAGATTCGCGTACAGCTCATAGAATTATCGATATGGTGGGGATGAATATACTCATAAGAAAAGTGACGTTGTAGCATGCCTCGATGGTCTCTATCTATTGTCATCCAATTTGAGTTTTTCATTCCCTTATTACCCACCCAAATTATTCCCAACAATATATATATATGTGTGTGTGTGTGCGCGCGCGCGCATGAATGTATGTATGTATGCATGCATGCATGCATGTATCCTCATCTATATGAAAATAATTAATTGCACCTCTTTGATCATTAGAGTTTCCATGTGCCATGTTTTCCAGGACGATGACGTGAGTGGGGTTTTTACACTGCCAGTTATGTTTTGTGTGTAACTAGATGTTTATAATGATGATTTCATATCAATATGGTGTCCTTAATGGTCTATATGCATCAAATGATGTGATACAATATGTGGCCGGCATGTTGATGTCTTATTTTCAATATGATGCAGTATGTGATTGAACTTATTAATCTTATAGGGTCATGATTAGACCAACTAAGAATACTGCAAGCCTACAAGGTGGCTTACATATTGACGTGACATACATTTTTAATGTTTATTTTATATATATAAAAATTCAAATTTTAAAATTGATTTGAAAAATATTCATTAAACAAAGAAAAGGAAAAAATGTGCGGGTTGAACCGTTAGATCGCGGGTCCAACTACGGTAGTGTTTGGACCTATAGTTTATGGCCTTAATAAAATTTGGACCAAGCCAGTGTGGTCTGCAAAAGGCAAGACTCGTGTGGACTAAGTCGTGGCTCGGCCCAGCCCGTTCAATTAACATGTGTCCAAACATGCGTTTGTTTAAAACAACTTTTTTTAAATTATAATTCCATTTTAGTCGCTCTACGGGGAGCACCTTAGTGGTTGCGTCCATGTGGTGATATTTTGGAGGTATTGGTTTCAAGGCTCCGGTACACATTTTAGTGTAGATTTTGATTGTTTATCCTCCTCCCGCTGATGTAATAAATATAATTCCATTTTAGTTAAAATTAGGTTTTGGGTTTGGTGCTAAAGCCTCCCCACATGGAAAAATATCAAGATATTATATATAAAGAGAACCTTCTCAAAAGGTCAAAGGAAACCTGCCCCTTGGAATTTCCACTACAAAACTACTACCAAAGTTGGATGGACGTGTCATTTTCGGTGGGCCATGATTGGTCAAAGTGAGGAACCCCAAGCGGCTCGAATGGCCCAAAATGATATCTCAACCACGCACCCGACCGACCCCTCCCACGATTTAAATACTTTTTTTTTAAATAATAATTTATCATGCCGGTAGATTAAGTGTTTGTGACTTTTCATATGATCACTGGATCTAGAATCGGAAATTGAATTAATTTAATTTAAAACTTAATTTCCCATTATTTATTCAATTTTTTGCGTTACTAATTCACGGTACAAAATTATATATATATATAATTCAGCATTATATAATTTCAATGTATTGATAAGTGACCAAGTTTTTGGAGATCCGATCGGACCAATACTTAGATTCGTAAAGGCAAAAAAAAAAAAAAAAAAACAAACAAACATGAAAATGGGGAGTTTTTTTTCCTAGTTTTTTCGGGAAAAAAAAACTGAAAATTGGTATAAGTTTTAAAAAAAATAAAACTAAACTAAAAAAACGTTCAAGACTCTCACGTCTCTGCCATTTTTTGACGCAGTCCAAGGGTGTGAGTTTTTGAATATGGCCTAAGACTCCCACCTTCCATTTAAACAAAAATAAAAAATTTAAACTGTTTTTTCATAAATTAATTATTTAGAAATAATTATTAGTAATTAATAATTATGATTTAGAATTAATTATAAGTAAATAAATAATTATTAGTAAATAATTATTTATTTTTCAGTTTTAAATATACATATAAATACAATGATAAATAATTATTTAGAAAAAATAATAATAATTTAAAAATAACTATTGTTAATAATTGTTTTGTATTTTCATAGTAACAAATTTTGAATTTTAAAAAGTAATATATAGTAATAGTAATTTAAATTGTAATAATTATTAGTAACTAATTATTTGTAACTTATAATCATTAATTATAAACAATTAAATAGTAATTATTTATAATTATTATTAATAATGATCACTTAATACATAATTAATAAAAAATAATTATAACTTAAATAATATCTATTTCTTAATAAATATTATTTGATAATTAATATTTTTTATTTATTAGTATTGAATAATTGAAAATCTTTAATACTTATTATAAATACATAATAAATATTGTTATTGGAGTTATTATTAATTAGTTTTATTTATTTACTGATTATTAATGAATGACTTATTGCAATTATTTATATTTAATTAATTACTAATTATTCTTAATTTTTATTAATTAATAACTATTACTTATGAATTATTTTTACAAAAATCCGATTCCAAAATAATTATAGCAATTATAAAACAAAATAATTTTATTTGTATATATTCACAAAAAATTATGAATAAATGGTCTGGTTAAAATTTGAATATTTTTTGAAATTGCATTTTTTTGAAATATAATTGTGACATTTAATTAGTTGATTAATGCTTGTATAATAATTTGAGCATTTTCAATATCGAGCACTCAATATAATTTCAAATAATTTAAGTCAATAGAAAACATATAAATCAATGAGTACAATTATTTTTTATCAATGTCTATGATGAGGTCTTGTTCCATAGTTCGGAGTGCAAAAGAGACGTATGTATCGAGATTGTCGACCTCTGTGATGCGGTGGAGTCTAATGAGCTGGATGAGGATCTTCATCAAGTCCATGAACATCAATTGCTAGCTGCTCTATCCATGAATCATCGGGAGGAGGTGTCACCAGGATGTCGAGATGTGTACGTGATCCTTCTCTCACTGCGTAAGTGGAAGGAAATGACATCCGATGAGGGAGTTATATGACCCATGAAGGCTCGGTTATAAAAGACGAAGACATAGGAAATGACTCCTGATATGAGCTCAAATATGCTATATCGAGAGAAAACTGTGGATATGCTGACAATAGAAATGGATATCATTATTGCAGGCACACATCCACAATCGGATGAGGCTCGTCTGTTGGACGTGATGCCTCTTCCCATGGAACATGTGATGCCTCACGTGTAGCCTGACGTGGTCTATGTTATCATCATCACAACTCGTCAACACTAACAACTCTTGGAGGGGGTTCTTGAGCAGGAACCTCAACTTGCTGAGGTGGATGATTGAACATACTGTCGTGTAGAATATGATACGCTAACATTATGTCTCGTGCTGCAACATTGTACGTAGTCCGACTAAATACCTCACTCTCCCCAGGATCAAACATGTGGATAATATGCTCTATTCAATCCTGCTATAAAGAGATTCAAACTAAAGTAAAACATGTACATCAAATTAACCAATGTAATGTTATTGACTTGCTAGATCCGGAAGCCCTATGTCGTGTGGTGTAAGATATAGTATTGACTTCAGTCAATACCATGCCACATACTCAAGCTGTTCTGAAAAATGAACACGCATTATAGGCTTGCACTAAAATGACGCGTGTTGTCGTCTCCATATGACGGCAACACACATTGTACGTTTGTCCCAAATGAACACGCGTGTTGTCGACATATGAAAAATGAACACGCATTGTACGTTTGTCCCAAATGTCGACATATGACGCGTGTTGCCGTCTTCTGTCGATTGTTGGATGTGCACTAAAATGTACATGTATGAGATGAATGAAGTGTGTGTGTGTGTGTATATATATATAATTTTTTTGAATGGTTTATTCGTTAGTTACAATTCATTATGAATGGATTAAAGACTTTACATTAAATTAATTGAAAACATTTAATGAATTATACCCTAATAGTGAGAAACGCATACGACACATACAATGCGTTATGAATTAGAGGAACCTCGAGCTTCGACTATATATGAGGATGGGATCCTATCCTGTTCGTAGTACGGTGTGTACGAGTCTTTGCTAAACTCTCTTCCTCCAGAAACTCCTTTTATCTTTTTGAGAATGCACTAGCACCCCTTCGGTTTTTAGGTATCCTCGCGATACGATCGTGGATCCATTGGACGATGTATCACCTCAGAGGTAGTGTGCATTTGTTCACTGCTCCTTATGATCTTCATTAACCATTATTCTTCAAAGGATGAAGATGGACGCCGCAACATACAAATACCTGATACTATATTTTATAGTATTATTTTCACATTGATTCTTGAAGATAGATCTATCTGTGTCGTGGGTTGTCTTCCGCTGCAAATGACCATTAGATGATCATACGAAACCCATCAGTGGTATCAAAGGAGACGTTAAAGGGTTAACCGATTCCTAGGAACTCTCACGCATGAACGGTGACCAAGTGTGGCTCTCCACTCAGGAGCTCCATTGTGATGCAAAGAGTTGGGGCAATGGAGTTATTCAATGAGTTCATATGAATGTCATGTTGGACATGTTCATACGAGGAATAGTGATTCTACCACCTATTAGTGGTATCAGAGCTAGGTTCTTCAAGTTTTTAACGAGTTTTGATCACTGGTTTTTGAAGGAAAAATGAAAAACAGTGTTTTCGAAAAACTGGTGGAGGATTATAAACCCTTATGCAAGCTGCGTAAGGGTAAATTTGATTTACCCTTACATAGGCTAGCTACGTAAAGGTAATACCCTTACGCCTAAGTTTTGTGTAAGGGAAACCTCTTTGTTACTATGTGTTAAACAAAGGTAGTACCCTTACACCGAAGGTATATGTAAGGGTGACCTCAGTATTACCTTTGCACAAATGGGTTGCATAAAGGCAATACCCTTATACAACAGTGTTGTGTAAGGGTAATATCCCTTATACCCTTATGTAGTGTGAAGTGCATAGAGGAAATCTTTATATTACATTTACGCATCACATAAATCCTAAGTTGCGTAAAGCTAAAGAGTTACTTACCACTACGTAGAGGGTTCCAGATGTTCCGCGTAAGGGTAATGGGAGGATACCCTTCCGCGAGATAAGAATTCTACATAAGGGTAAAGAAGAACTATATTTAAAAATTGTTTTTAAATATTAAGTGGTTTTATGGTTTATAGACTATTTATAAATCATAATAAAAGGTATTTTGGGATATTTAAATTTATAAGGATTTTATAAATAAATAAATTAATTATAAATTGTTTATAATTAATTAAATAAATGTTTATGAAACATTTTCCTCAAATATTGAAGTTTAATATTTAAAATACCTTTTAACAAATTAAATGGTATACCTTATGATCTATAAATAAAATGTTTATTTATAAATCATAAGAGGTGATTTATAAAGTGTTTGTAAATTACCAAATATATGATATTTAGATTATATAAAATATTTATATAATAGATATTGAATTACAAAATGTTTATAGTTCATGAAACATCATATAAATGCCATTTAATATAAAATATGAAGGGGTTCATATTGAAATGAATATAAAATGTTTATATTCTTTCTAAATTATAAAATGTTTATAGTTAACATTTGATTATGAATAGATCATAAATGTCTCATGTTTTGGAAAATAAATAAATTGTTTATTTATTTGTTAAATTTACTTGATATTCATGTTTAGTAAATTGTGTATGCTAATTTACATGATAAATTGCTTCTAGGATAAGACCTTACATATCATGCTAGGTTTGGTATCATAAAATTTAGCTTCCATTTACCTTGACCTTGATTTTTAATTTTAGTTACGAGTTTGAGAATAGTTGTTGGGCATAGTTTGTTCATATTAGGAGTTAGAGTTTTCATGAATTGAATTCTCTCTTTAGTAAAGTCTCCCTGGAGGGACTTGAGGTTGGACCACCTACTTTCCTAGAGGCTTGCTTTGGCTTGGAAAGTGAATGAGGTTGGCTATCTGTCACTCCAGGCTTACTTATGTAAAGTTTTTCAATTTCATATAACTCTATGAATTTACATGAAGTGTTCATGTACCTTTTATATATGATATATTTGTATATGTATGAATATACTTGGATTCTATTTTCAGGTGATTAACATAGACTTGTGAGTTGTGTAAAGAGTTACACATTAATGTGGTGTGAACACATTAATTTGGTGGTTGGAATAGGGATTTCTAAAACTAAATTAGAAGCATGAATACACAAAAAGAAATAAAGCATGAGAATATAATGATTACCTAAGATTCAATATTTATGAATTTAATATGCATATGATGTATATTAAATTGGTGAGACCTTAAATGAAAAACTCTCAAATACTAAGTGTGAGATTCCTTTCAAACTGGCACTTTTCAAGACCTCGATCATTCAATTGGGTATTATTGAGTTCAACACGAGTACCCTTGGATTATCTTGTGCAAGATAAGAAAACTATAAGTAACTTGAGACTTTCATGTTGGTTATTGTCGTGATCACCAGAAGTATCCCTTGATTGTCCTTAGTTGGCTTATTCTTGGCGTTTTCTTTGGGTTATACTAGTTGGGAAGCCCTAACGATTATGATACCAAAGGAGTAGAGTTGAATAAATCCATATAATGGATTTGGATAAGTGGTTATCCCCCCAACTATCCAAGAATCATAACTATTATGATTGGAATGATTCTCTGCCTAAATAATCATGTATTTCTTGTGAGATAACTAATGCAAGTTATGGTGAAATATGGATCTTGGCTCACTAAATGGATATGATGTATGAGGTCATGTTTTTTAGTGGGATATTTTTTATTTAATGCTCTCAATGAAAATATATAATACATGATACTCACTTACTAATATGACTTTGTTATAGATTACGATATACTTCACACTAATCATATTGAAATCATTAATAGGAATGACCTATAAAACAATTAAAGATTGGTATCTAGGATTGAGAAGTGTTCTCAAGGAGAAACATTCCGAATAACCAAATTTGAATGTTATAGAAATCAATTTCTCAAACTCCGAATCGTGGGTATTAGATATTGGGTGTGCGTTACACATTTGTGCTGAAAAACATAGACCCAGAGATAGAAGGAAATTGATAAAGGGTGAAGTGGATCTTCTTATCGACAATAGATATATTTTTTTGAATTATAGGTCAAAACTTGTGATCAAATTTTACTAAGTGAATTGATCCTAGAATTAAAAAACTATTATTATGTTCTTTCCATAAACATGAATTTGATTTCTATATCTTGTTTGGACAAGAGGAGATTTTCATTAATTATTAAGAACAAAAATTTTTCTATATATAAAAATGAAATATTTTATGTCATTTGGAATATAATGAATGGCTTATATATTCTTGATATGAATATTCCTATTTATAACATTCAGAATAAGAAGTTTAGGGTTGATTCTCATCCCACTCACCTTTGGAATTATTGCCTTGGAAATATAAATGAGAAAAGCATTCAAAGACTCTATGAAGATGGATTATTGAACTCATTAAATTATGAATTGTTTGATACATACAAATATTTTTTATTGGAAAAAATGAAAAATTATTCTTTTAAGAGAAAAGGTGAGAGGGCTAGTGTACCAATGAGTATACAATAAAATGGTGGTATTAGGTACTTCGTTACTTTTACTGATGAATTTAGTCAGTATGGGTATGAGTTTCTAATGAAACACAAGTATGAAAATTTTCAATAGTTCAAAGAGTTTCCTAATGAAGTAAAAAACCAATTGGGAAAAAAATATTAAAGTCCTCAGATTGGATTGGGGTGGTGAATACTTATTCCAAGAATTCATATCTCATCTGAGAGATTGTGGAATTCTTCCAAAACTCATTCCTATCTGAACACCAAAATAGAATGGTGTTTCTAAAAGGAGGAATCACACCTTGTTAAACATGGTTCGATTAATGATGAGTTTATGTGACCTTAATATCTCATTTTGGGGTTATGCTCTGGAGACTGCTACATTCTTACTTAACTGCATTCTATCTAAAGTAGTCATAATGACACCATATGAGATATAGATTGGGGAACACCCCATATTGTATTTTATGAGTATTTGGGGTTGTGAAGCATTTTTATGATGATTGTATTCTGAAAAATTTAACTCTAAGTATGATAAATTCTTATTTTTGGGTTATCCAAATGAAATTATGGGATATTATTTCTATAATCCTACCAAGCAAAAAGTGTTTATGGATCAACGAGGTGTTTTACTTGAGAAGGAATACATGATTCGAGGTGTCATTGGGAGGAATGTTGAATGTAGATAAGTTCAATACCAACAAATAGGAAGTTTTCTTGAGATGGATGTTGATATGGTTCCACAAAGAGTTGTGGAAGAAGAACCGACTCAAGTTATAAAAGAACCTCAAAGGTTTGGTAGGATTCATTAGGAACCTGAGAGATATGGATTTCTCATAGTTAATGATGATGAAGTAACATTCATATGAGATAAATATACTTCCTACCAAGAGTTCATTGGGATTTCAGATTCCAATAAATGGTTAAAATACATAGAATTTGGGATGGACTCCATGTACACTAACTGGGTTTGGAACTTAGTGGATGCACCTGAAGGGGTGTGACCCATCGGGTAAAAGTGGGTAATCTGTAAGAATAATGACATAGATGGTAGAGTGTCTACCTAAAAATAAATCATGGTAGTAAAGGTTTAAAAAAAGTTTACGATATTGAATATGAATATACCTTTTCACTTGTTGCGATGATAAAGTTTGTTCATATTTTACTATCCATAACAAATCATTATGATTACGAGATATATCAGATGGATGTCAAAACTGCATTCCTTAATGAGAATTTATCTGAGGATGTGTATATGGTATGACCCGAGGGTTTTGAAGTTCTAAATGTTAATGTTAAGGTCTTCAAGTTGTAATGGTCCATTTATGGACTAAAGAAAGCTTCTCAGAGTTGGAATATCTGGTTTGATGATGCAATCAAAGAGTTTGGTTTCATTAAGAATGAAGATGATTCCTATGTATAAAAGAAACTTAGTGGGATTATAGTAGTATTTCTAATAATATATGTAGATGGCATACTTATGATTGGAAATGGATTCTCAAAACTTCACTCTGTGAAGATATGGCTGTGTAAATGTTTCTCAATGAAAGACATGGGTGAAGCAGCTTACATAATCAGTATGAGGATCTAAATAGATAGATCTAAGAAGTTGTTTAGATTGAGTCATAACACATATATTGGTAAATTGTTAAAGTGATTGAGCATAGATAAATACAAGAAGGGGTCTTTATTTGTGTTTTATGGCACAAATATTAGTAAGATTTATGATCCTTATAAAGAGTTAAAAAGGATGGATAGGATTCCTTATGCATCCACTATAGGATCTATCATGTATGTCATGTTATGTACTAGACCTGATGTCTCATATTCTTTGAGCATAAAAAGTAGATACCAACCCAATACTAGAAAGAGTCACTGAATTATTGTAAAGAACATCCTTAAGTATTTGAGAAGGACTAAGGATATGTTATTTGTCTTTGGAGGAGAGGATGAGCTCTGTGGAAAGGGTTACATAGATGCTAGTTTCAAATCCAAAAAAAGATGATATGAAATCTCAACATGGATTCATGATTCTCCAAAATGTTGGGGCAATTAGTTAGAAAAGTTTCAAACAATCCACCATTGAGGACTTGAAAATATAGGCACAATACATCACTATATTAGATGATAAAATGAATAATTTTGGATTAAGAAGTTCATTTCTGAACTTGGAGTGGTTCTTAACATAAAGGGATAAATTGAGCTATGTTGTGACAAAAATGGAACTATTTCTTAGGACAAGTAACCCCAATATCTTAAAAGGACCAAACATATCCTTTTCAAATAGAATCTCATATGGGTGATTGTTGAGAGGGGCAATGTAAAGATCAGTTGGGTGGATATTCATGAGAATGTAGCAGATCCATTGAAGAAACCATTACCACATCAACAACATGAGGTTCATGTAGAATATATATGTGTTAGACACATGATAGTTTGGTTGTAAGGGTTGAGAATGTATCATTTTATTATAATAAAGTAAATCTCCACTTATCATTCATTTATGTTTACTGCAATTAATTTTATAGTAACAGTCAAATGATAATATCCCCTCAAAGTATGACATTGAGTTTTTGATAAAAGATGATCATTATAAAATATTATGGGTTTTAATGATATGAAAAGGTTAACATGAATATAATCTCATATTCATTTAAAATAGTTGTATATGAGATATGAAGAATAGTTTAATGAGTTAATAAGTAGAGACTTATTACTCAGATTGATCTGCTAAAGTATATCTCATGGAATGTTATACAGTCCTCGATATACTTAGGGGTGCATACTTATAATAATTAATTTTTAACTAAGGTTATAGAGATACCAAGAATTAGAACCTTTATACTTTGATATCCTACTTACACAAGTCTACATGTTGAATTATCTACTACTGGGGTGGTTTGTTATGTTGTTGATCATGTCGTTGGTTGGAGTTCAACCAAGATGGGATCTATCCACTTGTATAAAAAGTTAAAGAAATATATACCTTGATTTAATTAGAATAAGGAAATGTATATCCATGCTTAGTTGTTTTACATATGATGATTTCAAATAATCAAATGAATGTCATGTTATGTATTCATCGGTTTGGTCAGTCTTTTTCGGAGAATCAAGAAATGATGAAATTCCAATACAAGATTTAAATGTTTCATGTCTAGTGGTTTCTCAATGTCATGGAAAAAGGGATTATATAGGTATACATATGATTCATATAATACATCTTGTGGTGGACATGTTCGTATAGAGATATGGGTTTGTTTGATGGAGATCAAACCATACCCCTTAGTATCTTGAGTATAATTGATGCTTTTCTAGAGGACACTCTTTTCTTATATCTATGAAACAGGGATTTCATAGTTGTTTTCAATGCTACTAAGGCCCATAGGGTCACACAATTATACCCTTGGATAAGGATATTTTTTTTGACAAAATTTTTGTTCAAAATGAAGATATTTTGATGAAAAATCATACCCAAAAGAGTTTGGATGGATTCACAATGAGATGTGAAGTTTTTTTATAAAGTCCTAATAGGATTTTAGTGCAAGTGGTAGATTGTTGGATGTGCACTAAAATGTACATGCATGGGATGCATGAGGTTTATATATAATATATGATATTATATATATAGTATAGATTTAATATTTTCATATGATGAAGGTATTTTTGATGCATATGATGCATGAATATTATATATATATATATGATATATATATATATATATATATTATTTTTCCTGAATTCTTTATTCATTAGTTAAAATCCATTATGAATGGAATAAAGGCTTTGAATTATATTCATTGAAAGTGTTTAATGAATTATACCCCAATAATTATAAATTCATATGATGAATTATGAATTGGAGGAGCCTCATGCTTCGACTATATAAGAGGATGAGATCCTCTCATGTTGGTAGTGCGATGTGCATGAGCCTTTGCTAAACTCTCTTCCTCCAAAAACTCTATTTATATTTTTGAGAAGAAGTTAGAACCCCTTCCGTTTCTAGGTATCCTCACAATATGACCATGAATCCGTTAGCCAGTGCATCACCTCAGAGGTAGGGTGCATTTTTTCACTACTCTTTGTGATCTTCACCAACCATTCTCCTTTGAAGGATGAAGATGGCTTTTACAACTTTTGAATACCAGGTACTTTTTTACAATATTATTTATATGTTGTTTTTTAAAGATAAATATACCTATGTTATGGGTTGTATTCCATTGAAAATGACCATTCAATGATCATAAAAAAACCCATCATAGACATCCTTCCACCCCATCAGCTTCAGGGAATGAAGCACCGTTAGCTATCTGGGTGCCAATGGAATACACTAAACCCATATGAACTGACACATGAATCTATTAGGTTGGTGCCACTCAATAATATAAAAGTGTATGTGTAATGTCTTAGATTTTTGGTGTATTATTTTTAAATATTATATTGAATTATTACGAGACCAGGTGTAGAGACATCACATCATTCCGAGGCCCGGTGATCCCAGAATGGTGGTTTGAACTTTTTTAAAGTTAAGTGAGTCGACACTTGTGTGCGGTTGTGGAAGTTTCCAAATGGATGTCCGGATTAAAAATCTAAGAGCACTGTTGCATCTGAGACAATGACTTTACCTAAGAATGAGTCTAACCTCGACCGGTACGAGTCGAGGGAAAAAGTTAATTTTCAGACGTTTTTAGTAAAATAGAATAAAATAAATGGAAAAGTTTATTTTATTTTTATTTGGAAACATTCACTGCAGTGCAACGATGGGGAAGCTTTTTAAAAATTAATGTCATGTCATAATGACTCATAAATGACAACTTGACTCATTAATACCGCAGCGTGATGGAATTCCAAAACACGCTTCCCCTTTTTAATGGGTTAATCGAACGATGGTCATTGACGGAAAATTGAGAGAAAACTCATGAGAATCCTTAGAGCCTTGGAGAAAAATCTCAGTGATGAACGATGGTGAATCAAAGCTGAGAAACGCTGCGCCAACGAGTTGAAGGTTCTCAATGATGACAGCAGCACGACCTCTTCATCAACGACTGATCCCTTTTGATATAGGGGTTTGTTATTTAAATTATTTTCCCCGTTTTTGATTTAAATGATGAAAGCGGATCAAGCACGAACAAATTGATCTGTGGATTCGTGAGTTCTTACGGAAGGGTTTCTGTTGGGATGTTTTTGGGGATTGATCCATGGTTATTTTTTATCGTTTTGATCCTTCTCTGTTTGATCCTACTAACGAGAGCGGATCAACACCGCGACGAATGATGGCGGAGGTTTGTTCCTCAATTTATTTTTTGGATTTCCTCCCACTTTCTTATCTCGCATGTTCTTCACATTCTTCGCGTTCTTTGTGGGGTGATGAACAACGGATTGTTGCACATCCATTTTGCGATGCAACGATCCCAAATTAGAGATCCGACATCGCGACGACCTAGCGGAGGTGAGACGGCGACGACGACAGACGAATCAACACGGTTCAGGAAATTAACGTTTTTCGACCGTTCTTCATGCGGGTGGATCAAAATGCATTTTCAGGGCCGATCGGAGGCCCGAAAACAATGGAAATGAATTCGGGATGTCGGGGCGACCTAGATTTTGGAGTTTCGTGGTGATCGGATGGCCGGATCGATGAACGGGGCAGCACGGGAGGCACGCCGACGAAGAGAGTTGTTTCTGGAAAATTCCAGGATACACGACGTGTACTTCCGAAGAACACGTTGTGTAGTACCGGTGGTGACGACTAGGGTTTCGGGGGTCAGATAGGAATCACACGACATGTGACCCTGGTGACACAACGCATTGGACTTTCGCCGAAGCTCGGCGTGTATCTAGGGGATACACGGACACGGGGTGTAGTACACGACCGTGTACTACACCACATAGCCAGGTGAGGCCAGTAGCACGGGTCACCCCGTGTACTGATTACACGGGTTGGAATACACAGGTTGAGGCCGTGTACGGGCACATAGCCAGCGTACACGGAACCGACCCTAGATACTCAGACACAACGTGTAATCTGTAGCACACTCCATGTACTGACTTTTTATACACAACTAGCCTTACGACATGGGCCATTGTACATGGGCAGTACCCAGGGTCAGAAGACACGACGTGTAATCTGTAGCACATTCCATGTACAAACTTTTTCTACACTACTATCCTTATGACATGGGCCATTTTACACGGGCAGTACCCGGGGTCAGAAGATATGGCGTGTGACTTTTCTATATGCTGTGTACTTCTTGGAAAATGGCTTGGTCCTCTTGTCCACCATGTCTTGGACATGTTTTATTTGGGTTAGTGCCCCTTCTTCTCGTTCCCCTAAAGGCCAGGAATCATATCCTTTTACAGGAGTATGATCCCTTCAGTATGACTTTTTGTGATCGAGTCAAGCATCCCTCCGAGAGGCCCAGAGCGAGATCCTCTATCCATTACTGACCCTAGGTAGAGTTAGGCATCGACGTGACCAACTATACCGGGTGTTGATCCTCTACCTAGCTGGTGAATCTGGATGAGTCGCGGTATCTGCCATGGCCCTGACAGTGATCCTCATCTGTGTATCGCGATCTTTCCCACTTAGGAGTGTGTCTCTCGTAATGAGTGTATCTATCTATCGTGATCTTCCCACTCAAGAGTGTGTCTCCCGTAATAAGTATAACTACCTCTCATGACGTTTCCCGACAAACATTACTTCTTAGACGGATGTCATCAGAGCTACCAGACTCATGGGGTGTGTTCTCCCAGAACGAGTCCTTCGTGGAATCTTCAAACTGAATCCCTGGAAGGGGGTATGCGGTTTTGTGACTTGTCTCTAGACTACAGGTATGGGTTTTGAGCATATCTGGTTTGTGTTTCTCCTCTATATGTTCTGTAGACATATACTGTGTAGAGATGACTGTACCTTTTTCTTCATGTATTTCTTTGTGGTTTTTCTGGGTCCTCTACTGAGTATTGTTATACTCACCCCTGCACAGGGTTTTCCCACACGTGTCGTGTCTTGTGTAGACGAGCATCCTTTTGACAGGGTCCAAGGTGGACTAGGACAAGACTGAGTTTTCTGAGTTCCCTATAGGCCGGGGTGTTCCTACGACTATGAGAAACAGTCCCAGTACCTCTCTGTGTTTACAGGTTGGACTTTTTACTTTTCAGACTCTTCTTTTGGTGGGATTGTATTCCGTCCCCATTTACTTTTAGCACTTTACTTTTCATCGTACTCCGTTGGTTGGGTTTAGTTGTATGCATGCATTTTGTTCCTTAGTGGTTGTTTTTTTACATTTGAGGGCTTGAAGATGTGAGGGTGTGTACAGGTTCTTAGGCAATGCCTCCCATGTTAGTGATATGCCTACTTGGTGCTAGTCACCAACCCCTGGCATATTGGGGTCGGTCTTGGGGAGTCACGACGTGTGTCCCACTAGTATGGGTCATGATAGAGTGGTATCAAAGGTGGTCAGTTCTACCTTAGGACCAAGAGATTGTGAGATTGGGTTTGGGGCAATGGTGTTAAGTGTTTCGAGCTCGGATTTCAGGCCAGAGACTCTAGTGTTGGTGTGGGCGGCCGATGTATCCATACACCAGGACTCTGATAACCTACTTTTCGACTCAGTACATGGAAACACTGGTTGTAGGGAAATAAAAGAAAGGTACATGCATCATATAGGAATGAGTTGTGTTTTCCATGTCCTTTGAGTTAGCTATCCAGATATACTCATGGTACATCTTGTTTCTTTACAGGATGACTCTACAATGCATACCCGCTAGGATTCAGTAGCACAATCATGAGGATGAACCCCTCAGTGATGAGGCTTTGATACATAGACTAGTTCCCCAGGCGTTTCCACCAGTTGGTGCACCTACTATGCCACCACCAGTGGAGCGGCCCATGGTACCTGTAGTACCGACCGATGAGGAGCGCAGGCTTAACACACTCCATGAGTTCTAGAGATAGAGGCCCATTAGGTTCCGAGGCGAGCTCAACCCTCAGGTGGCTGAGGATTGTCTTGAGGCGGTGACTAGAGTTTTCTGCCTAGTGAGGACACTGGTAGACCAGATGGTAATCCTAGGAGTGAGCCTTCTTCAGGGTTTGGCAGGACGATGGTGGAGTTTGACCACAAATACTCACAAAGAGAAGACTCTTTCATGGATGGAGTTTGAGCGACTCTTTAGGGAGGAGTTCTCTCCGGTTACGCTGAGAGAGGTACACATCCAGGAGATTATTCAGCTCCAAAAGGGCAGTATGACGGTAGATGACTATTCATTGAGGTTCACCAACCTTGCCAGGTACTCGATGGATATGGTAAGAGATCAATACTTCAGATCTAGAACCTTCAATCAAGGTCTATGATGAGACATCTGAGCTAGTGTCACGCCTCTATGCATTTCGACTTATGCTGGAGTGCTTGAGCGGACCTTGGTGATCGAGAGATTCTTGGCGGAGCAGAGATAGCTGACGACAATCAGCATTAGGAAGACAGGTCCGGAGACCTCGGCAGCAGAGAGCCGACGTCGAACGCATGGATCAGGACGTGAGAGACATCATAGGAGGACCCAAGATAGGGGATCGACAGTCCAGGGCTCTCAAGCTGGATCCAGTCATCCTAGAGAGAAGCGGTGCTACGCATGGGACGGTAGGGGACATCTCGCTAGAGATTGTCTGACCCATCGAGCTGTTGACAGGGAAGCGGTGGATGGACCACCGAGGAAAAGACAGAGAGTGGAGCAGACAGACCTGCCAGACGACGGACATGGAAGAAGAGTAGGGAGAGTTGCAGGTGGTGGTAGACGCTTCGACTTACTCCCACCACCACCCTCAGGAGGTCCGCACCAGGATCAGGGAGCTGGGGGACATGGGTGGGGATAGCTGCATGCAGTCGAGGCGTACGACCCAGGGGCTCCAGGGATGATACGAGGTGTGATTTGTGTCTTCAATACCTTAGCTTCCATACTTGTAGACACAGGTGCCAATCATTCCTTCATAGCCACATGTCTTGTGCGAAACCTTGAGATTCCGGTAGAACCGTTAACTCAACCCTTACGCTTAGAGACACCTATAGGAGGAGACTCGACGATCACACAACTTTGTAGGCAGTGAAATTTTACCCTTGGAGGTGAAATTTTTGGTTGGAACCTCTTGGTGTTAGCGTCGAGGCCTTACGACGTCATTCTCGGTATGGATTGGTTATCCTCGGTCCATGCCCAGATTGATTATTTTAGGCGAAGAGTGCGGTGTGTCCGCAGTGATGGGACGAGGTTTTCCTTTATCAGAGAAAAGGAGACCCAGGCAGCACAGAATGGGATCATGCATAGGTGGGTGAATCCAATCACTCATGAGTTATCTAGCCTTGCCCTCAGAGTAGTAGATGTGATGAGATCCCAGTTCCCAACAGTAGTGGCGGAGTACGAGGACGTCTTTCCTAAAGATGTTCTAAGAATACCTCCCCGCCATAAAATTTACTTCTGCATCGACTTACACCCTAGGACGACACCAATTTCTTCATCATCATATCGGATGTCTCCCACAGAGATTCGCGAGTTGAGGGTGTAGTTGGAGAATTTGCAGAGAAAGGGTTTTGTGAGACCCAACGTTTCACCCTGGGCGGCCCCAGTCTTGTTTTCCAAGAAGGCAGACAGGAGTTTGAGGTTGTACGTGGATTACCAGCGCCTGAACCAGGTGACAGTTAAGAACAAGTATCCACTGCTTAGAATCGACGACCTCTCTGATCAGTTGAGAGGGGCACAATGGTTCTTGAAGGTTGACCTTCGATCAAGTTATCACCAGTTACGAGTACAGTACGAGGATATACCGAAGGCAACTTTCAGATGCTTCTACGGTCACTATGAGTACCTGATGATGCCTTTTGGCATGACAAACACCCCTGCAGTGTTCATGGGACTGATGAATCGGATCTTCCAGCCATAATTGGACTAGTTCGTAGTGGTATTCATCGACGACATCCTTGTGTACTCGGTGTCAGAGGAGGAGCACGCAAGACACCTGCAGATAGTTCTAGATGTATACCGAGAGAACCAACTTTATGGGAAGCACTCAAAGTGACAGTTCTGGATTCAAGAGGTCCACTTTTTGGGGCATGTCATCTCAGTAGATGGAGTGGCTGTGGACTCAGCCAAGGTAGAGGCAGTGCTAGCATGGGAGATACCTCGAAGCGTGATGGAGGTGCGGAGATTCCTTGGGTTGGCAGGATATTACCGGAGATTCATTCCTGATTTCTCCCAAATATCAGCACTAACAACAGCCTTAACCAGGAAGTGGAAACCCTTTATATGGATGGAGAAGTTTCAGCAAGATTTCGAGCAGTTGAGACAGAGTTTGAAGAGCACCCCAATCTTGAGATTTCCAGAGGAGGGTGTTGAGTACATAGTTTTCTACGACGCATCAGGGACCGAGCTTGGCTGTGTTCTGATGCAGAGGCAGGTAGTGATTGCTTATGGTTCGCGCCAACTTAGGCCACATGAGAAGAACTATGCAACCCATGATCTCAAGTTGGCTGCGGTAGTCTTCGCATTGAAGATGTGGAGACACTACATTATGGGTGAGCGGTTCATCATCTACTTTGACCACAAGAGCCTCAAGTACGTCTTCTCACAGGATGATCTAAATTTGAGACAGAGGAATTGGCTAGTATTCCTCCAGGATTATGATTTTGAGATCATATATACTCTTGGGAAGGGGAAAAAGGTGGTAGATTCTCTTAGCAGAAGGTTGAGATTGCAGCCATTGAGTGAGGCGATAGAGCAGTTAGCCATGTTTCAGTTATCCTTCATGGATGGAGAGGATGCAACTTACCTACAGTCGATGGCTGTCACCCCTACACTCTTACAACGATTTAGGAAAGTGTAGATTGGGGGTGTCTACTGTGATCCTTTACGTGCTCAGTTATCTACAGGACATGCTCCTGATGGATATTCACAAAGTGGGGAGCACATACTTATATTCAGAGGATGCACTGTTGTACCAGTAGCATTGCAGGAAGAGGTCCTGAGGGAGTTTCATAAATCCCCCTAGGCGGTACATCCTGGAGTGGAAAAGATGTACCAGGATCTACAATGACAGTTCTGGTGGTCAGACATGAAGAAGGCAGTAACAGAGTTCATTTCCCGATGCCTCACATACCAGCAGGTGCAGGCTGAGCACCAGGTTCCATTGGGATTATCTCACCCCTTAGAAGTTCCAAAGTAGAAGTGGGATGGAATATCAATGGACTTTGTGATAGGCTTACCACAGACGTCCAAGGGGCACGATTCCATCTGGGTGATCATTGACCGACTCACCAAGTCAGCCCACTTCCTAGCTATCAGGGAGCAGAGTTCCATAGAGAGCTTGGGACGCCTCTATGTGTAGGAGATATTTCGGATTCATGGCGTCCCTTCGACGATAGTCTCATACAGAGACACCCACTTTACATCCCGATTTTGGAAGGGATTACAGGAGGTCTTTGGGACTCAGCTATGCTTGAGCACGATGTTCCATCCCCAGACCGATGGTCAGACGGATAGGACCATTCAGGTTATGGAGGATATGTTTCGGGCCTTTATCTTGGACTTTGGTTGTAGTTGGGAGGACCACCTAACACTGGTGGAGTTTGCGTACAATAACAGCTACCACTCCACCATTGGTATGGCACCTTTCGAGGCTTTATATGGGAGACCCTGTTGGTCACTACTTTGCTGGACCGACCTCGGAGAGTCAGCACTCATGGGTCCAGAGTTGGTGCGAGATACCACCAAGAAGGCACATATCATCCGAGAGTGAATTAAGACTACACAAAGCCGGCAGAAGTCTTATGCTGACAGGAGACGAAGACCCCTGGAGTTTTAGGAGTGAGACCACGTCTTTCTTTGGGTCTCACCTCGATGAGGGTTACAGAGATTTGGCTGAGGCAACAAGATATCTCCGAGGTTCATCGAACCTTTCTAGATACTGTTTAGAGTTGGCGAGGTGGCGTACCGCTTGTCTCTATTGCCACAGTTTCATCAGGTGCATGATGTCTTCCACATGTCACAGCTGAGGAGGTACGTGCATGACCCATCGCATGTCATCGACTGGGGCGAGCTCGACATTGAGGATGGATTGACCTTTGCTGAGTACCCGATGGAGATTGAGGATCGGCAGGATAGGATCCTTCGTGGGTGATCAATTCCCTTGGTGCGTGTTCGATGGTAGCATGGGAATCTTCAGGAGTGCATGTGGGAGCGGGAGGATCAAGTTTGTGCCCAGTACCCACATCCTTTTGAGTAGTCTCATTTTGGATTTTTGGGGATGCAAAGCCCAAAGGTGGGGAGAATTTAATGTCTCAGATTTTCTGTGTATTATTTTTAAATAATATATAGAATTATTACGAGACTAGGTGGAGAGACGAAACATCATTCTGAGGCCCGATGATCCTGGAATGGTGGTTTCAACTTTTTTTAAGTTAAGTGAGTCGACACTTGTGCATGGTTGTGACAGTTTCCAAAAGGATGCCTGGATTAAAAATATGAGGGCACAGTTGCATTCGGGATGATGAATTTACCTAAGAATGGGTCTAACCTCGACTGGCATGAGTCGAGGGAAAAAGTTAATTTTCAGACATTTTCAGTAAAATAAAATAAAATAAATGGAAAAGTTTATTTTATTTTTATTTGGAAACATTCACTGAAGCGCAATGATGGGGAAGCTTTTTAATAATTAATGCCATGTCATAATGACTCAGAAATGACAACTTGAATCATTAATGCCGCAACTTTATGGAATTCCAAAATGCGCTTCCCCTTTTTAATGGGTTAATCGAATGATGGTCAATGATAGAAAATTGAGAGAAAACTCTGGAGAATCCATGGAGCCTTGGAGAAAACTCTCAGCGATGAACGATGATGAATCAAAGCTGAGAATCACCACACCAATGAGTTGAAGGATCTCAACGATAACGGCAGCACGACCTCTTCATCAGCGACCGATCCCTTTTGAGGTAGGGGTTTGTTATTTAAATCAATTTTCCCTATTTTTGATTTAAACGACGAACGCGAATCAACCAAAAACAAGTTGATCTGCGGATTCATGCGTTCTTGCGGAAGGGTTTTTGTTGGTATGTTTTTGGGGATTGATCCATGGTTATTGTTTATCATTTTGATCCTGCTCTGTTTGATCCTACTAACAGGAGCAGATCAACGTCGTGATGAACGACGAAGGAGGTTCGTTCCTCAATTTCTATTCTGGAATTCCTCCCCCTTTCTTATCTCGCACGTTCTTCATGTTCTTCATGGGGTGATGAACAACAGATTGCTGCACGTCCATTTTGCGACACAATGATCCAAAATTAGAGATCCGACATCGCGAAGTCCTAGCAAAGATGCGACGATGATGGCGACAGATGAATCGACACGATTTGGGAAATTACTGTTTTTCGACCATTCTTTGCGTGGGTAGATCAAAACGTGTTTTCAGGGCCAATCAGTGGCCCAAAAACAATGGAAACGACTTCGGGACATCGTGACAACCTAGATTCTAGAGTTTCGTGGCAATTGGATGTCCGTATCGATGAATGAGGTAGCACGGGAGGCACGCTAGCGAAGAGCGTTGTTTCTGGAAAATTCTGTGATACACGACGTGTACATCAGAAGAACACGCCGTGTAATACTAGCGGTGGCGACTAGGGTTTCGGTGGTCAGAGAGGAATCACACGGAGTGTGACCCTGGCCACATGGCGTGTTGGACTTTCCCTGAATCTCGGCATGTATCCAGGGGATACACGAACACGGGGTGTAGTACATGACCATGTACTACACCACACGACCAGGTGAGGCCAGTAGTGCGGGTCACCCCGTGTACCGATTACACGGGTTGGAATACACGGGTTGAGGCCGTGTACGGGCACATAGACAACATACACGGAACCGACCCCAGATACTCGAACATGGCGTGTAATCCATACCACACGCCGTGTACTGACTTTTTCTACACAACGAACCTTACGACATAGGCCGTTGTACACGGGCAGTACCCGGGGTCAGAAGACATGGCGTGTGACTTTTCTACATGCCGTGTAATTCTTGGAAAATGGCTTGGTCCTCTTGTCCACTGTGTCTTGGACATGTTTAGTTTGGGTTAGTGCCCCTTCTTCTCATTCCCCTGAAGGTCAGGCATCGTATCCTTTTACAGGAGTATGATCCCTTCAGCAAGACTTTCTGTGATAGAGTCAGCCATCCCTCTGAGAGGCCCAGAGCGAGATGCTCTATCCATTCCTAACCCCAGGTAGAGTCAGGAATCGACGTGACCATCACTACCGAGCATTGATCCTCTACCTAGCTGGTGAATCCGGATGAGTCACAGTATCCTCCATGACCCTAGCAGTGATCCTCATCTGTGTATCATGATCTTTCCCACTCAGAAGTGTGTCTCCCGTAATGAGTGTATCTATATATTGTGATCTTATAACTCAAGAGTGTGTCTCCCGTAATAAGTGTAAATACCTCTCGTGACATTTACCAAAGATACCAGACTCGTGGGGTGTGTTCTCCCAGAATGAGACCTTCATGGAATCATTGAATTGAATCCCTGGATGGGGGTATGCAGTTGTGTGACTTGTCTGTAGACTATGGGTCTGGGTTTTGAGTATATCTGGTTTGTTTTTCTCTGATATATGTTCTGTAGACATATACTATGTAGAGTTGACTGTACCATTTCTCCGTGTATTAATTTTTTGGTTTTTCGGGGTCCTCTACTAAGTATTGTTATAATCACCCCTGCATGGGCTTTTCCTACACATCTCATGTCTTGTGAAGACGAGCAGCCTTTTGATAGGGTCTATGGAAGACCAGGACAGGACTGAGTTTTCTGATTTCCCTACA
Organism: Viscum album; assembly: GCA_963277665.1. NCBI lineage: Eukaryota > Viridiplantae > Streptophyta > Magnoliopsida > Santalales > Viscaceae > Viscum > Viscum album. The sequence continues at coordinate 1,841,132,134 of OY728132.1, read as the reverse complement.
GGTCAATGCGTTACTATGGCTAAAAGCAGCAGTCCGAGTACCTCTCTATGTTTACAGGTTGGACTTTTCACTTTTCATACTCTTCTTTTGGTGGGCTTGTATTCTAGCCCCATTTACTTTCAGCACTTTACTTTCCTTCATACTCTGTTGGTTGGGTTTAGTTGTATGCATGCATTTTGTTCCTTAGTGGTTGTTTTTTTACATTTGAGTGCTTGGAGATGTGAGCATGTGTACAGGTTCTTAGGCAATGCCTCCCATGTTAGTGATATGCCTACTCAGTGCTAGTCACCAGCCCCTAGCCTACTGGGGGCGGGCTTGGGGAGTCACGACATGAGCCCCACTGGGACGGGTTGTGACAGTATGAGAGTCACCATAACCCTGAAATCATCAATCCCAAAAGTGAAACATGAAGGAAGTTAGTCTAATATAACCCAGTATGATAGCCATGAAATCTAAAATAACATGTGACATTTGTTAAAATATTTTATTGCTAATTTCCAAAAATGATAATATTATTAAATTGATTAGTCAACAAAATAATGTATGTACTTACATTGGTAAGTAGTATATTCTCCAACATGAGACGGTATACACCCAAATTATATCTCAGTGTCCTAAAAAAATGGTGTTCCAGACTCCACCTATAATGTAAAACATAGAAAGTGATAAATAATAAGTAATTAAGTACAATAACTCATATTAGAATCATAAAACAATAAAGACGAGTGATCATACTAGCATCCATGAAGAGCATCATGTAGTTTATCCATGGGAAGATCTGGACCAACAATAACAGGGGCTATAGGATGGATTCACTCCCATACCCACATCTAAATAAGGATGACATACCCCCTAAGATCAATACGATATGATCGACATACAGTGCATAATGCTCTATATATGCATGCCAAGAATGCATATGCCCAATTTTATCTCCCATCTTGCTCAATTTCTCTAGTAGGCCTAAATACATCATGTGGACATGCATACTAGAGTGATACACACACATTATCCCTCCAACGAGACACAAGATATATGCATGGGAATGAAACATGATAGTCTACTCATCAATGTATTTGGGTAAATGTGTGAAGTTCATGTCAAGAAAACTCATAAATAGAGAACATATATCTATAGTAGTACCATCTCCCACAATATCTAGGCATATTAGTCTTTGTATAAGCTCATTCCAGTCTCTATGGGTGGGTTCTATAACTGTAGAACCCTAGATAGGAAGACAGATCATAACTAACACATCCTATAGGGTGATGTTTATCTCTCCATTGGGTAAGTGGAATGTGTGTCTGAGGTCTCCATCTCTCAATGGGGGTAGTAAGTAAGCGATGATCAACAAATGTAAAATCTGAAATAGTGATTCCATAAAATCTATCCCAAAATGGTATAATAACAGCTGAAGGAAGAATGTTAAAATAATGGTGTGACCTATGCATCCTAATATGTTGAACCTCATGGACCGCTAGCACGTCACATGAAACATGTCTATAATGCTTAATGAGTAGAGTAATATCCTCTATCTCTATACATAAAAATGAAAAAACTATTAAGTAAGTGTAAAATGTAAATATAATGTTATGGTTAGTAGAATTTAATGGTTAATATAATGTAGGATATCACAGTTATATTAACACCCTTTTCTCTTTATTAAGTTGATAACATGGATTGATATTTGTTTATTACACAATGAATTGTACGTAATTACATCTATATTGCTCTTGAAAACTCAGTTTCATAATTTTCTATTGACCTTCTTCATGAGTCCTTTTAAACAATTTACATGTTTACTTAGATCATTACTTCTATTAGAATTAGAATATTATGAAAAATCACTAAACTAGTTGAAAGAAACATGTTTAGTAGACTTGAACAATTATTAGAGTTGATTGAGTATTTTCATAAGATTTTTTTTTTCAAATTCATATGTAATATATTTTTTCAAAATATTGATTTTCAATCATTGAAACTTTAAAAAAACCACCCCTAAGGCCGGATCGAGGTCTGACCCTAATCCAGTTTTTAAGCACTCAAGGCATTAAATTATTTCTATGAAATACATCATCATGGATGAGAATGAGAACTTGTTTATGAAATGTTAGGGAATCACTTCCTAGTACGACCTTCCCTATGGAATATGTTTCATCTTAGATGCTAGAATTATTCTTGAGGCCAGTCCATATCATTCTGAATCTTGCTAGACTTCAGTCTGCCTCGTGGTCCCAACCTATTGATGTCAGGTACTAATATAGGCTAATATTCAGGCATTGGAAAATGTAAAAACTACCCAATAGGAATCCACGAATAACTATAACAGTTATAAATGGCGTCAAAATGATATACTAGATCAATATATGGTTCCCATGAGATGTTCATAGAGACACATGTTGAAATGTCTTGCGTGTATGGAAACTGAAATACCTAAAAGATACTACAATCATAATTTCTCGTATCCAGTTATACCACCAACACTTGACCACTTCTACCTATGATGGGGTCCTAAAACTATGTCAACTTGAATCAACTTTCTTCTCATTTGAACATTCACACTTAAAAATCAAAAGCTTCATTAATGTTACTATCAATACTTTACTAAAAGTGTCACCCATACCACAATCCCAGATGATTCCTATCAGCAGTCTGACTTCCTCTTTCTATGAAGTACTTTATACAATGATAAAATGTATCCTAAATTGGTAAGGTTATTGGTATGCACTATACATTATTTGTGGTCATGTGTCTGTACCTATTCCCCATATCATATTCTAATATCTATTTTTTTTGGAATCTAAATTATGTTGTCATACACTCCTTGATTAGACATACAAATTCTTTCCAATTTCTACTGAAAACTTCCCCGAATCGAATCATATGATACAAGAAAGTGGTCATATTACATATAAATTAATATTATCTTTACATTGATGTAGTAACAAATATGAAATAGATTGTATACCAAGATTTGTGATAAAATTCTTCATAGCTTCACCACGAAAAGTCTTCCACACATTGATAGAATTGTATATAATGAAGTCTCAATGATGTGCATTTGGGGATCTCCATGTAATGGGATCTACATTGATTGTATCATTTATCTCCCAATAATGATCATATGTAAAAAATACACCCTGAATGTTGGTGAAATGGTTAATAATACATGCAAAAAACTAACTCCAAGATTCATAATTTTTCTAATTCACTATGGAAAATGAAATAGGTAGAGTGTATGGTTACTATATTGGGTTTAAAAAAGTAGTAATACACCAAATTAATTTCCTTATAAAAACATTTCATCAATATGTATAAAATTCTTTCATAAAATAAATGTGACAATACATGGAATGAATGGTCGAGAAAACAAAAAAATTTAACATGAAAAAGATCAACTTAGTTATCATGAGACACATGTTCATTCATATCAAGGTGGAATAAAAGTTGGTTATTTTTCTACAATGTTGATAAAAATCATGGAAGCACCCAATAAGAGTCATCCCAATCACCGTACACATTGAAAATTGTCTTTTTTTTCTCCCTCCATGCCTTTCCATAGGAAATATTTTAACCAAAAGTTTGTTGTATCCTCTCCCGTAAAAGGTATACATGAATATCTTGGAAGGACTTGATTGTCTCTATAATAATAAATGATACAAATTTAGTATCCGATCACTACTAAAGATTTCACCTTTTCAAACATGGACATATTTGTTTGTAAAAGTGAATTTTTTGTTGGTAAAACTTTTTACCAACATATAGGTCCCTATCACTAAACTGTCAGTAAAAACTCTGTCACTAAGTGTTTTTGCGAGAGATAAAATAATTCTATTGCAATTATAATAATACCAACAAATAAAATATATGTTGGTTAAAATGTTTAGCAATAGTTTCTGGTGACACCTTTTTATGTTGGTAAAAATATTATCAATATATAATATTTATTTATAAATTAAATTATTACTAGTAAAATTTATTATTATATTTATTAATTTATCAAATATAATATATCTGTTTTAATTATTAAACTAAATAAAATTTTAACACTTGTTCAATATTAAAAAAAATTATTTATATTTATAATGAAATTCATTACAAAAACAAAAAATACAAAAATGGACCCCCCTGATCCCCCCAAACAGGATCCAGCACCCCTTCTACCCAATGACGTAACCCCAGCTCAAGCTCCAGCGAGTCATCTACAACACCATCAGATCCAACACCAATAAATCCAGCCCATCAATGCCAGTGAGGCAATTCCAACACCAGCAGCTGTAGCCCATCATTTATAGAGAGATAGTTTCAGCACCAGTAGCTCCAGCCCATCCATGATAACAATCCAACTCCAGTGACCAATGAGCACCAAAAACCCATCTATTTCAACGAACTAGCTCCAACGACCAGTACGAGTCAGCTCCAACACCAGCCTATCCATGCTAGAAATCCATCTCCAGTGACTAATGACCCATACATGGCTCAAGATGAGAAATACAACTTTAGAGAGACCTCATGTCACTACAATACCAAAACCATCAACTCCAAGAACTCCACCACACACAAAAAAAGATCATACCCTAAAACAAGATGGATCTAGTATAAGTAAGAAACAAATCAATCCAGCTTCAATCTATGACACACCCTTCATCTTGAATATCCACCTCAGAAACTACCAAAGAGAATATGCACAAATTAGTGAAAAATATCTAAATTAATTGAAACCAAAATAGAAATAAATAAAAGAATAAAAAAATTATTTTCATAGTGAGAATTTTTCATCATCCATGTTAACATCTCAATGATCGGTAGTACGAATGAATCATATTGATGAATTCATTCAGACTACTGATCTTTGAGATGTTAACATGGATGATGAAAAATTATCACTATGAAAATAATTTTTTATTCTTTTATTTATTTCTATTTTGGTTTCAATTCATGTAGATATTTTTCACTAATTTGTGCAAATTATCTTTGGTTGTTTATGATGTAGATATTCAAGATGAAGGGTGTGTCATAGATTGAAGCAAGAGTTATAAGATGTAAATGAGGTGTAATGATCTTACACCAGCATGAAATTGAAGATGATTGCATCTTACAGATAAATCAAACAAAAAAATTAAAACAATTCACCTCAAAAAGAATACAACCTTTAGCATTTGAAGCATGACGCACTTTCCATACTACTAAGGAATAATTAAAACCATTTAATCTAGTTAAATATCTCAACATCCATCAATGTTATAGGGACAAAACATCTCAATAGCTTCAGATAATCTTTCAAAACATCCTGGATTGCAAACACATGAAATATGTGACCGTGAAAAAAGTAGCTTTAGTGATAAAAACATCTCAACATGTACAAAATAGATAAAACATAAATTAGATTTTGTGCCAAAAATAATAGCATCCTCCGTGATCATCCCCCAATGGGTAAATATCTATTAAACCATATTCAAACTTTCCAAGAGAGCATGCCTTCAGCTAAGAAAACACTAGATCTAGCAGCTCCAAATCACCATCATGCAAAAGTATATAGACAAAGAAGAAAACCAAAGACAATTCTCACTTCATCAAAGATTCAAGCATAAAAAGTCATCAAGAGAATAAAATTCCATAGTTGATGATCCATACGTAGGATGTGAACAACCAGCCTGCGCCATAAAAATCCATCCAATATATCCTGATGTAAACTTAGAAGTCACTAAAATCAGAAAAGATAAATTCTTCATGTTTGAAAAAATCCATCGAAGTCATGAAACTGCCTTCATCAGGAGACACATCACCAAGAAAAATGAAGAGAAACAACCAACTTGCATACTGATGCAAAGGGACAACAAACAAGCCAAAGCACATGAGTGAGCCCAAAAAACAATGAAATCATATATATTTATGCAAGGAAGATGTGTAATAAGAAAATCATGATTCCCACTATGAACACCTCAAGATAAGTTTCTCAATTAATATATGTATGAGGTCTTATATAACCATACCATCTTTAAATTTCCACCACAATAGTACTGTCTCATAAGGGAATTTGTCAATTTTGAAAGCATCATGGAATTCCAATGTGAGTTTATCTAAGATAGTGACCATCTTCTAAAAAAATAAGAGGACATCATCTGCTTTGTCATAAGAAGAACAAATCTCATACATATATTGTTGTATCTTAATATTAGTTCTAACATATGTTAGATCACATTATTAGTTCTGAATTAATACATATTTTGAATAGAATACATAATTGACCTTATTTATAATATATATTGATCAAAATACAAATTTGTTCTGAACTATTATTGTGATTAGTATATATAGTACTAGTAAATGCACATCAGTTATATATATTACATATCAGTTCTGAACAAAAATATAGAAATTTAATAAGTAATATTAATTCACAACTACTATGAAATTGGACTTGATTTGAAAAAGAAATAAATACTTGTTCTGATACATATATTGTTCATAGTATAACTATTTTTTCACTGTACACATATTACTTCTCAATGTATGATCATAGTATTGGTTTATAACTGAAATGTATTGATAAAAAAACATAAATAAACTCTTTTATAATATGTATTGAACAGAATACATGTATGTTATAAACAAAAATTAGTTCAGAAATTGATGTTTTTTATCAAAATAAATATTAGTTATGTCACATTTTATTAATTAGTTGGGCTCCAGGGGGTGCAAGAGAGGAATAAAAAACCTTACAGGTGCACATTTTTTTCATTGTAGAGACTTAACTTCAATTTATATCAATGAATTCATAATAGAAAACTTATTTAAAGTTCCCATGATCAAATTATATGTTTTTTATTAATATGTTTTATAATGTTGCTTAAAATTTCTTTTAACTTCTATTTATTTCTTAGACCAAGAATTTCTAATTACTAACATGTGACTGAACTCTAATGGGAAACTATCTTACCAGTGATATTCCCAAGGAAAATCAGGGGCATTTCTACAACTGAGGACCACTAACTATTTAAAATTTTGGGAATATATGAACTTTAATTGATAGTTGATTGTGTTCATACTGTTTCCAATCTTTTCCATTGATTTGTATGTAAACAATTGCTTTTCTAGTGATTTATATGGAAATAGGTTGTCATACCTCTTCCTGAAAATCTTATAAATTTTAGTATTTTCAATATAATGTATGAACTCATCAAAAATCGATAGGAAATAGAGTATATTTCTAGTTTCATTTTGAATTCATTATCAATATTTTTTTTCTCTTCATTGAGATCAAAACAATCATGTATGTTATGTTAAGATTTTCTAAAGTTGTTCATAATGTTAGCATCATCTTGAGTAGTTGATGTTACACATAGCTATTTATCCAAATGTGAATAATATTATTTATGTGATTGAGGAAGATTATATAAATATATTATGTTTTTTGAAAAAAAATGAAGACCGCTACAATTGAATTTCTCACACTGTATGTAATATATGATTTTTTCTATCAATATTATCTATTTCTAATGTATTTTCATGTTCTATGTGAATTTTTCACTATAAATATTACAAAGTTCATATGGTAGTGTCTGAATATTGTAGTTTAATATTGAAGAGTATTAAAAATATTTATGTATTGAGTAATATGTCTCTCTGAAGTGTAAGAATATACGTAACTCTTTGATATGTGAATATAATATATTTCAGTGTAAACGTAAATGTTTCATACTAGAAATGGTAATGAATAATATAAATTTAGAATTGAAGAAGATAGTATAAGATTGTAACATAGTTTCTATAGTTGAGGAAGATGTAATAATGGGTTAGACTTCTCGAAAGTTATTTCCTAAAGTTCCACCATAGACATGAATATAATTGAAGTAAAGAACAAAAAATATTTTTTCAAATAAAGAATGAAACACAAACCTGTCAGTTAATAATGGAAGTAGATGTAATTGAATAAATAATAAAACATGTACCTTCTAGTTAATAAATAAATTAATATAAACCTGTCAGTTAATAAAGGAAGAAATTGAATAAAGACCGAAACATATTTTTTATATTATAAAATTCAAAGTTTTTCTAACTTGTATAAGAATCATGATTCATTTGAAAACTGGTTAATTTTATTTTCAATTTTAACTCTTTAGAAGTGTGTTGGTAGTTGAAAGCCATATGTGACATATCTGAATTGTGGCATGATAAACAGTACAACGTAAGCATGGTATGAAAAAATCTATATGTGGTGTGGTTATATAATGTATATGGAATATGTATACATCGTATTCATATGTAGTGTGAATATAAAGAAAATATAATCATTAGATGGGAATTTATGAGGTTCTTATAAAATTTTTACAGTATTTATATGAAACATATGTAATATCTTGATTTTACAGTATGCAATACTAACATCATACATCCAATGGATTTCAAAATTACAATATGATTTAATGGTATAAAGGAGAAAAGGGGACATGCCTATTAGAAACAGATAACTGTGTAATATAATTTCATGTGGAAAAGATGGAATAAGGCTCATAGCTTCATAGTAGGGGAATCTGATACCTAGGAAGATGAGAAATGCATACAACGATGAAAAAATAGATACTTGTAGTATGTCAAGGAGTACAATGCAATAAAGATGTTTAAAAATTTTAATGTATAAGATATTGGAAAAAATAAAGAAGTCTGGGTAAATAAATATGCAAAATAGTGAAAGAAGGTAAAAAAGTAATTATATAGTTTTCTCAGAAATATAAGAGATTGGTAATGGAAATGAAAGTACTGGAAATTCACATAAAAAGCAAGAAATATGAAGTTATTATAAGCTCACTACTAAGAATATAGTAGAAAATTAGAATATCAATTTAATGATGTTATGTAAATAAAAATAGAATACTGGTAGAGAAGATAAAAAATGGAAAAAAACTAAAAAAACAAGCAGAAATGAATAGATATTACATAAATCAACCAACGATTGAGAAGAAATTAAATCAAGGAATGAAATTAGGGCATCAATCTCAGGATTCATGTACCGTGTAATACAAAATGGAACCCAAAATGAAGGAAAAAAATCCTAGTAACCTGATACATACAAGAAGAAGTGGAGATGACGATTAGGGTTATATAATTTTTGGTGTGCCAGTGTAATATTAAGGGAAGAGAAGCAAAAGACCAACCTTATTCCTATACAATGATGATGGTAAGTCAAGAAGAAAAACCTAATTTTGATTTGTGGGGAAATGGCTCAAAGGTCGGAATGAAGATCATCGATTTTATATGGTGATGTGTGGAAGAGAGTCTAAAAAATGGGTGGCTTTATGAGTGGGCTGATGCGGCGGAGGAGGGAAGTAGTTTAGAGGGCAACCAATATACAATGATTTTTTTAATATAATATATATTGAATAAAAAATTATATTATATATATAATTAAATTATGTATATATAATCATTTATCATTGATATTATATCAGATATATATTATATACCACAAATATATAATTTTTCAATGAAAACATATGATTACATTGTTTTATTAAAATATTTATTATTTATAATATTTATTGAAAACAATATAAATATGTATTTATAGTATTTTATTGGTAAAATATTTTATTTTATTGAATAATGTATTGCAACTGATTTTTATAATGGTAAAAAATCTGTTGGTAATAATAATTAATAGTAATAAATTCATTTTTTTGGTAGAAAAATGTTAATATCAATATGATCAAGCAATAGATTTAATTGTTGGTAAAAGATTTGTTAGTGTTAAACGATCCATATCAACAAATATATCTATTGGTAAAAACAAGTTTTGGTACTTCAAATTAATACCAATAAAAATTAATATCTATTATAATTGTTCATTTTTACCAACAGATAAATTATCTGTCAATAAATTTTTGTAGGTATAAGTCATTTTTTTACAGTGAATGATGTATGATCATATGTCAGGTTAGGTTGCATGAAAGTATGAGATGTATCAATCTTATAAATCTTCCACCCTCTTAGAGAAATTTTATGAATCAAACTCATGAAAAATATAAAATCATCACCATATTTATCAAATCGTATGACCTATTTTGTTTGGTTTGAATCCTAAATTAAATATCTATAATGTCTCTCAAAATGAAATTATTTTAGTATAATTTTCTAGGTATCTTTTTTTAGAAAATATCATCCAACATATAATTGTTTTCCATTGAACTCAATCCACCCTATATAACTCTAGGAAACTTTGTTTTATGTATGATAATATTCCATTCAAATTTTGGAAAACATGTCATAGATTCTGACCAAGATGAGAAGAGTAGTGGATGATTTATCATGCATTGAGGATGATTCACACCTATTTATTTTCTAGAAACTTATTCCCCAAATTATTCATATTCCTCCTCACCATCACTATTTTTTCTTTATGTTCCACCATTAGAAACTTCATCATCATCAAAATGATCTTGAATCATATCTGGTTTATTAGTTTTCTTTTCTTCTTCCACATGATATGGAACAATCACATATTCTTAGTATGGACCTTCTTCAATAACTCTTGTATGCCTTCGTCGTTATATAATAGTTGGATGCTATTAGAAAGTAGAAACCTCCATATATACCTCTATAAAATCATTATCATATTGTTGGTTAAATAAGGTTATCAGTTTCAACTAGTCCTCATCACTAGCCAATAGATAATATAGATTCCATAACTTATCAAGGAGTTATAAATGTCTATAGCTAATAAACTAGATCTCTTGATTGGGTCTCATATTTAAGAAACCATGAATAATTTCCCAAAGTTCCATTAGGGTAACACAATCACTTATGATAACCATTCATGTTGGTTGTATTCTATATGAATCTCCTCGATCAATTTAAATAATTTCTACTTAGTAGTAGACACAGGAATACATGATTGTCTATGTGAAAAAATGGTTTTTGATCATGATTCCAATAGCATAAAAAATATTCAATATAAGGAATAACCATATTGGGTTGACCATGGAATAATTTTGTAAAGTTATTTCTTGATACAAGTTAATGATTATATGTTCAATAGTTTATAAATAAAATGTGATTAACTAACGAAGATCTCCCAGGAGTTTCAAACCGGGTGTGCAGTTAGACCTATTTATCATGCACAGAGTGATGGTTGATTTAATACCCAATATTCCCTTTTCAGGGTTATTATTCCTAGGTTCATATGTTCTAAATTATGTGTACACTTTTAGCATCTATATAGGGATATCATTTCTTGAAAAACCTCACAATCTTTACTTTACCTAAATTTTAGAAATTTTTATTTTATTTAAACTTATCCTTAATGTTTTCACTAATTTTTCATAGTCCAAATATTAATATTACTAAAGGAATATAAATATATTAATTAGTGTGAGTTTGGTGGAATAAAGAGAATGTGATTAACCAAACCATATCCCCTAAGAGTGTCAAACCAGGTGTTCAGTTACGCCTCCTTGTCATGCACTAGGTGATGATTGAGTTAATACCCAATATGCCACTTTTAGGGTTACCACTCATAAGTGCATTTGTGTTAGAGCCTACATCCACTTGTAGTATACATACAAGGAATTCATTGGTTGAAAAAAAACATAATATTTACTTTGTTGAAATTTTATAATGTTTTCTTATGTTTAGACTTATCCCTAAGGTTTTCATGAATGGTTTATATTCCAAAATTTGATATTCCTAAAGGTATCTAAAGATATTAATTAGCGTGAGTTTGGAAGAGTAAATAAAATTTTATTAACCAAAGTTGATCCATAAGAAGTGTCAAACCAAGCATATAGTTAGGCCTCTTTATCACGCACCATGTGATGATTGATGTAATACCCAATACGCCCCTTTAAGGGTGTCTACACTTAGGTGCATATGTTTTAGAGCATGTATCCACTTGTTTAAATCCAGATATGGATTCCATTTATTGAATAACCCCACAATATTTACTTTATTAATTGATTGATAGAAAATATTCACTATGGGTAATAATCATGTAGTGTTGAAAGTGGAAGAAGAGTGAAGTTCTTCCATTTTAATGAAGTTAGTAAATAAGTTCTCATAATTGTTAGTAACTAAGTTAGTAATTTTTATCTAATTTTTTTTAATTAAGTAAGAAAGTAATTAATTAATATTTAATTAATATTTATTAAATAGTCAACAAATAGTTAGTTAGTAGTACATTAATAGTTAATTAATAGTTAAATAATAATGTAATAAAGCGGCCAGTTGGGTGGGTTATCCTTGGAGGGTCTATGACCTGCCTTTCAGGGCTGTGTATGTGTGGTGTGTGTGCGTGTTTAAATGTAATTGTACCCCCAAGAACTGAATATAATATAATTATAGTTAAATAATATTTTATTAATAGCTAACTTAGAGTTAATTAATAGTAGTTACTCATTAGTTAATTACTAGTTAGTTATTCAATAATTATTAGTTAATCATTAGTTAATGATTAGGTAATCATTAGTTAATTAAAAGTTATTTAATATTTAATCATTAGTTAATTAATAGTTAGTTAATAATTAATTATTAGTTAAAAATTAGTTAATCCTAAGTTAATCATTAATTAATCATTATATAATCATTAGTTGATAATTCATTAATTAATATTTAATCATTAGTTAATGAATATTTAATCATTAGTTAATTAATAGTTAATGCAGTTGGGGTGGTTCCCGAGTGGTAAACCCCATAATTCTGTATCCAAAAGACCAGTTTTCGAATCCTAGAAAGCCACTTGGGGGATTTATCATGCAGGTGGTGATGCAGACATGATGCAGGCAGGCGGTGATGTAGGTCTGGTGATGCAGGCAGAATGACTCAGGCATGATGCTGCACCAGGCCTTTGGGCTTGTAAATGGGCCTTCGGGCCATTTAATGAGTTTCATGCCCACTAGGCCTTCGGTCCATTCATATAAAATAAATAATTCTTGATGGGTGGGATATCCTCTTTGGGGGGGGGCTATTGCCTATCTTTACAGCCTGTGTGTGAGGTGTGCATATGTTTGATGTAATTGTACCCCCAAACACTTAATATATATAATTAATAGTTAATTAATAGTTAATTATTGGATATTTATCAATTAATAATTAGCTAATAATTAGATAATCATTAATTAATTAATATTTAATCAATAGTTAATTAATAGTTAATAAGTATTTAATTAATAGTTTATTAATAGTTAATTATTTTTTAATCACTAGTTAATTATTACTTAATCATTAATTAATCATTTATTAATTTATATTTAATCATTAGTTAATGAATATTAATTAATAACTAATTATTATTTAATCATCAATTAATCATTATTCCATTATTAGTTTATTAATATTTAATCATTAGTTAATGAATATTAGTTAATAATTGTTTAATAGTTAGCAAGTAGTTAATTATTACTTAATTTTTAGTAATTAATTAATGATTAATTACTTAATTATTTATTATTTAATTATTAATTAATTAATAATGATTAGTTACTTAATTATATATTAGCCAATAATTATTATATTACTAACTATAACTACTCATTAATTAATTACTAAATAGTCATCATTAAATAATAATTAATTACTCACTAATATTAATTAATATTTAAAAATTGCATCTAAATAACTAAAGAACTAAGTAAAAAAAATAATTAAAATAAACTAAAAACTAAAAAACTAAATAAATAAAAAACATTATAATAAATTAGAATAAATATCTTTAAATGAAGCTTTAATTTTTTTGCTTCTTTAAGGATACTAAGATAATTTCCAACTTCAACACTGGGAAAGGGAGAAAAAAGTGGGAGACAATTTGAGGGAGAGGGATAAAAAATGGGGGAGGTTTAGAGAGAGGCTATAATTTTTAGTGAGAAGGGAGGGGGGATTTTATAGGGGTGGGTGTAGAAGGGATTGATGACCATAATGACTTTCACCTTTTATTAGATTAAAGGCATTGGGGACAACAACACCATTCACTTAATAAAAGTAGAAAGGCATTGTGGGAATCAATGCCTTTACCCCATCATTAATCTATGATGTAATAATAACTATAAAATTGATGTCCAAGCATGTGAACATGTATGATAATCCTTCCATGATGAAAATAATGTTCTTGTTGGGGTGAATTTTCAGCATGAGAATAATGGGATGAAATGGTGACTGTTGTGAGTAACTCTAGCGGAAAGAATGAATTGGTCTTTAAAGAGATCCATTATCAGACCCTGAATGAAGAGATAAAAAATAAGTAGGTTTCAAAAACTTCTATAAGAATGTTTATTATGGAAGATAAGGGACACTCCACCCAAAAAAGTCAAAGTAAATGAAGATAAAATAAAGGAGTTAAGAACTGTGGAAAGTCAGATGGTCCTAGTGACTCCACATGTTGGCATTGTGAAAAAAAGGGAAACTTATGGAAGGAATATTGATAGAGGAATGAAAATTATGGATAGAATTATTCTATTTCATCTTCAAACTCCACAACTAAACGGAAGGATGTAACTTTGGTTCTAAGTGTCATGAGTTAGATGGAGTCACAAAATCTTACTTTCGAAGCTTCATTTCATTAAAATTCTGAAAGTGAATGCATGTGAAATTATGTATCCATAAACCTTGGAAAGGTTTACCTTGTGTATGGAGATGCACATGAAGTTATTGGAAATTTATATGAGAGAATTTGAATAAGGAATTAATGTATACTTATTTTCAAGGTGTCTGGCACATCCAAGGTCTACAGAAGAACCAAATTTCTATTGGACAACTTGATAATGCATGATTATTTAAAATTTTTATGGATAGTGTGTGGAAGATCACACAAGTTTCATTAGTGTTTTCCCATGTTCTGAAGTATTTTTTTACCTGAATGGGTTTTTGGAAGGTGTCATCTTTGATGGAGCAAAAAATTCATGATCAAAAAAGTTATGGCATGACCGTTTGGTTAAATTAGTGTGAAAGGTTTATATAACTTGGATAATGGTGGATTGTTAAAGATTGATCATGTGGAGTATAAAACATGTAGGGGTTGAATAAAAGGTAAGAATTATAAGGTTTCATTAAATTCAAATATAAGGATTAAAAAGAATTAGAAGCTTGAGTTGGTTCATACAGATTTATGGAGATCAACACCTGTTCGATCTCATGAGGGTACACTGCACAACCTTACCTTCATTTAAGATTCTGTGCAGAAGGTGGGGTTGTTTTTTTTATAAAAAAAGTCTAATGTATTTTATTATTTAATCATATTGAGAGATATAGAAGAAGATGAAACTGAGTTTAAGTTGAAATGAATTTGGTCTGATAATGGAGGTGAGTATGGATGAAGAGAGTTCCAAATGTTTTATCAGATAAATGGAATCTGAATAAAGAAGAAAATGAAAAGGAAACCTAAGAAGAATAGTGTTTTATAATGAATAAATCTTACACCAAATGATAGATATAAGATAATTATGTCATGTTCAAGATTAATGAAATAATTTTGGGCAGAAGTATTTAACTATGTGGCTCATTTCATGAATCAAAGTCTTTTGAGCCTTTTCTACAACAACTTTCAGAGGAACCCTGGTTTAGAATAACAATGGATTTTAAATACCATAAGTTTTCAGATATATTTATTATGTCCATTTTTATTCCAATTATAGGTATAAATTGGATGCTAACCCTCATACACGTTTCCTTTTAGGCTATGTTAATAAACAATTTGGTTTCAAAATGTGAGATAATAGTCAGTGTAAGTTTATCAGAGTCTAGAACATTATATTTTATGAGTAGATCTTATGGAATGATATGAAACTAGTGAAAGTTAATATTTTGAACAAGTAACCAATTAAAAATCCAATATTTAATTGAGTAGTGGATGGGTGGTGTCGGGCTATTTAGGGAGCACACAAAATGGAGTTAGAGAGGTACAACTAAGTTTCGAAACAAATAGTTTTGGTTATATCTATGAAGTACCAAGGTATGATTCATGAGTATGACCAAGGATAACAGAATGTAAGGGTATATTTTTAGAATTTAGGTGTTTAGAAGAAGCTTAATCTTATGATATGAGGTAGTCTACCAAGGTCAAAAGTCCAGTGAAAAGGTATGATTCTCAGATACACTTTCTACTTCTCATAGATGGTGTGGAACCTAAAAGCCTCAATGAGGCGAGAAGTTTGAGTGACTCATTGAAGTGGAAGTTATAAATGAAATAAAAACTATATTACTTATATATTTCTGATATATGGGAGTTAACTTATCTTTTAGATGATAATAGGTCACTTCAGAATAAATGAGTTTATCATCTGGAGGAGGAAAAACATGGTAGAGTTCAATACAAGGAATGGATGGTTGTGAAGGGGTTATAATAATCATAAGGAGTGTATTTCAATGATATTTTATCCCTTATTATGAAACATATAGATATTAAAATAGTTCTTAGCTTAGATTCCATATATGGTTTGTTTACTAAATAATTAGATATCATGATAGTGTTCCTCTATGAAGATTTAGAGGAATAAATCTATATGGAGTAATCAAAAGGATTCATATTGGAGAAAAATGAGGTCCTATTGTTCAAGATCAAGAGAAGTATGTGTGGGATCAATAAAACACCAAGGTTGTAAAATAATATGATTTAAAGATTCATTATGAAATAGAATTCCACCAGGATCAATGCAGATCATTATATTTATTTGAAGGTATATGATGATGGAAATTTTATGATTGTTCTTATCTATGTTGATGACTTACTCTTTGCTAGACATATAATAGAGAGTCTAGAATAGTTAAAGTGTGAATTTTCTAGAACTTTACAAATGAAATATCTTGGTTTTGCTAATTGGATTTTTGGGATAAAGATCATAAGATACTTGAGATCTGGAATATGGCTTCTTTATCAGTCATAATATATACATAATTTGTTAGTAAAATTCATAATGAGTGAGTCAAATCTCTTAAGTACTCCCCTATATAAATTTTCAAAAAGATATGACACCTAAAATGGATGATGAGGCTATGTACATGGTGTAGGTTACATATGAACTAGCTATGGGAAGCCTGATGTATTTCATAGTTTATACTGGGCTTGATATTACTGAATTATTATATCATCCTATACATAAAAAACCAATAATTACATGATTTATATCAAGGATTTTATTTCCCTACATTCCCATGAACATTTAAGTTTATAGTTTTAGATAATTAGGAAAAACATTAGATTATCAAAAATTACATGTCTGCATAGTGTACATTTTTTCTAGAAAAACAAGTTCTTAAATTGATACTCCTATTTCATTCATGACACATTTTATTCATTCAAGGTGAATCTTCATAACTAAAATATTGACTATTACAGAGCACCTATACATCCTTAAATCCTATAAAAACATTTGAAAACATAGAATTAACATAAAAATCCAAGGAATGGATATAAAAAGAAACAAACCCATTAATTTATTGAAAAACATGAAAACACATGAGAAAATTTTCTTTGTAACATAATAAATATTGATCTCAAAAAATCACTTACTTACTCAGGAAATCAACTTTTTTTCCCAAAAGTTTTCATAAAACATATTGTAAGAAGCATAAAGGGAAAAACAGAATCATGAAGGTTATTTGAGACCCCATATTCATATCACTCTTATAATGTAATAACTTACCTGGTTAATTACAACATCATTTATAAAGGAATAATGTACTATTTAATTCCAACATCGTATCTTAATAAAATCACCTAACCAGATAATTACATTATCTTTACAGGAGTAACTTATATCCAATTAACTTCATCATCATTACCCAATGTATTTTAGGGATATATCGGATCCACCCATCAAATATATAATCTCCAAGAACCATAACATCAATAAAAGAAATCGGGTATTTCACTTTCATCATAAAACTTATAAAAACATTAATTTGAACCCTTAAACATAAGAACATATAATTATCCCATAAAAATTAAAGAAAATATCATTTTCTTTGATAATAATTTATAATAAAAAATTCATTGAACAATGGAAATTGAATTTAATTTTAAAAAATATGAAAAATTAAAGAGTAATATTCATAACAAATAACACACATTATAATGGGAAAATGTGTTCAAGTGGTAGAAATTAACAAAATATTATTGACACACCTTTATAAAGAAATTAAAAAATTTATTGTACATAAAATGTTAAAAAGATTAATTTTTTAAACCTTATAAATAAATTCAAAGATAATTGAAAATGACTTTAAGAAAACATTTAAGTATAAAGAATAAAACTCTTAAAAGAATACAGATACAGAAGAGAAATAGTTGAAAAGAAAACTTGAAAACATTTAAAATAAGGTTTAAAATAAAACCCCCTACCTTGAGTTCTAAATCAACTCATAAATCCTTTACCCTTATAAAAAATAAAATTAAATAAGTTATTTAATTTATTTATAACCTTTTATATGTTCATTCCCTTAGTATTATTCCTTTAATTTCATTTATGATCATGTTTCTTAGTATAGTCCATGTTGGTCATTTTGGGACCGTTCAGTTTATAATCTCCAAATCAGCTTCGATATTTTTTTAATGATCAAAGGTTCTTGTAAAAAAGTTACATAAGCTCAAAAAGTGTTAAGTTATTTAATCTATAACATTCTAGTAGAAAAGTAATTCAATATTTTATGAAATAATTACTTTTCTATGAATCTCCCTTAATAACTATATTTTTGAGGACTAAAAATATCCATGTTTGTTTACTTTTAATTAAATTATTATGATAGATATTTCACCATGATATAATCATAATCATATAATAATTGTGATATTTATTTTATATTCAATCATAAAATCATTTCATGGAAACATACATGAAATGTGTAAGTTTATGAAAACATAACTCTTTACATAGGTAGTGTTATACCACCATGGTGAGTGATGTTTTTCTAAAGAGTTGAAAAGAAGGAAAATAATATTTGATTTTTTATAAAAAAATATATTTAAATTAAACTATAATTTTAGTTTAATTTTAAATAAATCATATATTTTTGGAAAATAGTAATATGATAGTTGAAATGAAAAGATACTATTTTGTAAAATTACCTATTTGGACATAGTAACAACTTATGAAATGAGTTTAGTGAGAGGTATTTTAGGATATTTAATACTTTATGGATAAAAAATATGCTAATAATATGTAAATATAATCATGTGATCATAACAAGTTTAGTTTTAAAATATTTTTTTCAATAAGGAATCATAAATAAGAAATAAAAAGTAGTCTTAGAAAACCTTACTTTTCTCCTTGAGCCACTACCTTTGGACTAAGTCCCAAGCCTTTAGAGAATGAATTTTTGGATAGAAAAGAAGATTGTGAACATGGAAAAGGAAGTTTAGAAAGGTATTTTAGTATAAAAAAAAGAAAACCGAACCTAATAGGTGGTTTGAAAATTTTATAATGAGCCCCCATTTATAGGAAAAATATGATGGCATTTTCACAAATACTCAATTTTTGAGGGTAAAAATGTAATATTAAAATAAAAAGTGGCTCATAAAGGTAAAATGGATGAAATTATTGACCCTTACCCATCCTAATTGTGTAATGATTATATTTCATATTTTTTAACCAATTTATAAATCATTATTTACATTAAATACTATTTAATTTTACTTTTACGGTTATTATATAATTTAAATTAAAAAAATATTTAGATAGTAATAGAATTTGAATATAAAAAATTAAATAATTAATTATAATTAATAATAATCTATAAAATTCATGGAATTACCCAAATAATTACTACTATATCACTTTTAATGTTTTTTAAATCATATACATTGACTTTTTTACTGCTTTCAAAAACATTGTGTCGACACTACATATAAATTTTAGATAACTATAAAATTATGTAAAAGTAAAAAAATTACTATCAAAAAATATAATTCCTTAAAAAACATTATATTCATCTAAATTCATTCATAATTTATATTTACTCTCATCCATATCATGAAAAATTATTTAATATATTATTTTGACTTTTCTCACCTTTCACAAGCACTATAAAAGAATTTGGATAAGTTGCTTGTTATATAACACCAAAATTCATAAGTATCAATAAAAATAAGCAACTATTAACCATATTTATTACTCATGTAGTGAATAAACTTTTACATTCCCAAATATTATCTTAAGGACATTTAATTTTACCTTTTCTAGTGCTGTGTAAGCACTACGACAACATCGATAATGATTTTCATATTTGTCTTGGAATAAATTTTAATTTATATGAATTGAATAATTTTTATATGATATTTTGGATATATTATCATGTATGAGTATTTTCATAAGTTTCATAAGTTTTTATTTCATAGTTGTGTCACAAGAATATCATAAAATATACAGTATTCTTAAAATAGCAACATTTTTAATAATTAACCAAATAATCATCTTGCTCTGAAAAATCCTAAAAATTCATAACCATCTATTTATAGATCTATGGTCTAAGTTAAAAAATTATTTAATTCCATACCATACCTTAAATAATATAATAATTTTATCAAAACCTATGCTATATAACAACAATAATAATATTTTTATTATTTTATGGTGTGTGCTAACTCACACAACGCTAAATATTATTTTTCTAGCTTGTTAATTAATATTTATCACCAGACACAATTTTGGTTTGATCGCCCTCCATAATATTTATTGAAAACACTAATAAATATTTAATTAAATATATAATTCATAAATAAATATTTTATTCAAAATATAATAAACAAATATTTATTTAATATTCAATAAAATATTTTTGATCATTAAAAAATAAAAAAATTATTTCTTAGTCTTGAGAATAATATTAATTCAATCAATAAAATTAAAATATAATTTAATTGAGATCCGTGGAAACACTTAGTGTGTGAACCTATAAGATTCATTCTCTTTGACATTAGAAAGGCTTGCCTTAAGTCCAAGATGATTGTCTAGAAATGGGTCAAGACACCCAAGAGAAATAACTTAATGTTACAAAATTGATGAGAGCATATGAATGATCAATGTGTAATATAATTGTAACGAACCAAACTTTTATCAATAAAATTTCTCCCTTATTATAGCAATATCATATAATATAATCACATAAAATTACATTAGGAAACACAATACCACATCATTCATAAATGAACTACTAAATTCTATGTGACCTTTAAACATAAATTTTCCACTTTTTTTATTTGAATTTTGAAAATTTGACGTACACAGTTGTGATTAGTAAGATGTTTGGAGTCCGATAGGGAAAAATTAATTTTTTGGTGAATAGTAACATACCCTTATGAATATTAATGTTACCATTAATAATAATAATATGACCCTTATAAATAATAAATTTTCCATGTGAATAGTAACCTTACCAATGATAGTATAAATAAAATCTATCCATCCTATAAGTGACAATATGATCTAATTATATTATAGTGTTGGTATTTTTGTAAGTATTGAATATTTAATGATTAATTTAATAATTTAAAAGAAAATATATTTTCATAAAATTTATTCATAAACTATTATTTTTATGTCTTATGATTATATGATAATTTTATGAGACCTTAAGTAATTTTCAAAAGTGTTACAAAATCAGTTTTAATTTTAAAATCTATATTTTCCTAAGTAAATGAAGATTTTGTTTTAAAATTAAATTAATCATATTTATAAAATTATTTTCAAAAAATGTATTTTATTTTTGAATTATACACGTCAAAAAATGGTTAGGGTGATTTTTTGGGATTTTTATGCAATACTTTAATTTTTGGTGAAGAGTGAAATTCGATAATTTATGAAATATGGTAAATAAATAAATTTATGCATCAATATTAAGTCATGGATGATGTAAATGGCCATTGGTTCAAACTCACATGCACTAATTACTATATTTAGTCACAAAAATTATCACTATTACTTGTTTTGTGAAGAAATAATAAATTAATGATTATAATATTGAGAAAACTCCTCTCCCCTCCACTATAAATACCACCCCTCACAACCTCATTTAGTCACACCTCTCAAGATTGAAGACTTGCCAAAATTATGAAAAAATATCTTCCCTATCCCCTCCGCCATGTCCAAGATCTCTTGGTCTCATCTAAAGACCAATCCTCGGTGCCTTGAGGAGGATCTCAAGATGAGAATTCAAGAGGTAATTCCTCTCTCTCAGTTCTTTCAATTTCCTTTCAAATTTCATTTCTTTTATTCTCTTATCCTACAATTATCTTATCAAAATTTCATGATAACTCTAGTATAATTGATATAATGGTATGATATCATGTTAATGGAAGATTATTCATTAAAATCCTCCCTCTCTATCTCTTTTTTTTTAAAATGAAATCATTGCCTGTGATGTGTCAATTTACCATCATCATGGGCGATGCACCTTGATTTTCCTTAAAAACCTTCAAGGATATAAATAAAATCATTAAATGGTTGAAAAAAGATTTTAATATGTACTTTTTAACCCCTTTTATGTGCTAGAAACAACTTTTATATATAATACTAAATGATAAAACAAAACATGTTCGTTGTGATAAAAAAACTGCCCAAATTAACCTAGAACGATCATCTTTAAATTTTATCTAATGATTCATCCTCATGGTATATAAAAAAATTCATTATCAGATCATTTAAACCCATGTAAGATAATTGATTACATGAAATAGATATTCTGTATGTTTATCCATGTTCTACATGAACTTCCATTCATGTGTACAAGTGATCCATTCATGAAAACTAAGAAAAAGAACACTCCTGAATAATGAATTTAAACTCTATAAATAATCCAAATAACCATAAAAGAACTTAATAAAACTATAATGAATAAATTCAATGTATAAAAGGTTCTTTAAGTGTTAATTAATGAATCTAATGTGATTATACATGACATTAAATTGAAGAAAGAATTCATACACAAGGTAAGTGGAATTCTCAAACCCAAATTTCTTTATTTAGGTTTTCCCTCTTTCACTTCATTTTTAGTATGGTTATTCCTTAAAAATAATTTCTTCATCATATTACCTTTTTTTGGATATACATTTTCCACTAGAGTTTATATCAACCACAATGTTTTCTAAAAGAACTCTTCTTTCAAAAACACACCTTTTACTCAAGGTTGATATTGCTTATATCAAGTATGTTATTCCCTTTTCCATTTGGGAACCCAAAGTTTATGAATGTATGCTTTATTAAGTTAAACAAATTCATTTCTATGGGTTGTTTTATATTAAATATTTATATATATTCCATGTTTCATGCATGATAATTTAAATGTTATGATGTGATGGGTGCACACAGAATTATATAGCGCAATGTTGATGTTATGATGCGATATGTGAGCCCATAATTATACAGTGCTCCAATGCATTGGGTAATGTGATGAATCTCATGAGTTAAAGTTAAATATGAGTGAACATGATTCTATATTGTTTCATAACTATGTGTGGTAGTTAACTACTAAGACATAAGGTTTCATTTTTATGCATTGTCACTTTTCAAGACTTTTATTAATTCTTCCTATCATGTTTATATTACTATGCCTATGTTATGATGATAATGATTATTCTCACCTCATGTTGTATTGTCTCATGTTCTTATCCTCTTACTGGGATTTTAGATCACCCCTTTTCAATGTATATCCTCAGGTGATTATGCGTACTAAGGAGAACTCAAGGGACAATAAGAAATTAGAGAAAAAGAAATTAAATAAATCCTTATGTGTTATGTTTTAAATGTTATATATGGTCATAGTTTTCCCAAAAAACTGAACCTTTGGATCCTCATGGTGTAATGATTTTTTGTTTTTATCTTTAAAAATAGGTAATGGTAAAGTAATAAAAAGTAGGGTCTCTATAGTAGGTATTAGAGGACAGTTTAGTTAATTTGGGAATTAGGATTGGAGAACCTAAGTGAAAACCATTAGTATGAGACTAAGAATAAGTAAGCACCTAATAAGATTTTATAAACATAGGGATCCCATAAGATATGCTTTTAGTGTTAATTTCACGGAGGAATAAATTATTTATTCATGACTCTTTGTCTTATGTTTTCTTTAACATTTTTTATTTTAGAAAATGGTAGGAACTAAGAGAAACTAGGCCAGTAACCTATGTGAGGGACAATGAAATGATTGCCTAAATGACATAACCATGGATTTGGGAGGTGGATTTAAAAACTTTATTGTGATTATTACTCAACTATCTCAGGTTATGAACAATAACCTGAATAATGTGGAATGTACTCCTTCACCTAAGAGAGAGAAACTGACCATCAAGTGTTTTATGCAGCAACAACCACTGATGTTTAGTGGATATTTTTATCCACTTATTTTCTAATAGTGGGTCAAATCCATGGAGAATATATTTTTTAGGCTTCACTATTCTGAGATGGAGAAGGTGAATCTGTAGTTTATCCTCTAGATGGAGAGGCTGACCAATGGTGGAATTTAATTAAGAACACCAAGCCGAGAGATGAAATTGAATAGATGGGTGAGAAGACTTTAAGATAATGTTTCTTAACAAGTATTTTCCATGAAATCTTTATATGAAGATGAATAGAGAATTTATAGAGCTTAAACAAATGGAAGGATAATCTTTCACTACTTATGAAGAAAATTTCACAAGGATTGCAAGGTATGCTTCGGGTTTTTTTATCAATAATGATATAAAAATTGATAGATTATTTAGTGGATTAAAACCAAAAATTAGAAAGGCTATTTCAATTCAAGAATTTGAGAGTTATGAATAAGTTGTTCAATGTGCTCTCATAGTGGAAATAAAGTTTGGAGAATGGTTCCATGGCTATGGGGATAATAAAAGAAATATGAAGTTTTATGATGGAGGATCTAATGAGAAAAGTGGAAAGAAAAATAAACCACCCACATGTAAAAATGTGGGAAGAAGCATCATGGGAACTGCCTCAAAGGGATGGAAAAATAATTCAAGTGTGGGAGGGAAGGCCACCAAGCTCAAGAGTGTCAAAAAGACATGAGAAGACATGAGAATGTGGTGGAGGAAAGGAGAGCACCACCCATGGTCAATGATACAACTGTAGGGATTAGGGGAACTATGTAATCTAGTGAACTAAAACTCGAGTTCTCGACAGTAATCATCATCATCAGCCACCAAAGCCAAAGGAGTAAGGGAAGGATTGTTCCATCACTACTACTTAAGTGGAGCAAGAAAATGAAGTCATACAAGGTACACTTTCTATTCACTCAGGAATGGAAAACGTCTTATTTGATTATGGTTATACGCATTCCTTTATATCATGAAAGTTTTTTAGAACTATAGAATCGAATACCCAAATCCTTGAAGTAGAGATATCTATAAAAACACTAATTGGTGAAATCATTACAACCTAAGTGTTGGACTCTTCTCCTATTG
This sequence comes from Viscum album, assembly GCA_963277665.1. NCBI lineage: Eukaryota > Viridiplantae > Streptophyta > Magnoliopsida > Santalales > Viscaceae > Viscum > Viscum album. The sequence continues at coordinate 1,841,106,765 of OY728132.1, read as the reverse complement.
GAATATGTAGAAGAATCTTCCTAAGAATCTTGTAATACTTTCCTTGGTGGAATTCGACACTATATTGGGGATGTATTTTCCTTATTTATATATAGAACATATCAAATATCGGGAAAAGTAAATATCTTTTAATATTACAAACCATCCCATGCTTCTATAAAAATGAAAATAATATTATGAATATCCTTTGAAAAATCCTTAAGGGTGTGGGTGTTGGTTCTATGTAAAGAAGCATACCTCACACAAATGGTCGAGTCAAAGGAAAGGGTCAAACTAATGGAAATGAAGTCGTGAGGGAATACAGTGATGTATTTCTTGAATAGTTTCCTAGACTTCCATAGGATCGTGAGGTAGAGTTATCAATAGAACTCATACCTAGAGTTACTCTTATCTCAAAGTTCCCCTATAGGATGGATCCTATCAAACTAGAGGATTTAAAGAAGAAGATACAAGATCATTTGGACAAAGGGTTCATATTCCCTAGTGCATCACCATGGGGTGCACCGATGCTCTTTGTGAAGAAGAAGGATGGACCAATGTGGCTATTTATCAATTATTAAGAACTCAAAAATAACACCATAAAGAACAAGTATACTATTCTGAGGATTGATGACTTGTTTGATCAGTTATGAGGAGCTCAGTACTTATCAAAGGTGGATCTTAGTTCTGATATCATTAGCTAAAGGTTAATAAGGAAGATATTCAGAAGACTACCTTCTGTACAAGGTATGGGGACTATGAGTTTTTATTGATTTCATTCAGACTTTCTAATGCCCCTAAAATCTTCATGGATTTGATGAAGAGAGTATTTAGACATTACCTCCAAAAATTTGTGGTAGTGTTTATCGATGATATTCTTATCTACTCCAAGAGCAAGGAGGAACATGAAGAACATATAAATATTGTGTTAATAACATTGAGAAAGGATAAGTTATACACAATGTTCAGAAAGTGTGACTTTTGGATGAATAAAGTCACATTCTTGGGACATGTGATAAAAAATAAGGGAATTTACGTGGACCCTTCAAAAACAAAGGTGATTGAGGAATGGCCCAGACCCTCTAGTTTCACATAAATATGTAGTTTTATTGGATTAGCCAGGTACTATCGATATTTTTTGAGATATTTTCATGATTTTCAATCCCGCTAAATAAGTTAACAAGGAAAAGGGTGAAGTATGTATAAATGGAAGAATGTGAGGAAATATTCAAGGAGCTAAATAGAAGGATGATCAATGCACCTGTACTCACATTACCGAAGAGTGGATAAAGTTTTGTGATATATAGTGATGCTTCAAAGAAAGGCTTGGGTTGTGTACTTATGAAAAATGATAATGTGATAGCCTATATCCCATGGAAGTTAAATATCCATTAGTAAAACTACCCGACACATGATTTAGAGCTACCAGCTATGATTTTTCCTTGAAAATCTAGTGGAACTACCTCTATGGTGATAAGTGTGACATATATACCAATCACAAGATCCTAAAGTTTATATTCAAATAAAAGGAGCTCAACATGCATCAAAGGAGATGGTTAGAGCTAATTAAAGACTATGATTTATTTATTCACTATCATATTAGAAAGGAGAACAAGGTAACTGGTTCTCTAAGTAGAAAATAACCTGATACTCTATCCATGTTGTAGATTGAGAAAGACCCTATATTCATGGATATAAAAAGGAATGATTTGGAAATCATAATGGCAGGGGATACATCCTATCTTTCCCAAATTATTACACAACCATCTATCCAATAGAAGATTAAGGAGGCACAAAGGGATGATCCGAAGTTACAAAAGAAGGTGAATGTAGTGAAGGAAGGGAAGGTGTAAGAGTTACATATCGATGATGATGGTGTGATTTAGTTTGAAACAAGGATTTGTGTGCCTTTATCACCTGAGATAAATAAGGATCTATTTGATAATGCACATAGCTTACATTTCTCTATCCATTCTCGTAGCACCAAGATGTACTGTGATATCTAAGAACACTTTTGGAAGGACAACATGAAGAAGGATATTGCTAAATATATCTCAAGGTGCTTGATATGTTAGCAAGTTAAATCAGAGTGATAGAATTCTAAAGGGATGATTCAACCATTGCCTATACCCATATGGAAATGGGAGAATGTCACTATAGACTTTTTCATAGGTCTCCTAAAGATATCAAAAGGAAATAATGCGACATGGGTTGTGGTGGAATGACTCACCAAGACTACCCACTTTATTTCTATTTGGGAAGATCTATCGCTTGAAAAAATTACAAAGATATATGTGAAGGAATTTGTGAGAATGAATGGAGTTCCACTCATGATTGTCTCTGATCATAATCCTGGATTTACATCCAAATTCTGGAGAAGTCTTCAAAATTCCTTGAGTACTGAATTGAATTTCAACATAGCCTATCACCCCCAAATTGATGGGCAAAATGAAAGGACTATTCATATTCTAAAATATATGCTAAGAGCCTATTCACTAAAATTAAAGGGTGGATGGGATCAAAATATATCATTGATTGAGTTCTCATAAAATAATAGCTTCCACCCGAGTATTCAGATGGATCCATATGATGATCTGTATAGAAAGTGATGTAGAACTCCAACTTGTTGGGATGAAGTTGGGGAAGTAAAGCTACTTGGACCTGATCTTGTACAAGAGATGACGAAAAAGGTTCAAGCCATCCAACAACATATCAAAGCTTCTTAGAGTCAGCAAAAGAGCTATGCTAACAACCATCGAAGGGAATTGGAGTCCAAAGTTGGAGATAAAGTCTTCCATTGAATATAAACATGGAAGAGAGTCATACGATTTGGAAAGAAAGGTAAGATAAGCCCAAGGTACATTGCCCCCTTTGAGATCCTTGATCACATAGGAGCCTTAGCCTATCAGCCTGCACTTCCACTGAATATGGCTCAAGTTCACGATGTGTTTCACATATCAATCCTGAAGAAGTACATACCACATCCCTCACATATACTGAAATCAGAGGTGGTATAACTGGAAGATGATCTCTCTTAGAGGAGTAGCCAGTAAATATTTTGGATTGGAGAGATAAGGTTCTATGCAACAAGAAAACCCACCTTGTCAAAGTTTTGTGGCAGAACCATAAGTATGAAGGAGCAACCTAGGAACTAGATGATGAAATGAAGGATAATTACCCTCAACTATTTATATAAAATGAGATTTTAAGGGAGAAATTTTAAAATGGGGGAAGAATTTAATGACCCAAACTTACAATTTCTACCTTCTTAAAGTAATTTCATATAGTATAATCACATAAAATTACATTAGGAAACACAATTCCACATCATGATTAAATGAACTACTAAATTCTATGTGACCTTTAAACATAATTTTGACACTCCTGTGATTTGAATTTCTAAAATATGATATACACAGTTGTGATCAGTAATATGTTTGGAGTCCGATAGGGAAAACTTAATTTTTGGTGAATAGTAAAATACCCTTATGAATAGTAATGTTAACCTGATGAATAGTAATATGACCCTTATAAATAGTAAATCAGTCAAGTGAATAGGAACCTCACCAATGATAGTATAAATAAAATTTATCCATCCTATAAGTGACAATATGATATAATTATATTATAGTATTGGTATTTTTATAAGTCTTGAATATTTAATGATTAATTTAATAATTTAAATAAAATGGATTTTCATAAAATCTATTCATAAACTAGTATTTTTATTTCTTATGATTATATGATAATTTTATGAGACCTTAAGTAATTTTCCAAAGCGTTACAAAATCACTTTTAATTTTAAAATATGTATTTTCCTAGGTAAATGATGATTTTATTTAAAAATTAAATCAATAATATTTATAAAATTATTTTAATAAAATGGAGTTAATTTTTGGATTCTACACATTGAAAAATAGTTAGGGTAATTTTTTTGTATTTTTCTGAAATACTTTAATTTTTGGTGAATAGTGAAATTCAATAATTTACAAAATATGCTAAATTAATGAATTTATGAATCATGCTTGAGTCATGGATGATGTAAATGGCCACTGGTTCAAACTCACAGGAACTAATTCCTATATTTAGCCACATGAATCATCATTATTTCTTGTCTTGTGGAGAAATAATAAATTAATGATTATAATATTAAGAAAACCCCTCTCCCCTCTACTATAAATACCACCCCTCACAACCTCATTTCCTCACACATCTCAAGATTCAATCCCTGTCCAAATTCTTCCCAAATCTATTCCCTATCCCCTCCCCCACATCAAAGAGCTCTTGGTCTCATCAAAAGACCAAGACTAGGTGCCTTGAGGAGGATCTCAAGAGGATAATTCAAGGGGTAATTCCCCTCCCTCTCTTTTCTTTCAATTTCCTTTCAAATTTCCTTTTTTCCTTCTATTATCCTAAAATTATCTTATACAAATGTCATGATAACTCTAGTATGATTGATATAATGTTATTCTATCATGTTAATGTAATATTATTCATTAAAATCCTCCCTCCCTCTCTTTTATTTTTAAAAATGAAATCATTGCCCGTGATGTGTCAATTTACTATCATCATAGGAATTGTACCTTTATTTTACTTAAATGACTTCAGGGATGTCAATAAAAACATTAAATGGTTGGAAAAATATTTTAATATATCTTTTTTACCCAATTTTATGTTCTAGAAACAACTTTTATAGACAATACTAAATGATAAAAAAAACATGTTCATTGTTATAAAAAAACCGCCCAAATTAACCTAAAATGATCACCATTAAATTTTATCTAATGATTCATCCACATGGTATATAACCAAATTCAATATAAGATCATTTAAACTACTGAAAGATAATTAATAACATGCAATATAAATTTTTTATGTTTATCTATGTTCTACACAAACTTCCATTCATGTGTACAAGTGAACCATTCATGAAAACTAAGAAAAAGAACACTCTCAGACAATGAATTTAAACTCTATAACTCATCAAAAGGACCATAAAAGAACTTAATAAAACCATAATGAATAAATTACATGTATAAAATTTTCTTTAAGTGTTAATTAATTAATCGAATGTGATTATACATGACATTAAAGTAAAGAAAGTGTTCAGACACAAGCTAAGGGTAATTCTCGAACCCAACTTTCTTTCTTCAGGTTTTCCCTCTTTAACTCCAGTTTTAGTATGTATATTCCTTATAAATAATTTATTCATAACTATATTACCATTTTTAGGATATAAATTTTTTCCAATAGAGTTTATGTCAACCATAATGTTTTCCAAAAGAACTCTTCTTTAAAAAACACACCTTTTACTCAAGGTTAGTGGTGCTTATATCAAGTATGTTATTCCCTATTTCATTTGGGAACCCAATGTTTATAAATTTATTATTTATGAACTGAAAACCACTTATTTAAATGGGTTTTTTTATGTTCAATATTTTTATATGTTCAATGTGTCATGCATGGTAATGTGAATGTTATGATGTGATGGGTGCACCCAGAATTATATAACACAATATTGATGTTATAATGTGATGAGTGCACCCAAAATTATATAGAGCTCCAATGCTTTGGGTAATGTGATGAATCTCATGATTTGATGTGAAATATTCATGAACATGATTCTAGCTTTGTTCATAACTATGTGTGGTAGTTAACCACTAAGACATAAGGTTTCATATTTATGCATTTCCACTTTTCAAGCCTTTTATTAATTATTCCTATCATGTTTATGATCCTATGACTATGTTATGATGATAATGATTATGGCACCTCATTTTGTATTATCTCATGTTCTTATCCTCTTACTGGGATTTTATCTCACCCCTTTTTGATGTATATCCTCAGGTGATTACGTGTACTAAGGAGAACTCAAGGGCCAATAAGAAGCTAGATAAGAAGAAATTAAATAAATGTTTATGTTTTATATTGTAAAAGTTATGTATAGTCCTAGTTTTTCCAAGAAAATAAACCTTTGGACCCTCATAGTGTAATTATTTTATGTTGTTTATCTTTAAAATGATGTAATAGTAATGTAAGAAAAAGCTGGGTTGCTATAATAATCCCTTTACCTCATTATCTCATCAAGAAGTTTTCACATCTGTGTTATCAACCTATATTCTTGATACGTCTTTCTTTGATTATCTGAAATAAACATATCATTACACCATGACCATGGAATTTTAATGTGACAGTACCATTTCAATCAAAGCACTAAGATATCAACTTTCATAAGGATGGAAGGGACAAATCCTTCATTGAATTATTAATTAATAACACATCACTCATGACACACCCAACATATCCAAATTATATATGAACTATTATCATTTGTGAAATATATCTAAGTGTGAGAGTCATAATATAAATTAATAATAATCTTAAAGTCTAAAAACCATTATTCACACTCATGGATAAGAATATCCAAGGATGCATAAACATAAAAAATTCTTATTGTAAAGTCTGTTCTCATAATCTAAAATCGTGGAGATTACCAAGTGAGAACTTAATGAGAAGAAGACTCACCAGTTTATGAGTACTCACACCTAATAGTTAACATTCTATGTGTCCCATCATAGTATGTTATCTAACCGTAGAACTATATTTAAGAATATCTCCATAACACTTCAAGGTTATCATCACAGTGGGTAACTGCTATGACTTTATGAATACAATAGATAACCTAGGACATTATCACATTAAGGTCACACAGAAAAATGAAAAATATATAATAACATTTTTTTATAAATATTCAAATCTTAGAATATATATGTAATCCAAAGTAAAAATAGTTGGTTCTAGAACACCAACTCCAAGAGACTTTTACCTAGACTAGATCCAACTGCTTATGACTCTCAGGTTACTAGACCTCACATGATGATCATGTTTCTGCTAAATTAATGATTTAGTCAAGTGTTCCACCACATTGTCTTTTATGGATATTCTGTTCACTATGGATTCACTTATTTGAGAAAAATTCTTCAAGAGATGATAATTCCAAAGTATATGCTTCACCCACTAATGTGACCTTGTCTCTTTTTCAAGGGCCACCACTGTAGTATTATCACAATAGAATGTGATATGATCTTTACTACTAGGTAAAACATAAATCACTTATATGAATTTTTATATCCATACCACTTCTTTAGCTACCTCACAAGCCTCATTATATTCAGAATTTTCTTTAGAATCTGCAACCACAATCTTCTTTGAGCTCTTCCAGCTCACATCACCTTAATTTAGTTTGAATACGTATCTCATTTTATATTTAAAATCATATTGATCTATTTAGAAACTAGCATCTACACATCCTATGATTAGTAGTTCCTTATATTATCTATAGACTATGAAAATATCCTTAGTATGCCTTATATATTTAAGGATAGTCTTGAATTTCATCCAATAGTATTCACTTGGGTTAGCTTGATATATTCCCATCTCACTCAAGGTGTAGGTGACATCTAGCACAATACATATAATAACATACATGATTGACCCAATCACAAATGTGTATGGAATCCTGTCCATCCATATTCTTTCCTCATGTGTTATAGTAAACATTTTCCTAGAAATATGAATGTAATGTGACATTAGAAACAATCACCTCTTGTATTTTTCCTTACTAAATATCTTTAGTATCATGTCAATATATGTACCTTAAATTATACTGATTAGTATCTTGGATATATCATGAGAGATCTTAATCTCAAGAATATTTTCTTCCTTATATAAGTCATTTATAGATAAGCATTTATTCAACCAGTCCTTAACAAAATTTAAGAATTATATTTCATTTCCAATGAGTAGTATGTCATCAATATGTACTATTAAGAAAATGGCTACACTCCCACTAAACCACTTATAGACACAAGTCTAAATTTTTTTCTTTATGAAACCAAATTCCATTATGGATTCATAAAAAAATGTTCCATGACCTAGATTATTTATTTAATCCACAAATGGTTATTTTCAATTTTCATACCTTGTTGGCATCCTTTAGACTCACAAACCCTTTAGGATGTGTCGTATAAACATCTTCTTGAAGGATCTCATTAAGAAAGGTTGTTTTGAAATACATTTTCCAAGTATCATATTCATGGAAATTCACAATGGAAATTATAATTCTGTTGGATTTCAACATAGAAAATGGTGAAAAGGTTTTGTTGTAGTATATGACTTGATGGTGTTTGAATACCCATTTAAAAACAATGAGATTTATATCCTATGGGAGGATCTACCAAAATCCAAATATAGTTTTGTTATATGGAATCTATTTCATAATTCATATCTTCATGTCATTTGGAAACAAATGTGCCACTTATTTCTTCCTTGTAGGTTAGTGGATTATTATTTTCAACTAATAATGAATCACCATCCTCAGTGACTAGAAAACCATTATATTCTAGTTCTATAACCTCTATTGTACTCCTACACAGTATTTATGTATCTATAACCTCTTCTTCTATGGGGATTTGTGGAATCTATTATTATTCCAACTCTTGTGTATCTTGAGTATTAACTTCATCAAAGTCTATCTCACTCCCACTATCTATTTTAGAGATTTGATCCCCTTAAAGAAAGGTGAAATTTCTGTTAACCAAAAATTTATTTTTTATAGGTTTATATAGTTAATATCATTTAGTTTCCTTAGTATACCTTATAAAGATATACTTAGTACCTTGGGGTGCAGATTTGTTTCCATATATGGCCTTAAAAAACTCTTTGCAACCCCACACTCATATATACAATAAAATGGGTTTATTTTTATACCAAAGTTGATATGGAATTTTAGTTTCGGATTTAGTTGTCACTTAGTTTAGTTTGTATATGGATATTTATAATGCATATCCTCAAAAGGATAATAGAATACTCACATGATTCATCATTGATCTCACCATGTCTAACTGGGTGTGGTTTCTCCTTTTTCTTACACCCTTACACTAAGGTTTATAAGGGGGAGTGATTTGAGATAGAATCCTAAACTCCTATAGATAATAAATGAAGTCTTGATAAAGATATTCTTTACCACAACCTGAGTAGAGTTTCCTAATATTATTACCAATATGGTTTTCAACTTCATTCGTGTATTCATTGAATATGTCAAAGGAATCCAACTTATACCTCATTAAATAGACATATCCATATCTACTAAATTCATTAGTAAAAGTTATGAAGTATGATTACCCACCCCTTTCTTTATCAAGAAATGGTCCACACACATTGGTTTGACCTAATTCAATAAATCTTAGTCTCTTTCACCTTTTCCACTAAATGGTGAATTAGTCATTTTTTCTTGTAAACTTGTGTGACATACACCATGTGGTTTTTGTTAAAAAGAATCTAAATATCCATCTTGATGTTATTTTGTCAAAATCTTTTCAATTTCATGACTTAATTAGTGATTCCAATGTTGGGTGTTGTATTATTCATCTAATTTAATTTCATTATCAATTTCCATTACTTGGTTCATGCAATCTAACACATAAATACCATTATTTAAATGTTTCCTACCATAAGAAATGTTATCCTTATAAAATAAGAAGCATTTATTCCCAAATTTGAAAATAAATCCATTTGTATTAGGTCTAGATATGTAAATAATGTTTTTGGTAATATATTTAACATACCAATAATCTTTTCAAAACTATGATCATTCCTACCGACAACATGTGGTTCTAGTCCTCGGTAGTTACAAAATTAAGTCTATATCTGTTGGTTACAAATAGATCTCCCCCTGGTTAATTTTCCCTAATCTACTTGGTTCCTATATTTTAATACACATGTGATAAACACAAGCTATATATAATATCCAATCTGTAGAAAAATACAAATTTAAATTGATAAAAAATTCTACTAAAGATTCCCCTTTCTTATTTTACTGGTTTCAAGTTTCCTTCCAGTGGCCTTTCTTACCACATATGAAACAAGAACCATCATGTTCCATTATTTCTTCTTTTATTATTCTATTCTTGAAAGGGTGTTTCAATGAAGCTTTGTAATTAGAGCTTTTTACCCAGGATTTCCTTTTAATCATGATAAGGATAGAAGGATTTTCATGATTAAACTTCTTATAAACTTTGAAAATCAATGTAATAAGATCCATAAGAGACCTGTCAATGTTTTTCAAATTGAAATTTACAACAAAACTAGAGAAGTATTGAGGAAGTGATGCAAGAATGATATCAGTGAATAGTTATTTAGGAAATTTAAACCCAATAACCTTTAGAAGCTCAATGTAGCCAATGAGTTTGACTACATGAGTCCCAGATGGTGCACCTTCTCTAAGATTACTCTAAAAGAGTTCTTTAGATATCTTAAGCCATTCTTGTCTAGCTCTCTCTGAGTATAAGCCAAAAATATGCTCAAGCATGCTATAAGAATCCATGTTTTCATGAGACTTCATGAGTTCAGTAGACTTGAATGATAACATTAAAAATTGAACACCGACTGAATCACTCATGTGTTTGTCATAGATAAAAAACTCATCATCACTCACTTCCATTTCATATGAATCAGACAGTGAGGATTATAAAATGTAAGATTTTCATTCATGGTGCAACACAACCCGAAGGTGTATGAACCATTCATGTAAGTTAATTCTTGTAATAATATGGTCTTTCTCTAATATTTATTGTAGGGAAAATATGGATGATGGACTTTTCATTTTTATTTAATATTTAAAGATCATATTATTAGTACTTTTCTTGATTAGAAATTATATAATACATAATAAAAAATATTAATTTTATAAAGTCTCCAACTATTTTATGAAGTCTCAATGACCCTAACCATTGAAATAAAATATCCCATCACTCAAGACATTAAAGTGAAAAGGATCCATATTTCCCTTCTTTATGATCTAAACTATAGTCATGTAAACCAAAAGAAGGTATTTTGGTGGGTGATCTTTCCAACACTCCTTGATCCGTTGAGTGGACTCCCCAATCATAATACCACAACTGGTATTTCCTCAACACTTGCCTCAAAATTTGTATTAAAAAGACTATGAACATTAAATTAAATAAAATTTTAATTAAGTTGATCCATCATCTAAGTTAAGGTTCCCTAATAATTAAAAATACCCCTCGACTATGGCCTGAACTAACACATTAACTATAGATTTATCTCAACTTAGATGATACAAGGCTTAATGAATTAATATTAACTTGTGGGATTTTGTTTTGTTATGCGTAGATATTTTTTTTATCCTTTACATGTCTTATTAATATTAAGTTTATTTTACTTAAGTGATTAAATATGTTTTGATAAAACATTTATGCATAATATATTTATTTAAATTCCATAATTTCATCTCATTTCATTTATTTATGTGATTATGTTCTTACATTCATTAAACAAATAATGCATAAGATTGGAATAAATAAATAAAAAATAAATGACCCAATCACGATCTTATTTAACATTTAATTTATTGAGGGGATAATAAATCAACCTATAACCTAGGGGAAAAATCATTATACTAGTCTTGGAATTAGTTTCATCATTACACCTCTCCAACTTTGTAGCACCTAGGTTGGAATCATCTCAGTTCCATCTTGAACTACCTCCACACACCTTGGGATACTCCATTAATTACATATACTTATAAATCACACACAGGTGAGGGGAACCAAAGGATTGTTTAAGTGGAATTACATAAATATCATTGAACATGTAGGTCCTACATAATAAAGGAGTAAAATATGACTCAAAGTCCCTTATATTAAATTTAATAATTAATAATTAAAAAAAATGAAATAAATTAAATTTAATAAAATCAATGAGTACACACAGGTCTTGTTCATTTATATTCATCCTATATTATTAAGACAAATGCTTTTGAATTAATTAATTAATTAATTAATTCCATTTTATATTAATGACCATCTGAATTCTCTTGGAGATACCCATGATTAATGTATTCATGTAAAATAAACAGTATGAGAAATAATTATAGATAATTACATTAAATTAATTGAGCCTTTATTGATTCTTTAGAACCTTTATTACATAGTAAAACACATCTGGTACCAATAAATTAATTATATTTTAATGCTGAAATTAATTATTTTAATGAAATTTAATTTTATCCTTTATTGAGAGACTACACAATGTGTACTTACGAGCTGCACACCATGTACCTCAATTGTTGTGTACCTGATATAAATGATTGAGGCTTCGACATGTACCTCAGTTAGAATACATGGTGTGTACTAGCCAGTGACACACTATGCATTCACACAACCCACCAAAATACTTAGTATGTTATTCGGATGTAGAACCACATGATGTGTACTCTAGTAGCACATCATGTGTTCTGATTTCCATGTGTCCACCTGACTCACCAAATAACTTAGTATGTACTCTAGTTGAGTAAAATAATGAACAAAACACCACGTACATTGAATTAACTTCATGAATTTCATTAATGATCTAGGCTGTCAAAATCATGTGGTATTTAACCATGTATTTGACCATATAGTTTGCATGAATTTCACTAATAAACCATATAGATTACTTGATGTGTATTCCAGCTACATGCTATGTAATCCAAAAAACCGTGTTCCAGGATGTCCTAGTTTACATGCGATGTGTAATAAATGCCTCGCATGAAGTCAATTATTGGAATGACATGTATCCCATGGAACATCTAGGTGTAGTGTACATGGGTAAATGGTGTGTGCTCTAGCTACTCATCTTGTAACCCAGTCTTACCAGCCAAAACCCTTTTCACTTATTGATGGAATCACTGGTCATTCTTCATATGTTCTTAGTCATTTAAGAAAATTAAACACCGAACAATAATGATTAATATTTTTAAATCATGTTAATTAATTTGGATTAAGAATGAATATTATGGAAATGAAATAACTAACCACTATTTGACATAATTGATGAAAAATAAAATAAATAATTATAAATATAAAGTTCGGCCACTCTGATATGTCTTGAAGGTTCTGGGCATAGCGAAAGTTCCTTGGTGGTAAAAATGACCATGAAGGTTTTTTCAATTCAATAGACCATTCAAAAAATTTTCATGGCAGAAACTCCACGCCCAATTATAAGAACCCGGATCTTTCTTTCAGGTATGTTTTCTTTTTTTGGTCATTTTTGAGAAAAAGAGGAATTTCTGGAAATTTTTGAAGTACACGCCGTGTACTTTATGAGTATACACTGTGTACTCAGTTTCCGCATGAAGCCATGTGAAGGCCATGTAATGTCCGCACACCTGGCCGTGTGAGGGTGACCTGGAGGCCACCTAAAGTAGAGTACGGAAATGGCAAGTACACGCCGTTTACTTCCAAAGTACATGCCGTGTATTTCTTTTTTTTCACTAAACATACTGGGGTCGCGTCTATTCACCAGAAAGGTCTTCTTCTCGACCCAGTTCATCTGAGAGAACCCATATGACTGTGACCTTCCTCAAAACCCCCAACCGAGCATCCGATCTCCAATTAGACCACCGTCGATTGTGTTGGGATCACCTCGGTAATATCTTCCTTTTTCTAGAGCTTCGTTTCATGATTCCTCCTCCTTCTCAAGTTATCCTCTGTTGAATGTTTCGAGAGTTTTTGTAGATCTACCGTGTTCTTGGCTTATTCAAGGCTTGAAGTTCACGTATAGTGATCTCCCAACGCCGAGGTAGGTGATTTGTGCCTTTCTGTTGAATGTGTTTGAGTTATATGTGCAAATTTTTTGAATACCCTTGAATGGGGTATTGCGTGTAACTGTTTTGGACCTATTAATTTCCTGCCATACTTGTGTTCTTGTGTAGTGGCTAACTAAATGTGAATAGGGTTGATTGTTATGCTTTGAAAGTGGTTTCCCATGCATGTTCTATTTATGACCGTTTGGTCATGTTTAGCCTGTTAAGCTACCTTGTTGTTTTTCCCATGCCTAGTACTGTAGGATGGAGTGAATAATTGATCTAACATTCTTGATATGCTGTAGACTATTTAGCCAAGTAGTTCTTGAGGTTTAGTTTGGCCGTATTTCATTGATATTATTGATTGATTTACACAGGGTCCTGAGAACCTAGTGTAGTTGACTATAAGGGGAATTGACTGAGAGTGCTTCCTCAGAGATTCTTTAATCACTTTTGACTATAAGGGGAATTGAACATGTGTGCTTCCTCATAGATTCTTTAATCAATTTTGACTATAAGGGGAATTGACCATGTGATATTCCTCAGAGAGTCTTTATCACTTAGACTATAAGGGGAATTGACTGTGAGTGATTCCTCAGAGAGACTTTGTTATATTCTTGTAATTTGAACCAGAGGGGTAGATTGTGTGTGCTTCCCAGAGGGTTTCTTGTATTTCTAGGTAGGACCATAAGGGATAGGCTATGAGTACTTCCCAGAGGGTTACTTGTTTGTGTTTTCTTACTTGATTAGATGTTTACTTGATATATGAAAATGAATGATTTGAACCTGTAGGATTGGTTACAGCTGAATACATAATTGTTTACTACCTTCTTTTTCTTATTACCTGCCATATATTCACTGACTGTTAGGAATAGATCTTGTGGTGGTTACCTACTTGGATTTAATCTCAACCCTGTTTGGGCCATGATTTTGGGCCCAAATAGATTATATTTCTACAGGTATAGATAAGGTAAAGCACCCTTTTACTTCAGGTACTTGAGTGATGTGGATCTGGAGAGCACGAGACCAAGCTGAGGCTTGCGATGCTGAGGATTTGTTATCTATTTTTCTTTTGTACTTTGGTTTAGTACTGTTTGTATTCCAGCATTGTGATTTGTTTGGATTCTTTACTAGAAATATGTATCATGCATCATTAATATATATAGGTGTGCTCCAGTTTATTATTTATAGTCTTCCGTTGTTTCCTTTTGTATGGATTATTACTTATTTCATTACTACCATTTGTTTACTTTCGCTGTGTGATGCACGCCTGTCATAGGACATGGAAAAAGCAATTTAATTTTCCTAGTGCAGCATAGAGGCTGACCAGGGTCGTCTTTCTTGAGGAGATTTTTCAGTTGTTCACTCACTTAATCTAATTTAACTAAACTACTTCTTTTGGTTGTTTTTATTTTATCTAGGAATGAAACAAAATTTAATTAAAATAAAAGATAAAACTAACATGCAATGACAAAATGCAATTAATTGAGAAAGAACATGGCCTTTATGGGTTGGTTTGTGGGTTATCTCTGTTGGTATTTAAATTAAGTTTGATAATTCAATTACGAGATATCATTCATGAATTACTATTCTTTTATTTATTGGTGTAAAATCTAAAATTCATTTAGAAATATTAACTTCACCTCCTTATATAATCAAGGCTGATGGCACACCTCGATCGAGAGTGTGACGTCTTCCAAGGCCTGGCTCTATCATATTCCATTTCAACTACTGAATGGCTCAACCCCATCGTATGAAGAGCTTGTATCTAGTAGAAGGGAGGTAAAAGATTTAATAAAATAATATAAATGAGTTTGAGATCAGTGTCATGGTGGACGATCGCCACACCCATGCACATCACAATTGCTCATCACAAACTTAATAAAACATCAGAATTTAAGCATAGAATAAATGAAATTTCCACATACCTCCCCGGGGCCAAGTCTCAGGTTAACCCCTAATTTTTGAGGATAAGAGGACACAGTGGATAATATGAGAAGAATAAAACAAGAAAATAATCAAGAAAGATGAAGAAGAAAACATGGTGGATGGGTGGACACAGAAATAAAAATAGTGCATGAATTTTATTAGAAATATAAATTACAATTGAAAACTAAAACAAAAAATAAAGAAAAGAAATAAATAAAAAAATGAAATAGTGAAGATTTTTGGCCAGCCTCCCTCAGTGGAGATCTCCTCCTTGGTACATTGAAGGAATGGATGGAGAATGAGATTCTTTAAGGGGGAGGAGCTCTCCTCCTTTTATAGCCAGATTTCTATCCTCCAAATGTTGTCGCATATTTGACCCATTAATTGGCCTCTTCAAGCATAGAACCCTTCATAAAAGTTGTACATTAATGTTTTGGATGTCCGCCCTCCAAATTTCATCTCATTGGCCACTGGTTGTAGGAGTTATTATTTTTTCATTGTTGGTTTTTGATTCTGGATGAAGCATCCAGGCAACTTCCTTTAAGAATATGTCATTCAATATCCACCTTAATGGATTAAAAACTCCATGTAATTTATTTTGTAAATAAATCTTTGAGTACTCTTTCATCCCCAAGTAGAATCAACGCATTTTAAGGTGTTTAGGCCGAGATGGATGTCCGTTACAGTGGTGGGGTCCACGCGGTATGCCCAGAAAAATCTTTAACTTCAATGAATTTTTAGGCCCTTTAGATGGCCAAATCAGCTCCTAGTCCAGAAAAAAAAGTTGAAGAAAATAAAATCCAAATTCTAATAAAAATTTAATCACAAAATTTGGATTTATATTTTTCATGAAATGACTAAAATACCCTTGATGTAAAACTCTGTCTAAAATCCAGAATTAATCATTTTTCACCATTTTTCTTAAAACATACATAAATCCAAAATTGATTCATATAAGATCAAATTGATTATTTTGGATGATTAAAAAAATTTAAATACATACAAAAAATGTGTAAAATATTAGATCTATCATTTTCCCCACACTTAAACTATGCTTTTCCTCAAGCATAAAATCTCAACATGGAATTCAGAGGACACAAATGTTACCAATATTCAAATTCCAAAGTAATAAAATTTAATAATTTTCAATGTCAAATAAAACATTAAAAAATCCACATAAAATATAAATTTAATTTCCCATTTTTCAAATAAACAATTAAATCATTTATTTTAATTTTACCCTTTTAAAAAAATGGAATTTCTTCTCTCTTTCATTCAAGCTTCTCAATTCATTATTATTAAGCTTGCCACATCATGATTTACCTCACCTTTGAATTTTACCTCTCATCTCTCATGATACAATTCAAGTAGATTTATGCTCATATCATGAGAACATTAACCTTATCCATAAGCTTGTAAAAGAAATACTTTATCCACTTTGTAAAGACAAAAGGCACATAAAATCATGAGGACTTTCAATAAAGGTTGAAATGACTCTGAGGCTTAAGGTTGGTAGGATTTGATGTTTTAAAAAGTAAGTCTCAAGGAGGAGGTTTATCTCTGAATTATAATTCATGATATTAAAAGTAAAAGTGTAATGAAATTATCCCCTTTAATGTACCAACACCCACTTCCCCCAAAACTCAAAGTAAGGTCATGCTCAAAGTAAAGCCTAATGAATGAATAATGCACCCTCTTGATTTTTTTTAATTTTGTATTTTTTGTATTTTTTTTCCCGAAAGTTATGATTAGATGAAACCTCACATCCATCACCTAACCACATATGATTAGAAGATCGTCGTTCTGGAAAATGTTGATTTTTGGTTCTCCCAAATCACAACCCATTTATTTCATTTTTTTCTTTTATTGTTTTTGTAATTTTAATTTTTTTCAAGAGGGGAAAAACAATAGAGTAAAATGAATGATTACACAACATTTTACAATTCCCACATTAGAACCCCCAAATTTTTTCCTTACAATGTAAATCATCCCGCCCACCATGAATCCCTTTACCCCCCACACTTCATCTTTAAAATACCATGCAAATACCAAGAGTAGGGTAGGAATGGATAAAAATTGCTTTAAACATGGCTCATCCCTATAAAGGTCATTCATGGTATCTATGGGATAAAATAAGGACTAATGAAAAGGTGGTATTTAAGGATAAGGGCTTTTCAAAAGGTGCCTCAATCATTTTAAATATGTTTTTGCACAGTCATAGCTTCGGCAAGTTCAAATGAAAGTTCTGGTCGGTGACATGTCCCAAGATCACTCAAGAAATATGCTCAAGAATAAATAGGATGTACTTGGTCTAGAAATCCTCTCGAGAATGAGACATATGGTATTAGACAATCACTCAAGGCATGATCAATAATAAAAAATTAATTCACATGAATTTCAGAAATTCAAAGTATGAAAAATGGTAGGAAAATTTCATTTACATAAATCAACTAATTCCCTTAAATTATGAGTTATCATTTATATATCCATGCTTCAATTTAAACATTCAATTTTCCATTTTACTATTTCAATATCATTAACATTGAAATCTAAAACATGGAATCACTGGATTCCTAAGAAACTCATGTCTCCTATATAAGTCTTGTTAAGCATTAATTCGAGTGTGGGTATGCAATTCTTATATTTAAATGTCAAATCATGTTTTGGAACAAAAAATGCAAAAAGTTAAAGAGATAATCATAAAATGTTAACTCCCTTTTGAAATTATGATTTGGTTCTCTTCATCCAATGCTTTGGGTTTCCTTCTGCCATCATGAACCTATAAAATAAAACAACTCAATTAAGCACAAAGATCATGTCATTTAAGCTCAAAAAGATAAGAGGGAGTGGACCGCATGCTAGACTAATTCCTAGTACTAAATTTGAAATTTAAATTCCTAATATTGAAAATTAAAGTACTAAAAATCAAGTAAAGGATAAATCTTGGTATGATCCCCCAAGTGGGCCCTGGAATCTTTTACTGCCTCCAGAGGGCAGTACCAGCTTTTATCCATAATCTGTCGGTGGATGAAGCTTCTTTGATTTGAACCACCACATGTGGCTCTTCCCAACTTGCAGTTCTTTGTTCTTATTGAGGAGGACTTTATGGATAGCGTACACCAGATCCACCCCCTTTGCAATGTGGTACAAATTGCATGGCGGGGGTAGGATGAAGTAAAAAGCCTCCTCCAAATTTGTTGCTACTTGTGAAAAATTATCTTTCCCTTCTTGTGCTCCCTATAGTAAATATTCAGTGTGTCCAGGGAGCTCAAAATGTTCCACAACAGGTGCAATTTTTTTCCCTCATCATCCTCCAAGGAATAATATGTGATGTTCGAATCTGAAAATTCAAAACTATTAGGGGTGATACTCAAATTATTTTCAATAAAATTAAAAGATTTTTAGTTTAAGATTGTATCATCTCCCTGAGTTAGTTCAACTTTAATCTCATCTTCAATTGAATGTTCCTCTTGGAGTTGATATTAAATGGATGGAGGTAGGTAGTTAGGCACCTCTACTTCGATCATGGATTCGACATCATGGATGTCTTCAGTGAAATCCAGATAGACTAGTGACACTTCCTTCTTGGCCTTGAATCTTTTTAAGTAAACTTTGAGTTCATCGACCATGGCCATAAAATATTTCAGTGAGATCCAAGTTGCTATGCCTCTTTCCACCTGCTTGACCATTATCATAAGCACATTATCTTTTCGTTGGATGGCCTCCTCATTATAGTATTTTTCTTGTTCTTGCACCCATGAGTAATTTTTCTATGCAGAATACATTGAATTTGAATGCAACATGGAAAAAGTTTTTTTTTGTAGAGTTTTTTTAAATAATGAAAACTATCTAAAATTTTGAAATAGAAAAAAGTAAAGTAAACAACCGATTAGTTCCCTAAAAACGGCGCCATTTTTGACGCACGCCTATCGTAGGACGTGGCAAAAGTAATTTAATTTTCCTAGTGTAGCATAGAGGCTGACCTGGGTCGTCTCTCTTGAGGAGACTCTTCAATTGTTCACTCACTTAATCTAATTTAACTAAACTACTTCTTTTGGTTGTTTTTATTTTATCTAGGAATAGAATACAATTTAATTAAAATAAAAGATAAAACTAACATGCAATGACAAAATGAAATTAATTGAGAAAGAACTTAGCCTTTATGGGTTGGTTTGTGGGTTTCATCATTCTCCTTGTTGGTATTTAAATTAAGTTTGATAATTCAATTATGAGATATCATTCATGAATTACTATTCTTTTATTTATTGGTGTGAAATCTTGAATGAATTTAGCAATCTTAACTTTACCTCCTATAATCAAGGTTGATGGCACATCTCGATCAAGAGTGTGCCGTCTTCCAAGACCTGGCTCTATCGTATGCCATTTCAACCACTGAATGGCTCAAATCCATCATATGAAGAGATTGTATCTAGTAGAAGGGAGAGAAAAGATTTAATAAAAGAATAGAAATGAGTTTGGGATCACTGTCGTGGTGGACGATTGCCACACCCGTGCACATCACTATTGCTCATCACAAACTTAATAAAACATCAGAATTTAAGCACAGAATAAATGAAATTTACACATACCTCTCCCAGGCCAAGTATTAGGTTAACACATCATTTTTGAGGGTAAGAGGTCACAGTGGATAATATGATAAGAATAAAAGAAGAAAATAAGGAGAAAAGATGAAGAAGAAAACAGGGTGGATTGGTGGACACTGAAATAAAAATAATGCATGAATTTTATTAGAAATCTAAAATACAATTGAAAAATAAAACAAAAATAAATAAAAGAAATAAATAAAAAAAATTAAATGTGGAATATTTGTGGCCATCCTCCCTCGGTGGAGATCTCCTCCTTGGTGCCTTGAAGGAATGGATGGAGAATGGGACGCTTTGAGGGGGAGGAGCTCTCCTCCTTTTATAGACGCATTTCTGTCCTCCAAATGTTGTCGCATTTTTGACCCATTAATTTGCCTCTTCACGCGTAGAACCCTGAATGAAAGTTTTACATTAATGTGTTGGCCGTCCACCCTACAAATTTTAGATCATTTAGACACCTTTTTTAGGAGTTATGATCTTTTTCATTGTTGGTTTTTGATTCTGGATGAAGCATCCAGGCAGCTTTTTTTAAGAATATGTCATTCAATAGCTGCCTTAATGGATTAAAAACTTCATGTAATTCATTGTGTGAAAGACTCTTTGAGTTATCTTTCATCCCCAGGTTGAATCAATGCATTTAGATGTGTGTAGACCTATATGGATGTCCGTTACATTGGTAGGGTCCACGCTGTCTGCACAGAAAACTCTTCAAATTAAATGATTTTTTAGGCCCTTTAGATGGCTGAATCAGCTCCTAGTCCAGAATACAAAGTTGAAGGAAATAAAATCAGGATTCTAAAAAAAATTTAATCACAAAATTTGGATGTATATTTTTCTTGAAATGACTAAAATACCTTTGATGTAAAAATCTGTCTAAAATCCCGAATTAAGCGTTTTCACCATTTTGATCAAAACATATCATAAATCCAAAATTGATTCATATAAGCTCAAATTGATTATTTGGGATGCTTATAAAAATTTAAATACATAATAAAAATGTGGAAAATATTAGATCTATCACTGTGTTACTCTTCCAATGAGGTCATAGTTTCCCCACTATCACACCTAAGACCCTCGCTGCTAGTCGGCAGCCTCTGGCGTTTGGGGAAATGTGCTTGAGGCCATGTGACCAATGGGGTATGGGGAATATCTAGGTGGCTTCCAGAACCGGGATGTTACAAAGTGGTATTATATGGTTTCTCTTCTTCTTGACTTACTATTTGGAGCCTATAGTCAGGGATATGATGGAATTGGTACTTGGTAATAAACTGTGCTTGGGAGTAGCTAACCCGTATACAGAGAAAAGCCAATCTACCGTGTTACTGCAATTTTTCTGGTTTTCCAATTTTACAGTTGATTTGATTTTCACCGTTGGGTGATTCAAATGTTTTATTCTATTATTGTTGATGTTATTAAGGTTCTATTTCTGTTGCAAACCGATGAGATGAGGGTATTTAATCTCATGCATCATATAGGAACTTTCTAGAAATCACGTATCATGAATTCTTTCCATGACATTTAGGGTCCATTAGCAATTGAATGTTGTTGTTATAGATGTTGTGCTAGATATGTTTGGTGTTGTGATAGAATCTTTGATAAGAATACCTGCTGTCTGATAGGGCATTGAATTGTGTTTGGTTTTGTTTGAATGAACGCCAAACTTTGGTTCTTGAGGTGTTATGGGCCCTCATGGATCAAAATTTGGTGGATCATTAATCTGTTATACTTGTATAGGACATGTATAAGATTCCAAACTTTGATTCGTGGGGAGTATGGCCCCTCACGGATTGAAATTTGGCACATTAATGTTCGTTTCAGTGTTTTATGGGTTCTGGAGTAGTTTCAGAGGCTTACTGTCTGGAAAAACCCAGAATACATGGTGTGTAATGTTAAATACATGCCATGTGTTCTTCTATTCAGAAATAAATTTCTTTTCATAAGTACACGTCGTGTACTGTATGTACACACCATGTAGTCGCTAACCATGTCTCAGACTGTGTGGGTGGGGACATGGGGTTTGGAATCTTTAGTAGGACATGCCGTGTACTAGATGTACACGCCGTGTTGTAGAACCGTGTAACTGGCTGTGTCACTAACAACACAGGTCGGTTGAGTATTTTCTAATACACTCTGTGTCCATCTAGAACATGCCGTGTAGTGTGAGCCGTGTATCCGACCGCGTCACTAACAACAAGGGTAGGTGAAGCTCGTCTAGTACACACCATGTCAGGAACGAACACGCCGTGTAGTCTTGTTCTAGAAGAACCATGTAGCTTAGTTGTGTAGAAGGTCTCGGGAAGGGAAAGAGAAGTCAAGTACACACCGTGTGTTTTGACAACACACTATGTGTTTGGAGTGTTACATGACCAATTGTGGCAGGAGTACATGCCCATGTGAAAGGCTTAGGGAACACACTGTGCAGGCATTATACATGCCCTGTACCCATGTTTTGAAAAACATGAATGATTTATTTCTCCTATTACCTTATTAAAATTATAGGTTTCAGTACCTATTAATATTGATCTAAGGTGTGCGCTTGACCTTGCAGAGTCATGCCACCGAGACGTCCTTCGGTTGTCTGCTAGTAATAGGGAAGTGATCAGACACCAGACATGACTGATTAGGGACTACCTACAGATCCTCCAGTTATGAAAATCTTAGCACCAGCCGTCATTCTGGACATAGGTGCTGATGCACAATTTCAGGAGGGCTTTATGAGGTTTATGAAGACCTTCCAGGGAGCACCGCCTCCTACCCCATCGATGGTAGAATTGACGCGGGTTTTTCCGCAGCAGCATCCTCCCACTTTCTCAGGGGATGGAGGACCCCAGGCTACAGAGTCATAGTTAGATGCCATGTTGATGATCTTCGAGCATCTGGATATACCTCCAGAGAGAAGGGTGAAACTCGCTACGTACATTCTTCGAGACTCCGCCTAGAGGTGGTGGGATGTAATCTCAAAGGCGGTATGCCAACAAGTCATGGCTTGGGATGTGTTTCAGTGTATCTTCTATGACTAATTATACCCAGATACATTAAGGGATGATCGATCCTGAGTGTTTATAAGTTTAGAGCAGGGTACTCTGTCTATTTTGGACTATTCCTCTCGCTTTAGTGCTTTACACCCTTTCTAGGGGGAGATGAGTTGTTCCTTGCATGGAAGTTTGAGGATGGTATCAGGTAGGATATCTAATCTCAAGTGAACATATTTATGCTCACTTCAATATCTTCTATATTCAACTAGGCACTAATCACCGAGCGCAATCTGAGGGATTCTGAAGAAGTGATCCAGGGCGGTTTGGCATCCAGAGTTAGTGCTCCGCCTGCTAATAGCTGGAAGCACCATAGGGAGACTGCATGTGGATATCTAAGTAGGCGGGATGCATCTTCTGGTAGCAAGGTGGTGTGCTACCAGTGCGGGAAGAGAGGGTATACGAGGCCACATTTCCCGAGAGACCCAGTGGAGTGCCAATATTGTAGAAAGATGGGGCATCTTCAGCGCTTCTGTCAGATCTTCTCACTAGTAGCAGGTGATAAGGGTTCTTCTATGACTCTGCATTCATAAGTAGCACCAAAAGTTTCCCACCAGTCTAGGAATTGGAGTTATTCATGTTTTTTAGGCCAAGGTAGAGGTCGCGGCCATGGTAGTCAGTCTCTAGGATTTTAGCGAAAACAGGGTGGATTAGCTCAGAGTGGTTAGACAGGGTCACTAGGCCACGGTGTAGGTCAGACTTTTGTAGTGGAGCAAACCCAGCAGGAGAAGGATCCCGGAGCCTCTACAGTTCGAGGTATGATCCTAGTTTCCTCAGTTTTATCTTTTTCTCTTTTTGATACAGGGGCTTCCCATAGCTTTATATCTGTTGCGGTTGCGGAGAGCCTTGGGTTCTGTATCTTTTCTTCTGCCGATATCTTGATGCTAGAAACTCCGTTGGGGACTAGAACGGCTAGTGTGCATCAGTGTAAGGAGTTCCCTCTAGAGGTTTGTGGGTGTCACTTTTTATGGTACCTCTATGTTCTAGAGATGACGTGATATGATTTCATTCCCATAATGAAATGGTTAGTTCCCTTCCAGGCTATTGTCAATTTCTATCATCATATGGTGAGTTTCACATCACCAGAGGGCGAATCGTTTCTTTATAAGGGAGAATGGGATGTCTAGGCGAGTAGAGCGGGACCCAAGCATCATGGGTTGGGAGGAGTTACAAACCATATTTATAGTCTATATCTGGATGACTAGGGGACTTCAAAGATGGACTTTCCTCCAGTGATGGATCATTTCAGAAACGTCTTTCCATAGGAATTTTTATGTTTGACTCCAGAGAGAGAGGCGGAATTTTATTTTGAGCTTGTTCCAGGAGTGGAACCGGTGTCCATTCCTCCTTATAAAATGGCTACACTAGAGGTACAGAATCTCAAGAAGTAGTTGGAGGAGTTGCAGGCTAAGGTTTTCATCCGACCCAGTACTTCTCCTTGGGGTTCACCTGTCCTTTTTGCAAAGAAGGCATACAGTACCTTTAGGATTTGTGTGGATTATTAGAATATGAACCAGTTGATGGTCAATAACCGATATCCGTTGCTGAGGATTGATGATCTCTTTGATCAACTTCGAGGAGCCCGAGTGTTCTCGAAGATTGACTTGAGATCCAGTTATCATCAGTTGCACGTTAGACCATCTGATATACCTCTTACAGCTTTTCGGAGCAGGTATGGTCTATATGAGTATGTGGTTATGCTGTTTGGTCTCACGAACGCACCTAAAGGCTTCATGAAACTGATGAACTGAGTGTTCCATCCATACTTGGATTCTTTCGCGGTGGTCTTTTTGGACGATATCTTGGTGTACTCTGACACTCAACACAACCATGATACCCATCTTGAGATCACTATGAGTACACTAAGAGAGCATAGATTATATGCTAAGCTCTCAAAATGCCAATTTTGGAAGGACGAGATTCACTTCTTGGGCCATGTTATCTCAGAGTCAAAAGTATCAGTTGACTCAGAGGAAGTGAGAGCAGTAGTTTCCTGGGAGAAGCTGAAGAATGTATTTGAGGTGTGAAGTTTTATAGGGTGGCTGGATACTATAGAAATTTTATACAAGACTTTTCATGCTTAGTAGCACCACTGACGGGTTTGACTAAGAAGGTTTCAAGGTTCTCGTGGTCAGATTCTTGTGAGTCAGCCTCTCCGAAGCTGAAAGGGAGATTGACTTCAGCACCGATACTAGTCTTTCCAGAGCCGGGAAAGAGCTATACTATTTAATTTGATGCTTTAGGTATCGGACTGGGAGCTATCCTTATGTATGGGGAAGGAGTCTTCATGTATGGGTCTCGATAGTTGAGGCCACATGAGAGAAATTACCCAATGCATAATCTCGAGTTGGCAACAGTTGTTCATACCTTACGCGGTTAGAGACATTATCTTCTGGGAGAACATTTTGTGGTTTTCACCAACCAAAAAATTCTCAAGTACATCTTCACTTAGCGTGATCTAAATTTGAGACAGCGAAGGTGGGTTGAGTACCTTCAGTCCTTTGACTTTGAGCTTTCCTATACAACTAGGAAAGAAAACACCATGGCTGATGCGTGGAGTAGGAGGACTCAGATACAGGTAGTTCAGGAGGCCAGTAGTGAGTGGCATCTTATGGATCTGTTCTCTGAGATGCATTTAGAGGTGCATGACAGACAGGGGCATACATTTCTTTCTTCTGTAGCAGTTACCTCTACTCTTCTTGATCGACTGAGAATGAGGTAGCTATCAGATTCTGAAGGCCTAGTTCCATGGAAAATCATGTCAGGAGAGGACCCTATTCTTGGATGGACCATAGGTGAGGAGGAGATCTTGTGTTTCCAGGGGCACGTATGGGTGCCAGTAGACATACACGAGGAGCTGATGTGGGACTTTCATTCCTCAGTTTGGGTAGTTCATCTTGGTGTCACCAATATGTATCGTGATCTACACCGTCAGTATTGGTGGCCTGGTATGAAAAGAGAGGTTGCTGGTTTCGTCATGAAGTGTTCCACCTGTCAGCAGGTGAAGGTGGAGCATCAAATACCATCATGGATTTTGCAGTAGTTACCCATTCCCAAGTGGAAGTGTAATGATTTCTTGATGGATTTTGTGACAGGGTTTCCGAGGTCGCCTCGAGGGAATGATGCAGTATGGGTTGTCATTGACAAACTCATGAAGGTTCCTCACTTCTTTTTGATCAAGGAGACCTTCAGTGTTGATGAGCTGGGGAGGTTGTACATCCGGGAGATTGTGAACTTAAATGGAGTTCCACACTCCATTGTTTCAGACAGAGATGAATGTTTTACTTCTCGGGTCTAGAAGGGGCTTCAGAAGGCTTTGGTTACACATGTACTTTTGAGTAAAACTCACCATCCCCAGACAGATGGCCAGTCCGAGTGTACAATTCAGGTGCTTGAGGACATGCTATGAGCATGCATTCTGGATTTTGGAGGCTCTTAGGAGAATCACATACCTCTTGTAAAGTTTTCATACAATAATAGTTTCCAAGAAACTATTTAGATGGAACCTTATGAGGAATTGTACGGTAGGCCATGCCGATCACCCTTATGTTGGCTGGAGGAAGGAGAGGAAGCTATGTTGGGACCTCATCTTGTTCAGGAGACCACATAACAGATAGAGTTGATTCAAAACAAGATGGATACCACACAGTCTCGATAGAAATCTTAAGCTAATCAGCGTTGACGACCTCTAGAGTTCGAGGTCGGGGATTAGGTTTTCCTGCGTGTCACACTAATGTTGGGGCACAGAAGTATTAGGAGGCAGGGTAAGATTTCCCTGAGGTACATCGGGCCATTTGAGGTGTTGTAGAGAGTTGGACCAGTTTCCTATCTATTACAGTTACCTCAGAGGTACTGGGCTATGCACAATGTCTTCCACGTTTCCCAGATTCAATGTTACTTCTTAGACCCATCTCATGTATTTCAACTTGAGGAGGTTGAGTTGGAGGTGGATGCATATTTTGAGGAGCATCCTATCCAGATTGTCGATCGAAGTACAAAGGTTCTCTGTGGCCAGTCTATTCCTCTGGTACGATTGCTATGGTAGCACATGTGAGTACAGGATGAGACTTTGGAGAGGGAGGTGGATATACGATCGTAGTGTCTGGATCTATTTAGGGTTTATTCTTTTATTCCACCTTGCTAGGGAAATTCATGGAAAAATTTCTTTAAGGGGGGAAGTTTGTAAGAACTCAGATCTTCTTTTCAGGTATGTTTTCCTTTTCTGGTCATTTTTGAGAAAAAGAGGAATTTCAAGAAATTTTTGAAGTACTCTCCATGTACTTTATGAGTACACGCTGTATACTCGGTTGACGCATGAAGCCTTGTGCTGGCCGTATAATGGCCGCACACTTAGTCATGTGGGGGTGACCTGAAGGCCACCTAAAGCGGAGTATGGAAACAGAAAGTACACGCCATTTACTTCCAAAGTACATGTCGTGTATTTATTTTTTTCATTAAACGTACCGGGGTCGCATCTAATCGCCATAAAGGCCTTCTTCTTGACCTAGTTCATCCGAGAGAACCTGTATGGACATGATATTCCTCCAAGCCCCCGACTGAGCATCCAATCTTTGATTCGACCACCGTCGATTGCATTGGGATCACCTCGATAAGATCTTCCTTCTTCTAGAGCTTCGTTTCATTATTCCTACTCCTTATTAAGTTATCATCGGTTGAATGTTTTGCGTGTTTTTGTAGATCTACCATGTTATTGGGTGATTCAAGGCTTGAGGTTCACGTATAGCGATCTCCCAACACTGAGGTAGGTGTTTTGTGACTTTCTGTTGAAAGTCTTTGAGCTATATGTGAAAATTTGTCCAATACCCTTGAACATGGTATTGTGTGTTACTGTTTGGGCCCTATAAATTTCCTTACATACTTGTGTGCTTGTGTAGTGGCTAATTGAATGTGAATAGGGTTTATTGTTATGCTTTGAAAGTGGTTGCCCATGCATGTTCTGTTTATGACTGTTTGGTCCTGTTTAGCCTGTTAGGCTTCCTTGTTGTTTTTCCCATGCCTAGTAATTTAGGATGGAGTGAATAATTGATATGAAATTCTTGATATGCTATAAGCTGTTTAGCCAAGTAGTTCTTGAGGTTTACTTTGGCCATATTTCATTGCTATTCTTGATTGATTTACATAGGGCCATGAGAACCTGGTGTAGTTGACTATAAGGGGAATTGACTGAGAGTGATTCCTCAGAGAGTCTTTAATAACTTTTGACTATAAGGGGAATTGACCATGTGAGCTTCATCAGAGAGTCTTTAATCACTTTTGAATATAAGTGGAATTGACCATGTGAGCTTCCTCAGAGATCTTTGTCACTTTAGACTATAAGGGGAACTGACTGTTAGTGCTTCCTCAGAGAGTCTTTGTTATATTCTCTTAATTTGAACCAGAGGGGTAGAATATGTGTGCTTACTAGAGGGTTTCTTGTGTTTTTAGGTAGGAACAGAGGGGATAGGCTGTGAGTACTTCCTAGAGGGTTACCAATTTATGTTTTCCTGCTTGATTAGCTGTTTACTTGATATATGAAATTGAATGCTTTGAAACTGTAGGATTGGTTACTGCTGAGTACTTCCTTGTTTACTGCCTTCTTTTTCTTATTACCTTCCATATATTCATTGACTGTTAGGCACATATATTATGGTGGTTTCTTATTGGGATTTAGTCTCACACCTTGTTTGGGCCATGATTTTGGGCCCAAACATATTATATTATTGCAGGTATTGATAAGGGAAAGTGCCCTTCTACTTTCGGTACTTGAGTGCTATGGAGATGGAGAGCATGGGACCAAGCTGAGGCTTGCAATGATAAGGAGCTGTTATCTATTTTTTTTTACTTTTATTTAGTACTATTTTTATTCCATCATTGTAATTTATTTGGATGCTTTCCTAGACATATGTATCATTCAACATTCATATATATAGGTGTGCACCGGTTTATTATTTCTAGTCTTCCGCTATTTCCTTTTGTATGGATTATTACTACTTCCTTTACTACCATTTGTTTACTTTTGCTGTGTTAATTTGCCAATGAGGGCATAGTTTCCCCACTAGCACACCCATGGCCCTCGCTGCTAGTCAGAAGCCTCTAACGTTTGGGGAAATGTGCTTGAGGCCATGTGACCAACTTGGTACGGGGCGTCTCTGGGTGGCTTTCGGAACTGGGAAATTACACCAATGAGTTTTTTTATAACAAATATTAATATAATAGAACCCATAACCTAGAGAGGATAATTTCACATTAAATTTAAAATTAATTTATATTAGATCTGAAGAAAAAAATACCTGATCTGAGGATCCTTCTTTAATGAAGTTTTTGATCATCCAAAACCCTTTTCACATTACCTTAATTGCATTGGCAGGATCCAAGTATACAATCTATCTAGCAGTGATCCACACATGCTCTAATGATATTTTAATTACACCAATTGATTACTGTGTGTTATCATGGTGGATCAATCATATTTAATTGTTCACCTTTATCACCTCAAGAACCATTGGCCTTGAAGGAGTTCTTCTCATTCTTGAGAAAATGAGAGAAGGAAGAGTTAAGAGAGAAGTCTATTGTGAACAACGATTCTCAATCCTTGATTCTCAATTAACTCTACACAATAGACATAGTCATATATTTATAGAGCCAGGTTTTTGGTTAAAAAGTTATTTAATTGTGTATTGACCCATAGATAATATAATAATATTTATGAAACCACATTCCATATAATAATAATAATATAATTATTTTATGGCATGAGCTAACTAGTGTAAGGATAAATATTATTTTACCATCTTGTAAATTAATATTTATCACTAGACACAATCTTAGTCTACTCATTATCCTTACATTTATTTAATACCTAAATAAATATTTAATTAAATATTTAATTCATAAATAAATATCTTATAATCCAATGAACAAATACTTATAAAATATTTAATAAAATATTTATGATTAATAAAACATAAATAAAATTATTCATCGATATTGAGAAAAATATTTATTTCATTAAATAAATTCAAATAAAATTTAGTCTTGATGAACAGAAATACTTAGCGTGTGACCCTATAGGATTATTTCTCATTGGTATTAGGTGATATTTCCATAAGTCCAATATTACTATCTAGCAATGAGTCAAGGAAACCAAGAGAAAGAACTTAATGTTGTAACATCAAAAACTATATATGAATGCTCGTTGTATAATATAATCCCTTTATCACAATATCTCATCAATAAGGTTTCACATCTGTGTCATCAACCTATATTCTTGATACATTTCTTTTTACCTATCTGAAATAAAAATTCCTTGTGCCATGGCCATGAAATTTTAATGTGATGGTTCCATTTCAATCAAAGGGTAGAGATATCAGCTTCCATAAAGATGAAATGGACAAATACTTCCTCAACTTATTAATTATTAACATATCACTCATGACTCACCCAACATATCTAACTTCTACATGAAGTGTTATAATCATGGTTTATGAAATATATTTAAGTGAGTGAGTTGTAAAATGCATTAATAATAATCTTAAATTATAAGGACCATTAAACACACTCACAAATAAGAATATCCAATAACCCATAAACATAAAAAATTCTTATTGGTGGGTCTATTCTCATAATCTCCAATCATGGAGATTACCAAGTGTGAAATTCATGATAAGAAGTCTCATTAGATTATGAGTACTCACACCCAAAAATCAAAATTCTATGTGTCCCATTATAGTATGTTATGTGACTATAGAATTATATTTAAGAATATCATTATTAAACTTCTAGGTTCTCATCATAATAGGAAACTATTATAACCTTATCAATGTGATAGATACCCTAGTAAATTATTACATTAAATTCATGCAGAAAAATGAACAACATGCAATATGATGTTTTTATAAATATTCAAATCTTGGAATATACATGTAATACAGAATAAAAATAGTTGGTTATGAAACACTAAATCCAACACAATACCAAATAATATCCTCCAAAGTTGAAAATTTTCACTTATATTGTCCATAAAATTGAGGATGAAAAGCTATAATGAAACTTAATTTAGTACCCAAAGACTTCTGAAGGACCTTTAAAAAATTGGGTATAAATCTTGGATCATGATATGATACAATAGAGAGAGGAATTTTATATAATCTAACTATATCTTTAAGATAAAGTTGAGAAATTGGATCCAAAGTCATATCATCTCAAATATAAAGAAAATTAGTACCAATTGATAGTTTCACACCAATATTGATTTGGGAATAAAAGGGTGTGAGTCGCCCAAGTTTTGAGTTGAAGAAGGGAGTGTCATGCAAGTAGTGTGGTGACACTTGCGTGATAGGTATAGAGAAGCGTTCCAGTCATTTTTTGGTTGGGAGAAGGTTGGATGATTGCCTGATACACCTGTGGTAATGTTTTATTCATCACTAGATGAAAGTGTAACATCAAGAGAGCATCTATATACAGATGAAGATGCATTCATTTGTGATAATGAAGAGACCTACAAGTCTATAAACTGTGAGTGGATCCCTTTTAGAGTAGTGAGCGAAGGAAGAGGAAGAAGGTTATCCTTTATACCGGCAGTGATCCAGAGAGAGAGAAATAGGGAGTGACCCTTGGGAAAGATGTGAGCAAACCCTAAACTTTGTAAAGGAAGTGAGCCTCGGTATAGAAGTGATATAGCCCCAACATTGTAAATTAGCAGTGAGATTTATTAGATTTGGTACAGTAGAAGATCACCGTTCTATGCTCCTTGGACGTATCCCAGTGAGGGTGAACCAACTAAAAATCTCTATGTCTTCCTGTTTGCTTCCCTGCATTGAATCAAAAGCATCATTATTAGATAAATAATGAAAGAACAAGATAAAAATTAACAACATAAGAGAAAAAATGACCCTTGTAATGTAGAGGTCATGATCCAATGGGGTAGGAATAATTTTGGAATAGAATATACATACCCTGATTCACCCCCCTATTAGGGTATCTAGGCCCCTTTTGGTCCTAACAATTGGTATCAGAGGGAAGGTTTATTTTATCAGATTTTTTTTGGTTTGACTTGGTTCAGTTGATTTCTCAAGGTTAAAAATTCAGTCTTCCCTTATCTTGGTGTGCCATGGAAAATGGAAAAACATCAAAGATGAAGCATAAGTCTTGTGAAATTCCCCAGTGTGGAAATGTCAACAAAAAGAGTGTGATTCAATTAAAGGAGAAATGTAGTGAATAAAATAATGGTTTGGATGAATTGTATAGTAAAAATACTTACTCATTCAATTATGCTAAAGAAATGAGTGAAGAACCTGATATTCCAAGTGATTTTAGAACATATGATGATGAAGAAACTCTAAGGAGTCAAAAAGTGGAAATTGTCCATGAGACAAAGGAATTGGATCAGAAATTGGGTGAAGAAATTAAATGTAATGATATAAGGATCCAAGTAATGGAAATTGAGTTCAACACGCTAAGAGGATTAAATAAAAGTCTAATTGACATGGCTACTGATCTGATGGATAAGAATGATTCCCACGATGAATAATTAAAAACATTGTCTATAAAGAGAGAAAATATCAAAGATGATGTCAAGGGAAAGAATCTGAACTTAGATGAAATTTAGAATCTAAAATCCAGAAACGATGATCTTGATACACAACTATCTGAACTAGTTTAAAAAAATCAAAGTCTACAATAAAAGAATTCATCCTCCTCTGATTCTGTTGCTCAAGAAAAATTGAAAATAAAAGAGCAAAGTGATATGGTAGATAATCTCACATTAGAACTAGAAGATGAGATGAGTAGTGGGAAGAATATCAGAAATGAACTCAATGCTCAAATTGTATCAATAGATATGAAGATTCAGCAACTAGAGGAAGAGATAGAGTTAGTGAATAAAGAATTGGAGAAATCCAATACCAAAGGAAATCCAAAAATGAAGGATTCCTTTCACTTTCTATTTGATTATCCTTTGGCAAGTGAGGATAAAATGAAAAAAATTCTATGTATGAAGAGAAACAACAACATATTTTCTCATCTCAAAGACCATACAGTTAGGAAAAAATTATAATTGGATTTGATGAATCCCCTCTTGTGCATGACAAAAAGAGAGCCGTGAATAGTTCCCGAAATAGAGAAAATCCTATATGTGATGGAGAAATACCTAAGAGAACATTTACAAGAAGTAGTGATGACATGTGAAATTTCTGTGGGATTCATGGCCATACATCAAGTTTCTGTTTAGAGGCTCATGAATACATTTCATGCTGTGAAGACAGAAACTATAATAAATCTGAGAATAAGAAGAAGCGTCATGAGAAATTAGAGAGAAGAGTCTCTCAGAGGAAAACATTCATTAGATGTCATTACTGTGGAAGAATATGACACACTATGAGTATGTGTAAAGAATCTCAAGAGATCAATGTCATATAAATAACTCAAGCTACATCAACATCTCAGCTGAGAAATGATGAAATGAGGTATTCATTTGATGGAAAATGTTTTATATGTTCTGATTATGGTCAATTGGCAAGACATTGCAGCAAGAAAAAGGTAGGAAAGGAAAAGGAACTCAAAAAGAGATTCTCGACTCTAGTGGTGTATAATGAGAAATACTACATTGGAAGAAAAAGTTGTAAATTGAAAAATAGGTTTACTACCTCAAGGGAATCACAAGGAGATAAATGAAAGGTGTATCAATCACCTTCTCTATCACACTCACAATAGTTTTCGTGGAGAGAATGTGAACAAACCTGGAAGATCAAGGGGAGATCTACTCTAGCTGTGAGTAAGAAGAATTCACATTTGGTGGAGGACTCACAACCAATGAAAAACAGTGTGGTGACTTAGATATCTGATAAAAGAAAGAAAAAAAAAGAATTGAAAAATTCACATGTCGTGTGCCATAGAGATAAGTTTATGAAAGAGGAAGATCCTTGCAATGGTGTAAGAAGTAAGGGAAGATGACGATCAGAGAGATTCCTACTCAGAGAAGGAATCAGGGGAAGTGGCATATTGGTGGAACATCAAAGATGGAAATGTGTACCAGTGGGCTTACACCCAAAATTGTGAGAAATGACAAGCTTGTAGAATCTACATATCAGAAAAATACTCATCACGTGGGTAATGAATGCATAGTCATATGTGCAGAGCAATTGAAGTTGGATAGGAAACTATAAGAAGCAATGAAGAAGTGTGATGATTTGTAAAAAAAATCAAAGGGTTGACCCATCAGGATAAACCACAATCCTCACCTTGAGGATTCCAGAAGTTCCCCTCTCCATATGTATATAAATTCTATTAACTGATGATTCATGTGTTTTAGGTTTTAGGGAGATACGATCCAAGGGGAAGTGGAATCTAAAGATGTGAAGTGATGAGTATGCTTAAAGATTTTGTTAATAGCTCATTGTTAAGTGGTTAATTATCCCAATGATGATCTAGTTTATATTAGTGAGCTCGAAAAGTTTCTCAGACCTACAATCACATGTGAAGAAATGATACAGGAGAAGAAAAATGTTTATGGGTCTAAATAATAGGCCTTATAACTAGAAGTGATGTACATCATAGGGGATAATTATACCTTCTAATCAGATGAAATTTATCAAAGAGATATGATGGTTGATGAAATTACCTGAGAATAGAAAGAAGAGATGATATTATAAAGAGTCTACATTGAAACTGAAGATCTCTCAATGATATAAATGGATGATCCAATGGTTCTGAGTTGCATTGAATATATATCCATTGGTATCATTCCCAGTTCAAATTTTATGTGTTAGTTGTTTTCCGTGAGAAGACGAATTGCATTGACTATTTTTAGGATACCAAGAAGCTTCGAGAGAATATCAATAACTGTTCAACAAGAAGCTAAGAAAAGAATTTGAAAGAAATGAAATGACACAGTGGAGAGATGCTTGTTGAATGTAATAAGGTGGTAAGAGACTCATGGGAAGTATAAATGGAAAATGCTAATTCAAAAGTTGACACTGATAATTACCATGAGGAAGGAAAATCCTTATCAGCATGAAAGTCAATGAGCTGATCTGAAATTGACTTGAAAGATATAATTGGTAATAAAAAAGTTCCAGTGCAGACATAGAATTTGAGGAATCTACAGAAAGAATCATACTTACCACAGGTAGAGCCTAATTTTTTTAGTGAAGCAGTTAAACATGTGAATTGGGTTCAAACTATGAATACAGAGCTTGACCAAATTGAGAAGCCATAAGAACATGACATTCAATGCTAGATCAGTTTTTGAATAATCTCAATTTTAAGCATAGAGAAATTGATTGCAATCTCTATTTCAACAACAATAGTAATCTAAGAATGAAGGTGCTAGTTTATGTCTATGACATAATATTTGGTGGATCAGATGAAGCACAGTGCAGACAGTTTTATGAATTCATGAAATATGAGTTCAAAATTTCTATGATTGGTGAGATGACATTTTTCCTTGGTTTACAGGTGACACAAGGAAGTAACAGAACATTCATTTCTCAATCCAAATAATCCAAGGAGGTTCTAAGAAGATTTTTAATGGAAAATTACAAGGATATGAAGACTCTGGTTTCTACCCCGATGAAATTATCAAAAGATGATAATGGAAAGGTAGTTAATATCACAGAATACAGGAAGATTATTAGGAGTTTACTATACCTAATAGCGGCAAGACCTGATATTGTTTTCACCACATGCCAAGAAATGCGATATCAAAGAAATCCCAAGGAAAGTAACATGATTACAGTGAAAATAAAACTTCGGTATATCTAGGGTATGGTGGATTTCAGATTAATATATAGTGAAAAATCTTAGTCATAGTTATTGGGATATACTGATACAGATTGGGAAGTTCGAAGGATGATATGAAATCAATGTCAGGAGGTGCTTTATATCTTGGTGGATTGTGTATTTATTGGCTAAACAAGAAGCAAGATTTCATTTCATTGAGCACCACAAAAGCTGAGTATATTGCTGCCACTCAAGCATGAACATATTTATTATGGATGCAACAACAACTTGATGATATGGGAGTTGAAGTGAAGTCTCCGATCGGAATCCAGCCCATCACTCAATGAAAAAACACATTGATATAAAATATCATTTTATAAAGGAGAAAGTGGAGAAAGGGCTAGTGAAGTTGGAGTATGTGCCTACAGGCTACAGGTTGCGAACATTCTAAAAAAGGCCTTACCCAAGGATGAATTTGAGTGGCATTGGCTGGCTCTGGGAGTCCAGTTGACTCCCCGCACCTGAAAAAGTGT
The DNA here is from genome assembly GCA_963277665.1 of Viscum album. Lineage (NCBI taxonomy): Eukaryota > Viridiplantae > Streptophyta > Magnoliopsida > Santalales > Viscaceae > Viscum > Viscum album. The sequence continues at coordinate 1,841,070,326 of OY728132.1, read as the reverse complement.
GGATGTGGCCCCCTTCTCCCCAAGGTATGGTGTGTTTTCCTTACTGTACTAATCTGTGCTCTCTACTCTGTTGTAGACCACAAAGTAGTGACCTTTGGGTTCGTTGAAAAAGTGGGAGAAATCGTGACTCCTAAAGAGGGAGAAACTATGTCTAAAGAAAGAAGAAAATGTATTTTTCAAAGACACGGGGAGAAGCTGATAGGTGGAGCAGCGAGATAGGGGGAGTTTATCAAGAAAGGTGAAGAAGCTGACAGGGGGAGCACCAAGTTGAGAGTATGTGGTGTTTGAAGTGATCATCCAGAGCTTATCTTGGACAACACAATACCCAAGAAGTGAAGAAGGAGAGTATCCAATATGATGATTCTAGAAGTGATCGATCAAAGAATAGATATCACGACAATTGAGGATCTCAATAAAAGCAAAAGGGTGGTGTTGGAATGGTGTTAGAAGTTTTCCAGCGATCAACAATTGGTATCGATTTAGCAATTGGTATCAGTTTGGTGTCAATAGTTGGTGTAAAAAATGAAGTGATTCATTGATGAAATTTTCATTTAATCTTGTTTCTCATGGCGAGCATTGCTTATGTGGGCTTAGAGTATGTGTTGAGTGAATCCTTGATCGCTATCAGAATCACAAGAGATGAATGGTGGTAGTGGTTGGAATAAGATTTAATGAGGTATCAAAGTGTAGAGAATTTTTATGAGAAGAGTTGTCAACAAACCCAAAGGGGGAGATTGTTAGGAAAAAATCTGTCAAGGTATCATTGAATCATTTTTGAGGTGATTGTGTTTGTTGACAAAGCGGGCCTCCGCGTTGTTTGTGTTAACAAAACAGACCACGATGTATAAATTTGTGGACAAAGGGGGGTTACATGGTGAATTTTCAAGTTCAAGGGATGTTGTTATCAATCCATGATTGATTGAAGAACCTCAATAAAGTGATGAATGATCTAGAGGCGGTACAAAAACAGTAGATACAAGGTGGCACCATTTTCCAGTGTTTGCCAAATTTTTGGGCCTCAAAATCGACAAATGGAGAAAAGTGTTTTTGGCAAAGGGACTTGTGTACCGGTGTCTTGGAATCTTGGAAACTTTCACTACATATGTTTTTCAAGATCAGAACATCAAAATATGGTAAAATAAAGAGGGGTGCCCAAGTTTTGGTTTGGGCGTGCAAGTGACTAGGGCGACAGAGGCTCGGGTGGCTGGACTTGTACGTTGAGAGGAGAGTTGCACGCTGACACTCAGGGTGTCCAAAATGCCTATAAATAGAGGGATACCCCTAATAATTTTTGATGAAGCTCAATACTTAGATAAAAATAGAGCTCCAGTCGCACAGGTGGTTTAGGCACATAAGTGGTGGTTTGGTCATGCAAGTATAAAGATATTCAGAATTTGCACGCCAATTGATAGTTTCATGCCAATACTGGTTTGGAAATAAAAGTGTTTAAGTCACTCAAGTTCAGAGTTAGAGAAGGGAGTGTCACATAAGTGTTTTGGTAACACTTGCGCACTAGGCTTGAAGAAGGGCGCCAGTTGATAGTTGAACACTAATATTGATTTGGGAATAAAAGGGTGTGAGTCGCCCAAGTTTTGAGTTGAAGAAGGGAGTGTCGTTCAGGTAGTTTGGTGACACTTACGTTCCAGTTATAGAGAAGCATTCTAGTCATTTCGTGGTTGGGAGAAGGTTGGAAGATTTCCTAGTACACCCGTGGTAAAGGTGTATTCATCAATGGATGAAAGTGGAAATTCAAGAGAGCATCTATATACAGATGAAGATTCATTCATTTGTGATAATGAAGAGACCTATAGGTCTATAAACCGTGATTGGATCCTTTCCAGAGCTGTGAGTGAAGGAAGAGTAAGAACGTTATCCTTTCTACCGGCAGTGAGCCAGAGATAGAGAAATAGGGTGTGACCCTTGGGAAATCTGTGAGTTGACCCTAAACTTTGTAAAGGTAGTGAGACTGGGTATAGAAGTGATCTAGCCTGAACATTGTAAATTGAAAGTGATCTTTAGTGGATTTGGTACAGCGGAAGATCTCCGTTGTATGCTCCTTGGACGTAGCCCAGTGAGGGTGAACCCAGTAAAAATCTCTATCTGCCTGCTTGCTTCCCTGCATTGCATCTGAAGCATCATTATCAAATAAATAAGGAAAGAACAAGATAAACATTAAAAACATAATAGAAAACAAAATGAACCTTGTAATATAGAGGTCAATATCCAGTGGGGTAGGAAGAATTTTGGAATAGAATATCCATACCCTAATTCACCCCCCTCTCAGGGTATCTAGCCCCCTTTTAGTACTAACAAGTTTTAAAAAGTATAAAACCTTATGAATTTGGGAAATTAATTTTAGAGATAAACTTTTGTAGGATAATAATATAATATGAAACTTGAGTGGTGTTTTGAAAAGGGTATAATGAGTCCCCTTTTATAGGAAAAATCATATGACATTTTTATAAATACTCAAACTTTAAGTGTAAAAAATGTAATATTAAAATGAAAAGTTGATCATAAATGGAGAATGGATAAGATTATACACCCTTACCCATATAACTAGATTCATGATAATTTTTTTTAAATTTTAATCAATTTATAAATCATTGTTTACATTAAATACTTTTAAAGTCATTTTCATGGTTATTTTATAATTTAAAATTTTAAAAATATCTAGATAGTAATGGAATTAAAATATTAAAACTTATATCATTAATTATACCTCATAATGATATATAAAATTTATTTAACACCCTAAGTCATCTAAATCATATCACTTTTTATGTTTTTAAAATCATATACTTTGACTTTTCTACTTCTTACACAAGTGTTATGTTAATGTTGTGCAACCATTTTAGATAATTATACTATTAATTAAAATTAAAAATAAATTAATATCATAAATATAATTTCTTAACACTAATTATCTTTATATATATTAATTCATAATTTATATTTACTCTCATCCATATTGTGGAAATTTATTTAATTTTTTATTTTGACTTTTCTCACCTTTCCCAAGCACTGCACTAACATTTTGATAAGTTACTTTTTTATATAACTATAAAATTCATAAGTATCCATAAAAATAATTAATTAGTCATAATATTTATTACTAATGTTTATCATATACTTTTCTATTCTCAAATTTTGTAACAAGGATACTAAATTTGACTTTTCCATTATTGCACAATCACTGTTCCAACATCGATAATGATTTTCATATTTGTATTGGATTAAATTTTAATATATATTAATTGAAAAAACTTAGTATGATATTTTGGATATATTATCATGTATGATTCTTTAAAAATGTTTAATATGTTTTTATACCATATTTATGTCATGGTGATATCATAAAATATACATTATTCTTAAAAAACTATATTTTTAAACATTCACCAAAAATAATCTTGATTTAAAAAATATGAAAAATTCATGGAACAATACCATTGATTTCATGTTTACATTTGGAAGAACTACCTTGATCTAGATTTCATGTTTATAATTGATAGTTTCACCATCATCCCTAAAAGTTGAGTACATTGAAATTATAGAATAAGTGAAGGAGTTGGGGTGGTTGTTGGGTTTTGGGGAGGATATTGGAAGAATCCCATAGATCACTATGTTGTATTGTGATATCTAGATCAAAATTCAATTTGACAGAAATTTTATATTTCATGTCATGACCTGACTCACCAGGGCCCCTCTTGGACAAAGAGTAAAACGAGTGTGACACCCCAATCCTAACTCCAATAGGCCAAGGGATGGAGATTTATGATGTAATGCCTCATGTTCACATGGGATTTGAAATTAAAGTGAAATTTTAATTTTCAAGTTACAAGATGAGTAGAATTTTGAACCAAAGTTTGGAATTGAATTTTGGTGGTTGGAACCATTCAAATGAGGTATTTTGGACCTGTAATGGAGGTCTAATGGCAGATGAGAGTAGTGGAAAGTATTTAGAAGGAATTCAGGATATCCAAGCTATAGTATATAGCCACCAAATAGGTGGTGGGGTCAACGGTGGCTTGGGAGTCACTACAGGTTCCAAAAACAATAAAATAAGAATATAAGTGTTTTTTTATTAAGAGAATGATAGTAATTTTACTTGATATACCCTCATGTTTTTTAAGAGGAAGGGGGTTTGAGTGGGGACATTAAGACGAGCCACCCCTCCCCCTACTGTATATGGATCCTCCTTCAAGGAGGATGATTTTGGTGCCTTCCAAATGATGATTCCAGATATTCCCATCCATTTTTTGTTATGTTCTTCCTCCCCCTTATTATCTCTTACCATTATTCTGGTTTCAGTTAAGGATTTGACACTGATTCCAATGGATCATGGTGGAATCAGATAAACATCAAGGGGCTTTCATGATACTTACATAGAGGGTGTCTCAAGATAATATATACACATCTCTGCATACTGTTTCATTGATTTATCTTGATTTAGTGTTTTTTCAAATATTTTAGGATTAAATTTAATTAAATTAATGGTTTTTTGTTATCTTGTGTTAGGTATTATTCCCATAATGAGGAAGGGGGTACATCGGGGGCTATTGGTGAGTGTTTGGTCGCAGTTATGATGAGGCATAATGAAGTAATAAGTTTTTTTTGAATATACCATGTTTAGTTTAAACTAGTTAATTAGTTATAAATATTATAGTTAATTAATTATTTATGTATGAATTTATTTAGGGGCTTGGGTATAAAATTGATATTGGATTGAACTTCAATAGACCTCAACAGGCCTTGTAAGTGCTGAAGGACCATGGAAATAATTGGAAAGAATCAAATAAAGGTAGGTGGCCCCTTTAATTTAACCCATATCCTTGCGTTTCTTTTTCCAAGCATGTGTAGGGTGTTGTCATTCTAGATTTTTCAAACTTTTACTTGATTTAAATTAAATTTTTGATGATAGTAAATGATTAAACATGTGTTATTTGGTTAAAGAGGGAAATTTGTTGAATCGATGGTAGTAAAATGAAATTTCTCAACATTAATGATTGGAATTTGGTTTTAATTTTTTAACTAAACTAGAACCTATGTAATAGTAATGGAGAGCTGTAAAGTATGGGTTTTAGTAATGGACTGGCATTAAACAAGTGGATGTATGAAAGGGTAATTTTGGTTTTGGTGTTTGAAAATGATTTCGATTTTGAAATGGTACTTGAAAAATATTTAAGGAATGTAATTTGATTTTGGTTTTTGGGAATGGAGATGGGAAATGGTAATGATGTATTTTTTTGGTATTTTGGAAACTGGTAACAAGAACAAGTATTGTAAAAAAGTGTTGATAAATGAAATTGTTTCTCAAATGGTTTTGGAACTTGGAATGGAATTTTTTAATGTTTCAGATTGGTAATAATGGATGTTTTATTTATGACTAGCACCTTATTTATTTTGTGATATGTGTACATTAAACTTTTAAAGTAATGAAATAATGTTTTAGTTGGTTTGATGGTTAAACACTGGCTGAACACATCCCCTAGGAGGATGATTATGATGGTTAAACTCGGGGTGAACATGAAACTCATGTGGATACTTGTGATGGTAAAACCCAAGTTGAACACAACCCCCAAGTGGATACTAGGGCCTCAGGGTTGGTTATATTACCCCTGAGTGTCAGTTTGGAATGGGTGCAGGTATATTACCCTTAGTTGGGTGATGGTTGGCACAAACATCAAGATGTGCTTAAAGACACCCCAACACTGGATGAAGTTGGTATGTACTATTCTTGTTGTGAGTTTGACCCATGGGTTTGACATTTGTTTTATACTATTTGTTTTTAAATGTTTTAATGATTTTAGTTGTGTTTTTTACATTTTTATGTTTTCATCCACCTTATTAAAATCTTTTAATATTTAGGGATACCATTGGTGGTGGACTACTTTTTTTTACTCACAATCTGTTTGGCCCGCCACTACACTTGAGTTCCAGATAATCCCTCACTTATTGTAGTTTTAGGTTGGGTTGAGACCCAAGTTAGGTTTAGAATGGTTGAGAGGGACAAATAATATGATATCAAGAGATTGGGATGAGGTATTTCTTGGAGTTTTAGGGAATCCTTTTATTTTATTTTAACTTTGTTCCTTGTACATGTGACCAGCCTAGTAGAAAATATGTATTTATTTCTTATGTAATCGTTTATTTTTTATATAATCCTCAGTTTACTTATATTTTTTTCATACTATGATGTAATGGATGTGTATGATGTTTTTTGATTTATTTTAATTATGATTGTGTATTCAGACACTGGGGGTATAACCTCACCATAGTACCTATTTAGACCCCTGTTTCTAGTTAAAAACATTTAAAATTTGAGGAGGCTCACTTGAGTTCATGTGATGAACTGATTCGGTTAATGTTCATAGAGTGATCTAGGTCGGGATGTTGAAAAGTGGTATCTGAGAATTTTTTTTATTTTTGTCTTACTGTTTTTTGAATTGGTATACTGGAGATATAAGAATGTGTCAAAGCTTGTGATGTAACCCATGTTGGTGTGTTGTGAACATCAATTCTGGTGGAGAGTTAGTGGTTTTCAACTCTTGGCTAGTTGGAAAGAGAACAATTATTGGACTATTGAGTCTTGATCTGTATAGGTAATATGCTTCTCATAAATCATATTAGGCACATAGGATCAACATTATATAAGCCTCCTTATGTGATTGTTTTTACTGAATATTGAGGCTCAACTATTTAAAGTTTATACAACTGCTCATATAAAATTTTCTCATATAAGTACTTGGTGGTATTATACTCAGTTGGGATGAATTTTACATGTATATTTAATTATATTGGAAGGTATTATAGATCCTATGGTCAAATTACCAATGGGGATTATGGTGGAATAATCCCTTCAGTAAGGGAAAATTAGAGACCTTGAGGGGTCGATAGAGAAACTCAATGTCTTTGAGATGAACCCCTTAGGGCGAGACTATTGTATAGGTTTAATTATTTAAATTTATTGTAAAAATCTATATGGTGTTTCCCCATATATATTGTAATTAAATTATAATTAAATTAGCAAGTTACTGTTTTATTTGGATACGGGTTGTCCATGATGATATCATTAGTTGAGATAATGGTGACCTTGGATGAGTTGAGATTCTTGAGGGAGAAGTCCCATGGGTGGATGCTCAGTGAGAATCGTTGCTTGATGGCCAATGGTTTTTCATGATATTTCTAATTTTTTAAGTGTATGAGGAACTTGAGTGGGTTTTATTGGTACATGTTTTTTCATGATTTGAGAGAGGAGTGTGGGTGAATCCCCGTTAACTGTGACCTTCTACGAGTTTTGGCCTTTTGCTAGGTGATTTGAACTAGTAACCCTGACGTGAGACCAAAGTTGTAGGGTTAGGTGGGATACCTAAAGGAACTTAGTTTTTAATTTTCACTTAGTGTAATAGAGATTAATAATTATATTAGGGTAAACCTTGAGTGGGGTTAGCCTGAGGTTGTTGGTTCCCTCGAGGAAGTAATCACTAGTAGGTTCTTTAGTCTATTCAATTGATGCATGGAAGTTGAAATATTTTTTATGAAAAAAGTAATGGTTATTCATTGGGGTTTTATACAAAAAAACCCTTGATTTCTAGAACTTTATAATTTGGGAAGTTGGGAGTTCCTTGGTTTGGGATTAGACAGCGAGGGCAAGACAGTTTGGTTCCAAGTATAGTGGTTTTGAGCATGTCTTATATACACATGAGCATTGGTAGAAGTTTTGGGATTTAGTATAGAACTGGGTGGAGTATAATATTGTGGATAAGGTCTACATATATTGATGAAAGGATGGAAATCTATAGTTGAGTAATGATACCCATTTCATAGGTGATTGTGAGGTAGACCAGTAAAATTCCCTATTTTTAAGAGGAGTTCCAAGTGGGCTCCAGGTATGATGAGACAAAAATACCATGGGGGAATGATCATCCTGGTCTTGTTGATGTTGAATCTAAAAGACATTATATGGGTTGTTTCACCCTATGAAAAGGGAGCATAAAACCGTTATGTTTTCTTAAGATCAAGGTGGTAGGCGCGCAGGAGGTGTGCAATACTGGTTGGCATATAGGTTGGGTGGCACAAGAATAAACATCATTATATTTAAATGATTTCAAGGTCACAAATTCTAGTTAAATATGATTCTTTATAAGTTTTTATTAGAGAGCATCCATTTTGGGCCGATTACCAATGATTTTTAAGGACTTTAACAGGGGCCGAGTAGCCTGAGACTTATGGAAAAAATTTAGGTGTCCCTACGGGGAGAGGTCACACCTTGAATGGATCTGGATAAATGTCCTCATATAAAGGTGTGACACCTTGATTGGATTGGGTATGATATTATTAATGATATGATTAAGAACTTTACAAAAGCGTTGAGGGTCGAGGTAAAGGTTGAGCATGGATTGGGAGGAGCGACACACATATTTGGAAACCAAACCTTTTGTGGTGGCACTCAAGGAATGGAATAGATGAGATGATGTAGTTATGAGAACATCAATGGTATATTGACGGTGGTTACTATCATAATAAATCTAAATTTAAAAGTTTATGGGGATGGCGATCCCATGGGTCAGAAATAGTTAATGAGTTATATTTCGGTTTAGTGCTTGGGAATGCGTGGTTTTGGACACATTTAGTTATCGTATTTGGGGATGGATGAAGCATGGTCAATGATGATATAGTTTTTAACTAATTATATGATGAAAACTACACTTCTATGGTGGGGATTGTGATGTTTTTCATGGGTGATGTGACCCTGGTGATAAAGGGGCATGAGTCTATGGGATCATTTTCTGGATGGTCATTTTGGAATTCTAATGCCAGTGAATATATGAACCTAAAAACATATGGATTACTCAGTGAATTATAGGTATAGATTCAGGTATGGAAGTTGGTGAAATTTGAGAATTGGCATTAGGATTAGGTTGGGTGATGAAGATCCTGACATGTTAGATCGAGCATGCGTCGGTGCTCGTGGCAAGCACGATGTAGGTTCAATTAGCTGATGACCTAAACAAGGAAATAAAAACTAGTGTTAGGTAACACTGTTTTGGGTTTTTGGATTATAATGGGGTGCCTCTAGGATTAGAGGCATCAGAATGGGGTTTTCTGGTAACACATTGGCGGTGAAAGTTGATCATTTTGAGTTAGGTTGGAGAGAGGAGGTCCAAACGATTATTTGATATGTAATTGGATGTGATGATACAAAAACTATACCAAGTATGTCATTTTAGGAATTAATGAGAGGTTTGGGTGTTGTTCAGGTCTTTATAATGGAATCCTCCATGTTCTGGGCCCTCGTGTATGAGTAGTGAGACCCATTGGTCTTGGTTTAGAATTAATGAATTTGATTATTATCGGTGTTTTAATAATGTTTTCACATGTTTTTAGGCATATTATGTTGCAAAATTCATTAGGAACATTTTTGTAATATATGTGTAGAGTTCTGATAATCGATTATAATGGTGGATGCACCAAGGATTAGAATTGACAGGTATGAGTTAAAACTTATGGTCGGAAGCACCATAGGTTGTATAAGGAATAAAACAATGATGTGGTAATTTTATGGGATAGATGGACTTGGGTAAATGTATTCTCAAGGTTTTGGGAATAGAAACAAACATTGGATCAAGTTTCAGTGCTTTAGTGCCATGTTTTTTGGAATAGAACCCAGGAACCACATTAGTAATACTGAGATGGAATGAGGTCATTGAACATGTTTTAGTGAAAAAAGTAGTCTAGGTTATATAATTGGATGGCCACTTGGACTTATTGGGGAAGATAAGTTTTATTGTGGTGAATTTATAATGCCTTGTCTCTATACAATCTTTGAAATCCAAGATATATTTTAATTTTCAAGTTAGTGGATGAGATAGATTTTGAACCAGGGTTTAGAATTGAATTTAAAAGGTTGGAACCCATCAAAAGATTTATTTTAGACATGAAATGTAGGTTGGATGTTGGTTGAGATTAGTTTAAGGGATTTAAAAGGAATATTATAGTATGAAACCATCGATAAGCCGATGGGGTTGGGAATATATTGGGAGCCACTGCAGTTTCCACATGCTAGCTAGTGGCCATAGATCAGCTAGACGATGTGAATCTGGGCGTTTTTTATGAGGGTTAGATGATTAATTCTACCATACATCCCCTTATTTTTTCGAATATGAAGGTTTTTTGATGGGGTCTATTCATTCAATCCACCCCTCCCCTTTCTCTCCATAGCCCCCCTTCTAGGGGGATGATTTTGGTGCCTTCCAAACGATGATTTTAAGTATGATGATCTATTTATTTCTCTATTATTACCCCTTCTTATCCCTTACCCTTATTCCAATTTTGATTTTGGATTTTATTCAAATTCAAATATATCATGGTAGAATTGTCCAAACATCATGGGGATTCCATGCTACTTGCGTAGAGGGCATCCCAATTTACAATTCACACATTTACATGTGATGTTTCATTAATGTATGTTTCTTTTCTGAATTTTAAAATATTTTAGGATTAATTTTAATTAAAATAATGGTTTCTTTTTGTTTTAAGTTTTTTTATTTTTTCTGAATGAGTACGGGGGTATGCTACAGGATGTTGTCTAGTATTTGGTCATAGTTCTTCTACAACGAAATGAATCAATAGGTTTTCTATGAATATGATGACTTTAGTTTGAATTAATTAATTAATTATTGATGTTTGTCTTGAGATAGGGGCTTGATCATCGATGCAATATTGTATTGAACTTGAATGGACCTTGGAGGCCCTCAATAAATGGTTTTGGAACTTGAAATGAAAATTGGTAAGGTTTTTAGAATGATAATGTTAAATGTTTTCTTTAGGAAAAGTACCTTATTTAATTTTTGATATATGTAAGTTCTACATTTAACATAATGAAATATGGCTTCACTTGGTTTAATGGTTAAACCCAAGGAGAACATGACCCTAGGTGGATGCTTGTAATGGTTAAACCTAGGGGGAACCCCAGGTGGATGCTTGTGATGGTTAAACCTAGGGAGAAAACATCCCTTAGGTGTATGTTGGTTAATGGTTAAACCCAAGGTGAACATGGACCTAGGTTGAATGTCAGGGCCCTAGAGATGGGTATATTACCCTCGGGTGTCGGTTTAAACCAAGAACTGGTATATGAACCTTGGTCATAAGATGGTTGGAATGGTCTTCATGATGTGCTTAGAGACACCCCAAAATTAGATGAAGTAGGTATGTACCATTCCTAGGGTGAGCATGACCCCCTTGATTCCATAATTTATTTTATGAAGTTAGTTTTTAAATTTTTTAATAGTTTTAGTTGTATTTATTTCCCTGTGTACTTTTCATGCACCTTATTCTAGACAAGTTATATTTAGGGACACCATTGGTGGTTTCATACTAAGTTGTACTCACACCCTACTCAGGCGATCAGTGCACTTGGGTACGCAAGAATCCATCACTTTTTTTCAAGTTCATGCTGGGATAAGACTTATGTTAGGTTTAGTATAGTCAAGTGATATGACTCAAATGATATCAGGAGACTAGGATGATGTATGGATCAAAGTTGTTCCTTGTACTCATGACCGACCAAGTGGGCAGTATGTTTTTATACCTTATGTCAACATTTATTTTTATAGCATCCTAAGTTTATTGATACTTTTTACATACTCTAATGTGATGGATGTATATAATTTATTGTTATTTATTTTATTTATTATAGAATAATATGATACTATATGTATAGGCTCCCCATAGTCCCTCATTAGACCCTTACTACTAATCGATAGCCTCTGGTGTTTGGGTAAGCATGCCTGAGGTCACATGGATAAAATTTTCAGTTATTATTCACAAAGTGAGTCTGGTAGGGACATTACAAGTTCTTAGTAGGAATATCTCACAAATGGGTGGATTTTATATTAATAAACCTATACACACTCACACCACCAAGTATATCACAACCATGTAGGATAAAAGATTGTACTTACCTAAGAATAAACAAATGCATATAGTGACCTATAAAATAACCAGAGTGTAGAAATATAAATATAACAAAGGAATGAAAGGTGAAAAATACACACCCATATAAAATAAATGATTCCCAACCTAATAGCTAACGTGGAGGAAGATTTCTACTCATGATCATTGAAATTGACCAATGCCTATGATCACCATCACCCTATACCGCTAATCCCCACTAACAAAAGGCCTACCCAAGTCACCGTCTAATAACCTTATGTCTTCATAATACATGAAACATGTTATAAAATAGCATTAATGGGTGAGTATATACATACCTATTAGTATGACCCAAATATCCAAGAGAGAATCAATAGAATATAATAGTCAGTTCAACCCATAAGACAAGGAGGGGGGAAAGAAACCCAATAATAGATATGATTATAGAAGTAACTGAATGAAGAGTGAGAGAATAAGCCCTTGATCATTACAGATAGCTAAGTATTATGAGTTCATCTATAACTCCAAGTAGTATTATCTCGATTTCAGTATCCCAATGCAAACCTCACAAGATATGGGGGATCCATCCTCACTGATGGAACCTAACGGTGGAGGTGGTGATAACCCCAAGAGGGTAGAAGACCCATACCTTATCTATGATATATGGTGAGAGGGTTTTACTCCATATATAGAAGAACCATGATCTGGGGTGTGTTTTTGTGTGTGTGTGTGTGGGTGGGTGGGTGGGGGGGGGGGTTCCAATACTATATATACAAGAAATGGGGGACCCATTCCCTAACCCAAACATGTTGTCTGGGGGGTTTCCAACCCCTTTATCTCCCTAGATATCACACCCAAGTCTCATCGTTAGATTAACATTATATAAGGAGTGATTTTATCATTCCACCTCATGTCATATCTTAATTTCATAACATAGGTAACGATCACATTCTACACATAATCCTACTATGTAAAAACTACTCGTAGATCCAATTTTGAGTCCTAAAGAAGGAGATACAAGAGGTAAAACCTTTTAAGAAAAGTGTATGACATGTACCTTAGTGTAAATGGGGTGTAATCCCAAGTCTAATCCTACTCATGTCCTACTTCTCTACTCAGTGTGTGGAGTTTCACATACACGGTGTGTTCAACATGGAACATGGTGTCTGGGACCACTTGGGGTCCTAGGCATGTACTCCCTATACATGGATTAATTGGAAAACTATGGTAACATGGTGTGTGGGACCCTCACATGGCCATGTGATATTTAACTCATCCCTAAACCCTATATTCCACATAAATATGACTACACGACATGTGTTCCTCCATAATAGATAATGTGTAGTAATGAATTTCAAACCAGGCTTCCTTCTTTGCTAGATCTTACAAATTCTATTGATTTTCATGCCTTTCTCACCAATTTTTTTCCAGGTCCCTGATCTTGAAGGAAACTACTTCATTCACTAATTTTCAACCTTTTGTGACAAAAAATCCTATTTTACCATCAACCCTTGGGAAGCACCTCGTACTTATTTAACTATATGAGGTTTTGATCCTCCATCTTTCATCCATGAATCCACCATGGATCATCACTACCTCTAAGAAACACTGTCTCTATCATCAAACACACAGACCAAAATGAATATAGGGTTTTATCATGTCTCGAACTAGATTAGCCATCAAATTTTCATCTTAATTTAGGCTGATAATAAACACACGAAGAAATGAAGGAGAAAGGTACAATAAAAAAGGGAAATCATTAGTTTCATTAGAGAACTATAAATTCTATTATTTTCATAGAAACCCAAGATATGATGATGAAATTCAATGAAAAAAATATAATTAGGGGTTAAAGAAAAAAATAATTTGTTTGGACCATGATATAATAAGGTAGAAGCATAAATTCTAAGAAAATAAACAATCCATGCTTGAAATATCAAATAATGGGGATAGAATTTATAAATAACAAAATACCTACCACATTATTGGATCAATCATTGATAGAAAATGGTTCTGTGGGTTTCACATCCATGTTGGGTATGATTTATGATGACAATTATCATCGATCCATGATTCTCTAGTGTTTATTTTTCGAAGATCCTCTCAATGGTGGCTCTCATAATCTCCAAGGTTATATGGATATTCCTAGAGAATGTAAATAGTAGGTATTATAAGGATTTTTCACTAAGATTGGAAATTAATTTAGACAAATAAATTAAGTAATCAATTTAATTAATTAATTTCATCTAACATCTGCACGTGACTGTTAATTGACTAAATGTACAATGTGAATGAACCTTATATTACACCTTGGGTAAACCCTTCATTCTAAATCTAATTAAAGTCTTTATATTTTTTTTATCAAAGACTATGATCAATGGTAAAACAATTATTTCTAAAAAGATATGCATGTGTAGGTTAATATATTTAATTTTTTTAATATATCGATTTTGGGGTCTTGTGATACTCACAACACCATGAAAACTCCAATGAATGACCACACAGACACACACACACACAAATATCCAAAGGGTCCAAACATCAAAAACTAGAGTTGTTACTTTCTACCCACCTTTAAGGATATCTGCCCTAAAAAACAAAAACCTTCTCGTAAAAGGTGAGTTTATTGTTCCGATATCTATTTCTCATGATCTTATGAGATCTCTTGAAGGTTCCCATAATGCCAAAGAACTCACACCACTAGGATATCTCACCCAAAAAGTATTCTATCCCAATGATCCTCAAAAGAAATTTGGTACTCTATAATGGTGGATCCATCCTAGATGTATAACTTTCCACAATATATAATGTTGGATGGTTCATGCATGTATCTCATCAACTGTGACACTTGGAAGGTTTCATGAAGATATTCTAACTGTGGGGGTAAGTCTAGGAAGTAAGAAACCTCTCCAACCCTATGCATGAAATGGAATGACTTGATGAACCATGATGATAGCTTTCTACCTTAACCAAACATTCATAAACCTCATCATAGTGTGACCTTTAGGAACATATGGTCTCCCTTATCGAACTCCAAGGGTCTATGGAATTGGTTTGCATAAGATTTATGCCGACTCTGAGCAATCTTCATTCAATCAAAGATCACTTAAACTTTCTCCATCACCCCCTGTACTAGATCTAGTTCCATAAAAAATGAGTCACATATCTCATTCCAACAAATGAATGACCTATATAGTCTTCTGTATAGAGATTTGAATGGTTCTATACCAATAGTTTCATGATTGATATTATTATAAATAGAACACCATTAAAAGAAAGTGATACTCTTAACTACAACTTAAGTATAGCATGTAGGTTCTTAGTATATACTCTAAAACATGGATGGTTCATTCTATTTATCTATCTGTCTAGGGGTGGAACTTTGTTTTCATTGGTAATTGAGTCCAAAAATCACTTTGGAAACTTATCTACAACCATGACATGAATTGAGCATAATATTTATAGGAAATAATAGAGGGTAACCCATGAAGCCAAAAAATCTCTTGTAAATACAAGCACCCCAAATTCTCCATTGAACTCTACTCCTGGATGGAAAAAAAATGAGCTAACTTGGTAAGTCAATCAACAATCACCTATATAGTGTCAATAAATTTTACTGTCTACAGAATCCCCATAAAAAATCCATCTATATAGCTTCCCACCTTCACTCATGGATCTAATCAAACCTTATGGAACCTGATTCTTTATCTTCACCTTTTGAGATGTGTGACATCAAGAAAAAAACTTTGAAATACTCCACCTAATACCTACCCACTTGAACTATTATCAAAGCTCTTGGTACATATTCATCACTTAAGAATTTACCACTATAAGGGTATGGAATTCCCTCATCACCTCCTCATGTAATATGATTAGAACCTTTAGTCATCCTTGGAAAAGGATTATGTGAACACTACATTCATAAAATTCATCTGATGCATCTCCTAAATATATTTTGTCATATAGAACTTTACAATAAATTTCTCCCAATTTATCCTCTCTCACACATTTAAGAATCATTATATTCACTTATATCAACTGAAGAAAAATTGTCCCACTCTCCTCTACCATGGTCAGATATAAATAGGAAAACCACTCTAACGCCTCCTCCACAAAGAGAGATTGGGATTTTATGCTATGGAAAATTTCCACCACTTTTTTATATATGGAGTCCGAGAGCCAACTTCTAAGAACTTGATTATGTGTATTCATTATCTTGAATATTAAATAAGTTTATTATCACATCATGATTGTTCCTCTACATGACATAGTATGTGATCATGTCTTATGAATATATGTTTCACTAAAATGTCATAGAAGTTCCATACCATGATCAAAACCTGGAGGTTACATGCTAGTATTCTTGAATAAATGTTTAGTATCCAGATGATATAATTTTAGGGTAAACAAATGATATAGGCTATCAGGGGTGGAGAATAATATGAATTTGAGGTACCCTCTCATAGTGTTCACCCTAAGTAATTTCTAGAGTACAATTTTATAAGAACAAGACCCACTAGTTGGAAATCCACATTTATACATATCATTGGATGTTCATATACGAAAATGTGTGTATTGATCCTTATAATTTAAAATTATCATTAATGAATACCATAAGTCATATTATTTTATGTATTAATGAAAACCATTAGGAAATATGGTCTTGGTGAATTAGGATACATTGGGTATGTAACCAGTGATATGACATTCATGTATAACATGAGAAAAGATTTATCCCTTCAATCCATTAATCAAAGTTGGTATCCGAGGCCATTTGATGAGAATGGATCTGCCCATATAAATCCATACACCTAGTGTTCTATAATCATGTTCAATTATATAAAGTCAAATAAAGAGGCATTGATCACATAGGTTGATGACTCCTGTATGAAACCTTCTTTATTAAGAGATATCGTGATAAAAGATTACATTATATAGTAAGCATTTGTAGGAGGTTGTATGTCATTGCGACATTAACTTCTTTTTCTATGGGTTCTTTGGTGTGTTGCTAGATGATAACCTTGGAATTTGAATGTCTCCACCTATTTTCATAGATAAATATACCTAGAGGTTCACACACTAAGTGTATCTAAAATCTCAACTAAATTCAATTTTGAATTTAGAAAGATAGAATAAATATTATCCTTGTTTTGTGGTTTAATATTTTTTCAGGTTTGGTTGATCACCAAGATTTAATCACAATTTATTAGAAATAATAAGTGAGTTAAATAATAATAAATATTTATTTTTAGGGTTTTGTGAATATAATATTTATTGATTAATAATATAATGATATTTATTTGTTAAATAAATAGTCATTATTCAAGGTTCAATGAATGTCGAGGAGGGTTAACAGACCAAGATTAATGGTCAAGTTGGAAAAGACATAAATGAAATTTATTTATATATTATTAATTAATAAAAATATAATAATAATAAAAATATTATTATACATTGGGGAAACAAAGAATTATATAATTGGTAAGGGTCATATATGCTAATTGCTAACCCTAAACCCACCATAATAAATATCTAATTATACAACTTTCCATATTCACTCTTATTGTGAACAATAGATACAGAGGATCTCTCCCAAAAATTAGAGAGATTTATATTGATCTAGAGTGTTCTCTCTCATCCTTATCCTCTCTCAATCCCTAAAGTGAACATCCATAATTCTTTAAATAGAATTCTCCTATGGTCAAACACGAATGACGCAAGTGATTGGGATAGACCATGCTAGTACCAAATGATTCTACAATGAAGTTCAGAGATTATAGCACATGTATGGATCACCATTAGAGATATTATAGGCTTAGATCCTACAATGAAATAATGTTATAATGCGATTGAGTCAACTAGACCATCAATGAATAAAGAATTACAAGTTCATGTAATTCTAGTTCTACTTATAAATTAATTATAAATTATATGTGATGATCATCCTATTATGGTTTTGTAATTTCAAAAGTTAAATAATTTTTGATTTAAATCCATTATTCATGAAATCATGTGTCATGTAAAATAATGATTATTCATAAATTAAGACTAAAAATCCAAGTTGGCTATGCCTTACAGACACCTCCAGTGTGCCCAAAACCTACAGGTTTTATCGAAGAGATCACATGATTAATTTATAATTCTTTATTAATCATTTATTGAATGGTATATGTTTTCAATTTCATTTAATACATAACTTTTCATTCCTAGAATCAAAACAACATGTTCTCTTCCCTTTCTTCATTCTCGCTCACATAACCAATAAACAGGTTAAGTTAAAATGAAGAGACATTAAAAAAAACCATTTGGAGATGCCAAAGGTTTTATCTAGATAACACAAGCATACATTGAATGTAACCCAATATACGCATCTTGTACCTATATATATATATTTATATCTCACAATGATATTAGATTAGTATGATAAAATTTTATTAGTGATCTGATAAAATCAGTTCAACATGTAGATCCAGATAGGATGGAATACAGTTTAAAGAACTACACACCTTGTAACATGCGTACACGACGTATAGTTATCATGTATTCATAATAGATAACATGAAGGTCCAAGAATTTTGTGTATTTTCTACATGAAACAGGGACTGAAAATACATGAAACATCAAGGCCACACATTGTATAAGAAGGATACACACCATGTACCTCATATACGTACATGTAAGATTACACGCCTAGAACCTTGGTATGTTTTGTGAAAACTGGAAGAAGATAATACATGTTATGTAACCTAGTATATTCCATGTAGTCTAATACATCTAGTGTTATTAATTGAATATTGGTAGGATAATTAATTATATAATTAAAAATATTCACATGTGTTTCTCATGTCATTTATTTGATAGTATATTCCATTTCATAGGATTATTTATTATATATTAAATTAATTTATGTGTTAAATTCCAAATCTATTAGCTCTGTATGGTCCTTGCTTATATTACACTCCATGTGTATCAAGATAATCACATGCAGTGTAATTCACATGTGCTCCATGTTTCATTTTTTTGACAGTGTAAACCATGTAATTAACTACCACACAATATGTGTTGGATTCCAAGGTAATGAATAAACACAAGGATCTTTTCATTTTGTTTGGATAATTATATTTTTTCCTCCAAGTACACTTGTGTACTTTATTAATTTTAAATAAAATTAATTTATTTAATTTGTCTAAAATTATTAATGTTGTAATTTTAAGGACGATCAAATAGAAATAGGATAAATTGAATTAATTCAATTAATTCACGGTTCTTTATCATAATTAAAGAATTAATTGAAGTAATTTATGGGTAAATTGAAAATATATGTTTGTTTCATACTATGTGGATAACCATGAGATTAGACCATACCTATGTATGTGATTGGTTTCCTTTTAATTTATTATTGTTACATTAAAATGATGGACTATGAGTCATCCCATACTATTTATTATGTAAGGTCCTTTGTGACAGAGGTATCTTTGATTTAAAACCCTTTATCCAATTTATTGGATCCACACACCTATGTGTGAATAAAATATTTTATAAGGATGGAGTTCCCAGTTGAGAGGAGGTGTTCTGAGTCCCATATATAAGGCATAAGCAAGCGAGGTGATACATAGGATCCAAGGTGGAATGATGCAACAAAAACCAAGATACAGTTCAAGGTGTTTTCTTTAGGGATATAAACTAACAATTAGAGAATATCGTAAACATGCCACTTATATTTTATTTCTTCCAGTTGCATGGTTGATTATTTATGTTTTTTGATACTATACAATAATTTATAAATAAATTAACAAGCACATAAGATGAAATAAAATAAAATATGAGTATGCATAAATTTTATCAAACATGGTTTATCACTTAAGTGAAATACAAATAATATTAACAAGGAATATGATAAGATAAAAATGGGTTTTTATTAATAAGGATAAAAATACCTCAGCTAAAACATGAAGTTGGTATAGCCTTCCATTACTTAAGCTAGAGTAAAACCCATTGTTCAAAGTGCTTGACCGACCCAAGTTATGGTGCTCTCAATTATTAGGGAACTTTTAGCTTGAAGTTTTGGGTGGAATTAAATTGGTTCACATCAAGGTTGAATTACCAAGTGGGACTTGGTGTATCTAAGAGGTAAGGGTTGAGGAAATATTTATCAAGGATTTAAATATTGGGTATTCCACTCAACATATCAAGTAATTGATAGTTAATGTAGTTGGTAAGTTACGCCTACATAAAACCCTCAAAATAACTTATCATATCGAAGACTTGGTTATGATAAGTGTAATGTGGTTCCTTTCCACTAAAATATATATGCAACACGATATTATTATTAATGGTGAGAGATATTAGGTTTTGAATTTTTTTTGGGATATTAATAAAATTTAATAAAATTCATATTTATTACTCTGATTTGGTAATCAAGGTAGTAAAAATAATATGATCTTAATTTTTTGTAGAAATGAAAATCCAAAAAATTAAATCATATCACTACGATCCATATTATAGAAGGATCCACCTAATAGGTGTGAATTTATAGGAATGTTATAGGCACTTATACACTATACTTTTCCATGAATGGAAATTATATGTTCTAGAAACCCCACTTCCCGAGTCTCTTGTAAAAGAGAATAGTAAAGGGAAATATATCTCTACTTGAAACATGTGATGAAATAATGGTAGCCCAATGTTTCATGGTATATCCCATGTCCAGTGATATTCTAAATAAATATGAGGATATGGATGCATACAGAATCATATATCACCTTTAGGATCTCTATCAAGATAAGGTGAGACAAGAGAGTTATGGTACCTCAAATTCACTCCTCACATGAAGTCTTGGAGAGTCAGTGCCAGCTGGGGATCATGTAGTGTAGATGGATAGATATATAGAATGGTTAGGCATGTTGGCGTTTAATATCCCTGATAATTTTCACATAGATCTCATTTTATCCTAACTTCCTAAAACCTTATATATTTTTATTTTGAATTATAATATGAGCAATAAGAAGAAGACTCTTTCAAAACATCTAACTATTATTCACAAAGTTGATAAAGAAGTGACGTGTGATAAACCCACGGTCCTTATAGTCAATAAGAAAAGGAAGAATAAGGAAAAAGAATTGAAGAAATATTCTAATTATAAGGTTCAAAAGTGCTATAATTTTAAGAATAAGAAGATCTAGTGATAAGAAAATGAGAAAAACACTTTGTGTTTTTCATGTGGCAAGAAAGGCTACTAGAAAAGGATCTAAACCTAAACAATGAAGCAAGGGTAAGATCTAGGTGTGTTTATTATTGAGTTTAATATTTCCAAATCTATAATTTTGGAATTATATATTACATGTCATTCTCACATTTGTATCCAAATATAGGAACCAAGTAGATTTAAAATGGTTTCCAGAGGTAAGGTGGATCTACGGGATGCTAATGTGGTGATGATGTCTACTATCACCATTAGAGACTACCATCTCACATTGAGAACATGAATTATATTTGTTTTAAATAATTGGTATTATGTGCCTAATGTTACTAAGAAAATCATCTTTGTTTCTTGTGTATATATGGATGGATTTATTTTCATCTTTGGAAATAAGAGATACTAATTTTGTAAGTATAACATATGTTATGGCATGACATGGTTGAATAATAGTATTTATGTATTAAATTTAAAAAATAAAATATCTAAAATTGATAATGAGTCAAATTCTAATGACACATTTCACACCCAATTGTGGAATCACCATATTGATCATATAAATGAGAAGTGTTTGAAAAATATTTATCAAGAAGGTTACTTAGACTATTTTAATCTTAAACCACTTGAAAGATTTCATGATTGTTTACAATACATGATGAACAAACCACCATTTAGAGGTCACGGTGAAGGGGACATAGAGATTCCATAATTTTTATACATTTATGTGTGAAGACCAATTTATGTAGAAGCCAGAGGTGTATTCTTATACTTTATTACTTTTACCAATGACTTGAGTAAGTAAAGTTACATCTTCTTAATGAGGTATAAGTATGAATCCTTTGAGAAGTCAAGGAGTTCAAGAATAAAGTTGAGAATCATCTTGTTAGTAAGATAAATAAAATTTTATTTCATCAAGGAGGTTAATATATTAAACAAGATTTTATCAAATTTATATGGGAGTATAGGATTTCATCTTAAATCACTCCATCCTACACACTACAGTCGAATGGTGTTAGTGAAAATAGGAATCATGAAAAAATAGACATGTTAAGATCAATTATGAGACACATAATCCTTACATTATCTTTTTGGGGATATTCATCACACACAAATACATACATACTAAACTGTGTACTAACTAAAATGGTAAACAATATCCCCTTTGAGTGATGGAGTGGTGAGAAAACTTTTTTGTCACATATTAATTCTAGATCAAGAAACAAAATTACATCCCATGGAATGAAGTGTATCTTTATAGGTTACCCCAAGGAAATGAGGGAATAATACATATATGGACCCTCAGAAAAAAGGTTATAGTTTCTAGGAAATCTGTATTCCTTGATATGGAGCAAATCCTCAATAAAAATAATGGAATCAAGATTTAATTTGATGAATTTTATTATAAAGATACACAAGAGTTGGTATGGAGAAAACTCCACAAGTCATTGTGTAAGATGTGGTTCCCAAAACAAAAGTGATATATAGGAGAACTAGATAGTTTTTAGAACCATAAATATATGGGTTTCTTGTCACATAATATTGCAACTCATTATTGATTGACAATAATTACTCTCTATCATATAAGGAGTCCTTAGAGAGATTATAAGCTAAAAAATGTCACAAAGATATGAATTCTGATATGGATTTCATGTATTAGAATCAATTTAAGGTACCAATAAATTATCTAATTATATAAATCCCATTGGGTATAAATAGGTATTAAAGAGATAGTCGGATAATGATGTTTAAGTTAATACCTATTAAGCACAACTAGAAACTAAAGGGTTTAGAAAAAATCAAGGAACTGACTATGATATAAAATTTTGTTCAGTTTCTATGTTTGAATCTATCAAAATAATACTTGCTATAATAGATTTCCCTGACTATGAGATTTTGTAGATGGATTTCAAAATTGTTTTTATTAATGGGAACCTTTAGGAAGATGTGTATATGACACAACCAAAAGGGTTTGTGGCTCTATGAAATGTAAAAAATATATAAAAGTTATAGAGATACATTTAGGGATTAAAACAAGAATCCAGTTCATGGAACATTCAATTCAAGGAAGCTATAAAATAATTTGGTTTCATTATGAAAAAAAGAGAGACATGTGTTTACAATTGGTTTAGTGGGAGTGTGGTGTTTTTCATAGTAGTATATGTCAATGATGTATTACTAATTGAAAATAAGATATCAACCTTACAAGAGGTTAAGGAATGGTTTAGAGAGTGATTATCCATGAAAGGATTATGTAAAGGAACCTATATTCTAAGGATAAAGAACAAGAATGACAGATCAAAGAGGCTTCATATGCTAAGTAAAAGTAAATGCATTGAAAAAACAATAAAGAGGTTTAGTATGGAATAATCCAAGAGAGGATTGGTTCTAGCAACATATGGTATACATCTTTCCTAGAATATGTGTCCTCAGACACAACATGAAATAGAGAATGGGTAAGATATAATATGATTATATGATAGGATCTATTATGTATTCTATGATATGTATGAGGTTTGATGTTACCTATACTAAAGTGAAAAACATTAGACTATTGTTAAGACTCTCCTTAAGTATTCAAGAAAAACTAATGATATGTTCCTGGTGTATGGAGGATATGAAGATCTACTCAGTAATGATTATACATATTCTAATTTTTAAATAAACCATAATGATCTAAATTCATATCCAGAATACAATTTCAGTCTCAAAGGAGGACCTATAAGCTATAAGAGTACAAAGAATCAGGTTTTTGTTGATAATACAGTAGATTCCATGGTTATTGTGGCTTCTGATACACAAAAGGATGCATTTTGGATTCATAACTTTTTACATGATCTTGATTTGGTTCATAACACTCAAGACCCCATCACAATTTTCCGTGATAACACTATAGTGGTGTCTCTTTCCAAGTAGCCAGGGTCACATCAAATGGAAAACTGTATATTTTGGAAGTTACATCTCTTGAGGTATTTTTCCCAATGAGGTGAAGTTTCAATGAGAAGTTTATCTATAGAGGAAAACGTGGAATACCCCTTAGTGAAGGATCAATATCACCAGAGGTATAAGTATCATTTGAGAGATAGTGGATTGAAGGTTGTTAATAGTTGGATCTAGTGAAAGTGATATTCTATTGGATTTAGTTCCCTAAAACCAACTTCAGTACTTAATTACATGTATTCATTATATTTAATATTGACTATGTTTCTTATAAAATCATAATTATTCCTCTGTATGACATAGTATGTGATAATATCCGAAAAATACATGTCGCACTGAAAGGTCATAGTAGTTCTTCACTATGATGAGAACCTATAGGTTCCATGACATTATTATTGAATAAATGTTCTGTAGGTGGATGATATCATTTGAGGGGACAAAAATTATATAGGCTATTAGTTGTGGAGACTCATAGGAATTTGAGGAACCCTTTCATAGTGTGTTCCCTTAAAAATTTCTAGAGTAGGAGATTATGGGAATGAGACCTACCAGTATGAAATACACATTTATTTGTTTCATCGGAGGTTCCTACCTTCAAATGTTTGTATTGATCATTATACTTCAATATTATCATTTATGAATACCATAAGTCATGTTATTTGATGTATTGATAAATATTGTGATTATATATGCTTGTGTCAAAGTAGGATACATTGGGTATATCATGAGTGACATGAAATTAATGGATAACGTGAGAATGTATTTATTTCTTCTTTATATTAACAAAAGTTGATATCCTAGATCCTTTAATGGGAATAAAACTGCCTAGATAAATCCATGGTCATGATGTTATATGAGAAAGGTCAATTCCATAAAGAAAAAGAAATATATATTTATCACATAAATTGATGACACTAGTATGAAACATAATTGATTAAGAGATATCATGATAAATGGGTTATACAAAATAAGAATTTGTAGGAGGCTATATGTAGTTTCATCATTTTCTTCTTTCTCTATGGGTATTTTGGCATGTTGCTTGATGCTAACCTTAGAATTTAAATATATTTGCCTATTACCACTAAGAAAGAGGCATAGTGGGTAACACACTATGTGTATCTTGAATACCAGTTAAATTCAATGTTGAATTTAACATGTTGGAATAAATATTATTTTTATTTTGTTATTTAATATTTATTTGGGTTTGGTTGATCACCAAGAATTAATAACGAGTTTTTCGAAATAATAAGTGAGTTAAATAATAATATTTTTTTTATTTATAGTATTTGGAAATTATAATATTTATTATATTATATTTATCAAGGAATAATGCAGTGATATTTATTTGTTAAATAAATAGTCATTATTCAAGGTTCGGTAAATGCCGAGGAGGGTTAGTGGACTAAGCTTAATGGTCCGGTTGGAAATTTTGTAAATGATATTTAATTATATATTCTTAAGTAATTCACATGTCAAGTGAATAATAATAATAATAATAATATTATTAGACATGGAATCAACTAAGAATTATAGAATTGGCATGGGTCATATTTGGTAATTGTTAACCATAAACTTGGAATAATAAATATCTAATTATATCACTTTCTATATTAAATATTTTTGTGCACAATAGATAGAAATGATCAATACGAAGACATAAGCAATGTTCTAGGGATATATAATGTGTTCTATCCTCCTACTCCTCCTCTCTCAATCCATCAAGATAACACACTAAGGGAAAAAACGATTATTGCGACGAGGTATTTGCGATGGGACTTATTCTCGTCGCAACAACTTCGATGAAAAGGGTTTTTGCGATGGGAAAATAGTCCCGTCGCAAATGGGCAGTTATTTGCGACGGAAATACAGGGGCCGTCGCAATTGCAATGGCGCGGTTTGCGCGCCAAAACGCGGGAAGGATATTTTCGACGAGTAGAAGGCTACCCGTCGCAACTACCCGACGGTGGTAAATAGTCTTTGCGATGGGAAAATTTCCCCGTCGCAAACAAATATTCACCCGGTATTCTTTGCGACAGGCCCCGTCGCCAATACTAGCCACTATAAAGCCTATTTGCGATGGTCACGTACAGCCCGTCGCAAATACCCCGCGGTAGTAGATACGGTTTTGCGACGGGACTATGTACCCGTCGCAACAGATAATCCAATAGGAAGTATTTGCGACGGGTCCCATCACAAATACCGGCGGCGGTAAATATGGATTTGCAACAGAGATATCCTCCCGTCGCAAATACTGGTGGCGATAAATAGTAATTTGCGATGGGGATGTCCGGCCGTCTCTAATGGTGTGGCATTAGTGACGGGACCGTCGCAACAACCCTTTTAACCACCGCCCGTAATTAATGCGGGAGAATGTATTTGCGATGGGCCCCGTCGCGAATACCGGCGGCGGTAAATAGAAATTTGCGACGGGGATAGCCGCCCGTCGCTAATGGTGGCTATTCGTGATGGGCCCGTCGCAAAAATCCTTTTACCTGCCGCCTGTATTTAATGCGGGCGAAGGTATTTGCGACGGTATCCTGTCGCATTACCTAGTATTTACGACGGTCTCCCATCGCAAATACGACCGTCGCAAATAATCTAACCTATATATACACCCCATCCGTTTTTTTCCCATAACATTCAGTTCTCCATTCTTCTCTCTCTCTCATTTTCATATTGAACCAGAATTTTTTTTTGTTTTAATTTTTTATTTCGAGAAGAGGAAGGAAGGAGTTAGAAGGTGCAGATTATTAAAGGTATTTATATTTTTTTTAATTGTTAAATTATTTTTAATTGCTAATTTTATTTTTAATTGTGAATTTTATTTTTTTAATTGTTTAGCTATATAATATAATTAGTTTATGTGCTTGTACTAAATAATCCTTGTCTGGATATGAACAAGTAGAGACGGCTCTGGCATAGATGTACCTAGGAGTGAAAACTATGACAAGGTGTTTCGATCTTGACTCGGGGTAACCTAGTACACGACAACGGGCCTTGCTGCACTCTTGGTTCGACACTCTCGGGGGATGTTTTGGTAATAATTAGAAATAAATATATAATTATAAAATAATTAAGAAATAATTAGATTTAATTAAAATAATTATCAAATAATTAGGAAATAATTAGATTTAATTGATTAGAAATAATTAGGAAACAATTAAAATAATTAGGAAACAATTAGATTTAATTAGGAGATAATTAAAATAATTAGGAAAAAAATAGATTTAATTAGTAAATAATTAGTATAATTAGGAAACAATTAGATTTAATTAGGAAACATTTAGTATAATTTGGAAACGTGATTGACCACTCATCTACCTCAATTTTCTTTTCATTTGTGTGTTGAGGCTTGACAGGAAACTTCTGCCTCCACATGTAATATTTTCTTTTACTATAAAATTATTAATCTCCTCGCCAATATAGAGGTGAGGAGGTTTATAATTTTGACAGTAAAATCACATATTAGATGTGGAGGCAGAAGTTTCCTGTCAACCTCAACACACAAATGAAAAGAAAATTGAGGTAGATGAGCGGTCAATTACGTTTGTTTTTCTATTCATTGATTGATTAACCAGCCGACGTATATGCATATCTTCGCATTTATAATTAGTAACATAATTAGTAACATAATTAGTAACATAATTAGTAACATAATTAGTAATATAATTAGTAACATAAATAGTAACATAATATAAAATATTATATTACTCCAATATTAATAGTTAAATAATACTAATAATATAATTATTTTATTATTATATGTTTAATATTTATAAAAAAATATTAATATTATTAAAATTATAAAAAATATAAAAAATATTACAATTATCAATATTTTCAACAAGTTTTTCTTTATTCTTAACAGTTCAAATCTTAAAGGGTCGCCAATTTTCAGGTCATGCCCAATAAAAAGTTTGCATCAACTGTGTCCAATGTAAACTCTATAATTGTTCTTGCTTGGTTGATCACCTCACAAGTAGCGTTGCAATAGGACAACCCAAGTCATGTCTTTCTCATTACTTGTGTCGTACTATTGCAACACTACTTGCGAGATGATCAACCATGTAAGTACAATTATAGAGTTTAAATTGGACAAGGTTGACCCAAACTTTTTTTTGGGAATGACTTGAAAATTGGCGACCCTTTAAGATTTGAACATGTTAAGAATAAAGCAAAATCTGTTGGAAATATTGAGATTTGTAATAATTAGTAATAATTACTAATAAAATTAATCAAAAATCAAATAAATTCAAGTACATTGTTATAAATTGGCACAATTTCCAGTGGATTGACAGCTACCTTTTGTTCAACATCTCATATCTTTGTTACTTTCTCCCACTGAAATCAGTATGAAAAATGTGCTCTAACGTATGTCAGAGCAAGTTTTTCATACTGATTTCAGTCGGGAGAAATTTAAAAAGAGACGAGCCATTGGAAAAATCAGAATAAGTAGTAATATAATCTTCACAACGATGATTACAAAATTTAATTTCATTATTCAAGCATATTTCATTTTGCCAAGTATTTCTAAGTATTGATAAATTAATAATAATTAGTGAGGATGATTATAAACTAACTGTGTTGCCTATAATTATTGGTAATTATTAATAAATAACTGTAATTATGTATCTTATTTTTTTAGGATATTGTTTCTTATATCAAATTATTTAACAATAGTAATGGTTTTAAATTTTGTAGAAACATATATATGAATATGAAACAAGGAAATCGACATCAATCATTATTAGATGATTGTGCTTGGATAAATAAGCGCAGAAATCCAAAAAGTTCTAGTTTAAATCCTGTATATGTTGATGGTGTTGAAGCTTTCTTATCATTTGAATCATCAAACCCGGAATTTGTTTCAGAAGGGACAATTAAGTGTCATTGTAAAAAATGTGCTCTGAGAACGTTTGAGACATTTGACATCGTTGGGAAAAATATCTTGCGTTATGGTTTTCAATCAGATTATATTTTTTGGTATCAACATGGTGAACATAGTTCCAGATAAGATACTAATAATTTGATTTCGGATCCATCACAGTTTCAGAATTTAGTACATGATGTTGTAGGTTCATCCATTCAACAAACAGAAATTGAGGATGATGTTGATTTACCTCCCAAGTTGGCACCATCTGAATTTGCTGAGTTGTTCAGGTCTGCTGAGGATGCATTATATCCTGGTTGCAAGATAAGAAAATTAGAAGCAGTTGCAAAATTTATGGCTATTAAATCAGATAACGGAATGTCAAATAACTGTTTTGATCAGATATTTTCTTTGGTTAAAGCATTGTTACCTGAAGGAAATGTGCTGCCTACTAATTATTATGAGAGAAAAAGACTCGTTCGTAATCTAGGACTTAGTTATCAAAAGATTCATGAATGTTCAAACGATTGCATATTATATTCTGGTGAAAATGAGTCGTTGGATAGTTGTCCCACATGTATACAATCTAGGTATATATAAGCTCAATCAGGGAAGTCTGGATTGATTCTTATAAAACAGTTGAGATATTTCCCGCTTACACCCAGGTTGCAACACTTATTTATGTCTCAGAACACAGTGACAATGATGTCATGGCACAAAACCAATATTTCAAATGGTAAAATCTTGGTTCATCCATCTGATGGCGATTCATGGAAACATTTTGATCAAGTGCATCCGTCTTTTGCTTTAGAATCCCGGAATGTGCGATTGGGTATTTCTACTGACGGTTTTTGCCCATTTGGATCTTTTGGTAGTCAGTATTCCTACTGGCCTATCTTTATAACTCCGTACAATTTTCCTCCATGTATGTTGATGAAAGAGCCTTATCTCTTTTTGACATTGTTAATCTCAGGACATCTGAAAAAGAATATTGATGTTTATTTGAAACCACTAATTGATAAGTTAAATTTATTGTGGAGTCATGGTGTGGGTACATATGATGCTGCTGCGAAACAAAATTTTGTAATGAAAGCTGCTTTGATGTGGAAAATTAGTGACTTCCCGGCATATGGAATGTTATTTGGCTGGAGTACACATGGTCCAAAATCATTTCCTTACTGTATGGGAGACAACAAATCATTTATTCTCATGAATGGAAAAAAACCTCGCTATTTTGACTGTCATCACAGATTTCTTCCAATCGATCATCCTTTTCAGAGGAATAAATCTCATTTTAGAAAAGGAAGAATTGAAAGAGATGGACCTCCAAAAATGATCTCAGGTACAAAGTTACAATCAGTTGTATTTTCATTACCTTCCATCACTTTTGGACCGACAATAAACCGACAGAAAATTCATGGTTTTGGGAAAGAACACAATTGAAAAAAACGGAGCATTTTTTGGAATCTGCCATATTGGTCTGATTTGTTGGTCCAACACATGTTGGATGTCATGTATATTGAGAAGAACTATTTTGTTAATTTATTTCATACAGTTTTGGATACACCGGGTAAAACCAAAGATAATGTAAAGGCACGATTAGATCTTGCCCAAATTTGCAGGCGACCAGAACTTGAATTGTTTGAAAATGTCAGACCACAGAGATTTATGAAGCCAAAAGCAGCTTATACACTGAACAAAGAGAGTCGCTTATTATTTTGTCAGTGGATTGAAGATTTGAGACTTCCAGATGGCTATGCTTCCAACTTGAGAATATGTGTTAAAAATGGTCATATTACCGGATTAAAAAGTCATGACTGTCATGTTAAAATGAAAAGGCTTATGCCTATTGGATTAATAGGTTTGTTGAATTCTGATATTTGGGATTCGATAACAGATATATCATATTTTTTTTGAGACATGTGTGCGGCGACAACAGACTATGATACACTAAGCAAACTGGAAGAAGCTGTTGTTGTAATTATATGAAAATTGGAAAAAATCTTTCCGCCAACTTTCTTTGACTCGATGGAACATTTGATATTACATTTTCCACATGAAAAAAAATGTGGAGGTCCGGTTCAGTTTTGATGGATTTACACATTTGAGAGATGCATGCAGAAATTGAAGAAAAAAGTCCGTAACAAAGCATCAGTTGAAGGCTCAATTACTGAAGCTTATTTGCAAGAAGAAATTGCTTTATTCTGCTCTCATTATTTTGAATCTGAATATCCCTCAAAATTTAACCACATGAGCTGGAACGAGGGGAATATTGATGATGATATGAACAATCAATTATCCATTTTCAATCAGCCCGAACTTGGCTTTGGTGGAGTTCATGATAGATGGATTTCAAATGATGAACATCATAGAGCTCATACATATGTTCTACTCAACTGTGAAGAAATGTCACCAATTGTACAGTGAGTGTTCTTATCCCTTATTCTATAGATTCTGTTATAGTAAATTAATCATATTGTATTTGTAGGTTATTTGATGATCATATCAAGAAACAATTTCCACAAATTACAGCAGCTGGCTTAGAAGAACGTCGGCAAAAAAATTTTGCCTACTAGTTTCAAAAACTGGTAACATACATTCTTTTTTGGTTTTACATATAAAATCAATTCATTACTTGTAATAGTGATAAATGTTTTACAAATTTTCAGGTATCTGTACGTACTGATAAGATTGATAGTCGATTGCGTATTTTGAGTAGCCCACCATCCAAAATGGTTAAATCTTATAATGCATATGTGGCGAATAGTTATCTCTTTCATACACGTGCATACGGGGAATCAAAGAAAACAATGAATAGTGGTGTTTTTTTGAAGGGATCACATCATAGAGTTATTGAAGTTGACTTTTAAGGCATGCTTGAAGAAATTATTGAACTGTGTTATTTGGGACAGAATTATGTAACAATGTTTAAATGTCGATGGATGGATACTGAGAGAGGCCTGCGTATTCATCCAACTCATGGAATTGTTGATATTAAACATAAAAGTATTCTTGCAGTAAATGACCCATTTTTATTGGCTCATCAGGCATATCAAATTTATTATGAAAAATACTGTGCTACTGCAAAAGAGTTGGATGATTGGTGGAGTATAATAAAAGATAAATCTCGAGAAAATCTGTTTACTCAAACTGAACGTGGTTCCACTGAAGTGCAAGGAAATGAAATTTTTCAGGACACTCCTCAAAACACATCTTTTTCACAAAGAGATAGGAATATTGAGGATGACACCCCACAGTTAAGGGTCGATGGTGACGATGTTGTCAATGATGTTACAACTGAATTTGAAATGACAAGAGATGATGAGAGTGAAACTAATATGGAAATGGATGATGTTGATGAGGAAGATGAAGACATTGACATTGAAAACTATGAAGATGATGATGAAGATGAACATTGACACAGTAAAATGATGGTTTGAATCATAACAAATATATATCTATACATAATATTTATTTTCAACTGTTTGCTAATAACAATCATTTCATGTTTCAGATGGACTCAGAAACATTTCGTCAGTTACTGGAGGCTGATCTACCTATGGATGATGAGGTTCTTGAGTCATCTGACCCTCAGGCTGTTGACACTACAGGGAGCACTCGGAGGGGGCGTGGTCTTTCCAGACTGATGATTCCAGATCCTATCCCGGAGCGACGTCCACCTCTTGGATTCGATGCGCACACGCGGTGGTATGGTAACCTGTGTATTTTAGTTATCTTTCATTATAATTTATTAATATTATAATTATTTTATTATTTGTTATTTTTCCACAGTTTTACACATATAGCTATTGGACAGGGGAGCGCTATCTTGCGCAATTATTTTTCTCAGCCCTGGCTCACATGGGATCAGATTCCCGCTGATGTGCAGGCCTCCATGTTCGATCATTGGCTGGTACGTAATTAAATATTATTTATTTTGAAATTTAATTCATTAATAACTTTATATTAGGGTTTATGGTATCCCATCGACGAGAGCATGTGTGCCATTATCCACACGGCATGGGTGGTGTCTATGCGTGACCGTTTCCGTTAGTTTTTGCATAATTTGAGAAAGACGGCTGTAAAGAAAGCCGGAGTGACAGAATTTGACGAGTCCTGTAGAGTCCACTGACCAGAGTACATTTCATCTCACGTTTGGGATGAATTATGTACACACTGGTTGGGTGGTGGGTTTCAGAGGAGATCTGAATTGGGTCGACAGAATTGGGGGAGACAAGAGGTGACACATCGAGCCGGTAGTCGTACATTCAGTGCACATAGAGAGCGTCTGGTAAGTACTTTTTTAATATTTTATACAACTTTAAATATAAAAAGTTTATTTTATATTCATATAGGATGCCGGGCAGCCCGGTATTTCGGCGTACGACGTTTATCAGAGGATGTACACTGACCCGGCTACTAGAGAGATTAGAGGTGACCGCCAGCGTCAAATTGTGATCAATATTATTTTCTTTTCAGTTTGAAAATAAAATGCATAAAATCTTTTCATTATTTTAATTTCTAATTGAAACTTAAGGAGTTATATGAGGCCGCGACCTCTCAGACACAGGCTGAGAGTCAAGACGAGACGGGTGATCAGACTAGTGCCCACCATTTTGATGAGACGACAAGGATGCAGGCGACCCACTATGGCTTCGAAAAGGGCCGAGTAGTTGGTATCAGCTCTCATTTGACTCCTGCAGTGTATTATGGTACTGCTGTGATGTCGGCGTCCAACTCGTGATGAGCTCATGGAGAGACATCATCTTCTGCCTCACAGTATCAGGAGCAACTGCGTGCTCAGAGTCAGCTTATAGAGGATTTGCGTTAGGGGAAGGAGCAGATGCGTCAGCAACACGATGAGGAGATGCGTCGATGGCAGGATTAGATGGGTCAACAGCAGGATGAGGAGAGACGTCGATATGAGGAGCAACATCAGGAGTATATGGAGTATATGCGTCGTCTGACTCATAGTTTAGGGATGGAGTTTCCTCCACCACCTCCTCCAGGTCCTCCAGGTCCTCCAGATTATCCACCCCCTAGTGATTTTTTTAGATGTAATAAACATTTGAGTTCGTAGTTTATTGTCATATTAACTATTTACAATTCCTCTTTCATATTGGTACGAATATTACTTGATTTAATTTGTTTTTATTTTTTTAATATATTATTACTTATTAGTATTATTTTTAATGTGTGCTTATTTTAGTAATACTACTTTTAATATTTTATATTTATTGTTAATATTGAGAAGTTTATAATTTTATAATTTTATTAATATTAATAATATTAATATTATTTTTTCATAAATATGTATGTTTATTTTAATAATAATATTATTATATTAATTTTTTATATTAATAATATTAGTACTATTATTATTATTTTTTGATATTAATATTTCATAATATATAATATAATATTATTTATATTCATGTTATTATTATTTTTTGATATTCATATTTCATAATTATATTATATATATTTTTTATTATTAATATTATAATAATATAAATTATTTATATTATTAATATTAATATTATTATTATATAGATAGTTTAATAATAATAATATTATATTAATTTTTTTATTATTAATATTAGTATTATTATATTATATTATATTATTTATATTCATATTATTATAATTTTATATTAATATTTCATAATTATATTTTATATATATTTTTATTTATATTATAATAATATAATTTTTTATATTATTAATATTAATATTATTTTTATATAATATTATACGATTTGTATTAATTATTTTATTTTTTTTTATTTTTTTTAATATTTGCGACGGGTACATTTACGACAGGAATTCCCGTCGTAAATGTTTTTTACAGAAGTATTTGTGACGTGATGAATACCTGTCAGGAAAACCTTTCTGTGACGATCCGTCACAAATACTTTCGTCGCAAGTATTTTTTAAATTGCGCATTTGCGACGGGATTCCGACCCGTCGCAACTAATATATCTACGACGGCCCGTCACAAATACCTTTTTTATATATAAATGAAAACTTATTTGCGACAGGGGACAAATACCGTCGCAAATAATTTTGTTGCGACGAGACCGCCGTAAAAACACCTATTTGCGACGGGATCTCATCGCAAATCGCTCGTCGCAAATATTCAGTTTTCCTGTAGTGACATCATGAATTATTTGAAGGGAAATCTACTGCGATCAATCATGAAGGATGCAAGTGATCATGATCAACCATGATAGCACCCATTGATTATAAGATGATGTTTATATATTATGGTGTGCGTATGAATCACCTCTAAGGGTATTTTTCACTTGGATCATACAATGCAACAAAGGTAAGATGATATCAAGTCAACTAAATCATCAATGAAGAAAGAATTAATAATACAGGTAATTCTAGAACTGCTTATAAATTAATTATAATTTACATGTGATAATGCCGCAATTCTAGTTACAATGTTTAATATGTCAAGTAATTTTTGATTTAAATCTATTGGTCATGATTCCATTCATCATGTGAAATAATGAATAATTTTAAATTAATACTAAAAATCCATGTTGGCCAATCCATACAAGTGTTTCCATGGTACCCAAAACCTGCACACATTTCCCTTCCCTAGAGTATAGACTATCTCAAAGTCATAGTCCTACAAGAACTCCAACCAATGTTTTTGTCTCAGGTTGAGGTATCTATAAGAAAAGATATATCTGAGACACTGATGGTCTATGTAAACCACAAAATGCTCACCCATAAGATAATTTCATCACATTTTCAGGGTGAAGACCACTGCTGATGCACATAGAAATTAATAATACTTTAATAACCATTTTAAATGTTTTTATTTAAATTTTGATAGTTTCATAATTTTTTATTATTTTTATAATTTTTATTTAGTTTTATATTAATGTTAGTATGTTATTACTATGATTATTTTATAGTAATTGTATTTATTTTTAATAGTTTTTTAACACTATATTATTATTATTATTAATTTATTATATAAATATTTATTAGTATTATGTATTAATTATATATATATTAGAAAAGGTGTGACCAATACACTTTATTAAATAGAAAAAATATAGAAGAAGATATAAATGGGTCAGACAAGAGAAATTACCTTCATTTAGGATCTAATAATGTTAGGAAGGACATCAACAATCAAATCCTAGAGGATTATAATTATCAAAATAGCAGTCAGATTAATCTTCCAATGGATTGAAATAATTACCTTGAGGCATTATCTCACCTAAGAAAGATATAGTTCTCATGGTGGGATTCATATGTGAGTAATCTTTCTATGGACTTGTCTTCTTCATATGGGCTAATGAAAAGCCTTCATTGTCTACTATATTACCTTTTTCAACAACATCCTGATATGATAATTTCTTTGGAGATCCATAATTCTTCATTTCTTCCCTATTTCCCCCAATGTTATTTGAAATCTTATGCTTTTTAGGTTCCTTTATAATATGAGTACTTATTGTAGCAGAATCACAAACATCCATGTTAGTAGTTTGCATCAATTCCACCCTCTACCTAAGCCCCATGAGAATTCAGTGCCTAAATGGAGTCATTCTCCCCTCCTCGGTGAGGGACTGACCCCAATGCTGATTCCAACTTTTACTCTGCATGTTCATTGGACTTGTAGAGTGGTGCCTTAGGACATTCTTGTCCAGAGGCCTTATCACCAGTTTTTGAATCTCCTCAGCCTGATAGTGAGGCCCCTATTATTGATATTCATTAGTGCCACTTGGATAAATAGTATTATCTTTTAATGTATGACCAGAACCAACCACATCATTTTCCTACAAACTCCCATGCAATTTGGAATAATTCAAATGAAAAAAAGATGTTTTTCCTGAATTCTCATCCTGATGAGAGGTAGATGATCCATCCCTGCACTTTCATTTTTTAATCTTCTTACATACCTTTTAATTATGCCCCTTAGTAGAAAAAAATGAACAGATATAATTTTGAAGATAATTTTCTTGAAGATATATAATAGAATGAAAATACATTCAAAATAGAGGTAGTTTCTAAAACATAATCTATAGATTGATACCATCTTCTAATATAGAAAGAAAAACTTGGTAAACTATAGTTGAATTATGATAAATTTCAAATAATATAACAGAATAGTAACCAAACCTAGAAAGTTCTATGGTTATGTCCATATTGAGGGAAATATACATACTTGATGCAATATCAAACAAGATGTGAGGATTCAATAAAATCAAGTTCATACTGAGAATTTTAATCCAAACATGAATGCTTGTATTCTTAATAGAGAAAGGGTTGAATTAGACATCCAACTCTTGGATGGTGACCATGCCTAACTTCTGGGAAATGGAACTAATTTCCCATGCCATGTGTTTTTACTCCTCA
This sequence comes from Viscum album, assembly GCA_963277665.1. NCBI lineage: Eukaryota > Viridiplantae > Streptophyta > Magnoliopsida > Santalales > Viscaceae > Viscum > Viscum album. The sequence continues at coordinate 1,841,033,004 of OY728132.1, read as the reverse complement.
GAGAATACGGAAAAACCCTTCCTGATCACAATAAAACCTTATAATTATAATTTTATCTAATTATATTTATATTTATATTTTATTTTTTATATAACTAATTACATGAGAATACACTCACACACACCTATAACTATATCTAATAATCATTTATTTATATAATTACTATAATATATATAATTTTTATATTAGCATAACTTCCATATTAGTATAATATACATCTATATAATTATAATTCTATGATTATTAAAATCATCATTATCATCATCATCATTATTGAACACTATAGACGACTAGAGGTTTTAAATCTTAAATCTCAAAAATTGTTTTTTTATTTTTCCCATTTTTCATACAAATTAGAACGCAGGGGATGGAGATCCATGTAAAACCAAATTCATCATACTAAAACACTAAATAAACCCTATCCTGAAGTGTGGCTACCCTAATTAAACGTACTTCCCTATGTGCAACACCATCCTTACCTACATGCCTCAAATCATCTCCCAACTGTGATCCCCCAATCACATGCCATAACTGGCTACATGCCTAGCATCACACAACCAACTCACACCCCCTACATCAGACCTGATGAGATGTAATAACCTTCATCATCCACACGATGCCCGTAATGGTTAGTTTTTTATTGAAACTTTATGACTTTGTGAGAAACTTTGGCCAAAGTCTTTAAGGGAAAAAATAACTTTGGCAAAAAAATATATTTAATAAATCTCTTATATATATGTTTGTATATTTTTATTTTTAATTTTTTTTGTTTATATATATATATATTAACACACATACACACGAATAAACATTATTATTAGAAATATTATAAATTATTATTAATTGTATAATAAATTATTAATAATAACATTATTATAAATAATTTTATTTTATATATTACATATTTAATTAATATTTAATATTTAATTATATTATTAACAACTTTATTAGATACATTAATAATTACATTATTTACATCATTATTCATATTTATCAATGTAATTATTTAATAATATAATTAATATTTAATAATAATGCAATTAGTAACATTCAATAATAATACCATAATTAATAATAATTCATAATAATACAATTAATAATATAATAATTAATAAGAATTATGAACATAAAATTTTTAAAGTGTAAATTTTATGTTTTAAATAATAAAGTTTGTGTCATTTAAATTAGTTTTTGTTTATAATATTTATGAGATTATTTTTATTTTCCATTATTTTTTATATATTTATTCAGTGAAGAAGATTTCATTTTGATTGTATTTATAAAATAATAATTTATAAATATCCTTTGTGATGATTTTGTAACAAAGTTTTGTACTTGTTAACAAATAACTTTTTTTACGGAGTGTTTTTGTAAAATAGGAAAAGAAGAGTTGCTAAAGAAGGAGAAATTTAGAAAGTTGGAAAGTTTCCAAAACATTTCAATGTTAGTCATTTGATGTCTTTATAACCATTCAAGTTCATGACATCATGAAAAACTCATGATCATGCACAAAATTTGTATGAAGTGCATATAAAGAAAGGATGAAATCAAATCATGAGATATTTTTGGTATAAACCTACTAATAGTGGAACCATGCTAAGTTTTTACAAATAGAGGAGAAGAGAAACTATTCAAATTTGTAAAAGTTGAAAATTATAGACAAACATTTTGGGAAAAACCTTTCTAGGTGGTGTATTAGATAGATCAAGGGAGAATATCTAAATGAGGGCAATAAGACAGGTTTCTAATTGTATAAGGATGAAAATCACTAGAGAGTGAAATAATATGAAATTTGTAAGTAAAAATTCATTGAATGGAATTTTATGTATAAACTAGAGAATTTTCCAGAGTGGGGTTTTCCAATCTTATTATTCAAAAGAGAAAAAAAACTAACAATGAAAATTTACTAATTGGATGGACCAGGGATGAGGTTTATAGATAATCAAGATAGTTTAGTTAGTTTATATACAAACAAGATTGGATGAAATTTCTATAGGTAAATTCACATGCATATTTCTAGATAAACATTTCCACAAATAAGCATGTGAATAAGTTTTAAGGATTCATTAGTAGACAAAAAATCATATGTTTTTCCAAACACTAAGTTTTTTGAAAAAAATCATTAGAATTAGTGAAAGAATTGTTAAAGTTACTGAGGTCGTTTATGTGACTGAAGACTTGATAAGTTTCAACAATGTTTTCAACCATCTTCAGTTGAATCAAGTTTAAAAATATAGAGGCATATGAGTTTCTGGAAATAAAATGTGTATAGTGTGGTATAGAAGTTGAAAGTATCAAACATACTTTTATGGAAAAACATTTTCCAAATAGACTGTTTGTAAGAAGTTTGATGTTTATGCTGAAGGCATATTTAATATGTTCAATATTTTCATGTTGGGTCAAGAGTAGAAGAAATAGACGTTCAAAATGAGTTTTATGAATGGCATAATTTCTAAAAAACATTATCATACATCAATTTCATAACATTTAAAAAAAATTATAATTTTATAAACATGATAATTTTGTGCTGAGTTTTTCAATTGGTTTTAATATCTTGCTGAGAAAAATAAAGTTGGAATAATTCCATGACATCAGAGGTTAAGGAAATTTGAAGAGAAGTTATAGAAAATTCTTTAACTTTTAATAAGATTCTAAAATACTCTAGAATTATTGAGAATATTTGAAATTTTTTTAGTGAAATTGAAATGTGCATAAAATTAATTTTTATGAATTTGAATAAGCAGGAAAATGAAGAGTGTTTCTTACATTTTCTATTCTGGGAGCACATACAAATATAGGTGTGAAGTAAATCAGTAATTTAAATTTCTCATACATACACAAAAGATGAAATTTTATAGAAGTTTATCCAGAAGTAACCAAATTTGATTATCATGTTGAAGAATTCCAAATAGTGTTTTTGGATGATGATCGAACAATGTTTCAGTTCAGAATTCTAGACAAGGAAAGATCAAACGAAGAATTTCCAAGTAGAGTTTATGAAGTGTAGTGTTTTACTAACTAGTAAGAATTAAAATTTTGTATAAATCATAGTTCAGTGAGGTTAAATTTATGGATATTGTTGGATGCAGGCACACCAGACAGACTTTTCCATATTGAGAGAATCGAGCAAACCGATTTTTCGAATGAAAATTTCTAGAGAAGTTTTAAAAAGTTTCACACTTTTCATTATGGCTCAGCTTTGTAATAAAAAATTATAAACTGAAGGGTGTCAGTATAATTATACCTATTTGGTGATATAAGGTGTCTAACAAGACTTGACACAAAAATTTGTATTCACTTTTTTGATAATAGTGAATTTCAATGGACCAATGAGAGTGACCATGATAAAGATGTAGGTTCTTAAACTGAGGATGGACTTTATATATATTACATATCTTAACTATCTTATCATTACATACTTGTGATTTTTTTATAAAATTTTATAGGAAAATTACTCTAACAAGTTAAAGGGTTAAGTTTCTTATATTTGGAAATCTGTTGAAAGGAAACCACTGATTCAACCCCCCTCTTTATTGGTTCATCAATCCTTAGAAACTTTAAGTGGTATTATAGGCAAGGTTACCATATTGAATACTTATCATATAAAATCTAAATTCTATTAATAATAGAGGTGTTCCTACATTTAATGAAAAAACTTATCATAGATAAAAAAATAGAATGATACCCTATCTTATGTATCTTGTGTTTGATGTTATTAATATAGTAATACTTGGTTTTCCACCAATTGATAAAGATACAACTATACCCTTTTCTAATAATAAGAACATTGAGGTTGATGGAAAAGTGAGAAATTCTATTATAATGTTTTTTTCATAATTTTTTTGATAAAAGTAGTGGGTATAAAAATATCTAATGAAGAATGAGATAAAATCAAAAGCATCTTTAATGGGAATGAAAAAGTGAAAGTGGCAATGTTTCAAATTTGGCATAGCAAGTTTTAAGATATCATAATTAGAGATGAAGAAAATACTGATGATTTATTTACTATAGTTAATGAAGTCATGTGAAACATAATAGGATTCAAATATGTCTTGGAAGATTCTTCCATTGTAAAGAAACTCATGAAAACATTCCTCGACTGGTTAGATTATATTTTTTTCCCTATGAATATAAAGATGATTTATCACTTGATGAATTGTATGAATTTCTTGTTTCTTATGAGATGAGAAAATATCTAACACTTCAAATGAAAATAAAGTATGGAATGGATTTTGAGGTTACGAGGAAGATGAAAATCAATGACTCTGATCATAAAAATGTTGAAAAAGTTATTATTAAGGTAATTAAGATATTGAAATGAATAAAAAAATCATGTCCCTTATCTCCAAAAATTATCAGAGAGGTAAAGTAAAAAATAGAGATAGAATTCCACTAAAATATTTCAAGTGTAGAGAAATTGGGAATTTGTCAATGATTGGACCCAAGAATAATGTTGTAGAATATATAAATAATTTTGAAGAAAAACCTATGTGAAAGAGGTTTAAAAAATCTTATAAAGAATATAAGAAGTAAACTGGTGGTAATAAAACATTCATTCAAAATAGAATAAGTATGTTGAATAATAAAGTAAAATATAACTCTACTAAAAAAAATTTATCTGAAGATGAAATTTGAGAAAAGTTTAGAACCTTCTTTGTAAATTTTGAGAAAAATGAAGATTCCTCAAAAAATAATGAAGAAAAAGGAGGTGAAGAAATATATAAAGAATATAAACTATGACATGAACTTGAATCACATAATGATTATTGGAAGAATTCATAAGAAAATTGAGATTTCCTCTAAAAATCTAATTGATCTTATTCACTCTGATTTATACGGGTTGACGAGACATCAATAAATGAAATGAGATTTATAATTTATCATTTTTATTGATTATTTCACATAGATGAACAACATTATGTTTATGAAGCACAAATTAAAATCAACATAAATGTTCAAATATTTAAAAATAGAAGTTGAGAGATAAATAAGTGTTTATATATTGAAGTTGAGAATTGATAATGGAATGGAATAAACATATAATGTTTTTTAATTATATATAAATAATCAAGGGATAAAACATGAGTATAATGCTCTATAAACCCCTCAAAAAAATGAAGTGGCAGAGAGGAAAAATATAATTTTGGTATAAATGAGAAGAAATATGCTAGCTGATTATAAACATTATATGTTTTTGTGGAGAGAAGATGTAAATACTGTTGTATTTTTACAAAAGAAATACGTTTTTAAGGCTATAATTCAATATGAATTCTTACAAAATTCAGTATAACAAAAAAACTATAGTGAAATATTTCAAAGTTTTTTGAAGTCCCTGTATACTAAAAATAGAAAATTTGGATCATGAAAATTTTATAAAAAATTAGAAGAAATAATTTTCATGGTATATTCACCCAACAGAATAAGATATAAATGTTTGTACAAATGTTTACAATTTTTTTTGGATTATTATGATTTGAAATTTATTGAGAATCCAAATTCCTTAATAAAGGTTGTTGAAGAAGTTTTGGAAGATAAATTGAATAATTATAATGATAATAAAAAATGTGAAGATGAAAGTGTTCCAAAATAGGTAATTTAAGATTATGAAGAAACAAGCAGTGGGGAAAGTTAGATAGGAAGAAAAAATCCAAAATTTCCTACTCTACAAAAAATAGTTAGAATATGAGAATGTTGTTGGAAATCAAAAAGATCTAGTTTAAATAAGAAGGAATTTGAGATTAAAAAATTAAACTTCACTTATCTCACAGATTGATCCATAATTAGTTTTACTAGTAGTTGAGCATAAAGAATGGTTTTATGCTATAAAGGAAGAATTAGATCATATTGAGAAAAATAGAAATTAGTAACTTGTTCCATGACCTGTAGGGAATAATTTTATTAGAACAAAGTGGGTGTACAAAAACATGATAAATAAACATGTATATGTTTTGAGACACAAATATCAACATGTATATAATGTCCATACAGAGGTGGAAAGTGTGGATTTTGAAGAAGCTTTCCCCCCCATTGCAAGATTATAAATATCTGAATGTTCTTAGCTGTGGCTGCACATCATTGTTACAAAGTTTATCAGATGAAGGTGAAGTTATATTTCTTAAATAGATATATTGAGGAATATATTTATATTGTGAAAAATTGTGGGTTGATATTTGATAATGATGGAACCAAATTTTTTAAATTAAAGAAATCCTTGTATGGCTTGAAATAAGCTGCACATTCCTAGTACTCAAAAATTGATAGTTTCTTAAAAATGATAATTTTTTTAGAGTAAAAGTTGAAAAAAACCTATATGTAAAGAAGATAAACTATGGTACCCTCATTTTCATTATTTATATTGATGATATAATTTGTAAAAGAGAAAAAGAAAAATATTTTGAAGAGTTTTCTAAAGAAATGAATAAGAATTTTAAATTGTAAATTCTTATTGAATTAACCTTCTTTATAAGTTTACAAGTCTAATATAGGGAAAGTTATATTTTACTATATCAAGAAAATTAATCCTAGTAATTTTTACATAAGTGTGGAATGGAATTTGATAAGGAAGTTTCTAGTCCCATTTTAGTAGGTATAAAGATGAGAAAAATGAAATTAATAAAAGTGTGAATCAAAAATATTTTCATATGTTGATTGGAATTTTGTTATATATTGCAGCTTCAAAATCTGATATTGGTTATTATATAAATTTGTGTGCCATATATCAGAGTGATCCAAAGGAGAATCACATGTTGGTAGTAAAAAGAGTTCTGAGATATGTTAAAGAAACAACATCACATGGGTTCTTGTATAAAAGAAGTAGTAATATAAACATTCAAGGGTACATAGATGCTAATTGGGTGAGACATTTCAATGATATAAAATAAAATTTAGGAGGAACATTTTTGTTGGGAGAATGTTGTGTGAGAATACATAATAAGAAACAGAGTTCTCTGACTTTGAACAAAGAAGAATTAGAATATGTTGATGCTTTCTAGGCTTGTACTCAAATGTTGTGGATAAATATTTAACAATAAGATTTGAAAGTGAATGTTTCTAAACCATTGATGCTACTTTGAGATAACCAGAGTGCCATTGATATTTTGAAAAATATTATCCAACATTATAGATCAAAGAACATTGATACTAAGTATCACTTCATCAAAGAGAAAGTCACAAGTGGAGAAGTTTTTATGGAATATATTTCTATAAAATATCAAATTGATCATGTTTTCAAAAACTCAAAGCCAAAAAAAATATTTGTGGAATTGAGGATATAAATTTATGTTCATCCCATTGTAAATAATTCCTAAACTTCATAATTAATTCTCCCATAATTAATTGGATTATGTAAAAAAAGGGGGATAAAATAAATTACTATAACCTAAAGGGGGGAGAGTAACTTTAACCTAAATTAGGGGAGAGTACACCTTTCTTTGTCCTAAAGGGGTAGGGTTAGAGTTTTATAAACTTTTTTGAATATAAAAATTTGGTTATTATAATGTGAGTGAGATAAATAAAAATAAATAATTTTGAGAGAATGGAAAATTGAGAAAAAATTGAGAAGGAGTTTACATTAAAATGGTTGAAAATTTTATTAACATCGATGGATGATTTTTTTTAAAAATTATTTTATCTGGTAGTGTGGTTTTGGGAGAATCTCTTTTGATAAAGTCTATTTTTTGGTAATTTTTTGAAAATTTTGATTTGTTATAAAAATGATTTGTGAAAAAGTCTAAGTGATGAAACATGATGAGTGTTAAAATTTCTTTATTGATTTTGTAAATAAATACAAAGGTATAGATTGAAGATTCTTTTTGATGATTTTGTAACAAAGATTTTTAATTATTTTAACCAAATTTTATTAAAGATTGTTTTTTGTAAAATAGGAAAATAAGAGTTGTTAAAGAAGGAGAATGTGAGAAAATTGGAAAGTTTAAAAAACTTTCCAATGTTAGACAGAAGATGTCTTACTAATAATTAAATTTCTTAACATCATGAAAATATCATGATACAATTTGGTATGTGAAAATTTGTACGAAGTGTACTAAAATAAAGGAGGAAATTAACTCTAGTTTTCGAAAAATAATTTCTGAAAAAATTGTTCGGATAGAATTTCATGGAGGTTGAAAGAAGTGGAAGTTGATGATGAAATGATGAAGTTGAAAAAGTGAATATTTGTAGATATAGTTTTAGTAAGAAACAAATAACAGTTGAACTTGGAGAAGTTTTTACAAATTTATGAGAAGATAAACTTTTCAAAAGTGAAAAAATTTAAAATTTTGAATGAACATTTCAAGAAATACCTTTATGGATGATGGATCAGATGGACCGGGGGAGAATCTTTGTATATAGATGATTAAACATTTTTTTGGTCATAAAAGGATGAAAATCACCATATAGTTAAATTGTAAGAAATATCTAAGTATAAATTCCATGAAGGGGATTTTATATACATAATGTAGAAGTTTCAATAGTGGGGGTTTTCAAATGGAGTGTTTGTTAGAGAATAAAAACTAACATTGAAAAGTTGCTGATCAGATGGAATAGGGATGAGGTTTTAGAAATATTAGATGAGTGTAGTTAGTTTCTAGAGAGACAAGATCAAATGAATCTTCTATAAGAAAATTCATATATACATATTTCTAGATGAAACATTCCACACATAAGTGTGTGAATATGTTTTAAGGATGCATTAGAGGATATAAAATCATGGGTTTTTCAAAAAACCGAGTTTTATGAAAAAACAAAAGGAATTAAAAGAATTTGTGTATAAAGTTTTGAAGTTAATGAGGTGGTTCATGTGACTAATGTATTTATAAGTTTCAAAAATGTAGTCAACGATCTTCAGTTTTCTCAAGTTTACAAAGATTTAGGTACATTGGTTTCTAAACAGATAGTATGTATAGTGTGGTACAAAAGTTGAAATTATCAAACATACATTTATAGACCAAAATTTTATAAATATAATATTTGTAATATTTTTGATGTTTTTGATTAAGATAGATTTAATATGTTTTATATTTTCAAGTTAGGGCAATAGTAGCAGACATAGTTGTTCATACTGAGTTTTCAAGGTGGCGTAATTTTAAAAAAACATTCTCATATAGAGTTTTCATAAGCTTTACATAACTTTGTAAAATTATAAACATGATTATGGTGTGCTTATTTTTTCAATTTTTTTAATATCTTTCTGAGAAAAAAATTTGTAATTATTCTTTAACATCATAGGCTATGAAAATTTGAAGAGAAGTGATAGATAATTATATAAGTTTTGATAATATTATAGAAGAATCCAAAATTATTGAGAAGAGTTGATAAACATTGAATAAAATTCAAATGTGCATGAAATTCAGTTTTATTAATTTGAGTGAGCGGGAAAATGAAAATCATTTCCAACCATTTCAATTCTTGGAGCACCTATAAATATGGGTTTGAAGTACATTAGTACTTGACACTATTCATACATATAAAAAACTGAAAAATTGAAAAAGTTAATAAGAAAGTAACCAATGTTGAGTCTCAAGTTGAATAATTTGAAAGATTATTTTTGGTTATATTATTGTAAAATGTTTCAATTCATAATTTTGGGCAGAGAAAGATCGAACAGAGAATTTACAAGTAGAGTTTTTGGGGTGTAGACTTTTACAAATTAGGTAGAATTAATTTTTTGTATCAAGTGTAATTTATTGAGGTGAAATAGATGGAGATTTATGGACACATGCACACCAAAAAGACTTTTCTATATGGAGATAATTGAGAGGTCTACTTTTCTAGAAAAAATTTTCTCAAATAGTTTCACATAGTCTCATACTTTTCATTAAGGCTCTATTTGGTAAGAAAAACTTTTAAACTGATGGGAGATAATATAATCATACATACAAAGTGATAGAAAGCATTTAATGGGAGATGAAAAAAAATTTGTGTTTGCTTCTTTGATAATAGTGAATTTCCGTAGACCCGTGGGAGTGACCATGTCAAGGATGTAGGTTCTCAAACTAAGTCTGAGCCTTGTAAATCTTGCATATCTTGTTCACTTTATTATTATTACAAGCCTGTGAGTTTTCTATAAAATTTTATACGGAAATAACATTAACAAGTTTTAGAATTATAGTTTCTTAAAGTTTTTAAAATTTTAAAAAGGTAAACACTGATTCAATCTTCCTTTCTCAATGGTTCATCAATCCATATGAACTTGAAGTGGTATTAGATGAAAAATTCACCTGTCGAATCCTTATCATGGAAAATCTCAATTCTTCTAATAACAAAGGTGTTTCTTCATTTGATGTAAAATATTTTCGTGGTTGGACAAACAAAATGATACCCTATATTCTATATCTGGGGTTTTAAGTTATTAATATATTCACACTTGGTTTTCCACCAGTCGAAAAATATATTACTATGACCTTTACTAAAAAAAAGAACATTGTGATTGATTGGAAACCATGAAATTATTTTATGATTTATTTTTTAGAAAATGTTTTCATGAAAGTAATGGGTATAAAAAGAACTAGAGAAACATGGGATAAACTCAAAAGTATCTTCAAGGGTAACACTAAACTGAAAGATGCAAATTTAAAAATTTGGAAAAAAAAGTTTCAAGATATCAGAATAAGAGATGAAGAAACTATTGATGGATTATTCACTTGATTTAATGATGTCATGTAAAACATTAGAGGATTTATAGATTTATTTAAAGATTATATCATTTTAAAGAAACTCATAAGAAACTTAACTAATAGGTTTGATTCTAAAATTTCTACCTTATAATATAATGATGATTTATCACTTGATGAATTGCATAACATTCTTATTTCTTATAAGATGATGAAAGCTCTAATATTCAAAAAGAAAATCAAGGGTGGAATTGATTTTTAGGCTATGAGGAATCTAAAAATCAAATATTTTGATCATAAAAATGTTTTCAATAGTGATTTTAAAGATAAATAAGATAATAAAATTAATGGAAAAATCATGTCCCTTATCTCAAAAAATTTCTATTGAAGTAAAAGAAAGTATGGATGAAAACATCCACTCAAATGTTTCAAGTGTGGTAAAATTGGGCATTTGGCTACGAATTTCCCTGAGAATAAAGTTGGACAATATGTAGATAATTCTAAAGAAAATCCTCAGTGAAAGATGTTTAAAAAATCTTCTAACGAAGATAAGAAGTAAACTTATGGAAAGAAAAAATTCACTAGAAATATAACAAGTATGATGAGTGAGAAATTTGAAACTGACTCTACTAAAAAAAATTCATCAGAAGATTAGAGTTTAAAAAAGTTCAGAACCTTATTTGTAAATTTTGAGAAAAAGGAATATTCCTTAAGTAAGGATGAAGAAGGAGGTGAATAAATCTATAAAATATCAAATCCGAATTGAATTTGAATAATTTATTAATCAGAACATAAAACTCAATAAAGAAATAAGAATGATGAAGAAAGAATGTGGAAAATAAAATGAAGAAATGAAAAATGTTATTAAAAGGGAAGATTATTAGATTCATGAGGTTGTAAATTCAAAACTAAGAATTGATGAGAAGGGTAAGAAGGTGTAAGATATTAGTTAGAATATTGCAACTAAAGAAGATGAAGTTTGAAAAACTCAGTTGAAAATTCCTGGGGTTGAATCTTAATTAATAAAAATAAATGAAAATTTTGGCAATGCTATAAAAGTAAAAGAAGAGACATCTCAAGAGGATTCTAAATATCACTCAAAAAATCAGGTTAAATTTCTACCCACAAAAAGTGAATGTTCATGTAGTTTTACTAACATTAAAAGTGTTAAGAAAACTGTTAGGAAATCATGTATTAAGAAGGGATTTGAGAAATCTATCACATCAATGAAAGTTGAAAACAACCTGTGTAATAAAGTTAATCCCTATCAGGAGTAAACAATAACAAAAAAAATTTATGAACCACAGAAAGAAAATTATAGGGAAAGATAATATTTTTATAGAAGGCTAAAATCTAGTGTTTATTATTTGTGTTGTGGTTTGTTTGGAATAGAGTTTATAATTTTTAGTACAATATGTCTCTACCTAGAAGTTGCTATGAAATAAAGGGGATAGAAAATAATAGAAAAGTTAATAACCTTCTTAAGATATAGGATGTTAGAAAAATAAAATCTCAAGATGTTATACTACTTATAAAACAAAACAAAATTGACTATCTAGAAGCATGTGGTAGATGTGACCAAGGTATCCATGTTGTAGAAGAATATATGACTACTCTTCTAGGATAAGTTTCTTATTCTATAAAGGAAAAGAATATTAGAAAGAAGAAAGTTTAGTAAATAGACTTTGTTATTGAGAGAGCTTTAAAAGTAAGAAAAAAGAATAGTTGGGGATTCTTTATAGAGGATATTCCTCACAAATAATAGAAGATTTAAAAATCTTGAATAGTGATGAAAATCATGATAGAGGAGAAGTTAATTTTGGAAATTATATTTCCTTAAAAATAATAAGAATTTGAAAATCTAATATAGAATCTAAGAAAATTAAATCAAATGAATTTTTATATATTTATGTGTTTAAAATCAATTTACTGAGCATGATATAACTTTGTAATGATGTAAAAATAATTTACCTTTAGGAATGATTCATGTATAATTAGAAGTATTGAAGATAGAAATATTGTAACCAAGGGAGAAATAATAATAAAAAATCTCTTTCAGATTGGAGAACTTGGTAATTCATGTTACCTGAGAACTGAATAGAAAAAAATAGTATGGAATCACAGGCTTGTTCATCTTGGCTAGAAAAGTATGAATAAACTTTCTAAAGTATATATTGTAAGAAACTTTACAACATTTAATAGGAAAGAATATTATGTTTTTATACCATGTTATAAAGAGAATATGATTGGAATAATTCATAAGAATGTTAAAATTTAGTCTACAAAACCTATTCTAGATGATTTGACATCACATTATGATAGAGATTGTAATAAAAACCCACTTTTTATACTTTTTTGTCATTTATTTTCATAAATAAATGAATTTGAATTTTTTAGTCAAGTAACCTTAAAAAAAACACATTATCACTTTTATTGACGATTTCAATCCGATGAACAACATTATTTTTATGAATCACAAATCGAAGGCCTAGAAATGTTCAGATTTTTTAGAAGAGAAGTTGAGAGAGAAATGGGTGCTTATATAATGAAGTTGAAAACTGATAATGGAAAAGAATACACATGTAATTATTTTGAATTATATCTGAATAATAATGAGATAAAAAATCAGTATAGTGCTTCATACACCTTTCAACAAAAAGAAGTGGAATAGAGGAAAAATTGATGTTTAGTAGAAATGGGAAAAATATGTTGACCGAGTATAAAATTTCTATGTTTTTGTGGAGAGAAGATGTAAGTACTACTGTATGTGTATAAAAAATACACGCTTTAATGTTTTAATCCAAAATGAGTTCCTAAAAAATGTGGTATACTAAAAAAAATTCAGTGAAATATTTCAAGGTTTTTGGAAGTCCCTGGTTACCAAAGAAAAAAAATATGGATCTTGGAAAATTTGATGAAAAATTAAAAGAAGGAATTTTCATGGGATATTCACCCAATGTAAGGGGTTATAAATGTTGGAAAAAACATTTAAAAAAGTTCTTGGATTATAATGATGGTAAATTTATTAAAAATAAAACTTCCTTCACAATGTTTGTTGAAAAAGTTGTGGAAGATAAATTGAAGACTTCCAATGAGAATAGAAATTTGAAGTTGAAAGTGAGGAAAAATAGGTAACTAAAGATTTAAAAGAATCATGCAGCGAGGAAAGTGGGATAGGAATAAAAACTATGAAATTTAATACTCTAGAAAAATAGGTTGAATATGAGAATATTATTGGATATATGAATACTTCAGTTAAAATAAGTAGGAATTTGAGATTAGAAAATAAAAATTTACTTATCTCACAGATTGAGCTACAATCAATTTCAGAATTATTTTAGCCTAATGTAGTTTGATACTATGAATTAATAATTAAATCATATTGAGGAAAAAGAAACTAAGGAACTTATTCCATGACCAATAGTGAATAATGTTATCTGAATGAAGTGGATGTTCAGAAACAATCTGAATGAACATGAAGAATTTTAAATAAAAAAATCTCTACATGTTTTTCAAGGCTATGTACACATGGAAGGTATGTAACTTGAATAAAACTTTCCCCCATTGCAATATTAAAAACTATTAGAATGTTCTTAGCTATAGCTACACATCATTTTTAAAAATTTTATCAGGTGGATTTAAATTCAGATTTCTTAAATAGAGAAATTGAGGAAGAATTTTACATTGAGAAACCTTGTGGGTTCCTAATTTATAATTATTGAACCAAATTTTATAAATTTAAGAAATCCTTTTATAGCTTGAAACAAAATCCACATGCCTAGTACTCAAAACTCAATAGTTTATTGAAATGTTAAATTCATCTAAAATAAAATTTGAAAATAACCTATATGTGCAGGATATGGACTCAAGAACCCTCATTTTCATTAATTATGTTGATGATATAATTTTTTCAGGATACAAAGAAAAATATTATGAATATTTCTAAATAAATTAAGAAGAATTTTAAAATTTCTATTCTTGATAAATTAATCTTCTTTTTGGGTTTACAAGTCCAACAGAGGTAAAAATATATTTACCTATCTCAAGAAAAGTACACCTGCGAATTGTTATAAAAGTTAGGTATGGAAGATTCTGAGGAATATTCTACTCTAATTCCAGTATGTATAAAGATGATTAAAGATGAGAATGAGAATTTTTTTAATTAAAATTATTTTAGTAAGTTGATGGGATGTTTTTTATATTTTACATATTCAAGACCTAATATTGTTTATGCTATAAATTTATGGGACAAATATCATAGTGATCTAAAGGAATCACATATTTTTGAAATAAAAAGAGTTCTGATATATTTTAAGTGAAAAAAATCACATGGGTTATTGTATAAAATAAGAAGTGATATAAACTTTCATAGGTACATAGATATTGATTAGGATGGAGATTTCCATGATTAAAAGTAAACTTTAGGAGGAACATTTTCTAGGGATAATTTTTTTGTGAGTAAGAATAGTATGAAACAAAGTTTAGTGACTTTGAGCACTAAAAAAGAGAGATATTTTGCTGCTACCTAGGATTTTACTCAAATGTTATGGATAAAAATTCAACCGTAATATTTTAACATTAAATTTTCTACACCATTGATGTTACTTTGTGATAATTAGAGTTCCATTGATATTTTGAAAAAACATATAAAAAATTTGAGATAAAAAAATTTATATTAAGTATTACTTCATCAAATAGAGAGTTTCTTGTAGAGAATTTTTGCTGGAACATGTTTCTAAAAAATATGAAATTGCTTATGTTTTCACAAAAGCAGTGCTAGAAGAAGTAATTTTTGTAATCAAGGATATAAATTCCAGTAAATCCTCCTCTAAAGACTTCTTAAAATTTTTAAGTAAGTCCCCCATAAAGTTTTTGATTATTTTGAAAAAGGGAGAGAGAACTTACAACTTTAACCTAAAGGGGGATAATACATTTAACATGAACATGGGAGAGTACATCATTCTTTATCATAAAGGGGTAGAGTAAATATTTTATAAAATTTTATGAATCTAAGTTAGTAGTTATCATAAAATGGTGTATATAAAGAAAAAAATAATGAAAAGTGAGAAACAATTTGAGGACTTTACCTTAACAGGGCTATAAATTTTCTTATTATTGAGGGATGAAATTCCTTAAAAAAATTACTTTATCTAGTAGTGTGGTTTTAGAAAAATCTATTTTTATAAAGGACGTGTTTTGATAAATTGGATAAATTTAGGTTATTACAAAAATGAGTTGTGAACAAGTTTGAGTGATGAAAAATATTGATTATTAAAAGTTGTTTATGAATATTGTTAATAAATCCAAAGGGGAGATTGAATATCCTTTGTGATGATTTTATAAAAATGTTTTCCACTCTTTGAAAACTAAATCTTTGTTAAAGAATGTTTTTGTAAAATAATAAAACAATAGTTATTAGAGAAGGATAAAATGAGAAATTTTCAAAAACCTTCCAATGTTAGTTATAAGATACCTTATTGATCATTCAAGTTCTTAAAATCATCAAAAAATCATGATCCAAGCTGGAATGTACAAAATTTGTACAAAGAGTGTAAAAAAGGAATAAATAAGCTTGGGTTTAAGAAAAATAATTTTTATAAAAATTATTTGGATAGAATTTCTTATAGGTTAGAAGAAGTGGAAGTTGGTGATAAAACAATAATGTGGACAAAGTGAATATTTTTGGATGGAGTTTTGGTAAGAACCAGCTAATAGTAGAACTGTGGGAAGTTTGTAGAATGTGAAGAGAAGAAAAACTATTTAAATATTAGAAATATTAAAATTTTGGATGAACATTTCTGGAAAAACCTTTCTAGATGATGTATAAAACAGACTTGGTGAGAAGATCTATATATGGATGATCATATAGTTTTTTGGTCATAAAAGGATGCATATCATTAGAAAATGAAACTTTAATAAATATATAAGTGAAAATTCACTAAAGGGAATTTTACGTACAAACTACAGGTGATTCAAAATAATGGTTTTTTGTATGGAGTGTTCATAATAGAAAAAAACTAACATTTCAAAGTTATTGATCGAATAGACCAGAGCTATGTTTTTTTGAAGATCATATACATGCAGTTGATTTTCAGATAAAAAAGATCAGATGGACTTTCTATAAGGAAATTCACATTCAAATTTATGAAAAAACCTACCTACACATATTTGTGTGAATAAGTTTTAAAGATGTGTTTGTTGGCAAAAAATCATGGGATTTTCAAAATGTTGAGTTTTGTGAAAAAACAAAATGAAGAAAAATAATTTTCACAAGAAGTGTTAAATTTGACGAGGTGGTTCATGTGACTAAACTATTTAGAAGTTTAAAAAATTTAGTCAACCATATTTGGTTGGATAAAGTTTACAAATATAGAGGTAGATGAGTTTATGGACTGACAATGTGTACAGTGTACTATAGAAGTTGAAATTATCAAACATTCATTTCTGAACAAACATTTTCCTTACATACTGTTTGTAATAAGAATGTTGTTTAAACTGAAGAAAAATTTAATATGTTTTATATTTTCAATTTTGGTCAAGAGTAATAGATAAATAAGTTCAGACTAAATTTTATGGATAACATAATTTTTAATAAAAACAATCAAATAAAGTTTTTAGTAACTTTGTAAAGTTATAAACATGAAAATGTTGTGTTGAGTTTTAAATTGGTTCAATATCCTACTGAGAAAAACAAATTTGGAATAATTTATTAACATCTAAGGTTAACGAAATATCAATATAAGTTCTATAGAATTATTAAATTTCAATAATATTCAAGAAGACTTTGAAAATTTTGAGAAGAGTTAATAAGCGTTCAATGAAATTTAGTTTTATGAATTTGAGTGTGTGGGAAAATGAAAATATTTTTCTACCTTCGCTATTATGGAAAACTTATAAATAGGGGTGAAGAGTACATCAGTACTTGACACTATTAATATGTATGAAAATCCGGAAAATTATAGTCAAAAGTCAATTTCTAACCAAATTTGAGTCTTGAGTTGAATAGTTATAGACAATGTTTTCAGTTAGAAGATCAGAAAAATTTTCTACTTTGAATTCTAGAAAGAGAATGATTAAGCATATA
Organism: Viscum album; assembly: GCA_963277665.1. Classification (NCBI taxonomy): domain Eukaryota; kingdom Viridiplantae; phylum Streptophyta; class Magnoliopsida; order Santalales; family Viscaceae; genus Viscum; species Viscum album. The sequence continues at coordinate 1,841,015,310 of OY728132.1, read as the reverse complement.
ATTTTTGAGAAGATTTTGTGAAGTGTAGAGTTTTACTGATTAGGTAAAATTTAGTTTTTGTATCAAGTGTATCTCAGTGAGGTGAAATAGATAGATATTTCCAGATGCTGGCACCCTGAACAGACTTTTCCAGGAAGATAGAATTGGCGGTTTTCCAGATGAACTTTTCTAGAGTAGTTTTACAAAGTTTCATACTTTTTTAATGAACCATTTTTGTAATAATAACTTGTAAGTTTCTTGGAGTATGTATAATCATACCTATAAAGAGATATAAAGTATCTAATGGGAGTTTAAACACAAATTTGTATCCACTTCTTTGATAATAGTTAATTTCCATAGACCCATGGGTGTGTCCTTGGTGACAATATAGGTTCTCACACTGAGCCCGAACGTTGTAATTATTTCATTCCTTATTTAATTTCTTATCATTTCATGCTTGTGAGTTTTTTTATAAAACTTGATAAGTAAATAAATTTAATAAGTTTTTGGGGTTACATTTATTAATGTTGTAAATTTGTAAAAAGGAAACCACTGATTAACCCCTATCAATGGTTCACCGATCCTTAGGAACTTCAGTTTATATGATCTCAAAGTATACTAAATGAAACATAGTAATGTTTCAAGTATGTAACTTTGAGAGCATATAAATTATAAAGTTTACATACAATATAAATTAAATTGACACACTAACTCAACAAATAAAAAATAATTGGCACAAAATACTATTGTTTCAAAACATAACATTTGTATTTTTTTTGAAATTCCTTATATTTTTAATTATTTCTAAATGTTTAGTCAATGTTCAAAGTTAAATTTATATTTTAGTTATACTATATTTTATGTTCATAAATTTTTAATCTATGAATATTATGTTTTTAACCAATAATGTTTGTGTCATATAAATTAATTTTAGTTTTTTATATTGATGATTTTTTTTATTTTCAACTATTTTTATATGTTAAGTCTATGTTTTATGTTTTTCTATTATATTTATAGTTTATATTTTATAATTTTTTAGAGTTACCTAGTTAAAATTTAGTATGTTTTTATATGTTTCAAGTAGCCGACTTTGAAATATTATAAAATTTAAACTATATGTATAATATAAATGAAATTTAAAATATATTATGAACATATAAAAAATAGTTAAATAAATTACATAAATATAATAGAAAAATAATAATATAGATGATATAAAACTTTGCTGATTCAAATATTTTAAGTTAATAGAAACCATATATATCAATGAGTACAATCACTGTCTATGATGAGGTCCAATACCTTAATATGCCATGCTAATGGGAATCCCATATCTAGATCTCCAACCTCTGTGATGGGTTGGACTCTGATGAGTTGTAGGGGGATCTTCCTACGATGAAGAAACCACAACTCTCTGCTACTCTATCTGTGAATCATCAGGAGGAAGTGTCATCAAGAGATCTAGATGTGCACCTAATACTTATCCCACTATGTAAGTGGATGGACTAACCATCTGATTAGGTAACCATATGTCTTGTTAAGGATCTGTAGTACCCCTAGTTTCGGGTACATAATCCTTTTCCTCATGTTTTTTTAAATTGGTGTGTATAAAATAGATAGTTTCCATAAAATAGAGAGTTTCCATAAAATATAGAGCTTCCATAAAATAGGGAGTTTCCATAAAATAGAGAGTTTCCATAATATAGAGATTTTCTATTAAGTTAAGTGTTTCCATGATGTTGGTTTTTACCATAGAGTGGGTTGTTTCCATAAAGTTGGTGTTTCTATAAAGTGGGTTGTTTCCATATAGTGGGGTGTTTCCATAAAGTGGGATGTTTTCGTAAAAAATGTGTTTCCATAAAAGGGTAAAGGTGAAGGATGGGAGATTTTGATGGTTTTATAAGGAGTGTTGGGACCAAAAGGAAGGTCGCACAATCCATACACGGTTGACCCAAACCTTGTTGTCAAACCTTACGCAGAGGTCAAATCTAGATCCTATTTTCTAAGAGCTTACTCATTTTGTCCATATATATTTCTTTTTGTCTTCAAAACTCCCCTATTTCGATATTACTCTCCCTAGAAGGTTATATAACCCTCCCCACACAAGTTGAAGCCGACTTAGAGCCTTCCCTTGGTGATTTCAAGCCTGATTCTTGGGGTAAGTGCCGATCTTCTTGGTTCTTTTCCGTTTTATACAAACACATCCTTCTCTCCTTCTAATTTTCATTGATCTACACCTACATTGAGTATATATAAGTTTATTAATTTCAAGTAAGGCTAAATATGGTGTTTTTCATGATAGAGGAATATATTTAAGCTGCTTTCTTGGAATCTTGATCCGATTCTTGATGCATGGCACCCTTATTTTTTGATTTGTCATGTTTTCTTTGATATGCTTAGATATACTTGTATGATATCATTATTTCTTAGATATCAACCTATTGTAGGTAGATATAAGTTTTTTATTCCAAATAATTCAATGTTGAGTCGTGATCTTTCTAGGATTAGAGAACTAAGTCCGTTCTTGGAGAATCATCCTGCTTTCTTGTGCGTTCTTCATCTATTGTCAAAGTTTCATCCAAACCTTTGAGGTAGGTGGCTTCACTCTCATCTAATATTTCTAGAATTTATTGGATTAGATTCAAATTGTTTTATTTATTGTGAAATTCTTGGAAAAAATCATCACTTGTGATGATTTATGGTTTTTGTGAAGTTGCATGATCTTTGTGAATAGTTGTGCAAAGAGGGTTTAGTTTCATGAATTTAAAATGATGATTTTAAATTATGGATTTTCTAGAATTTATAAATGGTTGATGAAAAAGATATTATCAATAGAAATAGTTTTCAATAAAAATGGAGTTTTATTGAAATGGTTTGGAATATAAATGGTTTGGCATTGAAATGGTTTTGACGGAAATGGTTTTCAAAAAAAATGTGTTTTTATTGAAAGGGTTGTTTTGGCATGATCATTGGGAATATGTGGTGTGTGTTCATGTTTCATATATGGGTCTTGGTTGAAATATGACCTTGTGCTCGGTGCCAAAGGTTTAATGGCACATGTGAATTTCATACACGGGGCTTTGTTGAAATATGACCTTGTGCTCGGTGCCAAAGGTTTAATGGCACATATGAAACAATTAACTTGTGACGAATTGGTAGATCGACGAGAAACCACTAATGAGTATGGAACTGTCATAATGTAGCATGCATGGTTGGTTGCATGGGTTTTAGGAATGGTTGGGTATGCCGATAATGGGATATTTTGGAATTGTTGTAAAGATTTTTTAGTTATTTTTCTGGAAAAATATATTGATGGGAATAATTGGTTTTAATTTTTCTTGTATGCATTGGTAATGAATAGATTTGAAAAATTATTTATATTTAGTTATAAACTGTTTTTGATAATTTTTTTTATATAAACTGTTTTATATAATTGTTGCTAACTCTTCTATCCTAGTGGCGGGAGTAGGTAAGTCATTGGGGAAAACCTACAGAGTTTTATTCTCACCCCTGCTTTGGAACTTTGGTGCTTTTGCAGATGGAATTTTCCAGGACAAGGGAAAAGGTAATGTTTCACACATGTTTAGAACTACCTCATGATGTTTGGGATATTCGGAGATTTTGGAGCCTGGAGCTTGTGGAGAATGGAGTCTTGAGAGAGTCTTGTGTAGTTTTTCCGCTGTTTACTTTGATACTTGGTTATTCTTCCACTGTTACTTACTTTGACGTGGTTTTCAGATTCATGAAGTTGTTGAAGTTTCTTTCATTTGTTCATGCATCATATAGTGAATGTTGGTTATGGTTTGTAGGTTTATTAGTTTATTTCTTAAAGGGTAAATCAGACCCCACTAGTATTTGAAACCCTTTAGCATCTATTGCCAGCCTTTGGTGTCTTGGGGATGTCTCTTAAGGCCTAGTAATGACTTGTTGCGCTCTCATGCCAATGATAATTGGTGGGTTATTACAAATGGTATCAGCTTGTTCAGTCCTTGCCTAACAAGTAGTCATCGATGTTTCTAGTTTTGGACATGAAATACCTTCTTATCTATTCCTTGGGTGGGAATCTTAGAAAGGAGTAGGATTTTCGGAACTTGAAATGTATAGCATAAAAGGATGTAGTTAACCCTTTTATGCTGAACTTCAAGTTACCAGGGAGTTGGGTAAATAAGTTTTCGGAGACACTTCTAGGATTTTGAAATCTCATTGTCTTGGGTTTAGCCAATGCGACGAGCATGACATGCATTGTAGAGGAATGACTTCCCACTAGAAGTTCATACATCATTTCGAGGAATGATTCATGTTGTAAAAAAAGTGTTAATTTTTGAAAAAGTATAGGATTGGTTTTAAAATTAATGATGTTGAAAAAGCGAATTCTTATCATATTTTGAAAATGGTTTAATTTTCAAAAGCATGTGAAGTGGTTTAAAAAATAGTTGAACATGGGGAAAAGGTTGTTTTGGAAAAAAATATCGTGATAGTTGATGTGATAGAATTTGAAATGCTAAGCCAACAGTTTCTAGAGAGTGAGATTAACAGAGTTTGTTATTAGTTTAGAAAATGGCACGAGGTAGGCGTCGCCGAAACCAACCCAAAGAAGCTGTGGAGAATGTGGTTGCACCTGAACCATGTGTGAACCAAAAGCTAGTTCAGAGCATTGTCCAAGCTTTTCAAGTTATGGACACAGGGAATCAAAGGAATGAGCCATGACATGTGGATCATACCATCCAATTCATGAAGTAGAATCCACCTAATTTCCAGGGTGATTCCGAACCTGAGTAGGCGAAGGTGTGGCTATATAGGATGAATTGTATCTTTGACTTCATCAGCAATCTAGTAGAGAGAAAGGTCAAATTGGCGATGTATATGCTCGAGGATCTTGCACGTTAGTGGTGGGATTTAGCGGTGCAGGCTAAATTGGATGAAGGACTTACATGGGAGGATTTGGAGGAATCGTTCAACAGACAATTCTATCCTCACTTGTTCAAGATCAATAAAATGACAGACTTCTTCATCCTGAAACAAGAGAGTATCTTTTTCACAGAGTATACGTATAAGTTCATGAACTTAGTACGCTTTGCACCAAAAGTTTTGGCAAGTGCCTCTTTGAAGGAACACATCTTCGAATCAGGGCTATGATAGGAGATTCGATCAAAGATTGTAGTACTTTGTATTACAGATTATACAAAGATGGTGAACAGAGTGACTGTGGTTGAACGTGGTATCTCAGGATCTATTGGAGGATGCACGATGATACCTACAGGAAATGGTGGGAACTCAACCACTGGGAACAAGTGGAAAAGGGACAACTATTTCCAATGTGCAAGAGGAAATCATAACGATATGGCTGTATCAGTAAACCTTCCTCCAAAAACCCAGAGCAAAGAAGGTTGTTTTTAATGTGGTTCTCTTGACCATATAAAGTGTGATTTTATAGAACAAACTAGAGAATGGAATAATTGCAAGAAGATGGGACATCTTCAGCGCTATTATCGTAGTGCTCCAAGGTCAGGAGCTCTAGACACTTCTCAGGTGTCACAAATATCGTATGCTTCGACTGGATGAGGAAAGAAAAATCAGTATCATTAGCAGAGCAGAGCTAGCCATGGTGATTCTAGAAATACCATGACTCCTCAACCAGGGAAAGCTCATCAAGGAAACAAGGAGAACAGTGTAGTGAAGAAACAATTGTATGGAGATGAGAAGATGATTGTTGATGATCAGGCTGGACCATCTACAATGATAGGTATGACTATTTTGAATTCTACCTTTTTTCAAGTGTTGTTTGATACTAGTGCATCAAATTCCTTCATTAATTCTCATGCTGTTGACTTTCTATGTTTAAAAATGGAAATGATTCCTTTTGTTTTGAAACTGAAAACTCCTCTTGGTGAAATAGAATATCAAGCCTTTGTGTGTAGAGCATGTGCTATAACTTTTGATGGAGTTGAGCTAAATTGTGACTTCTCAATGTTGGATATTGATTTCTATGATGTAATCCTGAGTATGGATTAGTTGACAATGTTCAAGGCTCAAATTGACTGTTATAGGAGAACAATTAGTTTCATGACTGAGGACGACATCGAGCATCTCTTTAGAGGAGAGAAGATATTAAAGAAGGGAGCAAAGAGCTTGTTGGAACCAATAGTGGGAACGATCTCTTACTAATTTGTAGTGTTGACTTTGGAATCAATGGAAGAGATTGAGGAAATTATTTTTCCAGCTGTTGTGGATCAATTTCTAGATGTCTTTCCCAAGAACTTCTCAGGGTTACCACCTCTAAGAGAAGTGGAGTTTACTTTTGATCTCCTTTTGGGGACCAGTCCTATTTCCCTTTAATCTTATAGGATGGAACCAATAGAATTACGGGAATTGGATGTGTAGTTAGAGGAGTTGGAAAGCAAGGGTTTCATTCGACCAAGTACATCTCCATGGGCAACACCGGTTTTGTTCATGAATAAGGCAGATGAAACTCTTCGGTTGTGTATTGATTATCGTAAGATTAACCATGATATGATAAAGAATAGATATCCACTACCATGAATTGATGATATTTTTGATCAATTAAGGGGAGATCAGTGGTTCTACAAGATTGAATTGTGATCGGGATATCACCAATTGAGAGTTCAGAAAGAGGATATTCCAAATACAGCTTTCAAAAATAGATATGGCCACTATGAATATGTAGTCATGCCTTTCATTCTAACAAATGAACTAGTGGTCTTCATGGAATTGATGAATCAAATATTTCAACAATATCTGTATTCTTTTGTTGTGATGTTTGTCGACGAAATTTTAGTATATTCAGAGATAAGGGCTGATCATGAGGTGCACCTAGAAATGGTGTTATAAATATTGAGAGATCATTGTTTGTATGCCTAATTATCAAAGTGTGATTTTTGGACACAAGAAGTGCATTTTCTTGGCCATGTCATTTTTAAGAATGGAGTTTCTATTGATCCTGAAAAGATAGAAGCCATTATATCTTGGCAACGATCGAAGAATGTTTTCATGATATGAAGTTTTCTCAGTCTAGCTGGTTACTACTGAAGTTTTGTGCGGGATTTATCACGACTATCTTCACCAATGACAGCTCTGAAAAAGAAGAATGCTCTATTTCAATGGATAGAGGAATGCCATAAGTCTTTCCGAGAAATAAAAGTTTGGCATACATCGACACCTATCTTGATCTTTCTAGAATCAGGATGGGGGTATATAGTGTATTGTAATGCTTCGGGATCAGGGTTGGGTTTTATTTTCATGAAAAGAGATCATGTGGTTGGTTATGGTTCAAAGCAGTTGAGGGCGTATGAGAAGAATTTCCCAACACATGATTTGGAGTGATCTACAGTCGTCCATGCTTTGAAAACATGGAGACATTATCTCTTTGGTTGGAAATTTTCTATTTTTACAGATCACAAAAGCTTGATACACATTTTATCACAAAAATATTTGAATATGAGGCAAAGGAGATGGATGGAGTATCTTAAAATGTTTGAATTTGACTTGATGTACACACTGGGGAAAGTAAATTCGGTGGCGAATGCATTGAGTAGAAATTCATATGCTCAGTTAGCGAAAGAAGCTTCAGATGAATGGAAGTTTATGTTGGTATTAGTCGACATGCATGTGGAATGTGAAGACCAAGGTGATTTTTCGGTTTTCTTTTCATCCAAGCTTGTTCTTGATTTAGTAGAAATGATCAAAGAGGCACAAAAATCTGATGCAGAATGTCTGGTTTTAAGTTCAAAACTGAATGGTGGGGAGACCATTGAGGGCTGGAAACTTTATGGGGGTTTAGTTTTGTGTTTACGAGATCGGATGGTTGAACCTATGGTTTTTTAGGAACAAATCCTTCATGATTACCACCATTAAAGATGGGATATACATCCAGGTACACATAAGATGTATAAGGTGTTGAAGGAATAGTTTTGGTGGAGCGACATGAAAAGGAAGGTGGCCGAGTTCGTCTCGCGGTGCTTAGCTTGTTAGCAGGTTAAAACAGAGCATCAAGGACCAGCTAGTATGTTAAAATATTTTCCCATCCCAGTGTAGAAATGGGATTAGATAGCAATGGATTTTGTTACAGGTCTTCCAAGAATGGTCCATAAACACAATGCCATTTGGGTGATAGTGGATCGTCTAACAAAGTCGGACCAATTCATCCATATTCATGAAACTCATACAGTGGAGGATCTTTCAAAAATATATATCCGAGAAGTGGTAAAGAGTAATGGTGTACCAGTGTCAATTGTCTCAGATAGAGATCCGAGGTTCACGTCTAGTTTTAAGAAATCCTTACAGTGAGCCCTTGGGACTCAGTTGACTATGAGCACGACGTATCATCCTTAGATGGATGGGAAATCCTTGAGAATGATACAAACATTGGAAGACATGTTGCGGACTTGTGTAATGGATTTTGGTGGATCATGGGAGAATCATATACCCATAGTGGAGTTCTCATACAATAACATCTATCAATACTCGATGCACATGGCCTCGTTTGAAGAATTGTTTGGGAATCCTTATCGTTCTCCACTATGCTAGGTGGAAATAAGTGAAACATCACTAGTTAGGCCAAGCCTTGTCCAAGAAATAAAGGAGAAGATCCAGTTGATTATAAAGAGGATGAATATGGATCAGAGTCATCAGAAATCTTATGCAGATCACCGTCAAAGACCGTCATTGTTCGCTGTGGGTGATCATGTCTTCATGAGGATATCTCCAAGGATTGGACATCGTCACTTGGGGAAGCAGGGAAAGTTATCACCTAGATACATTAGCCCTTTTGAGATACTATAATGGGTTGGAGAGGTGGTATATCGGTTCGAAATACCACCACGGTTTAGTTCAGCGCATAATGTCTTCCATGTATCCTAGTTGAAAAAGTATCACCCTGATCCTGACTATGTGATCAGATGAGATCATGTTGATTTAGAACCATATGAATCACTATTACGTATCCCAGTGAAGATCATGGATAGAAAAGATAAAGTCTTTCATGGGAAAAGCATCAGCCTAGTGCGGGTTTTATGGAAATATGGCCGGATTAAGGAAGAGACTTGGGAACGTGAGAAGGAAATGAAAGAGCAGTGGCCAAAACTCTTTTTGTATAGTGAGGGTTTTCAAATTTCAGGAGAAAAAAGACCAATGGTGGGGAGAATTTAGTACCCCCAGTTTTGGGTACATAACCCCTTTCCTCACATTTTTTAAATTGGTGTGTATAAAATAGAGAGTTTCCATAAAATAGAGAGTTTCCATAAAATATAGAGTTTCCATAAAATAGGGAGTTTCCATAAAATAGAGAGTTTCCATAATATATAGAGTTTCCATTAATTTGGGTGTTTCCATGATGTTATTTTTTTTCTTCATAAAGTGAGTTGTTTCCATAAAGTGGGGTGCTTTTATAAAGTGGGTGTTTCCATAAAGTGGGTTGTTTCCATAGAGTGGGGTGTTCCCATAAAGTGGGTTGTTTCCATAAAAAATGTGTTTCCATGAAAATGGTAAATGTGAAGGATGGTAGAGTTTTTGGATTTTATAAGGAGTTTGGGACCAAAAGGAAGGTCTCACGATCCCTACACGGTTGGCCCAAACCGTGTTGTCAAACCTTGCGCAGAGGTCAAATCTAGATCCTATTTTCTATGAGCTTACTCTTTTTTACCCTATATATTTATTTTTGTCTTAAAAACACCCCCATTTCTATATTACTATCCCTTGAAGGATGTAGAACCACCCCCATACATTTTGAATCCGACCTAGATCCTTCCCTTGGTGATTTCAAGCCCGATTCTTGGGGTAAGTGCCGATCTTCTTGGTTCTTTTCCGTTTTTTGCATACTAGTCCTTATATTCTTCTAGTTTTATTTGATCTAAACCTAATGTGGGTAGATATAGTTCTTTTAATGTCAATTAAGGCTAAATATGGTGTTGTTCATGATGGATGAAGATATCTAAGCTTCTTTCTTAGAATCTTGATCCGATTCTTGAGGTATGTCACCATTCTTTCCGGATTTGTTATGCTTTATTAGATATTCTTAGATATACTTGTCTGATATCCATTATTTCTTATATATGAATCTATAGTGGATATATATACGTTTTTTGATTCCAAATAATTCAATTTTGAGTCATGATCTTTCTAGGATAAGATAACTAAGTCCGTTCTTGGAGAATCGACCTGTTTTCTTGTGCATTCTTCGTCTCTTGTCAAAGTTTCATCCAAACCTTTAAAGTAGGTGGCTTTACTATCATCTACTCTTTCTAGAATTGATTGGATTATATTCAAATTGTTTTATTGATTTTGAAATTCATGGAAAAAATCTCCATTTGTGATGATTTATGGTTTTTGTGAAATTGTGTGATCTTTGTGAATAGTTGTGCAAAGAGGGTTTAGTTTCATGAATTTAAAATGATGATTTTAAATTATGGATTTTCTTGAATTTATAAATGGTTAATGAAAAATATATTATCAATATAAATTATTTTCAATAAAAATGTAGTTTTATTGAAATGATTTGGAATTTAAATGGTTTGGCATTGAAATGGTTTTGACGGAAATGGTTTTCAATAAAAATGTGTTTTTATTGAAAGGGTTGTTTTGGAATTATCATTGGGAATATGTGATGTGTGTTCATGTTGCATATATGGGGCTTGGTTGAAATATGAAATTGCGCTCGGTTCCAAAGGTTTAATGGCACATGGGAATTTCATACACGAGGCTTGGTTGAAATATGACCTTGTGCTCAGTGCCAAAGGGTTAATGGCACATAGAAAACAATTACCGTGTGACGACTTAGTAGATCGATGAGAAACCGCTCATGATTTTGTAATTGTCATAATGTAGCATGAATGATTGGTAGTATGGGTTTGAGGAATGGTTGGGTATGTCGATAAAGGGATATTTTGGAATTGTTTTAAAGATTGTTTAGTTATTTTTCTAGAAAAATATCTTGATGGGAAAAATTGGTTTCAATTGCACTTGTATGAATTGGTAATGATTGGTTTTGGAAACTTGTTTATTTTTAGTTATAAACTGTTTTTGAGAAATTGTTTTATATAAACTGTTTTATATAATTGTTGCTAACTCTTCTATCCTAGTGGCATGAGTAGGGAAGTCATTGAGGAAAACCTACTTAGTTTTATACTCACCCTCCTTTGGCACTTTGGTGCTTTTGCAGATGCTATCTTCCAGAACAAGGGAAAAGGAAATGTTTCACACGTGTTTAGCACTACCTCGTGATGTTTGGGATGTTCATATATTTTGGAGCTTGGAGCTTGTGGAGCATGGATACTTGAGAAAGTCTTGTGTAGTTTTTCAGCCGTGTACTTTGATACTTGGTTATTCTTCTGCTGTTGCATACTTTTATGTGGTTTTGAGATTCATGAAGTTGTTGAGTTGTCTTTCATTTGTTCATGAATCATATAGTAAATGTTGGTTATGGTTGGTAGGTTTATTGGTTTATTTCTTAAAGGGTAAATCATCCCTCACTTGTGTTTGAAACCGTTCAACATTTATTTCCAGCCTTTGGCGTCTTGTGGATGTCGCTTAAGGCGTAGTAATGACTCATTGTACTCTCAAGCCAATGAGAATTGGCGAGTCATTACAAGATCAATCACAAAATATGGAGGCATGGAAAATGATTCCTAATACCAGCTCATATAATCTATTCCTGGGAAAAAACTGTGGATATGGTGTCAATAGTATTGGATCCCATTCTTGATAATTCACATCCACAATTTACATTGGATCATATGCTAGTGATTCTGATCATACTACAGAATAGGTGAGGCCTCACATGCAGCCCGAAATGGTCTACATCATTGTCCCTTCGACTTTTCAACATCAATTACTACTAGAGGAGATTCTTGGGTAGAAACCTCCTATATATGAGTAGGAACATAATCTCCCTGAGGTGGATGATCAAAGATACTATCATATAGAACATGATAATATCTATGGATTCATGTCATGCATTGTAGCATGGTATGCTTCCTGAGTAAATACTTCTCCCTCATATGGATCACACATGTGGATAATATGTTAGATGAGTATACTTTAAAGAGATTCAAATTGATTGGAAAAAATGTACAACAAAAAAACTAATGTAAATTTATTAACTAACTAGATCCTCAATCCCTATATCATGATGTTTAAGATATAATATAGACTTCAATCTATACCATGATTCATTCTCAAGCTATAGTGATATATGGAATCACATGGTACACATGACCTCGATATGAAATGATGCACATCTTTCCCAGATTTGAAGATACTATGCATGATTCCAACACCTGTCAATATACCATATCCCTATCAGATTCAAGGAATGAAGTGTTGTTGGCTGTTTGGGTATAAATGGAATACATTGAACAAATCCAAACAAATACATGACTCTATCGGGATGGTGAGAGTCAATAATATGAAAGTGTATGATAGGCACTAAAACCATGGAATCCTAAATCCTAGTAGTTTATAATATAGGAAGCTAGTATAATAGACCCCATCATGACAAACATGAAAACTGAAATGACATGTGACAATTCTTAAAATATTTTGTTATTAATTTTGGAAAATGATAATATTATGAAATTGATTATTCAGAAATAGTTTGTATATATTTACGTTAGTGGGAAGTAGACTATCCAACATGAGATGGTATTCACCAATATCATTTCTCAGTGTCTTAAGGAACTGGTGTGCCTAACTCCACATGTAAAGTACAACATAAAAAGTGATAAATAATCAAAAATTAAGTATAATAACTCATATTTTCATCAGAAAACAACAAAGATGAGTGATCAAACCAGCATCCATGTAACACATCTATAGAATTCTCCAAAACAACAATTATAGGGGATAGTGTTGGGATGCACTCCTAGGCCCAAATCTGATTGAGGATGATACATCCCCCTAGATCACTTCGATTTGATTGGTATGCTATGCATAATGTTCTGTACAAGTATGCCAAGCATGAAAATGCCCAGATGTATCTTCTATTCTAATCAAAGTCCTCTAGTATCCCTAAAAACATCTCATGGACATGTATACCAAAGTGATATATTCACAATGTCCATCCAATGAGCCACAAGATATGTGCATGAGCGTGACACATGACAGTCTACACATATGTATCAGTAAGTAAATGTGTGAAGTACATGTTTGGAAAACTCATAGATAGAGAACCACCATATGCAGCAGTATCATTCCTCAAAATGTAGAGACCTAGTAATTTTTGTACAATCTTAGGCCAATATCCATAGGTGGGTCCCATAACTATAACACCCTTTATCGGAAGACCGAGAATAACCACCACATCCTCAAGGGTGACAGTCATATATCCCCTTAGGCAAGTGGAATATGTGAGTCTTATGTCTCCATATCCCAGTGAGGGAAGAAAGGATGTGATGACCAATGAATTCATAATTTGATACAATGATTCCATAGAATCCAACACATCATAGGTATGGTATACTATCAGCTGGAGGTGAAATGTGATGATAATAGTGTGCCCTACGCCCCCTAATCTGTAGAACCTCACCACCCACTAACACATCATGTGAAAAATTCCTATACTCCTCAGTGAGTTGAGTAATATCTTCTATAGCTATGCATAAAAATGAAATAAATATCAAGTAAGTATAAAATTTAAATACAATCTTATCGTTAGTAGAATGCTATAATTGGTAGAATGTAGGGTATAACAGTTTTGTTAACACTCATTGATCTTTATGTAGTTTATATCATGGATTGATATTTTTCTATCATATAGTTTATTATATATAATTATATCTAAATTATTTAGAAGTTTGATTTTCAATCACTAAAAAAAACAAGGTATTTAGCAGTGGTTATTTAGAGGGGGTTGTGTACAACCCCCCTGAATAAAATTTTCATATAAATTAGTAGTGATTGTGACATAAATGTTGATAAATTAAATTTTAGTGGAAATTATGTCATATCAACAACTAAAATATAGATATAAAATGAGAGGGGTTAAAACCCCCTCTAAATGTAGACTTTATTGGCAGTTACAAAACCACCTCTAATATCTCTGAATAGAGGGGGTTTTAAACCCATCTAATTTTTTATTTATATTTTACTAAAATAAAAAAGTTTAGAGGGGGTTAAAATAACCCCTTAATATAAACATTATAGGTGGTTACATAACTACTATTAATCTTTCATATTAGAGCGTATTTTAACCACATCTAAATTTTTATCTATATTTTACTTAAATACAAAAAATAAAGGTGGTTAAAACCCGCTAAAATCTGAGTGATTAGTGACAATTTTTTAACAACCTGTAATGTCTACATTTAGAGGGGGTTTTAACACCATATGTTTTCCCCTTAAATGAATACGTTATATTTTCACAGTGATTATATCAAAACCGCCGCTAATCTCTTAGTTTAGAAGAGATTTTAACCCCATGTATTTTTTTAAACATCAAATTTTATAATATATATATATATATATATGTATGTGTGTATTACATAAAGAAATTATATAAATATACTTAAATACATTATAAACATATTTTATAAACAAATTAGATAAATATATTATATATATATAAACAAATAACAATATATATATAAAAATAATTATATAAATACATATAATATATTATATTACACACACATATTATATAATTATATTATATATATATATATTATATTATATATATCCTATTAGTAAATATATAAATACATTACCCACACACACACACATATATATGAAAATAAGTATATAAATAAATATTAATTAATAAATATATAAATACATATTCATGTGTGTGTGTATAAATGTATGTATAAATATATGTATAAGCATATCTATATTAACATTATGCATGTTTGATATGAATGTATTTATAATGTATGATCATATTTATATAAACTTATGTGTGTGTGTAGGTATATATAATATAAATGTTTGTATAAATTTAAGTATAGGTATATTTATTTATATAAATTAAAATATATAATTTAAGGAGATTCTGTATAAATAAATAAATATTATATTATGTTGTATTATACAAATACATATATATAAATTTATAATAATATATAGATAAGTGTTTGAATTAATATATTAAATATATATTTGTATACAAAAAATAACTTTATGTATTTATAAATAAAATTATATGTATAGATATATTCATCTATATAAAATATATTTACATATGAATATATTTCAAAGTTTATCTGTGTATAAATGTTATATTGTATTTTATTATATTATATGCATATATATACAAATATACATAAAATTTCAATTGTGTGCATATAGATAATGTATATATATATATATATTTATACATATAAATAAAATTAATAATATTTTTTTATAATAGATATATATATTTAAATTTCTGAATTGTATACATATAAATATATAATATAAAAGTATATATATTTGTGTCGATCAATATAATATAATATATTTTTGCATAATATATAGTTTTATTTTATATATTTTTATAATATATAATATATTTATATATATGTGTATTTATATATTTATTGGAATGGTATATTTGTATAGTATAAAAAATAAAAAATAAAAAATAAAAAATAAAAAATAAAAAATATAAAAAATATATATTTGTATATGTATATATTTATATTTATTTTAATGGTATATTTGTAAAATATATAAATATATAAATATATAAATATAAAATATAATATATATCCATATACTTATAAATATAATTAAAAAATAATATATATATATATATATATTGATGTAATATATTTGTATAATATAATATATAATAAAAATGTATATGATATAAATATGAATACATTAATGTATATTATATTCTATATTTTTTAAATTTATATCATATTTAAGTTTGTGTATACATTAATATAAATATAATAAATATATAAAATAAATATATATAAGTATATATTATTTTATATCTTATAATATGTCAAATTTATATTTGTTTATAAATTAATATAATGAATTTAATATATAATGTAAATGTATATATAATGCTATATATTTAAATTTATTTAAATATTTCATACAAATAAAATTTATTTGTATAAATATTTGAATATATATAAATATAAACATTTGTAAATAATATTCAAAAATTAATTATGGCATAGTGGTAGGGTGTTTCAGTTTGTTCGTCTATGTGACTGGGTACGAAACTTAGGTATGGGGTATTTCCATAGTGTATGAGAAATAGAGGTGGGCCCCTTCATGGTTGATGGAAGGGGTGGATGGGTGTGATGGCAGGGGAGGGGCGACATAAGGGATTTGGGACCACGAGGAGTCATGTGTTGACTTCTTATTTTTTTCATAAAAAAACATTTTGTGGTGGTCACAAACTGGGAAAAAAAAACTAGCCACATTTTGGGGTGGTTTACAAAGTGCCCCAAAATAAAAAAATTACAAATCTTTTGAAGCGAATTAGAACCACAAAAAGATTTGTCTTTTTTTAGAGACACAACATCGAATAGAGTTGATTATAAACATTTTTTAGAAAATATTTATAGGAGGTTTAAATCCCCTCTAAAATAATTGCCTCTAATATTTTCTTACCTTACAAGCGGTTTTACAAAACTATCATTAAAAGGACTTTGTGTCCACTTTATCAGGGATTTTTTATAACCACTGCTAAATTATTTAGAGGGGGTTTTAAACTCCTCTAAATGAAAAAATAACCTCCTCTAATTGGACTGTTTTTTTATAATAAATCACTAAAACTTTTAGAAAACCACCCAAAGGTCGACCTGTTGTCTAACCCCAATCCATTTTTTAATAACCTAGGACATTACAATATTTTCAGGACATACATCATCATGGTAGATAATGAGAACTCATCCCATAAATATTAGGGAATCTCTTTATATTATGACCTTCCCTATGAAATAATCTCTATCTTAGACACCGACCTTGTTCTTGAGGCCAGTCCATCACATTTTTAATCCCGAATCCTGATGTACTTCAACCTCCTTTGTCGTTGCAACCTATTGACGTCTAGTATCAATGTGGTATGATCTTTAGACATTTTGAATTGTTTAAACTTCCCAATAGGCGTCCATGAAACACTATAATAGTTAGTAATGGTGATAAGATGGTTAACTAGATCAATATATGGTTCCCATGAGATATTTATAGAGTCATATTTCATAATGATGTGTGAAAATAGAAACCAAAATGATTGGAAGTTTCCACATTCATAATGTATCACGTCCAGTAATAACACCAGTACTCGACCACTACAACCTGTGATGGGGTCCTAACATTCTATAACATCAAATTTACTTACTTCTTGGTTGAAAAGCTGCACTTGATAATCAAAATATTCATTTATGTTCTTGTGAATCTCTCACTAAAAGTGTCATACATACCAAAACTCCTGATTAATCCTTTCATCAGTCTATCTCATAGTTTATACGAAGCACATTACAAAAAAATGTCTCCTAAATTAGTCCAGTTATAGTTAACTTTCAAATCCCCATGAAGATTCCATTGATTTACTCCCCAATTTTTTTGGTCATGTGCCTATACCTCTTACCCCCATCTTATTCCAATTTCTATTTCTATTTTTGAATTCACATCATGTAATCATACACTCCTTGATTTAAATTAAAAATTCTTTCCAATCGTTGCTAAAATATACGCTGATTCAAATCATATGATACATGAAAGTGATAATATTACATATAAATTAATTTTATAATTACTTAGAAAAGTAAAAAAATTATAAAATAGGATTTATACCAAGCTTCATGATAACCTTCTTCAAAGATTCATAATGAAATGTCTTTATCACATTACTGCAAATTGGACTGATGTAGTATTAATGATTTTCATTTATGGATCTCCATATAACATTAACTACATTGATTTCCTCATTTAATTCCCGATGATGATAAAATATCTAACACACACCTTGAATATGGTTTAAATTTTTTCAAATACATGAAAAAAATCAACTCCAATATCCAAATTTTTCTCTCTCCAATATGGAAAATGCAAGAGGAAGAGGTGTATGGTTACCATCTTGGGAGTCCACAATTAGTAATAAAACATTTAATTTCCATATATAAATAGTCCATCAATCTATATAAAATGTTTACATAAATGGAATGTGGAAATAAATGAAATGAATTCCTAGAACAACTGATGAAATTTGACATGAGAAGGACCAAGTTGATTATCTTGTGAGACAATTAAATTTGTATTGAGGTGGAAGAAAAGTTGGTTGTTTTTCCTTAGTATGGATAGAAATTATGAGAACACTTGATACGAGTCATCCCAATCACCATACACCTTGAAAATTTCCTTTTATTTTGACATCAATTCCTTTTAATAGGAAATATTGAAACCTAAAGTTTTGTGTATCCTCTCCTGTACAAGGTATATAGGAA
Source organism: Viscum album (assembly GCA_963277665.1). NCBI lineage: Eukaryota > Viridiplantae > Streptophyta > Magnoliopsida > Santalales > Viscaceae > Viscum > Viscum album. The sequence continues at coordinate 1,840,996,930 of OY728132.1, read as the reverse complement.
CATCTTTGAAGGTCCTAATAATATTGGAAATAATCAATGTAAAAAATTTAGCATCCAATGATGTATGATGTTGTGTCTTGTTAGGCTACATGCATGTATGAGATTCCTCAATTTTATATATTCTATACCCTACAAGATAATCTTTAGGAATCATCCTCAAGAAAAATATATTGTCATCACCAGGACTGGTATAAGGAATCTCGTTTCCCATAAAAAATTATAAAAATGTTTCCCTTTAAGGTGGGGCGATTATCGGGTTGTCTGGATTATAACCCACATTTTGTAGGGATAAAATTATAAATATTATAGGTCAAAAATTATAAATACATTTAATCTTACGGCTTCAAAAAAATAATTCTAGTCCACATATATAATAGACCATACCAACTCATGTGCTAGCCCACATAATATTAAAAAATTTAAAAAATAATAAAAAATGTATGTTTAAAACTACACCTCTATCAATTTAAAATCTACAAAAAAGTTCCCAAACAATCCTTTAAATCATATATAAATTTCTTTATTTTATGTATGTAAATTCATCTTTAAAAGGTTCAAAAAAACATTTTTTATAAAATAAAACAACTATCCGATTTTAACCTTTCAAATCACTTCAAAATCAATTAAAATACCCATTAAAGTTTATAAAAACTAGAATTTTAGGCATTTTAAAAACATCATTAAAAGATATCCAAATATTTAATTAAATCATCTAAAATCAATTCTTGATTAAGTATATAATTTCAACTTAAATTAGCATCAAACAATGATTTAAACAATTAAAATTTTATCTCATTCATTTGTAAAAATTATCTTCTAAAAATTTCCAAATGGTGTCTTATATTAAAAATAAAAACTAAACCATTTATATTCATGAAAAATAGTAAAAAATAAAGGAAAAAAATTCTTAAAACATCTAAAATTTTTTCTTGGAAATTGGTTTGTACCATTTCAAAAATTAAACCAAACTCAGCTAACAAATACATTTAGAAAAAAATACATTAAGAAAATTCAAAAGCTTTATAGACATCATTAATACCTATTCATAATCTCATATCATAATTCACATATATATCTATTTCAAAGTCAAGAAAGATCTGATATCTAAGATCATGAACCATATGAATAGTATTTTCATTATCGTCCTCCTTATAATCCACATCCACAAATTCATTTATTATATTGAAACTTTCAGCAATCAATTCCTCTCTAGATTATTCATTAACTCTAGAAACATTTTCCCCTAGAGATTTTTCATTAAATCAAATTGATGAACTCTATTTTTCACTTCTTATTGTGAATAATTTAGTAATTTAACCCACTAGATATTTTTCCATTTCATTATTTCTATGCTATATTTTCTAGTTTTAAGATCCAAAATTTTAAATTCTATTCATTACAGTGCCTACAAGTTATAAATTATAATCTAATTATAATTTATTTAGAATTTTAACATATTTATTGATTTTTTATTTCAAAAATAAAACCATATATTCCATCTAATTTAATTTTTACATAATATTAATTTTTTTTGTGAATATTTTACTAAGGAGATAAAACAATAAATAGAAATAAATAAATTTGTTTAACACTTAAAATTATAAAAATATAAACACAAATTTCTATAAACAACATAAAAAATTCAACATTCAAATATTTAAAAGTAAAAAAATTTAACATTAAATCACTAAATTGAAAAGTTGGTGTTGATTTTGAAAAAAGATTCTTTTATTCAATTTTTCGTTATTCAAAATGTAATAACATAAATTAAAATAACATATTTTATAACATGTCTAAAAAAATGAAATAAAAACGTATTATTTAAAACCAATTAAATTTTATTTTTATTTTTCCTTAAAAGTAAATCATTTGAATTTTTATTTCCTCTAAAATATTTTTAAATATGTATAAGGTAATAGATTTTGTAATGGATTTTTTAAAAATTAAAACAATAAATATTGTATAAAACTAAATGTAATATAGAATTTTTTTAATAATAATTTACATTTTTTAAAAAAATTATTACTTTTAAATTTTAAAATAAATAAAATAACAACTAAAAAACCAACATAAAATAAAAATTGTATGGAATATTAGTAAGACTAAATAATGAGTAAACCAAAATTGATTATTTGTATAATTGATAAACTAACCGACCAATATAATCTTAAAGTTAATTAATCATAAAATAAATGAGATATAAATGTGAAATCAATTCCCTATGGATAAATAAAAAATTATATATAAGATGCACAATAGGGAAATGATAAATACTCAATTCAGATAATTTCTGAAAATTAAACAATAATACTATAATAAAATTTAAAAAATGAAAAATGACAATGAAAAATAAAAAAATTATTACAAAAAAATCACACATGGTCATGGGGCTGTCTGACCAACAACTATGGAATACAGAAGGGGTGGAGGGCATACACCAATAGTATAAGAGGGGAGGGCGGTCTCAAAATAGGGAGCGAGGCATGATGGAAGTCCCCCACCAACCATATGAATCGATAATGTGAGGCAAAGCCGATGAGTGGGGGAAGAAAAGAGTGGAGGGAAGAAGGTGATTGCGGGGAGAAGAACCTCATAATGAAAATAATCACAAAGGTGGTGGTGCATGAAGATGCATCATGCGATAAATGAGAGGAGAGGAGTGGGTGCTACAATAATTTAGAGCAGAGGGTAGGGTTGAGCGGGAGGGGGGGGGGTTATATGTTTCCCCAACCCATAAAATATCGCAAGCCCATGGGATCACTAGGATTGACACTAGGATGACCCTGAACATTATTTTATTTGTCACACCATATGATATATTTTGTCTAGTTTGAATCTAGAATTAAATATCTTCAGTGTCTTTTAATATAAAATTGTTTCAATATACTTTTCAGGGAATATTTTCTTCTAAAATCTTTTCCAAAATATAATGTTTTATCCATTTGACTAAATTTATCTTCTATAACTCCAGGAAACTATTTTTTAGGTGTTATAATAATCCATTAAAATTTTGGAAAACATGCCATAACTTCTGAGAAAGATGAAAAGAGTGGTGGATGATTAATTGTGCATTAAGGATAATGTAAAATTATTTCATTTCTAGAAACATCATCCCTAACTTCTCTAGATTCATCATCATCAACACCATTTTATTCATCTATTCCATCTTTTGAAACTTCCTCATTATCAAAATTCTCTTAAAACATATCTGGGTGATCAGTTTGGTTTTATTCTTCTGAATTATTGGGAATAGTTGCATATTATTTAGAAAAAACTTATTCAATAACTCTTATATGCTGATTTCATCATATATTATTATACTACCACTAGATAGTATAATCCTCCACATATAACTCCATAAAAGAATTATAAAACCATTGGTTAAATAGTCCTCCTCCTCATCCAATGGATAAGTTAGATTCCATAAACCATCATAAATTTACAAATGTCTATAGTTAATAGATATGATCTTATGATCAGGTCTCAGATTTAAGCAATAATGAATTCCATCCTAAAGTTTTTTTAGGTTAACACATTTAGTTATCCTAACCATTCATGTTGGTTGTATACTATATTAAACTCCTTGATTGGACTGAATAACTTACCCATAATAGAATAAATAGGAAGACAAGATTTTATACATGAAAAATAGTTTCTAATCATTATTACAATAATGTAAATATTATTCACAATGAGTAATATTTATGTGGTGTTAACTATGCTATAATTTTTTAAAGTCATTTCATGGTATAAGGATATAATTAGAAGTTATTAGTTTATAATGATAATGTGAATCATCTGTACTAGATCCACTAGGAGTGTCAAAACATGTGTGAAGTTAGGGATACTTTTCATACACCGGGTGACTATTGAGTTAATACCCAAACCACCCTTTTCATGGTTATTACCCCAAGGTACAACTTTGCCAGAGCCTGCATCCACTTGTAGTATCCAAACAAGTATTTAATTGCTTGGATAACCACACAATCTTAATTGAATAAAATTTTAGATTTTTTATGCCCTTAATGACGCCACTAATGTTTCATAGTTAAAATTATAATATTATTAAAGTTATCTAAAAATATTAATTAAATAGAATGTGAATCATCTAAATAAAATCCTCTAGGAGTGTCAAACAAAGTGTACAATAAGGCCTATTTTTTTCACACTATAAAAGTATTTAGTTAGTACCAAATCCACCTTTTTCGAGGTTATTACCCCTAGGCACAACTATGTCAGAGACTACATCCACTTATAATTTCCACATAAGGTTTTTATTTCCCAAATAACTGTACAATATTTACATTACAGAAATTTTAGAATATTTTTCATCCTCAATTAATGTCACTAATGTTTCCTAGTCCAAATATTAATATTCTTAAAAGTATATAAAAATATCAATTAAATATAAATGATAATCATCTAAAAAAAATCCTTTATGAGTTTCAAACCATTTGTGTAGTTTGGCATCTTTTTCATGCACCAGTTTATGATTAATTTAATAACCAATCTCCCCTTTTCAAGGTTATTAACACTAGGTATAGTTGTGATAGATCCTGTATCTAATTGTATTATTAGTAAATTAATTTCATTTCTTGGATAACCACACAATATTTACCAAAATTTTAGAATATTTTGTTATACCCTCAATGACGTCACTAATTTTTCATAGTCTAAATATTAATATTCCTAAAATTATCTAAAGATATTAATTAAATAGAATGATAATCATATAAAGAAAATACCTTGGGAGTGTCAAACCAAGTGTGCAGTTAGGTATCTTTATTTAATCATTCATTTATCATTCATTAATCATTATCTAATTAATAGTTAATTTATAGTAAATTTTTAGTTAATTATTAGCTACATAATAGTTAATTATTATTTAATCATTAGTTAGTCATTAGTTCATCCTTAGTTAATCATTATTTTATCCTATGTTAATCCTATGTTAATCATATGTTGATCCTAATTTAATCATTATCTAATAATTATTTAATCCAAAGTTAATCTATAGTTAATAACTAGTGAATCACTAGTTAATAATTAATTTAGCATTAGTTAATAATTAGTTAATCATTCCTTAATCATATATTAATAACTCATTAATAATTCATTGATCATTCATTAATCATTTTTTAATTAATAGGTTCTTAGTTGTTAATTAATAGTTATTTATTGGATACTTAATATATAATTATTAGTTAATGATTAGTTCATCATTAGTTAATCATTATTTGATCCTAATTTAATACTAAGTTAATTTTATGTTATCCCTAAGTTAATCATTATCTAATCATTAGTTAATTCAAAGTTAATCCTTAGCTAATCATTAATTAATCACTACTCCATCATGAAAAAATAATTATTTAATCATTACTTAATCATTTGGAAATCGTTCGTTAATACCTCCTTAATCATTCATTAACCATTTATATATCATTTGTTAATTAATAGTTACTTAATAATTAATTAATAATTAATTACTTTATACTTAATAGTAACTTATTAGTTAATTACTATTTAATCCTTAGTTCATCATTAGTGAATAATTATTTGATCCTAAGTTAATTCTATGTTAATTATTATCTAATCATTATTTATTCCTAATTTAATCCACATATAATCATTAGTTAGTAACTACTTAATCATTACTTTAGAATTATTTAATCATTAGTTAATCATTTGATACTAAATAGTTATTAATAAATTAATTTATAATTAATTAATAGTTACTTAATAGTTAATTATTAGTTAGTCATTAGTTAATTATTGTTTAATCATTACTTAATCATTAGTTCATTATTATTAAATCAATATTTAATCATTATTTTATACTTATTTAATCATTATTTAATCTTGAGTTAGTCATTAGTTAATATTTTTTAATCATTATATAATCATTAATTAATAATTTATTAATTATTAGTTATTTAACTGTTAATTATTATTTAATTTATAGTTATTCATTATTTCACTAATATTTAATCGTCATCTAATTAATATTAATTACTAATTATTAAGTAATTACACATTTCTTATTTATGATTTAATTATATGTTCCTAATGTTTACTTCATTAATTAGCTATTACTTGATAATTATTATTTACTAAATAATTATAATCTAATAAGTGATACTAAATAATGATCATTTCATAATAATTATTCCATTATAAAGATTAATTCTAATTGAATTACTAAACATTAATAATTAAATAATAATAATTTACCCACTAATATTAACTAATATTAACTATTATTTACAAATTTGATAGAATTAACTAAATAACTATATAAAAATAATTAAATGAAACTAAAAACTAAATAACAAGTTAAATTAGAAAAAATACTTTTAAATGAAGCTTCATAATTTTTTCACTCCTTTGAGGCCACCAAAATATTCCTGGTCAAAGGATAAAAATATCGGGAAAATTTTATAGGGGGGTTTGAAATTGGGAAAGTTTTAGAGAGAGGGAGGGAAAATCTTGAGAAGATAGTGGGGGGGGGGGGTGGATTTTATATGGGTTGGGGTGAAAGGTGTTACCACAAAAAATGAATTTCAACTTTTTTTAGGTGAAAGAAATTTCTACACTAACACCTTTTTCCAAATAAAAGGTGAAATACATTTTTGGAGGTAACTCTTTCTCCATTTCATTGATATTGAAAAAGGCATGATGCACCCTAATTCATTTTCGATTAATCCAAAATTTGTAAAGGCCACTAACTCATTTCAAGCTTAGTTTTTAATTTTTTTGACCTAGGATTATTTCCAATTTTTTTTTAAAATTTATAAGAAAACCTGGTGTTGGAACATTTCATTACATTTATGACTTGTGTTTCATTCATATATGGTGATGATTTTTTATATTGATAACCTATTTTATTTCAATGATTGGCAGGGTTATGGTTCTAAGTCTGTGATAGTTGGTAGCCAATTTGGTGACATTTTCATCCAAATGAACACAATGACCCTTGGTTATTATTTTATGTGTGTTGTATGAATGATGGGTGGATAAATTTAATAGTGTCATAGTGTGACAAAATTTACCCTAACTTTTATACCACTGTTTTATTTCCAAAATTTATTCTCATTCTATTTTTCAAATTTTATTTTTATTTATTAAATTATATATGTGCTAAAATTAATTAATATAGTGTTTGAATAAATACTTTGGTGCATGTTCATGTGATACCTTATAAGTGATCATGATTAGGAGGACATCAAAGATATTATTTATTTAGAATTAAATTGTGGGTGTGAGAGAATTGTAAGTCACACACGAGCGAGTGATGAAGAAATAAATATATTAATTGAAATATTAAAATTTCATGGTAGTTCTCTACACACTTTCTTGGGTGATAACTAATAGGTAATGTCATGTAAGAGAACCTGAAACAAGTAGATATATTGACTTTGTGATATATGGGTCTTGATATTTGATCCATCACTGAAATTCCTCAAAAATTATTCACAATACTGAATAACGAGACATTGAATAATTCATGAGAAACATTAGAATATTATTTAGCATAAAATAATGAGACTTGAAAATATTTTGATTAAATTTGGAATCAGTGATAATTGAATAAATAAATATTCACATGTGGGAATAAAATAATTTTCATCACATGAACTGGAATGGGAATCACAACTCTAAAAATTCCATATTTTTCTTCTTCCCTCTTTTAGATTAATTTTAATTCACCTATATATTTTTTAGTTAATTTTAATTGTTGTTTTAAATAGATTTATTTAGTTTCTTTTCTTTTCATAATTTTATTTTTTAATAACACTGAAAAAATTAAATCACCTAAACATTGGTCAAAAAATATACTATTATTATCAACACACTTGAAAATAGAATGCCCATGACATCATATACCTATATATGGAAGATCTAAGTCATGGTTGGTATAATTATGTTCATGAGGTATCAATTTTCAAGAACCATAATATATAATTTATTTTCATTTCATCAAAATACACCCATGACCAACTCTAGAGGAATTGTAGAACACCTAGTACTCAACAACCACCTTGATAAGTCTCAAAATAGGAGAATTTTCCAACCTCTACCTCAACCCATCGATGGATTTCTTACAACTATTGGTCTAGGTGAATGAATAACCTTTGCATGTCAAAGTAGTCAAAGGGGTTAAAACCATAGAAAAGACTTACAGAAACCTATGATAGTATCCACCCAACCTGAAGAAACTCCCCACCAATGAAACGTTCATGAGTGGTTTCCAAACTTTCACTGTCTCTATCATTACTGGGTCCTTAGCCACATCATGATTTTAGAAGGAATTTCCTTGATAGTGAAGCTCATTAATATAGTATTTACTATTTGAGAGATTATCATATAACTTGTTCTCATGAAGTTAGTCTAATACCATCCTCAAATTATTTGTTTGATTCTTCTCATAAATAGAGTATATTATAATGTAATCAATAAATATAATCATGAACTGATCAAATAAAGGATCAAAGATCAGATTCATAAGTTCTATAAAGATAGCACGAGGCTTCGTCACCCCATAGGGGATCACTAGATACTCATAATGCCTATAGAAAAATTAGAATACCATTTTTTTAATTTCCTCCTCGTGAACCCACAACAGGTGTTAAACGGACCTTATTTCAATCTTCAAGAACTATCTCATACCTTTCATCTAGTCAAATAGGCTGCTAATCCTTTGAAAATCTTGTTTGTTCTTGATTGTCACTTGATTTAAGTGATGATAATCAATAAAAATCCTCAAGCTACCACTCACCTTTATTGAAAAAAACACTAGAGCCACCTAGAGGGAGACACTGGGTCTAATAAAACCATTTTTATGAATGTACTCCAACTAAAACCTTATCTCCTAGAGGTCAATAGTGTAAATATGACATGCTATAGAAAATATTGGTATGGTCCCATGGTGAAAGTCATTGTAGAATTCGATCACTCACTGTACAAGGAGTCCTGTAACTTCATTGGGGAAGATATCTATGTACTCTCCCACTAATTTTGGAAGGTATATTTATGAATAGATCTCTACAATAAGGGATAAACTAAAAACCTAATTATTGATAGGTTACAACTTCCTGATCACGAGCCTCACTCATTCCGATAGGAGGTCCTTCTCACCATTGAAAGAAATTATCATCCTGTCTTTTTGTAGGAACCTAACTCTCCTATAGTGACAATATATCTAGATACATAATGTGGATAGCTAGTAAAAAACCAGAATGATATTATATGACTTCATTTATAGTATTAATAGGTTCCATGAGAAGCTATCTTCACCAAGTATCAACTCATACTATCGGTAGATGTGTGAAATAGTGGAATGACTTCCTCTTGAATCTCTATCCACAACAAATGGGATAAAGGATCCATAGGAATCTCAAGCTCTTGAACATGGGATGAGGGAAATAAATAATGACTTTAACCTATTTACACAATTATTAGTGATAAAGTATATAATACAAGAATCATAACTCAAATAATCTCATATGCTACCAAATAATATACCTACATAGCCTGAAACTAACCATGTCCTTGACAACCAGATCTCTAAGCTTAACATGGACCACCTAGTGGTGGTTGTGGAATTGATTCCTTGAATATTACTCCACCTCAAGCTCTTATAATCCATCTATCAATACTGTATACCTAAGATCTACCCTGACTAGCCATAGAAGATCCATGACCATGACACTACTTTTTTCGTAGAGGTTTGTCCATAGACTAACCACCATTTTTCATGCACTGTTTTGGAAAATCAAACACTATGTGACCCCACCCATTTATATAATAAAAAAACCCATCTATCGAATTATTGGATCCCTATACTATTAATCCTTTAGATTGGGCACTCTTACATTAATACCTCATGTGCCAAGAACCTGAAGATTGATGTCTTCAGGAAGCAACATATGACTCTGCTCTACATTTTCCAGTACTAGCACCAGCTCCCCAACACTCATTTTCTAGATCTCTGTCACCAAGAATCTCTATATAATCCAAACATAATTTAGAATTCATAAAGATACCACACTAGATCCAATGTCCTCATAGTGGGAATGTTTAAACTTACACACTCATAAGTATCCATGTTTCACTATATCGAGAGAGTAGCATGTGAGGTCGGTGAGCCTTAATGCACAATCTAAAATATTCACATTACTCTAATACAACTTCAAGAGATATTAAATATTTTAGGAGCACAAGTTCAAAGGATATAACTCATAATAGAAAAAAAGATCAAAATATATCTACGTGAGACTCATCACATCATGGGTATAGGCGAATAGACCCCACTAGTATTCTTCCACTCCATGAAGAAGGGTGGTCGCAAGTGAAACCATGTGATTGGTTGGGGTCTTCATGAGATAGAGTACTTGAACCATTGAAACAATATAATACTCTATTACTTTAGGTACTGTATCACCGTGAAACCTAAGCTCTCTCTATTGCTAAAACTCATGAAACACATGTATCTTATAGTAATTATTGCCCTATCCCACTAGAATAATCATCTTATCAACATATTGGTGAAAATTTTCCTGAACTGCTGGAGGTGATTCTACATGACTCTCATCAGGTAGAAGTACTAATCTCTTATTTCTTGGAGGTAAAACCTTAGGAATTGTCCCTTGAAATGAAGCCTCATCACTTAACAAGTCATTATCATAACCCTATCTCAGAATCATAACAGGATGATATCATGGTAGGATCTTGAATGTTAAAAATATAGACCACGGTTAGATGAGAATATCTAGCAAGATGACTGAAGAATTACATGGAAGTCAAAGACTTATTCCTATATGATTCTTAAACCACTGGTTCCCCTACAACTAGTGGTTTAGCATGAAAAGTTGAAAAGTAGGTGATCAGAGTCTTGGTGTATTGATATGTCAACTACCATACCATCATTGGGTTCTAAATCCTAAAATATGAACTCGATACACCTTTACACAGTTTCCCTAAGTTCCCAAACCAATCCTCACAACAAATATAATGCCAATCACCATCCCTAGGATATAATTCTATGATACTACACTATCATGAACCAACCCATTGGTCCTCCTCTTGGACTTGTAGTAAGTTAAGTGTGACACCCTAAGTCTATCGCCAATAGGCTAGGGTTAGAGACAAGAACCAAGTAGTAATATCTCACAAATAGAATGCCTTATCCTAATGAACCTATACACAGTCACACCTCCAAATACATCAGAACCATATAAAATAAAAGACATTATTAACCCAAGATGAAATAAATTCATGTAATAAACTCTAAAATTAATAGAGTGTAATAATATAAATATAACCAAGGCATGAAGTTGATAAAATATAGAATAAACAAGAAATAAAGGAGTCCCAACCTAATAGATTATGTGAAGGAATATTCCTACTCATTATCACTAAAATTGATCATTACCTATGATCATTGTCTCCCTATACCACTAAGATTCACAAACACCGGGCCCACCAAGGTCACCATAACTTCCTACTATCTGTATAAGACATGAAACATACAAGAAAATACTATATATGGGTGAGTATATACATACCCAATAAAATGACCTAAATAACCAAGTGGGAGGAAATAAAATTTAAAATTAAACTCAACTTATAAGATAATAAGGGGGAAAGAAACCTAACAAAATATATTCACAAAAAAGTAGCTAAATAAAGAGAGATAGATTGAAAGAGGAGGATCTCAATATTCATAAATAGATAAAGATTATGAGTCTATCTATAAATACAAATTCTAGTGTTTTCTTGATGCTAGTAGCCCAACATAAACCTCACTAGATATGAGAGACCCATGCCTCATCGATGTAATTTCATGAACAAGGGGGTCCCAACCTCTAGAGGGTAGAGGACCCGTGCCTCATATGTGGCCGATGGATAAAGAGAATAACCACTCCCAAAGGTGTGTATTGGGGGGGGGGTGGTTGAAAATCATATTTATAGAAGAAATGGGGGAACCACACCCTGACCTATGTGTGTCTTTATGGGGGGGGGGGTTCAACATCATTATTACTCTACAGATCACACTCAATTCATAACATTAACTAACCATGATAGAAAGAGTTATATGATCATGCCACATCATGTCATATCTCTGATGTCATAAAAAGGTGACCATCACGTTCAATTCGTAATTTAATGTTTGAAGGACCACTCTTGGGTCTGATCCCGAGTCTTGAGGAGGGAGATATGAGAGGTCGAACTTTCTCAAAAAAGTACATGGTGTATCCCTTGGTGTAGAATGGGTGTACTCCAAATATCGATACTACCCATGCCCTTATTCTCTGCTCGGTGTGTAAAGTTTCACATACATGATATGTTCTACATGGAGCATGATGTGTGGAACACCTTGGGGTACTATGTGTGTACTCAATGTACATTCCTCGACTGGCTAGGTAGTGTCACATGATGTGTGGTCCCACCACACAATTGTGTGATATTTAACTTTTTATAAAACCCTAGAAGTTGTAAAAGGATAACCACACAACATGTGTTCTTCCAGAAGACATGATGTGTGGTCAGGAATTTTGAACCAGAAAATCTTCTTCCCCAAAGCATCTTAATTCCATTGATTCCATCTCCATTCCCACATGGATCTCTATATATGGATGAAATCTTGAGGGAAACTCATCGGATCATTGATATGTGACCTTAAATGATCAAAAATTAGATTTTCCATGCACTAATGCAAAGATGGTCATGCTTATATCAAAATCCCAGGGTCTGATACTTTTTATTTACTATGATAGTACACTATGGATCAACACTACTTCAACAATTTTTTTTTCTATCATCATACCAAAAATCCAATATGAATCTGGGGTTCAATTATGCCTCTAACTAGATTGAACATCGAATCTTTGGGCTACTATAGGCTGATGATGAAGATGTGATGAAAAGAGGGAGATAGAAAAAATTAAAAATATGAAATATTGATTGTCCATAGTGAACAATAACTTCGATCATATTTATGAAAAAATAATAAAAGAAGTTTAAATATAGAAAAAAAAATATTATCAGGGGTCAAAGAAATAAATAAATTTATAGAACCGTGATTTAACAAGGTAGAAGCTAAATTCAAAAAAGATAAATAATCCATGCGTAAAATATAAAATAAAGGGGAAATAATCTATTAATAAAAAATCCCTACCTCTCCATTGAGTTAATATTTTATGAATAATGGTTTTACGGGTTCCACATCGATATCGATTATGAGTTCCAATGAATTCAATCATTGATCCATGGGTATAACTTGTTGATTCATCGAATATCCTATCAACAGTGGGTCTCTCAATCTCTAGGGTTATGTGGATAACCCTAAATAATTTCCATAAAATGGATTATAATGATTTTTTCTAGGTTTATGAATTAATTTAGACAAATAAATAAATAAATAAATTTAATTATTGTATTTCATCTAACAACTACCTGTGACTGAACATTGACCAAAGGTTCGATGTGATTAGACCTTATATTATTCCTAGTGTAAAACTAACATTATGAATCCAATGGTTGTCCCATAGTTTTCATCATATACATCAATAAATAAGAAAAAAATTATTTATAAGAATATTCTCGCAGATGGTTTAATATATATATATATATATATATATATATATATATATTTAATATATCACTTTCGGGGTCCCGTGACACCCATAACACCATTCAAACTCTAAAGAAAAACCTAGATATATATAGATATTTCTAAAGGTTACAAACACCAAAACTAGAGTTGTTACATTCTACCGACCATTAAGGTTTTTCCCCAAAAATAAAAATCTTACTAACAATGGTGGGCGTACTAACCCCACATGCATCTCTTATGATCCCAAAATCTATCTTATAGGTTTTCATTCTACCAATGGACTCACACTAGTGGGATAATTCACCCATGAAGGATCCTATAATATTGATCCCTGATGGAAAATAAGTACTCTAATATGGTTCCTTCATCCTTGATACCTAACTTTCCCCATCCCATAACATGCAATGGTTTATGCACGTATCTCTTAAGCTACGACACGTTGTAGGTTTCAATCACCTAGTTCAACTGTGGGGGTAAGTACATGCGGTAAAAAACCTCAATAACCCTATAAAGGACCTGAAACAAACTGATAAACCTTTTGGATAGCTTTTTACCATGAAAAAACCTCTATAAACCTCATCATAGTGATACCTTTAGAAACACCTGGTCTCTTTTCTCAAACTCCAAGCGTCTACGATGTTTTCATAACATCTATATTGACTATGAGCGATCTTCATTCACTTATATATCACCTTACCTTTCTCCATATTTTCCTATAATATCTCCGATCCTATAAGATATGACCCCTATCTCCATCTAATACAAGGGTTATGTGTAAGGTCTCTCGTATAGATCTTCAAATGGTTTCATGCTGATTGTGGAGTGATAAATATTATTATAAGAAAAGTACTCCATTGGAAAGTGATCCTACCAACTCCAATTTAAGTATAACATATAGGATCTCATTATATCCTCCAAAAAATGGATGGTTCATTATATTTGGCCATCTATATAGGGAAGTGATTCCGTGGTCATTTGTAAATGTGTCCCAAAATACCCCTGTAAAGTTATTCTCAACCATGATTATGAAAACCCATATTTTAATATACCATAATTCAAAATTTATTACATAAAGGTACACATAATACAATACCAAATGCTCATTATTCCTATTAACTTTGGGAAATTAGGTATATATAAAAATAACATGAAACATGGGTGAATAAACATTATTTAAAAACACCACAACATGCCCTTAAAATTACATTGCTCTTCTAAAACTACATGGGATAACCCGAGGGAATACACTAGAAATCACTGAGCTATAAACCCAGTAATGAAACAATCAAAGAAAAAAATAAGTTAATGAAGTACATGTGATATAAGAGTCATATCAACGTATCATAATAGGGGTGAGAATCATAAACTTGAACATCAAAGCGTGATATAAGATGATAACATAAAGTCAATATATGAATGTGAAAACAACATGAAACATGACATCATAAACATAAGTCAAGGATAATTGTTGAGATGTCATAACATAGTGTTATTAAGATAACCTACCTTGTACTATACATGGTATATCATGTGATAAAAACATTACTCAATGCATTGGAGGTCTATATAATTGTAGGCCCACCCATCACATCTATATCATGTACATTTATAAGTACGCCACATAGATCAAACAACATAAGGATGTATTTCATAACTTTTAATCCCATGATTAAGGAGTGTGATTTAAATACGTGGAATTAAAAAATAAATTATGTATTGGAATATCTAAGGGAATATATTTGTGTGGAAATGGGGATGGGTATTCACAACACCAATGTTTGGAATGAAAAAACATAGGATAATTTCGAAAACATAATTGGGGTACATAAAGACTCATTGAAAGTTATAATGATAGTGAAATGGGTCTATAATAACTTTTAAATTATATGTTTAGTGTGGTGGATGTGTAAAAACATATCCCAACATGAAAAATTAGAAAGCAGAATTCATAATATAAATAAGGTGCCTGAATAAAGAGGAGAAAGAGAAGACCCCTTTCTTTGGGGCGGCACTTCTAAAATCGTGGGTGGATATTCTTAATACATTGAGGAAACCTTGGGAGAGATTTATAGTGGAAAATTTAGAGTAAATTCATTCTCAAAGGGTTTTAAGTGAAGATTAATGGGAGGATAAGTGGGTTTTTATAGAAGACAATAAGTTAACTCTTTATTAATGTATAAACTTTGGTTTTGTAATCTTTGATGAATTAATCCAAACCATAAACCATAAAATTATTATTACCAATTTTTCTTCCAAATTGGAGTGTTTTTTTTAATTTATAAGTATAATAACTGAACTCATTAATATAATAACCTTGGTGATGTGAAAATTAGTAATGTTTATAAAAAATTGATTTTAAAACCTTAAAATATAATATAGGTTTTGGAGGATTCATTAAGGGTTTATAAAATTAATAAAATAACTTCAAAAATAAATTATTTTAAATAGGAAAAATAATTTTGGCTTTCGATACCATTTATAGTATTTATTACTTCAATTTTGAGTTTTATGATGTCAAAATACAAATCATATATTTATACCTTATTTAATTTTTACCCAAAAATTCAAATGTATTAGAAAATTATGAAGAATTCAATATTAGCTAATTTCAAAAAGATTATTTCAAATAAAAAAAATATTTATTTTATCAAAATAATTATTTTAGTATGAAAATGCACAATTTTAAATAAAAAATACCCATTTATAAAAAAATATGAGTTTTTATGACGATGATAGTTTCTAATCCTTAAAAAAATTACATTTTAATTCATAAAATTATATTACAATTTATATTTAAAATTAATATTATTTAATAGGAATATTTTATCAAAATAAAATTTATTTAAAAAACTATTTTATTATTCAAAAATAGTGTCTTTATTAAAACTATATATTTCCCAAAAATATAACTTGTGTTTCATCGTATAAAAATATAATTTTTATCAAAATCATTATTTAATAATTTATAAAGAAATAATAAAAAGGATAATATAATTATTATTTATTTATAAAAAAATAAAAATAATCATACATCTAGGTTCTAGATACATAAACCCGTATTACAACAGAATATTCACTAAGTGTAAGGTGTACACTGGTGATTATTTCTTGGGGTGGTTTGACCAACACATTTTGGGACATGATATTGATAAGATTGAACATATATAGTAAATGGTTTCACTTGGGCATTAGTTTTGGAATATCAACTTAGGATTTGTCAATGTAAAATTCTAATGATGCGATCTCCCTTGAAAGCTATGATAAATGGGCTTCATAGGGTACAATCCAACTGGTCGAGAACATCGCTTCTTTCATCTGAGTTAATTGGATTTATCATAACCTGTTATATATACTAATCATAAAGAACACTATATAAAGAATATATTATCAATGATTATAATTATTTAATGGTCTTTTAAATATGTTAGGATATAACTTATAATGGTCTAGAATAACAAAATTATCACATTTTTTTTCAATAATTTCATTTCTTAATAATGCATTTATTTAATTAAAAAGGTAATTTAATTTATAAAACATCATTTCATTAAATTTTTCCAGAATTCAAAAATTTCACCCAAAAATTTTTATTTAATACCATAAAATATATTAGGGTGCCTTTTTTCATCACCTATTCTGTTTTGAAAGTTTCTTCCTAAAACTTGTGGTTTCTCCATAGTACTTTCACCAGGAGAGTTTTATTATTTCATAGAACTTTATCTATATGATCTAAGATCTTTATTGAATGATACTTATATGTAAGATCATTATCAAATGGTACCAAATCTAGATTTAGTGCATGTTAGGGGTCTAGTATGTAATTATTTAAGAGGGATACATAGAACACATCATGTAGTTGAGATATGTTAGGTGGGAGTGCAAGTTGATAGGTCACAACTCTGATGTGATCAAGGATCTGAGAGGTGCTGATGTATATTGGAATAAGATTTTCCTTCTTATTAATCATCATGAATTTATTACATGGTGATATAAAAAAGAAACAATTTATCTCCAACCTCAAAATACATGTCTCTTTGAGGATTTGTTTCATATATTTTTTTCAACATTGTGCAGATTTCATATGATATTGAATTTTTTAACCTTCTCTGTCATCACTTGGACACAATCATGTCCCATTTGCTTCCACTCTCCAAGTTTATCCCAGAACGTTGGAGTCAAAAAAAAACTTCCCATATAGAGCTTCATAAGGTGCCATTTGAACTATAGAATGTAAAATGTTATATGATAACTCAACTAGAAGAAGGTGTTGATCCAAAAATACTTCTAAATCCATTGAGTATGATCTTAATATTTCCTCTATTGTTTGAATGGTTCACTTAGACTTACTATCCATATAAGGGTGATAAGAAGTAATAAAACTTATCTCCATATCCAATGCTTTCTGAAGGGTTCTGTAGAACCTCGAGGAAAACCTCAGATCTCAATCAGATATAATGAAGAGTGGTCCTCCATGCAGTCTTACCACTTATCTTATGAATATCTCATAAAATTTATCAAGAGAGAAATTTTACTTAATAGAAATGAAATTAATTGACTTTGTAAGGAGATCAACTACCACCCATAAAGAGTTTTTACCTTTAAATGTCATGGGGACTCCTATGATGAAATCCATGGCCATGTTTTTACATTTTCATATTGGTATGGGAAATGGTTTCATTATACCCTTTAACTTTTTTTATCCTAGACTTATTAGTATACCTAGAATCAAGAGACAAATCATACAATAGCCCTCTTCATGTTATCTGACCAGATGTTTTACTTCATATATCTACGCATCTTAGTTCTTCTAAGATGAGTAGATAATGATGAGATATTCACATCATCCATAAGTTCCAAATTTAGTTTGGGTTTTTATAGGATACATATCTGGGTTCTAAACCTTATAACTCTATGTTTAGAATAGATGACCTCTGGAATATTCACTACCTTTTTATATAGTACCTAATTATCTTTATGGTGCTTCTTGATCCTCTCAATAATAGAAGTTATTTTATCAAGGTATGTTAAAGTTCCTTTTTTACTCCCATTTCCATCCTTTTCATGTCCATAAAGACTATATCCCTTGAAATCATTATCATGGATAGGGTTTCGAGATCCTTTATACTCATAGAATATGCCACTTTTTTCACCTTACCAAGTCTATAATGTATTGTAAAATAATAATCCTTGATCATATTTAACCACCTTATTGGAAACATATTGAGATCCTTTTTTTGAATATATACTTGAGTCTTTTATGATTCATATATATGTCACAATTCTTCCCATAGAGGTAATTTTGCTAAATATTTAACTCAAAGATCAATATGGAAAATTGTGGATCATGTGCTTAGTAGTTATTATCATGGATCTTTAATTGGTATGTGGCATAGGCTATCACTTTTTTATCTTGCATGAGTACACAATCTAAGATCTTTTTGGATGCATTGCTGTAGATCAAAAATCCTTCCCTACTGGTGGGTAATGTGTTTACATGTACAGTGATTATCCTCTTCTTTAAATATTTAAATATCTCATCACATTTATAAGTCTAGAAAAACATTAATCCCTTTTGAGTTATATTTGTTATAGGGATTTAAGATCATGATAATTTTTTCAAAAATCAATGATAGTACCCAGCTAATCCACAAAATCTATGGATTTATATAAAAAATATTGGTATGCACCATCATTCAATTGATTATATTTTTTAATGATACATAAATATCCCTTTTATGGTGATAAAATTAACTAGTAATGTTACATGCTCTATCCTTAACTCACATTTATTGTACTTCTAATAAAAATTTTATTTTCAAACGTTCCTCGACACAACATTCAAATGCTCTTTATGGTCATCCTTTCTTTTGGACTAGATAAGAAATTAATCTATAAAGACTATCAAAAATTCATTAAGGTAATATGTAAAGTCTCTATTCATAAATTCCACAAAGTTTGATAGATATTTTTTGAGTATAAATGAAATCACTATGAAATCATAGTTCCCTTACCTTGTATAAAAATCTTTCTTGGGGATATCATCCTTCTTTACCTTTACTTAATAATATGATGATTGAAGATCAACCTTAGATAATTAATAGATCTATGTAGCTAATCAAACAATTCATAAATACATGGTACAAGATACTTGTATTTTATCATGATCTTGTTGAGATCATGAAAATTAATATAGAGGTGCATTTACCCATCCTTCTTCTTGACTAAGAGGACTAGTGTACCCCATAGTGAAACACTTGGGAATATAAACCCTTTATCTAGATTCTCTTATAGTTTATTATTCAACTCCTAAAGTTTAGCAATGGAAATTATATATGGAGTCTTGGGTATCAGAAAATCTCTAGGTATATGATCGACTGAGAACTCAACCTCATAGCTCTGTGGATGACCATAAAATTCTTTAGAAAACACATCAATATATTCCCTTATAATGGTCATGTCAACAAGGATAATATTTTCCATAGTATTAATAATTTGTGCTAGATATTATTTCTTGTGGCATCCTGACTTTTTATAACATAAACTTTCATTACATTACACAAAACTGAGGATCTTTAAGGTTTAGTGTCTTGGAAACCAGGAACATAATACATGAAAACAACATAAAACATTCTTCTTAAACACTTTAAAGGCTTCTCCTTAAGTTCATCCTAGGTTCATTACTGCATCTCATAACCTGGGGACATACATCAAAAGAAAGGGTGAGAAGAAGGCCCAGTAAGGGAAACAAGAGAAACATTTTACATGTGAACTTGAGATACTTCAATAAGGTCATGAAAAGAAATTTAAGGCATGAGAAAGAAATCATGAGGCATATCATAATAAAAATAACATTTTTCATAACTTGAAGATGTGGCTAGAACATTTTACATGTGAACTTGAGATACTTCAATAAGGTCATGAAAAGAACTTTAAGGCATGAGAAAGAAATCATGAGGCATATCATAATAAAAATAACATTTTTCATAACTTGAAGATGTGGCTACAACATTTTACATGTGAACCTGAGATACTTCAATAAGGTCATGAAAAGAACTTTAAGGCATGAGAAAGAAATCATGAGGCATATCATAATAAAAATAAATTTTTTCATAACTTGAAGATGTGGCTACAACATTTTACAAATACAATAATTTCGGTTTCACCAAGGTCCATCCCCAAGGTGTCAATAAAAATTACCAAGGTTATTCACCAAGGTATCAGTCTAAATGGTCATCTCTAGAGATTAAGTCTTTACCCAATGCATTGGAGCGCTATCAGGGCGCACCCATAAATTTGACTTTGTTATAATGTGAGCCACATATATCATCATCAATAATTTCATAAACAACCCATATAGAATAAAAGAAATGGGTTTCATTTCATAATCATAACGTTTTAAAAACTGCTTCAAAGACATGATCTTTGTGTCACTTTAAAACCCACAGAAAAGGAAGGTGGGTCTCATGTATGTAAATACCAGAATTTAAAATAGAACATTTTGGTATATATGTGAATACCCCTTTAGAAGAAAGATATTTGAGTATTCACTTAATAAAATAACAGAACTTTAGAAAAAGAGAGAGACATTTTGAGACGGAAATTCTGCAGCATAACGACTATGTTATGAGGTTTTAGAAAACATTGAAAAGAGAGGGGACATGGGTCAAACAATCATAAATGACCCATAAAACAGTATAGGTACCAAATATGAAGAATATATGAACATGGTAATGAAATTTTAAGGACATACCATTTGAAATGAAAAAAACATGGAAGGAAGACAAAAATTAGATTTCTCTTATTAAAATTCAGCAGCCTAACGGCGTCACTTAAAGTTAAAAAAAATGAATTTAAAAGATCAAATAGGGTCCCTCATCATATGAACATAAGAGTTCAGAAGGATAGATATAGATAACATACCCCAACATAATAAAAAGGAACTTGAAAGACTTGACATGAAAGTCGAACTTTGAAAAATGAGAAGGGTGAAAGAATCTCTTAAAAATTCGGCAGCCTAACAGCGCCACTTAAACATTATTAAAACGAATTGATGAGAGAAAGAGGGGGTATCTCATCATATGAACATGAAAAGTGCAGTAATATGAATAAAGAAGAAAATACTCCAACATAAGAACATGGAGAATAAAAGGAATGACATAAAAGAGATTGCTTGAAAAGAAAGAGAGAGGTCAGATCTCTTACCTTAAAACGTAACTCTTAAAACTCAAAGGTTTGGACCTTGAGGGATTGGGGGAACCTTGGGAGGACTCATTGGGAGGTAATGAGACCAGAACTTCGTTGAGGATGGTTTTAGAGTCTAATGGATGAGAGGAGGGATTTGTATTTATAGGGAAAGTGAGGGGACAAGGCATTAATGGCCAAGGGACACCGCATTGGTGGTTTTGGAAAAACCATGGGATTGCCCATGGTATTCGCCCATGGTATTGGACACTTGGGACACCTCACACAATAATTCATCCCCTTTATTCGACCATCCCTTAAAATATCTCATGAAATCATCATGACATAGTTATGATGTCATTTAACATACCGAAACCCTAAAACTGCATTTTTACTATTCACTAAAAATTCATCTTTCTCAGAAAAATCACAAAAAATTACCATAACATAATATCGATTCTTTGAGTTCAAAAATAAATTTCATTTTATAAAAATAATTTTCGAAATATTTTTAATTAAATTTTTAAATAAAAAACACTATTCACCCGAAAAAACTAATACTTGATTAATAATTTATGAAACCGTTATTTAACCATTTTATTGGATCACATTACATAATCAAGGTGTCTAAATTATATTAAAGCTTTCTTTAAATGAGATTACTAATCCATTTTGTCACATTACTAATCCTAAGCATAAAATCACTATTCATAATTTACTATTCATCAAAAATTAAGTTTATCTTATTAGACTCCAAATTCCTTAATGAACACTTTTGCAGAAGACCATTTTTTGAAAATCATTACACATCATTAGTTGTTTAAGGTTTACATAAATATTTTAAAATATCCATTTTTCAAAATTCATTAATAAAATACATCCTAAAGTTATCCGGACATTTGAAATTTTACAAACATCACTAAAGGAAGAAATCTCAACTTATTCATCCCAAAGGATTACACAAAGAAGCTACGGTCTCGTCACATAGCCCCTTATATCACCAGAATATGACCTAAGTGTAAGGTGTGCTATGGTGATAGAATATGAGGGAGGCTCAGATAACATTTCCCTAGTAGTAATCTCTACTAACATGAACTTCTCCCGCAAGCGTTTCTGTTCAAGCTTGACACGCTAGAGTTCGGCTTGGTCTTGGTCCAAAGCGAAGCCCAAAGATGCCACCTCCTTCACAAGCTCTGATAAGTGGGCTTCATAAGGTTCGAGTCTACTGGATGAAGCAATCGACTCCTCTTTCTTCATTAACCATTAACATCTCTATTAAATCGTTAAGAGGAAGTTAATATAATATTTAAAAAGTTTGGGTCGTTACATTCTTCCCCCCTTAAGAAATTTCGTCCCCGAAATTTTATACTTGAGGCCTAGTTGAAAAGGTGAGGGTACTTTTGCTTCATTGTTTCCTCAGGCTCCCAAGTCGCTTCTTCATATTTATGATTCCTCCACAACACTTTCACAAGGTGGGTAGTCTTTTTTCGTAGAACCTTGTCTCTACGGTCTAACATCTCCACTGGCTGCTCCTCATAAGAGAGGTCATGTTCTAGTTGTACCACTTTTGGGTTCAGTACATGCGAAGGGTCAGGTATGTAATTCATCAAGAGAGATACATGGAAGAAATCATGAACTTGAGCTAGGTTCGGTGGAAGTTCTAGACGATATGCCACTGTTTCTATGCAATCAAGGATTTCATAGGGTCCAATGTACCTAGGGCTGAGCTTCCCTTTCTTACCAAACCGCATGACTCTCTTCCATGGAGAAATTCGAAGGAAGACTTTGTCGCCAACACCAAACTCCAAGTCCCTTCGATGGTTGTCAACATAGCTCTTCTGCCGACTCTGAGCAGCCTTTATGTGTTGTTGGATGGAATGAACCTGTTCTGTCATCTCTTGCACAAGATCAGGCCCAAGAATCTTTCTCTCCCCAGTTTCATCCCAACAAGTAGGAGTTCTACACCACTTTCCATACAGAGATTCATAGGGTGCCATCTGAATACTCGAATGGAAGCTGTTGTTATAGGAACTCAACTAATGGGAGGTGTTGATCCCATCCACCTTTAAATTCCATTGAGCATAATCTCAGCATGTCTTCGAGTGTCTGAATAGTCCTTTCAGATTGGCCATCAGTTTGAGGATGATAGGCCGTACTAAAATTCAATTCAGGATTCAGAGCATGTTGAAGACTTCTCCAGAATTTTGGCGTGAATCTTGGATCACGATTAGACACGATGGATAATGGAACCCCATGAAGCCTTACCACTTCCTTTACGTATATCTTGCCAAGTTGATCCAGAGAGAAATCTTCCCGAATAGATATAAAATGGGTGGTCTTGGTGAGACGATCCATAATAACCCATATCGCATTGTTTCCTTTGGATGTTTTCTGGAGACCAGTTACAAAGTCCATAGTGATATTATCCCACGTCCATACTGGTATGGGTAGTGGTTGTAATACCCCCTTAGAAAGTTGTCGTTATGCCTTTACTTGTTGACACACCAGGAACCTTGTAGTGTAATCAGCAATCTCCCTCTTCATGTTATCCCACCAATAATGATCACGAAGGTCTCTATACATTTTAGTGCTTCCCGGATGTATAGAGAAAGTAGAGATATGATATTCATCCATCAGTTCTTTCTTTATCTCCAGAATAGATGGAACACATAGTCTTGTATGAAATTTCAATACACCTTCTTGATCAATATTGAAATTAGAGAACTTCCCATCCTTTACAGCCTCAAACTTCTCCTGCAGCAAAGGATCTTTTTTTGAGCCTTCTTGATCTTCTCTAGTAATGATGGTGGAGAAATAATTTGGGATAAGGTTGATGATGTCCCTTCCCTTACAATTCCCATGTCCAGTTTTACTAATTCTTTAATCAAGGGATCTCCTAGTATCCTCATTATTGCTAGAAAAATAGGATCATTCCTGCTTAACGCATCCGCGACTTTGTTTGCTCTTTCAGGGTGATAATGAATTGAACAATCATAGTCTTTAATAAGCTCCAACAATCTCCTTTGTCTCATGTTCAATTATTTATGTGTGGAAATATACTTTAAACTTTGTTGGTCGATGTATATATCACATTTCTCCCCATAAAGATAGTGCCTCCATATCTTTAGAGCAAAAACAACTGCCGCTAGCTCTAGATCATGCGTAGGATAATTCTTCTCATGAATCTTCAACTGTCGAGATGCATATAAAATTACCTTGTCATTCTACATGAGGACGCACCCAAGCTCTTTCAGAGATGCATCGCTAAAAATAACGAATCCTTCTTCGATAGAGGGTAGTGTTAACACAGGTGCAGTTACTAGTCTCTTCTTTAGCTCTTGGAAACTTTCCTCACATTCTTTTGTCTAGATGAACTTAACCCCTTTTCGAGTCAACTTGGTTAGTGGATTAGAAAGCCGTGAAGAGTTTTTCACAAACCTCCTATAATTTCCTGCTAAACCAAGGAAACTACGAATCTTAGTTACTATTGTGGGTTGAGGCCACTCCTCCATAACCATTGTCTTTACAGGGTCAACCAAGATTCCTTTATTGGTTACGATGTGCCCCAAGAAAGCCACTTTTTGTAACCAAAAATCACACTTGATGAACTTTCCAAAGAGCCTCTGCTTCCACAGAGTTTTAAAAATAACCCTCATATGATCTTCATGCTCCTCATGACTTTTTGAATATATCAAAATATCATCAATAAAAAATACCACAAAGTTATCAAGCTAGTCCTTAAAGACTCTATTCATTAAATCCATGAAAATATCAGGAGAATTAGTCAAGTCGAAGGGCATAATAGTAAACTCATAATGCCTATATCTTGATCGGAAGGCAGTCTTTGGAATATCTTCCTTCTTCACCCTCAGTTGATGATAACCAGATCGAAGGTCAATATTGGAGAAGAATTGAGCCCCACGAAGTTGGTCAAATAAATCATCAATTCTTGGAAGAGGGTATCTGTTCTTCACTATGATCCCGTTCAGTTCTATATAATCAATGCATAGCCGCATTGATCCATCCTTCTTCTTCACAAAGAGAACTGGTGCTCCCCAAGGAGACACACTCGGTCGGATAAACCCCTTCTCCAACAAGTCTTGGAGTTGTTTCTTTAAATCTTCTAGCTCCACATTTTCCATTCTATACGGGGTATTTGATATCGGTTGAGATCCAGGTATGAGTTCAATGGAGAAATCTACCTCTCTTTTTGGGGGAGGTCCAGATAACTCCTTAGGAAATACATCCATGTATTCTTGAACAATAAGGACATCTTCTATTTGTATATTCCATTTTCCCTCTTCATCATCACCGATTAACATCACAAAGAAAGCTATAGGAGGTGCTTCTAGATAGGGATCAGTTCGGGATATCTCTCCTTGGAAGATAATTGTAGGTCGTTCATTCAAGACTACTGAGATTTCCTTACTTCTACATTTGATCTTAGCATTATACTTTGAGAGCCAGTCCATCCCTAGTATAATGTCGAATTCCAACATGGGAATGACTACTATATTTGAGAAAAGATTGTGCTCACTGAAGTAAACACTAGAGTCTCTAAACACTGTTGATGCATGGATAACCCCACTTGGAGTATTGACTGACAATTCTACCTCAAGCAGTTCAGGGATTGATTCTATATTCTTTGCAAACTTGGAGGAAATAAAGGAATGTGTAGAACCAGAATCAAACAAAGTACTTTCTAGTTTTGAGAGGACAACAAGAGTACCTGCTACCACGTCATTTAGAACTTCAACTTCAGTTGTTGTGATAGAAAAAACATGACCTTGCTCTCTTGGCCTTTGCTGAGGTTGATGGTGATTCCCCTCCACTACCCTCAGATTTGGACAGTGATTAGCAAAGTGCCCAAGCTGTCCACACTTGAAGCATTTGACTTCAGGTAGGGATGGAACCATCTTTCCTCTGTCGTTATTGTTGGAAAGTTGAGGCTTCACCTCACTATGACAATTCCGAGCAATATGGCCTTCTCTTCCACACTTGTAGCACTTGCCACTTCTGATCAAGTAGTTACCCGGATGCTTCTTCGCACATTTGTTACATGTGGTAAGTTGCATTTTCTTTCCACCTCTTCACTGATAAAAAGTCTTCCCTAGACTGGGCTCCAACGATCACTTCTTTTCATTTGATTTATGAGACCACTGGTCTCACCAAACTATAGCTCGACATTCATTGCACTCCGCACGATCTCCTCATAGATATCGTAGTCCTGGTTGGCTAGATTCTCCCACAGATGAGGTCTCAGTCCACCGAAAAATCTGTCAACCTTCCCACTTGGATCCATGACAAAGCTAGAGGTATATCGTGAGAGTCGGGTGAAGTTCATCTCATAGCTTCCGACAGGTTCGTTCTCCTTCTGCTTCAGCTCGTGAAACTCTTTCTCCATTCTCATTCTCATGGAACGAGAGAAATACTTATTAAAGAATATTCCCCAGAACTCTTCCCACTCCATAGCTTCCATCTCTCCTCATGGCTTCGTGTTTTTGATCAGTGACCACCACTGATCAGCTTCTACCTCTAGGCGGTAAACAGCAAGGGTGACTTTTTTCTTGTTCCGAACAATAAAGTACAGAAATGATATTTTCAATGGAGCTTATCCATTATTCCGCAACCAATGGTTCAGTATATCCACTGAATGTTGGTGGCCATTGACGCATGAAGGACTCAACAGAGTGTTGTTCCCTTCATGGTGAGGTCGGCCTCTCAGCTTGATTCAAGTTATTACTCATAACATGAGTCATTTGGTTCATCATTTTCATGAATGTTTCCATTCCGGCTTCCATCGGAGGACCGTCAGCACATGGTGCATTGCGGTCACCATCTGCACGGTTCCTCCTATTGCCCGCCATTTTCTAAAAGGATAAAACCTTAGTGAGAAACTTCTTTCATTTATGAATATTTTAACTAAGACTTCATGATTATACAATTACATTTCTCTATAATTCTTTCATAATGATTCATAAAAAGCTTGTAATTAACCAAATATATCCACTGGGAGTGTCATAATGAAGAGTGTAACAAGGCCCGTTATCGTGCACCAGTTCCCATTAGAGTCTAGCTCAAAGCGGTGTTTTCGGGTTTTACCCCTATGTACATCTGTTCCAGAGCCTCCTCTACCTGCTCGTATCCAGACAGGGATGTATTTGTCTGATAAACCACTTACTCAATACTTACCAAAATACTAGGAAGTTTTCCTATATTTAAACTTTTCTATAGGGTTCTTCCTAAAGTTTTTATATCCTAATTTCCACAAATAACTAAACCTCCCTCTGATACCAACTGTGGCATCCCGCCTTTTTATAACATAAAATTTCATTACATTACACAAAACTGAGGATCTTTAAGGTTTAGTGTCTTGGAAACCAGGAACATAATACATGAAAACAACATAAAACATTCTTCTTAAACACTTGAAAGGCTTCCCCTTTAGTTCATCCTAGGTTCATTGCTGCATCTCCTAACCTGGGGACATACATCAAAAGAAAGGGTGAGCAGAAGGCCCAGTAAGGGAAAGAAGAGAAACATTTTACATGTGAACTTGAGATACTTCAATAAGGTCATGAAAAGAACTTTAAGGCATGAGAAAGAAATCACGAGGCATATCATAATAAAAATAACATTTTTCATAACTTGAAGATGTGGCTACAACATTTTACATGTGAACTTGAGATACTTCAATAAGGTCATGAAAAGAACTTTAAGGCATGAGAAAGAAATCATGAGGCATATCATAATAAAAATAACATTTTTCATAACTTGAAGATGTGGCTATAATATTTTACATGTGAACTTGAGATACTTCAATAAGGTCATGAAAAGAACTTTAAGGCATGAGAAAGAAATCACGAGGCATATCATAATAAAAATAAAATTTTTCATAACTTGAAGATGTGGCTACAACATTTTACAAATACAATCATTTCCGTTTCACCAAGGTCCATACCCAAGGTGTCAATAAAAATTACCAAGGTTATTCACCAAGGTATCAGTCTAAATGGTCATCTCTAGAGATTAAGTATTTTCCCAATGCATTGGAGCGCTATTAGGGCGAACCCTTAAATTTGACTTTGTTATCATGTGATCCACATATATCATCATCAATAATTTCATAAAAAACCCATATAGCATAAAACAAATGGGTTTCATTTCACAATCATAACGTTTTAAAAACTGCTTCAAAGACATGATCTTTGTGTCACTTTAAAACCCACAGAAAAGGAAGGTGGGTCTCATGTATGTAAATCCTATAATTTAAAATAGAAAGTTTTGGTATATATGTGAATACCCCTTTAGAAGAAAGAGCTTTGAGTATTCACTTAATAAAATAAAAGAAATTTAGAAAAATAGAGAGACATTTTGAGACGGAAATTCTGCAGCATAACGACTATGTTACAAGGTTTTGGAAAACATTGAAAAGAGAGGGGACATGGGTAAAACAATCATAAATGACCCCTAAAACAGTAGAGGGATATAATATGAAGAATATATGAACATGGTAATGAAATTTTAAGGACATAACATTTGAAATGAAAAAAACATGGAAGGAAGACAAAAATTAGATTTCTCTTATGAAAATTCGGCAGCCTAACGACGTCACTTAAACTTCAACAAAAATGAATTGAAAAGATCAAATAGGGTCCCTAATCATATGAAAATAAGAGTTCAGTATTATAGATATAGATATAATACCCCAACATAATAAAAAATAACTTGAAATACTTGACATGAAAGTAGAACTTTGAAAAATGAGAAGGGTGAAAGAATCCCTTAAAAATTCGGCAGCCTAACAACGCCACTTAAACATTCTTAAAACTAATTGATGAGAGAAAGAGGGGGTATCTCATCATATTAACATGAAAAGGGAAGTAATATGAATATATAATAACATCCTACAACATAATAACATGTATCGTAAAAGGAATGACATAGAAGAGATTGCTTGAAAAGAAAGAGAGAGGTCGGATCCCTTACCTTAAAACATAACTCTTAAAACTCAAAGGTTTGGACCTTGAGGGCTTGGGGGAACCTTGGGAGGACTCCTTGGGAGGTAAGGAGACCAGAACTTCATTGAGGATGGTTTTTGAGTCTAATGTCTGAGAGGAGGGCTTGATATTTATAGGGAAAGTGAGGGGACAAGGCATTAATGGCCAAGGGACACCTCATTAGTGGTTTTGGAAAAACCATGGGCTTGCCCATGGTATTTGCCCATGGTATTGGAAACTTGGGACACCTCGCACAATAATTCATCCCCTTTAGTCGACCATCCCTTAAAATATCTGATGACATCATCATGACACAGTTATGATGTCATTTAACATACCGAAACCCTAAAACTGCATTT
The DNA here is from genome assembly GCA_963277665.1 of Viscum album. NCBI lineage: Eukaryota > Viridiplantae > Streptophyta > Magnoliopsida > Santalales > Viscaceae > Viscum > Viscum album. Next base: position 1,840,966,775 of record OY728132.1, on the reverse strand, counting down.
TTACTATTCACTGAAAATTCATCTTTCTCAGAAAAATCCCAAAAAATTACCATAACATAATATCGCTGCTCTAAGTTCAAAAATAAAGTCCATTTTATAAAAATAATTTTCTAAATATTTTTAATTAAATATTTAAATAAAAAACACTATTCACCCGAAAAAACTAATACTTGATTAATAATTTATGAAACCGTTATTTAACCATTTTATTGAATCACATTACGTAATAAAGGTGTCTAAATTATATTAAAACTTTCTTTAAATGAGATTACTAATCCATTTGGTCACATTACTAATCCTAAGCATAAAATCACTATTCATAATTTACTATTCATCAAAAATTAAGTTGATCTTATTAGACTCCAAATTCCTTGCTGAACACTTTTGCAGAAGACAATTTTTTGAAAATCATTACACATCATTAGTTATTTAAGGTTTACATAAATATTTTAAAATATCCTTCTTTCAAAATTCATCAATAAAATACATCCTAAAGTTATCCGGACATTTGAAATTTCACAAACATCACTAAAGGAAGAAATCTTAATTTATTCACCCCAAAGGATTACACAAAGAAGCTACGGTCTCGTCACATAGCCCCTTATAACACCATCATATGACCTAAGTGTAAGGTGTGATATGGTGAGAGAATCTGAGGGAGGCTCAGATAACATTGCCCTAGTAGTAATCTCTACTAACTTGAACTTCTCCCGCAGGCGTTTCCGTTCAAGCTTGACACGCTGGAGTTCGGCTTGGGCTTGGTCCAAAGCGAAGCCCAAAGATTCCACCTCCTTCCCAAGCTCTGATAAGTGGGCTTCATAAGGTTTGAGTCTACTGGATGAAGCCATCGACTCCTCTTTCTGCATTAACCATTAACATCTCTATTAAATCGTTAAGAGTAAGTTAATATACTATTTAAAAAGTTTGGGTCGTTACATTTCTCATAAGGTAATAATTTTCATTCTTGATATAGTGATACCAAAAAATATTCATCCTCCTCATTTCACTTGTATATAGATAGAGAGAGATTTTCGACATTCATGGTGATTTTATTTTCTCAGAAATTTATGTTTTCTCTATATAAGGAAAGCCATTAAATACCCAGCATATCATAAAATTATGATAAATAGAGTATAATAAGTTTTTATAATAATTTAAACATGAAAATATGGATATGGGAGGAGTTATATACTTAGGATTTAATGATTTCACTAATTTCCATTTTCACTGATAGCTCTACTTGCATGTTTTGAAATGGTGTTTGAATAGTTCTACTAAACATGCATGATGTGAAAGAATGAATATAACTATAGTCACATAGGAAATTTTATGTTCATGAATGGTTTATTAAAATAATTTTCATTATTTAAACATGGTTACAATTATATAATTCATCTACAATTTACATAGCGATGAAATTTTCAAGCTATTAAATACATAAAATGAAGACTATGAACATTAAATGTATTACTCTTAATATAATCCATCCATGATCTATTTACTAAAATTAAATCTTATGGGCCTTTTTTCCCTGAATAATGGTTTATAAAGATCTTATGAATCTAACAAAGCATATTCCTCAGGTGTGTCAGACTAGGTGTGTATTATGGCATTTTTGTTGTGTACTAGGTGATGATTGAGTCAAGCCCAATGTGCCCTTTTTAGGGTTATTACCTCTAGGTAAAACTATTCTAGAGACAAATTCATTTGTATTATCCATATAGGGATATATTTTCTTGGAAAATACTTAATCTATACTTTACCAAAATTTAAGGATGTTTTCCCACCTTTAGTTTTATCCATAAGGACTTCACTAGGGTTTTCTAATCCTAATCCCAAAAACAACTTGATTTTTCTATTATACCAACTATGTCAACCCATATTTTAATACACCTTAATTAATTATTTATTAAATAAAGGTAAAAATACTATAATCTTAAAATATCACTAGGCCTAATTTCTTTGGGAAATTCAATACATAACATAATATCTTGAAAAATAAGTATAGAAACATTATTTAAAAATTCCTCAACATCCCTTTAAATTTCCACTTCTCTTCTAAATCTGCATGGGATAACTTAAAGATTTACATAATAAAGGGGTGAAATATAAATACCATTAAGTTAATAATCAAATACCAACATAAGGTAAAGTAGTACATGTGAATCATTAGTAATATCAAGGTATCATAAGAGGGGTAAGAATCATAAACCTGAATATCGAAGAATGAAATGAGTTGATAACATAAAAGAAACATGGGAATGTGGAAACAATATAAAACATGAAATAATAAAAATAAGTCAAGTATAACTACTAAGACATAATAAATAATGTGCTTATGATAACCCTAAAATCCCTATACATGGTATCTCATGAGATAAAAACATTACCCAATGCATTGGTGGGATATATAATTCTAGCCCCCACTATCACATTCATATCATATACATGCATAAGTGTTCCATATATATCATAAAACACAAGGATTTACTTTATCACTTTTAATCAAATAATTAAGGAATGTGGGTTAAATACCTGTAATTTTCTAATAAATTAAGGATATATTCATATAGTTGAATGCCCTTGAGTGGAAATAGGGATGGATTTTCACAACATAAATGTTTGGCATTAAAAATCATAGAATAATTTCAATAACACAATGGGGGTACATAAAGATTCATGGAAAGGTTTAATGAGAGTGAAAAAGGACTCTAATCACTTAAAAATCATTTCTCAATTAAGATGAATATATAAAAACACATCCTGATAAGAATAGTTGGATATCAAAAGGCATAATATAAATAAGGTTCTTGAATAAAGAGGAGGAAAGGATCCTTCACCTATATAGGGTGGTTCTAAATTCTTGGGAAGATCTTCTTATGACATTAAGAACACATTTTTAGGACTTTAGAGAGTCAATTAAAGAGTAAAGTCATGATAAAAGGGTTTTTATTAAAGAGGAATGGGAGGTTATGTGGGGTTTTATAGAAAAAGAGATGTGAATTCTTTATTAATTTCTAAACTTAGGTTTTAGACTCTATATGACAAATTAATCAAAACCACAAACCATCTCTTGTATTTTTTCCTTGTTTTATACCAAAGTGAAGTGGGTTTCCTTACTGTATGAGGCTAAGAACCAAAATTATTAAAAGAACATCCTGGGTGATGTGGCAGTGAGTCATGTTTATAAATAATTTATTTTAAAACATTAAAATATAATATAGGTTTTGGAGGACTCATTAAGAGTTTATGAAATTAATAAAATAACTTCAAAAACACATAATTTTAAAGAATAAACATAATTTTTTTTCATGGAAACTCTTTACAATATTTATTACATCACTTTTGTGCTTTTATGATGTCATAATACATACAATATATTTATACCATATTGAAATTTTTCCCAAAAAATTCGATCGTCTTAGAAAATTATAAAAAATTGACTCTTGGATAATTAAAATGTGCTAATCTCAAAAAAAAATATATTTATTTTATAAAAAAATTCTTTAAATATGAAGATTTATAATTTAAAATATATAATCCCTATTTACTGAAAAATATGTGTTTTTATGATGATAAGAGTTTCTCACCCTTATAAAAAAGTTTATTTGACTTAATAAAATTATATTAATACTATATTTAAATAAACATTATATAATAATAATATTTTATCAAAATATAATTAATTCCCCAAATTTTTGAATTCATTAAAAAGGGTTTATTGATTAAAACTATATATAACCAAAAAATACATTTTGTTTTTAATCGTATTAAAATCTAATTTTTATAAAAATCATTATTTAATCATTTATAAAGTAATAATAAAAAGGATAAATATAATCATTATTTTATTAAAAAGTAAAATTATAAAAATTCATACTACTAGGGTTTAGATACATAAAACCTTATTACACAACCTTATTCTCTATGGTTAAGGTGTGTGATGAAGATACTTTATTGTGGTGGTTCAATGAAAATGGTTTGGACCATGATCTCAATAAGATTGAAATTATCCCATAAATGGTTTTTATTATGCATTAGTTATTGAATATCATCTTTGGATTGGTCAAGGTAAAATCCCAATGATTCCATATCCCTCAGAATCTATAATAAATGGTATTTATAAGGTATGATTTTAATGGTCGAGGCTGTCACTTCTTCCATCCGTGTCAATTGGATTTATCATAACTCTTTATATATACTAATCACAATGATCACTATACAATTGATATATTATCAATAGTTATGATACTTTAATGGTATTTTAAATATGACATGATATAACTTATAATAGTCTATAATTTCTAAATTAGTGCATGTAATTTATAAAATTTCATTTCATTCTTAGAAGTTTATTCATTTGAAAAGGAAGTTTCATTTATAAAACATTAGGTCATTATAGTGACAAGAAACTAGCATCAAAGTCGGAGACAATTTCCTAGGGTACCTCATGAAGCCGGATGATCTATTGTATATACAAGCATCCCAAAATCTACACTGAACTCTTTTCTCATATGCAAAGAAACTAAGCCATCTTGGTAAGTTAATCAATGATCACCCAGTTAGTGTCAAGAACTTTCAATTTATATTGAATCCCCACCACAATATCCTTCTATATGTCGCCCCACTTCCACTGAAGGATCTTAAGAGGCTAAGTCGAACCATCTCAATCCTAATTATCTACCTTCACCCATTGATAGGTGAGGCACTGAGAAACAAACTCAGTAAAAATAAACCTCATAACTACCAAACAGAACAACTATCAATGGTCATGGTACATATTCATCACTATAGGATGTACGAACAATGGGGCGGGTATGGAACTCCCTCAACACCTCCTCACACAATGTGATCAAAACCACTTTCCATCCTTATAAAATTATGAAATTCTCCCCACTATCATAAAATCAACCCAATGAATATATTAAAGATATATGGTAATGTAGAAATTTATGATCAATGTCTCCCAACTAACCCTATATTACACATATAAGAAGTAGTGGAGTCACTACCATCAACCCGAGATAATTTTCCCCTCTCTCTTATATCAAGGTTAACTAAAAAGAGTCCAACTAATCTGACACTTACTCCACCAAGAGAAAAAAATATTTTTTTTCTAAGGGAATCTACCACCATGTTTCCCTTACCTAGTGTATTGACAATATCAAAGTCATAGTCCATTGGTAATTATATCCAAAATATCTTTATAAGGTTGAAGTATCTCTAGGAAAATATGTACGTGAAACTCTAGTGGTATGACTAAAAAAAACTCACCCATAAGATAATGACTCTACATATCTTGGGAAAAGACCACTGCTTCTAGACATAAGTCATGGGTAGAATAGTTATTCTCACGTGGTCTCAATTTCCTAAACCCATAATCTAACATTTATTTCCTCTGTATCAACATGAATTTGATCCCAGCTCTAGAAGTGTCATAGAACACCACATACTCAACACCATACTATGTAAGTATTAAAATATTATCACTCATAAACCTATGCCTCAGCTCCTAAAAGGTCTTTTTAAAGCGATTAGTCAAAGATAATGAATGACCTTTTCATTCAAACCAGTTAAAGGGGATGCAACCCAAGAAAAATTTGTCATAAGAATTTTATAGTACCCTACTCACCCATAGAAATTCTAAAAATTTTATGTTCTCCTAGGTGGTTTCTAATATAATACTACCACTATCTTCATAGTTCCTACAACCACACTATGTAGTGAGATTTCATTCCCCAAAAATCAATCCTCTTTAAACCAAAACTGACACTTCGAGAGATGACCATATAACTGTTGTTCTCGATTTAAGTCTATGACCATCCTCCAATTCACTGTGTGATATTCCATAGAGGAAATGTTTATGATAATTTTATCAATAAAAATAACTTTTAACTGATCTAATATATGATAAAATATTCAATTAATAAGTCCCATTGTGGAAGTAGGGATATTCATTAAACAAAATGGAATCATTAGGAACTCATATTGCCTGCAACGACATCAAAATGATGTCTTAAAAATATACCCCTCATGAACCAACAACTAATGGTAGTAGAAAATGAGGTTAATATTTGAGAACTATACCACACCTTAAGCTATCTGAAGAGGTTGTTGATCCTTAGAAAACATTTGATCATCACTTTATTCGGGGAGTAATAGTCAATGAATATACTCAGTATTATATCCACATTCTTTGTGATTAACAATGAATCTTTTCATGGGGTCATAATGGGCCTGACAAAATATTTATTATGAATGTCCTCCAACTATACCCCCATGTCCCAAAACGCAATAGGGGATATCCAATATATTTTAGAATAAATTTGTCTAGTATTGAGGTGAAACTCAATTCATAAGTAAATCTCTTGATGTGGTGGTTATCCCAAAACATCTTCAGGGAATCCATCCATGTAATAATCCTATAATACTAGAATATAGATGTTTGAATAGTTCATTGCACCAAGGGATAAACTTATAAACTTATGAGATATAGGTTATAACTTCCTTCTCACAAGCTCCACCCATTTCAGCAGTAGGTCCTTCTATCCATTGAAAGAGAATCTCATATCAACCACTCATACACACCTAACTCTACTTTAGTGACAATATATATGGGAATGTTTCATGGATAGCCATTCCATACCTAGAATGATTTTATATAAGTTTATTCAAAATACCAAGAGGTTCCATGAGGATCTCTCTCCACTGAGTATCAACTCTCACTATCAGAAGATGTACGAAATAATAGAATTGATTCTCATAAAAATCTATATCTACAACCTATGGGCTAATGGCTCCATGTAAATATTAATCTCTCAAAAAAATATTTAGGAAATGTAAAAATTACTCATTACTATTTCTATTAGTATTGGTGATAAAGTATAAAAGACAATAATAATACCTCAAATCACCTCATGTGAAGCCTAATCATAACCCTCTATAACCTGCAACTGACCTTGACTACAACCACTAGCCCTATGTTCCAGAAGTGTCTTACCTATTGGTAGTGGTGGAAGTAGGTTATAGTGTCATCTTCCACCTATAGCCCCTACTTTGAGAGTTATTCCAACTTCTCTATCGACAATGTCTCCCTCGGGCCTTCATTGATAAACCCTATTAGTTTCTTGATCTTAACATTTCTTTTTCTATAGAGGTATTTACACTACTTGACCACCATTTTACATGACCCGGGTTGAGAAATCATGCACCAAGTGACTCTGACCATTGTAATCATAACACAACCTATCTCCTAGTAGACTAGAACCATAACAGGATCCATACACTGATATTCCTTGAGTATGATCATGCTTGTGTAAAGACCTCCTATGACAATAACCTAAAGTCTGACATCTTACAACAATAGTTTAGAACTTGGTTCCATGATGTCCACTTCTAGCTCTTGATACCCAATGATCCTATTCCAGGAAGATCTCTATCACCAAGGACAGATCTAGAACCCCTACATAAGTGGGAATTTATAGAGTAGAAAAACTAACTCATATATATATATCTAAAAAGGCCATGATCAAAGTTCACGACTAAGAGTATCCATATTTCAACATTTCAAGAGAGTTGCGCATGAGGTCGGTGAAACTAAATGCATAATCCAAAAACATTCATATCAATCAACTATTACTACCGATGCTCTTAAATCTGTATAGAGTGTATGTTTAAAGGATAGTTTTTATCTTAGAACAAGTGCTCAAACTCCATACTTGTGAGACTTGTTTCATCAAGGGTACGGGTGACCAAACCCCCTAGCATCCTACCACTCTATGAAGAAGACTGGTCACATGCACAACAATCTGATTGGTTGGAGTCTGCACTAGCTAGAAGAATTGAACCAATGAATCAAACCAATCCTCTACTCCCAAAAGGTTTGGATCACCAAGATACTTAAGTGGTCTATATTGATAAAAATCACGTATTTCACTCAACCTATGCACTTTATCATACTATCTCATTGGAACAATTGACTTCGCAACATGCTGGTGAACATCAACATGAACCACTGGAACCACTGGAGTTAGGTACACACACCTCTCATTGGGTTGAATCACAAGTCTCAACTTTATTGGTGGGAACACCTCATGAATATGTTCCTTCATTGAAGACTCATCACTCAACCGGTCATCATTATAAACTCATATCATAATGATAATTGGTTATCATCATGGTGACATCTTTATAGTTGAAAATACGTACCATGGTCCGATGAGAATATCTAGGGATCTGAATAATGAAGGACATAAAATTCCAAGACCCATTCCTATATGATGCATGTACCATTGGTTTTCCTTCAATTTGTGCTTTAGTATACTGAGTTGAGAAGTAGGTGGTAAGAGTCTTGGTTTTTGGATACATCAACCTCCACACCATATCTTGGTTTCTTATCCTAAAATCTAAACACAAGACACATTATAACCATTTCTCAACTTTCCCAAAACAATCCTTATAAAAAATATATCTACCATCAATTTCCCTAAGAAATACTACTTTTATACCACTTTTTCATGACTGAAGCCATCAAGTCCCCTCCTGGACTGATAATAAGACAATATGGAATCCCATTATTGACTCTAGTAGGCTATGGGATGGAAACTAGTTTTAAGTAGGATATACACATAAGCTACTCCAAGTACATCACAACCATGCAGAATAAAATATCATACTAACATAAGAGGAAAAAAGTCATGTAATGACCTCTAAAACAACAAGAGTAGAATAATATAAATATAACCATGGTATAGAAGTGAAAAAAATGCATTCCCAAATAAAATAATGGAACCTCAACCTAACAATAAATTTAAATCAAGAATTCTGCTCATGATAACTAAAATTGACCAATTCATGGGATCACCATTCCTCTATACAACTATGCTACACTAACACCAGGTTTACCAAGGTCACTATCTAACTAATTAACACCTGTATAAGACACTACCCATGTGGTTAAATACCATGTAGAATAGAGTATATACATACCTAGAGAAACCCCAAATATCCAAGAGGGGAATAATAAAATAAAACAGTCACCTCAACCCATAAGGTAAAGAGGGGGAGAGAAACCTAAAAAAAATATGCTCAAAGATATAACTAAATGAAGACAGAGAGAGAATAGGTTCTAAATATTCACATTCATATATGTATGATGAGTTTTTATGAAACTCCAAGGGTTAATGATCTCTCAATACGAGTATCCCAAGATAAACCTCACCATATATAGGGGACTCACACCTCATCAATGGAATGAAACCAATAAGGGGGTGCTAACCCCAAGAGGATGGATGAAACATTCCTTGTTTATGATCAATGGTGAGAGGGTTACACTCTAGTTATATAATATCCACACCCTAGGTTGTATAAAAATGGTTTTAAAATTATACATATAAAGGAAATCGAGAATCAATTCCATGACATACACATGCTGTCAGGGGGTTTCCAACCCCACTATATCTTGAGATGTCACAATTGAGTATTTGAATTATCCAATAATTCTATAAGGATTTATGTGATCATGAAACCTATTTAATTATCTATTAAATTATAATAAAGTTCTCCATCATGTTCTATTTGGAATTCTACTGGGGTAGGACTACCCACATGTCTGATTCTGAGTTTTAAAGAAGGTGATATGAGAGGTAGAATCTTCTAATAAAGGTACATGATGTGTCCCTTGATATAAATAGGGTGTACTCTAAATTTTGAGCCTTCTTGTGTCCTTCTCCACTCAGTGTACAAAGTTTCACATAGGCTTTATGTTCAACCTGAAACACGGTGTATGGGACCACTCTATCCCCTTAGTTTGTACTCTATGTACATAGGTTGATTTTCTTTTTGGGTTCATAGGATGTATTGGCCCACCACATGACTCTGTGATATTTAACTCATCCTGAAACCAAATCCGCCTAAAAAAGATGACCACCTGGTATATCTTTCCCCAAAATACATGGTATGTAACTAGAAATTTTGAACAAGGATGTATTATTCCCAAGATCTTTATGATTCCAAATATTTTACCACTATTATCACTAGATGATCCATACAAAGACCTAATCTCATATAAAAATACTTCATTCACTGAGTTTTGAGCTCCGGTTCCCTAAACATCAGATTTTCGATCCACCCACGTAAATCTCTTCATGATTCCATTACCATATAAGGGTTTAATCCTCCATATTTCATCAATTAATCCAACATGGATCATCACCAACCCCAAAAAAACATTGTATTCATCATAAAACACACAAACCAATATGAATATAAGGTTCGATCATGTATCAAACATGATTTACCATCAAATTAGCATCCGACCAATGGCTAATGATGAACACTTGAATAAAGGAGGGAGAAAGGTACAATAAAAAAAGTGAAATAATCATTATCCATATAAAACCCAACCTTAAATCATAATAGAAAAAATCCATGAAAAAAATTTGAAATCCAGTGCAATAAATAAAACCAGGTTTCAAAGAAATAAATAAATTGATAGGGACATGCTTTAAGAATATAGAATTACAAATTCAGAAGTTAAAAAATAACCCATTATTGAAATCTCAAATAACGTGGAAGGAATCCAAAAATAAAAAAAACCCACCTCATTTTTGGATAGATAATTGACAAAGAATGGTTATACGGGTTCTTCATCCATGTTGGTGACGAGTTTTGATGTAATTATTCATTGATCTATGATTCTCCCATGTTTATTTGTTGAATATCCTCTCAATGATGACTTTTCAATCACCAGGGTTATGTGTCTAATCCTAGATAATTTACATAGTAGGGATTATAATGTTTTTTCACTAGTTTTCAACATTAAATTAGAGAAATAAATTAATAATTTAGCTTAAATTATTTATTTCATCTTACATCCTCTCATGATTGCGCATTGAACAATGGTCCAATGAAAATTAACTTTATGTCATGTATAGGATAAAACCCGTTTCTAGAATCCAATGACGATCTCATATTTTTCATCAATGAATATAACAAATGGGAAAACCCTTATTTTCAACAATATTCACACACATGGTTTAATATATATAGTATTTTTTTTATAAAATATCGATTATGGGGTCCTGCGATACTCCTCCATTTTTTTTTGTTTTTTCAAAAAGGCCACTTTAGGGTTAGTGGGAGCCTCACAATACAATTTCGGGACACCAAAATCAAAACATCACAGAAAACACAAGTTCAACTGGAATGTGAAATTACATCAAATAACGCATTGAAAGACCACTGAATTCAAATTTCAAACAAAAACATGTCACCGCCTCATGCCTTGAACCAAAAGGCGGCTGGTGCCTTGATACTTTCACATCAACGTGCTTGATCACCTTCATTGTCAACAACTTCACCATCGAGAAAACAAACCGGACTTCATCTCCACCAACTGCTTCAACTATGTCCACCCAAACATCATCCAATAAAATCTAAACAAAAACATTCACCATTTTAAACTGCATCTTCCCCTAGAAGCGATCGAGTGAAGAAGTGAAAAAACAGATCCAACCATGCAACTGTCAACTCAAAAAGTTTCTGGGAACCAAAAGAAATAAAAACCAAATAACCAAATAAAAGACCACCAAAGACACTTGGAACAATCCCAAAACCTTACGAATCAAGTAAATATCATCGTAAATCACCACCATGAACCACAATTCAATCTTCAGAAACAACACTCCAGAATCCAAGATGAAGCAGAATCATCACCACCAGAGAAACTAAAACCAAGGGAAGAAAGAAACTAATGCAAAACACCCTGTAAAACCGTTGATGGGTCAACTTCACATCCCAAAACTCCCCTGAAAACCATCTCAATAGACCAAAATGGGATCTAGAACGACAAATCTAGAAGCTAGAGTAGAGGATAGACAAAACTTGGGTTTCGACAGGGGGATGGCCGTGGAAACAAACTCGATGAAGCAAAAGAAGAAGCCTATGACCTACGCCCATCACACTCCCAAATCAAGCTCATCTCCATTGCGCTAGACCGAGATGGGATAAGGAATCGTGGGAGAGGAAGAAAAGAGCATAAGGGAGATGAAAGAGGACCTCACTTCTAAGGAACCAAGCATTGAGTGCCTGAGCAAGAAATAGTGGATGCTTGGAAGGCCGATGAGAAAACAGAATGTAGATAAATCCAAGCTGTGACCACCATGGGGGGAGGAAGAAAATACCTATGAATGAAATATAGAAGATAAGGAAACCAGAAGAACTCCATGAAGGGAGGAAGGATCACCGCCGGAAGAGAAGGGGGAAACCCTAGAACCTGAGAGGGGAGCATCGAGAGAGAGTGGAAAAACTTGGGGAGAAGGGGGCCATTCCTACGATACTCATAACACTATTCCAACTCCGAAGAAAACCCATATATATGTGTATATATATAGAAACCTCTAAAGGTTCCAAACATCAAAACCTGAGTCATTATTTTTTACTCCCGAAAAAACCATATTCATATGAAATACTACTTCATCTTGAATCTTATAGAGGATGAGTTTCTAGAACTACCAAATGTTGAAGAAAATCGGAATCTTGATGATTTTATAACTAAAGATATATCTCAAGAAAGTATGAAGTGTTGTTAGACTTTAGTGGGGATAAGATAACTTAGAGTTCTTAAGATAATATAAGCTCTGGAAAACCAGAAGAAAACTATACAAGAGTGTTATAGAACATAACACTTGTGACCCTAAGGACTAAAAATGATTTTCATGTGGGATATTGTTAGGTTTGGTGTGAGAATATTTTTTAGCTAATTACTAATGTTTTTTTAAATGATTAACTTATAAAAATTCATACTAAGTATGAAATTTAAGATGGATGATGAAACTAATTTTTACAACTTAAGTGGTGATGGTGTTTCTGATTGATGCAAGTGCTAAAGTTGTATGACGAGTTATGGTAGACAATTACTTAGGAATATACAACGATATGTAAAAGAACTATGTAAGTTTTTATATTGATATATAAGAGTATTTAAGATGTTTTATTAGAGTTTACATATGTGGTCTTCTAGAAGCATGCATTTCTTATCAGAAGGTCCAGATGAGGTAATGATTTCCTTTTACCATGTGAATGGATTCCTATTAATATGATATCCATGTGGGATTTTCTTCATGAATACAAGTTGGCGGAAGAACTAGAATTACTAGAAGTTAGAAGCTATAAATTAATGTTAGGTTCATTTATATTAGAAGGATTTTGGATTTGGAATATTTTTTTTGTTATCAAACAGTTTGAAGTTAATTTCCATTATAATATCTTATTTACTTTATAGGTTCTGGGTGCCTAAGAATCACCTATTATACATAGACAAATTAGATTTTAGTCTTAATTTATGAATGATCCGAGCTTTACATGATGGATGAAATCCTTACCAATAAATTTATATCATTGATTACTTAACCTTATTGCTAGAATTATAAGAGGAGGATCATCACATATAATTGAAAATTAATTTATAAATTGATACAGAATTACCCAAACTTGTAATTATTTATTGATTGATGATTTGGTTGAACTAATAACATTATAACATTGTTTCATTGTAGGATATAAGAATAGAATCGCTCTAGCTGAAATCCACTTGTGCACCACAATCTCTGAACAATTCCATAAAGTCTTCGAGTGCTAGCACTACCTATGTCGATCTCTTAAATCATTAGTGGTTGATTGTAGAAGAATTATATAAGAGTATAAGGAATTATTAGTTTTCTCTCAATGGATTGAGAGAGGAGGAGGATAGAAAACTTTTTACATATCTATAAATATCTATAGTGTTTGACTGATATTTATTTATCTATTATTCAAAATGAGCCTCTAATAGAAGAGTTATAAAATTATTTATTTAAAAAGGTAGGTCTAGGGTTGAAAGTTTACACACAAGACCCTTTTTGATTACTTAATTCTTAGTTAACCTCATGTCCTAATAATATTATAATTATCATTCACTTAACATGCAAATCACCTAAGAATAAATAAATATAATAAATATAATTTTTAATCAGACCATTAAACTCATTCCTCTAATCCTCCTCATCATTTATTAAAAATTTAATAATAACTATTTATTTAATAAATTCCACTATGATATTCATCGATAAATATAATAAATATTGTATTTTACAAACATTGGAAATAAATATCTATTATTATTATTATTAAAATCACTTATTCTTTCGAATAATTTTTGATTAAATATTTCCAATCAACCAAACATTAATAACTATTAAACCAAAAAATAAGAATGATATTTATTCTAACTTGTTCAATTCAATATTTAATTTAACTATGATTCTAGATACACTTAGTGTCCGACCCTTTATTCCAATTTCTTAGCGACTATAGGATGAGACACCAAAAATACAAGGTTAACATCTAGAAATAAACCAGGGCTCCCATAGAGAAATAAGTTAATTTCATAATGAAATAAAACCTCCTATAAATTCTTATTGTATAATATAATCCCTTTATCATGATATTTATAATCAATTAGGTTACACACTAATGTTATCAACCTATGTTCTCAATGTCTCTTTCTTTGAATTTATAAAAATGAACATTCTCATAGAACACCATGGCCATGGATTTATCTATGTGGTTCAACTCCTATCAAAGGTATTTTTATATCCACTTCCATCAAATGAAAAATGGATAAAATAATTTCTCGTATTGTCCATTAATGAAATATCACTTGTGACACACCCAACGTATCCAACTTCACTGCAAGAATATTTCATCATGGTTTTAATCAATATATAAATGTACACAGATTATGATATTCATTAATGATAATATTAAATTCTAAAGATCAATACATAGATAGTAATATTGGAACATTCAATGACACATATAAATTTTGATTTCCTACTTGTGGGTCTCACTCTCATAATCTCATACTCTAGAAATTACCAATGCTACACAACATGTGAGGGTGACTCAAATTCCTATGAGTCTCCACATGTCACATTAAATAATATCATCTATATACAAAAAATTTATTTTAGAATACTATCGTGGTGCCTCTAAGTTCTCATCAAAGCGAGGAACTACCTTGACCCTTTAGTGAAACATATATTCTTAGGACATTATCACAAGATATATCATGAGGATAAAAAACTAGAATTTGATAAGAAACTTAATTAATAATCAAGCTAATGAATATATGAAATCATCAAGTACTCAGAAGTTGGTTCTAGGGAACCAAGTCCAATATAATCCTACTTGGACTAGAGGCAACTGTTAATAGCCTTTAGTCCACTAGCTCTCACATGATTCTCATGCCTCAATTGAGATAGAGACTTTATCAAGGGGTACACCATGTTTTCCTCTAAGGATACTCTACTCACCATAAATTCACCTAATTGATAAAAATTCCCCAATAGATGAAACTCCCAAATAATATGCTTTATCCTTTGATGTGACCTTGGAACTTTGGAATGATCCACCACTATAGTGTTATCATAGTAAACTACGATGGGGTCTTGACTGTTAGGATTTGCATCAAGATACTATAAAATTTTACTTATCCAAACCACTTACTTAGATTCACCAAATACACAATATACTCAGAATTTACTCTAGAATCGATAACAACTGGCTTCTTTGAAATCTTCTTTCTCATAGATCTTCTTTTGAGACTAATGACATATCTTTGCTATGATTTTATATCATTCTAATCTACCTTAAAGAAATAATTTTTATAACCCCTGATGAATAGATCTATATTTTATCCATACACTAGGAACATATCCTTAGTTTTCCTCAGATACTTAAGGATAATATTAATAATAATCCAATTATATTCACCTAGATCATCTTGATATCATTCTACCATGATCAAATTATAGGCAACTTCATTCCTCATACATAAAATGGAATACATGATTTATCCCATCATAAAAAATATGGTATCTCACTCATTCTCTCCCTTTTTTATTGTGTTTGAGGACACATATTATTAGAAATATTTGTACAATGTGATTCTGTAACCAATCCTCTCTTGGATTGTTCCATACCAAACCTCTTTAGTATCTGATCAATTTATGTAATTTGAATTAGTTAAAGTAGCCTCTTTGAAATACCACACATGATCTTGATCCCTAAAATGTAGAATGATTCACCTATGTCCTTTATGGAGAAATAACCACTCAACCATTCCTTAAAATCTTATAAGGCTATTATATTATTTCCAATTAGTAATATTTCATCAAAATATATTACTATGAAAATGAATATACTCCCACTAAAACACTAGTAAACACATGGATGAAATTCATTCTTAATGAAACCAAATTATTTTAAAGATATATCGAAATGAATATTTTATGACCTTGATACTTTATTTAATTAATAAATGGATCTATGTAACTTACATAACTTTTGACATTACCCAAAGCCATAAAACCTTTTGGTTGTGTCATATAAAAATTTTCCTGAAGATTCCCATTAAGGAAATAAGTTTTAACATCCATCATTAAAATATCATAGTCATGAAAATATACCATAGAATGTAGAATTATAATGAATTTAAGCATGGGAACTAGAGAAAATATTTATTCATAGCCTATTCCATAATTATTTCTAATATTTTGAGACACTAGGCATTCTTTGTAGGTACTAAGCTTACCTTACATGTCTATATTTCTCTTTAATACCCATTTTTACCCAATAGGTTTTACATTTGTCTGAAGATTGACAAAAAATCACACATAGTTTTTCTACATGGAGTCCATCTCAGAGTTCATTTTATCTTTCCATTTTTCAACTTATGATCTTTTTAATACCTCCTTGGAGGATAGAGAGACATTATTGTCTACCAATAATGAGTCAACATCTTATTTGACTATAAAACCATGTCATTTTGATTCTCTAACATCTATGGTGATCTAACGTATTAATTTTGTTTCAAGAACTATATCTTCCAAAAAGACCCATGGAGTCTGTTCCCATACCAAATTATGTGTATCATGAACATAAATGTCCTAGAATACAATATTTTTATAACTATACTTCTTGATTATATGTTCCCTCTCAAGTAATATAGCTTGCCTAACAACTACAACCTTTTTATCAGAGAGATCAAATAAGAAGTATCCCCTTATTTACTTAGGTTAACCTATAAACATATACTTTATTCTCTAGAGTGACAGTTTATTTATTGAGATAGGATTAACAAACACTTTGCACCCCCATGCATGAATATGTGAAAAAATGAATTTCTTTCCACTATAATACTATAGGAAACAACATTTTCTACTTTATTTTTTAATCGATTTATTATGCATGTTTTCATGTGTAATGAATATCCTTAAAAGGATAATGAAATGATTTTATTATTTATCATAAAAAAAACCATGTCCAAAAAGTTGTGGTTCCTCCTTTCACTAACAACATTCCACTACAGTGTATAATGAAGAGTGAGTTAAGATAAAATCCCATACTCCCATAAAAGTTTAATAAACTCTTA
Organism: Viscum album; assembly: GCA_963277665.1. Lineage (NCBI taxonomy): Eukaryota > Viridiplantae > Streptophyta > Magnoliopsida > Santalales > Viscaceae > Viscum > Viscum album. The sequence goes on along the minus strand of OY728132.1, from coordinate 1,840,949,302 downwards.
GTTAAGATATTCACCACCTAGATTTGATTGAAGTTTCTTTATATTTCCAAAAAAATATTCTCAACTTCCTTCTTGAACTCCTTGAACTCTTAAAAGGGTTCATACTTATACCTCACCATATTTAAATAACCATACCTACACAATTTATTAGTAAAAGTCACAAAGTATGAAAATAAACCTCTAGATTCTACATGAAAAGTTCCATACACATCTGTGTGTACCAATTATAGGATATCTATGAACCTTTCACCTTAACCACTAAATGGTTGTTTTTTTATATTGTCTTTTAATAAATTATGATACATCTCAAGTGGTTTAAGATTAAAAGAGTGAAAGTAATTATCTTGATAGATCTTCATCAAATACTTCAGGTTTATGTGAAAAAGATAATGATGCCACAACTGAGTGTGAAATGAGTCATGTGGCTGTTATTAATTTTCAATTTACAATATATGGTTTTCATAAGTTAATACATAATTACCATTATTAAGTTGATCCACACCAAAACATATGATATCATTATAAAATTTAAGTTTTTATTTACAATGTTTAAAATAAATCAATAAATGCATAAACAAGAAACATAGATGATGTTCTTTGTAACACTAGGTATATAATAACAGTTCTCTAAAAATAAAATAATTCCTATTGGTAATGTGATGTGGTAATCTTCGATGGCTAGAGTATCTATCCTTTCCAAATTGGTAGCCTGTAGATCTAACTTGCCTTTGAAAACCTTTAGATGTCTACTTGGTTACTGTATTTAGATACAAATGTGAGCACCACATGGAGTATATAATACCCAACTTGTACATATATAAATATTACACTCAATAATTAAAACACCCAAATATTCCCCATGCTTCTTTGTCTAGTGTAGTTACTATTCCAGTGGCCTTTCTAGCCACTTGAAATGCACCCTACATTTTTCTCCTTTTCTTGTCACTATATATTATTTTTCTTGTAAGGATGGTGCTCTAGAGCCTTAGAGTTGGAATGAGTCTTCAGAACCATTACCTTGTTCTTCTTTTTTTTATTCACCCTAAGGGCCATGATTTTTCCTCATGTCTTTATCAATATGATGAATAAGATTAAGATGTTTTAAAAGAGTCTTCTCGCTATTTATCATATTATAATTCACAATGAAATCAGAGAAGGTTTTAGGTAATTAATAAAGAATAAGATCTATGTGTAACTCATCTATATTCATAAACACAAAGATGTCTAATAATTATTTATATCCAATCATCTTGACCATGTGAGTCTCAACTGACACTAAATGTCCCATCTTGCATAGAAAAAATGTGTAGGGAATATCATATATCTCTTGTCTTTCATTATACCAATATAGATCAAAAAGGTGAGAAATTATGCTATATGAATCTATATCCTCATAATAATTCAGAATATCACTAGATATGGAGAATAAAATTAAATATTGGAAATACATTGCATCATCCTCATGTATTATTTGAATAGACACTCCTTCCTTAGCAGCATATTTAGCAAGTGACCTAGGAAGTGAGGTTTCCAAAACCTATAGTTTCCCTTCATAGAATAGTATAATGCATAATCATCCATACAATCCATTGAAAATTTCTCTTGTGATAAGGTTATCCTTATCTAGTATGGATCATAGTGATATGGTCAATGTAATGAGGATTTCCATTTCTTAAAAAATTAAGAGAAGACTATTAGTACTTAATTGATTACCAAATCAGATTAATAAATTTAAATTTAAATTTTATTAATCTCCCACTATTTTTTATAATCCTAATATCCCTCACCATTATTTTTAGAATATCATGTTTCATATATATTCTAGTGTTAAAGACCCATATTTACTTTATCATAACAAATACTTGGGCCTGTAAAAATATTTTATGATTTTTAGGTAGGCATAACATTCCATCTTCATTAACTCATACTTTCTTGATCAATTTAGTGAAATCCCCAATCCTGAAATCCTAGATAATTATTTCCTCAAAAATTTCCTCTCAGTTACACCAATTCCTACTTGGGTAGTCAAATATTGATGTGAACAAAGCTAATTCATCTTAAAACTTCAAGCTAAAAGTTCCATCACAATTAAAATCACCCCGAATTGGACTGTTTAATAACTTTTAACTATGGGTTAAATTTTAACTTAAGTAGTGGAAGCCTATACTGACTTAATATTTTAGTGAGGGTTTTTATCCTTATGATTTAAAAACCTAGTTTTATCTTATCACATGTATTTTTAATATTAATTGGATTTTACTTAAGTAATTAACCACGTATGATAAAATTTACACATAATATGTTTTTTATATTATTCCAAATTTAATGTTTGTTAATTCATTTAAAACTTGATCATGTAGCATCAAAAAATATAAATAATAAATCATGGGACAAATAATAATAAAATATAAGTGTCACAATCAAAGTATTCCCTAATATATAGTTTATCTAGTGGATAATAAACTGACCCTCAAACCTAGGGGAAAACTCCTTGAACCATATCTTGGGTTTTGTCACAAAAATTCCATATTGACTCTGTAACACCCCGAGCTTCCATGATACGCTTCTCATTCAATAATGCAATAGCTTGCATTGTACGCAACTTCGAGTTCTAAAACACCGCGACTAATCAAAGTAGCCGTTATGAATAGTAATAACCACTTTTTAAAATTATAGAAATTTTATATTTCAAAATGGACTTCATTTTTGGATTCAGAATATCTAAATTAGCCTATGTTGAATTTTTGGTATTTTTCTGAGAACTTCTACTTTTTTGTGAATAGTGAAAAATACTTAAAACAACTTTTTAATCAAAATAATTTATTATGATAAATTATACTATTTAGTGGTTTTAAGGTATAATTAGAATCTATTTTTACCATTTTATCCAATGGTGGTCATTAGAATTAATTTAACATTGACATTGGACATAAACAAATGCCAATCTTTTGATATGAATTGTTTCTTAAAAACACGCTATTTGTCGTAACAGCGGGAATTAATTATAAAATTAATTAATGCAACTTATATGTTTGGAATTAGGTAAAATAGACATCATTTTTGAATTTGGAATATCAATTATAGCTTAGGGTGAAATTTTGGCCTTGTTCTGAAAAACTTCAATTTTTGATGAATAGTGAAACCACTAAGTGGTAATTAAATAACTGATTTTTTGTTTAAATGAAATATTACCACTTCGGTGATTTGATTTTCAAAAATCTGACATACATGGTTGTCATTAATAAGTAAAATGTGGTTCAATGAGATTAAAATAATTTTTTGGTGAATAGTAACTTTTAAGTTCTTAATCGCGATTAGAGGTAATTAGTGTAGTTTAAGGTAAAAATAATGTTTTAATAATATGATATGAGTTTGACACTTGTCCTACTCCTATTGGATGAGTCATGGACGACCAAGAAAACTCATGGGTCAACTTGGGGACCCCATGGAGCCACTTTGGTTGGAAAATGACATTAATATATATTTATTTAATGTTAAAATTAAATTGACACAAACATGAGTTATTTTACTAAAACAGTTTTTAAGTGGGGTTACACAAGTCCCAATTTTGACTATAAATATTCATTAGAAAGCTAAAAATATTTCCTACATCATAGTATTTTTTTTATAATTTTTAGACTTTAAATAAATTAAATTATTTATGACATCATTATGATGTAGCGATGACCTCATTATTTAACGATTTAAATAAAATGAGAAGATAATGAAAAATACAAGGCTTACACTTGTCCAAAGCCTATTGGATGAGGAGATTTCGAAACCTTATCACCTTAGAGTAGAATTATATAAGTGTGGGACCTTTATAATCCTAAAAGCATTGTGAAATAATGTAACATTTCAATCTTTCCAAAAGTGCCCCTCTTCTCTAATGTTGTTTTGTTTTATTTTTCTTCTCCAACCCCCTAAACTCTTTTTATTCATTTCTTTTGTAACAACACCAGTATCCTAAATATACTATGATGTTGTTATAAGAAGGATTCGAGCTAAACTTACACACACCTACATCTAATGGTTAAAGAACATACGGTTTCTGTGGATGGCGAATTTCTGCCTCACGAAACGATGATTGTTCAACACTCATATAACACATTCAAAGGTGGCCATTAAGATGTAACTATTTTTATATATGATATATAATATGTTTATGTTTTACTTTTGCTTCTGTATTTCTCATTTATGGCATAATTTATGATTTCCATTATGGGTAAAACGCGATAATTTCATTTTAGGAAGTGCGGACTACCGCCCCCTCAAAGTGATTTGAATCGTTAATGCCATATGTGGGATGTATAAAGGATGAAGAAAATGGTATTATACACTATATTATACTGTAATGATATTATACATTTATATCATTATGATTTAGTTCCATTAAATATGAAATTGAAATGAAAGTAGCGTTCATGCGTACGTACGGCATACCGTCTCCATGAACGGTGCATTTCATTTCTTACCTCTAAATGTTACGTAATATTATAAATGAATGTATATACTGGATATATAAGATATATATGACATATAAATCATTAATATAATTCTATATATAATGGATATTCTACCACATGAACAACTTGTAATTATAAGAAGTTTATTGTTGACTCAAGTTACCAAAGATCGACAAAACGACCGTTATTAACTTAAATAATTACATAATGTTCATAACATTGTAATAAGTGATATAAAAAGGATAATGAAATTTAAAATGGTTCTTAATAAGGTAGATATTAACTCTAGTTTATTATTCAGGAGGTTAAAGAACGGTTGAGTCAAGTCGGACACAAGGTAAGGGAACTTCTTAACCCAACTTCCATTCTTTGGGTTAATCTCCTACTTTCAAATTATGTCATGATGTTATTATGTCCTATTTTGTATTTTTACTTTATTTATGTGTAACTACAGTGAATACACATAATATATCTATTTTATTTTAAAAATGATCTTTTTAAGGACTTCGTCTCAATCTCCTTTCATTGAGGCATATTTGGTTTTATACACAACTTTCTTTTATACGGTGTATAAAACCCTTTGACTTTTACGTTTATTCAAAAGGAATCTTTTTATACGAAGCATTTTACTAAACGACAAAAAGGGAATGTATTTCTTTCCATACTTATTTGGCGACAACGACTTCTCCGCCGCTGGGACCATTATTTGAGTTTCGGCTTCCTCTACAAGCCATCATTTTTTTTAATGAAAAATAAATACAAAGTTTTAACTTTCTTTTATTTTGGTATTGAAAATGGTTTTGAAAGAGTTTTTATTATATCAATGTGCTGTATTGATATCTTGTGATTGAAATGTGGAAATGTTATGTTTCCTTTATTCATGTTTTATGTGATACGATTATGTTATGGTTTATGATATGTTTAAACCTATTCATATGAGGAATGAATTGGACTTAATAAGTGACGGGTGGAGCCCTCTATAGCTCCTCGATTCATCGGCAGGTCTCATGAGACAAACTAGTGTCTTGGCACGAGGCCTTGACAAAATCTTATTTGTGGTATTGGCACGAGGCCTTGACTACATGGTTATGATAGTCTGGCATTATGCATTCCATCATTATGAAAGTGGTTATTGATATTGCATGTGATTATTCGACCAGTAGAATATCCATGTGAATAAGTAAATGACATTATTTCATTTTACTTTTGCCATATTATGTTGATGTTCAAGTTTAAAAGGCTTTTGTTTTAGTCATACATTGCCTTAAATGTTTATGTTTATTTATGAAAGATTCCGCAATATTGTTATCCTTACTGAGCATCTGAGCTCACCCCTTTCAATGTTTTAATATTTTCCAGGATGTGAAGAAGTATTTTATGAATGACCTGCAGGGATAGTCAGAAGAGGATATGAGTGTGGACTATGAAGACTTTGTTATTAGTTTTTCACTTTATGATGTAATGTAAGACTTATGAATGTATCAAGTGTTTCCAAGGCTACTAAACTAATCGGTCTTTCGAGACTTGATCTTTTGTGATCATGCCAATGTTACGAAGTAATGAACCGACTCTGGGTAGCTGGGTTCGGGGCGTTACAGACTCTTATGTATTGCCTAAATTGGTTTCTCCTTGGATTTGGGGCTCAGACCGCCTGCTCTCTCATGGGAGATCCATCCTTAAAAAATTATTTTACTCACATATAAGTGTGGAGACCCAATAGATTGGATAGAGGTTTATATAAAAGAAACCATGGGAACACATTCACTTATATAATATATAGGGGATGACTTTAAATACATCATTTTAACTTAATAATAATAAATAAAAATAAAAATAATAACATACTCATGTATGGTATAATATAATGATCATTTACATAGCATGAAATGAACATACATTTTCAAATTATCTATCAATTAATTCAATTAATTATTTAATTAAAATAAAACACCATAAATTAATCCAATTAATTCAATTTATCTTAATACCATTCGATAATACTTAAAATTTTATCATTCATAATTTTAAAGAAATTAAAGAAATTAATTTTATTTAAAATTGATAGAGTACACAAGCGAACTTGGAGGTAGTGACATTTACTCATCCAAACAATCTGACATGATCCATTTCTTGCGAATTCCCTTATAATCCAATATACATTTCATGATTGTTAAATACATGGAATGTTCTGTAAAAAAATTACACACATAACATATTTTAATTACATTTCATGATATTTTATTGATGTGTGTAGAGTGAACTATATGTAAATACCATACATAACTTTTTGTTTTAAAATTTAACATGAAAATTAATTCAATATATAATTAACAATCCTATGACATGGAATGTACTTTCAAATAAATGATGCATAGAACACATGTGAATAGGTTCACTTATAAACTTAATTATTCTCACCGTATTAAATTAATCACACTTGATATATCATACTTCATGACATGTACTTTTTCACATGACATGGGGTCTCATATTCTTATGTCCAAGGAACATGCCAAGGGACTGGGCATATTTTTCTAATACAAACATGTACAAGGTATATGATTTTTAATCTTCTTACATGATATGTGGCCTCAAAGTTGCATGGGTAGTCTATCCCCAAGACCTTAAAATATATAAAACATGTTTATCCTCCTATGTTCTCCATATTAAATAAATTATTACTACACACCATGTATGCATGTTACATGGAATGTGGTTCTTCAAACTGTATTCTATCCTATCCAGATATACGCATTGATCCGCTTCTATAGGATCTCTAATCAAATTTTATCAAGCTGATTCAATATTAATGAAAGATAAAATTGAGATACATGGGTAAAAAATGTTTAGTTTGGGGTATATTCCATTTATTATTCTGTTATCAAGCCCGAAAACTTGGTATCTTCATATGGTGTTTTCAGATGTCTCTTCATTTTAATTTAACTTTTTTATTGGTTATGTGTGTGAGAAGGAATAAAGGAAAGATAAAAAATAATCATTAGATTCAAAGAGAGGATATATATTAAGTAAAATAAATTGAAAATTTCTTCCATTCAATCAACTATTAATAAATAATTATAAACTAACCATGTTATCATTCTGATACCACTTGTAGGTTCTGATCACAATAGAAGCGCCTATTGGGAAAAACCAACTCGACTTTTAGTCTTAATTTATGAATGATGCATGCTATAAATGAAAAATTATGTCATGAGATATAGTTTTAAATCTATATTACCTAAATTTATTTCTAAAACTAGAATAATAGGATCATCAAATGTTATTTATAATTAACTTATAAATAGATCTAGAATTACCTAAACTTGTAATTATTTCTTCTTTGATGATTAATTTGACTCGATGTTTTCATACAATCATTTTTCTTTAGGATCTAGGTATATAATTCCTATAGAGGTGATCCATACATGTACCCAACTCTTTGAAAATCGCTGTATAATTATTAGGTTGTATCATGGTTGATCACGATCACTTACATCGTTAATGGTTGATCAAAGAGGAATTCTCCGTGATGATGAAGAATTCTTGGTGTTCCCTCTATGTCATGAGAGAGGGGGATGAGGGAGAACATTTCAGATCTATAGAACTATCTCTAAGATTAGATAAATCTTATCTATATCCATTGTACCCAGAAAAACTTTATTAGGAAAGTTATATAATTATCTATTTAAAAACATAGGTCTAGGGTTGGTAATTCTCACACAAGACCCTTTCTAATTACATAATTCTCAGTGAACCCTGTGTCTTAATAAACATATAATTGTTATTCAATGAAATATGTATTGCATAAAAAAATTATAATTTATATTATTTCCAATAAGGCCATTAAATTCGGTGCACTTTTCTTCTTTGACATTTTTCGAACCTTGAATAATAACAAATTTTTAATAAATTTACTTCATTATTAATTGATAAATGTAATAAATATTATATATTCCAAACCTTGTAAATATATTTTTTATTATTATTTGACTAATTATTTTCAATAACCTGTTATTAAATTTTGGTGATCAACCAATCCCAAATAATTATTAAAATAAAAAATTGGAATAAAATTTATTCTAACTTGTTAAATTAAACATTGAATTTAACTAAGATTCTAGATACACTTAGCATGTGACTCTCTAGGCTTATTTATCAGTGGTAATTGTAAGAGGTTCCAAGAGTCCAAAGATAAAATTTAGTAACATTCTAAGGAACCCATATAGAATTAAGTTAATGTCTCAATTACATACAACCTTCTATGAACACTTACTATGTAATATAATCCCTTTTTTGAGACATCTATAATGAAGAATCTTGCATACTAGTGTCATCAACCTATGTGCCCGATTTCTATTTTTTTGAATTTCTAGAAATGAACTCTCCCATGGAACACCATGTCCGTGGATTTATTTTGGTGGTTCCATTCCTATTAAGGGGCTTGATATATCAACTTCTATCACATGTAAAAAGTGATAAAATCCATTCTCACATTATTCATTAATAAAATATCACTCATTATGCAACCAACATATTTGACTTCACCACAAAAATATTTCATCATGGTTTTCATCAATAAATAAAATTAGGTAACTTATGGTATTCATTAATGATAATATTAAAGTCAAAGAATCAATACATTGGTCTATAGAAAGAAACATTAAATGACACATATAAATGTGTATTTACTACTAGCGGGTGTCATTCTCATAATATCATAATATAGAAATTACCAAGGGAACACACCTTGAGAGGGTTCCACATATTTCTATGAATCTTATCACCTGATAGATTGTATCATATGTGTTCCATCAAATGATATCATCCAAATGCATAACATTTATTCAAGAATACTATCATATAATCTCTAGGATCCCATCATAGCAGGGAACTAATATAACCTTTCAGTGTAATATATATTCTTAGGGAATTATCATATACTATGAAAAGTTGTGGAACAATCATGATATGATAAAAAAATTAATTAATATTCAAGATAATGAATACAAGAAATCATAAAGTACAAAGAAGTTGATTATAGGGAACCAACTCAAACATTGTATTCTATTGAAGTTGTTTTTTATAATGGATCAGGACTTCATATAGATCACATAAAATCATTACATTCCTTCATTATTATCTTTGAATTTCTATTATGAGTTTTTGAGTGTTTTGGAAGTTATATGGTTAGGGTGGATGATTGTGTTTGTGTGAATTACCAATTTTAGATACCCTTTATATAGAGCCACCATATTCTAGACCTTTTGATGACCTTAATTTTTCACTTTAGGTTTGGAGGTTGAGTTTTTCAGAAGTTATTTCTTCCAACACAACATTCTTGACCCTACATTCAATGAAAAATAGATTTTGATTTATCTAATTTTGCATTCAAGATATATTTTCAAAATTATATTATATAATTACTTTTATTTAATTATAATCTAAGTGGTGTTTTTATTTTATTGATTATTTTCAATTTATAATATGTTATGATTTTAATTTTTTTTTATATTTTTATGGTTGGTGAATTTTATATATGATTTCTATTTTTTTTTATTTTTTTGTTTGATATGGTATGTGTTTAGTTTTTCTTAATTTTGTTTATTATGTTTTGTTAATTATATGTGGGTTTTTATGGAGTGACAATGTGTGTTAATTATTTTTAGATAATGTTTTATTTAAATTTTTTTTGTTATAAAAAATAGTTTTAATTTTTTTGTGTAAATATTCTTTAGGTTTGTCATTATTTATCATTTTTGTGAAAATTTTGTTTTTTGAAAAAGTATATTTAGAATACTTAATTAATATATTTTAATTTAATTATAATTTTTATTATTAGATTTTGTTTTCGATTGTATTTAGAATAATCAATTTTTAATTTATGATAGTGTTTTGTGTAGAAGAAATAAAAGGAGGGGATAATTGATTTTTTTTATATAAGCATATATTGTTTCAAAATCATTGTTTTTATAAATTCTACATTATATTACTGTGAAATAAATTGGTTTTAGAAATTATTACTAATATTTTATGGATTGAATATTTCATTTAGGAAGAAGTTATTAATGAAATATGAGATGTAGGATGGGTTTCTATTCTTTATATGGAATGAATTGTATTTTTTTTTCTTTTGTTAAGGGTTGAGAAGTTAGATTTGAAATGATTATTTGGTTTATAATTTATCATTTTTATAACAAAATCTATACTTACTCTTGGTTAAAAATAATATTTAATCATTTTTAAATGGTATTACATAGTTTAGAACATTAATTAGAGTCTAATAGAATGCATTACAATTTTCAATGTTTTCAATGTGTAAATATATATCACTACACATAATATACGATGATGGAATAGATATATGTGACTATTTGTATTTTCCATTTTTTTGGAGAAGTGTTGAGATAAAGGTTGATGTTATGACTATTAATTCAATAACCATAATGTTTAATGAAATGATATATGGAATAACACCAGAATACATTAATATCGTGGTTGATGAGATGGTTGGGAGTAACCCTTATTTATATGATGATGGGGAATTTTTGATGTTTTGAAAAATTTTATGATGATGCACAAATAAAACTATACTAGAAATATATAAAATTCAATAATTTTTTCATTTATTGTAGAGTTTTTTCAATTAAATACTTTTAAAAAGTGGATGGACATGCTATTCCATATAATATTGAAACTATTTCAAAGATTTATCTCCAGCTGCATGAAAATTTCTAAGTTGCATTACCATCCCCCTTGTTAACTAAAAAAATAGGTTTCACAAATAGTATTATAAATACATGATAAAAAAAGTTTATTTTTAAAAAAGGATATTGTATTCATCAATATATATTATATATATTTTTTCTAGATAGTAGGATGTATATTTAAATCAAAGTCAACATAGTCATTCAAGTTGAATTTTAAACCATGGGAAAAAAATCATTACGATCAGAAAAATGACAATACCTATTAAATAAAATATTTAAGTGATTTTTATGTCCCCTAAAATATTTAAATTGATGATATGATATGTTGATAAAAAATGAGTATGATAAGATAATCTAGTTATAAAAATCTCTAGAATAGAAATAGATCAACTAGAGGTACCCAATGTCTACCCATGATAGTTTTAATGCTTTAATTGGGTCTAAAACAAATGTTTTTAACTAATTCAGATATATGACTAGAAAAATTCCAAGTATGTGGCATTGGTTACAGTTATATACAATTTTATTGCATGGTTATGTATAAAATGAACTTTCATGATAATATACTCTCTTATTGGTGGATGAAGAGTCCATAAAACTAAAATAAATATTTATTAAAAACATTTGATTAATATGTTAAATAAACTATGGTAAAAAGGTATGATAAGTTTTGAACATGAATGGAATGAAATGTATAAACATTAGAATTAATTATTGTATACAATTAAAAATTACCATTTTTATATGAATTTATTATGTTAGAGTAAAAACATATAATTCTATTATCTTTTTTGAAACAATTGTAAAAGTTAAATTCTTATTAAAAATTTAAAAGAGTTGGTATACCCTAATCACAAACAATTTCTTCCTATATTTCTTCTGTTTACAAGATATTTTTATTTTATTTTATGGAACTAGGGAATATAATATATCATAAAAAATAATGTGATGAGATCTATTGTTATTGTTTAATGATCCCATTGAAAGGCTTACAAATATTAAAGTATTATAAATGTATGAATAACAATGTAGAATCACTTGGTAGTTTTCCATATAGGATTGAGTTATTCATTAATAAAACTAAAAAAATGTTGTGTTTACATACTAGTGGAAATTATTATTAGGGTGGGTGTTTTTTTAATTATGAAATCACTAATGGGTAATAATCAGATAACACAATATTAGCACAAAATTTAAGGGGATAAAAATAAAAGATAAATTACACTTAACACTTTGTGGTTTAATTATTATTTTTTCCCTTATCTCTCACATAGAGTTTGTATTAGGGTTTAACTCCTAAACATATAAAAAAATTTAAAAGAATAAAATATAGTTGTATTTTCAAGGTATTTTTCATCTAATATATATATATATATATAATATAGTTTTTGGTTAAAAAATATTTAAATTCCCAAAACGATCTAAAAAAATTACCTATAAATGAGAATCATACAAATGATGGTTTTTATTCTGACAAAAGTGAAACTTGAAAAAAAATTATAAGGGAGAGGAAAGAACTACCATGGTAGAGTAAGAAAAAAAATAAAATCAATTCCCAATAAAAATTCTAATTGTTTACCAAATTCTATAGAATAAGAAACCTTTACCCATATAAAATGATTACAATATTTAGATTTATAACTATATATACTAAATTAGATCAAATACATATAGATTTATCCTTATATGAAATGAATTATGAAACAAAAGCTATAAAGACCTTTCTCTCTCCATTACAACACAAAATTATCCAATTAATGTTCTGGAAAATTTATCATTTTTGACTGTAATATTAAAATTCATAGGAGAGGATGAAATTCTATAAAATTTTCAATAACTATCCTAACTATTTAATTTGACTAAAAATATTATTTTATTTCCATTTATTCAATAATTTTATTGGTGAAGGGTTTATAAGGATTTAATAACAGTCATTAAATGTATTAGAAAACTCATACCCAAGACCACCATGCTATTAAAAATTGAAACCAAGTATAAATAAAATAAATAACATCTTGTACCTTTCATTATAGATGATGCTTCCTTTGCATTTAAAAAAAATTAAAGATTAATATCTATATGAAAAACCAAATGAATATTCCCTCTTAGGTGTTTCCATGGGGTAATCTAAATCACCCAATCACTTAGGTTGGACCCTCCTCAAAACCATGACATACTAGTACATCAGTTGAAAAAATATAGATGGTGTATAGAGCTTGAAGTAAGAGAAATAATTATCCAGAGTGTTGTTCAAGGATCACACATGACAACTTAATTTTTAAGAATATTTTACGTAGGATTTTGGGATTATCCACAAGCCCCATGAATTTACTCATACATTATGAAACATAGTTTTAAATTCTATTATTTACAAACATTTGGTAACCCATGGCCTAATACGACATCTCTAATATTTTCATTGTATGAAGCATTTATATTAATTATAAATTACATGGAAAATCATTGAAACGTTAATGATTAACATTTATTTTCCTCATCAACCATAAATATATCTTAATTATATGATATGGTTAACCCAAAATGATTCATCTAAGTCGTATAATATGATTAACAGGTAGGTGTGATATATCACCATACCACACCTTATGAAATCTTCATATTTGGTTTTATTATATGCCTTAGCTTCCCATATGTGATTCCATAAAACATTTAGATATAATAAATAATTATATTATCATAAACCACATGAAATATGTAAAGGGTTTAGGGTATATCACTATCAATATCTGAAATGTACTAAATCCTCAGATACATTATTCCTTTTCACCTTATATTGTATCATATGAAATAATTAGTAAAACCATATTGAATTGCTTGAAGGTTTGTGATGGTTGTAGTTGTTGTCAATAAGTTTCAATATGTATTTTATGTTAATGATGAGTGATGAAGTAAGAATCCACACACTGAAGAAAAAGTGATGGCTACCCATACATGGTGGTTAATGATAATTAAGAAGTTGTAATCCTTTAATAGATGGTTGGGTATATTCATGATAGTAACCCTTATATTACATGAAATTATTTCTAATATGAATCTCATGTAAAAACTTGTGGTAGAGTTTGTAAAAGAGTTGTCTACAACATTTTTTAAAGATGAATGGAGAAGCTCATAACTGAAATGGACTTTATTGGATAAATTATATTACTATCATTAAAATTATCAAAACAATTTCAAATTATTGAGTAAATAAAGTTGAAGTTTTATAGAACCCATCCTTCGAGTACCTATCTTGAAGGATACTATAAACAGTGAGAAAACACTCTTGGATAAAGCTTATAAGGGATAAATTGAAACTAGAATGATAATTTTATAAAGATAATTTTAATACTATCATTTAAGTATTTACATGATTATATATGACTTGGAAGTAAGATAAATAGGTTTGGAATTATTTTATTAAATCCTAGAATTATTTTAAGCTATTCTAAGGTGATTTGAAATGATTGATTAGTCCTCAGATGATTTGAAGTGTCTGTAGTGTTCTTTGGATATAATATGGATTCTAGAGTTATGATTGAAAATTAAAAAGTCTTGATATATATGTAAGTTTTATTTTTGAGATAAGGCATAAAAATAAGCCAAATTAAAATATGTATGAGTCATTTTCTTAAGTTGTTCATGGGTTATTCCATTATACGTATCAATCATTTTGGATGAAAATTAATTCAAATATGAGTTATTTTTTACTTTGCGTATGAGTCATTTGGAGATACACTTACATCTATGTATGTGTGATTTGAAAGTTTTTTATAATTCATTCACTCTACAATGATATTGCTGAAAGAAAATGAGGCTAAGTCTTGACTATGTATGAGTTATCTGAAGTAACATACGAGTCATTGTGAAATACATACAAGTTATATATATATCTGCTTATGAGTCACATAGATCTATATATGAGTTATTTCAGGTTTTGTATGATTCATTTCATCCATTTAAGGATCAAAACATATATTTTTTAGAATTATATAAATTGAAAATATAAGTTTTTTATAATTATACCTTCTGAAGTATATTCAAGTGGGATGATGCCAAAGCTGTTATTTCAAGATAAAAAAGTCACGATTCTTGGTAAATCCATGATTTAGGCCTAATTTGAGGAATATTTAATGGGAAGAAAATTTTTATATCCTTGTTTCTTTATATTGTGATTTTCAAATAATAATATTTGGAAAACAATACTGGTGATCCAAAATGGAGATTTTATTCAGATGATGCTAGAGTTATTATTTAATAATTAAAAATAAAAAAATGATTTTTGATTCAATATGTAAGATTGATATGATGAACCTCATGAGTTTGATAATGGATATCAAATATGAGATGAGTCTTTGAAAAAATTAGTGAATCCAAAATAAGTAACTTATAGTTAAAAAAAATATAGAAATGCAACCTGAAGATGCTTCTGTTATTATAAAATGTTATTAAATATAAAAAATTTACCTTTGATTCAAGATGAATGATCCTTGTAGGAGTTCTTATAGAATGAAATCTGATAATGAAATAAATAATTTAGGCTAATTCTATTCCAAATTCTATAATGTTTTGAGTTAGAGGTCCATGATGTAATATACTATTGTATTTTTAATATAGTTATGAATAATATTCATGAGTAGATTTTTTAGAATAATTTTTGGAACCGAAGAGTTTTAAAACTATAGTTTAAATATCTGAAAGATTTATTTGTATAGATTAAAATGAGAAGAAAAAAAAAATAGGATAGAGTAGTAATTTTGATAGAGAAATCCTGTTGATAAAAATATATATAGGATCACGGGTTGCCACATGAAAAGGTGTTTTATTTTATTACGCAATATCTATGAAATTTTTTCCTTTATGGATACTGATAATTGAAACCAAAAATAAAAAATGGGGGGGGGGGTGGGGGGGTCTGTAAAAAACGAGATCCAATAAGAAAATAAATAGAAACCTAAGAGTTTGGACAACTACAATCTATAGAGAGTCAATTTAATCAATAGTGTTCTTGAAGAAGAGGAAGTAATCGATGAAGTACTAATGCAGAATTACTATTTGGGAATTAATGAAGAGTTGATATCTGTCCTGAATCTACTAAAAAACTAGTGTTTCAAATCCAAATTAGAACAAGGAGTGTATACTCATTCAGATACTAGTTCTTAAGATTCCAGTATCACATAAGCTGGGAGTAAGAAATGTAGAATAAGTTTTATATAAAGCCTGATGCATAGGTGTTTCTATAAAATATATTGTGGATATAAAAGACCTTTATGTTTTAATGAGTGAATCATGTGAAAATATTCCAAGCAATATTATGAATCAATGCAGTTTAAAGGGACCTTTTTTATTCATTTATTCCTGAATATTTTTTAGGAATTTGAAAACTCTATGTTGAGAAGAAGGAAATTTTATTATTGGGTGTAGATATATCCCTAGACAGAATATAGTTATACTAAAAGAGGTTAAAATTTGTATAATAATAGTTGGATTCAAATATATATAACCCACATAATTTAGTTCATGTTCACTTATGTAATATCATGAAGACTCACATGTGTAATATGGTGATATTCGGTAATGATAATAACTGCATTGTAACGTCCCAGATCCAGAAGCCACTTAATGGGTGCCCCGAACCCGGTTGGTCACATAACCTCAAGCGCATTTCCCCAAACTGTAGATACTGCCGACCAGCAGCGAGGGTGCAGGTCTGATAGTGGGGAAACTATGCACTCATTTTTCAAAGTGTAGGGCAGCGAAAAAAGATAAATAACATACAACATCGGAAGCAGTAAAAAATATACAACTTAAATGGAAAACTAAAGTAAAAGAGAGCCAACAGCCATATATATAAAGATGTAGAATTTCACTATTCTATGAAAGCATCTAGAACTGGATACACTGCAATACAATACAATACAACTCAAAGTACAAGGTACAACAAAAAAAAAACAAAATAGAGTAAACAGAACACAACAACATCGCAAGCCTAAGCTCGATCCCATGCTCTCCTACTCCTCTGCTACAATCCTGTACCTGTATAGGGACCCTTTACCCTATCTATACATGCAGAAATGTAATCTGTTTGGTCCAAAGACATTAACCAAATAGGGTGTGAGAAATACATCCCAGTAGGCAACCGCCAAAGGCCCATTCCCAACTGTCAGTGAAAACGTGCAACAACAGTGTGCAGTAGTAAATGCAATAAACTAAGAAGTACTCAAAATTAACTAACTCTACTAGTTATATTTCCATTTTAAAATTCATTTAACCATTCCAAGCCTGTGCTTTAACTTGGCAGGTATAATATATGAAAATCACCACGATGAATATTCATGATAACACTGTCCTCAGACATACAATCCTTACCCTCAGGTAATCAGAATCGAAACCCGTAGGTGATTGCCCACATGCATAATGAAAATTACCCGTAGGCATACGAGGTGTCTCCCTCAGGCACAGAATCTACTTTCCAAAGGCATGAGAAGAGTTTCCCACAGGCTAACAAAACATTTCCCTAAGGCTATACAAAACACTTCCCACAGGCTAATAAACACTACACTCCGGATAAAGGAACCGGGCCGAGCCCAAAGCAAAAACAAGAAATTTATTTAAACTTTCTCCCAAGAAAATGTAATGCACAACATAATCATGGAATACCCTCGGTTATCCTAGAAAAATGTCTAAACAGAGGAACACACCCCCGGGGTGGTCTTGGTTCCAAGCAATGATCCCAAACCGCAGTTTAAACTTATCATTAGATTATCTATACAATTCTAGATATCTTTTCAGAAAATTCCTTAGCCATACGACATCCCAAACATGGGTTCGTAGCACAATGGTACACAAATTCAACTCAAAAGTTGGAAATAAACACTAGACCACCTACCTTGATTGTCCCTAATCGGTATACGTGAACAACACCTTCCGAATCGTCCAAAAACAACGTAGATCTGGGATAAAATAATTCACATTCAAATGAAAATAACTTCCCTCAGAGGAAGAATTGGTAAGAAAAACGCAAGGAGTGGGGAGGAATTACTCGTACGGTCCCAACATGATTAATGGAGGCAGAATCAGATCCCCGATGCGCGATTGGGTGATCTCCAAAGATCTGGCCATCCTACAGATCTCCAAATGGCGGTTCTACCTCCTCTGCCAAATGAGGAGGCTACTACCCATTTTAAGTGAAAAAAACTACACGGCGTGTACTCTCAAGTACACGGCGTGTACTTTTCATTTTTTAAACTATTCCCTAGACAACTTATTTCCACCGCGGCATGTTCATCTGTCGACATGAGTACACGACGTGTATTCCAGATTACACGACGTGTACTGTCGCTCTGCTAGCGGCTACCTCCACTGCCTTACTGTTCACCTGCTGACTGATTACACGGTATGTAAATACTAATTACAAGACATGTGGTTATTTTTTACACCCTTCATCGCCATCATGCCTACATGCCCTGTGTACAAATCCCACACGGCCAAAGTACATGGTGTGTGGAAAAGTACATGGCATGTACCCAAAAAATTTGGGATTTTTCCCCATTTTCTTTATTTTCTCAAAAAAACTTTGGGAAAAAGGAATAGAAGAAACCCGTACCTCAAGAATAAGAACCAGGTTCTTACAAACTTCCCCCTTTAAAGAAATTTGTCCCCGAATTTCCCTTCCAAGGGTGGTTAAGATACAGCTTTGAAAAACTTAGGCCACTGAGCATATACATCGGTCTCCCACTCCCAGGTCTCGTCCTGCACTCGACCATGCTTCCATAGAACCCATACGAGAGGAATTGACCAACCTCGTAGAAAATTTGTGCTTCTATCAACAATATGAATCAGATTCACCTCAAAGGATTAATTGAACTGAATCTCAACCTCCTCGTGCTGAAAGATGTGAGATGGGTCTGAGTGATAATGGTGCAACTGAGATACATGGAAGACGTCGTGCATGGCCCGGTACCTCTATGGTAACTGCAACTGGTAGGCAACCGACCCGACTCTCTCCAAAATCTAAAATGGCCCCATATACCTCGGTGAAAGTTTTCCCTATATCCTGATCCGCCTGTGTCCCAACCTTGGCGAAACACGCAAGAAAACCTGATCCCCGACCACAAAAACTAAGGGTTGTCTGCGGCGATCAACATAAGATTTGTGACGAGAATATGCAATATCCATTCGCTTCTGAATCAACTGGACCTACTCTAAAGTATCCTCCACGAGACATGGTCCAAGTAATGCTGCCTCACCTTCCTTTATCCAACACAAGGGTGATCGGCACGACCTACCATATAAATCCTCGTAAGGTGCCATCTCAATAGTTGCCTGAAAATTTTTGTTATAGGCAAATTCAACCAGGGGTATATGATTCTCCCAAGAAACCCCAAATTCTAGGACGCATGCATGCAACTTGTCCTCCTGCACCTGTATCGTATGCTATGATTGGCCATCGGTCTGTGGGTCGTACGCTGTGCTCAGAAACACCTGTGTACCCAGTGCCCTCTGAAAACTATTCCAGAAATGTGACGTAAAATGGGATTCCCTATCTGAAACGATAGAATGATAGACCCCATGAAGATGTACAACCTCATAGATATAAAACTTCCTAATCTCATTAACACCGAAGGTCTCCTTGATTGGAAAAAAGTGAGCTACCTTTGTGAGTCTGTCCACAACAACCCACATTACATCATTGCATTGAGGTGACCTTGGCAACCCGGTCACAAAATCCATCGTGACATCATCCCATTTCTATTCTAGAATGGGTTGTTGTACCTCTCGTATCCCCTCGTGGTTTAATTTTCATGATCACAATCACCCTCATATTTATCTAATCCTCTTTCAAGTGTTTTTGGTTAATAGGAATCAAATCAGGTGGCCAAGGAATTGGGCCAAGAAAGAAAGAAGGCAAAGTGGACTGAAATTCAGTCCACCGGCCAACCGGTGGCTTCACCACCGGTCAGCCGGTGGAGCCTGGACAGAAGGCATCCTTCTGTCCAGACCACCGGCCAGCCGGTGGAACACTAGCGGCCAGCCGGTGGCACCTGCAATCAAGAGGGAGCCACTGCCTCCCCACCGGCCAGCCGGTGGCCTCAGCACCGGCCAGCCGGTGGCACCCTCTCCAAATAGTGTCAGCTACTGCCTCACCACCGGCCAGCCGGTGGCTCTGGCACCGGTCGACCGGTGGACCCTGGGCAGGAATCCAATGACTTTTTGCAAACACCGGCCAACCGGTGGCCCTGCACCGGCCAACCGGTGGACACAGTCAAACTAGCCGTTGGGCTGTTGACCAGCCTGCCCACTTGGCTCCCAACGGCTCTTTTAGCCTCTCCAACGGCTCCGAAGCCTCCCCAAGGGTTCCATGCCTATAAATAAAGGCCAAGGAAGCCCCGGACCACTACTGGAAATATACGGAAGCCCACGGATACCTTGTTGATCATTCGGCGTACCTCCGACGACTTCCTTCAAGGGAACCCCAATAGCTCCAACAACTTCCATATCCAAGGAGCCCCCTCAAGAAGCTTGGGAAAGCACGCTACATCAACTCCATCATCCAATTGGCACCCAAGTCTTCCCAATCACGGTTTTTCGTGTTTTATTTATTTTGAGCTTAACTTTGAGTTTGTGCCTACAAACTCCCAATTTTCTCATCCCCTCTTTTCTTTGGGTTTCACATCACCACTAAGGTGTGACAAGGTTGCCAAGCTTTCCTTTAAATAGCTTGAGACATAGGTGAGCTATCCTTCACCTGTAAGAAGGATAGTGGGTTCTTGCTAAACCATCAAAAGCAAGTGGGTTCTTGCTAAACCACAAAAGCAAGCTGTAATAGGTCCTAGTGCTACCTCAAAGCCTAGTGGGTTTCTTGCTAAAACCATTGAAAAGCAAGCTGTAGGAATCTCTCAACGGTTGAGTTGGGAGCGGAGACGTAGGCCGGGTTTTGGCCGAACTCCGTTATCAATTTCTTGTGTCTTGCCACATTTATTTCCGCTGCATCTTAACTTTGATTTTTAAATTGTTAATATTTTTTTTAAAAGGCAATTCACCCCCCCTCTTGCCATCTTCCTCGGTTGTTCCGACCCAACAATTGGTATCAGAGGGAGTATTTGAATAATTCCCTAAAACGGTTTCAAATTAAAGATCCTATTTCTTTTTGATGGCATCAACCTCTTTCGCCCCCGAGGGCCTCTCATTGGGTCGGGCTCCATTTTTTGATGGGACCGACTATAATTATTGGAAAACCCGCATGACTACCTTTCTTAGAAGCATAGGATATCCCATTTATAAAATTGTCATGCAAGGCTATACTTTGTCTACCCCCGACGAATCCAAATGGACCCCCGCCAATATTAGAAACTTTGAGCTTGATGGCAAAGCCATGAACGCTCTACATTGCGGCCTTGACCGAAATGAGTTCAACCGAGTTTCCACTTGCACCACTTCACATGAGATTTGGAAACTATTGGAAGTGACCCATGAGGGCACTAATAAAGTGAAGGATACTCGGTTAGACATGTATAGACAAGATTTTGAATCTTTTTCCATGCACCCAAATGAATCAATTTCTGAAATGTTTACTCGATTTACTGACGTGTGCAATGGTAGAAAGTCTCTTGGAGATAATATTTCTGCAGAAACTATGGTGAAGAAGATCCTATGGGTCCTTCCGAGCTCATGGGCACCAAAGGTGACGGCGATCCAAGAAGCTAAGGACGTCAAAAATATGCCGGTAGAGGAGCTCATCGGATCCCTAATGACGTACGAGATCACGATGAGGAGGCAAGCTCAAAAGGAGGGCACACCAATCAAAACTCCAAAGAACATCGCCCTCAAGGTACAAAAGGAATTAAGCTCCTCCTCATCCTCTTCTTCCTCATCTTCTTCCTCATCATCAAGCGGCGACTCGGAAATGGAGAATCTCGCCCGCCAAATGCACAAGTTTATGAAGAAGCACAACAAGAAGAAGAAATCCCGCAAGCACCGAAAGCAAGAACCCACCGCAAGATCCGAGCCCAAGGTGAAATGCTACGGGTGTGGCGAAAAGGGCCATTACAAGCCCGATTGCCCACTCAACAAGAAACAGGCCACGCAAAAGGAGAAAGGAAAGAAAAAGGTCCTCAAGGCGACATGGAGTGACACCTCCTCATCCTCCTCCTCCTCCTCCTCGAGCGACAATGGTACAAAATGCCTAATGGCATTCCATGAGGTAACTTCTTCCGATTCCTCTTCCTCATGTTCTTCAAATTCAAATTCTTTAAATCATTTATCTTATGAAGAACTCTCACATGCTAGAGACCAACTTGAAAAAGGTTTTCATGAGCTTTCGTCAAAATTTGTTGCTTTAAAAAAATCTTTCAAAAAACTCTCCTCCGAAAAAGAACAACTTCTCAAAGAGAAGGAGGAGTTGACCCTTAAAATCCAAAATTTCCCAAATGTTGATTCCATGGAATCAACCATCAAAGATCTAAGGGAATCTCTTGCTAAATTCACCAACGGAGAGAAAAACCTTTCAAAACTCCTTGGTTCCCAACGCATTTCCCGAACCAACAATGGACTTGGCTACACCAACCAAGCTTCCTCCTCCCATGCACCCACTATTTTTGTAAGGGGGAGCTCCGAATTTAAATTTTGCAATTATTGTAAAAAACCCGGGCACCTAATCTATGAGTGCAACTGCAAAAATGCCCGGTACGGCCAACCCAAATCCATTTTTTATTCCGATGAATTCTATAGGAGAAGACCCGCTATGAGACAAGTTTGGATTGAAAAATCCCTTCTTGCGAGTCTCTCCGGGCCAAAATTTATTTCTTTTCCCCGGTGACTTATTGTTTTCATTTAGGGGGAGATTTTTTCAAAACCTTGTCTTAGATTCAAACTTTTGATTTCATTTTCAAAATTTTCGATTCCAACTTTCAATTTCAACACTTGGTTTCAAAATTTTCATTTCAAAATTTTCAATTTCCAAAATTTCAATTGATTTTCAAATACCATCTCTTGTTTTTCAAAAACTTCCCTCAATCAAGTTTTATGCCCCATTCTATTTTGATAATCACAAAGGGGGAGAAATTCCTTGATTGATTGGGGGAGAGTCTTCTCTATCATGCTTTGATTTATTTTCAAATTATCCTTTAAGAATGTCTTTAATTTCAGTATTTTACTTTGATCGTTTTGGTGATTGTGATCATCAAAATAGGGGGAGATTGTTGTACCTCTCGTATCCCCTCGTGGTTTAATTTTCATGATCACAATCACCCTCATATTTATCTAATCCTCTTTCAAGTGTTTTTGGTTAATAGGAATCAAATCAGGTGGCCAAGGAATTGGGCCAAGAAAGAAAGAAGGCAAAGTGGACTGAAATTCAGTCCACCGGCCAACCGGTGGCTTCACCACCGGTCAGCCGGTGGAGCCTGGACAGAAGGCATCCTTCTGTCCAGACCACCGGCCAGCCAGTGGAACACCAGCGGCCAGCCGGTGGCACCTGCAATCAAGAGGGAGCCACTGCCTCCCCACCGTCCAGCCGGTGGCCTCAGCACCGGCCAGCCGGTGGCACCCTCTCCAAATAGTGTCAGCTACTGCCTCACCACCGGCCAGCCGGTGGCTCTGGCACCGGTCGACCGGTGGACCCTGGACAGGAATCCAATGACTTTTTGCAAACACCGGCCAACCGGTGGCACTGCACCGGCCAGCCGGTGGACACAGTCAAACTAGCCGTTGGGCTGTTGACCAGCCTACCCACTTGGCTCCCAACGGCTCTTTTAGCCTCTCCAACGGCTCCGAAGCCTCCCCAAGGGTTCCATGCCTATAAATAAAGGCCAAGGAAGCCCCGGACCACTACTGGAAATATACGGAAGCCCACGGATACCTTGTTGATCATTCGGCGTACCTCCGACGACTTCCTTCAAGGGAACCCCAATAGCTCCAACAACTTCCATATCCAAGGAGCCCCCTCAAGAAGCTTGGGAAAGCACGCTACATCAACTCCATCATCCAATTGGCGCCCAAGTCTTCCCAATCACGGTTTTTCGTGTTTTATTTATTTTGAGCTTAACTTTGAGTTTGTGCCTACAAACTCCCAATTTTCTCATCCCCTCTTTTCTTTGGGTTTCACATCACCACTAAGGTGTGACAAGGTTGCCAAGCTTTCCTTTAAATAGCTTGAGACATAGGTGAGCTATCCTTCACCTGTAAGAAGGATAGTGGGTTCTTGCTAAACCATCAAAAGCAAGTGGGTTCTTGCTAAACCACAAAAGCAAGCTGTAATAGGTCCTAGTGCTACCTCAAAGCCTAGTGGGTTTCTTGCTAAAACCATTGAAAAGCAAGCTGTAGGAATCTCTCAACGGTTGAGTTGGGAGCGGAGACGTAGGCCGGGTTTTGGCCGAACTCCGTTATCAATTTCTTGTGTCTTGCCTCATTTATTTCCGCTGCATCTTAACTTTGATTTTTAAATTGTTAATATTTTTTTTAAAAGGCAATTCACCCCCCCTCTTGCCATCTTCCTCGGTTGTTCCGACCCAACATGGGTAACTGCTGTAACAGTCCAGAAGGCCTCTGATGCTCCACCTTCACCTGCTGACATGTGAAAATCTCGTAACAAAACCAGCTACCTCTCATTTCATACCCGACCACCAATACTTACATCTCAAGTCACGGTACATTTTGGTTACTTCGGGATGAAAAACCCATGATGAAGCGTGAAACTCCCACTTCAAATCCTCGCGTATATCCCATAGAACCCACACTCGTACATGGTTATGCAGTACCTCATCATTTCCTATCGTCTAACCAGGAGGAGGGTCCTCACTTTCTATCGACTCCCGTAGAACTAGGCCTTCTGAATCAGATAGATGTCTCATTCTCACTCTATCCAAGAGGGTAGAAGTCACAACTAAGGAAGAAAGATAGGTTTTCCCCTGAATATCTTGCACCTCCAAATGCATCTCAGAGAAAAAATCCATAATCTTCCATTCACCACTGGCCTCATGAATTGCCTGTATCTGAGTCTTCCTGCTCAGTGCATCAACAACTGCATTACCCTTACCTGGTGTATAGGCAAGCTCAACGTCGAAGGACTGAATGTATTCTAACCACCTTCGCTGTCTCAAATTCAGATCACGCTGGGTAAAGATATATTTGATACTTTTGTGGTCTTTGAACAACACAAAATGTTATCCTAAGAGATAATGTCTCCAATAGCATAACACATGAACAACTGTAGCCAACTCGAGATCATGCGTTGGGTAATTCCTCTCATCTGGCCTCAACTGCCGAGACCCGTACGCAACTACTCGATCGCCCTGCATCAGCACTGCACCCAACCCAATACCTGATGCATCATACTAAACTGTATAGATCTTCCATTTTTTTGGATGTATCAGGATTGGTGCTGATGTCAACCAACCCTTCATCTCCTGAAAGGCTGTCTCGCAATCTTCTGACCCAACGAACTTCACACCCTTCTTAGTCAAACCCGTCAATGACCCTGCTAAGCGGGAGAAGTCCTGTATAAAATGCCTGTAGTAACCAGCCATCCCCAAGAAACTCTATATCTCAAACACGTTCTTAGTATGCTCCCAATAATCTTCTTCTCTCACCTTCTATGGGTCCACCGCAACTCCTGCTTCTAAGATGATATGACCCAGGAAGTGTATCTGGTCCATCCAAAAGTGGCACTTTGGGATCTTAACATATAGTCGATGCTCTCTTAGTGTAATTAGTACGATCTCATGATGGGTGGAATGGTTGTGTCGAGTGTGAGAGTACACCAAGATATCATCCATGAAGACTTCCACAAGAGAATCCAGATAAGCATGGAACACACGATTCATCAGAGCCATGAAAACTGCTGGCACATTTGTGAGTCCAAAAGGCATTACCAAGTACTCATATAGACCATATTGGCTCGGAAAGGCTATAAGCGGTATGTCTGATGGTCTCAAGTGCAACTGATGACATATGGATCTGAAGTAAATATTCGAGAACACTCGTGCTCCTCGAAGTTGATAAAAAATATCATCAATACTTGGTAAGGGATAACGGTTCTTAACCGTTAGCTAGTTCAGTTTCTGAAAATCCACACAGAGTCTGAGGGTACCATCTTCCTTCTTCGCAAAAAGGACTGGAAAACCCAAAGGAGAAGTACTGGGTCAGATAAAACCCCTAGCTTGTAACTCCTCTAACTGCCTCTTGAGTTCTTGAAAATCAGGTGTAGCCATCCTATAAGGAGGAATGAACACTGGTGCCGCTCCTGGAACAAGCTTAATAGAGAAATTCACCTCTCGCTCTAGAGGAAGACCTGAAAATTTGTTCAGGAATACATCCTAAAAATGATTAACTACTAGAGATAAATCCTTATGACATGCTCCCTAATCATCCAGATATAAACTTGCAATCTGGGCTGTTACTCCACCTCGCCCCCAATTCTCAGGTCCAGCTCGGCTCGCCTGGACATCCCATTCACCCTTGTATAGAAACTCTCCACCCTATGGTGACTTGAAACTCACCCTGTGACGATAGCAATCCACAAAGGCTCGAAAGGGTACCAACCAGTCCATCTTGAGAATGACATCATAGCTCGTCATCTTCAAGACATAGAGGTCCCATAGAAAGTGACACCCACCAACTTCTAGGGGGAACTCTCTGCACTGACACACACCAGCCGTTCTAGTCCCCAAAAGAGTGTCTAGCATCATAACATCAGAAGAAGAAGAAACACAGAGCCCAAGGATCTCTAAAACGCGTACAAATATAAATCTATGTGTAGCACCCTTATCAAAAAGTACTAAGGATAAAATAGAAGTTACTAGAATAGTACCTCTGATAGTAAAAGGTCTGAGATCCTACTCCTGTTGGGTCTATTGCACTGCATATGCCTGCCCAGTGCCGCGGCCCTATGACACAGCCTGGCTACCCTGAGTTGACCCTCCAAGTTGCCTCTGAGATCATGGTGTCTGGCTACCATGGCCACAACCACCATCTCTACCTGCATGCCCTGACGTATTCCAGTTTCCCGACTGGTAGATGCTGCTGGTTCTTCTCCTGCATGTGGAGTCTGTAAAAAACCCCTCTCCCTATCCACTGGTGGAAACAACCTACAAAAATGATGGAGGTGACACATCTTGCGCAAATATCGACACTCCACTGGGTCTCGTGGACACTGAGGTCTCTTGTGCCCCTCTATACCACACTGGTAGCAAATGACCTTGCCACCTGAAGTCTTCTTATGGCTAGTACTTCCACCGTGAGAGAAGTCCATCTACCTCTTCCTCTTACTGGTAGAAATAGTACCCGAAACTGGTGTCAAACCACCCTGGCCCACACCACCAGCTTCCCGCAGGTTCCGCTCAGTAATTAGTGTCTGGTTCACAAAAGCATGCATGGAAGGCAACCTGAAAATGTTCACGAGCACTCGGATGTCAGACCGAAGACCATCATCAAACCGTCTAGCCATCAATGTCTCATCAGCCACCAGAACAGGTGCAAAACTATGAAGCTCAGTGAAGTGAGCAGAATAATCCATCACTAACATGGCGCCCTGCTGCATATTCATGAACTCTCGAGCTCGATCTGCCCTCAGTATCTCCGGGAAGAAGAATTCATAGAAGGATTCCTGAAAATCTTCCCACGCCATGTCCCAGGGATGCTCGGTTTGGGTGGTAACATGCCACCACCACTTGGATGAATCACACAACATGTGTGTAGCGAGATAGACCCTCTGCCTAGGAGACATCTACAGATGTTCGAATATCATCTGCATTGAACCCAACCATGACTCCGTAGCCTATGGTCTTCCATCCCTTGAAAATACAGGAAAATGTTTCTGCTAGAATATACATGTATGCTCTTCCCTAGATGTGGCAGCTGGCGGTTCTCCCTGAAAAGTCTTCATGAACTGTATGAAACCTTCACAGAACTACACATCAGTGCCTGTGTCCGGTATAATGGCTGGCATCACATCTGGCACAGCTGGATATTCCATTGGTATCCCATGGACTACCATCTCTGGAGTATAATCATCTCCGCTCTCCTGGAGAACAACGAGTGGTCATCTCAGCGGCATGACTCTACAAGGTCAAAGAACACCTTAAATCAAGATTTATTGAAGACAGAAAACGAGGAGACCAAGAAGGTAACAGGAGAAAGAAAGCATTAAAGATTTACAAAACTTGACTACACGGCGTGTATAAATACTACACATCGTGTTATCAAAGGCCATCCACATGGGCATGTACTCCAGCTAAAAATGGTAGTGTAACACTCCAAACACACGACATGTCGTCTAAATACACGACGTGTACTTGAATCCTCCTTCCCTGCCCGGGTCCTTCTACACGGCTAAGGCACACGAATCTCCTAAAACAAAACTACACGGCGTGTCCCATAGGTACACATCTTGTACTCGACAAGCTTTCACCAGCCCGTGTTCTTCGTGACACAACCTGTGTACCCATGTCACACTACACGATGTGTTTCGCAAAGACACGATGTATTCAAAGAAGCCCCAGACCGACCCGTTTTTCTCGCTACACGGCCGACTACATGGCCGACACTACACGACGTGTTCCAAACAGACAAAACATGTACAAAGAAAGATAACACTGACCCGTGTTGTTCGTGACACGGCCGGGTACCTGGGTCAGACTACACGACGTGTTCAAGGTAGACATGACGTCTATGTCTTAAGGTTTCCACCGTCCGTGTTGTTAGTTACACAGGCGGACACGAGTTCAACACTACACAATGTGTACATTCGGTACACGGTGTGTTTCCCCAAGCCATTCCCTACCCCATGTCCCTGCCCACACTGTCTATGACACGGGAAGTGACTAAATGATGTGTAATAAGGGTACACAGTGTCTACTTAAAAAGTTTTCATTTCTTCCCGAACATAAGAACACACAGCATGTGTCCATAGAACTACACGGCATGTATGTTGGGTTTTCAAGATAGTAAGCCTCAGAAACTACTCCGGAACCCAGAAAACGTTGAAGCAAACAACTAAGTGCCTAATTCCAATCTGTGAGGGTCCATACTCCCCCCGAATCAAGATTTGTCATCTTACACATGTTATAAAAAAGTAAACTCGTCAATGATCCACAAAATTCTAGTTATTGAGGGCCCACACTCCCCAAAAACCAAAGTTTGGAATTCATTTTATCAAAATCTAACCCAACAATACCCTATGAAATAGCAGGTATTTATTAAAGTAGCTATCACAATAGCATGCTTTTCTAGAACAACAACTATCACAAGAACATTTAAATTTTAATACACCTACATTGCATGGAAAGAATGCATGACATGTAATTTCTAGAATGTGAATAAATGATGCATGAGATGGCATACCCTCATCTCATCAGGTTTCAACTAAATAGAACCCATGTATAAAATATAAATATCACACTACAAGTGTGTCACCAAAAGGTGAAAATCAAGTCAACTGTCAAATTTGAAAAATCAGAAAAATTGCAATAAATGAGGTAGATTGGATTTTTCCTGTACATGGGTTAGATACTCTTGGGCAAAGCTTATTACCAACTACCATTTCCATCCTATCCCTGAATAAGGCTCCAAATATTAAGTCAAAGAAAAGAACTCCTCTGATACCACTTTGTGACATACCGGATCCAGAAGCCACTCTACGGGTGCCCCGAACCCGGTTGGTCACATGACCCCAAGCGCATTTCCCCAAATTCCAGAGACTGCCGACTAGCAGCGAGGGCCCATGTCTAATAGTGGGGAAACTATACCCTCATTTGTTAAAGTGTAGCGTAGCGGAAAAAGATAAATAACATACAACAGTAGAAGCAGTAAACAATATACAACTGAAATGGAAAACTGGAGTAAAAGAGAACCAGCAGTTATATATATAAAGATGAAACATGTCCCTATTCTATGAAAGCAGGCAGAACATGATAAAATGAAATACAATACAATAAAACTCAAAGTACAAGGTACAAACAAACAAAACAAATCAGGGTAAACAGAACACAACAACATCGCAAGCCTAAGCTCGGTCCCATGATCTCTTACTCCTCTACTACAATCATGTACCTGTATAGGGACCCTTTCCCCTATCGATAACTTCAGAAATGTAATCTGTTTGGGTCAAAGACATGAACCAAACAGGGTGTGAGAAATAAATCCAAGTAGGAAACCACCAAAGGCCTGTGCCCAACTGTCAGTGAAAATGTGCAACAACAGTGTGCAGTAGTAAATGCAATAAACTAAGCAGTACTCAAAAGTAAATAACTATACCATTTATATTTCCATTTTAATATTCATTTAACCATTCCAATATTGTGATTTAACTTGGAAGTTATAACATATAAAAATCACCATAGTGAATATTCATAATAACACTGTCCTCATACATACAATCCTTACCCTCAGGTAATCAGAATCGAAACCCACAGGTGATTTCCCACAGGCATAACAAAAATTACCCACAGGCATATGGGGTGTCACCCTCAGGCATAGAATCTACTACCCATAGGCATGAGAATAGTTTCCCACAGGCTAACAAAACATTGCCCTCAGGGTATACAAAACACTGCCCACAGGCTAATAAACACCGCCCTTAGGCTAAATGAACCGGGCCGAGCCCAAAGAATAAACAAGAAATTTATACAAACTTTCTCTCAAGAAAATAAAATGCACAAAATAATAATGGCATACCCTCGGGTATCTTGGCCAAATGGCTAAACAGAGGAACGCACCCCCGGGGTGGTCCTAGATCCAAGCAGTGATCCCAAAAAGCAGTTTAAACTTATCATTATATTATATATACAATTCTAGATATGTTTTCATCAAAGTCCTCAGCCATACCACACCCCAAACATGGGTTCATAGCACAACGATACACAAATTCAACTCAGCAGTTGAAAATAAACACCAGATCACGTACCTCAATCGTCCCTGATCGGTATACGTGAACGAAACCTTTCGAATCATCCAAGAATGATGTAGATCTGTGATAAAAAATTCATATTCAAACACAAATAACTTCCCTAAGATAAAGAATTGGTAAGAACAACATAAGGATAGGGGAGGGCTTACCCGTACGATCCCAACGTGATCGACGGAGGCAGAATCGTATTCCTGATACGTGATCGGGTGATCTCCAAATCTCGAGCCATCCTCCCAAGCTTCAAATGGCGGTTCTGCCTCCTCTGCCAATTGAGGAGGCTACTACCCATTTTAAGTGAAAAAAACAAACTACACGGCATGTACTCTCAAGTACACGTCGTGTACTTTTCATTTTTTAAACTGTTCCTCTAATGGATTATTTACACTGTGGCACTGTTCATCTATCGACATGAGTAGACAACGTGTATTACATATTACATGGAATGTACTGTCTCTCTACTGGCGGCTACCTCCACTGCCTTACTATTCACCTGCCAACTGATTAGACAACGTGTAAATACTAAGTACAGTGTGTGTGGTCAGTTTTTACACCCTTCATCACCGACAGTCCTACACTCTCTATGTACTCATCCCACACGACAAAAGTACACGGCGTGTGGAAAAGTACATGGCATGTACCCACAAAATTTGGTATTTTTCCCCATTTTCATTATTTTCTCAAAAACACCTAAGGAAAAAGGAAAAGAAGAAACCCATACCTCAAAAATAAGAACCAGGTTCTTACATGCATAATACCTAACTGTAATTGATGAAAATATTATAGTGGTCAATCTTTAATTCAGTAAAATCTGATCATAATAAAGATTATATTTCTAATATCAAGGATAAACCTTGTAAAAATACCATGTTCCATAATTCAATACTTTCTTGCATTACATATAATAAATGTGATATGGAAAACTAAATAGATCCATTATTATATTGACTAGAAACAAAGGCTTAAATACTAAATTGGGAAAAATATCAAAACAATATTTGGATTTTGCTAAAAAATTTAACAATTCCAAATTCTCCACCTCTTAAGTGTCTATATTGTTCCTGTTGGTAATTTCAATTGATATCAGATAAAAGGTTCACTCTAATTGGATTACATTTTTCTCTACTTGATGTTTTTTACTTGAGTATAAATGAAGTTCAGTTTGGAAGAAATTTTAGAAGAGCATGAAATTTATAATTTTTTTTATTTATATTTTTATATAATTGTAATTCTTAGCCAAAACCTTAGGAAATAAGAAGAAAATCGATTCTAATGTTCTTATAAATTCATTGAAAACTATATAAGATCAACCATTACCTAATGTGAATTAGATTTGTATATGTTGATTAGTTAAATCTAATGATTGTTATTCCTCTAATGAATCTAGTTTAAGCTATGATGAATGTGATATTAATTAACCAATCGATTATTTCTTTTATAAAATCAATTAATATTTAAATAACTTCCATCTAAATTTTTTAGACATATATTTTAATGTATCATGTGTATTCATGATGAGAAGTCACAACTAGAGTTAGAAGTTGATGCAATAGAAGATACATTGGTTAAGAAAGTGAGAAGATGTTACACTATCAAAAATATTATTGCAACTATGGATGAATCAATTTTAATTTGAAGTAAAATATATTCTTTGATTGATGAAGAATTTAAAAGGGATTTATGTGAGAAATAATTAATTGAAAAATTTGTTAAAGAAGTGAACCATGCATTGGAGAAAGTACACAAAGTCCCAATGAATGTCAAGTATGGCCAATTAGAAGTTAAAGAATAGAAGATAAAAGAGTTTAAAATTTATTTTCAAGTGGTGAATGAAATGCATGAGGATAAAATTCCAAATATGGGGAATGATTTGGAAGAAATGGTCAATTAAGTTGAATATAATAAGTATATCCTAAAGTCCTCAGTTGGACGTAAATATGAGAAATATAAAAATCACTCATGCTAAATATTCAAAATCTGTTAAGAAGAGGATTTATACCACATGTGTATCTAAAAGTATTATAGTATTAAAGAAGAATAAAAATAGTGGCAAAAAAGTTTTGATATCATCTCATGATCCATTTATTAAAAGATGATTGAAAAGTGTATCCTATTGTCTTTATGAATATTTTTTCACTAAATTTATTCTGAATAATACTATAGGACTAAAGAAAAAATATAGAAAAATGCGGAGGAACAAAAATTCCAATAAAACCTACCACATCATCAAGGGTGGATACAAGATTATCTAAGAAGATAAGATCCATAAAATTACTCAAAAAGAATATTGAAATTAGTAAGGTTGTAATTCTATCAAAGCTATTTCTAAAGAGAAGAGAAAGAGGTTTATTAGACATTGTTGGTGCAACATCCTAAACTCGAGAAATTGAAATCCAGTAGTTATATTATATTATTAGTAAATAACACAAGAGTTTCCATAGTATCAAATAAATTTTTAGTGTTTTACTACTAGATACATATATACATTATATTTCAAAACATAAGATACAACATAAACTTATTTCAAGAACATAATTATCCTATCCATCAGATACTTGAAAATCACACATAGTTATCCTATAGGTTTTCTAAGGAACAAAAAAATGAAAATCCTCGATGCTCAGTAATGAGTAACATAAAATAGATACTTTTATAACATATACATGGAATAAGTGATATTCCAAGAATAAATAAAAAACATGAAACCATAATTAACTAAAATAGAGGGAATGATATATCCATGAAAATAAATAAATAAATGGATGACACTAATCATTGATATCATACTGATGGAATGAATAATTTAAGACATCAAAACATACTATTAATGCCATATCATAACACAATATACTGTTATGGGAAGAGGTATACACCAAAATTCAACCTTTTTCCTTCATGATACCTCTTGAAGCATCAAGGGGCTGTATAATTTTAGGCCCCACCCATCACCTGAATAAGTATTATTAATTCACCTAAGAGTCATCTAGACATTTCTTACAAATTCCTAATGATACTATAGGAAAATAAAAACATGGTTATCCATATAATGATAAATATAAAAATCAAATACTTACCCATTCAAATGAATAATGTATATGACTTGGATAACACCCCTTATTTGGATTAAAATCTATGCTGTATCATTAAAGGAAAATTATGTACCCTTATTAATGAAAATAGTGTCTTGGGTACCTTAAAAGTTCTAATTCATCTATTGAAGATAGTAATTCATTTCAATAGTTTTTATTTGTATGAGTCTATGAAAATTGTAGGAAAAATAATTCATCATTGTTTATAAAGATCTTGTGAATATTCTAAAGAATATCCATCCAGAGTGTCTTTCCAGGTGTGAAGTTTTAATACCTCTTTATGTGGTGTCATGACACCACATAAAGTAAATTTGTTTCATAATACGAAACATGTCTCAAAGAGAGGAATTTGAGACAGAAAACCCTTACCTATTGTCCCAAATTCCATGAACGTACATTGAACTCATATATCACAAACATAGATATATTAATAACCTAATACTCAACCTTTATAATATCATTTTTTATTAATACTCTTTATAAATATTATTTTTTATATGAATTCTAGTTATTTTCCACATTAGGTGTTTATAATTTTGGTAATTTGTATTAGTTTCATAATAGTGGTATTCGTATTCATTATTATTAAAATATTTATCATTTATTGTTAATTAAAGTAAATATTATGAATGTTTTATAATTATTTATGATGTTTAAAAATCCTTCCATGAGTTTTTTAGTCTTTATCCTTGAAGATGAAATCTATAACAAGCATGTTTCCGTGATTCTTTATGATTGCAGTTTGTTTTCTTAATTATTGAATTAAATATTGTCATGAAGTCATAGGAACCCAAAAAAATTATTTTTTACACATTTATATCATATTTTACTAGTAAATAAGTTTTCATTATCATCCATCATATAAATACAAAATATTGTTCAAGAAGGTGGTTAAAATGATCTAAACATGAACATACCCTGATTTAATGAATGATTATGTGGTGATTTTATTATAATATAATTATAATAGAAGTATAATTATATTATTTAGTTTTTATTAGTGTTATATATTGGATTTTTAAGTAATTATAATAATGGTAATCGATACGAAAAT
Organism: Viscum album; assembly: GCA_963277665.1. Taxonomy (NCBI): domain Eukaryota; kingdom Viridiplantae; phylum Streptophyta; class Magnoliopsida; order Santalales; family Viscaceae; genus Viscum; species Viscum album. The sequence goes on along the minus strand of OY728132.1, from coordinate 1,840,914,089 downwards.
ATTACTTAATTTGAATAAAAGATTATCCTCTTAATACACTTGTTTTAAATGATTAAATTAACATTTATATTTTTTTGATTATATAATTAATATATTCTATATTTTATAATACCATAACCTTAATTATATCATAAAAATATTATTTATCCTTTAAACCCATCTTTACATCCATCCTTGTAAGGAAAATATGGAAAATAAAACAAGTTATAAGACTAAATGGTTATAATGTTTTCCATTAAAAGAACTTTTCTTTCATAAATTCAATATAAATAAGGAGGAGAATGTATTTCACCATTTCATTTATTGTCAATAATGAGTAGAGTCATATTGAAAAACTTTAATATTTTAAGTAGTTTAATTGGTATTATTAAGATTGAAAACAAACACAATGTGGGATATTTAAGATCCCAAAGGTTTGTTATAATTGAATTTATTTTCAATAATTGTCAATATTTATGTCATAATGAAGTTGGGTAATGGAGTAAGAATATACCCACTACAGAAAAAGTGAATATTTCCCATACATGATGGTCAATGAGAATAAAGAATCTATTTTACTTAAATAACTAGCTAAAAAGATTCAATACAACAAAACTTATATTAAATCATGATATTATTAAGATGGACCTCATCTCAAATAAAAGAACTGAGTTTTAGAATAATGGTGTCGAAAAAATTTTGTTGAGCAGAAAAGAGAAGCTGGTTGCTAAACTAAACTTCACTAGAGAGTCTACATTAATATCATTAAAATGATTAAAATAGGTTCAAAGTATTGATATTATCTATCTACAGTTGTGGATAACCCTTCTTTGGAGCACCTAGCATGAGGGGTTTTAGAATAAATGAGGAAATAACCAAGGATGAATTTTTATAAAGGATAAAGTGACGATAGAATGAGAATGCAATGAGGGTTATTAAAATACTCTTATTTGATCACTTATATATTTTTAAGTACCTTAGAACCAAGATAAAATTTTTTAGAATTATTTTCTTAATTACTAGAATTATTTGAAGCCGTTTTATGTTTATTTGAAGTGATTTTGAAGGCCTAAGATGATTTTATGCGACTCTAGTTTTTTCATATATAATATGAATTTTGGTGTTATGACTAAAAATGGATAAGTCTTAAGATCTGTGTATGTTGCAATTTTAAGCCAAGGAATCTACGTATGTGTCATTATAAAATCTACATATTATTCATTTCCTTGAGCTATGTATGAATTATTCCATTATATGTATCTATCATTTCATAGGAACAGTCATTCACATATGATTCATTTTTTACATTGTGTATGAGTCATTTAGAGAGACACATACATCTGCATATAAGTGATTTGAAAGTCACGTATTATTCAATCACTCATATAATGATATTAATAGATGAAAATTATACTAAGTATAGACTAAATATGATTCATTTGAAGCTATGTACAGTCATTATAACCTACATACAAGTCATTGGGAATTGTGTTTGAGTCATATGTCTTTGTGTATAAGTTTTTTCAACCTGTGTATGAGTCATTTCAACTATTTATAGATCAACACATAAGAAAATTTTAGAATTATATCAATTAAAATATATGTTTTCTTGAATTATAAATTATAAAGTATATTAAAATTGGATGGTTATAAATATATTATTTCATGATAAAAACATTATGATGCTTGGTTTAGGTATGATGTTAGTTTGATTTGAAGAAATATTAATGGGAAGTAGATGAGGAGATCACTATTCCTTTCCATTGTGATTTTTAAAAGAAACTATTTGAAAATAAATATTGGTGTTCAAAAATGGATATTTAATTCATAATATTACTGATTTATTCTTTATTATTAAAAACATAATAGTTTGAATTGTGATTTAATTAGAAAGAATAATATGTTGATCTTCATGATTTTTTGAAATAAGATCAAATTTGAGATGATTTTTTGGTTAAAACCAATGAAGTAAAAATGGGTAACTTTTAGCTAAAATAAACTGAAAATGAACCCAAAAGATACATGTGATTTACTCAATTTTTTTAAAATATCAACAATTGTATTGTGATTCAAGATGAATGATATGAGGAGAAGGAATTTAGGATATGATGTATTTTGATAATGAAATAAAAGTTTTAGCCGACTATTATTTCATATTTTGTCATGGCATGAGTGTGAGGCCCACTATTATTTGTTCTTATAACTTTTTATCCCCCATTTATTAACAATTCATTATTAAAAACACTATTTAGGGGGATCAATGCTTTGTGTTTGTTTTGGTTTGATAGTTTCATCACTTATTCTTTGTTCATAGTCACACAATATCCAAAAATTTAATCATGATATAATTATATATATATATATATATAATAATTTTATATGTATTTATAATATTCTATAAAATTTTGAGATAGAAAAATGAGTTACGGAGTTCATAAAGATAGTAGGCCATACATACACATGAACACAAATTTAATTTTTGTTTGAAAAGAGGAAAAAATAAAGGTACATAATAATTAAAATTTAATGAATAATTATTATATAATATGAATTATAAATTTTCACCAAATTCATCCTTATTACCATACATTTGAAAATAAATTGAAAATGAATCACATCTCTCTGTCAAGGCGGTCATCCACATGTACACATGAGTGATGTTATCATTTTTAAATGGATTGAAAGTTAATAATATATATTTGATATTATAATTATATAATGATAATGATTTAATAAATATAATATATATACATTAAACCCATCATTATATCTACCCTTTATAGACAGGGATGGAAAACGAATTACATCGACTCAGGAGGTGGTAGTCTGTAATACACCTGATCAATGGATTCATTTCCCATTTGATATAATAAGATATGGATGTAGATTTAGAAATTAACATAATAAAATCTCAGTATAAGGTATATACTAGTTTTATTATTTAATCATAGTTGAATAATATTTAAAATAGATGAAAGAGGAAATAAAATAGAAATACTTAGTTAATAATTACACACATTTTTAGAACAATATCATTAGTTTTGACCAAAAGCCTTCATAGAGGAGTTTTATGATCAAAAAAGGGACTTTAGGTTGTGGTTATGGATTTAATGAATGGATTTTGGTAGGTATTTTCTGATCTAAATGGATTTTTAAATGTGAATGAGATAGGGGAGGGTATTTCTTTTTATAAGTGGGGGGAGGAACACACTTAGAATATTTGAAGTGAATAAATCATACCCATGTTATTCAAATTAAAAAAGATAAAAAATGTATTATTATCATAGATTAGATGATATATGGTCAATATATGGCCATAAAATATGAATTTTACAAGTTTTTAGGCCATTTTAACCATTATATTTTTAGTTTAATCCCCTATAAACCTGTTTTAGCCTCAACCATCATAATAAAATTTTAATGTTTTTACTATTGATTTTAATAAAAAAGTAATTTAAAATAATTATTAATTATTAATTATTATGATAAGAATATGAAATATAATTTTCCAAATTAAACTCACATAAGTGTAAGGATTTAATTTAAAATTAAATCCATTGACATGAAAAAAAGCGGTTTTCCAAAGAAACATTTTCTTAAGTATAAAAAGTTTTCATATAAAAATTCACATTGAAATACATTATAATGAAATAAATTTTATTAATATTAATATAATTAAAGTAATTTTTATTTTAAAACATTTTAAGACAAAATTTATCTTTGTAAATTCTTTAAATGAAAAGTCATTTTTAAAAATAAATTAATATTTTTAATTATTCATTGAAAAATTAAACTTTTTAGAAAATTATAAATAAATCACTTGATGATATTTCAAACTTTATGATTTAAAAAGTGAAGTTATTTTTTTCAAAAAAAGTTTCTGAAATCGATAACAAATAATTTTAGCATAAGTGCAAAGAACGTGATGAAAGCACTTAAAAAACAATTTTTCAGAAAAACATATGTTTTTATTTCAAATGATTTTTATTTTTATTTATTATAAATTGGTAACCAATAAATTTATTTATAAATGTGTAAACCATATAATATTAACAATTCATTTATTCTTAGTCATACTGTTCATTTTAACCACTAGGTTATAATAATCATATTTAAATAATATATTTTATGGGTTATTTTAGCTCAATGTTACATGTTGTATATGTTATCAAACATAATTTTATTGTTTTAAGGTATTGGGTTGATCAGTGAGAAAATTTTAGTATAAAAAATATATAAATGAAAATTCAATATGTATGTGATTTTATTAAATTTTTTTAAATATCAAAAAATCATTTGCGATTCACGATGAATAATATGAGGAGGATTTATGGAAATGTTGCAATATGTGAAAAGAATAAAATTTGTATACTACCACTATTCCTGATGTTTTTATCACATAACAACAATAGTTTTTACTCTTTTATTTATCATTAATGTATTTTTATATTTTTCCCAAAATTTCGGGTTGAACGTGTTTAAAATATATATTTTTTAATTTTTAGAACTTACACACGGTTAGTGCACAGTTGGACAAACTTTACTACAACCATTTAAGTGCCTATGTAATTTAATAATTATAAAATTAATAGTGAGTGAAAGGTTTTTTTGGAACTTTCATCCTTACCATTTAGGGTGTTCTAGATCCTCTAGTTTGAGGTACATAATTGGCATTTGGTTTGGGAAACCATGAGGCCAAACCATGCACAATTACCAATTTATTAATAATGTGAAAGTAACTTAATTTACCATCTACTTTTCCATAATAATAATGAGCCCCTATCTATTATATTATTTTTTAATACACTATACCAGGGGATCTCAAACACACCTCCCTCTTTCGGATTATCTTACTATCATAGTGTTCATATAAAATTTCTTCATGGTCTGGTTCAGGTTCTTCAAGGGAGGACCTCCCATATCTTCTTCCTTCCTTTCCAACTAATTTTTCCCCATAACTATACAAATTCCATGGAAAAAATGTAATGGAATTGGGGTGTTTCTTTTTTTTTTATTCATTGCACCTAGGGATTACGAGGCGGGATTTAAGGCTGATTATTGTTGTGGTTGTTAAAGGCGATGAGTTCCCTTTAATTATCAGTATGATTTTATCTGTCTCTTCTCTCATGGATCAATTTTAATTATTGATTTATTGATTTTTGGGTTCATATTTTTCCACTAATAAAAAATCTAACTTGTTTATGTGTAATATAATTGCTGTTCTCAAAGGCCTTAATTTCCAGATAGGTTTCCTTTTATTTTGGTCTTTAAATTTTGGGGCCTCTCTTGGATGTAATTTTAATATTTTTTTTTGGTATAAATTGAAGAAATTAATTATTTTAGAAATTTATTTTAAAGTAAAATCATGTTTCTCATGATTTTTTTTAAAATCATAGGATTTCTCAAAATTGGATGCATTTTAAAAGCTTGTTTAGAAAATATTTCACAATGCTTATTGGACAATTTTCCTATTTAGATTTTATATGTAGTTTTTGAAATTTTAAAGAGTGTAATAATTTTCAAAAATTAAATCTCATTTGTACTTTAAATTTTACTTGGTGTTTCAATTAATACTTGAAATTAATTTTGGTGGTAGAATATTTCAGGATTGACTTTGAACTGAAATTAAAGGCTTGAAAATTTCTTTAAACATATTTGATGGTTATACAGATATACACAGATATATACATATAGATATGTTCAAATTCACATGAGGATATGTGATTTTTTGAAATGATAGGCACAAAAACCCTCACACACATATATATATATATATAAGTATATATGGGAATAACAAGGGATGGAAACCTTGGAGGTTTTAAATGAGATACTCAATCTTGATTTTCAAATAAGTTTTAGTTGGGTTTCAAATATAAATAAAATATCCCGATTGGAAAGATTTACTTGGAATATAATGATTGTTTTATAAAAGATGATTTAAATTAATTAATTCCTTGTTCGGAATGTTTTTATGATTTATTATATACCTATTTTTCATGTTTAATTCTTCTTCTTTAGTTGAAAAAAAGATGATATTAAAGAGATAGACCATTTTTATTAAACTTAATTATTTTCCTGTGTTATTAAAAGGACACAACATAATTTTAAATGAAATATGAAATGTTTTACATGTAAAAACACATTTAAATACGGGTATATAATGGTTAATGTTGGTTTGAGTATCTATTTATATTACACCAATTTACTAACTAAAATAAACTAAATGAAGGTATTGGTGTCATGGATAGACGATAACACACCACTAGGTTATGAAATAAACTCATTAGTGGGTGAATTAGATGTGGTGTAATGTATGGGGAACACCAACCCACTAAGATAAGACATGACCTCCTTAGTGGTACACTTCTTGGATAAGGGATGTACTCTTTATCGGTTAGGGATGTGGTGCTGTAGACAAATTTCACCACACCACTAGGGCATTACATGTTCTCATTAGTGGTTTCACTCACATTGTATTTTAAATGGATTAGATTATGGGTGATATGAGTAACTATTTAGACAACTAACCTTATATGGATAGGGATTTTACAGTGGTGAAAAATGATGAAATGATAACTTTTATGGTTATTTATTTCCTTTTATTATATTATTAAATTATGGAACTTTACCTATCCTTTATAAATTATTAATTTATATTATAAGCTTCCTTGTTTTCCTTAAAATGTTTTAAAAATAATTTTAGAAATGGATGTTTCTAAATGGTATATAATGTTTTTTTAAATGGGGTTTTCAATAACAATGGTGTAGTGCAATGAAATTTTTTCTAGGTGACTATTTTTATTTAAAAAGAAGAAAAAGGAATGATTATAAAAATTAGTATGGAAACTATTTCTGTAACATCCCAGGTAAATAAATAATAAAACATTCTCATATTTATTAATATTTTCTAATTAAATATTAATTTTACTTTAAAGGGGTTTCTATGTTCGATAGGTTACCCGATACGCAACAAAGAGTTTTTTTGAAATCTTACGTTGCACACTAGTAATAAAATAATATTATTTTAAATGGTAGTTAACACGTAGCCGTTGTATTGGAAGGAATGAATAGAAATAACTAAAATATGATTATATATGTTTGTTAAATGTTTTTACATTTATCCAATAAAGGATAAAGTCTTAAAATATGAAAAGAATTCAATTTTAGGCATATATACTCTAATTTTCACTAAAGGTCGACTTATCGCCTTTTCATGGAGAACCTTCTTTAAATATAGTTTTGGTCACTATTATAATTTCTATTGGACCAAATAAAACTCTTCTTTAGAATCAGGACATCAAAATTTACTTTGTGTAGATTTTTGGTATTTTTCCGATAAAGTTCATTTTTTAATGAATAGTGAAAAATGTTGTATTTTAATTCAAAACCTCTTTTTAATATAATTTATTTATATGATTAGATTATCTTTTGAATTGTTTTTAATGTGAAATTAGAATATATTTTTACCATTTAATCCAATATTGGTCATTGGAATTAATTTCACTTTGAAATTGGACTTAAACTAGTGTCAATCTTTTGATACTTATTGTTTCATAAAAACACGCTATTTGTTTTGACAGCGAGAATTAATTATTAAATTAATTAATGCAACTTATATGTTTTGAATTTTGTAAAATTGACTTCATTTTTGAATTCGTAATTTCAAATATAGCTTTGGGTGAAGTTTTGGTATTTTTCTGAAAAACTTCAATTTTTGATAAATAGTGAAACCACTAAGTGGTACCTAAAAAAACTGATTTTCCATTTAAATGAAATTTTACCACCTCTGTGATTTGAATTTAAAAAATATGACATACATGGTTTTCATTAGGAAGTAAAATGTGGTTCAATGGGATTAAAATAATTTTTTGGTGAATAGTAAGTTTTAAGTTTATTAATTGCGATTAGAGGTAATTAGTGTAGTTTAAGGTAAAAATAATATTTTAATAATATGAAATGACCTAGAAACATGTACTAACCTTATTGGATGTTTCATTGACGACCAAGAAAATCCATGGGTCAACTTGGGGACCCCATGGAGCCACTTTGGTAGGAAAATGACATTAATAACTTTTTATTTCATGTTAAAATAAAAATGTCACAAACATGAGTTGTTTTACTAAAACAATTATTAAATGGGGTTATACTAGTCAGATTTTTGACTATAAATATTCATTATAAATATAAAAATATTTCCAACATCATGATATTTTTTTTATAATTTTTAGAAATTTAATAAATTAAATTATTTATGACACCATGATGATGCAACGATTACCTCATTATTTATTGATTTAAATAAAATGAAATGATAATGTAAAATCTAAGACCTACACATTTCAAAAACATATTTGATGGGTTATTTATAACTCTTATCACTATATCCTATAAATATATAATTGTGGGACCCTTTTTATCCGAAAATCAGTTTATAATAAAGTATCTTTTCTTAACTTTCCAAGAGTGCCCCTCCTCTCCTCTTATAAAAGGCCCCCACCTCTACCTCGTTACCCACACCTCTAAAGCCTTTGGTTTGGACAATATCTGCTCTTTTTGTCTCTTCACATCCCTCTATTACTCCTAGAAGCCTCACTTTGGGCAGAAGTCTTCCCAAGGAAGCCTTTGACCTCAAATCTAAAAGAGTTACCCGTTTTTAAGGTAATGTCTTCACTTGTGTTCTTTTGTTTTATTTTGCTTCTCCACCCCCCTTAAATCTTTTTATTCATTTATTTTGTAACAACTCCAGTATATTTAATAAACTAGGATCTTGTTATAAGAATAATTCGAGCTACACTTACACACACCAACATCTAATGGTTAAAGAACATACAGTTTCTGTGGATGGCGAATTTCTGCCTCATGAAACGATGATTGTTCAATATTCTTCTAACAAATTCAAAGGTGGACATTAAGATGTCACTATATTTATATATGATATATAATATTTTTATGTTTTCCTTAAGATTCTTTATTTTTCATTTATGGCATACCTTTATGGCTTCTATTATGGGTATACGCGATATCTTCATTTTAGGAAGTGCGGACTACCGCCCCCTCAAAGTGATTTGATTCATTAATGCCATATGTGGGACCTATAAAGGATGGATTTAAAGTTATTATATATGATGTATGTTACATCTAAATGATGAATATAATTATGGAATTAAAATATACATACCTCTCATTTAGTTTTAATTCCATTAATATGACACATAAATTAAAGTAGCATTCATGCATACGTACGTCTTACCGTCTCCAGAAACAGTGCATTTCATTTCTTACCTCTAAATGATTATGTAATATTATAAATACATGTATATGCTGGATATATATGATATATATTATATCCAAATCATGAATATCATTCTGGATATAATGAACCTTTGACCACACGAACAACATGTAATTGTAAGAAGTCCACTTTCGACTTAAGAACCAAATATCGAAAAAACAAACATTATTAACTTAAATGATTACATAATGTTTATAACATGGAAATAAGTGATATAAATGGAATAATGAACTTGAAAAAGGTTCTTAAGCAAGTATACATTAACTCAAGTTTATTATTTAGGACATGAAAGAACGATCGAGTCAAGTCGGACCCGAGGTAAGGGACTTCATCTCAATCTCCTTTCATTGATGCATATTTAATTTTATACACAACTATCTTCTATACGGTGTATAAACCCCTTTGACTTTTAATTTTATACAAAAGGAATCTTTTTCTACAAAGTGGGTTACTAAACGACAAAAAAGAATGTTTCTTTTAACGTACGCAGTGACAATGACCTTTTCCGCCGCCGCGAGTAATATTTGGTCTTTGGCTTCCTCAAAAAGCCATGATGTTTTTTGAAATGAAATAAATACCATATACTCTTTTATGTATTTTGGTATTGAAAATGGTTTTTTATAATGGATTAGTTATGTCAATATATTTAAGTGATATATTGTGATCAAAGTGTGGAAATGTTTTCTTTCCATTATATTTGTTTTATGTCTTACGATTTTATAATGGTACATGGAAATTTGACGGGTGGTTACATGATAAACCATATGACGGGTGGTGCCGTGAATACCAGGATGGGTGGTTACGTTATAAACTCCAATGCATTGGGTATGGAAGTTGTCCGTATGACTATTCCATTAAGTGATATGTGTGGAAGTCGACAGTATGGTTATTACATTTAAGTATGTTTATGCCCCAAGTTACCTTTATATGTTATGTGATCTTTATATGGATTTTATGGTAATATTTTGGTTACAAAAGGGTAATTAATGATCTTTTATTCAGTGAAGGGTTTTTATTACTTCATAAAGGTGAAAAGTATTACTTTGATAAAGTATACATTGTGTACTTGTTGTTTTGATAAACTAAGAGTTTTCATTCTTTGTGTATCCCTTACTGAGCTTTTTATGCTCACCCCAAGTTTTTTGAAATTATTTTCACAGGACTTAATGTGGAATAGGGTCAAGGATGGGATCAAGGGAAAGTCATGCTATCTAAAACATGGAACTAGACATGTTTCCTTTTAAGAGTTTTTATTTTATGGAAACTTAGTAGAAGTTTCTACTTTGTAATATTTTGAGATGTAATAGTTATGTACTAATTCTCTAAAACTCTAAACTGTGAAAATATCCTCAATGTGAATTATTAATTTAATTCAATATTAAGTAATGTTTAAGACCCGGGCCTTATAGTTGGTATCAAAGGTCGGTTTAGATAGCTTTAGGAGTTAGAATTTTATTAAATGATTATCAAAAAATATTTTTTTATGGTCAAATTTAAATGATATATCATTTAAAGATTACCATGTTGCTTCATCTAAGACATGTTTATTAAGAATGGTTTTTCATAGAGGAAACTGAACAGATTTTCTGGGAAGGCATACATAGGAAATGACCTATCAAAACAGTATCCTGAGATGGTCAGAATTAGAACTAAACAGTTTGTTGCAGTGTTGGATCAGTTGACTCAGGTGAAAAATGTTGGTTGTTTTCATTGATGATATTTTGGTGTTTTCTAAAAGTAAAGAGGAGCATCAAAGACATTTAAGGGTTATTTTTCAAACCTTAAATTAAAATAAATTGTATGGGAAATTCATCAAGTGTGAGTTTTGATTGCATCAAATTTCTTTCCTTTGTCAAATTGTTTCTAAAGATGGGACAACTATTGATCCTGTAAAAACAAAGGTTGTGGAAGAATGGAAAATACCCCCAACTGTAACTGAGATTCGTAGCTTCCTTGGTTTGGCAGGCTATTACCAGAGGTTTGTTATAAATTTTTCATGGTTATCTAGTCCAATGACTATGCTAACTCGGAAGGGTGTTAAGTTTATCTGGAAAAAAGAATGTGATGATTATTTTCAGGAACTGAAAAAGAGATTGGTGAATGCTCCAGTTTTGGCACTACCTTCTAGGAATGAGGTGTTTGTTATCTACAGTGATGATTAATTGAAAGGACTTGGTTGCGTATTAATGCAGAATGATCAGTTAATTGCTTATGCTTCACGACAGTTGAAAACTCATGAGGTAAATTACCCTACACATGATTTGGAATTAGCTACTGTTGTTTTCGCTTTAAAAATTTGGAGGCATCATTTGTATGGAATAAAGTGTAAAAATATATACCGATCACAAAAGTTTAAAGTATATATTCACCAAGAAATAATTGAACATGAGACATATGAGATGGCTAGAATTAATCAAGGATTATGATTGTACAATTCATTATCATCCGGGAAAAGCAAATAAAGTGGCTGATGGTTTGAGTCAAAAAAGTAATTCTTCATTAACAATGCTACGTTTGGAACGAGATCCTTTGGTTTTTGATTTGATGAACTTTGGAATAGAATTTGTTGGTGCAAGAAGTTCTTCTTTTTTGTTTCAGGTATCAGTGAGATCATCCCTATCAGACAAAATTAAGCAAGCACAGAGGGAAGATAGTGAGTTGCAGAAAAGGGTAGAGCTGGTTCAGAAGGGTAAGTTGCCTGAATTCAACATTGATAATGATTGTGTTTTGAGGTTTGGGAAGAGATTATGTGGGCCTGGTGATTCACAGTTGAAGAATGAGTTGTTATGTGGGGCTCATAGTTCCCCGTTTTCAGTTCATCCTGGCAGTACTAATATGTACATAGATCTGCATGAGTATTACTGGTGGGATGGAATGAAAAGAGATATTGCTGATTTTACAGTAAAGTGTTTGACTTGTCAGCAGGTTAAAGCAGAGCGGCAGTTACTGAAAGGGATGCTTCAACCATTATCAATTCCAGAGTGGAAATGAGAAAATATATCCATGGACTTTTTTGTGGGATTACCGGGGACATCTTGAGGTAACAATGAAATCTGGGTTATTGTTGATCGATTGACTAAATCTGCTCATTTCCTTCCTATTCGAGATACATTCTCTCTAGATCAAATTTCTCTATTGTATCTTAAAGAGATAGTCAGGTTTCATGGAGTTCCCCTCTCCATTGTATCTGATCGTGATCCCAGGTATACTTCTTACTTTTGGAAAGGCCATCAAAAGTCATTGGGTTCTGAATTAAATTTTAGTACAACTTTTCATCTGCAATCAGATGGGCAGTCAGAACGAAGAATTCAGACCCTGGAGGATATGCTACGAGCTTTCTCTATGGATTATTAGGGAAGTTGGGACCAACATCTTTCTTTGGTTGAGTTTTCTTATAATAACAGTTTTCATTCCAGTATACAGATGGCACCATTTGAGGCGTTATATGGGAAGTGGTGTCGAACTCTAGCTTTTTGGGATGAAGTGGGTGAAAGGAAGTTGATGGGACAAGAATTGGTAGAAGAGTTGGCAGAAAAAGTTCAGTTGATACAGAAACACATGAGAATAGCTCAGAGTAGGCAGAAGAGTTATGTAGACAACATGAGGAAGGATCTCTCTTTTGAGGTAGTTGATCATGTTTTTCTCAAATTCTCACCATGGAAAAGTGTGATGCGATTTTGTAAGAAAGGAAAGTTGAGTCCAAGGCTCATTGGACCATGTGAAATTCTGGAGAGAGTTGGATCAGTTACGTACCGAGTGGCTTTACCTCCGAGTTTATCTCAGGTACACAATGTTTTTCATGTTTAGATGTTGAGAAAGTATATGCCAGATCCATCTCATGTTTTGAGTCAAGAGGCAGTTTAGCTGGAAGAGAACCTATCTTATGAAGAACAACCAGTCCAGATTCTTGACCATAGAGAGCAAGTGTTGCGAAATAAGGTAATTCACCAGGTAAAGGTTTTGTGGAAAAACCATATGGTTGAAGAGGCAACATGGGAATCTGAAAATCCTATGAGGGATAAATACCCCCATTTATTTTGATAAGTGAATAAAATTGCGAGGACACAATTTCCAAAAGGGGGGAAGGATGTAACATCCCAGGTAAATAAAGAATAAAACATTCTCATATTTATTAATATTTATGAATTAAATATTAATTTTACTTTAAAGGGGTTTCTATGTTTGATAGCGTTACCGATACGCAATAAAGAGTTTCTTTGAAATCTTACGTTGCACACTAGTAATAAAATAATATTATTTTAAATGGTAGTTAACACGTAGCCGTTGTATTGGAAGGAATGAATAGAAATAACTAAAATATGATTATATATGTTTGTTAATTTTTTTTACATTTATCAAATAAAGGATAAAGTCTTAAAATATGAAAAGAATTCAATTTTAGGAAAATATACTCTAATTTTCACTAAAGGTCGACTTATCACCTTTTCATGGCGAAACTTATTTAAATATAGTTTTTCTCACTCTTATACTTTATATTGGACCAAATAAAACTCTTCTTTAGAATCAGGACATCAAACTTTACTTTGTGTAGATTTTTGTTATTTTTCCAATAAAGTTCATTTTTTTTAATGAATAGTGAAAAATGTTGTATTTTAATTAAAAACCTCTTTTTAATCTAATTTATTTATATGATTAGATTATATTTTTAATTGTTTTTAAAGTGAAATTACAATATATTTTTATCATTTAATCCAATAGTGGTCGTTGGAATTAATTTCACTTTGAAATTGGACTTAAACTAGTGTCAATCTTTTGATACTTATTGTTTCATAAAAACACGCTATTTGTTTTGACAGCGGGAATTAATTATTAAATTAATTAATGCAACTTATATGTTTTAATTTTTTTTAAAATAGACTTCATTTTTGAATTCAGAATATCAAATATAGCTTAGGGTGAAGTTTTGGTATATTTCTGAAAAACTTCAATTTTTGATGAATAGTGAAACCACTAAGTGTACTTAAAAATACTGATTTTCCATTTAAATAAAATTTTACCACCTCTATGTTTTGAATTTAAAAAATCAGACATACATGGTTGTCATTAGGAAGTAAAATGTGGTTCAATAGGATTAAAATAATTTTTTTTGGTGAATAGTAACTTTTAAGTTTATTAATCGCGATTAGAGGTAATTAGTGTAGTTTAAGGTAAAAATAATGTTTTAATAATATGAAATGACCTATAAAAATGTCCTAAACTTATTGGATGTGTCATGGCCGACCAAGAAAATAGATCGGTCAACTTGGGGACCCCATGGAGCCACCTTGGTAGGAAAATGACATTAATAACTTTTTATTTAATGTTAAAAGAAAAATGTCACAGACATGAGTTGTTTTACTAAAACAATTCTTAAATGGGGTTATACAAGTCATCTTTTTGACTATAAATATTCATTAGAAATATAAAAATATTTCAAACATCATGATATTTTTTTTTAATTTTTAGACATTGAATAAATTAAATTATTTATGACACCATGATGATGCAGCGATTACCTCATTATTTAATGGTTTAAATAAAATGAAAAGATAATATAAAATCTAAGACCTAAACATGTCAAAAACCTATTGTATGGGTGTATTTAGAACTCTTATAACCTTATACTCTAAATATATAATTTGGGACCCTTTTTATCCGAAAATCATTTTATAATAAAGTATCTTTTCTTAACTTTCCAAGAGTGCCCCTCCTCTCCTCTTATAAAAGGCCCCCACCTCTACCTCCTTACCCACACCTCTCAAGCCTTTTGTTCGGCCAAGCTCTAATTTTTTTGTCTCTCCAAATCCCTCTCTTACTCCTAGAATCCTCACTTTGGGAAGAACTCTTCCCAAGGAAGCCTTTGAGCTCAAATCTAAAAGAGTTACCCGTTTTTAAGGTAATGTCTTCACTTGTGTTCTTTTGTTTTATTTTGCTTCTCCAACCCCCTAAACTCTTTTTATTAATTTATTTTGTAACAAATACAGTATCTTAAATATACTATAATGTTTTTATAGGAATAATTCGAGCTACACTTACACACACCTACATCTAATGGTTAAAGAACATACTATTTTTGTGGATGGCAAATTTCTGCCTCACGAAACGATGATTGTTCAATATTATTCTAACACATTCAAAGGTGGCCATTAAGATGTCACTATATTTATATGTGATATATAATATGTTTATGTTTTACTTAAGCTTCGGTATTTTTCATTTATGTCATACCTTTATGGCTTCCATTATGGGTATACACGATATCTACATTTTAGGAAGTGCGGACTACTGCCCCCTCAAAGTGATTTGATTCGTTAATGCCATATGTGGGACATATAAAAGATGGATTTAAAGTTATTATATATGATGTATGTTACATATAAATTATGAATATAATTCTGGAATTAAAATATACATACCTCTCATTTAGTTTTAATTCCATTAACATGACATAGAAATGAAAGTAGCGTTCATGCGTACGTACAGATTACCGTCTCCATGAACGGTGCATTTCATTTCTTACCTATAAATGATTATGTAATATTATAAATACATGTATATTCTGGATATATATGATATATATGATATCCAAATCATGAATATCATTCTGGATATAATGAACCTTTGACTACACGAACAACATGTAATTGTAAGAAGTCCACTTTCGACTTAAGAACCAAATATCAACAAAACAAACATTATTAACTTAAATGATTACATAATGTTTATAACATGGAAATAAGTGATATAAAAGGAATAATGAACTTGAAAAAGGTTATTAAGCAAGTAGAAATTAACTCAAGTTTATTATTCAGGACGTTAAAGAACGATCGAGTCAAGTCGGACCCGAGGTTAGGGACTTCGTCTCAATCTCCTTTCATTGAGGCATATTTCATTTTATACACAACTATCTTTTATATGATGTATAAAACCCTTTGAATTTTACTTTTATACAAAATTAATCTTTTTCTACGAAGCGTTTTACTAAACGACAAAAAAGAATGTTTCTTTTAACGTACGCGGTGACAAATACCTTTTCCGCCACCGTGAGTAATATTTGGTCTTTGGCTTCCTCAACAAGCCGTGATGTTTTTTAAAATGAAATAAATACCATAAACTATTTTATGTATTTTGGTATTGAAAATGGTTTCTTATAATGGATTTGTTATTTCAATATATTTAAGTGATATACTGTGATCATTGTGTGGAAATGTTTTCTTTCCATTATATTTGTTTTATGTCTTATGATTTTGTATTGGTACTTGGACATTTGACAGGTGGTTACGTGATAAACCATATGACGGGTTGTGTCGTGAATACCAGGATGGATGGTTATGTTATAACCTCCAATGCATTGGGTATGGAAGTCGGCCGTATGGCTATTCCATTAAGTGATATGTGTGGAAGTCGACCGTATGGTTATTTCATTTAAGTATGTTTATGTCCCAAGATACCTTTATATGTTATGTGATCTTTATATGGGTTTTATGGTAATATTTTGGTTACAAAAGGGTAAGTAATGATCTTTTATTCAGTGAATAGTTTTTACTACTTCATAAAGGTGAAAAGTATTACTTTGATAAAGTATACATGGTTTACTTGTTGTTTTGATAAACTAACAGTTTTCATTCTTTGTGTATCCCTTAATGAGAATTTTATGCTCACCCTATGTTTTTTGAAATGTTTTTCAGAGGAATTAATGTGGAATATGGTCAAGGATGGGATCAAGGGAAAGTCATGCTATCTAAAACGTGGAACTTGACATGTTTCCTTTTAAGAGTTTTTATTTTATGGAAACTTAGTAGAAGTTTCTACTTTTTAATCTTTTGAGATGTAATAGTTATGTCCTAATTCTCTAAAACTCTAAACCATGAAAATATCCTCAATGTGAATTATTCATTTAATTCAATATTAAGTATGGTTTAAGGTTGGGGCCTTATAATTTCTCATTATGTGTTTGATAAATAAAAATAAAATTTTAGATCATGTATTTCAAACTATTATAAGAATTATATTTTATTTAAAGACTTTAGTTTTTTGAGGTTTCCTTTAGCATTCCTACTCATCTATTTTCTCAGGCTAAACCATAAATATCACATTTAGGTTATAGATATATTATTTTCAATCTTTGATCATTTAGATCTTAGTTTATAGTTAGATGGTGTCTCACATAATCACATAGAGTTATGTATTCTGTTTATTTTTATTAGTTCCTTTTATCTCATTAACCTATTAGGTCTTTACTAATTTCTGTCTCATGGTGGTTATTTTTATAGAGGGGGTTAGGGGGTGAGAATAGGGTGATTTTTTATGATAAGGCATATAGAGGAAGAGTATAGGGATTTCATTTACTTTAAATTTATTGATCTTTTTAAGTTATTTAGTTGTTTTATATATGTTTTTTATATTTTGTTTTAATGTTGACATCTGCCTTAAAAACAATTCATGCTGAAATTTATACAATTTATTAACTCTTATTTTAATTTGTTAAATCATTACCTAGTGGTGTTTCGTGATCCTGATTGGAAATCCACCCAATGGATGACTTGGGTTGTGTTCATTAAAAAATGGTATTAGATCATACGTTCTTAAGTGGGATTAGTTATGAGAGAACACTTTGTTATTTGAGGTGTATTTTAGGCTAGATATAGGACTTTAAAAACATAAGAGGTAAATTCAAGGAGAGTTTCATGATGTCTTTCTCACCACGTGCCTCGAGTTTCCACAAGATGGTGAAATTTGAATTTTTTATTCTGAGTTTTTTTTATTTCATATGAATTTATATTTTTCGAGGGACGAAAACGTGAGTTAAATAAACATAACTTTGTGAGTTTTCTAGGATTATAAAACCATGTGGATATTTATTTCACGGTTCAATATGAATTTTAGTGGTGGTTTGATGATTTTAATATAGTTTTCTAAACCATGTGTCCAAGTCATGCATAACGACAATTCCTTGTTATAGAATTTTTGATGTTGTGTAACATTGTTATTTTTAAATTGTATTAGCATGTCTTGGTTTTAAAATAAAAAATGTTTTTTGTCTTTTGAAAACATATAGTGTGGTTTTACAGTGGGAAATTTATTTAAAATACGATGCTTAAAATTTTAAAAATTTATATGTTCGAATTTAAACATTAAAATTTTATATTAAAAGAATCAATATTTATTAGAAAGTAAAGAATGTGTTTTCCTAAAGTTTTTTAGAAGGAGTTAATGATTTAGATTTTATGGTGGATTCATGAAGGGATTAATGAAAATTATAAACATTTTTAATATGATTTTAAATTAATAAAGTAATCCTATAAAATGAATTGAAATTAATTTAATGTATTTTTATATACGAGGCCATGGATTTTATGTTTTTAAATATTTAAAAGGAGGATACTATTTTATTTTTTAAGTATTTGAAAATATCATTTAAAAATTTATGTTTTGTTATTTTAACTTATCATTGATTTTTTGGTGTTTTTATTTTGTGGGTAGTTAATATTATGGTTTATTCGTTAGGTATACCTTTTTAAATGGTTTACCTAGTTTAGGATGAGTAAATTTTTTTGTTACATTATTGATAGGGTTTCTTCTATAAAATATAATATGGATTTTGGAAATTTTGTTTTTTAGGATTTCTCTGGGCTACTTATTTGGGGGTTAGGAAGTGTTTTTATTTTTTATTTATATCCTTTCCCAGACTCTAGGAGGATTGGTAAATTTGAACTATTACTTGTTTTCAGGACTTTCTTGTGATTCCTTAGTTGAATTTTTTCCTTGGGTTTTTCTTGGGTTCTCTCAGTGGAATATTTTTCTTCTAGGATATATCCATGATTTAGTAATATGTTGTTACATTTTTATCCCAGGGGGATACTTGTCCTATTATTGAACTCCTTTTTATGGTTTTGGAAAGTGAAAGGCTTGGGTACCTCTATGGGTAACTATTTTGCATGATACCACCAACATAATCCATACTCTACCTAGCGCCTCGATTATTTAGTTTGGTTTACAAGGGTTTTAGTGTTCCAGGAGTAACACCCAATGTTTTTCCTCTTCCACCACATTTTTATGTCTAGAATTTTATTTTTTATCCGTCTAGTTTTTTTGAGGAAATTTTGGCCATGCCTTGTCTTGGTTGTTTTTTACTCAAGGTGATGTTGGTCCAAATCTATTGAAAAATTAAATGATTTATTATATGGAAGTTTTGGATCTGTATTTGAATGATAATTTCCATTTAAATCCCCTTATTAAAAGTTTCTTGGTTGTGATTTTTCCCTTGGCGTGTTCTATGTTTCCATTGACCCTTCATTTTGGTAGAGTCTTTATTGTGGGGAGACCATCATTATTTGTTCCTCTATAAATTCCTAGTGTTCTTTGATCAATATTATGAATGTCTTGTAATTTTTATTTTCCCCAAACACTTGATCCCAAATAAATAATGATAATTTTTGGAATTTTTTTATACCTTGGTATTTCCTTTGGAATCAATGGTCATATTTTTTTTGTTACTTTTCATCTTTACAATTTTTTGGAGGGGTGTTCCTTTAGTGTTGAGATTTTGTTTTATAGAATCACCCACTTTTCTTATTTGAGGTTCATTGCAATATTTTTAGTCCTTCTATATTTCTATTATAAACAATTATGATTGTATATGATAAGGTAATTAGATATTTTTAACACCCCAAAACAAATTACTAAGTTCGAGCCAGGGATGCCACACGACCTTAGGTGCACCTCCCTATACAGAAGAGGTTACTAAATAGTTGCGAGGGCCTATAAAATGTCATATAGAGACTATTACCTATGTCCCATGTAAAAATAAAGGTATATAAATAAAGTAATAACAATAATCAATAATAAAATCAAATAATAGAAATTAGAGTAGTAGCATAAACAAATATAACCTATATAGTAGTAGTATAACATTTACGATTCAAAACCCAAAACTAATGAAAAAGATCCAAAATATGGTAATCTAGAAAAAATAAAAAAAGTAGTTATAGACATCCAAACTATAATCTCTCTAGTAATATCTACATACTCCTAACTACCTTCTTAATCATTTACCACATTTCTCTTTCCCTTCACTAGGTCCTTGAGCCTATAATATACAAGCACACTAAAATTCCTTAGTAGGGTGTGAGTACATGTCTCAGTAGGACACCATAAACCCCAAAAACTAAGTTCGTAACATGTAAAAACGCATGAAATTAAAGTATATAATGTAAAAATACAACCAAAATATATCACACAAGTCCAAAAAATATGTCGGGTCCTCAAAGACCGACTATACCTGCTTCAAATCCTTTCCAAAAGGAATACTGATCATCCTCTTGACACATCCCCCATGAGATTGGGATAATCCAAAATTTTTCTAAAACATACCATCCTCAGGGTATAATACAATGAATAACAACCTCATGCCTAACACATACCTATTAGGGGATATTCCATTAAGCTTGACATGCACCCTCAACTGTAGCATACATAAGGAAAACACATACAATACAAGGTGAATATGATAGACCAAAAATCAAATCAAGTCAAAAAATATCATTATCAAAGTAATATATATATAAGAAAAAAATAATAGGTTTTGGATACACACAAACCTCATATGATCAAACATAAAACATATGTTTCTCAAGGAAACACAAGCACACCAACAATATTGTAAATAACATGTATAAAGCTTCTGTGGAAGTTAAAGGCTTCCTACCTTAGGTGAAAAAATGATGATCAAGGAAAGGGTCACTGTAAAAGCACATATGATCCACTGTATATTTATAACTATATCATTGAGGTATAATAAAAACCACACCCAAAATATTTAGTAAAAGATCAACCTACAAAAGAAGATCTGCTGTCAACAATAGTATTGGTCCAAGTATTGTGCATCAGACAAATCCTTGAATCTAGATGTTGATTATATCAAAGATCATAAAAAACCTTGTTAGATCAATCCGAAAACCTTATATTTTACCAATACATATAAGGTATAATTGATTTTAATCAAGACGAATATGATAGAATTGATCATTATCAAAGAATGTATTATCTGATTGGATGTGTAGGCTCGAATGAGTATTCAGGTGTCAAAGAGAATATTTTATAGGGGAGATAAGATCCTGAAACCATCTAGAGATATCCTAGGGTTCAAATTATCATTAAGGGAGAAAAATGAGAAAATATATTTTTTTTGCATCATTAAATCTATTGTAACTGGCTGTATTCAAGGAAGGAATTAAGGTTTCATGTTATGAATTCTCATGAAAAATGATATGTTGAAAATCTCATCCAATCAACTTAAAATCCAAAATACCATTCACATAATTAATTTACCTCTCACATTGTGAAACTATTTCATTTATTGAATAAATATTCATATCTTCCACCTAGTATCCATTCTCTTTATGAATTTACCATTTAAGGTGTGAACTACTTCTGTTACCGAAGTTTCCATCCTAATACCCATTTACTTATTTGAACACCCATAACAAGACTCAAATCATTTAATTTCACCATTAATATGAGAGGAAACTTAAAAAGTGGTATACCTAGATATTGAGGATGTTACAAATCTCCACCTCTAATGAATTCTCATCCCTGAGAAGTGTCCCCAAAGGTTTGCCTGAAAAATTCTGTCCACTGTACCTAAATATCTTCCTCCTTCTCCCAAATCTATTCTATTAAATTTCTATTCTTGTTCATGAATAGAACAATTGGAAAAATATTTCTTTACAAAACCTTTTCACATCATTCCACTATATGAATGGATTACTCCACAAAAGTTGCATCTAGTTCTATCTCAATATCCTCACAGTAGAGAAAATGTGTAGGATTAGGCTTATACTCCTAATGTAGTGACACATGTAATACATTGTGAGGACTTGATAATATAGAAGAAGATTCAGATAACATTCCACCTTACCGATGTGTTCAATGGTATTGAAAAACCCAATGTACTATTATGTTAACTTTTTTACCACATCAAACACCTATACCCCAATTGAGGGGACACCCATAAGAAAACATTGTCACATATCTTGAACTCTATGGGTTGTATCCTTCGGTTAGAATAAGTGAACTTTCTATTCCGAGCTATAACAAAACATTTTTGAATAAAATTCACATTTTTTTGAGGTCGCCTGTACCATATTCTACCCAACAACCGAAGACTCACTTACCATACACTAACAGAGAGGTAAAAAAAAATGTCACCCATATAATTCCTAAAATGGAACCATATAAATCGATGAATGAAATATATTATTTTTGTAGAACTCTATCCAATCCAAGTTATTATCCAAAAAAATTTAAATCTAGAATAAATTCTGAAATAATATCATCTATGGTTTATACCATTGTTTCCGAATACAATTCGGCCTGAGGATGAAAGGTAGTATACGACTTTAACGGAGTGACTATCACCTTCTATAATCCTTGAAAAAACCATAATGTAAACTTGATCTATTAGATTCCACACCAAAAGAAATACTCTGAAGCCACCTGATCTCTCAAATATTGTACCTTCCATTCTCATCCACTGAGTTCATATCCTATATTGGAAAGAAGTGAGAAACCAAGGTTAATTGATCTACAACCATCTAAATGGTGTCTCAACCTCTTATGGTCTTTGTAAAATTTTTCAAGAAGTCTCTAATCACCTCACACCACTTCTACACAAGCACTGGAAGTGTTTGGAGAAACCATTCAGGTCCCTAAGGCTATGAATTTATTTTCTAACAAGTCAGACAATAGGAAACAAAGCCTACAATGTCTCTCTTCATATTGAGCCACCAAAACTACCACTTGAAATTATTATACATCTTGGTTGAACTTTGGTGTACTATCCATTGTAAAGAATGAGAGGATCTCATTATCTCATATGTCATGGAATATAAAACCACTACCCTATTATGAACTAGAAGTGTTCCATCCCTATCAAAATCCTAATCTAAAATAAGGAAACTTGATTCCAACCTCTCGAGCATCATGAGAAGCTTTAAATAAAGCTTCTGATTGGTCTTCACTCATTCCACCAATGAGGATATGATAAAAAAGCATATAAATATCACTACCCCTTGATCCTCAAAAATGAAAACCTTCCATATTTCCAATAAATCCATGAGATTATATCCGTATTTTGACATATTTTCTCCCACTGCTTGTATACTTAGCACATTCGCAGTGACATTTTATTTTCTGAGAGTATACTCTATATCAAAGTTCAACATCTATATGTACTTTATCAAATGCCTCTGAAAAATATTTAGTTCATTATGAGAGAAAATATACCAAATAATATTTTCATTTGTGTATATAACAAATATATCACAAAAGAGGTAGTGTCACTATTTTTTTAGTAAACGAACCATAGTTGCTAACACCAAGTTATGAGTAGGGTAGTTTCACTCAAAGGGTCATAGCTAACGAGAACTGTAAATGACTACCTTATCACTGTATATAAAAACAACTCCCAATACAATGAAAAACATGTCACAATGCATATAATATCCAAATACAAGCTCATGAAGAATTATAATTGGAGACGACCTAAACATTTTCTTAAACTCTAAGAAGACTTACCCACACTATTTTTTCCATTCAAGATTTTCCACATTCTTGAAGATTGTGGTCATGGGTGCTTCTAGATAAGATAAGTTTATAATGAATCTTCTGTATTACCCAACCAATTTAAGAAACTGTGAATATAAAACACTTTCCTTATCCATTCCAAAGATATATCAGTATCAAAATTCTCTGGATCAATTGATATCACGTCTTATGAAACCACATGCCCAAGAAATGCCACCTTTTGTATCCAAAATTGACACTTTGAGTAATCAGTATAAAGACGACGCACCCAAAGAGTTCTCAATATGACATCCTAGTGTTTATCATGTGATTTAGATGTCTTGGAATATATAAGGATGTCATCAGTGAACAAAACAATGAATTAATCCTAATATGGTTGAAAAATATTTTTCATGAGATCCATAAACACAACCAGAGCATTCATCCACCTAAAAATAATAATGAGACACTCATCAAACCTATACATTATCATAAATTTTTTATTTGAGATATATTAATCTCTGACGAAAAGATGATAGTAGACAAAATGTATATCAATCATTGAAAAATACTAGGCACCCTTAATATGACCAAAAAATTTGTCTATTCTTGGAAGCAAGTACCTGATCATAATAGTGATGTGGTTTAAATTTTGATAGTATACACAAAGATGAAGACTACCATATGACTTCTTATTGAACACCACTAGATCACACCAAAGGGAAGTTATCAATTTGATGAATCCTTTAGATTCTATATCATCCATAAGTAACTTAAGAAATTCCAACTCTGCTAGTGCCATGTGATCTGGTGGAATTGATTTTGGGAATGTACTATATACAAGATCGATATTAAATTTAACTCTCATATATAGAGGTAAGCTTGAAAAGTCCTCTGGAATGATATCCATATATAGGTACACTACTAGAGGGTAAGAGGGGAGAGCCACTTCCGGATCCACTATGAGAATCATACTGGCCACATGTTCTAAAAAGGGTTCTCTCTAATGAGTTCCAACCCCCTTAGGTGATAAAAGGTCACTAATATTCCATAAAAATTGATGTGTTCATTGAAACTGGTCACACAATTCATTCCAAGTATCATGTCAAAAACTATAATCTCTAAAATTGTAATAAACCAAATATGATCAATGTTAGAAATCACTATTAGAAATTCTGAATAGATATAAAGATAATATAATTTATTTCTTAGGGGAGTATCAATATAAATCATATCAGAAGATAATTTAACCAGTAAAAACAATAAAACAAATACTTGACCTGATATAAATGAATGGATTACAATTGTGTCAAACAAATAAATAGATAGAATAGAATAAATAAAGATCGCACATAAAATTGTGAGAGGTCCCGCTCCACCATCTACTGAATCACATTCAACTACATAAGCCCTACCATCCACCACTTCATGATTCCCTATAGGCTCATGAGTCAACTAGTTCAGTGACCCTTTTGGGGTTTCCACCTTCTAATGAGGTCCTATTCCTAACTTAGTAGATCACATTCTTGAATCACAGTCACAAAACTAATTTAGATTCCCTATATTTCCACATTAGTGAAAAATATTGAGAGAAAAGGTATGGTACTTGATAAATTATCCCTTTCTATAATAGTTATATAACTTAGGTTCATTTATAGAAGATTCATTCAAATATCCTATTCTCTTATTTTTCTACTAACCACCTCCTTGTATCCTTCCAATAACATCTTATTTTTTCCTTAAATTGGAAACTGGGACCACACTGGATAATTCACTTGTTGATATACTAATATATAGAAGAAGATATATAGCTATATCTTCATTGAATCTCTTTTATATCATCAATTATTTATGAAGCACTACAACATTGGTCATTAGGTCAAATTTCATGACCTACCGTTTCATCTCTGGGTGAAGTCAAATCTTGATCTTCTTGGTTTCTATAGCTCATTGCCACTAGAATTGGTGAAAATTAGATCTAATCTATTGTGCATACAGATTAAGAATACACTTTCATTGACCCCAGCTAGAGCTCCATGAGCTCCTGAGCATGATCCAGCTTTAGTGGATCAGGGAAGAACTCCTAGATGAATAGGTCTATAAAGCAATACCATATCAGTCCTTCTCATATACCAACCTATATCATAACATACCACCACTTTATGACCATGAATTGAATTATAATGGTCAAAATATTATCCTTTCTATCATTTGGGGTCTATAAAATTCCAAAATCCTCAATTTGACTCATTTCTAGTCCTCCACATCCTAGGGGCCTCCAATGCCCTGAAAGGATGGGTGTGTTGGAGATGAAAGTCATGCATAGATTTGACCATCACTATCCTGAACCTATGCGATCCAACTCAAGAGGTGGTGTAACTCTCATGTGAGACGTATATAGGGTGAAATTTCCTAAAATTCAATAAAAAACCTAAAATAAATCCAACAACATGATCAAAAAGAATATTACAAGAAGTCCATTAATAGTTTACAAGCACACTGAATATTTTAACCAAAGTTAAACCTAAGAGGATACCCAAAAATAATAAGGCATCACCCCCTAAGCATTAATCTTAACCCAATTTATGCCTCTTGTTCTTGCACATTATTCACAACCACATATATACACTCAAGTAAAGAACCTAATATGCTCAAATAAAGGAATTCAATAAATAATTCCCCAAATTGCATATTATAATTTAAACATGGATTTAATTATTTGGGATCTATCTAATTCAAGCCACATGTGTATAAGTCATGTGATCCTACATGCCTATCATGATGCCTGAACATACACAAAATCCCATAAATTAATACATAAACTTCATGTGAATCACTTAAGTTTAATTTAGTCAATGGTCACATGAAACAAAAAAAACATAAATTTACACTTTATGGAAACTTGGAGGTCCACTACACAGTGTTAGCTATGCACTAATAGAATTATCTTCCCCAAGAATCAACTATCCAATATCTTGTATACCCATTCACAAATCAAGGAAAAGAGGAGAAATGAGTTAGTGAACCTAGTCATCTGATAGAATTTTGTAACATGACAACCCAAACCACATGGTTAAGATGGAGGTACTACAAAACCTCATGTATGCCTTTCCCATACACAAGAGGTTTCTAACTTGTATCTCGAGCCTACAGAACAATGTGGGGATAATATTCCCATAGTACTAGGTGAACTTTAGTGTATATATATAGAGTGATAAAAAAAATCAATAAAATAATAGTAATTAAACAATAACCATAAAAGTAGAAGTATATGAAAATATAACCCATATAATTGTAGTACGGAATTCCAGATAAAAAACAAAAAACTAATAAAAAGGATACAAATTATGGTAACCTAGAAAAAATTAAAGCATAAGATACATAAAATTGGTCCAAAATATATCTATAAACATCTGTATTCTCTTACCTTCCCACTAAAAAATCCACCAAAAAACCTTTTCATTTCACTAGATCCCTGAGCATGTAATCTAAAAGAACAGTAAAATACTCGAGCAGGGTGTGAGTACAAGACTCTATAGGACACCAATAATGACCCTTACCATTGGTTCATAACATCTAAAATTTCATTCCATGGAATTAAGAATGGTACACATATCGAAAAAATATACCATGCAAGTGAAAAACATATACTAGGTCCTCAGAGACTAGATATGTTTTATTCATATCTATGATGAAAGAAAGATTTTTCATCCACATGATGATTATTATTTAAGAAATTTAGAGTAATAAACATATCTAGTATATCCTTTCATCATGGTATTTTATGATTCAAGTTGACCTCAAACCTAACACATCCCTTTTGGGGGAGAGTCCACTAGGCTCAAGATATATGCTCAGTTATAGAAGATTGAGGAACATTACATATGATATAATGTCTACCTGAATGGCCTAAAGGACTTATTTTTTTTATTTATTTTGATAACACCCATTTCAAGGGATGATGGGGAACCCTTACAAGGACTGTAGGCTTAGATATTACATTTTCCGTAGGCTTTGGATACATTATAGGACCCGTAGGTATTAAAAAAATTATATAGAATATGACTACTTGAAACCGCCCCTCCACAACATCTGCATCATGATCAGCTCTCCACCTCGGCATGGCTATTTGGCTAGGTGTCTTGTGTAGAGATGCACAAGCCCTATATCGATGGAAAATTCCATGCCCACTCATTCTTCCAAATCCATTTAGCCTTTTTCTGATGATTGCACCCTGCTCTTGAATCCTCCTATGGAGCTGGTTTCTTATAGAATCTGTCTAGGAATCTGTATATCTGGTGGCCCTGTAGGCCTTTGAGGTGGACCAAAGGCCTTGAGGTGGCCCGAAGGCCTTAGAAGTTTCCCAAAAGCCTTATTGACCAGAAGGCCCGGGTGGGATGAAGGCCTTAAGGACTCCAAGCCCAAACTGGTGACCCAAGGTGAATAGTTACGGCTGCTACAATGCTTGATAAAGTTCACGATACAGTAACCCAGAATTATGACTCTACCTGGTTTCGAACCTGGGTCTTGTGGATGCATTTGGAGAGACCTCACCAACTAGGCTAAGTCTCATGTGTGAATTATGATATAATGTGAAAATGAAATATAAAACATCATGTCATGTTAAGTAGTATCATAATAAGAATAATATATATGAAAGCAATACAAGTATATTTTAGGGATACACATGTACACCTAATGCGATCAAGCATCAAACATAGGTTTCTCATGGCTACAATCACATGCCTCCAATCATACTAATAACTCATATAATATACGTACGAAAGTTATGGAATTCTTACCTTTGGTACAAAAATGATTGTCCAGAAAAGGGGCACCTTCCTTGTCTAAATGAACCAATGGATCCTATTACCATTCCCATTTTTCTAATTTTAGAACTTTAGATTTATGAAGAAGAGGAACCACACTGAAATTTTCTTTGACAAGATCATATTACCAAATAAGATCTGCTAAAAACAACAGTCTTGGTCCAAGAATTGTGAAAAATATAAATCCTTGAATCTGAATGTCGATTCTATCAATAATCTTCAAAAAAATAATTATATATATCCAAAAAATTATATCCAACCAATAAATTAATTGTATAATTGATTTTTATCAAGGATAAGATAAGATAATTGATCATGATCATTGAACAACTTACCATATTGGATTTACAAGATCGAATGAGCATTCAAGCATTAGCGAGAGGAGTTAGTAGAGGATAGGAGAGTTCAAAAATAACTTATAGAGAGCCTATGGTTTGGATCAGTAATAAGAGATTAAAATGAGAAAATATATGGGTTATAGGTTATTAAATCTATTTAAACTGACTATATTCAAATCATGAATAAAGGATTCATGTCACGATTTCTCAGTAAAACATATATACCAAAAATCATGTCATCTCATCTTAAAATCCTAAAACCGTCAAATATCATGAATTTTACTTTTATTTAATGAATATATTTCATGTTAGGAATGTGGATTCATGGATTATATTTATAATCCATTCAAGTATCTAATTTACCTTTCATGGCGTAAACTACTCTTGTTGCCAAAATTTTCAGCCTTATAGATATTTCCTTCTCCAAATACCCCTAACAAGACTCAAATAATTTAATTTCACCCTTAAGATGAGAAAACATTAAAAATAGGAATACCATGAGATTTATTATGTTAAAATGGTTTTGGTTTTTACCATTTCATTTTTAATATAACATAATCTTGTATTGGAAACAATCTTAGTTGTTCCCTGTGTTTCTCAGATTGCTTTCTTTATGTAAATGTTGGGCCCCATCCCTTCTTGAGCTTAACAATTTATCCACGTATTTATGGGGGTAGATTCCATTATGTTGGGTATTTTTGTATATATTTATTTCATTTTTATCTTTTATTATGTTATATTATTTAAAATTTTCATTGAATTTCTAGCTGAACCACAATAAAAGTTTAAAATTTTAAAATTTTAGAACATTCACATGGATGGAACATGGTTGGTCAAACTAGTTTAAAATTTAAAAATTTATGATTTTAGAACATGCACATAGTTGGAACATGGTTGTTCAAACTGTGTGGTATCTTTAAAATTTCTTTGTAATTTAATAGACCTAGAATACATGTTCTTTTCATGGTTTTCCCAAACGTGCAAACTTTATGTGGTGTATTCTAGAACCTTATGTAAGAAGAACATTGATAGCACACAATTTGGATAACCATTCATCCAAATCTACACAAATACCAATTTATTAAAAATATAATAATTACATAATTTACTATCTTCTTTTTTCTTTAAAAATCACGAGTCTCCCCCTATCCTCTCCTATTCATGCAACACACTAGCCCAGGGGATCACGATCACACCTACCTCCCTTCAATTTTCATTATCTCATGGTGCTGGTATGATATTTATTCATGATTCGAGTCCAGTTCTTCAAGGAATGGCCTCCCTTCTATTTTTTCTTCCCTTTCCTCTCACTTCCCCCCCTCATTGTGAACAAGCTAGGAATGTACCCTAAAAATATTTTAGTGCTTCTTTTTATGATTATTAGTTACTAGGATTAATGATACTGGATTAATGGCTGATTCTAGCTATTAATATTGAAGTTTAGGAGTTACCTTTGATTCTCAATAGGGTTTAGTGAATCTCTTCTCTTATAGATCAATTAGTTAAGGATTTCATGATTTTTGTATTCATATTTATCATATAGGATATCATTAACATTTTTGATATGGAATCACTCTACTGTTCTCAATGAAATCAAGTTCTAGGTATGTTTCCCCTTGTTTTGGAATTTAAATTTTAGAACATGGATTAATTTCCATTTTAATCTTTTTGTTTAGATGTTGATTGATTATTTTAATTTTGTTCAAAGTGGATTTGAAAGAAAAATCATGTTTTAGATGAATTTTCTTTCAAATAAAAGGATTTTTAAAAATTATAAGTTTTTTAAAAGACCATTTTAACTAATCTTAGTCACCTACTATTAGAAAAAATGTACAATTTTCTTTAACTTATAGGTTTTGAAATTTTAAAAGGTATAAATGTTTTCAAAAGGAATTCTCACACTAGTGGGAATCCCACCTATACCCACAGTTCTTTCCCAATAGTTTGGAAAAACCATTGGAATAAAGAACCTATACCAATGGATCTGTGAAACCATTGGTATAGATTAATATAACTTGGTTTTACCAATTTTTTTATTGAACCATTGGAAAAAACCACCTCAGTACCCAACAGTTCATAAGAACCATTAGGATAAACCTACCTAAAATGCCTCCGCTCGCGACCCTCCTCCCATCCCGACTTCCCCTCGCGTCGCGCCCCACTTCTCCATCACTACAGCACCACTCCTCTCCATCCTAAATCCCCCTCTCTACCTCTCCTATCCCAAATCCCCCTTTCCGCCACTCTCATCCCCCTCGTGCTCCCCTAATTCCATTCCAACTCCACTCACCGCTCTCCGCTCACCGCTCACCCCTCGCCCTCCCTACTCCCCACTCACCTCTTGAAACTCGCTGCTCTCTGCTCCCCACTCCCCACTCAACATCGCTCACACATCCCCCTCCTCATCCTCCTCTATTCGAGCCTCCCCTACAAGGTCGCACATCCCCCCTTCGTCAAGCTTTCCCTCACCTGGCGTGAATACCCCTAGGTCGATCTTTCCCTCACACGACACGAATCCCCCTAGGTCGAGAAGGTTGAGCATCCCCTCTGGTTGGGCATCCTGCCTAGGTTGAGGATCCCTTCTGGTCGAGCATCCCCTTTAAGGTTTTTATGATTCAAGTATTCTTTGTAAGTGAGTACCAAATATTCTTCTGGTATGGTTAATTAATTCATTGTTTAGTTTGAGTTTTGTCAATTAAATTTTTATAATTTCATATTTTTTCATTTATCTATTATATATGATTGATTTTAGTTTTATAAAAACATAAAAATAGTTATCATTGTAGTGTTTATAGATATAAATCATTTGAAGTTCACATAAAAGATACCATGGGAACATTATTTATTTATGATTTAGGTGAACAATATATGTTGTGTTTCTAGATTCATAAAGAATATCATATTCTATGTGAAATCATTTGGAGCTCATAAAATTTTTAATAATATTTTATGTGTAGAATTATTCATACCATTGATGATTTATGAATGCAGTTTTCATGTGAATGTAGTGTTATAATTTGAAAATGAAAATTTTATCTGAATATGTACATGTGTCATGTGAAAGGAAATTAGTTTATAGATAATTGTGTTGTTCTTTTTGGATTCGCATACAGTTGAATGGGTTACCATATTTTATTAAATTACATAGTGTTATCTAGATGAAAATTTCCCTATAAATATGGAATTAACTCATGGAAAATGTTTTGAAACTTTTTTAGAGATTTTATTAACAAGAATGTATTTTCTTATATTCTCCATGTTTATTTTTTCAATGGATTAACAACACTATATGAAGGATTCATTTTGAAAAATTATTTTCCTTTAAAAAAATATAGATGTGAAGTGATTATTATGTGACACTTCTCTTTGAGGGTTGTTTTATATCAACAAGTATGGTAATAAGGTGGGTTTATCAACTTCTAAGTTATAACACTGACTGGGGATTTTTTCTACTAGAGCACTTTTCTTTGTATCTCAAAAGTGTTTGATTTTCTTTGCGCTTTCTTATTTATCACATTCTAAACCTGTTTATGTTTTGGAAACATGGTTTTCTATTCTTTTACTTATTTATTATTTTTTGAAAAATAAATATTCACTTGAGAAATTAGATAACTCACAATGTTTTACATTTTTTGGTTTATCTTTTCATAAATCATCAGACTATATGATCAAAAATTCATTCTTATCATGTTAAACCTTCTTTATAGGTGTCGATCCATTTATAGAAACTGATTTAGAACATGATAACATTGGATCTTTTCCCTTACTACTAATCAAATTCTTTTGAATAGTAATCAAATTCATACATATGATAACTCAATGACCAACATAATTCTACCTTCAAAAAACTTCTTCAACTAATTTTGATTTTCCAAAGGAAATATCTTAGGATCTTCTTCAGAAATGTCAACTACTATTACAATTCTACTATCTATTTCTTGGATGATTTCCATTTTTAGTTTAAACATTATATCATAATTTATTCAGATCTTTATTTGTATTTTTAAAGTCTATCCACAATCCATTTTTTATTTTATTGAAAATCCACTTTAAGGGTAAGTGGGAACCAAAAAAAATCCTTTAGCATAAAGTCACACCCTCACAAATTTTTAAATAGTATATGATGTAGCCTTTCCTACTGGAATATAATAATATTCTCAATACTGAAACCCCATGATGATCATCTCTCTTAAATGACCACTTGGGAGCGTCTTTATACATTTTTCTTCAGTTTACACCTCAAGGGTGACTTTTTTTTAAACTTTTTTCCAACTTATTCAATCTTGGACTCCTATTATCATTAACATATGCCTAGTTTTGGGTTTCTATATACCAAAATTCATCATAACAGTTTCCATATACATTGCAATATTCACAAAAATTTTCAAGGCCTTCAAATATGTTTCTAAGATATAAATTTATCTTCATATGTGAAAACTAATTTTCCCCAGTAGTTTTGTTCTTAGTTTTAACTATGCTCTCATTTTCAAATTCTCTTATAACACTTCTATGAGTATATATATTATACCAAAAATCAATGTCCATTTTCCCAATCTTCTAGCAACCCCAATATTTTACAAAAAATATTGTTTCTTTATTCATTGAGGTTGTTTTTCTATATTTATTTCATTGATGTATTTGGATATATTCAGCATAATTTTTCAATTGGTTTGGGGAACTACTCTTAATACATATTCTCACATTCACCCTTAATGTGTTGGTGAGTTTAATTATATTTTATATCATTAGGTTTTGCATATACTTTGATCATTATACAACACTTAAAAATAAAAAGGGCTTAGCGATTATAAATTTATCTAGGTAGTGGGATACATTATTCCATGCGAATGAATTGGAGGAATCTACAAATGTTCTAAAGATTTATTTTTACTAATATAAATCTATTTTTATTATAAAATCTTCATTGTTATTTTAGAGATAACAATTTTATTCTTAGTTCTTTGGGGAGGTTCATCTTGGGTTGATTCTATATTCTTCAAGTTTTTCTCCAAGATCTAAGCACTTCCTAATGTGGAGATATTTCTCAACGTAAAATAATTTTATTCTCTCTTAATATTATGATTTTTTTTCTTTATGAATCTTTTTAATCTCTTGTAGTAAACTATAAAGATATTTCACCCTTTTATTTTTCAAATATAGTAAAAAATCCGTGATCTTCACAATGACTTTATACTACTATTCTAAGATTATATAATTTCCACTTATCTAACATTTATCCTTATTTATAGGGCGCATAATAGTTCTTTCAGGTCTACCTCAGACATGATTTGGCATCGACTGCTGAAAGAAAAGGAGTTTGGATCATCTTGGTTCATCTGCCACCATTTTCCACCATTTGAGGTTGGTTTATTCTTCCCTCTTTCTTTAGACCAATATAATTGGGGATTTTGGTTATTTTTGTGCCCATGAAAAATCTATATTAGGTATGAATTTCATGAATAAGAATACTTTACATCCTTTACTTATTATGTTTTTATTTATATGATATCATTCATTTCTATGTAGTTTTTACTCCTGATATGGAACCATGTGATATACTTATTAATATGGATTGACTGATTATTATTAAATTCCATCATCGACTATAACCCAAATGAATGAAATTTTCCAAGATAATATAAAAAAAACAATAAAAACAAAATATAATGGAAATGTACCAAACAAACGTGTATCGAAAAAATGAAACTAAGATGAAACTTGAGCTAAACTGATTATATACTGTTAATAGGAAGAGAAAATTTTAATTAATAGGAATGCACTATTTGATAGTATCATTTTGAAACATGGATCTATTTCCCCCTTGCTTATAGGAACATTATTTTACCCATGGGGCATTGTGGTTATTATATGTTGGGCGATGGTGTGTATAGTCATAGGAGAAAGGTATGTTTTAGTTTAGTTTTTATTTCATTTTCTTTATTGCATTTTCCACTTAGGTCTTTTACAGCTTTCTATGGATAGAGGGTAGTTATATTCTGTAAAGGGGGCCAAAAGGGGTTCATATTGATTCAGCCCGCCGTCTTTGATCCTTGGTAACATTTTTTTTGTTACTACTTGTCTCACACCTCATGTATTTTGGGATTTCAGTGTTTTTTAATCCATATTATGTTTTTGGTTGGGCGTTGGATAATTTCATGTTGGTTCAGGTGGATTTGGTTCTCCACTTCCAATCTATGTAAGTCTTTATTGCTTTTGGTTGGTTTCTCACTAGTTATGTAGCGTCATTTATGTGTTTTAAGGTTCATAATATCATTTTTTAGTGCATTTATCCCTTATCATTGGTTCCGAGTCGCCTAGTCAATGACGACTTGCCTGCGTGTGCACAGGTAAGTAAGTATATGTATGTGGGTTGCCCAGTTATGTTTATGGTCACACATGGAAGGGATTATGCACGTATGGGGATAGGTGTGACCATATATATATATAAATGAATACACAAGTGAGTGGAGACTTGTATATTCATATAAGCATATGTGCAAAGATCCCCTTGCACATGCTCATGGCCACGCAGGTGTGTACATAGGGGATATGTGTCCTATCATGTTTGTGAAGCTGTATATACTCAGTAGGGGAGCAACAACTTTTAGTTAGAAAGCTCGAAGAGCCGAAGTGGATGGATTGGTCCCACATTGATGTATAGTCCCTCTCATTACCTCTTTAATTCAAGAATTCATTAAATTAAATTTACCTTCATTCTTAATTCTTCTTAAATATATTTTATTTCATATGTTGAGTAACTATTATTTAATATAATTGTTTCATTTGATAAATAAAGTCATGTTTTTATAATAAAACCCCTCCAACGGAGGTGCACTGCTTGCAAAAACTCACAGTGATAGTTATGTTGATCTAGTTGCTTAAATTATTTCATTTGAATTGTGCTGAATGCGTTTTAGAATAAATTTTAAATATAATCAAATGAATTGTGTGATAAAAAAATGAAATTTTTTTACAATAAAACCCTCAAAAATAGGTGCACTATCTTCTCAAGAAAAGAATAGTGATGGTTATCCTTATCATGTTTAGGGGAGACACCTAAAAAAATGCAACATCTAGTTCTTCTATATTGATATAGAATCCTGGTGTGATCTACACCATTCATATTGTTCATGAAAACATCCATCAGACACACACATATATATCTCTCTTTTAGTGTTATTCTCATCGGAAAAAACATAATTTTATAATAATAAACCATGTGGATGCATACAATCATATATCAACTAATTTCACTCCAATATGACCCAAATAAAAAAAAATACACAATAGGAACTATTTCCATCCTTGATCACCAGCTAATATCATCACCTTCAATCCCTATTGAGATACTCCATCCCAATTTAGTACATAATCTTCTCTTAATGTATAGGATAAATTCATGTATCCTATCCCTAGACTAATACTTATCACAAAATATAGGTCATTCATCAACTCCCAACATCTACCATACTACTAAAGGTAGTGTCTCATACAACTATATACTACATACCAACCTTCTCAGTCAAAAAAAACATCAATGTTAATCAATTATGATCAATGTAAATCTATTTTCTAAAATAATACCATATTAACCATGGTAGGTCATATCAGATTCCAAATGCACCATTATCACTCATGGTGGGGTTCATCTAGAACCTTATCATTAAAGGTGAGACCATTATCTTGATCACTACCTTATCAATCATGGTAGGGTTAGACATCATGTTATAATGTGATAACTTGATTGTCACTCAAGTAAGGATCCTTCCAAGACCTTATCACCCAAGGTGTTGTCATTCCTTAAGATATATCACTATACTTGTTAGAATTTTTCACCTAACATGTGTATGAAATAACAAAAAGGGCATCTAGTCCACATCATAGCTCACCAGATAGGTACAAGGTTCTTGTCACTAGGGACTTATACCCCCATATCAAAAATGTCTTACCATACAATGAAAAATGTCAGTCCTGTTGATACTAATATATCTTACACTAGAAAATCCACTAGAGTCCTTGAGACTTAAATCAGTCTCATACCGAAAAAAGAAATAATTACCTCATGATGACCACAAATACTATATGATATTCTTGGAAATTTCCTTGAATCCCAATCTGCCTATTCTTACAAGTCCTCACCACCATACTAGTATATCCTCTCAGTTACATAGTCTAGACTCATCTCTCAAGGATTATCCCGTGCCTCAATGCACATCTCATCATCCAACTATAAAAAAAGGATTATTCCACTCATGATTTTCCTATTCACAAAATCACACCATGTCGAACCCATCTAAATTATTATCTCATCCACATGGGAATCCTCTACGGTCCCTCAAAACTATCCTAGTCACTACTCACTAACCATAATCCTCATCCCACCCACTATAGTCTTATCTAGGAATATAGAACATTCTTTAATTATATTCTCAATAGTCCGGTCAATAAAATCATCAAAATAATGTATTATAACCCAAACCCACTAAATAGGTTCCATCCTAAGATAAATTACACCAAGCCTCTCGGCATTATAATGCCAATATGTCTGACAATGCCCAATACCCACACTAGCATCTCATCCTTCATATCGTTAGTTAAACTCTTGAATCATTAAATAGAGTAAAACATTTAATAATACATTTTATAGACTCAGAGTGACCATCCCACTCTAAGAATCCACCAAGATTCCAATTAATCCTCATAAGTATTTCCTCATCAAACGTTAGACATGCAATTGCCACACCTATCACTACAAGGCCCAATCCTCTTAAGAATATTTTACTTGATCTAAACCCTCATCTAGTCCATACACATATCATCCCAATTATAATACATATGTTAGACCACTCATATCCCAATTGATATCCCATCCACTTGGAGACCAAGTGACAGGGTGATTTAATTTCCACAAATCACCTAAGAACCTTCTCTAAACCTAGGCGGCTTGGGAACACCATATCTATACTTCTACTATGTTAATATACTTACTTTCATTTATCATTCTTAGAGTCTATGACTCCCATGGAACATAGTTATAATCAATCCATTGGAAATCTATGACCGAATAATCATGTTGGTGTTTAAGGGTCTATAGAGGCTCTTAATACTTTCTTTATAGACATGGAATTAAAATGTTTCTCTAAGTTGATAATTTAAAATAAGGGAGGAATCTCTACATCTTCAAATATTTCCCATGATTCCCTAGATAAAAGTTGTTTCCTATGAATAAAAAATAATAATAGAATATTCTCATAAGACTCCATGAGATATGCTATCTTTTACCCTATAGAAGATATAAATTTGTGTAATTAATCAATTGATGCATTCCCCACCTCTGCAGCCTATCATAGTGCCACTACCTTGGTAGAAACATCATGTCTAGACCGCTCTACCACATCATGGAGCCTATATTGTTCTCCTACTATCTTAATTTCAATAGTCAACATGTATCATAGGTAGGAAAACTCTTATTTAATCCTATAAATTTCAACACTCCCAATATTGAATGAATTTTGGTGAGTCACTAATTCCAATTCATGCTGAGGAAATTTTTTTCGGGCATTATTTTGATGTTTTACAACCAAACATGAAACATCCAATACTGATAGTTTTAATTCAATGTCCCTATTATCCTCCCTAATGGTGACCACCTCCTTCACCCTAGCATGCAGTACTTGATATTCAAACCCACTGGAGCTGATGGTTTTGAACATGTACCAGTAGTGGTCCAAATGGTCCGTAAGATATTTAAAGGCCCCCTCTAAGATCATTCTTTATATCTCTCCCCAAACTTTTCACCTAATTTTTTTATTGAAATGTAGTGAACTCTGAACCTTATCAAAGGCCTAATCAAGGAACATATATGTATTCAAGAACAATATGGTGAATGAGGTACTCGTACTCATAGTCATTTCAGATAAAAAGGTATGAGGTATATTTACCCGACATTAGACACTGGGTTCAACCCATCTTGGCCCCAATCATTTTATACTCTCCTTGGACCCTGTGCAAGCCTAGGGGAATGATTAAGGGATGAAAGGTGTATTTTTCTTGGATATATAAGTTTTTCCATATTAAGGATCTTGAAGATAACTGACACAGTTAATCAGGGAAAAAATATATACTTAATAATTTGATGATTAAAGTCAGAAAACACACAACTTACTTGATGACATTGGGTGAGTTTTCACAGCTGACTACCTCACACTGCCCTCTATGAAAATGTATGGCTTGATTCCCACTATAATGATACATAGTGATGTCTTGAAATCATGTCCTATACCTAGATACAAACACAATTTTCATTCCATCCAAGATATTAGGGATTATGATAGGCTCAAGTAGATCCCCTTCCCAGCCTAATTCTTAGATGATGCCCCTTCCTCCGAGTATGAGATATATCTGTGTGAGAGGTACACCGGGTTTTTCATGGGTGACAGGGACATAATAAATTCATATATGTAATTATTTCTCACCATATAATTTCCCATCCTTATTTACATGATGAAGATCTTTATAGAAATATACTAGTCCAAACACCATGACCTTAAAAGATATGCACTCAAACCGTAGGTGTTCCTAATATTCACTAGGCTATGAAAACATGCTAAGTTCATTTTCCCCCTGTTTATTTATCTGATATCTATACCCTTGTTCCTTGCTTAAAGACCATAAAAATTACACCCCAAAACTCTAGGCTATATGAAATTAAGGGTTATTCCCTTTGGTTGAAGTTATGAGACCATAAAATAAACTGTTTTTGGATCACCCTTCATCTTACCACTAAGTCAAACCTTGATCCAATTTTTTCATACCCTATCCAAATGATTGAAGGTGTAACCCTAAGAGTTATTGAATAATTCTTTAGCATATTATCCCTTGTAACATACTTCCCTTGGTCTATATGCATTGGATGGTGCCTGAATCAAGAAGTCACCACTAAACCTTTGGCATGCCTTCCCATACACTAGAGGATATCGATTAACAATGAGGATATAAGGTTGTACCATTGGAAGACTATACCTCATATCAGAGTGAAAAAAATAAATGGAAATAAAACAATCAACATCATTGATATAAACATTATAGCAAAAATGATAAAAAATAATTGAATTAAAATTAAATATATAAAAACTAACACACACTGGTCTCCAACCAGATTGTCCCCATATATATAAAAATAAATATAAAAGGAAAAAGTGTCTCCAATATATCCTCGAGTATCACATCATCTCAATCACCAAATTATCTAAACTGTTCCATCATTATCATGTAACAATGATCCTTTACCATATTTGATCCTATATGTAGGTAATAATTATTCTCGGGGGCCAAAGTGTCATGGCCTCCTGAGCATGGTGAGAGTAAAACATAGTATGGAACCACTAATATAGTTTGATACATAAATAGTAAATGTGTGTCTGTGCATGTTATATTATTATATAAATAAATTTATAAACTATTTAATAGAAATAAATAACTCACTATTGATCCTCAAGAAGGCTCTATTGTGACACTTGTGATTGACCACACCTACCTTGTCTTGTGCTGAAGTATCTCTAAGCATGTCGTGAAACTGTTCCAACTAGTATATCAATTAAAACCAATTCCCATCCTATTAGGGAAATATAATATCAAATTACTATGTTCAATCATTTTTTCTGTGGTGAATGGCCCTAGGAAATTTAATTGCAGTAAGCCCACAACCAATTACCCCTACGAAATCAAATACTATCAGGCATAATGGTATATTCTTAAATGTACTTGGAAGTGAAAGAACATCTAGTATTATCCAATTCCCATGCTCCTAGGGAAATAGAGTTTCAATGTCCATAGAGTTGATTCCAAGACATCTTGGGAATTCCCACATATGTAGTCACATCATCAAATCCAAAGGGACAACATAAGGAATTCCATAGACATGAAGGATTAATCCCAATATCCTAATAATTACACACACATCAGGATCATGGTTTAATCTCTGAATACTAATAATTTCACACTCATTAGGATCAAGGTTTAATCCCTCCATCCTAATAGTTTTTGTGTTCGATTGAAGTGAGTTTTTGTGTTTGATTGAAGTGAGTTTTTTGTGTGTTTTCTATGTGATTGTAGGTGATTGCAGTGAGTTTTTGTGAGTTTTTTTTTATGTTTTAGTGAGTTTTTATGTGTTTACTGTGTGTTTTTGTGTGTTTTATTTGTGATTGAAGGTTTGGTGTGTGTTTTCTGTGTTTTCAATGTGTTTCTGTATGATTTTAGGTTACAGGTTGCCTGTGTGTATTCTGTTTGATGTGTGTTTTCTACGTGATTACTGGTATCAGTTTTTGTGTGATTGTAGGTTGTAATTTTTGTGTGTTTTCTGTGTGTTTACAGTGAGTTTTTTTTTGTAATTTTTTGTGTGTGTTTTCAGTGATTTTTCTATGTATTTTCTGTGTGATTGCTGGTTTCAGGTTTCCTATGTGTTTTCAAAATCTCAATGTGTTTGTGTGTGATTGCAGGTTATAGGTTGCCTACGTGTTTCTATTTTTTCTAATTGCAGGTTTCAGGTTGAATCCATGCATTTGATTTCAGGTTGAATCCCTATTTTTACAGGTTGTGG
The DNA here is from genome assembly GCA_963277665.1 of Viscum album. Classification (NCBI taxonomy): domain Eukaryota; kingdom Viridiplantae; phylum Streptophyta; class Magnoliopsida; order Santalales; family Viscaceae; genus Viscum; species Viscum album. Next base: position 1,840,872,488 of record OY728132.1, on the reverse strand, counting down.
CTAGCTAGAAGTGGCTGGCTGGAATAGAGGTGGCTATTGTTTTTTTGCTAAGAAGAGGAAATACCAATGGTTTTATGAACTGTTGGTATATAGATTGAGCAATATATTCCAATGGTTTTAGAACCATTGGTATACCTATATACCAACGGTTTCAATGAAATTGTTGGAATAGAGTGTGCTGTAGGAAATATACCAATGGTTCTTATACCATTGGTGTATACCCATACCGCCAGACCAATGACAATGGTTCACTAAACCATTGTAATAGGTGTATACCAATAGTTCACTGAACCATTGGTCTAGTTGTATAAACCCTATAAACCCACCATTATTAACCTTTGGGAAAAAAATTACCAACAGTTTCATTGAACCGTTGGTATTTTAAAAATCTAAAAAACTATCCCAACAGTTCAAGTTGGAACCGTTGGGATATGGATATTGTCAGGACTCACAACCCAATGGTTCAATGAACTGTTGGGATAGACTAAACCAACGGTTTCCTGGATTTTACCATTGGTTTATGACCGTTGGTATAAGATTATTTTACAGTAGTGTTAGTTGGTTTTTAAATTTTTATTATATTTTAAAATAATAATTTAAATTTCATATATTTTTATAATATTTCAAGATTTTTTTTAAATAAAATTAATGGCTTTTAAATTTTATTTATGTATTTAATGGTTATAGGCATATACGTGGGTATAAACACATATATATCTGTGTGTGTGTGTGTGAAAATTCACATGAAGATATGTGAATTTGTGTAATGATTTACATATTTATATCTATTTAAATGTGTGCGTGTAAGTGTATATGTGAATAATGGGGAAAGAAAACCTTGTCGGGTTTAAATATGATACTTCAGTTTGAGTTTCAAATAGGTTTTTTGCGGGTTTCAAAGATAAATTATACGACATGGTTGGAATGATTAACCTAGATTACAATGGTTCTTTTGTAAAGTATGATTAAATTAATTAAGTCAATTTCATTGAAGTTTTTATGATTTATTATATACCTATATGGTGTGTTAAATGTTTCCTCTTGATTTGGTAAATGAATTATTTTAAAGTGACCCATGGCTTCTATTAAACTGAATTGATGTGATGGGTTGTAAAAAGGACATTATTTCTTTTAAAATTAAATTTCAAATGTTTAAAATGGGTAAATCACATGGGAAGCTATGTATCTAAGAATGGAGGATGGTTTTCGTATCTATTTTCATTATGCCACTTTACTAAATAAAGAAAACTTGATGAAATTCATGGTGTTATGGATGGGTGAAACCACATGACTAGGACACATCATGCACATATTATAGGATGAATTAGATTTGGTTTCATGGATATGAGTCACCACCCCTCTTTTCAAAGGCCTGATCTCCTTAGTTTTACACTTCTTGGCCAAGGCATGTAATCATTAGTGGTCAGGGATTTAGTGTTGTGGACTGACATCATTACGCCACAAGGCCATGAAATGTTCTCCTTATTAGTTACACACATATTGTATTTTTATCAAATTAGATAACATGTGATATGTGTATCTAAAGGTCCCACTAAACATAGATTCCCTAGGGATTTTACCACGGTGTATAATTATAAAATTATTACTTTTATGATTATTTATTTCCTTTTATTAAAATAATCAATATTTTAAAGTTTATCTTTCATTTATAAATTGTTAAATTTGATTTTTTGCTTAATTTATTACCTTAAATTTTTTTAAAAGGATTTTTGAAATTATTGTTTATAAATGTTTTATAAAGTGGTCTTTAAATGGTTTTTTCAATAACATTGACATAGAGTGATGAAATTTTTTCCAAGAGACTATTATAATATAAAAATGATAAAAATAAAATGTTTATAAAAATGATCATTGAAATGATTTGGATTTATATTCTTGATCTATAGAAAATTATTTTTTGATTTTTTATTTCAAACTAGCATAAAATGATCTTTTTTTAAAATTATTTAATTAGGGTGTGGTTTCTTTTGGAATATATACTAATCTATTTTTTTTACATTCATTAATTTTTATTTTTAGGTTATGGATATCTTATTACTGTTCTTTGAGCTTTGAGATCTTAGTCTGTGGTTGGATGCTGACTCAAAGAGTCACCTAGAGGTATGCATGTTTTTTATTTTGTTTTAGTTTCTTTTATTGAATAGAACAATTATGCCTTTACTAATTTTAGTTTGGTGGAGATGATATATATAGTGGGAGTTGGGGGTGAGTGGAGGGTGCCTCTACTTGAGAGATTATATGGAGGGAGAGTGGAGGGATAAAATTTATTTTAAAATAATTTCTTTCTTTAAATTATTTTGTTTATTTATATCTATTTTTATATTTTTTGTTTTGGAATGGAATTATGACTTACAAAAGGGTCATATTGAAATTTCTGTTTTTTCATATCTTTTATTTTAATGGGTGAAAGTTTTCCCAAGTGGTGCTCCATAGATTCCAAATAACTTTTGAAAAGCTCTTGGGATTGAGAATGCCTTTTGGGTGAGTCATAGGATGGCCTAAGTGTCTTATGAATGGATGGTCTAGTTTTTGTTTGTGAGAGCTATAATGCTATGAGTGAGAGGTCTATTCTATAAGATTTTGTTTTATTCCTAATATATCTTTGTTGAATAATCATTATATATTTTTATGGAATGAATTTTAAGATAAGAGTGTCTATCCTACTATTGAAATCACTTTATGATTATTTTGTACTGATTAAAATGAGAACAAATAAAAGAGAATGGTATAAATACTATTTTGAAAGCGATATATAGTCGAGGAAAATATATGGTGGATCATGGGTTTATTTATAATAAAAATTTTTATATGGATTTCCTGATATCTCCAAAAAAATTGATTTATTGAAACTTATAAGTGGCCATAAATACAAAAATTGGTGTGGTATATAAAAAAAATGATTTGATAAGGAAATAAAAAATATCTCAAGAGTACTGAATGCTATATGTGATATAGAGATTAGAGAATCAATAATGGTGTAAAATAATAAGAATAAGTAATTAATTATATGATAGAGCATAAATATCATCTGGGCGTCATAGAAGAGGTGGTAGTAGACTAGAATCTTCAGATCAGAACTTGTGTTTAAAAGACAGATAAGAATAAAGAGAATATGCTGGTTTAAAAACCCATTCCTATGATATGAGTATCACAGAATCATGGAGTAGGAAAAGGAGAATAAGTCACTAGTAAAAACATTTATTTCCACTTCAGTTTTATTTTTTGAATTTTAACATCATCTAATTAGTTATGAAATGATATTAAATGTCGTAATATTTTTTTTAAATTGATTATTGTAAAAACCATTTAAAAAAACCCTAAATAAAATGTAAAATCAATCCACCATTCTATATTGGTTATAAAAAACTAAGGCAAAATAATGTTTTTATGTTCTTTATTTAAAATAATTGATGTAAAAAATATTCTTTTACATTGGTTATTTTATAAAAATGTAAAAAACATTATTTTTATATCTGTTATTTTACAACCATTTTAAAAATTAGTAATTTTTTTAAAAATAATGTTAAAAAAATAATATATCAAAAACCAATAGAAATAATATAACAACTATAATCCCATAAGAATTATTTATAGAACTACTTTTTTCATGTTACAAAAACTTTAAAATTTAAAATTTAAAATTCAAAATCTACAATACATTTAGATAAAATTAAATCTGAATTAAACTTGTAAAATAATCCACTCATGATCCACATATATGATTTAAATTTTATTCTGTATAAGGGAGAGAGACATAAATATTTAAATATTAAATGGAAGTTATTTTACATGTAGTTTCAATATAATTATATGATAAATATTAAATAAAGGTTATAAAAAAATATAACCTTGTATAATTTCATAACTATCCCAATTGAAATTGTTTCAAAAATTAATCTTAGAACATTATATCCACGTTAAGTTATTCCTTCTTAATGATGAAAATTATGTTTGAAAAAATTTATCAATTAAAAATCCCATTTTAAGTTTCTACTAAATTATAGTAGTTAGAAATAAAATTACCCAAATACACTAATATTTTATATTTAATTTCCACTTTCATATTTATTCTCTGTAAGAATCCAATGACTTTATTGAAAATCAAATTTTTAAAATGAAATTAAATGTTATTATAATATATTATTATTGAAATAATGAAAATGACATATCCAATACTTATTTCAAGTTTCTCACACATCACTATGGATAAAGCATAACAAGTAGGCTATGTTTTCTTTTGGAAAATAAACTCATAAATTCCAATGACCCTTGATAAAAAAATATAAAATATATGGTTATTTAACTAAGAGAAACCACACTTTATGAAATATATTTTCATACATATCATGATAAGGAAACATCCAACACTGAATTTCATCATTCTAAAATATTTTAAAAATATATTCTATTATTTTAATATATTTTATTACTTTCATTACCAGAGAAATAATTTGAGTGTGAAAGAATCCATGCAATTTTTTTATGTCATATTTAATAAAAAGTGTATAATGATATCTAATAAAAAATAAATATAAATATTAAGTTAGACTAGTGAAATTAATATAATTTAATGAAATATTATAATCAAATTGTATGGAAAAGACTTGTCTCATTGTGAGCTATAAAATTTCTGATTTTTCAAGATCTATGATATCTCTCTAAAAACTATTCACATTCATATTGTATTTAGAATTTTCAAAAACTATTTTAGTAGTATAAACATTCAAGTATATAGATACATGTATTTATAATTTAGAGAAACCTTTAGAAAAAGTATAATTCAAAATTGAAGGGGATTTAACATTTTTTCTTTCCATATAACATTTTGTTTTTTTGGGGTATTTCTATATATATATATTAAAATATTAAAAAAAATAACAATAATATAAAAAATAAAGGCTATTATCTATGAAAACCCCAATGTTAATTTTATGAACAAGTATAGAGAGACAATAAAAAAATATATTAAACAAAAAAGGGAGGTTAATGATGATTTATCAATATTTTCTACGAGATAATAAAAATCATTTATAGGAAATGGTACTTTAGATGATGCATCAAAGATATCCTATAATTTTACATTAAAATTATTAGTCTTTATCTTTTTAGGATGTTGGGTATCCCTAATATATTATTTGGACCCATAAGATAAAATATAATGTCGGGGTCACTCAATATATAAATCATAGTAGATGGGAAGCTATGGAAGAGGAGTTGTAGGAGTGGGATATTCATGTAGAGGTGGAGGATTGGGATGTACAACCAGAGGTGGAGGAGTGGGATATAGAGGTTGAAATTGTCTTTACATGTTAGAAAACATCAAATGTACTAAATATATAATACTGTCTTCCATTGCCTCATCTATCTCTTGAACTTTAGATTATAAATAAAATATATTAATTTTATATACATCTTCCCTTGAGAATTTTATAGGATGATTTCTTAAATTGACACACCATCAATGTTTCCTTGTACGCAACTCAAATGTTCATGATTTACTAATAAAATAGCTAAAACACCCTTGTCACCCTCAATTATGAATGCCCAATGTGATCTCTGTTCCTTAAGGGATTCCTGTATATAAGTTTTGATTTTTTTTAGTGAATGTAAAAAATAGAATGAGTTTAAAAATAACTTAAATAACTCATTACAATCATCTCAGACTAATGACTTATGTATTTCATTAGATATATACCATTTTGTTCATCTTTTACCTATTCTATTTTTCATGTCTAGCTAGGGGGTGTCAATCTCTACTAATCCCAAAGATTGAGCTCTCAATTTTTAAAATTTTCAGCCATCATTTTCTATTCCAGTAATAGATACCCTCCATGAAATAAAGTATGAGTGTATACATTTTTGGAATAAATCTCCAAATTATATCTCCCCAATTCCTATTAAGTAATGACTAAAAAACCAATAATATTATTTTTTTAGTGATTATAAAGAAAGTTCAATAATATAACATTTTACATACCAAAAATTATTTTTAACATCCATTTTCAAAAAATTTCTTTCGTGTATATTAATCAAGAAAATGATATAAATAAAATGTATGTTCATTTTTTATTTTACTAAAAATGAAATATAAATGTAGGATTGAATTAAAATACTTCCTTCTCCAAGTTTAAAAACCTAAAAATTTCTTTCTAACTACTATTTTGTTAGGTATATCATATATCATCCGAGGAGGAGGGAAAAAATAAGATATATTAGTAAAATCATGTCATGATATGTAAAATGATAATAGTTGAGCTTACTAAAATAGCCACCCATAACTGAACTAATGAAATCTTATCAACACTTCTCTAACCATAAATCAGTTTTTTTTACTTTACCTATATCTTTTATTTCCGAAAATATCACAAATTATTTTGAATTAAGACCACAAGGATTAATTTTATTATCAAACTCATTAAATATACATTGTTATTGGATATAAAAAAGTTATAATCTATCTATATATGTGCTACCATATTTACCAACCCCGGAAGCCTTCTCTGTCCGTATGGAACTAGAAATATCATGTATATAAGGATGTGGAGGCTCTTCAATAGAAGTATGTATAGAGTCATTCCTAGAGGATCAGGGTGAATTGGTTTTTTTGATTTGACAATCTATTAAAAAAAATTCACAAACAATTACTAAAAAATTATACAAATTCAAGTGTTACATAAAAAATTAAATATAAATTTAAAAACAACTAAAAAAACCAAAAAAAAATAAAAAACATATTTTTATTCATATTAATTAAAGTAGTTAAATAAAATTCTAAAAAAATGCTGGAAAAATTTATAATCTAGTAAATTATTCAAATATAAAAAATATCTTAGGTAAAATATTATAACAATTCTATTGTTACATATAAATTTTCATTGAAATTAAAAAACCATACAAAAAATAAAGATAAAACAAAACAGACTTGATCATATTCATTTTAGTAGTAAATAAAAATACTAATAAAATAGTGAAAAAATTTATGAAATATGAAATTTAATAGAAAAAATAAAAAAATGTTATTTTAAAATTTATAAAAATCTAATAGTTACATTAAAATTTGAATAAAAGGAATATGATACAAAAAAAATAAATAAAGAGGAAATTTATCATATTTGTTAAAATATGTGACATAAGTGAAAAAATAAATTAGAAATAATATATTTAACATTTTGTAAAATTTGAAAAGATAAAAAAGAAATAAATATATGTTACCTATAATATTTTAATATTATATTAGTATTTTCCCCCATATTCCTTTATCGTGATTGTTTCATATAGAATTAACCATTCCTATAATCTGGTCATTAACATCCTATGATAATATTTCCATGTAAGTATGGACCTCACATAAATCATCATCTTCAACAAGATTTCCACCACCATAATACTATTTATTTCCTTTAAAAATGATATACAAACATAAATTTGATATATCAAGAACATAGAAATTGTGTTTCACATGTGGTTCCATGATAAAAGGACTTATATGTTTTCCATTCTATTCAAATTTTCTAGTGTGATAATTAATTCATCATGTTAAAAACTGTTGTTACTGAAAACACATTTATATTTAAATATAGGAGAAAAAATTTAATGTAATGAATCTCCCATATTTCCTTAATGAATCCATAATAATTACTTCATGTAGATATTGGTTTCTCTGTTTTACATTAAAAAAATGCATTTCATTGAAAAACACTAATTCACTTATATTAGGAACTACACTTATGTTGATCTAATATTTGTTATAAAATGTATATACACTAATTTCGTAACCATACTATGTTATCTCATTTTAACATAAGACACTCACTAACTATCTCAATATTTTTGAAAAATCCGATATAACTTTTTCTATATCTTCAAACTATGAAATAATGTTTTTATTATTCTCATTCAATACACACATTCCTTTTTTCTTTGGATAATTATTTTTCAACACATTAATTTGAGATTTTATATTTGGTTGATAATTATCTATGTTACTCAAGATGAGTAAATGTTCTTGATTTAATTGTTCACCTATAAATAATTTTATTTTCAACCCATATATCCCCTTCCACACAAAACTTTCTCATTTATAGTGAGATGTAGAAAAACCAAATTTTTATACTACAAACAAGTTTTATATAAAAAACTCTATAACCTCATCAAAAATATAATTCTAAATAATTGTGGATTTTGGTTTATATGGATTCTTAAAATTACCCTTCAATATCATCATATATATTTCTATTTGATACATAAAACATTGATATATGTGATTAAATTATATATTTCACACAAAAAATAAACCATTAAATATACCATTTTATAAAAAATATAGTTGAGAATACATTTCCAGTTGACAGAGTATATAAACTTTATTTCTCTCCAAATCATTAAATTAATTTAAATGCATCACTTTATTACAAATAGAATTTAAAAATAAAACACTTGAAATATACAAATCTATATAACCTCATCAAAAATATAATTCTAAATAATTGTGGATTTTGGTTTATATGGATTCTTAAAATTACCCTTCAATATCATCATATATATTTCTGTTTGATACATAAAACATTGATATATGTGATTAAATTATATATTTCACACAAAAAATAAACCATTAAATATACCATTATATAGAAAATATAGGTGAAGATACATTTCCAGTTGACAGAGTATATAAAATTTATTTCTCTCCAAATCATTAAATTAATTTAAATCCATCACTTTATTACAAATAGAATTTAAAAATAAAACACTTGAAAGTCATTCAGACATGGATGGTTAGTATTCCACACAATGTAACTAGAAAGAGATATTGCATCATAACATGAAAATCATGAAATTTCATGTCTATTACTTCAATTATTCAAATATTATAATTTTTTTACATTTTTAGAATAAACATAAGTTACTTTTATACCATCTATTGAGTGAAATCCCATATTAAATTCATACTATACTTCATCTTGCCATTAAAATCAAAAAAATTTCTAATAAAATTATAATAGTTATTCTTTCAAAAATCCATAACATAAATTTCATATTTTATCTCATGATATCACCAATATAGTGTTTCAAAAAATATTGATCATTCCGTATAAATTTTTTTGTCATTACTAGTTCTTTGTTTCATTTTTAATATGAAACTATTTTTTTCTTTCTCTAATAATTCCTAATAGTTGAAAAAGGATATGGAGTGATATGAAATTCTTCTGAGCCATTTAATTCCTTTTAAAATATTCAATAATAGTGATCCATATAGGAAAAACATTGAAGACTCATTTAAATGATTAATATCCCATGTTTTAATTAACAAAATGAATTCCATTTTTTAAAAATTTGACAATTTTAATGCCCTTTAAAATTTTATCCAGAATACATTCTGTATTACAGAAATTCATTTATAGTAAACATAGTCATTGCATGTAATTTAAAATAGTATTTTGTGTCATAATCATAATATTTGATACCTACCTTTCATTAAGGTTTCAAATCATCAATAAATGGTAACAAGTAAAAATCCATATCATTTCTAGGATATTTTCATCTAGAAATCATTAAACTTAATATGATATATTTCATCTTCATAAAATATTCAGAAGATAAATTGTAAATTATCAAAAAAATAGGATAAAAACTATGTTTTCTACTAAGGATATGATATGTATTCATTCCATATGTGAACTACCCAAGTTTGATATTTTTAACTTTATTTCCAAATTTAGAGAATTAATGATCAATTTTATTCTATTGAGGAAAATCATATGGATGATCTGATTTTACATTATAAGTTCACTAATCTATATTCAATCTTAACCCTTTTCAAAACAATTTAATTCTTGAATAAAAATTATAAACGAGTAATTATTGGAACCAAATTTTCTTAGCAAGAGCCTCATTACATGGCATAATAGATTGATCAATTTTTTTAGTTTTCTTTAAAATTATATAGTTAGGTCCTATATTTTGGAAACTCTAAGAGGCCATCATATTCTTTCCAATATAACACACTATCAATGGGGGTTTCATGTATCTTCTTGTACCCCAATCCCATCAGGCATATTGTTTTTCTCACATTACAATTTGAATCTAGAAATTTTTTGTGTTCATGAAGTATATCTTTCAAAAACTATAGAAATTTTAAATAACTATTGTCCCTCCATATATTAATATTTTTCATGTTCACTGATATTAACACAATTGATAATACTATGAATTTTATACTACCTGGAGATAATTATTTTTCTATATCAACATATAAGTACTAAATCTACAGTGATTTATCAACCAAATCAACATTAATATCATGAACCATTCTTCAATTTCATCATAACTATCATTTTTAAAATATTCACCATTAATATATCTTGAATTATTTCTTATATCACCATGGAAAATGAAAGGAGTCTAACTCATATTAAAACCATTTTAAATTAAATAATATTTTATTTATCTACTTCTAATATGGACATCATAATCTATTTTCACTAAGAATAGGTCCAAAGAATATATAAAACAACCACAAGGGAAGAGTACATCCTTGGATTAGGGGGAGTTGAAAGTAATGAAGACCAAGTGCATCTACCTCCACAAGATTCACCCCTCTGCTGTAAGAGTGCTCATACTGGAGAAACAAAAAACCCTCTCATGGTGCCGCTCTATGGAGGCCAATAAATCTACTACCTTGTTTCCCTCCATCTATGTGTGAAGTAATTTAATATGATTCTACATTAAAACCCTATACCTTCGAATAATATATGACATCAACCACTAGTGGGGACCTGATCCATGAACGTAATTGTGTAGGGTGATGCAGTCCATTTCTATCTCCGTCAAATGGATATTTTACTACCAGCATAAGTGGAGACCATTGAGCATCACCGTTGCCTCTGCCCAAAGTGAGTCCATAATTCCAAAAAGCATTGTGAATGATAGAGAGACAAAACCCATTAGTCCAACACCACACCACCTCCCCTCACGACTCTTGAGCTGAATGATCCATATATATTGAGTTAAAAACCCGAGATAGGAGGTTTCCAGCTATCCCAAATTCCATGATTAATTTATAGATCTTAAGGAGTATGAGACCTACCTGAATGGATCTATATGATCAATGGGAAATAATCCCATATACTGATTAGGTAAGTTATACTGCCAAGAAGGGGCTTGGTCCTGATGGATATGGTTCTTTCCATGATAGGCATACCTTCAATCTAGGTGTTGTTCCATGCCTGTAATATGCTCTATCATCCCACAAAAAGGATCATAGTTCTGGCCTTCCTTTCCACTCCCTCAGTTCCAGCTCCCAAAAACTAGCATTCTAGAAAATTGGACCCCTACTCGTGCTATCCAGGGATGTTCGATAAATCCTCAAACACGGTCTAGAATGTGCATTCCCACTCCCCTTCAATGAACAGATAGTCATAGTACTCCTCTCTTCGGTTCCTATAACATAGAAACATAGACAAAATGGAAATTCCAAGGCGCTTGATATTATCATCTATTGGTAAGGCCCAATTACATATACAAAACAAAAGTAAGTTACACTTCACTAGAACCTCCATACACCATAGCGTCTCTCCCCATATATCGTCAGCCCCAGGACTGAGTGACAACCTCCTAAATTCCTTTACTATGAATCCTCATGTAGAAGATTCAGAAAATACACACCTGTACAGATCATTATTCAGCTTGATGAGATCAAAGAGTTCCCCACCTGATATTTGTCCAAAGTTACATTGATGATTCTTTGGTGCATGGAAGCACGTCTAAATGAAATTTCTAGAACCAAATAGCCCTAAAAAACGAGATTGGAGCCAGCCCAATTACAGTGCTAACATGAGATATCCCCTCTACCTACAATCTATCAGGTATTATTTTAATGAATTGTGAGATGAGTATGAATTATAGACCATATATAGAAGGGTAAACCTTTTTCAATGACCTTTCCACCATTTCTCTTCCATTCCATGAACCTTCACAACAACATCCATTCCTCCAGGACCTTCCCGGACAACTTCGTGTGCATGCAATGAAGCGTGTCTGAGATATTCCTAACATTGACTACTCCCTCATTCATATTCTTATCCATTCTACCACAAGAGGCTCAGTGGTGATTTCCTTCCAAATGTGAATCCGAAATGAAGGATGCATAGAACTTATCAATGTGGGTTATTATCAATTTTAGCACCTTTGTAGCAAATAGGGAATGGACTGGAATAGATAATAGGACACTATTCGCCTAAGTAATTCTTCCACCAAATGAGAGGTACTTGTTCTTCCAATTCATAATCCTCCGGGTTATCTTCTTAATAATTTTGTGAAAGTGGTGAATTTAGGCCATAGATGAAAAAATGGATGCATCCAGATATTCCATAGGGAAGGTTATCCTTTTTATGTTAAGATAATTAATGAGCAAGGTAGTTTTTCTATATGAGAATCTCTTAGATAAGTAGAAACTACTTTCAGATCAGTTGATAAGTTGTCCACTCCATTTACAATATTCATCGATGGATTTGTTGATTCCCTGAATAGATATACTATTGGCATCATAAAAAATAAAGTTTTTATCAGAAAACATGAGTTGGGAGATAGTACACATGCGATGCCTGCATTGTAAAAGTGACACCTCTACCTGAAGTATTACCCTATTGATTAGTTGACTAAGTACACATTTTATAATAATGAATAAGTTAGGGGAAACAAGTTTACTTGTATTTGAACTAGGATATCCTTGAAAATAACATAGTTCCCATAAGAATAAAATCAAGATCTAAGTAGATGTAAAGAAATGGAACAAAAGGTCAATGTACTAGAGAGAGAATCCCATTTTGGTCAGCACTTTGATGATAAAATTCCACTCTACCCAGTCATAGACTTTTCCAACATCTAACTTGATATCCATGTTTTATCTTTGGAACTTATTATTTATATTACTAACCACTTCTTGAGCCAAAGTGATTGATCCTTTATTTTTTCTCCCCTTAACAAAATCATGTTGTTCCTCCGATATCTAATTTGGGAGGTGTGTTATGACACTTATATTAATCACCCCTATAAGAACTTTTTATGGAAAGTTTTACATGCTTACAAGATGGTAGTGTTAGAGAGATGAGGTGTTCTTTATCTTGGATATCAACACAAGTGTGGTTTCACTTTCAACATATAGAAGATATACCCCTCTTAAGAAATCCTATACACCATTCATCATATCCCCTTTAATCAAATCACATGAGGCTCTATTAAAGGTTCTCAGGAAGTCACCAGGTCCCAGTTCACTCTCCAGGTTGAGCCCTCTCATAGCCTCAAAAACCTCCTCTTTATTAAGAATAAATTCGATGGAAATATTATAATAGGATGTCACCCGAAGAGGAACCACATCTAGGATTTCCTCAAAGCCCTTTGGGTACCCGCCTTGCATGCTCAAACAGGTTCCTGCCAGCATTACTTTAAAATGGGACTCTATTATGTGATCGACCACTCCTTTTTCATTTTTATAGGTTCCATTCTCTACAATTATATTAGGTCTAGTGATCCACCTCTTCTCTGAGATAGAATAATGTAAAAATTCCATATTCCTATCACCTTATCAAAACCATTTAACTCTATATTGTTCATGTACAAAACAATCATATCTTAAAAGAAGATCCTCCAGGATGTATTTTTCCTCTTTAGAAAGCTCACTAAACAACTTCTCATCCTAGAATCTTTCCAGATTGATTTCAATATATTCAAATTATTTCTTGGATGCCACAATGTCATGGGGGGGGGGGGATGATTTATGATCTAAAATTGGAGATCTAATTTGAGCCTTTTGAGTTTTTATGATGTCCTAGCTAAGACACTCCCTGGACTGGTATACTCTAAGAAAAACTCACTATCTCATGGTAACTGGGAATGATGAACCACTGATAGGAGAAGGAAAAATGAGTACCAACTTTCTTCCTGGTATAAAAATCCACTAAAATGAGAGAATGATCAGAAATGCTTTGAACTAGGTGTGTTACTTTTGTGTCTAGGAAATCAGATATTTCCTGGCTGTTGTCTAGGCCGTGATAAAGATGAAACCATGAATTAAGGTTTCATATTTAGTTCTTCCACCAAATAAAGGAGTCTCTATTATACCATATATCAAGGAGGACACATATGGACATGGAGGAGACACACACATGACTCAATTTTCTGGGAAATCCTTCTCCCCATTTATTATCCTATATATCATCTATAATGTTGAAGTCCCCTCCCAAAAACCATGGGATTTCCCTGGATTGAAGGAATTAATATCTTTATATAAAGAATCCTTGAAATTTCTATCACAAATACCTTAAAAAAATTTGAAGAATAAAGGTCCATCAATTATAGTTAATTTTGTTGTGATAAACTATTCAGATGAACCGATGAGATCCACTAAGATGTTATAATTACAAAAGATCCAAATATGTTGGTTCCATGGGTTATCTTGTAGGAAATTATACATTATTATTCTATAAGAAAAGGATATTATTTTAGTGGGGCCTTTATTGGGCTATAGCATAGTGACTAAATATACTCTACTTGTTTGAACCTCATTAGAAATGAAGTACATATTTACCCTGACACCCAGGACCTAGAAATTCCATATCAATACTGTAATCATGAGAACAAGTCACACTGGAACTATCCCCAGGTGATGTGGAAGCATGATATTGATTAGATGAGTGGTCTAAGGAGAGTTTAGTATGGGACCTTATAAGCATACACTTTGATGCATACAATGGATATGATACACTAGGAGGTGTGTGGGTGGGGGGGGGGTATTTCCATAGTATGAGGACTTTATCATCACCCTGGAGAGGGGACTAGTAGAAAGGGAATGTGTCTCATTCATATAAGGGGATCATAAGCACATAGATAATGATGAGAGTCTTAGTAAAACTGTTCAGATTGAGAGGATCGGTGATAATATCAGACTGGGATGACAAATTAGATAAGGAACCCCTCTTTTCGACATGTGATAATGCACAGTTGAAGGTAGATGAATAAATAAGAACCAATTTTAAAGGCCAAAGATTAGGAGGAAGAATAAACTTGGGCATATCCAGGTGGCATGTAATTTCCTTACCTCAATACAATAATTTCCGAATCACTACATGCCCCCTAAGAGGGCTGACCAAAGTGGGAACCACTTCTCGTGGAATAAAGGGTACTAGGGACAAAAATGTAGGTGGATTTCCATCCATAGGCTGAAGAGGAGGATCCTGTCGAGATCATAGGCTTCCCAAAATAGTGCCTTCAGAACAAGAACTAGAATCACTAACCCGAGCTGAAGCTTGTTAATAAGATTTGTGATGATCTTGATCTATAGGAGACACTATATCCACCACATCATAACCTAAGACACCTATCACACCAGAGCCAGACCTAATAGATTAATGTATCTGAAAAACTGGTAGTGAATGTCCATGAAGCTAGAGAAATGTATAAAACTTATGAAAAAATAGGTACATAATATTTTGAGACCAATCCATCATTCCATCTATATATAGTGGAATCCTTCCTATGAGAGGTTTAGAAACATCTAAATCCTTACAAGATCTTTGCAATCGTAGCTTCCTCTAGGTTATAGGTACTGTCCTCTATATATATAAATACTCCAAGTGAATCTACAATGGCTCAAAGAAAGGACATGTTTTGAAAAGGTAAGGGGAACCTTGGTAGGTTGATCCATAATGGCACATAAGGGGATTCCTGGTTAGAGTGAGATTTCATCAACCATTGGGAGAAGGAGAAGTGCCACCTTCTAAATAACATGGGAGAAAAAAACCACCCCTTTAAAAAATCCTCCCTTGAGTCCGATACTACATAGAACCATTTTTTATTGAGGGACAAAATCTGTGTTGGGGTGGCGAGACCCCAATAATCCACAAAACACATGATGATGGGAAGCTTTGGCTTGGCCGAGCCAAATATTTCTACCAAGGTATACGTAATCATATCAATAGCTTCAAAAAATGCTTGACCTGTGACCTCCAACACCATATCCCTACCGATCAGAGCCACTATTGGGATCTACAAAGGGACCTCACGAAAACAAAGGCAGGAGATAGAGAAAGCCTGTGGAGAGAATATCTGTAAGAAAAATCGGGATGAGAAATTGAATAGGTCTAGAAGGTGCCTTGGGAGGGTTAATAGTGAGAGGATCCGCCTTTCAAAGACACCAAAAGGCCATAAAAGAAGTACCACATCCACCTACACAGAATTATCCAATAGAGAAGAGATATCCACTATAGCTACAATAGTCGAACCAAATTCAAAAAGTGACCACACATAAATAATGGAGAAAAATATAAGTTATTGATTGGAACATCTCACTTGTAAAATTCCAAAAAAGTATCAAACCCTTCCTCATATTCATCACTTATTCATCATGTTGTAATTTAATTATCTTTCATTATCACATATTAAAATTTTCATGTTTTAAATATAGGTTTATATATTTCAAGATTTAAATTTAATTTTATAAATTATAATGAAAAATAATATTATTTTTTAATATAGATACAATAATAATTATAAAATTAATTAAAAAATATAGTATAAATAATAAATATATTATATTTTTAAAAAATAAAAACACTTTTCTATGATTTTGGTTACAGTGTACTTTATCCACTACCAAAATTTATGACAAGTTGAAATTATTATTTTTAAAAAAATCTATAATGATAAAAATTAATAGTTATTAACATAAAATCATAATTTCAAATACACGTAGAATATATATTCCTCATGAAATAGTTTTAATTTTAGATAATATAAAACATTTAAAAAAGTAAATTTTTTTCTTAAAATCTAAAATTTTTAAAATATAAAAAATGATCATAAATTATTATTATATATAATTTTTAAATGTTGAAAACAAAATAATGATATCATGTATGCTATGTAAACCAAAAGTCACAATAAGAAAAAAATATAACAGATAAATAGTGATTAGGGTAAGATAAATATAAAAACATACAAATATCTAAAATAAAAATTTAAAAATAAAAAAACTAAAGAAATATCAAATACATATAAATGTTAAAATTAAGATTAATATAATGAAATAAAAAAATAAGACCAAATTAATAGGGACCTCACATGACCAAATTAATGAAAACTAATAGCCTAATTAATTCATATACATGTATTTATATGAATAAAATGTATATAATTAACAAAAAAACCTTAATAAATAAGAAAATTCATCAAAATTAATTGGAAAAAATTATACAAATAAAAAATTTGAAAAAACTAAGAGAAAAACCTGACATGAATAAGATAATAAAAAAGAGATATAGATGAAGTCAAATAAGAAGAGAAAAAGTTTGACATTAGTGAAATAGGGTGAGGAAGTGGTGAGTGGAGAAAATAAAGATGAAGGATATGACCAAGAAGATTATATAATGTCAAGTTAGGTCTTTATTTAATAGAAAAATTTGAGTGAGATTGATTGAGTGAAATTAAATAAATTTTCCTTCTCGATAAATTAATTCGATTAAAGATTTTCAACACCAGTTATTTGAGTAACTGAAGTTAAAAATATGTAATTTATGTTATTTTTTTAATAATAACTCTAAAAAACATATTTTTCATGTCAGTTATAAAATAACCAACATAAAGACAAGATCCTTATGTTTTTTTATGTTGGAAAAATGAAATCTCGCATAAAAAAATTTATAACGTCCGTTATACATAAATGATTTTACAAATGTTTTTTAAAAATTGATTTTTTACTATTTATTTTAATAGAAAGATGGTTTTCTAGGGGAGTCTATATAATATTTTTTTGATGTTAGATACCTTGAAGTTTGAATGAGTGATTCCTCAGAAAATATTTTGAATAATATCTTGAATCAGTGCAATTTATAGAGACTGAATTGAAACCATATATTCATGAATATTTATTAGAATTCATAGACTCTATGTTGAGAAGAAGGAGATTATTTTTTTAAGTGCATAGAAATCCCTAGACCTATTGGTGATCTACTTCAATAGGTGTGAATTAATAAAAGAATTGTGGGATTCCAATATAAAGAACCTATGGGATGCACTTTACATTCACTAGTGTAATAAAGTGATGAATCACCTATGTAATATGGTAATAATGGTTTATGGTGATTATTTTTTAAAACACAATTGTAATTTATGAAAACATTATAGTGAATAATCTATATTTCACTGAAAAATGGTCATAACTAGGAGTAGGTTTCCCACATTGGGACTGAGCCTTGTAAAAATACTATGTACCATAGTTTACTGCTTTCCAATAATTCATAGTACGAATGTGATAAGGTAAACTAAATACATCCATTATTTTCCCAAACAATAACAGATATTCAAATACCAAATGGGGTTAAAGATAAAAATATGATTTAGAATTTATTAAAAATTTATTTACACTTAATTCACCCCTACCAGGTATCTGCACTAATCTTGTCAGGAATTTCACATACTGAAAACATAGTTTGGGTATTATCTAAAATAGTTTTAGAAAGTCAACAATGATTTTACCTTTTATCATGTAATATGTAATACCTTCCAAACATCTATTAGAATCTTCTCTTGGATGAACTGTAAACATTTTTAGAGAAGCACTCCGAGTTTTTTAAAACTCAATCCCTATTTATTTGACCAAAGATTCTAACCCTAAGGGCTTTTGTAGTATTGAAAACAAATATTAATTCCTGTATTCATAGATGTAATCAAAGATAAACCAATTTCAAAGAATCATTTTTGGTCCCAAAAATTTATTTATGGAGATATATAAAGTCTCTAGTCATAACAAAAGTTCCATTTGGGATCAAAAGCAACATTAATTTTGTTTAATTCAATAAATTATCCTTGATAAAATGATAAAAAATATCATTCATAACAAATGGAATTGAAAAAACATAAAAAATAATCATAAAACTCATGTTAAATTTATATTTAATTTAATAACAATATTTACCTTAGTTTTGAGGTTCATTCTTCGATAAAGATGTTGATAGTTCGAAACCCTTGTTTGATTTGCATCATTGTTTCTGCAAGGGTATCCAAAACAAAATTAATCTAGTGGTGATTCACTTGTTCTACATAATCTATTAATGATTTCTATGGAGTTCTGGTTTCTAGTGTGTATAATCCAAACATATTATATTGTTTTTCTTGATCAAAACACAATCCTTCGGTAGGAACCTAGACTCCAGAAACCCAGATCAATTAGTTAAATTACTCTATCAGTATGGAATAGAAAATTTCCATGTAATTCAATAGCTTATTAGTCTTGGAATACTATACACATACATACATTAAATTTGAAAACATAATATACATCATAAAAAAACTATGAGAACATTATTATCCATTGTATCATATCCTTGAAAATTACACATAGTTCTCCTCTAGGTTTTTCAAGGAAATAAAAACAAATAATGGCGATCTCAGATTCGCAATAATGAGTGTGAAACAACATAATATATGATAATATGAAAATCTCATAAGTGATATGGTATAAATAAATAAACATGAATCTATAGTAAACTGAAACTAAGGGAAAGCTATATCCATGAAAAAAATGAAAAAATGAATAAAAATAATCATTAATCTCAGACTGATTGAATGTATAATGTTGGACATCAAATAATTCTACAAATTCATTATTAAAATACACCTTACTAATATAGAGATAGGTATATGACAAAACCCAAGAATTTTTGTCTCATAAGACTCATCAATTAATTGATGTGCTATATAATTTTGGGTCTTACCATCCACATGATTAAGTCTAATGAATTAACCATAAGAGTCAACAAGACCTTTAATGAATTTTCCCATGGAAACTATGGCTGAATAAAAACATGTAAATCTATATAATGATAAATATATAAACAAATACTTCTCTATTCTATATAATAATGTTGATTTATAAAATGCCATCCCTTAATCAATATAGAATCTATGGGGCATCGTCAAAGTAGCATGAAGTTCCTTTATCAAATAAATATAGTAAAAAGATTAATTTAATTTTTTTTGGGTTATCCATGGAAGATAATAATTTGTTTCAATAGATTTTATTTTTTGGATATAAAATAAATTATAGGAAAAATCCTTCATCATTGTTTATAATGTGTGTTTAAAAATTCCATAGTATATCCCCCAGGCGTGTCTCTCAAGGTGTGCATTTTTAGCCTCACCCATCGAGAATTATAGTAGTGATTGAGTAAATTATCAAAAAACCTTTTTGGAGTTATTAAACCTAGGTTAATCTATTCCATAGCTATATACACTTTTCATTATCCTAATAGGGATTTATTTTCTAGGAAACTATTCACACATTTACTTTACCAAAACATAGGATGGTTTTTCTACTATAGAAAAGATTAAGTTTTACAATATTTTTATAACTATTGAATCAAATTAAAATGTGAGAGGAATAAAAATATTGATTTTTAAATATCATAAAATTCATGAGGAAAATGGTAAAAATTATTCCATATAAAATAAAATTGGTTGTTAATATAATATGAGTCCGAATGAATGAAAATTGAGACTGAAAAAAAACACTTATGGATTGAATAGAAATTAAATAAAAACCTATCGAAATGTAGAGATTAAAATTAATCTTAAACTAACATTATTAAAATCATTTCATGATATAACATCTCAAATATAGAGCATATACACCACATAAATTAAATTAGGAGCATAATACGAAACATGTATCAAAGAGAGGAATTTAAGATGGAAAACCCTTACATATTGTAATAACCTCCATGAAGATACTTTAACATCTTATATAAAAACCATATATATACTAATAAATAAATTATGAACCTTACTTGTATCCATTTTTAGTTATAGTCTTCATATATTGTCATTCTCTATATAAATTCTAGTTATTTACTTATTTTCCCACATCGGGTGTTCATAGCTTGACAGTTTGTACTAGTTTGATTAAAAAAATGTTGTTATTTATTATTATCCAAAATTATATAATTCCTGGATTACATAAGGTACTATAATAGGTAAATTTTATTGATTTAAAATTTTATTATTTCATTCAACTGGTGTTTTAGTTATGTCGCATGAAAGTGGAATCAATGTCTTCTTTTTTAGGTAACTGTTGTGATTAATGATGATATTTAAATAGTAATTTAAATAATTAATATAACCATTCAAAAAACCTTGAAAAGTTTTTATTCTATTATTAACTTTATATATCATTATTATTTATTTTCTTCAAGTCATAAATTATGGAATTTTATAACATTGTTCGAGTAGGTGATTAAACTGACCCAAACATGAATATATTATATCTAATGGGTGATTATGACTTAGAAAGTGGTTTATTTTTGAAATAATATAATTATTATGGATGAATAAAGATATTAAATTGATAATTTAAAGGCATTGAGTCATATTTAAATAATATTTAATAAATAATAATTAAACTAGGTGAAAAACAAAATACATTACTTCATTGAGGCAGTAATATGCACAACACATGGTTAAAGTTTTATTTATAGAGTTATGATTGGGAAATAAAGTATATGATAATTTTAAAATACATATTATTATTTATATTATATATATATTCTTTATTAATCAAATTCATAAAAAAGACAAACCATGAGAGGTGATTGTGAAAAACAGAATACATCGCTTCATGGAGGTTGTAGTTCGCACACATGCACTAATTGTTCTTTTGTTCTACTTAGTGTTTGGAGACGAATAAATAATGATTGGTTTATTAATATAATTACAAATAAACATAAAAATTATACATATTTCATTATATTTTTATTAATATAATATATTTGTAAAAGTTATACTAAGGATAAAATATTATAAAGAATATAATACTTAAATTAAAGACTTAATCTTCTTCTAGAGATCTCCTTAGTGGTGAAGGCCTTAAGATTAATTTTAGAGGTTAGGGTATTAAGGATAATAAATAAAATTATATGAGAGGTATTTTGGGAATATAATCAATATAAATTATAATGTTAAGTGTAACCATGGATGGGTGGAAGGGATATCCTTTTATAAATAAAGAGAAATAAACTTTTGGGAATACCCTTTAACCTTTGATGATATAATTAACTATTACATGGTAAATTTATCCAAATGTTCATAATAATTGATTTTTGGATGATCATGGGTTGATAAATTATCAACCAATATTTTCCACACATGTTTTAAACATGTTTCAACTCTTTTACCATTGGTTTTTACATTTAAACATTTTAATTTTTACATTGGTCACTAGTTTTTAACTATGAAATTTATATTATATTTAAAAATATAAAGAAATACATATTAAATTTTTTTTATGTTCTAGAGAAAAAATTTTAATCTAGTTAACCTAATTTTTTTATATTATAAAATTAACTTTTAAATTAAAGCATATTATATATAGGAAAACTATTTTTTTGGAGAAAAATGATGTTTTCAGAATTAAGTGTTTCTAATTATATTTATTATTGATTACTAAATGATTGAGTGTTAATATATTTATATATAGGTTTAAAAATTATATTATAATCATTATTTAGATATGATTAATTTATTTTATTAGATAAAAAGTACACAATTTTAATATAATAATTATTTGAGGAAAATAATTTTACCATTATCGTAGTAATTAACTTTAGTCCTCATAATCTTATTTTTAAGAAAAAAATTAAATTGTCCTTTTTAAATAATTAATAACTAATAATCCTAAATTTTATATCGTTTTAATAAAATTATATTTCTAAAATTGATAACTTAGTTTTAATTTATTAAATCTATAACGAATTAAAATTATTTTAGTCAAAAATGAAACTTAAGATTTAAAATATCAAATATTGGTATTTAAGTTAATCACAATATTTAAAATGTCTATTTTTATATATAAAACATAAATTTTTTTCGAGATACAAGTTTTTTGAGTTTTAGTTTATTCTTACAATCTAGTGTTGTCTTAAAAGTCATGGTTTTAACAAAAAATAGTATTATGACCAATCAAATAAAATTCAATATCTTTTTGAAAGATCCTAAACTTTCATATCAAGATAACATCATTATGATGAATTAAAAAATAGAGTTTATTTTTCTAAAATAAAATTCTAATATTCAAAAATTATTATTTTATATATACACATGAAAAATGGATCTTTAGAGTGCGCATTGTGTGAGTCTTCGATATGGTTTTTACATATTGCAACCGAGTCTTTAGTATTAAAATTTCCCCCATTAAATAATTTCATCCACAAAATTGGGGTATATATCAACTATTTTAAAATTTTTGATATTCCTTTCTCACAAATTCTTCAGGATCAGATGTTTCCTCTTATAGTTTGTGATTTCTCTAGTGGACCTTCACTAATCGACTTGTTTGATTCTACAATACATTCTCTTTGGTTCCATGAATATGGATTAGATCTTCATTGTGAGACAATTCTGTCTCCAACTATATTCCCTCATATATCTTTACATTCATTGGATCTAGAATGTATATCCTTAGTAATGATACATGGAAGATGTCATGTACTTTAGAAAGGTTGGGTGAAATAGCCAATCACTAATAAAAAAAATCCAATTCTATCTAGAATTTCAAAAGACTTTATGTATCTCGGGATTAACTTCCTTTTTTTACCAAATATTATAAATCCCTTATGTAGTGAAACCTTCAATAATACATTATCCCCATCTTGAAGTTTCAAGTCTTTCCATCTGTTAACAACATCGCTCTTTTATCTATTATAGGATGTTTTAATATGATCCTAAGTATCCCATTATTTAATAGTTATCTCATCCACAGTCTTTATGGAAACTATCTTTCTTTCTCTAAATTATTCCTTATAGGTTTGAGTAAGATAGATATTTCTATAAGATTCTTCATATGGGGCTATATGGATACTCGAATAGAAGCTATTATTGCATGAAAATTACTACAAATGTAGATGCTGATCTCATATCAAATAGAAGTCAAGAGAATATGATCTTAAAATGTCTTCCAATTTTTATATGGTCCTTTCATACTTCCCAACAGATTGGGGATGATGGGCGGTTCTTAAATTTATCTTAGTATTGAGATTCCTTTTAATAATCATATGGAATTTCGATGTAAACTAAGGGTCATGATCAAATATGATTGATAAAGGTGGACCATGAAGCCTTATGATTTTATTTATATAGAGTTGGGAAATTATATCAATGGGTAGATATTCTATTACCACAAATAAATGAGAAGTATTAGTAATATGATCAATGATGACCCATATAACATCATTCTTATTTTTATTCTTTTATAGACTAGTGAAAATGTACATTGTAACATTGTACCACTTTCATATAGATACAAGAAGTGTTTGAATAAATCCCTTAGGATGTCATCTTTTAGCCTTCACCTTATAGAATAATAATATAGAAATATTTCTCAGAATCTCCCACTTCATTCCATACCACAAGAAAAATTCTCTTAAATCCCTATACATCTTTGTGCTATCATGATATATAGATAAATTAGAGTTATATGATTTATCTATCAGTTCCATTTTTAACTTTTTATGGATAGAAAACATTACCTCTTCCTATTAATCAACACTCCATCTCTATAGATTAATCTTATTAATTTCCAATCATTTACTACTTTAATATCTCCTTGTAAGTCCTTATCATCTAGTAGGGACATCAATATATTTTCTATTAAGGATGGTTTAGTAATTACTTAGAAAAGGAATGATGGCTCCCCTTCCCAAAAAATTACCATATCCATATTTACTAGATCTATGTATATAGGATCCTTATTAATACTCATCATGGTCAGAAATACATGGTCCATCCTAATCAATTCACTGAACACATTGTTTTTCTCTAAAAGGTGATAGAGTATCAAACAATAATAGTCTATGATCAGTCCTCACCATCTTTCTTGCCTTATCTTGATCTCATTATAAGAGAAATTATAGATAAAACACTCATGGTTTGTATATATATTTGATCTCCCACCACAGAGGAAGTGATTCCATATTTTCAAATAAAATATTATAGTTTCAAGCTCAATGTCATGAGTTGGATAGTTTTGTTCATGGATTTTAAATTTCCTTGATGTATAAGAAATAAACTTATCATTATATATAAGGAATCCACCATATAATTTTTTCTACACATCAATATATATGAAAAATACTTCCTTACCTAATTATATAGTTAATACCAATGAATTAATCATTATCCTATTTGTATCTTTATAATTTTCCTCAGATTACTTTGAATATTTTAATTTAAACCATTTATGTTTTAAATTGGTTAATGGGTTGGTAACTAGGTGAAATCTTGGACGAACAGTCAATAGTAACCTACTAAAGTGTGAAAACATCATATATTTCTTATGTTTTATGTTTATGCTATTTTTAAATACCTTTGTTTTTGAAGGGTCAATAAATATTTCATCTTTAGAGATAGTATATCTAAGAAATGAAACTTCATTGAGTCAAAATCCAGACTTATTATAATTATTATATAATTAATTTTTTATGAGGGTCTCCATAATAATGTGTATATTTTTCTCATTATATACATATATTTTAAATCATATCAAGATATCCTCAGTGAATAACACAAAAAAAATTTCAAGAAAATTGTTGAATACTCTACTCATCTGGTCTATAGTGATAGAAGGTTTATTAGTCAATCTAAAAGGCACTACCATAGACTCATAATCTCCATACCTTGTTTAAAATTCAGCCTCCAGTATATAATCCTTCTTCACCCTTAGCTTATTATAACCAAGGAAAAATAAATATTTATAAATTTTTGGGCTTCTTGATGTTGATTAAATAAGTTATCAGTGTGTGGTAAAGTATAATTATTATAGATAGTAATGTAATTAATATTACTACAATCAATATAAAATATCATAGAACTATCCTTATTTTTACAGAATAAAATAAGTTCTCTCAACTATGAAACACCAGAGAGTATATATCTTTTATCACATAACTATTGAAACTATTTTTTATCTCCACAAACTCCACTATTTATATTATATATGGTGTTTTAGATTTAGATCATTCATCATGAATGAGTTTAATGGAGAACTCAACTTCATGCTCTGGTAGATAACCAGGTAATTCTAATTGAAACAAATTCTTGATGTTTTGTAATAGTGGTACATCCTCTATTATTAGGATATATTCTTTATCCCTAGATTGTTATTGAACTTTCTCTATCCAAAAAATTTCATTAAGGAGACATACTGGTTCAGAATCCAGACATGATTTAGATTATGAAGTCTGCTCTCTAAAGATAATATATCCAACCTTACCTTTATGATTCCTAATACCCTTATCTTGGAATTATTTTTTTTCATTATACTTTGAAATCCAATCCATACCAAATATTATATCAAAGTCAACCATAGTTATAATAACCATGTTTTCAAATAGGGTACATCCATGTATCATAATTGGAACTTCTTGAAAAATATTTTTTACAATAATATTTCCCCTTAGTGTCTTAACTGATAACTCAATTACTAGGGTTCTAGGGATGTATATAATGTTTTTTGGAAAACATCATTGATTTCAAAGTAAAAATATCTATAATCAAATAAAAAATTAGGCAACTTTTATGCTACAACAAAATTACCCACAACTACATCAATATAAACTTTGACATCATCTATGGTAATATTATAATCTTAGAATTTATCCACTGTAATTTTCTGAGGTAAATTCCCCTGACATTTGGGTAAATTATTTGTATATTTCTCATTATACTTACATTGAAATCATTTAAGATCAACAACTTCTACCTTTCCTTTGTATTCAAAAGATTGATGGTCTTTTTCTTTACACTTATAGAAAATATTATTACCTTTATACAAATTCTTGGGTTATTATTCCTATAGTTATCAGATGTGGGAGACCCATCCTTCCTTTCTTACCCTTTTCCAAACTATTCTTCCCACGATTTTCATCTGACCTATTCATTTCCTAATTTCCATTGAACCCATATTTCATGGGGAACTCATTTTATTTATTAATGGAACTTGAGACTGTATCTCCATATGTTGAAAAGGTTTGAGATACCAACACCATTATCAGGATAAAATTTAACCAATTAAATAAATGACCAATATTTATTTTTGGTCTACATATATAGTCTATAACATTCCTAGGTAACCTTTAAAATTTAGCATTATACTCTATAACATTTTTCTCTTCCTTTTGTATAAGATTGAGAAATTTACTTTCCATTATTACTATTTTCTCCCGAGTAAAGTATTTTTCATTGAATAAATCCTTTGAAGTACCTCATTAAATGTTCTTTATCTAATATCCCTATTTAGTGTTTTTAGTTAGACAACACCATTGATCTGCATCTCTCTTTAGATGATAAACTTCCATGGTGAATTTTTTCATTTTTATAATTTCCCAATGAGAGAAAGATATTACCTTGGGATTTCATCCAATATCTAACTACCAATGTTTTAGTAGTTCCACTGAATGATGGAGGTTTTTGTAAGATGAAGAGGTCTAGAAAAGTTACACAATGTTGTGGATTAGAAGGTCACACTATACGGTTGAGATTATTATTTTCATCCAGGGTAAAATTCCATAATATTCTTATGATATAATCAGGATAAACTATTAGGATGGTATGTGACTGAGTATGATATACTCTATAATATCAAATGTAGGATCTAAATAATAATGATATTATCAGATACAAGAGGGGGGGGGGGGTGAATTGTACCTTTTAAAAAATTACCTTATGAAATTTTTAGAATGGTTATGTTTAACAGGGTTAAACAGGATAATTCACAAGACCTCTATGAGTTCTAATAGCTTGCTTGATTCCATAAAAGTGATTCAGAAAATTGAACTTAAATAAAGTTACAAATATTAAAATTGTTCCTTAAAGAATATAGAATCTCACTATATCAGAGTACAAGGATGAGGAAGTATTAGAAAGTATACTTTCCTCAACAATACAAAATGCAGTGAAAAAACTTGTAACAATAACAAGTAACAAGTAATAAGTCTTTTAACCCAAAGATAAGGGTATCCAATAACCTTGGATAAAGGTCCCTTGATTTATACTTTCAAGAAATTCTGTCTTACCCAAACCAAGGAAAGCCCTCGATATGAAGATCAGAGTCTGTCTTGCTATCCTTGCAAGCCCTCAACTATCAGGTAGTCAGCACCTCTGTCTTCTTCAGCAAGGAAGCCCTCAACTTCAAGGTGTTGGAACCTCTGTCTTCATATTCACCGAAGCCCTCGATTGTACACAGCAACAATTGGAGTCACACAAAACAAATCTACACAAGGAAAAGTTTTAACAAGCTATTCAAAATTTCTACACGAATCTTGAGAGTTGATAAGAGCCTCTCTCTCTAGAAATCACTTCAACAGCATGTAAGCACAAATATAAAAGTTGTGTAAAAGTTGTTGTCGACTTTCAAAGGAGATTTTATTTATTGGCAAAGCTCCAATGGTTAGATCCCTCCTCTAATGATCAAATTCTTCCTTGAATTTTGGAGGGACCTGTACACATGTCACTCAAACAACGGTTAGTAAATAACTAAAAGCACGACATCGTTTTGTAATAAAACAAGTGT
The DNA here is from genome assembly GCA_963277665.1 of Viscum album. NCBI lineage: Eukaryota > Viridiplantae > Streptophyta > Magnoliopsida > Santalales > Viscaceae > Viscum > Viscum album. The sequence goes on along the minus strand of OY728132.1, from coordinate 1,840,843,858 downwards.
AAGAATAACTACACTAATATTTGGAATGGAGAAAATGAACATTCGGAATGGAAAAGGTTTAAGTTCAGAATGTAGGTAAAAGTGAATTTGGAGTCTGTAGTACTAAGATATTCAGATTCTATTTTTCTAAGGAATTCGTAATGAGAATTCGTAATCAAAATTCATCATCAAAATTCATAATGGGAATTCATAATCAGAATTTATCATCAGAATTCGTAATGAGAATTCGTAATCCAAATTCATCATCAGAATTCATAATGAGAATTCATAATCAGAATTCATCATCAAAATTTGTAATGAGAATTCGTAATTAGAATTCATCATTAGAATTCGTAATGAGAATTCATATTCATAATTCATTATCTGAATTCGTAACGAGAATTCGTAATGAGTATTCATCATTAGAATTCATAGTTATAATTTTATATAAGTTCGTAAACAGAATTCAGAGTTGAACTTCATAAAAGTTCGTAATAGGGAATTCATAGTAGAGCTTCATAAAAATTCGTAACAGGAATTCGTATCCTAAAACAGAATACCTCATATCTTAGTATTACATGATTCCGAGGTTTTGTACTATAATCCAAATTTTATACATAGAAAATTTATTATTTGAAAAATGAAATCTAGGTCAAGGGTATATTTCATTGAGGAAGGAAATTTTCCTTATAGAAGTAAAATAGGGGTAAAATGAAATTTTCCTTAAGAGAAGGTGTTTGTGATTTTAAAAACAAGAAGAACGATCAAGTTATAAGGAAACCTTGATGACTTATCAATCTCCCCCATGAATGAAGGAATGGAAAAATTCATAAAGAAAACCTTATTTACTCAACATAAACTCTAGGTTTATTAACCTTTTTAGGGGGAACGCCCCTATATTGAATATGAGTATTGATATGGTTACCATTCCTCTCATTAGTATTCATATTTCTAAAATAGAATACACATAATCAACTCATGATATTCAGATTTAAAGTAGAATTTATATCATTGTTTATAGTGTCCTGTATATAAATATTTATGGTTTTTTGTATTAGATATACTATATTACAAGGATATTGTAAATATAGTTCCCAAGGTTCCTAATAAAATTTCATTAATACCAACTATAACAACTCAATCTCCAAAAACCCATAGTTGGTAGTTTTATTATTTCACTGGTAAAGAATTAAATAGTTTTTGTAGGATCTAACAGCTTAGTAGTCTTGGAAGACTATATACATACATAATTAAATTTTAAAACATAAGACACATCATGAGAACATTGTAAGACCATTACTATCCCTTCTACCATATTCTTTAAAATTACACATATTTCTCCTCTAGGTTTACTCAAGAATGAAAAAATTAGGTTAAGCTCAGATGCTCAATAAAGAGTAGCATACAATAGAATATTCATAAAATAAACATGGAATAATTACTATGGGATAAATAAATAAATAGAATGAATATATAATAAAATTAATACAACAACATTCTATATCCACTATAATAAATAAAAAAATTAATTAAAAATAATCACTGATCTCATACTGATGAAATTCATAATGTTGGATATCCGAACCTACTATCAAGATCTTATTCCAAGACACTTTACTGATATGGGGATAGGTTTGAACAAGAACCCAAGATTATTTTTCTCATTAGAACTATAGATTTATCAGGGGGTATATTATTTTGGGGCCCAAACATCACCTAATTAAGTCCAAAGCATTCACCATAAGAGTCAACCAGTATTTTCATACCATTCCCTAAGGAATCTATGGATAAATAAAAAAATGGCTATATTTATAATGAGAAATATAGAAAAAAAACTTCCCCATTCAATAAAATAATGTGGTTGTTTAGTATAACACATCTTAATCAACTTAGAAGCTGTGATATGTCTTCATAGTAATAGGAACTAATCTTATCAAAGAAATATAGTATTAAAATTACATTCAATGTTCTGGGTTATCCATAGAAGACTGTATTTGGTTTCAATAGTTTTCATTGGTAGGACACCAAGGCAATGTTAAAAAAAATTTATATTACAAGGTGGATTGTGTAGTCACCTTGATAATGAGGGTGGGGGGGGGGGGTGGTGTTGGGAGGGGTGAATAAGGGATGACTAAATTTTACCAATTATCTTCCACTCACCATCACCAATTTAACCATATTTTATATGGATGAAATAAATTAAACAACACACATGTATTTTTATAAGGTTCATCCCCAGTGTGAGAACCTACTCCTTACCATGTCAACTACCACTAAGTCACATATTCTTCCACTAATAATATTTTTAGTAATTGAAAAGTGGTATAGGAATGAATCCCCATTAACCCAATTACTTCACTATATTACCCAAGTGAGGGATATTTATACTGTATCTTATAGTTCATTATCTTCTAAAAAGCTCCTAATATATCCCAATAAGAAATTATTCAGACTGTATTTAATAAAAACGTTTTCGTATAATTTATAAAAACTAAGATAAGAAACTTTTCTTAATAGCTCACTAAAACTATGTGTTAAATCTCTATACGGTACCTCTATGTTCAGCATGACGTCATCTAGTAAACCATTATACAGTGTATCCCAGTCTTTATTTGATATTCCTTCATCTAGAATGACTCCATCTAGTATGGTTTGTATTTTTCTAGTATGACTCCTCCTGATGTTCCAAAAAACACTATGCCTCTAATTTGTGCCATTTTTTGACGAAACAAACACCATGACTCTAACCAGTGCCATTGTATGATGCTTATGAAAGACAAACCTCTGTCTGTTATACCTATGACCAGAACTCCTCTTTTTGATTCCACATCTTCAACCATTATTTTCCCTAGTTGAAACTCAACCTTATATTATTATATTGATAACTTAAGTGTTTTGGATCTATCTCACATATGAATATTACTACATTATATATCTCATTTACCCCATTATATAGGGAATCCTCTAATAAAATGTGTGAGAAATTAAATGTATTTTCCCTCTCAAATGTAACTTGAAATTATAAACTCCCACACAACTCAACTCCACCGAATGTCTCTAAATAATTCTATATCTTTTATGAAGATTTGTAAGTGCTCATAATCAATGAATTTCTATAAAACTCCACATACATTTTCTACATAAAAAATATTGAAAGAGTAGATCGGTATCTTCATTGTTAAGTAAATTAAAAATTTATAATAAATATTTTTATAAATCTATCTAGAAAATGTTTTTCCAATGTATTATTAATAAATTATTTTTTTGATAAATCTTACACTTTCAGGTGAACTCTTCAAGAGCGCCTCTATCTGATGGTTTCACAAATTTTTATAGAATAAGATTCAGATATTTTCTCTATCCGATGGACATTATAAAGATTCATACGGTGGACTTTGAACTATTCTCACCATTTTATAAAAGTCAACTTTATATGGTTCTTGGTTCCCAGAACACATTTTGTTATAACATCAAATAATTACTTGTTTTATGACATCATATATCTTTTTGTGATTTCTCATCTGCCTGATGTATCTTCAACCGACCAACATGACTTGTGAAACTAATTTTTACAGCTTCTTGATCATTAACTATTCTCTATTTAGTTAAAACTAATTTATTTATCAACTATCTTTTCATACTTCTCTGATTTATCTACCCATATAACATCTTAAAATATTGATCTTATTTATATATCCTTCATTTGATATACACTGCAATTATCTATCCTTTATAACTTCATTGAAATCCATCTATTGGAAGCACATTGTTTTTGTAGAATTTGTATTGTGAATTTCTTAATTATTTCTGTTGATCAGTAGAAAACATTCATCCTTGTATGGTGTAATTTTTTATATGTCTCTCTTGTAAATTTTACACACCTATATCCTATCATCTTTTCAACAATCCATTTGATGTCCCGATGAACCTTCCTTCTGCTAGAGTAAAAAACTATAACCAATGAAAGCTAGTTAGATGGAACTTTATCTAATGAACTCAAACCGATATTATTAATTCTAAAACTTCCTCAATGAATTAGTAACATAAAAGTTTTATAACTTGTAACATAATCATGGAAACTTGAACTCCCTAAAAATAGTCTTCTTGAAAGATTCAACCACATCTAACTGGTATAATCATTCTATATTCCTTCAAAACTCTTTATCTGATAACTATTTAAATCTTTACCACATTATAGTTTGAGTTTTTTAATGTCACAACACAAACTTTATAGATCAAACATTTGGTTTTTCCAATTTTTACAAACTCATACAAACTCGACTAGAAGCATGAATATTTTTATGCTATTAGGAACTTGAAGAATAGTATAGAATCATCGGAATTTGTATATATATATTATTATCCTCCCTCATAAACTTATAAAGAGATTTTCTTAACCTTTATAAGTAGGGTTTTGTAAAATTCTCCAATAACTCATAATATAATGTGGGGTTCACCTTATATTCCTCTTAAATTAATCATAAGGACTTTAACATATCTTTAGTGATATCCATCCTTCCTGATTAACCTAAATAAACTCAATATTATTTTGATGTTTTTACATTTGGGATTACTTTATTCAATATATATTCAATATTATTATCTTTTGGAGCTTACTTATTCATCTACAAATGATATAGATAATGCTTCTGTATCTTGCAACTTTCTTGTCAGGCCTAAGTTGAGTTTCAGTTGTATTTGTTTTTATAAATCAATAGATTCATTATTATAATGAATGAAAGTATGTTTAGAATGTAATAGAAACCCAAATTAAAGAAAGGTTTTTGGGAAGTTTTAAATCATATCTAGACTATAAGTATGAGTGTCATATCCCGATCCATCAATATGAGTCAATCCAATCCGTCAGATTGGGATGCTTATAAAAATTCAAAAGCTGCTGGAAATCACACTGAGTTTCAAATGAAAGTGGTGACTGTAATGAGGAAGTATTTCAAATTCTAAATGGATCTTATGTGAATTTGAAGATTCTTTTCTGTTTCATATTTCATATAACATAAGTTATCTAGAAAACTTGTGATTCTAACCTTATAAAGGAAATGGGGAGTGCTGTTGCCACAAATCACATTGAGGATTGGTTGGATTAAAAGATGTTTTTAGAATAATAGAAAGTTACAATACTTTAAATCATATGTCATATAATTCTATTATAATACTAATTGTATTGAAATTAATGAGGATGTCCTGATACAAGCATAAGTTTTTGAAAGGATAAAAGTTTGTGAAGCAGAAGTTTTCCATTCTCAGACCTACAGTATGAGATCACTGGACACAAATTTGTTTGAAGGCTGTACATATTTATTCGGAATGTGAAAATTGAAGATGCTGGTTTTCAATTAGACCAATAACCCACAATATAAAAATATTCAGAGAAATAAGTTGAGTGATGGTAGTTCATTGTTATCATAATTAGAGAAGGAAATATTTTACTTTAGAAAATAAGTCACTTCTGACACCAGTCCATCAGATGTGGTATGCTACCGAACCATCGTAATGGATTTTGAAATCGATTCATATTATTGGTATTATTTTTATATTGGATGCATAGTTTTTATCAAATGAATAATTTTTGATAAAGGTTGAATATCATTTCAATTGGGACAAGAAAACAAGAAGTCATACTTTGTTCTCTTACAAATGGGTCAAGATAAAAGAACAAAAGTATTGATTATTTCTTAAGAAGATATGTAGAATATCAGATTGGATGTGAAAAAAATACAACAAATTGAGGTAGATACCATTCCACAGGCTGACACTAATATGGTAATCAGATACATGATCATCGGTATGAAGAATAAATGAAATTGATAAATACTTTTAAGATATTTCAAAATGTTTTTCAATGTATTTCATTTAAGAGTTGATATGAAGCATCTAAATGAGAATAATTTTAGTGATTATAAGTGGTCATCGTAATGGGAAATCTTCAGTATTTTATGTGTTTTCATCATAATGATAAGTCATCTGGGTTTTATATATAATCATTTGGTACATTGGAACTTAATGAAGAATCAATTGTATACCTTCATCATAATAATGAATCAAAATTTTGAATCGTAACAAAGAATCAAAATAAAGAAATTTTTGTAAACTTGAAGAAGTGTGAAGATTCAAGAAGTTCCTAGAAGGATTATGAAGAGTTGAAGAACTCAAATATGAAGACATAAATGAATGAAAAATTCAGGATTTATTAATTTCATTGAAGGGTAAGTGAAATTGGGTTTCCCACCTTTACAATTATGGGGTGCCAATAAAAGGGGAGCACAATACAATCGTAAAGTGTGAGAAACATGAATTATTAACATGCAGTGAGATATCTAACATATGTTTTGTCTGGAATTGAGTTTCTAACCAAAGATTGTTTTTTAGGTTAAAATTGAGGAAGTTCCATCGGAACGATTCCACTAGAGTAAGGTTCAATCGAATCATTTGAGCAAGCTCCAAGATGATACCTCATCAAAGCAAGTCCATCGGAGTGAGACCATTAGAGAAACATCTATTAGAACAAGGTTCATAAGAACCAGTTCTATAGGAATATGTAATTATGAGTTATAGATTGAGTTCCTACTCTATTGATGAAGGACGTGCAGAAGGAGAATTAGACTGAGGCCAATGGAATAGAGGACACAGAACTGAGGGTACCATACAAAGGAATATTAGACTGACTTTTGATGAGGAAGATTTCTGTACTGAGGTTATGGAATAACTTTCTAGACCAACATGTTCCTTAAATAATGTTTGATGTTTTTGAATATTTTATGTAGATAAAGTTTGATTGATCTTACTTTTGGTGGAAGCGAATACTTTATGATGTGGATGAGAAAATAAGAAGAACAGTAAAGCTTGTATCTATGGATACTTACCATTTTCTGAAAATACTTATCTTACTAGGGTGTATAACCAACAGTGGGAAGTGGAGATTTAAATTTATAGTTCAGGGGTATAACAAACTGTAGATTGAATGTTTTTACTAGGATTTAAGATTTATACACTGCTTGTTTCTTTACATTCTGGAAATAATATATTTAAAGAATCCATATTAGTGGGACTATCCAACATGAAAAGGAGTAAGTATTTGTACCAAAACTTTTAAATATCATCTGTTTTCTTCACTTTATATTTTTTTGTATATGAAAGGTGAGGTTGATAATTTTTATTTGAGTGGATCATAAATTTAACTAGTTTAATTGGTTAAGAAAATTTAACTAAATAAGTTAAGAAACTTTATTATAAAATAAAAAGGAACCACTGATTCACACCCCTCTCAGTGACCTTGATCCTACATTGGAAGAAAAATTGGTATGAGAGCCTAGGTTCCCTCTAAAATATCTATCTTTGAGAATAGAGAATATCAATTCTATGAACTATAAGGGCATTCCAATTTTCAATGGAAGTAAATATCATATATTTAAATATAGAATATTTCCTTATCTTATCTCTCTTGGGTATGATTTCTTAGATGATACTATATATGAATTTACTCCTCATATTAAGAATACTCCTGTTAATTCTATTGATAATATAAATATTAAGAATGATAGAAGATATAAAAATGCTTTACTCTAACCAGTAATAAAAAGTGAGTTTCTAGGAGTAAAGGGAGTAAGAACTACAAAAGGTATCTGGGATAAGTTGAAAAACATTTACGACGGAAATATAAAGGTAATGAAGGGAAATTTGAAACTTTGGAAGATGAACTATGAAGATATGAAAATCGATAATCATGACTCTATTAGTAAATTATTTACAATAATGAATGATATTATTAGTACCATAATTTGTATTGGTGAGAAGTTGAAAGACTCAACCATTGTTTAAAATATCTTGAGAATTATTCTTGATAAGTTTTATTCTAAAGTTTCATCTTTAGATGATAAAAATACTAAAACTCTATCTTTGGATGATCTTGATAGTATTCTTATTACATAAAAAATGAGAATAATTTTTTTTTATGAAAATTAAAGGAAAGGTTGATAAATAAATTTCCTTCCAATCTTTGTCAAAAAAAGAAAAACAAGGATAAAGAAATTAAAGAATAATAAAGTGATTCAGAAGAAGAGTAATAAGCTAAATATTTAAAAAAATTGTTTCCCTCCTTTCTAATAAATAAAATAATGAAAAATGGAAAATAAAAACCCTCAAATGTTAGAATTGTGAAGGTTGGGGAATTTTATCACAAAATTATCCTAGGAAGAAAGTTGAAGTCTATGAGTCCAAGGAAGATGATGATAAATCTTAGAAACAGCAATTTAAGAAACATGAGGAAATATTTCCTTATGGTAAGAAGAAGAAAATTTATCTAACCTAAAGAAAGAAGGATGATTCCTTTTATAGTGATGATCTTGATCATCAACTCAACTTTATTGATAAATTTAGAAATAGAAGTGATTCATTTAGTCGTAATTATGACTATGATGAGATGAAAAAAGGGATGAATTCTCAAAATGAATTTAGAGAATCAATGTGAAAAAATAGTCAAATCGAGAAATAAAGAAGGAATTTTATGAAAAATATTAAAGACATAACTTTTGAGAATTGAGATATTGAATGAAAATTTAAAAGATATGATGAAAATTTATATGGTAACTAGAATCTCAAAAATATAGAATATACACTTGTTAAATAAAGTAAGCATAATGAGTTGAAGATAGATAAATCTGAAAAAATCATAGATGTTACGAATTGTATGTTAGAAGAGAAATAATAAGAGTTTTGAGAAACAAAATTAGTGTTTTGTAAAACAAAAAGTGATTTAATAAATAAGGGAGAAAAATAAACCAAGTATATTGATGTCACATGTGAACCATATAAAGAATGTGGAATGGAAGATTTAAAAAATTAGGTTTATAGGAAAACACATTTCACAATGAAATATATGAGTTCTTTAGGTAATTATCCTCCTTGTAAAATTGGTTCAAGATTTGAGAATAATCAACAAAAACAAAGTTATAAACAAGTTCACTATCAATCCAAAAAATCAAGATTTAGAGTTCTCTATTGGTGTTGTGGAGTTTTATTAAACAAAGCATATTCTTGTTGGCATAACATTTATCTACCAAGAAAAATGTATGAATCAATAGGGATCTAGGATAAGAAAGGAATATTAAATTTTCATAGAAATTACATGGAACTAAAAAGGGAACTTAAAAGATGAGTAAATCCAAGTATGTTAAGAAAGTAGAGAAAAGTAAACATGCTGAGTCTGAAAAGAGAGAGTGTTTAGTTATTTTCCCATTAAAAAGTTAACACGACTAGAAATTTAGAAGAAGTAAAAAAATCTACTAAAGCAAAGAGTATTATTTAGGTTTATGAATATGTGAGAAATTTTGATAAAAATATATCAAAATATTATAGTTTGAAAATTCACTAAATATGAAAGATATGTGAGAAACAAGATCTATGAGATTGTGATGATGATAAAAAGTTAGAAGCTTCTAGAAATTGTATTGAGTTTTGAATGAATGTTCTGATCATAATGAGAAAGTGTTTCAGAGTCTGGTTTTATTCTATGAGAATATAGGGATTATTTTCTATTTTGTATTTCATATATCATAAGTTATCTAGAAAACTTGTTATGATAGCCTTATGAAGGAAAAGGGAGTGTTTTTGCTACCAATCATTTAGAGGCCTAGTTGGAATTAAAGAAGTTACTGGAAGAATGATAAGTTACAATAATTTACATCATTAGTCAGACGATTCTATGAAAACATTATTTGTAGTTAATGTGATGAGGAAGTTATGATACAAATATAATTTTGTGAAAGAATAAATTTTTATAAAGCCAAAGTTTTCTGATATTATACCATCAGTATGAGATCACCGAATGCATATATTTTTGAAGGTTGGGAGGGTTGGTTCAAAATATGAACAATGAAGATGTTGGTTTTCAGTTTGACCAATAATACAAATGATATGAATCTTCATAGAATGATGTTGAGTGCTAGAAGTTCATTGTTATAATAATTAGAGAACGGAAAATATTTCTGAAGAAAAGAAGTCACTAATGACATTGGTCCATCAGACGTAATATGCTACTAAATCATCATAATGAATTCTGACAATAATTTATATTATTGGTATTCTTTGTATATCGGAGGTAGAGTTTTTGTCAGTGGAAAAATGTTCGAGAAGGAGTAAATTTTATTTCAATTGGGTGACAAAAAGAATAATTCATACATTTTTCTCTTACAAATGGGTCAAGGTAAAAATAAAAAAAGTATTGATTATTTCTCAAGAAGAGGTGAAGATTATTAGACTATATGTGACACAAATATAACAAAAGAAGAAAGATATTGATCCTTCAAACTGAAACTGATATGGTAATCAGATGTAAGATCATCAGTATGAAGAATAGAAGAAAATTATTAATACTTTGAAGATATTTTAGAATGGTTTTCATTGTCTAAAATTTAATATTTGATATGGAGCATCTGCATGGGAAGAATTTGAGTTTTTACAAGAGGTCATTGTAATGGTCCGTATTCCATATTTCATGTGTTTTTATCATAATGATAAGTCATATGGTTTTCATATATGATCATTTGGTATGAAGAAACTACTGAAAAATATTTTGTATGCCTTATAATGTATAATCATAATGAAGAATCAGACTAAAGAAATGTTTTTAAACTTAAATAAGTATGATGGTTTGAGAAATACCCAGAAGGATATTTAAGAGTTGAATAAGAAAAAGATGAAGACATAAATGATTGATAAATTTTTTATTTATGATTTTTTTTGGGAGACAAGAGAAATTGGTTTTCCGACCTCTACAATTTTGGGGTGCCAGTAAAAGGAGAGATTAGTACATTCATAACGTGTGAAAAACTTGAATTCTTAATGTGCACAGAGATATATGTTTTTTTCTTCAGGAATTGAGTTTGCAACAAGATTTTTTTTTTCAAGTTAAAGTTGAGGTTGTTCCATTGGAATGAGTGCTTCTAAGTGAGGTTCAATATGACCATTGGAGAAAGTTCTAGGATGATACCTCACCAGAGGAATTCCATCAGAGTGACCCATTGGAGCGAAATACATCAGAACAAGGTTTATTAGACCAGGTTCCATCAGACTAAGGAATTATGGGTTTCTAATTGAGTTCATAATCAATTGAAGAAGTAAGTGTAGAAGGATAATAAGATAAAGGCCAATCAGATAAATCCCATCAGACTAAGGGTACCTGATTGAGGAACATGAGACTGACTTTTTCTATGGAAGATTTATGGACCGTGTTTCTAGAAGAAGTTTCAAGTGTAAAAGGTTCATTATATAATTTTTAAAGTTCATGTAGATTTTATAAATGTAATGTTTGATTTAGATTACTTATAAAGGATGTGAAAACTTTTTGAAGTGGATGAAAAAAGATAAAAAAATGTGAATCTTGAAACTGTGGATACATACTAGTTTCTAAAAAGTATTATCTAGCTAGGGTGTATAAACAGATGTGGGAATTGGATATTGAAAAGGATAGTTGGGGGTATAATAAACATTAGTGAAAAAGTTACTTTTGATATTTTAGATTTTTTCACTCCATATGCCTTGGTATTCCAAAAATAATATAGTGAAATAATCCAGGTTATAGAGACAATTCAACATAGAAAGGAATAAGTATTTATGCTGAACCTCTTAAATATCATGTTCTGCCTTCTCTTTATATTTCTTGCATATTGAAAGGTGAGGTTGAGAAGTTTTATTTTTTTGAATTATAAATTTAACACATTTCACAGGTTAATACAATTTTACTAAACAATTTAATAAACTTTCTTTGAAAAGTAAAGGGAATCACTAATTCACCCCTCTTAGTGGTCATAATCATACCTAGGAACAACAGTTCTCCTATACTTGTCACCTACAATATCTTATGAATATTCTATAATAACATCTACTTAATGAAACTTCACCTTTAACTTACTCATTGGATTTTCAATAAAATATTGAAAACATATATAGTATAACATTATAATCATCTAATAGGTACATTAATCCCCCCTTTGTTTTTTTTCAACTCGAAATTATTTTTAAATTCAATGATATTTATCTCCCCCTTATTGAAAATGAATTCAAAATTTCATTATTCTAAGAACATAATTACGTGAAAAAATTTCACCCCTTAATGAATTAAATTATAAATCTCCCTTTTCAACATCTTGGGGTGTGGGAGAAACATTATTTAAAACACTTTTTCTTTTCTTATTTTATTATACTAAACCAAATATAAAATTTAAAATTCCTGATATATGGAATGTACAACTTATATTAAATAAATAGGTCCTAAATGAACCAATACTAAGTCTTTGTGAGGAATGATTAGTGTATCAAATAAGAGTGATTATCATAGACATTTAAAATATCCATAAAGTTTACTTAGTGATTCTAACTTTTACAAAATATTCTCTTGGGGAAAAGTTTATTAGATTTTAATTTAGTTGAATTTACTAAACCCATATTAAGAAACATATAATAAATATTCAAGTATAAAAATTGGAAGTCCCCCCTTACAAGATAATACATAAATTCTCATCAATAATATATATATTCCTTTTACATTTTTAATTCAACTTTTTCATGAAAATTAAATAATAGAAAACATACATTCTGGAATTAAATAGCCTTAAATTATATTGAATTTATATATTTGAAATATTTTCATTATCCTTTAGACATTCAATGTTTACTTCTCCAAGAACCTAAAAATATAGTTTCATATTTTTTTCTAGAGTTTATTCCTTTATTTAAAATTTATAAATATTCCAAAATCACTACCATCTATTTTACTTTTGGGTTATGCTTCAAAAAAATCACCTCAAATTACCTTTTTAATGTAGTTTATTTAATGAAACATTTCTAAGAAATTTTTCTTACCCGAAAAAACTATATATTTTATGTGACAAATATTTTCATCTTATTTCATCTCTTGTGCTTCTATATAGTAATATTCTTGGATGGAATGAGTTTATTCTCCTCAATTTTTATTTCAACATTATATGGTGGAATATAATTAATTTTTTCTTAGAAATAACATACACTTATACTATTTTCTTCTTCTTCCAACTTCTTTGCTTCCTCTAAATTTTCTTTTCATACAACCATGAAAAAATTAAAAATATATTCAAATTTCTTCTTTTGTTGAAATTTATTTACATCACCACTACATTATTTTATATATTGTAAACTTTTATCTAAAAACATTTCCTGCTTGGTAACATTTTTATGTAATTTTCAAGAGTGGTATACCATATTAATTATTCCACAAAACGTCCTATATTTCTCTATGTTACTCATCAATTGTAACTTATATTGAACCTAAAATTATTCATAATATATTTATTCCACCATTGAAATCCTTTTATATATTTCTTATATTTGTTGGATATGCTATTTGAGATTCCTACCATTGTCTCGAACATTCATAGAGAGATTATAATTATCCATGAATTTTCATTTTCTTACCTACAAGTATCATTTTTGTTGGGTATTTCATAATTCAAAACATTACACCAAGGTGTATGACTCTTTTTTTTCACACCTAGGATAAACTATAGTCAATCTTCCTAACATTTTATTTCAGCTTCTGTAGCATCTTTCCATTATTAGTAACAGTTTTGTGATTGGTGGAGGTAATTTAGAACATTTCTTCACAATGAAATCTCATAAAAATTTTCTAACAAAATGTATGTTATTTTGGGAAGGATAGATATAAATATGTATGTTTACTTATTCTTTAACTTTTCTCCCCCTTAATAGTGGATATATTTATTCTTAAATTAGAAAATTGTTTCAAAAAATGATATAAATGTGTCCAAAAATTCCATAACACAAACGATAGTAGATAATTATAGGATTATTTCATTTTTTTGTTTTTTTGTATATATGAAACTTCTTTTGAAAATTTTTTATTTAAGTTTTTAACTTTTATATTTAGGACATATTTGGGGGAACAAATTCACTTTTCATCTATAACTTCTAACTTCTTTAAAGAGGCGAGTATCTCATTTTTATTTAATCATTTTTTCATAACTATAACCTATATTAATAAAATGGGATTTATTTCTATCAGGTTCATTAGATAAAGGCTTTAACTTTTCCTTAAACTTCTCATATGATGATGCCTCTAATGATTCTATATTCTTCATGCAATTAGATTAAGTCTTTCCTGAAGTAATATATTCCATTAAAAAATTAATAGATATTCTTATCCTTGATTTTTGTAAAGATTCATATTTATTGGATTTTATGATTCATAAACTCACTTATTTATAAACTAAATTTACATTTAAAATGTTTTTCTTATTTTCATGTCTCCTCATTTTATCTTCACATAAAATTTAAAATTTTTGTATCTTGTATTAATGTAACTTAATAACTTTATTTAAGGGAATGCGATTTTTTAATATATTTTCTTTTATTTCAAGTTGATAATTATTAAACAAAATAATTTCTCTCTAAGTATCTTATAGTGCATGGAGATTTTCCTTGAAATTTTTTTTAATAAATATTATTTAGACAAAATCCTCATGAAATATTCTTCTATAAGAGTGAAGATTTATTCACTATATTTTACTTATTGATCTTTAAGATGACTAAGTTTTTTATGGGAATCACACATGTGTTCCTTATAATGTTTGTATTCATGAATTTTTCTCTCTTTATATAGCTATTCTTCATGTTATTTTATTCTTCTTGGTTCATCTTTAAACTAAGAGTTCTTAGATTCAAAATCAGTTTTTATTGCATAGAATACTTCCTTAATAAAAATATTCTGAAAAAAAACTTTACAAAAAACTTATTTTACAAGGTATAATTTTTATTGAGAATATAATACATTTGTTTATTTCCTTCAATGAGTTTAGTAAGTGATTAACATTCCTAGAACTTATTTCCTAAATCATTTTTTATGTCATCAGGTTCTAATTTTTTCTATGACATTTACTTCTACTATCCCTTGATATATATAACTATAAATGTAACAACTTAAATATGGAAATTTATCATGTATTCTCTGATTTTGAAATAATAATCTTTAATAGTTTCTACTGAATCATACTCCTCAAAAATTAACTATGATTGTTTTATAGGATTGATCATTTTATATTTAAAATATTTCTTATCACACAATTTAACTTCTAGAATTGGTGGATCATACATTCATTTATTATAGGATTATAACTTCAAATTCTTCTAAAATTATTTCTTATTTTTATTTTAAAGGTCATGGAAAACACTTTTTGGTTTCGATAACTAGAAATTACATATGTACTCTTCATCTCAAGAAGATCTTTATTATCTTTTCGTGGAAAACTTTCTTCAACTTCCAGAAATTTTCCCATCATATAAACCAGTTAAACACAAACAGGAACAAAAAATATAGATCTAAACAAAGGTAACCTTGGTTATGATTCCAATTGAGATTTCCAGGTGGATTGTGAAGTTAACCTGATAGGGGGTAGGTAGGGGGGTGGGGGTGAATCAGGGGTAACCAAAAATTACCAAATATGTTAAACATATATTTATTCTAAAATTATGTTAATTGACCCTATTCTATTTTTTAACATGCATGTATAATTTAAAATCCACTTACAATGGTTTACCCATATGTTATGTAGGTGATATAAAGTAAAAACACACTT
Source organism: Viscum album (assembly GCA_963277665.1). Lineage (NCBI taxonomy): Eukaryota > Viridiplantae > Streptophyta > Magnoliopsida > Santalales > Viscaceae > Viscum > Viscum album. The sequence goes on along the minus strand of OY728132.1, from coordinate 1,840,828,238 downwards.
GTATTTTTATAGGGTCCGACCTTAGTGTGAGAACATTCTCCTTAAAGTTTAAATTCCCATTGAGTCACAAATTCTTCCACTATTTACAAAGTGGTGTGGAATGGAATCACCCTTAACTCAATTACATCACTATATTACACAAGTGAAAAATATTTATACACTATCCTACAATTGAGATATGTCCCAAAAATATCCTCCCATTTCTAAATAGAAAATTATGGTGACTCCCACCAGTTACAATGTTCCAAAATAAGATAAAGAATATTTGTATAACAACTAACTAAAGATATATCCAGAATCATAGTTTGGTACCTATTAATCCTCCATGTCTCGATCTGGTGCACCTATTTCCATTAAAACACATACTCCACATGTTATTCCTAAATCTGTTTCCCTGTTCAGTATTACTATGTATGAATAACTTTTATTTTTATTTTTTGTATAACTCCATCTTGTGCCTCTAAAAACACTTCACTTTGATATGTTCCTTTGTATGATGAACAAAACACTACACCTCTACTTGGTGCCTATATACAATTCTTTTGATCGATAAACCTCCATTAGTAGAACCTATGACCATCAAACCTCTATCTAATGCATGATATTTAACCAATAGTTTTCTTAGAAAAAATCACTATGATATTTTTATAATTAAAAATTCAGTGTTTCAGATCTCACCCACATATGAACAATGTTGGTTATTTTGGTTCCTTCATATATTTATATAATAACACCTCTAAGAGAAATCATAAGAACTCAAATATATTTTCTCACTCAAATTAAACAATAAATTTAAAACTACCACTCAAATAAACTTCACTATATGATTATCAAACATTATAATACTTTCATGGATCTTCTTAAAAACATACCATCAATTACTTTCTCATAACTTCTTTATAAAATTTCATTATAACTAACATTAGAAGTGATACTCGATATAATTATTCTTAAGGAAATTATAAAGTTATTATAAAGCTTATCAGAGTCCCATATTCTAAATGTTTATATAATTAATTCATTAATAAATACACTTTTTATGACTATTAATCTTTTTTATGAACTCTGTATGAACTTCTACTTAAAATAGTTTCAAAAAATTTTATCCGACAAGCTTAAAATATTTCCTCCATCTTATAGACCATGTAATGATTAATCAATCGTGTTCAAAATATTTTACACACTTTCCATAAATAAACTTCATAAATTTATTGGTTTACATAAATATATCTGGTATAACTTCAAATAATTTTTTTTTAAATGACAAAGTATTTCTTTATCTGATTGCTCATTCATCTCATGTAGCCTTGACCGATAAACTAAACTTGATAAAATCATTCTAATAGATTCATTATTATTCATTATTATATTTTTAGGGAAAAATTATTTACTCATCATCTCAATTTTCATATTTCTAGAATTTTTCGGCCTATACCACTTCGAAATGTTATTATATCTCCATATCTTCTCATTCTATGGACATTGTAATTGTCTTTCTATTAGAAATCCAATGAATTATGTCTGATGGAACATAATTGATTTGGAAGGATTATTTTTGTGATTTACTTAAAGACTCATTTTGATAATTAGAAAACATTCATATCCACCAAATTAAATTTTTCACCATTCCATCTATTAAACTTTATACACATCCATATGATCATATTTTCACCTATTCATCCGATGAGATGAAATTGTTTACTTTTGTTAGAGTAAAAAAACGTTGATGGGTGAAACTCGGTTAGATGATACTTTATCCAGTTGAATTAAACCAATATACTTCATAAAAAACATCTTCTATGACTTCATAACATCGAACTTTGTATAGCTTGTAACATAATATTTTTAACTTGAACTTACTACAAACTATCTATCTAGAAACATCAGTTGTATCTGAGGAGTATACTCATTTCGTTGGACTTCAATCATGTCTATCCAGTCACTACTTAAATATTAAAAAAACATATAGTTTAAAAATAAAAAATATATAAAAAACATCATAAATATAAAATTTAATTCTCCCACCTTGTACAAACTCATACAAACTCAACTAGAATTATGGATATCTTCACGATGTTAGGAACTCGAAGATCAGAATATCAGAATATGAATTTTTATGGAAACGTTCTTATCCTCATCCAAAAAAATCATAAGTAAAGTTAATTAGCCTTTATAAGGATATTTTACTAAAATTATTTAGAAATTAATAATATAAGGTGATGGTCTCCTTACATTCCCAATGAATGAATCATAGGGAATTTATCAAATCTTTAGTGAGCTCCACCCATCTTGATTATTCTGGATAACTTCACTGTTATTCTTATGATAGTTTTAAATTAAGGATTAATTTATATAGTAGATTTTAAATCTTATTATATATAGTAAATTACATCATTATTTCTAAATGACATAAACAATTCTTATTTATCTGGAAACATTCACCTATATTTCTCAATAGTATTAGGCCCACTCATCGTGAATCATAGTGATGATTGAGTCAATGCTCAACCATATGTTTTTGGGATGATTACCTCTAGCTGAATCTATGAAACAACCACATAAACTCTTCAATATCAAGATAGTGAATTATTTTCTTGGAAACTATACGCACATTTACCTTACGAAATCATATGATGGTTTTTCCACCATGGAAATGATTGAGTTCTATAATGGTTTTGGTAACCCTTGAATCAAAATAATTCATGGGAGGGATAAAAATATAGACCTTTAAATTACTTAAAATTATATAGGAATAAGGTAAAAATCCTTCCATTGAAATGTATACACTAAAAAAATAAAATAGGTGGTGAATATAACATGATTCATAAATAATGAAAATAAATATGGAAAAATCCACTTATGTATTGGGTAGAAATTCAATCAAAACCTATTAAAATACATGGATTAAAATTTATCATAAAGTTACATTAATAGAACAATTTTATGAAATTACATCTAATAAATTTATTATATGAACTATATGAAGGAATTTAGGTTCATAATGAAAAACATATCACAAGGAGAGGAATTTGAGATGGAAGAACAATTCCTCTTCAAATGAATTCCATGAGAACACTTTAAAATCTAGTATCCTCAATATAGATATGTTAGTAAATTAATTAATAACATTAATCATGTATATTTTTATTTATAATTTTTATATATATTTATTCTCCATGTGAATTATAGTTATTTTACCCATTTTCCCACATCAGGTGTATATAATTCGATTGTCTGTAAAAGTTCCATAAAAGATGAATTATTTTTTATTATTATATCGAATTCAATCATTAATAGATAATATAAGGTACTTGAATAGATAAGTTATTTTGATTTATGATTCTATTATCTCATTCCATCATAATTTTATTTATGTTTCAAGAAAATTGAATCAATGTGGGCTTATTTTGGTAATTTTAGCGATTGAAGATGATATTTTAATAATAAGATAAAAACTTAATATAAACATCTTATAACAATTAAAAAATTATTATTTTATTATAAAATTTCAATAATATTATTATTTATGTTCCCATATCCATCCTTGTTGTATTATTATACAAATTTTCAAGTAGGTGATTAAATAGACCCAAACAAGAACATACTATAATTAATAAATGATTATGACTATGAAATTGTATTATTTTGGAAATAATATCATTATTATATTATAAAAATGATGCTATATAGATAATTTAATTTTTTGAGTCATATTTTAAAAGTTATTATCAAACTAATTTTTAAAACCAACCATGTGGGGCGTTTTTGAAAATTGGATGACATTTCTTCATTGAGGCAGTAGTCTGGGCACTCACACTAACAATGATTTTTTTTTTCATTAGTGGATGGATATGAATAAATAATGGTCATTTAATTCATATAACAAAATATAAAAATAATATTAATACATATTAAATTTTATATTTAAAAATATAAGATATTTGGAAGGGGTAGATTAAGGAGAAAACATAAAACAAAAGGTAATTCTTATATTGGGGACTTGATCTTCTCTTAGAGATATACTGTAACACCCCAAGCTTCCATGGTAAGTTTCCCTTTAAAATAATGCAATGGTGTGCATTGTACGCAACTTCGAGATTCTAACACACCACAACCAATCAAATTAGCCGTTATGAATAGTAATACCTACGTTTTGAAATTTTATAAATTTTATCTTTCGAAATGGACTTCATTTTTGGATTCTTAATATCTAAATTATCTTAGGGTGAAATTTTGGTACTTTTCGGATAACTTTAATATTTTGATGAATAGTGAAAATTACTAAATTTTAATTAAAAACAAATTTTTTAGTAAAAATAATGAATAGTGATAAATTATGAATTTGAGTGGTTTTAAAGTATATTTAGAATATATTTTTACCATTTAATACAATTTTGGTCATTGGACATAATTTCACGATTAAACCGAACATAAACAAGTATCAATCTTTTGATAGTTATTATATCTTAAAAACATGCTTTTTGTTTTGACAGCGGGAATTAATTTTAAATTAATTTCTTCCACTTATGTGTTTTGAATTTGGATAAATGGATTCCATATTTGGAATCAGGATTTCCAAATTGTGTAAATATGTAACTTTTATTTTTATACATTTTGAATAACTACTTCGGTAAATATTTTATTTACCATGCTTAAAGAATAAACCGGTAAATAAGGGTTAAAAAATAATATTATAATAATATTAATTTACCCTAAAACCTGTCCTAACCTTATTGGTGGATACATGTCCGACCATGTTCATCTTTGGGTCAAATTTGGGACCCCATGGAGCCACTTGTAGGTGATAGGGACACTTTATTTTAATTAAGTTAAAATAAATACAAAAATGACATAAGCATATATCTTTTAGAAAAACAATTTTTACAAAGGGTTATATATGATGGATTTTCTACTATAAATATAAATTAGAAAGCTAAAAATATTTCACACATAATTGTATTTTATTTATAATTTTTAGACATTAAATAAGTTAATTTATTTATGAAACAATGATGATGCAGTACTTACCTAATTAATGAAAAATTAGAATAATTGATATTATAAATACCCAAATAAATATAATTTGAGACTTTTTATAAATAAAAATAATTTTATAGGATAATATGACATTTTAGTATTGATTTAAGTAACTTTATTTGAAGTAATCATTCTGTTATGATTTTTACAAAAATAAATTATTGAATAGTGTCAAAATTGACATAAAAGAGATTTTTTTTAAAATATTATATTATTAATTGATATTCAATTCCTAAAAATCTAAGGATCGTCCAAGAGACTTATATCATGATAGGTTTATAATTAATGGACCACTTGGGGGTCTCTTGGATTTATATATTAAGTTTATTAACTATATAATATAAAGATACAAAGAGACATTGTAAAAGTGAAACTAATTAACTAAGAGTTAATACTAAAATATAAGGTTAATATAGTAACCCAAACCTATATAAATACTATTGGTTGAGTTGTTTTTGACCTATCCCCACCTTAATCTGTAAATAATCTACTTTGGAGCCATTAGAAACCGAATATGAATTTATTATAAAATAATATTTCTAGCCTTTCCAAAGGTGCCCCTCACCCCTCTTATAAAAGGGAACTCCTCCTTCTCATTAATTCACACCTTCAAAGCCTTTTGGTTCAGAAAAACCCTGCACAAGTACCCTCTAAAATTCTCTCAATTCATCCTAGAGGCATTACTTTAGTCAGAAAGCCAGCCTAAGGATCCCTTTTGTTCAAATCAAAAGGAAGAACCCGAGGAAGAGGTAATGATTTCACCACCCTTTTTCAAGTTCCTTTCTTCTTCCACTTCTTCTTTCTTTGTTATTACCACTCTAAAATAATAACTCCAGTATATTATATATACTTTATGTTATTATAAACATGGTACAACCATATTTCAGTATTCTATCTATACATTGAATGACATGTCACCATACGTGCGTACGTACGACTTACCGTCTCCACGTCGTGGTGTAATTGTTATTCAAAACATTATTATTTGGATGGGTATAATAATGATGTGTAATTCATGTAAATAATAAATATAACATGATAATTATTGTTTATATATGATATAAAATCAAATTAAATATTATTTTAATATCAAAAGAATGATATTGTCGATCGTGCGTACGTACGGACTACCGTCTCCACGAACGCGATGAGATTCATTCTCCATCGTATCCATTCAAGAATAATTCTCATTTAATGATTATAAATAATGTTTAAATATTTGACATAATTATGGATATGAATAATATACATCCCATTAGTAACAAATATGGCTCAAATAACAAATAATATAAAGGAAAATGAACGCGTTAACACCCAAAACGACGATAATTCTAAGATATTATTAACAAATAAATGTTAAAAGATCATATATGATATCATATTAATTCATATTATTCTTGTATAATTCAATAAAAATTATTTCACCATTATACAGGAGGTTAACCTACCCTCGACCAAGGAAAAAGTACAGATTAAGGGGTTTCTTATCTCACTCTTAATTTCGTGAGAATTCCATTGTTCACCAATTATTTATTGCATGTGGTGTATGTGTACTACCCATGAATTTATTCATTGTGTAATATAATTTAATTTATGGGTATTTACTTCATCATTGTATGATCCTTCTTTCTTGGGTGTATGTTTTGTAAGTTACCTAATTGATAAGGGAATTTGAAATTTCAATTTCCACTCATTCGGCTTTACGCATACTTCATTGATTATTTTACTCCAAGAATATGTGTGGAATCAATATTCATTTTATTATGTCATAATTTCCACTCCCCTTTCTGTGGATATAATTTTTATACACATAATCACTCCATTGATAAATTCTCAAGTCATCGGTATGAACTTGATAAGAGTAATTTTTAATCAATCTCTATTTGTTGAGATAAACATCCAACTCATTGGTGTTGTTTTTACAAGAATATGTGTGAATTTAGTTTGATTATTTTACACTGAATATCCAATAATATTTAGTGTATTTATATTTTTCACACATAATTATGTCGTTGATTTATCCTTAACCTAAGGATACGACCTTTATGAGAGATTTCATCTCAATTTAAATTCCATTGAGACTTCTTTGTTGTTATACTCCAAATCACTTTTATGTGGTGTATATAGTGTACTTTGACATAGTATATCATGAATCCATTTATTCTCATGATATTAAAATGTTTTGATAACCTCAATTATTTTTATTCAAGTGTCTCTCTTTTGGTTAGAAACTCTAACAAAAATATCATTTTTAAATGTTTTAAAGACTTATTCTTCTAAATCTTTCTCATTAATGTCCATGTTTTAAAAATGGTTTTAAGTATTTATTTATATGGAAATTAAAATTTTAAAATTAAAACTCCTTTTAAATGTTTCAAATTGGTATGGGACACTTTGATTCAAAAACAATCTATTTTAAAAGGATTCTTGAAAAATAGTGTGAATTTTAAATGTTTTCAAGAAAAATGGGGATATTTCTCTCAATAGTTTGATGATTATTTTAATATATGTCAATATCCTTCATTATTCTCAATTAAGTTTAATCTGATACAATACTATATTTCATATTGTATTGAATGAGTTATGTTTGACTGTGTATATGCTATTTTAGTACCATTAATGGTTTATGGAGAATGTATTGACATTTAATATGCTAGTTTTAATACAAATGTTTATGTTATGTTTAAACATTTTCATATGGGAGTTCATTGGACTTAATATGTGACGGGCGGAGCCCGCTATAGCTCCTCGATGAATCGGTAGGTCTCATGAGACAAACTAGTGTCTTGGCACAAGGCCTTGACAAAATCTTATTTTTAGTCTTGGCACGAGGCCTTGTCTATGTGGTTATGATAGTCTAGCATTATGCATTCCATCATTATGAAGGTGATTATTGATATTGCATGTTAATATTAGATTAGTAGAATATCCATGTGAATAAGTAAATGTCATTATTTCATTTTATTTTTTCCATACTATGTTGAAGTTAAAGTTTAAAAGGCTTTTGTTTTAGTTATACATTGCCTTAAATGTTTATTCTTATTTATGAAAGTTTCCTCTATATTGTTATCCTTACTGGGCATTTGAGCTCACCCATTTTCTATGTTTTATTTTTCACAAGACGTGAAGATGTAATTTATGAATGACCTGTAGTGATAGTATGAGGGGATAAGTGTGTGGACTATGGAGACTATATTGTTGTAGTTTTCACTTTATGATGCAATTTAAACTTTATAAATGTATCTAGTTATTCCATGGATACTAAACTAATCGGTCTTTCGAGACAAGATCTTTCTTGTGATCATGCCAATCTTATGTAATAATGCACCGACTCTGGGTAACTGGGTTCGGGGCGTTACAGTTGGTATCAGATGAAGTTTAGTACAAACCTTGGAAGCTAGATTTAGATAGACTCTGATTAGAGCACGTAGACCAAAGATGAACTTTTTAGGATTAGTATAGAAGAACTTCCTAGAATTTTGGTATTGTAGAGATTTTGTGAGTTTTCCGAGCAATACATCCCTATCTTGATACGAGCAGGTAGAGGCGGATCTAGCATAGATGTACCTAGGGGTAAAACTCGAAAACACCGCTTTGAGCTAGACTCTAATGGGAACTGGTGCACGATAATGGGCCTTGCTACACTCTTGGTTACGACACTCCTGGGGGATATGCTTAGGATAATTTAAATTTTCTTTACAAACCGATTTGAAGTATTATATATATAAGATGAGAGTAAATGACCTTGGTTAATCCTAATGTGTTTCAAATTGAGAATATGGTGACATGTTAATCTCTAAATTATTTTATGGCTACTGTTACTCACACAATGCTTTCTGGTTTTAGTCAATGGCTGGATTCCAAGGAATTCATAGTGACTTTGAGAATGATGTACAAGGTGGGAACGGTGGTGGCAATGAGAAAAAAATGGAATGTTGATAGGTGTAAAATATATCATCTTTATGCCAAATCAATTTTCCAAAAATATGATCAACAATATTTATATTAACCAATTCTCGGACTCAACAAAGAAGAGAAAGGTGATGAATGATAAGAGCTCCATCAGTGGAGACCATGGAGAAAGAAATCCTCAATTTCCATCATGCAGGAAATGTGGAAGGATACACCCAGGAAAGTGTCTCAATGAGACAAAAAAATGATTTATGTGAGGGAAGGAAGAACATAAAGTGAATAATTGCCGAAGAAAAATGAAGAGTACTATGAAAGAAGATAAAAATGGTCCCAAGAATCCATTTACAGTCATTTGCTGTAAATGTAGGGGACCTGGCCATTACCCGAGTGAATGCCCTATTCTACATGATATTTTCTTAGTCAAAGAAGAAGCTATGTGGGAATAAATGGTTGGATAAATGTTTAAAAAGTATTAGTGCTCCTTGTTGATGGGTTTACTTTGGAATAATTTTCTCTTGTATTTTTAACCCTGAAGTTTTCCATGTGAGAATGATATTTGAGGAAGAATTATCTTTTCTCTTGTGGATATAGTTATAAATAACCATTTGGTTTTATATGATCGTTGGGTTTGAGGCAATTATAAGTTATTATAATTTGGGATGAAAATGAAAGGTATGAGAAAATATTTGTGGTTAAATTATGTTATGGTTATTTTGAGGAGTTTATCTCATTTTGATAATGTTATAAAATATAGTTTATGAAAATGGACAACACACAGACCGTGTGACAACCCGTCGGGTCAGACAAAGCTGTGGGAATCAAACCCACAACCAAAGTGTGATTGGGATTTATCTCCTACCACTGGACTACGTGAATTCCCTGGTTAGTGTGACTAATTATTTTTAGTTAAATGATTTTATTGATCAATAATAATTTGATTTGGGATCTTATGTCTTATCAAATGAATACCCTTAGTATAGGAAAATGATTTGGTGATAAAGTGATAAATGTAATTTTGGAAGTTGTTCGCTTTGTTGTGAACACTATATGCCCAAGGAAAATAGAATAGTATGGGATTTCATTTGAGGAGTAATGGTGGATTTTTATCTATGTTTTTATTGTGTATTTATAGTGATTTGGTTTATTTATGGAAACGATTAGGTTAATTACTTTTAAGTATGTGACCTTTAGAGTAATTAATGTCATTTGGAGATACAATTTAACGTGGAAGACTACATTATTATAAGTTTTGGGTTTCAATATTAGTTTGGATTATATTGAATTATCTTAAGGACAATTGATTATTAAATGGTATTTATTTAACTTTGGGGTATTGATGGTTTAATTTTAGAAATTAAGATTAGTTTTTTTCCCTAATGAAATATCCATTTGGGGGATCATCAGATATTATACAAACTATTTTGGTTTTGATTAATCTCTAATGACAAGGTAAATATATAGTTTATCCTACTTGGATAATGTATTTCTATAGAAGCTTATTCTAGATCTTCCATTGTGACCAAGTCTTCTTGAATACTCATTGTTAAAAAAAATGAGTTAGTGGTAAAAATTTATTAAAGAATGAAACTCTACTTAAAAAGTAAGTATATCTTCGTATGTTCTCAGTCAATATCATAAATTAATTCCTCTTCCTTATGTAATGTAACTTAAAACAAAAAATGTTGTCCGTTTACTTTTCCTATTGGGAGACTAATGACCGTTTGTCCCAACATAAGTTTGTGATTTTCTTATTATTAACTTTCTCCTGATCATGTTTTCTATCCTTGTCCATCAGAACTTAACACTTAGTTTATCGTCCATATCCATGTTTTCTTACATGGAATCCTAGTATGGGTTATCTTGGGCGACCTTTATACCTTTCTTCCTTTCTTTTAAAGTGATAGTTTTATTGACTCTTTTTCCAATGTGGGACTTTCCATTATATTCAAAATCCCAATATTAAAAAAATTGTGAGGATGCAATTTATTGAAGGAAGGGAGAATGTAACACCCCAATCTTCCACGATATGTTTCCCTTTGAAATAATGCAATGACGTGCATTGTACACAACATTGAGATTCTAACACACCACAACCAATCAAACTAGCCCTTATGAATAGTAATACCTAATTTTTGAAATTTTATAAATTTTATCTTTCAAAATGGACTTCATTTTTGAATTCTTAATATCGAAATTAGCTTAGGGTGAAATTTTAGTACTTTTCGGATAACTTTAATATTTTGATGAATAGTGAAAATTACTAAATTTTAATTAAAAACAACTTTTTTAATCAAAATAATTAATAGTGATAAATTATGAATTTGAGTGGTTTTAAAGTATATTTAGAATATATTTTTACCATTTAATATAATGTTGGTCATTGGACATAATTTCACGATTAAACCGAACATAAACAAGTATCAATCTTTTGATAGTTATTATATCTTAAAAACACGCTTTTTGTTTTGACAGCAGGAATTAGTTTTAAATTAATTTATGCCACTTATGTGTTTTGAATTTGGAAAAATGGATTCCATATTTGGAATCAGGATGTCCAAATTGTGTAAATATGTAACTTTTATTTTTAGACATTTTGAATAATTGCTTCGGTAAATATTTTATTTACCATGGTTGAAGGATAATTCCGGTAAATAAGGGTTAAACAATAATATTATAATAATACTAATTAACCCAAAAACGTGTCCTATCCATATTGGTGGATACATGTCCAACCATGGTCATCTTTGGGTCAATTTTGGGACCCCATGGAGCCACTTGTAGGTGATAGGGACACTTTATTTTAATTAAGTTAAAATAAATACAAAAATGTCAAAAGCATATAACTTTTAGAAATTTTTTTTTTACAAAAAGTTATATATGTTGGATTTTCGACTATAAATATTAATTAGAAAGATAAAAAGATTTCATACATAATGGTATTTTATTTATAATTTTTAGTCATTAAATAATTTAATTTATTGATGACACAATGATGATGCAGTAATTACCTAATTAATAAAAAATTAGATTAATTGATATTATAAATACACAAATAAATGTAATTTGAGAATTTTTATAAATAACAATACTTTTCTAGGTTAATATGACATTTTAGGATTGATTTAATTAACTTTATTAGAATTAATCATTCTGTAATGATTTTTACAAAAATCAATTATTGAATAGTGTCAAAATTGACAAAAAAGAGTTTTTAAAAAAAATATTATATTATTAATTTATATTCAATTCCTAAAAATATAAGGTTAGTCCAAGATACTTATATCATGATAGGTGTACCATTAATGGACCACTTCAGGGTCTGTTGGATGTATATAGTAAGTTTATTAACCATATAATATAAAGATACAAAGAGACATTGTAAAAGTGAAACTAATTAACTAAGAGTTAATACTTAAAGATAAGGTTAATATAGTAACCCAAACCTGTCTAAATACTATTGGTTGAGTGGTTTTAGACCTATCCCCACATTAATATTTAAATAATCCACTTTTGATCCATTATAAACCGAATATGAATTATTTATAAAATAATATTTATATCCTTTCCAAAGGTGCCCCTCACCCCTCTTATAAAAGGGCACTCCCCCTTCTCATTAATTCACACCTTCAAAGCATTTTGGCTCAGCCAACCCCTGCCCAAGTACACTCTAAACTTCCCTAAATTCATCATAGAGGCCTTACTTTAGTCAGAAATCCAACCTAAGGAGCCATTTTGATCAAATCAAAAGGAAGAACCCGAGGAAGAGGCAATGATTTCACCACCCTTTTTCAAGTTCATTTCTTCTTCCACTTATTATTTCTTTTTTATTACCACTCTAAAATAATAACTCCAGTATATTATATATACTTTGATGTTATTATAAACATGGTACAACCATATTTCAGTATTATATCCATCCTTTGAATGACATGTCACCATACGTGCGTACGTACGGCTTACCGTCTCCACGTCATGGTGTAATTGTTATTCAAAACATTATTATTTGGATCGGTATAATAATGATGTGTAATTCATGTAAATAATAAATATAACATGATAATTATTCTGTATATATTATATACAATCAAATTAAATATTATTTTAATATCAAAAGAATGATATTGTCGATCGTGCGTACGTACGGACTACCGTCTCCACGAACGCGATGAGATTCATTCTCCATCGTATCCATTCAAGAATAATTCTCATTTAATGATTAAAAATAATGTTTAAATATTTTACATCATTCTGGATATGAATAATATACATCCCATTAGTAACAAATACAGCTCAAATAACAAATAATATAAAGGAAAATGAACCCGTTAACACCCAAAACGACGATAATTCTAAGATATTATTAACAAATCAATTTTAAAAGATCATATATGGTATCATATTAATGAATATGATTCTTTTATAATTCAATAAAAATTATTTCACCATTATACAGGAGGTTAACCTACCCTCTACCAAGGAAAAAGTACAGAGTAAGGGGTTTCTTATCTCACTTTTAATTTCGTGAGAATTACATTGTTCACCACTTATTTATTTCATGTGGTGTATGTGTACTGCCCATGAATGTATTCATTGTGAAATATACTTTAATTTATGGGTATTTACTACATCATTGTATGATCATTCTTTCATGGGTTTATGTTTTGTAATTTACCAAATCAATAAGGGAATTTGAAATTTCAATTTCCACTCATTCGGCTTTATGCATATTTCATTGATTATTTTACTCCTTGATTATGTGTGGAATAACTATTCATTTGATTATGTCATAACTTCCACTCACCTTTCTGTGGATATACTTTTTATACACATACTCACTCCATTGATAAATTCTCAAGTCATCTGTATGAACTTGATAAGAGTAATTTTTACTCAATCTCGATTTGTTGAGATAAACATCCAATTCATTGGTGTTTTTTTTACAAGAATATGTGTAAATGTAAATTTATTGTTTTACACTGAATATACAATAATATTTAGTGTATTTATATTTTTCACACATAATTATGTCGTTGATTTATCCTTAACCTAAGGATACATCCTTTATGAGATATTTCATCTCAATTTACATTCCATTGAGACTTCTTTGTTGTTATACACCAAATCACTTTTATGTGGTGTATATAATTTACTTTGACATAGTATATCATGAATCCCTTTATTCTCATGATATTACAATGTTTTTATTACCTCAATTATTTGTATTCAAGTGTCTCTCTTTTGGTTAGAAACTCTAACTAAAAAACCATTTTTAAATGTTTTGAAGACTTATTCTTCCAAATCTTTCTCATTAATGTCCATGTTTTAAAAATGGTTTAAGGAATTATTTATATGGACATTAATTTTTTAAAATTAAAACTCCTTTTAAATGTTTCAATGTGTTATGGGGCACTTTGATTCAAAAAAAATCTATTTTAAATGGATTCTTGACAAATAGTGTGAATTTTAAATGTTTTCAAGAAAAAGGAGGATATTTCTCTCAATAGTTTGATGATTATTTTAATCTATGTCAATATCCTTCATTATTCTCAATTAAGGTTAATCTGATACAATACAATCATCCATATTATATCGAATGAGTTATGTTTGACTCTGTATATGCTATTTTAGTACCATTCATGGATTATGGAGAAAGTATTGACATTTCGTATGCTAGTTTTAATACAAATGTTTATGTTATGTTTAAAAATTTTCATATGGGAAGGCATTGGACTTAATATGTGATGGGTGGAGCCCACTATAGCTCCTCGATACATCGGTAGGTATCATGAGACAAACTAGTGTCTTGGCACAAGGCCTTGACAAAATCTTATTTTTAGTCTTGGCACGAGGCCTTGGCTATGTGGTTATGATAGTCTGGCATTATGAATTCCATCATTATGAAGGTGGTTATTGATATTGCATGTGAATATTCGATTAGTAGAATATCCATGTGAATAAGTAAATGGAATTATTTCCTTTTATTTTTTCCATACTATGTTGAAGTTCAAGTTTAAAGGGCTTTTGTTTTAGTTATAAATTGCCTTAAATGTTTATTCTTATTTATGAAAGATTCCGCTATATTGTTATCCTTACTGGGCATTTGATATCACCCCTTTTTTATGTTTTATTTTTTCCCGGATGTAAAGAAGTAATTTATGAATGTCCTGCAGGGATAGTATGAGGGGATAAGAGTGTGGACTATGGAGACTATATTGTTGTAGTTTTCCCTTTATGATGTAATGTAAACTTTATAAATGTATCTAGTTATTCCAAGGCTACTAAACTAATCGGTCTTTCGAGACTTGATCTTTCTTGTGATCATGCCAATGTTATGTAATAATGCACCGACTCTGGGTAACTAGGGTCGGGGCGTTACATATACTTAGAAGTGAAGTACTTAAAATCACTTCTAGAGTTTTGGATATTTGGTATTATCAAACTAGTTATAGGATACTTATTTTGGTTTTATTTTTATGGAAAGGTCTTTTGGTAAGTGTATGAATAGAGGGGCAAAGGTGATTCCCTTTATATAAGTGAAAAATATCGCACTTTTGGGAATACCCTTTACACTTCTAGGATATCATTACAATATTAAATTGTCAATGACTCCAAAAGTTCATAATAATTAAGTTTATGGTGATATTTATCATGAAATACTAAACCAAGAGTTTCCACACATATTTTAAACATTCCTTAATTCTTTTACTATATGTTTTTACATTTTAACAATTTGATTTTTAACTTGGTACCTTTTTTTACCTAAGAAATTTTTATTTAATTTAAAAATATATGGTTAACACTATTATAAACTTTTTATTTTTGGGTTATAAACTTAAAATATATTTAATAAAATTCAATTTATAGATAATATAAAATTATATTTTTTATTAAAAAATATAATATATAGAAAAACCGTTTTCAAT
Source organism: Viscum album (assembly GCA_963277665.1). NCBI lineage: Eukaryota > Viridiplantae > Streptophyta > Magnoliopsida > Santalales > Viscaceae > Viscum > Viscum album. The sequence continues at coordinate 1,840,812,366 of OY728132.1, read as the reverse complement.
GGAAAATGATGTTTTCACATTTAAGTGTTCTTTTTTTACTTACTATTGATTAATAAATGAATAAATGAATAAAGAATAATATATTTATATATGATTTGAAAAATTTATTAATTTTTTTATATAAATGATTAATTTATTTCATTTGATAATAATAATAGAATGTTAATAAAACAATTCTTTGAAAAAAATAATTTGACCATTATCGTAGAAATTAACTTCAATCCTCATAATATTATTTTTATAACTAATGATTAAATGGAAATTTTTAAATAATTATAACATAATTATTCCAAATTAAAATTCCATTTAATAATATTATACTTTTTAAAGTGATAAGTTATTTTTAAAATAGTAAATATAGAATTCATTAAAATTATTTTAGTGAAAAAAGTTACTTACGATTAAAAATATAAAATATATGTTTATAAATTAATTATAATGTTTTAAAATTTATAATTTTACTTATAAAACATATATATTTTTAAGATAATGTTTTTATGGGGTTTAGTTTATACTTACATCCTAGCATTGTTATACAAGCCATTATTTTAATAAAAATTGTATTTTCAATTTTCACTTAAAAGTCAATATTTTTAGAAAAAGCCCAAAAATTCAACTTAAGATAATACATTTATAATGAATTAAGAAAATATTTAACTTTTAACATAAAATTATAACATTCAAAAATTATTATTTTATATATACTCATGTATAAAGGTTCATTAGAGTACACACTACATGATTGTCCCTGATATGGTGTTTACCCACTAAAATAGAGTCATGGGTTTTACACCTTATGTATTGATAGATTTAATCTCTTTTTATCTATTTATTAAGAGGGAGGAAGGATTTTTAATATTCTCTCAGTCTTGAGAGAAACCCTAATAGTGTTCTTCATTTTTGAGAGAACTCTCCCGGGAGAATAGATGTTGTGCACTTAAAAATGAATTCACAAAAAATGAATTACCTTTCCCAAGAAATGATAGAATATTTAATATATATAACTAGGCTTTATTATTTACTATTTCACAAAATCCATTTATAAAATAATAAATTTGATATATTATTCATAAAAAATAACAACCACAATAATTTTATTATATATTTCGACACAATACCAATGAGCCTACACGTGAGTGGTAAATGATTCTAATTGGAATCCAAAAGGACTTAAGATTTAGAAATCTCGGGCATAAGTAATATTAGAGTACTATACAAGCAGTAGAGTAAACATGATGCTACACTAGGATTTCAGGCCATGTTATGGGCTTCATTCCCATTAAGCCTATGGGATATGTAATAAATAAATAAGGATTGTTGGGTGGGATATCCATAAGGGGGGTGATATGTCCTACCTATCTAGACTATATGTATTGTGTGTGTGTGTGTGTGTGTTTTTGAATGTAATTGTCTCCCCAAGAAAGTAATATATATATATATATATATATATATATTATTTCATGCACTAACTTACAAAAAAATTCCATTTTAATTTAATAAATAATTCATCATTTATTTAAATTATATTTATGATTATATCATTTTCATTATAAGAGACTTAAATTAACCTTTCCACATTTCTCATTATTTACTAAAATTTAAATTATAAATATTAATCATTTAACAAATAAATAAATATTATATTTATGGTCACGTGAATAAATATTCTTTTAATATTCAAAAAAACTAACTAAATATTTATTTAATAATAATTATTTTTTGTCTTGAGAATAAAACAAAAAATAAATAAATATTCCATTCGATGGTTTATGAATAAATATTTTGTTAATATTCAACTAACACAATTTTTTTTTCTGAACTTTAATTGGAGATAGAGTAATTTCAATAAAAAAATTCTGAATAAATATCAACCCTTGGTTTAAAGAATATCATTTATTAAAATTGTTAAATTCTAATAGAATTTAACTAAGATTAGTTGATATACTAAGAATGTCACCCTATATGCCTCTTTCTAATGGGTAAACCTTTTCAAAGTCTAGAATTTGAATCTAGTAACACATCAAGTAACCCTTAGTGAAAATTTAAATATTGCAATGAAAAAACCAAATACAAATGCTCACAATGTAATATAATATCTTTTTCATGATATATCAAATCAACCAGGATGTATACTTGTGTTATCACTAATGTTCTTGATATATATTTCTATGTATTCATGAAATGTACCCATAAATCACCATGAACATGAAATTTTAGGTTAATAGTTCTGTTCCAATCAATGGGATTGAAATATCATATTTCATAATGTCAAGAACCAGGCCGGATCGTCATCCGACTCGGCACCCGACCCAGTCCGCGACATGGCCCGAAGGGCGTTCCCGATCCCCACGGGCTGACAACTAGTGTCGGGCATCAAAACAAACCAGTTGGGAACGGTTTGGCCCATGACAAAGATAAATAAACATAAACTGAACAAGCAGATGAGTAAAGGAAAATAAACTAAACAACGTGGCAGCAGAAAAAAAGGAATAAACAAAGAAACATGACATACCTCAGGTGACCCCGTGGATCACCACGATACGACAACCACACTCGCTCCCAAAAGTGATCCAAGGCTGAAACCTGCAACTGAAAAAAAATGTAGGCGTGAGAACCGAGATGCTTAGTAGGAAAGCCAAAATATAACCACGTCCTATTCCTCCTCCTTTATTAAGAAATCCAACCATGCCAGTTTGAAAATAAGATATAATAAAATAACGGTTTTCCTTATTTTCAAATTCAAGTAATGAGTTTTCATTTTCAATAAAAGCATTACACTCTTACTACATTTTCAAAATAGGTTCCAAGCATGCATTAACATTTCAAAATGAAAAGAAACTAGTTTGAAAAAAAATGTTATTTTTACAAACAAGCCAGCAGGTATGAAACAACTGAAAAGAAAGTTACATCACAAGCAGCATGTCACAAATGAGCACTATGGGTAATCCCTATAGTTTGCTAGAGGAAGTGGGAACCTAGAGACCTTGTAAGTCGGTGAAACGTGGCTTAGAAGACCACGACCCTCAGAAAACGTGGCTTAGAAGGACACGACCCTCAGAACACGTGTCTTAGAAGACCACGACCCTCATAAATCCATATGTTTAGTTAGTGTTGTTGCGTCGATCCTGCTAGACAAACCGGGATGAACCCCTGTCGTGTCATCTAGTGTACTAGTCTTGGTCACCCACCTAGATACCCGGGTTTCCCATTGTGCTCTATTTCAAATGGTGGTGAGTTTTCATTATCAAGTAATCAAAAAAGTACATCAAACTTTCTTATCTAAAACTCATTCAACCTTTCACCACCGCACTCCCTACTAAAGTGAATTCCCCCTCTTTACATCACACAATCCCACACAAGACTTTACACTAGGCACATATCACTAACCACTCATTAACACTTGCATCACATTTTATTTTCAAATTTAGGGGAATGACTCAAAAGGGGTTTTCTATTTTCGCAAACCATATCTTAAAGTGCCAAACTAGCCTCAATAGAGGTTTTTCTATTTCATAAAACATTCTTAAGATGCCAAACATGCCTCATTACATAAAGGGAACACTTTTTAAAATCAACCGGCCAAAAATGCCATACACCTTTGGAAATACACATTACCCATTCAAAACCACTTAAGAAATCAATTTTTCAAGAAAATTCACTTAAGACCAACGGCTTCGAAATACATTTCAATTTTCCAATACAAGGCATAATAGTTTCTAGCAACCGCAATCAGATTCCATATCATGTGTATATAGCATAGTGTAAAACACATTTTTAAAACAATCAAGCAAGTATGAATTTCAAAATAAAAGCTTTGGCATAGGGGACCTACCTCAACATGTCGCTGTTTGAAGATGAACATTCAAATCGATCCTTGGCACACACACGCACATGCATTTATACATATATATATACACCCCTAGGTGCATTGCACATATTCCCTGCACCATGAGGGAATATGCACAATGAGGGAATATCTATATATATGTCTTACTGTATGCATATACATGCAGCGATCCTCGATACCCGCGACCCAAAATCATCGCAGCGAGGTACAAAACACTACACAAATAATTTAATAAAACCATTAAACACTTAAACAATCCCTAAAGTGTTTCAAATTAACACATCAAGGGTTTGCACCAACGACGCGCCGCTTACGTAACTCATAAAATTCATTGAAAATATTAAAAGAAAAGAACAAAAACAATTTAACCATTTCCAAAGACCATTTCAAATCGTCACATAAACCAGAGTCAATTTCCAAAACATGAATTCCATTGTTTAAACCATTTACGATTTACATTAGAAATACACAACAACCCAAACATACCAATTTATGCATTTACCTTTTAAAATCCTACACCCAAGTCCATTTTCACCATAAGTGCCATTGAAAAAGTGATTCACACTGTTTGAAATACTAAGTAAGCCATTTGCACAATTTATAAAACACCTGCAAGAGGCATAACATGGTTTTACACCAAAAAGTATACGTAAATTCAAATTAAGAAACACATTCCAACCCAACGCATATCAAATTCTTTCCAAAAACTAGTTTCACATCACCTGCACAATGAAATAAGTCAATTGCATAATTTATAAAACATTTACAAGGTGCACACCAAGGATTAACACATGGACCATACCCAAATTCCCACATATAAGACACTTTATAATTAAAAACCTTTTTGATTTTTATCAAATACCAACTTTTCACCTAGCGCAAAAGTAAACGAAAATGTCAAATTAATTAAACAATATAAACACAATAACAAAAAATTATTTGCATGTGAAACCATCCAATTTCAAGTGAGAAAACTATTTTTAAAACCAAAATCATAATGAACCTTTACTAAAACCAAATCCACACCAAGTAAACATATAAATGAGTATGCCAAATTTACTAAACAAGAGAAAAAATTCGTCAAACAACACTTATACGTGGGAACACCTACCTTCAGTGTCGAAACGTCCGAATTTCAGTGTGAAACTTCAATTGAACCATTTTCGCACCAAAAGGAAACAAGGATGAACCCTAAATCATAAAATCAAACAACAACGCTCAAGATTAGAACCTTAACTTACACCGTAAAAGCTGGAAAAGAAAACCGGAACCCCAAAATAAAAACACAATAACGAAAAACCTGGTAAGGGGGAAGAAGTGACCACCCGAAGGCCGCGCCGGAGGTGAGCAGCGTCGGAAAGGGGGTGCGGTGGTCGGCGACGACAATGGGGGGTCAGAGGAGGTCGGGAGGTGGCGCAAGAACAGGTTGTGCAAGAGGAGTTCGGGCAAGAGGGTTTGACGCTAGAAGAGGGAGGCGGCGTGGTGAGGGCGGCGACCGGAGAGGGAGGAGGCGCGGTGAGGGCGGCGACCAAAGAGGGAGGAGGCGTGCAGGTCTGGTTGGTGTGAGGCGAGGCCGGAATGGAGGAGGGATGCCGGCGTAGGAACAAGATACGTAGGAGGAGGCCACGCCGGAAGGGGGGGGGGCTGTGAGCGGCGGCTGCTGGCCGGGGGAGAGAGCAGCGGGTCGAGAGGGGGGGGGGGGGCGTCGGCCGCGAAGGGGAAACGCAGGGGGGGGTGCGCGACGGGGGTAAGGGAAAAGGGGAGGGAGTAAGTTAGGGTTTTAAAAAATAATAATAATAATAATAACAATAATAATAATAATGCAAACAAATAATAATAATAATAATAATAATAATAATAATAATAATAATAAAAGAAAGAAATGAATAACATATAAAATAAGGGGATAAAGGAAAAGAGTATAAAATAAATGAAATAATAAAATAATAACAAATGATAATAATAATAATGATAATGTAAAAAATTTTATAAATATGTTGATAATTTAATATTCTAAGCTTAATTAAAATATTAACTAAAACAATAATAATAAAATTATTAACTGAGAGCGGACACCGCGCACGGTCTCACGCGCGAGGTCGCGCGCATGGTTGTGTCTCTCAAAAACAACACATTCGATAACGAACAATCTCTTAACAAAAAATTAGGTACTGTGCAGGGCGCACATACGCTTGCACATTCGTATAAAAATGAGGTTTTCTTTTAATTTTAAACTGGTTCAAAACACAGTTCGGAAACGAGACCCAAAATAATTAAAATGAAGTAAAGCATCGGGTCGGGGTGTGACAATTCTCCCCACCACAAAAACTTTCTGCCCCCAGAAAGTCACCCAGCCGAACTAGTAAACAAACTCGAGTTCAAAAATAAATGAGGCTAACAAAATCACGAACTTGGTATGACTATTCACTCCATCAGTCACACCCGACAGACTCCGAGGGAAACTGAGAAGAGAAGAACCATCAGGAAAAGATGATGGTTCTCCCCACCACAAGAACCCGACTAACACAACCGACATTGAGACTCTTAGTATGGGCTAACTCTGGAACTGCTAACTTGATCCAAGAGGAACCGCCGCATATACTAAACCATGAAGAAGGCACAACAAGATCCGTGGTGGGTCTCCCCACCATTTAAGAACTAACCAGCTTAAACCCACCAGTATAGACCGACATGGGAACTTCCAACCCAAAACAGAAACCACGGACACATGAGAAAACCCACAGAAGAATTATACCAAAAGAAAAACTTAACCATTACTCATAATTTCCACTAGAGGTGAGTATCTCCAAAACGAGCATGTACTAAAACAAAACGGGTCACACTTGAGGAGGCGCAACTACTGGAATTACAAGAAAACAAGATCACCATGCTTTTTTTACAACCACAGTGGGGTATTCGAAGAACAAAGACCACAACGAGAAATAAAAGACCTTTGAACCTCTTACAGAAAAATAGAACCTTCAAAGATGAGGAGGCTACTACAGAGGAATTCAGACCGTCCCTATTCTAGCACTGAAGACAAAAGTTAGACCAAGGTGACCCACACCCAACGATTCCTGACTGCGTGAAAGGCTACACTCCGAGACCTGTGGCTGGAGCTCTGATGTCTTGAAGCATCTGTTGCCCCGCAGTCAGGAGCAGATATCCTTCGGTCGAGACTCTAGCTAATGATTCCTCTAGCTAAACCTCTCCAATTATCCCAAACGGCCATACTGAGGGAAAGCTTTCGGAGTATGATGACAAGGTGACTTAAATTACCCAAACCGGCCACACAAGAAGCGAACAAGAGAGTGGACCGAATAACGTAAGATAGAATTGACAGGAAAACTTGTCTGAGATGGGTTCCTCCGGCTCGCTCTCACAGAATGGGAAACCATCCCAAACACCAAAGGGAATTGGTCCTTGAACAATAGATGAAGACCCCACACAAGAGAAGCTTTAACTGATTATGCGACATTACCTTTGGAGAAAAGGGAACTAACTTCTTGAGATTCCCAACATAGGCATTCACTATTTGTTGGAATTGCTGGACACTCACGAGCCTTGTCGCTTCCATTACCTTCGCTTCCACAAATATAAACCATCAAATGAGAGTGGTCCTAAACACCTTCAAAGACGTACCATCATGCAACGACGCTGGGATTATCTCCTCCACCAATCCCAAGTTGCACCTTCCAACGGACCTGAACCAACACAGAATCTCTTAGCTTTAGGAGTTCCCAATAACCTGAAAAAACCAAAGACTTCACCAATCTAGTTCTCTACCTTCAATAAATCACGATCTCCACGGAAGCTAGACAATGACTGAAAAGAATTCAATTCCACCGCCCCGCTAAGGGTCTAGGTAGAACCAATAACTAGAAGAAGCTTAATAGAAACTTCTGGGACTTTTCTGGGCAGAATACTCAAAAACAAGAGGCACAAACTCAAATCAAAACTCATCACAAATCAAAATTTCACACCACAATCACAAACGAAAGCTCGAACTCAAATCACTATTCCAACCACAATTCAATACATCAAAACCAAGAACTCACGAAAAAGAATACCCAACATGAAAGGAGAATGCTAAACAATTTCTCACTCACTTTTCTAAACATTTGAAAAACCCCTTTTTGAAAACCATTTTTCAGCAAACAAATCAACTTAGATATCCACCATTGATATCCCATGAAGTCTCACACATACATATCCATGTGCTAGCTCAAGCACCCATCCACTCACTTCACCAATTTCCCCACTTCCCACATGCGCACCTCAATGTATGTGATCACTCATAGGAATACCAATGGTCAATTCAAGACACTTCTCATTTCCAAAACATACCATTAAGCACACAACACAAATTCCCAACCAATTTGAAAAAGTAACTTATCATCAAAGCAATACATTTCCAATTTCCAATACATTTTCCAATTCACATTCCAAAAAGTGTTACTGAGATTCCAAAAAAACTTCCAAAACACCTCCCATTTTTCCTTTTGAAACCACACATTTGTTAAAAGAAAACAATTTCCATTTCAAAACCACTTTTCCACTCTAACACCACATTCCCATTTGAAACCACCTTCACAAAAATCCATTTTCATTTTTGAGATATACTCACATCAACCAAAATGAACGTCAAACATAAATCACATCAAAATTTCCAAAAATAAGGGACTAGTGGAAATGCCAACCCGGTAACATGGATTAGAAGACCATGCTCCGAGCGGGTATCCACAACAGGAAGTATCTCGAACCGTGCAATCGGGCTGTACATGGGTCACTACTCCATGCAAGTCTGCCGCGTAACACTGGCTCACTTCCTTGGTCATCCCTCATCCACACATACCAATCCAAAGAAGAAAATTCAAATCCTGGACTACCCCGGGAAACTCGAGTCTCGGGACGAGCAGGGGTTCATGACATCCTTACCACACCTACCTCTCGAGTCCCGACACACCTAATCGCCAAGATACTTGACACCCCAAATAACAAGGGCACCTATGATACCATTTTGTCACGAACCAGGCCGGATCGTCATCCGAATCGGCACCCGACCCGGTCCGCGACATGGCCCGAAGTGCGTTCCCGATCCCCACGGGATGGCAACTAGTGTCGGGCATCAAAACAAACCAGTTGGGAACGGTTTGGCCCATGACAAATATAAATAAACATAAACTGAACAAGCAGATGAATAAAGGAAAATAAACTGAACAATGTGGCAGTAGAAAAAAAGGAATAAACAAAGAAACGTGACATACCTCAGGTGACCCCGTGGATCACCACATTACGACAACCACACTCACTCCCAAAAGTGATTCAAGACTGAAACCTGCAACTGAAAAAAAATGTAGGCGTGAGCACCGAGATGCTCAGTAGGAAATCCAAAATATAACCACGTCCTATGCCTCCACCTTTATTAAGATATCCAACCATGCCAGTTTGAAAATAAGATATAATAAAATAACGGTTTTCCTTCTTTTCAAATTCAAGTAATGAGTTTGCATTTTCAAATAAAGCATTACACTCTTACTACATTTTTAAAATAGGTTCCAAGCATGCATTAACATTTCAAAATGAAAAGAAACCAGTTTGAAAAAAAAATGTGATTTTTACAAACAAGTCAGCAGGTATGAAACAACTGAAAAGAAAGTTACATCACAAGCAGCATGTCACAAATGAGCACTATGGGTAATCCCTATAGGTAGCTAGAGCAAGTGGGAACCTAGAGACCTCGTACCTCGGTGAAACGTGGCTTAGAAGACCACGACCCTCAGAAAACGTGGCTTAGAAGGCCACGACCCTCAGAACATGTGGCTTAGAAGACCACGACCCTCAGAAATCCATATGTTTAGTTAGTGTTGTTGCGTCGATCCTGCTAGACAAACCGGGAAGAACCCCTGCCATGTCATCTAGCGTACTAGTCCTGGTCACCCACCTAGATAGCCGGGTTTCCCATTGTGCCCTATTTCAAATGGTGGTAAGTTTTCTTTATCAAGTAATCAAACAAGTACATTACACTTTCTTATCTAAAACTCATTCAACCTTTCACCACCGCACTCCCTACTTAAGTGCACTCCCCCACTTTACATCACACAATCCCGCACAAGCCTTTACACTAGGCACATATCACCAACCACTCATTAACACTTGCATCACATTTTATTTTCAAATTTGGGGGAATGACTCAAAAGGGGTTTTCTATTTTCGCAAACCAAATATTAAAGTGCCAAACGATCCTCAATAGAGGTGTTTCTATTTCATAAAACATTCTTAAGATGCCAAACATGCCTCATTACATAAAGGGAACACTTTTTAAAATCAACCAGCCAAAAAGGCCTAAAACCTTTGGAAATACACATTACCCATTCAAAACCACTTAAGAAATCATTTTTTCAAGAAAATTCACTTAAGACCACCAGCTTCGAAATACATTTCAATTTTCCAATACAAGGCATAATAGTTTCTAGCAACCGCAATCAGATTCCATAGCATGTGTATATTGCATAGTGTAAAACATATTTTTAAAACAATCAAGCAATTATGAATTTCAAAATAAAAGCTTTGGCATAGGGGACCTACCTCAACATGTCGCTGTTTGAAGACGAACATTCAAACTGATCCTTGTCACACACACGCACATGCATTTATACATATATATATACACCCCTAGGTGCATTTCACATATTCCCTACGCCATGAGGGAATATGCACAATGAGGGAATATCTATATATATGTCTTACCGTATGCATGCACATGCAGCGATCCTCGATACCCGCGACCCAAAATCATCGCAGCGAGGTACAACACACTACACAAATAATTTAATAAAACCATTAAACACTTAAACAATCCCAAAAGTGTTTCAAATTAACACATCAAGGGTTTGCACCAACGACGCGCCGCTTACGTAACTCATAAAACTCATTGAAATTATTAAATGAAAAGCACAAAAACAATTTAACCATTTCCAAAGACCATTTCAAATCGTCACATAAACCGGAGTCAATTTCCAAAACATGCATTCCATTGTTTAAACCATTTACAATTTACATTAGAAATACACAACAACCCGAACATACCAATTTATGCATTTCCCTTTTAAAAACCTACACCCAAGTCCATTTTCACCATAAGTGCCATTGAAAAAGTGATTCACACTGTTTGAAAAACTATGTAAGCCATTTGCACAATTTATAAAACACCTTCAAGAGGCATAACATGTTTTCACACCAAAAAGTATACGCAAATTCAAATTAAGAAACACATTCCAACCCAACGCATATCAAATTCTTTCCAAAAACTAGTTTCGCATCACTTTCACAATGAAATAAGTCGATTGCATAATTTATAAAACATTTCCAAGTTGCACACCAAGGATTAACACATGGACCATACCCAAATTCCCACATATAAGACACTTTATAATTAAAAACCTGTTTGATTTTTATCAAATACCAACTTCGCACCTCGCGAAAAAGTAAACGAACATGTCAAATTAATTAAACAATATAAACACAATAAGAAAAAATTATTTGCATGTGAAACCATCCAATTTCAAGTGAGAAAACTATTTTTAAAACCAAAATCATAATGAACCTTTACTAAAACCAAATCCACACCAAGTAAACATATAAATGAGTATTCCAAATTAACTAAACAAGAGAAACAATTCTTCAAACAACACTTATACGCGGGAACACCTACCTTCGGTGTCGAAACTTCCGAATTTCAGTGTGAAACTTCAATTGCACCATTTTCGCACCAAAAGAAAACAAGGCTGAACCCTAAATCATAAAATCAAACAACAATGCTCAAGATTAGAACCTTAACTTACACCCTAAAAGATGGAAAAGAAAACCGGAACCCCAACATAAAAACAAAATAACGAAAACCCTGGAAAGGTGGAAGAAGTGACCACCCGGAGGCCGCGCCGGAGGTGAGCTGTGCCGGAAAGGGGGTGCGGCGGTCGACGACAACAGTGGGGGGTCGGAGGAGGTCAGGAGGAGGCATAAGAACAGTCTGTGCAGGAGGAGGCCGGGCAAGAGGGGTCGGTGCTGGAAGAGGGAGGAGGCGCGATGAGGGCGGCGACCGGAGAGGTAGGAGGTGCGGCGAGGGCGGCGACCGAAGAGGGAGGAGGCGCGCGGGTCTGGTTGGTGCGAGGAGAGGCCGGAAGGGAGGAGGGATGCCGGCGAAGGAACATGCTACGCAGGAGGAGGCCACGCCGGAAGGGGGGGGGGGCTGCGCGTGGCGGCGGCTGGCCGGGGGAGAGAGCAGCGGGTCGAGAGGGGGGGGGGGGGGGCGTCGGCCGTGAAGGGGAAACGCAGGGGGTGCGCGACGAGGGTAATTGAAAAGGGGAGGGAGTAAGTTAGGGTTAATAATAATAATAATAATGAATAATAATAATAATAATAATAATAATAATAATAATGAATAATAATAATAATAATAATAATAATAATAATAATAATAATAATAAAAGAAAGAAATGAATAACATATAAAATAAGGGGATAATGGAAAAGAGTATAAAATAAATGAAATAATAAAATAATAACAAATGATAATAATAATAATGATAATGTAAACAATTTTATAAATATGTTAATAATTTAATATTCTAAGCTTAATTAAAATATTAACTAAAATAATAATAATAAAATTATTAACTGAGAGCGGACACCGCGCACGGTCTCACGCGTGAGGTCGCGCGCATGGTTGTGTGTCTCAAAAACAACACATTCGATAACGAACAATACCTTAACAAAAATTAGGAACTGTGCAGGGTGCGCATACGCTTGCATGTTCGTATAAAAACGAGATTTTCTTTTAATTTAAAACCGGTTCAAAACACAGTTTAGAAACGAGACCCAAAATAATTAAAATGAAGTAAAGCATCGGGTCGGGGTGTGACACATAAACTGTATGGTAAAAAACCAATATTGACTTCTTCACTAACTCCATATCACCCATGATGCACCCAATGTATCCTACTTCATTATGAGAATAGATAATCATGGTTTTGGGATATAAATCAAAGTACATGACTCATGACATGAATTAATACCAATATCAAGTCTAAGGATCATTACACATGTTTGTATATAAGAATATCCAATGTCAAAAAAACATGTAGAATTCTTAATTGTGGGACAATCATCATAATCCCTTTTCTTGTTTATTAAAAAGTGTAAACTACATGATATGAATTATCATCTACATACTAGTATCAATCACATGACAATAAAACATAATTTGTGTTCCATTATATATTTTTATCCTAATTATTAGATATAATTTTAAGAATATCATCATGTAACTTCAAGGTTATCATCAATAAAAGGAACTACTATGACATTTAAATGTAAGAAATACTCTATGGAAATTATCACATTAATTATATATATAATAATAATCAATACATGATAATAAATTTATTAATATTCAATTATTTTAATGAAAATATTGGTAATCTAAAGTAAAAAGGGAATTGTTTTTAGGGATCTATATATAATAGACTCCCACTTTCACTATATCCAACTACTAATAAATTTTGTTACATTAGTTTTCACAAAAATTCCATGCTTATACTGAGATAATTATTTAGTCGATGGGTCTTCGGTTTTCTATTCTATGAAAAACCTACTTACTACAACCTCACCTCTGTGAGAAAAATACCTCAAGAGATAATACAAGTGATTTATTTTTTTCATCCACTGATGCAACCTTGGATCCTCTAAAATAGGCATCAATTATAAATTATAATAGTACAATGTGATTTGGTATTTACCTCTAGGCACAAAATTAATCTCTTATATGAAGTTATGATTCCACACTACCCCTTTAGCTGCACCAAAAGATGAAATATACATATAATTTACTGTTGAATCATTGAATACAAGCTACTTTGAGCTCTTCTATCTCATAGATCCGCTATTGAGGTATAATACATATCTTAATTATGATTTAAAATCACAAATGATCTATTTTGATTGTGTAATATTTATATACCTCAATGAATATCTTTGTACCTCCTCTATAAACTGGGAACATATCCTTAAAAGGCTTTTGATAGTTTAGGATAACCATGATTTCCATCCAATGGTGGTATCTTGATTTTGTGTGTATCTTACTATCATCATCAATGTGTAGGAAACATCAAGCCTAATATATATAATGTCATACAAGAACGATTATATCAGTAATGTGTATGGGATAATTATCATCCAAACTCTATCTTATTGTGAATGAGGACATTTTTTATAGAGAGACATATACCATGTGATATCAGATATAATCCAATATTAAATTCTTCAACACTAAATCTAATCAGTTCATTGTCAATGTATATACCTTAATATAGTCCAATAATCTTCATTTATCTATCATGGTGGAACTTGATCCCATTAAAGTATGCTGATTCAAATTAGTCCTTTACAGATAAGTATGTATTCAACCACATATTAGCAGACTATAATAATAGTTTCAAATTTACAACCAAAGATATTTCATTAATATATATTATTGGAAAAACAATAACATCCCTAGTAAACCTCTTATAGATACAAGGATAACATTCATTCTTTATAAAAACAAATTCTCTTTTGGATTCATCAAAGTGAATGTTCTATGATTTTGATGATTTATTCATCCCTTAAATGGATCTATGAAATTTAATTACCTTTTTGTCATAATTTAGAGTCATAAACCCCTCGGGTTGTTCAATATATATATCTTTTATATGATCCTGTTAAAAAAATATATTTTTATATCCACTTTCAAAATCTCCGAATGATGGTAAGCTGCTATAGATAATGGAATTCTAATGGATTTCAGCATAAAAACTTGTGAAAATATTTCTTCATAGTGAATGCCTTGAATCCTTTTAAAACATTTTTCAACTAGTCCATCCATATAGGTACTGAGTTTACCTTTTAATTACATTTTATTCTTCAATAAAAATTTGAAATTTTTTTTATATCCACTGAGGGATCTACCAAAATCCATACTTAGTTGTGGTGTATGAAATTAATTTCATAATATATGGATTATTTCTATATAGAGTCCCCTATACCACCTACCGATTCCTTTTTGGACATATGTTTATTATTATCACCAAATAACGAGTCCCTATACTCAGTGGCTAGAAAAAATATCCCTCTAGTTCTATAACCACTCTTGTGCTCCAAGAAAGTACTTGTTTCTTTGGAACATCCACTTCTATAGGGATTTTTGAATCTGTCCGTATTCCATCTATTATGTATCCTCATCCTTGACATCATCAAAGTCTATCACACTCCCAGTATATCTTTAGATATATTCTACCTCCCATTAAAGGTGGGATGTATGTTAATCCTCATTATTTTATCTAAGGGGTTTTTTAGATAATATCCTTTAGTATTCATAGGATAGCCTACAAAGATACACTTAACTCCTCAAAGTGAATTTTTATTACTATAGAGAGTCTTAAATTTCTTTTCAACCTCACAATCATATATGTGATAATTTTAATATACTTATATTTCCAATCTCATATGGAATACCATGTTCTACTTTAGTTGGATCCCAGTGTAGTAAGCAAACTTCTATCTATAATAAATATCCCCAAAAGGATATTGGATGACTTGAATAACTCATCATTGATTTCATGATGTCTAATAAGGTACAATTAATCCTTTCACTTATACTATTCCACTAGAGTGTTCAAGGAGGAGTGAGTTGGAATAATATCCCAATATCCGATAGATAATCAATAAACCCCGTTGGATCAAAATAGTGATGTAGATGCTCAATATACAAGAGGGGGGGGGGGGTGAATTGTACACTTTAAAAATTTCCTTAGAGAAGGAAAAAATATAAGTTTAACAAAGCTAAACTAAGAAAATTTGCAACACCTCTAACACCAATTGAGAATTGGAACTAAAGTTTACAAAATGAGATTCTACCTTAAAGCATATAGAATCTAAACTAATCATAGTACAAGTGTAAGGAAATATAAGAGGGTTATACTTTCCTTACAACAAAAAAGTGCAGCAGAAAAACAAGTAGTAAAACTACAAGTAACAAGATATAAGTCTTTTAACCCAAAGAGAAGGGTATCCAACAACCTTGGATAAAGGTCCCTTGATTTATACTTTCAAGCAAGTCTGTCTTACCCACACCAGGGTAATCCCTCGATATGAAGATCGGAATCTCTGTCTTACTATCCCCGCAAGCCCTCTACTTCAAGGTAGTTGGAACCTCTGTCTTCTTCATCAAGGAAGCCCTTGAACTTCAAGGAAGTCAGAACCTCTGTCTTCATATCCCCGGAAGTCCTCAAATGTAATCACAAACATTCAGAGTCGCACGAAGCAATCTGAACGAGCGGTTCAGTACGCACAAAGCATGAACAGATTCTCTCTCTAGAAATCACCTTAACAGCGTGTGGTCTTTAGATCGATCAACTTCCCTTTTTTCTATGTATTGAGCTCTTTAAAATGAGCTCCTATTTATAGGCTCGGTCGACCCCCTCTCTAACGGTCATATTTTCCTTAAAGTTCGGAGGGACCTGTACACGTGTAACTCAACCAATGGTTAGTTTGAAACAGAATAGACGACATCATTTAATAATAGACCAAGTATAACTGAATGCACGACATCCTTTCGTAATGGAGCATATGTAAGTAAAAGACATACTATGTTCCGCAATGTAAGAAAATTAAAAGTTATGAGTCTAACCAAAATGAAATTCGGAGTCTATGTTAAGAAATGTACGGATTCTGTTTTATAGGAATTTGGAACCTGAAATCTGTAGAAGTCCGGAGTCTGAATTTCTAAGGAAATTCAGAGTCTGGTTTCACTAGGGTTCGGAATCTAAACTTACAGAGTTCAATGTCGAACTGGTAAAAGTTCGGAGTTGAACTACATAAGATTTTGGAGTCGAACTACTTAAGAGTTCGGAGTCGAAATTCATAAGAGTTTGGAGTCGAACTACATAAGAGTTCGGAGTCGAACTATATAAGATTTTGGAGTCGAACTTCATAAGAATTCAGAGTTGAACTACTTAAGAGTTCAGAGTTGAACTACTTAAGAGTTCGGAGTCAAACTTCATAAGAGTTTGGAGTCGAACTTCATAATAGTTCGTTTCCATAATTCAAAGTGGAACTTCATTATAGTTCACATCCAGAATTCGGATCCTAGAAACAGTATTCTCCAATAATTATCATTATATGATTCCGGGATTTTGGTTATGAATCCCTTTTTTGTACTTAAGAAAAATATTGCTATGTATAAGAAAATCTAGGTTAAGGTAAATTTCCTTAAATAAGTAAATTTTACTTTATGGAGGAAACATTTATTTTTTCTTAAGTATAAGGTGTTTGTGATTTTAAAAACAAGAAGCAATGGAAAAGTCATAAGGAAAACCTTATTGACTCAACAAACCCTTGGTTAATATATTTTTCAATCATGTTTGAGATAAGTTTCTTTATCTTACTTGTCATGAACAAGACCAAGTTTTCCCCAAACAAGACACCTGAACTAGTTCATGGAAAGGACTGAAGGGAATCCATGATCCTCAGGGGCTAGTACAAGTTCCTGGGAATTAAATATAAATCATTGGGGATACTTTTTTCCCAATTATCATAAACATGAAATAATGAATAGAACACAATATCTAAGGATGATACATAAATACCCAAACAAAAATAAAACCTAAACAGATCTAGATACAAGATACAAAGAATAAAAAAAACTACAACAAAAATATAACCAAACATTATCTTTGTGTGACCCCTTGGTCATCTTCAACCTTATGAACAACATTCTCCATGGGTGAACCAAAATAAACCTAAAACTAAAATACATCCCGGTTCTACTGATGCTAAGTGGAATAAGTATGGTGTGAGAAAACAAACTTAGTAAGTAAGCACCATATAATTAATACACGCACCTTCCTAAAATAGTCTATAAAAAAAGTTTGAAAATATTGTTATAAAATGGGTTTTTATCATTTAAGAAACAAAACACAACACTCCAAAAATCCATTTTAAAGAAAAACCATGGATTTATTTTAAAATAATTTCCCATTTAAAAATCTAGTTTTGAAAAAAAACCCATGTATAAAAACCAAAATCATGGAAAATGTATAATTGGAGGAATAAAACTAAACATTGGAGTGAAGTTATCCGAAATAAAACAATTCTATGGAACACCCACCATGCCTATTCACCTAAAATGGGAGATCTAGTTCATCTCCTCAATAAATTGATAGTAAATATATCTCAACCTACTAAATTAAATCTAGGATCCCATGAAAATACTATATGGGAAAGTGAGTAGGCCATCACATGCTTAACATTAACCAATGACAACATACATGACTTACCGACTTCGGGAAACCATCCAATTGAAGAATATCCCTAACTGTAGGAATAACATATGGATAACCATACCACAGAACACATTTCATAGGTATCAATAGGGCCTATACATTCTAATAATTTATAACTACTCTCTAAAGGAACATCAAGAAGTACCTATCGAGCCCGGGTACATAAAAATAATCAATAAATTTGGAAAATATTTAAAAAGGTACCAAAATCCTGAGAATTTAAAATCCAAAACCATTTATTATTGAAATAGATTTTTTCTAAAACCATTTCCAAAGTATATGGAGGTCGTTAAAACACAACTTTGAAGGTTCCAAACTGGACTCTCAAGGTACCAAATGGGCCTCTAAAGCAAAATTTAGGATTTTTTTGAAAATTTATTTGAGAGAAATTTAGAAGTGAGAAACCATTTATAAAACATTTAGAAGTGTAAAAATAATTCAATAATGACATGGAAAGAGGAAGTGAAAATGAGATGGGATGTTCAGTAAATTTAAGGTTACAAAATAAGACAACCCATGGAAATTCCATTTATATGAATGAAAACATCTCTATGAACACCATATGCACATATAAATATACTAAAATCACCCTAAAATATATATGGAAATATATAACAACATCATAGGTTTGATCTAATAATCATGAGGAAGAATCACATCAAATAACCAGAGATATCACATAATTAATAACCCATAAAAGTCCAAAAACCCATTCCAACCACACTTACACTTTCTATCAAATTTCATTAAACACAAAAAAGGAAAACATAATTCCAAAATTCACAAACACATTTTAAATTCTACTTGGAATTTAATTAGACACCTAGTATACATATACCTTAAATACGTATAAGCATAATTGTGAGAATCCTTTAAAAAACCCATTTTAAATCAATCAACCAACATATAAAGCTATATAAATTCATTTTAGAAATACAAAAGAATGAATAATACATTTAATGTTCATTTAGGAAATCTTTATCATCACATGGATTGTTTCAAAAAGGAATTGAATGGAAAACCCTACCTCAATAGTGTTCAAATGAAATTAAAAAACAGAAGAGGGGAAAACAAGGCCTTGGATACAAAATGAACATCCTAATATAAAAAGAAACACCCAACATGTGATAAACCTTACTCTATGGTTTTTCTAAGAAGGAAACAGGATAATGAAGAACAAAATGACCAGAGAAAGAAAGAAGGGAAGAGGTAAAAAGGATTGACCAATGAGGAATCCACCAAGAATCAAAGAGGTAAGAACCCAAAATCTAAGTAAGAGTGATGTAGGAGGTCATCCAAGTATCATAAGGGCCTTTCCAAATTAATGGTCAGGACAGGTTTCAATAAATTATTTAATTTAGGAATGAAAAATTTATAAATTCAAGTTTTATGAATTCTGGGAAAGTTTCATGGTTATGCCACATGATTTTTCAAAACATGTACCAACTCTATGCCCCCTACATGAAGAAAAACATACACTTATATGGTTCGGAAAAATGGTTTGTGTGAAAACCATGAAAAATTCCTTTTCTATGCCTTCAAACACCCCACATGGTTTCCACCTAGTTTACTCAAATTGTGTGATAGTCATGCTCCAGGTTTCAGGAAACCAAAGACAACCCCATAGTTACTCCATTATCTCACAAGGTTTGGGTGAAAACCTGAAAATACTATCTAAGAAAAACTGTTGAAGTACAAAATGAACTATAAATTCTATTTTAATTATCCATATAAATGGTTTCTCCTCAAATAATGAACACTAATAATGCACATTGCCAAAAATAAATAAAAATATCTAAAAATCAAAAAATTTAATGGGGAATCAACTCCAAAACCAACAAAAAAATAAAGAACTAGGAAATAAATAAAATAAAATGGAAAACCAATGTTAGGGTTTGAAAATTCTCCCCACGATAAAAACATTTTTCCTTAATAAATCCACCAATCCCAAGATGAGGAACAACAATGAAACCCTAAAACTCAAAAGAAGAATAAATAAAATGAAACCTCCAATATGAAAAAAAAACAATAACAGTAATGGTTTGAAATATACCTAAAATATTCACACCCAAATAGCTAAAAACAATAATAAATATATCAATGGTGGGTCTCCCCAGCATTTAGAAATCAACTACCATGACATCATCCTACAATACAATAATTTCCCAACTATAGAATCTCAAATAGAATGTTGGAGTAAAGTATAATTCAATATTTCCACAAGGCACATTCATCTCCAAAAATGATGAAGATAAAGAATCACCCAAAGTGAAACATATACAAAATATAAGAAAAACAATAAAGAATAAAAAATTATGTAATATATTAATAAGGAAGAGAAAACATGGGAAAACAAAAAATGGGGGGGGGGGTACCTCAAAAGCTTGAAGAGGAAATTTCTCAAGGATCCATAACTGTATTAGATTTATTTTTATACTACCAATTTCCTTCCCCATATAATTTATGAATATTTATCTGTCAAATACACTAATATAAGGTGTTCAGAGTGTTATGATAAGATATCTTTTAATTCCCAAAACGACTACACTAGAAGAAGTTGAGTAAGTGGTCCTTATGATTAGAAGCTAGAACTAGAAAAGCAGAATTTTGGGAATATGATCCTCCATTTTCACCCTTCACTAGATAAAGAACCGTTATTAGCACCAAGATAGATCAAGCTTCCAAACACAATAGGATACCCTCTTGAAACTAGGACACCGATAATCTCCTCATGCTCCAACTTTATAAAAATTAAATTCATGGATGAAATAAATCAATAATTTATCATTGGGTGAAGACCCTAGATAGAGATATGAGATATCCATAGATCGATCATTACCATTTAAAAAGAAAAAAGGAACCAGGTCTTTAAAGTGGTCAACATACCCCTTCACACTATCCATTAGACTTGCTGAATACCCATGATATATTCTACTTTCTTTACTTTCAACACCTTAGGGGTAAACCATTAGATTAAAGTGATCTAAAATATTTCGTAATTTATATCGACTTGTAACAAAGATGGATGAATCACCATCCATGGATAAAAACAAGGTCCCTCAGACAAACCCAAGACAACTCACACCCTCAAGGATTTTGGAGTTTCAAAAGACCTGAAGGCACTTTAAATTTTCTAAAGACACTCTATAGCCTTAAATAAACCTTGATCACTACATGAAATAAGCAATGACCAAGAATAACTTTCCACCACCAATTTACTAGTATTCTAGGCAGAGTAAAAAAATGAGAAGATACTCATCATAAATGTTTAGAAAATTTCTATGAGGCACACACTAAATAACATAGAACAAAAAAAATAAAAAATAAATATAAAAACAACCAAACCCAACCAAAATAACTCCTCAAACCAAGATTCAAGCTCATGAACCAATACCCAAAACAATATAGAAACAAAAAATACTCATTGAAAAACCATGTTTCCATTTAAAATTCAAAACCATTTCACCTCCAAATATAAAACATATTTCAATTACCAGAACTGTTTCCTAATCCAATTTCTTATTTCAATTCCACCTAGAAAAACAATATTCCATAATAACAACTTTTTAAACCCAAAACACACATTTTTTCTTTCAAAACTGCACATTATATTGGGAAAGAATCACCTTTTGATAAAAAACAATTACATGAAATCATTTTCATTTTAATATCCAATCATGACAACCAAAATCATTATAATAACATTACCCACATCAAAACCTATAAATGGGGAAATATTGGTAATGATTGACATGGAAAAATAGTTTAGAAGGCCATGCACTAGGCAATGACCAACCATCAATTGCATATTGAACCATATACTCAAGATCCATATGGTTTGATACTCCATGAAATATCATAGTGTAACACTGGATCACCTCTATATTCATCCCAAAACACAAACACTTATCAAAAAATAGTATAAAATCAAAATATAAAATTAAAGACTCAAAACTAACCATCATTGGTAACTTAAGCCTCATTATGAGTGCTGTTGATCAGGAACTGATCGATGAACTACCTAATAAGTCGCAATTATCCTATATCCAGTATGGAAAACAATTTAAATAATATAGGGAGGCTTTAATAATTTTTTTTTCTGATCCTGCCTAAGTTGTGCCTGAACCGGACACCCATGGGAATCTGTGGAAATGCCTGAAGAGTATCCCTAATCCCTATAGGCTTACAAAATTTTCAAGGCATCAGAGATAAATCATTGTGGATGATTTAACCCAAAGACCATAAACATGGAATAAATCAAATCACACACGAAAAAAAGGATCTAAAAATCATTGAATATAAATAAAACATATACAAATCCAGATAGAATATATAAATAAAAAAATAAAATTACAACCAAATCGAAACCAATCATGATCTCCATGTGATCTCTTGGTCACCTCCAAACTCAAGACCAACCCATTCCATTGACGAAATAGAACAAAAACTTGAACCTAAAAAACAACTTGGGTCTACCAGAACAGATTGTAACACCCAGATATTTTTTATAAAATGTTTCTATTGCTCACATTATATGCAACCATAAGTAGAAACAAACCGCGTAACATTATTAAAATATTATGTGTCTGTTATCGTATAACCATTAGATTAGTGGGTATTAATAGTAATAACTAAATTATAGAAATTATATAGTTTATATTTTTATCAAGTGAATTTATTATTTATCAAATTATTATAATTAAAACAAAAATTATTTTTAAATAAAACTAATTATTTTTATGAAAAAAATGTTTTATGAAAACAATGAATTTGATATAAATATATTAAATTAATTCCTATTGGTAAATTATTATAATGAAATTTATATATTATTTATTTGATAAAAAATTTTAAACATTTTAAAAATACTTTTCTAAGAATAGGATAATAATAAATCCATTTTTATGCTTAAAAATATATTTTTCCTAAAATTTAGTTTTGGTCACATTTTGCGCACTTAATATAAAATTAATTTCATCAATTTATAGGTATTGAATTAGATAAAATTAATTAAATATTTATAATTAGGAGGTTCAAATTTTTTAATTAATCTCTTTTTTTGGTCAATATTAATTGTATCCATGGTAAAATTTATTACCTCGATAAATAGTAAATCAGGTTAATCTCGAACAAAACTAAGTGATAATGACATAATTATTCATCAAAATTATTACTATATTATTTAAATTAAACACTTAACACCTAAGGTTATATATTTAGTTATTTAATCGGCAATGTTTCTTGAAAATTGATAAGATATCTTTTAAACCAAAGGAAGTGACATAATGTCACTCTCTTATTTTTAAAATCCACTTATGTGTTCACATAAGGTATTTTTTTATGAATTAATAATAATATTAATTTTGTGTATAATAAAATTATATTCATGATGTAATTTATTTAAAATATTTATTAAATTATCTTAAATACTTACATAATGCTGATGTAGTAATTATTCAATTAATCTAAAAAATCAAATAAATGATAATAAAAATATTAAAATAATTGTAATTTGAGTTGATTAAGTTGGTCTAAAAATTTTATAGATGACCATGACATGTAGGGTATGTATTAAAGAAATTAGTTCTAATTCTATGTTCTTTTTTGATGTTATTAATGTTTATGAAATGAATAGTTTCAAAATTGTCAATAATGATGCCTTATGAAAACAATATTTTATTAAATTATTTAAAATATTTAAAAAATTAAATAAGGATGAAGGGGATAAAATATGTTTTAAAATTCAATCCATTATCCATTTATGAGTAAAGAGTAACCTTATATTTAGAATTATAACCTTTTAAGGGTAAAAACTATGTTACTTTGGTCAATGTAAAAATAGGTTAATTTAGGAGTTAGATAAAAATATAATGTTTAAAATTACAATTAAACTAGTCTAAATTTTATTAGTTAATGATATTTCAACCATAGAATACCCTATATTATAATTTATAAAAATTTGGAAGTATATGTCTCTAAAATACACAATTTTTTTTTAATTTTTTAATAAATTCCATAAGTTCCTCTCATATAAACTATAATGGGAAACCTCCTCCGTTACTTTATTACATCACATTGATACTTCTAACTCAACCAAACTATACAAAATTCTCTTCTACACTTCAAAATCCACATTCTTTATGCGCTTTTCTTCGAAAAAGACAAACCCTAGAGACCTTTATAATTGATATAAAGGATTAGTTTTGAAGAAGAGGAGGTCTGAACAAGGATAAGGAAATTTGAGACTTGAGGTAATGGTTATTTAAAAATCTCAGCCTTATTAGGTATTTATTTTGAACTCACTTTTGGGAAATATTTCTATTCTATGTCCATTTTTATAAAATTGCTTTCAAAAATGTTTTTACTATTTTCCTAATATTGTTTAAAATTATTTTTACCCATGTATGGATTTTCAAAAACTGTGTTGAAAAGAATCTTTTTTATTTTCTTAATAGGGTTATTTGTGACTTTTCTAAAAAAATAAATAAGAAAAGTTTTTTTATCTCATATGGAATTTGTAGATTTTCCTGCCTTCTTGACTCCTCAATTATTTGAAGCTTGCGTTACAAAATTAAACTTTTATTTTAAAAGTAAATGTTCTAATTTATAAGTGAATAGATTTTTAAAAAGAGAAATTGTTTTAAAATAGAAAGGATATTTTATTTTGGAATTATTCCACGTGATATTTAAAAATAATTATCAATCTAAGATGGCAT
This sequence comes from Viscum album, assembly GCA_963277665.1. Lineage (NCBI taxonomy): Eukaryota > Viridiplantae > Streptophyta > Magnoliopsida > Santalales > Viscaceae > Viscum > Viscum album. Next base: position 1,840,787,426 of record OY728132.1, on the reverse strand, counting down.
ACCTTGATATTAGTTATACTTTACTGGGGATATGATTCAAGTATACCATCATTTTTCTTTCTCTAGATGGTTAATGTTTATATTTATGAAATTTTTAGGAATCCCATTTATCTTTCCTCAGTTATACTATGTTGAATTAATGAATTGTTTATGAAACCCATTTTATTTACATGGGTTATGATTTGGTGATATGATGAATGTTTTATGATATTTAATTACACACAAGTATGGATTTTATTATTAAATTGGCGGGACCTATATCTCCCTCCAATTCAATGGGAAAATCTTTTATATATCATAAGATGACAATGGGTAAAAAATAGATGGGCTTTATCTACCATTTGAAATAAGTGTGTCCTGATCCGTTATGGGAAACATGTATGTACCAATCCACTATGGGAAAAGGTGCATTCTGCTCCACAATGGGAGAGAGGTGATAAGTCCAGATCAACTATGTTGATGGTCTTGGTATTTAACCTTGACCTATGAAGTAAGTTTATATATATACAATGGTTCCACAATTTTAGGACATGAGTTATGGTGAATCATTTGTTTATGAGGATTTATCATTCTTATTATAAGGCCCCAGCCTTAAACCTTACTTAATCTTGAGTTATTACAAGATTACACATTGAGGATCTTTTCAGGTTTAGAGTTTTAGAGAATTAGATCATGAAACTTGCATTACATTCCACATTTAAACAAAGTGGTTACATAAAAGACAGTATTCATTATTCCCATCAACGGAAACATATTTAAAATAAAACATGGATTCTTTCTTGACACATCCTTGACACTATCATCACATCATGTACCCTTCCCTTAACCTGTGAATTTTTTTTCAAAAACTTGGGATGAGCATAAAAAGATCAGTAAGGGATATAAAAATATGGAAAGGAAACATGAGTACATGTATACATAAGAATGAAAACTGTTAGTTTTTCAAACATCAAGTAAACCATGTATACTCTATCAAAGTAATACCTTCACCTTCATGAAGTAGTAAAAACTCTTCACGGAATAAAGTATCATTACTTACCTTTTTGTAACCAAAGGATTACCATAAAACCCACATAAAGAACACATAACATATATAAAGGTAACTTGGGACATAAAAATACTTAAGTGGAATAACCATACGGTCGACTTCCACACATATCACTTAATGGAATAGTCATACGGCCAATTTCCATACATACTTAATGGAATAGCCATACGGCCGACTTCCATACATACTTAATGGAATAGCCATACGTCTGAATTCCATACCCAATGCATTGGAGGTTATAATGTAACCACCCATCCTGGTATTCACAGCACCACCCGTCATATGGTTTATAATGTAACCACCCGTTAAAATGTCCAAGTACCAATATAAAATCATAAAACATAAAACCAATATAAAGGAATGAAAACATTTCCACATTTCAATCACAATATATCATAAATATATTGACATAATAGAATACTTTATAAAAAACATTTTCAATACCAAAATACATAAAAAAGTATATGGTATTTATTTTATTTTAAAAACATTACGGCTTGTTGAGGAAGCCAAAGACCAAAAAATACTCGCGGTGGCGGAAAAGTTCGTTGTCACCGCGTACGTTAAAAAACATTCCTTTTTGTCTTTTAGTAAAACTCTTCATAGAAAAAGATTCCTTTTGTATAAAAGTAAAAGTCAAAGGGGTGTATACACCGTATAAAAGAATGTTGTGTGTAAAACGAAATATGCCTCAATGAAAGGAGATTGAGACGAAGTACCTTACAAAGACGGTATCCTTGGTTTAAGGATAAATCAATTACATAATTATGTGTGACAAAAGAATACACCAAATATAAGTGGATATTAAGTGTAAAATAATCAAAGGTCATTCACACATATTAAAAGGATGACATATTCAATAACTATATGTTGAACCCAAAGAAATCGAAATTGGGTTAAGAAGTTCCCTTGACAGCCTAACGGCGTCACATCAAAATGAGTTGATGAGAGATAAAAAGTGTATCTCATCACTTGGACATAAAATTTACATCAATAAGGATATATGATAACATATCCCAACATAACAATATGTAAATTAAAAGACTCAACAAAAGAAGTCTTTAAAAAAAAGGAGGGTGAAAGGTTCCCTTACCGACTAAGGTATCTTTCAAAACATACACCCCATGAAAGAAGGAAAATAGATCATTGATGTAAATACTCATAAACGAAATTATATTACACAAATAGTAGAATAATGGGCAGTACATACACCACTCAAAGGAAATTGTGGCAAATGTAGCATAAATCTCACGGGAATAAAAGTGAGATGAAAAATCCCTTTCGAAAACTCGGCAGCCTAACGACGCCACATAAAACTTCCAAAATGGATTGATGAGAGAGAATAGGGTCTCTCATCATATGAACAATAAAAATTACAATAAGAGTAATATAAGAACATCCCAATAACAAGAAAGATGATCTTTAAAAGGAATGACATAAAAGAGCATACTTAAAAAGAAAGAGAGGAGTAGGATCCCTTACCTCGGGTCCGACTTGACTCGACCGTTCTTTAACATCCTGAATAATAAACCTGAGTTAATATCTACTTGATTAAGAACCTTTTTCAAGTTCATTATTCCTTTTATACCATGTTATGAACATCATGTAATCATTTAAGTTAATAATGTTCATTTTGTCGGTATTTGGTTCTTAATTCAAAAATAGACTTCTTACACTTACATGTTGTTAATTTGGTCAAAGTTTCGTTATATCCAGAATGATATTAATGATTTGGATAACATATATATCATATATATTCATCATATACATTTATTTATAATATTACATCACATTTAGAGGTAAGAAATGAAATGCACCGTTCATGGAGACGGTAAGCCGTACGTACGCATGAACGCTACTTCCATTTCTATTTCGTATTTTCTGGAATGATATAATAATGATATAAGAGTATATTATAATTCCAATATATTAACATATATAATATCATTAACTTTATCCTTTACACATCCCACATATGGTATTAACGAATCAAATCACTTTCAGGGGGCGGTAGTCCGCACTTCCTAAAATGAAGATATCTTGTTTACCCATAATGGAAACAATAATGGAATGCCATAAATGAAAAAATACAGAAGCTTAAGGAAATAATAAACATATTATATATCATATATAAAAATAGTTACATCATAATGGCCACCTTCGAAGGTGTTAAATGAGTATTGAACAATCATCGTTTCGGGAGGCAGAATTTCACCATTCACGGAAACCGTATGTTCTTTAACCATTTGATGTAGTTGTGTGAGAGTGTAGCTCGAATAAATCTTATAACAACATCCTAGTATATTGAAGATACTGTTGTGGTTACAAAAGAAGTAAATAAAAAGAGTTTAGGGGGTTGGAGAAGCAAAATAAAACAAATGAAAATGAGAGAATGAATTACCTTTAAAAGTGTAACTCCTTTTGATTTGAGCCTAAAGGCTTCCTTTGAAAGGATTATGCCCAAAGGGAATCCTCTAGGATGAGGAGAGGGATGTGGAGAGAGTAAATGGGAAGGGTATGGCCGAGCCAAAGGCTTGAGGAGTGTGTGAAATGAGGTAGAGGTGGGGGCCTTTTATAAGAGGAGAGGAGGGGCACTTTTGGAAATCATGAAACTATTATTTTATTTTCAAAAGTGTTTTGAATTTCTAAGGTCCCACATTGATATAATTCAAAGATAAGATGATAAGGCTTCGAAATATTTCCATCCAATAGTTTTTGGACATGTGTAGGTTTTAGATATTACATTATCTTTCCATTTTATTTAAATCGTTAAATAATGAGGTCATTGCTGCATCATCATGATGTCATAAATAATTTAATTTATTTAAAGTCTAAAAATTATAAAAAAAATACTATGATGTAGGAAATCTTTTTATATTTCCAAATAGTATTTATAGGAAAAAATATGATTAGTATAACCCCTTCTAAAAATTGTTTTAGTAAAACAATTTATGTTGGTGTCATTTTCACCTTTATTAAAAAAAGGCATTAAAGTCATTATCTCACCCAAGAGGCTCCATAGGGTCCCCTAAATCGACCCATGGGTTGTCTTGGTCGTCCATGACTCATCCAATAGGGGTAGGACAAGTGTCATGGTGTTTTCATATTTTTATAATATCATTTTTACCTTAAATTACACTAATTTCCTCTAATCACGATTAATGAAAAAAAGTTACTATTCACCAAAAAATTATTTTCATCCCATTGAACCACATTTTACATACTAATGAAAACCATGTATGTAGGATTTTCAAAATTCAATACACATTAGTGGTAAACTTTCATTTAACTGAAAAATCAGTTTGCTTGATTACCACTTAGTGGTTTCACTATTCATCAAAAATTGGAGTTTTTTCAGAAAATTACCAAAAATTCACCATAAGATATATTTGATATTCCGAATTAAAAAATGAAGTCTATTTTACAAAATTCAAAACATATAAGTCACATTAATTAATTTAATAATTAATTCACGCTGTCAGAGCAAATAGCGTGTTTTTATAAAACAATAAGTATCAAAAGATTGGCACTAGTTTAAGTCTAATTTCAAAGTGAAATTGATTCCAATGACCACCATTGGATTAAATGGTAAAAATATATTCAGATTACACATTAAGACCAATTCAAACGATAATCTAATCATATAAATAAATTAGATTAAAAAGTGGTTTTGAATTTAAAATACAACATTTTACACTATTCATTAAAAAAATGAACTTTATCAGAAAGATACCAAAAATTTACACAAAGTAAATTTTAATGTCCCGATTCTCAAGAAGAGTTTTATTTGGTCCAATATAATGTATAAGATTTAACAAAACTATATTTAATGATGGTTCGCCATCAAAAGGCGATAAGTGTACCTTTAGTGAAAACTAGGGCATATACGCCTAAAAGTGAATTCTTTCCGTATTTTAAGCCTTTATCTTTTATTGGATAAATGTAAAAACATTTAAAAACATATATAATCATATTTTATTTATTTCTATCCATTCCCGCAAATACAATGGCTACATGTTAACTGCCATTTAAAATAATATTATTTTATTATTAGAGTGCAACATAAGATTCCCAAGAAAATCGTTGTTGCGTGTTGGGTACGCCATCGAGCATAGCATCCCATTTAAAGTCATATTAATATTTTATTCACAAATATGGATAAATATGAAAATGTCATATTCTTTATTTACCTGGGGTGTTACATCCTTCCCCCCTTTTGGGAATTGCATCCTCGCAATTTTAAAATTGGGCTTGGAAACATCCTTGAAAGTCCCACATCGGAAGAAGAGTCGGTAAAACAATCACTTCAAAATAAAGAAAGATAAGTACAAAGGTCACCCGAGTTAACCCATACTAGGATTCCAAGTATGAAAACATGGACATGGAGGAGAAAACATAGGGTCATGTTCTCATGAAGAGTTATAGAAAACATGTTTAGGAGAAAGTTAACCATGAGAAAATCACAAACTTGTGATGGGTTAAACGGTATTCGATTCCCCAGTAGGAAAAGTTAATAGACAACATTTTTTTTAAAGATACTTTTTATTGGGGAATTTATTCATAAGGAAACATAATCACTTATCATGTTGACTTTCAACTTTTACTAGATTCCTTAATCAAACTCATATTTTTTTTCCAAAAGACGAGTTTTTAGTGAGACTTGTTCGCATTAAGAGTACTATAATAAACTTATAGAGAATCAACTAATCCTCCAAAGAGAACTATATAATTCCCATGTCATTAGGCTTTAACCAAAACCAAAACCAAAAAGGTTAGTACAAGGTCAGATAATCCAAAAAAAGATAACCCTTTAAAAAGAAAAATCTATGCTTAATCTCCAAAATTTGTCCAACAAAACCCAAAGTTCAACGAGGACCATCCGATAAACAATTTGTCCATAAAATTCTTCAAATTAAACCAATATAAGATTGAAACCCAAATATTTGAAGGATTTAGTCACATAGTCTTGCAAGTTAAATCGTAACATTTATCTCCAAACAACATTAGTTGCTCCTAAAGTCTCGTATTGAAAAGTAATTAACCTAATCACATATCCTCCATGATAGGTTAATCATTTTCATAAATATCCCAAAATCAACTTACTCTAAATTCATAAAATCATATAACTAAAAAGAATCAGTCAAACTAACCAGGGACTTCACGTAGTCCAGTGGTAGGCGATAAATACCAGTCGCACTTTGGTTGTGGGTTCGATTCCCACAGCTTTGTCCGACGCGACGGGTAGTCACACGGTCTGCGTGTTTTCCTTTTTCCAAAACTATATAATTCTTAAAACATTACCCAAAATGAGATAAAATCATCAAAGATGATCATAACATATTTTATCCCCAAGTTTATCTCATGCCTTTCACTTTCCATCATAACATATAATAACCCATAATTTCCTCAAAAGTAAGGATCATATAAACTCTAATGGTTACCTTTATAATTATTACCTGAACTTCCACATCGATTGGTCATCTCGTACATGATGCATTACAGAACATACCAAGGTTCAAGTGGATGATCATGACTCCTTGATAGTTGGTTTAGAACAACCATGAGTTTCCTCATTGAATACCCCATTTCATCCAGTCTCTTAATCGGAGAACAACCACAATTTCCTTCAAACCTATTGTCACTTTAGTGCCTGCTAGATCCATCCATTCACTAAAAACAGAAAGGTCAGTGTGAGTATATCAACAAAACCATCATGTACTAATGAGTAAGATAAACACTAATATATAATTACTCATTTACTTTGTCCAAAACTAGGACTCTTTCTGAAATCCTAACCATTATGGTAATGTCACTTATGCTTAAAGAATACCCTAACCTCTAAAGTTATCTAAACCGACCTTTGATACCAACTATAAGGCCCCAGCCTTAAACCTTACTTAATCTTGAGTTATTACAAGATTACACATTGAGAATCTTTTCAGGTTTAGAGTTTTAGAGAATTAGATCATGAAACTTGCATTACATTCCACATTTAAACAAAGTGGTTACATAAAAGACAGTATTCATTCTTCCCATCAACGAAAACATATTTAAAATAAATCATGGATTCTTTCTTGACACATCCTTGACACTATCATCACATCATTCACCCTTACCTTGACCTGTAAAAAAATTTCAAAAACTTGGGATGAGCATAAAAAGCTCAGTAAGGGATATAAAAATATGGAAAGGAAACATGAGTACATGTATACATAAGAATGAAAACTGTTAGTTTTTCAAACATCAAGTAAACCATGTATACTCTATCAAAGTAATACCTTCACCTTCATGAAGTAGTAAAAACTCTTCACGGAATAAAGTATCATTACTTACCTTTTTATAACCAAAGGATTACCATAAAACCCACATAAATAACACATAACATATATAAAGGTAACTTGGGACATAAACATACTTAAGTGGAATAACCATACGGTCGAATTCCACACATATCACTTAATGGAATAGTCATACGACCAATTTCCATACATACTTAATGGAATAGCCATACGACCGACTTCCATACATACTTAATGGAATAGCCATACGGCCGACTTCCATACCCAATGCATTGGAGGTTATAACGTAACCACCCGTCCTGGTATTCACGGCATCACCCGTCATATGGTTTATAATGTAACCACCCGTTAAAATGTCCAAGTACCAATATAAAATCATAAAACATAAAACCAATATAAAGGAATGATAACATTTCCACATTACAATCACAATATATCATAAATATATTGACATAATAGAATCCTTTATAAAAACATTTTCAATACCAAAATACATAAAAAAGTATATGGTATTTATTTTATTTTAAAAACATTATGGCTTGTTGAGGAAGCCAAAGACCAAATAATACTCGCGGCGGCGGAAAAGGTCATTGTCACCGCGTACGTTAAAAAAACATTCCTTTTTGTTGTTTAGTAAAATGCTTCATATAAAAAGATTCCTTTTGTATAAAAGTAAAAGTCAAAGGGGTTTATACACCGTATAAAATAATGTTGTGTATAAAACGAAATATGCCTCAATGAAAGGAGATTGAGACGAAGTCCCTTACAAAGACGGTATCCTTGGTTTAAGGATAAATAAATTACATAATTATGTGTGAAAAATGAATACACCAAATATAAGTGGATATTAAGTGTAAAATAATCAAAGGTCATTCACACATATTCAAAGGATGACATATTCAATAACTACATGTTGAACCCAAAGAAATCGAAATTGGGTTAAGAAGTTCCCTTGACAGCCTAACGGCGTCACATCAAAATGAGTTGATGAGAGATAAAAAGTGTATCTCATCACTTGGACATAAAATTTAAATCAATAAGGATATATGAGAACATATCCCAACATAACAATATGTAAATTAAAAGACCCAACAAAAGAAGTATTTTAAAAAAAAGGAGGGTGAAAGGTTCCCTTGCCGACTTGGGTATCTTTCAAAACATAAACCCCATGAAAGAAGGACAATAGATCATTGATTTAAATACTCATAAACGAAAGTATATTACACAAAGAGTAGAATAATGGGCAGTACATACACCACTCAAAGGAAATTGGGGAAAATGTAGCATAAATCTCACGGGAATAAAAGTGAGATGAAAAATCCCTTACGAAAACTCGGCAGCCTAACGGCGCCACATAAAACTTCCAAAATGGATTGATGAGAGAAAATAGGGTCTCTCATCATATTAATAATAAAAATTACAGTAAGAGTAATATAAGAACATCCCAATAACAAGAAAGATGATCTTTAAAAGGAATGACATAAAAGAGCATACTTAAAAAGAAAGAGAGGAGTAGGATCCCTTACCTCGGGTCCGACTTGACTCGATCGTTCTTTAACATCCTGAATAATAAACTTGAGTTAATATATACTTGCTTAAGAACCTTTTTCAAGTTCATTATTCCTTTTATACCATGTTATGAACATCATGTAATCATTTAAGTTAATAATTTTCATTTTGTCGGTATTTGGTTCTTAAGTCAAAAATAGACTTCTTACCCTTACATGTTGTTAATTTGGTCAAAGTTTCGTTATATCCAGAATTATATTAATGTTTTGGATAACATATATATCATATATATTCATCATATACATGTATTTATAATATTACATCACATTTAGAGGTAAGAAATGAAATGCACTGTTCATGGAGACGGTAAGCCGTACGTACGCATGAACGCTACTTCCATTTCTATTTTGTATTTTCTGTAATGGAATCATAATGATATAAGAGTATATTATAATTCCAGTATATTAACATATATAATATAATTAACTTTATCCTTTACACATCCTACATATGGTATTAACGAATTAAATCACTTTCAGGGGGCGGTAGTCCGCACTTCCTAAAATGAAGATATCGTGTTTACCCATAATGGAAACAATAATGGTATGCCATAAATGAAAAAATACAGAAGCTTTAAGAAAGAATAAACATATTATATATCATATATAAAAATATTTACATCATAATGGCCACCTTTGAAGGTGTTAAATGAGTATTGAACAATCATCGTTTCGGGAGGCAGAATTTCGCCATTCACGGAAACCGTATGTTATTTAACCATTTGATGTAGTTGTGTGAGAGTGTAGATCGAATAAATCTTATAAAAACATCCTAGTATATTTAAGATAATGGTTTTGTTACAAAATAAGTAAATAAAAAGAGTTTAGGGGGTTGGAGAAGCAAAATAAAACAAATGAACATGAGAGAATGAATTACCTTTAAAAGTGTAACTCCTTTTGATTTGAGCCTAAAGGCCTCCTTTGAAGGGATTCTGCCCAAAGGGAATCCTCTAGGATGAGGAGATGGATGTGGAGAGAGTAAATGGTCAGTGTATGGCCGAGCCAAAGGCTTGAGGAGTGTGTGAAATGAGGTAGAGGTGGGGGCCTTTTATAAGAGGAGAGGAGGGGCACTTTTGGAAATCATGAAACTATTATTTTATTTTCAAAAGTGTTTCGAATTTCTAAGGTCCCACATTGATATAATTCAAAGATAAGATGATAAGGCTTCGAAATATTTCCATCCAATAGGTTTTGGACATGTGTAGGTTTTAGATATTACATTATCTTTCCATTTTATTTAAATCATTAAATAATGAGGTCATCGCTGCATTATCATGATGTCATAAATAATTTAATTTATTTAAAGTCTAAAAATTATAAAAAAAATACTATGATGTAGGAAATCTTTTTATATTTCCAAATAGTATTTATATACAAAAATATTATTAGTATAACCCCTTCTAAAAATTGTTTTAGTAAAACAATTTATGTTGGTGTCATTTTCACCTTTATTAAAAAAAGGCATTAAAGTCATTATCTCACCCAAGAGGCTCCATAGGGTCCCCTAAATCGACCCATGGGTTGTCTTGGTCGGCCATGACTCATCCAATAGGGGTAGGACAAGTGTCATGGTGTTTTCATATTTTTTATAATATCATTTTTACCTTAAATTACACAAATTACCTCTAATCGCGATTAATGAAAAAAAAGTTACTATTCACCAAAAAATTATTTTTATCCCATCGAACCACATTTTACATACTAATGAAAACCAGGTATGTCGGATTTTCAAAATTCAATACACATTAGTGGTAAACTTTCATTGAACTGAAAAATCAGTTTGCTTGATTACCACTTAGTGGTTTCACTATTCATCAAAAATTGGAGTTTTTCAGAAAATTACCAAAAATTCACCCTAAGCTATATTTGATATTCCTAATTAAAAAATGAAGTCTATTTTACAAAATTCAAAACATATAAGTCACATTAATTAATTCAATAATTAATTCACGCTGTCAGAGCAAATAACGTGTTTTTATAAAACAATAAGTATCAAAAGATTGGCACCAGTTTAAGTCTAATTTCAAAGTGAAATTGATTCCAATGACCACCATTGGATTAAATGGTAAAAATATATTCAGATTACACAATAAGACCAATTCAAAAGATAATCTAATCATATATATAAAATAGATTAAAAATAGGTTTTGAATTTAAAATACAATATTTTACAGTATTCATTAAAAAAATGAACTTTATCAGAAAGATACCAAAAATTTACACAAAGTAAATTTTGATGTCCCAATTCTCAAGAAGAGTTTTATTTGGTCCAATAGAATGTATAAGATTTAACAAAACTATATTTAATGACGGTTCACCATCAAAAGGCGATAAGTGAACCTTTAGTGAAAACTAGGGCATATACGCCTAAAAGTGAATTCTTTCCGTATTTTAAGCCTTTATCTTTTATTGGATAAATGTAAAAACATTTAAAAACATATATAATAATATTTTAGTTATTTCTATCCATTCCCGCCAATACAACGACTACATGTTAACTGCCATTTAAAATAATATTATTTTATTATTAGAGTGCAACATAAGATTCCCAAGAAAATCGTTGTTGCGTGTTGGGTATGACATCGAGCATAGCATCCCCTTTAAAGTCATATTAATATTTTATTCACAAATATGGATAAATATGAAAATGTCATATTCTTTATTTACCTGGGGTGTTACACTTATGGCACATGTTTTTTATAAATGATAACATTTAATGACATAACTCATGTTTATGATCCATGAAAGGTTGGGTATGGGATTCATAAGTTATATTCATTATCATATAGCCTTATTATCATTTTATTATTTCATATGATCATAGATTGCTATATCCTATGTCTACACACAATAATCATATGAACTCAACCTTTCTTCTGTTTTATTTCCCAGGTTATGAAGAACGGTTTAGTTAGGGTATTACTAAAAAGAGTACCATGTGATAAGATATTTGTGGGATACATTAAAGATATTTCATGAAATAAGAAGATCGTATTTATAGTCTCTAAAGAAACTAAAATATTTCAGTCCTTGGGCATGTGATTATGAAATAAATTGAATATTCAAATAAAAATATGTGATATTTATATTTGAAAATCCTAGGTTGTTACAATTGGTATCATAGTAAAGGTTTAGTCAATATTTATAGATTAGGATTAGAAAAAACTAAGTGATATCCCTTTGTATATGCCCAATTATATGACTAGGGATCTTTCTTGTGATATATCTACTGGTATGTATAAGTATAATTCAAAGTATAGACAAATATCATGGAATTTTGGTGAAGGACATAGCAAGGGGTTTCCATGAAATTAAACCTCTATCTAGATACTACAAGTGGATGTGGATCTATCATAGAGGTACCTAAGGGTAATAAATAAAAAATGGTGCATTGATTATAGACTCTATCATTACCTAGTGCATGGAAACATGCATTTCTACACACATGGTTTTATACTCTCAAGGGATATGCTTGGAAAATTCACAAACTCCTTAAGATCCATAATGAAAGATTTAAATAATTACCTTGAATGTAATAGGTTAATCTAAAGGTGTCAAATATAGAAAAGAATGTGTCATGATTTAGAAATCCTATAAATGGGTTTTTCATGATTATGTGCTTTTCAAATATGATTTTTTTCTCACACTATTATTTTGGTTTTAGTTAATGGATTCAACTTGAAGGAAAATTGTTAATGTTGAGTGTGAAAAATAATGAAATGATATTTCCCCTGAGAAACCAAATGTTATGGGAACTAGAATGTATAATCTTGCAGCTTTGCTCACAAAACAATCTTATTATATAAATCATTCCAAGTTTCCAAATGATAAAAGGATAGAACAATAAACTATTAAATATTTCATAAGGAAACATACACCTTCTTTTTTAGATATTATGATCCATTAGTGGATGAGTGACTAATCAACACTGTTGAGATCATAATTTCTATTCTTTAATTATCCAGACATAGAAAATTTATCCTAGCTATTTATTGTTTGAAAATTGAAGTAGATTAATGGTGGAAGATTATTAAGGACACAAGAGAACATGAACAAGTTTAATCTATGGAATCAGAATAGCTTAATAGGATATTTATCAGTACGTACTTCCCATATATTCTATGAAAAAATATAGAGCATGAATTCCTTGATCTTAAGAAGAATTATGTTGAATATTTTGGTACCTATGAAGCTAATTTTAAAAGTCTTTAATGTCATAATTTTGGTTTAATCATCAGACATGAAATAAAAATTGATTGATTATTCGAAAGACTAAAACCATGTGTTCAAATGGCCTTGGCTATTAGAGACTTTAGTATCTATGAATTGTTTTTTGATGTGAACAGAATGTAGAAATGGAAATTGGATATCCACCATATTCATATGTTTTTAACAATAAAAGAAAGATTTTTTCTCATAAAACTCAAATAATGGAATGAAATTCCACCCTAAAAATGTGGGAAGAAGCATCAATAGAATTTCATAAATCGAATCAGAGGCACTTTAAATTTGGAAATGTGGGTCATAATTCCTGTGAATTTTGAAATGCGATTAATGGACCATTTAATGCAATGGTAGATAATAGGAGGATAACTAATTTACTACCCACACTCTTGTGTTACAAGTGTAGGTGGTTTGGTCATTATGTGCATCAATTCCCCAATTTAAGGGATAATGTGGACGATAAGACACAAAAACATATAAAGACAAAGGAAAAATGGAAAGTGTATGAAATCCCAATGGATGATGTGAATCATGATAATTAGGGAACACTTATCCTCCCATCCTTAATTGAGAGTTTAATGTTTAGTTTTATATAATTTAAACCTATGAAAATCTTAATGATCATACTTTATTGAAATTTCATTCGATTATATCCCTCTATACAGATTATGTAATAATGAAATGACATTTTATATTCTATCAGTAAAAGGATGAATTCAAGCTTCTAATGAAAATGTTTTTAATAAGATAGGATATTATATAAGTAATAAAGGATTAATTAAATTTTGTATGTGTATATGTCTCCATGTAAGATCAACTTAAGAGTTATGGATACCATTATGGATTTATGATTTTAAGGCTGATAAAAATTTCAAAGTCATTATCACCCCTTCTGAGGTTTTATGTCAGGGGATTTTTTGACTATTAAGAATATTTTAGGAGACATTTATAGACATAAAACTATTTGTTTTTGTATATATTTTAGTGGAAAATTAATTTAAGGAGAAACACCTTTAAAAATTCTATAAAAATGATTAAATGTATTGGTACCCTTTAGGATTTACCTTATCTTCAATGTTGAGGTAATAATGAGTTATAATCGATAATATTACAAAGTTAGTAAAATTTTATTCTATTAGAAAAGATTTATCTCTCGATCCTTTTAGTAGAATATATATTAAAGAATTGGTAAGGTTTCATGGATTACCAAATTCAATTGTATATGTTTGGGATTTGGATTTCACCTTGAAGTTACGGTGAGGTCTTTAGTAGGATATGGATATTGATTTATGTTTTAGCACAAATTATCACCCTTAGGAATATGATTAGCCTGAGAGGACCATTAAAATTATATAGGAAATGTTGTCAAATTTGTCTATGTATTTGAAAGGTGGTTGGGATCAACACATTCCTTTGGTAGAATTTTATTACAAAAATAGATTTCACCCCAACATTCTGAAGGATCCTTATGAATACCACTATGGTACGAAGTAAATAACTCCATGATTATGGAATGAAGTTAGGGAAATAATTTCACTAGGACATGACCTAGATGTGAAAATGGAAGAGAATGCTATATCTATTCATCAAAACATAATAAAAGCTAACAGTTGAAAAAAAGTTATGCTGATAATCTTTGCAAAGATATGAATTCTGATGTGGGTGAAAAGGTATTCCTTTGAATATATCCCTAGAAGAGAGTGATTTTATTTGGAATTAAATTCAATATAATCCCTAGGTATATCGTTCCTTTTGAAATACTTGATCATATCATGATGATAGCTTATCGATTGGTGCTTCCACCAAATCTCACCCATGTCCATGAGGTGTTCCATGCAACTCTCTCAAGTAAGTAAAAACACGATCCTACAGTTATAATAAAATCCTAAGCAGTACCAACTATGAATGATATTTCTTATTAAGAATAACCATTGTAGATTTTTGACCATAGAGAGATATTTCTATGAAACAAGACCACTTGTATGGTTAAAGTTTTGTGGAAAAACCATCAATTTGAGGAAGCTATGTGGGAACTTGAGAATGGGTTGTGGTAGAGGTATCCTCATTTTTTATCTGAGAAATGAATTTCAAGGGTGAAATTTATTTTAATGGTGGTGGAATGTAGCACCATGATATTTTTATGA
The DNA here is from genome assembly GCA_963277665.1 of Viscum album. NCBI lineage: Eukaryota > Viridiplantae > Streptophyta > Magnoliopsida > Santalales > Viscaceae > Viscum > Viscum album. The sequence goes on along the minus strand of OY728132.1, from coordinate 1,840,772,143 downwards.
AATATTTCTCTAGGTTGTGTTTCACTCAATAATGATGTTAAATAAACAACATAATATTATTAAAATATTATGCGTTCATTATCACACAATAATTAGATTAGAGAGTATGAATAGTAATAAATAATTTTCCAAAAATAAATGTTATATATATTTATAATTTAAATTCAATAGTTATCAAATAATTAGAATTAAAAATAAAAACTATTTTAAAATAAAAGCGATGTTTTCTTAAAAAAAATATTTTATTCATAAAAGAAATTTTATTTCAAAATATAAAATTAATCCTTTTAGTGAATTATTTTGATGAAATGTATATATTATTGAATTGATAAAATGGTTTACACATTAATTTTTTTTCTAAGCATAACATAATAATAAATCCAGTTTTATGCTTAAAAATCTATTTTTCCTATAATGTTTTTGGCAAAATTGCGCACTTAGTTTAAATATAATTTATTAAATTTATAGGTATTGAATTATAGAAAACTAATTGCATATTTAGAATCAAGATATTAAAGTTTTATAATTTTGACACTTTTATTTTACTAAATATGAATAGTAACAATGGTAAAATTTCTCACCTCATTAAATTGAAAATTAGGTTCATCAAGGATAAACATTAGTGATAAGGTCATAATTATTCATGAAAATTATTCAAGCATGAATGAAATTATAACCTTGACACATAATGTTCAAAATTTTGTTATTTAATGTAGAGTTTTCCTTGGAAACGACTTCTATATATTTTAAACCAAAGGAAGTGACCAAATATTAGTCTCTTTGTTTTAAATATAATTTATATGTTCAGATAGAGATTTTTTTTGTTATGAATGAACCATAATAATAATTTTATGCCTAATTAAATTATATTCATGATGGTAATTGATTTATAGTATTTATAAAATTACCATAAATATTTTCACAATGCTGATATAATAATTATTCTATTAATGGAAAAATCAAATAAATGTTATTAAAAATATTAAAAGTATTATAATTTTAGACAATTTCGGTGATCCAATAATCATTAGATGGAAATGACATGATTGGGATGTGTTAAATTAATTTTATTGAGTTCTGAGTATTTTATTTTTTTTAAATTAAATATGATGAATAGTTTCAAAAATGATAATAATGAAATTTTATGAAAATGAAATTTTATTAAAATATTTAAAATTTTTAGAAAATATTAACTAAGTAAAAAGAGGATATAATATTTTATGAAATTTAATACCTTTTCCATTTATGATTTAATAGTTACCTTGTATGTTAAATTATAACTTTTTAACAATGGAAAATATGTTACAACAATTAATATTAAAATAGGTTAATTATGGGATTAAACCAATAGATAAGGTTTAAAATAGCTCTTAAATCTGTCCAAATTTTATTAGTGATGATATTTCAACCATATATTTCCATAGGTTCAAATTCATGACCATTTTTATGTATTTATATATATAATAGTCTTATTATAATTTATTTTTTAAGAAATTCCAAAAGTTTCCCTCACCTAAATTTTAAAGGGAAACCTACTCACCCACTTAATTACCTCACTTTGGTTTTACTATCTCAATAATCCTATATAAAATTCTCTTTTCCACTTCTATACACACATTATAAAGGAACTAGTCTTTTTAAAAGGCCAACCCTAGTGCGCTTTAGAGGATATCTAAAGGCTTCATTTCAAGGAAGTGTAGGTTTGAACATGAATAAGCAAAGGATAGACTTGAGGTAAGGGTTTATTTCACAATCTCAGCGTTATTTAAGATTTTTTATGTTTAAGTTTTTGATGGGTAATATTTTTTTCTCATTTCCATGTTTTATGAAAGAAAATTCAAAATTATTTATACTCTTATCTTATAATAGTTTATAATCATTTTTACCCATGTTTTACTTCTAAAAAAATTCTTTGAATAGAATATTTTTTTTGTTTTCTAAATTCGGTTCTTTGCAACTTTTCTAAAAAAATATGGATTAAATGTTTTTTAACTTATATGGATGGAGTGGGGTTTCCCACTATTATTAAGACTAAATATTTTAAAGCTTCATTTACAAGTTTAAAAGATTATTTTCAAAGAAAATTATTCAATTTATGAGTTTGAAGATTTCAAAACCTAGAAATGGTTTTAAAAAAGAAAATTTTTCCCTCAAGAATTATTATATGTGATCTTTCATAATCATTTTCCATCTAAGATTACATACTTTGATTTTACTTATAATTTACCGGGAATATTAATTAAGGATACAATCCTTATTCTTTTTATGGATGGTTAATGATTATACTAATGAAATGTTTATAAAACCAATTTGTTTTTATGGGTTATTCTATAGTGAATTGATGAAAAGTTTATGAAACCCATTTTCATTACTCGGTTTATTATGCGATGATATCATGAATGCTTTATGATATTGTAGAACACATAAGAATGTTTTTCATTATGATAGATGGGGCCTATATCTCCCTCCAATGCATTCGGTAAATCATTATATCTCATGAGACAACACTTTGAAATAATTCGATGGGATTGATCCAATATGGGAAATAGGTGTGGCCTAATCCACCATGGGAAATAGGTGCGTCCTGATCCACTATGTTTATGGTATTTGTAGTTAACCATGACATATGAAATGGTTTTGTATATTTGTGAGGGTACTACACTTTTATGATTCAATGTCACATATGTGGTTTTATTTTGAAGTATTTTCCATTTTATTGTTATTCCAATATTTATTTCATTGATTTCCAAAGAGTTTTTGAGAAAAAATGAAAGGTTTTGGGATAGATAGAAGCAGGATCATGGTTGGTACACGATTAGTAGAAACCATGTGCCAACCCAGTTGATGTTGTATGCCTTAGAATGTGGCACTTACTAGGACACATGACTTAGTTCACAGATATATTCCCCTCTAGGGATAACTATGTTCCTAGGACCTCAAAATTATCTAAGGTGCATGTATAGGTGAATGGGAATGCACCCATCTAGGAAGAATGTACAACCACCTTTTCTTTGGGACAGAGGTTCGAAATGGTTGGAGTAGGGACCAACAGACCTTATAGCCAGACTATACGGATACTATATATTAAAATGTTCTAAAATTTAAAAACTAACCTCCTAGATTTTAACCTTATAACCCCTTATTCCCACCCAACTCAGCCTCCCCTTCACAAGGCACACCTCTCCCTCATCTCTCTGTCCCTTTGGATCATTTTCATTGGTGATTTGGCCTTGAATCTTCAAGAATCTATCATGTAAGTCCTTACTCTTCTCCTACCTTACCTTAGTTTGGATTCTTCTCTCTTTTTTCATGTTTCATTATTTATACAAAAAGGTTTTTGACCTAGGTTGGGTCTAACCTCCATTCCTCATGTTAGATTTTTTCTGTTATGGTGTCATTTTTCTTCCTTAGGTTTTCCCCTTGGTGTAGCTTTTTGTTTTCAACCATTTCTAGAAGTTTCCAAGAAAGAGGTAGGTGGTTACATACCTTGGAATTAGTTAATTATTTTATTATGCTTTCTATGATTTCTAAATGGGATTGAATTTTTTTTGGCGGTGTGAATGGTGTTTTCCTTGGATTTTGGGTTTGTCTTCTTGATTTATTTTAGGAATTTATCTTTTAAAATGGTTGTTTATTATGGTTTTAATTACTTAAATAATGATTGTGTGAAAGGTATTTATTTTTACTAGGAATTTTATAGATAACTTGGGAACCCCAAGTATTCTTCTGGGTTACTATAGACTAGTACATCGTCAGGGTTTGATGGTAAATGACCTCGACTCTCCAGATAGTTCATGAAACAACATTGACCTAACATATGATGATGATTTGGGGATCGCTAGAACGTTGGTTGTGACCTCTCTAGAGGCTCATGCATGATAATGTTCTATATGGTTCGATCATTGAGGTATAGAAATCCTAGGTCATATCAACCCAACTACTTCTATAGTCTCCCACGGTGCTTTGTTTTTTTTGAAATAATTAAATTAAAACCTTCATTTCTTGTCGATTTTTAATAAATAAAAAATGTTTAAATTTTATGTTTCTGAAATCATTTATTTAAAAACTAGAATGTCAATTTGAATTTTATTTTCATTGAATGGAATATTTTCTATGGCATCCTATTGAGAAAGTTGGATGACACCCTATATACACCCTTTGGGGTATGCAGATCTTTTTTTATTTGACTTAGGTAAAGGTAAGGCTTCTCTTAGTGGTTTTGGTGGTTCTATGTTCTAACGGTTCCTCTTTTAATTGGTGTTGGTGGAGTTGGAATGAGGGTGGTGATCCTCTTGATTCATTGAGTCTTGGTTGTATAGTTGTTTCCCCTTCCCTTTTTGGTCATTTTTGTGAACTTTGGGTCCTTAGTTGTAGATGATAAATGTTTTATCAATGTTGTAGTGTTACCTATGTGGTTGTGTCATGGATATTGGATTATGATATTTCTTGGATGTTTCTTGATTTTATGTTATTACTGTTTGTTGTTTATGGTTTATTTCCACGGTTGAAATCATTTCCAATGGTATTTATTAATTCCCAAGCACCAGTTTCAAGACCGTGGGGATTATGAATGCCCTTTGGGACATGCCACAGGTTGGGTTGGGTGTATAGTTAGATAAAATCCCATAATGGTTCATGAAAAAGTGGTATTAGATCCCGATTTTTCCATTTCTTGGGGTCATGTTACTTCAGAGAGTCTGGATGGCTAGATCTAGGACTTTTGGGGCTTGACGTTTTGGTCAAGAGTGGGCATATAACCAACACACCTTGTGATAGGCCTTGGGTCACCATGGGATTTCAGGATTTGTTTCGACTCCTCATCCATGTGTGATTTACATGCTATAGACTTTTCTTGGATACCAAGATAAGGTGGAGTGGTTTGACATGTGAACATGTTTATGGATATTTTGTTTTTATTTATGGAATTGTCTAAAGTTTGCTGTTAATAATTTTTTTGTGATTGATGTATTGATGGTTTCTTTGGTTTTGTTAATTGATGTAGCATCATGCCTCCCTAGAGAAATCCTATGAAACCAATAGAAGTGGCCAAGGATTATTCTCTCTCACTAGTTCATTAGAGATTAGTGGAAGTGGTGGTTCAGGATATTTGGGAACTATATCTAGGAGTTGGTTTGGTTCTTACACATCCCAATGAATCCAAACTAGGTATGAAAAAATACAAGGCTTAGAATTTAATTAAGAATAAACCTCCTTCCTTTAGAGGTAGAAAGGACCCAAAGGAGGTAGAGGATTGTATTGAAATTATTGAGATGATTTTCAGGTTCCTTAATACTCTTTAAGTGGTCAAGGTAAAGTGTGGGTTGTTTATGTTGGAAGATCCCAGTCGCAGGTGGTGATACTCAGTCATCCTAAATGGAATTTATTAGCAGATAGGATAGAAAGAATTAATTTTCATCTCTAATGATTTGAATTTACCTAAAACCTTGGCCCTCTCTAACACTCGGTAGCTTTTTGGTCTCTATCAACAGAATCATTCAATGTTGGAGTATACTAACTACTTTATAGAATTGGTCCATTTCATACCCAAGGTGGGGTTTAATGACCCGTTAAAGGATAAATGGTTTGATATGTGGTTGTTGATGGACATCTGATCTCAGGTATTTCTATCTAATGTAAATACATTTTTTCAAGTCATTGGACCAATCCCTAATGGTTGAGATTGAACATGATTGAAAATATGGGTTTTCAAGAATAGTATCAATAGTGGGACACAAAGGTAGTGACATTTATATAAATAAGCGAATGCTTGATGATCCGAAAAAGAAGGGAGGCTGTAGCTCATATTACCCATCTCGACCACCTTCATATGAAACCACTATTGGTGGGTCAGTCGTATTGCTATGGTGTGGAACCTTCAGGCCTGTACAAACCACTTTTTTAACTCTACCAAGATGATGCCACTAGTGTGGAATTAGGGGTAATATATAGTGTTTTTCAGAAGTGTTCTACCATCTCATAGTGGTGCATGTTTCGTAGCCTCAAGGGGGACCACTGTTCAATTAGAATCTTCCAGAACCAGGGGTTCTCAAATTGGGGGACATTGAAGTAGTGTTAGATCAACCATTGGCTAGAGTCATCTTAAGGTAGAGCAACAAGTCCATAGTCATTATCAATCTCAAATAGAGATGAGGTACCTTCATTCTATGGACTAGGTGCCAACAAAATCAGATGCAGGTCCTATGACTATTCAAGGTATTGTTAATATTGTGTTTTCCAAATATGTTTATCTATTTGATATGGGTGCTTCTAATTCCATTATTTCGTCCCATCTCATAGAACTATTAAAATTTCCTACCGAGCTTATTCCTAAGCTATATAGTTGGTTACAACACATGGAAATAAGAGAGCAGGATTTAAAATTTTCATCCTTTGATCTCTTCCTATCAGGGGTTGAGATAGAATTGTAACACCCCAAGATTTTATGAAAAATATTCTTTTTAATTTCATAAATGTCTTGTGTTGTACGCTACACCAAAAAGAGCTTGCACAACACGCATCCTTGACTTTCCTTGCATTACAAACAATCATGACCTTCCTCGATAGCGTGTGTAGTACACAATAACGAGTTTCACTAAACAACAATATGCTATTAAAATATTATCAAAACTAACCGTTATGAATATTAATAACCACTTTTTGAAATTTTGTAAATTTTATTTTTCAAAATTGACTTCATTTTTAGATTCATAATATCAAAATTAGCTTAGGGTGAAATTTTGGTACTTTTTGGATAACATTCATTTTCTGATGAATAGTGAAAAGTACTAAATTTTAATTAAAAACATCCTTTTTAATCGAAATAATTAATAGTGATAAATTGTTAATTTGAGTGGTTTTAAATTATATTTAGAATATATTTTTACAATTTAATACAATGTTTGTCATTGGATGTAATTTCACATTTAAACCGGACATAAACAAGTGTCAATCTTTTGATAGTTATTATCTCTTAAAAACACGATATTTGTCTTGACGACGGGATTTAATTTTTAAATTAATTAATGCAAATGATATGTTTTGAATTTGATAAAATAGACATCATTTTTGAATTCATAATATCAAATATATCTTAGGCTTTATTTTTGGTATTTTTCTGAAAACTTTCAATTTTTGATGAATAGTGAAACCACTAAGTGGTAGTTAAAAAACTGAATTTTTCATAAAACTTAATTTTATCGCTTCTGTGAGTGGAAGTTAGAAAATCCAAGAGACATGGTTGATTTCAGTAAGTAAAATTTGGTTCAATGAGATGAAAATAATTTTTGGTGAATAGTAACTTTTAACTTTTTTTTACCACGGTTAAAAGTAAATAGGGTAATTAAGGGTAAAAATGATATTATTATTACCCTAAAACATGTCCTAATTCTATTGGATAAGTGTAATTCGACCAAAAACAACCTTAGGAATACAATATGACCATTTAAGCCCACTTGGATAAGATTAGGACATTTATTATTAATTTATTTAAAGAAGGGTTAAAATAGTTAGAATCAAAGTTTAATAAGTAAATCATTTTAATATAGGGTTATACATAAGATAAATTCGACTATAAATATTCATTATAAATATTAAAAGATATACTACATAATAATATTTTATTTGTAATTTTTATATATTAAATAATTTAATTTATTTGTGACACAATGATGATGCAGTAATTATCTTATTAATGAAATATTGACATAATTGATGTTATAAATACCCAAATAAATGTAATTTGAGACTTTTTATGAATTACACTAATTTTCTAGGTTAATATGACATGTTATTATTGATTTTATTAACTTATTTCTAGCTAATCATTCTGTTATGTTTTTTACAAAAATCAATTACCAAATAGTGTCAAAATTGAAAGAAAATAGTTTTTAAAACAAATATTATATTATTAATTGTTATTATATTCCTATAAATCTAAGGTTTGGCCAAATGACTTAGATAAGGTTATATATATTAATAATAAACAACTTGGGGTTCCTTTGGCTTGTTATAGTATGTTTAGAAACCTTATAGTGTAAGAACACAAAAAGACACGGTAAAAGTAAAATTATCTAACTTAAAGTTAAAACTAAATGATAAGGTTAAAATAGTAAACTAAACTTGTCCAAATTCTATTGGAGGATAGGATTTCGACCCACCCCCACCTTAGATTCTAAATAACTCAATTTGGAGCTATTAAAAATAGAATTTGACTTTATAATGAAATAATATTTTTTGTTATTCCAAAGGTGCCCCTCTCCTCCCTTATAAAAGGACACTTCCTTCCTCTCTTCCTCACACCACATTGAGCCTTAAAGATCAAAAAACCCCTGCCAATTTCTTCTCTCCACTTCTTTAGAGACATCCTAGAGGTCCTGGTCTTCTTCAAAGACCAATTTTAGTGCCCTAAGAGGAGGTATCAAAGAGGCGCTTCAAAGAAGAGGTAATGTCCGTTACCGATTCTTTCACCTTTATTTCTTCTTCCACTTCTCCTTATTAGGTTATTTCATTATGAAGTAATAACATCAGTATCACTCATATACTGATATGTTATTATAAGTATGAAACAACCCTATTTTACCATCTATCCATCCTATGGAAAACGAAATCATCGCTCGTGCGTACGTACGGAATACCGTCTCCACGATGTGATGCGACTCGTTCTACATGATCTTCATTTCATAATGATTATATAAATAAATTTAATGAATTAATATGATATATATTACCCTAATACCATTCTATAAATGAGGTATCTATAACCTAAAAAGAAAAATAAGAATTTATTCGACAAAACACGCATAAGAACAAAAAGTAATAAACACCCGAATAACAAGTAATAATGAAATATTACCAATAAGAAGCTAAGAATATGACAATATATGATATCATAACAATAAGTATGATTCTAGAATAATTGAATAACATTATTTAAATCATTATATAGGAGGTTTGGACACTTACGAAGCAAATGGGACCTAAGGTAAGGGAAATATCACAATCTCATTTTTATCCGAGATTGTTTATACTTTGGAATTTACTGGGGTGTATTTTATCATCCACATCCATGTTTCCTCAATATGTAATATTTATATCATTATACAATAGTTTATATCCAATTTTACCCTTCAGTGAGTTTTTAGTAAAAGATATGAAGGGAATATTTTGTCGTTTTTCGTACGAGGTACTTTTTGACTTTTCCGACAAAAGTATGAGAAGAATGTTTTTTTACTTATACGACATGAATGGATTTTAAAAAAAATATTTCCAAGAATCTTACTTTACAAGTTTTCAAGTTTATTTTTAATCAAATTCTTTTAGTTTAAAATTGTATGACATTTTAAGAAAGGAAAAATGTTTTTGAAGTAAAAAGGATATTTTCCTCAAGAATGGGGTTCAAGAGTTTTATCAAAATTATTTTCCATATAAGATAATAAAGGGTTCTGTCTCTATCCCTATTATTACATTGATTTGATTATGTTGTGATGGAAATATTTTTATGAATTCCTTTATCTTATATGAATTGTTTTATGATGTCCCGATGTTTAAGATTCCCATTTTTATTACATGGGTTACGCGATGATGTTTGATTTATGATTTTGTGGCACGCATAAGAATGGTATCATAATGTGATGGGTGGGACCTATATCTCCCTCAAATGCATTGGGTAAATATTTTATATCTCATGAGATAGACATGTCTGGAACGGTAGGTTCTACCGGTTCAGTGAAACAGGACTGAAACGAGGAGTGAACTCGGTTCAGAAATGGACTTTGTCCACTAAGATAGTCTTAGCAATGAGTCTTTACTAATAAGAAACGATTCCCTATGATTATGTGTGTATGACACAAAGTTTCATGTTTTAAGTTATGATTATTGGGATTACATTTCACTACTATGATTTATCCCATGTTATGAAATTATGATCTCTTTTGCAGGTTAAGATTTCGAAAAGATATGTTCTTATGAATATGATGTGATTGATATTACTTTTGTTTACCCTTACTGAGCATTTGAGCTCACCCTTTTATGTTTTCTTTTCCCCAGGATATAAAAAAAGGATTTAGGTTTAAAAAAAAGAAGATCTTTATGGGAGATGTTGAAGATCTTTCACCACGATTAGAAGATTATATTTCGAGTTTCCAAAGACACTAAACTATTATGGTCCTTGTGTGTGTGTTTTTGTTATGTACTAAGTATTCCGCAAAAGTAATGTAATTTCTATGTACGTCAAGCTTCGGGTCTCTACAAGAATGAGACTTACTAGTTCTAGAAACAGATCTATTATATTTCTTCCTTGACATGGATTAGATGTTTTGTTTCTAGGGGTGCATTTATTTTTATCACCAGTGAGTGAGTAATGTGACACCCAATGGGAGCACTCAGGTCTTAACACTACAACAGAATCGCCATTTAGCGGCGGTTTACAAAAACTGTTGCCTAATAGGGCGTCACCAATCTATTAGCGGTAGTTATTTGTTTTTAGCGGCGGTTTCAGGAAAGCGTCGTAGCTGCCACATTTCACGGCGGTTTTCCTGAATTTAGCGACCGTTTTACAAGCCCTGGATATCACTTTATTCGTGGCGGTTATAACTGCCGCTAATAAACTCAAATTCCAGTGGCCAAAAAATCACCGCTAAAGTCACGAGAACCGCCGCAGAATGAGGCAGCCCCGAAGCTCCTATTTAGCAGTGGTTATAACCGCCGCTAAATGTAAATTTTATTTTCCGTTTAGTGGCGGTTTTCACCATTTAGCGGCGGTGTAAACCACCGCCAATATAAATTTCGTGGCGGTTAAAACCACCACGAAAAGCTTCCCAGAATAAAAAAAATAATTCTTTGCTTATGCTGCACCACTTCCCTAAAAAAAATAAAAACATAAATATAAACCAACTGAGAAAAACCTGAGAAACAACACCCAACATGGGGATCAATAAGAAGGAATCACATAGCATATCGACCAACCAGGTCACTACACCTCCTGTGTAGGAGGACAAAGTCACTGGCCTCACAAATAAAAAGTTTCAACATAGAACCACATAACCTTCCATGAAAGTTAATTATCTATTTATGAAGGCTCAAAGGAATCCTTTGTCAGTAAAATCACACACTAGAAAATATATATGATGTGAATCCTACATGCCAAATATGATGCATGAGAGTCCTCTTTATTCCCCACCCAAGAGTTAAAAATCATCCCTGGCCTCCCACCAATGACCAAGAGATGAATATCCAGAATAAATCAAAACATCCAAAAAACATGTTTTTCTCTCAATGATACATAATATACAACTTTAATATTTAAAAATAGAACAAAAATCTGAAACCCTGGAATATAAGACTTCCTATTAGAGAAAGTATTATTAACACAGCAGTCAGATATCCATCAAAGGATCCAACACATTCCTCATACTCATGTATACAATATCCTAAATAGTAAATACTTGGAAGATAAAACTCTATTGATTCAACATTGTAACATCCCAAAATGGATTCCACTAAACTGATGCTCCGAGCCGATTGGTTACTAGGCATCAAGCACACCTCCCCGTACACCAGATGCCACCAACTAGTAGCGAGGACCCAAATGGTGATATTTAGAGAACTATGACCTTATATAAAATTAATAAACAAGAAGAAAATATATTATTATCCTGAAAAAGGGAATGTAAATGAATGCAAAAGATGTACACAACTAAAAACTAAAAAGCTTCAATAATACATTGATGTAAAATCCTGAACAACTACACAACACGATACAACACTGGTGACCCACTAGGCTGAACATAAAAATAAAACAGTATGTAATAAAATCAATGTAAAAGTATATGGATCCACTACAAACTCTATATACTCAAACATGTATAGTATCATACCTATACACTGATACATAAATATGAAATTCATTGGTATGTAGTATAAATTATTATAATATAGTTTCCAAAAAATTTCTCTTTACTACCATCTTTAACAAATTATCTTATTATAATGGTCAAGAGTTTCTTAAATGATAAAAAAAGAAGTAATCCGTATCATCAATTATCAATCAATATGATTAAATTCATAGTAATATCATGAAAATTCATAAAGTACAAGCGACTCACTTTTTCCTTCTAATTTACTCTTAACTAGTTTACTATCTTTATTTAGTTTGTTCTTCTTTAAAGAGTGTTCCCCCATGTTCCCATTCCTCATAACCATGACTAATAAAGTATTCATAACCAAACACATATAAAAATAATAATATAGGACCCTTGGAAAAGTTCTTAGTAGGCTAGTCAAACAATTTATTCCTAAAGATAGAAGATAAGTTTAGAAATATTCTACCTCAACCAATTATATGATGCCTATTGTGTAATGAAGGAAAAAAATAATATGGTGACCTAAAACACAGGAGGGGGGCCTTAATCAACCTAAAACATAGTTATTTCCCATAAAAACCAAATCCAATCCACTGTTCAACATCTTTGATACATGGATAAAAATATTTAAATCAATATCATTGAGGAAGGCCGCAATATGAAAAAAGAACTAAAACATAACGTCACCCAAGGAAAAACCATTATAAATTGACCTCTAGGTCCTTGTGTCATGATAGAGGCAGACACACCATAAATAACCAACTAGAAGAACTCTAAATTCATCCTTTGAACACCATGTCATATCAAGAAAGTACCACTCTATGAAGGAACTCTACATAAAACTTCATCCTCTTGTTGATTTTATTTTAGAACCTTTGATCTCTTACAACTGCATATAAATAATCCTCCAAACCTCTTGACTCTATTCACCACATGAGGGTTGTATTCAGCTACTAAGTTTTCATTTTACCACTAAACTTTTATCTTTGTTTAACATTAGTTTAACCTCATCCTTTACTCCTCGTTATATCCCCTTGCTTGATATCACTTGTCTTAAAAAAATCTAAATTTTATATTAATCTCAAAACCTCTTTCACATATAGCTTCATTTTATTATAGATTTTTAGTGAGTGAATTTAAAACTTGGAAATTAGTTATAAATAAATCCTTTAAACCTAATGATCTATAACTTAATATAAGAAAGAAGAACTTAAGTTAATAATTCCAGTGGTATCCATCAAGCTATCTTCTTCCATATCCTTAATTGGATACCACTTTATATGTTATAATGTCACATAGACCCATGAAATGACCCAATTTCTTCAACACATCAACAATGGGCCTCACCAAAGTGTCCACAACACCATCCCCTTGATCATTATGAAATGACCCAATTTGTTCAACACATCAACAATGGGTTTAACTCCTAGTCATCCAAAATCTCGACTGCCAATTCAAACACAGACCTAAATCGAATGATGTATACCACACTCGAGAAATGAAGACATAAAAAGAAACATAAAAAAACAATGAAATGCATAAAAAGAAACCTGAGAAATCAAGGAAATTTTAGGACATGAAAATGTGTGGTGGAAAATATGTTCCACAAATGTTATATATACAAACCAACTGTTTCCATTTTTGTTCAACACATCAACAATACAACTGTTTAGGGTCTGATGATGAATTGTCACCCTCTCCACCTTCATTTCTACTTTGTTCTGTCACCTGTAAGAACATTATATTGAAAATTAAATACGGTTGCATATTTATATTAAAATTTAAAAGCAATGAATGTTATAAAACTAAATGATTTTGATTTTCTGTGATTTACCTGCATACCACCACTCAATGCACTCCGACCGGGGGCATATCTGCTCATCTGCTGACATATTTTAGTCAACTCTTTATATAATGCAGATATCTGATCCCCCTACCGGTGAACTGTGTTTCGTAAAGAAACAATCACTTTCTGGGTATGGGATGACTAAAGTCAGGAGTAGATGCAGCAGCTATCCCCGATGGCCTGCTAAAAACCTCATCTTGCATGGGTCCCAAACCCATCCCGTGCACTCTCCTAGGATGCTCCTTTCCAAGGACTTTAGAAACTGGGTCATCCTTGGTGACAGAGTAGGAATGTGCAGGATTGGCATCCCATAGTTCTTTAATTTTGACCTATAAATCAAATATCAATATATATTAACATAGTAAAAACATATAATAAGTTATTATGATAAAAAATTGACTTCATACCCAAACTTATTTAGCAGGTTTATTAACAAAACAACCATATGATTTCTTTTGAAAATCCAACCACAGTTCAGTTCTGGATGCTTCATGGCCTAAACTCTATGACTGCATTGGTCAAAGATAAATCAATAAATCAATATATTAAACAGATAATATTGTCTTATAAATATTTAAACTAATTAAAATATTACCAATGTCGTTCGACTTCTAGAAAAACTTTTTGAGCCCGCAGTGTGCGGGATGACTTTCTTCCCTTGGTTTGACACATTCTGTCTTGAGAGATCCTGAAATAAATAAAATGCAATTTAATACTGACGTATTGAATGTCATTTCCTTTTCATATACATGTATAAATGTAAAATGTGGATAATTTAATAATATATATATTTCAATACCATCCTCTTCTGATCCCGATGCCTGTCAACAAACACTTTCCACTGCTCTTTCGGTACCCCACTGGGTAGCTTCTCATACATTTGCAGCGTGGTCAGCGAAGCATCATTGACATCACACCACAATCTCCTTTTAAAATCTTTCCACTTCTAGATTTTTCAACGTCCACTTCTGTGCTATCACATCAGCAATGGTAAAGTGGAAGAACATCTGTATACAGAAATTCATTTTGAACATATTAGTATCATGACATTCAATTAAAACATAATGTAATAAATTTACCTTGATTTGAGAATCAAACACTTCATTTTTCCAGCTTGGAGGCATATGTCTCCAATCGTCATATGAAATGGGAAGGGAAATGGGCTCCGCTGCCAGCTGGCCTAGAATCTGGGCAAGTAACCCCGCGACATCATCCATAGGGACCCCGTAAGAATCAAATGGCACAACAATCTTCTCTCCATTAAGATTCCAAACATCTAAAATTTTTATGTTTTTCTCCACAGTTTCATTTTTGTCATCTTAAATGAGAAAACAATTAGTATAAACAAAATGTAATAAATTTATTTAATTAAAATTTGTACCTATGACAATGAAACTCCCGTATGTCCGAGATGAATTGGAAGAGGCGCGTCGCTGCCCCACTGCTGAGGCTCCTGAAGGGGGGGTTGACGACTCAGCCTCTACTGGGATATCCACAGATGGTGTGAGAGATGGTGCAGGGGGAGAAGGTGTAGGGGTGTCGGCAGCTGGTGCCTCAGATGTTGTGGGGAGGGAGCCAGATGAAGCGTCATCTATTGCAGAACTGGATGAAATAATGTACCGCTTCCTCCTTGGCATTCCTGTCATTTAATCAAATAAAATTAAGTTCAGAATATATATTTCAAAAAAATTATGCCTAAAAAAAATTAAAAATGATAATAGATGGAGTACTAACAGAAAAAAATATATAACAATGATAATGAATGACTGTAGAAATGAAACAAGTGGTTGCTGAATAAATAAATAATTGTACATACAATCATTTTCCCCTTCTATCATGTCGGTTTCCTGCTCCATTGCTTCATCCACTTCATTCATCCTTGCTAGACTAATATTTTCAATATCATTATGGACAAATAATTATGCTTCCTGTAGCTGATTAAATTCAATTTCAGAGGTCAAATTTTCCACTTCATCACCCATATCATACAAATCTTTTTGTATTACGTGAGCAACTACACTCCACCCTTCATCAGCAACATCATTCACATAATATACCATTTTTTATTGTGATTCTATGATATATGGATCATGCAGTTCATGATCACCAACATCCATCAAGCGAGAGAAGTTCACAGAAGTAAATTGCAAGGAATCTCTTTTAACACCTCTGATAATATCGACCCATTTGAATTTGAATAAAACAACCGAAAAATGTCCTTGGTAGTTTAATTCAATAATATCATGCAGCTTTCCATAGTATTCCACTTTAGAAAATGTATATATACCACTATTCTATGTTCTCAAACCCACTTCTCGATCGACTGTACGAAATCTAAAGCCATTCACATTATAAGTGTCAAACTTTCTAACTTCTTTTAGGGGACCTCTAGAAAGGAACTTCAAATCTTCTGACACCTCTTCTCGAGTATCAGTATTCATGATCTGAAAAAAGAAATATACTTTATTATATTTACAAAATGTATGTGTCAAACTAATATTCATATTTATTGCAATATTTATGAACTTAGACATCGTGTAAACCATTCTACAAGATCTTTATTAACAACTTTCATTCTATCTTTCTCATTTCGTGTTCGACCTCTCATTCGTCTCTTTGTTTGTATCCTCAACTCTTCAATAAATGGATCTGCAATTTCACTATTCAGCATCACATATCTATTTACCTGTAATAATTCCAATTCATTCAGTGTCACATTTGCGTTCCTCCCAACTGATCGACCAATAACAGTATATATTTTGGATTTATGATGTATTTGAGATTGAGTTGATATGTCGTCAACACGTCCAACTCGATTAAATCTTGTCTCAATATCATCCAAGTATAGAGAAAAAAAGGTAAGACACTCCTCAGCCACATAGCCTTCAACAATTGAGACTTCTGGTTTATCTCTATTTCTCACATATGATTTCAAATGCCCAAGATATCTGTGAAATAAAATAAACATAATTATGCATTTAATTAATTACCAAAAATTGTTTACTTAACTAGAAAACATATAAATAAAGTACCTCTCAATTGTATACATCCATCGATAATGAACGGGGCGTCCTAATTTTTCTTCCTCAACCAAATGCACAGTTAAATACATCATTACAGTAAAAAAGGACAGAGGAAAGATCACCTCCATTGCACAAAGGGTCAATACAAACCTCTCCTGGAGGTTGTCAAGCTGAAATGGATGTAGAGATTTCTCACATAGTTTTCTGTAAAATGTGCAGAACTGGAGTACAACAACAATAATTTTTTCAGGTAATAATGTACGCAATGACAATGGTAGTAACTTTTGTAACAAAATATATGAATCGTTGATTTTCAATCCATGTAACTTACGATTCTTCAAGTCTACACACATTGAGATGTCACTTGAATACCCATCAGATACCTTAACATTATTTAACATTCAAAGGGATGTATCTTTATCCCTTTTTTTCATTGAAAAAATTGCTGGAGGATACTTTTCATTCTCATCTAGCCAGAGATCGCGTTTTATTTTCATTGTTTGTAAGTATTTTCGAGCATTGAGATGATCCTTTGACTTTCCATGCTCATTAAGCAATGTGAAAATAAAATTTTCACAGCCATTCTTCTCAATATGCAGCCCATCAATATCATGCCACAACAAATTAAATTCCCAATACGGAAGTTTGAAGAATATACTTTTTTCTTCCATTGTTGTGTTTTGGTTTCGCTTGACGATGCACTTCGGACCCATTTTCCGCTATCATTCAAATGATGAACCTTCCCAAATTCTATTTCAACATTTTCAAGCTATGTCAATATTTCAAAACCATTTAACAACTTTGGAGATGGTCAACGATCAATAGAATCATTAAATTTGGATCTGTTCAGCCGAAATCTATGAGATGCATCAATAAATCTTCGACGACACAAGAAGAACCATTTTCTACTGCGAGGTAGCCGTTTGGGCTCAAAATTAAAGTTACAAATGAGACAATCGAAACCCATGTAAGTTTTCCAACCAGATAAATTCCCAAGACCAGGGAAGTCACTAATGGTCCACATTAAAGCAGCATGCATTTTGAACATTGTTTTAGAAGAAGCATCAAATGTCTCAACACCGTTGCTCCATAACTCCTGCAATTCATCAATCAATGGCTGCAAGTATACATCAATATCATTTCCAGGCATTTGTTTTCGAGGAATAATCATCGAAAGGATAAAAGATTTTTGTTGCATACACATCCACAGAGGCATATTATAAGGTATCAAAACAATTGGCCAAAAGCTATAATTGGTACTCAAAGTCCCAAATGGGTTAAATCCATCAGTAGCCAATCCCAATCGAACATTCCTAGGATCAACTGAGAAATCGAGATGTAATGAATCAAATGTCTTCCACGATTGGGAATCTCTTGGATGTCTCATTAACCCATCATTTTTATTATCTACAGAATTCCACTTCACGTGTTCAGTGGTTTTCGATGACATGAATAATATTTGCAATCGAGGATTCAAAGGAAAGAAACACAAAACCTTTGCAGGTTGGAACCTTTTCTACTTCTCTATGAAATTATGTTCATTCAGACTTCCAACATCGCCCTTTGCCTTCCATCTAGAAGAAGAACATTTCATGCAATTCTGTCTACTTGAATCCTCTCCCCAATAAAGCATACAATCATTAGGACACGCATGTATTTTTGTATAATTCAGACCAAGATTGTTAACAACGTTTTTCATATCATTAAAATATTCTGAGATTTTTGCTTCAAGAAATGCATCACGAATCAATTACAATATCATGGACATTGCCTTATTTGTAATTCCACATAGAAATTTGATATGGTACAACTTCAGAAAAAATGAAAGCTTTGAATATTTCAAACACCCACTATACAACTCTTGATTTCCATCATCAACTAAATCATGAAACACATTTTCCTTAGTGAAGTTTTCTCTTACATTTGGCTCCACAGAATCAAGAGGAGGATCCAATGATATGTGACAATCTTGATCTGCATGTGTTACATTCTCAAAAACATCACTTGTCACGTTTCAATTTGTAGCACCCTATTCAGGTTGTTCTGATATGTTTTGATACTAATAGTGGTGTCTTGTAGTGCCGAATGCATCATTTATTAGGTTTTTCATTTCATTTTCCATTGTCGACGAACTTGGGACCTCATTCTGCGGATTAAAATTAGTGCTCAATCTTTCTGTAACGTTCGATTCTCCATTCCAAATCCAACACTAATATTGAGCAGGGAATTTCTTCAGTATTAAATGTTCCTAAACCCCATCTCTCTTAAACCATGTTCTAAATTTACATTTAGGACATGGAAATTTTATTCTCCCTTCAACGGATCGATTAGAAATTTCAAAATCTAAAAACTCATTCAAACCCTTAACATACTGAGGTGTGTTCCTCGGTAATGTGATCCAGATTTTATCCATGTATATCAAAATGTGCCTACACAAAAAACAAGGAATTACATAAAATAGCATTAAAACAATAAATAAATATATTCAGTAAAGTAATCATTAAAAAAATATAAATGAAATCTACCGAAAATCCAAAAATAATTTCAACAATCAAAGGTCCCAAAACCACACCTCCAAAAAATTATCAAACATGAGACATCTTCTTTAACCCCATCATCAAAAAAAAATAATGATGACCAAAATTTCCATAATAGAGAAAAATTCAAGGATATATCAAGAAATGGGTCTCAGAATTCCTCAAAGTCCCTAAACTGGAACCACAAAATGGATGAAATCTTTCTATAAGAATGGGCCTTTTCATCATGTTATGGTTCATCCTTCCTCTACTCCTTGAACATTGGATTCTCTTCATTACCACTATTAATTTTTTGCATACCTGAAAAAACTAAGGAATGAACAACCATTGATTTCCAAGAATATTTAGCTTCAATTCACATGTCCCTAGTCACATCACCTCAATTTGTTCCAACTACCTAACTGCTTCCACTGACCCTTGAAAAACACTTAATAAAGGAAGATAGTAATTCAGTAATCCTATGATGGTGTTCAAGATTGAAAATGATTTAACATCAACAAATCAACACGTATTCTAGGTTGGAAGAAGTACTAAATAATCCTTTTCGAAAATTACAGTGGACAACAATAACATATAAATGAACTATATCAATTAAATACTCAAAATAAAGCCTAATTATTCTATATGAAAGTAATAATAAAATAAATAAAAGTGTAAATTAAACAAGGAACACACTAATGAAACGAAAATTACTTTTCATTTTAAACAACCATTTTTTATATGTAATTATGAAATACCACCTCCAATATGTGTGAACCTCATTTGGAAAATACAGATTGGAGAGGAGTTGAAACATGATAATAGGGGGATAAATTGTGATGGAAATGCTTTGGCTTTGTGGGATGGGTGTCTCGGCACAAACCATGAATACATTTTTGAAACCTGATAACATGTATATGAAACCGGATAATAGGGGGATAAAAGAGCGATCTCTAAAAATTTCCAAAACTAGACTCAAATGACTCACATGATTCTCCTCGGTTTAATATTAAACCAATATGTCATACTTAAATACCACTAATATGAATCAGGATAATCATGGAATATAATGTTGTTCAACACTATAAAAATTTTGGAATCATTTGTTAGACCAAAAGGCATAGAAATATACTTTTTATGTCCATACCTACTCTGGAAGAAAATATCAATTATATCAAACTCTATTATTCTTAGCTAGTGAAAACCAGAATGGTGATAAATATTTGAGAACCAGTTATTCACATTAAACTGATCAAACATATCACCAGTTTAAGGCAATAGAAACTTGTTTTTTACTATGACTCGATTCATCTTTTAGTAATCATTACAAAGGTGAAGGGTTCCATCTTATTTATTCACAAAAAACAAATCCATTTCCCAATATTAAAGGCTTAGGAGAATAAATCATTTATCAGATATAGTAGGTTTATCAAAACACATCATAAAGGAAATAACATAGAACATGAAATAAATATGTCCCTACCATGAAGAATGAATGTAAATATATACATTCCTATGTGCCTATCATGATGCATGAATAATCATTTAACACCATTATGGGCCATGAGTATAAAAATCAAGAATCAAAATTCATCACTAAACAATACCATCACACAAAATAAAATCCACCCAAGGTGAAATAACATCAACTTTTTCAATAAAATAACATAAGAACCAATCCCATCCATATGAACACATACTTCCCCAATAAATTGGATAGATACTCCTATTTAGAAGCTCATTGCTATGTCTTGACACATACTAGTATCTCTTATACCTTTCCACAAGTAGTAATGTAATAGAAATTAAAACATGATTCTTTGATACCACTTTGCTACATCCCCCAATCCGTCACTCTCTCATGTGGCCAAATCAGGTTTTTTATGGGACCTCATGAATTATTACCCATATTCCACAGGTCATTGACTAGAAATGAGTGCGATATTTATAGTGGGGAGACCATACCCTCGGGTATGTAGTTATATAGAAGTGAAAAAATCAGCATAAATAAATATAATAAAATAAATATCTATAGAGGAAACCATATAATAAAACATGTAAACAAAAAAACCCAACTAAAGAATCCAATAAAAAATAATTGAATAATTTAATGAGATGATGTAATTAAAATGAATTTATTGATGGTTGTAATATAGAGTAAAAGACTATGTGTTTCAAATAGCGACACAAAAGTCCACTCTCCCAATCCCCATTTCAATCCCTTCTCCAAAATCCAACCCATCCTATATGAAAAAAATTAACATAAAGGTCTCTTTACCTTTTTGAATTTTACATCCATGCAATATACTAGGGTTGAAAATGTTGAGATGAGTAAGTTGTGAGTAAAACTTATTAGGTCAACACCATTATTCATATAAAAAAAGTTGGATATATATTGTACACAGTAAGGGGATAAGAATGAATATTAATTAATCAATCAACACAATACATGAATCATCCTAATATAGAACCATGTAATATTATCTCTGATCTTATTACACGACCATGCCAACAATAATAATAAACCTTGGAAAAATTAAAAAACTTGGAATATCCCTCTATATAAGCATTTCATCCATTGGGAATATCCACATATATAATTATTTCAACATGTGTCCATTGGAATAGATCACAATATTTTCATCTCATCATATATCTATGGGCATAACATGCTATATAAGAATTTCAAACCTTAGGGTTTCGTATAGGTCGCCGGGGTCGCGGGGTCGCCGGGGTCATGGGGGGTTAGGGTTGCCGGGGTCGCGGGGTCTCCGGGGTCATGGGGGGTTGGGGTCGCCGGGTTCGCCTGGGTCACGGGGGGCTGGGGTCATCTGGGAAGTGGGGGCCGGGGGAATCTGGGTGAGGAGGGGCAGGGTGGGGGGAAGGGTCGGGCTGTTAAAAAAAATGTTTTGCGGCGGTTTATTATAAACCACCGCCAAATAACTGCCGCTAAATAGTGGTTTTGTTGTAGTGTATAAGGTAAATGTGATCCTTAGTTTGGATGTGACGGGCCTCCACTCCTGGATTTGGGTAATATCATTTTCCAATTATCTTCTCTAATGTTGGAGGATGATGGTAGATGTTCTAAAGGTGTATTACCTATTTTTTTAGATGAGTTCACAGATCTATTTCAAAATGATTTATCGGGGTTTCCTCCAGAGCAAGATGCGAAGTTTTCCATTGATTTGGTTTTGAGAACATAACCCAAATCTCTTCCCTTATATTTTTTGGCACCCACTGAGTGGAGGGAATTAATGATACTATTGGATGACTTGGTATCCAATAGATTAATTCACCTGAGTATCTCACCTTGTACCACCCCAGTTCTATTTTCAAAAAGGATGAAAGAACCCTCCATTTATGTATTAATTACCAAAAGTTTAATGAAGTCATAGTTTAGAGAAAATACCCCTTGAACCATATTTATGACCATTTTAACCACTTGAAGGGGGTAAAGGGTGTTATCCAAGATCAACCTATGCTCTGGGTATGATCAGGTCAGGGTTCGAGAGGCATATATTCCTAAGACATCATTATAAATAAGTTATGTCTAGTTCAGGTATATGGTATTGTCATTTTAGTTGACAAATGATATGGGGGTTTTCACATAACTTATGAATCAGATGTTCCATCAATACCTAGATTATTTAGTCATAGTGTTTGTAGATTTCATTCTAATCTTTCTCAAGATAAAATAAGAGAGTGGAAAACTATTGAAGATTGTTCTAATTACTCTTCAGGATCACCATATTTATGCTATGTCCTCTAAGTGAACCTTCTGAATCTTGGAAGTCATGTTTCTGGGCCTTGTGATCTCAGGTGAGGGGTCTCATTAGTCATTGATAAGATCAAAATAGTGATTTCATTAGAATAACTGAGGAATGTCTTCAAGATCATGAGAGAACTGGGTCTGGTGGGGGTATTATACATGTTTTTTCAAGGATTTATCTTAGATATTTTCTTTCGTTACCGTGATTACCAAAAATGGGTAAAGTTTGATTGGAGAACACAATGTTATGTATTTTTTGAGGATCTTAAGAGGTGGTTTTCCACCCCTTATTCTAATCTTACATAAATATGGAAAGGGTTATGTGGTCTACTATGATACTTTAGGTATGATTCCTTGGTGTGTGTTCATATAGAAGTACTTTTGGTGGTGAATGAATCTCTCCATTTTGGGAAGGCCTTCAGAAGATAATGGGGTTACATGTTAAAATCATAATGGCCTACCATCCTCAAATATATGGTCATACAGAGCATTAAAATGAAATTCTAGAAAAAATTCTCCACACATGCATGTTGGATTTCAGAGGCCCAGGAGATAACTATTTGAAATTGGTGGAATTTACGTTTTACAACAGTTACCAATCCTCTAATAAAATGGCTCACTTAGAGGTGCTTTATTTTTGGAAGTTTCAGTCACCCTTAATTTGTATGGGAGTTGGTGAAACCATCTTGCTGGGAGTGAGCCGTGTGAATGATACTTATGATAATTGTTTTGATCATGAAGAAGTTGCTGACCACACAGAGGCTCCATAAGCCTTATAATGATTAATGGCACTGAGCCTTGGAATTATCAGTGGGTAAACAAGAATTTCTAAAGTTAGCCCCTCACATTGTTTACCATTATGTTTTCAAGAAAGGGAAGCTGATGCCAAGTTATTTTTTAAATTTTGAGATTACTAAAATAATTGTTAATATTGATAGCAGTTAGCTTTTCTTGCCCAATTGACATCGACCCAGGATTTGTTCTATGTATCACAATTGAAGAAGTATAATATGGACCCTTCCCACATGATGAATTGGGATGATATGGATCTGAAACATGATTTATCTATTGTAGAGCACCCGATAAAGGATGTTGATTCCTAGAGAAAGTGATTTGTGGGGAAGTCCATACTATTAGTTCAGATCCTTTGGATGTACAAAAAATGAAAAGCATGAGACATAATGGAAGAAGTCTTAGGTGAAGGAGAAATTGAAACACCCTTAGTTTTTTTATGAATCTTTCCTTTTAAATAAACTAAATTTCTTTGATTTCTTGTGATACATGCAACTCTGAGTTATCTTGCGTTACATGAAACACTGAGTCTGTAGGAAACAATGTTTTATTATTATAATTTTTTAAACAAGAAAATCGTAACCAATCCATTAGAAATATGGGTATGAAAATTATTAAATAAATTATAAAAATATAGTTTTACTCATTTATATATAATGAATTGTTTTTTGACCAATTTACTGTAACTGAAAATAAAACCTCTTTAAAAATTAAACGAAATCTTTTTTCTGAAAATTATTTAAATGATAAAAACTGTGTTTTATACCAATAAAAGAAAATAATAAAACTTTTTTGGATTATATTAATGAAATAAATATATGATATATTCAATCTAAAATTTAACATTAATCATATTTTATTTGTAGACATGATTTAAAAATAAATGATGTTTTATGAATAAAATTATTTTTTTCTAAAATTGTTTTATCAACTTGTTACAACACATTGGTTTTAATTTTTTTTCAAAATTTTATAAATTATATTTTAAAAAATAAAAATAATTTTTAAAATAATAATATAAAAATTTACTTTGGTTTATTGTATTGGTATTTTCAAATAATGTTTCATTTTTTGATGGATAGTAAATAACAATGTATTTTAATTGAAAAATTGGATTTTCATATAAATAACTCATAATATGAAATTATGTTGTAAGTTTGTTTTAAAATAAAATTATATCAATTACAAATTTATTAATACATTTTGGTTCATTTAAATTTTTTTCCATATTTAATATGGATAAAAAAAATTCAAGCTGTTGAACATTTTCACTTTAAAAACCTCTTTTCTCACCCCATCGATGAGATTAATTTTAAATTAAATTTATCCACTTATGTTTTTTGAATTTTTAAAATTAAATTCCATATTTTGAATCATAGGTCCCAAATATAGTAAATAGTTCCCTATTATTTTTGCTAAATATGAATTGTAACAATGGTAATTTTTTTACAACAGTAAATGGGGAATTGGGTAATTTATGGTAAAAAATAAAGTGACAAAGACTATAAAATGACCCTAAATCACAAATAGATTTTATTGGATGAAGTTAATAAGACCCTTAACACCTAAAATAAAAATTTTTATTATTTAATGGACACTTTTCCATGAAAATGACTTAGATATTATTAAAATTAAAAATAGTGAAAAAATGTCACACTCTTACTTTTTATAAGTATAATATTTTAAATGTGGGAGTAAATAGAATTCGTGATTGACTATAAATGTTTTTATGAAATATAAAAGGTTTATATATATCATGGTATTTTAATTTTAATTGTTAGTGGAGAAATAAATATAAAAAATAATTACACAATGATGGTGCTGTAATTATTCAATTAATGAAAGAAATAGTTTAAATGATATTAAAAATACTAAATGAAATATTATTTTACTTAATTAAGGTTAAAAAGGATTTTTATTTGTGATTATGACATATTAAGGGTGTACTAATTGATTTTTATAGGTTTTCTTGCTTCATGGAGTTTCTTAAAGTCAATGTAATGAATAGTGTCAAAATTGACACTAATTATATTTTACAAAAATAATATTTTATTAAATTATTTAATGATCATGAAAATATTTTAAAAAATACAAGTAATTATTAAAGGGTATGAAATATCATAAACAAACCACTTATGGAAATTTTACACCTCATATGTAAAAATTACATTGTTTTAATATTAAAAAATTTGTCAACATGGTTAATATTAATGTATGTTAACTATGGGCTAATCAAAATGACAAGGTATAAAATTATTTTTAAAACTTATATAAAATATATTATTTGATTATATTATAAAATTAAAATTTTTATCTTAGAATATATGTCATTTAAATGGTATTTTTATTGATTTGAATTTATTTTAAATTTATCATTTTGAAAAATTACAAAAGTGCCTTGCATATGAATTATAAAAGGGAACATCTTCTTCTTTTTTCCTTAAAACTTAAAAACCTATTTATTTATGAAAAAACCTATAAAAATATTATCTCAAATACACTCAATTCATTATATAATGATTAATTTGGGCAGAAATACAACCAATGAAGTCCTTTGGTGCAAAGGAAAAAGAGATACAAGAAAAAGATGTAATGTTCATCAACAAATTTTTTTGTTTTATTTCTTTTTTAAAACCCATAAATTTTGTTGAAAATAGTCATGAAATATTTTGGAGGAAGCTTCATGAAAATAAGGCTTTATAAAACTATATAAATCCTTCCATGCCTTATAAGCTAAAATAAAACATTCTTCTCGTACTTTTGCTGGAAAAGTCAAAAAGTACCTCGTAATGTAAAAAAAAGAAATATTCCTTACATACCATGTAGTAAAAGTAAAAAATGGGTAAAAAGGACTTTAAACATAAATGAAACCATTTTTAGAAAACAGGAACATGGATGATAAATATAACCCCAGTGAATATGTACGAATAAACAATCTCAGATAAAAATGATATTGGAAAAGTTATCCCTTACCTTATGTCTGATATGCTTCGTATGTATCTGAACCTCCTGTATAATGATTTAAATAAAGTAATTGACTTATTAAATAATCATATTAATTGTTATTATATAATATATGGTTCACTTAGGTACTTATATTACCCGTTCATTTGTCAATTCCATGTTAAAGTAGCGTTTTGGGTAAAATTGTTTCATTTATCGTATCTGTTTGGACTTGTTGTTCTTGATATTATTATTACTTATATCATTATTTACATACTTCCAGAATGTAAAAAATGATTTATATATCATATATATTCAGTATATATATATATAATAGATAGATAAATGAAATGAAACACACTGTTCATGGAGACGGTAGGCCGTACGTACGCATGAACGCTGTTTTCCTTTATTTATTGACTTGAATGGAAGTAAGTAGATGAAATATATATATATATGTATACATAAACCCATTAGCTTCATTATGTCATATATTTCATTATTATTCATTATATATACTTTATAATCATTATTTAACGGTTAATCATGGAAAATGAATCTCATCGCGTTCGTGGAGACGGTAGTCCGTACGTACGCACAAGCGATGATATCATTCCCATGATTGTGAAATTGTATTGAAGTGTATGTATAATATTATAGAATCAATATAACTTTACAATAACCATATATAGTTATTTATTTACACCATTATACCCATCCATGTAAGGTCGTGGTGGAAAAACTGATTACACCACGGCGTGGAGACGATATTCCGTACGTACGCACGCGTGGTGATTTCATTTTCCGTAGGATGTATATAAGGTGAAATAGAGTTGTTTCATATTCATAATAACATATCAGTATATTATTTATACTGATGTTATTACTTTATAATGAAATAGATAAATAAGAAGAAGTTGAAGAAGAAAGAAACTTGAGAGAATCGAAAGAAGAGATTACCTCTTCTTCGACGCACCTCCTTTAAGCCTTCTCTTAAGGAAGTAGAGTTGGTCTTTTGAGAAGACCAGAACCTCCATAATGTTTCTAGGAAAGTGGAGAAGAGAAATGGGCAGGGGTTGGGTGAGATTCAAGGCTCAAAAGGGTGTGAAGAGAAGATGGAAGGGGTTCCCTTTTTACAATGGAGGAGAGAGGCACCTTTGAAAAAACTCAAAATATTATTTTATAATAAAGTCATATTCGGTTTATAATAGCTCCAAATTGATTTAATTATAAGATAATGTGGGGATGTGTAGAAATACTCTCATCCAATAGAATTTAGACATGTCTATGTTTCTATTTTACTTTATCATTTAGATTTAACTTTAAGTTAAATAAGTTTACTTTTACCGTGTCTTCTTGTTCCCTTACACTATAAGGTTAATAAAGTTACTATAACAAGCCAAACGAACCCCAAGATGCTTATTATTAATATATATAACCTTATCTAAGTAATTTGGCCGAACCTTATATTTTTAAGAATAAAATAACAATTAATAATATAATATTTGTTTTAAAAACTATTTTATGTCAAATTTGACACTATTTGGTAATTGATTTTGATGAAACTCATAACCGAATTATTAGTTCTAAAAAAGTTATTAAAATCAATACTAACATGTCATATTAACCTATAAAATTATTGGAATTCATAAAAAGTCTCAAATTACATTTATTTGGGTATTTATAACATTAATTATGTCAATATTTCATTAATAAGATAATTACTGCATCATCATTGTGTCATAAATAAATTAAATTATTTAATGTCTAAAAATCATAAATAAAATACAATTATGTAGGAAATATTTTTATCTTTCTAATGAATATTTATAGTCTAATTTATCTTATGTATAACCCTATATTAATTTTTTTTTATTTATTAAACATTGATTTTAACTATTTAAACCCTTCTTTAAATAAATTAATAATAAATGTCCTAATATAATCCAAGTGGACCTAAATGGTCATATTTTATTCCTAAGGTTGTTTTTTGTCGAATTACACTTATCCAATAGAATTATAACATGTGTTAGGGTAATAATAATATCATTTTTACCCTTAATTACCCTATTTACTTTTAACTGTGGTAAAAAAAAGTAAAAAGTTACTATTAATGAAAAATTATTTTCATCTCATTGAACCAAATTTTAGTCCTTGATATTAACTGCGTCTCTCGGATTTTCGAAATTCCACTCACAGAAGCGGAAAAATTATTTTTTATGTAAATTTTCAAATTCTCCTAGGAGGTGGGTAAACGACGGTGAAAATTTCAATAAAATTTTTATATATCTAAAATTATTAAAAAAATGACTTTAATGAATTACATTGAACTTATATAGGTGTTATGTATCAATTTTGACCTAAAATAAATTTAAATAAAATAAATAATTAACGAAATAAAAATTCGGTTTTTAAATAGAAACCGAGTGTTTTCACTATTCATAAAAAATTGAATGTTTTTAGAAAAATACCAATATTTCACCCTAGACTAATTTCGATACTCTGAATCCAAAAATGAAGTCAATTTTGAAAAATAAAATTTACAAAATTTCAAAAAGTGGGTATTACTATTCATGACGGCTAGTTTTAATAATATGTTAATAACATATCATTGTTTAATAAAACTCGGTATTGTGTACAACGCAAGCTATCAAACAAGGCAACAATTGTGTATAAAGCAAGCCAAGCTAGTGTTGTGTGTAGTGAACGATTCCTTTGATGATGTATATAACATAAAAAAAATATTACTCATAAAAATCTAGGGTGTTACAATTTTCAATGATTTATTTATAATAGTTTTATGAATTAAAAATCATTTTTAAAAGTGCAAAAGATATTTACCTCAAGAAATGTTTTGACAAGATCTTTCAAAATTATTTTCAATCTAACATGAATTCTGTTGTTGTTATAGATGTATTTCTAGGGATATGATCTAATGATACCATTTTTATTATTTCTATGAGTGGTTTATGTTTATGTTGGAATTATGATTATGATTTTTTTTTCATTTCCATGAGTTATGGTATGATGAAAGTTTTATGAAACACACTTCTTTTTATGGGTTCTGATATGCTGAATGATTTATATTATTGTGGTATACATATTTATTTTTTTAATTATGTGATTACCGGGAAATATATGCCCCTCCAATGAATTGGGTAATTAATTATATCTCCTGATATAATTAAGGGAAATAAGACAACATGCTTGATTCATTAGGGGAAACAAGTTAATGTGCTTGATCCATTAGTGGAAACAAGTCAATGTGATTGATCTGTGATGGGAAAAAAGTTGACGTTCTTGATTCATTATGTGAAATATGTGATAAGTCCTTATCTGAGAGTCTTGGTAGTTAACCTTCACATATGAAATGGTTTCCTATACGTATGATGATGCCCCACACATTTATGAAATAATATTATGGTTCATGATTGAGCTGCGATGAATTCTCATTATTATGATTCATGCCTTATGAACTACCTATATTTATACAATGAATCATGTAGATAATATTTGACTTGAATGGTATTATATTAAAATGTTATTTTTATTTTATCATACCCTTATGTTCATGTTATTATATATATATATATATCCCTTGTTTACCCTTAATGAGAATTTGAGTTCACCCCTTTCTTATGTTTCCTTTCCCAAGGTTAGGAAGAAAGGTTTTAAGCAGGAGTACTGAAGAGGAAGATATTTATGGAAAAAATCTAAGATCTTTCACCAAACTAGAATTTTGTGTTTGATGTTTCCAATGACACTGAACTATTACAGTCCTCAGGAATGTGCTTATATAATTTAATGAATATTCATATAAAAAATGTAATATACATGTATGAAAATATTGGGTAATTATGTTTCATATTAGAGCAAAGGTTTAGATAAAAATTGGAAAATAGGATGAAACATACTTTTTAATATCCCTAATGATATGTACAGGCTACAATCCTGGGGTTTTGGTAAAGAACATGAATAACCTAAGATAAAACTAAGGTGTTATGGATTGAAATTTTATAAGTAATTTACCATGATT
Source organism: Viscum album (assembly GCA_963277665.1). Taxonomy (NCBI): domain Eukaryota; kingdom Viridiplantae; phylum Streptophyta; class Magnoliopsida; order Santalales; family Viscaceae; genus Viscum; species Viscum album. Next base: position 1,840,741,360 of record OY728132.1, on the reverse strand, counting down.
TTTTCCCCATTATGATTTGTGATGATCAAACTATGATTTTGGTTTAAGTCTATGGCTGTAACCCAAAGGAACCATGTTAATACTGAGCGTGTCAAACAATTTTCCAGTGATCAGTCAAATGGGTTGATGAATAGGGTGAAGAACATTGTGATTATTCCTAAACAGTTTTCATGGAACATTATTAACAATGTATACCTTAAGCAACTCTCAGAACCACAAAATAAGATAAGTAAAGAGTTTATTGAGAGTTTGGGTAGTGGAGAGCATGGGGTAAAGAATATTAAATTTCTTATGTGTTGAGAGTGTGGGAAAAAACAACCAAGTGAATTTCTTATAAGAATAAGAATATTATTTGGCTATGGAAAAGAAGGATACAAATAAATTAAATACAAATGAAAAATAAAGAATTAGGTTAATGAAATAGAAAGGAATATTGGTCTCCAAAAGTTATTATCAATGGATGAATGTCTTAAATGTGTAAATTATTGGAACTACAAAAATAAATTTCATATGGGAAAATATTTTGAAGAAAATCAGTGAGGTTATACGAGTAATGGTTATATTTCTGATGATGAAGACTATATTGATTATATGTGAAAGTAAATAAGTGTTAAGCTTAGTTAATTGTTTTAGAATGAATTGGGGATAAAGGAAGTATTTATGTATTATTATTCAGATATTTTATTCTATGAGTTATTAAACAAATAAGGAATATTTTGAATAAATTTTTTGTTAAGGACCTGGAAGAGTATGTGAAATGGTATTGATGACCTAAAAAAGTCAATTAAGGGCAAGGTTATATTTTATGGAAAACACAAGATTAAGGAAAGTTAACCCCTATTTTGTTTCTAAAGTTCATTTAATGGAGTTTAGTTTAGATAAAGAGATGTTGTATAAGAATTAAGTAAATTGGATTGTAATAATTACCTTGGAAATAGATTAATGATTTTTTTTGACAAAATCGGTTATGCTATCATGGATAGTGTTTATAATATTTTTTTATTTATGGAATGTATCCAATAATCTATGTTTTAAAGAGTTAAGAAGAATACATGTTTTCAATAAGGTTTTATGATAATAAGGTTATTACAATGTTTTAAGAGAGTACATGATGATGGTATTCACATATTTGGTATGTGAAAATCAATGACTACTTTATGATATACTGGGGATCAATGTTAATCTTATTTTGAGGAATTTAGTAATTTTTTTTCAATGTTTTTGATTTTAAATTTATATTGGAATGTTCATAAGGGTACCCATTTATGAAATTGTTTACATTTAACTTTAGTTAAGGTTTTAGAGATTAATGTTTTACTTAACCATATGAATATTTATGTGTATTAGATAACATGTGATAACCATTTTTTTTGGAATATAACTAGAGATAGAATGAATAAATTTTTATCTCATTATGGATCTTATGTTCAACTAATTATATAGGAATTACAATTTAAACTGAATTTATTGGTGTAATAAATGAAGGATTGATTTAAAAATTTAAAAAAAATGATTGAGATTTTACTTATGATATTAAATCAAGTAAGTATTTATTCTCAAATGAATATTAAATAAAATTTTATCCTATTATAATTATTTATGATGATATGAATGACCTTTGTTAGACCCATTTGGGTTATGGTTTTGTGGTCATTAACATTTAATAACCATATTCACTATCATTATCCATCAGAACTTCATAATTGAAATTATCTTCCATGTTTGCGGTTTCACATTCTACTAATGTTCTCCTAATAATAATCATTATTATGTGGAGTTAATCAACTTTTTAATTTCCCTCTTTTAAGAGGAAGTTTTATGGTAATGACCCCAACCACAATATCCCAATCCCAGGGACTTACGTTATTACGTAGGTACTAAGTAAAAGTGATCATATCCTAAAGGAATTACTAGTTTAGTATATTTCTAAAACTAGATACCAAAAAATAATTACATTACCAGTTGAAATGAAATACAATATATTAACACCATTGTTGGAACCCCTATTCTCCTAGACTATCCCGGCTTGTCAATCATAATATATTTCTTGGAATCATAGGGGAAAATAAAACACTTGAAATGGGAGATCTTTGATGCTTAGTAAGGGTTAGAATACAACAAAAGCTATCATAAATAAACATAATCAATAAAGTAAAGTGAATAAATAAAAATATATTCTGTTAAAACATAATCTTTAGACTAATATAGAAGAAATAAAAGATAATAAAATAATTCCATATAAATAATAACATGAGAATGAAACATAATTTTGGTAATTATACAATTTGAAGAATCATATTTATTATCAAAAAAATATCGCATAATGATAGAATTTATAACACGGTAAACATAATCTATAGGCTTTGTCCAAGATACCATACATAATTTGGCACGAAATAAACCAATACACAAACTAGTTTTCCTCAGTATAGTTTCTGATGTATCAGGGGTTTATAGAAGTCTCTACCTATGACATACACAATACAATGCATTCATCATATGAATGGGGTGAAACATAACAAACATATACATTCATATTGAAACCATCATATGAAATGTTAATTAAATTTCTTCAACAATAAACGTATTCTTACACTATCAAATAAATGGTATCAAAATTGAACATCCACAGTTAAACTAATCATTAACAGTTAAATAAAATATGTTAGATGGTGTCATAATATACAAACCTCAATTAAGAAAAGATCCCAATAATGGTGTTGGAATAGATGAAAATACTCAGATAAAATCAGTGATACATTCCTGATAGAAATACCACTTTACTTTGAAATCATTTATTAAAAAATCTATCCAATTTAAAAAGAAAAATTTTTATTCAAAAATAACATTTTATTAGTCTAAATGATTCCTCAAGACATTAATCCATTATTAAAGTGGGAAAATACTCTCACTCCATATATGTTTTAATAAATATTCCTTTTAAATTTTCAAAAAGAAACATATAAAGATTATTTTTAAAAGAAAGTGTGAGCATTAACAAAATAAATTGAATATGTGTATTAGCTATAAATACAAATAAAAAAGTGTAAATACAACATAATATAATAAAAATTAATTTGAAATATAATCATATAATGAAATAATCAAATGGAGTAGAAGTTTAACCTGAGGAATGATGAGTGGGTTATGGATTCCTTTACCACTTTGTAATCAATCGAATCGTATGCCCCATAAAATTAATGACCATTAATTGAATCATTAACTTACATGAAGATAAATATCATTATTATATGATATATTAAATGGAATTATGTACAAAAAACTCAATAAATAAAGGTTTAATAAGAAATATATCTCACAGAAGTAAAAGTAAGATGAGAAACCCTTACCTAATGTCTGAAAGCGTTCTGCACTTGTAGTTGTGTCTTGGATAATCAAATTAAAATTATTAAATATTTAATTAGGGACCTATTTAACAATGATTTTATTTATTATAATTTTATTAATTTCATTTATGTCCATTTCGATTTGTTATAATGTTTAATTTCATTGTTTCAGGAGTGTTCGTTTCATGGTTTTACGGTCAGTTCCCTTGATTATGAATATGGGAGTTCTTGTAAAATGGGAATAACTTCTCTAGAATTGAAATTAATTATTATTAATGAACGTATATAATTTCATATGGTATCATTTAACCTTTTGATATATGGTATTAGGATGATTCAATAGATACTACATTGAGGAAAATGTCTTAATTTATTTTGGCGGTTTTAACAAACATCATGAACTTGTGTCATTTTATTTAATATTATATGTATATATTGGTTTCATAACATGATATAACATTTTATATGTCTATGTAAATAACATTTCACCATAATAATGGTTTTATGACTGGCCTTTAAGGTGGTAATGTAAAATTAAACCTCATTATCCATGAAGGTGGTGAATTGACACATCTCGAATGATGTTTTCATTTTTTAAATAAAAGGAGAGGATAATGGATTTGATGATGGATAACAAATTAACACTATTAAATTAAATTATATGTATGAAAATGGATTTACTATGAAACTTTTTATAGGATAGGTGAGTATATGATAAGAAAAAAAAATAAATTAAAAGAGAAAGAAGGAGGATTTTACCTCTCGAATATTGTCTCCTTGGGAACCTCCGTAAGACACACTGATTTGCTATTTTTTGTAAGACCAGTAATTCTTGAACATGGGAAATTGGCTTAGTATGGTAATTGGATATAAATTATACAATATTAAAGGTTGATGATGTGTGAGGAGATTGGGGGGGGGGGGGGGTTTATAAGGGATGATAGAGATGTTTTTCGATTATTTTATTCATTTATATATTATTTTGGATCAAGACTATCACTAATGTTGATTATTATGAATATACATAGTAACTAGATCATGTGAGTTCTAAATAATTGGTTCTAACATCATCCATACATCAAACATGACTCAATAATTAATTTATTTACTTATAATGTTAAATACCATAAATTTCAGTATTTCATTATTCATAAAAATTCAAATATTTTAGAGAAATACCAAAAATTTATGATAACCATTTTTTGAATTTTAGATTTTAAAAATAGATTCAATTTTATGAATATAATTTTCTAAATACAATAAATTTAATTTTAATTTAAAATCATCATTTTTTCAAAAAATACCATTTTTATATTATAATCATTTTTACGATAGTTTGAAAAATTCATTAAGGTCTCATTAAATTATCTTATAGTTGTAATTAATTTATGAATCCATTTTATGAAATTTGTTTCTTCTAAATAATTATATTAATTATAAAATTTTAAATAAACATTTACATTTCGCAAAATACTAACACTTAATTATCAGTTTTAAAATATTTAATTACATATACCATGATAGAAATATATCGTATTTTCATTTATGACATACCTTTATTTTATTTATAATTTTATAGGTGAGGTTATTAATCAAATTTCAAAATTATAGTTCATAATGATCACTTTATTATTCCAATGGTTATGTTGATATTTAACTATATATCAGAATTATTTTAATATTAGTGTTTCATGTAAGATATCCAAAAAATTGAATTTATTTATAAAGATTTATATCATAAAATATCCGGGTGTTATATTATTCCGTCATTTGAAAAATTTTTCCCTCAAAAGTTTCACAAACAACACCTTCTAAATAGATTAGGGTGGATATTCTTCATAGAATCCTCAGCTTCTCATGTTGCTTCTTACATTTTATAGTTTATATACATAACTTTCGAGTCATCCGATTTATCTTTAATTACTCTTTGGTGTCTAGAATCTAGATATAATCTTCAAAATAAGATAAATCAGGTTCCAATTGAATTTATTTATAGGTGAGTACATGCGTTGGGCCTGACAGGTTCTTCTCTAATAAAGGGATGTGGAACACATCATATACTTTAGAAAGGATAGGTGGCATCGCCAAACAATTAGCTATAGATCCAATTATTTCTATAATTTTAAATGGTCTGATATACCTAGGGCTCTGTTTCCCTTTATTATAGAACCTTATGACACCCTTACATGTAGATACTTTTATAAATTCATGATCTCATACTTGAAACTCCAAATCCTTTCTCTGGTTGTTAGGCTATCTTTTTTTTCTTACATTGAGATTCTTTAATATGATCTTGAATATTCATTACATTTTCTAATATTTCCTCCGCAAGTTGTGGGCATATAAGCTTCCTTTTACCAACTTCATTCCATCAAGTGGGAGTAATACAACTCTTACCAAATTATTATTCTTTCTAAAGCATTTTAATACTAGAATGGAAGCTATTATTATAGAAAAATATAAAAAGGTAAACACTGAACCCATATACCGTGAAATTAAAGTTATCATGATCTCAACATGTCTTCTAATGTTTTAATAGTCCTTTTAGACTATTCATAGATTTGAAGGTGATGATCCATACTCAAATGATGCTTAGTCTCCAAATCATTCTAAAGAATATTCTAGAATGTTGATATAAAACCAGGATCTAGATCAGACACTATCTATATATGTTCACCAGTATGTCTTTCAACTTCATTAATATATAGTCATTCATGGAAATCTAGTATAAAATCCTCTCTTATAACAAGGAAATGTGTACATTTGGTAAGTCGATCAAAAATTACTCATTTTTCATAATTCATTCTTTGAGTTTTTGGTAATCAATAGAAAAAACCATAGTAATGTTGTTCCATTTCCATATAGGAATAGGTAATGGTTTCAGGACTCCTCTAGGACGTTTTATTTTATCCTTCACTTGTTGAAAAAATTAACTTCTTGATACATAATCAGGAATATCCTCCTTAATATTATCCCACCAAAAATTTCCCTTAAAATATCAACACATATTAGTGGTATGAGGGTGTATATAGAAATTTTTGCTATGTGGGTCATCCAATAATTCCATTTTTTAGCTTGAGAGTAGAGGGAACACAAATTATCTTCCCAATTTCCAAAATTCCATCTTCATATATGAATTATACCAATTTACCATAATTCATATATTTAATTTTATTTTAAAATTTCTCATCATCAGACTAAGATATTTTTTATATTTTTAAATAAATATGGGTTAGAAATAATTTGAAAAATTACTGATGTTTCAAATTCCTTGATAATTCCAATATCTATCTTTATTAGATCCATGTACATAGGATCCCTATCAATCCTCATTTTATTCATAACTTCATGATCATTACCGATCAATGAATTTGGTAACTTATTTTCCTTCCCTTAGTGGTAGTGTATTTAATAATCATAATCCTTGAGTTTCTCGAGACATCGTCTCTACCTCATATTGAGTTCTTTCTATGAGAAGATATATTTTAAACTATTTGGCTCCGTATATATCTCATATCCTTTACCATAGAGAAAATATCTCCATATCATAAAATAAAATATGAGATATTTTAAATCAATATCTTGAATAAGACAGTTCGATTCATGTGTTTTTAACTACCTGGATGCATAAGAAATAACTTTATCATTCTATAGAAGGACACAATCAAGTCCTTTCTACTATGCATCACTATAAATCACAAATACACCCTTACCTGATGGTAGAGTAAATATTGGATCATTCACTAATCTCTTATTCATTAATTCAAATAATTATTCACATTCTTTTTTCTAAATAAACATAACCCCTTTACGAGTAAGATTATGTAATGGGTAATCTAATTAGGATTTTTTTGAATGAAATTCAAATAGTGACCTACTAAAACAGTGAAACTATATACCTCGGTTATGTTCGTTGGTGTAGGGTATTCATGGAATGATATTGTCTTCACATGATCAAATATGATTCTATCCTTGGAGAGAATATGGCTAAGAAAAGAAATTTTTTTGAATCCGTAATTCACACTTTATAAACATCAAATATATTTATTTTCTTTTAAGAGTGTTTAGAAAAATCCTAATGTGGTTATCATGATCATCATAGATTTTTGAGTACACTAGGATATCATCTATAAATACTAAAACCAAATTATCTAGATATTCCTTGAATTCTCCATTCATCAGATCCATAAAAATAGAAGGTTAATTAGTTATTCCAAATGGAATCACTCTAACCTTATAATTTCCATACCTTGTTTGAAACACTGTCTTTGAAATATATTCCTTCTTTACATGCAATTGTTCATATCTAGAACAAAGTTCAATCATTGAAAATTATCAATCTCTAGGAAATTGGAAAATTAAGTCATCAATGTGATGCGAAGGATACTTGTTGTTTATTGTAATAACATTGATCTCCTAATAGTTAATACACAACCTCATAGATCTATCTTTCTTCTTAAAAAAAATAATAGGAACTCCACAAGGAAAAAATCTATGACATATAAATACCTTACCACTAAAATACTCTAGTTTTTTCTATAACTATAATAAATATTTGTTTTGCCATATATAAGTATTCTTTGATATAGTATTTTCATTAAGGATTAAATCAATAGAAAACTCTACTTCCCCCTACGGAGGATGTTTAGGTAATTTATCTCGAAAAACATAAATGTATTCACATTCAATTGGTAAATCCTCAATTTGATGATTAATTTTTTTATCAGTAGGTTTTATCTATTCTTGTTCTCTAAGAATATATTTTAAACGAGTTACTAGAGGTGGATCCAGATATAACTCAGACAATTATCTATCCCCTCTAAAGGTTAGAAATTCCATACCTTCATCACAAATCATAATTTCCTTTTATTTTCAATAGATGTTTACATTATATTTTTAAATTTAGTACATATCATGTATTATATAAAAATCAACCCTAGGTATGATAATAAAATAAGAAATTAGAGCACATTTATGAGTCATAATAGGAACTGTTTGATACATATTTATTGTAATAAGGATTCCAGTAAGATTTTTGATTGATAATTACCTTATTAATGTGAATTGAAAAAATATATTTTCTTATAAAAAACTAGGATGATATAAATGAATTTGATGAACTAGAATCAAATAGATATTTAGAAAAATTTGAGGAGATTATTAAAGTACCTTCCACCACATCATTAGGAACTTTGAACACAGATATTGTGATTACAAATGCATAGAATTACTTCCTTGGAATTTCCTGGGGTAAGTTTCCTTAATATCTAGGATAATAATGTTAATAGTATCCCGTCTCTTTACAGCTCATACATTTCACACTTCCAAATTCTTTCATTACCTTTATGTCTTGGACTTGGTGGCCTTTTCCTCAACACTTGTAATAAAATCCCTTTCCCAATAGGCATGTACTATGATTTTTCATTCCACATTTATTGTATGTTGGAAATTCTATTCTTCCCATATTTACTGTTTTCCTTATTTATTTTTTCAGAGTACTCAACATCCCTCTTATTATCTTGATTCCCTTCAAATCCATATTTATTAGAAAATTATTTCACCGTCTTGATGACACATTATACTAAATCATCGTGTGATGAAAATGTTTGGGTTACTAGTGAACTTTTTATAATTAGGTTAAGACCATCAAATAAACAATCAATATTCCTCTTTGGATTACGTATGTAGTCTATGGAATTCCTTGATAACCATGTAAAGTTGGATTCATACATAGAAATGTTTTCATCCTCTTTCTATCTCAGACTCAAGAATTTTCTCTCCATATCTACTCTCTATTTACGAGGGAAAAATTTTTACAAGAAAATTTCCTTAAAATCATTCCATTCCATATTTTCAATTTCTTCTTTATCCTTTGTATTTTTAATTAATGACCACAATTGATCCACATCTACTAAGAGATGATAAAAAACCATGATAACCTTCTCCCTTTCATTATTTCCCAAAGTGAGAAATATATTCTCTAAATAATTTCTCCATTTTTTAACTATAAATGAGTTTTTAGTGCCTTTGAATTATGGAGGTTTTTGTCGAATGAAGCAGACTAACATTGTTACACCTCATTGTGGACCGGGCTGCTCCATGCGAGTAAGGTTATTTATTATATCCTTAATCAGTTTTTCTAGTATAGTTTTAAGTTGTTTAGAATTTGTTTTAGATCCATATCCTATATCATTATATTTCCTAAGAGGTAAATCCCTACAAGGAATATATGTATTGATAGAGTTTCCATTACTTCCCTAAGTGATATTTCAAAACAATGAAATACACTACATTAGATTATGAAATATTAAAACTAGAGAAACAATTAAAAATTTATGTATAACTAATCTCAAAATCATATTCTTGGTTACCTTGGGAATATTATAAAAGTCAGTAATATGGTTATATTTACCTAATCCATGTTTTCCAAAATCTATTTTCCAATGTTTCTACTAAAATTCCTGGGATACCAACTGTAAGGACCACAACTCTAGTAACCTAGAGCCAGTTCCTTACTTTAATAAATTAGTACTATATAAAATTTATCTCATCCCAAATGACCGAATAGTTTAGAAGATTTTGAAAAATATATAAAAACATAATAATCACATAACAACTTGAAATGAAATACAATATAGTTACTCTACTGGAATAACACCAATCCTCCTAGATTATCCCCGCATGTCAATCATAATATACATCTTGGAATCCTATTGAAAAATAAAACATAAGAAGAGGGTGATATCAGATTCCTGGTAAAGGTAAGAATACAATGTACAATTTCATAAATAATAATAAACAAAAAGTCAAGGTAAATAACTAAAAACACATGGCATTAAATCATAATATTTAACATATTATGACAGGAATAAAAGATGATAAAAAAATTACAGATAAACAGTCACATGAGAATATTAAATAGCTGTGAATATTTTACTAGTAATATAATCTCATTTATTCTCAATAACTTTTATCATAACGAGGGAATTAATAATTCGAGACATTATAGACATACGATTAAGGCTTTGACCAAGACACCATACATAATCAGGTAAGACATTATCTAATACCCAAACTAGTCTGTCTCATAAGCCCTACCAATGAATTGAGGGGATATAATGGGACCCACCCATCCCTTACTAAGTACAATTAATTTATAATATGTAATGGGTGAAAAATAATCAATATATATCCATATTTAAACTAGTATATGAGATGTTAATAAATTTCCTTGTACAATTAACAAATTTTTAAACAATCTTGTGAATGGTATCAAAATAACACATCCATAATCAAACTGATCATAAAAAATAAAACAAAATATAGTATATGGGATCATAATATGTCAACCATAATTAATCATAATATCTGAAAAATTGTGTTTTAATAGATAAAAATACTCTAATAAAATAATTGAGAAATTCTTGTGATAAATACAACTTTACATTGAAATCATTTATTTTAAAAGTTCCAAAATTATAAAAGAAAGAATTTTCATTGAAAATTACCCTTTAAACATGTAAAAGAATAATAAATATGATAAATAATCATGAAATTGGGAAAATCAAATCATTTCATATATGTTTTAAAAAAAATTCTGTTTACATCATGGAAAAGAAACATTTAAAATAGTATTTTTAAAAGAAAATTTGAGCATTAACTAAATGAATAAATTTTGTATATAAGATATAAATATAAATAAAACAAATGGAAATAAAATATAAGATAATCAAAATTCATTTCACACATAATCACAACATTACATAATCAATGGGTTATAAGTTTAACCAAAAGAATGAAAATTGGGTTAAGAATTCCCTTACCACTTTGTAATCGGTCAAACCATATGCCCCATAAAATTAATGATCATACACTGAATCATTTATTTTCATGAATAAAAATATATTAATGATATTATATATTAAATGTAACTATTTACACCACAATCAAAAAATAAGGATTGAATAATGAATATATCACACAGTAGTGATTGTGAGATGAGAAACCCTTACCTTTTGTTCGAAAGCGTTATACACTTGTATTTAATGTACTAGTTAATAAAATTAGTTTCATTAATTACCTAATTAAGAATCTATTAAAAAAATATATGATTTCTAATAATTTTATTAAGTTCATTAATGGACATTTCAATGAGTTATAATGTTTAATTTCATTGTTCTGTGAGCGTTCATTTCGTGGTTTTACCGGTGGTTCTCTTGAGTATAAATATGGATATTATTGTCAAATGGAAATAAATTATCCCTAAGTTTAATTATTTAGTATTAATTAACATATATATGTTTAAATTTTCTCATATATAATTCTGTTATATGGTATTAGGATGATTGATTATATAAAACATTGATGAATATTTATTAATTTATTTTGGCGGGTTTTACGACCATCACAAACTTGTTCTATTTTGTTGAATATTAAACTAATATATTAGTTAAATAATATTATATAACTCATAATATTAATATTAAAATCTTATTTTCCCATAATAATGGTTTTATTACTGTACTTGAAGGTTTTAATAGAAAATTAAAACTCATCATCCACAAAGGTGGTGAATCAACACATCAGTGATGATGTTTTCATTTTTAAAATAAAAGGAGATGAGAAGGGATTTGATGAAGGATAATAAATTATCACAATAATATTACATTATATGTACGATACTGTATTTACCATTCCACTTTTGAAATGGGATGTGAGTATATGATAATAAAATAAAAGAAATTAAGAGGTAAAGAAAGATGATTTTACATATTGAATATCATCTCCTTGGGAAACTTCTTTAGACACTTGGATTTAGTATTTTGGAAATAACAGAAGGTCATGAAAATGGGGATCTGGATTAGTAAGAAAATTGGGTAGAAAATAGACAATATTTAAGGCTTATAATGTGTGAGGAGAATTGGTGGTTAGTGGAGGAGAGGGATGTTTTTTTGATTATTTTATTAATTTATTTGTTATTTTAGATTCAGACAATCAATAACATTGATTATCCTGAATAAGTATAGTAGCTAGAGAATGTGAGTTCAAAATAATGGGTGATTACCTCATACATACATCATACATGACTCAATAACTCATTTATTTACTTATAATGTTAAACATCATAAATTACCATAATTCACTATACTCTAAAAATTCATCTATTTTAGAAAGATACCAAAAAGTCAACCAATCATTTTTCCATGTGTATATTTAAAAATGTACTTAATTTTATGTAAATAATTTTCAAAATATAAGAAATTTAATTTTTAAATAAAAACATCATTTAATAAAAAATTCTGATTTTAATATTATAACCGATTTTATGAGGCTTTGAAAAATTAATTTTGGTCTCATAAAATTATATTATAATTTCAATTCAGAAGAAATTTAATTTATGAATCCATTTTCTAAAAATATTTTTTCTTTTAAACAATTATATCAATAATAAAAGTGTAAATAAACATTTACATTTCACAAAAATACCAACACAAAAGTTATCATTTTTAAAATATTTATTTACATATTACATGATATAAATATGTCATATTTTTATTTATGAAACACCTAAATTTTATTTATACTTTCATAGGTGAGATTATTATTCTAATATCCAGATCACTATTCCCAACTACCACTTTACTATTCTAATGGTCATGTTTATATTTAATAGCACATCATAGTTCGTTTAAGCTCAATGTTGTGTGTAATCTATTGAATAAATAGATCTTATTTAAGAAGATACATACCGTAAAGTATTTGGGTGTTATATTTATTGACCCTTTTTATGATGTGGGTTTCCCAAAAAGAAATTCTCAAACATCTACCTTGTATTTTCAATGTGCAGTTTCAAATTATAAAGATGAAATTTTCATTTTGAAATTTTTCATCATATCCCGATGGTAGCTTATTGATTTCTACTTCCAAAAAATATATCTCATGCTCGTGATGTATTCCATGTATATCTTTTGAAGAATTACATACCTAATCCTTTTCATGTACTAAACTCAGAGGGCATACCACTGGAGAAAGATATTTCATATGAAAAGAAACTTGTATAAATTATGGATTCTAGAGATAATGTTCTATGGAACAATACCAATTACCAGGTAAAAGCCATATATTGAAACCCCAAGTTTGGAAAATCTATGTGGGAAATTGAAAATATGATGAAGTGAAAGTATCTTAATTTTCTTATATTAGAGTGAAAAATGTTGAGGAAAAAATTTATTTTATGAGGGGATAGAATGTAATACCCCAAGTTGTTATAAACCCTTATTTTTCAAATAAATTAAATTTCTTTGATGTCTTGTGTAACATGAAACATTGACTTAGCTTACGTTACATGCAACATTAAGTTTCTAGGAAAATACATTTTATTATTAAAATTATTTAAAAAAAAAAAATTATAACATAACCATTAGAGAGATAGGTATGAACATGATTAAATGAATTATAAAAATATTTTTTACACATGAAAATAGAATGTATTCTTTGGTGTCCAATTAATTATAAATGAAAATTAAACCCTTTCGAGGATGAAAGGAAATATTTTTTAGAAAAACTATTTAAATTTTTATAAGTGTGTTCTATACCAACTAAAAAAAATAAAATTTGTTAGATTATATCAATGAAATAAAAATATAATATTTTCAATATAAATTTTATCATTCATCTTATGTGTTTTTGAGACATTATATAAAAAGAAATCAAGTTTTACGCTTAAAAATTGTTTTCTTCTAAAAAGAAGGTTGACTTCCTTTTAATGGTGCAATTATTTTAAAACTATGTTTTTGAAGCTTTTATAAATTAAATTAAAAACATAATTCATTTTGGTTTATTTTTTTGTATTATTTTGATATGTTTCATTTTTTGATGAATAATAAACAAATTCTGCATTTTCATTGAAAACATACATTTCATCTAAATAATTTATAATATTAAATTATATTTTAAATAATTTTAAACAAATTTGATCAATTAAACATTATTTAAATCCAATTTGGGAAATTGGAATATTTTCATATTGAATTTTGATATAAAAATATTTCAAACTATTGAACAGTTTCACTTTAAAAACTCGTTTTCTCGCCCCGTCTATGAGATTAATTTTAAATTAATTTCATAAAATTATGTGTTTAGAAATTTTAAAATTGGATTCTTTATTTCAATTAGAAGGCCCAAATTTATTACATAGGCCTATTTTATTTTTTTCAATATTAATATTAACATTGTTAATTTGTTTACCATGGTTAATGGTAAATTGGGAAATTTAGGATAAAAATAAACTGATAAGGACTATGGAATGACCCTAACACTTGAAAAAATTATTTTGGATGAATTTAATTTGGTCCTTATAACATAAGGTTATAAATTTAATAATTTAGTGGACACTTTTCCTTAAAAATGACTGAGATACTATTAAAATCAGAGAGAGTGATCAAACATCACACTCTTACTTTTAATAAGTATAATATTTTTAAGATGGGTGTAAATAGATGATATGATATACTATAAGTATTATTTTGAAATATAAAAGGATTATATACACCATGGTATTTTATTTTTAAATTTTAGTGAATATATAATTATAATATATTACTATATAACGATGATGTTGTAATTATTCAATTAATGGAAGGATCAATTAAATGATACTAAAAATATTAAAATAAATATTATTTGTATTAATTAAGGTTATACGGAAAATATTTAGGTTATTATTACATATTAGATGTTTATTAAATTATTTTTTTCCTATGTTATATTAATTAATTGATTTTATTATTGTCAATGTAAGAAATAGTGTCAAAATTGACAGTAATGATATTTTATGAAAATAATATTTTATTTAATTATTTAAAAATCATGAAAAAATTTAAAAAAATTAAAAGTTTTTATTATAAGGTATAAAATGCCATAAAGTGATCATTTATGGATAAATTACACCATCTAGATAAATATTACATTTTTTAAATTTTAAAAATTTGTTCCTCTCGTTACAATTAAAATAGGTCAACTAAGGGTTAGTCAAAATGATAAAGTTTTAAATTATAAAAAAACTTGTATAATATATATTTTTATGATATTATATATTTATATTACTTTTATTCTAATAAATATACTTTTAAAGGTATCTATATTGAGTTGGAATCTATTATTAATTAATCTTGAGAAATTTCAAAAGTTCCCATCATGTTAATTATAATTGGAAAACTTTTATTATCTTCTCTCAACACTTAAAAAGTTTTTTGGTTCAGAAAAAACATATCCAAATATCCTAAAAATTTTCTTAAATTCCTTCTATAATCCTTCCTTTGGAAATAAATACAACTAAAAAAGTCTTTTGGTGAAAATTAGAAAGAGATACCCAAAGAGGAGGGGATGCTCATCAACACATGTTTTTGTTTTATTTCTTCAAAAAACACTTTAAATTACTTTTATATAATGTTTATATAATAAAATAAGTATATTAAATATACTAATATGTTGTTATGTTAAGTTAATAACCAATAACTTCACACAATTCCCTCAAATTGGATATGCAATCATCATTTATGTGTACAACAGATTACCACCTCGCAAACCAATGTAATCGATTATTGAATTACCACCATTAATGGTTTAAAATAATAATGGATTTATAATTTATATATGAGATATATTATTTTTATAATGTTATTCTGATTCTATAATTGTTATATAACACATACCTTCATACTTACCATTTTATGGGAATACGGCAATTTCATTTGTGTGTACGATGGACTACCACCTCGTAAAGCGGTGTGATTAATTCATGATTTATGGAATGTATGAAGGAAGATTTTGATAAAATTATGTGACATATATGACCTAAAATTATTATTTAATTATAATAAATTTTATTTTTTTAATCCACTAAGAATATGAAAACGATATTCATGCGAACGTGCAATCTACCGTCTCCAAGAACAATGTATTTTATTTTCTAATCATAAATATTATTAATCACCATAAATACATATATCATGAATAAATTATATTATTATTATTATGGATATTCTAAAATCATGATATATGTAATAGAACCAATAATAACAATTTAAAACATGTATAAGAAACATAGTAGTTATTACCCAAACCGTAACTATAACATGGAATTGTTAATTAACGAGTAATATAATGTCATAAGTAAATCGTATATGGTATTATATATATTAATATGGTTCTATTTTAGTTTTATAAAAAACTTATATTTATTATACAATAGGTTTTAATGTGTACTAAGGAAGTCAAGACATAAGGTAAGAGGATTTCTTGTCTCACTTTTATTTCATCGAGACTTATGTCATATTCACCATTGATTTTTTTGGGGTGTATGTGCTGAATATGAATGTAATATATGATAGTTATAATTAATGTTATAGGAATTTACATATCCATTTTATTATTTATCTTTCATGGGGTATATAGTTCATAAGATACAAAATTGGTAAGGTAATTTTCTCTCAGTTTCCCTTATTTGAGACACATGTTCTATTATGCACCTATATTATTTTATGAGTTGTTTATACTAAAAATTGGGAAGTTTTATCATAAATATTCTTCTTTTCATGATATTATAAGTTTCATGAAATATTATTCTCTATTCATTTTTATTTTGTTAATTCAAAAGCCATGTTTTCTATAAATATTTCCAAAAAACGATCTTTTAAGAAATAAAAAAAGGATTTAAAAGATGTTTAAAATTGTTTTAAAAGGTTTATTTATAATTTTTATGGTTAAATTAAATGAAAAATGTTTGATAAATATATTATGAATTAAATATAGTTTTTAAAATAGTAAAGGATATTTTCCATAAAAATGTTTTAAAAATATATTTCAAAATTATTTTCTATATATAACGACTTCTGTAGATGTTACTCATGCCTTAATTGGGATATTATGCAAAGATACCATTCTTATTATTTCTCTGAATGTTTTATGTATATGATGTCATGATTTTTATGAATATTTTCTTTTTCCATGAGTTCTGGTATGATGAAATGTTTATGAAACATTTTTACGGGTTCTTCTACGATGAATTATATATATTCTAGTGGCGCACATATGTATGGTTTTCATTATGTGAAAGGTGGGTCATATATATAACTTTAATGCATTATTTAGTAAATTATATCTCATGAGATAATTAAGGGAAACAATACTATGTTCTTGATCCTTTAGGGAAAACTGGTTGATTTTCTTTATCTGTTAGTGGTAAAAAGTCGACATGCTTGACCAGTAATGGGAAAAAAGACAATGTGATTGATATTTTATATATGTGAAATAGGTGATAAGGTCTGATCTTGGAGACTCAGTAGTTGACCTTTATATAGGAATTTTTTTTCAATACTTATTATGGTTCCAAAAAAAAGTTATTAAATGAATTTATTGTGCCTGATTTAGTTGTGATGAATTATAATTCTCATGATTCATATTTTATGAACTTTTAATATTTATACCATGAATCATGAATATGATCTTTGAAATACATGATACGATCTTCAAATTTTATGTTCATTTTATCATGTTTATGCTATGTTTATATTTCTCCCTTGTTTACCCTTACTAGGAATCTAAGATAACCCCTTTCCTATGTTTCATTTTCCAATTTTATGACGAATGGTTTTAATTAGTATTACTAAACTAGAAGATCTTTTTTGGAAAAAAATGAATATCTTTCACCCGACTAGTATTTTATGTTCCAAATTTCTAAAGAAAATAAACTATTATGGACCATGAGCATGTGTTTAGTTAATATAATGAATATTAATATATAAATATGTAACATACATATAATAAAATCCTGGTTCGTTATATAAGTACACTCATTTATTCTCTGATCAGACTCCAGTTTAACTTTTTGAGGGTGAAATATTATCGTGGTGGTGAGAATTGTCACATGTGTTTTTTTTATTTCGTGGTAATTTAAATTTGTTAGTATTATATTTATTGCATGGATTTCATAGTGTTTTATGAGAAAATTTATGCTATTGGGATGGAAAGAGGGAGGTGAAAGGGTGGTGAACAGTTAGTAGAAACCTTAGGCCTTCCCAGTGGAAGTTGTGTTCCCTATATAGTGGTACTCGCCTGACCACATAGAATAGAGCATGGGAAGGTGACCCTCTAGTGAAAACCATGCGCCTAGGAAAGTGTTACTATTTTAGGAACATGGATAGGTGCCCAGGAATTAACCTCCCTACAAGAAAACCATTCCCCCTCTTTTCCCTTTGTAAAAAGGTGCCGTATGGTTGGCACACCATTTGGGAGACCATGCGGCCAAACCATACAACCTGCCATATATTTAAATGTTTTGAAATTATTAGACTTTCCATCATCAATTTTAACCATCAAACCAATTATTCTCACCCCACCCAGTCTCCCCTACCCTTGTCACACTTCTCTATCCTCTCCCTCTCCCTTTGATTTCTTTTATTTGGTGACTTGGACTTGGATTTTCAAGAATCTATCAAGTAATTCATTCTAATTCTCCTTCATCCATTTATTTTGGTTTCATATCTCCTCTTACTTGTCTTCTAAATTATTCATCAAGGTTTTTGACCTATGTTGGGTCCATCCTCCCTTCCTCATGTAAAATATTGTTGGTGATAGTTTTATTTTGATTCTTTAGGGTTTCTCCTTGGGGTTTCATATGGTTTCCAATAGTTTCTAGATGTTTCCAAGTAATAGGTAAGTTTCTCTATGCCTTGGAATTAATTGAAGATTTTATTCTGAGACATTTGGTTTCTAAATTGGATTTATAAATTTTATTAGTGGTTTAAAATGCGTTTTCCATGGATTTTTGGTTTGTGTTCAGGATTTATTAGTGAATTCCACATTGAAAATTATTGTTTTGTATGGTTTCAATTATTATAATTATGATTATGAAAAATGTATTTATTTTGAAATGAAATTGGATAGAGGATATGGGATCTATGGGTATTCTAGGTGGGTTATTATGGACTTGTACGCCACCGGGGTCAACTAGGAAATAACCTGGGCTCTCTAGAAGGTTATTACTACAATAATAAATAAACATATGCTGATAGTTTTTGGATTGCTAGAGCTTTGGATGTGACCTCTCTAGGGGACCATGCATGGGAATATTCTATATGGTTCAATCCAGAAGGTATGATGATTCTGGGGCCTAATAATATAACTACTTATGGAGTCTAAAATGGTGCTTTGTTTTTATTTTGAACCAATTAAATTCACACTTTCATTATTTTCCCATTTTTATTAAATAATACATGTTTTCATTTAATTTTTTTTAAACTCATTCATTTAAAACCTAGCATCTTAGTTTTTCATTTAATTTCATTTTATGGAATCTTTGGGTGGTATCATATTGGGAAAGTAGGATAACAACCTACATATATCCTGTGGTGTATGTTGATCTTCTTTTTGAATCACATAATGGGAAATCTCCCATGATGGTGATGAAAATATGATGTGGTATCAATTTATCTTTTGATAGATGGTAGTGGATGTTGCAATATGGTTTTGATTCAATTTCTTCATGGAGGCTAGGTTATATAGTTGTTTTCCCTTTCATTTTTGGTTGTTTTTAGAAACTTTGGGTTCTTGGATATAAGTGATAAATGTTTAATCCATTTTTTAGTGTTACCTTTGAGCTCATGTTATGGATGTCTTATTATGATATGTCATGGATGTTTCATGGTTTTATGTTAATATTGTTTAATTTTGATGGTTAATTCTTATGATATAAATAATTACCAAAGGTGTTTCTTGATACGTAAGCAATAGTTTCCAGCTTATGGGGATTAAGAAAACCCTTCAGGCCATGCCACTGGCTAGGTCAGGTATCAGTTTGAACGGTATCCATGACTCTTTTATGACACATGAACTATGGTTAATGATTTATTAATGATTATTTCTCACTATAAAGGACCTTGTTTTATGAAATTATAATGTTTTATTATATGATTCAAGTTTATTATCTATGATAGGTTGGGTATGAACTTCATATGTTATATCAATGATCACACACCCTTATGCTTATATTATGATTTCATGTGATCATAGATTGACATATCCTATGTTTACCATTACTGATCATATTATTTCACCCTTTCTTATGTTTCCTTACCTATGTTATGAAGAAATTCTTAGGTAGGGTATTACTAAAAGGATTACTATATAAGAATATGTTTTGGTATATATTGAATATATTTTATGAAATAAGAAGACCATGTCTTTAGTATCCAAGGAGACTAAACTATTACTGTCCTTAGATGCGTATTTATGAAATGTATTAAATACTCATCTAAAATGATGTGATATTTTTATTTGAAAATATTTGGTTATTTCACTGAGTTGAAAAATTTGGGTGTGAGCATAAAATAACTTAATTTTTAGGAAACATAGAATACATACATATACTTTCCTGAAATAGTTTATAAAAAATAGTTTCAAAATACATTTATAAAAACAAGTTTTTATTATTTGAACAACCAAATCTCAAAATCCTCTTTAGAAAAAAACATGGATTTCATTTAAAATAATTTACCAATTCAGAAACCAGTTTTGAAAACTAAATAAAAAAAAAATACAACCCAGGTAAATTCTCAGATATGAGGAAGAAAACCAAAAATAAAAGTGGAGTATATTTGAAATAAAACAATGATAAGGAAAATGAATCTTGAATAAAAATATGCAGATAAAAAAAAATATAAATCTAAAGTTCCACATATAATTAAAGGATTAAACAAGATAGATATTCATGGACATGTTATAAACATACCTTGATATGAACCAAGACATACTTGGTTTGGATCCATCTATTGGAGTATGTTGCAGTTCATATTATATCACTGACCTCGAAGATCTAACAGTTTATCACAAGTGGAACACCCATTATATGAATTATTCTACCCTTGGGTATATAGTAATACTAATAAGAAACTAGATATTAACCATTTCTTTATCTTCAAAATAATTTCTAGGATCTCGTGACAATAGTATATGGTAAATAAGGAGGACATCACACACTCAACATTAACCGACGCCAATGTGAATTTATTTCCGACTTACCAACATAGTATTTGTGAAGAACCACCCAACTAAAGGATTACCATATGTTTTCCCATCCCAACAAAAAATTTCACATGTTGTAATCTGGCTTACACATCCTGAGAATTTAAAACAACTTTTCAAAGGAACATTTGGAAGTACCAATCAGGCCTGAGTACATGGAAATCCTTAATCACTTTCCCAGATATGTCCAAAGGTACTAAATGGGGCTCATAATTTTAAATCCAAAACCATTTCATAGAAAAATACATTTCATCCAAAATCACTTTCCGAATATAAGGCAGTCATCCAAATACAACTTCAAAGGTGCCAAATGCTCCTCTCAAAGTTCCAAATAGTCCTTTGAAGAAATCTTTAGGACTTTTTTTTAAATCATATTTGGGAGAATTGATAAGCTAAGACATCATTTAGAAAATAATTAGAAGTGTGGAAACCATTTTAGAAGGATATGGAATGAGGAAGTGAAAATGAGAGGGGAAGTTTGGAAAACCATGGTTACTAAAGTATAATTTCCAGGGAAATTCCATTTTTATACATGTACAAATCATTATGAACACACCATCAATATATGTATATTCATATATTATACCAGCATATATATGGAAATCCATAATAACATAGGATATTTAATCAAATAAGCTCAAGGTAGAATCAAATCAAAGCATAAGAGATTGTAGGACCCTGGGACACCCTAAGAGGGGAGGGGTAAATCATGATGTCAAATTTTTCTTTTAAAATGATGGATCTTGGTCCCACGTTGGAAGGAAATAGTTTAACCTATATGATGGATTTGAGAAGCAATCAAACATTAACATTCAAAGAGAAAACACACCACTTTTTACTTGGTTCACCACTAAGGGCTACGTCTAAGGAGCAAATGCTGACTGGTTGTCGGCTAAACCAAATTCCACTATTCTTCACATGTTGTTGATTACAATGGTTCAGGAACAGTCATTCTGTCCTAGGATTACTACCTTTACAATTGTTCAAGGATA
Source organism: Viscum album (assembly GCA_963277665.1). NCBI lineage: Eukaryota > Viridiplantae > Streptophyta > Magnoliopsida > Santalales > Viscaceae > Viscum > Viscum album. The sequence goes on along the minus strand of OY728132.1, from coordinate 1,840,718,940 downwards.
TCCCACTCTCTCCCTTGGGTCACTCGCATTGACACCCCCTGGCTCACTACCTTTGGTGAAGTCCCAATCAGTTTATAGGCATAGAGGTCTCTTCAATAGATTCACAATGAATTATTTGCCTCTTTTTAGCACGAGACTCTGCTTACATCGAAGTCTGGAGATGATGCACTTGTACGCACTGAACCACTGAACCAGGTAACCAGAACATGAAAATAAGTTTCAATGACAATTGCGTGCAACACCAACCCTTTGCGCGCAAGACCTTACTATTGCGTGAAATATTTCTTTTTCGCGTGGAAAAATATTTCACTTAACAACACCTTTTTCGCACAACAGAATCTTTTATGCGCCACCTCAATTTTTACACGCAGCTCGGATTTTTTTGTGCAGCTTGGAATTTTTAACGCAACTCGGATTTTTCACACAAACTAGAATATTTCACACAACATAGAATTTTTCATGCAATTCGGAATTTTGCACACAAGCCCCTTTTCACGAACATTTTACGCATATCAGACCTTAGATCTTCTCTAAGTCTTCAACCGTCCAGAATAAGGGGGGTCACCTCTTATTTATAGGCGTCTCATACCCCTACGCGTAAAACTCCCTAGGGCATGAAAAACCTCTCATTTGGAACGTCATATTTCACGCATGAACCATTTTCGCGCACATATCCATGTTTTTTGCGTAGCCCATCCCTTTTCCATTTTTTGACGTTCTGATTCCGAAACACTTTTTGCGTGAAAAACCTCGATTCACTATTTCATGGACCACACTGTTTTTCACGCCTAAATCAAATATTTTGCATACAACCCTCTTTTTTCATGCACCACTTCCTCTTTTCACGCACCTCCTTTTACCAAAAATCCATGTCTTCATTTTTCGAATTTGAGGCCCAAAAATTTGGCAAACAATGGGAAATAGTTCCACCTTCAATAATATTTTTTGCTAGAACTGTATGATCACTTTACTAGCACACATTCTGAACTTCCACTGAGTATTAACAACAAACAAAAACCATACTCTAAATCATGCATAGAATAGCCATGGTTCCAAAAATCTCCTCTATGGGTTTGTTGGAAATCACTAAATAAATTCAATAGATCACCATCCACATGTATATCCGAAACCCAAGAATCAAATCAGCCAACACTCTAAGTCTACATGAGCAATGCTCAATGTAGAAAATAAGAGAGGAAGCTTGAATTGGGTTCCCATGTTTTGGAATTCTCAAAGACACCCAAGTAAATCTCACATAGTGTCACAGAAGCATTACATGTCCATAACAAGCCTGAATTTATTCCTAATTTTATTCCATGCTCCCCCATTGAAAATAAACCCAAAGACCAGTAATTTTTCATTATTAAGCTCAAAACACACTCCCCCCAGATAGTGTCTCCCCCACAAACCGGCATCACATATATAAATAGATTAAAAGAAGTTAACATAATTGGGGAGAGGGGTATTGCGTAACCTCCTTATGAACTGGGAGATGGCTAAACACCGAGGTTCAACTGATGCTTCTCAAAAACAACTACTAACATTGGCTTGGTCAGGATATCAAACACTTGTTCATCAGTTCCCACATGATCCATTCTAATCACGCCTTGATCAACTTTTTCTTTGATAAAGTGATACCTGATTTCAATATGTTTTATACGATAATACTGAATAGGATTCCTTGTAAGGTCAAATATGCTCTTGTTATCACAGTAAATTACCATTGGGTGCTTTACCTCATCACCAATATATATTAGTTGTTGATTCATCCATAGCAGTTGAGTGAATTCCTTTGTAGTAGATATATACTCAGCTTTAGCAGTACTAAGAGAAGTACTTTATTGTTTTTTTTCTCTACCAGCCAACCCATTTATTCCCAATATAGAACGCTCCACCACTGGTGGAATTTCTGTCAACTACATCTATATCCCAGTCACCATCAGAAAATACTGATAATTCACTATCCCTGCCTGCCGCAAAGTATAACTGAAAGTTATGAGTACCTTGAATATACCTCATTTTTTTACTGTCGCCATATGTCCCTCCTTTGGATTACTTTGAAAGCGGGCCGGTAGACATGTTGAAAAGACAATATCTGGTCGTGTCACTGTGAGGTACAGTAGGCTCCCATTGATCCTTCTGTACATGGTGGGAACTACAGAGTTCCCATCCTCATGCTTTCCAAGTTTGGTTCCAACTGAAATCAAAGTTGACATTGGTTTGGATTCATTCATGTTAAATTTCTTCAGCAACTCTATTGCATACTTTTCTTGAGAAACAAAAGTGTATTCTTTATTTTGAGTCACCTGCAGCCCCAAGAAATAAGTGAGCTCCCCAATCACAGAAATTTCAAATTCTGATTTCATGTGATTGGAAAATCCATCCACTGATTTCTTCCTGCCGCCACCAAATATAATTTCATCAACATAGACTAGAACCATGAACTGATATTTTGGAGAATTCTTTACATATAGATTGTGATCTACTCCTCGTCTTTGGAATTCCAACTTCTTGAGAGAAGAGTCTAGCTGGGAATACCATGCTCGTGGGTCTTTCTTCAAACCATATAGAGCCTTCTTTAGTTTGAAAACCATTGTTTCATCAGTACCAAGAAGAAAACCCACTGGTTGTTCAATGTAGACTTCTTCTTCGAGTACACCATTCAAGAATGATATCTTTACATCAATTTGATATACTTTACATCCTCTTTGGAGTGACATGTTAAGAGAAATCCTGATTGAATTAAGTCTAGACACTAGAGAAATGGTTTCTTCAAAATCAAAAACTTCAATCTGGGAGTATCATTTACATACCAGTTTTGCCTTGTTTCTAATAACACTTCCATTCTTATCAGACTTGTTATTGAAGATCCATTTTGTACCAGTCACATTATGAACTTCAGGTCTCTGGATAATATCCCAAGTCTGATTCTTTCCAATCTGATCTAACTCTTCATTCATGGATTTCACCCAAGATTCATCTTTTGCTTCTTCTTCAAATTAGGATGGCTCCAAAGCTGATCGAAATTAAGATTGTGTGTTATTCCTCATCATTCTTGTTTGTGTGGGTGCATTACTTTCCCCAATTATGTTAGATGTATCAATCTCAGTTCTTTGATTTCTTCTATGAGGTTCAGTTTCATTCTTTCCATCCAAGGTTTCCTCTTTAGATTACTCTTCTGAGTCAACATCATGATGTGACGACTGAGTGTTATGTACACATTCCTCTATTTTTTTATTTTAATTTTCTCCACGTTCACTTTCTTCCTCACATTCAATCACATTATCATATGGAATCCTTGAAGTATTTGTGGTTTACTATTCAATGATCTTATCATCACTGCTTACCACAATCCTTCCTAATCACTTGTTGAAACACTTTTAGGCTTTTCTGTTCATTATGTATCCAAGGAAAATTCCTTCATCTGCATTGACACCATACTTCCCTTGATTTCCATATTTATTCCTGATGAAGCACTTACTTCCAAAAACACGAAAGTATTTCAAAGAGGGCTTTCTTCTATGACATAATTCATAAGGTGTCTTCATCTCACCCATATAAAGTCCTATTCAATTTTGAATATATAGTGCATCTTGAACGACCTCTTTCTAGTAATGTCGTGGAATACGACTCTCAATCAGCACAGTTCTTGCCATGTTGTTCACCTATCTATTTCTGTGCTCAACAACTCCATTTTTCTATGGAGTTATCATGGCAACTGGCTCATGTTGTGTCCCATGCTTCTCTAGGTACTTTTTAAATTCAATGGACATGTATTCCCCTCCATTTTCTGATCACAACACTTTGATTGTTCGTCCAGTATCATTCTCAGCGATTTGATGACACATTTTCATGAAGTAAAGCACTTGTCGTTTCTTGTGTATAACCATTACAAATGAAATTATACTATAATCATATATGAAAAGGACGAAGTACCTTTCTCTATGAGTTCCAGTAATAATTATCCGGCCACATACCTCTGTATGAATGAGATCAAGAAGATGCGATGCCCTTTTCTTCTTTGGCCGATATGAACTACAGACCAGCTTCCCATGAATGCAAGAATCATAATTGTTTTACCGTTCATGTTTAAAAATGGGGATATCCATGACTATCTTCAGATTAGATATCTTTTACATGTCTTGTTGGTTAATGTGCCCCATCCTTTGATGCCACATATTGTTTTCTTCTTCAACAGTAAAATAGAGGAGTTGACTTTGCTGTCAACCTGATATAAGTTTCCATCTGTTATACATCCTTTCATAAGATAATTCCCTATTTTTCTCTTTATAGTGATTCATTTTTTATTGAAATTTATTATTAACCCTGAGTCACAGAGTTAACTCACACTGAGGATATTGTGATGTAGACCATCCACATAAAGAATTTCAGTCTTCTTTATCTCTTCATTAGCAAGAGTAGTCTTCCCACTACCTTTAATCTTAAAAGAACTATCATTACCAAAACTCACTGTTCCATCAGCCTTATTTTTAATACTCTTCAAAAGGTCATCATTTCCTGTCATATGGGAAGAGCATCCACTATCAAGAATCCAGGTGCGGTTGCTCTTTGTAGCTTTGAGGACTATGTCAGCATGATTGGATTTTTCAATCTTATTCTTTTATTTCCATGAGATATTGGATTGAGTATAGGATACTAATGGACTTATAATACTTTCCTATACATAATCATATTCTTCCTACCCATAATCTTCTTCTAGAGGAGAAATAATATTTTTGAGAACAACACCATTAAGAGGGTGAAAAATTACCTGTCTCTCAGAGTTGTAAGAATTTCTCCTGTCATACCTCTGCCTATAATACATAGCTTTATGTCCAAAGTTAGAATAATGAAAACAGAAACCATATAATCTATTTCTTCTATAAGATGGAGGATATGAAATCGGTCTCCCTTGTTGAATTACCAAATATTCCCCATTCAAGTAGCTCTTTGCCTCTTCGAAATATGAAATGGTATGAGCCAGATATCCACATAACTGGAACTTTATGAGAGGAAATTTCTTCTCACTTAAATTTATCCTCATGAATTCTTACTTGGGAGAATGGTTGGACTACCTATAATTTCTGAAAGTTTGAGGATAATCTTCAATTCTTCTTTTAGTTTTTATTGAGGATTTATTTTTCAGCACTTTAGGAAACGTTTCAACAGGTCCAACTTTCATCTTATCTTTCTTTTGTCTCTCTTTACTTCCATCAGTTGATGGCCCAGCTTTACAACCAATTCCACTCTTTCCCATGCAAGAAGGTCTTTGATCACTCAAGATTTTTCCAACCCCATCTGAACCACACTCGTCTCTTGCCAGTAACTATGCATCAGAGAATATTCTAAAATGAATTTTCTTATTACCCTCATTTGTGGTTGACCGACACTCATGTTTTCTCCTAAGAGTAACAACTTCTTCCTCAAGACCCTCAACAATCTTGGACATCTCTTTGACTCTAGATATAAGGTAATTTATGACATTTTCTTGTTCTTCAATTCTACGATACAATCCCACAATGTTGTCTTTTCTTTCAAGTATTGAGGATTGAACTCTCACTAGTTCTTTTAGTCGTTCAATTTCAGCTTCAAGCTCATTAACATATTCTGATGATTCTTTCACCATTTCTTTCCGCTTACTACATATATTGAATTTGTACTCAAGATTTAAAAAGTAATTATTAATTATCAACTTGGGATTATCATTTTGAGTCATATGATTGTCTCTGTATTTATCAATCGAGGGTTCTAACTTTTCAATGGTTTCCATCATGGAAGCATGGTTTACAGTTTTAAATTCAAGTTCATCTTCTTCACAGAATTCAATATCATCCTCTTACTATTCACAGACAAAACTCTTCTTTTGTAACTTCTTTCCAGATTTGAAGTCTCCCTTTTTGAAAAACCTTTTCCGAGGATTCTCAATGTCTTCGGCTTCACTTTCTTCATCATTTAACTTTCTTTGGCATTGAGAGGAAATGATCCCAACTCTTCCACAATAAAAGCTTTCTAGAGGTAACTTACCTTTAAATTTACCTTTTTTCCTTCTTTAGCTTCATAGAAATGAGAGAAATAATTTTTTTACTCATCATCTTCACAACCACTATCTTATGAAATTTTCAGTTTTTTGATGGATTTGAATGCCATTTCCTTGCTATCACGAGTCATAGCTTCTTCGGGTTTGACTCTAATCTCATATGCCACTACACTACTTAGCAGACCATCTAGAGATAGTTTAGATAGATCTCTTTCTTCATGGGCTGAAACCTTTGCATTATACGTAGGGGAAGTCTTCGCAATATTTTCTTTACGATATAGATGTCTTTGATTTCCTCTCCAAACCCTCGAATTTCTCCCACTACTTCAGTGATTCGATTGAAGAATGAATCTGAATTCTCATCAGGATGCATCTTTAGATCGTCAAACCTATTGTGCAGGACTTGAAGTTTTGCCTATTTCACTTTGTTGTCTCCTTCATAGATATTTTCATGTTTATCCCACATAGACTTTTCTGAGGTTCAACTCATCACCTTTAGATAGATCTGATCAGAAAGAGCCATAGTGATAGCATTCTGAGCTTTAGCATCTACATCAAGAACTTTAATATCTATATCAGTCATAGAAAGATCTGTTGGATCAGTAACATGTATTCCTTGCATAGTTGCAAAGAGGAATTCCATTCCCAGAGATCTTTAATAAGATCCCATTCCGTTCTCACAAATCTTAAAATTACTTCCATCAAAGTGAGGGATTCCCCTAGTATTGACAACATTCTTCATGGTGACAAAGTACAGATCAAACACCAGTAACCTCACCCTAATACCACTTGTAGGACCCTGGGACACCCTGAGAGGGGTGGGGTAAATTAGTGTGTCAACTTTTTCTTTTAAAATGATGGATCTTATTCCAACGTTGGTATGAACTAATTTAACCTGTATGATGGATATGAGAAGGAATCAAACATTCACATGCAAAGAGAAAATACAACACTTTTTACATGGTTCACCACTAAGGGCTACTTTCAAGGAGCATACGTCGACAGATTGTTGGTCGTACCAAATTTTAATATTCTTCACTACTTGTGGATTAAAAAGGTTCAGGAATAGTCAATCTGTCCCAGGCTCACTGCCTTTACAACTGTTCAGGGATAACACACTGCGTCCCTTGGGTCACTCCCATTGACTCCCCCTGGCTCACTGCCTTTGGTGAAATCCCAATCAGTTTATAGACATGAAGGTCTCTTCAATAGATTCACATTGAAGTATTTTCCTCTACTTAGTACGAGACTCTGCTTGCATCGAAGTCAGAAAATGATGCACTTGTATGCACTGAACCACTGAACATGATAACCAGAATGTGAAAACAAGTTTCACTGACAATTGCGCGCAACACGAACCCTTTGCACGCAAGACCCTACTATTGCATGCAATATTTTCTTTTCGCGTGGAAAAAAATTTTGGGCAACAAACCCCCTTTTCACACAACTGAATCTTTTACGTGTCGCCTCAATTTTTACGCCCAACTCTGCCATTTTCGCACAGCCCTGAATTTTTTGCACAACTCGGATTTTTCATGCAAATTAGAATATTTCACGCAACACAAAATTTTTCATGCATTCCTGAATTTTTCGTGCAAGCCCCTTTACACAAACCTTTTAAGCGCATCAGACCTAAGATCTTCTCTAAGTCTTAAATCATCCAGAATGAGGGGGGTCACCTCTTATTTAAAGGCGTCTCAGACCCCTGTGCGTAAAACACCATGTGATAATAAACCTCACACTCTCAGTTCCTTAAATTATCACGAGATCAGTATTATTAAGTTCACTCTTATTTTATTATTTGGATGATAATAAGATATTTATTTTTATTTTATTTACATCAATTAATATTTTTCAATGAATACTTAACCCCCACACACCATTTTATGTATGGTGGAATGAATGTAGATAGTTCACACAAGACATATTATTTTTTACTTCACTCACCAGCACTGGGATAATCCAATGAGTATACAACGACAATGTGATGACATTACAAAATACACTAACCTCACTTTTTGATAGTGATTTTAGGATATAACAGTCCAATCCAAAGTTCACCCCCTTACATGTGTCAATCCATTAATCCCATCTTTTTTATCACCACTTTAAGAAAGGAAAACTATTTTCTAATGGAAGAAAATACAATAATATGAATTTTTTTATTAATCAATTGTAGATATGTGCTCATTTATCCCATTTTGAAACATCTCCAAAAAAATTATTTATCAATAATATAATTACAATATCACATTCTATAAGAAATCATGGAATCTCAATCTTCTTTATTTAGAAACATGTTTAAAGAGTCCCAATTCATCCTTTAACATTCTTTTATGGATATTTCTTGAATTACTATTTTATCTGATATCTAATTCATTTATCTCTTATTTTTATATTAACGAAATGTATAAATATGTTCTAAACATTTATCTTTCAACCTTTTATTTATATTTATAATTATAGAATAATGAACATTTTTTTTCATATTTTTAATATCAAACTCTTCCAAGTATTATGGAAGGATGATCTTATTTTTTCATTGTCATGATCTTATTCATTGGATCCTAACATCATTTTGGAATCTCATTTATTATCACACAATAGATCTACCAAAATTCCCTAATACATCATGTATCTTTACTCAATTATTTCTCTATAATACTCAAATACCTATTTACCATCATGATCTCTATATTTCTTATAAATTTTCTATTTATTTAATACTCTATAAAAACATTAAAATATTCATTACATGATGGCATGCAAGTTTACATAAAAATAATTTTTTTACAAAATTCCAAATAATGGTGCAATAACATTATGATATGTCATTTTATATTGAAACATGATTGATCACTCACCTTTATTTTTATAATGATGTTTGTGATGTGGATATTCATATTGAAGTTGAATGCAATTAGAGATTATCATTCCATAAATCTCAATGGAGTGGATATTTCATCCCTACAAAAAGAATCCTTCCAAAATTAATCTTACATAATTCCATAAAGACCCTCATGTATTCCTTGAAGTCATTGAATCATCCATATATATGAGTCAAATCATTCCGGTGGAAAAATAATATACCTTTACATATCATGTGCATAAAAAATGAAACTCTTACATATCCTATGCCTCTTTGAGGTAAAAGAAATATATCTTACAAATAAACCCCTATATATCATCTAGATAACCCTTACAAATCTTGTAGATGACTTTTACATATATTAAATAAAACCCTTGCATATCTTGTATATTACCTTTATGTGTCCTAAATTTAAACCCTTACGTATAAGCATATTTCCATTTTGACCCAATTTTATTAGAACTGGTTACCCTTATATATTTGGTTCAGTTATCTATACATATAAGGACTTTATGATTTTATCCACCCCAATATAGTCAATACTAAATACGAATAAACTTATTCCAAATGACTTCATGCAAGATCATACTTCTTCTCTGGAGTATTCCAATGAATATCTTCTGTATATAACGAGCTTAATGTTTTTTTATTTTTATGTTTACTTTAATGTATGGATGAATTATTTATCTATCAAATAATCAACCTTATATTCTTCCAAAAAATCTTCAGATCAACTTTTAGAATAACCTTGAATATAATTGCACTTATAGAACAACTTATACAATATATTTAACCCCTCTTCCAGTATAACTTTTATAAAAACTCCACTTCTAGTAAAACATCTAAAACATCTTTATCACTTATTAAAAAATGAATTGTGGATAAAAAGAACCTATATAAAAACTTCTAAAACAATTTATTCATCATAATATTTATTATTTATTCTAGTGTTTCAACATTATGGATAATAGAGAAAAATCTAACACATACTTATTTTCATTATTTTCCTAAAAATACAACACATCAACCATAAAATGAATACATACTAATTCATTTTTTTGGTTTTCAATAAATCTAAAACATTAACTCTAAATCCGATACATAATTAATTAATTTGGTTAAAAAAAGATTAAAAAACATTATGAATCATCAATTGGATCCTAGAAATATCCCCCTTCAGATTTTTTGGTGACACTATCATGAATCCAACACCAATGAAACATCATGGTACTATTTATACAAATCACAAGATCTATTATGTTTTCAACCTTTAGTTTCACGATGCTCTATTTTCCCACTTTGATATAAAATTCACAGCACATCATCCAATAAAATTAGAAATTATAGAAATTATAGAAAACCATTAAAATGAGAACCAATGGAAATATATTTTTCTGCACTGTCATATCCCCTACCATCCTGATGTCAAACAATAGAAGATTAAAACCTTTAATATATCTTATATAATATTCTTAGTGTTTTTAAAAAATATAAATATAACTATTTACATGGAAAACATTCTCTTATAATTATAATGATTGTTGATACATTTTCTAAAAATATTCCCCTAATTTCTCAATATACTCCTTACATCAAATTTGTAGATACTAGGCTCTAACTTTTACAATACACTTCAAGGATTTTTTAATATTCTGCTCAATCTTCTATTGTTTATTACAATTCAAATTTTGAATTTTATATTCAAACTATAGATAAATTTTACAATAATTTTAGATGGTGGTTTTAAAACTTAATAATTCTCCATAAAAAAAATTCTCCAAGACTATTTAATAAAAATTTGGTGTTGGAAATAATAAATTTAAGTTAATAACACCACTAATTTCCATTTGACTCACATGCTTCATTAAGTTTAAATTATCAACAACATAATTATTTAACAAGAAACTCCCTCTATGATATCAATAACACATTTATAAAACTATTTGTGAATTAAACATGAATTATAAAGTATGTGTGTTATTATATATTTATTCATTCAAGATTAGTTATATGCTCCAAATAGATAAACAAATTTCTTCATTCCTCCATCAAGTGAATTCCTTTGTTGATTTGGATAAAAAATTAAAATATTGAGATAAAAAACCCCTTTAATTTATTATATAATTTATTTAATTTAATATAAATATTGAAAATAATATTTATATATATAAATATTGAAAATTTTGATTAAAAAAAATCAGTTGATATAACATGTTAGGAACAAACAAATAAATCATGAACATTATTTATTTTTCTACTTCACAATCAATGTGTCCTATTCCAAATTCAAGGTATGAATATAATTGACTAATATATTATCTTGACACAAAACATTCAATTAGACCTTGATAATTATGGTTATTGACCTAGTTCCTCTTATTTTAATCATGTTCCTAATTTTAAAGAATCAATAAGAAACCTCTTTAACTTCTCTAACCTCAATTGGAAGTTCAAATAATGCATCAATAAAACTCTAAATTTTCAATGAAATCATCTCATGGATCATATATCCCTACAAAATTATAACGTTATAGAATTTAAATACATTAGGAGAAAGTATAATTTAATTACCTCATGTGTAGGAAGATAGTGAGTCACTATAGACCCCCACCTTTACTTTTTCCCTTAAATTTTAAATGAATCTCATTATCTAAAGTTTTCATGATATAATCAAATATTTCATTATTTTCATTGTTCATGGACATTTTTTCATGGATTAAATCACAATATTTTCTTCCTTGGTTTCTCTTTCCAATAATTATTTATTGATATATCACCGGTTGAAATTTTCTTCTCTAAATTATCTTAATGACTTATTTATCCATGAAATAATCCTTAGGTTTCATAGCACATAACTTTCCTTCGGATACTTATTTCACATCAAATTTATTAGATTTAGTATCATGGGAACTTATTTTTCACTTAAAAATATTCTTATTTTCGTTCCAATATAATATTTTACAATAGAATATTTGGAAATATTCTTCAATCCACATTCATTATAATTATTTTCTTCAAACATCACATGAATTTTTATTATAAAAATACTAGAATATTTATTGAATTCATGATGGTTTTCATGATTTACTCTAGTAGGAAGTCACTTTATATCTTTACTAGTGATATGAATATCATGGTAGGAGTTATTTGAACAAAATACATACCTTCATTATTGTGGTTAGTGACTCTATTTTAGAACTTCCCTCTACTTTATAGAAAGAAATATTTTCTTATGTGTAATAGAAAAATATAGAAACATGACTATTTATTCTATAATAAAATTACCTGTATATTTAGGTTTTTCTAGAACTCATTACTTTATCCTAACTTATCACTTACTTCTCAAGCATGATTTCAATACCTCTACTTTTTTATATTTTATTGTGAATTCCAATATTTTTATTAATTTTTAACTTTAAAGGGTCTCCATCATGGAAAATAATGAATTCTATCTTAGAATATGAACTGTATGACATCAAAATTATTTCATTAATTTCCTCCAATTTATCTTAATTTATGTTCATGTCACTATATCCTACTAAAGCATATCAAATAATAAATTCAAAGAATATTTTAAAATTTTATTTCCCTAGATATTGTTTCTTCAACTTTCTTTTTCACAAAGATCAATTCTTATTCATGATACTAAAACGTTTAGATTCATTCCATGTGTTTAGAATTAATATATTCCTTAATCATATTATCTCTATCCATTTCATACTATAATTAATAGTAAATCTCATATAAAATTCCACTTTGTTCTTTCATCTTGGTTTTCATCCTATTAGTGGAATCCTTAAGGCTTAATTTCTATTGATTTAGCCTTTGTTTATCAATGGGAAACTTTTCCATGTGTGCAATGTTACACCCATTATGTCTTTTTTAGGCATGATATTCATTATTTAAGTATTTAATTTTTATTCCATCATTATTGTTAAGACTCCTTTAAATTTTAGAAAAATGGGGAGCTATAACATAGTGCATGGTTTAAAAATTACTGGTTATAGTCATCTACCAAGACCATGTGAAGGGGGATTATGTTTTTAGTACTTAGAACTTGTATCACAATTAGTTTACTAAACCATTTTTCAAAACCTTTCAGATTACAATTACATATAAAGTGACCCCACATAGTTTTTTCATTGTTTTCTAAACTATGTGGTTACCCTTACATATAGAGGTTCAATGAAAATACCCTGACCCTAGTTGACTAGATCCAGTGATTAATTTATTACATTGGAAATATGTATAATAAATTTAATCATAATGGATGGAATAAATTAGTGTTCTTGGTAAACAATATACATAATTAAATTTTACATTACATTTGAAAATCGAATACAAAAACATAATGAAGGTAAATGTTATACATCCTTGCACTCATTAAAAAATCATTTCTTCATATCATGGGGAAAGGAAACAAAATAAGGATGAGCTCAGATTATTAGCAAGGGTTACATACAAAAGATGTTATCAAATAAAAAAAATATAATAATCAATATGAAAGGATAATAAAATAAAAAAACATTCTATTTAATCAATAACTTAAGCATGAATAATAATATGGTATGAATAAATGAAGATCAAATAATTCCACATAACTAATCACCTGAGCTCGAAAAATATCCTTGGATATCATAACTATTAAATTATTCACATGGACATCAAAAAATAATCTCATAATGATGGAATTCATAATGCATGAGATTATAATTATACCGTATAGGCCTCATTCAAAGACATCTCATATAAAAATTTAAGACATTATCCAAATTCCCAAGAAAGTTTGAAACCTCAGGACTATGGATGCATCGAGTAGAAATAGAAGGAACCGATCATCACTTACTTTGTCTAATGCATACACCATATGAAAGGTATGAATAGCATAATCAATATAAACATTCATATTAAAAAACGAATATGAAATGTTAATATTATCCCCCATTAAACAAATAATAAGCCATACATAGAAATAATATAGAAGGTATCATTAAATTATATCCCCATTTTATCATATGTAAAATAAAGGGTTATTTCCATTTATGAATAGAAATACTATTAAAATTCATTAAAACCTTATTGAAGAAAGTAACTTTTCACTTTTAAAACCACTTTTAAAAAATAACAATTTTTAAAATATTGGGGAAAATAGTTTCTTTCAAAGAAATCATGGGAAATTTTAATGTATGCTTAAAATCATGGAGAAGTCATTATAGTAGGAAATTCTCTTCATATTTAGTATGTTAAAAAAATAACCCTTTCACATTTTTGGTACAAATTCAAAACTACCTCATTTTCAAATTGAATTAAATATTTTTTGTAAACCTTTTTGTAAAAAGTAAAACATGGGTAAAAATGTTTTTAATAAATTAAAAAATAATATTAAAAATAATCTTTAATTTTTAATAAGGAATATATGGATATGGAAGGAGGATATTCTTGACTGAGTAGAAAAAGAAATTTTATTTTCATTAATAACATTATCCTGGTATTTTGTGTAAATAAAGAGAATAAAACAAATGTTAAATTTTTTTATTTTAATAAATAATTTGAGGACAATAATATTTATTGTGTTTAAGATATACATGTCATGTAATTCCTTCAGCTAAAACATAGACATGAAAAACCTAAATAATAATGATATTGTGAAATAAAACCTTACTATTTTGTACCTTTTGAGACATAAACCCCTGAAAGAAATAAAATAAAGTGAAAAATTAAATACCATGAATATAAATATTTTTATGATGTACAAATTCAAAGGGGTAGTATATAGACCACCTGAAAAAATAAAGTTGTGAATATGGCATACATCTCTCAAAAAAATGAGATTAGAAATCCTTTATAAAGACTGTATCATCAAAGTGAGAATTTAATCAATGAAAACATTATGTGTGAAAAATTAAAATCCACTTAAAATAATTATATATAAAACATAAATAAATAAAAGGTCATTTTATACATAATATTTGAATAATATAATCAATTATGAAGTTATATAACTCTATGAAAGAATATTGTGTTATGATATCCTCAAAAAGATCGTAGTTAGAATGAATTAATGAATTTATTGTGTGTAAAAAATATAAATCCACAAAAATAGTGTTAAAACCACATAAAAACATAAAACGTCATTATACAAATAATTTTATCACATCATATAAAATGATTATATAATATATTCAAATGAAAAGAAATTTGTTTATGAAACCACTTACCACATGGTAACTTTCATGTCAAATATCTTTAGATGAAATGATTTGAATTATAAATTAAAATACCATAAATTAGAAATGATCAATGATATAATATGTAAAATGGGATTTATATGAACCATATAAAATAAATTAGGTGCATGTCATTAAAATATTCCTTAATTAATTGAAATTGAGACAAAACCCCTTACCTCATATTCAAATCATCACATACATTATTTATCTTCATAAATTATAAAATAATGTTAATTATTTACTTTCCAAATATTATTTTTAAATATTATTATTCCACTTATTTAATTTATTATCAAGTTATATAAAATCACTTAATAAATTAATTTCACATCATACATTTCGACGATATTCAGTTCATATGTCCCAAAATGACTTTTGTAGGTTAACAATGGTAAAATATGTAATTTTTACAAAATATATAGAATAATAATAAGGATATAATTATAATTTTATATATCAATTTTAATTTTAAAACCAACCATGAAATAATGTTATCAATAATGAACTATGTTACATTCTAGAGATGGTAGGCTGCATGTACGCATGAGTTACGTTTCCATTTTTTAATGATCATGGTCATGATAGAAATAATGTAGGTATTATTTTATCTTAAATATTTATAATTATATCATAAATATCAGATTATTCCATTAAAAATAATTATATATATTGTATCAATGATTTTTGATAACGATAAATGAAGTACATTATTGGGGGGGGGGGAGATACACACGTATGCATGAACAATGTTTTCATTTTTTAGTGAATGGAATGGTAAGAAATATAATTTATGTTTCTTTTTTAGAATGATAAATATTTATGGAATATAATAAATATATAATAAATTAATAAACATAAATATTCCTAACATGTGATGATGGAAAATGATTTACAACAGTTTATGAGTTCATAGTCTTTCGTACACATGAATGATGGTTTCAGTCTAAATTTGATGGAAGAGGGTATAGATGTAGGTTATTTCATTAACATATTAAAATTTCAGTATAAATAAGATATTTATGTTATTATATTATCATTTTTAATAATATTTTAAAGATGAGTAATAATAAACAAAACTAAAACATTTTAGTTGAAGACTATACCTCTTCTTTAGATAATCTCATTTGTTTTACACCTTAAGCCCTCTAAGGTTGGTATTCTACCCCAAAATATACATATAAAATGTGTTTATGGATATTAGGATGTTTTTTAGGTAGGGAGTGGATGAACTAAAAAGGCTTTTGATGTTTTAAAAAATGAGTATAGGAAGCTTTCTTTAATATGTTAGCGGAGGCACACTCTTAGAATTAAATTAAATATTAAATTAAAATAAATTAATTTTCATTGATAAATGGAACCAAATTGATATAATTTGAAGACAATTTGAGTATTGGAAAAAATAATAAAATCAAATTAAAATGGGGAAAGTTTTGTTTAGGTTTATTCCTTCATCTCTTTGTTTTAACAAGTGTTAACCCTTTTTGACAATTATTGTGATAACGATTATTTTACTCCTCAGGGGTCAAGATAGATACTATAAAAGGGGAATTTTCCAATATATGAATAGTGATCTATATTTTCAACCGTATCCCAATAATTTGGATATTCATAAGTCTTTTATTAATTTAATATAATTTAATATAATTTTATTTATTATAAAATATCATTAATTTAAAATTTTGAACTATTTATTTAATTTTACTTTAAAGACATAAAGAAAAATGTGTAATTTGAATCCAAACATTTAAAAAATCTATAATATGTAATATTTATATATTTTTTTGTATCATAATAATTTAATCAAATTATATTACTTTTAATATTTTTGGATTCATTAATTTCATTTTTCTATTAATTATAAAAACACTATGTCAGCATTGCATAAAAATTTAAGTTAATTATCTAATTACTAAAAATTAAATATAAATTACCATTATAAAAAAATTATTTATATTTAATAATACTAGTCATAACCAAACAAAAGGTATTTTTATCTATATCTCAAAATATTATTGTTATTAAAAGCAAGATAGTGGAATTTTTGTCATTATCTATTACTTAAATATTTTGAAGGTCGAAATCAAAGGAATATGGAACTAAGAGGAAATATATCTAAAAATTGTATAGAAATGGATGAATTCCACTCATCCAATATGATAAAGGACTATCTCATTGTTAATTTTGAGTCTATATCATATTATTTGAACTTTAATTACCCAATTTACCTGTAACGTGGTGATAATTTTTTACTATGGTACTTTTCACAATGATAAAATATAAATGAGAAGTATTGAAAAAATTTGGACCTCATGATTCTAAATATTAAATTAATTTTTAAAGATTCAATACAGATAATTTTTGTAATTTAATTTAAAATTAATCCTACAAAATGTGATGAAAATATGTTTTTTTTCAGAAAAATTCTCTTTTAAGTATAAAATCTTTTTACAATGAATTCAAGAATAAAATTAATAAATGGACTATAATTGGATTATATTTAATCAAAATTATCTAATTAAATTCTAAAACTACTCAAATATATATTTTTACAATTTAAATACTTTGAAAAGAAAATAAAATATTCAATTAAAATCCGTATTTTTCACCATTCGTTGAAAAATAAAACTTTTCAAAATAAATTCGGAAACTTCACCATAGATTAATTTTAATATTATAATTTAAAAAATGATATCCTTTTTATCATATAAAATTTCTAAACATTCATGAAATTTATTATAATAGTTTATCATAAAAATAATTAAATACCATTTTGGATGAAAACATAAATGACTTTACAAAAAAATTGAGTGAATATTTAATATGAATTTACTGATTCATTTGTATTTATTGAGACCTATATATGTATTTTATAATGAATTTAGTCTTATTCATACCCTCTAAATTAATTACTATGATATAATGGTCACATTTAAATAATAATAATTCATGGTTTTTTTAGGTTTGGTGTTGCGTGTGGTATACGCCATAAAATATAGTCATCCTCTTAAAATCTCAGGGTGTTACATTCTACCCCTTCAATAAATTTCATGACCATAATTATAACTATTACTCAATAATCTTGGTGTTTACATTTGAAACTTCATTTATAGAATACCCACATCACAAAAAAGGTGAATAAAAATTTTGTTTGTAAAGAGGGAAAGGGATGTATAAAGCTAATCTAGAATAACATATAACTAGGTTTCTAAAAAGAAAAATATTAGTGGAAAGTGAAAATTTTGAAATGTAGAAAATTTCATTTCCAAATAAATAAATAGAGTGATATAGAACATTTTTCATCAAAAAGTGAATGATCATGAGAAAGTCAATGAATAAAAAACCATAATCCAGTAATGGGTGAAAAGAACATCAATTCATCAGAAAGAAAGTTAAATGATTTTTTTTATTTTATAATACTTTTCATAATTCTTATTTTTTACCTTACCATCTATTTTAAGAAAATATTAAAATATACTTCATGCAACGTCCCGACCCAACTGACCACTAAACTGGTAACTGGAATGGTTGGTCACATAGAATCAAGCACACGTCCCTGTATACTAGAGGCTTTTGAATAGAAGTCAGTGTCTATATAGGTGATAACGGGGAGATAATAGCCCCATTATCAGAGTAGAACAATGGTATAATAGACAATAAATAACATACATCAGTGGAAATAGTAATAAAATAAAGCTAGAGAAGCAAAAAAATAATATAAACTGAATAAGAGACAATATAGAAAACTAGTAGATGAAATTATACGGATGTCCAAATAATGATACATAACTAAAATAGTAGACATAAAATAGGAAAATGATATAGTAAAATACCATAAAAAATAAAAGATAAGAGTAGAAAAAAAAATCCTTGAGGAATATCTCCACGAGCTTCCTATGCTCTTAACTCCCTGTTATAATCATAACAATGAAAGCAATAACCCATGGTCTTATGAACCCGAGATCTGCTCGAATACCCAAGTGCAATGTCAGCTGGAGTAGTTTATGAGATAGAACCCCTGTAGGCCACCACCCATGGTGCCTATGGCTAAAACTAGTATGTGAATATAAAGTGAATAAGTGTGTAGGTATAAAGAATAATAAACAAGCTGAGTAAATGAAAACAAACCTAATCATGTTCCTAATGGACTCCTTGACTCTCTACCTACTTATATCATGAATTAAATGAGATGTTTGACCAATAAATATATATAGTAATAATAAAATATTTAGTATAGTTATATATTTCATCCACCCATATGAAAAAAGTATGTGCAGACATAAGTGTCCATATACATGGAATATTGGGTGCTTTTTGGACCGAGAATAACTTAGCCATCCATAACCAGTCATAATGAGCCTATAAGCTTCAATAGAGGCTAAATTCCCTATATATCATAATGAGTAGGATACTTTATGCTTGTTTGTCAAGATGGTGAGTATTCCATCATTTCAACACTCAAATAATAGTGAGTTCATCGTAATGTCAATGCTCACAAGGGATATGGTGGGACATGCCCACTATCCACATATTATCATTAGTGTGATATGTCATTCTAAACACCTGATGTAAGGGAGCATGATAACTTGATCAAAAGAAACCTTAGTATCATTACAAAACCTATATCACGGTGTAATCATATTTACAATAATATCTATGAGGCATTAACTCTTGTACTTTACATTTATTAAGCCCAATCATAACTAAGGGAATAAAAAATACATCAATTCACATAATACATGCTTTTTTAATTTTTACAAGATGCATGGTCACACAAACCAATTCATTTCTGTTTCTATTAAACCAATCAATTCATTCAGGGATGGAAAAACATCAAGAATAATTTATTCCATTTAATGAATTTCATTTAATATATCAGAACATTGAAATTCATTTTACAAGGCACAAAGAGGCACTTAGAAGGAACCATGTTTTATTGGGAAATTACATATATGGGATATTCAATTTATAAAGAAATCCAAGCCCTTAGTAGGAGATTGGTTCATTGGAAATTTAGATAGGAGCGGGTTGAGACATTTAATTTATAAGACGGGCCATGATCTTAGAATGTGCTTTGTCTCATTAAATATTTATATTGAAGGAGGGATAATCTATTTAATAATTTCAAGGAGGCCATGTACTAACATTCCACATATCACACAGTAATAGGAAGACATAAGGAAAATTGAAATCCATAAACCAAGCATGATATGAATAACTAAACCACACTTTTCAATTTGGAAGACAACACGCCTCATATGAGGGGTTTTAATATAAAATATGGAATTGTGTATAAAAAATTTAACTTATCACAAATAGGCATCAAATTTAAGAATCTAAGATTAATTAATCAGTGATGATTTTTTAAAATAAAACTCTAAAACTGAAAAGGAAATTATATGGATCAATATGACACTTGGGAAGTGCCATTATCATCTAGGAAATTCCTTACATGGGAAATTCCATTTATAATCCAAGATGAGCACTTAATAGGAATTCTAAATATTAATAATTTAATTATAAAGTGGAAATTTAAGTCATCAGACCCAAGGGGTCCACCTAATTATTTCTAACATACTCAAGGCACCAAACAAGGATTAACGGGAGTAGTACTTGGTGTGAAAACCAATTTAAAATAAGGAACTAAATTTTATGGTAACACACAGAAAATGATGACATGATCCATAATCAAAACAACAATAATTTGACAAAAACCTTGAAAAAAATCCATTAAATACCCAACTCATTAATATGATTCTCTAATAATTCAATACCAATAGTTGATTTGGTCTGGTTTGGATGAAATCTAAGAAACAAATATCCACCCTGAAAAAAGGGTAAATAAGATCGTACTGTGATAACTTGGTCGAGATGAAATTAAATAGAAAACTATTCAAAAGGAATGTGTAACTTATTTTTAACAATCCATGAGGACTGATGAAACTCAATTATAATGATATATAGAGGAGATACCATGATCCCTATAATAGGGAGGAGGAGGAACCCACAATGAAAAGGAAGAAGCCTCATCCAGTTGGAGGAGGAGAATAAAAGATGAAAAGTGGGATTTAATACTCATTAATGAAAAAAGGTTAATTTTACCCTCAAGACTGGGACACATGATTTGGCCACACGGTTGTCTAAACCATGTGCCTACCATGAGGCTCCCATTACTAAGGAACCCTATACCCACATGGGTTTTCCCAAATGGTTTTCCATATTCAAGTTCCAACCATGTGATGTATAGTACACACATACTTCCTACATGCCAGAAAGCATGCATTCTAGGCACAAAGTTTGGGAAACCAAGCACAACTCATGTAGGTCACTCCTGCTCACCTTTAGATGCTGGCTTGTTCACATCAGTGGGTCGGACAATTTCAAACAAACCAGGCACCCTTACCAGTCCACCCAATCATTGAGTTTCCAAAGTCCGAAACTCCCAAAACTCAACGAACCACCCGATAAACATCTAGGGATCTCAGAAATGTTTAAAAAACACATTGAATTATTCCAACACTTTTAATTATGTTTTTAATGTTTGTTCCATGAAATAACAATCCACCAAATGCAAAAATTAAAATTCAATTGGAATTATACCTTTTCTAAAAACATTGGTCATTACAACATCCTCACTTTAGAACTTCTCATGCACATTAATCATCTAAAAAAATATTAGCTAACTTATGAGGGTCGTGAAGTCTCATTCAAACAGTAATGTTTTGTTCCCAAACATCCAATGTACCGACTAGTATTACATAAACATATGACACTTAATCCATCAAAAACCGATCAAATGCTCATTTTATGACTGAAACACTGAAATAATTCTTACCCCAGACCTTTTTTCTATAGACATGATCATGTCCTCATCTCATTAAACATCCGTTCGATGGTTCTCTACAATATAAGTTTTATAATTTAACAACCAATTCCAAACCATGGTATTCCCCAATATTATAATTTAGTTACTAAGCATGCCATAAATAATTCTAAAGATACATTTGGCATGTTTCACTTAATTGGGTAAACTCAATTACATTAGATGTCATGTGAGGGATCTCATTATAAATAAACTGTCAAATTCCAATCGACCTAACAAAAAATGGTTGCAAATGATTTCTTGAATGACATATCCAACCTTTATATGACACCAACCTTAACCTAAATACATTATAAAAATAGTTTCTTTTGAATATAAACATAGAAAAGGAATGGAAAAAAGTAAACCCACTATGGCTGACTTATATTAAAAATATCCGGCTTATACAGACGAAGTATTACAAACTAAACCATAATTCCTTATTCCAAGTAGTATCATGTTCACTATGAGTACATTCATTGAAATCTATACCAAGCTTCTGGTGAAGTTACATGATCAAACCATCAAATAATTATTTAATCCTTCATTCCTTATCATAATCAGGGGTTCAAACTAGCTCAATCCCATCAGAATTATCACCCTTTAAGAATTACCTCTCATCTCAACAACAAGTGCAAGATAACCACAAATTCAATAAATTGGAGTCTAAGGAACTAACCTAAGGTAGTAAATACTCCATGTTTACAAGTGATATGTTGGAACAAGGACAATACATCCACAACATATAATTGAATGAGCCAAGGATGGCATTTGACTAGTGGTCAAGTTAGAAGAAAATGGATGGTGTCAAAGAGTCTGTCTAGGGAATTCCTACAAGGTAACCCAGGTATCACTCAGGACAAACCAAGCCTCAAAAAATCTATTCATCCATCATGATTCTATGACAGATCTTGTTTATTGAAACATAAAGGCATTAAAATTGTATCTTGGAATATAAATGAATCTCTCTTAGTGCATCTAGGATGATGTTAATATTTGAGACATGCTTGTATCTAAGAATGATTACACTAAGAGGATACCAAGAATTTCAAAATATTCAAGAAACTTTTATCACATCCAAAACAAATTGCTATGTATGGTTTCTAAAAAACCATATCCAACTACGGAAAGGAAGAGTAGTGAAACCACCGCAAGTTTACTTTTGGAAGAATCATAGTTTCACTACTGACACATCTTCATTAATTTATCAGAAGCCTTTAGGACCTAAAGAGTCTCGCGATTGCTCAAACATAGCCTCCAAAGTCCATCCATGAGCAATAGTGGTTCTCAAGGGTTGCGTACACATCCAAACACATCAATATAATTATTCTGAGAAAGCACCGACATGTTTTGAGACTCTTTATCCTCATAGACATTTAAAAACCACATTGTCCATATTCATATGGTCTTCCTTAGTTTTATCCCTTTTACTCGGAAGTACACATTTACTAGAACTGATGCAATACTCCACACTTTAGAAGTGTTATATTCTTTGAAAGAAGAGATAGATTAATCTCCCACAAGAATGAAAGATCAGATTCAACATAGAAAAATGAGTGGCACTTCTCCGAGTCATGATAAAAAATGTTATAGATTTTGTAAAAAAAAACACCAAACGGACGAACATGTAAAAACAACTATTCCCGTTTCATCTTAATCCCAAGAATTGGGTTGAATTTGATTCCTTTAATTTCTGGGTCACTATACTCTGATGATGACATGAGAACGTACTCAACAGATCCAGGATCAACGATTCCACTTAATTCAACCGTTTCATTAAACCACATAGAAACTCAATGGGTACCGCATATATCAACACACACTACCTATGCTTTTAGAAGAAAGAAAAAACATCCTTGATATAATACATAGGTTTTCTGCCCGACGAATTCAAGTGTATGATGACCCATGCAGAAAATTGTCTCATATTGTTCCATCCCTATGACTATAAAACAAACCGATGACCTCCCGAGTCACTGAAGGAAAAATAAATAGGTTCATAAGTCCTACTAAGTGACCGGCCATTCCCTAGGAATGTATAATCTGATGAAATAGAGCATTAATTATTTCTAATTCTCATAAAAGTGTTAATAATACCACAAACACCCATAAAAACTAGTGTATTATTTAGAATCTGTGAGACCTACTAAAGAAAATGACACCCGAACTATAACATATGATAGAAATCACATAACATTTAGCAAGTAATTTAAGCTCTAAAGGTGTTCCCTACCTCAGGATAACCCATTTAAATCATAAGCATCAACCCTATCATTAGTCCATGCCAAATAGATTTCACTAGACCATACACCTATCATTTAAGCCCTTGCTAAAAATAAAAACGTCCTATGGAAATTCTCACATTTTTAATTCCAAAGGATCTCAAATAGAAATTTAATCTAACCTCACATGGGGGGGGGGGTATAAACTAAGGATACCACCTAATGTTACATTTTTGGTCACTACAATAATTAAATGTTAACCTTTAAACATTTAAAAGATTTAACTCAGAACATAAAGTACCAATCATAAAAAAATAGTTGGTTAGAGATAAGGAAACCTATGAGGGTTCTGATTAACCAACCCGGGTTCATCAAAATAAAACTCAGTATTATTTTTTTAATAATAAAAATCCCAAAACACCCATAGTGGGTTATCTCATTAGAAATATTCCCAAACTGACGAAATTGGGTTCAGCTGTACATTTTAGAAGTTAATATTATTGATCACCAGACACGTTTGATAGATCCAAAAGCCGATTTGGTCAACCAATTCATTTCAAAATAAAATTAACCCATTTTTACATTTCTAACCATTCAAAAGTTTAACATGGTTATATAAAATGTTTCAGTTATATTTTTTTCCTTCTACCAATCTATAAAGTGCCTATACACTTTACAGGTTTCCATTTAGAATCCATTAGTCAAAATCATTCCACTTTAAAATTTGAAATTATCAATTTTACAATTTAACAAGTGTCTAAAAATATATATATAAAAATCTAAAAGGATTGTTTGAATACACATGCTATATTTATCGATTTATAAGGAACCCATACACCTTAAAATTGAATATTTTCACCCATTTCATCATAAACCATATGTTCATCCCATGCAGCCATTTATATATTGAAAATTAAACTAGGCATGTTATCATCAGAATTAAACCTAGAACGACATGGTAAATAATCATGAAACATGGCATATAGTTACCCAATAATGTTATATAAAAAGGAATTCCAAATAAATACATAAAAAGGTACAAAAATGAGCATATCACTAAAATACCTAACATGGTATATAATAACCAAGATAATAAACACTCAAGTCACATCATCATAATCAACTGAGAACTTAATAACGAAACTACATGGCATGAACTATTCTTGACATGTGAATCTCTATGTGTCTATAATGATAAATGCAATGAAAATTCATTTCCATTCTAGGTCATGGTAAAATACCATCAATTTTATAAATAAATTAGTAGAAAAAAGTATATGAGTCACTCAAGGTGAAATAATAATCAACTATAATATTAAATAGTATGAATAAACCCAACCCCATCCACTTGGAATTTTCCCTTTATATGGGTTGATCAATCCCAAGAACAAATACTTACCAAGAACCATCACATTATTAGTCTGTTGTCTACTAATACTATATAGTAAGAAAAAAGAAAAAGAAGACTCAAGCGTGTCTTCTTGTATGAAAAAGGATGTCGACTAGTAGCGAGGGTCTAAGGAGAAGATAGTGGGGAGACTATACCCTCATTTCAGAGTAGTTTAGTATTATTATAGATAGTAAATAACATTCAACTTTGGAAAAAAATAAAAGAAAGATATAGAAGTGAAAAAATAATATAAATTAAATAAGGGATGATGGGAAACACCAATATATACCTATGTATACTTGTCCAGAAGATGATACTTAACTAAAACAATAGGAATAAAATAAGAAAATGATATAATATAATACTAGAATATAGAAAATATAATAATAGAAAAGAATATAAAATTCCTCAAGGAAATCTCCATGAGAATCCTAAGATATAGCTGATTCCTCTATTCCAAACTCCCTAGTACCAGCAGAACAACACAAGTAATTACTCAAGGTCCGATGAACAAGTGATCTGATCATGTATACGAGTGAAATGATGGCCTGAGTAGGGTGTGAGAAAAATATATTAGTATGCCACTACCCATAGTGTCTATGGATGTCACAACCCGTCCTCGGGGCTCAT
This sequence comes from Viscum album, assembly GCA_963277665.1. Taxonomy (NCBI): domain Eukaryota; kingdom Viridiplantae; phylum Streptophyta; class Magnoliopsida; order Santalales; family Viscaceae; genus Viscum; species Viscum album. The sequence continues at coordinate 1,840,692,703 of OY728132.1, read as the reverse complement.
CCCGTGACTACCCCAAGCCCGCTTTTTCATAGGCTAGGGGCTGGAGACTAGCACCAAAGGTGTAAATCCAGATTAAAAGGGAAATCATTGCATTTATAAAGTAAACAAACACCACAGAGTAAGCAAGATAAAGTAAACACTAAGTAAAATGGGTACAATTTTAAGTGCTGGAATGTAAATGGGCCAGAATACAAACCCAACTGAAAGTAAAGTACAACTGAAAATAAAGTACAACAACTGAAAAGTAAAGCAGCAACACCAAGCCGTCCACTAGAAATCCCACCTGAAGGGTGGGTATAGATAGTCTCCTCAGCTCCTTGGGTCCAGCCGTCCGCTCCGTGTACATCCCGCCCAGTGGTCCACCTCCAAGTACCAAACCGCTCCACAAGCCTCAACCACGATCAACACTGTCTATCGTCTGCATCCAACACAACGTAGTGTGGGAATAACCCATGCAGGGGTGAGTATACGCTACTCAGTAGGGACCCCAGGACCCCCGAAGGTCTCCCGGAATCCACAAAGGATAATCCACAAAGGAGAGATACAATCACGAAGTAACAACCAACTCTACTTAGGTATATACCCATACATATACCTAAGTCATCAATTCCAGTTCGACTCCAACATCCGAGCCCAAGTTCGATCTATTCCACACAGTATAGTACAATCCAGTCCATACAGGAAAGCACAACCCAATCCACAGAGGAATGCAAGTCAATCATATCGAAGATATTGATTGATTGTCAAGGCTCAGCTCACACAGGTATACTTATTCGTAAGGTGATAGAGATGATCAGATGTATCTACTGATTCATCTAAGCTACCAGACCCACATAAGATACAAGACCAACTAAGCTGTCGGACCCACAAAGTATACAAGACCAGCCACCATGCCAGACCCACATAGTATACAAGTACAGAGTTAAATGCTGCCGGACCCACGTAGGATACAAGAATAGTAGTCACATACTACCGGACCAACATAGGATACAAGAACAATAATCTTCACTATCGATCCCACGGAGGATTTCAGTACGGTCGTCGTCGCTGCCGAACCCACGGAGGATCCCAGTACAGTCGTCATCATCGTCGCAGTCGCAGCCAGCTCTAGGGTTCCCGCACACAGCATGCTCGATTCCGAGAGGGTCCGCTACATAAGACAAGAGGATTCAATACATCAACTGACTCAAAGTCCAGATTTGATGTGTCCCAAAGTTTCGTCTCGTCAATAGGAACTCAACATGACAGACGACGTATCAATCAGACGCCCGGTCTGAGAGTTATTGGCCTTTTCGTCCCTGGGGCCCGATTGGTTATTAAGTCAAAACCAAACCGACTGTACTTTAGCTGACTACAAACCTCAAGCAGAGTATTCCAGAAGAACCATCTCACTGAGAGGTATCCAACAAAGTCGACTTCACGTGAATCCGACGTCCGGAGTTCATGTTAGAAGCATTTCCACCCCGAGGGCCCGGTTGGTTTCGTGTTCGAACCAACCCGTCCATACCCAAAGTTCTCTGAAACCTTGAGTGTAATATACTAAAATGACTATCTCGATCCAAGGATCACATTGCAACTGATAGTGCGTTAATCGGAGGTCCGTAGCCCAAGTTTGGCCTTTGTACGAAGCTGTCCGATTTTAGGGGGTTTTGGGCCCGGACCGACCCGGCCCAAGACCCCCAGCGTTGGCCCGAACCAGGTTGACCTGACCTAGTTACGGGTTCGGCCCAGTTGGGCGCGGCCCGGCCCAGCCGGTGCAGCCCGGCCCGGCGCGGGTAGTCCGGCCCGGTGCGGCCGGTCCGGCTCGACGCGGGCGCCGCACGCCGCGTGAGCGCGGAAGGGGCGGGGGGGGGGACCACCACCCCCATTGAACCGAACGACGGACCCCACTGGGTCCGCCCACTTGCGCTAATAGGGGGTTCAAACCCCTGGTTTTTTCCAGATCGGGCCGGCCGTAAAGGCCGACCGGTTGCCGCGCGGGACCCCACGGTCCCGCCCTCCATGCGCCGGCGGCCAGCAGTTCCGGCCGCCCTCCATGTCTTCCTCCGCTGCCAAAGGGCCGCAGCTCTTGGTGCTCCGGCGGCCTGGAAGTCCGGCCACCCCTGTTGGTGACTGCCGAGGCCCCTTACTCTTCCAGTGCGGCACGATGACGCCGCTCCCCTCCGCCGTAGACCGACTATGGCTGCGGGTTCTTCGGCTTCGGCGCGGCACGACGGCGCCACGCTTCTTCTCCGCGACCCGCTCCGGCTGCGGTTCCCTCATTTCCGCGCGGTGCGACGACACTGTGTTGCCTTCGTTCCAAATCACATATCATTCAACAAAAAAAAAGGGGAGGAGGTTCGGCCGTGTTCGTGCGATCCGACCTCGTCCCGTTATCTTGATAACATGTGGCTTAATTTTAACATTGAACACCAAAATAAACCCAGACTTAAATCAAACCCCTACCTGAAAGAAGTTGTCGTACAAAGATCTTCACGGAAAAACGGCGTCGCGAGGGTGGTTCGATGACGATGTTGGCGAGCATCCATGAAGAGGATGTCATCTCACACCGTCTACAGAGAAGGGAGAGATCAGAACGTCGTCTCTCCTTGGTGCTGCAGCGTTCTTCGCGTTCCTCAATGAGGAAGAAGTTGTTCTTCAAGACTGCAAGAGTTCTCTCCTCTAGTCTACACAACGAATCAACCAACAATAAAATAAGACCTTGTCTTATTTTATTCACACACACACATGCCAAAATTAATTTGAAATTCAAAATATCTCATTCAATTAATTAACTTAATTGAAGAGAATTTAACAACCAAATTAATTATGAGAGTTGACATGTCATAAAGAGGGGAAGGTGGGTGTGTTACACATTTATGGGGGGTTGCCAACATAAAGAGTGAGTTTAGGGAATTTGAAGGGGTGGGGCTCGTGTGTGCCCCACCTCACTAATATCCTACCTAGAGTTAAGATTTTAGTGGGTCCCACACAACTCCCTCATGGGTGGTTAGATCCAACCAACTTCCATAACTAGGATTTAACCACTTAAAAAGAAAAATAAAAAGTGTTCCACAATTTTTATTTTACTCTTCAATTAATCCATGATTTTTTAGCAATCCTACCTGAGAAAACACAACTCCAGAAAGGGTCTTCTTAAGCAAATACCGACATTGCGGTTTCATCAGTGCCCTCAGATTTCGATTCCAAGCACCGGTTCAAAAGTTAGGGAAACCCGCTCGTTCGTTCACTGAACGCACCCGGGCTAAACTTCGGAAAATGATTTCAGGCAAACCGGGCCTCAAAATCAGGTGCCGTTAGAAACTGCGTACTCGTAAAATCCAAAATAAATTAAGAAAAAAAAAATTATTTGAAATTTAAGGGTCTTTAAAATACTCCCATATCAGGGATTTACGTCCCCGTAAAGATACATCCCAAACTAGGGGAACAAATGAGGGTACTGAGCATGCATCTAAGCCTCCCGCTCCCAAGTACTCTCCTGGAGGTTCCCGTGCTGCCACCTGATGCGCACTAGAGGAATCGACCACCCACATAGGACCCGCTCCTGTCGATCCTCTATCTCTGTCGGGACCTCCGCAAAAGTCACCCCACCATCAAAGTCCAGCTCCCCATGGTCGATGATATGCGTCGGGTCATGCACGTATCTCCTCAGCTAAGATACGAGGAATACGTCGTGCACCCAGTGTAACTAAGGTGGTAGAGCCAGGTGATAATCCACATCGCCTATCCTGCTGAGAACCTGAAATGGTCCAATGAAGCACAAAGATAACTTTCTGCCCTGACCAAATCTCCGTAATCCATGTTGAGGTCTGACCTGTAAGAAAACGTGGTCACCATCCTCGAACTCGATTGGTATCCGCCTTCTGTCAGCATAAGACTTCTGCCTACTCTAAGCTATCCTCATATTCTCCTGGATGACCTGTACCTTCTCTGTCATGGACTGGACCATCTCTGGTCCCACAAGTGCTAACTCCCCAGGGTCAGTCCATCACAGAGGTGACCTGCAAGGTCGGCCGTACAACGCCTCGTATGGTGCCATCCCGATGGTGGAGAGGTAGCTATTGTTGTACGCAAACTCCATCGATGGTAGGTGATCCTCCCAGCTACGACCAAAGTCGAGGACACATGCACGGAGCATGTCCTCAAGAGTGCGAATGGTCCTCTCCGTCTAAACATCCGTCTGAGGGTGAAAGACGGTGCTCAGACGTAGCTGCGTCCCGAATGCCTCCTGCAACCCCCTTCAAAGACGGGAAGTAAATCGAGAATCTTGATCGGAGAGGATAGATGATAGGACACCATGAAGCCGTATGATCTCCTAAACGTAGAGGCGTCCCTAGATCTCCACTAAGCCCTGCTCTCGGATAGGTAAGAAGTGATCCGACTTGGTGAGTCAGTCGACGATCACCCAAATGGAGTCGTGGCCTCTAGAAGTACGTGGAAGTACAGTCACAAAATCCATAGATATACCGTCCCACTTCCACTCCAGAATCTCCAAGGGCTATACCAAGCCTGCTGGTACCTAAGCCCGGACTTAAATCAAACCCCTACCTCAAGAAGTTGTTGTACAAATATTGTCACGGAAAAACGGTGTTGCGAGGGTGGTTCGATGATGGTGTTGGCGAGCGTCCAAGAAGAGGATGTCATCTCACACCGGCTGCAGAGAAGGGAGAGATCAGAATGTCGTCTCTCCTTGGTGCTCCAGCGTTCTTCATGTTCCTCAATGAGGAAGATGATGTTCTTCAAGACCGCAAGAGTTCTCTCCTCTATTCCACACAATGAATCAACCAACAATAAAATATGACCTTGTCTTATTTTATTCACACACACACATGCCAACATTAATTTGAAATTCAAAAGATCTCATTCAATTAATTAACTTAATTGAAGAGCATTTAACAACCAAATTAATTGCGAGAGTTGACATGTCAAAAAGAGGGGAAGGAGGGTGTGTTACACATTTATGGGGGGTTTCCAACATAAAGAGGGAGTTTAGGGAATTTTAAGTGGTGGGACTCGTGTGGGCCCCACCTCACTAATATTTTACCAAGATTTAAGATTTTAGTGGGTCCCACACAACTCCCTCATGGGTGGTTAGCTCCACCCAACTTCAATCACTAGGATTTAAACACTTAAAAACAAAAATAAAAAGTGTTCCACAATTTTTATTTTACTCTTCTATTAATCCAAGTTTTTTTAGAAACCCTACCCGAGAAAATGAAACTCCAAAAATGGTCTTCTTAAGAAAATACCGGCATTGAAGTTTCATCGGTGCCCTCAGATTTCGATTCTGGGCACTGGTTCAAATTTTAGGGAAACCCACACGTTCGTTCACTGAACGTACCCGAGATAAAATTTGGAAAATGATTCCGCGCACACCGGGCCTCAGACACTGGTACCGTCAGAAACTGCGTTCTCGTAAAATCCCAAACAAATTAAGAAAAAAAATTTCCTTGAAATTTACGGGACTTTACAATGGATAAAACCATTCCATTAATATAAAGTAAATAAATGTACTGGTACAAAGAATAATAAATAGGCCGAGTAAATAACAACAATCTTGCTCAGGTTATTAAAGGACACCAAGTAACTCTACCTGGGTTGGATCATGGATGGAAGGAGATGTCTGACTATTAAATATATATATAAATTAAAAAATAAAATATATGTTGTAATGTTATATATAGGACTCACATATATTGAACAAATACTTGTGGACATAAGTGGCCATATACCTGGAATACTATTTATTGGATGGACTTGGCATAACTTAGTCATCGCTAACTATTATGAATGAGCCTATAAGATCCAATTTACGGAACATGCCATAAATCTCATAATGCGTGGGCACATAATGATCATTAGTCGATATGGATAGTGTTCCATCATTTTATCCCTTGAACTCTAATGAGTGCATCGTCATGTCAACACTCACAAGGAATGTAGTGCACCATACCCATCGTCTACATAGTATCACTGGTGTGGAAAATCATGATGAACACCCAATGTAATGGAGCGTGATACTACTATTCTCAACAAAACCGTTACCATCATTCCATATCCTATATCAATGTGAAATTATATTTATAAGAATATCCATGAGGCATTACCTCTAGTTATTTACATTTATTAATCTGAATCATAACTAACTAAATCACAATTATGATAGTTCACATAAGCCATGATTATTTAATTATAACAAGAGGTGTGGTAACACCACCCAATTCAATTACATTTTGATCAAACCATTTAATTCATTCAATGAGGGAAAAACATCATGAACAATTCATTCCATCTAACACATGTTATTTAATATATAAAAACATGGAAACTAATTTTACAAATCTCAATGAGGAACTTATAAGGTAAAATGGTCAATTAGGAAATTACATAAATGGTCAATCCCATTTATAAATCAAGTCAATTACTTAAGAGGATCTTGTTTAATTGATCATTTAGATAAGAGTAGTCCAATACATTAAATTTATAATACGAACCAAGCAATTAAAATTCATTTTATTTCATTATACATTTATATTAAAGGAGGTCTAATCCATTTATGAACATCAAGGAGGCCATGTACTAACATGACACATATCATCCACTAATTGGAAGTAATAGGGAAAACTAAAATCCATAATCCAAGCATAATATGAATAACTAAACCATGCTTTTCAACTTATAATACAATACACCTCATATGAGGGGTTTTATTATAAAACATGAAATTGTGTATCAAACATCTCATTTTATGTGAAAAAGCATCACATTTAGGAGTCCAAACATAATTAACTAGTTATTCATTTTTAAAATAAACTACCAAACATGGAAAAAACAATTATAAGGCTTAAAATGACACTTTATAAGTACCATTATCATCTAGGTGATTCCCTATAATGTCAATTCTATTTATAATCCAATTTGAATTCTTAGTTAGAGTTTTGAATTTTAATCATTTAATTATAAAGGGTAAACATAAGAAGAAACACCCTAGGGGTATCCATGATCATGGTAGACATCATCAAATAAATAAAAAATCCTCAATAAGAGTAATATAAGGTGAAAAAACCAATTTAAAATGAGGAACCCAATTTTATAGAAACACATGACAAAGGATGATGTGTGGCGCAATGAGAAAAATTATAATTTGATGAAAACATTAGAAAAACTCCATAGAACTCCAACCTCAAGATTAGAAGTCTCTACAAATACAATAATAAGATTTTATTTGGTCTAGTTTGAATGAAATCAAAGAAACCAACATCCACCTAGAAAATAGGGAAAATGAGATCGCACCATGATAACTTGGTCTAGAAGAAATTAAATAGATAAGGATTCTAAAGGAATGTGAATCTATTTTAGAGGAAGCCAAAGGGAATGATGATTCTCGGTTTCGATTAAGAATTAAGTATATACCATGATCCTTATATTAGGGAGGAGGAGGAACCCACAATGCCAAGGAGAAATCGTTGAACGAATGGAGTAGGAGATGAACAGAGTAAAAGAGGGATTTTAAAACTATCAAGGGAAAGTTGTTCATTTCACCCTAAAAATTAGGTCAAATGGTTTGGCCACACAGTTGGAAAAACCGGGCACCAACCTGTGATTCCCATTGATTAAGATCCCTAACCTGAAATGATTTTCCTTATCCATGTCTGAACCTTGATATGAAAGAGAAAAATATTTCCTACATTGTTCAAAGCACATGGGATAGGCGTATGGTTTGGGAAACCATGCGTTATCCATGCGGGTCACTCCTGCTCACCAACAGATGTCATTCTTTTTTCACTAGTGGGCCGCATAGTTTCAGAGAAACCATGCACCCTTACTAGTCCACCTAATCCTTGAGTTTCCAGATCTTGATGCTCCTAAAACTAAATGAACCACTCTGGACACATCTTAGCCTCCCAAAAAAGTGTTAAACAACACATTTAAGTGTTCCAAACCTAATAATTATGTTCTGAAGCTTTTTTTCCAAGAACGACCCATCCACAAAATTCTAAAATTGAAATTCCATTAAAATTCTGACCTGGCTCAAAACACAAGTCATTATAATTAACATGTTCAATTTCACCCTTTAATCAATTTCCAATATAATCTTATATTTTTCATCAAACTATGAGTATTCAATATGAATTTTTTATAAAAAATCACTAAAATAAACTTTTAATGAATCACATCATCCACTAAGGAATAAAAAATTATTTCTTCTATCTTTATTAAAAACAATTTAGTTAGAACAATATATGATAAAAAAATGAATAAAACTTTATTTGAATAATTATTACATTAACAACAAAAATTCAATAATAAAACCAATATTTTAACAAAAATTAATAAATAACCATATATCTCAAACAATCTCAACATTTAAGAATGTTTTAAACTCAAAGGTTATCTCATAACCTTAAAATTACAACTCAAAAAACATAATATCATTCTTCCCAAATAATCACTTTAATTTAAACATCATGGTGATATATACCCCAACTAAATAAAACATATACTGAAATATCAATAATTACCTCAAAATCCCAAAAAATCATAAATATATTATTTTTATAATATGGGTCCCAAAATAAACTTAATCATTATCCATCAAATAATTTAAGTAAAAAATATTTTAATAACGGTGACGTCACATAGTCCAGTTGTAAGCACTGAAACCATGTCGCCCTTTAGTTTTTGCTTCAAGCCCCGTATCCTTAACATATATGATGGTTTGTCACCCAATGTATGAGTTATTCTTTTTCTAAAACTATACTAATATAATTCATATAATATTTCCAAATATATGATGAGAATTCTCAAATAATAATATTAATCATCAAATCACTTTTTAACAACAGTGATTTTTTATATAGTTTTATTGCACAAAATCAAATAATCTTAATTGATTATTATCTCCTTAAAATCAATGATCATATTAATCCTAAAGGTCATTAATAACTTTCATATTATGTCTAAGAAATATAAAATAATTATTCCAATAATAAAATTTACACAAAAAAATATATTAAACTAATGTTTTGTTTTCTAAAAAATATATGCCAAAATTTCATTAATCATGTTAAACTACAATCACATAAAACCTAAAAATGTGTATCTATACCTTTAAACATATGATTTACTATAGAATTATCAAACCCAGAAATACTAGGTTTACCACAGATCACTATGTTATATTATATCTTTCTATAAGTTCTATTATCTCATTCATCATAATGGTTCATAAATAAAATGTTAATTACCCCATCATATCCCCCGGGAGTGTCAAACCAGGTGTGTAGTGGGGACACACTCACCATGGTCAAGGATGATGGTCAATATACACTTGACCAACTCTTTTTAGGGCTATGACTCTTAGATGAAGCTATATTAATACCACACCCCCTTGTAGTATGCAAACATGGATGTATTTCTTAGAAAACCATATAATCTCCAACTTACAAAAACATTATGAAATTATTCTATAATTAGAAATATATTCAATGTTTTTCATAGGGTTATGTTTCCTAGTATATGCTTTTATAAATCTAGTTCTCAAGGTTTATATTAAAATTTCTCGGATAAAAACTATAAATACCCCAACCATATCACCCCAAATATGGTGGTTACATTATTACATCGACACTAGATTTTAGAGATCTCCTCCCAAATGTTGAAATAGTTTAGTAGTATTTGTAAAATAAATACATACATGAATATAGAGTTTTATTTTAAAATAAAAAATATAGAACATAATGAAGGTTAATATTATGAATCCTTGAAATTATTCATAGAATCTTACTTTATATCTGGGATAAAGGAAATAAAATAAGGGTGAGCTCATATGCCCAATAAGTGTCATGTGTAGTGAAAGTTATCATAGAATAAATAGGAATAATAAATATATCAAGGTAAATAACTAAGAATATACATTTAATAAATATATTGGGCATGAAGAATAATTTTGTAGGAATAAATAATGATCAAATAATACAATAAAACAATTCACATGATTTGGAAACTTATAGATGGATATTATTACTATTTAAATAATCACATGACCATCAAAAAATAATGACATAAAGATGGAAGGCATATTTTCAGACATCATAAACATAACATCGAGGCCTTGTTCCAAGACATCATACATAAATGGGTAAGGTCTCAACCAAACACCTAAGTTTGTTAGTCTCTTAATACCAACTGATGCATGAAGCGACTATAGTAGACCCCAACCATCACTTACTATATCCAGTTCATTCATCATATTAGTGGGGTTTATAACATAATTAATGTAATAATTCATATTAAAAAACGAGCATATGAAATGTTAATATTATCCCCATTCATACAGATCATAAAATATACATAGAATGTATAAAAATGGTATAATTACAACAGAGCTTTTGGGAAGAATAAGTAAAATAATGGGCTGTTGTCATTGATGAATAAAAATACCAAAAACTCATTAAAACATTCACTAAAATAAAATAGGGGACTAGAGACGGTTTAAACCAACACTAAATGTTTATATGATGGTTTTTCAAAACTACCTCTAATATTGACATCAGTATTCAACTATCACCAATTTCACCCATTTAGTAGCTGTTTTTGGAAAGTGTTAGGAAATGATATTTATTGGTGGTTATTTCAGTTTTTAGCAGTGGATATTCTCTCAAAACCTTTGAGGGTTTCACGATGGTTTAAAAGGACAATAAAATTTTCTTTCTATATATAGTGTTGGTTTTAACACCATATATATATATATATTACAGTTAAAAAAATAAAACATGCGAAACTATATCCCTAAGAAAGAATATAACAAAATAACCAAAAACAATGAAAATAACATAAAAAATAAACACGGAACAATATTCATATAGTAAAAATAAAAAACCCAGAATTACAAATGTTTAATATATTCATAAAAAAATAATTAAGGTATGTCTAATTTTGGAAAAAATAGAATTTTGTTGGTATTATAAAACCTTGAAAGACCAACTATAAATGGATGTTCAATAAAAATATAATAAAAACATGATAATTTTTTTTCCAGATTCAAATATATAAATTTCTAAAATAGAAAATAACTAATTGTATATAAATAATTAAAATAAGAGGTTAGAATCAATAATAATTACATGAAGAGTGTTAATATAGGCTTAAAGAAGTCCGTGATATCAATAAACATAGACCCATGATAAAAAAATAGAATTCTTAATCAAATAACGATACATCAAAATATAATAAATGTTTAAAAATTACAAGGATAATAATAAAATATAATATCAGTGGATTAGAATCATTATAGAATAAGATCAAATAACAATGAATGAAATAACTTATCAAAACACCAAAATCCACCACTAATATCAATAAAAAAGAAGTTCCTATAAAATAAACACAGAATGACCTCATCATGTTTCCACTTCATCCATGATTATATATAACCAGATTCCACTATATTACCATAAGACTATATAAAACCTCATAATGAAAATAACACCCCATATATATATAACCCAACACTTAATTTCAAAACATCACTACCTATTAATATCCATTGAATATAACTTTTATGTTTCCAGAACACATCAACATAAATCATTAGCATATTATCACCAAATAGATTCTAAGTCACCAAAAATAAAAAATATCATGAAATCAATTAGTATAATAATTTTACCAATAGTGTTTCCACATAAAAAGACAATAATGAACTCCTCCCCCATTATCTCACCAATATTTTATCCATAAGTCCTTAAAAGATAGGATAAACCCACTTTTAGTATGAAAATTACACAACACCCCCAATCCATATTTCATAACAATGATAAAATGAGAACAAATGGAAGAAAAATCCAAAAATTATAAAACCATAACATACTTATTACCTCAACATTATATAGTTCAAATTAATTATACCACCTAAAATGAGCATACTAAAATCCTTTATTTCATTATAGTAATAACACGCTACCTATAACGACCGATACTTTACATACATTGTTATTAATTCAAAATTGAAGCATACTTATTACAACATATAACAAAACCATGAAAGGACCATATAGGTATAGTGTCTTTAGAAACTGGGAAACATAAACTACTGGTTCATAAAGCGTCTACACTGTCTCCCATTTATTTCATCATATCTATAGTCCCTTTTGGAATATCTTACTTAATAACCTTCTTCCTGACCTAGGGAAAGAAAACATACAAAAGTGTGAGCTCAAATACTCAGTATGGATAAACAAAATAAATATCAATCACATCATATTCATAAGAACATATCATTTTGGAAATCTTAACCTGCAAAAGAGAGCTTAATTTCATAACATGGGATAAATCATAGTAGTGAAATGAAATCCCAATAATCATAACATAAAACATGAAACTTTGTGGAATACAAACATAATCATAGATAATCATTTCTTATTAGTCAAGAATCATTACCAAGACTATCTTAGTGGACAAAGTCTATTTCTGAACCGAGTTCACTCCTCGTTTCAGTCCTGTTTCACTGAACGAGTTTAACCTGCCATTCCAGCCATGTCTATCTCATGAGATATAAAATCATTACCCAATGAATTGGAGGGAGATATAGGTCCCACCCATCTCATAATGATACCATTCTTATGTGTGCCACAAAATCATAAACCATACATCATAGCATAACCCATGTAATAAAAATGGGATTCTTAAACATCGTGACATCATAAAACAATTCATATAAGATAATGGAATTCATAAAAATAATTCCATCACAACATAATCAAATAAATGTAATAATAGGGATAAAAACATAACCCTTTATTATCTTAGATGGAAAATAATTTTGATAAAACAGTTTAACTCCATTCTTGATGAAAATTTCCTTTCTACTTAAAAAACACTTTTCCTTTCTTAACATGTCATACAATTCTAAACTAAAAGAAGTTGATTAAAAATATAATTGAAAACTTTTAAAGGAAGCTTCTTGGAAATAATGTTTTAAAAATCCATTCATGCCGTATATGTTAAAAAAAGAACATTCTTCTCGTACTTTTGTCGGAAAGTCAAAAAGTACCTCGTATGAAAAACGACAAAAGATTCCTTTCATATATTTTACTAAAATCTCACCGAAAAGTAAAATTGGATTTAAAAAATTTTAGGTGGATGGAAATAATATTAAATTTGTAAGAAACATGGATGTGGATGATAAAATACACCCCAGTAAATACCAAAGTATAAACAATCTCTGATAAAATGAGATTGTGATATTTTCCCTTAACTTAGGTCCGATTGGATTCGTAAGTGTCCGAACCTCATGTATAATGATTTAAATAATGTTATTTACTTATTCCAGAATCATACTTATTTTTATGATATCATATATGGTCATATTCTTAGCTTCTTATTAGTACTATTTCATTACAACTTGTTATTCAGGTGTTTATTATTTTTTGTTCTTTTGCGTGTTTTGTCGAATAAATTATTATTCTTATTTTTAGGTTATAGATACCTCATTTACAGTATGGTATTAGTGAAATATATATCATATTCACTCATTAAATTAATTTATATAATCATTATTCAATGAAGATCATGTAGAACGAGTCGCGTCACATCGTGGAGACGGTATTCCGTACATACGCACGAGCGATGATATCGTTCCCATGATCGTGAAATTGTAATGGTGTGTATGTATACTATTTCATAACCAATATAACTTTACAATAATAATATATAGTCATTATTTACACCATTATACCCATCCAAGTAAGGTGGTGGCGGAAAATAGATTACACCACGGTGTGTTGACGGTATTCCGTACGTACGCACGCGCGGTGAATTCATTTCCCGTAGGATGGATAGATGGTGAAATAGGGTTGTTTCATACTTATAATAACATATCGGTATATTAGTGATACTGATGTTATTAATTCATAATGAAACAACTAAAGAAGAAGAAGTGGAAGAAGAAATAAAGTTGAATGAATCGGTAACGGACATTACCTCTTCTTTGAAGAGCCTCTTTAAGATCTATTCGTAGGGAACTAAAATTGGTCTTTGAAGAATACCAGGACCTATAGGATGTTTCTAGGGAAGTGCAGAGGAGATATTGGCAGGGGTTGGCCGATCTTGAAGGCTCAAAGTGGTGTAAGGAAGAGGGGGAGGAGGTGCCCTTTTATAAGGGAGGAGAGGAGCTCCTTTAGAAAAACTAAAAATATTATTTTATTATAAAGCCCAATTCGATTTTAAATAGCTCCAAATTGATTTATTTAGAAGATAAGGTGGGGATGGGTCGAAATACTCTCATCCAATAGAATTTAGACAGGTTTAGGTTCCTATTTTAACCTTATCATTTAGATTTAACATTAAGTTAAATAATTTTACTTTTACCATGTCTTCTTGTGTTCTTACACTATAAGGTTAATAAACTTACTATAACAAGAAAAAAGAACACCAAGTTGTTTATTATTAATATATATAACCTTATCTAAGTCATTTTTCCGTACCTTATATTTTTATGAATAAAATAACAATTAATAATATAATATTTGTTTTAAGAACTATTTTATGTCAATTTGAAACTATTTAGTAATTGATTTTTGTGAAAATCATAACAGAATGATTAGTTCTAAAAAAGTGAATTAAATCAATAATAACATGTCATATTAACCTATAAAATTAGTGTAATTCTTAAAAAGTCTCAAATTACATTTATTTGTGTATTTATAACATCAATTATGTCAATATTTCAATAATAAGATAATTACTACATCATCGTTGTTTCAAAAATAAATTAAATTATTTAATGTCTAAAAATTAAAAATAAAATACCATTATGTAGGAAAGTTTTTTAGCTTTCTAATTAATATTTATAGTCGAATTTATCTTTTGTATAACCCCATATTAAAAATTATTTACTTATTAAACTTTGATTTTAACTATTTTAACCCTTCTTTAAATAAATTAATAATAAATGTCATAGTCTAATCCAAGTGGGCCTAAATGGTCATATTTTATTCCTAAGGTTGTTTTTGGTCGAATTACACTTATCCAATAGAATTAGGACATGTGTTAGGGTAATAATAGAAACATTTTGACCCTTAATTACCCTATTTACTTTTAACTGTGGTAAAAAAAGTAAAAAGTGACTATTCACCAAAAAATTATTTTCATCTCATTGAACCACATTTTACTTTCTGAAATCAACCATGTCTCTCAGATTTTTGAAATTCCACTCACAGAAGCAGTAAAGTTATGTTTTATGAAAAATTCAGTTTTTTTTAACTACCACTTAGTGGTTTCAAGATTCATCAAAAATTGAAAGTTTTCAGAAAAATACCAAAATTTCACCCTAGGCTAATTTCGATATTCCGAATCCAAAAATGAATCCAATTTTGAAAAATAAAATTTATAAAATTTAAAAAAGTGGTTATTACTATTCATAATGGCTAGTTTTAATAATATTTTAATAGCACATCATTGTTTAGTGAAACTCGGTATTGCGTACGACGCAAGCTATCGAGGAAGGCCGCAATTACGTGTAAAGCAAGCCAAGCTAGTGTTGTGTGTAGTGAAAGATTACTTTGATGATTTATATAACATAAAAACAAAATATTTCTCATAAAAGTATCGGGTGTTACATTCTACCCCCCTTAAAATGAATTTCGCCCTCGAAATTCGTCACTTTGTAACAAAAAGATGAGGATACCTCTCCCCCATCATATCCTCAATCTCCCATGTAGCTTATTCTAATTGTTGGTTCCTCCAAAAAACTTTCACCAATCGAGTGGTCTTGTTTCATAGGAATTTTTCACTACGATCCAGAATCTCTATCGGCTGTTCTTCATAAGAAAGATCTTAATCCAGCAGTACAACTTCTGAGCTGAGTACATGTGAAGGATCTGGTATATACTTTTTCAGGAGAGATACATGGAACACATCGTGAACTTGAGAGAGATTCGGTGGAAGCGCCAATCGATAAGCTACCTTTCCAACACTATGCAATATTTCGAAAGGACCGATATATCTAGGGCTCAACTTCCCCTTCTTTCCAAATCTCATGACCCTCTTCCAGGGAGATATTCGTAAGAACACTTTATCACCCACTTCAAACTCTAGGTCTTTTCTTCAGTTGTCGGCATAACTTTTCTATCGACTCTAAGCTGCTCTTATGTGTTGTTTAATAGATCAGACCTTTTCTGCCATCTCATAAACAAGATTAGGTCCTACTAACTTTCTTTCCCCAACTTCATCCCAGCAAGTTGGAGTCCTGCATTTCTTTCCATAGTGAGCTTCATAAGGAGCCATCTGAATACTGGAGTGAAAGCTATTATTATAAGAAAATTCCACCAAAAGTAGGTGTTGATCCCAACCACCTTTGAAATCCATAGAGAAATCTCTAAACATATCTTCTAGAGTTTGAATTGTCCTCTCAGACCGACCGTCTGTCTGAGGATGATAAGCAGTGCTGAAACTCAACTCTGTATCCAGAGTATGCTGAAGACTTCGCCAGAACTTTGAGGTAAACCTCAGATCCCGATCAGATATAATAGAAAGTGGTACTCCATGAAATCTTACCACTTCCTTCACATATATCCTGGAAAGCTGATCCAGAGAGAAATCCTCTCTAATAGCAATGAAGCGTGCAGACTTTGTAAGACGATCAACTATGACCCAGATAGCATTATTGCCTTTGGATGTTTCAGGAAGTCCCGTGACAAAGTCCATAGTGATGTTTTCCCATTTCCATTCGGGTATGGGTAATGGTTGTAACATCCCCTTAGACTTCTGTCTCTCAGCTTTAACTTGCTGACAAACCAAGCATCGAGAGACATATTCAGCAACATCTCTTTTGATGCCATCCCACCAGAAGTACTATTTGAGTTCCCTATACATCTTCGTTCTTCCAGGATGAATAGAGAATGAAGAACTATGAGCCTCATCCAGCAGCTCCTTCTTTAATTCGGGGATGGGAGGAACACAAACCCGATTCCTGAACTTTATTATCCCATCACAATCAAGGTTGAATTCAGGAACATTTCTCACCTTCTTTTGTAACTCGACATCTTCTTTCTGTGCCTCTTTAATATTCACATGTATATATGGTTGAACATTATATTGATAAAGATAAGATTTTTACCCTTCCATTATAATTCCAAGATCCATCCTTTGTAAATCCATAAACATTGGATCTTTTTTGATCCTCATCATGGATAAACTGGCATGATCTTGTTGACTTAATGCATCTTCCACCTTGTTTGCTTTCCCAGGGTGGTAATGGATTGAGCAGTCATAATCCTTAATCAGCTCCAACAATATTCTTTGGCACATATTCAGCTCCTTTTGTGTGAAAATATACTTTAAACTTTTATGATCAGTATAAATGTCACACCTTTCTACATAAAGATAATGCCTCCAAATATTTAACGCAAAGATTTCCGCAGCTAACTCCAAATCATGCGTTGGGTAATTTTTCTCATGGATTTTCAACTGTCGTGAGGCATAAGCTATCACCATATCATTTTTCATAAGGACACACCCCAACCCATTCTTGGATGCATCACTGTAGATCACAAACCTTTCTCCACTACAAGGCAGTGTGAGCACAGGTGAACTGGATAAACTTCTTTTCAAGTCCTTGAAATTCTCTTCACATTCCTCCGTCCAAACAAACTTAACTCTTTTCTGAGTCAACCTGGTGAGTGGATTAGATAATCATGAAAAATATTTCACAAAACATCGATAATATCCAGCCAAACCAAGAAAACTTCGGATCTCGGTTACTGTTGTTGGTCTCGAACATCTTTCGATAACCTCTGTTTTTGATGGATCCACAGATATCCCCTCTTTTTAGATTATTTGACCCAAAAATGCTACTTTTTGAAGCCAAAATTCACACTTGGTAAATTTGGAATAAAGCTTCTCCTTTCTCGGGGTCTTCAATATAATTCTCGAGTGATATTCATGTTCTTATTTGCTCTTTGAATAGATAAGAATATCGTCTATAAAGACTACCAAAAATTGATCAAGATAGTCTCTAAAGACTCTATTCATCAGATCCATGAAGATAACAAGGGCATTAGTAAGACCAAATGGAATCTCTATAATTTCATAGTGTCCATACCTTGTACGGAAAGCTGTCATTGGTATATCCTCCCTTTTGACCCTTAATTGATGATACCCTGAATGAATATAAATCTTGGAAAAGTATTGAGCTCCGCGTAGTTGGTCAAATAAGTCATCAATGCGTGGGAGAGGATATTTGTTATTGATAGTGATCTTTTTAAGTTCTCAATAATCAATGCAGAGTCTCATTGATCCATTTTTCCTCTTAATAAACAGAACAGGTGCTCCCCAAGGTGATGCACTAGGGCGTATGAACCCCTTATCAAGATTCTCTTGGAGTTTCTTCTTCAAATCCTGCACCTCAATTGGGGCCAGTCTATAAGGTGTCTTTGAAATAGGCAAAGCAACCGGTACGATTTCTATTGAAAACCCAACTTCACGATTTGGTGGAAGACCTAGAAATTCCTCCGGAAAGACATCATCAAACTCCCGTACAATGGGAATATTATTAATCATGAGTTTCCCACCAACCATTTGAGATAAATAACCTTCATTTAGTGGAATCAAGACCCATAGGATGGAAGAAATTTCCACTGGAAGGTTATGTTCATACTTGCATCGATAGACGATCATAGATTGATCTGGAATATGAAATGTGACTTCCCTTCTTTGGAAATTGATATGAGATATATATAAAGAAAGCCAATCCATGCCAATAATCACATCAAATTCTACTATAGGAAGGATCACATGATTTTCAGGAAGCACTTTCCAACAATCTTCAATCGGAGAAGAATTATAAACTTTTGATGCGACTGTTGTGCCATTAGGGGTTGTCACAGCTAACTCAACATCTAATTGTTGAGGTAATACGATGATATCCTTATAAAATTCTTCAGAAATAAATGAGTGGGTGGATCCAGAATCAAATAAAACATTTGCTACTTTAGAGTGGATGGTAAGTGTACCTTTCACCACATCGTTATCGTACTCCACATCGCTGATAGAAATTGCATGTGACTTTACATTGTCTTTAGCCTTAAGTGTTTGTTGACGTCGACCATCATCATCAACCCTTGGATTTGGGCATTGATTCGCATAATGACCCATCTCCTTGCACTTGAATCATTGAAGTGTAGTAAGTTCATTCTGTGTATCCCTTCCTTTGTTTTCATCATTAGACATCTTCTTCCCATCATTGCGGAATTCAAATTCCCGATGACCTTCATTTCCACATTTGAAACATTTACTTGTCCCTTTAAGACAACTCCCTCCATGTTTCTTTCCACACTTTGAGCATAAGGGAAAGTTCATCTTCTTTTCAGTGTGCTCTTTAGATTTTCCTTTGAATTCCATTTTCCTCTTCTTATCAAACCCATATGACTGATGGGTTACTCCAATCTCCATATCAACTTTGAGAGCACATCGAATGATTTCCTAATAGCTATTGAAGTCCCTTATGGCTAAGGCCCTTCGAAGACTTTGTATTAAGCCACTAAAGAATTGATCGATCTTACTCTCAGGTTGGATAATAATACTAGAAGAGTACCTTGCAAGTCTTGTAAAATTTTCTTCATAGGTACCAACAGATTCATCATCCTTTTGATTTAGTTCAATAAACTCCTTCTCCATCTTTTTTCAGAGAATACGAGTGAAGTACTTATTGAAAAATAAGTTCTTGAACTCGTCCCATTCCATGGACTCAATTTCACCTCTTTTCCTCGTATTCTTGATAAGATTCCACCATTGATCAGCATCACCTTCCAAACGATACACTGCTAAGATGACTTTATAATGTTCAGAACATTGAAGAACTGAAAATATCTTTTCAGTACTACTAATCCATTGTTCAGCAACTAATGGATCATTAGACCCGCTGA
This sequence comes from Viscum album, assembly GCA_963277665.1. Classification (NCBI taxonomy): domain Eukaryota; kingdom Viridiplantae; phylum Streptophyta; class Magnoliopsida; order Santalales; family Viscaceae; genus Viscum; species Viscum album. The sequence continues at coordinate 1,840,672,778 of OY728132.1, read as the reverse complement.
AAGAAGGTGGACGCTGCCTGATGAAGGATTCAACAGAATGTTGCTCCTTCCTTTGCTCGTTTGGAAGTCCTGCATGATTCATAGCTTGAGAAAGTTGTGTGAGCATGGCTATAAGATTTTTCATTCCAGCTCCCATAACATTTGGTTGTTTAGGGGGACAATCATTTCATTTCCCGTCGCATTCCGCATTAACACGGTTCCTTTGGGTTCCAGCCATTGACTAAAACCAAGAAGAATAGTGTGAGCAACACTAATTATAATAGGAAAACCACATAATCAAGAATAAAATTTCACACTTAAGGTCTTATCCTAGGTTATTCATGGTCATTTCTAAATCACTAAGATTGTGTTCTATGATTAGAATTATCCATAGGGTTCTTACTAAGGTTTTCACATCCTAGTATCCAAAGGTTGACTGTACCTTTCCTCTGATACCAACTATAACGACCCACACTTTACATACATTGTTATTACTTAAAAATTGAAGAATACTTATTACAAAATATAACAAAACCATTAAAGGACCGTATATGTATAGTGTCTTTAGAAACTAGGAAACATAAACAACTGGTTCAAAAGCGTCTACACTGTCTCCCATTTATTTCATCATATCTATAGTCCCTTTTGGCATATCTTACTTAATAACCTTCTTCCTGACCCGGGGAAAGAAAAAATACAAAAGGGTGAGCTCAAATTCTCAGTAAGGATAAACAAAAGAAATATAAATCACATCATATTCATAAGAACATAACATTTTGGAAATCTTATCCAGCAAAAGAGAGCATAATTTCATAACATGGGATAAATCATAGTAGTGAAATGAAATCCCAATAATCATAGCTTAAAACATGAAACTTTGTGGCATAGACACATAATCATAGAGAATCATTTCTTAGTAGTCATGACTCATTGCCAAGACTATCTTAGCGGACAAATTCCATTTATGAACTGAGTTCACTCCTCATTCCAGTCCTGTTTCACTGAACCAGTTTAACCTGCCGTTCTAGCCATGTCTATATCATGAGATATAAAATCTTTACCCAATGCATTGGAGGGAGATATAGGTCCCACCCATCTCATAATGATACCATTCTTATGTGTGCCACAAAATCATAAACCATACATCATAGCATAAACCATGTAATAAAAATGGGATTCTTAAAAATCGTGACATCATAAAACAATTCATATAATATAAAGGAATTCATAAAAATAATTCCATCACAACATAATCAAATAAATTTAATAATAGGGATAGAAAAAGAACCCTTTATTTTCTTAGATGGAAAATAATTTTGATAAAATACTTGAACTCCATTCTTGGGGAAAATATCCTTTCTATTTCAAAAACACTTTTCATTTCTTAACACGTCATACAATTATAAACTAAAAGAAGTTGATTAAAAATAAACTTGAAAACCTGTAAAGGAAGCTTCTTGGAAATAATTTTTTAAAAATCCATTCATGCCGTATAAGTTAAAAAAAACATTCTTCTCGTACTTTTGTCGGAAAAGTAAAAAAGTACCTCGTACGAAAAAAGACAAAATATTCCTTTCATATATTTTATTAAAATCTCACCGAAGGGTAAAATTGGATTTAAACAATTTTAGGTGGATGGAAATAATATTACATATTGAAGAAACATAGATGTTGATGATAAAATACACCCCAGTAAATACCAAAGTATAAACAATCTCGGATAAAATGAGATTGTGATATTTTCCCTTACCTTAGGTCTGATTTTCTTCGTAAGTGTCCGAACCTCAGGTATAATGATTTAAATAATGTTATTTACTTATTCCAGAATCATGCTTATTTTTATGATATCATATATGGTCATATTATTAGCTTCTTATTAGTAATATTTCATTACAACTTGTTATTCAGGTGTTTATTACTTTTTGTTCTTTTGCGTGTTTTGTCGAATAAATTATTATTATTCTTTTTAGGTTATATAAAACTCATTTAAAGAATGGTATTAGTGTAATAAATATCATATTCACTAATTATATTTATTTATATAATCATTATGCAATGAAGATCATGTAGAACGAGTCGCGTCACATCGTGGAGACTGTATTCCGTACGTACGCACGAGCGATGATATCGTTCCCATGATCGTGAAATTGTAATGGAGTGTATGTATACTATTTCAGAATTAATATCACTTTAAAATAATCATATATAGTCATTATTTTCACCATTATACCCATCCAAGTAAGGTGGTGGTGGAAAATAGATTACACCACGGCGTGGAGACGGTATTCCGTACGTACGCACGCGCGGTGATTTCATTTCCCGTAGGATGGATAAATAGTGAAATAGGGTTGTTTAATACTTATAATAACATATCAGTATATTAGTGATACTGATGTTATTAATTCATAATTAACCAACTAAATAAGAATAAGTGGAAGAAGAAATAAAGTTGAATGAATCGGTAACGGACATTACCTCTTCTTTGAATCGCCTCTTTAAGATATCCTCTTATGGCACTAAAATTGGTCTTTGAAGAATACCAGGATCTCTATGATGTTTCTAGGGAAGTAGATAGGAGATATTGGAAGGGGTTGGCCGATCTTGAAGGCTAAAAGTGGTCTGAGGAAGAGGGGGAGGAGGTTCCATTTTATAAGGGAGGAGAGGGGCTCCTTTGGAAAAACTAAAAATATTATTTTATTATAAAGGCCAATTAGGTTTTAAATAGCTCCAAATTGATTTATTTATAAAATAAGGTGGGTATGGGTCGCAATCCTCTCATCCAATAGAATTTAGATAAGTTTAGATTCCTATTTTAACCTTATCATTTATATTTAACATTAAGTTAAATAATTTTACTTTTACCGTGTCTTCTTGTGTTCTTACACTATAAGGTTAATAAACATATTATAACAAGAAAAACGAACCCCAAGTTGTTTATTATTAATACATGTAACCTTATCTAAGTCATTTGGCCGAAACTTATATTTTTAGGAATAAAATAACAATTAATAATATAATATTTGTTTCAAGAACTATTTTTTGTCAATTTTGACACTATTTAGTAATTGATTTTTGTGAAAATCATAACAGAATGATTAGTTCGAAAAAAGTTTATTAAATAAATACTAACATGTCATATTAACCTATAAAATTATTGGAATTCATAAAAAGTCTAAAATTACATTTATTTGGGTATTTATAACATCAATTATGTCAATATTTCATTAATAAGATAATTACTGCATCATCGTTGGGTCATAAATAAATTAAATTCTTTAATGTCTAAATATTACAAATAAAATACCATTATGTAGGAAATTTTGTTATTGTTCGAATGAATATTTATAGTTAAATTTATCTTATGTATAACCCCATATTAAAAATGATTTACTTATTAAACTTTGATTTTAACTATTTTAACCCTTCTTTAAATAAAATAATAATAAATGTCCTAATCTAATCCAAGTGGGTCTAAATGGTCATATTTTATTCCTAAGGTTGTTTTTGGTCGAATTACAATTATCCAATAGAATTAGGACATGTGTTAGGGTAATAATAAAAACATTTTTACCCTTAATTACCCTATTTACTTTTAACCGTGGTAAAAAAAAGTAAAAAGTTACTATTCACCAAAAAATTATTTTCATCTCATTGAACCACATTTTACTTACTGACATCAACCGTGTCTCTCGGATTTTCGAAATTACACTCACAGAAGCCGTAAAATTATGTTTTATGAAAAATTCAGTTTTTTTTAACTACCACTTAGTGGTTTCACTATTCATCACAAATTGAAAGTTTTCAGAAAAATACCAAAATTTCACCCTAGGCTAATTTCGATATTCCAAATCCAAAAATGAAGTCCATTTTGAAAAATAAAGTTTATAAAATTTTAAAAAGTGGTTATTAGTATTCATAACGGCTAGTTTTAATAATATTTTAATAGCACATCACTGTTTAGTGAAACTCGGTATTGCGTACGACACAAGCTATCGAGGAAGGCCACGATTACGTGTAAAGTAAGACAAGATAGTGTTGTGTGTAGTGAAAGATTCCTTTGATGATTTATATGACATAAAAACAAAATATTTCTCATAAAAGTATCGGGTGTTACACTACCCATTCCAACTCTAATATTTCATTTAAAAAATGGAAGAATTCATCAAACTATAATGGAATAATTTACATGGAATGATTTAATAATAACCCAAAAGAGATTAATAATGATGTGTATAAGGAAAAAATCGGATGAAAACATAAAAAATCAACCACTAATAAATATTTTGTATAATGTAAGAGAAATATAGACATCCTCTACCTCAAACCACTACATGATTTCCCTATCACTATATCATTGTGTTCATATGTTATGATTTTTGTTACACAACACCACCAAGGGCTCCAAATTCAAACCTCATCACTACCTAGTCAACAATGATAAACAACATCTCAATATCCATCTCCACTCCCTTCTATTAGCACATGTATTCAAATTTCCATGAAAATTAAACCGTGAAGTTTAATTAAATTTCATCATAAAACCAATAAAATATTGCATAATAAATGAATATTAAATTGTGTAATTATACCAATCACTCAAACTATCCATCAACATAATTTCACTGGGGACACATCCATTCATCTTATGATATAATTCAACCAATTCTTTGTGCAGTAAAATGACCTTCGTATCCAGCATCTTTATATGAACCCCCTATTGCTGGATTGTGCTCCCCTATTGCTAAATTGTGTTTTCTATTACAATTAATTTAATTTGAGAATATTGAGGTATGGAGTAACTGAAACGAGTAGTAGATGATTCTTTAATCCCCAGTGACCAACTAAATACCTCATATGGTAATTATCGTGAACCCATCCCTTATAGATGACTAGGATGCACCATTTTAAGGACTTGACCACTAGAGTTATCTTGGGAGTCTGAGAGATATAGTGTTTGATTTTCATTACATATTCATTTATTTTTAAATATAAAAAAATTTCTGTTAAATTTAATTAAATATATATTTACAAGGAAACAAACAATATGTTATTATAATGAAAAATCAAATCAAACCCCAACTTCTTTTGCACGATATTTCACAAAACTCATATTGGATTTCATATTAACATCCAACCAAATTTCTATTTGGGAGACTTGGTTCCCTAAATTCATTATCCACATTAAACAATGTTATATCAATAATTTAATATATTAAACATGTATCATTATCATATAAACATTTAAACTAATGTAAATATTACCATTGTTAATCTATTTCTGGAAAATATCTTTCAACTGATAATGAGGGGGATTATTTTTTTGCTCGGATTGATCCATGTTTTCTTGAAATTCCCTAAAATAAATAAAATAAAATTTAATATTAATGAATGAAATTTCATATCCTTTTTATATGTACGTATATACGTAAAATGAGATTAATATGATAATATATTTTTCAAAACCATGTGATTTTTATAGGGATGGCTATCAACAAACACCATGCATTATTCTATAGGTACCCCCTTAGGAACCATGTCATACTATTGATAGGTGGTCAATGATGTATTTATGAATTTATTCCATAATATTATTTTAAAATATTTCTATTTCTTACCCACATTTTTCAACATCCACTTTCATGTGATAAGATTGAAAATGGTGAAGTGGAATAACTTTTTTACAAAGTGAATCATTTTTTAAAATATTAGAATTTAATTAAATAATTAAATTTAATTGAGATATAATGTTTAAAAATTACCTTTATATAGGAATAAAATAATACATTCTTATATAAATGGGGCATATGCACCCAATCAAAATATATAATTAGAAGGCTAATTGGACCAACCACCGACTAGCCTAGAATTTGGCTAAATAATCCCATAGAATCATCTATAGGGACCCCATAATAATAAAAGGAAACCAAAATCTTCAATTCATTCAGATTAAAAACATCTAAACTATTAATATTTTTCTATGTAGTAAAATTATTTCCACATTTTATGAAGAAATATTTATTTTTATAAAAAAAGTTAAATAACATTATTCATATAAAAATTTGTAACTATAACTACCACCCTCCAATATAATCATAAATAAACATGAGTGACCACATGTTCTGTTACTATTGAGTTATGGTAGGATAGAGTTTCTGAAATCGGTGGGAATCTTCTAGATATTGAGGGTAGGGAGAAGGAGGATGTTTTAGATGCATATGGGTGTGAGACAGAGAGTGTGGTAGACAATTAAGGGGGGAATATAGATAGATTCCCAAATAATATAGGCAGGGATCCCAAGGGATCATTAGGTAACATTGATGGCATCTTTATAGTCAGGGGATTGCCAACTAGGAGTCAAATGAGATTCGTGAAATGATTCATCCTTGTCATTCCTAGGATTTAAACTTCTAAAAGTAACTTTAGAACATATATTTTGAAACTTCCATACAGATAAAGGAAATTACAAATGATAACATATTCACTGTAGTGATGAAATAATATACATAGGTATGGTAATGAATGACTACACATACAAAAAAATATAACATTTACATTTTCAAAATTAAACCAATCACTCAAAAAACTAATTTAAATTTGATAACAGATCCAAAGTACTATAAATGAATAAAATATAACATAGGTGGTTAATAAGTTAATAAATGTCTACACATATAATCAATTTTCTATCTATCAAGCTATTATGATGCTCCATAATTAATTCATCTACTTCGTCTAACCTTGAATAAATAATATATTCAATATCATGATGGAAAAATAAGTCGGTTTCTTTTTGTTGATGGGATTTAATTTTAGTGGTCAAATATTTCACTTCACAACCCATATCATACATATATCTTTGTCTTATGTGAAAATGTGAACTCCACAATTCATGAATGAAATATTCCTCAGAATATACCATTTTCACTTATAATGAGACGATATACAGATCATGTACTTCATGGTCACCAACATCAATCAATCAATTGAAGTTCATAGAAGAACCAACTGGAATTTCAATAAAAAAAGAAAAAAGAAAATGATTGTTTAATTTTATAATATAAATCAACATTCCAAAGTATATAAATTCTAAAAATTAAAATATTATTTTATTATTTGTTTTTAAAAACTATTCCAGATCGAATATATGAAAATTTAAGCCATTCACATTATAAGAATAAAAAAATAAGCTTGTTATAGAGAGCCTCGAGCCTGAAATGTCAGATATTCTGACAACTCATATCAAGTATCACTATTCATGTTTTAAAAAAAGTAATATACATTATTATATTTACATAATATTTGTGTCAACCTTATATCTATGTTGATTGAAATATTTATGAACTTTCATGAAAAACAAACTGTTTTATAAGATCTTTTTTAATAGATTTGGTCACATATTTCTTATTTCCTAGTTGAATTTTCAAAAATATCTTTTTTTTCTATCCTAAAATCTTCAATAAATGGGTCTAAAATTTCACTATTTAGTATCACATATATATGTGCTAGTAATAATTCAATTTTTGTTAGTGTAATATTTGATACCCACTCTACCAATCGACCAACAATATGAATTATTTTTGATTTCCAGTGTAGTTGAGATTGATTCGACGTATCTTCAACTAGTAAAAATTAATTGAATATTATCTCAATATCAACATATTATCTATAAAAAAAGATAAGAAACTCCTTTTCTGAATATCCCTTATAAATAGTCCATTTAGTTTGATATTTATTTTTAACATATGATTAAAAATAACCAAGGTATCGATGAAATTAAATGAAATAAAACATCGTTATGTGTTTAAATAAGTGTCCTGAATGGTTTAATTAAGATTAAAATCATATAAACAAAGTACATCTAAATGGTATACATCCATTGATAATGTACAAGGCCTCCTAATTTAGTTTTCCTGACTAAATTCATAGATAAATGCATCATGATAGTAAAAAATGACAGAGAAAATCTCATCTCAATTGCACAAAATGTTAGTAAAGAATGATCCAGAAGTCTATGAAGCTTATAAGGTTTAAGTGTTTTCTCACATATTTGTTTAATAATGTACCAAATTGGAGTAAAACTACAATTAACTTTTTTTTCATAATAATGCATATAATTCTAGTGGTAATAACTAATATAATAGAATATGTGAATCATTACTTTTCAGTCCATGTAATGTATAATGAATTAAGTAGAAACACTTTTAAATGTTATTTAAATACCAATAAGATACCTTGGAATGTTTTAAATTTTTTAATAAATATATCTTTATCCCTATTTTTCATTAAATTTTTTTCCTGAGAATACGTTCCATTTCCATTTAGATATAGATCATGCTTTATATTCATTTTTTGTTATTCCTTCCATGCATTGAGATGGTCCTTTCATTGTATAATCTCATTAAGTAATGTAAAGATGAAATTATGAAAAAAAATTCTTCTCAATATGCATAACATCATGATTATAATGAGAAAAATTACATTCCTAAAACAAAAGTTTTAAGAATATACTTTTTTCCTTCAATTTTTGTGTTCTAATTTTAACTTATGATGCACTACAAAATCATTTCACTCTATAATCCAAATGACTCATAATATAAAATTATTTTTCAACATTTTCTAGATGTTCCAATATTTCAAAACCATTTAACAACTTTTTAGGTGGTCTACAATCAATAGACCCATTGAATTTTGACTTGGTTAACTAAAATCTCTAAGATGCATCAAGAAATATGTGAGGACACAAGTTGCGCCATTTTATAATATAAGGTAGTAATTTTGGATCAAAAAAAATTTTATAAAAAGGAAAATAAAAACACATGTAAATGTTCCAACTGGATTGGTTTCCATGTCCAGGGAAGTCACTAACTGTCAACATTAGAGTAGCATTCATTTTTATCATTATTCAAGAAGATGCGTCATATTTTTCAACACTATATATCCATAACCCTTGAAATTCTTCAATTAGAGGATATAAGTATATATCAATATCATTTCTAGGTTTTTTCCACAAATTAACATCTAAATGATAAAATAATATTGTTTCATACACATACACTAAGGAAAATTTTAAGGGATCAAAACAACCAGCCAAATTCTATAACTGTTACTCAACACCATTAATGGGGTGACTGCTATAAAAAAAGAATATTAATAAAACATTAATGGGATTAGATGATAAATCTAGATATAATGATTCAATTTTTATTCATTATTTTGAATCTATTATATTTCTCATTAACTTACCATTCTTATTATCTATAGAATGCCACTTTATGCGATCATCAGTTTTGGATGACGTGAATAATCTTATAAACTAATGTTTTATAGCTAATTGATAAAAACATAAAGGTCTGTTATTATTATTCTTTATAGTATAATATTGATTCAGACTTCCTACATGAAACATTGACTACCATCTAATAAGATAATGTTTTTTTTGTAACCCTACCTACTTGAATCCTCACCCCAATAAAGCATACCATCATTATGAAACACATGTATTTTTTTAGAATTGAGACCAATCCTGTTAAAAAAAAATTTCATATAAAAAAAATTTCATAGGGATCTTAGATTCAAGAAATTCATCATGAAAAAATTCCAATATCATGGTCATCGCCTTAATTGTAATTCCATATAAAAATTTGATATAGAAAAATTTCAATAGTAAATATTTTTTTGAATATTTAAGACATACACCATATAGTTCTTGATTTTCATCATCAAATAAATCATGAAACATATTTTTATACTTAGTGATTTTCTCTCTTAATTAGTCTCCACATAATCTTGAGGATATAATGAAATGTTATGATATTGATCATTTTGTCCTATATTCCCAAAAAACATCATTTGTCAAGTGACTATTTATTTCACCATCAACTAGTTGTTATAATTTTTATTGATTATAAATATACTTCATTGAAATTCTAAAACCATAGTTTATAAAGTTATCCATTTCATTTCCCATTTTCAATTAATTTGGGATATCATTCTATTGATGGACATAAGTGCTAAAAATTTCTGAAACATTTCATTTCCTATACCCAATACAACACAAATATTGATAAAATAATTACTTCAATATCATTTATTTATAAACCTATGTTCACTTCAACCATCTTCTAAATTTATATTTATGGCATGGCCATTTTATTGTCCCATCACTGAATCTATTGTAAATTAAAAAATCTATAAACTATTCCAACACCTTAGCATGTAGATGTGTGTTCCTCGATAATGTAATCCATATTTTATCCATATGTCACAAAGTTCCTAAACTTCATAAAATAAAATTAAAACACATAATAAATATTATTTAATTTGGAGAACAATTTCTAATTTATTTGAAAAAAAATATAAAAAATTCTTTATCTGGATTAATTTGATTATATTTTAAACAACATAATTTTTTGTTGATTTTAATTTATTATATATAATCCATCACAAAATATTAGATGGTCTATAAGTATGTTTAATTAGTTGAAAATGTAAAATTTATGTGATAGTATGATGTCAAAAAATCATCAAATAATTCAATAACCATATAATCTACACTCAAGTATAATTATAAAATCAAGTGATTTTTGAATAGAAAACCTTTAATTTTTTTTAAATTAGTACAAAATACAAAAGAATGATCAAGAAATCACACCCTTATAGTTTTTAAATAATGAATTAAAATTAGATAATAGTGACACAAAAAAACATTAAATTTAAAAAAATTTAAACTAAACTGGACAGATTAAGAAAATCACCCCAGATCAATGAAAACGGGACTAAGGAAGCAGTGTGATGATAGGGAATTGGGCTAAAGAGGGGTAAAGGGAAGAAAGGGAGACCATGGGGTTGAGGGAGAGGGATCAAGATATATGTCTAGGGCTTTATATGTTTGTGGTGATGACCTGATAGTGAGGGATCATGGCGATGGAGACACAATAGCAGGGGATGGGGGCTTAGATGTGGAAAAGATAATAAGGGAGATTGTGAGGTCAAGGACATAGGACAGGGTGAGAGTATCGGTAGTGAGAGATTTGTGAATCAAGAGAAAGGGTTTAAGATCCAAAATTTACCTGAAATGTATTTTTGTGTTTACATTTCAGATTTTTCCCTTATTTTTGTGGTTAAATAAGTGTTTTCCAAAGTTCATGTGAAGAATCACGGGGTTTTCAAGGGTTTGGGACATGAAAGAGGAAGAAAAATGGATTTTATAGGCATGTGGCATGGTTTACACACTATTATGGAAAACCATGTGAAAATCTCAGATACCATACAAGGGGTTATGCTTTTGGACAGTATCATCTGCAAGATTTACATAGGGTTTGACAAACTGTACAGGTAAATTGTGAGACACAAAAACTCTAAAAAAATTACAAAAATTCCATTACCGGGTTTCTATAATCCACTCAGTAATTTCTTCATAATCCCCTATTGAAACCCTGGGAATGAAAAAAATATCCCTAGATCCCCCAAGGGTTTGTATCCTTTAATCCTCAGCTGTTTGGAGTGATTTTAGTTGCGAAACAAAGATCTAGGTAAGGCTAAATCCCTCCTTGATTCATTTTCTTGTTTATGGTTGGTATCTTTATCTTTTATCCATTCCAATATCTAAAACCTTTTCTTTCTAGTGAGATCTAGGTTTAAGATTAAAATATGTGTTGAATTAGGATCTAAGGCCTTGATTAAGGGTGCATTTACCAACATATTCAAGCTAAGTGGTCTACACGTTGTATCTCGGGGTTTTTGTGTAGATTTTTATATGTAGTGTCTTTATTCTTGCCCTCTTTTGATGAGTTCTTGGTGCCTTTGGAATGATGTGTTGTATTGTGTGCTTAAACAATTAATTCAACCCATATGAATCCCCATGGGATTCAAGGAGGATGACTTGACCAAAACAAGGCCACCTGTGGGGTGTGCCGACCCCCAATAGGGATAACATAAATATAAGGTGTGAAATTGACATATAAGGATGTAGAGACTTAGCGAGTAGGATAATTGGTTTATGAAATGGGTTATAATGGATGGTAATAGGTTTTTTCTTGAGTGGTTAAAGGATAAGGGATTGTTCGGTTGACATTTAAATTGGTTAAATGGGATTAATGGGAACATGATAAGGAATAATGTTTACACTTGAATATGCTTCATGAGATAGACATGGGAAATGGGAACTGTTTCATAAAGGGTAAGTTATATAAATAATTAATGTGTTAATGGATTGAGGAATAATGTTAATTCCCCATTTATTGATATATTTGTGATTCATGGAAATTATATTGGCTATGCTTGTTGTGATGTGGTTAATTATGGTGAATGATAAATAAGCATGTGCATATGTCTTGGTATCGTGGTGTATTGACTTGAGGTTCTACACCCACAAGATGAGTTGGACCAGGGTTCTATCTCCAACCCTAAATTAATGGGTTAGGAAAGGGGACTTATGTTCTATTCCTCTAATGGTTGCATTCCACCTAGACTGAGGCTTCAAGGTGAGGATTATGAGAATGTCATAATGTGATGCCTAGAGAGATAAGAATTTATTTAATTCACATATGTTTGAAAATATTGAAAATTCCTAATCCATTGTATACATGAAAAAGGTAGATTAAACCATGGAATTTATATCTAGTGAACCTAGTTTTATTGGTAGTATAATTGAAAGGAACATAGTCTGGAATGGCCTATTGAACTATTTACCTTTATTTTAGATTATTTTTCACTTGCATAAACTTTGTAATTTTGATGGATATTTTGTAGACACTACTGGTGGTGGCCTACTGATTTATACTCACACCATTCTTGGGACACTATTAGGTACCTGAGAAGGTTTCATGCTTGCAGGCCAGGGCAAGGGCAAGGGAATTATACAAGGGAGCTGAGCTAGACATGGGACATGTGTGGTTGAGGTTCTAGACTGGGAGTCTAGACCATTTTGGGGATCCCGTTTTTATCTTTATTTGTTTTTTTACTTGGCACTGTAGCTTGGCATGACATATTCACTATTTTATATGGTTTTACCACGTTTGGGAATTGGATATTTATGCATGTTATTGAATTTTCTCTTTTGTTTCCACTATTTAAACTATTTTATGCTATGGATTACTCTGGTAGAGAGGGTATAGTCTCCCAACGAATCCTATTATACCCTCACTACATGTCAGGAACCTATAGAATATGGGGAGGTGCGTTTGAGGTCATGTGTCGACCAGACTTGGGGCATTGATTTAGTCGATTCCAGGCCAGGGATGTTACAAAGTGGTATCAGCGGAGTTATTTTCTATTTATTATTATTTGGGGATGGTAGACATGAGGTTAGGAAAGTGTAGGGCCTTAGTAATGGGACCTTGATTGGGAGTATCTAACCCATGTATGAGGAAAAACCAAAGTCACCCTTGGAGGAGATTATTGTTCTTGTTGCGTGTTGTTATATTTGATGATATTTCACCAACGGGTGATGAAATTATTATGTGATCTGATGGTTTTGTGATATTTCTCTCATGGCCGGAAGGGTATGAGGTTGTTCATTCATCCATCATTCTAGGAACCTATGTAGTTAAGTGACATGAATCATGATTGGAACACACACAGGATGGGTGTATGAGATTTGAATGTTAGGATGTGTTTGTTCTCTTAAAAGTAATAAAAATTATGCCAAATAAGATGTTATTAATGGGTGGAAAGGGAAGTAATAATTTCAAGTAGTATTAGGAAATGGTTCTTGATAATGAGATAAAATTTTATTAATCCATCGTAAGGGTAAATTGGGATATATAAATGATTTTAAATTGGTGTAAAAGATAAGGCTTGTAATTGTGTAAATTTGATACCCATGTTATCCATGGCCTTAGAAGATATGGCCAAGGGAAGTGATTTGGTTGTGAGTGGGATTTTTTGGGTTTTCTATGGGAACTAGTTTGGTTATGTTATGTGATGATCCTACTTATATGTATTTTTCCTTTTCATAAAATCTTTAAGGTTGCGTTATAAAGATCACGTTTGCAATTGTAGGGAAATGCCACCTCGAAGGCATGTGCTGGTTGGGAAACAAGAGGATGTTGCCGAGAATGATCCTATAATAGTAGAGAAACAGAATGAGGCAATCCAAGATGATTAGAAAGATAAGTTATGTGATAACATGAATCATTCTATGCAGATGATGTAACAAGACCCAGGGTAGGTTGCACCGATTATGTTTGAGCGGACCCGAGAGTTTTAGCAACAACACGCTCTGACCTTAACAAGAGAGGGTGGTCTAGAAGGAATACTTTTTTGGACAGAGTCCATTCAAACAATTCTTGACCATCTAGTGAAACCTACCGAGAAGTGCGTCATGTTGGTGGCCTATATAGGGAGTATTCAGGAAAAACAATGGTGGGACATAATGGTCCAAATGGAGGTAGATGATGGATCAATGTGGAGGATTTTTAGGAGAAGTTCATAGAGGACTTCTACCCTGAAAACATAATGTAGGATAAGGATGTAGATTTTATGAGGTTAACTTATGGGAAAATGTCAGAAATGGACTGTACCATTCATTCCACTGATATGTGATTCTTCGTTTCGACGTTGACATGAGACAAGACGACCATGGGGAAATACTTCCAGGACAGGTTGAGACACGAGATTAGGTCTCAGGTGAATATCTATCATCTGAAAATGTTTTCTAAAGTGAATTATCAAGATCTTTTCTCAGAGGATAACTTAAAAGGAGATTTAGGTAGTGAAATAATGGATTCAGTTGTGTGATTAAGTGGTGAAACTTCTGATAGTAGTAAGCTCCATTTTGGGAATTTTCAGTAGGGTAGAAGAATTCAGAGCAGTCAGAAGAGGGGGTTAGCTTCTCAGGGCGGAAACCAGGTATTATGAAATAAGTGTGGAAGGCCAGGACATAAGTGTGACTAGTGTCTCTGCCCACCAGTTCAGTACTGAGTGCATGGCAAGTAGGGCCATGTATAGAGGTTCTTCAAGAAACCATGACAATCAGGGAATGATGGTGGTCAGAGGTAGATGCGAAGTGTAGGTACGGGGTTGGTTACCCCATATCAAGCAAGCAGTTGGAGCTCAAAAGTTATTAATGATAGGGGATGAGGATTTGGGACTCTGGGGAAATATCATCCTTACCAACAGGGTAGTGCAGTGCTGGGTACTCAGGATATATCCCATGGTAGAGGGGAAGGTCATCTCCGTGCAGTTTTGAATACACCTGAAGGTGGTGAGGTATGACCATCTACTATTCGAGGTATGATTATTGTAGTTTCTATGATTCCTAGTTCTTCATTTGATATAGGTTTTACACAATCCATTATTTATTCTTAGTTGGTAGTTGTGTTGGTATTAAATGTAGAGACTGCATGTGGGGTAATGTCGCTTAATACTCTGGTAGGGGTACGAGTTGAGGACATCAGGTAGTGAAGGGTTGTGCTTTGGAGATAGGTGGATATCATTTTTATGGGATTTGTTTGTCCTATAAATATCAGATTTTGACCTAATCTTGGGTATGGATTGGTTAGTGTAATATCAAGCCCATATTCACCATTACCGACATCTGGTAATGTTCACATCTCTCAATGGGAGCACTTATGTCCTTCCTGATGAGTGGGAAACTCAAGAAGGACATGTAGGGCTACTA
This sequence comes from Viscum album, assembly GCA_963277665.1. Classification (NCBI taxonomy): domain Eukaryota; kingdom Viridiplantae; phylum Streptophyta; class Magnoliopsida; order Santalales; family Viscaceae; genus Viscum; species Viscum album. The sequence goes on along the minus strand of OY728132.1, from coordinate 1,840,657,177 downwards.
TACCATCAATTGGGAGAACTCACTGCCCAAGTGGCATGCCTTATGTTAGATGATGGGGAGAAAGTACAACCAATATTCTAGTTTTCATGTGGAACAGTTTCATGATGTGTATGATGAGGACTTCTTAGGGTTACCACCTAAGAGAGATGTTGTGTTTACCATTGAATGGTTTCTAGGAGTGAAGCCATTTTCTATTCCACCCTATCGAATGGTGCTAGAAGATTACCATGAAATGAAGTTTCAGTTAGAGGAATTGGAGTGTAGGGAATTTATACATCCTAGTACATCAACTTGGGGATCTTCGGTGCTATTTTCTAAGAAGGCGGACAGATCAATAAGGCTATGTGTTGATTATAGGAAGCTAAACTAAATGAAATTTAATAACTAATACCCTCTTCCTAGATTCTATGTCTTATTTTAATAGCTCAAAGTTTCCTCAGATTTTTCCAAGATCGATTTGAGATCAGGGTTCCATCAGTTGAGGGTGAGACCTTCTAACAAACCCCATACAAATTTTCGAAGAAGGTATGGGTTGTATGAGAATCTATTGATACTGTTTGGATTGTTCAATTAACCAATTGTGTTCATGGACTTGATGAACTGGATATTCCACCCATATCTAGATCAGTTTGTAGTTGTGTTTGTTGATGAAATCTTGGTGTACTCTAGAATGTATTATGATCATGAAAAACATCTTGACATCATCTTGAGTACATTAAGATGGAGTAATATTTATTCCAAGTTATCAAAATTCCATTTTTTGGATTGATGAGGTTCACTTTATGGGACACATAATTTTTGAGTCAGGTGTGTCGATGGATCTAGAAATGGTAGAGGCTGTTATGTCTTGTGATAATCCCTAGAATGTCTCTTATGTTTAGATTTTTTGGGTTTGGCCAGTTATTACTGAATGTTTATTAGATATTTATCTCATTTGGAAGCATTGATCACAGGACTAACCAAGAACAGGGTTAAGTATGATTTTTCAAAGGATTGTGAGAATGATTTTTAGGACCTGAAGAAGCGGTTAACTACCACACTAATTTTTATCTTACTCAAATGTGGTTATAAGTACACATTCTTATATGATGCATCCAGTGTTGGAATTGGGTCAGTGTTGATGCAAGATGATTGGGTTTTACCTTATGGGTGGAGACAATTGAATCCACACAAAAGGAATTATCTTACTCATGACATGGAACTAGCTACTATGGTTCATGCCATGAAATGTTGGAGTCATTAATTGCTACAAGAGACCTTAAAAGTGTTTACCATCCATAAAAGTCTCAAATACCTCTTTTCCAAATGATATTTGAATCTTCGATAGTGACAATGGGTTGATTACCTAAAATCTTTTGATTTTGAGTTGGTCTATACACCAGGGAAAGGTAAATTTTTTGATGATGCTCTCTTCTGGAAGACTCATAATCAAGTGGTTTATGAATCCAGTTCATAATGGGAGATGTTGTCCTTGTTTGCTGAGATGCATTTGGAGGTATAGTATGGGCATGAGAAGATGACCCTTGAGAATATAGTAGTTGGATATTCACTTTTGAGTCTAGTTAAAGAGAGTCAGTTGGTGGATCTGAAGTTTGAAGGAAAGTCTTAAAGGTGGGGAGTCACCTTCTCGTTGGACTTTCAGTGCCAATAGAGTTTCTTATGTTCATGGTCGTGTTATGGTGCCGGTAGATGTATGGGAGGAGTTGATGTGTGAGTTTCATGCGTCAAAGTGTCCTGTGCATTCAGGATTGACTAATATGTACCGTGATCTTTGTAGGTAGTTTTGGTCACCAAGAATGAAGAAAGAAGTTGCGAGTTATGTGTCACAATTCTTTACCTGTCAAAAGGTGAAGGATGAACATCATCATCTTGGTGGGTTATTGTAGTCCTTGCCTATTCCAGAGTGGAATTTTAATGACATCACGATGTTCTCTGTATTGAGACTTCTGAGGGTGCCTCGGAAGAATAATGCAATTTGGGTGGTGGTAGATCAGTTGAAAAATGTGGTTTATTTTTTCCAATCCAAGAAACCTATAATGCTGACCATTTAGGAGAATTGTATGTTCAAGAAGAAGTAAAATTTAATGGTGTGTTGAGAACAATAGTTTTGGATCATGATCCAAATTTCACCTCATACTTTTGAAAGGGACTATAGAAGGAACTCGATACTAAGTTGTTTCTGACTATTACTTTCCACCCACAGACTGAAAGGCGGTCGGAATGTATGATTTAGGTTTTAGAAGACATGTTAAGAGCTTGTTTTTTGGATTTTTTAGGTTCATGGGAGAAACACATGTCACTTTTTGAGTTTTCAAACAACAATAGTTTTCGGGTTACAATTTAGATGGCACCATTTATGGAACTCTATGGGAGACCATGTTGATCTCTGTTGTATTGGTTAGAGGCCAGGGAGTCTGACCTGTTAGGACTGAGTCTTGTAAAGGAGATGTTGGAGAAGATTCATTAGATTCAAAAGAGTATTGAAACAACTCAGAGTTTATAGGAGTCATATGAAGATCAGTGTCGTAGACCTATCGTGTTCATGGTGGGTGATAGTGTGTTCTTCCCGGTGTCACCAAATTTGGGTCACCGTCGAATTTGGAAGTAGAGAAAGTTGGAACCTAGATATGTTGGTCTATTTGAGAATTTGGATAGGTTTGTACCCATAAAATACCAGCTAGCTCTTCCACAATGGTATAATGATATTCATGATGTTTTCCAGGTTTCCCAACTCTGAAAGTATCACCCTGATTCATCTCATGTGTTAAATTCCTTGGATGTCGATATTGAGGATGACGATTCCTTTGAGGAGCACCCATTTTGTATTGCGGATCATAGTGAGAATGTTTTTTGGGGAAAATTTGTGCTATTAGTTAATGTTATATGGTATCATAGAAATACTCCAGAGGAAACCTTAGACCAGGAATCCGATATGCAGGCCCAGTGTCCTGATCTATTTTCTTTGAGGACTCAATGTTTCTCGGGAAGAGTGGATCAAAGATTATCCATTATAAGGCGGGGTTGTTGTAAAATCCCGGACATCCCTGGAAGGTATGTTCATGTTAATATTTTAGTGAACTACATTATTTCTTTGGTTAAATAACCGTTTTCCCAAGTTCATGTGAAATCCTAGGGGTGTTTAGGGGGTTCAGGACACTTAAGAGGAAGAAAAAGGGGTTTTTTGGGCATGTGGAACAATTTGTGGTGGGTTAGTGAAAACCATACTGAAATTTGAGAACTGTGCAAGCGGTATTCTTTTGGACAGTAGCATCTTCTGGGTTTGCGTACGGTTTAGAAAACTGTGCTAGTAAACCATGTGACCCAGAAAATTTTAAAAAAAGTAAAAAAATGCCATTATAGAGTTTCTATGTTCCAGTCATAATTTTCCTCCTCCTCCCCTATTTAAACCATTGGAACGAACCAAATCCCCAATGAAATCATAAGGGTGATTCACATTCAATCCTATGCCAGTTGGAGTGCCTTTGGAGTGGAAAAGAAGATCTGGGTAAGGATAAATCCGTAACTGCTTCTTTTTGTTGTTTAGGGTTGGTATCTTTCTCTGATCTCCATCTAAAGCTCTAAAGCCTTTATTTTCTAGTGATACAAAGGTTGAGGCTTAAAAAGTGTTTTGAATTGAGATCTAATCCCTTTATTAAGGGTGTGTTCACCAATGGATTCAAGGTAGGTGGTCTAAAAGTTGTATGCCCTTGTTTTTTTGTAGATTTGTGCATGTAGGGTCTTTATTCCTGCCTTCTTTTGAGGATTTCTTGGTTCCTTTGGTATGACGTTATTTATTGGGTGTATAAAAAATTAATTTAACCCATATTGATCCCTATGGGATGCAAGGATGATGAATTAACCAAAATAAGGCCACCCGTGGGGTGTTCTGGCCCTCTCGATGGGGCTAACAGAAATATAAAGTGTGAAATAGACACATGAGGATATAGAGACATAGATATTAAGACAATTGGTCTTTGAAATGGGTTACAATGGATGGTGAAATGTTTTTTCTATAGTAGTTAAAGGCTAATGGATTGTTCTGTTAACATTTAAATTAGTTAAATGGAATCAATGAGAATATGATAAGGAATAATGTTTACACTTGATTATTATTAGTGATATAGGAAAAGTAAATAGGAAATGTGTCTAAAGGGGTAATTAATATGAATTATGAATGTGTTAATGGATCAGAGAATAATGTTAATTCCCCATTTACTAATATTTTTGTGATGTATGATAATGATATTGGATACGCTTGTTATGATGGGGTTCATTGTGGTGAATGATAAATAAGCAAGTGCTCATGGCTTGGTAGAGTGGGGTATCAACTTGAGGTTCTATGCCCATGGGTTGAGTTGGACCAAGGTTCTAGCTCCACCCCTAAATACACAGGTTTGGGAACAGGAAAAAGTTCTATTCCCCTAATAGTTGGATTCCACCCGGACTGAGGCTTCAAGGTGAGGATTATAAGGTTGTTATAGTGTCATGCTTAGTGAGAAAGGACTTGATTTAATTTACATACATTTGAGAATATTGAACATTAATAATCCATTTAACATGTGAAAAAGGTATATTAAACCATGGAATATCTAAGTAGTGATCCAAGATTTAGTGGCAGTATAATTTTAAGGAGCATAGTCTAGAATGGACTATAGAACTATTTACCTTTATTTTCCATTATTTATCACTGTAATTCACTATCTAATTCTATTGGATATTTTGTATACACCATTGGTGGTGTCCTACTAAGTTATACAACCACCCTTCTCAGGCCTCCAATGGGTACCTAAGGAGATTTTATGCTTGCTGGTCAGGGAAAGGGAAAAGGCCCTATGCTAGGGAGTTGAGTTGGACATGGGACATGTATGGGTGAGGTTCCAAACATAGATTCTAGACCATTTTGGGGATCCTAAATTTTGTCTTTATTTTTGTGTTTTTTTCACTTGACACTATATTATGTCATGACATAATTGCTGTTGTATATGGTTTTACCCAATTTGGGAATTGGTTATTTATGCATGTTATTGATTGTTCTCTATTTTTTTACTATTTAATCTATTTTATACTATGGATTACTCTGGAAGAGAGGGTATAGTCTCCCCACACATGCTATTAGACCCTCGCTGCTAATTGGCAATCTCTGGCATACAGGGAGGCGCGTTTGAGGTCTTGTGGTGACCCAAATTAGGGAACCAGTTTAGTGGCTTCTAGTTCAGGGATGTTAAAAAGGGATAAAAAGGAAAGGGGAGTGATAATGAGGGATTAGAAAGAGCTTGGGGATTAATGGTGGCTTGGGAAATGATATCTCAGGGAGGGGTGATGAGGTCTTGGTGAAGGCTCAATGATTGGAAATAGTATAACCCCCCGAGCCCGCTATTGTAGAATTAGTGCTTGAAAATACGATGTGATTTTTGTTTATAAATTCATCTAGAAAATTTCACAACACTAAACAAAAATCAAGGACGATTTACCAGTCTTGGTTCTGGATGATTAGATGACACCTTACATTTATTAGAGTTGAACAATAAAGAAAAAAATACCTACTATTCTTCCGCATGCTATAACTCAAAAAGTAATGAAATATACATTTAATTTTCTAAGATACCTATGAAATTCATTTTACAACGAAGGGTGGGAAAAAAATTCCTTATAATTGGTTTTAAAACATTGTAATACCTTTTTGGGAACTCAGTCTTTTGAAAGAATCTTTTGATTTAATTGCATTGAAATTCATTAAAAAAACATTATGAAAATATCATTAAAAATGTTAATACTTTAATTATTTGAAAATATTTACACTTTGAAAATATTCACTTTTAAAATATTCTTACTTCAAAAATCATTTTAAAATTATCCAGTGAATTTCAGAAAATATTAAGCAAGATTTTGAAAATAAAAACATTGTAGCAAAAATTGAAGGCTATCTTGGTCCTACCCACTTATTATGGGATTGAGTTCACTCCCCAATACCCTACCATATTTATAATTTTTAAGTTTCAAATTTTATGAAAATAATTTTTAAGCTTGTTGTATGTACATTTACATTTTTCACTGGGTTTTAGTTTTAAATAAATAAATATATATGTATAATCATACTCAAAACAAACATATTCAATTTTATTCATATTTAAATAATATATATATATAACTATATAATCACTAATCATCATTGAAAATTACATTTTTTTTGACTTCGTACAACCAAATCTCCTGTTACATAGACTTTTCATAATTAAAAGAAATTATTCATGGACATAAACATTCATTATCAATCCCATAAAGACCCATTTATGTAATTTTTATTCAATGCTCATTATTATATGTATATACTTTTATATGCACATTCATGTATGAAGTTCCATGAAAAATCATCTATATATATCCATAATCATGATATGAGTATGAAATGCACGTAGATCAATAATTTAAATTGATATAATTCTATGATTAACCATTTTCTATATATTTTTGAATAAATAATTTATCAAAATAAATCACTATAATTCAAATAAAACATAATTTGTTTATCTGTCTCTTATAGGTAAATAAAATCCCTTATCGATTTTAGAATTGAAAATCTTAGAATTGAAAATAGATAAAAATTTATCCATTACATGTAATTATATAAAATTATCCTTATAAGTTTTCAAATAAATAATAAATCTCAAATACAAAACCATAAAATAAAGATCATAAGTTTTCAAGTAATTAAACAAGCTATAGAATAAGATCTACTTTAAAAGTGATGACTTATAAGTGTTGGTACAATTATTGACTCCCTCACACAAAATGAAATATATTCTGATGACCTTTGATGAAAAATGGAGAAAAACTAAATTAAAATAAAATTTTAATGTAATGAAATCATATGTGAAATAAATAATACATTAAGAAAAAAATAAAAAAGAGAAATTATTACTTGTAATGAAAAAAATTTCCTTATAAATAAACTATAATTAAATCCAAATAAAAAATAAAAAAAATAAAAACTTAAACAAATTAAATACTCCCCTTACACAAACATAAATAATTAAAAGATGATATATAATATGATTTCATATTATAAAACACAAATAGTTCTAATTAAATGATTTCTTACTATATTTTATAAGAGTTTCAAAAGTGTGAAACATGTTGATTTTGATTTTAAGAACCAATGGTAGAAATAAATTTCCCTTGAACAATTATAATTCGGGAAGAAAAGTAACTTGACAAAAAAATAAGAAATACCTTACTTGTTTTATGCATAGACAAATATTTTATTCTTCTTCTGATTGACACATCACAACTTCCATACCCTTATAATTGGAAAGTATACTAAGGGGAAAGAAAGGTAGAGGCTACAGATTACCTTGCTAACCTCACATACATTTCCCTCATAATTCCACCTTTTGTTGAAGCCTAACTATTTTATATTTAATATTCCTCAAGTGTCAAATTAAATTATAATTTACTATAATTTAAATGAAAATTAAACACAAATGAGACTGCCATAAAAAATAATTAAATGAATAATGGTTGAATATGACAGTGGATAAAGAAAGAGAAAAGTAACTGGTTAATGAAACTTCATCACAAAGCTTGCATAACGGAATGAAAGTGAGATGAAAATGATGACAAATTGTTTCAATATGAAAAAATGCACATAAATGAGAACGATGACAAGAGAAGAGAAAAAAAGAAATCAATTTAATGATATTCGATAATATTTGATTAAAAAAATTTAAATAAACTAATCCAACTTGTAGACACGGATTACCATGTGTAAATGATTCTTCAAAACATAATAGATGACATCTCTAAACAAATTGGTTGAAACCAAAATCGTTAAGAAAGGATGCTGATATCACTTTTGGATTAAAACAAAAAAAAATGATATATTATATATAGAATGATGATTGAATCTAGAAACAAGACAACTAACATCAAATTAGTTCATACTGACATCAAGTACATGAAATAACAAACTCAACAGGATCATTGTAAGATGATGATATCAATAATATAAGGCACTATTTAGCCAGTTTCAGAATTTGGATAACCAAAATTAATTAAATAACACATAATTACAGGATCCTAGATCTATCCATAAGATATGGACCATAGAAAGAAGATAAAATAAAGATATAAATCGTAACAACAATATTTACTTTTCTCATAACATCTTCGACATCGCCTGGTTCATCAACAACGGACCTCGAACTCAATATAATGTTCCACAGATCCACACACGGCTTTGACATCACAACCAAAAATGAATTTTCAGCCTTAACTCTCAGTCACGCTTAACCTTCTAACTCACCAAGATGAAACATCTCCGAGATCTTGGCTTCTCTACAATCAAACTCTCTCGACCATGTGATTCACCACAAATGGGGTAGAAACCCCTTTCCATTGTCGATTCATTCTTTCTTCTTTTTTTATCTTTTTATTTTAATTTTTTTAATTCAATCGAACAATATTATATATAATATCATTATAATATAAAATTTATTATTTTATTATAATTATAATTCATATTTTCTTTAATAATATCTAATACAATTTCCATATATATATATATATATTACATTGAAAATAATAATAATAATTTTTAAAACTAAAATGTACATTTTAAACTATATAAAATTTAATAATTTATTATTATTAGATAGTAAATATTGCATTTCATAATTTTTTTTAATTATATTAAGGTTTTAATTATGTTAAATTATAAATAGTACTTCTTAAAATTATGTTTTTTATATTTATGTGTCAATTTATAAAGTGTGTTTAAAAATCATTTCATAAATGATTTTATATGTCAAAATTAATATCATGTTTAGAAAAGTAGTATGTAATAAAAACTATTGTTATAAATTTTAATTATAATAAATAATTAACTTTGATTTAGTAAAATAATAATATATTAAATTATTTTTTTGTTTAAAAATTTTGGTATTATAGTCTCCCCCCTTAAAAGAGTTGCACCCTCTCAAATCTTTAATCAAACATAAGAAAATTCCGAATATCCTTATTTAGAATTAAATAATTTCTAAGTAGGATTAACCATCTAAAGAATATTCTAGCACATTGATTTTATTTTCCTTAAAAGATAACATCTAATATCTAATGTTGTCTAGACCGTTCCTATGATACCAAATAACTTTTATGAATCAGCACATTCTAACTCCAAAAGTGATCTCATCTATATTTAATCTTCCAAGATACCTGTGAACATCATTTTAAAATAAAGGGTGATCATAAAATTTCTTGTAAGGTGTTTTAATACCATTGTAATACCTTTTTGGGAAATAATTATTTTGAAAACCACTTTTTATTTAATCACCTATAAATTCTTAAAAAAAACCTCATGAAAATATCTTTGAAGATTTTAATAATTTAATACTTTAAACATATTTATGCTTTGAAAATATTTATACTTTAAAAATACTTTTAAAATAATCTAGTGAATTTCAGAAAATATTAATAATTCTTTTGAAAAAAAGTCATTTTGGAAACTTGAAACATTGAATGCTATCTTGGACCTACCCACTTGTTGAGGGATTTAATTCATTCCCTAATAAACTACCATATTTATATTTTTTAAGTGATAGATTTTATGAAAATCATTTTTAATCTTGCAGTACACACTTATACATTTTTACTGTGTTTTAGTGATATATATATATATATAATCATATATGAAATAAACATATTCAGTTTCATTTATATTTAAATAAATTATATATATAAATATATATTCACTAATATTCATGGGAAATTACATTTTTTTTACTTGGTACGACCAAATATAATGATACATATACTTTTTCATAATTACATGAAATCATTCATGAACTTAAACTTTCATTCGTAATCCCACAAAAATACATTTATGTAATGTTTATGAAATGATCTTTAGTATATTTATATACTTATATATGCATATGCATGTATGAATTTCTATGGAAAATCGTCAATATATGGCCATAATTGGGATATGAGTATGACATGTTTGTAGATAAATCATTTAAATTGACATAATCTTATGATTAACCATATTCTAAATATTTTCGAATAAATAATTTATCAACATAAATTATTATAATTCCAATAAATCATAATTTTTTTTATCTATCTGTTATAGGTAAATAAAACACCTCATAAATTATAGAATTGGGGATATTAAAAGTATAAATAGATTAAAATTTATTCTTTACATGTAATTATATAAAATGATCATTATATGTTTGAAAATAAATAATAAATATTACATCCAGAACCATAAAATAAAGATCATAAGTTTTGAAATAATTAAAGAAGCTATACCAAATAATCAGATTTGAAAATGAAGACTCATAAGTTTAGGAAACATAATTGACTCCCTTACACAAAATTAAATAATTTTTTTTTAAAATTGATGAAAAATGGAGAAAAAAACCATTAATATTGATTGGTTCGATATTCCAAAACACACATATATAAGAATGATGGAAGAGACAAGAAAAAAAAACAAAAACAATTCCCTGATATTGGATAGTATTTGAATATCAAAAATTAAATATTCTAATACAAATTGTAGATATGGATTTCCATGGGTAGATGCTTATTCAAAATGAAACAGATGGTAGCCATACACAAATCCTTCCAAAAAAATCATTATGAAAGTATCCAAATATAACATTGAAATTAAAACACCACAAAATAGATGGATTAAAAATATAATGATTATTGAATCTTGAAACAATACAACAAGTATAAAATTAATTCATACTGACATCGAGTTAATGAAATAAAAACCTCAACAAGATCAGTGAAGGTGGATGATATCGACAAGATAAGGCACTATTTATCATGTTTTCAGAATTAGGATAACAAAAATTAATTAAATAACACCTACTTTTAAGATCCAAGATCTATCCCTAAGATCTGGACCAAGAAAACAAGATAAATAGATGATCAAAATTTTAACCGTGATCTTGAATTTTTTCATAACTTCATTGACCTCACTTGGTACATTAACGATAAACCTCAAACTCGATCTATAAGTCCCCGACTGCACACATAGATTCCATATCACAACCGAAAATGAATCTTTAGCCTTAACACCTGGTCATGCTCAATCATTTGACTCGTGAAGACGAAACATTCCGATCTCTCGGATTCTCTATGGTTGAACACTCCCGACCTTTCTATTCTCTATAAATTGGGTATAAACCCCTTTTAATTCTCAATTCATTCTTCTTCTTTATTTTTATCTTTTTAGGTTCATTTTTTAAATTCAACCAGAAAATAATATATATAATATAATCATAATAGAAATTTCTTTACTTAATTACAACTATAATTATAATTTTTTTTAATAATAACTCATACAATTTAATATATATATATATATATATACACGTTATATTGAAAATAATAATATTAATTTTTTAAAACAATTACATTTTAATCTATATAAAATTTAATCATTTATTATTGTTAAAAACTAAATATTGCATTTATTAAACAAAATTAGGATTACATTAAGGTTTTAATTATCTTAAACTAAAAGTAGTTATTCTAATAATTATGTTTTTTATATTTATGTTTCAAATTATATATAGTGTTTATAAATCATTTGATAAATGATTTAATATTCCAAAAATAATATCATGTTTAGAAAAGAAAAATGTAATCAAAAATTATTTTGTAAATTGTAATTATAAAAAATAATTAACATTGAATTAGGAAAATAATAATAGATTAAATAAGTTTATTATTTAAAACAATGGGTGTTATGGAGATTTAGGGCTCGAGGAGTGGACGAAATTGGGGATTGATAGAAATGATGAGAGATCGTAGAAGAAGGGTTAGATGGGGATGGATTAATTCAGGGTAGGATAAAAGATCATTTTTTATATTCATAAAAACATTAGTGGTAGTTTTTAATAAAACAGAACTGAAATATTTCAATTTTCTTATAGGTTGTTTCATAAACTGATAGTAAATAACTTTTTTGGTGTAGTGATTCATGCAGAAATTTCCCTGTTTACTCCAAATATCACTTTTTAAAGCTAAAAATTTTCAAAAATATCAATAAAATTTTTTATATGAAATGTATCATTGAAATATGTAAAAGAATCATCCAATCATTGAATATTCTTGGTCGTAAAAAATTCCATTCATGCCGAGTACATGAAAACAAATATTCTTTTAAATTTTTTCATAAAAAGTAAAAAGTACCACATTCAAAAAGTAGACAGGAAGGATTCTTTTAAATATATTTTTTTAAAAATAAAACATTGAAAAAAATTATTTCATTAAAAATTATAGAATTGTAAAAACATTATTTAAATTTTTTTAGTGAAATTATAGACATGTAAGGAAAATATTCGCGCTCTAGAAGAAAAACCATGTCGATTTTCTATAAAAATATTATTTTGGTATTTTGAGTACTTAAAGAGAGAAAAATAAAAGGAAAAATAGTAATTTAAAGAATTAAAAATAGGAGAATAAAATATATTTTGTTTAAGATAAAAATATCAAATAATTATCCAAATGTATACTTAAACATAAACATTTATGAATGATAGTGAGATTGTGAAACAAACCCTAACTGCTTTGGTAACTTTGAAATCATAAAAACCATGAAATAAATAGCATAAAATGAAACATTAAATTCCACGAATATGATTAGCAATAGGATATAAAATATAGAATGATTAGTATATAGAATGAATTAATGAGACAAGTGGTGAATAAAATATATGTCTCACAGAAACAAAAGGGATATGAGATATCCATAACAAAGATCATATCATTGGAGTGAGAATTTAATCAATGAATTGATCATGTGTAAATAATTTAAATACAAATAGAACAAGTGTAAATAGAACATGAATCAACCAAAGGTCATTTTACATAAAATATTTTAATAATATAATCAATGAATAAGTGATACAAACCATTTAAAGAAGACTGAGTTAAGAAATACTTAAAAAGATCATAGTGAAACTCAATCAATGAAGTGATTAAATAAAAAAGTATTAATAAAAAATAGAATAAAAAAGAGGTCATTACACATGTAATCTTATCATAAAAAAGTCAATGAGGATGTAATATAACAAAATGAAAATAAATTGAGTTATGAAACCTATTACCACATTGTAACTTTTAACAAATTTACCATTGGATGAAATAAATTTAATTGAAACATAAAATAACATAAAGTATGATGTATTGATTATATAAAAAGTAAAATGAGTTGTATATACACTATATAAGAGTTGAAAAATAAATAAACAAATGTATAATATGCTTCCACATGTGATAACTTTTAAAGTGATGACATCGATATTTAATCTTCTAAGATACCTATGAAAATCATTTTAAAACAAAGGGTGTGATTAAATTCCCAGTAAGGGGTTTTTAAACCTGATAATAAATTTTATAGAAATCATTCTTTTGAAAGCAACTTTTGATTTAATCACCTAGAAATTTTTGAAAACAAAATTTTTAAAAATATAATTGAAAACACAAATACTTTAATACTTTGAACATATTTACAGTTTGAAAAAAATCACTTTGAAAATATTCCTACTGAAAAAAAGATTTTAAAATAATCCCGTGAATTTCAGAAAATATTAAACAATATTTTGAAAACAAAATAATTGTGGCAACTTGAAACATTGAAGGATTTCTTGGGCCTACCCACTTGTAGAGGGATCAAGTTCATTTCCCAATACCCTACCATATTTACAACGTTTAAGTGAAAAATTATATGAAAATAATTTTTTTGCTTGGTGTATGTACAAATACATTTTTAGTCATTTTTAGTTTTAAATATATATAATCGTAAATGAAATAATCATATTCGATTGTATTTATATTTGAATATATTATTTATATAAATATATAATCACTAATATTTATTGGAAATTATATTTTTTTGACTTGGTATGACCAATTATCATGATACATAGACTTTGAATAATTACACGAAATCATTCATGAACATAAAATTTCATTCTTAATCCCATAAAAATCCATTTATGTAATGTTTATTTAAGGTTCATATGTATATGTATATACTTATAAATGCATATGCATGTATGATGTGCCATGAAAGATCATCGATAAATATCCATAATTATTATATGAGTATGACATGCTAGTAGATAAATCATTTAAATAGATACACTTCTATGATTAACCATTATATATATATTTTTGAATATATAATGTATCAAAATAAATTATTATAATTAAAATAAAACATAATTTTTTTATCTGTCAGTTATAGGTTAATAAAATCCCTTATCAATTTTAGAATTGAGAATCTTAAAATTGAAAATAGAAAAAATATTTTTCCTTTACATGTAATTATATAAAGTGAACCTTATAAGTTTGAAAATAAATAATAAATATCATATCCAAACCTATAAAATAATGATCATATGTTTTGAAATAATTAAACAAGTTATACCATAAGATCAACATTGAAAATTAATTCTCATAAGTGTTGGAAAAATAATTGAATACCTTACACAAAATTAAATATATTGTGAATACCTTTGATGAAAAATGGAGAAAAACTCCATTAAAAGAAACTTTTAACATAATAAAATCATATATAAAATAAATATTCGCTTATGAAAAACTAAAAAAATATAGATTATAATTTTTTTAAAAAAGATATTTATAAATAAACCATAATTAAATAAAAATAAAAACATAAAATAAATAAATACTTAAACAAATCAAACATTCCCCTTATAAAAAATAAAAAAATTAAAGAATGAAAATAATTAAAAGTTGATATATAATCTGATTTCATATCATAAAACACAAATCATTCTAATAAAATTATACCTTATTATAATTTATCTGAGTTTCAAAAGTGAAAAAAATGATGATTTTGATTTGAAGAACCCATGGAAGAAATAAATTTCACTTGAAAAATTATAATTTGGGAAGAAAAATAATTTGAAAAAACAAATATAAGAAACCCATTACTAGTTTAATGCGTAGAAGAACTTTTCTTCTTCTTCTGATTGACATTGCTCAACTCCCATACACTTAGAATTGGAGAGTGTGCTAAGGGTAATGGATGGTAAAGTCCACTAATTTCCTTTCCAACCTCATACACATCACACTCATAGTATCCCCTCTTGTTGAAGAAGAAATGCTTTATATATAGCAGTGCTGAAGTTTTAAATTAAACTCTAATTTACAAGAAATTAAATAAAATTTAAACACAAATGATATTGACATCAAATAGAATTAGTTGAATACTAGTTGAATACAAATATGGATAATGAAGGATAAAAATAATTGGTTAATGAAGCTTTATCAGGAATCTTGCGGAAAGGAAATAAAATCAGACAGAAATGTTGAAAAATTGGGTCAATATGAAAAAATAATCATATATGAGAATTATGGTAGGAGAAGAAAACAAACAATGAAATCATGTTCACAACTCAGTACAAAACATAATAGACGACAACCACACACAAATCAGTACAAAATAAAATCATTATGAAATGAATTTTATTTCACTTTCAGATTAAAACACCAAAAAATCAATGAATTATAAATACCATTATTATTGAATCTAGAAATAAGACAACTAGTGTCAAATTAATTCATAATGACATCATGTTCATAAAATAAAAAACTCAATAGGATTAGCATAATTGGATGATATCGACAGTATAAGAAACTATTTAGCCAGTTTTTAGAATTCAGATAACAGAAATTAATTAAATAACACCTATGTGCAAGATATGATATCTATCCCTAAGAATTAGACAAGAGAGGAAAGATAAACCAAAGATCTAAATCCTAACCACGATCTTAACCTTTCTCATTACATCTTTGACATTGCCCAGTTCATCGATGACAGACCTCGAACTCGATATATAGGTCCACAACTCAACACATGGCTTCGACATCGCAATCAAAAACAAATCATCAGCCTCAACTTCTGGTCGCGATCAACCTTCTAACTCGCGAAGGCAAAACACATCCGTACTCTCAGCTTCTCTACGGTTGAACTCTTCTAACATTGCGATTCTTTGTAAATGGGATCAAAACCCTTTTCTATTCCTGAATCTTTCTTCTTCTTTTTCTATCTTTTTATTTTCATTTTTTAATTCAATCGAACAATAATATATATATAATATCATTATATTATAATATGTATTATTTGATTATAATTATAATTCCAATTTAGTTTAATGATAACACATACAATTTCAAATATATATATATATATAAATATTATATTGAAAATAATAATAATAATAATAATTAAAATAAAAAAGTATATTTTAATCTATATAAAATTTAATCATTTATTATTATTAAACACTAAATAATGAATTTCCTAAATAGAATTAGAATTACATTTAGGTTTTAATTATTTTCAATTAAATGTAGTACTTCTTAAAATTATGATTTTTATATTTATGTATCAATTTATATGCAGTTTTTTAGAATCATTTCATAAATGATTTTATATTTCAAAAATAATATTATTTTTAGAAAAGTAATATGTAATATAAATTATTTTATAAATTTTCATTATAATAAATAATTAATGTTGAATTTGTAAAATAATAATAGATTAAATAACTTTTTTATTTAAAACCCAATGTGTTACAGTCTCTCCCCTTAAAGGAATTATTCCCTCCCAATTAATTCGTTAGACTTAAGGAAATTATAAATTTCCTTCTTCATAGTTAAATAATTTATAAGGAGACATAACAATCCCAATAAAATTCTAACAAGTAGATTTTGTTTGCCTCAAAGGAAAACATCTAATCTCTAATGTTTTCTTGACCGTTTCTGTGATACCAATTATTATACACCAAGACCACTATTTCAGACTTAGTGCTTGAAATAGATCGTTTAACATTTTTTATAAAATTAACTGAAATATTACACAACAATAAACAGAAATCGAGGAACTTTTACCGGTAAACATTCTAGAGGATTAGACGAAACCTTACATCTATCAAAGTTGAAAAGTAAAGAAACAAAGGCCTAACATGCTTTCGCATGTGTTAACATTAAAAGTGATGAAATATACATTTAATATTATAAGATACCTATAAGGACCCAACATTATAACATTACATAATATTGATTTAAATGAATAATTCACATTGAGGATTTTTTCAAGTTTAAAGTTTTAGCGAATTAGGCCATAACTAATACATAAAAACTTGAATATTACAATTAGACACTACTAATCAGTATCCATTTTTTTCATAAAATAAAAACTCTTAAAAAGAAACATGTCTAGTTCCATATTTTAGAGAAAATGACTTTTACTTGATCCCATGATTCACCATATTCATCTTTAAGTCCTGTGGAAAACATTTCAAAAACATGGGTGTAACACCCGAGACTTTTATGAGAAATATTTTGTTTTTATGTTATATAACTCATCAAAGAAATATTTCACTACAAACAACACTATATTGTCTTGCTTTACACATAATCGCGGCCTTCCTCGATAGCTTGCGTCGTACGCAATACTGAGTTTCACTAAACAATGATGTGCTATTAAAATATTATTAAAACTAGCCGTTATGAATAGTAATAACCACCTTTTGAAATTTTATAAATTTTATTTTTCAAAATGGACTTCATTTTTGGATTCGGAATATCAGAATTAGCCTAGGGTGAAATTTTGGTATTTTTCTGAAAACTTTCAATTTTTGATGAATTGTGAAACCACTAAGTGGTAGTTAAAAAAACTGATTTTTTCATAAAACATAATTTTACCGATTCTAGGAGTGGAATTTAAAAAATCCGAGAGACACGGTTTATGTAAGTAAGTAAAATTTGGTTCAATGAGATGAAAATAATTTTTTTGTGAATAGTTACTTTTTACTTTTTTTTACCACGGTTAAAAGTAAATGGGGTAATTAAGGGTAAAAATGTTATTATTATTACCCTAACACATGTCATAATTCTATTTGATAAGTTTAATTCGACGAAAAACAACATTAGGAATAATATATGACCATTTAGGCCCACTTGGATTAGATTTGGACATTTATTATTAATTTATTTAAAGAAGGGTTAAAATAGTTAAAATCAAAGTTTAATAAGTAAATAATTTTTAATATGGGGTTATACATACGATAAATTTGACTATAAATATTCATTATAAAGATAAAAAAATTTCTTGCATAATGGTATTTTATTTGTAATTTTAGACATTAAATAACTTAATTTATTTATGACACAACGATGATGCAGTAATTATCTTATTAATGAAATATTGACATAATTGATGTTATAAATACCCAAATAAATTTAATTTGAGACTTTTTATGATTTAAACTAATTTTATTGGTTAATATGACATGTTAGTATTGATTTAATAATTTTTTTTCGAACTAATCATTCTGTTAGGATTTTCACAAAAATCAATTACTAAATAGTGTCAAAATTGACAAAAAATAGTTCTTAAAACAAATATTATATTATTAATTGTTATTTTATTCCTAAAAATATAAGGTTCGGCCAAATGATTTATATAAAGTTATATATATTAATAATAAACAACTTTGGTTTCGTTTGGCTTGTTATAGTATGTTTATTAACCTTATAGTGTAAGAACACAAGAAGACACGATAAAAGTAAAATTATTTTACTTAATGTTAAATCTAAATGATAAGGTTAAAACAGGAACCTAAACTTTACTAAATTATATTATAGGAGAGGATTTCGACCCATCCCCACCTTATCTTAGAAATAAATCAATTTGGAGCTAATTGAAACCGAATTGGGCCTTATAATAAAACAATATTTTTAGTTTTTCCAAAGGAGCCCCTCTCCTCCCTTATAAAAGGGCACCTCCTCCCCCTCTTCCTCACACCAGTTTGAGCCTTCAAGCTCGTCAAAACCCTGATAATATCTTTTCTACACTTCCCTAGAAACATACTAGAGGTCCTGGTCTTCTTAAAATACCAATTTTAGTTCCCTAAGAGGAAATCTCAAAGAGGCGCTTCAAAGAAGAGGTAATGTCCGTTACTGATTCTTTCAACATTATTTATTCTTAAACCTCTTCTTCTTTAGTTGTTTCATTATGAATTAATAACATCAATATCACCCATATACTGATATGTTATTATAAGTATGAAACACACCTATTTCACCATCTATCCATCCTAAAGAAAATGAAATCACCGCGCGTGCGTACCTACGGAATACCGTCTCCACGCCGTGGTGTAATCTATTTTCCACCACCACCTTACATGGATGGGTATAATGGTGTAAATAATGACTATATATGATTATTTGAAATTTATATTGATTCTTAATTAGTATACATACACTCCATTACAATTTCACGATCATGGGAACGATATCATCGCTCGTGCGTACGTACGGAGTACCGTCTCCACGATGTGATACGACTCGTTCTACATGATCTTCATTGCATAATGATTATATAAATGAATTGAATGAGTTAATATGATATATATTACACAAATACCATTCTGGAAATGAGGTATCTATAACCTAAATAGAATAATAATAATTTATTCAACAAAACACAGATAAGAACAAGAAGTAATAAACACCCGAATAACAAGTAGTAATGAAATATTACTAATAAGAAGCTAAGAATATGACCATATATGATATCATAAAAATTAGTATGATTCTGGAATAAGTCAATAACATTATTTAAATCATTATACAGGAGGTTTGGACACTTACGAATCAAATCAGACCTAAGGTAAGGGAAAAATATCACAATCTCATTTTATCCGAGATTGTTTATACTTTGGTATTTACTGGGGTGTATTTCATCATCCACATCCATGTTTCCTCAATATGTAATATTATTTCCATCCACCTAAAATTGTTTAAATCCAATTTTACCCTTCGGTGAGATTTTAGTATAAGATATGAAAGGAATCTTTTGTCATTTTTCGTACGAGGTACTTTTTGACTTTTCCGAAAAAAGTACGAGAAGAATGTTTTTTTAATTTTATACGGCATGAATGGATTTTTAAAACATTATTTACAAGAAGATTTCTTTACAAGTTTTAAAGTTTATTTTTAATCAACTTCTTTTAGTTTCAAATTTTATGACATGTTAAGAAATGAATAGTGTTTTTGAAGTAGAAAGGATATTTTCCTCAAGAATGGAGTTCAAGTATGTTATCAAAATTATTTTCCATCTAAGATAATAAAGGGTTCTGTTTCTATCCGTATTATTACGTTGATTTGATTATGTTGTGATGGAATTATTTTTATGAATTCCTTTATCTTATATGAATTGTTTTATGATGTCACGATGTTTAAGAATCCCATTTTTATTACATGGGTTATGCTACGATGTATGGTTTATGATTTTGTGGAACACATAAGAATGGTATCATTATGAGATGGGTGGGTCCTATATCTTCCTCCAATGCATTGGGTAAAGATTTTATATCTCATGAGATAGACATGGCTAGAACGGCAGGTTAAACCGGTTCAGTGAAACAGGACTGGAATGAGGAGTGAACTCAGTTCAGAAATGGACTTTGTTCGCTAAGATAGTCTTGGCAATGAGTGTTGACTACTAAGAAATGATTCTATATGATTATGTGTGTATGCCAAAAATTTTCATGTTTTAAGCTATGATTATTGGGATTTCATTTCACTACTATGATTTATCCCATGTTATGAAATTATGCTCTCTTTTGCTGGTTAAGATTTCCAAAAAGTTATGTTCTTATGAATATTATGTGATTTATGTTTCTTTTGTTTATCCTTACTGAGAATTTGAGCTCACCCTTTTGTATGGTTTCTTTCCCCAGGTCAGGAAGAAGGTTATTAAGTAAGATATGCCAAAAAAGACTATAGATATGATGAAATAAATGGGAGACAGTGTAGACGCTTTATGAACCAGTTGTTTATGTTTCCTAGTTTCTAAAGACACTATACCTATACGGTTATTTCATGGTTTTGTTATATTTTGTAATAAGTATGCTTGAATTTTGATTTAATAACAATGTATGTAAAGTATGGGTCGTTATAGTTGGTATCAGAGGAAAGGTATAGTCAACCTTTGGAAACTAGGATGTGAAAGCCTTAGTAAGAACCCCAAGGATAATTCTAAGCATAGAACACACTATTAGTGTTTTTGAAAT
Organism: Viscum album; assembly: GCA_963277665.1. Lineage (NCBI taxonomy): Eukaryota > Viridiplantae > Streptophyta > Magnoliopsida > Santalales > Viscaceae > Viscum > Viscum album. Next base: position 1,840,636,043 of record OY728132.1, on the reverse strand, counting down.
GACCATGAATAACCTAGGATAAGACCTTAATTGTGAAATTTCATTCTTCATTATGTAGTTTTCCTACTAGAATTAGTGTTTCTCAAACTATTCTTCTTGGTTTTAGTCAATGGCTGGAACCCAAAGGAACCGTGTTAATGCGGAATGCGACGGGAAATGCAATGATTGTCCCCCTGAACAACCAAACGTTATGGGAGATGGAATGAAAAATCTTGTAGCCATGCTCACACAACTTTCTCATGCTATGAATCATGCAGGACTTCCAAACGAGCAAAGGAAGGAGCAACATTCTATTGAATCCTTCATGAGGTAGCGTCCACCTTCTTTCAGCGGGTCTACTGATCCATTAGTTTCTGAACAATGGATTAGTTCTACTGAAAAGATATTTTCCATTCTTTAATGTTCTGATCATGATAAAGTCATCTTAGCAGTGTATCGTTTGGAAGGTGATGGTGATCAATGGAGGAATCTTATCAAGAATACGAGGCAAAGAGATGAAATTGAGTCCATGGAATGGGACGAGTTCAAGAACTTATTTTTCAATAAGTACTTCCCTCGTATTCTCTGAAAAATGATGGAGAAGGAGTTTCTTGAACTAAAGAAAAAGGATGATGAATCTGTTGGTACCTATGAAGAAAATTTTACAAGACCTGCAAGGTACGCTTCTGGTATTATTATCCAACCTGAGAGTAAGATCGATCGATTATTTAGTGTATTAAAACCAAGTCTTCGAAGGGCCTTAGCCATAAGGGACTTCAATAGCTATGAGGAAATCGTTCGATGTGCTCTCAAAGTTGAGATGGAGATTAGAGTAACCCATCAGTCACATGGGTTTTATAAGAAGGGGAAAATGGAATTCAAAGGAAAATCTAAAGAGCACACTCAAAAGAAGATGATCTTTCCCTTATGCTCAATGTGTGGAAAGAAACATGGAGGGAGTTGTCTTAAAGGGACAAGTAAATGTTTCAAATGTGGAAAGGAAGGTCATCGGGCATTTGAATCCCGCAATGATGGGAAGAATACATCTAATGGTGCAAAAAAAGGAAGGGATACATAGAATGAACCTACTACACTTCAATGTTTCAAGTGCAAGGAGATGGGGTATTATGCGAATCAATGACCAAATCCAAGGGTTGATGATGATGGTCGACGTCAACAAACTCTTAAGGCTAAAGACAAAGGAAAGTCACATGCAATTTCTATCAGCGATGTGGAGTACGATAACGATGTGGTGAAAGGTACACTTACCATCCACTCTAAAGTAGAAAATGTTTTATTTGATTCTGGATCCTCCCACTCATTTATTTCTGAATAATATTCTAAGGATATCACCGTATTACCTCAACAATTAGATGTTGAGTTAGCTGTGACAACCCCTAATGGCACAAAAGATGCATCAAAAGTTTATAATTCTTCTCCGATTGAAGTTTGTGGGAAAGTGCTTCCTGAAAATCTTGTGATCCTTCCTATAGTGGAATTTTATGTGATTCTTAGCATGGATTGGCTTTATTTATATAGAGCTCATATCAATTGCCAAAGAAGGGAAGTCACATTTCATATTCCAGATCAATCTATGATCGTCTATCGATGCAAGGATGAACATAACCTTCCAGTGGAAATTTCTTCCATCTTATGGGTCTTGATTCCACTAAATGACGGTTATTTATCTCAAATGGTTGGTGATAAACTCATTATTATTAATATGCCCATTGTACGAGAGTTTGATGATGTCTTTCCGGAGGAATTTCTGGGTCTTCCACCAAATTGTGAAGTTGAGTTTTAAATAGAACTCATACCGGGTGCTTTGCCTATTTCAAAGATACCTTATAGAATGGCCCCAATTGAGTTACAGGAATTGAAGAAGCAACTCCAAGAGAATCATGACAAGGGGTTCATACACCCTAGTGCGTCACCTTAGGGAGCACCTGTTCCGTTTGTTAAGAAGAAAAATGGATCAATGAGACTCTGCATTGATTATCGAGAACTTAACAAGATCACTATCAAGAACAAATATCCCCTCCCACGCATTGATGACTTATTTGACCAACTACATAGAGATCAATACTTTTCCAAGATTGATCTTCATTCAGGGTATCATCAATTAAGGATCAAAAGGGAGGATATACCGAAGACGGCTTTCCGTACAAGGTATGGACACTATGAAATTATAGTGATGCCATTTGGTCTTACTAATTCCCCTTATATCTTTATGGATATGATGAATAGAGTCTTTAGAGACTATCTTGATCAATTTGTGGTAGTCTTTATAGAAGATATTCTTGTGTATTCAAAGAGAAAAGAAGAACATGAAGATCACATGAGAATTATATTGAAGACCCTGAGAAAGGAGAAGCTTTATGCCAAATTTACCAAGTGTGAATTTTGGCTTCAAAAAGTTTCATTTTTGGGTCACATGATCTCAAAAGAGGGGATATCTGTGGATCCAGCAAAAACAGAGGTTATCAAAAGATGGTCGAGACCAACAACAGTAACCGAGATCCGAAGTTTTCTTGGTTTGGCTGGATATTATCGACGTTTTGTGAATGATTTTTCACGATTATTTAATCCACTCACTAGGTTGAATCGGAAAGGAGTTAAGTTTGTTTGGATGGAGGAATGTGAAGAGAATATCAAGGAGTTGAAAAGAAGGTTATCCAGTGCACCAGTGCTCACACTACCTTGTAGTGGAGAAAGGTTTGTGATCTACAGTGATGCATCCAAGAAGGGGTTGGGGTGTGTCCTTATGAAAAATGATATGGTGATTGTTTATGCCTCACGATAGTTGAAAATCCAAGAGAAAAATTACCCAACACATGATTTGGAGTTAGCTGCGGAAATCTTTTCATTAATAATTTGGAGGAATTATCCTTATGGAGAAAGGTGTGACATTTATACTGATCATAAAAGTTTAAAGTATATTTTCACACAAAAGGAGCTGAATATGAGCCAAAGAAGATGGTTGGAGCTGATTAAGGATTACGACTGCTCAATCCATTACCACCCTAGGAAAGAAAACAAGGTGGCATATGCATTAAGTCGACAAGACCGTGCCGGTTTATCCATGATCAGGATAAAAAAAGATCCAATATATATGGATTTAAAAAGGATGGATCTTGGAATTATAATGGAAGGGGAAAAATCTTATCTTTCTCAAATGAATGTTCAACCATATATACATGTGAATATTAAAGAGGCACAGAAAGAAGACGTCTAGTTACAAAAGAAGGTGAGAAATGTTCCTGAATTCAACCTTGATTGTGATGGGATAATAAAGTTCAGGAATCGGGTTTGTGTTCCTCCAATCCCTGAATTAAGGAAGGAGCTACTAAATGAGGCTCATAGTTCTTCATTCACTATTCATCCTGGAAGAACGAAGATGTATAGGGACCTGAATGAGTACTTCTGGTGGGATGGCATGAAAAGAGATGTTGCTGAATATGTCTCTCGATGCTTGGTTTGTCAGCAAGTTAAAGCTGAGAGACATAAGTCTAAGGGGATGTTACAACCATTACCAATACTCGAATGGGAATGGGAAAACATCACTATGGACTTTGTCACAGGACTTCCTAAAACATCTAAAGGCAATAATGCTATCTGGGTCATAGTTGATCGTCTTACAAAGTCCGCACACTTCATTGCTATTAGAGAGGATTTCTCTCTGGATCAGCTTTCCAGGATATATGTGAAGGAAGTGGTAAGATTGCATGGAGTACCACTTTCTATTATATCTGATCGGGATCCGAGGTTTACCTCAAAGTTCTGGAGAATTCTTCAACATACTCTGGATACAGAGTTGAGTTTCAGCACTGCTTATCATCCTCAGACAGATGGTCAGTCTAAGAGGACAATTCAAACTCTAGAAGATATGCTGAGAGCTTGCTCTATGGATTTCAAAGGTGGTTGGGATCAACACCTACCTTTTGTGGAATTTTCTTATAATAATAGCTTTCACTCCAGTATTTAGATGGATCCTTATAAATCTCTCTATGGAAGGAAATGCAGGAATCCAACTTGCTGGGATGATGTTGGGGAAAGAAAGCTATTAGGACCTAATCTTGTTGATGAGATGGCAAAAAAGGTCCGATCCATTCAACAACACATAAGAGCAGATAAGAGTTGACAGATAAGTTATGCCAACAACCGAAGAAAATACCTAGAGTTTGAAGTGGGTGATAAAGTGTTCTTATGAATATCTCCCTGGAAGAGGGTCATGAGATTTGGAAAGAAGGGGAAGTTGTGCTCTAGATATATCGGTCCTTTAGAAATACTGGATCGTGTTGGAAATGTAGCTTACCGATTGGCGCTTCCATCGAATCTCTCTCAAGTTCATGACGTGTTCCATGTATCTCTCCTGAGAAAGTACATACCTGATCCTTCACATGTACTCACCTCAGAAGTTGTACCGCTGGAGCAAGATCTTTCTTATGAAGAACACCCAATAGAGATTTTGGATCGTAGCGAAAAAGTCCTACGAAACAAGACCACTCGATTAGTGAAATTTTTATGAAGGAACCACCAATTAGAAGAAGCTACATTGGAGCTTGAGGATATGATGAGGGAGAGGTATCCTCATATTTTTGTTACAAAGTGACGAATTTCGAGGGCGAAATTCATTTTATGCGGGGTAGAATGTAACACCCGTGACTTTTATGAGAAATATTTTGTTTTTATGTTATATAAATCATCAAAGGAATCTTTCAATACACACAACACTAGCTTGTCTTGTTTTACACGTAATCACATCCTTCCTCGATAGCTTGCATCGTACGCAATACCGAGTTTCACTAAACAATGATGTGATATTAAAATATTATTAAAACTAGCCGTTATGAATAGTAATAACCACTTTTTGAAATTTTATAAATTTTATTTTTCAAAATCGACTTCATTTTTGGATTCGGAATATCGAAATTATCCTAGGGTGAAATTTTGGTATCTTTCTGAAAACTTTCAATTTTTGATGAATAGTGAATCCACTAAGTGGTAGTTAAAAAAACTGAATTTTTCATAAAACTTAATTTTACCGCTTCTGTGAGTGGAATTTCAAAAATCCGAGAGACACGGTTGATGTTAGTAAGTAAAATGTGGTTCAATGAGATGAAAATAATTTTTTTGGTGAAGAGTAACTTTTTACTTTTTTTACCACGGTTAAAAGTAAATTGGGTAATTAAGGGAAACAATGTTTTTATTATTGACCTAACACATGTCCTAATTATATTGGATAATTTTAATTCGACCAAAAACAACCTTAGGAATAAAATATGACCATTTAGGCCCACTTGGATTAGATTAGGACATTTATTATTAATTTATTTAAAGAAGGGTTAAAATAGTGAAAGTCAAAGTTTAATAAGTAAATCATATTTAATATGGGGTTATACATAAGATAAATTCTACTATAAATATTCATTATAAAGATAACAAACTTTCCTACATAATGGTATTTTATTTGTAATTTTTAGACATTATATAATTTAATTTATTCATGACACAACGATGATGCAGTAATTATCTTATTAATGAAATATTGACATAATTGATGTTATAAATACCCAAATAAATGTAATTTGAGACGTTTTATGAATTATACTAATTTTATAGGATAATATGACATGTTAGTATTGATTTAATTAACTTTTTTCTAACTAATAATTCTGTTATTATTTTCACAAAAATCAATTACTAAATAGTGTCAAAATTGACATAAAATAGTTCTTAAAACAAATATTATATTATTAATTGTTATTTTATTCCTAAAAATATAAGGTTCTTCCAAATGACTTAGATAAGGTTATATATATTAATAATAAACAACTTGGGGTTCTTTTGGCTTGTTAATTTAAGTTTATTAACCTTATAGTGTAAGAACACAAGAAGACACAGTAAAAGTAAAATTATTTAACTTAATGTTAAATATAAATGATAAGGTTAAAATAGGAACCTAAACTTGTCTAAATTATTTTGGAAGAGAGTATTTCGACCCATACCCACCTTATATTATAAATAAATTAATTTGTAGCTATTTAAAACCGAATTGGCCTTTATAATAAAATAATATTTTTAGTTTTTCCAAAGGAGCCCCTCTCCTCCCTTATAAAAGGGCACCTCCTCCCCCTCTTCCTTACACCACTTTGAGCCTTCAAGCTCGGCCAAACCCTGAAAATATCTCCTGTAAACTTCCCTAGAAACATACTATAGGTCCTGGTCTTCTTCAAAGACTAATTTTAGTGCCCTAAGAGGAGATCTCAAAGAGGCGCTTCAAAGAAGAGGTAATGTCCGTTACCGATTCTTTCAAATTTATTTCTTATTCCACTTATTCTTCTTTAGTTGTTTAAATATGAATTAATAACATCAGTATCACTCATATAATGATATGTTATTATAGGTATGAAACAACCCTATTTCACCATCTATCCATCCTACGGAAAATGAAATCACCGCACGTGCGTCCGTACGGAATACCGTCTCCACGCCGTGGTGTAATCTATTTTCCACCACCACCATACTTGGATGGGTATAATGGTGTAAATAATTACTATATATGATTATATTAAAGTTATATTGATTCTTAAATAGTATAAATACACTCCATTACAATTTCACGATCATGGTAATGATATCATCGCTCGTACGTACGTACGGAATACCGTCTCCACGATGTGATGCAACTCGTTCTACATGATATTAATTGCATAATGATTATATAAATGAATTGAGTGAGTTAATATGATATATATTACACTAATAACATTATGGAAATTAGGTATCTATAACCTAAAAATAAGAATAATAATTTATTCGACAAAACACGCATAAGAACAAAAAGTAATAAACACCTGAATAACAAGTAGTAATGAAATATTACTAATAAGAAGCTAAGAATATGACCATATATGATATCATAAAAATAAGTATGATTCTGGAATAAGTAAATAAAATTATTTAAATCATTATACAAGAGGTTCGGACACTTACGAAGCAAATCGGACATAAGGTAAGGGAAAAATATCACAATCTCATTTTATCCGAGATTTTTTATACTTTGGTATTTACTAGGGTGTATTTCATCATCCAAATCCATGTTTCCTCAATATGTAATATTATTTCCATCCACCTAAAATTTTTTAAATCCAATTTTACCCTTAGGTGAGATTTTAGTAAAAGATATGAAAGGAATATTTTGTCATTTTTTGTACGAGGTACTTTTTGACTTTTCCGACAAAAGTACGAGAAGAATGTTTTTTTAACTTATACGACATGAATGGATTTTTAAAACATTATTTCCAAGAATCTTCCTTTAAAAGTTTTCAAGATTATTTTTAATCAACTTTTTTTAGTTTAGAATTGCATGACATGTTAAAAAATGAAAAGTGTTTTTGAAGTAGAAAGGATATTTTCCTCAAGAATGGAGTTCAAGTATTTTATCAACATTATTTTCCATCTAAGATAATAAAGGGTTCTGTTTCTATACCTATTATTACATTGATTTTATTATATTGTGATGGAATTATTTTTATGAATTCCTTTATCTTATATGAATTGTTTTATGATGTCACGATGTTTAAGAATCCCATTTTTATTACATGGGTTGTGCTACGATGTATGGTTTATGATTTTGAGGCACACATAAGAATAGTATCATTATGAGATGGGTGGGACCTATATCTCCCTCAAATACATTGGGTAAAGATTATATATCTCATGAGATAGACATGGCTGGAATGACATGTTAAACCGGTTCAGTGAAACTGGACTGGAACAAGGAGTGAACTCGGTTCAGAAATGGACTTTGCCCGCTAAGAAAGTCATGGAAATGAGTCTTGACTACTAAGAAATGATTCTCTATGATTATGTGTGTATGCCACAAAGTTCCATGTTTTAAGTTATGATTATTGGGATTTCATTTCACTACTATGATTTATCCCATGTTATGAAATTATGGTCTCTTTTGCAGGTTAATATTTCCAAAATGTTATGTTCTTATTAATATGATGTGACTGATATTTCTTTTGTTTATCCTTACTGAGCATTTGAGCTCACATTTTGTATGTTTTCTTTCCCCAGTTCCGGAAGTAGGTTATTAATTAATATATGCCAAAAGGGACTATAGATATGATGAAATAAATGGGAGACAGTGTAGACGCTTTATGAACCAGTTGTTTATGGTTCCCAGTTTCTAAAGACACTATATCTATGCGCTCCTTTCATGGTTTTGTTATATGTTGTAATAAGTATGCTTCAATTTTGAAGTAATAAAAATGTATGGAAAGTATGGGTCGTTATAATGGGTGATCCTAAAAGCTTATTAAGTGTTATAAAATAAGGAAGGAAAACATCAGCCCATCAATAAATTCAAATCAAAGAAACTATATTTTTCAATCATAACATACCTTACGAAATCATAAGATTTATGAATAACACACACAAATCACAAATCATAAAGGTTAATTATAGAATCCATATAAAACTTACTTTGTAGCTATCATAGATACATAGGGTGTTACACTCGGAATACCCATCACAGTATATTCCCTAAATCTCTTAGGAGAAACAACACGTTTACCTCCGTTACGTTACCCAATTCATTGTAGAGCTATCTCAGGCTCACCCACCCAAAGTTTTTCATGGAACCACCCGTATACGTAAAAAAATTCCCAATAACCATAACATAATCATAACACATATCACAAGTATAAAGGAAAGATAACATTTCCACATTCCAATATATCAAATCAAGATATTGAAATAAACATTGCTTTATCAAATCATTTTCAAAACCATTTAAAATGATATTGTTGAATCAATGTGTCCCATACCACTTTGAAAATTTTAAATGAATTATCACTTGAAAACATTAATGTCCATATAAATAAATCCTAAAACCCATTTTGAAAACATGGACATTAATGATAAATATTTATAAGAATAATTCTTTAAAACATTTAAAACAATATTTTAGTTAAAGAGTTTTTAACAAAAAGAGAGACACTTGAATAAATATAATTGAGGAATAAAATTTAATGAAAACGTTATAATATCATGAGAATAAAAATATCCATTATATAATATGTCAACAGACTATATATACACTATATAAGAGTGAATTGGTGCATAACAATAATGATGTCTCAATGGAAATGTAAATTGAGATGAAATCCCTTATAAAGATGGTATCCTTAAATTAAGAATAAATCAATCACATAATTATGTGTGAAAAATTTAAATACACCCAATATAAGTAGATATTAAGTGTAAAATAATAAAAGGTAATTCAAACATATTCATAGGATGACATATTAAAGATATACAAGTTGAACCCAAAAAGTTGATATTTGGTTAAAAAGATCCCTTGTAAAAATTTGACAGCCTAACGACGTCATGTTAAAATTCAGAAAATGAGTTGATGAGATAAAAAGGGTATCTCATCACTTGTAAATAAAGTTTATATCAATAAGGATATATTATAACATATCCCAACATAATAAAATGTAAATTAAATGACATAACAAAAAAGGTCTTTTAAAAAGAAGAGGGTGAAAGGTTCCCTTACCGATTCGGTAACTTACAAAACATACGCCACATGAAAGAAGGATCATAAAATGAAGATGTAAATACTTATAAAGGAAATTATATTACACAAAGAGTAAAATCATGGGTAGTACATACCCCACACAAAAAAGAAATAGTGGAAAATATAGCATTACTCTCACGGGAATAAAAAGTGAGATGAAACCATTTACCGCGTTGTAATCAACTGAGTCGTATGAACGAAAGTGAATTAACACCGAATGAATCATAGAATAACATTAATATAATCATAATCATGATAATATATATCAAATGGAAGTACACAATACATCACATGCATTTAATAAGTGGCAAACAATGGAAATCTCATAAAATTAAAAGTGATATAAGAAAATCCCTTACCTCATGTTTGATTTTACTTGTTTGTTCCTTGTTCTTCATGAATAATAAAATAAAGTTAATTTATACTTTCCTAAGAACATTTTTAGAGTTTATTATTCTTTTTATGTCACTTATTACCACGTCAAAAAAAAGACTTCTTATAATTACAAGTTGTTCAAATAGTCAAAATTTAATTATATACAGAATTATATTCATGATTTATATGTCATATATATCAAATATATCCATTATATACATGTATTTATAATAGTACATAACATTTGGAGGTAAGAAATGAAATGCACCGTTCATGGAGACGGTAATCCATACGTACACATGAACACTACTTTCATTTCTATTTATTATTTTAATGGAATTAAAACATAATTATACATAGGTATATTATAATTATAGTATAATATCATAAATAATATCATTAACTACATCCTTTATACATCCCAGATATGGCATTAACGAGTCATATCAGTTTGAGGGGGACGTAGTCCGCACTTCCTCAAATGAAATTATCACATTTACCAATAATAGAAACCATAAAAGTTGGATATAAATGTAAAATACAGAATCATAATGAAAATATAAACATAATATATATCATATATAAATATAGTTCTATCTTAATGACCACGATGAGAGGAGGTAGGAGATAATCGAACAATCATCGTTTCGTGAGGCGTTAGTTTCCTATCCACAGAAACAATATGTTCTTCATCCATTAGATGGAGGTGTGTGTAAGTTTAGTTAAAATAATTCTCATAAAAACATCCTAGTATACTTAGGATACAAGTTTTGTTATAAAATAAAGTAATAAAAGGAGTTTAGGGGTCGGATAAGTAAAATAAAATAAAATAAGTTAAGAGGAACCATTATCTTTAATTTGGGTAACTTCCTTTGGTTTGAAACAAAATGACTTCTTCAAGTACCTTATGACTAAGGTAAGGCTTATATAAGTAGGATAGGGATGTAAGTAGCTTAATTGGGAATAGTTTTGACAATCCTAAAGGCTTGAGAGGTGTGTGGAATTAGTTAGAAGTGAGGGATTTTTATAAGGGGGAGGAGGGGCTCTTTAGGAACGTGTGATAATATTATTTTATTATATAATGATATTCTATTTCTAAAGGTCCAAAAATAATTAGAGTATAAGATAAAATGACCCATGGTAGAAAGAAAATAATCCAATAATAATTTGACAACTTTTTTATGTTATTTCAATATTTGTAATCTTATTTATTTAAATGATTTATTTTTGAGGTAAACACTACATCATTATTGTGTCATAAATATTTTAATTTATTTGATAGCTAAAAATTATAAAAAAATACCATGATGTAAGAAATCTTTTTATATTTCCAATGAATATTTTTAGTCAAAAATATTACTTATATGACACCATATAAAATTTAATTTACTAAAAGATTTTTGTTTATGTCATTTTTTCCTTTACATTAAATTAATTAATCTAAAGTGTTATTATCATTCATAAGTGGCTCCCTAGGGTCCCAAAATATACCCAAGTATTACCATGGTCGGAAATTACTCATCCAATAATTTTAGGATAAGTGTTAATGTAATTTTAAATTATTACAATATTCTTTTTACCTTAAATTATTCTATTTACCTTTAACCGCGGTAAATAAAAGTCAAAAGTTACTATTCACAAAAAATTATTTTCATATTATTGAATCACATTATACTTAATAATAACAACCATACATGTATGATTTTTGAAATTCAATTCACCAAAGTTGTAAAATTTCATATAAATGAAAAAGTCAGTTTTTTAACTACTACTAAGTGGTTTCACTATTCATCAAAAATATATTTTTTTCAGAAAAATATAAAAAATTCAACCTAAGATATATTTGACATTCTAAATTAGAAAATGATTTCTATTTTTATAAATTCAAACCATAGAATTGGAATTAATTAATATAAAATTAATTCCTGTTGTCAAAACAAATAACGTGTTTTTAAGAAATAATAACTATCAAAAGATTGACACTTGTTTATGACAACTTTCAATGTGAAATTAATTACAATGACCCAAATTGGATTAAATGGTAAAAATATATTCTAATTAAACTTTAAAACAAATTAAAAAGATAATATAACCATATAAATAAATTGTATTAAAACACAGTTTTGAATTAAAATACAATATTTTAACTATTCCTTTAAAAATGAACTTTATCGGAAAAATTCAAAAAATTTACACAAAGTTAATTTTGATGTCCCCATTATAAAGAAGGATTTTATTTGTTCAAATATAATGTATCAAAATGACCCAAACTAGATTTAAAGAGGGGTGCCCATCAAAAGGCGGTAAATCGACCTTTTACTGAATATTAGAGTATTAATGCTTAAAATTAGATTCATTCATATTTTAAGCCTCTAAATTTTATTGAATTATTGTGAAAAAATTTAACAAACATATATAATCATATTTTTGTTAGTTCTATTCTTTCCCGCCAGTACAACGACTAGGCATTAACTTCCATTTAAAATAATAATAATATATTATTAGTGTGCAACATAAGATTTCAAAGAAACCCGTTGTTGCGTATCTGGTACGCCATCGAACATAGCGTCCCCTTTAATGTAAAATTAATATTTAATTCACAAATATTAATAAATATGAAAAGTGTATGATTACTTATTTATATGTGATGTTACAATACCAGTAAAAATAGTTTTAAAATAAAGCGTGAACATAAAATTCCTAGTAATGGGTTTTAAAAACATTATAATACCTTTTAGGGAAATCATTATTTAAATTTTTTTTATTTAATCACCTTGAAATTGTTGACAAAAAATCGTGAAAGTATCATTGAAAACGTTAATACTTTAAAAAATTAAACACATTTAATATTTAGAAATATTTATACTTTAAATATGTTTTGAAATAATCCGGTGAATTTCAGAAAATATTTAGAAAGATTTTGAAAATAGAAAAATTGTGGAAACTTGAAGCATTGAAGGCTTTCTTCGGCCTACCTACATGTTGAGGTATTGAGTTTACTCCCTAATACCCAACCACATATAAAATGTTTAAGTGATAGATTTTATGAAAATAATTTTTAAGCATTCTCTACGTACATATACATTTTTCACTGGGTTTTAGTTTAAAATATATATAATAATACATGAAATAAACTTATTCAAAATTTTTTATATGTAAATTTATTATATATATAAATATATAATCACTAATATCCATTGGAAATTATATTTTATTTTGACTTGGCACGTCCAAGACTCCTGATACATATACTTTTCATAATTAAAAGAAATCTTTCAGGAACATAAAGTTTCATTATTAATCCCATAAAAATCAATTTATGTAATGTTTATTCAATGCTCATGAGTATATATATATAATTACATATGAATATAAATGTGTGACGTTCCATGAAAAATCATCAATATATGGCCATAATAGTAATTTGAGTATGACATGCATGTAGATCAATCACATAAATTTGTATACTTCTATGATTGACCATTTTTTATATATTTTTAAATAAATAATTTAAATAAAACTTAATTTGATTATTTTTCTGTTATAGGTAAATAAAATCTCTTATCAATTTTAGAATTGAGAATCTTAAAATTGAAAATAGATAAGAATTTACCCGTAACATGTAATTATATAAAATGATCTTTATAATTTTAAAAATAAATAATAAATATCATATTCAAAACCATAATATTATGATCATATGTTTTGAAATAATTAAAAAAGATATACCAAAAGATCAACTTTGAAAATGAAGACTCATAAGTGTTGGAGAAAAATTGACTCCCTTATACAAAATTAAATAAATTGTGAAGACCGTTGGTGAAAAATGGAGAAAAATCCATTAAAATAAAATTTGAATATAAAGAAATCATATATGAAATAAATAACCCCTTATGAAAAACTAAGAAAATAGAAATTATAACTCATACTAAATAAGATTTTCTTATAGATAAACCATAATTTTATCCAGATGAATCATCAAATAATTAAATACTTAAAATATTAAATATTCAACTTACAAAAACTTAAAATTTATATCTTGAAAATAATTAAAAGTTAACATGTAATATGACTTAATATCATAAATCACACATAGTTATAATAAAACTATCCCTTACTATAATTTATCAGAGCTTCAAAAGTGAAAAACCTTTTGATTTTGATTTTAAGAACCGATGGAAAAAATAAAATCCCCTTGCACAATCATAATTTGGGAAGAAAACTAATTTCAAAAAATAAATACATGAAATCCATTCCTAGTTTTATGCGTAGATGAAATTTTTTTATTCTCTTGATTGAAGTTGCAAAACTCCCATACACTTATAATTAGAAAGTATACTAATAGGAATGGAAGGTTGAGGGCACTGCTTTCCACTCTAGCCTCACACATAGTGCACTCTTAGTATCCCCTATTATCGAAGTAGAACTTTTTTATATATAGATGTTATCTAGCTTAAAAATAATCTCTAATTTAATATAAATTAAATGATATTTAAACACAAATGAAACTAATATCAAATAGAATTTGTTGAATAATGGTTGAATATGAATGTGGATAAATAAAGAGAAATATAACTTGTTGATGAAGCTTCATCGCCAAGCTTGAAGAAAGATAACAAAATCTGATAGAAATATTGAAAAATTGGTTCGATATACAAAAATGCACAAATATGAGAATGGTGACAGGAGAAGAGAACAAAAACAAATTCACAGATATTCGATAGGATTTAAATATAAAAAATTAAATAAACTAATCCAACTTGCAGATATGGATTCTCATGGGTATATGATTATCCAAAATGAAATACATGTCAGCCATACACAAATATGTCCAAAACAAAATCATTAAGAAAAGACGAGGATATCAATTTTGGATTAAAAAACCACAAAATCGATGGATTAGAAAAAAAATAATGATTGAATCTAGAAATAAGACAACCAATGTCAATTTATTTTATACTGACATTGATTTCCTGAAATAAAAAAATCAACATGATCAACGCAAGTGGATGATATCAACAAGATATTGCACTATTTAGCGGGTTTTCAGAATTTGGATAATAAAAATTAATTAAATAACACCCATTTGCAAGATCCTAGATTTATACCTAAGATATGGATCACAAAAACAAGATAAAAAATGGTTCAAAATTCTAAATATGATCTTGAATTTTCTCATAACACCTTCAACATGGCCTGGTTTATCGGTGATGGACCTCAACCTTAATCTACAAGACCATAACTCCACACATGGGTTCGACATCGCAGCCAAAAAAATATCGTCGGCCTTAACTACCAGTCATGCTCAACCTGTTGACTCGGGAAGATGAAACATCTCCAAGCTCTTAGTTTCTCTATGGTTGAACTCTCTCGACCTTACGATTCTCTACAAATGGGGTCGAAACCCCTTTCCATTCCCGATCGGTTCTTTTTTATCTTTTCATTTTTATTTTTAAATTAAATTAGACCATAATATATATAATGTTATTATAATACACAATGTATTATTTGATTATAATAATAATTCCAATTTTTTTAATATTAACTCAAACAAATTCAAATATATATATATATATATATATTAATAATAATAATAATAATTTCTAAAACAAAAAATTACATTTTAATCTATATAAAATTTAATCATGTATTATTATTAAAAACTAAATATTGCATTTACTAAACAAAATTTTTATTACATTAAGGTATTAATTATATTAATATAAAATTTATAATTTTAAAAATTATGTTTTTTTATATTTATGTTTCATTTTATATACAGTGTTTAAAAATAATTTCAAAAGTAGTTTTATATTTTCAAAATAATATCATGTATAGAAAATTTATATGTAATTAATAATTCTTTTGAACATTGTCATTATAATAAATAATTAACATTGAATTAGTGAAATAATAATACATTAAATAAATTTTTTATTTAAAGCATAGGGTTTTACAAAGAGTGAGGGATCGAGGAGTGGGGGAAACGGGGGATGGGAAGAAAAGACGAGACATCGGTCGAGAGGGGTTATATGAGGAGAGATTAATTTAGGGGAGGAGATATGATCATGTTTTTACTATCTATAAAAAAATTAGTGTCAGTTTTTAAAATACCACTACTAATATATATCAATTTTCTTAGATTTTGTTTCATAAAATACTTGTAAACTAATTTTTTGGTGTGGTGATTCATACAGAAATTTCCCTGTTCACTTTCAAAATTACTTTTAAAAACTATAAAATTTTGAAAGTATTAAGAAAAATATTTTATTTAATTTAATCATTGAAACCTATAAAGAAATAATTAATAAATTGAGTATTACTAGTGGTAGGAAATTTCATTTATGATGATTATGTTAAAACATATATTCTTTTCAAATTTCCCATAAAAATCGAAAAGTACCACATACAAAAAATTGACAAAAATAATCCTTACAAATATTTTTAAAAAAACTCAAACATGGATAAAAAAATATTTTATAAAACATTATATAATAGTAAAAACTTTATTTATATTAGTTTTATGAAAATATATACATGGATGAAAAATATTCATGCTTGAGTAGAAAAACAAAGTCGATTTTCTTTAAAAACATTATTTTGGTATTTTGAGTACTTAAAGAGAGAAAAATGAAAGGAAATTTTTTTAATTTATAGAAATAATAATAGGAGAATAAAATATATTATTTTTAAGATAAGAATATGAAATAATTCTCTCATTGTATACTCAAACATAAACATTCATGAATAATATTGAGATTGTTTAATAAACCCTAACCGCATTGCTAAATTTTGAATCATAAAAATGATGAAATAAATAACATATTATGAAAATTTAAATTACATGAACATAAATAAATTTAAGATATAAAATATTTATGTATTAGTATATAGAACACATTAACTATTCATGTAGGGAATAACATATATGTTTCACTGAAACAAATGTGAGATGAGATATCCATAATAAAGATCATATCATTTGAGTGATAATTTAATCAATGAAATGATTATATGTTTAAAATTAAAATACAAATAAAACAAGTTTAAATAAAATTTAAATAAACCAAATCTCATTTTACATACAGTCTTGGAATAATATAATCAATGAATAAGTGATACATCCCATTGAAAGAAGATTGATTTAAGAAATACTAACAAAGATCATAGTGACACTTAATAAATGAAGTGATTGTGTGTAACAAATAAATATAAAAAAAATTATTAACACAAAATAAAATAATCAAAGTTCATTAAACATGTAATATGATAATATCAAAGTTAATGAAGAAGAAATATAACCTAATGAAAAGAAATTTATTTATAAAACCCCTTCCCACTTAGAAACTATTAAATAATGTACCATTGGATGAAATAAATTAAATTGAAACTTAAAATACCATAAAATATGAATTATTAATTATATTACAAGTAAAATGGAGCATATATACACCATATGGAATATATTTGGTGCATAACATAATAATATTTCTAAATGTATTGAAATTGAAATTAAATCCATTACCTATGGTCCAACTCATCACAAATGTTCTTTATATTCCTTAATAATAAAATTATGTTAATTATTTACTTACATAGAAATTTTTTAAGGTTTATTATTCATTTTATTTTATTTATTTCTCATAATATTAAATTACTTCATCAATTATGTTTTTGTTAGACATTTTGATGATAATCAGTTTATATGTCGAAAATGAATTCGGTTGGATGACCACAGAAAACAGGTCATTTTTTCAATATATCCACAATAACAATCATGAAATAATAATCATATTTATAATGAAAATTATACTTAAAAACAACCATGAAATATGGTTATGAAAATAAAACTATGTTACAATCTGCAAGATGGTAGGACATTTGTACCCTTGAGTATCATTTCGATTTTTCAATTATCATAATGGAAAAAAGGTAAGTATTTTTATCTTTGTAGAATGATAATTATATCATAAATATCAAATTATTCCTTAAAATACACATATATATACCATCCATGTGATTTGAATATAAAAAATGAATCACGCCTCTTTATTGAGGTGGTAATCCACATGTCCACACGGACAACATTATCATTTTTTATTGAAATGAAATTTAAGAAATATAAGATATTATTCTTTTATAGAATGATAAATATATCATGAAATTAATATATATATATATATACAATAAATCATTAATAATAAATATCTATGACTGGCGATAATGAAAAAGTAATTATATCGGTTCACGTGGATGTTGTTCGCTATACACACAATTACTGGTGTCATTTTTCATTCTATATAAGAGGATATGGGTGTAGGTTATGAAATTAACAGAATAAAATATTATTATTTTAGAGATACATTTTTTTTCCAGAATGGTTGAGTATGATTTTTGATGAGGTCAATGATTAAATAAAACTAAAACATTCGGTTATTGTCTGTTCCTATTATTCGAACAATCTCCTTTTATTTACACCTTAAGACCTATAAGGTTGGTATTATACCAATTAAAATAACCCTATAATATTGGGATGGATGTTATTAATGGATTTTAGATGGTATTTTTTTTAATAAATGGCTTTTTAAGTGTGAATAAAAGAGGGGAAGAGGTACCCTTTTATTAGTGAGTGAAGGGGCAGTCTTGGAATTACCAAAAATATTCAATTAATATAAATTAATTTTCATTAAAAAACACCCAAAATGATATATTTTCAATATAGGATGATAATAGGTCATAATAATATCATCATGTAAAATTTATACATGATTAGTTTTGTTTTTTATTTTTATCTCTTTGTTTTAACCCGCATGAACCCTTTTTGAAAATTATAGTGATAACAAATTTTCTCTCTTTATGTGTTAATATATTTGTTATAAAAGATCAATTGGCCCATAAAAGGAACATTGTTTATAATTTCAACCATATAAAATAATTTTTAACAAAGATAATATTTTAAGTAATTTCAAATCATTTAATAAAATACTATTTATTATAAAATATCATTATTTTATTATTAAAAATTATAAATAAATTTCAACGATAAGAAATATTTTAAACTTAAAATTCTGATATGGATCCAAAACTAATTTATTTTTTATCACTGTTAAAAAATATTATATATATGAAAAAAAAAACTTACATTTTTATCTTTATCATTAAATAAATTATTATAAAGGTCAGAAACAAAGAAATATTGAACCAAGTGGGCATATTTTCAAGAGTCAAATATAAATTAACGAATTACACACATCCAAGAGGATAAATTCAATTGTAAGTGCCAATTTTTAGTCCTTATTATATTATTTTTAACTTTAATTACTCGATTTACCCTAACCATGTTGATTTTTATTTACTATGGTTAGAATTGATAATGATAAAGAGACTTGTTTTATAAATTTAGACCTCCTAATTCCAAATATATAATTCAATTATCATGATAATGTTCAAAATTTTGGATGAATTTAATTTAAATTAAACATATAAAACACGATGAAAATAGGTTTTAAAAAATGTCTTGTTAAGTATAAAAATGTATTGATACCAAATTCAAGTATAAAATTAAATCCAAGGACTATAATTGGATTATATTTAATAAAGGGTAACTAATTAAATTTAAAAATTAATGAAATATAATTTTAATTTGGTAATACTTTTAATGAAAAATAAAGTTTCAAATGAAAATAAGTATTTTTCAGTTTCAATGAAAAAATAAAATTTTTAGAAAAATCGAAAAAATTCACCCAATGTAAATTTTAATATTCCTATTTCAAAAAATTTATACTAATTATCAAATAAAATTTCTAAAAGTTCATGAAATTAATTATAATATTTTATCAAAGAAAACTAAAACATTTTTTGAAGAAAATAAATTTTTAAAGAGTAAAATAAATTTACTAACATTTGAGTGGTTATTTAATATGAATTTTTCAATAATATTTTAATGATTAGGATATATATATTTTCTTCTTTTTGGGGTTGATCCAATTAATTCCACCAATTTAACTTATATATATAATGGTGACATTTAAATAATAATAATTCTTTGTATGTTTAGAATCATTTTTTAGATGTCATATATGCTATCGAACATAGTGTTATTTTTAAAATCATAGGGTGTTAAATTCCTTCCAATAGTGACCAGATGGTTGGTTCATGATTTCATAAATCATGCGGCTAAATGGTACGACCACTCTAGTTTTATTAAAAAGAAAAATTTCTATTCCACCTATCCTCGTTTTAAATGCCACTAGCCTATAATATCCCCAAATGGAACTTTATAGGGAAGGGATACAAAGTTCCTTTATTTTTTCCCATTATACATAATTTCAAGTTGATTTAATCTTGATTTTTTATGAAATCATCATGTAAGTGGATTCATTCCTTCTATTTGGTTCTTTCCTTTACTTCATTCCTTAAACTATTCAACCAATTTTACAATGGTGGCCTAGGGTTCATGTTGGATGATTTTAATTATATGGGGTTTTTTGGTTAGTAATTTATATGACCTCTTACGGTCTATTCCCTCCTCTCTTGGTGGAATTAAATCACTGGCTATCAATTTATTCCGTTTATGTTTGGGGTTTTGTGAACTTCCTTTATTTAAAGAACCTTATGTCATTGAATTTGACAAGGTATGTTTTAAAAATTTTAAAATAATTACATTCCATCAGGGAGTATTGATTTTGTTCTAATATTTTATTCAAATACATCTGTTTAGATATGAGTAATCAAAGTATTTTCTAAATAATGTTTTATATGTACAAAAATTGGTGTTTCCTATTTTTTGTCTAATGTAATGGCCATTAGAATGGAAATGTATTTTTGATAAGAATAAATTATGATAATTTATGGGAACTTGGGTTCTTCGTTAGAGGTCATAGGATAAGGACATAAAAATAATTGAAGAAACTCTCTCTAGCATTGGATTACACCATCTCTTGTGATTCTACTCTGACTAGGATTTCACATTACTAGCTTGAAATTGGAACTACTATACCTAGAGGCATACACATTTTTTGTATTTTATTTGTTTTAACATAATATAATTTTATAATTTTATCATAAATGGACCTTACATACATAAGTTCATATACCAGGATATGTTTTTTAATGTTTTTTTACATGGATTTTAATTTCAAAGATAAAATTTCTAAAAATATAATTAAACTTTTCTTGTATTTTTAATGTTAAAAGTTTATTTTTATATGTTTTATTTTCATAGTATCATGTTTGGGTTATCTAAAAATGGATTTTCATGGAACACTTGGTAGGATAATTAGGGGATAATTATGCTCAAACCCTACATATACCATTTTGGTGATTTCAAAACTTGTCTTGAATAATATCAGTAGAGGTAAGGAACCACTTGGAGAGGATGGATATTCTTTCTAGGTCATATTGATTTGGTGGGTGAGACATGGAAGATATTCATCTCTTGTGGCAGGGGATGATTTTTTTGATTTTTTATCTTTTTTTATCACCCTTTACATTGATATTTTCCACCTTTATTAGGAACAATCCTATCCCTCAAGACTGATATAATATGATGAAGTATATAATATGGGGGAAAAGTAATTTTACTTGGTTAACCAAAACCCAGATAATCAAAGGACCATACATTTTAAATGTGGAATAAACCTAAAAAATCAAGAGTACAAATGGTTCTTTTGGTTTATCTCAACCACTCTAAACTTCTAGGTTTATAACCCAATGTATACAAATAACTCACTGCTTTTAACCAATCAGATAGATCATTTCCTCCATGAGTGTCTTGGTACTTATCTTCATAAATAAAGAGTGAGTTTACAATAGTAAGGTTTTATCAATTATATTCACTTTTGTCTACTTTAAGAAACTACATAAAAATAAAATGTGATAAATTTTTGAATATTCTTATTCTATAAATTCTTAGTATATGTTTTGAACTCCTTCCTATATTCTCTTAGTTTATCTAATTTTATTTCTTCCAAAAACATATATCCTTATTTTTCCTATGACGAAAAATATATATCCACACTATCTCTAGATAAACACTAGATCTCTATTTTAATTAATCATTAATTTATTTTTGATATGTGGTAATAATTCAAACAAACACCTCCTTTAAAACCGAGTTAAGATCACTCCTTTAATTTACATTAATTACCTCTTAAAATATTGGAAATATGAATATAAAATCCTACTGGCCAAACTTTTTCACAATATAAATATCAACATCATGATGTGATTCTCCTCATAACACTATATAATTATTAATATATAAATTTCAAATATAACACCTATAAATCATTTCCTTGTGAAAGATATGCAATTATCCATCGATAGGAACATGAAATATTATAATTATTCATTATGGTGTGATAACCTGGACTCCAATAATAGACACACCTACTTATCGAGTCCCCATAGGCAAGACCCTCCACCATAGCGTGCCCACTTCCAAAATAAAAGGTTCACCAACATCTTCCCAAATCAATTCAAAGTATGCCCATCCTTATTAAAATAAGAATGAATAAATTTCTTTAAAAAACACAGATCTAAAAACATAAGAGATTGCACAATGGAATTAACTAAACCTCAAGACACTAACCATTATAATTGGATACTATTCCATGCCTAGGTCATAACAATACCAAGGGTGGAACTGTATTACTCATGGTCTCCTCCAAATGATAAATTATTAAACCTGAAATAAGTTTTTAGTGATGCTTAAATATGATTCCAAATACTATACGGTATATTTGGAATTAATGAATTTTCATTTCTAGGAAACCATCTTATGGTATGACATAAGATGCTACAACACTACATATATCTTATAGAAAAAACCACATCATGTTTTTTAATATTATTCCCAAAAAACATTATCATATCTCAAGACCATACAATCCCCATTTAAAAGTCCCACCTCATCAACATTTTCCAAAAACAGAACCCAAAACATCACTGAGGTTTTTGGATAATATTTTTCCCTTTGTTTTTTTAAAATTAATTCACAACTAATTTAACACATTTCTATAAAAAACATAAAAAATAACCATTTTCATATGTTAACCACATGAATCAATATCACGTTGAGAAACAAGAGTTAAACACAAATTTCCTCATGAAAACACTTCCTTGACCATCATGATCATCAACTCCACCATTCTCTAGGTACTGATTCATCTATATAAATTTAGAACATTCTTGGGTAGTCACTATATATTCAGTTTCCACCATTCTAAGTGAAATACAATATTTATTCTCATTCAACGAAGAAACTCACACACTTATAAGATTTAAAGCACCAACCAAGGATGACATTTAATCATTAGCTGAACTAGACGAATCCATATTATTGTATCCCAAATTATCTTATTGCGATATTATATAATAAATAAACCTGAAATTCACCATGTTATTTATATGTTAAATAATCTTTTAACTATTAGAATGTGGATCTCCTTGTGAAATATTTGGTATCATGTGGCTTGACATGTGGGTAACAAAATGTTGGGTAATGACACTGTTAGTTATTACAACGATTTTCCTATATTCTATTAGATCAAACTTCTAACCAATATCACATCTTAACAACTTCATTTGGGTGGCCAATATTATTTTCCTTAGTCAAGTATCTTATATTAGAAATATCATGATGACATAAAAGTAATATATTTATTGATAAGTAAGTGGGTTATTACTACATTTAGTGATATTACAAACCATCCTGGGTTGGCTCTGACCAAAACACCTAAATTAGTCAATGATATATTCTGAAGGATGTTCTTAATCCTTAAGAGTTTGAAAATAGTCCCTTGACATCAAGGAATAATCATTTGGTAAATTTTAATCCCAAAATAAATATCATATAGAACCTATTCAAGGACCCATCATAATCCCACAACATAATAGAAATTAATACACACAAGTACATAAAATAAATAAATAACTCAGTTATATGGAATAAAAATAATAAATGAAATATGGAGGTACAAGAAGAAATTATAGAATTGGATACACATATACATGGTACATCAAATGATCCAAATCAAAAATAATAAATGACTTGAATCTGAATAATTGACAAATGATAAGTGTACACATGTTGAAAAAATAATATATATAACCAACTACCACCCACAACCATGTGACATGAGGTAGTTATCCAACTATGTAATCTATATAACCTCGAAGAAGTCAATCACAAATAACCACCACCTCCAAGTAGTGCATTTCTCTTTATTTCATTAAAAAAGGTTTCATACACACCCATTGGTGTTTGTAAATTGTGATTATGATGATCCTAGAAAGATACCATAAGTTTTTCTATATAAAACCCTATTTAGAAAAACAAATCATTTTTGTTTGGAAATAATTACAGATAAGTTACTTTCATTTAGATTTAATAATGAAAACAAGTAGCATCATACATATCTTGTACCAAATAAAACTAATGAATAAACTATAAATATAAAACACAATAAAAAAACAACCCAACGGTTACTGAGGATAAGAGTACATAAAGAATAACATCACTAGCCATTTATAAGAATGTTTAAAAAACATCAGTAGACAGCTGAGATGTTATTGGAATTACCTCACTAGTTAGGAATTCACACTTAACCAGTAAATAGAGACCTTCAACCCATTTAGGATTTTCTTCACAAGTAATAGGGGTCTCCCATGATGTTTAACAACATAATAAATTATCTTAAAAATTTATTCCACCTAATAATCTTATAAACATTAATAATTAACATGAAAAAAACTTTAAAAAAACTTTTAATATTAAAAAGTGAAAAAAGAACCAAGGGACTCAATATGAGTATAATATAGTCCATAAATGATCTATAGATAAAATTGATATCATTTTAGTAATTAGGATTTAGAATCCCATGAATCCAATGATAAATTAATAAAGCAATAATATGGAACCACATACATTTACTTATGGAATCTCAAGAAACCATGATGAATTCCCTAAATAGTGAAGTGAGGATCCAAATATAGAAAAAGGGATCTAAAAATTTTAAACCCCCTAGATATAAAATTGATAATCCTAAGACATATTTTTCCATGAACTTGTGTTAGAAAAAACCATGAAATATTGAAGAACTTAATCAAATGAGAGAAGAGGAGATCCTAATATGATAATTTCGTTGAATATCATAAGTGAAAGTCTATGAAAACACACCATATAAAGAAATGAAAGGGGGAGTTTTTGTGGGAGAGGGAGATGGGCGGTAAAATAGAGGAGAAATGAGGGTTATATTTTGTTATATTATCTTGGATAAAATTATTAATTTCAATATTTTAAAAAAAATATGCACACACGTGGTTTGGTTACGGAGTTTACCAAACTATATAGTTGGAACTAGATTTATCTATGTAGTCGCATGGTTTAGGAACATTGTTAGGTTAACTATTTACCAAGCCTGAAAATCACTTCTCAGATGAGATTACAAGTTTTGCATGGCTTCTTAATGGATATCCCTAACCATGCTCCAATGACTGTTTTCCATTTTCTAAATTTTTTTGCAGAAAGCCACTCGAAAATGAACTAAAATGGTAAAAATTAATAAATAATAGAATAAATACATGAAAATGAAATTTTGAGTGTGATATTTATCCCCAATATATGAATTTATTATCCCAAAAATTCCACCTAATGTTTTATCTAGGAATAAAAACAATAATTTTTCCTCATGAGAACTTTGTGCTCTTAAGTCTGACATGATTGAGAATCAGGCTGCCGAAATACATAAACCAAATAAAAGAACTTTCCATATATAACTTTATCCTTGGGTTAATTATTTTATATTTTCTACTTGATGATCTAGATATGATTCCCAAGGTCATGTGTTGTGAAATTTGGAACATGGTAAGGATCGTATAGTTATATCTTTAGTTGAGAGATGTGAAATAAATAATTAATGGTCATTAATTATAGTGGAAATTAATAATGAGGTTTTTCAATTCATTAAAGAATTTTAAATTGGTTTACAACCCTTTATGAATGATTCCCCTACTTCTTGAGTCACAGTGAAGAAAACCATGCGACACTTTCAAGAATACTTGGCATCCCATTAAAAAATTTAAGGGAAGATGATGATAGTTGATATGCAATTTATAGAGACTTGATCCATACATAGATACTAATAAATAGAATGAACCTTTTTGTTAATATTGAAAAAATATGGGTCTTACCAAGTTGGAATTAGCTACCCATTTACAAAAAATTGTAGAATGGAATAGTTGGCAATAATTTCCTTAAATAGGGACATACAAATACCGAATTTGTAAATTTTTCTATAGGAAAACTCGATGAGTTCATAATGGGTATATTATATACCACTGAATTATAAAATACATACTCAAATCATATATTCCAAAAGATTATTATCCCAATCCATTTTCCATCTCTCTATAATGTTTAGATGTACTCAACTCCAACCATGTTCCCATTAACTACTTGAGGAATTTCTAGATATGAGATATAAAACAAAGATCCTTATTAATGATAACAACCGAAGGAAAACCATGATTTATAAAAACCTATAGAACCTAAAAATTACCAAGATCCTCTACCTTCCAAATTAATTGATATATATAAAATTTTTAGACTTGCATAATTAATCAATTACTACCCAAATAGAATTACATCCTTAAGAAGTATGAGGCTGTAAAATAATGAAATATATAGAAACTTTATCCCACATCCAAGATAAAATTGAAAGGGGATAGAGAAAGATAATGGGTCACTAATGTTTAACTTTATTTTTTTTTGAAAATTATAGAAATGAGGAACCAAATCTGTTATATATTATCTTATCCTCAATAAATAGTTTTGAAGTTTCATATCATAGTAAATCATGGTCATACTAGGATGGAAAACCCATTGAGACTCAACAAATTATAATAATACTACCTTAATCACAAATAAAGGGACAATATTCCTACTAAAATAAATTGAGACTTCAAAATATAGATAATACCGACTGTTTGTTTCCCCACCATATAAATATCTTCTAAGATACAATCAACCATTATCATCTGAATTTTATTTGGTGATAAACTCAAAGTGATAGGAAGTAAATTGGATATTCGTAAGAAACCAATAATCCTTCTCATTGTTAAACTCAAGGAACATCTCTACTGACATTCTCTTGAGATTATAACATTCCATGTATTCCCTCATTACTTGAGATGAAAATTTCATTCTTAATGAATAAATTACATCATTAACATTACCTAGAATACAAAAGAGATCAAAATAAGGATTCTAATGAAATTTTACCCATCACATTTTCCTTAGGTTCATTTATTTGTTATAGAAAATACAGATAAAATCATTTTGATTAGATAATGTTGTAAAATTCTCACCAAAATAGAAGTTTTATGAATATTTACGTACATTCATGACTTTATCCACGGGCCACAATATGACCTCACTATAATAGGATAAAACATAAACCCACATCTGTGGAATATTTTTTTATATCCCTAGTCATATTTAAGAAAGATTAAGATGATAGATATGGGTAAACATTACTTCATGTCGATGAATGAGCTTTGACATTCATGTGTCCACACAAATTTTATCCTTTTTTTGAGTTAGTTTAGAAGTTACCCAAACATTACATAAATAAATATTATATCTTATTAGATGAATATTAATTATATATCATTATGATCCACACCAAAACAATTAATGGTAAGTGACTTTGAAAACTCTGATACATAATCAAATGATACATAAAATATCTATGTTATCTCCAAATAAGTTATCATAACTACCACCCTTGTCATACACATCATTATTAAAACTTTTATTCAAATAACGAGGAAAGGAAACATAATAAAAAGAAATATCATATACTTAGTATGGGTAAACTAGGTAGATTTATTTCAAAGATCATTTTTAAGAATAACATGATCATAAGGGTATGTGATCATGATCTTAATATTTGAAAATCATACCGATAGTTTCATAGTTCATAATGATTATTAATGTCATAGATCAAGGTATTTCATAATACATAAATGATAATAAAATCAAGAATCATGATCCATTGAAGTATAACATTATAATAAGATCATGTCATAAATGAGAAGAATAGAGTGTGGAAGAATAATAATAATAATAGAATTATTATGTTTAGGATACCCCCGAGATTTTCATCACATGTTAGGATTGGTCTAACCACTAATGTACTTTTTTTTAATTGGGATAACCTCCCAAGTATCATTGTTGGTATGGGATAACCTCATGTGTAACCTTTGAGCTCGTAATACATTAAAATTTATCTAATTCATTAGATGGATATAACAAGGCCGCTCATTATATAATAATAATCCATTCATAAGTATACCAAAAGATAATGAAAGAGTTTTCATTTAATTGTATCTTATTCTCTTGAAAAGAAAACAGATTTCATCAGTATCTCATAATAATAATAATAAACCATATAGAGAAACAATATTTACAAATCCTTTGTATTATATCTATAATGAAACATAGGTTACACAAATGGATTTTTTCATCGGTGAATGTACCTTAAAAATATTTCCTAGATATTTATTGAGGAATATACACTATTCATTTTGAAATAACTCATTTAAAATATGAAAAATTACCATATAAAAAATAATGATATTTAATTTTAAATAACCATGAAAAAATGAAATGAAATCATCAAATAAAAGAGTATTAATGATGGAAGGAAATGTTTTTCGTTTGGCATATGTTAAAATAATTATTATATTCACAACTTTAGTAAAAAATTTCATTGGTCAGAAAAAACAGAAGATTAGTTTTCAAAAAATTTATAGAAGGTCAAACATGAGAAAAATGAATTTAATAAACCTTTTTAGAATAGTAAAAACATTTTTGATATAATTTTAATGAAATATATAAAGAATATAACATTCTTGATCAAATATGTAAAAAGATTATGTTCTAAAAAGATCATTATTTTAGACTTTTATGTACTTAGAGAGGGAAAAATGTGATAACATGAAACAATTAATGTAAAAGAAAATAAATAATACTTTTTAGAGATATATCACATAATTTAGTCATAGGAAAGTATAAAAAATTCCATTAAAAATTGATATTAAAAAAAACAAACCGATTTGGTAACTTTTAAATCATTACCATCTTGAAATTATAACATCAAATGAAACTTCAAAAAACATGAATATAAATAGATAAATTTATAACATATTAAATAGGAATTATATAAACCATGTGAAATAAAAAATTGGTGAATTTTTATTATGCCTCACAGAAAATAAAGTGAGATGAGAAACATTTGGGTCGTATTCGATTATCTTTAAAAGCATAATAAACTCTATTAATATAAATTTAAATTTGTTATAATTATAAATAATAACCATATAAATACATATAATTTCATATTTTACCTACTTATAACATTTAAAACCATTTTATTTATAATTCATTATTAAAATCATGATTTCTAGGTGTTAACTATTTTATTTTATATGAATGTTTCATTTCGGAAGTTATGGTCCTTCTAGTTTGATCTTGGTTCGGTAATTTAAAAAATATTAATCATATATTAAATATATTATTTAATTATTAAATATTATTTTATAACTAATCTCATAAATTGATGATGAAAACTGAAATATATCACTTCATGGAGATGGTAGTTCATACATCTGCACGAGGAATGTTTCCACTTTTCAATGGAAGGAACAAAATAAAGTTAAATAATAATTCAACTTTAAATAAGAATTATTAGAGTGTAAATATATTATGTAGTCATTAAATATATCCTTATTACGAACCATGTAATACATAAATAAAAAATGAATAAGATCTCTTTAAAGAATTGGTAGTCCACACAAATGCACAAGAAATGTTATAATTTTCCTAAGAATTAGAAGGTAAAATGGTAGATATGA
The DNA here is from genome assembly GCA_963277665.1 of Viscum album. NCBI lineage: Eukaryota > Viridiplantae > Streptophyta > Magnoliopsida > Santalales > Viscaceae > Viscum > Viscum album. The sequence continues at coordinate 1,840,606,177 of OY728132.1, read as the reverse complement.
TATTATAATTATAGAGGCATAATTACATAATAAATATCATAAATAAACATTAAATAAATCATAATTACCAACCATGGTATATGGTTATGTAAAATGAATCATATCTACATGGAGGCAATAGTCTACCTGCACACACGAGCAATACAGTAATTTCACTTTTGAAGGAAAGGGGGTGGAAAATAGTTGAGATGTAATCATTATAAAATCATTTATATACATGTTATATCATATTAATCTTGTTTTTATAGATCGAATAGGTTTATACAATGTTGAAAAAGAAATAAAATTGAAAGAGATCGATTAACATGTGTACAATTTCATTGAGAGAAGCCCATTCCCTTACACATTAAATTTTGATAGATTCATCTTTGTAGTAGACCGTAGGGAATTAGAAATAAGGGGAGGAATAATCTAAGGTTTTTGGTTTGGTACTTTTTGATATATAAGGCTCAAAATTCATGAATATGGTAGGATATGAGGTTCTCCTTTATAAATGAAGTGAGAATAAACTTGGAATTACATAAAAGATTTAAATTTTACTAACATCTTTATCAAGTATAATACTTCCAAATTGTATGATTTTCAATGGTGTAATAATATAGGGTACAAATATATTAAAAAAAAATAATCAATAGACATGATTATGTGTAATAATTACAATTATCTCTTAGTTAAATCCTCGATAAATCGGTTTTAACCGTAAACATGTTAGTAAAAGTTTACTATTTTTATAATTTATTATGTAAAAATGAAAGTTTAGTTCTTCAAAAAATTGGAAATTATAATTAAAAAAATGTTTTAATATCATCAAATTAAATTTAAATAATTAGAAAATTTTACTTCTAAAATAAGGTCTCAATAATCCATGAAAACACATTTTTAGAACAATACATTTTTAAGATGAGAACCTACATTACTATCATTCATTACCTAGAAATTAATATTAGATAAATGAATATTTTTTAATGAATATATAATACACATATTTAATTGAAATTATAAATAAATGGTTATGAATTAATTTATTTCAATAAAACAAATTTCACACATAAAAATAGTTTTTAGAAAAAAATTCTTTTAAACCAAAAAATAAACTTATTGAAAAATAAAGTATAATGAAAATTATTATGCTGTTAATTATATTTTTTAAAATTATAAGAGAATTATTTTAAATTAATTTAAAATTAAAAAAACAATGGGTCTTTTAAATTACATGATTTAATGAAAATAAATGGTTGTTTTATAAAAACTGACTGTTAAACTATTCACATAAAAATTATTGTTTTTAGAAAAATGAAAAAAGCACCTTAAGAAAATATTGAAATGGAGATTTAAAAAATGATAATAATATAATCATATAAAATTTCTAAAAAATGTATAAATTAATATTATTTTCCTTTGTCAAATTTTAATTCAAACCATTTTTGGATGAAAGGCCGTTTTGAATCATAAAATGACTTTATTGAAAATTGGGTACAAATACATTATGAATTAATGTATATATTTTAATTATATAAACCCTTTTAAATATTTTTAATAATATGTTTATTCCAATTCAAATTTATATTTTATTTTTTTAGTTATAATGGTGATATTGAAATAATATTTTTATTGTATATCACAATTCAATAAAATCTTGTTATTGCATGTTAAGAAATTTATGATGAAAAGTATTATTTCAAAATAATTTTTTGGGGTGTTATATTCTCCCCCATTAAATAAATTTTATCCTAGAAATTTTTATATCAACAATAAATGGTTAAACAATAGGAAATTCATTTAAAAACATCAAATAATGGGATAATAAAACATCTATATAAAACAGAAAGTGATAAATATAACATTTATGAGAAATAACCCATAATCGGGTTTGTAAAAAATGATAACATTAGTGGGAAGTGACAATATGGACATGGATGAGAAAGATAATTTCAAAATAAAAATATAGGATGATAGAGAATATAGTGATGAGAAATTTAATGAATAAAAAATCATAAATCAATGAGGGGTGAAAACAACCATCAATTGTTCAGAAAGAATTATGAAAATGGAAAACACTTTAATTTTCATGATATTTTTCCCAGATTTAGGGAATTACTTTTCCACGGAATATAAGAAAATATCCTCACTTGATTTTATCAAATCCATAAATGTAATTTCATACTTTTGTTATGTGTTTCAATTAGTTTCCAACTCTTTTCATCCTACGTTTTAGGGATAAATAAATAATATGATTTTTTCATTCTTGAATCCCTAAAATAAACTTTTAATAGATTAAAATATTTATAAAATAATGACAAGATATTCCTCCTATCTCAATGTAGTTACAAAAACCAATTTTTTTATTAGATAACTAATATGAATAAACTAAATTTTGACTGATTAACATCAAATATTTCAATAATAATACTCAAATATCCACTTAATTTGATCCAAAATAGCTAAATTGAAAACAAATCCTAAAACCACTCTTAACAAGTAGTACAAACCCATAAATTTATAAAAAAGTAAAAACTATTTCCAAAATCAACAAAAAATTGATCCCAAAAAACTTAAAGTATATTTTCATGTCACATACCAATGATCACAATACCATGATAACATATTCTCATAAAACGTTTTTATAAATTGAGTCACCATAAAACATCAATATAAACAAATATTCTTTAAAAAATTAACTCTAAATTTATTAAAAAATATAAAATCACTAGATATAGAATATGAAATATAAATAGGAAAATTCAATAAAATTGATAAAATAAAATATAAATCAATTTATCATCAAGTCAATAATTAATTTAAAAGTCACCAATACTACCCAACTTAATTTATCAACATAAATAATCTCATTATTCCAATTAAACATTATTATATTTACATTTGAAACATATTAAGTGTTTTTATCCATCAATCACATGTTTTATAATGATATCACTATTCCACTAAATCACATTTCTAAGATATCAGTACCATTCAAGATACACTTTAAATCCTTAAATAAAAACTACAATATAGCAATTCATAGATATTTAATGATTTTTGTAACGAGAATATCATTTATAAAACCTTTATTGAACATAACTCCCAAATACCAATAAATAAAAACTTTAATAATTCCACATAAATGATTTTATTATCATACATCTTTACTTTGGCAAGGAGTTATAAATTATATTAGTGAATTAAATATGATAATTTACAAGTTCTCCACACATAATAAAATGAACCATAAATAGTGATTTAGAATATAAAATTTTCCATCCATTAAAATAATAATTTTTTATCAATAATTAATTAATTTATTCTATTTTTTCCACACATAAAACTTCTCCACATTCCTTTGGGACAATTCTATCTGTTATTCTTACCACATTATTGAATTTAAGGAATAATTATAATCTTCCATCCATGGTCTTTATGTAACTCCATTTTTATTTTATTTAGTTCTTTATAAAAATCACATATGATTATGTTGTTAATCACATATTGATTAATTAGATAGTCATAATAAAATGATTTCACATTCTATATCCTATTTCATTGGTTTCTCATGAGTAAAACCATTTCATCATCCATTAAATTCATAATTAAAAACATTATGTATGGTTATAGACATTGAAAATAACCAAAAATCATAGTTGGAATGAAAATAATCATAGTTATAAACCTTAGAATCATTAAAATAAGTCATAGGATTTATAAATCAATAATATTCATTTATATATATGTAAACTTAAGTTTAACAAAATTTATCCATGTTCAACATCTATTCAAATCATTCATAATGGTCTATAAAGACAATGCGAATTAACTGAAGCATATGCCCTTGAAGTTTCTATCAATGTGTGTAATATTAAAACCACTTATCACGCATCAGTGATGATTTAGTTAATATCTGATATATTCCTTTCAGATTAATTACCAAATTCTGAATCTATGACACATCTCAATCTATTTTCTAGTATCTTGATAAGGGTTTATTCTATTAAACAATCACACTCCTTTCTATGTTCTTCTGCTGTTATTCTTGCTTTATGTTTTCCCATTGATTATTTATCATCTTGGTTTCTAATAATGACTAAATCCTTCTCTAATACCAATATATGAGACCCAAACAATACGTACATAAATATTAAATCTTAATAGATGAATATTCATTACATATAATTAAAATCTGAAACATAAACATAAAGGATTAGTGAGTTTGAAAACTTGGATACATAAATAATTAGAACAAAAAATGTATACATCATCTAAAACTAAGTTCTTCACAACTATAACCCTTCCAAGAAATATAACACTTAAAACCATTCTTCAAATCCTAGGAAAAGGGAATATAATAAATAGTGATCTAAGATGACCAGTAAGGATAAACAATGGAGATACCAGTCAATGAAAATTTTTTATGCATAATATGAGTACTATATTTTGAGAATATAATATTAACAAATTAAATTCATACCCAACATTAATATAAAATAATCAAGAGTCACAATACAATTTTTGGTAGTTTATAATAATTAAATCACAAATGAATAAAATAAAATGTTCCATGAGAGAATAATATTGGGATAATATGATGGAATAAATGTTTTGTATAAATCATTTCATAATCACAATCATATAAATATTATTTTTATGTTACCCACTAATATATTCATCACATGTTAGGCATGGGATAACCACCCATATAACTTTTTTGGGATTGGGACAACATAACACACACCCAAGTATGAAATGGTATAACCTACCATGTACCCTTTGAGACCATAAAATATTAATCATTAATGAAATTTAATGGAGGTATATAATGGACCCAATAATCAAATAATGTTAATCCATTCAAATTCATGCCCTAAGATAATAAAAAAATTAAAATTTTATCTTAGATTAACCTATGTAAAGTAAAATGGGTTTCATCAATATTTCCTCATCACAATAAAAACCCATATAGGGAAAGAATAGATATGGTATCACTGGATTATATCTCTTTTGAAGCATAAATAACCTGAATGGATATTGTCATAAATGAAAATACCATTAACAGCTCATATGAATATTTCTTGAGGAATGTACACTTTTTATTTTAAAAATATATATTTAAAAAATAAAATTTTCAAAAATATTAAGGGAATAGGTTTTTTTGAAATTGATCATGGAACGTTTTGTTGAATATTTATTGAAAATAGTGGTCATGATAGAGGGAAAATTTCTTATGTGGTGTATATAAATAATTTATTCCTTTCACACCTTTGGTAAAATTGTAGCTTGTTTTAAAAAAAGAAGATTACTTCTAAAAATGTAATATAAAGTAAAATAGGTTAAAAATGTATTAAATAAATATTTTTATAACATAAAAAATGAAATCATTTTAAAGAAAATATGGATAGGAAGATAGTACTCTTATCCAAAGATAGGAATACAGTTGTATTTTCTTAAAAATAATCTTTTAGAATTTAGATTAATTAGAGATAGAAAAATGGGAGGAAATATTATTATATATATAAATGACTAGATTATAATATATGAAATTGTTTTTTAGAATATATATCATAAAATTTCACCATTGGATAATTTAAGCATAAACAATCCTTATAAAAGTGAGATTGTGACATAAAACCCTTACCATTTTGGTAACTTTTAAATATAAGACCTATGAGGGAAATAAATTCAAATGTAACCTTAAGTTTAATTAATATAAACATATCCATGATATAAAATAATAAATGGTATGTATATACACTACATTAAAGAAACAAGTGATGAATATTACATTTGTGTCAAAGTTATAAGAGTGAGACGAGAAACCCTTACCTTAAGATTGACTTGATTTTAAAATGCTCTAACCATATGTAAAATAAATTTAGATTTATTATAATTATATAAAAAAACATATTCATACATATAATATGTTATATTATAAACTTATAAGATTTCAATAACTATTGGTTAATAATTTTTATGGAAATCTATTTTTCTGGGTGTTAACTATTTCATTTTTCTTGAGTACTTCATTTTTAATGTTCTGGTCCTTGAACATTGATCATGGTTCCTTCTTCTACAAAATATTAATCATTTAATTTTTATAATATTTAATCATCATATTAATTTTTAAAAAAATTCATATAAATCATTGATGAAAAATGAATTATATCACTTCGGGGAGAAGGTAGTTCATTCGTACAGACAAGTGATTTTTTTTGGTTTTGAAAGAATGGAATGAATGAAATTAAAATAATTATTCACATTTACATAATCAATATTTTATTATAAATATAATATAAATTCATTAATTTTATCCTTATTATAATCCATGTAAATCAAAAATGAAAAATGAATCACATCGCTTCATTGTTGTGGTAGTCCACATGTATGCACAAGCTATATTAATGTATTTCAACTAATGGAAAGGTAAAAAGGTAGATAATATATAATAATTATATAATAATAATTATTTCATAAATATAATATTTAAACATTAAATCCATCATAATATCCATCCATGGAATATAGTGATGGAAAATGAATCATATCGTTACATGGAGGCGGCAGTCCACACATAAGCATGAGAAATACTTTCATTTTCCATATAGTTGAAAAGAGGTGGAAAATGGTTGTTAAATAGTCATAATAACATCCTAACATATTTATGATACTATTTTAATATTGTTATTATATATGAAAAATCTATAGAAATGGTGTAATAAGAAATAAAATTGAAAGAGCTCAGTTGTGATTCATCCCTCTTCTTTGAGAGACCTCATTTAGCTTAAACCTTAAGCCTTGAAAGATTAATCTTAGGAAGAGGACAATAGATATTGGAATAAAGGGATGAATATATAATTCTTTGAATTAGTTATTTTTTGATCTATAGGGATTATATTTTTTGAATAAGTTAGATAAGATAATTCCATTAATAAGTTAGGAATAAACACACTTGGAATTACTTAAATGATTTAAATTTAATTAATGTTTTTCTCAATTATAATGATTCTAAATGGAAAATTAATAAATTTTATTATAATAAAATTTCTAAATGACTTAGAAAAATAATTTGAAAAGTTCATGTGGAATTATTACCTTTCTCTTTTAGTTTAATCATGGATAACCCCATTGTTACCTTAAGCGCGTTAATAATTGTTTACAATTAATATTTTTCAGGGTTAAAAAATGTTTTTAACTCATTATAAAATTTTTAAATCATAATTCCAAATATTTAATAAATTTTACCCAATTAAATTTCTATATTTTTCAAAATTTATTTTGAAAATAAAGGCATAAACGCAACAAAAAATCGTTTTTAGAACAATGCATTTTAAGTAGAAAATAGTGTTTACTCTCACTCCATGACTTGAAATTACTATAATAATAATTTAAATAAATGTTGTAAAATAAAAAACAAAAAAAATTCATTAAAATTATTATTAAATTGTAATTAAATTACATTATTTTGGTAAAAATACTTTGCACACAAAAAATAGGGTATTGAAAAAGCCGTTTTAAGTCCAAAAAAATGAACTTATACCAAAACAAAGTATAATGATCATAACTATATAATTAATTATATTATATCTAGTTAAAATATTATAATATTTTCTTAGTTTCAAAATAAAAACATAACTGTACTTTAAAATTACTTGGTTTAGAGAAAATAAATTGTAGTTTTACAGAAATTGATATTTTTCACTATTCACTTAAATATTAATTTTTTAGAAGAATACCTGAAATCCACACTAATATAATTTAGAAATTATAATTTTAAAAGTTATATTAATTTAATAAATTTAAAAAATCTAAAAATATTACAAACTAATTATAATCTCCGTGGAAAAAATTAAATAAAAACCATTTTTGAAGGAAATATATTTTGGAATCATCAAATGACTTTACTAAAAATTGAGTGAATATTTATTATTATTTAATAAATAAATTTGTATTTTATAAACAATTTATACATATTTTTTATAATGTGGTAATTCCTATTCATACAACCATTTTAAAAACATGGCTATAATGGTGACATTTAAAAAATGTTTGTTTAGTATAAACCAATTTGCATAAATCTTAATTATCAAGAATAATACTATTTTAATCTAATTTATATGGGAGTTACATGTGTGTTAATAAATTTTAATAAATTTTGAAAGCCCCTAGGAATCATTGATAATACCATGATAATCCTAATATGTATTGTATATCAAGGGAATTGTTCGCCTCCCCCTAAGACATAATGGCCTTCACCTTCGCAGGATAAAAAAATTTCCTTTTTTAGACAACATGTTCTATAAGAACATAATTTATTAGTTTTAGAAGATTTATTTAGGTTTCTTGGAATATATATATTGATATTAAATAATTAAAATATAAATCCTAAAATTCCATTCATACCTGTCCTCTGTCTTACTGTAGACCATAATCTCACTAACAAATACAACGATAAAAGAATTGTGGTCATAATGGAATATATGATTCATTAGATCCAGAAATATCACAGTTTCAAAATTTGAAATAAGATATAAAAAGATACTCTTATTGGTTCTACATACTTAAAAAATATATCTTTTCAATGTCGAACTCTCTCATCATAATCTGGTGATTTCCTGACCAATAGTCAATCTTAGAGAACCACCATTCCCCCTTAAATTATCAAACAAATTATTAATGTGCGGGAATTGTTATTTATTATTTATGGTAACATATTTTAGTTTCCATAAATCATTGCAAAACTAGGGAGAACTTACCATCTTCATAGAAAAAAATCACCGGTGCATCCCATAGAGAAGCACTTGGATAAATAAACCCCATGTCCACTAATCCTTCTGGAAAGATTTTTGATTCCATCAATTAATCCAAAGACATATTATATTAGGGAACTGATATAAATTATGTACTTTAAACCATATAGATAAGTAATTTTACCTCACATTTAGGTGGAAATTCTAACTAAACTTCTAGAAATACCTTAAGTAGGTCCTAGTTCATTGGAGGTAATACACAATAGGTATTCCACTCATTTAATTATAGAAATAAGGACGAATCCTAATGTATATGTTTAATGAACTTGGGAAAGATAGGCCTTGCATAGCTAGACCAAAAATTCCATTATCCTTAAAATAGATGACTGCTCTCTTATGGGGAAGTTAATTACACCCTTCAATGATAGAAATAAATATAACCCTTTAAAATTTTTATCTAATCTATAATAAAAACTATATAAAATAGATCAATATCAATAATTAGAAATACCAAGACAACTTCATTTAAGATATTGAGATGACATATGAGGGACACTAAAATCCACAATCCTTCTTCCAAAGGGGTGTTGATATGTACATGACACATTGAATGAGCTCTGGGTGATGATTCAAGGATTATAAAATAAAAATAAAGATAAAAGAGTGAGAAACATAAGTATAAAATAAAGAAACTACCATAAATGATACAGAAAGAATTGTTCCTATCATTATGGTAATCCCACCTATAAATTCATAGGGGATTTATTTATTATATGAATATTATTTTTCTCAACCCGATTCCATGATTTACTACTAAAATGCTGTTCAATTATCTACAAAATATTCCCATTAGATTATCTACCTCTACCTCCTTGTCCATGGGAATGATACCCAATTTCTATAGAATAATTTCACTCCACTTAGGATATATTAAGAGATAAGAATATTATAACACTCATCACTAGAATATTATTCATTCAAAATATTTAATGATACCCATAAATCAACAAAATGGCATGACTTTGTTGGCTATAGTAAATACTAATTCTTGTGAGGTACGTTTCAACTTTGGTGGAAAAAGTGAGACCTACTTCTTATAGTGGTGGAAGTTGCTAGATGAGAAGAGATTTGAGGGTTACTACTACTAACTCTCCCTTGATTATCCTACTTCCTCTTTCTCTTAGAGAAATCACCATCACTAATGCTAGGTGAAGTAGATGATTCAAATAATTTGAAAATACTAGCATAACTAGTCTCCAATATAAAAGTTCAATCCACCACTTCTACGTATAATTTTAGTTTCAATAGAAAAACTTGAGAATGATGAAATTCCCATGATCTCAACAACCATACCTTTGTGGTTTTTTCACGAATTAGAGGTGTCAAGGAGTGTTTGGTGTATCCATACCCGTAAAATATGATTATCTATTCTCATAGTTGATGTTTTGTTCACATAGTTTCACCAAGCCTTCTCATGGTTGAACCTTTCATAGTCACTCCAATAGTTTTCCAAAATTATCGAAGCCTTCAAAATTAACAGATTTTATATAATATCATGAAAATTATTTTTAACATAAAATATGAAATTTAGATATCAATAAATGTTTTTGAAATTGTATTTTTTGGGATGAAATTTTTGAATTTAATACCTTAAACCCCACGGTTTCAAAAAGGGCAATTCCTCGTTTTTTAAATAAAACCATATAATGTGAAAATTTAATGGGAAATTTGGCCATTTTAATCTTTGGGAAAACCATATGAAAATCTAAAAATTATGAAACCTTATTTATACGAGTCTTTTATTATTTTTTTCAAGTCTAGTTGAACTGTGACCTTGTTCTTAAACCAATAGTATTAAAATGTCCTTTTACATCGACATTTTGACATTGGTTCTTGGATACCAACATTAAAATTATTCCATGAAGAATTTAAATATATTGATTTTTTAGTAAAATACATTGAAATTTATATTGTAATACTTTTAAAATGATTTTTTTTAAGGAACCAATGTTAAAAGTACCTCTTGGCGTCAAATTTTTAAATAACCAATGCCCAAAGTTTCAACCACATTGTATCTAATTTCCCAAGGATCAATTTAAATAGTCTTGGAGCTAAAATAGACTTATATATAAAACATTATGGATGTCATAATTTTAACATTAGAAGACTTTTAACACTGATTATTTCCCGAAACTGATGTTTATTGTTAGTTTTTGGATATATTTTTTAAATAACTATCATAAAAAATGTTAACCATGTTTTTTATTATTTTCCAAGAATATATTTTATTGGACTTGGAGTTAAAATGGAATTACAAATCAAAATATGGATGTCAAATGTTAAACTTATCTAAAATAAATTTTAGAGAAGTCCAACTTTTAAAGGCTATAACTTTTGATACGTAAGTCTGTTTGAGCTACAAAAACATTCAAATTAATGATTCGGAAATGAGATACATATTTTTTAATATTTTTGATATCGAGTATTTGGAAAACAGATGAAAAAATTTACTTTTAACATCTGTTTGTTGAAAAAATTAACATTAAAAGTTTTCTAATGTTCAATTTATGACATCAATAAATTTTGATCCATAAGCCTATTTTAGCTCCAAGACCAGAAAAAATAAAGATCAAAAAATGATATACAACTTGGTTATGATTTTTGACATAAATTATTTGAAAAACCAAATCCAAATGCCACTTTTAACATTGGTCTCTTTGAACCGAAATTGAAGGTCCTCACGAAAGAATTTTTAACTTCGGTTATATATTTAGCTAACGTTAAGAATAAAATTTCAAATATGTGGGATCTGTTTTTCAATTTTTTTTTTCAAAACTTTTGTTTTATTTTTTATTATCCCATCGAAATATTAATACAATTACTTTAAAATATTTTCATTTACTATATATAAATCTGTATCCTCTTTACTTCATCATTTTCAACCTCTTCAATTCAGTTAAATTTTCAATTCTTCTTTGAATGATAATTTGAACAAGATATCTATTCTAATCATTTAACTTATTTATTATTATTTTACTTTATTTCTAAACCTCTTGATAATTTTAATTATAATGATGAATTATTCTAACGATCAAGTTTTGAATATTAAACACCTGGATGAGATTTACCATATATGGGGGAAAATTTATTCTTAATCATCGGTTTCGTTGTCACATGAGTTCCACACTATAAATAAGAGAAAAAAAATGAAAAACAAACATATATATTTGATGAAAAATCACAAAATAATTGAACTATGTTTTATGCAATAAGTTTTTTTTTTCATTTTATGTTTGTAATTTGTGTCAATGTTTCTTTTCTTTTAAATGATATGAGTTGTATCTATCAAAACATGGAGAAGTAAAACTTTTGAAAATCATTAATTTTGATCCCAAAATCTGTTTTAATTCTACAACCTATCATATCAATGCTTAAGAAATGATCCAAAACATGATAAAAATTCTCTACATCATTTTTTTAAAAAATGATGCCAAAAAGACTTAAAAATATATTTCTATAAAAAATAGATGTAAAAACATTATTTAATCATATTTTTAATGTTGGTTTTCCAAAAAACCGATGTCAAAAGGTAAAACATTAAATTTTTGTCGTCTTTTTATATAAAAACATGGTAAAGGTCCCATTTTTTATGTCGGTGGCTTATGATTTTGTTAAAAAATGATATTAACGTTTTCAAAAAATGACGTTAAAAATCATTTTTCTACTATTGAACCTTGATGATTAATCTTAATTCACTTAGAGCATAAATGTTCATAATTTCATATATGTTCAATAGATTGGTTTCCATTCTTTTTTATATAGAAATGTTTCATGATTGAGGTAATGAAGTTATCCTATTTTCCTTGTCTTTGGTGTAGTGTGTTTGGGAAAATACTTTCTAGGTTGGGGATCCACTTTCCCTTTTCTTTCTACACATTTGTACAATTTAAATTATTTTTTACATATGGTAATTAGTATATAATTTACTAATGAAGATGATTAACTAGATTAAATTGAATTGAAGGGGAAGTGTGCTGTGGACTTTTTAATCTTTTTCAATATATTATCATTTATATTAAAATAAATTATATTTAATAAGGATATTTGAGGAAAATAATATTTATTTTATAAATGATTGGATTTGTCCAAATGATTGTTTTTATTGAACTTATATACTTTCCAAAAATACAATTTTGGATTCTTTGTTTCAAAATCTAGATTTTGTTAAACTAAAAACTTGATCATGAATATAAATTAATATTAAAGACGAATAAATATAATCATTATTTTATTAAAAATAAAATATATAAATTCATATCACTAGGGTGTAGATACTTAACCCCTTATTAAATAATGATATACCCTATGTGTAGGATTTGGTATGGTGCTACTTTATTGTGGTGGTTTGGTGAACATGGTTTGTTTATGATATCAATAAGCCTGAACTTCTCCCACAAATGTTTTCACTTGTGTTTTTGTTGTTGAATTACATATTGAGATTGGTCATGGAAAAATACCATTGATTCTATCTCCCTCAGAAGATATTATAAATAGGATTCATCAGGTATCATCACACTGGTTGAGGCTATCACTTGTTCTATCTATGTTAATTAGACATTATCATAATATTTAATATATATACTAATATAAACAATCATTATACAATGACTATGTTATGAATGGTTATGATGCTTAATCTTATTTGAAATATGATAATATATATCTATACCGACTCAAGATTATCTTAATTGGATATTACATCATTTTAGATGAATATCTATCACATTAGAAAAGTATGTTCCTAAAGACTATTATAGTTTAGTGTCTTTTGAAACATGGTACACAATATTATAACTTTTTGAAGGATCTTCAATGTTTCCCACAAAGATCATCCCTTTTAGTAACCATACTTAAAACATTTCCTCATAAGTTGGGGAAAGGAAACATAATAAAGGATGCATTCAGATACTTATTAAGGGTATATAAAGAAGATAAAAAAGCATAAAATAAAAATGAGGGTATGAGAAAATGAACATAACATCATAAGAACATACCCTAAATATCAAATATCACAATATTATGTCATTAAATAAATATTGGTAGTCATTGGACATGAATCCTAAAGTAATCAAAGAGAATAATCCATGTCATCATAATACCGGTTTAAGACATGAAATTATAGAAAAAAATAAACATATAAAATGATTTCCATAGTAGTTAAGGATCACTGCCTACGATATCATAGTGGAATGATTTCACTCCCCAAACCATCTTAGTAGTCATGGTTAAATCCCAACACCATCATAGTTGGAAAACTCCCCTACGGAACCAGGTTCACTCCCCATTCCAGCAATGTCTATCTCATGAGATTTAAATATTTACCCAATGCATTGGAGCACTATATGTGTGCACCATAATTTTAGATATACTAATCTCACCTAGTGCTATCTTGGATACCCCATCATATAATCTATAAAAAAATTATCCGAAGCTATCTGGGCCATAATATCAGATAATGTATAATGAGGTTAAGTGACACTATCTGGTCCGCCTCATCATATAAGAAATAACGAGGTTACCCAGTGCTATTTGGGATTCCCAATCATTTAATATATGATGGGTTTACACAATGGTATCTGGGATGATACATTATATTAGCTTTAATTGGATTACATAGAAATATATAGGCCCGCTCATAATATTATCTATAATGGGATTACACAACACTATTTGGGCTACCCCACCGTATAAGCTGCAATATGATTACCCAATTCTATCTTGGTTACCCCATCAGATAAGCTATGATGAACAACCAAAAGATGAATAAAGTACAAAGTGATTTCATATCATTATAAAAACACATAAAACCAACCATTACTCTTTTATAAACATATTAACCCATAGAAAAGAAATGAATTTTATACAAATCTATTTGAAACAAGATTATCCAATAAAAAATAAATGGGTTCCATAAACATTAGGCTAACAAAAACTAAAACATTAAGGGAAATAATATGAATGATATCCTTGAATAATATCCCCAGTAAGTAATAGGTAACACTACTGTATTACATATTAGATGGAATTTTTTTAAAGTAACATTTAAAACATTTCTTGAGGAAAATATCCTTTCATCGTTCAAGATATCTTTTTAGAATATAATGTATTTTGAAAAAAACATTCTTTGAAAATAACCTTGTAATCAAATAAATTAATCTTTAAAATTAATTTAAACAGTTTTAAAATAAAAAACAATTTAAAAATAAATTTCCAATAAAATATGATTAAAATTTAATTATAATTTTTGATTTTCTTAGAATATATTGTTTTGGAAGAAAATAGATTTCTAATCGAAGAGAGAAATACAGTCGATTAATTAGAAAAACATTATATTAATTATATTAAGTAACAATGAGTGTAAAATTTTTACTGTTACATGAAAATATACTGAATATACATAGGGAAATAAAATTAATGGTAATTTCTAAGAAGTAGATTATCATATTTCAATATTGGATACTTTTTCATGAATAATCTTGATTAACAGTGAGATTGTAACATAAAACTCTAACAACTTTGGTAACCTTAAATACTAGGCTCCATGAAGGAATTACATAAAATGAAACATAAAATATGACTAGGCTGAATAAGTTCATGATATTTTATTTCCATGGTTCTGTATATACACCTCATTAAAGAATATAGGTGCATAACATAACATACAATTGAAAGAAAGAAAACTGAGACAAAAACCTCTTACCAAAATAGAAACTTTTGAACCGTAAAACCCATGAAAGAGAGATCATAAAATGGATATGTAAATAATTATAACTTTTGAAATAATCATCATAATAAATTAATTACAAGTATATACACTACATTGAAGAGCGAGGTTGGGAATATATCATGTGTCTCATAAAAGTTAAAAGTGAGAGAGAGACCCCTTACCTTATATATTGACTTCCTCTGTATACATTAAAGATTACAATAAAATAAATATAAGATTATTATAAATATAAAATAGAAAAATATTAATATACATATCATACCAAATATGATATCACAATGGTTTATATTACCTGGTTTTTAACAATTCCCTTTTAAAGTTACATTTAGGGTAAAAAGCGATGCGTTTTCGTATATATTTTGACTTTTTGTTTTTTCCCTCTTACTTTAATCATTATCTAATCATCTAACGAATGTAAAACATGATATAAATATAATATATATTCAATATATATGTAATTATATTAATCTATACAGAATATAAATTAGAAATGAAATATACTATTCATTAAGATAGTTGGTTGTACGTATGCATGAACATTGTTTCCATTTTTTTATGCTATGAAAAGAAAGAAAAGTAAATTATATATATATGTATATATAATAATTACATTTGAATTAATATTTCATATATATATGATATTTATATTATAATAATCCTTAATACCTTCCATGTAAAGTGTGAATGAATCACATCACTTCACAAGGTGGTAGTCAATTATACTCACAATAGACATTATAGTATTCTAAAAAAATTGAAATAAAGAAGGTAAGTGTAATATAATAATTATATATGAATGAATAAATAATAAATATTATATATATAAAATAAAAATAGTATTTACATCATTATTACCTACCCTAAGAAGAGGTAATGGAAAAAATGAACGCCATCAGTTTGTGAGGCGGTAGTCCGCCGTAGACATAAACAATGATTTCTTAGCATATTTGATGTATGTGTTTGAGATTTTAGGTTATAAACATAACATAAATTTATATAAGTATATATAATAAAATTAATTTATTATATAATTAATATTTAAAAATAATTAAATGGGGTATAAGAAGAAATAAAATAATAATGTTTGTTGATGAACCACTACCACAAAAACAGTTTTTCGCAGCTCCCCCCTTTATCAGGGCTTGCTTAGTAGCGCTGATAAAGGGGGGCCTTTATCAACACTTTGTTTAGCGCTGATAAAGGGTCAGCTTTAAAAAAATAAATAAAAATATATTAATATATAAATATAGTTATATTGTTATATAAATAAAGTATATAATTTTTAAATATATTTTAGATAAGTATAAATGTACATTTACACTTATTATACTTAATATTTAAAATATTTTGTGAAAATGAGTTCTTAAAAAATTAAAAAAATATTTTTAATTAATATTTTGATAATAATTATGGAGTAATAGTCATTTAATAACAATTTGAGGACTAAAAAAATTTAAAAAAATTAAAAAAAGATCCAAAATATGTTGAAAACGCAACTCAAACTTCAAACGGACATAACTTTTGATCCGGGTGTCCGTTTGAGCTCTACCACATATCAAATCGAAGCCTGTGACAAGCTCTACGTCACTGTGACTCGGGGGGACCCCTGTCAAGCTTTTTGCGAGGCCAAAAGAGTCCCAGAAGGCCTCTAAAACTGAGTTTTTTGTCGGGGTACCCAGATTTTTTAACATTTTGTGGATTTTAAAACTTGTTTAAGGGGGTATTATTGGCTTTTCTTGGTGGGGACTAAATTTATTCCAAGGTATTACATTCATATTGATATTATGTCTTTGAAATTTCATCCTTTTTTATAATGAACTGCTATTTATAATCAAATATATAACTATATGTACATATTTTTTATATATTCGCACCTAAAAATTAAATTTTTTAAATAAATAATTAAACATATTTACATATAAAATATATTAGCTTTATCTAAATAATAACTAATATCCATTTTATTTAAAATACCAATATATGAATATTTATATACCTATATATTAATCTAACTATATATATATATATTAATCTAACTGTATATATATTAATCTAATAACTATATATATATTAATATAACTACATATATATATATTAGTATTACTATAAATATATATATTAATATCACCATAAATATATATATTAATATCACTATATATATATATTAATATAACTATATAAATATATATTCATATAACTATATATATGTTAATATAACTATATATATGTTAATATAACTATATATATTTCAATATAACTATATATATGTTAATATAACTATATATATGTTAATATAAATATATATATGTTAATATAACTATATATATGTTAATATAACAATATATTAATATAAATATATATTACTATACGAATAAATATTACTATATATATATATATATACAGATATAAATATATATTACTATACGAATAAATATAACTAAATATATAAATATAAATATATATAGAGATATCATGAATTGGAAAGCAAATCAAAATAGAGTAGTGGTAAGGGCTTAGGCGCGCAGGGGGGAGGTCTCGAGTTCAAATCCTGGTGGAGGCAGGGGTGCGCGCGCATGGGGAATATTGGAGCAAGCGCTGTTAAAGGGTGGAGGGGGGTGCGTAGGGTGCGTGGGGTGTTATATAGGGGCCGAAAAGCGCTGTAAAAGGGGGGTTCAAGCGCTATAAAAGCCCCCGATTGGTAGTATTTTTTAAATTTTTTTAAATTTTTTTAAATTTTTTTAAATTTTTTTTAAACTTTTTAAATTTTTTTAATTTTTTTTAACTTTTATCAGCCCTTTTTTAAAAGCGATGATAAAAGGGTCCTTTATCAGCCCTAATACGAGAGCTCTGATAAAGGAAGCGCTGATAAAGGGGACCCCCCCTTTATCTACGTTGGCTTTATCAGCGCTCTTCTAGCGCTGATAAAGGCCGTGTTTGTAGTAGTTAACGCTACCTCTTCCTTGGGTATCTCATTTTTCTTTACACTAAAGGGATTCCTTGGTTGGATTTATACATACATTAAGGATTATAAAATTCCACTAGGTAAGTTGGGATGTTATTTTTATTTTTTAGTTGATCTAAATGGATTTATATGTTTGTATAAGTAGGGAGAGCGAATTTCATTTTATAATGGCGAAGTACTGACATACTCATAAATAACCAAAAGTATTCAATATTGGGAGGTCTCCCTTACCTCATGTTCCTTGAATATTGAAACATAATATAGAACATGGATTAATTGGTTGATAAATACCTCCACCATACATAATAAATACATTTTTTTATCATGCTATTCCTTATTCTTTAAGTTTACTCAATTTCAACTTTATAGTTTTTACCAAGGTAACTTTTATCTTTTTATTCTCCTAGGTAACTTATCCATTAAAAGTATAATTATAAATACAATTACTATAAAATATATACCCAATTATTCTAAATACTAATTAAAATTCATTAAATAAAAATCCTATGTGTGTGTAAAACTAATTTTAATTAAAAAACATGTAATTCCCAAATCCCAATTTAAACCTTAATGGTGTTAATTAATTTTAAATAATTCACTAATAATTATGGTAAAACATTAATGTAACCTTAATAGATAATATAAATTATTATGATTCAAATTGTGGAATAAATATTTCCAAATTCCATTCATTATGTTGCATAATGTAATTTAAATTTAATCCCACAAACACGATGAGAAAGTAATTTTTTTAAATGGAAATGTTCAAAACATTACAAGGTATTATAATCCAATTTCAATATGAAATTGATTCCAATGAACTAAATTTGATTAATATATGTATAATTTATTTAATTCCACATTACAAAAAAGATAATATATAACTTAACTACATAAATAATTTGAACAAAAGGTAGTTTTCAGTTTAAATTTTGAATATTTCACTATTCATCAAAAATGTATTGTTTAGAAAAAATCCCAAAAATTCAACTTAAACCAATATTTATTTTATTATATAAAGAAATAATTTTATTTTTTCAAATATAATTTGAAATTTTTTCAAAAATTAGTTTAAAATAAGTTCACCATTAGAAGTTCGTAAAACAGCCTTTTAGAAAAATACATTTTTTGTGTCAAATTGGATTTATTATTATATAATATTTATAAAATAATAATTTGTATGTTAGATAGTTTATTTAATATATAATATATAAATTTATTTTAAATCATTAATCATAAATGTTTTTTAATTTATTGAGATGAAATGTGTTTTCTCTTAGATAAATAGTTTTTCTAAAAAGAAAATTATTTAGTTTTAAATTGTTTTTCCTTTCAATTATAATTAATTAGTATCCAAAGAATTCATTTTATAAACATGAATATTTTTTAATAATTTACTTAATAATTTTCATACCTACCATTCTAATGGTTATGTGATAACTATGATACTATTTTAATAACATGTCATGTTTTGTTTAAAATCAGAGTTTCATGTGACACAAGCTAAGCTCAGTGTTTCATGCAGTGAAAGATAAACATGGTAATATGTTTTAAAAAAAATCCAAACTCAATTTTTTGGGTACTACAATATTATATTGGGATTTTATATAATGTAATCTTAAATTTTTGTTACATTTAATGCAATCAATCAATGAATTTATATTTATTTAAAAAACATAATTCATAAAAACATGGTTGTTACATTCCACCCACTTAAAAATGAATTTATGTACAAAATTTCATCTGTTCCATAAATATTTTAATACATTATGGTTTATTTTATATAAAATCACATTGTAAAAATGAGTACTAAGTCTCCCATTAAAAAAGGAAAGATGGAAACATTAGAGTTACCCAAAGTAAGTAATAACAAGGTTTCCACATTAGAGAACATAAGTGAGATGTGGCGATTTGTACATGTTGTAAGAGCATAAATAATTATAGACATTGATCGAGAAAAATTATCACAAGATTTTGGTAGATCTAGAGTTGATGGGTGATTATAAAACCATATAATAAATAAGCATTACGTGGTCATTGATATCCTAAAAAATTATGATTAGCAGAAACTTTTTTATTTTAAATCCCTTTTCCTAATATTGAATAGTTTTCACAAGAAGATATAATTACTTTATTACATTTCATTTAATATGAAAAATCTCATCCTTTCGTTGTGTATTCATCAATTTCTACTTCATCTCATACTCCATGAAATGAATATGAATTTTTTCATCTCTAAAGCACTAACAAATCATAAGAGCCATAGATAACATGATAATTCATTATATATATCATCAGTTATCAACAAAAAAGGTCAAAAAAGGTTTTAAAATATAAATAAATATTCAGGTGGTTATGTAGTACATTAATAAATAAAATTTAATTCAAATATAAACCTAAAATATTTCATAAATGGTTAAACTTTTGACTCTTTTGAAAGATGAAAATCCAAAACATTATAAATAAGGTCACTAAATTTCACAAAATAAATGTAGCACTGATCCCTCATATATCATAAGGTTTATCTTGATTATCAAATATCAAACATGGGAATTCCTTCATCAATAATTCTTTTGAAATATGGCAATAACATAAATTTCAAAAAACCCTTATTTAAATAATACATGATTCTTTATTTATTGAAAAAATCCACATATGAATATGTTGACCTCACCTGTTTTGATAATCTCAATCATGTATTTATTTGTGTTGAAAATCCCAATTATGTCTTCATCCTCTATGATATTGTTAAGTATTGTTGATCTATACTTTAATTCTTTCCAATCTGTGATCAATCCAATAACATCTTTTTTAAATAGTCTTTGGAAATTGATTCAAACACAATCGGATGTGTTCTGCCTAAAACAGATAAGTAATCTGCCTATAGCTACTGATAAAGAGCTACCGATAACCAGTCTACCGATAGACTTAGTCTACCGACAGACAGCTACCGATAGACTTAACACAGAGTTACCGATGTACTTATAAATATAGCTACCGATACAAACGTAGAGCTACCGGTGTAAGTAAAAATAGCTACCGATGGAATAAGTCACCGATGGACGAAGCTACCGATAGACTCGCAGCCACCGACGCATGGAGCTACCGATGCATGTACCTACCGACGCATGGAGCTACCGATGCATGTACCTACCGACGCATGGAGCTACCGATGCATGTACCTGCCGACGCATGGAGCTACCGATGCATGTACCTACCGACGCATGGAGCTACCGATGCATGTACCAACCGACGCATAGAGCCACCGATAGAGTCAAAGTAACTAATGACATCAAGCTACCGATGTTCAAGCTACCGATGTTCAAGCTACCGATGCTGATTACCTACCGATCACTCAACTCACTGTTTGAATTTCTTTATTTCCTATATTTAATCTATCTAACGGTCATATAATACATTTTAATGATTTGTCAAATATCTGATAAAGGTTGTCGGATGTCAGGAACCCGTACCTCGTACCTGCTGAAAAGAAATCTTTTCTGTCCCCTGATGGGAGATAAATACGAGAAGACTACATACCAGAAACATAGGAGATGCGAACGCGAACGTGTAAAGAAAACAAGAAGTGAACCAGAAAAGTGCGGTGCATCCATTATACCAAAAGCGACACAAGCACAAGAGGAACACAGAGAAGCTCACAGAAAATCAAGCATACTCGAGGAGTGTTCTGTGCTTACAAGAAGAACTTCATCGACTACATTCTCACCACCTGTGAACCTGGAGCATACGACACTCTGTTTCTCAACAGAAACAAGAAGAGGACTCAGACTCACTTCTAATTGAATCCAAAGGAGTCCAGAGCTATACTGAAATCACCAGAACCATCTCTAAACTCTACATCTCTTGTTCTGTGATTTATTACCATTCATTTCGAGCAGTGTGTGTTATCTGCTATATCTAACACATACACTGTCTCCTGTACTCAAACTGAAGGATCTGTAAATCCTTACAAAACTCTTTCATTCTTTCTTTCCCACGAAGAACTGTGGTAGAGGTCGTGTGTGACCTGGACAGCTGGTTGCTGTTGTACTGTTTCCCACGAAGAACAGTGGTAGAGGTCTTGGACCTGGACAGTTGTAAACTGTTGAACCCCGATCCAGGGTGTGGATCATTTTTTATATAAACTTTTGAGAGGACTAAGTCTCGGCTTGAGACTGAACCTCTTGGTTACATTGTTGTGCCATCTATTTCAAAGTTTTATTCCGCTGCTAATCACTTTAAAACCAATACTGTTTTTAAAGTTACTTTGATAATTAAATTAGCAAGTGTTTATGTTAAGTGTAGATTAGTAAGTTAGTTTCAAAAGATAATCACACACTCCTGTGTTGATTAACTGGGAATTAATCAATCCCTTGAGAACCTAACAGAATCTCTACATTAATATAAATTCACTACAGTTTAATTTATTATTTTATTTGGGGGTCTTTAAGACACTGTTTTTAAATATAGAAATTTTAATTGGTACTCAATTCACCCCCCTCTTGAGTAAACCACTCCGACCAACACTTGGTATCAAAGGTTGAAAATACTTTCTAAAAGTACTCTGCTTTTGAACTGTGATTTTAGTTGTATTTTAAAGTTCTTAAAATTTCTGTTATTTCTAAATTTTTATCTCTTTAAAATTTTCTCATCATGGACAATAGACTTGAGGGTGCTGCTACTAACCGGCCACCTTTCTTCAATGGAACTAATTATGCTCAGTGGAAACTGAAAATGAAAATCCATCTAGAAAGCATAGGTTTTGATATTTGGACTGCTATTGAATCAGAATACAAAATTCCTACTACTGCTAGATCTACTTGGGATGAACCTACAAAGACTGCCTACAATAACAACTGTAAAGCTATGAATGCCTTATACTGTGCTCTAGGAGATGAAGAGTTTAATAGAATTTCTGCATGTAAAACTGCATATGAAATTTGGGATACCTTAGCTGTTTCTCATGAAGGAACAACTAATGTTAAAGAAATGAGATTGAACACCTATACTATCAAGTATGATAATTTTAAAATGAAGCCTGACGAACCCATTTCTGACATGTATCTCAGGTTCAACGAAATTGTCAATACAATGATCTCACTGGGAAAGGATGTCTCATCGAAGGAACAAATTATGAGAATTCTGAGATGTCTACCTGATAGATGGAGAGGCACGTCTGTCTCAATCAGAGAATCATGTGACATAGCTGCTCTACCTGTCAAGGAACTAATTGGGAAGCTGATGATGTATGAAGAAGAGCTTAAAGTGAACAAAGAGGAAGACAATGAACCTGCAAGAAAGTCTGTTGCTTTCAAATCCTCAACCTCAAAGAATAAGGACAAGGAAAAGCTTCAAGCTGTAGTTGAAAGTTCAAGCTGTGAAGACAGTGGAAGTGATTCTGACAGTGATGCTGAGATGGCTCACATTGCTAGAAGATTTAAGAAATTCTATAGGAAAAAGAAGTTCTTCAGAAAAACAAATTATAAGGGTAAGTATGATCACCAAGGCAAATGGAAAAGGGACTGGAAGAAGAATGACAAGTCAGATGATGTTGTCTGCTATGAGTGCAAGAGAAAAAAACACATTAAAGCCGACTGTCCAAAGATGAAATATAAAAAGAAATATGAATATAAGGACAATAAGTTTAAGAAAGCTATGAAGGCTACTTGGAGTGCTTCAGAAGACAGCACAAGTGAAGCTGAATCTTCAGACTCTGAAAGGAATCGAGCCAACATGTGCTTTATGGCAAACACTTCTGAGGTAACTGCTGAAACTCCTGCTTCAAAGTCATATTATTCTGGAGATGATTCTGAAGGTGATAACATGTCTAAATCTGAACTGTTTGAATACTGTGATATGCTGGAAGAGACATGTAATGAACTTAAGGATAAATACAAGTCATTAAAGAAACATCATGCTCTCACCACTACAGTTAAAACCGAACTCACTATTGAAAGAGAGAAAAATGCTCAACTGTTAAAAGAAAATACAGAACTGAAACTGTCAAATGAGCAACTTAGAAAAGACTTAGAGAAGTTCACCAATGGCAAGAATACTCTAACACAGATGCTAGGAAAGCAAGTAGCACCTAAATATACTACTGGTATAGGATACCAACCTGGACAAAGGAAAATTGCTAAAACTAGATTCATTTCTAAATCTGGACAGAATGAAGGTAATTCTGGAACTTCATATGCTTCAACCAGTTATATACATAGCTATGGATCTAATAAAGTTTATCTTTCAAAGCATGTCAATTCTACAAATTATATGAGATCCATTAGACAGATATGGGTACCTAAAGTGTTATTGGCTAACTTGTCTGGACCCAAGAAGATCTGGGTACCAAAATCATCTCCCATCTAAATCTGTTTTGTAGGGAACTTGCTTAAAGAGCTCCTGTAAAGAGACATGGTATTTGGACAGTGGATGTTCAAGACATATGTCAGGAGACTTCTCTTGTTTCAAGAGTTTAATAAAAGTTGATGGAGGCTTTGTCACCTTTGGTGATAACTCAAAAGGGAAAATCATCGGCCTAGGCCAGATTGGTAACACTGATTCAATTTTGATTTCTAAAGTTTTATTTGTTGATGGCCTTAAATACAATTTATTAAGTATTTCTCAGTTATGTGATGATGGTTTTCATGTTAAATTTGAAAATGATTCTTGCAAAGTTTTTGATTCTAAGAATGTTTTGGTATTTTCTGCCTTAAGAAATGAAAATGTTTATGCTGTTAATCTGAATTCTTTAGCTAAGCAGAATATTAATTGTTTGAATGCTTTTCATAAAGAATCTTGGCTATGGCACAGAAGATTAGGACATTGCAACATTCACTCACTTAGAAAACTTTCTAGGAAAAACCTAGTTAGAGACCTACCTAAGTTAGAATTCCCAAATGATAGAGTGTGTAACCCCTGTCAAAAGGGAAAACAACACAAAGTTTCTTTTAAATCAAAGAAAGAAGTTTCAACTTCTCAACCACTTGAATTGGTTCACATGGATTTGTTTGGACCATCAAGAGTTTCTAGTTTAAATGGGAAGCACTATGTTTATGTTCTTGTAGATGACTTTTCTAGATATACTTGGGTATATTTTCTAGCTCACAAAAGTGAAGCTTGTTCTTACTTTGTTAAATACTCCAAGTCTGTAGAAAATCTTAGTGGACTCAAGATTAAGACCCTGAGAAGTGATCATGGTCGTGAGTTTGAAAATCAAGATTTTGAATCTTATTGCTCACACAATGGCTATACTCATAACTTCTCTGCCCCTAGAACACCCCAACAGAATGGTGTAGTAGAAAGAAGAAACCGAACTCTTCAAGAAATTGCTAGAACCATGCTCAATGAATATGACCTGCCTATTTATTTTTGGGCTGAAGCTGTAAATACAGCTTGTTATGTTGTTAATAGAGTCTTGATTAGACCTGTTCTTAAGAAAACCCCTTATGAATTGTGGAACAATAGAAAGCCTAAGGTTAATTACTTTAAAGTTTTTGGTTGCAAAGTATTTATTCTGAATACTAAAGATAATCTGGATAAGTTTGCTTCCAAAAGTGACGAAGGAATTTTTCTGGGTTACTCTATTTCAAGTAAAGCCTATAGAGTATTCAATAAGAAAACCAAATGTGTGGAAGAATCTGTTCACATCAAGTTTGATGAAACTGATCCACATGAGCATAAAACCTCTCTTGAAAACTTTGAAGAAGACTTATCTATTCTGGACCTTAATGATAAATCTAAAGAACCTGTTATAAAAGTATCCAGTTCTGGACTTTCTCCAGAATCTGCTTCTGTTGAACCCGAACCTATAGATGAACCTGAAATTTCTAGTCCAACCTTTACTAGATCAACGAGGATTCTAAAGAATCATCCTTTAGAAGCTGTTGTTGGTAATCTGGATAGAGGAACACAAACTAGAGCTTCTCTAAGAAACCAGGTTGAACATCAAGCCTTTCTTTCACAGTCAGAACCTAAAAATATCAATGATGCTATCAATGATGAATTTTGGGTAATGGCTATGCAAGAAGAATTAAATCAGTTTGAAAGAAACAAAGTCTGGGAATTAGTTGACAGACCTAAGGACACTTTGACAATAGGCACAAAATGGGTGTTTAGAAATAAAGTAGATGAATCTGGAAATATAGTTAGAAATAAAGCTAGACTAGTTGCACAAGGATATAGTCAAGAAGAAGGCATAGACTATGAGGAAACTTTTGCACCTGTAGCTAGACTAGAAGCCATTAGGATCTTACTTGCATATGCTGCACATCTGGATTTCAAGTTATATCAAATGGATGTAAAAAGTGCATTTCTAAACGGTTTTATAATTGAAGATGTTTTTGTAGAACAACCACCTGGATTTGCTAACCCCCATTTTCCAAATCAAGTTTTTAAACTTTCTAAAGCCTTGTATGGTTTAAAACAAGCACCAAGAGCTTGGTATGATAGACTTAGAAATTTCCTTATTTCAAAAGGTTTTACTAAAGGGATTGCTGATCCAACTCTTTTCATTAAAAGAATTTCTAAAGATGTTTTAGTTGTACAAATATATGTTGATGATATTATTTTTGGATCTTCTAAACACTCTTTATGTACTGATTTTTCAAAAAGTATGCAAAATGAATTTGAAATGAGCTTAATGGGAGAGCTTAAGTACTTTCTTGGATTTCAATTATTTCAAAATGAAAATGGTATTATTTTGAATCAAAGTAAATATACAAAGGATCTTTTAAAACGTTTTGGTCTGGATAGTATCAAGGAAAGTGAAACTCCTATGAGTACTACCTGTAAATTGGACACAGATGAAACTGGGAAACCAGTTGATCAAACAAATTACAGAGGTATGATTGGTAGTTTACTTTATCTTACTGCTAGTCGACCTGATATTATGTTTAGTGTGTGTATGTGTGCTAGATTTCAAGCTAACCCAAAAGAATCTCATTTGCTTGCTGTTAAAAGAATTTTTAAATATCTCAAACACACGGTTAACTTAGGTTTGTTTTACCCAAAAGGACAATCCTTTGAGTTAATGAGTTATTCAGATGCTGACTTTGCTGGTTGTAAGCTAGATAGAAAAAGCACATCAGGAACATGTCATTTGCTTGGAAAATCCTTAGTTTCCTGGTGTAGTAAGAAACAGAACTCGGTTGCATTATCTACTGCTGAAGCAGAATATATAGCTGCTGGTAGTTGCTGTGCACAAATTCTGTGGATGAAACACACTCTTTTGGACTATGGATACGTTTTTAAACATGTTTCAATCAACTGTGATAACACCAGTGCAATAAACATCTCTAAGAATCCTGTATCTCACTCTAGAACCAAACACATAGATGTAAGACACCATTTCCTAAGAGATCACTATCAAAAAGGTGATATTTCTCTTGAATTTATTGGCACTGAACATCAATTGGCTGATATTTTCACTAAACCTTTAAGTTCGGATAGGCTAAGTTTCATAAGACATGAACTGGGAATGTTTAATCACAACCGGTGTGAAAATTCTCACCGATGTGAAAATCCTCACTGATGTGAAATTCTCACCGATGTGAAAATCCTCACTGATGTGAAAATTCTCACCGATGTGAAAATCCTCACTGATGTGAAAATCCTCACTGATGTGAAAATTCTCACCGATGTGAAAATCCTCACTGATGTGAAAATTCTCATCGATGTGAAAATTCCCACCGATGTAAGTTTCTCACCGACGTAGAAATTCTCACCGATGTACAACACTCACCGATTTGTTTTTCTCACCGATGATTAACTCACACCGATGCAAAGTTTAAAGCTTCTGTCTGCCGCCAAGAATACGAATCGTTTTATTTTATTTTATTACTCTATTTTAATCGTTTATTTGGAATTCCTAAATGATAAAACTAAGTCTAAGCCACTTCTTACCTCACCGAGCTCAAAATCTCTCACCTTCGAACCTTAGCATCCAAATCGACCAAGAACCCTAAACCCGCGATGGCAAAAACCAAGCTTCCTATCGTTAGAGATGAAAGTGCAGAACCAAATGCCAAGAAGCAGAAGACACAGCTTAAAGCCAGTGTTAGTGAAGTCAAAACTAGATCGGGAAGGCGACCAGTGAATCCTCACTTGCAGAATAGAGATATAGTAATCGAGAAGGAACTGTGCGTGGAATGGCTACTGCCTAGAAAATCCTTAGTGCTCGAGATTCTGGAAGATCAGAAATGGGTGGATTGTTTCTCGAATAACAATGGCCCATACTATCCGAAATTGGTAAAGCAGTTCTATGAGTCTGTAACCTTTGAGAAATCTGAGAATGAGAATCGGGTAAGCTCTTTTGTAAATGGAAAAGAGATGTCTTTTTCTTCAGTAGAGTGGGCTGAGAGTTTAAAAGTACCACATGAAGGTGTCTCTGGGTATGTGTCAAGAGCAATGCCACCTAGTAGTGACATTTTTGATTATGAGACCGCCTTACAAGAGCTGAATGGGAATGGAAATCAAAGGCAAGTGGTAGCTGCTGAAATGGATGGAGAGAATCGACTTCTTTTCAAATTTGTTCAGCATGTGTTGATACCGAGGAGAGGAGATTTTGCAAATCTGAGATATCAAGATATCTATCTTCTTCATTTGCTAAGACATGGTGTAAAAGTCAATCTGTGCAGATTGTTGATGCTTCAAATGGAAGACATGATTAGACCAAAGTCAAAGACCAATGCCTTGTTCTTTGCCAAGCTGATTTCAGTGATGATAAAAGTGAAAGAAATAGCTGAGTCTCAGGATGAGACAGTTGTAGTCAAGAACAATTTCTGCATCACCTCGACTGTTTGCAAGTATATGAAAATTAACTGGAACCCATGGAAGGGAGAATGGGTCAGTGATGATCAGAAAATCTATGATAGGTTTAATCCTGTGGATTATCCCTCAAGACCAAAGGATATGAGAGATCCGAGTCTAAGACCTGATGAAGAGGAACCTGCTTATAGTGATGAGACAGAAGAAGAAGAAGAAGAAGAAACTCCTATGGATGTTGGAGGAGATCCAGACTTGCCCCCAAGTCCTGTTGCAGAACTGGTTTATTCTAGGAAGGGAAAAGTAGAGGAAGTTTTGCCTACTTATGAGGAAGACCAGTCTGTACCTCACCAAGAAGAAGAGGAAAAGGAGAATGCAGTTGAATCGCCTGCTTCTGGTAGGTTAAGTATGAGTCCCTTAATTGGAAACTCAGCTATACCTGCTGCTGAAGAAGAAAGAGATAGAGAAGAAGCTGTACCTGTATCAGAAGATCTTCTAAATGCTGCTCCTGTAGAACTTGTGGTAGAAGATTCTGATGAAGAACGGCCAGCAGAAAAGGCAGTTGTGATACATGAGAATGCACCCATTGAGGGGGAGCATCGGTCTGTGCTTGGGAATGTAACAGTAGCTGTTGAGATTGGAGACTGGGTAGAAGACCCAGGGTTTATAGTCTGTGGATTAGATTATCCAGATTCTGACAATGAGATGTCTGTGGATAGACCAAAGACCAATTATGATCTTGCTGCTGAGTTGTTGCCAGACGATGTGGTCAGATTTCATGATTTGACTAAGCTGAAAGAGGACCTCAAATCCAGTTTTGTTGAAGAAGTAAAGCTAATGGAAACCTCTCTTGCATCCTCAATTAATTCAATAATGACTACTTCGGTAGTTAATTTGGCCTCAGCAAGGGGATCTGCTGCAGTTGTCTCAAGTGATTTTGTCTCCAAATCAGATCTTGAATCCATGAAGGATGAGATAAAAGAATCATTCAGTGCTTCAGTTGCTGAGATGAAGGAAAGCTTTTATGAAGAAATGAAAGTGCTAGAGAGATCCTTCGAGCTATCTCTGGCTTGTAATTTATCTTCCTTTATGTCTGAGCTTATGGAAGAAGTGAAAGAATGCCAGACTCAGTCTTCAAGAATCGAAGCTGATCTGGAAGCTCTCAAGACATCAGTGGTTGCTTTGGATTCCTATATGAGCTCCAAGTCTCAAGCTGACAAGGATCTAGCCTATGTGAAGAGTGTAGTTAGCCAGTTTGTCTCAGTGTTTGAAAGTTTCAAAACCTCAGTGAAGGATCATGTTCAATTACAAGACTCTCAAGTTCAAAGCCTAATCAGTGGTTTGTCAAAGAGTTTTAAAGAAACTGTTTCTTTCTCTCTTGGCCCTCTCACATCCAAACCATCAGTTGATATGAACTCAGTTCGAGCAATATTGAAGGAGGAGATTGGTTCTATTCCTACCAGTGGCTCTGGGGACTCATCAGAGTTAAGCCGAGTGGTGCTTTCTACAAGGGATTCTGCCAGAGAAATCATGAAGATAGTTCAAGATTTTATGAGAGAAGCCTCTGCCTCTCAAGAAGCCATAAAAAGCAAAGTGGACTACTATTTCTCCAAGATCTTCACCAAGCATCAACTCGAACACCACTTCAAGCTAATGTTGGAACACATGAAGCTCCCTCCAGTCACTCAAGCCTTCAAAGAACAAGTGAGCAAGCTCAGAGAATTGACTCCTGCCTTAGAGAAATTCATGGAGAACAAAGATGATTTCCTCTCTGCTATGGAAAGAGGAGGAGGAATTATTATGGATTTCAGAAATCTGCTGCTGCCCTTCTTGCATGTTGATGCTAGACCAGTCATCATCCCTCCTGCTTTGCCTGCTTCTGCCTCAGCTGCTCCCTCAGTCCAGCTGACTCCTGCTCAAGCCATTCAAAGCCTCAAACCAATGATCACCCAAAAATCTTCAACCTACAAGCCTGACTCTGTGTCAGTGGCCCAGCCTCCTTTAATCTTTTCTGGCATTCCCAAACCTTCACCTGAATCCTCACCACCCGAGCATCCTTCTGATCCTAAAGGAAAATCTCACATTGCAGATGCGGAGTGAACCAGTGGCCAAGCTTTTTGATAGGAATTCCTGTGTAATCTGTATTTGTTGTACTTTTTGACTAACTATAATACAGACCACTTTTTACTTCTCTTTGTTTTATTTCTCTCCTCTATATATATCTATATATATGCTTTCCCCATTTTTGATTATCACAAAGGGGGAGAACAATAAGAGAGGGGGAGAAACTTTTTATACGAGAATGAGAACTAAATGAGAAATATTTTCCATGGAGAAAAATAAGGCATATGGGGAAACACATTATCCTTTGTTTTGTTTCCATTCTTATCTCTAATACCTTATGTCTATATAGTACCTTATTATTTTTTTTACCTCTGATAACTTATGTCTATATCATACTATTTCTATTATCTCTGATGCTGTTTTCTCTGAGAAAATTGAATTCAATATTATACTCTTTACTATTATATTTTCACTATGTTAAATGCCAATATCATAAATTGTGATTATCAAAAAGGGGGAGATTGTTGACCTCACCTGTTTTGATAATCTCAATCATGTATTTATTTGTGTTGAAAATCCCAATTATGTCTTCATCCTCTATGATATTGTTAAGTATTGTTGATCTATACTTTAATTCTTTCCAATCTGTGATCAATCCAATAACATCTTTTTTAAATAGTCTTTGGAAATTGATTCAAACACAATCGGATGTGTTCTGCCTAAAACAGATAAGTAATCTGCCTATAGCTACTGATAAAGAGCTACCGGTAACCAGTCTACCGATAGACTTAGTCTACCGACAGACAGCTACCGATAGACTTAACACAGAGTTACCGATGTACTTATAAATACAGCTACCGATACAAACGTAGAGCTACCGGTGTAAGTAAAAATAGCTACCGATGGAATAAGTCACCGATGGACGAAGCTACCGATAGACTCGCAGCCACCGACGCATGGAGCTACCGATGCATGTACCTACCGACGCATGGAGCTACCGATGCATGTACCTACCGACGCATGGAGCTACCGATGCATGTACCTGCCGACGCATGGAGCTACCGATGCATGTACCTACCGACGCATGGAGCTACCGATGCATGTACCAACCGACGCATAGAGCCACCGATAGAGTCAAAGTAACTAATGACATCAAGCTACCGATGTTCAAGCTACCGATGTTCAAGCTACCGATGCTGATTACCTACCGATCACTCAACTCACTGTTTGAATTTCTTTATTTCCTATATTTAATCTATCTAACGGTCATATCATACATTTTAATGATTTGTCAAATATCTGATAAAGGTTGTCGGATGTCAGGAACCCGTACCTCGTACCTGCTGAAAAGAAATCTTTTCTGTCCCCTGATGGGAGATAAATACGAGAAGACTACATACCAGAAACATAGGAGATGCGAACGCGAACGTGTAAAGAAAACAAGAAGTGAACCAGAAAAGTGCGGTGCATCCATTATACCAAAAGCGACACAAGCACAAGAGGAACACAGAGAATCTCACAGAAAATCAAGCATACTCGAGGAGTGTTCTGTGCTTACAAGAAGAACTTCATCGACTACATTCTCACCACCTGTGAACCTGGAGCATACGACACTCTGTTTCTCAACAGAAACAAGAAGAGGACTCAGACTCACTTCTAATTGAATCCAAAGGAGTCCAGAGCTATACTGAAATCACCAGAACCATCTCTAAACTCTACATCTCTTGTTCTGTGATTTATTACCATTCATTTCGAGCAGTGTGTGTTATCTGCTATATCTAACACATACACTGTCTCCTGTACTCAAACTGAAGGATCTGTAAATCCTTACAAAACTCTTTCATTCTTTCTTTCCCACGAAGAACTGTGGTAGAGGTCGTGTGTGACCTGGACAGCTGGTTGCTGTTGTACTGTTTCCCACGAAGAACAGTGGTAGAGGTCTTGGACCTGGACAGTTGTAAACTGTTGAACCCCGATCCAGGGTGTGGATCATTTTTTATATAAACTTTTGAGAGGACTAAGTCTCGGCTTGAGACTGAACCTCTTGGTTACATTGTTGTGCCATCTATTTCAAAGTTTTATTCCGCTGCTAATCACTTTAAAACCAATACTGTTTTTAAAGTTACTTTGATAATTAAATTAGCAAGTGTTTATGTTAAGTGTAGATTAGTAAGTTAGTTTCAAAAGATAATCACACACTCCTGTGTTGATTAACTGGGAATTAATCAATCCCTTGAGAACCTAACAGAATCTCTACATTAATATAAATTCACTACAGTTTAATTTATTATTTTATTTGGGGGTCTTTAAGACACTGTTTTTAAATATAGAAATTTTAATTGGTACTCAATTCACCCCCCTCTTGAGTAAACCACTCCGACCAACAGAATATATTCCAAAAGTCCAATAATGACGTAACCTCTATAAATGATAAAAAAAATACTTTTCATAAATCCATTAATCATTTACAACGTAATCAACGATATCCAATTTAATTTATTCACATAAAACATCTCTTTATCCAAACAATATTTTCTCAATATATGAAACATATTAAGGGCTAACTTACCTCAATCCATATCCCACAAAATCACTTTTTTTCCTTGAGTACCGTTTAACACATTTTGGAAAATTGTTTTCAAAAAACATATACTGAACAATACGTGTACATTTCATGATTTATGTAAGATAATTATTGAATTCCAATACACAAACACTTCCATTATTCCACCACACCCTTAATCCATTAACCAGTTTTAATTATTTTATTCATTATATACACAATTATCTTATACATTATAATTTTCAATGGAAGCTTTGGTTCATCCTTGTACCGATAGAATTTAAAACGTGATTTTATTATTCTAGAATCTATGTAGAGTTGTAAAATTACATGAAATTCAACTAAATTATGAACAATAATATTTTCATAGGGCTCATTCATACAAAATAAAACATATAATTTCCAACCAAGGAGAGTAGGATAATTGTTCCATAATTATAATGATCAACTCCATCCATTATGATTGCACAATATTTCAATTTTTTTACTTTTATTTTAGATATTGTTTGGGATTATCATCTATATTTTATCTTGTATTGCAGAATTTATTCACAAAATTCATTAACTCCTTTCACTTGAAACACTGGCATTTGGGTGGGGCATTAGTTTGAATCCTATTATCCTTTAATTTATTAACTATATGATTTGTCCTATTTTTATATTTATGAAAAATTTAACCCAAACTTTAATATTTAAACCACCAACCTGTTCCATTAATTCAATTACCTTTATGATTATTTCCCAATTTTAGGCATACATATGTCTAGAATTTCATTCCACCACTTGAGTCTTCATGAGAGTCGATATTACTTTTCTTTTAGAAACTAGATGAATGACGAGAATATCCAATATCCATTTCTAAATTAGTACACACCACATGAATTATATATAGCTACTAAAGTCTCTTATATTCAAGTCCTTTATAATACTTGGTTTTAGGCCCCCAAATAATCATTCAATTTTTATTTCAATGAATATGATTGAACCAAAATCTTACCTTGAGAGTATTGTAAAATTACCTTCAAAGTTACAAATGGATTCATAACCATTTATTTAAGCTCAATGAATTTATTATCCATATCTATTCATATAATTTGAGAGAATAAATTACTTAAAAAATGATCTTTAACTCTTCCCATTATATAGATTCAATTTTTTATTGTTCCCTTGTGTTCTTAATAAAATTCCACCACTGATCTGCATTAGATTCCAAATTATAAACTTCCTAAATGTCTTTTTCATGCCCTAATCAAGAGGAAAATCATTACATTTTACACTTATATTTCATTAACATGATTCCTTTTTTAGTGAAGTCGTGTTTTGGTCAATGAACAAAACACTAAATTTTTATTGAAAAGAAAATGAATTACACAAGTCTGAAATAGGGAATTTTTCTAACATCCCTAACATAGAGCGGGATTAACTTAGGGGGGAGACAATCACTCCAATGCATCTCGTGAGTAACACCTATGTTAACAAGACCATCAGAAATATTGTTATCTTCACGACACATATGGGTATTGATGACATTGATCTCTGAAAGAAAGTCAAGGAAATCAATCCACCACGAGGTGAGCGTTTAATCCAAGTGCGTGGTACCATTCCAAATGGCCTGAATAATAGTATTAGAGTCACTCTTTATCCAGATATTTCTCCAATTATGAAGCCTAGAAAAAAAAGTCACGTGAATAACACTCATCATCTCATCTTCCAGTGATGATGTAGTACCACAAGATCCATAAAAGCATCCAAGCGTCTGGTCGAGGTGATTTCTGAAGATGGACCCACAACCTGCTGGGCCAGGGTTTCCATTGGAGGCACCATCCACATTGACTTTAATCCATCCTAGAGGAGGGGGTCACCAAAATAATTCCAGGGAATGCTTCAGACGAGGGTATTTTTCATCCTCCCCAATGCATTTGAGAATCCCAAAGTCACGAACAGAGTTGTTGCAATGATCGTTTTGAATTGAAGCGGCCTCACGAATGCCCTTGAGGATTCTGGTTTTCCCTGCATTAATCTTGAATGAGATATTACAAAAAATACAATCATTTCTATTATACCAGATTACATGCAGAAGTTCTGCAACCGCTGTGGTGAAGAGATTTTAGATTTGCTGTGAATCAGCAACTTCCAAAAAATGTTGAATGTGCAAGATAATGGAACTACAAACCAACCATCTGCACTCAAATATGTCAAAGATATAATGCCAATGTGTGGTTTCCATGTCACAAGAAAGAAAGTGGTGGTTCACATCCTCTCTATGTTGATTACACATGTTACATTTGGAGCAAAGATTAATCCCAAATAATTGAAGGCAGGTACATGTAGGGATTCTTTTATGAGCAATCCGCCAAACTACCATAAATATCGATGGTTTTAAATAGGCTTTGTTGAATCTTTTTATCCAGGAAAAATTGTTCTTTCCATTTTTGAAGAAGTGATTATAAAAACTTTTAGAATTTAGGATTCCATTACGCACCGGTTCCCAAATAATATAATCATTCATGTTAGTGAAAGGATAGTTGTCAACAATCTGGCTGACATTCTTAGGAAGACAGGAATTCTTCATTTGAAAAACATTTTTAATGGTATCTTTAATGTGTGGAGGGGGCTGGTTATTGTCAACCAAAGAGATCAAGGGTGAACCAGTCCTGTTATCAAACCAAAAATTAAGATCTGAGTTCCTATTTACCATCCATCTAGAGTTGTTCATAATTGATGTGAAAGTGTTTTTAATGGAAGTCCATATAGAGGATGTAAGAAAGTGCGCATGATTGTTTTTAAGATTATGAAAAAATCAGGCCTTAATAAACTCCCTGGAGGGAGAGTTGTTATGAATGAGGTTTCATGTGAGTTTAGCTTGAAGAGTTTCATTAAAATAGGAAAGGCTTTTAATTCCAATACCACCTTTGTCAATAGGTTTATGAAAATTAGGCCAAGGAACTGTAACCAATTTTCTCTCCAAGGTACTCCCCATCCAAACAGAGTTCGTAATAGCCACATTGATATGCTTAATAAGACACTTCAACCATTTATAAATCATCATAGGCTAAATTAGTTTGAAGACAATGGTTGATTTAACAAGGCAAATTCTCCCAGCCATCGAAAGATTTTTAGCTTTCCAAGAGGAATGAAGATGAAGAGTTTGGTCCGTGATGGGGGAGAAGTAAGTAGTCATTGGTCTACCCCAAAAAATGGGGACACCAAGGTAAGAAAAAGGATGAGTGCCCTTATTAACCCCTAAAATATTGGTGATATACCAAGACATATACATAGAAATATCTTTAGGGATAAATATATAGTTTTATCAATCTAGTTTCCAATTTTTATGTAACCTTTCCTTAGATACCAACTATAGTGACCCAGGCCTCTCACACAAGGATGTTACATTAGTGTAGATGAATACTCAACACATTATAACATTAAATTCTTTGGGAATATAATAGTTTAGTGTATTTTGAATCTAGGAACAAATTATTCTTAATTGGTGGAAGATCTTCATTTTTTCCCAAAAATATCTGCTAATTTAGTAATCCTAATTAAAACCTCTTTTCGTAACCATAGAAAATGAAATAGAAGAAAGGGAGATATGAGATGCTCAGTAAGGGTAAATAAATGAGATACAAAATAATAATATTAATATGAGGGTATGAGAACATGATAATAACATGATATGATCATACCCTGTATATCAAAGATAATAATATTTAGTCATGAAATAAATATTAGAAGTCATTAGACATTAATTATCATGTACTCAAAGATAATAATCCATGTGATCATATCATTTGTTTAAGACATAAAATTGTGAAAAAAACATAAACATATACAATGATTTTCGTATTAGTCAATGATAAATACCAAGGATATCTTATTTTAATGGGTTGACTCACCAAACCATCTTATTAGTCATGGTTTACTCCCAATTCCATCTTAGTGGACAAATTTTGTTATTTAACTGGGTTCACTCCCAATTCCATCCATCTATATCCCATGAGATAAAAATCTTTTCTCAATTATTAGAGTGTTATTTGGGCACACCCATCATGTAAGCTATAATCAGACCGCCTTGAGCTTTATGGTCTACCCTAATATATAAAATGTAATGAGATTACCCAGTTCTATCTGTTCCACCCCATTGTATGATCTGTAACCAACTTACCTGACAATATCTATTCCACCCATCATATAATCTGTTACTATATTACCCAACATAGTTTGGAATGTCACATTGTATAATATGTGACAAGATTACCCGATTCTATATAAGACTTCCTATTATATTATCTATAATGGGATTACCTAGTATTATATGGGCCAACCCATCATATAAGAAATAATGGGCTTACCAAGCACTATCTGGGCTGACCCATCGTATATTCTACAACAAGATGAATCGAAAATATTTTGGCCACCCGATCATATACAATATGTCCCACAACTAAAATACGAATAAAATAAAAAGAATTTTCACATCATCTTAAAAAACTAAAAAATAATTATTCTTTCATAACATAAGTAAACTATGTAAAAGAAATTAGTTTCACGTCAATCTCTTTGAAACATGATTATCTAGTGGAAAATAAACAGGTTTGATAAAATATTCCATCAAAACATCAACCATTTATAGAAATAATATAAATTTTACCCTCAGATTACATCCACCATAAGGCTTATTTAACACCGACGTATGTCATCTTAGATGGAAAATAATTTTGAAAGGATCATTTAAAACATTTATTTTGTAAATTGTACTTTCCTCTTTAAAAAATTCATTATAAAATATAAAACATTTCGAAAAACTTTTTCATTGAAAATAACCATAGAAAATTATAATGGAAGTTTTGAAAATTATTTAACAAACTTTTTAAAACATAAAATAATTTAAATAATATTTACCTTGAAAATTATTTTAAAATATCATTTAAAATTCTTAAAAATATTTTTTATATTTTTTAAAAAATAAAGTAGATTTCTAATCGAGGAGAGAAAAGAAGTCTAATTTTCTTAATTTTTTTTTGTAATAATCTTATGTACAAAACAGTGGAAAGATGGTTCCATTACATTAAGATATAGTGAATAACCATAGTGTAATAAAATTCATAATAATTATTTAGAGGGTGATAATCATGTTTCTGCATTGGAGACTTGATCATAAATAGTCCTGATAAATGGTTAGATTGTAGCATAAAACTCTTACCACTTTTGTAACAATGAATCCAAAGACCCATAAAGGGATAAAATAAAACGAAACATAAAATATCATTTGTATTAATAAATTCAGGATATTACATATCAAATCTATTGTATATACAACTCATGAAAAAATAAATGTTCATAATTTAACAAACGTCTCAATGAAGGAAAATGAGAAAAATATATATTTATTATTTGGAAATGTTTGAACCGTAAAACCCATGAAAGAGAGATAATAAAATAGACATGTAAATACCAATAAATTTTAGTAGAATCATCATAAAATAAATTCATATGAATTATATATACAACATAGAAGAAACAGGTGGTGAAGATATTATGTGTCTCATGAAAATAAAAATCGATATGGAAACCCCTTATCTTAGGTCTTCACTTCCATTATACACATTTATAAATCTTATATAATAAAATTTTCTATCATTAAATTATTACCTACTTCAGTAGTTTCACCCTAAAAATTTCATTTCATATCATAAAACCGATGACGATACTTTTGTTTCATCACCTCTTCCCATTTCCAATTTTATTCTTCAAACTTATGGTTCTTCCACTATACTGTATCCAGGTGACGTGAATTTTTTCATAGAATTTTTTATAAATTATCTAAGGTCTTTACCACTACACTTTTAATGAATGATACTTCTCTACAGGTACCACCTTTTGATTCAGTACATGTGGTGGTTCTAGTATGTACTTCCTTAAAATGGATTCATGGAACACCTCATATGATTTAGATAGGTTAGGTGTGAGTGATAGTTAATAAAACATACCTTGGATGATATCAAAGATTAAAATGGGATTTATGTATATAGTAATAAAAACTTTCATCTTCCCAAACCTCATGAAATTTTTTATGATTATATATGAGGGTACAATTTCTCTCCAACCTCAAACTCTATGTCCCATTGACAAATGTTTGCATATCCTTAATGTCAAAATTACATATATTTTATACAATTATGAATGATTTTAATCTTCCCTACCATATCTTTGATTATATCATGTCC
The DNA here is from genome assembly GCA_963277665.1 of Viscum album. Classification (NCBI taxonomy): domain Eukaryota; kingdom Viridiplantae; phylum Streptophyta; class Magnoliopsida; order Santalales; family Viscaceae; genus Viscum; species Viscum album. The sequence goes on along the minus strand of OY728132.1, from coordinate 1,840,566,078 downwards.
CATAATCTTCCAAGATTCATATTCATACCATCATGTTAGAGTTCGAAAGCTCTTCTGATACAGAGCCATAAAAGGTTACATTCAATTGATAATATGAAAAATATTTTTATATGATAACTTTAGTAGGGGAAAATTATGATCCAAATATCCTTATATATATTTTTAAAAATATATCATCATATCCTCTTGTATTTTAGCACTTCATTCAGAATGACCATCCATTTTAGTTTTACAAGCTGTGCTGAAATGCAACTCTATATACAATGCTTACTGAAGGATTGTTTAGAACCTAAAGGAAAAACTCAGATCTTGTCCAAAAACAATAGAGAGTGGAACTCCATGCAGCCTTAACACTCATTTTATGTATATAATGATGCGTTGTTCAATATTTAAATCTTACTTGATAATAAGGATATTTTATGACTGTGTAAGGCAATCAACAACCACCCAATAAGAATTCTTTCCTTTCGATGTCCCAAAGATTCCTATGAAAAAATTCGTAGTTATCTTTTACTGTCTCTATACTGGTATGGGAACTGGATTAATTGTACCCTTATACTTATATTATTCATTTCTTAGTTATTGGAATAACAAGCATCAATGTGAACATTCTATAACCACTCTCTTCTTGTTATCTCATTAGATGTGTTGCTTTAGATCTCTATACATCTTATTACATCTTAGATGAATATATATGGATGAGCATGAAAAACATCTAGAAGTACCCTATTCAATTTTGATTTTTGTGGGATAGATATCTTGATTCTAAACCTTATAAATCTATTTTTAGAAAAGTTAAATTTTTGAATATTCCCTACTTTTATTGTATCGCCCCATCAACTTTTTGGGCCTCCAAGATCCTATCAATAATGGATGGTTGAAAAGTTATTTTTATAAAGGTAGGAATAATATAATTTTATTATTCCCATTTATATCCTTTTCCTATCTAATAAGATTATATATCTTTATTTATTTGTTATGGAAATGGTTTTAAGATACTTCCTACTTAGTGCATTTTCAATATTGTTTTCATTCTCAGAATGTGAATTGATTGAAAAATAATAATCTTTGATCCACTCTAACCATGTCTATTGGTGGTTATTGAGATAATTTTATGTAATATATATCTGAGTATTTTATAATCTATATATATATGTCACACTTCTCCCTGAATAAATAATTACTCTAAATATTTAATGTGAATATCACTTCTAAAAATTCTAGATCATGGGTTGGATACTTCTACTCAATGATATTTAATTAGAGGGAAGTATATGTAATCACTTTTTCATATTTTATGGGTACACTACCCATACCCTTTCTGAATGAACCACTATGGATCTTAGATCCTTCCCCAGTAGTAGGAAATGTGATAATAAGCTTAATGGTTTTCATTCTTTTTAACTCATTAAATTTTCCCCAAATTAATAAATCTTGAAAAAAATACTCTATTATATGATAGCGTGGCTAGTGGGACTGAAAATCAAGATAAATGTCTCAAAAATCGATTAATTACACAATTAATCTATGAAAACTACAAATCTCTATCATTAATGTTGATCTTGTCCATCCTTAAATTACTACTATTTTCGTTAGATCTATAAATATCCAATTTTCAGTGATAAAACGTTCCAATAATGTTACGTTCTCATGGTATAAGATTAAAAATGAACTCAACCTCTCATTTTGTAGGAATACTTGGACATTTTTTGTGGAACATATTCTCTCACAATGGAAATTTTATCAATGGTGATATTTTCCATAGTCTTAATAATTTTATCTAGAAAGAATTTCTCACAAGGAAACAATTTCTCATAAGGAAATAATATCCATTCTTGAGTTTATGACTCTAATATAGATCCATCACCCTTTACTAAAATATAAAATTATTGGATGGTTTTTGAGATATATGGTTCTTTACTTCTCCTAATGATTTATTTTGGATATGTACAAGGAAAACTATTCTATACCCATAATTGTGTTGAGTTATACTAAATCGACAATGAGAACATTTTCAGGGACATTCCCATAAACAAAAATTTGTGGTAAAATAATATGAAAACTTTTCCTCGATGATATCAAATCATTTGGGGTATTGATTTTATATTCATAGAAAACTAACTAGATATGATAATATGGAATGAATTGAAATAAAAAAATACATAAACAAATCTGGTGAAGATTTTAATTGTACTTTAGTCAACATTATTTATCTCAATGATTTCCATAGAATAATACTTTACTTATTCCCTTGGCCATGGAGATAGTTGGTTCTCATCATCCGTGTTGTCCTTAATAATAGATAATTTTCATGAATAATTCCAAATTTCCCCACATTTATGTTATAGAACTGTTAATGAGACCATATATTTAACTTAATTTTCATTTATCATGTTAAATGAATTATTCATTTCTCATTGACAATTAACTACTATATACCCTATTCATCCACATCTAAGACATCTTACAGTTCCGTCTTGACAACTCACTTGGGACATCTTTTTTGTATTTTTGATTCATAAGAAATTGAATATTCTCTTCTTTTTTAGTTTAATTACATGAATCACCCGGAGATGTCTTCCCCAAATTATTTGACATATTTAGAATTTAAACAATGTGTATTTTTTTTATCATAACTTGTGATAGATCATTTATCACAATCACAAGATGTATTACTTTTTATCCCATCATTTTAGGCTTCTTAGTTGGGTACTAATCATAATTATGATGAAATTGGTTATTAAATTGGTCGATAATATTTCCATCCATTGACTTGAATAATGGGAAAATTAGGAATGGTAAATTAAAAAATATTAAACACATAAAAAATATGAACATTCAAGGGATAAAACATAAATGACATACATTCCTTAACATAGGAGTTTCTATGTTTTGATTAAATTTATTTATAGTATGTTTTCTAATATAAAAATTTATGGTCATTTTTTATTCCCTTCATAATGGTTTGTAAAGATCTTGTGAATTTACAAATGAATATCCCTCGAGAGTGTCAAACCAATTACACAAAAACTAATCTTTTTCATGAACTGGGTGATGATAATGTTAATACCCAATGCACCCTTTTTAGGGTTATTAACCCTAAGTAAAACTATGATAGAGACACATCCATCAAAAGTATAAATACATGGATTATATTTATTAGAAACCATATAATCTATACTTCACCAAAATTTTGGGATGTATTTATTTTTTTAGTCTTATCCCTAAGAGTTTCACTAAGGTTTTATAAACATAATCCCCAATAATAATAAGACCTTCCTATGATACCGACTATGATAACCCTTATATTTTATGTTATTTATTTCATGATTTATTACCTAATGGTACACACATTAAAATACCAGAAAATTAGACTACCTAATGTCCTGGGGAAACTAGATAAATATCCGAATAACATGAAATAAGTATGTGACCACATAATTTAATTTTTTTAACAAGATCTTAAAATCCCAGTAATCTTTGAAAACTACACATGATAAAATGGGGAGGTACATAAGAAATAGGTGAGATATAATTATTAGTAATGGAATAATAAAATAATATCATGATAAGTTAATACATGAAAGAAAAGGGGAAAATAGAGGTGACATAAAAGGGTGAGAATAATAAACATGAACATCAATGAAATATGTAATATGATAACATAAAGGATAAATTTAAATGTGAAAACAACCAAAAAAATGACATTATAAGTATTATCCAAGGTTAACCACTAATAAATATTAACATAGTGTTCTAAGATAACTTCTTGTGCAGCATAAATAGTATCTCATGAGATAAAAAAATTACCCAATTCATTAGAGGTCTATATAATTATTATCCCACCTATCATATTCTTATCATGTATATGCATTTGTGTTACACATAGATAATACAATATAAGAACACCTTTAATCACTTTTAATCACACTATTAAAGAGTGTATGATACATACATATAATGCCACAATAAATCAAGGACATGTACATGTTGGTGAATACACTTGAGTGTAAATGGTATAGGTATTCACTACACAAATGTTTAGCATATAAAGTCATATGATAATTTCAATAGTATAAATGTTGTATATAACTATTCATAAACATGTATAATGTGTGTATAATGTGGTATATCATTACTTGGACATAATAAGGATAGTAAAAGATATCTATAATAACTTGTTAGACGAAAAATTGGAAATAAAATGGCATAATAAAAAAATGTTTGAATAAGGAGGGGGAGGAAATAATCCCATACCTTGAGAGGGAGCTTCTAAAAGAATGGGTGGAACTTCTTAAGATCATGGGAAAGAATTGGCATAAATTTAAAGGTGGTGAGGAGAATATCTTTTTTATTAATTCAATTTTAATCAATAGGTATGAGAGGGTCTTTGGGTTATTAATAGAAAAATTGGGGAATTATTTTTTAATTTCTAATATTATGTTTTCGACTCAAGATATTAAAATAATAAAAATTAATAAACATACCCTAATTTTTGCCCATGTTTACTACCAAATTGAAGTGGTTTTCAATATTTAATATGTATAAGAACTTTAAATACAAAAATAAAACATTTGGTGATATATAAGTGAGTTACATTCATAAAGAACGGATTTTAAAACCATAAAACAAAAAAAGGATTGGGAGAATACAGTAATGTTTTATAAAAATGATCTAATAAATTGGAATGAAAATTATATTAATGGTGAAATATTTTATTTTCATGGATTCCTTATATAGTTTTTGTTACCAAACCCTAGTGATTTAATGATTTCATAATACATACTGTATATTTATATTGTATTTAATTGTTTCCCAAAACTTCCACCATCACATAAAAGTATGAAAACCTCACCATTGGATAATTTAAATTCAATAAATGAAAAAAATGATATTTATTTTTTAAAAATATTTCATATATATTATAATTTACTCTTTTAAATAGAAATCATTTTATAATTGATGTACTAGTTTTTATGACACTAACTACTTTATAAAAATATAAAAATTATATTAGAATTAATTAAATTATATTATCAGTTATATTCATGTAAATATAATTTAATAATAATATCTCTTAATTATATTCTCTATTTTAATAATTATGTAATTTTTCAAAATCTGTGTTTTAATTGAAACTATATATTTTCCAAAGAAAGAATTTTGGTTTCTTCATATCAAAATATAGTTTTTAATAAACTCATTAGATAATTTTTTGTATAAAGTAATAATGAAAAGGGATAAATATAATCATTATTAAATTAAAATTAAAATATAAAAATTAATACTATTAGGGTATATATACATAACCTCTTATTACACTAGTGTATGACCTAAGGGTATGGTGTGAGATGATGGTACTTTCTTGGGGTGGTTTGGCTAACATGGTTTGTCTTATTATATCGAACACATTAAAATTATACCATAATTTGTTTAGATAATGTTTTAGTTGTTGGATATTAACTTGGGATTATTTATGGGAAAATCAAAGTTATTCCATCTCCCGGAGAAGATCTGATGAATGGGATTTATAGGGTATGATCCTACTGCTCGAGGCGATCTCTTCTTCAGTTTGTGTCAATAAGACTTTATCAAATCACTTAATATATACTACCCTTAATAACCATTATAAATTTTTTATATTATCAATGATTATGATTCTTAATGGTATTTTAAATATAAAAGTATATAACGGTCCATAATAACCAGTGTAATGCATGTGTTTTCCAAAAACGACATTAATTAGTAATGTATTCATTTAAAATAGAATTTCTTTTATAAAATTTTAGGTCATTATAGATAGATTTAGGTAAATTTTAGGGGAGTTTCTCTAATTTATAGATGGATCCCTCTTTATAGGAGATGGATATTTTCTTTGGTCTAATATGGGACTATGTAGAGTATTATGTTCTATTTGTAGTTAGTTAGATGTAGGGAGCAGTGTAAAAATATTGGACATTTTACACTGGGGAGAGGAAATAGTAGGCTGTTTTTTTGGTTCAACTACAAAATGGATTATTGTATAAAGTTATTATCTTCTAAGATAAATGATGAAAAGAGGCAAGAGATACTCTCCGTTCAGTCAGAGAGTTTCAATGTAGAAGATCTTGTGATGTAGTTTAAGGATATATTTTATTCTACATGATCACTATTCCTTGATATGTATTATAGAGTACAATGTCCTTTTATGGTATTGAGTCTAAAGATATGATATTTAAACACCATATTTACACTTATTATATATCATGTGATAAAAAATATGGTTGAAATTATTGAGTGGATGCAATAAATGTGAGTATTTACTCAAGGGTCAGGTCATCATAGATTCATGTGGAATAAATTTGTAGTTGAAGGATCATAAATGATTGGAAAATCAAGGTTACGATTAACAAGGAATCAATGACAGATATATAGTTCAACATTTTTCAGTACTGTAGTACTTGAGAATCAACCTTGGAATTTCCAATTATGTATTATCTTGTATAGATTATATAAATTTTCTAGATCAGTGGATAAATTTCCATGGAGGTTGTTTTGGTTTGCATGGTCAAGCCCAACGACAGTAGAAATCAGGGAAACTAGAATTTCTTCAATAGCCAAGATGAGATAGACCTGGTATAGTTCAACCCTATGATAAATGACATCCCTCGGTACATAGTATATGGTGCATATATTTATGTTTTCAATATCGTGTTAGAAAAGATGGGTGTATTGAGGTTTATGTAATAGATGTTCCAACACCAATGAGACCATATGTAGTTCGAGATATGATCATTTTATTATTTACTATAGTTTTTAACTTTTTTGTTTTTGGATCTTCACACTCCTTTGTTTCTCTTAATTTTTTCCATTCTTTAGGATTGGAGGTGGAGAGACTTCTGGTGCTCTTAGTGTTATCCAAACTAGATGCGGGTTAGGATTATTCATTTGATGTGTGATGGGGATCTAGACTAGTGATGGTGAAACACTAGTTAGTGTGGTATTTCTTATTGTAACAGATACATCCATACAATTTTATCCTTAGAATGGATTGGTTATAATCTATGTATGCAGTCATAAATTTATTTCGGCGGAGTGTTTCATTTTCAGACATGGGGGGCCAAAGTGTTGTCTATATCTATGTGAGAAGTTATTAAATGATTGAAAAAATTAGAGCGTATATTTTCTTAGTTGATAGTGCTATCAGTGTGGGATCATTTGGTTGATGTTATTTAGGTAATTGATGAATTTTTTCATATTTTCCTTGATGTGGCTGTGACATTACCCCCTCAATACGACATCAATTTTTGGTTAATGTTTCAAAAATCACCATCTTTGATTTTGATCGATCCATATCTAATGGACCCTATAGAGAAATGTGAGTTGAGGCTGTATATTGATGATACGATACTGAGGGGTTATATATGAATTAGTGTATATCATTGGGTCACATCAGTATTATTGTCCAACCAGGTAGAAATTAGATTGTGTTTGTGAATAGACTACTAGATGATGACTTCATAGATGGTCAAGAACCAGTACACCCTCATTGGGATTGATGACATGTTCAGTAATATTTAAGGATCCAATTTGATTTTAAAGATCATTTTTTCATTTTTTTATCATCAGATGATGGTGAAAGATGTGGATATGCGAAAGACCACATTCAGATTTATTTATAAGAACTTTGAGTTTGTGGTCTTGTTGTTTGATATTATGAATACAAAATTTGTATTAATGGGGCTCATGAACTATGTGCTCCATGAATTTCAAGATATGTTCTTAGTCATTTACATTGAGTAAATTTTAATATACACAATGTTATAGCATGAGTATTTTGATCATCTCAAAGTTATCATACAAGTTCTTTTACCCCATCATCTCTAGGGAAAGCTTCCAAGTGAATGTTTTTAATGTGGGAAGTGAATTTACATGGGATAATGGTTTATTAGAAGCACATAACCATGAACCCATAAAATTTTGATGCAATTGTTTCTTGGAAACCACCAAAAAATGTATTTATGATTTATAATTTCCTTATTCTTGGGCATGATTACCAAATTTTTATGTACAATTTATTATAGATTTCATCCCAGTTGATGGATCTATCCAATAGAGACTGGGATTTCATCTAGATTGGTCAATTTTTAGAGGATTTTACTACCCAAATGTGATACTAATCAGTGCACCTATGCTTTGGTTTTTGAGGTTGGTGTAATGTTTGAGGTATTTCTTGACACATATCATATGGGTCTAGGATAAATCTCTAGGTAGCATAGGGTGGTAATATATTATGTGTCAAGAAATTAACACTCCAATGAGAATAATTATGCCACCCAAGACCTGGAATTGGTGATAGTTGTGTTTGTGATTAATCTATGGTGAAACTACAACATTGGAAAGTGCTTTGTGATTTTTACATAACTAAAGATCCAAAAATATGTTTTCTCACATCCTAATATGAATTTAAACTATTATAGGTGTATAGAGTTTATTTAGGATTATGATATAATGATATCTTTTACTTTGAAATAGGGTAATGTAGTTTCTGATTCACTGATTCAGAATCCCCAAGGTGAATTACTTTAGAAATCTAAGGATGTATAGAGAGAAATCAAGGTTCTCGTAGTGATGCATCCTTATGTAAAGGAAGTTTTTGAAAGATGTTGTCTTTATGAGATGATGTTAGATTCATATATAATAAAATAAGTGGATGAGTATTATTGGGGAATCTCAAAGGTTTAGTTGGAACGAGATCACATTGTTCAGAGTGATTCTCTTGAAATATGGTCATAGGATGATAAACATCAGTTGATGTTATAGAGGAGTTTGTTAATCCCAATAGTGATGAATGTGTAAGTCCTTCATGATTTTAATTTCTCAACTTAGAAACACAACCATGAGTATCAAAAATATTCCATGGGTTGCGTAAACAATTATAGAGGGCTAGAATGAAATGTGGAATTGAAGAGTTTATGGCATGATGTTTATTTTTCCAGTTGGTGAAGGTAGAACTTTATGTTCTTAGTGGTATATTATTACATGGATGTTACCCCATTGGAAGATCTATACTATCTTACATGAGTAAATTCACAATTAAATGTCAAGATAATGAGTTCTTTGAGTCCTTACCTAATGATCGAGAGATTTTATTGATTATCCATGGCCTCCACCCAGACAGTGTGGCAGGGCCAGAAGGATTTCCCTGAGAGTTTTCATGTTTTTTTGGACTTAATAAAGTATAAACTCATGAGTTCTATTAAATGTTACTTATAGGGAGGGAATATCCCTTACGAATCAAGTGAAACCCCCTCAGTGATTATTATAAATATCAAAGACCCATCCTCCCATAACCATTACCACCCCATCAGTTTGTGAAACTTCACTTACAATATTATTGTGACCATTCTTAATAGGCACATCGCAACTTATGTCAATGAATGGGTATATGACACTCAACATGGGTTTATCTGAGGGCACTCTATTTAGGAATCCATAAGCCTTGCACAAGATATTAATAGAGATATTGATCATAATTCATCTGACTCATACATGATTATCAAGATGTATACGGACAAGGCATATCATATAATCTGGAGGAACATTGTTCTTCGATTCTTCTCTTGCATGGGTTTCTCCTCATAGTTCTCTGAATCACTGTTTTGGTGTATCAACTCGACTTTTCTTGTGATCTCTTTCATTGGGGAGAGTTTCAATTTCTTCAAAGTAGTGCGGGGGCTAGGTCATGGAGATCCATTATCTCATATCTTATTTATTATGATACATGAATCCTTAATTGGGGTCATTAACTAAATGATCAGGGTGGGTTCCATCCTTCCATTTCAATGCTGGTAGTTATTAGGTTATCTTTATCATCTCATGTATACCAAAGAGATGGTAATTTTTAATTAATATAAGTAATAATTCTCTTCATGTATTCAACAATTAAATGAAAGAGTATTGTGCTTGGGGTGGGAAGATTTCCAACATCGAGAAAATGAGATTATATCTCTCAATGCAAAGCACAGATAGAAGGGATTTCTTTATAGGTAGGATCCTTGGATTATATTAATTCTCTTTCCCAATGGATTACCTCAACACTTCTCTATCCTTGAATGAGGTTCGTATCCAACACTCCGATAGGATAGTGGATAAGCTCACTAGTTGTGTTTTCAACAGGGAGAATAGTTAGCTTTACTTCATAGGTCACATAATATTAGTTAACATCAATCTTATCTCGATCCCCATGTGTATTTTAGCAGTTATTAAGGTAAATAAATATATGGTTGAAAATATAGGTAATATTTTAGCCTCCTTTATATGGTATTCTCACTCAACTGAGAAACAAGACTCGGAATATTAGTCTAAGATGGTGTGGATGACAGACAAAGGAGGAATCAACCTTAGAAGCGTACAAGAGGAATTGGTGGGTGTCCATACCAAACCTACCTGAGAATTTGTCGAAGGATGTTCCTTGTGGGGTTTCTTCATGAATAGAAAATAAAACAACTTCCTTGACCCACAAAGAAGAAATTATTCTTCCTTGTGGTGCTTCATTAACCCAAATTTCTCAACTCTCCACATTCATGATAAGTGTCTCATAGGGAGGGGTGGTATCAACTTTTGGGAACATAATTGGATAGAAAATACAATTGGATTCCCTATATTAACAATTCTAGACTCAATGTTCTGGAGGGATAAATATTTTCTAGAACTCCCCCATGAAATCGTCAGCGAGGAAAAACATAAGATCTTTAATATCATCGACCTATCATCCCAGACTCACAAATATGTGTTCTCTATTACTTCACTAGGATTATTCTCAAGTATGGAGTATCTCCATCTTCTCACTCTTAAATCCAATTCGGATAGCTTTGTTTACATCCTCGAGTGAAAATAAATTCCCATAGAACAAAATTTTTACATCTATTAAATAAGTAATAAGGATATCCCTACCGATGAGCATCTTTATCACACATGCATTCAGCTTGCCTCTAGATTCCCCTTATACTATTATGATAATGAGGAGTTCATAGATAATTTATTCTATAAAGGTGATTTCACTTGTAAAAGAAGGAAGAAGTTCAAAGGTTTCATTGGTATCCCCCTTCAATATTTATGTGAGCTCAATGTTCAACCAGTTGGTTTCAAGGATTATACTATAACAGGCTTGACATGAATGTAGTATCTGGAATCCTGTCTGTGGGTTGTTTGTGTATTTGGTATGCCCAGAACTATGATAGGATCAACGAAACCCCTAACTCGAGACTGAATCTTGTCTTCTAGACACACAATACACTGAATGACTTTTCCCACCTCATCAAGAATTGAAAAGAGAGAACATCAATCATTAGACTTATGTAGTCTATCTCTCAAGCTACTATTCATGGCCCCATTGAGGTCAGTGAATTCGATGGAACCCCAACCTGAGAGGTCTCAAGATGAACACCGACAGTTCATGCTGTATGGGAAACATGAGGGGCGAAGGCATTATCTGTGACTCAAGGGGATCAGTCATTTGGGATTTCACTACTTCCTTTGAGCACATAGATTCTCTCCTAGAGGAAGGAATGGCTATGCTCACATACCTTAATCATTGTAGTGAATGGCATATCGAATTGGCAATAGTGAAAATAGACTCAATGATTTTCCAAAACTCTTTACAAGATAAGGATAGATCCCCATGGACTATATATTACTATATCTGAAAGTGCTCAAGGTATATCTGTAGTCACATGAAGATAATTCACACATGACATGAGGGATGAAAAGAACAAGTCTTCTTGAATTACTTTTCTTCATATGATGGTTTGGTTATCTACTACCCCAAATTGGGATATATTCCCCATGAATGTGTTGAAATTGTTTGTGGGGATGAATTGGGTCTCTAGTACTTCCATCCCCCACATAACCCTCATTCCCCATTATCTTTCATGGTTTTCTGTTTTTAATGTGGTCTCTTTTCCCTTTAGTTTTAAGAATTTGAAATCTTTTATTAAAATAATAAAAATTGTTGATGATAGAATAGTATAGCCTTTATAGGTCCCAAAGTGGATGTGGGAGGACATATTTATGGACTTCATCATAGGATTACCCTTGTATTAGGGAGGATATGGTGATATCTATGTAATCAGGGATCAAATAATGAGTTTGGTTCATTTCTTATGAATCCAAAAATCAAGTTCCATGGTAATTTTTCTAAGGATGTATGTGGATGAGGTTTTGATGATACATGGACTTAGGAGGCCTATTATCATGGAAGAAGAATCTTGGTTCCCCTCAAGAGTCTAGATAGGATTGTAGTTTCCTATTGGAACTTAGATATTACTTAATACTTCTTTTCACCCTTAGACAAACAGAAAAATTGGGTGAACCATACTTATAAGAAATTATTTGAAATTTAAAGTGTCTTAGATTTTAGTAGGTTGTGGGTGAATCACACACACATGGTTGATTTTTATTATAATAATAGCTACCACTCATCTATTCGAATGAAACTATTTGAGACATTGTATGGATGACCATGTCATTCTATATTGTACTGGGCCAAGGTAAGGGAATCTGGAGTACTTGGTTCTGACGTGGCACATAGTATGACTAAGAATGTATAGGTTGTTCTTGAGAGGGTGAAGGTGGCCTAAAAATTTCAGTATTATTATTCTAATTATAGGAGGAAGACCTTATAATTTTTGGTAGTATGTCATTTATTCTTGATGGTTTACTCTATTCAGGGGAATTTGAGGTTAGTTCATGTTAGTAATATTTCCACTAGGTTTGTTTGAACTTTAGAGGAGTTGGGGCATATTGGGGAGGTGGATAAATAGTTGGTTCTCCCACCAGAGTCAGGTAACATTCAAAAAGTTTTCTATGTTCCTCATATTTGTTGGAATCTTCTTGATGACTCTATTGTCATTGATAAGGGAGAGATATACATCAATGATAATTCATTTCTTTTGGAGTGGCTAGTGGAGATCCATTATTTCTATGAGAAGGTGCTTCATCATAGATTCAATCCTAGTTCAGGTTTTGTAGAGACATAGTGGAGTGGAAGAGAGTATTTTATAGTGTGAGTCACAGATACATATATAATAACTTGATTTTATTGATTTTTTAATATTTTTCTTTTATTGATATGATGTGTTTTTACCGTATTTTTTATTTTATATTAACTATGTCCTTAGTTTATTACACCTCTTTGATGTGTGTTTTGTTCTTACCATGTGTGATTGTGTTCTTGTTAGAGTGAAATACTTGAGAGGTACCAAACAAATTATTGTTCATACCTCCCTTACCTTTCCTCTTTGTTTATATTTTGATTCTCTAGGATATGGTTTGTTTCATAGGTATATGAAGTTTTTCCCCTAGTTCAAAAAACCTTACCATTGTGGTTTATTCAAGTCATGGAGGTGTAAACGGGTTATTTGGGGTTTTATACCCCCTGGATGTTTTCTAATTGAGCTCATTTTCATAATTCTTTTCATATAGTTCCACCAGTCATTATCATGGTAGATCCTTTAGTGACCACTCTAATTTCCTTCAAAATTTCTCTAGTCCTTCAAAATGCCCATATTTTCGTTAATAACATGAATTATTTTAACAGAAATAATAAATTTCAATCTCAATATTTTTTTAAAACACACATTGTGTGGAGAAAATTTATAAATTCAATTGATTAAACCGTGTGGTTCCAATGAGGTTCATTCTTCATGTTTTAAATGAAACTGAATTAATTGGAAATTACAGATTAATTCTGACCACATTAGTATTTGTAAAAAAAATATCCCGAATTTTAAAAGTATATGACATTTTCTATTTGATTCATTCACTATTTTTATAGATGTTTGGATGAACCAAAACATTTTTCTATATACATAAAGATTCATATATATCCACTTGAAGCCTTTATGTTATTTATTCTAGTTGTGTTAAACTATTTTCTTTCTAGTCTATTTTCAATAGTACCCTGTCACATTTGAGTTGAAAACATCATCCCGTTCCCCCTGATTTTGGTGAAACATTTTTATGAACTTCTTTTCTGGGAAATGAATCCTTTTTTATCTTTTATTTTTATGTTGGTGTGAAATTATAGTGCTTTTTCTTGTAGTGGGTTGATGGTAAAGATTAATTAAGGAAGATAATTAATCATATTAAATTGAATTTAAGGGGAACTGTGTTCTTCATTAATGTATTTATGGTTTTTATGATACCACAATTAAGGAATCATGTAATACCTAAAAACTTTAATCACATTCATGTTATAACTAATATATACTGGGATCCATAACGTTGAATAATTTTTGATCAGAGCACTCATAAGAATCTAATTATGTATATATGACTAATGAACTAGTTCTGTGTGAACCCAGAAAAATGTGAAAAAATACCCTCACATAAAAAGATTTTTTAATGGTTAATCCATTGTACAAGAATTTCTATGTGATATGTATCCTTGAGAAATGTTGTTGTGTTATTACCATATATTTTAAGGTTGTGTGGATTTGTGGTGTTTGTGTGATGATGGGTTGACTTGTTCAAGATTGGGATTTATTTTGGTAGTGGATGAGTTGGGTAGATATTTGGTTGCTATGTGGTTCCTTGTTGTAGTAGTCTAATAGTGATGGAATAAGACCTTTTAATAAAAAGGGAAAAAATATGTGTTGTTTTTAAAAAAATTGGGCTAGATTTTATTTTGTGGTGACTAGATTAATAACTGATTTATCTGAAAAATAGATATTAATATGAAAAATTGGAATGGTGGGTGAATCAAAAACTGAATATTAATGAAAAAATTTGGATTGAATGGGAATTAATTTTTATTATTAATAGAATAACTTGGCATCAAATATGAAATCAACTAGGTAACAAGAAACTGGTTAATCTATAATTAAAATAAGGAACTTTGGGCTGTGTGTGACAGATCTATGGATATGATGCCTTGATTTGATTGTAATATATGATAACAGTCATATTTTTATGGGATGGTGAGGATGATGAGGTATTGATGTGAAACCCTTAGGATGCACAAGTGTGTTGACTATGTAAATATATATGATTTTATATTAATTTATTTATATACAAACCCCACATTCTTTGAGTACAATGTACCGATACCTACATGTTCCATGGGATGTTTTCCCCAAAATCAAAATGGTGATAAATGGATGGTTTATTACCCCTATTTTCTAATAATATTACAATATTAGTATCAAAAATGGAATAGTTGGTAGTTGATCAATACCCATGATGTTGGAATAGTTGGTGATAATACCTATTGGTGAGAGGACATGTTATGTGGTAAGGGTTATGCGTGGTAAGAGGATGGAATGTGGTTAATTTCCATCATTTTCATAATAAACTTATCTAATAGTTCTTGATGAGGAGCTAACATGAATGTGTGATGATGCAGTAGTGGCATGAGAGAGGTTCATGATGCCATTTATTCCACTACTGGATGCCGATCCTTGCAGGAGGATATAGTAAGTTGATTTTTGAATTGATCCATTTCATATACAGATTATTATATAGTGATTAGCTAGTATGGACTGCATAAGAGAACATGAATATTAACATTTGGTTGTGAGAGCAGAAAATAAATTGTGAAGTAGATGTCGGGAACCATTAGTAATGGTTTAATATTAATAATTTACCACATTCTTATTTTATTTAGTGACTGAGCCATAGGGAGGTTGGATTTATAGTTTCTCTATTTAAGTAATTTTTTTCTACTATTTTATTCACTAGTGCATTTGTGTTCTCTTTCTACATTTTCATGTAAGACCTTGTGTATGATCCTTCTAAGTACACCTATTATGCTCTCCCTACATATGAAAACTAATTGTATGGTATTGTAGAGGGTTATGAGGATTGATTTAGCAATTACATTCTTGGGGATTGGATCTGATGTGAATTTACACGTTATATTTTATCTTATTATTATTTATATATTTTTAGCTATTT
Source organism: Viscum album (assembly GCA_963277665.1). Taxonomy (NCBI): domain Eukaryota; kingdom Viridiplantae; phylum Streptophyta; class Magnoliopsida; order Santalales; family Viscaceae; genus Viscum; species Viscum album. The sequence goes on along the minus strand of OY728132.1, from coordinate 1,840,550,142 downwards.
TTTTTAAAATGTTCATGCATAATGGGATGGTTGGGATTCTATTTTTCACTATGTGATTGAGATTCTTTGTGGTTGATTTATCCTATCACATTATTACTATTATTATTTAGGTTAGTTCTTTCTATATGATATATTTTTATACCATTAGTTCCGGTCTAGAACTTAGGGCCTACTGAAAGTATGAATCATGGTTGATTATATCTTTCTTCATTTCTATACAAGGATGGGTAACTTTGGAGAGAGGGAGTTACGACATTGAATATGTAGACAAATTCATTCACTAGGAGTCTTAAAAAATTTAAAATTCTTACCTATATTCTTTAGAAAGTATTCAACTTTTATGGGGTCATTACTAACAGAGAAAGATAATGAGTTACTTCATAGAAACTCCTGAGATCATTTCATATCTTTTCTAAGAACCAGATCTACATCCTTAGGTAGTATTTGACATATTTTCATTCCATGTTCCCAATCTTGGAATTTTCTCAAGATTTATTTGATCAAATCATATTTTATATGTAGTTTTTACCATAAATAATTTTCCATAGATCCCTCTAGAGTGTTTACTAGGTTTCATTGAGGAGATACAGTACTGTATCATATTAATAAATAAAAACAAAACCATCCAAACAAATAATCAATATTCAATCAAAACTAAAATTCACAATTAAATAACACAAAAAATAATAACCAATGATCATAGAAACCCACACCCTTATATATATCATGGAATGTGTGTATGGTCTATAGCTCATATACTTTTCCCAAAAATTGATGGAAAAATACAAATCTAAAATTAAGACCTATTTCACAACAGCCGTTTGTAACATAAGATTAGTTATTAATGATTATGTCCAGACACTCCTTTGTACAACTCACTTGAACTCTGACAATCCTATATTTGGTGTACATGAATTCCTAAATAACATAAATAAAAAAATATGGCCTGATACCATATTAATGATCTAACCTTCCCGATATATGAACCTAGTCATTTGACACCATGGGAATCCTAAAATATATTGGTTTTCTTCCCATCACACTATATGATATTACTCACTAGGGGAACTTATCTAGCTAGTTACTATCCTCATAGGACAACACATGCTTTTTAATTGTGATTTATCCTCACTTATACAGAGCATAGGAAACCTCCCAAGAGTTCACCCATCCTAACATTACTTTTGGAAATTCATGATTGACTATAGAGTTTTAATTGGGTAGGATTATTAAAATAGAGGTGTACTATATTGACATTATTTTTAAAACATATAGTCAATGATGCAAGAATTTTTCTTCCAAAATATATTTGGGAACATTACTTATTATTCAAGTATTTTCCCTTTGATATTTTACTAAATGGGAAACAATCAATGGTTCATGGTTCGTGCACAATTGGGGATAAATATGATATAACTGTGTAAAACATATAATCTCGTCTCAGATGTGATTTTCATAGTTGGTGCATAGTCTGACTAATAGTGAAAAAAATCTATTCCATTACCAAGGTGAATATAATTCCACCCACATGGTTTTCTGAAGGTTTAGTGAAATTCTTGTCCAACCCATTCTTTTTTTCGATTGTTTTATAAAAATATTAAAATTTATTATTTTATCTATCTAAAAATTAAAACCATAAACCCTCATTTCTCATCTTCTAAACTCCCAAATCCATATCATGCATGAAATCCCCACTCCCTTCATTCTATGGAGAATTTTTTTTAGATTTTATCTTAATATATTGAAATAAATCCTCAAGGAAGGGCCTCCTCTTCATTGTATTGAGATCCTTATTCTGCATTCCATGGTTTTCATTCTTCCCCAGGGATATGGATTCATAAGGCTCATTTTTATTGATTTTATATGTCATGGTTTTAATTTTTAGGCCTTCATCTTTCCATATAGGGATCCTCAATTCATTTTCTAAGGGGATTCACCCCTAATAAATGTGATTTTATTCGTAAAGGTAGGTGGAACCATATTCCCCTTTTTTTATTAACAATTTAATGACTGGATTTATAAAAATCAATTTATAATATTCTACTAATTCAATATATGGATGATTTAGGGACTAGTTCAGTTAAATGGTGATTCCCTTGTTTCTTTCTTCAATTTTTAATGTTAAAATTTATTTAAAATAGTATTGTATGTGAAATGATCAATATATACGAACTGTTTATATGGAAGCAAATATTATAATAATTTCTTAATTGGTTAAACCCCATGGTAACCCATATGTACTTGGGTAAGAAATACTAAATTGGATGAAGTTCCCCACCTAATAGTTATGTGTGACATCCTAACTAGTGATGTAATTATAATGACATTACCACAATACGATGATGTTATTTTATAAATTATATTAAATGACAAGATAAGTTATTCATTAGGTGATACTGACCATAGTAACCGTAGGGTGAATTATCACTCTTTGTGCATTAAAAAGATAATTTTAATATTATAGTATATTAAATGGTTTCATTTAATAAAATATATGTGTGACACGTCTTGTTTTCAATATTAAATCTACCTGAAAACTAATTACATGTATCATTTCTTAATAATCATGTGTTAGTTTTTTAAAAAGATAGTGTATGGAACAAATTTTGGTATCATACCATGCTCATTATTATTACTTCATGTATACATAAATGGGTTTGTGAAGACCATGTTTTTTATGATGTAGTAAAGGGATGGTGCTGCTCTAAGGTAGAAGGTACATATGACTGACTTATCATGAGTTATAAAGCGTATATAGTGGGATGATACCCTCATGTCACATTGTGATGTGTAATAGTGAAATATGTTTATATTTTATTTATCATGTTCATATTGATCATGTATATCCTATTCATTTTTTCATGCCATTCCCTTTTACATTTTAAGAATTTGATATACCTTGCATAATGTTGTTCAATGCTAGTATGTGTTGTATTTCTTCCCCATTGCTTTTATTACTGGTATGCCTTATGTTTGAGTTTTTGTGTGTACTTAGGTCTATACCTGAAAATGTCTAGAGGGTTTATAAAAAATCCTTGGAATAGGACCCCATGGTATTGAATTTGGGAGAAAATTTTCTCAAAGTAATATTCCTTGATTCCTAGAAACTAGTTTATAGACAAAGGGAACCGAGAATGACCTTCAAAACATGTCAAAGAATTATTTAGATAACCGTTCTAGGTTCAAATAGGGCTGGTTCATGAAAAACGGTATTAGGTCTAGGACCTCATATGATGTGTAGTGGCACTGCCTATGTTTGAGGTGTCAATTCCACAATGAGGGTGTTGTGATTTAAAGGGGGGAGAGTGCAACACTAATATAAAAGTGAAAAATGGAAGAATAATTGCTACCAGACATGTTAACATAGTTCAAATTTATTTTTGGTATCCCACCTAATTATAAATCCATAGTTTATTATTCTTGGACTGGAGTAGTGTTAGGATGGGTCACCAAAGGAGAAGATTACCAAGATGTGTTTGAGTGTGGAAAATTCATAAAAAATGAACATGTGTTGAAAAGTGGGGGAAATAATTAATTTGATAAGTGAACATGATGGGAAATATAATGTGGTGTTTTTGGAAGGAAAATTGAATATTTTAGGATACCCATCTGCTAAGATGGCTAGGTTTATGTATCAAGGACACCTCAAATCTAAATTTTATATATTCGATAATCATCTTAGATTATGTTTCAAAAAATAGTCTAAAAATAATTTCATCCACTTAAATGAGTGATAACACCCACTAATCATTATATTTATTAGTGTATAGATTTTTATAAACTCCACATCATCAGAATCCAAGCTTTCTTAAGTATTGATAAGTATTGTAATACCAATATCTGGGTGATTAATTCATTCTGTACAATGAATTATTCAGATGATAAAATTTTATCACATATTTATTTATAATAAATACATCATGTTTTTCAAAATAAACTTCCCCTTAAATGAATCTGATAAGTAATACCAATTTTACATCCATTTTTTATACTTTAAATATTATTTATTTTGAATTTTAACAAGAATAATTAAATAGTTTCCAATTCTGAAACATGATCAAATGTTTCATTAACATCAATAACTTAGATTTGGGAATACATTTTCACACTATTTATGCCCCAAATATCCAAAACAATAATAGTGGTTTCATGGTTTATTGTTTCATATCATTGATACTTTGTATATATTCTATTGGTTCTTTTGATAATAAGAAATAAAAAATTTTATTCTAGGGTTTGTGTGCTTGTAGTTTCACATCAACCACTACTGATATTTCCTTATGATCAATCCCATAAATTGATTTTACTTAATCATTTAACTACTACACTTGTGGAGATGTTTATAAATTCTTTAGTGAATCCCATTTTTCCTCTTCATATTTTTTTGTACATTATATACTATAACATCCTGATGTCATTTAAGGTGTTAAATGTCTTTCTTGATCATCTAACCATTGTCACATTGACATGAATTCGACCTCAAGCTCCATGGACCTTTTGATATTATTTTTCATTGAACTAATTAATTCATAAATAACCTGAGGATAATATTTAATTTTTATCATGACATCAATCTCCTCCTCCTAGTTTCCAAAATTTTCAAATTTGATACATTCAATTTAATCATATAATTCTAAATTTTCTTCTTATTTTTCCCACATATATAGTTTTCCGTCAAGTATCTCTTCATTTTATTTATTTATTTTATCCATCTAAACATAAATTTAATCTATATAAGATTATATTTGAACCTTTATGTCTAGAATCACCTCATACTCAATTAATTAATCATCACTATCCTCCAATTGCAATTTATCTATGATATCCATAAGAACATGTTCAATGAGGTGTTTTCAATCCTCAAATTATTCCAATTTCATTTCCACTGAGCCACTATCTTCTTATAAAACCATATTCGTCTTTTTAAATATTGTCTTCTCTAAAATATACCTATGTTTTTCATCCATAGATGATTTATCTATGGGTTATTTATATTAATCATCATCTTATAACTTTTTTGGAAATATTTTATTGATATGACCAACTTTTCAAAATTAGAATAAAATAAGTGGTATCTTCTCTTTAATTCTTCCTTTTCCATGTTTGAGGTTTTAGTAAAGGAATGAAATAAACTCATTAATCTATCTTTATTCTAGATTACCCTCCACTATATGTTTCATTATTAACAAATCCCACTTCCAAATCATTATCCTTTGTCATGGATTCATTGTAATTGTTCCTCATCTCATATATAGTGAGAGTGGTTTGAATAATATCTAGTGTAAACTCCCTTATGTGTTTGTATTAAAGCACCATGAACATCATCTGAAGATGTGGTTATAAAATTATTATGAAAATCTTTATATTCATGATAACATTGTGGTTTTATCTGAGTCCACACATGTCCTATAAAATTATTTTACCCAATCAAAGTATTAATTGATATACACATTTAGGTGAATCCTAAAATCCTCATACTTACACCACAACACCTGAAATTTTTATTCACATACCTTGGAATCATATTTGTTATCATTAAGAAGTTTTTGAAACATGATGTGTGTGTATTTATATGACTCCACCTCTGTGTACATTATTTTTGAAAAAGGAACTAAAAAATAATTAAATCAGTTTGTTTTGGCATGATGTTAGCTTTAGCATTTCTATGATACTTGGTCTCTCCCCACAATGATTAAGATTACATTTATAGAAGTGGTGTAGACATCCATTCTCGATGATCACAAATAATTTTTCATCTAATTATTCCATAAATGTAAATATATGTTTCCAAAGATCAGAATTCATTTTTAATTAATGAACACTTCCATCATTTGTGGGGGAGAACAATACAGTATGATCCTTTATCTTTGATACTGGTTTTTAGTACTAGGTAAGATAAATACATTTGGGTGGGGTGAATTAAAGTATAATGATGTTCTCCAATTACCCAAAAAATGATACTGTTCCACCATTTTTAAGAGCACTGCTCTCCATTAAAATTGATATGAAATGTTTAAGTAAATAAAAAAGGAAATTTTTTTTTGTGGTTCACAGAAATTGGGACAATCTTAAGAGAATACAATGGTGATGTTTGATGTTTATGAAACACTAGTTGCACGCATTTTTTCTATAGTTTAATGTGTTTGAAATTACCCTCTATGTTTAAAACAATCACAATGGAAATAACTTAACGCTCTCAACCACAGAAGTATCTCAATGCCTCCATGAGTATTTTTGTGTTGATATCACTGAACAAAGAGTGAGTTTAATTTTTTAGTGGTGTTTTGACAGACCAATAAATTTTAATTTTTAATGAAAAGGTGAAAAAAATTTCAAACAATGTGAGGAAATGAAATAAGATGAAAGGATATGAAAAGACATGAACATAGAAAGCTATAGAGGATTTAAATAATGAAGACATAGTGCATCCCCTCTAAAAAGGTTCACATCCTTTATGAAAAGGGACATGAGGCTGGATAAACAAGTATAACACAAATCTTGATAATCTTGATAAGTGAGGAAATAATAAACTTTATTTCCCTCTCCCCTTATATAGGAAACCTTATGTGGGATCTAATATAACCTATACATCTCCGGGTGAGGTAAGTAATGGACTAGGGATCTATCCTTCAACCAAGTAGAGATATGTGAATAGTAAAAGAGTCCATATCCACCATAGAAAGATCAACATTCACCTCATGGATTATAAAAAGGATAGATAACAGTGCATGGGATTCAATTTAAAGGGAATCCCCATTAGGAATTTAATTTGTGAATGTAAGGATGTAATATCCACTTGGCTCCCTAACCACCCATCGTCCCCACATAATACCTGAGATGCATGATCCGTCAGTATTAATTTTGATTCATGTAATAAGAGGAAACCAAAAAACACACTAAACATTATTTCCATGTAATCCAAAGGTATGAGAAAATATACCAACAAAGGAATGGCTGAGGGACGTGAAATATAACCAGTTGAGAAGAAGATGAGACAGGTCTACCTGTAGGTTTTTATATCTGAAAGAAAGAGTAGTCTTGGTGGAGTTGGTAGCATCATAATGTGTAATATTATTACCATGAAAATTTATCCAACATCCAACATTTAGGATTAATTTTCTGGCCTTCAATTCATGACCCTTGACTTATATACCCTTTTTTATTAATTTTATTCAATTTTATCCACTTTTATGAACATAAAAAAACCTCAAGTCAGATAATCTTTAGGAACACCCTCTTCTATAACTTTCTATCTCAAGGAATGAAAATTATCCTCTATTATATTTATCTCAATGATTTTATCCTTATTTAAAACATGACCATTATTTTTATTTTGAGGAGAAATATATCTCCCCACTATCTTTCAATAATCACTAGACTTCCCTCTTAATTTATCATTAATTCACTTTTGGTAAGTGAAGGAAATTCATTTAAATACCTCTTCTGAAACTGTGTCAAGATCACTAATATAATTACCTTAATTCCTAAATAATGTATAGTAAATATTAATATTTAATTCAAATCAATTAACTTTTTGACGACATGGATATCACCATCCTAGTGTGACGCTCCTCATTGTGGCATGTAGTAAGGAATCTTTTAATTCAATGGATTAATCCCAACAATTATATTATATTGTAAACTATAGAATTATAACCTGACCTATACACCATGGAATTACCTTTCTCATCATGGAATGATCTCATAAACTCAATGAATAGAAAAATCTGCAAATCAATTCCCCCTGGGAATGACCCCCACCAGAGATTGGACACGTCTAAAACTACAGATCCACTGAAATATACCCAACTCGATTCATGGAATGACTATACTTATCAGGACATGACTGAATAAATATACTTATAAAATCCAAATATGAAACTCTAGGGTCTTAATCCATCATGTTAACTACATCTTGTTACTAAAACCTTCAAAATTGGAAACCTTACCTTAGTTATCTCGTGGTATGACCATTGGTGTCAAGAAAAAATATCATTTTTCCCTCTCAAAGATAGAGTATATAAAGTCACAAATGTTTTCAAACATTGTGAAATTTATTTTCAAACACACCTACCAATATAGGAAAAATATCCCTTTTTCATTTATAGTGAACCCATTTGATGACATGACCTATTTTGTCAAGGCGTGACTTCTGACTTATAGAAAGAACATATATAGCTCCATCAAGATTCCTCCAAATATTTTCCACCTTTTTCTTGGAATCATAATCCTATTTTGGATATCTAACTTAATAAAAAATGTTAATAAAAACAACCCATAAATGAATTAATTTATTTTTATATCAATTATAATCTTTTATGGATTTTATGGATTCCCATTTGGTTCTCACCTCTATTTTTGAATTAACTGTTTTATATATTAGTTTTTATATATTTCAATATTTAATAATATAGTTTATAATTTTCTTCTGTGCATGTTTTACATTACAGTAATTTCATTTCTCTATCAAAATAATTATTTGTTTCAGGATTGACCAATTTTTAACAACATCATGACGAGTTCTTAGTTGGGACCCTCTTTAAGGTCAATTTATTTATTAAAAAATACATTCCTAATAGTGATTTCTTAGTTCCTAGGCACTAGTTTCCAATCAATGGGGATAAGGAATGATATTAAATCCTATTTATAGGCATGTTCATGTAATAATATAATGTATTCATGGTTGGTTAATGAATTTTTTTTATTAGAGGCAGGATTTGATTTATGAGATCTAGGAAGGTCATCATAGATAGAGGATAACATAATTTGGACTTTTGAGGTATGGTATGAGTGGGTGTCTTGAAAAAACATATTGTAACAAGATTTATATATCCATAGGATGTAAAAAAATGAGTATTATAGAATTTATTATAATTTTATATTTTATTTTGACATGTTTTTGATCAAAATTTTTGGTTTGGATGGAATTTAAAGGGTGTAAAGTTAAGATTCATAGGTTAGAGACCATTAGGTGAAATGTGTGACCCAACTAGAAGAATTTTACTGTTCTCCACATTATTATTGAATGGTTTTTATGATTATTCATCCATATCTTGAATCTAGCTCAATCTATGTAGTTAGACCCACATAGTTGGATTATAATTTGGAAAACCATGCAGGATAACTAAGAATAGTGTGAATTTTGATAGTTTAAATGTAATTTCTATTTGAATGATAATTTTTAAAATATGTAATAGTTTAATGGAGGATTATGGTTTCCAATTATGTTATTTACCCATTTTAATTTTATTATTCTTCATTATTATTTTTTATATGTAGTACCATAGCCCCTAAAAAACTCTCTATGAACCTACTAGATTGAGATATAATGTTTTTTAAAACTAATCCTCTAGTAGAATTTTTTTTAATAAGATAGTAGTGAGAGTCATATGATCCATGAACAAAAGAGAAATACTTGTCCCATGTCATTCTAAAAATGTTGTTTTTAATATTAGTCAAGATAAGGGATGGTTCCAAAAATTTCTTCATCATCAACCACGTCATTTCAATAAATAAATAATCCTCAAGAGGTAAATGAATGGTTAGAAAAGAAAGAAATACTTTTTTAATTCTGTGAGACTTATAATATTATCAAATTGAAGTTTTATATGTCTATTCTTTAAGGCCATAGAGAAAAATGGTTTGATTCAATTTTTTAATCCAATATGTATGGGAATGTGAATTATGAGCACTTATATGTTTTCTTTACTCAGTAGTTTTATATACATACAATACCATTGGAAATGTATCTTGAATTTTTGTGTCCCAAATAAGGTAACTATATGTTCATCAATTATGTAAACCATTTTTTAGTTTTTTCATTTTAATCATGTGATAGATTTATATTATAGGTAGAAATTGAGGAAGTTTGAAATGGGACATCAACATGAAATTTGAACTCATGTCTTTTTATCAAATCATCCCACCTAATGGGAAGTGGTGGATAAAAAAATTGATGGTGGATATAGATTAGGGTAAGTAATATGAAATGATTGATACTCCTTCCATACATAGTGGGAGTTAAGGTGGATTTTCTAAAAGTAAGATAAAGCATGAAAACCAAAAAGGGGTAGTATTAGTGGATTTAGGCATCCATTTGAGTTGGATTCTCCCACCCGGATGGGAGGAACCGATTTATAATACCAAAACTGTATCAATGTAGGTAATATATAAATAAATTTTTTATTTTTCCATAAATATTTTCATAATTTTTAGCATCTCTTCCATATCTTGAGGTTTTTTATTGGTAATCCATTATATAGAAGTAGTACAAGTTATCCATCCCCCAAGGGATCTCAAATATAGATTGATGATTTTAAACTAATGGTGTCTAAACCACATGGGTGTGGAAATAATGGTAGATACTCCTATGAGAAGTCCTAATTGAGGGTTGATACTTGGTCTGGTGTTAGGCCTCACAAGCATCCTAAATAAAGGTAGTTGCATGTGGTAGAGGAAGTGACTACAAAATATAAGGCATCACTGATGGTTTTGAGAGGATCCATTATTACCTCCTTATGTCTACAAATTATTTTATATGATAAATATTCCTCCCATTCATTCATATATACCTATATTATAGAATCGATAAATCTTTTATCTAATCTTATACATTATATTATAGAAATATATTTTCTCTTAGGAAGAACAAAAGGGCATGCCTTCTGATGTATTTCTTATATTATCTCGATACTAGAAATAAAGTTATAATGGGACATTATTGTTATTTATGTTGAAATATATTATGACATTATTAGGATATATTAGTCAATTTCTTTTTTACCATATTTATTACAATCATTGAAGGGTGTCCTTTACTATATTCAATGGGTGATCATATTTATTTCATAGAGACTTAGACCTATAGTCTAGTTGCGGGGGAGCTCCTCTTCCTTAGTTTTTTTTGTTTTAAATTTTAGATTTAATATCATATAGTAAATTATAATTAAAGGATATTTGAGAGTGATATTTACTGTTTTTGTTAGATAGATTTTTGAATTACCCCTAGATGAATTATTAGGGTTACCTTCAGTGAAGAATGCTGAGTTCTCTATTTATTTGGTACCCAAATAGTTTCTGATTTATTACATTTGTCCATTATTGTCCTTATTGAGGTAAATGTGTTTAAGGATTAAGTGTATTATTTAGAATCCAAGGGATTTTTTCATCTTAGTGGTTCTCTATAGGATAATCTACACTATTTACTATGAAGTCAGATGAGACTCTTTATTTATTAAATTACTAAAGGAAGTATAATTTGGATAATATTAAGAATAAATAACCTTTATATAATTTAAGTACCTTATTGTTCAATTTAATGAATAAATGTTATATGTGGATGCATATTATTCTAATAAATTTCATCCACAAGAAAATATTTATCCGACTCATGAAGTTATGTTATTAGTTGTTACAGATGATATTCAATTTTGAAGGGACTATAATTTTGGTGAGAAATTAATTGTGAATACCAATCAAAAAATACTTATCTACATTTTATCTCAAAATGTATTGTATCTTATGAAAATGAAATTGATGTAATAAACATGTAAATTTGATTTTGACCACATTTATACACCATGAAAGGTAATTGCAATTCCTAATTCTCTTAATAATATGTTTTAAATAAAATCCTATAAATATTCTAATAATTAATGGATACTAATGAACTGATTTTAAAATATGGATATTGAGGTAAAATAAGAGAAGGAGAATATGTTTATAGCTAATGATCTATTGAAACCTTATCTTCTATAGATTTTCAATCATTTTAAACTAGGGTATAAGGGGTTCCAACATATCAAGAGGACTTTATAACATTGGGATTCCACTAGTGAGTGTTCTTTACCTTCTAATGTTATTATTTATTTTAGAAACCATTATTATATACATCAATCCATGAATAATGTGTTGATAAATGATTTATATCCCTTTTAGTATACAATCTATCAAGGATCCACTAATATGTACAATGGTATTATAATGATATGAAGTTCTAGTTTTGGTTTCTTTTCCTGAGATGAGACATTGTAGACATCATTTCATAATGAGAAACTTGTTAGTAATTAAAAGAGGGGCATCATAAACATTCTAGTTTTATTCAACCCATTCCCATCCCTAACTAGAAATGGGATGAGAAATAACTGGAATTATTTATTGGATTTTCCCATATACATTAGGGGAAAGTGTAATCTATGTTATGATTGATTAGTTAACTAAGTCATAAAATTTCATCATGATCAAGGATACCATTAGGGTAGAGAATATTATAAAACTATCTTTGTAGGAGATGGTGATATAACATAGGGTCCTATATTATATCATTTATGATAGAGATCCTAAAATCACCTCCTACCTTTTTAAATATACTTTAAGTGATGATTTTATCCCATGTGAAATTAAACAGAAGTTATCATAGGTAAATGGATGAGAAGACATAGTGGGCCATCCACCTCTTGGAGGATACACACCATGATTACAACTTCCATTTTAAACTATCATCTGATACTCATATAACATTTATTAAAATCACTCCCAATAATATCTATTAGTAATATTTTAGAAAGGATCCTTCTGATGTTTCATAAAATAGACCATGTTGATACTCCCTCTATTGGATAGTGGTGGGTGAGAAATATATGTTAGGACCAAGTATTATTCCTAAGAAGATGGGTAAAATAGATGTTGTCTAGATGAAACTTGTGAAAAATCAAAGATTCCTTAAATAATATTCTAATCACCATATCCCCACTTTTAATTTGTCAATTGTTTACTAGTTGTTTTAAAAGTTTATCCTGAATTGGTTCTTTGATGAATCATGAAGATATGAATGCTTACCCCATGGTATGTGGCACCCTTAGTGATCATTAAAGGGATCATGATTGTTGCACAAAAACTGGAGTTACTTACTATGTTGACATCGATTCATAATTTATTATATAATTATCATTCAATGAAATATAATTTGAATTTATCCCATATTTGATGTTGGAAATATTTGTAATTAGAGGGATATATCTCGATAACTGAGAAACTTACCTGGATTACTGGTTAATAGGAAATTGTGTAGTATGTTTAATCCATAATTTTTTTGGATACTATAGAAGAACATTATTTATTCTCATGAGATATGGGAGTGAGAATATTTTTTGAGAGACATTTCCTCTGATATTTTTTTATTATCCATCTTAGAGAAGACATTTTGGGGTTAGAAATTGAAATACTTTACCGAATTGTCACTCCTGTGGTGTTGTTTTATTGTATGATATTCCTTATTTGTGTTTTTTCATTATTACACCTTAATAAAAAAAATGTGTTTGTTTTTCAAAAAATTGGGAATTGAAATTCGGTGAACGATTATCACACTGTTATATCCAAATTTGAACCCATACTATGAAAAGAGGGAGAATGTTTATTGTAATTGCATCATGGTTTGTGTGTGGTTTTCTAAACTGTGTAGCCAAACTATTCATATTTTTAACGTCCCAGTTTCGGGTGCTGCCCAAAGGTTTCCCAGACCCAGTTTTTCACAAGGCCTCAAGAGAATTTCCCTGAACGCTAGAGGCTGCTGACTAATAATGAGGGCCTTGAGTGTGATTGTGGGGGAAACTATGCCCTCATTGGTAGAGTAACATAGTGGAATTAAACTGATTACAATGGTGGAAACAGTAATACCATAAAATAAGTAATAGCGAAAGACTAAATGTAAATAAACAACTGGAGAACATATATAAATGATGTATGTTAAATATGTCTAGGAAAGCTGCCAAACAAGTCAAAATGCTAGAATACAGTACTAAACCAATGTACAAGATAAAAAAATAAACTCCAGCAGCATCGCAATACTCATCTTGGTCCCATGCTCTCCATCTCTACACCAATCAAGCACCTGAAGTACAAGGGCACTCTCCCTTATTTATACATGAAACAATATAATCAGTTTGGCCTTAAAAGTATGACCCATACAACTTGGGAGACAAATCCCAGTTGGAAACCACCCAAATATCTATGAATAACTGTTACTGAATATATATATAGTAGAAAAATATGAAAAATGATGTAATAAACAAGGAAGTACTCATAAGAAAATAGTCTTACCATTTCAACTACATTCATTTACATCTATTAATTATTCAACTAATCATTCACGAGTAACCCTTTGGGAATGTTCTCACATCCTAACCCCTTTGGTTAAACTTATCATTTAACAAAAAAATATAGTGACCCCCATGGATAGCTCACGGAGTCTAACCCCTTTGGTCTCAAGCAAACAAATACTATTTGAGGAATCACTAACTGTCAATTAGACCTATAGTCTTTTAAGGATAAAATATCGACACTCTGAGGAAGTACTTAATGTAAATTGCCCATGTGGACTCATAATTATAACTATAGACACTCTAAGGGAGAACTCAACATCAACCCCCCTATGCTCTCGCAGCATGAAATGTACAACAGACACTCTAGGGAATACCTCAACGTCAATTACCCCTATGGTCACACTACACCAGGTTGCCACAACCCTATGTAATGAAATCATGAATAAATGATATTAAAAATCCAAAGTCAATCATAAATACTAATTGGGTAAATGGGTATAAATCACAACACAAGCATGTCAGATAACATCACCACATCCTAATAGCACATAGGCATGGAGAAAAGATATGCCTAATAGGAAATTATCGACCCATGGACAATACAAGATCAAACATGGAAAAAAACCTCAATAACAAGGTAAATATCCCTATTTAGAATCAAAAACCCATACTCAAGAAAATAATTCATAACAGACATTAACATGGTTAAGTTCCCTAAACATGCAATACCCAAAACTAGGGTATTGGGAAATTGTTTCACATATAATTAAAAGAAAATCTTCAGAAAATAAAAAAACCACCAACCATGATGTTGTAAGATCAATATAGTTGAATATAATCCTTTGATTTTACCTAGAACACCGTAGATATATAAAAACGTCTAAACATTCAACCATGGATATCTCATGAAAAAGGAGGTATCATGAGATGAGGCTTTAGAAGAAGGAAGAACTCATCGTTGTGATTCTAATGCACTCAATGATATTCGATTCAGAGCACAATCAGCCAATCGAGGTCTCAGAGAAGAATCGTTATTCCTTAGTTGCTCCTGGACAAGAAAAATCCAGAAGAAGTCGTTTTTTTCAATTAGATGCAAGCCCGGTCCGATATGTAAAATAAAAATGAAAATACATGGCATGTTATTTAAATATAAATGATGTGTATATGCCTTTTCTGGGTCTCACTTTAAGTGGCCCTACCACGTCGTCAAATGGTCGTGTACATGTCCATGGCATGGCTAATCACGGTCTGGACATGGTGTGAGAGTTCACGGTATGTATAAGAAAGTACACAACGTGTACTCCTAAAATTTTCATTCTTTCCTTTTTTTCAAAATAAATAAGAAAAAAGATCCATAACTGAATGAATATTCAGGTTCTCACAATCTCCCCCCCTTAAAGAAATTTATCCCCGAATTTCCCTAACAAGTTAGATATGAGGAACAATCCTAAAACAGCTTCGACCACTATGATTGTGCATCGGCATCCCTCTCCCAAGTCTTGTCCAGTACTCACACATGCAGCCATAAAACACGTACCAAAGGAACATACCGACCAAGGGGGACCTTCACGCTACGATCAATAATCTAGATAGGATTCTCCACGAATAATGTTCCCACCTCCACATCAACCTCCTCAGGTTCAAAACATGATACAGGTCTGAGAAGTAACATCAGAGATGAGAAACATGGAAGATGTCATGCATATCCTCGTATATCTAAGGTAACTAAAATCGATAGTTCATCGGCCCGACATTTTCCAAAACCTCAAATGGCCTGAGATGTCTCATTGAAAACTTTCCCTCTCTCATAATCCTCCAATTTCCCATCCTCGATGTGACATGTAAGAAAACTTGATCTCCGACCTCTAACTCCTGAGGTCATCTCCTTTTATTAGCATAAAACATCTTCCATGCCTGTGCACTAGAAATCCTCTTCCGAATCAACTCTATCAGCTCCGTAGACTCCTAGACAGGATGAGGTCTCATCATAGATTCCTATCCTACCTCCATCCAACATTAGAGTGATCAGTATGGCCTACCATCCAAAGCCTCAAAATGTTCCGTCTTAACAGTTTCATGAAAACTATTATTGTAGGAAAACTCCACAAGAGGTTTTTGTTTCTCCCAAGAAAATCCAAAATATAGGACGCATGCTCAAAGAATATCCTCCAGCACTAGTATCTTACGCTCAGAATGACCATCTATATGAGGATGTTAAGGTTTACCCATAATTACCTATATACCCAAATACCTATGTAGTCCCTACCACACCCGATAAGTAAAATGGGCATGCCTATCTGAAATTATAGAGTGCAGAACCCCATAAAAATGAACAATCTTATGGTTGTACAATCTTCCCAGCTCATCAACATTGAATGTATCTTGGATCAGTAAGAAATGTGAAACTTTAGTGAGTCTGTCAATGATAACCCAAACAAAATCATTCCATCGAGGTGACCTTGGTAAACCTATCATGAAGTCCATCATGATACCATTACACTTCCACTTGGGAATAGGTAACTGCTGCAAAAGTCGTGCTGGTCGCCGATGCTCTGCCTTCATCATCTAACAGGTGGAACACCTCATCACAATACCATCAACATCACTCTTCATTCTTAGCGACCAATACTGATGATGTATATATCTATACATCTTGGTGACACTAGGACGAACTGCCCAAACCGAGGAATGAAAAACCTGCATCAACTCCTCATGTATGTCTGTTAACACCCATACACGTCCATGAAAAATTAATGATCTCATCCTTGCCTACTATCCATCTAAGAATAGGGTCTTCTCCTAATATGCTCCCCTGTAGAACTAGGCCTTCAGAATACGATAGCTACATCATTCACAATCTCTCAAGTTGATATGAGGTAATGCCTACAAATGATATAAACATATGCCCCTCTCTGTCATGCACCTCCAAATGCTTCTCGATGAACATAACCATAAGATAAAACTCACTACTGTCCTCCTGAACTGAATGTATCAGATTCCTTCTTCTCAACACATCAACAACAACGTTTCCATTCCCAGGTGTGTAGGGATGCTTAAAATCAAAGGAGAAAAGGTATTCAACCCACCTTTACTATCTCAAATTACGATTGCGCTGAGTGAAGATATACATGAGATTTTTTTAGACAGTGAAAACCACACAATTCTCTCCCAATAGATAATTTTTCCAACAGCGTAAAGCATGAACAACTATATACAACTCAATATTGTGAATTGGGTAATTTTTTTCAGGTGGCCTTAAATTCTATGACCCGTACACAATTAATACCCTCTTGCATAAGCACTTCCCCTAGGACGATACGTGAAGCATCATAGTAAACTTTATAGCTCTTTCCTGGCTCTAGAAAACCTAGTATTGGTATTGAATTAAACCTCCCTTTCATCTCCTGAATAGATGAAGCATAGGAATATTTCCATAGGTACTTCACACCCTTCTTATTTAGGCCTTCCAGTGGTGATGCTAAGCGTGAAAAGTTCTATATAAAACTTATGTATTAAAAATTGAGATAAAAAAAACTTCATACCTAAATGAAATTCTTCAGATGCTCCCAGGAAACTACTACTCTTACTTTCTCTGGGTCTACTGATACTCCTATATCTGAGATAAAATGACCCAAGAAGTGAATATGGTCCATCTAAAAGTGGAATTTTGAGAGCTTAGAATATAACTGATTATCTCTTAGTGTACTGAAAATGATCTCAACATGGGTAGCATGGTCGTGTCGAGTGTGATAGTACACCAAGATATCTTCTAAGAAAACCACCACGAGGGAATAAAAATATGGATGAGACACTCAGTTCATCAGTTCCATTAAAACCACATGGGCGTTCGTGAGACCGAACAACATAACCACATATTTTTATAGACCATACCTACTAAAAAAGTTTGTAAGAGGTATACTAGATAGTCTAATGTGAAAATGATGATAACCATATCTCATGTCAATCTTTTAGAACACTCGGTATCCTCGAAGTTGATCAAAGATATCATCAATCCTCAGTAAGGGATATCGGTTCTGGACTGTCAAATGGTTATACTTATGATAATCCACACAAAATTGGATGGTACCATATGCCTTTTTCACAAACAGGACAGAAAAACTCCAAGGAGAAGTACTCGGTAAGATGAAACCCTTTTCCTGTAACTCCTTTAACTGTTTATTGAGATACTGTAACTCTGGTGTGGCCATCCTATAAGTAGGAATTTACATCGTTACCACTCCTAGTACAAGTTCAATAGAGAAATATATCTCTTTCTCTAGAGGAAAACATGAAAAGTCATTTGGAAAGGCTTCTCTAAAGAAATCTACCACTGGAGGATATTCCTTATGTGAAGACCCCTAGTCATCGTGATATAGACTTGAAATCTAATCTGTAACTCCCCCAAACCAATGATTCTCAGGTCCTGATCTACTTGCCTAGACATCCCTTTTGACCTTATGATAAAACGATACACCCTATGATGATTTGAAACTCACCCTACGATGATAGTAATCAACCACATCCTGGTAGGGAACCAACTAGTCCATTCTGAGAATGAAATCATATCATGTTGTCTCTAAGACATAGAAGTCCCATAGGAAGTGATACCCACCAAACTCTAGAAGGGAACTCCCTGAACTGACGTACAATAGCCATTCTGGTCCCCAACAGAGTGCCTAGCATCATGATATCAGCATAGGTAAAGATACAGAGCCCAAGGATCTACATAATAGTAGCAGATATGAAATTATGGGAAGCCCCTATTTAGAAAAGTGTAGAATCTAAAACCGAGGCAACTAGAATCGTACCTCTCACTTTAGAGGGTTTGAGATCCTTCTCCTGCTAGGTCTACTACAATAAAAAATTATGACCTATACTGCAGCCCTATGACCCTACTTGACTAACCTGAGGTGATCCACCCTCTTGTCGCTGAATTCTTGGTGACTGGCTACCACGACCATGACCTCCACCTTAGCCTGAACAACTGGAAGAACTCATGTTCCCAGAATTATGAGAAAATTGTGGTCCTACTCTTGAATGAGGAGTCATAGAAGAACCTCTATCACTAGTTGATGGTGCAAAAAACTGACAGAAATGCTAAAGATAACCCTTCTTACCACAAGATCGGTGCGCAACTGGGTCTCTCAGGAAATGTGGCCTCATATGCCGACCCTTCCCACATTGGTAGCATATACCTAGCACCCTAAAGGTGTATCCCTCCTACTTAGTTATCCATGTGTAGACCCCCTACGACACTTCCTACTATCAGCCAGAGAGGCAATGACTCTGGATGCTGAACTGCCCTAGCCCACAAATATCATAACTGAGACCATCCTTAAACTTCCTCGCTAGGAATAACTGATTCCCCCCCAGAACTGGTGTGAAGAGTTGAAACTCTGTGAAGTGGGAATAATACTCTAGGACCGAGAGATTAACCAACTCCGAACTCATGAACTCTTGTGCTCGATCAACCCTCAAGGTCATTCTGTATAAGTAGTCATAGAAGGTATACTATAAATTATTCCAAAAATAACCTAATGAAATCCCACCAAAGATATCTTATTCCACCATCTCTTGGTGGAACCCTAAAGCATATACGTAGAAACATTCACCCTTCTCTCTGGAGGGGTCTCAAAATGTTCGAAGATAGATAAAGTGGATTCTAACCATGAAACTGCATCCTGAGTTCCTCCATCCCCTAAGAAATTGGGAATATGATGCTACTAAAAAACCATATCAGTTATTCCATAGATGGGAATGATTTTGTTTTCCCAGGAAGGTCAGTATAAACCTCATAAAGACATATCAGAACTATGCATCAACACCTATTTCTGAAATGACCGCTGTTTCCAAGACATGCTTGATGGGAGGATCTATTGGTAGTACCTAATCTACCATGTGTGGTGACTTGTCGGTTCCTTGTATCTAGAGAAAAATTATAGGATGACTTTGTAGCATAACTCTGCAAGGTCAAGCACACACCTTAGTTCTCGATTATCATGGACTGAAACATAGAAGTGCAAAAAGGGAACAGAGGAAAGAAAAAATTCAGGGTTTTCAAAACATGGATACATGGAGTGAATGGCCCCTACACGACATGTTCTCTTAAGTGTTCACATAGGTGTGTACATATACCAACACTGGTCGTGTAATACCCTTACACACGATGTGTTTTCCTAGAGACATTGAGTGTACTTGAATCATTTCTCCCCTGCGAGAGTTCTTCAATATGGCTAAACCACAAGGTTCTTTTAGAAAAAAACTAAACTGTGTGTTTATGCTTGACATGATGTGTACTATAAGGATTTTTCTGAATAGAGTCATTGGTCACACGGTGAAAAAAAAGTCGACTCCACACAACCTGTACTATATGGATTTCACCGACCCATGTTGTTGGTCACAAAACTGAAAACATGGTCAACTCCACATGGTCTATTCAGGATAGGCACAGAATGTACTACCATATTTTTCATCCACCCGTTTCATTAGTCACACATCCTGATACATGGTCTCTAAAACATGACATGTACTTCTAGTACATGGCGTGCTGCACCAAATATTTCCCAACCCCATGTATTTACCCACAAATGCAGTCACATAATCAAGAATTACACAACATGTACATATAGAACATGGATTGTACTTAAGAAAAACTTTTCCTTCCCAAACAGAAGGATACATGGAATGTATTCATCATTACTCCCTATGTATTTTGGGTTTTTAGACAGTAAACCTTAGAAACTACTCCAAAAGCCCTTAAAAAACTGAAACAAATGTTTAAATTTCCAAATTACATTCTGTGAGGGACCATACTCCCCGAAAATCAAATATTGTCATTATATTCATGTCACATGAGAAGTATAATAGTGCATGAAACACATGATCTACCAAATTCCAATCCATGAGGGCCCATAAACACCTTAGGGAGAAAATTTTGGCACTCATTCAAATAAAACCTTTCACAATAAGAAATACCTTATCAAATATCATTTATTCTATTAAGGAATATATCACAACAACATGAATATCTATCACAACATAAAATCGATAATGCACCATAAAGGGCATGAAAAGAATGAATGAAATGTGATCTCTAGAAAGTGCCAATAAGATTAATGAGATGAAATACCCTCATCTCATTGAGTTGAAACAGAAATAGAACCTCAATAAAATAAATGTTAATAACACAAAATCTGTGAATCATCCAATGGTGAAATCAAATCAACTATGACAATTGCAAAAAAATTGAAAAATTGCAATAATCGAGGGATATTGTCTTTTCCATGTACACGGGTTAGCTACTCCCATGGAAAACTTATTAAAAACTACCTATTTCTTTGTATCCCTATCTATAGGCTCCAAATAGTAATTCAAAAAGAAAATAAATACTTTGATACCACTTTGTGACATCCCAGTTCTGGGTGCCGCCCAAAGGTGCCCCGGACCCAGTTGGTCAAATGGACTTAAGCACATTTCCCTAATCTCTAGAGGATACTGACTAGTAGGGAGCACCGTAGGTGTGATTGTGGGGAAACTTTTCCCCCATTGGTAGAGTAACACAGTGGAAAAAAATAGATAATAGTGATGGAAATAGTAATATCATACAATAAGTAACATCAGAAGACTAAAAGTAAATAAACTACTGGAGCACATATATAAATGATGTATGTCACATATGTCTTAGAGAGAAACCAAACAAGCCAGAATGCTATAATTTAGTACTAAACCAAAGTACAAGAAAAAAAAATCCAACAGCATCACATGACTTAGCTTGGTCCCAGGCTCTCCAACTCTACAAAAATTATGTATATGAAGTACAAGGGTGCATACCCTTATCTATAACTGCAATAATATAGTCTGTTTGCGCCCAAAAGCATGACCCAAACAGGGTGTGAGATGAATCCCAGTAGAAAACCACCAAAATATTTGTGCCTAACTATTAGTGAATATATATAACTAGAAAATATAAAAAATGATGTAATAAAAAAGGAAGTACTCAAAAGAAAACTGTCTTACAGTTTTAACTACATTTATTTATGTTTGTTAATTATATAACCAATCATTCACAATTAACCCTCTGGGAAATTTCTCACAGCCTAACCCCTCTGGTTCAACTTATCATTTAATAATAAAGATATAACGACCCCTAGGATAGATCACACAGTCTAACACACTTGTTCTCAAGAAAACAAAGACTCTCAGAGAAATCACTGAACATCAATTCCTCCTATAGTCTTTTAACAATAAACTACAGACACTCTGAGGTAGCAATCAACATCAATTCCCCTTGTGGTCTCATAACGATAACTGTAGAAACTCCGAGGGATCACTCAATGTCAACACCCCTTTGGTCTCATAGCATGAAAAGTACAAAAGACACTCTAGGGAATCCCTCCTATCAATTCCCTCTATAGTATCACTAAAATAGGTTCCCATAGCCCTGTGTAAAGAAATAATACAAAAATAACATTCAACAGCCAACGTCAATCACAAATAATAAATGAAAAAATGACTACAATTCAAAACACAATAATGTAAGATAATATCACTCTATCCAAATAGCACTTAGGCACGGAACGCAGAGAATCCTAATTGGCTATTCTAGATTCAACAACCAATATCATATCAAACAAGGGAAAACACATCCATTTCAAGGTAAATAACTCTATTTACAACTAAAAACCCATACTCATGAAAACAAGGCATAACATGCATTAATAAGGTTAAATTCCCTAAACACGCAATACCCTAAACTAGGGTATTGGAAATATTTTGCACATATAATTCAATGATAATCTACGGATAGGCACACACCACCTACATCGACATTGTAAGATCAATATAGTTGAATCTCAGCCTTTTATTTGACCAATAACACTATAGATCTACAAAAATATCGAAAATGATTAACAATGGATATCTCACGAAAAAAGAGGAATCAAGAGATGAGGCTCTAGAAGATGAAAGAAATCACCGATGAGATTCCATCTCACATGACAATTTTCGATTCGTAGAATATTCGGTCGATCGGGGGCTTAGAGAAAAATCATCAATCATTGGTAACTCTTGGATTAGATGAAGACAGAATAAGTAGTTTATTCCAATTATACATGACCCCGGTCCAATATATCAAATAAAAAAAACACATAACATGTTTTTTAAAGATACATGATGAGTATATGACTTTTCTATGTCCTGATTTAAGTGGAGCTGCCATGGCATCACACGGTCGTGTACACGGCTGTGACACATCCAAACATGGCCCAGACTCAGTGCCAGAGTACATATTGTGTACAAGAATGTATGTGGCGTGCACTCCTAAAATTTTCCTTCTTCCCTTTTTCCTCTAAAGAAACCAAAAAATAGATCCATACATTAACAATGATCTGGGTTCATAAAAAATTACTATTATATATGGAGTATCCCTATACAATTGGAACATGGTTTGATAAATAGTGGAGCCAAACCATGTTATTACCCTTACTAATAGAGGTTCTAACCAGTATCCACCATATGTTTGGTGTATTGTTTTTTATAATATGTGGTCAACCCAGTTTCATTAAAAATTTGAGAATCCAATTATACTCCTTCACAAATTAATCCACATTTTCCCACCCTCTCTCCCTATTTGCACATTCTTTTATAGATATGGTTAAATCTATTCTTTCATCCCCCTTCAACATGATATTAAGTGAATTTTCATCAATATTATTTAATATATCATCAAGAATGTAGATCCCTTCCTTCACCTCGATAATTTCTAATACTTTTTTCTTGATTATATTCTTCCTTTTTAGCCTTTTTGGCCTAGTGTTTATGTTGGATGATTTTAATTATATGATTTGCTTTGGGATTTAATTCACTTACTAAGTATTTTTCACCAATCTC
The DNA here is from genome assembly GCA_963277665.1 of Viscum album. Lineage (NCBI taxonomy): Eukaryota > Viridiplantae > Streptophyta > Magnoliopsida > Santalales > Viscaceae > Viscum > Viscum album. Next base: position 1,840,526,155 of record OY728132.1, on the reverse strand, counting down.
TTGGTTTAATTGCATCTTCGGAAAGTATTTCATCAGTTTAAGATTGGTGGTATTATGAATATCCATTATATTAATAATCAAATATTCTTGACATTTTTTATATAAAAAAGATGAAGGCATGACCCCATTAATTGAATAGAAAGCATGACATCTTCTTTTGGAAAATGGTGTGAGAGGTAATCCATTACAATCAGTATGGAAAATACCAATAAAACAAACCTGAAAGATGGAAAAAAGGTTTTATTCCATCACTAATGACTGATTTTATTGTAATATTTTTTTTCAAATAATCTTATTTTTATATTAGTAATCAAATTATTTTCTAAGGAACATTTAATATGTATGGAAATTGATGTTTTCTATAATATTCATGATGGTATGAATCTTTTAATAAAAATGGTTTTACGGTAAGAAGAAATGATTATGATTCCTGGGAACCTTGGTGCATGAGTAAGGGACCCTGAAAAGTATTTGTTGGAAAATTATGAAACTCTCCCTCACAATAGATTACACCGTTAGTTGTGATGATAATATAAGAAGGATATCACATTACCTTCCAGTCATTTAAGTTACTACCACTAGTACAATAAACAAAATTGTATATGAATCGTTTAAATATAATAAAATAATAGGTTATTAGAATTTAGTAACCTTATTATCCCTAGGTAACATCCATTTTTTTCAAATGTCTATTTATGTGGATTTTACTGTCATATTTAAAATTTTTAAAATGGAAATTACATGTTTAATGTATTTAAAATGTTAAATGTGCATTTTCATATGGTTTATTTTTAACTAAATTGCATGAGATATTTAACAATGTTTTCTCGTGGAATACTTGGCGGGATGTTACTAGGCTAGTTCTGCACACACTATACAAAAAATATGTTGGGTGTATATAGACCTTATTTTGACTGGTGTAGGTACAGGAAAGGAATCTCGTAGAGGTGTTGTATATTCGGGATAAATAACCTTTGGTTGGTAGTTGTTAAATGTTATAGAATTATCCTCAGTGTCACATAGAGATAGTAAGTACTCATTTTGGTTTTATTAAATAGAATTATAGTAAACTTATACTCTTATGGAACCCTAAACTTCACATCATATTACCTGTCTTTATTTTTCGATTAACTACTGTATATATTCTATGTTGGATTTTTCATTATTTTCTATTATTGTAAAATATGATATATACATATATATATATATATATTTCCAAGATATTCATTTCATATGTATCTACATTAGTTTATTTATTTCATGAATCACTAATATATGACAAGGTCATTCCATGTTCTCAATTAGGACCCTCTTTATGGTGATTTTAGTTATTAAGACAGCCATTCCAATTAGTGATTCTTTGGTATGAAAGTACTAGTTAGAAACTAGTGGGGATATGGAACCCCTTCAAGATTTATAGTGGGATGGTTTAGGAACTGATGTAGTGATAGATTAGGTCGGTTTATGAGATAAACAGTGAATCCCTCTTGTACATCATGTTTTGAATTTGAGTCGAAAAAATCCATTCTCCTTGGAATGAGAGTTAACATTTTCCACTTTTTATGAAATCTCTTTAAAGTCCTCATCTTTGGATTATTTCTATTAATTGATATTAATATCAACTTCGTCCATCCTTTTGATCAAGATTTTTAATTATTTTATCTCAATATTTAATCCTTGATCATGAAACCCATATTCCTCAATCTCTTTATTTAACTTGAAGAAATATTCTTGAAGTACCAAATATAGTTCCTCTATTAAGTGGATATATTACACCTATGGATTTATTGGTATATGTTCATTACTAGTATGTACAACATCATTTAGTAAATAAATCTCTTCTGTTAATCCTACAATATCATTAAATGAATAAATAGGTTCAAAAGTAGAATTGTACATGAGTACCATCTCAAAGTTACTAGAATATTTTATCTAAATTGAAAAATAACATGAACACTTTTATATTATATTTAATTATATTAGATTTCTATTTCTTATTTAGATTATTTCCTATTTTAATTTCACTAAGATAATTTAAGAGAAAAAAATAATTTAACTCTTTGAAATACTTAAATAAACCTAGAATAAAATAAATCTAATAAAAACCTATGTTCTGAAACCAACTATTGGGACCACATAGGTTTTTAGTGAGATATACCTTGGGGTGAATCCTGGTATAATAGGTGTTCTAATTCAAAAAATTAACCCTAAAAAAATACTACATAAATGATCTTTAACTCATTTTTAGAAGGGTTTCCCTTATGTTATTCTTTGGACAAAAATCTAATAGTTAATTTTCATATGTCTTCATTAATCAAGTTTGTTTAAATAATATTTTAACAAAAAAATCTATTTATGTCCTATTAAAATCAACTAAACAATGCACATAAGGTACAATATTTTTACGTTGTTAACCCATATTGGGATAATTTATAGATGATACAATGATAATGCGACAATGTACCATAATCCACTAAACTAACTATTTATTGGTGGGATTAGTGTTAGGAACTCTTTTCTTGGGGTTACTCCCATTACATGGGACATTCCATTAATTCTCTATCTTTTCTAAATTATTTAATGAAGAAAAATATATATTGAATTCAAGATAAAAAATACAATATCCCCATTGTTATTGATGGAACATGTGTAGATTGGTTCTCCTTGATTTTATTATGATCCTCCTTCACAATAATGTTTTGAACAACAATATGGTGTAATTATCACCTTCCAAGATAAATCATGAAAAATCAAGCTTATTTGGATTTGTTAATGTGTTTCAATTGTTCTTTTAATATAATGCACTAATTATTTCGAGAAATCTTCATTTATTTGATATTTTATTCTACTATCTCTTCCACTTCTCTGAACCAGATATATCAATATGTTTAGGCTCTCTCTTTTTATATACATATATCCCTATTCTACTATTTTTTATCATAGATTAATAATGTGGATATTTATTTGAATATTTTTATTATGAAATTCACTTATATATTGTGGATAGAGTTTCTTATATTTCCATTATCACGATCTTCCTCAATAGTGCCAAATATCATATTTGAATATGATTTATTCACACACATGAGAACATCCAAAATTTTCTTTTAATAAATCATATATATTCAAACATTTATTTATTTATATTTCTTATATTTATAATTCACTTCATGATTTCCATATTTATCAAAGATTCCTTCTTTAATTAATTTTCAAAAAAAACAAAAAATATTTTTTCAATTTTTTCATATAGGTTTACATGGATAGAACATTCTGGTTCAACAATCCACTTCATGGAGAAATCATTTATACTTTTATTCCATGAAATAATAACATTAAAATGTTTCATATTTTATTACAATGTGATCTAATTCTCACAATTCCAACCCCAATTTTGGGGAATCCCAATATGAACATGCACCCATAGTATACGGATGATGAAATGTATGACACTCCATGTGGTATAACTAGGGGGACATCAAATGAAAAAAACTCATTTTTACATCCTGAACATATTTTTCATGTCTATAATAAATCCTACCCCTTTTAACCTTAAAATTTCATCACTACTTATAATACCCCATGGAAAAAATCATTTAAAAACAACTAAATTTAATACATTAGAGGGTAAAGTGTAATTTTACTTTATATATAATAAAAATCTTATTCAATATAATTAAAAGTAGATTCTAGGTTTTTATAACATTATATATTTTATATTCTTAAAATATTTTAGTAAAAAAAAATAAAATACACAAGAACCCATCAAATCAAATCCCAATAGATAAAACATTAGATAGGGAAATCTTTTCTACTCTTTTATAATTTTTTTATAACTCATTACATCTCTATGAAATTCATAACATATGTGAACATATGATAAAAATATTCCACTAAACTCTTTAGTGATTAAAATATATGGATAAATAATTTATTTGTAATGATGGGACTTAGAAATCATATTCAAAATTTTAATCTCATTTTAAAAAAGTATTCAAACATCTTAACTTTTCAGCATCAAATGTTATAATGTTTCAAAAATTATTTTTTTGTAATTATAAATATTTCTAATTCCAACTTCATAATCATTCATGGAATATATTCTGACAAAATATTTGTTTAAATTATTTTGGAATGCAATGTAACTCATTACATTATACTGTACACACATATCTTAAAAATCATTTAGGATTTATAATAATATTCAATTTGAAGAAAACTAATTTAATAATTTATTTGTTAAGATTTTAACTTCTGAAATCATAGATATACAACAAAATAATTTCTTAGAAACTAAATTATTTCCGGAATATCATGCTTATATACACAAGCTCATTTTCATTTTGAAAATAGTAATAATTTAATATTGTTTGGAATATTAAAAAATAAACTATTTTATCCATATATTATATGGTATTTTAGGTGTTTGGATCATTATTTTAAATATAAGTCATTATTTTTTTAAACAATCCACTAAAGGTGGTGGATAAGACAATATGAATAAGATAAAGGGGAAGAGGAATATACCCAGACTAATCCAAATTCTAATGAAGAAAATACAACTAGTAGGTTTTCTAGAGAGGGATTGGGTAAATGAATGAATGGGATCTTTTCTTATGGATGTGTTTTGAGTATTGATAAGGAATAAATTTAAAACCTGATATGATTATTAATTTTTTTTCAAATCCGACTCTCACTAGATTAGTGAGGAATGATCTCATAGCCAGGGTCCTTGTAGGATCCCCTTATAAAAGGATTGGCCTATTAGTCGAATCTGAATATAATAAAAATGATGATAAAAATCCGACCCACCTGAGTTCAATATGGGATATGATATTGTATTTTCCATGTTAGAGACTATTGATGGAATTTTAAAGGAGGTAGGAAAAGAGAAAGATGATAAATTAGATTACCCAAATCCAATTCTACACTCCAATTAAGAGATGTTGTAGGATGTTTTCCCTATCAGGGATTCATTGATGGATTCTAATAAAAATTTTCTTGGTAATACATTGAGTTTTTATTAATTTTGAGGAAGAACATTGGACCAAAAAAGAGATCATTTTCCCAAAAATAGAATTAATTAAGGGAAAATATGTCTGGAGGAGAATATTATAACTTAAAAAAATATGGACTTTTAATTTCTAGATCTAATCAAGGATGATCTAGGCATGAAGTTGACCACATTAAATTGATATTATATAGGGTGCATTATTCCAATTCTATACATTTTTTTAGGAATGGTTCTATGATAACTTTTGAAGTTTAATTTTCTGTATTGATCTAATTTTTTTGATGGTTCACACATTACAAATAAAATTCTTCTGTGAAATAATTTTTTTTTAATTTTCATCAAGTTGGTGGATAATATACCTCATATTTTCTGAAATATATTTGATAAACTCTTTTCTCATGGATAAAACTATTTTACTCTTATATCCTTTTTAGAAATATTATTGAATTTGATAATTCTTAAACCATGTGTGTTAACAATGTCGTATTATGTTGTTTATAATTGAAAATAGTTTAATAAAAATATTCACTTACCACAAAATATTAATAAAATGAAAAATACACATACATTGTTTAAATCCATATAAACCTAATATATTCTCTTATATTTAAATAAATGACTCAACAATCCTTTTCTTTATATTTTGAAATAAATCTATAATATAAAAAAAATATTTCTATTATTTTAAACAATAATATTTTAAAAAATAGTAGAATATAATTTTTGTTCCATATACCCATTAAAATTGATGAATTGATTTATATAACACTCATACATGGAATGAATAGTACATGGAGTTCCTCAGACCCCTTCAAGTGTCTTAGATTATTTCATCCAAATAAATTTTTAACTTTACTTATTGATAACTCTAGGTTTCAATTGCTAAAGCTAACCATTAATTTACCCAATCATTTCATTTGGATTAAAATTTACCATATTGTACTATCAGAACATTATTATAAATCAAACATGGCATGTATTTCCCACCAATCATTTACACATTTAGGAAAATATGTAATTATTTATTGATTTGTTCAAATTGTTAAAACATTTCAAATTATGGTGTAAAAATTAATTAAACAAATATGAAATATTTAGAAAATGTCATCACCTACACAAGTTTAATGGAACATGGAATCACATTGGGTATATTAATGGAGAGTAAATTTTATCTATCTCACCAAGTTATTATCATAAACAATCATATTTAGTGTATGATGGGAGGGTTAATTTAATCATAACATTTTGAATGTGAAATAATTTTAAAAATTAATTGAATCATTAAATTATTCTCACATAAAAAAAGTTCAACTTGTTAAACATATTAAAAATTTGGTTATTCAAGAAGGGGTTAGTCTAATACATATATTTTTTCTTATTTATTAGGAAAAATTATTTTAATAATGTATAATTTTATGATTATTCATCCATTAAGATTATCCTTTTCTAATATTGATCTCAATGTCATGTTTTATGATGATTAGTTCATTCATATACTATAGATGATTTTATAATATGGGAATCATCTTTAATTTTCATTTAGTAAGGTATTTTTGAAATTGTCATCCAATTAAAATGATGACACCATATAAAAATTTTCCAGTCCATTAGTGGCCAAAGATCCATATTTCACTAATTAATGAGTCAAATTTATTGTTCCTATCAACAATTAGTTATTTAAGAAGGTTATAATATCGATCATATACAATATGACTTTTTAATTGATGATTGGAAAACTTTTTTCCCAATCAATCAGATGGATAAACTCAATATTATTCCTCTAGTCTCTTATCTCACAGTGTTCCCCTAAGAAGTGTAACCCAAATAATATTAAAAAAATTAGGCAACTAAATATTTGGTTTACCTCTTTAATTTCTTACAATACATAATATAATAATTGGGAACCCAACATTAGTATGAACCTATCTGATTGGGTGATCTAGGTCATTAAAAGTATTTTCATTTGAGGGAATATGGTACTTAATATTATTTTCAGGGGAATTAACCTCACCATATTTCATCTTATATTCCATTTCAAGTATGAGTTCTTCAAATGATTTAGTTTGTGATCCAATTTATTTCCACAAACAGATATGATCAAATCATATTGATGTGTAACACTTTATATGAATCTTGAAAAAGACAAAGTCATGGTTGAAATATACAAATTCAATTATCATATCATGAGTATAACCACTTAAACCACTGCATATCAATTTAAAGAATTATTTTATAATTTTAAACCAAATAATACAACTATTTTTAATATATAATAATATAAATGGATATAGAAGAAAAAAAATGAATATTCATAAATTTAAACATGAAATAAAATTTTATGAACAACTAAAAAATAAATTATAAACACTTTATAATTTATACATTAATTTTAGAAAATAAATAAATAAATAAATATAAATATATAATGTTTATTTCTTTTACGAACCCTTTTATATTGAAATAGATTTTTAATTTTCCTTACATGTATAATATTATAAATTTAAATAGTATATGTATGAACTATTCAAATATTATGTAAACATTTAAAATATTACACTTGTAACATTATTTAAAGCTTGACTATGTCTATTGTCGAAGATCATTTTTACATTGTCTATTTAGTTTATCAAATATGTCCCATATTTTGTAAAATTAAATTACGTATTACTTTGATTCCAAATATTAAATATAAAATCTTATATCATTCTCTAATTAATTAAATTTATAATAATTTTATAAAATACACTTATAATTATTATATAAACCTTTTTATCCAAAATATAAGTCCTTTTATATAAATAAAAAATATATACAATATTATCATTAAATATTATCGGTAATTTTTATTGAATTTTTCATAAATATTTAATAATTAATAATAATTTTTTATAATTAATTAGTTTTAAAAATCATTATAGATTTAATAAATATCCAAAAAATACATTTTTTATAATTTATGGACAATTTATAAATTATATAATTCAATTAATATTTGGAATTTGTAATAATTAAAATTTTCTTGAATATATTATTGGAAAATATTCTCTATGTCATTTTTTTGTGAAATCTTCTATGATCAATTATATTTTAGGATAGATAATTTAATTCTACAGTAGAAACTTTTTGTGCCAGACTGTCATTATGATGACCCAAATGACATCACATCAACAGTTTTAGGATCTGTTTTGTAACATCAATTGGCCCCTATCGTCAGTCATGTTAACTTTAATCATTCACTATGATATGTGTAAAAAAAGGAATTCAACGATGTCACTTCCTATAAAATCCTATATCATTAGGTGTAATTGTATTGTGGTTTATAATATCATATATCATATGTCAATACATCAAAAAAATTTCTATCATTTGTTACTATATCAAATTCTAAACCTATAAATTATATGATATCATTATTGTTTCAACATGCTTTTTTGAATCGAGAATTATTTTGATTTTTTTATACCATGAAAGGGATTATAAGGAATGGAAAAAATTATTCAATATAGTAGAGGACATTAAAAACCACATACCCAAGTTAACCATGCTATCAAATACCAGAACCATGAATAACTAAAATGAAGAAATTTGAGTACATATCACCATAGATGGATTTGTTGAGTGTCTCTTTGAACCACTTTAGGTTTTGATAATTACAAATATTTACATGTTTTATTTCCTTTAAAGGTATTAACAATTTGAATTATGTAATGTATGGTTAATCATGACTATATCATAATATTTATTTTTTTAAAATGGTTTTAGTTTTTTAGTTTTTATAGTTCAAAAGACGTACTATAAGTTTCATGAAAATTTTATTGGATAAATAAGTCATTTAAGGCATTATAATATCATTTTACTTACACTGGAACAAAAATTTATAAATTTATGGAATTAACTTTTCAACCAACCATGGAACCCAACACATGAACAAAATGTACTAACTATGGAACCTACCTCATGAATAAAATGTACTGACTGTGGAACCCACTTCATGGAAAAAATGTATTGACCATAGAACCGACCATAGAACTTACCATGAGAAAAATTATCATATTTATTTTAACTATATAATTCCCTAAAAAACTCAAAATTAAGTTATTATTATTGGGTTATAAATATAATGAAATTATCTAAATTTAATTACAAGAAATAAAACTATGAATCATTTTTTATAACTATATAAATTAAATTGAAATCACTACACGTTTTCAGTAATAATTATGTAGTTTTCATGAACTAATTTATACTATATTTTGATGATAAATTAATCTTACAAAGTGTGATTAACGTTATTATTAATTTTATAGATTCCTAATGATATTATCTATGTATAAGTAAATTGAAAAAAACATAATTTACTATTTTGAAAGAATGTTTTAAGTCTGAAACATTATAATTTATGTTGTCAAAAAAATTTCAGAATCACCTATGTTGAAACAAGTATGTGAATTTCCTTATACACGTTCAATTTTTTATATTTTTCTACGTGAATACCATACATAAATATCTTACATGAATTCACTAAGTAAATTTTCTTATGTCATTCTATGAATTTATTCTGGATGTTATAAAACTTAGAAATTTTCTTAATTTTACACAATTCTTGACATTTTTATTTTCTGTATGATTAATATATATATAATTAGCGTCTTTTTTTGTATTACTTATTATTTATTTAAAATATACGAAAACTTGTTTTAATTTTTTTGTATGATTAATTAAAATTGATTATCAGGGAATTAAGAATGTACTAATATTCACACTGGAAATTCTATAAGTCAAAATATTCAAATTTAAATCTACTAGTATATTTAGAGTCAACATTGATTATTTTTAGTGAACTTTACACATGTATTAATTCATGTTATTAACTAATGTTTTTATTATTAAAAACCAGAAATTGAGTGAAATATCACATGTATATTAATTATCTCTATTAATCATGAAAATAAGAATGAGTGAAGTTTAAATTTAAATTTGGAATATGAAGAGTTAGTCTTGAATGACTTATGTGACTATTCTAAGAAATTTATTATCAACATTTATGGATATATTTTTCGATATATTAATTAATTATTATTATTAGAATTATTTGTGTATAGAATGATTTTCAATTTTATTGCATAATTAAATTCTACCCCATGTGATGTTCTTATCATTGAATTTACGAAGTCAATCCATGAAATTATTATAGAAAAAATAGTTTTTTTCTAATTATATGGATAAAAAGTCCAATTCATGAAATTAAAAGATAATAAATATGACTCTTATTTTAGTTTTTGTGGTATGATAGTTCAAAATTGACTCCTGTATATTAATTTTTCAACTTATTATTGAAGTAAACTTCTGGATTCCTAAGCTTCAGTATTTGAACATCATGAAGAGTTGAAGAAATACTTGATTTACCCATTATAATATTCATCAAGAATCAGGAACAAGTTTTTTATGTTTTAGTCTTTAATTATGTTTTAACTTTATGGGTTGTATTATCTATACTGAGTGTCAATTTCATTGGTTTATACTACCCAAAAAAGGCACATTTTGGTTTTTCCAATCCCCTTAGAAGACTGTGTTTAGCCTATCCCCTTATAATAATAAGTTTCACATAAAATCATATAAGTTTAAAGTAGAGGACTACTCTTGTAGGAGTCTAGTTTTAGAGTGTCTTTTTAGCAGACTAGGTTCTTATTGTCCTGTAACATTAAGGGGTAGGACTAAGACTTTGAAACTATTGGATGGGTATTATACTACAAAAGGTTTGAGTTTTTTATAAACTCACAAACAATTAGTGAATTGGGATTATTCTATAGGTGTGAAAAAGGTAGATGTAAAGATTTTCCAACCCCCTTCAAAAGTGGTATACCACAGTGGGTAAAATCTCTCTCAGTTCACAAGAGGATTAAATAGTGGTGTAGGATCATTTAGATCTAAACCAATATAAAATTAATGTGTTCATTTTTATATTATACCATTTTACATTCAGTATCTTTTCTTATATTTTTGTGGCTGAGTTGATAAATATTTGAACTAATAAATTTTTCCTGATCATGTTTATACTTTGATTAATTTTTATTGAAAGAAAATTCACCCCATATTGATCATTTCCATAACCTCTTTGGGACCTAAGAATATTATTCCCCTTTAATTAGAAAAATGATTAATACAGATAAATAGGAATAATTGATGTAGTCTTCCCTTTATAGTGTTTCCATAAGAAATTGTAAATATACTTATCACTTAGGTTGAAACATCTTCATAATGATGATATACTAGTTCCTTAGTTAGAAAAGGATAGAGGGTGTAGAGAGCATCAAGAGATATTGAGATAGAATCATCTATAGGATTGTTCGAGGATCTCACAAACCAACTCAATATTTGTGTCACATATCAACTTAATATGGCCCTACCCAAGCATACATCATGTTAGGCATGATACCCCAATCCTATCTCCAATTTTCTAGGGGATAGTGACCAACACCGAGTAGGAAAAGCACAAATATGGAAGGCCTTATCCTAATGAACCTAAACACACTCACACATCTACATATATACTAGACTAATGTGAAAATTAAAAAAAGAATAATAAATTCATTCATTACCTCTAAATCTCCCAACTAGAACATCTATACACATATAAAGTACAGAGGAAAAAAATATACTACAAAAAACCAACAAGAAGTTCCAACTTGACTAGAAGAGGGAGACTAGTCTCATGACGCATCCACCAGTCTATCCACCAATTATGATACTAGAGCCTCTAATAACCGCAAATCACTACCTGCAAAAGGTCCTCCTAAATATTTCTCATGTAGTATGTTGTCTTCATAAAAGACAACATGTGTAGATAGATCCCATAAAAAATTGATTATATATATACTCCCAGTATGAAAGCCCGAAACCACCAATAATTATGGAATAAATGATATAGTCATCTCAAACCCATAAACAAGGAGGTAATATATGAGCAAAATATAAATATTATCATAGAAGGATACATGAACCCATGAAAAGTACCAGGTTTATAGCCTTCTATATTGATCAACATCTACAACTTTCGAACTAGAAACCTCTAATAATTCACATGATCATTCTATGGATAATGATGAAGGATACTATCCCCATGTATATCAGTAAAATAAAAACTCCATTTGAGGATCATTTTACCGTCTATAATCTATGGATGTATAGAACTATACTTCGATGGAGGGTCCCAATTATCTATTTAGCTATATGGATGAGTGAAATTATATTTTATAGATATAGGAACCCTACCATGTATATAAGGGTAGAATTCCTAACATTATCTGATTCCATTGGTATAGGATCAATATTCTATAAATTCATGGGAGAAATACCACTACTGAGGAGTATTACCATCCCATTGGGGGGGGGGATATAAACCCCACATGGGAATAATGATTGATGAATTTTTTTTAATGAACAAACCCATGAAAAAAGGAAGTACATGACATGTAATAAGGCTAGACAATGTGTTATCTGTACCATGTTACATGAAATGAACCTTGTATATTCATGTTGTATCCCATTAGGGAGACACGTGGTGTAGACCAACACACACTGAATGTGGGGACACATGGGTCCTTGAGTTTTCACTCCTTGCTATATGACGACCTGTACTAGTAGATTTCATAAAGAATATGACTCAGTCCTAGATCATATGAATCAGTCACATTGTCGTGTGATATTTTACTCCCATAAAAACCTTATCCACTATATTACAGAGACATATGACATGATTTAATCCAAACTACATGGTGTGTAGTCGTTAATTTCATTGAATGAAATATTTATGAAACATATTCCAATTTCAACTTCTCCTTCATCAATTCCAATGTGAATTGTGATTTAGACTTTTAAAAATCATGTTTAAGATCATCAATGGAAATCTGAAAATTTTATGCTTTATGTTATTTAATGGATATAATATTCTCTACCACTTATTACCATTAATCTACCACCTCACATTTTAGGATTTATAATAACAACATCACCCATTCCTTCCATATGTTTTCTAAATCAATATTGTACCTCCATCACTCTACAATCCATTATTTTGAATTCACTATAATAATCTATGAAACCAACATTCTATTATGAAATGAATTTGGTTCACAATTTTTATTAAACCACTGGTTAAATAAGAACAATTGATTAATGTATCTAGAATGATTGGATAAATCGATAGGAAAAAAATTTGAGAATGAAAGTCACTAGTGTCAATTTTCCTTCATCTGTTGATGGAATATGATAAAAATCCAATATATAAGTCTAGAATAGAAAAAAAACCGGAATTATTTTCTCAGAAATCAACTATTATAAATTTTTTTGTTTGATACAAATCTATAATCTGTTTATTTAATAAATAAAGATAAAATAATAAATTAAATTATCTACCTCAAGAACAGATCCATTACTGATGGAGAATATGTTTTCTAGTGATTTCATTAATAAGTCCACTTTTTCTTTGTTCTCTCCATGAAAATTAATGATCTGTAGGTGGAGAAGATATAAATAGTGTTTTTGTGGTGATTCCTCAGTCCCAAGTTGTTCACTAATGTCAACACCCAATGGAGATCTCTCTTTATCATAATCATGAGGGTTAAGTGGATAAACCTATGGAATTTACATTTAGAGATATAGATATGAATCCAAAATTTTGTTGATAATTTAGTGAAATTAAATTAATTTTATTTATTAATTTTATTTTATCCCATGATTGTAGATCACCTCAATGATTAAGGCCAAACAAACATATTATTTGACTAGGATAATACCCATGTTCCCGACTCAATGGTGTTATCAATTTTCCTAGAGAAGACAGTATAATATTATATAGAATAACACATGTGTGAATAAAATAAATAATTGAATAAAATTGTACTCCATGTTGAGGTTTAAATATCCCTTAATAATTACACCATCTCTGAATAAAATCAAGGGCATTCATACAAAATTTCAATGCCCCAAACTTGATTACCAGGGTTGTTTCATTCTCTCTAACTTCAGCTATTTCATCCCTAAAAACACAACCCACTAGAAAATGTGTTGTTACTGAACTTGAATCAAGTTTTCATTATCCAATGAGATATTCAGTAGAGTCTTGTGCATCCACATTATTGAAACTAGGGGAATCAATCAACATTAGACGATATTCTATTGATAATACTAAATATTCAATGAGGACTCTAAAAAGGTTCATTAATATTTAATGATTAGATCACCCCAATCAATAACACTCCACAGATCACGTATATATCTCCTTATATTCAAAAAATGGAAGATTTCATGTATTTAGATCCACTAATGGGTAAATATACGTAGTATGAATCCTTGAAAAAACCTACATAGTAACAAGAGTTAACCATTGTTTCTTGAAGATAGATTGACACCTCAGCTATCTTCATAAGCCACATCGATGTGAGAAATTCAGAAAAAACATTATCATCCTCTTCCAAATTCATTATCTACCATAGAATGTATTCATATTACATATAAGGGCCATGAGATACCCTCATCCATTAATTAATGATCTACACTTTCATAGTCGTATCCTGAACCAACTACGGCCCCATGAGTGTTGTCTCTCCCAACTAAGACTAGAACAAAGGTAAAAAATATGGCCTTTAATTATGAACTTCATATAGAGCCATGGTAATCATAGTGTGATAGGTATTTATATAAAAACTAAACCAATTGAGAAAGATCCTCAAAACACTAAATGAAAACTGAAACACAAATACTTAGTATATCATATAGAATCTGAATTTTTCACTTAGTCTGACCAATAGTATTTGGGTAAACAATCATTATAAACTAAAATAGAGTCTGAAAATACTCACAAAAATATTTCTATAACTGGGGAAAATTTTTCGAATGAGGATCATAGATAATTTTTGAGGGTAATCAATAATAATAGTTGGTCTCCATCATGTATAATAGTTATAGGATTCCCACTAAAATCTATCCCTTCATGGTGAGAAATTGCATGGACTTAGTAAGTTGGTCATTAATCACCTAGAGGGAATCATGATCCCTCACTTACTGCAACATTCTAAAAAAAGTCCATGAATATTATATTCCATATCCTTTTAAGAGACAATAGGTTCTGCAAAAATATTTTAAGAAAATGTTGCTCAGTCATTACCAGTTGGAAGTTAAGTAATTGGGAGATAGACTCTGCAAAAAGATTCTTCAGCACTAGTTATTGAAACCACTCTTGAAGATCCTAGTATATCTTCACCAAACCATGACTAAGGGAGATTTATGAATCTATATTAACACTTAACCATGAAGTGAAACTGTTACAATAGTCTACCTATATTAAATAATGGTATGCTCCCCACATTCAGAGAACTTATCAGGGGCATGTCCTATAGATAATTTATCATTAATGAAATCATGATTTCCATCCCCATGATTCAATTACATCTCAAGATGGATAATAGGACTAGTAACAACCATTTATTATAGGTATGTTGATTGATCCCCAACTAATAAAGATAACTGTAATGAGATAAATCACTCTAACTCTTAACATAACAACTCAGATTGAGACTTTATACTGAGAGAATATTCCACCACATTTTCTTTTCTTGGAGTAGAGACAAAATTGAGGTCAAAATCTTCTTGGTACTCCAAATATTTCTTACACCTCATGTAAGGATCTCTTGGGGTGAATATTTTTATGAGACACTAGGGGTTTGAATAAACAACAAACCACTTACAAAGAAGTAACATTCCTTATGTCTTTAGGGGAGTTTCTAAAAATATTCAATCTATATCATGGGTTCTATAGTTCTTCTCATGGGGTCTCAGCTACTAAGAACCATCGACTATGACCACCTTCCACTATATCAACATGCAACCAAGACTTTCTCATAATTAATATCATGAATCTACATAATCAACCCCTTTTTCCATAAACCTTAGAATGAGAGATCTTGTAAACCTCTAGAATAACTCCTTGAAGGCCTTTTGTTGATTTATTGTCCAGTTAAACAGTTTCCCTTCATGGTTCAAGGCCATCCAAGGTGTTGTAATACTAGATAAGTATGGCATTAATCTCATGTAATATCAATAAAAAAAAGAAAAATACACATATCTACCATATTCTTAGGCTTCTACCAAGAAATAACTACCTTAGTTCTCACTATATCTACACATACAACCCCCTTTAAGATGACGTTTCATTGAAATTGGACCTATGTAATCTAGAAATAACACTTAGAGAGTTTTATAAATAATTTCTTATATTAAATTACATCCAATACCACCAAAAAATGATATATATGTTCAAACTCTAATGACGAGTAAGTGAAAATGTCATTGATAATGTCTAGCTTGAACTAGTATAAGAAGGTATGAAAGATCCAGTTTAAGGTTTTCATAAACACCACCGGGTTGTTCTTCATTGCAAAAGGCGTCATCATGGACACATAAGAACAATAGCTTTATCATAATGTCGTATCTATTACATCCTCCTTATGTTAATATAGTTGAAAATGACCTAAACTGAGGTCAATATTTGAGAACCACCTCACCCATTTTAGTTGATCAATTATGTCATTAATCATTATAAGTGGATATATATTCTTAAGTGTCACCAGATTATAGTAATAATAATCCACACATAACCTCATGAACTGATTCATTATCATAAAAAATAATTTTAGTGATAGATAAGGGAAAAATCTATGTCTGATAAATCCTTTTATCATAATATCCTTTAACTATACCATCAAATACCAAATCCCAATAGGAGAAATCTGATATACAACTGAATATATTAGAACTATCCTTTGTTTCAAGTCAAAATGGAATTAAAGCTCTATAATAAAACAAGTTCTAGGTTATAAAACTGATGGGATTTCATTTTTAATCTCTTACACATGGGCCCAACCTACTCTGCAAGGAATTGATTCTTTCTAGTGAAGGAAAATATTAACCTATACGTCTGGTCTGCCATACCCTTTGATGAAAACAATCTATCTTGACATGCATAATTAATAACTATTAAATTCCTTGAATGATATCATAATTCCTTATCATAGATATAAAAAGGTTCTATGAGACACGTTCTCCACTAAGTACTAATTCACACTACTAGATAAAGAGTGTGATCAAAGAATCCCCTCTAGTTGGAGTCTCCATCTGTAAAGGTTATACTAGAGGATCTACTAGAATCCATAGTTCTTGAAAAATAGATAAATCTAAAATGGAATGGTTTAAGCCTTTACCTTGAAAAACTAGATCTAAGGTAGAGAATACAAAAATCAAACCCCATTTTAGGAACCCTTAAGTCATATGAATCAACAATCCATAACTAACCACATCCCTAACATCCAGCTCACATAGCCTAATATATACCACTTGGAGGAGTTGGTGGTGAATTTGTATCATGTAATTGAACACCTCTTACATATCTCCCACTAACTATACTATGCCTTCCACCTTGTAGTTCATTCTTCTTACATCAATACCTCTATCTTTGGGACACATCCATAATCACCTATCCTTAGGTTTTCAATATCATCCTTATGATTACTGATCATGTCTCGACTCTTGTTTTATGATTCACAAGTCCTACAACTTCTACCTACTCATAGAGGGTATGGATCACCTTGGAACTTGAAAAATATATACCTCTAAAACACATGAAGCTTGATCATCCTATATGAATAATTATATGACATATATGGAGATAAAAAATATTAGGTCTAACATGAAGTATCCCCCAAAAATATTCATGGTGGGTTTGTATGTTTCTCTTAAGACTGAAGTACAACTCACAATCCACCTAGAGGGAACAGCTCATGAATGACCCCCTGAAGATTGGCTTTATCAATGAGTTGATCATCTTTACGATCCTATCAAAATATCCTACATGGACACATGGTTGGATACATCCTGAAATAGAAAAGGATTAACATGGTTAAAAGAGCATGTTAAGGTATATAACTCAACATGGACGAAGAAAACATGACCAATTAAAATATGATTCATGTACCATTATTTTCCCTACAATTAATGTCATAGTTTATCAAGTTGAAAATAGGGTTATAAAAATCATGGTGAATGGATACGTTGACCATCACACCATCACTAAGGTCCCTGGAACAAGATCCACACTCAAAATACTTAATCATTATTTCCCTAGTTTAAAAATGAATCCTCACACAAATACTAACTCCAACCACCATCCATAGGACACAAAATCCACTGAAACCACTCTACCACATCGCGGTCTAGCATGTGACCACCTAGGTTGGTAACCTTTTAGAAGTAAAACTCTCTAAATTCATCCAATAAGACAGGGGTTTTTGACTAGTACCGAGTAGGAAAAAACAATATGGGTGGCCTTAGACTAATAAACTATTAGATATACACACACACACAAACACACCTCTATAACTAAAATATTAATGAAAAAAAATAAAAAAATAGAACAAAAAATTCATTAAAAACCTCTAGAATCCCCATGAAATCACATAAATGCATATCCAAAGTCATGAAGGAAAATACAATCCCAATAACCAAAAATATGTCTCCAAAAAATCACATGATAATTACCTTAAATTATGTTAGAGTATCATTTCCCCTTGAGTATGGATAAAATAAAAACTCTACTAGAGGATCCCAATCATATATAAGAACTACTGACTTGAGGAAATATATAATGGTGGTATATCCCTATCCTATATGATCTTTATGGATTGGGTAAATGTTACTCCACATATAGAGGATATATACATCTCATATGTCGGTGAAGTTCATGAATCTATCAGATTACATAAGTAGAGGATCCCAACCCCATACTTACAAGGGTGAAATACCACTCCCCAAGAGGATCACTGTCCCAACGGTTTTGATACCCAATCTACCTAGAAATATGAAGGGAAGAATCAATATTTGAAGAAGTAAAACTAGGATAAAAGAAAGTAGATAATGTATAGTAGGGCTACAAGACATGTCATATATAAGGGGATAATTTTCATGAACCCCATCTATCTGATCTATACCCCATAGAGGGTGCATAGGGTGTGGCCCGACATAAAGGGTGTTAAGGGACACAAAGGTCCTGAGCGTATACTCTTTAGTAAACACCGACCCAGCTGACTTGGGTCTACATTGTGTGTGACTGAGTTAAAAATGTGACATTTAACTCACATGGAATCCATCGATTCTATATTAGAATGAAAATGAGAATGTGGTATTCCAAACTATATAATGTTTATCCATGAATTTCATAGAAGGATATATATATGTCGCATCTTATGATTTCAACACCTCCATCCTGCATTCTAAGAAGAGACATGACTATAACTCCCACATGTCATGTTTATAATCATCAATTTCTATTTGGATGTTGGATTCCCACTGTTTTTAGACATAAATTTGACTTTATGTTGATTCCCATCATTAATTTGTCACCCCACACACTACAGATTAAAATACCAACATATTCTGATCCTTTTTAATATTTCTGTCACCAATATCACACCTTTATGACTGAATGGTCTATAATTTCTAACTATCACAATTATATGTGAAACTAAAATTGATTGCGTTACAAAATGGTTTTCATATTTTGGTTTAACCATAGATAAAATGAATAATAATATTGAACTAGAACATAGAATAGGGATAAATCAATGAATCACACAAGTTTGAAGAAACATTGATAATTTTTGGTTGGATGCTTCTTTTGTGGAATATGAATGAAAATATATAATATACAAGTACAAAATAAAAAATCATGAATTAATGGATTGGAAATTAATGATTATAGATTAATTTATTTGTGAACAATATGTAATCATGTGGATTTCAGGAATGGAGATCAAATCCTAAATCAAATTCCCTTCCTCAATAATGGATAAATATTTCACGGGGAACACATTTTCTAGAAATTTCATCAAATAATTAGCTTCATTTTTCTTTTTATCAACAAAGATTCATGATCTATAGGTGGAGAAGGGAAAGATGATGTAATCAATGGCGATTCCTTATTTAAAATCCATATTCTAGTGTCAACACTGAATGAAGCCCTCCATTCTCCATCTCTTACAAGATATAGGGATTGATGTATAGCTCTTGGGAATTTACATCGAGAGAAATAAATTAGAATCTACTATGTGACTAGTAAATTAATAAATTTAAATTAATATTTTTATTTGAGTATTTTATTTCATACCACTATTTCATATAGCCCTAAAGAATATTGAAAATGAAACTTATTTCATTGATAGTGTAAATAACAAATTCTAGAGTAAACAATGGTCTACTTTTAACCCTCAGAGACACCAATGAGATGATATGTCACAAGACACATGTAAGTATAATAAATATTTAAATAAATTGAAATAATACATGTTGAGGTTAAAATTGACCATGTTAATTATTTCAACATTAGAACAAAATTGAAGGGAATTAATTATAATTCTTGATGTGTTCAATCCAAAAAACCAATGTTGCTACAAGTTAAGACTCCTTTAAGTAGATTTCATGGATTCTCATAGAGTACCATGTATTTTATCCAAAATTCTATAATTTTAGATTAAATTACTTCTTTTACACTCCTATTATAACCCATGGGATAAAGTGATACCCCCATAGTTAAATTTTATATAACCTTTAGATTAATGAAAAATTATATAGAAGATCATTGAAATATATATTCTTAGATTTTGATCACCTAATCAATCATAAATCCATTAAAATCATAATAATGATTAATAAAAAAATGATTTATCCAAGTCATATAATGGGATTGGTAGAAAGTGGTGAAATATCAGCATCCTCAAGAATATGATATTCCATGGATTCCCATATATCATACTATATATATTACATATATTTACATTTTAATATCAACTTGAAACACATGATATGCGTATAAGGTTCATGGAATATCTATATGGTATGTTTAATCTCTTAGATTTCCAAAATGTTATACGATTAGAATAAATTGTTTTATATCATTTTCAGGAAGTTGTTAGGTAAAAATGTTCATTCAAAATTATCCATCCACACATCATCTTAGGCCGTAAAGGAATGAATTAGTTTTTTTATTAAAATATGATTGTTTTCATTGTTCTATCATCAAAATAAAAGTAGATGAAGACCAATATAATAAGTGTAACTTGAGATATTTACCATAAAATATATATGGTTTTACCAATTTTTAATATCCAATACACATTCATTAAAGTATGATATAAACCCAATGTTTTTAAATCTGTTTGGGATTCATAAAAATATTTATTTTAACCCCCTGGTTTGGGATGTATATTGTTTTTTTTTCATTTTTTTGAATACTTTGATTCTTTATATAGAGTTACATAAATTTTTTGAATTCAATTTTTTTAAATAGAATGTCTTAGGATTTGAAAAAGGAATTTTTATGCCATTGTTAGAACTAAAATGGGGTTTATATATTATAAATAAGGTAATTAGTATTAAAGATTGATAAAATAATGAGTGAATATTGAAACCATGTTTATTTGTGTTGAAATGGTAGAAATAGTTATAGTTCACGTTTTTAGGTTTATATAGGGGTTTTGTGCTTCAATAATTGAATTTATAGAAGATAATGTTAGTTTAAAAAATTATTGGAATGATTTGACAATGGATTGAGGTGTTATATGTGGATTTCATGGAATAAGGATAATCCATGATGTGATGGAGATGATCAAACCATGACTGAGGATACATCAGTGTAAATCTAAAGTGGCTGTGTTAATTCATATCAATGTGGTATTTTCCTCAACGTAGATAAATTTTATTACTATTATGTGAAACACATGAGTTTTGGGTGTGGAACTAGTTATATTTGGATAGAGTGTCAGGATGTAAATTTTATCATCACACTGTAATGTGTGAAGAGTACGATTTAAAAAATTATTGAATCATGATTTGTGAGAAGGATCTATGATGTAACACAATACTATGGATATTTTTGGGAAAATTGGTGATGATTTAAATAATTGACCACAATACAAAATAAAATGGTATTCCATAATGGATCATGGATTTTAGGAGAGTTATAATATCATCCAACAAATATCAAAGTGTTTTAAAATTTATTTGACAAAAAATTTATGTTTTAAAAATATTAATGTAATTATATTTTAATTTGATATGGTATATCATAGTGGTGATTAAAATGGAAGGTTATCTCACTAAACAATATTATATCATTCCATATGCTATGGTTTCTAGACTATTTTTTAATTTTTTCCCCAAATTGACTATGATTTTATTTGAATTTTGAAGTTTCATTTCATCAATGAAGAATTAAATTGGTTTCCAATAAATTTGTGATTATTGTAAAACATAAAGGGATGATTTTAAAAGATTTAATTGTTTATATTTTAATTTTATTGTGTGGAGTAAGAATATATTTAAAATAGAAATGATGAATAAATACATTTGAAAATAAAGATCATGATTGTTTCTAGATATAATATTTTGAATATTTGGATCTTGATAGTGAGAATTTTAGTATATAAATAATACCCTCAGTGGTTTAGTGTTTTTTTATTTAGTATTTTGGTATATCATTTATTTATAAGTTTTGTTGTTACTCTTCCACAAATAATTATGTAAATAGAGAGAAAGGGGGATTGACCCTTGGATCGATAGTGAGTCCTTACAAAATTCTGTAATAATATACATTTTATAGTATTATATATTAATAAATCAAAAATCTGTTTATGTAATCCCATTGGAGTATCCCTTAGTGAGAAAAAAGTAAAAATTTTATATTACTGTATTTATTTTCATACTTGTATTTTCTTGTTTTTTTTGTAGATTTTCAATGATTCCAATTTTTCTCCCGAAGAAGAATACAATATCTAATTAGAGGAACAAAGATTTTAAAACCCTAATTTACCACTATTAATAATTATTTGGGACAATATGATCTTGTTTCTCAATGGCTAAAATTATAATATTTTTAATAATATAGTAGCATCAAAATTATTGTTACTTCTACTTGATGTTTACATTGTTTCAATATATCAAAGAGATGTGAATGATGTTACAAAGCTATATATGATTGATGAAGATGATAAATTATCCAATAATGATATAGAGGAAAACAAATCAACTAAAAAGCATTGTCAATTTGTTATATATGAAGGTTATTAGTTTTATATCCATGAATTAATTATAGTATAGACCTTCTAATACCTATTAAAGAGAAAAAATGTGATGGAAGAAAATTTAGCTGTTCAAAACGTTTTTTTAGGATTTTAAATTTAAGTTCTTTGAAAAATATTGATATTCTATTAAAATAATTCTATGCGGTTTTCAGATCGATTTATGATCTTAGTGATGAGTTAAAATATATAAATATTGTAAATAAAATTTATATAATATTTCTACAAAAAAATCCAAATGTGTTAGTTTCTTAATATGTGAATATATTATATTTATCCCTTTATGATTTACATAGTTTGTTTATAGCCTTTTAAATGTGATTGAAGCTAGAAAAAGCACCAATACATTCATGAAAATAATAAAATTTAATAACATAAAGAATCATGATATTCATGAAGATAAAGTTGGATAAGAAGAATAAAGTGAGAGTTTTTTTCAATAGGGTGATTAATATATGGAAAGTTAAATGGTGGTTCAAAATAAAGATATTATTGTTTTGATTTAATCGTGGATTTGTTGGTTTTATAACATTTATATGTATGAGAAAGGATGATGGGAAATTTAAAAGTGAAAAAAAATTCAGAAGGGATTTTCCCATTAAATGAAACCTAAAATCTGAAAACTTAGTCAAAAGTAGATTTAAAACTAATATCATGATGAATAAAAAGGGTATAAAGAAAATAAAATCAATGTAGAAGATGAAAATACATTTATTTCAGATACAAGGAATGCTATAATAGAAACAATTGAGAATGTAGAATTATAAATTAAAGGAAAAAATAAACCACAATGTGTTTTATACAAAAAATTTTGAACTTGAAGGAGAAAATAATGATATCGAAATACAATGAATGAAAATAGTAATATTAGTGTTTTAAAGAAAAATTAGCGTATATTTTCTCACTAAAATCTAAAATTAATTGGATAAAAAATGTTCTCTATGAATAAGGGGGTTCTCATGAAACATCATGTGAAGTTGTTTATTTCATGGTAAATATTGAAGAACAAGTTAAGGTGGTCAATGAACTTAATGATTATATTAATGAATCGATAAATAATTTTAATTCCCTCAAAAATGAATTGGTTATTCCTATAAAGAGACATGAATCTAAAATAAAATCATGTTATTGAATGAAAAATATAATGTTTTGAAAATTATATAATAAAAAGATTAAAGAAAGGGATAAATGAGGTATAATAAGTTTCTAGAAGGATTGAATTATTAAATCCCTAACTACTTAGCTAACAGTTTAATTAATTTTTATACTAAATATTCAAAAAATGTGGAGATATTAAAAATGAGAATGGACTGAAAAGTTTTTGTGATAATCCTCAATCATCGAGAACTTATTGAAGACTGATCAAATATTTGAGAGCTATGAATAAATTTTATGAAGGTGGAAATAAAAATTTTCTTTTGATTAAGTTCCTATTTTTTTACCTAGGGAACACAATGATTTATTTTGAGGGTCCATGATGCTACCTGAGAGGTGAAGAAACTTTTCATCAAACAAATATTATGAAAATATATCCCACACCTCAAATTAGAGATTCTTTTTATGGATATTGTTTTCTACTAATTTTGTTCATAAATATGTGAATTTATGGAAACAAATAAGTAAAAATTACCCATATAAATAGTAAATATAAAGAGAATGTAAGGGTAAGAAAAAATCATTAAAATAAGAAATAGATTATAACTAATGGAGGAATATAATTACAACTTTCTTAGTCACAATGAATAGAATGAGGGTAGATCATATTTTTTGTTAAATCAATTATGAATTTCATTGATGTAAGGGAAGAATAATGTGAAAATAAACATATTAAAAATTTCTATTAAAGTAATGAAGAATAAGAAAAAATGTATACTTGATAGTGGATACTCATTTCTCATGATTAGTAACATGAACATATTAAATTATGTGAAAGGTGGTGTTAAAGCTATGATTTTTTAGGAAATAATAGAGCTCTAAAAAAAGGAAGTGGAAATAAAAGGAAATCTATAGGTGAGTTGATAAACATTGGGGTTATTTACTTGAATGTTTTTCAACATAGTATTTTAAGTGATATATATATATATATATATATATATATAACTTATTCATTTAAGTCACATTTGACATGAATGTTTTCTTGATCATAGTAATTGTTATTAATTTATTGATGATACTTGCAAAACTCATGGAATTTATATCAAGGGTATATTAAGGCGAATACTTTCTTCTTTATGGTATAAGAGGAGAGAAATATAATGAAATGGTTTCTTGGGAACGTAAATAAAAAAGTATATAGAATTTTTCTATAAGAGAAGAGAGACATTCTTAATTTTGAGTAGGATAGAGAGAGAACATATTATGATTTCAAGAGAGGAATGATTTTGGTGAAAATTTCCCATTTATATAGATTTATGTGTATCCATGGATTTAAATTCATGTGTTTACGGATGAAATGATTGTTTAGTTGAATATTTGTATTCATATCATGTGTTTTCTATTATTTTGGGACTTATTTGTTGGTATTTAATTTTAAATGTGGTATGATAAGTGTTTGTTGAATCAATTTGAAGTCTTTTGGGTGGTTTGGGTTTCTAAGTCAGCCTGAAAAATGTAACACCTATAGTTTAAAATTTGAAGTGTTACTGGGCACCATATACCTGATGGAACTAAGTAGTGATAGTTTATTTCTAGGTGTAAAATTTGTTACATGATAATGATATAATGGGTACTTGATAGGACTAAGTCTATTTTTCATTACAAAAATGGAAACTGAGTCGTTTTTCTTCTTTCCTTTTACTGTAATATTTGGAATACACCAATCCATTTGACTCTCAATAGTTGTGAACCACTCTCTATGGATCCATTAGGTCTATTACTTCCCCTATATTTGTATCATTGGATAATGGCGATGAAGGGGAGTTAATTCCACCAACCAATGGTAAGGAATCTTGCTCACCTATAATTTTTCATATACGTTCATTTACTTGGTTTTCCTTTACCGTTATTATGTATTTTGTTCAATGATTTTATCAAATTACGATGAAATCACCTCTTGGTATAACGATTTGTTACCTCTCAGTCCAAGAATATTCTATGGAATTTTGTGATCTATACATCACTACTCTGATTCAAGGTGATTGAGGTATGGTTTATTATAAAATTTTATATTGAAATTAATTTTAGATACTTGTAATAATAATTTTCAACATATTTTATGATTTTTCCTATGTTTATTTAGGTTTATACATCCTTTTATTATATAGAATTTTGAATTACGATTTAATATT
Organism: Viscum album; assembly: GCA_963277665.1. Taxonomy (NCBI): domain Eukaryota; kingdom Viridiplantae; phylum Streptophyta; class Magnoliopsida; order Santalales; family Viscaceae; genus Viscum; species Viscum album. The sequence continues at coordinate 1,840,499,672 of OY728132.1, read as the reverse complement.
TATATAATTTTAGCTTTGTTGTTTTGGGTGATTACTTGGAGACTTTAAAATAATATTAATGGTTTCCATTGGTATTGGTAGGTGGTCAAAGCCCTTCGAGTAATATTTGGCCTATTCTAGTGATATAATTTACAATTGTATTCCAAAATTATTATTAATGTTTTACTAAAATTTTAATAATTATGAATTGGTGGTTTTACAATGGTATTTTTATAAAAAAACTAAGTACCCCAATGAGTTTTCGAATAAAATTATGTGTGGATACTAATTTATTATAAATTATTCAAAGGTAATAAATATAAACAATTGATTAAACTTATTCCATTGAATTTTTTTGTGAATTATGAAAATATTCAACTTGATTTGGTGTGGTTATTCACATCTATTTATTTTTTGGAGTAATTACTATATATAATTTAAAAAAATGAGTTTTATTATTTTACATGGAATTTAAATTTGAGATAAACCCTTAAGAAGTTATTGAAGTCAGGATAAAGAATATATAATTCCCCGAACCTAGTTACCCATATTCGGTGCATTATTACATAACATTGGTATGACCACTAGAGATAAAGTCTCAAAAGACCGATTAGTTTAGTATCCCTGGAAGTACTATATACACACATATTTTTTTCACAACAACGTGAAATAAAAAAGCAACAATATTGTGTCCCCTTGGAACACACTCATATCCCTTAGCCCATCCTTACAGGTCAAGCATAATATTTTTCTTCACATCCTGGGAAAAAGAAATCATAAAAAAGGGGTGAACTCAGATGCTCAATAAGGATAACAATATAGTGGAAACTTTCATAAATAATAATTAACATTTAAGGCAATGTATAAGTCTAAAACATAAGGCTTTTAATCTTAAGATTCACTATAATATGGAAAATATAAATAAAATATTTCCATTAAATTATTAACATGGATATTATACTAATTGATTAATCACATGTATATCAATAGCTAATTTTATAATTATGGAATGCATAATACTGGACATAATAACCACGTAGTCAAGGCCTCTTTCCAAGACTACAAATAAATATTTTGTCAAGGCCTTGTGGGAAGGAAAATGTTTTTCTCATGAGACCTATTGATGCATGGAGGGGCTATAGTGGGACCCACCCGTCACTCACTCAGTCCAATACATTCCTTATATGAAAAGGTTGAAACATATTCTAAACATTCGTATTAAAATTAGAATACTAAATGACAATATTTTTATTGTAAACCATGAATGGTATAAAAATAACACATCTATAGTCGAACATAAATCATTAAATACAATATGTAATATTGGACTATAATAAATAAACCTCAATCAAGAATAACGAACGATATTTATATAGATGAAAATAATTAGTAAAACTATTTGAGAGAAATATCCCATTTTTCATGAAAACATTTAAAAGTCTATTTATTTATCAAGAAATATTTTAAAATAGATTTTTAAATAAAAGTTTCCCATAAAAATTTGAAACTATTAGAAGGAATTTTAATTTCAAAACATTCATTTCCATATAAATAAATTCTTAACACCATTTTTAAAACATGGACATTAATATGAATCATTTATAAGAATAAATCATTAAAACATTTAAAATGATATTTTATCTATAGTTCTTAACCAAATGAGAGATGATTAAATAAAAACGATTTAGGTAATAAAAAAATTATAATATATTTAGAATAAAGTTATTCATGATATAAAATGTCAAAGTACAATATATACACCATATAAAAGTGAATTGGCATATAACAACAAAGTTTCAATGGAATGTAAATTGAGATGAAATCCCGTATAAATACCCTATCCTTAGGTTAAGGAAAAATCAATAAAATAATTATGTGTAAAAATATAAATAAAATAAATATTATTGGATATTCAACGTCATTAAATAGGAGGACATTCAAATGTATTCATTTTAAAACAACACCAATGACTTGGATGTTTAACTTAATGAAAGGAAATTCAGTTAAGATTACTCTTATCAAATTCATATCGGTTACTAGAGAATTTGTAAATGGAGAGATTATGTGTATAAATATTATATCCACACAAAGGGTAGAGGAAAATTACTACATCAATAAATAAATATTTATTTCACACATAATCTTGGATTAAAATAATCAATGATGTTTACGTAAAACCCAAAGAGTGGAAATTGAAATTATAAATTCTATTATTGATTTGGTGAAATTCAAAACATTAACCCCATAAAATAAGGATCATACAATGAAGATGTGAATACCCATAAATTAAATTATATTATACAATGAATAAAATCATGGGCAGTACATACACCACACAAAAGGAAATTGTGGAAATATAGCTTGAATCTCTTGAGAATAAAAGTGAGATGAAAATTCCTTAACTTGTACTTTTCCTTAGTCAAGAGTACGTTAAACTCTGATATATTAGTTAAATAATTGTTTTTAAATTATACAAGAACTAAATAAATAAATATGATATCATTTATGATATTATAACATTGATTTGTTAAAAATATTTGAGTAGTATCATTGTTTCGGGTGTTAACTGAATTGTTTTTCCTTTATATGTTTTGTTACATAAGTAATGTTTATTATTTATTGGAAGTATTTGATTCATATCTATAATGATATTAAGTTCTCAAAAAATATTTTAAATCATAAAATGAAAATTATTCTTGAATGGTTATGATGGGAAATGAATCTCATCGTGTTCGTGAAGACAGTAATCCGTACGTACGCACGAGCGATAATTTCATTCTATTGATGGTGAAATCATTTTTAATTGGATAGAATATCATATATAAAAAATCAATAACATGTTATATTTATTATTCACATCAATTATACTCTTATTACACCCATCCAAAAAATGAAGTGTTGAATAAAAAACTATACCACGACGTGGAGATGGTAAGCCGTACTGACGCATGTACGGTGACTTTGTAATTCATAGGATGGATTGAATAATGAATATGGTTGTAACATATTTATAATAACATCACAATATGTAGAAGGTATTTTATTTATTATATTGTTATGGAAACAACAAATAAAGTGGAAGTGGAAAAAGAAAAGAACATTGAAAGAGGTGTTGAAATTATTATCTCTTCTTCAGGTGCTTCCTTTTGATTTGATCAAAAGGGATCCTTAGGGTGGCTTTCTGATAAAATTAAGGAATCTAGGTTGAAGTCAGGGTAGTTGGGAGGATATTTGGGCCGGTTTTGGCTGTTCTAAATGGCTTTGGATGTGTGAATTTTAGGGAAGGGGATGTACTCTTTTATAAGATAGGCGAGAGTCACTTTAGGAAAAGCTTGAAATATTATTATATTATAAAATCATTTTTGATTTATAATTGATAAAAATGGATTTATTTAAAGGATAAAGTATGGATGGGTCGAGATAATCTCAAAATATTTGTTTTAGACATGGTTAGGTCACCATATTAAACTTTCCCTTTATATTTCAATCAAATTTAAATAGTTTAAATTTTACCATGTCTTCTTGTATTTTTATCTAACACGGTTAATAAACATACTATAAAATTCCAAGAGAACCTCAAGTGGTTAATTAATTAAATATATATAATTATATAAGTCCTTTGGCCAATCCTTATATTTTTAGGAATATTATATCATTTTATAATATACTACTTTTTTTAAAAAATCTTTTATGTCAATTTTGATTCTATTTAGTATTTGGTTTTTGTGAAAGTCATGAAAAATTGACTACTTCGAAAAAATAAATAAAATAAACCCTCACATGTCATACTAACCTATAAAATTAGTATAATGAATCAATAGTTCCAATTTAAATTTATTTTAATATTTATATCATCAATTATTTTAGTCTTTCATTAATAATGTAATTACTACATCATCATCATGTCATAAATAAATTTAATTACTTAAAGTCTAAAAATTATAAATAAAAAATCTTTATGTATTAAGTATATTTTTATATTTCAAATGAATATTTATGGCCTAATTTATCTTTTCTGTAACCCTATATTAAAATTATTTTTGATATTAAACTTTGAATTGAACACTTTTAACCCTTCTTGAAATAAAATAATAATAACAGTCCTAATATTATCCAAGTAGGTCAAAAAGGATTATATTTCATTCCTATGATTTATTTTGGTCTAAATACACTTATCCAATAGAATTAGGAAATGTGTTGGGGTAATTATGATATCATTTTTACCTTTACATACCATATTAACTTTTAACCGTGGAAAACAAAATTCAAAAGTTACTATTCAAAAAAATTATTTTCATCCAATTGAACCAAATTTTACTTACTAATGTCAACTGTGTCTTTTGGATTTTTTAAATTCAATTCACAGAAGTAGTAAAATTATGTTTTATGGAAATTTGCAAATGTGTCTAGAAGTTGGGTAAAATACGGTAAGAAGTTCAATAAAATTTCATATATCTAATCTTATAATAAAATGACTTCAATGAATTACATTGGACTAATATTTTATTATTTATATATTTTGAATTTAAAATAAATTTAAATTTAAAATAATTATTTAAATAGAAATTTGCCTTTAAACAATGACGCATTATATTTCATCATTCATAAAAAATTGAATGTTTTTAGAAAAATACCAAAAATTCACCCAAATATAAATTTGATAATCTAAATTCCAAAATTATGTCTATTTTTGAAAATTAAAAAACATATATGTTGTATTAATTAATTTATAAAGATATTCCCGTTGTTAAAACCCGAAAGTGGGGTTTTGAGAAGTAAAAAAATACCAAAAAGGTTGAAATGTATTTATGTCCAATTTAAATTTAAAATTACATCCAATGAACAAAATTGGAATAAATTATAAAAATATAATATAACTATTATTTAAAACCATTGAAATGTATTATTTATCGCTATAAATTTTTTTGATTAAAAACGTTGTGTTCAATTAAAATTTTGTATTTTTTTATATTCATTAAAATATGAAAGTTATCAGAAAAGCATCGAAACATTATCCAAACTAAATAACTATTTCCTGATTGTAAAGAATAATTTTGTTCTCAAATTTAATATATAAAAGTGTCAAATATTGGATTTAAAAATGGTTCTCCATTAAAAGGCGGTAAAATTGTATTTTTTTGACAAATACTTCTTTTATCTAAAAAATTGAATTTGTTCTTATATTATATTTAAGAAACACATAATTATAATGTTAAAATTTTATGGAGTACATAAAATTAAAAATGTATTTACTACTATTCATAACCACTTTTTTAATAGTTAGTTTGGTAAGACGTGTTGTGCTCGAACTCGGTGTTGCATGTAGCATAAGCTATTGAATTATTTTGAAGAAAATAACTTACTATGAAACTTGGGGTGTTACATTCTTCCCCCCATTTTGAAATTTCATCCTCACAATTTTAAAATTGGGATTGGGAACATAAGTGAAAGTCCTATAATAGAAAAAGTGTGTATAAAAATATCACATTAAAAGAAAGAAAGAAAAGTACAAAGGTCACCAAAGATAACCCATACTAGGATTCCATGTAGGTAAACATGGAGATATAAGATAAAAGAAGTGTCAATTTATAATATTGAGTGATAGAAACCATGATCAGTAAAAAGCTAACAACAAGAAAACCACTAACTTCTGTTGGGTTAAACAACCATTAGTTTTCCAGTAGGAAAAGTAAATGGACAATGTTTTTTGTTTTACGTTCTATTTCATAAAGTTGAAGAATTTATTTATGAGATTAACTAAGAACATAAAGAGATATAGTTACTTTTCTAGTATAGTTTCATCCTTTAATAAATTTCTACCACTAACACATCTTTTCCCAAAACGATGAGTATTCAAGATGACTTGGTCACACCTGAAGTGCTAGAATCAACATCTAGAGAATCACATAATTCAAAAAGGATGAACTATATACTTCCGTAGTCTTTAGAGATTAACCAAAACCAAAATTGTTAGTAAAATATCAGATGATACACAAAATGGATAATACTTTCTAGAAAGAAATAAAAATCGTAATTTCCAAAATTAAATAAACAATACCCAAAGTTCAAAAATGAAGATTCAATAAACAACTGTCCTTAAAATCCTTCAATATAATCCAAACTAAGATTGAAACCCAAAACTCAGAAGAATTTAATTATATAGTCTTTCATAGTAAATCTTACCACTTATCTCCAAATAAAATCACCTACACTTAAAGTCTCATAATGAAGTGTAATTAACCGAATCACATATTCTATATGATATGTTAATCATTACAATTAATAACTTTAATCTCTATAAAAACATATATTCTTCAAAATTAAAAAAAATCCACCATTACTCCTCAAATAAAATCCCATAGTATTATATTTTCCTTAGGCATATAATGTTTTCAAAAGAGAGAACATCTTCCAAAATAACATTTATCACTTAATCACCAAATCAGTTTCTAATATAAGGATATCCATTCGATAAAACATAATATCCCAAATCAACTTATTATTGATCAATAAAATCATTTAACTAAAAATAATTAGTCACAATAACTAGGGAGATCACGTAGTCCAGTGGTAAGTGATAAATCTGAGTCACATATTGGTGGTGGGTTCAATTCCCAATGCTTTGTCCAATATGATAGGTTGTCACACAGTCTGTGTATTGTCCTTTTACAAAAAATATTTTATAACATTACCAAAATGAGATAAATTCAATAAAATAACCGTAATATAATTTAACCACAAATGTTAGCTCATACCTCACATTTTCATCTAAAAAATTAATAACCTCTAATTGCATCAAATTCAAGGATCATATAAACCCAAATGGTTATTTATAACTATATCCACCAAAGAAAAGAAAAATCTTCCTCAAATATCATATTCACATAAAAAACTACAAGGTTACACATACAAGCGAAAAGTCTTCCAACGTAATCCCATCAAAGAAGAGGATTAATACTTTTAAACATTTCTCCTTCAATTTATTTCCACAAAGGTTCTTCTTTGGCCAAGTGGTTATCTGATAGAATTGGTCATTGACATGGGTAATGCCCAGGTCCCCTACATTTATGACAAATGACTGTAAATGGATTTTTAGGATCATTTTTATTTTCTTCCATAATACTCTTCATTTTTCTTCAATAATTCTTTTATATATGTCCTTTATTCCCCCAAGTAAATCATTTCTTTTTTCTATTGAGACACTTTCTTGGGTGTCTCCTTCCAAATTTCCTTCATGATGGAAACTGATCTTTCTTTTCTCCGATGTCTCCACTATTGGAGCTCTTATCATTCTCCTTCATTATCTTGTTTGTTTTGTTTGGGAGTTGGTTAATGTAAATGATGTTGATCATATATTTGGAAACCTGCTTTTCCATGAACATGATATATTTTACGCAATCAATATTCCATTTAGTTTCCCATTTCTACCATTATTCCCACATTGTACATCATGTTCAATGTTACTATGACTTCCTTGAATATAGAGATTGACCAAAACTAGAAAAAATAGTGCGAGTCCTAAAATCATTTAGAGAATATCATGACACCTTATTATCAATCTAAAACACCTTAGAAAAAACCAATGATATTTATTATCATCTTATATTAAAATCCTTCAAATAATTTTGTAAAGAAAATGTGAATTTTTCTAAGCATACCCCCCTGGGAGTGTCGTAACCAAGAGTGTAGTAATACCTGTTATCGTGCACCTATTCCCATTCGAGTCCAGCTCAAAGTAGTGTTTTCAGATTTTACCCCTAGATACATCTATGCTAGAGCCGCCTCTACCTACTCGTTTCTAGATATAAATGTATTTCTAGGAAAATTCACAAAATCTCTACATTACTAATATTATGAGAAGTTATTTTATACTAATCCTCAAAGTCTATCTTAGGGTAATGTTCTCAAATCATAGTTTTTCTAAATCTAGTTTCCAAGGTTTGTACTAAACTTCAATTGTACCAATTGTAACTCCCGAACCATAGTTATTTAGAGTCGGTGCATTATTAAATAACATTGTCAAGGTCACAAGAGATGAATTCTGAAAAGAATGATCTATTTAGTAGCATTGGAAGATCTATATACCTACATAAGTTTTAGATTACATCATGAACTAAAAACAACAACCACATTGTTTTAAAGACCTGGAATTTCTATGGAATTTGTTTTGAATAAATTAAAAGTTTACGAGTCCGTGAAAAATGACGGCGCGTAATTCCGTGGCCCGGTGTGCCCAGAATCAATTTCTGATGTTTTGTTCAGGTACGTTTAGTAAATGTATGAGTGGGTTTTTATAACTATTGAACCGATGCTCGGAAATGAAATCTGAGGACACCATTGAACTCAAAGCGCTGATATTCGCTTAAGAAGACTATCACTTCGACGATAGTGAGTCAAGAAGATTAGTTAGATTATGGGATTTCATGGAGAATAATAAAATAAAGTGAGCTTCACTTTATTTTTTATTTGAGCTTCCATGTGGGTGTCTAGATATAAGGCCCCAGCCTTAAACCTTACTTAATCTTGAGTTATTACAAGATTACACATTGAGGATCTTTTCAGGTTTAGATTTTTAGAGAATTAGATCATGAAACTTGCATTACATTCCACATTTAAACAAATTGGTTACATAAATGATAGTATTCATTATTCCCATCAACAGAAACATAATGAAAATAAAACATGGATTCTTTCTTGACACATCTTTGACACTATCATCACATCTTGTACATTTCCCTTGACCTGTGAAAAACATTTCAAAAACTTGGGATGAGCATAAAAAGCTCAGTAAGGGTTATAAAAATATGGAATGGAAACATGAGTTCATATATACATAATAATGAAATCATACTTTACCCATTAAACATAGGAACTTTAACATAACTCATCAAACCATGAATAAATCATAGAAATCATAAGACATAAAGGTAACTTGAGGCATTCATAACATTCTTACGTAGGGAGTAACCCTCTTGGTTACGTTTGGAATACCCATCATAGTATATTCCCTAAATATCTTCAGAGAAACCTTAACGTTTCACTCCTTCCTGTTACCCAATGCATTGGAGATCTATATCGGGCTCACCCGCCCTTAGTCTATTACGGAACCACCCATCTTCATAATAATGCCCAAGAACCTCAACATAATGGTATCACATAAAACATGCATAAAGGAAACATAACATTTCCACCTTTCAATCACAAGATATCAATACAACACATTGATATAAAAACATTATGAAAACCATTTCTAATACCAAAATAAAGAAAAGTAAAACACGGTATTTATTTTTTTTCTTTTTTAAAAAAAAGGTATGGCTTGTAGAGAAATCTGAAACCCAAATAATGGTTATGACGGCAGAGAAGTCGTTGTCGACGCATACGTACGACAAAAACATTACCTTTTGTCATTTAGTAAAACACTTCGTATAAAAATATTCCTTTTGGATAAACATAAAAGTCAAAGGGGTTTATACACCGTATAAGTAAAGCTTGTGTATAAAACAAAATATGCCTCAATGAAAGGAGATTGAGACGAAGTCCCATACAAAGATGGTATCTTTGGATTAAGGATAAATTAGTTACATAACTATGTGTGAAAAACGAATACACGAAATATAAGTGGGTATTAAGTGTAAAAAAATCAGAGGACATTCACACAAAATCATAGAACGACATATTCAAGGTGTACAAGTTTATCCCATAGAATGGAAATTGGGTTAAGAAGTTCCCTTGCAATAATTAGACAGCCTAACAGCGTCACTTCAAAATTCAGAAAAAGAGTTGATGAGAGATAAAAAGGGTATATCATCACTTGGACATAAAATTCACATCAATAATGACATAGAAGAACATATCCCAAAATAATATTATGTGAATTAAAAGACATAACAAAATAAGTCTTTTAAAAAGAGGAGGGTGAAAGGTTCCATTACCGACATGGGTATCCTTCGAAACATATGCCCCGTGAAAGAAGGACAATAGAACATCGATGTAAATAATCATAAATGAAATTATATTACACAATGAGTAAAATAATAGGTAGTACATACACCACTCAGAGGAAATTTTGGCAAATGTAGCATAAATCTCACAGGAATAAAAGTGAGATGAAAAATCCCTTACGAAAACTCGGCATCCTAATGGCGCCACATAAAACATACAAAAAATGGATTGATGAGATAAAATATGGAATCTAATCATATTAATATAATGTTTATAGAAAGAGGAATATAGAAGAACATCCCCCAACATAACAAAGAGAAGCTTAAAAGAAGTGCCATAAAGAGATTACTTAAAAAAAGAGCTTAGATCTCTTACGAAAATTCGGCAGCCTAACGGCGCCACTCAAAACATCCAAAATGTATTGATGAGAGAGAATAGGGTCTCTCATCATATGAACATAAAAATTACAGTAAGAGTAATATAAAATAACATCCCGATAACAAGGAAGATGAGCTTTAAAAGGAATGACATAAAAGAGCGTACTTAAAAATACAGGAGTAGAATCTCTTACCTCAAGTCCAACTTGTCTTGTTCGTTTCTTTATATTCCTGAATAATAACTTTGGTCAATTAATAATTTCCTAAGTAACTCCTTTAGATATTATTATTCAGTTCATATCACATATTATAATGTTATAATAATTGTTTAATAATGTTAGTTCATATCAGATGTTTTTGCCGTTGTTTATTACATGAGTCAAAAATGAACTTGTTTGAAAAAAGAATTCCCATGTAGTTATAAGTAAATAATTTCCAGAATAGTATTAATGATTAAAATATAATATATATCCAGTAAATATTCATTTCATACTATTCCATATCATTTGGAGATAAAAAACGAAAAGCACCGTTCATGGAGACGGTAGGCCGTACGTACGCATGGACGCTACTTTCATTTTTTGTCATATTAATGGAATTGAAAAAAATGAGAGAGAGATATATATATGTTATAATTACAGAATGATATCCAAAATTTTGATGTAATATATTACATATATATCCATCATATATATGTACTTATTATTTTACATAACATTTTGAGATATGAAATGAAATGTACCGTTCATGGAGACGGTAAGCCGTACGTACGCATGAACGCTACTTCCATTTCTATTTTATATTTAATGGAATTAAAACATAATGATACATAATAGTATTTTAATTTCAGTATGGTATCATATATAATATCATTAAATATATCCTTTATACGTACCACATATGGTATTAACGAATCAAATCACTTTGAGGGGGCGGTAGTCCGCACTTCCTTAAATGAAGATATCACGTTTACCCCTAATGGAAACCATAAAGGTATGCCCAAAATTAAAAATAAAGAATATTAAGGAAAACATAAACATATTATATATAATATATAAATATAGTGTCATCTTAATGGACACCTTTGAAGGTGTTAGAAGAATGTTGACCAATCATCGTTCCAGGAGGAAGAAATTTGCCATCCACAGAAACAGTATGTTCTTTAACCATTAGATGTAGGTGTGTGAAAGTGTAGCTCGAATACTTCTTATAACAACATCCAAGTATATTGATGATACTTGATTTGTTACAAAAGAAATTAATAAAAAGAGTTTAGGGTGTTGGAGAAGTAAAATAAAACAAAAGGACTCAAGTGAAGACATTACCTTAAAATCGGGCAACTCCCTTTGGTTTGAGCTCAAAGGCTTACTTGGGAAGACTTCTGCCCAAAGTGAGGATTCAAGGAGTAAGAGAGGGAAGTGTAGATACAAAATGGGCAGAGGTTTGCCGAGCCAAAGGATTCGGGAGTGTGGATAAGGAGGTAGAGTTGGGGGCCTTTTATAAGAGGAGAGGAGGGGCACTCTTGGAAAGTAAGCAAATGTTACTTTATTTGAAAATGGTATTCGGATTTAAGAGGTCCCACATTGATGTGTTTCAAGGATAAGGTGATAAGGGTTCGAAATCCACCCATCCAATAGGATTTAGACATGTGTAGGTCTTAGATATTACATTATCTTTCCATTTTATTTAAATCGTTAAATAATGAGGTCATCGCTGCATCATCATGATGTCATGAATAATTTAATTTATTTAATGTCTAAAAATTATAAAAAAATACTATGATGTAGGAAATATTTTTAGATTTCCAATGAATATTTATAGTCAAAAATCTAATTTGTATAACCCCATGTAAAAATTGTTTTAGTAAAAAATTTCATGTTTGTCTCATTTTTACATTAACTTTAAATAAAAAGATATTAATGTCATTTTACAACCAAAGTGGCATCATGGGGTCCCCAAGTTGACCCATGGGTTGTCTTGTTTGGCCATGACACATCAAATGAGGTTAGGACATGTTTCAAGTTCATTTCATATTATTAAAACATTATTTTTACCTTAAACAACACTAATTACCTCTAATCGCGATTAAAAACTTAATAAGTTACTATTCACCAAAAAATTATTTTTATCCCATTGAACCACATTTTACTTCTTAATGACAACCATGTATGTCGGATTTTTGAAATTCAAAACACAAAGATGGAAAAATTTCATTTAAACGGAAAAATTAGTTTTTATAAGTACCACTTAGTGGTTTCACTATTCATCAAAAATTGAAGTTTTTCAGAAAAATCCCATAAATTCACCCTAAGCTATTTTTGATATTCCGAATTCAAAAATAAAGTATATTTTACAAAATTCAAAACATATAAGTCACATTAATTAATTTAATAATTAATTCCCGCTGTCAGAGCAAATAGCGTGTTTTTATGAAATAAAAAGTATCAAAAGATTGACACTAGTTTAAGTCTGTTTTCAAAGTGAAATTAATTCCAACGACCACTATTGGATTTAATGGTAAAAATATATTCTAATTTCACTTTAAACCGAATTCAAAAGATAATCTAATCATATAAATAAATTAGATTAAAAAGAAGTTTTGAATTAAAATACAACCTTTTACACTATTCATTAAAAAATGAACTTTATCAGAAAGATACCAAAAATTTACACAAAGTAAATTCTGATGTATCAATTCTTAAAAAGAGTTTTATTTGGTCCAAAAGGATGTATAAGAGTGAACAAAACTATATTTAATGACGGTTCTCCATCAAAAGGTGATAAGTGAACCATTAGTGAAAACTAGGGCATATACACCTAAAATTGAATTCTTTCCATATTTTATGACTTTATCTTTTATTGGATAAATGTAAAAACATTTAAAACATATATAATAATATTTTAGTTATTTCTATCCATCCCACCAATACAACGAATACATGTTAACTACCATTTAAAATAATATTATTTTATTATTCGTGTGCAATATAAGATTCCCAAGAAACTCGTTGTTGCGTGTTGGGTACGCCATCGATCATATCGTCCCCTTTAAAGTCATATTAATATTTTATTCACAAATATGGATAAATATAAAAATGTTATATTCTTTATTTACCTAGGGTGTTACATCCTTCCCCCCTTTTGGGAATTGCGTCCTCGCAATTTTTAAAATTGAGCTTGGAAACATCTTTGAAAGTCCCACATCGGAACAAGAGTCGGTAAAACAATCACTTTAAAATAAAGGAAGATAAGTACAAAGGTCACCTGAGTTAACCCATACTAGGATTCCATGTAGAAAAATATGTACATGGAGGAGAAAACAAAGGGTCATGTTTTGATGGAGAGTGATAGAAAACATGTTTAGAAGAAAGTTAACCACAAGAAAATCACAAACTTGTGATGGGTTTAACATTATTCGATTCGCAAGTAGGAAAAGTTAATAGACAACATTTTTGTTTTAAGTTACTTTTTATTGTGGAATTTATTCATAAGGAAACATAATCACTTATCATGTTGACTTTCAACTTTTACTAGATTCCTTAATCGAACTCATATTTTTTTTCCAAAAGACGAGTATTTAGGGAGACTTGTTCGCATTAAGAGTACTATAATGAACTTATAGAGAATCACCTAATCCAAAAAAGAGAACTATATACTTCCCATGTCTTTAGAATTTAACCAAAACCAAAACCAAAAAAGGTTAGTACATGATTAGAAAATCCAGAAAAGGATAACCCGTTATAAAAAGAAAATCTATTCTTAATCTCCAAAATTTGTCCAACAAATCCAAAGTTCAACGAGGGCCATTCGATGAACAATTTTTCCATAAAATCCTTAAAAGTAAACCAAAATAAATTGAAACCCAAATATTTAAAATATTGAGTCACATAGTCTTCCATGTTAAATCGTAACATTTATCTCCAAACAACATCAGTTTCTCCTAAAGTCTCGTATTGAAAAGTAATTAACCTAATCACATATCCTCCATGTTAGGTTAATCATTTTCATAAATAACCCAAAATCAACTTAATCTAAAAAGAATCAGTCAAACTAACCTGGGACTTCACGTAGTCCAGTGGTAGGCGATAAATACCAGTCACACTTTGGTTGTGGGTTCATTTCCTACAGCTTTGTCCGACGCGACAGGTTGTCACACGGTCTGCGTGTTGTCCTTTTTCCAAGACTATATAATTATCAAATCATTCCCCAAAAAGGTATAAAATCATCAAAAATAACCATAACATAATTTAACCTCAATTTTATCTCATGCCTTTCACTTCAATCATAACATATAGTAACCCATAATTACCTCAAAAGTAAGGAACATATAAACCCAAATGGTTCTTTATAACTATGTCCACAAAATAAAAGATAACTATTCCTTGAATAAAGTTTTCCTATATTAAACATCATGGTTACACATAATATAAAAATTCTTCTAATATAACCCCATTATCAAAAGAGAATTAATACTCTTAATAATTTCACCATAACTCTTCAAGCCCTTATATGTTGACATCTTACTCATTCAACATTCTTCATGATCCATTAACCATTCCTTTCCAACTTATTCTGAAATACCTCTTCCCTACAAACAAAATCATGATTCATATCCTAAGATTCCAAAATAGGAAAACAATAGTCATGAAATAATACATACCTTTGATTGGTTATTGTCAGTTTCTTCATCCTCAATCGGAATGGCATTAGGTATTGGTAAACGAACATTTGTATGCTCTTGGTGACCCCTTTCATGAAGCTTCTTTATAGAACATGTGTTTGCATAATGACCATGCACACCACATTTAAAACATTCAATTGATCCCTCATAAAGAACTTCCTTACCTTTCCTCGAGTCAACTGGATGATTTCTTTTTCCATGGAAGGCTCATGCTTTATGACCTTCATTTCCACATCTATAGCATATTTCTGTCCCTTTGAAACATTTTCCTAGGTGTTTCTTTCCACATATTTGACACATCAGTTTTTGAACACACTTACCTTTATGATTATTACCTGTACTTCCGTAGGGATTTGTTTCTCGCATATATGATGCCTTACAGAAATCACCAAGGTTTAGGTGGTAAATCATGACTCCAGATAGTTGGTTGAGGATAATCAAAAGAGTTCACATTGCAGCTCCCATATCATTCAGTTGCTTGCTCAAAAAACTGTCACAGTTTCCCTCACATCCACTGTTACTTTGGTTCCTGCTAGATCTAGCCATTTGCTAAAACCAAAAAGCTAAGTGTGAGTATATAAAAAAAAACCATCATGTACTAATGAGGAAGATAAACACGAATATATACTTACTCATTCACTTTATCTAAAACTAGGACTCTTTCTGAAATCCTAACCATTATGGTAATGCCACTTATGCTTAAAGAATACCCTAACCTCTAAAGATATCTAAACCGACCATTGATACCAACTCTAAGGCCCCAGCCTTAAACCTTACTTAATATTGAGTTATTACAAGATTACACATTGAGGTTATTTTCAGGTTTAGAGTTTTAGAGAATTAGATCATGAAACTTGCATTACATTCCACATTTAAACGAAGTGGTTACATAAATGACAGTATTCATTCTTCACATCAACGGAAACATAATGAAAATAAAACATGGATTCTTTCTTGACACATCCTTGAAACTATCATCACATCTTGTACCTTTCCCATGACCTGTGAAAAACATTTCAAAAACTTGGGATGAGCATAAAAAGCTCAGTAAGGGTTATAAAAATATGGAAAGGAAAAATGAGTTCCTATATACATAAGAATAAAATCATACTTTACCCATAAAACATAAGAACTTTAACATTACTCATCAAACCATGAATAAATCATAGAAATCATAAGACATAAAGGTAACTTGAGGCATTCATAACATTCTTATGTAGGGAGTAACCCTCTTGGTTACGTTTGGAATACCCATCACAGTATATTCCATAAATCCCTTCGGAGAAACCTTAACGTTTCACTCCTTCGCGTTACCCAATGCATTGGAGAGCTATATCGGGCTCACCCACCCTTAGTCTATCACGGAACCACCCGTCTTCATAATAATGCCCATGAACCTCAACATAATGGTATCACATAAAACATGCATAAAGGAAACATAACATTTCCACCTTTCAATCACAAGATATGAATACAACACATTTATATAAAAACATTATGAAAACCATTTCCAATACCAAAATAAAGAAAAGTAAAACACGGTATTTATTTTTTTATTTTTTTAAAAAAAGATATGGCTTGTAGAGAAATCCGAAACTCAAATAATGGTTACGACAGTAGAGAAGTCATTGTCGACGCATACGTACGACAAAAACATTCCCTTTTGTCGTTTAGTAAAACGCTTCGTATAATAAGATTCCTTTTGGATAAACGTAAAAGTCAAAGGGGTTTATACACCGTATAAGTGAAGGTTGTGTATAAAACAAAATATTCCTCAATGAAAGGAGATTGAGATGAAGTCCCATACAAAGACGGTATCCTTGGATTAAAGATAAATCAGTTACATAACTATGTGTGACAAACGAATACATGAAATATAAGTGTGTATTAAGTGTAAAACAATCAGAGGACATTCACACATAATCATAGAAGGACATATTCAAAGTGTACAAGTTTATCCCAAAGAATCGAAATTGGGTTAAGAAGTTCCCTTGCAATAATTAGACAGCCTAACGACGTCACTTCAAAATTCAGAAAACGAGTTGATGAGAGATAAAAAGGGTATCTCATCACTTGGACATAAAATTCAGATCAATAAGGATATATAATAACATATCCCAAAATAATATTATGTGAATTAAAATACATAACAAAATAAGTCTTTTAAAAAGAGGAGGGTGAAAGGTTCCCTTACCGACATGGGTATCTTTAAAAAAATACACCCCGTGAAAGAAGGACAATACAACGTTGATTTAAATACTCATAAATGAAATTATATTACACAATGAGTAAAATAATAGGCAGTACATAAACCACTCAAAGGAAATTGTGTCAAATGTAGCATAAATCTCACGGGAATAAAAGTGAGATGAAAAATCCCTTACGAAAACTCGGCAGCCTAACGGCGCCACATAAAACTTAAAAAAAATGGATTTATGAGATCAAATATGGTATATCATCATATTAACATAATGTTTATAGAAGGAGGAATATAAAAGAACATCCCCCAACATAACAAAGATAATCTTAAAAGAAGTTCCATAAAGGACAATACTTAAAAAAAGAGCTTAGATCTCTTACGAAAATTCGGCAGCCTAACGGCGCCACTCAAAACATCCAAAATGTATTGATGAGAGAGAATAGGGTCTCTCATCATATGAACATAAAAATTAAAGTAATATTAATATAAAATAACATCCCGATAACAAGGAATATGAGCTTTAAAAGGAATGACATAAAAGAGCATACTTAAAAATAGAGGAGTAGGATCCCTTACCTCAAGTCCAACTTGTCTTGTTTGTTTCTTTATATTCCTGAATAATAACTTTGGTCAATTAATAATTGACTAAGTACCTCCTTTAGAGATTATTATTCAGTTCATATCACATATTATAATGTAATAATAATTGTTTAATAATGTAAGTTCATATCAGACGTTTTTGCCGATGTTTGGTACATGAGTCAAAAATGAACTTGTTTGAAAAAAGATTTCCCATGTAGTTATAAGTAAATAATTTCCAGAATAGTATTAATGATTAAAATATCATATATATCCAGTAAATATTCATTTCATACTATTCCATATCATTTGGAGATAAAAAACGAAAAGCACCGTTCATGGAGACGGTAGGCCGTACGTACGCATGAACGCTACATTCATTTTTTATCATATTAATGGAATTAAAACAAAATGAGAGAGATATATATATGTTATAACTCCAGAATGATATCCATAATTTTGATGTAATATATGACATATATATCCATCATATATATGTACTTATAATATTACATAACATTTTGAGTTAAGAAATGAAATGTACCGTTCATGGAGACGGTAAGCCGTACGTACGCATGAACGCTACTTCCATTTCTATTTCATATTTAATGGAATTAAAAAATAATGGCACATAATAGTATTTTAATTCCAGTATGGTATCATATATAATATCATTAAATATATCCTTTATACATACCAAATATGGTATTAACGAATCAAATCACTTTGAGGGGGCGGTAGTCCGCACTTCCTTAAATGAAGATATCGCGTTTACCCCTAATGGAAACCATAAAGGTATGCCTAAAATGAAAAATACAGAAGATTAAGGAAAACATAAACATATTATATATCATATATAAATATCGTGTCATCTTAATGGCCACCTTTGAAGGTGTTAGAAGAATGTTGAACAATCATCGTTTCGGGAGGCAGAAATTCGCCATCCACAGAAACAGTATGTTCTTTAACCATTTGATGTAGGTGTGTGAAAGTTTAGCTCGAATCCTTCTTATAACAACATAATAGTATATTGATGATACTGGAGTTGTTACAAAAGAAATGAATAAAAATAGTTTAGGGGGTTGGAGAAGCAAAATAAAACAAAAGGACTCAAGTGAAGACATTACCGTAAAATCGGGTAACTCCCTTTGGTTTGAGCTCAAAGGCTTCCTTGGGAAGACTTCTTCCCAAAGTGAGGATTAAAGGAGTAATAGAGGTAAGTGTAGAGACAAAATGGGCAGAGGTTGGCCGAGCCAAAGGCTTTGGGAGTGTGTGTATGGAGGTAGAGGTGGGGGCCTTTTATAAGAGGAGAGGAGGGGCACTCTTGGAAAGTAAGCAAATGTTAATTTATTTGAAAATGGTATTCGGATTTAAGAGGTCCCACATTGATGTGTTTCGAGTATAAGGTTATAAGGGTTATAAATACACTCATAAAATTGGTTTTGGACATGTTTAGGTCTTAGATATACATTATCATTCCATTTTATTTAAATCGTTAAATAATGAGGTCATCGATGCATCATCATGATGTCATAAATAATTTAATTTATTTAATTTCTAAAAATTATAAGAAAAATACTATGATGTAGGAAAGCTTTTTATCTTTCCAATTAATATTTATAGTCAAAAATCTGATTTGTATAACCCCATGTAAAAATTGTTTTAGTAAAACATTGCATGTTTGTCTCATTTTTACTTTAACTTTAAATAAAAAGATATTAATGTCATTTTCCAACCAAAGTGGATTTATGGGGTCACCATGTTGACCCATGGGTTGTCTTGGTCGGACATGACACATCCAATGAGGTTAGGACATGTTTCAAGTTCATTTCATATTATTAAAACATTATTTTTACCTTAAACTACACTAATTATCTCTAATCGCGATTAAAAACTTAATAAGTTACTATTCACCAAAAAATTATTTTTATCACATTGAACCACATTTTACTTCTTAATGAAAACCATGTATGTCGTATTTTTGAAATTCAAAACACAAAGATGGCAAAATTTCATTTAAATGGAAAAATCAGTTTTTATAAGTACCACTAAGTGGTTTCACTATTCATCAAAAATTGAAGTTTTTCAGAAAAATCCCAAAAATTCACCCTAAGATATATTTGATATTCAGAATTAAAAAATGAAGTCTATTTTAAAAAATTCAAAACATATAAGTCACATTAATTAATTTAATAATTAATTCCCACTGTCAGAGCAAATATCGTGTTTTTATGAAACAAAAAGTATCAAAAGATTGACACTAGTTTAAGTCTGTTTTCAAAGTGAAATTAATTTCCAACGACCACTATTGGATTTAATGGTAAAAATATATTCTTATTTCACTTTAAACCCATTTAAAAAGATAATATAATCATATAAATAAATTAGATTAAAAAGAGGTTTTGAATTAAAATACAACATTTTACACTATTCATTAAAAAATGAACTTTATCAGAAAGATACCAAAAAATTAGAGAAAGTAAATTCTGATGTCCAAATTCTTAAGAAGAGTTTTATTTGGTCCAAAAGGATTTATAAGAGTGAACAAAACTATATTTAATGACGGTTCTCCATCAAAACGCGATAAGTGAACCTTTAGTGAAAACTAGGGCATATACGCCTAAAATTGAATTTTTTCCGTATTTTATGCCTTTATCTTTTATT
The DNA here is from genome assembly GCA_963277665.1 of Viscum album. Taxonomy (NCBI): domain Eukaryota; kingdom Viridiplantae; phylum Streptophyta; class Magnoliopsida; order Santalales; family Viscaceae; genus Viscum; species Viscum album. The sequence goes on along the minus strand of OY728132.1, from coordinate 1,840,479,247 downwards.
GGATAAATGTAAAAACATTTAAAAACATGTATATTCATATTTTAGTTATTTCTATCCATTCTCGCCAATACAATGGCTACATGTTAACTACCATTTAAAATAATATTATTTTATTATTAGAGTGCAACGTAAGATTTCCCAAGAAACTCGTTGTTGCGTGTTGGGTACGCCATCGAGCATAGCGTCCACTTTAAAGTCATATTAATATTTTATTCAAAAATATGGATAAATATAAAAATGTTATATTCTTTATTTACCTGGGGTGTTACACTAGAGGTGGGTTCCACTGAATCTATAACCTCATTGTGGAGGATGGGAGTGTGGGGTGGGACCACCACACCTTAACCTCGCATGAGAGGTTATGGTGGTGGGTCCAACCCGAACCTAACCTCCCGCGAGAGGTTATGGAGTGGAGACCACATGGGACTAAACTACCCTATTAATGGTGGGATAGTAAAACCTCTCAACTTCCCTCATTAATGAGGTAGAGTCTCTCCGCACTCACCCTCTCTTATTAGTTCCAACTCCACTAATTAAATTGTGTAAATCCTCCTCATTAAATTAATTTGTGCCAACACTCATGAATTAATTAAGGGGGGTTCCAAGATAATTAATTCACCATTTTGAATTCTGTTCCAACAAAATAATAGATAACTCAATCTATTATTATTTTCTTTGTCATTGCTCATTTTGTGGATTATTGGGGAGAGGAGAGATTGGGAGGATTAGAATTATCCAACGAAGAACGAAGAATGTGTTCTTCCAATGAAGAACACCAGCAATAATCCTATTCAAACTTCTTCCTCGGACACCTACCGACGTAGAGCATCATCCACAACCGACACAACGTGGGACTAGAAGTGTGCTGTAGACATGATGAACGAAGACCTTCTTCGTCTACATTCAACGTCCTCATTGCTGAAAAACGATCAAAGGTAGGTGGTTTATTATATTTTGATGCTTTCCTTGAATTTTCTTCTTCAGTTGGAAAGGAATCGTTGCGGGTGAGTTGTTGTTCATATTTCTTACCTCTTGATGAGCCGAATGATACCACCCTAAATGCAGAGAGTGCGGGCCAAACCAACCTGCCCCGACTAGTCCGTCGTTCTTCTTTTTGAAAACCTTCGGCATGGCCACGAAGCAACGAGGAGAGGAAAGCAGTGAGGACAAAGTCCGCGCTACCCATGGCCTCCATGATCCACACTGCCCTCGTGGCATCTTGCACCACACCGAACCAGCCTCCCAACCTCCCGACCACCCGTGCCTCTCATGCGCCCCGGCCGAACCTGCCGGCCCGCGCTGGCCGGGCCGCTGCCCAGCCGCACGTCAGCCCACCTGGCACCCTGTTCAGCCGCATCCTGGCCTAGCCAGCTTGGCCAGCCGTCAACCCACCTGGCTCCCTACCCAGCCGCCCGCCATCCCACTTGGATCCATGCCCGGCCACCTACTAGCCTGGACGCACCCATCTGTCCTGCCCGGTCGCCTCCAGTGCACCTTGCCAAACCACGCCAGGCCACACGTCTCGTGTCCCCCTCATGCCCCATGTTGCCTTTGGCCCCCCTCGTGGTGCTCCAGGTGAAAATTTCCCCGAGTCCGGTCCAAACCGCACACGCGGCCTTTTGTGATGGGACCAGTGGGTCGGGTCAAACCTAACAGGCTTTCCCACACAATGGGTCGGGCCAGACCCAATATGTCTGATCAGGTCAACCTAGACTGGGTCCACCAAGACTAGGACGAACAGTGTCGGTCCGACCGGGTCGGACCAGACCCAGTTCCACTACCGATCCCCTTTACATTCTCTGGCCATATCCTTGGAACCGAAAGACTTTTTGATGAACCATCAGTGGCGCTGGTAATAATGAAGAGAGACGGTCCCTTTGAGTATACCCCCAATGGATTTTTGTGGTATAGTTGATATAAAGTCAGGTTGGATCGTACACGAATCCAACCAGGTCCCCAGGACAAAACGACTAATAACTCATAGACCGAGTGTTTGATTGATGCCCCATATATTATGTTGAGACCCCTGTGTCGTGGAGGACCTTTGAGATACTTCTTCATGGTAATTCCTGATAGTTGGACTATCGACTAGTAGCTTGTGGAGCGAATCCTTTCGGTGATGAGGGATCAGAGTGTAGAGACCTCGTAGATGGCTGAGACCTGACGACTGCTAACATTTTTAACTCGGAGTGACTCTACTAGCCCAATAGGGAGAACCATGGTGTCACAGAAGACCCACAGTGGGGAGATCCTTGGTATCGCGGCAGACCCATGGTACTCAACCGGAGGAGTACCTTAGGAGGCTACGAGAGGGAGTGGCTTGGTGACATGGAAGACCCACGGTAGGGAGCGCCTTGGTGACGTAGCAGAGCCACGGTACTCGATAGGAGGAGTACCTCAGCAGTCCAAGGAGAGTGGGAAGTTCCTTGGTGTCACTGCATTCCCACTGTACTCGATTGAGCATGAGTTCTCCAGCAGCCGTGGTTTCGATTATAAAAATTCTGGCTGAGCTGAGTCAGTTACTTTTGTATTTACCTCATGATTGAGATTGATTACATGATAACTTAGGTATATTTATGGGCATATACCTAAGTGGGGTTATCTATTGATTTCATACTTTTTGGTTTAACCTTGTTGGTTTTGTGATACGTTGGGGGTATCGGGGTCCCTACTGAGTATCGTTATACCAATGCCTACACAGGCTATGCCCGCACCTCGTTGTGTTGGTTGTAGACAACATGCATCATTAACCGAGGCCGAGTGTTCCAGGACTGGATGGTACCCAGAGGTGGACCACACGGAATGGCAGAAAACAGAGGTGACAGACAGATGTGGAGTGTTGGGGAGGCTATTAGTACCTACCCTTTAAATGAAATCCCAGAGGATGACCCATCAACTCTTTTACCCTTCTTCAGTGGTACTTGTACTTTCCTATTGGGCTTGTATTCCAGCCCCTCTAATTTCAGCACTCTTTTGTATACAATTTTACTTAGTGTTTTGCTTCCAGGTTGTACTCTGTTCTGTGCATTTACAGGTTATAAAGGAAATTCCTTCCCAGTTTTAGAGAATTATGTGTTTGGTGCTAGTCGGCAGCCCCTGGCCTATGGATGGTGGACTTGGGGTAGTCACGACACATGCCTCGGGGGACGGGTCATGACAAATTGGTATCAGAGGAGTCAGTTCTACCACAAGAACTTAGGACTCTGAACTTTTCTGTGAAGAAACAGTCGTTAAGGGTACTGAGTGTGGTTTTTAGTTTAGGGTGTCTAGTGTTGGTGTGGTTGCCAACATATCCATACACCAGGACCGTGACTTTAGATTTATGACTCAGTGTAAGAAAACACTAATTGCCTGTGTGTTTTTAAGAGTCTTCTTTGTGAACTCTTTGAGTCAGCTGACTAGGTCATCTCACCGGGTATAACATATTGACTATGGTGAACCTATTACATTTTCAGGATTCCTCCATGCAGATGACTAGCTAGTGTCTTGAGAGTTGTATGCATAGATAGCCTAGCGAGCGATGAGGCCTCGGTGTAGGGCCCTTTTCCAGCAGAGGCACCAGTGGTACCACTACCCGTTGAGCCACCGATTCCACCATCCCCAACAACAGACTATGCACGCCGCTTGAGCATGTTTCATGAGTTCCAGTGCAGAGGTAACACAGGTTCAAGGGATATATAGACCCACATGCGGCTGATGATTGGCTGGAGGATATGGTGAGAGTCTTTCGACAGGTAGGGATACCAACAGACCTCATTGTGATTATTGCTACAAGCCTTCTACAGGAAATAGCGGGCAGATGGTGGATCTTGATGCTCTAGTTCCACGATGAGATGACGCTTCTCTGGGAAGACTTTGAGGGCGTGTTTTGGGTAGTGTTTGTCCTAGAGACTCTCTGCGCAGTGCGCATTTAGGAGATACTTTATCGGCAGTAGGGCAGCATGATGGTGGCACAGTACTCAGCGAGGTTCACAGAACTCTTGCGCTACTCCACCGATATGGTGAGGGACCCATTCTTCAGGGCCCAAACCATTGATCAGGGACTTAGGAGAGATATCATAGATTCAGTGACCCCACTCAGCATTCCGACGCAGGCACAGGTGTCAGAGAGGGCCCTCCTAGTGGAGTGTTTCCTTACTGAGTAGTCTCCAGCAGTGAGCTCCACCACCAGTCGACATACAGCGGAGTCTTTTGTAGCTGGTAGTAGACTAATGTTGTAGAGGTCCAAGAGGAATAAACCTACATGTGGATGACTTCATGACTCATGATCGGTTGTGCGAGGCACCTGGAGTAGAGACATACATGCCAGGAGGGGGCAGTGTTTCTCAAGCGGCGAGCAGAGTCACATGGCTTGTGACTATCTGACCCTCCATTCAGATGATCAGTAGATGGTTGAAGGACCACCCAGGTAGAGATAGAGATTTTATCAAGGCGGTTTGTAGGGAGAATGAAGACATGGCAGAGGAGCTGGCCGTGCAGCTGGTGGTGGGAAATTATTTGAGGTGTTACAGCCACCATCACTAGGAGGTCCACCCCAATCGCATAAAGTAGGTGGACAGGGGAGAGCTCAGCTCTAGCCAGCTATGGCCTATGATCACGGTGCTCTGGAGATGATATGAGGTACAATCTGTGTCTAATCCACCATTGCTGCAGTAGTTATAGACACTGGTCCCGGTCACTCTTTCGTTGCCAATGCTCTCATTTGGAGCTCAGAGATTTCGACAGAGCCGTTGGCTCGATCCTTATGGATAGAGACTCCAATGGGAGTAGACTTGACGATTACACACTAGTGCCGACAGTGTGCTATTTTCTAGGAGGCGAGAGCTTCAGCATCGATCTCCTAGTAGCGGCGTCGAGGGCTTAAGACATTATCTTGGGTATGGACTGGTTATCTACAGTCCATGCTCATATTTACTGTATTAGGCACAATGTGCAGTGTGTCTGCATGGATGGGACCAAGTTAACCTTCACCGGAAAGAATGGAGCCTCTGTAGCACATGACAGACTTACTCGGTGGAGGGTATAGCCGATCACTCATTAGTTGGCCTGCATTACCCTCAAATCTGTTGATGTGAAGAGTACGAGCTATCCTGTAGTGCTGGACCAGTACACTGTTGTTTTCCTTAACGATGTTCCTGGACTACCTCTTTGTAGAGAGGTGTACTTCTACATTAACCTGTAACCTGAGAAGACCCCAATATTTACAACAGCATATCGGATGGCTCCTGCAAATCTCTGCGAGATGCGGGCACAGCTAGAGGACTTATAAGAGAAGGGATTCATCTGGCCCAATGTTTCTCCTTGGGAATCCCTGATTCTATTCACCAAGAAGGTGGATGTGAGCTTGAGGATTTTTGTCGACTACCATCACCTAAACTAGGTGACTGTGAAGAAAATGTACCCACTCCCGAGGATTGACAACCTCTTTGATCTGTTTAGGGGAACATAGTGGTTCTCGAAGATAGATATCAGATCAGGCTATCACCAGCTCAGAGTTTGAGATGAGGATGTGCAGAAGATGGCCTACAGATGTTGGTAGGACCACTACAAGTTCTTGGTTATGCCATTCGGTGTGACCAACACTCTAGAAGTGTTCATGGGACACATGAACAGGATCTTACAGCTATACCTCGATTGCTTTTTTGTAGTCTTCATAGACAACATTTCGATCTACTCGACTATTGAGGAGGAGCATGCCTACCATTTGCAGGTAGTACAAGACACACTCTGACAGCACCATGTTTATGGTAAGCTCTCAAAGTTCCAGTTTTCGATCTGAGAGGTTCACTTTTTGGGATACATCATCTCGAAGGCTGGAGTTGTTGTGGATCTAGCGAAGATTGAGGCGATACTTGCTTGGGATCAACCCAGGAGTGTGACGCAGGAATGAAGTTTCCTGGAATTGGCTGGTTACTACCGGAGGTCTGTTCCAGACTTCTCTAGAGTGGAAGTACCACTATCAGCCTTAATAAAGAAGGGTAAACCATTCGTGTGGTCAGAGAGATGCCAACATAGATTTTAGGAGTTGAGGCGGAGGCTGAATAGTGCCCCTATCTTGAGGCTTCCAGAGGAAGGCATTGGGTATGTAGTCTACTACGACGCATCAGGGACCAGAATTCGGTGTTTCCTGATGCAGAAGAGAGTAGTGATTGCGTTTGGTTCTTGGAAACTGAGACAACACGAGACAAACTACGCTACCCATGACCTGGAGTTTGTAGCAGCAGTCTTTGCCTTGAAGATGTGGCGACACTATCTGATGGGAAAACAATTTACTGTGTACTCTGATCACTAGAGTCTCTGGTATATCTTTTCTCAGAAGGACCTGAACATGAGACAACAGCGATGAATTGAGTTTTTACAGGACTATGACTTCGAGATAGTCTATACTCTTGGAAATTCGAACGTCGTAGAAGATGAACTCAGCTAGAGATCAGGTATACAACTGCTAGGTGAGGCGACAGAGTAGCTGGCCTCTTTGCAGATATCCTTTGTAGATTGAGATGGAGCAGCATTCCTTCAGTCCTTTACAGTCACTTCCCAACTTCTTCAGCGAGTCAGGGAGGCATGGCATGGGGACCCTGACTATGGGACACGACGTGCTCAGATATCCACAGGGCAGGAACCTGATGGATTTTCTGAAGGTGGGGAGCATGTCATCCTCTTCAAAGGACGTACTATGGTACCAGTGTCACCTCAGAAGGAAGTGTTGAGGGAGTTCCACACATCCACTTTAGAGGTTCATCTAGTTGTGGAGAAGATCTACCAAGAGCATCGACGACAACATTGGTGGCCAGGTATGATGAAGGCAATAGCATAGTTTTTCTCTTGATGCCTCACTTGTCAACAAGTGAAGGTGGAGCACCAGGTCCCAGTAGGCTTAGTCCGGAATTTAGAGGTCCCAGAGTGTAAGTGGGATGGTATATCCATGAACTTCATGACATGAAATCTACATACATACATGGGTCACAACTAGATTTGGGTGATCGTTGATAGACTCACCAGGTCAACCCACATCCTACCGATTAGAGAGAAAGGTTCAGCAGAGATCATGAGACTCCTCTATATTACAGAGATTGTGCGTCTACATGTAGTACATTCATCTATTATCTCTAATCATGATGCATGGTTTACTTCCCGGCTATGGAAGGGGTTGTAGGAGGCTTTTGGGATGCATCTTCGTCTGAGCACCACCTTCCATCCTCAGACGGATGGCCAGACTGAGCGGACCACTCAGGCCCTCGAAGATATGTTATGTGATTCTGTCTTTGACATCGGTCGTAACTAGGAGGATCACATACCTTTAGTGGGGGTTTCATACAACATAATCTATCACCCCACCATAGGGATGACACCATTTGAGGCATTATATGGGTGACCTTGTAGATCACCCTTGTGCTGGACAGAACTAGGGGAGTCAACACTAGTGGGAATAGAGATGGTATGGGCTACCACAGAGAAGGTGCAAATCATCAAGGAGTAGATAAAGACTACATAGAGCAGGAAGAAGTCATATGCATACAGGAGACAGTGACCTCTAGAGTTCGTGGATGGTGACCACATATTTTATGGGTCTCAGATCGACGAGGAATATAGGAATTTGGATGAGGAGGCAAGTTATCTCTGAGATTAATCGGACAATTCCAGTTTCTCAACAAGGTTGGTGAGGTGGAATACCACTTTGATGTTCCACCTCAGTTTCACCGGCTACACGACGTCGTCCACATGTCCCAGCACAGGCGATAAGTGCACGACCCTTCTCACATCATTGAAAATGGAGAGTGGGATGTCGACGATTGGGAGAATTTTACGGAGGTTCTAGTGGATATTGAGGATTGAAAAGAGCGGGTCCTACATGGATGGTCGATACCTCTGGTGTGCATTCGTTTGGAGCACGGGAACCTCCAAGAGAGCACATGGGAGTCGGATGCTCAGATGTGTTCTCAGTACCACCACCTATTTCCCTAGTTCGAGTAGTAGCTTACAGGGACATAAGGCCCTAAGGTGGGGAGCATGTAAAGACTTAGAATTTCCATGGATTTTTTTATATATGTGGGAATTTTACAAGTCCGTGAAAACTGACGGTGCGTGATTCCAAGGCCCGGTGTGCCTGGAATCAATTTCTGAACTTTTTTTCGGGTATGTTCAGTAAACATATGAAGGGGTTTTATAGCTTTGGAACTGGTGCTCAGAATTGAAATATGAGGACACCATTGAACTCGCATCACTGATATTCACTTAAGAAGACTATCACTTCAACAACAGTGAGTCGAGAAGATAAGTTAGTTTTCGGGCTTTCGTGGAGTATAATAAAATAAAGTGAGCTTCACATTATTTTTTATTGGAGCCACCATGTGGGTGTTTGGAGGTGGGTTCCAATGGATCTATAGCCTCCCTATGGAGGTTGGAAGTTATAGGTGGGACCACCACACCTTAACCTCCCATGAAAGGTTATGGTGGTGGGGCCCACCCAAACCTAACCTCTCATGAGAGGTTATGATGTGGGGACCACATGGGACTAAACTCCCCTATCAATGGAGGGAGCAGAAAACCTCTCAACTCACCTCATTAATAAGGGAGAGTCTCTCCACACTCACCCTCATTTATTGGTGCCAACTCCCATAATTAAATTGTGCCAATCCTCCTCATTAAATTAATTTATGCCAACAATCCTGAATTAATTAATGGTGGATCCATGTTAATTAATTCAACATTTTGAATTCTGTGCCAACGAAATAATAGATAACTCAATCTATTATTGTATTGGTTGGAATTTCTTATTTGGTAGAATATTTGGGAGAGGAGAGCTTGGGATGATTATAATTCTCCAACGAAGAACGAAGAACACGTTTTTCCAACAAAGAACGCCAATAAAGATCCTCTTCGAACTACTTCCCCAAACACCTACCGGCGTGGAGCGTCTTCCACAGCCGACACAACATGGGATTGGAGGTGTGTAGCAGACATGACGAATGATGATCTTCTACGTCTACTTTCCATGACTTCATTGTCGATCAATTATCCAAGTTAGGGGGGTTATAACATGTTGATGATTTCATTGAATTTTCTTTTTCGGTTGGAAAGAATTTTTTGCGGGTGAGTTGTTGTTCATATTTCTTACCTCTTAATGAGGAAAATGATACCACCCTAAACGTGGATGGTGTGGGCCAAACCAATATGGGATGACCCCTCCGCCGTTCTTATTTTTGATATTCTTCGGCATGGTGACGAAGCAACGAGTAGAGGAAAGCAGCGAAGAGAAATGCCGCGCTACCCACAACCTCTGTGATCCATGCTGCCCCCGCAACATCCCGAACCACGCCGGATCTGCCTCCCAGCCACCCGCACCACCCGTGCGCCCTGGCTGATCTGGCCGGCCCACACTGGCCGCGCTGCCACCCGGCCATCCGCCGGCATGCCCGAACACCCGCCGGCCAGGATTTCGGCCTGGCCGTGCCCCGCTTAGCCGCCCGCGGCCCGCCTGGTGCCATGCCCGGCCACCACCCGGCCTGGTAGTGCCCTGCCCGGCCGCCCGTCGGCCCGCCCGTCCTCTGGCCGGCCGGCCCCCGGCCCGCTTGGCGCCCGGCCTTGCCCCCTGGCAGCCTGACCGTGACCCATCGGCCTGCCAGGCCGCCTCCCATGCACCTAGCCGAACCGCACTAGCCTAAGTGTCCCGCACGACCCATGTGTCACGTGTAGCCCATGACGCTCCGGGCCTAATCGGCCTCGAGCCTGGGCCCAACCGCCCAAGCAGCCGGCTGGGTTGGGCCCAGCGGGCCAGGCCATACCTAATAGGCTGGCCTGACCAATGGGTTAGGATCCACCCAATAGCTCTGATCCGGTCGACCCAGACCGGGTCGGCCCAGACTGGGACGGAAAAGGTCAGTCCGACCGGGTCAGAACTGACCCGGGTCCACTACTGACCCCCTTTACTTTCTTTGGCCATATCTTTGGAATGAGACAACCATTTGATGAACTGTCAGTGGCACTTGTAATCTTTAAGTGAGACGATCCCTTTGAGTATACCCCACTGTAGTTCGGGGTATAGTTGAGATACGTTCAGGTTGAATCATACACGAATCTAACCAGGCCCTCGGGACTAAAAGGATAATAACTCAGAGACCGGGTGTCCGATTGACGCACCGTCTGTTGCGTTGAGACACCTGTGTCTTGCCAGACCTTGAGATACTTCTTTGTGGTATGTAATAACAGTTAAAGTATAGAATAGTATCTTGTGGATCGGATCCTTCCGGTGATGAGTGGGAAAATTGAGGAGACCTAGTTGTTAGATGAGACATGACGACCATTGACCGTTTTGACTCGGAGTGACTCTACTAGCCCATCGGGTAGTGCCATGGTGTCGTGATGGACCCGCAGTGGGGAGAAACATAGTGTCGCGGCAGACCCAATGTACTTGAGAGGATGAGTACCTTAGTAGGCTATGAGGGGGAGAACCTTGGTGACGCGGTAGACCCACGCTGGGGAGCACCTTGGTGACGCAGCAGACCCACAGTACTCGACGGGAGGAGTACCTCAGCAGTCCAAGTTTAGTGGGAAGCACCGTGGTGTCACGGTAGGCCCACTATACTCGATTGAGCTAGATTTCTCCAACAACCATGGCCTCGATAATACAAATTCTTGTTGACGTGAGTCAGTAACTTTTATATTTACCTCATGATTGAGATGTATTACTTGATAACTTAGGTATTTGTATGGGCATATACCTAAGTGGGGTTATCTGTTGATTTCAAACTTTCTAGTTTATCCTTGTTGGTTTTGTGAGACCTTGAGGTTTTTGGTGTCCATAGAGAGCATCATTATACTCACCCCTACACGGGCTATGCTCGCACCTCATTGTGTTGGTTGCAGACGACATACAGCGCTGACTGAGGCCGAGTGTTCCAGGACTGGCGGTACAAAGTGGATAAAAACGGACGTGGAGTGCTGTGGAGGCTATCTATACCTACCCTTCAGGTAGGAATCTTAGAGGATGACCCAGTATCTGTTTTACCCTTCTTTAGTTCAACATTTACTTTCCTGTTGGGCTTGTATTTTGGCCCGTCTACTTTCAACACTCTTTTGTATATAGTTTTACATAGTGTTATGCTTCCAACTTGTACTCTGTTGTGTGCATTTACAGGTTATAAAGGCAATGACTTCCCAGTTTTATGGAATGGCACCTTTGGTGCTAGACGTCCACCCTTGGCCTATGAAAGGCGGGCTTGGGGTAGTCACGGTACGGGCCCCAGGGGACGGGTCGTGACAATTGTGTCCCCTTTGAAGACACTGATATTCCTTAGCCTATCCGAGAAGGTCAAACAAAATATACTTCTTCACATCCTGGGATATAGAAAACATAAAAAAAGGGTGAGCTCAGATGCTCAGTAAGGACAACAATATAGTACAAACGTTCATAAATAAGCACAAACATTTAAGGCAATGTATATGACTAAAAGACAAGCCATTTAAACTTAATATTTAGTATAATATAGAAAATATAAATCACATAATTCCATTAACTTATTCATATGGATATTCTACAAGTTAAATAATAAAATGAATATTAATATCTTATTTCATATTGATGGAACGCATAATGTAAGACATCGTAACCACATAGTCAAGGCACCGTTCCAAGACTACAAATAAAGATTGTGTCCAGGCCTTGTTCCAAGAGACTATTTTGTTTCATGAGACCTACTGATGAATCGAGGGGCTATAGAACGTCTCACCCATCACTTATTAAGTCTAATGCAATCCTCATACGAAAAGGGTGAAACTTAATCTAAACATTCATATTAAAACTAGAATAAGAAATGTCAATATTTTAACTATAAACCATGAATTATATAAAAATAGCACATCCACAGTCAGGAATAACTCATTCAATTAGACACAGAATATTGTATTATAATAAATCAACCTAAATCAAGAATAATGAAGGATATTTAAATATATTTAAATAACCAATAAAACTATTTGAGAGAAATATTGATTTTTTCTTGAAAACATTCAAATGGCTCACTATTTATCAAGAAGCCATATAAAATATATTTTGGAATCAATGTGTCCCATACTACTTTGGAAATTTTAAAAGGAATTTTAATTTCAAAACATTAATGCCCATATAAATAAATCCTTAACACCATTTTTAAAACATGGAAATTAATGAAAAATGTTTAGAAGAATAAATCTTTAAAACATTTTAAATGATATTTTTGTTAGAGTTCCTAACCAAATGAAAGAAGATTGAGTAAAAATAATTGAGGTAATAAAAACATTATAATATTATGAAAATAATGGTATTTATAATATAATAAGTCAACGTATGGTATATAAACCATATAAAAGTTAATTGGCACATAAAAACAAAGAAGTCTCAATAGGATATAAATTAAGATGAAATTCCTTACAAAGACCATATAATTAAGTCAAGGATATATCAATGACATAATTTTGTGGGAAAAATATATAAAAAATTAATATGATCTGATATTCAGTGTAAATAAATCAAAGTACATTCAGACATATTCTTGTAAAAACAACACCAATGACTTGGATAGTTAACTTAATGAATGGAAATTGAGTTCAGATTACACTTATCAAGTTCATATCGATGACTTGAGAATTTATCAATGGAGTGATTATGTGTATAAAATTTATATCCACACAAAGATGAGTGAATAATTACTACATAAGTAGTTAAATACTGATTTCACACATATTCTTGGAGTAAAATAAAAAATGATGTATTCGTAAAACCTAATGAGTGGAAATTGAAATTAGAAATCCCCTTATTGATTTAGGAACTTATGAAACAGACAAACTATGACAGAAGGATCATAAAATAATGATGTAAATTCCCATAAATTAAATTTTATTACAAAGATAACACAATCTTGGGCAGTACATACACCACACAAAAGGAAATAGTGACAAATATAATATGAATCTCATTGGAATTAAAGTTACATGAAAACTCCTTACCTTGTAATTTTCCTTAGTCAAGGTTATTTTAACCTCCAGTATAATAGTTAAATCATTTTTATTAAATTATATAACAAACACATACATAAATATGATATCATATATGATCATCTAATATTTCATTGTCAATATTATTTTAGTAGTATCATTGTTTCAGGTGTTAATTGATTTGTTTTACTTTATATGTTTTGTTACAAGAGTATTTTTTGTTATGGATAGGATGTATTTGATTCACATTCATAATGATATTAAGTTATTAAAAATTATTTTAAATCCTAAAATGAAAATTTTCTCCAATGTTTACAATGTGAAATGAATCTAATCGCATTCATGGAGACGGTAATCCGTACGAACGCACGAGCGATAATATCATTACATTGAAGGTGAAATAATATTTAATTGGATGGTATATCATATATATATAATAATTAACATGTTATATTTATTATTTTCATCAATTATACTTATTATTGTACCCATCCAGTTAATGAAGTGTTGAATAACAAACTATACCACGACGTGGGGATGGTAAGCCCTACGTTTGAACGTATGGTGACATTGTCATTCATAGGATGGATAGAATAATGAATATTGTTGCACCGTATTTATAATAACATCATAGTATATATCAGGTACTTGATATATTATTTTAGTATTGAAACAACAACAAAAGAGGATGTGTAAGAAGAAAATAATTTTGAATGAGGTGGTGAAATTATTACCTATTTTTCGGGTGCTTCATTTTTATTTGATCAAAAGGGATCCTTAGGTTGTATTTATGATCAATGTAAGGACTATAGGTTTATTTGAGGGTAGTTGGGAGGATATTTGTGTATGGATTGGCCAATACAAATTTCTTTGGATGTGTGAATTTGAGAGAAGGGGAAATAGCCTTTTAAAAGAGAGGTGCAAGTCACCTTTGGAAACACATGAAATATTATTTTATAATAAAATCATTTCGGGTATTAATGGCTTAAAATGGATTTATTTATAATATATGGTGAGTATGGGTCTAAATATTATCAACAAATAGGTTTTAGAAAATTTTAGTTCACCATATTAACTTTATCATTTATATTTAAATCATAGTAAAGTAGTTTAACTTTTAACATGTCTTCTGGTATTGTTTTATTAAATGGTTAATAAACATACTATAAAATTACAATAGAACCTAAAGTGGTTAATTAAGGACATATATATCATTATATAAGACTTTTGGCCTAACATTATATTTTTTGGAATATTATATCACATAATAATATAGTATTTGTTTTAAAAACCCATTTATGTTAATTTTAATACTATTTATTATTTGGTTATTTTGATAGTAATCAAAACATTATTAATTAAAAAAATATTAAATAATCCCTAACATGTAATGTAAACCAATATAATTAGTTAATTGAATCAAAATTCTAAATTTAAATTTATTTTAATATTTATATCATCAATTATTTTAGTGTTTCACTAATAAGGTAATTACTATATCATCATTGCGTCATAATTAATTTTAATTATTTAATGTCTAAAAATTATAAATAGAATACCATTTTGTATTAAATATATTACCATTACTAATGAATATTTATAGTCGAATTCAATTTTTGTTTAACCCTATATTTAAAATGTTTTAGTTATTAAACTTTGAATTTATCAATTTTAACTCTTCTTCAAAATAAAATAACAGTAAATGTACTAATATGATCGAAGTGGATAAAAAAGGATAATATTTTATTCAAAAGGTTGATTGTGGTCGAAAAACACTTAGCCAATAGAATTAGGAAATGTTTTGGGGTAATTATAATATCATTTTTACCTTTAGTTACCTTATTTACTTTTAACCACGATAAATAAAATTCAAAAGTTACTATTAAAAAAAATTAATTTCAACCTACTGAACCAAATTTTACATACTGATATTAACCATGTATCTATTATTTTTTAAATTCAATTCACAGAAGTGGTAAAATTATGTTATATGAAAATTTTTATATGTGAGTAGAAGGCGGGTAAAAAGATGGTAAAAAGTTCAATAATATTATATATATATATATAATTTTATTATAAAATGACCCCAATGAATTACATGGGACTAATATAGGTAATATGTAAGTATTTTTTTCATTATTTTAAACTTATATTAAAAATATATATTTAAATAAAATTCCGGCTTTAATGAATAAAACAATGTTTTCCACTATTCATAAAAAAATGAATGTTTTTAGAAAATTACCAAAAATTCCCCCAAAGATAATTTTGATATTAAAAATTAAAAAATTATTTCTATTTTACCAAATTCAAAACAAATATTTTGTATTAATTACTTTTAAAAAATATTTCCATTTTCCAAACCAAAAAGGGGGTTTTGGAGAAGTAAAAACAATCGAAAGATTGGCATTCGTTTATGTCCAATAAAAATGTAAAATTACTTCCAATGACCAAAATTGGGTTAAATGATAAAAATATAATATAATTATTATTAATGACTATTTAAATGTATAATTTAACACTATAAATTATTTTTATTAAAAAAGTTGTTTTCAATTCTTATTTTGTATTTCCACTATTCATCAAAATATAGAAGTTATCAGAAAAGCACTGAAAATTTATCCAAACTATATTTTTTATGTAATTATTCAAAACAAAAAGTTTATTTTGTCAAATTGAATTTATAGTAGTGTCAAATATTGTATTTAAAAAGGGTTTTCCATTAAATGGTAGTAAAATTGATTTTTTATGAAAAATATGTCTTTTATCTTAATAATTGAATTCGTTGTTATATTATGTCTAAAAAAACACATAATATGTATGGTAAATTATGTGAAGTATATAAAATTCAGAATGAAGTTATTACTATTCATATACACCTTTTGAATGAATAGTTTTCTAAGTTATGGGGCGCTCGAACATGGTGTGGCATGTAGCGCAAGCTATTTAATTAATTTAAAGAAAATAACTTACTATGAAATAATGGGGTGTTACAGAATATACTCTTAGGCTTTAATAAAGTGTTATATAAAACTTATATCCTTTAAAACATAAAAATATAATGAATTATAATTCATGAGGCTAACCTAACATCTAATAAAGTGATTTATTCGGTGAAAATATAATGGATGGGTTGATTAGGAGGAAAGTTGTGATCCAGAACATTGATTTCCTAAACATTCAAACTATAAATTGAGTCTTATATATTATATTTGGAATTTTTTAAAAAATAATTTAAACCGATCTTAGTTTTTTTAATTTATTTGATGTTGTAAGATATCTACTTTATATACACAACTCTGTGGAAATGTTTTCTTATTTAAAAATTATCTCTTTGGGTTTCCCCAAATAGTCATCAATTTTTATTGACATGTTAATTTTAACCATAAATTTTTGTCTTTATAAGAGTGATACAAACTTATGTTTAAATAATTTCATAATGGGATCTATTTGTTTTTCAAAAAATCATCTCAAATTTGGAATCCACATATATAATTTTTTTTAAAATGTATGGGTTAATCTTATCTCACCCTTGTATGACTTAATTTAAACATGACATGTAAATAATCACTTACTTTATTATAAATGTTTAATTGGATAAGTTTTATATATACTTGTTTTAATAAAAAATTAACTATGGAATTAATTTTAACTCTTGTAGTAACAATTAATAACAATGATTTCGATATGTTTTAGTGCATTATTTTTTTAAATGGCGATGAGAAAAACATTGTGCTGGGTGAATTTGAACAATCTCTAATTTTAAAATATGTTTTCTATTATTGATGTCAAATATGTTTATTATATTGTTTCAAAAAAAAAATGAAACTGAAATATTTTTATACCATTAAAATAAAACCATTAAATTATTAGGTTTCAATAGGAGCAATTGAAATACAAAATTTACTAATATTTTTATATATAAAGTTTATTTTATACAAAATTAACTAATTAATTATTGTATTGGAAAATCTATATTTTTATGAGATAATATTTTTATTAAATAAAACTATATATATTTTATGACATTAAAAAAATAAAATATTAATTGACTAGTGATATATTTATTCGTGTTTTATAGAGATTAATAATTAGAACAACTAGTATTTTAATGTTTAAATTTTTTTATCATTATATTTTGTTATTTTTAATTATAAATTAAAATTCAAAAATATTTAATTGAATTTGAAATTAAAATATTCATTTTTTAATTTAATATTTCAATATTATTTTATTATGAATTTTTACGAATGTTTAAATTGATTTATTTTTAGGCAAATAATTTAAAATAGAAATTTTAAAAATAAAATTAATTTATGACATTATTAGTGTATAAATATAAATTGTAAATTTGTGAAACCTTTCTAGAATAAAAAATATATATTTTATAATTGAAAATAATTTTAAAAAAGGTTAGTTTCAATATTAAAACCCATATTTGACATTTTACCCCAAAAAGACTATACTGTAACACCCGAGACTTTTATGTTATATAAATCATCAAAGGAATCTTTTTCTACACACTACACTTTCTTGGCTTGCTTTATACGAAATCACAACCTTCCTCGATAGCTTGCGTCGTACGCAATACCGAGTTTCACTAAACAATGATATGCTATTAAAATATTATTAAAACTAGCCATTATGAATAGTAATAACAACTTTTTGAAATTTTATAAATTTTATTTTTCAAAATGGACTTCATTTTTGGATTCGGAATATCGAAAATAGCCTAGGGTAAAATTTTGGTATTTTTCTGAAAACTTTCAATTTTTGATGAATAGTGAAACCACTAAGTGGTAGTTAAAAAACTGAATTTTTCATAAAACATAAATTTACCGCTTCTGTGAGTGGAATTTCAAAAATCTGAGAGACATGGTTGATGTCAGTAAGTAAAATGAGGTTCAATGAGATGAAAATAATTTTTGGCGAATAGTAACTTCTTACTTTTATTTACCACGGTTAAAAGTAAATAGAGTAATTAAGGGTAAAAATGATATTACTATTACCCTAACACATATACTAATTCTATTGGATAAGTGTTATTTGACCAAAAACAAACTTAGGAATAAATTATGACCATTTAGGCCCACTTGGATTAGATTAGGACATTTATTATTAATTTATTTAAAGAAGGGTTAAAATAGTTAAAATCAATGTTTAAAAAGTAAATAATTTTTAATATAAGGTTATAAATAAGATAAATTCGACTATAAATATTCATTATAAATCTAAAAAGATTTCCTACATAATTATATTTTATTTTTAATTTTTAGACATTAAATAATTTAATTTATTTATGACACTAAGATGATGCAGTAATTATCTTATTAATGAAATATTGACATAATTGATGTTATAAACACAAAAATAAATGTAATTTGAGACTTTTTATGAATTAAACTAATTTTATAGGTTAATATGACATGTTATTATTGATTTAATTAACTTTTTCTAACTAATCATTCTGTTATAATTTTCACAAAAATCAATTACTAAATAGTGTCAAAATTGACATAAAATAGTTTTTAAAACAAATATTATATTAGTAATTGTTACTTTCTTCCTAAAAATCTAAGGTTCGGCCAAATGACTTAGATAAGGTTATATAGATTAATAATAAACAACTTGGAGTTCGTTTGGCTGCTTATAGTAAGTTTGTTAACCTTATAGTATAAGAACACAAGAAGACACAGTAAAAGTAAAATTATTTAACATAATGTTAAATCTAAATGATAAGGTTAAAATAGGAACCTAAACTTGTCTAAATTCTATTGTATGAGAGTATTTAGACCCATCCCCACCTTAGCTTCGAAATATATCAATTTGGAGTTATTTAAAACCGAACTTTACTTTATAATAAAATAATATTTTTAGTTTTCCCAAAGGAGCCCCTCTCCTCCCTTATAAAAGGGAACCTCCTCCCCCTCTTCCTCACACCACTTTGAGCCTTCAAGCTCGGCCATACCCTGCCAATTCCTCTTCTCCACTTCCCTAGAGACATCCTAGAGGTTCTGGTCTTCTTCAAAGACCAATTTTAGTGCCCTAAAAGAAGGTCTCAAAGAAGCACTTCAAAGAAGAGGTAATGTCTGTTACCGAATCTTTCATCTTTATTTCTTCTTCCACTTCTTCTTCTTTAGTTGTATCATTATGAAGTAATAACATCAGTATCAATCATATACTGATATGTTATTATAAGTTTGAAACAACCCTATTTCACCATCTATCCATCTTATGGAAAAAGAAATCACCGCGCGTGCATACGTACGGAATACCGTCTCCACGCCGTGTTGTAATCTATTTTCCACCACCACCTTACTTGGATATGTATAATTGTGTAAATAATGACTATATATGACTATTATAAAGTGATAATGATTCTTAAATAGTATACATACACTCCAATACAATTCCATGATCATAGGAACTATATCGTCACTCGTGCGTACGTACGGAATACCGTCTCCACGATGTGATGCGACTCGTTCTACATGATATTCATTTCATAATGATTATATAAATTAACTGAATGAATGAATATGATATATATTACACTAATACCATTCTGGAAATGAGGTATCTATAACCTAAATAGAAGAATAAGAATTTATTCGACAAAACACGCATAAGAACAAAAAGTTATAAACACCTGAATAACAAGTAGCAATGAAATATTACTACTAAGAAGCTAAGAATATGACCATATATGATATCATAAAAATAAGTATGATTATGGAATAAGTCAATAACATTATTTAAATCATTATACAGGAGGATAGGACACTTACGAAGCAAAACAGACCTAAGGTAAGGGAAATATCACAATCTCATTTTTATCTGAGATTGTTTATACTTTGGTATTTACTGGGGTGCATTTTATCATCCACATCCATGTTTCCTCAATATGTAATATTATTTCCATCCACCTACAACATTTTATATCCAATTTTACCCTTTGGTAAGTTTTTAGTAAAATATATGAAAGGAATCTTTTGTCGTTTTTTCATACGAGGTACTTTTTGACTTTTCCGACAAAAGTACGAAAAGAATGTTTTTTTAACTTATACGACATGAATGTATTTTTAAAAAATTATTTCCAAGAAGCTTACTTTGAAAGTTTTCATGTTTATTTTTAATCAACTTCTCTTAGTTTAGAATTTTATGACATGTTAAGAAAGGAAAATTGTTTTTAAGTAGAAAGGATATTTTCCTCAAGAATGGAGTTCAAGTGTTTTATAAAAATTATTTTCCATATAAGATAATATAGGGTTCTGTTTCTATCCCTATTATTACATGGATTTGATTATGTTGTGATGGAAATATTTTTATGAAATCCTTTATCTTATATGATTTGTTTTGTGATGTCATGTTGTTTATGAATCCCATTTTTACTACATGGGTTATGCAATGATGTATGATTTATGATTTTGTGGCACACATAAGAATGGTATCATTATGAGATGGGTGGGACCTATATCTCCCTCCAATGCATTGGGTAAAGATTTTATATCTCATGAGATAGACAAGGCTGGAAGGGTAGGTTATACCGGTTCACTGAAACAGGACTGAAACGAGGAGTGAACTCGGTTCAGAAATGGACTTTGTCCACTAAGAGAGTCTTGGAAATGAGTCTTGACTAATAAGAAATGATTCTCTATGATTATGTATGTATGCCACAATGTTTCATGTTTTAAGTTATGATTATTGGGATCACATTTCACTACTATGATTTATCCCATGTTATGAAATTATGATCTCTTTTGCAGGTTAAGATTTCCAAAAGTTATGTGCTTATGTATATGATGTGATTGATATTTCTTTTGATTACCCTTACTGAGAATTTTACCTCACCCTTTTGTATATTTTATTTCCCCAGGTCAGGAAGAAGGTTGTTAAGTAGATTATGCCAAAAAGGTGCTCTAGATATGATGAAATAAATGGGAGGCAAAGTAGATGCTTTATGAACCAGTTGTTTATGATTCCCAGTTTCTAAAGACTCTATACCTATATGGTCCTTTATTGGTTTTGTTATATGCTGTAATATGTGTGCTTCAATTCTGAAGTAATAACAATGTATGTAAAGTATGGGTCATTATAGTTGGTATCAGAGGAATGGTATAGTCAACCATTGGAAACTAGGATGTGAAAGCCTTAGTAAGAACCCTAAGGATAAGTCTAAGCATATAACACAATCTTAGTGTTTTAGAAATGGCCATGAATAACCTAGGATAAGACCTTATGTGTGGAATCTTATTCTTGATTATGTGGTTTTCCTATTATAATTAGTGTTTCTCACACTATTCTTCTCGGTTTTAGTCAATGGCTGGAACCCGAAGAAATCGTGTTAATGCGGAATGCGACGGGAAATGCAATGAATGTCCCCCTGAGCAACCAAACGTTATGGGAGAGGGAATGCAAAATCTTGTAACCATTCTCACACAACTTTCTCAAGCTATGAATCATTTAGGACTTCCAAACGAGCAAATGAAGGAGCAACATTCTGTTGAATCCTTCATGAGACAACGTCCACCTTATTTCAGCGGGTCTACTGATCCATTAGTTGCTGAACAATGGATTAGTACTATTGAAAATATATTTTCAGTTCTTCAATGTTCTGAGCATGATAAATTCATCTTAGCCGTGTATCGTTTGGAAGGTGATGCTGATCAATGGTGGAATCGTATTAAGAATACGAGGCAAAGGGATGAAATTGAGTCTATGGAATGGGATGAGTTAAAGAAATTATTTTTCAATAAGTACTTCCCTTGTATTCTCTGAACAAAGATGGAGAAAGAGTTTCATAAACTAAAGAAAAAGGATGATGAATCTATTGGTACCTATGAAGCAAATTTTACAAGACTTGCAAGGTACGCTTCTGGTATTATTATCCAACCTGAGAGTAAGATCGATCAATTCTTTAGTGGCTTAAAACCAAGTCTTCTAAGGGCCTTATCCATAAGGGACTTCAATAGCTACGAGGAAATCGTTCGATGTGCTCTCAAAGTTGATATGGAGATTGGAGTAACCCATCAGTCATATGGGTTTGATAAGATAAGGAAAATGTAATTCAAAGGAAAATCTAAAGTGCACACTGAAAAGAAGATGAGCTTTCCCTTATGCTCAAAGTGTGGAAAGAAACATGGAGGGAGTTGTCTTAAAGGGACAAGTAAAAGTTTCAAATGTGGAAAGGAAGGTAATCGGGCATTTGAATGTCGCGATGATGGGAAGAAGATGTCTAACGATGCAAACAAAGGAAGGGATACACAGAATGAACCTAATACACTTCAATGTTCCAGGTGAATGGAGATGGGACATTATTCCAATAAATTCCCTAATCCAAGGGTTGATGATGATGGTAGACATCAACAAACTCTTAAGGCTAAAGACAAAGGAAAGTCACATGCAATTTCTTTCAGCGATGTGGAGTACGATAACGATGTGGTGAAAGGTACACTTACCATCCACTCTAAAGTAGAAAATGTTTTATTTGATTCTGGATCCACCCACTCCTTTATTTCTAAAGAATTTCCTAAGGGTATCACCGTATTACCTCAACAATTAGATGTTGAGTTAGCTGTGACAACACCTAATGGCACAACAGTCGCATCAAAAGTTTATAATTCTTCTCCGATTGATGTTTGTGGGAATGTGCTTCCTACAAATCTTGTGATGCTTCCTATAGTGGAATTTGATGTGATTCTTGGCATGGATTGGCTTTCTCTACATGGATCTCATATCAATTTCCAAAGAAGGGAAGTCACATTTCATATTCTAGATCAATCTATGATCGTCTATCGATGCAAGGATGAACATAACCTTCCAGTGGAAATTTCTTCCATTTAATGGGTATTGATTCCACTAAATGAAGGTTATTTATATCAAATGGTTGGTGAGAAAATCACGATTAAAAATATGCCCATTGTACAGGAGTTTGATGATGTCTTTCCGGAGGAATTACCGGGTCTTCCACTAAATCGTGAAGTTGAGTTTTCAGTAGAACTTGTACTGGGTTCTTTTCATATTTCAAAGACACCTTATAGAATGTCCCCAATTGAGTTGCAGGAATTGATGAAGAAACTCAAAGAGAATCTTGATAAGGGGTTCATACGCCCTAGTGCATCACCTTGGGGAGCACCTGTTCTATTTGTTAAGAAGAAATATGGATCAATGAGACTCTGCATTAATTATCGAGAACTTAACAAGATCACTATCAAGAACAAATATCCTATCCCGCGCATTGATGAACTATTTGACCAACTACGCGGAGCTCAATACTTTTCCAAGATTGATCTTCGTTCAGGGTATCATCAATTAAGGGTCAAAAGGGAGGACATACCAAAGACGGCTTTCCGTACAAGGTATGGACACTATGAATTTATAGTGATGCCATTTGGTATTACTAATGCCCCTGTTATCTTCATGGATCTAATGAATAGAGTCTTCATAGACTATCTTGATCAGTTTGTGGTAGTCTTTATAGATGATATTCTTGTCTATTAAAAGAGCAAGGAAGAACATGAAGATCACTTGAGAATTATATTGAAGACCCTGATAAAGGAGAAGCTTTATGACAAATTTACCAAGTGTGAATTTTTGCTTCAAAAAGTTTCATTTTTGGGTCACATAATCTCAAAAGTGGGGATATCTGTGGATCCAGCCAAAACTGAGGATCCGAGATTTACCTCGATGTTCTGGTGAAGTCTTCAGCATACTCTGGATACAGAGTTGAGTTTCAGCACTACTTATCATCCTCAGACAGATGGTCAGTCTGAGAGAACAATTCAAACTCTAGAAGATATGTTGAGAGCTTGCTCTATGGATTTCAAAGGTGGTTGGGATCAACACCTACCTTTGGTGGATTTTTCTTATAATAATAGCTTTCACTCCAGTATTCAGATGGCTCCTTATGAAGCTCTCTATGGAAAGAAATGTAGGACTCCAACTTGTTGGGATGAAGTTGGGGAAAGAATGCTATTAGGACCCGATCTCATTGATGAAATGGCAGAAAAGGTCAGATCTATTCAACAACACATAAGAGCAGCTCAGAGTCGATAGAAAACTTATGCCGACAACCGAAAAAAAGACCTAGAGTTTGAAGTGGGTGATAAAGTGTTTTTACGAATATCTCCCTGGAAGAGGGTCATGAGATTTGGAAAGAAGGGGATGGTGAGCCCCAGATATATCGGTCCTTTCGAAATACTGGATCGTGTTGGGAAGGTAGCTTACCGATTGGCGCTTCCACCGAATCTCTCTCAAGTTCACGATGTGTTCCATGTATCTCTCCTGAGAAAGTACATACCAGATCCTTCACATGTACATAGCTCAGAAGTTGTACCGTTGGAGCATGATCATTCTTATGAAGAACAACCGATAGAGATTCTGGATTGTAGCGAAAAAGTCCTACAGAAAAAGACCACTCGATTGGTGAAAGTTTTATGGAGGAACCACCAATTATAAGAAGCTACATGGGAGCTTGAGGATATGATGAGGGAGAGGTATCCTCATCTGTTTGTTACAAAGTGACGAATTTTGAGGGCGAAATTCATTTTAAGGGGGGTAGAATGTAACACCCAAGAATTTTATGTTATATAAATCATCAAAGGAATCTTTTTCTACACACAACACTTTCTTGGATTTCTTTACACGAAATCGCGACCTTCCTCGATAGCTTGCGTCGTACGCAATACCGAGTTTCACTAAACAATGATATAATATTAAAATATTATTAAAACTAGCCGATATGAATAGTAATAACCACTTTTTGAAAATTTATAAATTTTATTTTTCAAAATGGATTTCATTTTTGGATTCAGAATATCG
The DNA here is from genome assembly GCA_963277665.1 of Viscum album. Lineage (NCBI taxonomy): Eukaryota > Viridiplantae > Streptophyta > Magnoliopsida > Santalales > Viscaceae > Viscum > Viscum album. The sequence goes on along the minus strand of OY728132.1, from coordinate 1,840,454,455 downwards.
AAATTAGCCTAGGGTGAAATTTTGGAATTTTTTAGAAAACATTCAATTTTTGATGAATAGTGAAACCACTAAGTGGTAGTTGAAAAACTGAATTTCTCATAAAACATAATTTTACAGCTTCTGTGAGTGGAATTTAAAAAATATGAGAGACACGGTTGATGTCAGTAAGTAAAATGTGGTTCAATGAGATGAAAATAATTTTTGGTGAATATTAACTTTTTACTTTTATTTACCACTGTTAAAAGTAAATTGGGTAATTAAGGGTAAAAATGATACTATTATTTCCCTAAAACATGTCCTAATTCTATTGGATAAGTGTAATTCTACCAAAAACAAACTTAGGAATAAAATATGACCATTTAGGAGCACTTGGATTATATTAGGACATTTATTATTAATTTATTTAAAGAAGGGTTAAAATAGTTAAAATCAAAGTTTAATAAGTAAATAATTTTTAATATAAGGTTATACATAAGATAAATCTAGACTATAAATATTCATTAGAAAGCTAAAAGGATTTACTACATAATTATATTTTATTTTTAATTTTTAGACATTAAATAATTTAATTTATTTATGACACATAGATGATACAGTAATTATCTTATTAATGAAATATTGAAATAATTGATGTTATGAACACAAAAATAAATGTTATTTGAGACTTTTTATGACCTCCACTAATTTTATAGGTTAATAGGACATGTTAGTATTGATTTAAGTAACTTATTTCGAACTAATCATTTTGTTATGATTTTCACAAAAATCAATTACTAAATAGTGTCAAAATTGACATAAAATAGTTTTTAAAACAAATATTATATTGGTAATTGTTATTTTATTCCTAAAAATCTAAGGTTCGGCCAAATGACTAATATAAGGTTATATATATTAATAGTAAATAACTTGGGGTTCGTGTTTCTACTTATAGTAAGTTTATAAACCTTATAGTATAAGAACACAAGAAGACACGGTAAAAGTAAAATTATTTAACTCAATGTTAAATCTAAATGATAAGGTTAAAATAGGAACCTAAACTTGTCTAAATTCTATTGTATGAGAGGATTTCGACCCATCCCCACCTTAGCTTCGAAATATATCAATTTGGAGCTATTTAAAATCGAACATTACTTTATAATAAAATAATATTTTTAGTTTTCCCAAAGGGGCCCCTCTCCTCCCTTATAAAAGGGCACCACCTCCCCCTCTTCCTCACACCACTTTGAGCATTAAAGCTTGGCCAACCCCTACCAATTACTCCTCTACACTTCCCTAGAGACATCCTAGAGGTCCTGGTCTTCTTCAAAGACCAATTTTAGTGCCCTAAAAAAAGGTCTCAAAGAAGCACTTCAAAGAAGAGGTGATGTCCGTTACCGATTCTTTCATCTTTATTTCTTCTTCCACTTCTTATTATTTAGTTGTTTCATTATGAAGTAATAACATCAGTATCACTAATATACTGATATGTTATTATAAGTATGAAACAACCCTATTTCACTATCTATCAATCCTACGGAAAAAGAAATCACCGCGCGTGCGTACGTACGGAATACAGTCTCCACGCCGTGGTGTAATCTATTTTCCACCACCACCTTACTTGGATGGGTATAATGGTGTAAATAATGACTATATATGACTATTATAAAGTGATACTTATTCTGAAATAGTATACATACACTCCAATACAATTCCACGAACATAGGAACGATATCATCACTCGTTCGTATGTACGGAATACCGTCTCCACGATGTGATGCGACTCGTTCTACATGATCTTCATTTCATAATGATTATATAAATGAATTTAATGAATGAATATGATATATATTACACTAATAAAATTCTGGAAATGAGTTATCTATAACCTAAAGAGAATAATAAGAATTTATTCGACAAAACACGCATAAGAACAAAAAGTTATAAACACCTGAATAACAAGTAGCAATGGAATATTACTACAAAGAAGCTAAGAATATGACCATATATGATATCATAAAAATATGTATGATTCTAGAATAAGTCAATAACATTATTTAAATCATTATACAGTAGGTTCAGACACTTACGAAGCAAAACATACCTAAGGTAAGGGAAATATCACAATCTCATTTTTATCCGAGATTGTTTATACTTTGGTATTTACTAGGGTGTATTTTACCATCCACGTCCATGTTTCCCCAATATGTAATAATATTTCCATCCACCTACAATAGTTTATATCCAATTTTACCCTTCGGTAAGTTTTCAGTAAAATATATGAAAGGAATTTTTTGTCGTTTTTTCTATACGAGGTACTTTTTGACTTTTCCGACAAAAGTACGAAATGAATGTTTTCTTAACTTATACGACATGAATGGATTTTTAAAACATTACATTCAAGAAGCTTACTTTAAAAGTTTTCATGTTTATTTTTAATCAACTTCTCTTAGTTTATAATTGTATGACATCTTAAGAAAGGAAAAGTGTTTTGAAGTTGAAAGCATATTTTCCTCAAGAATGGAGTTCAAGTGTTTTATCAAAATTATATTCCATCTAAGATAATATAGGGTTATGTTTCTATCCCTATTATTATATGGATTTGATTATTTTGTGATGGAAATATTTTTATGAATTCCATTATCTTATATTAATTGTTTTATGATGTCATGTTGTTTAATAATCCTATTTTTACTACATGGGTTATACAATGATGTATGATTTATGATTTTGTGGCACACATTAGAATGGTATCATTATGAGATGGGTGGGACCTATATCTCCCTCCAATTAATTGGATAAAAGTTTTATATCTCATGAGATAGACATGGATGGAACGGTAGGTTATACCGGTTCAGTGAAACAGGACTGAAACGAGGAGTGAACTCGGTTCAAAAATGGACTTTGTCCACTAAGATAGTCTTGGAAATGAGTCTTGACTAATAAGAAATAAATCTCTATGATTATGTGTGTATGACACAAAGTTTCATGTTTTATGTTATGATTATTGGGATCACATTTCACTACTATGATTTATCTCATGTTATGAAATTATGATCTCTTTTAGATGTTAAGATTTCCAAAAGTTATGTGCTTATGTATATGATGTGATTGATATTTCTTTTGTTTACCCTTACTGAGCATTTGAGATCACCTTTTTGTATGTTTTATTTCCCCAGGTTAGGAAGAAGGTTGTTAAGTAGAATATTCCAAAAAGGGACTCTAGATATGATGAAATAAATGGGAGGCAAAGTAGATGCTTTATGAACCAGTTGTTTATGTTTCCCAGTTTCTAAAGACACTATACCTATACGGTCCTTTCTTGGTTTTGTTATATGTTGTAATAAGTGTTCTTCAATTCTGAAGTAATAACAATGTATGTAAAGTATGGGTCGTTATATATACTATGTATGGTTAATGACTTAATAAAGGGAGAACATCTTAGCGAAATTTAATACTGTTAGCCATTATTTTTTATGTTCTTTTCTTTTTCTACACCTAAAAAATACCATATATCTATTATGGTATTTTAAAAAATAAATTTTCATATGGTTAAATTTTTTTATAATAATAATATATTATTTTTATAGTTTACTACAAAAATCATTGAGAAAAATGAAAATGTCAGCATTCCTGTATGTGGGATACCACCTCCATGAATATGATATTTTTATTTTCAGGAATACTTAATATGGTTATATTTAAAAATTTTTTTCTGTTTAAAAATTTAATTTTTGAAGATACATAATCTTTTTTATTATAATATATGACAATAAATAAGGAATACATATAATAAATGGTTATAGTAACTTTAACCACATTAAATGGAATTATCAAGGATCAGTTATTAGTTTGAATATTTTTGGGATAAAATATGAAATATGTAATTATTTCCCAAATTTAATAATACATGACATAACTATAAAAAATATGGATATACTAATGTTATTTTTCATAAAATTTGGCCACGATAAATAAATAGAAATTATTATGAAGAAATTTACAAAACAAACCTGAAAAAATGTAAGAAAATAAAATATTACATTTATGTAATAAAATATAATATAGGGAACATAGAAAAGAAAATAGATGAACAAAGTTATTGGGTATAAATAAAATGGACATAATTTAATTATTCAAGAAGTTATGTGAAAGTGTATTGAACCTTAATCAATGATGTTAAAAGAACTTCCAAACCCTGCTCGTTACTTATCAGTTCCATTCTCTCTTTTTTATTATAAATTTTACATATTATTATTTTCAGGAAAATATACTATTTTTTAAAATATTTTACTTATATATATACCCCTTTAATTACAGTTTTCATTTTGAGGCATATAAATTTTGTTAGATCCCTTTGAAAATCCCAATTCTATGTAAACCTGATTTAAGGGAAATTTCTTATTTCTTTCCTCATATCTAGAATCACCACCATAAATTTTTAGACAATGAATATCATACAAAAAGTATTTTATATATAGTATTATTAGTTCAATTTTAGTTTAATGAAAAATAATATACTATTTTTTAAAAGATCCTTTCTTATTTTATGAAGAATCACCTAAGTGGTTTGTTTTTATTCCTTATTCTCCTAAATCGTTCTCATGAATTTTCTATATTGGAAATCCATGTTCATGTTCTATTTTTCTTTATCGATTATAGTAGTTCCAAACTATTTAATTCAATTTTTTTCTTTGAAAACCATATGATTTAGCCTTTGGTTATTCGTTGAATTAGAAATGTGAAACACACTTCCTTCTCATGGCTTTCATCTTGGAGAAGACTGATTTAGGGTTTCATATTATCATGTAGAAATAATATGTATGATATAATTATGAGGTACATGGTCCTCAAATTATATATCCCTTAAATTAATTTATTAATGTTTTTGTCTCATGATATTACACATATGGTTCACTAGAGGTTTACCTATGAACATTTTGTTTTTTGATGAGGTAACCTAGAATTATATAGCCTTATAATGAATTGGGTAATAATTTATATATAAATTAATGTTATGAATGGGATAGGAAGTGAACCTAATCCAATATGGATATTTTTTCCACTATGTTTATGGGAATTGAGAGTGAAGCCAATCCATTGTGGGACTTTTTTCAGTTTCAAATGATATTATTAGAAGTGATCCTTGACTTATATTTAGGATTTCATGTCTTATGTTATTGAAACATTTTTCATGATTCTATGATCTTATTCTTCCATTTCATCCTTCTAATTTTTATGTTTATATTCATTATCGTTATTAAATAATTTTATGCCTCTTGAATATATTGTTATAATTTATTTATATATTTATTTCATTATTGGGTTTTCTTATTCACACTTTTCCTTATGTATTTTCCATAGGGTATCTTCAGTAATTTTTGAAAATCTGAGGGAGTAAATGAGCACTATTTAGAGTTTTAAATAAATAAATATATACATATATACATATTTATATTTAATATTTTGTAATTTTTTGTCTAATCTTCCAATGGAACTGTACCTAGTGATCCTTGGATTGTAGTGTGGGTAACGTATCATAAAAATAATTTAATAATATGTGTTTATGGCTTGGCCCAATATAGTTTGCATCAGATAAATGTCTAGTTATTTTTGGAGATTAGGATGACTGAACCATAGAGAAAATTCTAGGGAGAAGTGTGGGGGATAATATTATATATAGGATACCATCCAAAATAATTGTTAAAGTAGATATTGTGTTTCTTGAATTGTAATTAGATCCATGTATAGATACTTACAAGTCGATGTAGACTCTGAAACTATTTTCTCTCAGGTTAATAAACGTAAATAGGGTGTGTTAGGTATTAAATCAACTATAACATAGTGCACGAAAAAGAAGGATAACTGCACACATATTTATACATTCTTAGGGGATATCACTTGGTTGATCATATTATATTTACAAACTATTTTTAAGGATTTAATTCATAGTTAATTTTAGGGAATATGTTGAGAGTCATAATATAACCTAACATAAGGAAAATTAGGATGAATCAGAAATGATATAAGATTAAACAATGATGATATAAGTTTATCTAAGAATAACAGAGGTTAAACTGTAAATGATATTATTTTTTAAAAGTGTGATATTTATTGAAAAACAATTACAGGCTAACATGATGGTATTATATTGTGATAATTATTTTGGTTAAATTGTCCTTTGGGTAACAAGGATACTTATTTTATTTTGATAATTTTTCATCACTCACATTAACATATTTTTTATTTTAATGATAGATGGAACCATATAGAATAAATTTTTCCATAGGTGCTTGATATAATCCAATGAAAAATTTATAAATCAAGTAATTATAATGGGAGATAGCTTGAGAAATATAGTTATTATGGTAGACCTACATTTGTGAAACATGAATAAAAATTTAACCATGGTTGAATTACTGAATGATCAAAAGAAGATAAGGATGGAGACACATGAAAATTAAATCCATGAAGATAATTAATGAATACATATTTGATAAAATGTTTGTTATAATTGTGGGAATAATAAATGAGGGAATATCCTTAATGGGATAAGAATATTCTTTACTTGTGTTAAATTAGGGAATCAATAAATAAGATACTAAGGAAAAAAGGGTACAATTATGGAATATAATGTTATTTATAAGAACAAAATAATAATTAAATTTTAGATATTTGATGAACTTGGAAAATATAAAACCTAATGCACCACTAAAATTGTTAAAAAGGACAAAAAACACCAACCAACTCATAGATTATGGGAATATGGGAAATCCTAGGCAACAACATCTATTGAGGTTGATAGTGATTCACCACTCTAGATTTTTTGATCTTTTCTGTCATTTAAGATTTTACCTATCAGGTATTATGATATAAATAAAAAAAATTTTGGTAGTGTAATTATTTTATCTATGGTTTTTGGGACTTTTTAATGGTTTGAGGAAAGGTAGACCTTAATAAATTATCTCTTATTCACTTATTTAGATTCTATAGGAAATAAAATATTTATTTTTATAAATGGATTATATAAAATTATATATAAGGAAATTGTACTTAATATCCTTAGTAAAACCAATTTCAACTACCCTTTTATGGTTAATTAAGATACCCCTATGGAAATTACCCCCATCATATACTTTTAAAATTATGAATATCAAATTTGTTTAGGGTGGTGGGAGAATATAATGGACTGATATTTTAATATAACTTTCCATCTAATTATGTTAAATATGATTGATAACATGATACACCCACAACACCAATCTAAAATAAAAACATGATTTTTTTGTATTGAAAAAAAAAACATATTTGTTGAATTAGTATGAATGGATAAGTGTAATTGACTTTCAAAATATATAAATATATATATATATATATATGTATATATAATTTATTATATACAAATCTATTTAATCCATTAGTGTGTTTAAAAATATATATTCTTGTGGTCATTTATTTTAGCTAAATAAAACTATGTATATTTGATGCTGTTAATAAATGATAATATTTATTCATTAATGATAAAATTATTTATGTTTTATAGAAATTTAGAATTAAAACAACTAGTATTTTTAAAAGTTAAAAAAATAGTTTCTCATTTTTTTAATTTTAATTAATTGATAAGATATAAAATTATAGAAATTTAATTTGACATAATAAAAATACATTTTGAATTTATAATTTGAATATATGTTTTAGATTAATTACAAGGTTTTTTTATAAAGTATATATTTTTAGCAGAATAATAAAAAATACCATTTTTATAAATAACTTGAATTTTATGAAATAATTCATATATGCGTATGATTTTTAAAAGCATAAAAACTTTTTATAAGGTCTAATATTTAGTTTATAAGTGAATTTTTAATAATTAAAAATTCAATTTTTTAATATATAATCCCTTAATTGACATTTTTGAACATATGTTATAATTTTCAAAAAAAAGTTTTTATTAGGTAATAAGCACTGGTTTATTAATCGATTTTATTTAAATTAAATAATAATAATATAATAAAATTACTTCAAGTTTTTATTTTTCATGTTAAATTGATATTATTAATAATTTTTGGTAATTTTATATTTTTTGGTGAATAGTGAATAGTACAGATTTTACAAATACCTTCACATTTGTGATATTATTTACAGTATTTCCATGAATTGTTTTTAAACCATTTCAACGTAGAATATTTTTATAATGTTAAAATAAATATATTAAAGTATTATGTTGATATATAAAATGAACACTTAACATCTTAGAAGATATGGGTAATGTTTTCATAAATTTTTCTTTGAGTGATTCTTTTAAAAAAAATCCCCATTATGGAATAAGGTTTTCAAATTAGTCTAATATTAATTATAAATTCATTGAATAATAATAATTTTTTTAATTAAATATAATCAAAAACAATTATTATTGTTTTTCAAAACGTACATATTATGTTTAAAATACACTTTTTTGATAAACTAGTTTTTATAAGTTATATATGACAATGTAAAAATTAATTTCAATAACTCATAGATATTTTAATTTATAAAAATATTTACATATTTAGAATCGTATATTTAATTTTTTTAAATAATTTTAATATAATTTTTGTCCATTATAATTAGTTTCCAACTATGATAGTGGAGTTACCATAGTTTGTGTAAATTAGTGTAGAATTGGAATAACAAAGTAAAAGTAGTGAGAAAATGTGAAAAAATGTGTGATATTGAATTATAGAGATGGGATAAACATATTAACTTTACCTACACCAGTATTGGATATTTTTGGATCATTTTACCTTGAATAATGGATTGATATTATTTAGAAATAATCATATTTTACTAACATGTAATTTTCATCAATTATAAAAGTAGACTAACTCCTCCCCATTTATCCAAATATTTCAAACCATGTTTCAACCAAAATTCAAAATAATTCAGTCATCAATACCATACCCATGAATTTGAATTCTTTGCCTCACCAAAATTCCAATCTATGGATTCTTATGGACATACCAAAGGAAGACAATCCAAGAGATAGATAACACTCTCAACTGAAGTTTTCTATGTTATATTATTTCTATTCAACCGTAAAGTCCCCTATATAAATAATACTATGATAATTAATTTTTTATTATGCTAAAATTTCATTATAATAATGGAATATTTATTTTATACTTTACTAATATGTCCTTGAGAAAAATGAAAATGTTTCCAATTGTGTTTGGATTACCCCATCAATGAAAAACATGTTTTTTCCATGACCAGCTAACATAGATAACATTGAAAATTATTTATTCATTAGAATTGACATTTTTTACACTAAAAATATAATTTAATGACAATATATGAACAAATAAAAGTAATAAAAATAATAAATAGTTATAATTTCAAATTACATAAATGGACTCTCTAAGGAACATTTCATAATTTTGATATTTTTTGGAATAAAATTCAAATCTGTATAAGTATTTTCCTAATGGAATATTAACTAAAAATAAACATACATAATTAAGGATATCATGATGTTATTTTACAACTCTGTTGTCTATGGTAAACAAATAAAAAGTGTTTTAAATAAACTTATAGAATAAACCTGAGTAGTCGATATAATAGAAAAAAATTATTAAAAATAAGTAACAATAGATAGTAGATGGGCATAGAAAATTAAATATAAAAGAATAATGTTCTAGGTTTTATATATAATTTGTTTAATTTAATTATTTTTATGATTATTATAAGTGTAGAGTGCTCTCAGACAAAAATATGGGGGATCTTACATACCACCCTTTTTACTTGTAAGATACATGTTCTATTTATTTTTGACCTTTTTATGAAATATTATTCTTAATAAATTCATGTATTTTTATATATATTTCCCCCTAATAAATAAAAATTTAAATAAAACTTTCATTTTTGGGTTTATGCATTTTTTCCCCTCAAACGTTCCACTTTTATGTAAACCTGATTTTGGGGACGTTTCCTATTTCTTATCTCATATCAAGAATAAAACCCATAATTTTTTTAAACATGAATAACTCATAAAAAAATACAATTTCATGGATAGAATTTTTGGTTCAATTATAGTTTCACAAAAAAATAATTTTATCTATCTCTATTTGAAAGGATCTTTATTTACTGTTTAACTCATAACCTAAGTGGTTCGTTTTTATTCTTTCTTCACTTAAATAACTATCATTAATTTTCTACATTATATGTATGTGTTTATAGTCTATTTAATTTTTGTAGTTATGGATGTTAAAAATTATTTAATTTTTTCTTCTATTGGAAATAATTTTTATTTAGCCTTTTCTTATGCTTCTATTACCTCATTATATAATGATAATTGAGTGGGTAGGGGGGGGTGAATAATTTGTTTAATTTTACAATTTGTTTTTTTAATTTAAACCTATTGAACTATTTAAGGTCATCAATTACCTTATTGATATATCTTGTTATCACTTTTTATGTATAAATGATAAGATACTGGAAAATATACATTATTTACAATGTTTATTACAAATACCCACTCCTTGCCATTTTTCTTATTCCCAAACAACATAGATTATCCACTATAATTTTATTAAAAATTATAATGTTTCAGGTAGAAACTAGTTATACAACATAGTATTTTGTCCTCTATTTGGTCCTGGTTATAATCTCTAGTAATACCACTCTTCTTCCCTGGTTGATTGGACCCTCCAACCATCTTATCTTATCCTCAAGCTTCTTCAATAACCAGTTTTACCCCTGGTAATTAGTTCCTCCAACTTCTTCTTAGTTTTTATATTTTATAGAAGTATTCTCTACCTATGGTCACTTATGTTTTAACTGATGATTTTTCTCATCCTAAATTTTACTAGATCAACTATATATCGTGTGTGATATTCAATATCGTTTTACCTATTGAGAAGGTCTTTTTGGTATTGCTCTTCTTATAATCTTAGTATATGATCAGGGTTTCCTAATCAATAATATTTTTCAATAAATAATTAATCCTCTTATATGATAAATTCACATCTACACATAAATGTAGTAAATATATGAACATAACTTCCCAGAGGAACTTCATTCATGAATTTCATGGATTTTATTAAATATGATTTTTTCGAATACATGTAAGGATGATGCATGAGAATTAATCAAAACGATTCACATATTAATTCACCTAATATTTTTATGTGTTTGTCAAATCAACATGTTCTTTATTCATTGAGTTATTTAAAATCAATGTAGTTCTATTTTTATGACCCATTCATGTGCTTCAATCTATACACAAGAATTAAATCACACATGTACGCTATTTTCCACATAGACATCTCTTAAATAGTGAAAGTCCTATTCATGAAAATCCCAAATGGATATGCATATTCACTCAATATTATTATTAATTACCTACTATATATATTTATTTACAAAAAAAATATAGATTCATATAATCTAAGGTGTTATTCATGAAAGGACTTCATAAAAAACCATCACGTGATCTTATATAGTCGTCTTCATAGGACAATGTTAGCACCTAAGTTTTTTCTTTCATGTGAACAAAGTAAGTGCTTTGTTAAGTGTTATCCAAATATGCTAGTCAGTATGTGATGTATTTCACCTCACCCATGCTGGGTCTTGACATGAATGAATCACACAAACTCCTACATTCTTCAAAAAAGTGAGGTATGGATGGTGGATGCTTCTTCTTCTTTATTGGACAAGGATAGTCTATCATTATCTTTCATTTGATTGGAAAACATAAGTTTCTTATTCTTCATGTATCCAAGGATATTTTCTAGATACTAAATTATTTTTATTGATCTTGAAAACTTATCTACCTTCATTTGAATGGATCATGTGGGTGATCTATTTCAATAGTAATAAGATACCACTCTCTCAAATATTCAAAATGGTATCCACAAAAATCCCTCACCTCTGCATTTATATTTATAGGTATATTTACACCACATATCCTCAATATTTAAGGATAGTTAAGGCTTATAAAATATATATGGTTGTAATTTAGATCCAAAACTCTTAGTTCTTTGTAAATAATGTATAACTAGAGAGGATAAACAATTCACATGATCTCTTTTCATTATCTCTCATCTTTATCATTATACATTCTTCCTCTTTATGTAATTAATTATTCTTTATGATACCCTTTATTGGGTAGTCAGTTTTATACCAATAAAAAATTATTAAATTCTTAATGTGATGAAATATGTACATGATGGAATCTCACATGTTAGAAAATATGTGATTTTAATGAGATAGAATTATGTAATCAAGTTATTTTGTTTGATGTGGATCATTTGATTTTATCCATATGATATCATGATTCATAGAATATCACATGATGGATCATGTGACATATAATGCTAAAATAATTCCCATATTTAATTATCCTCGTCCATATCAAGTTCTTTAAATAATAGAATGCATGAAAGATTATGATTCATGCATCGGATTGGGTGACCGATCCTGTACCATTTTTTTCACCAAAATAATGGATTTCTAATACTGGATTCTAGATCAATAATCACTATTTCCCACAAGAATTTGTAGAAAACCTTAAAGGGACAAAGTTTGAAGATGATTATCTATTTAGTTCCAAAGGTCTACATGAAATAGACCGGATAGTTATGATTATATGGATTACTCATTAAAGAAGTGCTAAAATGTTAAAAGATCTTAATTCCCACATCATAATTCATATTGGTTGATCCACAATATCTATAAAAAATTATTCCATCAGACACTTGAGCTGACACCAAGTTTGGATACTAGATACTCTCTACCCACACTACATGGGGTGGGCCACACAACATTCCACCTAATGTGACAAAGTGTCGTCCTTTTGAGTGTTATGAACCCACTATAATCTATGAATACTCTTGCTTACCCTTACAGATTATTACCCATCCACCATGGATAGGTGACCTTTCATGTTCTCATGAATGGTTGAGCATGATCCCACCAGAGCATAATTGATCTAGCTTGGTTTTCTGGTCAATTTATTTGTATTTTTTTTGTTATGACCTAGTAAATATATATAATATATGAAATTATAAATTGGAAATCCCTAAAAAACATGATATTAACAATATAATTTCTTATAAATTTATAATGCATATCCTCCTCTTTTGAACTTCATGCATGGACACCTTCTCAAATCTTCATGCAAATAACTTTTTTTGTGGTGTTAAATAAAAATCCTCATAATATAAGAAACTATTTCATTTAATTTAATAAAAAATCCTCAAACAAGAATAAATATTTTCATAGTGTTTTATTATTTATCATAATTGAAAGTAATGTTATAGTTTTCAACATCATTTCCTATGGATTTGAAATCATGAATAGTCAATAATCATTACTATTATACTAATAATTGACCATAATTACATAAAATTCCATTAAATTAATCCATAATTATTATCCAAGATATCACCACTTCTTCTTCACTTACCATCACATATTGTCTCATAAGAAATAAATGAAATACATACTTGGGATCAATAATTCCTTGAATTAGTATTATGAAACCCAATGCATTCTCATTGGTTTGATCATTCTTTTAATTTATATATGGTTTTCATCCTCATGTGGAATTTATATATATTTTTTTGATTATGTGATGGTTGAGATAATCGTTACATATCTTCCTAATGAATTAGGTAATGTTTTCATCTTAGGAAACACCATGTATGTTTCATATCTTTTTAGCCTAAGAACACTATATTATGTGTTGGGTGGGACCGAATTATATAACACTCCACTGCATTAGTTAAAGGTTTATATCTTCTCAGATGTTATGAATGCACTATGCATATGGGAATAGGGAGTGAACCAAATCTTCCATTGAAATTTTTTCACTTTATTATCATGATATTGGGAGTGACCCATGACTTATTTCTATGATTTCATGTCTTATATTATTTCCATATATTTTGTGATCCCAAGAGATTATGGTTTCATTTCATTATTCTATTAATTCAAAATTATGTTCATTATCATTATGATATCATTTAATTACTCTTGACTCTCATGTTATGCTTTATTGACAAGGTTATTACCTTATTAGGCTTTCTAACACACCCTTTGGGTAATCTATTGTCCCCAAATAATCCGTTGGACTTTTATATGACTTGTCGGAGGTAGGAGCACAAAGTGGTGCTTTAGATAAAGATTTTATTTTTTATGTTTATGATAATTTACTTATGTTTCTAATGTTATATAGACACTAGACCTTAATATCTTTATGCCATAGTATTGGAAAAGTATGTTAAAATTCATGAAATAACATGTTATTATAGATAGTGTTTCTATATTGATGAAAAGTGATGCTCATTATATTAATAAGTGGATAATATGGTTCATGAACCAAACCAAAACATCATAATGTGATAATCATAAGTACATGTATTTCTTGATTGATTAGGTTGTTCCTTATTTATACAAGGTACACGTATCCCTTAGCTTGGTATGATTATAGTTCCTCATTTGGTTTGTCAAGATCTTGGTAAATTGTTTCGTATGATATTTTTGTTACAGTGTTATGATTTATGTTATTATGTTTTAGCATTAAACCTAACATGGATAGTAACATGTTCAAATTTATACGAGTATGTTTTTTTCTTGATGGAATGAAGATCAATTGTTTTTATTAGATTATAACTACAATTGATATTGTGAATTTCTCATATTGATATAAATCACGTATATTATTTGATATATAGAATATTCATTACTATGAGGTAGATAATTTATATCATTTTGATATGGAGAATATATACACTTAAATTTTCATTTATATTAATATTACAACCATGATTTGAGTATTACTTTTATTTTTTTATATGGATTACCTTGGGTTTACTATGTATTGTATGTGTGGATAGGTAGGCATTGCATTGAAGGTTTATGTTGGATTTATGTATCAAATAAACATGAAGATATATCTATATGTATATACAGTTCTTCTATATGAAGACATAAGCCTCAAATAATATAGGTATTATGTATATATACATTATTATGGAGATATATATATTCACATAGAAACATACATAATCATGTTCCTTCCTACGAGAATATGAGGCCAGCTAGGTTACGATTATGTAAAAGTGAATGTGTAGTTCCTCCCTATGATGAGAGAGGACTCATAGGGGTGGATGATATATAAATAAATATATATATATATATATAGTCAAACACACACAATATCCTCCTTAGATGGTATCACATAGGGGTGGTGATTATAGATGCTTATATTTAACGATATATATAAGTACAATTCCTCTTGTGAAGGATATTCCTATCTAGGCATCCATTATGGAAAAGTCCCCCAGTGGAAAGGTACACTACATGTATTTCAAACATATCTCAATTTGGGTTTTCTTGATGCTATTACATTTTTACCAATAACTTCTAATCATGATATCTATTTTTTTGCTGATATAAATTCATTTCTAATTTTTTATATCTCATGATTTTAAATTTATTTCATCTCTATTGATTACTTTGTAATTTTTAAACTTTTACTAAGATATATTTTTATATCTTTATTGATTTTAAGGAATGTTTTCAATACACATTTATATTCGCTATCTATGTTAGGACACCATTGGTAGATCCCTATTGAGTATTTATGCTCACACCGAACAAGGAAACCCCAATGGACATATAACCCCCATTTTATAATTTAGGTATGAAACGATAGATTCAAAATTTTCAGATGTTCATGGATTGGTTTTACATTTAAGAGGATAGAGTTCATACCACACAATATTATTAGATTTGATTGTTATTTTGTTGGTCAAATGATGTGTTTAGAATATCACTAATTCATATTAAAATTTTATCTATTTAATCCAAATCCATCTTGGTCATTTATTATGGTATATTTATTAATTTTATATTCAATATTGATTAGTTTTGACTTCATTCATTTAGTAAGTAGTTTTAAAATTTTATATCGTTTGTTTGATATTTCTGGTGAATATTAATATCAAACAATTAACAGGTTGTATGTTTTGTGTTTGGGGACATCTGAAATTTGGAAGTTTAATTCAATATTTTTAGTAGTATTAGTCCATAAATTATATATAAATACAAAATAAGTAAATAATATCTATTAGGATAACATGAAGGGTGAAATTTTTTTGGGCTGGATGAAAAAGAATTTGAAATATTTTTAAAGACTTATTATTTTATGAATGTAAAATGTTTTGTCTCTCAATTATTGTAATAATTGAAAAAGGAAATAATCATAGAATAATTTTTAAAAGGGTTCAAATCCTAAATGGATGACTCCATCTCTAGTATATTATGATTTTTCCCCAAACAAACTTTTGTTTTATTATCAAGAAGTGGGTACAATAATGGGTATGAACATTAAAATTTTGAATGGCTAGATTATAGTTGTTATAATCATCCATAAATAGAGTAATAAATCCCTCTAAATAATGGTAATTTTTTTTGAATCCTTTTGATAGGCACAATAAATTTAATCTTTTTCATCTTTCTCAAACAATTTTCTTTTTTAGCTGTTCTCAATATAAAAAATGTTCTTTATTTTTCAAGATCGCTGACTTCATCCTAATTTTATTTTTATATTATTTTCATTTAAAATAGAGAGTTTTTAAACAAAAACCATAGTTTTTAATTTTTTCATTCATTAATTCAAATTCAAATTTATCATCAATAAAAGACTTGATGCCTTTGGATTATTATTTTTTAATTCCACTAAGGACTAAAAATTTATTTCTCATTATATTTAGAAATATAATCATATTCACCACTATAAATTTAAAAAAAACCATGAAATATTTTAATCTTACTAAATGTGTGTATTGAATCATACAATAGTATAATTTGATATATATCTTGTGGTATAGAGTTCATTTTTGTCACTCTATCTTAGCTTCAGTCTTTGATAATCACCTAAATGGAATGATGGTTATTCTCAAATATGCCAACATGAATCATAATACATTTGAATAATTATGATGATTAAAATGGAGATAAACGGGTCATATAACATCTATTGTTAATCATACAAATATATTTTATCATTTTAGAGAGATCATATTAAAAATGTTCATAGATTATGTTATCTATATAAAGTCCCAATTTTCTTTGAGAGAGAAAATACCATTGTAAGATTTTTTGTAGTGAACATTTCATAAGGATATGTAATCCTTATGATCCTTTCTATAAGTCTATTTTATATTTTCCATATTCATTATTAGTTTCAATTTACTACAATAAAATAAACGTTATGAAGTTACAAATAAACCTTATAAACTTTATAGTGAACCTTAAAATAATTCTAGTGACCGTTATGAAGTACACTTGGCCTTTAGAATGATCCTTAAGAAGTTGAGAGTTAACCTTATGATGTTCTATTTAAACTATAAAAATTACTAAAACAACATTATCAATTAAAGGGTTATACTTAAAATGATTCAGATGAACCATATGACATTTCCCAAGAGAATTACGCAGTGCATGTCTTTTCCATGTCCTCCTGTTTTGGATTAAAATCAACATTACAAAGTTTCAAAGGAAATATATAGTTCCATGAAGAGTTGTTATTTTTTCAAATTCATCAAATCTAAAAAAACATTATATTACTCATCTAAAATAATATCAAAATCTTCTCAAAAACATAAACTTGATTTAAATAAGTATCTAAAAAAATATATAATAGATTAAAAAACCTTAAAATGTTAATATCATTTGGATGGTTACTTCAGTGCTTAATCCAAATTTTTCACTCCATGTTTTTGGGTTGTAGTGAAAAATTCTACTTACTCCAACTTAGATTATATTGGTTTTCATTAAGATATATTCAATAATAATAATATACATAAATATATTGAAAAAATAAAACATCATACTGATGTGTTTCTTACAATATCTACCTTTTTAATTTTTTACAATACCATCATTCTCTTCTCGATTTTTTTAAATACAACTAAACTAAATAAGTAAATGAGTAGACGTAAATATTCTCAAAAAAACATTCCATGAATAAATATATTATAATTCTTCATGAGATACCTTATTTTAGAAGATAAGAGTTTCCAACTCAAACATCAATGTTTCTCTTACATAACTGATTCCAAAAATTTCAGTTAAAAAAAGTAGTTATAAATTTATAAAAAAATTATTTCAAAACAATTTCTTCTTCATCCACTCAATAAAACATTTAAAAAGTTCATAAATAATGAGAATATTTCTCTACCCATATATATTATATCTCCTCTATACTCATGTATTTAAATATAAGTAAAGAGAAGAGGAAACTCAGACAATAACATACTGTGAAGTTGAGAAGTCGGTTACACTCCCATCTAAAAATTCATCTTTTAAAATGACTCAATTTTAAGTGTATTATTGATAATATCATTCATTTATTCCTTGGAA
The DNA here is from genome assembly GCA_963277665.1 of Viscum album. Classification (NCBI taxonomy): domain Eukaryota; kingdom Viridiplantae; phylum Streptophyta; class Magnoliopsida; order Santalales; family Viscaceae; genus Viscum; species Viscum album. The sequence goes on along the minus strand of OY728132.1, from coordinate 1,840,436,071 downwards.
TAAAATAACCTTAGTTTTATAATTCTTTCATCCACAATTTCATGTAGAAAACTATATCTAATATCAATTTGTTTTGATCTTGAAATGTTGTAATATATTTTCAGTTAAATTTTGAAACAGTAATTTTTACAACTATTGACCAAAGGATATTAATATTTAATATCAATATTTTGAAACTGTGGCTTAATTCAGATCATTTGAGTGGAAACTTTTGATGCATACACATATTCATCCCATAAAAAGCACAAGCACACCTATGATTGATTCTTTAAGTTTTATGAGAGATAGATTATTCCAATGGAAAAAAATACACTAGATGTTTATTTATTCTAATACACTACACATTAACAATTATCATATTTAAAAACCTTATAGACTAGACAAATTTTATTTTAATATATATTTACATAATTGATGTATTTGAAACATATTCTAGAATTATTTTATACTTCCAAAATTTGAGATTATTTAGGATTACATTAATATATAGTATAAAGTGTAACTACATAAAAAATCTCATGCATAATTTTTTTTACATATAAGAGACTTAAATTTAATCTTTATTATTCCCTATCATTAATAGTTTTTCCTCCTTCAATATTGCTTATTTTTCCCCATATGAATTAGAAGGGACAATCCTCTAAATTATTTTATATATATCATTTTTAAAATAAATTTAGAATATTCTTATTGAGAGGTAAAAATGTAACAAGTAGATTTGGTAATCACTGAACCAAAGTAAAACATCCTCTCTCTAACTATAAACATTTAAAATTTATCCTTCATGTTCATAGATAATTCTACCAACAACCTTTCTTATTTTCTAGAAAAAATAATTTCATTAACATACTCAATCAAAAAGAGTGATGTATAGTTGGAATCTTGACATATAAGTCACAACCCTCCTATTATTTATGGAATTAATTTCTTCTTATATATTTATACAACTTAAAATACCAAAAAATTAGATATTTATTTAAACCATAAAGTGACTTCTTTAGTTTACCCATCATTTTAAAATTTATGTCTAGTATAAATCCCTCAAGTTTTTCAATGTTAATTTTTTTTATATCTATTCATTAATAAATAATAATTTAAAATCTATTGGGATGATTGTGAAGAATACAAGATATGAAATATAAGTTATAATTTTGATGGTTCCAAATATAGAAACTAGAGAAAATGTTTCAACAAAGCAAACCCCTTTAATTTGTGAATACCATTTGAAAAGAATCATTTACAAATTGCAAGACACTTTACATTTGTCATTCAACTTACTTTTGAAATCCCATTTTACCTAATAATATTTACCCTCTAATAATGTGAACAAGTTCCCACTTTTCATTATTATATATTTTATTTAATTATTCATTAATAAAACAAATCCATTATTTATATTCAAATTTTCATAAAACCATTTTAGGTATATTATTTGAAAATAAACTAGTTTGACTAGTGGTCATGATCCTTTTTCTTGTCTAAAAAACATGAATATCATAACCAATAATATTTAAAATATTAAGATGATTCCTTATCCTAGAACTTTTTTAGTGATATCTATAATCCCATCGTGATCACCTGTGTTATAAGAATCTATATATTTATCTTTAGTCGATATTCTTCCTTTTATTTATGTAATAAGTTCAGAATGAATAAAACCACCATCATCATATTCTATGAAATCATTCATTATTTGTTATTTATTTCAAAAAACCATGACATCAACATAGTCCATAATAATTTTATACTTCTAACTATAATATTTATATTGACATACATTGGGTGTGTATCCATGGAATGATATATAATATTATTTTTCACATAATTTTCACCACTTTTATTTTTTATTTTTTATTAGACAAGGACTCCCAAACACAATAAAGTGTTTAAGATTGGACATATTCTTACAAAATATATCCTAGAGAGTTATATTAGGTTCTAAACTGATAAGAAACTTTTTTGAAATTATTCTTGTAGAGCTGATGACCTTTAACCAGAAGTATCATGAAGTCCCATGTTCAACTAACATAGTTCTAACTATATTAATAAGGAATATATTTTTTCCTCCCAACCACTAAATTATGTTAATGATGGTATAAAGTGATAAAATCATATCTAATACCATGTATATCTTAATACTTATAGAACTTATTATTAAAAAATTCAGTTCCATTATCATATCTCAACCAATTAAATGAAATGATTTTATATTTGATCTTAATATTCTAAACATTTTTAGCCAATATAATGATCAAAATTTATATTATATGAACATTATACATGAATTTCTCAAGAAATAATCAACAAAATTAATAAATTATTTCTCTTAACATGTTTAATTATATTATGTTGCATTAGAAAAATCATAATGGACCGACACTAATGGTCTTTGTGTTTGAATATTACATCTTTTGTGACTTTTGGTTACCATTTTACATTTCTAACATGTCATACAAAATGTAATATTACATTTATTTAGAATATAAATATTTCTTTCATTCTCTTATATAATTAGTTTCATCATATTTTTTTGGCCATGGTGTTCAAGACAACTATTCCATAATACATTTCTACCTCCATACCCTATTAGAAATATATTCATGATTCTCCCACTTGAAATATTTTACATAGTGTTATTTTTATAATTACCAAACCACCATTCAATCCGTTGAATAAAATATCATTTTTCTAAAAATAATATCATTTATATTATAACTCAACATAGATACCCTCAACATATTTTGATTTATCCAATAAAAAAACACAATTTTTTTTAATTGTATTCATTTTTTTTTTCAGATATTGGTTTTCTAAAATAACTTTTTAATGATATTTCACTATTAAAAGTGATTGATCCTATTTCATACATTTAATTTTTTTTTCATGATTTTCAAATCATCTAAAATGTAATTATAATAGTCACTATCTATGATCCATGAATATTAAAAATTAAGAGTGTTAAATTCAACCTCAGTATCATTTTTTATTTCTTTTGTTAATTTTTTTTCGCATTAACTATTTTTTCTAGTACGATTAATTTGGAATGGTATGAATACAAGACATTCATTTGACATGTAACATTATTGATCACATTATATATATAATTATTATATATTTTAAAAGTCATTCCTTACTTTAATATTTATCTTGGGTTATTGTTTCTTTTGATAGGCTTCCACCCATTATTTTGGTTTTTGTCTATACCTTGATTCATGAATTCTTCGAAGACTAAGTAAATAAATCTTTTTATTGAGTTTATTTCTATCTCAATTTTTTTTTTCACTTGTGTTTTTCTCACCAAGTCATTTTGTGTAAATCACACATAAATCCATGTGACAAACATGGGTTAGTTTTTTGAATCCCCATACTAATAGATTTGATTATTTTTGTTAATTTTAATATGATTTTATGATAAAATTATGTTTTTTCTACTAGATTTTTTGGAAAGAATTTTTTTGTTATTTGGAACTTTATTTGTCTTTTCTTCCACAATTATAATTTTTGAAAATTTTTTATACAAAACTATTGTTTATAATAGTGATCATTTTATTAAAAAAAGTTGTTAACTCATATTTTTTTGTATTATTCCTCTCATCTTTATCAATATTGTTCTTCATTTTATCGACTTCTTCATACCTATGTATGATAGTGGAATTTACATGTTCAATTTTTTTATTTATCAACAATATGAAGATATAATGTTTCATTTTCCATGAAAATATTATCATTCCAAATATATATTTTATTTTTTAAATGGAATTAATTTTAATCCATGGATTGTCATCTATCATCCTCACTATTAACATCATGAAAATTATGATTTCTATTATAATTTTGTTCTTTATCATTTTCCATTATTCTATATTATACTTACTATTGATTTTTGATGCATCTTTTGAGGAGTTGGATTATATTTCTTCTTGATATATTATAACTCTTTTAGAATCTTATATGTGGTATTAATTAACATAAAATTAGTATTCAATAATTTATACAACTTCTTTAAATGATATAAATATTCTTATAAAGGTTTTTTTTGAAATATTATTCTAACCCTTTGACTGAGTTTTCTTAAAATAATTTCTCTTATTAGGGACCTTCATGAAATATTTATCATCTTAATTTTTACATTTTATTATCCTTGGATAATTAGTGTAAAAATGATAATATTTTTTATAATTTAATAATTTAAATGTAATATTACCTCTATACTTTTATTTCCCATAGGTGATGTTCCTTTAATTTAAAGAATGAGTTTTAGTTATAATATTCCATACATTTTTCCTCATTAGATAAACCATACTCCTATTATATTTTTAAGTATTTTAATGCATTTAAATAAATTTTCATTTCATTATTGTAATTTCTTTTAAGTTCATAATCTATTATCATCTCATAACAGATTATTTTACTGTTAAGTTTTTCAAATGAAAAATCATAAATATATCTATCTTATCGAGATATTACATTAATTATTTCATGATGAGTCATCTCGAGTTTCTTAATTATAGTAGAGGCCCCATGAGTTTAACCATATCCTAATATTATACTCACAATCATATAAAATATGATTGAAAATTTATCTATTATCCCCACATCCTTAATTATAATATAATTAATGTTTTATTTATAGATTTGAAACATGGATATTTTTCACTATTTAGTTTCGTTCATAAATTTATTAAAGTCTTGTCGAAATGGTTGTCGACTAATTTTTTAGCTACTATTCTAATTAAAAATTCAATAATTCCATTCTTTCTTTCCATCACTATCAAGATTTTTCATCCCATTTTATATAGTGAATTCATAATGGATAGAATCAATTATATTAATCCCTATAGAGATAATTTCGGGTTATATTATATATTTTCCAAATATCAAACCCTCTTCCATTGAATGCACGGATTCGTTTATTCTTAACTAAGTTAATTGATTCATGAATCACTATATAGATAAACCATTAAGATTTGACCGACTCTAATACTAATTTTTAGAATCACATTGTAGGTGGAAGACATTGAAATGGGGGATTACTGTCTGTAGAATATTTCAATGACTGATTTCAATTATGCAAATTCAATACTATTAAATCATTCAATTCAATAATTTAGTAAATTAATGAAAAAAAACATTGTTTAACAAATTTATCCCTCTGGAAGGATGCTTCACACTTAGTGTGCTATAGTTTTTATCCACCCCAGCACACAACTCTTGTTCTATTACCATAAAGTATCTATAAGAATGTTTATGACCTTAAACATATTATAAAGGATGTATTCAATCATCTACAAATTTTCATTAACAAACTAAATAAATTCCCTCTTAACAATGACATCCAATATATTTTCGATCATTTACATGAATTAGATAAATATTTTCCATCGTACTAATCCTTATATAATGGTATCCATTGGTTTTTATTTTTATGAATAACATTATTATTTTTTATTTATTATCATATACCATCTCATTGACTAATTTTTAAATTCATTGAGTTTTAAGTGAAAAATATTTTCATAAAACATACTTTATCCACTTTTCCAGTCATTAATTCTAATTCAAATTACTCACAAATAATTACCCTTAAATACTCTGTTGTTAATATTTTAATTATCATGGTTGCTCAAAATTCAGTTGAACATTTTTTTAGATGTATCATGATCTTATCGCTTTTAAATATCTATAAAAAACCACTATGTCTTTGAATCTTCATCCATGTGCGCATATAATCAAGTATCACTATAATGTAGAATCTATACTATGGATTGGAATTCATTTTTCTCCCCTAATAATAATTTTTTTTTATGATTATCATCTCCAAAATTTCAAGGTTAGTCTTAGATATCTCATCCTAAATGATGATCCCATTGAATAATCATGATTATTGAAATAGCAGGGAACAATTCATGCATCTTATAGTTTTAATCCTTAAAACCGATATGAAAATTATATAAAATCAATTTTCAAAACATTCAAAAAGTAAGAGAACCATACGATGTCCCTAGTATTCTCGGATAAAAGAAATTCATTTGTTAATTTTCAATTAGTGACCATTTTTTAAGGTTAAGTAAACATTATGATCCTCAGTGTGATTATATATTTTTTCCTTTATTATATATTCCTACTTCAATTCCATTTAATTATATTAAATGATCCCAATGAAGTTATAATCGAGCATTGTGAAATTTTTAGTAGGCCTTATGAACATTATAGTGAACCTTATAATGATTAGTTTTTCAGTAAAATGAACTTCATAAGTTTATAGTTAACCTTAAATTTTTTTTCAAGTTTATAATATCCCAAAAAAACCTTATAAAGTACTGAGTTAACCTTATGAAGACCCAGATGAATCTTATGCAGTTTTACATGAACACTATGAATTCCACTCATTTATAATTTTCTCAAAATTCTAAATATAATAAACCTTTTGTAGTTATAGATGATGCTTAGAAATTCCAGTTGTGTTTAGAAAATTTTCAAATTCTTTAAAACCCATGAATTCTTGACATGGTTTAAAAAGACTCAAATAACGTATAAAATATTATCCAAAACATAAAATCAACTAAAAACATCATTCATCGACATTTATAACTAATTATAAAAATTCTAAAATTTTAAATCCTTTGGATTATTTCTTTATACTTTAACCTAGATGTTCACTCCAACATCGTATGCATTAGTAGATAGTTATACTTCATGTAACAACGTTTTTTTTGGGTTTTAGTAATATTAGTTCTAAAATCATAAATTATAAAAAATTAATGAATACAAATATCTATCTGTGTTATGGTTATTACAATACATTGGAAAATCCGAATTTAATAAATATGAAAATATTGTTAGATTGATTGAGATTTTTTTCCATTGTGAGTGGACTAATAAAAAATCTTGTAACATGTTGTTAGAGGTACCATATTTAATTTGATGATGATTATAAAAAATGGGTTTTTTATTTTTAATAATGAGTAAGAATAATATCATGAAGTGTATCAAGTGATAATGGAGGAAAGATAAAAATAAAATTGTAATATTGAATTTTTTTTTCAATTGGATAATGTCAAAGAATAAAATTATATTTATATAAAGAATTTAACAGAAAATTATGGTGTCAATCAAGAAGTTTAATATTTTAAAATACAACATTATAATGGTTTTTTTGGAATAAGAAACTAAATGTCGAATAATATTGAAAAGAATATTTTAATTCACATTAGTCTTTCAATTCATTATTAGAAATAAGTAGTTGAAGTTGATGTATTTATACAAACCAATCTTTTCTTTGTAATGAAGAGGAGGGGACACTCTACAAAATATTTAATATTAGTAATATGAAATTTCAATAGTATCGAGTGTTTGGTAATAAGTGTTATATCCAGAAAAAATCCATGGAATGTTTGGTCACAACACTGATGAATTAATTTTATTTGGATAATCAACGAAGGATAAGGCCAATATATGTTTCAATAAGAGGTTGAATAAAATTAAAGAGATAAATGATGTAAAATTTATGTAATAGAAGGATTAAAAAAATTTAAATATATATATAAGTAAATTTTTTGAGGAAGATGATGAGTATGATGAAATTTATAGAAGCCTATAAAATCCGTTAACAGATTAGGTTTTTTTAAAGATCAACTAGAGGAAGAAGAGGAAACTAAAGACAGTAGACCACAAACTAGGATAATATTAACAAGACAATAGATTAATAAGTTATCCAAAATTATATAAAATTTTGATCAAATGAAAACATGTAGAATATGGAATGTGGAGTATTTTTCTCTACTTTTACAGGAGGAACCATCATCATTTAAAGAAGTGGTAAACGTTCAATTATGTTCCAAGGCCATGAATAAATAGATGGGCTAAATAGTGAAAAACTATACTTGGGATCATATGAGAAGACTGAAGGATATGAATGACTGTGGTACTAAATATGTCCTTAATAAAAAAATATGATGAGCATGTATAGGTGTTCCAAAGAAAAGTAATATTGGTGTATAAAGGATATTGTTAAAATAAAAGAATATAAATATATAATAGACTTTCACATAAGTGGACATGTATGATTCAATAAGAATATTCTGGTATTTGTAGTTTGATTTTTTTCAAATACTATCAAATGGTTATAATGAAAATATTATTTAGAAGAGTACTCAAGGGGTTTATATTTAATAATTTAATGGATTTAAAATTTACAATGATGAAAAAATATGATACTTATTGAAAAACAATTTTTATGGACTAAAATAATTCACACAAAGTAGGAACACCCAGTTATACACTTACATGAAAAAGTATAAGTTAAATAGATGTCACATCCATGAATTATTTTAAATGTATTTTTCATTTAATTTCCATTATTTCATTCTTACGGAGGTTTCCCATTCAAATTTGGAGGAAAGGTTGAGTTTTCAAGATTTGATCCACACTGTGAGCCTATTTTTTGATTTAAAAACAAATTTTTTTATTAATAACTTCCTTTTTCAATATTTTTCTCTCATTCCACTTCCCACATGGACTTCCCTAACCTATTAAAACAACATTAGCCATTTGGACTGATTAAGAAATCATTATCATTTTAGATTTTGGTGATTTATTTACGCATTGGGCCAACCCGTAAGCCCATTTCCTGTTTTAAATTTTGTTAATTATTTAATATCTTATAAATTTTTTCCTCTTTTACAGTTATTCAACCTCTCACATGAGACCAAAAAATCTAAGAGAACCCCCATGTTCGTTTATCCATATTATGAGCACATATTAATCAGGAATTTGGGAAAAACTTATCAATAATTATTAATCATCCAGAATTGAAAAGGTAATTTGTTTCCTTCACAACTTCTTCATTTTTTACTCTTTTTAACCCATTTTTATTCTTTCATGACTTCTCAGAATTATTCAAACCTCAATATAATTTTTGGCTATTTGGAGATTTTTCTAATGTTGTATTTAGAGAGATTGTATCAATGTTTTCTAATTAATTTAGTTTCCTCTCATGTTCCTCCCATTTCATTAGGGTTTCGTCCTCTTTTATTAAAGTTCCTAATGTCTAGAAAGAAAGTATTCAAAATGAGTGTCTGATCATGGGTTTATTGGTTTAATATTTTGGTTTTATGTTGGATTTAAGTTCTATGTTTTAAGGTGGCGGTGCAGTTGAACTTTCACATTAAAATTTGAGTGTTTTCACACTTATGGTAGGTGGTTTTATTTGTAAAAACTACTAGACATGTCATAATTTATTGATTTATATTTTTAGCATAATATTACTTCATTTTTCTTGCTGTGAAAATTTGTTTTTCTGGAATTTGTTAAGTAATTAATATATAAGTGCCAATTTCGTGTGAAAATTAGAGTTTCACATGTCCATTCAATGTTATACCAATTGCGGCTATATTATAACTCATGTAATCGTTTTATCAAAATTATTTAGTGCTGAAAATTCTCTTTTGAGTTAATATTGTTGTGGAATTGGGTTTTAAAGAGGGATTCAAAATAGATTTCATGTGAAAATTTTGGTTGAATACCTTGAAATTGGTTTATAAAAACATGTCATTGTTTATTGATTTGTGTAAATGGTGAAAAGCATGTGTGGCTAATATTTTGAGGGGTTATGACTAAAAATTGGGTTTTAATGTGCAAATGGATTTTGGAAAAATTTTGAAATTTTTTGAGCACAAGGGGGGAAACCTGAGTATCTAGTGGGGTAGACGTATACTAGAACAGTAGTGATCTAAAGCGGTTTTATCCCTGCCTCACTTAGCAAGTTTGACATTAAAAACACTAAAAAAACTCTATTGCTGATTGTTAAGGACCACTTGGTTATGGGTATGTTCCATACTAGTGGCTCATTCATAGTAATATATATTATGATGGTTACTTTACACCATGATTCGATGTATATGGGGATCGAAACTAACTAGTTCTTAGGTGTGTTCCTGTGATTTTTTTCACATAAGATCCTTTCTATATATTGTGGAATTAGGATGTGTTTGGATGAATAATGAAGTAGATTCCATGTCTTAATTATGTGTGTTCACTCTTTGAAATTTCTCATTGAAATTAGATTACCTTTAATAGTTTCTTTATTTAGAATTTATTGAAACCATTTCTGGTTTATCAAAAACTTGTATACTTTTTACCTTTTATTGCTTACTATATGGAATAATTTGGGTGGTATGCTATTGTGATTAGTATCGCACCCTATTTACACCCCTTGGGTGTAAGTATACTTGATCATGTATGACGCAGGTAAAGGAAAGGCCTTGGTTTATAGAGGTTTAGGTTTAATGTTTCTTCCCCTAGTGAGGTGTTGTGAAGACGACTTGTGTGTGATAACTCCTTATCATGTAGAGTCTCTTTGGATGTTTTATTAATACTATTACATATCTTTTCACTTCAGGTTTCATGTTTAAATCTACGTGTTTAGTTTTTTATATTCGTTAAGGCATCTTTGGCATAAGTTTTTTTATTTGGTTTATTGATTTGTTTGGTTGTTAAATGATTCTAAAAATGGGAAAATCATTTCCAAAAAATAATACATGATAACGGAGCACTTTTACAAGACCGTGGGGATAGGGAATTCCCTTCAGGCCTTGACATGGGCTGGATTGGGTGTTATTTTAAATGGAGACCAGATTCAGTTCATGACAAAATGGTATCAACGAAGGATAATGTTTTTGGGTTATATTATTATTTTGGGATGAGTCGGGCTAGACAAGAGCTATGAAAATTAGGGTTCAGATTTTTGTTCATGAGTAGGGATCAGGTACAACACCTCTCATGATAGTCCTCGAGTCACCATTGTACGTAGGAATTGTATGTTTGGATTAACTTTCAGGTGAGACATGTGGGCTGCAGATTTCACGTGGACATCCGGTGGGGGTGAAGTAGTTATTTATTTATTTTTCATCTATTTTGATTATTTATATTGGATGTTATTGATAAATTTTTTTGAATATTTGTTATAATTTTTTTCTTGTAACTATTTCCTTCTGTAGCAACATGCCTCCCTGGAGAGCTCCCATGCACCCATGGGAGGAATCCAAAGAGAGTTCTCCCTCACCCATTGATTAGAGGCTAGTGGAGGATATGATTCAAGATGTGTATGATCATGGATAGTGACCGTCTCCTATTCCAGATTCTGTTAGGGAAGATGAGATTGGTCCTTTGAAGGACAAGTTCCAAGAATTTTTGAAAATCAAGCCTTCTACTTTTCCAGGAAGTACAAAACCCTAGGAAGCGGAGGTTTGGCTCGAAAAGATCAAGAAAATGTTTCAGTTTTGGATACACCTAACATGGTTTGGGTGAAATGTGACTCTTTATTTTTAGAGGGTCCTAACCTTAGGTGGTGGGAATAAGTTATTCAAACTAGTAAACACGAGAATATGAGATGGAAGGACTTCAAGGTTTTCTTCAATGACCAGAACTAACCCGATGTTTTGGAAAATGATCGATATCAATAGTTTATTGATCTTGGTTAGGGGGATATTTTTTTGATGTTGAATGCCTAATGTTTGGTTGATTTGGTTCGGTATGCTCTGAAAATGGTCTCCAATCAGCAGATGAAGGCCCAAAAGTTCGATAGGGGTCTGCGCTAACATATCTATTCCCAACTCATCATGTTCAAGCTGAAAACCTATGTCGAGGTGGTTAACCAGGAATATATGGTGGAGATAGACCACAAAGGGAGGGATGGATTTTCTGGGATGATATCTAGTCTGATTAGTGGTAGCACTTCTTAGAAGAAAAGGAAGTGTGAGGAGCATTGAAGGAAGGCGGGTGGGAGCTCAGGCCAACCTTACATGTAGTTTTCTTTAGTGGATTCTGATGTCAAGTCAATCATGTGCCACTTGTATGGGAGGCCATGAAAGATATGAAAATAATGCACTTTTCCTCCAAATCATTGTTATCAGTGTGGTGGTACGGTACACTTGAAACGTTATTTAGGATGGAAGGCCCACTTCAAAGTGGGAAATTATTAGTGGATTCCAGGGGAGTGCTAGCTCAGTTAGAGCTATCATGGACATGGGGATCTAGATTTGGTGACCATGGAAGTAGGGGTAGATCATCTTCTGAGAATATCCATTTCAGGGAAAAGCTATAGGCGATCGACCATTCTCAAGAAGAGACTAAAAAGTTTTATGCAGTGGATCAACAACAAGAAGGATCAGAGGTGGGACCATTGAATGTTCGAGATCCCATTATCATTTCCACTTCTATAGCTAGTTCTATTTTGGATACCAGATCCTCTGTTTCATTTATCTATGCTCAAATTGTGAACATGCTGATTTTTTCAACGGAACTGTTGATTTTTACAAAGGAGTTGGCGACGCTGCTGGGAAAGAAGGAGCAGGGTCTCAGGTGCTTATTGTGTGCACTTTCCATAAAAGGGGTTGATATGGAGTGGAACATCGTGGTATTAGATATAGATTTATTTCATTGATACATGGAATGGATTGGACTGTAAACTTGCAAACACACATCAATTTCTATAGGCGGTGGGTGAGTTTCCCGACACATGATGGAAGTCTACAGGTTTTTCATGGGAAATGGGATACTCAGTCAGGTCGTGCAAGACATCTACTTGAAGATTTAGTGAATATAATCTTCCAATTATTTTCAATCATGCTATAGGATGATGGTCATGCTCTTGAGGGTCGGTTACCACATGTAGTTGATGTGTTCTCAGAGATATTCCCAGATGATTTTTCAGGTTTACCCATAGAGTGGGATGTGGAGTTATTGATTGATTTGGAACCAGAAACATAGTCGATATCTCTTACATCATATCTTACAGACCCCACCGAATTTGGGGAATTAAAGATGTAGTTGGATGATTTAGAATCCAAATTATTCATTCACCTGAGCATCTCTCCTTGGGCCACTCTTGTTTTGATTTCAAATAATGCTGAAAGATCCCTCTGTTTGTGTATTTATTACCAGAAGCTGAATAAGGTTACCATCAAGAAAACAAATATCATTTTCCTCAAATAGAAGAAATTTTTGATCAGTTTAAGGGGTGAAATGGTTTTCTAAAATATACTTGCATTCAGGTTACCACTGACTCAGTGTAGAAGAGGAAGATATCCCGAAGACAGCCTTCCAAAGAATGTACTACCACTTTGAGTTCTTGGTTATTCCCTTCAGATTGACTGATAATCTAGAGGTCTTTACAAAACTCATGAATAATTTATTCCAACGATATATAGACTCTTTCTTTGTTATATTCGTGGATGATAACATAATTTACTCTAGATCTAAGGAAAAGAATGAAAATAATTTGCAGATCTTGTTGGGAACTTTTTGGGGTCACTTCCATTATAAAATGTTTTCCAAGTAAACCTTCTAGGTTAGGGAGGTGATGTTTCTAGGGAATGTGTTCTCGGAGCATGGAATTTTGTGGACCCTGACAAGATTTGTGAAATTATTTCATGGGAGTCACCGAATAATGTGCTCGAGATAAGATGGTTTTTTATCCTAGATAGTTACCATAGGAGGTTAGTTTGGGATTTCTCTCAGCTTTCTTATTCCTTGACCGTTCTCACCCAAAAAGGGGTGAAGTTTTTTTGGGGCCCATAATGTTAGGAATCCTTTGAGGAACTGAAGTGGAAGTTTACTACCACACCCCCGTATTGATCTTCCTAGAATATAGAAATGGGTTTGTGGTGTATTAGGATGCTTCAATTATAGATGTTAGGTGGGTTCTTATGTTGGATGATCATGTTGTGGCGAATAACTGCCACCAACTCTTACCACACAAAAAGAATTATATGACCCATGGCTTGGATAAAGCAGCTGTGATTGATTCTTTGAAAACATGTCATCACTACCTATTTGGGGAGGAGTTTGTGGTATAATGTGATAAAAAAATCATGGCCTACATATTCTCTCAGAATGATCTCAATCTGAGGCAGCACCGCTGGATTGAGTACTTGAAGGGGTTCAACATTGACATTGTCTCTTACCATGTGAAGTGTAATGTGGTGGAATATTATTTGAGTAGAAAAGAACCAGTTAATTCTAGGATGTGGTATGGTGATATGTGGACTCTGATGGGGATCTTTTCTCAGATGAATGTAGAGACCATGGAGCTGAGTGGAGGTGTGTTCTTATGGAGAATTTAGTTGACTCCTCTCCTGCAGTTGATTCAATGAGAATACCCCAGTGATGATCTTTATCAGTGTTCGATGCTATTTCTCCTTGGTGGGGAGACATCTTCTGATTAGCCATCATCTCCTGAGGTCATCTTGAACTTCAAGGGCCGTTCAGTAGTGTCATCGTCTCTGTAGAAGGTTGTGACATAGGATAGCCACCAGTCTTACAAGTCTATCCATCCTGGTTCCATGAAGATGTATTATGGTGTGAAATTATACTTTTGATTGCCAGGTATGAGACTAGACTTATCTAACATCGTTTCAAGATGCTACACATGTTATCAGGTGAAAGTAGAGCACCGAAGGCCATCCAGTTTTCTCCAGCAATTACCCATTCTTACCTGGAAGTTGGTGAGGTCTCCATAAACATCATTTCTGAATTACCTCGTACACATTAGGTTAAGAATTACATTTGGGTGGTGATTGTACATATAAAAAAATTATCCCACATTATTCCAATCAAAGATACTGCTAAATTGGATGAGTTGGGACATTTGATTCACTAGGATGTGGTAAGGATTCATCATGTTCCATTAGAAGCTGTATTAGATTGAGACCTCCAATTCACTTCTCAGTTTTGGTATGTATTTAAGGACTTGGGTTTACATATTAATATGAGCACGGTTTACCATCCCCAAATGGATGGTCAGACAGAGTGGGTGAATCAGATCCTAGAGGACATGTTCCGTCCATGTGTTTTGAACATTGGAGGTTTATGGGATATCCATTTGGGATTGGTTTAATTTCCCTATAATAATAGTTAACAATCATTAATTCTAATTTCTCCATTTAAGGTTCTCTACGGTCTGCCTTGTCGAGCCGAGGCAGGTGAGACTTCACTATTGGGGTTGAGCCTTATGATAGAGTTTTATGAGAAGGTCATGTTGATCAGGCAATGATTATTAATAGCTTAGAGTAATAATAAATCTTATTATAACTAGAGGCATTGAGAACTTTTGTTTTCTATGGGTGATAGGGTATTCTTGAAAGTGGCCACTCGTCTTGGCCTTCGTCGATTGGGAAGAAAAATGAATTCGACACCATGATATGTAATTTCTTTTGAGATCACCAAGCATATTGGTAGGGTGTCAAACAGGTTGGAGTTTCTTTATCAGTTGACTTCCATTTATGACATCTTCCACATCTCCCAGTTAAAAAAGTACAACCCGGATCCATCCCATGTGCTGAATTGGGAAGAACTGAAGATATGGTCTGATTTGTCTGCTTTTGAGTAGCCGATGAAAATAGTTGATTCCCAAGTAAATTTTATTCCGGTAAATATGATTCCACTAATTCATATTCTTTGCTAGTATTTTACTCATGAACATGAGACATGGGATAAGATCTCAATTGTTGATGAAGAGTACCTGATCTTGTTTTCTGATCAAGGTTCGGGTTGACTTTCCGGGACAAAATGTACTTCATTTTGGATTGAATTGTCACACACATGAATTATTTTAAAGTTATTTTTCCTTTAATTTATATTTTTAAGGGGTTTACCATGCATTTTTTGAGGAATGGTTGAGTTTTCAAGAGTTGGGCCAAACTGTGAGGCCATTTCCAGATTTAAAAACACATTTTTTTCTTTAATAACTCCAATGTTTTTCAACATTTTTCACACATTACACTCCCCACATGGTTTAAAATTACCTATAAGAACCACCATTGGAATTTGGACCCTTATAAACTCAATATCATTTTAGATTTAGGTGTTTTATTTATGAATTTTTAAATTCGGAAGCCCATTTCCTGTTTTATGTTTTCTAATTATTCAATTTCTTATTAATTTTTTAGGATTTCAAGGTGATTCTACCTCTTAACTAAGACCAATTTTACTAGCCTCACCCCCATGTTATTTTATACCTATTTACTGAATATATTAATTGCGAATTAGGGAAAAACTTCTCCCGCTTTCTCAAATCATCCAGATTTGAAATGGTAATTTGTTTCCTTCATAACTTCTTAATTTTTCACTATTTTCCACCCATTTTAGTTCCTACATGACCGAATCAGATATATTATAATGTTAAATTTATTTTTGTATGTTTTCAGATTCAGATACTATTGTATTTGGGGACATTTATTCAATGTTTTTCAATTAAGTGAGTTTCCTCTCATGTTCATCCCATTTGGGGAGGCTTTCTTCCACTTTTCTTGAAGTTCCTAATGTTGAGAAGGTAGGTCTTTGAACTGAGGTTTTGGTTTTGGGTATATTGTTATAATATTGTGGATTTAGGTTGGATTTAACTTACTTGTGGTGTGGTGGTGGGGCAATTGAACTTTCAGGCAAGGATTTGAGGGTTTTGACACTTGTGGTTGGTGGTTCATGGATTAAGAACTACTAGATGAGTTATCCATTCTTGATTTATATTTTTAGCATAATTCTTGTTCATTATTATTGATGTGAAAATTGGTTTTGGTGGAATTTGTTTGGAAATTTATATTTAAGGGATTATTTAGTGGGAAAATGGGTGTTTAAATGTCCCTTCAATGTTATACCAATTGGGGCTGTTTTATAACTCATGAAATGGTTTTATTAAAATTTTTTAGTGATTACAATTCGATTTTGTGGAAATATTGGTGTGAAATGTATGGTGGTATATCTTGAAGCTATTTTATGAAAACATTTATTTGTTTATTGAGTTGTGTAAATGGTGCAAAGAATATGTAGCTACTGTTTTGTTTGTGTATTACCTGAAATGGTTTTTTATGCGAAAATGGATTTTTTAAACTTGTTGAAATTATTTTATCACAAGGGGTGAAACCAGAGTATCTAGTTGGGTAGACGTGTACGCGTATGCTAGCAATCCATATCGATTTTATCCTGACATCACTTAGAAAGGCAGACATTGAAAACACTATTAAACTGTATTTATGATGATTGGGTACCACTAGGTTATGGGTATGTTCACTAATAGTGTCTTATGCACAGAGACAAATAATATAATGGTTACTTTACACCGAGATCTGAGGTACCTGGGGCCTGAAACATACTAGTGCCTATGGGTGTTCTTGAGATTAGTGCTCATTGGATCTTCTGTATTTTTCATTGAATTAGGGTGTGTTTGGATGTAAAAAATGAAGTAGCTTAAATTTTTTAATTAAATTTGTTCACTCTCTAAGGTTTCCATTTTAAAAATTTTTACCTTTAAAAGTTTTATTCTTTAGAATTTATTTCTTCCATTTCTTATTTATCAAAAACGTGAATGCTTTTCATCCAGTATTTCTTACTATATGGAATCCTTTGGGTGGTATCATATTGGGTTTAGTCTCACACCATAATTACACCCCTTGTGTGTATGTAGACTTGGTCATGTTTGATTCATGTAATGGAAAGGCCTTGGCTGATAGTGGTTCAGTTTTCTAGTTTCTTTCCTTGGTGCATTGTTATGGAGACGACTTGTGGTTGATAACCCCTTGTCGTGTAGAGTCCCTTGGGATTTTTTTCTGCAACTTTTATGTATCTTTGGACATCATGTATCATTTTTAAAACTACATGTTCAGTTATGGATTTTATTCGAGGCATGTTTGGCATAAATATTCTGATTTGGATTATTGATTTTTTTTAGTTGTTAAATGATTCTATACTTGGGTAAATCACTCCCAAACCATAATAAATGATACCTGATCACTTGTTCCTTCCCATGGGGATAAAGAATTCCCTTCGGGACATTCCATGGGATGGTTTGGGTTTTGGTTTTAATGGAATATAGAATAATTTCGTGATAGTAGAGTTGATGTTGATGAGAATATATATGAGAAGTCAACCAAGGATGTTGATTTTATGATACTCGTCTACGTAGATGATATCATTTTTAGGGGAATATAGAATAATCCAAAAGAATAATTTATAGGATTTATGATTTTATTTGATTTATATGTTTATGATTATAATTATAAAATAATATCTTCACCTATAAAAGCATCACCGTATGTAATACACCTTCATTTATTAAGCTTAATATTCAAGGGATCTATTAAAGATGTTTAAAATACAAGAGAGGAAAATATATGGGAACAATAATTTTATAAATAAACAAACATAAATATCCATAATATGAGAGAGGTAATGATTCCATATTATACTGAGGACTAGTTTTGAGTTTGTTATATAATTTCGTTTTAAGGACTGATATCATTAATGCTACATGCTGCACTAATCAAATTTACAGTAACTCAAAAGGGAAATACCTCACTACTATTAAGAGAACCCCGAAAAATATTCAATGAACTATTAATTATGGAATGATTTTCAATTTAATTTAAGACCATCATTAAATTTACTATTTATATTTATACTAGAGAAAGTGTGTTCGATAGATATGTATGAAAAAAGAGATAATTTATCCTATAGAAATTGGGGAATAATGTATGTTTCCTAAAAATTAATATAATCTAAATTTATGCATAATTAAATTGATGGAGGAACTTTATAAATTTATAATGATAAACATGATGATCCATTGTGATAAGAAGATTTGGATTAAACTGAAAAATAATCTAGTATAATTTTATTTTCTAAAGAACATTGAAATTCATTACTAATTTATTTTTGAAATAGATGATTAAGGAGTGATCATGTTGAAACAATTAGGAATTAGTCGACATGTGGTGTACCTTTTCAAAAAACCATTGTCCATAAAGGTTTTAAAAATTCATAGATTCAACATTGTTTCTCAACCACTTACCTAAACATGTGGAGGTTCAAAAAATACCCTCTTACCATATGATTTCCATGTTTTAAATGATAGATCAGTGTTTGAAAGATCTCAGCCCTTGCAGATTATTAACAATAGGATAAATTTTTAAAGAGTTGGTGAAATTCAAAGAAAGGAAAATGTATCTGGAATTATAGGGGGATAAATATACTCTCAATTGAGTTCCTTTTTTGTAGATTAATATACTCTCAATTGGCATTGGTTATCATATGATAGTGGGACATACAATTAATGTTGATGGATGTGGTAGGGAGATGAATGAATTCAAGGTGGGTTATTTTAAAACATCTAACGTGAATTTGAATGCATGATTGGAGTATAATTATTTCTCAGTCAGTTTTTTATACCTTGAGTATTTATCATGTATAATTTGAGTTATGTATAAGTAATTATATATTTTACTATCCTTGTTCAACTTTCCTTATCACCAGTGTTAATTCACCATATGGATAATATTTGGATGACAATTTATCTTAGGACTCATGTATATGAAGGTCTATAATAGATCAAATATTTTAAGGTAACTCTTATATTGTAAACACCTTAATTATATTATATTTTAGTATATTACAAGATTTTATTTAATAGTTAGATAAAATATTATAATTTTTTTTGGTTTCCATTAAATTGTGTCACTTTTTGGAACTTGTAAATAGCTTCAAATGTGGTTTTATGTGATTTAGAGGAAGATTTAATTTCAATTTACCTTCATTTTTGTTGAGGAAAAATTAAATTTTGTTGGTTTTGTTCTTATAATATTTCATATAGTTCGTCTCAGTAACATATCATTAAATTTCAATAGACATAGATCCAAATATTAGGTCTCCACATTATAAGAAAATAACCACCATGAATAATCCATCTTCAAAAGATTTATTCTCCTTAAATGAGTATATTTGGAACCTCAATTATTGATTATGTTCTAACATAAATTTTTTATTCCAAATACATCCTACATTAGGGTAATTGATTATTAATTTTATTTATCTCTGTGATTTATAAATTTGTTTTTGGTGTTTTATACACTATAACTCTATATACTATAGTAGACAAAACAATTATATGATGTCCATTATTAATTTTATAATTGATCATTTTATTTTTATCCTTCCATCACACTTAATATATCTAGTTTAAGAGTGATTTTACTGAATCACTATCTATGTTAATATGTAATTTTTACATAGATAGGAAATTTCATTCATGAGGTAGAATGTTTGAACATAATTACAAGGGTTTTCTTCATGGTATACTTGTAAACACTATTTATGTTATGTGGTTATGATTCTAATTGAATCATATATTTACTAATGACTTTATAGGCATGTAAAGTGGCATGGTGGGGAAAATTTTGGCACCCTATTGGAACATTTATGTGATGTTTTCTAAAATTATGTGTTATTTTGAATTATAAAGATTTTGTATTAAATTTTTTGATAATTTTAGAAAATTATACGTGAAGAATGGTTAACAAATTGTTTGGAGTAGTCATAAAACCCAACCATTAATATAATGAATTCCTATATTATGGAATATACATGATTAGAACATAGTTTGGAAAGTCATATATCCAAATAGTGTGAGTTTTAAATTTCGATTCTATTGATATTTAAAAAGTAGGCATATCGTTTGGTAAATTGTATGACCAAACTATTAAGGTTCACTATTTTTTTTGATTAAAAAGTTTATCTTTTAGAAAAATTCAACCCCATGTATCATATAATGAACTAATATTTTGGATACTTTAAATTTATATTTTATTCAATAGCTTATGTCAAACACAACACTGAACTTATGAAAAACCTCACTAAAACGAGCCCTAAATGATTAGATGAATGATATTCATAAAATTTAACAGTATTAAATCCTATAGTAAATATAACAATTTTAATCAATTAGAAATGTATATAAATTACTATTAAGAAAAAATAAAGTTTTAAAAGGAAATTTTTCAATAAAAGAATTCTGTATTTAAATATTTTAATTATAAAGAAAGCATTATATATTTTAGAAATTTTATTTTTTAAATTAATATTAAATTTTTAATTCATTATGTCAAGATTATCATATGGTGAATATTGGGGATTTTTCAGAAATAGTTTATTTGTAAGTGAATAGTGAAAAATATATTTTTTACCAAAACTATAAATTTAAAGAATATAAGTCATATAAGAGAGATTTAGAAATTGATTACTAATTTTAATTAATAAAATATGTATTTTCAAGTTATAATTATGTATTTTAAATATTATTATGAACTTTTAAGGCCTATGTTTATTATTATAGTTTAGGAAATAATTTATTTCATTTTAAAAACAAATTTTGGTCCTTTCATTTAATCCAATATTTTATGGTAAAATTCATCATTTTATTTATGTTAAAGAAATAGTTTATAACCATGATATTTATTTAATTTAAGTAAAAAATATTAATAATTTTTTCCCACACATAAATTTTATACTTCAAACACACTTTTTCATTGAACTATTTTTATGCATGTTGCATTTTAATTATGAAATTAACTTTATTAAAATTAGATATATTTTGTTTTGATAAAATATTTTTAATATTTAGGATCCTCATATTAATATTTGTTAATTATATAAATTAGAATTTTAGGTATATAATTAGTTATTAAGATTAAATTTGATTACATCAATAATGGTGAAGCAGTTATTTTTAATGAGCTATTTTGTTATTATAGTTTAAATTGTAATCAATTTATTTAAAATAGTCACTATAATATAATTATTACACCCATATAAACATATCCTATAGCCATTTTAATTGGAAATAAATACAAAATATGATTAATAACATAAATTTTTTAATTATTTTCTACAAAATTGTTTTTCTATATATTAAATGATTTAATTTAAAAGTGATTTTATTTATTATTTATAAATTTAAATAAATAAAATGGATCTCCCATATTGGTTAATATAAAAATTAGATAATATGTTTATCTTAAATTTTTAGTAACAATATGATTAATTAGTTGAATAATAGTTACCATGGTAAAATCCAAAAAAGAAAAAATAAAAATCTAATAATAAATGACTTCAAACATGTCTAAAACATGGTTGAAAATTTCTAGTTGTGGTTTTTTCAACTCAGAATCACTAAAAAAACCATTATTTCAAATGTTTTGATCCATGGAACCTTTAATAGTGTCATAAAATTGTTTAAAAAATGGGTATTCATAGATGTTTTAATTTTCACATAAAAATGTGGATAACTTCCTCCATTTCAGTGATCCATTATACCTTGTAAATTTATTTCAATACCTACCCAATTTTCCTATCATATAAGTTAATTTTACTTCCTAAATCACATATTCACTCGAATTTATCATAATAAATTTATTTCAAAGGACACATTCAAGAGAAAGTTCAAGGTCCCCACTTGAGTATTATATTATCCTTATTCAATTATTTTTAATTTTTATCTTCCAAACATATCCTAAACATTGTAATATAAGGATATAATTATTATTAAAATACTAAAGTATTATTATATTAATGGGAAAAAATTATTTATTCCTTACTATCTACAAAAACTAAAACAAAATATCATTTATCATGCGTATGTGTGGACTACCACCTCTATGAAACAACATCTTCCATTTCTCATCACTACCATATTGGGATAGTTTTAATTATGGGATTGATGAAAAATAGTTATATATATATTTTTCTATGAATATAAAAATAAAATATGTTATTTAAACTCACCCCCTTTAATTCATTGAGAAATAACAAAGCTAACCATACATACATGCACATTAAATCCATTAGAAAGTAATTGTTTCAAATGTTATTTTTCGTTATTTATCCGAACCAATTCAAATATAATTAAAAAAATAAAATCTAAATCTAAATAAAATCATTATACCACTTTTTATAATGATATTATACACTTGAAAAACCATACTCACCCACCAAGTTATAGTGTGTTATTTTCTAGATTGGTTTAACCACCTATATGAACCATGCTACAAAAAATATATACTTTATGACGATGTTAAAAAATATAACAATAATATTATAAATTCATAAGAAAAAAATTATTGGTTTATGTTTATGAAATGTTTTTTTATTCAACTAGATTATTATTAAATCATCACTTTCAGTCACTAATATTATTGAAATATGCCGACACATATTACATTTTCATTGAACAAAAGTAAAACAATTATGGAATGAGATTATATTTTTATGATTAAAAATAATTTAATTATTCAAGTACTATAAATAATATAATAATGATTAATTTTTTTCATACAATGGATACTAATATTGACATCATTAATGATGCACAAAACAATTGAGGTTATTCACACATGACGATAGAAATAACATATTACTGAATATTATTTTCAAAATAAATGATCATAAATGAAGTAAATAAATGTTATTTTATATGATTAAGGTTATTAAAATGAATAAAAGGATAGTTTTTTATAAATGAGTTTAGATATAATTTAATTAACATAGTAAACAAAGAAAGGTTTTTTGTTAACTCAACTTCCACTAATTGATTCATAAGATTTCTTATTGAATAAAATTGGTCGATGTTTGATTTATTAAACCCAATAGAAACTATATGATTCAATTAATTTTATTTTTGGTATTAAAATTCTTCATTATAACCTCATTTTTAGATGATTCCTGCCTTAATTATTATGTTACATGAATGCGTTATTTCTCATTATTTCCAATTACTTAAGAAATTATTTATATTGAACACCATTATTTATTTTATACGATGAATTAAGTACCATATTTAATTATTGTATAATGAATATCATTCATTTCATGATATTATAATTTCCATTTCCTCGCAACCCTATAATGTTCTTTTGATTCTTATGTTACCATTATCATAAGGGCTTCTTCCTCAATATCATTTTTAAATCACGATTGATTTTGAAAGATAATACATGTGGGGATTTTTTATAATATTTATTAATAAAACACACATAGTTTTCCTTTTACATGATTAATTTTTTGGGTTTCATATGTTTTTCACTATTTCATTTCCCAAGTTTTCACATTATTTACCTATTGTAGGGAAACCGACCCCACATTTCATCAAGAATCCTTCTTTTAAATGGCCATATCCAAGGGATAGATTTACCAATGTTCTTATCTAAGCCAAAAAATTTATAAAGGTCATTTTCTTCTAGTTTGAACTTATTTTACTTTATTAAATTAATTTTTAACTTTTTTTGTACGGGTCTTTTTCATAAAAGTGTACAAATAATAACTTTTTAATGTTTTCCTTCTAAATTCATATTTCACCCATTTATGAATTTTTATATGAAACATAATATCATCATTTTCGGGGTTTTCTATAATAAATACATATTATAATAATTTAATAAAATATTTATTTTTAAATAATTTCTATTAAATAGTAAATGTTTTTTTATTATTTTCTAGGAAATTTTTAATGCTCCTAAAAATTGTTTTTTGGCTATTTCAGCATGATTTGATATAATTTATACTTGATTAATTACCTTAATTAAATTATTCCACCCACATATATTCTCTGGATAACTAATATAATTTTTTTTTCTCTCTAGGGTCCCTTTCCATTCCTAACTGTCCACTCTGAATAGACCTAACTTTTTATGCAACATGTTTCTTTATTGAATACCATGTTTTCCATTTCTTTGATTGAATGTTGTTCACCTATATAACATACATGAATTGATTGAGGAGATTATTTATGTCACATATTTATTTTTACTATGTACTTAATTGCAATATATCTAGTAACATTTTCGAAGCTAGGTGTTGTGACAAAATGAGATTTCGATGCTCGATAATCCTAGAATTGATATTTTGATAATATTAAATATGTTTATATCACATAGACACAATTTTATATTATAAGTGTAATAACTCTATAAAGGAAGTTCATATTATAAATCTAAGGCCACCAATGAGTTTAGAATGTGGGCTTTACACTAGTCACACCATAATGTTTAATGACATCAATCATTTTTATTATGTGTCATCATTAGATAAAATAATAAAATAAATAAATAAATTATTCAAATTTACTTATTTTCTTATATGTTTGAGATGATACCAATTCTTCTTCTATTTAAACACGATAATAGATAATTCTTATGGTTTTCCACATAACCTTATGAATTAAGAGGAGAGTCTAGAGGTGGTCACTAGAGGATAAAAACAAATCAAAGGATAAGATCGATACTAAAGGCATTGTCTATGCTAGTTGAGTTCTTGAATTTTTAAAATGAATTTGATGTAAGATCATTCTTCATCAGTGATTGATCAAAAATCAAGGTATGATGTTTTATTTATGTATGTTCAACCCATTATTTTTTATTAAGTCGAATGTGGATCAATTGTACTAAGAAAAATTGATTTGTGCATCGATAATATATTTATGATTGGTTATTTTGATTATTTTTTGGTTAATTAAATATTTATTATAATGGGAAACTTTTTTGTCCATCATAAACATTCTCTTGGTTCATTCTTATTTTTTTGTTTTATGGATTTCACTCCCATTTCATTGAATTCTCATCATGAGAAATTTGTTCACCAATGGTTTGACAAATACCAGGTATTTAAGAGTTGCATGACTGTTATTAGTAAAAATGGATCAAAACTATATAAAAATAATAAAATCAGGCCATTATTTAGGACCAATTAAAATAGAGGATGAACAGAGATAGATCAGATTGGTTTTGAGGTTCCATGTTCCCCAGTTTGGTTCACTATGAAGGCGTGAGTGGCGGTAGTGTTTTCACGATTTAATCGAACGACCAGAATTAAATTTCTAATGAAGGAAAGGATTGGATTGATAATATATATAATCCCTTGGAGATATTAGACATTAATCCATAAGAAATAATGGAATATAATTTTTCTTATGAAGAACCACTTGTTTATGGAAAAACCTCATTACATGGATTGTAATCCGTAGTTACATGCCATGTGGGAACCTGGATGTAGTTCTAGGGTTTCTATGGAGATGAAAAGATCACACAATTTAGGACACATATTTTACACCATATGAAATGATATGATGACTCACATTATACCCTTGGGTTCATTGGAATGGTCATATTAAATGTGCTATGTTTTGTACTATGAATCTACTAGGGTACAATGGTTGAGTAGTGTACTCATACATGGTCACATTTACATAGGCAAGGACTAATATATACGATCATGGGTAGATTTCACAGACAGGGTGTTGATATACCTCTACATGTGTTTTACCCATACGGGACACACCGTGTATGTGGAGGTTTAAATGTTGTGTGAGATAGTGACACATGGGAAGACCTTGGGTTTTAAAGACACAATGTATACCCACATTACATATTGTGTACTCCCTCTAAAGCATTTTGAAACATTTTTTTTCAATTTATAGTAAGATCAATTGAGAGTGAATCTTTGGTCCATTTCCATGAGGGTAAAATGAGGAATTATATCATTGGAATATGATTATGATCCCTTCGATGAGTTCAATTCCATATATAGTTTAGGGATTCCCCTTTTGGAATGGGGTGTGATCCTATGTTGTTCTTAGGTTGGGGTTGTGGTACCATCAAAACCATAGTGAATAAGGGGTTGATCCCCTATTCAATAATCTAATCCAACAGTGTTCATTATGTCCCATTGTGGCCCTTGGTGTGATCCCCTACTCAAATAATAAGATAATTATAGATTAAATGAGTACTTATAATGTGGGTCCTAATGATCTTGACCTATTGGATGAGAATATTCATTAATAGCATGGATCATGGAATGAATTCTCGTGGATTAGAGTAACATTGAATCATTAAGTAATATCATATGGAGGATACTTTTGGTTGAGAAAACGTATGAATTATTTTCTGTTATGATTATATTTGGGTTTGTTTATTATATTACTATTATTATATTACTACTCTTTAAAATATTTGTTTTGTTATTTTAGAGTGTCCTTATTAATATTTTTATACTCATCCCTACATGTGATATGCCTACATGTTTCAAATATTATCTAGACAAGAAACCATTTGTAGAGTCCTTATAGGACTGGGAGTAGGTGGAGCATTATTCTAGGCTAGGCAGGCCAAGGAGTATACCAGTGTTTCATTTGAAAGTAGTCCCTCCTTCTATATCGTTTTGAATAATTTTATGTTTTGGTTGGTATTTTATTTAGAAACATTATATATTTCTAGTACTTATTATTTAATTTTGATGTGGGATAAAAGTTATGCATGCTTTTATGGTATCAATTTTTTTACATTCTGTACATTGTTGGGCCAAGAGATGTGTTCGTGCATATAGGTAGATTAATATAATGCCTCATATGTGTGTGATATACATAATCAAAACTGGTCACCAAAACATGTCCTATAAGAGGTGGGATTGGGGTGGTCACAATCCGTTTATCATTGGCCGTGAATGACCAAGTGGTTTAGGTCATGACATATTGGTATTAGAAGAGTTAATTTTACCTTAGGACCAGAGAAAAGAATTTTTCCCTAGCTATGAGGTTGGTTTTGGATTTTATAAAATAGTGTTAAAGTGTTTCATATTTTGAATTAATGAAAGGGGACATTTTATAGGTATAACAACTAATGTATCCTTCCACCAGGACACTCATAAACTATTTATTGAAGCTATAAATCGAGGAACTGACCTCAAAGAAACAACTTATTACACGAATCGTGTAAGAATTTGTTTTGGTTTCAATGTACTTGTTGAATGATCTCCCCAGATACACTCATTAACAATGGTAAATATTTTTTATTTTATGATTATTTCATGATGACAACCAACTAGGATTCCGTACATGATCATGAGGATGATTTTATAATTGGCGAGGCTTCAGTACATGGACTTTTACAGGAGATAGTACATCTTGGTTGTTTTACGGCTACGTCACCAAATATTGTGTAAAAAATAAGTCCAATAATACAAGATGATTATTCATGCACACATAGAGAAATTTATGAGTTTCATAGGTAGAGACCATTCTGATATTGAGGGAAACCAAATACGCAGTTAGATAAGGGCAGACTATAAAGAGTTACTTCAATTTTCAACCTTGCGAGGAGTCATATAGGTCATATAGAATTCCTCACAGTGATACATTATCAAAGTCTAAATTATTTGATGATGGATTTTGGTGACTCATTCACATGATGAGATAGCTATTTCATATTAATACTTAGAATGTCTCTTCAAGAAAGAGTTATATCAGGCCATATTACTATCACTGTGCATCCAAGAGATTTTTATTTACCATAGGTTAGTATGACCAAGGAGAAGTATTCAGTAAGCTTTACTACTCTATCATGTAACTCTATAGATATGGTGCAAGATTCAGTATTCAAGACACAAACCTTAGAGTAGGTAATACACCATTATATCAATGGTTTTAGTGATATTTATTTGTATTCCCTCAAATTTTTGTGTATTTTAGTGTGATTTATTAGTTGAGAAGATGATATAAGAGTCAATATCAATAGTTAGTTATGGTAGTGGGAACACATAAGCTCAAACATTGGTATCTTGCAACTGAAAATAGTCATAGAGATATAGGTATGTGAGATAAAACAGAAGATGATCATACGATAAAGGATTAGTAGTTGAGGGATATCAGGATGGCTTGAGTCAGTCGAGAGAGAGGTGGTGCCTCTCATGAAACTGTCATGAATACCTTGTCAGAGATTGGATGACCCACCATACATATGATAGTGAGAAATTATATTAACAACCTAGATAGAGATAGAGGATGGGTTAGGGACATATGAAAGGTATAAGACATGTTAGAGGAGAAGGTA
Organism: Viscum album; assembly: GCA_963277665.1. Taxonomy (NCBI): domain Eukaryota; kingdom Viridiplantae; phylum Streptophyta; class Magnoliopsida; order Santalales; family Viscaceae; genus Viscum; species Viscum album. Next base: position 1,840,407,374 of record OY728132.1, on the reverse strand, counting down.
GAGAAGCCACAAGTGGTAGACCATTTGACTTATTCCCACCTCGACCCCAAGGTGGCCCACTATAGTCTTAGAGTGTTTGTGGTTAAAGGAGGGGACAAGTACAAGTAGTGGTGGAACATGAACCTTAAGATCCCAAGAATATTAGAGGTACGATCTATGTATTTTATAACTTAGCAGTAGTACTGATAGATATAGATGTGAGATACTATTTATTTTCAACTTTTCTGGTTCTGGACATAGAGATTCAGATTTAACCATTGGCTAAAACCCTGAACATGTAGAATCAGATCAGAGGTGACTCAAGAATCACACAATTTGGTTGATTGTATCTCCATATTCTTAGAGGTGAGATCTTTTTATGTTATCTCTTTGTAGTATCAATGAGTCTTTCTGAATTTATATTTTTTATAGACTAGCTATCCATAGTTCATGCATATATAAACTATTTCAAATTTATTATGTTGTATATTTATAGAGAATGATAAAGGTTCTTTCATTCTGGGTGAGAAGGAAAACCAGACCGGGTAAGATGATAAATGTATAGGAGGATAAACTAATCACTCTCCAGATAGATTTTATTTACCTTGGATAAGTGGATGTTATGGGATTTCAATTTCTTGTATTGGCGGTGGAGTATGAGGTTGAATTTACTGAGGAAGTGTTAGGTATTCTTCCCCATAAATAGAGACAACTATTCATTGAAATTCACCCTAGTATGACCCTAATATATACAACAATATATCAAATGGGTATTTTTGATCTTAAAGATCATAGGGTGTAGTTGGAGGACATTCAAAGAAAGGTACTTGTGAGTCCCAGTGTTTACCCTTGGGAAGCCCCAATGTTGTTCTCCTTGATGGTAGACGAGATCTTGATGTTTTTTTTGGTTTATTGAACCTTTTAATGGGTTATAATAAAAAATAAGTATCCACTAATGAGGAACAATGTACTATTAGACTAGTTTATAAGGGAATTATTGTTCTCAATGACTTAGCTCCGATCATGTTATCACTAGTTGTGAGTACGAGATGAGGATATATCTAATACGATATTTAGATATCTATTTGGTCATGATGAGTACTTGGAGATACCTATTGGAATGATGAACACCACACCTGTATTCATGAGAGTCATAAACCAGATCTTTCATCCATTCTTCGACCAGTCTGATGAGGAATACACGAGACACTTGACGATTGTTCTAGATATATTTTGAGATAACTAGCTTTGAGGGAATCTCTAAAAGTGATAATCCTAGATTTCAATGATCCAATTTATTGATAATTTCATCTCAGATTAAGGTGTTGAAGTGGAATCACGGATGTCCAAGAAGTGTTAGATTGGGATCTACCTAAGAGAATAAGGGTGGTGTAGAGCTTCTTTGGGTTGGTAGGATACTTTAGAAATTTTTTGACTGATTGATCTATAATATTAGTACCATTGAATACTATGACCTAAAAGGGTAACCTTTTGGTTTTAGATAGTTTATACCACACAAGAAGATATATGAAACCTATGATCTCTAGGTGGTAACAGTTTTCTTCACCCTAAATATGTGAATAAACCACCTTATGGGAGAGCAGTTTATCTTCAATTTAAATCACATGAGTGTTGAGTATATTTTCTCTTAGTAGAGTATTTACTTGAGATAGAGGTGATGGTTATAATTTCTTTAGGATTATGAATTTGATATAGTATATACTCTTAGGAATTTCAATATTGTAGCAGGTTTTTTCAACAAGGGTTATTTCTCCTTATTGTTGACTGAGGCTTTTGAAAAGTTAGCCTCATTTTATTTTTCCTTAGTGGACATGGATAATGCTTCATATATACAGTCTATGGTTGTCAACCCTCATATCCAACAACATTATAGGGAGTCTCTATAGCAACATATTGACTTTGAGACTCTATGTACTCAGATATTCCATTGATGTTCTCCTAATTGATTTCATGAGGGTGGTGATAACTTCATCCTCTTTATAAGACATACAATGGTACAAATGATGTTGTGGGAGGAAGTTATTAGGGAGTGTGATACACCCTCTTTTAATGTATATATATGAGTAGAATAGATATAACGTGACTCTAGATGTCAGTTTTTGGTGGCTAGGTATGAATAAAGGTTAAGAAATGTTTGTCTCTTAATTACTCACTTGTCATTAATTGAAAGCTGAGCACCAAGTTCAAATGGGTTTGTCTCAACCCCTTAAGGTACCAGAGTGTAAGTGGGAAAGGATATCTAAAGAGTTAATAATGGGATAATAATATACATTTAGTGTACACATTATCAAATTGGTGATCATAGACTAAATCACCATGAATTCCCACATCCATTCTATCTGAGAGAAAAGTTCAATAGAGAGTGTAGGATTCTTTTAAATATAAGATATATTTTTGATTCCATTGAGTTACCTCAATTATAATTTCAAACCTTGATTCTCGATTAACATAATGATTATGGATGGGATTTTATGAGGCATTTGGTGCCATGTTATGTTTCATTAGTATTTCACCCCTAGACTGATGACCAGAATGAGAAGACCATTCATGTTCAATAGAAAACTATTCATAATTTCATGTTGGACTTTGTATATAATTGGGAGTATCAAATACACTTAGTGGTGTTCTCATACAATAGTAGCTATCATTACTCCATTGTTATAGAATCATTTGAGCCCTTATATGGGTGACCCTAATGGTATCCACTATATCCAAATGAACCAAGTGATCCAACACTCATGGGTTCAGAGTAGGTGCTATTAATGATAGAGACATTTTGGTTCATCTAAGAGAGAATCAGGACTACACAGACACATCATATGTCTAAAGAGAACTGACGACTAATTCCTTTCGTGTTTTAAGAGGAAGACCATGTGTTCCTAAAAGTATCACCTTGATGTGGGTTTTATATATTTGGTCATGGTCAAAAGCTATCTACAAGATTCATTGGCGAATTTCAGATACTATGTGGAGTTAGAAAGGTGGTATAAAATAATAATTAGACTAGTTACATGATGGTTTACATGTGTCATAGGTAAGGAGGTTCATGCATGACCCATCACATGTTGTTGGCTAGGGCGATCTGGACATCTTGGATGGATATATATTTGTGTAGTACCTGCTAGAGACCTAGGTTTGACGGGAGTGGATCCTACACATGTAAGTGAACCACATAGTTCATGTACTGTGGGAGAAAGATAGACTTCAAGGTAAAACTAGAGAGTGGGGGACCTAAATTTGATCTCATTACCCACACCTTTCGGAGTAGCCCTTTTTTTCATTTTTGTATGGAAATAACTAGCATGGGGAGAATGGAACATATTTTTTTTTCTTGTAATGATTTGAAAAATGTCTTGTAATATTTTCCAATCTAGGAACTGATAAGATGTTTTATTTTGAAGTACGGTGATCCAAGAGTTTATATTTAAGAAATATTAAATATATATATATCAATCGCAAATAGTTTTCCTAAAAAAGTGGGAAAACTACCAAACTGAGTATCAGATTCGGAATAGGAGGCCACTATAGAGTTAATAATGTTGGTATTAAACTTGGTGTGACAAGAATTTTTTTATCATCATATGTTTTGGAAAAGTTAAATCATGGGAAGAAATAATTAAATATATAAGAAAATAAATTAAAATAATTTATTTCGTTATGTGTTGTTTTAGCGACCTAACCCTCTCTTATTTAAACATCATTATAGATAATTTGTTGGATAATCCACCAAACATAGAGAAACTAGATGAGATCTTGGATGATATCACTACCAAATGACAACAGATCATAGGATCAGATCGATATAGAAGAAGTAATTTTTTCTAATAGAGTCCATTTATTATTCCAACAGTTAAAACATAGAATATTTCTTCTTTAGTGACTAATCCACATTAATGTTAGGACATTTTATTTATGTTTATTCATACTTTTATTTTATCCCTTGTATAATGTGGATAAATTATACAAACAATAATTGATTCATCCATATATTGTCAATTTACAGTTGATTATATTTACCATTGTTTCGATAATTTATTTATAATTATAATAGTAATAGATCATGGTAAGAATGGAGAAAACTAAGGTTCATTCCTATTTTGGTGTTTTTTATATTTCTCTCTCGTTTGTTTTCATGATAATCATGGGACGTTTCTTGGTTGGTGCTTGGAAAAATAACAGAATCTCGATCATTGGATGACCATTATTTATCATAATAGATCAATACCATGGGTGTGACTTATGATCGATTATATTATTGAGGATCAAAGGTAGTAGAGGGTGAATGGAGTTAGATTGTACTGGTTCATAGATTCTTCACTCCCTGGATTAGTGGGTTTCAATGGAATGATCGATTGTTGAATTTTCCCAATAGAATAGGATATCTGAAATCTGATATCTGTTGATGAAAATGCTCTACCAGATGAGATACATAATTCATGGGTGATATACGTGGAATATCTATAAGTGATGGTGGAACATGAATACCCAAATAAGGAACTGAATATTTCTAGAAAAAAAACACATTACACAGAGTCTAATCCATAGTTTCATGCGGTGTGGGGCCCTGGCTGTAGTGCTAGGGATTTTATGAAGAAGGAAAAATCACAATCCATGCGACACATGTCACACACTATGTAACCTGCCCTGGTGAGTCAACACATACCCTATGGTACATGGGTTACATTGTGTACTCAGACTTGGAAAGTGTACATGGGATAAAAATTATTCTTGTACATGACCACATAAACACTAGCATTACCCAAGGTACACGAGCTTGGACATGCGTAATGGTTAGTTTTCCAACTGACCTGTACACACTATTTACCCATTTGGGGCGTGCCTTATAAATGATAATAAGTATCATAAAGTATGTTTCTAATGTAGCTAATCCTAAAATCAAAAAATCATATATTCGTCATATTATGATCCTATTGTGATATATAATGTTTAAATTATTGAATTTTATGTCAGTTTATCTTAGGATATCTCACCTTAAATGAATGTTAATGTTTTAAAGAATGTGATTTTACACCGATCCCAGGAGTCTAGGTCATGGAAACTATCGTTGGTATTAAAGAATGGTTTTGATATTTTGGGGGATTATTTTAGTTCTTTTAGAGATTAGGATAATATAACTTTACTAAAAATAATATTTATAAGACCAAATGACAAGTCTATATATAGGATAACTTCTTGAAATTATGACTTTTCATATATTGTGAGATTTTCCTAAAATAGTATTTCTAATTGGATACTTCAAATTGATGCAGGCTTTGACAAAAATTGAAAAAGGGTTAGTAATTTTGAAAGGAGAGTATTTGTTATTAACTAAATCATCACCTGATGTATGAAAAGGTGACGTAATTGCACATCTGGTTTGACCCACCTAGTGGATATTCTATGGTTAGTTCACATTTTATTTGATGAACCAATATAAAGAATTTGGGACTGATGAAAACTAAGTAGGTTAGAGATATTAATAGAAAAATGGTCATGGATAACCAAGGATTAGACAAAGAGGTTCATATGTTGAAATGAAACTATCATATCTTAAAAAGTAAGGTTCCATAGGGGAATACATCATCATTTTTTTTTTCATATTCATAGTTTGGATATTATCATAACATTTTATATTTTTTTTGGTTGAAATAGGATTATGAAAATTAATCTTTAAAATACATGTGTCTAAAACCAAAATGAATTATAACCAAATAAGGGCTCATATATAATCGTTAATAATCATATTATATTCCTATTATGATAAAAAATATAAGTTTACTAGTCTTACCTATGGTAGTGAAATTCATATATCTATAGAAACGAAATCTGGAAAATATTAGATATTTTAATAAGTGTGGGATATCTATCAATGATATTTTAGAATATTCTAAATTTTATGGGGATTATGTGAAGCATATAAGGATTTCATTAGATTTTTTTCTTTATTGGTATGGAAAAATATATTAAATTGTATCAATAACCATAAAAAGTTAATTTTACAATTTGGTTATATTTTTGGGGATAAAAATTGAATAACCATTTATTAAGTGATGGATAAATCATAGGTTTAATATAATTTTGATGTTAAGATAATAAAGTGTTGATTGATTATTAAAAAGGAAGCTAAAAGAAATTAGTTATCTTGATATTGATAGTTGATTAGATGAAAAATTTATTAATGATATTTTTGGTTTAGTTACAAAAATATTGGTGTTATGGTACATGATTGAGGGTGTGTGATTTTTTGACCGAATGAAGAATATTGTTTGACAGTTATGTATAACGTTAAATAATTATATAATATATTTCAAATTTGTTTAATGTCTTGAATATTAATATGATTTTAGGAAATGTATATATTTAATAATCTATGATTAGGGTATATACATTGTAGATCCTATGTTTGTTTGAAGTATTAATGTTTTTTAGTAATGATAAATACATTAATTTTTCTTAGAGAGTAAGGTAGATGTTATATAAGTTGTTATATAAAAAATGTAATTTTATTTATGAATACCCTCACATAATTTCATTGAAGAGTAATAATTAAAATTTTCATAGCATTGTTAACTTAAAGGGGGTCAAATGTAAAGTCCCAAGATTATAGATCCATTAAACTAGTACTATCTTTGATAGATTCTGTTAGATGTATCAAAAAAATAACATAAAACACATATAAAATGAGTAATGAAATATTATATTAATATTATTAATAAAATAAAAAATAATAAAAACACTAGTAAAAATGAATATTATAATCAATTAACAATGAATATTATTTAGGATTAGGAACAATTAGAGCCTTAAAAGGTATTTTTAAAATAAAATTTGTTTCTATTTAAATATTATAATTTAACATATAAATTTATAAATTTTAATTTTATAATATAAACTTTATTTTTGAATTAATCACATCAAAATAATATTTGGTGTAATTTTTCATGTTTTTTTACAATGTAAATATTTATGTGAATAGTGAAAAATATAGTTTTTATCAAAATTGTAGATTTTATACATTTTTAATTAAGAAATTTGTCGATGTTTATTAAATATTATAATTAATAAATGGTTAATTTTTGGGGTCAAATTTTTCATTTTAGATATTACTATGAACTTATATAACAAATGTTTATATTTTTGAAATTAGGGAACATTATTTTCAAATTTAAAAATTGTTGTTAGTATTTTCTTTTAGTTAAAAAGTTTCATGGAAAATTTTATTTTTTTGATTGTTTTTAAAGGATAAAATTTTTTATTTGTTTTTTAAATAATCAATTAATGTAATGTAAATTAATAAAACTATAAATAATAAACCACCAATAAAATTTAAACATAAAAAATTTCATAAAAACCATTTTTTCAGGCAATGTGTTTTTATTATGATATTAATTATTATAAACCATAGTGATTTTATTTTATTGAATAATTTAATATTTTATGAAAATATTTAAAAATGATTTAATGGGTTCAATTTAATTATCTTGTATAAATAAAAAATTATATGGATTAATGGTAATTACATTGATAATGGTGAAGCTGATATTTTTGAATAATTTGTGTGCCTATATTTTATATTTTTTAATAAATTAAATAGTTTTCATGGATAATCATACTAATATAATTTATAATTATATATTTAAATATAATTACACTCATTTAATTTATAATAAATACTAAATAATATTTTGAACACTAAATATTGAACATTTTCCTATTAAAATTATTCTTAAATGTTAAAATAAATAATAGTTAATTTTATATTATTTTGAATTGAATTACATTGAATGGATATTTTGTTTAGGTTCATCACATATTTTTTTATAAGTTATTGATCTTGTATTTTGAGTAAGAAATTAATTTTTAAGTTGAAAACTACTTACCTGAGTAAGAAAAAAAATATCAATGTAAAAATATAAGAATAATTGAAATCAATCATGTTTATAAAATTTATAAAAATTATAGGTTGAGTTTTTATAGTCCCAAAATCTCCCCAAAATTAATTATTTATCAATTCTGGATACATTGACCATTGAATATTTTCAATCCATTTTTGAGAAATTAAGGATGTTTACAAATGTTCCATTTTATTTAATTATAAAAGGTGATCGGTTACACCCTTTAAATGATCTATTTTACATTATAAATTTCATTAATATGAAACATAAACTTAATCTCTTACAATTCAATTATATTTCCTAAATACCTTGGTCAGTAAAAGTTACCCTAAGACCCTAATTTCCAAGGTGGCTATCAAGAGAAATGCCAAGGTCCCTATATGAGTAACACTTATTACAATTATTAAAAAACCATTATTTTGTCTTTCCCACCCACTTAGAAAAAGTAAAAAACTTCCGTCATGCGTACGTGCAGATAACCACCTCTAAGAAAAACATCTTCCATTTTTCATGACCACCTATAATGGATAGTTTTAATGATTCTATTTTTGAATAAATGTAATAAATTATGTATATTTATTTTTTTCAAAACATAATTTTTTATCTTCCCTTATTACCATTGTTCCATGATTAATAATGAGATCAATCGGGTGAACGTGAGAACACCCACCACTAAAAGATTTTTTCATCTTGATTTTAAATGTTTATATAAACCATTTAAAATATAATTCAACATCTAAAAACAATTAAAAAAATGATTTTTATAACAATATTACACGCATCCTAATCTATAATCTCCCATCAATTGATATCATGTTCTTGTTTGTGTGGATTTGAACACCTAAATGAATAATGGTCGAGAAATGCATCATGGATTACTATGGGAAATTGAAATTTATAATATTATAAATTTTTAGTAAATTATATTTATTTAATGTTTAGGAATAATTTTAATGTATTGAACTTATTATTAAAATATCACCTTTGATTACTAATGTTAAAGAGATAACCCGACTTTGATTCCATTATCACACAAAACAATTAAGACAATTATAATATAAGTTAAGGTATTTATAAATATATATTAGTTATTTATTATATTTCCTAAAATAATATAGAAATTATTAAATGGGATTAAAAAATGGATACCAAGATCTATATCATAACTCATGCGTGAATATATTAAAGTCACTGACCCCTAACAGTAAAAATAAGTGACAAATAACTAATATATTCAAAATATATGATAATAAATGAGGTAAATAAAAGGTAATGTATTTGAAAAAGGTTCTGAAATTTAATATTAAGATTATTTGTTTTTTAATTGAGGTTTGATCACATTTGATAAATATGAAAAACTAGTTAAGGGTTTTGTTAAAGTTAATTTTCTTCCTTTGAGATAAAAACATTCATATTGAACTATACTATTCATAGTTTTATTTATAACACCTAATTAAAATAACATGATAAATTATTTCCTTATTTTAAGGTTTTTATAATTTTTCTATTTTAAATAATACATAAAATTTGATTACCTTGATTATTATGTCACTTATAAGTATTATTTTTCTCTATTAATGATTTTTTGAGGCATGTTCAATATTTCACACCATATTGTTTTATATCATATCAACTAAATATTAAATTCATGTATAATTAAAATAATTCATTTTATTATTTTTAATGTTTTTTTAATTATAACCCTCTTTTTTTCTTTTGATTCTTAAATTACCATTACCATAACGGTTTCTTGTTTAATCTCAATTTCAAATCTAGGTTTTTTAGAAGATAATTTAAATAGGGAATAAGTATACTCTTTTCTACTGACCCCCATAATTTTACTCTCCTCTAATTAATTTTTTATGGTTTTATATATCTTATTAGAATTAAATTTTCCCTATTAGCACATTATTTACACAATGAAAGGAAACATACCCTATGACTTCCATTCAGTCATGTATCATCCTCTTCTATGATCATATTGATTGGATCCATTTTTAATGTCCACAATTAGTCCCCAATAATCGATTAATTTCATTTTATAATAACTTTAACGGATTTAAAATAGTAAATTAATATTTAAATATTTTCCTTATAGTTCATTTTTTATCATCATCTGAAAACCATATATTTTATTTTTCTATTTAGTGTGAATAAATTTTTATTAAATTATTTGATTTTTATATGGGAAATACTGAATAATGTTTTGGGGTTTCGGAAAGAAATAATATTATTAAACTATATTTATAAAATATATCTATATAAATATTTTTTTAAATACGTATTTTTTTCTTATTTTTAAATAAATTTTCTTAATATTCCTAAAATGTATTGTTTATATTTTTATGAATATATTGACATATTTGATTCTTGAAAAATTAAAATGTTCAAATTATATAATTAAATCTATTTATTTATATGAATTATCTAATGTTGTTGTTTGTTTGATGAGTTATCCATCACTACTATTGTGTTTCCTAGTCACCCACTATGAATAAGTATAACATTTATTCCATTGGCATTAAATTGTGAATACACTATTTTCCTTTTAATTTATTGAAGGGTGATGACATTGATTCCATAAATTAATTGATTAAGAAAATTATTGACATGACCTTATACTCATTATGTGTATATTTTAATTACCATATTCATTATTATAATGATTAAATGTATTTACATAATTTTTTTCTGAATATCTTTTGGTACTCGTTTATTTTACAAGGGTTTATCAATTTATGATTATGATGGAATTGTGATTTTTTACCTTATTTTAATCCATTAATAAAGGATATCAAACCAATTTTCTTTCTATTCTTCCATTATGATATGATGAATGATTGATTTATAATCGTACTCATATGTTTTGTTGATGATGTATGGGGTCATATATCTCCATCTAATAAAATGGTTATGTTTTATATATAATGAGATATTAATGCATGGACATAATTTTTTTGTTCACAAAGATGTGAGAAAAATGTGTTTTCTCACTTTTTAATCGGTAGAAATAATTAATCTTTTCAGGAAGGCATGAGAATAGAGAGTTTTCCCACATTTTAATGTGTAGAATGAATGGATTTGTTTATAAAATCATGGAAATAATGAGTTTTCACCCAAGGTTCCTACTATTATTATTATGTCACATTTCTCATTTTATTTTCATAATAAGGTATGTTACATTCCCCTTTTATAACTCTTTTGTAAGATATTCCACAATTTTAGGTTATTACATGCCTTAATACATGATTTATGATATATGATTTATGATATATCCGAATTATACACATATGATAATGTTATTCTCACTTAAGATCATTGATTGTTATCACATATCTTTAATCATGTAGAGCAATTGAGATCACCCCTTTAATATGTTTCCATTTTCCCTGGTTATGAATACATGTGTAATTTATGAGACATATATAAGAGATTATTGTGTGGATTACTTATTGAATTTTTTTAAAAAGTATCATAAAATAATTTTTTATTGTTGATACTAAAATATTATAAACCCTCTATTCATGGGACTCTAATATTGTTATGAAATTTAATTTCTATTTTATTGTTACCTGTAATGATTTTATCTTTTTGTATCAATTATAGGTTTTCAAGAATATGTTTTTAGCACAAAACCTTAGAGTGTGTGTCTGGGGTGATGTGTAACCTCCATTCATCTTAAATTCAAGAACCACATATAGTGAGTTCCAAATGACTTCTCTTCCTCCTTATCAAATTTTATAATCTATTATATCATTATTTTTATGTTGTTTTGAAACGAAAAAAAATATTTTACCATTCATTTTTCGTCATCAATTCTTAGTTCTCTAATTTATTTCACCTTTTCTCGTCATTCATGAATCTAAATATCCATGATTTCAAAACCAAGGATTTTTTAAACTACTTTGTTTTATTATTTTTAGTGCATGAAAATGTATTATTTTTTATTTAGATAAGAAGGTTTTTTTATTGTATGGGTTTAAAATAAGTGGTAATGTTTTTAAATACATCATAGTGAAAATCATGGTTTATAAGTAATAGCAATAAAACATTTTATTAGTAGTTATATATTCTAGAATTTATAATGGAATAGGATGGTCTGTTGATAGTGATGAAAGTTATAAGATTAAATGTTATGATATGGAATTGCTGTAAATTAAAAGAATCATATATTATTCAGGTATTTACGGTAGTGTAGTTTTTCAAAAAAATTATATCTAGAGGTTAAGTGCACTGGTTGTTCAGAATTTTTTTGAATAATCAAGAGTTAATAAAGGTAATTAATTTTATGTTTTAATGTTTTGGATTTATTGAAATAATCCATGGTATGATCCCAAGTAAACCACCACGATTTTATATCATTTATAATTAAAAAGGGAAAATTATTTTTTGTATATGTTAATGAAAGAGTTCTGGGATATTTAGTGAGATGTGGAAAAAGATAAATTTTACTCTCAGTATACATAAAAGTAATCCTCGTATATTTATAGGTTACATTGGTTCTTGAATCTAGTATGAAAAAAATAGTTGTTTATTATTTAAATGTAATAATAGAGTAGTTCATGTTTCCAAGGATATTTGTTCTGAGAAATAACTTGGGAGTTCATAAGTTAGAATATAGAATTTAGAAATCCATAAAATGGAATTCTATAATTTGTAAGTGGAAAATAATTTTAAAAATTAATAAAGGAATGCATATATATAAAATAATTTGATACTATATTTTGTATTATTTTTAAAATAAATATATAATTAGAAAATTAAAAACATTCCACGTATTTATAATTCATTTTTAATTTATTATTTTGAACATAAGAGTCTTCCACATCATGGATTCTCATCCCCATTGTGAAAATAAAAATAAATGTTTATCAATTATATAATGTTGTTGCATTTTATCGAAATGACCATGTAAGATCTTGAAATGTTGAAATGGAATGTAAGATGTTTAACTGGGAGTTGTGGAGGAATTTCAAATGTGAAACCTAATGATTATAAAGGATGCACCATAGAATATTTCCAGGTGCCTGTGTAATATGGATATGATATAAACAATGTAGTAGAAGAAGACTTATGGGAATTTTAAAATCCTAGTAAAAATGGGATATATCATCACCATAATTTTGGAATCCTTATTGGATCATGTTTAAGAGTAACTATATAGTTCGTGAGTGTCATGGGGTACTCTTATAAGGGTAGTCAGAATAGGTGCTTTTATAAACAACATATTGTGGATAAATTGTTACACGAGAAAAAGTTAAAGAGTTATAAATAATTATATGTTTCACACTATGATGTTGTTCATATTAATTAGAAATATTTTGTTGATTTTTTGGGTCTTGAATTTGGATAAGCACTAACTTGATAATATTGATAAAACACAATGGTCATCTATAGAATAAGAATACTATTTAACTGTTATTATTATCATTATTTCATTACCAATTTATTTTATATTTTAGTAGATTTAGTTAAAATTAAAGATAATAAGATATTTGTAGATATTAAGAGGATGAATATTATTTTAATGTATGTTCTTAACCATGGTAATTATGTCATACACTTATAATGATCATGGGGTGTTTGACGAATGATCATTAATATCATCCCTCAGATCTTAGGGTTGGACGCATTAGTGTCAATAGAATCTCCTTGTAATAGATCTATAGATGAGGGATTTAAATTTATGAATCCATTATAGATGATTAATAATATCCATATAAGATTCTATTGATGCAGTTGGTTCAATTCAACTAATAAGGCTCCAAGCAAGAAGATGTGGATTCATTATTATACATGAGTTTATAAGAAGATAATAAGAAATAAGATAATTCTAGTTTGGAATTATATCGATTTGTAGAAGATGTGTTGCTACTATGATAATGTGTAAGATATAAATCCAATCCATATATCATGGATTTGATATTATCTAGCTTAAATATGTGGATAAAAATAAATATAGATCATAATAGTGAATCTACTTGAGATAAATATGCAAGGTGTGTCAAAAAACTATGTTGATATGGATAAGAACTCCATGAATATATAAAATTTAATTGACCATTAAATCTTTAAAATAACAAATAATTCATAAAATAATTTCATAAATGTAAGAAGTTGGAGTAACCATAGATTCTACTCTATGTCTTTTCTGAACATATTGTGATATCTTCAGTGAGTATTGTTACCCCTGGTTTGATGACACATTATTTGCACATGCTTCTTCGATTATCCCTTTATGGTGAACCAAGTACAGTATATAGGTCCTGTATATGATTAAAATTTATAGAATTATATTTATTATTTATTGATATTGGTAGTTCTATAGGATGCGATATTCAATGTGTTCGTTCCAATGAGGGGGAATAGTATGTATGACTTAGTGGACTAAAAGAGCAGAAATTTAGTAACCCTGGATTTTCATACATAAATATGATATATTTTTAGATTCCTATTTAATAAATTTCCCAAATACACACCTATTAATTTTAAATAATTAGTTATTTTGGAGACTATATAATAATTATTCATATTTCATAAAATATATTCAATATCTCTCACAATGGTTACCCTATTTAGTACTCTTCATTATTATACCATAGTTAAACAAATTATTTATAACCTATAGAATGGAAACATATGAATGGGTGAGAATATATGTTCAATAAGTTGAAACATTGTATTTATCAATAGATGATCTTATGAAATAAAATTATATGAATAACGGTATGATATCATGACCATATCATGCAAAGTTAATACCCAATCTATGAAAGATAAAAAACATGATTCATGGAAAAAAAGATTTATTTTTTCAAAAGCCATGCATCACAAGAGGAAGAAAAAATCATAAATTAATGAAAAACCACAAGTTCAAGTCATAAAATTGTTTCACCATAAAAAGAATAGAAATTAGTTTATATGAAAGGGTTAACCAACAAGACCATAAAATCATAGTGAATTAGTCATCCCTATATGTTTTCCATATCATAACTAATTAGGAATAAACACCTGCATCCCATAGTAGATCAATAACATCAACTTGTTTTCCATAGTATATTAAGGAAATAAACATAAATCCAGTAATTTTCTCATTAGATATGTTATCCTATGAATTGAAGGGATATATAATTTTATTCTTAATTTCCACATAAATAAATAAATTCTTATGTTTTCCAAAAAAACATAACATATTCATCATATCATAACTCCATAATCCATAAAAAAAATCAGGTTTCTTAAAAATTCAACAAATTCCTCATATTATAACTCATGAATATAAACAGATTACATAAACATCTCAAAATGAATATCGTAAACCATATAGGGACCAAATAAAGATGGTTTCATTGAATCATATCCCTAGTAAAGGATAATTTACATTTATTGATGGCATAATAGATGCAAATAATTTTAAAATATCATTGTAATATTTTTTTGAAAAAATATCATTTCCACATTAATATTTCCTTTTTAATAAATAATAGTTCTCCAAACATTTTGAAACTCCTTTTTATTTGAAAATAATATCAAAAATATATAAACTAATAATAAAATCATTAACCAGTAATGATGGCGGGAAATTCCAGTCATTCAAAATATATTAGAACAAATATTTCATTGACATTTTTAGTAAAATTTAAAAAATACATGTTTGGAAAATTAAAGGAAGATTCCATATCATGAACCTACCTCGGATAACCCTTGACTGCCCAATCTGGATGAAAATAAGACCCGATAGGTGTTCTTGATCCTCCCAGGTTAGAAACTACTATCATGAATCAAGCATAACTAAATTTTGAAACAATTTATCCCATGAATAAAACTGAACTAACATCATGAAATATATAAAATCATGCATAACACTATGTGACATCACTGGTCACCAATAAGCATGGAACCAAAGTCACTCTTAGAAAACTAGAAGTGGGTGACCTAGAAGGAAAAAATGATAGATAAAGTAAGAGAGAAAATTTAAATTCCTAGTAGTGATGTGAAGGATACTCCACACACTATGCACTGATTTTAAAGTGAAAATTCAACCAAACTTGTTCAAAAGAAATTCATATAAAAAATAGGGTTTCTAATGTTTCTAGAAAAAATAATAAACTAATGTTTTATAAGTAATTATCTTCTTTGATTTCTAAAACCATTTCCAAAGCATGAGGGTTTATCTATTAATAAATTTTAAAGAAAAAATGGACTATAGGACTGTTATCGAGAAATCAAGGTAGAAAAGGATAAGATCAGCAACTAAAAAACAAAGTAAATGAAAATATGATTTTCATTAATGTAAACTAGTAGGGGAACTAAATAAGGGAACATTAAAAAAAATATTTACATGAAAATATTTTTGAATAATATAAAGCATCATTGGTAATCCCTTTGTATAAAGGGTTAATAGTGACATAGGGTCCTCATAATCTTAACGATCAATCTTGATTATGATGGTTATTCTTTTTATAGAGCTAAAAAATCCCCATCATTATAGTTTAGTTAGTGTTTTTTCATTATCTTGTTAGGCAGGGTAGGTCATGCCTATCATAGTTTTCCAAGTATGATAACCTAGATACCCAGGATTCCCAGGCGACATGTCTATAATGGGAAAAACAGGGTAGGTGAAATTAAAAAAACACGGTTTCAATCTTAAAACGCTAATAAAATGGTATAAAAAACTCCTCACCTCCCTAAACTACTAATGTGAAACCCCCATTCCTTCAAATAATAATATCATTCAAAATCATATAAAATTTTACTTTGACAACAAAATAATTTATGAGATTACATTGGAGTAGACTTCGCATTTGGAAATATTTTAGAAATTTCCAATCCTCCAATATAATTTTGGAAATAAAAAATGATCATTTGGAAAACCACATTGAACCATTAAGATGCTTTGTATTAATGAAAAATATTAAAATGTGTTTAAAAAAATAAAATCCATGTTGAATGCTTGAGGAAGAAGCTTAGAAAGAATGTGAGAGGCCAATTTTCAGAACTATAATAATTACATGGCATATCCATATCGTATAATTATGCCAAAAAATTGATCACACTAAGAAATCATTGAATTTGAAATTAAAGAATAAGATATAGGGAATCTACCATGAAACAAGATTCTTTTGACAAAAACCACTCACATCCACCCTTTTAAGCATACACATATATATACATATTCATATATATATAAGAACACCTACCCCCATTATACATATACATATTAATATAAGTAAAAATGTATAATGGGGTCCTTATATATATGTATTTATTTTCATATACATGTATGTTTCCTTCAATGAGTCACAAGGCAACCTAATGAAAAATAAACCATGATATATATATATGTATGTATAAAACCCTTTTCCAAGGTATATGTTCATATATATATATATATATGGTAATATATAAAAAGTTGGTATATATATACACACACACATACCTATAGTTGTATATGTGTGTAGGTCACATCCAAGGATCCACAAGGCATATTTGTCTCCATTGATAGTTCACAACAACATTCAATAGAACCAAGTAACACTGGAAAATTATAAAAAATTAAAAAGTTATAAAATCCTTTAATTAAATTAGACCAAATAATTGGATCAGAACGAAGCCAATCTAAAACATATGATGAAACATTTTCCTTCAATGAATGGGTCTATAACCGAGTGTATCAAAGCCCCATGTACTCTAGAAATAAATAATAAAAAAATCAAATACGCAAAATTAGGATAGGGTTTGGCCCTAGTGAAAACACTAGATAGAAGAAAATAAAACTAAATGAAAAAAAATAAAGAGGAGTAAAAGAGAATGAGCTTACCATAAGTGAATGCACCTAAAATTAGGAGGAAAATTTGGAAACCCAAGAGAGATGGAGAAGATATGTCATGTAGCTAGAAGAGAGGATAGGGATGGGTTATATGAGAGGGGAGGGGAATGGGGGGAGGATTTTTCCAACATGTGGGGAGGGGGTATGGGTATATAATATTTTTATTTTATATATTATTATTACTATTAATTTTATTTTTTTCGACCTCATATAGTCTGTCCCCACGGTTGGAAAAATCATTCGCCAGCTGTGTAGTCTAATTTGTTCCCCTAGACACCTCACATTGGAAGAATCGATAAAGTAAACCATGTGTTGGTCATGTGGGTAGCTCGGATAAAAATTATATAATCCCACACATGATCTGCATAGAGTATCAAATAACCTTATGAAAACTGTACACCTCAACTAAAAACTGAAAAATTAAGAAATCACTAATTAAAATTCCGCCAATGAATTATAGTCAAAGAAAGCCTAAAATTTCAAAAATGTTTTTTTATAAAATATATATAAATTATAAATAAAATAAGTTATATTAAAAATACCCAATACCGTATTACAAATAATCAAAAATAGTTTTCACCGAAAAGAAAATTTATTCCTTAAAGGAAGAAGGAACCACGGGAGAAAACAAGGGAAAATATGTGTTGATACAGGTTTTCATCTAGAAATATTTCATAGTTATCCAAAATAAAATTATTAGATATAAAAAATTTCAAATTAAAATCCTAGTAAACAAATACCCTAAAATTAAGGGGACGATCTTTAGACAAACCTACATGTAAATTTTATCCTTTGAATGTTGAGATTGAAATCCACCGAAATCAAACCAATGAGACCTGGAAAAGGGATCACCCCACATTGGCACAAAAAATACCAAAAAACTAGTAACCCTTACACTTATGGTATGAACCATAAGTAGGGAATACCATTATGGAATAATTATTAGGGTAGAAGTTGAAATATGGGTAATTTGTAAGATAATAAAAACTTAACTTGGATGATAACACACCAAAATGGGAGAAGAATAAGAAAATGGAGGCTATACTGAGGGAGGGGGGTATGAATAAGAGTTACCTAGCCAGGGGGTTGTGTCACGTGGGGATGGGGATATGATAGAGGTATGGGAATCTAATTAAGGTTTTGTTTTTTTATTAATATTAATATTGAAATTATTGAAATTATTTTATTTTTTAATCCAAAATGGATTCAAATTGTTTTGGGGAATGACTTACCAAACTATACACCAACCATGAACCATTTACATGGCATACTATCCACCCTCACTAGTTGGTCCTAAAGTATAATAAAACCATTACTGACCATTTGAGGTTTCAATGTAAAGGTGGAGGACTCACCCACACATTTTTTTTCATATTTTGGCCAACTGTGTTGCCAAACTGTGCCACATAGAGAATGGTCAAAAATAAATTTAAAACGTTTCCCCCAATAAAGGACTCAAACATGTGAAAAAATATAATTAAAATTATATTATAATATATTTATTTAATAAATGATGGGGTGTAAAAATTATATCCATAATGATACATTCTACACCCAAAATACATGATACTGATAAAGGGAGATGAACTAAAGAAACATTTATTGGTAAAAGGAACCACTCAAATAATTTCAAACTACTCCATCTATCAAAAGGACATATGAATATTCAACTATATATAAATTTACACATCAAACTCAATAAAAATGTAAAAATACCAAACAATCACAATGTATTTCCACACTATTTCAAAATTTCACTAGAATAATATATTGACAAGGAAGTGATACTCTTTGAGAACCACTAAAAAACCGCATCCCATGAAAACATCATCCAAAACCCATCGTAAAAACAAAAATTATTCAATGTATAATCCCTTGGATAAAAATATGAACATAAATGGAATAAGAAATTGATATAAATTAGAGAAATAAAAGTAACTCATGATCTTCATCCAACCATTCTCAAATAAGAACAAAACCTTAAGATAACAATGATGATTTCCTAAATAATGGACCACCAAAACATTCATCCCCAAAATGTTAAGTATGGGTGAAGGGGAAATCTGTATAAATCATGAACATGTATCCTTAATGATGAAATGAACTCTTAATTTATTTCAAAGATAAAAATAAAATATAGAACTATAATCCAAACCACCATACTTGAAATCCAATAACATTAAAACTAACCGCATCATAAGAACAAACTGTAATAGTGTTGAATTAATCTTTGTCAATTGGAGAATACACTAAGATATTTCCATGTATAGTAAATAAAAATAACACATCACCACAACCCTAATGACATAAAACCCGCAAGAAGAAAATCCATACCAACAATTAAAAAAATAACCCCAATACATCTCATTAACCACGAGCAATCAAATAGGGGCCTAGAGAAGCGCACCTAAGAATGGGCTACCTAAAGTAATCAAACTATTCGGAATAAAAAATACACAATATCAATTTCTTGAAAACATTCGATGAATTTTTGAAAAGAATATGAAAACAGAACAAAAATAATTAATAAGATAATACTGAACTCATCATAATAAGGAAAGGAAATAAAACCTTTCTAAACAAACAAAAATACCAACATTAAAATCTGGGACTCTTTAGAAAATCTTTTTTTTATTAAAAATATACTTTTGTGACCCTTTAATAAAATTGAATCTTAATTTAATACACCAAAAATTAATTCAAATTAAAAAATATAAAATATAGAATGCAAGTCATAATGGCATATGAAATAAATCACAAAAAAATGGAACCAAACATGAGTGTATTATTAAAATAGTTCCATAAATATAAGTGCATAAAAGAGGGAAATGCCAAATTTTCAGAGGCCCAAGATTTTCATACATATATATTACATATTTTAGATGAATATTCATTAAATTACACAAACAAACTCACTTTAGGATTATAATGTTTTAGTTTCTTTTCAGAGTAGGTAAAAATATTTATATTTTGTGCAATATCATCCATGTTTGTCATAAAGATCTTCTAATATAGTATACATCAAAGAAATACCATATAAAAAAAATTTACTTCTCAAACTTAGGAAAGAAAACATAATAAAGGCTGATATTAGATGTTTAGTAATGGGGAACAATATATATATCAAATATAATATGAGCATAACAATTCAATAACTTACCCTATATATCATAGATCCTAAACATGAATTATTAAATAAATTATGGAAGCCAATAAGACATGAATCGTAGTGGGATCAAGGATAATTATCCATTATATAATAAAAAGTATATAAGGAACATATTTTGGGAATAAATATAAGTATAGAAAATAATTTCCTTAGTAGTGAATTCTCATTTGCAGATCAATAATAGTGAAATAGGTTCACTCCATAAACCATCGTAGTCATCAATTATCACTCCCAATACCATCATAGTGGATATAGTTCCATACTAAAAACGGTTTACTCATAATTATAGTACTATTTATCTGATGAGATATCAATATTTACCCAATTAATTATATGGAAATATAGTTCCCACCCATCATGGTCATAATGAAACCACCATCTTTGGTTATAACATAACCACCATAACATAATGTGATTCATACATATGTGTTTCCAAATAACATAAAACATTCATCATATCATATCCCTTGAAAATAAATATGTTTTATAACAAATTAAAAATAACATAACATATTGAAAAGAAACTGTCCTCATAATCATTTCATCATAACGTAACCCATGGGAAAAGAATCTGGTTTCATATATTTTTTTATAGAATTACCCATGGAATAGAAATGGGTTTAATAAAAATATTTTCATCATAAATATACGACATTCAAATAAAGAATAATAATGGCTTCGTTTTATCAAATCTCCCTTAAATCATTGTTTACATCAATGTATGCCATATTTGTTAGGAAATAATTTTGGAAGATTACTTGAGAAAATTTGTGAGGGAAAAATTAATTCTACTATAATTTTTTTTTAAAACATAAAAATATTTAAAATACATTTTCATTAAAAAAATTGAAAGCATATAAAGTTATATTTAAAAAAATGGTTATCACTATATGAAATTCCTTTCATACCTTACATATTAAAACAAATATCCCATTCACATTTTTAATACAAGATAAATGAGCATTGTTTGGAAAATGAAATAATGATTCCTTTCAAAACATTTTTTAAAAATTAATACAAGTGTAAAAATTTATTTAATTAAACATTTTTATAACTTTAAAAAAGATCTATTTTTTAGTAAACATATTTTTGAAATATAATCGGCTTTCGACTGATGAGTGAAATAAGAATGATTTAAAAAAAATCATCTTTAATTCTTGAGTACATAAAGAGAGAAAAATGAATTAAAATGTGTATTATCTATAATTAACCAATGGCGAAGAAAATATACGATTTTATTGAGATATACATCATAATATTTCATCATTTTAAGAATAACCAATATTAATCCAAATAAATTATGGGATTTTAACATAAAACCATTACCATCTGGGAAACATTGAATCACACAGACCATGAAATAATTACATTAACTGATGAATAAAATATCACAAGATGAGATAAATTAAATATACTACATGCTAGTAGGGATTTATATATATCTCATAAATTAATATAGGTGAATAACATAACATATGTCTCTAAGAATGGAAATGGAGAAAAAAATTTCTTACCACTTGTATCAAATTCCTTTATACATGTTCAAACATCAGGTATAAAAAATATGTGTTTATTGTAAAAATATTAAAGAACCATAAATATATATATATATATATATCATACAATAGATGATTTAATTTTAACTTTTTATTACATCTTTATTAATAATTAGAAGTCTCAAGAGGTAGTCAAACCTACTTCTAAATGATTCTACTAAAAATAATTCCAACAAAAGAGGAGTTTAATGGTGAGATTACATAGATGAGTGTACACATCACTGTGGACATCAACCTCAACAAAATCTCTAGAAAAACTAGGTGTCATAAATAACCAAATCTAGTTGGACTCGTTAATATCTATATGGTAAAGGGCATTAATAACCTGTTTTTCACTCTATAAAAATTTGTCACAAAAATACATAGATGGTCCATAATTCTAACACAATCAATCTGGGATGATAAAGTCCCCCATGGGACATTTCCTGAGAAACTGATAATAATATCAACCACAAGAGTTGAGTCATCTTCCATCCATAAATCCCTCCATCCATGATAGACAACATACCCGACAACCGAAAGCATGGACCATAACTTTGCTTCAATCGCAATTCCACTCCCAATGAAGTGATAAAAGTAGCCTTTGAAGAAGGACCTATTAGAGTGGATAATACCACCACAACCTATGGGTCCCGGTGCACCTGATGAAACCCCATCAATGATTATTTTCAGACACTATGATATTAGAGGTATCCACCAAATGTACATAGCCATCAACGACCTATTGAACATACGATATACACAAATGGTTTGTAGGATCAATATATCCAAAACATCATTGTGCATAACACCAGTGTAGATCCTCACCGCATCCATAATACCATGATCACCTCTACGATTCCATCCTAAATTTTCATTGAGTGATTCTCAAAATGAATTGAGTTCTTGATATGACATATAAAGGAGATTAATGTTTCTATAGTATAAATCATGATATCCTTCACTTGTGTGTTACCACTAGCCCCGCGTCTATAGTCCATAAGCTATTCAAGATTTCCAAAATTTAAATGAGAGATGATGATGTCAGGAACACATTTCCACAATTTTAATGAAATTCTACTGGTAAAAATTAGATGGAGAAATGTTTCATCTATAGCAAGACACATGTAACAAGAGGTGGCCAAAAAATCCCTCTTTGTTGAAGAAATAATTAGAAAGGAAACAAGTATTTCTATATTCTCCATAGAATCTAGAATATGGAAGGTGGGATAAATATAATTTTGAAAGTTAACAACCAAGATGGAACCGGCAAAGATCCATCACAAATGTAATTATAATACTACTTTGTGCTAAACACTATATTCAGGATGGGAAAATAGATAATAATTTCTATATCAAAGTAAGTAGTCTATCTCATATTTTATAGGACTAAGGAGTAACCCATAAGAAGAAGAATTAGTGTGATGTTTAGAAATATAAAAATTATTCATTGAGGGAGTAATATCCATGTCATTAATGAATAATATTGATAACCACACACTCCTCCAATAATTAAAATAGGATTACTTATAAACCATCCATTTTTAGGAATGAAAAAGTACACTATAGGAATGTTTAATGGTGGTATATGTTGAGGATGTGATATAAATAAATACCAATTAATCAATTTATTCCTAAATCTGGTTCAAATATTTTCTAGTGAAAAATAATTCAATTAACAGATATTCCAGGTGAATTTTCTGATTACGAAATCATTGAAGAGCATCTGGTCTCTAATTCCCTTGCCACCCATGTCAACTGGATTTATACAATCACTCTAGGAAACTATAATAAGCTTTCTCTCATGAATTGAACCAATCCAAATGATTTTTGGAATAAATTTTTTTAACTTCATATGAATATCTCTTAGAAATCTATATAATGAGAATACATAGGCACACATAAAAGTGATCAAATTTTTGATAAGGAAAACTCGCCCTTTCTGAGACATAGATTTACCACTCTAGGATTACATTTGATTTATAATTTTGAGATATATGGTTTCCAAGAATAAGTTTTTAATTTTTTCCCTAAAGAAAGGTACTCCAAGGTATGTAAAACAAAATGATCCTTTATTTCCCCAAGATTAATTGACACTTTCTTTTGTTTGGATAAAACAAACCCATCCTAATAAAACACAGAGGATTTCCCCTAATTGATAACGTGACCAGAAACCTATTCATAGTGTTCAAACGAACATTTTATATAGCGGATAGTGTTTTTACTGGCCTTCCCAAAAAAATAATAATATCATACTCATAAAAGAGTTTTGAGGGTGAAAAAACAGCTCTTCCAACTTTCAACCTGTTTATTAATAATTATTTGTTAAATTCATGTTCTGGGCAACAACAAATTCATCTTCTATGTGTGTTTTGATTAGTTATTTTTTGGTCATATTACTTTTACCAGGGTTTTATAATCTATAGAATATTTACCATGATATAAATACATATATACTCATTATTTATGTATTTTGAGTAATATATAAAATTTAGAGATTGAAAATGAAATACATGGTTCTTGGAGATTATTGGACATATGTATGCATAAATGTTGTCTCTGTTGAAAAAAAAATCCTCAATGAGTTTTATCTGTTTTTTCGGTTATACTTGTTTTTTAGAAAAATATAGTTGACCATAAATTAGTATGGTTTGTGTTTCTGAAGCAGGTTTTTAATGTGGTCTAGTTTCCTATTTTTTCTAAATTTGTGGGCCTCAAAATCATGAGTTTGTTATTTTGGAAAAGGAAGGTTCAATGAGAAAGATTCCACTGAATTCAGTTTGTGGACCAAAAAGTATAGTTTGTGGAATGAAAAGGAGGAACACACATTGGTGATGGAAAATTAGAAAAGTCATGATTTTTTAATAGTATCACAATGCAGACCGCAAAGGATGCTAGACAGACTGTGAATGAATAATAGTTCACAGAAGGAATGGATTCCGTGGGAGTATTAAACCTCATGGGATATTTAGAAAATTTCAAAATTAGGTGGTGATTTATGGATCCAATAGAGGATTTTTCTCGAAATAAATTGACTACCACAAAAGAAGAATGGTGCTATGCAGACTGCATAGAAATACAATGTGATGTTTGTACAACATCAAAATTTGGGGTTAATAAAATTATCATTTTTTTGATATATTTGCCTATATAAACACCCCTAATCAGATTATTAAAGAGAGTAAAATTCATAGAGAATATAATCACTCCAGGATGAATTCAGTGATGTCTGATGTTATCTGTGAGGAATAATTTCACAAAGGAGAATTGTATTGTGGGAGAAAAAATTTGAGAAATAGAGATTACACAAATACAGTTGATATACGGGATTGAGGGGTAATATAACATGTAGAGAAAAATAAATTATTTGAAGTGGACAAATTATTTAGAAGATGAAGTAGTCAGTGGAAGTGGAGGTGGTCGGCAAAAGGAGATGCAGTTCGTAGAAGTGAAGGTGGTCCATAGAAGAATATTCTGTCTACGAATTAGGGATGATCCATGAAATATAGAAGGTGGTCCATGAAGCACTCATACCATGAAGTGTAAGGTAGTTCCCAGAGGAATAAAGAAAATTTTTAAGGGACTTAGGAAGATCATTTAATTAATTTCCGAAAACTAACAGTTTTCTGAAAAGTGGATTTACATCTACAGGTGAAAACAAGACTTCAACAATGCAACAACCTACATTTGAGGATCGGTGTGGTCCTAAAAATTAAGTGACCTTCAAGTCCATAAATTGGGATTGGATCATTCCTTTAGTTGTGAGAAAAGGAAGAGTAATATGGTGATCCTTTACATGGGTAGAGAGCCATAGAAAGATACATAGGGAGTGACACTTGGGAAAGTAGCGAGATGATGATAATCCTTTTAAATGTAGTTATCCTAGTCATATAAGAAATATAACATTAACATTGTATTTTGGTAGTGAGCCTTAGTAGATTTGTTAATGAAAATATCTTCGTAGTATGATCCATGGACATATCCTGGTGTGGGTAAACAAAAGTAAAATTACTATGTATCATGCATTATTTTAATTATGTTTATAAATTGAAAAGGGAATGAGAGAGAAGATTGTTTTGTTTAACATCTATATAAGATATGAATGGGAAATTGTTTTAATTTTTAATACCATAATTCAACCCTCCATGATTATTTAACCTAATTAGGGGAAACATTTCTATTTTCTTGAAGGATTTAAAGAAAGAAAGACAAATAATATTTTAACAATATCGAATTATTTTATGTTTTATATATCGCATACATTCATTAAAATCAACCGTATTAACTTACAAATAAAGAGTGAATGAATCACAACACTTTGCGAGGCGGTAGTATGCCATTCACAGGTGTGACAGTAGCATATTCCTAAGGAGTGGAACATAAGAATTTATATGTGATATAAAAATTAAAAGAGTATAATACTATCATAAATATCATCTTAATACATTTAATAAATCATTATATTCATCTGTGATATGTGGTGGCAGAAAATGAATAACATTGTTTTCGAGGAAGTAGTCTCCCATAATCATGAATGATGATTTTGTATCGCATTTGATTGAAGTGGAGATTGTTGTAGGTAAAAAACATATCATAAAAATATCATTATATATATTATAATTTGATTATTATATCCATATGACTTAATAATAATTTATGGATCTGGATGAAGAAGAAAAATAAAAATGCTCATTGAATTACCTTACCACTTCATTGGTTAACCTCCTTAGGATTGAGCCGAAATCCCTCCTAGGTAAGATTTCTAACCAAAAATGCTACTATGAAAAGGGAAGGGAATTATTGAAGATATTTAAAAAGGTATTTTGGAATCCTAATGGTTTTTGATGTGTGAAGAGTATTGAAGAATGGGTGGCCTTTTATATGTGAGGTGAGTGGTATACCTGTATTTTTTAGAAAGAGAAAGGAGTACCCACACTTTTCACATTTAGAAAGGTACCAAAAATAGAACATTGTTGATCATTATATATGATAAGGACTAAATATATAAATTAAATTATTTTTAGATATGTTCTGGGTCATTTTTAAGCCATATCATTTTAGTTTATCCCATGGTAAACCCATTTTTACCATAACTGTGGTAACTAATTTTATTTTATTTATTAATTATTATGGTCAAATATTAATTTGGTATAATTAGATAATATAAATTATTCTAAATCTAAATAGTAAATTATTTTTTCAGAATTTATTTAAAACAAGTGGAAAATTTTATTTTAAAATTAAACCCATAGATGCGATGAGAATTGAGTTTTCTAAAGAGAAAATATTCAAAAGATCAATTTTTTTTATAAAAAATAACTATAAAAATGATTAAAATTACTATAATTGGATTTATTTATATATAATTTAATTAATTTTACTTTTAGACCCATTTTAGAAAAATGAACTATATAATTTTTTTAAATGAAAATGCATTTTTCAAGAAAAACCAGTACTTTTAACTAGTCATCTGAAAATTTATCATTTCAGATTAATCCCAAAAATTCACCCAAATCTAATTTTTTAATGATACTTTAAAAAATTAATTTTATATTATTAAATTAATTTATTAAAATTTTAAAAAATTAATTATATTATTATTCATAAAAAACAATAAAAAATATATTTTTTGAGAAAATAGTATTTTCAAAACATATAAAGACATTATCGAAAATTATTAATATTTTGATCAAGATGTTTTATAATATAAATGAATATTATTAATATTTATAATTTGGTTATTTCTATTCATGTGTCCAATTTAGCAGCTAGTTAACGGAGGTCATTTTTAAATAATTATATTAACAGTTTTTGTGGTTCTTTAAAACACAGTGTTGTGTTTAGAACAAGCTATCTATGAAATTTATTTTATTCAAAAAAAATCGTAAAATATTAGGTTGTTATATTATACACCCTTTTAAATAAAATATTCCATGAAATTTGGTCACTCTGTGAAAAATAGTTTAGGATAATTCTTCGTCATCGAATCCTCATGTTCCAACATTGCTTCCAAAAACTGGGGGTTTCTCCATAAAACATTTTGTAGGTGGGTGGAATTGTTTTATTTAACTGTCACTATATGATAGAGAATATGACATGTTTTTTCTCAAATTAAAAATACCCCTCTAGTGTAACTACCTCTCATTTTAGTATATTTTAAGTATAAGGTATGTATTTTATTTTGAAAGATACATGTAACACATCATGAATTTGAGAGAGATGTAGTGTTTCTTTCCAAATAATAAGCTACTGTCCCGATACGATAAAGGATTTCAAGGGAAATAATATACCCAGTTCGTAGTTTTTCCTTATTTCCAAATATCATTACCTTCTTCCATGTAAAAATTCATAGAAAGAAGTTTCGATCAACTTCAAATTTCAGATCACATTGATGACTATTAAAATTACTTTTTTTTCAACATTGTGCCACCCTAAAGTGTTGTTGAATGGTTGAGACCTTATCATACATTTATTATACTATTTTATGTCCTAATAGATTTATATTTGAAACTTAATTCCATTTTATTAGAGATCTACATTTCTTTTTATAGATTAATATAAAAGGATTCATCTAAATGCTTGAGTGAGATCAAATGTTCTATGAAAACAAAACTTGAATAATTTTTTGTTCCCAACCAACATTAAAATCCAAATATAATTATCTCTAAAAATCTTACAGGGCTTGAATTGTTCTCTCATATTGGCCATATTTTTTATGATGATATGTAGAATTTAAACTCAACTATATATGAGGTGCTTTCTTAAGACTTCTCCAGAACAATGATGTAAACCTAGGATCTCAATCAGACATAACTAAATGTGGTAATCAATAAAACCTTACCACTTCCTCAATTCATATACTAGAAAGAGGAGACAATGTGAAATATTCTATGATTGTGATTAAGTGTGATTACATTTTATGATGATCAAATATAAACCATATAATATTGTTCCATATAGACATTTTTGGGAGTTTGAGGAAAAAATACATGGTTATGTTTTACCATTTACAACATGGTATGAGTAATGGATGTAACATCCCCTTATAACTTTGTTTCTAAAACTTATAATTTTGAAATAATAAGCAATGAGATAAAGACTCTATTTTATATCTCTTAATTCCATTCCAACAAAAATATTTTTCCAAATCTTGATACATATTTATACTTCTAGGATGAATAGATAATGAATAAATATGTGGTTCTTAAGAGAAATCCTTAAGATCTGGTATGAAAAAATACATGAAATGTTAGTAAACCTTATCATTTTATAATGATCAAGGTTAAGTAAAGGAAAATATTCATTTTTATTGATGGATGAAAATTCAATTGAGAAAGATAAATTTTCTCCTCTTCCATCAGGATTTCCAGATCCATCATTTTACAATCCATAAATGTTGGAGATTTTTTATCCTTACCATGGAAAAACTATCATGATCCTTTTGTATCATAGAATCAACAGACTTGTTTTTTTCTAGGGTGGTAATGTATTGAGCTTTCATAATCTTTTATCATCTCTAAGAATATTATCAAGTTCTTATTCAACTCCTATGTAAATATATAATTTGAAAATTTTAATGGTATATATGTCATACTTTTCCCAGTAAAGACAATGACTCCAAATCATTAATGAAAAAATTAATACAAGTAAATCCAAATAATGAGTTGCGTAATTTTTCTCATGAACCTTGAATTTTCCAGAGGCATTAGATATAACCATGGAATTATGCATAAAAACACATATGAAAACCTTCTTGGATGCATCACAATAGATTATAAACCTATTTCACTGCATGTAAAATTAATTATAGGTACGATGACTAATCTTCTTAGTAGTTCATTGAAATTTTCCTCACATTCATATATACAAAGGAAATTGGATCCCATCCAATTTAACGGGGTGAGTGATTTTGATAATCAATATAAATTTTCCAAAAAACATTGATAATTTGTAGATTAACCAAGAAAATAAGGATCTTATTTCCATGGTTAGTTTGGGATAATATTCAATATCCTTTATCATTGATGGATCTTCCAAATATAACCTCTATAGAGTTTATATGAATTCAAAATGAAACAATGTTTCACCAAAATTTATATTTCATAAATTGTTCATATATTTTCTCCTTCCTTAGGGTCATTACTAAAGTTATCAAGTGATCTTCATTTTCATATTTCCTCTTTAAATATTTAAGAATATAATATTTTAATAAAAAAAATGATCAATGTAATATTTAAAGACTCTATTCAATAAATCCACAAATATTGAAGTGAAATTTGTAATTCCAAATGACATCACTTTATATTTATAGTTTCAATACTTTGCACAGAATGTTGTCTTTGTAATATCCTCCATCTTTACCGAAAGTTGATGATATCCTAAAGTAATAAAAATCTTGGAAAAGTATTAATCTCCATACAATTGATCAAATACGTCATCAATATGTGTTAGAAGATACTTATACTTGATTGTGATGTTGTTCATATCTTGATGATCTATAAATGGGTTCATTGTTCAATTTTTTTAAATATAAATTACATGTTCACCCCATGGTGACATAATTGGCTGAATGAATCTATTTTAAAGAATCTTATAGAGTTTCTTCTTTAATATTTGAAACTTAGTCGAGCCTCTTCTATAAAAGGTATTTGAAATTGGTGTGGCACCAGGAATGAGATCAATAAAAAAGTCAAATTCACAATTCAATAGAGGATAAGAAAAATATCCCAGGAATACATCAACAAATTCCTGCACAATAGGCATATCATTGATATAATGTTTTCCCCCAACCGTCTGTTATAAACATCCCCACTGAATAAAAATCTAGACACATACTATAAATGTTATCTCCAATAGAAGTTCATACTTATCATCACATTGATAAAAATTCAATAAATGGTTTTGAATATCAAATGTTAATTCCTTTTCTCAATAATTTTTATGTAATTTATATTGATAACTCTCTTACATTTCTATGATAACATAAAATTCATCGAGATGAAGAATTAAAAAATTTAATGGAAAAAATCCCCTCAAACGTCAATGGGAGAGGAATCATATACTTAATATTCAGTAATTTTATTGTTAGGTATTTTCAATACTAAATCTACATCTAATCATTTGGGTGTAATCTTGATAACCATAAAAAAATTATTTAAATGTGGAAGAATTCGTATATCCAGATACAAATAAGATATTAGTAGTTCTAGAGTGGATAATAAGTGTACCTTTCCCCATGTCGTTATCACACCACTCATCAAAAATAGTGATTACATGAGATTTCACATTGTCCCTTAGCTTAAGAGATTTTGACGTTAATTCTCATCAATATACATAAAATTTGGGTACAATATTGAATAGATCTCATACTCCTTACAATTGAAGAACTTGAGTGTGGGTGGTGCATTATGTGTAGCTTTCTGTCTATTTTCATCATGAGTTAACTTATTCCTAACACTTTGAAAATATATTTCTTTATAAAAACCCTTCACAAACCCAAATCATTTACATGTACCATTAATAAAATATTCCCCATGATTCCATGAACTCCTTGATCATAATGGTAAGATCATATTCTTCTTATCATGGTTTTAGAGTTTCCTTTGAAGGATTTCTTCCTTTTATTGTCAAAACCATGATATTAGTGGGTAACTCCAATATCTATTACCATCGTGAGATCATATAAAATGATTGAATCATAGATAATAATTCCCCCTATGACTAAAACCCTTAAGATATTTGGTTTTAAGAAACTATTTAATTTATTAACCTTACTTTCAGGTTGGGTGATAATTCCAAAAGTATACATATAATGTCTTATAAAAATTTCTTCTTAGGATCAACAGATTGATAACTATTCTATATAATATCACAAAATTCCTTCCCCAATTTTTTATGAAGGATATTAGTTAAGTAATTATTGAAAAATAATCTCTTATTCTCACCACACTCCATTTATGTAGTTCCATAATGTTTCTTTGTATTCATGATAAGACTTTACATTTGATTTTTTTATTACTTAATGATAGATATCCAAAATAGAAATTTTAGAGTATGAAACATGGACAACAAAAAATATATTTTTAGTGGTACTGATATTATTTTAATAAATATTGGATCATATGATTCTCAAAAATAATGTGTAAATTTCTTAATTATGTACTAAACCGAATGTTTTTCCCTCCTCTCATTTGAAACTTTATCATGATTCCTAGCTTGATATTTTTTTGAGCATTATAATAATAATTTTCATTCTATATCTCATAATGTTTTCATAATACGAGGTAAAATAATTTTACTTTTTATCACACTGAACAATCACATGATTCATTTAGGTTCCAACCATTGACTAAAACCGAAAGGAAATGTTTAAGAATCTATATTCATAGCGGGTAACCAAAAAATCAAGAAAAATAAATTATAGGATATATAAACCATTTGATATTATTTTTATTACATGAAACTATATATTTATCGTTTCCCATTAAAATTAACCATATATTTAAATCCTTAATGATGGTTCATATAGAGTACGTGAATTTCTATAGCATGCCCCCGTGGAGTGTCAAACTAGGTGTACTATAAGGACCGTTGTACTGAATTAGGCGATGATCGTGTCTAGATCAATGTGCCCATCTTGGAGTTATTACCTCTAGGTATCTCTATGCTAGAGACACATAAACCTATAGTATTAGAATTGGGATTTAATTTTATGTAAACCTCCTGATCTATCCTTAAAAAAAATTCAGGACACTTTCCAAATAATTTATCCTTAGGCTTATCCTCATGAATATCCTTAGACATATCCTTAGAGTTCTCAATAAATTATTCATATTATAGATTTTAGTGCTTAGATAAACATATCTTTTGTACCACATGTAAGAAACAAATATTTTGATACATCTATGTTTTATCATTTAGATGAATGTTCATTTCATTACAAAAAGACAGGAATGAGAATCGTAATGGTTTAGTGCCTTTATAGACTAGGTACAAAAATATCTAATTACGTGAATCGTAATGGTTTAGTGCCTTTAATCAATGTTCATTTCATTACAAAAAGACAGGAATCAGATGTCCTGTAAGAGTAAAAAATGGAGATATCAATTTAAAATGAGCATATGGATATATGAACATGAGAATAACATTTAATAAACATAGTCTTCATATCATAGATCATAAATATGAGTCCTATAATAAATATTAGAATTTAATACAACATGAATCATAAAGGGATACACGAACACGAGCTTTGATAGCATAACGATAGCATAAGAAATAGATTTATGGCATACACATTATCATGTAAAATCAGTTCATTAGTAGTCAAGGATCATTCAAAAAACTATAATTGTTGAATGTGTTTACTCCACAAACCATAAAATTAGTCAATGTTCTCTCCCAAAACTATCATAGTTGATAGATTCCCTTACTAAATTACGTTTACTCCCTATTCAAGTCATGTTTATCACAAGAGATATCAATATTTACCCATTGAATTATATAGAGATAAAGGTCCCACCCATCTTGGTAATAACGTGACCACCATCCTTGGTCAAAATGTTACCACTCTAATATAATGTAAAATCATAAATATTTGTTCCATAAGATAATAATAAATTCATCATATTAGAACCGATGATAAGAAATGGGTTTCATAAATATTTCATCATAAAATAACCAATAGTCTGAAATAGGTTTCATAATCATTCATAATTTCATTATAGAATATCCCATGGACAAAGAAGTGGGGTTCATAAAAAATTTATTCTTATAAAACCCATAGAAGAGAAAAACATTTCATAAAAATATTTTAATTCTATACATAAATAGTTAAAATTAATAATTAGAGTGGTTTTCTAGGATCATATCCCCAGTAAATTGTATGTTACCTAAAATTATTTCTTATCATGTGGAAAATTAATTTTAATGATAATAATGAACATTTATAGTGGGAATTAGCATTTACAATTTGGAGAATACAATTTAAAACATAAAACATTTTCAGTATAAATTTCATCGAAAATATCATTAAAAATATTATAGGAATGTTCAATGAAAAAAATCATAATGTGAGTGGTAAATTATTTTCATTCTATACACATTTATAAAATATTCCTTTCATGTTTACTGTAAAATCCAAAGGATTATTGTTTTGAAAATGACATGTATATTACATTCAAAAAAACTGGTAAAAATTAAAACATGGTGTAGACGCCGGAAAAGTCCGTTGTTCCCAAACGAAGCTCCGGATGCGGAAAGCGAAGTGATATTTGGAGTCGGAAGAACGTTTCGGAGGGCCCGGAGGCCTTGCGCGGAATTTCAGAGGCCCGCGCGCAAAGGTGATGTTCCGCGCGCAAACCCCCCGGGATGCGCGCAAGACGCCGGTCCGGCGCGTAATTTTGCGCGCCGCGGGTCCGCGCGACTCCCTTGCGCGCCGCGCCCGATTCCGCGCCCGCGAGGAGAATTTCGCGCTCGCACCTTGGATTCCGCGCCCGGGGTTGCCTATAAATACAAGGCGACCCCCAACGTTTCAAAGGTTGCTGGAAGTCGAAACGTCTCTCGTGCGCGCAATTCAACCCCTTCCGCGCGCAATGACGAACTTCAGGTAACCTCCTTTCTTTCGCGCAAGAAAGCCTCGGGGTCCGCCTTCGCGCGCAATCCCCGCTGGCTCCTTTCATTTGAATAAAAACTCACCCTAAGGCCGTTGCGCGCAAAAGAACCCGCTTGCGCGCAATTGCCCCCGGGGTGCGCGCAATCCGGCCTGATTGCGCGCACCCCCCCCTTCTTTCAAGTGGTCATTCATTAGAGAATGAGCCGTTGCCCCGCGCGCTATCCGAAGCCCGGTGTGAGCATTCTCAAGCATCCGCGCGCAAGGCGCTGGCCCAATTGCGCGCCAGCCGCCCCGATTGCGCGCCGACCCGCAGTATTGCGCGCAAAGCTTCCTTTTTGCGCGCAATCTGCCAGGGTCGCCCCCTCGACCCCCTGAGGGCACCTTCCTGCGTGGCGCCCGATGCTCCTCATCCTGGGTGCCCGCACCGTGCGTTGTCTTCCCGTGCGGCCCTCCAGGTTCGTGCGAAGTGACATGCACCCATCGTCCGGCAACCTATGCCCAGCATGACGTTAAACTGCACATTCGTCCGGCAACCTATGCCCAGCATGACGTTAAACTGCGCATTCGTCCCGCATGACGTTAAACTGCGCATACGTCCAAGCTGCACGACGTTAAACTGCCTAGCCCCCATCGTCCGCGCTGCAAGACGTTAAACTGCCAAGTGCTTCGTCCTCAACACATGACGTTAAACTGTACTTCGTCCAGCAAGACGTTAAACCGTCTGCTTCGTCCTCAACACACGACGTTAAACTGTACTTCGTCCGGCAAGACGTTAAACCGTCCGCTTCATCCGATCCCGTGCTCTGCACGCAGGATCTCCCCCGGTTTGGATGTGGCCCCCACCCGCTCGTCTCTGCAGGGATGTCGGGATTGTCCCGCTTTCGGGGCGATTTAATGGGAGTGGCTTTTCCCTACGGGGGCAGGGTATTACAAACCCCTAGTTTCTCGTGGGAGGCTGCACATGTGTATCTCCATTGCGCCTCCCCACGGCCGAAGCCAGTAGAGGGTATGACTGGGATCGAGGTGTCTTCTGCTTTCGGTCTAAGTCCCTTCCAACTGAGTTTTGCCGCAACCGGGCTGCCTCAAGTGCGTAAGTCATGACAGAATGAACTACGTGGACTTTGATCCCTGTCTTCTATACAGGGTACGTAGGAAGCCTCCCTGAGGTCCAAGCCCACCACTTGGTCGTCCCGGTCGTATTTACGTCGGTTCGTCCATCAGTGGACCCCTCCAGGGTTCACGCTTGCGTTGATTCACCTATGAATCCGCCCCTGTGGGAGACTGCCCGTGTGTATCTCCACTGTGCCTCCCCACAGCCCCTTTTCCCATTTCTCCTTTTATCGTCCAGCATGACGTGAAACTGTGATCCACCCGGCCGTTCCATCCCCCTCTGTGCGAGGTGGTTCGGTTCAATCCTCCGCCCGGCGGCCTCGACCTCTTCGTGAGTCGGCTTGCCGACGTCCAGCATGACGTTAAACTGTATACCCAAACTACGTTGACTTTGATCCCTGTCTTCTATACAGGGTACGTAGGAAGCCCCTCTGGGGTCCAAGCTCTTCACTCCATCATCCATCCTGATCCTTACCCGGGCCGCCACATCCCGGTGGGGTCATGCCACTTCACTCCACTCCACGTTACTTGGGAAGCCGCCCATGTGCTGGCCCCAGCGTCGGAGGTTCCCCGCAAGGGGTTCTGTCATCTGATCCACTTTTCGTGTTGATCGGTCCGATGCCGTCCCCGCTGGACGTTAAACTCGCGGCATACCCTGTGTTAAACACGGGAAGCTGAGGAAAACCTCAGGTGACACAGTTCCCCGCACCTAGTACGGGATGCCTCAGGCCATCATGCCTTCGAGAAGCCCTATTAGGGACGGAAGACAGATGTGCAGAGCCGCAGTGTTACGACACGCCCCCAGCACCCAGAGCCACCCGGCCTTCTCACCGCAGGTTGCCGCCCCGCCCAGACTCCTTGGAACGTCCGGGCGGAAGCAGCGTAATTAACCGGTGTCCATGAAGATATGGCGCCGGGAACGAGATTCACGAACATTCTTAAGTCTATGAGGGAGACCCGGATTAGGCGACGAGTTCCGAGGAGACGTCCAAGGAAGGAGGAGCCGACATCCCATCATCCCGGTTTCGATCAAGGAGCAGACGCCCCTGAATAAGGGATGGATGCCGCCCGCCCTTGGAAAGCGGGACTGCGGGACCACAAGCCGCGCGCCCATCCACTCGGGTTGACGGGTGCACGCGCGAACGCGTCCTGGCGGAACAGCGTAACCCGACGCACATCCGCACCGAAACAGAAAAATGGTGAACCCGACGTGAATCTCTTCTCCTCGATACGAAGACCGATGGCTTTCAGAGGTGTTGGAAGACCGGCATGTTGCCCGGCCAAGCATTCAGTCTTACCCGCCAGGGGCTGGGGAAGTGAAATCGGGCACTCCGTCTCGCAACGTCGAGGGCCTGGGTTCCCCCCACGGAAGGCGTCGTGGCGCTAATGGTTGGTTGTCGATTCCTTTTTCCTGTCAGTGTTAATGGGTCATTCTCCCTGCTTTCAGAAATCAGGCCGCCCGATCCAGTGCCCGATCGCCACCCGCCCACTGGCGCAGGGACAGGGGAAACACCGACGCGGCTACTCCGCGCGGTCCCGCCCGTTCCGCAGCCGTCCCAGCAGCTGCAATTGCGGGACGACCACGCCCTCTCTCCCCCTCGGAGGTCATCCAGAGAAGGGTGATCAACACCCTGGTGCGGAGATACGAGGAAGAGGGAGTCATCCCCACTAGGGAAATGGCTCTCCTAGACCTTGAGGAGGCTGCGCCTCGCCACCACCGCCGCCCCCGAGGGCCGCGCAGGGAGGCACCGCCGCCTACCTCAACGTCCAACCGCTTCGGGAGCTTATCCCCGGAGCGCTCTGACAGTTCCCTTCCCTACGCGGATGAGGTGGAAGAGGCCCGGGATCACCCTATCCGGGATTCGCTCCAGGGATCTTCGGTAAGGACTCCCGCCAGGCCACGGCGACACCGCCGCCAGGCCTCTCCAGTCGAAGAGCGGGCTCTCCACCTGCCCGCGCCGCTCATCCCGACTCGTCTGTCTCGACGCCAACGTCGGGCACGAGCGGAAGAGGATGCCCACCTTGGGGCTCTAGCGACAGCGGCCGCATTGGCCCAAGCCACTGCTGGCTCCAGTCGCCAGGCCTCTGCGCATCCTGAGCGGGGGAACTCCTATGCCCGACCTGGATCGAGGCCCCGACCGCCCCAAAGGCAGGTTGGGTCGACTCTCCCGGTTGCTGGCACTGACAGTAGCCACTGCGGACCACCTCGCGGTAGCGCTATTCACCGGCAGGATCTACTCTGTGTGGCCGATCCAGGAGGCATGGGTCATCCCACCTTCCGATCCCGGCCCGGAGTCCTGCCCGGAATCATCTCTCCCCGCGTCCCCTTCGATATC
Source organism: Viscum album (assembly GCA_963277665.1). Lineage (NCBI taxonomy): Eukaryota > Viridiplantae > Streptophyta > Magnoliopsida > Santalales > Viscaceae > Viscum > Viscum album. The sequence goes on along the minus strand of OY728132.1, from coordinate 1,840,368,887 downwards.
TGTCCCGGTACCCCTCGCACCTTGGTTCCTAGTCCTCTCGGCCCCAGCACTAGTGCGGCCGGAGGACGCCAGGACAGAGATCAGCCCTGCCCCGAAGAACCACCCAGGGGCAGGAAGGCAAGGCGTCGACGCCGAGGGAAGAATGTTGCGGAATTCCGGACAGAGATCCGACCGGTTTGCTTCTCTGACTCAGAGGCGGAGTACGATTCAGCGACAGAGCCCCTTCCCGAATCCCGCCAGTCAAGGGCAGGGGTAGGAATGCGGCACGTCAGCCTCGTGCTCCCCGAGAGCGAGATCGATGTGATCCCCGCGTCTCTCCGAAGGTATATCCGGAGTAACAAGGGCCTGGTAGACCCCCAGGGATCAAGCTTGCGGTTGGTACCGGCCCCTCCGGAAGTGCCTTCCGCCTCGATCAGAGAAGCCGGAGACTTTTTCTGGGGATCGACGGTCGAACCACGATCTGGTGCACCCTCGGCGAGCACCGATGCTACGGCAGGATGTTCGCTCGCCGGCCCGTCCTATCGTGATGTGGTAGCCAGGCCACCGCCACCCTCAGGGGGAGGTCCGGGATATGGAGGCCAATCGGCCTGCTCGCCGTATTCACCGCCGGCCAGCCCGTCGGCCCGGCGGCCCGCCTCGGCACCACTACCGGTTCCCCGTCCGTTCCCAGCCATGGAAGAGGACCAAGGAGATCTGGGTCCCGAGTTTGAGTCGTGGAGCTTCTGGACCGTCCTTGCAGAGGGCCACTTCCCTGAGAAGTTTTGGCCAGTCGCAGGACCGGGCTTTGATGCACCCGAATCGCTCACCCCGGATGAGTTCGAATGCTTCCGCCGAACTCTCCGGGAGACTCACTCCCGTATTCACTGCCTACAAATGCCATACCCCGGGAGTCAAGCGCACCTGGAGGATATTGGTGAGCAGTGCCGTCAAATTGACCTGGCCATGCTCCCCGCGGTTCGGCACCCCGGGTCATTTGGGCACCACGAGGCCCTCCAACAACGATGCGTCGAGTGTTTTCAAGCACTCCGCAAAGTTATCGAGGAAGCCACTCCCCACGTGTATATCCGTGGATGGGGGCAGTACGCTGCCCTACGCTTCAGTGTGATCCGCCGACAGCCCGATTCGCTGGGTGGCCCTGAGGGTATATCCCCAGGGACAGGAACGGTCAACATGGCTGACCTGTCGGGAGAGGGGAACGACTTGGAACTTCTCGACGGGGGCTTCCCCCCCGAAGACAAGCCGTCGTCGGATCCATCAGTGAGAGTTACTCGTCATCAGAGAAACCTCCTGGGGCTCCCCGCACCCACTGAAGCACTGACGTTAGGCCGAAACGTCAGCAAAGGAAAAGAGCACAACGAGGCTATAAAGCCCGCCGACCCATCTGCCTCCATGCAGAGGGCAGAGGAGGATCCCGAGAAGGCTACGCTACGTCAGCAGCTCGCCGAACAGAAGAGGCTGGTTGACCAGCTCCTCGCCGAGCGCGCTGCAGAACGGCGGCCTGACTACGGTGATCCCAGGCCAGGACAACAGGGACCGGAACAACCGCACCTCGACGAGACTCTCCCGGGCAACCGTGATCATGCCGTGTTCGCCGACAGGAGAGAGGCCATTGCCTATGGAAAGAGGGCGCGGTATGTTTCGCCACACCCTCCCGAGCGGCGTGACTACCTGAGGGACCCCGCTCGGATTCCTCCCGCTGCCCCAAGGGCCGCTCCGCCCGCCATCCCACGAGCTGCCGAGTTCGACGACCCGGTCGACGACCCGATTGAAGGGCCATGCAATGCGCTCGTGGTTAGAGATCCTCGCCAGGACTGGAACCCATGTCCGGACGATCCGATGGCGGCACTCATTGCCCGCTTGGAAGCCTTGGAGACTCGGCAGGTGGCGATCCCACCGGACGGCAAGCCCTACCCAGCATGGGTGGATGACATGCCGGCGCCTCCGGGATTCGGGAATCCCACTTTCGCCCCCTTCAACGGGACTGGAGATCCGCCACAGCATTTAGCCCACTTCAACTCGAGGTGCGGGCCTATGTTGGGGACTCCGGCGCAGCAGGAGGCCGCTAAGCTTCGCTGCTTTGTTCAGACACTGGAAGGGCCAGCATTTGTCTGGTACAGCCAGCTCCCCGTCGGGTCGGTAACCAGCTGGGAGGACCTCCGTAGACAGTTCCTCTACCAGTTCAGTTCCACGACCCGGAAGACAAGTATCGCAGACCTCTTCAAGTGCAAGCAGAGGCCTGATGAGCGAGTCGCGGACTTCGTCGCCCGATGGAAGGGTCTCACGTATTCCCTTGACATGCCATTGACTCAAGAGCAGTTGCTGACAATGTGCGTCGGGAACGTCAAGACCGAGCTGGTCCCTTCCCTGATCACTCAAAATTACCCCGGAGGGTTCAGGGACTTCTCAGACAAAGCTCAACGTCTTGAGGAAGCCCTGCAACAGGCCAGCCAGGCACACCCGCTGCCTCCAATGATTCCTGCAAGGAGAGCCAGCAGGGCTGAGCCCGCTGCTGTGGCCCAGATAGAGGCTCCCAGGCCGTTGGAGCTGCTGCCGGTGAGGCCAGCTCCACAGCCTCACAGGAATCCGCCTCCACGGGCTCAGTTCCCGGCCCAGCAACGGCAGCCTCAGAACCGGCCGGCCCCTCCGCGTAATGTACCGCCACAACCTAGGCGAGATAATCAGGGTCCACCTCCTCGGCAGGCCCCTCCAGCCCCTCGTCAAGACCGCGCTCCCAGGGGCCCGCGACACCTGACGTACTCATTCCATGAGGATCAGGTCCCCGGTTATTTCCGGAGCGCCCTGGAGCAGAGGATTGTGCGACTGCCTGAGTGTTGGAAGCCAGAGGAGGCACATCTCACGGATAACCCCCGCTACTTGCCCCTACCATCGAGCCCTGGGGCACACCATCCAACGGTGCTATGTGTTCAAGGACTGGCTCCAAGACCAGATTAACAACAATGTAATCAGGTTGGGCCCAGCTCCAGCACAAGTGGCGGGCGTATTCGTGGGATCAGATGACGATAGTGGCAACGAGGACGAATGGCAGCTGGTCTCCGACCGCGGGTCCCAGAAGTACAATAACTGGATGGCCCGCAAGACGACCATTCGCGCCCAGGGAATCATCCGTGCGCGCTTGAATCAGCCTGAGCCCCCAGAACCCGCGGGTGCTGCTTCGGCATCGTCGTCCCAGCCTGCCTCTTCCAAGAGGAGCAAACGGCGGCGGCGCAAGAAGGAAGAGCGCGCCCCGCCAGTTCCGCCACTATCCCGTACTCTCGGCGATTTCATGCCCCCGGAGATGGGGGTCCCTCCTCGGATCCGCCCGGTGATGGATGATTCGTCCGATGACGGTGTTGGGTACGCTTCGGTTAACACCGTCGAGCTGGTAAATCCCTTTTCGGTTCCCGACGTTGAAGAACACCAGGTGGACCTCCCTAGTGTCCCCGGTCGTCGCCACCGTCGGAAGAACCGCAGCAGCAGTTGTCGCCGGGGCACAGCCGTCGGTACCTCCGACCAGGCCGTGCACGCCACTGAGACTAGGCAGCAGGCTCAAGATCGAGCTCAACGTGCGCAGGCTCCCCATCCGGGGATGACGGATTCGCCTCCGCCACTGTTTGTGGTATGGGACCAGGCAGAACCGCCTCAGCCGCGTCGCGACCAGCTCCGCCCTGCCACAAGTCCATCCCGGCCTCCTGACTCCAGTACGGTGACCATTTCCCAGACTGTGACCAGTGAACAGCGAGATGCGCCAAGTACCAGTCGGCCGCCGATCCAACCGGCAAGGCCCGTCATGCCACCAACCGCAGAGCAACCTCCTGCAACCAGGGGCTCGCGCTTGGCCAAAAAGTATGATGTCCTGAAGCACTTGGCTGACATCCCAGCAAGGCTCTCCATCCTTGAGGCTCTGCGCATGTCATCTGAGATGCGCGAGGCACTCGCTGAAGCCCTGAAGAGCCCCCTCCAGTTTGAGACAGAGGTTGCGGCTGCAGAGGCCTTTCACGCCGGAACGATCGAGGACGCCGAATGTCAGGCAGTTATCTCGTTCTCTGGTAAGGATGAAGACCCTCCTATACAGGGACACATTCGTCCGCTGTATGTCACTGGCCAGTTCAACGTCTTTGAAGTCCGGCGTTGTCTTGTCGACACGGGATCCGGGATCAACCTGATTCCAACTCGGACGCTCCGGAGATTGGGGTTGTCTGAGGATGACTTGATTCCCTCCGACCTCAGGATCCAGGGGTACGACCGCACCGAGCAAACCCCGGTCGGCAAGATACGTTTGAAGACCCAGTTCGGTGACTTGGTTGCCAACACCGAATTCATGGTAGTCTCTCAGGACACTGCGTATAACGCATTGATGGGCAGGCCATGGCTCCACCTTCACGCGGCGGTTCCCTCGTCATACCACCAATGCCTCAAATACTCCCTTAATGGTCGAGTAGGCGTGCTTCAAGGAGATGCCTCTCCTTTTGCCTCATGTGAAGCCCGTTATCTGGACGCAGACTATTACAAGAGCAAGGATAAGCAGATCCTGGCAGGTGAGGTTGAGCCTGTCGCTGTTGCAAGCGATCCATGGGCCAGCTTGGATGACGCCTACGTCCTCCCGATTCAACGGTTGGACGTAGCCATGGTTTCGACGGCCTGTGAGTCTCCTGATGAGATGACCGCGACCGCCCGTGCCAGCACCAGTGGCCCAGCAAGATCTGGTGGCCCCAATGCAGTTTCCAACGCAGTCTCTCCCGTGGATGATCCCTCCCCAAGTGGAGAGGACGTGGAAGATGCACCCCCAGCCTTTGAGGAGGGCGTCCCCGCCATGGTCGATGAGTTAATACAGGTGAACCTTGGAACCGAGGCCGATCCAAGACCCACGTTGGTTAGTGCCGCCATGCCCCCTGAGGAGCGGCAGCAGTACGTGGACTTTCTCAGGCAGCACCGTGATGTATTCGCTTGGGGCTATGACGAGATGCCGGGGCTAGATCCTCAGGTAGCCGTCCATCGCCTTGGTCTCCCGGCGAACCATCGCGGGTTCAAGCAGCCTCCCAGGAAGATGCACCCATCCCATGGTGCCATGGTTGAGGCCGAAGTTGACAAGCTTATCAAAGCCAACTTCGTGAGGGAAGTTCAGTACCCCAAATGGCTGGCCAACATTGTGCCGGTCAGGAAGAAGAACGGGCAGATTAGAGTCTGCATCGACTTCCGCGATCTCAACCGCCACTGTCCGAAGGATGATTTTCCCCTTCCAGTGACAGAGCTGTTGATTGATGCCACGGCAGGGTTCCAAGCCCTCTCCTTCATGGATGGATACTCCGGATACAACCAAATTCGGATGGCCCCTGAGGATGAGGAGTTCACTGCCTTCAGGGCCCCCCAAGGTACCTTTTGCTACCGGGTCATGCCCTTCGGCCTGAAGAATGCAGGTGCCACCTATCAACGGGCGATGCACCGCATATTCAATCCAATCCTCGGCACACTGGTGGAATGCTACGTCGACGACTTGGTTGTCAAATCGCGCCAGCGTCAGGACCATCTCAAAGATCTTGAGAAAGTGTTCAGCTTCCTCCGGTCTCGCTGCCTGAAGATGAACCCGTTGAAGTGTGCCTTTGGGGTCACCTCCGGAAAGTTCCTTGGATTTGTGGTAAGATACCGGGGTATTGAGATCGACCCAGAGAAAATCAGGGCGATTAGCCAGATGCCTCCCCCGGGTACCGTCCGGGAACTGCAAGGGTTCCAAGGCCACTTAGCCTATATACGCCGATTCATCGCGAATCTGGCCGGCAAGTGTAAGCCCTTTTCTCGGCTTATGAAGAAAGGTGCCACCTATGTATGGGATAAAGAGTGTCAGACCTCTTTCGAGGAAATCAAGCAGTATCTGCTTCAACCTCCGGTCCTGATGCCGCCCGTATCCGGAAAGCCGCTGGTCCTTTATGTGACCGCCCTGGAACGGTCCCTGGGTGCCCTTCTCGCCCAGAAGAACAACGAGGGAACAGAGAATAGCCTCTATTACCTCAGTCGCATGCTCCTCGATGCGGAGGTTAGGTATTCCCCCATCGAGAAGAGCTGCCTGGCGCTCATATTTGCCGTACAGAAATTACGGCACTACTTGCAGCACCATGAGGTACAGTTGGTTTCTCGGGTAGACCCGTTGAAATATATCCTGAGCCGACCTATGTTGACTGGCCGTCTAGCGCGGTGGGCTGTGATTCTCCAGCAGTTCGACATCAGGTACGTGTCTCAGAAGGCCATCAAAGGGCAGGCATTGGCAGACTTTCTGGCCGCTCACCCGACCTCCGCGGATCAGCCGCTGGATCTAGGCTTTCCTGATGAGACCATTCTCTCGGTTGATCGAGCCGATCCATGCTGGCAGATGCACTTTGACGGTGCCTCCCGGAGCCCCACCGGTAGAAGACTCGATAATCCTAAGCTCAATAGAGTGGGCTTGGGAATCGTCTTCATTACCCCGGAGCGAGCCGTGCTGCCATACTCTTTCCTGTTGTCAGAGGGCTGTACCAACAATGAGGCGGAATACCATGCCCTCATCACCGGCCTCGAGTTAGCTCTCGAGATCGACGTGCCCCATCTGTGTGTGAAAGGGGACTCCGAGCTGGTCGTTAAGCAGATCAATGGCGACTACGTTGTCAGGAAGCCGGAACTTGTGCCATTGTTGGAGTGCACCCTTCTTCTGATGGCCCGGTTCCCTTCTCGGCCGGAAATTGTCCATGTTCCCCGGTCGCAGAACGGTCGAGCAGATGCTTTGGCCAGCCTGGCTGCGTCACTTGCGGAACCTGAACAGGACAACCTGATCGTCCGCATGACGCGCCGCAGGCTCATCGCTCCCGTTATCCCGGAAGAAGATCGCGGCCCGTTGGTAAGTAACCTCACCACGGTTGCCCCTATGCCCGGAGCCCCGAGTACCCCAGATATAGCAGTCGAATCAGCCCGTGATTGGAGGGCGCCTTTGGTTGAGTACCTCCAACATGGCATTCTTCCGTCAGATCGGGCCGAGCGCGAGCGAGTTCGGCGCCGCGCATCGCAGTTTGTCCTCCAGAGCAGTCCCGGTCTGGAGCAGATCCTCTACAAACGCGGATTTGATGGTGTTCTCCTCCGTTGCCTTCAGGGAGTCGAGATCCCACGAGTCATGCAAGAGGTTCATGCTGGTTCATGTGGCGCCCACCAGACTGGGCCGAAGCTGTCCCACCAGATTCGGAGGTTGGGATACTTCTGGCCCTCTATGATCCATGACTGCATCGAGTACGCCAGGAGGTGCCATGCGTGCCAGGTTCATGCGAACTTTGTGCATCGGCCGCCGGAGCCTCTCCATACCACAAGGTATTCCTGGCCCTTTGCAGTCTGGGGACTGGACGTTGTGGGACCTTACCCGCCGGCGACAGCTCGCCAGTGCCGGTTCATTCTGACCGCTACGGACTTCTTCTCCAAATGGGCAGAAGCGATTCCGCTCAGAGAGGTCAAATCCTGTTCGATCACTGACTTCGTGACCTCCAACATCATCTATCGATTTGGAGTGCCTCACGCTATCCTCACGGATAACGGAACCAATTTCCGAGCAGCCGAGTTGAAGAAGTTGTACGCCAAGTATAACATCCGCTCGAACCATACATCTCGCTATCATGCGCAGGCGAATGGACAGATCGAGGCGTTTAACAAAACCCTCTCTAACATTCTGCAAAAGATGGTTGGTCAGAACAAGAAGAGTTGGCCGGACAAGCTCCCCAACGCCCTCTGGGCTTATCGGACAACGACTCGCAATTCCACCCAGATGACCCCTTATTCCCTGGTGTATGGAGCTGAGGCCGTCCTGCCCATCGAGATCCAGTTACCGTCCTTGCGCACTGCGGTCTACGACCAGCAAGCGCCGGACAGAGTTGCTGAAGCCCGTCTAGTCGAGTTGGAAGCACTGGATGAGAATAGACTTCGCGCTTTGCACAACTTGGAGAGGCATCAAAGCAGAATGGCTCGAGCTTTCAATAAGAAGGTTCGCCTCCGCTCCTTCCTGCAGGGTGATCTAGTGCTAGCCCTAAGAGCACCGATGATCCCCGGCAGGAAGCCGCCCAAGTTGGAGCCCAAGTGGGAGGGACCTTTTGTTGTCCACAAGGTCTATCCCAATGGCGCGTACTCCCTAGCGACTATGGATGGTGAGCGTGTCACTCCTCCCACCAACGCTAGGTTCCTCAAGCAATACTTTGCCTGAGTGTCCGTTCGTCCTGCATGACGCTAAACTGCGCTTCGTCCTGCATGACGCTAAACTGCGCTTCGTCCTGCATGACGCTAAACTGCGCTTCGTCCTGCATGACGCTAAACTGCGCTTCGTCCTGCATGACGCTAAACTGCGCTTCGTCCTGCATGACGCTAAACTGCGCTTCGTCCTGCATGACGCTAAACTGCGCTTCGTCCTTCATGACGCTAAACTGCGCTTCGTCCTGCATGACGCTAAACTGCGCTTCGTCCTGCATGACGCTAAACTGCGCTTCGTCCTGCATGACGCTAAACTACGCTTCGTCCTGCATGACGCTAAACTGCGCTTCGTCCTGCATGACGCTAAACTGCGCTTCGTCCTGCATGACGCTAAACTGCGCTTCGTCCTGCATGACGCTAAACTGCGCTTCGTCCTGCATGACGCTAAACTGCACTTCGTCCGCGCTGCAAGACGTTAAACTGCCAAGTGCTTCGTCCCGCATGACGCTAAACTGCACTACGTCCGAGCTACAAGACGTTAAACTGTTCAGCATTCGTCCTGCATGACGTAAAACTGCCCCTCAAGAACTACGTGCGGCTTGATTCCCATCCTTATGGGATACGTAGGACCGCCTGAACCCTCGTGTTTCAGGCCCAGCCCCATCCTTCGGGAATTTCCATCCCATCTCGGGCCCTTGGCCCAGTTGCCCCCGGGTGTGCGGCGTATGGTGTGAGTGCGGGGCTATGCCCTCATTCACGTCGGTTTGCTCGTCACGCTGTACGCCCCCCCATGTTTGGGGATGCCTTCTGCTCCCCCCTTCTTTCCTCATCGTCCTGCATGACGTTAAACTGCACTTCAAGAACTACGTATGGCTTGATTCCCATCCTTATGGGATACGTAGGACCGCCTGGACATTCATGTTTCAGGCCCAGCCCCATTTCCCGGGAATCTCCATCCCGCGTTGGGCCTCTGGCCCCAGTTCCCCTCCTTTTTGTGCGAGGCGTATCGCGTGAGCGGGGGATTACGTCCTCATTCACGTCGGTCTACTGGCCGCGCCGTACGCCTCCCCCGTGTGTGGGACTACCTCACACCCCTCATCGTCCTGCATGACGTTAAACTGCCTTTCCAGAACTACGTATGGCTTGATTCCCATCCTTATGGGATACGTAGGACCGCCTGGACGCTTGTGTCTCAGGTCCAGCCCCGTCTCTTGGTTGATCACGGGGATCTGCCCCCCTTCGGTTGCTCTCAGGGTGAGTCCTCCGACCCTTTCCGGAGATCTGTTAACATGTTTTGGGTGCTTCGGTCTATGACTCGTAGTGTCAGATTCAATCCCGACAAGTCCTGTGTTGCTTGTCAGGCCCCGCGCTTCCTCTTGTTCGAGCCTTCACTCAAAGGGATCCTCGTTAGCGGTTTGGGTACGATGCCTCAGTGCTCTCCCACCGCTCCGGGTCGATTTACCGGCGGGTCTTGGGCCGCAATTCGATATGAATCCTGCGATTGAGCGGTTGATGCTCGTTTGCTTGCCCCGTCTTAGGCTGACGCGATCGGATGTTGTGTTGCGAATGCGTCAGCAACGTCCTTGATCGCCATGTCAGCCCTCTCAGGCTCTGAACATTGGTTGCGCAGTCCTCATCACACTCCGCCTTTGTGCGTTGTAGTGGAATCTTGACACTCTCTTCATACTGACCTCCGGTACGCCTCTACACGTTAGGCAGACCAACCAGGGTAATGATGTCGTTCGAGGCTCCCATGATCTGAGCACCAAGGATATATGCAGATATCCTCCCTAAGGGCCATGCGTAGCTGGACCCTCGTCCCCATAAGGAGGAGGGAGTCGCCCGAACAATTGCGTTCTGGGCCCAGTATATCTGGAGGCTAGCATCTCTGCCCCTCGGGTGATGGACATACGCAGACCCCCATCCCAAGACTCTTCTCCTGGAATCGTGCGTGACCGCAGGGCTGGGTATGCTCCCACCTCCGCCGTGTCCGCCGTACCGCGGTAAGCGGATTCCTCCATGGTCCGAACCACACGACCTTAAACTGTGTTGTCTGGTCCTACCACACGACCGTAAACTGTGATCGTCTTGGCCGCCCGACGAGAAAACGGCACTGCATCGTGATGTTCCCCTCAGGGGACACTCATGTTGGGCGCTGGTTAATAACCACGCCATTCATCAATGCCTTCCGTGGCTTGATTATTGCGGCGACGCCAGAGATTTCTCAATCACAGTCATGTCGCCGCACAAAGAAAAACCATTCATCTTTAAGGACAAACAAGAAATATCAAATGCCGCTCCTTTTGTGTGCGAGGGTCAGACCCGCACTCTTCCCCGCGCTGGTGCCCGATTGTGTTGCACCGCGCTTCAAGAACTACGTGCGGCTTGATTCCCATCCTTATGGGATACGTAGGAACGCCCGAATGTTTGAAACTTCGGGTCCAGCCCCCCATCTCTTAGAGATTCCCCCTTCTCTGGGGAATCCGCCGCCTTCAGGTCACCCTCAAGGCGCGTTCCCCGACCCCTTGCAGTGGTCCACCGGTGTCAAGAGTACTCTGGTTTATTGCCAGGAGGGTCAGGATCCGCTTGGTCAGGTTTCCTCCACTTTTCAGGCTTCGTGCTCCCTTTCATTCGGACCCATCGTCTACGCCCTGGGTGGAGCCCCCGTGAACGGTTCGGACACAATGCCTCAGTGCTCTCCCCCCGACTCGGGCCGGTACCCCCAATGGCCTCGGGCAGCAAATCGATATGAATCCTGCGATTGAGCGGTCGATGCTCGTTTGCTGCCTCATTCCACCAACGGTTAGTGCGATATTGATGCTGCTTTTCCGCCACGGTCGGCAGTACTCCCATATCGTTACGCCGGTGCCCCCAGTCCTTGAGTGAATGGCCGCATGATTCACATTTTCCACCTCCCATTCTAACCAGGCGAAACCTCGACACTCTTGACACTATCCCTCAGTGCATCTTCGCATATCCAGGGGATATGACCAGATGCGGCGTACTTTGAGGTCTTTATGGTCCGAGCTCTAAGACCTTAAACTAAGATCTCCCCTTATGGTCCAAGCTCTAAGACCTTAAACTAAGATCTCTCTTTATGGTCCGAGCTCTAAGACCTTAAACTAAGATCTCCCCTTATGGTCCAAGCTCTAAGACCTTAAACTAAGATCTCTCTTTATGGTCCGAGCTCTAAGACCTTAAACTAAGATCCCCCCTTCTGGTCCGAGCTCTAAGACCTTAAACTAAGATCCTATAGCCCTATGGTCCGAGCTCTAAGACCTTAAACTAAGATCCTCCACCTTTATGGTCCGAGCTCTAAGACCTTAAACTAAGATCCAGCCCTTATGGTCCGAGCTCTAAGACCCTAAACTAAGATCTACCCCAAATGGGGTCCTACGTCCTGCATGACGTTAAACTGCACTCTCAGAACTACGTGTGGCTTGATCTCCATCTTGATGGAGTACGTAGGAACGCCCGGGCATTTCGACTCGGGTCCAGCCTCAGGGATCGTTAAGTCCCGCCCCTCCTCGTCGCCGGCCGTCTGGCCTGACTTCGGGTAGAGTGGTGCAGTTGTGATATTCTCCCCGATTCAGCTCGGGATGCCCCATCGTAAGGATGGGAAGCGACAGTTTCCTCGTCAGAGAGGTGCTGTCTGAGAATTGAGGTGACTCACGGCCAGATTAGTGCATCCGCCTAGTACGTTTTCCCCACGGTGGCGAAATTTTGAGAGTGTTGGATTCTGTCCGAACAAATCGTCACTTCGCCCCACGCTTCGCATGCCCTGTTGATCTGGATTTTCCACCCTTGTGTCTGAAGGAACCCCAAAGCGGTATTCATGATGACATGTGGTCCGCCTCCTGCAATATGAATGATGGCCTTTTTCGGTCCGTCTATTGCAGTTGTTATGGTCGATCCACTGTCCGCCTACCGTCTTGGGCATTTCCTGGAAGGCCGACCGTTGTGGATGTCTGGATTCGGGACACGCGATTCACCCTTTCTCATTTCCCTATGTTCGGATAAAATCTCAACGCCCCTAGCGTTGTCCCGCTCGTGTGTTGGAACAAGTTGGGGGATGATACATTGGTTAGGTCTGAGGTCTCCTTTCCTAGGAATGACCTCCCTCTTTTCTCCAGAAACCCAGGCCCAATTATGGATGCCTGATGCTTGGTTAACACTCCCGCAAGACAACGAATTGTGGTTGAGCATATTAAACCGAAAGACGCAGATAAATATATTGATTCATACAAATGGATCGAAATATTGAATAACGGAAGCAAAATGTTCTAGGGGTGGCAAAAAACAAAGCCCCTAGGGATTAGCGCGCTGGATAAGTCTTTCTAATGCCGCTACCCTTTGGCTGGCGGCCTCCAGGGCTACTTCTCGTTCTCTGCGTGCCCTCTCCTCATCGGCGGTCGCAGCACGAAGTTCGTCGATCCTGGCCTGTGCACGCTCCCGCTCGACTTGGAGTGTGACCATCTGTTGGCCCGCCTCCGTCAGCTGTACCTGAGCGTCGATCAGTTGTGCCGATAGTTGCTCCACAAGCTCGGTACATGCTGCGACGAAGGCCTCCTTCTCTGCCGCCTGCCCTTCGAGGCGCCGGACTTCCTGCTCTGCCGCGATGAGCGCCTGCGTGCTCTCCGACATGTCCCGACTTTGTGCGACGTCGGCACGCCGGCGGCTCTCGCGCATCTTCTCGGCCATGAAATCACGGACCGTCAGATGAAGGCGTTGAGCATCAGCTCCCCCGGCACACAGGAAGCGCAGCCAGGTCTGAAGTGATCCCATGCGCCCCAGCCATTCCGATGGGTCTCGCTTGAGGAAGCGCTGGATGCACTTCCACCCCCTGCGTCGCGTTACCCGGCTATCCTCGACCGCCTCCGCGTCCGAGTCATCCATCTCCTCGGGGTCGGCAGGCCGGTAAGCAGGGAAGGCAGCCAGCAGGTCTGCTGCAGGGTCCGCCCCTGGGAGGTCCTCACGAGGGATAGGTTCCCCAACATCCGGGCAACCTTCTTCTCTCTCTCTAGCGGCGCTGACACCCTCGTCAGCCCCCAACCTCTCTCCGATGTCAGCACCGCCGATGTCCGGAGCCCCTTGATCAGCAGTTGGTGGGGCCGGCTCGGTTTGGAAGGTCTGTTCCGGAGCAGGTGGCATGTCCACCACTGGTCCACTCGTAGATGGCCCGGGTTCGGCAACCCGACGAGCCTCCAATGTTGAGATCACTGCGCGGGGCATGCCATGGTTAGTCACGGATCGTCAATGTCAAGCACCAGCAGTAAAGTAGGGAGACTTACGGGAGTTCGGAGCGTCATCTTCCGCTACCCCGGTCGCCGCAGGAACAGTTGCAGCAGGGGACCCCTTAGCGCTTGACAGTTCGATAATGGGTGCCTGGCCCCCGCCTTGTCCTGCTGGCGCCTCTCCTACTCCTGTTGAGGACGCCTGACCGACATCCGTGTGCTCCTGAGAAGGATGGAGAAACGGGTTAGAAGCTGCATAAGAGAATGGATGAAGCAGGTTGAGTAGGGATAGAAGCGGACCTCGAGGAGCTCAGTGACATCGACGTTGTCAGAGCCGGCCACCTCGCCGCTCTCCCGTGGGCTCCCCCGATGGGACCTTCCCTCGGAGCCTTCATCCTCCCCCGTCTCCTCCTCCTCCTCGGAGTCGCTACTGCCATCTTCTCCCGGCGGCATCTGTTCTGGAGCGGGCTCGAGACCAAGCATCACCTTCACCAGAAGGGATGGCTCCGCACGCTGACCACGTTGGCGCGCGTACTCGTCCATGGCCGTCAGATATGCATATTGCCGGTTGAAGTCCACCCTGTCGGTGATCTGGAGGCGCCCGACCTCTGGAAGATAGATTCCTTCTCTGAGTATCTTTCGCCAGATGACGTCGGTCCCCAGTGACTGCCGCAGGGTCATCCAGGCCGACCACAGCGCCGGGAAGACTGCATCGTGGGAGGGTTCGAGCAGACGCCTCACCTGCTTCCCGGGCCGCTCCTCGACCGCCGCATGTGCCCCCTCTCTGGGCGCCGAGGTCGTAGCGGCAGCCTGCGATGCGCCCGCCGCCGAAGTCCCTGCTCGCGCCGGCCCCGCTGCTTGGCGCGCCTCCGTTCTCCCCCGTGTGGCGGCGCCTCGCCTCCTTCCTTGACGCCCGGACTCCGCACGGGTAGCCTCGAGCCGCCGAACTAGCTTCCGCAAGAGCCCCTCGGGGTACGCGATGGCCCAGTGTTCGGCATACTCGGTTGCCAAGCCTGCGTCGATCCCGGTAGGAGGGAGAGTGATGACGTCGCCAGAGCCGAAGGCGACGAACATCAGCCACATCTGGCGAAGGACGCAAGGGTTCGTCTCCTCCCGGACAGCGGTGAATACCCTCTTCGGCATCCGCTGAAGGCACCCGAACTGCCTGGCGAACCGGGTCGGCACGTAAGGCTCGCAGATCACCTTCCCGTCGATCCGAGTCACGAGCACCCCGCCCCGCATGTTCAGGAAGTATTCATGCTGCTCCAGCGGGCCCTGTCCGTTGTCGATCATCTGGCCGACGGGAGTGGGGAACGGGCTGAAGTTGAAATTGGCATGATTGCCAATCCGAACCCTCACGCCCTCCTCACTGAGGGTCATCGGAGCGACCCCCGCAATGTTCAGCAGGGAGGGTCGCAGGCCGTTGCCCGGAGGACTGATGGCATTTGGGAACGTATACCCACCAAGGTGAGCAGCCACCCAGCCGTGGAAGAACTGAAAGGGCCCACAGATCCTTCGTGGCGACCCCCCTCGTGAGATGCGTCCCAGAATGGCATACAGCCTCGCCAGTACTGGGACCCCGAGGTTGTACCTCTTATTGGCAGCCATGGCGCCCGCCATCGCCAGCGTCGCCGGGCGGACACCCATCCTCGCATCCCGCACTGGCAGGAGCCACCCGCTCAGAAAGGCGGCCAGGAACGCCGCGTACCGGACATTCATGTCCCGGGCCTCGATGACGCGGTACCCCCATGAGCGGTAATCGCCCGTCTCCAGGACCCGCCAGTACGACCCGTTCCGGCTCCTCTGAGCTGCGGTCGGGCACCGCTTCCCCCTGCCTGGCATCTTGACCGCCGGGTCATGCTCCAGGAACTGGCCGAACCAATCCTTGTAGGCTATGTCCTTCTGGAAGTCTTGGATCCCGAGCCGCTGCGTAGCCAGGTCAAGCAGATGCCAGGTCAGAATGGGAGTCCGTGACCTGTCCTCCCAGATGTTCTTCGGTGGCAGGAACTCATCGTACTGGTAGCCCTCCAGCGGGATACCTCCGATGCAGTGGATGTCCCAGAGACCGATGCCGACCTCCCCATGGTGAAGATGGAAGGTGTTGGTATCCGGGGACCAGCGAGTGAACAGCTCCGGCCCGAGCTCAGACTGCTGGTAGAAGTGGAACTGCGACGTCCACACCGCCTCGAACAGGCCGATGTACCGCAGCTCCTCTGCGAAGTGATCGCAAGTGTGGCGTACCCAGAACGCCCAGGCCCATTCACTGGTAAAGTTGCCCCCAGACCGCAAGTCCCAGTCCTTCAGCCAGCCCTTGGTGTCGTCAGTGACACTCTGACGGTATGTGCTCGAGTAGAGGGCTGGAGAAGTCTCCGCAGTAGGCTCACCCCCGTCAATGGTCCGCGTCCTCGGGTTCAGGACGTAGACATCCAAGTGCCTGGTTTCCCTGGCAGGATGCCCATTGTTGGTGATGTTATAGCGGTGAAGCTCGTCCTCCCGAGTCACCCAGGTCCGTGGCGCATCAACCTCGAACCCTGGCACCGGAACCTCATCGAGGATGCCGAAGTTCCAGAGCGGCAGGTTGTCCGACAGTGGATATGTCTTCTGGGCCGGCGTCAGCAAGTCGAACAGGGATTGATTGTTGGAAACAATCTCCTTGGCTCCGTAAACCTCCTCGTTCGTCGGCATCTCAGCCCTGCGAGTGGCGGCATCCCCCTCATTTCCTCTGTGCGCAGTCATCTCGGAAGATTCGGGAGTCGTGCGGGTTAAGGGATGAAGCGTGCGGGATCGGACGAGGCTGGTGGAAAAGTTTGAGAGGCGGCGCGTAATCCTAGTGGACGGCGCGCAATCGGGAAGTCCTTCGCGAAAAACCCCGGGTATTCGCGCAAAAACAGAGCGAAGTCCGGACGGTTTTGCGCGACGAGCGAGCGAATTCCGCGCCGGAAAAGGCAATTTCGCGCACGAGAGCAAAGAGGCTTATCGCGCGGAAGGCCAGTGTACGGCACGGAGGGACCCAGTGCCCCTATTTATAGGCGAGGCCGGGGTCCGCGCTGCGCGGAAAAGGCTTTGCGCGACCGCATCGGCCGCTTTCGCGCCGGACACCCATTTTTGCGCGCCACAGTCCCGCGTCGCCCAGGACTTCGGCATTCCGGCGTCTCCCTCGGAACCCGATCGTTGCGACCTCTCGCCGATCAGATTCTGAGGGGGGGCTTTTGTAGACGCCGGAAAAGTCCGTTGTTCCCAAACGAAGCTCCGGATGCGGAAAGCGAAGTGATATTTGGAGTCGGAAGAACGTTTCGGAGGGCCCGGAGGCCTTGCGCGGAATTTCAGAGGCCCGCGCGCAAAGGTGATGTTCCGCGCGCAAACCCCCCGGGATGCGCGCAAGACGCCGGTCCGGCGCGTAATTTTGCGCGCCGCGGGTCCGCGCGACTCCCTTGCGCGCCGCGCCCGATTCCGCGCCCGCGAGGAGAATTTCGCGCTCGCACCTTGGATTCCGCGCCCGGGGTTGCCTATAAATACAAGGCGACCCCCAACATTTCAAAGGTTGCTGGAAGTCGAAACGTCTCTCGTGCGCGCAATTCAACCCCTTCCGCGCGCAATGACGAACTTCAGGTAACCTCCATTCTTTCGCGCAAGAAAGCCTCGGGGTCCGCCTTCGCGCGCAATCCCCGCTGGCTCCTTTCATTTGAATAAAAACTCACCCTAAGGCCGTTGCGCGCAAAAGAACCCGCTTGCACGCAATTGCCCCCGGGGTGCGCGCAATCCGGCCTGATTGCGCGCACCCCCCCTTCTTTCAAGTGGCCATTCATTAGAGAATGAGCCGTTGCCACCGCGCGCTATCCGAAGCCCGGTGTGAGCATTCTCAAGCATCCGCGCGCAAGGCGCTGGCCCAATTGCGCGCCAGCCGCCCCGATTGCGCGCCGACCCGCAGTATTGCGCGCAAAGCTTCCTTTTTGCGCGCAATCTGCCAGGGTCGCCCCCTCGACCCCCTGAGGGCACCTGCCTGCGTGGCGCCCGATGCTCCTCATCCTGGGTGCCTGCACCGTGCGTTGTCTTCCCGTGCGGCCCTCCAGGTTCGTGCGAAGTGACATGCACCCATCGTCCGGCAACCTATGCCCGGCATGACGTTAAACTGCACATTCGTCCGGCAACCTATGCCCAGCATGACGTTAAACTGCGCATTCGTCCCGCATGACGTTAAACTGCGCATACGTCCAAGCTGCACGACGTTAAACTGCCTAGCCCCCATCGTCCGCGCTGCAAGACGTTAAACTGCCAAGTGCTTCGTCCTCAACACATGACGTTAAACTGTACTTCGTCCAGCAAGACGTTAAACCGTCCGCTTCGTCCTCAACACACGACGTTAAACTGTACTTCGTCCGGCAAGACGTTAAACCGTCCGCTTCATCCAATCCCGTGCTCTGCACGCAGGATCTCCCCCGGTTTGGATGTGGCCCCCACCCGCTCGTCTCTGCAGGGATGTCGGGATTGTCCCGCTTTCGGGGCGATTTAATGGGAGTGGCTTTTCCCTACGGGGGCAGGGTATTACAAACCCCTAGTTTCTCGTGGGAGGCTGCACATGTGTATCTCCATTGCGCCTCCCCACGGCCGAAGCCAGTAGAGGGTATGACTGGGATCGAGGTGTCTTCTGCTTTCGGTCTAAGTCCCTTCCAACTGAGTTTTGCCGCAACCGGGCTGCCTCAAGTGCGTAAGTCCTGACAGAATGAACTACGTGGAATTTGATCCCTGTCTTCTATACAGGGTACGTAGGAAGCCTCCCTGAGGTCCAAGCCCACCACTTGGTCGTCCCGGTCGTATTTACGTCGGTTCGTCCATCAGTGGACCCCTCCAGGGTTCACGCTTGCGTTGATTCCTCTATGAATCCGCCCCTGTGGGAGACTGCCCGTGTGTATCTCCACTGTGCCTCCCCACAGCCCCTTTTCCCATTTCTCCTTTTATCGTCCAGCATGACGTGAAACTGTGATCCACCCGGCCGTTCCATCCCCCTCTGTGCGAGGTGGTTCGGTTCAATCCTCCGCCCGGCGGCCTCGACCTCTTCGTGAGTCGGCTTGCCGACGTCCAGCATGACGTTAAACTGTATACCCGAACTATGTTGACTTTGATCCCTGTCTTCTATACAGGGTACGTAGAAAGCCCCTCTGGGGTCCAAGCTCTTCACTCCATCATCCATCCTGATCCTTACCCGGGCCGCTACATCCCGGTGGGGTCATGCCACTTCACTCCACTCCACGTTACTTGGGAAGCCGCCCATGTGCTGGCCCCAGCGTCGGAGGTTCCCCGCAAGGGGTTCTGTCATCTGATCCACTTTTCGTGTTGATCGGTCCGATGCCGTCCCCGCTGGACGTTAAACTCGCGGCATACCCTGTGTTAAACACGGGAAGCTGAGGAAAACCTCAGGTGACACAGTTCCCCGCACCTAGTACGGGATGCCTCAGGCCATCATGCCTTCGAGAAGCCCTATTAGGGACGGAAGACAGATGTGCAGAGCCGCAGTGTTACGACACGCCCCCAGCACCCTGAGCCACCCGGCCTTCTCACCGCAGGTTGCCTCCCCGCCCAGACTCCTTGGAACGTCCGGGCGGAAGCAGCGTAATTAACCGGTGTCCATGAAGATATGGCACCGGGAACGAGATTCACGAACATTCTTAAGTCTATGAGGGAGACCCGGATTAGGCGACGAGTTCCGAGGAGACGTCCAAGGAAGGAGGAGCCGACATCCCATCATCCCGGTTTCGATCAAGGAGCAGACGCCCCTGAATAAGGGACGGATGCCGCCCGCCCTTGGAAAGCGGGACTGCGGGACCACAAGCCGCGCGCCCATCCCCTCGGGTTGACGGGTGCACGCGCGAACGCGTCCTGGCGGAACAGCGTAACCCGACGCACATCCGCACCGAAACACATGGGTAAAATTTTATTTAATAAATCATTTTGATAATTTTAAAAACATATTTGATAAAAATTATAGAAAACATGGTTTTTGGAAAATAATACTTTTCAACCGAAGAGAAAAATAATGGGTGATTTTTCTTAAAAATAACATATTAAAACATTAATTACAGAAATGTATGAGAATTACTGAAAATTTTTATTCCCTTGAAATTACTAGAGTATAACTAAATTATTCCATTTATTGAGAGATATACCATAAGTTTTTATCATTAGAAGCATAATCGTGATTACTCTTGATAAATGATGATTTTGTAACATAAAAATCATACCAATTTGTTAATGTAGAATCATATTCTCCATGAAATAATAAAATTCAATTAAACATTGAATATAATTAGAAAAAAATTGATGATACTACACAATAAAGGGTACACATATTCATCTCATATAAGAACACATGTTCATAACATAACATATATTTTAAAGAAGGAAAATTTTGAAAAAATATGTTACATTAAGTATCGAATTTATTTTTTACATGGTCAAAACTACTGAAGTCTACATATAAATTTTTTATAAATCTATTATATTACCATAAATTTTAATACCATAACTTATATTATGTAATTATGGCTTTTATTATCTATTTATTAAAAATTCCATGTCAAATTTACAGTTTGGTGATTTGTTATTTTTTGGTTTTATTAATTTTATCATGGTTCCATAGTATCAATAATTTTAAACAGGTTATAAATATAATATATATTAATTCTATGTTTATTTATAATAATATAAAAAATTTTGAGTTTGAAAAGGAAATACAACTTTCATAGAGATGTAGACCATATGTATACATGAACATTGTTTCTTTATTCATGAAGGATTTAAAAAATAAATATAAATAATATATTAATATTATAGAATCATTTTTATGTTATATATATATATATATATGATTTTCATTAAAACAATATTTATTAACATTCAGGTAAGGTGTGCTTGAATGACATCGCTTTGTTAGTCGACAGTCTGTCGTACACACGAGTGACATAATAATATTCTCACCGAATTGGACGTAAGAAGGTATATATGATATGATAATTTAAAAACAATAATAATTTCACAAATATAATATATAAAATTTAAATCCAGCATTATATCAATTCTTGACATGTGGTTATGGAAAACAAATAACATTAGTTAATGAGGTGGCAATCCTCCGTACATAAGATTGATGATTTTGTATCCAATTTGATGGAATATGAGATGTTTTTGGTAATTCCCATGATATATTAGAATATAATTATATATATTTGACTTATTTTATTATATATATATATAATAGTAATTTAAAGAGTTGGAGGATGAAAAAAAATAAAAATGCTCATTGAATTACATTACATATTCTTAGGGTAACCTCCATAGGTTTGCATCAAAATTCATCCAAAGGGGACTTTCTGACAAAAATAAACCATCTATGATGATATTAGAGAATTAAAAAAGATATTTGGGTAGGAATTGAATGATAAATAGGGTTTTTTAATTTTCATTGGATATGAGGAGGGGTTGAATTTTATAAGTTAGGTGGTTGGAAAACTAGTAATTTTTGGGAAAAAGTTATACCCACATATTTATCAATTTTCAAGAATAAAAAATGGACCATTATTTAAACATTAACATTATAAGATAGAAATATTTCCATAAAATGGGTGTTGGAGATGGGTTTAGTCATTTTAACCCAGATATTTTCATTTTAACCCATTGTAAACGCATTTTTACTGTAACTATGGTAAATAATTTTTACTATTAATTATATTAAAAAATTAAGTAGAATATAATAAATGACCTAACTAATTCAGATAACAATTATATAATCTATATTTCCAAATTCAATTCACATAAGTGAAAAAATATAATTAAAATTGAAGCCACAGATGTGACGAGAAATTGGTCTTTCATAGAGAAAATGGTCAAAATCTCAAATTGTTTTTATAAAAAAATTAAATATAAAAATTACACTAATAAAATAAATTGTATTAATTGATATATTATGATACTAATTTTACATTAGAACCCATTTTTAATTAAATTGAGCAATATAAATTCTTAAAATGAAAAAGTATTTTTCAATAAAAACCGATATTTTTCAGTATTCATAAAAAAATTAATCTTTTCATAAAGATCTCCAAAACTCACCGTAAAATAATATTAACAAGGCGATTTCAAGGAATTACTTTATTTCCAAATTTATTTTCAAAAAGTGAAATAAAGTAATTTAATTATTTTTCAAAAATAGAAATAAAATACAATTTTTGAGAAAATAGTATTTTCAAAACAAACAATGACTTTAATGATAATAATTTTTTTCAACATGTTTTATTTATATAAAAACATTATAATTAACATTTAAAGTCTGTTTATTCTTATTTATTCCATCAATTTATATATTTAGGTAATACTTGTATTTTTTATATAATAATATTAATAGTATTTCAAGGTTCGTTAAATCTCGATGTTGAATGTAATGCAATATTTCAATGAAATTTAATAAATTCTAGAAATAAAGTAGAATTTTTGGGTGTTATATAATTATCTTTTGTTAGTTGGGACTAAGGATCCTTTACTCTAGATGATTGATCAGGGAAGTGAGGGTCCATCCCTAGCTAGAGCCAACCAATCCCCATAATCATAGTTTTGTTGGAGTTGTAACATGAAATTTCTAGGTAGGGCTGGCCATCCGTAGTGTACTTGTAATAGTCTTCCAACCTAGATTCACTTTTTTCAGTCCTATACATGATAAAATAAGTGAGGTGCAGTTAAAAAAACAAATTTTCAAGAATATAAAACTACAAAAGAAGCATACAAAAAACCGCACAAGCTAGCCCTACGAATAGAAATACCCCTATTCTTCAAGTAATAAAATCATAAAAAATCATATAAAATTATAGTTTCACAACAAGATAAATGTTTTGATTTCATTGTAGTGAAATTCCATTTAATAATTTTTTAGAATTTTCCAATCATTATTCATTTTTTTGAAATAAACAATGGTCATTTGAAAAAACACCTTCAATCACTAAGATTCTTTTCAATTATGAAATATATTAAAAACAAGATTAAACCTATGAAACTCATGTTGAAATATTGAGGGACGAACTTATAAAGACACCAAGAATCCATTCCTAATAACCAATAAATATATATTTCTAATATGTTTAACAAAATTATAAAAACCCACATGGAAAACACCAAGAAATCATGGGATTCTAATTAAAGTCTTAGACATAGGGAACCTACCTCAAGATAAGATGCCTTTGATAATGACTACTCGAATCCACCGTTTTCACCTACATACATATAAAACATCACATATATATAACAAAACATACCCCCAATTTATATAAATATTCATATTACCATAACTGAATATGTATAAGAGGATCCTTATATATTTTTCTATATTTACATATACATGTATGTTATCATAAAAGAGTCCCAAGAAAACCTAAACACATATACACAATGATATATATACTCATTTTTCGATTTATATGTTCCCATTCTCAAGCGGGGTGATGTATATTGTTGGTATACAAACACTCACAAATCCACACACACACACACAAACAAATATATACATACCATTAGATGTATATGTATTTCTATCAGATCAAAGGATCCACAAGGCATTACTTTCAGTAGCATTGGTCTAAAACCACTGAAGGAGGTCTATGGAGGACTAGAATAATTATGGAACACAAAGGTAAAATAATCCATAAAAAAATTTGAAAAAGAATTTGTGTTGAACAAAGCCTACCGAAAACCAATTTGAACCCACATATATCAATATTCGTGTCTTAAATTTACCTTAACCAAGCCCTATGATCCTTAAGAACTAGGAAGAAATAAGTAGAATACCAAAAATTTAGTTTGGGGATGGATATGAAATATTTACCCACAATAATAAAATAATATCAAAAGAAAAAGTGAAGAAAAGTGGAGGATGAGAGGAGGATATTAATATAGGAATTCACACCCATGATTTATTGTAATTATGGTCACAAACCAATGGAGGTGGGGAGGTCATCACGTTCCACTATAAGATGATAGGGGGATGGGTCATACAATATGGGTGGGGGTGGGTCATGAGGTATGCTATATTCCTCTAGACAGACAGCTTGAGTATCGAGTAGGGTTAATGAAACTAGGTACTATCCATAGAGATGATCATGCTAAACGTTTTAGACACACACCCATGGTGTGTGTATAATTTTTTATAATCATTCTCCAATCATGTGGCTATAATGAAAAACTCAAAAATTACAAATGATATAATTAAAAATTGAGCATATAACTAGAATAGATTAATGATTTAAAGATTAATAAATCTTTTTAACTATATATATAAAAACAATAAATAACTTATGATATATCAAAAACACACAAGCACACTTTAAAAACCATTATAGGTATTTTTCTTGGAAAGGGAGAATATATTATTCAAAGGACAAAGAAAATAATAGAGAAATTTAAAGAAAATACAAGTTGAAATGTGATTTCATCTATAAATATTTCGTTGTTACCATAATAAAATATATCAGATTACCAAAATATCAATTAAAAATACAAGTAATCAAATGCCCAGAAATTTAAATTATAAGAATGATGAGAACCTACATAGAACTTGTCTCCTTTGACAACTAAGACTCAAATACACCATTATCAAAAAATGATACCCATAAAAGGAATACCCCCACCTTGGCTCAAACAAATAACCAAAAATCGGTTAAGACTATACTTAGGTGATGGATGATACGCACAACACAGTAAGAGGAAAATAAAAGGAGTGAAGACGGTGAAAAAAATAGGAAACCAAAGGAGAGAAAACACTCAAATTGGATTATGTCACACAAAAATAGGGGAAGAATTTACTAACATAGTCTAGGCCTAGGGAGGGGGTACACATGAGATCTTTATAGCTTGGGGGTATCATTGCATGGTAATACATAGAGGGGGGGATTAAGATTCGGTTATTATTATTATTGATATTATGATTATGATTATTACAATTATTATTGTTATTTTTTAATTTTTTAATCCCAGGAATGACTCTCTAGCTTTTCTCATACAGCTTACCAAACTGTGTGCCAACCGTGCACCCATTACTGGGTATAATGGGATCCCTCCCGTGTTAGTCAAACAATTTTATAAACCATTCAACATCCTTGTTAAACCACTATACCAATGTGTAAGACTAACCCAGATAGTCTTTGAATGGTTTCTAAAATAGTGTGGACAAACCGTGAGAGACACTGAAAGTTAAAAAACATCAAAAAAATTGAATGAATCGAAGCTCTGATAAAAAAAATACAATTAAATAAATAAAACAATATTAAAAAAGTGTTAGCATGTGAAATTAATTTGAAATAATTTTTTAAATAAATAAAAATAGGTGAAAATTAATTTCAATAATTTTTTATATGAACAAAAAAATAAATAAAATTGTTTTTAGAAAACATGGACATGTAAGAGAACAAATTTTCTATCGATAAGAGAGAAATTAAGTTGATTTTATTTTTAAAACATTATTTTGGTATATTTAGGTAATAAAGAAAGGAATATGAAATAAAAATTTGAATTATACCAAAATATCTCGAGGATAGTAAAATCCATAATATTCTTGAGAGGTACATCAATAAATTTCATCATCAAAAGAATAATAAAATAAAAATCCATAAATAATGAGATTTTAATATATATCGCTTTCCACTTTGGTAAAATTTGAATCATAAGACCCATTAAAGAGTAAAATAAAATGAAACATTTAATACTAGGAACAAAATAATATTCATGATTCAAAATATCAAAGTAGAAGTGGATACATCTTATAATATAATATAGGTATATAATAGAACATATGTCTTAAAGAAGACGATTTGATATGAAGAACCCTTACCTAGAGTCAGACTCACCATGTACATTTACTATCTCATGATTAATAAAATTATGTTAATTATTTACTTTACTTGTATCCTTTTTCATGTTTATTATCCATTTTTGAATACATAATATCATTTTATGTTCAATTAATCAGTGTTGTATGTTCAGGAATGACGTTCTGATGATATTCAGCTCAGATGTACAAAATGACTTCATCTGGTTGACTATGGTCAATGAGTTAATTATTTCATAATATCTAGAATAATAATAATTAAATAATAATAAGTTTTATGTAAAAATTATACTTTTTAAACAAAACATGTAATATTGTTTTGAGAAATGAACTATGTTACAATCAAGGAGACAATAAGTCATACATATACATGAGTAGCATTTCTATTTTTCAATTATCATGATGATAAAGACATAAGTATTAATTAAAATTAAAATAATGATAATTATAACATAAATATGATATTATTTTTTAAATTCCCTTAAGTATAGTAGTCATGTGACGTGATTACGAAAAAATAATCACATCGCTTCGAAGATGTGGAATCAAATTATATGCACGAACATCATTAAATATTTTAAATGAATGGAAAGCTAAGAAGTTATAAAATATATTATATTTTAAAAATTATTATATTTTAATTAATAATATATATATATATATATATAATAAATTATTAAAACAACCTATGAGTGGTTGTGATGAAACCAAATTTCACGGGTTTGTGAGGTGGTAGTCCACCGTACACTTGAATGATAGTTTCATTTTCCATTTGATGGAAGAGAAGATAGATATAGATTATTACATTAATATAAAAATATCTATATATATTTGAGATAATAATTTTTTTATATAATTTCAATTTAATAACATTTGAAGATGGTGGAAAACCAAATAAAACAAAAACTCTTGTTTATGAATAATACATCTTTTTCAAAAAACATATTTAGGTTTGTACCAAAATTAATTACAAGAGTCTTTTATAATAAAACAAGGAAACTATGACATGGTAAGGTAACAAAATAATATATTTAATTAAGTACTTTCTAAAAGAAATTCTTTTTAAATTATAATAAAAGTTGAGAGGAGGTCCGATTTTATTAGTGAGGGGAGGGGAATATATGGAATTTATTAAAATATGAATATATAAAAATGTAATTTTTAGCCAAATTTTCAAAAATGGATATATATTCTATTATATGGTATGATGTGGTTGGAATCCCACTAACCAATAAAATTTTGATAATTTTATGTGGTTTTTAAAAAAATATATTTTTGTTTAACCCCTTAGTTAATATATTTTAACATCCACCACAATAATCACTATTTCAACTATAAATAGTTATAAATATCAAAATAAATGGAAAAAATGGCTCATAAATGGACCATGGTTGATTTTTTAAACCATATTATTTTCACATGGATGATGATAACATTTTTTAAGTTTTCAAATCATTTAATAAAATATTATTTGTTATAAAACATCATTATTTTATTTTTGTAACTATTTATTCAATTCGACATTAATAAAACATGGAAAAATATCAAATTTAAATTTATTATTTTAAAAAATTTGTTATATGTCATTTGTATCGTATTTTTTTTTGTAAAACTATAAATCAATCAAATTATATTGCATTTAATATTTTCTAAACTATTTATTACATTTTTCTATAAATTTAAGATATAATTTGCCGGTTTGCTTAAATATTTAATAGTATTATGACTTTTTAAAAAGAGAAGTAAATTACCATACAGAAGTTAATTTTATTATACTGGAAATAAAAATTTATTTTTGTACAAAACACGACTTTTCCGAATGTGAACACATAAGAGATATTTAAAAGAAATAGTGTGAAAATTGTTACATTCTCTTCAATTTCAATAATATATTGGTCAATTTCATTGAAAATTTTCACATAAAAAATATATATTGAGTATAAGATGATATGGGTGGAAATAAGTTCATCAAATAATATTTAATATTACAAATGGTGGAATTATCAATTAGTTTTAATATACATTAAAACAATTTACCATTTTATTATAATGAAATTTTTTTACTATTTTTATAATTCATGTTGTCCAGAAATTAGGTTTACACTATTAAATGATATCAAATTTTCTAATAGAAAATATGGAATCCATTTTACCGCATTCAGTTATTCACCATGCAAACCAAATACCCTTAAATCCTAATACCCAAGCTGACACTAACATAGCCCAGAGGGTATTCTCAATAGACATGGGTTAGTAACTATCACATTACATTATAAAAGATAAAATAGGGAATGAATTTTCAAAAAATATAGTGGTAGAAAAAATATAAAAATAATTATTCTCAAGACTCTAAATGAATAATATACCAAAAAACAAACATGTATAACAAAACCAAAGCAGTACATCATCAATGTACTCAATAACTATCAAGATAGAACTCAATCATCCAAAAGAAAACATAACTCAATCTCCAAAGGGTCAATAACATCCTCCTCTTCCAAGAAGAACATTCCATTTTATTAGACATGGAAGAATAAAATATTTAAATGCCTGATGTCAAATATAGGGTGTGATATAAAAATCGAAACAAGGGTCTAATTAAGTGTTCTATAACCGATTTTATATTAATAAACCAAATTTCATTTCAAATTTAAATAAAAATGGAAGGGAAATACATTATCATATTTAAAATAAAACATTATACCATTTCAAAATTATTGAAGTAATTTTAAACAGTGATTAAATAATCATTTTATATAAAATATATTATATATATCATATGGAATGAGGAATAAAGTTCATATAATTAGTGAAATATATAATCAAAATAATCAAAAAATGAACCCTGGTTATATATAATATGGTACAAAAGTTTCTCACTATAGGATCCCTACACTTTTCATATCACTAATCAGGGAAATATATGTACACATATTCCTTAGGTTTAGGCTGAATATGATTCATTAGTATCCCATCGGGGAAATGATCTTCCTAACTAGTTTTTTGTTAGAGTTTTTGTTATTAATTAATTTTTGAGGAATCATCATCATAGTGAGCTGGTACCAAAAAACCCACTAACTACCAATGATATAATGTGATCGATCAGTCATTAGAAAAAGGGAAGATCATCTCATTCCAAATCAAACATCATTTACAGTTCAATTTCCCAATTTTAAATTTTTATATTCTAATTTGGTTTCCAAACCAAAACATTGGGTTTTAATCATTTCATGTCTTTTTAATACAAAAACAATCATATATTTTCATCAATTTAATTTATCAAATATTTAAAATCAATTTTCAAATCATTTCATCAATTCCATCAATTTCATAACACGCCCCAAATTCCACTACCATCGGATTTGGTGTTTTCCCCAAAATTCATGCCATTATAAATTCCAATAATAAATAATTTAAATGGGGTTTTCACAAATCAATTTAAATATATTTAAAACTAATCAAGAAGTTCATGTTTTAATTTTTTGGAAAATCTCAAATAGAACCACCCTACTTTATCAAGGAATCAAATATCAAGAAGCAAAACAGTATAAAAAAAAGAATAATGACGGTGATAGAGATCAATAATATAAAATTTAAATCAAGATCAATGTAAATGGAGTTTAGATCCATCAAATATATGATAATATATAAAATTATATGGTTCAAGTATCGATAGATCTTGAGATATTAAACGAGAGGAGATCGACTTACCTGAGATGGATCATATCTTCCTCCAACACTTTGATAATTCAAAGAAGGGGGTTGGAGGATCCATAAATGATTCAAAAGAGCATTATAAACCTTGAAAATAATGTATGTATGGGTGGAGTTGGTTTGGTATCTTAAATATGTGCATTATAATTTTTTTTTAAATTTTCAGAATTAAAGAAACCTTCCACACGATTAGCTTGGAAGGGCTGCATGGAGAGC
This sequence comes from Viscum album, assembly GCA_963277665.1. Classification (NCBI taxonomy): domain Eukaryota; kingdom Viridiplantae; phylum Streptophyta; class Magnoliopsida; order Santalales; family Viscaceae; genus Viscum; species Viscum album. The sequence goes on along the minus strand of OY728132.1, from coordinate 1,840,339,676 downwards.
CAAACCATAATCCCAAACTGTGCACCCCAAAACTATGGTGCACAGTTCCAACATGGTGGTCACATAGTATGAAAAACTATGAACCAACCTTTCAAACCCCCACTCTCTATGGATGCATAGTTTTGACTGGGGTGACACACTATTTGAGAAATCTCTTAGCCAAACATGAAAATCCCATAGAGCCCCTAATGTTTTTCCAAATTTCACCCACAACACCCCTAAATAGGATCAAAATAAAAGGAAAAAAACATTGGTAACAGAATCCCTTAAAAAAGAAACACATTGTAACAATCTCATCACCATAACAAATTTCTATCCCAAAAAATAAAACCAATAATTTTCTATATTGAAAAGTTGTTTCCAATGTTGTATCATTAGTGCCTCCCACTCCCAAGTACCATGTTAATTAGAACTATGGTTCCACAGTACATGGTTTAAATGTATCATCCAACCATTAATTTTATTTGTCTCTAAAAAAATCACAACTGGATGCCCTATCATAGATAAATCAGGTTCAATATAAAGAACCTCCCTTCTCAACACAAGATATCATTAAGAAATATACTTTTAAATATAAGATACATAGAACACATTGTGTATCTAATTCAACATTGTTTGAAGTGATAAATAGAAAACCACCTTACACCCTACTCAAAAACCTCAAAAGGTCCCATACAATGAGGTTCAATCATACCTTTCATTCCAATATGTCGATTACTAAATTGATGTGAAACTATCAATAACACCTGGTCGTCATCTATGAACTCAAATGGCCTATAATGAAGATCAATGTCTTGAACCAACCCAAGCTGACCCTGAACCGGTCACCCGAGACAGCCCACGACATGGCCCGAGGGGTGTTCCCGATCCCCACGGGCTGAAAACTAGTGTCAGACATCAAAATTTATCAGGTCGGAACAATTTGGCCCAAAAGAAAATAAAGTAAGTAGCGGAAAATAAATAGAACAAAAGTTAATAAACAAAGAACAACCGAAAACACTTCTAACCTAACCACGACCAAAACTCCACGTGACCCCGTGGGTCACACTCCAATACCACAACTAACGTCGCTCAAGGCGAACAACTGAAGCTTGAACCTGCAACTGAACTAAAAAAAATAAAACACTATAGGCATGAGTATTAAAACTCAATAGTCTTTCCTGATATCTATTCCCAATGCACTACCTTTAAAATAAAAGAAACACCATTTCAGGTATGAACTAAAATATATAAAAGTATGTTTTCTAAATATTTTTCTTAAAAACAAAGTATGAACCATTGCCCATAACCATTTTCAAACTTGGGTTCATTTCATTAGTGTCAATCACTTTTTAGAAAGGGAAAGTGATGTTTACATTTTCAAATTTGCACAAAGAGGATTGAACACTTTCATTTGAAAACCATTTTTAGAAACCTAATCAAAAAAATTTACCACATTCCGAGGAAAACAATACACCAGAAATGCACAAAGTAAAACACACTGCAAGGGAAATGTATGTATACATATGAGAATCATAATCACTACTATAATTAACAAAATCCGAATAGACATGGGTGAACCTAGGAGATCGAGAAGAAACCAGAAGACACAAATACATGTGAAATCATCCATGTTGACATGTCACGATGAAATGAAAAAGCACAATATGCCCAACCATCCTCTCTCGGGCCGGTCGAGGGAAAATCCCATAGAAATAAACCCAATATATCCACCTACTATGGGCCACTGGTCAGTACCATAACCTACCAATGTAGCAATAATTCTTAGAATATTCTCTCAATAAGCCAAATTCCTATGTCTCAAGTGTTTGGAAAGGGGGTGAGCCATCAGATGCCAACTGAGGATCCAATAATATATATATATATATATAAAGAACAATAGGAATTACTTCAAGCCACTCCATGGAACAACCTATTGCCATTAAAATACTCTATTACCTAGGAGCCTCTAAGCACGACCTCCCAAACAATTTATTATAACCAAGGCATGAGAGTTGTCCTAGGAGGTTTTTTATCAAAACATTTTCATCTCTTTCCATAAAGTGCCAAACAAGTATTAAATACATTTCACAATCACTACTGTAAAAAGAACCAAAACGTTTGTTCATGTCTGAGAAGAAATCATTTATCATTAAATCCAGAACTACACTTGAAATTTCGTGAATTATGATTAAAGACAAAATGGTAATTCTTTCAATACATCGTGTCCTCTCATCAAAAAAAGGTTTCATGTTTTTTGTATAAAATAAGCAGCTATTTTTTACACCAAATAATCTTTTAAAAATTAATTGTCTTATATTAAAAATTAATTATCTTATATTATCTCACATTTATAAAAATTAATAAAATATTTAATTTGAACAATTAGTGTGCACAAATAGTAAGAAAGAGTGTAACTTAAATTTTAAAAAGCAGTGTAATGGGAACCTACCTGAAGTCGCAGCTCGGACATGACGACACAATACACCTCGCACAGGAACATAAGCATGCGCAAGCCGATGATCGCGGTGTCGCGGGGTTACCTCGCAAACACGCTGAAACAAACACACCATAACTAAGAAAACATAGCCACTGACAACCAAACGAACAACCAGTGAAAAAAAACCAGCTCGACATGCTTCCAAAACACAACTTGTACCATCTACATTATTTAATGGACTGCGTGCACCATCTATGAAACACCACTATGTGAAACAAAAAGGGTTTACACTAAGAACATGTCTTATTTTATATAAACACATTAATTTAAAAACAAACACATATTTAACACTTTCAAAATAACACTTTCGTGCCATCTAAATAATTCAATAAATCACTAAACTGTTTATTAATTCATTTCAAGAAAATCAAAAAAAGGCTTTACAAAAAAATAAACATAAAATCCCCCTTTTATAACCAAACGTACACCAAGAACTATTTCACACCAGAATCTACATCACATGAACGACTTGATAATTTATTTAAATAGCTCAAAGAACATTATTAAACAAATTTGAAATTAATTTCAAGGGTGGGAAACAAGGAAAACACACCAAAACCTATTAAAAACAACTTTTATGACTCTTCGCACATCGACGCTAAACCAAAATAGAAACTACACGGTTTGTGACATATAAATAAACAATTCAGCATGGTTATTCATAGAAAAAACTCCCATACTATATATACATATCAACTTCAATAAAAAACAAGATTTTCATCAAATAAAATAATTAATATACAGATACTAAATTAATTTAAGAAGAAAAAGAATTCATAAAACAATGGTCAAACACATAACAACCTACCTAAAATGATGTATGGACACAACAACGCTTCCACAGAAAGACGAACAACACCCAAACAAAACCAACCAAGACTGTAATCGAAGAGAATAATCCATGAATTTAAAATCAATGAAATTAGGTGTGGTTAAATTGAGAAAAAACAAAAAATAAAGTGAAATATACCTCTACCAGAAGAGGAGAGGGTTTTGGGTGCTGCGGGTGGAGACATGAGGTCGGAGGAGAGCAGCCGAGGTCGGAGGTGAGCCGTAGACAGCCTAGCTGGAGTGCGGGACATCAAGGGGAGGCCAGAGACGATCTTCGGAGGTGTTCGGAGTGAGTGGGTGCATGGCGGGGGTCGAACGGTGCAGTGGAGGAGGGTGGTGCGGCATGTGACAGGAGGCAGCCGGGAGAGGCGGATCTCGGTGGGCTGACGAGGGAGAGCCGGTAGTTGGGCAGCTGGACAGGGGGTTGTGAGTGTGGTGGTTCAGAGGTGGAGCCGGAAGGTGAACCCGGTAGGGAGGCCGGTTGGTTGGGCAGTGGAGAACCAGGGAGGGAGGGGGCCGCGACTGCGGCGCTGCGCGCATGAGAAGGAGAAGGGGGGGGGGGGGCTGCCAGTGGTGGAAAGGGGGGGGGGGGCTTCACCTTGTGTTTAGGTTTTTTTTCATTTTAGTTATAACGATAGTAATAATAGTAATAATAATAATCAATAAAAATGATAATAATAATAATTATAATTGTAATAATATAAATAACATAGAAAATAATGGAATAATAATAATAATAATAACACCTTAATAATAATATTTTTATTAATTAAATTATAAAATTATTCTTATTATAATTTAAAAATTTAACCCACCTCACTTTTATAAAACATTATATATTTTAATTGTTAAACATTTGTTCTGGCACTCAGGCCGACTGCGCGGCTACCAGCAACTGTGTGGTGACTGCGCATGGGTTTGAAAGCAACTATAAATATCAAATGACGACGGTTTTAATCTAGGACCCAACCCGATCCTCTACATGAGAACATGGAGCCCAGAAATAATAAAAATAATAATAAATTAAGACATCAGGGTGTGACAATTCTCCCCACTACAGACACTTTCTGCCCCTAAAAAGACACCCAACTAAACGATAGGCAAAACTAGAATCCACGCTTGATTGATACCGAAAGAAACCAAAATACGAGTGAACAGGAGAACAAGAGAGAGTTCTCTCAACCACAAGAGCTCAAATAATGCACAAATTTTAACATCCAAACATATCAATCCGAGAAGGGGGGCGACGTGGGAACTCCCAATCGATCCATGCTAACCTCTATAGCACGAGAGAAACAACACCTACGCTGAAACATGGAACTCCTGACTCAGAACAAAGAAATCTCAAACAATAGAGAAAAATCACGAGAATAAAATAACCCAAGAGTTAAATATGAGCACAACCACAACATCAGCTCTTTAATAGGCACTTACATCTCAAAAGAACACAGCTAAACCAAAATTAACCCACACAAAGTCCAAGCATAGTTTTAAGAAAAACGCATGATCCAGAAAACCATAATCAGACAAACGAGTCTGTTTGGATTAAAAACAAACATGTTCATCCCAACCTCACAAGGACACAATGAACCAAAACAATGCCAAAATTTAACAGTGGATGGACGAGAACGGAAGGACTTTAAATGTTTCGTTGCCAACACAGAAAACAAAACCCGAACTGAGGCGTCACACCCCCAACAACTCCTGACTGCTTGCGAGCTTCACCCAAAGACCTATGGCTGGGGCTCTGATGGCTGAAACATCTCCTACCTCACAGTCAGGCACTTGAATTCTTCATTCACAACGTCTTTTTCATGAGGCTCTTTCTGCAAAACTTCTCAAGATTACCTAGGCACCTGCAATGATGGAACGTCCTCGGTGGGGTGTGACATGATGGCTTTGCATTACTTAAATGTCCACACTGACATCACTCCATTGGGAATTCCATCGAACTGGAAACCAGAATCACTATAGAGGAATCTTTAGATACAGATCCATCTAACACACTCTGCTCGCCAGATGGGGGACCTTCATGAGCAACTGGATATGGTGGATTTCCAACCGTCTGCGATCCAGAGACCAACTCAGCTAAAACACCTCATGTACCAACTTCTCTAAATGATGGCCCCAAAAGGGAGGAACTGCTCTTTGATCTCTGGTTAAAGACCCCTAATGAAGGGAGGAGTCTTCATTAAATCATGCGACACTACCTCTAGAGAAATATACAAGTTCCCTGAAATAGTCAATACACACTTTCACCATCTGCTAGCCATGTTGACCACACATTATCTCTTCTGATTTCTTCATCTTCACCTCCACAAGTATAAACCATTCAATAAATATGGCTTTAAAGACATACCACATCATCCTAACATGTAGTAATGGCGTGGTGAAAAACTCCTACTCGTCCAGAGCGTGATCTTCAAACAGACCCCAAACAACATGCACTCTAATTGTTTCTAGAGTTCCCAATACCCTGAAGACGCGATCAACCTATTCAAGCCACTCCACTGTCTCAAATAGACTTTAATCACCATGAAAGACATACAATGTCCAAGAAAGACCAAAAAATCGGCATGACTCAACAAAACTCTGGGAACCTTTCTGGGTGGCATTTTTGAACAACATATATAACACCAAGCCGAAACCGATATCAATCGAAGCAAAATCAATAAAGCACCCTCATCCAAAAACAACCAGCTCAAAAAACCAAACAACCATGAACACAACCCAAAATTCCCTGTCCAAAATTCCCATTCTATTTTAGATTCGAAAAACACCTTTTGATTATTTCAAAACTGCTTTCTTTCAAGACCACTCTCCAAATAGAAAATCCACTTTTCTAACCAAAATCACATTCTTAAACCATTTTCCTCTTTAAAAGTTAATTTAGAAAATAAGGTCAAGCCTTTAATTTCAAACAAACCTAGGTAATCCCATGAACCATTGCACATGTCTTCATTCACTTTCATTCATATGCACCAACAATCACTTTCCACACATGCTATCACATGTGAAAACGTTCATAAGGATTACCTGAGGTTTCACGCCAAACCATTATCGACCAATTTTAAAGCAAACACTAGTTTTCCAAACCAATGGCTTTCAGTTTTCAAACCCATTTCATAAATTTAAAGCCTTTTAAAATAAATCCTTCCCATTTTCAAAAACCGTTTTTTTCATTTCCAAAAACGCACTTACACCAACCAGAATGAAAATGACAGTCAACTTGCATCAAACCACCGAAGGGACTAGTGGTCACACTTAACCTGGCAACATGGTAGTGGGTCATGATTCAAATAGGGGTCAACAACTAAGAGGAATTCAATCCGTGTACTCGGACACCACATGGGTCACTACTCAATGTGAGATAACGATGTAACATCAGTTTACCTCCATTGTCATCCCTCAATCCAAAACAAACAAGAAAGAAACAAAGACTCAATTCCCGGACTACCCCTGGCGACTCGAGGTGTGAAACGGGAGAGGTGTCCTGACGTCCTTCTCGTACCTACCTCTTGAGTCCAGACAATCATAATATCCATCTACCAGACATCCGAAATAACAAGGGCCTTTGATACCATTTTGTCATGAACCAGCCCGGGTCGACCTTGAACCGGTCACCTGAGCCAGCCCGCGTCATGGCCTGAGGGGCATTCCTGATCCCCACGGGCTGGAAACTAGTGACATACATCAAAATTTAACAGGTGGGAACGATTTGGCCCAAAAGAAAATAAACTAAGAAAGTAAATTGAACAAAAACGAATAAACAATGGACAAGCAACAATGCTACTAACCTGACCATGACCAAAACTCCACGTGACCCCGTGGGTCACTCTCCAATACCAAAACTAATGTTGGTCAAGGAGAACAATTGAAGCTGGAACCTGCAATAGGACTAAAAACAAGAATAAACTATAGGCGTGAGTATTAAAACTCATTAGGTTAGCCTGATATCTATTACCAATGCACTACCTTTAAAATAAAAGAAAAACCATTTCAAGTTTGAACTACAATAACTAAAAGTATGTTTTTATAAATATTTTACATAAAATAAATGTATGAACCATTTCCTTTATCCATTTCCAAACTTGGGTTCATTTCATTAGTGTCAAAGGGAGTTTTAGAAAGGGAAAGTGATGTTTACATTTTCAATTTTTCACAGAGGATTAAACACTTTCATTTGAGAAACATTTATAGAAACCTAATCAAAAGCAATTTCCCACATTCCAAGGAAAACAATACACCAGAAATGCACAAAGTAAAACACACAACAAGGGCAATGTAGGTATACATATGAGCATCATAATCACTACTGCAAGAAAAAAAAAATCCAAATAGACATGGGTGAACCTAGGAGATCGATAATAAACCAAAATACAACAATACATGTGAAATCATCCTTATTGACAAGTAACGATGAAATCAAAATGCAAAATACGCTCGAACATCCTCTCTCGGGCAGGTTGAGGGAAAATCCCATGGTAATAAACCCAATATATCCACAAAATATGGGCCACTGGTCAGTACCATAACCTACCAGTGGAATAATCATTCATAGAATATTCTCTCAATATGCCAGATTACCATGTCTCAAGTGTTTGGAAAGGGGGTGAGCCAACTGATGGATACCGGAAATCCAATCATATATATATATAAATCAGTACAGGAATCACCCCGAGCCACTCCATGGAACAATTGATTTCCTTTAAACTACTCAAGTACCTGGGAGCCTCTAAGTGTAGCCTCCCAAATAATCAATTGCAACCAGGGCATTAGAGTTGTCCTAGGAGGGTTTTTATCAAAACATTCTCATCGTTTCCATAAAGTGCCAAACTGGCATTAAATACATTTCACAATCACTACTCTAAAAAGAATGAAAACACTTGTTTATGCTTGAGAAGAAATCATTTATCATTAAAACCATAACTACACTAGAAATTTCGTGAATTATGTTTAAAGAAAAAACAGGCATTCTTTCAATACTGGGTGTTCGCTCATCAAGAAAATGTTTTAAGTTTCGTGTATAAAACAAACGGCTCTTTTTTACACCAAATAATCATTTAAAAATTTATTATCTCATATTAATAATTAATTATCATATATTTTATCATATTTATTAAAATTAATAAAATATTTAATTTGAAGAATTAGTGTTCACAAACAGCAAGAAATAATTTTACATAAATTTTAAAAACCAGTGTAATGGGAACCTATCTCGAGTCGCAGCTCGGACACGACGACACAATACACCTCGCACAAGCGCACAATAATGCGCAATCCGATGATCATAGTGTCGCATGGTTACCTCCCCAACACACTGAAACAAACGCACGATAACTAAGAACACATAGCCACTGAATTAGAACAAACCAAACGAACAACCAGCGCAAAATAACATGCTCGACATGCTTCCAAAACACAACTCGCACCATCTATATTATTTAATGGACTGCTTGCACCATTTCTGAAACGCCACTAAGTGATGAAAAAGGGTTTACACTAAGAACATGTCTTATTTTATGTAAACAAATTAATTTAAAAACAAACGGATATTCAACACTTTCAAAATACCACTTTCACTCCATCTAAATAATTCAATAAATCACTAAAGTGTTTATTAAATAATTTCATGAAAAACCAAAAAGACGTCACACCAATATACACATAAAATCCCCCTTTTATAACCAAACGTACACGAAGAACTATTTCACACCCGAATCTGCATCACATGAATGACTTGATAATTTATTTAAATAGCTCAATGAACATTATTAAACTAATTTGAAATTAATTTCAAGGGTTCAAAATAAGGAGAACACACAAAAACATGTTCAAAACAACTTTTATGACTCTTCACACATCGACACTAAACCAAAACACAAACTGCAAGGTTTGTGAAATCTAAATAAACAATTCAGCATGGTTGTTCACATAAAACATGCACATACCATATATAAATATCAAAATCAATTAAAAACATGATCAACATCAAACAAACTAATTAATATACAAATTATAAATTAATAAAAGAAGAAAATGAATTCATAAACCAATGGACAAACACATAAACACCTACCTCAAATGAAGTACCTACACAACAACGCTTCCATGGAAAGACAAATAACACCCAAACGAAACCAATCACACACTCTAATCATCGAGAATAATGTGATAATTACAAATCAAGTCAATTAGGTATGGTTATATTGAGAAAACACCAAAAATAAAGTGAAATATACCTCGACCATAAGAGGAGACGGTTTCGGGTGTTGCGGGTGGAGACGGGAGGTCAGAGGAGAGCCGTCGAGGTCAGAGGGGAGCCGTAGATTATAGAGACCCGAAGCTTATCGTACATGGACATTACATTAATTTTGCGGAATACTTAGTACATAACAAAAACACACACACAAGGACCGTAATAGTTTAGTGTCTTTGGAAACTCGGAACGTAATCTTCTAATCATGGTGAAAGATCCTCAATATCTCCCATAAAGATCTTCCCTTTTTTTTACCTAAAACCATTATTTATATCCTGGGGAAAAGAAAACATAAAAGGGTGAGCTCAAATGCTCAGTAAGGGTAAACAAAAGAAAATCAATCACATCATATTCATAAGAACATAACTTTTGGAAATCTTAACCTGCAAAAGAGAGCGTAATTTCATAACATGGGATAAATAATAGTAGTGAAATGAAATCCCAATAAGCATAACATAAAACATGAAACTTTGTGGAATACACACATAATCATAGAGAATCATTTCTTGTTAGTCAAGACTCATTGCCAAGACTATCTTAGTGTACAAAGTCCATTTCTGAATCGAGTGACCCTCGTTTCAGTCCTGTTTCACTGAACCGGTATAACCTACCATTCCAGCCATGTCTATCTCATGAGATATGAAATCTTTACCCAATGCATTGGAGGGAGATATAGGTCCCACCCATATTATAATGAATCCTTTCTTATGTGTGCCACATAATCATAAATCATACATCATCACATAACACATGTAACAAAATGGGATTCTTGAAACATCATGACATCATAATACAAATCATATAAGGTAAATGACTTCATAAAAATAATTCCCTCACAACATAATCAAATCAATGTAATAATAGGGATAAAAACAGTAGCCTTTATTATCTTAGATGGAAAATAATTTTGATAAAACACTTGAACTCCATTCTTGAGGAAAATATCCTTTCTTCTTCAAAACACTTTTCTTTTCTTATCGTGTCATACAATTATAAACTAAAATAAGTTGATTAAAAATAAACTTGAAAACATGTAAAGGAAGCTTCTTGGAAATAATGTTTTAAAAATCCATTCATGCCGTATAAGTTAAAAAAAACATTCTTCGTACTTTTGTCGGAATAGTCAAAAAGTACCTCGTATGAAAAAACGACAAAAGATTCCTTTCATATTCTTTACTAAAAACTCAGCGAAGGGAAAAATTGGATTTAAACTATTGTATGTGGATGGAAACAATATTAAATATTGAGGTAACATGGATGTGAATTATAAAATACACCCCAGTAAATACTTACGAATAAACAATCTTGGATAAAAATGAGATTGTGATATTTTCCCTTACCTTAGGTCCGATTTGCTTCGTATGTGTCCGAACCTCCTATATAATGATTTAAATAATGTCATTGACTTATTACAGAATCATATTCATTGTTATGATATCATATATGGTTCACTTATGACATTATATTACCCGTTCTTTTGTAAATTCCATGTTAAAGAAGCGTTTTGGGTAAAATCGTTTCATTTATCGTAGGTGTTTTGACTTGTTGTTCTTGATATTATTATTACTTATATCATGATTTACTTACTTCCAGAATATAAAATATGATTTATATATCATATATATTCAGTATATATATATATATATAATAGATAGATAAATAAAATGAAAAACACCGTTCATGGAGACGGTAGTCCGTACGTACGCATGAACGCTGTTTTCCTTTCCTTATTGTCTTGAATGGAAGTAAGTAGATGACATATATATATATATATATAAATCCAGTAGCTTTATAATTTCATATATTTCATTATTATTTCTTATATATACTTTATAATCATTCTTAAATGGTTAACATGGAGAATGAATCTCATCGCGTCGTGGAGACGGTAGTCCGTACGTACGCACGAGCGATGATATCATTTCCATAAATATTGAATTGAATTGGAGTGGATTATACAATATATCAGAATCAATATGATGTTGTAATAACTATTTATAGTTATTCTTTACACCATTATACCCATCCATGTAAGGTGGTGGTGGAAAATAGATTACACCACGGCGTGGAGACGGTATTCCGTATGTACGCACGCGCGGTGATTTATTTTTCCATAGGATGGATAGATGGTGAAATAGGGTTGTTTCATACTTATAATAACACATCAGTATATGAGTGATACTGATGTTATTACTTCATAATGAAACAACCTAATAAGAAGAAGAGGAAGAAGATATAAAGATGAAAGAATTGGTAACGGTAATTACCTCTTCTTTGAAGCGCCTCTTTGAGAACTCCTCTTAGGGCACCAAAATTGGACTTTGAGGAAGACCATAACCTCTAGGATACTTCTAGGGAAGTGGAGAAGAGATTTTGGCAGGGGTTGGCCGAGCTTGAGTGCTCAAATTGGTGTGAGGAGGAGGGGGAGGAGGTGCCCTTTTATAAGGGAGGAGAGGGGCACCTTAGGAACACCTCAAAATATTATTTTATATTAATGTCAAAATCGGTTTATAATGGTTCCAAAGGGTATTATTTCGAAGATAAAGTGGGGATGGGTCGAAATCCTATCAAAAAATAGGATTTAGACAAGTTTAGGGTATTATTTTAACCTTATCAATTAGATTTAACTCTAAGTTAAATAATTTAACTTTTACCGTGTCTTTTTGTTTTCTTTCACTATATGGTTAATACACTTACTATAACATGCCAAACGAACCCAAAATTTTTTATTATTAATATATATATCCGTATCTAAGTCATTTGGCCGAACCTTAGATTTTTAGGAATACAATAACAATTAATAATATAATATTTGATTTAAAAACTATTTTGTGTCAATTTTGACACTATTTGATATATGATTTTTGTGAAAGTCATAACAGAATTATATGTTCGAACCAAGTTGAATATATCAACACTACTATATCATAGTAACCTAGAAAATTAGTGTAATTCATAAAAAGTCTCAAATTACATTCATTTGAGCATTTATAACATCAATTATGATAATATTTCCTTAAAAGGGTAATTACTACATCATCGTTGTGTCATAAATAAATTAATTTATTTAAAGTCTAAAAATTATAAATAAAATATAATTATGTATGAAATCTTTTTATCTTTATAATGAATCTTTATAGTCGAATTTATCTTATGTATAACCCCATATTAAAAATGTTTTAGTTATTAAACTTTGATTTTAACTATTTTAACTATTCATTAAATAAAATAATATTAAATGTCATAATCTAATCCAAGTGGACCTAAATGGTCATATTATATTCATAAGGTTGTTTTTGGTCGAATTAAACTTATTAGGACATGTGTTAGGGTAATAGTAATATCATATTTACCCTTAGTTACCCTATTTACTATTAACCGTGGAAAAAAAGTAAAAAGTTACTATTCACCAAAAATTATTTTCATCTCATTGAACCACACATTAGTCCTTGATATTAACCGTGTCTGTCGGATTTTCAAAATTCCATTCACAGAAGCGGTAAAATTAAGTTTTATGCAAAATTCAGTTTTTAACCTACCACTTAGTGGTTTCATTATTCATCAAAAATTGAAAGTTTTCAGAAAAATGCCAAAATTTCATCCTAAACTAAATTTCATATTCCGAATTCAAAAATGAAGTCTATTTTACCAAATTCATAACATAGAAATTGCATTAATTAATTTTATAATTAAATCCCGCTGTTAAAACAAATAGCGTGTTTTTAAGAAACAATATCTATCAAAAGATTGACACTTGATTATGTCTGGTTTAAATGTGAAATTACATCCAATGACCAAAATTGTATTAAATTGTAAAAATATATTTTAAATATACTTTAAAACCACTCAAATTAATGATTTATCACTATTAATTATTTCTATTAAAAAAGTTGTTTTTAATTATAATTTAGTAATTTTCACTATTCATCAGAATATGAAAGTTATCCGAAAAGTACCAAAATTTCACCTTAGGCTAAATTCGATACTCCGAATCCAAAAATGAAGTCCATTTTGAGAGCTAAAATTTATAAAATTTAAATAGTGGTTATTACTATTCATAATGGCTAGTTTTAATAATATTTTAATAGCATATCGTTGTTTCGTGAAACTCAGTATTGCGTACTACACACGCTATCGAGGAAGGTTGCGATTGCGTATAATGCAAGGCAAGTCAAAGATGCGTGTTGTGCAAGCTGCTTTTGGTGTAGCGTACAACACAAGACATTAATAAAATTAAAAAGAATATCTTTCAGAAAATCTCGGGCTATTACATTCTACCCCCCATAAAATGAATTTCGCCCTCGAAATTCGTCAGGGTTATAAATGGTTTACTATTAGAAAGTTTATTTAATAGAAACCCACATCGTAAAAAAGAATATCAAAAACAATATTTAAAAACAAAAGTATGAAACATAACGGTTACCCAAATAAACTAATTACTGGGTTTCCACATAGGTGAAAATATGGATATGGAAGAGAAATCTAACCATCATGTTCTGATGGAGAGTGGTAGAGAACATGGCTACGGAAAAGCCAGTAATCACAAATCCATAAATTTGTGACGATCTAAGGTACCATCTGATTCATCAGATATAAGATCACTAGGACAACATTTTTGGTTTTCAAGATCGTTTCCCTAAAGTTAAAGAATTTGAATTAGAATAAATACTTACTTTATGTTGGTACAACCTCACTGTTGTTCGTGCCTTTAACAATTTCCACTTCATCTCTTAAATAAATGAAGTTGAATTTGTTATTCGTGAAGTGTTAGCAGATCATGTGATAGAATGACGAGTCATTCCATCTGTCTCAAAAGGTTAGCAAAATTTATATACATAAGTCGATCTATAGTGAGATTAATCATATATTATACTGCTTAATATAATAAAACTAGTTTCTAATAAATAAGGACTTCCTGTAGGCCAGTGGTAGGCGATAAAGGCCAGTCGCACTTCGGTTGTGGGTTCGATTCCCACAGCCTTGTCCGAAGCGATGGGCTGTCGCCCGTCCTACAGGTTGTCCTTTTTCTAAAAATACATTACTATAACATCCCATCAATAATATCGAGAAAACTTTTATCCTTAAACAATACTAACCTATGCCCAACATAATCCATTCCAATCTTTAGGCTTATCCATAATACTGCAATCCACTCTCACAACATAGTGAAAATGATTACCGGAGATTTAACACCATCGTCGATCCCCATATATCATAAGATATGTTTTGTTGGTCACATTCCAAACATTCAAAGTCCTTAATTATGTATTCTCTTGAAAACCTTAGTGAAAACATGAATGGAGTTAAAATTTAACACTTTCCACATACCAAAATCCTCAAAATTCTATATACTCAAACAATGATATCACTTAGTCCTTATATCAATCATGAGCTCATGAATACTGTTAAACATTTCATTTTCTCGTTTTCCCTTCATTATGCACATATCATCTTATTTCCAAAAGATATCTCAATCACTTTGAATACCACATCAATAATTATTTCAATACTCAATGATACAACATTATTTTAGAATCCCATTACATAAACACTTAATCATTCCACCACATCGTTTTCATATTCAACATTTCCAATAGTGATCGCATGTGACTTCCCTTTGTCCTTTGCCTTCAGTGGTTGCTCATGTTGATCATCACTAACCCTTGGATTAGGGAATTTATTAGCATAATTCCCCATTTCCTTGCACTTGAAGCATTGAAGTGTTGGTGGTGCGTTCTCTGCAGTGTTTGCTTTATTCACATCATTAGAAACCCTTTTTCCATTACTTCGACACTCAGCTGCTCGATGACCTTCTTTTCCACACTTAAAACATTTTCTAGTCCCTTTAAGACAATCTCCACCATGCTTCTTTCCACACTTTGTGCATAAGGAAACATTCATCTTCTTTTCACCATTATTCTGAGATTTCTCCTTGAATTCCATCTTTCGTTTCTTGTCAAAACCATGAGATGGATATGTAACACCAACTTCCATTTCTACCTTGATAGCACAACGCACAATTTCTTCATAGCTACTGAAGTCTCTTATAGCTAATGCCCTTCGAAGTCTTGGTTTTAAACCACTGAAAAATAGATCAACTTTACATTCAGGTTGGATGATAATGCCAGATGCATACCTTGCAAGTCTTGTAAAATTCGCTTCGTATATACCAACAGATTCATCATCCTTTTGCTTTAGTTCAAGAAACTCCTTCTCCATCTTTGTTCGAAGAATACGAGGGAAGTACTTATTGAAAAATAAGTTCTTGAACTCGTCCCATTCCATGGACTCAATTTCATCTCTTTGCCTTGTATTCTTGATAAGATTCCACCATTGATCAGCTTCACCTTCCAAACTATATACTGCTAAGATGACTTTATCATGCTCAGAACATTGAAGAACAGAAAATATCTTTTCAGTGGTACTGATCCATTGTTCAGCAACAAGTGGATCAGAAGACCCACTGAAAGAAGGTGGACATTGCCTCATAAAGGACTCAATAGAATATTGTTCCCTTCTCTGCTCAATTGGAAGTCCAGAATGATTCATAGCTTGTGTAAGTATAGCAATAAGATTTTTCACTCCATCTCCCATTAACATTTGTTTGTTCAGGAGGGCAATCATTGCATTGTCCATTGCATTGATCAACACGGTTTCTTTTGGGTTCCATCCATCATCTAAAACCCAAAAAGAATAGTGTGAGAGGCAAAAATCATGCTAGGGAAAACAACATAATAAAGGGGGAGTACCTTCAATATCTTACATCTTAGGTTTAATTCTATGATCGTTAACGTAATTCTAGTACTATAACCTATACGTATACTTAACCTTAGGGAAATCCCTAGAAATACCGTAGAAATATCTCTAGGGATCTCACTAACGTTTTCGCATCCTAGTTTCCAATGGTTGACTAAAACTTTCCTCTGATACCAACTGTAGAGACCCGAAGCTTATCGTACATGGACATTACATTACTTTTGCGGAATACTTAGTACATAACAAAAACACACACACAAGGACCGTAATAGTTTAGTGTCTTTGGAAACTCGGAACGTAATCTTCTAATCGTCGTGAAAGATCCTCAATATCTCCAATAAAGATATTCCATTTTTTTTTTACCTAAAACCATTCTTTATATCATGGGGAAAAGAAAAAATAAAAGGGTGAGCTCAAATGCTCAGTAAGGGTAAACAAAAGAAAATCAATCACATCATATTCATAAGAACATAACTTTTGGAAATCTTAACCTGCAAAAGAGAGCATAATTTCATAACATGGGATAAATCATAGTAGTGAAATGAAATCCCAATAAGCATAACTTAAAACATGAAACATTGTGGAATACACACATAATCATAGAGAATCATTTCTTGTTAGTCAAGACTCATTGCCAAGACTATCTTAGTGGACAAAGTCCATTTCTGAATCGAGTGACCCTCGTTTCAGTCTTGTTTCACTGAACCGGTATAACCTACCATTCCAGCCATGTCTATCTCATGAGATATGAAATCTTTACCCAATGCATTGGAGGGAGATATAGGTCCCACCCATCTTATAATGAATCCTTTCTTATGTGTGCCACATAATCATAAATCATACATCATCGCATAACACATGTAACAAAATGGGATTCTTGAAACATCATGACATCATAAAACAAATCATATAAGGTAAATGACTTCATAAAAAGAATTCCCTCACAACATAATCAAATCAATGTAATAATAGGGATAAAAACATAAGCCTTTATTATCATATATGGAAAATAATTTTGATAAAACACTTGAACTCCATTCATGAGGAAAATATCCTTTCTTCTTCAAAACACTTTTCTTTTCTTATCATGTCATACAATTATAAACTAAAAGAAGTTGATTAAAAATAAACTTGAAAACTTGTAAAGGAAGATTCTTGGAAATGATGTTTTAAAAATCCATTCATGCCGTATAAGTAAAAAAAACATTCTTCATACTTTTGTCGGAAAAGTCAAAAAGTACCTCGTACGAAAAAACAACAAAAGATTCCTTTCATATTCTTTACTAAAAACTCACCGAAGGGACAAATTGGATTTAAACTATTGTAAGTTGATGGAAACAATATTACATATTTAGGGAACATGGATGTGAATGATAAAATACACCCCAGTAAATACTTACAAATAAACAATCTCGGATAAAAATGAGATTGTGATATTTTCCCTTACCTTAGGTCTGATTTGCTTCGTATGTGTCTGAACCTCCTATATAATGATTTAAATAATGTCATTGACTTATTACAGAATCATATTCATTGTTATGATATCATATATGGTTCACTTATGACATTATATTACCCGTTCTTTTGTAAATTCCATGTTAAAGAAGCGTTTTGGATAAAATCGTTTCATTTATCGTAGGTGTTTTGACTTGTTGTTCTTGATATTATTATTACTTATATCATGATTTACTTACTTCCAGAATATAAAATATGATTTATATATCATATATATTCAGTATATATATATATATAATAGAAAGATAAATGAAATGAAAAACACCGTTCATGGAGACGGTAGTCCGTACGTACGCATGAACGCTGTTTTCCTTTCCTTATTGTCTTGAATGGAAGTAAGTAGATGAAATACATATATATATATATATACATAAATCTAGTATCTTTATAATGTCATATATTTCATTATTATTTCTTATATATACTTTATAATCATTCTTAAATGGTTAACATGGAGAATGAATCTCATCGCGTCGTGGAGACGGTAGTCCGTACGTACGCACGAGCGATGATATCATTTCCATAAATATTGAATTGAATTGGAGTGGATTATACAATATATCAGAATAAATATGATGTTGTAATAACTATGTATAGTTATTCTTTACACCATTATACCCATCCATGTAAGGTGGTGGTGGAAAATAGATTACACCACGGCGTGGAGACGGTATTCCGTACGTACGCACGCGCGGTGATTTCTTTTTCCGTAGGATAGATAGATGGTGAAATGGGGTTGTTTCATACATATAATAACACATCAGTATATGAGTGATACTGATGTTATTACTTCATAATGAAACAACCTAAGAAGAAGAAGAGGAAGAAGAAATAAAGATGAAAGAATTGGTAACGGTAATTACCTCTTCTTTGAAGCGCCTCTTTAAGACCTCCTCTTAGGGCACTAAAATTGGTCTTTGATGAAGACCATAACCTCTAGGATGTTTCTACGGAAGTGGAGAAGAGATTTTGGAAGGGGTTGTCCGAGCATGAGTTCTCAAATTGGTGTGAGGAGGAGGGGGAGGAGGTGCCCTTTTATAAGGGAGGAGAGGGGCACCTTAGGAATACCTCAAAATATTATTTTATATTAATGTCAAAATCGGTTTATAATGGTTCCAAAGGGTCTTATTTCGAAGATAAAGTGGGGATGAGTCGAAATCCTATCAACCAATAGGATTTAGACAAGTTTAAGGTATTATTTTAACCCTATCAATTAGATTTAACTCTAAGTTAAATAATTTAACTTTTACCGTGTCTTTTTGTTTTCTTTCACTATATGGTTAATACACTTACTATAACATGCCAAACGAACCCCAAATTGTTTATTATTAATATATATATCCTTATCTAAGTCATTTTGCCGAACCTTAGATTTTTAGGAATACAATAACAATTAATAATATAATCTTTGATTTAAAAACTATTTTGTGTCAATTTTGACACTATTTGATATATGATTTTTGTGAAACTCATAACAGAATTATATGTTCGAAAAAAATTTAATAAATCAACACTAATATATCATAGTAACCTAGAAAATTTGTGGAATTCATAAAAAGTCTCATATTACATTCATTTGATCATTTATAACATCAATTATGTTAATATTTCCTTAAAAGGGTAATTACTGCATCATCGTTGTGTCATAAATAAATTAATTTATTTAAAGTCTAAAAATTATAAATAAAATATCATTATGTAGGAAATCGTTTTAGCTTTCTAATGAATATTTATAGTCTAATTTATCTTATGTATAACCCCATATTAAAAATGTTTTATTTATTAAACATTGATTTTAACTATTTTAACTATTCATTAAATAAAATAATATTAAATGTCATAATCTAATCCAAGTGGACCTAAGTGGTCATATTATATTCATAAGGTTGTTTTTGGTCTAATTACACTTATTAGGACATGTGTTAGGGTAATAGTAATATCATATTTACCCTTAGTTACCCTATTTACTATTAACCGTGGTAAAAAAAAGTAAAAAGTTACTATTCACAAAAAATTATTTTCATCTCATTGAACCATATTTTAGTCCTTGATATTAACCGTGTCTGTCGTATTTTCGAAATTCCATTCACAGAAGCGGTAAAATTAAGTTTTATGCAAAATTCAGTTTTTAACCTACCACTTAGTGGTTTCACTATTCATCAAAAATTGAAAGTTTTCAGAAAAATTCCAAAATTTCATCCTAAGTTATATTTCATATTCCGAATTCAAAAATGAAGTCTATTTTACCAAATTCATAACATAGAAATTGAATTATTTAATTTTATAATTAAATCCCGCTGTTAAAACAAGTAGCGTGTTTTTAAGAAACAATATCTATCAAAAGATTGACACTTGATTATGTCTGGTTTAAATGTAAAATTACATCCAATGACCAAAATTGTATTAAATTGTAAAAATATATTTTAAATATACTTTAAAACCACTCAAATTAATGATTTATCACTATTAATTATTTCGATTAAAAAAGTTGTTTTTAATTATAATTTAGTAATTTTCACTATTCATCAGAATATGAAAGTTATCCGAAAAGTACCAAAATTTCACCTTAGGCTAAATTCGATACTCCGAATCCAAAAATGAAGTCCATTTTGAGAGCTAAAATTTATAAAATTTAAAAAGTGGTTATTACTATTCATAACGGCTAGTTTTAATAATATTTTAATATCATATCGTTGTTTCGTGAAACTCTGTATTGCGTACTACACATGCTATCGAGGAAGGTTGCGATTGCGTGTAATGAAAGGAAAGTCAAATATGCGTGTTGTGCATGCTCCTTTTGGTGTAGCGTACAACACAAGACATTAATAAAATAAAAAAGAATATTTTTCATAAAATCTCGGGCTATTACATAGATGGCCTGAACAGAGTGCAAGACAGTGAGGGGAGGACGGAGGCAGTCTGTAGAGGTGGTCGGAGTGAGCCGGTGCATGAAGGGGGTCGACCGTCGTAGCAGAGGAGGGTAGTGCGGCAGGTGACCGGTGGGGGCCAGGTGCGGCGGATCTCGGTGGGCCGATGAGGGAGTGTCGTTGGGTCGGCAGCTGGACATGGGGTCGTGAGTGTGGCGGGTCAGAGGAGGAGCCGGAAGGGGAGCCTGGTGCGGAGGCTGGTTGGTTGGGCAAGGGAGAACCAGGGAGGGAGGGGGCCGCAGCTACGACGCTGTGTGTAGGAGAAGGAGATGGGGGGGGGGGGGGGGTGTGGCCCGTGGCGGAAAGGGGGGGGGGGGGGCTGCACCTAGGTTTTAGGATTGTTTCTATTTTTTTCATTTTACTTATAATAATAGTATTACTAGTAATAATATTAATAATAGTAATCAATAAAAATTATAATAAAAATAATTATAAAAGTAATAATATAAATAATATAGACCATAATGAAATAATAATATTAATAATAATAACACCTTAATAATAATATTCTTATTAACTAAATAATAAAATTATTCTTATTAAAATTTAAACATTTTACCCACCCCAATTATATAAAACATTATATATTTTAATCGTTAAACATTTGTGCTGGTACCCGGGCTGACTGCGCGGCTACCAGCCATTGTGCGGGGATCGCACATGGGTCTGAAACCCACTAAAAATATCAAATGAAAAATATTTTAATCCAAGACCTATGCCAATCCTCGAAGCAAGAACACGGATCCTAGAAATAATAGAAATAAAAATAAATTAAACCATCAGGGTGTGATAATAAACATACGATTTATACTGGCTCTATGCCTTCAAAATTATTTTATGAATTCATATGAAGATTCACAGTCATCTCTTGTACAATACTCTATCAAAACATGGAATATTCACCGATATCAATTTTATACAATGGAAATTTACATATCCTTCCCTACAGTGATGCAAAATGATCCACCTTGATAACAAACATGAAACTATTTTTATATGAATATTAAAGAAGTCCAAAATGGTCATCCCAAACTTGACCAAAACTAGGACATTGTAATGATGTAAACCGCCAAGAATATATATAGAATAATCAGTCTGGACATCCATATAATGATGGTACAATGTTCTCAAATGAACTTAAGTTCCCGTTTCATCCTGAAGGCATCATGAGAAACAATACATTAAACATGTATCAATATCAAAGACTATAGAAGATAAAACTCCATAAAGAAAAAAACTTTATTTCACATAGATATTTCTCTACTCTTCAACATTGGATGTATCCCAAATATGTATAAAGTTATCTGATTTGGTTATCCAATCGATCAAAACCCATAACAAATACTTTTTTCTTGGGGTACCTGGGAAACTAACTACAAATTCCATATAGATGTCATCCCACTTCCAATTCAGTACTGTAAGTGAATGAATAAAACCATAAGGTTTATGGTGATCGACCTTGAAATATTGGCATATAGAGAAATGTGAAACATATTAAGTGATGTCTTGTCTTATTCCATTCCACAATAATTGATCCTGCATGTCAAATAACATCTTTTTGGTTCCTAGGTGCACAACCCACTAAAAATTATAGCAACCCCATCACATCTTTCTTCTCTAGAAAATGTATAACATATTTGTTTCATTAATATTGGATATCATCTATGGAGAATAAACACTCAAAAGTGGTCTCCCCACAATAATGATATTATCTAATGCTATGAAATTCACCATGAAGATGTTGTCCCTAGTGAATCATCTCTAGAAGAGTGGAGGTCAACTAAGCACTCAAAAATAAAACCTCATCCTCTTCCACATGGAATATTAAATTAAATTGTAAAAAAAGATCCATAAGATTCCACTCTTTATATGATACTTTCATGTCTTGGGATAGATGTTTTATACTTGAGACATCAATAATTAAATTTAGTTACCATGATGTATATGCAATGTTGAAATCAACATACTTTAGGAACTCTACCCAATACCTCTGGAATAGATTCAAATATTTTTTAGAGAAGATATAAATCAAGAATTTTTATTCAGAATATATAGTAATACATTCTAAGAAAAGGAAATTACACTAACTCTTGAGGATATACATCATCGCTGCGAGTTCTAGGTCGTGGGTCTGATAATTCTACTAGTGTAGCCTATGTTTTCGAGAGGCACATGTTACCACACAATCACCATCTATAAAAACACATCACAAACAAGAATATGATGCATCATAGAAGAGAATATAACACTTCTTTTCTTCTAGAAGAGATAACATCAATGAAGACGTCAAAAGATGATTCATACCCACAAAAGAACTATGGTATTTTTCATCCCAAATGAACATTACTCTATTATGAGTGAGAGATGTCATTAGAGAAGGAAACATTGAGAAATACTTTATAAATTGGTGATAATACCCCATTAAACCCAAGAATATTGGAAATCATGAAAATGGTATGTGGTTTATGTCATCTAATATTTGCTTTAACATTTTCTTTCTCAATTAAGATTCCATGTTTTGAGTCCAAATTTCCTTATAAATTCACTTCTTGAATCTAGAAATCACTTTTTTGTAGCTTAGTATAGAGTCAATGATTTCAAAAATATTCTAAGAACTTATCCCTAATTATACACAAAATCCTAATAAGATTGACAATAAACTTTGAATTCATCCATATAGACCACCAAAAATGTATCACGATACTCATAGCATACAATGTTCAAAAAATCCATAAATACTATATGAGAATTTATTATACCAAATGGACTAACAAGATACTCATAATAGAAATACCTACTTCGGAAGGAGGTTTTATGAATGTCAGATTCATTAATTCTCAGTTGGTGATAACAAGATCAAAGACCAATCTTAGAGAACCAATTCTCCCAATTCAACTAGTAAAGTAGATCATCTATATGAGGAAATAGATACTTTTTATTTACCATAATATTAATGAGTTTTTGGTAATCAACACATTTTCAAAGTGTCCTATCATCTTTATTTTTAATGATAAAATGAGACTCCAAAGGTAAATAACACAGGAATATAACTAATTTATCAAATAGATTAACCTACTAAGTCTTCATATCTTTCATTTCAAATAGTGACATGTGTTAATAAAGGATAAAAACTGGCTAAGTACTTGGAACTATAGAAATATAATAATCAACATGTACTACTTATTGAAAACTAGGGAAATCAGAAGGGAATACACTGGGATACTCAAAAACAACTAGAGGGAGATAATCACTCAAATAATCCTACCATATCAAAAAATATAACACTAAAATAAATTTCCACAACTATGTATATGAAGGTTTAGATCTACTTGAACTCAGGTCCTATTCTCACTAAATGATATGACACACACCATCTAGCGTGGTAAAGTAGACTTGTCAAATATATATGTCAACCCAGAACATTGTATAAATGATCCAATTTGATCAAAAATTGAAATCAATATGTTTAATGTTGAGAAATAGAAAATACCATGTAATATCAATCTTCGATAAATAGAAGACATAAGATTGAGAACATAGACTCTACTCTCTATTTATTCTGAGGGTCGTATTTATATCCATTCTATAAGAAAAAGGCTTCGTAGGTTGAGGGCGATGTTTCAATATAAAAGTAAATATAGATGAATGAGGTGAAACAATATGAATAAAATTTTTCACTAATGAAAAGCTATAGTAGTGGCACCTCTCACAACCACTAGTCATATATCTTCTTCCTTCAAAGACTATTCAACTATGTGAAGAATATTAATTCCAAAATCTTATGGATTGAACCCTTTTTTGAAGCATATAATTTCACCATAGTAATTCTTGGTTCTCATGATCCCATCCCACTATGTGTTAAAGAAATTCTATAATAGAATTTAAGAAAGTGACGGAAGCATATTTTATAACAACCGATCGTGGGTGTCTCAGTGAAAACTGGTTTCCATTGCCCAGTCTTTCCACACTAGATGCATATCAAAGGGCCTCTTCCGGGCACCAAAGGAGGCCTGGAAGAACCCTATTTTAGAGAACCACCATGAGAATCATCATGAGTCCTCTTTCCCTTAATGAATTTTTTATAAATACCATTTATATAAAAGTGAAATAACATTAAAACTAACATAACATCCAATTAAATATCAACCATAAACAGCCTATCTAGGACATTGGCATACAAATAGATCCTCAACTAGAAAACCTAAGAATGGATATCAGATTGAAGACCCATACTTATCCATTGTGGTTTTATCTTCACATTTGTTACAATCTCATGTGAAAATTGAATATTCTTAGCAATGTTATTCACATATTCCATCAGGGTCCCGTTATCCAATCTAGGTTTTAAAAACTCCAAAGCCTGAGTCCAAACCATATGCCCTAGATAGAACAAATCTATGTAAATAAATATAATGTCCTTCGACGCTAAAACATAATTATTCTTAATTATTACCAATGTATCCCATTGTCTTTTTCTATTCCTCCAATCTTAAAGGTGGTAAATTTCACTTTAACTGAATCAAGTGTTTCTATGAAATCAAACAAAATCAATATCTTCCTTAACTAATCATCATTATCTTTAAGAAAATTTGAGCATTATAACACTGGTGGATTTTGGAAAATTTATTCATGGGAATGATTTTGATATTCATCCCTATAAGGTTCCAGAACTAGAGTCTTAAAGGGTATGTGTACAGGTAGATAGCCCAGATCATAGAAAATATGCTCAATAATCTCAATCAGATTATGGTCTATGGGGGGATTTTTTCATATCAGTTCACCAGAAACTTTTTCTGCGGTAATATTCACAGATCTTCTCAGAGGCATGATGCTACAAAAACATCATGAAACAACATTGAATGCATCAAATGATTACTCAGACCAATAAATAAAACAAGGGAAATATAGAAAAACTCACATTCGATAAGATATCAAGATTTTTATTTCAAACTATCCAAAAAAAGAGCAGGGAAATGTATATAATTAAATCAAATTATTAACAAGACGCCATTCCCAAACCTCCCATGGTGACTTAAAGATAATTATGATGAGAGATAGTTAGTCAATCACTATGAAAACCCTCTTATGTCCTGATAAGACATCCTAAACTATATACTAAAATAATTACATCAATTAAAGATGACCAACCTATAACATTGATACCAATTTTTCATTAACCATCTCATTTACCCTCGAACCCTCAAACCCTAACAAGCATTGACATAGCCCGTATGGAATTTATGATCCCCACATGTTGGTGAATAGAACTTGTGATCATAAAAAACAATACAATAAATAAAGTTTCCCCCAAATAGTGGAAGATAAAATATACATGTTTACATTATCAACAATCTAAAACGATAAATTACTAGAAAAAAACATGTATAACAACACCCAATGTAGTAAATCATCAAATTAGTCCATAAATCAGAAGATAAAAGTCAAACATCCCAAAGGAAACATCAGTTGATGCCCAACAGATCAAGAACATCGATCTGTCAAAAGAGGCACTGTACCTTTTATCAAACATAGTAGAATAGAATCAATAAACACAAAATTGAAAAGGTAGGGTGTGAGCTATAATTTCAAGTTGGGTCTCAAAAAGTGTTCCATAATATATTCCACAACAATAATCCAAATCATGATTTCTATTTAAATAAAATAGGTCATGGAAAAACTATTTTCACTTATAACCAAACATGATTTCATTACAATGTAATGGAAAACATTTCAACCACATATTAAATAAAAATTTTATATAAAGATGTTTATATAAATAAATTATCATAAAGAACAATGTTATATAATCAATGGAATATATAATAAAAATAATCACAATAAGAACCATGATAATATAAACTATGGTACGATTGTTTTTGGTAATAGTACCCTCTAACATATCATATTAGTGATCATAAAAATATGTGTACACACATCCCTCAAGATCATGATGAATAGGAATCATAAACATCCAATCATGGATATGATCAACTGAAGTAGGTTTTAATTTGATTTCTCACCATCATACCATTGTCAGGGAATCATTGTCCTAGAGTTCTTCTCCCAAATAACCCATGAATAACCTAGGATCGTATGTTCTAAATAAATCAACAGAAGATGGAAATCAAATTATTTCAAATAAAACATCCTTAACAATTAAATTTACCAATTTTGAATCTCAATACCCAAATTTAGTTTCTAAATGAAAACATTGATTATTCATTATTTAATTCCATTTAAATATGAATATATTTTTTTCAATTTAATTGAATCTATATTATAAAATAAATTCTAAATTATATCACCAATTCCATCAATTTCAAAATACACCCCAAATTCTAATTCCTTATTGATTTTGGGAGTTTCCCAAAAAAATCCATTGTATTCCGAATTATAATTAGATATTATATCAAATTATATTTTTAAAAATAAATTAAAATATATTTCATTCCAACCAATAAATTCAATGTTTATTTTTAGGGAAAATCTCAAACAGAACCACCTACCATTATCACGAAATCAAATGCCAACACCCACGATGAGATCAACCAAAGAAGAATCACACATATGGAGACAATGAATCCCAGACTATAATCAAGATCCATTTAAATAGATTTTAAATCAATCAAATAATTTTATAATTTTCAAAAACTAAAGAGTAATAAAGGAGAGATTATGAAAGATTAAACAAGATGAGATACACTTAACAGAGAGGGATTAGATCTTCCACAAACACATAGATTCATCAAAATAGGGGGTCGAAGAAGCTAAAAACGACTATAGGGGGCTTTAGAAATAATAGAAATAGATTATGGTTGAATGGGATAGGTAAGGTATCTTAAAAGGGGTATCACTAATTTTAAAACAAAATTTTAGAATAATAGAAACTCACATTCGTGGTTAGAGAGAAAGTGATGCACAGTTACAAAAATCATGCGCCCTAATCGTTCACCCCTACACTAGGATGCATTATTTGTACTAGGTGGGAACCCAATTTTTCTAGATATTCACTAAAATTTTAATCCCATACTTTTCCCGGTTGTAAATTTTTCACTATAGTGGCATACAGTTTAGGAAAACCATGTAACAATAGTGCACAACCCAAAGAGCCTCAAATTTTTTCAAATTTCACCAAAAGAAAACCAAAAGAAGATCCAAACAAAAGTGAAAAATGTTAATGAAATACCTAGAAAATGTTAAATTATGTTACAAAATCTATATAAGTGAAATAAATTCATTTTATAAGTATATATTAAATCATGATGAAGAAAATTTTTCATAAAAAGTTATTTTTCTAAGAAATGATGGTTTTATATTAATTGTATGACTAATAATATTTATTATATGAGTTTAAATTAATATATATATATATAAATATTATAAATTAAATTAAAATTAGGCCCTATTGGGGTTTATTTTAATTAAATAATATGAAAAAACATTACACATGAAAATCAGTTTCAAGAAATTTTCTTTAAGCATAAATATAGATCTATATCAAAATGATGAAAATTAAAGGTTAAATTAAAATTACCAAATTATTAATAATAAAATGGATCATGTGTAGCTTTAATACAATGTATAAAAAATTATTGGACTCTAAATTACTTGAATTATTAAAAATAAATGACATTTGTATTAAAAAAATATTATCACCATTCACTGGATAACCAATCATTTTAGGAAAATAAAAAAGTTTCACCCTAAGATTATTTTGGTTTTATAAATTTATTTTTTTTTTATAAAACAACATCTCAAAAAGTGTAAAATATTTTATTTTCCACTTAAAAATATAAATAAATATTTTTTATAAAGAAATCCTATTTTTGAATCATAAATAGAATTTACTGAAACATGTGTACTCATTTTCTCAAAAATAATCAATATATTTTTATTTATTAGGACCCTTATATATATATATATATATTACAATGGGGATAATAATTTTTATAACTTACAATTACATGACTATGACTTATCTTTCTTATTCAAATAATATATTTCATGGTCCTTATAAGCTAAATATTGCATCTTTTATACAATATCAAACTTAATATCCTTTTTTTAATATCACGATCTGTAACATTCAACACACTTCAATAAATTCCATCCTCACAATTTGAATTTTTTCATGAAAATAATGCATTGGAAATTTGAAAATATAATTATTGAATACCCACAATATAAAAAGGTTTAATGAAATGTAATTTTAGAATGAGGGAAAGGGTAATTCAAAGTGTATCTAGATTAACAAAAAATATGTTTTCAAATACGATAAAATTAATGGGAAGTGAAAATTTGGATATGTAATAGAAAAATAACACCTAATGAATAATATAGAGTGATAGAGAACGTGGTCAATAGAATATTAACAACCAAAAATCCAAAAATATGTTATCTATAAAAATACTACTGATTCATTGAAAATAAAGGTAAATGTATAAATATTTTATTTCAAGATATCTTTATTTATTTTTATATAATAATTGATTACACGAGTAAATATAATTTATTGATATATTTTAATTTCATATGCACTATGTCATCCTTTATTTATGATTCAATCAATTTCCAGCTTATTTCATACTCCAAGAGTGGAATATTCATGATAAAAAATTTTTATTCCAAAAGAAATAGAATTAAGTACTAAAGGTTAGTAAGATTAATAATATAATGAAAATTATTCTTATCTATCACTTTGTATTTTCCAAAACCCCAATGGTTAGAAAAATATTTCTAATATGATACATTTACCTATAAAACCACAACAGTAACACCAAACATTCAACTTAATCAATTATATAAGTATATATACCCCTAAATCTATTCCCTAACAAATCTTATCAAATTAGTGATTCAAAAAATTAGAATGATTCTCACTAAATTAAAAAAATAAACCTCACATTAATCCCTTTAAATTTATTAATTAAACCTGAATGTCACATACAAAATATTTGAATACCTTGATCACTATAGAACCAATGCTAAATGATAACTACTTCCAAAATTATCTATATCTTTATTCCTCAAATAAAACCACATATCATCAACTATATTCCATTAGTATAATAATATATTAAACTCTATCATAAATTATTTTTTAACCAAATCACTAACCATTTTCAATATAACCACTACTATCTAATTTTATCCATCATTATAAATCTCCACATTGACCCAAAAAAAGTTATTATATTAAAATTAAGGACATATTGAGGGTTATATTTCCTTAAATAAATTGTTTTTATAAGACCTATATTTACCCTTAAATAACTATTCTAGATCATCAGTACCATTCAATATATGCTTTCAAATCATTATAGAAAACTAATTTGAAAAAAATATTTAGATATTTTATGATTCATATAATAAAAATAATTTTTTTAAATGTATACAACATATGTATAAAATAAAAATAATAAACACTTTAATTCTTCCATTTCAATGATTTTCATGGTATGGGTCCATCCTGGGTGTTAGATTTAACACTTCGACTAGAAAATTTAATCTGATAATGTCCATTTCCCCCTACATATATGTCACTATAATCCTATTAATTCATTTCTCTATGTCCTTTATTTAATCAAATAAAACATCTTCCAATACCATTGAGACGATTACTTGGGTGTCTCTTTCTAAATTTATGTCATGAAGTAAATTTAATCTTCTTTCATCCATTGTCTGCACTATTTGATATCTTAGTAAGTTATATCATTCTCTTCTTTTTTGTGACTTCTATTTGGTTAACGTTCACATTTTTTATCATTTATCATGACAAAAACATATGAATTAGAGAAATAAATTTCCATTTAGTCATCATCCAATTTGGTTTCTCATAATAAATATATTGGATATCATATCCAGTGTTTACATGATTTCTTCAAGTTGCATCAATTGAGTTAAAATATTAATACAACGGGAATCAATAATCACAGCGGGAAACAACATAATCATATATAGGATTTCTAAATAATGACACCTTCAATACAATATAAGAAACCTTATTTTTATCTGAGGTAATTCATTATCATCATCTATTAAAATCTTTTATAAAGCATTACCATAAAAATTTGAACTATCCCAAGAATATAACATTGGAGTTTTAAACAATGTTCGTACTAGAAGCACACTCACCATGCACTATAATGATGGAAAAGATATACCCGACTAAATGTTTTCAGTGTTATTAAATCTTGATGAATCTATGATATAACTATATACACTTATAGAATCTATATATTGTTCTTTTTATATTTAAATCACTCTCTATAATTTACCAATACATAATAATTTCTCATATACATAGGATTATCCTATAGTTTCTCACTAATGTTTTCTAATCCTAGTTTTCTTAGGATAACTATTCTTTTACCCGATACCAAATTTAATAGTATGGACTTATAATATGTAGGTTATAGTTGATAAATATCAAATAACTCATCGAGAGGGTGAAACACCATGTAAAGAATCCTTGCACCATATATAGTGGAAACCATTTCCTAATGAATCCCTTAGTTGGAGAGTCAAGGTCTACCCAATGTTCATATATAGGAGTTATCATGGGTTGGATCCCTTCTTTTTGTATGTTACAAACTATATAAAACCTATATTTTCATACATAAATTTTATATGTTTTAGATTAGTATTCAATACACTTCCCAAATACATTATTGCAGATAATAAAGGATTTCTATATTTGGATACTAGTTACACAATGTCCATATTTTTGTAAATATCACCAACATATCCCAAAAATATATCACCATTAAGTACTCTTCATAGATATACCATACCCAAAACCCTTCTTCATATAATGGGAAAATGAAATATAATAATGGACTATCTTAGATGTTGTGTAATGGTTGTGATTAGAGATACTAATTGATTAGCAATTAAAAGAATAAGATAAGAACAAGGGTGTGGGATCATTTTTAAAACATATAAAGCTCATCCGAATTTTTTAAAAATCATAAAAAAGATTCATGGAATGAAGATTTTAATTTTCAAATAGAATGCATCATCAGAGTGATATATCATCATAAAACAGTCTATTATAATAACTTAATGTCATAAATGTGTGGAAAAATCATATGTATATGAACTATTTAATATTAAATGGTTTACTACATAGATAATTAAATCATAGTGGATTATGAATCCCTACCTCTTTACCATATGACAATGAACTAGGAATCACCACCTACATCCCATTGTTGATCAATCACATCAACGCGATTCCTATAGTGGATCGAGAATATCGACTTTCATATCATAATTATATCATGAGATATGAAAATATAGCCAATACATTACATAGAGACATAATTTTTGGCCTCCTCATTAGATAATGAAAACCATGCTCATCTTTCCCACTACATTATAAAATATTGATCATATAATAAATTAATAACCTTTGTGTAGAAGACTTTTTTTATAAAAATTCAATAAATTTAACATATCATAACCCCTGAAAATAAATGGTTTTCAAAAATTACGCATCTTCACAATGATAAACCATATAGAGAAATAATAATAAGGATGATTTGATTATATTATGTCACCAATAAATCATTATTAATATAAAGGATGTTATTATAATTAAAAATTCTTTTAAAACACAGTGAAACATTTCATGAGGAAACTACACTTTCCACTATGAAAATAAAAATTTTTAATACTAAAAAATATACAAAATATCAAAAAAAATCCATTTTATTTGAAAATATATTTGGTTACATATAAATTAATATCCAAAACACTGAGTGATAATGATGACAAAAAATTTCATTCATGCGATATACACTAAAATAATGCTTTGTTGACCATTTTTAGTAAAAATTCAAAAGTATATCATTCATAAAACGATATGATGATTCCTTATACACAATTTTTGAAAAAAAATTATAGTATTATAAAAAATATATTTTAATAATCATTAGGGTGTTTGAAAAAATCATAGAAAATATAGAAAAGATGGACATGAAAGTGAAATAGTTTTGTTCGATGAGATAAATAATGTTTATTTTACTTAAAAAATTCTTCTGGTCACTTTTTTTATTAAATAGAGGAAAATAAAGGGATAATATTTATTCTATATAAATAAAAATATTATAAGAAATGGCATGATATTATTGAGACGTAGATCAATAAATTTTAGCATCAGAATTATAGTATAAACAAATTCTGATAAACAATGAGACTATTACACAAATCCCTTACCACTTTGGTATCTTTTCAATCATAAGCCCCATGATTGAGAAAAGTAAAATTAATCTTTAGATACTATGAAATAAATAATATTCTTGATATAAAATTTAGAAGTGGTAGTAGATACACATGATAATATAAGATATGTGTATAACATAAAATATGTCCCAAAGAAGACAATTTGATAAGAATAAAACTTCCCTTGGGACCAACTTATCATATAGAATATTTAACTCTTGAATAATACTATTAAATTAATTATTACATTTATTAAGAGAATTTTTAAGGTCATAATTCCTTTTATTTTATTTATTATTATGTTATATTACATTACATAATCATTTCATTTTACATTAGATGTTTGGATGATATTTATCTCATATTTCCAAAATCACATCTACGTGTTGAATTTTTTCAGTGAGGTCATTATTTCATCATATATAGAATATTGATAATGAAATAAATATAATTATCATGTAGAAATTATAATTTTTAAACCTAACATCTAATATGTTTATGAAAAATGATCTGTGCTACAATCATGGAGACAATAAGCCATACATATGCACGAGTAACATTTCCATTTTTCAATAATCTTGATGGAATGAACAGACGAATTATATTATATTCATAGAAAGATAATTATAACAAAAAAATAAAATTATTTCTTTAAATACAATTATACATATTATGCATGTGTTTTAGTTATAAATAAAGAATAAAATAGATTCATGGAGGTGGTAGTCCTCAGGCACCCACAAACAATGTTATCATTTTAAAATGAATAGAAAAGTAAGGAATTATATAGTTTATTATATTTTTATGAAGATATATATATTTATTTAACATAATATCTATATATTATGTTAATAATTAAAACCATATGTGATCTGTGGTGATGGAAAATGAATTACATTGATTCGAGAGGTGATAGTCTGATGTTGACACTAATAACAATTTAATTTACAATTTTATGAATGATTAGATGGAAAAGGGTATAAAATTCAGAAATAAGTCATTATATCTGAGTTAATGATGTTAATATATCATCATAGTTGAATATGATTTGAATATGTTGGAAGAATAAATTAAACAAAAACACTCGATTTAGAATGATGCCCCTTCTTTAGAGAACCTCTTTAGGTTTTCACAAAAATCATTCCTATGAGTTTTTTAAATACAAAAGGAATCTAGAACATAGTATTGGATCTATATAATTTATTTATGTAGATACGTTTTTTCAAAAATTATTTTTATGTGTGAATAAAATATAAGAGGAAGTGCCTTTGTTTATGATGGTATGGGAACCTTTTTGAATTTCCTAAAAAATTAAAATATGAACAAGTAAATTCCCTAGAAAAATGACCCCAAATGGAAAGACATTCAATGATAAGGTACTATTTAGAATAAATCTAATCAAAAAGTAAAATATTGAAATCATTAATTTGTGTTTTAAACATTATCTTTTTTGTTTGATCCCTTAGAGAATCTATTTTTTACATTAACCATAGTAATAACTATTTCAATTATAAATGGTTAAGAATGTAACAATAAATGGGAAAATGTATCATAAATGTAATATTTTTTATACATTAAAATACATTTTATTCACTTGGATTGAAATATATTTTATTAATTTTAAATCATTTACAAGTTATTATTTGTTATAGGATATTAATAATGTCAAATTTGGAACTATTTATTTAATTTTAATATTTTGAAAAAATGAAAAATATTTAATTAGGACATATTATTTTCAAAAATAAATAATCTGTCATATATCTAAAAAATTCATAGAACACTAAAATTCAGTAAAATTATATTAATTATAATTTTTTTAAACTCTTTTATTTTAGTTAATTTTAAAGGATGAAATATTTTTTTGGGTGTTGTGTTAGAATTTAAATTAATTATATAATAAATAGAAATCATAAATATAAAACCATAATTAAATTAATTTGATTATTATCCAAATAATAAATAATATTCATTTACTACATTCTTACCCTTTGTGAACACATAAGAGATATTTAAATTTCAGAGAGTTTCATATTTGTCTTTCTAAATAATTTAATTATTATATATATATATTTCAAGAAAAGTGTCCCTTAAAAATAAATTAATATCGATACTAAGATGATAAGGGCCAAAATAACATTAAAAATAGCATTGAAGATGAGAAAAGATATATTTACAACTTTGTTTTAACATTGGTTACATTATGAATTAAAATTTATTTTAATTTATTGAATAATAATTATTTAATTTTATTACAAATATGTAATAACTTTTATAAAATTCAATCATTATAAGTATAAAAAATTCATTTTATATGTATCCCATAAAGAGTGATTTTTTTAAGAAAATACAAATTTAATGGAAAACGTGATTTTACATCAACTATATGACTAATAATTTTCATTATATAAATTTGAATTTCTATAAATAGATATATAATATTTAAATTTAATTTAAATATCCATATTTCATCGTTATTTTAATTAATTAAAATGAAAAAATAGTAGGCACTAAAAAA
The DNA here is from genome assembly GCA_963277665.1 of Viscum album. Taxonomy (NCBI): domain Eukaryota; kingdom Viridiplantae; phylum Streptophyta; class Magnoliopsida; order Santalales; family Viscaceae; genus Viscum; species Viscum album. The sequence goes on along the minus strand of OY728132.1, from coordinate 1,840,304,166 downwards.
AATTTCAAAAAAAAAGAGTTTTAAGCAAAAAAATATATTTATTACAAAATCAATATTTTTTTGATTCAAATGAAATTACTTATATTTTCATAAATAAAATGGATAATGTTATAATTTATATAAAATAAGAAACATATATGCAGTTTAATGTATTTATTCAATAAAAACTAATGATAGTTTTACAAAGATTGATATTTTTTAAAATTCAATCTAAAACCATTATTTTTAAAAAAATAGGAAAATTTGAACCCGGTATAATTTCTACAGGATGATTTAAAAAATTATATAATTTCTATAAAATACCTATTCTACAAGAAGAATATATTCATTATGTTATCAATGCATAAAAATAATTAAATACCATTTTTGAAGAAATCTAATTTTTGAAGCTTAAAATGAATTTACTGAAAATTGAGTTATTATTTCCTATTAATTAATAAATATATTTTTATTTATTATGACTGATATATATATATATATAACAATATGATTAATCCTATTAATACCCATGAATTCAAGAAATAGATTTTAAAAATCATATTTAAATAATATTTCTCATAAGGTTTTTATTATATATGTTTCATGTTATATATGCAATCAAACATGATGTTATTATTTTAAATAATAGTTCGATAAAAGAATATTATTTATTATGAATCACCCTAAATCACCCCTTAGGGACATTCTGGTTAATATAGTCCTAACAATCCTTATGTGAACTACAATGTTCTAAATTTAGGTTCATTATCTAATACAATTATGGTTTTGTTATTCCCATAGCTTCCATGACGAAACCTAAAATTTTATAAGGAAATAAAATTTATAGTTTGAAAACTCTATTATTATAATCTTACCAGATAGTGGGAAGGATATCATGGAGACCACTCGATAATATGATAACTTTACAAACCACAATGAATGAATTTGAGATGAAAATACATAACAGATCATGGTAAAAAAATTATACAATTATTTATATAAGAAAACTATAGATTATTCTTTTACCTATGAGATATAGAAAACATTGGAAGTGATATATGGGAAATATGGTAGAGAAATATATGTTAGAAAAACCTTCTTTAACAAAATATTTAATATATGTTTGCAATGAGAAAATAGTGAATAAATATAGGGATTTTTTTCTTATGTCAAAAGGAAAGAAGAATATGGGTATGAATAGGAATACCAAGAAGAAGGGAAAACTAACTATTGTATGTTGGATAAATAATATTTTTATTCTAAATATAACATAGTTTTGGTTATAAATTTTATTTCTAAATATTTTTGATTCCTCTATATGGAAATGAATTAGTAAAATTCTCAAGGATGAAGTTTATATGACTTTAATTTTTCTATATGAATGATGTTCATGTAGTGTCCAAAAGGATATCCTATAGTTAAATGAAAATATGAATCAATGGTATATTATCCAAGAAATGGAATATAAATTCAAATAATATATTTCTATATAAAATGAAATATTAAAAATAGTATAGGTGTCTTGGAATATAGATATAATGAATATGTTTTAAAAGTTTGAGAGAAAAATTGTGTTAGTTTAAGAGTATAGGGAAGAAGTTGGAAACATATTTTTATTGAGAAAGAGATAATTTTTTTTTGTCTGAAAAATAACTTGAATAGATTTTAAAATCTAGAAGAGGAGCTTCCATAATATTGTTAATGACGAATATCTAATTTAAGGGGGATGATTATTAGATTATGGATTTTGAATTATAGATGTTAACCATAATGTGAAAATTGAAGATGGGGATTCTGTATTAGGCATCTTATATATGTGGTGTATGAAAAGCCAAAAATCTATTAACAATGAATGAATGATATATTTTCTCAAAATAAAAATTCTCTCAAATAAAAGTAGCTACCACATTCTATTATTAATGTAGATTATGGAATACCATGAGTTATTTTATTTAAACCCAAGAGATTAATGGTGGAATATAATATATTGTAACAATATATAAACTGAGACTGGGTATCATGGGGTATATTTTTAATGGGATTTGTTTTATTATTACTATTAATATAAATATATTATTATTTTTCATCAATATTTCAGATAAAATTATTATAAGAAATTACTCTATTATTATGACTAAATAGAAAAATGTTTGAAACAAAATAAAAAAATTATATTGAAAAATAGATTTAATATTTTGGAGGAAAATTATTGATCACAAAGAATAGTTCCCTAAGAACAAACTAAAACATACCCACAACACACCCCCAGGAAAGAATGAAAGTAAAATTTTAATAGAAAAGAAGGAAGATAATATATTTGTGAACAAGGTGGATGAAAATTTTATAAAATGATCACCAAGAAAAAATAAGACTGAAATTAATCTGATAGAAATTTAAGAGGACTTACAGAAGGAATTCCTTAGTGGATTCACAAATCATACCATAAGTCAAGATGTGAGTTTTATGGAAAGTGTCCTCCTATTGTGGAGGACAATATTTAAGGATAAAATAAAAATGAATAATTGGAGGAAACCAACACATGTGGGATTATTCTCACAAAAAATAGATATTTATACAATGAATATAAATAACTATGGATAGATATTTCAGAATGAAAATTCTAAAATGTTTTACTATACCAATAAATACTAGAATGTGTTCTAAGAAACTGCAAATAAAAATGTTAACTCACAATCTCCCACCAAATTCCATAATATAATGAATTATGAGAATTTACCCACTCCCGGATTGTTAAAATTATGTAACAATGGATTGAAATAATTTATATTTAATTAAGAGATATAATACTAGGGGTGAGTATGAGTAGAAGGAAGATACATGAAAAAATGGAGTCTAAATTTTGAATTTACTAATTGGTATCATGATTGAAAAGAATGATAAAATTGTTTCATGTTCCTTATCTAATTCATTTTGTGGTCTCAATCAAATATATTTAAATTATATGTTGAATATGGATTTAAATGATATGATGAAGAAGTTAAAATTATAAAGGACATGATATAATGTTAATGTGGCGTAATAGACTGATATGAAAGACCAAATTATGTCAAGATAGCTTCAGCGATTGAAAAAATTATATTCAGAAATATTTTATGTAGTCCCAAACCACCACCAGTATGATAAGATATCCTAGGAGGATAAGAAACAAAACTCATGGAATTCATGGTTATTTATTCATATTATAATCATGTTTGATCATCTATTTTTCTTTTCTAATACAATGAATCTTTTTAGAATAATGTTTTATAAAAAAGGGTTTTTAACATATTAAAGATTATCTCAAAACATGGATTCATGTGTTGACGGAATTCAAGGAGATTTTATGATGAGAACTGAAAGGGTTGTTAGACTCATCTATAAAAGATAAGCTTTATAAAAAATGAATGGATAATGGATATGATTTTATATCATAAGATTAGGAAAAAAGTAGTACCTGTTGGTTCATCACATTGTATGAGTCACACAAATGATACTTTATTGACTGTTAACTATTATTTTTTTGTGTGTTTTATTAATACTACTAGATGAGATGAAGATAGTAGAAAGATTATGTTTCATGTGCTTATGAAAGTGAGTTACATGGAAGACAATGATATTATTGAGCTAAACTCATACTCCATAAACAATGTTTTGAATCAAAAGGAATTGAAGATTTATTGAGGATTCAATTATATGTATCAAATTCAATTTAGGAAATCTTAAGTGAAATTTTGATAAATGTGGAAGGGTTTTTGGGGATTTAATTATGAAAAATTTGGAATTGTTTTTAATCTAATAAGTAGTATCAGAAGTCATAAAGTGTTGATGGTAAAATAAAAAGTGTTTGAGGAGGAAACTAAAGGTATGAAGGTGGCATGTAGTTCTAATAGCACAAGGGAGAAGGATGATGTTTAATTGGTCAAAACAAACACAATGTTTTTATGGTTAACATCCAAATGGTTGATAGGAAAACTAATTAATGATGTCAACTAGTGGTATCAAGTTGAAGGTGAAGATATTATAGTTCTTTGTAGAAGATGGAAGAACACAAGATAAAATGGGCTGATAAAGAGTTTCATGGAAAATGGAGAGAGTAATATCTCCAAATATACTTTTTCATAAGTTTATTTGAATATATTGTTCCGAAAATTATCTTTGTGGGTAATTTAGTGAAAATATGAAGTAATATTAATATTAAAAAAATGTGATATAGAGATGAGTAGATATATCCTATCTTGGATTATATAAAATATGTGGAAAGTATGAAAATAAAAATATGGATTAGAATACCCATTTAATTTTATTACAAATTATGATGATAAGAATTCATTATAAATAAGTGGTTTTGATAAATTCAAAAGAGAGAAATCACTGGGTATTTATGGTAGTATTTTCATCAAAATTGAAATGTGGTGAATATTTCAACTCTTATGGTTTGTGTTGTATTTATTGATAATAATTGTTAATGTTTTGAAATGAATAATAGTTAAAAACATCATTGGGTTATTGTTGTAAAAATAATATTTTTCATGAAGTTATATATTCTAGAAGTAAATTTAGAAGAGAATGATCAACTAAGAGAACCATAATTTATAAACCTCAATGTTGTGAGAAAGACTCAGCGTACATCAATAATATCCTATGTTATTCAAGTTATTATTGAAGTGAATTTGTTCTGAAAAATGTTTTCCATTATTTGAGTTATGTTTTGAATATATATTCTTGATTTTATCTTAGAAGAGGATGATCTACTGAAATAACCATAATTTATGACGCCAGATGTTGTGAGAGGTCCTTGGTTTACATTATGAAAATTCTAAGTTATTTAGGTTATTATAGAAGTGAATTTTTTCTAAAAAATTAATTCCAAAATTTGAGTAAATTTTTTTATGTGAATTTTACGAATAAATAGAATCTACAATGTTGAAAAATAATATATTTTATGTTTTTGAATTTAAAAAAACCACGTGGCGATCAAAAGTAACACATAATTATTAGATTTTATAAAGAACAATTTATATGGGAAACCTTTTCTATATATGCATAATATTATGATATCAAAAAGTGGTATAAAATGTGGAAAAGGAAAACCCCACTCCGTAGATATAAAAATGACACTCTTGAGTTTGTAAGTGTTACCTTGGTTCAAAAATAATGTAAAAAAATATATTTATGGATGATTTTAGTATATTCATTAATTATTTTATATTCTAAATGACAATTTTATTAGAATGTTATTGGGAGTTCAAAATTTGGAATCCAAAAATTTGAAATTGAAATATTATAATTTTGGAAGTTTGATGTAGTAAAAAATATTACAAAAGAATGATGGCCTATTTGTATAGTAATGATATTGTTTCAAAGTTGAATATAAATTTATAATGATGTGTAATTGGAAATATGAAAACATGCGCTATATACATAAAGATTTATCTTATATCATTTTGAAGAGAAGGGTCAATCCCATAATAGAATTTTAGTTACTCCATGAATAGTAATGATTAAGGTTTACTACTAATTAAATTTAACTTAATTTTTTTCCAAAAGGTCGATGAAGGATTGATGATGTTGGAATGGGATTAATTCCATTTAAATATACATTGTTGAGACCATGGTGACCATGATATGAGAATATAATGAAGTCCACAGTATAACAGAATTCATGATGGTTATGAAAAAATGTCATGATATAAACATTATGTAATAGTAGTTGTTTTGGGGATTAAAATATATCTATGAAAAATAGCATATGGCATCATGAGTTTGGGGGAAGTCATGCTAGATTATGTGTTATAGTAAATATATAATACAAGAGAGTCATGAAGGACCCATATAAGGGTTGTAAAAAAATGTTCTCAGAGAAACACTAGCCTGTGTATAAATTATCACACTATAAAAGTTAACGAGTTTCAAAGAAATTTTTGTTTAATTTCATGATATTAATTTAGATAAATATATAATATATACTAAATTTTATTAATTTATTATTTGGTTAAGAACCACACAATTAATATTGTTAACATTTTACAGTCAGGATATAGAATATCAATATCACTCTATGGTCATTTTCATCATTCTGTGAAAATTTTATTTTAGTATATCCGGAAAATTTGATTAAAATTAATAAATAATAAGATATAATTATAATTAAAAATGAGGTATAGGATTTTTATTAATGTTTTTTCCAAAATAATTTCATTTAAAAGCTAACAAGATCTTGGGGGAGGGGCTATAGGAAGGGGAATTAATCTCAACAATTTGATGATATTGTTAGATGCATGGATTTATATAAATAATTGTTATAGTAATTTTTGAGATGAAATAAAAATCTTAGAACATCTATATTGGAGGAATATTATGAGACATCAATGATTTAATTCACACATTAGGTTCAATTCAAGTGATAAGGATTAAGTAAAGAATGAAGTGATCAACAACTATATGTGGCTATAGATGATGAAAAAATGAAAAAGAAAACATTAGTTTGGAATTAACTTCATTTTCAGACTTAATATTTCTACATTTATATTGTTGAATGCATAGAACTAACCCTTATATCAGGAATTTTATCTTATCCATCTTGACGAATTAGAGAGTTATGAACATTTCCGTTTAAATTTAATATTCTTAATGATGATGATGGAAGGTGTGTTAGCAACTGTTGTTGATCTGGATGAGACCTTAAAATATACGACCTATTATTGAGACCCTGATGTCAATAAACTGATCTAGAATTCACCAAAGTAGTGCATTTATGGAAGTATGGAAATTGGATCTAGTTTTTATAATGTTTATTTATAAACATTATTTTTCAACTATAGTGAGTAGTATTACCCCCTAGTGCGTTGATACACTATCGGCCTATGCTCCTTGGAACATCCCTTCATGGGGAACAATGTAAAGTCCACATTTCATTTTTATTATTTAATTTTCCCAAAATATTAATACTTTTTGTGAATAAGTGGTGTGAGAGGTTGACTGAATAAACATGTTCTTTCCAAATAAGGGATATTATATGTACATACTCATGGACTAAATGAAGTAAAAAAAATTAATTTGTGTGAATAGTGTTTCAACTGACCTATTAGGCAGATTTATGTCAATGTGGTCCAAACATATTAAATCGTATTTCTTCGAATAGAAAAAAAAAAATTCTTTTTTGATGATTTGAGGTAGGTATTATTGTGAAAACCATTCCATTCAGAATATCATGTCTTTTGAGTTTTTTAATTCAATTTCTTATTAAGGCATTCATATATGTCATATCATTGATGAGTTTATAAAATGTTTTCAATGTTTCCAATAATAAAATGTATGATAGTTTTAGGGGTTTATAGTCCTTAAAATAAAAAAAATTATTTTTTCAACATAATTGTTTGCATAAATTTTTAAGTGGGTATTTCAAGTTAATTTAAAAACATAAGTGGTTTTTTTCTTTCAATCATCTTCAAAAGAGGTAACATATGTTTTCAAAGACTTATTTTGAATATAATGAATCATAGGAATTTCATTAATATTTGTTTATTTTTTTCTTGAGATTTGTATTGTTTGAATAATTATATGTGTTTTTTGGATTTTAGATTGATTTGAATTATTTTTATTATATCTGTGTATTTAGAAATGATTCACAAATTATAATTCAAGAACATGGTTTTTAAAATATTATCCAGAGGTATAGTTGGAGCTTTCGATATAGTTTTCTGAATATATGTGACAACCATGGGTATATAAATTTTTTTATGCTTTATATTAGTTTTTTTATTTATATGTGATGGTTTTCATTACAGTTGGATCAGTTTAAGGGTCTATTTATTGATATTTTTCTTGGAGGAAGTTTGAGAAACAATGTGATTTTTATATTGGTGTTTTATGACGACATCTTTATTTAATGTTTCCTCAACTCCACTTATATTATATAATGGTATCCCAGGTAGCTATGTAGATGATCTAGATTCATATAATACCATTTTAAATTACTCACTAGCTAGTGTGTTAGAGGTAAGATTTTAATCTGTTATGTTAATTTCCCCTGATGGGGCTATTTGAGAGTAATTCAAGCGATATTGTTCTAAGATCAGGTTGATGACTTGATTTTGGTTCCACTCATGTATGTCTAGTATTTTATAACTTTTCTAAAAAGTGCGTTTCACATGATGCATATCATATTATGATCATATTTTGATGATCATGATTTGTTATATTTCTATATTAACCTATTCTCTCCTTGAATACATGCTATTCCTATTATCTCTAATGTTTTACTTATATCACATTTATTTTGAATTTTTGTTAGGATTTCTATTTCATATTTCTCTATCCCTTCATGATTTAGTTTATTTTACGATTTTTTTAAAATGTATTATGAAATAATGGATTAAAAATGGTAAGTACTAACATTGTTTATTTTTATTATCTTTTAATGCATACCTTTTAAATAATTCAACGTTTTTTCATATCCCAATTTAATTTTAACTTTTAAAATTTAAATTTAAAATAGATGATGTGTTTTCTTTCAAAAGGATTACATTTTTCTATTTTTTTCATTATAGAACCTCATTTAATAAAAAGAATTTTGTTATTTCAATTTTAAAATAGATTTAGCGAGATGCATTATAAATGGATGTTTTTTAACGCTTTGATGAAATCCCACTAGGAATGTGTAGCTCAAACCCTACATACACACACCTTAATGTATGAAAATAACACTTATATTCCTATGAAGGTGAATAGGTTATGATCTCATGGTGGTATCTCATGAATTTTTTGGGACGTGATAGTGACCTTTGGATGACATAGGGATAATAATGCGGATTTTTTGGTATTATGGGATGTCTCAAGATGTTCATGTATCATCCAATAAATCCAACCATTAATATTCATTTCCCTTATGTTGATACTCAGTCTTTATTATCATATGATTTTGATATTTCATTTCTGATTAGAGTATTTTTTATTTGATCATTTATTGTTTGTTTTATATTATTTTTTATAACTGCTTATTTTGTTATACATGGATGTACTACTTATTGAAGCATCATGTCAGATTCTAAATAAGATTACATTTTTAGTTTTTTGATATTTGAGGGAGAAATAATCCCCATTGGGTTGTGTTTGATTATCTGACAGTTTTTACCAGCCAATGGTGATAGAGAACATTTTTTATTCCTTCGGGTAGATCTAATTAGGTGATGAGGTACGTTGACTCTGTATAATTTGTTACAAAAGTGAAAAACTTTTTTGGAATTTATAGTGTTTATAAGAATTAAATTTTATCATCAGTTTTCATTGATTACAAAATAATATAGTTGTATAAAATAGTGTAACCGGGGTTTATTACATAAGAAATTAATGGTGTAATGTGACAATGTTAGAACCTTGTTTATTTGATTTGAAATTGAATATATATTGGGACTTCATGTTTACTGTGTGTGAGGGGAAATATGATTGATGGAAATAGACATTAAATGTGTTAATACAATGTCGATAAAATCATTTAAAAACTTAATGATGGATCTAGGTGTTATAAAGTGGATATCTTGAAGGTGGAAAAACATCATAAAACACTGAGGATTACACAATGAATAAGGGTATATAAGAGTGTGTTGGATTTGATGGAGGTAAGTAACAATAGAGGGGTATTATATATGACTAAGGGATTATTTTTATACTACTAAGAGAACCAGATATGTTTTTAGTGATTCTCTGGTATGTTATGATTATAGTGCCACACCACAACTGATATCATTATTTTGTAATGTGTGTTGATTGTGAGTAAAAAATTTGGTAAAGTACAAATTGTGATATGAGGTCACACTGTAAAAAATGACTATGGAAATTTATTGCATCATTGGTTAAATATAGAATAAAATACTATACCATAACACAATAGGAAATTCCATAATTGGTTTAATATTTAATGGGATTTGGAATATGAAATTGTTATTTTCAAGGAGTTTTTAAAATGGATTTGATCTGAATTTTTATGTTTTTAGTATACATGTAATCATATATAAATCAATTACTATATACCATTATAGTGGAAAAATTTTAAGGTGAAAATGATTTAATATGTATCATCACACCATGAGACTATGTTTTCCCTACTGTTTCAAAAATTCATATATTTTTCAAAATAGATATGATTTGATTTAATTTTTGTGGCTTCATTTCATAAAGGATAAATAGTTTTATTGGATAAAGAATTGGTGGAAGGTGTAAAAATGTAAGGAGTAATATTTTAATATATAATTTATTATATTATAGTATTATGGTGAGAATTACCAGAAAAAAATAATCAAGATTTAGTATTTTAAAATCAAGAATTAAAGAGATTGATTTTTATAGAAAGGAATACTTTAATGACATTGATCATGTGAAGAAAATTAAAGAATAGTGATGGAATCCTTATAAATTATGGTTTATATTTTCTATGGATATTATCTGGAGTTATGATTGAGTTGAATGATTTCCTATAACACCTCCATGAAGAAATAATTTAATTTGGAGAAAGAGAGGGTGGCCCAGGAATTATCAATGTATCCTTCCGATGTATTGTAATCACATATAGTGTATAGTGATAGACCCTGATACATCCACAAAATTATATTGTGTTTACATTATAGTATCCCAATGTTGTGAGCCCAAAAAAACATTATTCCACTACATTTATAATCATAAATTGATATGGTAAATTATTTGGTGATTATTATAGATTCAAATTAGTCATGGATGTGAGAGGAAAATATATTATAAATGATTAACTATTTTGACATCATAATACATGATTAGTCATATAATCTATTTGAGAGTTTATTATCAAATAATTTATGTTAGGGTTTAAGTTTCATGGAAATACATCTTTTAGAGATAAGGTTGGAAGGGTTTTAGTGATGCCTCTTAGTCAATTTCATAGTCTTAGAGGTCATGAAATCAAATCATGCCTATGGGTTCGGGAGATAAATTAAAAAGGATGATCTCCTTTATTTTCCCAATGACTGTACATTAACACCATGAATTAATGGTTTAGTGTATGTGAAAATTCAGGATCGAATTTATTTCCTCAGAGACTATAACTTAGTATTTTATAATTCTGGTTATGGTACAAAAACACATCTTAAATCACTTAAACCTCCCCTAAATTAACTTATTCTTCAATTAAAATATCATAATTTTATTCTGAGCATCCATGGTGATTTTACAAATCTCAAAAAATATATTTGGAAGGGATAAAATATTTGTTAAGGAGACATAGGTAAGATCTAGAAATGTATTATCACACTTAATGTCTCTCATTTTCTCACTTATATTAAATAATTTGAATTACGAATATACTAATATATGGGTATAGATTATGTTACATCGTTAATATTAATATGGATTTGAGTGATTAATACCATTATGAGATCTTTGATATTAGATTTTAGGAATTAATGTATGAAATGTCCTGTGAGATGGAATCATTACCTTTTTTATGATTAGATAATATGAAAATAATTTTTTGTTCATTATAATTAATATTAGATTTTAAATTTCATGTCTTTCATTGAGTCGTGATTTTTTAGAAAATATATGTTTGAAATGAATTGAATTTTCTTTTATATGGGAGGTTTTTACATCTATTTATATTATAAATTGGAAATGATAAATTTTTAATCAAATTAATTCTATTTTAATTATTGAGTTTTTAATATTTATATAATTTTTCTTTGGTAGATAATTAACTTTAAATAAATGTATTCTTGAATGCGAAATTGGTGTTTTTTTTAAAAATTAAAAAAAAAAATGTGTTCGAATTTGGATAAATTGATTTGATATGATATACTTTGGAATTTATTTTATGGGTGAGTGTGTGGGGGGGGGGGGGAAATAAATTTCCTCGTCAACTATTTTTAAATCATCTTGATTTATTCATTGTAATGAAATGACCTTGAGAGTGTGTTCTATGTCATGGAAAAATTATGATGAATGTGGATTTACTATAGCCAACCACTCTTTATCATATAAAATTGGATGATTATGGGTTTGAAATGTGAATGAATGATGAATTAGTTCCCACATGGTGCCTGACCAACTAATTCTTCAAATATTATTGGTTGACTGATGAATCGTACTAGGTAGCAAGTTATCATTGAAAAAATTATATATTCCTTAATAAGCCTTATCAGGATTTTTATTTGGGTGAATTAGGTGTTTCTTTACTTTTTCCAATGTATTTTTGAGAAAGGAAGAGTTTTTTTACATGTTTTGAAGATGAAAATTTTACAGAATGTTGTGTTTTTAGACAGAAAATATGTTTCACGGTTTGTTTTGAAATTAATGGTTTGATGAAGGTTTTTAAAAAAATGTGGAATTTTTAAATGAACTAGAATTGTTTAATTTGAATGATATATTTTATGAAATTTTGTTAAAAAATAAGTTTTAGTTAACTTATTTTTCATATATTTATTGGCTTTATATTTTGGATATTTATTATGTGTGCAGGCATATTCGCGTTAGTTAAGAAATCCTATCATGTTCATACTCCCCACCAACATTTAAAAAAGGTGTGGAAATGTAGAAAAAAATAATTATGATATAGTGATGATAAGGTCTTTTCTCTTTATCAATAGGAAGCCTAAGAACAATGTTAGAGATGTGGTGGAGTAGATAATGGGCCGCAAATCTATTTATCCACGTTAGAATGTTTTTTTTATATTTTAGTTGGGAAATAAATCTTATTTATTTATATTTTGAGTTTATATATTAAAATGATTCTCATTTAGAAGTATTTTATTTTTTCAAGCATCATCTTGGTTTATTTTTAGTGATAATCATTCTAAAATTCTTTTCTATTATCGTTTCCACTTATGGAAACCTTTGGTGATCATGAAAAGTACTAGAGGCCTTGTGGAAATTGGTATTAACTATCGGGATTTGTGTTCATAGGTAATGGTTTCACTTTATGGTATTAGGGAATTATTGTTGATTTAAGTGTTTTAAAATAATGTTAATAATAAATAATATAATGTTTGGTTCTTGAAATGTATCCATTAAAATTTGTATCATTCATTATTATAGAATAAATTTAGTTTTCCTAATATTAATGAATAAATAATGGTTAGTGATGAAATCATATTATTTTAATTTATTCCACGTTTACCAATGATAGTTTTATTGTGAAAGAGTTCATAGATCATGATGTAAATTCTAGAAATTATATCACATGTTCATAATAATTTTAAATGACTTAGTGATTTGTGGTTTTTTATATGTGATTTTGAAATAGATGTTGTGGGACTTTTTTTGAATGGAAATAAAAAAGTTGTTGGGAATGAGATTAAAAAATTAAAAAAATTAATACGAATCCAAATAGATGTATTATTGAATATAATTTTATAATATTGAATGATTTTATGATTTTATGTGGGTTATTATTATTTTTTAGACTTATTAGACCTACAATAGATTTAGCATGACATGGTCAATGAGTAAAAGAGGTTTCTTCTATAGATACTCAACAAATGAGAATAATATAGCGAGTACTGTAGCAGCGGCAGGGTACTGTAGCGGTGGCACTACTGTAGCGGGCACTGTAGCAGCCGGGTTACTATTCACAGAATAGGAATTTGGCCAAAAATTTGGGCCTACAGGCTATGTAATGGGCTTCAAGCCCACTGGGCCTTCGGGCTATGTAATGGGTCTCCCTCTACCCAGTTAAAAGAGGTCTTTGCTTTGCTTTATTAATAAAAATGAGGCTTCGGCCCCAACCTTTTAAAAAAAAAATGAGGTCGGTAGATTTATTTTAAATGTTTCAAAAACTAAACCCATGACCATTATGTTGTGAACTACGCTATAGTTGGTAGATGTTTTGTTAGACAAGTTTAATTATATCTTCCCATTTTTAAACATCTCTATGATATAATCCAAATGAAAGATACAAAACCACTAAGATTAGGGGTGAACCAATAGTGTAAAACCCCAATAAAATATCCAATATTTTATAATGAATATGATAATTAAATGAAATTAAGATATGAAAATGATATTTAGATAGTGAGAAAGAATGCAGAGGACATGAAATATTTTTATAAGTTTTAATCAATTTTTCTAAAATGAATAATCTATGGGTTTTAAATATTTCAATCCCATAACCCACTTCATTACCTTATTATGAACAGAAAATACAAAAAATTACTAAGAAGATGATATTACACTCAGAGTACAAGAAAGATTAAAAATAATTCAATTAATCAATCAATCATATGAAATCCTCTTATAATTATCCAAAAATTAGATTAAGTGAACACTAAATTGTTCTCTTATAACCCATACAGAAATATATCAAAAAATTCATCTAATGGTATGTGTATCTTTCTCATAGAATATTCACCCTTCTTTAAATGAATCTTCATTTTTTAAAAACCTTTTAAAAATAACATCTTGATAAAAATAATTGTGGTGTCACATGCTGGACAACTCGAGATAGTGAAATTGTGGATGAAAAAATTACAGAGAGAATAATATTTTGAAGTTCACAAAATCATTACTCAAATATAAAAAATATACACATAAATTACCCACATTAAGGCATGATCATATTCACCACCATATAGTTTTTACAAGCTCAATAATTCTAAAAATGAGTATGAAAATTATCCCACTTGTTCAATTATGTTCTATCATGAATATTTACCTTTTTATTCTAGTAGGTAAAAAACATTGTATAACTTGAAACAATATGATGTGAAATCTAGTATTACAAAGTATTCTTATAATATTCATCGTGAAAAATAGATTGAAAAATATAGTACTGCACACTTCCTTTACACTATTACGATGAAAAAATCATGGCCTTTAATTATGACATGAAATTAATAGATTTTTTATTTTGTAATAACTCAAAAATTAATAATTTCACAATTAATATCATATTTGGTATAATTTTTACTATTTAGAAACACCCATTCTATCTTTATCCAATTCTGGTATAAGAAACACGAAATAGTAGAATGATTTTTCAGAACTCATGAATTCTTTGTTCAAATAAATTAGATCAGTTCTAATTAACCTTAAACCCATCCATGATAATGTTAAATATAAACTAAAAATGAATCTATTATAAGAAATAAGATTAAATTCATACCAAGTAACTTTTCACATAATTCTCTCAATGTTATTTTTAACCAATCTCCATAACATTTACTTTAATGATTTTCTTGAGAATGAAATGACCCTAACTGTTATAGTCTATACAATATTTAAATATTTCCAATTATAATCATCCCTATATGTTTTTTAAACTTATTAATTAGTTATATTAAATATCCAAATCCACTTAAATCTAACCCTCCTAATTTTGTGGGAAAAAATGATATTTTTCATGAAAATCATTCAAGAAATAAAAACTAATCTCATATGCCCCATGGGAATTCTCTCATTATTTTTTAAATCCATATTAAGAATGTAATTTCATATTATATGAAGTCCTACCAATGTATATTTCCCCAGATTTCAATAAATCTAATGGAATGAATGATGAAAAATAACAAAATGAACTCACTATGATTTAAGGAGAGAATAAACTCCAAACAATACTATCAAGTGGTTTAAGGGGTCTTTAGTTAGTGGATTTATTGGAATATTCCTTACTCAATAAATTTATAAAATATTTTACATAATAATAACTCCATTTTGAAAAATTTCATTACCAAATTAGTACTTGATATCAATATACTAAAAATGTATGTGTTATAATGATTTATTTTCCAAAATTATTGCAATTTAGTTGTCACAAAAAGTCACGAATTTCTATGAAACCTCCACCCAATTTTTGTATGGTTATGAATTAATCTATATCATTTGAGTTGTGAATAAAATGAATAAATGTAATAACATATTATTGTCATTAATGAGAAATAAATTTTATATTAGAAATTCAAACCACAAACCTTACCCCAATAAATAATTCCTCTCTAGAAGTTAACTTTCAACATTTGATATTACCATCCCAATCAGTATTAAATGGATCCTAAAAGCATAAAAATATGAAATTTTCAAACCACAAGAATAAATTTAATATTCCTTGTACATTGTAAAAGATCCACTTTTCTTACATAAGGTTCAACTCCTTTGGTTTTTCATAAAACTGATCACAAAATATAACAAAAAATATGATATATATTCAAGATGGTATATTGTTGAGTATAATTTATATCAATTTTTAAAATTTTTATTAATATACACAATTTCCTTATATATATATTTTTAAATTTTTCCCAAATTAAAAGCTTTTGGAATTTATGTTGAGTCATCGATTCCATATTCATTTAGAAAATCATGAACACACTTCTCTTATCTGAGAAAAATATATCCATCTATGAAAATCACCTAAAAATATAAAATGAAGGTTATTTAACCAATCATATAAATTTCAAAGACACTTTTAATTTGGGTATAAAATTATCATATGTATTTATTTTCT
Organism: Viscum album; assembly: GCA_963277665.1. Lineage (NCBI taxonomy): Eukaryota > Viridiplantae > Streptophyta > Magnoliopsida > Santalales > Viscaceae > Viscum > Viscum album. The sequence continues at coordinate 1,840,287,728 of OY728132.1, read as the reverse complement.
ACCTATATAATATTATGACATTTAATAATAAAATAATAACGAGTTAGTTTGTGCCACCTCCTTGGCCATATAGATTAAGATCCCCATTATATTACTTAAAATTCATTCTTTTAAACTACATTATATCTTGAATATCAGGCTTGTGGGCTAGTTTAAGACAATATTTTTTTTGTAATGTTCAAACTCAATATCCATCAATGAAATGAATAAATACTTTTAGTTATTAAATATAATTCTCTTAATTGTTCTCTCCATTTAGAAACTATGATTTCAGAACCATTTAAAATTATTTTTAATTTCTATAAGAACATATAATAGGACAATTATTAATCTAACCAATCAGGGTTTCTAAAGAAAATTTCTCATCAATTTTTTATTAATATAATTTTATATTACCCTTATTAACTGGATTAGTTCTATTTTGGGTTACATATCCTTTCCCATTTATCTTTTAAAATAAAAATTCATCTAAAATAAATGGTTTTCTTTTTCGTGTGAGGCCAATTAAATTTTTTCATTATTATCAATATGATTAGGTTATTTCTCCATGGATTCAATCCAATCAATATGAATTATGTCTTCACCAACACTCATTGTTTCTTCCAATAAAATTATACTAGTATTATTGTATTTTTTCTTACTTCTTAGGCTTTTGAAAACCACATCGTTGTCTCCAATATTGTTTTGTGTCTCTACATGTTCTCTAATTATAGAAAACTTTAATACAACCTTTTCAAATTCTATATCATCATTGGAAATTTTTAAATCAAAAGATTAAATTAAAGAATCTACTAATTGAAATATTTATTTGTCTGAAACTATTAATAGAAGAATCAGGAAAATGTGAGACATAAAAGACCAAATGTTATTACCCATTTCAATAAGATGATCATTTCATTTCAAGGTACCGTCTAATTAGAACTCAATGAATAAAAAAGTATTGTCCTAGAGGATTTTTAGTATGGGTTACATCTTGGGTCGTATCTCTAGAAGTACGTGAGTGAAGAAAAAAGCACACCGAAAGAACACACATATGCTTGTGGGGATGAATAAGAATTTGATAAGTGACCTCAATGGGTAATATCCTATGGTGTGTTGGGATGGAAACCAAGGTATGAAAAGTGACCCATGAGGTTAGATGACTAGGTTCAAGGAACAAAGAGAATGTTTCATGAAAAATTTCATCAGAACTAATACCCTAGTGAAATAGTTGTTGAATTTCGTAGATTTGGCATGTAGGGTCTGCAATGAGGATTTTGTGGTGTAATGGATTTTAAAGTGTAGCACCAATGGAAAATTGAGACTTGAAAAAATAAATATTCCAAACCATGTAAAGAAAAGTAACAGTTCATTTTGGGATCCTACCTAATTTGATCTCTACTATTAAGTGAGGATTTTCTATAATATCAAGACATGTGACCTATTTATGTTGTTTATTAGGGTGTATATTTGTGAATAAAAAACACATTTTAAAAACATGTATTGGATTGTGTGGATATTCCTTAGTCTAATAAGCAACCCTGGTGGGTCATATTATGAGGTGTGCGGGGAAGGAAACCAATATATTATAATCGACCCACAATTTCAGATGATTAGGTTCATATCCCGAGGAGGTCGGGTCTTGTACATCGATCACTCTATCCATGATCTTATTCGATTTCATTGTCAACCAATAATTATTTCCTTGATTTATCATGCTATTATATGATAGTAAAATCTTATATATCAGTAATGTTTTTTAAAACACTTCTGTAACACTAGTAACTTCTTTATTGGGGTAATAACCAAGAAATATCCCCTCATTATCCCCCTAATCAAATTATCAGAAATGACTTACTTTAATCATGATAAAACACTGGCTAGAGAATAATTTTTATCTTTACATGTTTTTCTTCTTCCCAAACCACAAATCATAAGTTGAATTGAAAAAACATGTGTAATATAATATCTGATTGATAATGTAGGTAACCAATATTATATATTCTCTCTAAGAGTATTATGACGTTTCATTATTTTTAACATGGTTCTTTCCATATACACAAAAATCTAATTGTTTATTTCAACTAATCTATTTTCTTAAGGAGTATATGGAGAACTATATTTATGTAGTATCCCATTCTTCTCAATGTATGATTCAAATATTTCAATATTATAATTTGATCCATTATTCAATCAAAACATTTTGATATTACATTCTATTTAGTTTTCAACATATTATAAAAAATTCATAGTCCATTCAATTGTTTTTTATTTAATTTTAATTAAATAAATTTAATTCATATAATTAAAATCATAAAAAATATCACTTAGCTCCAATAGTTGACATCAAGATCATCAAGTCACAAACATCTATGTTTATCAATTATAGTGGATAATTTTTTTGATCTCAACATTATTGTAATTATTTTTTAATATCTTTCATTTTTTACACACACCATAATGGCTTATTACATCAAATTATTTCCATTATATATTTAAAAAATCTTCATAAATTTCACATTTTTATGATATCTTTAGCTGAATGGATGATTTTTTCTAGGGAAAAAATTATTTTCATCCTTCATAATAATGCAACATGTTTTTTGATCATTATAAATTTTAAATAAATCACGAATTTATTGCTTCCTAGTAATGAAGTTTGTATCATTCTTAAATATCATAATTAAAAATCCATTATTTTAGAAAATAACCTTATTCCCATTGTCACAACATTTAGAAAAAATAATGAGATTTCGATATAAACCATTGGAAAAGAGAACATCAACTGTTTTAATTTTAATTATCCTATTTTGTGCATCCAATGAATTTCAAATTTATTGATCCATATTTTCTAAAAGTATAATATCTTTTATAATATATTTAAATATATCTGAAAATATTTTATGTTCAATCATATGAGATAATTAAATTATTTCCAAGATACATGGGTCTTATTCTTTTTAATCTTTGTTTTCCATAACTACCACAATTTTATGCTCAAAATCACTCCTCTTCTTGATATATGTGGAGTTTACTACATAATTTTATCGTCAGTACCTCTCAAATAAGATAACACATATATGGTATTTTTATAGGAACTATTTATATTATAAATTTAATGCTATTCTCATATGGTTATCCATAGTGATACTAATATTATTTTTCTCTAGTTTGAAATAAGATATTATATATATTTTTGAGCGATGTGGTCTTCAATAATTTTATTATTTATATAATAAAAAGGAAATTTTATAACTCATAATTTTTAATCAACTCATTTTTTTAATATCATCATATTTTCTCCAAAAATAGGAAAATTCCATTCTATACTACCTTGAAAATATTTTGGACTTTTCTTAAAATAAATTCTTTTTCATCTTTTTCTAATTGTGTCATTTTTATTAAATATATCATTTAAAATTTCTATGTTAATGTGTATCTATGTCACCCTTTTTATATTATATGAAACATTACATCAATGTATGTATGGTTTATAAAATAAATTATATTTATTTTAATTTTATAAAATATATATTTTATAATGGTTATAAAATATCAATAATATTTATTATTTCAAAAAAAATTCTTTATAAAACTATAAACAATTTATTTAGATCTAAGTCATTGAGATTTGATATACTTTTTGGTCGAGCAAGGATATCGTCAAATGAAATAAATTATGTTTTTCCACTTGATAGATTATGAAGTGTTATTTTCTATCAAAGGTGTGATTCATCATTGCCTTTTTATTTCCTAACCATCATTGTGAAAAGGAATAAGTTATTTTCTATATAAATATCTTTCAGAAAACTTTTTTTAATATTTGTATGATTCACGAGTGTTCATCAGATTCTATACATTAATCAATTGGTGAAAATATTACATAAATTTAATACCCAAAATTTATATTGTGTAAATACCATATGATTCATTAAATGGTATTTAAATATAATGTTTCATAATATTATTATATTGTTCTTTTTTATTCAATGTTTTATCATGTTATAATTATTTATAGAATTAAAAATGTTTTCTTTATTTGATTTCATATAAAATGGATTTAAAAACCAATTTCATTTCATGGGTTCCTTATGATATGTGGATGATTGATTCCATATGGAAGATATATGTGTGGATTATGATGACTGATTGGGCCCTATATCACCACATAATGAATTTTTTATGTTTTATATATCAGGATATAGTATATAATAGACATAATGAGTGTTAAAAAATTGTGTATGAATAATCATTCTTATAAAATTTTACTGTGTGAACAGAATTATTATTTTTATAATGGAATGTGCATAATTATTTTTATCTCACAGTTTTTTTCTTATGGTTATTCCAATTTTTATGATTACTTTATTTTTAGGATTTGTAAACTTTATTTTTCCATCCTATATTCTATGATACTCTAAAATTTTATTTTATTCCATGCCTTATTCCATGATTTATGATATATTCTTTATATAGAAAAACATTATTTTGTTTCTTAATTATACCCTTATACTTATCTGAGAAATGATGATAATATATTACCATCACTTATATTTGAAATTACCATGCATTGGATCTCAGTAATATTTATGTATCAATTTCTATAGGTTTCGAAGTTGAGAATAACATATAAGAAGTATTAAATAGATTATAGAGTAGAATAATTATGTTAAAATCTTCACAAATTTGGTAAAATAAGTTTCTTATGTAGTAATTTATCAAATACACTAATACTACCATTATTCAGATTGTGTGATTATTTTTGAGATATAATTATTCAATTAGGGAAATGATCTCAAATAAGGATTAGTTTGTTGGGTATCCATATTTGGTATCTGGGAAGGTTTCAATTATTTTAGTAGTATAAGATAATATAAAATTAGAGAAAACCTTTGGTATATGTCTTAGGGGTATGTTTAAGTATAGGATAAAGTCCAAATGTTTTGAGAAAGTATAGATTGTGTAGTTATTCTAAAAATTACATCCTATCTCTATATAGAAAGTTGATATATATGTTTATGGAATTGACCTAGGGTTAATCAACCGAAAAAATAAGTTTGAGTATTAAATAAATCATCACTCTAGAGAATTACTAGAGGGATTAAGAGTACACAACAAGATAGACATGCCTAAGGGATATATTTTTTTGAAATCACATTTTCAACACATTATATTACGAAGGATTAATTTCTAAGTTACATTAATATTTTAGTTTTGGAAGTACACGATAACATGATCGAATGTACCTTAGGTTGAATATAAAGAGTTATAGGATTAAAAAACTGTGACATAGTTGGAATGAAGGTATCATAAGATGAAACGAAGGAGTATTTAGAATAAAATCATAGGAATGGGCTTCTATATCCAAATGATCATTTAATTTAATTCTACCAGATATTATTATAATAATTTTTGTTTTAATACTTTGTATGAATCACGAAAATTAAATAACATTATGAAACATATGTATCTATAATATTTTAAGACATAGCTCTTGAGATATTTTTAGAAAAAAATTGTTGAGAATCACAACATATTCCTATTATGAGGGAAAATATATTTTTCCTTGCTTCAACTAACATAGAAATCATTTTATATCGAAGATGTTCTATATTGGATCATTATTATCTTTAGATACCCTGAAAAACTATTATTTGTATGGGATATTTAAAATTTTTAGGAAAGAATTTATTTAATAGAGGGAGAATATAACATCCCCTTGTTTTTTGGAATCACACTCCTTCCATAAAATATATGTTTACTAATATAACATTTTTCAATGGAATATAAATATATCTGGTAGTAATTCATATAATATTTTAATTAAAATAACAATAATTTATTTATTCATTGTAAAAAATTACATCAAAAGAGCATGAAATTATGTATTAGTCCTCTGGGATTATTACATCCTTAAAATCCAAATTAATTACAAGAGGGAAATAAATAGAGAATAATAAATTTTTCAACACGATGAGATCTCCTGGATTATATTCACCCTAAGGGATCACCGTCATGTAATTATCTAGAATTTAAAATTGACAGAGCTATTATGGGAAGCTCAAGAGATGAAGGGTTTAGTGGTATTTTTAGATTTTTTGGGGGTTAATTAAGGGAACCATTACAAAATAACATGGGAATTATATTTCTTACAAAGTAGAGATATTGGATATTATAATTGATATTGACTATATAATGATGATTAAATATAACTACCTAGAAATTGAAATTCATTCTATGGATACTATAAAAAATCCTAAAGATCAAAATATCTAAGTGTAATAGTTGATTCATAAATAATTTATTAACGTAATACTATCCTTAGTGGATAAATATATATTTCCCAATTACTCACATATATAGAGTAGGAAAAGAGGTGGATGATGGTCTCTCAAAAATAATGGAAAGGGAAGAAGAATATTTATTATCTTTCTCTATTCTAGAAGATATTAGGTATCTTAAACCAAAACACCTCTTGGTATTTTTATTCTCACATTAATCACCCCTTTTTGTAGCCACTACTTTTTGTTTAATTTTAAATTTGATGGGTTTTTATCTTTAATCCCAACACTACAGAAGTTTCTAATAAACTTGAATTATGTATGGAAACAATTATTTTTATAGAGTGCTATGATATATTTATAACATAAGAATAAATATGTTAATATCAATGGATTAGAAAATTTAATTTTTTATAAAATAATTAATTAATTTTAATGGTATTGGACATGTATCCATCCATAATTTCATGCATCACTCATAGAAATGGTATAAACCACTATATATAGAGTGATCCCTCCAATAAGAACATTTATTTTGATAAAAATAGAAACAAAATAGAGAATATTGAAGTCTCCAATAAACACATCACCACCAAGGATAGTTTTGGATCTCATTTATATCTTATCCCCTTCATTTATGTAAAATTTGATGTGGTGGATATGGAATTTTTATGGTATGAACACGGTTTGATTAATTCATTGAAAAATTCTTGTCTCATTGGTGTTAACATCAAGGCTATCATAGATGCATAAGAGAAAAAAGGAAGAGGTGTTTACCCCATTAAGGATAGAAAATATTTTTCCTCTTTTGTATTCCATATCGGTCTACTGGAAAAGGAGTTTTTTGGATAGAGTTTATCTTGTGAATTAACTATAAGGGGTGTAACCAGAAATGGTATTATCTGGAATGTTTTATAACTAAACATATTTCCATAACCACCCACCCAAATGGAATGGTACACCTACTTGTTCATTCCCTCATCAATCCCTCAAAAATTATCATCAACCTAGAGCATTGTTAGAATGGTAGAAGATGATTATTATTTCAATTTAGTGGTATTTTTATCTCAAATAAAACCATGTAGTGCAAACTCCTTCAAATAAATTGACGTAAAAAATATTATTAGTAGGATTTCACTTCAAACTAATACATTTTAAGGTATAAAATACATCATGAAACATTTATTAAGTCTCACACTTTCACTGTATAAAGTCTATTAAAGATGAAATTGAATAAATAATGGCCAGAATGGAATAAGGTGGACAATGAGATATTTATCACTATTTTAATTAAAAACACTTATGGAGATACTCCATGAATAAAAAATAATTTCTTGTGATTTTCCCTGTAAATGTGGATTTGATAATGATACAAGAATTCCGTTTTTTGCATATTTAATTAAGGGGATGAATTGGGACAACATATAGAAAATTTTTATAGTGGAAAACCCATTCACCAATGATCCTGAGGTGGTGGGTGGCATGGTCAAGGATCATTTAAAATATTTCTTTACTAGATATAACCTTTATAAGAAAGATGGATACCTGGGGGTTCATGGAATAATCTTTGATTATATTTCTCATGTGGTGAATGATGACATTAAATATTGTTATTGGATAATTAATAAGGAACATGAAATATAGGATGTTATAATATCTCATCAATAATACATATCTTCTCCAAAATGGATTTTTGGGATCCTTCTATGAGACTTCTTTGGACATAATAAAGGGGGATCTAATAGAGGTTATCCATGAGTACTTATAGGGATGGTGTAATCCCTTTTATATCATATTCTATAATTGTAAATGCAATTCCAATGGTGAGTGATCCCTCTTAATTGAGGAAATATAGACCCATAAACATGTTTATCATCCCCGATAATGTTCTCACTATCATTATAAATAAGTGGCTATCTATGAATCTCAAAAATAGGGGTTTTGAGGTGCATCGAGGCTTTATCAAATGAAGATCCATCATGTGGTCCATATGCATAGCTTAAGAAATGATTGGATATATAAGTACGAAAACTCATATTTTCAAAATTTTTATCAAGGTTAGCATAGACATGGTATATGACAAACTAGAGTTTGTTTTATTTTCAATGTGACGTGTTCATGGGATTCTCTAACAGGGTGATCGAAATATTCTTCAGATTATATTGCTCTGCACTGGATCTCCATCTCTTTTATGGGTATGAAAATTTGTTTTTTCATGTCATCTCATGGGTTCAGGTTTGGAGACCCATTTTCACCTAGTGTATTATCCACAATTTAGGATTCCCTCATTAGGTACATTAAATTATGTCGGCATAAAGGGGGAATCATTCCCTTCTAATGAATGATCAACATCAATAGGGTATACGAACTTCAATTTATAGATGATATGATCTTTTTCATTAATGGATGTATCCAACACATCAACTCATTTAACATGGTTCTGGATGAATATTTATGATTGAGTGGTTAGATTGATAACAAAGAAAAGTGTAGTGTTTTCATTTTGAAATTATGCTCAGAGTGGGCTACTAGGATGATAGACATCAACCTTAGAGGTCATAAGAGATGATTCCCCATGGACTACATGGGAGATCTGATATCTTCTATAATACATTTTATACATTGTTTTTATGGTGTGGATGATGAGATTTCAAACTGAATAAACAACTGGAAGATTTATTTTCTATAATTTGATGATAAAGTCAACCTTGTAATTTATGTTCTCACATGAACCCCAATGCACATGTTTTCTATTCATAAGATGAAAATATAGTCAAAAAATATAAAAAATGTAATGTATTAATTCATTAGAAATTTTCATTCTGATAAGAGATACAACTGGTCCTCATATGATAGGATGTATAAGATGATTGAAGAATAAGGGTTAACATGAGAAGAACCTTTGGAGCTATACATCATTTTCAATCTTAGATGTTGTCAGAGGTAATAAAATTTATATTCCTATAGGGAAGATTTATTACAAATAAGTATGGTATTAACCTAAAATAACCTAAAGTGAGTGTCTCTTATTAATGGGTTCTTATCCAATAACATATCTTTGACATTCAACATCACTCTCATTGGATCGTCAAACTTGGGGATATCCACTTATGGAATAACAACTAGGCAGCACTAACTCTCAGTATCCCGAGGTTCCCAAATCATGATTTCATTATCCTTTAAGAGATAATATATCCTACCTTCTTCCATGTTATTGTGAAACAAAAATAATCCAACATCTTAAATAATATGATGATTACATATGACTCGTAAAAAATTTTCTCCATGGGATCTATGTCGGGGATCATTTCATCAATAGAGTACAACCATGTGTCATATCAAAACAATGAATTTGATGAATATGGTGGTGATTTTTGGTGAAAGGACATACATTAAAAGTAAAATTTTCTTATTTATAACATATAGAACGGTACATTCTCGGTCGATGATGAGATTGAAAATTCATTTTTTATTTTTCAAACAGATCACATTTTGGTTAAGTGAGATCTAAGAAAGAAAAATCAATTTAAAATGCTAATGGAGAACAGAAAAAATTTGTAACAGGCTTATCAATGAGACCATACCAATTTCGGACCTACCCAAAACCCAGAGAGATGCAATGAGCCCCACGACATCCATCTGATATCCACCTTACACTACACTCAAGTAAAAAATAGATCAATAAACCTTAGAAAAAATCACTAATGATCACATTTGATGACTGATTGGATTCTATGAATACATGGATTTATTGGGTATGAGGGAACCACTAGGAAACCACCATCACCAAAATAGATAATCATTCAGAAGAGAATAATATTGTTATAATAGAACATCCATGAACTAAGAGTTCCTATATGAATGTGACCCAAAAGAATTATTATATCTAATGAGGTTGAATAATGAAGCATTACCAATAGAATATGAAATTGAGGTTGTGGGTGCATATATTCAACATCGATAGAAATCCCCACTGGGGTGAACAAACTAGAAGTGCACCCCTACATACCTTCCTTACCTGAAGCCACTGACATGATCCAAATTGTCATTGAATCCATAGAACCCAACTAATTTTGGTCTTGTATGAAGGATAATGATTAAGTAGATGAAGAGACCAAGGATATATAGAACCTTACAGTCACATAGAAAAATAAAACCCAAAAACAAAAATGAGGGGGGAAATTTGAAGAGACCTGGTATGGATAAAAATAGCATTGGAACATAGAGATCATGGATTTGAAATATAAATCAATGTAATAGACCTGAAAAATGTCAAATATTACCCTTCCATTATTTTAATTAAATGACCCTAGAAATCATAGAAGCAAAACTTGAAAGTAACCCCATGTGAATTAAAAAACGATGGCGGTGCCTTTAGAGATGGATCAAAAGCGAAGGAGGCATGTATGGGGGAAACAGAAACGAACCCAGTTTAATCCAAGGAGGGCGAATGAAAATTAAAATTTCAATAGATCTCCATATGAAATTACATTATATGACACCATGAGGCCATCAGGAGGAACACCACAACATGAAATCAATGTCGTACGACCCGAATCTAGACTATGCCATGCCTAAGGGATGAGGAGGATATGAGGGGGGAGGGAGGTGGTGTCATGAAAACTCTAGACGACCAATGAGACATACTACCTAGTGATTCCCCTTACATGCCAATTATATTGATGAGGAGATCAGGTGTAAGGTGATCAAACATTCCACTATGTGAAAATGTTTCCAAAACCCAAGGTGAAGAAAAATATTTAGAACCTGTTCTTTGAAAGGGAGTGGTATACATCTTTTTGGATCTTATTTAGTGAGATCATCAGGTATTTCTCTCAGAATATCATGATAAATATATTATTACAAAATTTTTTCCTGGTGTTTGGAGATAAAACTGTGATAAAAAGGTGAGGTTGATTATCTTGGGGATAGATTTTTTGTGAATTTGGATTGTGTTGAATAAGGCATGGCTTAAAGAATACCCTATCCAAAGGATCACTTTGGTTTTCATGTTTACAACTTTGGTGGATGTCATAGAATTCTTCCTGAAATAATGGTATCTCTCCCCCTAATTTGATATAGATATTGTATGTTATGTGATCCTCATTATCTATTCTGAGAGCACTTACTCGAGGTCCTTGGATTAATTGTAAGGCCACATATAGAATATTCAAACTCAATGATTTTGGGTCATGTAATCTTGGTCACATGCTAGGGGAATCACCCTTGAAACCATAGGATTTTTTGTTATTGAATTCATCACCTTGAATGAATGCAGTAAATCTATTCTTTTATAATTTTACACCATGAATAATGGGATGGTACTGAACCACTATAATTTTTTTAATTTGACCTCAATTGAAAAGAAATCATACATCATTATCAACTCTCTTAATGAGGCGTTCACACCCCATGAACTACTGTTTATCACATACATAGATGTAGGATCCTCATCATTAATGAGATGAAATTTCTCCACACATGGATCTAAGGGAACAATGATTCTAACATTTTTACATCACATACCATACAGGACGATTAATTCACTTCATGTACTAGAAAATGATCATATACCTATAAGAGTGTTGATATTGTATGGGAATATTCTCAAAAGATAAATTAAATTAGTCCCTATTGATCCTTAATGATGTCATTCATATTAAATAAAATTATCATGATTGATGGATATATTGGTAAATTTATTTTATTATAAAGGAAATATTTAAAAAATTATTTAATTTTTTTTCATATATTTTATCATAATAAACTAAATTCACCATGTAAAAATTATTATTCTTAAAGACTTAATATATTAATATTATTTAAATTAGACATTTATATGAAATAATATTAAAAAAATTTAATGATTAAATATATGAACATTAAATAAAAGATTTTTTTCTTTATATATTTAATTACCATTAAAAAAAATATAGAAATTTCAAAATTTAATTATTTTAAAATGAAAATAATTATTTATTACATAATATTAAATTTCACCAAAGATAAATTTCTAGGAATTTTCTTAAATAATTTATTTTTTAGTGAATATTGAAAAATATAGTTATCACAAAAATCGTAAATTTTATTACATTATAAATAAATGAGAAAGATCTATGAGTTTGGAAAACCTTTTAATAAATGAAATAACTATTTAAGGAGTAATATTATTTATTTAAAAATATTATTTTGATCTTAAAATTCAAATGTTTAATTTTTAGAATTTATGTAATATGATATTCTAATTTAAAAAACAGTTTTCAGTATTCTCTTTTAATAAAGCATTATAAAAATAATATTTATTTTTGGTTTTATTTTAATGTTAAAATTATTTATTAGTTTTATAATAAAAAACATTTTTTCAAGGAATTTAATAATATTGAAAATTTTAACCAACACATAAATGTAATATTTAAAAATACACATTGTCTAAAACTGTTATTATGTGTTATGTGCGTCTTTAAAAAAATTTAAATTTATTACCCTTAGTAATTTTATTTGATAAAAGTATTTTTAATTTTTAAATCATAATATGTTAATAATATCATAAGGTAATTTTTAATTTTGTTTATAAAAAATTATTACCAAAGTTAAATTTTTTTTAACCACATAAAACTACATTATGGAAAAGTTGAAAAAGTAAAACCCAAATTTCATAAATGACTCCAATTTGTCACCAAAATTTGTTTCAGAGATTTTTATAGGCCCAATAATAATCTTTATATCATATTTTACTTTTTAGGAACCTTTTCCCCATGAATAGTAACATTCCAGTATTGAAAAGTACTGTGTACTACCAAAATCACCATTATGTTCACTGGTCAAAGGGGAGGACATAAACCATTTTATACCACAAATATTAATTATAATTTCATCCTAAAACACTACAATTTTTATAATAATATAATCCCCATTCATGTTATTATGCCTTTGGTCTTAATTATATAGCTTCAGCCGAAATTTCCAAGGATATTTTGAAGAGAATTTCGTGAGTATTTCTTACTCCTTTTCCTTTTATAATTAATCATTATATATAAAAAATAGTATCGAAAACATAATACAATGAAAAATATAGTATTAATATAAATTATTTTCATTATATTAATGGATTAAACATTAATTATTTCTTCCAATACACCTATAAAAATAAAAGAACGTTTATTGTGAGTTTGTGTGGACTACCAGTTCTACTAAGAAACATATTCCATTTTCACCACCACATATCTTCACTAATTAAAAGGGTGAAATTTAAGAATAAATTTCAAATATATAATATAATTATGATTATTATTATTCAAATATTAATCCACAAACATTCCATCTCATTCTCTAGGAAATGAAATCATTAACATTACGTTGTGCAGAATACTACCTATAAAAAGTAACGTATCAAATTTTCTATTTATTTTCAATATTTTTTTAAAATATCTTAAAATATTACATAAAAACATAAAAATATCGTAATAATGTCATTATTATTATATAAAAATGATATTATTCTAAAATAAACCACTTTCAAAACCATACTCATTATTTAATTATGTTATGTTAATGTTGGGGTCAGTTAAACATCCAACATGATCAATGATATAAAAATATTTCATGGATGACTATGGGACAATATATAATAATATTTTTAATATATAATAATAATATGATGTTTTTTATTTGAATTTTGAAAGGTTATATTATATATTTTACTTATTATAAAAATATCATCAATGATCAAAAAATTACTGAACTAATATGACACTGATTCCATTTTCATGAAACATAAATAATAAACTTATCTAATATGGAAATATATTTATTAACAAATATTATACATAAATTAAAATAAATTAAATTTCTATTATTTATGAGTTTGGTATCAAATAATGGTGATCTTAATTGATATCTTGAGGCTTGTGTGAATGCAATGAATTTACTAAACCCGATTGTAACCATAAGACAAAAAAACTAATATATTAAAAATAAATGACTATAAATGATGTATAAAAATGTTAATTTATATTATTATGATAAAAAAATAAAATATTATTATAGTTAATATTGCTGTATAAGAGTACATAAAATATTCGACTCTGTGGAGAAACTTGGAAAGGGTTCTTGTCTCAAGATTAAATTCCTTGGGAATTGTTTATGCTATAGAGAATGTTTTATTTTTTATAGTAAAATCATTATACCAGTGCAATTTTTTAACACGATTAAATTATATTTCATGATATTCAATTTTCTATATAATTTTTTCGGTCTCATGGGATTTAGAATGAAAATATTTAAATGTTGTAAGGGTTTTTCTAACACAATTGACATCTATTGTATTATATGTAATTTATTGAACTCTATTATTCACAGATTGATTAATTCTACAGAATAAATAATCTATTTTATATTTATAAATTATATTATATTATTTTTAAGTTATTTAATTTAATATAATTATAAAAATACAGTTTAATAACCGGTTATGTTACGTAAAAGGGTCTCATGTCCTCAATTCCTATTTCTTGAGTCATACTTCTTATGTAAACAAATTTACATATAAAGGTGTATATACTATATATTTTCAATATTATATCATAATTTACAATTTATTAATGTTATATTATGTTAAATATCAATATATGTCTCTTTTAATAGATTTGATTTTATTGTTTTTCAAAACTTAGGATTTATTTTTGTAGCCTAATTTTAAATTCAAAATCTCCCAAATGTGATTTCCCATTTGGGAAATCTATACAATAATTCATTCTAATATTAAATCTATTTTTCCATATGTCTATATGTAATGATATTTTACCCTCATTACATCATTACAATGTATAATTACTATAATCATTATATTTTATGTGGTTATAATAAAGGTATTTTTAGTACAATAAAAAAGAAATTATTTTTTCAATCATATTTTATCAAAGACTTCCAATTTTGTGGATATGCCCATATTAGCATAAAAGTTTTTAAAATGTTATTTTTTTAAAAAAACATAATATTATTTTAAAATTCCTAAAATTAAAATCATTTTAAAAATCGTTGTGTGGGTTTTGATTAAAAAAATACCTTCTAGAGTTTCTTTTTGAATATATATTTCTTCTACGTTTTTCATTTTATATGATATTTTACATATATGTTTTTATGGTATTCAAAAGAATATTTTTTAAAAGTTAAAAGAAATTATTCTAAAATTATTTAAAAGGATCATTGATATTTCATGTTTCTACAGTTGTATGTATCAAAAACTCAAAAAGAATGTTTTTCATCGATTTGATTTTACTTTTTCATATATTATAATTGATCGGGGATGTTCTTGAAATGATATGATCAAACTTATTTATCTAGATAAATTATGAAATGTTATTTTATATCAATCAAGTTATCTATCAATACATATTTCTAGAATAAACATCCACTAGGAATATGAATACATTTTATTCAAATGCATTTCCTTTGTGAATACCATGTTTTCTATTCCCTTGATTGAAGTGTGTTCATATAGTTACCCTATAATGATTGATTGCGTAAATTATTAACATAACATCATACCATCTATATACATATTATTAAAAACTTAGGTTTCAATAAATTTTATTTACCTATAAATATACATAATATCATTGGATTCAAATTTATTTTATATTGGTTTATTGTATTTTTATTATTTATTAAATTACAAATGTTATCCTTATGTGATTACATTTGAAAATGATATGAAATATATTTTATTTACATGGGATACTTGTAAAATGATGATGTTTAATTTTATTTGGAACTCGTATAAATTAATGATGATAGGTGGAGAATTATATCCTCCTCTAATAAATTGGTAAATTTGGATATATCAAGAGATAGTAAGGAGTGTAGTTAATTAGTTTGGTCACAAAGGCATGGAGAAAATGAGTTTTTTCCGATTTTAAGTTGTGACCATAATGAGTTTTATCCCAAAAGGCTTGGGAATAATTATTTTTCTCATAATATTTTCTATTCTAATGATAATGACACAATTATTTTTTTTCATATCAGGATTTCTTAAATTCCATGTTTATGCCTATTTTTTATGATATTCTACATATTTATGTTTTACCATGCCTTATTCCATGATTTATGATCAATTTTATGTTGGATTTAAATTAATACTCATCATGATTATACCCATATTCTCATCTTATGCTCACTTATGATATTTTATTATTTCACATGTGTTTAACATTGTTAAGAATATAGTATCACCATTTTATTATATTTATATTTCCCTAGGTTATAAATGTGAGTATAATGTATATAATCTATTAAAGGGATTATAGTGTGGAGAAATTATAGGTAAATTATCACAAGGTTTGAAGAATATGTTTCTTATGCCTTTAG
The DNA here is from genome assembly GCA_963277665.1 of Viscum album. Lineage (NCBI taxonomy): Eukaryota > Viridiplantae > Streptophyta > Magnoliopsida > Santalales > Viscaceae > Viscum > Viscum album. Next base: position 1,840,271,103 of record OY728132.1, on the reverse strand, counting down.
TCCTTAACAAAATTACACCACCCATTCATGTTATTGTGTGATTATTTTAAATATACAATTATTAAATTATATAAGTGATATAAAATTAATTCTTATTCAAATTTTTTTTCTATAGTAAAGATATCAATAAAAAAAATCATTCTATTGATGATTTAATTCACCCTTACAAATAAAATCATCTATAATTTCTTATTCAGTTGTTTTGAATTACACAAACATACCATGATTGATTTGATATTTTTTCCTTTACATTAAAATTTAAATTATACATCCTAACGAGTACATTCCAAGTATTCTATTATGATTAGATACCCATTACCGTTATGTATAATTTTAATATAAATAATATAAGAATAACATTTGGCGATTCTATATTGAATTCAATGTTTATTTTTTCAAAAAAAATATACGTGCATTCATTTATATTGCTGGAAATAAAACTATAAATACGTTGAAAACATAAAATCATATATATGGGAGATTTGGTAAAATACTATTTTAAACTCATGAATATTGTTCCCATAAAAAGTAAGATTTCTTTTACAATAAACTAAATTTAAATTATCCCACTTCAATAGTAACATATTACAAATGGATATTCATATGATACCACATAAGTTTTTATAGAATCAATAGAACAATAATATGGGTGGTGGATTTCATTTTTAATTTTTTAAAATTTTAATTAACTTAAAATATCACCTTCAACTAGTTAGTGTTATTATTTTTTACGAAAATAAACTCAACCTCACCAATACATAAGAAATGAAAAACTCAAAATCTCCCACTAAATTTTACGCAAGTTAATCCTCAAAGAGGGAAACCTAATCATTTATATGTTTTTTTATTTAAATAATATCTATATTTTATAAAAAAATATTATTTTTAATTATTAGTAGGGTGTGAATTTTATTATTTGAAACTAATTATGCATCAAAAAATGAATGTATTCATATAGGATTATGTTAGTTCCCACCATTAGAATGTATTATTTAGAAATTATGAAACAATATTCTTACATTTATCTAAATTTTTGTAATTTTCAACATCCATGTTTTGAATAAATATCCCCATTATATTTCCAAAATACCTAAGATAAAATAGAAACCAGTGGCCTTAAATATTTTAAGTCTTTTTCTTCACTCAATATTTGGAAAATTATATCAAATATATAAAGGTAAAAATTATTCATAAAATTTCTATAAATTACTGACTATAATAAATATATTTTCTTCATGAATGTTGAATAATTTAATACTCATGATAGTATATTTGTAATTGGTTGGGCATAAAAAAGATCATATGAAGGCCCTTTAAATTTTCAAGTCAATTCACATTTCTATAATTAATCTCGTATATTATAATTATAATATCATCTCTAGTAATTATCTACTTCTTATAGACTTTTATTCTAAAAAAACAATTCACAAACTTCTAGTTATCATCTATAATTTCCCAAATATGTTTTTAGACTCCTTCATGCATCCTCTTATCCACTTTACCTTGATTTTTGATAACATAATTTATCTAAAAAACTAACATATGATGAATTACACTTCTATGCATATTGGTTTCCTTAATTTCATTAATCAAATAAACTATTTGTTCTTCCATATCTTTAACACTTAATCTTATAGTCACAGAAGGTCTTCAACATGACTGACATTATAAAAAATTGTTACTTTTACCTTATTTTTAGTACTCAATATTCTTGTGAAATTTTGACTCCATGATTCTAAATAATATTCCATAATTTTTGGTGATCAATACATTGGAAAATTATTCTATGGAATTTCAAAATCATCCAATGATGGATAAATGTTAGAATTATAAAAAATTGTTGTTTCTATAGTTGAGTACATAACCCATAAAATACCTGACTTTCATTTTGTGCCAATATGTTTTCTAAAATTACATATATGTTTAGCAAATTAACCATTCAATGAATTTCCAAATAATTTTATCTAGTGAATCCTCTCGGTTCTCTTATTCTTATGAATTTCTTGAAATCATCTATCTATGAGTAAACATGAATCTTATGATAGCCTTGGTTGAATTATATATAGAATTTATATTACTAATCTATATTATGGTATTTTTACATTTTTGGTAAGTACCACCCCATTCTATCCTCCATTAATCCTAAATTAATTATTTAACTAAGATTTTTATTTTTGTTCTTAGAGAAGGAAAATAATATAAGAAAAGATAATTTCTAACCAGATTATACAAGTCCACCACACAAATCGTCAGGGCATATCAATTTTTTCTCTCATCACTAAATAAATCTAAATCCAATCCTTCATAAATCAGACAATTATCAAAAAATAATTCTTTAAATTTAAAATATCACCAACAAACACATGAATGAATAAAAAAACATGTGCACTTAATATACCGAAACTTCAAATTCATTCACCCGTATATAGTTTGATAATAACTTCAAAATTTTGGAAATATAAAATTTATGATGTTAATAATGTATTTATATATATATATATATATCAAATTTTTGGAAATGATATCAAGCTGTGCTGAAAATATACATATATAAATTAAATAATAAAACAAAGTGATTAATTTACCACCCATGAGAATTTATTTTGTAAAAATTAAATATAAAAATCAAATCATTTTTAAAAATAGAATGTGAAGACATAATAGACCCACTTTTGCATAAAGTTATATAAGTTTATATCCATTGATGGGAATAATTATGATACCAAGTAGATTTAATATAAAATAAATTTTTTTGAATACCCTATAAATGTTCGGATTATTCTACTCATAGGTTGAATAAAATTAATGAAATGAAAAGAGAATAAGAGGATGAGACAATAAAATAGAAAATAAGAAAATAGAAAAGGAAATTGAATTGAATGTTTATATAATAGAGTAAGTATTTGTGTTTTTTTTATATTTTTTGAATGAATTATTAATACATGAAACTAATTTTTTGACTTCCTTTATGTTAAAAATATATAATATACTTACATAAAGAAATTTTATAGTTATTGAATTGAAAAAATGGGAAAATCAGACCGTTGTCGATTTATCGATCTATAAATTTTTTATTAAAATTAAGTAGTTTGGATGTGATTTTAATTATGTATAGTGTAAGAAGTGAAATATCTGAAAATTCATGTGTATATGAAAATAGAAATTGTGGTCAATTCATGAAAATTTTTTATGGGTTGTGAATAGAGTTAAACCCCTCTTTACAAACAAGATTTGGTGGAATTTTCTCAAATATTGAATAGGGTTATGAATGTAATTTTTATGTGTAGAGTGGAACATAAATGGATAATAAATGATATATTATATCATTATTTATCTAATAATTACCCAATAAAAGGATTTATTATTTTTGTTATTAATTTATATACACTTTTAAATAAAAAATCCCATTTATAAATATTTTTTAGGTTATTGTTGAAATTTGAGTACACAAATATCTAGATAGTTGTCCAATTAAATTTATAGTTTTTATATCTATTATTTATGATCATATTTATCCCTTAAAAGAAATAAGTTATATATCATTTTCAAATATTATCACCAAGTCACTACTTTTTAATTTTGGAATGATTGTGAAATCACTATGTCAGTATCAATTAATATTTTAATATATATATTGTCTTAAAAAACAATTGATCCTAATTGTATAAATTTTAAATAATATTTTGAGAATATATTCATGTAATAAACGTTCCATATGTTTATTTCATTTTTTATGTTATTTTAGATAAAAATATAATAGTTTCAAGTTAAATTGCATTCGATCTCAACCTCTTAATTTAAAAATATTTTATATGTTTTACTCAATCTCTAACCAATTAAAAATATTTTTTATTTTATAATTTTATATTTTATGTATCATAAATATTTTATGAAATTAATTTTTTTAAAAGGCTTAAAATGATTCAAAATGAAAATAAAATAATAATAATAATAATTTGAATTCAACTAAAAATTTTATTTTAAAAGGAGGTTACATATATAACTAAAATTCTACCCAATTTATATTCATATATTATATTTATTAATATATTATTAATGTATTTATAGTACTATTACATGTTTAATACCTTTATTAAGTGTTCTAAAACATTAATAACTAATATTTAAAAGTAAATTATAATGTTTTATTAAAGCATGAAGTCCTTTTTTGAAGGAATTCAAATTTATAACCCCACCCATATTAAAATTTAATTTTAATACGGAACCTTTAATAAATATTAAAAAATGAATTTTAATTCGAAGGTACAATTCATCTTTTAAACATATTTAATTTGAATAATAACAATTAAAACCAATCCTTTAGAACTATAAAAAATAAATTAAATGAAAAATAAAATTTATTATAATTTAGATTAAATTCCATAAAAAATAACGATTTTAGGTCAAATTTATTACTTACTTCATATCTTGTTCATATAATTAAAAAAACCATTTCACCTATTTTGGCATGTTAATTAAAAAATATATAAATCATTTTCTAAAAATAAATCTATATCTATTAAATATTAACTCTTAATAAAAAAATCAGAATATATTAAAATAATATATATAATTTTCATATAATAACATATAATTCATTTTAAATAAAAAATAAATGTCACGATTCTTATCATTGCAAAATATTTTTTCATGTTATTCAAAAATATGATGTATCAATAAAAATTTATAAGAATAATATCAATCTATATGTATAAAAAATATTCTATTATATTTGATGTAAAAAGTTTTTAACTAATCATTGATAAAATTAATTTTTATCTTAATAAATAACTATTTTTCATGGATAATTCTTACAAATATAATTGCATATTATATTTTTAAAAACCCACAACTGGAATTTTTATTTAAATATATTTTGACACTATATTCACTGCCCTTAGTTTAATTGTAGTCTTATAATATTCAATCCTTGGTAAACATGTGGGAGTACCATTATTTAATATATTTTTATGTTCCCATTTTACTTATTCAAATATATAGGTTTTCTACAAAACATCAACTATAGAGGATACCTAATTTTGTAATAATATCTCTCTAGAATCATTAGTAAGAATTGGTATTTCCTCATAAGAATGACTCTCCTCAAGATTCACTACATTAAGACTCAATATAGAAGATACATCGATTAGATGTTTCCATAAGAAAGAAATATGTAACCAAATCTGTACCGGAGTTAAATTTTATTGTAAGGATACTTGATAATCCATTAGAAAAAAATTGTCTAGATATTATTATAGAAAAATAAATCTTAGGAAAAAATTATTTTTTTACTAAATCACATCATATATTTCTATGGATATATTTTAGCAAAAAATAATCTTTTATCTCAAATGAATGGTCCTTCTTTCAATTATATATAAAACTATTTTTCAACTATGAGATTCAATATTATAAAGTTGAATCTATTTCTCTATTTCAACCATTAAATCAACAAATTCAAGTCTAACAAATATCTTATACTGAACATCATCTCAAGATGACAGATAATGACATCTCTTTATAGAAAATTATTCAAAATATGTCATTGTCACGACCTTCCTTCACCAAGATGAATGGAGGGATATAAAATTGTCTGAACCTTCCGTCCTAAATGCTAAAGGAGAGATAATGACCCCAGCGCCCTACCTTCAATTGGCCCTAGAGTGGATAATAACACCAATGGTATAGAATAACATGTAATATGGAAGGAATTACGGTTTTTATTTAGTAAATCCAAAAACCATTACCATTTTTATTTTTAAAGATAAACCCACACAAGTACAAGAAAAACTCTAAAGGTAATTTACCAAAAGAATGAAAAAACGAAAACTATTCTGATGTTCAAGCTACTATGGTACCACAGGGTCCCTGAAGACATCCTAGAAACTTGAATGGAGTTTTATATACGTAGGGTGAGTATACCAGTATACTCAATAGGGAAAACCAAAATCTCTCATTCCCAATTAGGGATACAATATAATGCCATGTGAGAAAATAGAGATAACTCAAACACATAGCAAGGAAAAATATCCACCCAGCCTCACCAAGTAAGACTCTCCACATAACATATATCAGGTAATGTAATAGTAATAGCACATCGACATTTGGGTACACCACACTGCATTTCCATCTATTATTTATGACATCCTACGCATCAGACATCCCCCACAATTTTCACTGCAGTCCAACTGCTTCCCCAACTACAATTTCAAGGGCCACTCCAACTATACGTAACCATTCCCGAAGACACCTAGTCCAAAACAACTACCGCAAATCCTGAAAACACATGGGACCCATCTCGAAGACACTTGGGAAATAGACATACCAACACACACCTGGGAAAATCACCACAACATACCCTACCCAAAGAGTCATTATCTCAAAATGGACCTCAGGCCGTCACAAACTTCCTGAAGGGTCTGGGGCTACTCGATAGAGGGAGTAGAAAAGAGAAAATATCTAGCCACCAAATAGGATTTTGGGAAAACACCCACCCCCATGAAATGAGGGTGTTCAGCACAAAGTGCTCAAATTGGGTGGGGTGTTAATAATAAACACAAAAATAAATTTATACATATAGGTAAACATGAAATCATCCCTACCTAAGGGTTCTAAAACCATACCATACACAAACACCCTCATTACTATTCATTCAAACAAAAGAACAAAAACCCCAACCAAAGCACAAATCATTCTTGGAAAACTATTGCCCATGAAACCCATTATTGATATAATATTCAAGTAATTCCATTTAAATAATTTTTCGCTACCAGGGAACTACAACCATAGACACTATCCAGGGAAGAAAAACACAATGAAGTAGTAATTTTGGAATTTAGACTTGATTCTATTATAAAGTCAAAAAAGGGATCATTGAGATCCCTCAATGTTCTGGAACCAACCCATGTGCCATTGTATGACCCCACATGGCCTCAGGTCCACATCCAACTATAGGGGATCCCATCACCATCCGTATCACACCACACAGAATCAAGTAGAACCACAATATATATAACCATAATAGAGCAAGGATGTTTTTTCCGAGATTCATCCACCCCATTCATTATGTACCTTCTTTCAATTTGGTTGACTGGGGTGACCACAAAAGGGTTATTATTCCTTTTTCATCCATTTAATCTACCGAGTTTATGTGGTTAACCATTTTCCATGATACTGCCATTAAATAAAAGGATTATCTAGAAAAATAGAGGATCATTAGTGCACAAGGAAGGACCACCAATGACCATGATTTTCAGTGGAAAATATCCCATACAATTCATAACATAATAAAAAAGGTATAACCTAGAAAAAATATCATCATTCCTACCCCTTCATTCTTTAAATGTTTATTTATTATCTTTGTTAAATTTGGTTTCATCTACGTCCTAAGGGAATATCATCATACCCACCCTGCATGATGAATAATAATGAGAGACGGAGTAGAAATCCCTACACAACAGATAAAGGATCGACATATCCTCCTCATTCCCTGAATTGTGGTCGTAGTATCTGAAGGAAAAACTCCACAAAGGCTGAGTGGGAAGGGCTCTAGTATGGGCATATGAATAGCCTTGTGTAGAGGGATCCCAAATACACTAAGGGAAAGAAAAGAGACAAGCCCAGAAGAAGAACAATTCTCTGCATGATAAAAGGTGAGATCCTGGACTTATGAGATATAAAATATTGAATGCCTTTAAAGGAGGATAATGGTTTCTACATAAAGTATCATGGTCACACATGATGTATTTAATTTTAATTTAATAATTCTACTTTGAGAGTTGGCGATAAAAGGTGGGAGTTAAATGGTTTCCTTTAAATGGAAAATCGACATAAAAGGGGAAGGGGTAAAATGTTTTGGAAGAAGTGCGACACTGAGGAAAAAGAAACATGTTTTGGTAAGTCAGCAGTTGCCCGTATCATGGGGGATTTTAGATATCATTTATGGGATTTAAAAAGGTGTTGAATCACTTTGGAAGGTTAAAAATACTTAAAAGTGGTGTTATTAGAAAACTGGGTAATCAAACCCTGACCCCCCTCTATGGATAATTATTGAGACAGATTGGTAAAACTGATGGGTGAGACTGATCGGTAAAACTGATTGATGGAGCCGATTGGGTGATGTAGATTGGGTGAAGAAAATCTTATGAAGCTGATATGTGAAACCTATCGAGTGATGCAGATTAGTGAAACTGATCAAATAAAACTGATTAAGTGAAGTGGATCTGTGAGACAACGATCAGTGAGACCGATGGGTGAAACCGATCAATGTGACCTATGGGGGAAACTTTTTCGATGAGACCGATGGGTGAAGCTGATCCGTGAGACTGATGGTTGAAACCGATCGATGAGACCGATGGGTGGAACCGATTAGTGAGACAGATCAGTGTCACTAACATGCGACACAACGATTACAAGTTCACACTGACACAAACATCCTCATGACTCACTGATGGTGTCCCGGACACACTAACACATAGAATTTGGAAATTTAATTGACTAGGAGGGTCCATGGCATTACATCAGATACCTCTCAAACTATTCTCATCCTTGAGAATACACGATTTACCGGACCAACTACTCCAGAATATACCTATTGGGGAAAAACCACCAAAATAATCCATACGAACCCCAAGGATTACATTATCCCAACAAAAAAAATTGGGATTTCTCTCCCCCATGTCAAGATACTATCCACTTTGGGGGGAACTGACTCTTCCATATGAGTTTAATCACATCCGCACAGATGTGTCCTGATTTGGAATTAGGTTCTCCCTTCCCCCCAAAACGGGGAATTTCATAAACATTAACAAGATAAGGAAACAAATCATCTCATAACCCAATATGGTCAGAATCACATCATAGGAGGTCACAAAAATAAGAACATAAAGGAAGGATCGAAACAATAACTCAAAATAGCTCTTGGTACATGGCATGCATTTTAGCTTCTCTCTCATATGTACTCTCCACACGGCCACCATGCCTCCACAACACATGAACCAAAGGGATGGTTCATCCATGTAGCACTTTCTCCTTTTGATCATTTATCCTCACATTTAATTCCAAGGACATATCGCCGTCCCCTATATATAACTCTCCCGAGTTAATGACTTGGGAATCATCATATAGTTATCTAGGAAGCAGGGAGACATGGAAAATTTCGTAGACCCTTTCTAATTAAGATGTCAACAACATCTGATATACCACCTCACCGACTCTCCCCAACACTTTGAAAGTCCCGATGAACCTAGGAGAGAGCTTTCTCCCCTTGCCGAACCATCGCTTCCCATATCAAGGTGAAACCTTTAAAAACACATGGTTTCCAATTTGAAACTCCAAGGGACTCCTACAACAATCGACATATGACTTTTATAGGTCCTGGGCCACCTTCTTTCTATCACACACAAGATGAACCTTCTCTGTTGTGCTCTACACTACCTCTAGGATAAGAAAACCTACCTCCTCGACCTCGGTCCAACACATGAGAAAATGACAAGACCTCCCGTATAAGGCTTCAAACAGTTCCATGACAATAGTATAGAGATATATATTACTGTATGAAAACTCTACTAAGAGAAAATGTCATTCCCAAGACCCCCAAAGTCTAAAATACATTCTCTTTGTATATAATCCAATGTCTGTATGATCCAATCTATCTTCCCATCTATATGTGGGTGGAAAGTAGTGCTAAGGCATAGTTTGGTGCCGAAAGAATACTTCATCCCCCTCCAGACTCATGAGGTAAACCGTGTATCGTAATGTGAGACTATAGACTTTGGATCTCATGGAAACCACACAACCTAATACACAGATCTCCATGCTAAGGCATCCACCTCACTTGACTCCTTGATCTCTAGGAAGTGAGCTGATTTTGTCTGCCGGTCTACCACTACCTAGATAGCATCCTAGCCTCCTCGAACCATGGGTAGTCCTGTGACAAAATCCATCGATTGGTCACCCCACATCCACTTGGGGACATCTAAAGTCTATAAGAAACCTCATGGGATGTGGTGTTTATTCTTCACCTACTAACACACCAGGAACCTTACCACAAACTCCGCCACTTCCCATTTCTCCTCGGGCCACCAAAACTATTCCCTTAGGCCTTAAAACATCATGGAAACTCATGGGTGAACTGCTACGAGTGTGTAATGGAACCCACAGAGAACTCCCCCACACATAATCTCTGAAATGAACAACTTCCCAGAAAAAAGAATCTGATTTGGACCATCCTGCGACCACCCTTTTGGACTGTTTCCTTGGTCAACTTGATCGCATGTGACTTCACTATCTATGTCTCTCCACAGAGACTCCTCCACCTGCCACAATAGGGAGGACTGCACTTTAATTTAAAATAGACTACTTGAATCACCATCCACCCTTGCATCCAGGTGTAAGGCATCCAACTCCTCCATTGTCTTCTAAGAATCCACATATTCCTAAAAAAAATTCTCTGTGCCATCTTTCTAAAGGCATATGCCACAACATTCCCCTTACCTTTAGTGTAATAGATATTGCAGTTTTAGTCGTGAAGAAACTCCACCTACTTTCGCTATCACAAGTTCATGTCCTGTTGGGTAATGATATGCCTCAAACTGTTGTGATCTGTGAAGACCACAATGTGGTCCCAAATGAGGAAATGAATCCACAACTTCAACACAAACACTAAAGCTGCAATCACTAGGACATGGGTGGCATAGTTACGCTCAAGAGGATGTAACTTCTCAGATCTATAAGAGATCACTCCCAATGGCTACATCAACACAGACCCTAGGCCATATCTAAAAGCATCACAAATCCCCTCAAACAACACCCCTCCCTCTTGAAACCTGAGCACTGGAGCACTGACCAATGTTTTATTCAGATATGTGAAAGTTGTTCGACCCCTGTCACTCCATACAAAGGCCAGGTCATTTTAGGTCAAAGCAATCAAAGGAGCTGAAAATCGGGAGAATTAGGTTATAAACCTCCGATAATAGCCTTAAAATCCAAGGAAACTACAAACCTATGTCACATTATTTGGTGATTCCCAGGAAACAACTACTTTAATCTTTGACGGATCAACTGCTACCCCTGGCTGAGACATCACATGTCCTGGAAATTGCACTTCTTCTGTCAAGAACATGCACATGGAAAAATTCTAGTAGAAGTAGTGATGTGAAAGGATATCCAAGACCATCCTGAAGTGGTTATTATGTTCCTCCTATGACCTTGATTAGATCAAGATGTCATTGTTGAACACAATGAAAAACCGGTCCTTAAAGTCATGGACGAAAAGTGTTCATGATCCCCATGAACATAGATGGTGCGTTCGTAATATCGAATAGTATGACTACAAACTTAAAATCCCCATACCTGCACCTGCAAGAAGTGTTCGGGATATCACTATCTTTCACCCTTAACTGGTGATACCCAAACAAGAGATCGATCTTAGAGAACCAACATGCTCCCTTTAGCTGGTGAAAGAGATCGTCTATCCTTGGGAGAGGGTAACAGTTCTTGACCATTTACTGATTCTGTCTTGGGTAGTCCATGCATACCCTTAGACCACCATCTATGTTCTTTGTGAACAAGATTGGAGCACCCAATGTCAACATGGTGGGTTGGGAAAAACCCGTCTTCATTCGATCGTCAATGTGAATCGGCAACAATCACAACTAGGAAGACACCATCTGATAAGGATCCATTGCAATTTAGTGGGCACCAGGTTGTAAGTCTATCCCGAACTAAACGTCACATCGAGGGGGTCGAGTCACAACCTCTTTGAGAAAAACATCTAGGAACTTTATGAAAACTCTCAGAACATCCATCATCTTAGCATCCACTGATTCCTTGAAAAGCTAGGACAAATTATAAAGAAGAGGTTTTACACGTCGTCTCCCCACCTAAAAAACTACATTTTCAAAAAAAATCCACATACTGGCCCCCATCATTAGATAACATAAATATTCTATGAAACTGGTCGATAATAGCATGCACAAAAAACAACCATTCGATGCCTAGGATGAAATCGTATGGATTCATTTTCCGCAGAAAGAGATCCCCACTAGAGTGATGCATCCCCAACATCAGTATGCATCCTCAACAAACATCAAACAAGCTAGAATGACCCTCAACCGGCTTACTAAGCACCAGGTAAATGAAGAGTATCTCTACGTCTTGGCCCAAGGCATATGATAGATCAGTTGTAACAATGGAGTGTGAAGCTCTTGAATCAAACAAGGCACATCTAAGAGTACTAAAAAAGTCGGTATTACATAGAACAACTTCTGGACCTACTGGAACTACTGGATCTATGGTGTGACACTACACACACCCAAATCCTCTACTCCTCAAATGTTGGTTGTCTCCCCAACCACGCCTTGGTCAAGGTCCCTAAGGAGTACCATGAGGCTAGCCTCCTCCTGTAGTGTCTACTCTCAGAGGAGTGGGATATCGATGTCCCTACTTATATTATTGAAAGAGCCTGGCTGGCAACTGATACTGCGGAGGTGGTACTGAACCTCCCTTCCAATATACAACACTCAGTCTACGCACTGATTCAAAATATTCCAACGGCTGCCATAGATGAAGCACCTCGGTCCTGGGCCTGCAAGGAAAGTGTGAAGAAAGGGTGATTGAAATTGGAACTACTAGGGCTGTCTCCACACTAAAAGAAACCTAGAAGGCCCTGATGCTGGAGGCATGCAGCTGATGGGGTATCCCTTTGATAAACCCAACTGTCTCCCCTCTCACGGAACACCTACCAGCATGCACATCCTCTCCACCACTTCATCCTTCTTCTGGAACTCCATGTACATAGGTAGGTGAAGGAAGTAACAATATTCTGAATAGAAGTTCAGAGTGCCTCTTCTAAATGTCTCACCTGAGGCTCCTCATCTAGAAAAAGGATTGGAGAAAAACAAAGAAGATCCTTGAAATTGTTCCATAACTCCCTCACTGACATACCCCCCTCTTGAAGGGAGATGATCTCTTCCCTCTTCCCAGCCGTCATCATAGAAGAATGAAATTCCACCTGGAACATATTCTCTAAGTCAGAACACAAAATATCACTCTCCATCCTTTCTCTGAGGTAGAGCGTTCACCACTGCTGCACTCATCCTCTCACTTGACTGACTTCCACCAGAACCCAATACTCAGCCGGAGCCCAAATCAAGCTAAAATATATCACCAACACCTCGAGCTAGATTTCAGTCTCCATGTCTAAGATAGTTCCATTGTAGTTCCCAATGGTCTACCACTAAAAGGGACTAAGAATCTTCTACCACTGGTCATCCTCCTTCTATCGATTGTTCCTCCACTGATCATCCAGATCAGCCTCCTAGGCCTCGATCGCCCACACAACTTGTAGTCATCATCTCGGTGCCATAGCTGCAATTGAATTCCTATGCTTGCATAGTGTATATGATTTATTTTATATTTTTCTTAAATATGTTATTTATTTAAATTCCCAGAACACCCAGAACACACAAGAACACAAGTCATTATGAATCATGTACCATTCTTAGGGTCACTACCCTGTAATCAGTGTAGCCTCAATCGGCCGTTCAGTAGGTCCATAGTCCTAGCATCAGATCATGAGGGGGCTAAAAACCAATGTCCTAGCTGGTCGTTCCTGGCCTATTTCATGCACCATGACTTCCTAACAATGTTTCCCTACCATACCATGCAATTTTCATTCTGCCTAACCACTTTCTCTATCATATCTCCTAACCATCACCTTTTATACCATTCTATCATTACCCGCCTTCACCAAGATGAGGGAAGGGGTAGAAAATTGCATGACCCTTCCTTCATCATATTGAAGTTGAGATAATGACCCTCGAGTCCCTCCTTCAATAGGAACTGGAGTGGGGAATATCACCAAGGGTATAGAAACACGCATAATATGGATTTCATTACCCTTTCTATTTAGTAGGATCAAGATAGATGGTTGTAAAAACACAAAATAATCCAAGGGTTATAGTAAATTTAATGCCCAAACCCATTCCTATATGCATGTTCAAAGAAAAACCCATAAAAGTACAAGAAAGACTCAAAAGGGAAAGTATCAAAAGAAAGAAAACAACAATGAAAAATGTTCTGATGTCTGAGCTAGTTCTATCCCACACTATCCCTGAAGTCCTACTAGAATCTTCAAAGCAGTTTAATATATGTAGGGTGAGTATACAAGTATACTAAGTAAGAAAAACCAAAATATCTCATGCACAAGTGGGGAGACAATATAATGACCTCTGGGAAAATATAGATAACCATAACACCTAGCATGGAAAACTATCCACCCAGCCCCACCAAGACAAAATATCAAAATAATGTAATTCGGGTAAAGTAATAGTAATATCACATCGGGAATTGGATACCCTACACCGCTTTCCCATTGGTTATTTAAGACATCCTATGCATGAGACCTCCCCCTACCATTTTTCTATATAGTCTCACTATGACAAAAAAAACATTATGGTCCACCAAAACTATACGTAACCACGCTTGTTGACACCTCGGACAAAAAACTACAACCATGCCTGAAGACACCTGGGCCTCATCTCGAAGACACTTGGGAAACAAACATGCCCACACAAACCTGGTCCAACCACCAAAACATACCATGGACGAAGAGTCTTGGGATACAAATAGGCCTTAGGACGTCACCACCTATAAAAAGAGTCTTGGTATACTTGGGAGAGGGAGAATAAATGAGATAATATCCATCTACCCAATAAGATTTTGGTAAAAACACTCTCCCCCCATGAAATGAGGGTGTTCAACACGAAGTGCTCAACATGGATGGGGTGAAAATAAGAAACAAACAAAATTTTACATATATGTAAAAAATCACTCATCCCAAACTAAGGGTTCCTAAAAAATCCCATACACAAACACTCTGATTATTGTTCATTCCTTTATATGCACAACAACCATAATAAGAGCACAAATAATTCCCGGAAAAAATTCCCCATTAAACCCATTTTTGTTATCATATTCAATTGATTTAATTTAAATAATTATTTACTTCCAGGAAACTAACATGCATAGAAACAAGCCATGTAAGGAGAAAATATCCAAGTAGTAATTTAAGAATTAAAACCCGATTCTCTTGTAATGTCACAAAAACAAATAGGATTAGTGAGATCCCTCGAAGTACTGGACCCAACCAAAGCCCCATCTTATGGCCCCACACTGCCATGTGTCTAAAAAAACAACTCAACAACATGGGATCCCATACCCATCAACATCGACCCATACAACATAAGGCAGAACCACCACACATATCACCAAAATAGAGAACAGATGTTTTTTTCTTCAGATTCAACCAAACCATTCATTAAGATCCTTCTTTCTATTTTGTTAAACGAGGTGATCACATAAGGGTTATTATTCATTGGGAATCTATTTATTGAACAAAGTTTACATGATTAACCATTTTACATATTATATCCATTCAATAACAAGCATAGCCAGATAAATAGAGGATCATTAGTGAACAAGGAAGGGCCACCAACGACCTCAATTTTTATTGGACAAAATCCCATTAAATTCATAATATAACAATAATGGTATAACATAGAAAAACATAATAATTACCACCCCTTAATTCATTAAAGGATCATTTATTATGTTGGTTATATTTAGATTCATCTACATCCTGAGGTAACATCATTATACCCACCATACATGTTTCATAATAATGAGAGATATAAAAATAATCCCCACATGGTTGATCAAGGATCAACATTTCCTCCTCGTGCATTGAAATGTGGTCACACAATTAGTAGAAAAATCCCCACGAAGGCTGAACAATAAGGGATCTAGAACAGGCACATGACTAGCCTCTCGTAGAGGGACTCCAAACACACCATGGAAAAGAAAAGAGACTAGCCCATAAATAGAAATAAACATTATGTGATAAAATGCGAGATCCTGGAGTTACAAGATATGAAATATTGAATGCCTTTAAAGGCGGATCATGGTTTCCACATACTTTAGGGCAGTTACACATGATGGAATTAATTATTATTTAATAATTTTTCTCATAGAGGTGGAGAGAATGTCTATGAGTTAAAGGGTTTCTTTAAAATGAAAAAACCATGTAATATGGGTGGAGGTGAAAATTATGGGAAAAAGGGTTACTTTGAGGAAAAGTCTACATTTGTTGGAAAGTCAAGGTTCGCCTAACTCTTGGGGGATTATAGAGATCATTTATGGGCATCAAAAATGTCCTTGAACCACTTTAAAGGGATAAGAAGACATAAAAGTTTCGTTATGGGAAAACTGGGGAAGGAAACCCTAACACCCCGCAATAACTGATTGGTGAGGCTGATCGGTGGAGCTGATCTCGTGAAGCTGATCAGGTGAAGCTGATCCGGTGAAGCAGATCAATGAACCTGATAAGGTGAAGCTGACTAGTGAAACTGGTTGGGTGAAAAGGATTAGGTGAAGCTGATCGGTGAGACAGTGATCAGTGAGACCGATGGGTGAAGAAGATCGGTGAGATTGATGGGTGAAACAGATCGATTAGACCGATGGGTGAAACCGATCGATGAGACCAATGAGTGGAACTGATAGGTGATACCGATGGTGTCTAGGATACCCCAATACATAAAATTTGGAAAAGTAGTGTTTTTGGAGGTTACGAGCCATTATAGTCATCTATATACTTGAAAGAAATATAAAATTAGGACAAAACTCAACAAATGATAGATATTGATTGAAACCTCCATGAAAATATAATGAATAATAAAAAATTATATCTTCCAACTTTTGAAGTATCTACTCTATGTTTCAAATATTTTATTGATTAAAAGCTTTGGAAATATTTAATTTACCACCTAACTACTTTTTAATTCCTATAAAAAATTAGATGGAAGCCTTATATTAAGACCAGAAACATTAGATATATTAAATACAAGTATCAATACTAAATAATTAATATATAATTTAGAAATTTGATCTAAATACTTATTATCTTGAATAAGAATAAAATGAGTTTATTTTTTATGTAATAAAAAATATACTATGTTTCATTATTAACGTGAGATGACATTTAGAATCCCATGATGAAATATATAGACAAATGTTCCCACATTAATTATAGAATTGAATATATCTAAATTATTCATTTAAGTTGTTATCATTCATATTTACACTGTCTAAAAATATAATATTCCAAGGTAAATCTGATATATCTTTATCTATTCCTTATTAAAAAACTTATTGAATATTTTTATCATCTTTTCACTACCTAGATGAAAAAATATACAGAGATGTGAGCCTCACATAATCATTCAATTTTCAATGAGTTCCATTTTATAAAAATAACAAATTTCAAAATATAATAACTATCTTTTCATCAATATTAAACACATGATACTTTCCAATCATTAAAAAGTTATATTTTTCATGTTATTAATGAACTTATTTCTGAGAATAATTAATTCATTCCAGTAATAATGATTTATTTTTTGGTTGTTCGAAAAGTAAAGTGGTGACCACTATCCCAATTTTCAATCCAATATTAATTAAATCCTAAATTAATATATTATAATAAAAATGTAACCTGGGTAATGATTTTCTATTCTATAGACACAAAGTGTATGCTTTCTTTTTTTTACCTATATGATATTCAACAATAAAATTATAATATTTTTTCAATTAAATCTAAATCCATTAACTCATCTAAATTTTACGTGTTGGAAAATTTTTCTCATGTTTTTTCAACATTCAGGGGGATGTTATATTTCCATATTTTTTTACAGAAAAAAATAACCAAGAAGATTTATTAAAACATTAAAATAAATAATATTCTCACCATTTTCTGATGGAAATGATAGTATTGGAGAATTAACCAATATTATTTATTTAATTCATGAAATCATTATTTACATTCCCCTATTAATACAATTTTAACTCACTTTCTAGTTAACATGGTAAATGTTCAATCTAACTGGGTAAATATTTTAATAAACCACCTATAATAACAACAAAAACCAAGGAAACTATGAAAATATGTGATATCACTTGGTCTAACCCATTATTCTACCACATTAGTTTTGAAAGGATCTACAAGAATAGAATCTTTAGTTATAATATTACCACGTAACTAAATTTATTAAAACAAATCACCACATTTACTAAATATTACATATAAATAATTTTATTCTATTTTCCAAATAACAATCCTAAAATGTTTTTCATGATACTCATATAATTTAAAAAATATCCAAATATTATCAATAATTACCACCATAAATATTTCATAATATTATCTAAATACTCTATTTAATAAATGCATTAATATTGTAGTTGTATTCATTAAACCAATGGAAAAATACAAGTATAAATCATATATCATTTGAAACTCCTAATTAGGTATATCTTCTTGTTTTAATTTCAATAGATAATATACATACTATAATACAATCTTTGAAAAGCAATGAGCTCTGGGGAATTGATCAAATAAGTCCTCAGTATGAAGAAAATGATACCTTTTCTTAATAGTTATGTTATTGAGTTCCATATAATCAATGAAAATCCGAATATATATCCATATTTATATTTTTCCTATCAAATTATTTTTTTAGTGATCATAAGAAATTTTTATAATGTCTAATGATTTCCTTTATGTTTTTCGAAGTTAAAGATTCAATGTGATGATCTTTGTTACTAGAGAATCATAATGACATCTTTTTAGAATTATAACAGGAACTTGCTGAAGGATAATGATGAATGTAAACTTATATAGATATCATATAATGAATATATTAGTTTAATCAAATGTATAAACTAATGTTCATTAGGAAATGGTGGTAATTATAATGCTACAGGAGCACTAGCCAGCTGGTGTTAGGGGTAGTTGCTTGTCAATATGTTAGAGTCCACCAACTAGATTTTTGTTATGATCAAAATCCTCCCTTGGAGATTTAAATGATCATAAAAAGAATCATCTTGGTCATTAAATATCAAAATCAAACTAATAATCCTTATTCACTTATGAAGAACGTATATCAACCCTTTGGGAGGGTTCAAAACACACAATCTCTTCAAATTGAAAATTTTTAATGCTACGATATTCAAACTACTCACATTTCTCCAAAGTGCTATCAATTAAAATGTGATCTCTATTTAAAATTATTATTCTGATCATGTTGTAACATTATTCGTAAACATAATACATTCTTATTCTCAGATAGGACTTCTTATATTTATGGTGAAATATAGACTATTTAAAAAAGGGTTTCCTTCAAGAAATCCACTATCTTTATTAAATTTCTTTTATTTTGGTGATCAATACCTTTCAATGTTATGGACACTGTTTTCTTGAAAAATCTAATAAAATGAAATTTATTCCCCCTCTTTGATGTTTATAACTAAAAACCATAAAAATAAAGAGTCTATTTTATTTCATAATATTTTTATGAACTGTTATAATAATCGAGGTTTTAGTATAATGGTTATAATTTAATAAAAGACACTAATAAAATAAACCACTAATAAATTGGGGTAGGATACATAGGGGTATATCAAAGTACATAATCTAAACACATTTATCAAATCATGTTATTTATTGCATGATTTTTGAATTTTATGTTTTAAGGACCATACCCTCATACTTTTATATAACTAATCACTAAATTCCTGAATTAATCATTATTATATTATTATGATCTTATAATGATATTAAATTAATAGTTTTTGAATTTTATTTTTTTTCCTGTGTCTGTTTTTTTAAATTATTTAAAGGGGTTAAATTATGATTATTTTAAATAGGTTTTTAGTGTTTAAGATATTAATTATTTCTCCATTTTAAAGGGAAATTATGACCCATATCTACATTTAATACTAATCAAAACTGAATTTGGAAAAGAATCGATATTTAATTATTTTAAATTGGCTTTCCATTTTTTGACTCTATAATATATTTAATGTTTTTAAATCATTTACTGGTTTTTAGGAAACATTATTTTCTTCAATTGATTTATTAAATACCCCTAGTTATCTTGAAGGAATCTTTATGGGAATTCCTACATATCTTGGTGGAACACATTATTGTTATTAAAAGACATATATGACTACCTTTCATAGATTAATATATTATCTTATTTAGAAAATATTAATAACTGGTTATACTTCTACTACTAGAAAAGAATTAAAATAGACACCTGGTGATATTTATACTTTTTAATTGAATTATAATGAAATTATTTCCTTGAATCATGGTTTAGATAAAAATATATTTAATTTAATTTAGATGTATAAAACTCCTCATGAAATATGAAAACTCATAGAAGTAACTGACGATGAAATAAATATAGTCCAAATACTAGATTTGATGTGTTTACAAAAGTGTTTGAGAGTTTTTCAATACATCTAAATGAATATATTAATGGTGTTTTTACAAAACTCACTTAAATTATTAGTTTTAAAATGGATCTTAGTGAATCTATATTTCAGAGACATTATTCTATATTTGTTGGGTCCTGATAAGAAATTGGGTAACCAAATTCACCATAATACAAGAAGCGAAATACAAAAAGAACCTGGTGGTTGACGTTATCATTAAATCCTACATGACATATGAGATAACACAAAAAATTAAAATTAAAAAGTATGAAATATGGAAAACAAAACTAAAGGAAAATTACTTTCATTAAAATAAATACTGACACATCTTTAAGTTGAATAGATATTTATTATATTTCCATGATGATGAACGATTACATGAAGAAGAGAATATCATTCCAACACTTCAAAATGAAAAAAATGGAAGTTTATTTCTTCAGCTGAAAAAAGACGGGTATTAGTAAAAAAATTGTAACTTGAATAAGAATAAGTTAATAGTAACAAAATATTAATAAATAACTATATGATTAATCTTGTAGTGTTATCCATGATTCAGTTTAGTCATCATAATCTTGATTCTAAACTGCAAAGTGCCTCAAGTTTGAAATCAAATATATAATGACATAGATTATATATGTTACACTTCATTGTATTCTACTTATTAAATATATTATTTATGATATGACGATATTATTTATTCTATAAATCTACTTTAAAATATTATTATTTACTTGTTTCAAAATTTAATGACCGTAAAAAATAAATACAATATTGTGGTATTTGAAAAATATTAACATTGGAAAGAAAAACATAATTTAATTCTGAAACTAAAAGTGAAAAAACAAATTTTTAGAATCTGAAATATAAAACTAAGGATCTTATAAATAATATTTTTATATTAAGTCATGATAATCAACATATAAATAAGATTTTGGGCTCTCAACATGTTGTTTAATCCAAATATAGAATTGGTTATGAAAAATAATTATGTTTTTTCAAAAAATTTAATAAGACTATTTTTATAATAGTAATTTCCAAAAATAATTTTCTAATAATTTTAATAAATTTGTTCATACAATCAATGAATTTAAATTTAAAAAATAGTGGTATGGTTGATCAGAATTAATTCATATTTTATAACACAATTATAATGAAAAAATATTTTCTAAACAAGTCTTGATTACAAAGTCTTTATTAACAAACTTATATAGACCATGGATATGGGGAAAAAAATCATTATTCTAAATCCTTTTTTTATTTCAAAATAAAAATATTAAAGGGTATTTGTAAACCCTATAAAATCAAACTAATTAGAAACATTAAAAAAATTCAATCATGATTAAGACTACATGAACCAAAAAAATCTACAAGGTATGTGGATGGTGAGTTATCAAGGCACATAAGTAGTGATTTTTCTGAGTTCAATCATCCTTAAGACCTCAATAGAGGACATGAAACATTTTTATATGATTTGAGATATGAAATCACCAATATTATTATGAGTGGTTTCTCAAACTCTACTTTAATTAACAATGCATCCTTTTTTATTGGGTTAAAGAATAATTAACCATGTATTAGTCAATTATGTTATAATGGTTTTAGAATTACCATTGAAAATAATTTTAATATTGTTTTAAAATTCTAAATTTAAAATTTTATTTATCATATATATTTAAAAAAAATTATATTACAGATTTAAAATATATTTCAGGTCAAAATATCTAGTTTATTAAGGAATATGATTAATTTTTGCATTTATAATAGAGTTTAAGTTTTCATAACATTCAATCTCATTTCAATCTCAATCATATCATAAAAGTATAACATTCATGAATTTTTTCCAAAGAAACATAGTTTTTGATCCTTTCTAAATTATAAAAAAATATTACATCAAATAAAAAAGTATGTTTCATCCTCTAAATACATAGAAATAGTATACTTTGACATTTTTAGACCAAATAAAATTTTTATTGTATTATGTAATTCCTACTATTTTTTAATTATAAATATTTACAATACATTTACATGGGTTTCCTTCTTATCTAAAAAAACATGTCTTGTAATGTCTTTATCGACCAATATACCAAATTATAAAATAAAAATGGATAAAAAATAATATCCATTTGTCGTGAAAAAGGTGAAGTATTTTATAACAATGACTTGGATGAAATTTTTTCCTCTTAAGGGGATCATCATTATTTCTCTTCTCCAAGAACACCCCAAAATATAGGGTTGTTTAAATGTTGAATTAGACTCTATAAAATTTTTTAGGACTATATCGAGTGAGTTTAAACTACATCAATAGTTTTTTGATGAGTTAGTTAAAACTTATTGTTATATTCTTAACAATGTTCTCATATGACCCATCTTTAGAAAAAATCCACATAAACCACATAAAGGTAAAATTAGTAATGTTTGATTCTTTAATATATTTGGTTGTACATTCTTTATTCATAATAATAAGTATAATATAGTAATATTTGAACCCAAATATGTTTAGGCTATCTTTCTTGGGAAATCATACCATATTAAAGCCTACAAATGATTAAATAAGGGGAACAATACTTTAGAGGAGTCACTACACATGAAATTTGATGAGAATCTTAATAAAAATTAAACTATAAATGGTGATAATGTAGACCAAGATTGTTTTATCTGACCTAAAGATATTTCTTTTAATGAAATTTATTATTTCCAAGAATCCCATTTTACTCTATTACCCAAAGCATGGGTGGAATAAAAACAATATCCTCATGAGAATGTAATTAGAAAATTATAATACCAAACTTATAGTGGAAGGTCAATCTTAAATGTGGTCTAAAATAAATTTTATATTCCTCACATTGAAACTCAATTAATTGATGATTAAATTAAAGATGATAATTGTATACTTTCCAAATAATATGAATTAAAAAAATTAAAACTAATAATAGTTGGATTCTCGTGGAATGGCTCATTAATAATGGTCTCCTAGTGGATTTTTGAGAACAAACCTGAGGAACAAGGAAATACAACATATAATTAAGATAAATTTTTTTGAAGGATATAACGAAGAATAAGCTATTGATTATGGTGAAACAATTTCAGCCATTTCATGAATAAAATCTTATTGAGTTGTGTTATATTTTTCCAATCATTTTAATTTAAAACATTTTCAAAGGATTATGAAAAGTTCTTTGATAAAAGGTTTTGTTTATAAAAAATATATTTTTGATCAACCAACCAATTTAGAAAATCCTAAATTTACAAATCATGTTTTCATGTTAACCATAGATCTTCAAGGTTTAGAAAAGACCCTTTGTATTTTTATAAATAGATAAAATAATTCCTTATATAAAATTATTTTAAAATGGAATAACATAATTCCACTATTTTTTCTAAATTAAAATTAAAATTATTTATTACTTGATCAAAATAATATTAATGATACTATTTTTGATAAATTAATAAATCTAATTAATATAAATTTTCTAATATAAGGAATATAGTGTTTGAAATGGGTTTTCTGGAGGAACACAAATTTATACTTGTTTTTCAATTTTCTCATGATTAAGATGAAAATTTTTTAAAACAAATTAAATAAGCTAATTAATTTTTACTTAAATTTAACATGGATCAAGATATGTAAATTAGTACAACCATGAGTGAAATGTGTACGTAAATTTTGATGAATCTAGTAAATTGGTTGAAAAAACATTATAAATGTATGATATGATTTCTACATTACCATAATGTGGCCCAGTCGAACGTCATGTTTAGTGAATAAATTTGCAATAATTTTCCACCAAATCCAATGGAATCTCATTTAAATGATGATAAAATAATATTTAGATATTTAAAAAGAACTAAAAAACAAGTAGGTATTATCCTAGGGAAACCTATTTTGAACTTTCTTATTTTTCTAATATTAATTCTAGAGGATGATAACTAGATAGGAAGTATACTATTAGAACTTCCACTTACTAAGAAATTCCCTCATCTCATGGAGTTTTTAAAATAAATAATAACATTATCTTTTTTATAGCTAAAGAGAAATAAATATCCATTTGGAGTTGTGAGCCTAAATAATATGGATAAAACCTGCTCATTTAGACTCTGAGATACACATGATCATGTCCCATTCATGTACGAAAAAACTAGTGGAATCAATATCAATAAAAACCATTCCAATATTCTCTCACTACGAGCATTTATCTAGGAAAAAATATCAATGAGGTTACTTTGAAAACTTTTATATCATTCTTGAATCTGTTTACACAAGCCTGCTACTAGTTGATATGTTCACCAAACCCTTTAATCTTGATCACTTTGACTTTATTAAAGGTCGGTCATGATTAATGTCTGATGATTTTTTCTTAGAATTTTATTACATGATTTGATAATAATTTTTTTTATAAATATGTTCAATATAAAATACATTAAATTTCATTTAAAATTATTTATCAATATTTCCATCCTTTTGGTTATGTTAAGTAAGCTAGATTCTCCATGAAAGACATTACTGCTAGGATACAAACGATTGAAATTGTTTCTAGTGCATATTGAACGTGAAGTTATTACATTTCATAAGGATAGTTGGAATTTTTATTAAATCTCCACCCTGGGTATGATTATTGGGACTTTTCTCCACACCTGGTTTGACACACCTAGAGAATTTTCCTCGGTTAATTTACAATAATCTTTAAAAAACATTAATGATTGAACAAATATTTCCTTGTCAAAAATATTTTCGTATTTAGTTTTATTCAATAGGTATTTGTATTTATAATTATGTATTATATGGGGAGATAATGTGGTTAATAATGAAATTATACTAGAAGAATTACCTTTTTTCTCGAATTTTATTTTTTAAATTTTCAAAATTCTAGTTTTTTTCTTTTAAAAAAAATTCCGGAAATTTTATTTATATCTATAGTATATTTTTATTACAATGTTTTTTATTTTTTATTATGATTTACTAAAAATATCCCTTTCAAAATTATCTATTTTCTAAATTTTTTTAAATTTATTTATATCTATCTCAATAGACCACTTATTTTGATAAAATAGTTTGAAATTATATTTATCTTTTTTAATATAACCTTATTTTTGAATTATTTTTGTTAATTTCAAAATATAATAAATTTTTAATAAATGTACTTGTAGAAATATCATGTATTGTGGTATTAAGGAAATTTTTTCAGGGGATAAAGGATTATTTTTTTATTATGAGGGAAAACTACCTTTTTATAAAATCCAATCATGCTATAAATTGAAAATTTTATATATTCTATCTTTTTTAATGTATTTTATATCATTAAAAATGGTAAGATTAGTGTAAAATTTACTGTCTTAAGATTTAATGATCACATTGACACATTAAAAAATTTAATGATTTCATTTTATTCTATGAAATTTAAAAACTCATCGTGTTGATACTAGTTATAAGAGGTTCATGATGAAATATGGTTGTAATTATCATTGGAACCCATTTAAGGATCATGAAGACCAGTAATATCAATTAATATTATAAAAATGATGTTGAAAGTGAAACCAAAGGCATAAAGTTAAGTTCTATTGGATATGGAGATATTTGAGATTCTATAAGAGCACCGTTCTCTCAGTGCTATGGATGAAATATTCTCAACCTATAAGAGTCCACTGATGAACCTATAGTAGAAATAATAACAATGATACCATTAGGATTCTTAGAAGCATGTTTTTTTGGATAATAAGACTAGTTGTGGTCTAGGATCCATAACATTTTGATGAGGATTAAATTATGGTAAATAATTATTGTCATAGATCATTAAAGTCCCAACTCAATCCAAGAATCCTCCACTAAATATAAATTATATAAGGAGACATTTTGGATGGCTTGGAAGCACAAATTTTCATCCAATTTACAACACTAAGGTGATATGATATTCACCATTCTTTTTTTTCTTTAAAGTGATGTAAATTCCAAGGGATCCCTATTTCTAATCAAGAGTGTTATCATAATGAAAAATTATTTTCACTCCTACATTTTTTATTCTCTCATATATCTAATTATTAAAATTTTGAGAGAGGTGGCATTATTCCTAAATGAGAATTCATAGAGTAATCATCTCATTAATAATTTAACTCATCTAGTTTAGTTATCACTAACTTTTAATGTGAGAAATATAGGTTTATTAACAAAATATACAAAAGGAAATGAC
This sequence comes from Viscum album, assembly GCA_963277665.1. Lineage (NCBI taxonomy): Eukaryota > Viridiplantae > Streptophyta > Magnoliopsida > Santalales > Viscaceae > Viscum > Viscum album. The sequence continues at coordinate 1,840,244,587 of OY728132.1, read as the reverse complement.
TAAATATATTTTATATTTCTAGATACAACTATTAAAAATATATAGTCCATTTAATTCTAGTTTTTTCAATAAAATATAAAAATAATGGGATTTCTGGTATATTTTATACCATTAATTCTTATAGAATAACACAATAAATCCTCATGAAATTAGGGTAAGAGAAATATGGTTTTATAAAAATAACATTATACAAAATCTTATATCAAATTAGGTTCATTACATAAAAATTAATTTCATTATATTTTATTTACATTGAACTCATGAAATCATAAAATTTATAATTCAATTTAAGAAACAATCATTCTTATATTTTAAATCTTTTATAAACATAAGTAGTTATTTTGGTTCGATTTAAATTTTTTCTACTTGTATCAATTCAAATTTATAAATAACTAAAGATATAATTAATTATAATAAAACTTTTTAAAAAGTGTTTTTACTTAATATGACAAAAATTTTTCTGTTTTTCATGGAAAACTCACTCCCCATAATTCCATTTATCATACTATATCCTTACATTTATTAATAACAAAGAAAACATTAGCATCTTATATTGAAGTTATTGGATAAATGAAAAATTTATCATGTAACTCTTTTTATTAAATTAATATGTCCAAATATTTTACTATTTACATTTGGGAAGGTGGATTTGACATTCGGTTAAAATTAAGAACCATGTCAATAATAAATTAAACCTTGTGATTAGTAATAATATTATGAAAATAATCATGAAATACATGAAAATATTCATTCACCACTGGAAAATAAATAAGTTAGACCATTTCATTCTTTTTAATTATATAATAAATATAACCTTAATATCCAACTTCTATCAACTTCTCATCTTATAGACATATTTTTATTGAAATGAATTCATTAGTAATGAAAAAAACAAGATAATTTTAAAAATTACATGTAGCTTTATATATTTTCTAATATATAACAATATGATATCCAGAACATTAATCCATTCCCTAAAATAACATAATACTCTATTGTAGGTATGATAATAAAATTTATTTGTAATAAAATGTTATATATGATTATAAGAATAATCATATAAATCAATATTTCTTAAATACCACTACCAAACATATTTATTCAATTTTTTGCCTATATGTCATGGGATAGTGATTTTATATTACAAGATAATTTCTTAAGAATAAAATAATATATTATTAAAGAATTAAATGTTATTTATTATAATTAGTCTACAAAATAATGTACATATTTAAAATTTCAATTTATAGATCAATAACTATAATGATTGTAATGAATAAATTTTACACACATTTTTTCATATTAATCTATGTAATCATATGGTCATAATAAACTACCTCATTATAACAAAAATATTTCACTGAAAACTGAAAACCCTGATATGATTTTGGATAAGAAAATATTCCATTATTTATATGATAATTACTCATTTATTTGAAATCATGATCCATATTTCCAAATTTACCACACTAATAACACTTCTATGAACTAGTTAGACACTCTATAGAATAATTTTCTACCACCATTAGGTTATGATAAAAATTGAATTTGTATATATATATATTTCACTATTTATTCAATTTCAATTTCTTGTAACCATTTTATATTCTTATTATTAATGAAATGAGATGCATAATATGTCAAAAAACACTATATTTAAAAATTATCAAAATATTAAAAAACTTCCTTATAACAGTCAGATTCATTAGTAAAATGATCACTTTGTAAGATTGGTTTTAAACTTTTTTAAAATTTATAAAATTTAATTTCCATATGTAGAGTAAAATTTATTATATACCACAATAATTTGGTAAAATTAACCTCATAAGAAAGAATTGAATCCTTATATTTTTATATCTAATCAAGACACTTAAATTCCATTATATTCAAAATAACTTGATGAAAATGTTTTGAAATAAAAAAGTATTAAATTCCATACAATCCATGATATTAATATAATCATTCTCCTTGGTATTCTTTATTAGGGATCACCAATGATCATCTTCATCTTCATGATGATAAATAGTAAGGGTTACCTATTTATTATTTGGACCACTCCAAAATATCTAATATATTATCTAATGAATTTATCCTTACTACCTCTATCACCTCTTATAAGGTTCCAAAAATTATTATAGGATGTATTTACATAAAATTCCCCACAATTTATAGATTATTTGTGGGGAATTTCATTGATTATATATATTGGTTCTACCATTTATATAATGTTCTAGTTGATTTTACACAAATAAATATTTATCATAACTAATTGAAAATATTTTAAAAAATATTAATAGTAATGCATATCTGGGATGATCTGATGTATGATATGGGGTTTATAATGAATCAATTATTGAGTTAATTCTTGAATTAATTCCTTTAAATACATTATTTTTAAAATCATAATAAACTTTATATTTAACTTTTTTTAAAATTATGTTTTTTAGTTTATTTTATTCATGTTTAATTTTCAATTCATAGGTTCTGAGTAGCTTATTCAAAACCATGAAATTCTATATCCTTTTAAAGAGACAAGAATCAATTTAACCATAAGATCAAGTTAAACCTAATAATTTTTATATAGGTGGCCTATATACCTAAAAAACACCATTTTTCACATTGATGAATTTTTTATTACATTTATTATCAATAATTATCTATACCTTGGGAAATTGTTGGTTATTAATAGATTTTGGAATAGATTCATTCAATAGTTTTTCACTACCGTAGTGCAATATTTCTTCAATTTTTTGTGTTTTAAAAAGTGAAATTATAGATTTTTATTTTCAGTATTTTAATTTAAAACCTGTATGATTTCATATGTTTAATATTTTTGTTTCAATACTTCATGGTTGTAGAGATTATAGGAATAATAATATGTGCCACAAAATTATAGATTTAATAATTCATGGTAAAGGACCTACTAGTAATCATGTGATTAAAGTGGATCTCATGGATATGTAATTTTTTCTTGATGTCTACTAAGGAGGTCTTGTTATTGAATTTTTATCATTTAGTCTTTTATATGGAGTAGTTTTTGGTTTGTTTAACTTCGTTTCTTTGGATTTGGGTAATGTACCATACTACATTGCGTAAAAATCAGTGAGTTTCTTTGATTGGAACTATTTATAACCATATATATATATATATATTTAAAATAATTTAAATATTTTCATTCTAAAAATCATTACAATTTTACTATATTTATTATTGTACTTTTTTTACTTCAATTACATGGTTATGTCTTACCTTTTCATCAATTAATTTCCATTTTATTTATTAGTACATTACATTGATAGTATAGATCTTATAACTTCAATACTATTTAATAGGAGTTGGGAAATTATAATTTTTATTCAAACGTTAACTCACACCCTCAATAATACTCTATATATGAGATATCATTTTGTATCAGATATTATATATTTAATTATAGAATTGTTTAAAATAGAAAATATTCTATTTATATGGCTGGTAGGTAACCTACCATAACATTATAAAATATTAATTATAGTATACTAATTTATGATAATACTGATTATGAGTATCGATGATTCAAAATAAAATAATTTTTAATTAATAGATGAGTTTATAAATATAATATTATGGTAGGAAATTATAATATTCATATAAAGGAGATATTTCGCATTACTCATAAGGAAAAAAAGAAGAATATCCTTTGAATTATATTGTTTGGAATAAATTATTTTAATTGATGTACCTAATAACTTATTGACATGTATATTCATCTAAAAAATCTAATGGTTTTTGGAGAAACACGGGGATAACACATTTTGGGAATTCTAATGTTTTGGAAACTATGTGAATGATTACAAGAGTGGATAATCAAGAATTTTAAATTGTTTTTGGAGAATCAATTACATAGATGCATCATTAAATAATAACTATAGTGACTATTTTATAATCACATGATGAGTAAGAGATTTTGATTAATAGGGAGTATCGATGACTATCGAAATACATTTTAAGGAGTTGGAGTCAAAAAGTACTATTATTTATGATGGTATGGATACTACAGAGTTGATCCTTTCTGATTTGACCAGAACATTTATACAAGATAAATATAATCTAAAGCAATACACTAAGAGAGAAAAATATAATAATGTAATTTCTTTTACGATTACTACTTCATTTGATAGTATATTTATAGTGAATCTTTCAAAGAACTATATTTATTTCGAATTATAGAGAAAAAGATCTTATTTAATGATAGTTTCTATAGCTATAGACACAAGTATTTTAGAAGAACAAAATTATGTACAATAGTCTTAATGATGAAACATATAAACATGAAAAGTGACTATGATGAAATGATTATTTGGATTTCAACTATTATGAGTATAACATGTCTGGGCATACTTGACCTAGATGAATGGAATTAAAGAAGAAAGACAAGTAGTACAGAATATATAATACATTTATAAGAATGAAATTGAGAATTTTTTTGGATACATAGTGTATTAGTGAGGATCCTACATCTAGTATTTCATTTAAGAGAGATTATACTTATAAAAATACCTTCTTTTTTAATAAAACATCATAGAATGAGAAGTATTACATGGATAAGGTTACTAATGAGTCATTTTGGGACATATAGATTCAGTTTATCATTACTCTTCAAATGTTTAGGATGATGTTTCATTGACCTATGAAGAGAAAAATGATTATGTGATGAATGTTATCAATACCATTTACTATATTTTTATAAAAAAAACAATGTTAAGGAAATTATTTAAAAGTATAAGTAAGAGGTGAATGAATAATTTATTTTTATTTTAAAATATAATTATTATAATGAGGTTGTAAAATATATTCCTAACGTATAAATTCTTAATAATTTTCTTTCTAATTTTTTTTCTATAAGGGAGAGTTTTAATGATATTATGAAATTGCTAAAGTCATTTATAATATATTATATTATCATATTTTTATATTCTACAAAGTCCCACTTTAGTTAATTTTTTTTTGATGATTTGACCTTTTATAATGTTTTTAGAGTCTATATCGCAGTAAGAGTAATTATTATTTGAAAAAAATAATAATTACAATATTGTAGATGTTTGATTCTGAAAGAACATGTAGGTGCTGAATAATGGATAATTCAGTAAACATGGATACCAAAAGTCTTATTTAATAACTAATTTATACCCAATCATATTGGGATAAAAAATTAGTAATTTGTTTAGGAAGTAATGTTCAGTGACAAAATCTAAAATAATCATACATGGATTTCTACAAGTCACTAAATGTGATTCATTTTTATGTTGTATATAATATTGAATATTTTTTAGTAGTTTTATATAATATTTATATTATTTTATTTATTTATACATAGAATTAGCTTTTTATTATTGTTAAACCCTTGGGAAATTGTGTATTTTCATTATGCAGTCTTTATATAGAAAATATATGTTTTTATAGAGTTTTTGTGGTATATTAGAGATATTTATATCAAAAATTGCATAACCAAATTTTTTAGAAAAATAAAAAAAATTAGTATAAAAATATATCTTCTTGAATAGGATTTATTTTCACTTTATTTTGAAAAATTATGTCATACTAGTAACTTCATTTCATTCTAAATGACTTATTTCATTTTATTTTTTTCACATTCAAGTTGGCTGAATTTATTTAATTTTAAGAAATTAAAAATTTATTCTATTAATAAGATTTAATGCCACCATTTTTTTAAATAATTTTATTTGACTATATATTAAGTCTTTGGTTAACCCTTGAGTACCACCATGGCCAGTTATATAAAGAATACCCTCAATTTTTTTAACAATTTTTTATATTGTGATGCTATTTTTTAATAATATCATTGAAACAACTTTGAATAACATTCAATGATATGTTATATCATATAGTGATATTGAAATATGGGAGATAATATATAGATGGTTAATCATCATTGATTGGTAAAATAAAAATTAATCAATACTGAATAAATTTATTTACTTTTAAAGATAGTAGTTAATCACTTTTCCTAGTAATAAATTACACCTTCGTTATAAATATATTATGTAACATTTTTATTCATATTTTATTTCTATATAATTATATTCTTGGGAAAAATGTTTATTCTATTTTTGAACATGATTTTTTCATGAATATAATTTCTGAAAGAAACAAACTGCTACCTTTAAAATATGTATTTTTTTTCTAATCACACGAGCTTTGGGAACATTCCTAAACATTAAATAAAAAAATTACTATAAATTACATATTCCATATGATTTAAAATGTGTATAACATAAAAAACCTTTATACAAAATAGAGGATCATATTTCAACAAATTTATGGGTTTCTACAATTGAGAAAATGTGGAAAGGAAATAATAAATATCTGGGATAATTATGTTCTCAATTACCATTACAGCGTGATGAAACTAAATATTTCCATGTGCATATGAAATTACATCAATTCAATTTTCATAGGCCTAGTGAAGATAAATATTCTTTAATATTTGAAAATATTGAATTGAAATTTCATTAAATCCATAGAGAATGAAGGTATTGAATAATTAAGAACACCAAAATGGATGATGGAAAATTAATTGAATATTGATTTATTTCTAGAATGAACTTAGTATATGATTCTGAGGAGATTGTTTTTGAAAATAGAATAGAACTTATGTAAAAAAAGTTGTAATGAAAAATAAGGCAGGTAAGGCTATGTATGAGAAAATGAAGTCTAATGAAAATATGCATGAGATGAAGGAGAAAAATAAATTTTCACTATTAAATTAAATATATAGAGAAAGTAGAAATAAAAAATTTATAGAAACTCTTGAGGTGAAAGACAATATGATGGAATATAATAACTAAGGATTTTTCAAGAGAAATGAATGTAGATTTAGGAGATGTATTAAAGAGAAGAAGTAAAAAAACTATTATATTAGTTTAATAAAATCATATGAATTTTTTTAAAGAATAATTTGTTAACTAGAAGAAAACTATGTATAAAAAAGTTTTATTTCAAAATGAAACTACTGAGAATTCTTCTACCACTGGTGACTATAGAGGAAAGTTTTCAATAAATTTAGAGGTAAATGATAAAGAAATTGTACATTCAAAATATTCAAATTGGATAAGTAAAGATTAGAGTTATGAAAGACAATGTTCAACCATTCCATAAACCCCTATCACTACCACCTCTGGAGGGAGGTGAGAAATCTATTAATCCGGATGATGTTATATAATCAACTACATCAAATAAATATACACCGCTTGAAGTTTGGGTATAACTATCTCTAGATACTAATGTAACATCTGATTATTCAGAATATGAATGTTATAAAGTATAATTTATTTTAAAAATTACTATAAACATCATTTTTAAATTATACTAACTTTATATTTTTATTTTGGTTTATGAATTTTTATGTTCAAATTAAGATATTCTTGATAGATATTTCTAAACAATGACATTCCTCTTGTTTTTTCTATTTTTTTAATAATTTTAACTAGAAAAATAATTCAAACCTTCTAAATTTTAGTGGTGATAAGTCTCTAGAAATAACATGGAGGATAGCGTTGAGGAGATTTTATATCAAATATTTTATGTATAGAATAATACTTCAAGAAATATTTGTTGATTAAAAACTATTGGAAATCATTCACCTGTGATATGTGCTCTATCTATGTTTTCAAGTGCTTCTGTCTATTTGTGTCTATTAATCGGTTCTTAGCACCTCAATTTTTGTATATTTTTTTACAAAATATATAATATTTGTTGTTGTAAATTTTTACTTCTAGTCATTTATGATTAATTATATTATAGGTATAGGAATACAAGATTCGAAACTTCTAGTTTGAATAAGTCTGGTGATAGGATTTTTTTGCAATCATGTGATTGATGTGGAGCTCAAGGATTGAGGTTCTTATTTTCTATTTCTATTGAATATGATTGGGGATGAGAATTTTATCATTAGAAATTCTATATCCATGAAGTTATTTAGTTTTAAAACACTGTTAATTTGGATTTGGATATGGGTCGTCAACCAATTTCGGTGAAAAGAAATCTGTTTTTTCATTAAAACTATTTAAAAACATTGATAGATTATTCTTTTTAATAATTTTGAGTAATTTTAATACAAAAATCTAGTACATTGTTCTATTTTAAAATTCATATAGTGTGGGTTCCGTTATTGCTCTAGTTATGTCATATCATCTTTATCATTTAACTTCAACTGAATATATTACTATTTTACTCAGATAGTTCAAGAAATTTAAACTAATGTTTTTTTGGATGGGAAATTTTTTGGTTTTCTTGATCGTAAATTCACCATGTTTTATAATTTATAGATTTAACTTAACAACCAAAAAAATAACGTATGAATATAACCAAAATTTTAAAGATTCATGTAAATTTTAGAATTTATAAATTTTTTAGTTGTTTAAGAAGGATGAGGATCTAAAAGGGATAAAATTGCTCTATGTGGAGAATAATTAAACATTGAAGGATAATATTGGGAAGTTTATGGAAATATATCTAGTATAGCGTGGTTTAAAATGAGTGGGAATCAAGACAGTGGGAAATTATCCAACAGGTGGCCCTAGTATTGGTACCCAATAGTGTACCATGTATCTTCTAGGGGTTTACTGTATACCTAATTTTTTTAAATTTACTAAATTTTACAATTAAAAAATTTATTGTAACAGATTATAAAAAAATTTGATCCACTTCTTTCATCTTTAAATAGTTCTATTATACTCTAAATTCTCCCTCATTCTTCCTCTTACAATGTGAATATATTTTGTCTTCAAGAGCCAATCAATATACCACCTTTATCATTGGATCATAAAAAACAATAATAACCCCTTCCCCTATTATATTGTGGGTGTCTCAATATATTTCACTATTCATATCTCTAAATCACAAAATTTTGGGGTTTTTATATGATTCATTAATTATAATAAAAAAGATAGAATCAAGACACTATATTGAATTGGGTGACTCAAATAATCATAATTTTGTTTGTTTATAATATTTTCCATTATGTTAAATGTATTATCATACATTCTATAATTAAGATATTTGGTATTGTGGAATGTTGAAATTGAGTCATATCTATTTGGATTGGAATGTGTATGAGTGTGATAGGATCACTAGTTAGACATGGAATGGATGTTTCAAACATGGTTCATATTAATTTTATTAAGATAATTTGGATATTTCAGTATGGGGTCATTATCCAATGTTGGTAGAGGACACAATGACGGTTTGGTATCTTTTTTTCATCATCACTTGCGACATAGTGAGGTTCCTTGGGAAAGAAGTGGAACCATTAGTTGAGATAGGATATGAGTCGTTTGTTTAAGGTGTGTTATTTGGTAGACTTCCTTTAATGAAAGTGAGTTATAAATTTTAGTGACTTTTTATTTTTTAGCGATTCTAATAAGATGTTTTATTTGAACCAGTATTTCCTTTACTGTATTCCACCAAGGGTTAAAGGAGATAGCAATTTCGTGATTCAAAATTAATCATAGTTGTCAGGTATTTAAATTATATTAGGAGACCAAAAAGGGTTATGAAATCATGGGAGGATAACCTGTATTTTCTTTTTCTGGTTGAAGGTGTTGACCAAGATAATTATTGGTTGTTTCTAGGATATAACATGGCAATTGTAGGAAATATAAATTTATTGATAATATTTAGGTCAATATCAGGATCTTTAGTCATTGTAATGATATGGGATGCCCAGGAAGCCCATGGGTTGAGAAACAAGATTAACGGTATATGTGAGATGATCCCATAATGATTGATATTTATATAGATGGATCACTGAGTGAAATGTATATGGTGATATGGGTTTAATATAGGGGATATTTTGTGTTTGGTGATGCATTTATTATTATTCTATCTTCCATGATAATGTTTTATAATAATAAGTTACACTAATTTCATGAATAACAGTGGAGAGAATACAAATTTTTATATTTACAAGTCACTAAATATATAGTTATTTTGATATTGTATATATTGAGAGGATTTCTTTGAGTCATTGACTTCATAAATTTTATATGTGGATGGTGTCTTATAGGGATAAGATACTCAAGAATAGATAATATCAGGGTGAAAACCATGTGTATGGATAGATATAATTTACATTCTTCAATCGATCCAGAACAACAGTTTTCAAAGTCTGTTATCCTAGGATTTCCCCAAAGGCTTGGATACATGTGTATTCCAACTATATTTTTTTTGTGTTTCTTTGAGGAGTAATTATTTATGATAGGGAATAAGTTGTTTATGAGGGTTGATGATTCCACAAATCAACTATCAATTATGCTTTCCCCGGTGATATATTATAGTTTTTATCTGTAGAATATTATCAAGGGTTCATTATTTTGCGATGAATGGTAATCATGATTCCACAATCAACAGTTTTTTATCAAGGACTCGATTGTTATTGGTACTAATGTTTGCAATCGGGATAGAGTATTTGGGAATATGTAATTTTTATTTGTTACCATGAGGGGAATCATGATTATATTTATTAATATCTATAATAATAATGATGCCAAAATTCTAAAAGTGAATATACGTGGTTCAATACTCAATGGATATATTAAATTTTATCTAACTAGTATTTATTTAGTGGTCACTTTTTAACTTATATTTTTGGGAGATTAAGAATTATATTAACCCATTTTCTATTACAGAATCATACCATGGGAAACATCATTCTATCTCGGCACTAGATGAAGTGGGTAGGGTTAGTCATCCAAATAGATTTTTAAAACCTGATGATGTGATTATATTTTTATATAGTAATTTTTTTATCATTTTAATTATTATGAGATTAGAACACTCACATGTTAATATATTATATTAAGGATGTCATATTTTGTTCCCTAACGTGTTTTTCAATCCCACCCACGATTCCCACATAATTGGGCATGCAGACACTATATTAGCATTATAGTGTAACTGATGGCCCTTATTTAGGATTATGGTAAACTGTTATACTGAATAGAATTTGAGATAGGTTTAAGGTAATGTCATTGAATGTTTTATATTTTTATCCACTTATTTTTTTCTTTTTAGTTTTGTATTTTATATGATCAACCCCTATGAGAATTCCAAAATCATTTGAATAACTTTTATAACATTATTGTGATTCATATTTTATTATATCCTTTGATTTTATTTGTTATGTTTGGGTATTACCTATATTTTAAATATTAGGTCACTCATTTTGAATGTTGTTTTTTTTATTTCTAATATTATTTACAGTTAGGTGATTTAGGTTATATTATGTTCATGGTATTGGTGGACCTTCACTACTAGTTGGTAGCCACTAGTATTTGAGAATAAATTATTTTAAGGTTCTATCGTATAGTGTAATTAGTTAATATAGTTCCCAATAATGGGTATTCGTTAGTTTCATCAGTTTAATACCAAAATCTAAATGATCAAAACCTTGAATATTATGAGATAATATAGTTAGATATATAATTTATAATTAATTATGATATATATGAATTACCATTTATTAAAATACTTTCTTCAATGTCTAATTGGATGATCAACCTTTTCATTGCATCATTACAATGATGGATTCAACGGTATACTAACTCTAGTGGTATCTATAAATGACTCATGAAACATAAACCATAATTGTTATAACACCATGTACTAGTACAAAAGAACCACATTTGTTATGTCATTTTCCATTCATTACAATATAAATCCCTTATAGACTTAGAGGATTCCCTATAGATCTCCCTATCATGTGAGAGGGATGGGGATCAATTCTCTCCATTCATCATATTTGTAGGTATAGTTTTTCTATAGTACTTGAGATTATTACCTAGGAGTAATATATTATGAAAAATAATAATTTACTCTAGAAACATAATAACATGGGTTATATAATGTCGCTAGAGAATTAAATTATTTCACAATGTCCCTTAATCAATCTCTTTATTCTAAGTATACCCCATGTCAAAAAATAGCAATTATATTATTAATATTTTGTTGATGTGTGCTAAGTCAATAGTTATTTAATGAAAATTTCAAAAATAAATATATAAATAAAAGGGAGGAATTATTGATTATAACTAGTGTAGAAACTATTATTATGGAGCAATAAAATAGAAATTATTAGTTTTAGAGAAAAGGATGTTAAACTAATAGATGTTTAGTAGAAAAAAGTATTATTTTAATGAGAACCGATTGATCATTTTTCTAGAACTAATTATTATAAATGAATATGGTTAAGAAGATAATATTACAATAGCATGGAAATTTAATTTTTCAGGTACTCAAATTATAAGAGTATGGAGTAATATTTCAGTGGAATATATTCAATCACTGTTTGGTTCCATATCACCACCACATTTGTAGGAAATTAAAAAACACACTAGAACAAATAAATCTGGGGTAGTACTTAAATTATTGAAATCTACATATCATAAGGTTTAAGTATATATATATATATGGTAATTTTTTTTGACTCATTTCAATACAAACATTATTTTGTATCCGTAGTTTTGAAATTCAGGATACATGTCCTATTTTACTAAATCACTTAGAGTTAACCATAATGGTGCTTTAATCCAATACATATATAAATAGACCAACAAAAAAAGATTATTAGTAGATTATAGGAAACTAAAATACATTCATTTGATAGTTGAACATTATCTTAGTGCTTGAGTGATTTTTTCAGTATGTGATTCTCAATGAATTATTAGAGATTCTGATTGTGTGGATTTTTTTAATAAAATATATGTGGTTTTATATTTTCATTTTCTTATTTTATCATATATGATCAAGATATTCCTATGAATGGAATATATGGTTTTGAGCTTCTAGTTCAAAGGGTTACTGGGATTGGGAGTTTTGTCAATTTTCTGGCTGAAGAGGTGCTCTATGATAGGGATCAATACATATTGTTTTTTATAGTAATCTAGGATTCTTACATTTATCTTTTAGTATTTTAAATTGAGGAAGTTATATTGTTTTTTAAAATGGTTACCTTGGATCTTGGTAGTTCCCCTATTCCAATTTTAACTAAGAGTCAAGAGTTCCATATAATATAACTTTTTATATCCTTCAATAAATATTATTTTAAATAAGTTCAAGGATGGTTGTATAGAACCCCGTTTCATTGTTTCATTTTTAATTCTTTTTGTAAATTTTAATTTATTAATATTTTTTTAGTTATCATCCATATCATTTTATTTAAAATAAATATATTTATACCATACTTATAAGTTTAAGAATAATAATATCCAAACTAATTATCTGAAGTGAGAAAATTTTAGGATTTATTTAAAAAATTATTTCACTAATACTGAAGTTTCGGTATTTGGAAAACAACCCATATACCAGGGTATTAAATTAACCTAAATTTTAGGAATTCATGTTTATTTTAGAGTTTCTTTATAATTTTATTATTTATAAGAGGATAAGGGTTTAATTTTTCTCTTGCAAGCTCAGTGTGTAGAATCATTCCTAATTGACATATTGAAATAGGATCCTAGTGGCCACCTATTGATACCTTATGTATTAAAAAGAGAGGGAATCAATCTATGGCGGGCTGATGGAAACTTATTATACCTTTTATGGTTACCTAGTGGGAAATCATGTATCATTTGGTAGTTTATTGGGTAGTATATGTATTCTGTTTTTTAATTTTTAGTATTAATTTCACTCTGAAATATACAAAACACATTTGAGATGCTTTTTTTATCATTAATAATTTGCATGACCCCTCCATTCAGTAAGATTAAACTTTTTACAAAGTAAAATATATTTTATATTTGGACCCTAATTAATATTTTACAAATCATAATAGATAACCAAAAATAATTATTTTCAAATCCTCTCCTCTATTGTTGTTGTCTGATGCCCTTTAATTATTTTTCTACAACTCTAAATATTTTCTATTTTCCTTCATCTTTGATTTCAGGAAAATTAGATTAAATCAATTACTTTTTTTGTATTATGTGACTATAATAATAAGAAATTTCGTGGTCCCTAGTGTTTTATCATATTTTGAACATAATTTCTCAAATTCTATAATTAAAAGATCGTATATTGGAGTATGCTGAACCAAAGTCAAATCCATTTAGATTAGAATAACCATGAGGGAGATGGAGATGATACAAATATATGTGGTATTTTTATCACACTTGGAATATAAAATTTTTCATTATCATCCTTTGTATATATCATAAAGTGGTAATCATGTAATATTTGGAAAGAACATGGATTTTTAAATTACGTTATCACATGATTATTCTGGAGGATTAGATATTTTTGTGTGTCAGTTGCATGTCTAGGTTCTCAGTGTCAGTTGAATGATCTTGAATTCAAGTCAATATTTTGTAAGGGATTAATGGGCCTGGTAGTCTAAAATCATGGATGGTTTCCCTTGGGACATATTATTGTTTTAAATAAGACCTTATTATTTTGGGTCCATTCTTTAGGGATAGATTTTATTCATGAGTTTGTTATGATGGGTGTTTTTCCAAAGTGTTATTAATACTTATGTATGCTCTTATAAGGTGTCTTCGGGTAACATGTGATTTATTTTTGGGCTACTATAAGAATGTATTTTATTTAGGCCATTCATGATTACCTGAAATTAGAATGATATTGTTATTTTAGATGTAAACATACTTGGTTCACTACTTAAAGTATTTAAACAATTTTATCCAACTATTATTTGCTATGTGGTCAAATTGTAACTCATAAATTTGAATAATTAAGAAAAAACCAAACTGATTTTGTTATTTGTGATCATTCCCTAAAAAACCTCTTCCCATTCTGGAACTATCTGAAGGAGTAGGGTCACTGATATCGTTGTATTGTTTTAGCACTCACTGATTTTATTGAAATGTTATATTATAAATTTTTTACAATTTTACTTATTCTAGGATGTATTAACTTGTACCACCCCATATCAATCCACCAAAATGAAACATGGGAGACGAATTGATATTAATTTAGGCATACCTCCCTATACGTTAGAGTGTGATGACTAGTGGGTAGCGCCTAGGATAATAATGTGGAGAGTATTCTCTCTAAAATGAAGTTAAAGGTTCTTTCCTGGATCTACAAAAAATATTTCTTGAATAATCCATATAATAGACATCCCAAATCCAATGGAAAAATATATTTGTAGTCAAAGGACCCCCAATGTATAGAATATAATGTATTAAATTATCTAAATTATATATTAAAAAATATATAGTGGCAATAAATAAACATTGAATAATATATTAATAAAGAGTGAAACATTTGAAAATATATGATACATTGTGACTAAACACAAATTTTTCTATATCCCGCCTCACACAATACAACTTACTGTATACTCAGTATCAATAATTATCTAGAGATATAAAATGTGTCTATCTTCAATAAGTACATATGTCATGCTAGAAAACAATATGGTATACCCATGAACATAAAAATCATGTTTTGTACATGGGTAGGGGTAATTCCAATGACCTATTAGGAATCCCCAATACCTATAAAATACTGTATCTATTGTGATCAGTTGTGTGTGAATGTAATACATAAATATATGGTGTAATGAAGATCGTGCATGCCAACCTTCTGAGAACATAATATGAATTGGATAATAATAATATGTGTCCGGTCATTAGGTACAAAACAAAAAACCACAATCCATAACCATAAATGAATTCCCAATTGAAAATTTCACCTAAAAAGATTACAAAAACCACCCCAAGGGGCCTGGTCCATCACATGATCTATCACTCAATATCATACAAGCTTCAAACATTGTCAGATTTATCTGAGACTAATAATTATAATGTCTAATCCACGTATCTTGTCAATGGAATCATATAAGCATTGGTATAAATTTTGTTCCTTGTAAAAATTACAAGGAAATTTAGTGTCATATATAGTTTATTATTGTTTAAAAACCTAGGAAATCCATCTTGACATGAAGGATAAATCATTGGTAACAACCTACGTAATTCATATAGATTTGAAAGTTGAATCCCAACCTCTTGGGAAATTTATATAGACATAATTCTTTAGTAAAGAGGTATTAACCAAGTCAATCATAAAACCAAATATTCTAAACTCCATATTACCAACTATAATTTCCAAATAGACATGAAGAATAAATCTAGAGAATCCACTCGAGGAAATCTATATAGATACACCCAATGGGAAATTAATTCATCCTTGTCACCATATAATAATAACAAATAGGGGGAAACACATCTCACCCAATTCATGTCAAATTAAAAATCTCTTAATGGTTGATCATACACCGACATATATCTAAAAAAAATCATGGTTGGTGTCATAAAAAATATAAATTATCCACATCACTAAAAACATATCAGTAAATAAGAAATACACATGGTAATTAAAACAAGGGACACTTATAAAATCACTCATGGTTTTTAAAATAATGCACCACTATAATGAGATCAAAAAGTCCTAGAAAACTCAACTAATTCCATTTAAATTTCCTTTAGAAACTAATTCAAAACAACCTTTTTAAAAACAATTAAAAATTTCATTACATTCTTCCTAACACACACTTTTACCATGGCCAAAAACGTGTCTATACATTCCTCAGAAACTCCACCTTTAGTTTAAAATACCTTTCCTGAATAAATTATAATGTCATCACCTTTCCTTGATAATATATTTGATTTAAAATACATTTTATAAACACATTTTAGAAAAGAAAAACATTTTCAATTATAAATGCAACACATTCCACTAAGAAAATTTCAATAAATGCCACTAAAACTTGTTTGATATAGGTGTCACTATCTGATAGTTTAGGATTATTTGTGTTCTATGTAGGAAATTGGGTCGATAACATCCCATCTCAATCTTATGGAGAAATAAGACATGTAATAAAATATTTTAGGAGTTATAATAATATCAGAAAACAAACAAAAAATAAAAAAATGAGAAATGAACTCAAATAAAGTAAATAATATATTCCTTAATCAAATTTATTCCCATTAAAGAAACTCAGTTACTATATACATATAACATCCAAGTATAACCAACCATCACAAAATCACAAGAGGGAATAAATCAAGAAATGAAATTTAAATAAATTAATTATAACAGTTTATAATTAATTTTATTATAATATAATTATTTATAAGGAATAATAATTAATTATAAAATATAATACTTCTGTTTTATAAATTCATAATAACTCCGCTACTTACCCTAAGGAACTAAAATGGAATAAATTCCTTATTTATGTTCTCAGTAGTCTCGAGATACAATTCATGAAAAAATCGCTAACTATCAGCACTCATTAATAACCAATTTAATTTAAATAAATTCGAAAAAAAATAAAAAATTTTAGGGAGAAATACCTTTATAAATAACATAAATATATTGAGATAACATACTTTAAAAACCTATATCCTCACGAAACTAATATCCCATCACAATTGGGTGATTTTCACCTTTCCCTTGTGAGATTCTATATAGAAACCTAGATTTTTGTCACTAAAATCAGAGATGATGAAGGTATATAAATGGAAGGAAGATGGATGAGGAACTCAACTATATTTTCATAAAATTCACACCCAAAATATCCCTAACCCCTGGGGTATCAATGAAGAAAATTATGATATCTCCTTTTTTGTTTGTGTGTAAGGAAGAAGAATAGAGGAATTTTTGGGAATTAAATAACCATTTAGAAAAATGATTTTTTCAAAAAACAAAATAAAAATACACACAGGGTTCCCAAACTTGTAATTCATGAAATTATGGTGAATAATCCGGTGGCCCTTGAGGATACTCAAAACATTGTGGACCATGGTGAGGAGTACCTTCTTCTCACTAGTTTTCAAAGGGGGTACCCCCCTCAATCACCATGAATAGCCATCGATTAATTCCCATTTACATGGAAATGCCATATCCCCAGCCTCTTTAAATAAAAATAAAAATATCTTGGTTTGTTATGCCTTATTATATGACATGGTTTTCCCTATGGCCTAGAAAAATGGTTTGGAAGAAGGGGATAAAACTTGGTGTCTTGGGAATTTAGGTCCCTAGACCCTATAAAATTATTCCACTATGTTTATATCATTTTACCAACACCTCCCCTCCTCCTCATCTAAAATAGTGCATGAGTTCCCATACCAACACCAAAATACACAAATCACCGATATTATTCATTTTAACATTCACATTTTTTATAGAGTAAACACCATACAAAACATTTCTAGTGAAATTAGTGTTTGGATACTTGTTTCTTATATGGATGATCCTTAAGATCAAAGATCTTACTCAACATTCCTAGCACCCATATATTTTGGAATCCATTGATATACATCTATAAACCCTCATATCAAATTCCTATAAAAACTATAAAAACTTGGCCCACCATGGACCACCGAGCTTACAGATATTTGGGATGTCCCAACCCAAATACCACCTCAAATAGGACATGGGAAGGTGCCCAACACCGAGTTGTCGTATCACATAAAAGGGAGTCCATAGTCTAGGGGACCTATATGCACACACCCAGATATTTCACCAAACAAAAATATAGAGATAATAAAAATTTATTAAAATTGAATGTATACATGAATATAAAATAAATAGAGTCTTCCATAAGTACTCAAAAGCTTGAAAGGGAAAAATAAAATCCCAAAATAACTAAAAAAGATCCCCATCAATTTAGAAGGAGGGGACAACTAACAAATTTATTGTAGGTAGACACCTATGAATGTTTTTTCCATAAATATGATCCACCTACTCCTAGTCCCCCAAAGACACCACCAAGATACTTGTCATTTGAATAAGCCACAACATGATTGGAAAGATAAATTGTTAGGGTGAGTATAAAAATACCTAGTAGACACCCCAAACACCCCAAAAAATGGATAAACTGAAAGGAAACAATTTTCTCACAAAAAAATGAATAGGAAAATCCAATATATGGGATAAAATGAATTCCTTCTAGATCATTCCATGTCTACATTGTATTATCACATCAACACCACCATGTGTGTTAAAAAATATTACACATAGTTGAAGATCTCCTAGAATAGCCCATATAAACTTGTAACATGTTCCAATCCCATGGGGTTAACTATAAAGACAACAAAAAATCCTACTCTAGGATCAAATGAATTTCTTGTACAGGAGATAATTCTCTAAGAGCCTTTCAATACATAATGGAACTCATCTAAGAATTCTCAAACATGAGGAATCTCTAAACCAATGGCCCGCCACTAGCATTCCAGGTGTCAACTATAAGAGATATCATAAACTTCGAATACCACCCCATAGAATG
The DNA here is from genome assembly GCA_963277665.1 of Viscum album. Lineage (NCBI taxonomy): Eukaryota > Viridiplantae > Streptophyta > Magnoliopsida > Santalales > Viscaceae > Viscum > Viscum album. Next base: position 1,840,225,281 of record OY728132.1, on the reverse strand, counting down.
TCTCCCTGTGAATAAGAGAACCTCAAAACCTAGAAAAGGGATCACTCCCAGGGCCATTGGGTGACAAGAAAAATATAAACCGGAACATCGGATACTAGAACTATAATATATGGGATGTATCCCTAGATCATTGGGGGAAATCTTGAAACCTTATAAAAAATAGAAACACATTACACAGATCTCCATATTAGTATAGGGGGTCAGAACTAGGACTTATGGAGGACACTGTGAAACCTACTAAAATATCAGGTTGAGATTATAACACCCAAAGAGGAGATCTCACCCATGATCACTTTTGGATTCTACACAACCTATTAAAGTATCCACCAATGTGAGTGGATTGTATTTATATTATACAAAGAACCCTTATAGAATGACCTTCTTGATAGTGGATTGAATACCTATATCATGGTGGTAACACATTTACTAATAATTTGACATAGTGTTCTAGAATTATATATGGTCACACCTAGAGCCACTCAGAGGAATACAATGGACTCAATTTGATAAAACGTTCATAGAGGTGTCAAAATCCAATATTTACGACATTATGATGCATTATACCATCAGGTGAATAGGCCAAGGGAACTCACTCAACAATTAATATAATGTAAATTTCTATCAGTACTGACCTACAATGTCAGAACACATTGTGTATTTAATTCCAAAACCATGTCTACAATAACATCCTATGTAGAAAACAGCTTAGGATATGAAACTCGTGAGGCTATATCCATGCACTAAGGATGGAAAAGCATTTGGAAAATTCCACTATGAAAAGTGTATGGAATTTACTTGTAGTCCATGAAGTTTCTATTGAATATGATCCATGGACATATTCCCTCTGGGTATTGTGAATGTATAAAATAAATATAGGGTATGTATCACATACCACAAAGTGTGAGACCATATCCAAACTACTGGGTCTTTCCTTGCATACACACAACCTGGCTGGCTATGTCTCCAAATATAGAGTGTACCCTCGGTACATTATGTGTCTTGGCACCATGTATGATGCTCATTTATTTATACCCATGCCTATGAATCAAATATCCTTCCTATTTCATATGGAAATGCTTAGCCTCATGGTGAGTCTTCCCATGTCTTCAGTGGCATGGCCGAGGATAACAACATAATTTGTACCCCATGTTCACAATGTGTAGTCCTCAAATATTTCTCTTCACTAAATGGGAATAGAACAAAATGTGTTATCCTTCTCTAAAAAATCATGATCAATATTTATAAATATTAAATCCTTACCAGCCACCCAAAATTCCGAATTTCTCTAGTATTATCCATGATCATCCCGCACTAGGTCCCCATCTATCATATAGGGGATATAATACATTAAAATATCACAGAAAATGGATTGGGGAGTAAAACCCATAAATCCACATACATTATAGAGAAATTATATTGCTTTTTGTAAAATGAAATTCCAATAAGCTAGATCCCTTCAATCCACTGACGATCTATATTGAAAATGGGGTCTGACATCACCTCCTCACCTTGGTTCCACTTAATGTTTTCTCACAAGTGGTGGAACCACTCCCTATTTAATGTGAACATGGAGACCAAACCATGGGGGTATTCCACCCCTTTATTAATTAATTAAATGAAATGAATTTAATTAATTAATTATTACATTCATTAATGCTCCTCCTCCATCAAGAACCCTAGGACGATAAACTTTATATCGTACTTGGGGTAAAACCCACATTCTGGATTCAATGATAGTATTTGATTTCCAATTAGAGACATATATCCTGAGTTATTTCTCCATTATACAAGCACTTCTTTCATGGGACATATAATAATTAATTTTTTCAATATCACTTCCTTAACACTATCTAACCCTTAGAATTCCCAACCCAACTATTGGGCAAGAAATATTGTTAGAAATGTTAAGAATTATAACATAGAGAAAAAGAGTCACTATACTTTCTACACCTTCATGTTTTTTCACCTCAAAATAGATATCCTATGAACTATGGAGAAAATTGATCACTAAATTGGATATCCTACACTGATGAGATCTCTAAAATGTTATCATGATGTCAAAATAACAAGCACCAATGGTGAACCACATTCCCATTAAGGGTCTTATCATGGTTGCTAAAAAATTTTACTTGTTATATTGGAAAAAAAACTCCACACTCAATGACCAAATCATCCAAGTCAACATCGAAAAATTATTTAGGCACATGTCTCTTTTTCTACGACATATGGGAAACACCAAGAAACTAATATAACTGTTTTCAAAGGGTTCTAGTGTCACACCACCTTACTAAACCACACAAGAATTGAAAAAATGGGATTCAAACCCATGATATATCCCACGTCTTTATCTAACTCTATAACTATATATAGAGAGATATATCTCGAAAAAATACCCCATCAATTAACTCACATGGCCAATTGTGATTGTCTAACAAGAGACCTAATATGCCCCATCATTGCTCGTACAAGAACATATTGATTTCACTTTACAAAACTTAAACTAAAAAAAACATTACCCCATGAGGACTTTTCTCTTAATGTATCCAACCGGTACAATAGTGACATCCAGGGTCCCATGCTCATGGACTCAAACCCAATAGGAAAACATAAATCATGTCTTCTATACCTGAATGGTCTGTTTTCCCTGGAGATAAAATATGATTCAAAAGGTCCCTCGTACTACCACACCGCTTTTGGGTTCACTATAAAGGGAAGAAAACTACTCAACACCTCATCTATATAAGTGATTTGTTTATGTTTTAATCTTTCAATGGGTAATATACTAACATTCATAGGAAAATCGACCAAGAAAATATCAAGTAGACAACTGGTTAAACAAGACATCATGGTCAATATCACTAAGTTATTCTTCCTTGAATTACTAAAAATGCGGAGAGGAAATAACTATAAACTGTGTATTCATTGTACGTACCTCAACTACATGGATAAAATGAAAATAATTCAACTGATACATCACCTAGATCATCAAAAATGGATGGAGAACTTCTTTTCAATCGTCTTCTACTTCACATATTTTTTTGAGAGGCTCTCAAGCTACCACTACTAAAACCCTTTCTAGAGTCCACCATCACCACTATGTATGAGAAGAAAAATATCAAGGAGTAAAAAAATAATTCCAAGAACCAATAATTAGATAGATTCCCACAAGTTTTGTACTATCATATAATGTCTATATCTATCCTTAAGATTCTTGCATAAAGAAATATATTGGCACTGAACAAAGTAGGATGTCACTGAAGAAGACTATGACGAAACGATCGAATAAAATTTTGGGATCTAGTTAGTAACTCTCCCAAGTAGTAATAGGTATCCAAGGTACTAGATGGTATCCCCAAAAATCATGAAACCCCATTGGCTTTAGAAGCATCAATATAAATTCCACTCAAACCGAGGGCGAGTAATAACCTGACTTGAGGCCAATCTTCGAGAACCATTTTTCTCCTAGCCACTGAGTGAATAAGAATCCAATTAACTAGTGTGAAAAAACTACATAATATCCACCTACGTTAGTTTATTTGATCCACACATAACCTCAAGAAATCATCCACTTTCTTGGTGAAAAACAAGGGCAACCCAAGTGAACAGACTACGTGTTACAAGCCCTTCCTCAATAAAACCTCCATCTACAATGCAACTCAAAATGATTATAGGAGCCCTCCAACATAGGGTTCAAGCTATAAAAGGATAAATATGTTTCATTAGGTATTTACAATGGGATACACTCCAGAAAAAGTGACCCATGACTCTATATGAAAAACTAAAATAAGGCAGATAAGGCATATGTCATACCTCGAACCAAACTCAATATCTCTAGGTCACATGCACATGCTACTTGAAACTCATCCTTTCCCCTTTTCCACCTCTACACCCCAAATATGACTATCTACGACACATTACCCTACCAAAATACCACAAACTCATAAGTCAAATGAAATCATCCACCACACCTCTACACAATTTACTTTGGGTACCACTAACTCGCCCACATGATTTTCTATTATGTCACAAGAATTTTTCTTCATGGGTGGAGCATCCCTATTTTTTGTGGGTTTAAATACATAACATTTTCACCATGTATGAGCTTCTCTAAAATATCAATGTCTCTAGAGACATATGTGTCTAAATAATTGTTACTTGATCCTATTCCATATCTAATAAAAACTACGGTATAAATTGCAAAGACCGTACCTCGAATCACTCTCAGAGCCTCTGGGTCCAAAAAAATCTTCACCTTCAACCACACATATCCCTATAAACCATCTATATAAATATTAATGGACTATTTGGAAGTGGTTATAGACGAAATATATCAAATTTGTATCCACTTATGACCACTTCATACTATAGTCCATGTACTCTACAAAATGGAGTTCATTGCTATAGCCATTGCCTCTACCTCAATGGTCTATCGATAGTTTCTCTTCCTACAACATAATGGGACGGTAAGTCCCTCATGAGATGTACATGACCACAATAAGTATAAAATTTTTTCTCCTTCAAGGTACTCTACTATCCTTAAGGTCCTTGTGAATGACATAACCCCATATTCCATGATCTACATTTCATACCTTTTATTTTTGAGTCTTACATGGTAAGGACCATAATAGATAACATCCTCAGAAGCTCATGATACAAGCTCGACCCCAACTTATAATCAACCCTTGACCACATTGCCATCTCTGGATCTGTATTATAGAAGATATTCACTTGAACCATCAATGGTGGGTCTATGCACAGATCAATGGGTGAAACAACTACTTTCTATCCACATGGATGAAAAATCGCCTTGTTCACAATCCCCTACATGGATGCATCATCACTCATTGAGTCATACCCTTGACCCAACTATGGAAACCATTAATTCTATCATCATAGAAACAAATCAAAAAAAAATGATATTCCATGGTCAAGTACTATGTATGGGTAGCAGAATAAAAAAGGATATCGAATAAAAAACCAATCCTATAAGATTCATGTACAAATGGTCCCCTCTAAAAAGTTATTATATGTCAAAATCTATAATAATGTTGTCAATGTCCTGGTGATTGGATATATCAGCCGCGGAACCAACACCCAAGTATATTGCCTGAAATCTAAACACGGTACACCTTTACAATATCTTCATAAAACCCAAACTAATATCATATATAGAAAGCTCCACTGGTACCGAGAAAGGTTCATCAATAATACCACTCTATAATCTCATAACCCATTGAGGCCCACCTGACCTATAAAAGGTCATGATGTTACAACCCTAATCCCGCCTTCTATAGGCCAGTGGATGTTATCTAATGATGAGTATGAGTATCTAAAAAATGGTAGGCCTTATCATATGGTTCATATATACGATTACCCACAACCATCTCCGTGGAAGAATGTATAGTTAACAGAAAAAAAATAATAACAAATGCATGAATACAACTATTTCCCATAAATGGAGTATGAGAGAAGTATTGGAAAGCATGAAAGAAAAAAATACAAGCCCACCAAAAAAATTAAAACATTTCAACCGACTCAGAAAGATTGGACTACTGTAAAATCTATGAACAGTACACATCATGATCGGTCTAGCCAAGAACCATGCTCCCCCTATTCTCAGTCCACCAAGGACACAATCAAAAAACCTATCTTCTCTATAATATGTGACGTGATTGGGTACATACCATGTAGGGGTGAGTATAAAAATACATAGCACATTCCCCAAAACCCAAAAATAAAAATGGATTAACTAAAATGAAATAGTTATCTAAATCAAAATCTAGATGAAACAAACACAAGATGGCGGGAACATAAACTCCGTCTTGACCATTTCTTAATAATACATGTATAGTTAGCAAAACACCACCTGGTATGTCAAAAAAATTCAACAGGTAAAAAATGGTATCCCATAATATCCCATATATACTCATAATAGACTCCATGTCTCATGGTATCAACCAAAAATCTAGACAAGTAATCATACTCAATTCTCAATGGTATCACTCATCTTGTAAAACATTATCTAAAACGTTTGGTATTGGTATGAAAATGTAATATCACTTCTATATATGGTGGAAGCTATCTGGGAGAACATGATCGTTAGATAACACCCTCGATAAAGTCATCCTATGACTTGGATGATCTCAAAACATAAATAAGGGAACACAACCAGGATCATTGGGAGACACCGAAATCCCGGACTCGAATGCGAATGATCATAATATTTAGACAGGGGATCCCTCATTGGAATGTTGGGGGAAAATATTTGTAACGACCGGAAATTTTAAATAAATCTTATTTCCTAATTTTATGTGTTATTTTATTTTATTTTTATACTCAACAAAAATGTTTCATTTGATAACATGAGTATAATTAAAATGAGACTGTTGGATTTTGACTGTTATTTGACCATTGGTCAATATGACCGCTGGAAACTAAACATTTTGACTATTTTCTCTAAATACAAGTAATCTTGGTTAATTAATATAGAAAGAAGATTTGATGGCCTCACCTAGTAGTCTTGGGCCGATCGAAGCCCATCTAACAGAACTTGGGAATGAGGTAGCACCACTGGGATTTTCTCTGGACCAAACCCAAGATGAACTTCATCGTGTGATGCTAGAATGGGATCTCCTTCGCGAGAAGTTCAAACTGATAGAAAATACTACTCGTGCGATGTTGGTCGAGCCTCCCCCGGATTCTCTCACCTTAGCACACCTTACACTTAGGTCCTATTCTGGTGTGATAAGGGGCTATGTAAGGTGACCGTAACTGCCTTGTGTAATACTTTGTTTTAAATAAAATTTGGGATTTCTTCTTATGATGAAGTTTATGAATTTTCAAATGTCCGGATAAATATATTATGCATATTTTTGATGAATTTTAGAGAAAGGATATTTTAAAAATGTTTATGTAAACCTTAAATAAATAAAAATGTGTAATGAATTTCAAGAAATGGTCTTCTACAATTATGTTCATTACGAAATTTCGAGTCTAATAAGATCAACTTGATTTTTGACGAATAGTAAATTATGAATAGTGATTTTACGCTTAGGATTAGTAATGTGACCAAATGGATTAGTAAATTCACTCAAAGAATTTTTTAATATAATTTAGACACCCAGATTAAGTAATAAGGTTCAATAAAATGGGTAAATAACAGTTTCATAAATTATTATTCAAATATTAGTTTTTTTGGGTGAATAGTGTTTTTAATTAAAAATTAAATTAAAAATATTTAGAAAAATATTTTTATAAAATGGATTTCATTTTTGAACTCAGAGCATCAATATTATGTTAAGGTAATTTTTCGGGATTTTTCTGAAAAAAATGAATTTTCAGTGAATAGTGTGTTCATTTAAAAAAATGAATTAAAAATATTTAGAAAAATATTTTTATAAAATAGAGTTCATTTTTGAAATCAGAGCATTGATATTTGGTTAATGTAAAATTTTGGGATCTTTATGAGAAAGATGAATTTTAAGTGAATAGTAAAAATACAGTTTTAGGGTTTCAGTATGTTTAATGACATCATAACTGTGTCATGATGATGTCATGAGATATTTTAATGGTTGGCCCGCCAAGGGTGATGAATTATTGTTTGGGGGCCCCATGTGGCGTAACTCCATGGTAAATTCCAAGGGAGAGCACATGGTTTTGAGAAAAGCACTTTTGAGGTGTCCTTTGTCCATTAATGCCTTGTCCCCTCAGTTTCCCTATAAATACCAAGACATCATCTCATCCATTTCGACTCCCCACTCTCCCCCAACGAATTTCCGGTCTCATTACCTCCCAAGGAGTCCTCCCAAGGTGCCCCCAAGCCCTCAAGGCCCAAACCTTTGAGTTTTAAGAGTTACGTTTTAAGGTAAGGGATCCGGCCTCTCTCTTTCATTTCAAGTAATCTCGTTTATGTCATTCCTTTAATTCTCCATGTTTTTATTTTAGAGAATGTTCTTTCACACTCCTCTTACTGCCCTTTTTATGTTCCCATAATGAGAGATCCCCCCTTACTCTCATTATTTTGTTTTATGAAGTTTTAAGTGGTGTCGTTAGGCTGCCGAAATTTTTGTAACAGATTCTTTCTCCCTTCTCATTTTTCAAGATCTATTTTCATGTAAAGTATTTCAAGTTACTTTTTATTATGTTGGGGTATGATCTCTAAATTTATCATACTGATCTTTTATGATCATATGATGATAGACCCCATTTGATCTCTTCAATTCAGTATTTTGAAGTTTTAAGTGGCGCCGTTAGGCTGCCAAATTTTTAAGTGGTTCTTCACCCTTCTCGTTTTGAAGTTCTACTTTCATGTCAATTATTTAATGTTCCTTTTTGTTATGTTGGGGTATGATCTCTATATCTATCATACTGGTCTTTTATGACCATATTATGAGAGACCCCATTTGATCTTTTCAATTCAGTATTTTGAAGTTTTAGTGGCATCGTTAGGCTGCTGAATTTTTAAGTGGTCCTTGCACCTTTCTCCCTTTTCAAAGTTCTAATTCCATGTCAAGTCGTGCAAGTTCCTTTTTTGGGGGTATGATATATATATATATATATTACTGATCTTTTATTTCCATATGATTAGAGACCCTATTTGATCTCATCAATTCATTTTGGTTGAAGTTTATGTAACGCTGTTAGGCTGCCGAATTTTCATAAGAGAAATCTTATTTTTGTCTTCCTTTCATGTTCTTCATTTCATATGGTATATTTCTAAATTTCATTACCATGTTCTTAAATCCCTTATATTCTGTCCCCCTACTGTTTTATGGATCATTTATGAGTGGGTGACCCATGTCCCCTCTCTTTTCAATGTTTTCTAAAACCTTGCAACATAGCCGTTATGCTGCAGAATTTCCGTCCAAAATGTCTCTCTCTTTTTATAAAGTTCTTTTATATTATTAAGTGAATACTCAAAGCTCTTTCTCATAAAGGGGTATTCACATATATACCAAAATGTTCTATTTTAAATTCTGGGATTTACATACATGAGACCCACCATCCTTTTCTGTGGGTTTTAAAGTGACGTAAAGATCATGTCTTTAAAGAAGTTTTTAAAACGTTGTGATTATGAAATGAAACCCATTTATTTTATGCTATATGGGTTATTTATGAAATGTTTGATGAGGATATATGTGGCTCACATGATTATAATGACATGTCAAGGGTGCTCCCAGATAGCGCTCCAATGCATTGGGTAAAGACTTAATCTCTAGAGATGACCATTTTTAACGACGCCTAGGTGAATAACCTTGGTAATTTTAACAACACCTTGGGGATGGACCTTGGTGAAAAGAAAGGATTGTCAATATTAAATGTTGTAGCCACATCTTCATGTTATGAAAAATTTTATTTCTATTATGATGTATCTCATGATTTCTTTCTCATGCCTTAAAATTCTTTTCATGTCCTTATTGAAGTATCTCAAGTTCACATGTAAAATGTTTCTCGTGTTTCCCTTACTGGGCCTTCTGCTCACCCTTTCTTTTGATGTATGTCCCCAGGTTATGAGATGCAGTAATGAACCTATGATGAACTTAAGGACAAGACTTTCATATTTTTAAGAAGAGTGTTTTTTTGTTCTTTTCATGTATTATGTTCCTTGTTTCCAAGACACTAAACCTTAAAGATCCTCAGTTCCGTGTAATGGAATGAAAGTTATGTTATAAAAAGACGGGATGCTATAATATTAACCAAACCAAAACACAAAAAAAATAATACAATGATATCGATATGTAGATAGGGGATCAAACATAAGACCAATGGGGGACACCCTGAACCCTTCTAAAATATCTTTATGATATCTGAACACCATGATAGGGGACCACAGATAAGAATCATAGGGGACAATGATAACTCTATTAGAGTAAATTTTGATGTGATTGTATTATACATATACAATATTGTGAAACCTCATAGAATGTCCTGTAAGAAAGGGGGTCATCACCATATATCATGGTGGTCATGCCTATACCGCATACCCCAATTAGGGTACCCGAATGATATAAGATCAAACACTAAGGTGCTCATAGGGGAACTGTGAACTTTATTTTATAAAAAATCTATTAAGGGGTCACAATTCTATACTAGGGACATATGTTGCACTGTACCCTAAAAGGAATAGAACAAGGGAACTCACTAACCCAATAAATATCTTTAAATCACTAAAAATAGTGACCCTCAATATCACCTCACATAATTTCTCCAAACACAAAACTATGGAAACCATCACATCCTACACAGATTACGACTTAGGTTAGGTTTCCCAAAAGCCACATTAATATTTCTAAAGATAGAGATTCATGATGGAAAATCTCATATAGGATGTACACTGTGTGTATCCACAGTATAGAACATCTCTATTGAAACAATCATTTGGTCATGTACCCTCTTTTTAGTCAATGTGTATAATAGAAATTCATGGCATGTATCACATGTCACAAAACATGTGACCTCTTCCAAACACATGGGTGTGTACTTTCATACCCATGGTATTACATGAAATATTTCCAATCACTTCATGAACCTTTGGTACAAGATGTGTCCTGACATGAAATATTCCCATGTCATCTTGTAGTGTTCGAAAAAATGGAGATGTATCATTACATGGTGAGTTGTACCCATAACTCAACCACAATACCAAGGACCACTACATGGAATATACACCAATACGTGATGTGTAGTCTTTAAAGATCCATATTGCCAAAAAAAGAAGAACACATGGTGTTTTCTCCTACATGACATGTAATATGATTAGCATTTATGAATGGGAAATCCATATGATCCATCCAAACCCTCAATATTTCTAGATACACCCCATATCGAACCTCATTGGGTCACTAACAGTCATATGAGGGATAAAAACCCATAAAAATGAAATTTTGGTGTTAAGGATGGGAAGATAATAAATCCCCATACCCCATGGTGAAAAACAGAAGGTTCGTGTCCAATTATACACCAAAGTGTTTCTACCCCTCGATTTAGGGATGATCAGTGTCAAGAATGATGTTTGTTGGAACCTCTTTCAGCTAGTACCTCCATAGTTCATCAATATTTCCAGGGATAAGTTCTCTATATTTACACTATTCAATGAGATTTAAACAAATGGTTATTCTAATCCATTTCACAATTAATTTAATAAAAATTAATTATTCAATTAATTAATGCTTCAAAAAACGAACCCCCTGTATTAATAATCGTAAAATGATTTTTTTTTCACAAATAGAGTAAAACATAAATTCATGAATCATCTACGGTCTCAAATTTCCAATCCAATAATAATATCAGGATTTATTACACCCTTCTAGAAAAAACATACATGTGTGGACTAAAATTGTTAATATTTTTAAAATCACAACTTAACAGATCTTTATCCCATATAATTACTCAATGAATAAAAATATAGCATTGAAAATAATCAGCCATCTCTTCCAAATTATTACATGAAAAAAATTCAGTAAAAAAAATACTTGGCTTAGTTTTTTCTCCCATTTTCATTTCCCAAAATGAAATTAATAGGGCCAAAATAATTTCTAAAAGGCCAATGATCAGGGTTCTAGAGTATGGATGACTACTTAGAGGCCAAAAACCAATCATGGAACACTAGAACACATGTAACACTCCTAAATATTAATATTCCATAAGAAATACTCTATATAATGGGTTCAAACACTTGAAATTTTGTCCCATACTCATTTATCAAATTAACCCCACTTCATAAATAAAAAATTAAAATTATTCTGGATTTTGGTAACTCATAAAGAAAACAGGGTTTGACAAACTCCCCACCATAGCACTTCACATCCATGAGGTGATCTAATAACCCTTAAACAAAAATATTGACATCCACTAGTCATAATTTTAATATCAAATTAATGAATTCTGTATTTGAATACGGAAAAAGTTTCTATTTAAAACTCCAAACAAATTACATAGATAAACCTGCATTCATTTGAGAACATGAATTGGTCCTCAGACCATCACATCTTAATTGCATAAAATTATACTTTTTTTCAAACTAAAAAAATTTATCCATACAAGACACTCTGTTAAACCTATTAAGGATGAAATTTTCTAAAAAATAATCATCCTCATCTTTCAATTCTCTTTTATATCTCCATATTTCCAAACCTTAATTAACAAGAGAACCACTAAAATATCTAAACACCCACACCATAATATAACCCCTAAAACTATTTAATTTTCATGTTTGGATCCTCAATTGACACATAAACCATTCATTATTAACTTGTGAGAACCGATAGGCATCCACTACCTATCACTTTCAAATCATGCTACCATCATTCTAAGTCCTTGTCTAACACACGCGAGACATCCCAAACCCACACTCCCTATATTGATAAAAAAACACATTATTTCTACACTATATTTGATTTAAAGTGATATGATATAATCTGAAGATATCTATATCTAAAAAATTTAAACATTTCATCCCATAATAATCACACTATACCAAAAAATGAAAAATTTAGTATATATGAGGATACAATACATATGCGACTTATTTATGTCACTTGTGAACATTTATCAATAATAGAACCATAATATATTTCCTTATAGACCTATCAAATGTTATACTCATCTTTATAACCTTGGGAATATAAATATAAGAAATAGTTGGGTTAAATTGTTCAACTGGGGAAAACTCATCAATATATCATGACATGTTAGATCATAAGAATATTAGAAACATTAGTAGGGTAGAAATATCTTATTGAAAATAAAATAGACACATAATAGTTGTCCAAAATCCATGATATCTTGTTTTTTAATCTCAAAATACAATAATAATATAATGTAATAAGGGAGAAGAAACAAAAGACAATAAACTTGAGCCCTAGAGAATAATAATTGGTATAAATATATAGAATATGATTGAAATGAGACATAAAAGTATACTATAAAACTGACATAGGTTTAAAAATCATAGTATATTTATGTGGGAATCCTTGTGCATTTCACATAACATGGTGTGGTGGAAATCACTACCAGATTCCCATAGTAGTGAATGCATCACTAATTGATTCCCATAAAAAAATTCAATCATAAATAACTGCATGATACCCATAACATATCGTAACATGATTCACTTCCTCATTCCTATGACTTAGTGTAGGAGAAATCACTTCCTGATTCCCCTAACAGAGGAAGAAGACATCACTTCATGATTCCCATAGTGGGATAAGAATCAATATTTGATTACTATAGTTAATTATTGAGATATAAAAACATAACCAATTAATTGTAGGTTGATATTGGACATCAATAATTAAAAATCCATACATACATGTTTCATATGAATATAATAATTCATCAAACCATGAATAACCTATGGAAAAAATTTGTTTTCTAACATTTCAAGATTGCATAATGAGATTTGATATTTAGAAAATAAATGGTTGAGACCAAAAATATAATCATTCCAAATTGTATTTGACATTATAATTTATAATTGTATCAACGAAAACTAATTTACATGGAAATAAATTCTTTCTAGATAATGAGAAATATGTATGTGTGTAAAAGATAATGTTACTACCACTTTTTAAAGTCATTTTTGAAAAGGCGATGTGAAAAAATTTCAAATAATTTTCTTTTAAAAAGAATTATCAATAGAAGAGTCTTATAAAATATATAGAAATTTAAAAATATTGAAATGAACGTATCTTGAAATCATTTAAATTTTTTAAATAATCATAAATAATAGATTCATGAAAAGTACATAATTGTTTCAAATAGGTGTTGTGAAATAATTAAAAAGTTTTTACATTAATAAAATATTTAATAATATATATTTGAAAATAATAAAATTATTTTTAAATATAATGTGTAGGGTATGTTAAAAATTTGTATCTTTAGTGTATAGAAACGTATTTTAATAATTTGAAATACATTTATTGAAAACTGACACCATAAAAGTGGTTTTAATGTTTCAATTAAAAAGTGGAAATAAAAAAAGCATGCTCACATGAGTAAACACAAACATGGATTTCGAAATGAACGTTAAAACCATTTTTGGGAATAATGAATATTGATATGGAGTAAAAAATATCTTTAATGAAGATGATATTTTTATTACAAACATTTCCCATTAATTTGAAATAAATTCATTAAGAAACCATTTTTTAGTTAAAAACCTCATTTACATTGATATAAAAGGGGAAATATCTTATGTAATAGTAAATAGAATATTTTAACAAACATAGAGGAATTATTCTCAATGAATAATATTTTACCATAATGAAAGTAAATTTGATTTATAAATATCCATTCAGAGATAATATTTTCTAAATTAAGATACATTTAGAAAGGGATTTATATAATATAAATAAAAGTCATCTAAAAAAATAAATTACATCATAATAAAATTAAATATTTTAATATTCCTAACCTTTATTAAATAATTTTATTAAGATCAATCATATATCATGTAATGAGAATCATGTTTCTCAAAACACTTAATTTATCATAATAATTTGAATTAAAATTCCATGGATGGTATAACGTGGGATATAATTTTAAATCCCATAAATTTAATTAATTATTGTGTTAATGGATATCCACACAAAACGTATACATCACAATAATGAAAATAGTGGTCAATAAACATCATATATCAATTAAGAAATTTTAATATGTTAAAACCCTTACCTTGGGTCTAGGTTAATTCATTGTGTTCAGGAAATATCCCAAATAATCAAAATAAGATGATTAAAAAATTTATCAACACCATTTTTCATATATATATATATATATTTTATTTTCTATGGAATATTTGTTATCATATGTTATTTATTTTTTAAATAACTATCACTTATAGATGATAATAAAGCTAGTTTAGTTGTTTTTTATAAAACGTACGCAGTATATTGGACTTGGTAAAATATATAATGAAATAGACTTATAATCTCTAAAATTTTATAGGATAATTTATTTTATAATTCTATTATTACATAATTTATAGAGTTCCTTAGAATTTCACAAAATGGAATGAAATTAAGGAATATTCATTGATATGCTCATTTAGGGAAGCTATGTTTACTATGATAATTTATTATTAATAAAACATATAGAATTTACCATATTATATTCAATAATATTAATAGTGTCATAAATATTATTTTTATATAAAAAATAAATTTTTATAGACTTTTATTTTAGGAAGTAATGAAAAAATATATCATGATATTCATGGTGGAAGTAGTTCATAGGTTCACATAACAATATCATCTTTTTTACAATGGTTATGGAGGAAGGTAAAAAAGTAATATACCCTTGGTATGATAAAATTTAAATTTTTTAGTAAAATTTATTTTATCATACATTCATGGATAGAAGATTTTCAATGTCTAGTAGAAGAAAATAATTTCGAGACACTAGTTTTTAACATTACCTCTCTCGTAATATGTTGTCCCTTTTATCAGTATATTTCTACATTGAACCATTTTTCTTTTTACCAGGCTAACTAGTTTTATACTAGAAATTTATATTTTAATAAAAATATATGGTATCGAATATTACAAATATTTATGATCTAAACAAAAATTTAGGATCCCTATAATAAAATATCACTTATAATTAATTGAATATTTACTTTGGAATTAATAAATTTAATATATGGAAAACATGTTCTGTGGAAAATTATTGTTATCCCCATTATGTGTTCTTGATATTATATGACATTAATTACCAATTAAATTAGTGATAACTAATATTTATATATTTTTAAACATCATATCAAAATAATTATATAAAATATTCCATTTTAATTTTTTTGATAAAAATCATTAATAAAATAATTAATTGAAAATAACTCAATCACCTTCATCATAGTCATTTAATTTAATCGTAATAATAATACTCATATACCTAAAAATTAAATTTACCTTACACTATAATATGAAAATGATAATTCAAAATATAAAATAAATTTTTATTGGATCCAATTTCTATAATTCAGGATAGATTATATTTAACAGATGTGAATAAGAAAAATTTATAGATAAATATTAAATAGGTATCCAAAATTTTAAACATGGGATTTATAATTTTAAAATAATACTTTTAAATTATTGATTTTTATTTATAAATATATTATTAGTACAAAAAATGTTTTCAAAACTATTTATTCATTCTTTTATTATGAAAAATTTATAAATTTTTTTATATTAAAAAATTATGTATTTTTTTCCTATTCACTTGAAAATAAATTATTTTAAAAAATCTCAAAAATTCACCCTAACCTAATGTTTACCCGAAGAGTTAGAAAATATAGTTTAATTGATATTAATAAAATATTAAAATTTAGTAATTTGGATTCTAAATTAAAATAAAATATTTAAATAAAACCTAATCATATTAAAAATTACATTAGAAAACAAACTGATTTGAAAATGCTATTTTGTATTTATTTCAAATTGAGTACAATATTTTTTTACTAGATATTTTTTATTTGAAAATTTTATTAATAATATTAAAATAATATGATGTATTTATTTTTTTAGAGTTGCATGTGGAGTAAGAAATCAAACATATTTTTGACTTAGATATATATATATACACCAAAATAATGGGGTATTACAATTGAGAATCTATCTATCACTGCACACAAAATATCAAAACCAAGTCTAACTACTCAACAACATCACATCATTGTTACAACCATACACAAATATAGTTTACTATGCTCACAACCATTCTAACACAAGGGATTTATATCTACGACCAATAAGATTCTCTCTACGGTGGATTATCATTAATGTAACCTTTATAAAAAAAATATAATATCTTCATCACCCATGTTCTTCCCATTACTGAGAAAGATTACTAGGTGTGGTCACCCCACTCATACCTGAGTACTAATATGAATCATCATTTACCAATTTCCATGACGGAGCCTAATAATACTCATTGATCAAAAAACACTGAAGTTCAAGGAGAAATTCATCTCATGATTCTAATGATTCCCACCATAATACAACACTAAATGAGGTCGAATCGTTATATTTGTACTCACTTCTATAGTAATTACATTTATAAAATACATACCGAATACTACAACCCTACAATATCTTGAAAACATATTACATTAGGTCCAATCTCTAAACTCACCTACTCACAAATGGATACTCAAGAACAATAAAATCATATATCTAATGATATATCTACACATGCCTCTATCAAAACAATTGTTGTACACCAACTGATCACATGAGATAACATAAGGAGTTATAACTGTCTATTATATAAAACCATGAATACCATGTCTATATAGGCACTTGTTTATTCTATTTAAACCCCCTTAAAATGAATTATTTCGTACCAAAACTACACAAGTCTTTCAAAACATCCCATAACATCAAAGGGTTTCACCAATAACAGAGATCAAAAAAATCCTTGGCTTATCCCATCAAATTCCCAAAAAAATAATCTTATCTACAAATCTATTATAAATTAAAATTTAAAAATAAAAAAAAATTCAATTTCAAAATAGTTTTCTATAATTTTGTTCAAAACATACAAAATTTAACTCCTTTTGAAATAATTTTTTCCCTAATTAGTTTCAATTCAAAATCTATGTAAAAATATTTTGCAATATCCTCATGCTACTAGATGATTATTCATTATAAATTGGTCTTTCATATTAAAACAGACCCCAAAAATCATTTCTTTATGATGTTAATACAATCCCAATCCCAATCAATGAAACAAAATCTACTAATGCATATTAATATAATCATCTCTTATAATATATTCAAGAAAAAATAAAATTTTGAATAAGTTTATTCAATAAATAATTTATTATGATTTAGAAATAATTATAATAACACCACTCATAATGTTGATTATAATTACCTAATTATGATACTATTATAATCCAATAACAACCTACCAACTCACAAATGATCCCTACTACTCAATCCCAATTTCAACCATCCCACTATAGATTTTAATTCAACCCTAAATTTCACTCATCCTAGAATTCTTAGTCCCTAAAACATATTTACCATATAAAAATGGTAATAAACTAATTACATTATGGGGTTTCATCTCATCATTTTTCCATTGAAATTTCAAAACTCTAACTCCACGTCTAATAACAGTACACATTCTAAAAGACCCTATAATACCACTTTGTAATTCATTAGACCAAACACACAAAAACAACCCAATAAGGACCCCACAACACTATAAAATTCATCTTCATGTTATAGAGGGTTTCAAATAGTGTCAAGGGACTAAGATAGACATGTACATACTATTCCCTTTAATTCAATGTCTGAGGTACATTTCTAGATCCATTAAAAATATAAAATTACTATTATGTATAATAGAGATCCAAAATCCATCAGAAAAATAAATAAGGGGTTAAAATACACCCATTATCAAGAATAAAATGTATTAAATAGTCAACATGAATTAGAAAACATAACAAGTGTATAAAAATATATATAAGGAATCATATTTGAATAAACAGTTTCACACTAGGCATTATACATTAAACAACAACTAAAAGTAAAATTGTCTCAATCCCAAAAAACAAAATCTTACCTATGATATCCTAGATGTTTTAATCCATATACACTAATAACATGTTTCTAGGTCCATGTAGTACCTATAATCAGGGTGAAAACTAGAAGGTCTACCCACAAACATGAAAAACAATATCATGTATGTAGGTGGGGCATGTATCTAATGACACTACTGGAATCTCTAATGCATAAATAAAGTTGAAATTTATTGTGATAACTTTTTTAGACATAAAATACATAAAAATATATTTTGGAAGACTCATACGACACACACACTCAGAAATATAACTCACAGTGTGTAATAATAATACAGATCAGGACATCAGTTTCCAACAGAGCAACCTCAAGCCCTAACAATGCCTTATTCATCTAGTGACGAAGTATATTTGTACATGGCACACCAACAAAAATGGGGAACCTAGTCCAACCATGAAGCTAGTAACAAATATATTACCTTATATAGTTAGTGTAGAATGTATCTATGAATAATGGGCATAAATTCATATCTCAAGATCTATTATAAGGAATTCTATAACCATCAACATAAATATGATTCAAATGAGTTAGTCAATGGTAATCTAGTGTCAATTATCCTGTTTATTCTTGGTTAACAACATGAGAAATCAATATAGACCAAAAGGAAAAATCCTAGGCAACTGCAGAGTAATTTTATATTGAGTCAAAATTGAATCCCAACATCCTAGAAATTCTATATAGACTTGAATAATGAATCCAACTGGGTTTCAAAAGGAATTTATACATATATAGAATTAAAAACCTAGGAAACCACCTAGGAGCTCCAGCTAGACCTAAAGGAATATTCTTCAGTAACCACGCCATGAATTATTTAAAGATGTAATCAAAGGTTATTTAATCCTTATCGTTCACCTAATAATGACAAAACATGATGGGAAACATGTACCTCCAAAGTAATATAACAAAAAATATACCCTAAGGGGTTGGATAAAACTATCTAACACCATTGTTTCCAACTTATTAAGTGCATAACCAATCCACAAAACATTTTAATATAATTATTACACATAAATTTAGGTTTTACATTGAAACCTATAATCATTAGTATCCATTTGTTACAAAAACCATATCGAGGGTAACATGATACTGGGGAACCCACCCATGTCCTCTATGTCACAATATAGAATAAACACTCGAAATGGATTATTTTTTCACTTTTAAGTCTATCATAACCAACCCTTCATTATGGTCATTATGATCCTCAATGTCTTTTTTGAGTCCTTCAGAATCGTCTCTAGTCTCTATGGTGTTTATCATATCCCTATAGGTCTACAAATAACTTTTAAACTGAATGAAACAATCATCTACCCAAATTGATAATATGTATGACCATGAAATAAGTTTCACATAATTAAATCATAGAAATGGGTGCATATAAAAGCTAACATGATTTAAAAAACAACGAATCACCATCGTAAAGTAAACTAAAAAAAACTCAACTAATAACTTTAATTATTATTATAATATCTAAGTTAAAATAAGATATTTTAAACCATTTATAAATGGGAACACATATCACTTTAATCAAAATGGGTGCTTGGCTGACCTCTATTAAAGCATTCCTTCGAAACGGTAACCGACATTTTGAAAATCATTTCAAAAACTCATTATCAAATCACCACAGTTTCATTGATATTTCATTTGATATGAATTGAATTTTAGAAACAAATAATATAATGGAAATATGTTTTCTCTATTGAAACCAACACGCACCACAAAAAAATATATAAATAAGGATACCGATACTCGTTCATCCAGGAAGCCACTATGAAACCACATAGCATGTAATGTTTTCCATTTTGATTATTAGGCCATCATGATCCAATTTAAAAATTATTTATAAATCAAAGAATTTATAAAATATTTATACAAATATAATAATCATGGAACATGAATATAAAATCATCAAATATGAAAGAGGCTCAATTAAAATCAAAGATAACCAGGTTAATAAGAAGTAGTCCCATTAAATTTTCTAGGAGAAACTCATCATAGCTCATCCAGGTCCAACATAACTTTACCATTAAGAAGTAGTCCCATTAAATTTTCTAGGAGAAACTCATCATAGCTCATCCAGGTCCAACATAACTTTACCATACTATACAAGGTATTAATTCAAGAAATAAATTTTAATTAAATTTATTATGGCCTTTTAATTTATGTTCTTTCATCCTTTAATAATTTATAAAAAATCAAATTTAATTATTCTATTTAAAAAAATTGAGGTTATGTGTTTAATAACTCAATCGACAATAATATCTCATTGAAATAGGAACCATAACCTTGTAAAAGGGTAGTGATATAATCCTTACACTATCTCGAAAAAATATCTTACAATTAGAACCTATTGAAAAAATAATTTAAATTAATTCAAAAAAATACTATAAATATTTTAGGGAGGTAAAAAATCATCAAAATGGAACACAACTGTGTTCAATCACTTTCTTAGATAACATCATACCAAGAGACACTAAGACACCATCTTAAAAGGATGATTTATCTAGGATACTATAGACTCATTTCAAAAATACAATGTGTTTTTCTCTAAAATATGAAATGATCATGGAAAAATATACATTGGGAAGGGGGAAGAATAACTCACCTATATTTGACATGAAATCTCTCCAAAACATCACCCAAAAACCATGGGAGATGAAATAGAAAATGTAGAAATCCCATTTTATTTAACATTCCTGAGGGGTATGAAAAGAAGGATGATGTGGTAATAATAATCAATGAGAAAAAATGGTACCTTCAAAAAATCAAAACCGTTCATGGTGGAAAAAACATCATGTACCATGGAGTTCACTGCACAATGGAGCATGTCCATGTGGCCTCCAAGTATCACTGACATGCTGAGAACTATGCTAAGGGGAACCTCTCTCCCTATATTTTACACATGGGTATCATCCTTAGACTCCACCACAAAACCAAGAAAATATGACAAGAACCACGTTGAGTTTCACTCCCCTCCATCATCATTTCAAACAAAACATTCTGAGGTCCTTCATGCCTTACAACATGGTATTCTAGTACCCATGGAAAACAAAAAAGTCTAGGGAGAAGGGGATATTTCATGGTTTCCTTTGTGTTCCCCCGAACCACATCAACAAAGACCATGATTCTAAATCCATCAAACCACCCTGCCCCTAATTTCTCATTTTTATAGTGCACCCCTTTCAGACCCACACCAAGACACCAAAAGTTCCCATATTAGTAATTTTGGATTCCCTATTTCATATAGTGGAAAAATATTGTCTTACAAGCCCATATTAATTTTTATTTGTATACTTGTTTCTGGTATGGATAAGCCCCATTCCCACAAGCCCACCAAGAACACATAGTTCATTATTGTTTTGGATTTTTATAATCATAACTAGGAACCCTCAAATAAAACATATTGTGAAATATTTTGCCAAGGAATTTTAAACCTCACATTTACCCATATAGAAAGTCCTTGGTAAATAATTACCACTGAAATTACATATCATTGGGATCCATGTTATAGTTGACTACCGCATGGACAAAAACCATTATGTGATCTCTAAATCTCCAATAAAATTCAAAATGATTCTAAATAATCTCATTAACACCTCCCAAATGAGTTAAAAAATCACATTTTTTATCCAAGCCACGGTTCTGAAATGAACCCCAATGTAGGAATAGAAAATTAAAATTATTCCAAAATTTCATAACTCATAATGAGCAAGAGGTTTCACATAGTCATATATAATGAATTATATAAGACATCACTATTTGTTATGTCCAATTAATTTTTTCAATCGCTCCCTATTTTCCCATTAGAGTGGGAGTTGGATCTCTATATCAATTTGAAAGAATGAGGTTTGGTCCAAGTATAGGTGGGCATGATGAACACTAGTAAATATGGATTAGATATAGTTTTAATGTGATTTTGTAGTCCATTTTAGATATATATACATTTATTTTATTCCTTTGAGATTTGTATTGTATATGATAATATCTTTTGGGTAATGAAGAATCTTATGTATAACATGCATAACATTACTGTGGATCATATTTTATTATAGCCTATATTATTGTTTTTATGGATGGTTATTCAATGTAATAGAAATATTATTCTATTCATTGTGGATGATATTTATTCCATTAATATATAATTTTTTTTATTTGGGTTATAGTCTTCTTATGGTATCTATAAGATCTATCTACATGTAAGTTTCCATGGATGTAAGGGAAGGAATTAATTGAAGGTTAAGGGGGACTAGGGAAGTAATTGGACCTCATACAACAATTCTAATTCATTAATTTCTTAAAACAAATCCATAGAACCTGATGAATAGAACCTCAAAATATTAAAGAGAATAAATTTTCAGTTATAAATTTTAATTAATTTATATAAACACGATATAAAATTTCTTGAAATTCTTCCTCATTGTCAATCTGTTAACCATTAATATTATACCATAATATCAATGAATAATTCAATGGTATAATCTCTTTATAATTATCTAATGATTATCGACAAAACTAAAAATATTGTTGTTGGAATAATGTGGGATGGCATTAATGAAACAAATCACCTACGCCATTCAATGTTGATCACACCATGAATCTCGTATAGTCTTTAAAGATTCTATATATTTATCTATCTCTTGAGAGGGTCGTGTATGACTATCACTCTATACTCTTGAGATCATTCATGATAATTTAACTATAGGGATTATGATAATTCCCTAGAGAGAATATGTTGTGCCAAAAAATCATTATCCCCAGATATGACTTAATATGGTCCATATAATTAGGTTGGATAATTGTTTTTTACACAATTACAACTAACTACTATTTTAATTTTATATAATCCCAAATATAAAATAATAATAATAATAATATTATTATTATTTCCGAAATATACACTAAACTTGTAAGTATTTAAATATTAATTAATAAATGAATAAATATTTATTAATTAATTTAAATGAAAATTAATAAATTATATCATTTAATTGGGACCCTAAAAGAAGATCATCGATCCCCTTTTATATTTATCAAACAATGAATTATAAGAATTTATTTAAATAATAAAATATCCCCATATTATCTATTCGTTCAATAAATTTATGCTATATTATATAAATTGTGAATTATTATTTTTTGAATATTAAACCCCTAAAAATATATATTTGAGTGACATGTTACTGGATATATATCATTGACGTAACCTGAATAAATACATTCACTATGAATTTAGTGTAATATTTTTTCTAATAATAAATCCAAATATGATTTGAAATAATATCTTGATAAACTTAGCCTGTGTCCCACTTGGCCACATTTTCATTAGAATTAAGAAAATTGACCTAATGCTCAAGATCAACATCTGGAAACATTTTATGGAACTCATTGAAAATTCAATAATTTCATAATAATAAAAACCTTTTTTTGGTGCTCACTTTTTGATATAATCCCTTTATCTGGATATTTCATCATGAAGAGTGTGTTACTTGTACCATCATCCTTTATGGTTGATATATATTTATTTTACTTCCTGAAATGAAATCATCAATTAAATCACTAGTTTAGTAAACTTTACTAGACAATTCCATTTGAATCAAAGGTCCAAAAATATATTCTTCCATTATAGAAGGGAAAAATCCTTTCTTGACTTATATATCAATGTCATATAACATATGACAAACGCATTGAATCCCACCTCATCAAAATAATATTTCATCTAGGATTTCATTAATAATTAAACTACATGAATAATAATATACATTAATAATATTACAGTGTTTTAGAAAAATTACACATATCTTTTGATTGGAATATATAATGATACATATAATATTTTGAATTTCCACTTAGGGATCTATTATCATATCCTACTCTCTTAAATATTATTAAAGTAAAACATCATAGAATATGTTTTATTGAATTATCATCCTTTAACAGATTATATCCGTTGTCCATAATTTTTCATCGAATATAATTCATCTAACCAATAAATTTATATTTTGGAATATTCTCATAACAACTCAATGGTCTCATTGAAGAGGGGATCTACTATGACCTTTTGATGTAGAAGAAAATTCATAGAAATTATCACATTAATATTAAAAATAAGAATACAAATAATTAAATAAGATGTTTATTAATATTCATCACATTAAATATACAAGTAATCCAAATTATAAATTAGTTTTCTTAAGGGAACCTGCTGCATCATTATTGTGGTCACAAAGTGACCCACCTGAGAATCATTGAGGTTGACTGGGATAGAGGTGTTACATAAAGCATACCAACGTATTGAGTGTAAATAAATTAATCCTTATATGCCTATTTATGAAAAAATTATTCATCAAATAATTATCTTTAAATGTATCAGAACATCATATTTTCTTTTCCGTTTGAACAGTGATCATTATACCTAATAACATTCAACTTCTTAATAAAAATGACTTTAGATATCATAATTTATTCAAAAGATATGTTATACATTAAAAAATTAACAACAATATGATATTTGTGTCAATGTAAATGATATGTTTTGAGGTAAAATTAAGGCATCATGAATTTAATATCCTCTTCTAAAATTATATCAATTCTATAACCCATACAATAAAGAAAGATAAAATGAACTAGAATATAGTTTCCATGATCTGGTGCCTTACATTATTAAATTGTATTATGATACATGGAATAAAATCCCAAGGTACTATATAATTTAGTAGTATTGGTAGAATAGATACATACTTGAAATTCAATTTACATTTTAAAACATAAAAATACAGAAAGAATTCTATCGAATCTTATATTATTCCCCCATTGTGTAACCCTACATATCACTCCTAATAATATTCTTCGAATCCTAGTGAAAAATGAATCATATTAAATGGGTGAGGTAAAATTACTAGTAAGGGTAATAATACAATATAAGCTATGAATATTTGTGCCATAAAATAATATGGAAAGGAAAACAACTGAAGCACATGCCATTTAAATAATCTCATGAACTAATAAATGTAACAATAAATATTATACTGTTAGAATAATCACATGGAATATCAAAAACTAATATCATAATGAGAGAATTAATTGACATGGACATCTTAAAAATACCATCAAATCATTATCAAAGACAACATACTTAGGTTGGTAAGGCATCACCAAATTCAAAAACTAGTTTGTCTTGTGAGACCTATCGATGCACCAAGGGGTTATTGCAGGCCACACATATCACATAATAATTCAAATACATTACTAAAATGAAATTGATTAAGCATAATCCACATATACATTTTAATTGAATATACCATTCAAAATGTAAATTACTTTCATTATGTTGGCATAATCAGAAACCATCCATAGTAATATGATTAATGGAATCAAAATAGTTTAATCCCTGTCAAACTAATCAACAGCCATTTACTGAAATATTTGATATAGTATCATAAGGGATAAAACTCAATTATGTAAAACATTCAACAATGTATTTATATATAGATGAAAATACTTTTGATGAGACCATTGAAAAATTCTTGAGAAAATAATAATTATACATTCAATAGTATCCCATACCACATTGTAACATATGAATCATAATCCAAATGATGGACTAACATAAATGAAACCAATAATACCATGAATAAAATTATAGTCATGATATAAAATTTTTATGGATTAGTATATACACCTTATAAAACAAGATAAGTATATAACATAAAAATTTTCTTAAAGGAGGGAACGTTTGAATTTTTTTTCCCTCTTTGGTAATTTGAAGATGTAAACCCCATGAAATAGAGATACTAAAATGGATATTTAAATACCCATAAATTTATGTATATGAAACCAAAAATACATTCATGGGAATTATATACCCCACAGAACATAAATAAGTGGTGAATATGGAATAAGCCTCATAGAAATAAAAGTGAGGCTTGAAATCCCCTTACAATGTTCGTATCACTAAGGTGAGAATTTATCAATGTGATGATTATGTGTAACATCATTATATCCAAAATAGTATAAATTGGAATATTAAATAATGAAATCAATAGTTTATTCTACAAATAATATTTTCAAAATATAATCAACGAAGTAGACGTATAATCCCATGAATAGAAAATGAGTTAAGAACACTCTTACGACTAGCAATCAGTCAAATAATATGCCCCAGAAAAATAATATTTGTCAAATTAAATATAAAATACCATTAATATTATATTATTAGTGATATTTTATTTCAAACTGTAGTATTAATAACCATGTCTAAGAAATTATTTGTGAAGATAAATATCTCATATAAGTAAACGTGACATGAGAAATCCTTACGTCACAATTATATATGATTTTAAGTAATTTAACCTACTAAATATTAGTTTAAATAATGTTATGAATTTATAAAAAAACCATATTAATAATTTATATATCCTATATGATCTTACTACATCATCTTATAACACATGTGTTAATAATTAATTGTTATTACCCTTGTTTTGGGTGTTAATTGTTCCATTTTCATATACAATTTTTTTGCTTGTAAATAATGTTTATTATGGATAAGTTATATTTATTTAATATAAATAAATATATTAAGTTAATAGATATCATATTTTTTCATAATATACAATTTCATACGAATTTATTAATGGTTAACTTGGAAAATAAATCGCATGTAGGAGATGGTAGGATGTTCACACGCATGATCAACGACATCATGACATTATTGTTGAAAGGGTATAAAATAAGATGGTATATTAATTATTAAAGACTAAGTATCATGTAATATGTTTCATATATATCCACTACTTCCATATTTGTACCAATACATGTAAATAAGTTATGAATAACTGATTACACCATGAAATGGATACCGTAATCCATACTTAAGCGTGCTCAGTTCTTTCATTTTTCATAGTATAGATAAAACATGGAATACGGTTGTCCCATTATCATTATAACATAAAAAATATATATATGATTTCTTATTTATTAAATTCTCATTGATATAACACTTGAATAAAATGTATTAGAAAAAATATACTTATATGAGTTAAAAAAAATGATTACCTCTTCATCGGCAGATTTATTTTAGATTTATTATTAAGAGGTATAGGATTGATATTTTTGGAATATTAGGAACTAAAAAACATGTATAATAATGTTAGGAGGATAAATTGTTTTGTTTTTGGTTTTGATATAAAGATTAATGTGTTGTGAAGAAGTAAGTAAGAAGGTACCCTGTTATAATTGATTTGAGGGGGGCTTCTAGAAACACTCAAAATATTAATTTAATATAATTTATTTTTCAATTAAAAATATATGAAATGGTAGTTATTTAGAAAATAATTTTATTATGGGTAGAAATAAATTCATCACTAAATTTGTAGACATGTTTAAATAACATTATTACCCTAATCTCTTAGTTTTAACCCTAATTTAAACCATTTAACTCTTAAAGTGATAATATGTGTTTTTACACTTTGATGGTTAATATAGTTACTATAAAATGAAAAAATAAAAATAAATTATTCCTATGAGACAATTTAAAATTTATCATAGTTATTTTTCTGAATTTTATATTTTAATAAATTTCAAATCATTTAATAGAATATTATTTATTTTAAAATTTCATTAATGTAAATTTTGACACTATTAATTTCTTGAATTTTAAGAGATATCAAAACTGCTAGATATAGTAAATAAAACAATATTAAAATTTTCTAAAAATTTGAAATTGATCTAAAAAATTATTTTGTGGTACTAATTATTTGAAATCATATACATTTAAATATTTTAAATATCAATTAGTTGATATTTAAATTAATTAAATATTTATTATGTCATCATTGTTTAATCCATTAGTGTAATTATTAACTTTTTAAAAAATAAAGATAAATTATCATGATAAAGAGAAATTTTTTATCGTTAAACTTATTATTTATAATTGAAGATATCTTGTGAATAACCTCATATAAAAAAATGTAATTATTATTAAGAACATGAGTATGTCATATTTTACTTTGAGTAGAGTACAATACTATAAAAGGATAAAAGACCTCCATATTTTTATAAGAGGCCATAAAATCATCCAAAAGATGTTCATGGTTAACAAAAAATCATTATAGAAAATTAGGGTAAGTGTTTCAGTAATTTTCAAATATTTATAGTATTATTTTTACCCCTTATTACCTGACTTACCTTTAACTGTGTTAAATTCAATTACAAAAGTTACTATTAATATTATTCAAAATAAATGGGTAATATATACTAAATTTACACCTTATGTTTACAAATATTGAATTAATTTTTCAAAATTCAAAATATATAATTACCTAAAATTTATTTAAAATAAATCAAGTTGACAGAATGAGGAAATGAGTTTTTAAAGAAAAAATATTCAAAATATTAAAATGTATTTTATAAGATTTCATTGTAAAATGGATTCCAATAACATATATTGGATTATATGATATAAAATTTATCTAATTATAGGTTGAAACTGATCGATATTATAATTTGACACAATAAATTATTTTAAAGAAAATGTCGTATTCAATTAAAATTTAGTATTTTTCACTAATCATAAAAAAATAAAACTTACTAGAAAAATAAAAAAAATTAATCAAATTAAAATTTTAAATTATTCTATCAAATAAAATGTTTATTTTGTAAAATATAATTTATAAAAGTTTAATAATTTTTTCTTTAAAACACGTGCACCATTAAAAGGGGAAAAATTGCCATTAGAAAAATATTGGTTTTTATGCATAAAATTGGATTTATTTCATATCATGTATAGAAATAAAATAATATTAATCTAAGTAATTATGTAGAAAATATAATATATAATTATTTAATATGGTAAATACTATTTATTCCCACTTATTTAAAAACTCGGTAATAATAATATTTCCTTGTTAGTTTATCCTTGGGGTTCCATGAAACGTAGATTTTAAAAAAGATTAACATTAAAAAGATATATACCATAAAATATTGAGTTTTTAAATTATACCCTCATGAAATAAATTTAGTCCTTGAAATTTTATATTGCTCTTCCAAAATCAAAGTTTCATACTTGAAAATTCATTTGTTGGAAACCCACATTATAAATACGGTTAAAAAAATATCACCATAAAAAAGGGAAATCAAAATGCGATGGACATCATCGATATATGCTTTCAGAAAGGATAACATTAGTGAGAAGTGAAAACTAGGACATATAAGAGAAATAGAACTATCATGTTTTTATAGAGAGTGATATATAACATAGTCATTTATATTTTAACCATCACAAATATATAAATCTTGTGATTTGTTTTAAGACCATTTACTTCTTGTTAAGAAAAGTAGATGAACAATATTTTTGTTCAAAAAATATGTTTCTTTATGTTGATCGATTCATTTACGATCCATGTAAGTACTTGAAAGAATTATAATTACCTAATTTATATGACATATGGATGATCTTATTCATTGTTCGGGCATCAATCCATTTACACTTCATTTAATATTACATGAATTGGATATTCAAGATGATTTTTTGCCTAAAAAACTTTTAAAGGAATCATAAGATCCAGAATTCATTTTACCAATATCTAAATATTACCTGAATCCAAAAACATGAGAAATTATAATCCAATATAAAAAACAAGACGTTAACAGTAAGCAATAATACTCAATGCTCAACTTAATACATTCCATATATTAGTAATTTTAAGACTCATCTAAAATATATCTTCCCAAAATAAATCACTAAAAATTTATATAGAATCCCACCTAATCAATATAGCATTAGATTTTATCTAAACATCATAATTTTTATCCTATTTTCACATAAACAAAATCAATTTCCCAAATAACATTTTCACTACGACATGATTAGCATTTCCATAAATAAAATGAATTACTATAGAATCCTTTGTTTTTCTAGAATATAATTAAATCATTATTAATAATGATAATATGATAAAATAATATTTACCTTGATCTTATAGGGTTCCCAAATTAGTGAACATATTTTAGAATAACATTAATAACTTAATCCCAAAATTAGTTTCCAATATTAAGGTTCACTATTTCATTAAACATTTTTACGAAATAGTCAACAAATTATTCACCAATATAATTATTTAACTAGAAATAATGACTCATACTAACCAGGAATCACATAGGTCAGTCGTAAGAGCTATGCCCTTTTCTCTCTTTGTTTGCGGGTTTAATTCTAACAGCCTTTCCTATAACATTCAAACCTAGTTACCTAGAGTTAGTGAATTATTATATAACATTGGAATGATCATAAGAGATCAAGTATCTAATGATCGATAAGTTCAGTAGCCTTATAAGTACTAGATACATACATAAGTTTAACATTAAATGATGAAATAAAAAAACAACAACATTGTGTTCATTTTTATAACACTCATATCCCTTAACCTATCCCAGTAGGTTAATCTTATTATACTAATTTATCATCCAAGGAAAAATAAATCATAAGAAAGGGGTGAACTCAGATTCTCAGTAAGGATAACTATATGGTGGAAAATTTCATAAATAAGCATAAACATTTATGAAAATTTATAAGACTAAAACACAAGTCTTTTAATCATAAACTACAGCATAATAGAACAAATATAAATCCAATAAATCAATTTAATAGACCACATAGATATTTTACTAGTAGAATAATCACATTTAATATTAATATCTAATTTCATAATGGTTGAATTCATAATTCAAGGTATCATAACCACATAGTTAAGGCCTCATGCCAAGATGAAAAAATTAATATTTTTTCAAGGCCTTGTGCCAAGACAACACATTTTCTAATGAGACCTTCCAATTAATTGTGGATCTACAGTCTACTACACTCTTCACAAACAAAGTTCAATTCATTCCTCACATGAAAAGGTTAAAACTCAATCTAAACATTCATATTAAAACTAGCATAAGAAATATCAGTATTTCAACCACAAACCATGAATGGTATAAAAATAACAAATCAATAGTCTAACATAACTCATTCAATATTATATGGAAGATTTTGTTATAATAAATCAACCTCAATCACAAATAATGAATGATATTGATATAGATGAAAATAATTAGTAAAAATATTTGAGATAAATATCCCCTTCTTCTTGAATACATTTACAAGCCTCATTATTTATCAAGAATCTATTAAAAATAGATTTTGAATCCAAGTTCCCCAAACCACATTGAAAATTTTAAATATAATTTAAATTTTAAAACACTTATTTCCATATAAAGAAAACCATAACACCATTTTTAAAATATGGATATTAATGAGAAATATTTAGAAAAGTAAATCTTTAAAACATTTAAAATGATATTTTAGTTAGAGTTCCTAACCAAATGAGAGGCGCTTGAATATATAAAATTGAGGTTATAAAACATTATAATATCACGAGAATTAAGTGATTCATAATATACTATGTCAAAGTTCATTATGTACACAATATAAATGTGAATTGTCATATAACAACCAAGAAGTCTTAATGGAATATAAATTCATATAAAATACCTTATAAAGACCATTCCCTTAGGATAACAATAAATCAATGAAAAATTTATCTCTGAAAAAATTTATATAGAAGCTCACCTAATCAATATAGCATTAGATTTTATCTAAACATCATAATTTTTATCTTATTTTCACATAAACAAAATCAATTTCCAAAATAACATTATCACTACGACATGATTAGCATTTCCATAAATAAAATAAATTACAATAGAATCCTTTGTTTTTCTAGAATATAATTCAATAATTATTAATAATGATAATATGATAAAATAATATTTACCTTGATCTTATAGGGTTCCCAAATTAGTGATCATATTTTAGAATAACATTAATAACTTAATCCCAAAATCAGTTTCCAATATTAAGGTTCACTATTTCATAAAACTTTTTTACCAAATAGTCAACAAATTATTCACCAATAAAATCATTTAACTATAAATAATGACTCATACTAACCAGGAATCATTTAGGTCAGTCGTAGGAGCTATGCCCTTTTCTCTCTTTGTTTGCGGGTTTAATTCTAACAGCCTTTCCTATAACATTCAATCCTAGTTACCTAGAGTTAGTGCATTATTAGATAACATTGTAATGATCATAAGAGATCAAGTATCTAATGATCGATATGTTCAGTAGCCTTATAAGTACTAGATATATACATAAGTTTAACATTAAATGATGAAATAAAAAAACAAAAACATTGTGTTCATTTTTATAACACTCATATCCCATAACCTATCCCAGTAGGTTAATCTTATTATACTTATTTATCATCCAAGGAAAAATAAATCATAATAAAGGGGTGAACTCAGATTCCCAGTAAGGATAACTATATGGTGGAAAATTTCATAAATAAGCATAAAGATTTATGAAAATTTATAAGACTAAAACACAAGTCTTTTAATCATAAACTACAGCATAATAGACCAAATATAAATCAAATAAATCAATTTAATAGACCACATAGATATTTTACTAGTAGAATAATCACATGTAATATTAATATCTAATTTCATAATGGTGGAATTCATAATGCAAGACATCATAACCACATAGTTAAGGCCTCATACCAAGACGAAAAAATTAAGATTTTTTCAAGGCCTTGTGCCAAGACAACACATTGTCTAATGAGACCTTACAATTCATTGTGGAGCTATAGTGTACCACACTCTTCACATACAAAGTTCAATTCATTCCTCATATAAAAAGGTTAAAACACAATCTAAACATTCATATTAAAACTAGCATAAGAAATGTCAGTATTTCAACCACAAACCATGAATGGTATAAAAATAAAAAATCAATAGTCTAACTTAACTCATTCAATAATATATGGAAGCTTTTGATATAATAAATCAACCTCAATCATGAATAACGAATGATATTGATATAGATGAAAACAATTACTAAAACTATTTGAGATAAATATCCCCTTCTTCTTGAAAACATTTACAAGCCTCATTATTTATCAAGAAGCTATTAAAAATAGATTTTTGAATCCAAGTTCCCCATACCACTTTGAAAATTTTAAATATAATTTTTATTTTAAAACACTTATTTCCAGATAAATAAAACCATAACACAATTTTTAAAATATGTATATTAATGAGAAATATTTAGAAAAGTAAATCTTTAAAACATTTAAAATGATATTTTAGTTAGAGTTTATAACCAAATGAGAGGCACTTGAATATAGAAATTTGAGGTAATAAAACATTATAATCTCACGAGAATAAAGTGATTCATAATATACCATGTCAAAGTTCATTATGTACACAATATAAAAGTGAATTGTCATATAACAACCGAGAAGTCTGAATGGAATATAAATTCATATAAAATACCTTATAAAGACCGTTCCCTTAGGATAATAATAAATCAATGAAACTTTTACCTCTGCAAAAATTTATATAGAATCTCACCTAATCAATATAGAATTAGATTTTATCTAAACATCATAATTTTTATCTTATTTTCACATAAACAAAATCAATTTCCATAATAACATTATCACTACGACATGATTAGAATTTCTATAAATAAAATAAATTACTATAGAATCCTTTGTTTTTCTAGAATATAATTCAATCATTATTAATAATGATAATATGATAAAATAATATTTACCTTGATCTTATAGGGTTCCCAAATTAGTGAACATATTTTAGAATAACATTAATAACTTAATCCCAAAATCAGTTTCCAATATTAAGGTTCACTATTTCATAAAACTTTTTTACCAAATAGTCAACAAATTATTCACCAATCAAATAATTTAACTCGAAATAATGACTCATACTAACCAGGAATCACATAGGTCAGTCGTAGGAGCTATGCCCTTTTCTATCTTTGTTTGCAGGATTAATTCTGACAACCTTTCCTATAACATTCAGTCCTAGTTACCTAGAGTTAGTGAATTATTAGATAACATTGGAATGATCATAACATATCAAGTATCTAATGATCGATATGTTCAGTAGCCTTATAAGTACTAGATACATACATAAGTTTAACATTAAATGATGAAATAAAAAACAACAACATTGTGTTCATTTTTATAACACTCATATCCCTTAACCTATCCCAGTAGGTTAATCTTATTATACTTCTTTATCATACAAGGAAAAATAAATCATAATAAAGGGGTAAACTTAGATTCTCAGTAAGGATAACTATATGGTGGAAATTTTCATAAATAAGCATAAACATTTATGAAAATTTATAAGACTAAAACACAAGTCTTTTAATCATAAACTACAGCATAATAGACCAAATATAAATCAAATAAATCAATTTAATAGACCAAATATATATTTTACTAGTAGAATAATCACATATAATATTAATATCTAATTTCATAAGTGTGGATTTCATAATGAAAGACATTATAACCACATAGTTAAGGCCTCATGCCAAGACGAAAAATTACGATTTTTTCAAGGCCTTGTTCCAAGACAACACATTGTCTAATGAGACCATCCAATTCAATGTGGAGCTATAGTGTACTCCACTCTTAACTTACAAAGTTCAATTCATTCCTCATATGAAAAGGTTAAAACACAATCTAAACATTCATATTAAAACTAGCATAAGAAATGTCAGTATTTCAACCACAAACCAAGAATGGTATAAAAATAAAAAATCAATAGTCTTACATAACTCATTCAATAATATATGGAAGCTTGTGTTATAATAAATCAACCTCAATCACGAATAATGAATGATATTGATATAGATGAAAATAATTAGTAAAACTAATTGAGATAAATATCCCCTTCTTCTTGAAAACATTTACAAGCCTCATTATTTATCAAGAAGCTATTAAAAATAGATTTTTGAATCCAAGTTCCCAATACCACTTTGAAACTTTTAAATATAATTTTACTTTTAAAACACTTATGTCCATATAAATAAAACCATTACACCATTTTTAAAATATGGATATTAATGAGAAATATTTAGAAAAGTAAATCTTTAAAACATTTAAAATGATATTTTAGTTAGAGTTCCTAACCAAATGAGAGGAACTTGAATATAGAAAATTGAGGTAATAAAACATTATAATATCACGAGAATAAAGTGATTCATAATAAAATATTTTAAAGTTCATTATGTACACAATATAAAAGTGAATTGTCATATAACAACTAAGAAGTCTTAATGGAATATAAATTCATATAAAATTTCTTATAAAGTCCGTTCCCTTAGGATAACAATAAATCAATGAAAAATTTATCTCTGAAAAAAATAAATACACTCAATATGATTGGATATTCAGTGTAACTCAATCAGAGTAAATTTACACATATTCTTGTAAAAACAATACAAATGACTTGGATGTTTAAATCAATGAATGGAAACTAAGTTAAGATTACTCTTATCATGTTCATATCGATGACTTGAGAATTTATTAATGGAGTGATTATGTGTATCAAAATTATATCAACACAAAGGGGAGTATAAATTACTACATAAATAAATAAATTGTGATTTAACACATAATCATGGAGTAACATAATCAATGAAGTTTGCGTAAAACCCAATGAGTGGAATTCGAAATTAGAAATTCCCTTACTGATTTGGTAACTTTAGAAACATAAGCCCCATGAAAGAAGGATCATACACCAATGAAGTAAATACCCATACATTAATTTATTTTACACATATAATAAAATCATGATTAGAACATACACCACACAAATGGAAACAGTGGCAATATAGAATGAGTCTCATGGGAATAAAAGTGAGATGAAAACCGATTACTTTATACTTTTACTCTATAGAGTGTAAGTTACCCTCATGTATAATAGTTAAATAATTGTTATTATATTATAAATGAACCACCTACATAATTATTATATCATATATGATCCTTTAATATGTTTTTAAATAATATTTTAGTACTATCATTTTTTCGGTTGTTAACTGATTTGTTTTCTTTTATATGTTTTGTTACGTAATTCATGTTTTTAGGGATATGATTTATTTGATTCATATCATAAATGATATTAAGTTATTAAACATTAATTTAAATCAAGAAATGAATGTTATTCTTTAATGGTTATGATGGGAAATGAATCTCATCATGTTTGTGGAGACAGTAATTCATATGTACGCATGAGCAACAATATCATTATATTGATGGCGAAATCATATAAAATTGGATGGTATATCATATATAAATAATAATTAAAATGTTATATTTATTATTTAAATCAATTATACTCATTATTATACACATCCAAATAATCAAGTGCTGAATAATAAACTACACCACGATAAGGAGATGGTAAGCCTTATATACACACGTATGGTGACGTTGTCATTCCTATGATGGATAGAATAAAGAATATGGATGTAACATATTTATAATAACATCAAAGTATTTATAAGAAACTGTTGTTATTATTTTGGAATGGAAACAACAATGAAATAGGAAGTGGAAGAAGAAAAGTACATTGAAATAGGTGGTGAAATTATTATCTCTTCTTTAGATGCTTCCTTTTGATTTTTTCAAAAGGGATATTTAGGCTGGCTTTATGATCAAAGTAAGCCCTCTAAGATGATTTGAGGGTATTTGTGAGGAAATTTGATCTGGGTTTGTTTGAGCCAAATGGATTTGGATGTGTGAATGTGAGAGAAGGGGAAGCACCCTTTTATAAGAGATGTGAGGTTCACTTTAGGAAAAGCTTGAAATATCTTCTTATTATTAAATATTTTTCATTTTATAATGGATTAAAATGGATTTATTATGAGGATAATGTGGGGTGGGTCTAAATATTTTCAACCAATAAGTTTTAGAAAGTTCTAGATCACCATATTAACCTTACCTATTAGATATAATTGTTAGTAAAATAGTTTTACTTTTACCATGTCTTTTGGTATTTTTATATTACATGGTTAATAAACATAATATAAAATGGAAATAAAACTTCAAGTGGTTCATTAATGAAATATTTATTATTATATAAGTCCTTTTTAATAAACTTATATTTTCTTAAATATTATATCATTTAATAATATAATTTTTGTTTTAAAAACTCATTGCTGTCAATTTTGAAACTATTAAGTATTTGGTTTTTGTGAAAGTTTAAAAAACTAGATTACATAAAAAAAATACATTATATAAATCCTAACATGAAATAATGACCTAAAAATTAGTTTAATTCATCAAAAGATTCAATTTACATTTATTTTAATATTTATGACTTTAATTATTTGAGTCATTCATTAATAAGGTTATTACTACATCATCATCGTGTCATAAAAAATTTTATTATTTAATTTATAAAAATTATAAATAAAATACCATTATATAATAAATATTTTTATATCTCTAATAAATATTTATAGTCGAATTTATCTTCTGTGTAACCCTATATTAAAATTGTTTTAGTTATTAAACGGTGAATTTGACTCTTTTATCTACTCTTTAAATTAAATAATAATAAATGTCTTAATCTAATCCTAGTGGATCAAAAAAGATAATATCTTATTCCTAATGAAAATATATTTGTTTAAATACAATTATCTAATAGAATGATGATATGTGTTGGGGTAATTTTAATAACATTTTTTTCTTTAATTACCCAATTAACATTTAACTAAGGTAAATAAAATTCAAATGTTACTATTCACCAAAAAATATTTTCATCCATTTGAACCACATTTTACAAAATGATGTAAATAATGTGTCGCAGATTTGTTAAATTCAATACATAGAAGTAGTAAAATTATTTTTATGCAAATTTGCAAATGTGCCCAGAAGATGCGGAAAAGACTGTAAAAAGTTTAATAAAAAATTATATACCTAATAATATTATAAAATGAATTTAAATAATTATATTGGAATAATTTATGTATTATGTAAACATATTAAATTTAATATAAATTTAAATTAAAAATAATTTTTTAAATAAAAATTCAGCTTTAAATAATATGTTATTGTTTTCTCTATTCATTAAAAACAGAATGTTTTTAGAAAAGTACAAAACAATCACCCAAAGCTAATTTTGATATTCCAAATTCCAAAATGATGTATATTTTACCAAATTCATAACAAAAAATAAATATTAAATAATTTAAAAAAATATTCCCACTATTAAAACCAAAAAGCGGGTATTTGAGAAGTAATAACTATTAAATGATTGATATGTGTTTTTATCCAATAGGAATCTAAAATTACTTTCAATGAACATCATTGTATTAAATGATAAAGATATGATATAATTATACTTTAAAATCATTAAAATTTATAATTTAACACCATAATTTGTTTTTTTTAAAAAATTCTTCTATTAAAATTTATTATTTTTAATTATTCATCAAAATATGAGTGTTATCCGAATAGCGTAAAAAAATTATCCAAACTAAATTAATAGATCCCGAATCTGAATTATATGTTTATTTTCTCAAATTTAACATATAAAAGTGTTAAATATTGGATTTAAATGGGTATATCTATTAAAAGGCCGTAAATTTCCATTTTTTTTGAATAATACTTCTTTTATATGAAAAATTGTTTTTGTCCTTGTACTATGTCTCAGAAACACATAATCTGGATGTTAAAATTATATGAAGTATATAAATATCAAAATTTAGTCAATATTATAAAAAATCTCTTTTTGAATGGATAGTTTTGTATGTTGTGGTGCGTTGGAACTCAGTGTTTCATGTAGCACAAGGAATTGAATTACTTTAATGAAAGCATCTTACTATTAAAATATTGGGGTGTTACATTCTTCCCCATTTTGGAAATTGTGTCCTTTAAATATTGAAATTGGGCTTGTGAACATCATTAAATGTCCCACATTGTTAAAAGAGTAAATAAAACTATCACTTTAAAATAAAGAAAGATAAGTATAAAGCTCACCTGAGATAACACATAATAGGATTCCATGTAGGTGAAAATGGATATGGAAGATAAACTAAGTTTCCAGTTCCGATGGTGAGTGATAGAAAACATGATCAGGAGAGTTCTAACCACAAGAAAACTAGAAACCTGGGATGGGTTAAATAGTCATTAGTTTCCTAGTAGAAAATGTAAAATGACAATATTTTTTTCTTTTATGTTCCATTTAATAAAGTTAAGGAATTTATTTATGAGATTGAATAAGAACATAAAGAGATATACTTACTTTTAAAGTATAGTTTCAAACATTAATAAATTTATACTACAAAATCATATTTTCTTTAAACGATGAGTATTCAAGATGAATTCGTGACACCTAGAGCATTAGAATCAACTTGAAGAGAATCATATAATCCAAAAAGGATGAACAATTTATTTACATTGACTTTAGAGATTAACCAAAATCAAAATGGTTAGTACATGATTTGATTATCCCCAAAATGGATAATCCTTTATAGAAAGAAGAAATAATATTAATTTCCAAAATTAAACAAACAATACCCAAAGTTCAATAAGGATTATTAAATAAACAATGGTCCTTAAAATTGTTCAATATAATTCAAACTATGATTGAAACCCAAAACTCAGAAGAATTTAATCACATAGTCATTCATAGTAAATCATAACATTTATCACTAAATATAATCCACAACTCTTAAAGCCTCATACTGTAGTGTAATTAAAGGAATGATATATTTTCTATGATAGGTTAATCATTTCCACTAAAAACCTGAATCTCTTTAAAAAAACATATATTCTTCCAAAATAAAAATCCACAATTACTTCTCAAATGAAATCGTATAGTATTTTTTTTCATTAGGAATATAGTAGTCCCAACAGATCCAATGTCTTCCAAAACAACATTTATAACATAATCACCAAATCATTTTCTTATACTAAGGATATCCATTTGAAAAAACTTAAAACCCCAAATAAACTTAATTTTCATCAAAAAAATCATTTAACTAAAAATAATTAGTCACAATAACCTCCAACTTCACATTGTCCAGTGGTAGGTGATAAATAACAGTCTCACCTGGGATGTGGGTTCGATTACCACATCTTTGTCTGACATGACCGGTTGTCACATGGTCTACATGTTGTAATTTTTCAAAAAATATATTTTATAACATACCCAAAATGAGATAAATCCCTAAAAATAACCAGAAAATAATTTAACAACAAATATTATCTCATACCTCATTTTTTCATCCCAAAAATTAATAACTTGTAATTGACTCAAATTCGAGGATCATATACACCCAAATGGTTCTTTATAACTATATCCGCAATAGAAATGTTAATTCTTCCTCAAATATAATTTTCAAATATCAAACTATAGGGTTAGACATACAAAAAAAAGTCTTCCAAAGGTAAACCCATCGACTTATAGAATTAATACCCTTAAACATAACACCGTCCATTTATTTCCACATAGTTTCTTCCTTAACCTAGTGGTTATCCAATAGAATAATTCATTGACTCGGGTAAAGCCTAGATCCCATACATTTATGAAAAATGACAATAAAGGGATTCTTAAGATCATTTTTATTTTCATTCCTTGCACTCTTCATTTTTCCTTAAAAATTATTTACATTATGTCCTTTCCCACAAATAAAGAATTTATTTGTTCCATTAAGGCACTTTCCTAGGTGTCTCCTTCCATATTTACTTTATAAAGGAAATTGTTCTTTCTTTTCTCCACAGTCTACACTATCGGAGCTCTAATAACTCTCCACCTTTCTATTCTTTATTGAGTTTTGGAGTTGGTTAATGGATATGTTTTGGTCATATTTTTGGAAACATGCTTTGGTATAAACATAATATCTTTTACACCTATCAATATTCCATTTAGATGATCATTTCCACCATTGTTCCCACCTTGTACATAATGTTAATTGTTAATATGACTTCCCTGGAATCTATCCCTTGAATAAAACCAAAAATCATACTGTGAGTAACAATATTCATAAAATCATTTATAGAATACCATGACACTTTAATTTTTTAATATAAAACAGGTTAGGATAACCAAGGTTATATACTCTCATCTTATATTAAAATACATATAATCAGATTTTAAAAAAAATTAATTATCCTAAACATATTCTGTGGGAGTGTCGTAACCAAGAGTGGTGCAAGGCCCATTTTGTGCACCGGTTCCTGTTAGAGTATAGCTCAAAGAGGTGTTTTCGGGTTTTACCCCTACAAACATCTATGATAGAGCCACCTCAACCTGCTTGTATCTAGACATGGATGTATTACATCAAAAAATTCACAAAATATCCTCAATAACATAATTCATGGAAGTTATTATTTACTAATCCTGAAAGTCTACCATAGTGTAATTTTATCTAATATGATTTTTTCTAAATGTAATTTACAAGGTTTGTACTAAACATCCTATTAAACCTACTATAATTCCCTGACCCTAGTTTTCCAAAGGTAGTGCATTATTACAAAATATTGGCACTATCACAGTAGATCAACTCTCGAATGACCGATTAGTTTAGTAGCATTAGAAGTACTAAATACATACATAAGTTTTACATTAAATCTTCAATTAAAAACAAAAAACAAAATTGTTTCCCCTTTGAACATAGTCAAATCCATTAGCTTATCCCTATAGGTAAGTAATAATATACTTTTTTACATCCTGGGAAAATTAAAACCTAATTAAGGGGTGATCTCAGATGCACAGAATGAATAAAAATATACCGAAAACTTTCATAAATAAACACAAACATTTAAGGTGATGTATAAGACTAAAACACTTGAATTTTAAACATAAACATCAGTATGTTATAGAAAATATAAATCAAATAACTATATTTAATTATTCACATGGATATTCTACTAGTAGAATAATCCAATTTAATATAAATAGATAATTTTATAAGGATGGAATCCATAATGTGAGACATCATAACCACATAGTCAAGGCCTCGGGACAAGACTACAAATAAATATTTTTTCAAGACCTTGTTCTAGGAAACTAGTTTGTCTCATGAGATATACTGATCTACTGAGGAGCTATAGTGGCCTCCACCCATTACTTACTAAGTCCAACTAATTCCTCATATGAAACAGTTGGAGCATAATCTAAACATTCGTAATAAAACTAGTATACAAAATGTCAATATTTTAACCACATACGATTTATGGTATAAAAATAACACATCCACAGTAAAACATAAATCATTTAATAAAATATAGAAGATTTAATTATAATAAATCTACCTCAATCAAGAATAATAATGGATATTGACATAGATGAAAATAATTAGTAAAACAATTTGAGTGAAATTTCCCCTTTTTCTTGAAAATAATTAAAAGTCTCACTATTTATCATGAAGCTGTTAAAAATAGACTCTTGAATCAATGTGTCGCATTTGAATTTAAAACTTTTAAAATTAATTTTTTTTAAAACATTCATGTCCACATAAATATATCTTTATCACTATTTTTAAAACATGGACATTAATGAGAAATATTTAGAATAATAAATCTTTAATATATTTAAAATGATATTTTTGATATAGTTCCTAACAAAATGAGAGACAATTTAATATAAATAATTTTGGTAATAAAAACATTATAATATCATGAGAATAATGTGATTCATGTTATATTATTTCAATGTACAGTACATACACCATATAAAAGAGAATTGGAGCATAACAACAAAGAAGACTCAATGGAATGTAAATTTAGATGAGATACCTTTTAAAGATTGTATCCTTAGGTAAAAAACAAACCTCTGACATAATTATGTGTGAAAAATATAAATACACTTAATATGATCGTATATTCAGTATAAATCAATTATAGGACATTCACACATATTCTTGTAAAAACAACACCAATGACTTGAACGTTTTACTCCATGAATGGAAATTGAGTTAAGATTAGTCTTGTCAAGTTCATATTGATGAATTGAGAATTTATCAATGGAGTGATTTTGTGTATTAAAATTGAATCCATACAAAGGGGGGGCATAAATTACTACATAAATAAATAACTAGTGATTTCACACATAATCTTGGAGT
The DNA here is from genome assembly GCA_963277665.1 of Viscum album. Classification (NCBI taxonomy): domain Eukaryota; kingdom Viridiplantae; phylum Streptophyta; class Magnoliopsida; order Santalales; family Viscaceae; genus Viscum; species Viscum album. The sequence goes on along the minus strand of OY728132.1, from coordinate 1,840,181,706 downwards.
AAAATAATCAATGAAGTGTGTGTCAAACCCAATTAGTGTAAATCGAAATTAGAAATTACCATACCGATTTGGTAACATTCTAAACATAAACCCCATGGAAGAAGGATCATGAAAAAAATATTTAAATACCAATATATTAATGTATATTACAAAATGAATAAATTCATGAGCAGTATATACACCACACAAAAAGAAATAGGGGAAATACATCATGAATCTCACTGGAATAAAAAGTGAGATGAAAACACCTTACCTTGTACTTATTCTTAGTCAAGAGTACATTAAACTACTATAAAAAGGTTAAATAATTGTTGTTAAATTATACAAGAACCTCTTACATTAATATGATGTCATATATTATCTTTTAATATTTCCTTGTTAATAATATTTCACTACTATCATTGTTTTCGTTGTTAACTGATTCGTTTTCCTATATTTGTATTTTTATGTAAGTCATATTTTTTATGGAGATGATGTATTGGATTCATATATTGAAGAATATTGAGTTTTTAAAAATTATTTATATCAAAAAAAGAAACTTATTCTTGAATGGCTATGATGGGAAATGAATCTCATCACGTTCGTGGAGATAGTAATCCATACGTATGTACGAGTGAAAATATCATTATATTGATGGTGAAATCATATATAATATAATGGTATATCATATATATAGAATCTTTATCATTTTATATTTATTATTTACATCAATTATACTTATTATTATACCCATCTAAATAATTAAGTGTTGAATAACAAACTACACCACGACATAAAGACTGTAAGCCATACGTACACACGCATGGTGAATTTTTCATTCCTTGGTTGGATAGAATATTGAATATGGTTGTAACTTATTTATAATAACTTCACAGTATGTATAAGGTATTGGTGTTATTATTTTGGTATCGAAAAAACATATAAAGAAGAAGTGGAAGTAGAAAATAACTTTTAAATATGTGGTGAAACTATTGCCTTTTCTTCGGGTGCTTCCCTTTGATTTGATCAAAAAGAATTTTCACCATGGATTTATGAACAAATTTAGGACAATAGGATGAATTGATGGTATTTGGGATGATATATGAGTAGGTTTTGGCCGAGGCAAATGGATTTGGATTTGTGAATATGAGAGACGAGTATGTACGCTTTTGTAATAGAGGTGAGGGTCACATTAAGAAAAGCATGAAAAATTATTTTATTTTAAAATAATTATTAATTTATAAAGGCTGAAAAAGATTTATTTCTTGGATAAGGTGGGGATGTGTCTGAATATTTTCAAAAAATATGTTTTAGACAAGTTTAGGCCACCATATTAACATTATTTTAAGATTTAATTCATAGTCAAATAGTATAACTTTTACTATGTCTTCCTGTATTTTTATATTTCATTGTTAATAAACGTACTATAAAATTCCAATCGAACATAAAGTGGTTCATTAATTTCATATATGTCATTATATAATTCATTTGTCCAAACACTATATTTTTAAGAATATTATATCATTTAAAAATATAGTATGTGTTTTAAAATCTCATTTATGTTAATTTTAAAACTATTTTGTATTCAGTTTTTGTGAATGTCAACAAAAATTGATTACATCTATAAAATAAATTAAATAATCCCTAAAAATTCATATTAACATATAAAATTATTGGAATGCATCAAAATTTTCAATTTACATTTATTTTAATATTTAATAATCAATTATTTTAGTCTTTCATTAATAAGGAAATTACTGCATCCTCATTCTGTCATAAATTAATTTTAATTATTTAATGCATAAAAATTATAAATAAAATTGTATTATGTATTAAATATTTTTTAACTTTTTTATGAATATTTATAGTCAAATTTATCTTATATGTAACCCTATATTAAAAATATATATTATTTATACTTGGAATTTAACACTTTTCACTCTTCTTTAAATAAAATAATAATATATGTCCTAATCTCAAACATGTGGACCAAAAAGGATCATATTTTATTCCTATGGTTTATTTTGGTTGAAATAAATATATCCAATAGAATTAGGACATGTGTGGGGGGTAATTATAACATAATTATTACCTTCAATTACCATATTAGCGTTTAGTCATGATAAATAAAATTAAAAAACAACTATTCACAAACAAATTTCATTCTGTTGAACCACATATAACATACTGATGTCAACCAAGTCTCTCTAATTTTTTAAATTCAACTCACATAAGTAGTAAAATTATGTTTTATACAAATTTACAATTTTCCCTAGAAGGTGGGTAAAAGTCAGTAAAGAGTTCAATAAATTTTACAAATCCAGTCTTATTATAAAATGAGTTAAATTAATTAAATTTGGATAATATTGGTATTATATATATATATATATATTTAAATTAAAATAAATTTTAATAAAACATAATTATTTAAATTAAAAGTAGATATTAAACAATAACACAATATTTTTTACTATTCATCAAAAATAAAAAGTTTTTCAAAAAATACAAAAAAATCACCCAAAGATAATTTGGATATTCCAAAATCAAAAAATATATCTATTTTAACAAACTAAAAACATACATGTTGTATAAATTAATTTTAAAAAATATTCTTGTTGTCAAAAAACGAATGAAGGTTTTTTAAAAGTAAAAAATATCAAAAGATTGATATGTGTTTATATCCAATTTAAATGAAAAATTATTCACAATTACCAAAATTATATTAAATGATAAAACTATATTCTAATTATACTTATAAACCATTAAAATTTATAATTTAAAACTATAATAAATTTTTATTAAAAAAAGTTGTTTTCTATTAAATTTTATTATTTTTTACTATTCATCAAAATATGAAGTTATCAGAAAAGAAATGAAAATTTATCCAAACTAATTTTTTATGACCATATTCTAAATATGATATTTATTTCTTCATATTGAATATATTAATGTGTCAAATATTGTATTTAAAAAGTCTTCTCCATTACGAGGCGGTGAAATTCTATTTTTGGAAAAATACTACTTTTATCTGAAAAATTGAATTTTTTATTATATTATGTCTATGAAACATATAATATGGATGTTAAAATTATATGGAGTATATAAAATTCCAAATTCAGTTAATACAATTCATAACTACTTTTTGAACCACATGTTTGTTATGCCCTGGTGCATTCGAACTCGGTGTTGCGTGTTTCACAAGCTATTGAATTACTTCAAAGAAAATAACTATCTATGAAATCTTGGGGTGTAACATTTCCTGATGTGATGGGTTTTCAACCATCCTTTGGGATGTCCATTTCCCTAAACAATATTATTATTATCATTATAAAATTCTATAAATATGAGAAACATCCTAAAAAACATTCTTATTACGTTTAAACCTTAATGGATATATTATACCTTTAAATTTTCATCATAAAATATAATTAACAATAATTATCTCAAAAAAATTAATGTATCTTAAAATTTTATTAGTCACCCTTAAAGATCATAACATAATACCTCTAAAGTGAGTTCTATGACTTTAAACATATGATAAACATCAACATTATAAACCCATGATAGTAACAAATAATATTGAAGAATCATTTTCTGAATCACAATATTATTATCTTTGGAAATATTATCAATCTCAGTTATATGGTTACGTTCTAAAATCTATGTATTCCTAAACCTAATTTCAAATTTGTGTACTGGACTTTCTCTAATACCATATGAAATTATCTAGAACCTAGTTTCCCATATCTTTTTCCATAAAGTAATATTTAGGAAAAAGATAAAATGAATCAAATACAAATGGAAATCAAAGATTATTAGTCTTGGTAAACTAGGTACTTACTTGAAATTCATGTTACATTTTAAAAAAATAATACACAAATAATTTCATTGACTCTACCATTAATACATCTTATTTAAACCTCCATAACATCAATAGTATATTTCATAGAATCATATAGAAAATGAAATAAATGGAAGGGGTGAGCTCAAATTCTGTATAAGGGTAATCATACAATAAATGTGATGAGTAAATATGGAATAAATAATATGGAAAGTTAAGTAATCGAAAAACATTCCATTAAATAATATCATGATATGGGAAAACTAAACAATGATATTATAGTAGTCAAATAATTACATGGAATATAAATAAAAAATACAACAATGAAATAGTGCATAATTTTGGACATCATAAACGTACCTTCAAGGGTTCGGCCAGGGAACCAAATATAAACGGGTAAGGCCTCAGCCAATACCCTAACTAGTTTTTCTCTTGAGACCTACCGATGTAAGAAGGGGGAATAGTGGGCCCTATCTGTCACTTACTAATTTCACTAAATTAAGAAAACTAATTTGGTCAAATATAATAAACATTTACATTTTTATTGAAACTATCATTCAAATTTTAGATAAATTTTATTATGTTGTTATAATCACAAACTATATAGAGTAATGTGTTGACTTGTATCAACATAGTATATCTATAGTCAATCTAATCAGTAATAAATAAATAAAATATGCTAGATAGTGTCAAAAGATATAAAACACAACTAATTACAAGATTCAACAAAATATGTTGACATATATGAAAATAATTTAGATGATACCATTGAAAAATTATAGAAGAACATAGTCTCCCAACATTCCAAAGCTTCCTATACCACTTCTTAATAATTGAATAATTTTACCCAGGATGTAATAATATAAAATTAATCCTATAATTTTATTATAATAATTACATTAATGATATAACATGTCAGTGGAGTAGTATATAAACCTCATAAAATACTATAGGTGTATGATATAACAATTGTCTCAAAGAGAAAAATTATGACAAAAATTTATCACATCTTTGGTAAATTGAAACTATAAACCCCATAAAAGAAATATAACCAAATGGATATTTAATTAAAAATAAATTTAAGGATATGAAACTGAAAAATATATTTTATTAAATTCTATAAACCACACAATAAAAATATGTCGGGAATATGTCATATATCTCACAGAAATATAAGTGAGACTAGAATTACCATTACATAGATCGTATCATTTAGGTGTGAATTTATAAATGGGGTAACTATGTCTAACAAAATTATATCCGCGGTAGGATAAGTCTTAATATAACATAAATAAATAAATAATGTATTCTACGAATAATGTTGGCATAATATAATCAATTAAGAGGATGTAAAATCCATTGAATAGAAATTGAGTTATGAAACCTCTTACTCCCTTGTAATTATTATAATTATATTCCCTATAAAATAATAATTATAAAATTAAACAATAAATACCAAAAATATAATAATATTCATGACAGTAAATATCATATGGAAGTATTTATACACCACATACAAGAAATTAGTGGTGAAAAAAACTTATATCTCACAGAAGTAAAAGTGAGATGAGAAATCATTACGTCACACATAACTTTTGTTTTACATGATTTAAAATCTTTTACAGTGGCTTAAGTCATGTTGTTAATTTAAATTAGAACCATATTCATATTTATTATATCACATAAGATACTATTATATGATCTAATCATCCCTTTTTTAATAACAATTCATTATTACCCTTATCCCTTGCCTTAACTTCTTAATTTTACTATGCATGTTTTTCCATGTAAATATTTTTTATTCTGAATAGGATATGATTATTTCATATAAATAATTATATTAAGTTAATATATGTCATATTTGTTAATGATATATATTTTATAATCATTTTTGAATGATTAACATGAAAAATGAATCACGTCGTTGTCACGGTAGGCTATATGGATGTATGAGTGGAAGTATCCTTGCCTTAATGATGAAATGTTATGGAATTGGATGGTAAATAAATTTTTTTAGAATAAATATATTTTCATAATAATCATATTTATCATGTATTTCCATCCATGTAATGTAGTGATGAAAAAAAAGATTATACAATGGCTTGGAGAATATAAGTCGTATGTACCCAGGCACGATACTATCATTTTTTATAGTATGGATCAAACATGGAATATTGGTGTCACATAATTTCATTAACATCTATGAATAGATATGTTATGGTATTTATTAATTTATAATGGAAACAATAAAATAATAGGGTGGATAAGTATAAATGGAAATGGATTATTTGGTAAAAATGATTACATTTTCTTTAGCGGACTTCCTTTAGATCTATTCTTCAAGTTTTGGGGTTGGTATTTTTTGAAGACCAATACCATAATAACTTTTATATTGATTTCAGAAGGATAAAAAATCAGTTTTTGGAATATATTAAATCCTCAAACTTATGTGAAGAAATATGGGTAGGTGGTTCCCTTTTAAAATTCTGGCGAGGGTCAGTTTTTAAAACTCTAAAAATAAAAAAATAATATAAATTAATTTTTAATAAGAGATGCGTCCAAAGTGTGTTATTTTGAAAATAATATTTGGATAAGTCTGAATACTCTTATAAAATATTTTTTATAAATGTTTAGTTCAAATTTTTACCCATATCTCTTGGTGTTAACCCTTAATTAAACAATTTAACTGTTACCCTTAAAATATATATTTTTACACAATAACTCTTAATGTAGTAACATTAAAATTAAAAAAAAACCATAAAGGTTACAAGGATGACATTTTAGTCATTATCTAAGTCATTAAGACGAATTTTATATTTTTTTGAATATTATATCATTTAAAAAAATTATTTATTTTAAAATAATCATTGTTGTCAATTTTGACACTATTTATTACTTGACTTTTTAAATATATCATTACAACAAGTTATATTTGAACCAAATCTTATAATATATCTCTGATTTTCTAAATTCATCCAAAAAATTATTTTTTGACACTGATTATCTCAAATCATTTTGAGTTTAGTATATTTATTATAATTTATTTGACATTTCCATTAATTAAACAATTACTGCATCATCATTGTCTATGCAATATAATTATTTAATTCATAAAAAAGAAAAATAAATAATCATGATGTCGATATAAAAAAATTCTTTTGAAATTATTATTTACATTCAAATATTTCTTTTCAATTCCAACAAATATAAAATTTTTTACTTATTAAAAACATGAGTATTCCATTTTTTACTGTATTTCGAAAAAAATACTATAAAAGGATTCAAGTCATATACGTGGATCCAAGTGGCTATTCAATCGACTGAAGGATGATTTTTTTCAAAAAAACTTATAGAATATAATTATGAAACGTTTTTCAGAAATTTTCATATATTTAAAATATTATTATGACAATTAATTAATTAATTAACCCTTTACCCTGGAAATTAAAAATACAAATGTTACTATTCATAATGTCAATAGATAAAATGTACATACATAATATTTGTTTTCTAAATATGGAAAATATTTTTTAAAATACAAAAAAAATCACAATAAAATTAACATAATTTTAATCTCAATGAATGAAAGAGAAAACATATTTTTAATGTGAAAACACTTAGAAGATTGAAATGTTATTATATTAAAATTCATTTTGAAATTGATTCTAATAACATAAATTGGATTAAATGATTTAAAATTCATATATTTATACTTTAATACTAATCTAAAATAAAATTTAACACTTTCAATTATGTTGAGGAAATTGTTTTTCAATTAAAATTCATTATTTTTTACTATTAATCAAAACAAGGAAGTTATGAGAAAAATAAAAAAAAATATATAAAAGTAAGTTTTGATATTAATATTACAAATAATTATTTTATTTTTTCAAATAGAATTTATAAATGTGTCAAAATTTGGATGTAAAACAAGGGAAACATAAAAAGGATGCAAATTTGTCTTTTGAAAAAATATACATTTATACAAAAGGGGGATTTTTTTTGTATCATGTCTAGAAAACACATAAAAAGAAGTAAAAAAATTATATTGAAAACATAATATATTAATTTTATAATATGGTTGATATCATTAATTCCCACAAATTTAACGGCTTGGTTTTAATAATATTTAATTGTTCATTTCTGTTTGGTGCTCCATGTCACACTAGCTATCTAAAATATTAACAATAATAATACGGAGAACAAAATTCATTAGTTTTTTAAATTCTCCCATCCTTAAATAAATTTGATTCTCACAATTTGAAATTTCACTTAAAAAATCAAAGGTTCGTACTATAAAATTCTTTTGTAAGAAACACATATCTAAAAATAGGGTTAATAAATTATTCCTTTAATATGGTGGAAATGTAAATGAGAAGGTCACAACCAAATTAGGCTTTTAACAAGGATAACATTAGAGTGAAGTAAAAATCTTAACATGGAAGAGAAATAAAATAATCAAATTCTGATAGACGGTGTATTCATCTAAAAGTTAACCATCACAAAATTGTAAATCTTATCCTTTGGTTATGCTTAAATATATTTAAAATTCATCCTCTATCAGTGGAAATGGATATTAATGTTGAAGTTTTATTCCCGAAGAACTTTTAGTTCGAATCAAATGATCCATAATACATTTCCCTAGACTATAATTATTCACTAAAAACAGAATTTTTAGCACATGATATCCAATATAAAAAATTATAATCTAACCTAAAACAATAACATCCAATGATAAAATTAATACATTCAATATATAGCTCATTTTATGACTCATCCGAAATTTGTCTATCCAAATTTAATGAACACAAAATTATAAGTATGTTAAAAAATAAACTAAAAATGTACTTTATCCAAACATTATATGGTTTCTCTTATTTTAACATTCCAAAAATTTAATTTCCAAAATCACTTGATCTCTAAGATATTCTAACCATTTCCAAAAATAACCTGAATAACCATAAAATCTTATTTCATTCAAAAAGTAAATTTGATTTGTATTCCTAAAATAAAATCTCATAATATAATGTTTAACTTGATCATTTAGGGATCCCAAAATAGTGAACATCTTCTGAAATAACATTAATCACTTAATTAATAAATCATTTTCCCAACCTAATGTTATCTATTGTATAATACAAATGTTCTATAAATATAATTATTCTCAATATATGAAATAATTAAACAAAAAAAAATTCCATACTAATAATGAATTCATGTAAGCCACTGGTAGGGGATGAACCCTTTTAACCATTCAGTTGTGGGTCCAATTACAATGGCCTTTCTAGAGGTAACGTACAGTCACCCATCAAGTGGGATGTCCTATTCCCCAATCTATATTATTTCAATCCAAAAAAAGTTATAGAAATGTGCAAAAAAACCTTAAAATAATTTCAATATGTTTAAACCGAAAACGATATCTCATACATTTCATTTTTAATCTCATAATGTAATAACCCTTAATTACCTAAAAATTATGAGCGTCTCTAAAAATATCACAAGTCACATTACTATTTGCCAACATAAAGCCTATAAAGGGTTTTATAAGTCATTAAACTAATGATAAAAATTAAAATTATAGACGCATGGTAGTATTTACCAATATTAAAAAATAATTATCAAAATCAGAATATTGTTATCTTTGTTAATATTCTCAAGGTTAGTCATATGGTTATGTTCCCTAATCAATGTTTTCCAAAATTCTGTTTCCAAGGATTGAACTAGACATTCAATGATACAAAATGTATGACCTAGACCCTAGTTTCCCATTTATGGTGCCTTAATTAATTACATAGGTATAAGATACATGGAGTCACATCCCAAATAAAAGTATAGTTTAGATATTTTGTAACCTCGATACACACGTTAAATTCACATTTCATTTTAAAACATAAAAATTCAAAATGAATTTGATCGAGTCAAACATGATTCCCCCTTTTTGTATCCCAGCATATTGGTCAAAATATACTCCTTTGAATCTTAAGAAAAACTTAAATGTATGAAAGGGGTGATCTCAAATTCTAAATAAGTGTTAGAATATAGAGGAATCTATGAGTATGTATTGAATAAACAATATAGAAAGGTAAATAACCGAAACACATGAAATTTAATTAATCTAATGAGTTTGGAAAATTAATAATAGATATTATACTAATTTATAAATCAGATGATATATAAATAAATAATCTCATAATGAGGTAATTATTAATTACAGACATCATATACATAATGTTAAGCCTTTATCCAAGACACCATACATAAATGGGTAAGTCCCCAACCAATAACCAGCTAGGTTGTCTCATGAGACCTATTGATGCGTAGAGGGGTTATTGTAGGAACCACCTACAATATAAAAAGTCTAATAAATTCCTAAATTTAATGTGGTGAAAAATAATAAACATTTAAAAATTTATTTAAACTAGCATAAAAAATGTAAATTACATTCATTATGTAGTTATAATCATAAACCATCTGAGGATAAGTGGTGAGTGAAATAAAAATAGTACATCCCCAGTCAAATGAATAAAAATTTATTAATAAAATAAGGAAGATAGTGTAACAAAAGAATATTCACAATGATTTACAATATTTTACAAAGGATGTTGAGATAGATGAAAATACTTTAGATGAGACCATTGAAAAATTCTTGTGGAATATAATTTTTAAATTTTCCATAGTATCCCATTCATCATTGAATCATTTTAATCATATTCCTCATGATGGAATAAAATTAAATTAAACATATAATATCATAATAATATGTTTATTAATGTTATTACATTTCAAAGAGTAGTATGTACACCTTATAAAATAAGATTGATGTATAACATAACAATAGTGTCAAAGATAGAAAAACGTGACAAAAAACCATTATCAATTTGGGGATTTCAAACTGTAAACCCCATGAAAGTGAGAAAATAAAATATATTTTTAAATGCACATAAAATTTTTTATAGTAAAATTAATATACATGCATGGGTAGTATATACACTACATAATATTAATAAGTGTGGAATATGGAATTAGTCTCACAAAAATAAAAGTGGGACCAGAAATCCCCATACAGAATTCAGATCATTGAGGTGATAATTTACCAATGGAGTGATTATGTGTAACAAAATTATATCCACGCTATGATTAGTTATAATATAAAATAAATAAATAAACATTTTATTCTACACATAATCATGTCATAATGTAATCATCTAAGTTGACCAATATCCCAATGAATAGAAACTGAGTTAGGAAATATCTTACCACTTACAATCATTCAAATTAAATTCTGAATGAAAATAATAATTATAAAATGAAACATTAAATACCATGAATATAGTAATATTCATAATTATATCAATCAAATTTATGTATTCATAACCCATATATATTAAATTAGCGGTGAAAAAGCCAAATATCTCACAAAATTAAAAGTGTGATTAGAAATACTTACCTCACACTTCTTTTTGGTGCAATGTTATTTGAACTCATGTTTTATGGTTTTAATCATGTGAGTATTTTTTGAAAAACCATATTAATATTTATGATACCATATATGATCATATTATATCATTTTATCACCCATTTATTAATTATAATTCATTATAACCCATTTTGGTAGTTATGTGTGTCATATTCATATTCATGTTTGGTCATGTAAATCCTATATATTTTTAATATAATATATTTATTTTAATAATATAATTATATTATGTTAATATATATCCTATTTTCTTATTATAAAAATATTTATAATCATTTTTTAATGGTTTACAAGGAAAATTAGTAGCATCGAGGACACGGTATGTCGTATATACGCATGAGTAATGATATCACTCCCCTAATGTTGAAAGGTTGAGGAAGTAGATGGTATATTAATTTTTCAAGAATAAATATCATTTAAAAATTTATTATATATATATTGATTAATTTTATTATTATACTGATTCATGTAATGTGGTGATGAAAAACAGATTACACCACGATGTGGAGGCGGTATGTCGTACTATGCACGCACCGGGATTTCTTTTTTTATATGGTAGAAAAAACATACAATAAAGTTTTCCCCAATTCATAATAAAATCATAAAAAATATATGATACTATAGTAATATAATTATCTTGTAAAAAAAATTATGTGGAATTATTAGACAAAATGGGCATATATAATATGTTGGTGAGAACAACTACCTCTTTTCCGCTGGACATCTTTTTGATCTATTATTAAGGGATATAGGGTTGGTATTTTAAGAAGTACATAACCTATATACCGTTTTAGTTTTTTAGTAGGATAAATGGGAAGTGTTTGGTCATTCTAGAAGGATCAATGTGGTGTTAAGATGTAAGGGACTAGGTTAAATTATATAAATGAGGCGTGGGGAACATTTGGAAACTCTGGAAATATAAAATTAATATAAATTAATTTTCAATTCCAAATAGTTAAAAAGTTATTAATTTTTAAGATAATATAATTATGAGTCTAAATTATCCCATAAAATAATTTTTAGAATTGTTCCGGTCAAAATATTACCATTATCTCTTGGTTTTAACCCTTATTTAAAGTCTTTAAGTCTTACTTTAACAATATGTGTAACTACATTTTGAACGCTAATATAGTTTCAATAAAAATCCAAAATAACAATAACTATTTCATGGGTGAAATTTTACAAATTAACCCAATAATATGCCAATTTATTTATTTTTAGTAATTTCATATCATTTAATAAATTACTATTTATTTCAAAATATAAATAAGGTCAATTTTAACACTATTCATTACATTAATTTTTAAAAACATCTAAACATAGATATATTTGAAAAAACACTTTTAAAATATCCATATAATTCAAAAGTCATCTAATTATTTTATGACATTAATTATCTCTACTAATATATTATTTAATATTTTGAATATCTTTTATTTGATAGTTCCATTAATAAAAAAATTATTGCAGCATCAGTGTGTAAGAATATAAGATAATTATTATATTTATTAAAAATTTAAAATAAATTTTCATGATGAAAATTAAAATGTTATTTTTAAAATTATTGATTATTTTGAATTATATCTCATTAATAACCACATATAAAAAATGTAATATTTATCTTAAACATGAGTATGAAATATTTTACTTTCATTAGAATAAAATACTATAAAAGGATTAAAGGAATCCAAGTAGATCCAAGAGCCCATAAAATCATACCAATGATGAATTCAGTCGAGATAAACCACATCCCATAAAATTAGGACAACTCTTAGTTGAATTTCATAATATATATAATATTATTTTTACCCTTGATGTCCCTATTTACCCTTAATGATGGAAATTAAAATTACTAAATATACTATTCATATTTCCCAAAAATGAAAAGAAAATATACACTAAAATTTAACCATATTATTCCAAATTTGGAATCAAAATTTCAAAATTCAAAACACATAATTGGATAATATTTATTTAAAATTTATTCCATCTAGGGAATGAGAAAACACATTTTTAAAGTGAAAGCGTTCAAAAGATTGAAATATTTTTCTATGAAAATACAAAGTGAAATTGATTAAAATGAACTAATTTGGATTAAATTATATAATTTGTTTCTAATTAAACTTTAAAATCAATTAAAAATATAATTTATTAATATAAATTATTTATACTATTAATATATTTTCAATTTAATTTTAGTAAATTTAAATATTCATCAAAAAATATAACTTTTCAAAAGAATTACAAAAATTAAATCAAAGTAAACCAAGATATTATTATTTCAAATAATAATTTTATTTCATAAAACAAAATTTAACAATATTTTAAAATTTAGTATTAATGAAATTGCTCTATGAAATGGCTAAAAATCTACCTTTAGGAAAAGAAATATCTGTATGCATAAAGGTGGATAATTTTATATATCATGTTTACAAATAAAATAAGGTTAATGATAAAAATTACATTTCCCAAATAATATATAACATATTAAAATGTTTAATTCGATATATTCATTCCAGTTTAATGGCTAGGTTATAATAAAATTTATCTATTTGTTTAAGATAGGTGTTGCGTGCAACGTATGATTTAAAAAATATTAAATTTTAATTGAGAAATAACAATAAATATTGGCCTTATATAAATTATATTCCAATTTATAAATTATGGGATTTAGTTTTTCAATGAATATTTACTTTAAAACACCCACTAAAACAATGGCCTTACAAAAATTATGCTCATTTCACTAAAACCTATAAATTAATATCAATTTTTAAAATAAATTAACAAAATACCACATTTAGAAACCATTTTATTCTAAAATAAATATTTTTTAAAAAAACATAAGTGTTCCTATATGGGAATGTTTTTTATTTATATTCATTATTAATTCTTAATCTATAAGTAGAATTTAATAATATAATATAGAAATAAATCATCGATTTTTAACCTGGAAAGGTACTTGATATGTTCTACATCCAACTTATGCATCTACATTTAAACATTTATAGTTTATATTGATAAGAACATCCTCTTCAGACTCATATTATATATTTTTAAAATTCATACAGGCCCAATAATGAAAATTATACTAATAATAATTAAGAATATATCACAGATCATATATTTATGTAGATAAGCACATAACTTATAAGTCACTAAAGCATGTACATGTATCTTATTAATTTAATTAAATCAATACAAGAAATTGGATAGAATATATATAGGAAAGAAATTCTTGTTCTCTTTGTAATGGACACTATATAGTGAAATACATATCTGACCCCCATCAAATTAGATATTCATTACAATTTTTAAAATAATGTTATTAAAATATTAATGTCCACATGTAAGATGATTCGTTTCACTATAATAATGGTAGTTATTATAATGTATGACACACTAAGTATATAAAAAAATTATTTATGAAATTCAAAGTGATATACCATAATAAGATAATTTAGATAACAAGTCATAACTTGTGTCTTAGAAGTGACCCCGATATATGCATATAAGCCTATAATCAGTGTAATCATATCATATTTTTCACAATCCATGACATTCATGGGAAAATCATTTAAGGATCATATAGGGTCCACCTATGGGATTATTGATTATTCAACTCTTATATAAAACTAGGTCATTATTGTATGAATAATAACATGAAATATTTAATTTATTGTTTACAATGTGGTATATTTATATAATACCAAAATTCATTTAACAAGAAATATTTTTTTATAGAATAAACAAAATACATGATAGCCACTCCCCATCATAAATAATACTGAAGGGCCTTACATGAATATTAAATTTTTTCTATGATAATGGGTTTTTCAGTGGATCTGGAATACTGTCTTTAGTAGTCATGCAAAAAAAATTTACATAACCAATTTAAGTGATTTCCCTATGTATATGGTAAATGGAATGATTTTTTTATTTTTATTTTGGTGATATAGCTATTCCTTAACCAAAATAGCCACCCATTTTGACAACAATGATCTATTTGTTCTGAGATTATAATTATTTACCCTTGTTCAATAAAAAACCTGTTAATCTAAATAGATTTTATGATAATAAATTATAAAAATTTTAATAATATTTTATTATAGATCTTAAATTTATGAATATTTAGAAACATTATATCTAATACATAACCATTATAGTCAATCATAAATAATGAAAAATATTTTAAATCATAATTTTATGATTAGAAACCAGTGAATCTGTTTCAAATTAAAATGAAGTATCCCATCCTCTTGGAGGCCAATAATATTTTTGTAGTATTTATAAAATACGTTATTATACTTTTAACAAAAATCTATGGATAAAAAATGATATTTTACTCATATCAAATTGTTATTATAAAATGAAATTAGTATCAATTTGATAACACATGATGGAATACATGATTAATCATATCAGTGATGCATAATGAATCCCATTCATCTACACAGATTCTATTTTAGTATATGTGGATCAAGAATGTATAATAATCACCATATATGACATAAGTATAAACAACTAATTTGAAATATTCATTCGAAATTTTTTAATATATTATTTATATTCTGACCAACAGAAATAAAAATATTACAAATATCTCTCTAAATATTTCAACATGGTCTTAGGCTAATTAATCCATTAATTTCATCAATATTAAATTTTCAAAACAAGAATTTACATTAAATTAACAGGGTTTATAATTTCAACTGAGAAGTATGAGTTCTGTATATTAAACCAAAAATAAAATAGTTCCACCAATAAAAATCTTATATGAACAAGAGTTATTTCTATTTTTTAATAGGCTAAACTTTTTGGTTTCATTATAAAAATATATTCCAACTCTTAGAAGAATTTTTTAACTTGTAAATAAATCATTTAAAATTTTGATTCTTTATCAACACTACTAGTATCCTTAAAACATTGGGTGGATTCAATACACCTCCTCCAATATCTTTTTAGTAATTTTTTTTTCATTTTACTAGGAAGATTCCATAATGATACTAAGTTTTTGAGTTATGAAAAAATGGGCTTTATCATAGCTATGGGTGAAAAAGATTCTTTATATTAAGTTCTATGAATTTGTTTCTATCCTTTTTCCACCAAGTGTTCTTATAGGTAGACACTCTTCTATCCATTTATGTTTTATATAGAATAACCCAATCATATACTACTGGTTTCTAACACCCCTAGGTGACCCTTTCAGAGTAAAAGTCATGTAGTAGTTTTCCACATTAGATTGTGGGTGTTTTGGAATAAACATTTTTAGTTTTGAAGAGTTTTATAGGGGTGTATAGTTAACGTGAATTGTTTTTAAACCATGTAAAAAATCATGAGGCCCTTCAAATGGTTGTTATATTTGAGAACACAGTCTAACCATGATTATGTAATCATGGTGAGACAAATATTCCCCACATGGAGGTTTGAATCATTGAAGAACACATGGTCTGCACTTGGTTTGAAAAACCATGAGAGAAAACCGTGCCACAACCCTAGGTTAGCATATTTATATCCTTTTAACTACTTTTTAATTGGGGATTCCACCCCAATCATCCATCTTTAATGCCCAATAACCCAACCACCTATCAAGGGTTTCTCTATCTCCCTTCAATCTTTTCAATGTGATTTTGGGTTGTTCGTGGGTGGATTTTCATCATGAGAAAGAGGATTGATCTATGTTAATCTCCATATCATGGATTCACTACATGTAATCAATGTAACATTTATAATAGTTTCCATGTTGTTAATTTTATTAAATATAGTCGTTGGAAATTACGTATTTGGGTTTATAATGACTTTGACATATCCAACGAGTCTAATTCTAGTGGATTCTAAAGTCGACATGATCTCACCACAAGAGGTATGTGTTTAGTTTATTACAGTTTTATATGGAATGTGATTGGAATTTATGATTGAATTTTTTCTTTGGAGCTATTGGGTTCTACATGAATTATACATGATTGATAAGATTTCAAAGATGCATTTTTATTGGAAAATCACTTGTTCATAATGATTTTCTCACAATTTTATTTTCAAAAAGATTTCTCCTTGAGTTTTATTGTTTTTTATTATTGATGATCATGTCATTATTTTGAATCTGATTGGATTCAACGTTATTTTGAAAATGGATTTCCAAATGTATATGTTATATGTAAAAATTTAAGTCCCAATTTTCACCATGTGTAGTGATCTTGTTTGGTTGGTTTGTTGTTCCATTTATGTGGACCGTCTTTCTTTGTTTTTATTTTATTTTATCCTTGTTATGGACTTTTTATACATGATTCATGTAGTCAATATGTATTTGTGGTCTTTATAATGGTATTATTTGAGGTGGTATGGATGTTATCATCGTATTATTCCTTAATGATTTTTTAATTTTATGAGATAAAATTTGTTTATTCTTTTCTGACCTCTATTCATTATTCAATTAGGATATTATGTGTACTATGTGATAAGTAGTAGAATGTTACTAGGATATTTTATATTCATCACTTTCCAGACAACCAAGATGCATGTAATACTAGGATAATGGTATTGAAATTGATGATACTAGCTAATAGTGATTCATTTTTAGGGTCATTGAATGTTAACCATCATGAAGTATGTCTACTATTCAATTATTTTTTTGTCTCATACTATATATCAAATTTAATTCCTTCTATTGAATAAATTATAATTTGATTTTCTAATAATTTGGATGGAATGTATTGACGTATTGACCCTCTAATGATTTTATCCATGATGTTTTCTAATTTTTTTCCATCTATTTATAATCATTTGGTGACCTTATATGGTTATTTTTTCATTGTTTTTTTATCTTTTTTCCATTTAAAGCCTTTGATTAGCTCGTTGAAAATATTTTAATTGAAAAAGGGGAAATGTCGTCAATGTTCTAGTTTTGATGTAAATTATTTTGAAAGTCATTAAGGCATATATTGGTTAATATTCAAATGTGTTGTGTTATAATGTGAAATTACTAGATTTTGAGTTATCATAGTTTTTGGTAAAGGCTTTTATTACATGTTTTAAAAATTTATGCTTTGGAAATGTCCATTTCAGTATTAGGATTATTTATTTGTTATGTAAAGTGGAAATAAAAACCTATTTGTTTATATTATTTTCAAAATAGTAATTTTTATTTCTTTATTAAAAGGAATGAATTATAATCTTGGTTGTATCCAATTGCTTTGGATCACTCCCAAGATAGTCCTGATGGTAGTTAAGTAGCCTTTATTTCTTATACTAGTTACTTCATAATTTTGATTTTAGGTTAGTATTCATTGTCCTCTTCCTTGGGAAACAAATGATTATAGGTATTATGGTGGTATGTTGTGAGTCACATGGAGTTATATATTAGACCTCCATTTTCATGGAACAAATTGTCTTGAGCTTTATTTACAATACTATTTGGTTTTCCATTTGTTAATTTAATTTTTTTCAATTTCATTTTTGTATCCTGTGTTAGATGTTTATTTATTTGAGATGTAGCTTAGTGTTTATATTTTCTATTTGTCATTATAAAATTTCTAGATGGTTTTATTTTGTCACAAGAGGTTGATAACATCCATAAATGTTATGTTTCATACCCTTAGTGTTTTTTATCATCCTAAGGGACATGGGATGATTATTGGGTTCTAGAAAGTCAATTTTGGTGCTAGTTCAGGTGGAATCCTGAGTTGGTTCATTAAAAAATGGAATCATAGCATCATGATTTTTCAAAATGGGCCTTTTTCCTTAAGATTAACTTTCTTGTTAATTTGTGTTCAATGGCATAAAAGAGATAGGACTATCAAAACACATGTGGTAGGTTTGGAAATGTTCTTAGACAGATATTCCTCTGATCAAATCTCAAGTTTCCATGTGTGGATAGAATGCTAATTTTAATATTTTACATTTATGTGTATCTCTCTTTATATATTTTTTATTAGTCCAGACACTCTATGTTATAGGATGTTTTCATTAAAAATATTAAGAAATGGATTATTATAAAGTGGGGATTGGATGGGTTTCATAGGGATAATAGATAAGAAACATGGATGGTCAAACATAGTGTAAGATTTATGAACCAATTTGGATAACGTTTAGTATCCTTCATATGCTTGGTTCATTGATTGAAAAATAGTGTGGTCAAAATATACACAACGGATAATATTTGAAATTATGTTGTTTTCACCTCTTTTTTTTTTCTGGACCCCCTTGTTAGATAGTGTTTATTTATGGTAGATTGAGTAAAGTTTCATTTCTGTAATGTTTTTTAATCAAATTTTAAAATTAAATGTTTCAATTATTTAGCGGTTGGAATTATTTGAAAATAATTTTTTGGGCCTGTTAAGGTGTTTTAGCAAACAAATTTAAACCTCAATTCATGTGTTTTGAGAAATGATATGTAATTTCAGGTTCTGTTTGTTTAAAAAAAATTATTATGTGGTGTGAAATGATTCAAATGTTTTTTATTAAAAATTTGAATGGGGGTTTACTACCTCAATTTAGTTTCTTCTTGTTTTTCACTTATTTGGAACTTTGTGGTGGTGGGGTATTTTTTTTCTTGTATTGTTTATTGTTATTAAATTTTTGTTAAAATTTATTTTTTTTGAACAAATGTATTTCTGGTGATGTTTTATAATGATACCCCTAGGAAAGAAGAAGAAATTTATGATGGGAATTCCAAGAGTAGTATTCTTAGTGATCAAATAGTAGTTCTACTAGCCTCTGAACCAACCCTGAAGCATGGAGTGCTAGAGACATATTCTTCCCGTATCATTGATTATCTTGGATATTTTTTCAAAAATAAATACTTCATAAATATTTGGTGACTGAGGATACCATAAGGTGATTTAGTTGTTATTCAAGGTTGAATAGACTTTCAACTTGTTCCAAACTACTAAGGACTCTCTGGTGAGGTGAACCATCCATTTATACAAATGATTGGGTTTGGAGTGGTGTAAAATATCTATTTGTCCCTAAATACTAAAGGATCAATCTTGGTGATATATTAAGGTTTCCTTCATTTTATTGGTTTTATTATAATTATATGAGTATTGAGAAACTGATGATGTATTTTGGTATTCTCTAGTGTGATTATTCAGTGAAAGGCTATGTTTAACATTTCTATATTTTGTTTCCCTACTCTCCAGAGTTGGATACTGATGATTCAAGGAAGGTGTGGTTCTTATCAAGGGGACTTATTAATTTAATGTAATCCTTATTAATTCAATATAGATATAATATATTTATTGAATCATTTTTTATTGTCATCGTAATTAAGAAAATCTATACTGGTAAACCTATAGCATATGATGCCTTAATTTTCAATGTATCCTATAAATATGATCAAGATAATGAGATGGAGAAGAACAAATATGATAAAAATCAAAATCAATCTTCACAACCTGGTGTTTTAATTTCTTTAAAGTGGAATCCATTTGTATATTTCTAATTAGGTGGTATAGATATGTCAGGAACTCATGTTGATATGCTATAAATATCTTCTTTCTTTGTGTATTTTTTTTTCACATTCAGTTGTTTTATGAGATTTTCATGCATTATAGGAAAAAGTCTCAACCCTAGATCATTTCAGGTCAGTGGTCTGCATTATTTTATACATTTTAGACTTAAAAGATTGATGTTTTTGAGAGTAATTCATTTTTTGATTTTTCTATGGTTTCAGGAATATCTCAATCTTTTCTGTTTTTTGTTCCATAATGTATAATTGATGAAAGGTATTTTAGTCCTACAATTTTATCATTTGATATTTACATTCCTAAGGAATTATTTAATTTTTAACCTTTTATACATGTTGTGGAGCATGTGATATGGTTTTAGTTATGGATCACATGAAGATTCCATGGGTACAATATATGATAATAGGGAAAACTATTGGTTTCTGAGTGGACTCTGACACCTACCATGTTAGGGGTTTCTTTAGGATTTCCATTGTCGTTTATTCCATGAATGTTACCCCATGTTACAATATACGTAGTACAATGACTAGAGAATAAATCCAATCCAATACATGTTGATTAATACACTTTTTGGGGTATTCCCTTTTATTTTTAGAGTGTGTTTCCTTAGTGATCATGTCTAGTGAGATATTTTTGTTTATGAGTATGTGTTCCCTTATTGTGTTTTAATACTGTTATATTTTTTTATGGAATCATGTCTCTTTGGTGACGATATTCCCTTAAAGACTTCTTATATAATGTTTCTATATTGTCGAATAAGGTTAAATTATGGGGATACTTATGACAAGTTTCCATGTGTTTTCCCATTATTAATAAGTGGTTCTATAGGGATATTTTGTTTGGGAGGTGTTTTCATTTGGTTCTTATGTCCTAGAATTATTTAATGGAAATGTTTCTATTTTTTCATACAATCTAGATCATGATTCATGGGGATCTTAAGAGTATTTGTGAATGTATTGATATTCTTAATTTTAAATAATTTCATAAGAGTGGATATCTTAATATCATTTTTCATTTTCTCTAAAAAAAATTCAGTGATGAGTCTTTTTTAGGGATCTTAGTTCACTATTTTGTCATTTTTTCTAAATCTTTATACTCTATTTATACCATGGAAAAATTAGTTTGTCTTCAATGTATTTTTTTTCTAGGTTTGGGAAATTGGATTAAAATCAAGTCTTTGTTATGGGGAAGCTAGTATTGGTTTTCAAGATTTTAATAAGATTCTAATGACCGTGTGGGTGAATATATTGAAAGATGGGGATTTTTAACACCATGAGGTGAAAATATCTTGGTTGAAATATTGTGGTTGTTTTTCCCATGCGGTTCTATGTGTTTTGAATTGAATTTTTTTAGTTTTATGGGGTTTTATATGTAGTTCATGATTATGGAACAATGTTTTTAAAATGTCTAGTAGAAATAATGCTACCCTTTTATCCATGGAAAAATGGGAGTTCATACTCTGAAAATGGTTGAGGAAAAATTACGGGAGACTCATGTATCCTTTAGGGTGTTGAGATAGTGTATTAGGAAAAATCTATTTTTGGATTAGAAAACCATTTGTGGCAATCATGTTGGCAACCCATGTTGTACTATTTACACTTTTCTTTTTAATTGGATATATTACCTCATTCCAAACTCATTCAAACCCCATGGCCCAAATTTCATCTCAAGAAGTTATCAATCCTCCTTCAGGATTATCCAAGTAGGGTTGCAGTTGTTCTTGTGTTCTTATTTATCCAGATAGAGAGTTTCCAACTCATATTCTCCATTTATCTTTGTTTTCTATACTTTTTCTCTTTGTTCCACTAACCATATTGGCTATGTTTTTTCTATTTTCATGGTGCAGTTTGGTCAAAATTATGGATCTAGATTGTAATGGTTTTGATCAATCCTATGAGCCCCATTCCAATGAATTTCATAAAAGGTGACATGATCTTTCCAAATGTGGTAGGAGTTTTTGATTCATTAACATTTATTTGATAATTACATAGAAGATTTGGTTTGTGAATTCATTTCTGACCAATATATTTATAGTGTGGGTTTCATGGATTTTATTATCAAAACTTTTAACTAAAATTATTTTGGATTTTATATGAAAATTGAGTGTTGTTTTTAATTAAAATGGTTCATTGGTGTAAATAGATTATATATACATTATAAATGTTGGATAAAATCATTTTAATGGTTTTATATAAGAAAATCACTTTCCCAATATGTTTTATGCCTAATGGGATTTCCAATGTGTGTTACCATTAATGTTTCAAACAATTATTAAAAATGATCATGTTTTCTTTTGGAACATTGATGGGTTAAATTTTTTTATAAAATAGTATTTGAAAATGTACAAGTTAGAAGTAAAAGTAGAACGCCTCATTTTCTCTTTGTGAAGTAATATTGTTAGTTTGGTTAGTTTTTGCCTTGATGTTCCACATATTTCTTTGTGATAATGTTATATTATCCTTGTAATGGATTTTTGATATTTTATTCATGTTGTACATATGTATTTGGGATTTTTAAATGGCTAATATATTAGGTGTTAAGGGTGTTTTTGTGGTGTTATCCCTTGGGGATTTGTTATTGTCATGTTCTAACCTTTTTTTAAATTTTACTCCATAGAATTTAATTATTGTGTGATTAGAATTAGATTTATAATTTCGAGGTAGCAGGACATCCCTAGGATAATAAATTTTATGCACTTGATAGTTCCCATAGCTGTTTGTAATACATAACTAGTGGGATGATCAGCGGTGATACTATGTTTGAGTGATTCTATTAATGGATTTGTAAATGTTAACCTTCCAAAGGTAGGCCCACTATGTGTTTAATGGTATTTCTTGTTAGTTTATATGGTGTTTCCTTATAATATATATCATATATTATTTCATCTATTAAAAATATTTTCTTTTTAGTCACTTAGGGGTTGAATTTATTTCACCAGCTGTGTTTATTATATTATGGTTTTATCCTTGATTATGATTAGTGTGGTTCAATACCTTAATTCACAAAGCTTTTATCCCTATCTGGATATGTTTTCATTAATTTAACCTTTATTTACATGATTATATTTGAGTTGAGTATGTAAAATATTTTAATTGGTAATGGATTTAATGATTTCAATGTTCTAGTTTTTCTGGAAATGATTTTGGAATATTTTTAACCATGTGTTAGATAATATTCACATGTATGGTATTTTAAAGGGAAATTATTTGAAGTTTAATTTCCATGGTTTTTGTTAATACATCCGATATACATATGTTATAAAAAGTTAATTGAGAAAGTGACTGTTCAATGATTGAATTATTTATAAATTATTTAAATTACAAATAAAAATATATGTGTATATTATTTTCAATCTAGAAGATTATGTTTCATTAACTATAGGAATTAATTGGACTCATGGTGGTACCCAGTTGGCTTTCGATCACACCCTATATACCCATGATGGATGGTCATTATTTATCATGTATTATCTTATTTCCTTGAGTTTTTATTTCAAGATAGGATCTAGATATATCTTCTATCGAAAGCAGATGGCTTTCAGGAGCATGGTGTTGACTTTTGAGTCACATGGAGTTAGTGATTAGACATTCAATTTCATGGAACTAGTGGGTGTATTCTTTTGTTTTTACCCACATTGTATTTTTTTAATTTCATTTAACTTACATTTTAGTTTTTATTATTAAATTAAATGTTTGATTATATAAGATGTCTATTATAATTTTTTCATTGTACCTTTATCATTATTCCATGTTTGGATCTTTGAATTCGGTTCATTGATGGTAAAACCATCCAAAATTGTAATGTTTGATACCCTTTTATGCAATAATAATCACATTGGATGGGGGGGTCAAGGATGCTCCCTGGGTATTTGGCTCACCAGTTCATATTCCCTCCTGGATGGTGTATCTATTTGGTTTGTTACATAGTGTTTCCCCATTTGGTGGATAATCCTCATATTTAAGATGATATATATATACACAGAGTCTATTTTAGATTTACTATCCTTTAACTATTTCATGGAATCATAAACCGCAATTTATTCATCCTAAATATTAGATATATCCATTATGATCTCACTTTCATCATTATTTTTAAAAACAAATACATTTATATTAGAGTAATAATGAATCCTAAGACACATTTCCAATTATTTTGATGTTTGATTTTGTTCAGCTTCTATAACATAGTCCTCTAGTAAATCATATTCCAACACAAAAATTATTAAATTTTTATTTATAAAATTCCATTGAGTTCATTTTTCATTTCACTAACACCTAAATTAATATATTCATTCAAATTAAATACCGAAAGTCAATCCATAAAATCATTGTGTATATATTGGATATAAAAAAAATACGCATCATTTTTTGTAATATTGAAAAAATTAGAATGTATGAAATTTTAAAACTGAATTACATAAAAAATTATGCTTCAAATATATTTTTTTATGTCCTATAAACCTAGAAGTGATATTTCAAGGGATTTCATAGTCCATTTATTGTGGTTTATTTATGATTACATTATATAGAATTTATTTAATTAAGAAATCAAAAATCTATACAGGATAACCCATAAATGATATATAATTGTTCTGCTGAATCATTTTCAATTTAACCACGTTGATAAATGTATTATTAATATATTTAGTTACACCAGTATATTTTGTTGTTATATAGGAGTGATTTGTAAACTAATTCCAAAATCTATTATATGATCAGCAAAATTTTGTCTTATGTAGTTTCCATATCGATTTAATTATATTATCTTAATGTTATTTTGTTTATTATATATTTATATTTCTGTAAAACCATGATCCTTCTACATGTTTTTTATCTTTATTTTTGTTTTATTGTAAATTTTATCATTCTAATCATCTGTTGAATGTTTCTATGGGGCGTTTGAGAAGATCCTAGAGTAGTTCGGTGGTCAGTGGCATGAGGCTAATTTTTTTTACTCATAGCTATGGTGCATTGGTAGTGCATTGATACTATTTACTATGAACCCCTAACGTGTAAGGAAAATGACCAACAAATTTTTTTATCGAACCCTATAAATTATTATTACAATACATGAATAAAATCCATAGAAAACTTAGAGGCTAAATACATGGATGAAATATATATTTCCAAACCATATGAGCTAACTATGTGAGGGAAAGTTTCATGGATAGTGAGACCGCCATTGTTGATGCAGGGTTTGACAAACCATGTGGACCAACAATGATACCTATTTAAAATTGGAAAATTACCAATTATTCCTTAATGAATTAAATAACTAAACAACTTTTTTGTCCCATTTTTTCTAGCATCTCAACACACACATGAACTCCTCCTCCCTCTTCCTTATTCTAGAAAATTTTTCCTAGAACATCCTCATAATCAAGTTTCATAATTTATGTTAGTAAGATTGTGGTAAATCTATTATTCTGTTCTCTTCTGTTATTTTTTTATTTCACTATAAAGTGATATCACATTGTTATTTCGAATTTAATTAGTTTTTTCAAATTAATACATTATTAGACAAATTTTTTTTTACTAAATGAGTTAACATATATAAATATAGGTTTGGTGATTTACTATTATCCCTAAAAAGTATCAATAATTCATCTTCTGTGTGATGTGCGGTCACAACAAAAAATAATGAACTTTATCTAAATTTTTGAAATATGTGTCATTTGATATTCAATATTTAAATTGAGTTTCTCCAGGTTTTATAAGTATTCCATTAGTGATTAAACTGAAACTTTATATACCCATTTTGTGTTCGTGAATTGGATAAATTTTTGGGTAACTAAAGGGGTTACCTTTGTGGTGATAGTGAATGTGTAATTAACTATAAATGAATGATTTGGTATACCTAGATAATGATATATAATCCATGGTATGTACTGTTACATGATTATTATTTAACTTAAATTTTATGTTATTGTTGATTTATTATCTATGTACTAGATTTTTTATGAATTGTTGGGAATTACTTAGGCAATTCCTAGATGGATTCAGATCGATGACACCTTTTTGAAATGCCTTAGAGAATCCCACATGGATTATTGTTCATAAATTGGTTGGAATGCCTTAGAGAAAACCCTATTGGGTTTGTGATGGAATTTATTTGGATTTATGTTGGTAAATTCCCCTTGAATTCTAAATAATGACACTTGTTTGGATTTCTTTTGGAAATTACCCTCATAATCATGATGATTAGTAGATTGGACTGACATGGGGAGATCCTCCTTAGATTTATGATAACCCAATATTTTTTTAAATGGATTATATCCATGGATTAATTTGATTCATATGAGTCACTAGGGATAGAGGCATCTGTCATAGGTTTAAAAAGTTATGGTCGATTCAGGGTGTCTCATTGGAAACCCAAGATCAACATCTTTTATTTATTACAAATTACATCATTTATTAATCACATTATCCTAAAAATATTATATATACTATATATTTTTACAAACAATATTGGTTATGGACTACTGAGTCATAATCACACCCTACATGGGTCACTTTTTGGTTCCCTTGAAGGCTTCATGGATATAGTTTTGGATATGTTAATCCAACCTTTGACTAATGATTTATTTGGGTTGTGAGGATGGAGAACGTGATATTTGAATCGTTCTAGGACTAAAAACTAATTTTGGAGGATTTATTAGTTTTTACAATTATTAGTTTAAGAATTTTTAGGATTATAATTGTTTATTATTGTGTGACTAGTTGACATGTATATAATTAATCCTTTTTATATCACATATTGTGGGTTTTTAGTATCTAAATTATGAAGTTTATTTAAAAATTTATTTATATGTATGTAGTTTTGATTATTTCTAATATTATTATACTTATATTAGAGGGTATAATATCATAATATTATAGAATTAGATCCTCACATCTAGTTACCAACCTTTATCTTATTGGGAGGAATTCCTGAGGACATGTGGTTCTATAAAAAAATACTCAAATTAGTGATATTTATATTATAAATGATATATAGTGGTATCCAATCTCTTTCCTTTTCTTACAATTAAATAAAATTAAATACGAGATAAGGAATTTTTGGGTTATTTTATGAATAACATACCTAGTAGTAACTATATCATATATACACGAAAGGATTGTTTACCATGAATGGGATTGATTTTTTTTACTACTGATCTATTTCACCTTGTGTGATACGCATGAGTACAAGGTTATTGATTTATGAAATTTTTTCTATTTGACAGAATGAAAGGATAGATTTTTTTCATACATCATTTAATCCACATAGTATTTTAGTGTCACATTTATGATTTCCTATGATTTTTACATGGAATTTTTAAATGGAACGTTATTTAAAGTGCCAATAATAATTTGTATAGTGTTTTTCCATATAAGTTGACCTTTTCATCTTACGTAACTTATTTTTGAAATATTTAAAATTAGTATTACATGATCTATTTTCATGATTATTATGTTTATTTTGCTAAATAATTTACCAATTACATCTTATAAATCCCTTTCTTCTATAACTTGAAATTTACATTTCATTTAACTGATCTCCATTTAGAAAGAAGTTCTGGTTAATGTAAAATCAAAAATTGTGATTACATGGATCATATAGATTTGATATTGAGTTATTTTGTATATTTTGTTGGTCCTATGTATTGGTTGATTGGGCTAGTGAATGAACATGATTTTTTAGTTTCTTATGATTTCATATTTGTGGAATATTGGGGTGTTATGATTGTTATCACTTTACTTAAACTATGATACCATGAAATTTTTTATTAACATATATTGAGGCATGTGTTTAGAATCATAGATGAATACCTCAATGAAAATCTTTGGTTGAGATCTAGTTGGGTGAAAATAAGTATTCCCTAGAGGCTATTTATAACACCCCAAGCACTTAGAAATAAATTTAATATTATACAAACAACACTGAGTTTCCATGAGGTAAAATATTATTATTACAATTATTTAAACAAGATTGTTATAAACGAGCTATTAAAAATAGTAATATTAAGAGTAATAAGTACTACTAAATGTTATTTATAATGGTTTCACAGAAATAACACATATTTATAATGAAATATATAATTTTTGGAAAAATATTTATATGTTAATAAATAAAACATTTTTTTAGGAAATTATTTTTATGTCATTTTGTGAACAATAAAAAAATTAATTTTAGAAACTCTTAGAAATTGAATTTGTTTTAATAAACATACTTTTTGATTTTTAATGTCAAAATTAACATAGGGTGAAGTCTTATTATTTTTCTGAGAAGATTAATTTTTATGAATAATAAAAAATACTACACCATAGTTAAAAAGAGTATTTTTTAATTAAAATAATTATTAAGCATTAAATTAATTTTTAAAATCAAAATAGATCAATTATACCTATATTAATCTAGTAAAAGTATTTGGGATAATTTTTATACTAAAATAATTATTACATATATATTTTTGAGTCATAAATATTTAATTACAATTTTATAGATAATTAAATGATTTAAAAGTTATTTTATTTTAATTAAATGTAATAAAAAATAAATATTGTTTTTTCCCTGCGATTTTAGGATATTTTAATGAACATTTGTTAACTATTTATAGAGTCATAAAATAAGTTAAAAATTTAAAAATTGTATTTCTTGAGGAAATGATAATTTAAATTAAAAATTAAATTTATCAAATTTAGAAAAAAAAATTATAAAATGGAATCTATATTTGAATTCATCAAATTTGGAAATTCCTAGGGTGTGTTTTGTTGATTTTTAGAAAATATTTTATTTTATAGAGAATAGTAAAATAATATAATTTACGATAAATGAAAAATACGATGTTTGGATGATATAAGCCCATAATCTTGAAATAGCTTTAACTATATTAATATATTAGATGATAATTCTCAATCTATTCCTAGTCTTGGGAAAAAATAATAAAAAAATTACTAAAATATTCAGAAATCACCCTTCTCCTCCAGTATAAATACAACCCCTCACAACCCCTTCTCCTCACACCTTCTATGCTTTGATCCTTATCATATTTCAGACCAATACTATTCCCAATACTATCCAAAAAATCTAGGAGATCTTTTTATAACCAAAATACCAAATCAAAGGTTCTATAAGGAGGTTCTCAAATAGGAGTATTCAAGGGGTAAATCAATTTTTTTTTCATCCAATTTCATTATAATTTTCTTTTTGTTTTCTTATTCACTCCCCAACTCCCTAAAAAATTTAATTATTACTAAAATAACATACAAATGTAGTAATTTAATTTCTCCAAAAAATTAATCCATAATCAATCACATTCTCTTCTCCCTTTAGTTCTAAAACTGGAAACGTTTTCCATGAGTTGTTGCGTCATCGCCTTCAAGGATGAGAAGTTTTCATTTTATTTCACCATCTTCAAGTATCTTTAGGAAACCATTATAATGGTTAAAAAAATTGTAAAATTCATATTATATTTTTTTTATGTTCTGTATGTAAAATATTTTCATAATACTTAATAATAATCCACAATGAGTTCATGATGATAAGAAACTACTGTAATAATCCAAACCATTAGCACTATTGTATTATCTAATTATCCATCCTCATACCATATATAAAATGATAAATTTAAAAATTTAAAATTTCTATGTTCATAAATAACATACAATTCTATTTATGGGGAATTATACCCATGTAACATGAACTCCATTACTTATAAACAAGTGATTCATTCATGAAAACCATGAAAATGGAATCTTCTGAAGGATGAAATTAAACTCTATAACACATTAATATTGCTATAAATGAACATAATAAAACAACAATGAATCAAATAAATACATATAAGAGTCGAATTAATTAATTAATTAATTAATTAATTAATTATACTATCTAGAAAAATTTTAACATCCGAAGAACATATTCGAAGATAAAGTATGGGTTTTTTCAACTCACATTCATTTCCTTGAGATATGCCTTACAGGCCACTATTTCTTCTATGTAGTGTATGTTTACTGCACATATGTGTTCCAGATAATTAATATCTATATATTCAAGGTATTCAGTGTACTATTTTATGATTATTAGTTTTATGGAGCATAAGGATCGACTATTTTCAATGTTGTAAGGTCTTCTTCCAAAACATACAATCCCATTTGGGATATACATTCATCCTCAATAAACCATTATAATTATTCATTTAATTTATATAATTATTATCAATTTTTTGTATATGTTCCAAATTTGGGTATTCTGATCAATTCATCTTTCGTTTAAGGCAAATACATGTTATACTATGGTACCCTTCCCAATCCTTCCTAATATGCAAGACCGATTAAAAGGAATACCTCATTTTCTTATCCATTTTCCAGTAAAATAAAGAATATGTTTAAAAAAAATGATTTTCCTAAAATAATAAAATTTTTCACGAAAATTACTTTATTTAATATCTGGTTTTATAAAAACTAATTTTCCAAAATAATAATTCTTTGTATAGTAAAATAAGAGTATTTATCTCAAGAAATCACTTGTGATTTTATATGATTGTTTTCATTGAATTAAATACCCTTGTTGATCTTTATTTGTAGTTGGGATTAATATTTCATGATATAATCTACCATATTTTATTGAATTATTTATGATTAGTTTGAATGTGGATGTGGTATCTGTATGTCATTCAACAAATTACTCCAAATGTTTAGTGATTACGTTTACTGATTGGGGAAATTTACTTCATTTCATACGTTATTTTGAATATGAATGTATATGAGGATTATGTTTCACTCCTTTCATATAAGGTATTTATTGGACATATTAAGTGTTGTGTTGGGGATACTATAGTTCCTCAGTTCATTAGTAAGTCTCACGAGACAAACTAGTTTGGGTATGGGCTAACATCTTACCTAATTATATATCATGTCTTATTTGAAACATTGATGATATGATTATGATGTTCAATATTTTTCATTCTATCATTATGATATTAGTATTTGATATATCATGTGATTATTCCACTATAATAATATAAATGGGTAATATAATTTTCATGTGATTATTTATATCGTATTATTTGTTTAGTTTTTATTCCTTCCATGTTATTCTATTTTTTTAATGAAATGTGTTTTTAGATATTTTCCTTGCCTTATTGATTATTTTTATCTTCATAATAATTAATACCATTAATGAACATCATATCCCACCCCTTTCTTATGTTTATTTTTCACCAGGATGCCATGATTATTCTTATGAATGTCATGCATAAATAATATATAAGAATAAGAGTTTTTCCAAATGAGCCTCTATGATGTATTTAATTTCAAGTTGTAATGTTAATATTATGTACGTATCTTATTTTAAAAAGCTACTGAACTATTTTGTCCTTCGAGATGCTTCTACCTTGATTATATTCCAATGTAATAATGTAAGGAACAAACTCCGAGCAACTGGGGTTGGGGTCCTTATAGTAAGTAACCAAAATAGTTTATTATAAAAAATAGAATCTAGATTTAGAAAACAGAAATATGGATAATATCCAAAAGATATATTTTTAGGAGAATAATAGAATATCTTCATATAATTGTTATAGGGTTTGTATTATGGGGATCTTCCTAGAAATGAATCTCAGTCTTGTTAATACACGTTAATGTGGTTCGTGAATAGAAGTACGCAGGGGTAAAAACTCAGACATGGTATTCTGGGCCTAACACGGGTAACCTTATACATGAAAATGGTCCTTACTGTGCACCTGGTTTGAAACTCTTAGGGTATATGCTTAGGATAATTCACATTTTATTTACAAAACATCATAAAGTATTAAAAAGTAAATATGTCCCCAAAGGCACCATGTTTTATAATTCTTAGAATAACTTGGAATATAATATAAATTATTGTAAAGTATTTCACTAGAATTGCGAGAATACATTATTTTTCATAATGTTCTGATCTAATGTAGTGTATTCCAATTTATAGAAATATTTCCAACCAGAAGGAATCTGAACCACATAAATGCACATAAACCAATTAGTAATAATGATAATTTCATTCAGGGGTTTAGGCCAATTTTACAAATGAAAATACTCTCACAAATTTTCTAATCAAACCAAAAGATAATATCCTGTTCTAATAAGATGGAGAAAGACATTTATAATTAGTATGGATTCAGAAGGGTGAACGAGAAGTAGTAGATATTTGGGAAAATTATTGATAAATGGAAAAAGGGAAAGTAGTAATTTCACACTTTTGATAATTATAGAAAGAGACACCCAAGTACATTATTAAAAGGAATGGGATTCTACTACATGTGTGGAGGGAATGGGAACAATACATTTGAGTGAAAATGAAATAAATACGTTCTAATATACAATTATTTACCATAAATGAGATGGAACACAATGTAAATCAATATCTTCAGCTCCAAAGGAATATTCATTGAATGATGATTTTGGATCATGGTAAAGCCTATGATACCACAACAGATGAAGAGTGGTTATTAATATGATTGTCTCTGGATTCATGAATTATGTTATTTGTGTATTTGGTCAAAAATTATTATGTTATATGAATCATGAGGTATATAAAGAGTATATTGTTGTAAAGTGTAATTAAGGATTTAAGAATGTATGATGGTACCAAGGAAATGTGTCTCAATAGAAAGTTAATATGTTTGGAAGTTACATGGTTGAGGAAAAGAGAACCCTTAATGTTTTCCTGATACAGTGATATAGATTTTGGAATAAATTGATAATTGATTTGGATAATGTAAATTAGATATCACTTATTATCTTGGATCTAAACATTGGAAAATCAACATTGTAGATTTTTATGTCATTTGTTAAGTATAAAACATTTTGTATTTATTGAATATATGAAATTTACTATATTTTACATTGTAAATAAGGAATTATAAATGCATTCAATAATTTTTTCATGTGATTAATGTTATTACCATGCGTCATGAAAATACAATGATAATTCACTCATATTTTGGTTGGTGATTATTTTTATCAAATTCATGTTGACTCATACGTTCATTATGGTTATTCAATTACCTTTTTTTAATGTAATCGATCATGATGTTTTGTAAACATTTAACCATTTATGAAATGGTTAATGTTTATCATTGAATGAATATTTAGAGGTTAATTTATTACTTCACAACTTGTTGCAACCTGTGTTTTGATATGATGTATAGATAGTTCAAGGAGAAATCAAGGGATAAGATTGAGTTTATGATATAGAAATTTATATTTATACTCTTATAGAGAGGAATAATTCCTCAAATCTCGGAAAAGTGTATATATCCAAAGTCTTTTCGAATTATCATAATTGTTTTTATGATATCAATGAACATTTTCATAACTATAGATTATGGTTATGTGATGATAAATTTTATAATGATCATGTCCTCTATAATTTTTCCTAAAAACATTATGGTTATATTTCTCTTTCATTTTTATGATTTCACTTCTTAGTAATATTCTTCTATTCCAAAGCACAATTTTTTGAGTAAACAAAAAATTTACCTTAACCTATTTTTATGCAGATATTTTATTAGCCCTATTTTCGATGTGGGTTTCCCACAAAGGATTTTTAATGTATAAAACCATTACATCAAATTTGAAACCTCAAATTTTTAGGAAGTAATTTATTTTATTATAGGATATTCTAACACTCTAAGGATTTAAAAATTAATTTAATGTATTGCAAGAACCCCTGAGTGTCTATGAAATAACCCTTTGTAATTATAATTATTTAACCAATATAGTTATAACCTAGCTATTAAAAATAATAATATTAATAGTAACAAGTGCTACTAAATGTTATTTATACTGATTTCACATAAATAAAAAATATTTATAACAAAATTTATAATTTTTTGTAAAATATTTATATGTTTAGAAATACTATTTTCTTAACGAGACTAATTTTTTATGTCATTCTCTGAATAATAATAAAATTAATTTTGAAGTAGTTAAAAATTTAATTTAGTGAAAAAAATTATAATTTTGTACTCATTATATCAAAATTAACATAGGTTAAATTTTTATTATTTTTGAATGAAGTTTCATTATTTTGATGAATATTGAGAAATACTGCATTGTAGTTAAAAACTGGGTTATTTAAATAATTATGAAAATATAAGTTAATTTTAAAAATAATTGTAGATCAATTTACTTATATTAATCAAATAAGGATAATTAGGATAATTTATATTTCAATATTATATATATAGACTTATTGAACATTTAAATATTTTTTACGTACATTCTTTCCACACCTATAAGAATAAAATTAAATGAAATTTTTCTACTTTTGGGAATTGAATTTTAAAAAATGGATAAACAATGTTGGGACAAGAAGGATGTTTATTATCTAATTGGGTTAACATAATTTTTTTTGTTGAATAGTCACCTGGACATTTGGAATTTTAAGGTTACCATTATGAATAGTAATAGGCCCATTATGAATAGTAAATTAGCCCAACAAATTGTAAAATCATCCATAAATGTATAAATAAAATATATGAACATCATAAATTAAATTATGTTATAATTAAATCTTAGTATAAGTAAATGAGTATTTTAAAAATTATTAATTTAGTTTTGGGTTTTTTTTTGAGTAATAAAAATTTAAGTAAAATGTTATAATTAATAATTTTATTTAAACGAAAATAAAATTTCATAAATTTTATTGATAAATAAATATTTTTTCCATTATTATTTTAGGATGGATTAATGAGACATTTATTATTATTTTATTGTTTTATAAAATAAATAAAAATTTAAAAAGCTTTATATCTTGAGTAAATGATGATTTTAATTAAAAATTAAATTTCTCACATTTAGATAATTATTTTCGTAAAGGATTATTTTTTTATTCTATATATCAAATGATTATTAAGGTGAAATTTTCTGATTTTTTTAAAATACATGAATGTTTGGTGAATAATAAAATACTATAATTTAAGATAAATGGTAAATACATGATATATTGAGTCATAGGTAATGTATAGATGATCCAATTACATAATCAGGAACTATAATACATTATTTTAAAATATTTTATGACAACTATCAAACTATTCATAGTGTTGAGCCAAAATAATAAACAAATGAATAAATTATTCAAAAAACACCCCTCTCCTCCACTATACATACATCCTCTCACCACCGCTTCTCCTCAAACCATCCAAGCATTAAGACTAGTCAAATTTCAATCTAATCCTCTTTAGAAGCCTCTCCCTATATCTAGGTGCTCTATAACTCATAAAAAGAACAAAACCAAAGTGCCTAAAGGAGGATCTTAAATAGTAGTATTCGAGATGTAAATCCTTTTTTATTTTCGTTTAATTTCTATTCAATTTACTTTTTTCATTTCATATAATCTCCAAATCCCCTCATTGAAATATTATTATTACTTCATTACATTTCCTAAACTGGAATTTTATTACAATAATGGACTAATCCTTTATTAATCCCCTTATCCTCTCCCTTTTATTCTAAAAATGGGAATGATGTTCATGAGGCGTTGTTTCATTTTCTTTCATCATCTTCATGGATGTTCATGAAACCATTTTAATGTATAAAAAAGATTGAAAAATTTCTATTATAATATTTGTATGTTCTAGATTTAACATCTATACATAATAGTAAACAATAAAACAAAATGGATTCACTATGATAAAAAACTGTTTTAAAAATCTAAATGATTATAAATAACGTCTTATGTAATTATTCATATTTATACCATATGAATGATAATATATATAAAAATTTTAATTTTTTTATCTGTATCAATAAAATTTTATTTCCATCTTTGGAGAATTATACCCATGTTTCATGGACTCCCTTACTTATATTCAATTGACCTGACCACAAAAAACCATGAAAAAGAATGCTGGATAATGATGAAATTAAAGAATATAACTGATCAATAAGCCTATAAATTATGTTAATAAAAAAATGAATCAAATATTTATATATGGTATTATAAATTAGTAATGTAGTTGATTTAATTTTATTATCCCAAATATTATGGTCTAGTGAAGAACAAATTCTAACATAAGTTAATGGATTTCTCAATAAACATTCATTTCTATGAGATATGCCTCTCTTGCCAAAATTTATTGTGTGTGGTGTGAGTATAAATAACATTAATGTTCCATATCATGAATCAATTTATCATAATTGTATTCAATGTCTTATTTTATGATCATTAATTTTGTGGGGAATAATGTTCAATTGTTTTCAAAGTTTTAATTTTTTCTTCCCGAACCACTAATTTCATTCGGGATGTTATTTATTCCCCAATAAATTAATTTAATTATTCATTTTATTTATATAATTATTGCAACACCCCAGGATTTCATAGTGTGTAATTTCTTAAAAATAATTCAATAAATTGCACTACACGCAACACCAAGTTCAATCACACCATGACGTACAAAAAAAAGCCATTAAAAGAGGTCATGAATAGTATTAACTACATTTTGAACTTTATATAATCCTTATAATTTTAGAATCCCTATTATGAGTTTCTTAGTCATAATGCAAGAACAGATTCATTTTCAGTATTGCACTTTTATCAACTTTTAATAGTGAAACCTTTTTAAATAAAATATTTTAAACTATCTGAATAAATTGGGACATCAAAAAATTTAAAATGAAACATCCCAAGCTTCCACGGTACGCTTTCCTTTGAATAAAATAGTAGCGTGTGTTGTACGCAACCTTGAGTTTTAACACACGCCACAACCAATCAAACTAGCCGTTATGAATAGTAATAACTAAATTTTGAAATTATATATATTTTATATTTTAAAATGGACTTCATTTTTGGATTCGGAATATCGAATTTAGCCTAAGGTGAAATTCTGGTACTTTTCGGATAACTTTCATATTTTGATGAATAGTGAAAATTACTAAATTTAAATTAAAAACAACTTTTTTAATCAAAATAATTAATAGTGATAAATTGTGAATTTGAGTGGTTTTAAAGTATATTTATAATGTATTTTTACCATTTAATATAATGTTGGCCATTGGACATAATTTTACAATTAAACCGAACATAAACAAGTGTCAATCTTTTGATAGTTATTACCTCTTAAAAACACGCTTTTTGTTTTGACAGCGGGAATTAATTTTAAATTAATTTCTGCCACTTCTGTGTTTTGAATTTAGAAAAATGGATTCCATATTTGGAATCAGGATGTCCAAATTGTGTAAATAGGTAACTTTTATTTTTAGACATTTTGAATAATTACTGTGGTAAATATTTTATTTATCATGGTTAAGGGTAAATCTGGTAAATAAGGGTTAAAAAATAATATTATAATAATACAAAATTACCCTAAAACGTGTCCTAACCTTATTGTTGGACACATACCCGACCATGGTCATCGTTGGGTCGATTTGTGGACCCCTTGGAGCCACTTGTATGTGGTAGGGACACATTATATTAATAAAGTTAAAATAAAAATAAAAATGGCATAAGCTTACATCTTTTAGAAGAGAAATTTTTACATAGGGTTATACATGTTGGATTTTCGATTATAAATATTCATTAGAAAGATAAAAATATTTCCTACATAATTATATTTTATTTATAATTTTTAGACATCAAATAATTTAAATTATTAATGACACAATAATGATGCAATGTTTACCTCATTAATAAATCATTTAAATAAATAAGATTAATACGATTAAAATATTATCTAAAACATGTCCAATTCTTATTGGTTGATGTTATTTAGAATATGAGTCATCTTATCTTCGACCTCAATTATTTTTGGTCCATTATAAACCGAATTTAATTATATTATAAAGTAATACTTTCACTCTTTCCTAAAGAGCCCCTCCTCTCCCTTATAAAAGGAGACCACTTCTACTCATTCCTCACACCTCTCAAGCCACATGGATCGTCCAATATCTGCCCACATAAGCTCCCCACATCCCTCTCCTCCTCCTTGAAGCTTCCCCTTAGGCAGAAATCATTTCAAGAAGTCCTTTGGTTCCAACCAAAGTGAGTTACCTAAATTAAAGGTAACGATTTCTCTTAAATTATTTTCATTTATTTTGCTTCTCCAACCCCCAAACTCTTTTTACTTCCTTTATTTTGTAACAAAAAAAGTATCCTCAATATACTAAGATGTTTTTATAAGAAGGATTCTAACTACACATACACACACCTCCATCTAATGGATGATGAACATAATGTTTCTGTGAATGGAAAACTAACACCTCACGAAACGATGATTGTTCAAATACATCTTACCGCCTCTCATGGTGGCCATTATGATGGAACTGAAATTAAGTGTGATATTAATGATAAATATTTTATATATAAGCTTCTGTAATTCCATTTTATTTCATACCATTATTCGTTTCATGTTGTATATACATACGATAATTTCATTTGAGGAAGTGCGGACTACCGCCCCCTTAAAATGATATGACTCGTTCATACCACACATGGAACGTATAAAGAATGGTGTTAATGAACATAAGTAACATATATAAAATATTATATTATACTGGAATAATAATATACCTATGTATCATTTGGATTCAATTCTTTTAAAATGAAAAATTAAATGGAAGTAGCGTTCGTGCGTACGTACGGACTACCGTCTCCACGAACACGGTGAGATCCATCCTCCATCGTATCCATTCAAGTCTTATTCTCATTTTAGGGTTAAAAATAATGTTAATATCATTCTGATTATGAATAAGATATAATCTATCCATTACAAACATGTCTTACGTAACCAAACAATTAAGAAGAACGAATCGATTATCACCCGAAATGACGATAATACTAAGATATTATTAATAAAGCAATGTTAAAAGATCATATATGATATCA
Organism: Viscum album; assembly: GCA_963277665.1. Classification (NCBI taxonomy): domain Eukaryota; kingdom Viridiplantae; phylum Streptophyta; class Magnoliopsida; order Santalales; family Viscaceae; genus Viscum; species Viscum album. Next base: position 1,840,142,099 of record OY728132.1, on the reverse strand, counting down.
TATTGATGTATATGATTATTGTATGATTTAATAACAATGTTTTAATTATTATACAGGAGGTTAACATACCATCGACTAAGGGAAAGTTCAAGGTAAGGGATTTTTTTATCTCACTTTCAAGTCTGTGAGATTTCCATTGTTCGCCACTAAATTTTTGAAAGTGGTGTATTGTGTACTGACATTTGATATATATTATCATGATTATCTTTATATTCATTTTATTCTGTAAATAATTTGGTGGTTATAAACTTTTGGCCATATGACTCAGTTGATTAACGTGGTAAGGAGTTTCTTATCTCGCTCTTAATTTCGTGAGAATTCCATTGTTCACCACTTAATTATTACATGTGGTGTATGTGTACTTCCCATGATTGTATTCATTGTGTAATATACTTTAATTTTTGGGTATTTACATAGTCATGGTATGATCCTTATTTCATGGTTGTTTGTTTCGTAAGTTACCAAATCGATAAGAAAATTTGAGATTTCAATTTCCACTCATTCGGCTTTACGCATATTTCATTGATTATATTACTCCAAGATTATGTGTGGAATCACTATTTGTTTGATTATGTCATAATTTCCACTCCCCTTACTGTGGATATACTTTTGATACACATAATAACTCCATTGATAATTCTCAAGTCATTAATATGAATTTGATAAGAGTAATTTTAACTCTTTCACCATTTGTTGAGTTAAACATCCAATTCGTTGGTGTTGTTTTTACAAGAATATGTGTGAATATCCTTTGATTGTTTTACACTGAACATTCAATCATATTTAGTGTATTTATATTTTTTCATACATAATTATGTCGTTGATTTATCCTTAACCTAAGGATACGGCCTTTATGAGAGATTTCATCTCAATTTACATTCAACTGAGACTTCTTTGTTGATATACACCAAATCACTTTTATGTGGTGTATATAATGTACGTTGACATATTATATCATGAATCCCTTTATTCTCATGATATTACAAATTTTTGATTACCTCAAATATTTTTATTCAAGTGTCTCTCTTTTGGTTAGAATCTCTAACCAAAATACCATTTTAAAATGTTTTAAAGACTTATTCTTCTATATCTTGCTCATTAATGCCCATGTTTTAAAAATAGTTTTAAGGATTTATTTATATGGACATTAAAGTTTTAAAATTAAAACTCCTTTTAAAAGTTTCAAAGTGGTATGGGACACTTTGATTCAAAAAAATCTATTTTTAAATGGATTCTTGACAAATAGTGTGACTTTTAAATGATTTCAAGAAAAGGGGGATATTTCCCTCAAATAGTTTTGATGATTATTTTCATCTATGTCAAAATCCTTCATTATTCATGATTAAGGTTAATGTGATACAATACAATCTTTCATATTGTATCAAATGAGTTATGTTTGACTGTGGATGTTCTATTTTTATACCATTCATGGTTTGTGGTTAATGTATTGACATTTCGTGTGCTAGTTTTAATACGAATGTTTATTTTATGTTTAAACCTATTCATATGAGGAATGCATTGGACATAATAAGTGACGGGTGGAGCCCACTATAGCTCCTCGATGCATCGGTAGGTCTCATGAGACAAACTAGTGTCTTGGCACAAGGCCTTGGAAAAATCTTATTTGTAGTCTTGGCACGAGGCCTTGGCTATGTGGTTATGATAGTCTGGCATTATGCATTCCATCATTATGAAAGTGGTTATTGATATTGCATGTGATCATTCGACTAGTAGAATATCCATGTGAGTAAGTAAATGGAATTATTTCATTTTACCTTTTCCATTTTATGCTGAAGTTCAAGTTTAAAAGGCTTTTTTTAGTTATAAATTGCCTTACGTGTTTATGCTTATTTATGAAAGCTTCTACTATAATGTTATCCTTACTGAGCATCTGAGCTCACCCCTTTCAATGTTTTATTTTTCCCAGGATTATGAAGAAGTAATTTATGAATGACCTGCAGGGATAGTATGAGGGGATATGAAGACAAGATGTTTTTTTTATGATGTAATGTAAAACTTATGGATGTATCTAGTGTTTCCCAGGATACTAAACCAATCGGTCTTTCGAGATTTGATCTTTCTTGTGATCATGCCAATGTTATGTAATAATGTACAGACTCTGGGTAACTTGGGTCGGGGCGTTACAGTTGGTATCAGAGGAAGTTTAGTAAAAACCTTGGTAGCTAGATTTAGATAAACTCTGATTAGAGCACGTAGACCTAAGATGAACTTTGAGGATTAGTATAAAAGAACTTCCGAGAATTTTGGTATTGTAGTGATTTTGTGAGTTTTCCGAGAAATACATCCATGTCTGGATACGAGCAGGTAGAGGCGGCTCTGGCACAGATGTACCTAGGGGTAAAACCCGAAAACACCGCTTTGAGCTAGACTCGAACGAGAACTGGTGCACGACAACGGGCCTTGCTGCACTCTTGGTTACGACAGTCCCAGGGGATATGCATAGGATAATTTACATTTTATTTACAAACCGATTTAAGTAATATATACATAAGATGAGAGTAAATGACCTTGGTTAATCCTAATATGTTTCAAATTGAGAATATGGTGACATTTTAATCTCTAAATGATTTTACGACTACTATTACTCACACAATGCTTTCTGGTTTTAGTCAATGGCTGGATTCCAAGGAAGTCATAGTGACTTTGAGAATGATGTACAAGGTGGGAACGGTGGTGGCGATGAGCAACAAAATGGAATGTTGATAGGCGTAAAAGATATCGTCTTTATGCCAAATTAGTTTTCCAAAAATATGATCAACAACATATATATTAACCAACTCCCAGACTCAACAAGGAAGAGAAAGGTGATGAATGATAAGATCTCCAACAATGGAGGCCATGGAGAAAAGAAACCTCAATTTTCATCATGCAGGAAATGTGGAAAGAGACACCCCGGAAAGTGTCTCAATGGGACAACGAAATGTTTTACGTGCGGGAAGGAATGACATAAAGTGAAGAATTGCCGAAGAAAAATGAATAGTACTATGGAAGAAGATAAAAATGGTCCCAAGAGTCCATTTACAGTCATTTGCCGTAAATGTAGGGGACCTGGCCATTACCCGAGTGAATGTCCTATTCTATAGGATATTTTCTTGGTCAAAGAAGAAGCTATGTGGAAATAAATGGTTGGAGAAAAATTTAAAAAGTATTAGCACTCCTTGTTGATGGGTTTACTTTGAAATAATTTTCTCTTGTATTTGTAACCCCGCAGTTTTCCATGTGAGAATGATATTTGAGGAAGAATTGTCTCTTCTCTTGTGGATATAGGTATAAATAACCATTTGGTTTTATATGATCATTGGGGTTTGAGAAAATGATAAGTTATTATAATTTGGGATGAAAATGCAATGTATGATATAACATTTGTGGTTAAATTATGTTATTTTGAGGAATTTATCTCATTTTGGTAATATTATAAAATATAGTTTTTGAAAAACGACAACACGTAGACCGTGTGACAACCCATCGCGTCGGACAAAGCTGTGGGAATTGAACCCAAAACCAAAGTGCGATTGGGATTTATCGCCTACCACAGGACTACGTGAAGTCCCTGGTTAGTGTGACTATTTTTTTGTTAAATGATTTTATTGATCAATAATAAGATGATTTGGGTTCTTATGTCTTATCAAATGAATACCCTTGGTATAGGAAAATGATTTGGTGATTAAGTGATAAATGTTATTTTGGAAGATGTTCGTTTTGTTAAGAACACTATATGCCCAAGGAAAATAGAATACAATGAGGTTTCATTTGTAGAGTAATGGTGGATTTTTATCTACGTTTTTGTTGTTGATTTATAGTGATTTGGGTTATTTATGTTAATGATTAACCTATAACAGAGAATATGTGATGATGTTAATTAATTTTAAGTATGTGACTTTAAGAGTATTTGATGTCATTTGGAGATACAATGTAACATGGGAGACTACATAATCAAATTCTTCTATGTTTTGGGTTTCAATATTAGTTTGGATTATATTAAAGGATTGTAAGGAAAATTCGTTATTGAATGGTATCTATTTAACTTTGGGGTATTGTTGGTTTAATTTTAGAAATTAAGATTAGTGCATATTTATCTCAATGAATATCCTTTTGGGGGATCATTAGATCATTCACTAACCATTTTGGTTTTGATTAATCTTAAAAGACAATGTAAATATATGGTTTATCCTACATGGATCATGTGATTCTATAGAAGTTTATTCTAGTTCTTCCAGTGTGACCAAGTCTTCTTGAATACTCATCGTTTAAAAAAAATTGAGTTAGTGGTGGAAATTTATTAAAGAATGAAAATCTACTTAAAATTTAAGTATATCTCATAATGTTCTTAGTCAATATCATAAATGAATTCCTCTTCCTTATGTAATGTATCTTTAAAAAAAATGTTGTCCTAGATGGTACATTAAATCATCACTAATTTATGGCTTTGGGATTGTTGGCCTTTTCATAGCCATGTTCTCTACAACTCTCCATCAGATAATTGATGGTTAGATTTCTCTTCCATATCCATATTTTCTTACATGGAACCCTAGTATGTGTTATTTTCGGTATTCTTCATACTTTCCACTCTTTATTTTAAATAGAGACCTCATTAATTCATTTTTCGATGTGGGATTTCAACTACGATATTTTGAAACGTCAAAAATGAGTTATCCCAATACCCTATGTTTTCTTGGACCGATGGTATTTCAAATCATCATAGATTGATGAGTTTAAGGACCTCAATTTTATACTTGTTTGTGATTGATGACCTCAATCACTACCTATAAATATTTACGTTTTTCCTCCAAATATATGTCTCTAATTGCCACCAATGTTCTCCTAATCGAGATCATAATTTGGTGGTGACCCTTTCATTTCACTTTTCCTTATATTAAGACTAAATTTTAGTAACCCAATTTCCGATGTGGGTTTTCCCACAAATATATTTTCTACTTTCAACCTTTTATTTTCGAAGAACAATTTCAAATTGCGAGGACGCAATTTATTGAAGGAGGGGAGAATGAAACACCCCAGGATTTCATAGTGTGTTATTTCTTAAAAATAATTCAATAACTTGCACTACACGCAACACCGAGTTCAATCACACCATGACGTACAAAAAAAATCCATTAAAAGAGGTCATGAATAGTATTAACTACATTTTGAACTTTATATAATCCTTATAATTTTAGAATCCCTATTATGAGTTTCTTAGTCATAATGCAAGAACAGATTCATTTTCAGTATTGCACTTTTATCAACTTTTAATAGTGAAACCTTTTTAAATAAAATATTTTAAACTATATGAATAAATTGGGACATCAAAAAATTGAAAATGAAACATCCCAAGCTTCCACGGTACGCTTTCCTTTGAATAAAATAGTAGCGTGTGTTGTACGCAACCTTGAGTTTTAACACACGCCACAACCAATCAAACTAGCCGTTATGAATAGTAATACCTAAATTTTGAAATTATATATATTTTATATTTTAAAATGGACTTCATTTTTGGATTCGGAATATCGAATTTAGCCTAAGGTGAAATTTTGGTACTTTTCGGATAACTTTTATATTTTGATGAATAGTGAAAATTACTAAATTTTAATTAAAAACAACTTTTTTAATCAAAATAATTAATAGTGATAAATTGTTAATTTGAGTGGTTTTAAAGTATATTTAGAATATATTTTTACCATTTAATATAATGTTGGTCATTGGACATAATTTTATAGTTAAACCGAACATAAACAAGTGTCAATCTTTTCATAGTTATTACCTCTTAAAAACACGCTTTTTGTTTTGACAGCGGGAATTAATTTTAAATTAATTTCTGCCACTTCTGTGTTTTGAATTTAGAAAAATGGATTCCATATTTGGAATCAGGATGTCCAAATTGTGTAAATAGGTTACTTTTATTTTTAGACATTTTGAATAATTACTGTGGTAAATATTTTATTTACCATGGTTAAAGGTAAATCCGGTAAATAAGGGTTAAAAAATAATATTATAATAATACAAAATTACCCTAAAACGTATCCTAACCTTATTTGTGGACACATACCCGACCATGGGCATCCTTGGTTCGATTTGGGGACCCCTTGGAGCCACTTGTATGTGGTAGGGACACATTATATTAATAAAGTTAAAATAAAAATAAAAATGGCATAAGCTTACATCTTTTAGAAGAGAAATTTTTACATAGGGTTATACATGTTGGATTTTCGATTATAAATATTCATTAGAAAGATAAAACGATTTCCTACATAATGATATTTTATTTATAATTTTTAGACATCAAATAATTTAAATTATTAATGACACAATAATGATGCAATGTTTACCTCATTAATAAATCATTTAAATAAATAAGATTATAATGATTAAAATATTATCTAAAACCTGTCCAATTATTATTGGTTGATGTTATTTAGAAAAGGAGTCATCTTATCTTCGACCTCAATTATTTTTGGACCATTATAAACCGAATTTAATTATATTATAAAGTAATACTTTCACTCTTTCCTAAAGAGCCCCTCCTCTCCCTTATAAAAAGAGACCACTTCTACTCATTCCTCACACCTCTCAAGCCACTTGGATCGTCCAAACTCTGCCCAAATAAGGTCCCCACATCCCTATCCTCCTCCTTGAAGCATCCCCTTAGGCAGAAAGCATTTCAAGAAGTCCTTTGGTTCCAACCAAAGTGAGTTACCTAAATTAAAGGTAACAATTTCTCTTAAATTATTTTCATTTATTTTGCTTCTCCAACCCCAAACTCTTTTTATTTACTTTATTTAGTAACAACAAAAGTATCCTCAATATACTAAGATGTTTTTATAAGAATTATTCAAACTACACATACACACACCTCCATCTAATGGATGATGAACATAATGTTTCTGTGAATGGAAAACTAACGCCTCACGAAACGATGATTGTTCAAATACATCATACCGCCTCTCATGGTGGCCATTATGATGGCACTGTAATTAAGTGTGATATTAATGATAAATATTTTATATATAAGATTCTGTAATTCCATTTTATTTCATACCATTATTCGTTTCATGTTGTATATACATACGATAATTTCATTTGAGGAAGTGCGGACTACCGCCCCCTTAAAATGATACGACTCGTTCATACCACACATGGAACGTATAAAGAATGGTGTTAATGAACATAAGTAACATATATAAAATATTATATTATACTGGAATAATAATATACCTATGTATCATTTGGATTCAATTCTTTTAAAATGAAAAATTAAATGGAAGTAGCGTTCGTGCGTACGTACGGACTACCGTCTCCACGAACACGGTGAGATCCATCCTCCATCGTATCCATTCAAGTCTTATTCTCATTTTAGGGTTAAAAATAATGTTAATATCATTCTTATTATGAATAAGATATAATCTATCCATTACAAACATGTCTAACATAACCAAACATTTAAGAAGAACGAATCGATTATCACCCGAAATGACGATAATACTAAGATATTATTTATAAAGCAATGTTAAAAGATCATATATGATATCATATTGATGTATATGATTATTGTATAATTTAATAACAATGTTTTAATTATTATACAGGAGGTTAACATACCATCAACTAAGGGAAAGTTCAAGGTAAGGGATTTTCTTATCTCACTTTCAAGTCCGTGAGATTTCCATTGTTCGCCACTAAATTATTGAAAGTGGTGTATTGTGTACTGACATTTTATATATATTATCATGATTATATTTATATTCATTTTATTCTGTAAATCATTTGGTGGTTATAAACTTTTGGCCATACGACTCAGTTGATTAACGTGGTAAGGAGTTTCTTATCTCACTCTTAATTTCGTGAGAATTCCATTGTTCACCACTTAATTATTACATGTGGTGTATGTGTACTGCCCATGATTGTATTCATTGTGTAATATACTTTAATTTATGGGTATTTACATAGTCATGGTATGATCCTTATTTCATGGTTGTTTGTTTCGTAAGTTACCAAATCGGTAAGGGAATTTGAGATTTCAATTTCCACTCATTCGGCTTTACGCATATTTCATTGATTATATTACTCCAAGATTATGTGTGGAATCACTATTCATTTGATTATGTCATAATTTCCACTCCACTTCCTGTGGATATACTTTTGATACACATAATCACTCCATTGATAATTCTCAAGTCATTAATATGAATTTGATAAGAGTAATTTTAACTCCTTCACCATTTGTTGAGTTAAACATCCAATTCGTTGGTGTTGTTTTACAAGAATATGTGTGAATATACTTTGATTGTTTTACACTGAATATTAAATCATATTTAGTGTATTTATATTTTTTCATACATAATTATGTCGTTGAATTATCCTTAACCTAAGGATACGGCCTTTATGAGAGATTTCATCTCAATTTACATTCAACTGAGACTTCTTTGTTGATATACACCAAATCACTTTTATGTGGTGTATATAATGTACTTTGACATAGTATATCCTGAATCCCTTTATTCTCATGATATTACAAATTTTTGATTACCTCAAATATTTGTATTCAAGTGTCTCTCTTTTGGTTAGAATCTCTAACCAAAATACCATTTTAAAATGTTTTAAAGACTTATTCTTCTATATCTTTTTCATTAATGTCCATGTATTAAAAATGGTTTTAAGGATTTATTTATATGGACATTAAAGTTTTAAAATTAAAACTCCTTTTAAAAGTTTCAAAGTGGTATGGGACACTTTGATTCAAAAAAATCTATTTTTAAATGGCTTCTTGACAAATAGTGTGACTTTTAAATGATTTCAAGAAAAGGGGGATATTTCCCTCAAATAGTTTTGATGATTATTTTCATCTATGTCAACATCCTTCATTATTCATGATTGAGGTTAATGTGATACAATAAAATCTTCCATATTGTATCAAATGAGTTATGTTTGACTGTGGATGTTCTATTTTTATACCATTCATGGTTTGTGGTTAAAGTATTGAAATTTCGTGTGCTAGTTTTAATACGAATGTTTATTTTATATTTAAACCTATTCATATGAGGAATGAATTGGACTTAATAAGTGACGGGTGGAGCCCACTATAGCTCCTCGATGCATCGGTAGGTCTCATGAGACAAACTAGTGTCTTGGCACAAGGCCTTGGCAAAATCTTATTTGTAGTCTTGGCACGAGGCCTTGGCTATGTGGTTATGATAGTCTGGCATTATGCATTCCATCATTATGAAAGTGGTTATTGATATTGCATGTGATCATTCGACTAGTAGAATATCCATATGAGTAAGTAAATGGCATTATTTCATCATACCTTTTCCATTTTATGCTGAAGTTCAAGTTTAAAAGGCTTTTGTTTTAGTTATAAAATGCCTTAAGTGTTTATTATTATTTATGAAAGATTCTGCTATAATGTTATCCTTACTGAGCATCTGATATCACCCCTTTCAATGTTTTATTTTTCCCAGGATTATAAAGAAGTAATTTATGAATGACCTGGAGGGATAGTATGAGGGGATATGAAGACAAGATGTTTTTTTTATGATGTAATGTAAAACTTATGGATGTATCTAGTGTTTCCAAGGCTACTAAACCAATCGGTCTTTCGAGATTTGATCTTTCTTGTGATCATGCCAATGTTATGTAATAATGCACCAACTCTGGGTAACTAGGGTCGGGGCGTTACAATTATTCTAGTTTATGAATATATATTCCAAAAATCATTTTTTCTAATCATTTCATATTTCTTTTTTGGGAAATCCATGTTTTTCAAATGTCCCATCTTAATCCTTCTTGATACCCAAGCCAGATTAAAAGGAATGTATAACTTTTTGCCCATTTTAAGTACAATATATAATATATTTTATTAAACTATTATTTTTATAAATTTTTTTCTTGAAAATTTATCTTTTTTCATTTATTGGTTTTTACATGGTTTTGTCCAATATAACTCTTCTTTCCAAAGTAAAAAATAGTATTTCTTCTAAGAATTCATTGATTATTTTATAAGAGTATTTTCATATATTTTAACACCCTTTTTAATTACTATTTTTAATTGGGATTAAGATTTTATGATATCATCTACCTTTTTTTATTGAATTTTTTATTATTAGTTTGATTAAGGATGTGTTATCTTGACACTGTTATCCATATTACTTTGAATGTTTAGTGATTATCTTTACTAAAGTGGGATGTTATTTAAATTTAATATGTTAGATTCAATATGAATGTATATGTTTATAATGTTTCAAACCATTCATATAAAAAATGAATTAGGCTTAGTAAGTGGGGGGTAATATATCACCTAGTTGCATTGATAGGTCTCATGGGACAAACTAGTTTGGGTATGGGCTAACATCTTACCAGATTATGTATGATGTCTTGGACGATGACTTTATAATATGTTTATGATGACCTCATTATGAATTACCTCATTATAAGATTAGTGTTTGATATTACATGTAATTATTAGACATATATAATATCCCTGGTTAAGTATCATTTTCATGTGATTATTTTTATGGTATTATTTGTTCAGTTTGTATCCCTACCATATTATGATAATTTTATTTTGTTTTAATATAAAGGGTTTTTTATCATTCATCTTTCCATATGGTAATTTTTAGATTCCACTAAATTCATACCTTTAATGAACATTAGAGGTCATCCCTTTCTAATATATATATTTTTCCAAGATGGTAAGATAAAATCTATGAATGGAATGAAAAGATAATCTAGAATAATAAATGTGTTTCCTAATGAGTCTCTATGATTTATTTAATTTCATGTTATAATGTTGAAATTATCTATGTATTTTGTTTTACAAATATACTAAATTATTCATCCCATCAGGATGGGTATTACTTTTTTATATTCCAATGTCATAAATAAATGAAATGACTCTAGGATATTGTAGTTTGGATCCTTATAATATGAGGCTAGATCCTCCTATAGTGGCAGTTTTTGGTATGAATGATCTACTAAGAGTGAACCTGTTTTATGTAGGGCTAGAAATTAAAAGAGAGAATCAATGTTTTCTACCAACTATGTTGGAACTTATTTAGGATTTTATGTTCCAAAAACCACTATTATTTATATTGTATTTCGGTCCTTATGAATTGGAGTACTAGATTGAGTATATTTAGGAAAATTTTGACCACCTAAGGATGTATTAATAGAGGTGATAAAAATTGAATGTTTTTATGATTCACAGGTCTGTGAAAAAATGGTGTGAAATTTTAGAACTAGATTATTAGTACTTTAGATTGTCCAATAAGTTCTTCAAGATCAATTTCATGGACCTATTCTTCTTAGAGACATTGAGAGATAAAATCTTCATGGAGATTAATCATCTATCACTAGGGATTATGTTGGTCATATATTATTCCGATCATTTTACTAACTAATATATATTCCTTATTATGCTATTGGGAGTTGATTTACCCTAAGAAAGATATTTTGAGGATGATCTATGTTAGTATATTTAATTCTATTTGAACATTTTATTAGATTCCTCATTTTTTGACGTGGCGAACCAAGTTTCTATTTAAAAGGGAAATATGATTGAATGTAGGGGATCATGAAATGTGGATTCTTATAGAGTCATAGTGGATATTATTCAATAAATAAAAAGTATTATTTTGATATTTAAGGATAGAGAAGTTGTTTGAAGATAATACTAGGTGGTGAATCATATTTTCCTCTATAAGATAGAAGTGTGGTGTTATTCCCAAGCATGGAAGGACCATTGACTATCATTTTCACCATTTCCATTCTCCATTAATGTGTATAGATTTTTGAATGAACGGGGAATCAATAGTGTTTGTGAAAAATTGATTAGAGGATAACTTGAAATTGGGATATGAGAACATGTATGGATATAGAGTAATATTAATTACACTGTGGTTTCCAGAAATCTCTAATTCCACAATTAGTACATGTTTAAGTGTTGGTCATAGTTCATATGGTCCTGAGTAGAAGCACCTATACAATAGTGTGGCTTAAGTATATTAGGAACAGGTTGAGTACCATGAAATATTCTAACTTCAGGTGGTTTTACATACTTATACATGCCAGTATATGAAACAATCAATTGTTAGAAGTAAAATCTCAGAAGCTTTAATGTTTTCATTTACTTAATCTGATGCATCACCATCAAAATATTTTCTTTATAAATAGATTACGAAGGGTTTGTGATTAGAAATAGAGTATCAATATGGTGTGACTTCCACGGAAAAACTACTGGGAGGTCATTGAAGGGGAATAATATTGTGCATTGGGTGTGTGGTTGAGGTTGGAGGATACAGAATCATCTAATAACTCTTTTAGATGGAGGTGAATAGTTTTGATATTATTCAAAACATGAACTGGATGGTATGGTATCAAAATTGAAACACCATTTACTATTTATATGTGTGCTTTCATCACTAGAGGGTGGAAAAAATGTCCATGTTAGAGAATGATATATCCTAGAAGGTCATGTAGTTTCTGACCATCCACTATTGGGAATGATTAGAGATCTTGACTCTAGTATAGAGTTAGATGCCAAATAGTTTCAACAAATTTTTTTAATTTCATGGTCGATTATTTAAATGACGTGTTTCATAAATATATCTCAGGACGACCTCTTAATAGGGAAATGGATTTTTCCATCGAATTTTCTCTGGGGGTATATCTTATTTTCATTCCAAACTATTGGATAGATTCCATGGATATACGAGAGTTTATGGATCATTTAATGGATCCCAGGTGTGTAGGTTTCATTCGGCTGGGAAATTAATCTTATGGTTTTTCTGTCTTGTTTTACAATAATGAAGATGGTTCTTTAAGACTATGAATTGACTATCAAAATCTAAATTGGATGACAGTTAAGAACATGGGACAACCCTATTTTCTCGATAATGTGAATGATTATCTTTGATAAATATGTGTCATCCATACAATGAATTTAAGGCCAGGTTATCATCTTCCATGTGTGTGTGTCCATGAAACAAAACACATATTGGTTTGATGATAATGTATAATCAATGAAAGTATGTCAACTTTTTTTAGTCTAACAAATGTATCATCAGTGTTCATGGATCTGGTGAATTGGGTTTACCACATGTATTTGGATACATTCATAGTCATATACATGTATGATATCATAATTCACTAGAAGTCAACGTAGGAGAAAAACATCAACCTATAGATCAAGTATATATCACTTTCATAGTTCCAATTTTGGCTAAGCTCTCTATGTTTCAATTTTAGGATTGACTACATTTACTTTTTGGTTCATGTTATTATTGAGATTAGTGTATCTATCAACCCTGAGTACATTATTTGTTTTTTATGCTTATTATTGAATATTCATTTGATAATTAACAAATTTTGTGAAAATTATGAGTTGTTTGATCAGAAATGAGAAATGTATGTATAGATGGATGCTTATGATTGCACCATTCATGAGTTTTAAGGAATGTTTGTAACACCCCAGGATTTCAGAGTGTGTTATTTCTTAAAAATAATTCAATAACTTGCACTACACGGAACACCGAGTTCAATCACACCATTAAAAGAGTTCATGAATAGTATTAACTACGTTTTGAACTTTATATAATCCTTATAATTTTAGAATCCATATTATGAGTTTCTTAGTCATAATGCAAGAACAGATTCATTTTCAGTATTGCACTTTTATCAACTTTTGATAGTGAAACCTTTTTAAATACAATATTTTAAACTTTTTGACTAAATGGAGACATCAAAAAAGTTAAAATGAAACATCCCAAGCTTCCACGGTACGCTTTCCTTTGAATAAAATAGTAGCGTGTGTTGTACGCAACTTCGAGTTCTAACACACCGTAACCAATCAAACTAGCTGTTATGAATAGTAATACCTACTTTTTGAAGTTATATATATTTTATATTTTAAAATGGACTTCATTTTTGGATTCGGAATATCAAATTTAGCCTAAGTTGAAATTTTGGTACTTTTCGGATAACTTTCATATTTTGATGAATAGTGAAAATTACTAAATTTTAATTAAAAACAACTTTTTTAATCAAAATAATTAATAGTAATAAATTATGAATTTGAGTGGTTTTAAAGTATATTTAGAATATATTTTTACTATTTAATATAATGTTGGTCATTGGACATAATTTTACAATTAAACCGAACAAAAACAAGTGTCAATCTTTTGATAGTTATTACCTCTTAAAAACACGCTTTTTGTTTCGACAGCGGGAATTAATTTTAAATTAATTTCTGCCACTTCTGTGTTTTGAATTTATAAAAATGGATTCCATATTTGGAATCAGGATGTCCAAATTGTGTAAATAGGTAACTTTTATTTTTAGACTTTTTGAATAATTACTGCGGTAAATATTTTATTTACCATGGTTAAGGGTAAATCCGGTAAATAAGGGTTAAAAAATAATATTATAATAATACTAAATTACCCTAAAACGTGTTTTAACCCTATTGGTTGATACATGGTCTACCATGGGCATCTTTGGGTCTATTTTGGGACCCCATGGATCCACTTGTAAGTGATAATGACACTTTATTTTAATTAAGTTAAAATGAATACAAAAATGACACAAGTTTACATCTTTTAGAAGAACAATTTTTACATAGGGTTATATATGTTGGATTTTAGATTATAAATATTCATTAGAAAGATAAAACGATTTCCTACATAATGATATTTTATTTGTAATTTTTAGACATTAAATAATTTATTTTATTTATGACACAATGATGATGCAGTAATTACTATAATAGTGAAAATTTAAAATAATTGATATTATAAATACCCAAATAAATATAATATGAAACTTTTAATGAATTAAAATAATTTTCTAGGATAATATGATATATTAGTATTGATGTAATTGACTTTGTTCGAAGTAATAAATCTGTTATGAGTTTCAAAAAAATCAACTATTGAATAGTGTCAAAATTGACATAAAAGAGTTTTTAAAACAAATATTATATTATTAATTGATATTAAATTCCTAAAAATCTAAGGTTCGGCCAAGAGACTTATATCATGATAGGTTTATCATTAATGGACCACTTGGGGGGTCTCTTTTATGTATATGGTAAGTTTATTAACCATATTATATAAAAATACCAAGAGACATTGTAAAAGTGAAACTAATTAACGTAGAGTTAATACTTAAAGATAAGGTTAATATAAGTACCCAAACCTGTCTAAATTCTATTGGTTGAGTGTTTTGCGACCTATCCCCACCTTAACCTTTGAATAATCAACTTTGGAGCCTTTAGAAACCGAATATGAATTTATTATAAATTAATATTTCTAGCTTTTCCAAAGGTGCCCCTCACCCCTCTTATAAAAGGGCACTCCTCCTTATCATTTCTTCACACCTTCAAAGCCTTTTGGTTCGGCCAAACTCTGCCCAAATACTCTCCCAACATCCCTCACTACAACCTAGAGGCCTTAGTTTGATCATAAGCCAACCTAAGGAGCCCTTTTGATCAAATCAAAAGGAAGAACCCGAAGAAGAGGTAATGATTTCACCACCCTTTTCTAAGTTCCTTTCTTCTTCCACTTCCTCTTTCTTTGTTCTTACCATTCTAAAATAATAACTCCAGTATCTTACATATACTGTGATGTTATTATAAATATGGTACAACCATATTCAGTATTCTATCCACCCTTTGAATAACATGTCACCATACGTGCGTACGTACGTCTTACCGTCTCCACGTCGTGGTGTAATTGTTATTCAATATAATATTATTTGGATGGGTATAATAATGATGTGTAACTCATGTAAATAATAAATATAACATGTTAATGATTATTTATATATGATATACCATTCATTTATATATTATTTTAATATCAAAAGAATGATATTGTCGCTCGTGCGTACGTACGGACTACCGTCTCCACGAACGCGATGAGATTCATTCTCCATCGTATCCATTCAAGTATAATTATCATTTGATGATTTAAAAATGATGTTTAAGGACTAGATATCATTATGGATATGAATAAAATACAACAACCATGGCTTATGTAACAAAACATATAAAAGAAAATGAGTAAGATAACTCCCGAAACGACGATAATTTTAAGATATTATTAACAAATCAATGTTAAAAGATCATATATGATATCATATTATTATATATGATTCTTGTATAATTTAATAACAACTATTTCACCATTATACAGGAGGTTAACCTACCCCAACCAAGGAAAAGTACAAGGTAAGGGTTATTTCACAATCTCTTCATTATCCGAGGTTGTTTATACGTAATAATCTACTGGGATATCTTTATCATCCACATCCATGTTTCTTAAAAATATATTTCAAAACATTTTTACTATTTACAAGAATATGGGTTAAAGTCATTTATACCCTTGTTTGAATTTTTATAAGAGGTTTATAAAGGAGTCTTTCTGTCGTTTTCAAAACAAGGTCCTTTTAACCTTTTCGACAGAATTGAGGTAAGAATGTTTTTTTAACTTATACGGCGGGTGCGGTTATTTTACGCCGTTATAAAATCTTCAAAGCTTCCCTTACAAGCTTATAAGAATATTTTCAAAGAAAATGTTTTATTTTATATGGATCTTAAATGATTTCAAAATAAAAGGAGATATTTCTTTTAAAAGAATTTTGATTTCATCTATGTCAACATCCTTTGATGGATTTTATGATTATTTGAAGTTGATTTATTATGATACAAAACTTCTATATTGTATTGAAGGTTTTGTGATATGTTTGAATGTGGATGTGCTATTTTTATACCATTCATAGTTTATGGTGAAAGTATTGACATTTCGTATGGTAGTTTTAATACGAATGTTTATGTTATGTTTAAACCTTTTCATATGGGAATGCATTGGACTTAATAAGTGACGGGTTGAGCCCGCTATAGCTCCTCGATGCATCGGTAGGTCTCATGAGACAAAATAGTGTCTTGGCACAAGTCCTTGACAAAATCTTATTTGTAGTCTTGGCACGAGGCCTTGGCTATGTGGTTATGATAGTCTGGCATTATGCATTCCAACATTATGAAAGTGGTTATTGATATTGCATGTGATTATTCGATTAGTAGAATATCCATGTGAACAAGTAAATGGAATTATTTCATTTTACTTTTGCCATACTATGTTGAAGTTCAATTTTAAAAGGTTTTTGTTTTAGTAATTCATTGCCTTAAATGTTTATGCTTATTTTGAATGTTCCGCTATATTGTTATCCTTACCGGGCATTTGAGCTCACCCCTTTTCTATGTTTTATTTTTCCCAGGTAGTGAAGAAGTAATTTATGAATGACTTGCAGGGATATTATGAGGGGTTAATAGTGTGGATATGAAGACTTTGTTGTTGTAGTAGTTTTTCATTTTATGATGTAATGTAAAACTTATGAATATATCTAGTGTTTCCAAGGCTACTAAACCAATCGGTCTTTCGAGATTTGATCTTTCTTGTGATCATGCCAATGTTACGAAGTAATGCACCGACTCTGGGTAGTTGGGGTCGGGGCGTTACAATGTTAACATCAACACCAATACATTACCTATAGAATATTTGTATGGTTTAATATATCTTAATATATTTCTTTTGGAGTAGGTTCAGGGGATGTCCTAATGTTGAGGGGATGAGTAATGGCTTACGGGTCTAGGAAATTGAAACCCCACAAAATCAACTAACCTAATCATGATCTCAAGTTATAAACAATGGTACATTCCTTGAAATTTGGGAGACAATACATGTTAGTGAACGATTAATGTTGTATACTTACCAGAAAATCATAAAATAAATCATCTCACACTATGTCTCAAACTGTTGGCAGAGAGGGTGGGTAAAGTGTCTCTAGTCCTTTTATTTTGAAATAGAGTATACTATTGGAAAAGGAAACATGGATGTAGATAATTTAGTTATGAAGATTCTTGATTAGGTAGTTCCAGTGTTAAATAGTGAGTGATAGTTGATGGCCCTATTTGATTTTATGAATCTATTAGTTCATCAATATCGTGGTCGAGTAACCCTTATGTCATTATCTATTACACATTTTCTTCATAGCATGATAAATAGAAGGAAGTTATCTGATCTAGAGTGTTTGTTCTTATGGTATAAAATATAAAGTGAGGATCCACCACCAAATTGGTTCCTTAATGAGGACAACATCCTTTATGTTCATTCCCCCTTCTTAGTCCCCGGGATATACATGATGAGATGATACCGTATTCCCACGCCTCGAAGTAGGTGGTACACCCATGTCTGACCATGATGTATTGTGAATATGTTCCAATAGTATCGGTGGCTCAGTGTGATGATGTATGTCAAGGGTTTTGTCAGAATGGGATCCACCTATCAACAGGTGATGGTTGAGAACCAACAAAGCACTAGTCTCCTATAGTTATTACCCATTATAGAGTAGAAATGGGACAACATCAATATTGATTTTTTTGATGGGGATTCTGATTAAAACCTAATGTAGCAATGTAGTTTAGGTAAACATGGATAGAATGATAGTGGGATATCAATTTATATCAATCTGAGAGACATTTTTGGGGGATAATTTAGGTAAGACTATATTAAAGAGATAATTTTCTTACATGAGATCCTTTTATATATTGTATCATTATGTGATGTCTATTTTATATGAAATTTCTTGTTTCGTATATATAAAGCTATTGGTATAAATGTTCTTTTGAGCACTACCTATAACCTAAATAATGACTGAATGTCTGTGTAGACAATTATGGTTATATATGTCATACTAAGGGTATTCCTCATAGCTTTTAGTCGTTTTTAGTAGAACATACCTATCTTGATGGATTTATCTAACCATAATAGTTATCAAAAAATTATTCATATGGAACCTTAGGAGGATTTATATAGTAAACTGTATGAATCACCTATGTATTGGTTGGAAGTTGGTTAGGTAGTGATGATATGGCCAAGACTCATATAAGAGTCATCAAAGCATGTCCAACTGATATGAAATATAAGAATACTTCATAGATTATGATGATATTCTATAAGAACCAACATTGTTGGAAACTTGTGTTTAAGGAGGGTGATACGGTTTTATTTTGAGTTTCACCAAGGTTGTCACATCATCAGGTTAAATGGGAGGAAAATCTAGCACCCAGGTTTGTGCTCCCATTTTTGATAATGTAGGGGAGGGTAAAATGATAAATAATCAAGATCTTCATCAGTTTTTTAGTACAATATATTATTTTTTTCATGTTTCTCAGTTGAATTCATACAAAATTGATCTATCTCATTTTTTCATAATTGAAGATGTCAATAATAATGTTTTCACAACCTTTTCGGACTATCAAATTTGCATAATTTATTTTAGTGAGAAGACCCTTTGTGGTAGGTTAGTTCCTATGGTGTGCTAATAGTGGAAATATTGATGTTTCTTAGAGGATACATGGGAGAAAGAGTCAAATATTCTGGATCAGTGGCTATAATTTTTTGATAATGAGTCCAGATAGTTTAGTTAGTTCATCTCTAGGATGAATTGTTATATGTTGGCAAGGGAATTAAATTGCGATCCTTGTGAAGATGAGTTTTTTAGTTTTTGTTTTTTACTTTCCTTTCTTTTATAGTTATCATATATTGAATGTGTCTATGTGGATTTAGGGAACTTTTTGAGTGGTTTGGTGCTCAGAGGAATGCAAGTACAAAAACATGGACTCACTACCTATAGTGCACGACTAACGCATGGTTAGTACTAACCATGATCCCCAACCATTTAGAAAAAATAGACTACCAGACAATTTAAAAAATAGTATACAAGCATAGTGAAAGTCATAAAACACTATATAATATCATAGTGGTGATTCACTTATTTTCCACCCAATTTCCCATTCTATGTGAGATAAGGTTCCTTGGATATTGGCAGATGATTGGTTTGTACACAGCTTTGAATACCATACGGCCAAATCAAGATACCTATTTCAATTTAAAAAATTACTATGTTAGCCTTAATTTATTAAAAATAAAATCCACTTATTTTCCAAAAAAAATTATCCAAAACCCCTCCCTCACACAAACCCAACATCCATCTTCCTTATCTAAATATCTCCCTTTATCCTCCCTAGAATCACATGTTGTTTGTTTTGTTAGTGGGACAATGGTGAATCTATTACTTTATTATCTTATGTTTTTTATTTTTTGTACTATAATGTGAGTTCAAACTATTGTTATATATTTTTAGGGATTCATATTCTTTTCTAATTTAGGTTTTTTGAAAAGGAATTAATTGTTGCTACTCAACATGTAGATATCAATGAACATATTTTTATTGATTTGTTAGAAAACCCTTAAAATAATCACTGTTTTATTATGTGTCTGATATGAGGTCACGCTAGCATACTCTTCCCATGAAATAAAAGTTATATAAATTTATTGTGAATTTATATCATGAAATTGAACCGATACATTTGAAATTAATATAACATTGGTGACAAAACAATATCCTTTACTACCAATGGGGTGAGATTATTTTGGAAAACCATATGGGTAATGAAAGGGGTTGCCTTATGGGTGCCTGCGAATGGGTAATAAATATTTATTGAATGGATTTGGATCCATTAAAAACTCTAAGAATAAGGTTATATTTTGTTCTAAGAGATTTATTGATTATAAATTTCAATTACATTACGATTAATTCTATAATTACATTAATTTGATTAAAAGGTTTCAAATTGCCTGAATAAATCCCCCTTGGATTCTAATTAATGACTTAGATTTTGAATTGTTTGGGGAAATATCCATTTTATTCACGATGATTATTATGTTTGAATAACATGTGAACGCTCATATTGGATTCACGGTGATAGTTTGATTGGAATGACATGGATAAATCCCCCTTATATTTATAATTGGGACAATGTTTTGAATTTAATTAGGGAAGTTCCCCTTGTAATCATGATAATGGATGGGTAGGAATGACATTGGGAGATCCCCCTTGGGTTTATGATGATTCAATGTATATAATGTCATCGAAACACTACATACATATTTTGGGCATAATTTATTTTCTAGGAGAAAGGATATTCAACCTAGAAAAAAGAAACTCTGGTCGATTTAGAGTGTCATCTATGAACTCATGAATCAATGTTGCTTATCCAACAATATTTCTTTTGTTAATTATTATCAATGGTATGAAAATATTACATAGACAAGACCAGATTAAAGATATCATTTATGGTGTTCTGTGGAGTCATACTAAGACCCTTCCCAAGACACTATTTGTAAACTGATAGGAATTCATGGTCGTAATTCATGACATGGTCATGCACCCTATAAATGATTCTTCATTTTTTATATTAGGATAGAGTATGAGAGATTGGGACTAGGCCTCCAATCAGAACCTTTTATACGCGGTTCTTTGTTTTTCCCTTTCATCTTCTTAGGAGTTTGATATTTATAACCTACAGTTATAGTATGATTTAATAATATTTATATAGGACATTTTTTATAGAATGTATTCAGAATAAATTTATTACTTATTTAAATTTTTATTTAATGATTTTCAAGGATATATCTGAATTTAAAATTTTTCATTGATATTTCACAATGATATGGGGTATAGCCTCCCCAATGTACCCCCATAGAAGCCCACTTATTGTTGCCATCCTATGGAGTATAGAGAGTGTAACACCCGAGACATTTATGTTATATAAATCATCAAAGGAATATTTGTCTACACACAACACTTGCTTGGCTTGCTTTACACGAAATCGCGACCTTCCTCGATAGCTTGCGTCGTACGCAATACCGTGTTTCACTAAACAATGATATGCTATTAAAATATTATTAAAACTAGCCATTATGAATAGTAATAACCACTTTTTGAAATTTTATAAATTTTATTTTTAAAAATGGACTTCATTTTTGGATTCAGAAAATCGAAATTAGCCTAGGGTGAAATTTTGGTATTTTTCTGAAAACTTTCAATTTTTGATGAATAGTGAAACCACTAAGTGGTAGTTAAAAAAATGAATTTTTCATAAAACATAATTTTACCGCTTCTGTGAGTGGAATTTCAAAAATCCGAGAGACACGGTTGATGTCAGTAAGTAAAATGTGGTTCAATGAGATGAAAATGATTTTTGGTGAATAGAAACTTTTTATTTTTATTTACCACGGTTAAAAGTAAATAGGGTAATTAAAGGTAGAATGATATTATTATTACCCTAACACATGTCCTAATTCTATTGGATAAGTTTAATTCGACCAAAAACAAACTTAGGAATAAAATATGACCATTTAGGCCCACTTGGATTAGATTATGACATTTATTATTAATTTATTTAAAGAAGGGTTAAAATAGTTAAAATCAAAGTTTAATAAGTAAATAATTTTTAATATAAGGATATAAATAAGATAAATTCGACTATAAATATTAATTAGAAATATAAAACGATTTCTTACATAATGATATTTTATTTGTAATTTTTAGACATTAAATAATTTAATTTATTTTTGACACAAAGATGATGCAGTAATTATCTTATTAATGAAATATTGACATAATTGATGTTATAAACACAACAATAAAATGTAATTTGAGACTTTTTATGAATTCCACTAATATTATAGGTTAATATGACATGTTATTATTGATTTAATTAACTTTTTTCGAACTAATCATTCTGTTATGATTTTCACAAAAATCAATTACTAAATAGTGTCAAAATTGACATAAAATAGTTTTTAAAACAATATTATATTAGTAATTGTTATTTTATTCCTAAAAATCTACGGTTCGGCCAAATTACTTAGATAAGGTTATATATATTAATAATAAACATCTTGGGGTTCGTTTGGCTGCTTATAGTAAGTTTATTAACATTATAGTATAAGAACACAAGAAGACACAGTAAAAGTAAAATTATTTAACATAACGTTAAATCTAAATGATACGGTTAAAATAGGAACCTAAACTTGTCTAAATTCTATTGGATGAGAGTATTTCGACCCATCCCCAACTTATATTCTAAATATATCAATTTGGAGCTATTTAAAACCGAACTGGACTTTATAATAAAATAATATTTTTTGTTTTCCCAAAGGAGCCCCTCTCCTCCCTTATAAAAGGGCACCTCCTCCCCCTCTTCCTCACACCACTTTGAGCCTTAAAGCTCGTCCAACCCCTGCCAATTCCTCCTATCCACTTCCCTAGAGACTTTCTAGAGGTCCTGGTCTTCTTCAAAGACCAATTTTAGTGCCCGAAAAGAAGGTCTCAAAGAAGCACTTCAAAGAACAGGTAATGTCCGTTACCGATTCTTTCATCTTTATTTCTTCTTCTAATTCTTCTTATTTAGTTGTTTTATAAGGAAGTAATAACATCCATATCACTCATATACTTATATGTTATTATAAGTATGAAACAACCCTATTTCACCATCTATCCATCCTATGGAAAAAAAATCACCGTGCGTGCGTACGTACGGAATACCGTCTCCACGCCGTGGTGTAATCTATTTTCCACCACCACCTTACTTGGATGGGTATAATGGTGTAAATAATGACTATATATGAATATTATAAAGTGATACTGATTATGAAATATTATATACACTCCAATACTATTCCACGATCATAGGAACGATATCATCACTCGTGCGTACGTACGGAATACCGTCTCCACGATGTGATGCTAAACGTTCTAAATGATCTTCATTTCATAATGATTATATAAATGAATTTAATGAATGAATATGATATATATTACACTAATACCATTCTGTAAATGAGGTATCTATAACCTAAATATAAGAATAAGAATTTATTCGACAAAACACGCATAAGAACAAAAAGTTATAAACACGTGAATAACAAGTAGAAATGAAATATTACTACTAAGAAGCTAAGAATATGACCATATATGATATCATAAAAATAAGTATGATTCTGGAATAAGTCAATAACAATATTTAAATCATTATATAGGAGGTTCGGACACTTACAAAGCAAAACGGACCGAAGGTAAGGGAAATATCAAAATCACATTTTTATCCGAGATTGTTTATACATTGGTATTTACTGGGGTGTATTTTTTCATCGACATCCATGTTTCCTCAATATGTAATATTATTTCCATCCAACTACAATAGTTTATATCCAGTTTTACCTTTCGGTATGTTTTTAGTAAAAAATATGAAAGGAATCTTTTGTTGTTTTTTCATACGATGTACTTTTTGACTTTTCCGAAAAAAGTACAAAAAGAATGTCTTTTTAACTTATACGACATGAATGGATTTTTAAAACATTATTTCCAAGAATCTTACTTTACAAGTTGTCATGTTTATTTTTAATCAACTTCTCTTAGTTTAGAATTGTATGACATGTTAAGAAAGGAAAAGTGTTTTTGAACTAGAAAGGTTATTTTCCTCAAGAATGGAGTTCAAGTGTTTTATCAAAATTATTTTCCATATAAGATAATATAGGGTTCTCTTTATATCCCTATTATTACATGTATTTGATTATGTTTCGATGGAAATATTTTTATGAATTCCTTTATCTTGTATGAATTGTTTTATGATGTCATTTGTTTTAGAATCCCATTTTTACTACATGGGTTATGCAATGATGTATGATTTATGATTTTGTGGAACACATAAGAATGGTACCATTATGAGATGGGTGGGACCTATATCTCCCTCCAATGCATTGGGTAAAGATTTTATATCTCATGAGATAGACACGGCTAGAATGGTAGGTTATACCGGTTCAGTGAAACAGGACTAAAACGAGGAGTGAACTCGGTTCATAAATGGACTTTGTCCACTAAGATAGTCTTGGCAATGAGTTTTGACTAATAAGAAATGATTTTATATGATTATGTGTGTATGAAACAATGTTTCATGTTTTAAGTTATGATTATTGGGATTACATTTCACTACTATGATTTATCCCATGTTATGAAATTATGATCTCTTTTACAGGTTAAGATTTCCAAAAGTTATGTCCTTATGTATATGATGTGATTGATATTTCTTTTGTTTACCCTTACTGAGCATTTGATCACACCCTTTTGTATGTTTTATTTCCCCTGTTCAAGAAGAAGGTTGTTAAGTAGAATATGCCAAAAAGGGACTCTAGATATGATGAAATAAATGGGAGGAAAAGTAGATGCTTTATGAACCAGTTGTTTATGTTTCCTAGTTTCTAAAGACAATATTCATATACGGCCCTTTATTGGGTTTTTTATATGCCGTAATAAGTTTGCTTCAATTCTGAAGTAATAACAATGTATGTAAAGTATGGGTCGTTATAGTTGGTATCAGAGGAAAGGTATAGTCAACCTTTGGAAAGTAGGTTGTGAAAGCCTTAGTAAGAACCCTAATGATAATTCTAAGCATAGAACACAATCTTAGTGTTTTAGAAATGGCCATGAATAACCTAGGATAAGACCTTATGTGTGAAATATTATTCTTGATTATGTGGTTTTCCTATTATAATTAGTGTTTCTCACACTATTCTTCTTGGTTTTAGTCAATGGATGGAACCCGAAGGAATCGTGTTAATGCGGAATGCGACGGGCAATGCAATGATTGTCCCCCTGAGCAACCAAACGTTATGGGAGCTGGAATGAAAAATCTTGTAGCCATTCTCACACAACTTTCTCAAGTTATAAATCATGAAGGACTTCCAAACGAGCAAAAGAAGGAGAAAAATTCTTTTGAATCCTTCATGAGACAGCATCCACCTTCTTTCAGCGGGTCTACTGATCCATTAGTTGCTGAACAATGGATTAGTACTACTGAAAATATATTTTCAGTTCTTCAATGTTCTGAGCAAGTTAAAGTCATCTTAGCAGTGTATCGTTTGGAATGTGATGCTGATCAATGGTGGAATCTTATTAAGAATACAAGGAAAAGGGATGAAATTGAGTCCATGGAATGGGACGAGTTCAAGAACTTATTTTTCATTAAGTACTTCCCTCGTATTCTCCGAACAAAGATGGAGAAAGAGTTTCTTGAACTGAAGAAAAAGGATGATGAGTCTGTTGGTACCTATGAAGCAAATTTTACAAGACATCCAAGGTACGCTTCTCGTATTATTATCCAACCTGAGAGTAAGATTGATCGATTCTTTAGTGTCTTAAAACCAATTCTTCGAAGTGCCTTAGCCATAAGGGACTTCAATAGCTATGAGGAAATCGTTCGATGTGCTCTCAAAGTTGAGATGGAGATTGGAGTAACCCATTATTCATATGGGTTTGATAAGAAGAGGAAAATAGAATTCAAAGGAAAATCTAAAGAGCTCACTTAAAAGAAGATGATCTTTCCATTATGCTTAATGTGTGGAAAGAAACATGTATGGAGTTTTCTTAAAGGGACAAGTAAATGTTTCAAATGTGGAAAGGAAGGTCATCAGGAATTTGAATGCCGCAATGGTGGGAAGAAGATGTCTAATGATGCAAACAAAGGAAGGGATACATAGAATGAACCTACTACACTTCAATGTTTCAAGTGCAAGGAGATGGGACATTCTTCCAATAAATGCCCAAATCCAAGGGTTGATGATGATAGTCGATGTCAACAAACTCTTAAGGCTAAAGACAAAGGAAAGTCACATGCAATTTCTATCAGCGATGTGGAGTACGATAACGATGTGGTGAAAGGTACACATACCATCCACTCTAAAGTAGCAAATGTTTTATTTGATTCTGGATCCACCCACTCCTTTATTTCTAAAGAATTTTCTAAGGGTATCATCGTATTACCTCAACAATTAGATGTTGAGTTTTCTGTGACAACACCTAATGGAAAAACAGTCGCATCAAAAGTTTATAATTCTTCTTCGATTAAAGTTTTGGGAAAGTGCTTCCTGCAAATCTTGTGATCCTTCCTATAGAGGAATTTGATGTGATTATTGGCATGGATTGGCTTTCTCTACATGGAGCTCATATCAATTGCCAAAAAAGGGAAGTCACATTTCATATTCCAGATGAATCTATGATCGTCTATCGATGCAAGGATGAAAATAACCTTCCAGTGGAAATTTCTTCCATTTTATTGGTATTGATTCCACTAAATTAAGGTTATTTATCTTAAATGGTTGATGAGAAACTCACGATTAAAAATATGCCCATTTTACGGGAGTTTGATGATGTCTTTCCGGAAGAATTACTGGGTCTTCCACCAAACCGTGAAGTTGAGTTTTCAATAGAACTCGTACAGGGTGCTTTGCCTATTTCAAAGACCCCTTATAAAATGGACCCAATTGAGTTGCATGAATTGAAGAATAAAATCCAAGAGAATCATGATAAGGGTTTCATACACCCTAGTGCGTCACCTCGAGGAGCACCTGTTCTGTTTTTTTAATAAGAAAGATGGATCAATGAGACTCTGTATTGATTATCGAGAACTTAACAAGATCACTATCAATAACAAATATCCTCTCCTGCGCATTGATGACATATTTGACCAACTACGCGGAGCTCAATACTTTTACAAGATTTATCTTCGTTGAGGGTATCATCAATTAAGGGTCAAAAGGGAGGATATACTAAAGACAGCTTTTAGTACAAGGTATGGACCCTATGAATTTATAGTGATGCCATTTGGTCTTACTAATGCCCCTGCTATCTTCATGGATCTAATGAATAGAGTCTTTAGAGACTATCTTGATCAGTTTGTGGTAGTCTTTATAGACAATATTCTTTTCTATTCAAAGAGCAAGGAAAAACATGAATATCACCTGAGAATTATATTGAAGACCCTGATAAAGGAGAATCTTTATGCCAAATTTACCAACTGTGAATTTTGGCTTCAAAAAGGTTCATTTTTGGGTCACATAATCTCAAAAGAGGGGATATCTGTGGATCCAGCAAAAACAGAGGTTATCGAAAGATGGTCGAGACCAAAAATAGTAACTGATATCCGATGTTTTCTTGGTTTTCCTGGATATTATCGACATTTTGTGAAAGATTTTTCACAATTATCTAATCCAATCACCGTGTTGACTCGGAAAGGAGTTAAGTTTGTTTGGACGGAGGAATGTGAAGAGAATTTCAAGGAGTTGAAAAGAAGGTTATCCAGTGCACATGTGCTCACACTGCCTTGTAGTGGATAAAGGTTTGTGATCTATAGTGATGCATCCAAGAAGGGATTGGGGTGTGTTCTTATGCAAAATGATATGGTGATAGCTTATGCATCCCGACAGTTGAAAATCTATGAGAAAAATTACCCAACACATGATTTGGAGTTAGCTGCGGTAATCATTGCATTAAAGATTTGGAGGCATTATCATTATGGAGAATGGTGTGACATTTATACTGGTCATAAAAGTTTAAAGTATATTTTCACACAAAAGGAGCTGAATATGGGTCAAAGAAGATGGTTGGAGCTGATTAAGGATTATGACTACTCAATCCATTACCACCATGGGAAAGCAAACAAGGTGGAAGATGCATTAAGTCGACAAGACCATGCCAGTTTATCCATGATGAGGATCACAAAAGATCCAATATTTATGGATTTACAAAGGATGGATCTTTGAATTATAATGGAAGGGGAAAAATCGTATCTTTCTCAAATGAATGTTCAAACATCTATACATGTGAAGATTAAAGAGGCACAGAAAGAAGATGTCGAGTTACAAATGAAGGTGAGAAATGTTCCTGAATTCAACCTTGATTGTGATGGGATAACAAAGTTCAGGAATCAGGTTTGTGTTCCTCCCATCCCCGAATTAAAGAAGCAGCTGCTGGATAAGGCCCATAGTTCTTCATTCTCTATTCATCCTGGAAGCACGAAGATGTATAGGGACCTGAAAGAGTACTTCTGGTGGGATGGTATGAAAAGAGATGTTGCTGAATATGTCTCTCGATGCTTGGTTTGTCAATAAGTTAAAGCTGAGAGATAGATGTCTATGGGGATGTTACAACCATTACCCATACCCGAATGGAAATGGGAAAACATCACTAAGGAATTTGTCACAGGACTTCCTAAAACATCCAAAGGAAATAATGCTATTTGGGTCATAGTTGATCGTCTTACAAAGTATGTACACTTCATTTCTATTAGAGAGGATTTCTCTCTGGATCAGCTTGCCATGATATATGTAAAAGAAGTGGTAATATTTCATGGATTACCACTTTCTATTATATCTGATCGGGATCCGAGATTTACCACGAAGTTCTGGCAAAGTCTTCAGCATACTCTGGATACAGAGTTGAGTTTCAGCACTGCTTATCATCCTCAGACAGACGGTTAGTCTAAGAGAACAATTCAAACTCTAGAAGATATGTTGAGAGCTTGATCTATGGATTTCAAAGGAGGTTGGGATCAACACCTACCTTTGGTGGAATTTTCTTATAATAATATATTTCACTCCAGTATTCAGATGGCTCCTTATGAAGATCTCTATGGAAAGAAATACAGGACTCTAACTTGCTGGGATGAAGTTGGGGAAAGAAAGCTATTAGGACCCGATCTCGTTGATGAAATGGCAGAAAAGGTCAGATCTATTCAACAACACATAAGAGCAGCTCAGAGTTGACAGAAAATTTATGCCGACAACCGAAAAAAGACCTAGAGTTTGAAGTGGGTGATAAAGTGTTCTTACGAATATCTCCCTGGAAGAGGTTCATGAGATTTGGAAAGAAGGGGAAGTTGAGCCCCAGATATATCGGTCCTTTCGAAATACTAGATCATGTTGGGAAGGTAGCTTACCGATTGACAATTCCACCGAATCTCTCTCAAGTTCACGATGTGTTCCATGTATCTCTACTGAGAAAGTACATACCTGATCCTTCACATTTACTCATCTCAGAAGTTGTACCGCTGGAGCAGGATCTTTCTTATGAAGAACAGCCGATAGAGATTCTGGATTGTAGCGAAAAAGTCCTACGAAACAAGAACACTCGATTGGTGAAAGTTTTATGGAGGAACCACCAATTAGAAGAAGCTACATGGGAGCTTGAGGATATGATGAGGGAGAGGTATCCTCATCTGTTTGTTACAAAGTGATGAATTTCGAAGGAGAAATTCATTTTAAGTGGGTAGAATGTAACACCCGAGAATTTTATGTTATATAAATCATCAAAGGAATATTTCTCTACACACAAAACTTTTTTGGCTTACTTTTCACGAAATAACGACCTTCCTCGATAGCTTGCGTCGTACGCAATACCGAGTTTCACTAAACAATGATATGCTATTAAAATATTATTAAAACTAGCCGTTATGAATAGTAATAACCACTTTTTGAAATTTTATTCATTTTATTTTTCAAAATGGACTTCATTTTTGGATTTGGAATATCGAAATTAGCCTAGGGTGAAATTTTGGTATTTTTTTGAAAACATTCAATTTTTGATGAATTGTGAAACCACTAAGTGGAAGTTAAAAAACAGAATTTTTCATGAAACCTAATTTTACCGCTTATGTGAGTGGAATTTCAAAAATCCTAGAGACATGGTTGATGTCAGTAAGTAAAATGTCGTTCAATGAGATGAAAATAATATTTGGTGAATAGTAACTTTTTACTTTTATTTACCACGGTTAAAAGTAAATATGGTAATTAAGGGTAAAAATGATATTATTATTACCCTAACACTTGTCTTAATTCTATTGGATATGTTTAATTCGAGCAAAAACAAACTTCTGAATAAAATATGACCATTTAGGCCCACTTGGATTAGATTAGGACATTTATTATTTATTTATTTGAAGAAGGGTTAAAATAGTTAAAATCAATGTTTAATAAGTAAATAATTTTTAATATAAGGTTATACATAAGATAAATTCGACTATAAATATTCATTAGAAATATAAAAATATTTCCTACATAATGATATTTTATTTGTAATTTTTAGACATTAAATAAGTTAATTTATTTATGACACAATGATGATGCAGTAATTATCTTAAAATGAAATATTGACATAATTGATGTAATAAACACCAAAATAAATGAAATTTGAGACTTTTTATGAATTCCACTACTATTCTAGGTTAATATTACATGTTAGTATTTATTTAATTAACTTTTTTAGAACTAATTATTCTATTATTATTTTCACAAAAATCAATTACTAAATAGTGTCAAAATTGACATAAAATAGTTTTTAAAACAAATATTATATTAGTAATTGTTATTTTATTCGTAAAAATCTAAGGTTCTGCCAAATGACTTAGATAAGGTTATATATATTAATAATAAACAACTTGGGGTTCGTTTGGCTGCTTATAGTATGTTTATTAACCTTATAGTATAAGAACAGAAGAAGACACGGTAAAAGTAAAATTATTTAACTTAATGTTAAATCTAAATGATATGGTTAATATATGAACCTAAACTTGTCTAAATTCTATTGGATGAGAGTATTTAGACCCATCCCCACCTTAGCTTCGAAATATATCAATTTGGAGCTATTTAAAACCGAACTTGACTTTATAATAAAATAATATTTTTAGTTTTCCCAAAGGAGCCCCTCTCCTCCCTTATAAAAGGGAACCTCCTCCCCCTCTTCCTCACACCACATTGAGCCTCAAGCTCAGCCAAACCCTAAAAATTATTCCTCTCCACTTCCCTAGAGACATCATAGAGGTCCTAGTCTTCTTCAAATACCAATTTTAGTGCCCTAAAAGAAGGTCTCAAAGAAGCACTTCAAAGAAGAGGTAATGTCTGTTACCGATTCTTTCATCTTTATTTCTTTTTCCACTTATTCTTCTTTAGTTGTTCTATTATGAAGTAAAAACATCAGTATCACTCATATAATAATATGTTATTATATGTATGAAACAACTCTATTTCGCCATCTATCCATCCTACGGAAAAATAAATCACCGCGTGTGCGTACGTACGGAATACTGTCTCCACGCCGTGGTGTAATCTATTTTCCACCACCACCTTACTTGGATGGGTATAATGGTGTAAATAATGACTATATATGACTATTATAAAGTGATACTGATTCTGAAATAGTATACATACACTCCAATACATTTCCACTCTCATAGGAACAATATCATCACTCGTGCGTACGTACAGAATACCGTCTCCACGATTTGATGCGACTCGTTCTACATGATCTTCATTTCATAATGACTATATAAATTAATTTAATGAATTAATATGATATATATTACACTAGTACAATTATGGAAATGAGTTATCAATAACCTAAAGAGAAGAATAAGAATTTATTCGACAAAACACGCATAAGAACAAAAAGTTATAAACACCTGAATAACAAGTAGCAATGAAATTTTACTACTAAGAAGGTAATAATATGACCATATATGATATCATAAAAATAAGTATTATTCTGGAATAAGTCAATAACATTATTTAAATCATTATACATGAGGTTCGGACACTTACGAAGCAAAACGGACCTAAGGTAAGGGAAATATCACAATCTCAATTTTATCCGAGATTGTTTACACTTTGGAATTTACTGGGGTGTATTTTATCATCCACATCCATGTTTCCTCAGTATGTAATATTATTTCCATCCACCTACAATAGTTTATCTCCAATTTTTCCCTTTGGTAAGTTTTTATTAAAAGATATGAGAGGAATCTTTTGTCGTTTTTTCATACGAGGTACTTTTTGACTTTTCCAACAAAAGTACGAAAATAATGCTTTTTTTAACTTATACGGCATGAATGGATTTTTAAAACAATATTTCCAAGAAGCTTCCTTTAAAATATTTCATATTTATTTTTAATCAACTTCTCTTAGTTTAGAATTGTATAACATGTTACGAAAGGAAAAGTGTTTTTGAAGTAGAAAGGACATTTTATTCAAAAATGGAGTTCATGTGTTTTATCAAAATTATTTTCCATATAAGATAATATAGGGTTCTATTTCTATCCCTATTATTACATGGATTTGATTATGTTGTGATGGAAATATTTTTATGAATTCCTTTGTCTTATTTAAATTGTTTTATGATGTCATGTTGTTTAAGAATCCCATTTTTACTACATGGGTTATGCAATGATGTATGATTTATGATTTTGTGGCACACATAAGAATGGTATCATTATGAGATGGGTGGGACATATATCTCCCTCCAATGCATTGGGTAATGATTTTATATCTCATGAGATAGACATGGCTGGAACGGTAGGTTATACATGTTCAGTGAAACAGGACTAAAACGAGGAGTGAACTCGGTTCAGAAATGGACTTAGTCCACTAAGATAGTCTTGGCAATGAGTCTTAACTAATAAGAAATGATTCTCTATGATTATGTGTTTATGCCACAAAGTTTCATGTTTTATGTTATGATTATTGGGATCACATTTCACTACTATGATTTATCCCATAGTATGAAATTATGATCTCTTTTGCAGGTTATGATTTCCAAAAGTTATGTGCTTATGTATATGATGTGATTGATATTTCTTTTGTTTACCCTTACGGAGTATTTGAGCTCACCCTTTTGTATGTTTTATTTCCCCAGGTCAAGAAGAAGGTTGTTAAGTAGAATATTCCGAAAAGGGACTCTATATATGATGAAATAAATGAGAGGCAAAGTAGATTCTTTTTGAACCAGTTGTTTATGTTTCCCAGTTTCTAAAGACACTATACCTATACGGTCCTTTCTTGGTTTTGTTATATGTTGTAATAAGTGTGCTTGAATTCTGAAGTAATAACAATGTATGTAAAGTATGGGTCGTTATAGAGAGGGGAATCTAAGGTCACATGAAACCATAATTCGAAACTTCAACTAGTGGTATCTTACTAATGAACAATATAATTATAAACACCATTAATATTTAAAAAGTTTCATAATTTTGTTTTATTATAGTAACATAACAATACTAATTAAATCATGAGTAAATTTCATTCATACTTATATCTAACAGTGGATTTTAAATCCAATTTCCCACATAAATCACTATGTATTAAACATAATACACCATTTAGATTTTTACTGTTTATACTGAATGAAATTTTGTTCATTTTTTCTAATCAACAATACTCTCATTTATAAAATTATTAATTAACGTATTACAATACTAGCCCCAAATATTTTTTTATATGCATTTTAAAATTTTATTTCTATGGTGACTATTCCAATGGTATATGGGGTTCGTATCATTTATTGAAAAATTATTATTTTAAAGGATATAAATTTGAATATCCATATTTAAAATTCATAAGCTAGTAATTTTAGGCCCAATTCCAAAAACATATTCATTCAAATATTTAGAATAAAATTAATTATTTTCTATTAAATAAAAATATTTATTTTCCAAATTTGAAATAAAGATCCAATTTTTTGTTCTAATAACTACTGTAACTACCCCTTTTCCATTTACAACAACTAGATCAGCATATCCCATAGCTAATTACATCCTATTTTTTGGGCATGAACATTAACACAAATCACAAATACACAATTAATATCTATCCCCAATGAATCATAAATAGAAAAAAAAATGTTTTTATTACATGCGTTTTATTATTTAAATGATGCTACAATTTATTATGGAAAACCTATTTTAATTTATAAAACTAATTAATAAGATAATAAAATAAATCCAGGATAGATATAAATTTCATGAAGTATGTGTTAAATGAAATTATAATTAAACATAAAAGGAATTAATTTTGTGGGTATACCATTTTAAAAAATAATCTATGAATATATTTTCTTGAATATAATCACACTAAAATGGTGACACATTACACCATATCTATTAGTGTTCTAAGATCCATATTTTATAATTACATAGTTTTAAATTACTATTTATCACATTAAATATAAATTTATATATAAATATATGTTAATTATATCATATATAACTCTTAAATAATTGGGTGGATAAAAACATGTCCAATTTAATATAATGAATTATTTCACTACATTCCATTGGGAACATAACCATTGGGGTCACCAAACCATTTGGTTAACCCATATCCTTCTCACATTATGGAAGATAATCTAATAGTATTCAAATGTTAGGTTTACTCATTCTTAATGATTAACATCTTAAGAAGTTTTACATTTTAAAGGAATATAACATTTATCATTTGGAGGGGATTTTAAAAATCTAAAAATTTTTGGTTTAAAGTTTATTCATTCCTTATTTATATAAATAATTAATATATTCTAACTTATAAATCTTATAACATCAACCAAGTTAACAAGCCTCATATATATTAATAGACACACTCAATTTTCATGCATATTTTCAAATGGGTACTAATGATACTTTATGAAAATGAATGGATATTCCATTATAGGACATTGATAATAATTTTTTTAGAAATCAAGAAAATATAATTAATGTGGTCTGAAATGAATGAAAACAAAAGATTTTGTATTTTTTAATTCAGTTATTTTTATGATGAATTTTACATTATTTTTTGGAATTATTTTTCAAGTGTTTACTTAAAAAAATGGGTTCAAACTCTAAATGTACCTCATCTAATTGGAATCCGACCATATAGCAAACCCACAGGAGGATGACCATCCAGACCACCACTAGGTGGGCCTACATGAGCCAGCTAGAAGAGAAACATGTGGGGATAATGTCCATACATCATGTGACCTCATGAGGGGACACATAAGAATAGGTAGGATGAAGGAACGTGTGGGTTAGGTGCTAAGGCCTGGCCCATGTATGTGTGTGTGCATGTATCCATGAGCCCAACTCAGTGTGGGAGTCTAGAGTACAACATTCAAGAATTTCATTATAAACAGGGGCCTCTCCCTTATTTTGTTTTCATGTGGGATTCATATTTTTCTATTAGTACTCATTTTAACAGATGTGATACCACATCATCATAGAGCCATTCAATTCGTGTATAGACACCCAGCACCACCATCTTCTACCCTCTCCATCGACTATTGTCATTTTCCAACAAATACACCTTGCCAGAAACACCATTACAATTTCCAAAAAGGCTTGGGCTGATGTTTTTATTCACTGCCATCACCCATAATTTCCATTGGATCATCTCTATAGTCGTAGATTGCCACCACAAATACATTCAAAACATAATCTGACCACTTTAATGGTTGGATGAAGGATAAGATCACCACTACTATTCCACCCACTCTACTACTATCGCTATGTCCACCAATCCATATTCCACATCCCACCAACCAAGAACAACCCTAAGAAACTCCATTCATCAAAAAATAAGGCATTTACACTATGGACTCAGTCCACTGCAAAATTGGAATATTTATATCTACTAGTGTTCTAAAATTATTCATCTGTTGTCTATCAGATGAGTCTATGAAGATAGTTCTCAAGGATATTTTGTAATGGAACTAAATTTTATCCATGGAATTTACATCTTATAATTATTTCCTAAAACATAGAAATCACTTAGAGATCATAACAAAAACATTATTATCATTAAATAATAATGATAAATTAGTTATAAAATAAACCAATAAGAATTCAAAATATGATAGAGGGATAATAAATAGAAAATGAAAAAAATGGAAGATCTGGATTTGATTGATCTACTAGAATGACTGCACTCACGAAAATATAAGAATAAATATTCAATAATTTAACTAATAAAATACTTGTTTTTATATGAAATTATATATATAGCCGTAAGAGAAAAAAAAGGTGAATGCAAGAAGAGGTATTAATAGAAATTCAGGATCCTAAACAATCATAATTATAGCATAACCACTACAATAGTAATCTGGTCATTAGGAATATTAATCTAGTCATTAAAATAGTAATCTCATATATAAGTGTATAAAATAAAATTTATGTATCTTATAAATGAATATATGAAATATTTATATCATGGTATAAGTAAATACATTTTTGTAAAACATAAAGGTGTATTTACAATTTTATACTCAGTTGACTAAATTAAATGAAAATTTATCTTCATAAAATATATTCATTAATTAATATTACATTGTATTATAATTATATGATAATTTTAGGTGATAATAATTAAATTTTAAAAGTGTAAAAAATCTATTATAATTATAAAATTTATATAATTAAGTTAAATTTAAATTTATTTAAAAGGTAAATTTATCATATTTATAAAATTATTTATGTTAAATAGATTCTATTTTTGGAATCTACACATGTTAAAATGTTTAGGGTGAATTTTTATGAATTGTGAAATATAGTAATTTATGGTATTTTAAACTATAGGAAAAATACAAGAATTATTGAGTCATGGATGATATAATAACCTATTATGTCAAACCCTCCTTAATTATTTACTATATTTAGTCATATTAATCATCACAATTGATACTCTGGATATAAAATATTAAACTAATGAATATAATTATCAAAAAAATCACTCTCCTCCTATAAATATCTACCCTCACCACCCCCACTCCTTACACCATCAAAGACTTTTATATTTTAAATATTCATCCAAATTCATTTACCAAGCCTTTTCCTCATGTCCTTGAGCTAATGTTCTCAAAAAATACCAAATCTATGTTCCTTAAGGAGGTTATCAAGGAGACAATATATAAGATATAAATTTCTCAAACCATATCTTATATATTCATTTCATCTTCTACATGATCCTCAACACCATCATTTATAAAAGAATAATAAATCTAGTATCATTTATATAGAAATTTTTTATATTTATAATTTAATCTCTTATATCCACTCCTTTTCCCATCACATCAAATTCAAATAAATGAAACCACTGTCAAAATTATGGTGGTTTATCGTCTCCTTGGATAATGAGTTTTTTTCCATGACTGCCTTCATGGTTGGTCATAAAACCATTAATATGGTTGAAAAAG
This sequence comes from Viscum album, assembly GCA_963277665.1. Lineage (NCBI taxonomy): Eukaryota > Viridiplantae > Streptophyta > Magnoliopsida > Santalales > Viscaceae > Viscum > Viscum album. The sequence goes on along the minus strand of OY728132.1, from coordinate 1,840,104,362 downwards.
ATTTTATCACATACATTATAAATTATTTCATGTTCTTAAACTAATATATAGGCATAATATAGAAAAAGAAACTAGTTTTTCATTATTTAAAAGCCACCATAATGAACTTAACATTTATCATTCGTGTTTTATCAAATGAATCACCCTCATACAGTAAAAATGATATATGGAAACATTTATATTCATATAATTTAATTAATACAATATAATATTACATCTAGAGAATTATGTCCATTTTTAAATAACTTCCATAATTTTACACAAGTTAACTAACCATGAACCCATGAAATGAACGCACCTGGAAAGACCAAATTAACCTTTATAACTCAGAAAAATGGAAAAAATGAATATAAATAATATATAATAAATAAAATATATGCAGAAGAGCTTGTTAACTAAATTAATAATTAATATAATTTTTCTATCCCTTGAAATAATTATAAGTGAACATCACATTGAGGCTTAAGGTAAGAGATCTCTCTAAACCTCCAATTTTTCATTTGGATTCCACATTCCTTATATTTTAATCAATTAATTATATAATTATTCATATAAAAATTTACTATATTATATATATATTTTCCAAAAAATATAGTTGTATCTCAATTGATCTTTCCTTTATGGAGAATTATATATTTTTAAGGTTTCCTTCTGGTTTTCTCTAAATAAGAATACCCAAATAAATAGAACTTTTATTTTTTTACCCATTTTCATGTAATCCTCAAAAAATATTTTAAGCCGCAAATTGTTTTTAAAAAAATCACTAAATTTATCATGGTAAATTATTTTGTTTCATTTATGATTTTATTCATACAGTTTTTCCTTTTTCCTCTTTATTATACTCTTTATTATTTACCCTAAAATCGTAGCTAAGTGGCACATTTCTAATGTCATCCAACAACTATTTTTCATGCTTCAATTGTTTTTGTCATAAATATTCATTATATATTATTATTTATTATTTATTAATTTCTAAGAATTATTTAAATACCTTATTTCTTAGAATACCTTTATATATTCCCTTTGGTTATCCCTTGTGACTTTATTACGATATGTGTTTCATTCCATGGGTAACCCTTATGTTTATTCCTTATATTTCATTTTTTATTGTGGCTCATATATTCATGAACATGTAATGATGGGGGAACCTAGATGGCACTCCAATTAATTGGTTAATATTTAGTCTCATGAGACATCACTGATGAGATTAGAGAGTAAACATAATCCATTATGAGGCATTTTACACCATGTGATATAGTCTTGGTAGTTATCCTTGAATCATGTTTTTCTCAGGTTATATATTACTATTACATTCCAATGATCACATGATCATATGATTCCATGTTTTATATATTATTATTCAATATGGTTATTCAATATCCTTGCCATTTATGTTATCATTTTATTTTTTCAAACTCATGAGCCTTGTTCCAATACCATGTTTATTCCCTTTCTGGGAATTCTAGGTCATCACTTTTGTCTTTTTATTCTTCATTTTATCCTAAGCAGGTACATGAACTCAAAGAGAAAATGATATAATTATGTATATTAATAATAATTTTAGAACCTTCTTCATTTTTTGGTCACCAAATCATATTTATTATGATATAAATTAGTTTTGTGTTTCATGATGGAATTTAACACTATAATAGAGATAGGTGAAATTTGGATATGTACGAATTACCATTGAAGATGAGTCACACCAAATGATGAATCATCATCAAACATGTCTAATAATTGAGGCCACCATCAGAATGAAAATTCGGGAATATATTGGAATCACCCACCATCATTTATTCCTCTCCGCCAGAAAGGACATTTGGCAATGCATTTGATTGCGTCACTGAAAATGTATGTCTCTTCATTGAACATGGACATTGGAAAAGTGTTGAAAAACCCATCAAGGATGAGTCACCATAATGATGAAAAAGTTTCTTTGTATTAGAAACACCTATTGCAACATGACTTATCCCCGTCAGATCTTGGAACCTCTAAAATTATTCATTAATTGGATATCCTACCCTAATAATGGAGTTTGGGATAATTATTGGGATTACATAACATGGATATGAGTAACCATTGGCTGGAATCACAACTAGCCTAACTCAGAACCAGATATTGTCTCACCGTTCATGATGACTTACCATCACTATTTATGTTCATTTTTAATTAAATATTTCTAATGGATATTTTATTGAATTTAATTTGATAGATTATTTTAATTATTGATATTAAATTAATACAGAGCTTCATTAATGTTCATTTAAGTCATCCATCACAAGTATTTTAAGATATATATTATTCATTCTGTATGTTGTAATCAACAAAAGTAGTAGAATCCCATATTCATATAGAAACTATATTACTGATTTCGAAGAATCATAGATTTCTATTGTTGGACATTTCAAGATCAAATGATTGTTGTTGTGAACTGTACCTTACACGAATCATATTTTACAATGATAAACTATAGAAGATGTGAAGAAAATTGATCACTTAGAATACATCTAAGAGACTCAAGAGAATTATTTTTCGAACCAATATTCTAATGAAAATTTCAGAAACATGAGTCAAACATCATTACAATATACACTAAAGGAGTCAAGAGATATATAACATATCAGAAAAACAACACTATATTTCTAAAATTTTATTTTGTCGTTCATTTATTTTTAATTAAATTACAATAAGTGTGTGATTAATCTATTTTAGAAATGCACACTATATCCTCTTCTTTATCTAGAAGATAAATTATATATTATTAAACTCTCATTACTTCTGTTTTCCATTGTGTTGTGGAAAATTTCTCTACATGTCGAGTCTTTTCTTAATCTAATGCGTTTTTTGGAAAAGGAAATTGTGTTGCATGTACATGTTTACCTTTTTTTTAGCATATCCATATTGTGAATCATATATTGTTTTTATATTCACATAGGTAGCAAGTTATTTCCATGTTTATAGATGTATGTAATGGGATGGGTCTGAACCTCTTGTATTCTTTCCATTGTCTCTTTTCATTGATTTTTTTAATATATGATTCAAAAAGAATATTATTTAATCTAAAAACATAATCAATAATTTGAAATTTAGTCTTCATTAGTGTTAATATAATATTTTTGTTATGTAAATTTTTATTGAAATATAAAATAGTTTTCATAATTTTTTTAACTAATACATATTCAATCATTGATAATTATTTAAAAAGATCAAATCTTATATCACTCAACTATTCTAAATAATAGGTCTTTATGTATTTAAAATAGTGTATTTTATTTAAATATATTTTTTTGGGTACTCAATATACCAACATCTTTAGATACTCACTTAAACCAACATTTGGTATAAAATGTATTCCAAAACATTTCAACTATGATTTTGGTTTCATGTTTAAATATCATAAATTTATTTTATTTCTAAAATTATTTCATTAAAAAGAAAAAATAAAAGAAGTTTCTATTATAAAACAAACTCCCTTTTAATGGTTACAATTATTACAAGTGTAAAATAAAGATGAAAGTGTATTAAGAGAGTATGGGTTTTGAAATCTGGTCTACTATTAAGGATAAGTATAAGGTACCTGATTCTCAAAGAAATGATTGGGACAATGACACTAAGCATTATTGTTATTATAATTGAAAAGATATGAATGTCCTTTAATGTGATTTTTGAGTTAAATAAATAAATATAAATTCTTATATTAAAAATGATTATGAAATTTTTGATACATTATCTATCTCATATTATAGAACAACCAATTTTAATGATATGAGAATGAAAACTTTCACAATTAAATATGTTTCATTTAAAATGAAACTAGATGAGATAGTTTCATATTTTTATCTTATTTTCAATGAGATAGTCAATAAAATGAGGTCTAAAGGGTATATATTGTGATATAAAGAACATATCATGAGACAATTGAGATTCCATCCAGAAAAATAGAGAGGGGAATATGTTTCTATAAGGGAATAATGAGACATGAGAAAACTGCCTATCAAATAATTGATTGAAATGTTGATGGGTAATGAGTAAGAGAATAAATTTAATAAATATGATGATTATAAACTAAAGATAAAATCAGTAACATTAAGCTATATGACATCCAAAAAAAAGAAAAAAAAGTTCCTATAAAAATCCCCACAAACGAGGATTCACCACCTGACTAGGATGAGGAAATTGACCACTTGGCCAAAAGGTATAATATGTTTCACAGGTAAAGGCAATTTTTTAGGAAGCCATGATACAATGATAATAATAAAAATAGAGGATGTTGGAAGAAGTATTGGAAAGGATATGACATATGAAATGAGTTTACCTATTATTAGTTTAAGAAAAAAGGACTTTTGAAGGAACACTATCCTAAATTGTAATAAAATAAGAACTATGAGGATAAAGATAAATAGTACAAGAAAGAAACTACATGCACATGGAGTGGCTATTTGGATGGTTCCAGTGACATAGATTACACTCATGATGAGAATACTGAAAATAATAACTAATGAATTATTTGATTTAAAAAAATTTAAATATTTATTCTTAAAGAAACAACATGATTTAGCATTTAATATTAACGCTGTTATTTCTATAAAAAAAGTGAATAATGATCAATTATTAAAAAATCTTACTGAATTCAAACCATCAAATGAGAAACTTAATTAATATTTGAATGATTTAAAAATGGACGAGAAAAAAATACTTAAATTATAGGGAATAAATATCTAAAAAATATATTGTTTCTATAGGTTATCAACATGAAAAAAAGATAATTTAAGAGAACATTTGATCCAAATCAACTTATATGAAATATAATTCTAGTTATTATACAAATGTAAAAAATAAGGGTTTTATTTAAAATAGTTTAAAATATGATAATAGCAATAAAATTAAGAAAATATATATTCCTAGAGCCCTAATTATTAACATATCTGGATATAAGAAAAAATGGGTACCAAATTCATTTACGTTATTGACCATACTTTGTTGGGAACTTACATGAAAATCTCATATAGAATTGAAATGTTCTTATGCATCATATGTACTAGGAATATTATTGTATGCCAACAATTCTTAAAGATCCTCATAATTTTTGATGTTGGTCATGTTATATTTGTTGACATTACTAAAGGAATGATCATTGGACTTATCCAAATCAGAAACAGTAATCCACCTTTGACTATTAAATTACATTTTTGATATGGTTTAAAGAATAATTTTCTAAAAATATCACTATTATGTAATGATGGTTTTCATGGGAAATTTAATAATAAATATTTAATTTTTTTAAAATCAAATAATTCATTCGTGATCATTTTATTATGAAATGATAATTTTTATAATGTTAATCTTGATTATTTTATTTCTCAAAATGTTTCCAAATTATGTGACTTTCCTATATAATATTGTCTTTGGAATAGGATGCTAGGATATTGTAACATTCAACCACTTATAAAGATCATTTAGAAATCGTTATTAAGGGATCTACGCAAACATGAGTTCCCAAATTAAAATGTATGTTATCCCTGTCAAAACACCAAATTTAAAAATTGTTTTTTTCATTTAGAAAAAATATGATTGATTTAAAACATTATCTGAGAACATTGTATTATAGGATCAAATCATTCATTAATTCAAAAGAATTCACAAATTTTATAAATAATGAAACACCCATTTCAATCATTAACAATACATAACTTTAATTGAATAGTTAATCATTACACAAAAAGATGCCAAAAGATCATAGTTTCTATTATGCCTTTGGAAACATGAAATATATGCACAACCACATATGTGAGATAAATTATCTCTGTCATGGTTTTTATTAACTAACATCCTTCTTAGACATATCGATCATAATACATATCATCAGAACCTAGGGGAATGAAAACAGAAAAAGGGTGACCTCAAATGCTTAATAAGGGTAAATAAGGGAGATATGTAAGCATATACATGTGCATAATGGTGTGAAAATGTGATCATGAAAATAGAAAATCATACCCTGGAATCCATGATCATAATTAAGATCATGGAATAAATATTTATAGTTCATAAGATATGAATCTTAATGAAATATATAGCATAATCCATGAAATCATAACTGTAACACCCTGAGATTTTACGAAAAATATTCCTTTTAATTTCATTAATGTCTTGTGTTGTATGCTACACCAAAAGGAGCATTCACAACATGCATCCTTGACTTGCCTTGCATTACACGCAATCGCGACCTTCCTCGATAGCGTGTGTAGTACGCAATAACGAGTTTCACTAAACAACAATATGCTATTAAAATATTATCAAAACTAGCCGTTATGAATAGTAATAACCACTTTTTGAAATTTTGTAAATTTTATTTTTCAAAATTGACTTCATTTTTTGATTCAGAATATCGAAATTAGCTTAGGGTGAAATTTTGGTACTTTTCGGATAACTTTCATTTTCTGATGAATAGCGAAGAGTGCTAACTTTTAATTAAAAACAAACTTTTTAATAGAAATAATTAATAGTGATAAATTAATAATTTTAGTGGTTTTAATGTATATTTATAATATATTTTTACAATTTAATACAATGTTGGTCATTGGATGTAATTTCACATTTAAACCAGACATAAACAAGTGTCAATCTTTTGATAGTTATTATCTCTTAAAAACATGCTATTTGTCTTGACGACGAGATTTAATTTTTAAATCAATTAATGCAACTGATATGTTTTGAATTTGGTAAAATAGACATCATTTTTGAATTCATAATATCAAATATAGCTTAGGCCTGATTTTTGGTATTTTTCTGAAAACTTTCAATTTTTGATGAATAGTGAAACCACTAAGTGGTAGTTAAAAAACTGAATTTTTCATAAAACATAATTTTACCGCTTCTGTGAGTGTAATTTCTAAAATCTGAGAGACATGTTTGATGTCATTAAGTAAAATGTGGTTCAATGAGATGAAAATAATTTTTGGTGAATAGTAACTTTTTACTTTTTTTACCACGATTAAAAGTAAATAGGGTAATTAAGGGTAAAAATGATATTATTATTACCCTAAAACGTGTCCTAATTATATTGGATAAGTGTAATTCGACCAAAAACAACCTTAGGAATAAAATATGACCATTTAATCCCACTTGGATTAGATTAGGACCTCTATTATTAATTTATTTAAAGAAGGGTTAAAATAGTTAAAATCAATGTTTAATAAGTAAATCATTTTAATATAGGGTTATACATAAGATAAATTCGACTATAAATATTCATTAGAAAGATAAAACGATTTCCTACATAATGATATTTTATTTTTAAATTTTAGACATTATATAATTTAATTTATTCGTGACACAACGATGATGCAGTAATTATCTTATTAATGAAATATTGACATAATTGATGTTATAAATACCCAAATAAATGTAATTTTAGACTTTTAATGAATTAAAATAATTTTTTAGGTTAATATGACATGTTAGTATTGATTTTATTAATTTATTTCGAACTAATCATTCTTTTATGAGTTTTACAAAAATCAATTACCAAATAGTTTCAAAATTGACATAAAATAGTTTTTAAAACAAATATTATATTATTAATTGATATTATATTCCTAAAAATATAATGTTCGGCCAAATGAATTAGATAAGGTTATATATATTAATAATAAACAACTTGGGGTTCGTTTGTCTTGTTATAGTATGTTTATTAACCTTATAGTGTAAGAACACAAAAAGACACGATAAAAGTAAAATTATCTAACTTAAAGATAAAACTAAATGATAATGTTAAAATAGTTAACTAAACTTATCCAAATTCTATTGGATGATAGTATTTCGACCCATCCCCACCTTAGCTTCGAAAAAACTCAATTTGGAGCTATTAAAAACCGAATTTGACTTTATAATAAAATAATATTTTTAGTTATTCCAAAGGTGCCCTCTACTCCCTTATAAAAAGGCACTTCCTCCCTCTTTTCCTCACACCACATTGAGCCTTCAAGCTCAGCCAACCCCTACCAATTTCTTCTCTCCACTTCCCTATAGACATCCTAGAGGTCCTGGTATTCTTCAAAGACCAATTTTAGTGCCCTAAGAGGAGGTATCAAAGAGGCGCTTCAAAGAAGACGAGGTTTGGACACTTACGAAGCAAATCAGACCTATGGTAAGGGAAATATCACAATCTCATTTTTATCTGATATTGTTCATACTTTGGAATTAACTGGGGTGTATTTTATCATCCACATCCATGTTTCCCCAATATGTAATATTTATATCATTCTACAATAGTTTATATCTAATTTTACCCTTCGGTGAGTTTTTAGTAAAAGATATAAAGGTTAAATAATTGAATGTTTCGCTAATAAAAACCCATATTGTAAACATGGATACTTAAACATCCTTTAAAAAGGAACATTTTTAACCATAATGGTTACCAAAAGTAAAATATAACAAGGTTTCCCCATAGGAGAACATATGTTGGGAGTGGAGAATGATCATGGAGGAAAATAATAAATATTTATAGGGAGTGATTGAGTTCATCAATCCAAATAATGTGATTGGTCAAAAAATATCGGTGGTCTCAACATCATAATTCTGATATGATTTAAAATTTCATCAGCTCAATGAAAATTATGTAATTAGAACATAAATTTATGATCTATTTCCCAGCATTGAGTAATTCTTGATAAATTAAATAAAAAAAATTTCATTCTTGTGTTGAGAAATGAAAATTTTCAATACATTCATTATCTCATTGAATGAATGTCCATAAATTAGATGTGATGCATAATGAAATAAAATACACTTTTAACGGATCTTGTAACCTATAAAAGAATGAAAAAGTCTAACTATTTATCTATTCCAAATAAATACGCATAAACATAAAAAGTAATATTAATGGTTCATAATAAAAATTCATTCATTATAAATAAATATAAATTAACCTATATATATCATATATTCCATAGGTAGGTGTGAAAGCCTTATCATCCTTTAGTCATGGGTACAAGACCCATGAACTTGCTCGATTTAGAAGGTTATCACCCAACATACATGATATCCATTTCGAAAAATATATAAGATGTACATCCTTGAAATAAGTATAATCACTAAATAGATTTCTAACCACAGTTTTCAATATAAAATCAGGGAATAAATAATTCCTCTAGAGTTTAAATTAATATTTTCGTGAATGGTTATCTTTAAAACCCATATCAAAGATGAACATACAAAACATCAGAATGTGAGCTGCGAAATCATCTTAACATTGCTTCCACAATTTAAAAACGTTGCTCTTGGTTGTCACATTTTAGTCATGTGAATACCCTCACCATATATTCTCTTGAGTCATGGAAATAACCTGAATTACCAAAAATCCTTTTTGAAAACATGAAATCCTACTTATTCTAAAGTGTATTGGATCTATTCCTTAAATAAAAAAATACTATAAACTTCATCAGTGATAGCACTGACAATCTATCAACAAATCTGTACATAGTTCCATATTAATCAATATTTTACACTTTACTTATTCATATCCCATTTATCTTTATCCATACAACATTATCTTAACATAATGAACATATTAAGGGTTACCTTCCCTTAGTCAAAATATCACCTTGTCATGAAATCACTTCACGAGTCCAAATGGAGAATTCAACATAAATATGTAAATATCAAGAAAAAAGTTGAGTAGTTCTAGTAAATTTAATAATTCAAATATTATGAATCTAAATGCATAACAACATTTATTTTTCCAAATCATCTCTATGGAAGTAACAAGGATACCTCATACTATTACACAATACCTCTTTTTTCATATTTCTTCTGTAGTCTCATCATCATCAATGATATAACCATTACTCACACCAGAATATTTATTCTCTTCTGGGACATTCCTCTTTCAACATTGTGTTTCATAATAACTATTTACTCCACACTTAAAAAACCTAACCTCTGATGAAGATATAGGGTAGCCAATATTCTCATACATTTGGTTAACAAAACTTTATAGTTTTCCCTCATAGTCACTTTCTTTTTGCCCTTATTTTCTATAGTAAAAACATCTTCATGTTCCGCTAATACATTCACAAAAGTGATTCTTTACTCATTATTAACACAAAAAAAGTTGAATCATCTTTACTCAATGTTCTTAATTACCCAAACGCTTCCTGTAATCCTTATTCCTCTTCCCTTGCGAGTCTGAGAGTTGGTTAAGGTAAACATTGTTAATCTTGTACTGTGAAAACTAATTACGAATGATCACAAGATCATTCACTATAGTGATCACCTCATTTTACTACTCATTAGAATATCATCAATCATATTAAACATTAATATAGTTCCTTCTGGTTCCTTCCCTCTACTAAGAAAAGAAACATTAAGTGAGAATTACTTATCATAGTAGAAAACCACATAATCATGAAAATAATTACATACAATATATCTTCATCTTGTCACATTCCATAATATATGACACCATTGGCTTATTACATGTTATTCATCACCAACACATATACAAATCCTTAATAAAGGTTCATGAAGAGTTTGTGAATTCACACAAAATTTCTCCCAGGAGTGTCAGACCAGGTGTGCAGCATTGGCCATTTTCTTGTACAATATTACCCCATGTCTAGACCGGTACATCTTTTCAATGTTGTTACCCATAGGTACATATGTTCTGGAGCCAAATTTACATGTAGTATCCTTAAATGGATGTATTTATATAAACCAATCACTCTACCCTTTACCAAAATTCTAATACATTTTCATAAATGATTACTCATCCTTACACTCACCCTTAGAGACATCCCTATACTTATCTATGGAAATATACAAAGGGATCTCACTAAAATTTTCTAATCCTAGTTATGAATGGTTAAATGTACGTTTTCATTAATACTTATAATAGTGAACCTCTATTTTTAAACATTATTATTTCATAAATTTTTTATAATACTAAAACATTAGACAAATAGATGCCTCAAGACCGTAGTGGGTATAATTCCATTGGAAGCATGGAATCATAAAAATTGGTGCATATGTGAGCAATATCATCTCCAACTTGGTTCTCATTTACTAGAACCCTTAATTTACATATGAAACACTATAAATATCATCATAACCTAGAGTAAAGAAAACATTAAAGTGGTGAGATCAAATTCTCAGTAAGGGTAAATAAGGGAGACATGTATGAATAATCATTAGCATAAGGGAATGAAAATGTGATCATCAAAATAGAAGGTCATACACATCATATCAAAGATAATAAGAGATATTATGGAATAAATATTAGAATTACAAAAACATGATTCATAATGAAATAAATAGAATATTCCATGAATGAATAACATTGGAATAAATCATGGAATCGAGGTAAGTAATATGTATATAATGATTTTCATAGTAGGTAAGTCATCAGTTCTAATACCATCTTATTAGTATGGGTTCACTCCCCATACCATCATAGTAGTCATGGTTCACTCCCATGGCCATCATTGGAGCATGAGTTCACTCCTCATACTTTCTTAGTAGTCATGGTTCACTCACATGTACATAAATATGGTCAAGGATTACTCCCAAAAACGTCTTAGTTTATCTCATGAGATATAAAATGTTACCCAATTCATTGGAGGGAGATGTAGGTCCCACCCATAACATAATGAAATCATACATACATGTTCTACAAGATCATAAATAAAAATATCATAACCCATGAAATAAAATGGGTATAATAGACATGTAAACCTATAACAACCTATAGAAAAATTACTAGTTTCGTAATCATTTCATCAAAATAAAAACCCATGCAGGGGTATCAAATTTCATATCTATATTACCCACGAGAAATAAATGTCTTTCTTACTGACCATGAAATTAATCATAAACTATTAATAGAAAGGATATGAATGGAACCTTTATATTGGCATGTGTGACATAAAAATATTACACCCAAGATGGAAAATAATATTGAAATATCCTTTAATAATAATTTAATGAATAAAATGTCTTTTTTTTTTTGAAAAAGTCATTTTAATTGATAGATCCATCTGAAAATACATTTCATAGAAAATTCATTTAAAACATAGAAAGAAGGAATGAAATAATTCTATAACATTTTTAATAAAAACATATAAACTAAACTTCAAACATTTTTAAAAACATTTTTCTTTTAAAACACATTTATATCATCAAAAAAGATCTTGAAAATGTTTTGAAAACCATTATACTTGATAACATATAAATGAAGCTTGAAAATTTTATGAAAACCAATTTTTTTCAACCTTATAAAATATGATTGAAAACATTTTGAAAACAATTTTCATTGAAAATATATTAAAAAAACATAATTTTCACTATTTTATAAATAGAAATTGTGATTCAAATAAATAGTGATAGGTAAATTCGTATATGTCGTACGAGGTTAATGGAACATTCATTTTTCATGATAAAAAGGTTAGAAAAGTGTTGTGCTCAGAAAGATATAGTAATATTACCCTTAATATATTAATAAGAGAAAAAAATTATTAAAATTATTTTAAAACATATTGTATAATGTTATAATATTCTTGGAATCCATTTTTAAATAACATTAACTTCCCACCGAAGAAAGGTTAATGTCAGGATTTCCAAAAAAAATCTTAACTATCTTATACACCAAAGGGTAAAATATGGTACCATTAAATAATTATATACTGAAGTAATATAAGAGAATGAAACTCATGAATATTCATTAGATATGGATTATAATATTTCAGCAAAGTAAACATTAACATAAACAATCTCAAAAAGCAATGAGATTGTCTCAATAAACTCGTATAACTTGGTATCTTGGGTTCATAAGCTCCATGTAAGTAAAGTATATTAAATTAATTCTATACTATCATGAAAATATTTATATTCCTGATGTTTCATGAAAAATGGAAATATATGCTCCATGAAAGAGAGTTTAGGGGCATAACAAAACATTAGTCTCAAAGAAGTCAAATTGAGACACAACATTATACCGATTTGGTAACATTTGATAGTTGAAACCATGAAATGAATATATTAAAATGGAAATGTCAATAAACATAAATTAAATTATATGATAAACAGACTAAATTCATGATAATTACATAAACCACACAAAAGGTAAGAGTAGCGAACGTAACATGTATCCCATAGAAATTAAAACCGAGATTAATTCCCTTTACCTTGTGACATGACTCTCCCCGTACTTTTACACTATTTATTTACAATAAATATATGTATATTCTATATCATTTAGAGAATAATATTCCTATAACTATTACTATATATAGTTTTATTTTTACCTTATATCACCCTTTGTTAATTATCCTATGTTAAGGTTTCATTTCAATTAATATTCGCTTTTTTTCACTTCCTCTATAATTTTTTATATCATGTGTTATTATAAAAATATCATGAGTAAATAATTTATATGATGATAAATATATCAGGTATATCTAGTTTATTTATATTATAATAATATATTGAATAATTATATATGAAACAAAATACACCATTCATGTAGATGGTAAGCCGTACATATGCCTAAATCTGTTTGCGTTTTTATTGTTGTATTGAAAGAAAATATGTAAATGATATATATATATGTGTGTGTATATGTATATCATTATTAATTTTAATTAATATATTAATTATATCATATAATTTCACTATAAATATCCTTTATACATTCTATATGTCTTGTGAACGAATCACATTGCTTTGAGGGGGCGATAGTCCAAACGTCCTCAAACAAGATTTTCGTATTAACACCAAATGGGAAGTAAAATGGTATGTGTTATAAAAATGAATACATAAGCATAAATACATACTATATATTAAATATAAAATATAAATATATTGTTTCCATCATAATATCCACAATGATTTGTGGTAAAGGGGAAATGAACATTTATCGTTTTGTGTGGTAGTAGTTCGCCGCACACAAAAACATTATGTTCGATATCCATTAGGTGGAGGTGAGAGCATTTTTAGGTAAAATTATCTACATAAAAACATATTGTTATATTTATGATACATGTTTTGTTACACAATAATGTAAAAAAGTTATAGGAGGGGCGATGAAGGCATATAAAGGAAAGGAGTTTTAGAGAAGATGTTACCTCTAAACTGGGTAACTCCAATTGGTTTGTGCTAAATGTTTCCTTCAGAGGATTTACCACAAAAGGGAGAATTATTATATGGCCCCGGCCTTAAACCTTACTTAATATTGAATTAAATGAATACTTCACATTGAGGATCTTTTCAGGTTTAGAGTTTTTGAGAATTAGATCATAAATCAGGAATTACATTCCACATTTAAACAAAGTGGTTACATAAAATATAGAATTCGTTTTTTCCCATCAACGGAAACATATCTAAAATAAAACATGGATTCTTTCTTGACACTTCCTTGACACTATAATCATATCATTCACCTTTCCCTTGACCTGTGAAAAACATTTCAAAAATGTGGGATGAGCATAAAAATCTTAGTAAGGGATATAAAAGTATGAAAAGATAACATTAGTCCATGTATGCACTAGTGCGGAAATCGTTTTTTACGTCACCATTTTTTACGTCAGTTATATATAACCGACGTAACAATGCGGCGAGTAGATTTTTCACGTTGGTTATTTTAATAACCGACGTTACAAATCGCGCCTGTTGGGTTTTTACGTCGGTTATCAAATAACCGACGTAAAAAACCAATGCGCGGGGGGTTTTTTTACGTCGGTTATTTTGTAACCGACGTAAAAAACCTGATATCGATGCATTTTTTATGTCGGTTATCAAATAACCGACGTAAAAAACCAAAGCGCGGTGTGTTTTACTTCGGTTATTTTATAACCGACGTAAAAAACCCCTGAGGGCTTTGGTTTTTTACGTCGGTTATTTGATAATCGACGTAAAAAACCAAAGCGCGGGAGCCTTTTTACGTCGGTTTTAAGATAACCGACGTAAAAAAGCTAAAAAATATTTTATAACATCGGTTATATAATAACCGACGTTATAAAGCATTTAAAAAAAATTAAAGCCGGTGTTTTGTCATTTACGATTTTTTCGATTGACAATCGTCGGTTCGTCTCTCTCTCGCGCGGTAAACCCTAATCGGCTCGTCGATCGCCTGCATTACACTCATTTTGGCTTCATTGTTTATATTCTTCACTGCTCTCGGATCTATCATCTCAACTCGCGACATTCATGTAAGCCTTCCACGAATTTATTTCGTTCGTTTTTGTTTCGATTCTTGATGTGCTTTTCGTTCGTTTTTGAATCTCGTGGAATTTTTTTTATTGCAAATGGTTATTATGTTCATTCAACTCACAACATTCAACTCGCAAATGATTATTAAAACATTGTGGATTAGCTTCAGCAAAATCTGAAAAATAATGGGTGGTACTGTAACGTTCCATTCTTCCAGCAACATTATTATTTTCATTCCCTAAGTTATAAAAATAAGTATTATATAGGATGATTCAAAAATTTAATCTGTGAGATGAGTTGATTTATGTGTGAAACCCAAGCCAAACACATATGTATTTTTTTATTGGTATTACATATATATAGTTAGACATATACTTTTTTTACATTACTATGATATTAACATTACTTTTTCTAAAGAAATATTAATGTCCTTAGATTATATATCGGATCAAAGGGATATAGTAATTCTAATATATAATCATAATGATCATAAAATATGACAATATTATTAAACATAAAACAAATGGTCTATATTCATATTTTTAACATGACACTTATGATGTATAGCTATTTGGTGTTGGGTACTTATGAAAACTACTACTAATTTCAATATTTGTTTTATATTTTAAATTTTTTTACATTCAAATTATGATTTTTTTCATATAAACATGTTTTGTCTTATCTTAAAAATATATATTTTATGATGATATTTGTTATAGGTAATAATGAGTCGAAGATGGATTACGGCACATCGAATGAGCAATGAATTTGAAGAAGATGTTGATGCCTTTTTGGAATTTTCAAAATGAAATGTTCCAAGTAGTGACATTTTTTTCTATCCATGCCTGAAATGTTTGAATATGAAGAAGTTGAAAAGTAGAGAGATAAAAGATCATCTGATATGTCATGGTTTTAATCCGAGTTACAACCCTTGGATTTGGCATGGTGAAACTAGATGGAATGTCACTGATGATGATGATTCGCAAGATGGTAACTCCGATAGAATTGAAGAAATGATTCGCGATATTGTAGCAGAACAAATTGAGATAGAACCGACAGTTGCACGTCTATATGGTGATGCTGAAAAACCATTATATCCTGGTTGTACAGATTTTACGGTTCTGTCGGCGGTGTTAAGATTGATTAACCTAAAGGCGAAGCATGGATGGAGTGACAGAAGTTTTACAGAGCTGCTACAATTGTTGAAAGACATTCTTCCAAATGATAACGATCTTCCAGATTCACATTACAAAGCCAAGAAAATATTATGCCCGATGGGATTGGGATACAAGAAAATACATGCCTGTCTGAATGACTGCATTATATATAGGATGGAATATGAATTTCTGTCAGAGTGTCCAAAATGTGGGACATCACGGTATAAGGTGAAAGAAAAATCACAGGGTGATGTAGAGATTACAAAGCTCCCATCAAAGGTATTTTGGTATCTTCCTATAATTAATCGTTTCAAATGTTTATTTGCTAATTCACATGATGAAAAAAGGTTAAGATGGCATGCTGAAGAGCGGGTATGTGATGGAAAAATACGTCATCCAGCTAATTGTCCACAATGGAAGAAAATTGATGCGTAGTATTCTACATTTGGAAATGAAATAAGAAATCTCAGACTAGGGTTGTGCACAGATGGAATGAATCCATACCGAACACTCAGTAGCACACATAGTTCATGGCCTGTTTTATTGGTAATTTACAACCTCTCTCCTGAAGTTTGTATGAAGCACAAATATTTCATGTTGATTACAATGATCTCTGGTCCAAAGCAACTCGGTAATGATATTGATGTTTACTTGTCACCGTTGATTGATGATTTGAAACTCTTATGGGCTGATGGTATTAAGGTGTATGATTCTTATAAAATGGAATATTTTCAACTACATGCAGTTCTTCTGTTCACTATAAATGACTTCCCAGCGTATGGAAATTTGTCTGGATATAGTGTTAAAGGGCATAAAGCATGTCCAATTTGTGAACAATAGACGTCCTATTGTCAATTGCATCATGGGAGGAAAACAGTGTACATGGGTCATCGAAAGTTTTTGCCTATGGAACACCCTTATAGAAGACTAAAAAAGGCATTTAATGGCTCACAAGAATTTAATACTACTCCAAAACCTTTATCCCATGATCTGTATTTTGAGAGGGTGAAAAACCTTGACGTGACATTGGGAAAGACACAGAAATCTGGTAATGATAGACATATTTGGAAGAAAAGGTCAATATTGTTTGAGCTACCATATTGGAGGTATCATGAAGTTAATCATAATATTGATGTCTTGCACGTGGAGAAGAATATCTGTGATTCTTTGATTGGAACATTGTTAGATATTAATGGAAAGACTAAAGATGGTTTGAATGCAAGATTAGACTTACTATCAATGGGAATACGTTTGGAGTTAGCTCCCACTCCTAAAGGAAGATGAACATTTCTTCCCCCGGCTTGTCATACATTATCGATGAGGGAGAAAATTAGCTTCTGTCAGTGTCTTCATGATACCAAAGTGCCTCAAGGTTATTCTTCTAATGTAAAAAATTTTTTCTCAATGAAGGACTTGAAGTTGATAGGTATGAAATCACATGAATGTCACGTCATGATGCAACAAATTCTACCAGTTTCATTGCGTAGAATATTTCCCATTTGTGTCAGAAAGACTATAATGAAGTTGTGGTATTTTTTCAATTCAATTTATAACAAGGCGATTGATGTGAATGCTTTGAACATTTTGGAAAAGGATGTAATTTTAATACTTTGTCAATTGGAAATGTATTTTCCTCCAACTTTTTTTTATATAATGGTGCATTTAATGATTCATCTGGTTCGAGAAATAAAGCTTTGGGGACCTGTATATCTTCGTTGGATGTATCCTTTTGAAAGGTATATGAAAATATTAAAGGGGTATGTTAAAAATCTATATCGACCTGAAGCCTCCATTATTGAAAAGTATATTTCTGAGGAGGTATCAGAGTTTTGTACGAGCTACTTAGCTGCGGCGCAACACATAGATTTGCCTCCATCTCGCCATGAACGAGTTAATAATGAGGGAAAGGGGATTCATGGCTTGAAAGTCAAATCATTGTCAGCTGAACAGATGAAGAAGTTAGAATCATACATCTTGAAGAACATTGCTGATGCTCAACCATATATCACATTGCACATTAATGAGTTGAAACAATGTCATCCAAAGAAGAAAGAAATGAGGATTTTGAATGAGCACAACAAAACTTTTTTGTCATGGATTAAAAAGACTTTTCTTAGTAGATCAGATGAATCAGAGACATTAAAATGGATAGTGGGTGGTCCATGTTTAAATGTGATAACATGGTCTGGTTATGACATTAATGGTTATACATTTCATACAAAAGATCAGGACAATAGAAGTGGAGTTCAGAATAGTGGTGTATTGGTGTTTGCATAAGCAATGCATTTTTCGAGTGCTAAGGACAAAAACCCAATTTCTGCATCAAATGCATATTATGGAGTGATTGAAGACATATGGGAGGTTGATTACTTTAAAATTAAAGTTCCCGTTTTTAACTGTAAATGGTTTAACGGTAACAACAGTGTCAGACACGATGAATTTGGAATGACACTTGTTAATCTGAATAGATTTGAAGACACAACTGATTCTTTTATAATGGCAACACATGCAAAACAAATTTTTTATGTAGTAGATCAATCAGATATGCAGTGGGCTGTTGTTTTACAAGGGAAAAAACAATATGTTGGTGAGGATGATCTTGATGAATATGATGATTTATGTGAGATCCCTACTTCAATGGAAATATTAACAGAACATAATGACGATCATGTTGAAGACATAGTTTGTGCCATAAGGAACGATCACGACGAAGGAATTTGGGAATACAATCCATCTGTACATTCCTAAAATTACAGGTAACATATGTTTATTTCTTGTTTACAATTATTTTTTCCATAAATGTTAGATATTGTAAGTTTTTTATTTATTAAAACATGTTTTAAAATAAAATAAGTATATGTTATTGTTTGTTTTAAGTTTGTTTAGTTTACATTATCATGTTTATTGTTGTACCCCTCTCTCTTAGATTTTAATGATCACAATCACTCTCATCATGTTCTAACTTGTTTTCAAGTGTTTTGATGCTAGGAAAAAGGTTGCCCAGGAGTTGGACCAAGAAGGGTGATAGTGGACTCTCTGAGACAGTTGTGAATTTTGACCTGGTACAATTTCCTCTTAAACTTTTCCATCATATTTCAATTTGATTTATTCATTATACACATAAACTATATTCTTTTTCATTTGTAGCTTTTTGATGACCCTCAACCCTATACTGCTAAAGACATCAAACACGTACAAGTGGAGTGGTCAAATTATTTTATAGGTTTGATTGAATTTTAGTTGTTTGTAATGTAAAATGTAATTTTGAATATTGTCGTTTTAATTGTCTATTTGGTAGTTTTTTAGGTTTGATTTAGTTTTTTTTTTGAAGTTGACAGTGTAAGTTTTGAATGTTATATAAGTGAATGTTTAATTTTTCTCTACTTCTTGTTTTGGTCTACTTTTGATGGTTCTTCTAGTATGGATTTGGGTATGTGGGGGAGGGGTTCCCAGGGTGTGGGGGTGTGTTCAGTGGGGTTGGGGGGGGGTTGTCCAGGGGTGTGGTGGGGGCTTTCAAGTGGGGTGAGGGGTGAGGAGGTGCTGTTCAGGTGGGTGGGGGGTTGTCGAGGGGTGTCCGGGGGTGTCCGGGGGTCGGGGGGCAGTCCAGGAGTGTGGTGGGGTCTCCAATGGGGTGGGGGAGGGTTGTCCAAGGGGTATACGTGAGGGTGGGAGCTCCAATGGGGTGGGGGAGGGCTGTCCAGGGGGTATACATTAGGGTGAGGGCTCCAACGGGGTGGGGGAGGGCTGTCCAGGGGGTATACATGAGGGTGAGGGCTCCAACGGGGTGGGGGAGGGCTGTCCATGGGGTATAAATGAAGGTGGATGCTATCTAGTGGGTATGTTTTATATGTTATCTATTTACATGCTTATTTTTGATGTACTTCTGTTTTTGTGGCATGATTTCTTGATTTATTTTCTGGTTGATTCTGGTGGAGAGAAGATCACTGCATTCTGTTAAAAAAATAATTGGGTTTATCACGTCGGTTATTTAATAACCGACGTGATAAAATACCTGGAAAATAGTTTATCACGTCGGTTATTTAATAACCGACGTTATAAAAGGCCTGTAAAATAGTTTATCACGTCGGTTATTAAATAACCGACGTGATAAAAGTCCTGGAAAATTGTTTATCACGTCGGTTATTTAATAACCGACGTGATAAAAGGCCTGGAGAATGGTTTATCATGTCAGTTATTTAATAACCGATGTGATAAAGGGCCTGGAGAATGGTTTAGCACGTCAGTTATTGAATAACGGACGTACTAAACGGCATGGACAAGGGTTTATCACGTCGGTTATTGACTAACTGACGTGATAAACCCCCGGCCACCGGTTTACCACGTCAGTTAGTCAATAACCGATGTGATAAACCCCCCTCCCCCGGTTTTTCACGTCGGTATTATATGAACCGACATGATAAACCATGCTCAGCCCGGTTTATCACATCGGTTCTTATATAATGGACGTGATAAACCACCCTCACCCCAGTTTATCACGTCGGTTCTTCGATAACCGACTTGATAAACCATTCTCCAGGCCTTTTATCACGTCGGTTCTAAAATAACCGACGTGATAAACCATTCTCCAGGCCCTTTATCACGTCGGTTCTAAAATAACCGACGTGATAAACATCGCGATTTTATGCTTTTTGACGTCGTTTTTTAAATAATCGATGTCAAAAAGCTTATTTATAACGTCGCACGTATTAACGTCGGCTAGAAACCGACGTAAAAAATTAAAAATAACCGACGTAAAAAACATTTTCTGCACTAGTGATGAAATCATAATTTACTCATATAATATATGCATTTTAACATACCTCATCAAATCATGAATAAATCATAGAAATCATAAGGCATAAAGGTAACTTGAGGCATTCATAACATTCTTACGTAGGGAGTAACCCTCTTGGTTACATTTGGAATACCCATCACAATATATTCCCTAATTATTTTCAGAGAAACCATAACGTTTAACTCTTTCGCGTTACCCAATGCATTGGAGAGCTATATCGGGCTCACATGACCTTAGTTTATCACAGAACCACCTGTCTTCATAACAATGCCCAAGAACCATAACATAATCGTATCACATAAAACATACATAAAGGAAAAATAACATTTCTACATTTCGATCACAATATATCAATACAACACATTGATATAACAAAAACATTATGAAAACCATTTTTCAATACCAAAAGAAAAGAGAAGTAAAACATGGTATTTATTTTTCTGTTTTAAAAAAGGTATGACTGGTAGAGGAAGCCGAAACTCAAATAATGGTCACGACGGTGGAGAAGTCGTTGTCGCCGCATACATGCGACAAAAACATTCCCTTTTGTTATTTAGTAAAACACTTTGTATAAAAAATATTCTTTTCAGATAAACCTAAATGTCAAAGGGGTTTATACACCGTATAAAATAATGTTGTGTATAAAAAAAATGCCTTAATGAATTGAGATTGAGACGAAGTCCAATAAAAAGACGATATCATTGGATTAAGGATAAATCAATTACATAATTATTTGTGAAAAACGAATACACCCAATATAAGTGGATATTAAGTGTAAAAAATCAGAGGTTATTCACACATACTCATAGAATGTCATATTCCAGGAGTACAAGTTTGTCCCAAAGAATCAAAATTGGGTTAAGAAGCTCCCTTGCAAAAATTCGACAGCCTAACAGCGTCACTTCAAAATTCAGAAAAAGAGTTGATGAGAGATAAAAAGGGTATCTCGTCACTTAGACATAAAATTTACATAAATAAAGATATAGAAGAACATATCTCAACATAATAGTATGTGAATTAAAAGACATAACAAAATAAGACTTTTAAAAAGAGGAGGGTGAAAGGTTCCCTTATCGACTTGGGTAACTTTCGAAATGTACACCCCATTGAAGAAGGGTCATAAAATGAATATGTAAATACCCATAAATGAAATTATATTACACAAAGAGTATAATAATGGGATTTACATACACCAATCAAAAGAAATGGTGGAAAATGTAGCATAAATCTCACGGGACGAAAAGTGAGATGAAAAATCCCTTACGAAAAATCGGCAGCCTAACAGCACCACATAAAACTTCCAAAAATGGATTGATGAGACCAAATAGGGTATATCCTTATATTATATTAAAATTTATAGAAAGAGGAATATAAAAGAACACCCCAATCATAAGAAATATGAGCTTAAAAAGGAATTACATAAAAGAGTGTACTTAAAAAGAAAGAGAGGGGTAGGATCCCTTGCCTCGTGTCCCACATGACTCGATCGTTCTTTAATCTCCTGAATAATAAAATTTGATCAATTAAAAATTTATTAAGGGCCTAATTTAAAGATTATTATTCAGTTAATATCACATATTATAAGTTTATAATTATTGGTTAACAAAGTGAGTTCATATCAGACGTTTTTGTCGATGTTCGGTACATGAGTAAAAATCGAACTTGTTAGAAAAGAATTTCCCATGTAGTTTTAGTTACATCATATAAAGAATAGTATTGATGTTTTAAATATCATATATATCTTTTATATATTCATTTTATACTATTACTATCATTTGGAGATAAAAAATTAAAAGTACCATTCATGGAGACGGTAGGCCATACGTACGCATGAACACTACTTTCATTTTTTGTCATATTAATGGAATTAAAACAAAATGATAGATATAGATATTATAATTACAGAAAGATATCCCTCATTTAAATTTCATATATTACATATATATCCATTATATATATGTTTGTATAATAGTACAAAACATTTGGAGATAAGAAATGAAATGTACTGTTCATGGAGACGGTAAGCCGTACGTACGTATGAACACTACTTTCATTTCTTTTTTTTGTATTAAATGGAATTAAATAATAATGATATAAAGTTATATTACAATTCCAGTAGGATATCATATGTAATACCATTAATTCATCCTTTATACGTCCCATATATGGCATTAAAAAATCAAATCACTTTGAGGGGGCGGTAGTCCGCACTTCCTAAAATGAAGATATCGTGTTTACCCATAATGGAAACCATAAAGGTACGCCATAAATGAAAAATAAAGAGGATTAAGGAAAACATAAACATATTATATATCATATATAAATATAGTTACATCTTAATGGCCAACTTTGAAGGTTTTATAATAATATTGAACAATCATCGTTTCGTGAAGCAGTAATTCACCATCCACAGAAACAGTATATTCTTTAACCATTAGACGGAGGTGTGTGAATTTTTAGCTCGAATCCTTCTTTAAAAACATCCTAGTATATTTAAGATACTGTTTTTGTTACAAAAAAATTAATAAAATGAGTTTAGGGGTTTGGATAAGCAAAATAAAGCAAAATAACACAAGGGAATACATTACCGTTAAATCAGGTAACTCTCTTTGATTTGAGATCAAAGGCTTCCTTGAAGAGGATTCTGCCCAAAGTAAGCCGTACGTACACATGAACGCTACTTTTATTTCTTTCTTTTTTTATTCAATGGAATTAAATAATAATGATATAAAGGTATATTATAATTCCAGTAGGATATCATATTTAATACCATTAATTCCATCCTTTATACATCCCACATATGGCATTAAGGAATCAAATCACTTTGAGGGGGCGGTAGTCCGCACTTCCTAAAATGAAGACATCGTGTTTACCCATAATGGAAACCATAAAGGTATGAAATAAATAAAAAATACAGAGGCTTAAGGAAAAAATATTCATATTATATATCATATATAATTATTGTGACATCTTAATGGCCACCTTTGAAGGTGTTAAAATAATATTGAACAATCATCGTTTCGTGAGGTAGTAATTCACCATCCACAGAAATAGTATGTTCTTTAACCATTAGACGAAGGTGTGTGAAATTTTAGCTCGAATCCTTCTTATAAAATCAACCTAGTATATTTAAGATACTGTTTTTGTTACATAAAAAACTAATAAAATGAGTTTAGGGGTTTGGAGAAGCAAAATAATACAAAATAACACAAGGAAAGACATTACCTTTAAATCGGGTAACTCTCTTTGATTTGAGCTCAAAGGCTTCCTTGGAAAGGATTCTGACCAAAGTGAGGCTTAAATGATGAAGATAGGTATTTGGACTTAAGAAATGGGCATGGTTTGGCCGAGCCAAAGTCTTTAGAGGTGTGTGTAAGGTGGTAGAGGTGGGGGCCTTTTATAAGAGGAGAGGAGGGGCACTCTTGGAAAGTTATAAAATATTACTTTATTATAAAATGATTTTCGGATTTTAAAGGTTCAGAAATGATATTTTTCGAGGATAAGGTGATAAGGTTTCGAAATCCACCCATACAATAGGTTTGTTGCAAGTGTAAGACTTATATTTCACCCTATCTTCTCATTTTATATAAATCGTTCATTTATGAGGTAATCACTACATCATCACGGTGTCATAAATAAATTAATTTTTTTAATATCTAAAAATTATAACAAAAAATCATGATGTAGTAAATCTTTATTAACTTTATAATGAATTTTTATAGTCAAAAATATGACTTGTATAACCCCATCTAATTTTTTTTAGTAAAACAACACATGTTTGTGATATTTTAATTTTAACTATAAATAAAAAGGTATTCGTGTAATTTTCCAACCAGAGTGGCTCCATGGGGTCCCCAAGTTGACCCATGGATTGTCTTGGTCGGCCATGACTCATCCAATGAAGGTAGGACATGTGTCTAGGTCATTTCCTATTATTAAAACATTATTTTTACCTTAAACTACACTAATTACCTCTAATCGCGATTAAAACTTAAAAGTTATTATTCACCAAAAAATTATTTTAATCCAATTGAACCACATTTTACTTCATAATTACAACCATGTATGTCAGATTTTTTAAATTCAAAATACAGAGGTGGTAACATTTCATTTAAACAAAAAATCAGTTTTTTAAGTACCACTTAGTGGTTTCACTATTCATCAAAAATTGAATTTTTCCAGAAAAATACAAAAAAATCACCCAATGCTATATTTGATATTATGAATTACAAAATGATGTCTATTTTAAAAAATTCAAAACATATAAGTTACATTAATTAATTTAATAATTAAATCCCGCTGTCATAGCATATAGCATGTTTTTATGAAACAATAAGTATCAAAAGATTGACACTAGTTTAAGTCCAATTTCAAGATGAAATTAATTCCAATGTCCACTATTGGATTAAATGGTAAAAAAATATACTAATTTCACTTTAAAACAAATTCAAAATATAATCTAATAATATAAATAAATTAGATTAAAAATAGGTTTTGAAATAAAATTCAACATTTTTCACTTTTCATTAAAAAATGAACTTTATCGGAAAAATACCAAAAATTTGCACAAAGTAAATTTTTATGTCCCAATTCTAAAGAAGAATTTTATTTTGCCAAATATAACACATTAAATTTTCAAAAAGTGTATTTAAATGAGTTTCTCCATCAAAAGGCGGTTAATCGACCTTTTAAAGAATATTAGAATGTTTATGCTTAAAATTGGATTCAGTCGCATTTTTAATCCTCTAACATTTATTGTAAAAAGTAAAAAAATTAGACAAACATATATAATCATTTTTTAGTTAGTTTTGTTCATTCCCTTCATTACAACTACTAGGTGTTAACTACCATTTAAAATAAAATTATTTTATTATTAGAGTGCAACGTAAGATTTCAAAGGAACTCATTGTTGTGTCTTGGGTATGCCATCGAGCATAGCGTTCCATTTATGATAATATTAATATTTTATTCACAAATATGGATAAATATAAAAATGTCCTATTATTTATTTACCTGGGGTGTTATATCCTTCCCCCCATTTGGATAATGCGTCCTCACAATTTTAAAATTGGGCTCGGAAACATCATTGAAAGTCCCACATCGGAACAAGAGTAGGTAAAACAATCACTTTAAAATAAAGAAAGAGAAGTTCAAAGGTCACCCTAGTTCACCCATACTAGGATTACATATAGGAAAACATGGATATGGAGGAAGAAACAAAGGGTCATGTTCTGAGGGAGAGTGATAGTAAACATGTCTAGGGGAAAGTTAACCATAAGAAAATCACAAACTTGTGATGGGTTAAACGGTGTTCGATTCCCCAGTAGGAAAAGTTAACAGACAACATTTTTGTTTTAAGTTACTCTTCATTGAGGAATTTATTTTTTAGCTTAACTAAATCATAATGAAACTTACTTACTTGTCACATAGACATTCAAATTTTACTACATTTCGTAATCAAACTCATATTTTCTCAAAAAGATGAGCATTTAGGAAGACTTGTTTGCATTAAGAGTACTATAATAAACTTCTTGAGAATCACCTAATCCAAAAAAGAGAAATATATATTTCCCATGTCTTTAGACAAAATCCAAAACCAAAATTGTTAGTATGAGATCAGATAATCCACAAAAGTATAATCCTTTATAAAAATAAAATCTATTCTTAATCTCCAAAATTTGTCCACGAAAAACCCAAAGTTCAACGAAGACCATTCGATAAACAATTGTCTATTAAATTCTTCAAAGTAAACCAAACTAATATTTAAACCCAAATATTTTAAGTATTCAATGACATAGTCTTCCAAGGTACAAATTAACTTTTATCTCCAAATAACATTAGTTGCTCTTAAATTTTCACATTGAAAAGTAATTAACCTAATCACATATCCTCCATGATAGGTTAATCATTTCCACATATAACCCAAAATAAACTTAATCTTGATTCCTAAAATCATCTAACTAAAAATAATTATTCAAACTAACAAGGGAATTCACGTAGTCCAGTTGTAGGAGATAAATACCAGTCACACTTTGGTTATGGGTTCGATTCCCACAGCTTTGTCCGACGCGACGGGTTGTCACACGGTCTGTGTGTTGTCCTTTTTCCAAAACTATATAATTCTTAAAACATTCCCCAAAACGTGATAAAATCATCAAAAATAATCATAACATATTTTAACCACAATTTTATCTCATTCCTTTCATTTTCCATCATAACATATAATAACCCATAATTACCTCAAAATTAAGGATCATATAAACCCTAATGGTTACCTTTATAATTATTACCTGAACTTCCACATAGATTGGTCATCTCATACATGATGCATTACAGAACATACCAAGGTTCTAGTGGTTGATCATGACTCCTTGATAGTTGGTTTAGAGAAACCACGAGTTTCCTCATTGAATTCCCCATTTCATCCAGTCTATTAATCAGAGAACCACCACAGTTTCCTTCAAACCTATTGTCACTTTGGTTCCTACTAGATCCATCCATTCACTAAAAACAGAAATTTCAGTGTGAGTATATCAACAAAACCATCATGTACTAATGAGGAAGATAAACACTAAGATATACTTACTCATTCACTTTATCTAAAACTAGGACTCTTTCTGAAATCCTAACCATTATGGTAATGTCCCTTATGCCTAGAGAATACCCTAAACTATAAAGTTATCTAAAACGACCTTTGATACCATCTATAAGGCCCCGGACTTAAACCTACCTTAATATTGAATTAAATTAATAATTCATATTGAGGATCTATTCAGGTTTAGAGTTTTAGAGAATTATATCATAAATAATAAAATAAATTCCACGTTTAAACAAAGTGGTTTCATAAAATATAGAATTCATTTTTCCCATCAACAGAAACATATCTAAAATAAAACATGGATTTATTATTGACACTTCCTTGACACTGTCATCATATAATTCACCTTTCCCTTGACCTATGAAAAACATTTCAAAAACATGGGATGAGCATAAAAAGCTCAGTAAGGGATATAAATGTATGAAAAGAAAAAATTAGTCCATGTATAAAATCATAATTTACTCATATAACATAATAATTTTAACATAACTCATCAAATCATGAATAAATCATAGAAATCATAATGCATAAAGGTAACCTGAGGCATTCATAACATTCTTACGTAGGGAGTAACCCTCTTGGTTACGTTTGGAATACCCATCACAGTATATTCCCTACATCTCTTTGGAGAAACAATAACGTTTAACTCCTTCGCATTACCCAATGCATTGGGGAGCTATATCAGGCTCACATGCCCTTAGTTTATCACGGAAGCCCCCGTCTTCATAACAATGCCCAAGAACCATAACATAATCGTATCACATAAAACATACATAAAGGAAACATAACATTTACACATTTCAATCACAAGGTATCAATACAACACATTGATATAATAAAGACATTATGAAAACCATTTTTCAATACCAAAATAAAAGAAATGTAAAACATGGTATTTATTTTTCCTTTTAAAAAATGGTATGCCTTCTAAAGGAAGCCGAATTACAAATAATGGTCACGACGGCGGAGAAGTCGTTGTCACCGCATACGTACGACAAAAACATTCCATTTTGTCATTTTGTAAAACGCTTTGTATAAAAAATATTCTTTTCGGATAAACGTAAAAGTCAAAGGGGTTTATAAACCATATAAAAGAATGTTGTTTATAAAACAAAATATGCCTCAATGAATGGAGATTGAGACGAAGTCCCATACAAAGACGGTATCCTTGAAAAAGGATAAATGAATTACATAATTACGTGTGACAAACAAATACAACAAATATAAGTGATATTAAGTGTAAAACAATCAGAGGCTATTCACAAATACTCATACAACGACATATTCAAGGAGTACAAGTGTATCCCAAATAATCAAAATTTGGTTAAGAAGTTCCCTTGCAAAAATTCGACAGCCTAACAGCGTCACTTCAAAATTCAGAAAAAGAGTTGATGAGAGAAATAAAGGGTATCTCGTCACTTGGAAATAAAATTTACATCAATAAGGATATATAAGAACATATCCCGACATAATAGTATGTGAATTAAAAGACATAACGAAATAAGTCTTTTAAAAAGAGGAGGGTGAAAGGTTCCCTTACAGACTTTGGTAACATTCGAAACATACACCCCATTGAAGAAGGGTTATACAATGAATATGTAAATACCCATTAATGAAATTATATTACACAATGTGTATAATAATGGTAAGTACATAAACCAATCAAAGTAAATTGTGTCAAATGTAGCATAAATCTCATGCGACGAAAAGTGAGATGAAAAATCCCTTACGAAAACTCAGCAGCCTAGCGACGCCACATAAAACTTCCAAAAATCAATTGATGAGATCAAACAGGGTCTCTCATCATATTACAATAAAATTTACAGAAAGAGGAATATAAAAGAACACCCCAATCATAATGAAGATGGGCTTAAAAGGAATGACATAAAAGAGTGTACTTAAAAAGAAAGAGAGGGGTAGGATCCCTTACCTCGTGTCCGACATGACTCGATCGTTTCTTCAATCTCCTGAATAATAATATTTGGTCAATATATAATTTCATAAGGACCTACTTTAAATATTAATATTCAGTTAATATCACATATTATAAGGTTATAATAATTGGTTAATAAACTGAGTTCATATCAGACGTTTTTGTCAATGATCGGTACATGAGTAAAAACCTAACTTGTTGGAAAATAATTTTCCATGTAGTTATAGGTAAATCATATCCAGAATAGTATTGATGTTTTATATATCATATATATCCAGTATATATTAATTTTAT
Source organism: Viscum album (assembly GCA_963277665.1). Taxonomy (NCBI): domain Eukaryota; kingdom Viridiplantae; phylum Streptophyta; class Magnoliopsida; order Santalales; family Viscaceae; genus Viscum; species Viscum album. The sequence goes on along the minus strand of OY728132.1, from coordinate 1,840,074,384 downwards.
ACTATTCCATAGAATTTGGAGATAAAAAATTAAAAGCACCGTTCATGGAGACGGTAGGCCGTACGTACGCATAAATGCCACTTTCATTTTTTGTCATATTAATGGAATTAAAACAAAATGATAGATATATATATTATAATTAAAGAATTATATCCATAATTTAGATGTCATATATTACATATATATCCATTATATATATGTGATTATAATATTACATAACATTTGGAGATAAGAAATGAAATGTACTGTTCATGGAGACGGTAAGCCGTACAAACGCATGAACGCTACTTTTATTTATTTTTTTTATATTCAATGGAATTAAATAATAATGATATAAAGGTATATTATAATTCCAGTAGTATATCATATTTAATACCATTAATTCTATCCTTTATACATCCCACATATGGCATTAACGAATCAAATCACTTTGAGGGGGCAGTAGTCCGCACTTCCTAAAATGAAGACATCACGTTTACCCATAATGGAAACCATAAGGGTATGAAATAAATAAAAAATACAGAGGCTTAAGGAAAAAATAATCATATTATATATCATATATAAATATAGTGACATCTTAATGGCCACCTTTGAAGGTGTTAAAATAATATTGAACAATCATCGTTTCGTGTGGCAGTAATTCACTATCCACAGAAATAGTATGTTCTTTAACCATTAGACGAAGGTGTGTGAAATTTTATCTCGAATCCTTCTTATAAAATCAACCTAGTATATTTAAGATACTGTTTTTGTTACAGAAAAAAGTAATAAAATGAGTTTAGTGGTTTTGAGAAGCAAAATAATACAAAAGAACACAAGGAAAGACATTACCTTTAAATCGGGTAACTCTCTTTGATTTGAGCTCAAAGGCTTCCTTGGAAAAGATTCTGACCAAAGTGAGGCTTAAATGATGAAGAGAGGTATCAGGACTTATGAAATGGGCAGGGGTTGGCCGAGCCAAAGTCTTTAGAGGTGTGTGTAAGGTGGTAGAGTGGGGGCCTTTTATAAGAGGAGAGGAGGGGCACTCTTGGAATGTTATAAAATATTACTTTATTATAAAATGATTTTCGTATTTTAAATGTCCCAAAAGGATATATTTCTAGGATAAGGTGATAAGTTTTCTAAATACACCCATCCAATTGGTTTTTGATAAGTTTAAGACTTATATTTCACCCTATCTTCTCATTTTATTTAAATCGTTCATTTTTGAGGTAATCACTGCATCATCACGGTGTCATAAATAAATTAATTTATTTAATATCTATAAATTATAAAAAAATATCATGATGTAGGAAATATTTAATATATTTCTAATGAATTTTTATAGTAAAAAATATGACTTGTATAACCCCATCTAATAATTGTTTTAGTAAAACAACACATGTTTGTGACATTTTAAGTTTAACTTTAAATAAAAAGTTATTTATGTCATTTTCCTGTCACGACCCGACCTCGGGGCCCGTGCCGTGACTACCCCAAGCCCGCCTTCCATAGTCCAGGGGCTGGCGACTAGCACCAAGGCGTAAAATCCCAGTAAACAGGGAAGGCATTGCCTTTATAAGTAACAACCACACAGAGTCAGCAAGCGGAAATTAAAGTGCAGAAAAGTAAAGGGGGCCGGAAATACAAGCCCAACTGTAAAGTACAACTGAAAAGTAAAGTACAGCAACTGAAGAAAAGACGGCGGCCTCGTGTCGTCCACTGGCAATCCCACCTGAAGGGTGGGTACAGATAGCCTCCAGGCTCCTCGGGTCCCACGTCCGCTCCGAGCACGTCCCGCCCAGTGGTCCACCTCCAGGTACCGTCCTGCTCCACGCCCAACCGTGATCAGCGCTGTCCGTCGTCTGCAACCAACACAACAAGGTGCGGGCATAGCCCGTGCAGGGGTGAGTACAAGCTACTCAGGAAGGACCCCGAGACCCCCGAAGGTCTCCCGAAATCCACAAAGGATATAGCACAAAAGAAAGATGCAATCACGAAGTAACATCTGACTCGACTTAGGTATATGCCCATACATATACCTAAGTCCCCAATTCTAGCTCTGTTCACGAGCTCAAGAACAACTCAATCCACAAAAGAAAGCAAGACTCAAATCCACAAGGAGAGTAAATAGTAAATCCACATAGGATAGTTCAACACAATCCACAAAGGAGAGTAACATAAGATTCAGCTCAACCAGGAATACTTTTTCAGATGACGTCAAAGATGATCACTGATCCATCTAAGTCGTCGGACCCACGAAGGATCGATAGGTACTAACCCCCGCAGAAGACCCACACAGGATCGGGCTCACACAGAACCTGTAGGCAGTGGCTCACACAGAACCGGTAGTAAAGACCCACATAGGATCGGGCTCACACAGAACCTGTAGCACTGATCCACGTAGGATCGCTGAGTGCAGTAGTCGACGCAGTCCACTGAGGATCTCTGCACAGTCGTCGCCGCAGTCCACGAAGGATCTCTGCTCTGCCGTCGTCGCAGTCCACGGAGGATCTCTGCTCTGTCGTCGTCGCAGTCCACGAAGGATCTCTGCTCTGTCGTCGAAGTCACAGCCAGCGCTAGGGTTCCCGCACAAAGCGAGCTCGTTTAGGAGGGTCCGCTCCACGAGCCGAGAGGCTGATACATCAAATGACACGTAGTCCGATGTTGATGTATCCAAAAGTTCCGTATCGACAACAGGATCTCAACGCGACAGACGGCGCGTCAAACGGACGCCCGGTCTGAGAGTTATTGGCATTTTCGTCCCAGGGGCCCGGTTGGTTTTTAGGGCAAAACCAACCCGACCGTACTCCGCCTGTATCCAATCCTCGGGCGGAGTATGCCAAAAGTTCCGTCTCACTTAGAGGAAACTACCACAGCTGACGGTACGTCGTTCGGACGTCCGTAGCTCAAGTTATGAGCGTTTCCGCTCCGAGGGCCCGGTTGGTTTCGTGTACGAACCAACCCGGCCGAACCCAAAGTCTTCCGAAACCTTGAGTATAATATACCGAAACGACCGTCTTGATCCAAGGATCGCGTAGCCGCTGACGGTTCATCAATCGGAGGTCCCAGGCCCAAGATATGGGCGAAAGACCGAAGAGGGCCCGAAAACGGGGGTTCCGGGGCCGGGGCGACCCGGCCCGAACCGGCCCGAACCGGCTCGGCCGGGTCCGGTCCGGCCTGGGCGCGGCCCGGCCGACCGGACCGGCCGGCTCGGCTTCGGCCGAGCGGCCGAACAGGCTGCCGCCGCGGGTTTGACCCGCGGCATTTGAAGAAACGCGGCCCCCGCGGGGGGCCGCCTGTCACGCGGACGCGGCCGGGCCGCCGCGGCTTCAGCCGCGGCGGACTTCCTCCACGGCGGCGCGCCGGGCGCCGCCGCCTCCGGTCGCCGGCGCCGCCGCGCCGGCGACCCGCGCCGCCGCTACATTCCGCGGGCCGCCGGAGATGCTCCGGTGGCCCGTTTTGCCTCCCGTCTGCGCCGATGCCCCTCCCGGATGCCGACCTTCCCTGCGGAATCAACGGATCGCCCCTGCCACGCGGTTTGTCGTCGTCCGTCATATCCGCACAACAAAAGAGATCGGCGGAGGGTTGTCGGGTCTTGTTCGTTAGACCCGCACCCTCCGTGTTAGCCATAATCAACGGGAGAAAAGAAAAAGATGATCAACACATGATCCAACAATTTTATTTAAAGATAAAATTGTTCGTTTGAAACCGACTTTTTAAATTTTCAAGAACGTTCACGAGAAAATTTAAAAGGGGTAACTTTTCCAAAATAAATCCCTACCTTGATGATCGTCGAGCGCGGGCGTTCTTCGCGGAAGAGATCGTCGCGGAAGAGATCGATCGTCGCGTCGTCGCGGGAAGGTGTCGCGTCGTCGCGGAAACCGGCGTTGAGCCGGCGAGCTCAACGAATCAAGAACAACAGATTTAAATTATTAATATTTAAATCTGTGTTTCGTTTAAAACCAAAGAAAAGAACTTGAGAGGAAATCCGAAAGCACTCACCTCGAATGGTCGGTGATCGGAGATCGGAAATCGGAAGAACGTCTCGGGCGAAGGCGTCGTCGACTTCCGGGTTCGGCGTTCTTCGCGTTCTTCACGTTCTTCGCGTTCTTCGCGGAGAGGGTGGAGGCTCAGAGGAATTGCACAACGATAGCAATCCTCCAAAATAGACAAGTTTGTCTATTTTATTATTTTTGCCAACAAACGTAAAACGCGTAAGTAACGACCCATTTAATTCGTTGAATTAATTCAACGAGCGAAACAGCCCATTTAATTCATGAAAGAAACATCCCAATTAAATGGTCTGTTAAGAATTAAAGAAACGCGTCGGTTGACTTTTCAGTTTCTTTGACGGGTTTTCGCGGGTGCGTTACTTAGCGAAAGAAACGGCGGGGCTCGTGCGGGCCCCACCTCACAAATATCCTATCAAGGGGGTAGGATATTTCTGGATAGCATCCTATCCAGTTCAACACAGTTCAAGCCGCCTTTAAGTGGCTTCAAGTGGCTTCCAAGCAGCTTAAGTGAAATAAAATAAAGTTGTCGCACAAATTTATTTTATTTCTGACTTAAAGCCGCAAAATTTAAAAACCACGTCTGAGCAAACGCAACTCCGGAAGAGGCGTTTCCAAGCAAATACCGGCGCTGCGATTTCATCGGTGCCCTCAGAATTTGATTCCGGGCACCGGTTTAAAAGATAGAAAAACCCGCTCGTCCGTTCACTGAACGTACCCGAGCCAAACTTCGGAAATTGATTCCGGGCACACCGGGCCTCGGAATCAGGTGCCGTCTGAAGCTGCGCTCTTGTAAAATTCCAAAGAAAATTAAGAAAAAAATTTCTTGAAATTTGCGGGTCTTTACATTACTCCCACCTCAGGACCCGACCTAGGGGCCCGTGCCGTGACTACCCCAAGCCCGCCTTCCATAGGCCAGGGGCTGGCGACTAGCACCAAGGCGTAAAATCCCAGTAAACAGGGAAGGCATTGCCTTTATAAGTAACAACCACACAGAGTCAGCAAGCGGAAAGTAAAGTGCAGAAAAGTAAAGGCGGCCGGAAATACAAGCCCAACTGTAAAGTACAACTGAAAAGTAAAGTACAGCAACTGAAGAAAAGACGGCGGCCTCGTGTCGTCCACTGGCAATCCCACCTGAAGGGTGGGTACAGATAGCCTCCAGGCTCCTCGGGTCCCACGTCCGCTCCGAGCACGTCCCGCCCAGTGGTCCACCTCCAGGTACTGTCCTGCTCCACGCCCAACCGTGATCAGCGCTGTCCGTCGTCTGCAACCAACACAACAAGGTGCGGGCATAGCCCGTGCAGGGGTGAGTACAAGCTACTCAGTAAGGACCCCGAGACCCCCGAAGGTCTCCCGAAATCCACAAAGGATATAGCACAAAAGAAAGATGCAATCACGAAGTAACATCTGACTCGACTTAGGTATATGCCCATACATATACCTAAGTCCCCAATTCTAGCTCTGTTCACGAGCTCAAGAACAACTCAATCCACAAAGGAAAGCAAGACTCAAATCCACAAGGAGAGTAAATAGTAAATCCACATAGGATAGTTCAACACAATCCACAAAGGAGAGTAACATAAGATTCAGCTCAACCAGGTATACTTTTTCAGATGACGTCAAAGATGATCACTGATCCATCTAAGTCGTCGGACCCACGAAGGATCGATAGGTACTAACCCCCGCAGAAGACCCACACAGGATCGGGCTCACACAGAACCTGTAGGCAGTGGCTCACACAGAACCGGTAGTAAGGACCCACATAGGATCGGGCTCACACAGAACCTGTAGCACTGATCCACGTAGGATCGCTGAGTGCAGTAGTCGACGCAGTCCACTGAGGATCTCTTCACAGTCGTCGCCGCAGTCCACGAATGATCTCTGCTCTGCCGTCGTCGCAGTCCACGGAGGATCTCTGCTCTGTCGTCGTCGCAGTCCACGAAGGATCTCTGCTCTGTCGTCGAAGTCACAGCCAGCGCTAGGGTTCCCGCACAAAGCGAGCTCGTTTAGGAGGGTCCGCTCCACGAGCCGAGAGGCTGACACATCAACTGACACGTAGTCCGAAGTTGATGTATCCAAAAGTTCCGTATCGACAACAGGATCTCAACGCGACAGACGGCGCGTCAAACGGACGCCCGGTCTGAGAGTTATTGGCATTTTCGTCCCAGGGGCCCGGTTGGTTTTTAGGGCAAAACCAACCCGACCGTACTCCGCCTGTATCCAATCCTCGGGCGGAGTATGCCAAAAGTTCCGTCTCACTTAGAGGAAACTACCACAGCTGACGGTACGTCGTTCGGACGTCCGTAGCTCAAGTTATGAGCGTTTCCGCTCCGAGGGCCCGGTTGGTTTCGTGTACGAACCAACCAGGCCGAACCCAAAGTCTTCCGAAACCTTGAGTATAATATACCGAAACGACCGTCTTGATCCAAGGATCGCGTAGCCGCTGACGGTTCGTCAATCGGAGGTCCCAGGCCCAAGATATGGGCGAAAGACCGAAGAGGGCCCGAAAACGGGGGTTCTGGGCCCGGGGCGACCCGGCCCGAACCCCCCTGGGGTCGGCCGAACCGGGTCGGCCCGAACCGGGCCGGCCCGAACCGGCCCGAACCGGCTCGGCCGGGTCCGGTCCGGCCTGGGCGCGGCTCGGCTTCGGCCGAGCGGCCGAACAGGCTGCCGCCGCGGGTTTGACCCGCGGCATTTGAAGAAACGCGGCCCCCGCGGGGGGCCGCCTGTCACGCGGACGCGGCCGGGCCGCCGCGTCCGTTCCCGGTTCCGCGCGGCCGCGGAACCGGCCGCCACCGCCGCCGCGGCTTCAGCCGCGGCGGACTTCCTCCACGGCGGCGCGCCGGGCGCCGCCGCCTCCGGTCGCCGGCGCCGCCGCGCCGGCGACCCGCGCCGCCGCTGCCTTCCGCGGGCCGCCGGAGATGCTCCGGTGGCCCGTTTTGCCTCCCGTCTGCGCCGATGCCCCTCCCGGATGCCGACCTTCACTGCGGAATCAACGGATCGCCCCTGCCGCGCGGTTTGTCGTCGTCCGTCATATCCGCACAACAAAAGAGATCGGCGGAGGGTTGTCGGGTCTTGTTCGTTAGACCCGCACCCTCCGTGTTAGCCATAATCAACGGGAGAAAAGAAAAAGATGATCAACACATGATCCAACAATTTTATTTAAAGATAAAATTGTTCGTTTGAAACCGACTTTTTAAATTTTCAAGAACGTTCACGAGAAAATTTAAAACGGGTAACTTTTCCAAAATAAATCCCTACCTTGATGATCGTCGAGCGCGGGCGTTCTTCGCGGAAGAGATCGTCGCGGAAGAGATCGATCGTCGCGTCGTCGCGGGAAGGTGTCGCGTCGTCGCGGAAACCGGCGTTGAGCCGGCGAGCTCAACGAATCAAGAACAACAGATTTAAATTATTAATATTTAAATCTGTGTTTCGTTTAAAACCAAAGAAAAGAACTTGAGAGGAAATCCGAAAGCACTCACCTCGAATGGTCGGTGATCGGAGATCGGAAATCGGAAGAACGTCTCGGGCGAAGGCGTCGTCGACTTCCGGGTTCGGAGTTCTTCGCGTTCTTCGCGTTCTTCGCGTTCTTCGCGGAGAGGGTGGAGGCTCAGAGGAATTGCACAACGATAGCAATCCTCCAAAATAGACAAGTTTGTCTATTTTATTATTTTTGCCAACAAACGTAAAACGCGTAAGTAACGACCCATTTAATTCGTTGAATTAATTCAACGAGCGAAACAGCCCATTTAATTCACGAAAGAAACAGCTCAATTAAATGGTCTGTTAAGAATTAAAGAAACGCGTCGGTTGACTTTTCAGTTTCTTTGACGGGTTTTCGCGGGAGCGTTACTTAGCGAAAGAAACGGCAGGGCTCGTGCGGGCCCCACCTCACAAATATCCTATCAAGGGGGTAGGATATTTCTGGATAGCATCCTATCCAGTTCAACACAGTTCAAGCCGCCTTTAAGTGGCTTCAAGTGGCTTCCAAGCAGCTTAAGTGAAATAAAATAAAGTTGTCGCACAAATTTATTTTATTTCTGACTTAAAGCCGCAAAATTTAAAAACCACGTCTGAGCAAACACAACTCCGGAAGAGGCGTTTCTAAGCAAATACCGGCGCTGCGATTTCATCGGTGCCCTCAGAATTTGATTCCGGGCACCGGTTCAAAAGATAGAAAAACCCGCTCGTCCGTTCACTGAACGTACCCGAGCCAAACTTCGGAAATTGATTCCGGGCACACCGGGCCTCGGAATCAGGTGCCGTCTGAAGCTGCGCTCTTGTAAAATTCCAAAGAAAATTAAGAAAGAAATTTCCTTGAAATTTGCGGGTCTTTACATTTCCAACCAAAGTGGCTCCATGGAGTCCCCAAGTTGACCCATGGATTGTCTTGGTCGGCCATGACTCATCCAATGAGGGTAAGACATGTTTCTAGGTCATTTCATATTATTAGAACATTATTTTTACCTTAAACTAAACTAATTACCTCTAATCACGGTTAAAACATAATAGTTACTATTCACTAAAAAATTATTTTAATCTCATTGAACGACATTTTACTTCTTAATGAAAACCATGTATGTCAGATTTTTGAAATTCAAAACACAGAGGTGGTAAAATTTCATTTAAATGAAAAATCCGTTTTTTAAGTACATCTTAGTGGTTTCACTATTCATCAAAAATTGAAGTTTTCTAGAAAAATACCAAAAATTAACCCTAATCTATATTTGATATTCGGAATTCAAAAATGATTTCTATTTTACAATATTCAAAACATATAAGTTACATTAATTAATTTAATAATTAATTCCGTTGTCAGAGCAGATATCGTGTTTTTATGAAACAATAAGTATCAAAAGATTGACACTAGTTTAAGTCCAATTTCAAGATGAAATTAATTTCAATGACCACTATTGGATTAAATGGTAAAAATATATTCTAATTTCACTTTAAAAACAATTCAAAAGATAATCTAATAATATAAATAATTTTGATTTAAAAGAGGTTTTGAAATAAAATAAAACATTTTTCACTATTCATTAAAAAAATGAACTTTATCAGAAAAAACAAAAAATTTACAGAAAGTAAATTTTGATGTCCTGATTCTAAAGAAGAATTCAATTTTTCCAAACATAACACATAAAATTGTCAAAAGTGGATTTAAAAGAGGTTCTCCATCAAAAGATAGTTAATAGACCTTTTAAAGAATATTAGAATGTTTACGCTTAAAATTGGATTCATTCTCAATTTTAATCCTCTAACATTTATTGTAAAAAGTAAAAATATTTGAAAAAAATTTATAATCATTTTGTAGTTAGTTCTGTTCATTCCCTTCATTACAATGGCTAGGTGTTAACTACCATTTAAAATAAAATTATTTTATTATTAGAGTGCAACGTAAGATTTCAAAGGAACTCGTTGTTGTGTGTTGGGTACGCCATCGAGCATAACGTTCCCTTTATGGTAATATTAATATTTTATTCAAAAATATGGATAAATATAAAAATTTCATATTCTTTATTTACCTAGGGTGTTACAATTATTGAATTAATAGAATATTTTTGGGATTCAATTTGGTTATATATTTTCATAACATAAAATGATTTAGAGGTGTGAGGAATGGGTAGAAGTGTTTGCCTTTTCTAATGGAGGAGGAGTGGAAGTATTGTAAATATTTGAAGAGAGCGTTCCACCCATGTTTTTCAAATTGAATATGGATCCAATAATAGGCCAGAGTCATGATTATTTATGATATTATGGAAATATGGACATAAAATTCTTGTTGTAGCATAATCTAAGCCATTTTGGAGGTTATATTTAAGGTTTAGTACTTTAATATCCTATTTTTTCTCTTAACAGATGTAATTAATTATTATTACATTAACTACAATTATAAGGAAGAAACAACTTTTAAATAATTAGAAATTATAAATAATTCTGATTCCATATATGTAATCAATGATTCAATGTTATAATCTTCTAATAATAAAAAATTAATTTAAAATTAATCCCACTATTGGGACGACACAGCGGGTTTTTAATGTTAAAATGAACAAAAGATTGCTAAGATTTTATATTAAATTTCTATATGAAAATGGTTTTGATGAAATAAATTTCATTAAATATTAAGAGTAATATACAAATAAACTATTATACAATTTTAAAATATTATTGAACTTTATAAAAAAATTAAATGAAAAATTTCTTTTGAAATAAAATCCAGTATTTTTCACTATTCATTAAAGGATGAAACCATTCAAAAAATACAAATAAATTATCATAACCTAATTTTTATGTTCCAAACCCGAATATAAATATTTTTATATATTAATTATATAAAATTTATAGAATAATTTTTTAAAAGGGTTCTTCATTAAATAGTGGAAAAAAGAAATTAATAAAATATAGGTTTTTAGAATAAAATTGGATTTCTTTTTATCTTATGTAAATAAAATATTTTGGTTACATATCCAAAATACAAGATTAAATGTATAAAATATTAATTATTTTAATATAAATTATCAATGTTTATTTTATTTTATTTACTAGGATAAAATAATGTTGTGCCTATAATGATATTTTCCATTATATTCTATCTGTTTTCATATTCATTTATAATTAATTGGTATCCTATGAATACAAATAGTATTTTTTTTATAAACCATATATTTTATTAATTAATACAATACTATTTATATCCATATAATCAATTTCGAGGTTATATCTCATTATAATAATATTTTTATGAATATATTATTGTAATGTAACACTTAGTCTTGTGTGATATACAATCCATTGAGGAAGGTCAATCATACTAATAATGTATTCTATACCGATTGTCATGTGTAGTGTATTCCATATTGGTATTGTGTGTATCATACTCTATATTGGATCTGTGTGGAGGGAATGTTTGACTTAGTGAAAATTTATTTTTAGTGTTGCGTCAAAGGAGTAATATCCAATGATTAAATTAATTAAAAAAAACCCAAATCTCATGGTGTTACATTATAGCTCATACTACCATATATATAAGAATAATTTGAAAACATGTTCTACTTTTTCAAATTTATATAGATGATATTATTTCTGAATCATAAACAATTCATTACGTACTAACATTTTAAAAGTAATGCAAAATGAAATTAAAATGTCTTTAATTAGTGAAATAAAATTCTTTCTTGGTTTTAAATTTCTTTAAAATAAAAATGTAATTATCTTAAATCAATTTAAATATAGAAAATATATTTTAAAAACATTTCAATTGGTCTATTACTAAGAGTAGTGATACTCCTATGGGTACCACCTGTAAATTGGATCTTGATGATGCTTAGAAATCTAAAGATCAAACTATTTATTAAGGTATGATTGAAATTATTCTATAAATATATCCACTATTCATCGTAGAATTATATTTATTATGTGCACGTGTGATTATTTTCATGAATACTAAAAAGAGTCAAACATAGATGATGTAGACTAAATTTTTAAATACCACAAATTTACAACCAATTTAGGTGTTCTCTATCAAAGAGGAAAATAATTTTACTTATTTAGTTTTTCAGATATTGATTTTGGTGGTTTTATGATATAAATATCATATTTGGGGCATGTAATATTTTGATAAAGTCTTTAAATTCTTGGTGTAGTTAGAATTTTTTTTGTTTCATTTTCTTCTTTTGAAGCTGAATACAATGGTTCAAGTAGATCTTCTGCTCATTTTTTGTGGATGAAACATAAATCACTAGACTATGGATAACAATTATAACATGTCCTGATAAATTGTGACAAAAAAGTTTCTATGAACACTTATAATAACCTTATATCTATAACACCCATATATTTTGGTGATATTTTTGAATTCATTTAATCTTTTAATATTATGTTATTACACGCAAGACTGAAAACAGATTATAACTATATAAAATATTACTTTCAAATGTATCCAAATTTTCATATGTTACATGCAATACCAACATGGAATATATTACAAGGTCAACATGGATATCATACATTACACGTAAGATTGACCTTCCTCGATGGCTTTTGTAACACGCAATACTGTGTGTTACCTAACTATAATAAATTATAAATTTTTTTTTTATTATTAGATATAACCAGGCAATTATGTTTTTCTATATAAATTGTGTTTAATAAAATTTTAAAATATATGTTTTTTCAAAAATTAAAATATGATTTCATTGGTTACAAATTAATTATAAATGAACATTAAAACCAATTTAATTTGATGGAAAAAATCATTATAGCCCCAAAGATATTTTAAACTATTAAATTAAATTAATTAAAAATTGTTAACTGATATTAATATGGTACATATATTATATATTCAATAAAATAATTTTGATATTTATCAAATATATTTGATAGACATTAAATAAGAACCACCCTAATTTTATGCTTAATACACATATTTTTATTAAGGATTTTTATAAAATATTTTAATTTAGAACCCATTTTAAATCCAATATTTTAATCTTTTATAGATTTAATATGTCAAAATAAACATTATATTTATATCCATAACATAAAAATTATGTTAGGATAATGTTTTTGTATTTTTATGAAAGGATCTATTTTTTAATAAATAGTAAAAACACTAGATTTTATTCCAAAAAATGATTTTTCATGAAATTAATTTGTAATGTTTAATTATATTTTTAAATGGACTAATAGTTTATTTAGATAATATTTCAACAAATTAATAAAATTAAAGTCATTAGAACCAATTTAAAATTTAAATTTAATATAAAAACATAGAAAATGTTTGGAAATTTTTACTATAAAAACCAAGAGTGTTGTCCTTATAGAGGGATTAATTGTAAATTAATATCTACCATATGTTTGATTATAATTTGAAAAAATGTATTAAATATTTGGAATCAAAAAATTTTATACTTTATAATAAGGAAATACTAGTTTTTTACTGAAAATATTAGTTAATGTAATTAAAATTAACTACATCAATTAAGAGAAAAATTATGTCAATAAATTACTAAAAATTAAATTTAAAACCCAAAATTACCTAGAAACTTGTACATTACACATTATATATCCATATTTATACTATATCATCAATTTTATTGACATTGGTCCATTAGTGTACCCACATTAAACATGAATAACAATTGTGTAATTCTCTCTTCATATATATACAAGTGTGCCACTCATCCTCCACTATAAAAGGCCACCAACTCTCCTCATTCCACACACCTCTCAATACATTTATGTTCTGAAAATATATGCAAAAATAGCATCCCAAAAATCCAACCTTAAATCTTTAATCCTCCCTTTTGTGTGAAATCCTCTCAAGGAGTCCATTTGGCATAGATCGAAAAGAGTTAATTGATTTGGAAGAAACATCTTCCCTCAAGCTCTTTTCCATTATTTCTATTCTTCACCACCAATAATCATTATTCAATTATTTTGAAAAAGAACTTAATTATACATATACTAGGATTTTTTATGAAAATATTTCTACCTAAACTTACACACACCTCCATCTAATAGATATTAAACATACTATATCTATTTATAGAAAACTATTACCTCACGAAATGATGACTGTTTATTTCTCCAATACTCTCAATAATGGAATACATTATGATGGAAACTATGTTTATATATTTTATATATAACATAAATTATGTATTTAAGCTTATTTAATCATTTTTACCACACATACCTTCTTACTACCAAATTCGTGTTAAAATGATAATCTCATTTGAGGAAGTTTAGATAGCTGCCCCATTAACGGGTTTTGATTCATTCACACACCACATGGAATATCTTAAAAACAGTTTCAGGGAAATTATATGATACTTATATATATATAATATTAATTCTTCTAGAATAAAATTATATATATAAATATATATGTCATTTACATACATTCTTTCATAACATCAAAAAATTTAAAACAATGTTGTTGCATACAAACGACTTATCGTCTACATAAATTGTGTATTTCATCTCATACATAATTAATCTATAGATTATTTTAATATAAATATAATGTATAGAAATTATATTTATATCATTATATATATTATGTAATCATGATATAATTATTTGGACCAACGATATAACTAATTAAGAATCAAGTAAAAAACAGAGAGAATATTGCCCGAAGTAAAACCGTAACATAGAATCATTAAAAAAATGATATATAATTTCATAATAAATACATATATGTTAATAAATATAAGAATACTATTATTTATAATATTTATGATAAAATTTTACATATTATAAATAAATCTAGTTTGTGAATGGAGGGTGTCAAGATTCATTGTAAGGGGATATCACCTAACTTTTAATTTCGGTGAGATACATGTTATGTTCGTCACTATTAAATTTTTTATGGTTTATGTATTGAACATGAGTGTATTATATTTATTTCAAACTTCCATTTATGTTTTTTTATGTTTCCAATTTAGTATCCTTCTTTCATGTGGTTTAACATTCAATATTGACATAATCGGTAAATTATTTTGTCTCTATTTGCCTTCTTTGAGACTCGAGTTTTGTTATGAATCCAAATAGTTTTTCAAGTTGATAATATTTAATTTTTATATAAAATATAATCAATATAGATATTTTTATTAAATTCTATGATTTATTATATTTATTTGTCTTTCCTGGTGAGTATGAACCCAAGATACATAATTATAAGTGTTTGTTGAGACAATCTCGTTACTTTTTTAGATTGTTTATGTTTATCCTTCAATTTATAAAAACATATGATCCATATCTAAATAATATTCATGATTTTAATTCTACTTTTTTATTTCATGATATAATAATATATCGGTACCATATTATACTTTTTGGAACATAAGATAGTTAGGAAAGTTCTTTTACGAATCCTCAACTTTACCCATTCTTAGGTCAATTTTTTTCCTAAAATGGGATTCCAATAATATTATACCATTATCCTATAATATTTTAAATATGGTTTTACACTTTTTCTATTTTACAAATATATTCAATGGAATATTCTTATCTCTTTACAAAAAATAACTTTTCTAACATTTTTACAGTGTAATTGGAATGTTCGTTGACCACATATGACATGAATGGTTTTACCCACCCTCATTTCATTGAATCTACATTTTTAATTTTAAATGTTCAATCATTATGATTTTTTTTTAAAATATATTTTCAAATAAATTGGGTTTCAAAATTTTTGAAGCTTCTATTATAAATTTTCATTAAAAATGGTTTTACAAATGTTTTCAGGTTTCATTAAATGTATTCATGTACAATTGTTTTCCAATGGATTTCAATCTCTTTTTATAAGTATTCAATATGTTTTATAATAAAATGGTTTATAATTGTTTTTTGATTCATGTTTTTTTGTTCTTAAGGAATTTTTTTTTCAAATTGATTTCATTCCTTATTTATAATTTTTCATGGTTTTTTCTAAGAATAAAATTTTAAATGGGTTTTCTTTGTATTTAGAGGTCTTGTTTTGAAAATAAAGGATATTTTACTAAAGAAATGTTTTTTTAAAATATATATAAAAAATATTTTCCATCTATGATCACAACTGTTGATGTTACTCATCCCAATAAAAAGGTTCCATTCATATCCTTTCTATGAATGGAATATTCTTAATGTCATGATGTTTATGAAAAATTTTCTCTTCTATAGGTTATATGTATATGAAATCCATTACTCTTTCACGGGTTCTGATTTTGAGGAAATGTTTATACCACCTATAATGTCCTTACATGATGTGATATGTTCACATTTTTATGAGGCCAATGTCATTTCCTGGGTTATGGTATGTTTATTTATGATATTGTGGCACATGTATATATGATTTCAATATTTGATCGGTGGGACTATATCACCCTCCAATTCATTGGTTAATGTTTTTTTATCTCAAGAGATAAATTAAAATGGCCTTGGGAGTGAACCTTGACTATTATGATGGACATGAGAGTGATCCATGACTACTAAGATTGTATGATGAGTGAACTCATGCAACTAAGAGGGCCATGTGAGTGAACCATGACAACTATGAAGGTATGGGGAGTGAATCCATACTACTAATATGGTCTTGGATGTAATTCCTAGGCTACGATGGAAATCATTGTATGCTTATGTATTTGACACAATTCCATGTTTATTCCAACGTTATTCTTTTATGGATTATGCTCACTATTTCATTAGGATCCATGCCATATGAACTACCTTGGTTTATGTCATGATAAATTTTATGATTTTTATATGCAAGGTATGATATTTTGTTTTAATGTTACCCTTAGGCCCATGTTTATGCTTATATGTCTTCTTTTTTTACCATTATTGAGAATTTTAGCTCACCCCATTTATGTTTCCTTTTCCCTGGGTTATGATGATATTCAAAGTGTTTGATATGTCTTATAAGTGTTATAGTCAAGAAGAGCATAGTATAAGATGATGTAGCTCACATATATACAAGTTTTTATGTTTCTAAAGGAACTATACCAAATACAGTCTTTGTGTGTCTGTTTGTAAAATTTTTAAGTATTCCTCAAATGTTATGAAATGTTAATGTTTGGAACGTGAGGTTCGATATAGTCGGTATCATATAAATGATATAGTTATCCATCAGAAAATAGGATGCGAAAAAATTAGTGAGAACCCTAGGTATTTTTCTATGGATATTTCTAGTGATTTATCTATGGATAAGAGTAAAGATAAGTTACTGTTTAGAAAAATGTACTAGTATTTTTGGGAATGATAGAGTGTTTTATTTTCAAGAAATACATCACTGTATACAAAATAAATTTGGATATGGATATAGAATTAATGTACCTATGTGTAAAAACTCTGAAAAAATGTTCCAGGTTGACATAGAGTAATCTGGTATACGAGAACATGCTAGGATGCACACCTAGTTTGACACTCTTGGGGGATATTGTTTGGGAATTAACTAACACTTCCTGGACCATTATGAAGAATTTAAATATAATTTGTCTATGAATAACCTTGGGTAAGCCTAAAGTGTAAAAGATCAATGAATGTGTCATGATTTAGTTAACCTATAAATAATTATTTTCATGACTATGTGGTTTTCTTCTATGATTATTAATTATCAAACTATGGATTTGGTTTTAGTCAATGGCATGAACTGAAAGGAACTAGAAAAAATATTAATAGGATAAACGAATTTCTATTCAGCAGTCAAGTGGTATGATCACTTGAGTGAAATATGTTGTGATCAGGGATAATCGGTTTTCATAGAACAAGATTAACAATGTTAACCATAACCAACTCTCAAAAACAGCATGGAAGAGAAAAAATGGGTTTTCTAAGAATTAGGTTAATAAAGATCATTGAGGGATGAATATTAAATTTCCATTGAGTCAAAAATCTATAAATAGAAACCTACTTAAATGTATTAGTAGAACATGAAGATATTTAGACTGTGGAAAAGAACGACACAAGAAACTGACTGCAAGGGAAAAATAAATAGTTTGTTAAATGAAAGACATGAGAATATTATCCTCCCTATGGAATCACTGAAAGTTTTCTCTGTTATGTGTGGAGTAAATTGTCATTATGCAACTAAATTCCCTAAGAGTAATGTTCCTGAAGAGAATCATAAGGGTGGTGTTAGTAATGGTTACAATTTTGATGATGAGTTGACTACAAAATCAATGTGAAATCACTACGGGAAAAATGGGTATTTGCGACGGGTTGTTTGCGACGGGAATAAATCCGGCTGCAAATAGTCCCGTTAAAAACTTATTTGCGACGAGGGTATTTACCCGTCGCAAATAATTAGGCTTTTGCGATGGGATTACTTTCCCCGTCGCAAATAGTTTTCCCGCGATGCGCGTCAAATCGCGGGAAAACTATTTGCGACGGGAATATTTTCTCGTCGCAAATAACCGGCGGCGGTAAAAGGTATTTGCGATGGGAATAGTCCCCCGTCGCAAATAGTATGTCGGCAGGTGGTTATTTGCGACGGGACCCGTCGCAAATAACTATTTAACCGTTGACCGTAATAAATGTTGGCTAAGGTATTTGCGACGGTACCCGTCGCAAATAACACTATTTGCGACGGAAATCCCGTCGCAAATGGACCCGTCGCAAATAATTCAACCTATAAATACCCCCATCCGTTTTTTTCAAATCATTCTCATTCTCTATCTTCTCTTTGCTCTCAAACTTTTGTTTCTAAAGTTGAGTTTTTCTTCAGTTTAATTTTTTTCTCCGGAGCTGATATTAAAGTTTTGAAGAACGATCAGAGCAGATCAATTTTCAAGGTATTTATGTTCATTTTAATTTAATATTTATTTTTAATTTTTTATTAGTTTCAATTATTCTTAATTAGTTGTAATTTAATTATGTTTACATTGTTTTTTTACTTAGTAAATTTAAATTATTAGTATTGTTCATAGTTAATGGTAATTAGGAATAATTAGTAATAATTTTTAATAATTAAGAATAAATATTAACAATTAGTAATAAATACAAATAATTAGGAATAATAACATTATTACATTATTAGTATATTTTATTATTAATATTAAAATAATATAATTTTTTATATATATACAATTCTCTTTTCAACTGTGTGTTTACTGTATTCACATGTATTATTTGTATGTGGAGATAGAAAACGCACAGATGAAAGGAGAATTGTATATAAATCAGAAAATTATATTATTTTAATATTAATAATAAAATATACTAATAATGTTATTATTTGTAATTATTGGTAATTTTTCCTAATTATTGGTAATTATTCATTTAATTACTAATAATTAGGAACAATTATCAATAATTATTAATAATTAAGAATAATTAGTAATAATTAGTAATAATTACCAATAATTAGTAATAATTAGTAATAATTAGTAATAATTATCAATAATTAGTAATAATTATCAATAATTAGTAATAATTAGTAATAATTATCAATAAGTAGTAATAATTACCAATAAGTAGTAATAATTACCAATAATTTGGAATAATTACCAATAATTAACAATAATTAGTAATAATTAGTAATAATTAGTAATAATTACCAATAATTACCAATAATTAGTAATAATTACCAATAATTACCAATAATTACCAATAATTAGTAATAATTACCAATAATTACCAATAATTACCAATAATTGCCAATAATTACCAATAATTAGGAATAATTTGAAATAATTTGAAATAATTAGGAATAATTAGGAATAATTAGGAATAATTAGGAATAATTAGTAATAATTAGTAATAATTATTTATAATTAGTAATAATTAGGAATAATTAGGAATAATTAGGAATAATTAGGAATAATTAGTAATAATTAGGAATAATTAGGAATAATTAGTAATAATTAGGAATAATTAGTAATAATTAGGAATAATTAGGAATAATTAGTAATAATTAGGAATAATTAGAAATAATTGGGAATAATTAGGAATAATTAGTAATAATTAGGAATAAGTAATACTTACCAATAATTTGGAATAATTACCAATAATTAACAATAATTACCAATAATTAACAATAATTACCAATAATTACCAATAATTACCAATAATTACCAATAATTAGGAATAATTAGGAATAATTATGAATAATTAGGAATAATTATGAATAATTTGGAATAATTAGGAATAATTAGGAATAATTAGGAATAATTAGGAATAATTAGGAATAATTAGGAATAATTAGGAATAATTAGGAATAATTAGGAATAATTAGGAATAATTAGGAATAATTAGGAATAATTAGGAATAATTAGGAATAATTAGTAATAATTAGGAATAATTAGGAATAATTAGGAATAATTAGGAATAATTATTTATAATTATTTATAATTAGTAATAATTAGTAATAATTAGTAATAATTAGTAATAATTAGGAATAATTAAAAATAATTAGGAATAATTAGGAATAATTATAAATTATTAGGAATAATTAGGAATAATTACCAATAATTAGCAATAATTACCAATAATTAGCAATAATTACCAATAATTTCCAATAATTAGCAATATTTAGCAATAATTAGCAATAATTAGTAATAATTTTCAATAATTAGTAATAATTTTCAATAATTAGTAATAATTTGCAATAATTAGTAATAATTAGTAATAAATACCTAAAATTAAGAAAAATTAGAAAAAATTAGGAAAAATTAGGAAAAATTAGGAAAAATTAGGAAAAATTAGGAAAAATTACCAATAATTAGGAAAAATTATCAATAATTAGTAATAATTACCAATAATTAGTATTAATTACCAATAATTAGTATTAATTACCAATAATTAGTAATAATTGCCTATAATTAGTAATAATTAGGAATAATTACCAATAATTAGTAATAATTAGTAATAATTAACAATAATTAGTAATAATTAACAATAACTAGTAATAATTACCAATAATTACCAATATTTAGTAATAATTAACAATACTTACCAATAATTACCAATAATTGCCAATAATTACTAATAATTGCCAATAATTACTAATAATTAGTAATAATTACGAATAATTAGTAATAATTACGAATAATTATTAATAATTACAAATATGTGCGCACTGGTTGAGTGGTGCCTTTCAGAGGAGATCATCGGTGGGGAGGCAGAATCGGGGGAGATAGGAGGTGACTCATCGAGCTGGGAGTCATTATTTCAGTACTCATAGACAGCATCTGGTACGTACATTATTTATAAATATTTTATATAACTATAAATATTAAAGTTTATTTTTTATTCTTATAGGCTGTCGAGTACCCCGATATTACAGAGTACGACGTATATCGGAGGATGTATAGTGATCCTGCTACTGGGGAGCTCAGAGGTGATCGTCAGCATCACATCGTGGTCAGTATTATTTGTTTTCAAGTTTAAAAATTAACTGCATATAATATATTCCCAATTTTAATTTTAAATTGCAACTATAGGAGTCATATGAGGCCGCAGCGGCACAGGCCCGGCCTGAGAGTCAGGTCGAGTCATCAGATCAGACCACTGCCCGTCAGTTTGATGAGGCATCATGGATGCAGGCCACCCAGTATGCCTTCGAGAAGGGCCGGGTAGTTGGTATCGGCTCTCGACTGACTCCCGGAGATTATTATGGCAGTGCTGCGATGTCGGCGTCCAGCTCGAGAGGAGATCGTGCATCTTCTTCTACACAGTATGAGGATCAGTTGCGATCTCAGACTGCACAGATAGAGAGTCTCCGACAGGAGCAGGAGCAGATGTGTCAGCAGCATGAGGAGGAGCGTCGACGCCAGCAGCAGCTGTACGAGGAGCAGGCGAGTCGGTGGCAGCAGCAACATTAGGAGCAGATGGAGTACATGCGCCGACTCACTCATGCTTTAGGGATGGAGTTTCCTCCACCACCATCTACAGATCCCCCCCTCCCCCCTCCCCCCTCCCCCCCTCCTTCAGATTAGAGTTTGTATTTCTGTTATAAAATTTGTGAAATCAAAATTTTTTTTTTCTATTCGTAGTTTCTGTCTCATTATAAAATATTAATAATATTATATTTTTAAATAACAATATTAATATGAATAATAATATTATTTATATTTTATAATATTAAATTTTATATATATATTAAAATTTTATATATATATTAAAATTTTATAATATTATAATTTAATTATTATTTTTTGTAATACTTGAATTATTTTAATATTTGAATGTAAAATAATTCTATTATTTTTATATTAATTAAAATAACTTATTAATATTTTTTTTATTTATGAATTATAATTGTAATATTATTATATTAATTAAATCATTTATTAATATTCTATTATTTTTTATTTTTGAATTATAATTCTACTATTATTATAGAAATTAAAATAATTTATTATTTTCATTTGTAAATTATAATTCTATTATTATATTAATTAAAATAATTTATTAATAATTTATTTTTTTTATTTTTTTTATAGTATTTGCGACGGGATACTATGCCCGTCGCAAATACTAGTATTATTAATAGGTTTTTATTTTTTTAAAAAAATCGTATTTGCGACGGGATACTACTCCCGTCGCAAATACTAGTATTATTAATTTTTTTTATTTTTTTAAAAAAATAGTTTTTGCGACGGAACCTTTGCAAAAGTGATTTGTGATGGGTCCCGTCGCAAAAGGTATTTGCGATGGGTCCCGTCGCAAAAACTATTTTAAAAGTTTTTTACAAAAATACGGAATACTATTTGCGACAGGGAGAATGTCCGTCGCAAAAAAAGGCTTTAGCGACGAGCCCGTCGCAAATAAGTATAGTTGCGATGGCGTTTTCAGCAACGGGCTATTTGCAACGGGATCCCGTCGCAAATAGCCCATCGCAAATAACTGTTTTTCTAGTAGTGAATGAAAGAGGTATTGGGTGATAGAATGAGGTCTCCATGATAATGGCTTAAGGATTAAGTGTAATAGTAAATTATTTATGTATTTGGATTAAAAATTTATGAATAATTATATATACATTTATTGTTATACTTTTTTTTATATCAGTATTTACAAGTTTATGTTTAATGTTACATATGGACTAGTTAAGTGATTTACTGATAAGGTGATTATTTGACAAAGTGAAGGTAAACCATAATATGTTTTTTTGGTGTGATAATGTTGAATGGATAATGATATGTGGGATATGAATAAGTAAACTAGATAGTATTTATTACCTTTGTATAAGGTAAGGATTTTTTGATAGGTGGTTCATGATATCACTAATGAAGTTTAAAATATTTTTGGATTTAAGGAATTGATCCAAAACAATTGGAAATATGGAAGAATGCATACTTCCAAAAGGATTTTTGGAAATTCAGGTTATTACATTGGTTTAAGAGAAGAGATGATGAGGGTATTCCCATTTCTAAAATATGAAATCCTAGAGATACTTTTATTTATATAGGGGAATCAATGTCAAGATAATTTAATGACTCTCAATATTATGTTTTGGATGTTCATCTTTGAGAATGGTTATAAGGTTATCATTTCATGAAAGTATTAAGATATACATCGAAGGAATATTTTATGAACTGATTTTGTAATGAAAACCACTGTTAAAAGCCTATTTATTGTTTTACCTTATTTCAAGGATGTTTATATTTTATTATTTTCCAAAAGGAAATCATGTATGTCAGGGGAAAAAAATCAAGACTCACAAGGTCATAGGTCTTGAGCCCAAGAACGAAGTATGATATGGGTTTCATGCCTACCAATGGCTTATGAAAGTTTTGAATTAATGTATAATTCATTTTAATGAATAAATATTTTTTGATGAACTAGTATAATTACATTTTATATTTGTGTACAGTGATTATGAAAAGAAAAATAGTTAATAATTTTCAATTATTATGGGCCTTATAATCTGTTAAAAGTGTATTTTAGTTCTTATTGCATCAAAGATAATTCCTGGAAATTAAATCCTTGAGGTAATGGATGTATTATATATTATTCAAATAAAAACCCAAGAATTAATTTTTTTTCTTAGAAATTTATCATGAATTAATCAATGCTCTGAAAGTGATTAAATTTTATTTCCTAATACCATTGTTATCATTTTGTTGATGGACATTTAATTCATAATGGATTTATTATTTTGATTCCCTCATGTGTTTTTTGACCAATAACTTGTTTTTGATTGGTGATCTCAATCACTTCTTATAAATAATTATTCTTTTCATCCATGTCCAATATTCACCACCAACATATTTTCTCATAATTAAAAACCCAATTACATGTTAATTTGGGTAACTGTTACGTTTCCAAATGTCCCTTTTGAAGGGAAGTTTTAGTATCCATTTTTATGATGTTAGTTTCTGTGAATGATATATTAATGTTCTATACATTTGATAACCTAGGTGAATTTCAAGCACACAATTCATCTTAAGGGGGGTAGAATGAAACACCCAAAGATTTTGGTTAAATGTTTTCAAATTAATTTAATCATTATGTAGTGTCCATCTCACACAGCACTTAAAATATCATTTCACTAAGTCAAGTATTACATTGAAATGAAGAAAAATTTTCATATGTTACACAGAATCCCAATTTTTCATATGTTTCATAGAACAACATTGATAACCTAAATTACACGTAAGATTTACCTTCATCAATAGATTGTGTAACATGTAAGATCAAGTGTTGCCTAACTATAATATATTATTAAAAATATTAATATAATGAGATATAACATATCCATTATTATTATAGATATGAATAGTATTATATAAATTATTAAAATATTTGGTTGACAAAAAATACAAGTTTAATTCATAGAATACCATTTAATTATAAATGAATATGAAAAAATATTGAATATAATGGAAAGTAAAATTATAGTCACAAAGCTATATTGACATATTAAATTTAATTTTTTATAATTGTAAAGTGATATTAATATAATACATATTTTATCTATTTTGTCAAATATTTTTGGTATTTATACACTAAATTCGATATGCGTAGGATAAGAACAAACCCAATTTTATGCTTAAAAAGCCTATATTTTTATTAAGGAATTTTTTACCACCATTTAATGATGAACCCATTTTAAATACTATTTTTGAAACTTTATTAGAATTAACATGTCAAAATATACATTATCCCTGAAATGGTAATATTAAAATTAGTTTCGAACAAATGTTTGATATTTTTATGAAAGGTTTCATCTTGTAATGAATAGTTAAAAGTATATGATTTTATTTCCAAAATTATTTTTCATTGAACTTATTTATAAGGATAAATTAAATTTATAATTTTTTTAATAATTTATTTAGATTATATTTTTACCAATTAATATAATGTATGTCAGTTTATCTGATTTCACTATAAAATCAAATAGTAAAAATGGGCCAACTTTTGATTATTTTTACAATATAAGCCACCAATTTGTGGTCCCCACAGCAGGATTAATATTAAATTATTCTCAACCAATTGTGTGATTATAATTTCGAAAAATGGATTCCATATTTAGAATAAGCCTTATTTATAATTTCTAAAAATTTCAACATTGTTTTTTACCAAAAATATTAGTTAAAGTAATAAAAAATATTTACATCGGTTATGAAAACAAATTGGTTAATAAAGTACTAAACCCTAAATGTAAAACCCAAAACTGTCTAGAAACTTTTCCAACACCCATTGGATGTCCATATTTAGAATCTATCATAAATATTATCTTCTAATTTCCAATTTTGGATGTCACGACCCGTCCTCGGGGCCCGTGCTGTGACTACCCCAAGCCTACCTTCCATAGGCCAGGGGCTAGAGGCTAGCACCAAAGGCATAAATCCCGATAACTGGGAAGGAATTGCCTTTATAAAAGTAAAAAAAACACCACAGAGTACAAGCGGAAATAAACACTAAGTACAAAGAGAAGAGATGAAAGGTAAATGGGCCAGAATACAAACCCAAAAATAAAGTACAACTACAAATGAACAAAGTACAACAGAAAAAAAGACAACAGCTGGAAGGACGGAAGCGGCTCTTGGGTCGTCCTCCTCAGATCCTACCTGAAGGGTAGGTACAGATGACGCTGCTCCTGGATCGTCCACCACATATCCTACATGAAGGGTAGGTACAGATAGCCTCCACAACGCTCTCACTCGTCATCCTCCGCCGAGTGTCGTCTCGCCGTGAAGTCCACCTCCGGATACTGACTCGTCGTGTAGTCCACCTCCGGGTATGGACTCGTCGTGTAGTCCACCTCCGGGTACCGTCCACTCCTCGAACACTCAGCCTCCGTCAGCACTGCCCGTCGTCTGCAACCAACACAACGAGGTGCAGGCATAGACCGTGTAGGGGTGAGTATAATGATACTCAGTAGGGACCCCGAGACCCTCAAGGTCTCAATAAAACCAACAAGGATAACCACAAAGAAGATCTCAACAGATAACCTCTACTTAGGTATATGCCCATACATATACCTAAGTTATTAAGTATCCCATCCCAATCATGAGGAAACACAAGGGTTATGAAACCAACAGATAACCACTACCCAGGTATATGCCCATACATATACCTATGTTATCAAGTAACCCATCTCAGTCATGAAGAAACACAAGGGTCATAGACTCAGATCAAACCAGGATTTTTATTATCGAAACCGTAACTGCTGAAGAGCTCTGTCTCTGGAGTGTACAGGGGTCCTGTCACAAGCCTGAGGTACTGCTCACTGACCTATGACTACTGAGCAACTCCTCCTGTCGAGTACTATGGGACTGCTTCTACAACCAAGTGCTTCCCACCATGGGTCTGCCGCTACAACAAAGCGCTCCCCCTCATAGCCTCAAGAGGTACTCCTTCTGTTGAGTACCACAGGTCTGCCGCTACAACCAAGTGCTCATCCGCTGTGGGTCTACCGCTACAACCAAGCACTCCCCCTCATAGCCTCATGAAGTACTCCTTCTGTTGAGTACTACAGGTCTGTCGCTACAACCAAGAACTCCTCCACTATGGGTCTTCCGCTACAACCAAGCGTTCCCCACTGGCCTATCTGAAACACACCGAGTCGATCGCTCAAGTAGTCGTCAGGTCTCATCCGGCTACACGGTCTCCATACTCCGCACGCTCAACTCCGGGAGGGTCCGCTCCACGATCTGCTAGTTGATAATACAAGTATCACAAAGTTTCACGAAGAAGTATCTCAAAGGACCGCCTCGTCATAGGGGTCTCAATGCAACAGACATCGCGTCAATCGGACGCCCGGTCTGTGTGATATTAGCCTTTTCATCCCAGGGGCCCGGTTGGTTTCGTGAGCGTACCAACCCGGCCGTATCTCAAATGTACCCTAAAATATCATAGGGTATACTCATAGGTACCCTTTCTCAGCGTGATCACCAATGCAGCTGACGGTTCGTCAAACGGATGTCTGGTCTGAAAGATATCAGCTTTTCCATTCCAGGGGCCCTGTTGGATTTCGAGTACAATCCAACTCGCCCAAACTCCAACTGCATCCAAACCTCCGGCGAAGTAAGCCAAAATATCCGTCTCACTTAGTGGAAAGCATAAAGTCGATGGCACGTCAATCGGACGTCTGGACCTCAAGATATGAGTGTTTCCGCTCTGGGGGCCCGGTTGGTTTCGTGTACGAACCAACCCGGCCGAACACAAAGTGTTCTGAAACCTTGAGTGTGATATACCGAAACGACTTTCTCCATCCAAGGATCTCATTTCCATTGACGGCATGTCGTTCAGAGGCCCGTAGCTCAAGATATGGTAGAAAGACCTTGAGGTGTCCGAAAACGGGGGTCTGGGCCCGGACCGACCCGGCCCGACCCCCCTAGGTCGGCCCCAACCGGGTCGACCCGACCCGGGACCGGGTCCTTCCCGGTTGGGCGCGACCCGGCCCGGACGGAGCGTGACCCGGCCGGCGCGTCGGCTAGGCCTGGCTCGGCTCGGCCGAGCGGCCGAGCGAGCGGAGTCCGGGGGCGGGGGCGCGCTGCCCCCACGTGTGAACACCCCCCCCCCCTCGGGGGCTGCCCTTGGTCAGCGGAAGCGGCATTGCCGCCTACCGTGTGTGACGGACCCGCGCAGCCACGGGTCCGCTGGTGCCTCCGTCGTGGCGGCTTCAGCCGTGGAGGCTCTGTATGGCGGTGCGCCGGCAGCCCACGTCGCCGGTGGTTTCCGCGGGCCACCGGAGCTGCTCCGGTGATCCGATTCCACTCCCATCTGCGTCGCAGCTCTTCCTGGGTCCCGTTCATCACTGCGAAATCAACAAATCACCCCTGCGGTATGTTTTTTCATCGCCCATCAATCCGTGCATCAACGAAGAACTACGGAGGGTTGTCGGGATGTGTTTGTTTGGCCCGCACCCTCTGCGTTAGGTGATAACAATCGGGAAGAAAAAAATAATCCACACATGGAAAACAAAACAATATATAATTTTAATAAATTAAAATAGTACTTGATTCTGGTTCTTTGTTTTTATGTGGAAACAACCACAGAAAAAAAATCATTTCACAAACAAAACCCATACCTTAACTTCGTCGTCGGACGCGAGATCGACTGTCGCGGAAGAAAGGGTCGTCGCATCGCGGAAGGGCGTCGCTGTCGTGAGGTACTCGGTGTCGCGTCGATGAACTCCAAGGATCGAGAACATATAAATTTAATTATAATAATTAAATCCATGTTGATGTTATAAACCAAAAAGAATTAAAAAAAGGATCTCTACCCCCTACCATGTCATTTTCGATCGAAGGTTGTCGCGGGGTTGGATCTTCGTGGAAGAAGCGTCGCGGAGGGAGAATTGCAGAAGAAGCGTCATTGACGTCACGGTACACGGCGTCACGTCGTCGATCTCTGAGGGTTTGTTGTTCTTCATCAGAGGTCGGAGCGTTCTTCTCGTTCTTCGTGTTCTTCATCAAAGAAGAACGTTTTCCTCCCAAATTCTCTCCATGCCACAAGTCCAACTAAATATAATAAGTTCAAACCTTATTTTATTATTGACCTAAGCTTTTGAAATTAAAAAGATAAGAAACGAACAATTAATTCGTTGAATTAATTGTAATGATTTAACTGCCCAATTAATTGGGGCGTTTCTTAACCAGAAAAACGCACGGTTGACTTTCATTAATGAGGAGATTTCGCGGGTGCGTTACATAGAGGAAACGAAACGTTGAGGCTCGTGCGGGCCCCACCTCAAAAATATCCTACCAAGAGGGTAGGATATTTTGGATTGCACCCTATCTGCTTCAACTCATCTTAAGTATCTTTAAGTGGCTTTAAGTGAAATAAAATAACGTTTTCGCACCACTTTATTTTATTTTTTTCACTAAACCCCCAAAAATTAAAAACCACATCCGAGCAAACGAAACTCCAGAAAAGGCGTTTCTAAGCAAATACTGGCACTGTGATTCCATCGGTGCCCTCGGAATTCGATTCCGAGCACCGGTTCAGAAGTTAGAAAAACCCGCTCGTTCGTTCACTGAACGTACCCGAGCTAAACATCAGAAAATGATTCCGGGCACACCGGGCCTCGGAATCAGGCGCCGTCAGAAACTAAGTTCTTGTAAAATACCAAAGAAAATTTAGAAAAAAATTTCCCTTGAAATTTCTGGGTCTTTACATTACTCCCACCTCAGGGCTTTACGTCCTTGTAAAGCTTTATCACAAACTAGGGTCACAAAAGCGGTACAGAGCACGCATCTGAGCCTTCCGCTCCCATGTGCTCACCCGGAGGTTCCCATACTGCAAGAGAAAGTGCACCCGAGGAGTCGATCGTCCTCGTAGGATCTGCTCATGTCGATCCTTGATCCCCACTGGAACCTCCGTGAAAGACACTCCATCGCCATCGTCCAGCTCCTCATGGTCGATGATATGCGAAGGGTCGAGCATGTATCTCCTCAGTTGAGATACGTGGAAGTCGTCGTGCACATTGTGCAGCTGAGGTGGATGGGTTAAGTAGTAAACCACCCCGCCTACCCAGCTGAGGACCTAGAAAGGTCCGTTGAACCTCGGAGTTAACTTGCCGCCTTGGCCACATCTCTGTAAACCTCGTTGAGGTGAGACCCGTATACGGACGTGATCGTCATTCTCGAACTCAGAGATCTCAAACTCTTGTTTAGAATAGAAACTTAAAACGACTGCTACCTTGAGGGTGAGGTTGACCGAATCAAGAATGATCGGTCGAACCCTCCTATGCATGATTTATCCAGTACTGCCGAGGGTTTCCTTTTCGCCGACCAAGGAAAACCCATTCCGACATCGAAGTTAAACCATAACCTTTTTGCCTAATACCGTTAATTTGTGTATGAACTGTGATTGCCCAGTCCATACTCAAACCAACGTCGTAAGTCATCGACGCTTCCACCAAGAGATTCCAACCGAGACTCTCGCCTCGAGGGTCTGACCACACCGTCGGCGTAAGTGTGATTATCAAGTCTCCTCCCAAGGTATCTCCAGACGTGAGGGTCAAGTCCACGGATTACCAGAAACATTATGTCTGGGACAAGATTTTTGAAAGCGAGGAATGATTCATATTGACGTCTGTTACTAAAACAGCTAGTAGTGGACACAGACTGCCCCTTTATCATTTTAGAGCCATTGGGTCAAACTCCTTGATCGCATGCAGCCACACTCTTCCTCCGACCTCCAGCTCCCTGAGCCTAGCGGGGATAACTAAGGCGGGTGGTTATAGCATGTTAAGATGTACACCACCGCATTCTGCTCTCCTAGCTCTGCCTCCACGTCTTCTTCTTCACAGACTCATCTCTCTTTAAAGATTCCTCTTCTTGAAACATTTAACACGCCCGAGTCTCTAAGACTGACATCAGTTTCCTGTTTCTTACTGCACTGTACAGTCTTCATCCCCTCCTGGATGATCTGCATCTTTGTTGCCTACGATCTAGAAGAGCTGCTAAAATTTATCCTTTGTCGAAAAGAGAATCCCGGTCTCATCCCCAGGGATGAACCACACACATTGCCTAATATAGTCAATCCTGACATGAAGGGTGCATTCATGCCATGGATGACGTCGTAAGGCCTCGACGTAATTACTAAGATTTCCAACTGTCACTCTCGCCTCCAAGGGTCGAGTCACACTGTCGGCATCAGTGTGAGGTCACTAGGTCTCCTCCAGTAGGAATCCCGAAAGTGTGGGTCAATTCAACAGTCTTAACGAGGACCACTCAGTATCAACTAAACAAAAAGGATTGGAAAGAAAACATCACAAAGATAAGTGTCTTTTCATTATTGAATCTCATAGTTCAAAGACAAGAATACCACAAAAAAATGTAACTAGAAGTACAAGGGACGTATCCACTACTTCCGCTCCTGTCGACCTGCTCTCGGAGCTCTACTGCCTCATCCACTGCTCGGCTGTTGCTCGGGCACCCGCCGCTGCTTCTGCCTCGGTGGCTCCTCCATAGCCTGCGGATCAACTGTACGAGAAGTCGGACAGTCACGTGCCAGGTGAACCTTTCCTCCGCATTCATAACACTTCATGCTCCTCGTACGGCTGGCTCTGGCCCTCTTGGACCTCTGCATCATCTCTCTACTGCCCACATATGACTCGGCTACTAATCAAAAAACACGCAGAAAAGACAACAACTCCTGAACACGCTCGGGGTGTAGAGCTACTGGCACAAACTCCACCCTGAAGAAGGTCTCGAAGACTTCCCATGTGAAGTCCATCCCATCGCAAAACTAGAACAAGTGGCACTACCACCTTCCTGCTGCTGCTTGAAGAAGTCCGGCAGCAAAGATCACCACGAAGTGTTCCGGCATCCCCACTAGCCTGATGACTCCCACCACAGCCTCCATCCAATCCTCAGCCATCTGCGGGTCCGTCTCTCCCCGGAACCTGGGTGGTCTCTGGCGCTGGAACTCGTGCAGCGCGCTCAAGTGGTGTGCATATCCTACTGCTGGGGCTGGTGGCATCGGTGGCCCAATGTATGGTAGTACCGCTGGTGCCTCAACTACAAGAGGGCCCTGTACCGAAGCCTCGTCGCTCAGCAAGATGTCAGTACGCACGTCCCTCTGGGGTCTAGCTGGTCGTCCGAGAAAAGGCATCCTGAAAGAAACAACGTGACACTGTCAAACGATTATACCTGGTGAGCTGACCTGGTTTGAGCTGACATTTAAAAACTTCTGGAAAACACACATGCAATCAGTGTTTTCGTGCAAAAAGTCAGAAATCATTTGTCAGGGTCTTGGTGTATGGATACGTCGGCCGCACGCACCAACACTGGACTCCCTGAACAGAAAAATGCACTCAGTACTCTTAACACTATTGCTTCACAGAAAGAAAATATTAGAGTTATATGTTCTGCGGTAGAACCGACACCGCTTATACCAATTTTTCACGACCCGTCCTCGGGGCCCATGTCGTGACTACCCCAAGCCCGCCTTCCATAGGCCAGGGGCTGGCGACTAGCACCAAAGGCGCAAATCCTGATAACTGGGAAGGAATTGCCTTTATAAAAGTAAAAAAAACACCACAGAGTACAAGCAGAAATAAACACTAAGTACAGAGAGAAGTGTTGAAAGGTAAATGGGCCAGAATACAAACACAAAAAAAAGTACAACTAGAAATGAACAAAGTACAACAGAAAAAAAAAGACAACAGTTGGAAGGACGGAAGCGGCTCCTGGGTCGTCCTCCTCGGATCCTACCTGAAGGGTAGGTACAGATGGCGCAGCTCCGGGATCGTCCTCCACGGATCCTACGTGAAGGGTAGGTATAGATAGCCTCCACAACGCTCTCGCCCGTCAACCTCCTCTGAGTGTCATCTCACCGTGAAGTCCACCTCCAGATACTGACTCGTCGTGTAGTCCACCTCCGGGTACCGACTCGTCGTATAGTCCACCTCCAGGTACCGTCCAGTCCTCGAACACTCGGCCTCCGTCAGCACTGCCCGTCGTCTGCAACCAACACAACGAGGTGCAGGAATTGCCCGTGCAGGGGTGAGTATAACGATACTCAGTAGGGACCCCGAGACCCTCAAGGTCTCACTAAAACCAACAAGTATAACCAAAAAGAAGATATCAACAGATAACCTCTACTTAGGTATATGCCCATACATATATCTAAGTTATTAAGTAACCCTTCCCAATCATGAGGAAACACAAGGGTTATGAAACCAACGGATAACCACTACCCATGTATATGCCCATAAATATACCTAATTTATCATTTAACCCATCTCAATCATGAGGAAACACAAGGGTCATAGACTCAGATCAAACCAGGATTTTTATTATTGAAACTGTAACTGCTGAAGAGCTCCGTCTCTGGAGTGTACAGTGGTCCTGTCACGACTCTGAGGTACTGCTCACTGACCTAAGACACTGATATACTCCTCCGATCGAGTACTGTGGGCCTGCTTCTACAACCATGCACTTCCCACCATGGGTCTGCCGCTACAACCAAGCGCTCCCCCTCATAGCCTCAAGAGGTACTCCTTCTGTTGAGTACCGCGGGTCGGCCGCTACAACCAAGCGCTCCTCCGCTGTGGGTCTGCCACTACAACCAATCACTCCCCCTCATAGCCTCAAAAGGAAATCCTTCTGTTGAGTACCGCGGGACTACCGCTACAACCAAGAGCTCCACTTCCGTGGTTCTACCACTACAACGAAGCGCTCCCCACTAGGCTATCCGAAACACACCGAGTCGATCGGTCAAGCAGTCGTCAGGTCTCAGACGGCTACACGGTCTCCGTACTCCGCACGCTCGTCTCTAGGAGGGTCCTCTCCACGATTTTCTGGTCGATACTACAAGTATCACAAAGTTCAACGATGAAGTATCTCAAAGGACGGCCTCGTCATAGGGGTCTCAACGCAATAGACGACACGTCAATCGGACGCCCGGTCTGTGTGATATTAGCCTTTTCGTCCCAGGGGCCCGGTTGGTTTTGTGAGAGAACCAACCCGGCTGTATCTCAACTGTACCCCGAAATCTGATAGGGTATACTCATAGGGACCCTTTCTCAATGTGATCACCAACACCGCTGACGGTTCGTCAAACAGACGTACGGTCTGAAAGATATATGCTTTTACGTTTCAGGGGCCCGGTTGGATTTCGAGTACAATCCAACTCGCCCAAACTCCAACTGCATCCAAACATCGGGCGAAGTAAGCCAAAATATCCGTCTCACTTAGTGGAATGCATAAAGTCGACGACACGTCAATCGGACGGCTGGACCTCAAGATATGAGTGTTTCCGCTCCAAGGGCCCGGTTGGTTTCGTGTACGAATCAACCCGGCCGAACCCAAAGTGTTTCGAAACCTTTAGTGTGATATACCAAAACGCCTGCCTCGATCCAAGGATCGCATTGCCGCTGACGACGCATCGTTCGGAGGCCCGTAGCTTAAGATATGGGCGAAAGACCGTGAGGGGTCTGAAAATGTGGGGTCTGGGCCCGTACCGACCCGGCCCGACCCTCCCTGGGTCGGCCCGAACCGGGTCGACCCGACCTGGGTCCGCCCTAGGTTCGACCCGGTTGGGCGCGACCCGCCCCGGCCAGGGCGCAACTCGGCCGGCGGGTCGGCTCAGCATGGCTCGGCTCGACCGAGCGGACGAGCGAGCGGAGTCCGGGGGCGGGGGCGCACTGCCCCCGCGTGTGAACACCCCCCCCCCCCCCCCCGCGGTGGCCGCCCATGGTCAGCGGACGCGGAATTGCCGCATCCCGTGTGTGCCGGACCCGCACGACCACAGGTCCGCTGGTGCCGCCACCGCCGCGGCTTCAGCAGCCGGCGACCCGCACTGCTGGTGGTTTCTGCGGGCCACTGGAGCTGCTCTGGTGGTCCGATTCCACTCCCGTCTTCGTCGTAGCTCCTCCCGGGTCCCGTTCTTCACTTCGAAATCAACAAATCACCCATGCGGCATGTTTTTTCGTCGCCCACCAATCCGCGCATCAATGAAGAACTATGGATGGTTGTCGGTCCGTGTTTGTTTAGGCCGCACACTCCATGTTAGGTGATAACAATCGGGAAGAAAAAAATAATCCACACATGGAAAACAAAACAATATACAATTTTAATAAATTAAAATTTTACTTCATTCAGGTTCTTTGTTTTTAGGAGGAAACAACCACGGAAAAAAAATTCATTTCATAAACAAAACCCCTACCTTAACTTCGTCGTCGGACGCGAGATCGACCGTCGCAGAAGAAAGGGTCGCCGCGTCGCGGTAGGGCGTCGCTGTCGTGTGGTACTCGGCGTCGCGTCGAAGAAATCCTAGGATCGAGAACATACAGATTTAATTATAATAATTAAATCCATGTTGATGTTATAAACCATAAAGAATTAAAAAAGGAGCGATACCCCCTACCTTGTCGTTGTCGATCGAAGGTTGTCGCGGGGTTGGATCGTCGTGGAAGAAGCGTCACAGAGGGAGAATCGCACAAGAAGTGCCGTTGACGTCGCGGTACACGGCGTCGTGTCGTCGATCTCTGAGGGTTTGGCGTTCTTCATTGGAGGTCGGAGCGTTCTTCGCGTTATTCGCGTTCTTTGTCGAAAAAGAACGCTTTCCTCCCAAATTCTCTCCACGCCATAAGTCCAACTAAATAAAATAAGTTCAACCCTTATTTTATTATTGACCTAAGATTTTGAAATTCAAAAGATAGGAAACAGACAATTAATTCATTGAATTAATTGTAACGATTTAACTACCCAATTAATTGGGGCGGTTCTTAACCAGAAAAACGCATGGTTGACTTTCATTAATGAGGAGGTTTTGCGGGTGCGTTACTTAGAGGAAAAGAAACAGTGAGGCTCGTGCGGGCCCCACCTCACAAATATCCTACCAAGAGGGTAGGATATTTTGGATTGCACCCTATCAACTTCAACTCAACTTAAGTAGCATTAATTGGCTTTAAGTGGCTTTAAGTGAAATAAAATAAAGTTGTCGCACGACTTTATTTTATTTTCTTCACTTAACCCCCAAAAATTAAAATCCACACTCGAGCAAACGCAACTCCGGAAAAGGAGTTTCTAAGAAAATACCGGTGCTGAAATTCCATCTGTGCCCTCGGAATTCGATTTTGAGCACCAGTTCAGAAGTTAGAAAAACCCGCTCGTTCATTTACTGAACGCACCCGAGCTAAATTTCGGAAAATGATTCAGGGCACACCGGTCCTCGGAATCAGGCGCCGTCAGAAACTGCGTTCTTGTAAAATCCCAAAGAAAATTTAGAAAAAAACATCCCTGGAAATTTCTGGGTCTTTACATGGATCCACGTGCAAAATAAAAATCATTGGTCGAATTCTCTCTTCAAATATTTACAAGTGTGTCACTCTTCCTCCACTAAAAAAGGCCACCACCTCTACCCATTCATCATGCCCCTCAAAACATATATGTTTGGACATGATACACCAAAAGTGCCTCCAAAAAATCATCCCATTGAACATGAAACCTCACTTTGGGATTAAATCATCTCACGGAATCCTTTTGGAAGAAACCAAAAGGAGTTACCCAATTTAGAGGCAACATCTTCTCTAAATATTCTTTCCTTTATCTCCCTTATTCTCCCCCTCCTCTCTACTTATTCCATTCGTGCATAAAAAACCAGAATACTAATTATACTAGGATATTTTTTTTCAAATATTTATACATAAATATACACACACATCCATTTAATGGATATCTAACATTATTTCCCTATGTACGATGAACTACTTCTTCACAAAATGAAGATTGATTATTTATCTATTACCACCAATCAAGGTTGTTATAAGATAAAATCTATATTTATATATTTATTATGTGTAATACCTACTATTTCATTATTTTTCTATATTCATTTTTACAACACATTACTTTTTTACATCCTATTTGGGGTTAATATGATAATCTAGTTTAAGGAAGTGTGGACTGCCGCCCCATCATTGTGATGTGAAACGTTCAAACACAAAATGGAATTTTTTTCGAATTATTTTAGAGAAATTTTATGATATTTATAATATAATAATTACAATAGAATAATACTATATATATAGGTAAACTTATATATATATATATATCATTTACATAATTTCGTTGAATATGACAATAAAAATAGAAACATCATTCTTGCATATGTATGGATTACCGTCTCCATGAACGGTGTATTCTATTTCACACATATTTATGCTATAGATTATTGTATTATATATATATATATAATTGATATAAATGATAGTTATATTGTGATCTACATTCTGTAATTATTATATAAGTATAAGGACCCATGATATGATAAATTAGGAGACATGAAAAAAGAAAAGCGAATATTACACGAAGTAAAACATTAAAATAGGATCATTAAGAAGCAGTTAATAAATGATCATAATAAAACAACATACTGTAATTGATATAATACCATTATTGAGTAAAATATTAATAATAAAATTATATTTTTTATAAAGGAATCTTTTATGAGTACGGAGAGAGTAAAGAAACAAGGTTAGGGGATTTAATCTCACATTAAATTTCCATGAGAGTCATGTTATGATCGCCACAATTTCATTTTATCTGGTGTATGTAATGGAAATTATTTTATTCAATTTATATAATACTTCAATTTATGTGTATTCATATTTTCATTTTATGATACTTCATTCATGGTTTTTATCTTTCAAATTTTACCAAATCGGTAAATCATTTTGTCTCAATTTTCCTTCTTTAATACTCCTGATTTGTTATGAACAGAAAGTATTTTTTGAGGTTCATATATATCAATTTAAAATGAAATATCCTAAATATAAAAATTTTCATGATGTTTTATTATTCATGTGATTTAATATCATTATATTGAGAGTATGAACCAACGATACAAATATATAAGAGTTTATTGAGGAAAACTCATTGCTTTTCAAGTTTGTTTATCTTTATAATACGATTTGATGAAATATTATGATCCATATCTAATTTTTTTTATTAATTTACTTATACTGTTTTATTTAATTATATAATCATGTATTGGTACCATATTCTCACTTTTGTACATATGATATTTAATAAATTGTTTTTAGGAAAGTCCAATGTTACCCTTTGTTCGGTTGGAAATCTGTGATTTATAAAAATGGATTCCCAAAATATTTTAATGTCCTCCTATAATATTTAAAATAAATTTTTACACTTTTGAATTTTACCAATCTATTAAATGATATATTCATGTCACATTCCTTACAAGTCACATTTCTAACATTTTTTCTGTGCAAAATTAATATTCTTTTGACCTCGTACAATATGTATAGATTTACCCAACATCATTTCCTCGAAGCCCCCATTGAATTTTTAAAAGGTTCATCTATAATATTTTATTAAAAATATATTTTCTTGTAATATTGTATTCAAATTATTTTCATGAATGTTTTATAGTTTTTCAATAAAAATGGTTTTCAAAATATTTTAATGATTCTTTTATATGTTTTGAAGTACAGTGGGATTTAGAATTTTTTAAAGACTTATCAATATGTTTTCAATGTGTTTTAGAAGAAAATACTTCTTAAAATGTTTTGAATATTATTATATATGTTTTTATGTAGAAATGTTTTCTTAATGACTTCATGAGCTCTTTATAAGTTTTTAAGGTATTTTCAAAAAAAATGTTTTTAAAAAAGATTTATATTTTTAATTGAATTTTTCTAAAAGAAAAAGACATTCTCCTCAATGAATGATTTGTAAAAGACATTTCAAAATTCTTTTCCAAATAAGATGAAATATATTTATGTTACTCATTCCAATATAAATGTTCCATTCATATCAATTATTTGAATTGGTTATGATTAATGTCATGGTCTTTATGAAACCCATTTATCCTTCATGGGTAATATATATACAAAATCTATTTCTCTTTAATGTGTTATGATTTGAATTTAATTATTATCAACCCTATAATTTTTTTCATAAGTTGTGATATGTTTATATGTTTATGATACCCATTTCATTTCATTGGTTATTGATATGATTATTTATAATCATATCCTACATGTAAGTAAGATATAATTATGTGATCATTGTGATCTATATGGCCCTCCAATTCATTGGGTATTTTTATATATATAATTAGATAAACTAATACGGTCTTGGGAGTGAGGAATGACTACAATGATGGCCACGAGAGTGAACCATGACTACTACGATGGTTTAAGGGGTGAAGTCATAGTACTATTATAACCATGGAAGTGAAAAATGACTACTTGGATGGTACGGGGAGTGAACCCATACTACTAATATTGCCTTGGCACTAATTCCTTGGATACGATGGAAATCATTATATTCTATTAGGATTTCCACAATTCCATGTTTTATTCATATGTTATTCTTTCATGTATTATCTCTGTATTTCATTACGATTCAAGTCTTATGACATACCAATATTTATGAAATGATTTATATTATGATATTTTATGTATAGTCTATGATATTTTATTTTCATGATCACACTCTCATACCATTATGCTCATGTTTATGATTACATAAGTCCCTTGTTTACCATTATTGAGTATTTGAGGTCACCACTTTTACGCTTCATTTCCACTTGGTTATGATGATATGTACTATGTTTGATATGTCTAAGAATTGTTTTATACAAGAAGATGTTAGTGGGAGATGGCATAGCTGAAATATTAAATAGTGTTTATGTTTCCATGTTTCCAATGGAACTATACAATGTACGGTCTTTGGGTATTTGTTTGTATAATGTTTAAGTATTCCATTGAAGTTATATATTGCTAATGTTTGAAAAATGAGGGTTACTATAGTATACCACTTTAATAAAATACAATGATGTAAAAAATTAATTTTTGTGAGATCATTTCCCAAAGGGTTATATAAATATTGATTTCATTAATATTAATCAGCATCATGATGAAATATTCACTATGTATTAAAATTATAAGATAATGAAGTACATAAAAAATGAATTAGGAATGATTAAATTTGGTTATATTTAATTTTATGGGACTCACCATTGTGTTTCACCCATCCTTGAGTTTTACCTACCATTGAATTTTACCAACTGTTTGAAATTTTCACTATTGGAAATACTCACCATTGTAATTTGTCACTCGTGAGTGTTTACTCATCGTTGAAATTTACATACCATTGGAAACACATCTTTTATAATTTTTAATTTTTAATTTTTGGGTTTTATGCCTAAATTTCTAATTTAATATTACGAATTAATAATTATTTATTTAATTAAAAAATTTTCCCATTTTTTATTTACAAATTTATAAATCCATAAATGATATAAATTTAGAATTCTTATAATATTAACGATGAAATATCTCAAACCAATCTCTTGAGACTTCTTATTACCCTTTTCCCCTGACCGTCGACCACCCTCTGCATTTTTCCTTTCCTTCATATATGACTATCATGGTTCGAGTCAAGAGGGAATAAATGTATTCTCTATAAGATTCATATCATTATATGAAATAAGAAGGATGAATATAATGTGGATTAGTTAACTGGTGATGAAATAGTTAGAAGAAAAGTTTCCATAGAATATGAATGAGAATATCCCCTACCATTCAAATTTATCCATCATATTATTTTTCCAAGGAATGATGACTTTCTACTACGAGGTATAAAGATTTTTATCTTCTATGTCTTATGAAAATAGGGGAGATGGTCAAACATTGCAGATATCTGATGCTTCAGATGATGAAAATGTGGAATCCTTATTTAATATCAAATTCCTTAATCTACCTTATTTTTTTTTAGAAATTCTAGAAGCCAAAGGTCTAATTGATGAAGGTGAAGATTCCATAGTATAGTATAAATGATTTTCTATCATAAGTATAAATTCTAAAAGGTTGAAAATTTGTTTTAATCCTTGGATGAAGAAATGGGTGGATGATGGTGAATGTCTGCATGATGATTTCAATCTAGTTAAGCATCCTTATAGTCGAAATGATCTTTTGGACCTTAAAATGGATCAAGATGATGTTATAGAGTATTATAATGAGGAATAAAAGTCTACTACATCTAGTGATAATGGAAAAAATATTTATCCCATGATAAAGGTAGTGACCGAAAACTATCTCAGAGCTCCTTTGATATATCTTTTGGTGCTCATATTCCACCAAGTTATATCTAAATTTTGATAAAAGATATTAAAATATGGAAGTGATGAGTAAGAAGATTAAATATATTGTGAGTATAAATTTATGTGTTCATCCACATCCAATATTGAAATGGAAATGGGGAAAAAGAAGATGATAAAGAAGAAGACAATGAAGATAATGATGAAAATGGAGAAAAAATAGTGAGGGGGATGAAGATATAAATGATGAATATTATAGACATGATGGTTGATGTGGGAGTGTTAGTTCATGGGATGTGGAAATTCTTCGACAACTTTTTCTGTCTATAAGATTATTTATTTCTATATCAGAAGAAAGACACCTCTTAGTTGGAGATGTGAATTAGGCATCTAGGGAATTAAAAGAAGCATCTGTTGAGCATTAGAAATTCATGAGTCTAGAATTTCATCCAGTTTACCATGTTGTTGGTGGTTACCTCACTGCACTTATATCATATGTTCAGAAGGATTATGAGATGACTGCGGTTGAATAGTCATTTAGTGAGTATATAGATTTCTTATATAATATGGTTGTGTCTATATCTGTATAGCCTATAGTTATTAAAACTTATGGTAAGTCCACTACCTGTTTAATAGATTCCATGATTGAGGAATGGGGAATGTTATTGGATAAGGATGGCATTCGACAAATGCATGGTACACCCATTAATCGATATCCAAAATATCCTATGAGTTTTGTAGTTTATCAAATTTATGTTTCTAATGGATTAAAAATGTTTGTTTCTGAGAAATATTTTACTCTTACTCTTCATTTAGTGTTAGGGATGTTGTTAGTAGTGGTTATATAGATTCATTAAGGAAAATGATTTTTTCTAAATTTATTTCATTGCTAAAAGATCTACATAATTTTATTACCATGATTACTATTAAGGATAAAATAATTGGGTAGGTATTTTAATTGAAATTATACATATTTATATGATGATTCATATTAGAGAAGTGGAGGTATATAATAAAAAAATAGAAAATGATATGGAGGCTTTGAGTACCGCAGTTGAGGAGATGAGGTCATCATTTTTGATTCCATGGTTGTCATACTAGAATGAATAGAAAATATTACTTCTATAGACTCTTAATTAAGTGTACTTCCTATAGTGGATTATGAGATGTTTAGATTTATTATTTGAGAAGAGATTAGATCTTTTTCAAGTGATGTTCTTGACCTGACTAATAAGAATTTGTTATATCTCTAGCATAATAGGGACCATGTTCATATGATGGTCATGGAGTAAATTAATGGAATGGAGGCTGACATAGATATCATCATAAGGGATATAAAATTTTAAATTTCAATGATATTTAAAAACTAGAGTTGAATTATCATTATACGCGTCATTCAAGAAATATTAAGATTCATTCTGTTACAATTGCATTTAAAGAGAAACTGAAACATTTAATGGTAAGGACTCAATTATAGAATATTTTTGTGGATGAAAAGAACGGTTTTTCACTTCCATGGAGTGATGAGGAAAAAACCTTATAGATTTCATATATCTTATGAAAAACTATCCTAATGTGTCTAAAACTACTATTGTGGCTAAAGATACCACTAATGTTACATATTATATTTCACCTCAAACTACTGATCCAAATTTCATTAAAGATGATGTAATGAGAGATCTTGATGCTCATTTTCTAGCCCATTTATAGCCATTTAATCTCTCTTCTAGAGATGTAGAGAAACACCTTAGAAAAATTTTATCATAGAAACTTATTCTGTGACTAGTGTTCTTATAGATATCCCTTGAGATCTATCATGATCTGATGATGTACCATCAACATTATAAAAAGGTATGATAAAAAAATTCTGATCCTTATACACAATCTGAGAATCATTAGCTTACACTTTTTTGATCATTTATCGGATCTTTTTTATAAGCTATTATCAAATTTTAAGGTTTATATCCACTGACATTCTTAATAGAAATTATTCTATTCATATTCTGTTGTTTTTAATTTCCTGATTTTTTATACTTTTTTATAATCCCAAAAGGTAGATAAGAATATATGTAATTTATTTCCTTTCATTATTTAATGCAATCCTATTCCTTTGAAATCAGCACTACTGAAATTCTACTTTTCCCACACTGATATTTTAATATTTTATTTAATACATATGAGTACCAATGTTTGATACCATTAGAAGATACATTTCATCTCTTTTATGTGTATTTCACATGCTTAGAATATATGTTTTAGAATCAATGTTTATTCTATAATTTTCATATAAAATTTCTTGATTTGTGATAATCCAAAGGGACAGGTTATTAAGAAATCCATTTTCTAATGCTTAATAAATCATGTTTATTATGATATTAATGAGTTTTATGTTTTAAGATATCAATTTAAATTTATATGGAATAATGGAGAAATTATGATAAGTATGAATCAACAATTAATATGAGTCGCCAACAAGGATTACTAACCGATAAACATGTCTCACCATTGAGTATGCTGTAAAAACTACAATTTTTCTAAGTATAGGAATAAAAGACCATAAACTATGTCTCAGTGCCAAAACATATTTTTGGAAATGTATAGAAAATAGTAATTTCGATACTATGTCTCACCGTAGAACTCAAAACATCATAAAGTGTTGAAAACACCTAACTTTAGTGATGAGTCACTCTAAGGATGAAAAATTGGCTATGTGTTAGAAAGACCTACCATGAGAGGATATCCCAACGTCAAATATTGGAAACTATTAAATTGGAAATTTATTGAGATGAACTACATATATAATGGGGTTTTGGATATGTATTGTAACAATATACATCATGATGACTCACTGTTGACCTAACTCACTAACATTAAAACTCACATCTAGTGTTTGTGTCACCATTCAATATGGCTCTCCATCATAGTTTCTGTTAATTTTAAAGATAATATTTATAACAACAATTTTATCAAATATAATAACATTTATTTTTTAATGATTGTTATTAAATTACTTTAGATTATCATTAATTATTGCGCGAAGTGTCCATTGAGAGGAGCATAATACCTGGTTGATAATTTATGCATAATGCTGTTAAAAGAAGTAGCATGATCCCTCATGCATATAACAAATATAATTGTACGTGAAAAAAAATAATAGAGATAGAGATGAATACTACAAGATCAAAAGAAGATTGTGGCGAAGTGCACCTCAAATGAAGCATCCGTACCAATGATAAAATGTAGATTAAGAGATGCACCTTGAACACTTTGAAGACATACTACAGGATCACATAAACTATTTTACAACACTCTTCCAATGAATATTTCCAAAACCCAACCCATGGTTCATTTCAAGCTACACTCAAGGTGTCATCATCTATATAGCATATCAGATATAGAAATACATCATGTCTACATATTTATTTTTATCTTTATTTTTATTTTTCTATACATTACCTAAAATGTGAAATCAATATTTCTCAAACCTTAATACTATCTCTTACACTATAGCTGGA
The DNA here is from genome assembly GCA_963277665.1 of Viscum album. Lineage (NCBI taxonomy): Eukaryota > Viridiplantae > Streptophyta > Magnoliopsida > Santalales > Viscaceae > Viscum > Viscum album. The sequence continues at coordinate 1,840,030,418 of OY728132.1, read as the reverse complement.
ATATACTTGATATCTTTTCAATGTCACTTCACCCCTATTTTCCAAATTTTTGTGGAAAATTAATATGTTTGGATTGACATTATTTTAAACCCATGGGATTTTTTGAAGTGGTCCATGTGTGTCCCAAACATCATTATTATTTTATACATGATCTAGAATGAGGGATATATATTATTTTATATAATTTTCATGGATTTAAGTGATTTTCATGTGGAGAGGAATATTGTCTTGGCATGAGACTAATCCACCTTTTTTTTAAAAGTGTGTTGTGTTTGATATGTTTCTATTTATATGCACCCAATTCAATCTGTTTTAATAGACAAGAAACCACTACTTTGATATTTAGTCTCAATTAGTGTTTATATATGTTATTTTTTTGATAATTTATTTAAAAATATAAAATATTTTTCATAATTATTTTAATGGATCCCTGATTAATATTTTAGAAATATTTTTAAAATATTAGATATTATATCGGCATTCTATTCTGACTAACTACGTTATCTCTATTTAAATCCAGTTAATTTATTTAAATCTGTTTTAACAAAACCAATTATTTGGTACATGATTAACCACCGTATTGAGATTCTCAATATGACTAATAAAAATAATGTTGCATTCTAGTGTTATGTTTTCTATTTACGTACCTAGACTTCCAATGAAAGTATCATTTCAATCCTTAGTTTCTATTTCATGTTTAATTATTCTTAAAATAAAATAATATTTTGTGTAAGTGGCTAGTGTTTCTAAAGTTTCTGTCAGATCCTGGTTCAAGATATTTTTTGGGATTAAGAATACAAAACAATATTAATAACCCTAGGGAAAATTTGATCAGCTTGGATAACTGAGATTGAAGCAAAGAGAATTATAATTTATTTTATAATTTTCATTTATCATTATTTCGTTTAATGTTCATTGTAACATCCTCGTAAAATAAAGAATATGGAATTTTTATATTTATTAATATTTTTTGAAATAAATATTAATTTTATTTTTAAATGGGATGCTTTAGTCAATGGTGTACCATAACTGCTACAATTGGTTTCTCTAAAGTCTTATGTTGCACACAATGCTGAGTCATATAGTAAAATAATAATACATTATTATATTAAATGGAATTTAACACATAGCCATTGTAATGGCATGAAGTAACATAACTAACTACAATAAGATTATACACGTTAGTTAAATGTTATTATATTTATCCAATAAAAGTTAGAGGCCTAAAATGTAAATGAATCTAATTTTAAGCCTTAATACTGTAATTTTATTAAAAAGTCGATTTACCACCTTTTGATGGGGAAACATCATTAAATATTGTTTTGGTCACTTTTATATGATCTATTTGACAAAATTATATTCTTCATTAGAATTGGGACATAAAAATTTAATTTGGGTAAATTTTTGGTATTTTTCTAATAGACTTCATTTTTTAATTAATAGTGAAAAATACTGCATTTTAATTCAAAAATTCCATTTAATCTAATATATTTATATGGATAGATTATATTTTTAAATGATTTTAAAGGTCAAATAGATTATATTTTTATCATTTTATCCAATTTTGGTCATTGGATGTAATTTTACTTTTAAATTTGACATAAACAAGTTGGAATGTTTTGATTGATTTTATTTCTTAAAAACATGCTTATCGTTTTGACAATAGGAATTAATTATAAATTAATTACTGAAACTTCTATGTTTTTAATTTGGTAAAGTAGACATCATTTTTGACTTTAGAATATCAAATATAGATTAGGCTTATTTTTTTATTTTTCAGAAAACCTGGAATTTTTTATGAATAGTGAAAACACTCACTAGTAGTTAAAAAACAAACTGTTTAATTTAAATGAAATTTTAACACTTTTGTGAATTGAATTTCAAAAATTTTATATAAATAGTTGTTATAAGTAAGTAATTTTTTTTTCAATAAGATGAAAAATGTTTTGGTGAATAGTTACTTTTGACTTTTATTTACCGCGGTTAAAAGTAAATATGGTAATTCAAGGTAAAAATAATATTATAATAATTTAAAATTACCTTAACACTTTTCCTAGAATTATTTTATGAGTAATGGCCAACCAAGACAATCAATGGTTAAGAATTTGGGCCATTGAATGATATTTGGGTAAGAAAATGACATTAATAAATTCTTATTTAAAGTCAAAATAAAAATATCATAACCTTTTATTGTTTAAAAAAAATTATTTTGAAGATATATAAGTGATATATTTGACTATAATTATTTATTTGGAAGGTAAAACTATTTCCCATATCATGGTATTTTATTTATAGTTTTTAGACATCATATAAATAAAATTATTTATGATACAATAATGATGCAATGTTTACTCATTAATGAATGATTTAAATAATAATGATTATAAAAATTAAAACAATATCCAAAACCAGAAAAATTATTATTGGATAATTTTATATCAATAAAGAGTCATATTATCTGTGAATAATAGTTTTTGGACCTTTAGAAACTGAAAATCATTATATAATAAAATAATATTTTCAAACATTCCAAAAGAGCCATCCCCCCTTATAAAAAGCCCTTATCTATAACCCATTACTCACACCTCTCAAGCCCCTCGTCTAATCAAAACTCTTAAAAAATAACCACTAAATATCCCTCTCTTCCACTTAGAAGCCTTACCATGGGTATAAGGCATTTCAAGAAGTCCTTTTGTTTGAAACCAAACAATGTTATTTGATTTAGTGGTAACATATTCTCTTAAGTTATTTTCATTTATATTACTTCTACAACATCCTAAAATCTTCTTTTTCTTTAGTTTATAACAACACCAGTATCCTAAATATACAGGTTTATTGTTATGATAAGGATTCTAACTAAAATTACACACACATCCGTCTAATGGGTAAAAAACATTAAGTTTCTATGGAAGACGAACTACCGCCTCATGAAACGAAGATTGTTCAATCTTCTCCCGCCACCTCTTATTGTGAAAATTATGATGGAACTGTATTTATATGTGATATATATTTTATTTATATTGTTTATATACTTGTGTATTTTTCATTTATAGCATACATTTATGGTTTCCGGAATTTGTAAACGGTATAATTTCTTTTGAGGAAGTGCGGACTACCGCCCCCTCAAAGTGATATGACACGTTCATTCCAACGTAGAAATTATATATTCTGGAGTTAATGATAATATATATTATATAATACTTGAATTATAATATACCTATTTATCATTATGATTTAATTCAATTAAATATGAAATATAAATGATAGTAGCGTTGATGAGTACGTACGATTTACCGTCTCTATGAACGATGCATTTCATTTCTTATCTCCAAATGTTAATTAATATTATAAAAACATAAATATACTGGATATATATGATATATATTATATCTAAATAATTAATATCATTCTAGAGATAATATACTTTTGACCACATGAACTACTGTTTAATATAAGATGTTCAATTTTGACTCAAGTACCTAATATCGATAAAATGACCATTATTAACATAAATGATTTCATAATGTTTATAACATGGTTATAAGTGATATAAAAGGTATTAAAAACATGAATATGATTCTTAACAATGTATAAATCATCTTTAGTTTATTTTTTAGGAGATTAATGTACGAACGTGTCAAGTCTGACACGAGGTAAGGGGTTTCTTATCTCACATTTAACTTCATGAGATTTTCATTGTTCACCACTTTTTTATTCCATGTGGTGTATTTTGTACTTCCATTTTTTATATATTATCATGATTATATTTATATTCATGGTATTCTGTGATTAATTTGGTGGATATTATCTTTTGGTCATACGATTGGATTGATTACAACGTGGTAAGGGGTTTCTTAACTCAATTTTAATTCCATGAGATTTCCATTTTCACCAATTATTTATTTCATGTGGTCTATTGTGTACCACCATTCTATATATATTATAATTATTCTATTTATATTCATTGTATTTTGTGATTCATTTGGTGGTTATTATCTTTTGGTCATAAAACTCAATTGAATACAATGTGGTAACATGTTTTCATCTCACTCTTTATCCCTGTGAGATTTGGGCTATATTTTCTACTATTTCCATTTGTGTGGTGTATTTATTGCACATGACTGTATTATTTGTGTAACATACTTTAATTTATGGGTATTTACATTTTCATTTTATGATCCTTCCTTTACATGGGTTATGTTTCGTATGTTACCAAATCGGTAAGGGAACCTTTTACAACACTCTGTTAAACAAAGAATTATTTTATGTAATGTATTTTAATTTATATTTTCTTATGTTGGAATATGTTTTTATATATCCTTATGTCTGTAAATTTTATTTCTATGTGATGATAAACAATTTTTTATTTCCTCAACTTTATTTTTTCTGAATATTAAAGCGACGTTGTTAGGATGTCGAATTTCTGTAAGATAAGTCCTTAACCCAATTTTAATTGCTTGTTTTAAAATTATACTTATTAATTATTTCATGCTATGAATATGTGTGAATTAACTCTGATTGTATTAATCTTAATATCCAATTATATTGGGGTTATTTTTATTTTTTACATATAATTATGTCATTGATTTATCCTTAATTTTATGATACGATCATTAAAATAGACTTTGTCTCAATTTACAATCCATTGTGATTTATTTTTTGTTATACACAAATTCACTTTTATATAGTGTATATACATCATTTTGACATAATATATCATGAATACCCTTATTCTCATTATATAATAATCTTTGATTCATGTTATTCCTCAATTATTTGTATTCCAGCATCTATAATTTGGTTAGGAATACTTTAACTAAAACATCATATTAAATTATTTAGTGATTTATTCTTCAAATTAATTCTAATTAATATCCATGTTTTAAAAATGGTTTGAAGGATTTATTTATATGTACATTAATGTTTTGAAATTTAAATTTCGTTCAAAAGCACCAATGTGGTATGGGAAACGTTGATTCAAAAGAATCTTTATTAAAAGTTTTAAATTGTTTTGAAAATGGTTTGATAAAGCATTGATTATGTCAATATGTGGAAATGATATATTTTCTTTATTAATGTTTTATGTGTTATTAATATGTTATGGTTATTTGGAATTTTTTATGTATATAGTTGGTTCCGTGATAAACCTAGGGCGGGTGATCCCGAGATGGCTCTAAAATGCATTGGGTAACATGACAGAGGTAAACGTGAATGTTTCTCTTAAGATATTTAGGGAATATACAGTGATGGATATTCCAAATTTATCAATATAAGTATTTGTGAAAGCTAAAATGTAATTATGTTATGGATAACACAAGTTAACTTTATGATTTATGATTTCTCTGTATAATTCATAAATCATGTGATTTAATAAGTTATGTTATTATTGAATATTATGGATTAATTGATATGTATTTATTGATAGAAAAATGTTTTATTTCCTTATTTTATAACCCTTACTGTTTATTTTATGCTCATCCAAAATTTTGAAATGTTTTTCATAGGACATAAAGATGAATAGTGTCAAGGATGAGATAAAGGAAATGTCATGTTGCCTAAAACATTGAACTAGACAAGTTTCTTTTTTTAAGAGTTTTTATTTTATGAAAAAATGGAAACTAAGTAGACGTTTCTACTTTGAAATTTTTGATATGTAGTAGTTATGGAATAATCCTATAAATCTATAAACCTAAAAAGATCCTCAATGTGAATTATTCATGTAATTCTATATTAGGTAATTTCTAAGGTAGGGTTCTTTTAGTTGGTATTAGAAGTTGGTTTAGATAACTTTAGAGGTTAGGGTGCCATTTAAGCATAAGTTACACAACCATAATGTATAGAATATTAGAAAGAGTCATAGTTATATTTGTGGTGATAAATGGTTATTACATTTTGGGGTGATATATGAAAATTAATAGATATCCTTTTAGGATAAAATCTATTATGGTTATATTTTAGTAATTTATCTCTTTTTTTGGAATGTTATTAAATTGTATTGTTTTTTAAAAAGGACCACACACAATCCGTGTGATAAATCGTCACGCAGACCAAGCTGTGGGAATCCAACCCATAACCAAACTGCGATTGGGATTTATCACCTACCATTGGACTACGTGAAGTCCCTGGTTAGTATGACTAATCCTTTGTAGTTAATTGATTTTATGGATCAAGAATAAGAATATTAGGGACCTTATGTTTATAAAATGTACATAATTATTATATTAAAATGATTTGGAGATTATGTGACAATGGTTATTTTGGAATACATTATCTCTTTTAGGAACACTATATGCTTAAGAAAAAGAGAATCTTATGGGATTTAATTTGTGGAGTAATGGTTGAAATATTATTTTGGATGAATCTTTGTTTTTATTGTGGACATAAGGGGATTTGGGTTATTTATGGAAATGATTATCCTATTATAGAGAACATGTAATTAGGTTAATTACACATCAGTATGAGTCTTTAAGATTAATCGATGTTTTTAGAGATAAATGTTTAGATTTACAATGGAAGACTATGTGATAAAATCCTTATGAGTTTTTTATTTCAATAGTAGTTTGGATTATTTAAAAGAATTTTAAGGACAATTTTATACTGAATGGTCTTTCTTGAGTTTGTGTACTTTTTTTTTGAATTTTGGAGGTTAAGATTAGTATTTCTTTTTATAAAGGATTCTCCTTTTGGGTTTTATCTGAACTCATACTAACCAATGTTGGTTTCAGTTAATGTATAAAGATAGAGAAAAAATATGGTCCATATTTTTTGGATCATGTTATTCTCTAGATGTTGATTCTAGAACTTTTTATGTGACCAAGTCATATTGAGTACTCCTCGTTTGGAGAAAATATTATTTTGTGGTAAAATTTTTGAAAATGATGAATGTTTATATGTCAAGTAAGTAAGATTCCTTAGGTTCTTATTCAATCTCATAAATAAATTCTCCAACTTTAGGAAAAGGAACATAAAACAAAAACATTATCTATTTACCATTTTTATTGGGAAACCAATGATCGATTAACCCATCAATAATTTGTGGGTTTCTTGTTGTAATCTTTCTTATAATCATGGTTTTCCTCACTCTTCCTCAGAACATAACACTTTGTTTTTCCTCCATCACCATGTTTTCATGGAATCCAAGTAAGGGTTATCTCGAGTGACCTTTGTAATTATATTTATAAATTTTAAAGTGATAGTTTTATTTACTTTTTTCAATTGTGGGACATTTAATGAAGTTTACAATCTCAATTTAAAAATTACGTGGACAAAACATTTAGAAAAAGGAAGGATGTACCATCCCAAGAAAATAAAGAATATGACATTTCCAAATTTATTAATATTTTTGAATTAAATATAAATTATATTTTCAAATGGGATGATATATTTAATGTCATACATGATTCACAACAATGGGTTTCTCCAATGTCTTATGTTGAACACAATGGTGAGTCATACTGAATAATAATAATATATTATTATATTAAATGGTAGTTAACACCTTTCCTTTGTAATAGATGGAATTAAAAAAACTAACTACAATATGATAATTCATGTTAGTTAAATTTTTTTACATTTATACAATAAATTTTAAGGCCTTAAAATGTTACTAAATCAAATTATAAGCATAAATACTCTAAAATTCTTTAAAAGGTAGATTTACCATATTTTGATGGAGAACCCTATTAAAATATAGTTTTGGTCACTTTTATATGTTCTATTTGAAAAAATAAAAATCTTCTTTAAAATCAGGACTTCAAAATTTATTTTTGTGTGATTTTGGGTATTTTTCTAATAAAGTTTATTTTTTAATGAATAATGAAAAATACTGCATTTTAATTCAAAATGACCTTGTAATCTAATTTTTTATATGGATATATTATCTTTTTAAATGGTTTTAAAGTTTAATTAGATTATAATTTTAATATTTAATCCAATGTTGGTCATTGGAAGTAATTTCACTTGGAAATTGGACAAAAACAAGTGTCAATCTTTTGATAGTAATTATTTCTTAAAAACACGCTTTTTTTTGACAACTGGAAATAATTTTCAATTAATTAAAAAAAATTCAATGATTTTAATTTTTTAAAATAGACCTTGTTTTTTAATTTTTAATATTAAATATAGCTTAGGCTGAATTTTTTTATTTTTCTAAAAACCTTAATTTTTTTATGAATAGCGAAAAAACTGCGTAGTAGTTAAAAAAATTAACATTTTCATTTAAATGGAATTTTAACACATTTTTTAATTGAATTTTGAAAATCGAACATAAATGGTTTTTATCAGAATGTAAAATGTGGTTCAATAAGATGACAGTAATTTTTGGTGAATTGTAAATTTTGACTATTATTTACCGCAGTTAAAGTTAAATATGGTAATTACAGGAACAAATAATAGTATAATAATATAATATTACCTTAATGATTGTCCTGACCATATTGGATGAGTAATAGCAGAACAAAAAAACATTTGGGTAAGAATTTTGGCCTTTAAAAGGTATTTGGGAAGATAATGACATTAATAACTTTTTATTTAAAGTAAAAAATAAAAATATCATAAACATGTATTATTTTGAATAATCAATTTTAATGTGTAGTTATATTATTGTTGTATTTGAATATAAATATTCAATAAAATTCTAAACCAATTTACTAAATCATGGTATTTTATTTATAATTTTTATATATCAAATAAATAAAATAATTTATGACACAACAATGATGTAGTGCTTACCCCATTAATTAATGATTTAAATAAATAAGATTATAAAAATTAAACAAATATCCAATAGATATCAAATTATAATTGGATTATTTTATTTGAAACAAAATATATATTATATTTTCCTTTAATAGGTTTTGGACCTTTATAAACTGAAAATCATTATATAATAAAATAATATTTTCAAACATTCCTAAAGAGCCCCTCCTCCACCTTATAAAAAGACCAAACCTTTAACCCCTTACCCACACCTATCAGGCCCCTTAGCTCATGAAACCTCTTCCCAAATAATCTCTCAAGATCCCTCCATTCCACTTGGAAGCATTACCAAAGGAATATGGAACTTCAAAAAATATTTTTGGTTCAAACAAAGGGATTTACCCAATTTAAAGGTAATGTCTTCTCTTAAGTTCTTTTATTTTAGTTTACATTTTCAACCCCAAAGAAAAATTTTATTCTTTTATTTTATAACAAAATAAGTATCGGGAATATACTAGTTTTTTTCTATGTTATATATTTAAACTAAAAATACACACACCTCCATCTAATGGGTAATGAACATACTGTTTCTGTGGGAAAAAACTATTGGCACACGAAATGATGATTGTTCAACATGCTTCTTCCACCTCTTATGTAACATCACATTACATTTGTAGGTACTTATGATCTATATTATAACCTCTATTTTAGAGTAGTGACTTGGGGTGCGTTTGGGTGATCTTTTAAGAAGCACAAAAGGTCAACGACTTTTGCATGGTTTGCACATGGTTTGACATTCTGTGCGACCAAACTGTGCCAACCAAGAAGCACAGGACATAGTGGTGCGTATGGTGTGCACACAGTTTTAAAAACCGTGCGACCAAACCGTGTGGTCCGTTTATCTCTAGGCAGTGAGTTCCTCATGGTGTGCGCATGGTTTGATAAACCGTGTGCCTCTACGCAGGTAAACCGTGCGTGCTGTTTTTAATTACAAATTTTTCTTTTAAAACCACCCAAACCAACATGACATCCATATTTTGAACCTTGGATCAGGATTGACTCATTTTAGGTCTTTCCAAAGCTTCCTATAGAGATTAGAAGGCGATCTGGACATCTTTCCTTGAGATTAAAGGCTCATATTGAAGATCTCCTCTCCTCCTAGTTAGTGTATTTCATCCTGTTGTGTTTCTCATTTTTTCCTATATCTTTCCTTGATCCATTCAGGGGATATTTTCATTGCTTCCATGGATATAAACCTATGAGTTGGGGTATAGACCATGAATAGTGAATCTCGATCTATATTTGAAATATCTAAATTCTTATGATCTTAATTTTGGTTTTAAGGAGTTGGATCCAGTTTTTTATCGAAGTCGTTGTGCCGGTCGGTTTTCGGGGTTTCTCATTGGGCTAACGCCCTTCCATAAATCGAGGTAGGTGGTTCAGTCCCGACTTGACAAATTGATTATCATTTTATTTTCATGATTTATTTCAATTGTTTATTTAAATTCACTTGCTCAAGTTTTCTTTTAGTTAAATTGATAAAAACTCGATTCCAGTGAGTTGAGATATTTGAAATGGTTTTGGCAAGGAAATTTGGAACAAACCCCAATTCAATTAAATTCAATGTGTTTATGGAAATTTGATTATTTAAATTGATGAATTAATATTGGGGATTTGATGGAAATGGTTTCAATTAAATTGTGGAAATAAATTGTGTAGTGATGGAATTGGTTTTGAATGGATTTAAAACTAGTGAAAATGGCTGAAAATGATTTGATAGAAACCAATTGGTTTTATATTGTGAAAAAATCATGTTTTGAATAAAACCTGTTTTGGTTTTAAATGGAATTAAAGTGGCACTTTTGAAAGGGAAGAATGGGATTGATCGTATTTTAAGAATTCTTAAAATAGTTCTCCCATCATGTAAGAGCGCATGCAAGACTTAGGTAGTTAGTGAGTTATTTGGATACACTCTATGCTATGAAACTGTTCTAAAACATACTTGTAGCCGGTCACATCCCCGACCAGTTGGTGACGGGTCTCCTTTGGCCAGTGTCATAGGGACATGTGTATAAACATTTTGTTGAGTTCACATAGATAGTGTGGAATCCTATAACTGGTTAATACTATAGTACCATTTTGTAGATGACCATGTTTTTTTCTTGTTTATTTATATTTGAGATAAAAATTTATGGCAATGCTTTTGAAATGATTTACATGCTTACAAAATTTATATAAACTCTTTTATATAAATTTTTTACACAAGCCATTATTTTAGAAATATTCCAACATTTGTGAAGCCTTTTCTTGAAATATTTATTCCCATCATTTGAAAATGTTCATCATATTTTGTTAGAATATGCTTTTGAATTCCCAAAACTTTTTATTTGAAAATTGATATATTTTCATTTGGATAATATATATTTGGCATCTGTTATGGAACCTTTGGTGGTATCCTACTAGGCTTAGGATTACACCCTACTTTTGCCTTCGGATTTTTGTCAACATTCTTCTTCCATGTTCGAGCAAAGGGAAGGGATCTCTGAGAGGTGATTCCAGCTGTTGAACTTTGGTCTTGGTGATTAGTTTCATTAGTGACCTCGGGGCTGTTTTTCCCATTTTTAGTACTTGGGTTGTAGTACTTTGGGATTTTTATGCCAAGTTGTTTTCTGGTAAATCACTCCTGGTGGAGTTTCTTTTGTTATGTATATAGTCTTCTATCTTTTTCTTCTGCATTATTGGGAAAAAATCGTTCCCAATTGTATGTTGTACGATTCCAGGTGCTAGTCATCGAATCGTGGTGATCAGGAACGCCCTCCGGGCTATGTTAGGGTCATCTTGGTTATTGGGTTACCAGGGTAACTGGTCTTGCTCTTGAAAAATGCTATCAGAGGTGGGTTAAGCATATTGCCTGGATGATAGTATGGATTTGAGTATTCTTGTCGAGACGTAGGAGGTAATTGTGACTGAGTTCCTGGCCAGCTCTCACCGCAATGAACTGTAAGTTACCAAGGTTAGTTAGGGAAATACAACCTGTGGATTAGTTCTAGTATTTTCCCAATATTTATTTGGATAGAGTTGAATCCAAATCTTTTTAATTCTTTCCATTATGAATTTTTTTCCTTATTACTCTATTTCAGTGTTATCAAATGTCATTTTATGTTGGGAAGAAACATGCCTCCGAGAAGACGTGAGAATAGGATCCAAAAAGAGGCTGCTGGTGAATCTCTGCAAGTGAGTCCTATTTTGGATCTGAGTCTGGTTGAGGTGATTGTCCGCACTGTCCATGCTCTGGGACATGAACCACCTCCAGTTCATATTCAGAATCCAGCTATAGATCCTCATAGTGATATTCATCGAAGTCATTCTCAAGAGTTCTTATGCCAGAAGCCACCAGTATTCAATGACTCCACTGACCCTCAACATGATGAGGAATGGTTGAGTAAGACTGAACGTCAGTTTGGGTTCTTGGAGACACCTGATGTGTTCAAGGTGAAGTGTTCCACCTTCATACTGGAGGGACCAAGTAGGAGATACTGGGACACAATAGTGATGGCTGGGAAACATGAGGGTTTGGAGTGGAAATACATTACGGTTCCTTTCACTAACCGGTTCTATCCAACAATCAATGGAGTTGGCTAAGGCTGTGGAGTTTTTCAAGCTTGAGTAGGCCAACAAAACCATGACTGAGTACTCAAATCCCTTTTCTGAGTTGCAATAGATTTCTCCTGAGATTTTATCATATGAGAGGATGAAGGCTCAACGATTTGAGTTGGGACTTCAATTAGATATTCATTCTCAGGTTTTTTTACTAAAGTTACCTACTTATGCTATTGTGCTGGATAGGGCCATGATGGTTGAGATGGACCTGGCTGGGAAGTCAGGGTTGAAGGAGGTTCTTTTACCAACTAGTGGTAGTGTTGGTTCCTTTAAAGGAAAATGGAATCGTGACATTTCTCATGGCCTTTCTCGACAACAAAGTCATTCCAAACCTCCAGTAGCACCAGGAGGGGCTTTTTTGACTTTCTATCAGTGTGGAAAGCCAGGACATTCTAAGAAGTTTTGCACTGAGGCACCCAAGAACTGTAGCTCCAGTAGTCGTTTAAGGAACTTACAGAGATTCTACCATCACTTCTCCACTCCACGTAGTGGAACATGATCATCAGAACCTACAAATACTGCGGGGAAATCTAATAATTCACGTAAAAAAGGGTTCCTGCCATAAGCATTCAGAATGATGCTTCATTACGCAGTGGATGAGTTTCCTCAGGTAGCTGATGTAGGTCATGCAACTGTGAGAGGTACCATTACTATAGCTTCATCTTCAATGACATCTCTTTTTGATACTGGTGCATCTCACTCTTTTATTTCAACCCATATTGTTAATCTTTATAATCTATATATGGAACTTCTACCATGTGCGTTGGATATTACCACACCAATTGGTATAATGAGATAGAATGGTCTCTGTAGTCCGGATTGTGTCTTATCTCTATCATATGTTGATAATTCTTGGAGTTTACGGGTTCTCAACATGAAATATTTTGACGTCATATTTCTGATGGATTGGATCATTGCCATTAAATCCGAGATTGATTGTTATCTACGACGGGTCTACCCTACTACACCTAGTAGTCTGTCTCTCATTTTTCAAGGAGAATGGGACCCAAGGTATAGTAGAGTTGGACCCATTTATCTAGATTTGCAGAAAGTTATATCAATGTTTGCCTTTTTTTCTAGAGTGAGGTTCATTGTGTGGTGATCTCCCTCCACTTGTCACTAAGTTTCCCAACGTGTTTCCTTATGACTTATATGGTTTAACACCAGTAAGAGAGGTTTATTTTTTCTGTTGACTTAATGTATGGTACTGAACCGGATTCTATTCCCTCTTAATGAATGGATCCAGCAGAACTAAAGAACTGAAGTCTCAGTTAGACAATCTTCTTGATAAATTTTTTATACACCCGAGTGTGTCACCATGGGCAGCACCAGTTCTATTCACCATGAAGGCTAATGGTTCTCCTTGTTTATGTGTTGATTATCGAAATCTCAATAGAGTTAAGATAAATAAAAAATATCTGTTACCATGAATTGATGATTTTTTTGATCAATTAAAAGTGGAAAAGTGGTTTTCAAAAATTGATATTTGATCGGGTTACCATCAGTTGAGGATAAAAGAATCTGGCATTCATAAGACTACTTTTCGGAGTTGGTATAGCCATTATGAGTATCTAGTTATGCCCTTAGGCCTATAAAATGCTCCTTCAGTTTTCATGGCATTGATGAATAAGGTTTTCCATTAGTATCTAGATACGTTTGAGGTAGTCTTTTTGGATGACATTCTTGTTTACTCCATGTATGACGATGAACAAGATCATCTTCTGAGAACATTTTTGAGTCTTATAAGGAATCATAGACATTATTACAAGATTTCAAAGTTCAATTAATGGATTTGAGAAGTGAAATTCTTGGGACATGTTGTGTCATAACAAGGAATATCAGTTGATCTTGAGAAGGCGAGGGCTGTTATGACTTGAGAACAACCACGAAATATTTTCGATATTCAGAGATTCTTGGGCTTAACAGGATATTATCGCTGGTTTGTTAAAGGCTTCTCATAGTTAGCTTTTCCAATGAATTCTCCGACTCAACAGGGAGTAAAGTTATCCGAGAATGATAAATGGTAGAGTTCTTTTGTTGATCTAAAGAGTTTCTTGACTACTGCACCAGTGTTAACGCTTCCTGGGGCTGGGATAGGTTACGTTGTCTTCGGTGATGCATCAGGTTCAGGTTTGGAATGTGTCCTTATGCAAGGTAATCATTTTGTTTCCTATGGATCTCATCAGCTTAAGCCTCATGAGAAGAACTATCCTACCCATGACCTTGTACTTGCTGTTATAATGCATGCACTAAAGTGTTGGATACATTTCTTTTATGGAGATTGGTTTACTGTGTATTCGGACCACAAGAGATTGAGTTATAACATCTCTAAAAAAGATTTGAATCTCTGCCAAAGGTGTTGGGTGAAGTATTTGCAATCCATAGACATTGAAATTACTTATACCCTGAGGAAAGGGAATTCCATTGCAGATGAGTTAAGAAGGAAATTCCAAATCGTGTTGTGAATGAATCTTCAGAATAGTGGAGTTTTATGGGGCTTTTTTCTCAGTTGCATATTGGAAATCAATGGAAGGGGAATGGAGTTTATTTAGCAAGTGCCCAGTGGAAATATTCTCTTATCAAGTTAATTCTTGAGGAAGATCAACTAGATAATGAATTACATAGTATTAGGAACTCTCTTTATGGTGGGGAGACTGACACCCAATGGTCATTCTCCAAAGAAGGTGTTCTGTGTTATTGAAACTGTTACGTTGTACTGTTATCGGCAAGGAAGGATGTGATGAGGTATTTCCATAACTCTCAGTGGGATGTGCACCCAGGAACCAAAAAATGTTCTATGACAAGCGGCGACAGTTCTGGTGGCCGGGGATGAGACGAGACATTTCTGAATTTTTATCTCGTTTCTATACATGCTATCATGTAAAAGGTGAGCACTAGAAACCTTCAGCTTTGTTTCAACCACATCGAGTCTCTACATAGAAGTGGGATGAAATAACTATGGAATTTGTGGTTGGGTTACCTCAAACTCAGTGAAGAGGAACATGATATGGGTTGTGATCCACATGATGACCATGTCGACTCAATTTATACCAATTTGAGATACAACCAAAGTTGAGGATATGGGAAATGTCTTTGTGAAAGAAGTCATTCATTTGCATAGAGTTCCATATGCTATAGTCTCTAATAGGGATTCTCGATTTAGTTCTAGCTTTTGGAGAGGACTTCAGGAGGCACTGGGATCTCAGGTCTGTTTAAGCGTGGCCTACCATCCACAGTAAGATGGACATACAGAGGGAGCTATTCAGATCCTTGAGGATATGCACCACGCATGTGTTATTGACTTTGGTGGGTCTTGGGATGATCACCTAGGGCTAGTTGAATTTCTAATTACAATAGTTACTAGTCTACAATAAAAAATGATCCTTTTGAGGAATTTTATTGTCGTCCTTATAGATCTCGTTTATGTTGGTCGAATATTGGTGAATGATCTTTGGTAGGACCGAGTTTGGTCCAAGAGACGACAACTAAGATCAATTTGATATTTCAGAGAATGTTTCCGGCACAGAGTCGGTACAAGTCTTATGCTGATCATCGTCGTAAACCTTTAGAGTTATCAGTTGGTGATCAGGTGTTCTTTAACGTTTTACCCCAATTAGGTCATCGATGGATTGGGAGGCAATGGAAGCATGATCCTCATTTTATGGGACCTTTCGATGTTGTTGGTCTTGTAGGGAAAGTTGCTTACCATCTAGATCTACCACCACAACTGACGTCGATACATAACATGTTCCATGTATCGCATCTCCTAAAGTATCTCTCTAATCCATCTCATCTTGTGAGATGTAGTGATCTTGAGATTGAACCATATTTATCGGTGACTGAACAACCAGTCAGGGTTGTTGATCCTGAGACCAAGGTAATTCATGGGAGAATGATACCTCTGGTGCATATACTATGGCTACATGGTTCTTATTCTCATGAGATGTGGGAAAGAAAGGAACTAATTAGAGAGCAGTGGCCCAATATTTTTGACGTGGAGGTTTCTTTATAGGATTTCTTTGGATAAAAAGGTCATATGGTGGGGAGGTTGTAACATAACATTACGTTTCTAGGTACATTTGATCTTTATTAGCACCTCTATTTTGGAGTAGTGACTTGGGGGTGTGTTTGGGTGAACTTTTAAGTAAAAAAAAGGGAAATGTCTTGTTCACATCTTGTGAACGGTTTGAAAAACCGTGCGATCAAACTGTGCCAACCAACCAGCACTGGACAGAGAGGTATTCACGGTGTGCGCACGGTTTGAAAAATGGTGCGACTAAACCATGCGGACCGTGTATCTCTGGACAGTGAGTTCGGCATGGTTTGTGCACGGTTTGATAATCCAGGTGCCTCTGTCCAGGTAAATCATTCGCACGGTTTTTAATTCTGAATTATTCTTTTAAAACCACCCAAACCCCCGAAACATGCATATTTTCGACTTTGCCTCGGTCTTGACACATTTTAGGTCATTCCAAAGCTTCCTTGATAGATTCCAAGGAGATACAAAATCATTCTATGAGATTGAAGCCTCGGATTGAAGATCTTCTCTCCTCTTAGAAAGTGGATTCCATCTCGTTGCGTTTCTCATTTTTTCCACTATCATTCCTTGATCCTTTCAATGGAGATTTCCTTTGAATCCATGGATATAAACCTATGAGTTGGGGTATTGATCTAGGATTGTGAATATAGATCCAGTTTTGAATGATCTTGATTCCTTTGATCTTAATTTTGGTTTTAAGGATTTGAATCTAGTTTTTGATCGACGTCGTTGCGTCACTCAGTTTTTGGGGTTTCTCGTTGGGATAACTCCCGTAAATAAATCGAGGTAGGTGGTTCTATCCTGGCTTAACAAATTTATTATCATTGTATTTTATTGATTTATTTCAATTGTTCATTTAAATTCAATTTCTCATGTTTTCTTTCAATTAAATTGATAAAAACTCTATTCCAATGAGTTGAGATATTTGAAATGGTTTTGGACTAGAAATTTGGAAACCCCCCCCCCTAATTCCATTTAATTGGGTGTGTTTATAGAAATTGGGTGATTTTAAATGTTGAATTTAAATTTTGGATTTGATGTAAATGGCTTCCATTAAATTGTGGGAATAAATTGTGTAGTGATGTAATTGGTTTTGAATGGATTACAAACAGGTGAAAATGGCTTAAAATGATTTGATAGAAACCCATTGGTTTTATCTTATGAAAAAGGCATGTTTTGAATAAAACCTGTTTTGGTTTTAAATGGAATGAAATTGGAAATTTTGAAATGGGAGAATGGGATTGATCATATTTTAAGAATTCTTAATATAGTTCACCCATCATGTAAGAGCACTTGCAAGCCTTAGGTAGTTAGTGAGTTATTTGGATACACTCTGTGCTATGATAACATCCCAAAACATACATGTGGCGGGTCGAATCCCCGACGGGTTGGTGATGAGTATCCTTTGAACAGTTTCATAGGTACGTGTGTATATACATTTTGATGAGTTCACATAGAATGTGTGGAATCCTATAACTGGTTAATACTATTGTACCTTTTGGTATATGACCATGTTGCTCTCTTGCTTATTTATATTTGAGATATAAATCTATGAGAATGATTTTGAACTACTTTACATGCCTGCTGAATTTATATAAACTGATTTATATAAATGTTTTACATATTCCATTGTTTTAGAAATATTCCATAATTTGTGATGCCTTTGCTTGAAATATTTATTCCCACCATTTGAAAATGTTCAACATATTTTGTTAGAATATGATTTTGAATTTCCAAAACTATTTATTTGAAAATTGAAATCTTTTCCTTTAGATAATCTATATTTGGCATCTGTTATGGAATCTTTGGTGGTATCCTACTATGCTTAGTCTCGTACCCTAATTTTTTCGTCAGGTGATTGCAGACTTTCTTCTTCCAGGTTCGAGAAAAGGGAAGGGATCTCGGAGAGGTGATTCCTGCTGCTAAACTTTGGTCTTGGTGAGTAGTGTCCTTAGGGACCTTGGGGATGTTTTTCCCATTTTTAGTACTTGGGTTGTAGTACATTGGGCTTTGTATGCCAAGATGTTTTATGGTACATCACTCCCGGTGGACTTTGTTTTGTTATGCATACAGTCTTGTCTCTTTTTCTTCTTCATTCTTGTAGAAGAAACATTCCCACTTGTATGTTGTATGATTCCAGGTGCTAGTCGCCAACCTGTGGGGATCGGGAACACCCTTCGGGATATGTTATGGTCGGCTCGGTTATTGGGTTACCAGGGTAACTGGGTTGGTTCGTGAAATCCTATAAGGTCCATTATTATGGAACTATATTTATATGTGATATATTATATATATATATATATATATATATATATTCTATATAATTATGTATTTTTAATATATTGTATACCTTTATGGTTTCCATAATGGGTAAACGTGATAATCTCATTTGAGGAAGTGCGGACAACCGCCCCTCAAAGTGATATGACTCGTTCATTCCATACGTGGAAGGTATAAAGGATGGTGTTAATGAAATTTTATATGATATTATACTATAATTATTATACAACTATTTATCATTATGATTTCATTCCACTAAATAAAAAATATAAATTAAAGTATAGTTCATGCGTATGTTCGGCTTACCATCTCCACAAACGGTGCATTTCATTTCTTATCACCAAATGTAATTAAAAATTAAAAATGCATACATATACTATATATATATATAACATATATATGATATCTAAATCATGAATATCATTCTGTATATAATATACTTTGACCACATGAACAACATGTAATTATAAGAAGTTCATTTTTGACTCAAATACAAAATATCGAAAAAAGAATTATTAACTTAAATTATTGCATAATGTTTATAACATGGTAATAAGTGGTATAAAATGAATAATAAACTTTTATAGTGTTATTAATAAATTATAAATTAAATTCAGTTTATTATTCCCTAGATTAAAGAACATACAGGTCAAGTTGGGCATGATGTAAGGGGTTTCTTATCTCACTTTTAATTTCGTGAGAATTTCATTGTTCACCACTTATTTATTTCATGTGGGGTATGTTGTACATTCATTTGATATGTATTATTATGACTCTATTTATATTCAAGGTTTTATTTGATTCATTTTGTGGTTATTAACTTTTGGTCATACGACTTGATTGATTACAATGTGGTAAGGGGTTTCTTATCCCACATTTAATTCCATGATATTTCCATTGTTCACCACTTATATATTACATTTGGTGTATTGTGTACTTCCATTAGATATATATTAATATTATTCTATTTATATAATTGGTATTCTATGATTCATTTGGTGGTTGTTAACTTTATCTCATATGACTCGATTGATTACAACGTGGTAAGGGGTTTTCAACTCACTTTTTATTCCCGTGAGATTCATACTGTATTTGCCACTATATTCATTTTTGTGGTGTATGTACTTCCTATGATTGTATTTTTTTTTGTAACATAATTTAATTTATGGCTATTTACATCTTTATTGAATGATCCTTCCTTCATGGGGTGTATGTTTCATATGTTACCAAATCGGTAAGGAAACCTTTCACCGCACTCTTTTATACAAAGACTTATTTTATGTCATGTATTTAAATTTCAATTTTAATATGTCGGAATATGTTTTTATATATAATTAATGGTGTATATTTTATATATATGTGATGAGAAACTCTATTTTACCTCATCAACTTATTTTGTGATTTTTTATGTGACGTCATTACGCTATCAAATTTCGATAAGAGAACTCCATAACCCAATTTCAATACATTGGGTTAAACTTATACCTCTTGATTGTGTCATGATATGAATATGTTTGAATGAAATCTTATATCATTACAATTAATATCCGATAATATTGGGTGTATTATTTTTTGTCACACATAATTATGTCATTGATTTATCCTTAATTTTATGATACAATCTCAGTAAGGGACATTGTATCAATTTACATTCTATTGAGGATTATTTGTTGTTATACAAAAATTCACTTTTATATGGTTTATATACTCCCCTATGACATATTATATCTTTAATATCCTTATTCACATGAAATTATAAGATTTTATTATTGTCATTCCATAATTATTTGTATTCGAGCATCTCTCATTTGGTTAGAAACACTTTAACTAAAATTTCGTTTTAAATGATTTAATGATTTATTCTCCAAATTTGTTTTCATTAATTTCCATTTTTTTAAAATGGTTTTAATTATTTATTTATATAGATATGAATTTGGAGAAATTAAAATTTCTTTCAAAAGCATTAATGTGGTATGAGACACTTTAATTAAAAAATTTCTTTATTAAAAGTTTCTAATGGTTTTGAAAATGGTTTGATAAAGCATTGATTATGTCAATATGTTGAAATGATATATTGGGATTGTGATGTGGAAATGGTATCTATCCTTTATGCATGGTTTATGTGTTGTGAATATGTTATCGTTATTGGGCATTGTTTACGTATATGGGTGGTTCCGTGAAAATTCTAGGGCAGGTGAGCCTGAGATAGCTCTCCAATTCATTGGGTAACGTGACATAAGTAAACATGAATGTTTCTCCTAAAAGATTTAGGTAATATACTATGATGAGTATTCTAAATGAAACTCTCTATGTAGTTGTGAATGATAAAACATAAGTATGTTATGAATTCCACTAGTTTCTTTTATGATTTATAATTTCTATGTATAATTAACAAATCTTGTGATTACATAAGGTATGTTATGATTAAAAAGTATGGTTCAATTGATTTGTATTTATGGATGGGATATTTTTTTCATTCATTATTTTATAACCCTTAATAAGATTTTTATGCTCATCCCATGTTTTGAAATGTTTTTTATAGGACTTAAAGATGAATAGGGTCATGGATGAGATCAAAGAAAAGTCATGCTGTCTAAAACATGGAAGTAGACAAGTTTATTTTTTAAGATTTTATATTTAATGAAAAATGGAAACTGAGTAGAAGTTTCTATTTTTCAACTTTTGAGATGTAATAGTTTTGTACTAATTCACCAAATCTCTAAACCTGAGAACATTCTCAATGTGAATTATTCACTTCATTCAAGATTATGTAATGTGAAAGGCCTGGTCCTCATAGTCATTGTTTCCTTTTTAAATTCTCATTATCTATATATTCATATCCCATAATTGAATTTTAATTTTTCTAAGATTATAGAATGAATTAAGAGAACATGTTCTAATAATAAATGTCATATGAAATGTGACAATTTCCTTAAAGTGATGCCAAAAATGATGGGAATGGGAGCCCATATCATCATGCTAAAACTTTATCAACTTGATCAGGTTATGAATAATAAATTTTATCATATAGAACACCCTCCATTTCTAATTAAGTAGAACGTTTTTTTCTAATATATTGTTAAAAAAGGGCTCATATATTTAGTGTATGTTCTGATCCCCACATTGTGTAATAATGAACAAACTCCTCAAGAAGATATCATCTATCCTTCAATGGTTAATAGTTGAGAAATTATTTCAATGGTTTCATTTTTTGATGGGGAAGATGATTATTGGTGGACACGGATCAAAAAAATGTCTATAGATGAAATTGGTTCCGTTTTGTGGTAAGGAATAAAGAAAGTGTTTTTAAAAAAATATTTTCCCAAACTATCAACCTTAATATGGAGTGGGAATTTCTTATACTGAATGAAATAAATATGTATATATAAGGGTGAATAAGGAAAAATATACAAATATTACATGATATGCATATAGTTTTTTGATGACCACTAAAAAGAGTTGGATTGCTTCTTTAGTTTCTTTATGATGAGTCTTTGAAACCCCTTCTTGAATTGTGACTTTGACAAGAATGATGATATTGTCTTATGTTCCATAAATTTTGAGATGGAGATTTGTGAATCATAGTGGTCTTGTGGGATCAAAGATAAAAAGAGGAAATTAGATTTTATTACTGGAGGATCAACAGATAAATAATATGAAGGAAGGAAAGATAAACACAACATATGTAAATGTGTGAGAAGAATCATCTTGAGATATTTTTTAAGGGAACTAGGTGAATCTTTAAATGTGTAAGATATGAAAATCAAGCTAATTACAACTCAAGAGATTTACAGAATCTAACTTATTCGGAAGAATAAAGGAAGGTTTAGATCAATCGTAATCAAATTGTTATGTGTTTCACATATAAGGAATAAGGAAACTATCTATGAAAAGGTTCTATGCTATGGGTTTTCAGAGGAAATCAGCAAAAACAAACCACCAAGGAATCAAGGAAGGTCATTTTCTATCACTACTGCTAAGGTGAAACCTAAAAATGATGTGGTGATAGTTACACTATTTATTCATTATAGAGCATAAATTGTACAATTTTTTTATTTTTCTATGTATTCATTCATTTCATTAAAATTTTGTAGAACTACTCGAACACTTCTTCAAAATATGAAAATAGAGTTATCTATTTGAATAATTAATGTAGAAATTATGAAATCTAAATTATATAACTACCCTGAAGTTAATTCTTGGGGATTGAGCCTCACATAAAATACCATCATTCATCATTTCGTGGAGTTTGACAAGATATTGTGCAAAGATATTCTATATGTAGGTAGAAAGATGCATATCATATTAGAATCACATATCTGGATGGTTGAATCAGAATTCAAGTTGTTGTGGGGGCTTATGATGGGTGATGATGATGTAGAACTATGGACCTTTGGAATCCCTGGTGGTAGGGTTTCATTCTTGGTGTCGGTGGGTAGTTTATGATTTGATGAGAAATGTGGTCGAAGATGGTCTATCAGTAATCCTATTTTCTTTATGGATTCCCTATTTCTATTCGATTTGTGATGTTCCTGCTCAGATGACCATCTGTTGGAATCTTGGATAAGTGGAATATCAGATCCCTATATATGATGAATGTTTTGTGATCTATTAATGGGTGGATGAGTTCCATTTCATTTTTTTTCTTGCCTTTGACTTTGTTGGTGGTCGGTGGTGTTGGGAGACCATTGAGACTAGATCTATTGAGGAATATAACTGTTTGCTCCTCTATAATGGATCAAGGACTTTTGTACTCTCTCTAAGGTGAAACTGAGTGGTGGCCTTCATGGTTCTTTCATATTTGAGGGCGTGCATCCACAATCATCTTGTGGGGGATCTATCTCTTTTGTATCTAATAGTATGAAGAAGTCGAGGATGTGATGTTTTTGACAGATTTTGATTCTGGAATCTGGAAGAACCTATACACTCTACATGAAAATGATCTAGCTAATGATTTAGACGAGAAATATTTCAACAGAGCTTGGCCATACATATTTTGATGAATTAGAGGGTAGGGATTTTTCCATTGGTACCGATCCCATGCTACCCTGCATGATATTGATAGCTATTTGGTCTTCCGAAGGTGGAGGCATGAAATAACTATGTATTTTCTAGGTAGTGGCAGTTATAATAGTATCAAACTATGAATTCTTTCTATATAACAATTTAATTGGTTGAAGTTGTTAAGGTTCACAATTACCCTTAAAACGTGTCTTTTGAAAATAAAAATAGAGATTTTGGTGGTTGTGGATATTAATTCCTTTTGAAAAAGTATTAGTAGATATAATTATTGATACAAAGGAGTGGATCATGGTCAGAGAGATTCATCTTGTGAGGGACTACACTAATGCGTTCCCTAAACAATTTTCTGTTATTCCTTTGGACTGAGATATTGAGTTATCAATTTATAGAATACCAGAATCATTACATATATCAAAAACTCTTTACATAATGGCCAATATTGAGTTGGATGAATTGATGAATAAGTTAAAACAAAATATATAAAAGTGTCTTATATTCCTGAGTGCTTCACTATAGATTGCATCCGTCCTCTTCATAAAAAATATGTATATAGAAATGTGCCTCTACAATAATTATTAGGAGGTCTAAAAATCATTATACAGAACAAGTTTCCCCTACAATGAATAAATTACTTGTTCGATCAACTATGTGGATCCAAATATTTCTCTATGGTGTCCCTTCGGTCAGGATATCCCCAATTAAATGTAATGAAGGAATATATTCCCAATAATTCCTTTCGAACAATGTATTGGAACTATGTCTTCACAACTATTCCCTTCAGACTCACAAATTGTCCAAAAGAATTCAGTGGCATAACAAATTGAGTCTTTAAACATTACCTCAAATATTTTGTGGTAGTCTTTGTAGATGATATTATAATATTCTACAGGAGTAATAAAGATAAAAAAGTGTTTCTGAATATAGTTTTAAATATATTATTTGGGATAAAGTATAGTCAATGTATAATAAATATGAGTACGATATGAAGTATGTATCTTTCTTGGGTCATGTTATATCACGATCAAGCCCATGTGCCCTGGTAACTTGATAATTGAATTGACATAAAAACGTCTCGAAGGAAATACCTTACCCCATAGAGTTGCTGACTAGCACATGAAATCATACAAAATGAAAGTGGAAAATATTTTTTCCACAAAAAATATAGAATCATGATAACAAATCCATATGAATACCAATTAAACTCAACTAGACAAGTGTATCAGAATTAAAAATGTTATGAGAAACATATATAATACAGTAATGTTCCAGAAAAATAGGAATGCATATAACCCATTTCACAATAGACACAACTCTCTACATCCACAAATCAACAGCTAGAACCACCTCCAAGTGGTGCTTTACCTCTTCTAGAAACAATATGGAGATAATCTACAAACTCTTGAAGGAACTGGTAAGGATTGAGATAGAATCATAGTAGGGTCTCACCAAGGATTCAATAATATGATTCCAATATCAAATTAACCATATAAATTGATTTCTATTTTAATATAAATATTTTTGTAATTTGAAGATCACATCTCAAAAAATCACTATTTACATATCAAATGATTGAAATACATTTTTAATTATGGAAATAATATTATAAAAATGGATTTTTACACAAATGGAATAAATAGACACATACATATAATACAATTTATATAAACTCACTAAGCTTGTAAAAAAAGATAAAAAATGGCATATATTTGTATCTCATATATAAACATGTGAGGAACATTGTCATATACCTAGAGGTACAATAGTTTGAGCTTATGCGATCCTCAGACACTCATTTGATCATACATTCAATTTGTACACACATCACTCCACATTTTCAAGGGAGGACACATATATGGATTAATAAGGAAAAAGATATACTTAAAATATGTCTTGTTAGTGTTGAAAAGCATCAATATTATGCTAGGGAAATTAGAACCTAATGTGTTTATCCCAATTACTCACTATCTACCTAATATAGCTTGCAATGTAGTTTAATTCAATGATGGTAAACTTATTTTAAGAGATCATAAAATATAATTAAATTCCATTACTCCATTTTAAGAATAAAAATTTATATATAAATACCAAAAATGATTTTTAACCAATAACATTCCTTTTTCCAAGATAAAATCCCAAGGTTTCTATCCAACCCATTTCTACTCAATTTTCACAAATAAGAATTTGAAATCTATTCAAATTCAATTTCACAATTACCTTTAATAATTAATGTAAAAAATGTAATATCAAATAATTTTCATCAATTTATCAAAAAACCTCCAATTCAATGTAATTGGAATTTTATCAAAATTTATGTTGAACTAGTTAAATATTACAAATTATTATAAACACCCCACAATTCAAGTGAATTGGGAGGTTTCCAAATTTTTTCACAAAAATGCATCTAAAAAAACCAATTCAATTAATTTTTCTTTTGAAACAAAACAATTGAAATCCATTTTTTTAATCAATAAATTATATATAATTCCAACAATTGAAATTAAATAAATAATTTTAGGGTCAACAAAATTTGGGTATCAAAATAGAACCACCTACCTCGAGATTAATATAACTCGATTCGCCAAACCATAATTAGAATTTTTCAAATAAGATTATGATTAGAGAAACAAGAAACAAAAAGATCATACCATTGTTTTATCTCCCAAAAGGAAGGTAATTAGATATAAAAATAAATATGGGGATCTATAAAACCCTAGGGAAGAGAAGAAGGATAATATGAACTAGAGAATATGGTTAGGAAACTAACCAAGAAGAGATATAATAGAATTTAGCAAGCATAAAATCACATATGGGAGGAGTACAAGGGGCTAGTAAATGAACATTGATGATCCTGGGGAAGAATAAATCATATGGGGTTATGGTAGGTTCATTCGGTACCTAATGTTGTGGTTTTAGTATTTTAAGGATTGATTTTTGGAATAATTAAATCAAATGCATGGTTAGTGGGGTGGACCTGCCCTGTTAGACCAGACCATGTGGTCTGGTTGTGTGAACCTTTCAATGGGATGCACATTTTCTCCTAGAAGTGCTCATATATTGAAAAAACATGCATGAACCATCCAAAACCCCAGTGCTTGAGATTGCATGATTTTGGAAAATTGTGTGCCAATCATGCACAATACGTTAATTTTTAAAACTCTAAAAAATTTTAACTCATAAAAACCTTAAATGAAACCTAAAAAACCAAATATAAAAGAGAGGATTAGGATACCTAAACAAATTAACCGGATTTTAAAACCTCCCCGCCATTGAAACTATAGGTCCCCAGAAAGCCTACATAGAACATTCCATCCTAGAAAAGATGTGTCTATTACTATTTCATTAGTGCCTCCATCTCCCATGTCTCATGATTATCAAAACCACACTACCATTGCACTCAAAAAGGTATCACACTCCCAATAAGTACATTAAATTCAGAATAAACTATTCTAACTCTCCGTTCAGTCACATATAAATCATATTTATCTTAATGATCACTACAGGTCATAACATGAGACAGATCAAATAGATACTTTTACAGGTGAGATACCCAGAATATGTAACGTATCGACGTTGGCTACAATGGAAGTTAGAAATGATAATAATCATTTCCCACCTATTCAACAACCTCGAATGTTCCCAGAAAATAAAGATCAAGTTTCCAAAGCATCCCAAGTCATCGATGACCCAACCGTGGTGAAGTATTCAAGAACACCTCTTCACCAATTGAAATCTACAATGTTTTGTGATGAAGATAACCATAATAATTATATTAGATCTCTACCATAAAAATGGTCTATATAATTAAATAAATATTTATTGTCATTTCTTGAAGAAAAATTGGTCCAACCAAATAACATTCACCAATATTTTACCAACACAATAGAAAACTGCATGGTTGGCTATATATGGGCTCAAAAGAATCCATTCTTATCATTTTATGGTAAATAATTTTTTAACCAAACACAACCATCCCCAATGATTATCCAAAAAACCTCCAATGTCGACAACAAAAATCACGAAGCATAACCTAAATAATCCATATAACTTTTTCAGTCAGTCCATCTGACAGTAGATGGTATGTTGTACTCAAGATGATGTGAGATCCCAATTCCACCTAAAGACCTACCCAAAAAAATAATTTAATCGATAATCCCTATTAGAGACTAAAATATTTATAACACCATGTAACTGAATAATATCATTAACATACTGATTTCAAAACCCTTCTACACTGATTGTATCATGAATGGATAAAAATTGATTCGATTTCATCAACCGATCAATCAAAAATAAAATAAAATAATTAATTATCAAAGTACATGGAAACCCAACCAGAATGTCCATACTGATCTCATCCAACTTCAAATTAGGTATTGAATGTGGATGAAGGTAACTGTAAGGTTTCTAGTGCTAAGACATGACCTGTTGAAACATATAAAAATGAGATACAAAATTAGAAATTTCATATCTCTTACCTGGACCCCAGAATTTACACCACATGTCAAATAACATCTTCTTGGATCTTGGTTGCACAAACTAACAAGATTTATAGAAATCAACCATTATAGTTTTCCGTACCATTAATTATTTAAAAAATAGATTCTGATCACATAAAATTCCTTCATTGGAGAAAGACCACTCAGTAACGGTCCCAAAATAATAAATAGAGTATCTAATGATATGAAACTCATAGTGAGGATTTTTTTCCAAAAGAATAAATTTCATAAGAGTGGTTTTCAACTAAAAACTATCCAAATAAACCACTCCCTATGATTCCTGGACATAAATATACAACTGTGTAAAGGGATCCATCATGATACACTCTTATAAAGATTATCTAAACAATCCATTTCCTTAGGGTATATGTGATTTAAAAGTCAAAATATTTCATGTATTCCACCCAATGCCTCAGGAGGAGATTCAAATATTTTTTAGAGAAGATATAACTCAATATCTTATGATCTAAGAACATGGAAAACATTTCTCCAAAAAATGTAATGTCGCCAACTATTATGTGTGTGGATCATAGATGGAATTAAAAATTATTTATTGGGGATTCTTCCTCATGTGTATTAAGATGATGGGAGCCATAAGAAATGAAATGATAAAAATTCCTAGGAATGTTGACCAAAACAGTGTCCAATGAATCACAATAGACTACATTGCTCGACTCAGCCTCTGGAAGAGCCAACACCAGCATAGTTGTCATAGGTAATTTTTTCTCAAAAAATTAACTCTGAATTTTTTCATTATACGAAAACATTAATCACTTCTATGATAGATAATTCATCAGAGAATCTAACACTGTGATGTCTATAATGAACAAACACTGATAAACTGCTAGACCTGAGAGGATCTGAATCTCAAAAACATTTTGTGGCTACTCCCATGTCATATCATATTTTAACATTTCAAGATAAACTAATATCCCATGTTTTAAAACCACATGTCCCACGAAAATTAGTTTTGGTATAAAAAAATCAAATTTCAAAAGCATGGAATATAATTGGTGATTTTTTCAACAAATTAAAACTGTTCTAAGATGATGCACATGTTCTACATCAGACATAGTGTAAATGAGGATGTCATCCACAAATACAACCATGAATGTATCTATACACTCATGGGTCTTCAAATTCACTAAATCCAAAAAGAATTTTAGGCCATTGGTTAGACTAGAGGGCCTAACAAGGTTCTCATAGTGTTTGTACATACTCTAAAAGGTGATTTTATGAATGATCGATTGTTTTATCCACAACTGGTGATAACCAGATTGAAGTTCAAACAGTGAGAACCACTTATCTTCTTTCATTTTATCAAAAAAATCAACAATACATGGAAATATATACCTATTCATTTCCATAACTAGATTTATATTTTTGGTAATAAACACATATGTTATGTGAGCCCTCATATTTCTTAACAATGAGAAACATATATTCTCAAGGAGACACACTAGGGAATATAAATACTTTTTCTAAAATATCATACAACTTAGCGTTAAAATATTTCTTTTTAGTTGGTTCAATTTGGTAAGAAGAAAAATAAACTAGTCGAGTACCATGAACTATGTAAATAGAGAACTCTACCTCTGTTACTGGTGTAAGTCCAGATAATTCAGAAGGAAACATATAGAGAAACTCAACCACCATTATAGGGAGATAAACTCTTAAATATTCTCACTACAGATTAAAATAAAACACTGATATTATTTACCCCAACTATGGATAAGAAGGTTCAGATCTACTCGGAATTGGGTCCCATTATCCTTGAATGACATGGAACACACCACTGGGTGTAGTAAAGGATAACCATTGAAGATAATAGTCAAAATGATATTTATTGGAAATATGCCAATCAATTTATAATATTATGTCAATATGAATCATGTAAAGAATAATAAAAATATATATAAGATCGAAATATGATAGAGAAGAGACACATGTGAGACTACAGGGCCCTTAAAATCTCTTCATAACAAGGGGTGTAGTAATATTCCTCACAAAAGATAAAATATTAATAAAAAGATTTAATAGATTAAAAATATTGTCTTAAAAAATAATTAAATGTATTAGTATCAACTAATGCTGTCACTAATTATGAGGATATTGTGATAGTACCTCTAGCAATTGCATACATGTATCCACATCCTCTAGAGACTCTTACCCTATGTGAAGAAGCTTTGTTTTGGATGCTAGTGACTAGAACCCCATTATACATGAAGCATCTAATTTCCACATAGTTTTTATAGTATCAGACGATCTGGTTGCAGTACGATGTGTGGAATAGACATGACAAAATATAATTTAGTATCTTGAGCATCAAAAAAACAAGATACCTTAACAGCCTCATAGAAAGATCACTTTGAATTCCCTGGATTCCCACACTAGAAGAAAATCAATGGGGCCCATCCAGGTACTTTATGAGATCTAGAATGGCCCTTAATTTGGGAACTACCATGAGAATCATCACGCTTACACATTACGTTAATGAAAACCACACTTCTACTGGGTGAAATATAAACCACTGATAACCCTGAATTGCTTGCAAGGTCCATTTCATCCATCATCACTATATCAATCATATCAAAATAAGAATGAATCTTTAGTAATAAAACCTGAGAAAAAATTTTCTATATAAGTCCCAACTCAAACTTTGGATCTTTATATTCTAATTCAATACTATATAAGGTGTGAAATGAAAGAAATTAGAAATATGGTGTGCATAAAATGTCATTGTCCTGTCATCCTACTCATGTTGGAAAAATTCTATATCCTTGGAAAATAGAATCGAATCTAGATAGAAATGGTAGGTGAAAATGTTTTAAGATTTACTACACTACTTTCTAATATTTCTTCATCTTTGTCATCATATATCACCATATACTACCTAGTCCATCCATTATAAAGGTGGAAAACTTCAACATGATTTCATTTATTCTACCCACAAAGCTAGAAAAATTATCCATTATGCTCAACCATTGATCTTCCTCTTATGGATTATTTGAGCCTCTAAATGGTGTTATATTCTGGTAAATGAATTCTTGACAATGTTCACATAAAACATACCTTTTATGTTCCATAGATGGAGAATGAATGTGAATCATTTGTGGTTTCTATCCCAAATCATGGACATTACACATAATTATCTCAACTAGATTCAGGTTCACTAGAATATTCACACACTGAGGTTTGGCACCAGCTACCACCGGGATCTGATTTTTAGGTATTCTCAGAGTCTTGATTCTACAAAACATCATAATAAAATTGGGAATACATAAATATAATAGTAAAATTGATAAACATGTAAAATAAATCGCAATATATAGATAAAAAATATTTGGAGTTAAATCCCATCAAAATAAGTAGGGAAAATACTACACAAAATCCTCAAGTCATCTATCCCTAACCACCCATATGAATTAAAGTTAATTATGGTGAAAGAATTCTAAATACATAATGGAAACTACATCCTATACCTCCATAAATTTTCACAATGCATACTGAATTCAAGATATAAATCTCAATCTCTCATTTATACCACATTATCATGAGCTCACTTGGGTGCCCTGGTAACCCAATTACTGAGAAAAAACTAACATGGCCCGAAGGGTGTTCTTAATCCCTGTGGGTTAGATACTAGTATATATAATCATAAAAAATGAATAAAGAAATAATTTTCCAAAAACTGTGCAGAATAATGACAACTAATTAGTATGCATAGTAAAGAAACTCCACTGGGATATGTGTAGCACAATTGAAACAAGTATGAAAACCCAATTTTCTAAAAATGTAGCAGAAATATTGGAAGGTAAAAATACCTAATATCAACAGATTCCACTCTCCAGGTAAATGGATTAATAGCTATAACCACACCCAAGTGTCTATTTACCCTTGATGGAACCTAGAATAAAATAATCTACAAACAACCGAACTAATATGTAGGGTGTGATCTAAAAGCCTTGTAGTGTCTCACGAAGGATTCAATAGTAATATTCCAAAATCAAATTAACCAAATAATGTTCATTTAATTTTCAAATAAATTAGTTAGAGATTTCAAGAGAATATATCAACATATCATGCATTATATTTTAAATGGTTTAAATACATTTCAAATTATGGAAATAATTTTAATTAAAAGGATTATATAATTTTTTTATCTATATTAGTTTATATAAATTCAAAAGGATTGTAAATGTTTTTAGAATAATAGAATATATTTATATATGATGTATAAAAAATCGACCAACATGGTCATCTATCGAGTGGTAAAATAGTTCCAGGTATTGGGATCCTCACACACTCATATGAGCATGATAATAATGTGTAAAAACGTACCTCTACGATTTCAATAGAGGACTAATTTATGGCCTACCGAGTAATATGATTTGATAAAAAGATGTTTTTTCTAGTGTAGTAAAGAGTCAATCCTATGCTAGCAGAATTCCAACCTAGCGTGTTAATAAAAATAACTCACTAACAACCTAGTATTTCATTTGATATAGTATATTTTAATGATGGAAATTTTATTTTAGGAAAACCTTTAATGAAAATTAAATCACATTCTCTTGTTTAAAGAATTCTCATTTCTATTTAAAAAATAAAACATGTTTTTATTCCATGCAATGCCTCTTTCCAAGATGAAACCCTTAGGATTCTATCAAAACCATTTTAAACCATTTTAAAAAATATTAATTTGAAATGAATTCATGTTAAATTTCACAATTCCATTCCATAGTTAAATTAAAAATTTTAATTTCACAAAATTTCCATCAATTTGACAAAAACCCTGAAATTAAATAGAATTGGGGGGTTTGAAAATTCATCCAAAAAATTCACAACAAAACCATAATTAAATGGAATTGGGGTTTTTTAAAATTTAAATCAAACTTTCTAAATCACACCAATTTCCATAAACACCCACATTTAAAATGTAATTGGGGTTTTTTTTTCAAATAATGCCAAAATCCAATTTTAAATCCTCAATTAAATGGACTTGGTATTTTCCAACAAAAAAAATTGACATCCATTTAATCAAAATCCAAAAATTTCATTTAATTTATTAAATTTTAATTAAACAAAAAATATTTCGAATCAAGATGGAACCACCTACGTTGGGATAAAAAAGATCTTGATTCCCCAAACCCTAATAGGGATATTTCAATTAAGAATTAATATCATAGAAACCATAATACAATGATAAAAAAAAGGTTCATAATCCCAAAAAATAGGGTGTTAGATCATCCAAGTTACATGGGATCCACTGAACCCTTGTGAGAAAAAGATAGATAGCGGGATATAGAGATCGAGTTGAGGAAACTAATCCGGACAAGATCAAATGAATTTTTAAAGCATAAAATTACTTATGTGTGGTTTTAGAGGTGATATGAACTATTCTTGGGTTATCTAGAGAAATAATAAATCATATGGGATCATCATATGTCCACCCAACACCAAAATTTGTGGTATCCTGATATTTATGATAGGTGATCATATTAATGAAATCTCGTGCTTGGTTAGCTGGGAAGATCAGCACGGTGAAACCAAACAATGTGGAATGGTCATGTACACCATTAAATGTGACACATAGTTTTTCCTAAGAGGGAGAATATTCTAAATAAACATGATCCAACTAAGATTAATTCCACTTCCATAGATTTCATGGTTTGGTTTGAAACGGTGTATAGTTTGGAAAAATCGTGTGCCTACAGTGCACTAGGAAATAATTTTGATAACTCTTAAAAATTTAAGTACCAAACAAACCCAAATGAAACCCAAAAAATGTTGGTTAAAATAGGGGTTTATGAATACATGAAAATAGTATCATTATCTTTCATGTTATTAATACCAATGAAATATTTGTTGTGCCTTCTAAAATAATGGTAATTGAGAAATGGCACATAACATCATTTATAATATAGGTCTAGGATTTTCATGGTCTGGATTAGTATTAACAATGAATTTTAATGAAATTATCATTATTATTATATCCAAAAACGATGATTATTTGTATGAAAGTAATGTTTCTATAGAGTAGTGAATATGAATACTTATTTAAAGACTTGAAAAAGAGGCTTGTCACTACACATGACGTTGCATTATCAACAAGAAGGGAACTATTTATAGACTACAATAATAATTAGAATAAGGGAAAATGATATTTATTGTTCAAAAATGATAAATTTATAGCCAATACATTAGGGAAGATAACATTTCAGAAGAAAATGTATCCCAATTATGATCGGGATTTGGCGATGGTGATGTTCATGTTGATAATTTTGAGGAAGTATTTCAATGAGATGAAGTGTGAGGTATATACTAATCCTAATAACATGAAATATAAATTAACACAAGAGAAAATTATATGTTCCAGTGAAGATGTGTGTAATTTATAATGAATTATGACTTTTCAATTCACTACCATCATGGTTAAGAAAATAAATTTGACGGTTATCTAAGTAGAAATTATCCAATAACATTATCAATAATGTTAATATAGAAGGATCCAATTTTCATAATGTTATGAAGGATAGACATAACAATCCCAAAAGATAGTAAATCACCTTTCATTTCACAAAAAATTTATAAATAATTTGTAAATCAATAGAATTCAATATTGATGAGGAAAGTGTTGTAATATTTCTATCATGAAAATGTGTAACATCAAATACTGATATAAGGAAATAGGTTTTGAATTATTCATAGAACTCTATGTATTATTTTTGTGATGAAAAAATATAATGGAATGATGAAACCATTACCCATACAAACATGGAAATGGAAAAGAACCACTATTAACATTTTCACTAATCATATGAAAAATTAAGGGAAATGATACTAGTTGGGTCATTGTTAATCGTCTTATAATGATTTTTCACTTTTTTTATATTTTATTTGAATTTAAACTCATCCAACATAAATGGACATACATCAAATAAGTTTTGATGATTCATGGATTACCATTAACAATTATATAATTTTGTGATCTACAATTTACCTCTAGATTCTAGAAAAATCTCTGACATTATCTGAACAATGATTTCACCTTAATTATGTCCTAACACCACCAAAATGCTGTCAAAATTGATAAGACTATTAATACATTAGAAGGTATATTGAGATAATTATCAACAGACTACAATGGAGGATGGGATCAACATCATTCACTGTTCAATTTCTTTTACAACAACAATTTCCACTCAATAATCCTAATGGCACCATATGAAGCCTTTAATGGGAAAAGATGATGAACACCAATATGGTGGGATGACATTGGTCAAAATAAGACGATGGGACCAAAAATGCATATGGAAATGGTAGAAAATTTAAAAAACATCCAGAAATATATTTGGGATACACAAAACTGATAGAAGAGCTATAAAGATAATTGATGACAAAATATGGAGATTTAGGTTGGTGAAAAAGAATTCCTCTACACATCACAATGAAATAAACTTGTGAGATTTTTTGAAGAAAGGAAAGTTAAGTCCCAGGTAAATTGGAATCTTCTAGATTTGTGATCATGTATATGTTGTTGTCTATCCACTACTAATTCCACCAACCATGTATCATGTACACAATATATACCATGTATCCCTCCTAAGGAAGTATATAACAGATCTTTCACAAGTACTGAACATAGAGGTAATACTATTGGAAAATGAAATCTCTTATAAGGGGCATCTAGTAAAGAATTTAAACCATAGAGATATAGTTATATATAACAAGACCACACACCTATTCGTTGTATTATGGATAAACCAGATTTATGAAGAGGAATCATGTTAACAGGTGGAAGTGATGAAGGAGAAGTACCCTCACCTGTTTTCATAGTACTATATATATTAAAATTTAGAGGGAGAAATGTCATAAAGGGATGAATTTAATGACCCATAATTTAATTAAAATAATTTTCTTATTTGAATTTTTTTGATATAATATACATCAAATAAAGAACCCAAAAAATATATTATTTTCATAATTGAATAACGACACAAAAATTAGAAAATAAACAAATAATAATGAAAAATTATACTGGGTAAAAATAAAAAGAAAATAAGATAACAAAAAAGGGCATATTTGGATCTAATCACTCCACTAGAATAAAAAAATACGTAAAAATATATATAGAAATAAAATATATAGTCAATTTTAAAATATTAATTTGGAAAAATAATGTATACACATAACCTTAAGAGAAAATTATAGTGAATAAAATTAGAGGAATTAATGGGAATTAAGTAACATAAAATATTTGAATAATTAAATTACAAATGGAATGGTAAAATTTTCATTTGAGATATTAATTTTGTCATTAAAATAGTATCATCTCAAATGAAAGTATAAAATAAAATTTAGGTCTCTTAGTAACCAATGTATGATATATTTATATCATGTCATTTGTAAATAAATGTCTATAAAATGTTACTGTGTATTTAAAAAATTATTATTAATATAATTATTGAAAAGAATATTTATGTTAAATTAATTTTAATTTGTTTAATAATTATAATATATTTTTATGTGACATTATGTAATTTTTCAAAGTGTCAATTTTTTTTGACTATATTATTAAAATCATTATTTTTCAAATTAATGATGATTTTGTTTAAAAATTAACTTTTTCATATTTTTAAGATTATTTTCATAAAATATATACATAATTTTAAATATAAATGTTGAAAAATGGAAAAGGTGATTTTTTTGGATTTTTTCAAAAAAGTTGAATTTTGGTGGAATAATCAAATATAATAATTTAAGGTATTTCACATTATATGAAATATATATGGTTTGTTTATTCATTGATTATTTAATAAATCATTATCTTTAAAAATCTTTCACTATTTACAATACTTATTCATAGGATGTAACACTATTGATATACTTGATCCAAAATAATAATCTAATTATATAATAATAAAAAACACCCCTCTCCTCCCCTATAAGTGATGCCCCTCGCCACAACTTTTCTTCACACCTTCAAAACCTTTAATCCTATAATCATCCATCCCAAATCCATTATCAAGTCTCTAAACAATTTCTATGATCTATGGTTCTTAAAAAAATATCATGCCCAAGCGCCTTAAGGAGGTTCATAGGGGGATGCCTTTCATAATGTATCTTCTAAAACCATCTATTTTAATGTCATTTTTCTCCTAAAGTATCCTCAGATAATTCATCCATTAAAGCATAATAAATCAAATATAATGTATATATAAAAATAATATATTTATAATAAATATCTTATGCCCAATATTTTCTCATCTCCTCATATTCAATGAAATAAATTGTTGTCTAAATTATTGCGATTTACCATCTTGATCGATATTGAGTTTTCGTTTTCCATTACCACCATCAAGGATTGTACTAAAAGTGTTATTTTGGTTAAAGAATATATTCATATTTATATTATTACTTATTTCATGTTATGGAATAATATATTAATATTTTTTATCTAAAATGATACTAGTCCGCGATGATCACAAAGTGACCAAAATAATCTAACATATTCACTAACATGTTATAAAATGAATCATCCTCATTCTAGAAAAAATGATATATGGTACCATTTAAATTCATTCAATTAATTAATAGCTATAATTTCAATTACTTAGAAATATTCTCGTTTTATAATAACTTCCATCATTTTACACTAGGTATCTGACCATGAAACCATGAAACAAATGCTCCTGCATTGATGAAAATAATCCTTATAAATCCCCAAACTTAAAATAAATAAACATAATAATATAATAATTCATAAAATATTTTTTCAATTAGTTCCTAATATAATAATTAATGAATCTAATTATATTATCTTTAAATTAATTTCATGTTTATAACACATTTGGACATAATTCACGGGATCTCTCAAAACTACCATTTTTTCCTTTTGGTGGCGATTTGATTCTATATTCCTAAATTTATCGCATAATTATTCTTATATACATTTTTAATATTATATTTATTTTCACCATACATATTTATCTCCCTCAATTATTCTTTATTTTAGGGGAAATTAGTTATTATATAATGTTCCACTTTAAATTAATATTGATAATAATACCTAATTAAAGGGAACATCTCTTTTTATTACAAATTCCACATACAAAACATAAAATATTTCAATAATCCTATATTTTTTAAACATCACTCATTTTTCATGAAAATCCATTTTATGTCATTTCTGGATGTATGAAAATAATTACTCCATTATCCTAGTTAAATAATCTTTATTCTTTTCCCAAATTACACACTTATATTGGAAATTTCTAATGCTAACTAACAACTACATTTCGTTTTTTCCTTTTAGTTTGAAATAATTATTCATATATGTTATTATTTTTTCTTTATGAATGTCCATGAGCGATTTAAATTCATTCTTTCATGTATAAAATTTTTATACACTCTTTGTTTATGTATTATAAAATGATGACAATACCCATTTCATTCCATGGGTATCCCTTATGTGTATTGTTATGTTTTATTTATTATTGAGGCATACATATTTAGGAACATGTTATGATGGGTACACCCAGATAGTGTTCCAATGTGTTTGGTAATTTTAGTCTCCTGAGACATCCTATATGGGATTATGGAGTAAACTTAATCCATTATGGAAATTCTATGATGATGTGATATTGTCTTGGATGTTTTTCTTTACTCATGTTTATGCCATATTATATATCGCTACCACATTGTTATGATTCACTGATGATATTATTATATTTTAAATATTTTCTATTTCGTTATGTTTAATCATCATCCATGCTTTTTATGTTACCATTTTATTCCTTATAAATCATGTTATGTGTTTCAATCCCCTATTTATTCCCATGATAGTATTTTTTTCTCATACATTTTTCTATGTATTTCAACATTTGTCGTTTGAGGTTATATGAGCTTGAAGGTATTAAGTATCACATGACCGAGATTAATAAAATGTCTTTTTATTCTAGTTTCATATTCTCTATTCATCTACCTACTCTTCTTAAGATGTATATTTTTGATCCATTATTTTTATGTCATTTATAATTATGATTAATATTATGTAATAATTTGTTTAAATGGATTAGGTCATTATATATATTTCAAAAGAGTCTGAGGAACTTCCCTCATCCTATAAAAGGACGGGTTTCACCCACTGCAGAGATTTTAACCAACCACTGAGGATAACCTCATTCTATGAGGAATGTTGCTGGGTTTCTTTTGTTTTATCTCATTCTATATTTTTTTTTCATTTCCTCTTAATTTAATTTATTTATATTTTCTTAAATTTTAAATCATTCATAAATTTATCTTAACTAATTATTTCCACCCAATTTTTTTCTTCTTATTATCATTATCTTCTTCTTCATTTTCCCTTTATTCTAATTCCCTCCATTATCTAATCATAAATTTGATTATTTTATTATCTCTCTATAGATCTATTATTTCATTATTTTTTTTATAGTTTGTTCTTCTTTTGTTATTTTTATTTTATTCTTTTTTTATATACTCTTCTCATTATTTTATCTTTTTTTCTCGGTGACCTCTTAGCCAAAAAAATGATGGACTAACCAAAGTCTTTGTTTAGGGGAGGTAAGTGGTGTTTCCATTAATAATTATGTTAAATAATATTATTGTATTTATATTTGGGGTGGGAAATAGTAACTTAAATGAGTGTGGAGGCTATTTACTATAAAACTAAAATCAAAATCATTTCTTTTCATAATTTAAATCGATTCCCCCACTTCAAAGAAACATTATATCATCATGTGATTTTGCAGGGTCACGTTGTTTACAAAACAACATATGATGGAGTAAGGCCTTGGATTGTGTCCCATTATCGTTTGGGAAGTGTCATTAACCTTGATTGGAGAAGGAGGTGGAATTAATATTTCTAATGGAATTCTAAACATCACACTACTAATTAAAGGAATATTGGTTTAACAATGTGATTTCATAATTTAACAATGAAACTGAACTGAAACACCAATTATTAGAATGATGGATCCCAAAAACCAACCACAAAGTCCATGTACTTTCTTTGATAACCAATTCTTTCCATTTTATGTGGGTCAATTTTCTTGATATCTTTTAATTCATTTAAATTACATTTATAACACAGTATAAATAAAAAAATTAGAATTTTATAGAGTTATATTAACTAAGTAGAAAAACTAAGAATCTCTTAAAGTAAGACGACCCTGTGTAGCCACCACGTTTCACTAGGAAAGTAATTATTATTATTATTTTTTACTCCACACAACATTTTTTCATCAAAAATCACACCATTATAAGTGATTAAATAATTAGTGTGATTAAAATTTTTATTTTTTACATATTATATAGATTCAATTTCATTAAAAATGAGAAACATTTATTTTACAATTATGTTTACAAATTTATATTAATATTTTTAATGGAATGGAAATTCATGGGTTCAAGAATCAGCAACTAAATAAACATGGTCTAGAGAGTATGGTGATTATTTATTTATAGAATGATCAATGTATACTGAAGAAAAATTAACAATGAGGCTAAACTTAAGGACCTCATTGAGTATCGAAAATATTTCCTCAAACAACCATTAACTGAGGGATTGACAAGAGAGTTAACTAAATTTTGGGAGTACTTTCTGGGTTTTATCATAAAATTCCCAAGAAAAAAGTAGAGTTATCCTTGGACCCTCCAAAAATTTATGTAAAACTCCCTTCGATAAAATTTCATGAAAATTTATTGAAAAAAAATTTATTGGAGTTATTTAAATGGGATGAGTTAAACAATATATGACTTTTCAAGAAAAATAGAATGGAAAACTACATATTTGCAAGCATTATTAGAGAAGTAGGAACCTGAAACAGAATACAATGAGGAAGGACCACTTGTATTCCCTATGTTTTATAATGAAATACAATATTTTTAGGTTGTTCATGAAGAGTATCCACTACCCAACCTTTTTAAGAACCAAATTGAGGATGACCATGATGAGTGAGAGTGGATGCATGATGAGTAAGACTTTCCCGTAGAGTGTTTTGTGGGTGATCGATATGATATAAATGACATTTTGAATAAATGTAAGGTACATCTTGATGAACCCAATCCCTAAAATGTACTCTATCAATCGCTATTTCATATATAGATATCAGTGGGGTAATAAACCACTCTTTTGATGGAATTATAAGAAAATATGAGGGGAATGTCTGAATTCTTACATCAAATAAGAACCAATATCAAGATGCTCTCATCACTAAGAAATAGATTTATTCGGAACTAACTCCAGGAGATGATCTTATTTTGAATAATTTATTTTTTGTAGTCTTATTCAATCTGATTTTAGTATCGATCTTAATATATTTCAATTTTTATAATTATAAAATATCTGTTATGACATATTGGAAATGAATAAATGAAACATAAAATTATAGAGGAATTCATAGATCTCTCAAATATAGAGGATCTTGAATTAGTGGAATCCCATGAATAAGTCCATGTAGTTGATCCTGAGGGTATTCATAAACATGATTCTCACTTTATAAGATATAATTTTAATTTCAATTGAAACTAAATTCAATTAAAAATACCTACATAAATTCACATTGATCATTCAATTCATATAGACCATGTCGATCTAACATATGGAAATTAGGAATTATGTTTTACAAGTAGAAAAAAAATTATTAATTTGATCCATTCTTCATCCTACCGTTGCCATGAATATTGTACTAAATTATTAAGGTAGAGGATTTTGTATACCCTATTGATGGATTATTCCTCACCATGAAGGAAGAAGTGAAATATCAGAAAAGCCACATGTGGTGGTTAAAATAGATGAAGATACACCACAATCATATTATGTATATCATTTAGTATTAACATATAGAGGTAGCTAAAAGTCATTGATCACTTGGGGGGTCATACCAAGACATATCACATTACTTTCATTCAAGTACATAATATTTTAATCTTTGGAATTAGTCCAACATCTATCCCCACTCCCTTTTTCATTTTTATTTATAAAGGTATGATCCTTGTGTTTAGTTGATTAATTTACTTTTATATGTCCACAATAAAACATTCAATCCCTCAAATATTAGAGGAAAAGTAAAAACCTCATTTTAAAAGAGATTTCAACATTAATTTTTTGTCATTCAAAACTCCCATCATTTTCGTCTGAACAACCTATTTTAGATTTCAACAAGAAATTGCATTTCCATGCTAAATTCTAATTTACATGACATATCTATAATACAAGCATTTCATATGAATATCATAATTCCATGTTTTATATTTCAATGTTAAATAATTCAAATGAGTAAAATGGATAATTGAATTATTAAATTGATCCTTTTATATTTAAATGTGGAATCACAGTTTGATTAAATGAGTTAATTGATTTAAATGAAATTTCTGTAGCATTTTTAATATTTGAATTTATAAAATTAATGATAATTTAATTTTTATTATTTTTCATTACGTGAGTGATGGGAAAAAAAATCATATGTCTCTTTCTTAAGAGGATTTATGATCCAAGTAATTCGAATTTATTTTTCACAATATCTGTTTAGTGATCTTAGGGCTTGTGACTTTCTTGAATATGTATTTAAAATTTCTAAATCTATGACTATAGAAAAAAAAATTCATAATGATTGAGGAATATTTTGAAAGTAACTTATATTTAAATCCAATTTTATAGTAATCATTAATTATCCCATAGATTCTGAAAATGACTTCTATAAGATCAAGACTCATTTCAATCCATTTTTATCCATTTCCACCCTAATCTTATTATTTTCATTATTTATTATTATTAATGTGTGGGGTTGATGGGATTCAGGAATAAAGAATCATTTAAATTATAAGGAAGAAGTGTGTGGGTTCTACATATGAGTATTTAGAAAAGTTTATATTAATTGTACAGTTTATTATTTCCCCCACTTGAATAAAAATGATAAATTTGAAAAAAAATTAAGAAAATAATAATAAAATGGATGTAATTTCATAAAACAAAGATTCACCTTTACAAGAGGAAATATTTTTATCATAGGTTGTTAGTTGAATGATGTGGGGTTTATTTAATGCATAAATTTTGAAAAATAAAAAAAATATTAAAAAAAAATGATGAATATGAAAAATATTAATGAGTGTGAAAAAATCATTCAATATGCATTAATTTGAAATAAACTGTCCATTGAGCAAAGGAAGTGGGAGTTATTATTTATAAAGGGATATTTTTATTGAGATTTTACTTTTTATATCATTCTTAATACATTAAAGACTAACCACCTCATCATGATTTTTTTTAAAACATCAATTCCTACCTACCATAATCCTCAGATTAATTAGAACATTAATTTAAAATCTCTCAATGTTTTATGCGAGTTTTTTCTTTACAAAGAGGAGAAAATTGGTATGTTAATGTAATATAGATAAGAAACATATTCTGATGATATGAGAATAACTCTACAATAATTTTATCATGACTAATGAGTGAAAATATTCAAAGGATTGATATATCATAATTTTAAATGTTTAATAATAATAAGATGAAGAACATGCATGAATTAAATGATTAGTACAATCATTTTTAAATGGAAAAAATTAGAATGATTGAGTTGATTTTTTCATTCAAAATTGTGTAACTGAAATGATATTTTATTTTTAAATTTTAATGTTTTATTTGAAAATGAAAATTTTATTTTTTTTACATATACATTTTGATAATGATTAAACTGATTCCTTCTAAATTCTATGTGGAGATTTTATGCTTAAATAAAATCTTGGTTTATGTGTGGGGGTGTTTGAAAAAATAAATTATAATTCATATTTTGACAATGTATCTAA
The DNA here is from genome assembly GCA_963277665.1 of Viscum album. Lineage (NCBI taxonomy): Eukaryota > Viridiplantae > Streptophyta > Magnoliopsida > Santalales > Viscaceae > Viscum > Viscum album. Next base: position 1,839,986,396 of record OY728132.1, on the reverse strand, counting down.
TTATTTTTGATGAATTTCAATAGATATAACCTTTTACTAGATTATATTTTTTAAAAATAAGCGAAATGATGAAGATAGAATTAAATTTGTTTTCAATGAACACAAATGATTGTGTTTGAAATTTTAAATTTAATTATTTATGATATTTAATTGTAAATATTTTGTTGAATGATTATTTAGGTGTTCAATTCAAAAAAAAAACGCGTACAAGTTCAATCTATCTCTCAACTGATGTGAACAGAGTCCATATAGTCAGCCCATAGGGGGTTCGAAGGACTTAAAAACATAGAGATAGGACACAAAATCCGTCTAGAAGGGCCTCATTAGGGGTTGATGAATGTGTGTCACGTGATCCAATGATGATTTTTTGGAGAATAGATAGGGTGAATGGTTTTTTGGTATATTTTGTGTAGCTTTGACCATGTATGTGAGTGTACGTATATCCTAGATCCCACTCCAATGCATGATTCTATAAAGCAGTAGTCTGTCATTTCATTATAATCAAACACCGATCTTGTCTTGTGTTTGGATGTGGGATGCATATTTACGATTTACTGTTCATTTTTACTAAGGTGCACTATTTCATATCATCCATGATCACTTAAAACATGAACACACCACACCACTATTTTCCACCTTCTATGCCACCCTATGGGCCACCAAATGTTTCTTATTCCTAACAAAACACATAAGAATTTCCATTTTTGATGTCGACCAAGCCTTGTTCGGTGAAATTCTTCACATCTTCTACACTTTATCACAATGGGATCATCATTGAACACTCAACCGAACATCCCAAGTCCATTTAAATTTACATATGACCATACAAATGGCTATATGAAGTAGCAGATCACCCCTACTACAAAAACCTCCACGCAATCAGTACCACATCCACCAAGTAAAATGTCACGTCCTTCTATCTCGAAAATACACCAAGAAACCCCATGCATGACCAGGAAGGTGTTTCCACTCATGTAATCATTATACTAAAAAATTTGAAATGTGATATCTATGAGTGTCTAAAATTATTCATCCCAGGTCTTGCCGAAAAAACTATGAATATATTTATCGGGGAAACATTGAGAAGTTTTTTAGCAACCTACCAAGGACTAAAAAAGGGGCAGTTTGACCCACTGCTAGGGTGTTCATGATCCGCTGAGGCGAGACTCATTTTATGAGGTTAGATTCTTCATTTTTGTGTTTTATCTTGTTATGTATTTTTTTAGTTTTTTTATAATATAAATTATATAATTTCATTTAAATTAATATTAATGCATTCATATTTTTAACCAAATGTTTTTCCCAATTTTTCTTCATTTTATTATTTTTTTCTTCTGCTTCATCTTATTATTATTCAAATTCCCTTAATTATTTCCACTTTTATTTTATTATTTCAATCCGTCTAACTTCTTCTATTCTTAATTTATTATTTTAGGTTCTATTCTTTTTATAAATTTTTTATTTTATTCAATTTGTTTTCTTCACATTTATTTTGTTTTTCTTCTATCCATAGTGACTTATTACTTTAAAAATAAGAAACTATCCCAAGGCATGGATCAGGGAAGTTAAAATGTTTTTCCATTCATTCTACGGTTCAATTTTAGTCTTTTAATTATCTTTATGATGGGAAAGAGTGTAGTGAACAAGTGTGTAGGTTATCCATTACAACAATAAACTCAAAGTCATTATTTTTTTAAAATTATGTATATCACTTCCACAAAAACATAATCTCTTAATTTGATGAATTTAATTCATTTAATAGCGGATAAAATTGTTATGGAGTCATCTATTGGAAGGTGTCACGTTATTGATTGAGGTGTTTCATCAACATTGATTACAAGAAGATATTGAATTAATATTTCTGAAAGAAGTCAGCATTTTACACCACTAAATAAATTAATAGTAGTTTATGAATGAGATTTCATAATTAAACTATAGAAAAAATTGAATCCCCAATATGTATAATAATATAACCCATAAACAAAACCACAAATTCCACATTTATTCTTTGCTAAACAATTTTTTTCATTACATGTTAGTTTAATTTTTTCAATCATTTTATTAAATTTAAATTTTATTTATTTCAAATAAAAAATAAAAAAATACAAAATAATTAGTTTAGGAGAATTATATTATGTAATTAGTCAAACATATATCCTCCTTAATTAATATTACAATGATAAGCCACTTCCTATAGAATGAAAATAGTTATAAATTAATTTTTTTTCCACACACTGTGATAGGTGTGGTTCATTAATGTATATCATAGAAATACCTATTGTTTAATATTATACATCTAAATTGAATAACTATATAGTTTATATAATAAATACCCTTAAACCACACATATATATAAGGTAGATGAAACTATATTCATTTAAAAAACTAAAATATTATAAAACTCAGAGTTTACTCAAGAGCGCATATAACATGATAGGTAATTAACCATAACCAATACTAAAACTGGTAGATTTTATCATGAGTATCCATAATTTTACTAAAAGTTACTTTTATTAGAGTTAAAAATAAAAGATAATTGTAACATCTCCTTATATGGTACCCTATCATGTGGCCATACCATGTAGGTTACGATACCTTAAGAACGCCTCACCATATCCCAGAGGATACTAACATGTAGTGTGGTTGTGATGAATATAATGGGGAGACTATACCCATTGGTTCAGAGTTAAAATATATAATAATATTAAAATAATAATAAATTTAAATGTAATGTATACATAGAGGAAATAATACAGCATAAAAAAAAGAAATTAAAGGAGAAACCAAATAATCAAAAAATATTAAAACATGTGGTGAGTCGATTAGATGTATCTAAATATCAAAAAATATGTTATATAAATAAAAGTAATTGATGAAAAAAATAACTCAAATTATGTTATTCACGTACCCCACATTGGACCGATATCTAAACTCTAGCTGATCCATCAAGTAAAAAATTTATTTTTTATTTTCCTTTCCATTATCGAATCCCACATCCATGGAATCTTCAGAGGTAATAATCGTTGACCTACATAGGATGTGATTAAAATGTATTAGTTTTATAGTATAGTTTCTGAAAAATCATGATAATATGTGTATTAAAAAAATTGATAAAACATGTGAATTAATTAATCAAGAAATATAATACGTCAAACATCTTGCTTCGACACCATGTCAGAATGTATATGAGATTCTAACACAACCATGAGAACCATATCTATAAGTAATGGAATGATCATACAACTAGGTATATCCTACTATAGAAGAGTTTCAACATTCATTCATATCCCTATATCTAAAAATTTCAGCATGTGTCCCTAAGAATAACCCTCTATATCATCATTTCTACATGTGTCACTCAGTATAACCCTCTATATAATAATTTTGTGATACATCACTAGGAATATCCCTATATATATTCATTTCAGCATGTATTACGGGGAATTTACCACTATATAATCATTACAACATGTTTACCTAGACATATCCATTTCTATAAGAATTTCAACATCAATAAAAAAAGTCATAAAAACAAAGATATCATAATATAAAATCATAAATATAAAATTTTAACTATGAATATTACCAATTTTATTTCAAATAAATATTTATTAGAGAATAAGTTAATTATAAAAAACTTTTTGTGGATTCAATATTTAATATTTCATTTAGTTCACAATTAAAAAGACCATATAGTTATGTTTAGAATCCCTATATTTACTTGGAAGGCAATTAAAACTAGTGCATAAATTATTTTTCACATTGGTTTTGAATCCTTATCACGTTAGTTATTGAATGAGGTTATGAGAGGCAACATTGTAAATAACTTTTTCATGTTGTTGTACTAAAACCAATGTTATAAATTTATACATGTTATCAGTTTTCTATGTTGGTTATCTGAAAATCAATCTAGAAACCAATTGTTTTTTTAAAAAAAATTGTCATCGATTCTTCCTATACAACATTGACATCCAAAAAAAGCATAAAAACCGTAAATTTGTCATAGAATTGGAAAAAAACATAAAATTGATCTTTTAAAATTGTAATTTAAATTATAAATAAACTAAAAATCCATAAAACCTATAAAATTATTATCCCAATAAATCTCTAAATGTCTCAAATCCTCTTTACCATATGTTCATTGGTTATCATATATGTAAAAAATAATATAGGAAAAATTTTAAATGAATTTTGAATAAAACATATGAAATATTAAGTAAATATTTAAAAGGAAATCAATCCTTTTGAAGCATTGTTAATTTACAAATTGAAATTATTTCAAACATGAATCTTAAATAAGGATATCCATATTCTTTTACAACTTCTAGTTTTTCAAACTATTTCAAAGAAATTAAATTCCAAATAAAAAAAAATATGTAATAAATCCAAATTATAGTAATTATATATATAATGTCACCTTATATTTTAAAATTTTGTTCTTGTAGATCTTCATTCATTACATCCTTCTAAATAAATTCAGTGACATGTTTGAAAATAATGTGAATAAAATAAATTTTATTCATTATAATATAAACAAGAATTAAAATAATCAAACTTAAATGTATAAAACATTCTAAATTTTTTTTCTCACTTCACAATGGATATAGCATAACTAGTACAATTTCTTATCTCTTGAAAAAACACCTACATCGAATTAACACCGACATAGATGAAAATTTAATTTTATTTATTAATATATAAATTGATAGAAAACACATTGTGAGAAAAAATGTTTCATTCACATCCTGATATGAAAAAATCGAACAATGAATGATGACATTCTTTATAAATATTTCTTCTATATAAACCATTATTTCCTCATCGGCCATTGCATATCTATATAGTTGTTGCATGCCCTAAAAAACATCAATTTGAATCTCATATACTCTTAATAATAAATTTGAGTATGCTGAAAATCATTCAAGACTAGTAAATTTTTCATTTGATATCATGACACCGTGAAATTTTCCTTTTCAATATTTTATATCTAAACCTTTAAAGTGTTACTATAAAAATATATATAAATATAAAAACAAGAAATTGGGAAATAAAATTTATTATGGAAATGAAATAAAATATAACATATCAGTATACTTCTATGGTAATATATTGAAGTTGTCTAGACGACCAAACTAAAAACTAGTTGATACTTTGGCCAATTATACTCTTCTCATCTGTAGGATACAATAGTGATTCTGATCTATCTATAATAACATGTATAGTGACCCTATGGTGCTCTTTCTCAATGTTCTGATGATGGTTGGTATCGCATAGATAATATATAATCCCAAATGTGACAATATAATGAGGATCATTAAGATAATACTCACAGTAACATGGACTATATGTAAATGGGTGTCTAGGGGTAGGATAAGAAGAAGTAAGGTCTAGAAATATAGATGAGTGAGTAGGATAAGAAGGAGTTGTGGGATCTTCTGGAAAAGGTAGAGGAGTGGGATTGGTAGGAAAAAACTATAGTTACATGTCTACAAGCAATTAAAATACTGAATATATTATCTTATCCATCATTTTCACTTGAATATCCTAAACTTTGACATTAAAATATTATATAATTTTTATAAACATTATCCTTTGAATAATATTTCGAACTTGGATACACCATTATTTCTGATACAATTTCATGGTATCCTCCTTAATTTCCCTGGTGTTTAGGATTTCCAAATTTTGTAGCTAAAATATCATTCATACACTTTGTAATAAAGACCCCATGTGTTCTCTTCTACTCAAGAGAATCATGTATGTAATATTTGAAAAAAAATATGTAATGAACGACAATATATATATATCATTTATTTTTCATTAATTAATAAATAATCTAAACATCTAAGTGTATTTTTAGCTATAATTCATGAATATTCTTCATGATGTTGTCATTTTTTCTCATTTGAGCCCTCTTAAAATATTCATGTCTAGTAGGGTGAGAAACGAGATCCTCCCCAGTCCCTGCATTATTTGATCTATGATTTTTTATATTTTCTTATTACATGTGTTCTTCCAATAATTTATACCCTCATCGAGATAAAATATGTGGGTATAAATTTCTCTCTTTAATCTTTAGATGATATATTATTTATTGATTTAAACTAAGAATTAAGAAAAAAGAATCATTAATATGTCAATTTGAATAAATAAATATAAAAGTTATCATTGAACTTTTAAAAAACATTGGTCATCATCTACATTCAAAAAATTGATTTAATGTATTATCATCCATAAATTGATATATATCGCATTTATTTTCATGTTGTATATTCCTATAGATGAAGTATGACGTGGGGGATGATTTAAAATCCTTTCATTTCATAGTATCCAATGATAAAAATTTCCTCTTGGCTCCTCCATAATTAGGTGTATCATATATTATATGATAATAACAGAAAAACAAATATCCCTATAAACATTTCAATATAAGTACAATAATAAAAACAAGCTTACCCAAATGGTCTTCCAAAATTATGATAATTTTCATATATCAACACTTCACCCATCATCAAACTATATACCGCATTTTATTCCTCAACTAATACCAAATTCTTGAATGGTTTTTAATTTGGACCAATTAGAATATCATACCATCAAATTCAATTGGTATCCTCTCTTCCTGGCTATGACCAAGTAATAATTTTGGTAAATATGTGGTTCCATATCTACCAACCATCAAAATATTTTTTACACTCATCAATGTAGATGTGTCATGTAAAAAATTATGAGGATTATCTTCTATATGTGCATGTGTACATTCCACCCCAAGGAATGAGTATGATCATCTAAAAAATATAAGGTGGATTGGGGGATTGAACTTCGATTATCCTAAAAATCAAAGAAACATCAATTAGTAAAAATATATATAAATCCTAAAATTACATTACAATATAGATAAAAAATTAACGTTTATAAAAAACAAGTAAATTAATCTAAACATAACACATTATTATTCATATTTTTTATAGTTATTTAAATTTCTAAAAATATTAATGAGAGATTAAATAACATAAATGAATAAAAACTACACAATATTAATGATAGATGAAATTACATTTTAAAAAACCACTATCATGATCAATCAATTTTACAAGAAATTTTTTATAATATAATCTTATAAAATAAATTTTGTTTTTGTTTATAATTTATAATTTAATGTAATTGGATTCCAAAAAAATAATAATTATGTTCCATGAGGAAAAAATGAAAATAACAGACAAATATAAAATAATATAAACAAAAAATTTATCTTATTAGTTATAATATGTGTTTTAATAAAGAAAATATAATTAAAATATCTAACAATGTAATTTTAAAAAAGTAAACCAAAATTAAACATATGTTACATGAAATATTTGGAATGTACTAAAGATTTTTTTCCCAAATTCTTTCGTCATGATCGCCCTATAGGGTACCAAACATGTCTTTGATGTGCTCCTCAATATTATTTGTTAATAATTATATGGAAGAAGGTATCTCAAATAAATAACCAAATTCATCATTTTTATCATCCCCAATATTCAAATTTTTCCCTTATAATACAATACACTTCTTCATATCAGGTTGATCAAGAACATATAATTTTTTTATTGTGTTTTCATGATAAAACTATCATTTGTATATTCTAATTTTTTCAAATTAACTAGTTTCATTCCAAATTAATCATGTCAGACATTTTGGTTATCAATAAACCATTTACACATAAACACTGTAACTTTAAACATAATGTAATAAAATCTCCCAAATTTATTCAGTGACTCCATAATATAGATTTTTTGTGGATATTGGGTTTCTATCTGTGGAAGTTAAATAATGAATTGATTTTCTAAACACTAAAAAATAATATTTTAATTGCAATTTTATTGTCCTCATCATTCATATAAAAAGTATAGCCATTAATTTCATACTCATACCATGTTATCAAATTTCAAAATGGAATTTACAGTAACCATATCAATGTTTTTGATGCATCTGGTATACCAAGAATGGTATGTTTAAACAATGGACATAATGTTTTGTTATGCTCATTCAAGAACCACATAACTTTATTCTTTGTATAAAATTATTTCAAAAGATTAATATACAATTATATATATGATTTGACTTTAATTCCATGAATGTTATTTCCTATATAATTAAATCATTCATTATGAGATGTAGGTGAACCAATGTTCTTCAATGTAGAATATTATCTTGTATAAAACATTGAAACCTCCTTAAAAATATAATTTTCAGTAATTGATGATTCTTGTAGTTATGGAGTCGTAACATACATTTTCAAAATCCTCATATACCCTTAAATAAGATACATCCAATGTAGATATACATGTCCACAAAACATTATTTTTTACACAAAATGAACCATTTAATAAACTATGATATCAGAAAAGTAGGAAAATACATTTCCAACTAGGAAATTATGGAAACCACATCGTTCTCTAAGGTGTTTAATTCTTTCAAATCAATCAACATGTTAATGATTGAATTAAATATATAACACACCTTCATGGTAGTTATTATCAAATGGGCAGGCAATATTCCACACAATGTAACTGGTAGGAGTTGTTGAATCATGACATGATAATCATGAGATTTCATACCTGTATAACTCAGATCCACGAACTTCACATATTATTAAGATTTTAATAATAACCAAGAGGCAATTCGATATCATGAAGACACCTAAAAAAATATATTTTTCCTATTTGATATGGTATGATATTGTGGGGGTATTAATTTTCCCTCTCCATCTGAAGGGCGAGACATCATAAAAATGTATTCCCATTGAGAGTAAATATATTCTTCCATTCAGGTCAAATTTAGTATTTACTTTAATATCAAACAATTTTCCAATAAAGAATTCTCATATATTATTCTCCACAAGAATTATATCAATGATATGTTTCAACTCTTGATATATTCAATATGGTAACTCAAAAAATAATGACTATTTCATCCAAATATTTCTATAATTACAATATTTATGTGTCTTTTTGAATGATAGAACAATGTTGTTCACCCTCTCAAAATAATGATTACTGGATAATTGTTTTGGAGAAATATTAAGGTCCTGTGAGTTGTTGAAAACTTTCAAAATTTTCTATAAGAGTGATCGATATGAAAAAATATTTGAGGACCCATGTATAGTGTTTTTCACACATTATGCAATTGATAATATTAAGTCCATTGTTCACAAATTAGACAAGATTTATTCCCCTTAACACTGTTTCTAGAAGACCTTCCATATGTTGGGGATCCAATTATAGTTAACATATTTATTCAACATAGTTAAAAAATATTCCATTTTATAATAATTACAAAACCTTAAACCTTTTCCCATTACATTTTGAAATCATTAATTAACGGTGAAAAAAATATCAATATCATTTCTGGGTTGGTCTGGTATATAGATCATTATAATAAATATGAAATATTTTTTCTTAATTCAAAATTTAGGTGAGAGGTTGTAAATTAACAATAAAATTGGCCATAAACTATGTGTGATACTAAGTCTCTTATATGGATTTATTCCATCCATGTAAAGTCCATGTATGAGATATCTAACATCTTTTCTAATAGTTGGAAACTGGTTTTCAATTTTTTTTTCACTGTGGACATTTAATTAGCTGATGTATCAATCACATATCTTCTCATTATTATTCATTCTTAACATTTTTTCATTATGTGAATTTGAAAATAACCATTTTGAACAATAAATTATAGGAAGATTCCAAAATGACTTTGTAGGGGTCTCGGTATCTTCTAAAAATGTTTTTGATCTTTCTTTCAACATATACATAGATGGAACACTTTTAGGAAACTCTGATAGAAATTACTTTTCTTTCTCATATAGAAGAAAATAATCAGGGTAGACATGTATTTTCAAACACCTGAGTCCCACTGGGCATGATATTTTCTTGGACATATAATGTGAATATAGAAGATCATTATCATTAGTAGTAATTTGATTAGATAATTGTAGATTCTTTGTAAAACTCTGGTAACTCCATCTATGCTTCTCCATTAAGTTCATTAATCCATAAATTGTTGATAAAACTATATATTTCATACAACCTGGATACATTCGGTTTTTTCATCATCACTATATAAACTCTCATTTATTTTTTTTTCTTGATTTCATAAAATTCAATATCACGAAAAATTTTATCAAGTTGATTAGATTTATTATCTTGCAAAGCATCATCATCAATAGATTTGAAATTCATCCAAATTTCACAATTCCAAATCCAAGTGCTGTAAATAGAATTAAAACCATGAAAAATTAAATGATAAATGAACTCTATTCTTTCTAAAAAATTATAATTTAATCATTTTAGGCATGAATATCAATACTAGTCATTGTATGGATGATTTATTTGGGTATTTCAAAAAATTTATCAACACCTATGTCATAATCATCACTTATTACAGGTGCATTAATCTATTGTTGATTCATTATTATGTATAAAAATAAGAAAAATAAATATAAAAACTGAAGGGAGTAATTTATAAAATATTGAGACTAAAAAAGACATCGAAAAATATAGAATCCAAATAAGGGATACATTAGATTAAAAAAGAAAATTTTTATTAGAAAATTAATTCATATAGAAGTACTTACAAAATTGATTCGTTTAAAAAATTTCTATTGTAAATATAAATTAATGTATACATAAGAAATTATTAAAAAATATGTACAATGATATCAAAAAAACAATATCTATAGAAAAATTATAATCAGAACATATTAATTAAAGATTATTATATTTAAAAATATAAAAAATTAACCTATTTTATAATTAAAAATATATTGAAAATATAAATTGTGATTCAGTTTGATGAAATTTTACATTAAACCTTGTTCATGGGATTTCATAAGATACAAAGTATTCCCTAACTCAGTATCCGATATTTCTACTACATTAAAAACTAGACACATCATGCATTGAACTCTTATAAAACTGATAATGCACATTTAAACACATGACCATCCATAAAAACACCACCTAAAAATTCTTATAGTCCCAAAACTGTCATATGAGTCAGATTGGTCTGTTAACCCTTACTTTTATACATGGAATTCAATCTCACACCAAATAGATAAACTCGTAATGAATTTCCGCATAATAAACTCCACACCACTGGTATTGTCATCAATAAGAAGTATGTGTGGTGATCCACTTACTCTTGATCATTCATTAGAGTTTTTTGTCATTATTAATTACCAAATTGAAAATTTTCATAACTCCATCACACCCACGATTAGTCCATCCTAAATTTTTTAATAAAAAACTTTAATTCTATTCTACAATACACACATGACATCTCTTAAAAAATAAATACATTAGAAAACCCATTATAAAACACTTATCATGATGTGTTATTATATGAAAATGATTTTTTTTGAATCTCCCATGCACTAATATTATTAGAACTGAAATGAACCAACAATGATATCAACAACTAATTAATTTAAAACCCAACTCTTTGAACTTATCCAAAATTTAAGAACACAAAATATCTACGTATATTATCTCTTGAGTATTATTATTTAGCATGACGTACTCTATGAATTAATTTTAGGTTATCTCTATAGGTAAAATCATACTAAATGAGAATAACATATTAATTCTAGAAATAAAATAATGAATATCCAATTAACACATTAGAAAATATATTCAGACCTCTAATTGAGCTAGTTGGAGATGATGAGATCTAGAATCAAAAGTACAGTGGTGAAGTTGAAAAAACCTATGTGTATAAATATGGTAATGTGGGAATGAAGTCCACCTAATGAAACGATCATTGGTTAGATATTCCACACCAAAGAATGACTGAGAAGAGAGAAATGAAAATGTATGAGGCTTACATTAGATATATCTTCAATGTGTATCATGTTTCCGGAAAAATATGTGTTGATTAAGATCGCAATGTTATAGTTGACAACCAGATCAATGAAACAAGAGACTTTGTGCTTTGGGGAGAGGGAAATGATACCTAGGTCCAGATAATGGAAAACCATGAAATGAACCATCCATTGATTTGAAAAACTCAAAATATTATTTATTTCGATTATAATTTAACTGTTATGAAGAATTTTTTTTCAAATCGGTTATATTTTAAAAGGCATTAATGATTTCTGTTTCATGTTGGTTCTTCCATCTAACTAATTTCAAAGATAAGAGAATATGAATTTTCAACTGAATTTTTCTTCAACTAATATGAAAAATGACATTTTTACATAAGTTAATGTAATAAATTTAAAAAATTAATATTCGCATGTATTGATGTCAATTTTAAATAACCTAAGTGAAATCTAAAATCTTATAGACTATTTTTTTCTTGTGGAAAAACATCCATATGAAAATACCAATAAAGAAGAAGGTGTATATGGTCGCAATAAGATTCTTGATCAACTCAGTTCATGATAAAAATCCAAAAAAATCCATTGTTAATAGATTTACTATACTATGATAAAAACAATGGAAGAGGATGGAAAACCAAAAAACAACTCACTAGGGATCAGATGTTGAATCTAGATGTCTAACATGGATGTGGAGGTTCCAAAATTACCTATAAATCAACCTAGATTTGAGAGTTTAAATGGATGAACCAAAAAAATTAAATAAGCATATTCACGGTAGTCTTCAAAACTAATAGGGTTGATAATCAAATGATGTGTAATACATTAACATCGTGAAATTATCAATTACTGAGATGCAATGAAGAATGAAACACCTCAGTTAAATATTTAACCCTATTGAATTTTATATGTTATGAATGGCTTAAACAGGATGTAATCATTTCATGAAATGAACTTTTTAATGACATGTTCCTATGAAATAACACATCATGTAACATGTACATGATTTGTAAACGTACATAAAAAATTCTATTAACATTTTATACCAAAGAGATACAAACACCTTCAAAAACGTCAAAACCCTGGAAAGCAGTCTATTTTTTAAACAATTTTATACCTAAAATCCACTAATTCAAAACTATAAACATCTCTGAACATTATGTCATTTTTCCCAACAATTTCTCTCCATCCATGAAAATGGATCATCCTTAATGGTGTAACAAAAAACTCAAATTGGGATATACCTAGAAAAATTGTAGGATATTACAACCTCCCCACTATTTAATAACACTTCTATGTACTACTCCCAGAATCACAATAGGGTCTTAGTGGACAATTTTTTCCACTACTATCACATATCAGACTCCTTCTACATAGTATCCTCCTAAACACACCCATTTTTCCACTTCAATAAAACAATAGGTATATTTATAAACAAAATATTCTTTTCACTATGGCCCACAATCGATATAAAATACATTTGAATGGATGCATCAACACAAAGACCTATACCCTCAATGTATAGAACCTGAGAAATGTCACTATAATATCTCAAAATCCATGAATTTTTAAACACATCATGCATTTAATTGTATCTCTATAGAATGGATAATTTGTACACCATTGGACTAATGTGATCCACTATCTTAAACGAGCTGGCAAATGTGGTAACTATATGTCCCAATTTTCGAATAAGGTGTTTCCCTAACAAAGGAAACACATGAAGAAAAAGAAAATGGACACCCTAAAAATAAGATGTATTTCTATGATGGTCTACATGTTATTTATTCTTTCTCTTCACAGTCACCAACCACCTCTTGATCTTCAGATCATGCATTGATAGGTAAAAAACTGACTCACCTTCCTCCAACCAAAAGAGTGGAGATCAGAATATCTTACCATAAAAATATTCAAATTTTTTATATTTGGATAAATTTTTGGAATAACTCAGTATTCCAAAATCTATGATTTATATTATTTTAACTTATGAAGCATGGAAATAAAAAAAGGCTCATAATATATCCTCCAGAACATGAATATTCCACTAAAATTGGTCATCATTCTGAGGATGACATGCTATTCTATAATGAATCTTCATTCTAAGAACAATTTGGAAACCATACAAGATTTTTTTTATAAAACGAGGATATCTGTTTGAAACAATACTTATCAAAATTCCGTAAAACTAAACAACATTACACACATGAAAAGTGAAGATTTTATAAATTGGTAATGCATCCCTACTAAGAAATAAGTGGCCAACCATTTCAGTAGATCTATGGTCACTCATAATACCTCATTATTTTGATGTTTCCTAGGTAATTCTATCCCAAATTCCATCATGTCATCATCTCTTTTCCACTCATGAATGGGAAGAGCATGCAACAGTCCAACAAACCATGATGAATAGACTTAACTTGTGTAAAATTAAAATATCGCACAAAAAATCACTCTATGTCATTATTTATTCCATAACACCAGTACTATCCAAAGAGAACATGATAAATTTTTTTTCAATCCAGGATGTACCACCCATATAGAATCAAAATTGTTTATCAAAATCTCCTCACACAAACACATAGGAACCATACTCGACTATAGAAAATAAGAGAATAACAACTTCTAAGTGACCATCCCATTTTTTCTCCGCATCTTATAAGATTTCCCTTAGAACTAATCAATCTAGATTACATAACAACTTTGTATTAATACAATCCAAAATAATGGTTATAACAAATGTTTATATCTGATCTACCCATCCCAAAGACTTCTAAACATCTACATGCAATTTTTTAAAGAGTTCCATAACCCCCAAATCATCCCAAGACTCCCACCCTACCCCCTTCTCCTAATTCATACTCAATGTATCAGAAAATACATTTCAATTTTCATAGTGCATAATCCATCTAGAATTTTAAATAGTGCAGTTACTGAACCTAGCTCCTATGATGATGGTTTAGGACCTATGGAAAAAATATGTAGCTCAGGTTATTGGGGTTTGTGTCATGAACCAACCTGGGACGACCCTGAACCGGTCACCCAAGCTGGTCTGTGACATTACCTGAGAGGTGTTCCTGATCCTCGCAAGCTAGCGACATATGCCATGGTATCAGAAGTAATAGTGGGAATTATTTTCCCAATATAATTAAATAACGCAATAGAAATAATAAAGAGCAGCACCGAATAAATAGATAGAGTAAAGTGGAAAAACCTTAAAAAATTAAATGAAGAAAACCAAACTCGAAGTCCAGTGGAGAGCTATCCGAAGGTAGAGGGGGATGGCCGAGGATGATTCACTCAAGTGGGAGTGAGGGGGAGAGGCACCGGGAAGCAGCGGTGTGGAGGAGTAACAACACGGAGGTATAGGGGAGCCGAGGCCAAGCGTGGGGGGGCTGCATAGTCTGGGTAAGTGGGATGTGCATGACCTACAAGAGGACAAGAGGGAGCTGGCCTGGCAGTCTGGGTGCAACAGCGGATAGAGAAGAGGGAGTCGGGTAGGCTGGCTGGGTGTAACGACAGACCGAGAGGAGAGTGGTTGGTGTTGGGCAGCTGTGTAGTGACAGACTGAGAGGAGGGAGTTGGGCGGTGGGCTATTGTATGGAGGTGGATAGAGTAGGGTTGTGCAGGCTGTAAGAGGGGAAGAGGGGGGCCCTGGCTCCGTGGTCCGTGGGCTGGCTGTGGTGCGTGGGTCCGGCAGGGGGCTCTTGGCTGTCGTGCGTGGGAGAAGACGGTGATGTGGAGGGAGGTGCAGCGAGAGAGCGGGTCACGCAAGAGAGAAGAGTTAGGGGAGGTGACACTAGCATAGAAGAAACCAAAAACAAAAGTAAATAGGGAAGACAGATGAATGGATAAGGGAGAAGCCGCATGGAAGGGGGAGTAAAAGAGAAGAAAGAAAAAAATAAGAGGAAGAAAGAAGAGATAAAAAATAATGTAAAATAAAATTAAAATTTAACAAAAGTAATACTAAATTAATAATAATAATAATAGGAGTAACAACAACAAAAAAAACAACAATAATAAAAATAATCTCAAGAAAATATTAATTTTAATAATCACAATAATGATAATATTAATAATAATAACCATTAATAATAATATAAAAATAATAATTGGATTCATTGCATCTTAATATTAATAAAAATTAAAAAATTACATGCAGTTGCATGGGTGAAGTCGTGTAGAATTGTGCTCCGCCCGTGCGTCAAGTGACCTCGAACAAAAAATGGGCATTTTTTATTGAAAACTGAGAGTCCTCATCCAGGACTCACCCCTGACCTCATCAAAAATATTTAATGGTAGAAATGTAATTAAAATAAAATAACAATATTTTTCGCGGTGTGAAAATTCTCCTCACTATAATGCTTTTCATCGTCGTAATTCCACGATAGCATCCTGCTGGTTGATCAACACATAATGATTTCATAAAAAACGATCAAACCTCTTAACACCTGGTCATTCAACGGACCACCAAAGAGAATTAACCCTATTTCCCAAAACAAATTACAGGAATAGGGGAGCCCTGAATGGACTTCTCACTATAAGAATTTAACTTGTAATTTGACTAGGCCTTTATCAAGCTAAAAGAAACACACCAAGAACACTTAAATCACTCACCCCCATCCGAAAGGAATAGGAGAAGAACCAAAAACTCCGTACCGACCCAAAAAATAAAAATTAATCACATTGCGTGAGGGATAATTCCATCACATTCTTGTGACAAGAGGAGAATTACACGACCAACGAACCACAACCGGCATGCTAAAATGGCCTTACTGCAACAATAGTGGCAGATCCTTATCCAAGCTTCTTAAAAGTCCCCAGGAGTTTCTGACTATCGTTCAGCTTCACTCCAAGGCCTTTTGGTTGGAGTTCTGATGGATGAAGCATCTTATGCCTCGTAGTTAGGTTCTTATAATCCCAATAAGAAACGAACAAAAGAAAGGAAGAATTTTTGAAATAAAGCCACGCTACCATTGAAAACCAAAGTTCATCAAAACCCATGCCATTACCATAAATTTCAAACCCAATAAACACCTTTACAATAGCCATGATAAAATATCTCTTACACAGGAAGTAAACATACACTGGAAACTTTAAAAAACCCCAACATAATATCACATCTGAGAACTTCCCCAATGACAATTTCTTCTGATACCTCAACTGAATCGCTATATGTGACCCAAATGTCTGGACACATGACAGGGCTTAGGAGTAATTGGGCACGATGACTTCTTATGACCCAGCTTTACACACTGATAACACATGAAGATCTATCGCTCTGAAGAGTTTGATGAAAGATCCCAATGCCTTTTGATTTTACGACCTGCTCCATCGACTATTGATGGATTTCACATCTTCTTGTTGGAAGTCTCCCTACTACTACTAAGAATTGAATGAGGGGGTACTACTTCAAGCACTCCCACCATCATGGCTATGACATGAAAATATTGTCTTGCCACATCTACAGATGAAGTTAGGTTGGATGCTGAGACCATAAACTGTAGATCGGGGTGAAGACCCTCCTCGAACCATCGAGCCTTCATGGAGTCATCTGTGGCATACCCTAAATCATAAGGGAGTAGCTCTAAAAATCACTGAAAATATTCTAACATGGATCTATCATCCTTCTGCAAAAAATAAATCACCATCATCTTGCATACCCTTTCTTCTTACAAAAAATATTGACAAATTAATAAGGATTTGAAAAACATCCATGTAATCTCTTGACAAGGCTTGTTCCAAGTCTCCGACTTCCACCACATCCACGTTGAACCTTCAAGCATGAAAGTGATAAAATTGACCTTTAATGAATTGGGAAAATCTACATGGTTAAAGTACCATTCAATCTTCCACATCCACTCCTCTTATAAAGAAGGGACTGCTTGACCACAAAAGAGATGTGGATCTAGCTTCTGAAACTCAAGCATAAAATCCTTAGGTTGACCAACCGCACTACGATCACCCATCAAAGCTTCATAGGGATAACCTCTAGACAAGGAAAAGTCAAAAACCCAATCACAAAAAACATAATAAATAAACCATCAAAATAAAACACCGCATATATGAAAAGATATAAACACAATGAAACAACCTATCACAACGTCAAAACATTACTTTAAAAAAAATTGATGTAAAAAACATATTTGTGGGTTAAATCCACCCCATTGGTAATCTTTGGAGTATCACACCCATACATGTCTCTGTGCCACCTCAGGCATCCATCCTCTATATCGGGCATCCATCCACATTCCCACATATCACTATGCATGTGAGAACCCCTAGACACACCACAGAAAAAACAAAACTACTTAATTTTTCCAAAAACAAATCAGTCACCCCAGTTTCAGAAACAACCAATTTTTTCCTTTTTAAACCATATTATCCTGTTTCAAATTTCATAGAGGTTAGAAGAGACCCAAAAACAACTCAAACAGTGAACTAGAATCGATAGGTTACTTGACCATATGGTTGGTGGCTATAAGGAAAACATGTTACTGACACATAGAGTCTTTTTGGACCACGACCCTAGCTCTACATGGCTTGTAAGTCCATGCGACTTAGGAGGACTACTAGCCTTACTCCCTTTGTCGTATCCCAATAAAAAAACCATCCATAAAAACAAAAAAAAATAATTAATCCAAACATCCCATGGAAACCTGAGGATCAAAATGACCAAGAGTTCACAATGCTCTTCCTGTACCAACCCCTCAAGTCATGAAAATCCTACTCCATCTACCTTGAAATCCCAAATAACAATGGCATATATGAAAACCAAGGTCAATTAATATCTTACATGCTCTGATACCATTTTTTCATTAACCAACTCGAGTCGACCCAGAACCTGTCACCTAAGCCTATCCACGACATGACCTGAGAGGCATTCCCGATCCTCCCGGGCTAGCTGCAAGCGCCAGGGCAATAGTAGAGACTATGGAGTATGTTTTCACCCAATATAAATAAATAAAGTAGGATAAATAATACATAGAAGCATAGAATAAATAAACTGAGTAAAGTGACTAAACAAGAACAAAAGTAAATTAAGAAAACTAAACTTAACTTATGGTGGAGAGCTAGCTAGAGGTAGAGGGGGAAGGCTGGGGATGGTTTGCTCGAGTGGGAGCGAAGGGGTGTCGCGCCAGGCAGAAATGGCGTACAGGAGGAAAAACTCAGGGGTGTAGGGGAGCTGAGGCCGACCAGGGGTGAGGGGGGGGTTGTCCTATGCCGGTAGGGTGTGGGGGCTATGCACGGGCTGCAGGATGAGAGGAGGGAGCCGGGAGGGCTAGGTTGGAGCAGTGAAAAACAGAGAGGAGGGAGCCAGGTGGGCTGGTTGGGTGCAGCTATGGACTGAGAGGTGGGAGCTGGGCACTGGTCTATTGTGGGGTGACTAAATGAGAGGAGGGAGTTGGGCAGTGGGCTGTTTTGGGGAATCAGATAGAGAGGATTTTGTGGGCTACAGATGGAGAAGAGGGGGTCTGAGGCAGTAGGGTGCGCGGGCTGGTCAGGGTGTGCGGGTCCGACAGGGGGCTGCGGGTTGTTGTGTGAGGGAGAAGGAGGAAATGGGGAGGGAGGTGCAGTGAGGGAGCGGGTCACACATGAGTGAAGAGACGGGGGAGGAGGAAACCCACATAGAAGACAAATAAACAAAATAATGGAATGAAGAATGAATAAAGGAGGAGGGAGCAGCTGTGTGGAAGAAGGAGGAGAAGAAATGAAACAATGAAAAACAGACGAAGAAAGAAGAGATAAAAAATAAAGTAAAATAATATAAAAAGTAAAAAATTAATACTAAAATAATAATAATAATAGTAATAATAAAAATACTAATAATAATAATAATAGTAATAATAATATAACCATAATAATATTAATAGTAATAATAATATTAATAATCACAATAACAACAACAACAATAATACTAATAATAATAATCATTAATAATACAATAAAACAAATAATTTTATTCATTTCATTTTAATAATAATAAAAAAATGAAAACTCTGTGCAGTTGTGTGGGAGATGTCGTGCGACGTTGGGCTCCCCCCGTGCATCCTGCGATGTTAAACACAAAACACACACTTTTTATTGAACACCCAGAAACCTCCACCGTGACTTACCCCACACCTCAGCAAAAATATTTAAAGCTTGAAAAAAATTGAAATTAAATAAAAACATGGGTCTGGGTGGGATAGTTCATGTATCCCATAACCCTATCCCCATAAGATAATGTCTATTAAATATCAGATAATTTACCACAATTACAAACTCCAAATCATGACTATGAAAATTCCTTTCCTATGGTCTAAGAATTCTGGATCCATAAGAAACAACTGAATTCCATTACATCAGATCAAATTTGAGTATATCTCTCAATGTTTTACAATACATAGTATATGCATTACCCAACATTGATAAAGAGATGATTGGTGCTAATTTCATCAATCATTTGTTATCCTAAAATACATTCTCAGTAATATCTAACCAAAAAAAGATCACCCATATCCAGGTTTTCCAAGACATTGGATCTTTTTAATAGAAGAATTCATAGGTAAAGCACATTTAGAAACCTGATAAACCCAAAAAACCTCTGAATCACAAAGCTTTTCTTGGTCCTCAATCAAGATATCATGTATTAATTCTTTTTTAGGTCCACTGAAACTCCATCCTATGAGTTCATATTTTCCAATAAGTGAGCTTTATCAATCATGAAACAACATTTGGTTAAACTGGCATAAATATGATTCTATATAAATGTAATCGGGAAGATTGAAAGTTGTTTTAAATGATCATCTACTGACTCGTATGATTCTAATATTTTATAAAAATCACTAAAAACTTGTTTATAAAATGATGAAATATCAATTTCATCAATACTATGAATAATACAATTGATTTTTATCAACCCAAATGATGTGGTTCTAAATTCATAATATCCATATCTAATTATAATGGAATCATGGGCTATATCTAATGGTATCACCCAAAACATGTTCTATTCAAATAGAAAATAGATCTTAGGGAAGATCATATAACCTGTCAATTGGTTCATGTTGTCATCAATACACAAAAGGGAATATCAGATCTCGATTTTCATCTTGTTCAACCTCTGAGAATACATACATAAGCACAAATTCCCATAAGCCTTCTAGGAGAATATTATTGGAGTACCTCTATAGAGATGCACTACTTCAACTAAAACCTTATTCTTCCTGATTATACAACTGAACATTCAAATCTGGACACTGTAATAGTTCGATTATATATGGTGGGATAAAAATAGATATTCTACAAACACCAACTCAGTCGTGAAGGTGATCTGCCTCTTGGGAAGAAAGCCATAGAACTCAACATGAAATTCATCATTAAAAAGGTCTTCAACTAGAGGAAAATAATCAGCCTAAATTAAAAAATCATTCCATAGAAGACTATCTATCTGATCCATGAGACAATCTAATCTACACTAAATTGTTTTGACAGGACTAACATAAACATCCCACTCTCATTGATTCGAATAACTATCACTTTGTAGAGATAAATGGTAACTATATAATATTAAAACATGATATGAGAGTATTATATAAAAAAACCAATCTATATAAGAATAAAATAAAAACTTTTAATTTTTTACACTAGCGGTTCCCACAAATAAATCATATAAACCAATTTATAGAGAACACACCTTTTTACATTCTATATTCTTTTACCATACTCCCAATGGTTTTTCATTGGTCACAAAACCATCCAATATTTCCACATCAATGCCCAATAATTTTTCAAAATGAAAAAATTAAAAGGAATGTCATAAACCATTATAAAAAAATGAATGAAGGTTTGATGATACAAGAATCATACATCTGAAAATAGATGGTCATACATTTATAATAGCTAGATTAGTTTATATAGTGTACTTTTTACTCAAATCTCTACCCTTATCTCCATCCAGACTTTTCTAAGCTATTACATATACCTAGTACTTCCACTCCTACACTGGGGTACCACATCGCCTGCCTTGAGCTGAAAATCTTGTGTAACTCCACCTAAAAGTCTGTTAAAGAGTAGTTGAGTCCTTTCTAGACTCTGGTACCTGTATCGATCCTCTTCCGATATATTATAACTTCATGCCCCCAAAAACCTCTACAGGTGACCCAACCTTCCCTTATATATGTCATCGATACTTGGCTGTTCCACAAAGTAAATATATATACAAATATTCAACGTCCAATCAATGGGTATCTAGAGATGGTTAGAAATCATATAGAATTACTAAATTAAGAACTCAGATTCCTTGGGGCCTCCTGCTTTAGTGAATGTATGCAGGTGCTGTAGATGAAACACCCTCATCATCTGAGACATTGAAGGCCCATTTCAAACATTCTCCCATTCCATGGATTTCATGACATTAAAGAATTTTTGGGGAAGCTGAACATCTATCAGATCAAGAAGTGTAATAGGATGCTTTTGTCTAGTTGTGTTAAGATATTGCTGATTCCCACTATCTAAAATCAAAACTCAAAGATGAAAAGAAACCATTTTTATCTACATTATGAACACATTCTTTAAAATATTATCTAAAAATAATTTCAACCTCAATAGGTGGGAACAACAGAGAACCTCTACTCAGAGTCTCTCAAATCATAAATTACAAATCATTTCACATGAATGAAAATTGATTTTCATTTCATTTATTAGATATAATAGGAATCGCATTCCACAATTCATATACTCACATACATATCACATTCAAAAAATATATCCCTATCAGAAAAAATGTCAATATGTATCCCAATGTGCCTATCATCATGAATAAATAATCACAAAACACCACAGATGGACACGGGTACAAATATTAAGAAACCATAACAATATACCACATGTTAGTCATCCATGGTTAAATAACATAAACTATAACTAGTGAACATTATGAACAACAATTTCATCATTGGGCACTCAGATAACCTTTATAAGGTTACGTACTACCATGAACTGGCTCATTACAATTTCCTAACACATCATATTCTTATTTATATCATTCCCATTTAGTTCAATTATATAAAAGAAAAAAATTGCATTCGACACCACTTTGTGATATCCAAAGATTTTGTACTCTCACATGTGGCCAAATAGGGGTGGTTAGAGGACCTATACCATGCCTTCCCATACATTAGAGGCTACTGAATAATATCAAAGGTGTGATAAATATAATTGGGAGACTATAACCTCGTGTTTCGAGTTATAATATAGTATAATAATAAAATAACAATAAATATTAGTGTAATAGAAACCTAACAGCAAAAATAAAACATACAACTGTAAAATAAAAGTAGGAACGAAATAATACAATAATAATATAACATGTAATGATATTCCGAAATGTATATAAATTTCATACTTAAAGAAATAAAAATAAATGAATTCGATTACAAAAATACTCAAAAGACCTTGATTCTGATTAACATGATATACCCATCTCCAAACTCCAACCCATCCAGTATGTACTCAAATCAGCTCCTAGGTCTTTCTATTGTACAAACATGCAACCATGTAATCTTCCCAACTATAAAATGACGGCTCATATAGGGTGTGATTAAAACATATTAAGTCGACACCATAATGTCTAAATATTACAATTTTGACAGTAATTATGTGAATGAAATATATAAATAGGTGTTTTAATTAATTAATTAATATAATATATCGATAAAACAACATTGGTTCCATGATGGAATGTCTTGATGCATTTTACGCAACCATGCCAACCATATCCATATATCGTGGAATAATGAAACAAAAATGAATATCCCATTGAATAATAATTTCAACCGTTGGAAATATCCTTATATATAATCATTTCATCATGTACCCTTTTGGATTATCCCACAATTTCATCATTTCAACATGTATCACATAGCATATCCCACAAAATAAAAATATCAACATGTATCATTGGGAATAGTCCGATATATAACTATTTCAGTATATATTACTATGAATAGCCCATTATATATGTATTATACCCTGTTTCCCTAGTCTTATCATTCTATATAATAATTTCATCATCAACTAAAAAAGTAATAATAGCAAGCGTATCCAAATATCAAACAATAAATTTCAATGTTAAATTATGAAAATTATAATATTTTGTTCAATTACACATTCATTTATATCTCAAATGATCAAAAATAATATAAATAAGAAATAAAACAATACCTAGGTTTTATATATCAATTGGTCACATAAGATATCATTTCATTCTAAGAAAACATTAATGCATTATAAATGATTCTTATTACGGAATGGTTGTCTCGCCCAACGAGAATCCTGAAGTCAACTCACATGAACCATTAAATCCAAGGGATCCAACCGATATTCCAATCCATGATTTAATTATTTTCAATTAATTAATTAATTATTGTTCCTTATATGTTAGTTCAATAAATAATATTTAATATAAATCAAAATTACACTTTCCATAGGGTTAGGTTTAAAACCAAACCTTCATATTATAATGATCACATCACATTCAATAGGAAACACGGACATGGAAGAAGGAGAGAAAGGTCAAAAGAAAAACCTATATCTATTTAGGAAGAGATAAAAATCCCTAAAAACTATGGTCAAGATATTTACCATGAAATGAGAAGAAACAGTGGAATATAAGGGAAAACTTATGATAAGAAGAACAATAGGGATCATATGTATGATTAGGACATACAAAATAATAGAGGAGAGACCAACATCACCTATAAATTGTCCTGTGGTTGATAGGTGGGAAAGATAAAAAACAATCAATGAATCATATGTTCATTAGGCCAAATACCACAGGGTCAAGGACATATATAGCGTGTAATAATTTCACATCTTTTTTTTCTCAATTAATGAGATACGCTGAATAATACACATCCTCTGTTTAATATTTTACACTAATCAACTTTTACATGATGAAAATGGTTAATATGATGGGTGAATATTTCATTCCTTATACTGGTTCATGACATATACCAATTTATTTACACATCATGTAACACATTCACAAAATTTAAAATTTTAATGGTTGTTCTATGGAAAAATTATGCAAAAGAGATCAAAACATCTCTGAACATTTTAAAACCAACCAAAACCCACATAAAAATTTTACACGTTTATTCTCAGACAATATTAATTTAAAAAAACATAAATCCCTAGAATTTATTTCAATTTAACCAAAAAATGATCCCCAGATCAGAATAGTACTCAACCGCCAAGGTGCAATGAAAACCCCAAGGAAGTATATACCTAGACGAAGATGTGATCTTCTTATAAAATATTTTCTCATACCCAACAATTTTTTTTCATTACTAAATGTATTTTTTATCATCCACTAAATATCCTCCGATAATCAGTGAAAATATTTCTAAATACTAAAGAAAAAGTTTTGATTATGGGGGCGGGGAGATATTATCAACCCTAACTAAAATCAATGATATAGATGGCCCTTAATCACAAATTTCACATGACACCGATAAAATCTCCTCCATTAATGATATTAAAAGTGATCTGATAATGAGCATAATGAATAATTAATTTATATATTCATATATGTATGAATATTATTTATAAATAAAAAAGTATATATATGTAAATATAAAATATAAATATCACTAATATAAACCTTATAATAAGAAATTATTATCTATCATATCTTCATAATATTACATAAAAAACAAAAAAAAATTTATTAATCAATAAAAATGAATAATATAATATTTATATATAACTTAATTTAAGAATGTATATAAGAATATAAATATGGTGTATTAAAATTGTAATTAAACCATAATATATGTAAAGACATGGAAATTTCAAGGAAATTTTTTTCTTAATTTCTTTGGAATTTTTCAATAACGCAGTTTCTCACAACACCTGATTCCGAGGCCCGGTGTGCCCGGAATCAATTTCCGATGTTTAATTTGGTTACGTTCAGTGAACGAACGAGCGTGTTTTCCTAACTTTTGAACAGGTGCTCAGAATTTAAATCTGAGGGCACCGATGAAACCGCATTGCCCGTAATTTCTTAGGAACACCTTTTCTGGACTTGAATTTGCTCGTGTGAGGTAATTAAAAATATTGGGTTAAGTAAAGGAATAAAATAAAATGGTGCAACAAATTTTATTTTATTTAAGGTAGTTTAACCTAAGCTAAGTGGTTGGAGTGGAACCCACTATATCCTACTCCACTAGGATGGATATTTGTTTTTTGGGGCCCACACGAGCCCTACCTTTTCAACTTCCCCCAAACCCCCACCTTTAATTAGGTAACGCACCAGCACCCCCCTTTAATTGAGAGTCAACTCTTACGTTTAACTTAATGTCTAAACACATCATTAATTTGGGAAGTCTAAACTTCTAAATTAAATCAATTAATTGATTAATTCATATTTTAAATTTCAAAA
This sequence comes from Viscum album, assembly GCA_963277665.1. Lineage (NCBI taxonomy): Eukaryota > Viridiplantae > Streptophyta > Magnoliopsida > Santalales > Viscaceae > Viscum > Viscum album. The sequence continues at coordinate 1,839,960,105 of OY728132.1, read as the reverse complement.
CGTTTGGCTTGTTTTTAAATAAAATAAGACAAGTCTTATTTAATTAAAGGGGTTCGTTGTGCGAGAGGGCTGGTGAGAAATCACTCAAAGCCTAGAAGAACTCTTTCCTTGACGAAGAACGCGAAGAACGCCGACCTATGACGAAGGTCGACAAGAAGGCTGGATCCTCGGAGATCGACGACGTGAGGCCGACGAATCTTTTCTCTGCGATGCGAAGATCCTTCTTTCGCGACGCCTTCTTCCACGACTTGCAATTCCGCGATGAACCTTCGTTCAACTTTTTCTTCCAGGTAGGGGAGTATTTCTTTTTGTTCTTGAATACTTTATTCACTGCTTATTATACTTTTTAAGCCGCCTGATATCTCAATAACAGGATGAGGTCGGACCGCACGAACACGGCCGACCCTTTTCCCCCCTTGATTGTTGATTTGATTGCGGCACGAAAAAGGAAGAGCAGTGTCGGTGCACCGCGCAGAAAATAATAAAGATTGGGCGAAGAAGCGCGGCGTCGTCGCGCTGCGCCGTTGAAGTCGAACAAGCTACAACACCGTCGCATCGTGCCGGAGAACCTGGAAGACACCACGACCGGAGCAGGGCCGCGTCGGAGGGACGCGGCGCCGTCGCGCCACGCCGGACGGACCAATGTAGCAGCGCGGCCGGCCAGATGGGTCGGCCGGTCACCGAGGAAGCCGGGGGTCGTAACCCCCGGATGGCCGACAGAAGTAGCCCCCCACATGGGGGCCATGGTTACACGAACTGGTGGGGGTCAGCGCACCCCCCTCACACCTTCCGCTCGGTCGTAACGGCCAAGCCACATGGCCACGCTAGCCATGCCGAGCGCGCCGGGCCGCACCGCCATGCCGGGCCAGGCCGCACCCCGGCCGGACCGGGCCACACAAGCCGGGCCGGGCCGCGCTAGCCTATCTGGGCCGTGCCCATGTGGGCCGGACCCGGACCTGGGTCGGGTCCCCCCGGTTCGGGCCGACCCAGGGGGTATTGGGCCGGGTCGGACCGGGCCCGAACCCCCTATTCACAGACCTCTTACGGTCTTTTGCCCATATCATGGGCTATGGAACTCTGATCGACGCACCGTCAGCTGTGATGCGATCCTTGGATCGAGGCGTTCGTTTTGGTATACTACACTCAATGTTTCAGAGGACTTTGAGTATGGATGGGTTGGTTTGGATACGAAAACAAAAGGGCCCTCGGAGCGGAAACGCTTATGTCTTGAGCTACGGACGTCCGATTGATGTGTCGTCGACTTTGTTGGATTCCTCTTGATGAGACGGAACTTTTGGCATACTTCCCCTGAGATTTGGATGTATTTGGATAGTGGCTGGGTTGGATTGTACCCGAAATCAAACTAGGCCCCTAGAACGGAATAACGGATAACTTTCAGACCGGACGTCCGTTGGACGAACCGTCAGCGGATTTGGTGGTCACGTTGAGAAACAGGCCCTATGAGTATACCATATGAGAGTTCGAGGTACAGTTGAGATATGTCTGGGTTGGTTCGCACACGAAACCGACTGGGCCCCTGGGACGAAAAGGCTAATAACTCACAGACCGGGCGTCCGATTGACGCGCCGTCTGTTGTGTTGAGACCCCTATGACGAAGCGGTCCTTTGAGATACTTCTTCATGTGATGTTTTGAAACATGGAGTATCGACCAGTATCTCATGGAGCGGACCCTCCCGGAGACGAGCATGCGGAGTACAGAGACCGTGTAGCCGGCTGAGACCTGATGACTACTTGACCGAATTGACTTGGAGTGAGTCGACTAGACCAGTGGATGGAGCACTAATTTGTTTGGGTGCAGAACCGTGGCGGATGGAGAACTACAGAGTTTGGGTGCAGACCCGTGGTACTCCTCCGGAGAGTACCTCTGCATGATATTAGGGGGGATGCACTACTGTGTTTGGGTGGCAGACCCCGGTGGGAAGAACTACTGTGTTTGGGTGGCTGACCTGCGGTACTCGAAAAGAGGAGTACCTCAGCAGTATTAGGTTAGTGAGCTGTAACTCGGAGTCATGACAGGATAATTTTACTCTCCAGAGACGAGGCTCTTCAGCAGTTATGGTTTCGATAATGAAAATCCTGGTTTGAGCTGAGTCTATGACCTTTGTGTTTACCTCATGATTGAGATGGGTCACTTGATCACTTAGGTATATGTATGGGCATATACCTAGGTAGTGGTTATCCTTTGATTTCATAACCTTTGTGTTTCCTCATGATTGAGATCAGTTATTTGATAACTTAGGTATAAGTATGGGATTATACCTAAGTAAGGGTTATCTGTTGAGATCCTTCTTTGTGGTTATCCTTGTTGGATTTAGTGAGACCCTGAGGGTCTCGGGGTCCCTACTGGGTATCGTATACTCACCCATGCACGGGCTATTCTCGCACTTAGTTTCGTTGGTTGTAGACATCGGGCAACGTTGACAGAGGCCGAGTGTTCAAGGACCGGACGGTACCCGGAGGTGGATCTCACGAAAAGTCAGTATCCGAAGGTGGACTTCCTGACGAGAAGACACTCGGAGGAGGTTAATAGGCGAGAACGTTGTGGAGGCTATCTGTACCTACCCTTCAGGTAGGATCCGTGGTGGATGATCTAGGAGATGCGCTATCTGTACCTACCCTTCAGGTAGGATCCGAGGAGGACGACCCAGGAGCTGCTTCCATTCTTCCAGTTGTTTGCCTTTTTCTATTGTACTTTTGTTCATTTGTAGCTGTACTTTATATTGGGTTTGTATCCTGGCCCATTTACTATTCAGAACTTCCTTTTGTACTTAGTATATTACTTCCGCATGTACTCTGTTGTGTTTTGTTTACTTTTATAAATTAAATTCCTTCCAGTAATCGGGAATTACGCCTTTGGTGTTAGTCGCCAGCCCCTGGCCTATGGAAGGCGGGCTTGGGGTAGTCATGGCATGAGCCCCGAGGACGGGTCATGACAATATAATTATATAAATTAATATTTTAATTTAAATATGTAACTCATATTATATTTTATTAATTTATATTAATTTAAATTAATTTAAGAAATAATTACAGGTATGTCAATTCATGTGTATTTATATGTATGTATGAAGGGTTGTATGTGAATTTAGGTATGTGTTGTAGGTGTATATATATTTTTTGTTGCGTGTGTGTGTTATGTTATGTGTGTGTACATATTTAATTCCATATATGTATGTGAATATGTATGTTTATATGTGTATGTGTATTTGTATGCATATTTTTATGCATGTGGATATGTACATGCATGTGTAATTATTTGTATGTGTACATATTTGTATGTGTATGTGTTTGCGTATGTGTATGTTGGTATATGACATGTGTATATCTATATGTCTGTGTATATATACCTATAATGTGTAGTATGTGCATGTATTCTTCTGTATGTGTATTTATGTGCTTGGACATGTATTTAATACTATGTATGTGTATGGGTATATATGTGTGTATGTGTATTTGTATGTATAAGCATGTATGTGTATGCATGTTTATGTGTATGTGAATGTGTATGTGTTTGTATATATGTGTACATTAATGTTCCTGTATGTTCATGTATGTGTACATACATGTCTACGTGTACATATATTTGTATGTGTACACATATGTGTGTTAGTAAGTGTATGTGTATTTTTATGTGTATGTGTATGTGTATGTGTACTTATATCTATATGTGTATTTGTATGTGTATGTGTATGTGTACGTGTATGTGTATGTGTATGTGTATGTGTATGTGTATGTGTATGTGTATGTTTAGGTGTACATGTACTTGTATGTGTATGTGTATTTGTATGTGTAGGTGTACGTGTAGGTGTATGTGTATGTTTACGAGTACATGTACGTGTATGTGTATGTGTATGTGTATGTGTATGTGTATGTGTATGTGTATGTGTACGTGTATGTGTACGTGTATGTGTATGTGTATGTGTATATGTATGTCTATGTCTATATCTATGTCTATGTCTATGAGTATGTTTATTTGTATGTGTATGTGTACGTGTATGTGTTTTGGCGTTTTAGTTTTTGTTTCAGTGTGTGTGTGTGTGTGTATGTCTGTGTGTGTGTGTGTGTGTCTACGTGTATGTGTATGTGTATGTGAATGTATATGTGCATGTGTATGTGTATGTGTATGTGTTAGTGTGTGTGTATGTGTGTACATACTTATATGTGTATGTATTTGAATATATGTGTATGTGTATTTCCATAACTATGTGTATGTGTATGTGTACGTTTATGTGTATGTGTATGTGTATGTGTATGTGTATGTGTATGTGTATGTGTATGTGTGTGTGTGTGTGTGTATTTTTTTGTATATATGTCTCTTTATGTGTATTTGTATGCGTATATTTGTATATGTATATGTTTTATATGTACATTCATGTCTTTGTGTATGTATGCGTATATGTGTATGTCTACTTATACATTCAATATTATTTATTAATTTTTTATATTTCTTTGATTTTAATATTATTAGTAATTTATTAATTTTAAATATATATTAAATTAATATTTTTGTAATATATTCAATTATGATAGATATTTATACATTTTTAAATATTTATACAATTAATTTAATAATAATTAATTAAAAATTAATAATAAACATCATAAATTTTAATAATTAATTATAATTTTGATACATTATCAATAATATACATATATCAATAATTGGAAATAATTTATTATTTATTTCTCAATTTTACATATTTTTTATGTGTTTGTAATTCATGTAATTAATGCAATAAAATCAATTGGTTTAAATTTTTAATTAAATTTATTCAATTTTATTTTTTCTAATTTAAGTTTCTTTAATTTATTTTCTAATTTTAAAATTATTTTTTTATAATTTTTTTAAATAAATCATGTTTTAAAATTCATACATATTTGTTTACTACGTCTTCAAATTTTCAATATGATTATAATTGATATGCTTAATATTTATTCATTTTTGTTGATTATGTTTCAATATTTTTAGTATGTTAGAAATTTATATATTATATTTCAATAAATGTATTTTTATTTTTGGTATAGTCAATATAATTAATTTTTATATATCTTGATATTTTTATAATTAATATTATTTATTTGTTATTTAGGTTTATCAATATATTCTTTATATTCATTCACATAGTATTATTTACTATTTTTTAATACTTATTAATTTTTGAAAATTTTTGAGTTTATCCCTTTTTAAATATTTATTTATACATATTTATTGACTATGATTTAATATTATCTACATGTATTCGAAATATATGAGTAATATTTATTCAATTTTATTTATTCGGTTATTTTTTTAAAATGATCAAAAATTATATACTTAATTTTTTAAAATGAATTTTTTAGTTTTTATAATTTAAATAATTAATATAATTTTTTAAAATAAATTTGTTATATATATAGTTGAAATAATTTATTGGTTTATTATTCTTCATTGTTGTATGGGTTTACAAATCATGTGATTAATGTTTTGATGTCATTTTTAACTAGTTTTGTAGATAATTATGTTTTATTAATTATTTTTTAGTATTATTTCATTCATTTTTATCTAATAATTTTGAATATTTATTAAATTTGATGTTTTGGAATTTAATAAAATTTTAATTTTTTTAGATATTCATTTACTATTCTTTAATATGTTGAATATGTTTTGGAATTTAATTAAATTTTAATTTATTTAGACATTTTTTTACTATTCTTTAATATGTTAAATATGTTTTCAATTTATTATAAAAATATTTTTTTCATTTTTCTTTACTATTTCTTAATATTTTTAATATTTTTGATTTTAATATAAATAGATTATTTGAATGAAATTTTAAATATTTTTTTATGTTAAATAATAAATATTATTCATTTTAGTAATATTTTTATTTATATAATGATTAATATTGATTTTTTCTTTTCCTCCAATTTTTATGTCTTTTTAATTTATGTAATTATTGTTTTCTGTTCAATTTTTTAATTTTTTTTAAATTTATTCAATTTTTTTAATGTTAATATTCATTTAGTCAATGTTATTTACTAATATTTAATATTTCTATTTTTAGGAAATTTATAAAATTTATTTGTAAATACCCCGACCCTAGTAGTTTGAGTACAGAATTCATTTTACAACATTAACACAAAATAAAATTAATTACATCCCAAAGAACTGAATAGTCTAAAAATTTTGGATGAGTAGATACACATACTAGTCTCACATTACAATTGATAAACTAAAACACAGCCTAAAATCTTCTATAATAACACCATTATTCCTTTTAGCATATCTCAACATAGCAATAATAATACACTTACATGCATAAGGGACGAATTAAAAATAATAAAGTGGTAACCTATAATGCATAATAGGTGTCACGAACCAGGCCAGGTCACCATCCGGCCTTGCGCCTGCCCCGGTCCACGACAAGGCCCGATGGGAATTCTCAATCCCCACTGGCTGGCACAAGTTCTCGGGTATCAATAAGAAAAATTCAGAACAATTTACCCGAATAAAAATATATAAAACAAACAACAAGATTAATAAATTGAAACTAATGTCTGACAACCAAACAGTCCCTCATACAAAGTTCAGATTTAATGTTTAATACATTGACTAAAAACCCAAAAGAGGCTACATCAAATGAAAACCAAACCTCCAACTCAAACCACCATTCGACATGAGGAGTAACATCCCCAAGCCACCACCACCAAACCCACAGGAGGATGCCACAGACAACCCAAACCACCAATGCTATGCCCAATGCCTCAACCTGGAGGGAAAAAGAAACATAATCTACATACACCCAAAGGTGTTTGTAGGGTGTGAGCTAAAATCCTTGTAGGATGTCATCGAGAAAAGGTCCCACACATAATTATTAAATGACAATTACATTAGCAATTTAACAGAATAAAATTAAATAAGTGTTTAATTTTTTTAATGAAAAAAGTTTTAAAGAAAACTAATTTAATGAAAATCAATTTGAATTACAACACACACACACACACACACACTTTCACGGTAACCCCAATGTCACACCATGTGGTGATAGTGAGCGCAATGCAAAAGATGAGCATAGTACATTGGAGAGCCCTAAAGATACTAGTGAGAAGTGGGACCCTATAACATCTTGTATCGGTGAACAACGGTACAAGAACACATCAATATACATTCGCGTGCATGGGACACTTTTAGGGAAACACATCCATAACCTTGTGCCCTTCCAATAGCATCAAAATATTTAGTTAGTGTTGTAGTATTCAATCTAGCTAAGTGAGACCAGGCCAATGCCACTTCCGTATCACTAGTGCACTAGTCCTAGTCCACCCACCTAGTACCCAGTCTTCCCATTTGTGCTCAAGTAGTTTAGAGTTCATGTCACAAGTCATAATCATACAACCAAACCAAACAAGACACAACCCCCTCCAAAATATCCATTTTCACACACAAGAACCATTTAAAATAATACACCCAATAAAACGTTTTCCAAACACATTTTAAACCATTGAAAGAATTTATTAAATAGCTACCACACACGTCGCGTGACTTTACGCACCAAAAAAATTTACACAATTTAACCCAAACAATTTTCCACCATAATAATTATATAATAAAACAATTAAAATTTTCATAAATATATTTTAAAGAGAAAAACACCGCGTTACAAACTAGACTGACCCAACCCCCCTCACATAACTCCACACACACAACGCCACCTCAGGAACCCTATCTACATCATACATGCGATTAAAGAAACCACCCACATTGTTAAAAAGACCATTTCTATAATCAAATGAACTACTAGAAGAATTTTCCAAACTATTTCAAGATATGTTGCACGACATTAAACACTAAAAACAGATTCAAATCTCATTTCTAGCTAAATGAAAATAGGCGCATTGCTAAAATAACAATTGAAATCTTTGCACGCACTAAAAAATTAACTACATAATTTTAAAAAATTAATAAGTAGTTCAACATTGGTTTCACAAAAACATAATCATATCATGCAACATACGACTAAACAGATCAAAACACATTCAATCTTATGTAAAATAAAATTTTCACCAAACCAACTAATTAATAAACTTTCTATGTTAATTAAATAATTTAATAAATATTTCAATTCAAACTCATACGTGGAACCACCTACCTTAGTGTAGACCAACTTCACAAACATGATGTGAAACACCTACCACACAACAATCACACCTCCATCGACCCAAATTGACCCTAAAAACATGATATCAAACCATTTTCATCAAAATAAAACCAAATGAAACTAAAAAGGAAAACCCCAATGGAGATCAGAAGAAAAATTACAATCACAAGGATAACAGAGAAGAAAATACGGGTTTCCAGTGGTGTGGTGCCATGGAAAATATGGGTTGCGCGCAAATATGTAGTGTGAGGTGGGTGGAAGAAGGTCATGCATGTGGATGAGGAGACCTGAGGGGAAGTGCTGGATGAGAGCAGAAAAGGGCACAACTCTAATTCAGTTCGGCGAGGAGGCCAAGCTTAGGTCTCTGTCCAGAAGGAAGATGGTGTTGCGGTTGTCATGTGAGGAGTGTGGCGCGGCCAGGTGGTGCAGAGAATCGTGGTTTCGAGCGCAGGGGGTGTTGTCGATCCGAATCTTCAACTGAAGGTAGCAAGGGTGCAAGATTCAGCAGGAGGGGGGCACTTGCGTGTACGACCAACAAGAGGATGAGTGTGCACGGTCGACCGGGAGGAAAACAGTGTGTCGACAAAAGGGAGTGAAGGGAAGGGGGTGCAGGTGCTAGGGTTCCTAGGAAGGGGAAACACGAACTAGGGGAATAAGGGGGGGGGTCTTGTGCGATATGAGGGAGAGATTGGAGAGGAGGAGAGAGTAGGAAAGAAATAATAAAGACAAATAAAATTAAAATAAAATAAATTAGGTATAAAATAAAACGTAAACGAACTATAGGAATTAGGGGGGTTCTTGTACGATATGAGGGAGAGAGGGGGGAGGAGGACAGAGTTGGAAAGAAATAATAAAGATAAATAAAATAAAAATAAAATAAAATAGTTATAAAATAAAACGTAAAATAAAACTATAAACTAATTCAGAATATAGATATTTGTAATAATAATTGTAATATTAGTGTTAAAAATATATGATGTAAAATTAAATTATAACAATAACTTATAAATCATTATTACATCATTAAATTGGTAACAAAATTAATAACAATAGTAACAATGATAAAAGTGACATTTCAAAAACTTTATAAACATTATAATAATTTAAAATTATCTATCTAATTAAATTAATAACTGAAATAATAATAAGAAGAATAATAATCCCCAATAATAATAATATTATTATTAAAACAACTCTTAAATTAATTAATCATTTTTCATATTTTATTTTTCAATTAATGTATTATTTAACTTGTTAATTAAATGGTCCCCCACACACCGAGTATGTTGCATAAACATCTGACGAAGCCATGCCGCTTCGCCCATTCTTTTCCAGCACGCTAGACACTATGATGAAAAAATAGTCATTTATCCTCAAAATGCAAAAACTCAAGTCGGGTCCATCCTGCACCCTAAAAGAAATATATTAGTTCCATGTAAAATTATAAAATTTAAAAAAAAATACTATAGATGTCCAGGTGTGAAAATTCTCCCCACAAGGACACTTTCTGCCCCCCAAAAGTCTCAAATGATTTAGTCAACAGAAGATTCCAAGTAAGACCGTGAAGATACCTAAAAAATAAGCATTCAACCGATGATTGGGAATTCAAAACAACCATGACCTGAAACTCCAAATATCTCAAAAACCAAAATTACTATGAAAACAACCATCAAAACGGAATTCACCTCAGGAAGAACTGTAACATGGAATACCCTGACACCCGACATAGGGATCACCAGGTCCGCTCAAGATCTCCTTGTACAATCGTCCACCAACCCACTACCTAAGTTAACAAATTAGCATGGTAGTGGTCTGGTGGAGCAGAAGTAAGGGGTTTCTCCACCAAGCACACATTAAAAACAATGTTTTTCTACAAGTTCATCCTACGGTGGCCTCCCAGCCATATTAGGATTTTTGTCCAACATTGGTTCTTCAAACAAAAATGACTCAGAATCCCAGTAAATACTTTTAACACTTTCTTGACCCTCCAAGATCCCTAAGTTAATCCGAACCAACAATGAGGAGATGTCGGTGAGACCCGTACTGGGTCTCCCCACCATTTTAAAATTTTCCCAAAATCATGACACCTGCGCGAGCATTCCCCATTTACATTGAGAGATACGAACTGAACACTTCATCACAAACCCACCAAAAACATGCTGACCTGCACTGATTATTCCTACAGTGAAAAACACTCCACCACATGAGGTGGTTTTGATAGTAGAAACTCTATACCAAGAAACAAAACTGGACAGGTGTGCATTAATCCCACAAGACATTAGCATATTTGAATAAAGTGTAGTTTTGATCCATAACTGATCATGAGATGGTTTACATAGCATGCCCGCTGGCATTACAAGAACGAAGATTCTCCGAACCACTTTAAGGCCATAGAGGAACTCCCATAAATTAAGACCACAACAAGGAGACATGGGCTTCATGTCCCTCACAAAAAAATGAAGCATTCAATGATGATTCCACAATATGAAAATTTATGTTTTCCTAATACAGTCATTGCAGACTTCAGTCAGATCAAGCCTATCCTATGTCCGATGAGTTTTTGACTACACACAAGCTTCGATCCGGGGTCTATGGCTGGGGCCCTGATGTTTGAATCATTTACCACCTCACATACATAAGCTGACCACCTATGACAGGAACTTCATTCATTGGAAAAGAGACCTACATACCTCTCCTCATGCCCCAGGCAACCACTTATTCAACATAACAACTGAGAATAGAAGTTAATGACTTAGAGTTCCCAACTGACAACAGTAGAGATAAGATATTGATCGTTCTGTCAAATGCGTTATGCAAACTGACAGAAGGAACACTCTAAGAACAATCCCCTTTGGTTCACACCCATCATCGGATGAGGGACCTACACATTCCACAATATGAGAAAGGCTGCAACTATTACTAATTTTAAACTGATTACTCCACAATAAAATTTGTGGAACATGAAACTAACTAATCTGAAAGGTCAACACACCTCAATCTCCACCTATTGGTTGGTTGAGAACCTATGAGATCCCCCACTTCCTCTCACCTTCACATCCTTAGGTACAACTGTTGGGTGAAGCTAGTCTTGAGGATCTCTGAAGGCATCATATTCACAATGAAAGTGGAACGGTCACCATTCACTGGTTTAGTCCCTCTCCACCAGACGTACTCGATATAGTTTACACCCACAAAACATCTAAAGTTCCTCCAAACTGAAGACACTTCATACTTTCCCAATGCACTCAATGATATTCAATCAACCTCAATATTTACAAACAGTCTACACAACTAATCAGAACCCAACTCCACCACTCCACTAGATGTTTGGGCTGAACCAAGAACTGAGAGACCCTCTGGAAACTGGTGGGACATTTCTAGGGGGAATATCCCAAACAAGAAACAAAAAACTATCCTTCCAAAAAAAAAACAAACACATCCAAAAACAAACATCCATGCCTCAGAAACAATTCTAGAAAATTCCAATTTAAACATCAAATTTTTATAAAGAAAAACACCCACTTGGAAAACGAAGCAGAGTACAGCAATGCCCAAAACTCTTTTTAACCCATCACTTCCCCTCCAAACTGAAAACCATTTCCCAATTTTGAAAACCATTTATGAACAAAGAAAAATTTTAGAGAAAACCACAGTTTTCAAGAGATAAGAAACAACTTCAAAAATATATCACTCACCACTTCTATTTCATGATACCTCGCAAATATGCATTTTTGTACCACATAGGCACCCATCCATTTGTCCCATAAAATTTCCATTAATCACATCTACGTGAACACGTGATTACCCAAAAGAATAACACTGGACAAAACAAGGTTCTTCCACATTTCAAAAAATAAAACATTCCCAATATTCCCAAAATACATTTTTCCAAAATCATTTAAAAAAATCAAGTTAAATTTTCAAAATGCTATCATTTTCCAAAATAACACACTTCGATTTCAAATAACCCTAAAGGTTATTTGAGAATTTCATCTTTTAAAAATCATATGCCGACTTCCAGAAGCAAGGTTCAAGAGAAACGCACCCCAAAAATCAAGCCAACCACAGACCAAAATAAAATAAGAGCAACACCAAAGTCTGCTTCCCTTTTTAAAGGAAAATAAGTTCACCCCAACCACAAAACTTATTCAAAACATCGTAAACATTAAAGCACATAGACAGAGGACTAGTGGTCATGTATAATCCGGTTATATGGTTTAGTTGACCATGCCCCAGGAAAGCACCAACCACTTTATGTGTCGAACAGGACTCTCGGGCCACACATGAGTCGATAATCCATGTGAGACCACACACAATACCGATTTACTCTTATTTTCCTCCCCCATTCACATAGAGAAAATCCAAAAACATAAATCTCAGATTACCCCTGGTTACTCAAGGATCGGAATGAGCAAGAGTTCTCAATTCTCTTCCCGCACTTACCACTTGAGTACCATCAATTCAATCTACGATTTACATGACACCCCAAATAAAGAGAACACAACCTCTTCTGATTCCATTTTGTCACGAACCAGGCAGGGTCCCCATCTGTCCCGGTTCCTGACCCGGTCCTCCACAAAGCCCGAAGGGCATTCCTGTTCCCCATGGACTGACCCATTTTCCCAGGTATCAAAAATAAAACATTGGAATGATTTACGTGAATAAATAAATATTAAACAACCAACAAACTGAATAAATTGAAACTAAATTCCGACAACCAAACATGCCTTAAACTAATTTCTGATTTAATGTTTACAACATGGACTAAAAACCCAAAAGAATACATCAAATGAAAACCAAAACTCCATCTCAAACCACCATTCTACCTGATGAGTCACATCTAAAAGCCACCCCCTCCAAACCAACACGAGGATGCCACTGACAACTCGAACCACCAATTCTATGCTCGAGGCCTCAACCTGAAATGAAAATGAAACAGAATCTACATACACCCAAAGGTTTAGGTAGGGTGTGAGCTAAAATCCTAGTAGGATGTCACTGAGAAAAGGTTCCACACATAATTATTAAATTAAAAATAGATTTTCAATTTAAAAGAATAAAAATAAATAATTTCTTAACCAATTTAAATGAAAATAGTTTTAAAGAAAACTATTTTAAAGAAAAGAAAGTTGACTTAAAACACACACACAAACACACTTTCATGGTAACCCCAACATCACACCATGTGCTGAAGGTGAGCGAAAAAAAAAAGATCAGAACAATACATTGGAGATCCCTAAAGATACTAGCGAGAAGTGGGACCCTATAATATCTTTTATCGGTGAACAATGGTATAAGTACACATCAATATACATTCTCGTGCATGGGACACTAGTAGGGAAACAAATCCATAACCTTTTAGTCTCCCAACATCAACCAAATGTTTAGTTAGTGTTGTAGTTGTCAATCCAGCTATGTGAGACCGAGCCAATGCCACATCCGTATCACTAGTGCACTAGTCCTAGTCTTCCCACCTAGTACCCATGGTTCCCGTTTGTGCTCACATAGTTCAGAGTTCATGTCACATGTCATAATCATTCAACCAAACCAAACATGAAACTACCCCAACCAAAATAACCATTTGTACACACAAGAACCCTTTGAAATAATATGCCCACTAAAATGTTTTCCGAAAACATTTCACACCATTGAAAGAATTTATTAAACAGCTTCCACACACATCCCATGACTTTAAGCACCAAAAACATCTAATCAATTTTAAAAAAACAATTTTCCTCCTTAATAATTATTTAATAAAACAATTCGTATTTTCATAAATAAATTTTAAAGAGAAAATCCCCTCTTTACGCACTAAACTGGCCCAAACCCCCTCACATAATGAAATACACACAATGCCACATTATGAACCCAATCAGCATCATGCATGTGATTATACAAAACCACATGCACAGTTAAAAATTACATTTATATAATCAAATGAACTTCCAGAGGAATATGACAAACAATATCGAGATATACTACATGACATTAAACTCTAAAAAATCATTCAAATTTAATTTCTAGCTAAACTCAAATTGGCACAATACTAAAACCACATTTTCAACCTTTTCACTCCATAAAAAGTTAACTACATAATTAAAAAAAACTAATAAGCAGTTCAACATTGGTTTCACAAAAACATACTCATATCATGCACCACACCACTAAGCACATCAAAACACACTCAATAACAGTAAAATTAAATTCTCACTAAACCAACCAATTAATAAAAATGATAAGATAATTAAATAAGAGAATGAATTTATCAATTAATATTCATATGTCGAACCACCTACCTCAGTGTAGACCAACATAAAAAACATGATGTGAAACTCCAACCGCACAACAATCGCACCACCATCGACCAAAATTGACCCTAAAAACATGATATCAATCCATCAACATCAAAATCAAACCAATTTCATCCAAAATGAGAAATCCCTATGGAGATTAGAAGAAACATTACTAGTACAAGGAGAACCAAGAAGAAAATAGGGGGTTTCCAGTGGTGCGGCGCGCCAGAACACAGGCGCGGTGCTCGACTATGTAGTGTGAGGTGGCTGGAAGGAGGTCATGTTCTTGGATAAGAAGACCTATGGGGAAGCGCTGGACGTGGGAATAAAAGGTCACAACTCAAAGACGGTTTGGCAGGGAGGAATGGCACTGGTCTCTGATAAGAAGGAAGATGCTGTTGTGGCTGTCCGGTGAGGAATGCAGTGCGGCCAGGTGATGCATCACAGCTTGGTTTCGTGGGCATTGGGGTGTCGTCAGGCCAGAGCCTCAGCAGAAGGTAGCAAGGGAGGAACATTCAGTAGGTGGGGGTGCTTGGGTGTATAGAAAGCAAGTGTAGGGGCCTGCGCGGTCGACTAGGAGGAAAATAGGGCTTCAGCCGAAGGGAGATAGGGGGAGGGGGTGAGACTGGTAGGGTTCGTTGGAGGAGGTAGTGTGAACTAGGGAAAGAAGGGGGGGGGGGTCTTGTGCGATACGAGGGAGAGAGGGGGGAGTAGGAGAGAGTATGAAGGAAAAAAATAATAAAAATAAAAATAAAAATGAAATATATTAGGTATAACATAAAATGTAAAATAAAACTATAAACTAATTCAGAATATAGTTTTTGGTAGTAATAATATAAATATTAGTATTAAAAAAACATGATGTGAAATAAAATTATAACAATAACGTAAAAAAAATTATGACCTCATTAAAATATTGATAAAATTAATAATTATTGTACCAATGATACAAGTGACATGTCAAAATTTCTATAACATTTATAATAATTTAATATAATCTATATTATTAAAATAATAACTGAAATAATAATAATAAGAAGAATTATCCCCAATAATAGTAATATTATTTTTATTAAAACAAATCATAAATTAATTAATCATTTTTTATATTTTATTTTTCTCTTAATTTATTATTCAACACATTAATTAAATGATTACCCATGCACCAGGTAGGCCGCACGAACATCTAATGAAGCTATGCAACATTACTCGTTCATTCCCAACACGCCAGACAAAACCATGCCAAAACACTAATTTATCCTCAAAACGCAAAAATGCATGTCGGGTCTGTCCTACACCTCAATAGAGAAAAATTAATTCCATGTAAAATTATAAAAAAAAATACTACAGATGCTCGGGTGTGAGAGTAGGGGTATGAGAACTATGGTACCTATCATGAATAAATAATGCCAAATTAATACAGAAAGGTAAATAACTGAAACACATGTCATTTAATCATTCACACGAACCCAAAGAATATTATGGAATAAATAAATAATGATCATATAATGAAAAATATATAATCACATGAGTTTGAATCTTATCCAAGGATATTCTATCTAATCAAATATTCTCATGGACATCAAAAAATAATCTCATGATGAGGGAATGCATTGTAAAAAACATTATAAAAATATGTCAAGTCCTCGTGACAAGTCATCATACTTAAATAGGTAAGGCCTCATCCAAATACCAATGTTAGTTTATCTCATGAGACCAACCGATGCAACTAGGGGATATAAGAGGTCCCAGTCTTTACATACAATGTCTATTGAAGTTCTTATATAATAGCGGAGAAACATTATCATGTAAAATTTCCTATTGATAAACTAGAATAAAAAATGTTAAAAATTTCATGAATCATTAAACATAATAAATGTACATATTGGTATTTGAGACGAGCATATGAAATGTTAATAATTTTTATAATCAATAAAAATAATCATAAAGAAATGAGACTAATATGGATAATGGTATCAAAATAGTACATCCTTAGAAAAAATAATTATGAAACATCACTTGAAATTACAATTATCATATAATCACAGTATTTATCAATAGAGAATAAATAAAATGAAGGGGTTTTTCATTGATAAATATTAATATAAAAAAATTACATTAAAAACCTTCATGGAGAAAAATATACTTTTCACATTGAAAATAATTAATAAAAACATAATATTTCAATAATATTAGGAAATAATATATCTTTGAAAATAAATATGATAAATTTTAAAGTATGCATCAATGCAATGAGTGGTCATGAAAGAAAAAGTCTACTCATGTTGTATAAATTTGATCAAATATTACATGCACATTTTTATAAGATAATCTAAAAACAACCTCATTAGATAAAGTAGAGAGATTCATTTTAAACATTTTGTGAAAGTATAACATGTGTAAATATGAATTGAATAATTCATTATCGAAAATTAAATACAGTCTTTATTATTTTAAAATAAGTATTTGGAAGAAAAAAGTGTTTCAATCGAAAAGAGAAATAAAGTTAACTTTTTATGAAAACATCTTCATAATTTTTATAAGTAGTAGGATAAGGAAATGGTAATATTACATGAAATGTCAATTAATAACAGTAGTATTGGAATATTCAGGAGTTTCATGAGAGATATTTCATAATATTTCATCGTCAAGAAAGTTAATCATAAAAATACTAATAATTGATAAGATTGTATAATAAACCCTAACTAGTTTGGTATCATTTGAAATATATCAACCGTAATATCATATTAAATAATAAATAAAATTAATGATAATAAATTAATGATATATAATATCAATTAGGAAGTATATACACCACAAAAAAAATAATTTGTGAATATTACATATGTCTTCCTAAAGTAAAAGTGAGACGAGAAACCCTTACCATAGGTATAATTTCCATTGTATGTGTTTGGACCTCCATAGTAATAAATATAGATATATTATAATTCTATTATATACACATAATAAAATATATTATACCATATATTATATTATTATAACTTTTTATCATCCATTTATTAATAATTATTTATTAAAAACACTATTCATGGTGATAACGGCTTTGTTTTTCATGTATGTTTTGGACTGGTAGTTTCAGTCCTTCTATAATGATCATTGTTAAATATTATCCAATAACATAATAATGATATAACTATAATATATATTTATTTTATATTAATTTAAAATATTCTTTAAAAGTTACAGATTGAAAAATGATATACATTGTTCATGGAGTTAGTAAGCCATACATAGAAGAGAACACTATTTTCATTTTATTAACAATATAAATGAAGGAATGTTAAATTCTTAAAAGCTTTATAGAATCATTATTATATTATATAAATAATATATGATCATTAAATCCATCCTTATTACCATCTATGTTAAAATAAAATGAAAAAAATCATGTCGCTTCGTTGAGGCGATAGTCCAAATGTATGCACTAGCAACATTACCATTTTTAATAGACATGAAGTTTATATATTATTTATTTTATTATTATTCAATAAGTGTAATTATTTCATAAATATCACACACACACACACACATATATATATATGTGTGTGTGTGTGTTATAAAGGTCAGTATTTTTTCTTGTGAGAGGTGGTGATGAAAAATGAATTAAATCGGTTAATATTTTAAAATTAATTTTCTAAAATTAGAAGAAATTAATTTTTAAATAAGAATGGATAATGTTAGTGAATTGATTTTTTGGAAAATGTAGTTTTTTAACGTAAAACTAGAATTATTATTATAAAATTGAACGAATAAAATATTTTATGAAATTCAAATAATTTTATTAAATAATATATATATATTATTAAAATAATTCACTAATAGTGATTAATTTAATTAATTGATATAAGAAAACATTGCACGCATAAATACGATTTTTCATAAGAAATCATTTCTTTTACATTCTAATGATTTAATTTTTTTTCTAATGAATATATAAATAATGATTTTTTTCCATGTGTAAACAATATACCTATTATACATTATTTATTCATATTCATAAAATCCATTATAACATATATATTAAAATAGGAATATTTTAATAATATATTTATCAGATCAACTAGGAACATTCTTGTGTGTCATATATAATATCGACTAATTGAATGTTAAACGTTTTTTATTATCAAACACTTTCATGAAAAAAGTGAGAAACCATCAGTTCATCCACAAAAGAAAATAATGGATCCATAAATGTACAATTTTATACTACCAGAATTTAATTCACTAAATAATTTATAGGAAATAGTGTTTACCTATGTATCTGGGTCATCCCTTAATTGATCCTGGAACCTAAATCCAATTTTGTCCCAAGAAATGAGGTACTCATCTACGTTGATCATCCCATTAGTGAACCCCTTATCATTATTAGGTATTACCTATTGATCCAAGAATTATGATCTTCATTAATTGATAACTTCAATACCCCACTCATCATGCAAATGGAATCTTCATTGGTAGCTTAAATCATAAATACAGATTCATGCAACTCTTCTCATATGTGTATAACCAATTACAAATATTTCTAATGAATTTTTTCATCTATTTCCCAAATTATTCTATCTTGAGCTATAAAAAACACTGGTCTCTAGTCACATTCAGTAGCTTCATATTAATACCTCTTATTGGCCTCATTTTCATCTTATCTAAGAACAATGATACTAAGAGATTATTATTTTTGCTAGTTCTGTTCCTGTCTCACCTTTCTATAATTTACATGAGGATTTAATTTCGATCATCTATTGTAGGTTCAAATAATCATTTTTGTGTTTTGGTTTCTCCTCGTTTTGAATTAGACAATTTATGGACAATATGTTCCATTTCGTCCCCTTCCTGATTCATTTACATCAGTCGTGTTCTAGTGGGGGTCCTACCCATCATTCAATTTTTTTTAGAATTAGTATCTTTGTCTATCTAATTGGTGTCTTCATTGGACCTTGACCCGAAATGTTTATTCATCCATCTGGGCATAAATGTCTATCACACATAGATGCCTAAATCCTCTTGCAAATTTTCAATCAAGGGGAAAAGAGGTTCTGAGTCTGTCTCCATCTTGGAAAATCCTACTTGTCTACTGTTCTCAATAACTCGATAGTTGTACTCTTATGGTCTGGAGACACCGAACACGAGTGATGTGGGATAGACTAAGAAGCCCATATAACGTAAATATTAGAACAAGCACCAGATAAAAGGTTTTTTATGTTTTCTACACTTCTTAACCTCATGGTATATGAAAAGGAAGGAGAATCCCACAAATGGGACACTCTGTCCTCTTCAAGAGATGGTATGGTCAGCTTGTTAACTCCAAAATAAAATTTCAAATTTTCAAAAAAATCAGTGACACTCAGTTCAAAATTCACTAGTACATTATATTTCGGAAGAGGGGGATTACACGTATCCTCCACACTCAACTTAACACCAGAGGGACTTGTTGGTGATCAAGGATTTCTATGAGTAGTAGGAATAACCTTCCCAAGATGAGAATGGGTACGACAAACAAAATGAATCATACCCCAAATTTTGTCATAAAGAGCAGTATTCATAACATGATTACATGACCACTAATTGTCTATCTGAAAAATCCTCACCCACTGTGATAAAAATCCAATCAACATGTGTCTTAACAAATCCACTTTTACACATATATTTGGGAAGATGGGGTGACACACTGAGTTGGTTCGGCTATGTGAACATAAGAAATTCCCGAAAAAATTTCTGAGAATTCTAATAATGGAGTGTAATTTGAAAGGATTGGGATGAATAAGAAAACTTATCCATTGACCCATAGTCAAATAATCCCATTTCCTATGGAATTCGTAGGACCATCAAAATAGGTATAATTGAGAACCGTTGAATGTGTGTGGAGCTATAGACCATGTGGTTCTCAATTCCTCCTATGACGAGAATCAAACCTTAATAAGATATTTATCTTGAAGATTTATTGTTTAAAAGTCCTATAATACCCATGAGATGAACATCAAACTATCAAAATAATCGATTAATGGACAATGATTCATGCATTTGGACATCAAGGGCTGGTTCAATAGAATAAAAGATTCTAAAATCTCTAAGAGTGAAAGAGAAAGATTAGGGTATCCAATTTGTAGAATAGGGATATTAGGGGACATATCAGTTTCATGGAATATAGGAAGGAATTCTGGTTTGGATAATAGAGATAAAGAGGGCCAACCTCCGAGGGGTCCCTCCCTCAGTTCTAGGGTATGGACCTGATCAATGACCATCGCCACCATGGACCTCTTGAATTACTGAGTGCTTGACAATTCCCCTCAGTCCATCTAAATCCCCCATAATAAATTGGTATTTTAAACTATCCTCTTTGTAAGAGATAAACTAAAGTATCAAGGTTTTATAGAATTAAACAGAACTAGGTTTCCATATGCATAAAATATAGTGTGAAGTAGAGATATGAATATTGAATAAAATTGTTGTTCCAAAATAATAACAGTGAGTGATAGAGATCATTAATACAAATAAATTGAATGATAATGAGAATTTTAACAACCCAAAAACCAAAAACCTTTTTGGTGTGAAAAATACCATTGATTCATCATAAATGAATATAAAAGGATAAATTTTCTATTTCAAGATCCTTTTCCAAGGGTTTAAAATTCTGTTACACTGTTGATTAAGAAAATAATGAAATAAAATTAAATATATAGTATATTTTCAACCATCATTATATTTACACAATAATAACCTTTTTTCCCCAAAAATGTGTCTTGAAGATGATTTTTTATGCATGAATCACAAAAATAGTCATATAAGAGATCACATAATCCAAAAAGGACAACTACTTATTTCAATTGTCTTTAATAAAATCAAAATGACTATCACATGTTATAAGATATGGATAAATATAATACATTAATATATAAAAATATATAATAAATCCAAATTTTAAACATAAGTATCTCTATATGTTGTATAACACTATTAACATTAACCTTTAATGAGTGTTTTATAAAAATATGTTTTCTTAGATACTTTTTATTAGACCAAAAAAAACATAATATCATTATTCCAAAAAAATATTTTATAGAAAACGAAATGGTTATATATATTTATATATAGATAGATATATATATCTCAACCCAATAAAACATATCCAAAAATATCATTAATGACCTAAAAATCATAAATGTCCCAAAATGTTGGATCTTATAATATGATTCAATAAATTAACATAGTCATCATCCATCAAATCAATTAAGAATTTCATAGCAACCAGGACATCACATAGGCCATTGGTATGAATTTCAATATTCATTCCAATTATTTTTGGTTTCAAGTAATGTTTCCTTGTCAGATGTGATTTTTTATCATTTTTACTAAAACGATATTAATATAATACTTATGATGTTCACAAATTGTAATAATCCAAAAATAACACAACATAAAAGGTAATATATATCTTAAATAGTACCAATACCTTTATACTCATTTATAAAAAATGTAAAGACATTATTCCAAAAAAAAATTCACTAAAATATATATTAGCATAATGGGTTTTTTTTCAAAAAATGTCTTCTAAAATATCATTAATCATGATAAAATCCCATCACAACAAAACTTCAAAGGGGTTGTTTGAGACTCTGAACATATGATAAACGGTAAAATCATAAAACCATTATTGTATCCACAACTCTTAAGTTAGATATATATGAAGAAAAATATACTTCCAAAATTGATAAAATATTTATATGACTCAACATTTTAAATGTCAAATAAACATCAGTAATGATACTTCTAAAACAAATTTATTGAATCATAATACATAAATACTTCAACCCTTTTACACTAACAATTTTTACAATATATGTCATTATATCGTTTCAGATGTAAGCCAAAAAAGATGGAAATTACTCAGATAATTAATTGATTTCCCACATTCAATACTGTGAACTATAAATGGATCCATATAATGAAATTTATTTCCATAAATCATATTCTTTTTTTCCTCTGTAATATGTTTCATTATTCCCATATTTTTACACATAAAATATTTTCATATTTCTTGGATTCATTATCTTTGGTGTTTCTTTCCGTATTTCTGACATGAAGGAATGTAAAGATTATTTTCTCCACGGTATCCCCCACTTCATCTCTTAGAAGACTCTTTCCATCCATTTTCTAGTCTGTCTGAGTGTTCTTTACAGTATATTTTGATAATAAAATGTTAGGATTAGTGATTTTCATAATCACTGTATCTTTATCTCTAGTCATAAACCAAATTTATTTCTTATAATCAACATTTTGATATCACCTTCAGTGATAAAATTATTTCTTTTGGTTAAATCCATACACTAAAACTAAAAACCATAGTATGAGAAACCATAATCATAATGAGAAATTTCATAATCATATATATTATGTATAAATACTAAAAAAATATTTTCATTACATCAAAACATATTATTAACCTAGGTCATTCATTGGCGTCATCTATTTAAGTATTTTATAATTTTTAGTAATGAAAATGTGAATTAACCAAAGAATATCACCTATGAGTATCAATCCTGGGGTTATGAAAGACCCATTTTGGTGCTCAAGGTGATGATTGATTCAATGACCAATCATACATTTTAATGGGTTCTACCCATATGTATAACCATTCTAGAGCAACATCAAATTACAGTATCATAATAGATATATATTTCTAGGAATCCCAAAAATTCTTAAACTTACCAAAACATTAAGTTGTTATTCTATACATATAATTTTCTAAGAATATAGTTATATGGATACATTACACAATCTATGCCTTACAAAATCTAGTTCCCAAGGTCTCTACTAAACTTCCACATATAACAATAGTAAATTCCCCAACCGTAGTATCCCAGAGGTAGAGGTTAATGTATTATTTTGGCACTAGATAAATGTAATCACAACTTTAATGGATGAATAATTTATTAGTACTGGATGAATAGATACATACATGAATCTCATATTATAAATGAAAAAATAAAATAAAACACTGATATTTATTTGATAAAACCTGGAATCCATTTATTATATCCTTAATATCAATAATAAGACACGTCCTAGAATCTGATGCAAAGGAAATATTTGAGAGGGGTGAGCTCTAATTCTCAATAATGGTATAACTATAGAGGGATATATATTAAATAAATAAAGAATAATCAACATAGGAATGAAAAAAGAAAAAAATCCCATTTAATCAATAACAATAACATCATGAATAATATTGAAGGAATCAATGATGATCAAATAATTCTGTATAATTATCACATGAGAATGAATATTATCCATGGATATTCTATATAATTGAATAATCACAAGGACATCAATAGATACTAGCATAATGGAGGAATTATTAATATTGGACATCATAAATATACCGTAAGGGAATAATAACAAGATATATTATATAAATGTGCAAGGCGTTCGCTAAATACCCAACCTCTGATATCTCATGCGACCTACAAATGCATCAAGGGGTTAGTGTAGGCCACTTAAATCATTCACTATATCCAATTCATTTCTCCTATGAATGGGGAGAAAAATAATCCTGAAAAAAATTATTTGGGAAAACTATAATTATAATTGTTTATAATTTCCCCAGTCAATAATCATATACAACATGAACATTATTTTTAGCAACTAGTATATAAATTGTTTAAATTTTTTTCAATAAATAAAAATATTCATAAACCATCCATAGTAATATGAAGAATGGTATAAAAAGAGTAAAACCCCTATAAAATTGATCATAAACAATCTAAATGAAAAATAATGATGGTATAACTGAAATATAATACAAATGTATCATAAGTAAAATTAGCTTATATTTGTAGATGATAAATAGAAATAAAATAAAAATTATATTAAAATATTATTGGTTAAGATACCATTTTTCAATTTAAATTCACTTATACAAACAAATTTTTTTTAGTAATTGTAAATAAATTTTATTTCAAAATAATCATCGAAACAAGAAAATAAGAATCATGGAAATTATTGGCCCTGATATTGTTAAATTCCATTCATGGCGAGTATATTGGACTAAATATTCATTTCACATTTTTGTATGAAAATTCAAAAGGCACCTTATTCAAATGAATTTAAAGAGATTCCCTTTATATTTTTAATAGTAAAATATGGGATAAAATATCATTAAGAAATCATTTAATTATATAAAAGTTGTTTTTGAAATCATTTTTTTTGGAAAAACAGATGTCGAAGAAAAATGATATTCAATTGAAAAGGGCAATAATGTTAAATTTTATAAAAAAATAGTCTCAATAATATTATGTAAAAAAATGTAGAAAAGTGGATGTATTAAATTATAATTTTATGATTAAATATAAGATAAAAAATTCTGGATTTTACTAATATATAGTATATTATATTTTATCATAGTACACTCAATAAAAAACAATCGAGATAAATGATGAAATTGTAAAATAAATCCTCTATAATTTAGTATATTTGTAACATCCCATGTAAGTAATGAATAATATATATTCTTATCTATGTCTATTTATTAATTAGATAGTGTTTTAGAGGCATAAAACGAGAATAAATCCAAAAATAAGCATGTAATACAGTAATATTTTGAAAAGATTTTTTTACTGCCTTTTGATGGAAAACCATTTTTAAATCAAACTTTTGACAATTTTATAATCTATTTTTGACAAAATAAAAATTTTATTTATTATTGGGACATTGAAATTTACTTTGGATAAATTTTTGGTATTTTTCTGACAATGTTCATTTTTTAATGAATAGTGAAAAATACTGCATTTTACATCAAAACTGCATTTTCATCTAATTTAATTATATTGTTGGATTATATTTTTAATTGGTTTTAAAGTTTAAATAGAATATATTTTTACCATTTAATCCAATGGTGGTCATTGGGATTAATTTCACTTTGTAATTGGGCATGACCAAGTGCCAAACTTTTCATATATATTGTTTCTAAAAAACCTGCTATTTGTTTTGACAAACAGATTTATTTTTAAATTAATTATTGTAATTTTTGTGTTCGTAATTTGGTAAAATTGATTACATATTTTTAATCATAAGTTCGGAATTTTGTAATCAAGACTCTTGTTTTTTGACATTATGAATAGTAATGACGGTAATTATCTTGATTAATTAGTAATCGGGTAGTTAAAGATAATAAAATAATATCATAATAATAAAAAATTACCCCAAAATGTGTCCTAATGCTTCTGGATGTGTCATGTCTGACCATGAGATGCCTTGTACCAAACTTGGGGACCCCATGGAATCACTTTTGTGTGATAATGACTTTTTCTCTTTTTATTTTTAAAGAAACGTAAATATAACAAAGAATGTATCACCTGAGTAAGAAAAATTTAATTTTCACTAAATAAATGATCTATTGGACTATAAACATTAATTATAAATCTAAAAAGATTACATACATCATTGTATTTTTTTTATAAATTTTAGACATTAAATAAATTAAATTAATTATGACATCATGATGATGCAGCTATTACCTCATTAATCAACGATTTAAATAAAATGAAACGATAATGTAAAATATATGACTTACACATGTCAAAGACCTATTGGATGAGTTTATTTCGAACCCTTATCACCTTATCCTAGAAATAAATCAATGTGGGACCTTTAAAATCCAAAACACATTTAAATATAATGTAACATTTTGTAACTTTCCAAGAGTGCCCTCCTCTCCTCTTATAAAAGGCCCCCACATCTACCTCCTAACCCACACTTCTCAAGCCTTTGGCTCAGCCAAGATCTGATCATTTTATCTCTCCAAATATCAATCTTCATCCTAGAATCCTTACCTTAGACAGAATGCTCTTCAAGATACCATTTTTTTCAAACCAAGAAGAGTTACCCGATTTAAAGGTAAAGTCTTCTCTAATGTTATTTTGTTTTATTTTTCTTCTCCAACCCCATAAACCCTTTTTATTCATTTCTATGGTAAAAACACTAGTATATTCAATATACTATGATGTTTTTATATGAAGGATTCTAGCTACACTTACACACACCTTCATCTAATGGTTAAAGAGCATATTGTTTCCGTGGATGGCGAATTTCTGCCTCACGAAACGATGATTGTCCAATATTATTCTAACACCTTAAAATGTGGACATTAATATGAAACTATATTTATATATGATATATAATATTTTTATGTTTTCCTTAAGCTTATGTATTTTTCATTTTTGGCATACCTTTTTGGTTTCCATTATTTGTAAACGCGATATCTTCATTTTAGGAAGTGCGGACTACCGCCCCCTCAAAGTGATTTGATTCGTTAATGCCATATGTGGGACGTATAAAGGATGGAGTTAATGATATTATATATGATGTTATACTGGAATTATAATATACCTTTATATCATTATGATTCCATTCCATAAAATACGAAATAGAAATGAAAGTAGCGTTCAAGCGTACGTACGACATACCGTCTCCATGAACGGTGCATTTCATTTCCTACCTATAAATTTTATTTAATATTATAAATGCATGTATATACTGTATATATATTATATATATGATATCTACATCATGAATAAAACTTTGGATATAATGGATACAAGAACAACTTGTAATGATAATGTGTTTATTTTGGACTCAAGTACCAATGATCATTAAAGTGACCGTTATTAACATAAATAATTACAAAGTGTTCATGAAATGGTAATAAGTGATATAAAAGGAATAATAAACATGAAAAATGTTATTAAGAAAGTATAAATTAACTCAATTTTATTATTCAGGATATTAAATAACGATCAAGTCAAGTCGGATACGAGGTAAGGGACTTTGTCTCAATCTCCTTTCATTGAGGTATATTTTGTACTATACACAACTTTCTTTTATACGGTGTATAAACCCCATTGAATTTTATGTCTAGTAAAAAGGAGTGTTTTTTATACAAATCATTTTACTAAACGAAAATATGAATGTTTTTTTGTCGTACGTATGCGACGACAACGACTTCTCCGCTTTCGTGGCCATTATTTGAGTTTCAGCTTCCTCTACAAGCCAAAACCTAATTTTTTAAAAAAAATGAAAAATAAATACCATGTATTAATTTTCGTTTATTTTGGTATTGAAAATGGTTTTCATAATGTTTTAATTATATCAATTTGTGGTATTGATATATTGTGACTGAAATGTTAAAATGTTATGTTTCCTTTATGCATGTTTTATGTGATACGATTATGTTATGGTTCTTGGGAATTTTTATGAAGACGGGTTGTTCCGTGATAAACTATGGTAGGGTGAGCCCAATATAGCTCTCCAATGAATTGGGTAATGTGAAGGGGTTACACATTATGGTTTCTCCAAAAAGATTTAGGGAATATACTGTGATGGGTATTCCAAATGTAACCATGGGGGTTACTCCCTACATAATAATGTTATGAATGCCTCAAGTTACCACTATGTCTTATGATTTCTATGATTTATTAATGATTTGATGAGGTATGTTAAAATGCTTATGTTTTCTAAGTAAAGTATGATTTCATACATTGAATAATGTTTTCATTTCATACTTTTATATCCCTTACTGATATTTTTATTCTAATCCCAAGTTTTTGAAATTTTTTTCACAGGTCAAGGGAAAGGTACATGATGTGATTATAGGGTCAAGGATGTGTTATGAAATAATCCATGTTTTGTTTTAAATATTTTTCCGTTGATGGGAAAAAAATTAATACTATATTTTATGTAACCACTTTTTTTAAATGTGGAATGTAATGCATGATTTATGATCTAATTCTATAAAACTCTAAACCTGAAAAGACCCTCAATGTGTAATCTTTTAATAACTCAATATTAAGTAATGTTTAAGGTTGGGGCCTTATTGTTGGTATCAGAGGTCGGTTTAGATAACTTTAGGAGTTAGAATTCTATTAAATGATAATCCAAAAATATTTTTTTATGTTCAAATTGAAATGATATAGCATTTTAAGATTACCATGTTGCTTCATCTAAGACATGTTTGTTCAGAATGGTTTTCCATAGAGGAAACATGGAAGCAGTGCTAGGAAGGAATACAAAAGGAAATAACATTCTGAATCAGGATCCTGAGATGTTCGGAATTGGAACTGAACAGTTTGTTGTAGTAATGGCGCAGTTGACTCGAGTGATAAATGGTGGTGGTATCCATGCATGAGATTAGACAGATCAACCGCCGAGGAACATGTCAGTGGTGGAACATTTCATGAAGAAATATCCCCCATAATTCAGAGGATCATCTGACCCTGTTCTAGGTGAAGGGTGGATTAAATCACTTGAGAATATTTTCGATGTCATGGGGTGTTCATACAATCAAAAGGATATTCTTGCTATTTACCGATTAGAGCGTGAAGCAGATTAGTAGTGGTCGATGGTTAAAAATATCAGGGATGCTGATGAGATTGATGCTCTTGACTGGGATGAATTCAAAGGTATGTTTCTTGAGAAGTATTTTCCTAAGGCTGTTCGACATAGGATGGAAAAAAATTCTTGGAATTGAGGAAAGAAGACGACTCAGTGGCTGCTTATGAAGAGAGGTTCACTCGATTAGAAAGGTATGATCCAAATTTTATCTGAGACCTTGATAGTAAAATCAATCGCTTTTACTCAGGATTAAAGCTAAAATATCGAAGGTCATTAGCTTCTCGTGAGTTCAAATGTTAGGAAAATATTGTTCGATGTGCTTAGAAGGTGGAAATGGAGTTTGTCGATGATCAAGTGTTCTATAACAACCAACAAAAGAAGAGAATGAGGTGGAATGATAAAGGGAAAAATTATTGAAAAATGTCTGATGGTAAGAAAACTATGTTTCCAGTTTGTGATAAATGTGGTAAAAGGAATACTGGGGAATAACTTTTAAATTCTGGAAAGTGCTACTGATGTGGTAAGATGGGACATAAGGAGATTGATTGCACTGAAAAAGATTAAGGTCATGGTAAGACCAAACCTGATTTATAGTTAGTGAAATGTTTCAAGTGAAATGAGATGGGACACTATGAAAACGAGTGTCTGACAAAGAGATTGAGTGATGGGAAGCAGTTAAACTACAAGAAGAAAGGGGTGGTGAAATCCTTTTCAACTACTTCAGCAGATGTTGGGCCATCATATGAAGTGGTATTGGGTACTTTGTTTTTTTTCAGATTATGCCAGTGTGTTGTTTGATTCAGGGTCTACACATTATTTGATCTCTGAAAACTTTTCTAGTAAAATGGGAATACCATCTCAAGAAATGACTCCTGAGCTTGTGGTAAAAACACCTGGGGGAAATGTTGAGACAAAATCAATTTATAAGAATCTTCCTATCCATATCCATGGAATGAACCTACTTTCAATCGTTATTGTTTTACATCTAGTAGAGTTTGATGTTATCCTGGGTATGTATTGGATCTCTATTTACAAAGCTACGATTGACTGTAGAGCTAAACAAGTTTCTTTTCAGAAAGACGTTTAGTTTGTGTACAAGAATGAACCCTTAATGTTGATAACATATCAAGAGGCCGAGAAACTTGTAAAAGATGTAAATGAATGTTACCATGCACATATTGTTGAAAACAAATGAACTATTCAGATTATTGATGTGCCAGTGGTAAATGAGTATGCTGATGAGTTGCCTGGAATAATACCAGATCAGGAAGTTGAATTTACTATTGACATAGTTCCTGATGCTAAGCCGATTTCAAAACCCCCTTATCAAATGGCTCAAATTGAACTTTTAGTGTTGAAGGAGAAATTGCAAGATTTATCAGAGAAAGTTTTCATTCAACCAAGCACATCACCATGGGGAGCTCCTATTTTATTTGAGAGATTGTTCAATGAGACTTTGCAATGAATATATAGCTTTAAATAACATCATTGTTAAGAACAAATATCATTTGCCTCATATCGATGATTTGTATGATCAGCTCCAGGGAGCTCAGTTTTTTTCAAATATTGACCTGAGATCAGGGTACCATCAGTTGAAGGTAAATGAAGCTGATATTCCGAAGACCACGTTCCATACATGATATGGCCATTATGAATTTTTAGTTATGCATTTTGAGATAACAAATGCACCTGCTGTATTCATGGAACTTATGAATAGAATTTTCCATGAGTTCTTGGATAAGTTTGTGGTTTTTTTCATTGATGATATTTTGGTGTTTTCTAAATGTAAATAGGATAATGAATGCCATTTAAGGGTTTTTTTACAAACCTTAAAGAAAATAAATTGTATGGGAAATTCAGCAAATGTGAGTTTTGGTTTCAACAAATTTATTTCTTTGGTCACATTATTTATAAAGATGGGATAACTACTAATCCGTAAAAACAAAGGTTTAGGAAGAAGGGCCAAGACCCACAAATGTTACTGAGATTCGTAGCTTCCTTGGTTTGTCTGGCTATTACCGAAGGTTTGTTAGAAATTTTTCACGGTTATCTAGTCCAATGAATAAGCTTACTCAGAAGGGTGTTATGTTTTTCTGGACAAAATAATGTGATGATTGTTATAAGGAATTGAAAATAAGATTGGTGAATCCACCAGTTTTGGCACTACCATCCAGGAATGGTGAATTTGTTATCTACAGTGATGCTTCATTGTAAGGACTTGGTTGCGTCCTAATGCAGAATGATCAGGTAATTGCTTATGCTTCATGACAGTTGAAAACACATGAGGTAAATTACCCTACATATGATTTGGAATTAGCTTCTGTTGTTTTCAGCTTAAAAATTTGGACGCATCATTTGTATGGAGTAATGTGTGAAATATATACCGACCACAATATTTTAAAGTATATATTAACTCAAAAAGAATTGAACATGAGATAGAGGAGATGGCTGGAATTAATCATGGATTATGATTGTACAATTCATTACAATCCGGGAAAAGAAAATAAAGTGGCTGATGCTTTGAGTCAAAAAAGTAATGCTTCATTAACAATTTTGGGTTTGGAATGTTATCCTTTAGTTATGGATTTGATGAACATTGGCATAGAAGTTGTTGGTGCAGGATGTCATTCTGTTTTGTTTTAGGTATCAGTGAAATATTCTCTATCAAAGAAAATTAAGAAAGCACAGAAGCAAGACAGTGAGTTTCATAAAAAGGTAGAGATGGTTCAGAAGGTTAAGTTGCCTGAATTCAACATTGATAATTATTGTGTTTTGAGATTTGGGAAGAGATTGTGTGTGCCTTGTGATTCACAATTGATGATAGAGTTGTTATGTGAATCTCATAGTTCTTGGTTTTCAGTTCATCCAGGAAGTACTATGATGTATTGAGATCATCGGGAGTCTTACTGGTGGGATGGATTGAAAATGGACATTGATAATTTTAATATGAAGTGTTTGACTTGTCAATAGGTTAAAGCCGAGCGGAAGTTACTGAAAGGGATGCTTCAGCATTTACCAGTACCAAAGAGGAAATGGGAGAATATATCTATGGACTTTGTTGTGGGATTGCTGAAGACACCTCGAGGTAATAATGCACTCTGGGTTATTGTTGATCGCTTGACTAAATATGCTCATTTCCTTTCTATACGAGATACTTTTTCCCTAGATAAAAATTCCCGTTTGTATCTTAAAGAGATAGTCAAGTTACATGGAGTTCCTCTCTCTATTTTATCTGACCGTGATCCCAGGTTCACTTCTAACTTTTGGAAAGACCTTCAGAAGTCATTGGGTACTGAATTAAATTTTAGTACAGATTTTCATCCTCAATCAGACAGGAAGTCAGAATGTACGATTCATACTTTGGAGGATATGCTACGTGCTTGTTCGATGGATTATCAGGGATGTAGGGACCAACATCTTTCTTTGGTTTATTTTTCTTCTAATAACATTTTTCATTCCAGTATATAGACGGCACCATTTGAGACGTTATATAGGAAGCGGTGTCGAACTCCAGATTTTTGGGATGAAGTAGGTGAAAGGAAGTTGATGGGACCTGAATTGGTAGAAAAAGTTCAGTTGATACAGAAACACATGAGAACAGCTCAGAGTAGGCAGAAGATTTATGCGAACAACAAGATGAAGGATCTCTCTTTCGAGGTAGGTGATCATGTTTTTCTCAAAGTTTCACCATGGAAAAGTGTGATGCGATTTGGTAAGAAGGGAAAGCTGAGTCCAAGGTTCATTGGACCATATGAAATTCTGGAGAGAGTTGGATCGGTTTCATACCGAGTGGCATTACCTACGAGTTTATCTCAGGTACACAATGTTTTCAATGTATCAATGTTAAGGAAGTACATGCCAGATCCATCTCATATTTTGAGTCTAGAGGTAGTTCAGTTGAAAGAGAATCTATCTTATGAGGAACAACCGGTCCAGATTCTTGACCCCAGTGAGAAAGTGTTGTGGAATAAGGTGATTCATCAAGTAAAGGTTTTTTGGAAAAACCCCATGAGTGAAGAGGCAACATGGGAATCTGAAAATGCAATGAGGTATAAATACCCCCACTTATTCGATAATTAAATAAATTGTGGGGACACAATTTTCTAAAGGGGGGATGTATGTAACTTCCCAAGTAAGTAATTAATAATATATATTCTTACCTATGTCTATTTTTGAATTAGATAGTGTTTTAGAGGCTTAAAACGAGAATAAATCCAATCTTTAGCATGAAATACACTAATATTTTTAAAAGATTGTTTTATTTTAATTTGATGGAAAACCATTTTTAAATCAAAATTTTTACAATTTTATAAGCACTATTTTTCAAAATTAACTTATTCATTATTATTGAGACATTGAAAATTACTTTGGATAAATTTTTGGTATTTTTCTGACAATGTTCATTTTTTAATGAATAGTGAAAATAATACATTATACATCAAAACTACATTTTCATCATATTAAATTATATTGTTAGATTATATTTTTAAATTGTTTTAAAGTGTATATAGAATATATTTTTACCATGTAATCCAATTTTGGTCATTGGTATTAATTTCACTTTGGAATTGGGCATAAACAAGTGCCAAACTTTTCATATACATTATTTCTAAAAAACCCGCTATTTGTTTTGACAACGGGAATTATTTTTAAATTAATTGTTGTAATTTCTGTGTTTGTAATTTGGTAAAATGGATTACATATTTTAAATCAGAAGGGAAAAATTATTTAATCAAGACTCTTTTGTCTTTGGACATTATAAATAATAACGACGAAAATTATCTTTAATTATCTTGATTAATTAGTAATCGGGTAGTTAAAGATAATAAAATAATATCATAATAATAACAAATGACACCAACATGTGTCCTAATGCTATTTTTTGTGTCATGGACGACTATGGGATTCCTTTTTCCAAACATGGGGACCCCATGGAATCACTTTTGTGTGATAATGACTTTTTATCATTTCAATTTTAATGAAAGTTAAATATAACAAAGAATGTATCACCTGAGTTAAAAAAATTTAATTTTGTATACATAAATGATCTATTGAACTATAAATAGTAATTGGAAATCTAAAGATATTTCCTACATCATAGTATTTTTTTTATAATTTTTAGACATTAAATAAATTAAATTATTTATGACATCATGATGATGTAGTGATTACCTCATTAATCAACGATTTAAATAAAATGAAAAGATAATGTAAAATCTAAGACATAAACTTGTCAAATACCTATTGGATTAGTATTTTTTGAACCCTTATCACCTTATACTCGAAATACATCAATTTGTGACCTTTTAAATCCGAATCACATTTCAATATAAAGTAACATTTTGTAACTTTCCAAGAGTGCCCTCCTCTCATCTTGTAAAAGGCCCCCACCTCTACCTCCTTACCCACACATCTCAAGCCTTTGGCTCGGCCAAGATTTGATCATTATATCTCTCCATATCCCTATCTTCATCCTAGAAGCCTTAACATAGGAAGAAAGCTCTTCAAGATACCATTCTTATTCAAACCAAGAAGAGTTACCCGATTTAAATGTAAAGTCTTCTTTAATGTTCTTTTGTTTTATTTTTCTTCTCCAACCGCATAAACTCTTTTTATTCACTTATTTTGTAACAACACCAGTATATTCAATATACTATGATTTTGTTATAAGAAGTATTCGTGCTAAAATTACACACACCTTCATCTAATGGTTAAATAGCATTCTATTTTCGTTGATGGCGAATTTCTGCCTCACGAAACGATGATTGTTAAATATTCTTCTAACACCTTCAAAGGTGGCCATTAATATAACAATATATTTATATATGATATATAATATGTTTATTTTTTCCTTAATATTCTGTATTTTTCATTTTTGGCATAACTTTATGGTTTCCATTATGGTTAAACGTGATATCTTCATTTTTGGATGTGCGGACTACCTCCCCCTCAAAGTGATTTGATTCATTAATGTCATATGTGGGACATATAAAGTATAGATTTAATGATATTATATATGATATTATACTATAATTATAATATACCTTTATATTATTATTATTCCATTCCATAAAATACGAAATAGAAATGAAAGTAGCGTTCCTGCATACGTACGACTTACTGTCTCCATGAACGGTGAATTTCATTTCTTACCTCTAAATGTTAAGTAATATTATAAATGCATGTATATACTGGATATATATGATATATATGATATCTACATCATGAATATAACTCTGGATATAATGGATACATGAAAAACTTTTAATTATAAATAGTTTATTTTTGACTCAAGTACCAATGATCGTTAAAACGACCGTTATTAACTTAAATAATTACATAGTGTTAATGACATGGTAATAAGTGATGTAAAAGGAATAATGAACCTGGAGAAGGTTCTTAATCAATTATAAATTATCTCAAGTTTATTATTCAGGATATTAAAGAATGATCGAGTCAAGTCGGAAAAAGGCAAGGGACTTCGTCTCAATCTCCTTTTATTAGGGCATATTTTGTACTATACACAACTCTCTTTTATACGGTGTATAAACCCCTTTGAATTTTATGTCTAGTCATAAGGAATATTTTTTTTATACGAAGCGTTTTACTAAAAGAAAAAATGAATGTTTTTTTTCATACATATGCGGCGACAATGACTTCTCCGCCGTCGTGACAATTATTTGAGTTTCGGCTTCCTCTACAAGCCATAACCTAACTTTTTTTTAAAATGAAAAATAAATACCATGTATTACTTTTCTTTTATTTTGGTATTGAAAATGGTTTTCATAATGTTTTTATTATATAAATTTGCTGTATTGATGTCTTGTGATTGAAATGTGGAAATTTTATGTGTCCTTTATGCATGTTTTATGTGATACGATTATGTTATGGTTATTAGGAATTTTTAAGAAGACGAGTGGTTCCATGATAAACTAATGGTGGCTGAGCCCGATATAGCTCTCCAATGCATTGGGTAATGTGAAGGGGTTAAACATTAAGGTTTATCCGAAGAAATTTAGGGATTATACCGTGATGGGTATTCCAAACGTAACCATGAGGGTTACTCCTTACGTAAGAATGTTATGAATGCCTCAAGTTACCTTTATGTCTTATGATTTCTATGATTTATTCATGATTTGATGAGGTATGTTAAAATGCTTATGTTTTATGAGTAAAGTATGATTTCATACATGAACTAATGTTTTCATTTCGTACTTTTATATCCCTTACTGAGCTTTTTATGCTCATCCCATGTTTTTGAAATGTTTTTAACAGGTTAAGGGAAAGGTACATGATGTGATGATAAGGTCAAGGAAGTGTCATGAATGAATCCATGCTTTGTTTTAAATATGTTTCCATTGATGGGAAAAAAATGAATACTATATTCTATGTAACCACTTTATTTAAATGTGGAATGTAATGCATGCTTTATGATCTAATCCCCTAAAACTCTAAACCTGAAAAGATCCTCAATGTGTAATCTTGTAATAACTCAAGATTAAGTAATTTTTAAGGTTGGGGCCTTATAATATTTGTAATCATTGCCCCCACAAAATAAAATGAATCCTTATATATTATTATTTAAAACAAAATCATTACACAATATAAAAAATTGGTAGTATATAATGGAATGAAAGATATAGGTTGTGAATATGGCATATCTTTCATGTACGTAAAAGTTACACGAGAAACCCTAACCTCAAGTATGATTTCCTTCATCCATGTTCCATCCTACAGTAAAATAAATATAAATTTATTATAAGTATATTAAATAAAAATAATATTTTAAACTATACCATATACTATATTGTTGAAACATTTTATAAATCATTTATAACCATTATATATTAATAACACTATTCTAGGTGATAAGCACTTAATTTTTTGAATGTATGTTTTGATTTCATTGTTTCAATCCTTGTATTCTGATCATCGTTCCATCATATATCAAAAACTAATAAAGATATAAATTAATTTTATATTAATTTTAAATGTGTTTATAATTATTTATATAATATTGATATAGAAAATGAATTGCACCGTTCATGGTGGTGGTAGATCATACGTACACATTGTCGTTGTTTCCATTTTTTAGTTGATGAATAAAGGGGACGATAAATAATTATTAACAATTAAAAAATAATTATTATATTATATGAATCATATATATTCATAAAATAAATCCTTATTATGTTCCAATTCCAAATAATATAAAAAATTCACCACATCGCTTCGTGGAGGTGTTAACCCACACATACACAGAAGCACTGTTATCGTTTTTCAATGAATTGGAATGTAATAATTATAATGTGATATTATAATTATATGAGTTTAATTCTGTTTAAAATAATAAATAAATAAATAAATATATTTATATTTGTTTGTGTGTATAATGTATCATTATATCCCATCATGAGAGGCAATGATGGAAAATGAATTACATCGTTTTGTGAGGTGGTAGTCTGTTGTACACCTAATTGACAGTTTCATTTCACATATATTGAACGAGGAGGTGGATGTATGTTTTCACATTAATATAATAATATCTCATTATATGGGATATTTTTTTTTATTATTTCATCACATATGAGAAATATTTGAAGGATGTGGAATATGAAACAAAAAATAAACACTTGGTTAAAAAAATATATCTGTTTCAGACATCCTATACAGGTTTGCAACAAAAGCCTTCATAAAAGGGTTTTGTAAACAAAAAGGGTACTTTAATTCAGGAGGCAATTTTCATATTTGGGATATAGGTATGGATTTTCCAAAAATAAATGGGGTTGGAAGTGTGAAGTGGAGCGGAGGGGGTGTTCTTTTATAAGTGGGAGGGGAAGACACACTCTGAGTTTTTGAAAATAATAAAATGTAAAATTTTTTACACAAAACATAAGGCTAAAAAATGATAAATTATTGAAAATTATCTGATAATAATTCTAAATATCACTAAAAAATAGAAATTAAA
Organism: Viscum album; assembly: GCA_963277665.1. NCBI lineage: Eukaryota > Viridiplantae > Streptophyta > Magnoliopsida > Santalales > Viscaceae > Viscum > Viscum album. Next base: position 1,839,922,282 of record OY728132.1, on the reverse strand, counting down.
CATGTCGTTATTTTATTTTAACTACTATATTTTTAGTTCAATCATTGATAAATTAATTTTGACCTTAACTATGATAACAGATTTTCACTATTATTACTATTAATTATGGAAAAAATTAATTTTAACATATAATATTATATTAAGTTGTTATATTCCATATATGTAATATGTTATTATAAATTTAATTCATTGAAGAAGAAGAATAATGTTAAAATTAAACCTGGATATGTGATAAAAAAAGGTTTTTCTAGGAAAAAACATTCAAAAATATAAATAAAAATTACACCGAAATAAAAAATAAAAAATATTAAAATCATATAAATTGGGTTAATAATAATATAAATCATATAATTTTACTTCAAAATAATTTGAAATAAAAATGTAACTCTATAAATACTATATATGAAAAGGAAGAATTAAATAAAAATATGTATTTCACAATTCATTAAGAAATTAAATATTTTAGAAAATTATTATAAATTAAGTCAAATATTATTTTTATATGATGATATAAAATATAAATTTCAATAAAAATTTCATAAAATTTGAAAAATTTATTTTATAGTAAGTGTGGAAAATGTGACAAAACAACTTTTCATAAAAGTAATGTTTTTAGCATTATACTGGATTCATTGTTATCCCATGTTATGGAAAAAAGTTAGATGAATAATAGATCATTTTATTGAATATATAATATGTTAATTTCATTAAAATAATTCAAAAATAGTGATTAATTTGATTTATTTTGAAAAAAACATATTGTGCGCATTTCAACATTTTTTATAAAAAACATTTATTTTTACTTGAAATGATTTATATTTTTAATAATAATTAATTTAAAACAAATGAATATTTTTATATATTTTTAGACCATATAATTTCCATATTTCAGTTAATCCTGTTCACACCAAACTTTTGAATACCAATACTATAATATCTATATTTCAGTAAAATATATTTTAAGCCATTTATGCTCGATGTTGCGTGGCATATACACTATCAAACATATTAAATATTATGGTGTCACATTATATACATATATATATCGAAAGTAAAATTGTTAATATTTTTCATTTTTAGTAACTTTTTTATACAATTAAGGTTATTTTTTATTCATTTTCATTTATTTTTTTATGTGTGTGTTATTTATATAAATAATGTTAGGAATTTAATTATATTTAATATTTTTTTGTAATTTAATTAATATATTTTATTCATTATTGATAATCATTCATTAAATAATATTTATTCATTTATAATATTAATTAATTCCTAATATATTTGGAAATTTTTTATTTTTTAATATTTAATTATACATATTTATGTATTAAGATTTAATATCATTAATATGTTTTTAATTTATATAGTAATTTTTTATAAATTTATTTTTAAAATATTTTCGAATTAAAATAGTTATTATAGTTTATTAGTAATTAATTTGTTATTAATATTAGTAATATGAATTCATTCAATATTTTTATTCATTTTTTAACATTTATACTAATGATAGGTTATGTACTAATGAAAGTCTATTTTGTCAGTGCTAAATCATAAGTACCAATAAATATTACTTTTTTCATTAATTTCTATCATTGACAATAGATGAAAAGTTAGGATTTTTATTATTATAAAGGGAAGGTTTTACAAGACAAGGACGAAAAATATACTGTAGGCCTAGGGAGTTTCTCTTAATAGTGATATTATAGTACTTTGATAGAGAAACCATACGATAAATGTAACACCCCATGTAAATAAAGAATATGACATTTCATATTTATCCATATTTGTGAATAAAATATTTAAAAGACTTTAAAGGGAACGCTATGCTCGATGGCGTTCCCAACACGCAACAACGAGTTTCTTGGGAATCTTACGTTGCACTCTAATAATAAAATAATATTATTTTAAATGGTAGTTAACATGTAGCCGTTGTAATGGCGGGAATGGATAGAAATAACTAAAATATGATTATATATGTTTTTAAATGTTTTTACATTTATCCAATAAAGGATAGAGGCCTAAAATACAGAAAGAATTCAATTTTAGGCATATATGCCCTAGTTTTCACTAAAGGTTCACTTATCGCCTTTTGATGGCGAACCGTCATTAAATATAGTTTTGTTCACTCTTAAAAATTCTTTTGGACAAAATAAAACTCTTATTAAGAATCGGTACATAAAAATTTACTTTGTGTAAATTTTTGGTATCTTTCCGACAAAGTTCATTTTTTTTAATGACTAGTGTAAAATGTTGTATTTTTATTCAAAACCACTTTTTAATCTAATTTATTTATATTATTAGATTATATTTTGAATTGGTTTTAAAGTGAAATTAGAAAATATTTTTACCATTAAATCCAATAGTGGTCGTTGGAATTAATTTCACTTTGAAATCAGACTTAAACTAGTGTCAATCTTTTGATACTTATTGTTTTATAAAAACACGCTATTTGCTCTGACATCGGGAATTAATTATTAAATTAATTAATGTGACTAATATGTTTTGAATTTTTTAAAACGGACTTCATTTTTGAATTCGGAATATCAAATATAGCTTAGGGTGAAGTTTTGGTATTTTTCTGAAAAACTCCAATTTTTGATGAATAGTGAAACCACTAAGTGGTAATCAAGCAAACTGATTTTTCAGTTAAATGAAAGTTTACCACTAATGTGTATTGAATTTTGAAATTCCGACATACATGGTTGTCATTAGTATGTAAAATGTGGTTCAATGGGATGAAAATAATTTTTTGGTGAATAGTAACTTTTTTTCATTAATCGCGATTAGAAGTAATTAGTGTCATTTAAGGTAAAAATGATATTATAAGAATGTGAAAACACCATGAAACTTGTACTACACCTATTGGGTGAGTCATGGCCGACCACTACAAGCCATGGGCCAACTTGGGGACCCCATGGATCCACTTTAGTTGGAAAATGACAATAATATATTTTTATTTAATGTTAAAATTAAATTGACGCAAACATGAGTTGTTTTTCTAAAACAGTTTTTAAGTGGGGTTACACAAGTCCATATTCTGATTATAAATAGTAATTGGAAATCTAAAAAGATTTCCTACATCATAGTTATTGTTTTATAAGTTTTAGACATTAAATAAAATAAATTATTTATGACATAATAATGATGCAGCGATGACATCATTATTTGACGATTTAAATAAAATGGAAAGATAATGTAAAATCTATAAACTACACATGTCCAAAACATATCGGATGGGTGAATTTCGAACCCTTATCACCTTATCCACGAATTATATCAATGTGGGACCTTTTAAAACCGAATCACATTTCAAATAAAGTAATATTTCTTACTTTCCAAAAGTGCCCCTCCTCTCCTCTTATAAAAGGCTCCCACCTCTACCTCATTTAACACACTCCTAAAGCCTTTGGCTCGGCCAACCCCTGCCCATTTACTCTCTCCACATCCCTCTCCTCATCCTAGAGGACTCCCTTTGGGAAGAATCTTTTCAAAGTAAGCCTTTAGGCTCAAATCAAAAGGAGTTACACTTTTAATGGTAATTCATTCTCTCATGTTCATTTGTTTTATTTTGCTTCTCCAACCCCTAAACTCTTTTTATTTATTTCTTTTGTAACAACACCAGTATCTTCAATATACTAGGATGTTCTTATAATATTTATTCGAGCTACACTCTCACACAACTACATCAAATGGTTAAAGAACATACGATTTCCGTGGATGGCGAAATTGTGCCTCCCGAAACGATGATTGTTCAATACTCATTTAACACCTTCAAAGGTGGCCATTATGATGTCACTATTTTTATATATGATATATAATATGTTTATGTTTTACTTATGATTCTTTATTTTTCATTTGTGTCTTACCTTTATGGCTTCCATTATGGGTATACGCGATATCTTCATTTTAGGAACTGCGGACTACCGCCCCCTCAAAGTGATGTGATTCGTTAATGCCATACGTGGGACGTATAAAGGATGTATTTAATGTTATTATATATGATGTTATACTGGAATTATTATTTACCTCTATATCATTATTATTTCTTTTCATTAAAGTATGAGATAGAAATGAAAGTAGCGTTCATGCGTACGTACGGCTTACCGTCTCCATGAACGGTGCATTTCATTTCTTATCCCCAAATGTAATGTACTATTATAAGTACATATATATAATGGATATATATGATGTATGATACATCTAAATGATTAATATAATTATGGAATTAAAATATACATACCTCTCATATAGTTTTAATTCCATTAATACGACATAGAAATGAATGTAGCGTTCATGCGTACGTACGACTAACCGTCTCCATGAACGGTGCATTTCATTTCTTTCCTCTAAATGATTATGTGATTTTATAAATACATGTATATGCTGGATATATATGATATATATGATATCCAGATCAGGAATTTCATTTTTGGATATGAAGAACCTTTGACCACACGAACAACATGTAATTGTATGAAGTCCACTTTCGACTTAAGAACCAAATATCGACAAAACAAACATGATTAACTTAAATGATTAAATAATGTTTATAACATGGTAATAAGTGATATAAAAGGAATAATGAACCTTAAAAAGTTTCTTAAGGAAGTATAAATTAACTCAAGTTTATTATTCAGGAGATTAAATAATGATCGAGTCAAGTCGGGCCCGAGGTAAGGGATCCTACTCCTCTCTTTCTTTTTAAGTACACTCTTTTATGTCATTCCTTTTAAAGCTCATCTTTATTGTTATTGGGATGTTATTTTATATTAATATTACTGTAATTTTTATGTTCATGTGATGATAGACCCTATTTCCTCTCATCAATCCATTTTGGAAGTTTTAAGTGGCGTCGTTAGGCTGCCGAGTTTTCGTAAGTGATTTTTCATCTCACTTTTATTCTCGTGAGATTTATGCTACATTTGCCAAAATTTACATTGAGTGGTTTATGTACTTTCCACTATTACAATCCTATTTTAATATAATTCTATTTATGGGTATTTACATATTCATTGTATGAAACTTCTTCAATGGGGTGTACTTTTCAAAAGTTACCCAAGTCGGTAAGGGAACCTTTCACCCTCTTCTTTTTAAAAGACTTCTTTTGTTGGGTCATTTAATTTACATATTGTTATGTTGGGATATGTTCTCATATATCCTTATTGATGTATCTTTTATTTCCAAGTGATGAGATACACTTTTTATCTCTCATCAACTCATTTTGATGTGACGCCGTTATGCTGTCAAGGGAACTTCTTAACCTAATTTCGATTTCTTTGGGTTCAACATGTTGTTATTGAATATGTCATCCTTTGAATATGTGTGAATGAACTTTGATTATTTTACACTTAATATCCAATTATATTGGGTGTATTCATTTGTCACACATAATTATGTAATTGATTTATCCTTAAACTAAGGATATCGTCTTTGTAAGGGACTTCGTCTCAATCTCCTTTAATTGAGGCATATTTAGTTTTATACACAAACTTTCTTTTATACGGTGTATAAACACCTTTGACTTTTACTTTTATACAAAAGGAATCTTTTTCTACGAAGCGTTTTACAAAACGACAGAAAGGAATGTTTCTTTTAACGTACGCGGTGACAATGACCTTTTTCACCACCACGAGTATTATTTGGTCTTTGGCTTTCTCAACAAGACGTAATGTTTTTAGAATAAAATAAATACCATATACATTTTTTTTGTATTTTGGAATTGAAAATGGTTTTGAAAAAGGATTCTATTATGTCAATATATTTATGATATATTGTGATTGAAATGTGGAAATGTTATCATTCCTTTATATTGGTTTTATGTTTTATGATTTTATACTGGTACATGGACATTTTAACGGGTGGTTACGTTATAAACCATATGACGGGTGGTGCCGTGAATACCAGGACAGGTGGTAACGTTATAACCTCCAATGCATTGGGTATGGAAGTCAGCCGTATGGCTATTCCATTAAGTATGTATGGAAATTGGCCGTATGGCTATTCCATTAAGTGATATGTGTGGAAGTCGACCGTATGGTTATTCCACTTAAGTATGTTTATGTCCCAAGTTACCTTAATATATGTTATGTGTTCTTTATGTGGGTTTTATGGTAATACTTTGGTTACAAAAAGGTAAGTAATGATATTTTATTCAGTGAATAGTTTTTACTACTTCATAAAGGTGAAAAGTATTACCTTGATAAAGTATACATGGTTTACTATATGTTTTGATAAAATAACAGTTTTTATTCTTTGTGTATCCCTTACTGAGCTTCTTATGCTCATCCCAAGTTTTTGAAATGTTTTTCACAGGACATAGCGTGGAATAGGTTCAAGGATGGGATCAAGGGAAAGTCATGCTACCTAAAACTTGGAACTATACATGTTTCTTTTAAAGAGTTTTTATTTTATGGAAATTTAGTAGAAGAGTCTACTTTGTAATATTTTGAGATGTAATATTTATGTCCTAATTCTCTAAAAATCTAAACCTGAAAAGATCCTCAATGTGAATTATTCATTCAATTTTAAGTAAGGTTTAAGGCTGGGGCCTTATAGTTGGTATCAGAGGTTGGTTTAGATAACTTTAGAGGTTAGGGTATTCTTTAAGCATAAGTGACATTACCATAATGGTTAGGATTTCAGAAAGAGTCCTAGTTTTAGATAAAGTGAATGAGTAAGTGTATCTTAGTGTTTACCTTCCTCATTAGTACATGATGACTTTGTTGATATACTCACACTGACATTTCTATTTTTAGTGAATGGATGGATCTAGCAGGCACCAAAGAGACAACAGGTTTGAAGGAAACTGTGGTGGTTCTCTGATTAAGATACTAGATAAAATGGAGGATTCAATGAGGAAACTCATGGTTGTTCTAAACCAAATATCAAGGAGTCATGATCAACCACTTCAACCTTGGTGAGTTCTCTAATGCATCATGTACGAGATGGCCAACCCGATGTGGAAGTTCAGGTAATAATTATTAAGGTAACCATTAGGGTTTATATGATACTTAATTTTTAGGTAATTATGGGTTACTCTATGATATGATGTAAAATGAGAGGAATGAGATAAACTTGAGGTTAAAATATGTTATGATTATTCTTGAAGATTTTATCTCATTTTGGGGAATTTTTTAAGAATTATATAGTTTTGGAAAAAGGACAACACGTAGACCGTGTGACATCCCGTCGTGTCGGACAAAGCTGCGAGAATGGAACCCACAACCAATGTGCGAATGGTATTTATCGCCTACCACTGGACTACATGAAGTACCTGGTTAGTTTGACTGATTCATTCTAGTTATATTATTTTATGAATTAAGAGTAAATTGATTTTGGGTTATTTATGAAAATGATTAACCTATCATGGAGGATATGTGATTAGGTTAATTACTTTTCAAAACGAGACTTTAGGAGCAACTGATATTGTTTAGAGATAAATGTTACGATTTATCTTAGAAGACTATGCCACTAAATCCTTAAAATATTTGGGTTTCAATCTTATATTGGTTTACTTTGAAGAATTTTATGGACAAATTGATTATAGAATGGTCCTCGTTGAACTTTGGGTTTTGTTGGAAAAATTTTGGAGATTAAGAATAGATTTTCTTTTTATAAAGGGTTGTCCCTTTCTGGATTATCTGATCTTGTACTAGCCTTTTTGGTTTTGGTTTTAGTTAATGTCTAAAGACATGGGAAGTATATAGTTCTATTTTGTGGATTAGGTGATTCTCTAGAAGTTGATTATAGTACTCTTAATGTGAACAAGTCTTCCTAAATACTCGTCTTTTAGAGAAAATATGAGTTTGTGTAAGGAATCTAATAAAAGTTGAAAGTCAATATGATAAGTGATTATGTTTCCTTATGAATAAATTACTCAATAAAAAGTAACTTAAAACAAAAATGTTGACTATTAACTTTTCCTACTGGGGAATCGAATACCGTTTAACCCATCACATGTTTGTGATTTTCTCGTGGTTAACATTCTCCTAAACATGTTTTCTATCACTCTCCATCAGAACATGATCCTTTTTTTTCCTCCATGTCCATATTTTCATACTTGGAATCCTAGTATGGGTTAACTCGGGTGACCTTTGTGCTTATCTCTCTTTATTTTAAAGTGTTTGTTTTACCGACTTTTGATCCGATGTGGGACTTTCAAGGATGTTTCCAACCGCAATTTTAAAATTGCGAGGACGCAATTCCCAAAAGGGGGGAAGGTTGTAACACCCCAGGTAAATAAAGAATATGACATTTCATATTTATCTATATTTGTGAATAAAATATTTAAAAGACTTTAAAGGGGACTCTATGCTCGATGGCGTACCAAACACGCAACAACGAGTTTCTTGGGAATCTTACGTTGCACTATAATAATAAAATAATATTATTTTAAATGGTAGTTAACATGTAGCCGTTGTAATGGAGGGAATGGATAGAAATAACTAAAATATGATTATATATGTTTTTAATTTTTTTTACATTTATCCAATAAAGGATAGAGGCTTAAAATACGGAACGAATTCAATTTTAGGCATATATGCCCTAGTTTTCACTAAAGGTTCACTTATCGCCTTTTGATGGAGAACCGTCATTAAATATAGTTTTGTTAACTCTTAAACATTATTTTGGACCAAATAAAACTCTTATTAAGAATCGGGACATCAAAATTTACTTTGTGTAAATTTTTGGTATCTTTCCGATAAAGTTCATTTTTTTTAATGACTAGTGTAAAATGTTGTATTTTAATTCAAAACCTCTTTTTAATCTAATTTATTTATATGATTAGATTATATTTTTAACTGGTTTTAAAGTGAAATTAGAAAATATTTTTACCATTAAATCCAATAGTGGTCGTTGGAATTAATTTCACTTTGAAATCAGACTTAAACTAGTGTCAATCTTTTGATACTTATTGTTTTATAAAAACACGCTATTTGCTCTGACAGCGGGAATTAATTATTAAATTAATTAATGTGACTAATATGTTTTGAATTTTTTAAAACGGACTTCATTTTTGAATTCGGAATATCAAATATAGCTTAGGTTGAAGTTTTGGTATTTTTCTGAAAAACTCCAATTTTTGATGAATAGTGAAACCACTAAGTGGTAATCAAGCAAACTGATTTTTCAGTTAAATGAAAGTTTACCACTAATGTGTATTGAATTTTGAAATTCCGACATACATGGTTGTCATTATTATGTAAAATGTGGTTCGATGGGATGAAAATAATTTTTTTGGTGAATAGTAACTTTTTTTCATTAATCGCAATTGGAGGTAATTAGTGTCATTTAAGGTAAAAATGATATTATAAGAATGTGAAAACACCATGAAACTTATACTACACCTATTGGGTGAGTCATGGCCGACCAAGAAAATCCATGGGCCAACTTGGGGACCCCATGGAGCCACTTATTTGGAAAATGACAATAATATATTTTTATTTAATGTTAAAATTAAATTGACACAAACATGAGTTGTTTTACTAAAACAGTTTTTAACTGGGGTTACACAAGTCCAAATTTTGATTATAAATAGTCATTGGAAAGCTAAATCGATTTCCTACAACATAGTGATTGTTTTATAATTTTTAGACATTAAATAAAATAAATTATTTATGACATAATAATGATGCAACGATGACATCATTATTTGACGATTTAAATAAAATGGAAAGATAATGTAAATTCTATGAACTACACATGTCCAAAACTTATTGTATGGGTGGATTTCTAACCCTTATCACCTTATCCACGAATTATATCAATGTGGTACCTTTTAAAACCGAAACACATTTCCAAATAAAGTAATATTTCCTACTTTCCAAAAGTGCCCCTCCTCTCCTCTTATAAAAGGCCCCCAACTCTACCTCATTTCACACACTCCTCAAGCCTTTGGCTCGGCCAACCCCTGCCCATTTACTCTCTCCACATCCCTCTCCTCATCCTAGAGGATTCCCTTTGGGCAGAACCCTTCCAAAGGAAGCCATTAGGCTCAAATCAAAAGGAGTTACACTTTTAAAGGTAATTCATTCTCTCATGTTCATTTGTTTTATTTTGCTTCTCCAACCCCTAAACTCTTTTTATTTATTTCTTTTGTAACAACATAAGTATCTTAAATATACTAGGATGTTGTTATAATATTTATTCGAGCTACACTCTCACACAAATACATCAAATGGTTAAAGAACATACAGTTTCCTTGGATGGCGAAATTGTGCCTCCCAAAACGATGATTGTTCAATACTCATTAACACCTTCAAAGGTGGCCAGAATGATGTCACTATTTTTATATATGATATATAATATGTTTATGTTTTACTTATGCTTCTTTATTTTTCATTTGTGTCTTACCTTTATGGCTTCCATTATGGGTATACACGATATCTTCACTTTAGGAAGTGCGGACTACCGCCCCCTCAAAGTGATGTGATTCGTTAATGCCATACGTGGGACGTATAAAGGATGGATTTAATGTTATTAATAGATGTTATACTGGAATTATTATTTACCTCTATATCATTATTATTTCTTTCCATTAAAGTATGAGATAGAAATGAAAGTAGCGTTCATGCGTACGTATGGCTTACCGTCTCCATGAACGGTGCATTTCATTTCATATCCCCAAATGTAATGTACTATTATAAGTACATATATATAATGGATATATATGTAACACCCCGAGCTTCCACGATACGCTTCTCATTCAATAATGCAATAGCTTGCATTGTACGTGACATCGAGTTCTAAAACACCACGACTAATCAAAGTAGCCATTATGAATAGTAATAACCACTTTTTAAAATTATAGAAATTTTATATTTCAAAATGGACTTCATTTTTTTATTCGTAATATAGAAATTATCCAATGTTGAATTATTTGTAATTTTCTGAGAACTTCCAATTTTTTATGAATAGTGAAAATTACTTAAAAACAACTTTTTTAATAAAAATAATTTATAGTGATAAATTATACTATTTAGTGGTTTTAAAGTATAATTATAATATATTTTTACAATTTTATCCAATGTTGGTCGTTAGAATTAATTTAACATTGAAATTGGACATAAACAATTGCCAATCTTTTGATATAAATTGTTTCTTAAAAACACGCTATTTGTTGTGACAGCGGGAATTAATTATAAAATTAATTAATGCAACTTATATGTTTGGAATTTTGAAAAATAGAAATCATTTTTGAATTCAGAATATCAATTATAGCTTAGGGTGAAATTTTGGCATTGTTCTGAAAAACTTCAATTTTTGATGAATAGTGAAACCACTAAGTTGTAGTTAAATAACTGATTTTTCGTTTGAATGAAATATTACCACTTCTGTGATTTGGTTTTCAAAAATCCAACCTACATGGTTTTCATTAAGAAGTAAAATGTGGTTCAATGAGATTAAAATAATTTTTTGGTGAATAGTAACTTTTAAGTTCTTAATCGCGATTAGAGGTAATTAGTGTAGTTTAAGGTAAAAATAATGTTTTAATAATATGATATGAGCTTGACACTTGTCCTACTCCTATTGGATGAGTCATGTCCGACCAAGACAACTCATGGGTCAACATGGGGACCCCATGGAGCCACTTTGGTTGGAAAATGACATTAATATATATTTATTTAATGTTAAAATTAAATTGACACAAACATGAGTTATTTTACTAAAACAGTTTTTAAGTGGGGTTACACAAGTCCGAATTTTGACTATAAATATTCATTAGAAAGATAAAAATATTTCCAACATCATAGTATTTTTTTTATAATTTTTAGACATTAAATAAATTAAATTATTTATGAAATTATTATGATGCAGTGATAACCTCATTATTTAACGATTTTAAATAAAATGAGAAGATAATGAAAAATCCATGGATTACACTTGTCCAAAGCCTATTGGATGAAGATATTTTGAAACCTTATCACCTTAGACTCGAATTATATAAGTGTGGGACCTTTAGAATCCGAAAAGCATTGTGAAATAATGTAACATTTCAATCTTTCCAAAAGTGCCCCTCCTCTCCACTTATAAAAGGCCCCCACCTCTCCCACCTCATTTACACTTTCAAGCCATTTGGCTCGGACAACCTATTCCCAAATACTCTCCCAACTTCCCCCTCTTACTCCTAGAAGCCTCACTTTGGGCAGAACTCTTCTCAAGGAAGTCTTTGGCTCAAATCAAAAAGAGTTACCCAATTTTGAGGTAATGTATTCTCTAATGTTGTTTTGTTTTATTTTTCTTCTCCAACCCCCTAAACTCTTTTTATTCATTTCTTTTGTAACAACACCAGTATCCTAAATATACTAGAATGTTTTTATAAGAAGGATTCTAGCTACACTTACACACACCTACATCTAATGGTTAAAGAACATACGGTTTCTGTGGATGGCGAATTTCTGCCTCACGAAACGATGATTGTTCAACACTCATATAACACCTTCAAAGGTGGCCATTAAGATGTCACTATTTTTATATATGATATATAATATGTTTATGTTTTAATTATGATTCTGTATTTCTAATTTATGGCATACTTTATGATTTCCATTATGGGTAAAACGCGATAATTTAATTTTAGGAAGTGCGGACTACCGCCCCCTCATAGTGATTTGAATCGTTAATGCCATATGTGGGATGTATAAAAGATGGAGTAAATGGTATTATACACTATATTATACTGGAATTATATTATACATTTATATCATTATGATTTAGTTCCATTAAATATTAAATTGAAAAGAAAGTAGTGTTTATGCGTACGTACGGCTTACCGTCTCCATGAACGGTGCATTTCATTTCTTACCTCTAAATGTTACGTAATATTATAAATGAATGTATATACTGGATATATAAGATATATATGACATCTAAATCATGAATATAATTCTGGATATAATGGATATTCTACCACATGAACAACATGTAATTATAAGAAGTTTATTGTTGACTCAAGTACCAAAGATCGACAAAACGACCGTTATTAACTTAAATAATTACATAATGTTCATAACATTGTAATAAGGGATATAAAAGGAATAATGAACATGAAAAAGGTTCTTAAGTAAATATGAATTAACTCTATTTTATTATTCAGGAGGTTAAAGAACGGTCGAGTCAGGAAAGGACGCAAGGTAAGGGTTATTTCACAATCTCTTCATTATCCGAGGTTGTTTATACGTAATAATCTAATGGGATCTCTTTATCATCCACATCCATGGTTTTTAAAAATGTATTTCAAAACATTTTTATTATTTACAAGAACATGGGTTAAAGTCATTTATACCCTTTTTGAATTTTTATAAGAGGAAACTTTCCGTCGTTTTAAAAACAAGGTCCTTTTTAACCTTTTCGACAGAATTAAGGTAAGAATGTTTTTTTAACTTATACGGCGGGTGCTGTTATTTTCCGCCGTTAAAAAATCTTCAAAGCTTTCCTTACAAGCTTATAAGAATATTTTCAAGAAAATGTTTTGATTTATATGGCTCTTAAATGATTTCAAAAATAGAAAGAGATATTTCTCTAAAAAGTGTATTGATTTCATCTATGTCAACATCCTTTGATGGATTTTACGCTTATTTGAAGTTGATTTATTATAATACAAAACTTATATATTGTATTTAAGGTTTTGTGATATGTTTAACTGTGGATGTGCTATTTTTATACCATTCATAGTTTATGGTGAAATTATTGACATTTCGTATGCTAGTTTTAATATGAATGTTTATGTTATGTTTAAACCTTTTCATATGGGAATGCATTGGACTTAATATGTGACGGGTGGAGCCCGCTATAGCTCCTCGATGCATCGGAAGGTCTCATGAGACAAACTAGTGTCTTGGCACGAGGCCTTGACAAAATCTTATTTGTGGTCTTGGCACGAGGCCTTGGCTACGTGGTTATGATAGTCTGCCATTATGCATTCCATAATTATGAAAGTGGTTATTGATATTGCATGTGATTATTCGACCAGTAGAATATCCATGTGAATAAGTAATTGGAATTATCTCATTTTACTTTTGCCATATTATGGTGAAGTTCATGTTTAAAAGGATTTTGTTTTAGTTATACATTGCCTTAAATGTTAATGTTTATTTATGAAAGCTTCCGCAATATTGTTATCCTTACTGAGCATCTGAGCTCACCCCTTTCAATGTTTTAATATTTTTCAGGATGTGAAGAAGTATTTTATGAATGACCTACAGGGATAGTCCGAAGAGGATAGAAGTGTAGACTATGGAGACTATGTTATTATAGTTTTTCACTTTGTGATGTAATGTAACATTTATGAATGTATCTAGTGTTTCCAAGGATACTAAACTAATCGGTCTTTTGAGACTTGATCTTTTGTGATCATGCCAATGTTACGAAGTAATGCACCGGCTCTGGGTAGCTGGGGTTGGGGCTTTACAGTTGGTATCAGAGGCAGTTTAGTACTAACCTTGGAAGCTAGATTTAGATAAACTCTGATTAGAGCACATAACCCGAAGATAGACTTTGAGGATTAGTATAGAAGAACTTCCTAGAATTTTGGTATTATAGAGATGTTATTAGTTTTCCGAGCAATACATCCCTGTCTGGATACGAGCAGGTAGAGGCAGCTCTGGCACAGATGTACCTAGGGGTAAAACTCTAAAACACCACTTTGAGCTAGACTCGAACGGGAACTGGTGCACGACAACGGGCCTTTCTGCACTCTTGGTTACGACACTCCCAGGGGATATGCTTAGGATAATTATCATTTTATTTACAAACCACTATGAAGGGTTATGAGTATATACTTCCTCAAAGAAAAAATTTCTTTTTATGATTATGGATTATATCCATAAATAGTTCAATTTATGTAAAGTGTTTAACAAGTATGGAATTATGTATTTTGATTCATAAACTAATCTAGTTTATGCCATTGTTTAGAAATGGCACCTAGTGGAAGGAATGGAAACCGTATCAATGCACGAACTCTGTATAGGGATTGCCCTCCTGCTCAAGATAATTATTGTGGATCTGGAGATACAACTGGTGCTGATCAACTTATTACCATACTGGGACAACTCACTCAGGTTATGAATAATAACCTTACTCGTATGGAGCACCCTGATCCGCAACGTGGAGGATCAATGCTAGACCGTTTCATGAGGCAACAACCACCAACCTTCAATGGGAGTACAAATCCTATAGTATCTGAGCAATGGATAAATTCCTTAGAGAAAATATTCCATGCCTTGGGGAGTAGTGAAAGGGAGAAGGTTGTCATGGCAGTTTACCGCCTCACTGGAGATTCCGATCAATGGTGGTCATTGATTCAAAATACAAAGGAAGATGAAGAATTATCATGTATGGAATGGAGAGAGTTCAAAGATCTTTTCTTAGAAAAATACTTTCCTCATGACCATCGAGCAGATATGGAAAGACAATTTCTGAGTCTGAGGCAGAAGGAGGATGAGAATGTCGCAAAATATGAGGCTAACTTTACAAGGTTAGCGAGGCATGCTGCCGATTATATACGTAACCCAAGGAGTAAGATTGATCGTTTCTTTGATGGGTTAAAACCATTTCTCCGTCGAGCTTTAGTATCAAAATCCTTCTCATCATAAGAAGATATTGTCTTGTGTGCTATCAAGACAGAAAAGGAATTCTCTAAGTCTTATGACAACAAAGTAAAGAAAGATAAGAAGAGAACGGTGGAACAACAGACAGATAAAGGAAAAAGGGAAAGAAGGATTTTCCATTATGTGATAATTGTGGGAAGAATCACCCTGGTACATGCCTAAAAGGAATGGGAGTTTGTTATAAATGTGGAGAAAAGGGTCACCAGGCTCGTGATTGAAAGGGAAAGAAAGAGTCTGTCAAAGTTGAATGCTACAATTGTAGAGAAATGGGTCATTATGAAAATGAATGCCCTAAGCGTGAGGGAAACATACCTCAGAAAAGGCCAAGGGATCAAGGACAATCTTATGCTGTTACTACAGTTGAAGCAGAATAACTAATGTATTGGTGCTTTTGGACTCATGGATTATGTTTTGGTTATTAGAATAATGTGATATATATATATAAAGATTGTACTGTAGTACTTGTTGATTTCAGTAAGGTTTTAATATGATGAAGTTAATTATATTTTTAGTATGTCACAATAATAGAAACTTTACTTTGTTTGGGGAATCTGATAAATTGATTTTGGAATTAAGAGACCTTTTAGAGAAAGTCTGGACAGAGGTATTTTGGATAACTATAAAGGTTGGAGTGGATTAAGTTGATCTTTTGATAGTATTGTTTAAGATTAAAAAATTTATGAATATTATTTTTGGAATATTATGATACTATAGTTTTAGGAAAAGGACAACCTGCAGGGTGGGGCATAACCTGTCGCGTCGAACAAAGCTGCAGGAATCGAACCCACAACCATAGTGCGACAAGCCTTTATTTCCTACCACTAGCCTACAGGAAGTCCCTGGTTATTACAAAATAATTTTACTAATCTAAATGGTATGTGTTAACATTTGGAACCTTATAAAATTAGGATAAGTATAATAATTTTGAGTTCTATTATCTTTTTGAGTGAAAGATGAGTTGAAGGTTGAAACTCTAATTGTCAAGCATAAATATATATATACCTATCTCTTATTCAATGGATAAATTAATTCTTAAACTTTATTAAAGGGATATTAAAACAAAAAAAATGTGTTATCCTAATACTTTATGTCTTGTTGAACTGATGATATTTTAAATCAACATAGATTGAAGGCTTTGAGGCCCTCAATTTGAAAGTTGATTGTGATTGATGACCTCAATCACTCCCTGCAAATATTTACGTTTTTCCTCCAATTATATGTCTCTAATTTCCACCAATGTTCTCCTAATCGAGATCATAATTGGGTGGTGACTTTTTCATTTCCCTTTCCCTCTTATTAAGGCTAAATTTTATTAATCTTATTTCTGATGTGGGTTTTCCTCAAAGGTATTTTCTCTTTTCAACCTTTTATTTTCAAAGAATAATTTCAAATTGCGAGGACGCAATTTATTGAAGGAGTGGATAATGTAACACCCCGAGCTTCCACGATACGCTTCTCATTCAATAATGCAATAGCTTGCATTGTACGCGACTTCGAGTTCTAAAACACCGCGACTAATCAATGTAGCCGTTATGAATAGTAATAACCACTTTTTAAAATTATATAAATTTTATATTTCAAAATGGACTTCATTTTTGTATTCGTAATATCGAAATTATCCAAAGTTGAATTTTTTGTAATTTTCTGAGAACTTCCAATTTTTTATGAATAGTGAAAATTACTTAAAAACAACTTTTTTAAGAAAAATAATTTATAGTGATAAATTATACTATTTAGTGGTTTTAAAGTATAATTATAATATATTTTTACAATTTTATCCAATGGTGGTCATTAGAATTAATTTAACATTGAAATTGGACATAAACAATTGCCAATCTTTTGATATAAATTGTTTCTTAAAAACACGCTATTTGTTGTGACAGCGGGAATTAATTATAAAATTAATTAATGCAACTTATATGTTTGGAATTTTGTAAAATAGACATCATTTTTGAATTCGGGATATCAATTATAGCTTAGGGTGAAATTTTGGCATTGTTCTGAAAAACATCAATTTTTGATGAATAGTGAAACCACTAAGTGGTAGTTAAATAACTGATTTTTCGTTTAAATGAAATATTACCACTTCTGTGATTTGATTTTCAAAAATCTGACATACATGGTTGTCATTAAGAATTAAAATGTGGTTCAATGAGATTAAAATAATTTTTTGGTGAATAGTAACTTTTAAGTTCTTAATCGCGATTAGAGGTAATTAGTGTAGTTTAAGGTAAAAATAATGTTTTAATAATATGATATGAGCTTGAAACTTGTACTACTCTTATTGGATGAGTCATGGCCGAAAAATACAACTCATGGGTCAACATGGGGACCCCATGGAGCAACTTTGGTTGGAAAATGACATTAATATATATTTATTTAATGTTAAAATTAAATTGACACAAACATGAGTTATTTTACTAAAACTGTTTTTAAGTGGGGTTACATAAGTCCATATTTTGACTATAAATATTCATTAGAAAGCTAAAACTATTTCCAACATCATAGTATTTTTTTTATAATTTGTAGACATTAAATAAATTAAATTATTTATGACATCATTATGATGCAGTGATGACCTCATTATTTAACGATTTTAAATAAAATGAGAAGATAATGCAAAATCCAAGGCATACACTTGTCCAAAGCCTATTGGATGAGGAGATTTCGGAACCTTATCACCTTATCCTCGAATTATATAAGTGTGGGACCTTTAGAATCCGAAATGAATTGTAAAATAATGTAACATTTCAATCTTTCCAAAAGTGCCCCTCCTCTCAACTTATAAAAGGCCCCCACCTCTCCCACCTCATTTACACTTTCAATCCATTTGGCTCGGCCAACCTCTGCCCAAATACTCTCCCAACTTCCCCCTCTTACTCCTAGAATCCTCACTTTGGGCAGAACTCTTCTCGAGGAAGCCTTTGGCTCAAATCAAAAAGAGTTACCCGATTTTGAGGTAATGTCTTCACTAATGTTGTTTTGTTTTATTTTTTTTCTCCAACCCCCTAAACTCTTTTTATTCATTTCTTTTGTAACAAAACCAGTATCCTCAATATACTAGGATGTTTTTATAAGAAGTATTCTAGCTACACTTACACACACCTACATCTAATGGTTAAAGAACATACGGTTTCTGTGGATGGCGAATTTCTGCCTCACGAAACGATGATTGTTCAACACTCATATAACACCTTCAAAGGTGTCCATTAAGATGTCACTATTTTTATATATGATATATAATATGTTTATGTTTTACTTATGCTTCTGTATTTTTCATTTATGGCATACTTTATGATTTCCATTATGGGTAAAACGCGATAATTTCATTTTAGGAAGTGCGGACTACCGTCCCCTCAAAGTGATTTGAATCGTTAATGCCATATGTGGGATGTATAAAGTATGGAGTAAATGGTATTATACACTATATTATACTGGAATTATATTATACATTTATATCATTATGATTTAGTTCCATTAAATATGAAATTGAAAAGAAAGTAGCATTCATGCGTACGTACGGCTTACCGTCTCCATGAACGGTGCATTTCATTTCTTACCTCTAAATGTTACTTAATATTATAAATGAATGTATATACTGGATATATAAGATATATATGACATCTAAATCATGAATATAATTCTAGATATAATGGATATTCTACCACATGAACAACTTGTAATTATAAGAAGTTTATTGTTAACTCAAGTACCAAAGATCGACAAAACGACCGTTATTAACTTAAATAATTACATAATGTTCATAACATTGTAATAATGGATATAAAAGGAATAATGAACATGAAAAAGGTTCTTAAGTAAATAGGAATTAACTCTATTTTATTATTAAGGAGGTTAAAGAACGGTCGAGTCAGGAAAGGATGCAAGGTAAGGGTTATTTCACAATCTCTTCATTATCCGAGGTTGTTTATACGTAATAATCTACTGGGATCTCTTTATCATCCACATCCATGTTTCTTCAAAATGTATTTCAAATTTTTTTTATTATTTACAAGAATATGGGTTAAAGTAATTTATACCCTTTTTGACTTTTTATAAGAGGAATCTTTCCATCGTTTTCAAAACAAGGTCCTTTTTAACCTTTTCGACAGAATTAAGGTAAGAATGTTTTTTTTAACTTATACGGCGGGTGCGGTTATTTTCTTTCATTATAAAATCTTCAAATCTTTCCTTAAAAGATTATAAGAATATTTTCAAGAAAATGTTTTGTTTTATATGGCTCTTAAATGATTTCAAAAATAGAAAGAGATATTTCTCTAAAAAGTGTTTTGATTTCATCAATGTCAACATCCTTTGATGAATTTTACGCTTATTTGAAGTTGATTTATTATAATACAAAACTTATATATTGTATTGAAGGTTTTGTGATATGTTTGACTGTGGATGTGCTATTTTTATACCATTCATAGTTTATGGTGAAATTATTGACATTTCGTATGCTAGTTTTAATACGAATGTTTATGTTATGTTTAAACCTTTTCATATGGGAATGCATTGGACTTAATATGTGACGGGTGGAGCCCGCTATAGCTCCTCGATGCATCGGCAGGTCTCATGAGACAAACTAGTGTCTTGGCACGAGGCCTTGACAAAATCTTATTTGTGGTCTTGGCACGAGGCCTTGGCTACGTGGTTATGATAGTATGGCATTATGCATTCCATCATTATGAAAGTGGTTATTGATATTGCATGTGATTATTCGACCAGTAGAATATCCATGTGAATAAGTAATTGGCATTATCTCATTTTACTTTTTCCATATTATGTTGAAGTTCATCTTTAAAAGGCTTTTGTTTTAGTTATACATTGCCTTAAATGTTAATGTTTATTTATGAAAGCTTCCACAATATTGTTATCCTTACTGAGCATCTGAGCTCACCCCTTTCAATGTTTTAATATTTTCCAGGATGTGAAAAGTATTTTTTGAATGACCTACAGGGATAGTCCGAAGAGGATATAAGTGTAGACTATAGAGACTATGTTATTATAGTTTTTCACTTTGTGATGTAATGTAACATTTATAAATGTATCTAGTGTTTCCAAGGCTACTAAACTAATCGGTCTTTCGAGATTTGATCTTTTGTGATCATGCCAATGTTACGAAGTAATGCACCGACTCTGGGTAGCTGGGGTCGGGGAGTTACAATATATGATGTATGATAACTCTAAAAGATTAATATAATTCTAGAATTAAAATATACATACCTCTCATATAGTTTTAATTCCATTAATACGACATAGAAATGAAAGTAGCGTTCATGCGTACGTACGGCTTACCGTCTCCATGAACGGTGCATTTCATTTCTTTCCTCTAAATGATTATGTGATTTTATAAATACATGTATATGCTGGATGTATATGATATATATGATATCCAAATCAGGAATTTCATTTTTGGATATGAAGAACCTTTGACCACACGAACAACATGTAATTGTAAGAAGTCCACTTTCGACTTAAGAACCAAATATCGACAAAACAAACATGATTAACTTAAATGATTAAATAATGTTTATAACATGGTAATAAGTGATATAAAAGGAATAATGAACCTCAAAAAGGTTCTTAAGGAATTATAAATTAACTCAAGTTTATTATTCAGGAGATTAATGAACGATCGAGTCAAGTCGGACCCGAGGTAAGGGATCCTACTCCTCTCTTTCTTTTTAAGTACACTCTTTTATGTCATTCCTTTTAAAGCTCATATTTATTGTTATTGGTATGTTATTTTATATTAATATTACTGTAATTTTTATGTTCATGTGATGAGAGACCCTATTTCCTCTCATCAATCCATTTTGGAAGTTTTAAGTGGCGCCGTTAGGCTGCCGAGTTTTCGTAAGAGATTTTTCATCACACTTTTATTCCCGTGAGATTTATGCTACATTTGCCACAATTTCCATTGAGTGGTTTATGTACTGTCCACTTATACAATCCTATTGTAATATAATTCTATTTATGGGTATTTACATATTGATTGTATGACACTTCTTTAATGGGGTGTACTTTTCAGAAGTTACCCAAGTCAGTAAGGGAACCTTTCACCCTCTTCTTTTTAAAAGACTTCTTTTGTTGGGTCATTTAATTTACATATTGTTATGTTGGGATATGTTCTCATATATCCTTATTGATGTAACTTTTATGTCCAAGTGATGAGATACACTTTTTATCTCTCATCAACTCATTTTGATGTGACGTCGTTAGGCTGTTAAGGGAACTTCTTAACCTAATTTCGATTTCTTTGGGTTCAACATGTAGTTATTGAATATGTCATCCTTTGAATATGTGTGAATGAGCTTTGATTATTTTACACTTAATATCCAATTATATTGGGCGTATTCATTTGTCACACATAATTATGTAATTGATTTATCCTTAAACCAAGGATATCGTCTTTGTAAGGGACTTCGTCTCAATCTCCTTTCATTGAGGAATATTTCGTTTTATACACAAACATTCTTTTATACGGTGTATAAAAACCTTTGACTTTTACTTTTATATAAAAGGAATCTTTTTCTACGAAGCGTTTTACAAAACGACAAAAATGAATGTTTCTTTTAATGTACGCGGTGACAATGACCTTTTTCACCACCGCGAGTATTATTTGGTCTTTGGCTTTCTCAAAAAGCCGTAATGTTTTTAGAATAAAATAAATACCATATACTTTTTTTTGTATTTTGGTATTGAAAATGGTTTTGAAAAAGGATTCTATTATGTCAATATATTTATGATATATTGTGATTGAAATGTGGAAATGTTATCATTACTTTATATTGGTTTTATGTTTTATGATTTTATACTGGTACATGGACATTTTAACGGGTGGTTACATTATAAACCATATGACGGGTGGTGCCGTGAATACCAGGACGGGTGGTTACGTTATAACTTCCAATGCATTGGGTATGGAAGTCAGTCGTATGGCTATTCCATTAAGTATGTATGGAAATTGGCCATATGGCTATTCCATTAAGTGATATGTGTGGAAGTCGACCGTATGGTTATTCCACATAAGTATGTTTATGTCCCAAGTTACCTTTATATATGTTATGTGTTCTTTATATGGGTTTTATGGTAATACTTTGGTTACAAAAAGGTAAGTAATGATATTTTATTCAGTGAAGAGTTTTTACTACTTCATAAAGGTGAAAAGTATTACCTTGATAAAGTATACATGGTTTACTATTTGTTTTGATAAACTAACAGTTTTTATTCTTTGTGTATCCCTTACTGAGCTTCTTATGCTCATCCCAAGTTTTTGAAATGTTTTTCATAGGACATAGCGTGGAATAGGGTCAAGGATGGGATCAAGGGAAAGTCATGCTACCTAAAACATGGAACTATACATGTTTCTTTTAAAGAGTTTTTATTTTATGGAAATTTAGTAGAAGAGACTACTTTGTAATCTTTTGAGATGTAATAGTTATGTCCTAATTCTCTAAAACTCTAAACCTGAAAAGATCCTAAATGTGAATTATTCATTTAATTCAATTTTAAGTAAGGTTTAAGGATGGGGCCTTATAATAAAATAATTTGAAGGTGTCATCATGGCTAGATTTACTAGCTAATGAATCTGCCAAAAATATTCCTTCTCTCAATGTGTTCCCAATAATTTATCCATGATCCAAAAATCCCATCCCATTGTTAATGAGATATGGAAACACCCCATGGGAACTATATCCTTGCTTGAATCATCCCAAAAAGAACTTGGGAATCAAATTCCACATCCGTCAGCCTGAAGTTATATAATTTTCATAATTGGAGGCCATTGAACAAAACACGTACCTCCACTCCAAGAGAAGATCCTTTTCCATACTATGTGATAAAACCCAAAAGTAACCGAGCCTCTAAAATCCCCCACTAACCCTCCACCTATCATGTACCTTTCTATACATGACCCATCCACTTTACGTTTTGGCCTAGTAACTTGGGGTTCTAGGATACACATTCCCATTGTTGCTTCATAAGTTGATTTCTTCTAAACAAATCATGATTGGAATGAGTTTCCATGGAGATTTGATTTTGTTCCCCGGAGTGTGTACTCCCCCTAACTCAGCCACCACATTTCTTTTTGCCCCAAAATAATGGGATGGGGAAAACGTCCCTATCTTTCATTATTTCATGCCACCCAAATGAACCAATACAAAACAGATAAGACAATGCTATTCACCTTCACATCCTCATAACATGGTTTAGTCCCCTTGAACTAGTTAGATAAAAAATAATCCACAGATTCCCCTCCTCTAGTCACTCCCATTTATATTTCCATAAGAATCCATATTCGGGTTGCAATATCACTTTTGAAGAAGAGATGCTAGAATGATTCCTGACATTGTGTTGTGCAATACCAACATATAGGGTCAAGTGAAATACCATTTTTTAATGTTATACTCCATTGGGAGGGTATTATTCCATTAACACCATATAATAAAACACATCATTAACATAATCTGTTTTCACCAATGAGTTTCTAACCATTAATTAATTCTAGATCACAAATGCAGGCATTCTTATAGGACATTGTCGTTGAAATTCCCTGATTCTGAAAGTGATAGAACATATATATATATATATATATATATGTGGAACATTAGAGAACATAATTATATAAAACACATCTTTTTGAGGATGATCACGCATTATTTTAATATGAATACAGTAAATAGGGGATTCTCGTAATGTTATATATTGAGTTGGGCTTCTTGGGATGAATAGAGGGATACTATTCCAATTATCTCTTCAATAGCTAATCTCATCACCCCCAACACCCAACCGACATTTTCATCAACAATCTCAGGAAGTTCGATCTTGAGTATTTATAGCTTCAATGGATTCCCCGTGATAGTTGATTAATCATTCCATCTATCTCTGTATATATGGTTCATGAATATCCCCCAAAGAGATTTATATTCAATGATTTACTAGGAAAGCATAACTTTCATGGACTGCATAGTTAATGATAAGCCATGTAGCTCAACTCCCTGTACATTTAATGGTCTTACCAATATCTTCCAGAGCGCCCTATGACATCTACTGGTATCATTATCATCCGAACTAAACATTGATAAGATCTTTTCTATTCATCCCATGGTACATTTTGGATCTATGATGACTGAGTGAACATGCATAATTATGAAGGATAACACACTATTTATCTTCATGATTCTTCCACTAAAGGACAATAAAACATTATTCCATTTGTAAATATAACTTATATTTTTGTACTGCATATATTCAGATAAAACTCTTCTACATTATACAATTAGATATTGGAACCCCTATTTAAATCAAAGGGGACGTCCTCCCATGCATACCCAATTTATGTAGAATGTACCTCGCATGATGAGGGACACACATATTGAAGATATAAAAATTACAATTTTCTATTTCTTTCACTTACCACATTGTTTTCTATAATCAGTCATCATTTTCATCAATCCATTTATACATCTCATTGTACTATTATCAAAAAAGTACCTATCATCAGTAGACATCAAGTGGGAAATTATAGTATCACCCTCACTAATCTTTTAGTGTATAATTATTCCCTCGTATAAATAATGATTCATATTCCATGATAGTGCACCCTAATCCATGATAAATAGGTTTGGGGATGTTGGATCATCCTGTTGCAATCCGAGATCCATTTTGAAGAAGCCGAAA
Source organism: Viscum album (assembly GCA_963277665.1). Lineage (NCBI taxonomy): Eukaryota > Viridiplantae > Streptophyta > Magnoliopsida > Santalales > Viscaceae > Viscum > Viscum album. The sequence continues at coordinate 1,839,896,990 of OY728132.1, read as the reverse complement.
ACATTTCCCAGGAAAGAGATGGACAACCATATAGAAGCAAAACACCAAAAAGCCAAGTCACACACCCATACCATAAAACCCAAGATCCTCATAATTTTAAAATTTTACCCCCACCCAAGACTATAATATTTCATGTCCATATACACTTGGATTATGATGTGTGATCCTAGAGACTTTTTATTGATATCCTAAACTATTTCATGAGCAATCCCCACCTCACTTTGAATGCCCCTACCTTGTATAAACCCATTTTGTTCCTCAGAAAAAAATCTTAAAACAATTATTTTATGTCTCTTATTCACAATATAGGAAATAATTTTATACTCAATATTGGATAAGAAAATGGTTTCATATTGGATGATTGATTAAGGATTCATAACTTTAGGAACAAGGACAAGTTTGTAGGCACTGTATTCCCTCAAAAGTAACCCCATTTGTAGATATCACACACTTTTTCACTCTCCACAGAACCAATTTCATCCTAGGTATCCATAAAAATTTATCTAGGGAATCCACTCGGTCCATGATCACTATCTTCTTTAAAGATGTTCACTAATTCCATGATTTCATCCTAAGATGTATTTTTCAAGGATTTTTTATTTTCAATATAAATAATCAATCTACGAATAAAATGCAAAAACCTTTCATTATCCTCACAAATATCGAGCCTCTGCTAAGAACTAGAATGGTCTACTAGAAGGTTCTTGAATAATTCTATGGCCAAAGTCATAGCAGTAAACACAACATTAAAAAGGATTCAAATTTTAATATAATACTTAGTGTCCTTTATAATCACTTTTCCTTAATAAATTTTTGAGAATGAGAAATTTTTATAACTTTCTAATTAAACTAGATATCACTTTTTTTATTACTATTATCCATTCTAGCTCCAAAAAGTTGTCAGCAAGAAAATTTTGTTTGTCACTGAGAGAAGAAACAACATCATCCTCTCATGACTATTTGAGTCTATGTAAAATCCTTTCAATATATAATATATTTTTCTCCATGATGGTTTCACTATGCCTCATGAATCTATTCCATTATAGAATATCGTTCCTCAGCCTCTAAATTCTCTTCATTATGCTTTACTAGTGGCTCACATCAACCGATATAACCAATAGTCTCTGCCATTTTGAATGAAACCTACAATATTTAACCATCTTATTAATTATATAAAACACTCTAGTTCACTTAGCTCACTTTTTGTTTTTATAATGTAATTAGAGTGATATAATAGAGTTTTAGGTAGGTTAGATACATACATCTGGGGATAAGATTCCAAGAACACGGTATTTTCCAAGCACCAATAATTTCTACTCCAAAACCTCATACTGCCATTCTTATTGTTACAGCTATTGAATCAACCACCTGTAAGACCCATAAAAAAAACCATTGGAGGACAAACAATATTTTATGTCCTATATAGAGATATTAGAATAATTCAAACCATATTTCTTCTCTTGAGAATCCAAAATTGTATTGAAATCACCTTCAAAAAAACAAGCCATGTTCCTAGGAAGGAAGTTAAATACATTCAAACAAAACATCCATCTATAAATAGATTCTCAGCTGGCCTACATAATGTGCAAAAAAATTACAAACCTCCCACATTCACTTTAATTGAAAAAAATGATTTGGTAACGAACAGACCCATTCCTCCTCAAGAATATTCTTTTGAAAACCCATATACACTGATTAAATGGTTTGGAATATAATGAATAATATAACCTCTTACATTTAATAAATCTGTTAATACGATATACTGATTTTTTAGGTTACATGATAATATGAAATAATGCCTATAAATGACTTGATTAGTTTTAAATGTATAAATTTTTTGGCTTCACAACCAGCCCCCTCACATTACAAACCATTAAGTAAATTTTTTAGGATAGATAGAGGAGGGATTATAGCCCAAAGAAGAACTCATCATCATATTTGACATAACTAGAACCACTATTTCATAATAATAGTTAGAGAGGGTTATAGAGATAGTAATAGAACCATGACTCCTAGAGGGTGTACACTTAGAATTTTCTTCTTTCGGATGGAGAAACACCCGCACATCCTCATCAGATCCCAACAACCCTAAAACATAAAAAGTGTTAGGCCAGATCACTGATACATTATGAGCCTCCTCATAAAGACTATTAAAAACCATCTTATCCATGAAATTTCTTACTAGATATTCTATAAAATAAGAATCCTTAAAAACCTTGTCATCATCCAAGGTTTTCACATTTGATGGAATCGATCGTTTAGGAGATCCTATACTTGATTCCAAAATAATAACCTACTTCCATGAGCTCGAGGATGTGTGGATATTTTTTCCTAGTGTAAACGAACATGTGGTAGAGTAACTGAGTGAAAAATAATATATGACCCCTCGACATACAGTGATAGGGTCCGAGAGATATATAGGGAAAAAGATTGTTCCATCCAATGATTTTGTGTCGTATCCTTCAAAAACTATAAAACCTCCATGATAAAATTAATACAAAATTTAATAATTTTAGGCATGTTTGAAAATTCAAAATCCACTAATTATTGATGATTACACCCTAGTATCCTTGATCCTCTTTTACCCTTAATGTTACACATACCGTATGACAACCTTGTCGTAGAGTAAATAAAGATAGAAAAACTACAATACCAAGAGATAATCCCTTCCTGTAGATGCCAAAAAGTGGACACCGATAGGAACCCCTTATAATGAAGATTATGGGACACTTGAATGCTTCAAAAATATACCATGATTCCACATCCACCTACATAAGTAAAAGGGATTTCCATTGCAATTTCACTAACTGCAGAATGGAGGAACTACCTAATAGAGCACCCTTTTCCACTAGGAAACACTATGCCACCACTAGTAAGAAAAAAAGATATAAAATTCATGCCCAAAACCATTACAATGTAGATTCTTGGATATGTTGCTGATTTTAAACATCTGGTTTTGTCATCAAGTAATAAAAATCTTCAATGAAAATTAACCATATATTGCAATAAAGATTAAGTCTGAAACAGATGGGTAATCAAAGAAGCATTAACCAAATCACATGTATAATTGATTGAATTCCTCCTTGATTTTCCATAGACCAAATAGATAATTATATGGTCCAAGAACCATATCTCCTCCCCTCCCTATACCATGCTTTTACAATTTCCTCTGAGTAGAATAAGTAATCTTAGAAAGGGAATCCATAAATAATTGAAACCACTGCATGATGTTTGAGACTCCAAGAAGCCACACAAGACTTAAATTAAAACAGATATGGGTTCTCATGGCTAAATGAATCCACCAATGTGAAGTATTTGTAATCCACCGCCTCCCTTATTTCCCCCACTAAAATATCAAATAAATGATAGGAGTTTGTTTGATATGATGTTTTTCAATCAAAAATAACTTTAATAACAAAAGTGCATGCATTTAGTATTTTATTCATCCCAAATGTATGGAAATATAAATAAATAATATTTAGCAAAGATTTATACATAAAAATCAATGAAAATATCCTTTTTTATGTTTAGGCCTATACCAGAATTTTTTCTCAAATTAATAATACAAATCAAATAATGAAATTAATCCGTTGGAAAATTAAACTCCTACATATTCTAAAACACAAAAAAAAATTATAACCTAATTATTTATTTTGGATTAATTTGAATTAATAACAATTAAAAATTGAAAAATAAATTCATATTCGTTATCTATAAAGATATGTTTTCTCATTATATTCATCTTGAGGCCTTGGACAAAATTCATATTATTGAATTGTATCTACATCAATAATCATAGAGATAATTATTCTTTAATAATAAGTACTTCTCTAAGTGGTTCTATAGTCAATTTAGGTGGGTATTTTTATGTTTAGAAATAATGGATTCAAGTGTTTTATTTAACTCATAGGATCTTGTACATTAAATGAATGAAATGTAAAAAAATCACTCATTCCTTTCCTCCCTCATATACACCACAAAAGAGAATATTTTCACACCCAATTCAATAGTATGAAGCGTAATAATGTTTTAAAATTACCTAATAAAATTATAATGATTTATCCCATTAAAATTTGTATAATTCACACAATTTTTTTAAATTACTTTTAAATGTTTTCATTATTTTCATTTATATATGAATCCCAATTTTGAAATTAAAAATTTAGAAATTTAAATTTTTAAGAAAATTAATTTTTATAATTATAAGAACATTGTTTATTAATTTACAAATTTCATTACTCATTAAATTTTTTGTTGTGATTAAATAAATCATCTTCTTGGGTTTTTAATATGAATATTTGGGTCATTTTTGTTAAAAAATTTAGTTTTCCCGATTTACCCACAATAATAACTATCTCGAATATTTTATGTCACATTAAATTCATATTTTGAATATTATTAAATATTGAACTTCAGTATGATATCACTATATTTTTATAAATTTAATAAACATTATATACATGATTAATTTGTTTCATTCAATATAAATGAATTTTGAAAAAATATGTAATTTATTTATATATATGATTTGGGAGTGGAATATTGTTATATATATGTTTATAAAAATACAATTTTATAAATAAATAGGTTTATTTATATCAATTATGGTGATAGGGAGTGATTTATCTCCCTTAATGAATATATTTCAATAAAAATTGATTCATTATATGAATCATAATTTAATGATAAAATTTTTTATATAATAAAATGACTTTATATATTTCTAGTTCGTTATATCGTAAAATAAGATATTGATGAAAGAAAAATTTATATCAAATATGATGGCTATATGTGTATATAAATACAAAGAGTAGTCAATTAGGTTCTATACTCATACCTTATATATATATATCTCTTTCTTTTATTAAATATGAATATAATTTTATCTAATTGGATGTATATGAATCATATGATGAAATAGTATAAGGATGTGGTGAAATAGTTTATTATGTTTCAAAAATATGATTCTCATTACCAATCCAAAATCCTTTTTTGTGTTTACATTGATATTAGTCAACAAATATTACTCCGAATGAGTTGTAAGAACACTTGATCTGTTAAATAAAAGTTCCAAGTTAAAAATGTTGGACTGAACACATGGTAAAACTGGATGTAGTATGTGATTGGGATAAAAATACATTTTATTGATAATATGAAGTGATTACAAAGGGAAATGATGATGAATTCCATACTGAGGATGTTATTATTGGTCTAAAAATGAAAATTATTTCATTAAGTAAATGAGAATGATAGTTGTATATGGTCATTGTGATTGTATAAACTATTTTTGAGGATAAATAGTTATAAAAATGTTTCATAGTATGCTTGTTGAAATAAATATACAACATCATCAGCCATACTAAATCTATATAATGTAAAACATGGAAATAGATTTAGTGACACCGACATTACTAAAATACTTTCTCCGATTAATGATACGATACCAAGAGTTAATGTTCTTCCATACTGAACATATAATACTAATCAAATCCCTTGTCTAATGAGCATGATATCCGAATGAATACATGTATATCAATGTGATTGTGTTCAATTTCACAAGGACCACTGTTCATTTAAAATATTTCCAAATATTAGGTAATTCTAATACGAGAAATTTTAATTTACTTCATAGAATTTTTTACAGTAATTTAAAGTCATAAAAAGTTTAGGTGCCTATATATATTTGAGGAGAATAAAAAAAATATGTTTCTAGTATATATATTTAATGAAAATTGGAATCTTTTTTACCTGAATGACTTACCCAAGTATAATAAAGTTAATCATATGTATGCTGAATTTCTAAATGAGCTTAGAACCCCCTTTCTTACACATTCTAAAAATGGAGTTAATCTATTTGGATTATAAATATAACTCAGAGTACATGTCTAGGGTTTTTTAGATAAATTATAACATTCCACCATTGTTATTAATGAAGATGATATGAATTAATTTGTCTCTACTTATATCATGGGAAAAAAATTGGGAAATGATATAACGACCCATACTTTACATACATTGTTATTACTTCAGAATTGAAGCACACTTATTACAACATATAACAAAACCAAGAATGGACCATATAGGTATAGTGTCTTTAGAAACTGGGAAACATAATCAACTGGTTCATAAATCATCTACTTTGCCTCCCCTTTATTTCATCATATCTAGAGTCCGTTTTTGGCATATTCTACTAAAAAAACTTCTTCCTGACCTGGGGAAATAAAACATACAAAAGGGTGAGCTTGAACTCTCTGTAAGGGTAAACAAAAGAAATATCAATCACATCATATACATAAGAACATATCTTTTGGAAATCTTAACCTGCAAAAGAGATCATAATTTCATAACATGGGATAAATAATTGTAGTGAAATGTGATCCCAATAATCATAAATTAAAACATGAAACTTTGTGTCATACACTCATAATCATAGAGAATCATTAATTATTATCCAAGACTCATTACCAAGATTATCTTAGTGAAAAAAGTCCATTTCTGAACCGAGTTCACTCCTCGTTTCAGTCCTATTTCACTGAACCGGTATAACCTACCGTTCCAGCCATGTCTATCTCATGAGATATAAAATCATTACCCAATTCTTTGGAGGGAGATATAGGTACCACCCATCTCATAATTATATCATTCTTATGTGTGCCACAAAATCATAAATCATAAATCATTGCATAATCCATGTAGTAAAAATGGGATTCTTAAACAACATGACATTATAAAACAATTCATATAAGATAAAGGAATTCATAAAAATATTTCCATCACAACATAATCAAATCCATGTAATAATAGGGATAGAAACAGAACCCTATATTATCTTAGATGGAAAATAATTTTTATAAAACACTTGAACTCCATTCTTGAGGAAAATATCCTTTCTACTTGAAAAACACTTTTCCGTTATTAACATGTCATTCAATTATAATCTAAGAGAAGTTGATTAAAAATAAACATGAAAACTTTTAAAGGAAGCTTCTTGGAAATAATGTTTTAAAAATCCATTCATGCCGTATAAGTTAAAAAATCATTCTTTTCATACTTTTGTCGGAAAAGTCAAAAAGTACCTCGTATGAAAACACGACAAAAGATTTCATTCATATCATTTACTAAAAACTTACCGAAGGGTAAAATTGGATATAAAATACTGTAGGTGGATGGAAATAATATTACATATTGAGGAAACATTGATGTGGATGATAAAATACACCCCAGTAAGTACCAAAGTATAAACAATCTCGGATAAAAATGAGATTGTGATATTTCCCTTACTTTAGGTCCGTTTTTCTTTGTAAGAGTCCAAACCTCCTGTATAATGATTTAAATAATGTTATTGACTTATGACAGAATCATACTCATTTTTATGATATCATATATGGTCATATTCTTAGATTCTTTTTAGTAATATTTCATTGTTATTTGTTATTTAGGTGTTTATAACTTTTTTTTCTTATGCGTGTTTTGTCGAATAAATTCTTATTCTTCTCTTTAGGTTATAGATAACTCATTTACATAATGTTATTAGTGTAATATATATTACATTAATTCATTCAATTCATTTATATAATCATTATGAAATGAAGATTATGTAGAACGAGTCGCATCACATCGTGGAGACGGTATTCCGTACGTACGCACGAGTGATGATATCATTCCTATGATCGTGGAATTGTATTGGAGTGTATGTATACTATTTCAGAATCAGTATCATTTTATAATAGTCATATATAGTCATTATTTACTCCATTATACCCATCCATTTAAGGTGGTGGTGGAAAATAGATTACACCACGGCGTGGAGACGGTATTCTGTACGTACGCACGTGCGGTGATTTCTTTTTCCGTAGGATGGATAGATGGTGAAATAGGGTTGTTTCATATATATAATAACAAATCATTATATTAATGATACTGATTTTATTACTTCATAATGAAAGAACTAATGAAGAATAAGTGGAAGAAGAAATAAAGATGAAAGAATCGGTAACGGACATTACCTCTTCTTTGAATTGCTTCTTTGAGACCTTCTTTTAGGGCACTAAAATTGGTCTTTGAAGAAGAAAAGGACCTCTAGGATGTCTCTAAGGAAGTGGAGAGAGGAATTGGAAGGGGTTGTCCGAGCATGAAGGTGCAAAGTGGTGTGAGGAAGAGGGGGAAGAGGTGCCCTTTTATAAGGGAGGAGAGGGGCTCCTTTGGGAAAACTAAAAATATTATTTTATTATAAAGTCATGTTCGGTTTTAAATAGCTCTAAATTGATATATTTCGAATCTAAGGTGGGTATGGGTCGAAATAATATCATCAAATAGAATTTAGACAAGTTTAGGTTCCTATTTTAACCTTATCATTTAGATTTAACATTATGTTAACTAATTTTACTTTTACCGTGTCTTCTTGTGTTCTTATAATATAAGGTTAATAAACATACTATAAGCAGACAAACAACCCCAAGTTGTTTATTATTAATATATATAACCTTATCTAAGTCATTTGGCCGATACTTAGATTTTTAGGAATAAAATAACAATTACTAATATAATATTTGTTTTAAAAAATATTTTATGTCAATTTTGACACTATTTAGTAATTGATTTTTGTGAAAATCATAAAAGAATGATTAGTTCGAAAAAATTCAATTAAATAAATACTAACATGTCATATTAACCTATAAAATTAGTTTAATTCATAAAAAGTCTCAAATTACATTTATTTTTGTGTTTATAACATCAATTATGTCAATATTTCATTAATAAGATAATTACTGCATCATATTTGTGTCGTAAATAAATTAAATTATTTAATGTCTAAAAATTACAAATAAAATATCATTATGTAGGAAATCTTTTTATCTTTCTAATTAATATTTATAGTGTAGTTTATATTATGTATAAACTTATATTAAAAATTATTTACTTATTAATCTTTGATTTTAACGATTTTAACCCTTCTTTAAATAAATTAATAATAAATGTCCTAATTTAATCCAAGTGGACCTAAATGGTCATATTTTATACCTAAGTTTGTTTTTGGTCGAATTAAACTTATCCTATAGAATTAGGACATGTGTTAGGGTAATAATAATATCATTTTTACCCTCAATTACCCTATTTACTTTTAATAGTGGTAAATAAAAGTAAAAAGTTACTATTCACCAAAAATTATTTTCTTCTCATTGAACCACATTTTACTTACTGACATCAATTGTGTCTCTCGGATTTTTGAAATTCCACTCACAGAAGTGGTAAAATTATGTTTTATGAAAAATTCAGTTTTTTTAACTACCACTTAGTGGTTTCACTATTCATCAAAAATTGAATGTTTTCAGAAAAATACCAAAATTTCACCCTAGGCTAATTTCGATATTCTGAATCCAAAAATGAAGTCCATTTTGAAAAATTAAATTTATAAAATTTCAAAAAGTGGTTATTACTATTCACAACGACTAGTTTTAATAATATTTTAATAGCATATCATTGTTTAGTGAAACTCGGTATTGTGTACGACGCAAGCTATCGAGGATGGTCGTTATTTCGTGTAAAGCAATCCAAGCAAGTGTTGTGTGTAGAAAAAGATTCCTTTGATAATTTATACAACATAAAAGTCTCAGGTGTTACATTCTACCCCCCTTAAAACTAATTTCGCCCTCGAAATTTGGCACTTTGTAACAAACAGATGAGGATACCTCTCCCTCATCATATTCTCAAGCTCCCATGTAGCTTCTTATAATTGGTGGTTCCTCCATAAAACATTCACCAATTGAGTGGTCTTGTTTTATAGGACTTTTTCGCTATGATCTAGAATCTCTATCGGCTGTTCTTCATAAGAATGATCCTGCTCCAGCGGTACAACTTCTGACCTGAGTACATGTGAAGGATCAGGTATGTACTTTCTCAGGAGAGATACATGGAACACATCGTGAACTTGAGAGAGATTCGGTGGATGCGCCAATCGGTAAGTTACCTTCCCAGCACGATCCAGTATTTCGAAAGGACCGATATATCTAGGGCTCAACTTCAACTTCTTTCCAAATCTCATGACCCTCTTCCAGAGAGATATTCGTAAGAACACTTTCTCGCCCACTTCAAACTATAGGTCTTTTCTTCGGTTGTTGACATAACTTTTCTGTCGACTCTGAGCTGCTCTTATGTGTTGTTGAATAGATCAGACCTTTTCTGCCATTTCATCAACGAGATCGGGTCCTAATAGCTTTCTTTCCCCAACTTCATCCTAGCAAGTTGGAGTCCTGCATTTCTTTCCATAGAGAGCTTCATAAGGAGCCATCTGAATACTGGAGTGAAAGCTATTATTATAAGAAAATTCCACCAAAGGTATGTGTTGATCCCAACCACCTTTGAAATCCATAGAAAATGCTCTCAACATATCTTCTAGAGTTTGAATTGTTCTCTCAGGCTGACCGTCTATCTGAGGATGATAAGCAGTGCTGAAACTCAACTCTGTATCCAGAGTATGCTGAAGACTTCGCCAGAACTTCGAGGTAAATCTTGGATCCCGATCATATATAATATAAAGTGGTACTCCATGAAATCTTACCACTTCCTTTACATATATCCTGGCAAGCTGATCCAGAGAGAAATCCTCTCTAATAGCAATGATGTGTGCAGACTTTGTAAGACGATCAACTATGTCCCAGATAGCGTTATTTCCATTGGATGTTTTAGGAAGTCCTGTTACAAAGTCCATAGTGATGTTTTCCCATTTCAATTTAGGTTTGGGTAATGGTTGTAACATCCCCTTAGACTTCTGTCTCTCAGCTTTAACTTGTTGACAAACCGAGCATCGAGAGACATATTCAGCAACATCTCTTTTCATGCCATCCCACCAGAAGTACTCTTTCCGATCCCTATACATCTTCGTGCTTCCAGGATGAATAGAGAATGAAGAACTATGAGCCTCATCCAGCAGCTCCTTATTTAATTCGCGGATGGGAGGAACACAAACCCGATTCCTGAACTTTATTATCCCATCACAATCAAGGTTGAATTCAGTAACATTTCTCACCTTCTTTTGTAACTCGACATCTTCTTTCTGTGCCTCTTTAATCTTCACATGTATAGATGGTTGAACATTCATTTGAAAAAGATACTATTTTCCCCTTCCATTATAATTCCCAGATCCATCCTTTTTAAATCCATAAATATTGGATCTTTTTTTATCCTCATCATGGATAAACTGGCATGGTCATGTCGACTTAATGCATCTTCCACCTTGTTTGCTTTCCCAGGGTGGTAATGGATTGAGCAGTCATAATCCTAAATCAGCTCCAACCATCTTCTTTGATGCATATTCAGATCCTTTTGTGTGAAAATATACTTTAAACTTTTATGATCAGTATAAATGTCACACCTTTCTCCATAAAGATAATGCCACCAAATCATTAATGCAAAGATTACCGCAGCTAACTATAAATCATGTGTTGGGTAATTTTTCTCATGGATATTAAACTGTCGTGAGGCATAAGCTATCACCATATCATTTTTCATAAGAACACACCCCAATCCCTTCTTGGATGCATCACTATAGATCACAAAACATTCTCCACTACAAGGCACTGTGAGCACATGTGCACTGGATAACCTTATTTTCAACTCCTTGAAATTCTCTTCACATTCCTCCGTCCAAACGAACTTAACTCCTTTCCGAGTCAACTTGGTGAGTGGATTAGATAATCGTGAAAAATATTTCACAAAACGTCGATAATATCCAGCCAAACCACGAAAACATCGGATCTCAGTTACTATTGTTTGTCTCGACCATCTTTCGATAACCTCTGTTTTTGCTGGATCCACAGATATCCCCTCTTTTGAGATTATGTGACCCAAAAATGAAACCTTTTGAAGCCAAAATTCACACTTGGTAAATTTGGCATAAAGCTTCTCCTTTCTCAGGGTCTTCAATATAATTCTCCAGTGATATTTATGTTCTTCCTTTCTCTTTGAATAGACAAGAATATCTTCTATAAAGACTACCACAAACTGATCAAGATACTCTCTAATGACTCTATTCATTAGATCCATGAAGATAGCAGGGGCATTAGTAAGAGCAAATGGCAGCACAATAAATTTATAGTGTCCATACCATGTACGGAAAGCCGTCTTTGGTATATCCTCCCTTTTGACCCTTAATTTATGATACCCTGAACGAAGATCAATCTTGGAAAAGTATTGAGCTCCGCGTAGTTGGTCAAATAGGTTATCAATGCGCGGGAGAGGATATTTGTTCTTGATAGTGATCTTGTTAAGTTCTTGATAATCAATGGAGAGTCTCATTGATCCATCTTTCTTCTTAACAAACAGAACAGGTGCTCCCCAAGGTGACGCACTAGGGCGTATGAATCCCTTATCAAGATTCTCTTGGAGTTGCTTCTTCAATTCTTACAACTCAACTGGGGCCATTCCATAATGTGTCTTTGAAATAGGCAAAGCACCCGGTACGAGTTCTATTGAAAACTCAACTTCCGGATTTGGTGGAAGACCTGGTAATTCCTCCGGAAAGACATCATCAAACTCCCGTACAATGGGAATATTTTTAATCGTGAGTTTCTCACCAACCATTTGAGATAAATAACCTTCATTTAGTGGAATCAATACCCATAAAATGGAAGAAATTTCCACTGGAAGGTTATGTTCATCCTTGCATCGATAGACGATCATAGATTGATCTGGAATATGAAATGTGACTTCCCTTCTTTGGCAGTTGATATGAAATCCATGTAGAGAAAGCCAATCCATGCCAAGAATCACATCAAATTCCACTATAGGAAGGATCACAAGATTTTCAGGAAGCACTTTCCCACAAACTTCAATCGGAGAAGAATTATAAACTTTTGATGCGACTGTTGTGCCATTAGGTGTTGTCACAGCAAAGTCAACATCTAATTATTGAGGTAATACGGTGATACCCTTAGAAAATTCTTCAGAAATAAAGGAGTGGGTGGATCCAGAATCAAATAAAACATTTGGTACTTTAAAGTGGATGGTAAGTGTACCTTTCACCACATCGTTATTGTACTCCACATCGCTGATAGAAATTTCATGTGACTTTCCTTTGTCTTTAGCCTTAAGAGTTTGTTGACGTCGACCATCTTCATCAACCCTTGTATTAGGTCATTTATTGGCATAATGTCCCATCTCCTTGCACTAGAAACATTGAAGTGTAGTAGGTTCATTCTGTGTATCCCTTCCTTTGTTTTCATCATTAGACATCTTCTTCCCATCATCGCTACATTCAAATGTCCGATGACCTTCCTTTCCAGATTTGAAACATTTACTTGTCCCTTTAAGACAACTCCCTCCATGTTTCTTTCCACACTTTGAGCATAAGGGAAAGCTCATCTTATTTTCAATGTGCTCTTTAGATTTTCCTTTTAATTCCATTTTCCTCTTCTTATCAAACCTATATTACAGATGGGTTACTCAAATATTCCTCTCAACTTTGAGAGCACATCGAACGATTTCCTCGTAGCTGTTGAAGTCCCTTATGGCTAAGGCCCTTCGAAGACTAGTTTTTAAGCCACTAAAGAATCGATCGATCTTACTCTTAGGTAGGATAATAATATCAGAAGCATACCTTGCAAGTCTTGTAAAATTTTCTTCATAGGTACCAACAGATTCATCATCCTATTGCTTCAGTTCAAGAAACTATTTCTCCGTCTTTGTTTGGAGAATACGAGGGAAGTACTTATTAAAAAATAACTTATTGAACTCGTCCCATTCCATGGACTCATTTTAATCCCTTTTCCTCATATTCTTAATAAGATTCCACAATTGATAAGCATCACCTTTCAAACGATACACTACTAAGATGACCTTATCATGCTCAGAACATTGAAGAACTGAAAATATCTTTTCAGTAGTACAAATAAATTTTTTAGCAACTAATGGATTAGTAGACCCACTGAAAGAAGGTGGACGCTGTCTCATGAAGGATTCAACAGAATGCTGCTCCTTCCTTTGCTCGTTTGGAAGTCCTGCATGATTCATAGCATGAGAATGTTGTGTGAGCATGGCTAGATGATTTTGCATTCCAGCTCCCATAACGTTTGGTTGCTCAGGGGGATAATCATTGCATTGCCCGTCGCATTCCGCATTAACATGATTCATTCGGGTTCCAGCCATTGACTAAAACCAAGAATAATAGTGTGAGAAACACTAATTATAATAGGAAAACCAAAAAATCAAGAATAAGATTTCACACTTAAGGTCTTATCCTAGGTTATTCATGGCTATTTCTAAAACACTAATATTGTGTTCTATGATTAGACTTATCCTTAGGGTTCTTACTAAGGATTTCACATCCTAGTTTCCAAAGGTTGACTATACCTTTCCTCTGATACCAAATATAACGACCCATACTTTACATAAATTGTTATTACTTCATAATTGAAGCACACTTATTACAAAATATAACAAAACCAAGAAAGGAACGTATTGGTATAGTGTCCTTAGAAATTGGGAAACATAAACAACTTGTTCATAAAGCATCTACTTTGCCTCCCATTTATTTCATCATATCTAGAGTCCCTTTTTGGCATATTCTACTTAACAACCTTCTTCCTGACCTGGGGATATAAATCATACAAAATGGTGAGCTCAAATTCTCAATAAGGGTAAACAAAAGAAATATCAATCACATCATATACATAAGCACATAACTTTTGAAAATCTTAACCTGCAAAAGAGATCATAATTTCATAACACGGGATAAATCATAGTAGTGAAATGTGATCCCAATAATCATAACTTAAAACATGAAACCTTGTGGCATACACTCATAATCATAGAGAATCATTTCTTATTAGTCAACACTCATTGCCAAGACTATCTTAGTGGACAAAGTCCATTTCTGAATCGAGTTCACTCCTCGTTTCAGTCCTATTTCACTGAACCGGTATAACCTACCGTTCCAGCCATGTCTATATCATGAGATATAAAATCTTTACCCAATGAATTGGAGAGATATATAGGTCCCCCTCATCTCATAATGATACCATTATTATGTGTGCCACAAAATCATAAATCATACATCATTGCATAACCCATGTAGTAAAAATGAGATTCTTAAACAACATGACATCATAAAACAATTTAAATAAGACAAAGGAATTCATAAAAATATTTCCATCACAACATAATCAAATCCATGTATTAATAGGGATAGAAATAGAACCCTATATTATCTTAGATGGAAAATAATTTTGATAAAACACATGAACTCCATTTTTGAATAAAATGTCCTTTCTACTTCAAAAACACTTTTCCTTTCGTAACATGTCATACAATTCTAAACTAAGAGAAGTTGATTAAAAATAAATATGAAATATTTTAAAGGAAGATTCTTGGAAATATTGTTTTAAAAATCCATTCATGCCGTATAAGTTAAAAAAAGCATTATTTTCGTACTTTTGTCGGAAAAGTCAAAACGTACCTCGTATAAAAAAAAGACAAAAGATTCCTTTCATATCTTTTACTAAAAACTTACCGCAAGGTAAAATTGGATATAAAATATTGTAGGTGGATTGAAATAATATTACATATTTAGGAAACATGGATGTGGATGATAAAATACACCCCAGTAAATACCAAAGTATAAACAATCTCAGATAAAAATGAGATTATGATATTTCCTTTACCTTAGGTCCGTTTTGCTTCGTAAGTGTCCGACCCTCCTGTATAATGATTTAAATAATGTTATTGACTTATTCCAGAATCATGCTTATTTTTATGATATCATATATTGTCATATTATTAGCTTCTTAGTAGTAATATTTCACTGCTATTTGTTATTCAGGTGTTTCTAACTTTTTGATCTTATGCGTGTTTTTTCGAATAAATTCTTATTCTTCTCTTTAGGATATAGATACCTCATTTATAGAATGTTATTAGTGTAATATATATCATATTAATTCATTAAATTAATTTATATAATCATTATGAAATGAAGATCATGTAGAACAAGTCGCATCACATCGTGGAGACGATATTCCGTACGTACGCACGAGTGATGATATTGTTCCTATGATCATGGAATTGTATTGGAGTGTATGTATAATATTTCAGAATCCGTAACACTTTATAATAGTCATATATAGTTATTATTTAC
This sequence comes from Viscum album, assembly GCA_963277665.1. NCBI lineage: Eukaryota > Viridiplantae > Streptophyta > Magnoliopsida > Santalales > Viscaceae > Viscum > Viscum album. The sequence goes on along the minus strand of OY728132.1, from coordinate 1,839,880,864 downwards.
ACCATTATACCCATACAAGTAAGTTGGTGGTGGAAAATAGATTACACCACGGCGTGGAGACGGTATTCCGTACGTACGCACGCGTGGTGATTTCTTTTTCTGTAGGATAGATAGATGGTGAAATAGGGTTGTTTCATACTTATAATAAAATATCAGTATATGAGTGATACTGATGTTATTACTTAATAATGAAACAACTAAAGAAGAAGAAGTGGAAGAAGAAATAATGATTAATGAATCGGTAACGGACATTACCTCTTCTTTGAAGTGCTTCTTTAAGACCTTCTTTTAGGATAATAAATTGGTCTTTGAAGAAGACCAAGACCTCTAGGATATCTCTAAGGAAGTGGAGATGAGGAATTTTCAGGGTTTGGCCGAGCATGAAGGCTCAAAGTGGTGTGAGGAAGAGGGGTAGGAGGTGATCTTTTATAAGGGAGGAGAGGGGCTCCTTTGGGAAAACTAAAAATATTATTTTATTATAAAGTCATGTTCGGATTTAAATATCTCCAAATTGATATATTTCAAAGCTAAGGTGGGTATGGGTAGAAATAATCTCATCCAATAGAATTTAGACAATTTTAGGTTCTTATTTTAACCTTATCATTTAGATTTATCATTAAGTAAAATAATTTTACTTTTACCGTGTCTTCTTGTGTTCTTATACTGTAAGGTTAATAAACATACTATAGGCAAACAAACGAACCCGAAGTAGTTTATTATTAATATATATAACCTTATCTAAGTCATTTGGCAGAACCTTAGATTTTTATGAATAAAATAACAATTACTAATATAATATTTATTTTAAAAACTATTTTATGTCAATTTTGACAGTATTTAGTAATTGATTTTTGTGAAAATCATAACAGAATTATTAGTTCGAACAAAGTTAATTAAATAAATACTAACATGTCATAGTAGCCTAGAAAATTAGTGGAATTCATAGAAATTCTCAAATTACATTTATTTTGGTGTTTATAACATCAATTATGTCAATATTTCATTAATAAGATAATTACTGCATCATCTTTGTGTCATAAATAAAATAAATTATTTAATGTCTAAAAATTAAAAATAAACTATTATTATGTAGGAAATCTTCATAGTTTTCTAATTAATATTTATAGTAGAATTTATCTTATGTATAACCTTATATTAAAAATTATTTACTTATTAAACTTTGATTTTAACTATTTTAACCCTTTAATTAAATTAATAATAAATGTCCTAATCTAATCCAAGTGGGCCTAAATGGTCATATTGTATTCTTAAGATTTTTTTTGGTCGAATTAAACTTATCCAATAGAATTAGGACATGTGTTAGGGTAATAATAATATCATTTTTACCCTTAATTACCCTATTTACTTTTAACCGTGGTAAATAAAAGTAAAAAGTTACTATTCATCAAAAATTATTTTCATCTCATTGAACCAAATTTTACTTACTGACATCAACAGTGTGCCTCGGATTTTTGAAATTCCACTCAAAGAAGCGGTAAAATTAAGTTTTATGAAAAATTCAGTTTTTTAACTACCACTTAGTGGTTTCACTATTCATCAAAAATTGAATGTTTTCAGAAAAATACCAAAATTTCAACCTAGGATAATTTCGATATTCCGAATCCAAAAATGAAGTCCATTTTGAAAAATAAAATTTATAATATTTCAAAAAGTTGTTATTACTATTCATAATGGCTAGTTTTAATAATATTTTAATAACATATCATTGTTTAGTGAAACTCTATATTGCGTATGACGCAAGCTATCGAGGAAGGTCATGATTTTGTGTAAAGCATGCCAATCAAGTGTTGTGTGTAGAAGAAGATTCCTTTTATGATTTATATAACATAAAAGTCTCGGGTGTTACAAATGAAACTAGTGATTATTTAACTCCATCGAAGGAAGATTTAAAATAAATATGGGACTAATGCACTCTTTTGTATAATGCATATAGAAATGAAAATTACATAATGAGATATACAATGTACATGATGATTAATGACATTATTTATTATGAAAATATGGTAGGATATAGAATTAATGAAACTCAAGGGTGTATTTTTATAAATTAGGTAGACACTCAGTTAGGATAAATCATTCTTAAAAAAATTTGTTTCAAGTATATAATATATTTCTACCCTAGGAACATAAATATCGATACTGGACAACATTATTCAGAGTAAATTTAGAAGTAGGTACAACACCATCTCAAATATAATGTGATCATCTTTTTAATAATGTAAATAATATAAAAAAAAATTCATAAACATTTTATGAAAAAATGTATAAAATCTAGTTCGAAAAAAAAAATTTAAATTTCCATTGTAAAATTATTTGTATGTTTGTGATTTTCATGATTTTATTCACAAGGAAAAAATGAATGTGATACTTTCAATAACATGTTACTAAATTCACCCAATATGAAAGGATGACAGTAAGAATATGTTGGAAATTATTTACACGAGGATACATGAATTATTGTCAACCATGTAGGTTGAAGGATCAAATTTTCTTCCTATAATAGCATAATCTATTTCTTGGAAAGTTAGATATAAATTTTAAAACTTTTTGAATAATGTGATGGATTTAGTAAGGTATTCATGAAATTTTAGTAATATGATTTTAATGAAAGGATAAATGTTGATGGGCTTGAAATCACATGGATTTAATGTTTTGATTAAAGAAATTATTCCTATAGTATTACATTTCATTTTCCTATAAAAATGTTAGCAATATATTGACCATGATTTGTTTCTTTTCCAAATATATATAGTAATGTAATAACTAGTAGAAATTTACAACTATGTAAAAAAAATTGTTGTAATATTATGAGAATTGGTGATGTTCTTGAATTCATAATTCTATTATATGATGTTTTAATTGATGGATCACATGGTTATAAATATCTAGTTATGTGGTCCTATATAATATATAAAGATGAACCCTAGTGAATAGTATATGAATATTTTGAAATGGCATGACAAAAATAATAATAATCTAGATGGTTTTATTGTATAATGACATATTATTGAGTAATTCATTTAATTATATACTGAATATCTATTTTATGTGGAAAGAATTGGTCAACCAAAATCACATCACATTGGGTGACTTGTAGTTAAAGGAATTTTTGAATTTTATTGCCATAATTTTCATTAGAAAGAGGGAACTAGTACAACATTTTGATTTACATTATAGTTTATAGGTTGTAACATATGTAGAAACCCAAAATGTTATTATGAGGAATTTTAATCTGTCATGTGATGAAAAATCGATACAAATAAACAAAATCGATAATTAATTTTACTTTTTCAAGACCATATTTTTATCGAGTGAAATGAAAATTCAAATTCAATATCATAAGGACATCTATGGCCCACCAGAGGACAATGTGGGAAATTGTTTTATTATGATGGTTATGTCATCAATGTTTATTCAATTTATAAAAAGTAAAATGATGAACATAATACCATGAATAATAATAGAGTAACATTTGATACATGAGATATTTATCTTTCTCGTACCATGTATAGAAATAAAATTTCTATGAATATGTCATAATTTTGAAATAAAAAAATATTAGTTGGATTATAAAATATTCTATGATTGAATTTTCCAATAAAAATGGGTTATTAATAGATTTTGTTTTTAAAATCAATGATTTAGGATTCATGTATGTGGATTTCAATAAGGAATGGTAGAAGGATGAACTATTCATAATAGAATTACACTGAGTTTGATAGATCCTTTGTAGGTCAAAAGTTGGAATCAAGTAATTTCTTCCATCTGAGCTCTGGATTGAGATTTCTTTATCTCATAAGATCCACATTGATATGGTGTCCATTAATTTTTATTCATTCATCTTTTTTGGAATCTCATAAACTCTTTATATTAGAATTCGTATTCTGTATTTAATGTTTCTTCATACGATCTTTGATTTTCTCTTGATCTGAGTTGAATCAGGAGCTCAAATAGGATGACCAATCCACTATGAAGCAATGGTTTGTGGTATCATGTCATTCATTTAATGTCAATGTGTTAATTTTTTTTATTCCAGACACCCAATTCTCTAAGCACCTCCTTGAAATTATTTTAATAGCTGAAAAAATTCATAGGTATGAACTATGTAATTAAAGGGGATCTCAATGATTTTTATAGATTGTGGACCTTGATTTAGAACCACAACATTTGGTGGGTTGATAATGAATTGGACCACAATGGTTAGATTTTTGGAATTGGTTATCTTAGGGTTTCCCCTTTAACTGCTTGCTTCATGATGTCAAATTTGAATTTAATTATGTACTGAAATGTAAATTGAATGTTAAATCGAATTAGAAATTTGTTGAATAATTATAATATATAGATGACCATGACCTTAAAATTGGATATTTAACATCATATCAAATCTTGAGTTTTCCTTATAATCAATTTCCCACACGAGTAGTTAAGAGGAAAGCCATATAATCTTGGACAATAATGTGAATCACCATTTGGGGTGAGATTGATTTTTAATTTTTTTGGTGAAGGCCTTGACATGATTAAATGAAATTGGTTAAATGGTATTGTATTGATTAAATGATTTTATTCCTTGATTGAAACACGGATTAAAATGAAAAATTCCATTGATATTCTCAATATTATTTTACCTATATTATGATTGTGTGATACTTGGACTCCCATAGTGGACTTCCAAGGATGGACTAAAGGGTGATGATAGTTATATGTCGAGGGAAACATGGAAACAATATGGGTTTTCAATGATAGACTCAAATGGTGTTAGATCATATATTCCATGGTTGATACACGGGATCCCTTAGTGGGACTACAAGGAGAAGCTCAAGGGGAAGAGATGTAGTTTCACAACTAGAGTGATACATGGGTTTTTATTAGGATCACCGGTGATTGGATTGTATGGTGTTGGATTATATAATACTAGGAGTGATGCCTAGATATATAATAAATAATTACAATTTCGGGACAAGGTTCATAATATGTATTTAATGAAATGATTTATATGATGTATCTTCCATGAAAAAACACAAGATCAGATTTGGTCCTTGTATAAAATTTATAAAAGGATTGTTTAGGCATCTTTTTATTACACATATATATACGTGGACACTAGTCTATACGCTATGATTGAAATTTATAAGTTGTTTAATTTCTGTACTTCATTTCATTTTATATTATTTTCTATACAATGTGACTGTAATATACACACTGATTGGACTATAAAATAGCATGGGTGGATTCCTATAAGGATTACATCTCACACTCTATTTGGGCCACCTTTTGTAACCGAGGAAACTCTATTATTATAGGTATGGATAAGGGGAGTTCCCCTACTATAGAATATTGATTGTAGCATAAAAGTAGAGGAGCATGAGATCATGTAGTGTGATGCTAGCTGTATTATTTTGTTTGATTTTTAATTTTGGTACATGATTGTGTTGTAATACTATGTTAGTATTTTGAATACATTATAGTGAAATTTATCATCATCATTATATATGAGATTCCTTTTGGTAGTATTATTTATTCCTAACATGTATCTATTTTGTAATTGTTATTACTGCTTTCGATATATGTCTATTATTGAAAATCTATTGTGATACACTCTAGTGATGAGGGACTTGAATCACCATGGACACACATAATCCCTCACTACTTGTCGACATCCTCTTTTTTTGGCAGTTGCAATTGAGGCAATGTGGCCAACCTGGCATAGGGAACCATTAAGTGGAATCTGGGACAGATAATTTAAATATTATATATTAGGAAAATGATCTAAAAGAAACTTATTTTAGCTTGAATTAGACACATACCATTTCAATACACGGTGTGACTGAAATGGCTCAAAATTTAGGTTTTCATTTTAAAGATGATATTTTAGTTAAAACCTTATATTGGTCATTAAAAACCTATAAATCACACATGGTTTTTTTTAATTTTCATTAAAATTCTCCATATGTCATTTTTTATTATTTATAATCATCCTCATGTCAATATAACACATGGTGTGACATGTATGACTCAAAGCCCATAATTTTATTTAAAAATTAAATTTTAGTGAAAAGGATGTCTGTCAAAGACAAAATTAAGAAAAAACAATTAGATTTTAATGATATATTAGGAATATAATCCAAACATCATTTGTGATGTGCAATAATTAGTCATACCACATTCTGATAGGTGGTGTGAACAATATTCCAAGAAATATTTATGTTCAGTTTTAAAGATGAACATTTATGTCATTTTTTTTAATAATTGATCCCAAAAAAAACATGGTGGGATTTAATTCATTTATGATGTGTAAGAATCCTCATATAACTCCAACACATTGTGTAACTGTTATGGTTTAATGTAAGCATTTTACGTTTAAAAATATAATTTCAGTTAAAAATATGTGTTACTCATAAGAAACCAATAAAACACTCCAGGATGGTTTGGATACATTAGGAAAATTATCCTTATTCTATTTTTGATGTACAAGAATTAATCATAATCTATATGTAATATTGGGTGATTAGTATCACTCAAAGAGTGTTATTTTATTTTAGAATGAAATATTAGGTAAAAATAAAGGTGACATACTAAAAAAATTTATATTGTTTTAGGAAAATATGAAATTCTATTCTATGTCATTGGTTACATGTATGAACCAACAATTCCTCAATTTGGAACACAGTTTGATTGATTTAACTTGAAATGTGTGTTTTCATTTTAAAAATTACATTTTAGTTAAAAATGTCGTTCACCCCCTCAAAACCAAGAAATCATGCGTAGATTGCATTGCTATAATAAAAATGGCTTCCATATGTCATTTATGTCAGGTATGAATAACTCTCACATGAATCTGACAGAAGATGTGACTATCATGTACCAAAGTGAATCCTTTTTTTTTAAAATTACATTATTGATAACATCATGTTTAAATTTTCAAAACCTATTAAAACCCATTTTATCCCGATTAATTAAGGAAATAATACTTATGTCATTGTCAATGTGTATAAATCAACTAACCATTAATCCATCACATGGTGTAATCAATATAACTCATAATGTGTGTTATTAGATTACACGAGATATATTAGTTAAAAACTGGTGTTACTCATAATAATCCAATAAAACATTCTCGTATTATCTTGACACTTTAGTAAAATAATCCATATAACATTTGTAACACATGGGAATCAGCTACATATCAATCCAAAACTTGATGTGGTTGTAATGGATCAATTTGCATGTTATTATTTTAAAAATGATATTTTATTTCATTTGTTTTTCACTCACTAAAATCCGAGAAATTACATTTATTATAACAATACTTCAATAAATGATCATTAAGTATTTTTTTGTGTATGAATTAACCAAATGTCCTCCTGACACCCTGTGTGGCTAATATGACTCATAGAGTGTGTTTTATTTAATATTGAAATTTTAGTTCAAAAAATGTGTGGCATACTCAAAACCGAGAAAACAAAATCAAATTGTTTCATACATTATGATAATGATCCATAAGACCTTTTATGTATAGTAATTAGTTGTACCTCAATTCTATACTTGGATTCACCTGTACAACTTGAATTTTTTTAAATGTTTTTTACTTAAAATATTGACACTCTAACTAAAAAATTATAAAAAAAACATAGATTTTAACCATAAACTTTTGAAAAAACATCTGTAAATAATATTTAATTTTAGTAATCGATCTATGAAAAATTTGAATCATCGTGTGACTAGTATGGGATAATGTGCGTCTTTTCACATAAACAAATTTTAGTTAAAAGAACGTGTCCCCAATTAAAAACCTAAAGTCACAATCATTATATCTTTATGATTTATTATAATGATCGTTAAGTCATTCGTGACTTGAATGAATCAACCATGTGTCAATTTGACACACTTTATGACTGGTATGTCTACATGTGTTTTTTTCATCAAAATTACCATTTAAGTTGAATAGAAGTGTGGAATTATAAAAAATTGGGGAAAAATTTAGTTTGTTCTGAAATATTATCTAATAGATCCATAATTTTTTTCATGTTTAAGAATCATCCATAAATTAAAATAATATTTTGTGTAATCAATATGCTTGGAAATGTGTGTTTTTACTTAAAAAAACTCAGTTTAGATAGAAACATAATTCAATCACAGAAAACTGAGAAAATGATATTACTATGTCATGATACATTAGAAAAAAATTCATAATTCCATTTAGAGAAATAAGAATTTACCTCAATTCAATTCGACACATGTTGTGTTTAGTATGACTCAATGTGGGGGTTTTCAATTTATAAATTCCATTTTTGTTAAAAAAATGTGTCACTCATTGAAAAACTTTACAACGGAATAAAATTTTCTATATAAATTAATATAATGATCCATATGTCATTTGTAACATCTAGTGAGTGTCATAGAATAATTTGACAGACAATGTGACCAATATGACATACTCTTTTATTTTAAATTGGAATTATAGTTCAGACAACAAATGTCATACTCAACTACCGGGAAAAAATCATATTGTTTTGATACATTAGTCAAATGATACATTTGTCATTTTTTATTTGTCGGAAATATTTATACCTTAATCTGATATATGGTGTGACCAGTTTGATGCATTATGTGTGTTTTAAGTTTTGAAATGACACTTTAAATAGAAACACAATTAATATACATAAAATAAAAAAAAACAACCATATTGTCTTGATACATTAGGAAAATGATTCATAGATTATTAATGTTATCAAAATATTACCATCACATAAATAAGATTCACTTTTTGTTGTGTATGATTTGAAGTGTATGATATTTGTTTTAAAATTAAATTTTATTAATTCACTGTTTCACATTTATATGTAATTTATTTTGTTAGTAATTTACTATTAATAAAAATTTGAAGATAAGTGAAAACTTTTTATCGAGCTAGGTAGGTTTTTTAGACAACTACTATCATGATCAGAATCTTTTGAGATGGGTTTGGGGCCCAAATGAAACGTCATAATAATGTTTTTTTAATTTTTTGATGCTTGTGATAAACTATATATACTGATGTAATTGAATGTCATTTGTTTGTGTCAAATTGGTTAACAACTGGGCCACCCCTTGCCAAAAAATTTAATAAATAATAGAAGAACTGGTAAGACAAGAGTGTTTTCAAAGGAAATAGTGAAATAGACCACACATATCCAAATCCACAAGACACGAACAAAAATCTTGAACAACAATGGAAAATATAATGGATACCTGTATAATTTAAATCCTTGAATGAGAATCATTAACCTAGTTGGCCTCCCTATAAACTTGAGTAACATCTGTTTAATTATTTATTTTTTACTTTATTGTAGTGTTATTTCATCACCACATTATTATAGGATGAATTTTATTAGTTCTGATAGCACTGAAAAAATATCACATTGTGAAGACTAAAAAAATGCTGATAATGTGTCCCATTAAGATGAACTATGAAAAGAATAGATAACTGCCCTCCATTATTAGTTTTAAACCATGGCTAATGAAGGAGTCTATTTATCAGTGATATTTTTAGTGTTGATAATAGTCATAATCTTATAGAAGCTCCTAACATCAGTGGTTTTTAGGGATTATGAAGAATATTTGTGGCATTGTTAAAGGCCATATCTATAGTAGTGAATTATTTTTTTATCAGATTGAAGATTATGGCATTAAATGTGCATAAAACATCATCTCTATTTTAATGGTGATAATAGTGATTTGTTAAAATGATAATAGCACCGTGTGTTTCAGTACAATTTTCTAAAATAGTGGTTATGGTCCCAACAAAGTGATAATTCTGAACCAAATTCTTTGATGAATCATTGAAAAATAGTTATTTTAAATTCAAAAATAATATTAGCTGAAAATTAATATCAATAATTCTAATAAATTATAACTTTTCATCTTTAAAAAATAGATCATTAGTTTCCATTGAACTAAATATAATCTAATTAACCAAGCACCAAAACCATATGAATCATGACATAATATTTATAATAATTAATTAAAATTTTCTTATTAAGGATTAAGAATACTTATAATATAATAAATTCATTTGTTTTTGATAATATATATGGAATTATTTTTTGGATATTGGATTACCGAAAACTAGAATCAATTGAGCCCATGAAGTGGTATGAATAAGTAGTTTATTAAATGAGATAATAACTAGAAATCTCAACCTCTACTCGTCAAGTGTGAATAATATACAAAAAAAAGATAAGGCACATCAATATAAATAATTAAAGTGACATTATGAGTGATGATATTGGCCCACCCAGTAATGGGAATCTAAGGGACGGATGATATCTAGAAGGGAATTTATTGTGGATGGGGAAACATGATGATAACACAATATCACACTAGCATCTACATTTTAGGTTGTATCGATCTCGATATATCATAGGCTTAATCTTATATCCTTCCTCATAATTTATAACATTCAATATTTATATTTTTAGATAAAAAATAAGAATATTTTATATATTTTTATGGAAGTATTGAAAATATATTTTTTTTAACTATGTGGTGGGTGGTGATATCCATATATCATTACCGTGGCCCATAATAACATATATCCATAAATACACATATGGTATCCAATAAATGAAATTTTTCCATGTCATTTGATATCCTTATATTAATGATACATTTGATTTTATTTATGGGATGATACGACAACTATTTTTTTGTATGTGTTGTAATTTTGAAATGTTTTGGTATGGAAATAAGCTTGAAAAAATGAGATATAGACAATGTCAACTAATTAGCATGGTTGTTTATATTCATTCTTGCTAGTGAATTAGAATTAATTAAGTAACAATAAATCTATTTAATTATAATATTGTTTATGGAAGATCATTTGTACTGAAAAACATTGTGAAAAACTACATTCAAGGGCATGAAGTTATATATTATATGGGAAGTCGACAATAAATGATTCTAGATAAATGAGGTACATAGATTCCAAATATGTGAATAAGGTGTTAATAAGATATGTAATATATTCTCTATATTTATAAGGACTACATAAGTTTATCATCATATGGTTATGTAGGGAAAACATGTGGAGTTTCTATATGATCACACTCATAACCGAAATGACTAGTTGTGATAGTGTATCTCATCGTATTTTCCTTGAGCATGTTTTTGGTTGACCAAAAAGTTTTGAAGGATATGTATCAAAAAAATGGATTAAAATAGATGTATTACCTCAATTAACATAGTCTTTTGTATCATTTATTCTATTATTGAATTATTGGTTCTGGGGGCAGAAAAAGCATAATTTGATGTAATTACTATCCCACCATTTATAAAAAAGCTCATTGAATAAATAAACTACATGACCAAAATTTCATGTCCAACGTAAGTAGTAGATTAATTTACAAGGTTAAATTTCTAGAACCAAAATAGAGGAATCTGAACATGTAATTTATTTTTAACTAAAAATCCACTATAGAGTCCTCACAACTTTTAGTTCTTCTTTTTTTGATGATCCCCTTAATAAGATAACATCATACCACTTTTGTGCTATATGATGAAAGTGAATATTCTCTATAGTGATGATCCACACATGAAAAAATATATTTAAATTATGCTATAGAATATACAGATTCTTGAACGACTGATCCTGAATAGTTTAATTGAACATGGTTGATCGCAACATAATTCATCTCAAGAGAGCAAGAACTCAAACACTTTTGTTTGATTGAGAGAGGTGTTGGGGGGGGGGGCACTATAAATTTATTGACCTCGCACTAGGGATTGAGAGTGTCTCAATACAATAATATAAAGATTTACCCATGGTTCACTAAAAAACCATGGTTATAGGTAACCTTTTTACCCATAAATTTTGTAAACCACCAGGATAGGTTTCACGAGAATGTTTTTAAATGGGAACGAAATATACCGACATTTTTCTAGAAACCATGGCTATAGGTCAGCCATATACCCATGACTTTTTTTAAACAACGTGAATATGGTTTTTTGGAAACAATATTCCATGCGAAGGACCTATACCCATTTTTTTAAACCATTGCAATTGGTTTTGCAGTGGAAAAATTTAACAGAAGTGACTATACCCATGGTTTGAAAAACTATGGGTATATGTTGGATATTTTCATTCAAAATAAAGTCAATTCCAACAAATAATTATAAAAAATAAATATTCTTATATATAAATATTTATATTTTATTATAATTACATAAAATTTGTTATATGTTAGTGGTAAAGTTGTTTTATTTTAAGAAAAGAGTGTTGGGTTCAATTCATAGCGGCATATTTCATTTAATAATGGACGTATACAAATTATTTGTCCAAACCGTGGGTATTGGTTGGCCCATTATTTTTTTTCATAATAGTAACAATACAAAAAATAAATTTCAATATATATATATATAATAACCTACAATGTGTTATTAGATTGTGGCGAATTCACTGGAGTGTAGGCGGGAGGTGATATGATCAAATCCCAACATATGATTTTCTAATAAATGATCTATACACATGGTTTGACCAAATCATGGGTATAAGACATGAAATTTAAATTTCCTACAAAAATGGTTTAAGAACTATCAGTATAGGCATCTAATAAACACCGTTTTGTTAAACTGTGGTTATAGGTCTATACTGACAAATCCCAATGCCACATTTCCTAAAACCATGGGTATAGGCTATTCCAATGTTTTAAATTATATACCCGTAGTTATAAACTATTAAAACCAATTGTGTTATAATAATGAGATATAATTGGATATTTATTATGTCATTTCCATGGTTTAAAAATGAAGACTAAATCCTTTCCCAATTAAATAATTCATATTTGACCCCATGTCCAATAATTACAATAGAAATATTATTATTATAATATTTATACCTTGAACCCATGAAGAATATAAATAAATATCATTTATACTATTTCTAGTAGAACTATTATACTCGACAAACATTCTCTATTTTATATTTATCTATATTTATATACTAACTATTTAATAATTAATTGTCATGTTATAGATATAGGACAAATTTATCAAATATTAATGTCACAACCAATCATCGAGGCTCGTGTCGTGACTACCCCAAGATAGCCTTCCATAGGCCAGAAGCTGGCGACTAGCACCAAAAGAATAAATCTCGTTAAAAAGGGAAGGCATTGCCTTTATAAAAGTAAACCACAAAATAGAGTACACAACATAAGATAGAACTTTTTAATACTGAATACAAAAGTAAGTGTTGAAAGGAAAGGGGTGAGAAATACAAGCCCAACAGTAAGTACAATACAACTGAAAAGCTATTTCAACTGCAGTAAAGTAAAACAACAACCACTGAGTCATCATATGGGAATCCCACCTGAATACTGGGTACAGATGGCCTTTTCAGCACCTCTGGTGTGGGCGTCCGCACCGTGTACGTCTCACCAAGTGGTCCACCTCTGGGTACCATCCAGCTCCACAAGCATCCACCTCGATCAGTGATGTCTGTCGTCTGAATTCAACACCACGTAGTGCATGAATAGCCCATGTAGGGGTGACTATTCAATACTCAGTAGGGACCCAGAGACCCCCAATGGTCTCCCAAAATCCACAATGATAAACCACAGAAAAAAGATACAATCAAGAAGTATCGACCCACTCTACTTAGTTATATTCCCATACACATACCTATGTTATCAATCACAGTTCAGATTCATTTCTTGAGCCCAAGCACCACCAAGTCCACATATAAAATCAAGTCAATCACGTCGATGGTAATGATTGAAAGTCAAGACTCAGCTCAGACATGTATACACAACGTAAAGAGAGTTGGAGATGATTAGTTGTTTCCACTGAATCATCTTTCACTATCGAACGACAGATACTCGAAGAAACCTAAAACAGCAGTATGTCGTTGCTGTAGAACCCATGGAGGATTAAGTACAATCTCATTGCTATCGAACCCATTGAGGATTCAGTCCAGTATCGTTGATGTCGAACCCACAATGAATTCAGTCCAGTCTCGTTGCTGTCGAACCCACAGAGCATTCAGTCCAGTATCGTTGCTGTCGAACCCATAGAGGATTCAGTCTAGTATCATTGTTGTCTAACCCACGAATGATTCAGTCCAATATTTTTGTTGTAAAACCCATAGAGGATTCAGTCCAGTTGCATTGATGTCGAACCCATGGAGGATTCAGTTCAGTAGCCATCGTCCTCGAACCCATGGTGGATTCCAGCACGGTAGTCGTCACAGCCAGTTCTAAGGTTCCCGCACACAGCATGCTCGATTCCGGGAGGGTCCATTCCTCGAGCAGAGGGGGTAGATACATAAAATATCATAATGTCTTGATTTGATGTAACAAGATGTTCCGTCTCATCATAAGGAACCCAACGTGACAGACGACACGTCAATCGGACGCCTGATATGAGTGTTATTAGCTTTTCTGTTCGAGGGGCCGGGTTGGATTTACGCTCATTCCAAACCCGGCCAGTTTCTAAAGTTTCCCAAAATGCACATATAGTATCGTAAAAGGACTATCTCATTACAAGGATACTAGTGCAACAGACAGCGCGTCGATCAGACGCGCGGTCATAAAGTTATTCACGTTTAAGTGAAACGGGCCAGGCCCGTCAAGCCCAGTGGGCTGGCGGGTCGACCCGACCTGGTTCTGTGGTTCCGACCCGAGGAAGCGCGTCATGAACCAGCCCGGAATGTCCCTAAATAGCATGTAGGGGTGCGGCCTGACCCGGCATGGCGCGGCCCGGCCCGGCAGGGCGCTACCCGGCCTGGCGTGGCGCGGCCAGGTCCGCAGCTGGCAGCGCCCCCCCGGTTTCCAAAACAGGTGGCACCGATCGGCGCCATCCTTCTATCCTGTCGGCAAAAGCCGGCCGGTCTTCTCGGCATGAGCGTCCTACATGGCCAGGATGTGGTCTTTCCGCACGGCACCTGCGGGTGCCGTATCCTCCATCAACCCGACCGACAGGTGGCCGGCCGGCTCACTGCTAAATGAGCCTGTAGAACGCGTGCCTCGGTCCTCCACAGCGCGCAACCCCTTATGGCGCTTCAGTCTCCATGTCCGGCCAGCTACGGCCGACATGTTCTTTCCACAGCACGGTGGCCTCGTGGCTCTGTGGTTTATTCGGCCCGACCGGCTTTAGCCGACTGTTTCTTCTTCGAGCGAGCGACCCGTGGATGCAGGCTGCGGTTTTCTTCATGAGGTCACCGCCTCCAGTTGCTGCCGCCTCCATTCTCCACTGCCTCCCATTGCAGCCACAAAATTATTCAAGAATCATTAGAGGGTCGTCGGTCCATGTTTGTTCGGCCCGCACCCTCCGCTTTAGGCGATATAAATTGACCAAAAACAATCCGGAAATTCAACGAAGAACGGTGTACAAAATATTCCCTTAAAATGTGTACAAACCCCTACCTTGATTTCAAGAGAAGATCACATCAACATGTCATGAATACAATATTCCCTGATGTCGGGCGTTGCGGAATATAGACATCGATTCCGTTGTCGTCGGGGTGAATCTGATGGGAAGCATCGATGGAGAAGTGATTCACATTCATCATCAGAGTTGTTCTTCGTTGAAGAACGATGTTCTTCGTTGAAGAACAATGTTCTTCGTCGGAGAGGAACACTTCCTTCTAAATCCTCTCTATTCCCCACAAAACAAGTTTATGCCAACCAAAATAAATGAAGGATATTTATTCTTTTAATGTTGGAAAAATAATTCAAATTCATTTAAAAACTTATTCCAATTAATTAATAAATTAAGTTGGCAAAATTTAAGGAAAGGAGTTGGAAGGATCCACCTTAATGAGGGGAGGTGTAAAATTAATTAGGGGGTGTTAATGGGGAGTTTATGAATGTTTAGGGGAGGTGAAGGGGATTGGGTTCATGTGGGCCCCACCACACTAAATCCTATCATGGGGGGTTATGTGGGTGTGTGAACCACCTCTAACTTCCCCTTGTAGGAAATAACCAACTCTTAAACAATAAAATTGTGTACAATATTTTTATTTAAGTTAATACAAATACCTAAAAATTAACTTCTCTTCTCGAGAAAACGCAATAGCTGTAATGGTCCCCTTAAGAAAATACCGGTGCTACGAGTTCATCGGTGCCCTAAGATTTCAATTCTGAGCACCAGTTCAAAAGATAGAAAAACACACATGTATGTTTAGTGAACGTACCCGAACAAAACATTAAAAATTGATTCCGGGCACACAGGGCCTCAGAATAAAGCGTCGTCAGAAACTGCATACTCGGGAAATTCCAAAGAATTATGAAAAAAAATTCGTTGAAATTTATGGGACTTCAAAATTAAATTCTCTAAAAGTGAAAAAAATGTATTTACTTTTATTAGTTAACCCAATTATTCATTCTAATAACTTGTGATTAAATTATTCTGATTATCCAAACCTAAATAAATATTATTTATTCTATCATGTTAAATTTAATATTAGAATTTAAATGAGACTACAAATACACTAATGTGTGACCCTCTAGGACTCTTTCTCTATGAAATTAGACCTATCCTCTTAAAGTCCATGGGTAAAAACTTGTAACATGCCCTAACATCCATAAATAAAAATGTTAATGTTTCAATGATTTCCATCATCCAATGAACAAATAAAATGTGACATTATCCATTTTCGTGATATCTCGAATCAATTAGGTTTCATGCCGGAGCCATCAACCAATATGCTCGATGTCTCTTTATTTGAATTTTCAGATTTTATATTTTCCAACGAACACCATGAACATGAATAACTGTAGGAAGTTCCATTCCAGTCAAAGGGTATATGATATCAACATTCATCTAGGAACAAAGGGTAAATCCTTTATATCATTGATTATTAATTCAATAGAACATACGACTCATCAAGAGCATCATACTTCTACGAAGATATATTTATTCATGCATTTCATTAATAAATAAAAGTACACTAGTACTGATATCCATTAATGATACTCATAATGTATATGGAAAAATATGCACAACTGAAAAAAGGAACATCAAATGAAACATGGAAGTATTGATTTTCTATAAATGAGTATGTTATCATAACCTCTTACATAAATGATTACCAAGGGAAAACACCATTAAAATCGGTCTCAATATCATATGAGACTCTTACCCCTATCAACTTATACTATGTCTCTCCTATTAGATGATATCATCTAACCATTAAATAAGTATCCAGAATAATTCAATGGAACTTCTATGTTTTCATCATAGCGTGGAACAATTATGACCTTTTAGTGTGAAAAATATATTATATGAAAATTACCAAATGAAAATATTTTGTTGAAGAACATACATGATGTGATATAAAAACATATTTAATAAGAAAACATGTAGTAAATTATTAGATAAGTTAGTTTTTAGGAACCAACTCCCACAGGATCCCACTTGAACAAGAGAAAACTGAAAATATCTTTTAGTCCACTGGATCTCACATGATACTCAAGCTTCTACTTAGATAAATTAATCAATAATGTTTCCACAATTATTTATTCTATGTATTCTCTAGTAAACTATTCTTCACCTCAATGAGAAAAATACATTAATAGAAGAAACTTATGAAGTATTTTCACAGTCTATTCGT
Source organism: Viscum album (assembly GCA_963277665.1). Taxonomy (NCBI): domain Eukaryota; kingdom Viridiplantae; phylum Streptophyta; class Magnoliopsida; order Santalales; family Viscaceae; genus Viscum; species Viscum album. The sequence goes on along the minus strand of OY728132.1, from coordinate 1,839,863,256 downwards.
GTAACCATGACTTTTTAGATATATCCACCACTACAATGATACAACATTATATTGTGATAGAATAATTAATCCTAAGTACCACATCATTTTCTTGGACAATGTTAAGAATACACACTACTTCCATGGTTACATATAAATCCACATTATAATCTCACTCCACTATAGAATCATCATAAAACTAGCTTTATTCATATCTCCTACTCGTATTGCTCCACTGAGACCAAAGATATATACTAACTATGTCATCAGAACATTATGATCTATTTAAAAACTAAAAGATGAATAAAACATGATGGTTCTTCATCAACACCACATACAAAAAATATCCTCATTATTCCTGGTATACTTATGGATAACATTAAAATTAGTCAATTGATATTCACTATAACATAAATGATATCTTCTTACCATGATCCATCATTAGAAACATCAAAAATCATACATAACATTGAATACATGAAAGATCATGTCATATAAGTGTATTAGATATTACCCATTCTATCTAGTTACTATTGTTATGAGGACACATTTTCTTGGAATGATTAATACCATGTGACAATAAAACTATACATCTCTTGGAATGTTCCATACAGAACCACTTCATTACATAGTAAATGTAAATATGTTTACTTAGTCAAAGAACCTTATTTTATCTATCAAGAAATATATTGATCCCTATAATATAGGATTTTTTACTAAAGTCCTTTATAGGAAATCACTATCTTAACTATGCCTTAACGTCTCATTAGGATGCTATTCCATTTACAAATAGAAATATGTAATCAACATATAATACTTTGAATAAAACATTACTCCTTCTAAATAACTTATAAATACATGTCTCATATTCGTTTTTGATGAAGCCTTGTGCATTTATGGGATCATCAAATATAATGTTCCATGATCTGGATGATTACATTAATCCATAAATCAACCTTAATAACTTTCATACATTTTTTGAATTTCTTAGGGTCCCATAACCTCTTAGTGGTGTCATATACACATCCACTTAAAATATCTCATCACGGCGGGCTGATTTAATATCAATATTTAAAAATATAATATTCATGGTAAGATGTTATGGCATGTAATATGATAATGTAATTAAGCATGAAAATTAGAGATCATGATTTTTCATACATAATTTATGGAAATTTTATAATCCCTTTTATTATTACATGTTAATTTTTATTTAACATCCCATCCATTTTCATGTTTCTATTGAATACCCATTTACAACCAATTTGTATTACATTAATGGGTAGATCAATAAAAACCCAAACATGGTTTTTTATAAATGTAATCCATCTCATAAATCATTGAATCTTTCCACCTATCATCTTCTTATCCCTCTAGAGCCTCCTTATACGAGATAAGATCATTAATTTCAACTAATAATGTGTCACCAACATTTGTGATGAAATATACTTATCACTCTAGTACTTTTACCACTCTTGAGATCCTAATAACTACATTTGTTTTAGGGAAAATATTTTCCATTGGTAATTGTGGAATTAGTTCATGTAGAAACTATCATTTATCTCGAGCCTCAACTTCATAAATATCCATTTTTCTCACACAATCCTCCTTGTGGATGTGATCCCACTCAAGTAAAGAATCATTTCAATCAACAATCAATTTCTTGTATAGTGGGTATTATATACTGTATCCCCATGTTTCTTTATGATAACCTATAATGATACTCTTCATGACCCGAGCTACTAGTTGATTTCTTGAGTTTTCGTAAAAAATTCATTTAAACCTCGTGTGTGAACATGATGCATAAAAAGATTATTTATAGTCTATACCTCAAAGAGAATATTTTTTTCTACCTTAGTTGGTATTCAGTTTGGTATGTATAATGCTGTCTGTAATTCATATCCCTAGAAGGTTAATGTAAAAAATTCATGATACATCATCAACTTTACCGAGTCTAATGAGGTACATTTTCTCTTTTCAATTACACCATTCGAATATGGTTTATATACTATTGTGAGTTGTGATGTAATCTAATAATCCCATTGAATATTAGTAATTTCTTGGTTAATTTATTCACAACCTTTATCTGATTAGTGTTTATTAATGTTATTTCCATGATCATTATCATCGACATTATTGAACTTTTTGAACTCTACAATGGTTTCAAACATAAGTCTTAGTAAGTATATATGAAAATACCATGTAATTTAATTAGTAAATGTAATAAAGTATTTGAATCCACCTCTATATTCTACTTGAAAATGTCAAAATTCATTGATGTGTAATAATTCTATAATCCATGTTCCCATTTCACCTTGAACAATGAATAGTGGTTTGGTTATCTTACCATGTAAACAAGCCTGAAACATTTCAAGTGAATTTAATTAAAAATAGTCAAAGTAACCAAAATTATAGGACTTTTCCAATTTATTTTCATTCATGTGAAAATTATGGAGATTCCATTGATAAGTGTTATAGGAGTTGTGGATGTTAATTTCTTTTTCTATTTCCAAAATTTAGATTTTTGAATTTAATTCATAAATAATATTATTTAATTTTTCCATACACTATCATATTCTATCTTTATAAATGTTTTAAACAATTTTTATTAATAAAAAGAATAACCATTCATATTTTAAAAAGAAAATATAAATAATGCTATTGGTAACACAAGGGACAGAATAAAAGTTCTTTAAAACCAAAATCAATCTTGTCTATAATTTCAGATGGTAGTCTCCAAGGGCTAGTGTATTCAACCTCATACTTTTGGAAGTATGTAGATCGAGCCAATATATGGAAATAATAATAAATTTAATTGGTTCATATATTTTTATATTAATGTGTGTAGTTCAGCTAGTATCTAATACCAAACATGTGTATATGGAATTATTATACACAATAATGAATGATCTTGAGTCTCCCCCATGCTTGTTTTCCTTACATATCCTCTTGATATTCTTATTCTTACAGGGATGGCACTATAGATCATTTGACATGGAATTATCCATAAGCCCTTTTACCTTGTTCATCTTATACTTATTCACCATATAGACATCATTTTATTCACACACCATGTCTTTATCAACTAGGAAGATAAGAGTATGTTTTTTTAGTGTCTTCTTGTTATTTACCAAATCAAAATTCCCAAAAATATTAGTATAATTTTTTGGGTAGTGAAGAAATAACGAGATATAGGGTAATCTCATCAGGGACTATTGAAACAATGTTTTCTAGGATCTCAATGTATCCAATCATATTTACTACATGTGGCCCAGCTAGCAAGGAAACATCATGCTTTCAACTGAACATTTCATTATAGATCTCACATATCTATGATCTCACCTTCTCTTAATATTGATTCTTATGGTGAGAAACAATTCTATTCGAATCCATATCCCCATATTGATTTTAAATTTCATTGTAAAGGGAGGATAACATAAATATTTGGTTATCCCTTATGTCTTCCACATTCTTAATGTTGAGAGATACTTGTTCTAAACTAGTCTCCTTAGAATGAAAATTAGTATGTGTGGTTTCTAGAATGAATTATTTTTTTACACGGCATAGTACAACATATAAGTGTTTATACCAGTCCTGGTAATTCCCACCCCTGAGAATGAATTCCATTTCATTCATGGATCATAATGATATTATTTAATTTAATTGATAATCAATTTTTAAAAATTTTGAGCATACAAATATTACAATACTTCATTAAAAAAATCTTAATTAATTTTAAAATAACAAAATTATTAATAATATCACATTATCTTTTGAAACATAATGTCTTACACCAATAGTTTGAGATTATATTGGCTCTTATATATTCATGTGTAAAGAATATATTCCCTTATCATGACCCAGACATTATTTTGAAATTATATTCTAAGGGGTTTAATTACAGGAAACCTCCCGTCTATAGTAACTCATAGTTCTTTGATTTTTTGAGTGCACTCCTGAATCCCAAAATACAGTTTAAAATATTTAATCCATCATTTATTATATGTTAAACCATGTATTTCATAGGAAATAAACCCTTTATGTATACAGTGTGAATTAATCCAAAATATCCATGATAAAATTTTTATGATAATAAAAAGAACCAAAACAACAGTAGGTTAATCACTCTGAACATTGAGGTCATTTCAAACATAAGAAAAAAGAGGGTAAAGAGAATTAATATTTTCATTTAGTAATTTTTTTACTTATGTGAAAATCTTATTTTATCCATATACATGTCTTCTTATGAATTTTATTTTTTTACATAAGTCATTAAACATATATTATAAAACATTTACGCAAAATTTTATTATCTTTAATTCTTTAATGCATTCTTTTAAATTAATTTTTAGGTGGTCACTCAGAATCAATAAAAATAAATAATTAATCATGAAAATAATAAAAATAGAATATATGTATCATGATCAATATATTCACTAATGGTTAGATTATCTAAATGGAAATAAACTGACCCTCAACCTGAGGAGAAATTACCTTGAATTGTAGTGCGGTTCATGTTTCAATATTCAGCATTGGTTCCTATATACCGCATTGATTGTTTTTACAACACACCCTTGACTTAGACCACCTTATCTCACTTGGATGATCCATCTGTACTTATTTTTTACAAACATGTCGGTGACATGATCAAATAAAATTGGTAAATGGAGTCTATAAAAAAAGTATGAGTACGCAAGTCCATAAATTATAAGGATGAGGGGATGGAATAAAAGCCACCAATTTTAATCTAATAAATATAAATTAAAATAAATCAATTACATATAAGGGTAGGAATAATATCATGATCATACCCACATTATTCAATAAGAATATGTTGAAATCCTATTATTATTTATTACTATTACTTATTTAATTATGATAATGATCTATGAATTATTCCATGTAATTCAATTTATCTTGATTCCATCTAACTATTGTCAACTCACTATAATGTATAAATGTTGGCAAATATAACTACATTTAAAATTAATATAGAGAAAAAAATTACATGGAGTCATCCTTGTGTGTTCATAAAAAAATTAACATAAAATTATATTTAATATATAATTTTTATTCCTATGACCTGGTGTGTACAGTCAAATGGATTACACATAGAAGACATAATGAGTAGTTTTTATTATACATTTAAATATTCTTTCCATAAACAATTTTAGATAAAAACCAAAGGAATACAATATAGAGTGTACAAAAGTACGTGGTTGGTATTTTCCTTTTGACTATATCCCCAACAGACACCTTGGTTCTCGAAAAGTTCCCTGCCATGGAAAACCATGAGATACATGGGGTGTAGTCAAACAAATATGGCACATTACCTAATTTTTAATGAAATTAAATACCATGTGTTGTGTATTTGATAAATGAAACACGTGGGACACCAATGTACTCAGCCATTAAATAACTATGACTACTCATCATGTGTAGTGGTTATAGGATGTGTGGTTATTCATTCCATGTGCCATCAAATCTGCATCAAAACACCAATCTGATCTATTAAAATACTAAATCTGATTTTTAGGATATGTCCTGATAGATAAAGATGTGTTATTGGAAATATAAGTACAAAACATGTCTGGTGAATGTAAATTCCTTTTATTCATTTTTCCTTATAGAAGATACATTGACTCCTCATGATAGTGTTATTTGAATGATTCTTCATTTTAAATTCTTAACTCTATAAAATTATGATACTGATAATAAATAAAGAGAAGAGATGATGATACTAGATATAAAAATTAATTATATTAATTAAATGAAAATTCAAACACATGAATTCAATCAATGGTTAAAAAATAATTGTAAATTAAACATGTCACATATCTGATACCAATTTTTGGTTTCAAATGAAGTCGATGCATCCTTTGAGGGAATGACCATCTCAAATATTAGTTATAAATCACATGAAATTAATGATTTACATGATAAAAAAATCATGTCAAATGGAAAATATATATTACATAATTAGATTAAAAATATTGAAACAATATAGAATGATCTTCCCATGTAATTAATAATTATTTTATGTAAAGATATTGATTAACCTCGACATGTTATTGTCATTTTTTGATGATATGGTTAAATAGATATTTTCATAGTGTCATTTCACTAAATGATCCAAGTATAAAATCCATCTATAAGTGATAACAACATTCACCATAATCACTTAATGACAATGTATAATTAGAATATGGATGAACCACTAATCTAAATCACATTCATTGTTCATGGTTGATCCTATATGAATTATGTTTTTAGAGTAAAACCCTGTGATGGTATTTCCTATGATTGAGAAAGTAGGGGAAGAGATTAATCTAAATCAACTGATCTCTATATAGGTATTTAGAGATTCTCAATCGATCCATTAATCACACCAATTGTGTTATAGTAATGAAACAATTTGATATTTATTATAGATGGCTTATATTGGGAAAATTGAACACTAGCCTCTTTCCCACTTACCTAATTCGTAGTTGACCCTATGTCTGATAATAATTATATAAATATTATTATTAAACTCTTTACATGTGAAAACATAAATATTATAAATAAATAGCAGTTATACCATTTCCTATTAGAACATTAAACACAATCTTCTTTCCATAATTGGTATTTACTTATCCTTAAATAATGACTATTAAATAATTAAATATCTCTACATTATTATAAATGATATACAATAAATATTTTATTTAGAAATATTCAAATAAATATTTATTATTATGATTATTTAACTCACTAATTATTTGGAATGAATTGTGATTATATAATGGGGCTCAACTAAACCTGAATAATTTCCATTTATTCTACCTTGTTAAATAAAATAATTTAATTTAAATGAGACATCATATACACATAGTGTGTGAATCTCTAGGTACATTTATCAGTGGAATTCAGAATAACCATCTTAATTACATGGTTAGACTCTATAGAAAATTTAAAAACTTCATAGGGAAATATGTTAACTTCACAATGGTTTCAAACAATTTATGAATTGTTTTTGTGAATTATAATACATTTATCAAGAAAATTATAATCACATATATTTCATGATAGTTCCATAATCCAATATGATCAATGTCTCTTTCTTTTTTATTTAGGAATTGAAGTCACACACCGAACAACATGACCAACTATTTATGTAGGTAGTTCAATTCCCATCAATGTGTCTATGATATAAAAAATATATTTAATGAAATTAAGGATAAATCAATTATCACATAATCAATTAATGATGTATCACACATGATGCACCTAATGCATCACAATTTTCCATAAAAATATTTCATAAATGTTTTCATTAATACAAAATTATAGATAATTCATGATATTATTTAATTCGAATCTTATGTATTAGGATTCATACACACATCCACAAATAGGAACATTGAATAAAACATGAAAATGTATATTTTCTATCAATGATTTTTTCTTGAAAACATCATATCTTAGATATTACCAAGGGTGTATGCCAATACAAGGTTTTTAATGTTTTATAGACCACAAACCCAAAATATCCTATATTTCCTATACCCCCTTCAATAACTTATTAAAATAGAAAATGGTTCATGAATAATGTCATCAAAATTATTGGATCTCATCGCATCAGGTAATTAATGTAACCATTCAGCCTGGCATATATGTTTTAAAAAATTTATCATGAAAAAATATTGTCCATAAAAAATCATAATGGTATAAGAAAACTATTTAATAATATATTCATGTAATAAAGTAGTTAAAAAATTAATTTTTTGGCACAGACACAACTAGAATCCCCACAATGGTTCGAGTTAGATTTGATATAAAAGGTAGAACAGATAATGTTTTTTATTCACGGGGGAACATTTTACTCAGTTATTATAACGGGTGTTCATAAATCTAGGTGTTTTTATTAATGTTCATTTATTATGGTCGCTATATAGAGTCTCTTTCATCTCAGGCTAGGTAGGATTTCATACAAGAGGGTTCATTTATAAAAAAAATTATCCTTTAGTAAAATATACACTGTGTTCCACTATTTAGTACAACTAAATTGGAACACCCAATTTTTTGTTATTATTATTATTTTTTATGACATATTTTAGTAATATTTTTATATTTAATGATGATATTTTTTAAAATAATGAAATTACTAAAATTGATCATACGAAATGATGTATTAAAACGACAGCTATGGTTTCTAGTCTTCCTAATTTCAGAAACTAATTACATTATCATGTGTTGTGTCATTTTTGAAATTCAAGGATTCTTATTCTATATACTGAGGTTGGAAAATAATTTTTGGTCAAGAGAAATTGGAAAGTATTGATTATATGGTTATGATTCCATGGATATGTTATAAGATGCATTAGATCAGGAAGTTAGCTTTATGAAAAAATTCCCCAATAAGTGGTATTAGAGCAATAGTGGTGTTCCATAGAATAATACTAAAACAAATTTTATCCAAGACATGGTTTTTAATTTAAGGAATAATATCCATGTTTTTTATTTTATTTGATCATAGATTTGTTTCATATAATTTAGTGAGTGGTTAATCTTGTTTTAGAAGTTCCACTGATGAAAGTTATTGAGGTCAATTAGAATTTTAGTGGGAATTATAATTGAGTGGTTTATTTATTTTCTAGAATAATAGAACTCGTAAGATAATAGTGGTTGAAATGAAGTTGTATTTACCAAAATACATTCATTAACATTTAGTCTAGAAAAATGAATTTTTTATTTAGGTGGTATTTAGATTTTTGAAGGAAGACTGTTGAATAACTCCTAAAGGCATTATAAACCCCATACCCTCTAAAAATACAATAGGAATTTATTATCTCCATATGATAACATTTCAATGGGTAAAGTATATATTGGTGATCCTTTTTTGGAATGTATGGAAATTAGGGATTTCATGTTTTTTACTCCTAGAGAGTCTAGATGTTTTTTTTGAAGGTGAATCAAGATGAAAATAGGTTTTTAGAAGAATTGGAAACCATGATAAGGAAGTAAAAACGAAATGTTCTAGAATGTGAAACCTTGTGAGATGGAGCCGTACCATGAAGATATAATTAAATAATTTATTATGATTTTGATCATAGAAGAATGATTTGATGAAATTTAATTATTTCCCTGCTGTTGTATCAATAATTATGGTGTAATTTTATATAATGTTTTGGTAGTCCATGTTTATTCCATGTAAGATTTTTAATAGGTAAATTTCACGTAATTAGGATTATGGTGTGTGTATCTATCCATAAAAAAAATATGGTACTACCGACATACGGATGTGTTACACTGAAGGTAGTGTCTTTGATTTAAAATACAGTGGAATAAAGATTAGTTTTTGGAAACGGTATTTAGATGAGCTGGTTGGTACTGATATACCCTAAAAATAAAATGATTGTTGATTTGGTTTGTATGGAAACACAAAAATATCTAATGAAATATTTCTAGAATTGTATATAAAATATTAAAAATATTTTTTTATTTTGATGAATTCTTGAAATTGTTTAAATAACTGAGAGTTAATAAACATTAAATGTGTACCCTAAATAATATGAGAACAACCACTTTGTAAGGGACAATGAAAACATCAAAAATCAGTGTGGTAATGATGTTGGATTAATGTTTAGGAATCCTTATTTTATGGATAGAATAGGAAAAAATGTGTACAATTATAAACTCTATATCGTGATTATATACTTTATTGAAGAGTTTTATTTATGGTTATGAATAATTTTACAATTCACATATTTATTTGATGTAATTATTATTCTTTTTTAAGAGTTTGAGAAGCCCTGAGATTTATTTAGGAATGTATTATGTAATTTAATAGAAATGATGTGTTTTATGCAATAGGATCAATAAGGATGATTGTTTATGTATGTAAAAATGACATTCATCTTCCATAAGAATCCTTGGTCACATTGAAAAAATCATTTATGATATGTGTGAGGATCATTTAGTGTAGATGATTGATCACATAAAATGGATTGAGTTAATAAAAATCGTCCCAATTAGTATTTGGATGATTGATGATCTAGTTAAAGAACATTCCAACTACATATGAATGTACAATACATGTATGTACATGTTTTATCTGTTTTAACATCATAAAAAGTTACATAAAAATTTCATATCTATGAATATGGATCTTATATAGAGATATAATATTCATTTACAACTCTATGATGAAAACTATCAAAGGCGTGAAAATGTAATTATTTTTAATTTGATTTATACGTATTTTCAGTTACTTTGTATGTGTCATTTTCCTAGAATGTATGATTATTATATATCTGTAAGGATGAAAACATAGTAAGTATTAAATAAATATAGTTATAAACTTTAGTATTGTCTATAATTATATTAAAAAGAAGGAAAATATATTTGATGATCCTCAAACTGTGATTCAAGATCCATCAATCATAAGGCCATGAATATCCAGGATTCATGATAAAAATGAAAATAATTATAATTGTTTTATTAATCTAGTATTTTTTAATGAATATATTGGAAAATAAAGTATTGTGACCCAATAATAATCACATCAGATTACCCATACACTAAACATCATTGACTAAAACATCATAAAATTAATTTTATTTCATGTTATTTGATTGATGGTTAGATCTCTATTTGTTTGAAAAAGTATATCAACATTGTATGATATTACATATGAACAAAGTGATGTTGATATTTATGAGTGATATAAAGGATATCTAAAATGATTTGGAATTTTAAGAATTTATATTAAAATGAAATAAATATTATATATTCAGGTGAATATTGAATTTCGATATGTTGATGCATGTTATAATATTTAATGATTAAAAAATAAATAGTCAGGTATGATTATTTCTAAATTTTATGTGAAAATTGTATAGAAATTAATATAGAAGAGTACAAGTCTATGGTAGTAGTTTTATTTTTATCATTTAAACACTAATACCATGAATCAGAAGAACCCTTCCATATGATGATTTTGTTTGATTTTAATTTAGCTATAGGGAGTGGTGGGTTATGAATATCTATAAGATAAAAAAATTTATAAGAAGAGACTCTAATCCTATTAAAGAAGAATAACTATAATTAATATTCTTCTTAGTGGGAAAAATGAAATGAAAATGAGAAGGGGTACTCCAGTAAATATAGTGGAGACTATATTTTGGATAAAGTGATTCAGAGGATCATGGATGTTTAATTGATGAATTTTGGTTTTAGATTCATGTACGTAACATCAGAAATAATTTAATTTATGAAAATTGAAATATAACCAATATATTAAATAGTTTTTATCATATAGGATATATTTATTCATGAATGAAAATATGTATTAGTCAAAAGAGAAGCATGGTATAAAATACGATATAAATGTATTGTTTTCAACGAATATAAAAATATGATTTTATATTGAAGTAAAGAGATCATAAATTTTATGATAATAAAATATAATAGATAATTTATATCATACACATGTTCCTTTAATAAAAATTGATTCAAAATTTTGAGAAACAGAGGCTGAAGGAGTGATGAGATAAAGGAAAACATGTGGGAGTGTCTACGTAATATTCATTGGTAATTGAACTGCATAAGGATTCAATTAAGGAAAAATGTCATATTTTTTTCAAATAAAAACATGTTATAAGGTAGATAAGACTTATTGAGATGTCATAAATTATAAAAATACATTCAAAGACTTTGTTTTGTGACGAAGAATATTAGAATAATGTATATAGTGATATCAGTGGGCATATTAGTCACATAATTTAATAGGTTATAATATAAAAAACCTAAGGCATTAAAATAAAAACAAAACTCTTGGAATCAATCCATATTCACATGTTTAATATATTGAATACCCAGATATATAATATGGTGAAATTTTCAAAGGACAATCACTAGTCCAACTAATTATAGTTGATATAAAAATTATTATAAATAAATGTGAAACACAATAAAAAAATCACATAACGGAGTATCTTTCCTACATCATTGATGAACCTTGATAAATGATGACGTGTTAATGCTTCTTTACAATTTTTATAACATATTGTGTTTCTAATTAGTTAGATACAAGTTAATCAATTTACATCCTAACATGTGAATATGATCAAATACCAATGGGGGATAATACTTATAAGTGTAAATTGAAAATTGGCATAATATTTTCTAAAACCTAATTCACCCCTTCTCACGTGTCTTCACTAATCCTATTTGTAATTTAAATTCGTATCAATTCAATGGTTCCCTTTGTTTAGATATAATTTTATTTTCCAAGGTCTTTTTACAATGAATATTTTATGTTTTGAATTAATGTTTTTAAATAAGATCCTCATATAATAGAAATAGTTTTGAATCATGTTACATGATATATATATGACTTTTCTAGGACATTGGGAAATATTCAATGTCTATATTACAAGGATGTTATAAATTCTAAAAATGACTATGACAACATAACAATTGCTGAAGGGATTCATACTTGGGGATGTATTTATAATTTTGATTATCATTTATCAGTTTAATGAGGTTTAACATCTGAGGAATATGTCTCCAATGAATAAATAAGTCATTTTTATTTATAAATTAAATAATAAATGAAAAATATTACACTAAATTAGTTACATAGATATTTTTATATATCATAGGAATTGAAGATAAAAATTCATAGACAATGTAAAGAATAAATGCATGTATGATGAATTGGATGAAAATGTCTGTAGATGAAACACCATCAAGAAATAATTAATATATAAGGCTGAATTTATCATAGTTATAAAGTTAATAGTTTTTCTGATTTATGAATCATAATGAACATATTTTTTGTTGGATGTTTTTTTGATAATGTTATTACTCATGTGAAGTGTACATTAAGGAAAATGAATAAAATATAAATAAATATAATGTGGGATCTGTTAGAAGTCCGAAAAAATTGAATAAAATAAATTTCTTACTCACTTAAACATATATGAATGATTTATCAATATAATAGTTTAAATATGAAGAGATAATTTAAATAAATAGGGACAAAAATTTTAGAACAGAAACACATTCTAAATAAGATATGTATTGAGTTGATGTTAATTAGAAAAATATGATGATCACTTGTGGATAACCTTCAAAATATTTTTAGAATATATGTGTTTCCACAATATAATCAGAAAGGATATTGTCTCAAAATAAGATGATGAATAGTATTAATAAGTGATTAGAAACATATCATGATCATCTGACAAACAACGCAAAAATAGGGTATCCCAACTACATGCTTATTATGTTTACACAGAATCTATTTGATATGAAAGTGTATTACATGTGTCAAAATATAGAAAAATAAACGTGAATAAAAAATCTAAAAAACCCACCACATCATGAAATATGTATTCAATAATTTAAAATATCATAATCTCTAAAAATGGAGCGCAATATTTTTGTCTTTCCAAAGAAAGACAGAAATACAAGAAGGATGAGTACGTTGATGATAAATTGAATTGAAAAAGATTAATTAGAATGTGTTAGATCAACAATAATTTTTTGATTTGAGTGTCTAATGATTGGATTTTTTTTAATTTTTATAATATAAGGCCAGAATTTAGGGGTAGTGTTTAAAAAAAAGAAAAAAACAATCGTCAAAAATGAGGACATTATAATGAAATAAAAATCAATTAAGAAAAAATATAATTAATTTTTTTTAAAATGTTCATTAATTTTTTCTACCGTTATGGTCACAAATGTGAACAATTATTTTATGTATCAAACTTTAATTATTAATATACTAACATGGTGACAATACAACATTAAAATAATAAATAAAATAAATTTTATGATAAATATTCCTCACGGTACAATAAAAAATGGTTTTTTGAAAAAAATTACATCATAGAAGAAAGAGTGAAGGATGTAATCCCTATAAGAATAAACATTTTGGGTTGTAGAAAATTCCACATACTGTTTCAGTATAATATGTCCACGAATTTGAGGAAATAAGGGAGAAATCTAGATTATAAAATGGAATTAATCCATGAAAGAGATATCCTGATTGAAATAGATAGAAAAATCTATGATGAATTGGATGACAAGATTCCAAATACGGGAAACCTAAATGCTGAATATGTTTGTGAGAGGTTAAACTAGGTAAGAAATATAATAAGTAAATGTATGAATATATTTCCCTAAGAATGAATAATAAACTAAAAGTGAAAATTTAGCCATGTTTTACAACTAATGTTGTATAAAATTAGTCCATACTCAGGATGAAGCATGACCATTCCCCAAAATAATAATTAACAATATTTAAAGGAGTATTGAAAATGAAAAAGAATATAGGGAAAGCTAAAATATAATAATGTTCACTACTAGCTAAAGTGAAGAAGGATAATCCAACTAAAAATAATGTTCAGAATGAAAATAATTAAATGACACTCAAATGTGAAGTGACGTAAAAATTCAAGAGTGGATAATGAATTAGAATCTATATATATATTATAATCACACATAAATGTGTCTATAGGTTGATATGTACATCTAAATCATTTTTCTCAAAATAATGTGTCTATAATGATACAAAATTTTTACTATGTCTGGGTTGTTTATTACTTTTACGAGGGAATTATAAGTGAATCATTTAAAAATCTAGTAGTTTAATGTTATAATTATTACATACCATGATGAAATACAATCCACCATGGATAATATTTCATGTTTTATCAAGGTGTCTCTTTATAAAAAAAATGACTTTTCAAATATGAATTTTTATCATAAAATAAATTTGTACACAACTACTTGAATTTTATTTTTTTGACTATAATGATGAATATATTGATAGATGGAGAGAATAAAATTTGGAATAGTGATTATCATAGAAAATGGGGGGAAATAAACAACTCTCACTTGAATGATTTTTGTGTTTTTTGAAACTGTGTGTCTATTAATAAAAATTCATGAAAATATGATGCTAAATTTCCAAAAAAATATTGTTTTTAGTTGAAATATCATTTCATTTTGACTATGTAGACTTACTATTATTTAGACGATGGAACATGGATATGAATGATGTTCTTCCAACCTTCTGTTAAATATAATTAACTGAATCTATCCAAAATGGGGAGAACAAGGAAATTTTATTAAAAAAAAGTTGAGATAAGGTTTCTTTGATAAGAAAATTAATTCCCTTATGCACATGGTATAAATAATAGGGAGAATAATTTTCCTCCATTATAATTATTTTTAATATGTGGGGGAGGAAAATTGAACTGTTAAAAACATATTTTAATTCATTAATGTGGAGTAGTTATTGGTATTGAAATGAAAAATGGTTATATTGATGTTCCATGAGGACTTTGTTGGTTTTTTTATTGTCAAAACGAATTTCAGTAGGTGAATGAGATTTCAATATGTAACATGGTTTGTGGAGAGAGTATCCATAAACTAATCATCAAGGTGATTTCCACATATTTTTGGTTAAATATGAATGAACTTGACTCCGTTAATCATGAAAATAAAGAAAGTGTCATATGATGGAAAAAGGATTTGTAAGAGCTGACTACTACCTGCACTGGATCCATGTTACATTAATTTTGAAATTTTTTTTCTAGACACATGAAATATTCAAATTGAATATTTCCAGCACTTTCTATAATTTATTAAAATTGAAGTTTAATCGGATTGAATTATTTGAAATAGTTTCAAGTGTTTTGTTATAAAGTGATTTAAATGGATAGTTAAAATAATGGAAAAAAGAATTCCTTTGTATGTGATAAGGAATGATGAAACAATCAGTTAATAAATACACATGGGTGAATATTTATAATGTTGTTTTAATGGTTGGTATAGAGAAAATAGTGGGATACTTGAAATAAAATTTCATGAGTATTTAACATTACTCAATGTATAGTGGATACTTTCATAAGGATTTTGTAAATATTTAATAATGTTGAAATTTATTTTATGTTGTTAAGAGGAAATACAAGTGATTATGTATCCCCAAATTTAATTGAATTAAATTATATGTAATTTAATAAAATATTGATTTCTGAATTAATTTATGGAAATGGGTATTTCTAAACGTTAGTATGGATGATTTGATGAATTTATAAGAATATTTGTCTACTTTAGAAACATCAATTCTGATGTTTGTAAGGATCATTCATTGAATCTGGTTGATAATTAACAATGTACTAAATCTGTATTTATCATCCATGTGAGCATAAGGATGATTGATGATATATATAAGGATCATGTTGGCCACAAAATCATATCTAGTTTTTATAATTATAAATATGTTCTATGTAATCATAATTAATGTCTTCATAAGAATCATTTTTCTCCATGTAATCCTCACTATGAGCATGAAAAGACACATTTATGAATCTATCCTGATTTCTAAGAAAATAATGACAACATATAGATAATTACTTCTATATAGAAATGATCTTAGAATTAAAAAATTTATTTTACTATGCCATAAGGATCATTTCATTGATATATGGATTAATACTTGTAGAAAATTTGAGAAATATATTAGATGGAATTATGATTCTTTATAATTACATTATAGAGAATAAAATATTTTATGATTATAATGTTGTGATTCATGATAAAATAATCATGATACTATGACTACAGAAAAATCATGCATTATATGAATATTGGAATAATCATTTAATTAATATATGGTTTTCAAATGATTATATTTAAAAATCATATTTTATGATCAAATATGAATTGAGTTTGACTTTTCATTTACAGAACATAAATAATTAAAACATCAAAAAATAATTTTTTATTCACAATGTTGGAGTGAGAAGTTGGTATCGATGAAATAGCTAGATTGGATAAAATATGGATGATGATTATAAGAAATCAATGGAATTAGATAATTATGAATGATATAATGGATATCAATGGTGAGATGAAACTCAAAATCATTATATATATAATAAATGACGAGTCTATATTCAGGGGAACCTTGTAATTGAATATGTGGATGTATGTACTAATATTCAGTGTTTAAAACAGAACCACTAAGGTGTGAACCACTGTAAATGAAGAGATAATATTGTTAAGAGTTCTAATCTGATTATTACAAGTCTATTCTACTTACTAAATTTGTTTCAAAGAAGCTATCAAGATGATAGAGAGAAGATGCACCCAACTAGATAATAATATTGTATGATTTTCATATAGCGATAGAAAATATATTCCAGTGAATTTTTATGGGAATATGAGAAAGGGGAGAAAAGAATCATAGAATAATAGAGAATATTAAATTTAATGAGTATTCAGATGATAGAAAAAATGAGATTAGAAATAGAAAGGGTTCTCTAGTAATTTTATTAAAGACAACATTTGAAAAAAGATGATATGGGTGATTTAGGAGGTTTTGGCTATGCATAAATTTTATATTTATTACACATAAAGCCTGAATTAATTCCATTTATGGAAATTATAAAGGACCCTAAAAAAATAAAATTGTGATACTATTGTAGAAAATATCATTCTTGGATATAAAATATGTATGTGTCTTGAGAGAAGTGTGATGAGAGAGAAGATAACACTATACATTACATGATGAACACGAGAATCTAATCCTTTACTAAAGTGAATACTATATGATACAATAGAAGAAAAAAATACAATGAAGAAGATAGATTAGATGGATGTTCTATTAATATATAGTATTATAGATGTTTTATAAAGAGATGAATAATAATATTTGAGAAACATTATGGCGAATATGAGTGTATAAACAATATATATAAGTTTTTGATTCCATTGAGGTTTTAGTTTAGAAAAATTAATACAAAATATATTAATAAGAATTAGGATAAATGTAGGAAATAGTGTTTTAGTTTCATAAATATACTCCTGAATATAACAACTCATTGAAAGACTCTGTATTGAGAGAATAATGATAAGATTTTTGGATGTAGTAATATCCCTGGATAGACTATTGATCCAATATAATAATTTGGAAGGTAAAATCAACCATAGGTACAAATATAAAAATAAAAAATTTGATAAATTTGATATTCACATGTGTAATATTGTAAAAAATCACCATTGTAATATGTTTTCCTTGGGTTAGGATGAATATATCACAAAATCCGTTTTAGTTCATGAAAGAATTATTAGTAGACATTTTGTGACACAATAAAAATCCGATCACATCAAGATGTATTATTTCCACAATAGTGCCAAACCTTTTGAAAAAACTATTTGATGATCCTTCTTTATATTCAATAATACATGTGGTGTATATGACTAATTTGAGATGAGTACATCCATTTACATTTAAACTAGTGGTAGAGGTTACAATACCAATTGGGGAATAACGATATTATTTTTTGTTGTAATTTTATAAAATATTTTAAATATACAAATTCACCACATCATATGTGTTTAAATTTATTCAATTTATTAGTTCACAATGTAAAAGAAATATTTTAGTAGTGTTTTGGGATTGAATGTTTTTTATAGATGGTTAAAATCCATAATTTATATAAATCCTTGTGTTTATAAGAGATTATTTATTTCCTTAATATATGTTCACCATTGCATGAGAATCATGTTTTCAAACATAGTTATTTTAATTACATTTATATTTCAGAAAGAAAGTGGGTTATTTTTTTAGAATTTTTAGTTCGAGGTGGACGTGAAAATGTTAATGAATCGAGGTTTTTATCCAAACAATGAACATATGAATGGAATTCCAAATAATCATAGTTTTTTAAAATGTGAAATTATTGAGAAGATATTAAATGAGTTTCTATAATTATTTTTAGTTTTCATGTGGGATTCATGAATGGGTATTATTATTTAGGAAAATTTGTGAAAGGTTGTAAATTTTTTTGGCGGGTATTTGGAAATAGAATGTGTTACTGGGAAAAATTATTTCATAAGATGGAGGCAATGAAATGCTATCTTGATATCATAAATTCAATATAGTGGGTGAAATTTTTTATTTTATTGATGTATTGTTAGAGCATGGATAATAGAATTATAAAACTCCTAGGGATTGCAGTTTTCAGAAGTAACAGAGGTGTTATTATTTTGGAAGGTGTGACCCTATGATTATCTGAAGCTTATATACATTATAGTATTATAATATAAAAATTTATACATTGAACCTATTGGATGAGGTGTAACAAAATAACATCATTTCTTTCCTTAAGAACTTGTCTGAGGTATATCATAACAATCGTTATGTAGATCCATGATGTAAAATATATCTAAATGAAGTTGAGGAGAGTAGGGCCTTGATATAGATGGTTGTGATTTTTGATGAAGTGATAAATTTTTATGGTTTTTAGAAATATTCTCTAGATTTTTATGTTTAATATACCTAGAGTTATGGTAATTTGTGTCATGGAGTAGGTGTTCAAGCTTTTAAAACGAAATACATTATAATGTGGAGTATCCATGAATAATATTTTGTTATAAAATTTATCCGCTTCATGTTTTAGGTAGAATATGTTGGATATAGTATTATATTATGATTGGGTATGAAGTAACATCCGAATGTCAATTGGATCATGGTTGTTCCATATTCTTTCAGGTAAGGTCTTTTGGCGACAATCCACATACCAAATCAAGACACTTTTTTTGTTCTCAAATATGTACAGTCTTTGGTAAGTCAACTATGATAAAAGTGTTTTCGAAACTGGGGAGTCCTTATGTATTGGTCATCGTTTCATTGAAAATAACTCATGATGGATAAATTTAGGTTTTTTAGAGTTATTTTAAAATAGGTGGATCCTTTAATGGTTTGGAAATAGTCTAGAATTAATTTTGAGTAATTGATTTGTGCAATCCTTGGATGGACAAACAAAGTTTAACTGAAATGGTTGTATGATGTTTAGTGTCAGTTTTTCAATTTCACATAACAGACTTTTTAAAAGTTATTTTTTAGATAGAGGTTAGGTTTATTTGTATTGATGGGTTTATATCTACTTTATATATCTTAGATCATGGCATATAAGTGGAAGAGTTTTAGAACACTAGGTCTAGAAAGTGTTGGGAAATGTAACTGGTACATTGTATAACTTACTGATGTGGCTTCATGAAATTCAGACTAAGCATAGAAATATTTTATTTTGACAAAATTTATGGATTCATTAAGTATTTTCTTATATAATGAGTTATTATATTACAGATTAGGTAAGAAAATTTTATCTCAGTGGTGCGTTTGATGATCCTGACCATGGTGGGGATCCTTGGAAACACTATAAAGGGAGAATTTACTAAATTATTTTATTCAAATATTATCATGGGGAATTTGGTGAAAATTTATAAATAATCATTAAGTGGGATATTTTTTATCTTAAATTGAGAAAAAATATATAAAGCTGAATAATGGTGGAATTTGGAGGGATAACTCTTATCACATTAAATATTGATATTTTATGAAGTTATGTTAGAGAATAATAATTATTTGTACAAGATAGAGACATTACATAATTTCACCATGGATGTTTAGGTTCATGATAGTAGAAGAGGAATAATTACTGTAACAAAAATTGATTATGTGTTTAAGTGTGGGAATGTATAAGGAAGAATTTCAAGATACCTTCAGATGGGGATAATCAAAAATACAGGGAATGATATTTTGGATGATGTTGAAATTCAAATGTAGCTGATTCTGGTTTATAGGATTGTAAATATACAAAGTACATGCCTAAGGAAAAATAATTTCTAGTAATATATTCTTGGAATTCACAATTATTACATAAGCTTCTATTGTTATGGATATGCATTGGAAACATAATGAGTTTCCGTATATAAACACTATTTAATAGAAGGATCAATTGAGATAGTTAGTCATCCTAGCTACATTGATCAATTGGTGGATTGACTCTGATGTTTCAAAGATAGTGTAGTCATAATGAATAAATAAAAACCATTGATCACATCAATAATTACAGAGTGATCTATCAATTTTTCCATGGTGGAAAAAAATATAGGGTTTAATAACAGTTTATGCATATAGAGGATGGGATAACATCTATTCCCATGAGGGAATTTACCAAAGATTAATTTTTATGGATGTTCATCATTAGAGGTGTCGATGTGGTGGTTCTTAGAGTATGATGTCAAGAATTAGTCCTGTGTATCATGGTTGTGGAAGGTATTCTGAATAGAGGGTTTGGTTGTAACTCATCATCCCCCCTTAATGAAATATTTAGTGCACTCATCCTTGTAGAAGGGATAAAGTACAAACCATGTAATTTTGACATCTTATGATTTATCTGTTTATATAATGTATTTTTCATTATTATTATAATTTCTTGTGGAAAATATTTCTAGAGTTCCGGATTTTATCATATGATACTAATGATAAGGGTAGATGAACATGGTGTCTAGTGTTTATGACCCACCTTATTTTGGATGCTCATTCTTCGTGGTGGTTCTATGATTATTCAAACCTTTTAGGTTCATAGTTAGGCATGTTTGTGTCCATAAGATAACTTATGGTAGCATGATGTTGGATGGTTCTTATTTAATTGATCTAGTTTCATATAAATAGTATGGGATACATATTTCTAGAACAATAATATATGGAAAATTCCACAACATGTGTTATTACATCACCGATGATGGTCCGGTGACTGATACCACAAAAAATATATTTTTCATTTAAAAAAAAAATAGTTTTGGTATCATTAATCTATCCTTTAATGGATATGGATATAAGAACATTGATAAATTTTGAAGAAGTTTATGATGACATAAATAGAATAAAATAGTACCAAAATACACAATATCAATTGAATGAAATAGATAATAAATAAATACGCAACATAACTAATAAATGTAGCTCCTCGATAGATTCTATGAAATTAATGAGTCTTATTGTGATCAATCAACAATAACTGAATATTTATTTCTCTTAATGGATGTCCACTACAAATATAATTTTTACAATTATTAATATAGTGATAATTTAACATTTAAATAATTAAATAAGGAGACTCATAGGTTTAAATATTTCTTCACAACATTATCATTAAACTAGTGAGAATTATGTGTTACAATGTTCAAAAAAATTAATCCAATGATAACTTAAGTCTATGAAATAAAAACAAAATAAAAAAATATATAATAGATTACTTAAAATTTCCTATGGAATATATCAGGAAAAATGATATATCCTATATAACTGGTCATTGTATGGGATTTTATTTCATATTGTATTTTAGAAAATATATCATAATATGATTATTGTTTATATTTAAATTAGTGACTTATTTAATTTAATTTAAAAATATCATATATAGTTAAAGATTCAATATTTGTATGAGATAAAAAACCCATAATAATTAATTTAACATTATTTATTTAACTAATTTACATATTAATTATTCAATTAAATATTTCATTTCATATCATAAAAGTACTATTGTACCTCTAGTTTTGGTGTAAAAACACAAGGAAGGAGAATATGAATTGGAATATTTTAACCAATTAAAACGTTTAATCTATTTACATATTCACCGATTATGTGAATGAATCATACACACTCTTCTAGAAAATTGACTTGATATAAGTAATAATAGAATAGAATCTAAACAAAAAGTCACGATAGGATTCTATAACATGGTTTGCATCTAATGTGGATGACTACATCACTACTCTATAGTATTTTTTATTCACCTACACACTACTCATCACATATTATCACAGAGAAGGTAAATTCATTGCAATATTCTTAAACCTAATAAAATTGATAGCACCAACAAATCATACATGGAAGCAAAAACTTTCACTTTTTTAGATATTGAAGTATACTATATCATTCTATTCTAATTTAGGATTAAATTTTTATTTTTTATAATTATTAAAAATATATAAAAAGACTCAACAATGATAACGTGATCTAATTTTTTTTTCAGATTGTAGAAATCCCCAATGATACCAATTCATCGTATCAAACATAGGGCTGTTTCACTGCTTCATACCATTCGATTTTGAGATATCATTGGTCAGTATTGTCATGTATTTATCATAATTGATCTTCATAAATTAATAAAAATGTGTGTATCTCTCTTATATTCATCATCTTATTCTTAAATTGACAAGATTATCTTACACAATATCAATATATCTCATTATTCACCAACATTGTGGATCATTAGGGTTATAGTAGGTGGGTCTCACAACCAATGATCTTCAATTATTGCGAAAAATAATCCCTCGTCATTTTAAAATATCCTCTCTCATTCCTCTCTATATAAAATCATATTAATTTTCTCCGATAATCCCAATCCCATAATAATTTTCTAATTACTCATGTGGGTTTGGCTCACACATTACCCTCCTTGATATTAAACATATATGTATTCAAATATAGCTACTGAATAATTTTAAATAATAATGATAACTTTACCTATGGAATCACATAAATCCCATCCTTACATTTCTGAAAACCCATCCATCAACCATCCATGGGATCTTTAGAGTAATCATAGAATTTAGATTCTTAAATCATGACAATAACTATAATTAGGATTTTTAAATCACCAAATATAAGCATACACATTTCATGAATTATTTCAAAATATTTTCTTCGGTATAACCATTTATGTCCTCTCATAAAATGTCTTTGAATTGTTAGAAATCTTAGATTTCTCAAGAAATATCACCTTATATAAGAAATTGTTTTCAAATTTAGCACTGCAGCGGGATCTAGTAAATTTTAAATTTTTTACTCTGGAAATTATTACATTCCAACTGTGACATAGTACATATTCTTTTTATACCATAAATATTAGAATATTATTTCCCCATTTAATTATTTTATAATAAATGATAAAATATGTCAGATATCTAAATAATGATTTTTTTATTTTCTATATATTTATATACACAACATCATGTATCTTAGTTATTCTATAAATATGTTATTTATCAAGAAAATATTTTTTATTTTTATTGTATTGTTGTATAAGACTTAGAGTTTTTCATTAATATTCATGAATCATATCTTACACATCATGGTAAGATCATTCATTTAATGATTTCGGTGCAAAATCAAGATATAACTTCTTTATTCCTTAAGTATAATATGCATCAATTGGATCGTTAGTCATATTCAAATTTTAAACATCTATGAGAGATATTATATATTAGATGAAAATATTACATACCGTATTGAAATATATTACAAATCAAAACCTATTCTT
This sequence comes from Viscum album, assembly GCA_963277665.1. NCBI lineage: Eukaryota > Viridiplantae > Streptophyta > Magnoliopsida > Santalales > Viscaceae > Viscum > Viscum album. The sequence continues at coordinate 1,839,839,098 of OY728132.1, read as the reverse complement.
TGATTATTTTTTAGTTCATTAAAATAACTCACAGACCATCAAAATATGTTATGTATCATCAAAATATGATACAAAATTCTGTGGAATCTTTTTTTTTCTTATCTTATATTTCCAAAAGATATTAAAAAACACCGTAATTTTAAAATTTTATATTTTTTGTAAAATTTATATTATAAGTATGAATTTTAAGAATTATTTTGAAATATTTAGGAATTCAATCCTTGTAACAACCCGAAATGATATAAATGAGGTTTTCCTTTTAGATTTAATTAAATGTATTGTAATATAATAAGGTTATAAAAACCCATGGAGTTCCTTTTCTATATCCATGGTTTTAAAAGACCTTTTAGACTATTAACATTGTTAATAGACCCATTAAACTATTTTCACATGATAAATATAAATATAAGGCATAATTTTCATCGATAAAGGATGTGATGGCCTCATCATATAGGATTGTACCCTATGAAGTCTATTTATCAGAACTTCTGAGGGAGATATAATAACTGTTATTTTCCCTTGACCTGTCCTATGCTTGGATCCAAAAATATAAGAATGAGTGAAACCATTTACAAGATATGTTCAACTTCATTGAGATCATGTCACAAACCATTTTTATTGAAACAACCAAAAAAAGTCTCACTGTCACACACCTTACTCATTGAGAGTACACCAGATTAATAAATCGATCTGTATCAAGACCATAATAATTTGGTTATGTATATTGTATTGAATAATGTTTGTTTTAATTTTTTTGGTACTTTTTAAGTCATTATTATATTGATTTAATTATATAAAAATTATATTTGTGAGTAATATTAAAATTCAATTAAGGAAATTATTTTGAAAAATTAATGGATTTTTGAAATAAATAGTACTTTAAGATAACATTATTATCATATAAGGATTATTAATTATAAATGGACATATAATTTATATGATGTGAAATATACTTTTATAAGGGTTAAAATACACTTATTGTCAAACCCCCAATATTTTTCAGCGAATGTCACAATAAATTTTTAAATTAAAAATTTACATATTTAGAAAATTATTTAGATAAAATTAATATTATATTAGTAATTTGAACATAAAAATTATCCAATAGTAATTTTCTCATAATTTTCTCAAACATTTGACGTTTGAGGGAAACATGAAATACCGTATAAATATAAGATGTGTTTTATAACAACATAATAACCCAAAACATATATACTGAATAAAATAATGGGTATAAATAGTCAAATAGATGTTATCCCATTAATAAATGAGATTTTAATTTTATTAATCCTTAATGAATCATCAATAATATTTAATAAATTAGAGAGTTTAAAATTCATTTATTTAAAAGGTTGACTCACCTCTACATAATAAAGGGAATTATTTTAGTATTTTCGGAGATTTTATTAAAAGAATAATTGAAACCTCTCAAATTTTTTAAAAACCATGGGTAAAAACCATGGGTTGGTTTTTGGTTAAAAATAGTTTATTTTGCAGAGTCCCAAAAATTAATATTAATGAAATTCGTCTATTTTCCTATATAAAACCACCCAATATTCTACTTTTTTTCACTAAAATTCATTGGAGCACGACCTCACTTTGTAATCCTATCTCCATAATCCTCCCATGGTGCCCCATTCACTCATGAAGCCCCATTCAAGATTTTGGTGTCATACTCTTAAGGTAAGACATCCCATTTTCTCACTTTTATTCAAGAATATCTTATATGTTATTCCCTTTTTTTTAATTCATAATTATGGGGTTTTCTATTTAACCATCCAAATAACCATTTTTATTTATAAATTCTGAGAGTTCCCTTTATCTCTCATTAATCCCTTATATGGACAATTGTCACCATGCAGGAATATTATAAGTGTTCTTTCCCTTCTCGTCTTTATCCATGTTTCTTTATCTTGTTATACCCTTTTATATTTAAATTAATAAATATGGCTTATGTTTTAGAAACTCCCTCATTCTATCCAAATAATGTCTAAAATTATGGGAGACCCCTTTCTCTCTCAATAATCCCTCCCATGTACACTAGTTACCAGGCCAAAGATTCGTAACCATCCTTTATTTTCAATTTTTATTCAATCTTATTTAATTTATTATGATTATTTATAATTATAAATATATAAAAATGTCCTCAAATGTCTCTAATACATTAAAATAAATTTCTAAATTATTGGAGACCAATTTATCTCTCATCAATCCATTTTATGAATTTTTAGGTGACACCATTATGTTGCCAAATTTTCACCGCGATTTTCAATGACAAACATTTTGTATAATGAATTTTGTACTAATTTATTATCAATGGTGTTGACTATTATGAAAATATACCATTTTATTATAGAAATAAATATATTTAATACACTCTCCTTGATCTTAGAATAAATTATGTTGATGAATGAATCCATGTTTTGTGATCTATGTGACACACTTAGGCATGAGAATAAAATGGAAGGGATTGGTACACCCGAAAATATATAACACTCTAATTGATTGGGTAATATTTAGTATGATGAATCTTCTAGTAAAATTGGGGATACCTTATTCTTTTATAGGACTTTTTTCACCAAGAATCCCTAATGGTTTTGTCTTGAATTTTGTTTATAATGCATTGTTTTATGTTTTTTTTCACATTTCCCATGTTATGATTAACATGTTATAAAAAATTTGTTATTCATGGTCATTTATGCCTTACTGTTATTCATTGTATAAAATATATTATTATATTCATTTCATTCCCTTGTTTTTTCCTTACTGGGCATTATGGATCACCCCTTTATTATGTATTTTATCCCAATTATCCAATACAGTTTTAAGATGCAAGATGTTAATCAATATTTAATAATGATGTTGTAACAAATGTTTAAAGTTGTAATTAAATTTACCGAATTCAAAAATAATAAATTCACATAGATATTTAGATTTCACATGTAATTTAATTTAATTAAACCATGTATTAATTAGTAATAAAAACAAGTGTTGTTATATTTGGTATGAGAAGGTGGTGTAGTTATTTATGGTATTATTATTATAAAACACTAGAAAAATCCTTAGAGATAAGGCTATGTATAATAATTAATAACAAAATGTTTGTTGAGTATAAAGTATATGTTTAATCTTGAAAATAAAAATATGTCTAGATTCTATATGGGGATTTGGTTCCAACACATATTTACCTTAGAGTATCAACTATAATAAGGTGTTCTATACCTGACTCGGGGTAACCACGTACATGAAAACATTCCTTACTACACACATTGTTGGAAACTACCTGGGGATATTCTTAGGTAATTAAAAATAAAATTATTAATAATTATTAGGAGATTAAAAAATAAACAAAATATTATATGTCATGACTTTATTAATGAGTAATAAAAACTGAATCCTAAAAATCATGAAATTATGTAAGTACATGTATATTATAAGTAACCCTTTAATGATATTAAATTCCCATTTACATGTTTAATATTTAAAGATACTCAAAATAAATTTTCCTTTCATTATAAACAATGACCATAAGTAAATTTAATTAGGTAAACCATCAATGGAAAGAACAATGTGATGACTGCCACAATGAGAATCCTTGCCCAATGGGAGCAGGAATTGCACCCTGCGTGAAAATACACTATTATCAGACTCTAGATTTCAATAGAAATCTATATCAGGAGGATCATTCAAATCCCCCCAAAAGGGAATAAAATGGAATAGAGTGATTCATGTAAAAAAGGTCCCCAACATTCAATTGATCATATGATCCCTTGATCACTAAATAATTGATCAACTCCATTGAGAATATATTTTCCATAATTTAATGATCTGAACAAGAGAAGATTATTTTTAATATTTATTGATTAGAGGGTGTATTGGATCAGTGGTGAATATTGATAAAAAATATGAATCCTGAGGAAGAGATTGAAGAAATGTTGGTCATGGATTTCCAGAAAAGGATTCATGATCAATATTTTCCCAACACCCTCAAACATAAAATGGAAAAGGGATTTCCTTAACATCATGCAGAAAGACAACATATATATCAGTGTGTATGATGAAAATTTCATAAGGAATGAGAGGTATGCCTCCGTCTTTTCCATTACAACTAAAGACAAGGTTGAAATCTTATTTATGGAGATAAAACCCGGCCTATGGACATCGTTTGGTGATCCATGACTTTGATAGATATGAAAAAGATATCCTATGTTCCCTCAATGTCAGAATAGAGATTAGAAAATCTCATAAGTTTCACGAAGAAATAAAGTGTAATGTGGAGACCAATTATAGTAGTTTGATAAGAAGATCTAAATGGGCCATGATATTTTAGCATCCCATTTTCCAATGGTTATAATGGAAGTACATCAGAAATTTCCTGAAGGTGATGATGAGACGCTTTAGGTGTAAGATGGAAGGGCCCCAAGCCAGTGATTTCCGATAGGATAAACCAACTACTAAGATAGAGGATAAGAATGATGTGGTCTACCCACAACATAGTTTTCATTGCTACAACTGAATGAAACTGGGGTATTTTTCAAACCAATTCACTAAGAAAAGGCCTTTAGGAGAAAACAAAAAACAACCAAGGTAGAAAGGGTGATATTTTTCCATCACTTCCACCAAAGTGAAGAATAACAAGGAAGTTATGATAGTTTTTCTATTTATTCATTCATGAATATTGAATGAACTTATTGTTTCTGGTTCAACGAATTCCTTCATATCATGATCTTTTAAATGAACTATTAAAACACCAAAAAATATAATGGAAGTAAATATGTCTGTATAAAAGGAAAATAAGAAATTTATTGCATAAAATATATATAAATCCATCCATATCATATTTTTTTGGATCAATTCCCCAAAAAACATTATTAAAAACCCTTTGGTGGAATTAAATTAAATATAGGGCATGGATTAGAATTACATATATAGATTCAACCTAAATTGTATTGAGAAAGAAATAAATCTTTGTATTTCAAATCACCCTCAGATTCTGTAAAATTGGAAGGAGAATAACGAACCTTCTTTAGAAAAATCATCTCAAGCATAGATATTATTTATCATTGAGAAATAATATCTTTACCAAATTATTCATTCTAAAAAAAGAATCATTATTGAATACATTGCCATTGTGAGGGATAATATTGATGTGTTTCCCATGTAATTGTCTAATCTACCTCCTAGATGATATGTTGAAATTTTTATTGAGATTATACCCAAAGAATTACAATTATCCAAAAATCTATATAGAATGGATTTTTTAGAGCTTGAGGAGCAGCAGAAACAACTATAGGATAATCTAGATAATGGATTCATATTTACATGTGATTCACTATGGGGTGAACAAGTCTTCTTCATCATGAATAAGGATATTTCAATTCGCCTTTGTGTCGATTATCATGAGAGCAATAAGATAATGAAAACGAAATAGTATACCATACCTTATACTGATGACTTGTTCAATTAGATATTTGGAGGGAAATAATTTTCCAATGTGGATATAGGGTTATGATATTACCATGTTATGGTACTAAATGTGGATATCCCCAAGACTACTTTTCATACAAGGTATGAGCTGTACAAATTCATATTAATGTATTTTGAATTCACTAATCTTATGAATTCATCCTAAACATGAGGAATAATTTCTTTAGATATTTCCTCCTAAAATATGTTGTAGTATTTATAGTTGATATTCTAACATTCTTAAAAATAAAATAGGACCATGATGAGCATTAAAATATTGTGCTAAAGACAATGCAAAATGAAAATCATTATTCCTAGTACAATAGATATGAATTCAAGTTGAATGAAGTATCAATAATGGGGAATATCATCACAATAAACGGGATATCTATTGACAATTCAATAATAGACAATTGATGGATGGAAAATGCCAAAATCTGTGATAGATATTGGTTTTTCGCATGGGTTAGCTTGGTATTTTCACTAATTCAAGAGAAATTTATCATGATTGGCAATCTCTCTCCCCAACCTAAATCTGAAGGTAGTGATGATTTCCTCAAATTATGAATGCATAAATGATTCAAGGATTTTAAAATAAGGATTATTACTACACCTATACTCATAATACCCAAAGTTGAGATATTTTCATGGTATTCAATAATTCTTTAAAGAAGGGTCTAAGATGTGTGTTGATGAAAAATGACAATGTAATTTTCTATACTTCAGGGTAGATGAATGTCCATGAACAAAAAATCCTATCACATGATCTGTAGTTTGTTTCAGTGATTTTCACTTTAAAAGTTTGGTTTAATTATCTCTTTGGGATGATGTGTGAAATATATATGGATCAAAACACACATATGTATATATTAAAAAAATAGCTAAATATGATCCAATGAAAATGGTTAGAGTTTATTGAAAACTATGATTGATCCATACACTACAATCCAATAACGATGAATATTGTGGAAGAGGCACTAAGTAGAAATGATCTGTTTATTATGTTATTGATGAGAAACTAATGAGTCTCCAAAGAAATGAAAATTTTATGATGTACTTTTCCTATCTATTCGAATGCACCAAAGTTATCATCCAAAGAACTTTTTAAAAAAAAATCACTTCCAGATGTATGGAAGAGTCCTAAATCCATGGTTCCCAATATGTTGTGGAAAACTATTTTTCACTGCCTTTAAATGAGATTCTTTATGATTGGATTGATATTTGCACGCAAGCATACCAAAGATATTATGTCTGGATGACTAGCTGTCAAGTGATGTATACTCCCTATCATACTTCTAAATGATGTTTGATCTACTGGTTTCCCAGCTTCATCAAGATCATGTGAATTTGAGGTGCCAATGGGAGTAATTATACTATTAGTGTTTTCATATCCATAATTTATAAGATGATTTTTAATATTTTTATGGTGGGATATATAGTTTCCTTCTGTTTTTGAGAAATTTGAAAACCATGGAAAAATGTTAACTCACCCATCATACTCATTTCAAATTCATATTTCATTAGATCCAAAAATGAATTAGTTAAAGATTTCCAAGTTGAACCAAATATAATGTCATCGATATAATTTTGAAAAAACAAATTTTTTTCATATCTTTCTTTATAAAAAGGGTTGGATTCATAATTTCCTTTAACATAGTTGTTTAGAAGAAAAAAACATGTAAGTCTCTCTTACCAGGCACTAGGGGCATGTTTATGTCCATATAAAGATTTTTTATGTTTGATAACATGTTTAGGATGTTTAGTATCTTAAAAAATAGAAGGTTTTTCAACAATGAAATCCTATTAAACATAACCATTATGGAAAGCACATTTAACATCCATTTGAAAATTTTTGATGTTGAAGAATGCTATAAAGGCATGTATAATACGGATGGATTCAAGTCTAGCTATTGGAGAATAGGTTTCTTCACAGTGTATTCTTTTCTGCTGATTATAGCCTTTAGCAACCTATCTATCTTATTTTCTGACTATGAATCCATTTACATCACACATATTTCTGAAATCCCATTTTACATAAATGACAAAATATTGCTTAGTACTTTCTTCCAAGGTCTAGAAATTATTCAATTTGAATTCATTTAGCTCATATTTCCTATCTTTTATCCAATCATCATCCCCTATAGCTTCATCATTGATTTTTTTTATGAAATGAATTATAAATGTTCTACATCATTTGTAAATAACCTCTAGTCCTTATAGGTTGATTTACATCACCAATGATACTATCCCTGGGATGATTTTTAAGAAACAACTGATTTGGGTTTTGTAAAACCTGTTCATCAACGTATGGTTGGATGTATTATGGGGTAAATGCTTCAGAAACATTTTCTTGAACATTTTATTTATTAGAAGAATTTTCTATCAATGGTTGATAATCAGTTTTTCAAAACACATCTGATGATGTTGGTTGAGGATGTTTAAAAACAAAGGGATTCGTTTCATTAAATTTAACATGTAATGTTTCTTCAATAGTACTCATATTTCTATTAAAAACACTATAATCCTTATAGGTTGTCGAGTAGTCTAAGAAAATTCCTTCATCATATTTTGGTGAAAATTTGTTTATATTATCTTTAGTATGTAGATGAATACCTTGCAACCAAAAAACATGAAGTAGTAAAGTCTACGTTTTCTACCATTACCCAACTCATAAGGATTTTTATTACGAAAATTTCTAATCAAAACAAGATTTATATTATAACAAGAAGTAATTACAGCTTCAGCCCAAAAATGTTTGTCTACCGAATATTCATTCAACATGGTTCTTGTTATCTCTTGAAGAATTCTGTTTCTTCTTTCAAAAAATCCATTATGGTGAGGATTTATTGGTGTTGATATGTTATGATTAATTCCTTTTCTTCTACAAAAAGTTTCCAAATCATCATTTTGAAATTCTCTTCCTTGATCACTATGAATTGTTTTCAAAGGATGATTTTTCTCATTTTTTCCTGGGCTCTAAAACTTTTAAAATAAAAAAAGCATCATATTTATTTGCTAGAAAATAGACCTATGTAAATCTAGTGTAATCATCAACTTTAAAAAAATATATAATATTTTCTTCAAATTATTCAAGTTTGTGTTGTACCAAAAGGATCAATATGCACCAAATATAATTCATTAGTGGTTGAGACTTCACTGAATGATTTAAAACATGATTTATCATGATTTCCATATTGACCATGATCAAAAACATTTAAAGAATAAAATATAAACTCTAGTATATCAGTATCTAGTATTTTCTTAGAGGGGTTTCATAGGTTCCTAAGGATACAATGTCTTAACCTTCTTTTCCATAACCAAGATTCATCTTCCATTTCAATAAGAGAAGTCATATCTTGGATCTTATGGAATTTTATGTTTAATGTGTACACATTCTCTTGCATATCGGCAGAAATAATATATTTTTCGTAGGATTTGTGTACTAAACAATTATCATTACTAAAATTTCCAAGGTAACCTTCATCACATAATTGAATCATGCTAATAAGGTTGTGTTTAAAAACCTTGACAAATAAAAAAAATTGAAATCAATGTTTTTCAATGAATATTAATATTACCTACTCCAATAATTTCTCCATGAGTATTATCTCTGAAAGTTACTTTTCCTACATTTATCTTGATAATGTTTTCTAAAATGTTTTTGTTACCAGTCATTTTCTAGGAACAATCGCTATCCATGTACCATGGATTTCTGTTGATACAATCTTTTCATTCCTAAAAATAAGAGTGCTAGACATTCGGAACCCATACATTCTTGGATCCGGACACTTAAAAAAGGTAAATTTTCGGAATCCATATTTTCATTGAAAAAAAAAAGATTTATGAAAACGTAAAGATTTAGTTTATTTATGGAACAATTTTTTTCCAAATTCCCACCACACTGACACATAGTAAAAAACAGATCACTTTGTGGAACAAAATAATTGTTATTAAAAATCAGTTTTGAATAAGTATAACCAAATCAATAATTATTCAATAGAGGTCGAATTTGGGAATACATCGTATCAGATATTTCTTTACCAAAGTTAATGTTTGAAAAACAATTAATGAAGGAAAATATTTTGGTATGCAGTCTAATTACTTTTTTTATCCTAAAAAACATTAGTTTTAGCACTAGAGTTTGTCTCAAAAACATTTTTCATAGAAATTACTTTTTCTAGATCCATATACGTTTATCCTTCTTAGAATTAACTTCCTCAAGGGTTTTTTAAAATTCATTCAATATCATAAAGTTTCTTTTCATGAATTTATAAAGATCTTATACTTCCTTAGTAAGAATAGAAACCCTATAATTTTCCTTACCATGATTCTTCTGGAATTTAGAATTTACATTCTCCATGATCTTAGAAAAACTAAAAATATCTTTATAATTTTTTAATGTATTATCTTCATTAGAAAAAGATTATTCATCCCAAGATTAAAAATATTTACAATCACTAAAATTAGTGTTAAAGGACACATTGGTTATGGATTCAGCATTGTGTACCTTGGCCATTACACAATGATTTTCAATAGGTAACATTGCAAGTAAACCAAGATTCTTCTGAACAGAAGATTCATACACTAAGGATTCATCATAAGAGTCTCTATAACTAGCTCTCTAGGTTTCATTATCATTAAAATCATTCTTAGCTATAGATTTGTAGTACATCTTTCTATTCCTCTCAGAATTCTTATCCTTTCTATCCTTTGTATTAAGCATGGGACATTATGGCCTTATATGCCATTCTCTTTTGCATTAATGACATGTGAATTCTGATTTATTCTTATCCTTTCATTATTTCTTATGATATCTATACTGAAATTATTTCTTCCCTACTATCGTGTTCATCCTTTGAGAAAGATTATCTAGTTCATTCTCAAAATGTTCACTTTAACTTGATTTATATAAAACAATACCTTCTTTGACTTGGATCTAGAAACCCTTTCACGAGTCTTTTCATAAGTAGTTGTAAGGGCTACACTTCCATTTCCGTTCTTCTTATTATTTAGATCTGAATCAATTTTCATTTTGGTTTCATTTTGAACAAGGTTTCCAAATAGCTCATCATTAGAAATCTGAGTAAATTTTATATTTTCATTTATAGCAGTCCTCTTAGATTCTAATTCATTAGGCATGATGTCTATAATCTTGTCTACAAGAGCAACATTATCCAAATCTTTCTCAGGCATTTATTTTAAGTTGTTAAAAATAGTCATGAATATTTGTTTTACCTTATATATAGGTTCTCCATAATTGAATCAGACACCATGATACCAAGATCTAAGCATAGATCTTCTAGTTTTGATAAATTTGTAAGTTCCAAAGTGTGTTACTTGAAATTAATCCAAATAAAATTTGCAGCTTTGAAAGAAGAAATCTGGCTATATATATTCCTGGTCATGGAACAAAACAAAATACTTCATACTTTGTAGTTTAGTTGACATTCTATCTTTTCATTATTAGTAAATTTTCTGACTTCCTTATCATGATTCGTGTAATCTCCAGTATGCATAACCAAAGTTGTTCACTCCAGTATTAATAACAAAAGTCTTTATACGATCTCTCCAATATTCATAATCATTCCCATAACCTATAGGTGGTCATGTAGGATTATGACTTCCAATTGAACCAATATTCATCAATATCATATAAAAGAAAATATCATTCCATGGAAACAAGGTAATAGAAAAAGTTTGTAAATAAGGATAAAAATATCATATTCAATGGAAATATGTAACAATGAGAACATGATCATGAAAATTTATATGCGAATATAAGTATTTCGGAGACCTTCTATGATAACAATTATAGTTTCGAAATATGACGTAGATGCTCAACATAAAAGAGGGGGGGGGGTGAATTTTATACTTTAATAATTATTTTGGAGATTTTAATGATGGAATACAACATTATATTGTTTAACAAAGTTGAAAAAGTGAACTTCACAAGGCCTCTTAGTTCTACAATCTTTATAGATTTTGGAAATATGGTTCTGCAAATGAAAATTAAGAAAATTTCACAATGATAATGATTCTACCTTAAAGCATATAGAATATTAATAATTAGAGTATACAAGTATAATAATGTATAATATAGTTATACTATAATAATTAATCAAAAGGAATTTGAAAATAAACTTGAAACTATACAAGTAACATGTATAGAATCTTTTAACCCAAAGATTAGCGTATCCAACAACCTTGGATAAAGGTACATTGAATTATACTTTCAAAAAATTCTATCATACCCACACCAGGGTAAGCCGTCGATAGGAATATCAGAGTCTGTCTTGATATCCCCACAAGCCCTCAAATTTCAAGGTAGTCGGCACCTCTGTCTTCATTATCAATGAATTCCTTGAATTTTATGTTAGTCGGCACCTCTGTCTTCTTATACCCGGATGCCCTTGAACATTAAGGTAGTCGACACCTTAGTCTTAATATCCCCAGAATCCCTTAATTGTACACAACAACAAACATAGTCACACGAAGAAAACTGAAATAGATGTTCAGTACGCACAAAGCATGAGAGTCTCTCTCTCTATAAATCACTTCTGCATCATGTTGTCACTAGAGTTATAGAGCAATAATGAGATCATTCAAATTAGCTAATATTTATGGACACATCACCAACGGTCGGCTTCCACCTTCAACAGTCATATTTTTCCTTGAATTTTGGAGGGACCTATACACGTGTCACTAAAATAATTTTTATTTAGAAATAAAATGCATGAAATAGTTTTATAATTATAACAAGAGTATGTCAGATATGGTTTCTCAACCAAATCTATTTTCCAGATTCTAAGGAAAAATAATATTTGGAGTTAAAGAAGAAAACATTCAGAGTCTATATTACATGAATATTCAAATTCTATATTTCATGGAATTCATAATCAGGATTCTGTAAACTTCAGAGTCTGAATTATGAAAAATTCATAGTATGAATTCTAAAAAACATGGAACCTAAATTCTTAGAAATTCAGAGTTTGAATTATAGGAATTTGGAGTCTAAATTATATGGAATTCATATTCTTAATTAAAATGAATTATGAACCTGATTTATGAGGAATTCAAAGATTGAATTCTAAGGAATTTTGAGTCGTAATTATGTAGAATTCGATGTCTAAATTCTGAGGAATTCAAAGTCGGAATTTCAATGAATTTGGAGTACGAATTTCAGAGAATTCAGTGTCTAAATTTCAAAGAATCCGGAGTCTGAACTTCAGAACATAAAAACAGAATACACTATATCTAAGTATTTTTAGGATTAATAGGTATTAGATATGAAACTAATTTTTACACTTTAGAAAAAAATATTTAGAAACTAAATCTTGAACAATGAAAATATTGGTAAGGAGAAAATTTCCTTGTGGATGGAAAATTTTCCTTATATAAAAACATCATTTGGGAAATAAAATTTTCCATGAGATAGAGTGTTTTTTATTTTAAAAACATAATTGAATGGAAAATTCATAAGGAAACATTTTTAACTCAACATTTCATTCAATAATATAATTAACTCATCTAAGAAATTATAAGTAAAATGTGCGCATATTTTCAACGAAAATTTGATATAATTATATCATAGTATATGTAAATAAATTTCTTGAAAATAATAAATTAAGTGTTGGTATTTTTATAATACATATATGTGTATTCACAATTTTACTATTAATAAATTGGTTTAATAAATTTTTTTTTTCATAAAATGGAATCAAAATTTACTATTTTTTTGATTTATTATTATAATATAAATTAGTAGATATTAATGACTGTTTCAATGTGTTATAAAATCTGTTATAGTTTCAAAATTCGTATTTTTTGATATAATGATAATTTTATTTAAAAATAGAATTTCTGATATTTAGAAATTTATTTTAATAATATGGGGTTCATTTTAAAATTCTACACAAAAATGTTTTTCGTGTTAACTTTTGGAATATTTCAAAAAAAGTTGGTTTTTTGGTAATAGTGAAATATCATAATTTACAATATAAGATAAATAAAAGATTTATTAAGTAATATATGATATATGTATGATTTAAAAACAATTTTTTAGAAATAACATGCAAAATATAATTATTTAGTCACAAAAATTAACAATATGTCTTCTCTTGAACTAGAGTAAGAATATAATGAATAAAATATTCAAAAAAATACAGCTCTCCTCCAGTATAAATACCACACCTTCTTCTAACAAATAGAATGCCTTGAAGATTTCATATATTATTATTATTTCATCTCCCAACCTATCCCCACATGTTTTCCCATTTTGGTATCACCAAAATACCATTTCTATGTCAATTAAAGAGGTTCTTAAGGAGAATAATTAAAGAGAAAAATATTGTTTTTGTTCTCCTTAAATTCCATTTAATTTAATTTCTTATTATTCTATCAATAACACATCTATCCAAACGTGCATAATAACTCCAAAATCTTATGTATTTTTTAATTCTTTTATGATAATGGATGATTCATTATCAAACCCCTCCTCCACCCCAAATTATTCTAAAAATGGAAACACCATCAAAGAGGTTCCGATTTATGGCCTTCGTGGATGATGTGTTTTTAATTTTCAATTCCACTTCAAGGTTGGCCATTACAATATTTTCATTTTAAAAGAAGATAATAATATAAGTATCTCGGATTATTTAATGGTCTGGAACAAATATATATACGATTATTAATTAATAAAACATAACATGTCCTTGATAATCAAAAAATTTCAAATTAATCATGATTATCAATACCATTTTATCTGAACTTTCACCCACTTACCAAAATAAAAAATTATATATGTAACCATTTAATATTTTTAAATATAATTAATAAAATATATTTTCATTTCTAGAAATATTTTCTAATCTTACATGATATTCCTATACATGTATACAAGTAAACTGATCAAGAAATATTAGAAAATAAACGCTCTTGAATTATTTTTTTATATAACACAACAAAAAGGAAATAAATGAACTTAATAAAATTATAGAAAACCATATACATGTAGAAAATAGTTTTAATTAATTAATTAATCAATTTAATCTAATTATCAACGTAATCAACATCAATTTTTGAACCCATCCATATATATGGAACAAGACTTCCTCTCAATTTCCATTTCAGTGAAACTAATTTGGTATTGTGAACCAAATAATTTTTATTTCATGTATCTAATTGTCTATTGATATAACTTTTTATTTTTAATTATATTTATATAAATAATATATATTATTTTATCATGGATATGATTATTTTCTTATATGTATATCCTTTTACAAAAAATGTTTATTTGGAAATTTATTTTACCTCGGGAAGTATTTAAGAATCTTTATATTCTAATCAATATAGATATTGATAAGTCATGATTTTCATTAATTATATCTATGTTGGAAATATTATTTGGACTTTTCTTAATTATTTTAGTCATTTATATATGCCATTGATTCATCATAGGTCTCATGAGAAAAAAATAGATGGTGAATGACTCTTCTAGTTTGTTTCCAAATCAAAATCAGATGGGAATTTACCTATAGACATAAACTACATTGTAGGTATGATGGTTCCTATTCTAGATACATGATGTATAATTGTTAAAAATTTTATTGATTAATTATTCAGTTATCATTATCTGGAGGGTTATATATATGATAAAAACCATGGATTCGTTTTCATTCTCATTATATTGAAGGCTTGTTTTCTTCAGTTATTCACAATTGAATAATGATTATGAATAATTATTTATTTTTCACTTATTAATTCATGCTTCCAATATATGTAACACATAATTATTAGTTGATGTGACCCATATATTATTTTTTTATTCCGATGGTTTAGGAAATTAAATCATTAAATAATTGTCAATGAATAAGTTTATTTTTCATTGATATGTTTTATGTTCATTTCTCTACAACATAATAAGGGAGCCTTATATGTATCTTGTTTCTTCAAGACTAATAAACTGGTCGATCCATGGTGATTTGATATATTGTATCTATGAAATTGTAATAAAACTAACACTAACTCTAGGATACAAGGGACAAGGTTGTTACAGTGAAACCATGTACCCGTTCATTCATATCTAGTTCTATAAACACAAATGTTACATTCCAATTTTTATACCATGTATAATAGCCATGATATAAAAAAATTACTATAAAATAAATAAAAACAATATCATATATAACATAATTAATTTATTTTTAGGTATAGAGATTTATCAAATTATGAAATGTCAAAAAAAAAATAAATACCTTGTCTTTCTCACCTTGTGTAAAAATTTTCAACTATATGAAAAAAATTAATTCATGATAAGTCGTCAAAATCACCCAAATATTCTTCCATATGTAGTATTATTATAAACATGCCATGTATACTAATATTACCCATATACTAGGGAATAGATAGAAAATAAATGGGAGAGATAAATTGCTAATAATGAAATCACAAGTCCAATGATATAAAAATCCTAATAAATGTACATATATTATAGAATGAGAAAATTATATAAATAATTACACAGTAAACTAAAAATGGGATAATAATATATATATATATATAATGATAAATATAAATATGAAAATAAAATATATTAGTTTCATACTAATGATGTGAATAATACTTGACATTAAGAAAATGATTCTAAGTCCATATTCGGAGACACTATACTAATTTGGGGAAAGGTATACACAAAAAACCTAGTTGTTTTGTCACATGAGATATGTCTATGAAGCTATGAGAAATATATTATTGTGACCCAAACATCACATGAATAAGACGAATTTATCAACCATAATAGGCATCAAGATAGTTAATAACATTCATAGCGGAAAATCTGGCTAAATAAAAACATAGATATCCATATAATGAAAAAGAGAAAAATTTAAATACATAATAAACCTATTTTTTCATTCAATAATAATTAATGATTTATATAATATTAGTCTTTGAGTTTTTATAAATGTTACCTATCAATTTACATTCAATTTAACACCATAGTTTTGACCTACATTGAGTCTTTGATGACATCTGAGGTGTTTTTCGATGTTTTCATGGAATACATTTTGCATTGAAGTCTGTTTTTTGGAAAAGGAAGCTGAACCATATTGTGAGTAGAGAATATGTAATGCCCTTATCCTAGAATACAAGATACAATGTATTAAATTACTATTTTTTCATGATTATAAGGAATCAACTCATGAAGAACAACTGAATTTAGTAGTCTTGAAAAGACATGTTACATATTTGATACCCATAATAAATTGAGAAATATAAAATACAAACACGATACAAAATAAAGAGAAATAAAATTCATCATTGAATGATTATGAAAATATTTATTCATCATAACCTAGGGAAATGATACATAATAAGGGTGAGATCAAATTTCCAACAAGGTTAAGTAAAAAAAGATATAAAAAATCAATGAGAATAAATGTAAAGGTAAATAAATGATGTCACATTCCATTAGATTTACTTATTAATGAAAAATAAATATGCCATCCTATGAAACTAAACACAAATTCCATTTAATCAATGTTTTAAAAAGGTAATAAATCCATAAATATGTCGATGAAAAATATCAGGGATAAAAATTATAACTAAAATAAGTAAAATTATTTATTTCAGGACTTCATGTATCTAGTTTATGACCCACTATACCATCAAGATATATTATCAAGATAGTTTTCACTATTCTGATTTCACAAAAATAATTCCTCTCATGAGACAACTGATGCATTGAGGGGTTATCAACAACCGGGATCCACCCATGTCTAGCAGTCCAAATAATTTATCCTCTACCAAATTATATATTTAAATAATAAGAAATGTGACTTATTATCCAATGTTCTTATTCAATAATGGATACATATTTATGAATAATTCCTTATTAAATCAATTAACTATCAAGGTGAACATCATATGTGAAATGATATATTGTTAAAAAATAATAATATTCATTGTCTGAGAATAAGGATATTAATGTAAATTATCATTGTAAAATGATGAAAATAAAGATAATGTTTCAAGATAATGTCAACAATCACAAAATCACGTGACATTACAATTATAATCATTAGAAAAATTCTTTAGGAGAATAATATATAAACCTTATGAAGTGTCCCATACCACATTGAATTATTTAAATCATAATCCCATTGAAGGAA
Organism: Viscum album; assembly: GCA_963277665.1. NCBI lineage: Eukaryota > Viridiplantae > Streptophyta > Magnoliopsida > Santalales > Viscaceae > Viscum > Viscum album. Next base: position 1,839,821,462 of record OY728132.1, on the reverse strand, counting down.
TGATTTTAAAGGAAATTGGTAATATTATTATCGTAATGAGATTTATGATTAAACATTTTAAAAGGCTTTATATACACTAAATAAAAGTGAATTTGTTCCTAATAACTAATAATTCTCAATTGAATAGAAATTAAGATGAAAACCACTTATATTGACCTTTTTTTATTCTGTGGTCATTGTCCTCATGTAAGGTGGTTCAAAATATCTTAATAAATTGTACCAAAACTATAATAATGTTTATAATATCATATATTAACTTATTATAATTTTTTTACCCATTTTTTTAAACACATTAATTATTTTAACTATTTCGGATATTAATAGCCTAGTTTTCTAAAATATGTTTTGACTTATCATTTGGGGATCCTAATAATTAGACCGTGATTTAATCATATAAATAATTTAAACTATTAATTATTTATAATAAATATTTAGTATATATATATTTATTATAATCTAAAATGGTTTGAGATTAGTAATGAAATTCCATGTTAATGGAGACGGTAGGCCGTATATACACATGAACGCTACCTTCATCTTTCTGTATAATTAAAAGAATGAAAAATAAATGATACATATGTAATTTATAATACCATTATAATATATATGTTATATATTTCATATATATTTACTAAAATCATCCTTATTATTTTCCACGTATAGCGTGAATGAATCACATCACTTTATGGTGGTGGTAGTTCACACTTCCAGAAATGATGTTATCATATTTACAATAATGAAATATATAGAGGCTTGTGATATTAAAAAAAATTAAGAATCATTATGTGAGAAAAAATTTAATATATGAATATATAAATAGTTTTTACCATCAAAATGACCAATATTAGAGGAAAAAATAATTAAGAAACAATCACCATTTCGTGAGGTGATAGTACATTGTTAACATAAACAGTCTCTTTGTTACCCAATATATAGGGGTGTGTGTATGTTTGGGTCAAAATATTAACATCACAAAATTCGATTAAATATATGATATTGGTGTTTTTATATAAGAAAATGTTTTACGAGAGGTGTGAGGAATTTGTATAGTTTTTTTCTTTTTTATAATGGAGGGGAGGGGAACACTTCTAAATACAAAAATGTAATCATTGATTGGAGGAATAAAAAAGATAATGTTCCTAAAAATAGATTAATAAAGGATTAAATGATCTTAATGTTTTATAAAAACCTCCGACACAAAAAATTTGTTAATTTTTATAATTTGGTTCCTTAACTTCTACGATTCCCAAATTTTATCATTTTCATTTTTATTAAAAAATATTGTTTTATAATCTAATTAGATTAACTATTAAAGTGAGATTTATTATAAAATATAAGGCCACTAATTTTTGGATTGTATATATAATTTATAAAAGAAAAATCACATGTGTTTTGGAAATTAATTTTAAACAAGCGCATGTGATGCACAAAAGAATGCTTAAACCCGTACCATGTTAACAATGGGTTTAAAGTATATGGGTCAACTTGTTAATTATATAATATAAAATTGGTCTGATAATAGATAATATTTAATATTAATTAACACTTAAAAATCACTTGAATGAAAATAAGGTTTTTATTAATTTTATATTATTTAATAAAGAATCAATTATTATAAAACATGAATAGTTTCAATTTTGACATTAATTATATAATTTTAATTTTGAAATATTATTCTAATATGTAGTTTCAAATAAATTTTTTTTATAGATGTGTAACATGATATATTTATATAAAAAATTAATAAATTTGATAATTCAATCAATTCACATCCCTTTTAATAAATATATTATCATTTATTTTAGTGAATTATAAACTAAAGAATCACTACATTGGAATTTCATAAGAAGATTATGAAACTAAACCATATATAATAAATGTCTAAAAAATTGTGTTGTTAAAATGACTCATTTATTTTTAAAAATAATATTTATAACTTAAAATATTATTTTTTACATATCTCATTGTTTTATATATATTAAAGTTCAAGACATTTCCATTTTCAACTTCTTCTATACCTGGCATTTTATATAGGAAAATTCTAGTTAATAATGTCCAAATAAACAATATAATTAGAACCATGTGTGGAAAATTTATATTATTGGATGCCAATATATTTTAGATAAATTTCAATATATTTATGTTCCTTAAAATTAAGGGTTAGTCTGTTGTTATGTATAATTTTATCTTATTCACTATAATTAATAACAAAATACTTTACTATTTTCTTTCCAAAAAGTAAGTTTAAATTGTTATTAACAAAATATATTACTGATTAAAAATTAGTATTACCTTTTTCAAAATTTTAATTATATAAGTTGGAAAATTATGATTTCTGTTATTCCTACACACGTGCTGATAAAGTTTAGTTTTAAAGTAGGAACATTCAAAAGATGAATAATTTTTTATATATAATTCCAATATGAAAATGAGTCCAATAACCTAAATTAGATTAATATATGAATTTTTTATCTATTGTTTCATTAAAAACCTACTTATGATATAAATTATCATTAATAATTATTTAAATTAAAGGTAGTTTTTTATTAATGTAGTATTTGTTTCCATTTATCAATAAAATAAAACATCTCAAAAAAATAATAAAATTTCACCCAAAGATAATTTTGAAATATCAAATAAAAAATGAAGTATATTTATATAAATAAATTTTATAAATTTTATAAATTTTATTTTTAAAATTTGTGCTCCATTAAAATATAGTAACACATAGTAATGCATGAAATTCAAGAAAAATATTTGTGGTGTGTAGCATAACCTTAAAATAATTTTTTGTAAAAATAGAGACAATATAATTATTATTATTATAACATGAAACAATTTAAATGTTTAGGAGTTTCATATTATAAACACCTTAATTAAATTGTATCATGTCATTTTAAACATAAACTCTGAAATCAGGGAATTGATATATGAAAATACTATTGTGGAATCCCCACACCATAAATAGGGTTAAGTAAACCTCTTCTAAATAAGTGGGAAAATGAAAAGAAAATTACACCACAAAACTATGATTTTGAATAATATTACATTAATGGAAATATGGATACAATAGATAAATATAACTATCATTTTCTGTTTTAGAGTTATAGAGAACATGTTCAGTTTATTGTTATAGACCACAAAAACATAAACGAATGGTATGAATAAATGTATTTCATATAATTAAATAATTATTATATTAAGAATTTTTTGTTTTATGCTACTTTTCTAAAATATTATCCATTCTTTCACTCCATAGATATATAACTAAATATATGTTTCTATTTCATAAAGAATATCACATCCTTTGGTTATACCTTACACTATTTAAAGTTCATCACTTAGAACATGATGCATCATATGAGTAATTAATACATTAACCACTAAAATATAATCCAATGTTCCATCATTTCATTAATAGTTTACTTTTTGGAAATATTATGGTACAAAACATTGGAAAGAAGGTCATTGAATTTAGAAAATGGGAATATTATTATCCTTTAATCAACATGAAGAAACAATATATTTTCACCTTCCAAAAATTTGAATGACTTCATCATTTATATTCTTGAAATATGGAATGGACTCGAATCACCCTAAAAACAAAATAGAAACATGAAATCATCCTTATTCTTTAGGTAAGACAAATTTTATTTGATATATTCTTTAAATCCAAAAGTTTTTTAAACTACATAAATGATAGAATATACAACCTGTCAAAAAGGCATTATTCAGTAACATGGTAGTTAACACATGTCCAAAAACATTATTTCTTCATTATTATCTCAACATTAAGAAAATATTAGGTTTTTTATTTCCCTCAATAGTTTGTTTCCCAAAAATATTAACTTTCTACTGAATATATATTTTTATTACCATGCGATATAAGATTCTAAAATCTATAAAGAAAAAGTATTTCAGTACCATCCTTATATATTTCATAAATCTTATTATGTAAAAATCATAAAAAATAACTTTACAACATATTTCAAAGATTTATCTATAGATTAAAATTAATCATTCCAAATTAATTGTGTGAAAAATCATATTCAATACCTTGATTATAATGTTTCTTCTGAGGTACATTCTTCAGATGCATCAGTCATTAATTTTAATAATTCTCCATATACTTTTAGTTGTAACACTTAACAGTTTCCTTTATATTTTTACCTTTTCATTCTTTATGATGGTGACCCTTATCTTCACACATATAAAAAAAATCTCATTCCCTTAATGCATTTACTATTGTGATTCTTCCCATAATTATCACATCTGGAAAAATCATACATCTCCTTCCTTAGTGACTCATTCAATTTTTTCATTGTTCTTGGTTGGCCTATTATTCTCATGGTTTCCCTTGAATATAATGATTTTCTAAAATTTATTCTTCATTTTGATGGATCATAAAACAAATTATTCATATGTTAATTTTTTCAAGAAACCGTCTCCCATTGGATATTTGACATACTTACTTCAATGAAGTGGTCGATCTTGAAATGTGTTTTTCATATATAATCATTAGAATACCAAGGTAAAATTGTAAATATACATTCATAATACACATCACTCTATTATTTATTTTTCTTTAAGATAATAATCTTCTACTTCATTTCAAATAATTAATCCTAAAGGAAATATTTATCAATGTATTTCTCCTTAAATTTTCGCTAATCCATGAGTTCAATTTCATCTTCCTCTATAGTATTATAGGTAAGAGACCACCACTGACTCACATCACCATGAAGAAAATATACTATAATTGTAACCTTTACCATTTCAACACATCTCAAATCCATGAATATCGTCTCTATATACTCAATCCATTCATCAACTTCCATTAGATCAGTAGTCCAACTAAATTATGGGGGCCCCTATCGCATTATGTGATCCAACATCAATGAATCTATCTGGGTAATAGGTTTCTTGATTCAAGAAATGTTATTTTTTCATAACCTAAGAAGGATTCACTAAAATATCCCTAACTTTATGAGTTCAAATACCGGATACATTAAATTACTCAATAAGGAATCCTCTACATTGACCAAACATATTGAAACCATTCATCCATCCATGGACAATTTATGAAAATTGGCTTATACTAGATTGTCAAATTATGTCATGAGATTATTATAACTATAAATATGGTTTAACCAATAATATACATTTATACATTATGAATAATATAATCATTAACTTTTGTTACATTAGGTAAATATTTATATTTATATCCTTTATAATGGTAGGTAAAGAATATGTTAAATATATTTAGTGTATCCACCAAGAGATTCAAAATAGGTGGAAAGTAAGGATTGTTCTTATGTACCCAGATGAAATGAGTTTGGACTAACACACTTTTTTAGAGTTTTCATCCCTAGGTAATATGCCCTTAAAACATCGTCCACTTGTAATATCCAAAAAAGAATATATTTCATGGAATTACCACATAATTTATACCATACAAAAATTCTAAGATGTTCTTATATACATATCAAAAAATATTATCATATGTTATGTGCCTTGATATATGTTTTATAAATATATCTTCTATGGATGATTCTAAACTCCCCCTCATACCAATTGTAACCCACTGACCCAAGAATCCCAAAGGCAATGCATTATTTTATTACATGGCATGATTACAAGGAATCAAATCCCGATGTACTTTTCATTTTCATAGTATTGGAATGCATGATTACATAAATAATACACATAATACATTTTTAAATAGAATATAAAAACAAGATAGATAATAAAAAAATAAACTACATCCTTGAATACTTAATCATAGATTTCCTCTTCTTAAAACTATGAAAGGAAACATAATAAGGGATAGATAAAATATTTAATAAGTTTATGTAAATTAGAAGAATTAACGAACAAATGAGGATAAATGAATAGATAAATAACTAATAAAACATTCAATACGAATAACTAGATATGGAATAATAAATATGAAAATATATGTATTTGAAGACACTTGAAATTTTATGAATGAAGTAAGAATAAAAAGAATCCATTGAAATAAAGTTGTAATGTATCATAGATAAAAATGAGGATTAAAAGGATGGAAATGATATCATATTAAACATTATGTATGTTTAATATGAACCACTATATATGGGAGATCTATTCTCAGGACTATTTAAAAAATTCTGATTGAGACATCTGATTCGTCTCACGAGAATACCGATGAATCACGGGGCAATCAATAACCAGCCCCTATTTGTGTCTACCAGTAAATAAAATTCCCCATATGTAGAATCATCTATTTAATTAATAATCAATATTATTTATCATTAAATAAATTTATTGAATAAGGGATATGGATTTATCAATAATTCCTCAGTTAATCATATAAATATAAATATAAACACCGTATGATAAATGGTATACGGTATTGGAAATTATAATCTACATCACATGAAATATGGATATTAATGTAAATTTACAATAAAAAATGATTAAAATAATTTTTTCACTTCAATAAAAAGGTAAAAATCAAAAAAATAAGTAATAATGCAAGGATAATTTCTATGAATAGTCTTTAAAAATTAAAAAGTATCACATACCACATTGAAACATTTAAATCACAATCCATGTGAATTTATAATATTAAATAAAACATTGAATACTATGATAGTATTAAAATTCATTATATATCAATTCAAAAGGTAGTATAGGAAAAAAATGTTAATTGGTGCATAATAACAAATAAGTCTCAATGGAATGTAAACAGAGCTAAAACACCCTTAACATAACCTTCACTTTTTTGTGGGGAATTTATCAGAATGTATATTGGATTAATTTATTTTAAAATAAATATTACCAAACCAAAATAATTTTTATAATATCATATATTATGTTCTTATTATATTGTATTTCCCATTTTTAACACTAATTTATTTTTTTATCTATTTCAGGTGTTAATTAAATAGTTTTCTCAAGTATGGATTAACTTTTAATTTTTTGTTACTATTGATTAGATATTGATTAATATTTTAAAGAATTTATAAAATGACTTATTTATAAATTAAATTAATTATATATATATTTATTATGTTATATAATGTTTGGATAAAATAAATGAAATGCTTCATTGATGGGGATGGTATTCCATACGTATGCATGAACGCTGCTTTCATTTTTTTTGTATTAAAAAAATGATAAGTAAATGATACATATCTATATTGTAATTAACGTATCATATCTATTTTATATTTTTCTTCGTGTTTTATTAAAATAATCTCTAATATGTTACATGTATAGTGTGAAGGAATGACAACACTTTAAGGATGTGGTAGTCCACATTTCCACACATGATGTTATTGTATTTACATGAAATGGAATAAAAAGAGTTATGTTATATCAAATAATTAAATGAGGATAAATACATAAAAAATATAATATATATCATATATAAATATTTTTTCTATTATAATGACCACCATGATAAGCGATAATCGAAGAATAAAAAATTATCATTTCGTGATGCGGTAATTCACCTTTCACATAAATTAGTTGTTGGTTACCCATTAGATATCAGTGTGTAAATGTTTTGGTAGAATTATTAAAATAAAACACATGCTGGTATATTTTGGAATTTTTATTCTTATATAATCATGAAATCATAAGAGTTTTGATGGTGGAGGAGAGAAATAAAACATAAGAGATTAAGGAATGATGCTACCTCTTAATCAGGAAAATTCTTCTTGTTTGTACCAAATGAGATACTTAGGTGCACTTAATCCAAAATTAAGGATTAAAAATTATTGTTAGGGGTGTTTAGTTACTATTTGGGTAGATTATGTATGAGCCAATGTGGCATGATATTTTTTAGGAATGGGTAGAGTTCTTTATTTTTTATAATAGAGAGGGAGTTCAACTCTTGTAATGAAAAAAATTATTCATTAATGGGAGGTATAACGTACCTAATGAGGGAAATTAAAACGAACACTAACTCTAGGATCATGGTGAAAGAAGAATCTAATGATGTGGAATTTAATCATTATGGTTTTTATAAAATCATATAGTTTTTAACAAAAATAATTTAAATAATAAGACTAAAAATGTTTGATTTTTTTATAAAATACAGATACAATTAATTATTAATATGATATCTAATTTATAAAATAGAAATCTCATATGATTTGGAAATTAAATTTAAAACAAACATATTTGACAAGATAAAATCTACTTAAACCAATAAAATGTTAACACTGTTTTTATGATATATTGGTTAGTATGGAAATTTTAAAATATCCTTTGGTCCATTAATTTATCATATATAATATTTATAAACAATTATAAATGTCTTGGAAGAATATATATTTTTATTATTTATAATTAATTTATAAAATATCATTTATTGTAAAATAAGAATAGGGCAAATTTTGACTGTATTTATATAAGTTTAATTTTTATATATCAATATAATATTAGAATTAAAATAAATTATTTTTTTAGATATATAAAATGATATATTAATCTACAAAAAATAAATAATGTAAATAATTAAATAAATTAGCATTACATTTAATATTTATAGTATAATTTAGTTTAGATAATTATTAAGTAAAAAATCAATAGGTTAGCATTATTTATGAATTTTATGCAACTAAACCATCACTAAAAATTATTGATAAATTATTTTTTAAAAATAACAAATTAACTTTTTAAAAGAACATGCATAAACAAAAATAAGATCTTTTTTATATATCTGATTCTTTTATAAATGTTAATGGTGTGGAATGTTGCATTTTTTTTCTTTTCTATATAATTTTATATAGAAAAAATCCAATTTATAATATCCTAATAACCCATTAAATTTGAACCATGTAAGGATATGGTATAATTATTGGTAGCCAATGGATTTTAGACAAGATTTCATGTCATTTTGGTCTTTCAGATTAAGGATTAGTCTCTTATTAAGCTTATTTGTATCCTAATGACCATAACAAATTCTAATCAAATTCACAAATTTTTTTGTTAAAAATTAGGTTGATCGTAATAAAAAAATTTACTAATTAAAAAAATCAACATAATTTTCTCAAAATTCAATTTATTGATGTGGTAAAATTAATATCTACACTAATCCCACAAACTTCTCCAAAAAACATGTTTTTTAATGAATAAGGGTTCAAATGTTGAATATGTTTTTATATCGAATTTCAATATAAAATAAATTCCAAATAAATAAATTGGATTAATATAAGGATAATTTATCTATAGTGACTTTTAAAAAAATATTTAAGATATAATTTAGCATTAATAATTATTTAAATCGAAATTATTTTTTTAGTAAAATGAATTACTTTAAACTATTCATAAAAAATGAAACTTCTCATAAAAATAGAAAAAATATTTGTAATCATTGTTTGAAATTATAAATTCAAAAATGAATTTTATTTTGACAAATATAATTTATAATATTACAGAAATTTAGTTTTAAAAATGGTAAGCTATTAAATGGTGGTAAAAATAAATCTTGCAAGTAAAGAAAGCTTACTTAGTGTGATGTGTAGATTAAGCTTAACAAGTTGTTTCATATAAAGAGGGAAAAAATAATATTTATTCTTAAATGAAAAAATTGAAATTTTATGGGATGTCCCAATCTATGAAACCCATGATGCACTATTTGATAAAACCATGTGAGGTGGTCTATTAATCTCTCAATGGGTGCATAGTTTGAGGGAAACTATAAAAAAGGACTATACACGCAAGTAGAGTAGGGAATAGAGAAGAAAAGGGTGAATGAATTACCCTAACTCTCTTCCCAAATAAATCCAATAGTGTGGGAAGATATTAAATTTTTAAGAAAGAATACAATAATATTTACAACATTCTTCCTGTAGCCATGTGTAAAGACTGTGCAAGGGGTGAAGGGGGTAGTGGATTATGGCACAAACAAGATCTATTCATCTGGTTGGATATGTGAAGAGAACCTTCTACTTAATCATGCAATATTCTTCATTTTTATTCACACTGATGAAGTTATACTGGTGAAATGAAATATTCCCTATTTTAGGGAAATAATATGTTCTTTCAATCAATTCATATTTTGACCATGTTATGAGATGATATTCAATGATTATTCTACCACAAGAATATGACAGGTGGAATAAAAGTTTCTGATAATGTTTACTATTTTATATTCCTTCATTCCATTATCTCACACACTAGAATATCCTTCATTGCTGATAAGATTAACTTAATACCTTTATTAAATTAATGGAACATGATTATGTTTCCCACATAGTGCCATTTAATCCTTGGAGGTTGTTAGCCCCAACCTTGTCCACCCATTGGATGTTCCCTCATATCTTCCAAAATTTATTCCACCCAATTCGGTGTCTGTGATCTCACAAATTTTTTGGAATCCTTAATTAATTGAATTAGAATATAATGAATCAATGGTTATGGTTTATGATTCCCATAAAATGTGATTACACATTTTGTAAATGGTTTAATTGTTGTAATAGAAAATATGGAAATTGGTTGGATGAACTCAGGACATCTAAATGATTATAAAATCAAATATGATTTTATATTGAAGAATTTATAATGGTAGTGAATTCCATGGAAATTTTACTCCTTGGATCATGAATCCATTAGATTCTATGGACATTTCTACTCAATATATCTCGACGATGGTAGGGGATTCCCTGGAAATTTTACTCCTTGGATCCTAATTCAATAAGATTCCATGGACATTTTTACTTCATAGATCAATATTTATTATGGTAGTGTATGATTGAGGATTTTATACTCTTAGGATCCTAATTCCATTAGATGATAAGGGAATTTCTACCCCTTGAAGTCATCTTTCTTAGAATAGATTTGGTCATGATATTTGTACATTCTCCTTGTAATCCACCAATGTTGTAACCATGTTCCTTTAAGGATACATCACGGACTCGACAAGGATGCCATGGTATTTTAAACCACGCATATGAAACTTCCTAGTATGAAATAATATTATATGGAATTAGCCATTGTGTATGTTGTAGACTTATTATATGTAATGGTAACTTTGGAGAATTTTACTATACATTACGAAAAGTTCATTATTACACTATCTTGATTATAGTTGACTGCTATGAGTAGTGTTTTATTAGAATTGGTAGAAATGAAAATATCACTTCTACATTTGAATTTTTACATTTATTAATGATATACATGTGAAATACTAAATGTTTCTTAGTTGATCTTATATATAGTGATATGTTATAAACATCGTATGTGGTGTCCTACTGAGTGTTATCTCACAAACTGGTTGGGGCATCATTGGGTACATGAATAGTCATCCTGGATACATGTAGTGAATATGGAATTTTTGCACTATTTGATGCATTAATTTATCAGTACATGGGATCATAGGAGGACATGACAAAGCTATGATCATGATTCAAGGTGGAGAAAGTTATTTATAAGATATTTTTTTAATTTTGAAACATGTATTGTACTGGTTTCATATGGCCATGTATTTTCTTCCATTTAGTACAGAGACATGACCATATCTTCATATTATAACTAACACTACCTTTTTCCTTATTAATTATCAATGTCTTATGTATATTTATTACTCATTTTTTCTATCTATTTATTTATCTACTATCTATGAAATATATCACAGTTACTATATTTTATTTACAAGAGATACCACTATGTTACTGAAATCACGGGTTGTATTGTCACCAGAATATACCACCTTAGACAGTCACATATAACAAAAAAACTTCGTCATACATTGAGGCACACATTAGTCCATGTAACCCAAAAAAATTTTCAATCCATTACTGTATCCCAGGATGGAATGTCAAATAGTGGTATTAGAGTAGTTTTGATAATAGATTTACTTGTCGAAGATAATATTTATAATATTAGATTGGTTTGAAATTTGGAAAATATGTATTCTTTTTATTAGATGAACCATTTATAATAAATAACCAACTAAATGGGATGAGATTTTTTTTATGTATTATTTAATTAATATTGATTTATTTACATCGTAGTGTGAAACAATTGATGTTTGATGTTTCTTATTAATATTTATTTTTATGTTGCCTGATGAAATGAATGCATAGCTTATCATTATCAATTTATTCCCCTTACATGATTCACATTCCATGACCATACCATGAAATATAGGATTCATTTTTTGATAGATTATCATTAATTTTGTGTGCCCAATATTATTCAATATTCATCAGGTAATGATTATTATAGGAATTTTAGGAACATAATTAGAACATAGCGTAAAAATATTAACAAAAACATTGGTTTCATGATTATTCTATATTAAAAACTATTATCAATCAATTATGGCATGTTGTGTCATATTCCATATGTCCCATGGACTAGAACCTGTCATTGTTGGGATTGATTGGATACCACTAAATTATTTATAAGGTGTATGGGTCCTTTAGGGTTTTGAGTGGTGATCTATTTGTATTATGAATTTTAGGAGAATTTATATATACATATATTGGAATTAAAATGAATTTTGAATTAAAAAAAATAAAGGAAACCATTAGATAAATTTGTCCATAAAATTTGAAACATATTACATGGCCTAGACCTAAATCAAGACTAATATGTAGTTAGTGTCTCTGGTGTGTTATGTAATTATTCTATTACCTAGTCCACGATTTAGATCTACATATAGCCCTTTAAATTAATTAAAATAAGTATTTTACATATAATATTATTTTATCTTTATTTGGGTTATTAAAAAATTATTCTATAGAGGAATGTGTTTGTTATTATAGAGATATTTTACCCTGATAACCACTTTCCATGTATTAAGATGGTGGATATTACTATGCTTTAGAGGTGGTCTTCCATAGGTTACATTAGACCCTTATATAGTGATTTTGTTAGAACAAGTAGTTATAATAGAAATGGGTGATGATTCCAAGTTCAATAAGGGTTTAATATAAATTTAACAGACTGTTTAGGGAGACCCAACTACCGTCCACATCTCTGATAGAGTTTTAAGATGAGTTACAATAGAAAAATTCCCAAATGTTTATTGGGGATGGCATTCCACTAGCAGCTGAGCTATGGCCAGAGATGATCTCTTCTATCATCATGCATCTTCAGACACCTCATTAGAGGAGAGTGAATCTCTTGACACATAATGATTGGGGAGAAACTATGTGTTGGTAGGATGTTCTAAACTGGTTTGATGCACTTTAAGATATGGTTTTTAGGGATTTATTATCTAGGTTTTATGATTTGTTATTTCTTGATAACATGTGAGATGAAAGGTCCAGTGACGTTATTCTTCTCGATTCGAAAGTGATGACTGCTATAGAGTATTAAACATAGTTAATATTTTTTTAGTTATTTCTGCTGATTTATCATACTGATGAGCCATCTGGTGTGATATGCATTGAGGAAGGTCTCAAGTAAGTTGTTCGATCACATTTCATTACATTTTTGATAATTAATATTATAGAGACATTGAATCGGGTTGTTATTATTTATTCAAAACATAGGGAAGCATGGGGTACAAATTAGGGTAGTTCATCCACTGAAAAAATGGTTCAGTGTCAGTTGGTATAAAGCATCATTTTAAGTCTTCGAATGAGGGGAATACAAGCCATAGAGTGAGTGATGGTAATTTTTTTCAACTGTTATATGTGAGGGAGATGGGGATATATAAGGATTCAGTGTGATTGAGACCCATTAGAGTTCTATGTCAGTGTTAGGATGTTCCATGTAATTTTTTTCAAGACCATCTCACCAAACGATAGAGTTATGGGATTGAATCTATATCTAGCTTCAGAATTTGGATTCATAGACCTATGTTTGTATTGGTGATGGATTAGTTGTAGTTGTACATGTTGAGTTAATAGTCGTGGCTGGTAAAGAAAAAAATCAGTGGTACCATGATGGAAGATTTGTCCAACATCGGGTAGTTGGGTTGTTTCAAAGAGCCATTGTTTATGCTGAACATATTTTTTATAGCTTAGACCTATGGATTAGAGTTCCATCCCATATTTGGTGATAGATACAATCCTATTATCCATTACATTTTCATCTTCCCATTATAATACATGTGAATCACATATCATAATATTTGTAACAAGTACGGAAAGCCTTGGGATCATTGTTCAGTTTTCAAATGGAATCATGAAACACAAAACTCCATTGGGAATTCGTTCATATAGTATATTCATGTGTAGGGAGTTCCAGCCTATGATAAGTGGGAGTCAATTTGTTTGGGATTTTTTTCATCATGTTGGCAAGGTTCTCTATTATACTTTGGGAGGACAAGATAGTTTCTTATCATAAAATTTTCAATTTCTATCAATATAGGATGACTTTCACATCACTAGAGGATGTGGAATTTTTCACAAGGGTGAATCAGATATCAAGGATGGTAGATTATGACTCTAAATCATGATAATTATAGGACGAAAAAATATATTTCTAGTTTATATCTGGATGATCGAGAAAGATTTAAATTTTTTTTCCATCTTGTGGTTGGTAATTTTAGGTATGTTTTCAGAAATTTGTTTTCTATTTTACCTATAATGATAGAGGTGCAGTTCATTATCAAGATGGTTCTAGGAGATGCACCTATATACCGTACTATTTATAGGATGTCTACTATAGAGTTTCACGATCTCAAGTGGTAGCTAGAGGTCTTGGAATAAAATTGTTGTTAAGACCCAATATCCTTCATGGGGTTTTAGTGTCCTTTTTTATAGAAGGTGAAAAGAACCATTGTGATGTGTTCATATTATAAAAAAATAATTTATTTTATGGTGATGAGCATGTAGCACTTACTATAGTTAGATTACATCTTTTAATAGATTCGAGGATCTTTGGTTTTCATGAATACTGATTTGATGTTAGGTTATCACCACGTACATGTTGGACGTATAGAGATACCTATTAAATATATTCATAGCATTTATGGTCTATATGAGGATCATGTTATATTGTTCGGTCTAATGAACATGAAATATGTTTTCATGGAACCGATGAATCATGTTTTCCATCCTTTTCTATATTTGTTTGAGGTGGTATTCGAGGTTCATATTTTGGTTTAATCTCACAATCGTCATAACCAATAAAAATATCATGAAATAATTTTTTATATAATGAGAGAGTATCAGTTATATGACTAAATCACAATGTTCCACTTCCTGGTAAATAATATTCACTTACTGAATCATATTATCTCATATATAATAGTATTAAGTAAGCTATATTTGGTGATAGATGTAGTTTTATTAGATAATCCAAGAAATTTATTGGAGGTATGGAGATTAGTAGGGATATGTATATATTACATGAATTTTATACAAGACACATCATTCTTAGAAACTCAACAATTTTTAATTACTAAGAAGGGTGTATTGTTTTTATTGTTAGATACATGGAAAATAGCCTTTAAAGAGGTTAGAGGGTGACTGCCATTAGTTACAATCAGGATTTTTCATTTTCTTGGAAGGAGATAAAATTTGTATAATGGTTCATTTGGTAATAGGTTTGGATTAGTTTTGACACAGGAGGAGAAATTCATAGTGTATGGGTCTCGTTAGATGAGGCCACATGAGAGGAACTACTTGGCCCATTATCTTGTGTTAGCTACTATTGTACATGACGAATGATATTGAAGGACTCAATTATTGGGAGACAATTTATTGGTGTACATATACCAAAAAAGAATCAACTATATATTTAAAGAGTTTGACTAGAATATGAGGCAGTAAATGTTGGTTGAGTTCCTACAATATTTTTACTTTGAGCATCCCAATACATCTGGGATGAGATATGGATTTCTCTTTGTAGTGAGTAGAATTATATAGATACAGGAAGTTAAAGAGGCTAGAAGAAATTGGACGTTTATAGTATTGTTCATAGATAGCACATTAAAGAGAATGATGGAATTACAAAGACTTTTCCCCCATCCTTAGCAGTGACATCCACTTTTTTTGATTGAATGATGATTTAAAAGTTATCTAATGTGGAGAGCCTAGTCCTATGTAAGAGGATAATAGGTGGTGACTGACCTACTGGTTGGACTATGGGTGAGGATGAAATTATTTGTATTCATGATTGTATTGGGTTCCAAAAGACATACATTAAAAGCTAATGTGAGAGTTTCATACCTAATATCGAGTAGTGTATCCTATTTTTTCAAATATGTATCATGATTTAGATCACTAACATGGGTGACCATGTGTGAAAAAATAGAATGTTATTCTAGTCATGAGTTGTTCCATCTATCAGCAGGTGATGGAAGAACACCAACAACAAGTTGATATTTTACATTATTTTACTATTCCCAATTTTAAATGGGATGATATTGTGATTGATTTCCTATATGGGTTTTTGATGTCACCTTGAGGTAGTTATTCCATTTGGATTGTTGTGGACATGATAAAGAATGATGATCATATCCTACCGACTATGGATACATTCTATGTAGGAGAGTCTGGGAAACATTATATCAATGTGATTATGCACCTTCATGGGGTTCTTAATATCATTTTATTAGATAGGGATGCCCAGTTGAAATAAAGATTTTGGAAAGTATTATATATGGAATTGGTTACACATGTGAATATGGGCATGACCTACCTCCCTCATACTTATTTCCAGTAAGAGTACACTAAATAGTTTTTAAAGGACATTCTTAAAGTATGCCTACTCAATTTCAAATGCTCTTCAAAGAGGAATATACCCCAGGTTTATTTTTCAATCAATAATAAAATATTGAGTATATTTATATGAAATGTTTTGAGGATTTATATGGTAGGAATTTTTGATCACCATTTTGATGGTTATAGGTAGGATAAGAAAGGCTTTTCGGACACATCTTTTATAAGGGAAGTCAGAGAGGGTTCAGTTGATCATAAAATATATGGCTACTACACAGAAAAGAAAAAGAAATACTACATTGACCACCGTAAATGACTTATGGTGTTTGAGGCAAGGTTTTAGGTGTTTATAAGTGTCTCATGGAGGCCGTTACATAGACTGATTAGAGGAAATGATAATCTTTCACCAAGATGTGTCAGGATGCTTGAGATTCTGGAGTGAGTCAGGTTGGTTGTCTATAGGATGTAGTTAGATCCTATGTACTGATCCATGTATGATTTCTTCAACCTATCTCAACTACATAGTTGTTAGTACTATCTGTCTCATACTCTTCATTTATATGAGATTTAGTTACTGGAAGATGTCTCCTTTGAGAAGTATCAAATTTGTAACATTGGCCAGGGAACGAAGACTCTCCATGTATGGTTATATCCATGAGTATGAGATATAAAGATTCTTCACTATTTACTAAATAAGGCATGTGATAGGGAGGTTGATATATGTGCCTAGTGGCTAGAGTTATTCTTATATGATTCTTCACCGCACATAGAAGATAAATTCAAGGATAAATTGTTTTACATTGGGAAAATTGAATGATCACGAGGTTTTCATTAAGGCAATGTTATTTTCAGTTTTATTTTAACTTATTGGTTTTGGGATAATGCAAGTCACTTAGGATATCTCATGTTTTAGGGGGGTGTTAAGGGCTTGTTCGGAGCCTTGATGTCTTGTTTTAGGGAAAGTATGTTGGGCCTCATGGTCAGTAGAAATCATGTGATACAAGCCTCACAGTTTTATAAAATCGTGTGAGGTAGTCTAAGACTCTATTTAGGGACACACAAGTGGATGGATACTGTGTAAAAAGAGCCTAAAACTTATTCAGTGTTGAAACAATAGTATAAAATGGTGCATAATCCCCCTAATTATGTTCCCCGGGTATCACACTTATGTCGGAAGATCTATAGCTTTTAGTAGAGGCTTTACACACAGTCAAAATAGAATTTTTCTTAATGTATACTAGGACTGTATAATGGGTGACATAAGATAGTAGAATACAGAATTATTTTGAATTTTTTTTCCAATTTATGAACATGAACTATGTGGGTTCCCTAAAGAGGGATTGAGGGGCACACAGTTGGTTCACATTTTTTCCAACCATGTAGAATAATTGTCTGACCTAGGTATTTGAGGGGAAATTTACAATTCACCTTTACAAACAATTATAACCTTATTTCTATTTCCTCCACATTCCATTTAAATTAATTCATAAGTATTTGGATAGATTATTATTCCATTCTCTTAGGATTTAATCAGGTTCCTCCAAATCCTATATGAATCGAGAGCCATTCGTCTCATTTAATCCGTATATGCATGTTCTTCTTTCACCATGATCTAGTATTTATTTTCTTTATACCAGAGGATTTATCTTATTTCAACATAATATTCCATATTTCAATGGTCATTTTTTGTTCTTTTATTTATTCAAATCCAACTCACGTTAGAAGTCAATACTACATGAGTATTTTACTACAGGTATAATGTTGGTGTTTTTTACCATTCCCTTAATGTTTGGTGTTTTATATACCTTATTTACATTGTACGACATGAAATACCTTATATAATTTCCCCTAAAATTAATTTAATTCCTTGATTAAATTTATGGAACATCATTAGGATACCCATATAGTTCTATTTATTCATTGGAGGCTATTATCCAATCCCAAGGCCAAAAAGGGGTGTTCCAATGTATCTTCAATATTTTGTAGCACCCTATTCTGTTTGTATAAGCTTTCTATACATTTAGGAAGAAATAATTGACTGAATGATAATTTGATGAATGATATTATATGGTTTACGCCTCATTTTAAATGTGATGACACAGTGTTTAAAAGATTGAATTTTTTAAATGGAATATGTAAAAATGGGTTGGTTGAACTCATAAAATTAAAATGATTATTAAATAGAATATGGATAGGGAATGAAGTATTGACAATGGATGTAGATGACTTGGAAAGTTGTACTACATAGATACATTCTCCATTGGATTCTATGAACATTTCTAATTCATGGATTCTGAATATGGTTGTTGATACCATAGACATATCTACTCACTAGATCTAGTTCCCATATGATTCCTTAGAAATTACTACACCATGAATTTATATTGATTATAGTATTGGATGTTTGGGGAATTTATACTCCCAAGATCCTGATTCTACTTGATTATAAGGGAATTGTTACTCCATGGATTTTTATGGCTTGGAATCATCTTGTACATGCTCTGTTTATATGCTCAATGGATTCCACCCATGTTGTTACCGAGTTTCCATTGATATAATCTGTGTAATAGATGATGATTCCTTGTCCTTTTATACATAATATATATGTATTTTCTGAATTACTCTAGATTAAAAAATGTTGGATATTCTTGATTTTATACACTTGATTACATGCCATGGATGTTTTATATTTTTTTGATATACATAATGAATAGACAGTGACTACGGTGGATTGATTATAGTTGAACCTTGTTAGTGGTGTTTGATTAATGTCGGTAGAAATGGAAATATAAATTTTGAATTTTAATTTATACCTATATTATTGTTATACAAAAGATATACTACTCAATACATAATTTTTTATACACAACCTTGAAAGTGTATACACACCGTTGGTCTTGACCTACTAAGTGTTATATGACACCATATTTGGATCACTCTTGGGTTCTCTGATAGGCTTCATGGATGAAGGTAGGGATTGGGGATAACATCCACTATTCCATACATGAACTTCTTATTGAATACGTGTAGTGGGGAATAGTTAAAATATATGATCATGATGTTATATGGATATAGATCCTTTTTGGGACTTTATGTATTTTGATACATGTATCACACTGGATGCCTTTTTCTATGTATGTCCTGCTACATTGTTTAAAATCATGAAATGATCATAATATTTATCTATTACTTAATTTTGGGCTATTTATTATTATAGTCTATTGGATGTTCATTAGTCATGTTTTTTGAGTATTTATTTATCTTTTTCCTTTGATTTGTATTATTATTCCCTTAATTTATTTACTTGGTATACTACTTTGTAACTCTAATAATGAGGTTATTATCTCCCCATTGTAGCACCTTATACCCTTGTTGACAATTGGATACCTATGGAATGCATACAGTCATACATAAGGCTAAGTGAACAACCTACTCGGGGATCCACTTAACTGCTCTTGATTCATGATGTCACATATACATTCCCAGCTAATAAATAACCATTCTTTCAATGTGAACATCCTATAATTTCAATTTTTTTCAATTGATAAATCCCCAATACAATTTTTAATGATTAAATGGTATAGTAAATACAAGAATAAATGATCATAAGGCATCTAGATTATTAATAATGATGATTATAAAATAAAAAATACTCAGTGAAAAATTGAATACATAGAAGTGTGCTGACATTAATGAAACACCCTAATAAAAATATTTAATTGATTGATATCATAAAATAAGGGGTCAAGAATATATTTTTTTCATATTATAAGTCAATAACACAATTGATAAATATATATATTAGAGGATTATTCGTGATAAAAAATCACATAATGTTACATCACACTGAAAATGATAAGAGATTATTAAAGTGAAAACTTATTTGATTGCTTAAGATTTTTTTTAATATTTATGTAAAATAAATATTCACATGGCTCATTCTAATTATTAATATGAAAATGATACATGAATGAATTTTAAAACAGATAATATCAAAATTAATATATAATAATAGAGACTAAAGATATTATAAAAGTTATCTTGGATAAGTGATAGGAGGAAAAAAATATTAAAGTGAAAGAAAAAGACCTTTTAATATTTTAAAACACATTCATTCAAAAATGAAATTATAAGAACAGTAAATGAATAATAATGTGTCTATAAATCTTTTATTAACTATATTGTTTGATAAAATAACACATAATAAAATGTTATGGTGGAAGAACCCAAGAATGAATGAAATATATCCATGAAGAAATAATTTATTACAAGGATAGGGGACTTGAGTTATCAATATATCTAAAGAGAAATATACTCCATGAATTAAGAATTATTTCAAAAATGGGGTTTATGTCGTAGAACTCTAAAAAAATACTAGATCATATAATAAAATTGTATAATTTACCCAACATATATTAAAAAAATAGAAGGGAAATGATTATAACTCAATAAATGAAAATTGAGTTACCAAAAATCCTTATAACTAGGGTAACAACTGAGTCCAATCCATTTTATGAAAAAGATTTTGGTTTTCTATGTATTTAAATTTAATAAAAAACATATTGTATATATTAATACATGGTTAGTGAATACAACATTCAATGTAAAACATTGTAGAAAACATAAACATGTCTCAAGGAATAAATGTTTGAGACAAATAACCCCTAAAACATGAGTAACATTTTAATCCAATCCACATGAAAGTGTTTCATTGTAATTGAAAAAAAATGACACGATTAAAATATAATTCATGATACAGTATCTCAAAATGGTTGTATAAACACCAAATAATTGAATTTAGGTGAATATTACCAAGCATGTCACAAATAGAGGAATGTGGGACAAAGTCCCTTTCATTAGTCATGTTTCATTATGATCATGCACTAAACATCATAAATAGATAATATAAGTTCATTAAATATATAACCAAGCTCATTTCTCATATATATAATCATTTATACATGTAATTTAAAATCATTCTATTCTTATAAATATTAGTTTCTTTTTACTTAATTTCAACACCATGTTTATGTAATATTTATCATTTTTAAATAGATTCCTAAATGTGGTCGTGATATTTTTAAAATTATAAAATAAAATAACTATTAGATAATATATGTAAATTATATTTTCATTCAAAGATAACATATAAATAATATATATTAAATTAACATTATTATTTTTTATGATCCATGAGGTTGAAATTAGCAATGATCATGATTCAATGATTCTTAATTAATGAAGGTTAATTTATTAGTTAATCAATAAAATATAAATAAAAAGTCACTAGAACAAATTAAAAAAAATTATATAAATTTATTACATAGAATGAATATATCATTTTCCTTGTAGTAATTTAGTTTCAAATGATTGAATTAATAGTGATCATTTTTTGATCATACTATTAGTAAGATCTGAAATTTTTGATAATATAACCATAATTATAACATTAACGTTATATGTTCTACTAATCAAAATTCTCACGGTCAACCATATATTTTGGTGCCGATATTAAAATTGTAAATCAATCGTTGGATGTTTTATGTAGTCCACACAAACCAATTGATGAATATTTAGTTTTAATTTAATGAGAGGGAAGATTAATAAAACTTATATTTTTATAATCATATAAATGATTTTAATATCATAACAATTTATAAAATAAACTATTTAATGAATCATATTATTTGGAGAAGGAATAAAAAAAATTGTTCTATGGAGGCGATGGGGCCCACAACACACCAATGAAAATTTTATTTCTCTTAGTTTAAAATTTAAATAGAGATTAATGATTATTACATTAGATTAATAAAATAAAGTTTATTACCAATTATTATTTCCTTAATATGTAATATTGAAAATTATAATTTTGAAATAAAAATAAAAAAATAATTTAAGTAAAAATGATTACTCACATTGAGCACATTTAGAATTACTTGGAAGAACACCAAAAAATGAATGGAATTGGGAAATAAATAATTATTATATTTTCAAAATATTGATGTATTATTTTATGGAAAATGAAAAGGGTAATATATTAGTAGGAATATAATTTTTTAGTGTGGTATTAACGGGGTAGTGTGTCGTAGCTTTTAAAACTAGTGAGAATAAAATTCCTATAAATATTTCAACCTAATATGAAAAGATAATATGATAAACATTAAAATTGGCTCTAAATGTATAAAATAATTCATTAGAAAGTGATTTAAGGTCAATAATATCTCAACCAATAAATTTTTAAAAAAATTAGATTGTTCCATGCCATTTACCCCTTGAATAATTACTTTTTCCCATTTCAATTTTTAATACAGTAACAATTTTTTAACTAACATAGAATAATCATTACGAATAAAAATAAATTGGTTCTTGTTAAATAATTAATACCTAAATATTCCAAATATATCATCCATTATATTTGAGATATTTTATAATATTGAGAATATTTTATTTGAAAATACTAAATTTATAATGCATTAAAAATAAATTTTTCTTAAAATACTAACTTAAAATATAAAGGTAAAATATAGAATTTTTAATTGGAATGATCAATTATAAAATTATAAATTCACATAGAAAATAAATATATTAAATATTGAAATGATACATAATGTTCTAATTCTTACATCTGTACTAATAATTTCATAAAATTCATGTTATTTGAGGAAAACATCAACTATTCATCTAAACATAATATTTTAGAATAATACTAAATATTAATTTTAAGAAAGTATTACTATGATGAATGGAGTAATTATTTTTCACTTTTTGAAAAAACAAATACAAAATATTTGAAATTTCACTTTTAATAAAAAAATTTGATAAAATGAAAATGTATTTTTATAGGAATATTAACTTCATAGAATATAAACCATTTTCATTTATATTTTATATAAATTTGTAATTTTACTAATATTAAAAAAACATTCATATCAAATATATTACATCATCATTAAAATCATGAGTATTGATTATTAAAAAATATCACATAAAAATGATGTTTTTTGAAAAATTAATTTTCTCAGTAATATATGATATTAATAGTCATTTTATGTAAACTAAATAAAATTGAAACTTATTAAAAGAATACATTAGTTTCATTATAAATGTATTTTATAAATAGGATACTCCAATTGCTTCATACTAATTCAATAAATATATTTTAATTGTAAACATGTATCATAGAATAGTTTTATTTCGGTATTTCCGGTGGAGAAAGCTGTCGAACACATTTTCTTATTTAAATGAAATAATATTTAAAAATTTCAAGGTTCTAAATTATTCCCCCTAAAATAAATTAATTGATTATATTTTTATTTATAAAATTATTTTAATTTCTATAAGGAACATTTAATTAAACATACATCATTAGATGATCATGGTTTTATTTAAGAGGTTGGTGGAAATCAATGTATATGATAAATTATTTTTAGTGGTTCATAAATAGATCAATTTTTTTTTAATTTCATGAAAAATTATATTTAGATAATAAGATCTAGTTTCCTAAAGAATATATGACCATGAACATTTAAAATTATTTATTCAACAATCAAACCACTCATAGTTTTATAGTTTTAAATCCTTATATTGTAATCGGTAAAAAAATACATGACTTAGGACACTAAAATATATTGATTCGAAACATGCTATCTACAAAATTATTACTATTTTTTACAATTTTCATTCTTCAAATATATTTTTGCGACTAACTACCTCATTTTCCCCTATAATATTTAATTTTAGTAATGAAAAAAGAAAAACAATACAGGAAATAATACAATCAAGAAACACCAAATAACCATAATGTATGGTTATGGGGAAATTTAGAAAAAATCTAATCAACAAAAAACACCTATTGAAATAGGGTGTACAATAGAATAAAATAAAAAGATACTGCATAAGTAATCCCACAATAGAAGGCTTCAGGACACCCTATGTATAAGCATGATCGCTTCCTCAGAAAATAATCCATAAACCAAACAACGAAGACACCTACAAGCCCCCAGCAAGGCAGAAAATGACTTCTTCGGATCATGTACTACTCCCACAAGATAAACAAGTTTCTAAAAACAATAACAAAGAAATCTATTCCAGGCTGACACTCCACAAAAGATGCCCTAAAAAACTGCATTAAAAACTAGAGCTGAAAAAACAGAGAACATAAGGCTTGCTACATCATACCAGAAAAAATAGAAGAAAAACTAATATCCAATGAGGATCTATTAAATTCCACAAAGTGAAAACCAATATTTCCAATTTTGGAAATATTGAGAGGGAAAACTATTTTTTGTTTGGACAAACCAATGAGAAGGGACCTATGTTTTTGGATTATGAGCCTAAGGGACCACATGGTATCATGATTAGTCAGTCCCTGACAATTCCAGAATAGCATCTTCATTTAAATCTATGAACGGGGTGATTATCCACTTTTTTGACCCCCACAACTAATTGTTTGCTAGATTTAGGAGGCCTTCCAGCCTTTAACTTAGGACTAGAGGCCCCTTGTAAAAGATCACATATGTCCAAATTTCTGGTGGTTATTTTCCATTTTTAACACCAATAGTGAGGATGTCAACATGACCTCTGGATGAATCAAAAACCATATCCTGCAATGACACATCTCCACAAGAATAAACATGAGCCTCAACTTAATCAACAAGAGCAGCATTACCATAAAAAAGGGGATCCCAATCTCCCCTTCTAGAGAAGAAAAAACTAGATTAAAAGATGCATGTTCCACTCCCTTTAAAGCAGAAACTGTATTAAGAGAAGCAGGATCTCTAGCCACCTAAACTGGGAATGTAACGGGTGTAATGAAGGGCATAACAGGATCAATAGGTACCTGTGAAATCCACAAATTCTCACCATCCCGAAAAGAAACCACAAGGGCACAAATATTATCCACTAAATCCTGCCTCAAAACACAATCATCAATCTCTTTTTTCGAAAAATAACTAGGTAATAAATCTCAGAAGAGATATTCTGATACAAAATGTGATCCTCTATGCACTTTAATCCACCAAATTTATTGACTTCCTGACCAATCTTAGAAAGAGGACTGGGCATATCAAGAATCCTAACTTGTTCAACATCTTCAGAGATATCTGCCCTAGATTTATTATAAGTATCTATAACTCTGGTAGGACCAGGTATATCCTTTGAGGTCCCCCCTTTTCCACAAAGACCTTATTATTTTTTTATTCCAATTATCCTCCTTCCAATCCTTATCTTTGGGATCCTCATTAATTTTATTTTGAATCATCCTACAATTCACCACAAAATGACCAGCAATCTTGCAAACACCACAGAAATAAGGAACACCTTCATATTCTACTTTAACATCAATCTTATTACCATTATCAATCTAAGTGACATTATCCAGACCTTTATTTTCCAGATTAACATCAACTAGAATTCTATGAAAATATCCAAGATCCCCCTCCAAGGTCTTCTGATCCATTCTAATACGAGTGCCAACACATGATGCAAGGTCATTCAGGATCTTAGGATTCCAATACATCCAATTCAACCCATGAAGTCTGATCCAGATCTGCGCATTGGTTTGTTTAATGTTAAAAGGATTAAAATTAACACCCCAATTATCCTCCTTCCAATACTTATCTTTGGGATCCTCATTAACTTTATATTAAAGAATCATACAATTCACCACAAAATGACCAGAAATCTTGCAAACACCACAAAAATAAGGAACACGTTCATATTCTACTTTAACATCAATCTTATTACCATTATCAATCTACGTGACATTATCTGGACTTTTATTTTCCAGATTAACATCAACTAGAATTCTATGAAAATATCCAAGATCCCCCTCCAAGGTCTTCTGATCCATTATAATACGAGTGCCAACACATGATGCAAGGTCATTCAGGATCTTAGGATTCCAATACATCCAATTCAGCCCATGAAGTCTGATCCAGATCTGGGCATTGGTTTATTTAATGTTAAAGGGTTTAAAATTAACACCCCATTTAGATAACCTCAAGAACCAGGTTTGAGATGTATATTACCAATATCCCATACTCTATTAAAATCATCCCTGATTGAAAAATGTGATGAAAAAACCCCTTCCGATTGGAATCTATTTCCAATTACTAAACCCCCAGCAATGAGATAATATTTTTTTAAGATCAAGGTAAAACCAGGATTTATCACCCTTGGAATAAATAACATGACCAATAATTGAAAACATACAAAGATCAATACGTTGTTTCAAAGAATTCAGATCTATGACTACAGAAAAACCACCATTCTCAAGTCTAGTAATGTTATAGGATTGAGACCTACCACTTTTTCTCAGATCAGAAGAACCAGAAAGGACTTCAGCAAAAGAAACACCTCTCTTTCTGGTCATAGATATGAATGCATGATCTTATGAAAAACCAAGACCCTTAGAAGAGATTCGATCATCCCTGAAAGAAAAATCCCAATAAGGATTGAACAAACCCATGATGGGAATCAATTAAGACTCCAAGAGAGAGGGAATACGCCATTTCTATGTTAAAGGGGATGTTCCATCACTCGCGCCGCTCTCGCCAACGAACTCGTTTTCTCATATATTGGGATTATGAGTCACATAATAACATGCTCTCATAAAATTGAGGAAAATCATTTTCATAGCTTCTCTCTTTACCTTACACTTGTGTTTCTGATGACCATAATCTTCCCATTTATAGAATTTAACAATCCCATTATAGAAATTTCCCCATTTTTCTTCCCACATTTGTTACATGTTGAAAATTTAATCTTCTTTAATTAATCATCATGTCCACACTAATTTATATGATATTTCATAATTAACAATTTTATTAATTTTGGGACTTTTACTATGTTCACTTTATTAATCAGAATTCTTGATATCTAGTTTTTCATAATCAGAATATATCATTGTTTAGTCCTTATCCTATAGTATTTCTCATTGGGATAGTTTCCAAATTATACATGAAATAGATTTTTCAAATTATTACTTTGGGATTTTTAAATTAATAAAACTAAAATAGTTACCATGAGTGATTATCATAATAAGAGAGCTATCATAAAGAACCCAGGGGAAATTTTACCTCAGGATAACTCAGATTATAACAATATCATATTAACTTATAGATATTATGACTAAACTTATATTATACATGGATCAACATATATCATTATCCGTTTAATTTATATAAAATTAGGTTCACCATAGGTTACCTTGAATTATTATCTACCATACTTCATAACATAATATTTAAAAAAGAAACCCATAATTTCCATGATCTTTATTACAATTTTATAAACATAAAAATAAATAAAATCAATGCTATCAAAATACAACATATCCATTATCCAAGAATAATGATATCAATTAATATGTAATTTAACATATTAATATCATTTTTTCATCTAGGTTATACTTGGGAAATTACATATTAGGTTATTTAACCTTATCCTATTTAAACAACTAATAATGATTTATAAAGTTAATGTTAATTAATAATAGTACATACCTTGGAGTGTCCAACCAAGTTTTTAATTTTCTGCATTTATGTGATCCATGTGATGATTGAGATAATACCTAATACATCATTTTAATGCTTATAATCCCTACGAACAGCAGTACTGAAGCCTGCATACACTTTCAATATACATACATCAATGTAATTACTAGGAGAACTACACAATTAGAATATTTAAAAAACATATGGATGTTATCCAATTTATAGATTTCTCTCTTAGACATATCCAAAGTGTTATCATTAATTTTTTTATACTAATCAATAGATAAATTTTAAATATTAGATTAATGTTATATTATATAATACCCCAATGTGTATTCTATTCGTTTTTAATCTTGATCATCCTTAACTTATCAACTATTAAATTATCCTCATGAAACATAATTATATCTAAAGTTATCCAATCTGACCTTTGAGACAAACTGTTACACCCATACCCACTATTTCGAATCCAATTCCTTAATCAAAAAATTTATATACTCTCTTTGATACCATGTCTAATAACCAATGTATAATGTTCCTTAATTTTAAAGTCAACAATTATATTTCAATCACTCGCATCCCAAATAATGTTCTTAGGTTTAGAACAATATAATTTTTTTTTCAAATATTAAACCAATAAATTCTATTTCATTCTCAGTTAGTGTATCTCTTTTTTAGAAAAGATTGACATGATTTTGTTCACAATTCATTCCCATTAGAAATTTATTATGTAACGTTCATTTCATTGTGTATGCATGAGGTGAAATAAGTTTGAACCATCAAGAAATTTAATGACATTAAAAACATATATGACATTAAAAGTTATGTTTTTATAGCTAAAATTCACTACTTATTCTAGGAAATACTGAAAAATTATTTGAAAAGGAAGAATCGTTTGGAAAATTAGCCGAATAAATCCATCACAAATTTCATCCAAAAACATCGCGAAGATATCTCCATAAAATCTAATCCTTTAGAGTATTTAACATTAATATGTAAATCATCAAATGTAAATTATAATTTCTCATTAGAAACAATAATATGTTGGATGATCCTTTGACATGTGAATATGATGCTAAGAATCCACATATCCAATAACCACATGTATGTGATAAGTAATTTTCCATGTCAGTTTTAAAATTGAATTACTAAACATTAGTTTGATGAAATAAACAACTACAAAAATATATTTATACAAACATCATTAGGTTCTTAGATTTTTTTTTTCATGTTTCAAAGATAAACATTTTCCAAAAAATTTTCTATCATCTCACCAACACTAATACATTAAACCTAAGTATCCACTAATACTAGTATAGTAAGACTTCAATATACATATAGAATGTATCTATTATCTTTAAAGAGATGTAAATTTTAAATTTTCAACATTAAATAATGGAAACAACTAATAATTTTCATGACATGAATCCATGATCTTTCGAAGAACCATCATAAATAGAATTGACGTAAATCAACTAGTTAATAAAATATTTCTTATAAGAGATTATATAAATCAAAACAACTCCTATCAAGAATAACATGTTGAAAATATAGAATAATGAGAAGTAGCCAAGGTACCTTCACGATATAGTAAAGGAGATATTTTATTGAATCTACCAAATTAATAATAATAATCTAAATAATATAAAAAAATTAATAATAGTAATTATTAAAAAATAAACTCAAATATAGAGCATTCAACATCCATGAAGATAAATGAAAACATTGATATTAAATATTCTGATTTTATACTAATGAAATTCATAATTTTTAACATCATAAAAATACTAAAAATGATTTATTCCAAGACACTATACAGATATAGAGACACTCATAAACTAAAACCCATTTTTTTGTCTCATGATACCTATCATTTCATCATGTGGAAGTATAATTTGTATTACTAATAATTACTTGGTTAAGTCCAATGCATTCACCAAAATAATCAACAATATATTTCACACCATTCCATAAGGAACCATTAGATAAATAAAAATAGTCATATGTGTATAATGACAAATATTGAATGTTTATACAAAATCTACCCGTGTCAGCACCAATATTCATTAAATATGTCAATACATTCATATTTGATAAATAATAATTCATTTTAGATGAACATAGTCCAATATGAAATTTTAAAAATGATTCTTCATGCTATATGAGGTAATGAGTACATAGTAATGTCAAGAGTGGAATAATATGATCAAATACATACATAAAAATGGTTGAAGGATTCAAAAAATAATATTTACATTTTAACAAACAAAACATATAATGTTTTTGACTTAAATGGAAAACATCATTGAAAAAATAATTCTTCTACAATATGACAAAAGAAAGGATCATGAATCAAATTATACGATATTGTGGGTTGAATCCCAATAATGAAAAATAAATATACTATAGTAAATTTAATTAAATATAAATCCCATTAGGGAAAATAATTTTTATAATTATAAATAATATTGGATGAAAAATAGAAAACATGTTTTAGAATACTGTTATAACATTGTCGTTACATGCAAATTTGCAGACCACTTTAAAATTTTACTTTTAAAAGGTTACCTGAATGATTTTGATAAAAATTATCTTCAAAAATAATAAATAATAATGGATCCTTGATATGATATTTGTTTTATCTTGGATAAATGAGTACTTCTATAAAAAACATATGAATGTAAAAGGAAACCCTCTTTTTTATTTTCAAAATACCATTGTTCATAATTAACATTGTAATATGTAACATCGAATTATTTTTATCAAAATATGTTTAACCATAGAATTATATAAATTATAATAAAATAAAATATAATTATTAGAAACCCCAAAAATAAAGGAAATATGTTCATTATGAAATAATATAACTCTTGGAAAAGAGACATTAATTTTCAATATCTGTTGTCAGAAATACACTCCTTAATGTAATATATAATTAAAGAAAGGT
Organism: Viscum album; assembly: GCA_963277665.1. NCBI lineage: Eukaryota > Viridiplantae > Streptophyta > Magnoliopsida > Santalales > Viscaceae > Viscum > Viscum album. Next base: position 1,839,790,401 of record OY728132.1, on the reverse strand, counting down.
TTTTCTATCATAGTAAATTGAATGAAGAAAATACCAAATAATATAATCAATTTTTATAATTTACAGAACATATATAATATAATTACAAGATAAACAATCATAACTCTAAGAATGAAAGTTGTGTTACGAAAAATCCTTACAACTAGGAAAAAAACCGAGTCATTTCCTTTGCATTAGTAATTATCGTAAACAATATATATATATATATTTTAAAGATACATAAATGGGCAGTGAATTACAAAATAAAAGGAAAACACTGTTTATAAGAATAAAATGTCTCATGATATTAATGTATAAGACAATGAACCCCTATGGATTGGGAAACATTTTAATCAAAACCATGTGAATGATAGAGATTGTAATTGAAATTAAAATATCATTATTAATAGGTAATTAAATTAATTATATCTCAAATATGTAGTATATATTCAAAATACATGAAATTATCTACACAATACCAAATAGATTTCAAATAGAGGAATTTGAGAAGAAAACCATTACCTCAATATAGATTCATTATTCATAATCACCAAACATCTAAAATAAATATATTTTGTTCTTCAAATATTTATATTAGAAAACTATTCATAAAAAATCCATCTATAATTATAATTTATAAAAATTTTATTCGTATAAATATTATTTAATTTTAACCTATTTTAAACACTGGGTTTATGAAAAATTTATCACATTGTTCTATTTTCAAAAAATTGGTGTTGGTATCCAGAAATTTTTCAAATTCCATAATGCATATATCGTATATGGTATATGATTATATTTTTTAAGAAAGTTTATATATTTTTTAATTTGTTATGATCCATGAGGTTGAAATATATGGAACATATATTTGAGTGATTCTTAATGAATGAAGGATGGTTTCATAATTAGTGACTTAAATATCAATATAAAATAACTACAATCAATAAAAAAATTATTTACAAATTTATATCAAAATATAATAGTAAATATATTCTCATATTCATAAGAGATATGAATTCATAACATTTTTCAATTAGTAGGATTAATCAATCCAAACATAAACCTATAGTGATTGATGGATGATAATTATGTGGTTTAGTTGTCAAATAATTAGTACAGAAGAATAATGATAGATTTTTATGTTTTTATTAATTTGACAGAAATTAATTTTAAATATTTAAATAGATGATATAATTTATATAAGGTCATTACTTATATAGACGATATAATATTCTTCTTAGTATTCTCCTACTAAATCATTAAAATAATGATGACCACTTATTTACCATATTATTATTATGTTCTCAATTTTTTAAAACTAGATCCTAATTTATATGAAAAAAGATTATTTAACCATTAAAACGATTATCATAACCATCCATTTAATGTGGGGATGAAAATAAAATTATAATCAATTGATCATAGATGTATTATTTCATTAGTATGCGTGGATGTTGATTTGGTTTTCATACAATAAAAAGAACGAGAAATTTAGAATATTATTTCAAATTTAAAACAAGATATATTTTAATTATTTGATAAATTATTATTTTTGTTAATATTATTATGTTGGTGAAGGAAAATTAAATACATTGCAATGTGGAGGCATTAGATTACATACAGAATTAATCATATTCTCATTTTTATTAACAGAAGAAGAAATGGTTATTGATGATGAGAAACATTCTATAATAAATTCCTGAATATATAAAATAATTATATAATTATATAACAAATTGAACTTTATAATTTCAAAATAAAAAAGACTAAAGTTAATTAAAATATATTTCTCATGTTGATAATCTTGAAATTTCCATAGAAGATCCACTTTAAATGGATGGAATTGTCTAATCTACTATGAAAATAATATGAAATAAAAATAATGAGTATTATTGGGTTATAAAAAATCATTGATTTTTAGGTTGAAACTAAAATTTTATATAGGTACTTAATGGGTGGTGAGATTCCCCATCTATAAGTGGGAAAATTGATATTTTTTTAAAAATTTCAACTCAACAAAAATATAGAACAGGTTAAACATGAAATGTAGCACAAAAATAGAAGAAAATTTAATAAAAGGTGAGACATGTTTAGGTATATTTTAACCAATCAATTAAAATCATGTTGTAAACATGTTTCATGCCATATACCCCTTGAATTATTGTATTTTCCATCTCAAAATTTATTGTGGTTACTCTGTTTTACTTAATGTAACATAATCATTAAGCATAAAAATTAATTTTTTATATGTTAAATAATTTGAAATTAATGATAATTTTTTTAATTAATTCAATTTTATTCAATTTAAAATGGTAATACATATTAATTTTAAAACAACAAATCAATAATATATTAAAATATTATTTTCAAGAAAAATATAACTTCTGTTCAAAAAAGTAAAATATGGGATTTTATATTTTGAAGCCAATTTAAATTAAAATGTCACTTATAAAATACATATATGGCCTTATAATTTTCCCATTAATTTTAAATTAATTCTACTATAATTAAAATTTCATAAAAGGCATATTATTTTTAATAATTATAAGATTCAATGTTCACAAAAAATATTCCATTTTATAAATATCCCAAAAATTCATCTTCTAAAAATATTACTAGGACTAACTCAAAAAAATAACATTTTTTAATTAAAATTATAAATTTTATAATTTTATCTTTTAAATAAATAGGTCATTTATAATGATTTATTTTTTATTAGAAAAGATATTTTTAGCCTTTTAACAGTTCTAATTTATATTTCAAATTTTTTACTTCTTAAATAATTATTAATCAATTATTTATATCAAATATATTTTGTTACCATTAATTAAATTTTTCCTGATATATAAATTTTTATAGTATAAAAAGAAAATATTTATATAAATTTTTTCTACACAATTAATGATATTATTAGTAATTTTTTTGTTTAACTAGTTGAATTTCATTCATATTAAATACAATATATATATATTTCATAAAATTATCACCTCTAATCTTTATCTCCAATTCAATGATTGTGTTTTAGTAGTCTATATACTGCACAATCCCATTTTGGTTTGGTGTTGTGCATGGAGCATTATATTGAACTCATTGAATTATCAAATGGAAATTATATATAAAAATTTTAGGTTTTTATAATTGTAGTATCTATCACATAGAAAGGTTATAATAGTTCTTGGATATAATCAATACCACAAAATTAAATGAAAATGTCTTGGGAAATCAGTCTTATGGCCTAGATCGCTTCCATCAAATAGGTCATTGATGATGTTTTTTATTATCTATTCCTAATTTCAAAAAAGATCAAAGTGATTTAAATCATGATATTTTAATCATGATAATATCCATGGTAGGTTTTTATGAGGATATACCCTCTAATAGGAGTTCAAAAAGTAATAAATTTAATTGGATGTTAAAATATGAGGTTGTGAGTATTTTTCTTTATACATGAGATTATTATTAATGTATTTTATAAATCATATAATTTAATGTAATATCAAATACCATGGTGATATATTAATATTGGGTATGAGGACGTGTTGGGTGTGTCATAAGTTATGGGAAATTAATAGACATGTTAATAAAGGACTTATCCCATTTCAGTAATAAAAGATGATATATTTTATCTTTTCATTGTAATAGAATTATTGGATTAAATTAATGGTTATGGTGGTTTTTTAAAGAGTTCATTTCAAGACGTAAGAGACAAATGATCAATATCATAGAGGGATGACACATGTATAAATCATACTTTATTAGATATTGATACAATAAGATTATATTACATGTCGAGTATTTTGATAAGGATTTTATCATTCGGACATTAACTTCTTTTTCTTTGGATTCGAAGACATATTTATAGACCGTAATTTTATACATTAATATGGATTTCTCAATGTAATTTCGAATTCTTCTTACAGGGCTACAAATAATGATTATCTAGAATCCAAGAGTAAATTATATTAGAATTTAATATTAATTATAAACATTATTCTCAAGGATGTGGTATTAATTTTTATCTAGAAATGTTGATCACATACATTTAATCCTTAGTTATTTAAGTCGTAATTTATATCAGATGAATATTAAATAAATAATATTTATGAGTTAGTGAAAAATAATATTTATGTATCTATTTTTTATTATTTACAAAGTAATAAATAATTAAATAAAAAAAAAATTTATTATTTAGTTACATTATTATTAGAATATATATTTATTCAAAACAATAATGAATTTATAATTTATTTTTTTATTTAATGAATAATATAGAGATAAATATTATTTTAAATAAATATTTATTAATATATTGTGTGATAAATGCAAATGAGGAATAAGGCTTCATGCTAAGGGTCCAATAAAAATTATATTTAATTATACGTGAGTAAAAAATATCATGGAATATAATAATGATGATGTTATTATTATTTTATATGGGTATTACTTTAACAAATAATTAGGTAAAGGGCCTTTGTGAAATTACTAATTATTAAGCTATTAAAATGTAAACTGATTTATATCATTTCAATTGAATCAAGATGTTTTTTATAATATAATTTCTCATGAGAACACTCTCAATAATAGGAGAAACACTATATAAATATCTCATGAACAAAAAGGCAAAAATATCCTCCCACTCCTAGTATTTATAAAACAAAATAAATAAATATTCAAGATTGAGAGAATTCTTATTGTGATATACAAAAAATGAAAAATGTTTTTTCGAACATGCTTGAGCTCAAAATACCATTAGTGACATTCCACGATTCTGGGAGGAGATGTGGATACTCTAAGAGAAAATATGCATTGGATTATTTATCACAATGGAAATCTAATAACAACTAAAAACTGATGAAAACCTTATCTATTCAAGGTAATTATTGCAATTAATTAATAATTAATAAAATATAAAAAATCCTATATAGAATGTATAAATATAAGAATAATATTGTTAGAGGTATTTGACCTAATGAAACAAAAAAATGGGGATGGGCCCAACTACTTCTGTTCCACCATAGATCCGCTTGATATTTGGATGAATCAATAGAGATGTGTATTTCCTTTAATACCTCTTTTTTTCCAGTGACTAAGATTAGTTTATTTATTATAAAATCATGATAAATATATCTCTACAGATCAAGAGATATGTATTTCCACTAATATTTCATGTATAAGAGGATACATTCATTTACTCTATCATCTAAGTTAGTGAAACTAAATAGTTTTATTGTATTGGAAAACACTGAAATAAAATTGGAAAAGAAATTTAGTTCATGATGTTATTTATATTATATGACTACTATTCTCTTATGGATGGATGAGTTCAAACATTTAGAATAATATGGGAGTAATATGTTAATAATTTACATAGGTTCTACTATTTGTTGAGAGGGTCACATAATTATGTCATGAGAGCTCAGAAACACAATAGTAGGATGATGTCAATAAGTACCCTTCATATACCATTATCAAAACCATAATATTTTATATTACTAAGAAATTATTATTTCCTGTGTCTGATTAATGTTAGTTATGGATGTCTAGATAATCGTTTATAATTAATATCACTATGACTAAAAATTATTTATAATGATATTTTTTATGAAGTAAATTTTAATATGAATTAATGTTGAATATAATTGTTTTTGGTTCATCTCACTACTTGGGACAACCAGAACCATATATAAAAACTTACAGATTTCATTACATGTGACCATGAATATAAGATGACGTTGTTAGAAGAAATTTTCTTTAAAACCCAATGATTTTAAAAGAACACAATTTTCAATAGCATATGCAACACACATTACTGAGATTAAACGAACAGTTATTTATTACAAAAATAATATTATTTAATCATGACAATTATAAGATTGACATTAAAATTGTCTAAGTGAATAATAATATACGTATTATATAAAAAAAATTATATAAAATAATATTATTGAGTAGTTCATAAAAATAAAAACTCAAATTTCATTACAATCATTTTATGATTCAACAATAAATTTTATTCAAAAATGATTTGGTTTATATTATTTATTAAATATCATAAATAAAAGTTTTAATTTTTAGAAATTATATATTATAAAATGAAAATATTTTTTTAAATTATATTATCAGAATTGGATGGGTGTAATTTGTTTGATTTTTTTGGAAGGTATTGATTTTTCAATTATGAGTGAGAAATTTGGGTTTCTTTTAAACCATATTTTATTTTAAATAGATTATGTTAAATAAACATACTATTATTCATTTAAATTGATTTTAAAAATTAAAGTACTATTTTTTATTTACATTTAATATAATTAATTTCCTTTTAATCATATTTATAATGTATTTTAGTATATTTTTATTCTTTGGACTAAAAATAAATTTTAACGAAATTAAATTTAATGTGCATATTTTTTCTCCATTTTAATTTATCTAAAAATCCTTAGTTATTAATTATTTAAATTAATTTTATATATTATAAAGATATATTAAATAATATATATTAATTAAATTAATAATAAATCTCATAGAGTTTTAGTAAAAGGATATTTTTTGGGAACAATGCATTTTTAGATAAACCGCATTTTCATCTCCCTTATGGGTTTTATTTTAAATTAAATTATTCATCATTTTTGAGAGGAATTTGATAAAATAGAATCCATATATTAAATCATAATAATTGATTTTATATAAAAATATGAACATAATTTTAGTCAAAATTAATAGTAAATTAGTTAAGAAAAGTAGTCACCATGGTAAAAATAATCAAAATGATAAAATTGAGTTACCTTAGAGGTAAAAAGTATAACATGGTTGATACAAGTAAATATTTTTTTTTGGAGGAGTGTGTCATATTTTTTTTTCCTCAAGTAGTTTATATATGAATATTTGATGCACTTTTCTTGAGAGTGACTTACTATTATTGAATAGTTTTGGGTGTTATAAAAAATGCCACTCCCCCTCAATTATAAAAGGGTAATCCATTCTCTTACTTCATCACACCTCTATAAAAATCGCCTGAAAAACCAAAAAATATAAATCTCCCACATTATTATCCACTTTTTGATCTTATGGTCTTCCCAAATGATTAACCATAGGGTCTATAATAATAGATCCCAATGAGGTTCTTCTATGATAATTTATTCATCTTCACCGATGTCCTTCATTTTATTTGTTCTTTTTCCATCATAAATAATGTCATAATATTAGTAATATTACAACACCATCACATATTACATATTTCTATGTTATTATGTTTATGTAATAATACTCATATATATACTCATCTATAAAATTTTAAAATTAAACAATCTTTCATTTGTACGAGGAACTACCGCCTCATGACCCGATGTAATTCATTTTTTATCATCTCCTCTCATGAATGTTCATGATTATAAATGAAATGTTTGTATATTATATTAATGAAATAATAAATACTTTATAAAACTAATATATATATCAAAAAAATTCTTACCATACCATCCATGGAAAAATGATGACATCATTCATGTGTATGGTAGACAACCACCTAGCGAAGCGATGTGATTATTTTTTTATTTACAAATCACATTAATGGTACATGTAATTGTATTTAAAATAATAATATGATATTTTTGAAATAATTATAATTTTTTGGATATAAAATTATACTTACCATCTTTCTTTAATGATTATTGAAAATTGTAAATGTTACACATGTGTTCATATGACCTATCGTCTCTATGATTGTAACATACTACAATTATCATAAATAAAATTAATTGTTAATTTTAAATGTCTTATTTATTAATATAAATGATAATTATTTCATTATTAATATAATTTATATTATGGAGGAATGTACCCTTTGACTATGATCAAAACATATATTTTGTTTTGAAATTAACAACCAAGCGCCCTCAAAACACCTGACATGGGAATAACTGATTATCTAATTAAAATCATTAAAAAAATGAGGTAAATTGTTTATGTATTGGGGATTATAAATTTAAAATGTTATTAATTAAAAAAATAATTGATTTAAAAATATTATACATGAGATATATGAGACACACAACGATGTCTGGACTCATGTTATAGCTTTCATCTGAAAACATTCTTCTCTATGACACTTTATTCATTTATGCTTGTAATTAATTTTAAATTGTATAAATAATAACCATTTACTTATTATATATTGATGAATTATAAAATCAATATATTATAGGTTTTTTTAAAGGGTTGGGGTCGAAGCCTCATTTATTATTAATGCAAAGAAATGACCTCCTTTAACGTGGTAAAGGGAGACCCATTACATAGCCCAAAGTCCTAGTGGGCATTAAGCCCATTACACTGCATGTAGGCCCAAATTTCTGGCCCAAGGACTATTATGTGAATAGTACTGCTACCGTACCCACCTACTATAGTACCGCACAGTACCCGCCACTGCTACAGTACCATGCCGCCGCTAGAGTGACATTCCTCCACTACAGTGCCTACCATTGCTACAGTGTTAATGCTACTACAGTGTTACTATAGTACCTACTACCCATTTGTTATGATCCCCTATTTTTCAAGTAGGATTACAGGGTTCTTGCAACTAAGCCAAACCCCAACTACATTAATTAAATTCTAGATTATAATTCATTAAATTCATTAATAGGATTTGCGACTCAAATGTCATGAAAGCGGTACGGGTTTATGTTTCAATCTAATTTTATCCCACACTATTTATACTTGAATATAGATTATAAGAAATGATTTTATAATTTTATAAAAAACATTAAATTATATAATCAATTTTTTATTATTTAAATTTTTATTTATTATTATAATTTTCTAATCTTAATCACATAAATTGTTTTTGAAAACATGTTTAATAATAGATGACATTATTTCTCCCTTCGGTCCAAATTTTTTTATTCCATATTAAAAATTAAATTTTTTTTTATTCTAGATATTATAAAACAAATAATTTTCACTTTTTTAAAAAAATAATTTAAATATTCTTTTAGTTTTGTTTCTCAATAAGGTAATTTTTTTCCTTTTTATACCGGTGTGAATAGATTTTTTTTTCATGTACAGAACATATAAAATTAACAATAATCAGGACCACTCAATTTATTGAATATTATTTTATATGATTGAATGGATATTTTTATTGAATTTTTTTTATATAATATTTTTTACTTTTTCTAATTTTTAAGAATTTAATTCAATTTGAAAATAATATTTTTCTCTAGAAATATTACATGAAATATTTTAAAAATATTATTCCTGAACAAAAACAACCGTAGATGTTATGGATTGACAATAAATTATTTATATATATCTCTAATATATTTACCTATCTTATTATCCCTTAATTTTATGGGGTAATATATGGCTTATGTTAATTTCTAAAATTCCATCATTGTGAAATTTCATTTTTTTTTCATATGAGGCTTGATTATACAACCCATTTGATTTCCATTAAAATTATCATGTTATGACTTATGATTGAATTCCATTAAATTGGAAATATAGATCGTGAAAATGTTAGGATGGATCCACCTAGATATAACTCTAATTCATTAGGTATGGTTTTAGTCTCATAATATATCCTTTATAGGATGAAGGAACATAACTAATCTATTATGTGATTTCTTCATCCATGAGATATTGTTAGGGTTGTTAGCCTTGACTCGTGTTTGTATAATTTTATATGAATAAGAAATATTTTATATACAACCATGATCTTATGAGATCGTGATACATATGTACTCTTTCATTTTATTATTCATGTGTCATCTCCACTATGATATCATGTTATTCATTTGTCACATAAGTTATACATCCTTAGCATGTTTATTCCCTTAATGGAATTTTTAGGTAACCACTATTGTCTATTTATTCCCTAGGTAACCCCATGAATATTAATAGATCCAAATGAGTTAGGATATGATTATAGAAAATGAAATATGTTTTTAAATCATAGTCATTATTCTATGTATTAAGAACCTTGTATTCAAAATTTAGTAGGCCTCGTGATCTTTGGGTTGTAATTAATAGAGCTTTTTGTTAAACATCATTTAATATTAATTGTAAATGGCTTGTTCTTCTATAGTAGGTATTAATGAAATGGTATATTAAACCTTTGTAAACAACAATAAGAAATATCTATGGAAAACATTATAGATTGGTATAAGTATATAATTATGTGTCAGAAAAGATATTGAAATTTTGGTGAATGATAGAGTGAGTGGTTTCTGAGGAATTGAATCCCTATATAGATACTAAAAGAGGATGTGTCTCTTCCAAAGTAGTACCTAATATTAATTACCCCAAAAGTGAATGTTATGGTAGTCTTTATCATGATATGGATCATGAAAAATTAGTAATATACACAACTAGTTTTATATATTCAAGGGATATATTTTGTAAATTCATCGAATATGTATGAATAATATTTATTAACTTTCAATGATGATATGAAGAAATGAACTAGGATAAAATATAAGTGTATTTGGTTGATAATTATAAGGATTATCATATTTTTAATGAAATAAATACCCCTTTTTGGTTTTATTTTGCAACATTATTTTATGATTAATATTATTTTGAGAGAAATTTATAGTAATTTAACCAATGAGTTTAATAGCGGTTTTTAAAAAAATGGTGTTATTTGGGGGAAAATAATTTTTTTTTGCAGAATTAATTTTAAAGGTAGTGGTAACCATTATGTGGGATCACTGATTTTAGGTTATGGTAATGATATTAAATTAAGAGTGTTTTATTTTGTGGGAAAAATAATTTATATAGAATAATTTAGTGGATAAAAAATAATTTGATGATTAATGATATTTTAATTATGTTAATCATATTTTTCATAACATTACATGTAATATATTAATATTTTTTTTAAAATGAAAAACCTACATGTCGTGCAAAAACCACTCACATCCAAAAAGTATGTGAGTCTACTACAAAAATATAAAGGGATATATGGGTTCAATTATTAACAAAGGTTGATGTGATGTACTGGATTATATGGAATTTATTTTTATTAATCGATTTGATGAATAATGATTATGTATTTTTTTTTGGAAACCCATTTTAGAAGAAAACATTTTAATTTTTTTGTCATTTTGAGGTTATTAATAAAATTCTGTGAAATGTTTCATTTGGTGGAGTTATATGTATCCTTTATTATAAAACGTGATTTAAGACAAAACATTACTTTAGTAAACATAATATAATCATTAAATAATAAGGTTAGTAATGATATAGTGTTGTTTAGTTATTTGAATAATTTATATTGAAAATTTGATTTTTAGTTTAATCTTAAGTATTATTCAATTTTCGAATTATTTATGATTATTATAAGAAATTATTTTTTTTAATGTCTGAATAAAATATGAATATACAGAGATAATTTTTTTGGAATCATGTGATCCATTAGAAGTATAATTTTATGCTTCAAACATAAAAAAAATTGATGCGTAATACACATCACTTGATGTAACAAATGAGATTAAGGTAAAAAATCATAAATGTATGAAATTATACTTTCATATAATAATATTTAATTTCTCCTTAGTCAATATGGTAAAAGTTTCACTTAACATTATTAAAAAATAATGATAATAAATATGTTATTAGTTGTTCATAAAAAATAGCCACTTAAATATTTAAAAAAGAGAATAAAATTATACACTAATTTTACAAACATTTAATTTTTTTTTGAATTCCCACCAATGTTCTATTTCATGTAATACTTGTTATGTGATGTTCTTGATTTTTTCATTTTCTACTTTCTATGATGAGTATTTATTAAACCTTAATACGTTGTGGATTGTCCATAGAGTTATGATCAAATTCCAAAATCATTAATACTATGAATTTTTTTTAAATTGTGAGGAAAAAATATATTTATGGGTGAGGTATAATTTTATACATGGATATTTTAATGATACACTATATTCTATATCATATTCAACACACAACAAAAATATTATAGGAATCACAATGTGTTAGTAATATAAAATTCATTGAACATGACCATAATAACATAAATGTTAAAATTTGATGTATGAATAAAAATAAACATATAATGAAAATAAAGGTAATGATTTTATATTAGATATATATATAATAATTCATTTAATAATTAATAATAATTATTATGGTAATTTATAATAGTTATTTTATGCATCAAAAATATATTTTCTTTAAAAATGATTTGAAAATATTTATATGAGAAAATAATATTATTAATTTTAGGATCCATTTAAAATTATATATGATAAATTGAACTTGATTTTTAAAATCATTTTATCAAAATATACATAGGGTTATATTTTGGGATTTTTTTGGGAATAAATATTTCTATTGAATTGTGAAAAATATTACATTCGGTTAATCTATTTTATTAAAGTAATAATTAATTCAAAAAGTAAATTTTAATTATAATATTATATTTCATTAAAATATTTATTTTTTAGGTTTATTTAATGAAATAAATTATAATTTAATAAATTTTATTCATGATCTTAGTATATGTTTTTTCTTAATCCTAAAAACACATATATTTTAAAATCTATTTTAATGTGAATAATATTTCAACATAGTAGTTATTTAAAATATGAAATAATGATTAATTATTTATATTACATTTATATAATATAAATATAAAATTATGAATTTAAATTCATTTCATTAATATTAATATTTTATAAGTTAATTTAAAATTATCTTATTCCCTGAAAAAAATTGATTTCCCAAAATTGATTTTTTATTATTCTTGTAGAATTTGTTATAAAATTAATTCTTCTAACATTGTGAAATGACAATGATAAAATTTATTAAATATTTTTCATTTTAATAGTTTTTATTGTATAATAATATTAACTTAATTATGGTCACAATGAATTATTAAAATACTTACAAACTGAGTTCTTATGGTAAAATAAATAAAATAATAAAAGTGAGTAACCATATAGGTAAATATGATAACATGTTTTATAAAATTATCAATATTGTTTTTGGAGTATATTGGATTAAAAAGGTCGACATCTCCTTTATTTATTGATTTTATATGTACTTTCCTTGAGAATGACACCCAATTATGTAATTTTTTCAATCAAGAAAAACTGCAATAAAAGTAAATTATAAAAGTGATCCCCCTTATATAACTATTTGAAAATTATCAATACAGATTTCATACCAAACAGGTGAAGAAATTTCTCCCCAAAAATATTTTACAAATTTTACAGTTTCCTTTCTTCCTAAAAGACCAACCTTAGGGTCCATAATAATGTATCCATTTGAGGTTCATTTAAGAGAGTGTAATCGTCTTAACTGAGATCCTTGTTCTTAATACTTCATTTTCCAACATCAATTAGGTCATAAAAATTAATCTATGAGAATATAATTATATAAAATATAGTAATATTAATTATGTTTATGTAATAATATTTCTTTATCTCCTCTCCTATTAATAAGTTAAATGAAACCATCATTCACGTGTAAGACTGAGTACAACCTCACGAACATATGTAATTCGTTTTCCAAGACATCCTATAATATCTATTCATGATAATTAAATAAAAATATTTATATGTTAAATTAATTATATATGATTAATTATGTGTGATTAATATATCATATAATTTTTTACGAAACCATAAATGTAAAAATTGATAACATCGTCTGTGTCTAAGACAATCTATCAACTTGTAAAGCGATGTGATTCATTTTTTATTACCTCATCTTATGGATTTTATATATAAGTAAATATTAATAAATAAAATGATATCAATGAGATTATTATTATTATGAAATAATGATAAAATAACACGTACCTTATTTCCATCATGATCGTTGAAAAATGAAAATGTTGGACATGAGTACGTAAGACCTACTGTCGTCATAATTGCAACACAATTCATTTTTCATAGGCATAATTAATGGTTGGATTCAAAATTAATATTTTTTTTAAAAAATGATATTTATTTAATGAATAATATTACAGATATCTAGTAATAATGATCCATATAAGAATGGTTAACACACCGTAGTTCTTTTTAAATTAAGAACCATAAATCCTCAAACATCCAACACAGGCTTATGTTAAAATGTAATTAAACACATGATTAAAATAAATGAAATGAATGGTTTTGGTATAAGGTATGAAGACTAAAAAGTTTTTTAATAAGTATAATAATTGATTTTATTTTACTATACATGGGATTGAATACATGAATGAATATGTATGGGCTCGGGGTAAGGGTTTCATCTCAAAACATTCTTCATTGAGAAAGTTGTTCTAGTAAAATCCATATTAATATAAAATCGTGTATATGATATAGTTTAAAATATTATATCATGAATAATTCATGAAATTTTTATTTTATTTTTTGAAAATTTATTAACATAATTCATGGGAGTTATGATTCATATGTTACCAATGTAGTAAGGGTTTACGGTTCTATCTCATTTTAAATAGGATTTTTTATGCATGAATTTATATTATTGAACATTTTCTGATAATTTTATAAAAATAAATTAATTTTATTCTAGTATAGTTATTTATGAAATTTCAATGTAATATTACTATTTACCGTATTTTTTAAATAAATTTATTGAGTGAATGTTTTTAATAATAGTTTTGTTTATTTTTCTCTTTAGTTCAAATATTTCCCTTCCATATACACATTTTATAAAAATATTTTCAAATATTATTTTAATCTTATATAAACTATTTATTATGGAAATTTATAACCATTTTTTTACATATAATTAATTGGTTTAAAATTATTGTTCAATTTTTTTAAAAATATGAAGTTGAAAGGATTTTTAAAAGAGTGTGAAAGGATGTTTTTTTAACTTGAAACACATGTATAGATTTAAACATTATCAAGAACACTAAATAATTTGAACCATAACATTATATTTTACTTTTTTCATTTATCATTGTTTTATATTTTATATTTTTTGGTTTGTTTTATATTTTTAATAAGTTATTTCAATGTGGAATGGTTATTTTCCCATGAAATATCTCATGTAATGTTTTAAAGATATTTTTTATGAATGAATAAACCCTTTTTATGTATTGATTATAAATTATGTATATATTTCTAACGTATATGTGAAATTATCATTATAAATTACATTAATAAGGTAATACATTCCTTATGTTTAATTTAGAAATTATTTCATTAGAATATATACTTTTTTATTATATATTGAAATATTATTAAGCTAATTTTATTGGCTTGGTAATTCTTATGTTTTTTATTATAATAAAATTACATTATATAGAACACATATATCATGAAAATATTATGATGGATTTTCATTTATAGAACTCCAATGCATATGAAATATTTTTTTTCATGAGACGTAATGTGTGAGACTAAGGAGTAAACCTATTATATAATGGGGATTTTTCCACCATAAGATATAGTGTAATGATTTAGCCTTTAATAGTGGTCATGTTAAGTTGTATATTTTTCTAAATTTTCTATATTACTCCAAATTTCTGATAATATGTTCATTATGGTATTATTTTATGTGATTACTCATGTGTGGTCACATTTATGATATCACGTTAAAGCATTGACACATAAGTTAGATATCCATATCTTGTTTATTCCTTTACTTTTATTTTTTTCATCCATTTTTTGTAATTTTTTATTACATTATAACATTATATTTAGTTTAAAAAAGGATTTAGGTTCTCAATATAGTGAATAAAATTAATAAATTTCTATCCTAGACAAAATTTTATGTTTTGTGAGCATAGTCATCGAGAGACAACATGACTCAAATATATTTAATTGTAATTAATAAATATTATTATTTAACATAATGTAATAATATGCATAAAATTATATGGTTATTATAGAATAATATTTAAGATATGAGTAATTTTTATGGTTGTATATGATGTGAATTTTTTTATAGATTCCATAATCATATTAGTAATATTTGAAAAATCGTTTATTTGGGTTATATTGGTTGTCTATAATTATTTTATTTAATTGTCATAAATTTTATTATGGATATATATATATTTGTGTACATTTGTTATATTGATTAATTGTTAATTAATTTATGTTATATTTGATATTATTTCATGATTTTATGTGAAATATTGTATTTAGATGCTATTAATCTCATCATTTATGTAGAAGCCATAGTGCTCACCACTAGCCACTAAACATTTGGAGTTTGGTTTGGGTAGTTCACATTGTGAAATGTCGTGATGTGAATGATACGAATTAAAGAGATATAATTGAGTTCTTATTTGGGAAAATTTAATAGATAACTTTGATTTATGGGGTCAAATTTATTATGTTATTATAGTTCACTAAGTCCTTTTAGAAGACATTTAAAGGGTTCAATGTTTTATATATATTTATTAGAAATAATCCCATTGATGTGTCATGATTTGTACCATAGTTTGGGTAAAAATATTTTATTGTAAGTTGAATAATGAATCACATTTTTCGAATTGAAACTTTTTTATTTTTATGAATGAGTTTGTATAATTAATTAATGATATTTGTGGTTTATAATAGTGGTAGAATTATTAGAATACAATACATATTATATGATCTCTAAATAGACATTTATATAAAGAGATAATGATATGTGATTATTGATATTGAGGTTATTTTTATTCTTAAATGGGTCTTATGAAGTTTCTAGAAAGGGATAAATGATGATATAGTTTGGTGTAACTGTTGATGATGAATTTAAGAGGACGACATAATACACAAACAGTCATCTTGTATTGTAAATGTATCAAACTATTATTTAATGAAATGTTAATTTATTAATAAAATGGGAATTTATGTCTCCCTCTATTACATGATTGATATTTTTAGTTCTTTCTAATGTGATATTTGAGACTCAATAAAATTATTTAATAGGTTGGATTTTACCACATTGCTTCCAAAATTTATGTGGCATAAAAGACATGTTGTATCTTTTTTGATTATTTTATCACAATAAATGTATAATGGAACATTAAAAATATTCAGGTAGTGATGATTTAATTTTGGTAAAAATCATTTCAAAATGTAATTACTATGGTTTAACATACATAAAACATTATATATTGTGGAAGTAAATAGTGAATTTATTTTCTGTTTCTAGATAAGAAACACCATATGTGTGTGTAATGTGAAATATAAGAAATTGGATAATACAATATGTTTATTTGAAGTATGTATAATTATGTTGAATTTATAATGATGGATCATGTAAATTTTATAAAAATATGATTTTTGATTCCTTAAATATCATTTTTATTGTTTATTTAATTTGGGTAGATGTTATTCAGAGTACTTGACCAGGTATTATATAGTCGTTGATATAAGTACAAGATAATTTATTTTTCACATAAGGGCATGGGTACCTATAAACTATAAACGTTTTATATGATGGTTTATTGAGTAAGGATGTATATATATTACATTTTTTAGTATCTTCTATGGATGTGTGATTTTGACATGGCTGAATCATTCATTAGTTATCAACTAAAATTTATTCATGAATGTTTGTAAAAATTAAATTCCTTAGGATGTCAAAATAAATCTTGTGGTAATTGTTTCATGTTAATAAATTGTTTGTGTGGAGGAAATATGATGTGGATATGTTTAATTTAATAAATAGTAAAAAATTGAACATGGGTTTATGCCATTATCTTATCTTATGGTAAAAGTGATATAAAAATAAGGTTTATATATTTTCTTATATTGAGTATTGATTTTTTTTAATAAAATAGATATATTATTATGTATGAACTATAATTTATATGGTGATTATTCAAGGATATATACAAAAATATAGTAATTAAATTATGAAATTGATTAATAACCAATACATTAATGACTTATTACATGAAGTATGAGGGATGTGATGAAATAGGCAAATTTATTAGCCATAATTAATAACATTATTCATTATTATCATGAATTTATTTATTTTTGAACTTTTTATTTTATTGAATATTGGGTTTGTTAAAGATTATACCCACTCACCCACCATTATCTATTCCTTAGTACAACAATATAATAATTTTTTGAGTTGGATCCCAAGAATAATATTCATTGTACTTTAAATTACATAAATATTAGTAAATATATTATCACATGATAATGATTATTTTACATTACAATATTATAACAAATTTAATAGAATATGTTTTTCATATATTTTTTTTAGATGTCCCCCATATAATGATAACATAGAGATGTTATACCAAAATTTGAAAAACACATGTCAAATAGTCTATATTAAATTTGATTAATGGGACAGATGTTATGTTTTACTATTATGTTCTCTAGGATCCCAAGAAATTGAAACATATTCTCAAGAGGTTAAAACATCTAATCTCTGATAAGGGAGTTTGTAGGGATATGACTATCAAACTGAATTTTATATATTATATGTTTCCTTGGATATTCTGATCTCTAGATTTGCACATTGTCCTGTAAACTTGTATTTATTAATAATTAATACCTTGAATCATGTATAATGATATTCAAATGAATAATACGAAAACATATGACTGTGGATAGGTATTATTTATTTGGCATGTCACATGTAATATCAAATTAATTGAACATATCAAGGAAATTGTTTCCCCATTGATGTCCATAGAAGAAGATATCTATAGACCTTTGATTGAAATATACCTATAAAATTTAATTCACAGCCACATTAGTTCATAGAAGAGTTCATTTCAAAGACACAATGAATGATAATCAAATATATAGGATAATTATATATGTATTTACCCTCCTTGATGAGACATCAATTGGAAAATGGATTAAATTTCATAATTGTTTCCTTTGTATGGTATTTGTCAATATGATATTATTTTTTTTCTCTATGGATTCCTTGATGTGTTCATTGACTCTACAGTTATACTTCATAAATGATCACCTAATTCCAATGTGAAATATTACAAGAGGGATTGACACTTAGTGTTTCCATAAAATAATTAAATTATATTGAATTTAATATTAATGGGGAACATAAATATTTTATTATCAAATAATTATTAATAAATTATTATCATTCATATAAATTAAACTACATTATAATTAATTTTAGATTATGTTTGTTGAATTATTTTTGTTGTTTATTAATAAAAAATATTTAAACAAATTTTTATTTATCCCCCATTCTAGTGTATAGATTAATAAATAATTTTAAATAAATATTTATTCTTGAGTTTAGTCTATATAATATTTATTCAATTATTGAAGCAATTATATATATTTGATTAAATTTTTATTTTATTCAAATGATCAATAAATTCAAAGAAGGATTGAAGGGTCGAGTTAGTGGAACCATGGATGTGATATATTCATATATTTGTCTATTATGTTTTAGGGAACATAATTATAATAAAACTAATATTTTAAATTGGTTTTAAATAGAAAAATTAATTCGATAAAGGGAACGTGTGTAATTTTTAAATGACTAACTCTTGGGAGAAAATAATTATTATTTCATTGCATAAATTTTGAGAAATTATACAAAAAATTGTGAATGTAAAAAATTAACTCCTCAAATATAGAGAGTATCATATAGTGTCCCATTAAACAAAAAGTTAAAATAGAGAGCCAATTTTTTTAAATAAAGAGGAAAACATTAATCACATTTATGTATCACATTATCACCTAGTGATTTAATAATATTGTTTTGATATTTATATAGAATGTTTGTATACTAAAAAATTAGTCAACACATGGATTATAAAAATAATGGAAATCAAAATATAAGTGGTATCATGAAATAATAATAATAAATTCTGCAGATAGATTCAATTATTATTTTAAATTATTATGAAATTGAATTTTAATGATACTATCTTAGAGATTTTGGGGCTCTATTTTCCATGTTATACATAATTAAATATTAAAAGTGAAAGAACATTATTATGATCGAAGACACAACTTCTAGTTGTATTAGAATGGTCACATTACAAATTATCATTATTTATTATTATTTTGATATATTTCTCATGTATGATTATGATATTTTAATTTTTTTAATTTATTAATACAAAATCAATGATAACAAATTTATACATTTAGTGTGTCCAAGAAAATGTCAAGAAAATATAAATAACTCATAAGGATAACACATAAAGGTATAATATTGGTTATCATAATGTCCCAAATAAATGGTGTGTAACAATATATTACAGACCATTTAAACTTTTTCAATGACAGAAGGTGCATTCCACCTCAATAACATTTTTATATGTTCATAAGTATACTTTTTAATTAATTACATGTATTGAGTACTAATAAAACACTTATATTAACAAGGATTAAATAGTAGATATCTTGTTTACATTACCTAACATAAAATAGGGTTTTGACTCTACGTGATTCCTGACAAGGCATTTTGTCAAATTTCATGACACCATTAAATGTTTTGGATTGAACTCCAATTGAGTCTCATGACCATAACTTACTTAAACAGCATCTATTTTTATAAATAAAATTAAAATAGGTTTAGGGTCAAGTCACGTTCATTACAATGGACAACTAGTTATTCTCTTTTTAAAAACGGGTAAGAGGGATCCCATTACTAATTTAAAGGAAAAAATTACCATCATACAAGATTTATATTCTAATATTGTTGTCTTTATTTTCTAATGCAATGAAAAAATCAAGATAAAATAGGAAATTTACTCCTCGTAACCTTAGGTGGGTTTTTCTGGAGGTGAATAAAAGATTAGATAGCTAGTAATCCGTTGTACACACTATCTAATTCACGGTAATTCATGAAATATAAACTCTATGATTAGTGTTTTTTGTCTCACAACACTGAAATAATTAATTTTAAAAAACTACACAGAATGTTTCTAGCTATAGACACCATTTGAGAGGTTTCAATTGTCACTTGGTATAGGAGGAGTCATGTTTAATATTATGGGATGATATTAATTATTTATTAGTATTATTACTTATGTAATTATGCTGGTACTTTATTTGTAATGATTTCATACATGATGGGTGTATCATATGAATTATAGGATATTCATATTGTCTATATTTTTTGTTTTCCATGTATTTAAACACATCATATAGTTTTTGATTCTCAATTCATGGAAAACACGTCATATATACTGTGAGACATTGTATGGGAATACATTTTGATTATGTACAATATACATGTTATCGACCATATACAATTAATATACTAAGATATGTTTAGAGAAAACACACACTGATTATGTAATAACATAAAAATGGATTTAATAAAATGTATAAGGTACAATCCATGTAACGTCTGGGGTATAAAAGATGTATATATTAAATGTAAAAAATTAATTTAATTTGATGAAAAAGTGGTACACATTTTGCAGCATCATATGTAAATGTAGAGTACATGTTTATTTTAAAATTTAACAATTAATTCATTTATTTTATTTAAAATAATATATGATGGGAAACATATAAAATATTATAGGCTACTTGGATTTATATATAAGTTAAATACATGAATAATTAATTACTATATTGGATCATTTATTAATGTATATTTATCTCAAAAATATATTAAATGATTGAATTTTAGAAAATTTGAATGTGTACCCATTCAGTAATCTAATTTATAATGATTTTGACAATCCCATGTATCTATTGGGTTTATTTAATTTAATTTTTTTATTAAACATGATTTATGTGATATTTTTTTGTTAAATTATATATAATGATCATTGTATCATCCCTAATCCAATGCTATATAAGATGATGTGTCTCCCTGGGTTATTCAATATAACATCAAACACCTTTTACCCCTCTCAGATACATTAGTAATTTTTTTTGAAGGATATAGCTCATAGTGAAAAGAAATCAGTCAGGACTTGGGATTTTAGGGAACTACCTAAGGAGATACATAGGATTATTGTAGAGTACTACAGAAGAATCATAAAATCAACTTTATGATTTATTTACCCAAGGGCCACCATTTTTTTATCATCACTGGATAAACGGTTCTGTAAAAAATCCATCATTATATCACACATTTATTTTTTTGTAAATTAAAATTTTATTTATAAATTTTTGGGATACATGGATCAGTTTTTTTATTAAACAGTATCATGTAATGTAAATCAAATAAAAATAATGATTACATTAAATAAATATAAATATTTGGCCAAAATGATTTTGTATAATCTAGATTATATGTTACCCAAAATGATGAGAATATTAACATGAATATAAATTGTATAAGGAATAAAATTTGTGACTATGTTAGAAAAAGTTCCAAAAAATATAATATTAATTATGTAAACCCCTTCAATCACATTACATATAATGAAACCGATGATCAAAGTATATATATAGACCTCATCTGGCTGCATTAACTTATCATGGAGTCCAAATCAATGTCATAGTTCATATTAATGTAGTTATAATCAATGTTATATTTCCTTTTTAAGACACAATACAACATAGATGAAATCATTATACCAAGTTCATGTATAAGATTTCATGATTAAGGTTTCTACACTAATTACAATAGAATATGGAGTTTTTATAGTTGGAAACAATGTCCTACTTAAAAACATTTAAATAACTTATATACAGTCATCTAGATTATTAAAATGGGAATATAGTTTTTCTAAACTAGAATAAACGATATTCATGATATTCTTAATCAATAAATTTGGATTTTTTAAATTATATAAAATAGTGGGAGAGTAACAATGTTAACTCATTACACTCATACCAATAATCAATATAATTTTATAATTTTTTCCATTTGTGTTATATATAATGTATATTCATTCAACTAAAATACCTTCAATGTGATTAAAATCTATGGAAATATTGTCTCATAGCTAGTGCTAACTACAAGGTATGGTATATGAAATTGTTATTTTAACATGGAAAGTGATGATCTTTAATATAATGAAGTAAATAGTTCCCACTGATCAATAAAAGAGAGTAAGTGAGAAGGAGAAAAATTATTATGGAAACAGATGGATAGTAAATTTAGTATTTAATTCCTCATTATATCATCAACAACAAGTGTGATCTATAATGTTTATATATATATGGATCTGTACACTATATTTTGTAATATATATGAAATATATCTAGAAAAAAATATGTATAAATATTTAAGTCACCATTTAAAATAATTATATGGTAGTGATTTCTTTTCAGAACTTATTTAAGTAATAAGATTAGTTTTATTGAGCTTTGGGAAATTGTGAGATTTAATGTACACAAGGAAGTGTTCCTAGACTTTGTTCAACCATAACATACTATGGTAATCTAGTATTTTATGCTGAATTTAAAATTGAATAATATAGAGATAGAATATCTTACATATCGTGAATATGATTATTCAATTTAAAAAGACATGAAGAATGAAAAATATAAGTACATATGACGAACAAGATGAAATAAGAGGTAAAAATTTCCAAGACTAATTCCAAGTATAAGGGTCATTTTCATCACCCTTATAAGAAGAAAAATATCTAGATAGATGTTAAGGAAGTAAATGTTGTCTATTTGTTATTTTGAAAATAAAGACCCCTAAAAAAGAACTATGCCTCTGTACATAATAAGGGGGATTATATAGGCATACCTATTATCATGTCTAGTCATTAAAAAACTATAAATATGGTGTTATATACATCGTGTTTTGAGTCCTTTTCTAAAATAATAACATCCAAATATATTGTTTGAATGAATCACATAATAATCATTATTTATTTACATCTATAATAATTAACAATTTATTAGTTCATTTTTATATATTGATTTATTATAAAATTGAAATTCTAATGTGAATTGATTCAACTACATTAACATTCAGATGTATTTTATGTTTAGTAAATTAAATCAAATAAATTTTTAAATATTAGGTTATTTTTTTTTAACCATACCTAAAGAGATCAGTGGTGTTTGTAAAGTTATATTATATTAATTTAGAAGACTATAAATGGAATATAACATGTTTTTTATATTTATAACACAATACTTAATTTCATTCCATTAATGATTTACTATACCTTGGTGTGGCTGGTAAATTACATTTCTAATATCTTCTAGTGGGTTCTTAATGGTTATGATTTTATTATTTTAAATTGTAAAATACCTAAGTCATTATTTTATAATAAGGTATTCTTATCCTATAAGATTAATTTTATTTTATAGGATTGAGGTGTGAAATGACTCCACATGCCCATTTACATGTCGATAGTAAAATAAGTGTGTCACACCAAGCCCTCCTCCAATAGTTAATGGGCTGGAGACTACAACTAACTAGGCATTTCTCCCAATATGATAGGACATAACCTATATCAACCAAAAATATATAAAAAATTAAAATACATAGGATAACCAAACACCCAGTAGAATATATATATTATTGGACAAATGAAATTTACCAAATACATACATGAGAGAACAAGTATTTGTACACCTCACAATTTATATATATGGGGAAAATATATTCAACATTATTCTTTAACATAATACATTGTGAGACTCTTTTATGTTAAATGTAATATTGGGTATCTCACCTAATGAAGAGATCAATAACACCATCCATAATCACCACTCACCATAATGTGTTTCTATGTGTAACTTAGAATCAATCCAGAACAAGTTAATTTATCTTAGCATCTATTGAGACTATTTCAAAGATGATGTATTTAGGGAAAGTCTCAACACATTTGAGAAAATTCCCATATATGGGTGATCATACACATACATAGTCGTACACATATGAAACCCTAAAAAAATAAAGAATTTGTAATTCTTTAGAACTAATGGTGTGAGTGGTTACCAAGATGATGATGCCTTGAAGAATAAAATATTAATACTGCTAAAGGGTCCCACTAAAAGACTGTAAAAAACAACATAATGGAAAAATAATCAATATTTTCATAGATACTATATTTATTAGGAATTAATATAAATCCTAGTACTATCAAATAAAACTTTCATTAACCATACCACATGAGACTATATAATTCATAGAGAACAGAATATCAAATAAAAACATAATGTCGATAACTATCTCTATGTTTCATTACAGGGATTCAAATGGTGTTATAATGAGTCATGATTATCATAAAAGTCTTTACTTCTCATTATAGCAGAGAATAATACCACTTCAAGATTATAAGATTGGGATTCTTTGAAATCTCTTAATTATGTTCACCTTGTAATAAAAACCAATACCTACCACTCTTAAATATTATACCACAAATAAATATCTAACTACCCATAACATACAACCAACATATCTTTTAAACAACTATAGTAGATGATCCCAATCCCCTAAATATTCGGTTTAGAATACTAACTATTTTGGAGGATCTCACACTGGAGTGTGCTATTAAATGTGTGAAATACAGTCTCCAAAGATAATGGTTATAAGACTATTTATGTTGGTGGAATACTGATCCTGTTTGATATAAAATTAATGTATCCATATAAAATTATCTATTGGGTAGGAATACTAACCCTACCTGAGTATTATGAGAGGTATATTATATTTAACATAACCTTATAGTCATTAAGGGTTGGTATCATCGAATCATAGACCAATCAGTATTTATCATATTTTTGTTGGATATACAATCTAAAAGAGATAAAAATTTTAACCTGTGCCTTGTCTATGATGTTAAAGATGAATATACCATTGTGTTCTATAAAAAACATAGGATACACAAACTATAGGACTAAATACATGAATCCATAATGAATAAATTAAAATACTATATGTTATATAATATATTCACTATGTTATAACTGGGAAACTAGACATGTATCACTTAGGTATCATTATAGTAAACAACTACCAAACAATTAAATGAAAAGAGATACTACATAGGATGTATTCGGACATACATGGTGTGATGTAACAATGAGGAATCTCATCATGTACTACATGTAAATCAGTAACTATATTCCCAATCTATAAGATTCATTATACTAAACACATGAAATGGGAACCATAATAACACCAAAGGCATATACAACCACCAAGGATATGTTATGTATTTCATTATTATCATGTATCCTAACTAAATTCCATGGGGATGATCATATACACAATTACACTACATGAATAATAAATTTCAATGGAACACCAAGTGACATTAATAATCACAAAATACCATATATCTATATCTTGTGTTGTAAAAAAAATTTCATATAAAATATGTGCTTTTTATTTGGGTTATTTCACACTCGATTAACCCGTGAACCATATTTCTACCATATTATATAATAATTCCACAAACAATTCAAAACCCTACATCAACGACCCAGATCATGGATGTAATACCTCAGATGGTACATATATTACCATATTTGAAAGGAAATGAAAACCAACACTATCCATGTGATTCTGCAATTTTCTATTGTCACCACATATAATGATATCATACCTCACTACCATAATGTTTCACACTTTCTCAAGGTTAGATCCATTTTTGTAGCCTCATTTTTTGAAATAACACAACATAACATTGTATATGGATTTTATTATGCATCAAATCTAGATAATAACATTTTATTTCAAGCCTAAAAATAGGATAAATATGAATAGTACTATCTCGGCTCGATAAGCCACACAAACAGTGTTATTTGGAAGGGTGCTAATGGCCCCTAGCACATCTCCCCAAATTATAATGGATTACAACTGGTTGTAGGGGTTAAAAATTTATATAGAGGTGGCTATAATATATAAGAATAAAAATATAATCTTCCTAATAATAAGATATATACCATGATATAAAATAAATAAGACTCATCTGACCAAAACTATAGCATCCAATGGTTGAAATATAGTCAATAACAAGAAATAATAGAAGAAATATTTAAACAAAAGATGTAGAAGACAAATAATAAGATATACATGATACATGATGAGAAAAACATAACTTTTATAATTGGACTTGTATGGCAATATACAAAATAGGGTTTATCACGACCAACCAATTAAATTCATATACATATATAGAATATTGATATAGAAAAGAAACTAAATAGATGCATTAATAGAGGCAAGTACTCAAAGTCCTTGACAACATCCCCTAGTAAATAGCAGTATGAACAAGCTCATAAAGTTTATGGCTTACTCAAACACAAATTCATAATATCTTGAACCATCCCTAGAAAACCAAGCAGAGTGTGAGATGAATCTCATTAGGGTACCACCTAATGGTACACAATAAACACATGTCTTAAATAAGATGTGATATAAAAAATAGAAAAAGAAGCTCAATTCATTTTAAATAAAACAAATAAACTTTCATGGTACACAATAGCCACTATAAATTTCCACATACTTCTACTTATGTGAAATTTTCAAAAGTGCAGTGTTTCCATGACACATGGACCAAGGTACCCCTAATGTCATTTCTCAGGTGAACTCTCAGGTTCCACCTCAATAATGTATCTTGAATCCATATACCTCTTGTCCCCTAACATCTAAACAATAGAACCATAGCCCAAAATACACGTCCTAGAAACACAATCCAATCCCTTGGAAATCTCCTCGAACACACACGACTTCTCAAATCCCTTCAGCCAGATGAACAATGACGTCTTCCCTCAAAATGAATCTAGGCCCATCGCCTCAATCACAGTGAGCCCCAGCCCCCCTGATAGACTCACTTCTTTCAATTGATGTCTTTTCCCCTTACATGATGATTTCTATAAGAATCACCCCCAATAACAAATACTATAATGCACTGTCAGGTTCCTCTCCCCACATGAGTTTTCAAAACCAAGTTAGCATCTGTGTCATCTTGTGTGTACAAAACTAAAAATTTGTGCTTTTGGAATTGAAAGTGATAGAATAACCACCAAAATTTAACCTAATTCACATCAACATCTATAACTCTTTCCCCTACAACCATGTTGCTCAATTATTATGGACATACCATCCTAATATTATAGATGATGCCCATAATTGGTGGCCTCGCTACGCCAAATTGACATCCATAATGCCAAATCCTATGTTCAAAACCACTCAAGTAAATATACATCTAGAAAAACCAAGTGATCTCATCACATTGATCTTGATGGTTTTTCCATTCAGATCCCCTAGGACACACCCATCACGACACCATGAGACCATGTATTCATCAAAAGAAATTATATATAAATTATTTGCATAAATTAAATAGTCAATTGAATGGAATTGAATTTTATATATGAATTTAAACATAAATATAAAATTTATCTTAAAATTATTGAATTTAATTTCAAAAACAGTCATAAAAATTATGTATAGAGGGCTTGGATTTCACAATTTGAAAATATAGAAAAATTAAATTTAGAAAATTCAAATAAAATTAATTAAACACCCATGGACAATTTTTCCCATGGAGCAGTGACCTCTAAGACATCATCACTTGAGTGAAATATGTAAGGTCTTTCCCAACATAATCCCACCAGTCATAGGTTCATTTTAATCTCAAAAAGATCAGGCCTTTCTAAAATTAAATAAGGTCCTCAAAAATCAGCTCCACCCAAACTTCCCCCAAAACACATAAAAGATACACACCACCTACCTTGGACTCATAGACATAGGTACGTCTGATACCAAGTTCCATTTTGAAGTTGATCGGTGTATATTTGGATTTTTTTCAAACAAAATATAAATTTTGTGAAACAGATAAAATAGATTTAGAGCTCCACAAGGTGAAAGAAAAATGAAGAAGAAGGGTTGGTGAGGTCATATATACCGCTACAACTCCAAGTCACCAAACGTATCTAGAATTGAGCCACCGATAGAGGAGAGGAATCAAAATCCACCCATTTAGTGGAGGATCGGTATTTGTCTTTTTCTTCATTTAGATAAAGTGAAAAGGGGAGAGAAATATGAAAACAAGAAAAATAAAAAAAATTAAAATAGACCTTCTACTCAATGTACAATTATATTATGTTGTTTAACAAACCATGAAGTAATAGTGTGAGCTATAGTGCTAAGGTACTTTATACGTGAAAGTACATATGAATACCTCCCCACAGGTTCCTCTAATAATGAAAAAATAATGTATTATCTTATATAACATATGTGCATGCCTATGTGTGCTCATGTGAATCCCTTATGGGGTTTATATAAACTATTTTTCATTTGAAATGTTGGTTGTACAAATATAAAGAAGGGGACCCACAGTTCACCTTAAACAGTGTGCCATGACCTGTTATTCCAAAACAAGACAGTTGAACTACAATTCTCTCAGAACCTCTTCCAATAACCCAATGTATTGGACAATTATCAAAGAGAATATATCAAAAAGGGGTTAAAAATTGATGAAGAATGTAAAATCAATGCATAATGAATTACTCCAAGGAAAATAGAAATCCATAAAATGATCGAGCAATGCAAAAATATAAAGAATCTTATAATATAAATTCATGCTCAAAATATAATAATAAAATAGAAAATAATATACTAATGTTCCCTACCTAATGAAATTATGGTAATCGCATTGATTATATTATCATATCCATATGTTCTCTCCATAAATAACATTATAAATCTGATCACAATATATTAACTCTTTATAACCCACACCATGATCCAATCCCCAAACCCTTACTTATGATTTAACAATTATGAGAATGGAATACTCTAGGAGGTTATCATACCATGTATAAAATAGGTTATATTTTAATTTTTTCACCGTAATTACAATTGAGTCAATTAATTAATTAACTAATTAATTTAAACCACAGAAAATGATGAGAACCTCTAGATTATGATATGATCAAAAAATTAAATTGCATTGTTGGTAAAACCTAGGTTCTAGATAGAACTGTAGTGTTTTCTTATCCATATCATTCTTTAAATAAGTGGGATAATAATTTAACTAAAATAGTAAAAATGTGTGAAAAAATAAAAAAAATTTGTACTTATTTTATTTTTTTCATGCCCCCACCATGAAAAAAATATTATCTTGGCTAATATATAGGGTAAAAACCATGTAATATAATCAATGAAACCATTGGATAATTTTTTTAGGTTTCTCTTGAGTTGAAATTTTGTATTTTATCCTACGAAAGGTCTTAGGACTGTGAAACCCAATATTAAGATAAAGATCAACTGAAAAAACTCATTTATTTACAACCTCCCATCATAAAATGTAATACCCCAATATTTTTTAAGAACACTAATTTAAATATTGTATAAAACATGCAACCTCTATATTAAAAAAACCATGATGTATTATGAAAATATTTACATCTAAGTATGATTTTTATACCCTACTTATGAAAATTTGTGAAATGAATATGAATAATAATTTTATGAAATTTATGTATAAAATTATAATATAATCTAAATGTATTTTTAAGTTTATATTAATATTTACTCAAATTCTAGTTAATTCATTTTACCATTACAATATAAATTATCATTTAAAATGATGTTTTCCCACTTTTTACTAGAAAGTATTATAATTATTTGTTTATAAATTTATAATTTTTATATTTTAAAATAAAAATTATTATTGAGATCATGTTATAAAAATTATCTTTTGTTTAAATTAGGTGTTATTTTTAGGAAATATATAATTTTTAGTTGATAGTGAAAAATATACATTATTTTAAAACTATCATCCCTCTTTGAACAATTATGTATATTAAGGTAGCATTATTCTATTAATATTCATTCAATGTTCCATAATTATTAATTATTTACATTTCATACAATTGGTTAAATTTGAATCATATTAATATGTGTATTTAGTAGAAGTTCATTCTTTGGATTTATAACACATTTATCTATAAGGTATTTTAAATAACATAATATTTCTCTATTTGTATTAATTAAAATAAACACTAAAAATTTAATTATTTAAATTATTTTTATCAAAGATAAATATTTATCTAAAATTTTTATTCCTATAATTAATATTTATAGTCACATAGTTGATGTAAATTTTTCGTTTTCTTAAAAAATGAATTCTTTTAAAAATTGTATTTACATCGGTCTGTTAAGTTTTATTTTAAATTAAATCCATCTAATTATGTGATGTAAACATAATAAAACTGGTTAAATATATCAAAAATAATAATATATAATATGGTCAACATATTTCTAGTTATAATGAATAGTAAAACGGAAAAAACTAGTTTCCATGGTAAAAAATTGAAAAGGTAAGTGTGATTAACCTGATAGATAAGGGGGAGGAAATGTATAAAACAAGTTTTTTTAGTAGTGTAGGTTTGTATGCGACCTATAACTCATCCACTAGATTATTTTTTAAAATTAGGAAGCACACTTCTTGAGAGTGACATCACATTATTGAATTGTTTGTTATATTTACAAAAATCCACTCCCCTTAATTATGAATGGTAACCTCTCTCCTAACTAATTAATAAATATAAATAAAAATGTATCAACAAAAACATACAATATACCTCTCTCAAATCATTATAATAATTCTATAGCTTCTTTTATTCCCCAAATACCAACCTTATGGTCCTTGATAAAACATTAAAACGAGGTACTTCTAGGAGAAGGTAATCGGCCTCATCGAGCTCTTCTCCTATACATATTATTTTTTAAAAGACAACTATGTATTTAAAAATATAATATAATGACCCAAAAATTTCCTATATAATATTATTTTATTAGTCTTATGCAATAATATTTATCCATATCTTTTTCCATTAAATGGGAAATTAATCCATTGTTCTATTGTATGACTAACTACATTATCATGAACTTATGTAATTTATTTTCCATCATAGCTTCTCAAAAATATTAATGATGATTTATTTTATGTTTATATAATATATAAAATACATAATGATCTTAATTTAATAGTAATATATTATATAATTTTTTACATTACCAAATAAGGAAGAAATGGTTATGTCGTTAGTCTATATGATAGACTATCGTCTCACGAGGTGGTGCGATTTCTTATTACTACATCACATGGATGATATATATATAAATATATCTCTCTATGTGTGTGTGTGAAACATTAAGTAAATAAAAATATATTTATGTTATTATAAACATTTAGAAAGATAAAATCAAACTTACCTGTTTTCCTCATTATCTTTTAAAATTGAATCATTTCACATTCCTATGTTTAACGGACCATCTTCTTAATTTTACAATAGGTGGTTTAACATTAAATAATAGTAAATTTTAAAAAATTAATTCATTTAAAAAAATTATAATTATTTAATGATTATTATACTAGATATAATGGAATAATGACCATGTTGACCTCAATAAATAAAATGATGCAATTTTGAAGTTATGAACCAGGCGTCCTCAATACACCCGACATGGACATAAATGATTATTTTGTTTAAAAAATATTTATGATTAACTATTTAAATGTCTTATTTATAAGGGATTTAACATATCAATGTTTCTTAAGAAAATTATATATGTTCACTATACATGAGATAAAATACATACAAGATAATTTGTCAACTCGAGGTAAGTGTTTCATATCAAACCATTCTTCTTTGAGAAGCGTGTTCTTTTATGCACCTAATTATTTTTAAACTCTACACATACTACCCCATTAAATGTCATATAATTAATTCCCCATAATAAACTCTATTTAACTTTACAATTCATTTACTTTATTCACTGGAGTTTTTATTCAAAAGTTACTAATCTGGTAAGGGTTTATGTTTCAATCTCATTTTATCTTGATTGATAATTCATTGATTTATGTTGTATAAAATTATTTGTTCATTTTCTAAAATACACTTAAATTTTATTCCCCTATTTTTATTCATGTCATATTTTGTTGGTTTTATCATTTTATTATCATTGGTACATTAAATTATTGAGAAAATCATTTATGAAATGTAAACGTTATTTCTGTATTCAGTAATTTTTTCCCAAGTCCATGTTCATGAAAAACATTGTCAATTTTCTTTGATATTATCCATATTATTTCATAAATTCATTTTTATCCTTGTTTAAAAAACATTTAAAAATTTTATGAAAGTATTCATTTTTTCCTGAAGTAGTTACTTTTTAAAAAATTTACAATATTGTTAAATGAATATATTTTTTAATCTAGTATGAAATGTAAAAAATTTCCCATTATGATGACCACTGTTTTATTTGAATATTATATTAAAATTTTGAATTATTATTTTGAAATAAAATTTTATCTATAATCATTTAGATATTTTAGATATTTTAATTAGTGAATTCATTGGGAAAAAGAATTTTTTTATGAAACATTCAACATAATCTTTTAAGGACATTCTTATCCAATGAAAAATACTATTTATTTTATAGATTATCTATAAATTATCTCTATAATTATCTTAAATATGTACATAGTTCATTATTTATGTTTTTTAAAGGGAAAAATATTCCATAATTTAATTTCTCAAATTATTTCCTTATAAAATATACATTATTTATGATATGTGGATAGAGTATGAAAAACAAATAATTTTTATGTGTAATTTATATTTTATGACTAATGATTGAATTCCTTTATTTCCCACCCATAGATCATAAAATTATTATGATGGTTGACCCCAAATATTTATTTAATTCATTGGGTAATGTTAGTCTCATGAAATGTCATATATGGGATTATGGAGACTTCCTAATTCATTATTGGACTTTTTACACAATGTGATATTATCTATGTAGTTAACATGGACTCATGTCTATGTCGTGTTACATGTTTATGCCACATTTTATATTTTACCATGATCTTATGATACCATATTACTTAACATGTTACTTCATGTGATTACTCACCAGCCATATCTCTTGTGGTGTAATGTTATACCTTTGACTCATAGGTTATACTTCCCTATCATGTTTATTCAATTACAAGGATTTTTAGGTCACCCCTTTTGATAATGTATTCCTCAGGTTATCCCGTGTAGTTTATGAGATCTAAAAGATTTTGGAGGTAATCATGAAGAATAAAATATAATTTTTATTTTAGTCTCCATTTCATGTGTTATGAACCTAGTTTTCCAAATACGCTAGGCCTCATGATCATTGTGTTGTAATTAATACATGTTTTTGATAAAAAACATGGTACAATATTTATAAAATTATTTTTATAAAGAGTTGGTTTCATAGAAAATTATAATACATCCTTTGGAAAATATGATGAAAAAACAATTGTGAGGACCATTAGAATATGTATAAGGATATGTTTATGTATATGAAAATATCGTGGAATTTTGCGAAAGTATAGAGTGAGTGGTGTCCAAAAAATACATCCCTACCTAGATTTTACATGTTGATGTTGTTCTGGTGTAAAACCCCAGTTTTTTCTGCGAAAAACTGTGGAATATTTCTTGATGTTATTCGAGAGCAGCTCCTTCAGACGGAGTGCGATTCCGAGCCCCGGTGTGGCCGGAATTAAACATTCGGTGAATTCACACTGGAAATGAAATATAAATGGGATAACTCCAAAATGGTGTTTCAGATCAGAGATCTAAGTGTACGGATGGGTCTGGAATGGGGTGTTTACCATAGGAATGACATAAAACATGTCAGCGCGGGCTGTTTGGACCCCTACCTCGCTTTCAGAATGTTAAACTGATAAATTTATAAATTAATATATTCTTTTAATGGTGAAACTCATGTATCTCTTAAATGGCAGATCAGATTGGAAAACTGAGGGCAATGTTGATTCCGGAATGTTCCGTTTACCCTAGGAGGGGTGTATGTTTTGCGAGCGCGGCCCGTTTGTGAAAAATGGCCCCATAGGGTAAATACCCCAGAGGGTCACCGCATGGACGCGACCGGCCATCTAGCCGGTCGGTGGAGCGACCCGCGCATAGCGCGTGTCTCGCGGGAGACGGCGGGCCGCTGTACGGCAGCCCGCGGTCCCAGCGGGCCGGTCCGACCCAAGGGGGGCCCCCCCTGTAAAATATTTGGACGCCCGTATTTCGAGCTATGTGCATCCGTTTTGAGCGCCGTCTGTAGAAGCGCAGACCAAACAACAAGGCGGTATTTTTGAGATGGTCTTGGAAAATTATAATTCCCAATACGGGGGCCTCAGTGGCGCAACACGTACGTCAAGGGAATTGACATTATAACTGGGATTCTTTTTTCGGACGGCGCAGACACGTCTGACGTCCGTTATGAGCGTCGGCAGCATCGTTGGGACCCTAGCACCGGGGCGAAGCATTCCAGGGTGGTTTATGGCATTGCATCTGGAGTTGAGGTGTGGGACCCATGGGTCGTCTTTTGTGCTGTGAGCAGTGTTTAGCAACTTTTTTATCGGGCGTCTGTTCGGGGCGTGCGAGCAGTCGATTCTGGATGTTCTTCTGAGGGGATCGTAATAGTGCAATTTGCCCGCTCTAATTCGGCACGATGGTGCGGGCCCCATGAGGGTCGTTTGGGCGTTAACCATGATTTTCCCATCTCTATCATTGAGTGACCATTTTGGACAAGTGAGTAGTCCACCATGTGTAATTTTTCGATAGGATCACAACGGTGCGATCCGTTCTTTGTGTTTCGGAACCGGGATGTGGGTCCCACAAAGAATTGCTCGTGTGTGGTGCACCGGAATGCATATTTTTCCCTGGATATCTATTGCGCTCAAGTGAGCAGTCTTTTTGACGCGTTTTCCCAAGGGGATCACAATGGTGCGATGTGCCTGACTATTTTAGGGGCCGAGGCTCGGGATCACAGGACGTCGTTCGGGCGTGAGGCCGTGTTGGTGACTTTTCCATCGGATATCCGTTTGAGGCATGTAAGTAGTCTATCTAGAATGTCTTTCCGTGAGGATTACAATGGTGTAATCTGTTCAGGTGAGAAGATCCTCTTACACGATCTTATTAAATGTGGAAATTTGAAAGGTGCCTCGGTGGTGGTTCTTCTACCGTGTTTGTAGCGGACCTTTGGCGTGTGATCGCGTGCACTCCTGGGAGAGTGAGGTTTGTGTCTAAAGAGATGTCGTTGGTTGTGCCTCAGCTGTTGAGGTGGGAGTTTGGAGTTGTTACGTTACGCCTTCGTGTTGACGTTGGGTGCTGGGTGCACGTTAGCCTTTGGGCTGGAGAAGTGGTATACTCTGGAAGTATACGGGAGCGATAGGAGGTATATGTGGATGTTGGTACCTGAGAATGTTTGTGCGCTTGGTCAGGGTTAACATTGGACCACACGTCATCTGGGCCCCTGGAGCGTGACATGTTCTGCTTTGCGTACTATTGACATCTCGCGATGTAGAGGGTTCCTCGGTTCTAGATTGTTGACCAGCGGGGTTGAGATTTTTCCCTAACTCTGTGCTTGATGGTTTTGATCAGCAGGATTGAGTGGTCTGCCCTGGTTTTGTTCTGGTGTCGTGTGGTTGCATGATACCCACTCCATGTTTGGTTGGCCAGTGTTGTACCATCCAGTATAGATGGCCAGAGCAGTTCTAGGTTTACCCTCTAGTGGAGACTGGGCAGTGGATTACTCATGGACTTCTAGGGTTTACCCTCCAGCCGAGACTGGGCAGTGGCTCACCCGACACTTAGGGTCTACCTTCCAGTACAGACTCGTCAGTGGGTCACCTGATTACCTCTTATGGTCTACCCTCCAGTAGTATTGGTCATTGGGTCTCTCGTCATCTTGATTCAGGTTTACCCTCCAGCATGGCTGGGCAGTGGGTCACCCATCGACTTCTTTCCAGATTTACCCTACAGTAGCGCTGGGCAGTGGGTCGCATGTCGGCTTATTCTAGGTCTACCCTCTAGCAGGGCTGGGCAGTGGGTCACCTGTCGGCTAATTCTAGTTCTACCCTCCAAAAGGGATGGGCAGTGGGTCACCTGATGGTGTATTAGGGTTTACCCTCTAGTAGGGCTGGGCAGTGGGTTAACCGATTTCTTGTTATGTTTTACCCTCTAGTAGGGCTGGGCAGTGGGTCACCCAATGGTTGTTCAGACACATCCCTTCTTCTAAGGCTAGTTGGTGACTTTTCTCCGTGACTACCGGAGCAGTAACCTTGTTTGTATGGGTCAGTGATGTGGCGACTTTGACTTTGAGGAGACCTCTCGACTGTGGGGCAATGACGAGGTGTGGTTTGACTTAACCCAAAACTCTCATGTACGAGTGGCACTTTCCCCTACTGAGACACGTCCTTATGACACCACCTAAATCTGTGTGGGCGACTCAGTTCCGCTTAAAGCGGATTGTGTTAAGGTGCGGTGGTTTGAGCCCTTTGACTTGTAGTTCGGGGCAGACGTGCGGGATGCTGGGCACCGATAGTGGTTACTTCTGGGACTGTTGGCGACTCACTTTCGTGGGATGAGCTATGAATTGGAGATCCCCATATGACCTTTTTTGGGCTTCTTATTGAGCATATGTATTTGTATATACCTTGTTTCTGGTACCCATTTTCTCGGGTTTTGGTTACTCTC
Source organism: Viscum album (assembly GCA_963277665.1). Classification (NCBI taxonomy): domain Eukaryota; kingdom Viridiplantae; phylum Streptophyta; class Magnoliopsida; order Santalales; family Viscaceae; genus Viscum; species Viscum album. Next base: position 1,839,753,079 of record OY728132.1, on the reverse strand, counting down.
CTTCCAGGAGAGGCGATTATGTGCATGGTATGCCACGTGCATTCCGTGTCTAGCTTCTCATGGTTGGATGAGTCTACTCTCCAACAATTGGTAGTGAATAATCAACGAGAAGTTTATCTTCTCACCGTTTCCAGCTCCTTGTGTCTGGACGAGTCTATCTCCTCTATCTTGTTGGGTTGAGCTGAACTCTTTACTGTACTCTTCACTGCACTCTCGATTGTACTCCTTTACTTTTCCTGTTCGATCTACTGCTCACCCTTCAGTACCTCCTTTGTTTCTCCCTCGAGCCATTGGGGTATCCTTCTGAGTATTTTTATACTCAACCATGCTTGGGATTTTCTGGAACTTGGTGTGCCCTTGCAGACGATAGGAAGGTCGGTTGTGGAATCAGTGGATCTTGGGAGTTCGGGTGCTTGGACCGCGTGTAGTTTTCATAGTTGAGTTCTAGGTGTTGGAATCTCCCAACTATTTACTGTTGTTTTACCTATTGCCGGGTTGTGGAACCTTTTGGTTGGGCGCGTGTTTTTCCCCTTTTCTTTTCAGTTTACCTTCATCTTGTACATTGAACTGTTTAGAGGATGATGCACATTTGAGGATTATTTATCGTAGTTGGTACTATGCTTTACTATTCTTTGTCTTCTACTATGCACTTTTTCATTCAGTGTGTTGTGTGTGTGTGTATAGTTACTCAGGCAAAGGCCTCCCCGAGATATTTAGCCTTCGGCACTTGTCGCCAACCCCTGGCATATGGAGGCGGACATGGGGTAGTTTCGGCTCAAGCTCGCGTAGGGTCGGGTCGTAACATCTAGAATAGTTGTACAAAGGGGAAATAACCACAGAAAATTTTCATTTAGGTGGACTATATAAATTCATGGTGCATGATAATGATCATTTCTATACACCATGAATGATTCTCCTACGAGATAACGTTTAGAAATTCACATGATCTTTACAATAAAAATAAAGACGGTTATATATATATGATAATAATGGATGACCCAAGATAATCCTATTGATTCCAGGTATGAAAAATACTAGGTTTGTAATAATTTTTATGGAATAAATATCCATTTTAGGTTATATTTTATGAATGACTTGAATGAATCAAATTATTTTAGGAGAGATTAATGGAAATATAAACCTTGGTTTTATTATGTGTATAAATGAATTAAATATTTTATAAAGAATCTCATTATACTTTGTGGGAATAATTATAATATTATTGGAAGTTTTAAAAGTTGATAATATCATTAATGTTAATGTAATAATATAATAAACAAATGATTTTATTTTGTTGGAAAAATAAGGTTTATTGATGACTGTAGTGGTTAAAAACTAATTTTATGATTTATTTAAAATTAGGGATGATAATCATATTTTTGGTCAATTATTGAATTATATTAATAATATTTTTGAAAAATTAAAACCTACATGGCTAGTGAAAACCAGTCAAATACGGAAATTCCATGAGACTTGAACCTACAACTGATGGGCGATAAGGGTGACCCACCTACCACTAAAAAATGTGATGAAATTTTCATAATGCCATTTTTTTCTGAAATGATTAAATGGAAAATTATAAAATTAATTTTTTGGAAATATATTTTTGGTTTAAATATTAATAAATATTCATTATTTTTTGGTGATTAAATATATTTTGGGAAATTTTTAATTAGGATGTGGCATAGGTAATCCATGGGTTTGGGATGTTATTTAAATTGAATGGTTAATTTTAAAGAAAATAAAGAAATTTTTGAATATTGATGTTATTTTGGATGTATGGTTATTTTGGAATATAATTATTTAAGGTGATCAATGGATTTGTAGATTAATATGCAGGTGCATTCTTGTCAGGATTTATCATACCATGTTCTTATAATTTCTATTTATTGTTACTATCTAAATAAAATAGGAATATATTGATACCATTTTTTTGAATCATTTGATCTCTTAGATCATAATTTTTGTGTTTCTGGAATAAACATTTCACACAGGAGATTCATCAATTGGGGTAAATGATGATATTATGGTGAAAATGAATAAATTATGATATTATACTTGTAATATATTTATATTTCATTGTGTTATTAGTCTATTTTGGAAATGGATGGCTCAAATTTTGGGAAATTCTCTTAAAATGAAAATGTTATAGTTTTTCATTAAATCAATGGTCTCTTCTCTCTTAAAAATTTATAACATTATTGACTAAATTAATATTATTTAGAAATTAATTTTTTCAACTCCCACCAATGTTCTCTAATATGGATACCTAGTTATTTGATAACATTAATATTCTTAATTCCCTCTAATTGAATTCAGTATTACCCCTTATACAATGTTGATTTTTCCAAAAAGAAAATATCAAATTTCAATCATTTGATTATTGAGAACATGGTCAAACTATGTGGAATGAATTTATTTAAGGAAGTAGAATGGAATACTATTGGGTTTTAAAATATCTCTATGATCTATAGAGTATAGAACACGAACCCCTTAGATTAAAACAACTGTGATGTATTATACAAATATGATTATTTAAAACTGATCATTATAATAGATGCATTATAATTGTTGGAATGAATAATGATAAAAATATATAAGAAAATATATCTATAATGTTTTTATATAATCAAAAAGTATTTAATAATTCAGAAAAATAGTATCTCAAATTTAATTAAAACTTTTCAGGATTAAAAATTATGTTAACATCAAAAATTGTATTTATTTTTATTTATTAGAAATAAAATTTATTTACTTAGAATATATATATATATATATATATATATTATTTTATAAAAAATAATTATTGAAACAATATTATAAGAATTTAATTTTGTCTATTTTTTTATTTTTAAAAAATATTTATTTTTAAGTGAATAATGAAAAATACTGATTGTTTTAAAACTGCCAGTAATTTTTAATAAAATAAATAATATAATGTAAATGAAATATTTTGATTTTATTTAAAATTATCATAAGAATTTTTTTCAGTTAATCTATTTAATTATAATTGAATCATCTTTATATAAAATTTTATTATATGTTTATTTTAGATGAAAAATGGTATTATAAATTTTTTTTTTCAATTAAATAATAGTTCTACAAGTTAATTGACTAAAATAAAATATGATAAGTAATTATTTTAATAAAATTTATATATTATGAATATACCTTTATGTATCTCTATTAATATAATTACTATTATTAGTAATTGAGCTAATATACGAGAATCATTTTCTGTAAATTTTTTTTTTCAGAAAACCACTTTTTCAGTGCTATTTTTGGTTTAATATTAAATTAAATTCTACCAATTTTATCAATATAATTTGTTGAAATTTATTTATTATTTTTATTCATGATAATTTATATTATGTAATATTTTCGACTTAATAATTTCATAAATAATTGGTAAACCAACAAAAAAACTAATTTCCATTTTGGAATATAATTCTGAAAAGTTAATAGATTTAGAGGTAAAAGAATTAAATTATTTTACAAATATTTTTTTAGAAGGTATATATGGAAATAAAACTCATAAATGCATTATTTAAATTTTTTTAAGATCATGGGTTGAGAATGACTTCCCATTATGGAATAGTTTTGGGTTTTTACAAAAATTTCACTCCTCCTTAATTATAATATGGTCCCCCTCCCATACCTTTTTCAGACCTATCACAAAAATTTTCTTAAAAAAAATTAAAAAATATCTTCCCAAAATCCTTTTTGCATAATAGATCTTATAAGACTCCCCAATGGACGACCTTTCGGTCCTTAATATGATATCCAAATGTGTTTCATTTTATGGTAGGTAATCGTCCTCACAGAGCTCTTTATTTTTTACTTCTTCTTTACACATTGAATTTTGTCTTAAAAACTATCATATAATAAAAATATTACCAAATATATACAATTATGTTATTTTGTTATTGTAATTTTATTTATCCATTTCCACTTCATCAAATGGAAAACCAAACCATTTTTCATATTTATAGAGGATTACAACCTCATGAAACATATCAATTCATTTTCCATCATCAATTATCATAGATATTCATGAAGTTGGGATAAAATTTTAATATATTTTTTTTCAGGAAATATTAATAAATATTAAAATTTAATATTTCATATAGATTATTATCTCACCAACCATGGTAATAATGATAATATAGTTCGTGTCTACGGTGGACAACAATATCACAATGTGGTGCAATTGAATTTTTTATTACAACAAAAATGGGATTATATATCTAAGTTTATTGAAAGTGATCAAATTATATTTATTATATTTTTACGATTATAAAAAATTAAAATAATAGTTACAATATTTTTATCATGATTTTTGAAAAATTGAAATGTTTCACACCCATACCTATGACCAACTGTCTCAATAATTGTGGCTCAGTAAATTTTTCATAACCATAACTAAGGGTTATTTTATGATTATAATTTATGAATAAAAATGATAACTATTTTGGTATTATTATTATTTAGATTACGGAATAATTAACCATGTATCCCTTGACAACACATAGATTTCTTTTTGAAATTTTGAAACGAGCATCATTCAAACTGCCAACATGGATACAACTAATTATGTAATTAATTTTATCATTAAAATAAATATAGTAAATCGTGTATGTATATGGGATTCATATAATAATATCTTCAAAATAAAAATAATAATTTATATGAGTTTTTTATATAGGATATTAGAGTCGTAACTACAATGTATGGACTCATGTTAATTGTTTCATCTTAAAACATTCCTCTTTGAGACACAAGTACCATTAGGGATGAAGTACATTTAAAAAGATATATATGCTTCCACTTTACATATTGTATCATTAATCCATCAAAAAAATTTTATATTATATTAAAATTCATTTACATCATTCATAATAGTTATGATTAACATGCTTCCAAAGCTGTAAAGTATTAGGTCTCAATATAATTTTAATATGTATTTTCTATGATTTAATTTCAATTGTGGTAAATTATTTGATAATTTAATGAAAAAACATTTCAATTTATTCTCATTTTATTAATAATTAAATTTTCATGTGATGGTACCATTTCATTTCTTTTTAACATAAAATTATTGAGAAATTGTTTTTAATAAAATATGGATTTATTTATCTCTTCAGTCGAAAATGAGCCTTTATTCCATATCAATGTTTTATAAAAATATTATAAATTTTTAAAAAAATATCAAAAATATTTATTAATGATATTTTTTCACATTTCTGAATTTTCAAATATTTTTAATATAGTCTTTTTTTCATTTTTTGAATGATGTATATTATAACATTTTTTAAATAGTGCGATATAAATGATTTTTAACGTGTATGATTTCAATGGAATTACATAACATAATTACTATTACATTTTTTTGATGTTTCCTTTATATGATTACAAGTATATTTTTTAATAAAATAAGGTCAATAATTTTTTGGATTTTTTATATTTTAAAGATGGTATTTCAATGTTAATAGATATTTTTCTCATGTAATATTTTAAAGGCATGTTTATTTGACAATGAAAACTACTAGGGTTAGGGAATTAATATAAATTATGTATATATGTATCTCACATTTGTTCCAAGATCATTATTCATTCCTTTTATGGGTTAATATATTTCTAATGTCTATTTTTTTCAATTTACTACGTTATAAAATTTCCATTGTTTATGATACATGGAAACATTATGCAACCCATTTTATTTAGTTAGGAAGTTCTTATCTTATTCCTTATTATTAACATCTTATATTTTTCACATATATATAATGACAATATTATGATGAGTTATACTAGATAGTGATCCATTAATTTGGTGATGATTTAGTCTCATGAGACGACATATATGGTGTTAGGGAGAAAACTTAACCCATTAAGAGACTTTGACCACCATGTGATATTCTCTATGGTATATTCCTTGAATCATGTTTATGTCATGTAATTAGTGGCTAACCCATTTCTTTTGTTACCAATATATTTTGAAACCATGCTACTTATCTTATGTTTTCATGTTATTATTCATGATAAATCCCTTTTAATATATCATTTTTACCTTTAAATCATAATGTATACATCTTAATCGTGTTTATTACATCAGTATGATTTATAGTTCAGGCCTTATATATATATATATTCCCTACATAATCCCATAAAATATCAGAGATCAAAAGGATTCAAGTGCTCATTATTGATAATAAAATAATTCTATTTTTACATAGTACAATTTTGATGTATTATGACATTGTTCTAACAAAGAAAAAAGGCCTTTGGATCATAAGTATGTAATTAATAGATGTATATGCTAAAATTCGTGTAATAAAATGTGTAAAATGCATGTTTTTAAATAATTAAATCTTTTCATCAGAGAAAATTAAAATTATATGAAACATAACAAAAAACATCTCAAGTAATCTTCATGTTGAAACATCCCACCATCACACGAACATCCTTCAATCGTAAAAGGTCCATTATCTACGAAAACTCGACAAAATATGATAAGGAATGAATCATCATAATTGTTTCACAATTATATATACTATATAAATCATGTAGAAATAATTAATTGGAAAAATTATTCCAAAATGAAAACGTATTTCTATTAATTAACAGCCAAAACCATTCTCACTATAGGTCATCTCACTCTATGTAATGAAAAATAATCATGATCCATATAAACCGATCCCAAAAAAGGTTCCCCATGGATGTATATAATCATTCCCAAGAATTATAGGTCACTATATATAGTCATTATTTGAGAAAAATCAATCAATACCACACACATAATTTATCACTACACAAATTTCCTCATTTATTGTGAAAGGGTTACTGGTAGGTAAGGTCCTTCAACCATATCTCATCATGTCAGATTGGTACCAAAATTAATATCTCTCACCCTAAATGAAAATTCATCTTTATACTCAAATATTAATATTCATGGTAGTTATCTATATGAATCACAATCCTAATCTATATTAACAATCATTGAAGAAGATAGTCTGATTATGTTCTGTCATGGTTTTTCAATTGATATTTATGAGACCCAAAGGAACAACCCCATCCTTACTCAACAGTTAGACTTTAGACCATATCCCATCAGGTGGGCCAATCCACTAAAATCATAAGATGATGGAAATAACCATTCATATTTTCTTTCTTATTCAAATTCAAAACCCAATATAAAATCTAACCGAACAATAAAAATCTATAGCCTCTTGAGAAAACCTATTTTTCTACCACATAAAATTTGATTCCATGTGATGGGAATGTTGATTACGATTCTATAGGAATGACATACTAAATTCAATTATATACTATAGTGGTATTCCATAAAATTTCCCATCACAACATCTAATTAATGAATTATGTGGTTAACACTACCCCCTAGGGTAAGATTGTTACATTCCCCCGATATCAAAATACTCATAGTAGAATGATGGTGGAGAAAATATTTTGGTATAAAGTCCCCAATTCTACATCTTCCTTACTATGGGCCCCTTATTATTAATTAATATATAGGGATACCACTATTGATCAAAGGTGAGAACCATACCTTATTTCTCTATAATAAACAACTTCTCAAAAACTAGTTTCTCATGAACCTATTATGTCATCCAGAAATAGAGGCCATTGATATAAGGTTAAGAAACCACGCATATAATGTACTATTTAAATTGTATCCACCACCATGGAGACAAGATAATGATGATCTACATTACAAAATGAATCTAGATTCTATAATAAAATTTTTTACATCACCCCATTCAATCCAATTTTAAGAAAACTAAAAATACATAAATTTACCAATAGAAAATATATAACGACCCATACTTTACATACATTGTTATTACTTAATAATTTAAGCACACTTATTACAACATATAACAAAACAAAGAAAGGACCGTATAGGTATAGTGTCTTTAGAAATTGGGAATCGTAAACAACTGGTTCATAAAGAATCTACTTTTCCTCCCATTTATTTCATCATATCTAGAGTCCCTTATTGGAATATTCTACATAACAACCTTCTTCCTGACCTAGGGAAATAAAACATACAAAAGGGTGAGCTCAAATGATCAGTAAGGGTAAACAAAAGAAATATCAATCACATCATATACATAAGCACATAACTTTTGGAAATCTTAACCTGCAAAAGAGATCATAATTTCATAAAATGGGATAAATCATAGTAGTGAAATGTGATCCCAATAATCATAACGTAAAACATGAATCTTTTTTTCATACACACATAATCATAGAGAATAATTTCATATTATTCAAGACTCATTGCCAAGACTATCTTAGTGGACAAAGTCCATTTCTGAACCGAGTTCACTCCTCGTTTCAGTCCTGTTTCACTGAACCGGTATAACCTACCATTCCAGCCATGTCTATATCATGAGATATAAAATCTTTACCCAATGTATTGGAGGGATATATAGGTCCCACCGATCTCATAATTATACCATTTTTATGTGTTCCACAAAATCATAAATCATACATCATTGCATAACCCATGTAGTAAAAATGGGATTCTTAAACAACATGACATCATAATACAATTCATATAAGATAAAGGAATTCATACAAATATTTCCATCACAACATAATCAAATCCATGTAATAATACGTATAGAAACATAAACCTATATTATCTTAGATGGAAAATAATTTTGATAAAACACTTGAACATCATTCTTGAGGAAAATATCCTTTCTACTTCAAAAACACTTTTCCTTTCTTATCATGTCATACAATTATAAACTAAGTGAAGTTGATTAAAAATAAACATGAAAACTTGTAAAGTAAGCTTCTTGGAAATAATGTTTTAAAAATCCATTCATGCGGTATAAGTTAAAAAAACATTCTTTTCGTACTTTTGTCGGAAAAGTCAAAAAGTACCTCGTATGAAAAAACGACAAAAGATTCCTCTCATATAATTTACTAAAAACTTACCGAAGGGTAAAATTGGATATAAACTATTGTAGGTGGATGGAAATAATATTACATATTGAGGAAACATGTATGTGGATGATAAAATACACCCTAGTAAATATCAAAGTATAAACAATCTCGGATAAAAATGAGATTGTGATATTTCCCTTACCTTAGGTCCGTTTTGCTTCGTAAGTGTCCGAACCTCCTGTATAATGATTTAAATAATGTTATTGACTTATTAAAGAATCATACTTATTTTTATGATATCATATATGGTCATATTCTTAGCTTCTTAGTAGTAATATTTCATTGATTCTTGTTATTCAGGTGTTTATAACTTTTTGTTCTTATGCGTGTTTTGTCGAATAAATTCTTATTCATATCTTTCGGTTATAGATACCTCATTTCCATAATGTTATTAGTGTAATATATATCATATTCATTAATTCAATTCATTTATATAATCATTATGAAATGAAGATCATGTAGAACGAGTCGCATCACATCGTGGAGACGGTATTCCGTACGTACGCACAAGTGATTATATCATTCCTATGATCGTGGAATTGTATTGGAGTGTATGTATACTATTTAAGAATCAGTATCACTTTATTATAGTCATATATAGTCATTATTTACACCATTATACCCATCCAAGTACGGGGGTTGTGGGAAATAGATTACACCACGTCGTGGAGACGGTATTCCGTACGTACGCACGCGCGGTGATTTCTTTTTCCGTAGGATGGATAGATGGTGAAATAGGGATGTTTAATACTTATAATAACATATCAGTATATGAGTTATACTGATTTTTTTACTTCATAATGAAACAACTAAAGAAGAAGAAGTGGAAAAAGAAATAAATATGAAAGAATCGGTAACAGACATTACCTCTTCTTTGAAATGATTCTTTGAGACCTTCTTTTAGGGCACTAAAATCGGTCTTTGAAGAATAAAAGGACCTCTAGGATGTCTCTAGGGAAGTGGGGAGGAGGAATTCTCAGGGTTTGGCTAATATTGAAGGATAAAAGTGGTGTGAGGAAGAGGGGGAGGAGGTTCCCTTTTATAAGGTAGGAGAGGGGCTCCTTTGGGAAAACTAAAAATATTATTTTATTATAAAGTCAAGTTCGGTTTTAAATAGCTCCAAATTGATATATTTAGAAACTAAGGTGGGGATGGGTCGAAATACGATCATAAAATAGAATTTAGACAAGTTTAGGTTACTATTTTAACCTTATCATTTATATTTAACGTTAAGTTAAATAATTTTTCTTTTACAGTGTCTTCTTGTGTTCTTAGACTATAGGGTTAATAAACTTACTATAAGCAGCCAAACGAACCCCAAGTTGTTTATTATTAATATATATAACCTTATCTATGTCATTTTTCCAAGCCTTAGATTTTTAGGAATAAAATAACAATTACTAATATAATATTTGTTTTAAAAACTATTTTATGTCAATTTTGACACTATTTAGTAATTTATTTTTTTGAAAATCATAACAGAATTACTAGTTCGAAAAAAGTTAATTAAATCAATAATAACATGTCATATTAACCTAGAAATTTTTTTGTATTTATAAAAAGTCTCAAATTACATTTATTTTTGTGTTTATAACATCAATTATGTCAATATTTCATTAATATGATAATTACTGCATCATCTTTGTGTTATAAATAAATTAAATTATTTAACGTATAAAAATTACAAATAAAAAATAATTATGTAGGAAATCGTTTTATCTTTCTAATTAATATTTATAGTCGATTTTATCTTATTTATAACCTTATATTAAAAATTATTTACTTATTAAACATTGATTTTAACTATTTTAACCCTTCTTTAAATAAATTAACAATAAATGTCCTAATCTAATAAAAGTGGGCCTAAATTGTCATATTTTATTCCTAAGTTTGTTTTTGGTCTAATTACACTTATCCAATAGAATTAGGACATGTTTTAGGGTAATAATAATATCATTTTTACCTTTAATTACGCTATTTTCTTTTAACAGTGGTAGATAAAAGTAAAAAGTTATTATTCACCAAAAATTATTTTCATCTCATTGAACCACATTTTACTTACTGACATCAACCGTGTCTCTCAAATTTTTGAAATTCCACTCACAAAAGCAGTAAAATTATGTTTTATGCAAAATTCAGTTTTTTAACTACCACTTTGTGGTTTCACTATTCATCAAAAATTGAATTTTTTCAGAAAAGTACCAAAATTTCACCCTAGGATAATTTAGATATTCCGAATCCAAAAATGAAGTCCATTTTGAAAAATAAAATTTATAAAATTTCAAAAAGTGGTTATTACTATTCATAACGACTATTTTTAATAATATTTTAATAGCATATCATTGTTTAGTGAAACTCGGTATTGCGTACGACGCAGGCTATCGAGGAAGGTCGTGATTTCGTGTAAATCATGCCAAGCAAGTGTTGTGTGTAGAAAAATATTCCTTTGATGATTTATATAACATAAAATTCTTGAGTGTTACATTCAAGCCCCCTTAAAATGAATTTTGCCCTCGAAATTCGTCACTTTGTAACAAACAGATGAGGATACCTCTCCCTCATCATATCCTCAAGCTCCCATGTAGATTGTTCTAATTGGTGGTTCCTCCATAAAACTATCACCAATCGAGTGGTCTTGTTTCGTAGGACTTTTTTGATACGATCCATAATCTCTATCAGCTATTCTTCATAAGAAAGATCCTGATCCAGCGGTACAACATCTGAGCTGAGTATATGTGAAAGATCAGGTATGTACATCCTCAGGAGAGATACATGGAACACATCGTGAACTTGGGAGAGATTCTGTGGAAGAACCAATCAGTAAGCTACCTTCCCAACACGATCCGGTATTTCGAAAGGACCGATATATCTAAGGCTCAACTTCCCCTTCTTTCAAAACCTCATGACCCTCTTCCAAGGAGATATTCGTAAGAACACTTTATCACCCACTTCAAACTCTAGGTCTTTTCTTCAGTTGTCGGCATAACTTTTCTGTCGACTCTGAGCTGCTCTTATGTGTTATTGAATAGATCTGACCTTTTCTGCCATTTCATCAACGAGATCGGGTTCTAATAGCTTTCATTCCCCAACTTCATCCCAGCAAGTTGGAGTCCTACATTTCGTTCCATAGAGAGCTTCATAAGGAGCCATCTGAATACTGGAGTGAAAGCTATTATTATAAGAAAATTCAACCAAAGGTAGGTGTTGATCCCAACCACCTTTGAAATCCATAGAGTAAGCTCTCAATATATCTTCTAGAGTTTGAATTGTTCTCTCAGACTGACCGTCTGTCTGAGGATGATAAGCAGTGCTGAAACTCAACTCTGTATCCAGAGTACGCTGAAGACTTTTCCAGAACGTCGAGGTAAATCTCAGATCATGATCAGATATAATAGAAAGTGGTACTCCATGCAATCTTACCACTTCCTTTACATATATCCTGGCAAGCTAATCCAGAGAGAAATCCTCTCTAATAGCGATGAAGTGTTTAGACTTTGTAAGACGATAAACTATGACCCAGATAGCATTATTGCCTTTGGATGTTTTAGGAAGTCCTGTGACAAAGTTCATCGTGATGTTTTCCTATTTCCATTCGGGTATGGGTAATGGTTGTAAAATCCCCTTAGACTTTTTTCTCTCAGCTTTAAATTGTTGAAAAACCAAGCATCGAGAGACATATTCAACAACATCTCTTTTCATGCCATCCCACCATAAGTACTCTTTCAGGTCCCTATACATCTTCGTGCTTCCAGGATGAATAGAGAATGAAGAACAATGAGCCTCATCCAGCTGCTCCTTCTTTAATTAGGGGATGGGAGGAACACAAACCCAATTCCTGAACTTTATTATCCCATCACAATCAAGGTTGAATTCAGGAACATTTCTCACCGTCTTTTGTAACTCGACATCTTCTTTCTGTGCCTCTTTAATCTTCACATATATAGATGGTTGAACATTCATTTGAGAAATTTACGATTTCCCCTTCCATTATAATTCAAATATCCATCCTTTGTAAATCCATAAATATTGGATCTTTTGTGATCCTCATCATGGATAAACTGGCATGGTCTTGTTGACTTAATGCATATGCCACCTTGTTTTCTTTCCCAGGGTGGTAATGGATTGAGCAGGCATAATCCTTAATTAGCTCCAACCATCTTCTTTGACGCATATTCAGCTCCTTTTTGTGTGACAATATACTTTAAACATTTATGATCAGTATAAATGTCACACCTTTCTCCATAAATATAATGCCTCCAAATCTTTAATGCAAAGAATACTACAGCTAACTCCAAATCATGTGTTGGGTAATTTTGCTCATGGATTTTCAACTGTCGTGAGGCATAAGCTATCACCATATCATTTTGCGTAAGATCACACCCCAATCCCTTCTTGAATGCATCACTATAGATCACAAACCTTTCTCCACTACAAGGAAGTGGGAGCACAGGTGGACTGGATAACCTTCTTTTCAACTCCTTGAAATTCTCTTCACATTCCTCCGTCAAAACAAACTTAACTCCTTTCTGAGTCAACTTGGTGAGTGGATTAGATAATCGTGAAAAATATTTCACAAAATGTCGATAATATCCAGCCAAACCAAGAAAACTTCGGATCTGAGTTACTTTTGTTGGTCTCGACCATCTTTTGATAACCTCTGTTTTTGCTGGATCCACAGATATCCCCTCTTTTGAGATTAGGTGACCCAAAAATGAAACTTTTTGAAGCCAAAATTCACACTTGGTAAATTTGGCATAAAGCTTCTCCTTTATTAGGGTCGTCAATATAATTCTAAAGTGATCTTCATGTTCTTCCTTGCTCTTTGAATAGACAAGAATATCATCTATAAAGACTACCACAAACTGATCAAGATATTCTCTAAAGACTCGTTTCATTAGATCCATGAAGATAGCAGGGGCATTAGTAAGACCAAATGGCATCACTATAAATTCATAGTGTCCATACCTTGTACGGAAATCCGTCTTTGGTATATCCTCCCTTTTGACACTTAATTGGTGATACCCTGAACGAATATCAATAATGGAAAATTATTGAGCTCCGCATAGTTGGTCAAACAGGTCATCAATGTGTGGGAGAGGATATTTGTTCTTGATAGTGGTCTTGATAAGTTCTCGATAATCAATGAAGAGTCTCATTGATCCATCTTTCTTCTTAACAAACAGAACAGGTGCTCCCCAAGGTGACGCACTAGGGCGTACGGACCCCTTATCAAGATTCTCTTGGAGTTGCTTCCTCAATTCCTACAACTCAATTGGGGCCATTCTATAAGGTGCCTTTGAAATAGGCAAAGCACCCGATACGAGTTCTATTGAAAACACAACTTCACAATTTGGTGGAAGACCCGGTAATTCATCCAGAAAGACATCATCAAACTCCCGTACAATGGGAATATTTTTAATTGTGAGTTTCTCACCAACCATTTGAGATAAATTACCTTCATTTAGTGGAATCAATACCCATAAAATGGATGAAATTTCCACTAGAAGGTTATTTTAATCCTTGCATCGATAGACGATCATAGATTGATCTGAAATATGAAATGTGACTTCACTTCTTTAGAAATTGATATGAGCACCATGTAGAGAAAGCCAATCCATGCCAAGAATCGCATCAAATTCCACTATAGTAAGGATCACAAGATTTTCAGGAAGCACTTTCCCACAAACTTCAATCGGAGAAGAATTATAAACTTTTTATGTGACTGTTGTGCCATTAGGTGTTGTCACAGCTAACTCAATATCTAATTGTTTAGGTAATACGGTGATACCCATAGATAATTCTTCAGAAATAAAGGAGTGGGTGGATCCAGAATCAAATAAAACATTTACTACTTTAGAGTGGATGGTAAGTGTACCTTTCACCACATCGTTATCGTACTCCACGTCACTGATATAAATTGCATGTGACTTTCCTTTGTCTTTATCCTTAAGAGTTTTTTGACCTTGACCATCATCATCAACCCTTGGATTAGGGAATTTATTGGCATAATGTCCCTTCTCCTTGCACTTGAAACATTGAAGTGTAGTAGGTTCATTCTGTGTATCCCTTCCTTTGTTTGCATCATTAGACATCTTCTTCCCATCATCGCGACATTCAAATGCCTGATGACCTTCCTTTACATATTTTAATCATTTACTTGTCCCTTTAAGACAACTCCCTCCATGTTTCTTTCCACACTTTGAGCATAAGGGAAAGCTCATCTTTTTTTCAGTGTGCTCTTTATATTTTCCTTTGAATTCCATTATCCTCTTCTTATCAAACCCATATGACCGATGGGTTACTCCAATCTGCATCTCAACTTTGAGAGCACATCGAACGATTTCCTCATAGCTATTGAAGTACCTTATGTCTAAGGCCCTTTGAATACTTGGTTTTAAGCCACTAAAGAATCGATCAATCTTACTCTCAGGTAGGATAATAATACTAGAAGCATACCTTGCAAGTCTTGTAAAATTTTCTTCATTGGTACCAAAAGATTCATCATCCTTTTGCATCAGTTCAAGAAACTCATTCTCCATCTTTTTTCGGAGAATACAAGGGAATTACTTATTGAAAAATAAGTTCTTGAACTCGTCCCATTCCATGGACTCAATTTCATCCCTTTGCCTCGTATTCTTAATAAAATTGCACCATTGATCAGCATCACTTTCCAAACGATACACTGATAAGATGAATTTATCATGCTCATAACATTGAAGAAGTGAAAATATCTTTTCAGTAGTACTAATCCATTGTTCAGCAACTAATGGATCAGTAGACCCGCTAAAAGAAGGTGGACGCTGTCTCATGAAGGATTCAACAGAATGTTGCTCCTTCCTTTGCTCATTTGGATGTCCGGGATGATTCATAGCTTGAGAAAGTTGTGTGATCATGGATACAAGATTTTTCATTCTAGCTCCCATAACATTTGGTTGCTCAGGGGAACAATCATTGCATTGCCCGTCGCATTCCGCATTAACATGATTCCTTCGGGTTCCAGCCATTGACTAGAAAAAAGAAGAATAGTGTGAGAAACACTAATTATAATAGGAAAACCACATAATCAAGAATAAGATTTCACACTTAATGTCTTATCCTAGGTTATTCATGGCCATTTCTAAAACACTAAGATTGTGTTCTATGCTTAGACTTATCCTTAGGATTCTTACTAAGGATTTCACATCCTAGTTTCTAAAGGTTGACTATACCTTTCCTCTGATACCAACTATAAAGACCCATACCTTACATACATTGTTATTACTTCAGAATTGAATAACACTTATTACAACATATAACAAAACCAAGAAAGGACCTTATAGGTATAGTGTCTTTATAAACTGGGAAACATAAACAACTGTTTCATAAAGCATCTACTTTGCCTCCCATTTATTCCATCATATCTAGAGTCCCTTTTTGGCATATTCTACTTAACAACCTTCTTCCTGACATGGGGAAATAAAAAATACAAAAGGGTGAGCTCAAATTCTCAGTAAGGGTAAACAAAAGAAATATCAATCACATCATATACATAAGCACATAACTTTTGGAAATCTTAACCTGCAAAAGAGATCATAATTTCATAACATGGGATATATCATAGTAGTGAAATGTGATCCCAATAATCATAAATTAAAACATGAAACTTTGTGTCATACAGACATAATCATAGAGAATCATTTCTTATTAGTCAAGACTCATTGCCAAGACTATCTTAGTGGACAATGTCCATTTCTCAACCGAGTTCACTCCTCGTTTCAGTCCTGTTTCACTGAATCAGTATAACCTACCGTTCCATCCTTGTCTATCTCATGAGATATAAAATCTTTACCCAATGCATTGGAGAGAGATATAGGTCCCACCCATCTCATAATGATACCATTCTTATTTGTGACACAAAATCACAAATCATACATCATTGCATAACCCATTTAGTAAAAATCGGTTTCTTAAACAACATGACATCCTAAAACAATTCATATAAGATAAATGAATTCATAAAAATATTTCCATCACAACATAATAAAATCCATGTAATAATAGGGATAGAAACATAACCCTATATTATCTTAGATGGAAAATAATTTTGATAAAACACTTGAACTCCATTCTTGAGGAAAATATCCTTTCTACTTCAAAAACACTTTTCCTTTCTTAACATGTCATACAATTCTAAACTAAGAGAATTTGATTAAAAATAAACATGAAAACTTGTAAAGGAAGCTTTTGGAAATAATGTTTTAAAAATCCATTCATCCCGTATATGTTAAAAAACATTCTTTTCGTACTTTTGTTGGAAAAGTCAAAAAGTACCTCGTATGAAAAAACGACAAAAGATTCCTTTCATATCTTTTACTAAAAACTTACCGAAGGGTAAAATTGGATATAAACTATTGTAGGTGGATGGAAATAATATTACATATTGATGAAACATGGATGTGGATGTTAAAATACACCCCAGTAAATACCAAAGTATAAACAATCTCGGATAAAAATGAGATTGTGATATTTCCCTTACCCTAGGTCCGTTTTTCTTAGTAAGTGTCCGAACCTACTGTATAATGATTTAAATAATTTTATTGACTTATTCCAGAATCATACTTATTTTTATGATATCATATATGGTCATATTCGTAGCATCTTAGTAGTAATATTTCATTGCTACATGTTATTCAGGTGTTTATAACTTTTTGTTCTTATGTGTGTTTTGTCGAATAAATTCTTATTCTTCTCTTTAGGTTATAGATACCTAATTTACAGAATCTCATTAGTGTAATATATATCATATTAATTCATTAAATTCATTTATATAATCATTATGAAATGAAAATCAGGTAGAACGGGTCGCATCACATCGTGGAGACAGTATTCCGTAAGTACGCACGAGTGATGATATCATTCCTATGATCGTGGAATTGTATTGGAGTGTATGTATACTATTTCAGAATCTGTATCACATTATAATAGTCATATATAGTCATTATTTACACCATTATACCAATCCAAGTATGTTGGTGGTGGAAAATAGATTACACCACGGCGTGGAGACGGTATTCCGTACGTACGCACGCACGGTGATTTCATTTTCCGTAGGATGGATAGATGGTTAAATAGGGTTGTTTCATAATTATAATGACATATCATTATATGAGTGATACTTATATTATTACTTCATAATGAAACAACTAAAGAAGAAGAAGTGGAAGAAGAAATAAAGATGAAAGAATCGGTAACGGACAATACCTCTTATTTGATGTGCTTCATTGAGACCTTCTTTTAGGGCACTAAAATTGGCCTTTGAAGATGACCAGAACCTCTAGGATGTATCTAGGGAAGTGGAGAGGAGGAATTGGAAGGGTTTTGCCGAGATTGAAGGCTCAAAGTGGTGTGAGGAAGAGGTGGAGGAGGTGCCCTTTTATAAGGGAGGAGAGGGGCTCCTTTGGGAAAACTAAAAATATTATTTTATTATAAAGTAAAGTTCGGTTTTAAATAGCTCCAAATTGATATATTTCGAAGATAAGGTGGGGATGGGTCGAAATACTCTCATCCAATAGAATTTATACAATATTAGGTTCTTATTTTAACGATATAATTTAGATTTAACATTAAGTTAAATAATTTTTCTTTTACCGTGTCTTCTTGTGTTCTTATACGATAAGGTTAATAAACTTACTATAAGTAGCCAAAAGAACCCCAAGTTGTTTATTATTAATATATATAACCTTATATAAGTCATTTGGCCCAACCTTATATTTTTAGGAATAAAATAACAATTACTAATATAATATTTTTTTTTAAAAAACTATTTTATGTCAATTTTGACACTATTTAGTAATTGATTTTTGTGAAAATCATAACAGAATGATATGTTCGAAAAAAGTTAATGAAATCAATACTAACGTGTCATATTAACCTAGAAAATTAGTGGAATTCATAAAAAGTCTCAAATTACATTTATTTTGGTGTTTATAACATCAAATATGTCAATATTTCATTAATAAGATAATTACTGCATCATCTTTGTGTAATAAATAAATTAAATT
Organism: Viscum album; assembly: GCA_963277665.1. Taxonomy (NCBI): domain Eukaryota; kingdom Viridiplantae; phylum Streptophyta; class Magnoliopsida; order Santalales; family Viscaceae; genus Viscum; species Viscum album. The sequence continues at coordinate 1,839,734,063 of OY728132.1, read as the reverse complement.
ATTTAAGGTCTAAAAATTACAAATAAAATATCATTATGTAAGAAATCTTTTTATATTTCTAATAAATATTTATAGTAGAATTTATCTTATGTATAACCTTATATTAAAAATTATTTACTTATTAAACGTTGATTTTAACTATTTTAACCCTTCTTTAAATAAATTAATAATAAATGTCCTAATCTAATACAAGTGGGCCTAAATGGTCAGATTTTATTCCTATGTTTGTTTTTGGTCAAATTAAACTTATCCAATAGAATTAGGACATGTGTTAGGGTAATAATAATATCATTTTTACCCTTAATTACCCTATTTACTTTTAACCGCGGTAAATAATAGTAAAAAGTTACTATTCACCAAAAATTATTTTCATCTCATTGAACCACATTTTACTTACTGACATCAACCATGTCTCTCGGATTTTTGAAATTCCACTCACAGAAGCGGTAAAATTAAGTTTTATGAAAAATTTAGTTTTTTAACTACCATTTAGTGGTTAACTATTTATCAGAAATTGAAAGTTTTCAGAAAAATACCAAAATTTCACCCTAGGCTAATTTCGATATTCCGAGTCCAAAAATGATGTCCATTTTGAAAAATAAAATTTATAAAATTTCAAAAAGTGGTTATTATTATTCATAACAGCTAGTTTTAATAATATTTTAATAGCATATCATTGTTTAGTGAAACTCAGTATTGCGTACGACGCAAGCTATCGAGGAAGGTCGCGATTTCGTGTAAAGCAAGACAAGCAACTGTTGTGTGTAGAAAAAAGATTCCTTTGATGATTTATATAACATAAAAGTCTCGGGTGTTACATTCTACCCCCCTTAAAATGAATTTCGCCCTCGAAATTCATCACTTTGTAACAAACAGATGAGGATACCTCTCCCTCATCATATCCTCAAGCTCCCATGTTGCTTATTCTAATTGGTGGTTCCTACATAAAACTTTCACCAATCGAGTGGTCTTGTTTCGTAGGACTTTTTCGCTATGATCCATAATCTCTATCGGTTGTTCTTCATAAGAAAGATCCCGCTCCAGCGGTACAACTTCTGAGCTGAGTACATGCGAAGGATCAGGTATGTACTTTCTCAGGAGAGATACATGGAACACATCGTGAACATGAGAGATATTCGGTGGAAGCGCCAATCGGTAAGCTACCTTCCCAACACGATCCAGTATTTCGAAAGGACCTATATATCTAGGGCTCAACTTCCCCTTCTTTCCAAATCTCATGACCCTCATCCAGGGAGATATTCGTAAGAACACTTTATCATCCACTTCAAACTCTAGGTCTTTTCTTCGGTTGTCGGCATAACTTTTCTATCGACTCTGAGCTGCTCTTATGTGTTATTGAATAGATCTGACCTTTTCTGCCATTTCATCAATGAGATCGGGTCCTAATAGCTTTCTTTCCCAAACTTCATCCCAGAAAGTTGGAGTCCTGCATTTATTTCCATGGAGATCTTCATAAGGAACCATATGAATACTGGAGTGAAAGCTATTATTATAGGAAAATTCCACCAAAGGTAGCTGTTGATCTTAACCACCTTTGAAATCCATTAAGCAAGCTCTCAACATATCTTCTAGAGTTTGAATTGTTCTCTCAGACTAAACATCTGTCTGAGGATGATAAGCAGTGTTGAAACTCAACTCTGTATCCAGAGTATGCTGAAGACTTCGCCAGAACTTCGAGGTAAATCTCTGATCCCGATCAGATATAATAGAAAGTGGTACTCCATACAATCTTACCACTTCCTTGACATATATCCTAGAAAGCTGATCCAGAGAGAAATCCTCTCTAATAGCAATGAAGTGTGCATACTTTTCAAGACGATCAAGTATGACCCAGATAGCATTATTGCCTTTGGATGTTTTAGGTAGTCCTGTGACAAAGTCCATAGTGATGTTTTCCCCTTTCCATTCAGGTATGGGTAATGGTTGTAACATCCTCTTAGACTTCTGTCTCTTTGCTTTAACTTGTTGAAAAACCAATCATCGAGAGACATATTCAGCAACATCTCTTTTCATGCCATCCCACCAGAAGTACTCTTTCAGGTCCCTATACATCTTCGTGCTTCTAGGATGAATAGAGAATGAAGAACTATGAGCCTCATCCAGCAGCTCCTTCTTTAATTCGGGGATGGGAGGAACACAAACCCGATTCCTGAACTTTATTATCCCATCACAATCAAGGTTGAATTCAGGAACATTTCTCACCTTCTTTTGTAACTCGACATCTTCTTTCTGTGCCTCTTTATCTTCACATGTATAGATGGTTGAACATTCATTAGAGAAAGATACGATTTTTCCCCTTCCATTATAATTCCAAGATCCATCCTTTGTAAATCCATAAATATTGGATCATTTGTGATCCTCAACATGGATAAACTGGCATGGTCTTGTTAACTTAATGCATCTACCACCTTGTTTACTTTCCCAGGGTGGTAATGGATTGAGCAGTCATAATCCTTAATCAGCTCCAACCATCTTCTTTGACGCATATTCAGATCATTTTTTGTGAAAATATACTTTAAACTTTTATGATCAGTATAAATGTCACACATTTCTCCATAAAGATAATGTCTCCAAATCTTTAATGCAAAGATTACCACAGCTAACTCCAAATCATGTTTTGGGTAATTTTTCTCATGGATTTTCAACTATCGTGAGGCATAAGTAATCACCATATCATTTTGCATAATAACACACCCCAATCCCTTCTTGGATGCATCACTAAAGATCAAAAACCATTCTCCACTACAAGGCAGTGTGAGCACAGGTGCACTGGATACCCTTCTTTTCAACTCCTTGAAATTCTCTTCACATTCCTCCATCCAAACAAACTTAACTCCTTTCCGATTCAACTTGGTGAGTGGATTAGATAATCGTGAAAAATCTATCAAAAAACATCGATAATATCCAACCAAACCAAGAAAACTTCGGATATCAGTTACTGTTGTTGGTCTCGACCATCATTCGATAACCTCTGTTTTTGCTAGATCCACATATATCCCATCTTTTGAGATTATGTGACCCAAAAATGAAACTTTTTGAAGCCAAAATTCACACTTGGTAAATTTGGCATAAAGCTTCTCCTTTCTCAGGGTCTTCAATATAATTCTAATGTGATCTTCATGTTATTCCTTTCTCTTGGAATAGACAAGAATATCATCTATAAAGACTACCACAAACTGATCAAGATAGTCTCTAAAGACTCTATTCATTTGATCCATGAAGATAGCAGGGGAATTAGTAACACCAAATGGCATCACTATAAATTCATAGTGTCTATACCTTGTACGGAATGTCGTCTTTGGTATATCCTCCCTTTTGACCCTTATTTGATGAAACCCTGAATGAAGATCAATATTGGAAAAGTATTGAGCTCCGCGTAGTTAGTCTAATAGGTCATCAATGTGTGGGAGAGGATATTTGTTCTTGATAGTGATCTTGTTAAGTTCTCGATAATCAATGCAGAGTCTCATTGATCCATATTTCTTCTTAACAAATAGAACAGGTGCTCCCCAAGTTGACACACTAGGGCGTATGAACCCCTTATCATGATTCTCTTGGGGTTACTTCTTCAATTCCTGCAACTCAATTGGGGACATTCTATAAGGTGTCTTTGAAATAGGCAAATCACCCGGTACGAGTTCTATTGAAAACTCAACTTCACGATTTGGTGGAAGACCCGATAATTCCTCCGGAAAGACGTCATCAAACTCCCGTACAATGGGCATATTTTTAATCGTGAGTTTCTCACCAACCATTTGAGATAAATAACCTTCATTTAGTGGAATCAATACCCATAAAATGGAAGAAATTTCCACTGGAAGGTTATGTTCATCCTTGCATTGATAGATGATCATAGATTGATCTGGAATATGAAATGTGACTTCCCTTCGTTGGAAATTGATATGAGCTCCATGTAGAGAAAGCCAATCCATGCCAAGAATCACATGAAATTCCACTATAGGAAGGATCACAAGATTTTCAGGAAGCACTTTCCAACAAACTTCAATTGGGGAAGAATTATAAACATTTGATGCGACTGTTGTGCCATTAGGTGTTGTCACAACTAACTCAACATCTAATTGTTGAGGTAATATAGTGATACCCATAGAAAATTCTTCATAAATAAAGGAGTGGGTGGATCCAGAATCAAATAAAACATTTTCTACTTTAGAGTGGATGGTAATTATACCTTTCACCACATCGTTATCATACTCCACATCGCTGATAGAAATTTCATGTGACTTTCCTTTGTCTTTAGACTTTAGATTTTGTTGACGTTGACCATCATCATAAACCCTTTGATTAGGGAATTTGTTGTCATAATGTCACATCTCCTTGCACTTGAAACATTGAAGTGTAGTAGGTTCATTATGTGTATCTCTTCCATTGTTTGCATCATTAGAAATCTTATTCCCATCATCGCGGCATTCAAATGCCCGATGACCTTCCTTTCCACATTTGAAACATTTACTTGTCCCTTTAAGACAACTCCCTCCATGTTTCTTTCCACACTTTGAGCATAAGGGAAAGCTCATCTTCTTTTCAGTGTGCTCTTTAGATTTTCCTTTGAATTCCATTTTCCTCTTCTTATCAAACCCATATGACTGATGGGCTACTACAATCTCCATCTCAACTTTGAGAGCACATCGAACGATTTCCTCATAGCTATTGAAGTCCCTTATGGCTAAGGCCCTTAGAAGACTTGGTTTTAAGCCACTAAAGAATCGATAAATCTTACTCTCAGGTTGGATAATAATACCAGAAGCATACCTTGCAAGTCTTGTAAAATTTTCTTCATAGGTACAAACAGATTCACCATCCTTTTGCTTCAGTTCAAGAAACTCTTTCTCCATCTTTGTTCGGAGAATACGAGGGATGTACTTATTGAAAAATAAGTTCTTGAACTCGTCCCATTCCATGGACTCAATTTCATCCCTTTTCCTCGTATTCTTAATATGATTCCACCATTGATCACCATCACCTTCCCATCGATACACTACTAAGATGACTTTATCATGCTCAGAACATTGAAGAACTGAAAATATCTTTTCAGTAGTACTAATCCATTGTTCAGCCACTAATGGATCAGTAGACCCGCGGAAAGAAGGGGGACGCTGTCTCATGAAGGACTCAACAGAATGTTTCTCCTTCTTTTGCTCGTTTGGAAGTCCTGCATGATTCATTGCTTGAGAATGTTGTGTGAGCATTGCTGCAATAGTTTTCATTCCATCTCCCATAACGTTTGGTTGCACAGGGGTACAATCATTGCATTTCCCGTCGCATTCCGCATTAACACGATTCCTTCAAGTTCCAGGCATTGACTAAAACCAAGAAGAATAGTGTGAGAAACACTAATTATAATAGGAAAACCACATAATCAGGAATAATATTTCACACTTAAGGTCTTATCCTAGGTTATTCATGGCCATTTCTAAAACACTAAGATTGTGTTCTATTCTTAGACTTATCCTTAGGGTTCTTACTAAGGCTTTCACATCCTAGTTTCCAAAGGTTGATTATACCTTTCCTCTGATACCAACTATAACGACCCATAATTTACATACATTGTTATTACTTCAGAATTGAAGAACACTTATTACAACATATAACAAAACCAAGAAAGGACCGTATAGGTATAGTGTCTTTAGAAACTGGGAATCATAAACAACTGGTTCATAAAGCATCTACTTTGCCTCCCATTTATTTCATCATATCTAGAGTCCCTTTTTGGCATATTCTACATAACAACCTTATTCCTGACCTGGGGAATTAAAACATACAAAAGGGTGAGCTCAAATGCTCAGTAAGGGTAAACAAAATAAATATCAATCACATCATATACATAAGCACATAACTTTTGGAAATCATAATATGCAAAAGAGATCATAATTTCATAACATGGGATAAATCATAGTAGTGAAATATGATCCCAATAATCATTACACAAAACATGAAACTTTGTGTCATACACACATAATCATAGAGAATCATTTCTTATTAGTCAAGACTCATTGACAAGACTATCTCAGTGGACAAAGTCCATTTCTGAACCGAGTTCACTCCTCGTTTCAGTCCTGTTTCACTGAACCGGTATAACCTACCGTTCGAGCCATGTCTATCTCATGAGATATAAAATCTTTTCCCAATTCATTGGAGGGAGATATAGTTCCCACCCATCTCATAATGATACCATTATTATGTGTTCCACAAAATCATATATAATACATCATTGCATAACCCATGTAGTAAAAATGGGATTCGTAAACAACATGACATCATAAAACAATTCATATAAGATAAAAAAATTCCTAAAAATATTTCCATCACAACATAATCAAATCCATGTAATAATAGGGATAGAAACAGAACCCTATATTATCTTAGATGGAAAATAATTTTGATAAAACACTTGAACTCCATTCTTGAAGAAAATATCCTTTCTACTTCAAAAACACATTTCCTTTCTAAACATGTCATACAATTCTAAACTAAGGGAAGTTGATTAAAAATAAACATGAGAACTTGTAAAGGAAGATTCTTGGAAATAATGTTTTAAAAATCCATTCATGGAGTATAAGTTAAAAAACATTCTTTTCGTACTTTTGACGGAAAAGTCAAAAAGTACCACATATGAAAAAACAACAAAAGATTCCTTTCATATCTTTTACTAAAAACTTACCGAAGGGTAAAATTGGATATAAACTATTGTAGTTGGATGGAAATAATATTACATATTTAGGAAACATGGATGTGGATGATAAAATACACCCCATTAAATACCAAAGTATAGACAATCTCGGATAAAAATGAGATTGTGATATTTCCCTTACCTTAGGTTTGTTTTGCTTCGTAAGTGTCTGAAACTCCTGTATAATGATTTAAATAATGTTATTGAATAATTCCAGAATCATACTTATTTTTATGATATCATATATGGTCATATTCTTAGCTTCTTAGTTGTAATATTTCATTGCTACTTGTTATTCAGGTGTTTATAACTTTTTGTTCTTATGCGTGTTTTGTCGAATAAATTATTATTCTTCTCTTTAGGTTATAGATACCACATTTCCAGAATTTTATTAGTGTAATATATATCACATTCATTCATTCAATTCATTTATACAATAATTATGAAATGAAGGTCATGTAGAACGAGTCGCATCACATCGTGGATACGGTATTCCGTACGTACGCACGAGTGATGATATCGTTCCTATGATCGTGCAATTTTATTGGAGTGTATGTATACTATTTCAGAATCATTATCACTTTATAATAGTCATATATAGTAATTATTTACACCATTATAGCCATCCAAGTATGGTGGTGGTGGAACATAGATTACACCACGGCGTGGAGACGGTATTCCGTACGTACGCACGCACGATGATTTCTTTTTCCATAGGATGGATAGATGGTGAAATAGGGTTGTTTCATACGTATAATAACATATCAGTATATTAGTGATACTGATGTTATTACTTCATAATGAAACAACTAAAGAAGAAGAAGTGGAAGATAAAATAAAGATGAAAGAATCGGTAACGGACATTACCTCTTCTTTGAAGTGCTTCTTTGAGACCTTCTTTTAGGGAAATAAAATTAGCCTTTGAATAAGACCAGGACCTCTAGGATGTCTCTAGGGAAGTGTAGAGGAGGAATTTTCAGGGTTTGGCCGAGCTTGAAGGCTCAAAGTGGTGTGAGGAAGAGGGGGAGGAGGTGCCCTTTTACAAGGGAGGAGAGGGGCTCCTTTGGGAAAACTAAAAATATTATTTTATTTGATTTAATAGTTTCATTATATATTATTTTTATCAATTAAAACAATTCTGGTCGTTGGAACCATTTCAACATTTAAATTGGAAATAATGTCCCAATAAAATTTTAATAATTTTTACTATAAAACTGATACTGTCGTACCTACAGCGGGATTATTTTTTATATTAATTTATTCCAATTTTAAGATTAAAATTAGGAAAAATGGATTATATATTTTAAATAATAGTAATTTATAATTTATAATGAGTTCATATTTTTTTACCAAAATGATTATTAAAATTGATTAAAATTTGTCACAATGGTTAGTGCCAAATTATTTTTAATTCGGGACTAAATCATAATATTGAGAGCCCAAAGGACCTAGAAACATGTCCAACACCAAATGGATGTCCATATATAGACACTATAATCAATTTTATATACCTTGTTCAATTTTTGGATCCATGTGAAACTTGAAAAACGTGGTTGAAATTGTTTCATCAAATATTTACTAGTGTGCCACACCGCCTCCACTATAAAAGGCCACCACTCCTACCCATTCGTCAAAACACATTAAAATATTATGTTCGACCATGATCATCCATTTTTTCCTCCAGAAAATCCTTCCATATACCTCCAATCATCCTGGGAACACCATAAGATTTCATAGTAAGTTATCTTTTTATGTAATTCAATAGCTTCCTCCACACGCAACACCAATTTCGAGCGCACCACGACTTAAAAAACCAGTCGTTCAAAAATCAGTGACGAATAAAATCAACAACATTTTTAATTTTATATATACTCCATATAATTTTAACATCAATATTATGTGTTTCTTAGACATAATATACGAACTAATTTAAATTTTCAGATAAAAGATGTATTTTTTAAAAAATGAAATTTCAACACCTTTTAATAGAGATACCATTTTAAATTCAATATTTGAAAATATTATATATTAAATTTTACAGAATATACTTCGTCTTTATATAAGAGAAAAAAATCTTTTTTTGATAAATTTTAAGGCTTTTCTGATTACTTTAGTATTTTGATGAATAGTAAAAATGCTACATTTTAATAGAAAACACTTCTTTAAATCAAAATAATTTATAGCATCAAGTTATACATATGAATTGTTTTGAAGTATGATGAAATTATATTTTTACCATTTAATCCACTTTTGGACATTTTATGTAATTTTACTTTTAAATTGGACATAAAAACATTTCAATCTTTTGATAGTTTTTTGGTCTCAAAAACCCTCTTTATGGTTTTGAAAAAGGGAATATTTTATAAAATTAATTAATAAAACTTATTGGTTTTTAATTTGGTAATATTGACATAGTTTTTGAATTTGGAAAAAATAAATTAAAATTGGGTAAATTTTTGGTATTTTTTTTAAGAACATTCAATTTTTGATGAATAGTGAAAACAATATGTTATTGTTTAAAGCCAACTTTTTATTTAAATAATTAATTTTAATTTAAATTTATTTTTGAGTAAAAAATGATCCATAAAACAAATATTATTTTAATGTAATTCATATATGTCATTTTATAATAATTTTAGATATAAAAAATATTATTGAAGTTTGTTACGTCTTTTACTCAATTTTTAGGCGCATTTTCTAATTTCCATAAAACATATTTTTAACACTCTTATGAATATAATATCAAAAAATAAAAGTGACACGGTTGAAATCATTATGTATAATTCGGTTCAATAGTATGAAAATAATTTTTGGTGAATAGTAACTTTTGACTTTTATTTAACTCGGTTAAAAGTAAATGTGGTTAAGAAAGGTAAAAATGATATAATAATTACCCCAAAATATGTCATAATTCTATTAGTTAAGTGTTTATAGACCATAATAATCCTTTGGAATAAAAAATGAACATTTCTTTCACATTTATTAGATTAGGACATTTAATATTATTTTATTTAATGATGAGTTGAAAGTGTTAAATTAAATGTTTAATAACTAATTTTTTTTAATATAGCGTTATGTATAGGATAAATTTGACTATAAATATTCATTGGTATTTTAAAAAAAACAATTACATAATTTTATTTTATTTATAATTTTTATTAATTAAATAATTAAAATCATGTATGACACAATGATGATGCAGTAATTACCTTATTATTGAATGACTAAAATAATCGATGTTATAAATATCAAAGTAAATTTCAATTGAAACTTATGACTCACTAAACAAATTTTAAAGGTTAATATGACCTGTTATGGTTTATTTAATGTATTTTTTTCAATGTAATCATGTTTTTTTGAATTTCAAAAAAACCAAATACAAATTTGTATCAAAATGGACATATATCAGTTTTTTAAAACAAATACTATATTATTAAATGATATAATATATATAAAAATATAAGGTTCTTCCAATGGACATATATTGTGATATATATTTCATTAATGAACCACTTTAGGTTCCCTTATCATTTTATAGTATGTTTATCAATAATGTAATAAAAAAATACAAGAAGACGTTGTAAAAGATAAACTATTTTACTAAGAATTAAATCTAAAAGAAAAGGTTAATATTTTGACCTAAACTGCTCTAAAACCTATTGGTTGAAAATATTTCGACCCATCCCCACTATATCTTCAAAATAAATCCATTTATAGCCATTATAAACAGAAAATTATTTTATAATAAAATAATATTTCTATATTTTCCGAAAGTTTCCATCAAATATCTTATAAAAGGGTACCTTTCATTCTCTTATATTTACACATACATAGACATTTCTCTGGAGACCACCTGCTAAAATAACCTCCCAAATACCCTCAAATCATCTTAGAGGAACCACTTTGATCATAAAGAGATCCTAAGGATCCATTTTGATCAAACCAAAAGGAAGCACCAGAAGAAGAGGTAATAATTTCACCGTCTCTTTCAAAGTTCTTTTCTTCTTCCACTTCCTATATCATTGTTGTTTCCATAAAAATATTATATTTCACGTAATGTTTACATAATGTTATGTTATTATATATATGGTACAAACATATTTTATTTTTCTATCAATCCTATGAATGACCAAGTCACCTTACCTACATACGTATGACCTACCACCTCCACATCGGTGTATAGTTTTTTATTCAGCACTTCATTATTTTTATTGGTATAAAAATGAGTATCATTTATGTAAATAATTAATATACAATGTTAGTAATTCTTTATATATGATATACCATCCAATTACATACTATTTCACCATTAATAAAATGTTATTACCGCCTGTGCGTACGTATGGATTACCGTCTTCACAATCACCATTAGATTCATTTCCCATAATAACAATTCAAGATTAATTTTAAGATTATGGTTTACAATAATATTTAAAACCCTAATATCATTACTAATATGAGTCAAGTATACCTTATCAATAGAAAACATGACTTACATAACAAAACATATGATGGAAAACAAATCAGTTAACACCCGAAACAATGATAGAAATGAAATATTATTAACAATGATATATTATAAGGTCATATATGATATCATATTTATCTATATGATTATTGTATAATTTAATAACAACTATTTAACTATCATAAAAGAGGTTAACATACCCTCGACTAAGTAAAAGTCCAATGTATGGGGTTTTCATTTCACTTTTATTCCCAGGAGATTCATGCTATATTTTCCACTATTTTCTTTTGTGAGGTGTATATACTACCAATTATTGTATTATATGTTTAATATACATTAATTTATTGGTATTTACATCTTTATTTAATGATATTTATCTCATGGGGTGTATGTTTCATTTGCTACCAAATTGGAAAGGGAATTTTTAATTTAAATTTTAACTCATTGGGGTTTATGCAAACATCATTTATTATTTTATTACATGATTATGTGTGAAATCACTATTTATTTATTAGTGAAGTAATTTCCACTCTGCATTGATTAGATATATTTTTGAAAAACATAATCACTCCATTGATTAATTATTATGTCATTGATATGAACTTGATAAGAGTAATCGTTTTTCAATTTCCATTAATTGAGTTAAACATAAAAGTCATTGGTGTTGTTTTTACAAGAATATGTTTGAATGTACTCTGATTTAATTACACTTAATATCCTATAATATTCTATGTATTTATATTTCCACACATAATTCTGTCATTTATTTATACTTAACCTTATGACATGGCCTTTATAAATGAATTTCTTCTCAATTTACATTCAATTGAGACTTCTTTGTTGTAATTCTCCAATTAACTTTTATATGGTGTATATACTGTAATTTGACATAGTATATAATGAATCAAGATATTCTAATGAAAATATATTGTTTTTATTGCCTAAATTATATTTATTAAAGAGACTCTAATTTGGTTATGAGTTCTATCTAAAATATCCTTTTAAATGTTTTAAAGATGTATTCATTTAAATCATTTTCATTAATGTCCATGTTATAAAAATGGGGTTAAGGATTAATTAATTTATATAAATTAATGTTTTAAAATTAATATTCCTTTTAAAATTTTCCATGTGATATGAGGTACTTGGATTAAAAAATATATTATAAACCACTTATTAATAAATAGTGATACTTTTATATGTTTTCAAGAAAAATGGTATATTTCTCAAAATAAGTTTTACTGATAATTTTCATTTATGGAAATATTCTTCAATATTCTTGACTTAGGTCGATTTATTCTATTACAATATTCCATATTAAATTTAATGAGTTATTTTTGACTGTGGATGTTCTATTTTTATACTATTCATGGTTTACAATTAAAATATTGGAAATTAGTATTCTAGTTTTAATACAGATGATATGTATATGTTTCACCCTTTTCATATGAGTAATGCATTGGAAATAATAAGTTATGGATGGGGACCGCTATATCCCATTGATTTGTCGGTTGGTATAATGAGAAAAACTAGTGTCTTATCCCAATGACTTGAAAAAAAATCATTATTTGTAGTCCTGGCAAGTTGCATTGACTATGTGGTTATGATGTACAACATTATGCATTCCATCATTATGAAATTAGTACATGATATTAAATGTGATTATTCGACTAGTATAATATACATTTGAATAAGTAAATGGAATTATTTGATTTATATTTTCCATATTGTACTTTAGATTATTTTTAAATGTCTTGTTTTTTAGCCTTATACATTGCCTTAAATGTTTATGGTTATTTATGAATGTTTCCACTCTATTTTTATCTATACTGAACATCTGAGATCACCCATTTCTTATGTTTTCTATTTCGTAGAATGTGAAGAAGTATATTGTGATTGACCTACTGCTATTGGATAATTGATATGAGGGTGTTCAATGGGGACACAATGTTGTTGTTTTTTTATTTAAGGATGTAATGTAAAACTTATGTACGAATATAGTACATCCAAGGATACTAAACAAATCGTTCATTCGAGACATGAAATTTTATGATCGAGCCAATATTATGTAATAATGAATCAACTCAGGGTAACTAGGGTTGGGGATTTATAGTTGGTATTAGAGGAAGTTTATTACAAAATATGGAGACTGGATTTAAAAAAACTATGATTAGAAAACATTACCCTAAGATAGACTTTGAGGATTTTCATAGAAAAACTTCCTAAATTTTTGGTAATGTATAGATTTTGTGAATTTCCCATGAAATATATCCCTGTCTAGATATGGTCATGTAGAGGCGGTTCTAGCGCACTTTTATCTTGGGAAAAAACCCAATAACACCACTTTGAGTGTGGCTCGAATGGGAACCGGTTCAAGACAATGGTACTTGCTTCACTCTTTGTTATGAAAATCATGTGGGATATTAATAAGATAGTTCACATTTTATTTAAAAACAGATTTGATGGATTTTAATATATTATTAGAATAAATAACCTTGGTTAATCCTATGGTGTTTTAGAATAAAAAAATGTGACCTGATATTTCTTAAATGATTTTTTGGATCACACTATACCTTCTAGTTTTAGTCAATGGATTTATTCCAAGGAAGTTATAGTAACAATGAAAATAATGTACAGGTTTTTCACTATGGTGTAAAAGAGAAACTAAATGGAATGATAATCGACATAAAAGATATCGTTTTAATTCCAAATAAGGTTTCAAAAAATAGGATCAACAATATATACATCACCAAACTCTCAAACTCAACAAATAAGAGAAAAGATGAGAATGATATGATCTCCAGCACTAGAGATTGTGGAGAAAAGAAATCTCAATTTCCATCATCCTAGAAATGTTGAAAGAGACACCCTGGAATGTGACTTAATGGAACAATGAAATGCTTTATGTGTCAGAAATAATTACATAATGTAAAGAATTTTCGAGGAAAAATGAATAGTACTATGGATGAAAATAAAAATGATCCTCAGAATCCATTTTCAGTCATTTTCCATAATTGTAGGGGACTTGGGCATTACCCAAGTCAATTACCTATTCTATAGGATAACCACTAGGTCAAGGAAGAACCTAAATGGAAATAAATATATAGAGAAATTTTAAAAGGTATTAATTCTCTATGTTGATATGATTACACTGGAAGACATTTCTCTTGAATGTGTAACCCTAAAGTTTATTATGTAAAATTTATATTTGAGAAAAATTATCATTTATTTTTTGTATATACCTATAAAGAAACATTTGGGTTTATACAATCCATGAATTTGGGGCAATTACAGGTTATTAATTTTCAGGATATAAATGTGAGGTATGAGATTACATTTGTGTTCAAATTATTTTATGTTTATTATGTCGAATTTATCTCATTCTGACAAAAATTTCAGATATAGTTTTTGAAAAAGGACCACATGAAGACCGTGTGGCAACCCATCATGTCAGACAAAGCTGCATAAATTGAACCCACTACAAATGTGCGACTGGTATTTAACACCTACCACTGGACTACGTGAAGTCCCTGGTTAGTGTGAATAATTATTTTTAGTTAAATGATTTTATTGGTAAAAAGTAACTTGATTTGGGATCTTAGGTTTTATCAAGTGGATATCCTTCGTATAGGAAAATGATTTGGGGATTATGTGAAAAATGTTATTTGGGAAGATGTTTTCTCTATTGATAACATTATTTTCCTAAAGAAAATAGAATATTATGGGTTTTCATTTGAGGTGTAATTGTGGATTTTTTTATTTTGGAAGAATATATGTATTTTTAGATATTCAGGTTATTAATAGAAATGACTAGAATATAATAGAGAATATGTGATTTAGTTATTTATACTTCGGTATGAGACATTAAGAGTAGTTGATATTTTTTGGAGATAAATGTTATGATTTACTATAAAAGGCTATGTGATTAAATTCTTCTGAGTTTTGAGTTTAAATGTTATTTCGCATTATACAGAGTGATTTTAAGGGAAATTTTTTATTTATGATATTAACTGATATTTGGGTATTTTTTGTTTAACATTGGAAATTAAGATAAGTATTTATTTCTATAACAGATTATCTATTTTTGGGATCATCTGATCTTGTTCAAACAATTTATGTTTTTGTTAATCTCTAAATACAAGGGAAATATATAGTTCATCCTTTTTGGATTATGTGATTTTCTATAAGTTGATTCTAGTGCTTTACATGTGACCAAATCATGTTGAATACTCATCATTTAACAAAATGATTAGTTTGTGGTAAAAATTTATTAATGGATGAATATGTACTTTAAAATTAAGTATATCTCTTTATGTTCTTAGTCAATCTCATAAATAAACTCCTCAACATTATTAATTGGAAAATAAAATAAATGTTTTCCGTCTAATTTTATTGCTGTAAAACAAATATCCATTTAAACGATCAAGAGTTTTTGGTTTTCTTGTTGTTAAATTTCTCCTGATTATTTTTTCTATCACTCTCCATCAGATCTTGACACTTATTTTATGTTCTATATCCATGTTTACATAAATGTTTTTCATTGTATGTTTCATTCATTAATGTAATTCAGTAGCATGTTCTACATGAAACACCGTGTTGGAGCGTACCTCGACTTACCAAACTAGACGTTGAAAAAGAGGATATGAATAGTATTAACTGCATTTTAAATTTTATATAATCTATATAATTTTATCATCCATTTTGTCACGAACTAGCCCAGGTACCCTGGTAACCCGATAATTGATCCGGCCCTCACATATCCCAAAGGGCATTCCTGATCCCCATGGGTCAGCGAATAGCACCTGGCATCACACAACATGAAAGTGGGAACGATTTTGCCACCAGTAATGTGGGAAAAAAAAGAAACAAGACACAATACATAACAAAAAGGAACTCCACTGGGAGTGAGGTACCAGAATACAACATTGAATAAAAATACCAATGTACTACAACTCATGTAATAAAATGGAAAAAACAACCTCAAGGTTCTGAAGGAAACAACTCACCAAGACCAAAACTCAATAGCTGGATCCACCTCTAAGATACCCATTCCCTTTTCTCAAAACCATAAGAATAATGTCTACAAACAACCGTAGGCAAAAGTAGGGTGTGATCGGGTGTGATTCTAACCCCAGAAGGATACCACAAAAGATTCCATAATAGATGCCAAATATATATTATCCAAAGAAAAGATTTCAATTTTTAAATAAACAGGTTTAGAAATTCAAAAAAATATATAAACATACCATGATATACATTTTAAAGTTATATAAATAAATATTTTATGTAATGATTTTTCAAATGATGGAATATTTCTAAAATAATGGCTTAAATAAAACATTTATATAAAACATTTTATATAAATTCAGCAGGAATGTAATGTAGTTCAAAAGCGTCGGCATGCATTTATATATCAATTATAAATAAACAAGTGAGAAATATGGTCATTTTCCCAAAGGTAAGATAGTCTTAACCAGTTATAGAATTCTGCACACTCTATGTGAACTCTACAAAATTTGTATACACACGTCTCTATGACACTGGGCAAAGGAGACTCGTCACCAACCTGTCAGGGATGTGACCCGCTGCAAGTATGATTTTGAACGTCGTCGTAGCGTAGAGTGTATCAAAATAACTCACTAACTTCTTAAGGCTTTATTGCACACTTATATGATGGGTGAACTATTTTAATAATTCTAAAAATATTATCCATCCCATTCTTCCATTTCAAAAGTTCCAATTTCATTCCATTAAAAACTAAAACAGGTTTTATTCAAAAACATGTCTTTTTCACAAGATAAAACCAATGTGTTTCAATCAAATCATTTTAACCCATTTTCACCTGTTTGAAATCCAATAAAAACTAATTCCATCATCACACAATTTATTTCCACAATTAAATTCAACAATTTAATTGAAAAAATTTCCATCAAAACCACAAAATAAATTTAACAAGTTAAATCACAAAATTTCTATGAACACACCCAAATTAATGGAATTGGTTTTTTTCCAAATTTTAATGCCAAAACTATTTCAAATACCTCGATTCACTAGAATCTATATTTTAAAAATTTAATTGAATGTCAATTTGAGAAATTTAATTTTAATCAACTATTGAAATAAATCAACCAAAAGAAGTATAATCAATTTTTTTTATCAGAATGTATCAATTTCCCTCAAATTATTGACAGGAGTTAGCCCAATGAGAAACCCCAAATACCAAGAAGAACAATGTCATTGATCAAGTTTGGTATCTAAATCCTCAAAACCAAAAAAAAAGATCAATGGAATCGTGATCTTCTAAAACTAGATCTAGATACACACTCCTAGATCTAGATCTCAACTCATAGGTTCAAATCCATGGAAAACGATGGAAATATCCCATCAAAAGACCAAGAAAAGATAGAGGAAATAATGGGATATGTAATAGGTTCGAATCCACATACCTGGAGGAGAGTGGATCCCAAATTCGAGCCATCAATTTCAGAGTAAGAAGTTCAGATCACTTTGGAATCTCTCCGGGAGGCTTTGCAAACACCCAGAATGTTTCAAGGACTAGCTAAGGTTAGAAAAATGTAAGTCCTTGGGGGTTCAGGTGGTATTAAGAAGGATTTTCAGAATTAAAAAAACCATGTTCATGGTTACCTTAATAGAAGTGCCTAGTCATGTCAACCATGCACCAACCGTGCAGAACCCAATGTCTAGGTTTGCAAGGTTGGAACAGTTTGGTCACACGATCTGTCAAACTGTGTGCACACCGTATAGACCTCTATGTCGAGTTTTGCATGGTTAGGATGGTTTGGTCACATGGTTTGTAGTAGTGTGCACACAATGAACAAATCATTGTACTTTAGTTTTCCATAAAAGTTCATCCAAATTCACCCCAAGTCACTACTCCAAAACCTAGGTATATGAAACATTAAAAGTACCTGAAAACGTAACTTGATGTTACAACCTCCCCACCATAAGATCTTTTTTCCCCTTGAAAGCCAATGAAGAAACCTCCACATCAAAAATATGAGGCCACTGATCTCTCATTAGTGCCTCCATTTCCCACGTCTCATGAGAATCAGAACAACGTTGTCATAGTACACAGACCAGAGGTATTGTTCTCCCACGAAGTACCTTTGTCTCCGAATCGAAAACCATGACTAGTCGTTCAGTCACAGATAAATCTGGTTCATTCTCAAGATCACTCCATATCAAAACATGGGATGGATCAGAGAGATACATTCATAGCTGCAATATGTGGAACATGTTATGTATCGACATTAGCTGTGGTGGTAGTGCTATATGGTTAGCTACTTTCCCTACATGACCAACAACCCCGAAAGGTCCCACAAAATGAGTATCAAGCTTCCCTTACCTCCCTAGCTATTGATGACGTAATCGGGGTGAAAATTTCAAGAACACCTGGTCACAAACTGAGAACTATAAAGGTTTACGACAACGATCATCATAAGACTTGTACCGAATCTGTGCTGTCCACATTCTCTGATGAATCAACTGGATATTAGTTGTCGTCTCTTGGACCAAACTCGGTCCATCCAATGAACATTCACCAATCTCTGAACAATATAAAAGATATTTACAAGGATGGCCATACAATGCCTCAAAAGGAGCCAATTTGATCACAGAATGATAACTGTTGTTATAATAAAACTCAACTAGCCCTAGATGATCATCCCAAAACCCACCAAAGTTGAGAACACATGAACGGATCATATCCCCAAGTATTTGAATAGCTCTCTCTTTCCTTCCTTCTGATTGTGGATTGTAGTACGTGCTCAAACGGGCCTGAGATCCTAGTGCCTTAGGAAGGCCTCTCCCAAAATGATAAGTAAACCAAGGATCCCTATTAGAGACTATAGAAGACAGAACATTGTAAAAATGAATAATTTATTTCACATAGATATTTTCCAACTCCTCATATTAGGTTGTATTTCGAATAGGTATAAAGTGAGCTGACTTGGTTAGCCTATCGATCACAACCCATATCGCGTTCTTCTTCCTCTGGGTTTCAGGTAACCCGACCACAAAGTCCATAGAGATTTCATCCCACTTCCAATTAGGGACTGAAAGCGGTTGAAGAAAACCCAAAGGATTCTGGTGCTCGACTTTCACCTTCTGGCATGTATAGCAATGAGATACAAACTCACCATTGTCTCGTCTCATACCTGGCCACCAGAACTGTCACCACATGTCATAGAACATCTTTTTGGTTTCTGGGTGAACAACCCACTGAGAGTTATGAAAATCCCCCATCGCATCCTTCCTTGCCGCTAACGACAAAATGTAATGGTTTCGATAACACAAAACACCCTCTATGGAGAACGACCACTGGGTGTCAGTCTCCCCACCATAAAGAGAGTCCCTAATGATATGAAAATCATCATCCAGTTGATGTTGGTCAATAATTAACTTGAGAATACTAGTTGTTAACTAGACACTGGCTAAAGAAACTTCATTCCCCTTCCACTGAACTCCAATGTGAAACTAAGAAAAATGATCCCTCAAGCTCCACTCTTCTAAATATTCTTTCTTAGCATGTGAAGGTAGTTTCTTGCTTAACCCATATATAACTACATTCCCATTACTTGGGGTATAGACAATGTTGAAGTCGAGAGATTGCATGTACTCCATCTAACGCCATTGGCAGAGATTCAAATCTTTCTGAGAGAAGTTATAACTAATTCTCTTGTGGTATGAATATAGAGTTATCCATTCTCCATAAAGGTAATATCTCCTACACTTATGTGTGTGCCTTACCGCTTCAAGGACAAGGTCATGGGTAGGATAGATCTTCTCACGATGCTTTTGTTGACGAGAGCCATAGGAAACAACATGATAAGGATCCTCAGTTTACTTCTCGCTTTGGGAGAGGCCCTCAGGAGAGACTGGGATCTCATGTCCGTTAGAGCATGAACTACAATCCACAGTCATATGGACAGACAGAGAGAGCAATTCAATTCCTTGAGGATATGATCCACACATGTGTTCTCGGCCTTAGTGGGTTTTGGGATGATCATCTAGGGCTATTTTTGTTTTCTTATAACAGCATTTATCAGTCTGCGATCAAAATGTCCCTTTTTGAGGCATTGTATGGTCGTCCTTATAAATCTTATTTATGTTGGTCGAAGATTGGTGAAAGTTCCTTTGCTGGACAAAGTTTGGTACAAGAGATGACAACAAAGATTCAGTTGATTCGTCAGAGAATGTTGACCGCACAGAGTCAGTAAAAGTCTTATACTGATTGTCTCCATAGGCCATTAGAGTTCTCAGTTGGTGACTAGATGTTCATGAAAGTTTCACCCCGATTAGGTCATCGACGACTAGAGAGGTAAGGGAAGCTTGCTCCTCATTTTGTGGGACCATTCGAGGTTGTTGGTCATGTTGGGTAATTTTCTTACCGTCTAGCTCTAACACCACAGCTGATATCGATACATAAAAGGTTCCATGTATCACATCTTTGAAAGTATCTATCTGATCCCTCTCATATTTTGAGCTGGAGTGATCTTAATATTGAACCAGATTTTTCTTTGATAGAGCAACCAGTCAGGGTGGTTGATTCTGAAACCAAAGTACTTCATGGGAGAATGATAACTCTGGTCTGTGTACTATTGCAGCATGGTTCTAATTCTCCTGAGATGTGGGAAAGGGAGGCACTAATGAGAGATCAGTGGCATTATCTTTTTGACGTGTTAGTTTCGACATAGTCTTTCCGGAGACAGAAAGATCTTATTGTGGGGCGGTTGTAACATCACATTACGTTTTCAGGTACATTTGATATTTCTACATACCTATGTTTTGGATTAGGGACTTGGGGTGAGTTTGGGATAACTTTTAAGGAAAATTAAGGACAATGAGTTGTGTACGGTTTGCGCACGGTTTGAAAAACCATGTGACCAAACTGTGCCAACCATGCAGAACCGGACAGAGAGGTCCACAGGGTTTGTGCACAGTTTGACAGACCGTGTGACCAAACCATGTCAACCTTGCAAACCTGGACAGTGGGTTCTTCATGGTAGGCGCACGGTTTTCTTGACAGTGTGCCTCTGTACAGGTAACCGTGTGAACTGTATTTTAATTCCGAAAATCCTTCTCAAAACCTCCTGAACCCCTATAACTTCCATTTTTTCAACCTTGGTATGGGAATTACACATTTTAGGTGTTTAAAAATCCTCCCAGAGAGATTCCAAGGTGATCCGAACTTATTTCTTCGAGAATAAAGGCTCGGATTGAGGATCCGCTCTACTCCTATTTGGTGGATATAAACCTGTTACTACTCCAATTCCTTCCACTATCATTCCTTGATCTTTTCAAGAGATATTTCCACTGTTTTCCATGGATATAAACCTATGAGTTGAGATGTTGATCTAGGATTGTGAATCTAGATCTATTTTTACATGATCATGATGATTTGATCTTATTTTATTGGATTTAATGATTTAGATCCAGGACATGATCAATGACATAATGTCTCTTGGTTTTTGAGGTTTCTCGCTGGGCTAACTCCCATCAATAAATTGAGGTAGGTGGTTCCATTCTAATTAGCCGAATTGATTATCCTTATTTTTCTTGATTTCTTTCAATTATTTATTTAATGTCAATTAATCAATTTTTCTTTCATTTAAATTCATAATAAGTAAATTCTAGTTAATTGAGATATTTGAAATGGTTTTGTCAAGACAATTTGGAAAACCCCACAATTTCATTGATTTGGGTGTTTTCATCGAAATTTTCTGATTTAAATTGTGGATTTCATGAAAATGATTTCAATTAAATTGTTGAATTTTATTGTGGAAATAAATTGCGTGATGATTCAATTATTTTTTATTGGATTTAAAACTAGTGAAAATGGAGTAAAATTATTTGATAGAAACCCATTGGTTTTATCTTGTGAAAAAAGAATTTTTTTTAATAAAACCTATTTTTGTTTTAAATGGAATGAAATTGGAACATTTGTAATGGAAGAATAATATTGATTGTATTTTTACGCATTCTTAAAATAGTTCACCCATCATGTAAGAGATCATGAAATCCTTAGGTATTTAGTGAGTTATTTGGATACACTCTACGCTATGAAAACATTCTAAAACACACTTACAGTAGGTCACATCCCCGACGGGTTAGTGACATGTCTCATTTGGCCAGTTTCATAGGGATGTGTGTATACACATTTTTTTGAGTTCCCATAGAGAGAGGAGAAGCCTATAACTGGTTAATACTATCGTACCTTTTGGCAGATGGAAATGTTTCTTGATTGTTTATTTATATTTGAGATATAAATGTATGCTAATGATTTTGAACTTCTTTATATTCCTGATGAATTTATATAAACTATTTTATATAAATTCTTTACACAAGCCATTGTTTTAGAAATATTCCATCATTTGTAAAATCACTACTTAAAATATTTATTTCCATCATTTGAAAATCTATTGTTGTTTTGTTTAAATATTCATTGAATTTCCAATCATATTTATTTGAAAGATGAAATATTTTCTTTGGATAATATATATTTTCCATCTGTTATAGAATCTCTGGTGGTATCAGAATGGGCTTAGGCTCACACACTTCTTTTGCATTCAGGTGTTTGTATACATTCATCTTCCAGGTTCGAGAAAAGTGAAGGGATCTCTTGGAAGTGGATCCAACTGTGGAGTTTTGGTCTTAGTGAGTTGTTTGTTTAGGTACCTTGGGGTTGTTTTCCCATTTCAGTACATTAGTTGACGAACTTTTGGATTTTTATTCCATGTTTTATTCTAGTATATCACTCCCAGTGGTTTTTTTATGCATACTATCTTGTTTCTTTTCTTCTACATTGTTGGTGGAAAAATCATTCCCACTTGCATGTTGTGTGATGCCAGGTGCTAGTCGCTGACCCATGGGGATCGGGAATTCCCTTCGGTCTATGTCAGGGTTGGCTCGGTTATTGGGATACTAAGGTACCTGGGTTGGTTCGTGACAAAATGGTATGGCATAAAATGATTTGATAAAAACCCATTGGTTTTATCTTGTGAAAAAAGTAATGTTTTTGAATAATACCTTTTTTGGTTTTAAATGGAATGAAATTGGAACATTTTAAAAGGAAGAATGGGATGGATCATATATTTAATCATTATTAAAATATTTCTCCCATCATGTAAGAACACATGCAAGCCTTAGCTAGTTAGTGAGTTATTTAGATACACTATACGCTACGACAACATTCTAAAACATACTTGCGGTGGGTTACATCCATGACGGGTTGGTGATAAGTCTCATTTGGAATGTGTCCTAGGGACGTGTTTATACACATTTTTCAATGTTCACATAAAGAGTTCAGAGTCCAATAACTAGTTAATACTATCGTACCTTTTGGCAGATTACTAACTTGCTCGCTTGTTTATTTATATTTGAGATATAAATGTATGCCAATGCTTTTGAACTTTCTTACATACCTGTGGAATTTATATATAATGTTTTATATAAATTTTTTATTTAAGAAATTATTTTCGAAATATTCGATCATTTGTAAAATCATTATATAAAATATTTATTTCCATCATTTCAAAATGTCTATCTTGTTTTGTTTAAATATGCTTTTGAATTTCCAAACTTGTTTATTTAAAAATTGAAAGCTTTTCATTAGATAATATTTATATAGAATCTGTTACAGAATCATTGGTGGTATCCTAATGGGATTAGGCTCACACCCTACTTTTTCCTTCGGGTGCATGTATACTTTCTTCTTCCCGGTTCGAGCAAAGGGAGGGGATCTCTTCGAGGTGGATCCAGCTGTTATGTTTTGGTCTTGGTGAGTAGTTTCCTTGGGACCTTGGGGTTGTTTTTCCAATTTTAGTACTTGGGTTGTGGTACTTTGGGATTTTTATGCCATGTTTTATTCTGGTACATCACTCTCAATGGAGTTTCTTTTTGTTATCCATACTATCTTGTTTCTTATCATCCGCATTGTTGGTGTAAAAATCGTTCCCACTTGCATGTTGTGTGATGCCAGGAGGTTTTCACCGACCCATGGGGATCGGGAAAGCCCTTCGGGATATGTGAGGGACGGCTTGGTTATTGTGTTACTAGGGTACCCGGGCTTTTTCATGACACATATTATATATTTCATGTACATAATATAAAAACAAAATCATTTTTTAGATAAATGACGTATTTTTAAAAAAATGAAATTTTACTGCATTTTAATGGAGAACCATTTTTAAATCCAATATTTGACACATTTAGAAATTTAATTTGACAAAATAAACTTTTTCTTTAGAATTAGGGTATAAAAATCTATTTTGGATAAATTTTTTGGGCTTTTCTAATAACATTCATATTTGGATGAATAGTGAAGAATACTAAATTTTAATTGAAAACAAAATTTTTAATCAAAAAAAATATAGTTTTAAATTATAAATTTTAATTTTTTTGAAGTATCATTAGATTATATTTTTATAATTTAATCCAATTTTTTTAATTTCATGTAATTTTAAATTTAAATTGGACATAAACCCAGGTCAATGTTTTTATAGTTTTTACTTCACCAAATCCCACTTTCTAGTTTTGACAACATGAATATTCTTTAAAATTAATTAATACAATAGTTATGTTTTAAATTTGGTTAAATAATAATGATTTTTTAATATTGAATATCAAAATTAAATTTGGGTTAATTATTTCTGTTTTTCAAATAACATTCAATTTTTAATGAATAGTGAAAAACACTGTTTTTTTAACCTACATTTTAGTTAAATAAGTATTTTTAATGTAAATTTTTTTAATGTCAATATAGATAAATAATACCTATATTAATAAAATTTAATTTCTTGATGTCATTTTATAATGAGATTAGATATATAAAATTTTATTGAACTTTTAACGTTCTTTTACCCATCATATGGGGACATTTTCAAATTTCCATAAAAAATAATTTTATCTCTTTTCATAATTTCATTTCAAAAATATGTGAGACACATATTAATATAGAATTTTTAATTTAGATCAATAGGATGAAAATAATATTTGGTGAATAGTAACTTTTGAATTTTATTTACCGTGGTTAAAAGTAAATTGGGTTATTAAAGGTAAAAATGATATTATAATTATCCCAACACATGTCCTAATATTAAAAGATAAATGTATATAGACCAAAATACACCTTAGGGATAATATGTGATCCTTTTTTATCCATATAGGTTAGATTAATATATTTATTATTAATTTATTTAAAGTAGAGTTAAAAGTGTTAAATTCAAAGTTTATCAATTAATGAATTTTTAATATAGGGTTACACATAAGAAAAATTTGACAATAAATATCATTAGAAAGATAAAATTATTTAATACATAATGGTATTTAATTTTTAATTTTTAGACATTATACCTATCACACAATGATGATACAGTAATTCCCTTATTAATGAAAGACTAAAATAATTGATGTTATGAATATTAAAATAAATATAAATAAAATTTTATGATTCATTCTAATAATTTTATAGGTTAATATGACATGTTATGGTAGATTTAATGTATTGTTTTTGAAGAAATCACGTTTTTTGGCATTCAAAATAACCCAAATACTAAATACAATCAAAATTGACATAAATGGGTTTTTAAAACAAATACTATATTATTAGATGATATAATATTCCTAAAAATATAAGGCTCATATAAAGAACATATATAATGATATATATGTCATCAATGAACCACTTTTGGTTTTCTGGACATTTTTTAGTATGTTTATTAACCATGTAATATAAAAATACAAGAAATCATGGAAAATGTTAATCTATTTAACTAAGAATTACATATAAAATTTATGGATAATAGAGTGAACTAAACATTCCTAAAAACTATTGGTTGAAAATAATCCAAACCATCCCCACATTATCATAGAAATAAATCCACTTGGAGACATTATAAATAGATTATTATTTTATAAAAAATAACATTTCAAGGTTTTTCTAAAGTGACCTTGAACTCTATTATAAAAATGTAATTCCACTTATATCAATTTCATACATCTAAATCCATTTGTCTTAGCCAAACCCTACCAAAATATTCTCCCAACTACCCTAAATTAAACCTAGAGGCATTACCTTGATTAGAGACCCAGCCTATGGATCCCTTTTGATCAAATCAAAATAAATCTCCCGAAGAAGAGGTAATAAGTACACCACCTATTTCAAAGTTCTTTTTTTCTTCCACTTTCACATTCATTGTTGTTTACATACCAAAAATAATAAATTCAATACCTTCTATATACTGTGATGTTAATATAAATATGTAAGAACCATATCCATTTTTCTATCAAACTTATAAATGAAAAAGTCATCATACCTGCATACATACGGCTTACTGTCTCCACGTCGTGGTATAGTTTTTTATTCAACACTTTATTAGTTGTATGGGTATAATTATGAATATTATTGATGTAAATAATAATATAAATTGTTAATTATTATTCATATATTGTCTACCATCCATTTACATACGAATTCACCATCAATAGAATGATATTATCGCTCGTGCGAATGTACGCATTACCGTCTCCATAAACACGAGGTGATAAATTTCCCATCATAACCATTCAAGAATAATTTTCATTTTATGATTTAAAATAATTTTCAGAACCTAATATCCTTATATATATGAAAAAATTACATCCTATAAATAAAAAATGACTTATGTAACAAAACATTTAAAGGAAAACAAGTCAGCTGACACCCGGTACAATGATACTAATAAAATATTATTAACAAAGCAATATTAGAAGATCATAAATGATATCATGTTTATGTATTGGGTTCTTGTATTATTTAATAACCATTATTTGACTATTATAATTGAGTTTAATGTACCCTCGACTAAGGAAAAGTATCAGGTAAGGGGTTTTCATCACATTTTTATTCCTGTGAGATTCATGATATATTTACCACTATTTCCTTTTGTGTAGTGTATGTACTACTCATAATTGTATTATTTGTGTAATAGACTTTAATTTTTGGTTATTTACATCTTCATTTTATGATCCTTCTTTCATGGGGTGTATGTTTTGTATGTTACCAAATCGGTAAGGTAATTTGAAATTTAAGTTTCCAATATATGTGTTTTAGAGGAAATTCATTTATTATTTTACATCAATATTATGTGTAAAATCACTATTTTTTTATTTAGGTTTTAATTTAAACTCCCCTTTGTGTGTATATACTTTTTATACACACAATCACTTCATTTATAAATTATCAAGACATCCATATGAACTTCATAATAGTATTCTTCACTCAATTTCCATTCATTGAAGTAAACATCCTTGTCATTGGTGTTGGGTTTACAAGAATATGTGTGAATGTCCTCTTATTTATTTACACTGATTATCAAATCATATTGTGTGTATTTTTATTTTATTACATAATTATGTAATTTATTTATATATAAGATAAGGATACAGTCTTTATAAGGGATTTTATCTCAATTTACATTCTATTGTGATATCTTTATTGTTATGGGAAAATTCTATTTTAGATGGTTTACATACAGTACATTGACCGAATATACCATGATTCTATTTATTCCCATTATATTATAATATTTTTATTACCTCAAATTTTTTTATTCAATCTTCTCTCATTTTCATAGGAACTATAAATAATATAACATTTTTAATATTTTAAATATTTATTATATTAAATATTTCTCATTAAGGTTCATGATTTAAAAATGTGGTTAAACATATACTTATAAGGACATGAATTTTTTAAAAATAAAATTCTTTTTAAATTTTTCATAATTGTATGGGACACAAAGATTAAAAAATCTATTTTAAACTGCTTATTGATAAATAGATTGACTTTTATCATTTTTTAATAAAAAAGAAGTATTTATCTAGAATATTTTTACTGATCATTTTCATCTATATCAATATCCTTCATTATTATTGATTCATGATGATTTATTATAGTATAATCTTCCCTATTGTATTTAATGAGTTATGTTTTATTGTGGAAGTGATATTTTTATACTATTCATAGTTTACAATTAAAATATTGACATTTTGTATTCTAGTTTTAATTTGAATGATTATATTATGTTTCAACCTTTTCATATGAGGAATTAATTAGGAATATTAAGTGAAGTTTGGGGCCTAAAATAGAACCTCAATGTATCGGTAAGTGCCTTTATACACACTGGTGTCTTGACACAAGGCCTTGACAAAATTTTTATTTGTAGTCTTAGCACGGGGCCATGATTATGTGGTTATAATGGATGACATTTTTCATTCTATCATTATGAAATATTATAATGATATTACAGGTGATTATTCATCTATTAAAATATCCATGTGAATAAGTATGTAGAATTATTTAATTTATATTTTCCATATTATACATAAGCTAATGTTTAAAAGGTTTGTGTTTAATCTAATACATTCTCTTAAATGTTTATGCTTATTTAAGAAAATTTCTACTATATTGTTATCATTACAGAGCATATGAGCTCACATTTTTCTTTTTTTTCTTTTTCCCATGATGTGAAGAAGTATATAATGTTTTACCTGCAGTGATACGCTGAGGGATATGAGTGTGTTCAAAGGGATCACAATGTTTTTGTTTTTTTCATGATGTAATGTAAAGCTTATGTATGTATCTTGAACTACCACAGATACTAAAATAATCATTCATTCAAGTCATTATCTCTTGTTATCATTCCAATGTGATGCAATAATGCACCGACTATTCAAAACTATGGATGGGGTATTACAATCCCTTTGGTAAAAAATATTCTATGGGAATCCTTTTTGGACAAATGAATATAAGTTACCTGACTAATAGGTAATGTCTTCTATCTAGATCATTTTCATTATTTTCTTTTACCATTACCTCCACTCACATTATTACATTACTGTGTGATTAAAATGTTATCATATATATAATAGGATGTTTTTATGATATTATTTAGAGCTACAAGTATACACACCTCTATCCTATCGATACCAAACAAACTATTTCTATGTATAGTGAACTACTACCTCACTAAATGATGATTGTCCATTTTCCATTTCCTACCAATTATAGTGTCCAATATGATGGAAAATATATTTAAATATGTCATATGATATATTTATTATTTATTTGAACTTTTTTATTCATTTTAAAACACAAATATATTTAATTTCCATATGGTGTTAATAAAATAATCTTGTTTGAGTAAGTGTGTACTACTTCCCCATCAATGTGATCTGATTCGTTCACACACAACATGAAATCAAATTATGTATGTGTTTTGTTGAATTATATGATATATTTGATATATTAATCATAATTTAATAATGATATATTTATATACATAAATATATATCCATATTTAATATACATACTTTCTTTGAATATGACAATAATGATAGAAACAACATTATTGGGTATGTATGGCTTGTCATCTCTATGAAAGGTGTATAAAATTTTGTACTCCATTATTATATAGATTATTATTATACACATATAATATATATTTATTTTATTTATATCATGGTTTAAATTATGGAATCAAGATATCTGTATAAGAACCATTGATATAACTAATTAAGAAACATACAAAGAACAAAGAAAATTTTACCTGAAGTGAGACTTTAACATATGATCATGGAAAAGAGGGTAATATAATGTCATAATGAAAACATATATGGTATTATGTATATTAATATTCAAATATAATTGATTTATAAAAAAATTTATTTTTTATACATCAAGTCGTATGAGTACAGAGAATGTCCAGATACAATGTAAGGGGATTTCATCTCACTTTATTTTTGGTGAGATAAATGCTATATCTCCCACTGTTTCTATTTGTGTGGTGTATGTACATGACATGATTGTATTATATATATATATTACTAAAATTAATAGTTAATAAAAATTCTATTTTATAATCATTCCTAAATGAGGATTAACTTTTATAAGATACCTAATTGGTAAAATAGTTTTGTCTCAATTTTCCTTCTTTGAGATTCATGTTTTTCTATAAACCTAAACATAGTTTCAAGCTGTATATACATCAATTTTAAATGTTATATAATGAATATAATTATATTACTGAAATATTATGTTTCATTTAATTTCCATTTTGTACATTGAGATTATTATCCTAAGATACTGAGTTATAGGAGTTTTTTGTGACAATCTCCTCGATTTTTGAGATAATTTATATTTTTTATTCCCATGGTAAAATATTATGATTTATATCTATATAATATTAATGAGTTTCCATAACCTATATTTTATCATGATATCCTTAATTTTTTGTACCTTTTTCCACTATTTGGTAGTTTAAATAATGTTTTTATGTAAAATAAGACTGCCTCTCCTCTCGGTTATAAATCTATTGTATTAAAAAATCAAATTTTCAAAAATATTATAAAAATATTTTCAAAAGATACATGAAGATGATTTTCAATGAAAGAGGATTTTAAAATGGTTTTATGGTTTTCAAGGATTATATTATCTTTTTTCAAATCTATTTTCAACGATTTCAATTTCAAATTGTATTATGTTAAAAAAATAATTTTTCAAAAATAATGATTATTCTCCTTAAAAAATGTTTTTCCAAAATCATTTAAAATTATTTCCCATAAATGATGACATCCATTGGTGTTAATCATGCATTTATGGGGAAATTAATCAATTTTTTCATTCTTCATATTTATTTTCATTGATTTTCTTGATATCATGATGCTTATGAATCCCGTATCTCTTTAATGGGTTATAGGATTATGAATCCCGCTTATTTTCATAGGTTATTCTTATGATGAAATGATTATGAATCCTATATCAGTCCAAAAAATATGATATGTGTACATTTTTATGACACCCATTTAATTTTCTAGCTAATTATATATTTATTTATGATCTTGTGTATCATGTATGTGTGATTTCAAATTGTGATGGGTGTGAGCTATATATTCCTCTAATGTGTTGGATAAATATTTAAGTATCAATAGATCAACTAAGACGGTCTTGGGAGTCAAAATTAACTACGATGATGGCCAAAGATGTGATCAAGGTCTACATAGATTTTATGAGGAGTGAATTTATGCTACTATTAATTCCATGGGAGTGAACCGTGACTACTATGATGGTACGGGGAGGGAAACAAAACAATTTAGATTATCTGGGAAGATATTCCTTTCCTATTATGGGAACCATTATATGCTTATGTGTTTTCCACAATCCCATGATTTATTCCTACATTATTGTTTCATGGATTATTCTAATTCTTTTGTAATGATTCATGTCTTATGAACCTGAAATCTTTATTCCATGATCTCTATCGTGATAATTGATATTGAGGGTATGATCTTATATTTTTTGGAGTTGGTGGCCTAGAACCAACTACTTTGTACTTTATTCATTAATAAAAGCCTTACCACATCTTGATTGTTCTTCTGTGTTACAATGCATGTGATAATATCCTAAGGATAGCTGTTGCATTAATGGATCATAGCAGATCCCTACTATGATGACAACCCGGAAGTTCTATAACACTATTCTTGAATATATGTTCTATGGACGGATGATGTTATTTGAGGGACACAAATAATAAAGTGTATTAGGCATGCGGACTCAAAAAACTTTGAGGCACCATCTCAAGGTGTGCGCCCTTGTTAATATCTAGGAGGATATTATGAGAACGAGACCCGACAGTAGGAAATACACATTTCATAGTGTCATTGGATGTTCCTATTTGCGGACGTGTGGATTGTTCCTTAGACTTTAAGATTATTATTAATGGGTATTACAACTCACGAACATATATGTATTGACAAAAACTATCATGAAACACTGTTCGCATAGAGGTAGGATACGTTGGGTGCGTCATGAGTAATATTGTATTAATAGATAATGCGATAAAGGATTTGTCGCTTCGGTTCCATAATGTAAGTATATATCTCAGGCCCTTTTATGGAATTGATATATCCAAAATAAATCCATGGCCATGGTAAAGTATGGGCGAGTTCAATTCCAGAATGTTAACGAAAGAATAATCGAGCACATGGGTTGATGGCACTAGCATGCATCCGGTATGATTCGAGATATGGAGACAAAAGGATTATATTACATAGTAAATGTTCATAGGAGGTGACACATCATTGCTGCATTAACATCTTTCTTTATGGGTGTCTTGGCTTGTTTCTAGATGCAAACCTTGTACTTTAGACAGTCTCTGCCTAATGCCATTGAGAAAGAGGCCTAGAGGGTCACACACTAACTGTGTCCATGTATCTCAGTTAAATATTAGTTTAACAAGTTAATTAAATATTATTCCCGATTGTGGTTTAATAATTATTTATGGATGTCTGATCACGTTTATTTAGACACTAGTTATACAAGAGAATATATTGTGGGAGAAATAATACATTTATTAGCGAGTAATGCAGTTACATTTATTTAAGAAATAAATATCCATTACTCAAGGACTAATAAATATTGTGGAGGAAATAAAGGAAAGTGGAAAATAAAAGTACACGCCGTGTATATTAATTAAACACACAGTGTAGTGTTTCTAGTTGGGATTTTGAGGAAATAATATCATTATTGTGATATTAATTATAATCAGTGTGGGTGCGTGTCAAGTAATTAATCTTTCAACATGTGGGTTTTCAATAAGGGTTAATGAAATAAATAAAACATGCAACACGTTTATTTATTGTCGTATCTCTATGACCTCAAACACGATTACAAATATCCTCACAACCCCAACACTTTTCAATCAATCGTTGTGAAAAACAATTCTGTAGAATTCATTCAAGGCCTAAATACCTCCTTCGTCCAAGAAAGCTCTCAAGACCGAAAGACCAAGGCGATCGAAGGAAGACATTTCCAGTGAAGGTTCTTCTGCGCTAGCACCCAATGATCCCTTCTGCGGCATCCGGAGATACGTGGCACACGTGTGGATCACCGCTAGAGGAATCCTACACTAGGATTCTATGATGCAATAACGGATCACAAGATCATGACTGGAGACATCAACGAATAAATAATTCCACCAAGGTAATTCTTCTGAATTAATTAAATTAATTATAACCAACATATAATGATCCAATCTCTATGGTTCTGGGATTCCCTCTTAAGTATTTCATTCTTCCTTTTATTCTGAAGATTCGGCATTTTAAATCGTGATGAATCTCGAATTGATCTTTTATTAAAATTAAAATTAAAGTTGGGAAATATCACCAAAGAACTTCCGCTGCACCCGAAACCTACAAGTGGTATCAGAGTGGTCATATCGTTGATTATAATTATTTATTTTTTCGTTGGTGATTTATGCATTTAATAATTTAGTTATTTCAATTCATGTTTAATCGTTCTAGAAATATGAATCTAGAGATCTGTTCCTCCTCCCTCGTTTCTCGTTCACCTTACAGAAACAATTTTTTATTTTAATTTTGATTAAAATAAAATAGAAGAACTCATTCAAAGCAGCCAAACTTTTCTGGCCGTACAACACCAGAATACACGAAGTGTATTTGGAAGTACATTTCGTGTAGTATAGGTTCATGCATCGGACTGGTCTGCCAAATTAGGTATTGTATTGATCCTATCTAAGTCATTTATGACACCATGTGTTGACCAGGAACATGTGGCAAATGATTTCTGGATTACACACCGTGTGGTCCAAAAGAACACGGCATGTAGTCCCTTCGGGATAGGGTTGGACTGTGTACCCCGTATATGGCCTGCCCGGCTGGAAACCATGTAATGTAGAAACTACACGGCGTGTATCCCACTGTACATGCCGTGTACTCAGAAAATTTTCAAATTACATTAACACACCATGTCCTCGGGAGTGTGCTTCGGATGGACGATGAAGAATAGGACACGCCGTGTAGTCGGAACTACATGTCGGGTACTCACCCAAATTACACAAATTTATTAAAATTTATTATTATATTATACAAACCCTTGAGACATATACCATGGTGCTGGCGTAAAACTGAGGCACAAAACGTGATAGGTGTTTTTTATATGTGTGTTTAATTTAACATCTGCGTAATGAATTGGATTTCACCGGGTTTCCTCAAAGGTACAAGTTACGTAAAAGGATAATTTTAAATGAATATATTTGTTTAAAATTATGATGGATGAGAATCTCTAGGAAGTTCAGAAAAAGGGTTTATGATAAAAGTATGGATTAATTAAAGATAATTAATTGATTAGAGCGTGATTTATATTAAACAATAACGATTAAAAAATCGAATGCTTGTTTTATTTATGCGTATATATCATTTCATGTATGGTTGATCATGAGCTAGACCAAGACCTTTGTATGTTAATGTTTTATTTTAATTTATTTATTTAAATTAAATCTGTTGGTCTGCGATCCATCTCCTAATTAATATGTAGGGCATGCACGCCCATGTATTATTTTATCTAAAAACCTCTTTTTACCCCTAACCTGTGTGTGAGATAAATGCATATGTAATGGATGGATCTCCCAGGCTAGTGGAGGTGGCTCAAGTCAGGATCCAAGGTGAAACCAATCCAAGGAGATACAAAGGTGAAAAGCTGTAAACATGAACTAGAAATGTTCAAGGAGTTTCTCCCCTAGGTATTGGGTTAGTTTATCAACCGATTGATAAACTAACCAATAGAAAAATCTCATGATCATACCATTTATTTTATTTCTGTCGGTTTCATGGTTTATTTATTGTCGGTGTGTTTTCATGATCACGCAATTAATGAATTAATCGAGTATGCAAGATGGAACTAAAATAAAACTGGTTTGTACGTAAATATTATCTTAGACATGGTTAATCACTTAAGTATATCCCACATATTATTATGAAGCATGTAATAAAAGATAATAAATTGGAAAATTATGTATAAGGATAAAATCCCTAAATGAAATATTAAGTCGGAATAGCCTTCCATAATCTTGGTCTGAATCGAACTATATTTCAAAGTGCCTGAACAACCCTAGTTGGGGTGCTTTCAATTATTAGGATATTCTAATTCAAGGTTTTGGGTTGACATGACTTGGTTCGCTTCAAGGATTGACTTCCACAGTATGACTTGGTGTGACCAAGAGGCAAAGGTTGAGGAAATCCAATATAAAAGGATTTCAGGATTGGGGAGTCCACTCACCAGATCAAGGAGATGCGAGGAAATGCAGTTGACATTTAGAATGCCTACCAAAACCCCTTCAAGTTTCTTGACCAACCCTAGTTGGGGTAATGTGAAGTGCACTATGGATCCTTGCCACTAGAATATTCATGAAACAGAGTATTCCAAAGTCAATGGTGAGGGCTATTGAATTTCGATAAAATAGTGGGAAACTAATAGGTATTAATTTATTTATTTGTCTATGTTTTGTAATGAAGTACTAAACCTTTTCTCATCTTAATTTGAAGAAACGACAAGCAAATGAAATCAATCATATCATTGCGAACCATACTCGAGAAGGAAAACCATCTCACCAGCACCAATTTCCAAGAGTGGAAGAGGAGTTTATGCGTCATCCTTCTCCACGAAATGATATTGTATGTGCTGGAAGAGCCTATTCCAGTTGTTCTTGGGAAAGAGGCTAGTGATGAGGAATTATATCTCTATATGAAAAACATGGATGATTCCACAGTGTTTCATGCTATCTTCCATGTCCAATGAGCTCTTGAAGAAACATGAAAACAAGGACGCGTATAGCATGATGTCTCACCTTAAGGTTCTCTACCAAAAGAAGGCGAGACATTAGAGATATGAGATCTCTAATGCATTGTTTACAACTATGATTGGAGAGTCTGTGCTAGTTGGGCCTCATCTAGTCAAGATTATTGGCTAAATTGAATGCTTGGACAACTTAGGGATTAAATTCCCTGATGAGTTTTGTACAGATCTCATCCTATCATCACTGCCCAAGACCTTCTCTAACTTCTTTGTCAATTATAACATGAGCAGAAATTAGAAGAGTCTATCGGAGCATCTGACATTGATTCTCCGGGTAGGCAAGGACATGGGGCATGACAAACCCACAGTCCTTATTGTGAACAAGAAAAGGAAGGACAAGGCAAAGGTGCCAAAGACTTATAAATGGTCTGAATCCCCCGAGAACCATCCATCCATGTAGGGGAAGATCTAGAGGCAGGGCAAGGAATGGGAGGCGGTGTGTTTTGCATGTGGAAAGCAGGGCCACTAGAAGAGGAACTGCACCCAGAAGCATGGGGACGGTAAAGGTTCATTCCTTATCGAGTGTAATCTTTCAATTTCTACACATTGGGTATTAGATACAGCTTGTGGGGCTCACATTTGTATTCAAATGCAGGGACCAAGTATATTTAAAAATATTTCCAGAGGAGAGGCGGATCTTCGAGCTGCCAATGTCCAAAGGCTGGCTGCGTTGGATATTGGTTATTACCACCTCCCATTGCTGACTTGAATTATTTTGGATTTACATAAATATTATTATGTGCCTAGTGTTAGCAAGAACTTAATTTATGTGCCTTGTTTGGATATGGATGGATTTATTATAAAATTTGGAAATAAGGGTGGTCTCTTTTATAAAAACAATAAATGTTATGGAATGGCACATTTAAATAATGGTTTGTATGTATTAAATTATGAAAATCAAGTTTTGGAAATCGATAACGAAACAAACTCACATGACTCATACATCACCCAGTTGTGGCATCACCGTCTCGGTCATGTTAACGAGAAGTACTTGAAAAATCTCTTCCATGATGGATATTTAGACTCTACTGAGCTAAAACCACTTGATATATGTCATGCATGTTTACAATGAAAAAAATCCAAGCCACCTTTTGGTGGACAAGGTGAAAGAGCCACAGAGCTTCTCGGATTGGTACACATGGATGTGTGTGGACCATTTCCAGTAGAAGCTAGAGGTAGATATTCTTACTTCATTACTTTTATAGATGATTTGAGTAGATATGTATATGTATACTTAATGAGGTATAATTCAAAGGCCTTATAGAACTTTAAGGAATTCAAGAATGAAGTAGAGAATCAGATAGGTGAGAAGATAAATAAACTTCGATCGGATCAAGGTGGAGAATATCTGAACCATGTGTTCATCGATCTTCTACGGGTGTCTGGGATTCTATCTCAGCTCACTCCTCATTATACACCATAGTGGAACTGTGTTAGTGAATGAGGAACCGCTACTTAATAGAAATGGTGAGGTCAATGATGAGTCATGTAGATCTTCCATTATGCTTTTGGGGATATGCATTTCAAACTGCAGAATACACATTAAATAGAGTACCAACTAAGGCGGCAAATGGAATTCCATCCAAGTTATGGAATGGAAGGAAACCCACTTTATCGTACACACGTGTATGGGCATGCGAGGTGTTTGTTAAGGTCTTCTCAGGAAACAAACTAACACCCCGAGGCAGAAGGTGTATCTTTATAGGATATCCCAAGGAAATGAAAGGATATTACCTATATAACCCTTCTGACAAGAAAGTGACTTTCGCCAGAAAATCTGTATTTCTTCAGAGGGAGCACATCCTCAAGAAGTGTAGTGGAAGGAAGATTGACTTCGAAGAAGTTGATGCTCAAGATACACAGGAGTTGGTACAGGAACAAGTTCCACAGGTCTTCGTGGCAGAGGTTCCAGAAACACAAGTACTGTGTAGGTTCTCAAGAGAGGTAAGGGAACTAGAGAGATTTGGTTTCCTAGTCACCTAGGATGGTGAATCATTATTGTTAGAAAATGATGAATCTCTCTCTTACAAGGAATCAATAGAAAGCTCAGAAGCTTCAAGATGTCTAGAATATATGAATTGTGAGATGGATTCCATGTATCAGAACAAAGTATGGGTTCTGGTTGATGAGCCAGTTGATGAAAATATTGTTGGACGAAAATGGGTATTCAAGAGAAATATGGACATGAAAGGTCAAGTGAGCACCTATAAAGCAACTCTAGTGGATAAAGGGTTCATACATCATCAAGGAATTGACTATGATGAAACCTTCTCACCAGTTTCCATGTTTAAATCCATATGAATCATACTTTCCATAGCAGCTTACCATGACTATGAAATTTGGCAGATGGATTTCAAAACAGCATTCCTTAATGGGGTACTTCAAGAAGATGTCTATATGACACAACCAGAAGGGTTTGTGACACCAGGTGAAGCCAAATGGGTTTGCAAGTTGGAAAATCCATTTATGGATTAAAGAAATCATCCATGTCATTGGACATTCAATTCGATGAAGCCATAACGGGATTTGGGTTCATTAAAAACTAATTTGATCAATGTGTTTATAAACGGTTTAATGGGAATGAAATCGTTATCCTAGTAGTATATGTTGATGAGATATTGATTATCGGAAACGATTTACCAATCATACAGTCAGTTAAGGACTGGTTGAGCAAGTGTTTCTCCTTGAAGGACTTGTGTGAAGCAGCCTACATTCTAGGGATCAAGAACATTTTAGATTGATCCAAGAGGCTTCTTGGACTAAGTCAAAGAACATATATTGACCAGATACTGAAGAGATTTAGTATGGAACAATCCAAGAGGGGATTGGTTCCAGTGTCACATGGCCTACAACTTTATAAGAAAATGTTTCCTCATACACAACAAGAGAAAGATATAATGAGTAAGATCCCATACGCTTCGGCTATAGGGTCCATCATGTATGCCATGTTATGTACCAGGCCTGATGTTGTCTATGCACTGATCATGGTAGGAAGATATCCAGCAGATCCAGAAGACCAGCATTGGACTACTGTTAAGACTGTCCTTAAGTATCTGAGAAGAACTAACGATATGTTCTCGATGTATAGAAGAGACAAGGAGCTTGTCATCACAGGGTATGATGATGCTGGTTTTCAGACTGATCAGAATGATCTAAAGTCACAATCTAGATATGTTTTCTGTCTCAATGGAGGAGCTGTGAGCTGGATGAGTTCAAAGCAACTAATTGTCGCTGATTCTATAGCAGAGTCCAAATATATAGCATCTTCTGAGGCAGCCAAAGAAGCCGTCTGGATTTGGAACATTGTCCAGGATCTTGATGTGGTGCCTATCATTAAGGATCCCATTACATTGTATTGTGATTATACTACAACGGTGGATCTTTCAAAAGAACCAAGGTCACATCAACGGAAAAAGCACAAACTCCGAAGTATCACCTATTGAGGGATTTCTATCAAAGGGGTGAAGTTGAAATGAGCAGAGTGTCCGAGGAAGAGAACGCGGAGGACGCCATGACTAAAGGCCTATATCAGCAGAAGCATGAATATCATGTGAGATCTAGCAGGTTAAAGGTTGATAGAAGTTGGCTCTTGTCCATGTGGGAGTCTGTTGGAGTTGGTGGCCTAGAACGAACTACATTGTACTTTATTCATTAATAAAAGCCTTATCACATCTTGATTTTTCTTCTCTGTGACAATGCATGTGATAATGTCCTAAGGATAGCTGTTGCATTAAGGGGTCATAGCGGATCCCTGCTATGATGAGAACCCGGAAGTTCCATAACACTATTATTTAATATATGTTCTATGGCAGGATGATATTATTTGAGGGACACAAATAATAAAAGCCATTAGGGGTGATGACTCATAAAACATTGAGCCACCTTCTCATGGTGTGCGCCCTTGTTATTATCTAGGATGATATTATGAGAATGAGACCCAATAGTAGGAAATCCAAATTTCATAGTGTCATTGGATGTTATTATCTGCAGACTTCTGTATTTGTACTTAGACTTTAAGATTAGTATTAATGGGTATTACAAATAGCGCACTTAGATGTATTGATGAAAACTGTGACGACACACTATTCATAGTGAGGTAGGATACGTTGGGTGCGTCACGAGGAATACCGCATTAATAGATAATGCAAGAAAGGATTTGTCCCTTCTGTTCCATGATGGAAGTAGATATCTCAGGCCCTTTGATGGAATTGATATATCCTAAATAAATCCTTGGAAATGGTAAAGTATGGGCGGGTTCAATTCCAGAATGTCAAAGAAAGAATAACTGAGCACAAGGGTTGATGGCACTAGCATGCAACCCGCTTGATTCGAGATATCGAGACAAAGGGATTATATTAAACAATAGACGTTCTTAGGAGGTGACATTTAGTTAGGGAGTTACCTTCTTTCCCTATGGGTTCCTTGGCGTGTTGCTAGATGCTAACCTTGGACTTTAGGCAGGCTCCACCTAATGCCACTGGGAAAGAGGCTTAGAGGGTCACACACTAAGTGTGTCCATGTATCTCAGTTAAATATTAGTTTAACAAGTTAAATTAACATTATTCCTGACTGTGATTTAATAATTATTTAAGGATTCCTGATCACATTTATTTCGACACTAGTTATTCAAGAGAATATATTATGGGCGAAATAATACATTTATTTAAGAAATAAATATCCATTACTCAAGGACTAATAAATATGGTGGATGAAATAAAGGAAAGTGGAAAATAAAAGTACACACCGTGTTTATTAAATATACATGCCGTGTAGTTTTTCTATTTGGGATTTTAAGTAAATAATATCAATATTGTGATATTAATTATAATCATTGTGGGCACATGTCAAGGAATTAATCATTCAACATGGGGGTTTTCAATAAGGGTAAATGAAATAAATAAAACGCGTAACACATTTATTTATTATCATATCTCTATGACCTCAAACACGATTATAAATATCCTCACAACCCAAACACTTTTCAATCAATCGTTGTGCACAACAATTCAGAAGAATTATTTCTAGAAAGAAAGAAATCCTTCCTCCAAGAACGCTCTCATGATCGAGAGACCAAGACGATCTAAGGTGAACATTGCAAGCGAAGGTTCTTCCACGCTAGCACCCAGAGATCCCTTTGGGGATGCCCGGAGATACGTGGCACACGTGTGGATCACCGATAGAGGAATCCTACACTTGGATTCTACGATGCAATGATGGATCACAAGATCATGAATGGATACATCAACGAAGAAAAAATTCCACAAGGGTAATTCTTGTGAATTAATTAAATTAATTATAACCAACATATGATGATCAAATATCTATGGTTCTGGGATTCCGTTTTAAGTATTTCTTTCTTCGTTCATTTCTAAAGATTCGTCATTTTAAATCGTGACAAATCTCGGATTGAACATTGCTTAACATTAAAATTAAAGCTGGGAAACCCAACAACGCGCTTCTGTTGCGCCCGGAACCTACAATATTTTCATGATAACATTCTAAAAAAAATATGCTCATGTTTACATATACCTGTCACCCATTTTTACCCATACCAATCATTTGAGATCACCTTTTTTATGTTTTCTTGATCCCATGTTCTTATGATATGTACTATGTTTGATATGTCTAATAGGTATATTAGTCAATAAGATTCTAGTGGGAGATGATGTAGCTCACATATGTACCTATGTTTATGTTTTCTTGTTTCACTAGGCACAATACCAATTACAGTATTTGGTCGTCTATGTGTATAATGGATAAGTACTCCCCAAAATTTATGTAATGATAATGTTTTTAAAAGAAATGGCCACTATAAAAAATTTAATAAAAAGTAACTCATAATGGTTATACCTACTCTGAAATGGGGTTTTCTGAATTTAAGATTCTTTTCTCCTCAACTGATGGTAACCAAATCGGCAGTCAATAGTTGATAACCACTTCACCCCTTTTGAATTATCAAATAGATCAATAATTTGTGGAAACTTTTACTTTTACTTTTCTGAAACATTATTCATCATTCAATAATCAAAACATAAGCGAGGAACACCATTAGATTTATTATCACAGAGAACTGGAGGCACCAAATATGAAAAACTCGGTCATATAAAGCCTTTATAAAAATTATCATCCAACATGGAATTCAACTCATTAATTTAAATTGAAGCCATATGGTAAGTGGGAATCGAAAATGGATGTGTAAAAATAATTAAGTCAAAATAAACCTCAACCTCCCTTATTGGTGGAATAGCATAGGAATCATAAAGAATCACACCAAGAAAATCAATGATTAATGGAGTGAGTTAACTAATCAAGGATTCCCACAGTAGATCAATATCAATCACTTATATTCACTTCCCCAACTCTAAATAAGAATGACTAAACTTTCTTGACCATTTTTCCACTTCACCTTGAAAAACAAGAGACATGCCACCGGGTTAAGTAAAGTATACCCAACAATGATATCAACCAATTATGGACTTATTCGGAATGATCCAATCTATTTTTAAATTATATCAAGATGTTTCACATAGAATACTAGAAAAATACAACCCATCTCGACATATGATAGAGACAATGCACACATATGACTAAGAAAACCCTTCTCTCTCTTTACTACATGTTGTGTAGTAATATCCATTTCCTAGAATAAAATGTCCAAGGAAGATTTATTAGATTAAAAATATGGTTAGAAATAAAAAAAATAAGATGAAATTGTATCGAATAGAGTAGTCACATATAACGAGGCTATAATAATGGTACCTATCACAGTTTTCGGATTCGAACCTTCTTCCTTAGGATACTCATCCATAGTGTGATGGTTCCTTGTTTTGGATTCATGTGAATGGAAACTTTTTAAACGTGATGAATCGGATTACCAAATAGTTTTAAGAAGATCTGATTATATGGTTCCACTATTTAGAGTAGAAGATATATGATAGAATCTATCAAAGTTTCCTAAATTTTTATAGGAGCTATAGTTCTTGGGTGCCTCCATTAAAACCCTCTTATAGTGTCTCAACTTTATATACTAATTACAAGTCAACAGACTTCCTCTTGGAACCATATGATGTATGGAGTGACCCTGCCATCGATAACTGCTGTGAGAATCCTCACGCTTTTTCTTTCCCTTTAAATAAATCATGCAGCTAGTGGGAGAAAAACGAAATTCCATCAACCATGAACATCATTCCAGGTCCTACTCAACCATAATCTACATATCCATCACATCATCATAAGTGCTCAGATTATGTATGTAAACATGATAACAAATAATTTATTAAAGTAACAACTCAAACTATTGATCCTTCATCATATCAGATGATATAATCTCAA
Organism: Viscum album; assembly: GCA_963277665.1. NCBI lineage: Eukaryota > Viridiplantae > Streptophyta > Magnoliopsida > Santalales > Viscaceae > Viscum > Viscum album. The sequence goes on along the minus strand of OY728132.1, from coordinate 1,839,690,845 downwards.
ATACAAATAGCATGAGTTAAGAAAAGTGATTTGAATACTCAGTCATGGTTCTGTCAGCATCCTAAAGCTTGAAAAAATCCACAGCCTTCACAAAAACCATTGATTCTAGATAGAAATACTCAATGAAATGAACCTTGAATAATCTCAACTCAAAGTCCTCCTTTTTATTCTCTTTCACCATCATGATCCACCATCTCCTGCTAGGTCCCTCTAGAAAGAAGGTGGAACACTTCAACTTGATCTCATCTGCTGCCTACAAGAACTCAAATAGACATTCAATCCTACCCAACCATTCCTCAACATGTTGAGGATCAGTGATGCCTATTAAAACAGGTAGTTTTAAGAACAAGAACTCTTGAGAATGATTCTGAAGAACACCCATTGAGGTTCATGAGCTAGAGCCTGAACATGGACTAGAGGTGGTTCATGTCCTAGTTCTTGGATAGTATGCACAAGAACATCAACTAAATAAAGGTATACTAGAGTATCCACTCATATTCTCAATTGAATGATTCTACACAACATCAAAATGAATCATGGAAGACACTATATAATTCTCAAATAGAAAAATAAGTGAAAAAATATCCAGACCTAGAGAATAAAAAATATTTGGATCTCACTCTATCCAAATCAAAATAGTGAAAATACTCGAGCTAGTCCAGAACACAATTTTTACAAATCACCCCAAGAAACATAAGAATTATTACAGTGAGAGATGGCCAATCACTCAATCAAAAATACATCCTTTGTCCCAAAAAGATTTCAAAAAATGCATACTAGCTACATGAAAAAATTTCAACAACCAACCTCTAAAACAAAAATGCCATTAAAATTATATGGCACCATGGTAACCCGATAACTGAGGCTTCCTTGATAAATATTGATTGGTTTTTTTGATCCCCATGGGTGGGTGACTAGCACCTGAATTATACAACATGGAGGTGGGAAAAAAATTTCCACAAAAAACTAATGAAGTAAGACACGAAAGTCAATATGAAAACAGAAGAAACTCCACTAAGATTATTTTACTTAAAGTCAAAAAAATCCCAACGTACTATTCTCAAATACCAAAAAATGATGAAAAACCCAAGTCCCTATGATCAGAACTCAAGATGTCAAAGGTTCAACTATTGGATCCACTTCCAAGAGATCCTTTCTACCTCAGTGGAACCTAGAATGAGATAATATATATACACCATATCATACAAGTATAGTGTGAGGTAAAAAAACCCAGTAGGTTCCAACCAATGATTCCATTATATATTTGAAAAATATATTATATAATGGAATAATTTCAATTTTAAAAATACACAAGTTTTTCCTTTTAAATCATACTTATGAAAATCATCCTATACAATTCAAATGATATAAAATACATCAAGAAAATGTTTTAAAATTATGGAATATTTATAAAACAATGACATAAATAATTTTTTTTATATAACATAGTTTATATAAATTATTAACGCAAGTAATAAATTTCAACAGCTTTGGAATACATTTTTTTCTCAAATATAAAGCATGTGAGAAACATGACCATATGTCATACAGGTATGAATGTTCCATGCTATACGAATATGCACACTCTAATTGATCATGGAAATATGTGTATAATCATTTTCCTATAACAGTGTCCAAAGGAAACTCGTCCCCATCATATCGGGGATGTGATGTGCTACATTTATTTTTTTAAACATTACATAATTGTAGATTCTATCCAAATAAATCCAAAACTACATTAGAAATGTATGTTTTATTAAATAATCAATGATGGCTAATTTATTTTAAGAATAATTAATATAAAATTCAACCACATTCCTCCCATTTTAATATCCAATTTCCATATAAAACATAAACATATATTTACAAAAAAAACATGCCTTTTAAAAAAGATAAAACCACTCGGTTTCTATCAAAACTTTTTAAGACATTTTCCCATGCGTTAAATACATTAAATACAATTTCATTAAATTTGACGATTAAATTACAAAAATAATTTAAAAAAGTTAACATAAATAGTTTAACTAAAATCTTTAATTTAAATTAAAAAATATAAGTCAACTAAATTACAGAAACACACCCTAATTCAATCGATTTGGGGGTTTTCCTCAATTTTCTTTACAAAAACATTTTAAATATCCCGATTCGTTGGAATTTTTTTTCATCAAATGAAATGATGTTTTAGAAATTAAATTGAAATTAAAAAATGAAAAAAATCAAGAAATTCATGGATAATCAATTTGGACAAATTGGATGGAACCACCTACCTTTTTGTCAAAACTCACACTCGCATAAAAACCTTCCAATGAGAACCAAGGCATTGAAAACCAAGAAAAAAAATTATAAATGTGAACCTATGTCATAGAGGAAGGATCCATCAATTTCAAGAAGTTCTATTAAACCCAAATGGAGGAGAAAGAATGACAGATGAAGAATGGTGGAGAAATCTTAATCAAGAATCACAAAACCAATGAAATAACGATCAAATGATGAATAAAGGGATACATAATGGTTGGAGAGATCCATGATCACCATGGGAATGCCTTTGGTCGAGTGAAAAGAAACTGTAATGGGAAAAATAGGGAGATCAAAAATGCTAAATATTTTAAAACAGGCGTCATATTATTACACGATGGGTAACCCCTTTAGAGGACATAAAACAGATAATTCTCGTAACTACCAAAAACCCCATTGCATCAAATTAAAAACTGATCATTAATTAACTCATGATGTTTAATGGGACTCTTCATGTCATGTAACATTCATGGTGTGACCACTCAAAGTATGCACCCACCAACCATTATATATTGTGTAACCAAATTAAATGGTGTGTAAACCTCCTATTGCCTACAGAAAACTAATGTTAATGAAGAGAGTCCAACAAATCTATGAATTCACAAATATAGGTATTCTCTAAAACCATTCTAAACCCTATAGAGTCAATGAAAATTTAAACCCATGAAATGATTATGAATGTACATTTCAGATTGGTAACTGGATGTTACATTAACGAATGATGGAATTTATGTTTTATTTCAAAATGATACATTAAAATACTGTTTAAATCCTCAATATTATTAAACAAACCCAATATAATAACATTTTTAACATATTTATACTCAAAAAATTCCAAGCTGGACTTATGTTATCTAAAAATTTTTGATTCTGGTAACACATTACATTTTATGTAACCCCGATAACATTTCTATATGACCAACTGGTAAAGACCTTCCCCCAAAACTCATTAGTGAGAAACATATAAAAGTAAGGTAGTTCAAATAATAGTGATAATTACAAATCATATTTTAAAATGAACAATTTATTGAACTTATTCAAACTACATAACTTCTCATCATCAATGATATGATTCCAACTTCTACAGACTTCATAGAATTCATTCTAGGATAATCATTATTATATTTGGAACCATATTCAACAAATTATTTTCATCAAATTAATGTAACTACTTACATTATCTATTACCAGTACCCATAAAATAAGTTATTATAATGTCATAGTCACATTAATATGGTAAATAAATATAAATCATTATATATTTATTTACTTCAAAACATTAAAATATTTTATGATGTTATGTTTAAATCACTCATCATTTTGAATTTTACAAACATCTCGAAATTATGTCTCTTATTTTCATGATAACTATATCAAACACTGTAAATTTTTCGGTCATGGCCCTTCACCAGGGCCCGTGCCGTGACTAACCGAAGCCTTCCTTCCATAGGCCAGGGGTTGGTGACTAGCACTGGAAAGGCATATCCCTAAATCTGGGAAGGCATTGCCTTTATAACCTGTAATCTCACACAACCAAGCCCACAGAAAGATATGAGCACAAAGTATTCTGTATAGTAAAAAGAGCGTATTCAGTAAGTAAAGGGGCCAGAATACAAGCCCAACTGGAAAGTATAAGTTAAAATGAAAATAGCTCTAGTGAAAACCTTCCAAGGATCCTACCCGAAGGTTAGGTAAAGCTCTCAAAAGGTCATCTATGTGGATCGTCTCGTCTAATTCCCACCTCCGAGTAGCCCTCAGTCTTGGTACCCTCATCATTGATCAGCGTTTTCTGTTGTCTGCACGTGACACAACAACGTTCGGGTTTAACCCGTGCAGGGGTGAGTATAACGATACTCAGTAGGGACCCTAAGACCCCCTAAGGACTCTTAGAATCCACAAAGGATAAAACAAAAAGCATGAAAACAAAAGTCAACCCTAATTAGGTATATGCCCATACATATACCTAAGTTATCAAGTATACCTATCTATTTCATGGGGAAATAGAAGGCCCTAATCTTTATCCAAAAGCTCAACTATTCCACGAAGAAAAGAATACCATGAAGGTAACACCCCAAAGGTATGTACCACAAAGGTAACACCACACAGAAGAATACCACAACTGACCACCACAAAGGTAAGGACTCATCTCACGCAAGGTATAACTTTAAAACGGATGTATAGATGATTATATATATTGCTAGATAATCCTATTTCTTCATGAAGATCTGCTGCTGACCCACACAAGATCGGAGATGACCCTCACAAGATCTGAAGATGACCCACACATGATCTGGAGATGACCCACACCAGATCGGTTTGTCTTGACCCACACATGAACACTAAGCACTGAGCCACATAGGATTGGTCTATACTGACCCACACAAGATCACTAAGAGTTATCCCAAATAGTATATGAAGATAAATAACACAGGATCTGAGGATGACCCACACACGATCTGAACATTTTTTCAGAACAACCAGCCATAGGGTTCCCGCACTAAGAATGCTTGATTCTGGAAGGTTATGCTCCTCAATCCATCGGTTGATACTTAAATTAACATGAAGTCCCATGAAGAAGTATCCCAACGGACCGTCATTCCATAAATTACCCAACTCAATAGACGGAGAGTTAATTGGATGCTCGGTCTCTAAGTTATTAGTGATTCTGTTCAGAGGGATCAGTTGTATTCGAATTCGATCCAACCCAGATTTTCAACATATTTATTCAAAAAAAGTGGATTATACTAAAATGGACCGTATTGATCCCAGAATCCCGGTGTTGCAGATGGTTTGTCAAACATACACAACGTTCTCAAGATATGGCCTCAATGGTGTATCTGGGTCCAGATGGGCCTGGGTCTGGTGCATCCCAGTCGGACGCATCAAGTGCCATCAAGACCCAGTTTGGGATGACCCGACTTGGTCCGGGTCTGGCCCGATTTTCCTAGCTCTTGGTGGGCCTAGCCTGCATAAGTGGTGGTCCGACCCAAGAAGGGGGCGGCCCGACCCACAAAATGGGTGGTCAGGCCCACGAAGGGGCTGCCCGGCCTGCTGGGCATGACCTAGATCGCTCGGATGGGTGGGGAATGACGTGGAAGGGCCTTCCCTAGCCACAAACTGGGAGGAGATCCCCCTGGTATTCCTAATGGAAGAAGGGTCGTTTGGTCGCCCTCCATGCATGTGGCACTGTCGGGCGGTCCTGCTCGGCATGATGCGACTGACCGAAATGGAGGACACTCTTTCCAGCAGCGTGGATGACATCCACTACACCCCCATGTCCTATCAGATGACAGCAACCCTCTGACCTCCGCTATAGCAAATCTATTGTTGTCTCTAGCTCCGGCGGTGCGGATCCGCGCCGCCGCATCGCCATGCATCCTGCCGACCGCCACACTACTCCATCATGGCTGATGGGTCGTGGCCACCTTCCATACCGATGGACTAGATGTGCACCTTCCTACCTCTACACGGATGGTTGTTGTGCTGGATGCCATTCCCCTTTGCTACGGCCAACAGGCCACTGCCTCTTCCTGCGGCACAGTTGCGCCACCGCCACCTTGTGCCATGCCATCATCGGTCATCGTCCTCCTCCACCATGATGAACGCATCAACAATGAAGATGTGAAGGCATCAGGACATGTTTATTATTACCGCACACTCTATGTTAGATAGGTAGAACATGGATCGAGGAGAATGATTCAACGTAAATGAAATTAACGAGGAATAATCATTAACACACCCCTACCTCCATTTTCCATTGGAGGTGTTGTGCGGAGGAAGATGATGATGGTGACATTAGTGTTCATTGCTCCCGCAAGATGCTTCTGATTCGGGCTCAAGCAGCATCCTCATTCTTCATTGGGGATGGTTCTTCGTCGGAGGATATTTTTCTGAGTTCTCCCATTATCTCTCCATGGATAACGATTCCATCCAAAAGGTTCAGAAGCCAAAATTAATTGAGTTAAAATTATTAAATCAATTAAATTTGGAACATTAATTAAATTAATGTTGGAACATAAATTGGGGGAATTATAACGGTAAACTCACATTAAAGGGGTGTTCAGGTGGTCCCCACCAACAAGTATTCATAATGGATGTTTCATGAAAATAAAATAAATATTTTCGTTCTATTTTATTTTTATTCATATATCTATCCCATGAAAATTTGGAAACCTATCTTTTACCCTCGACCTACTACAGTCGAGGTGAAGGTCTCGTGAAATGAATATCGGCACTGTGAGTTCAATAGTTTCCTCATATTTCAATTCATGCACCAGTTCAGAAGTTACAAAAAGTCGCTCGCGTGTTTTCTGAACATACCAAAAAATGTTTTTCAAGTAATTCAAGGCACACTAGTCTTTAGAATCATGTGCCATCAATTTTCAGAGAATCGTAATATTTGTATATAATTAAAAAAATCAAGGAAAATTTGGGTCTTTACATTCTCCCCAACTGAAGGATTCGCATCCCCGAAAGCTACAACACAATCGTGGGAATCGAGTGAGGGTACTTAGCACAAATCTGAACCTCCCGCTCCCATGTCTTCTCCTAGGGGTTCTCATGCTTCCAAGGAACATGCACTTGTGGTATGGACTACCCACCAAGGACCGACAGCTATCGATACACAATCTCCATTGGAAACTCATAAAATTTCACCCCATTGTTGATGTCCATATCACCACAGTCATTGATTTGAGAGGGATCATTCTCAAACCACCTCAGCTGAGATATGTGGAAAATAAAATGCACCCAGTGAAACTGATGGGGAAGAGCTAAGTGGTTTTCTACCTTGCCTACTCTACTAAGTACATGAAAGGGTTCGATGAATCACAGATGTAACTTTCCACCCTGGTGAAATCTCCACAAACCTCATCGATGTGAGAGCCGTAGAAATCCATGGTCACCATCCTCGAACTAAAGAGGTTTCTATCTTCAATTAGCATAGGACTTCTTCTTCCTCTGTGCAGTCTTCATCTGCTCCTAAATGATCTACACCTTCTCTGTAGTAGCCAGTACCATCTCCGGTCCCATGAGTGTTATCTCCCCTGGGTCAGTCTAGGATAGAGGTGATTTCCAATTCGATCATACAATGCCTCGAATGGTATTATACCAATGGTGGAGTGGTAGTTGTTGTTTTACACACACAAACTCAATGGAAAGTGATCCTCCCAGTTCTGGTTGAAATCAAGGATGAATGCACGTAGCATGTCTTCAAGAGTCTGAATGGTCTGCTTTGTCTGACCATCCATCTGTGAATGGAAGGTGGTGCTCAATCGATGTTGAGTCCTGAACACCTCCTACAACCTCTTCCATAGCCAAGAAGTAAAATGGGCATCACAACCAGAGACAATCATAGATGGAACAACATGAAGGCGCACAATATCTGACACGTAGAGGCATCCCAAACCCTCTACTGGTCCCTCCTCTCTAATAGGTAGGAAGTGGGCTGACTAGGAGAGTCGGTCACCGATCACATAGATTGAATCATGCCCTTGGACGTGCATGGAATTCATCTCACAATGTCCATGGAGACACAATACCACTTCCATTATTTCTCCTCTAGTGGCTAAACAAAGCTCGCTGGATCCTAATGCTTTGCCTTTACTTTCTAACAAGTGAGGGACTGAGTGGAAAACTATGCTACATCTTTCTTCATTTATGGCCACCAGTGCTGATGATGGAGGTCCTGGTACTTCTTCACCACTCTTGGATGTACCTCTAGAGGGGATGTATGGAACTCCCTCAGGAAATCCTCTCTTAGCACCACTGGTACCATACTAAAACCTCTGAAATGGATGTATTTCTCCCCACCATCAAAAAAATCCATCAGGTGAATGTCCTATGGTTATCTAAGAAAGTCGTGCCTCACATTTAGTATCCCCAAGCTACGACTCTCTAACTTGATAATGATGTGGGGGTGTGATTGTAAGAGACTGATGATAAGATTCTCCATCTGGATCCATTTAGGATATCCATAAAGCGTCTAAGTGCTCGGTCACCTCACTTAGCAACTATATACCAGATATCCTGATGAGTGTATCTGCCACTAAATTCCCCTTCCGAAGATAATAGACTACCTCGATGTCATATTCATGGAAGAACTCAAGCCAAAACTATTGTCTCAGGTTCATTTCCTTCTGAAAGATGATATATCTAAGACTCTTGTGATCAGAGTATTCTGTACGATGTTCACCCATCAGGTAATGTCTCCTCATATTCAAGGTGAAGACCACTACTGCTAAATCCAGGTCATTGGTAGCGTATTTCAGCTAATGTCGTTCCAGCTGTCGAGATCCATAGGCTATTACTTCTTGCTCCTGCATAAGGAAACATCCATGCTCAGCCCCTAATGCGTTGTAGTAGACTATGTACCCAACACCCTCCAAAGTCTTATGTTGCACACAATGCTAAGTCATACATGAAAATTATAATATAATATTATTTTAAATGGTAGTTAATGCCAAGACGTTGTAATGGAGAAAATGAAATAATATATATACAATATAAATATAAATGTATTTTAAATGTTTTTAAATTTATCCAAAAAAGGTTAGAGGCTTAATATGTGAGTAAATTTAATTTTAAGCATAAAAACTATAATATTTTATAAATGGTTGATTTACCGCCTTTTGAGGGAGAAACCTATTTAAATATATTGTTTGTCACTCTTATATATTATATAAGAAAAAATTAAATTGTACTTTTGGATCGGGACATCAAAATTTACCTTGTGTAAATTTTTAGTATTTTTCTGGTAAAATTAATTTTTTAATGAATAGTGAAAAATACTGTATTTTATTTCAGAACTGCATTTTAATCTAATTTATTTATATGAATAGATTATCTTTTTAATCAGATTTAAAGGGTAATTAGATTATATATTTATCATATAATCCAATTTTTTTCATTGGAAGTAATTTCACATTGAAATTGGACATAAACAAGTGTCAATCGTTTGATAGTAATTATTTCATAAAACCTAAATTTTCAATTTTATCAATTGGAATTAATTTTAAATTAATTAATGAAAATTCTATGTTGTTATTTTTTTAAAATATACATCATTTTTTAATTCATAATTTCAAATTTATTGTAGGATAAATTTTTTGTATTTTTCTAAAAAAAATCAATTTTCGATGAATAGTGTAAACACTAAGTATTAGTTAAAAAATGACATTTTCATTGATATGAAATTTTACCACTTCTGTGATTTGAATTTCTAAAATATAACATACATGGTTGTTATCAGTTTTTAAAATTTGGTTCAATGAGATGAAAATATTTTATGGTGAATAGTATCATTTTAAAATAATTTATTGCGACTAAAGGTAAATAGGGTAATTTAGGGTAAAAATAGTATTATAATAATATTAACTTTCTCTAACATGTTTCCAAATACTATTTTTTGGTACATTTAAAATTATGGGCATCCTTGGGTCTATTTTGGGACCCCAAGGATCTACTTACAAGTGATAATGACACGTTATATTAATTAATTAATGTAATGACAAAAATGACAAAATCATTTATCTTTTAGTAAATCAATATTTAAATGGGGTAATATAAATTATCTATTCGACTATAAATATCAATTTTAAAGATAAAAATATTTCCTACATCATAATATTTTTTTTATAATTTTAAAACTTCATATAAATAAAATTATTTAAGACACAATAAGGATGCATTGTTTACCTTATAAATGAATTATTTAAATAAATAAGATTATAAAAATTAAAAAAAAATATTCAAACCCATTCCAATTAATATTGGATGATTTTATTTCGAACATGATTCATCTTATAATCTACTTTAATGAGTTTTGGACATTTAAAAACCGAATATACTTATATAATAAGATAATATTTTGAAACATTCTTAAAAAGACCCTCCTCCCTAATATAAACATATATCACCTCTAACCCATTACTCGCACCTCTAAATAACTTTTTCGCATCCAACCACTGCCCTAATAATCTACCTACATCCCAATATTCCTCTTATAATCCTTACATTAGGTTGAAGGCACTTCAAAAAATCATTTTGGTTCAAACCAAAGGGAGTTACCCGATTTAAAGGCAACCTCATCACTTAAGTTAATTTCTATTATTTTACCTCCACAACCCCCTAAAGTATTTTTCTTAATTTATTTTATCAAAAAAATAGTATCCAAAATATACTATAATTTTTTTATGTGGAGTATTCGAACTACAGTTTCACACTCCACCATTTAATTGGTAAAGAACAAACTGTTTCTCTGGACAACAAACTACTACCTCACGAAACGATGATTGTTCAATATTCTCCTACCACCTATCATGATGACCATAATGATGGAACATTATTTTTATACAATATATATTATATTAATGTTTCCTCTATTAATATGTGATTATTTATTTTACAAAGATAACATTATTATTTCCAATATATGTAAACACAATAATTTCATATTAGGAAGTGTGGACCACCACCCTCTCAAGGTGATATGATTCGTTCATGACATACATAGAACATATAAAGGTTGGTGTTATGAAATTAATGTATATATATATATATATCTTATGACATTATACTATAATTATTATATAACTATGTATCATTATGTTCTCTTTCCATTAAATATGAAATAGAAATGAAAGTAGCGTTCATGTTTACGTACGGCTTATTGTCTCCATGAGTGGTGCATTTCATTTTTTCTCTCCAAATGTTATGTACTATTATAAATGCATATATATACAGTTTATATATGATATATATGATATATATGTCATGAATAATATTTAGGAGATAATGGTATTTTGACCACATGGACAATTTGTAATTATAACATGTTCATTTTTAACTCATGTTCCAAACATCGAAAAAATGTCAAATATGAACTCAAATAATGAAATAATTGTTATAGAAAGGTAATAAGTGATATAAAAGGAATAATAATATTTAAAATGGTTCTTAAGAAATTATAAATTAACTTATATTTTTTATTGAGGAAGAACAAGGAACAAACGAGTCAATTCAGACACAAAGTAAGGGGTTTCTAATCTCACATTTAATTTCATGAGATTTCCATTATTCTCTAGTTATTTCATTCATCTGGTGTATTTATTACTATAATTTGATATATATTATCATTATTATATTTATTTTCATCGTATTATGTGAATAATTTGGAGTTTATTAAATTTTATTCATACGACTCAATTGATTACAACATGGTAAGGAGTTCGCATCTCAGTTTTTATTCCTAAGGGATTCATGCTATATTTTACACTATTTTCTTTTGTGTGTTGTATCTAACACATGTGACTGTATTAATTGTTTTATATAAATTCAATTATTGTTATTTACATGTTCATTGTGTGATCCTTCTTTCATGGGGGTATGTTAAATATGTTATGAAATCTGTAAGAGAACCTTTCACCCTCCTTTTAATAGAAGACTTATTTTTTTGTGTATTTTAATTTACATCTTCTTAGATTGAGATATGAACTTATATATCCATATTACAATAAATATCAAGTCCACGTGATGATATACCCATTTCTCTCTCATCAACTCATTTTCCTAATTTAAAACTGACACCGTTAGGCTATTGAATTTCTATAAGGGAACATCTTAACCAAATTTCCATTGTTTTGGATAAACTTCCTACTTGTTGATTAAGTCATGATATAAATATGTGTGAATGACTTCCGATTTTTTTACACTTAATATCCACTTATATTTGATGTATTATTATTTTTCACATGTAATTGTGTCATCAATTTGTCTTTAATCTTAAGGATATTATCTTTTCCTGAGACATTGTCTCAATTTACATTCCACTGAAACTTTTTGTTGTAATACACCAATTCAATTTTACATGGTTTATATAATGACCTTGACATATTTTATCATGAATATATTTTTTCTCATTATATTTTTAGCCTTGAATAATGTTATTCCTCATTTATTCATATTTAAGTGTCTCTCTTTTTGTTAGGAACTCTTTAACTGAAATGTCATTTTAAATTTCATAATGATATTGTGATTATAATTCTTTCTCATTAATGAGTGTGTTATAAAAATGGTTTTTAGGATTTATTTATATGGACATTGATGTATTAAAATACTAATTCCTTAAAAAGATACAAAGTGGCATGGTACACTTTGATTCAGAAAACTCTTTATTAAATTTTTTAAATGGGTTTAAAAATGGTTTTAATAATGAATTGATTACGTCAATAACTTGAAATGATATATTATGTTTTCAATGTGGAAATGATATCTTTCATTCATGTTTATTTGATGTGTTATGATTTATAATGGTACTTGGACATTTCACGGGTGGTTACATGTAAACCAAATGATGGGTGGTGCCGTGATAAACTTGGACGAGTGGTTACATTATAACCACCAATGAATTGGGTATAGAAGTCGGCCATATGAGTATTCAATTTAGTGATATGTTTAGATGTTGACTATATGGTGATTACAATTACGTAAATTTATCTACCAAGTTACCTATAAATGTAATGAGTGATTTCTATGGGTTTTATTGTAATATATTGGTTAAAAGGGTATCTAATGTTCTTTTTTTAAGTGAAGAGTATTTACTAAATTATAATGGTAAAAAGTATTAATTATGATAATGTATTCATGGATTACTTATTGTTATTAAAAACTAATAGTTTTCCTTGTTTGTGTATCCCTTACTAAGATTTTTGTTCACCCGATGTTTTTGAAATGTTTTTCATAGGACATGAAATGCAATTGGGACACAGATGGGATCAAGCAAAAGTCATGGTGTCAAAAACATGGAACTAGGAATGTTTCTTTATAAGACTTTATATTTTATGAAAAAATGGATACTGATTAGTAGTGTCTACATGTAATATTCATGATGATATGTAATTGTTATGAACAAATTCTCTAAAACTCTAAACCTGAAAAGATCCTCAATGTGAATTCTTTTTTTAAAATAAGATAATGTAACGTTTAAGTCTATGTTCTTATAGATGGTATCAGAGGTCAGTTTAGATAACATTAGATGTTAGGGTGTTCTTTAAGAATAAGTTACATAACCAAATGGTCATTTTTTTAGAAAGATTAATAATTAATTTAGATAAAGTGAATGATTTTAAGATAACATGAATAAGTATATATTGTTAATTACCCTACTCATAAGATGTTATATGATGAACTTACTGATATAATCACACAGAAATTTTTGGTTTTAGTAAATGGATAGATCTAGTTTGTACTAAAGTAACAGTGGTTGTGAAGAAAACAGTGACGATATTCTGAATGAGCAACTAAATGAAATGGGATCTGTATTTAGAAGCCGTGTGGTTACTCTCAACCAACTATTTGGAGTCATGATTGACCACTAGATCCTTGGTATTTTTTATAAGGAATCATATATGTGAGAAACAAATCCCTATGGATGTTCATGCAATAATCATAAAGGTAGGTATATTAAAAAACCTATGTGTCAAGGATGTGGAAAGAAACACTTAGGAAAATTCTTCAAATGGATGGGAATATGTTTCAGATATGGTAATGATGGCCATGAAGAAAGAACCTTCCATCGAAAAAGAAAGTGTCTAGTTGAATCTAGTAAAATGAATGAAGTTCTTTCTGAGGAGACAATTTAATGTTTTAAATGTGGTCTGCATGGTCAATACACAAATAGATGTTCTATGAAGATGGTTTAAGAAATGAATCAGCATGATCATACAAATATACTTTTACTGATTCCTAATGTAATTCAAATTGAAGATGAGGAAACTGAAAATGTCCTACGAAAGGTATGGATTATTTCTTAGCTCATGTTTTGAAATTAAAGAAATCATATGACACTATGATTGATTTTTTTATAGTAAATATGTATAAAATAATAAGGTGAAAAAACATGGATAAAAGAAAAAGAATGATGTTTAATGACTAAGATGTCTACATTTTAGGAATTGAAGAGCTATGGATAATGATATGTTTAAATATATGATTGATGGGATTATTTTGGAATCTTTTTCTATTATGTTTATCCTTGATGTTTGATATGTAAAAATTTTATTAAAATAATTGTCATATTTTATTTTGTTGATGTAGTTATAATGAACCATTTGAGATTATATGATCCTTGAATTTGAGGAAATTATAGGTTTTTACAATTTTGGATGAAAAATGAAAGTTATTACCTAAACATTATAGTTAAAATATATAATGGTTATTTTTGATGAATTTATCTCATTTTTTGGAATTTTATAAGATTTAATTTTTTTTGAAAAAAGACAACATGTAGACAGTTTGACAACCTGTCGTGTCAGACAACGTTGCGGGAATCGAACCGACAACCAAAGTGTGACTGGGATTTATCGCCTACCACTGCACTACATGAAGTCCCTAGTTCCTATGAATAATTATTTTTAGTTATATGATTTTATATGTATAGAATAAGTATTTTTGTGTTATTTTTGAAAATTATTAACCTATCATAGAGAATATGTGATTAGGTTAATTACATTTCAGTATGAGACTTTATGATTATTCAATTTTATTTAGAGATAAATGTTAAGATTTATAATGCATGACCATGTGATTAAATCCTTATGAGTTTTGGGTTTCAATAATTGTTTTCATTATTTTGAATTTTTTTTGACAATTATATAATGGATGGTATTTTTTAATCTTTGGGTACTTTTTGTATAATTTTTGAGATTAAGAGTAGTTTTCCATTTTATAAATTATTATACTTTTTGGTATTATCTTATCTCATACTAACCATTTTGGTTCTGGTTGATGTCTAAATACTGGGGAAATATATAGTTCATCTTTTTTGGATTATGTGATACTCTAGAAGATGATTCTAGCCCTCTTAATATGACCATTTTAGTTTAAATACTCATCGTTTGGAGAAAATATGAGTTTGTGGTAGAAAGTTAGTAATGAATGAAAGTCTTCATGAAAATTAAGTATGTTTCCTTATGTTTTTAGTTGAGCACGTAATTAAATTCCTCAAATTTATGGAAAGTAACATAAAACAAATATTTTTTCTATTAACCTTTTGTACCAGATAATCAAAGACAGTTTAACCCTTAACAATTTTGTGATTTTTTTGTGGTTAACTTTCTCATAATAATGTTTTCTATCACTCTCCATCAGAACTTGATTGATTTTTTCTCCTCCATATCCATGTTTTCATGGAATCCTAGTATCTATTTTCTTGGGTGACCATTTTTACATATCATTATTTATTTTAATGTGATAGTTATAAGAACTATTTTTATGATGTGGGACATTTAATGAAGTTTTCAAGCCCAATTTTTAAATTTTGAGTACACAATTTCCAAAAGGGGGTAAGGATGTAACATCCCAGGAAAATAAAGAATATGAACTTTTCATATTTGTTAATATTTTTAAATTAAGTATTAATTATATTTTAAAGGTGATGTTATTTTTCAAGGGCGTACATGACATGCAACAATAGGTTTTTCCAAAGTCTTATGTTGCACACAATGCTGAGTCATACTAGAAATTAATAATATATTATTATTTTAAATGGTAGTTAACACATAACAATTGTAATCAAAGAAATTAATAGAAATAACTAAAATATGATTATTCATTTTTGTTAATTGTTTTTATATTTATGCAATAAAATTTTGAGGCTTAAAATATGAATGAATATAATTTTAAGCATAAAGACTCTAATATTCATTAAAAGGCCGATTTACCGCCTTTTGATGGCAAACCCACTTTAAATATATTTTGGTCACTTTTTTATATTATATTTGAAAAAATAAAATTTTTATTTATAATCAAGACATTAAAATTTACTTTGGGTAAAATATTTGTATTTTTCAGATAAAATTATATTTTAAATGATTAGAGAAAAATATTGTATTTTAAATCTATATTTCATTTTAATCTAATATATTTATATGTATATATTATCTTTTTTATTTGTTTTAAAGGGTAATTAGATTATATTTTTACCATTTAATCCAATATTGGTAATTTGGAGTAATTTTACTATGAATTTGGACATAAACAATTTTCAGTATTTTAATAGTTAGTATTTCTAAAAAACATGCCATTTTGTTTTGGCAACGAAACATAATTTTAAATTAATTAATGAAACGTATATGTTTTGAATTTGGAAAAATAGACATAATTTTTTAATTTTGATTATCAAATATATCTTAGGCTGATTTTTTGGTATTTTTCTGAAAAATATAAAATTTTCATGAATAGTGAAAACACAGAGTAGTAGTTAAAAACCGACTTTTTTCATTTAATTGAAATTTTTTCGCTTCTGTGAATTGAATTAAAAAAATCCAACAAACATGGATGTTATAATTAAGTACTATGTGGTTGAATAAGATGAAAATAATTTTTTTGAATAGTAAATTTTTACATTTATTTACCAAGGATAAAGATAAATAGGGTAATTCAAGGTAAAAATAAAATTATAATAATTTTAAATTATCATAAAATGTGTCTAATCCTATTGGTTTATAAATTTCCTACCATGTGAATCTTATCAGTCTATTTTGGGACCCAATAGAGCCACATAAGAGTGATAGTGAAACTATATTAATTAATTTAATGCAATGACCAAAATGACATAAACATATTAATTTTAGTAAATCAAATTTTACATGGGGTTATATAAGTTATCTATGAGAATATAAATTTCAATTTGAAATATAAATAGTTTTACAACATCATGTTTTTTTATAATTTTTAGACGTTAAATCAATAAAAATATTTATGACACAACAATGATGCAGTGTTTACCTCATAAATAAATAATTTAAATAAATACGATAATAAAAATTAAAACAATATCCAAAACCAATCCAATTTTTATTAGATGATTTTATTTCAAACAATAATCATCTTATATTGTACTATAATGAGTATGGACCTTTAGAAATAGAATATCATTTTATAATGAGATATTATTTTGGAACTTTCCTAAAGGGCCCCTCCTCCCCCTTATAAAAAGAAATCACCTCTAACCCATTACTCAAACCACTCAAGACCCGTGGCTCATTCAACCTCTTACCAATTAAGCTCCATACATCACACTATTTTACCTCAATGCATTACCTTAGGCAGAAGGCACTTCATTAAATCCTTTTGGTTCAATCCAAAGAGAGTTACCGGATTTGAAGGTAACGTCTACTCTTATGTTCTTCTCTATTATGTTACTTCTCCAACCCCCTTAACAATTTTTATTTATTTCTTTTATAACAATAATTGTATCCTAAATATACTAGTATGTTGTTATTTGAAGGATTCAAACTACACTTCCACTCACCTCCATTTAATGGTTAATGAACATATAGTTTCTTTGGACGACGAACTACTGCCTCATGAAACGATGATTGATCAATATTCTCATACAACAAATCACGATGGACATTATTATGGAACTATAATTATATATAATATATATTATGTTTTTGTTTTCTCTATTATTCAGTGTTTTTTTACAAACATACCTTTATGCTTTCTAATATGTGTAAACAGGCTAATTTTATTTGAGGAAGTGCGGACTACCTCCCCTCAAGGTGATATGATTCATTCATGACATAC
Source organism: Viscum album (assembly GCA_963277665.1). Taxonomy (NCBI): domain Eukaryota; kingdom Viridiplantae; phylum Streptophyta; class Magnoliopsida; order Santalales; family Viscaceae; genus Viscum; species Viscum album. Next base: position 1,839,672,962 of record OY728132.1, on the reverse strand, counting down.
ATGGAATGTATAAAGGATGGAATAATGAAATTATGTAACACACACACACATATATATTTATATATATCTTATTATATTATAATGGTATTATAATATATATATTTATCATTATGTTCTCATTTCATTAAATATGAAATTGAAATCAAAGTAGGGTTCATGTGTACGTATGGCTAACCATCACCATGAATGGTGCATTTCATTTATTATCTCCAAATTTTATGAATTATTATAAATACATATATAAAATTTATATAAATGATATGTAATATATCTAAATCATGGATATTATACTGGAGATAATGGAATTTCGACTACATGGACAATTTTTAATTATAACATGTTCATTTTTGACATAGGTTCCGACCATCGAAAAATGTCCAATATGAACTCAAATAATTAACTAATTGTTGTGACACTGTAATAAGTGATATGAAATCAATAATAAACATGAAAAGGGTTCCTTATAATTTATTAGTTCACTTATGATTATTATTCAGTAAGAACAAGGAAAAAATGAGTCATGTTAGACACGAGGTAAGGGGATTATTATCTCACGTGTAATTATGTTAGATTTCCATTGTTCACCACTAATTTCCTTCATGTGGTGTATTTTTTACTGAAATATGATATATATTATCATTATAATTTTTATGTTCATGGTATTTTGTGATTTTGTGGGGTCTATATACTTACAATTATTGTATTAATTGTGTAATATATTCTTAGTTACTGGTATTTATATGTTCATTGTTTGATCATTGTTTCATGGGGTGTATGTTTTGTATGTTACCAAATCGATAAGGGAACCATTCACCCTCCTCTTTTTAAAAAGACTTATTTTTTATGTTTTTTAATTTACATCTTCTTATGTTGGGATATGTACTTATATATCATTATTTCTATAAATTTAATTTCCATGTGATGAGATAACATTTTCTCTACCATCAACACATTTTTTTAATATTAAAGTGACGTCATTAGGCTGTCGAATTTCTACAGGGGAACTACTTAAACCAATTTCAATTCATTGGGATAAACTTATACATCTTGAATATTTCATGATACGAATATGTCTAAATGTCTTATGATTGATTTACACATAATATCAACTTATGTGGGGTGTATTCTTATTTTTCAAATATAATTATGTCATTGATTTTTCCTTATTCTTAAGGTTATTATGTTTGCAAGGGATGTTGTCTCAATTTACATTCCATTGAAACATATTGGAGTTATACACCAATTCACTTCTATATAGTGTATATACATCCACTTGACATATTATATCATTAATATATTTATTCTTCTGACATTATAATCATTGATTAATGTTATTCCTCAATTATTTTTATTCAAGCGTCTCTCTTTTGGTTAGGAAATCTTTATGTAAAATATCATTTTAAATGTTTTATTGATTTATTATTGTAAATATTTATCATTAATTTCCATGTTTTTAAAATCTTATTGTCGATTTATTTATATGGACATTAATGTTATAAAATGGTAATTCTTTTAAAATAATCAAAGTGGTATGAGACACTTTTATTCAAAAATATCGTTATTAAATATTTTAAATGGTTTTGAAAATTATTTGGTGGGTGGTTACGTCATAAACCAAATGACAGGAGGTGCCATGATAATATTGGATGGGTGGTAAGTTAAATCCACCAATGCAGTTGGTATGGAAGTCAGCCATATGGCTATTCCATTTAGTGATATGTGTGGAAGTTGACTGTATGGTTATTCAATTTTAGTACATATTTTACCCAAGTTAATAATATATGTTAAGTGTTATTTCAATGGGTTTTATATTAATCTTTTTGTTAAAAATGTGTATGAAATGATATTTTTTTAGTGAATAGTACTTACTACTTCATAAAGGTAAAAAGAATTACATATTATTAAGTATTCATGGTTTACGTGTTGTTTTGAAAAACTAATAGTTTTCCTTCTTTGTGTTTCCCTTTCTGTTATTTTTTCACATCCCATATTTTTAAAATGTTTTTCCTAGGAAATGATGTGGATTATGGACATGGATGTGATAAAGGAAAAGCCATGATGTCTAAAATAAGGAACTAGAAGTGTTTCTTTTTAATAGTTTCTATTTTATAAAAAATTGGATACTGAGTAGTAGTGTCTACATGTAATATTCATGATGATATGTATTAATTATGGCCTAATTCTCTAAAACTGTATTCCTGAAAAGATCATCAATGTGAATTACTGATTTAACTTGAGATTTTTTAATGTTTAAGGATGAGTTATTATACTACCCATTGAGAAAAAGTAAGATGTGAGTGAATAATATGAATATTTTCGATAAATATGGTGTTCTTGATTCTATAGTGGTAATAGTTTCCTCATCGTAGACTTCATTTATATGGAAATATAGCACTTTTAAAAATTATCTGACACACGAGTTAATATATTTAATATTATAAATATATTGATTTTGTAATACTAAAATGATCTAAATTTTATTCCAACTACATAAATAGAATAAAAAATATTATTTTAAATTTTAAAATGGTACTATTACATTAAAAGTTTCTTGTACTATCATTTAAACATCAAGGAAATTCCTACAAAAATTAATGAACTACTTGATCATGGGGGGAGTACTGGGGTCCAATTGTTGAGTCAAATTTTTATACACTCAACTTTTCATTTCATTAGTTTCAAAATCACAAAAAAAATATAAAACGATATTTTAGTAACATTTTTATGTCTCGTTTATTTAAAATGTTTTTTTGTAGAAACCCTAATTTTATAATGATTTTATAAATAGATTTAAAGTAAAAAATATAAAATTAATATTCATTTATATGACACATTGGAATAACTAATAGTTTTGTCAACCAAACTATCACGTGTTCTGTCAATGTTACTGAATAATGTTCTAAGCACTGGGCATACAGATTTCATATCCATGTGATTTAATTTAGTTCGGATTCATCGAACTAACCGTAGTTTAGTTGATCATATTGTAAAAAATTTAGTAGTTCAGGCTGAGAATTGATTATAATCGAAGTATTCAAATAATTTCATTAGATGTAATTTTTAAAAAAATTGTAATGGGGTTATAAAAATGTCAAAATATGGAGTTTTTTTCTAAAATTTCAATTGATGAACATCTTATGTCATATTAAGAAACATCAAGATTCATATAAATTTGACCATTGGAGTAATGGATATAATTTGGAGTTAATTCAAGGATATGATAGATTATGTAATTTGAACTGAAAATGTATGGATATTAATCTTCTTGAAAATCCTGTTCTTATTCTTTTTCAGCTTTTTGGGTGTTTTTGTTCTTGGGGATTTATTGTGATTATAAGGCCCCAACCTTAAACATTACTTATTATTGAATTAAATGAATAATTCAAATTGAGGATATTTTCAGGTTTAGAGTTTTAGAGAATTAGGACATAACTATTACATCTCAAAAGATTACAAAGTAGACACTTCTACTAAGTTTCTATAAATATATAAAAAATCTTAAAAGAAACATGTCTAGTTCCATGTTTTAGATAACATGTCATTCCATGATCCCATCCATGAACCTATTCATCATTAATTCATGTGTAAAACATTTCAAAAACATGAGATGAGCATAAAAAACTCAGTAAGGGATATATAAATATGGAAAGGAAACATGAGTACATGTATACATAAGAATCAATGAAATCATAATTTTCTCATAAAACATAACCACTTTAACATACCTCATCAAATAATTAATAAAACATAGAAATCATAAGGCATAAAGGTAACTTGAGGCATTCATAACATTCTTATGTAGGGGGTAACCCTCTTGGTTACGTTTGGAATACACATCACAGTATATTCCCTAAACCTCTTCAGAAAAACCTTAACGTTTAACTCCTTCGCGTTACCCAATGCATTGGAGAGCTATATCGGGCTTACCCTCCCTTAGTTTATAACGAAACCACCCAATTTCATAACAATGCCCAAGAACCCTAACATAAATGCATCACATAAAACATGTATAAAGGAAACATAACATTTCCACATTTCAATCACAGTATAACATTTTAGGACATTGAAATAATGAATCCATTAAAAAACCATTTTCAAAACCATTTAAAACATTTAATAAAGAGATTTTGAAACAAAGTGTACCATACAACCTTAAAGCTTTTAACATTTTAATACATTAATATCCATATAAATAAATCCTTAAAACCATTTTGAAAACATGGATATTAATATGAACAAATCATTAAAACATTTAAAGTGGTATTTTGGTTAAGGGGTTTTTACCAAAATTAGAGACACTTGAATACAATAATTGAGGAATATCATTTAATCAGAACATTATTATATCATGAGAATAAATGGATTCATGATATAACATTCCAAAGGGCAGTATATACACTATATAAGAGTTAATTGGTGCATAACAACAATGAAGTCTCAATAGAAATGTAAAAGGTGAAGAAATCCCTTATAAAGAAGGTATCCTTAAATTAAGGATAAATCAATCTCAAAATTATGTGTGACAAATATAAATACACCCAATATAAGTGGATATTAAGTGTAAAACAATAAAAGTTCATTCACACATATTAAATGGATGACATATTCAATAACTACATGTTGAACCCAAAGAAATCAAAATTGGGTTAAAAAGTTCCCTTGGTAAAATTTGACAGCCTAACGGCATCACTTCAAAATGCAGAAAATGAGTTGATGAGAGATAAAAAGGGTATATCATCACTTGGACATAAAATTCACATCAATATGGATATATAAGAACATATCCCAACATAATACTATGTGAATTAAAAGACATAACAAAAGAAGTCTTTTAAAAAGAGGAGGGTGAATGGTTCCTTTACCGACTTCAGTAACATTCGAAACGTACACCCCATTGAGTAAGGGTCATACAATTAATATGTAAATACACATAAATGAAATTATATTACAAAAGGAGTATAATAATGGGAAGTAAATACACCACTCAATGGAAATGGTGGAATATATAGCATTAATCTCACGGGAATAAAAGTGAGATGAAAAATCCCTTACGAAAACTCGGCAGCCTAACGATGCCACTTAAAACATCCAAAAATGGATTGATGAGATCAAATAGGGTCTCTATTCAAATTGAAATAAAATTTACAGAAAGTGAAATATAAAATAACATCCCCCAACATAACAAAGAGGTGCTTAAAAGAAGTGACATAAAGGAGAGTACTTAAAAAGAAAGAGAGGGGTATGATCCCTTACCTCGTGTCCAACATGACTCAATCATTATTTAATCTCTTGAATAATAAAATTTGGTCAATTTATAATTTCTTAATGACCTCCTTTAAATATTATTATTCATTTCATATCACATATTTTAATGTTATAATAATTGGTTAATAAAGTGAGTTCATATTAGACGTTTTTGTCGATGTTTGGTACATGAGTAAAAATCGAACTTGTTTGAAAAGTATTTTCCATGTAGTTATAAGTACATCATATCCAAAATATTATTTATGATTTAAATATCATATATATCCAGTATATATTCATTTTATACTATTCCATAGCATTTGGAGATAAAAAATTAAAAGCACCGTTCATGGAGACGGTAGGTCGTACGTACGCATGAACGGTACTTTCATTTTTTGTCATATTAATGGAATTAAAACAAAATGTGAGATATATATATTATAATTCCAGAATGATATCCATAATTTAGATTTAATATATTACATATATATCCATTATATATATGTACTTATAATAGTACATAACATTTGGAGATAAGAAATGAAATGTACCGTTCATTGAGACAGTAAGTCGTACGTACGCATGAACGCTACTTTCATTTCTTTTTTTTGTATTCAATGGAGAGAAATAATAATGATATAAAGGTATATTATAATTACATTAGGATATCATATGTAATACCATTAATTCCATCCTTTATACGTCCCACATATGGCATTAATGAATCAAATCACTTTGAGGGGGCGGTAGTCCGCACTTCCTAGAATGAAGATATCACGTTTTCCCATAATGGAAACCATAAAGGTATGACATAAATGAAAAATAAAGAATATTAAGGAAAAAATAAACATATAATATATCTTATATAAATATATTTACATATTAATGGCCACCTTTGAAGGTGTTAAAATAATATTGAACAATCATCGTTTCGTGAGGCAGTAATTCGGCATCCACAGAAACAGTATGTTCTTTAACCATTAGATGGAGGTGTGAGAAAGTGTAGCTCAAATCCTTATTATAACAAAATAATAGTATATTTGAGATACTGGTGTTGTTATAGAAAAAAATTAATAAAAATATTTTAGGGGTTTGGAGAAGCAAAATAAAACAAAATAACCCAAGGGAAGACATTTCCTTTAAATCGGGTAACTCGATTTGATTTGAGCTCAAAGGAATCCTTGGAAAGGATTCTACCCAAATAGAGGATTCAATGATTAAGAGAGGGATGTGGAGAGATTAAATTGTCTATTTTTGGCATATCTAATGGCTTGAGAGGTGTGTGTAAGGTGGTAGAGGTGAGGGCCTTTTATAAGAGTAGAGGAGAGGCACTCTTGGAATGTTATAAAATATTACTTTATTATAAAATGATTTTCGGATTTAAAAGGTCCCAAAAGGATATATTTAGAGTATAAGGTGATATGGTTTCTAAATCCATGCATACAATAGTTTTGTGACAAGTATAAGACTTAGAATTCACCCTATCTTCTCATTTTATTTAAATCGTTCATTTATGTGGTAATCACTACATCATCACAGTGTCATAAATAAATTAATTTATTTAATATCTAAAAATGATAAAAAGATAACATGATGTAAGAAATATTTTTAGCTTTATAATGAATATTTTTAGTCAAAAATATGACATGTATAACCCCATCTAAATTTTTTTTAGTAAAACAACACATGTTTGTGACATTTTAATTTTAACTTTTAATAAAAAGGTATTAATGTCATTTTCCAAGAAACGTGGCTCCATGGGGTCCCCAAGTTGACTCATGGATTTTAATGGTCGGCCATGAATCATCCAATGAGGGTAGGACATGTGTCTTGGTCATTTCATATTATTAAAACATTATTTTTACCTTAAACTACACTAATTACCTCTAATCGCGATTAAAAACTTATGAGTTACTATTCACCAAAAAAATATTTTAATCCCATTGAACCACATTTTAAATCCTAATGACAACCATGTATTTCGGATTTTTGAAATTCAAAACAAATATGTGGTAAAATTTCATTTAAATGAAAATTCAGTTTTTTAAGTACCACTTAGTGGTTTCACTATTCATCAAAAATTTATGTTTTTCAGAAAAATACCAAAAATTAACCCTAAGATATATTTGATATCCTGAATAAAAAAATGATGTCTATTTTTTAGAATTAATAAAATATAAGTTACATTAATTAATTTAATAATTAATTCCCGTTGTCAGAGCAAATAGCGGGTTTTTATGAAATAATATGTATCAAAAGATTGACACTAGTTTAAGTCCAATTTAAAAGTGAAATTAGTTCCAATGACCACTATTGGATTAAATGGTAAAAATGTATTCTAATTTAATATAAAAAAAATTCAAAATATAATCTATTCATATAAATAAATTATACTAAAAATATGATTTGAATTAAAATACAACATTTTTCATTATTCAATAAATAATGAACTTTATCAGAAAAATACCAAAAATTTACACAAAGTAAATTTTGATGTCCCGATTCTAAAGAAGAATTTTATTTTGTCAAATATAACACATAAAATTTTCAAAAAGTGGATTTAAAAGAGGTTCTCCATCAAAAAGTGGTTAATCGACCTTTTAAAGAATATTAGAATGTTTACGCTTAAAATTGGATTCATTCGCATTTTTAATCCTCTAACAATTATTGTAAAAAGTAAAAACATTTGACAAACATATATAATTATTTTGTAGTTAATTCTGTTCATTCCCGCCATTACAATGGCTAGGCGTTAACTACCATTTAAAATAATATTATTTTATTATTAGAGTGCAACGTAAGATTTCAAAGAAACTCGTTGTTGCGTATTTGGTACGCCATCAAGCATAGAATTCCCTTTAAACTAGTATTAACATTTTATTAAAAAATATTGATAAACATTAGAATGTAATATTATTTATTTACCTGGGATGTTAAATCTTCCCCCTTTTTGGGAATTGCGTCGTCACAATTTCAAAATTGGGCTTGGAAACATCACTGAAAGTCCCACATCAGATCAAGAGTCAGTAAAACTATTACTTTAAAAGAAAGGGAGAGAAGTACAAAGATCACCCGAGTTAACCCATAATAGGATTAAAAGTATGAAAATATGGATATGGAGGAGAAAACAAAGGGTCATGTTCTGATGGAGGGTGATAGTAAACATGTCAACGAGAAAGTTAACCATAAGAAAATCACAAACTTGTGATGAGTTAAATGGTATTCGATTCCTCAGTAGGAAAAGTTAACAGAAAAAATTTTGTTTTATGTTACTCTTCATTGAGGAATTTATTTTTGAACTTAACTAAATCATAATGAAACATACTAACTTGTCACGTAGACTTTAAACTTTTACTAGATTCCTTAATCAAACTCATATTTTCTCCAAAAGACGAGTATTTAGGAAGACTTGTTCGTGTTAAGAGTACTATAATCAACTTATTAAGAATCACCTAATCCACATAAGAGAACTATATATTTACCATTTATTTAGAAAAAAACCAAAACTAAAATTGTTAGTATGAGATCAGATAATCCACAAAAGTATAATCCGTTATAAAAAGAAAATCTATTCTTAATCTCCAACATTTTTCCAGAAAAAAAAACCAAATTTCAATGAAGACCATTCGATAAACAATTGTCCACAAAATTCTTCAAAGTAAACCAAACTACGATTGAAACACAAATATTTTAAGGATTTAATCACATAGTCTTCCAATGTACAAATAAACTTTTATCTCCAAATAACATCAGTTGCTCTTCAATTCTAATATTCAAAAGTAATTAACCTAATCACATATACTCCATGATAGGTTAATAATTTCCATAAATAACCAAAAATAAACTTACTCTTGATTCCTAAAATCATCTAACTAAATAGAATTTGTCAAACTAACCAGGGAATTCACGTAGTCCAGTGGTAGGCGATAAATACGAGTCACACATTGGTTATGGGTTCGATTCCCGCAGCTTTGTCCGATGCGATGGGTTGTCACATGGTCTACGTGTTGTCCTTTTTCCAAAACTATATAATTCTTAGAACATTCCCCAAAACGAGATAAAATCTTCAAAAATAATCATAACATATTTCAACCTCATGTTTTTCTCATGCCTTTCATTTTCCATCATAACATATAAAAACCCATTATTACCTCAAAAGTAAGGATCATATAAACCCTAATGGTTACCTTTACAATTATAACCTGTACTTCCACATCGATTGGTCATCTCGTACATGATGCATTACAGAACATACCAAGCTTCAAGTGGTTGATCAGGACTCCTTGATAGTTGGTTTAGAACAACCATGAGTTTCCTCATTGAATCCCCAATTTCATCCTGTCTCTTAATCAGAGAACCACCACAGTTTCCTTCAAAACTATTGTCACTTTGGTGCCTCCTAGATCCATCCATTCACTAAAAATAGAAATGTCAGTGTGAGTATATTAACAAAACCATCATGTACTAATGAGGAAGATAAAAACTAAGATATATTTAATCATTCACATTATCTAAAACTAGGAATCTTTCTAAAATCCTAACCATTATGGTAATGTCACTTATGCTTAGAGAATACCCTATCCTCTAAAGTTATCTAAACCGACCTCTGATAACAATTATAAGGCCTCGGCCTTAAACATTACTTATTATTGAATTAAATGAATAACTGACATTGAGTATCTTTTCAGGTTTAGAGTTTTAGAGAATTAGGACATAACTATTACATCTCAAAAGATTACAAAGTAGACACTTCTACTGGGTTTCCATAAATAAAAAAGAAAACTCTTAAAAGAAAAATGTCTAGTTCCATGTTTTAGATAACATGTCTTTCATTGATCGCATCCTTGACCCTATTCATATTTAAGTCCTGTGTAAAACATTTCAAAAACATGGTATGAGCATAAAAAACTCAGTAAGGGATATAAAAATATGGAAAGGAAACATGAGTACATTTATACATAAGAATAAATTAAATCATACTTTACTCATAAAACATAATCACTTTAACATACCTCATCAAATCATGAATAAAACATAGAAATCATAAGGCATAAAGGTAACATGGGTCATTCATAACATTATTATGTAGGGGGTAACCCTCTTGGTTACGTTTGGAATAGCCATCAAAGTATATCCTCTAAATCTCTTCAGAGAAAACTTAACGTTTAACTCCTTTGCGTTACCCAATGCATTGGAGAGCTATATCGGGGTCACCCGTCCTTAGTTTATCACGGAACCACCCATTTTCATAACAGTGCCCAATAACCATAACATAAATGTATCACATAAAACATCCATAAAGGAAACATAACATTTCCACATTTCAATCACAGTATAACATTTTAGGATATCGAAATAATGAATCCATTAAAAAAACCATTTTCAAAACCATTTAAATCATTTAATAAATAGATTTTTGAATCAAAGTGTCCCATACCACCTTGAAGTTTTAATAATTTTAAACAATTAATATTCATATAAATAAATCCTTAAAACCATTTTTAAATCATTGATATTAATAAGAAGAAATCATTAAAACATTTAAAGCGATATTTTGGTTAAAGGGTTTTTACCAAAATTAGAGACACTCGAATACAATAATTGAGGAATAACATTTAATAATAAATTTATTATATCATGAGAAAAATTGTATTCATGATACAATATTCCAAAGGATATCATATACACCATATAAGAGTGAATTGTTTCATAAAAACAATGAAGCCTCAATAGAAATGTAAAATGTGATGAAATCCCATATAAAGAAGGTATCCTTAAATTAAGGATAAATCAATCTCAAAATTATGTGTGACAAAATTAAATACACCCAATATAAGTGTATATTAAGTTAAATACAATAAAAGGTCCTTAACACATATTCAAAGGATGACATATTCAATAACTACATGTTGAACCGAAAGAAATCGAAATCGGGTTAAAAAGTTCCCTTGGTAAAATTTGACAGCCTAACGGCGTCACTTCCAAATTCAGAAAATGAGTTGATGATAGATAAAAAGGGTATATTATCACTTGAACATAAAATTTAAATCAATAAGGATATATAAGAACATATCCCAACATAATAGTATGTGAATTAAAAGACATAACAAAAGAAGTCTTTAAAAAATAGGAGGGTGAAAGGTTCCCTTACCGACTTGGGTAACTTTCGAAACGTACATCCCATTGAATAAGGGTCATACAAAGAAAATTTAAACACCCATAAATGAAATTATATTAAATAATTAGTATAATAATGGGCAGTACATACAACACTCAATGGAAATGGTGGCAAATGTAGCATAAATATCACGGGAATAAAAGTGAGATGAAAAATCCTTTACGAAAACTCGGCATCCTAACGGTGCCACTTAAAACGTCCAAAAATGGATTGATGAGATCAAATAGGGTATCTCATAATATTAAAATAAAATTTACAACAATAGGAATATAAAAGAGCATCCCCCAACATAACAAAGAGGTTCTTAAAAGAAGTGACATAAAGGAGAGTACTTAAAAACAAAGAGAGGGGTAAGATCACTTACCTCGTGTCTGACACGACTCGATCATTCTTTAATCTCATGAATAATAAAATATGGTCAATTTATAACTTATTAAGGACCCCCTTTAAATATTATTATTCAGTTAAATTCACAAATTATAATGTTATAATAATTGGTTAATAAAGTGAGTACATATTAGACGTTTTTGTCGATGTTCGGTACATGAGTAAAAATTGAACTTGTTGGAAAAGAATTTTCCATGTAGTTATAGGTACATCATATCCAGAATATTATTGATGTTTTAAATATCATATATATCCATTATATATTCATTTTATACTATTCCATTGCATTTGGAGATAAAAAAATTAAAAGCACCGTTCATGGAGACAGTAGGCCGTACGTACACATTAACGCTACTTTCATTTTTTGTCATATTAATGGAATTAAAACAAAATGAGAGAGATATATATATATTATAATTACAGAATGACATCCATAATTTAGATGTAATATATTACATATATATCCATTATATATATGTACTTATAATAGTACATAACATTTGGAGATAAAAAATGAAATGTACCGTTCAGGGAGACGGTAAGTCGTACGTAAGCATGAACGCTACTTTCATTTCTTTTTTTTGTATTCAATGGACTAAAATAATAATTATATAAAGGTATATTATAATTCTAGTATTATATCATATGTAATACCATTAATTCCATCCTTTATACGTCCCACATATGGCATTAACGAATCAAATCACTTTGAGGGGACGGTAGTCCACACTTCCTAAAATGAAGATATCGCGTTTACCCATAATGGAAACCATAAAGGTATTCCGTAAATGAAAAATACAGAATCTTAAGGAAAAAAATAAACATATTATATATCATATATAAATATAGTGACATTTTAATTGCCACCTTTGAAGTTGTTAAAATAATATTGAACAATCATCGTTTCGTGAGGCAGTAATTCGCCATCCACAGAAACAGTATGTTCTTTAACCATTAGATGGAGGTGTGTGAATGTGTAGCTCAAATCCTTAATATAAAAACATCCGAGTATATTTAAGATACTGGTTATGTTACAAATAAAAATTAACAAAAATAGTTTAGGTGTTTGGAGAAGAAAAATAAAACAAAAGAACACAAGGGAAGACATTACCTTTAAATCGGGTAACTCTATTTTATTTGAGCTCAAAGGCTTCCTTGGAAAAAATTCTTCCCAAAGTGAGGCTTAAATGATGAAGATAGGGATGTGGAGAGATGAAATGGTCAGGGTTTGGCCAAGCAAAAGGCTTGAGTGGTGTGTGTAAGGTGGTAGATGTGGGGGCCTTTTATAAGAGTAAAGGAGGGGCACTCTTGGAATGTTATAAAATATTACTTTATTATAAAATGATTTTCGGATTTAAAAGGTCCCAAAATGATATATTTAGAGTATAAGGTGATAAGGTTTTTAAATCCACCCATAAAATAGGTATTTGACATGTTGAAGACTTATATTTCACCCTATCTTCTGATTTTATTTAAATTGTTCATTTATGAGGTAATCACTGCATCATCACGGTGTCATAAATAAATTAATTAATTTATTATCTAAAAATTATAAAAAAAATATCATGATGTAGGAAATATTTTTATCTTTCTAATTAATATTTATAGGAAAAAATATGACTTGTATAACGCCATATAAATATTTTTAGTAAAACAACACATGTTTGTGACATTTTAATTTTAACTTTAAATAAAAAGGTATTAATGTCATTTTCCAAGAAAAGAGGATCCATGGGGTCCCCAAGTTGACCCATAGACTTTCTTGGTCGGCCATGACTCATCAAAAGAGGGTAGGACATGTGTATATGTCATTTCATATTATTAAAACATTATTTTTACCTTAAACTACACTAATTACCTGTAATCACGATTAAAAACTTAAGAGTTACTATTCACAAAAAAATTATTTTAATCCCATTGAACCACATTTTACATAATAATGACAACCATGTATGTAAAATTTTTGAAATTCAAAACATAGAGGTGGTAAAATTTCATTTAAATGAAAAATCACTATTTAAGTACCACTTAGTGATTTCACGATTTATAAAAAATTGATGTTTTTCATAAAAATACCAAAAATTCACCCTAAGCTATATTTGATATCCCAAATTCAGAAATGATGTCTATTTTAAAAAAATCATAACATATAATTTACATTAATTTATTTAATAATTAATTCCCACTGTCAGAGCAAATAGGGTGTTTTTATGAAATAATAAGTATCAAAAGAATGACACTAGTTTAAGTCCAATTTCAAAGTGAAATTAATTCCAATGACCACTATTGGATTAAATGGTAAAAATATATTCTATTTTCACTCTAAAACAATTCAAAATATAATCAAATAATATAAATATATTAGATTAAAAAGAGTTTTTGAAATAAAATACAACATTTTTCACTATTCATTAAAAAATGAACTTTATCGGAAAAATACCAAAAATTTACACAAAGTAAATTTTGATGTCCTGATTCTAACGAAGAATTTTATTTTTCCAAAATATAACACATAAAATTGTTAAAAAGTGGATTTAAAAGAGGTTCTCCCCCAAAAGGCGATTAATCGACCTTTTAATGAATGTAAGAATGTTTACACTTAAAATTGGATTCATTCGCATTTTTAATCCTCTAACATTTCTTATAAAAAGTGAAAATATTTTACAAACATATATAATCATTTTTTAGTTAGTTTTATTCATTCCCTCTGTTACAACGGCTAGGCGTTAACTACCATTTAAAATAATATTACTTTATTATTAGAGTGTAATGTAAGATTTCAAAGAAACTCGTTGTTGTGTATTTGTTACGCCATCGAGAATAGAATTCCCTTTAAAGTAGTATTAACTATAACGACCCATACATTACATACATTGTTATTACTTCAGAATTGAAGCACACTTATTACAACATATAACAAAACCAATAATGAAGCGTATAGGTATAGTGTCTTTAGAAACTGGGAAACATAAACAACTGGTTCATAAAGAATCTACTTTGCCTACCATTTATTTCATCATATCTAGAGTCCATTTTTGGCATATTATACTTAACAACCTTCTTCCTGACCTGGGGAAATAAAACATACAAAAGGGTGAGCTCAGATGCTCATAAGGTTAAACAAAAGAAATATCAATCACATCATATACATAAGCACATAACTTTTGGAAATCTTAACCTGCAAAAGAGATCATAATTTCATAACATGGGATAAATCATAGTAGTGAAATGTGATCCCAATAATCATATATTAAAACCTGAAACTTTGTGGAATACACACATAATCATAGAGAATCATTTCTTATTAGTCAAGACTCATTGCCAAGACTATCTTAGTGGACAAAGTCCATTTGTGAACCGAGTTCACTCCTCGTTTCATTCCTGTTTCACTGAACCGATATAAGCTACCATTACAGCCATGTATATCTCATGATATATAAAATCTTTACCCAATGCATTGGAGGGAGATATAGGTCCCACCCATATCATAATGATTCCACTCTTATGTGTTCCACAAAATCATAAATCATACATCATTTCATAACCCATGTAGTAAAAATGGGATTCTTAAACAACATGACATCATAAAACAATTCATATAAGATAAAGGAATTCATAAAAATATTTCCATCACAACATAATCAAATCCATGTAATAATTGGGATAGAAACAGAACCCTATGTTATCTTAGATTGAAAATAATTTTGATAATACACTTGAACTCCATTCTTGAGGAAAATATCATTTCTAATTCAAAAACACTTTTCCTTTATTAACATGTCATACAATTATAATCTAAGAGAAGTTGATTAAAAATAAACATGAAAACTTTTAAAGGAATATTTTTGGAAATAATGTTTTAAAAATCCATTCATGCCGTATAAGTTGAAAAAACATTCTTTTCGTACTTTTGTCGGAAATGTCAAAAAGTAACTCATATGAAAAAATGACAAAAGATTAATTTCATATCATTTACTAAAAATTTACCAAAGGGTAAAATTGGATATAAACTATTGTAGGTGGATGGAAATAATATTACACATTGAGGAAACATGGATGTGGATGATAAAATACACCCCAGTAAATACCAAAGTATAAACAATCTCGGATAAAAATGAGATTGTGATATTTCCCTTACCTTAGGTCCATTTTGCTTCGTAAGTGTCTGAACCTCATGTATAATGATTTAAATAATGTTATTGACATATTCCAGAATCATACTTATTTTTATGATATCATATATGGTCATATTCTTAGCTTCTTAGTAGTAATATTTCATTGATACTTGTTATTCGGGTGTTTATAACTTTTTGTTCTTATGCGTGTTTTGTAAAATAAATTCATATTATTCTCTTTAGGATATATATACCTCATTTACAGAATTTTATTAGTGTAATATATATCATATTCATTCATTTAATTCATTTATATAATCATTATTAAATGAAGATCATGTAGAACGAGTGGCATCACATCGTGGAGACGATATTCTGTACGTACGCACGAGCGATGATATCGTTCCTATGATCGTGTAATTGTATTGGAGTGTATGTATACTATTTCAGAATCAGTATCACTTTATAATAGTCATATATAGTCATTATTTACACCAATATACCCATCGAAGTAAGGTGGTGGTGGAAAATAGATTACACCACGGTGTGGAGACGGTATTCCGTACGTACGCACGCGCGTTGATTTCTTTTTCCGTAGGATGGATAGATGGTGAAATAGGGTTGTTTCATAATTATAATAACATATAAATATATGAGTGATACTTATGTTATTACTTCATAATGAAACAACTAAAGAAGAAGAAGTGGAAGAAGAAATAAAGATGAAAGAATCGGTAAACGACATTACCTCTTCTTTGAAGTGCTTCTTTGAGACCTTATTTTAGGGCACTAAAATTGGTCATTGAAGAAGACCAGGACCTCTAGGATGTCTCTAGGGAAGTGGATAGGTGTAATTTATAGGGGTTTGCCGAGCATGAATGCTCAAAGTGGTGTGAGGAAGAGGGGGAGGTGGTGCCCTTTTATAAGGGAGGAGAGGGGCTTCTTTGGGAAAACTAAAAATATTATTTTATTATAATGTCAAGTTAGGTTTTAAATAGATCAAAATTTATATATTTAGAAGCTAAGGTGGTGAGGGGTCGAAATAATCTCCTAAAATAGAATTTAGACAAGTTTAGGTTCCTATTTTAACCTTATCATTTAGATTTAACATTAAGTTAAATAATTTTAATTTTACCGTGTCTTCTTGTGTTCTTATACTATAAGGTTAATAAAATTACTATAAGTAGACAAACGAACCCCAAGTTGTTTATTATTAATATATATAACCTTATATATGTCATTTGGCCGAACCATAGTTTTTTAGGAATAAAATAACAATTACTAATATAATATTTGTTTTAAAAGCTATTTTATGTCAATTTTGACACTATTTAGTAATTGATTTTTGTGAAAATCATAACAGAAAGATTAGTTCCAGAAAAGTTAATTAAATCAATAATAACATGTCATATTAACCTATAAAATTAGTGTAATTCATAAAAAGTCTCAAATTACATTTATTTTGGTGTTTATAACATCAATTATGTCAATATTTCATTAATAAGATAATTACTGCATCATCTTTGTGTCATAAATAAATTAAATTATTTAATTTCTAAAAATTAAAAAAATATAATTATGTAGGAAATCTTTTTAGCTTTATAATGAATATATATCGTCGAATTTATCTTATGTATAAACTTATATTAAAAATTATTTACTTATTAAACTTTGATTTTAACTATTTTAACCCTTCTTTAAATAAATTAATAATAAATGTCCTAATATAATCCAAGTGGTCCTAAATGGTCATATTTTATTCCTAAGTTTGTTTTTTGTCGAATTACACTTATCCAATAGAATTAGGACATGTGTTAGGGTAATAATAATATCACTTTTACCCTTAATTACCCAATTTACTTTTAACCGTGGTAAATAAAAGTAAAAAGTTACTATTCACCAAAAATTATTTTCATCTCATTGAACCACATTTTATTTACTGACATCAACCGTGTCTCTCGGATTTTTTTAAATTCCACGAATAGAATCTGTAAAATTATGTTTTATGAAAAATTTAGTTTTTTAACTACAACTTAGTGGTTTCACTATTCATCAAAAATTGAAAGTTTTCAGAAAAATACCAAAATTTCACCCTAGGCTAATTTCAATATTCCGAATCCAAAAATGAAGTCCATTTTGAAAAATAAAATTTATAAAATTTCAAAATGTGGTTATTACTATTCATAACGGCTATTTTTAACAATATTTTAATAGCATATCATTGTTTAGTGAAACTCGGTATTGCCTACGACGCAAGCTATCGAGGAAGGTCGCGATTTCGTGTAAAGGAAGCCAAGAAAGTGTTGTGTGTAGAAAAAGAATACTTTGATGATTTTTATAACATAAATGTCTCGGGTGTTACATTCTACCCCCCTTAAAATGAATTTCTCCCTTGAAATTCGTCACTTTGTAACAAACAGATGAGGATACCTCTCCCTCATCATATCCTCATGCTCCCATGTAGATTATTATAATTGGTGGTTCCTCTATAAAACATTCACCAATCGAGTGGTCTTGTTTCGTAGGACTTTTTCGCTACGATCCAAAATCTCTATCAGGTGTTCTTCATAAGAAAGATCCTGCTCTAGCGGTACAACTTCTGAGCTAAGTACATGTGAAGGATCTGGTATGCACATTCTCAGGAGAGATACATGGAACACATCATGACCTTGAGAGAGATTTGGTGGAAGCGTCAATCGGTAAGCTACCTTTCCAACACGATCCAGTATTTCGAAAGGACCGATATATCTAGGGCTCATCTTCCCCTTCTTTCCAAATCTCATGTCCCTATTCCAGGGAGATATTCGTAAGAACACATTATCACCCACTTCAAACTCTAGGTCTTTTCTTCGGTTGTCGGGACAACTTTTCTGTCGACTCTGAGCTGCTCTTATGTGTTGTTGAATAGATCTGATCTTTTCTGCCATTTCATCAACGAGATCGGGTCCTAATAGCTTTCTTTCCCCAACTTCATCCCAGCAAGTTGGAGTCCTGCATTTCTTTCCATAGAGAGCTTCATAAGGAGCCATCTGAATACTGGAGTGAAAGCTATTATTATAATAAAATTCCACCAAAGGTAGGTGTTGATCCCAACCACCTTTGAAATCCATAGAGCAAGCTCTCAACATATCTTCTAGAGTTTGAATTGTTCTCTCAGACTGACCGTCTGTCTGAGGATGATAAGTAGTGCTGAAACTCAACTCTATATCCAGAGTATGCTGAAGACTTCGCCAGAACATTGAGGTAAATCTCAGATGTCGATCTGATATAATAGAAAGTGTTACTCCATGCAATATTACCACTTCCTTTACATATATCATGGCAATCTGATCTAGAGAGAAATCCTCTCTAATAGCAATGAAGTGTGCAGACTTTGTAAGATGATAAACTATGACCCAGATAGCATTATTTCCTTTGAATGTTTTAGGAAGTCCTTTGACAATGTCAATAGTGATGTTTTCCCATTTCCATTCGGGTATAGGTAATGGTTGTAACATCCCCATAGACTTCTATCTCTCAGCATTAACTTGTTGACAAACCAAGCATCGAGAGACATATTCAGCAACATCTCATTTCATTCCATCCCACCAGAAGTACTCTTTTAGGTCCCTATACATCTTTGTGCTTCCAGGATGAATAGAGAATGAATAACTATGATACTCATCAAGAAGATCCTTATTTAATTCAGGGATGGGATGAACACAAACCCGATTTATGAACTTTGTTATCCCATCACAATCAAGGTTGAATTCAGGAACATTTCTCACCTTCTTTTGTAACTCGACATCATCTTTCTGTGCCTCTTTAATCATCACATGTATAGATGGTTGAACATTCATTTGAGAAAGATACGGTTTTTCACCTTCCATTATAATTCCAAGATCCATCCTTTGTAAATCCATAAATATTGGATCTTTTGTGATCCTCATCATGGATAAACGGGCATGGTCTTGTCGACTTAATTCATCTTCCAACTTGTTTGCTTTCCCAGGGTGGTAATGGATTGAGAATTCATAATCCTTAATCAGCTCCAACCATCTTATTTGATGCATATTCAGCTCCTTTTGTGTGAAAATATACTTTAAACTTTTATGATCAGTATAAATGACACACCTTTATCCATAAAGATAATGCCTCCAAATCATTAATGCAGAGATTACCACAGCTAACTCCAAATCATGTGTAGGGTAATTTTGCTCATGGATTTTCAACTGTCGTCAGGCATAAGCTATCACCATATCATTTTGCATAAGAACACACCCCAATCCCTTCTTTGATGCATCACTATAGATCACAAACCATTCTCCACTACAAGGCAGTGTGAGAACAGGTGCACTGGATAACCTTCTTTTCAACTCCTTGAAATTCTCTTCACATTCCTCCATCCAAACAATCTTAAATCCTTTTCGAGTCAACTTGGTGAGTGGATTATATAATCGTGAAAAATCGATCACAAAAAGTTGATAATATCCAGCCAAACCAAGGAAACTTCGGATCTCAGTTACTGTTGTTGGTCTCGACCATCTTTCGATAACCTCTGTTTTTTGCTGGATCCACATATATCCCTCTTTTGAGATTATGTGACCCAAAAATGAAACTTTTTGAAGCCAAAATTCACACTTGGTAAATTTGGCATAAAGCTTCTCCTTTCTGAGGGTCTTCAATATAATTCTCAAGTGATCTTCATGTTCTTCCTTGTTCTTTGAATAGACAATAATATCGTCTATAGAGACTACCACAAACTGATCAAGATAGTCTCTAAAGACTCTATTAATTAGATCCATGAAGATAGTAGGGGCATTAGTAAGACCAAATGTCATCACTATAAATTCATAGTGTCCATACCTTGTACGGAAAGCCATCTTTGGTATATCCTCCCTTTTGACCCTTAATTGATGATACCCTGAACGAAGATCAATCTTGGAAAATTATTGAGCTCCACATAGTTGGTCAAATAGGTCATCAGTGCGCGGGAGAGGATATTTGTTCTTGATAGTGATCTTGTTAAGTTTTTGATAATCAATGTAGAGTCTCATTGATCCATATTTCTTCTTAACAAAAAGAACAGGTTCTCCCCAAGGTGATGCACTAGGGCGTATGAAACCCTTATCAAGATTCTCTTGGATTTGCTTCTTCAGTTCCTGCAACTCAATTGGGGCCATTATATAAGGTGTCTTTGAAATAGGCAAGGCACCCGGTAAGAGTTCTATTGAAAACTCAACTTCACAATTTGGTGGAAGACCCGGTAATTCCTCCGGAAAGACATCATCAAACTTTCGTAGAATGGGCATATTTTTAATCGTGAGTTTCTCACCAACCATTTGAGATAAATAACATTCATATAGTGGAATCAATACCCATAAAATTGAAGAAATTTCCACTGGAAGGTTATGTTCATCCTTGCATAGATAGACGATCATAGATTGATCTAGAATGTGAAATGTGACTTCCCTTCTTTGGCAATTGATATGAGCTTCATGTAGAGAAATCCAATCCATGACAAGAATCACATCAAATTCCACTATAGGAAGGATCACAAGATTTGCAGGAAGCACATTCCCACAAACTTCAATCAGAGAAGAATTATAATCTTTTGATGAGACTGTTGTGTCATTAGGTGTTGTCACATATAACTCAACATATAATTTTTGAGGTAATACGGTGATACCCTTAGAAAATTCTTCAGAAATAAAGGATTGGGTGGATCCAGAATCAAATAAAACATTTCCTACTTTAGAGTGTATGGTAAGTGTACCTTTCACCACATCGTTATCGTACTCCACATCAATGATAGAAGTTGCATGTGACTTTACTTTGTCTTTAGCCTTAAGAGTTTGTTGACATCGACCATCATCATCAACCCTTGGATTAGGGCATTTATTGGCATAATGTCCCATCTCCTTGCACTTGAAACCTTGAAGTGTAGTAGGTTCATTCTATGTAACTTTTCATTTGATTGCATCATTAGACATCTTCTTCCCTTCATCGCGGCATTCAAATGCCCGATGACCTTCCTTTCCACATTTGAAACATTTACTTGTCCCTTTAAGACAACTCCCTCCATGTTTCTTTCCACACTTTTAGCATAAGGGAAAGCTCATATTTTTTTCAGTGTGCTCTTTAGATTTTCCTTTGAATTCCATTTTCCTCTTCTTATCAAACCCATATGACTGATGGGTTACTCCAATCTCCATCTCAACTTTGAGAGCACATCGAACGATTTCCTCGTAGCTATTGAAGTCTCTTATGGCTAATGCCCTTCGAAGACTTGGTTTTAAGCCACTAAATAATCGATCGACATTACTCTCAGGTTGGATAATAATAATAGAAGCGTACCTTCCAAGTCATGTAAAATTTGCTTCATAGGTACCAACAGATTCATCATACTTTTGCTTCAGTTCAAGAAACTCATTCTCCATCATTTTTCAGAGAATACAAGGGAAGTACTTATTGAAAAATAAGTTCTTGAACTAGTCCCATTCCACAGACTCAATTTCATCCCTTTGCCTCGTATTCTTAATAAGATTCCACCATTGACCAGCATCACCTTCCAAACGATACACTGCCAAGAAGACTTTATCATGCTCAGAACATTGAAGAACTGGAAATATATTTTTAGTAGTACTAATCCATTGTTCAGCAACTAATGGACCAGTAGACCCGCTGAAAGAAGGTGGACGCTGTCTCATGAAGGATTCAATAGAATGTTGCTCCTTCCTTTGCTCGTTTGTAATTCCTGCATGATTCATAGTTTGAGAAAGTTGTGTGAGCATGGCTACAAGATTTTTCATTCCATCTCCCATAATTTTTGGTTGCTCAGGGGGACAGTCATTGCATTGCTCGTCGCATTCCGCATTAACACGATTCTTTCGGGTTCCAGCCATTCACTAAAACCAAGAAGGATAGTGTGAGAAACACTAATTATAATAGGAAAACCACTTAAGCAATAATAAGATTTCACACTTAAGGTCTTATCCAAGGTTATTCATGGCCATATCTAAAACACTATGATTGTGTTCTATGCTTAGACTTATCCTTAGGGTTCTTACTAAGGCATCCACATCCTAGTTTCCAAAGGTTGACTATGCCTTTCCTCTGATACCAACTATAACGACCCATACATTACATACATTGTTATTACATTAGAATTGAAGCACACTTATTACAACATATAACAAAACCAAGAAAGGACCGTATAGGTATAGTGTCTTTAGAAACTGGGAAACATAAACAACATGGTCATAAAGTATCTACTTTTCCTCCCATTTATTTCATCATATCTAGAGTCCCTTTTTGGCATATTCTACTTAACAACCTTCTTCCTGGCCTGGGGAAATAAAACATAGAAAAGGGTGAGCTCAAATGCTCAGTAATGGTAAACAAAAGAAATATCTATCACATCATATACATAAGCACATAACTTTTGGAAATCTTAACCTGCAAAAGATATAATAATTTCATAACATGGGAGAAATCATAGTAGTGCAATGTGATCCCAATAATCATAACATAAAACATGAAACTTTGTGGCATACACACATAATCATAGAGAATCATTTCTTATTAGTCAAGACTCATTACCAAGACTATCTTAGTGGACAAAGTCCATTTCTAAACCGAGTTCACTCCTCGTTTCAGTCCTGTATCACTGAACCGGTATAACCTACTATTCCAACCATGTCTATCTCATGAGATATAAAATCATTACCCAATGCATTGGAGTGAGATATAGGACCCAACCATCTCATAATGATACCATTCTTATGTGTGCCACAAAATAATAAATCATACATCATTGCATAACCCATGTAGTAAAAATGGGATTCTTAAACAACATGACATCATAAAACAATTCATATAAGATAAAGGAATTCATAAAAATATTTCCATCACAACATAATCAAATCCATGTAATAATAGGGATAGAAACATAACCCTATATTATCTTAGATGGAAAATAATTTTGATAAAACACTTGAACTCCATTCTTGAGGAAAATATCTTTTCTACTTTAAAAACACTTTTCCTTTATTAACATGTCATACAATTCTAAACTATGAAAAGTTGATTAAAAATAAACATGAAAAAATGTAAAGGTTGCTTCTTGGAAATAATGTTTTAAAAATCCATTCATGTCGTATAAGTTAAAAAAAACATTCTCTTCATACTTTTGTCGGAAAAGTCAAAAAGTACCTCGTATGAAAAAACGACAAAAGATTCCTTTCAAATCTTTTACTAAAAACTTACCGAAGGGTAAAATTGGATATAAACTATTGTAGGTGGATGGAAATAATATTACATATTGAGGAAACATGGATGTGGATGATAAAATACACCCTAGTAAATACCAAAGTATAAACAATCTCAGATAAAAATGAGATTGTGATATTTCCCTTACCTTAGGTCCGTTTTGCTTCATAAGTGTCCGAACCTCCTGTATAATGATTTAAATGATGTTATTCACTTATTCCAGACTCATACTTATTTTTATGATATCATATATTTTCATATTCTTAGCTTCTCAGTAGTAATATTTCATTGCTACTTGTTATTCAGGTGTTTATAACTTTTTGTTCTTATGTGTGTTTTGTTGAATAAATTCTTATTATTATATTTAGGTTATAAGTACCTTATTTAAAAAATGGTATTAGTGTAATATATATCATATTCATTAATTCAATTCATTTATATAATCTTTATGAAATGAAGATCATGTAGAACGAGTCGTATCACATCGCGGAGACGGTATTCCGTATGTACGCACGAGTGATGATATCGTTCCTATGATCGTGAAATTGTATTGGAGTGTATGTATAACATTTAAGAATCAGTATCACTTTATAATAGTCATATATAGTCATTATTTACACCATTATACCCATCCATGTAAGGTGGTAGTGGAAAATAGATTACACCACAGCGTGGAGACGGTATTCTGTACGTACGCACACACGGTGATTTCTTTTTACGTAGGATGGATAGATGGTGAAATAGGGTTGTTTCATACTTATAATAACATATCAGTATATGAGTGATACTGATGTTATTACTTCATAATGAAACAACTAACGAAGAAGAAGTGGAAGAAAAAATAAAGATGAAAGAATCGGTAATGGACATTACCTCTTCTTTGATGTGCTTCTTTGAGACATTTTTTAGGGCACTAAAATTGGTCTTTGAAGAAGGCCAGGACAACTACTATGTCTCTAGGGAAGTGGAGAGGAGGAATTGGCATGGGTTGGCCGAGCATGAAGTCTCAATGTCTTGTGAGGAAGAGGGGGAGGAGGTGCCCTTTTATAAGGAAGGAGAGGCGCTTCTTTGGGAAAACTAAAAATATTATTTTATTATAAATTCAAGTTCAGTTTTAAATAGCTCCAAATTTATATATTTATAAGATAAGGTGGGAATGGGTCGACATCCTCTCATCCAATAGAATTTATAAAAGTTTATGTTCCTATTTTAACCTTATCATTTAGATTTAACATTAAGTTAAATAATTTTACTTTTACCGTGTCTTCTTGTGTTCTTATACTATAAGGTTAATAAACATACTATAAGCAGCCAAACTAACCCCAAGTTGTTTATTATTAATATATATAACCTTATATAAGTCATTTGGCCGAACCTTAGATTTTTATGAAAAAAATAACAATTACTAATATAATATTTGTTTTAAAAACTATTTTATGTCAATTTTGACACTATTTAGTAATTGATTTTTGTGAAAATCATAACAGAATGATTAGTTCGAAAAAAGATAATTAAATCAATACTAACACGTCATATTAACCTAGAAAATTAGTGGAATTTATAGAAAGTCTCAAATTACATTTATTTTTGTGTTTATAACATCAATTATGTCAATATTTCATTAATAAGATAATTACTGCATCATCTTTGTGTCATAAATAAATTAAATTATTTAATGTCTAAAAATTAAAAAAATATCATTATGTATGAAATCGTTTTAGCTTTCTAATGAATATTTATAGTCGAATTTATCTTATGTATAACCTTATATTAAAAATTATTTACATATTAAACTTTGATTTTAACTATTTTAACCCTTCTTTAAATAAATTAATAATAAATGTCCTAATCTAATCCAAGTGGGACTAAATGGTCATATTGTATTCATAAGTTTGTTATTGGTCGAATTACACTTATCCAATAGAATTAGGACATTTGTTAGGGGAATAATAATATCATTTTTACCCTTCATTACCCTATTTACGTTTAACTGTGGTAAATAAAAGTAAAAAGTTACTATTCACCAAATATTATTTTCATCTCATTGAACCACATTTTACGTAATGACATCAACCGTGTCTCTTGGATTTTTGAAATTTCACTCACAGAAGCAGTAAAATTATGTTTTATGAAAAATTCAGTTTTTTAACTACCACTTTGTGGTTTCACTATTCATCAAAAATTGAAAGTTTTTAGAAAAATACCAAAATTTCACCATAGGCTAATTTTGATATTCCGAATCCAAAAATGAAGTCCATTTTGAAAAATAAAATTTATAAAATTTCAAAAAGTGGTTATTACTATTCAGAACTACTAGTTCTAATAATATTTTAATAGCATATCATTGTTTAGTGAAACTCGGTATTGCGTACGACGCAAGCTATCAAGGATGGTAGCGATTTCATGTAAAGCAAGCCAAGCAAGTGTTGTGTGTAGAAAAATATTTCTTTGATGATTTATATAACATAAAAGTCTCGGGTGTAACATTAACATTTTATTCAAAAATATTGATAAACATTAGAATGTAATATTATTTATTTACATGGGATGTTACAGTGATGATTGTAAATAACTTATAATATTGTAATTTATTATTCAATGTTTATAATCTATGTTTATGTTTCTGGATTTTGTGTATAGGATAACGAGTGATGCCGATTAGTAAGATAGAGGGAATCAAGGGTATTGGGAGATAAATCCAATATCAATCATCATATTAAGGACATACAAGGTATTGGAAGATAAAAAATATAGAATTCATCATATCTATGTATTTAAATGTAATTGAATACATACCCTATATCAAGTATAAAAAATAATGATATATTATGTAAAGATATGTAATGTAATGACCAGCCAATTCCCATTGTCTTGAGAGCTAAATGAGTCATTACTAGGACTTAAGAAACACCCCAAGGCACCAAAGGCTGGCAATAAATGCCGAATGGTTTCAAGTACAAGTGGGGGATGATTAAACCTTTGAGAAATAACCCAGTAAACCAACTAACCATACCCAAAAATTCACTATATGATGCATGAACAACTGAAAGAGAACTAAACAAACTTCATTTATGTCAAACCACATCAGAGTACCCAACAGGTGAAGACCAACCCAAGTATCAAAATGCACAATAGATCAACTACTCAAGACACTGAAAAGACACTAAGACTTTGTACTCCATAAGCTTCAAGCTCCACATCATCTCCCAAGCATCACCATGAGCCACCACCAATGAGATGCTTTACCTTTACCTATGTCCCAGAACACAATATCTCCAAAAGCACCAAAGTTCCAAAGCAGGGGTGAGTATAAAACATAGTAGGCTTACCCCAATAACTTACCTACTCATGCCACTAGTATATAAGAGTTATAAACAATTATATAAAAAAAATTATATAAACAATTATCTCAAAAGCAGTTTAAAATTAAATATAAACATGTTTCCAAACCATTCGTAACCAATATCATCAAAGAGATATTGAAACCAATTTTCCAACTAATTATATTTCCATATAAATAACCGATCAAGATTTAGAACCATTTCACAAAATCCATTTTTTGCATACCCAACCATTCCAAAACCCATGGAAACAACCATGCATTCTACGTTATGACAGTTCCATACTCATGAGCGGATTCTCATCGATCTACCAAGTCATCACAAGGTAATTGTTTCCCATGTTCCATTATCCCTTTATCACTGAGCACATGTTCATATTTCAACCAAGCCCTGTATTTACCATGTGCCATTAACCTGTTGGAACCAAGCACAAGGTCATATTTCACCCAAGCCCCATACATTCAATATGAACACACACCTTCCCCACCAATCATGCCACCAAAACAACCTTTCAATAAAAAAACTCATTTTTATTGAAATCCATTTCCACCAAAATCATTTCCATGCCAAACCATTTCAATTCCAAACCATTTCAATAAAACTCCCTTTTTTATTGAAAACCAAATCCATCAAAGCCATTTCAATCTCAAACCATTTCACTAAAACACTCTTTTTTACTGAAAACCCATTTTTCATCAAACCATTTACAATTTTAGAAATCATAATTTAAAATCAAAATTTTAAATTCAAGAAGTTAAATCAGTTTTCACAACAATTCACCAAGATTTAACAATTATATAAAAACCATAAATCATCAATAAGGTATATTTATTCCATGCTTTTAACAATAAAATACATTAAAATAAACCAATTTGAAACTAATCCAATCAATTATAACAAGAGGAGTCAAGCGTGAAGCCACCTAACTCAAAGGTTTTGATGAAAACCCTAACAAACAGAGAACACACAAGAAAACTGGGTCGATTCTCTTAGAATATTTCTTAAATATCTTCTCCTTAGACAATCAAGAACAAATCTCATCATATTTGGCATCCACACACTTAGAGATACCCATAATGGGTGATGATATAAGAAACCGAGAGAAGTAGAGAAGTAAATCTAAGTAGATCTAAGAAACCAAACAAGAACGATCACATACCTCAAGAATCCAGCTTCTATTTGCCAAGGGAAGCCTTCAGATCACCTTCAGAATGATTGGAGAACCCTCCTAGACAATAGTTGAACCATAATCCCAAGTTAGGGCAACATAGGTGAAAAAACGAGCTACATAGAAGCAAAAACGCACGAGATCCACCATTATGGGATCTCATTTAAGTGTCTGCATGGTTAGTTCGCATGGTTTGACAAACCGTGCGCTAACCGTGTGTTAGCTACTGCCTCGACCTACCTTCTCGCATGGTTTGGACTCACGGTTAGACAAATTATGCACTGCCTGTGTGGAAGCCACTGCCTCCAAGTCCCACTGTGCACGGTTTGGCCGCACAGTTTAGAAAAATAGTGCGCCACCCAGGTGACTTCCTCTTTTTCCACAAAACACATTCTGAGTTCTCCCGACTATCCTATTCGACACGCTTAACATTAAATCCACGAAAAGCATCAAGTAAGGGTTACATCACAGAAATCGGGGTACTAAATTCTCCCCACTATTGGTCTTTCCGTCCTCGGAAAGTGGATAACTGGCACCCAACTGAAAGAGTCACTGCCATTGCACTTTCATTTCATTTTCACGTTCCCAGGTCTCTTCTGGAATCTGGCCATGATGCCATAAAACCCTCAATAGACCGATACTTTTTCCATGCAAGAATTTCTCTTGCCTATCCACAAGCCATACCGGGTTATGTATCAATGAAGCTTCCGGATCTTGGTCAACGTGATCCCATCTGATTAAATGGTCAGGATTAGGCTGATACTTTTTCAATTGAGATACATGGAACACATTATGAACCGAACTAAACCATGGTGGTAATGTAAACAGATATTCCACCTCTCCAACCCATTCTTGTATCTCAAATGGGCCAATGTATCTAGGAGATAACGTGCCCACATCCTGAAATGACGATGTCCAATCCTTAGAGAGATCCTCAAAAAGAAATGATCACCCACAATGAACCATAACGGTCTTCGACGGTGATCTACATAAGCTTTCTGATGACTCTGAGCCATCACCATATTCTTTATAATCAGCTGAATTGTCTCCACTGTTTCTTGGACAAGGCTCAGCCCAACTAGTGAAGTTTCACCAGTTTCCACCCACCATAGTGGAGAACAACAAGGACACCCATACAATGCTTCAAACCGAGCCATGCATATCGTGGATTAATAGATATTATTGTATGAGAACTACACTAAGGGTATATGATCATCCCATGAACCACCAAAATCCATTACCGAAGACCGCAACATTTCTTCCAATGTTTGTATCATCCACTTGGATTTCCCATCCATTTAATGATGATACGCCATAATCATAGTCAACTGAGTTCCAAGGGCTTGCTGTAACGATTTCCAGAAACGAGATGTGAACCTCAGAGATCTATCTGAAACTATAAACATAGGTATACCATGACTCTTTACCACTTCTTGAATATAGATTTTTGAAAGATCTTCTACCGTATGGGATTTACGAATAGGGATGAAATGGGCAGACTTGGTTAGATGATCCACTATCACCCGAATGGAATCATGTTTTAGGACCCTTCTTGGACGACCTATAACAAAATCCATTGCTATCTGATCCCATTTACACAATGGGATAAGTAAGGATTTTAACATACTAGATGGTCTCAGATGATCTTCTTTAACCTTCTGACAAGTTAAGCACCGTTAGACGAACTCAGCCACCTTCCTTTTCATGCCACTCCACCAAAACTGTGCCTTCAACGCATTATACATCTTATTTGTACATGGATTTACAACCCATCTTGAATGGTGATATGCATGAAAGAGTTGTTCCTGAAAAATAATATTTACAACCATCCAACCTTTGAAACATAAAACATAACCCACATCAAGTTTCCAGCCATCAATGGTCTCCCCACCATTGAGTTTTGAACTTAAAACCAGACATTCTGCATCAGATGTTTGTGCTTCTTTGATCATCATTACTAAATCAGGAATAATTGTAGCTAAAAATAATAGAAAGATCACCTCAGTCTTCACATTCCGTATGCATGTCTACTAATACCTACATCAACTGACATTCATCTGAAGTTTCTTTTTCCAACTGAGCATATGACTTTATACTCCATGCATCTGCCACCAAATTACCTTTTCTGGGTGTGTACATCAAGTCAAAGTCAATCATTTGGAGATACTCCATCCATATCCTTTTCCTGAGATTGAAATCTTGCTGTGAGAAAATGTGTTGCAAGCTTTTGTGATCCATAAACACAGTAAATTTCACACCAAAAAGAAAACGTTTCAATGTTTTCAAAGCATGGACAACTATAGAAAACTCCAAATCACGTTTTGGGCAATATTTCTCTTTCACCCTCAACTGCATTGATCCATAAGCAACCACATGATCTCTTTTCATGAGAACACTACCCAACCCTGATCCTATAGCATCACAATACACCACATACCCCTGTCCTGATTCTGGCATGATTAAGATAGGTGCTGATGTAAGCGGAGCTTTTAGTTCCAAAAAGGATTTCTGAAATTCTTCTATCCATTGGAAGAGAGAATTATTCTTAGGCGGAGCTGTCATTAGTGAATCCAGTCAGGATAAGTCACACACGAAGCGTCGGTAGTAACTAGATAGACCATGAAAACTGCGTATCGTGAACAATTTTTTCGGAAGTTGCCAAGAGATAACGACTTATATCTTTTCAAGATCATTTGAATCACCTTTATCAGAAATGACATGTCCAAGGAAACGTACCTCCTGTATCCAAAAATCACACATTGATAGTCTGGAAGGAAAATGATGATATCTCATGATTTGTAACACTATTTCTAGGTGCTCCTCATGATCAACCCTTATCTTTTAATACACCAATATATCATCGAAAAAAACAACAACAAAAGAATCAAGATATCTTAGAAATATCTGATTCATCAAATCCATGAAGACCACTGGTGAATTCGTTAGACCGAAAGGTGTGACTACATATTCATAGTGTCCATATCTTCTTCTAAAAGCTATCATTGGAATGTCCTCCTTCCGAACTCGCAATTGGTGATATCCTGATCGGAAGTCAATCTTATAGAATCACTGAGGTCCCCTTAATTGATAGAAAAGTTCATCAATGCGTGGAAGTGGATATCTATTATTTATTGTAACTTGGTTAAGCTTACGATAATCAACAAACATCCAAAGAGTTTCATATGCCTTCGTCACAAACAACACTGGTGTTGCCCATGGAGAAGTACTTGGTCGAATGAAACCATAGCTTTCCAGCTCCTCTAATTGTACTTTCAATTCCAGTAACTTTGTTGGTTCCATCCTATAAGATGGAAGGGAAATAAGAGTAGTCCCTGGAAGGAGATCAATCATAAACTCCACTTCCCATAGAGATGGTAACCTTGAAATGTTATGGGGAATGAATTTTAGAAATTGATCCACAACAGCTGGAATACTATTCTCCTCAATCTCCTCCATAGATTCCAAAGTCAATACTTTCATATGGTGAGAGATCGTTCCCACCATTGGGTCCAATAATCTCTTTGCATCTTTCTTTACCATCATCTATCATCCGAAGAGATGTTTCATGCCGTCCATAGTCGTGAAACTAACCGATATCCTATAGTAGTCCATGTGAGCCTTAAACATTGTCACCCAATCCATACCCAAGATTACATCATAAAAATCCATGTCCAAAATCAAAAAGTCATAATTTAAATCAGATCCATCAATAGTTATAGCACATTCTCTACACACAAAGGCTTGACATTCTCTTCCAGCAAGAGGAGTTTTAAGTTTCAAAATAGAAAGAATCATTTCCAGTTTTACAACAGCATGAGAAGCAATAAACGAATGTGATGCACAAGTATCAAAAAACAATTTCACAGGGTTAGAATTCAAAATAATAATACTTCTCACTTTAGATGGTCTCAACGAATCATCGACTATCATCTGCTCAGCTCCATACAATTTCTTCATCGCTGCAATGTTCTCATTGTTTCTTTTCTGAGATTTCCCTGGTTAAGGATTCATGGTATTTCGAGAATCACCATGGATAGCTTTGTTATGCTCAAACTATTGACTCTTATATCCTTGTCCTATAAAAGTATACTATGATTACGACGTCTGGGAAGTGTCACGTGCACCCGACCTCGAAGCATTCTTACAATAGCACTGTAGATTCCCAATCTTATTCCAATTATGACACGATCTAGGTTGTGTTATACACTCTCGCTTTATGTGGTTAGTCGAACCACATTGAAAGCAACCCACATTGCTCTGGGGTCATGGAGGAAGGTTCACTGATCCCACCCTCTTGTTCTGATTTCCACTTGCACCGTGGAAATATGTGTCCCTTTTCCTCTTGTTCCCAGAGGTTGATTTCCCACCATTTCCTATAGGTATCATCATTCACCCTATTATCGATCCCTAGATATCATGGTCAGCAATAGTCGCTCTGTTCACCATCTTTGTATAATCTGTAATACAGATCCCCAAAATCTGCAATCGAATCTCTTGCCTTAGCCCCAATTTGAAGACGTGTACCTTCAACAATGCACTTTCTGTGTCCTCTGGAGAAAAACAGACTAAATTCATGAATATTTCCACATACTCTGTGACAGAGAGACTCTCTTGTTTCAGGCTGATGATGTCTGTCATTTTCTAGATCTTGAACTTGTGAGGATAGAATTGATTGTTGAATAATTCTTAAAAATACTCCCATGTTAGGCCTTCTTCCAATTTATCATGCACCACTAAATCCCACCATTTATGTGAAATATTCTCAAGCATATGCATCACCAAAAAGACCTTGAGCTCTGAAATTGTGCCGATGAAATTGAAGATACGATTCATCCTACTTAGCCACACCTCCACCTTTTCGGGTTCAGCATCACCCCGAATGTTCGGTGGATTATGCTTCATGAACTAGATGGTATGATCCACATGTCATTGTTCATTTCTTCGTTTCCCCGAATCTACATATTGAAAAACGTGGATGATACTATGAACCATCTATTGGTTCACACGTGGTTCAGGTGAAACCAAATTCTCCACAGCTTCTTCGGGTTGGTTCTGACGGCGCCTATCAGGTGCCATTTTCCAAACCAACAACAAACTCCGTCAATCTCACTCTCTAGAAACAGATGGCACAACATTTCAAATTCGATCACATCATTGTTTTCCAAAACATTTTTTCCATGTTCAACCATTTTTGAAAACATTCAACATATTTTTGAAAATCATCCTATTTTCAAAATACACCAACTACCCTGTTTTCAAAATCTTTTACCTGAAAACACTTTCTGCATTTTTTAAAAGGCCGCACCTTGCACAACATCCTTACTCATTCCTCACAATGAGATATGAAATCCTATTGTGAATTCATTCCTCTATAATTCATTTCAAGCTCATCTCATTGGCTAAACCCATGACAATGATATTTCTAGCATTCTAGAATTGTATCCAAAACACTTATGTACCAAACACCCTGGTAACTTGATGTTCAACATAAAAAGGTTAGCTACATCCTTTTATGCTATATATTTCAAGTTCCGACAATCCTACTCCTGTCAACCATTTCCTAAGGAATAGACAAGAATGAGTTTCAACTCCATGACCAAGAACATCGATGACCACTTGTTATGCAATGACCAAACAAGATGATACAATTTGTAATGACCCGCCAATTACCATTGGCTTGAGATCTCAAAGAGTCATTACTATGCTTTAAGCGAAATCCCCATGGTGCCAAAGGCAGGCAATAACTGCCGAAGGGTTTCAAGTAAAAGTGGGGGATGATTTAACCTTTACGAAATAACCCAGCAATCCAAGCCACCATACCCAAACATTCACTATACGATGCATGAAAAACTGAAGGAAAAGTAAACGAACTTCATTTATGTGAAACCAAATTAGAGTACCCAACAGCAGAAGACCAAATAAAGTATCAAATTACACAACATATAAACAACTCAAAACTCTCAAAAGACACTAAGACTTCATTATCCATAAGCTCCAAGCTCCACAACAACTCCCAGGAATCACGATGAGCCAATAGCAATGAGATGATTTGCCTTTACCTGTGTCCCAGAACATGACATCTGCAAAAGCACAATG
This sequence comes from Viscum album, assembly GCA_963277665.1. NCBI lineage: Eukaryota > Viridiplantae > Streptophyta > Magnoliopsida > Santalales > Viscaceae > Viscum > Viscum album. The sequence continues at coordinate 1,839,638,183 of OY728132.1, read as the reverse complement.
TTCCAAAGAATGGGTGAGTATAAAACTCAGTAGGGTTTCCCCCAATGACTTCTCTACTCATTACACTAGGATGGAAGAGTTAGAAACAATTATATAAAAACATTTTATATAAAACATTTTCTCAAAAACAGTTTATAACTAAATATAAACAATTTTCCAAACCATTCATAACCAAAAGCATCAAAGATCTATTGAAACCAATTTTCCAAAAAAATATTTTTCCAGAAAAATAACCAATCAAGCTTTAAAACCATTTTAAAAAATTCCTTTTGGCATAACCAACCATTCCACAACCCATGAAAACAACCATGAATGCTATGTTATGACAGTTCCATACTCATGAGCGGTTTCTCATCGATCTACCTAGTCGCCGCAAGGAAATTGTTCCCCATGTTACATTATCCCTTTAGCACCGAGCACATGGTTGTATTTCAACCAAGCCCTGTAATTTTCATGTTCCATTAACACTTTGGAACTGAGCACACGATTATATTTCAACCAAGCCCCATACATGGAATATGAATACACACCTTCCCCATCAATCATGCCAAAACAACCTTTCAATAAAAAAACACCTTTTTATTGAAAAACATTTCCATCAAAACCATTTCCATGCCAAACCATTTCAATTCCAATCCATTTCAATAGAACTCTGTTTTTATTGAAATCCAAATCCATCAAAGTCATTTCAATCTCAAACAATTTCAATAAAAAACTATTTTTATTGAAAAACCATTTTTCATCAAACCATTTACAATTTTATAAATCATAAATTAAAATAAACATTTTAAATTCAAGAAGCCAAATCACATTGCCCAAAAATTATCCAAGATTTCATGATTACATCAAAACCATAAATCAATACCAAAGAAGATTTTTTCCATGCTTTTTACAATCCAAAACATTCAAATAAACCTATTTGAAACTAATCCAATCAATTTTAACAAGAGGAGTCAGGATTGATTCCACCAACCTTAAAGGTTTTGAAAAAAAACTCTAACTAACAGAGAACGCATAAGAAAACTGGGTCGATTCTCAAAGAATCCTTCTTAGATCTCTTCTCCTAACACAATCAAGACCAAATCTCATCATATTTGGCATCCATGCACTTAGATCTACCCATAACAGGCATAGATCATCGAAACTGAGAGAAAAAGAGAAGTAGATTTAAGTAGATCTAAGAAACCAAACAAGAACGATTGCATACCTCAAGAATCATGCTTCTATTCTCCAAGAGAAGCCTTCGGATCACCACTGGAACGTTGGGAGAACCCTCCATGACCTTTGGATTACCAAAATCCCGAGTTATGTCCGCATAGGAGGAAAAACTAGCTATATAGAGGCACAAATGCATGAGATCCACCTTTATATGATCTTGTTTAAGTGGCCACAAGGTTAGTTCGTATGGTTTGAAAAACTGTGTGCTAACCGTTACTTAGCTACTACCTCAACCACCCTTCTCGCATAGTTTGGCGGCACGGTCAGAAAAACCATGCGCTGCCCATGTAGAAGCCACTACCTCCAAGACCCACTGTGCACGGTATGGCCACATAGTTTAGACAAACCGTGTGCCTCCCGTGCGACTTCCCCCTTTCCCTCAAAACTCATTCCATGTTCTCTAAACTCTTACATTCGACACCCTTATCATTAAAACCATGAAAAGCATCAAGTAGGGGTTACATACCATAAATTTAGGGTACTACATATATCTTACTAGACAATTAAGGTTAATGGTCAAGATATATTTTATAAATATTTGAAGGCATTCTTACTTGAAATTAATATTTCATATTAATTATTTTACCATGTGTTATATTACAAAAAGCAATTAATTTTAGAATTATTGTTTTAATAAATCATTAAAATATTTTTTTAACCAAGAAAATTCATAGTTCCTTTTTGAATCCTGGATTTATCGAACAACTTCTGAGTCTGATACATATACTCTAACCTCCAGATGATTTATGAGTCTCATAACTTTATCAAAGGTGGTTTCAGTTTTGTGGTGGTTTTATTTTTTAAACATCAATTCTCCCCTCTTGTTTTAATCATATATAATTATGATTCAAAAGATTGTATCATATTATTTTAAACTGATTTACATGAGGCATTATTTAATTTTTATATTAATAAAATTTAAGAAATATTTTTATAAACTTTTTTCTATAAAAATTTATTTCATTAACATGCAATTTGTAAAAAGTGTTTTCTTTCTATAAGTTGTAAGGTTTCAATATTAGTTATCTTGAGAATTGTAATCCTAGAATACCCCCAATATTTTATCGTTTTTAATATGAATACTAGAGATATATGAGGTATTTTTTTCAATATAGGTGTATCCAATTTTTTTATATTGAATGGTAACTATAACATTCCATAGAAAGATGTTACCTATTTTTATAATAAAATTTTTTGAATGTTAATTGTAATTTAGAGTAAGGAATACATATAATTCATTTTATGAATGAAAAACATTATACTTAGATATCATCTATTGAATCTAAATACAATATTTTTCAGAAACTAGATGTAAAACATTTTGGGTCCTCAAATCTCTTTGAAAATAGAGGATTATAATTTCAGCTGATTATCATGATTTTAATTTTATAACTAGAGAAACTATTTCTAAAATCAATCAAGGATTTATGAACATTTTAAATAGTTTACAATATATTGGTGAAAATTATCACATAGAATATATGTTTGTGGAAAAGATTATATAGATAATTCTTCGTGAATGAGAATCCAAGGTAACTGCTTTGGATAAAACAAGATAGATTACTAATCAAACTATTGATGATTTTATTGGATCCCATATGAAGTATGATTGAATAATAAGAATTTATGTAGAAAAATTAATGAAAAATAATGGATGGTTCTCCTTTGAAACATATTTAAATTATATGAGTAAAGAGAAATATGTTAAAAATGATGTAATTACTTCTAAAAACCATATAGTTTTAGCTAATTCTTGTAGGTGTTTAATGGAAACGTCATGGAAGTAATATTCCAATCCTAAAATTAAAACGGATATTATAGTTGGAAAAGAGGATTTCAAATATAGATATAAGAAGAATCACAAAAATAGAAGTGATAAAAATTATTTATTAGAGGTTATATGGTATAAATTTATGAAACATAGACCTATCAAATCATATTTTTCTAAAATTAAGTGAAATAATAAGATGAACATAAATTATGATAAGAATACCTAGAATTAATACAAGCCTAAAAAAGATATGTTTAAGAGAATCAGATACATGGATCGATAGTCATGGAGAAAATTCATATGATATCTAATAATATAATGAATTTTAATTATAGAAGAATATCTAATTATATGATGAAATTTAAAAGGTTATCTAATGATTATTGTCCATGGAAACAACTGAGTATCTTATGAATCATTCATTAAACTTAAATAAGTTGATAGTAAATATAATAATAGTTCTATAACATTTGTTGAAAAATATTCTCTATCATGTTAGAATAACACATCAACATGTATTAAAGTAGTTTATATATTTTATTTTTTTTCAAGAAAATGAAACTTAGATGATTTCTAAAAAGACATTAAATTGGTTAAAAGATATTTGTTAAATAAATTTCAAGGATTTATTCATTAAATACTAAAATATTAGATATTTATAATCATTTAGATAAATCTCATTCTACAAAATTTTATCTTTTAAAAGAAATTGTCATATCTAATTTTAATAAAACTATATCCCTATATAATTTAGGAAGGCATAGCCTGAATACAAATTTAAACGATGATAAGAAAAAAGTTATGAAAATAATGTGAGAAGTATCTATTTTGAAAAATAATTTTTGAAAAAATTACCACAATGATGGTAAATATTGATAAGATTTATAATAAAATTAATCCTTTTGAAGATATATCTGGAATGGTTTTTAATAATAAAAAAACGATTTTTAATAATAACTTCTTAATATTATGAAATGTTATCCATTTGTTCCAAAATGTAAATGTTGTGTTCACTAGGTGAATAGGAATTATTTTAAAAAAAAATTAAATATTTATTATTTCAAAAATATTATTTATAGAAATAATTTACATTTAATCCACATAGTAATGTTGAAAAAATTTCGTTGCCGAAAAACATATATTCTGAGCATACAGGACCCCTGAATTCTTGGGTTCTGAAATGATAATATTTTTTGTTTTGATGAAAACAATGAATGCACCAACAATAACAATATTTTCTACCTGGAAAGTGGTTTATGAATATTGATTTATATAAATTACAACTTATTTCATAACATTATAAATGTGAAATATGGCACGGTTACTCTTATTTATAATAATCATTGATAAATTATTATAATAGTTAACATTGTTCTTCATGGAAGACCATAATTTCAAACGTTTTACATATCTCAAGACGTTAAAACAACTGTGTTACCATAATCCAATTATTTTATGGAGATATATTTTATAATCTAGGAATTATAAATGTACTATAAATAGTTATAAATGGGTTTTTTTCTACTAATCATCTTGAGAATGTCTATAAAACAAATCAAGAAGACCTAAGGACACAATACATACCTTTCTTTAGTGTAATGGATGAAGTATATAGGTTATGGAATGGGATATTTAGACACTCTAATGTCATAAAATTATCTATGATTTCAATAAATTGAATTTTTAATGATCTACTAGATCATAGGTTTGATACTTCAATAGTATATGATCCTTGTCAATTCATAAGTACATACAAGTCATTCTTTAAATCAACTAGTGAACTTCCAACTTATGGTTCTTTAGAGTTAGTGTTCATGGAATTGTTTTATCCTAAAGAATCTTGTATTATTGGAGGAAAATATTATATATATCCTTTAGTGGAAGTATGAATCCTTTTTTTTAAAAAGAAGTATGAATCCTTTTTTTGTTTCAATTTTTTTTATCTACAGTTAAAAAAGAGAAAACCACTACCTGATATCTATTCCAAGTTATCATAGTGGATAACTTTTTAATTCTAATTTTGAAATTTTTTTTATTGAAAAAGCTATTATACCTATCTTTTTTGCACCTATTACTCCATAAAAAAATTTTGTATATTAAATGTGAAATATAATTCTTCATGAGATTTCAAGGATATTCTGAGTAAATACTCAGTTGCAATACATATGTTGTATGAAGAATTTTGTGTCAAAAATTTACTATAAATTGTGTATAGTAAGACCATTTATCAAAAAAATTATTAATAAGTTTCAAACATGAAAAAAATCAATTAATTCTTACATCAATATTTTTGTATTGAAAGTATTCATACTAAATACTAATGAAAATTTACAAAAGTTTTCTAATAAATCCTATAAAAGAATATTTTTATGATATTCTAAATCTATTAAGTCATAAGGTGTATATAATAAAAAAAATAAGTTCTGTTTAGGAAACATCACATGTTAAATATGATGAAACCAATATTTTTTTTCAAGAAACCCCAATCCACATCATTAGATGTGATTTCAAAAATTGGTTACCTACCTTTTTTAGAGTGTTCTTTTCAAGAGGAAAAACTAAATAATATGTTCATAATGTTATATTTAATGATTAATGTAAATTCATTATTCAATTATAGATTTTTATAATCCAATGAAATTAGTTTATTCTTTGCAATCCTCCTAGTGATAACATCATCGATAATGTAAATCGACTTGTCAGAAATTGAAGTTATTTGTGAAATGGAATAGATCATTTTTTATTTTTATCACAATTAAAACCTAATATTCCTAATGTGTAATTATGTGTTAATGATTGTGGAAAATATATACAAGTATAAAACAGTTAATTTAAGAGGAATAATGTTTGGACTTTAGTTGGCTGACCTATAGATACTTCTATAACTGGAGTAAAATAGTTTTTTTGGAAGAAATGAAATGAATATAGAATAACTTTTAAATATAAAGAAATGATTATTACTAAGGAAAATAATAAACAAGAGGGAATATATTATGAAACAAATCATGCTTCAATATCTATTCTTGAATATATTTTTATGATTCTTGAATATGTAGTTTTTATTAATTAAAAACTATTTCAAGTGGTTGTGAAATGTGAATTTCTTAATAGATATGTATATGAGGATGCTTTTGTAGAAAAAAACTATGTTTAGAATATAAAAAATATAAATAAAATATTTTTAAACATAATTATGATAATTATAGATATAAACAAGACCCCTATTTCTAGTATGATATGCTTAATATATTTTTTCCAGAAATTGTTTTTAAGGGATTTAAAAATCCAATTATTTTTTATAAAATATGTATATAAAAACGTCATCATTGATCATATTTATATAGATAAAAAAATTTGGTTCAACCATAAAATTTTTAAATGATTCATTTAAAGATATTTTAAATTCTTTATTTGAAATGTGCAAAATGATATAACTTACTTAGTTTATATGTTTTCAAATTTTACAAAAACTAAAAGGAAATTTTATATCACATAAAAGTAATTAAATAATATTATTAAGAAATTTGAATACGATTACACTAAAACTATTATTACATGTATTATAAACTCAATTACTTTTGATGTTGAGAAATCTATGAAAATAGTTGATCAATAAATCATTAAATGAATTCTTGGATATTTAAATTACTTATTTATCCTAATTTAATGTTTTCTATATATCTATGTTGTTGATTTAAAATATTCCAACATAAAATATCTAAATTGAAATGTTCATTTACTTAAATGAACTATGGATTTTTGGATTGTTTTACAATTTTTAAAATGATTTTGAGAAAAAATTATTTTTGGATATTGTCTTTTGTGGTTATAGAGTGGAGATAAAAATTACATCAGAATGTTTTCATTTTATAAAATAAAATTTATTGTCTTGGTTATGTAAACAACACTCTGTAGCACATTCTACTACTAATTTACTGTATTTGGAAGCAATATGTTTTAGTTGTCATGAGTTGGGTATGCAACACACACTCACCTACTATGGAATGACTTTTCGTGAAACACAAATATTCTATAACAATATAAAATATATTTAATTATGTATAAACCAATCACATCACTCCTGAGAAAATCACATAGGTATAAGATACTATTTCTTTCCAGATAAAAAAATAATATCAGTATACAATCCATCCAAATGAAAGAGAAACATGCATGTATTTTTGCTGAACCACTTAGTTTTGAAATATTTGAAAATATAAAATATAATAAAAGAATGATCAACAACATTTGATTATTCATATCTACTTCATGTTTACCAACTTTCTTACATTAGTGAACTCTTATATAATGGGTGAGAAGATTAATTTTTTTTCTTTTATAAACTTTTTAGTTTACTAATTTTTTTATTTCTAATTTTCATTGAAATAAAAAAATTTACTAAAACTTTTTGTAGAATAATCTCTTTTATAAAAGTTATTCATAATTAAAAAAATTACAGAAATGTTTTCCAAATCAGATTATTTAAAAAAAAGTTAAATATTATTACTATAAATCATTATCTCATGATTTTTTTAGAAAAAAAAAGAATAAGTTACATGATTAATCATCTACAACAAATGTAATTTTATATTGGAGGTATTCTTGTAATATTTTATTTTTTTACAAAAATCCATTACTACTGTTCCCCAATTATTGTTTACATATTGATAACTTTTACAAAAAATAAATTTTTATTTAATTTTTAGGTCTCCATAATCATAAATTTCTTCACTCTAAAATATTGTTTTCATAAAAAATTTAAGTGTTCAGAATATAATTTAAAACATTAACGGATTATTCATAAATGATAAATCATATTAGATTTTAAATATAATATTTTAGATCCCACGAATTTTGAAGCGTTTTGACCAGTCCTATATATATTTCCACGGGACATTCTCTCCCACAGCGATTTTCAAAAGATGATGATGACTCTCGGGTAACCTTTTAAATCTCATTTTGGAAAGATTGACATTAGTCCTACTCTCTTATTTAATATAATTCATGGCATCAGTCTTAGTATTATATTATTTGGGGAATATTTATCAAATAAATAAGTATTAAATGAATTATTTATTTAGAAATATTGATAATATAAGTAATATTCTCTTTTCAAATAAGTTATTAAGTATCTATGATAGGGAATGATTTGTGTGAAAAATATAACTTTAATTTGAATTATGTAAAAATTTATAGAGAGTTAAATTCTATGGTAGAATTGAATATTCAATATTATTTTGATGCAATTATTTAAAATTTTGTTTGGTGAGATTTTAAAACTAAAAATTCATCAAGGTCAAAACATAACTGAAGTCCCATAAAAAGTTGAGGCCAACCATCAATCTCACAAGATTCTAGAAAATCATGGATCATTTAAGAAATATAATGGTGAATAATCTGTATTGTATTAATTGGATAAAGTTAGAAGGTGTATCTCCTGACTCTAGATTCTAGTATAGTAACATTGTGGATGAAATGCTATCTGATTCAGAGTAAAGGATCCCTAGATATGCTTTAAATTATTGATTAATTTATACTGTATTTCCTCATCAATATGAGGACTACTAATATATATATGATTATTTATATTGATAAATCTATAAATAAAACATATATGACATAAATAATTTTTATGATTCATTGTTTTATAAATAAAATATTGGTAAATTTCAAGGAAGTATTTAATATAGGGAATTAGTATTATTAGTTTCAAGAAACAATTTTAAAAATAGCAAATGAAACCACAAAAATAATTAAAATAGTTTTTAAAAAGAAACTAATAATTTTTTAGGAAAATAAGATATGAATATGTTTGATGCCGAAGTAGTTAATGAGACAGTATCTGATGAAGATAGACAGAATTCATAATTATCTCCTCCAGTTAAAAAAATAAATAAAAATCTATATGTAAAGATGATGAAATAAATTTATGGAACACAAGGATTACATGAAACTAGAATATCCAAATTATTGACATGATAAATTTGAATCATTAGATTTGAGGAATAAAATATTTGATGAAATGAAATAGGATTAGAGTAATGAAAAGGATAAGAGAATAATTAATTATGAAATGGTGATGAAAAATTTGATTAATGGAGTAGAAAATGAATATTATAATATACCATTGTCAATTTCACTATTGTCAGTTCTTTAACTAGTTTAGTGTTGTAGAACATAATATATAGACAATTAATCATTAATAGGTCCATCAAAACCAATATTTTTTTAATGTATTGTTTTTTTAGTTCTTGGTAAGAATGGTATGGCAAATTAAGTATAAGTTGAAACCCATTTTCAAAAGTCTGATTTAATATCGGTTGAAAAATATTATAATGTCCATTAAGAATAAATTTTTATAAATCTTTTCAAAATACCAAAAAATATGAATAATGAATTGTATGTTTGTTCAAAATGTAATTATAAGAAGAAAAATAAGATGGAAGGCAAAAAGAATAAGATAAAGAATGGAAATAAAAGAATTATCTATATTGTTATCACTATCTTATACTTCCTTATTGAATCAAATAAATAAAAATACTATTTTAGGTGTTTATATGAGGGAACAATAATAATCACAAGAAGAAGAGGTATGAAAAAATTCCCCCAAAAATCTTATGACAGATATGAAAAATTATGTGGTTAAAGATTCAAATTATTGAAACATTAATGGAAAAGAAAAAAGATATTTTAGACCATCTCACAAAAATATTTATGATGTTTTCAAATATTGATAAGATACATCAGTTACTGAAGCATAGAATATAATTGATTTTATTTCATGAATAATGAAATAGATAATATCTTCAATTCATTGTCTACAAAACATTTATTCCTAATGAATGTAAATATAAAATAGTTTTAAAGATAAATCATTGAATTTGATGTTTTTATAGTGTCAATTTTTTAGAATGAAGATCAGTTCATATTTTTCAAACATAAAAAAAAGAATCCATATAAATTTTCAATAAATTTTTATATTAGTGAATACAATTTGATTTAGATTTAAAATTTAATGATTAAAAATATGGAGAGTGGAAAAGGATTCTTTTGATATTATTGAGTTTTTTGAGAAGGTTTCATTAGATTTTTTTGATAGATATTTGTTTTTTGAAGGTCGGTCAAACTCGTGGAATCAATAATTCAATGAAATTAATGTATTGATTCAAATGTTTGATAATGATAAATATTGAATTTGAACTTTTGAAGAATAATTATAGTGGATGAGAGAAGAAAAAACCATAATTCTTGTAGAATACTTAATTTCATTGAAATAATTGAATTAGATGTATTCACTAATGGAATAGACGATATCAAATAATGATTCTATAACTGAAGATACCACAATGATTCAATACTATTTTTTTATGACAAAATAAATAGTAAATAATCTATATAACAATGATTGATGTTTATCATTATGAACATTTGATATTTTCATACCTATCATAAATTTCTAATGATATATTTTTAAATTAATTGTCCCCAATATATATATATATATTTATATTTGAATGTTATCCAATTTTGTTTAGATGATTTTTATTTTATTTATCTTGGATAAATAGTTATTCGGTGATAATATTTTTTTACACTTCCTTAAAGTTTACGGAAATTTCATTATATTAATTTCTTTTTGAAAATCAAAAATGGGGAGAACTTATATAAATGAGAGAAATTAAAATTTAGACAACTAATTGTGTTTTATAATGTGACAAAGGGAAATGTATTATTATGATTCTAAATTTGTAATATTTATTATAGGATGAATAATGATGAAAAAAAGAATCTATAAATACTAATAAAATTATGATAAGAATAGGGAATATTTTTATTTTGATTATTTTTTAATGTACAATAGATTATATGTTTTTCAAATTTAATAGTTATTTTTTACATTTTCTGTGTTTTTCTTATTTCTTTCCAAAAACTGGGATATTTTTTATTTGATGATTTATTTATTTAAATTTATTTTCTTTGTCTTGAAAACTACAGTCATGTTCTTAAAACCTTGTTTTACATTATTTTTGGTCCCATGTATATTAGAATTTTTTTAGAAAACATATTTTCCCAAATAATGTTTAATTAGTATCTAACTAAATGAATTTAATCTTTATATTGATTTGTTATTTACATTAGATAGAAAAATAGTATAGTGAATTAGATTGAATTGTTTTATGTGCATTATATTGACTAATGTTTTGTCCATCAGATTGACCAATGTCATATCCATTGGACTATCAGTAGACCAGATAAGTCAGACTGACCATAATTCATTTTAAGATATTGGAATTGTTTTATATTTTACTAAAAATGGTTTATAATAGGCGTTTTTGAATCATTTATATAAGACATAATTTTAGAAAATTGTAATTCCACTATCAAAACAACATTAGATGGAGAATTATTTCTGAGCTATCATGTGATATACATTAGAGGTTTTAGAAATCAACACTAAGAATCCTAAAATGTTTTAGATTTGATGGATTCTAATATATATGTGTCTATTAAAGGATATGAGAGGAGACAAATTATTTATTCAATATGTCTGATGATAAATCTCATTAAAAATCACCAATTATGATTTGTAATCATTTTGGGAGTTAATGATATATGCAATTTTTGGGAGGCATGTAATTTCTTATTATTATTTTTCATGCGTATTCAATGATTCTAATGTGGTTTACACTATGGACTTTCTAGGATAGGAAGATAGATGATATTGACAAGGTCAATAAATGGATTTGAGGGTTATAGAAGATAGAGGTGGTAATCATCAACATATTAATGGATTCCATTGTATTATAAGATATAATTTATACCAATCATCATATATAGGGATATAATAGTGTGGAAATAAAAATTGATCAGAAATGATGAAAACTATATATAATTTATGGTAGAATTTATTTCTTACCTAAATATTAAGTTTATAGCATATATTATCTTTTATAAATATTTCATGTCATTTTTAATTCACTGTATGATTTAATATTTCATGTTTAACAGGTCTTATATTAAGCCAGGAAATTTATATATGAATTTTTTTTAGTAAATGATTCTAATATATGTTTATCCATACTATTTGTAGATTTATTTAGAATGTCTTATACAATGGAAAATATTTTATTAAATGATTCTAATATATGTTTATCCATACTTTCGGGTCGAGGATTTCAAGGGAACCCACTTCTATGAAAATTTAGAATGAATATCATTTAATAATATTAAATCCAAGGAATATACACACCTCTATCATTATCTTGAGTGGATACCTAGATAGATCAACATCAATATTTTTTCGGTCCAAAATTGATCCCTCTTCTAAGATAACACATTGATGACTATGGAACTCTCTAATTCAATGATAAAAATTCATCGGTCATCATACATTTTATACACTCAATGTATGTCTAGGATCATCCTAAAATGATCTAGATGCTCAAATTCTGACACCAAGTAAATGTGAATGTTGTTGAAAGAGACCGAAAAATGGTCTCAAAAAATTCAAGGGATGTAGTTCATAAATACATTGTAAATCCTTTTGGAAAATATATGTACTAAAAGAAATCACCAGGTACTCCTTGTTACCATAGTGGCATAGTAATTACATCTTTAGTATGTAATATATATAAAACAATAGTTGGTGGTAAAATGTCATTAATTAAGCCTTATAGAAAAAAATACCCCACATTGAAATAATAAAAAAATATCATCAATACTTGATGGTGCATATTTTTAAATTTTTTTACCTGATTCAGGTGATGTAAAGCCATAAAAACCATAATCTCACAGCGACCATCACTACCAAAAATAATAAGGATACTTAGGGGGGACACCCAATGAATGATAATTGAATCCCACTAAATGTCCTAAAATCAAACTCTCTACTATATTTTTTTAGTGGGGCCATACAATGTTTAGATAAAGATATCATAGATGTGTGATGATATAATTGAATAAAACTTTATCATCATGACAGGGAAGCAATCTGGGTACATCCTAAGGCAAATTATTTGTGTACACTTATACCACTATACAGAACTTAACATCCATTGTTTTCGATGAACAAATGGTAAATATTGAAAACTCATCATAAATCAATTTCCATTTCCTGCATATAAACCTCTCATACTAGATCTAATTTTTTAATCTCTAGTGAAGAGAAATGTCCTCCCAACAGGGCGAGTGCACTATATACATCATCATAAATAATATATATATAAGTATGGATGGTTGAAGAACAATCTATATCAAAAATAAAATCTTATGGTCTCATCTTAGTTGTGAATAAATCAAATGTAATTTAATCACCTCAGAGATCTAATTTACACTACTGATATAAAAGATTGATTTATTAATCTCTTATAGTAGGGGTCTAAAAATATAATGGTTTGGCTAGAGACTATGTTGAAATATATATTTCTAAAAAAGTTTAATAGTCATTGATGAATGACATATATATGTATCAATTAAAATTGATTTTATGATAGAGAATACTCAGATCAAATAATGTTTTATGATAAGATATTCTTGGTCATAAACCTTACCAACTTTCAATTGATCACATCCTAGGTTACATTATCACTATGTTAGACATGGACCACCTTGAGGTAGTGGTGGAAATAATAGATAATAGAGTTACTATATCTCTCTTAGTTCCTCTATCATGATAGCCACCTTACAAATCACCCTGATCACACAATTGTCTCTACCATGGAAATACATCTACTACATAACCATATATTTCTAAATTATGCATAGGTATTCCTATGAATGATGTCCTCATCCATAATTGGAGAGAATTTACAATCTCTTGTTTAAGCAGAACCTCTCTAGGATATTTGACTTTATGATCCTCTCAAATAATTCTGTGCATGCATATGCCTCTTAAATCAGTAGATTGACACATGATGTCTATATGTATGGGATGATGACTCTACCCCATGGTGGTTACAAAAAAAAACCATTGAAATTCTTTCCCATTGTTAGAATGTTTTGTTCCACTAGATATTTATCTAACATCATAACATAAGTATGGATGTGAAAGATAACTAGATTCACCAGAATATATCGACTAAGTCATTGATTTATCATACACACTCAGAAGTATCCATCAGGAACCATGTTAGTAGAGTATAATGTGAGGTCATAAAATCATGTTGGATACACGGTTATTTACATGATTCTGTAATACAGTTCAAGAATCTCCCTAATATGTACTAGTTATAGGTTAACAAAAAAATAATCCACCCAAATGGTTCACAAACTCAAAGAAAGGAAGTGTCATCCCATCCTAAATCAAAGTTACTATGTTCAACAAATTTCCTTCCCATCCTTGTATAAGGACGCATACTAGAACCATAATGTAGTTGGGAGTGTTCAGAACAAGATGTAACATTAGAACCATTAGCTATAGTTGATCCTCGATGACATATGGGTTTAACTCTTCCTACAACCTGGTCGTAATCTAGATATCAAACACATAAATACATGTTATACTTCACAATATCTCTAATTAGTATTTAATTATAATATTTCCTAAACTAATTTTTTCATTTTAGGTAATAATAATCAGTACATTTTAAATTTATCTGATGCAATTGATGATGGTGATGATGTGTATAATGCATATTTGAAGGCTTGTTAATGATATTAGTAAAGTCCTAAAATTGTTTTAGTTCTTGTTTTGAGAAAATGGAATGATTTTGGAACACTAAAATAATACCATAGAATGATTTCAGTGTGTAACAACATAGTTGAATTATAGTAGGTAGCACTAGCTATTTGGTGTAGTGAAACTAGCCAGCCCGTGGTGAGGATAGTATACCCATTTAGTTTAAGAGTCAACTGGACTGTTGATGGAGGGGCACTGAATAGATACTGTATATAAGAAATTATTAACATCCTCTAATAAGTGCATATAATAACTGGTGGAATCAGGATTCTAGATTGTGGCATCATTTTATAACATTATGAAGAATATTAATTGATTTTAACAAAACATTGACTCAGGCCATTTAATACATGAATCAATCCAAAACCTCCATAGATCCAATGAAGCTTATAAATATATTCCATGTGTTTATTGGCTCACATATAAAAATTTTGGTTGATTAAATGATGAAAATTTTCTTTTCTTTTATGAATAATTATTTGACCTTGCTCTCCAAACTCAAGGTACTGTTTCATAATCCAGTTCTTAATTGTAAATATCATAGGCTCTCAATAACTGCCAATGTCTATCTCTATCTATCACTAAATTTTTTCCCATTTATCAAGAGATATGGTAAAAGATTATTAATTAATTATAGATAATAAAATATTTCTTTTATCATCTGACCTCATATAATTACTTTATTAATACAACTAGTGAAAACCTTGAGAGTAATTGTTTTCTAATTCCATCTAAATGAAATAGAGGAAAATGTTTCTTGACATATATTAAAATAAAGGGACTAATTAGACAAACCTCTTAACTAAAGGGAGGATATATTTTGACTCACACCATGCTATAATAAGACTTCGTAATCAAACTATCCTTTCTCGCAATTTTAATTGATGCATTTCATCATCTGATCTCGATACACAAAATAATTTAGAAATTCAACATGTAGATTTATTACTATTATTATTATTATGTTAATAAGACTTGATATTACAGTTTTAATATTTCAAAAACATTATCTGTTTATTTATTCATCATATCAAAATTTTCTTTAATTAAATTTTCCATAAGTGTTTTTATAATTTTAATATAAAATCTACTATCTATTTCATTTAATCTCAAACCAATATTAGATATAAAAATAGATCAATATATTTTTATAAAAAATAATTAATTTATAAATTAGAATGAATTTTATAATTATTAAATGATATAATTTTCTTATCTTCAAATAACTGAATCTAATTAATACTCTTATTCTTCTATTTTTGATTGAACAATTTATTCATCTAGGAAAAATAAAATCCTAACAATTCATAGTAGAATAATTTACATTATCTTTAAAATGGTAATAAATGAATATAATACTAATAAAGAATCATAAGGTATGAGGACACCCAATGATATTAATTCATTTCAGTTTAATGGAAAATACAAAGACATTTTTAATTACAAGCAAGATAAAAAAGAATTCAATCATACATCTACTTGAAAAACTACCTATGAAATATAGAATTTCATTGAATTCACCCAAGAAAGATACAAATATATAAATTAAAATAGATTATACAAGTATAATTATGCTTTTATATGATTTTATATTCATCAAAATGAATCAATGAACTATATGTTTTTTGGTATACTTACATTTACAATTGTTTAAAGTAACGTCATAGTAATTTGTCTGTAGAAATTATAATGAAAATATAATTTAGGTCTATAAAAAGAATCGGGAACCCAAATTCACTAATGTAAAATAATAAATAGATATTAATAGCATGATGTTTGAAGAGATTATTGGATCATAAATGAGATGAAAAATAACCATAAAGAGACCTGATGCCAATGAAACTAAAAAATTAAAAAATCAAATAAATCGAAAAGAGAAATTTATTTTATTGATATTTATGATGATGAAGATTCATCTAATAATGAACATGAAATTTTATGATTAAATTTGTAGTTTATGAAATATATAAGTAAGAGTGAAATCCTTCAACTGTGACAAAATAAAACCAAACTGACGAACCTAATGGAATATGTTATGAATGTAACGAGGAAGGGAAATATTATACTAGAGTTCCCCATTTATAAAAATATGTTTAATGAAAATAAGAATTGTATGAAATCCAATAAAGTTTAAAAATGGAGTGCTTGTGAAGACTCACTGAACTCATCCTCTTAAATCGACTCACATAACAAATTCCTTATTTAAAATCTCGAGGAAGATTTTGTGGTTCTTTCTCCTATATATCACTCTCCTTCTCATTCACCTTCACCATCTTAGTCATCCAGTTATTATTATTCTTCTAATAAATGAAATGTTCTTTTGAATTATTGTTAATAAATAAATTAAAAGTATAATAATTGAAAATCAGAATATAACAATTTATTTATGTAAAATATTCTTCATACTGAAAGGATATTTTTTTCCATTGAAAAAGATAATTTTTTATAATGTAAAAAACAACCTATCCTTGAAAAATTTTACTCCAAAATTAATCATCTTGAAAATATGGTTCCTAAATTAATCCACGGTGACTAGTATCATGATATCACATTGGGTTATCAATATCTATAAAAAATGTTTTGATTTTTCAAATAATTTTTGTTACACTATAAATACATCTTTTTCAAGATTTTTCATTCAAAATAAGTTTTACAATTATATTTTTAAAAATATGGAATCTAATTGAGGAATGCAATTCAAAAAATACAAGATTTTATAGGATTAAATAAATTAATATATTCTAAAAAACTAAAATTATAAAACAATTTTTGTATTTTATTACTGTTTTGACACGTAACACCAAGAATAAACAACCCACAAAATAAATTCAATTAATTTAATATCTTCAATAGTGTGATGAATATTTAACTACAAGTCTAAATGAAATGTAACATATATATGATTATATCCTATCTATGAAACTGGTGATTATGAATAGTCTAAAAAATAATTTAAATTATATGGTTTAAATATGTTAAAAAATATCAACAGGTTATTTATTTATTATATAATATGTAATGTTCAATTTATTAAAATAGAAATGTTTTCTAAATACTATATATTTTTTCTAAATGATTGTAAAGTTACTTTGTACCAATATAATTTAAAAATAATTTCTTCCAATTATAGAAAATTTATATCAAAAATTTGATTTAATTATTGAAATATCCATTTAAAAAATAAATATTTTTAATCGTTTGATAATTTTATAAAAATATTATTTTTTGGTGAATAGTTAATAATAAGGAATGTTTATTGAAATAAACATTTTCATCCAAATTTTTATTAAAACTAAAATAAGATTTAAATTTTTTTATTTAAAATAATTTCAAAATATATATATATATATATCAAATTTAGGTTTCTGTAATTATTTTTATATTGAAATTTTATAAAATAAAATTGTCTGAAATTGAATTTTTTTTGAAACCCTTTTTATCACAACGTTTGTGAGATTAACGTAAAATTAATGTTTTTAAATTCTATGAATGGAATTTTTTAAAAAAGATTTAATATTTGAAATCATAATAATTTATATTTTTTAATAATTTCAAATTAATTTATTTCCATATTTAATCGTAAGGTAGTAAAAATTAATGATCATTGTTAAGGTTAAATTTTTTTTACAGTGGGGGGGGTTAATCTAAAAAAATAAGTCATAAAACGAATTAAAAACATTGATAAAAAAATTCTTGCAAATATTTATTTCTTATAATGTTCAATAATATTTAATACTCCATTTTAGAATATTATGGATAATGAAAAAAATTAGTATGACTTTTTTCCTGTCGTGAATTACAAGTGTGCCATTCACCTCACATATAAATGGTCACCCATAACCTATCTTCTTCAAAAATTCAAACAATATTTTATTTACCTGTACATACTCAAATTAACTACCAACATCCATCCTATCATCAATAAATATGTTTTATGGTAATAAATAACTTCTAGGTATATATTATGTATTATCATAATGAGGGGGTATGAAAAGAGTTGATGTTTGTAAATATTCATTATTTTAATTTGTTTATTTAAAATACTCAACATTTTCATATTTTATAATTTTGTAATAAAAATTTATCAAACTTATTTGGATTTTTTATTATGTTAATGAAATGACCTATATGTATCTCCTCTTCTCTAAAATGGAAAATTATAATGTCTCTCATGGGAATGGATGACTACCACCTGGCAACTTAGGTGACATATTTTCCATGAACATATATAACAGTTTGGTATGATTATGGATATAAGTCATATATATGATATTTATAGAATAATTATAAAACATTAGTCATTATATCAATAATAACATTAATTACTTCCTATTCTGTAAGGGATTTGATAATGTTTTCTCGTGTGTACAGAAGACTGCTGCCTCACGAAGAAATGCGATTAATTTTTTACCAAGACATTATAAGGAAGATAAAGAAGAATAATTTATATAAATATATGTGATATATATGAAATAATTCTGAGATTAATGACAAATTAATTATTCTTAAAAGATCATTAATCGTTCTCATTCTTATACAAAAAATGATAACGTCGTTCGTGTACGTGTGGACCACCGCCTTCACAAAGGGATTAGACTTTCATTTCATCACCACACATCATGGATGGTATATATAATTATATTTAAAAAAATAATATGATATATATGAAGTAATTATAATAATATAATAATAAAATAGTAATTACCATATTCCCAAAGAGATCATTGAAAAATGGAACTGATACTAATGCATCTGTGTGGCCTACAATCTCCATGATTATAACATTGATTATATTTCATAATAATAAATCATGATTAATTTTAATTGTATAAATTATTTATAAAATTTATAAATATTTACATATTATTATTCACTATATGTTTCAATAATTACCACTTTATCGAAAGTCAATATAGAAATGTGATATTTGACCGATGAGACAAAAGTCATCAAATCATATTACATAAACATAATTGACTATGTAATAATATATTACATGGTACTAATTGTATAGAAAGGAAAAATAAACTTGAATATTTTAATTTTTCAAAAAAATAATTAACATATGTTTATTATTCAATAATAGAATTCAAAAACATGATGTGTCATACTCATGTTAAGTGACTTCACCTCAATTTCACATCATTTGGGAATATTATAATGTTATGAACCTAACATGTTTTATATGGGTTAAATACTACTAATTTTATAAGTAATATCATTATTTTTTATAGATAAATGATATATTATGTTCAATTTTAATTATTTAATCTATGGAGATTTTATATGTAATTAACCAAGTGGTAAAGAATTTCATAACCCCATCTATTTTCATTGTGTTATATTAATTTTTTTCTTTGATATTCAAAAATTATGTGTATAATGAATTGTTTTTATTATTTTTACATCAACATTTGGTCTATGTATTTATATTTTAAACACATTAAATATTCATTTATTAATTATTAACTCAATGTTATGATCATCATTAGGGAATTTTTCTCAATTTCCCTTCACTAAGTCATAATGTAATGTTATATAACAATTTTCATTATATGGTGTATATAATACAACATTGACATGTAATATTTTGAATAATTATAAAATCATGGAATTTTATGATTCAACTGAATTTATTTCATCCAATTGTAATTTACATGAAAAATAAAACGTGATAAAAAATATTTTATAATATCACTTAATTTTTTGATTCCTAAATTCATCTTAAAACAATCACTTTATTCAAAACCTTATTTAATGAAACATGAATTTATATTAAAAATCCATATTCATGTATGATGTATGTTTTTACTTTTAAATCCATATTCAATTTTTACACAACGTTTATAATTTTAAACTTATCTGATTAACTGGGGAAATATTGACAAATACACATCATTTACTCAATATGGAAATTTATTAATACGGAATATTATTAAATAATTAAATAAATTATTTGATTAATTATGAATGATTTGAAAATACTATGATGGTTGAGGATAGAAATTATATATCTCCTCGATGCATCATAAGGTCTCATTAGCCGTATAAGTAGGCTATTTAAAAGTGTATTTACCCATTGTGTTTAATCTATATTATGAATGGTATTAAAAATTTAGGTATCATTATTCCTATGATCATAGAGTCTAATAATTAGTAATTTCATTAATTAATAATGTAGTTATTATCATCCGTGATATTTTCAAAATGATATTATGTATGTATTCATTTCATTCTCATTTTATTGATTAAATGGAATGTTTGTTCAGTTATTTACATTTCCTTGGGTATTATTATTAATGATTCGTGATTTCTTCTACTTTACATAACCTTTACTATGTATATTTACTCGATGAAATTTTTTCTATTCACAAGATATAAATAATAATTCATGAAATCATTTTAATGATGCCAAAAGTTTTCCATTATTATGTTTGGTATTTCATGTTACCGATTTAAAATGTATATCAAGTGCGGTTATTTTTTATGAAACGGCTAAAATGAATAGCCATTTATTAATTTAAAAAATATATTTCTTCTATTTTATTAATGAAGACATAAGATCTAAGATAAAGGGTTTAGTTTCACAATTGTTGGTATCAGTAGATGTTGAGTAGAAACATTGGTAAATAAAATGAGACAAATGTATATTAGGAAACATTAACATATGAGTAAATTTTAGGATCTATATATAATAAAATAATAAATTTTTAGTAAGAAATCTAATATGTGGTTTTTCCGAAAAATATATCCCAGTACATATACAAAACGTAGATATGGTCCACACATAGATGTACCTATGAGTTATAACTCTGAAAAGGGAACATAGGGTTTGAACGAATATTATCTACTGCATGAAAATTGGCCTTACTGTGGACCTCGTTTGATAGACATGATGAATATTCATAGGATAATTGATATTCCATTAAAAACCCATTATTATTGAATTTAACATAACGATATTCCCAATGAATCGATGTTATTGATTATGAGATTAGCTATGTATAAAATTTTTATTTTATGTTAAATATTTCATAGTTTTGGGATTATAATTTATGTTCCCAAATGATTTTATACAATTTATTATATTATATTATTTATATATTTTACATAGTAGAAAAAATTATAATTACATTAATTCACACAATCCAGTATGTAGGAATGGAAATTTATATAATGAGATTAATATAATATTTTAAAGGGAACTAGTCGTCAAAATATTCAATATGTATGGGTAGATTGTATCATGTGATAGAAATATATAATATATATATATATAAATATGTATTATGGATTTGAAGATATCAATATAAATAAAGGATGAAAGAGGAAAAAATGAATAAACGGAAGATGGAATATCTGGAGAAAAACACTCTAGTAATTTATTAATAAAATGGAAGTATACTACCAGTTTGGAGTGAAATGCCACTTTGCATGTGTATACAATGGCATGGAAAATGTATCCAAAGTTCAAAGATTTTTTGTTATGGATATGGGGTACTATAAAAAATAATGGCCCAATCATCAATGTAATACACCTAAAATGATTATTATTTATGGCCATTATTATTCTATTACCACAGACAAAGTAGAACAATTAATTAAAATGATTTTGGATTCAAGAATTATGTAATTTGAGAATTTTATCTATTATATCATAGTAAAAATATTTATTAAATTTCTAAGGATTGTACATAACTACTTTTTTATTATGTATTGGAAAGATTATGTGGAAAATACATATGACCAAGAATAATATTTCTCTGGCAAGTTAAATATCTAGGAAGATACACTATCATGTTTTTTTATGAGAGAATGATATTCGGATAACTAGATCATTAATATAGTTATTTTATATTAGATATTAATTACCACCTTGAATTTTATTAAATATTTGTTTAGAAAGTGCTTTATGCTATCATTAATATATTTATCAACAATTTTGGATTAAATTAATATATCCAACAATATATTTTTTATTTATATAATAATTAAGAATGAATTTTTTTCATAAGGTTAAATGGTAATTAATATTATTAACATTCTTCAAGAGAATACATGATGTTGATATGCAACTTTTCAGTATATTATGATTAAAAGATACTTCATATTGTTTGGTGGATTAGTAATAAGTTCATTTTCGTTAATTATTGATATTATTTCTAATATTTTGTATATTAATCATTTGGACGGTTCATAATTTCTTAAAATTTTCAAATTAATTATGTTTAAATTTGGATGAGGATTTATAGATTAATATATCACTTCACTATATAATGATTTATTGATATTGTATAACCTTTACTAACCATTTGGTGATATTAATAACTAGAGATCAAACGAATGAATATTCATTTTTTATAGATATTAAAATAAATTAAAATTATATTTTATTTATTTAGGAATATAAAATAAAATTTGGATATTCATTTCATAGAGTAAGAGATGAATTTTAAATTTATTATAGTATAAATAAAGGATTAAATTGTGTGTATCAAACAAAATAATTGAAGGAATGCATATTTATTTATATTAAAATATTGTAAAATAATTCATCAACATTAATAAAATAATATTTATACAAAAAATGTTATCATTTTTGTATCACCTCAATCTTCCACAGTACTTTTTCCTTTGAATAATGCAATAGATTTCATTGTATGCAACTTAAAGATTCCAACACATCGCGGCCAATAAAACTGGCCATTTTGAATAGTAATACCCATCTTTTGAAATTATATCAATTTTATCATTCAAAATGGACTTCATTTTTTTGTTGGGAATATTAAAATTAGCTAATGGTGTATTTTTGGTATTTTTCTGAAAACATTTCTTTTTTGATGAATAGTAAAAAATACTAAATTTCATTTAAAATCAAATTTTTTAATCAAAAAAATTTATAGTGATAAATTATACTATAGAGTGTTTTTTATGTAAAAATATATTATATTTTTCCGGTTAATCAAATTTTGGCCATTGGACATAATTTCACATTTAAACTGGACATAAGCACTGGTCATTCTCTTGATAGTTTTTATTTATTAAAAACACGGTTTTGTTTTGACAACGGGAATTAATTTTAAATTAATTTATTCCACTTCCATGTTTTGAATTTAGAATAATAGATTCCATATTTATAATCAGGAGGTTCAAATTGTGTAAATATGTAACTTATATTTTTGGACATTTTGAATAATTATTTCGGTAAATATTTTATTTACCATGGTTAGAGGGTATATCCAGTTGATAAGGGAAGAAATAATATTATAATAATACTAAATTACCCGAACATCTGTACTAATTCTATAAGATTATGTAACTCCGACCATGGGCATCCTTGGGTCGATTTTGGGACCCCATTGAGCCACATGTAAGTTATAGTTACACTATATATTAATTAAGTTAAAATAATACAAAAATGACATAAACATATATCTTTTAGTAAAACAAATTTTACATAGAGTTATATATGTTATCTATTATACTATAAAAATTCATTATAAATATAAAAATATTCCCTACATAATGAAATTATATTTATAATATTTAGATATTGAGTAATTAAATTTAATTATGATACAAGGATGATCCGGTATTTTCCTTATTAATAAAAGAATCAAATAAATGGTATTATAGATGTTAAAATAAATATAATATGAATGTTTTGATGACATAAACTAATTTTCAAGGTTAATTTGTTATTTTAGGATTTATTTAATGAATTTTTTTCAAATTAATAATTTTTTAGAATTTTAACAAAAACAGAATAGAAAATAGTGTCAAAATTGAAATATAATATTTTTTAAAAAATTGTTATACTATTAATTAATATTCTATTCCAAAAAATCAATGTTTTTTAAAAATGGTCATAAATAATATTATATATGTCATTAATGAACCACTTGAGGTTTTAATGGAAGTTTATTGTATGTATATTAACCATATAATATAAATATTCAAAGAGATAAGGTAAATGTCAAACTAATTAACTAAGAGTTAAATATAGAAGATGATGTTAATATAGTAACCCAAACCTATCTAAAACATATTGGTTGAGTGGTTTTCAACCCATACCTTCATGTTCCTCGAAATAAATTATTTTGGAGCCATTAGAAACCGAAAATGATTTTATTATCAAATTTTATTTCATTCTTTTCCTAAGGTTCCCCTCACCCCACTTATAAAAGGGAACTTACCCTTCTCTCAAATCCACACCTTCAATGCCATTTGGATCGGCCAAACCTACCCAAATATCCTCTAAACAATCCTATTATCTTCCCAGAGTCATTATTTTAGTCAGAAAGCGAACCTAAGGGGCCCTTTTGATCAAATCAAAAGAAAGAACCCGAAGAAGAGGTAAAATTTCATCACCTCTTTCAAGTTCTTTTCTTCGTCCACTTCTTCTTTTATTGTTGTTTCCATTCTAAATTTATAACACTATTATATTCTATATACATTTATGTTATTATAAATATGGTACAACCATATTCTTTAGTCTATCTGTCTTTTGAATTATATTCCACCATACGTTTATACGTACGGCCTACCGTCTCCATGTCGTGGTGTAGTAGTTATTCAATACTTTATTATTTGGATGGGTATAATAAGGATGTATTATTGATCTAAATAATAAATTTAACATGATAAATATTCTGTATATATGACATCACATCCAAATATATATTATTTTCATAACAAAATAATGATATTGTTTCTAATTCATACTTACGGATTATCGTCTCCACGAACGCGATAAGATTCATTCCCCATCGTATCAATTCCAGAATAATTTTCAATTGATGATTAAAAATAATTTCTAAAGACTAAATATAATTATTAATAAGAATTATATACATCATATACATAATAAACATTACTTATATATCAAATTATATAAAGGAAAACAATTCAGTTAACACCCAAAATGATGATACTACTGAAATATAATTTACAACGAAATATTAAAAGATCATATATGATATCATATTAATTAATATGGTTGTTGTATAATTTAATAACAATGATTTAACAATTATTAAAGATTTTAACCTACACTAATCCTAATAAAAGAACAATGTAATGGTTAATTTCACAATATCTTTATTATACGAGGTTGTTTTTATGTAAGTATCTACTAGGACCTCTTTAGCATCCACATCCATATTTCATAAAAAGGTTTTCCAATTTTTTTAATATTTTCTATACTATAGGTTAAATTCATTTATATCCATGTTTTAATTTTTATAAAATTGTATTAAAGGAATCATTATGTTGTTTTCCAAACAAGGTACCTTATGATCTTTTTGAGAAAATTAAGGTAAGCATGTTTTTTAACTTATACGGCAGGTGAAACTATTTTCCAACATTATAACATCGTCGAAGCTTCCATTAATATATTATAAGAATATTTTAAAAATAAATATTTTGTTTATAATTATGTGACTCTTAACTGATTTCAAAATATAAACAGATATTTTTCTCAAGTAGTTTCGATTTCATCTATGTCAACATCCTTTGAAAAATTGTACACTTACTTGATGTTGATTTATTATGATACAAAACATACATATTGTATTGAAGGTTTTTTGATATGTTTGACTATGTATGTGTTATTTTTAGACCATTCATGGTTTATTGATACAATATTAACATTTTGTATTCTAGTTTTAATATGAACGTTTTTGTTATGTTTAATTCTTTACATATGAGTAATGTATACGACATTATAAGTGATGAGTTGAGCCCGATATAGCTCCTAGATGCGTTGGTAGGTCTAATGAGATAAACTAGTGTATTGGACCAAGGCCTTGACATAATCTTATTTGTAGTCTTGGCACAAGGCCTTGACTATGTGGTTATAAAGTCTGGAATTATGCATTCCATCATTATGAAATTGGCTATTGATATTTCATGTGATTATTCGACTAGAAGAATATCCATAGGAATAAATAAATTTCATTATTTGATATTAGATTTGATATATTTTGCTGATGTTCGAGTTAAAAAACATTATGTTTTAGTCTTATACATTTCCTTAAACGTTTATGCTTATTTATGAATGTTTTCTCTATATTGTTATCCTTACTAAGCATCTGAGCTCAGCCCCTTCTATGTTTCATTTTTCCCAGGATGCAAAGAAGTATTTTATAACTGACCTGCAGGGATAGTCTGAGGGATATGAGTGTGGTAAATGGAAACAATGTTGTTGTAGTTTTTCATTTTATAATGTAATGAAAAACTTATGAATGTATCTAGTATTTCTAAGGCTATCAAATTGATCAGTCTTTCATGACATGATTTCCTTGTATAATACCAATGTTATTTAATAATGCACTAACTTAGATTAACTGGGGTCAGGGTGTTATGGATGGTATCAGAGTAATTTTAGTACAAACCATTGAATCTATATTTAGATAAACTCTGATTAGAGCACATTACCCTAAGATAGATATTGATGATTAGTATAGAATAACTTCCTAGAATTTGGTATTCTAGATATTTTGTGAGTTTTCCAAACAATACATCCTTTTCTGGATATGAGCAGGTATAGGCAGCTCTGGCACAGATGTACGTAGGTGTAGAACCGAAAAACACTACTTTGAACTAGACTTGGACAGGAACCGGTGCATGACAATGGGTCTTGCTGCACTTTTTGGTTACGACACTCCATGGGGATATGATTAGAAAAGTTCTCATTTTCATTACAAATTATTATCAATGGTTTATGAGTATATACTTATTCAAAGAAAACATTTTTATGATTATCGATTATATCCATAAACTGTTCAGTTTATGTTAACTATTTTACAAATTAAGAATTATGTATTTCGATTCATAATCTGATCTAGTTTATGCCATTGGTTAGAAATTTCACCTAGTGGATGGAATGGAAACCATATCAAAGCACATAATCCATGTAGGGATTACCTATAACTCAAGATAATTATAGTGGATCTAGTGAAGTAAATGGTGCTGATTAGCTTGTCATGATACTGGGACAACTCACTCAGGTTATGAATAATATCCTTACCCATATAGAGAACCCTGATCAACAATGTGGAGGGTCAATGTTAGATAGCTTAATGAGGAAACAACCACCAATATTAAGTGGGTGGAAAAATACATTAGTAGTTAAGGAATGGATAAATTTCTTTGAGAAAATATTCCACACCATGGGGAGTAGTGAAAGCGAAAAAGTTTTCATGGCAGTTTACCGCCTCACTGAAGATGCTGATCAATGGTGATTATTGATTCAAAACACAGTGGAAGATAATTCTGTATAAAATATGGAATGGAGGGAGTTTAAGGAGATTTTATTAAAAACAATTTCCTCATGACCATCGAGCAGATATGGAAATTAAATTTCTGAGTCTAAGGCTAAAGGAGGATGAGAATGTTTCATAGTATGAATATAACATTACATGGTTAGAAAGTCATGCTATAGATTATATACGTAACAAAAGAAGTATGATAGATTGAATATTTGATGGGTTGAAACCTTTTCTCCATCAATCATTAGTCTCACAGTCGTTCTCGTCGTATGAAGACATTTCCTCATGTGCTATTAAGACAGAAAAGTTATTCGCTAAGTCATATGAATTTAAAGAAATGAAAGAGAAGAAGAGACCTATCGAACACTCTGGAAATATAAATAAGGTGAATAAGGTAATAGTTGAATATCCATCCTACAGAAAATGTGGGATGAAACACTCTAGTACTTTCCTGAAGTGACTGGGAGTCTATTACATGTTTTTTGAAAAAGGCCACCAAGATTGTGATTAGAAGTGGATGAAAGAGTTTGTCAATGTTGAATGCTACAATTGCAGTGAAATGGGGCATTAAGAAAATGAGTTTCCTAATCACCAAGGAAACATACATCCGAAAAGGCCATGGAATCAAGGTATATCTTATGCTGTCACTACTGCTGAGGTTGAAGCTCCAAAAGATGTGGGGGAATGTAATTTAATGGTTTCCTCATTTTTAGAAATTGATTTATTTGCTTCTAGATCATTGAATTGTTTCATATCTTCCCAGTTTTTTTAAAAATTAGATATTTCCAATTTGATTTAACATGGGAGTTGTCAGTTAAAACTCATAAGGGAAGTATCATTTCAACAATGTTTTGTTAATAAATCCTCATTAGGGAATATAAATGTTCTTTATCTACTGATCTCATAGTCATACCCATGATTGAATTTGATATTATTATCGGTATGGATTAGCTTTCATACCATGATGCATACATTTATTGTATGAAGAATGAGGTTACGGTTTATGATGATAATGATAATGAACGCCTTATCTTTAGTGCAGAAATTTCACCACCTAATTCTAATCTAGATCTACTTCCAGTTTCTCACCTAAATCCATTTTTTCGTGGGGAAGAGAATGAAATAACTATGTGTGAGGAAATGAATGTTCAAATGCAGTATGTACCTATTGTGCATGAGTATGTTGATGTATTCCCAGAGGATTTACATGGATATCCTTTGGAATGAGAAATTGAGTTTTCCATTTATTTAATTCTTGGTTCAAGGACCATATCACAAACCCCTTGTAAAATGGCCACTGTAGAATTAGTGGAACTAAAGAAAAAACTAGAGGAATTGAGTAATAAGGGATTCGTTCTCCATAGTGATTCTCCCTGGGGATCCCCTGTCCTTTTTGTTAAGAAAAAAAGTTGGATCTATGAGGTTGTGCATTGACTATAAGGAGATCGATGCTATAACAATAAAGAACGAGTATCCCCTACCTCGCATTGATGATTTATTTGACCAACTTCATGGAGCTCAATATTTTTCAAAGATTAACCATTTATCTGGAAACCATCAGTTGTCCATGAAGAAGGAAAACATTCTGAAGACATCATTTTAAACCTGGTAGGGGCATTACAAGTTTACAGTAATGTCTTTTGGATTGACTAATGCACTGTCTTTCTTCATGGATCTAATGAATATGTTTTTCAAAGAATATCTTGATGAATTTGTAGTGTTATTTATTTAAGATATCTTGATATACTCTAAAATCTATGTTGATCATGAAAATCACTTGTGCATTATCCCGAAGACTCTTAGAAGAAATGAATTACATGGGATGTTAAGGAAGTTTGAATTCTGGATTCAAGAGATTTATTTTATTCTCCATATCATCTCTATGGATGGAATATCTATTGATCCTTAAAAGACCAAGGCAATCCCAGAATGGCCAGCACCAATGAGAATAACTGAGGTACATATTTTTAATGGTTTAGAAGGTTATTATCAACGTTTCGTCCAGAATTTTGCCTGATTGGAAAACCTATTAACCAAGCTCACATGAAAAGAGATTAAGTTTTTTTGGAAAAAAAGAGTGTGATGAATGTTTTAAATAATTTAAGATATTATTAGTCAATGATCCTATATTAACACTACCATCAGGTACTTATAGGTTTGTTATTTATAGTGATGCTTCAAAGAAAGAACTTGATTGTGTCCTGATGCAGAATGATAGGGTTATTGCCTATGCATCAGAACAGTTATAAATTCATTAACAAAACTATCCTACTCATGATATTTAGTTATATGATGTAATCATTTCTTTAAAGATATGAAGACACTATATATGGTGAAAAAATGCGAGATTTATACTAATCACAAGAGTTTGAAGTGTATTTTATAACAAAATGAACTCAACAAGAGAAAAAGATGATGTCATGAACTACTCAAGGATTATAATTACACTATACACTACCACCCAGGGAAGGAAAATAAAATGGTAGATGTTTTGAGTAGAATGGGTCATGGAGTTTTGAACAAGATGAGAGTTGAAAAGGATCCTATATACATGGATCTTGTAATGATGGATGTGGGAATAACCATGGAAGGTAAAACATCAATGATTTTTCATATTGTTTCCAAACCATCTTTACTAGACAGGATAAAAATTTATCAATCTGATGATGTGGAGTTCCAAAATAATATTAAAGCTGTGAATAACTAGAGATTTAGATAATTCATATATGAGTATGGAATTTGGAAATTTGGGAAGAGGATTTGTGTTCCCGATATACCTGATCTAAAAAGATAATTGTTGGATGATGCTCGTAGCTCCAATTTCTCCATACACCATGGGAGCACCAAAATGTATAGATATTTGAAGGAACATTTTTTGGGGGACAACATGAAGTGGGAGATTGCTAATTTTTAGTCACGATATATGGTTTTTCAACAACTGAATTCTAGAAGCTAACAGCTTGGAGGAGTCATGCAACCTCCCCCCATACCTGAGTGGAAAAGGTATAATATTACGATGGACTTTGTCTTCGGACTTCCAATGACTCCTAGAAGGAACAATGAAGTATGGGTCATTATTGATTGTCTTACCTAGTCAGCACATTTTCATGCAATACGATAATATTTACCGCTATAATGATTATCAAGAATGAATATTAATTACGTTTTAATACTTAATGGAGTACCCCTATTGATTGATTCTTATCAAGATCCCCATTTAACATCAAGATCTTGGAAAATTCTTCAAAAATCCCTGGATACTGAACTTCATTTGAGCACTGCCTACCACCCTCAAACTGATGGAAAATCAGAATGAACTATTCAAACCTTAGAAGACATGATGATATCATGCTCACATGACTTTCAAGTTATCTGGGATCAATATTTACTTCTAGTAGAATTTTCCTATGACATTAACTTCCATTCAAGTATTCAGATGGAACCAAATGAAGCGTTATATAGAAAGAGATGTCACACACCAACTTTTTGGGATGATGTTGGTGAAAGAAAACTCATAGGCCCAATTTTTTTTTTGAGGAAACGATGGAAAAGGTAATGTTAATCCAAACCCACATCAAAGTAGTTCAAAGTAGGTAGAAGAGCTATACTGATACCTGAAGGAAGGATTTGTAATTTCCGGTAGGAGATCATGTTTTCATAAAGGTATCTCCATGGAAGGGTGTTATATGTTTTGTGAAGAATGGTAAATTAAGTCTCAGGTACATCATACCTTTCGACATTATATAAAAAATTGGGGTTGTTGCATACCATTTGGAAATTCCGCCATGTCTCTCCAAAGATCATGATGTGTTCCACGTATCACTTTTTTGAAAATACATGCTTGACCCAACGCATTTACTTACCTATGATGAAATAGAACTGGAACCCAATCTGTCTTATTGAGAAGATCCTATCAAGGTTCTTGATACAAGATAATAAGTGTTTAGAAACCAGACGACTCGTCTGAAAAATGTTCTATGGAGAAACCATAATATGGAAGAGGCAACGTCGGATCCCTTGGAACATATGATGAAGTACCAACTGAATCTTTTTATGCAGTAATATTATATCAATTTTGAGGATGAAGTTATTTGAAGGAGGGAGAATGTAACTCCGAAATCTTCCATGATACATTTCACTTTGAATAATGCAATAGCATTCATTGTATGCAACTTCGAGATTCTAACACATCGCGACCAATAAAACTACCCGTTAAAAATAGTAATCCCCAATTTTTAAAATTTTATCAATTTTATCTTTCAAAATAGAGTTCATTTTTGGGTTATGAATATCAAAATTAGATTAGGGTGATTTTTTGGTATTATTCTTAAAACATTCAATTTTCGATGAATAGTGAAAATACTAAATTTTAATTCAAAACAACATTTTTAATCAAAATAATTTATAATGATGAATTATAGAATTGAGTATTTTTAAGTATAAAGAGAATATATTTTTACTATTTAATCCAATTTTTTCCATTGTTTGTAATTTCACATTTAAACTCGATATAAGCAAGTGTCAATCTTTTGATAGTTATTATTTCATAAAAACACGTTTTTTACTTTGACAAAGGGAGTTAATTTTATATTAATTTCTACCACTTATGTGTTTTGAATTCAGAAAAATGGATTCCATATTTATAATCTGGAAGTCTAAATTGTTAAATAGGTATCTTTTAGTTTTAGTAATTTGAATAATTACTTCGGTAAATATTTTATTTAACATGGTTAAAGGGTAAATCCTGTAAATAAGTGTAAAAAAATATTATAATAATATTAAATAACATTAACACATGTCCTAAACCTATTCAGTGATACATGTCCAACCATGGGCATCCGTGGGTTGCCTTTGGGACCACATTGAGCAACATGTAATGGATAATGACACATCATATTAATTAAGTTAAATTAAATACAAAAATGACATAAGCATATATCTTTTAATAAAACAATTTTTACATAGTTTTATGTATGTTATCTCTTCTACTATATATATTAATTAGAAAGATAAAATTATTTCATGAATAATTGTATTTTATTGATAATATTTATACACTGAATAATTAATTTTTTTTAGGACACAATGATGAAGCAATATTTTCTTCATTAATGAAATAATTAAATAAATGATATTATAGATGTTAAAATAAATATAATTTGATTATTTTGAAGCCATCCACGAATTTTCTAGTTTAATGTGTCATGTTAGGATTGATTAAATTAATTTTGTTTTAGTAATAATTCTATTATGAATTTAACAAAAACAAAATATCAAATAGTATCAAAATTGACATAAAAGAGTTTTAAAAAAATATATTATATTACTAATTGATATTGTTTTTAGAAAAATCTACGGATCAGAAAAAGGTCATATATAATATTATATATGTCGTTAATGAACCACTTGAGGTTCTCTAAGATCATTATAGTATTCTTACTAACCATATAACAATAAAATACAAAGAGGCATGGAAAATGTCAAACTAATTAACTAAGAGTTAAATATAGAATATAAGATTAATATAGTGTCCCAAACCTATATAATACCTATTTTTTGAGTTTTTTTCGACCCATAACCACCTTATCCCCGAAATAAATAATTTTTGAGCCATTATAAACCGAAATATGATTTTTTATAAAATAATATTTCCATTTTCCAATGGTTCCCCTCACACCTCTTATATAAAGACACCTCCTTTCTCTCAAATCCAAACCATCAAAGCCATTTTTCTCAGAAAACCCCTACCCAAATATCTTCTCAACTCTCGTCACTTTATCCTAAAGTAATTACTTTAGTCAGAAAGCTAACCTATGGATCCCTTTTGATTAAATCCAAAGGAAGAACCTGAGGAAGAGGTAAACATTTGATCAACTCTTTCAAGTTCTTTTCTTCTTCAACATCCTCTTTCTTTGCTATTTCCATTATAAAACAATAGATCCAGTATAATATATATAATGTGATTTTATTAGAAATATGGTAGAACCATATTAATTATTATATCTACCCTTTTAATGACATGTCACTATACGTGCGTACGTACGACTTACCATCTCCACGCCGTGGGGTAATTTTTATTTAATACATTATTATTTTGATGGGTATAATAATGATGTATAATTGATGTAAATAATAAATATAACATGATAATGATTATGTATAAATGATATAACATTTAAATATATATTATTTTAATATCAAAATAAGGATATTGACGCTCGTGCATTCGTACATATTGTCGTCTCCATGAACGCGATGAGATTCATTCCCCATCAAATACAATCAAGAATAATTTTCATTTGATGATTAAAAATAATAGTTAAATAATTAATATCATTTTTAATATAAATAAAATACTTCATATTCACAACAAAAATTTCTTGCATAACAAGTCATATAAAAGAAAATTAATCAATTAACATTCAAAAGGATGATAATACTGAAATATCATTAACAAATAAATATTAGAAAACCATATATGATTCATATTAATGTATATGGTTATTGTATAATTTAATAAAAATAGTTCCACCATTATACAAGAGGTTAACCTACCCTCAAACAAGGAAAAAACAAGGTAAGGGTTAATTTTACAATCTCTTTATTATACATGTTTGTTTTTAAGTAAGTATTTACTGGGACCTCTTTATCATCCACATCCATGTTTCTTAAATATGTATTGCGAAACATTTTTACTATATACTAGACTATGGGTTAAATTCATTTATACCCTTTTTTGTCTTTTTATAAAATGGTTTTAATATAATATTTCTATCATTTTCGAAACAAGGTACCTCATGACCATTTCGACAAAATTAATGTAAGAATGTTTTTTTAACTTATACGGTGGGTGAGGATATTTTCCACCATTATAACACCCTTGAAGAATCCCTTACATTATTATAAGAATATTTTCAGAATAAAAGTTTGCTTTATAATTATGTGACACTTAAATGATTTCAAAATAGAATGAGATATTTTTCTCAAATAGTTTTAATTTCATCTATGTCAATATTCATTGATAAATATTCCACTTGTTTGAAATTGATTTATTATGATACAAAACATCCACATTGTATTGAAGGTTTTGTGATATTTTTTACTATAGTTGTGTTATTTTTACACCATTCATGGTTTATGGATATAGTATTGACATTTCATATGCTATTTTTAATACAAATGTTTATGTTATGATTAAACCATTTCTTATAATAAATTCATGGTCATATAAAGTGACGGGTGTAGCCCACTATAGCTCCTCGATGCATCGGTTGGTCTCATGAGACAAACTATTGTCTTGTAATTAGGCCTTGAAAAAATATTATTTGTAGTCATGGCAAAAGGCCTTGACTATGTGGTTATTAAGTCTGGCATTATGTATTCCATCATTATGAAAGTGGCTATTGATATTGCATGTGATTATCCGACTATTAGAATATCAATGTGAAGAGATAAATTGAATTATTTGATTATATCATTTCCATATTATGTTCATGTTCTTGTGAAAGGTATCTCTTTAGTCTTATACATTTCCTTAAAAGTTTATTCTTATTTATGAAAGTTTTCGCTATATTTTTATCCATACTGATCATCTGAGCTCACCACTTTCTATGTTTTATTTTTCCCAGTATAAAAAGTTGTATTTTATGATTGACCTATAGGGATAATCTATGGTTATATTATTGTGGTCTGTGGAAACAATGTTGTTATAGTTTGTTTATTTTATAATGTAATATAAAAATTATGAATGTATCTACTATTTTCAAGGCTACTAAACTAATCGTTCATTCAGGACATGATTTCCTTTATCATGCCAATGTTATGTAATAATGCACTGACTCTAGGTAACTGGGGTCAGGGGATTACAATTTTACTTTAAAATGATATTAATTAGACGAAAATTTAAATAATTATAAATTTATGGGTTTTAGGTCATTAAATTTCCATCGACTATATACATTCAAATGATCAATGACCTCTATCATTATCTATAATTATTTATGTTTTAATTCAATGTCCACATATTAAATTTTCATCATTGTTCTCATAATTTGAAACGGAGTTATGTTTCCTTAGATATGACCCTTTAACATCTCCTTATCTCTTAATAATAGAATATTTTATTAATTTTTTTACGATGTGGTTTTTTTGTAATAGAATTTTGAAATATCTAACTGTTGATTATGGAGAAAAAAAATCAAAATGTGAGGAAAATCTTTATATTTGGTTTGGAAAATGTGACACCCAAAGGTTATTAAGTAAGAAATTTGTAATTTATATCATATATGACATGAAATACAGAGCATAAATAACCCAAGAATATATTTCTTTAAATTTAGTCTCTTTGATAAATTATGGAACACCCAACCATGATTCTAAACTGACTATAGAATAATATACCATTATAACCTAGAGATTATGTCATAGGGTGGGAATAGTAAAAAATATTATTCTATGATTTACATATGTTAATAAAATTAGTCATCTATTGATTATAATTACAATAAAAATGAATTAGATGAAAAAAACTAATTTTTAAAAAACAATATTTTTTCAAAATATGGATTTATCGTGCTTTGTGCACATAATAATAAAATTTATATTTTGAAAATTAAGAAAATTTATTTGGAAAAACAATATTCAATTTTTAGATATAAATTTCAATAATATATTAGAGTTAATTTTTGAAAATTTTCTCACGAAGAGTAAATTTTTGATCAATAGTGAAAACTACATAATATTAATTTAAAACTACATTCTCATTTTAATTATTTATAAAATATATTATCATTTTAAATTGTTTTACTTTAAAATAATTTCAATTATATATATTTTAATCCAATTTTTTCATTCAAATCATTTTCATATTTAATTTTATATTAAAAAATTTTAAACTCAGAACATTCAATCTTTAGAAACCCACATTCTCATCGCGTATGCAGGATTTCTTTTAAAATAGAATTTCACACTAATGTGAATCTAATATAATAAAATGAATTAAATTAATTGAATAATAATTAATATATTTTCTAATATTATATATATAATTTTTTGAAATAATGAATATTAGAAAACTATTAAAAATAATTACCACAATTAAGGTATAAATGGGTTTATAGGGGGTTAAACTAAAAATATAATTTTCAAAATAACTTTTAACCGTGTATAAATTGTACATTATATAAATATATCAACCTTATAATCTATATGACTTTATAATACTCAATTTTGTGTCCTTTTGGTGTGTTCAAAAGTGGGTAGTCTTTTTTATTTTCATAAATTACTTGTTTGAGACTAACCTCATTTATAAGATGGAACCACTCTCCTATTTTCAAATTTTTTTTAAAGAATTTAGGTTCTGAAAATAAATATGAAATTGACTTCAATACTTATATCACCTATTTATATTACATTAGTTTTTTTCATGAATCTATTATCAGAATACATTATCTATAATCCAAATAGGTGGTCTGAGAAGAGGTAAAATTCATAAATATGGGTTATTGTTTAATTTCATCATCCAACTACATCTAATAATAATAATTTAGGGCCATATAATTACAATAGTTTCCCAAATAAAATGATATTATTTTATGTTTTTGGAATTACCTATATACATTTCCTCTTCCCTCAATTGGGAAATGATAGCATCTCTCATGTGTACAGCAGAAAAATGCATCGTGAAATGATGTGGCACATTTTCCATCAACACCTCTCATTGTATGGTATGATTTTTAATATATAGTATATATATGAAATTTATAAAATAGTTATACATCATGTTTTATTATATCATATATATCCTTTTTAATTACCATCCCACAGGGTATATGATAACGTCGCCCAAGTGTATGGTTGACTACCGCCTTACGAGTTGCGTATTCCCTAATTATTTACTTGAAAGGTAATAAGAATAAAAATAATTAAGATAATAAATATAATTTAAATTCTTATTATATTCATAAAATAAATATCATTATAGAATGAAAATAAATCATTTTCATTCTTATAATTAAAATGATAATGTCGTTTGTGTATATGTAGACTAATTCCTTCACAAAACAACCCGAATATATTTTCATTATCACACCACATGGATGATATATATATATATAATGAAATATTATTTTATAAATAATATTATTATATTTCAAGTAATATTAAATACTAATTACCATATTTTGAAAATGATCCTGAGAAAATGGAAATGTTACTCACGTGTACATGTGACCTAGTATTTCTATGATCGTAACGAAGTTGATTTCTCATAACCATCATGACTGATAAGATTTAAAATTATAATTTATTAAGTTAAATTATAATTATTTTGATATTATTATTATAGAAAAGTTTAAAAAATACCCACTTTGATAATTCTCACCCTACCAAAGTCAGTTTTGACATATAATCCAAATATAATCGAATCAATCTATGTAAAATTAATTGATTGTGAAATGATATATAAAATGGTAATAAGTGAAATAAGAGGAATAATAAACTATTAAAATGGATTTAGGAATGTAAATAATAAACAAATTGTTATTAATCTCTATGATAAAGAACATATGTGAGGATTCAGTCTCAAGGTAAGAGACTTCATCCCAATTTACCATCATGGATTAATATTGAAATTTTATTCACCTAAATTATTTAATATGGTGTATATACTACCCCTTGAAAATTTAATATCGTTATTTCTTATATATTATTAGTGTAATAATTTCAAATTTAATTACCTAATACATGTGTATTTGACAAGAAATTCACATAGTGTAAAATATTTCATATCTCAATTCCCTTTTTTGGTGCATTTTAATTTATTATTTTCCATTATTATTTTAATATTACGTGTATAAGAAATTTTGATTACATTATTTCTTACACATATTATTCTATGGAGGATTACATTTTATACACATAATATGTCCATTTATTAATTTTCACTATAACATTAATAACATTTTAAGGGTTTTCATCTCAATTTCCCATTATTGTGGATTATTGTATTATTATACACCCTGCTTATTTTATATGGCTTACAATATACCCCTTTGACATGTAATATAATGATTCAGACATGGTTTATGGTATTTTATGTTTCAATTTTAATTATTTCATCAAAGGGTATTTAACATGAAAATTTTCAACTGAAAAAATTTATTGTACAATTTCACATTCACTTGTGATTGTTAACATTCTCATAAAATATTTACAATATTGTAATAATTTTTAATTGTACATTAAATATCAATTAAATACCAATATTCTTGATTAATTTTTATTTGTATTTCCTGAAAAATATAACATTTATAACATAATGAATAATTTGAATGTTATTTGATTAACTATGAATGTATTGATAAATCTATATACCTTACACAATATGGATATTTTTTATAAACAATATTATTCTTGAATGAAATATGTTATTTGAAAAATATGGAATTATTTAGACATTATGTGATGTGTGGGTCCAAGAATTTTATATCCCAAAGATGCCTCAATAGGTCTAATGCGACAAATTTAGATTTCCAAATTAATTGGTGTCTTACCTA
Source organism: Viscum album (assembly GCA_963277665.1). Classification (NCBI taxonomy): domain Eukaryota; kingdom Viridiplantae; phylum Streptophyta; class Magnoliopsida; order Santalales; family Viscaceae; genus Viscum; species Viscum album. The sequence continues at coordinate 1,839,598,691 of OY728132.1, read as the reverse complement.
TAAAATTAAAACTGTGTTGTAAAAGGTCTTTAATGTATTGGTATCACGATGACTGAGATATTTTAGTCAAAAAAACATAAAATTTCATTCATTAATAATTAACATACTATTATCCACAGGATTTTCATAAAGACATACTCTATGAATGCCTTCCATTTGGAGTTTATTAATTAAATGGAATGTGTTTTCATTTAGTTACCTATACATGTTAACTATGATTAATTATTCATGATAGATTTATCTATACTTAACCCATATTGATCATTTTGGTCACCCTTATTTGGTTTCCTTTCACTAGGATATGAAATATAATTCTTGCAACTTTTTCCTGAATGAAAATATTTTCCATTACTAGGATTTGTATTTTTTTCCCTAATGTAAACTGTATATCATGTACATTTTTGGGCTTCCAAAAATAACTAAAATATTCTATAATTAAGTATTTTAATACTTACTTTTATACCAATTTAATTTATCACATAGAAAATCTAGGATACTAGGCTTGTGGTTACAATATATGTTATCTAGTATTGTCATTATCAAATCTATAACCAATCATGTTTGGGTACGTAAATATGTACATAACAATATTTTTGGACATAAATTTCATTAATTACCAATGTCATTTAATTTGAAACTACTAGATTATAAGTATTAGTAACAAAATGAACAAACATTTGATATATTCTAGGGATATGCCACTAATATTCAATGTTGTATCATATTTTTTATTTTCAATAAAATTATCCTGTCAATATATTTTTAAACATACAATTAAGGGGGATCCTTATCTGGTAAATTTATTGGATGATCTAGGTGGTTTATGTTTCTCAATCTACTTAATGTCGATGTTCGCAATTGAATTTCACTTTGAGATCTCTGTATTATACCTCACCCTCATATATTATTTCTAATTATTAAAATTAGAGAGGTTATGTTTTTAATTTTTTTCTAAAATTATTTATTTATTCCCATTATTTCATTATCTCAAAATCATTGTCAAATTTTTTTAATCTCTTTTAAAATTTATTTTAATTTGATTCTAAAATGAATTTTAATTTCCTTTTCAAATTTATTTTACATATATTTTTCAATTTTTAGATTCTTATATTTTATTAATAATTATTTTTTAAAATATGTTTTTTTGAGACATTTAGAATCACTCTTATCCATCAATTTTGAAGTTTTGAAATTCTCTTAGACATCTTTCTTTGGAATATTCTGAATTTGTGAAAATTAATATTTTATCGTGAAGACTTAACATGATCTTTATTTATTCCTAAATTGTTAATTTCTCATGTTTTACATTCCTGGTTTTCACTAATTGGTTTTTATGTTTATGATAATAAATAATTATAAGAATGAAGTTCATGCCAAATTTTTTTCATCATAAGTGATTTTGACATCTTAATATAACAATTTTCATCTAATTGTTTTTTTGATAATCACAATGTGAAAAAAAAATTATGGGGTAAATATTTCTGATTAGTGGGAATCGTTTTCTTTATTTACATATAGATATGTTATTTTTGGTTTTATTATATTTATCTATTAAGCATACTGAGTATTATGTATTTAATATATTAAGATTATAAAATTTGTTTCATATAGTCTCATTCTCATATTTAAAATATTTTAGTTAATCTCTTTATTGTGTTGATATATTTATTTCAAATTTTTTGAATTTATTTGAATAAATTTTTCAATATTGATTTACTCTTAGTATTTATTTTTATATTAAGTTTTTGCAATTAAAGGGAATGGGAATATTTTGATTCATATCTCTCTTTATTGTCAATTTCATGATTGAAATCACTCACTTTTGTATCTAATTTTTTCATTTGAGTGATTTTCTCTTTAAAATTTTGGTATTTAAATTATATAAATGATATATATAACAATGTTATTGAAGTTTATTAAAAAAATTCATGATTATATTATAAATGGAAAAGACCCGGCTGGATTCATTCTTTGATAACATTCAATGGAGTCAGAATACCAAGTAAGTGATAATGGATTTAAGAAAATGTTTCATTAATGGATTTGTAGAATTGCAGGTAGCAATTAATAGAAATTTTACAGACACTCTCCAGCTGGTGGTGAGGTAAGATTCCCTATTTCAATAAGAGATCACAAGCTTTCCGGTGGATGTAGGATGTTCCGGGAAGGCTACAATATGTATACTAGATAGCTAATAGCATCTGGAATTTGGATAGTGGGATTATTATAGAACCTTTTTAGGTACATTTATTAATGGTATAAAATAATTTATTTGTAAAATTAAATCCAAAAATCAACAATAAATATAATAATCTCTTATATATCATATAAATAGAGACCATTGGATCTTTAAACCTCATCAAAAAATTATGAGAAATTTAATGGTATAATATAATGAAACTAAAATAATGGACATTTAGATTTTTATCTTAATATAAAGATCCACCATTGAAAATGTATTTATAATTTGTAAAAATATTATCACTTTACAATATAACTCTATGTATCTCCCTCTATAATGTATTCATATACATTGGGAGATAAAAGACTCAATTTTGATTGGAATTTCACAAATAAAATATTTTTTTTGTTAACCTAAATTTTTTAATGATTTTAATTTAATAACCTCAAAATCTAAAAGAATTCATGTTTTCTTGATACTTCTATAAAAATCATGGGAGGGAATGGTTATTGGATCTATATTATAATCAAGGGACTAATAAGTAAACTTGACAATGTAACACCCCATGATTTTTTGAAATCATTTTCTCTAATAAATGTAATATTTTCAATCTTCTTCATTTCATGAAATTCCACGTGTATATTTTATTACACACATTACTATGTTTAGAATTATTTTTATCAAACACTATTTATAGATTGTCTTAAATGTACCACTAAGATTAAATAAAACCTGGTATACCATTAAAATGTTATTATTTAATGGGATAGCTTTCTCCAAGTCATGGGAAGGGAAAGCATGAATAGTAAATACCATGTAATAAAAATATATGGTTAAAACACACACATATATATATAATTAATTGTTTGTTGACCAATTAATTATAAATCAATATGAGATCCAAAATAAAATAAAGAAAATCTTTTTTCAAAATGTTATTTAACTGTGAAGAAATGCATTGTACATAAATTAAATAAAAAATTATTTCTTGGTGAATAATTTTTATGATATATGTATATTATATATTTAATAAAAAAAATTTCATTCATAACATGTGTTTTCAAGGAAATAGTTAAGAATAAGTAATATTTTACCCTTTCGAATGGAATATTTCTAAAAAATAGTTTTTTCTTTTTTTACAATTTTTTTTAAAATTAATTTTAACCAATTTTGAATAATTATTTAAAAAAATAATAAAAAAATTTAAATATTCTTTTAAATTTTATCTTGTTGTTAATTTATGATAATGTTAATTAAAGATACATTTAACTATGAATAATTAGAAGTATTGGTTTTTATTATGAATTTTCTTTTTGGATTAATTAATTAAAAAAATTCCTAAAAGATATGGAATTTAACGAAAAAAATTAAATTATTCATTTATTAATAAAATTTATGACATTTCAATCATTTCCATTTTGATTTATTATATTATAAAATTCTAAATTTGAGATATTGTTTTCATTGGAAGCCGAATTTCTCATCTTGTATGTGGGTTTGATTTTAAATTAAATGGGGCCACTAGTAAGAGTTAAATTCATAAAAAAGGATAAAATATTTTTAATTAGAATAATTTATATTTTCCAATACATTGATATTAATTTTTAACCATTATGAATAGAAAATTTAGTAACATTATTGACTACAGTTATGGTGAGAATGTGTTAACCTAGAGATAAACTACAAATATAAGGGGTTATATAAACTAAAAAAATAAACAAAGAAACATGTTATTACCATATTTAAAACATATATCCTCATTTAGTATATGATAGAAAATTGTAGATCCTTTTTAATGTGAAAATCATTGGTAAAACTTTTTATTCTAAAAAATTTAACGTTTTAAACTCACCTCACTTATACAAGGCCAACCCTATCCTATAAATTTCAAACCTCCAAAAAAATTATTAAACAAGTAAATTACATAATCCCACACCAAATTCCAATATCTAATCCTAGAATCCTGAATTTGGTAATAAAAAAATCCTTTTATGTTTTTTGCTGCAAACTAGAATGATTTTGTCTGAAGAAGAGGTAACATCCCTAACAGAGTATTTTATTTATTTTTTCCTCCACCTCGTAAATTATTATCGAAACATAATAATATAATTTCAAAATTATCTTAAATATAATTCTATATTATTATAATATGATAATGACCTATATCCATATCCTCTTCCCTCATATGTGAAATAGTAAGGCCGCTGATGTGTTTAGTGGACTACCTCCTCATGAACCGATGTGACACAATTTCCATCAACATCTCTTCTAGTTGGATATGAGGAAAATATAACTTATATTTAAAATATTTTTAACATTAATATACATATACAAATATATTATCCAATAAAACTTTTTTACTGTTCACATAGTGTGGGATATGACAATGTCGATCATGTGTGCAGAGGATTACTACCTCGTGAAGAGAAGTGTTTTTTTCTTCAGGTATGCTTTTCATGGATGATTTTAAGGGTGTATCTCAATAATAATATGTGATATGTTTGACATAAAATGATTCCTTAATTTTAATATATTATTTAATATTATTTCATTCAATCTTCTAGGAAAATTGATATAGTGTTCATGGGTATGTATGGCATACCATCCCCTGGAATGGTGTGTTTCAATTTAGATATGTAAATTTTATAGATTATTATAAAGACATATATAATGTATATATATTATATTAAAAAATATAAAAATTATATATAATATAGAACAATAATCACATTAAATGTAACAAAAATAACAATTCAAAACATACATGAAAAACAAACCAGTTATTACCGAAAATGGGATAGTCACATAGAATTATTGATAAAGCACTAATACAATGTGTTAATTAAATAATATATTGTTTAAATTATATAATTATTTTTAATTTATATATCTATAACAAAATTATATTTGTTATATGGTATTTTTCAATATGTATGAAGTAATTCTATTGTTAAATTAAGGGATTTCCATCTCAATATTTTACGTATATATCACACATTCCATATTCACCATGTATTTATTTTATTTCATATACATAATTCACCTAAATATATTTTATGATTATTATAATAAAAATTGTTTTTGTTTACATATAAATTATAGGATATATTTTTTATGGGATTATGAATCAATTATTTCCAAAGTGATAATAAACATTTTCCTCAATTTCAATTCTTTGAGGCATATTTTTTCTAATGAACCAATATTCTTTATTTATGTTTATATACAACCCCATACGTAGTTAATATCATGAATTTAAATATTATTAGGATATTTTATGTTTTAATTAATTTAATTCATTCAAGGATCTAATAAATAAATGTCACCAAAGTGGTAAGGATTTTATGATACAATGTCATCTTTTTTCATGACTGTTTTTGTTACTGCTTTAAATGATGAAATATTATGATCCATATCTAGTTAATCATAATAATGTTTTTAAACTCTAACTATTTCTTGAGAATACATATTTTCCCAGCTTTTTCTTCTTTTTAGTTACTCAAGAGTTGAAAATAATATTTTATGAAAATCCGATTATGTTTCTCAATTCAGTCAAAAATGAATAATCATACAGAAACATGTTTTCAATAGAAATGTTTTAAATATTTTATTTACTAATATTATAATATTTATCCAATAGTTTTTACGCTTTTAAAAAATTTCATTTTTTTTTAAAAAACCCCTTGTATTTTTTGAATGATGTTATTTAGTGTTTAATGAAAAATGTGAAATTATTTTCATTAATGTGAATGTTATGTGTTTTATTTTCCACCATCATGAATACTCAATGGTTTAAATATTATATTAAAATTTCTATTTTAATTTAAATAAATTTAATTATGAAATATTTTTAAAATTTATAATTGATTTTTAAAATGGAATGGATATTTTCTTCGTGAAGCGTTGTAAATGCTTTTTAAGGATTCACATATAAGTTTGCATGGTTATTTTAAAAAAAATATTTTAAAACTAATTTATGTTATAATTTTTTTCAAAGTGCAAAGGATATTTTCTAGAAAAAATGATCAATGTTATCATTGAAAATTGTTTTTCATATAATAAGACATCACCTAATGTTACTTATGCTTTATCGAGGAAAATATTTAATGATTCCATACTTACTATTTTTATGGACAGTTAATGTTAATGTTGGATAAATGTATATCTATCCAAATTATTTTTCATGGGTTATGCTATGATGGATTTACGAAATGTTTATGAATCATTTTTTCCTAACACTAGTTATGATGTGATTATATAATGAATGTTTTATAATATTATGACACACAAACGTATGGTTTTATTAATAGTAAATGGCGGACCAACATATCCATTTAATTAAATTGGTAATGATTTATATATGATGATATATAAATATTAAATATGTCTTTTGGTTTAATCCACTATACAAAAAGTGGATTCCTGATCCACTGTGGGAAACAATTGCATCAATATCTCGAATGGGAAATGAGTGATATGTACATATCCATTATGTTCATGGTCCTAGTATTTAACCTTGAAATATGAAATATTTTTCTATATTTATGATGGTGACACACTTTTATGAGATGTGATTATGGTTCATAATGTATTTTGGATGATTTATCACTCTTATAGGCAATGTGTTTGTAATTTACAATGATTAATGCTTTGAATCATGATTATGTTTTATGAATGTTTGGGTATAAACATTCTGTGTCATATTAATTCTACCTTACACTTTTTATTATCTTATTCTTTTATTTCATCATATATTTATACCTCCTATATTTTTCTTTTATAGGCATATATACTGATGCATTCCCATGTCTCATTACATAGCTTGTGATGAATATTTCAGGTAGGGTATTCCTAAGAGGAGTAATATAGGAAAAGATTATTTTCAATGATTATGAAGATATTTCCTGATATATAATGATTTTGTTTCTAGTCTCCAAAGATACTACTCCATTATGTTCATCATGTATGTGTTTATAAAATGTATTAAATATTTATCTCAAATTATGTGATATTTATGATTTAAACTACTATGTATCTATAGATGGAATATGAGGGATGTTTTAGTAAATATTTGGAGATTATTATAACAAAAAAATAGTGGAAAATTTGTCGATAACTCTAGGTAGGTTATAACAACCAATGTTTTTTGTAAGAAAGGTGTTTTATGGTTTTCTTAGAAAAAATATCTATTCAAATATTAAAAGTGGATGTGGCACTGGAATAAAGGAACTTATGGGTATTAATTCTAAATGGGTGCATTGATATTGACTCGATCATCACATAGTGAATGACATTGGACCTTGATGCATACCTTGTTTGACACTCTGATGGGGTATTCTTCTGAAATACCAATTTCAGTTATGATCCATTATAAATTATTCTAATAAACCATGAAAATGAAATTACATGGAAAAATATAAGTGGTCATAGATTAAAAATAATGATTCATGATTTATAAATCATATTAATTATATTTCATGACTATGTTGTTTTCAACTATGATCTGTGGAGCTCACAATACTCAATGTTTTGTTTTATTCAATGTATGGTACCTAAAAGAACTGTTTTAGAGATTAATGTGAGGGAAAATGAAATTATATTCCATTCAAGAAGACAATTTCATTAAGATATAAATATAATCCCTTTTACTATTCTCAAAAATTATTCACATGCAATGAAGCATTATGATATTTCAAACAATAAAAGGATGGAAAACATTCTATAGATTTATTTTTAAAAAAACATCCACCATCATTTAGCATGAAATCAGATCCCATAACAATGAATAGACAGTTCAACATAATTTATATGATATTTAATATTATCTAATTCTTGAAACATGAAATGTTTTTCATAGCTATTTATCATTTGTAAGGTGAGGTAGACCAGTGGTGGAATAATATTATAAATATGATTCAAGATGTAAAAAATGAATCTGTGGAATGGGATGGGCTAATGATGAAATTGTTTTAGTAAATAATTACGTATTATTATATGTACTAGGATAGAGAAGGAATTCCTTGGTATTAAGCTAAAGTATGATGAACCTATTGGTACTTACAAAGATAATTGTACATGGATACCATGTTATTCATATTATCTAATAATAGTTCCATAAATCAAAATGGATTGAATCCTTTAATTCATAAAACCAAGTCTTCTATATGAATTTTATATAAAATAATTTAGTTTATATTATATAATTGGTTATTTTAACAGACGTTAGAAATCGAAATCAGATATTCCCACCATTCCCATTGATCTTATTAGAGAATGATGATTTAGTATTTAAAAAACATGAATAAATCAAATGGTTGAAATAATTTATTGACATATGTATTAGAGAATTTTGATAAGTATCACTTATGGAAATACCTAAATGGAATAATAGGTTTCAACATATAAGGGAACCCTAGCCCCATGTAATTGAGTGTAAAAGTGATTTGAAGTTTATAATCAATAAAATGAATAGAGAGATAGATCAACAAAATTCATCGCCCACACTATTATGTTAAAAATTTAATGTGTTGGGGAAATAAAAAAATGCCCTAAAAAGGGATAACACGGATGATTATCCATAATAACCATTAAATAATAGGAAAAACGGATAACTTAGACAATTTTAATTAATGAAGTAATTTCTGAAAATTTGGAACAATTTATCATCCCCTCTTTATTTTTGAACTGCAAGTTTGTTTTTTATAAATGACCCCTCTAAAAAATTATTTTTCATCCTTTATATAAATAAGATTTGATTTTGAGTATTGATTATCTCCCACTATATACATTGTAGAATAATTAAGTCAAATTTTTTATTATATTATAAAAACATTTACCTAAATATACAATTGAATTTGGTATAATATGAGATCGTATTTGCAGAATAAAGTGTAAATTTGCAGTTGTAAATATATATGTTTCCATGTAATATTATTTTAGGAGTTATTGATACCACCATGGGATTGTGTATGGGGGGTTTATCATAGGATCAATGTCCTCAACTATAATAACCTAGTTTTCATCATAGTTATAGATCCATTTAAATTTGGTTTATTTCTTTATTTTGGACCTAATATGGATTCCCTATGGTACTTTTAAGGATTTCGGGGTGTTCGGGGCATGTTTAGAGATAAAACCCTTATTGGTGGAGAAAATAATTTGGCCATATGAGTAGTATAAACCTTATGACCCATCCATCATGATATATCCTAACCCTGTAGGGATGGATAGAGGACTAAATATGGAACAACATTTTTCCATAACCATGCACCAATTTCCACACACCCATGAAAAATTAATGAATTTTTTTAGAAGTGGTGATTTGTATTGTTGGAACATATTTTCCATTACTCTATGGCCTAATCATGTGGATGACCTCATAATGTAGTGGGATGCATATAGTTGGAACATTTATTTAGAAAACTGTGTGGACAAATTGCATGAGCAATATATTTGGGGTGAAATGAAAACTATTTCCTTAATGAATAAAAAACACATCCGCTACTTTTTTCACATTCTTGGAAGACAATAGAGGTTCTATTCTCCCATTTGAGAGCTCTCAACTTTATTTTGAAAAAAAAATTATCCTCATATTTCATCAATACTCTGATTAATTACATGTACATCATATTTCCCCTTCATTGGTGAGTACTCGATTCCTTTTCTTCCTTTCAATATTCCTGTTTCCTTAAAAGATTATATTTAGATATATGATAATATATACTTAGTTTTTTATTGATCGATTATTCAGATATCTTCCAATCCATTCCAAACTAAAAAATAATACTAGATTTAGAGAGTCACAAAAAAATAATGTAGGTAGTATATGACTCATCCATCATGTTTTTTTATTTTATGAATTTCCATAATTTTGTGCCTGCTGATTTCATTAGGTGAGGACTATTAAATTACTTTTTTTATAGTCATTAAAATTGTATTTTAAGGAATGTGTTATATTTTTTTATCTATAGTTTTAGGTTATGTACTCAATGAAAACATCCCTATATAGGGTTCTCCGAATTGTAATTCCTTTAGTGCGTGTTATTCCCATCTACAATATCATTTCCATTTGAAATGGACTAGACCTATTAATGGTCAGACCTACCTTAATTAAAGTAGTTATTAATTTTCATTTTTATCCATTTTATATGTTAATTTTACATTACCATTCTGAGGTATGATTCCTAATTAAATAATTAATCCTAAAATGGTTTTTCTGTAATGTATAATTTTTATATGAATTGGCCTTATTGAATGTAATTTAATGGATTTTTTTTCATTTACATAGCACAAAATTAGATGAAAATTGAAGGAAATATAGTGAAATAAATGAAATGATTAAGGATTAAATAAACTAAATGGTTGCACGACCTCTTAGCCTTGTCACAGTAATGATATAATCACCTTGAACTAAATTATTTAATCAATGAGATGGCTATTATTGGGACCTAATTAATTAATTAACAATGTATATGGATCAAACTGTATATGGACCTATTTATTATTATCGGTGTATTCATGCTCAAGATAGACATGGATTACTAAGGAAATTCATTGTGCACTTGTGGACGCCATTCCGATTTTGGGTTGTCAGTTTCTATGGTTGATACCCACAATGGAAGAAAATATTTTTCAACATGTGGATTCCAGATATGACACCATAAGATCCATCTACTACTATTATAGGATTACTTCAATACATTCCTTAGATGTTGCGTGGCATCTACCGACATGCTGCTACTTGGATACCCCCTTGGGCCTAGTTATTTATTATTCATTTTTACCTTGGATAAATTATTTAGACTCAGTTAGAATCATGTTATTTTGGAATTCCTTGGGAAATTACCCTTTTATTACACTCTTAACCCTTTAACAAGTCTATCTATTATTACATAGATGGATCGACCCCTATAGTCAATGATTCCATTATTATTACCATGGTTCCTATTTACTATCATTTTCATTAAAATATTCCTTGTCATATCTTGGTACCATTATTACTATTATGAGGTAATGATGTCTACTGTGGAAATTCCTCATAGGACATGATATATTAACTGGAACATAATTATTAAACTAAATTATTAAATGTTCAGAAACCAGCTAAGGCTAAATTTTTAACTTGGGTTTTTACATTACTACACTGCGTAATTTTACATATTATTTTCTAGACACTATTTCATGTCCAATTTCATGTAATATATCTTATCCTTATTGTTAATGGTGGACTACTACAATTTATGTCACACACAATTCGTTCTAACATTTTTACATAATAATATGAATGTATGCCGGTAATTATATGAAGAAGTAACATATATTGGACACATGATATTGATTTATAGATTAGGATAGATCCTGATATAGGATGGTCGAGATGGATCTCATGATTCCTGGTTAGTTTTGGTATTAATTTTTATTCTTTTCTAAAATATGTCTTGTTTTCTAGCTTGTATCAATGAATTAAGGGTTTTAAGGACTTTACAATTATCATAGTATTTTTTATATTATTTATCAACTAGTTATTTTTTATTATTTTCATTTTCATTTATTGTGACATATATCTAGCTATATTGCTTTCCACATTTACCTATTATTATAGTTTTTCATTGTATTCAAATCTGGAAATGTGAAAATTTTCTTCCCATTGATACAACCTTGTCCCTTGATAATATTCAATAGCTTATAGAATTTGGGGAGATTCTCTTGAGGCCATGTGTCCGACTAGTATCGGGCAACCATTGAGTGGCACCTGGGTTCCGGACTTTAGAAAGTGGAATTGGAGGCTTTTTTATTACATAAAAATTTGGAGACAATAAAAAATAGATTACGAATGGTTTGTAACATCATTACATTTCATTTGTGGGTGTATCAAAAACATGTTTGAGGTATATTTAATGATTCATGAAATAATGGTTGTTGTTCAGCTTTTTCCTATTACAATTGAAATCCTTTCACTATAAGGTGAAAGAGAATTTTCGTGTTGTTTTTTATGATTATTATTTTTGAAGAAATGATTTCACCCTTTTCCTGATGATATGTGATAAATGAGTATAATTACATGATTCATTAATGCACATAGAATTTACATTCTATGAATATTCCATTCCATATAGAAGAATTTAATTTCTGGTATTTCTTGTATTTCATGTGGTTATTGATTGAGACTTATTTTATAAATATATTTTTGTGCTTCTTATGGGTTATTATTGAGTGATTTTGAGTTTAATTTTCAGAGATTTATGGGACCTCATGGGTTGGAATGAGTAGTTTACAAAGGCTAGTCATCTTATGAAACCCATTAGAATATGAGAATAAATATATATATTAAGTTAGCTACAAATTAAGTAGCTGTTGATTTCTATGATATGGAGTATGTTCCCTAGTTAACATGGAATAGTAACCATTTTTAATTAAAATTTTATTTACATATACAGAAATGTGAAACCATTAAATGTAAATATTGTCGATAAATGAAATTTTTCCTTAAAATTAAAGAGGTAAGGTGATACTAATAAATTAATCAACATTCAACTATATTATTTAAACTCAAAGAAAAACCAATATTTATCCTTATAAGAGGGTATTTGGGGTAGATTATAATGTGTAGTGATTCTGTATTATTTTTCTTTGCCTTGTACTTCTATCTATTCTTAAATAATTATCTAATTCAGGTTATTGACATTTGTTGATTAATAATACCACAATTTCCTCATGTCAGGTTCTAGGAGGATGGATACCACCATTCTCTAGATTTTGTTATCGATGAACCATATGTTCTTGCACTAGGAGTTCAACTTAAATAACCACCTATTAAACTAGATATGGGCATTAACTATCATATTTCTGAGATTTTCCTTTAACTGATGTTGTTTATGAAGTGTAATCTATGAAATTCACCTTTAATGAATGATATGTCATTTTTGTTCCATCAATATCATCATTTCACCTTCTCGGGGGATGGAAGTCCATTGGACGCTGAGTCATCCATGGTGTCCACTCTATCAATCATTAAGCATATAGAGATTCTTCCATGGGGGGTGGCATGGTTTCTACCTATATGTTGTGTGAGTCAACCAATTGGTGATGGAATTTAATTTCCCATGTAGGTTGCTAACAAGGAAGGATCTGGGATAATATTCATTCTACCTTCCATGATAAATTATTTTCATATATTCCAAGGGCATACTGAGCTAGAGAGTTCATTCATCTTGGAAATTCTTATATTTCATCCATGGATTATATAGCATAGTCTATAAATTTTCATTTCTATTCACCACTTATTAATGGTTATGAGAGATATTGTAATAGACATTTTGATGATTGGATCTAGTATTTTATTCATAATTTGGTGATAGTAATTCATATATACACATTCCCTGAGATCATCAATGAATCTCTTTATACTTATCCCAGTATGAAATAAGGTGATAGTGCCAATCCTAGAGGATCGGGGTCTAGTACAAACAAAAATTATTCTAGTAGTAGGAAATGTTCTATTGAGGTTTGATTTTAGAGACATGGTGGTTAATGTAACCATAACTGATGATCTATTTTATTCCATTAGTGTGAGAGATAGGGGAATATTAATTACTAGTGTTATAGAGACCCGATGGAGTGTTTTTATTGTGGTTTTATGGGATAACATTAGATATTCTCTCATACCTTTCCAAATGATTCCTATGGAATAGGATTTGAACCATCACCACCATGAGGGGTAGTTTCTTTAACACTGTTTCTAGACGGGTATTAGAGTAGCACTGATCGTATTGTAGTGGATGAGGTCATGACCTTGGTATCCATATATTAGGTCATTAGTTACAGTATATCTGTCTTACTATGGATAGTTCACTTGTATAATAGAGATGTAGAATAGGACCATTGAATGATATAAAGAAAAAAACCTAGGATCAGATTAATGGACATTCAATTATATGAATTTATATTCTATTAGTCTCTACTATAGATTATAATTTATTTAATATAGAAGATTCACACTCCTTCATACCTCTATCAATCATGGAATGTCTTTGGATATAATGTTAGTAATGGTATAATGTAATGGACCTATATACACCATTAGGTGTATGGCCATAGAGAGTATGCCAATTCATGGACCACTACCTTGTTGTAGGAAATTAACCTTTTATTTAAAACCTCTTTTTTCACAATATGGATTGCTTTGATGTCATTCATGGGACGTTTTTATTATTTCATATCAACCCTTTTGGACTACTTTTTCTGCATGTTAATGTTTTCATCACTAGAGGGAATCAATTATCAACACAAGAGTGATTCGGTTTTGTAGGATTGTAGGACTGGACCAAATCATCATTGGCTAGTCGGAGTGACCACCCAAATTGATAGACCCCTCTTGGAGGAGAAGAGGGTACACCTAGAATATTTTCATCCAGTAGTTGATTGTTTTAGGGATATCATTATCGAAAATTTTTCTAGATTACCTCCTAAGAGATAGGTTGAGTATATGGTTGAAAATATTCTTGGAGAAGTTATATTGTCAATTCATCAATTATCAATGACAACAATTGAGCTCCAAGATCACAAGATATTGTTCAAGGATATAGAATCGAAATTTTTTATACATCATAACACTTCCTATTTGGATTCACCCGTACTTTTCACTATGAAAAACATTTGGAAACTTATCATATGCCTGGATTATAGATTATTTATCATTATTATTATCAAGAATTGGTATAAAATTCCTTTAATATACTATCTATTTGAAAATGTTTTATGATATAGGGTGTTTTCTTTAAATGACTAGAGGTTAAGGTATCATTATGGGTGAGTCAGAAAATCTGACATAACATATATAAATTTTTTATGTAGGTATGGTCTATATGAATCTATCATTATTCCATTTGGACTCATAAATGTACCATACAGTTTAATGGATTTGATAAAATGGGAGTTCCACCCTTATCTAGACCCTTTATTCCTGGTTTTTGTGGATGGAATCATGGTGTATTATCATACTTTTAGTGACAATGCTAATAATATTTTGATCATTTTTAACATTCTGAGAG
Source organism: Viscum album (assembly GCA_963277665.1). Taxonomy (NCBI): domain Eukaryota; kingdom Viridiplantae; phylum Streptophyta; class Magnoliopsida; order Santalales; family Viscaceae; genus Viscum; species Viscum album. The sequence continues at coordinate 1,839,583,460 of OY728132.1, read as the reverse complement.
AGAATTATTATTTATGCCATGCTTACTAAGTTTCACATCTGGATCAATAATTTTAACATCATGGGTCATATTATCTGAATATCTAGAGTATATATTGACTCATATAAGGTGAGTGATTTGGTTTCCTAATATAATCCCATGAACATGTTTGATATATAGAAATTCATTATATTGTATGGATGTTATATGTGTTTAATATAAGACATATAATAGCTTTTTGAATCAATTATTTGTTAAAAATATATGTATATCATGTTCTTATGGTCATAAGAGTTATATGAATCCATTTAGTAGATGAATATAAGGCTTCTTTCAGTACCGATTCAAATACCACTTTTCCCTATAAAGGGAAACTAGGTTTTTTCATGTATCTAACATCAGGATATATATTTTTGTTGTTGTAGATAGATAGATTCATTGCATACAGATATTTACATTTGAGGCCTCATGAAAGAAATTACCATATATTTGACCTCGAGCTAGAAACATTGGTCAATTCCATACATTGTTGGAGACACTGTCTGATGGGTGAGGTCATTGTGGGGTATGTGGACCATAATAACATAAAATATATGTTAAATTAGATTTAATTTAATAATAGATAGTGGATATGATCAAATATCTCAACTCCTTCAATTTTTGTCTTCCCTATATGTAAAAATTGGGAAATGAAATAGTTGATGCATTGAGTCAAAAAACAAAGTCATAGGCCTTAAGGGAAGCTATTGTTGAATGAAAATTGGTGGAAATATTTTTTGAGCTACATCTAATGTTTAATGACTTTCATGAGTAGTCTTATCTCTAATCTTTGGTTGTTACCTACTCACTCCTTGATAGGCTAAATGACATGCAATTTTCAAATCCTAAAGGATAGTTTCTCTATGAGACCATTATTGTTTGGGACCAGCCTCTATATTGGTCTATATATAGATACGAGATCATATATATATTCATCTACATGTATGTGTTCTTATTTATATGGGTGATGAACTGATTCATGATTCCTACGATTCACAATGATATGTTCATCTTAGCATCTCTATGATGTATCGAGTCATATGAAAAAAAAATACAGTTTTCATGGGATGAAATGTTTGGTAAAAAGCATTATAACTGGGTGTTTGACCAATAAATAGGTGAAGGAGGGTAAAAAGTGATCAGATGGATTTTTATATCCACTTACAGTCTCATAATGTAAATGAAAATCCATTTAAATGGGTTTTGTAGTCATCCCCCATTTTCCACCTCGATGTAGCAACAAAATTTACATGTTCATTGATAGGATGAAGAAATTATACCACGTACTAACAATCTAGGAGGCATTATCAGTTGATGTGATCAGAATATTGTATTTCCATGATATCAACTGACTACATTGGGTCCCTCTTACAATCATTTTGGTTAGGGATGTTGACTTAACATCATGGTCCTGGTAGGGTTTGTAGAAGGCTATGTGTATATATGTTCTTCTATTCACAACCATTCACCCTCAAAATGATGTCCAGTCGGAGCAGATGACACATGTGTGATAATACATCCTCCATGAACACATAATTGCTTTTAATGGTTCATTAGATAAGTGTTTCCCTATTTTTATTTTCACCAATAAAAATATATTTCAGGTGGTTATTCATGTGGAATCATTTGAGACATTGTATGGTAGGCCTTGTCATTCAAACAAATTCTTGTTAGTTTAATTTGATGTATTCATACTAGGTCCATATCATGAATGGGAATATATTGATGGTTTAGAATATTATGAAGTTTATGTATACTACTCAGTTTTTGCATAAATCATATGTGAAGACCTCAATATTTTGAGGTTGGGTACTGTGTTTTCCTACGGGTATCAACCAGGATTGGCCATTGATGGGTACAATGGAAAGAGATTCTATTTCATCTTTTTTAGGGATATTTAAAATTATATAGAGAGTCATGAAGGAGGAATAATAGTTTTATTACATCAGAGATAATTTTCCATGCATGACATTCTCCATGGTTCATAGCTTTATCATTATCACGTCGACCTATCTCATTCTTTTTATCTTGAAGAGCTTAAGTTATATGTTGATACCACATTATTTTATTATACGAAACAAATCATATACTATATAATAATTGATATATGAAAATGGTATGTCACTTTATTATGGGTGTTATGGTAGAATGAACATTAACAAGATAATACTCGAGATTGTGGGGCCAACATACGTGTCTAGTGGCCGATGTTGTTCTCTAATTTTTTTCACCGACCCCGGAAGGAGACCTCTGGGATGAGTTTCATTAAGAGGGAGAAAACAACAACAAAAAATTTATCTCATATATAGATCCTTTTATATTATGTCTAACTCTTTATCTTGGACCAAATATGGGTTCCCTTTGAGTTTATAATTGTATATGGGGTGTACAAAGCTTATTCGGAGTTCGAAACCTTAGTCTGTAGAGAAAATCATTTTTCCAAATAGTTAGTAGAATATGTGTTACCCATGTTAGATGGTATCTCCTAAACATTATGGGATGGATAGAAGAGAAAGTATGGAATATGGTTTTCCAAAACAACACCCCAATGGATTCACACCTATGTGAATGGATTGTAGTTTTTAACAGAGGTCATTCACATAGTTGTTGCATGGTTTCCCAAACCTTACAATCTAACCATGAGAATTGCCTCCATAAGAAGTGGAAGGTGAACATTTGATGCATGATTTGGCCAAATGTTGGTCTATACCATTTGACCATGATATTATTTGTGGAATGGAAAATTTTCCCTTAATGAATTACAAATATACCCACTATTTTCTCTTTCTAGTGTGTGTTATAGGTTTCATTCTACAATTTTTGGGCTCTCAAACATCTTTTAATTGTTTTTGATCTTGATCTATAAACTCTGATTTGATTTCCATTCATCGCTCCACATGTTCATCGTTATATACTCAATTCATTTTTATCCATTCTTTGTTCTTATTTCCCTCGATGATGTTATATAGAAGATGGTTTTTATTCCTTATTTTTAGGGTGTGGATCTATTATTCAGATATCTTCTAATCCAAGACAATCTAGTGGATGATACTAGACATGGAATGTCATATGGGATTATGGTATGTGGTATATGACTCATCCCTCAAGATTCATTATTTTTAAAATTTGCAAAATTTCATTTCTGTAGTGTTCATCTAGTAAGACCTATTTTGTTCAAAAATACGTTCTTGTAGTCATTATATAATATTATAAGGCACATGTTATATTTTTTATCAAATGTTGGATGCTACATCATCCACACCAAGATCCCAATGTTTGGTACCTTCCACAATTAATACTTTATCGAATGTTATATCTATATGCACCACTATTTGTGTGTTCTATGGATTAACAATGTAAATGTTATGCCCTCCCATAATTATGTGAGTTATGTATTTAATTTTTTATCTCTTGTATTTCATAATGTAACTTGACCCTTAGTAGGTATGTGTTATAATTAATTCAATAATCTTAAAAATGTTATTTGGAATGTGTACTATTTATATGACATGGCCTTATTAAATATAATTTAATGTCTTGGTTGCATGTCATTATGTCACAATTCCATGCTAAATGGAAGGTAGTGATGTGAACCCAATGAACTAAAAATGACTTATATTTTTTAAAATCTTTCATTCCCTATTATCTTTGTCAAGAAAATGAAAGGAAATGACTAGAAACCAAAATTTAATAAATTGATTTATTATTACAAAGAAATAAATAATGAATGAATCTAGTATATGGTTCCTATTGAATATGGACATGTTAATTATAATAGGAGTTGTTTGACTCAATATATCCTTTTATTATTGATGTAATTCTTTGAAAACTCTTGGATTCCATTCCGATTCATGGATACCTATTTCCATGGTCAATACCTACCTATGATCCCTGTATTTTCCAACTTGTGGATGCATGATATGACACTATAGGATACCTCCATTGTTATTATAGGATTTCTTGGATATACTCCATGGAACCAACGTGATGTATATGGAAATGTGGTTCCCTAGACACACTCATGGGCCTAGTCATTTCTTATCTTGTATTACCTAGGATGAATTATTAGACTTGGTGAGAATCATGTTATTAGGGTATACCATAGGTGATTAACCTTGGATTACATTGTTACCTATTTATCCAGTATTTAGATCAATACTCATTTTGCTCAACCCCTGAGGTCAAAGATTCCTCAGTTATGTCCTTGGAAAATATTTACTTTTATAATCATCACATGATACCCTATTATCTCATGGATTGTTTACTAAAATTATAATGTTATGACTATATTTTTAGTTATAACTCATGTGAATTATAATATAAACTGAATATAATTAATAAACTATATTATTTCATGTTCATATACCCAATGATGTAGAATCAAGTACTTGGGTATTTACATTACTATAATTATTACCTTTTATATGAATCCCTCAACTCTATATCAGTTCACATTACATGGACATGATGTTATTGACGCCTTTGGTGATGGCCAAGTATGATTTATCTCACGCCCTATCTAGGACACCATTGGAACCCAAGAAGATTAATTTATAAAGGTGTTAACTAGTGGAAGTATCCTACTTTGAGTACTTGTTATTTTTTAGTTTCATATGATGGTGCTTTGTAGTAGATGATGGAGATGGAGCACATGATGATTTTATAGTTCATGGATTATTTATACCTGTTTTGAATTCTATGTATTTCATTACACCTTTTATCAATGTTTTCTAGTTTTATATTGAAATGAAATGTATCATAAATGTTATATATATAATTCATACTATAGTTATCTTTGATTATTTTCTGTTTCTTTTATAGTTCCATTAGTTTAACTACATTTCTTCCTATATTTATGTATTATTATATTTATCCTCCATGTTTCACTCTAGTAATGTGGGAAAAGTCTCCACACATAATCACAGAATTCCCTCACTTATAGTTAGTACCCTCTGACACTCAAGGAGATTCATTAGAGCCCTTGTGACCAATCAAGATCAAGGAACCATTTAGTGGATCATGGGTTTGATACATAACATGAACACCCCATTTTAGGTATTATGGGATTGTATTTTATCATGAGTAATGATATTTTAAGATAAATTTATGGAAATATAATTATTTGATTTATTATATGTTTTATTGAAAATGTTATTTAGGGATGAATTAATTTTAACATTATGGAAATTTGTAAAAAGGTATTGGTATCCTTTATCATTTAACTAATCATTGATTTTAAGATTATTGGGGGTTGTTGTCTACCACCTAATGAAGTCATCACCCTTATTTCCTATCAATTAATATTTATCCCTAGTTCATATTTCTGTAATATACATTATGTAAGTGGTAATGGTGAATGATGAACAACATTCAGTTGTATATATAAATAGATATAGGGATTTATCAAGATGTGATTGAAAGGAATTCATATTGATCTTAATATTCAGTTGAGTTTTAAAACTATGTATCATATTTAGTAAGATTATCAGTTTGAGAGAACAATTCAGAAACTAAAGGATTTTCAAGATCATATTCAATGGATTTTAGAGGTGGTTGGGATCAAAAACAATCATCTAGTTGAATTTTCTTAGAATAATAAGTTTCACTCAAGTCTTTAGACATAACCTTATTAATGAATTTATGTAATGATATTTAGGAATCTATCATACTCGAATGATGTTACAAAATGAAAAATATTGGGACTTGAGCTAGATGATGAAAAAAACTAGATCCACTAAAAACATTTAAAGAATACACAATGTTAATAGAAATATTTTTTTTGATAATAATCAATATGTATATATGATTTGAAGCTGGTGAGAAGGTATTTCTGGAGATTTTTCCATGGATGAAATAATGGAAAAATAATCCCTATGTAATATGTCCCTAAAAAATTATTGATTATACAGGGTCTATATATTATATCTTGGAACATAAACCAAACCTCTCTCAGGTTCACAATGTGTTTAATTTATCTATATCAACTAATTAAACATCTTACCATCAGATGTATAGGATATAGAGTTTGTACCGGAGGAGCATGGTATTTCTTATGAGCAACAACTCTTGGAGATTTTCGATCAATCTATGAATGTTATATGAAAGAAGACCACTCACCTAGTCTATGTTTGGGGGTAAAGCCACCAAGTTGAAGATGTAATAAGTGGACATAAACATATTATTAGGTATAATTAACCACAATTTTTGAACTAATGTTACAAATTTCGAAGGAAAAAATCATTTTAATGGGTGGGAGAATATGATGCGTCGTGATTTTTTTATATAAAATTTTCAAAAAATAAATTCAACCAGGGTGATATTTTTAAATATACACGATACTGATTTAGTATTATGTATCAAAAAAGACATAGTTTACCTTGTGATAGTTACACCCCTGATTTTAGTTTTCATTAAAGAAATCAGTACGTTTTATGAAAATTTGAGACCTTATTTAAATATTACAATATAATATGTGAATTATCTACTAGGGTTTGGAATGGGGGTTATGAATACGATTAAGTAAATTATTAAAATATTTTTTTACATTAATATAAAATTATTTATTTGGTGACCAATTAATTATAATTGAATTTAGAACCATTTTAAAAAAACTAAAACCTTTTCTGAAATAAATATTTTTTGATTCCTAAAATTATGTTTACTTAAATTTTATTAAAAAAAATAACTTTTTGGTAATGATTTTAATTAATCATACATTTTATATTTTTAGATCCAATTTGTAATAATATCATATGTGTTTTCTAGAAAAGACATAAGTATAAATCCAATATGCATTTAAGAACAGTATTTTTCTAAAAAGCTATTCTCTAACCTTTTATGGACGTATATTAAAAATCATATTTTATATTATTCGAAAATTTATTCTAAAATATAAAATTTATTTTTTAATTCTATATTTTTATACAATAATGGATTTAATTTTTTGGAATATTTTTAAAAGATAAAATTTTCAATGAATAGTGAAAATACAGGTTTTTATTATGAATTGTATTTTTATTTTTTAGATTTAAAAAACATAAACATTGCATTAATATGTGTTTAAATGTATAAATAGTAAAATTATATATATATTGATTTAATTCAGGTTATTGGAATCAATTAAATGTTTACATTTCATATTAATACATTATATATATATATATATATATGAGAGTGTTTTTTTTGGAAAATCGTATTCTATTCACATTATCATGATTTTTTAATCAAATTTTACCACATATATGAATTTTTCTATGAAAAATGATTTTTATATTTGGATTATTTATAATTTATATTTTTCAGTTATGTTATCTTAATTTTTGATGATTACTTGTTGTAAATGTAATAAAAATTAAATATTATGGTTGAGGTCAACATGTTTTTACAAAGGTCTTATATTAAAACAATAAGCAATAAAATTAACAATAAACATTAAAATAAAGTTTTAAGAAAATACTCTTATAACCCTAATGGTTGACAATGTCCTATTAAATGGCTTTTTGGAAGGTGAAAAATGTGATTAACCACTTTCATTTAAAAAAAATAAAACATTTCCACTCACCACACTAATAAATGACCACCCACTATCCTCTAATATTAACACAAATAAAATAATTTTTAATAAAATATTGGACAATATTCCTTCCTTAATTCACCCCTTATCTTATAAGCCACATTTTGTTCAAAAATTCAACCTTTGAATCCTTTTGGTGCATAATAATAGAATAAGTCTGAAGAAAAGATAACATCTTGAAATGAGTATTTTATTTTATTTCTTCCTCAAACTCCTTGTATTATTATTAAAACATTATATTATAAGAAAAACATTATATTAAATATACATAGATGATCTTATTCTATGTAAATAACCAATGAAAATTTCAAATTACCTCAAATGGTAAATTATAAGGTCGCTCGTGTGTAAGGCGGACTACCACCTCATGAACCTGTGTGAGATGATTTCTATAAACACCTATAATGGATTGGAATTATTATGGATATAATTTATGAATATAATATTTTAATATTTATTACAATTTTTAAGTATATAATCATATTTAAATTTTAATTTTCCATTCCATGGAGGATATGATAACATCGATTATGTGTACGGCGAACAACCGCCACAAAAAGGGATGTGATTTGTTCTTAACATAATATTTACTTGGAAAGAAACAAATACAGATTTAAATAATATTATATGATATCATTGAAAAAAAATATTTTGGAATATAAATATATTATTTACCATTATTTATTTCAATCCTATAAGAAAATGGATACATTGGTCATGCATACGTATGACCGACCATCTCCATGAAAGAGGTTTTTCATTGTCTATCTCTAAATATTTTTAATTAATATAAATAAATAAATAATATATATTTATGATATTTATATAATGGTTAAATTCTTGAGATGAGCGAATAATTATAACTATTTGTGGATACAAAATAAAATGTCAATACATACATGAAAAACAAAGAACTTATTACACAAACAAGATTTTAAACTGAAATTATTAATTAAAGGGTAATAAATGGTTATATGAAAATAAAACATGGTATTATATACATATGGTTCGGTAAAATAAGAAAAAATTATCATTATAATTTTATATAGGAGGTTTCAACATTTATGATGGTGGTCAATAGTTAATGTAAAGTATTTCTATCTCACCTTTTTATGTTTGTGAGTCACAAACCATATTACCCACCTATTGCTTTCATGTATTGTATATAATTTCCAAGAATTTATTTTATAAATATTATAATTTTATTTATCATAATCTAAATATACATATGGGTGCAAATCATTAATAGGTTTACATTTCAAATCATACAAAGGTAATGTGAGAGTTTTTTCCCAATTTTCTTTTTGAGACGTACATTGTTTTATGCACCAATAAACATTTAGGAAGTGTATATATAGACAATTTTTCATGTAATATAAATCAAAATGTTTATATTCATGGAGTATAATGTTTTATTTAGTGTTATTATTTCATGGGGATTACATATCAATATTACAAAAGTGATAAGGGTTTCGTGATGAGATCTCATTGTTTATCAAGGTTTTTTATGTTTTTGCGACTACAGATTAAATTATTTGACCCATATTCCAAGAAACACATTAAATTTAATATCCATATTTTTTTTATGATAATAAAATTTTCCCATTATATTTTTCTATTTATATAATTTAGAACTAAATATAATGTTTTTATGAAAATTCTATTTTCCCCCTCTTTAGTTAAAAATTATTTATCTTCCATATTCATATTTTTAAAAAATAATTAATGAAGTTTTTAAAAAACTATTAAAATTAAAAAAATTCATTTGTAAATGTGTTTGCCTTTTCAAAAAATTGTGAAAATATTATTTTCCTTCTTGGAATGTGTTTCTTTTCAACATAACAAAAAATATGAATGGAATATTATATTTCTAGTGATTAGAACAAACAAATGTTTCTACAAGTAAGACTACTCATGTTTCAATGATTCCATTATAACATTCTAATATTACATTCATTTAAATGGATTCAAAAAATATTTATTTTTTTTTAAATAGAAGATATATTTTCTTAAAGAAATACATTAACTAATTTTTTAATGATTCTTGTATATATTCAAGGTAATTTTTAATGAAATAGTTTGTAAATTTGTTTTTATTTTTTAAATAGTTTTTTTCAATGAGGAATGTTTTTATCCTCAAGAAATTTTCCATGTGATATTTAAATTTTATTTTCCATCAAAGATGTCATCAATTGACGTTATCTATGCTTTAATCAGGTTATGATTGAATGATACCATCATTAAGAATAATTTTTATGTTTAATGTTTGTATTAATGAAATATTTTTGACACTTATTTATTACATCATCTCGTATGCTATGCAGATTTGATGAAATGATTATGAAATCCATTTACAATACATAGGTTATGATATTATCTTGTGATGATTGTTTTATGATGTTATGGAACTCATATGTCTAGTATTAATTATAAGATGAGTGGCACCTATAAATTACAAAAATTATTTTGGTTAATATTTATATCTCATGAGATAACAATCGGAAAAGGATTATTGGGTTGATCCACTTTGGAAAAATGGTGATTCTTGATCCTCTATGGGAAACATGTGTCATGTCCTGATCCACTCTATTGGTTGTCTTGATAGGTAACCTTGACATAAGAAATTGTTTTATATATTAATGATGGTTCCACTCATTTAATACATGGTCATATGGTTCATGATTGATTTAGGATGATTTATCACACTTATGGACCATGTTTTTATATATGATAATGTCTTATTCCATGATAGATGTTTTTTTATAAATAGAAAATTTTGTATGATTTTTATAAGTTAAGTTCATGATCAGATAAAAATTTTATTATTTATTTATTTCACATTATAATAGATTTATATCTCCTATATTTACACTTCTTTACCAATTGAGGTCACCTATTCTTATGTTTCCTTACCTGGGATAGAATGAAATTTTTAGGTATTGTATTCCATGGAGGGGTACTATGTGAGATGATCATTGTGGGAGATATCAATGACCATTCATGAAATTACATGATTGGGTTTATAGTATACAAAAAAAGTAAACTCTAATGGTCCTAATTCATGTATTTATGAAATGTATTGAGTATTCATCTCAAAACATTTTATATTTATATATGAAAAAATCAGGATTTTTGTAGCCAACACAAGGGCAGTAGACATAGGGTCTCACAATGAGTTGTTGTTATACTCTATTATCGAAATATTATATGTCCCTTTTAATTTATTCATTTCACCATAAAAATATTGATACATATAAAGAAGATAAATTTTACACATCTCTCTTCCTATATTAAATTTTTTTAATTTAACATTGACCTAACCTTTTAATACAGTTAAATTTTTATCTATTCTTCTTAAAAGTCATATTTTCATTGAATTTTCCATTATAATTTACTGTATCATTTTTTATAGGATAATTCATCAACCTTGTTTCCATTATTGTTATATTTAGTATTATAATCAACCAAAAAATTTATCACCCTAAATGTCTTAGAAGACATTCTATCCAGTATGTGGGAAAAACCTGACATGAATTACTAGATGTAGGTCTACTCACATCATGATACATAAAATTACCTCTCACTATCCTATAAAAACACATCCTAAATAGACCTCTCTATTGATTTCTCATGACTATGATTATGATTATCATGATCCTATCAATCCATTCTTGATGGGTTTTTTCATCATAGAACCCTCAAATAGTCATGATGTACCATGGTCAATAAATAATGTCTGTTAAGATAACTCAAGAATTATATAGAAATCACAAAACTTTTTATCTGATTAACATATATTTTATTTACATATAACATATTTAACACAACAAAAATTTATTTTAAAATTATTCTGTTATCTATATCATTATTCAGATTAAACACCATGCTCCAATTGAACTAAGATATATTATAAAAGTATTTTCATTTAGATTAGATAATTAAAGGTATAAATTATGTTGGTGGTATGAATATAAATGAAAAAATTATGGAAAAATATTTAACTCTTTTTATATAATGTAATTATTAAGGAAAATAAATTAGAAATCATTTTTTAATAAAGTCATTTTATTCTTAAATGAAATGTTTTATTCGAAAATATTTTTAATTGCATTTTGAAAAAATATATTTTCATTGATTTTTGAAAATATTCAATGTATTTTATATGAAATTAATGATATTTTTTAAATCATTGTGTCAACTATATTTTAGTTTAAATAATATTTTTTTCTAAATTTTTTTTACTAAATAGTTCAAAATACATATTTTTTTTAAAACGGTCATTAATATTCAATAAATAAAGATATTTTAATGTATAATTATTATTTTTTATTTTACCTTAAAGTAAAATAAATATAATTTAATTATAAATAATATAATTTAATACATATTATAGGACATTGTATATTCTTTTTTTATAAGTATATTTTTGGGATTAAAAAAAAATTATCCTTAAAACACTTTTTATGTACAGAATGTTTATTGTATTATTTAAATAAATAAATATCTATTGATTAATTTTATTAATGAAATTTTAATGACCCGAATCCAGAGCCACTCAACTAGTTCCCCGTACCCAGTTCGCCAAGTGACCTCAAGCACGTTTCCCTAAATGCCAGAGGCAGCTGACTAGTAGTGGGGGCCTTGGTGAGTGATTCGGAAAACTATGCCCTCATTTTGTAAGGTATACCACAAAAATGAAATAACAGTAGATATAGGAAGAATTAAAAAACATACAATAACATAGACTAAACATCGAAAGCAATGTGTAATATAATAATGATGAAAATGATACATCAGGTACAAGTATCTAATGAAAGTAGTAAACACAACAATGTGTTGAGATACAACTGAGAACAAAGTATTAAAAGTTACCAAAAACTCCAGCAACCTCAGAATACTAGGATAGGTCATATGCACTCCAACCCCAACCATAAATCATGTACCTGAAGTAGAAGGGCCACAATCCCTATCCATACCTGCAATGATATAACCGGTTTGAGCTGAAAATCAGGACCCAAACAAGGTGTATGCAATTCAGAAATAGTAAATTAAATAAATGCATCAGAGAAACAGGAGTAGACTAATCAAACAGTCATCCAAATATCAATTCACATTTATTTACTAATTTAATTCAGTTATTTAATTATCACCCAAGGAATCTAGAAACAGCTATATGTTACGAAATCCTGGCAAGTAACACAACAGGTATCTCAACAGACTACCTAAACTACAAGCAGTACAAAACAAAAGATTGTTCTTCAGATTGGTGGACTCATCACAACTAACCAAACAGTATTCACACTGACTCTCTTGGTGGCTCATACTGGCAGACCCCTATAGTCACGTAATCATACAAAGGCATAGACACTCTGGGAAGCACTCACTGTCAATTCCCATGTGGTCTTGAAATTATAGGTATAGAATCTCTGTGGAAGAACGTACATATAATTCTCCATATATTCATGGAATGTAACAAAGGACACTTTTAGGAAGCACATAGACTAATTCATATAGGTCCTGTGAATGATACTAATTTATAACAAACTCTATAGGGAAGCCCTTAATCGTCAATTCCATCTTTAGTCTACCGCGCCAAGATCACACAGCCCTGAGCAGTACAATCATGTGTAATCGACTATAAGAAGCCCTAATTACGATCCACAACTACTTTTCTAATAGCTAAAATGCATCAAAATCATATAAACAGCAGGAAATATATGCAATCAATTATCTCAATGCAGACAATCAATGCAACAAGGTATGCCTCATAGGCAACCAAAGACAAACGGTGGTAAATAGCCAAAATAAGGGAAACACCTATGGGGTGAACCTCAATCATGATAAAAAGAAATAATTAATCATCTAATAACCTCAAGCATACAATCAATCTAAGGCAGAGAATAATACAGGTTCAAAACCCTAACCCAAGATACCTGATACATGGGAATCTGGCTCTTTTTGCACACAAACTCAAAGACATTCAACGTAAGGCAACAAACCACCAATATAGATCATATGAGATCGATATACATGAACACCGTACTGTGAATCGGCCTAGAATGGAGAAGATCTCCAAAACATCTAAAACATTCAACCTTAGATAACTCTCATAAGAGAAAGAATCAGAAAACGTGGACAATTAAGAAACAAGAACTCACCAATGCGATTCAATTGCAACTGACGACGTTCGATTCAGATAACTGGATACGGATCAGCGGATCATAGATGATTCGGCCTCCTCGGACGATCTAGACATAATTAGGTGAAGAAGAAGAGAGAAATAGGGATTAGACACGACCCTGGTCCGTTTAATGAAATAAAAAAGAAAAGTACACAGCGTGTACTTTTCGAGTACACTGCGTGTACTCGCCTTTTCCATAAACTGCATTAAGCGGTCTCCACATCACCCCTACCAACCGTGTGTGTGGCCTGGACACGACCAGCACACGGCCTCGCACGGGATCAAAGTACAAAATGTGTACTTAAAAAATTTCCAGATTTTCTTCTTTTCCTATAAAATGACCAGAAAAGGAAATACATACCTGAAATGAAGATATGAGTTCTTACAAACTTCCCACCTTAAAAAATTCATTCCCTAATTTCCCTAACAAAGTGGAGAAGAAGAATTCTCGAACAACTCTGGCCACTATGATTGCATATCATCCTCCCTCTTCGATGTCTTGTCCTGCACATGGTCATGCTGCCATAGCACCCATACCAGAGAAACAGATCGGCCATGTAGTACCTTTTCACTTGATCAAAATTTCTAATAGGATGCTCCTCGAACTATTATTCCTACTCCAGATCAACCACCTCAGGTTGAAATACATGAGACGATTTTGAGAAATAGCGTCAAAGCTATGAAACATGGAAGACGTTGTGCATAGCCTGGTACCTCTAAGGTAACTGGAATCTATAAGAAACCAGCCTGAATCTCCCCAGAACCTCAAACGGCCTGATGTATCTCAGTGATGGCATACCCTATCTCATGATCCTCTTGTGTCCCAACCTTGAGGTAACACGTAGGAAAACCTGATCTTCGACCTTTAACCCCAAAGGTCATATCCACTGATCAGCAAAATATTTCTACTGAGACTGTGCTGTATCCATCCTTTTCCAAATCAACTCCACTTGTTCTGTGGTCTATGGAATAAGAAGAGGTCCCAGCATTGATGCCTCTCCTGCCCCCTACCAACACAAGGGTGATCGGCACTACCTACCATACAAATCTTCATAAGGTGGCATCTTAATAGTTTTTTGAAAACTATTATTGTAGGAGAACTCCACTAGAGGTATATGTTTCTCCCAAGAACGTCCAAAATTAATGACGCATGCTCGTAGCATGTCCTCTAGAACCTGTATCATTCTCTCTGACTGGAAATCTTTCTGAGGATGGTAAGATGTACTCAGAAGTACCTGTGTACCCAAATCACACTGTATCCCTTCCTAGAAATGTGACGTAAATTTGGTATCCCTAGATGAAATGGTAGTACTCGGAACCCCATGCAAGCGTACAATCACACGAATGTACAACCGTCCAAGATCATCGACACCGAAGGTCTCCTTAATCGTTAAGAAGTGAGAAACCTTCTTGAGATTGTCAATGACAACCCATACCACGTCATTCCCTTGAGGCAATCATGGTAACCCTGTCACGAATTCCATCACGACATCATTCCACTTCCACTCAAGAATGGGTAGCTTCTGTAAAAACCCTACTGGTCATTGGTGATCTGCCTTCACCTATTGACAGGTGGAACATCTCATGATAAAACCAGAAACATCCCTGTTCATACCTGGCCACAAATACTAGCGGTGCAGTTCATGATACATCCTGCTGATGCCAAGATGAACGGACCAAACTGATGAATGGAAGTCTCGCATCGTCTCCTCGCATATATCTGCTGGTACCCATACGCATCCCTAGAAATGAAAATTCTTATCCTCGCCTACGGTCCATCTGGGAAGAGGGTCCCTTCCTGACATGCTTTCTCGTAGGACTAGGACTTTGGAATCTGATAGCTTCCTCATCCGAACTTGATCAAGAATGGTAGAGGTAACAACTATAGAAAAAAGAAAAGTCTAAACCTGTCTGTCATGCACCTCCAAGTGCATTTCAGATAACAGATCCATTAGCTGCCACTCACTACTAGCCTCCTGAACTACCTGTGTCTGTGTCGTTGTGCTCATTGCATCTTCCGCAACGTTGCCATTCCCAGGCGTATAAGAAAGCTGGAAATCAAAATAATATAGGTACTCAACCCACCTCCACTATCTCAGATTCAAGTCATGCTGCGTGAAGTTATACATTTGGATCTTGTGGTTAGTATATACCACAAAATTATTTCCCAGAAGATATTGTATCCAACAACGCAAAGCATAAACAATTGCAAACAACTCTAGGTTGTGCGTAGGATAGTCCCTCTCATGTGGCCTCAACTTTCTAGATTAATATGAAACAACATGATCCCCTAGCATAAGCACTACCCCAAGCCTGATGCTAGATGAATCATAGAAAACTGTTTAAATCTTGACCGGCTCAAGTAAAACTAGAATCGGTGCTAAATTCAATCTCCCCTTCAACTCATGAAAGGATGAATCGCAGGCTTCTGACCAAACATACATAACCCCCTTCTTATTCATGCTCTTTATTGGCACTGCTAAGCATGAGAAGTCCTGTATAAACTGCCTGTAGTAACCATCCAGTCCTAAGAAACTTCATACCTCGAAGACATTCTTCAACTGCTCCCAGGTAACTACTGCTATCACCTTCTATATGCCTGCTGGAACTCTTGTCTCTGAGATGACATGATCTAGGAAGTGAATCTCATTAATCCAAAAGTGTTACATAGAGAGATTATCATATAACTGATGCACCCTCACTATAATGAGAATGATCTCAGGATGGGTAGCTTGGTCGTGTTGAGTGTGAGAGTACACAAAGATGTCGTCCACGAAAACCACCACGAATGAATCCAAGTATGGATAGAAAACTATGTTCATTAGCGCCATAAAAATTACTGGTTCATTCATGAGACAGAACAGCATTACCAAATACTCATACATATCATACATGCTCTGGAAGGCTGTAAGAAGTATATCAAATGGTCTGACACGCAACTGATGGTAGCCAGATCTCATGTCGATATTTAAGAACACTTTGGCTCCTAAAAGCTAATCAAAGAGAACATCTATCCATGGAAATGGATATCGGTTCTTAACCATCAACTGGTTCAGCTTCTGATAATACAAACAAATCATAAGGGTGTCGTCTGCCTTCTCGGCAAACAGGACATGCGAACCCCAAAGAGATGTACTGGGTCCGACGAAACCCCTTGCCTACAACTCATCCAACTGCTTTTTGAGCTCCTACAATTCAGGTTTATCCATCATATAAGGAGGAATAGACACCGGTTCCACTCCTAGAATAATCTCGATATAAATTTCTACCTCTCGCTCCGGAGGCTAACCTAAAATGTCTTCTGGAAAGGAATCTGAAAAGTGATTAACCACTGGAGGAAAATATATCTCAGAAGTCCCATGGTAATACTAATATAAGCTAGAAATATGGGCTGTAATACCACCAATCCCATGATGCGGTAGTCCCGCTCTGCCCACCTAGACATCCCATTCGCCCATTTGAAGAAAATATCCACCATCTGGTGATGTAAAACTCGCTCTATGGCAATATAAATCGACAAAGTCCTGGAAGGTAACTAACCAGTCCATCCCAAGAATGAAATCATAGCCTGTCATTTCAAAAACATTGGGAATCCATGAAAAACGACACCAACCAACCTCAAGGGGGCAGTCTAAGCACTGACACACACTAGCAGTTCTAATTCCCAAGGGAGTGTCTAGCATCATCATATACTCAGAAGTAATAATAGTATGTATAAGGCTTTCCACAGTACGCATAGAAATAAAGATATGAGAATCTCCTGTGTCGAAAACTATAGAGGGTAAAACTGAGGCTACTAAAATCGTACGAAGAACTGTGGAAGGTACAAGATCATGTTCCTGATTAATCTGCTCTATCACAAATGTCAGGCATGCACTACGGCCCTGTGTAGCAGCCTAAGATCCCTGAGATGAACCTCTCTGAGCCTGACCACTACGTCCTTGGCCTATACCCCTGGCCTGAACAACCCAAAGCACTCCAGCCCCCAATATGATGTGGAACTGTTAATCCTGCTCCTTTACGCGGAGTCGAAACTGATCCTCCTTCACTAGTCGCTAGAAGAAGAACCTTGAAGAAATGCTGTAGATGACCCATCTTTCCACATGATTGGCACTCAACTGGGTCTCTCGGGAACTAAGGCTTCTTATGCCTATTTTCCTTTCCTGATAGCACACCACTTGGTTTCCAGAAGGAAGATCTCTTCTACCAGAAAGAATGCCTCACTTCATCAAGTCACCTCTTGATTATAAGTAATTCTTACACTATTGAACAAAATGTTTGAAGCATCACTTATTCCTATATACAGACTACCGTCTCCAAGAAGTGATGTAATTAATTTTTCATAACCTCTAGATATAAATGGTTTTATTGTTGTATATTATAATTAAAATTTATAATTATAAAAAGATCAATGTTATTTATATTATGTAACTAGGATGATTGTTAAAGGACTATAACTTCTTAATAAAAACATATGTGTAAAACGAAACAGTTATCACTAAAAGAATGTGGATTTTAATAAAAATATATTAATACACATATGTTTTAATCATATAATTGGATAATATATGATATTATATGTTTTAAAATATTTCATTTATTGAACTAAATAGAATATGAGAAAATTATTTATAAGGATAAATTGATTAAAATTTATGTTGGACCTAAAGTACAATTTTCTCATATCACTTTTACATTCATGGGAGATATTCCATATTAACAACTTTTTTATTCAGGATCATGTTATACATAAAATTGGATATGTTATATCCTGAATAAATTTATCTTTATGGAATTAAATTATCATATTATATACTTCCATTGATATTAATTATGATTCTAATGTTACCAAAACTGAAAAGGTATTATGTTAAAATATGACTTTTTGAAATGATTATTTATATTAAAATTTATAAATATGATATTATTTGATAAATAAATGAAAAATATTATTTATTTTAATATTCTGTGATTATATATTTAGATTACTCTTTATCAATTCTTTTTTCTCCAATTACATACTCAAGAGGCTAAGTGAATGTTTTTATGTGAAACTGAATTTATTTCTCTCATTCGGTGAGAATCTTGTTCCTTTACATTCAAATTTTATTTAAAATGTATTGAATTTTTTTAAAATTCAAAAATGGGATTTTATAATATAATTTTTATCCATTTTTTAATTCTTATAAATTTTCAGAAATTAATCATATTATCCATTTTCAAAAAAGTCACTTTTTACTTTTTACAAAAAAATGTAGCAGGAATCAATATTTTTACAAACACCCCATGAATGAATTTCCCACAATTATTAATACTCTATACATTGAATGTTATATTGAATTTCTCCAAGGTTTATTTAAAATAAACAAAAATCATTAAAAATTAGGAAAAAAATAATATTTTAAATAATTGATTTAAAAACTAATAGGGTATTCTCTTTAAGAAATATACATGATATATTTTAATTGTATTCTCATCTTTGAAAATATTTTTTTTTTGTTCTACATAAATTAATGGGGATATAATCACATGGAACCATATTTGTATAACTATTTCTGACACTTTCCCGGGGGCGTATAGATAAGTCTATTCGAGGATGACAAAGACGTGCTAACTGTTGCCCCACATTCCCACATTCTAAAGGCAGGAGACATCTATCGCATATTCAGGAACGTTTTCCACTTGATTGAAATGGGATGATGGGATTTTGTTTCCTCCCTCCATGGATTCCCCCTCATAACATGTATCATAGTTCAGGTCTCCATTATATATCAACCATCTGTTCATGAAACTCTTCCTACTGCCATATATTTATGGATGTTGGATAATTACACTGCTTCTATAGGTACATTCCTAGGGGTCCGCCAGGGCTGCAACCATCAGTTGGGGGGGTAGTCACATTGGACATCACTGGCATGTCTAAACGCTGGAACACCATCTCGTATGGGTTTCTTCCGCTTATTATTGGGTTTCTTGAGGGAGTGGAAGCCGAAGGAATCCGACGTAGAATGCACAGAATTATATTCCATAGGCAGGTATCTATGGTTTTCTTCATCTTTTTATGTTGAACATAGGGTATTCTGCATGTTTAACGTCTAGAAGTGATTTATCGGAATGATCGAAACACTGACTGGAGTGGATTAGATCGGTTTAACCGCTAATGGTGTAGAGACCTGAAGGTTGAGGTACATGGACATTACATTACTTTTTCGAAATACTTAGTATATAACAAAAACACACACACAAGAACCGTAATAGATTAGTTTCTTTGGAAACTCGGAATATAATCTTCTAATCGTGGTGAAAGATCTTCAACATCTACCATAAGGATCTTCTTCTTTTTTTAACGTAAATCCTTTCTTTATATCCTGGGGAAAGGAAAACATAAAAGGGTGAGCTCAAATTCTTAGTAAGGGTAAACAAAAGAAATATCAATCACATCATATTCATGTCTTTTGGAAATCATAACCTGCAAAAGAGATCATTATTTCATAACATGGGATAAATCATAGTACTGAAATGTAAACCCAATAATCATAACTTAAAACTTGAAACTTTGTGGCATACAAAAATAATCATAGAGAATCATTTCTTATTAGTCAAGACTCATTTCCAAGACTATATTAGTGGACAAAGCCCCTTTCTGAACCGAGTTCACTCATCGTTTCAGTCCTGTTTCACTGAACCGGTATAACCTACCGTTGCAGACATGTCTATCTCATGAGATATAAAATCTTTACCCAATGCATTGGAGGGAGATATAGGTCCCACCCATCTCATAATGATACCATTCTTATGTGTTCCACAAAATCATAAATCATACATCATTGCATAAGCCATGTAATAAAAATGGGATTCTTAAACAACATGACATCATAAAACAATTAATATAAGATAAAGGAATTCATAAAAATAATTCCATCACAACATAATAAAATAAATGTAATAATAGGGATAGAAACAGAACCCTATATTATCTTAGATGGAAAATAATTTTGATAAAACACTTGAACTCCATTCTTGAGGAAATTATCCTTTCTACTTCAAAAACATTTTTCTTTCATAACATGTCTTACAATTTTAAACTAAAATAAGTTGATTAAAAATAAACGTGAAAACATGTATAGGAATCTTCTTGGAAATAATGTTTTAAAAATCCATTCATGCCATATAAGTTAAAAAAACATTCTTCTGGTACTTTTGTCGGAAAATTCAAAAAGTACCTCGTACGAAAAATGACAAAAGATTCCTTTCATATCTTTTACTAAAAACTCACAGAAGGGTAAAATTTGATTTAAACAATTGTAGGTGGATGGAAACAATATTATATATTGAGGAAACATGGATGTGGATGATAAAATACACCCCAGTAAATACCAAAGTATAAATAATCTCGGATAAAATGAGATTGTGATATTTTCTCTTACCTTAGATCTGTTTTGATTCGTAAGTGTCCGAACTTCCTGTATAATGATTTAAATAATGTTATTCACTTATTCCAGAATCATACTTATTTTTATGATATCATATATGGTCATATTCTTAGCTTCTTAGTAGTAATATTTCATTGCTACTTGTTATTCAAGTGTTTATAACTTTTTGCTCTTATGAATGTTTTGTCAAATAAATTCTTATTCTTCTCTTTAGGTTATAGATACCTCATTTCCAGAATGGTATTAGTGTAATATATATAATATTCATTCATTCAATTCATTTATATAATCATTATGAAATGAAGATCATGTAGAACGAGTCGCATCACATCATGGAGACGGTATTCCGTACGTACGCACGAGTGATAATATCGTTCCTATGATCGTGGAATTTTATTGGAGTGTATGTATACTGTTTCAGAATCAGTATCACTTTATAATAGTCATATATAGTCATTATTTACACCATTATACCCATCCAAGTAAGGTGGTGGTGGAAAATAGATTACACCACGGCATGGAGACGGTATTCCGTACGTACGCACACGCTGTGATTTCTTTTTCCATAGGATAGATAGATGGTGAAATATGGTTGTTTCATACTTATAATAACATATCAGTATATGAGTGATACTGATGTTATTACTTCATAATGAAAAAACTAAAGAAGAATATGTGGAAGAAGAAATAAAGATGAAAGAATTGCTAACAGACATTACCTCTTCTTTGAAGTGCTTCTTTGAGACCTTCTTTTAAGGCACTAAAATTGGTCTTTCAAAAAGGCCAGGACCTCTAGGATTTATCTAGGGAAGTGGAGAGGAGGAATTGGCAGGGGTTGGCCAAGCTTGAAGGCTCAAAGTGGTGTGATGAAGTGGGGGAGGAGGTGCCCTTTTATAAGGGACGAGAGGGGCTCCTTTGGGAAAACTAAAAATATTATTTTATTAAAAAGTCAATTTTGGTTTTAAATAGCTCCAAATTGATATATTTTGAAGATAAGGTGGGTATGGGTCGAAATCCTCTCATCCAATAGAATTTATACAAGTTTAGGTTCCTATTTTAACCTTATAATTTAGATTTAACATTAAGTTAAATAATTTTACTTTTATCTTGTCTTCTTGTGTTCTTATACTATAAGGTTAATAAACTTACTATAAGTAGCCAAAAGAACCCCAACTTGTGTATTATTAATATATATAACCTTATCTAAGTAATTTTACCAAAATATAGATTTTTAGGAATAAAATAACAATTACTAATATAATATTTGTTTTAAAACATATTTTATGTCAATTTTGACACTATTTAGTAATTGATTTTTGAGAAAATAATAACAGAATGATTAGTTCTAAAAAAGTTAATTAAATCAATACTAACATGTCATATTAACCCAGAAACTTAGTGGAATTCATAAAAAGTCTCAAATTACACTTATTTGGGTATTTATAATATCAATTATTCTAATTTTTCACTGTTATGGTAATTACTGCATCATCATTGTGTCATAAATAAATTTAATTATTTAATGTCTAAAAATTATAAATAAAATATCATTATGTAGGAAATCTTATTAAATTTCTAATGAATATTTACAATCTTATTTATCTTATGTATAACCCTATATGAAAAAAGTTTTAGTAATAAACTTTGATTTTAACTCTTTTAACTCTTCTTTGAATTAAATAATAATAAATGTCCTAATCTAATCCAAGTGGGCCTAAATGGTCATATTTTTTTCATAAGGTTGTTTTTTGGTCGAATTACACTTATCCAATAGAATTAGGACATGTGTTAGGGTAATAATAATATCATTTTTACCCTTAATTGCCCTATTTACTTTTAATCGTGGTAAAAAAAGTAAAAAGTTACTATTCACCAAAAATTATTTTCATCTCATTGAACCAAATTTTAGTCCTTGATATTAATCGTGTCTCTCGGTTTTTTGAAATTCCACTCACAAACGTGGTAAAATTAGGTTTTAAGAAAAATTCTGTTTTTTTAACTACCACTTAGTGGTTTACTATTCATCAAAAAAATGAAAGTTTCCAGAAAAATACAAAAAATTAGGCCTAAGCTATATTTGATATTATGAATTCAAAAATGATGTCTATTTTACTGAATTCAAAAAATATCTGTTACATTAATTAATTTATAAATTAATTCCCATCGTCAAAAAATAGCGTGTTTTTAAGAGATAATAACTATCAAAAGATTGACACTTGTTTATGTCTGGTTAAAATGTGAAATTACATCCAATGACCAACATTGTATTAAATTGTAAAAATATATTCTAAATATACTTTAAAAGCACTCAAATTAATAATTTATCACTATTAATTATTTTTTTTAAAAAGTTGTTTTTAATTAAAATTTAGTAATTTTCACTATTCATCAGAATATGAAAGTTATCAGAAAAGTACCAAAATTTCACCCTAAGCTAATTTCGATATTGCGAATCCAAAAATGAAGTCCATTTTGAGAGATAAAACTTCTAAATTTTTAAAAGGTGGTTATTACTATTCATAATGGCTAGTTTTAATAATATTTTAATAGCATATCGTTGTTTAGTGAATCATAGTATTGTGTACTAGACATGCTATCGAGAAAGGTCATGATTTCGTGTAATGCAAGGCAAGTCAGAGAGGCATGTTGTGCAAGCTCCTTTTGGTGTAGCGTACAACAAAAGACATTAATGAAATTAAAGGAATATTTTTCATAAAATCTCGGTGTGTTACATTCTACCCCCCTTAAAATGAATTTCGCCCTCGAAATTCGTCGGGGTTATAAATGGTTTACTATTCGAAAGTATCCTTAATAGATACCCACATCGTAAAAAGGAATACCAAAACCATTCTTTAAAAACAAAAGTATGAAACATAACGGTTACCCAAATAATCTAATCACTGGGTTTCCACATAGGTGAGAATATGGATATGGAAGAGAAATATAACCATCATGTTCTGATGGGGAGTGGTAGAGAACATGGCAATGAAAAATCCAACAATCACAAAGCTATTGATTTGTGATGATCTAAGGTACCATCTGATTAATCGGATATAAGGGAACTAGGAAAACATTTTTTGTTTTCAAGATCATTTCCCTAAAGTTGATGACTTAAAAGAAATACTTGCATGATTTTGGAACAATATCACTGTTGTTCATGAATTGAACAATTTCCACTTCATCCCTTAAAGAAATGAAGTTGAATTTGTTATTCGTGATGTGTTAGCAGATCATTTGATAGAATAATGGGTCATTCCATCTCTTTCAAACAAAAGGTTAACAAAAGTTATAAGTCCATCTTATGGTTAGATTATTCGTATATGGTTCCAAAAATGAACTTATACTTCATATATCATACCGCTTAATAAAATAAAACTAGTTTCTACTAACCAGGGACTTCCTGTAGGCCAGTGGTAGGCGATAAAGGCCAGTCGCACTTCGTTTGTGGGTTCGATTCCCACAGCCTTGTCCAACGCGATGGGTTATCGCCCGTCCTGCAGGTTTCCCTTTTTCTAAAGCTATATTACTATAAAATCCCATCAACAATATCAAAAAAAAAGTTTTATCCTTAAACGATACTAACTTATGTCCAATATAATCCATTCCAATCTTTAGGCTTATCCATAATACTGCAGTCCACTATTATAATAGAGTGAAAATGATTACCAGAGATTTAATACCATCGTTGATCCCCATATATCATAAGATATGTCTTGTTGGTCACATTCCAAACATTTGAAGGCCTTAATCATGTATTCTCTTGAAAAATGAATACCCATTGAACCATAGTGAAAACATGAATGCAGTTAAAAGTTAACACTTTCCACATACCAAAATCCTCAAAATTGTATATACTCAAACCATGATATCACTTAGTTCTTATATCAATCATGAGCCCATGAATACTATCAAACATATTAGATTCTCTTTATCCCTTCATTATTTGCATATCATCTGTTTTCCAAAAATATTTCAATCGCTTTTCATGGTTACCAATGTCATAAAATTATTGAAAACCACAATAGCCCAAAACATAAATATTCCAATATTCCACGATACTATATACAACATTATTTTGGAATCCCATTACATAAACACGTAATCATTCCACCACATTGTTTTCATATTCAACATTGCCAATAGTGATTGCATGTGACTTCCCTTTTCCCTTTACCTTAAGTGGTTGCTCATGTCGATCATCACTAACCCTTGGATTAGGGCATTTATTAGCATAATGCCCCATTTCCTTGCACTTGAAGCATTGAAGTGTAGTAGGTTCATTTAGTGTATCCCTTCCTTTGTTTGCATCATTAGACATCTTCTTCCCATCATTGCAACATTCAAATGCTCGATGACCTTCCTTTCCACATTTGAAACATTTACTTGTCCCTTTAAGACAATCTCCACCATGCTTCTTTCAACACATTGAGCATAAGGAAACATTCATCTTCTTTTCACCATTATTATGAGATTTTTCCTTGAACTATATCTTTCATTTCTTGTCAAAACTATGAGATGGATAAGAAACACCAACTTCCATTTCTACCTTGATACCACAACGCACAATTTATTCATAGTTACTGATGTCTCTTATAGCTAATGCCCTTCGATGATTTGGTTTTAAGCCACTGAAGAATCGATCTACATTACTTTCAGGTTGGATAATAAATCCAGATGCATACCTTGAAAGCCTTGTAAAATTCTCTTCATATATACCAACAGATTCATCATCCTTTTGCTTTAGTTCAAGAAACTCCTTCTCCATCTTTGTCCGAAGAATATGAGGGAAGTACATATTGAAAAATAAGTTCTTGAACTCGTCCCATTCCATGGACTCAATTTCATCTCATGGCCTCGTATTCTTGATTATATTCCATCATTTATCAGCTTCACCTTCCAAACGATATATTGCTAATATGACTTTATCATGTTAAGAACATTGAAGAACTGAAAATATCTTTTCAGTAGTAATGATCCATTGTTCAGTAACAAGTGGATCAGAAGACCCACTGAAAGATGGTGGACGTTGCCTCATGAAGGACTCAATAGAATGTTGTTCCCTTCTCTACTCATTTCGAAGTCCAGAATGATTCATAGCTTTTGTAAGTATAGCAATAAGATTTTTCACTCCATCTCCCATAACATTTGTTTGTTCAGGAGGACAATCATTTCATTTTCCATTACATTGATCAACACGGTTCCTTTGGGTTCCATCCATCATCTAAAACCAAAAAAACATAGTGTGAGAGGAAAAAATCATGCTAGGGAGAACAAAATAATAAAGGGGGAGTATCCTCAATAACTAACATATTAGGTTAAATTCTATGATCGTTACCGTAGTTCTAAGACTGTATCCTATACGTATACTTATCCTTTGGGACATCCCTAGAGCTACCTTAGAAATATCTCTAGTGATCTCACTAACGTTTTCACATCCTAGTTTCCAAAGGTTGACTAAACCTTTCCTCTGATACCAAATGTAGAGACCCGAAGCATGACGTACATGGAAATTAGATTACTTTTGGAGAATACTTAGTACATAACAAAAACACACACACAAGGATCGTAATACTATAGTGACTTTGGAAACTCTGAATATAATCTTCTAATCGTGGTGAAAGATCTTCAACATCTCCCATAAAGATCTTCTTCTTTTTTTTAACCTAAATCCTTTCTTTATATCCTGGGGAAAAGAAAACATAAAATGCTGAGCTCAAATGCTCAGTAAGGGTAAACAAAAGAAATATCAATCACATCATATTCATATCTTTTGGAAATCATAACCTGCAAAAGAGATCATAATTTCATAACATGGGATAAATCATAGTAGTGAAATGTAAACCCAATAATCATAACATAAAACATGAAACTTTGTGCCATACACAAATAATCATAGAGAATCATTTCTTATTAGTCAAGACTCATTGCCAAGACTATCTTAGTGGACAAAGTCCCTTTCTGAACCGTGTTCACTCCTCGTTTCAGTCCTGTTTCACTGAACCAGCATAACCTACCGTTCCAGCCATGTCTATCTCATGAGATATAAAATATTTACCCAATGCATTAGAGAGATATAGGTCCCACCCATCTCATAATGATACCATTCTTATGTGTGCCGCAAAATCATAAATCATACATCATTGCATAACCCATGTAATAAAAATGGGATTCATAAACAACATGACATCATAAAACAATTAATATAAGATAAAGGAATTCATAAAAATAATTCCATCACAACATAATCAAATAAATTTAATAATAGGGATAGAAACTGAACCCTATATTATCTTAGATGGAAAATAATTTTGATAAAACACTTGAACTCCATTCTTGAGGAAAATATCCTTTCTATTTCAAAAACATTTTCCTTTCTTAACATTTCATACAATTTTAAACTAAAAGAAGTTGATTAAAAATAAACTTGAAAACTTGTAAAGGAAGCTTCTTGGAAATAATGTATTAAAAATCAATTCATTCCGTATAAGTTAAAAAAACATTCTTCTCGTACTTTTGTCGGAAAATTCAAAAAGTACCTTGTACGAAATACAACAAAAGATTCCTTTCATATCTTTTACTAAAAACCCACCGAAGGTTAAAATTGGTTTTAAACAAGTTTAGGTGTATGGAAACAATATGACATATTGAGGAAACATGGATGTGGATGATAAAATACACCACAGTAAATACCAATGTATAAACTATCTCGGATAAAATGAGATTGTGATATTTTCCCTTACCTTAGGTCCGTTTTGCTTCTTAAGTGTCCGAACATCTTGTATAATGATTTAAATAATGTTATTGACTTATTCCAGAATCATACTTATTTTTATAATATCATATATGGTCGTATTCTTAGATTATTAGTAGTAATATTTCATTGATACTTGTTATTCAGGTGTTTATAACTTTTTGTTCTTATGCATGTTTTATCGAATAAATTCTGATTCTCCACTTTAGGTTATAGATACCTCATTTATAGAATGGTATTAGTGTAATATATATCATATTCATTCATTCAATTAATTTATATAATCATTATGAAATGAAGATCATGTAGAACGAGTCGCATTACATCATGGAGACGGTATTTCGTACGTACGCACGAGTGATGATATCGTTCATATGATCGTGGAATTGAATTATAGTGTATGTATACTATTTCCGTATCATTATCACTTTATAATAGTCATATATAGTCATTATTTACACCATTATACCCTTCCAAGTAAGGTGGTGGTGGAAAATAGATTACACCATGGCGTGGAGACGGTATTTCGTACGTACGCACGCGCGGTGATTTCTTTTTCCGTAGGATGGATAGATGGTGAAATAGGGTTGTTTCATACATATAATAACATATCCATATATGAGTTATACTGATGTTATTAATTCATAATGAAACAACTAAATAAGAAGAAGTGGAAGAAGAAATAAAGATGAAAGAATCGGTAACAGACATTACCTCTTATTTGAAGTGCTTCTTTAAGACCTTCTTTTAGGGCACTAAAACTGATCTTTGAAGAAGACCAAGACCTCTAGGATGTCTCTAGGGAAGTGTAGAGGAGTAATTGGCAGGCGTTGGCCGATCATGAAGTCTCAATGTGGTATGAGGAAGAGGGGGAGGAGGTTCCCTTTTATAAGGGAGGAGAGGGGCTCCTTTGGGAAAACTAAAACTATTATTTTATTATAAAGTCAAGTTCGGTTTTAAATAGCTCCAAATTGATATATTTCGAATCTAAAGTGGGGATGGGTCTAAATAACTTCATTAAATAGAAGTTAGACATGTTTAGGTTCCTATTTTAACCTTATCATTTAGATTTAACATTAAGTTAAATAATTTAACTTTTACCGTGTCTTCTTGTGTTCTTATACTATAAGGTTAATAAACATACTATAAGCAGACAAACGAACCCCAAGTTGTATATTATTAATATATATAACCTTGTATAAGTCATTTAGCCGAACCTTAGATTTTTAGGAATAAAATAACAATTACTAATATAATATTAGTTTTAAAAACTATTTTTTGTCAATTTTGACACTATTTAGAAATTGATTTTTGTGAAAATCACAAAAGAATGATTAGTTCTAAAAAAGTTAATTAAATCAATACTAACATGTCATATTATCTTATAAAATTAGTGTAATTCATAAAAAGTCTCAAATTACACTTATTTGGGTATTTATAATATCAATTATTCTAATTTTTCACTATTATGGTAATTACTGCATCATCATTGTGTCATAGATAAAATACATTATTTAATGTCTAAAAATTATAAATAAAATATCATTATGTATTAAATCACATTACCTTTATAATTAATATTTACAATCGTATTTATCTTGTTTATAACCTAATATTAAAAATGTTTTACTAAATAAACTTTCATTTTAACTCTTTTAACTCTTCTTTGAATTAAATAATAATAAAAATCCTAATCTAATCCAAGTGGTCCTAAATGGTCATATTTTATTCCTAAGGTTGTTTTTGGTCGAATTAAACTTATCCAATAGAATTAGGACATGTGTTAGGGTAATAATATTATTATTTTTACCCTTAATTACCCTATTTACTTTTAACCATGTAAAAAAAGTAAAAAATTACTATTCACCAAAAATTATTTTCATCTCATTGAACCACATTTTAGTCCTTGATATTTACCGTGTCTCTCAGATTTTCGAAATTCCACTCACAAAAGCGGTAAAATTAAGTTTTATGAAAAATTCAGTTTTTTAACTACCACTTAGTGGTTTCACTATTCATCAAAAAAATGAAAGTTTCCAGAAAAATACAAAAAATAAGGCCTAAGATATATTTGATATTATAAATTCAAAAATGATGTCTATTTTACCAAATTCAAAACATATCAGTTGCATTAATTAATTTAAAAATTAATTCCCGTCGTTAAGAAAATAGCGTGTTTTTAAGAGATAATAACTATTAAAAGATTGACACTTGTTTATGTCTGGTTTAAATGTGACATTACATCCAATGACCAACATTTTATTAAATTGTAAAAATATATTCTAAATATACTTTAAAACCACTCAAATTTATAATTTATCACTATTAATTATTTTGATTAAAAAAGTTATTTTTAATTAAAATTTATAATTTTCACTATTCATCAGAATATGAAAGTTGTCTGAAAAGTACCAAAATTTCACCCTAATCTAATTTTGATATTCTTAATCGAATAATGAGGTCCATTTTGAGAGGTAAAATTTCTAAAATTTTAAAAGGTGGTTATTACTGTTCATAACGGCTAGTTTTAATAATATTTTAATAACATATCGTTGTTTAGTGAAACTCGGTATTGTGTACTACACACGCTATCGAAGAAGGACACGATTGCATGTAATGCAAGGCAAGTCAAAGATGTGTGTTGTGAAAGATCCTTTTGGTGTAGCGTACAACACAAGACATTAATGAAATTAAAAGAATATTTTTCATAAAATCTCGGGGTGTTACAAAAGGTAAAAATGATATTGGGTCTAATACGTGGTTAGCTACCTGGTTAATACGAGGGGAAGTGAAGATGTGAATTTTCTTGATCTCACGAGGACGCGGTGTCCTGGTTAATAATCAAGATTTATAATTGATCTTCATGTGGAGAATGAGAAGATGTCGACTCATGTGCGATAGTGATGTTGGGATTGAGTCTCGAAGGGACCTCCTACGTATCTATGTGGTAGGGAATCAATATTCCCATAGTTCAGGATGGGGGTATAGAATCGGGGCATGCGTAGAGGACGATAACTCTTTGTTATACCAGGGATTACACGTGTTTAGCATCCCAAGGTTTGTCTTACACCACTAGGATGGACCATCAATATGGATCCCAACAGAATTGATGAATGTGGCTTACCGTTGGGTATCGGTTGACAACAGCTTACCGTTGAATGGGGATCACAATATCTTGTTGTTGGATGATAGAGGAACAACGTACCACAAGATGTAGGCACAACGGCTTACCACTGGATGGAGGCACAACGGCTTCCAACTGGATGAGGGCACAATGACATGCCACAAGATGGGGGCACAATGGCTCACCACTGGATGGGGTCACAACGTCTTACCACTAGATGTGGTTGAACCACATGGAGGCTTCGTACATACTGTATCTAGGATATGACGATAAAATCCCATGTAGTTCGGAATGGTGGATGCAGTTTAATGTCATGAAGGATGAAAATGGGGCATGCATTATATTGTTATGTGGGATGATGGTGGTCTGGCGTGAAGGGGGTCGAAACCAATGGTTGTTGGGATTGAACCTCGGGGAGGATTCCAACATAACATAACTTTTCGAGGATCAAAGTCGACATAGTTTTTGATGGGTTTTGTTGAACCGACGTGAAGATGGTCGGGACCAATGGGTGTTGGGATTGAACCTCAGGAGGCTTCCTATGTACCTTTCCATGGAATGGATCAAAGTCCACGTAGTTTGGGAGGGGAATGTGGGGCTTACAATTGAATCATCTAATATAGGATTTCATGGTCGATGCTTACTATAAGACCACATGAGTCATTCTCATTGTAAGAAACAATAGGGAGCAAGGACCTGGCGATCACATGACAAAAGGAGCGTCTGGGGGAAATGGAGTGGGGATGACACATATTTAGAGGCCCAAAATGGAAATAGGGGATTACGTGTGGTCCACATCCCAAAGAGGAAACAAGGGCTTACGCATGGTTATTAGCCAAGGGATATGGGTATTGCGACTTATTCTTGGGTGGAGGCCCGATTGCGACAATACCCAGTAGGAGGGGGTCGGGGTAACGTAGTCCATGGTGCCCCTCTCACATTATAGTCTATGGTAAGGAATAAGATAGGAGGAGTAGGAATTCTACCTCCCGCAAGAAAGGCTAGGGGCTTACACCAATATGGTTTCTCTTTCCCCATGGATAAACGTCATCCCAGTAAAGACTATCTCATTCATTGTGAATATGATTTCACTCCTGTGGGGGCCAGTGGCCATAGAGAATGTCCGAGACAGGGCACCCCACGCAAGATGAACGTGGAGGGGTCACATTTTAATGGAATGTGCTGAGAGCGATGGTGCTGGGTAGTTTAATGTCCTACAGCTCGGATGATGGGGGTTCTCTCCACACCCCTAGGATATACACAACTGATACCCACCTGCCTTTGAAAAAGGGAAGGCATCAGCAATGTCATTATGAGGGGGTGTTATCGAGTGATCCATTGAGGGGTCTACGTTAGCATTGCAATGAAAAGAATAAATTTCTATTAGCGTGCATATGCGCAGAATCATGAGGTGAAACAACACAATAGGAAGTACCACCCAAGGGATCCTGAAATTACTTCATGAAAACCCAGAGGGTATAATGGGAAAAGGAGTTGCAAAGTAAAGGGTTTCACTGGTAGATTCCTCGTGATGTAGTGGTGATCCATGTAGTGGAGGGGCTTTTCAAAGGGGTATGCTTCGCTATATGAAGAGACATATCCTAGGTATAGGGAATAGGTGTGTATGGAAGGTGCTTCGCGAAGTGGAAATGCATTCGCGGAGCAGTGATTCATGACGGAAGGGTGCCCCGTGAATCGTAGCATTGTGATGCAATGTGATTCTCAATGTAGAGTGACCCAACCTTATCATGTGCGTCATAAGTGTATGGAGGGTACTTCACACAGTATTAGTGCTCCACGAAGACCCGAGTCCCCTTGGGGATCCCCATTCTTTTTGGAGGCCTATGGGCTCCACGAAAGGTATCCTTATTTGAAGAGGGGAAGAATTCAAACAAATGGAGTGAAACTTCATGATGATAAAGTACCTTGAAGAGTTGTTGGTCTACAGAGTAGTATTTTCATCGTGATTTGAGAGCTAAGAAGGAAAAAGGTCGGAGGATCCATCCTTTGGGCTCGAGGTAAGCATGATATTTATATGCAAGAGGTGCCGCGATGCTGAGCTCACTGGGCTGGAAGAAACGTGGAATTTTGTCACAACTATGAAGCATCCTCCCTCTTTGCTCTATGGCAGGTTCACAAACATCAAAGGGGCTCACGGAACCTCCTACCTCCTTCCTCTACAGCGGGTTCCCAAACATTAAAGGGTCTCATGTATCCTCCCACCTCCTTGATCCAGGGTGGGTTTGAAATCGTCAAATCAGCTTGTAGATCCTCCCGCAGTGGGTTCCCAAACATAAAAGGGGCTCACAGAGTCTCATGCCTCAGTTCTCCTTGGTGGGTTCACAAATGTCACTGAGGCTCGTAGAGCCTCACGTGGTGGGTTAAAGAATGTCAATGGGTCTCGCAGATCCTCCTTCCTCCTTTCTCTATGGCGGGTTTGAAAATGACAAAGGGTCTCGCAGAGCCTACCACCTCCTTACTCTATGGAACTTTCATGGAGGGGAAGATTTGCACTGGATGTGGGGAAATAAGGGATCTGCGAACATGCTTCGCGATGAAACCCTTATGGCTTTCCATTTTTTCCTATTTATCCCAAATTTTGGCACCAAAAATACCCCCCCCCCTCAGTCTGGGAGGCAAGGAGAAAGATAGGGTCAATGTATGAGGGTCAATCATTAAAATTCATCTTCAAATCGTGAATCTGAATCATGAAGGAGGCTCACGACACAGAGGGGTGACGTACGTGCTAAGGGTGTCACGATGCTTGCATTGGTTAGACGCACCGTGAGGCACCAGGTGTCCTCTCCCATAAATAGGGTAGGTTGACCGCTCTTTTTTTACTATCTCATCTCTACGATTTTGGTTTTTAGAGCTCTCGATTCACAAAGCTCTGTAAACTCGGTAGTTTCTCTCTATGAATCGGGCCCTTTGCTTCGCGACACACAACAAGTATTTGAATTTGTGATGGTGTGCTCTGTGGCTTGCATCTGAAGGCTGGGTCAGGGCTTCGCAAACAGTCTTCATGAAAGACCTCTGTGAATGAGCTCCGCAAATGAGCTCCACGAACCAAAACAAAAAAATTGATCAAAATCAAAAAATAGAATGGCTCCAAAGAGGATTACACGGGGTCATTGAGGATGCTTCCTCATGGTAGGAGATAACAGATAGCTCATGTATAGGGGAGTTTTTTTAGGATCCATTCTACCCATAATTCACTGTTGAAGCTAGTATTGAAAATCCAAAAGAACTATCCACTGTGTAAGAGGCTGACTCTATATGCATTTGGATTGATGGATGAAATCTTTATCCTAGAAGCGCATAGGGCCAATCCAACTTACTGGTTCAGATCACGTTGTTCCAGTTCCAGTGGTTCAGGGAGGTTGATGGCCATGCCCAGGAGGACATCACGCCATTCATTATTGACAGTCTGTATAATCCATTGAACAATGTTTACAGGAAGGAACTACAGCCAATGAAATCCCCCATATTTACCACACCATCCTAAAGGTAGGCCTAAGGATCCCAGGAAAGGGGTGGTCTGATGAGTGGGATCTACGCTATATAGGAAACATCACAGATGACTAGTTTTGGGCATACTGGGTAGGTTCCTTGTGCAGGGAATTCTAAATAGATCTGAGAATAGGGGGAAAGTATGAGGTGGATTAGGCCTCCCAATTCCACATCCTTCTGCCGAAGCCACTGATGTCATAGTTGCTGAGCATGTTAGAACCCATGTTTTTTCTGGACAGTCGTTTTCAGTAGAAATTTTAATTTTTTCTGTTGGGTGATCATGTGGGGTAAAATGTTTAGTTTCCCCCTAGTGCTGATCTTAGATAATTATTTTGACAACTATGTTGGTCTTGGAATAAGGAGTTTACCCTAGGACATGAGTTTGGTGGAAATCTGAGCAGTTTGAATTTTAGTGGAATATTTGATATTTAATATTATTAAATTAAAAATTGAATTATTCTCGTAGGATTGTTTGGAAATAACATTTAAACTAAGGGTCAGATTGAGAATTCTTCTTCTCCATTGAGTCCGGAATTGGGAGCTTAGCTTAGGGAAGATATAAACTCATGTCAGGCATTGGGGCCAGGCCGGGCCCCTTTTTCTTTTTTCTTTTCCTTTCTATTCTTCTCACTTCTTTCCTCCTTCCCCTTGCGCACATCTCCTGCACCTCCTCCATGGCCATTACCTATTGGAGAAATATTATTCTGAGGAAGAGAGAGAGTTAGGAGGAAAGAGGGGTACTGATTCAAAGCTCTCGATGGGCTGAATCGGCATGCAGCAACCGTGAGCCATGAAATCAATCAAGGCTTCGGAGGTTTCCACCCAAAGGTAGGGTCTTTTATATTTTATCCATAGATCCTCTTTAAGATTGTTGTTTTAAGACTCTAAATCCTTATATTTCTATCTTGTGACCTCTTAAGGATGGATCTAATGTTTTGGGGGTGAAAACGGGCATTTCAGGCATTTTCCGGGATTTCCCATCGGAAAATCCAAAAAACACGGCGTGTATTCAAGAGGCACACACCGTGTGTTCTTCCAATTTGAGGAAGGAAAATATTTTTTATGTATATGCTGTGTACTTTGAGTACACGCCGTATTGTTGGTGGCCGTGTGAATTAAAAGATGGAATAGTGGTTTTTTGGAGTACACGATGTGTACAGTAAAGTACAAGCCGTGTAGTGGTACTTGGACATGTGTTTTAGTGAAAACACACACAATTTAACTTTTTATGAATAGTACACACCTTGTACAATAATGTACATGCCGTGTACAATTACACAGGCAGACCCGATGGGTCTGGCCATGTGTTCTGGCCATGTACTACTTCGACATAGTAATTTGGGGGTATCTTATGCTCTAAAAGTCAGAATTTAGTGTGTGAGTCGTCAATTATGAGCATTTATTCACATATATCACAATGGTGGAATTATTTTGACATTTAGAGTTCATATAAATAAGGTTTCTTGGGTTTTTATCTAAACAGAGGGGTTCCTCCAATTATCAATTTCTGTTGACACCTAAGAGTGAGACTTGGCGTGGATGATAGGTTGGGTGTTCAGAACAACATAGTTGAGACCTTTAATAGGAGATGATCTATGATAAATCTCCAATAACCTATGATTTAGAGTAATTTCCCCTTATGAGATGTTCTCTTCTGGCCAATGAGGTTTCGAGACAGGGTAATTTCAAGAATCTCCTAAGGGATGCCTTTACTTGTGTACTGACCTAGGGAGTTCCTTGTAGGATCAATATCATATTATCCTTTGATAGGACCCATGTTAAGTAATTCCTAGGTTTCCCTTCATTTGATGATTTCTTGTATGATTTGTCCCTTACTCTTTTCTAAGGATCCCGTGTTGGATTCCTTCTCTAATGTTTACTTGGAGGATCCTGAGTATGATTCCTCCTATATGTTTGACTTGACGGACCTAGTGGGTGCTCATTGTTTGACTAACCCTGAGTTGTTACATCAGGATTGGGTAGAGATGGTTATCGTGTGTCACCTAGAACCCATACCATACTGGTGATCCCTTTTGTATTTGGATGTATTGTTGGGTTGAATGTTTGGGCCACCCTCGATGTTTATTTATATCTAACTTGGTTCATTGATTCCATAGTGTTTACCAGAGGTGCTTCCTAGTTGGTGGCTGATGATCCTATTGCGAGGTGTCTCTCATGTTTTTTTGGAAGCCTACAATTCGTTGTGTGCCTGAGTAGAGGTGGTTTGTTTTCAAAAATGGTTATTTACCTTTCTGTGGATGTATTTTCCCATGTTGCTTTATTTTGACCATTTGGTCTTGCTTTTCCTATTGGGCTTCCATATTTCCATGCCTAGTATTGTTAGGATGGAGTAGTTTTATAAAAAATTCCTAATATGCTGTAGACTGATTATTCAAGTAGTTCTATAGATTTACTTTTTCCATATTGCATTTATATGCTCGTTGATCTATAGAGGGCCATGAGAAACTTTTGTAGTAGACTATAAGGGGAAATGACCGAGTGATATTCCTTAGAGAGTCTTTGATCTCATTAGGCTATAAGGGGGATTGGCAGAGTGAGCTTCCTCAGAGTTCCTAGGACCACTTGGGGCTATAAGGGGATAGACAGTTTGAGCTTCCTTAGAGGGTCCTTGACTTCTTTAGATGATAATGGGATAGACTGTGTGAGCTTCCTCAGAGAGTCCATGACTGCTCTAGACCATAAGGGGATAGACCGTGTGAGCTTCCTCAAAGAGTCTTTGTTTTACATTGAATTAACTTTATTAACTTATGGTATAAGAAGAATTGATAGTGAGTTCTTCCTTAGAGTGTCTACGAATGGCCTGGTCTTTATGAGGAATTGACTGAGTGAGCTTCCTCAGAGAGTCCTTAACCTTGGGGATATAAGGGGAATTGACCGAGTAAGATTCTTTAGAGAATCCATGACTAAATTAGACTATAAGGGGAATTGACAGTGACTGCTCCCTCAGAGATTCTTTATGATTTTTCTTATGACCAAACCAGAGGGGATAGTCTGAATGTACTTCCCAGAGGGTTGCTGGTACATGATAGGTAAAACCAGAGGTGATGGCTGTGAGTACATCTTAGAGGGGTACCTGTTGTGTTTTCTTCTTTCTTGTGTTTGATTGGTTAAACTAGAGGGTAACTGGTGTTTTTGTCTTGTTCATAGTCATATTTTAAGCGTTGGCCGAAGAAGGTACATGTCGATGGGATTGCAGACCCATAGATCGACTTAATGATACATGGATTGAGTGGCATAACGTCCAGCTCAATGACCTTGCATAGGATGTCCAAGAGATCGGGATTAATGTCCCATGTATTGACTGTTGATGTTTTTCTTGTAATTTGAATAACTTAATCAGGAATATTAATATTTATTTATATTTTTATAGGTATGGGACAATACAAGTGTATGTATATAGATATGGACATCCATGGTGGAACTTTCCCAGTTTACTAGGATTACATACCTTGAGTTCGACTGTGGTCGCACATTTGGGTTTACATACTCTTTTTTGTGTTCTAGCTATGTTGAGCACATTGTTGTTGCATACCCTTTTAGCAGCATAGTTATAGGTTGTTTGTTAGGGTGACTGACTAAGATTATTTCTCAACCCTGCATGTGCACCTCGGTGAACGTGTAGACCTTATGTCTTCTTATCTGGTTGAGCACAAGTTGCATGGTGGATAGGGATGAGGATCAGTGTTGCATGAACGAACAGAGCTGGTCGATTGGTTCTTCTGATCGGGTTACTGTAGTTCGACAGTGTCTAGAAATCGGGTATGTGGATGGGCTCAGAGTTAGTAGTAGTGCCCCATACTTTTACATTTAGTTTCTTTTGTACTTGTATCTATATGGTCGGCCCTAGTGGGTTACTATTGTTTTATTGTATTGCATAGATATTTAGGATTTTATATCATTTTAATATTAATGCTTGTACAATTTCAGTTGGTAATTGCTTCCACACTCTATTTAATTTATGTTGTGTATGATACATGGTTATTTCTGCTATTTTCTTACTCTGGTATGAAGTCATAGACTCACCACTATCACACCCTAATACCTCCCTACTAGTCAGCAGCCTCTGGCATACGATGAGGCGCGCTTGAGGCCTTTTGGGAGACTGGATCAGAGCATCCATTTAGTGGATTCTGGGTTGGGACATTAAAAAGTTATATCAATGGAGATTTCTTTCCTAGTCATTAATATTTGGGATATAGTTGACATGATTATTAGGAATGTGTCGGAACCTGTGATGGATATCGGGATGGTGCGTCGAGAACACTTGTTCCGGTAAGATATCCTGTTTGCCAGGGTTTGGGATTACTGTTCACATTTTGTGATGTTATAGTTGTATATGATATTCTCCTTGAGTGATGCACATGTTGTGTTGTGTTTTAATTTTCTATGGATCTATGGATTTTGGCCATGGGTAAGAGGCCAGAGATGGATTTTGACTCTTGACCGGAAAAGGCAAGATGCTTCTTTTGCATCATACTAGGCACGTAGGATTCACATCAAATAGGCCTGCTAGTGTGTGTTTTTACTGATGACTGAGACATTTTGGTCTTCTTACACATACTCTTACTCTTATTTCAGTTTGCGGGGATCTACATTGAGGCGTTTTGGTTGATTCTAATGACTCAATCCTCGTACATAGGTGAGGCAGTCACCCCAGTTGGTCTATGTGGAACGTGACACCTTTTTGTTTAACACCTTATTGGGTGTTGTTTCTCAAGTTTGTGGTTATCTAGTCAGATCATTGAGAACGATGTTGATAGATAGCAAGGATTTTTTTTGTGAACTATACCTCCTAGTGGTATTCCAGTATATAGATAACCGATGACTGTTAGATCAGCTTGTCTCTTCTTTTGTGATTGTGACCTCCAAGAAGTCATTCCTTCTAGGGATTCTCAGAGAGAATCAAGGCCCTTGTAGGTTGTGTTTTGGTTTTTTCTTTCTTTGGTCATTGGGATCAGTATCATCTTCTAAGAGGTTTGGATATTTCAGGCTAGGTGGTTTGACCGTGTGACCGTGTTTTGAGG
This sequence comes from Viscum album, assembly GCA_963277665.1. Lineage (NCBI taxonomy): Eukaryota > Viridiplantae > Streptophyta > Magnoliopsida > Santalales > Viscaceae > Viscum > Viscum album. The sequence goes on along the minus strand of OY728132.1, from coordinate 1,839,543,825 downwards.
CTTTTTCTCTATGTCATGGTGGAATACCTAGAGACCATTGGTATTGACTCGAACCCTTATAAGTTGATGTATTTTCTATTCTAGGGTAACCTGTGTGAAAATGGTTGACATGTGCTTGATTCCTGGTTGGGTTTTGTTATGATATTATTGTGGCTCGGAGGGATCTGGCCACGCCTTCATTGAATTCTTAGTGTCTGCAATTAGAGATGATCATGGACTATCTTGAATCTTCTTGAGCATGCTTAGAGAGCTTCAACCCCACATCAATCTCCATTTTCGTTCTTAATTTTCCTTTGTGTTTCAGATGGAACTTATTCTGGTTGTGCTCTCAGAGCAGTGTAAGGAAATCCATATGGTGGGGAGTGCACCACATGGCTTTTGAGGGTGTTTTTCCTTGATTAGGTTAAACTTCGGTGTTTTCCAGTGTGGTTTTGAGCTCAGAGTTTCTTTTAATAAGACGACAAGGCTATTTTTTTGGTGGGGAGTACCATTTTTGTCATAGTGTAATGTCTTCTATGTAGATGGTGGTAGTATATAATATAAGGATAGTCGGTGGAAGTTCCAGATAGCTTGGTTGTGTTGATGCTCAGGTTGGGAGCATGGTTGCTAGTCCTTTCACTGGGCATCTCGGGGACGAGAAGGTTTATTGGGGGTGTTTGTAAGAACCCATGTTTTTTCGAATAGTCATTTGGAGCAGAAATTGGAATATATGATATTGGATGATCGTGAGTTGTAAAATGGTCATTTCCCCTACTAGATGATCTATGATATTTTTCTTGACAACTCCGTTGGTCTCGGAATAGAGAGTTTACCCTAGGACATGAGTTTGGTGGAAATCTACTCTGTTCGAATTTTAGAAGAATATTTAATATTTAATGTAACGCCCCGACCCCAGTTACCCAGAGTCGGTGCATTACTTCGTAACATTGGCATGATCATGAGAAAGATCAAATCTCGAAAGACCGATTGGTTTAGTAGCCTTGGAAACACTAGATATATTCATAAGTTTTACATTACATCATAAAATGAAAAACTAATACAACAACATAATGTTCCACAATCCACACTATTAACCCCTCATAAAATCCCTGCAGGTCATTCATAACTTACTTCTTCACATCCTGGGAAAAATAAAACATAGAAAAGGGGAGAGCTCAAATTCTCAGTAAGGATAACAATATAGCGGAAACTTTCATAAATAAGAATAAACATTTAAGGCAATGCATTACTAAAACAAAAGCCTTTTAAACTTTAACTTCAACATAGTATAGCAAAAGTAAAATGAAATAATGCCATTTACTTATTCACATGGAAATTCTACTAATCGAATAATCACATGCAAAAATCAATAACCACATTCATAATGTTGGAATGCATAATGCTAAACTTTAATTACTTTTCAAGGCCTCGTCCCAAGACCTTGGGGCTAACTGTAACCGGAACCCAACCCGGAGTGCCTCTAATAACCGGACACCAACCCGGAGTGCCTCTAATAACCGGACACCAACCCGGAGTGCCTCTAATAACCGGACACCAACCCGGAGGGCTTACTTTTACCAGTCCCTAACCTGGAGGGCTTACTTTTACCAGTCCCCAACCTGGAGGGCATACTTTTACCAGTCCCCAACCTGGAGGGCTTACTTTAACCAGTCCCCAACCTGGAACATACTTGTCCAACACATTCATATGAAGTAAAGATTGAAATATAACATAAACATTCTTATTGGAACTAGCATACGAAATGTCAATACTTTCACCATAAACTATGAATGGTATAAAAATAGCACATCCACAGTCAAACATATCACAAAACCTTCAAAACAATATAGAAGTTTTGTATCATAATAAATCAACTTCAAATAATCTTAAAATCCATCAAAGGATGTTGACATAGATAAAATCAAAATTCTTTTTAAAGAAATATCTCCTTTTATTTAGAAATAATTTAAGATCCATATAAAATAAAAAAATTTCTTTGAAAATATTCTTATAAGCTTGTAAGGGAACGCTTTGAAGATTTTATAACGGCGTAAAATAACCGCACCCGCCGTATAAGTTAAAAAAAACATTCTTACCTCAATTCTGTCGAAAAGGTTAAAAAGGACCTTGTTTTGAAAACGACGGAAAGATTCCTTTATAAACCTCTTATAAAAAGTCAAAAAGGGTATAAATGACTTTAACTCATATTCTAGTAAATAGTAAAAATGTTTTGAAATACATTTTTAAGAAACATGGATGTGGATGATAAAGAGATCCCAGTAGATTATTACATATAAACAACCTCGGATAATGAAGAGATTGTGAAATAACCCTTACCTTGTACTTTTCCTTGGTTGGGGTAGGTTAACCTCCTGTATAATGGTGAAATAATTGTTATTAAATTATACAAGAATCATATATATTAATATGATATCATATATGATCTTTTAACATTGATTTGTTAATAATATCTTAGAATTATCGTCGTTTCGGGTGTTAACTTACTCATTTTCTTTTATATGTTTTGTTACATAAGCCATGGTTGTTGTATCTTATTCATATACAGAATGATATCTAGTCCTTAAACATCATTTTTAAATCATCAAATGATAATTATACTTGAATGGATACGATGGAGAATGAATCTCATCGCGTTCGTGGAGACGGTAGTCCGTACGTACGCACGAACGCTACTTCCATTTAATTTTTATTTTAAAAGAATCGAATCCAAATGATACATAGGTATATTACTATTCCAGTATAATATAATATTTTATATATGTTACTTAAGTTCATTAACACCATCCTTTATACGTCCCATGTGTGGTATGAACGAGTCATATCATTTTAAGGGGGCGGTAGTCCGCACTTCCTCAAATGAAATTATCGTATGTATATGCAACATGAAACGAATAATGGTATGAAATAAAATGGAATTACAGAAGCTTATATATAAAATATATATCATTAATATCATATTTAATTACAGTGCCATCATAATGGCCACCATGAGAGGTGGTAAGATGTATTTGAACAATCATCGTTTCGTGAGGCGTTAGTTTGCCATCCACAGAAACATTATGTTCATCATCCATTAGATGGAGTTGTGTGTATGTGTAGTTTGAATCATTCTTATAAAAACATCCTAGTATATTGTGGATACTGGTGTTGTTACAAAAGAAAGGAAATAAAAAGAGTTTGGGGGTTGGAGAAGCAAAACAAATGAAAATAATTTAAGAGAAATCGTTACCTTTAATCTAGGTAACTCACTTTGGTTGGAACCAAAGGACTTCTTGAAATGATTTCTGCCTAAGGGGAAGCTTCAAGGAGGAGGAGAGGGATTTGGGGAGCTTATTTGGCCAGAGTTTGGACGAGCCAAGTGGCTTGAGAGGTGTGAGGAAAAGAGAAGGAGGAGTTCCCTTTTATAAGAGGGGTGAGGGGCACCTTTGGAAAAGCTAGAAATATTAATTTATAATAAATTCATATTCGGTTTACAAAGGCTCCAAAGTTGACTATTCAAATTCTGAGGTAGGGATAGGTCGAAAACAACTCATCCAATAGAATTTAGACAGGTTTGGGTTCTTATATTAACCTTATCTTTAAGTATTAACTCTATGTTAATTAGTTTCACTTTTACAATGTCTCTTTGTATTTTTATATAATATGGTTAATAAAATTACTATATACATCCAAGAGACCACCACGTGGTCCATTAATGATTAAACTATCATAATATAAGTCTCTTGGCCGAACCTTAGATTTTTAGGAATTTAATATCAATTAATAATATAATATTTGTTTTAAGAACTCTTTTATGTCAATTTTGACACTATTCAATAGTTGATTTTTGTGAAACTCATAACAGATTGATTACTTCGAACAAAGTCAATTAAATCAATCCTAATATATCATATTACCGTAGAAAATTAGTGTAATTCATTAAAAGTTTCATATTATATTTATTTGGGTATTTATAATATCAATTATGTTAATTGTTTACTATTTTAGTAATTACTTCATCATCATTGTGTCATAAATAAAATAAATTATTTAATGTCTAAAAATTATAAATGAAAAATCATTATGTAGGAAATCTTTTTATCTTTCTAATAAATATTTATAATCTAAAATCCAACATGTATAACCCTATGTAAAAATTGTTCTTCTAAAAGATGTATGCTTATGCCATTTTTATTTTTATTTTAACTTTATTAATATAATGTGTCCCTACCACATACAAGTGGCTCCAAGGGGTCCCCAAATTGACCCAAGGATGCCCATTGTCGGGTATGTGTCCACCAATAAGGTTAGGACACGTTTTAGGGCAAATTTGTATTATTATAATATTATTTTTTAACCCTTATTTACCGGATGTACCCTTTAACCATGGTAAATAAAATATTTACCGCAGTAATTATTCAAAATGTCTAAAAATAAAAGTTACCTATTTACACAATTTGAACATCCTGATTCCAAATATGGAATCCATTTGTCTAAATTCAAAACACAGAAGTGGCAGAAATTAATTTAAAATTAATTCCCGCTGTCAAAACAAAAAGCGTGTTTTTAAGAGATAATAACTATCAAAAGATTGACACTTGTTTATGTTTGGTTTAATTGTAAAATTATGTCCAATGACCAACATTATATTAAATGGTAAAAATATATTCTAAATATACTTTAAAACCACTCAAATTCATAATTTACCACTATTAATTATTTTGATTAAAAAAGTTGTTTTTAATTAAAATTTAGTAATTTTCACTATTCATCAAAATACAAAAGTTATCCGAAAAGTACCAAAATTTCACCCTAGGCTAATTTCGATATTCCGAATCCAAAAATGAAGTCCATTTTGAAATATAATATATATATAATTTCAAAAAGTAGGTATTACTATTAATAACGGCTAGTTTGATTGGTTGTGGTGTGTTAAAATCTCGAAGTTGTGTACAATGCACGTCATTGCATTATTCGAAAGGAAACATACCGAGGAAGCTTGGGGTGTTACATTCTCCCCTCCTTCAATAAATTGCGTCCTCGCAATTTTTAAAATTTTTCTTGGGAATATAATGGAAAGTCCCACATCGGAAAAAGAGTCAATAAAACTATCACTTTAAAAGAAAGAAAGAGAGGTATAAGGGTCATCCAAGATAACCCATACTAGGATTCCATGTAAGAAAACATGGATATGGATGATAAACTAAGTGTCAAGTTCTGATGGAGAGGGATAGAAATCATGATCAGGAGAAAGTTAACAATGATAAAACCACAAACTTGTGTTGGGACAAACGACCATTAGTCTCCTAGTAGGAAAGTAAACGGACAACATTTTTTTTAAGTTACATTACATAAGGAAGAGGAATTAATTTATGATATTGACTAAGAACATTATGAGATATACTTACATTTTAAGTAGATTTTCATTCTTTAATAAATTTCCACCACTAACTCATTTTTTTTTAAACGATGAGTATTCAAGAAGACTTGGTCACACTGGAAGAGATAGAATAAACTTCTATAGAATCACATGATCCATGAAGGATAAACCATATATTTACATTGTCTTTGAAGATTAATCAAAACCAAAATGGTCAGTGAATGATCTAATGATTCCCCAAAAGGATATTCATTGAGATAAATATGCACTAATCTTAATTTATAAAATTAAACCAACAATACCCCAAAGTTAAATAGATACCATTCAATAACCAATTGTCCTTAAAATCCATTAATATAATCCAAACTAATATTGAAACCCAAAATATAGTAGAATTTGATTATGTAGTCTCCCATGTTAAATTGTATCTCCAAATGACATCAGATACTCCTAAAGTCACATACTCAAAAGTAATTAACCTAATCACATATTCTCTATTATAGGTTAATCATTTCCATAAATAACCCAAATCACTATAAATCCACAATAAAAACGTAGATAAAAATCTATCATTACTCCACAAATGAAACCCCACAGTATTCTATTTTCCTTGGGCATATAGTGTTCCCAACAAAGCGAACATCTTCCAAAATAACATTTATCACTTAATCACCAAATCATTTTCCCAAATCAACTTATTATTGATCAATAAAATCATTTAACTAAAAAAAAGTCACACTAACCAGGGACTTCACGTAGTCCAGTGGTAGGCGATAAATCCCAATCGCACTTTGGTTGTGGGTTCGATTCCCATAGCTTTGTCCGACGCGACGGGTTGTCACACGGTCTACGTGTTGTCCTTTTTCAAAAACTACATTTTATAATATTGCCAAAATGAGATAAATTCCTCAAAATACTATATCATAAATTTAACCACAAATGTTATATCATACCTTGAATCTTCATCCCAAATTAGAATAACTTATAATTCTCTCAAACCCCAATGATCATATAAATCCAAATGGTTATTTATACCTATATCCACAAGAGAAGAGACAATTCTTCCTCAAATATCATTCTCACATGGAAAACTGCGGGGTTACAATTACAAGAGAAAATTATTCCATAGTAAACCCATCAACAAGGAGTGCTAATACTTTTTAAACATTTATCCAACCATTTATTCCCACATAGCTTCTATTTGACCAAGAAAATATCCTATAGAATAGGACATTCACTCGGGTAATGGCCAGGTCCCCTACATTTATGGCAAATGACTGTAAATGGACTCTTGGGACCATTTTTATCTTCTTCCATAGTATTCTTCATTTTTCTTCGGCAATTCTTTACTTTATGTCCTTCCTTCCCGCACGTAAAACATTTCGTTGTCCCATTGAGACACTTTCCTGGGTGTCTCTTTCCACATTTCCTGCATGATGAAAATTGAGGGTTCTTTTCTCCATGGTCTCCATTGCTGGAGCTCTTATCATTTATCACCTTTCTCTTCCTTGTTGAGTCTGGGAGTTGGTTAATATATATGTTGTTGATCATATTTTTGGAAAACTGATTTGGCATAAAGACGATATCTTTTACGCCTATCAACATTCCATTTTGTTGCTCATTGCCACCACCGTTCCCATCTTTTACATCATTCTCAAAGTCACTATGACTTCCTTGGAATCCAGCCATTGACTAAAACCATAAAGCATTGTGTGAGTAATAGTAGTCGTAAAATCATTTAGAGATTAAAATGTCACCATATTCTCAATTTGAAACATATTAGGATTAACCAAGGTCATTTACTCTCATCTTATATATATATATTACTTAAATTGGTTTGTAAAGAAAATGTAAATTATCCTAAGCATATCCCCCGGGAGTGTCGTAACCAAGAGTGCAGCAAGGCCCGTTGTCGTGCACCAGTTCCCGTTCGAGTCTAGCTCAAAGCGGTGTTTTCGGGTTTTACCCCTAGGTACATCTGTGCCAGAGCCGCCTCTACCTGCTCGTATCCAGACAGGGATGTATTGCTCGGAAAACTAACAAAATCTCTACAATACCAAAATTCTAGGAAGTTATTTTATACTAATCCTCAAAGTTCATCTTAGGTCTACGTGCTCTAATCAGAGTTTATCTAAATCTAGCTTCCAAGGTTTGTACTAAACTTCCTCTGATACCAACTGTAACGCCCCGACCCCAGCTACCCAGAGTCGGTGCATTACTTCGTAACATTGGCATGATCATGAGAAAGATCAAATCTCGAAAGACCGATTGGTTTAGTAGCCTTGGAAACACTAGATATATTCATAAGTTTTACATTACATCATAAAATGAAAAAATAATACAACAACATAATGTTCCACAATCCACACTATTAACCCCTCATAAAATCCCTGCAGGTCATTCATAACTTACTTCTTCACATCCTGGGAAAAATAAAACATAGAAAAGGGGTGAGCTCAAATGCCCAGTAAGGATAACAATATAGCGGAAACTTTCATAAATAAGAATAAACATTTAAGGCAATGCATTACTAAAACAAAAGCCTTTTAAACTTTAACTTCAACATAGTATAGCAAAAGTAAAATGAAATAATGCCATTTACTTATTCACATGGAAATTCTACTAATCGAATAATCACATGCAAAAATCAACAACCACTTTCATAATGTTGGAATGCATAATGCTAAACTTTAATTACTTTTCAAGGCCTCGTCCCAAGACCTTGGGGCTAACTGTAACCGGAACCCAACCCGGAGTGCCTCTAATAATCGGACACCAACCTGGAGTGCCTCTAATAACCGGACACCAACCCGGAGTGCCTCTAATAACCGGACACCAACCCGGAGGGCTTACTTTTACCAGTCCCTAACCTGGAGAGCTTACTTTTACCAGTCCCCAACCTGGAGGGCTTACTTTTACCAGTCCCCAACCTGGAGGGCTTACTTTAACCAGTCCCCAACCTGGAACATACTTGTCCAACACATTCATATGAAGTAAAGATTGAAATATAACATAAACATTTTTATTGGAACTAGCATACGAAATGTCAATACTTTCACCATAAACTATGAATGGTATAAAAATAGCACATCCACAGTCAAACATATCACAAAACCTTCAAAACAATATAGAAGTTTTGTATCATAATAAATCAACTTCAAATAATCTTAAAATCCATCAAAGGATGTTGACATAGATAAAATCAAAATTCTTTTTAAAGAAATATCTCCTTTTATTTAGAAATAATTTAAGATCCATATAAAATAAAACATTTTCTTTGAAAATATTCTTATAAGCTTGTAAGGGAACGCTTTGAAGATTTTATAACGGCGTAAAATAACCGCACCCGCCGTATAAGTTAAAAAAAACATTCTTACCTCAATTCTGTCGAAAAGGTTACAGAGGACCTTGTTTTGAAAACGACGGAAAGATTCCTTTATAAACCTCTTATAAAAAGTCAAAAAGGGTATAAATGACTTTAACTCATATTCTAGTAAATAGTAAAAATGTTTTGAAATACATTTTTAAGAAACATGGATGTGGATGATAAAGAGATCCCAATAGATTATTACATATAAACAACCTCGGATAATGAAGAGATTGTGAAATAACCCTTACCTTGTACTTTTCCTTGGTTGGGGTAGGTTAACCTCCTGTATAATGGTGAAATAATTGTTATTAAATTATACAAGAATCATATATATTAATATGATATCATATATGATCTTTTAACATTGATTTGTTAATAATATCTTAGAATTATCGTCGTTTCGGGTGTTAACTTACTCATTTTCTTTTATATGTTTTGTTACATAAGCCATGGTTGTTGTATCTTATTCATATACAGAATGATATCTAGTCCTTAAACATCATTTTTAAATCATCAAATGATAATTATACTTGAATGGATACGATGGAGAATGAATCTCATCGCGTTCGTGGAGACGGTAGTCCGTACGTACGCACGAACGCTACTTCCATTTAATTTTTATTTTAAAAGAATCGAATCCAAATGATACATAGGTATATTACTATTCCAGTATAATATAATATTTTATATATGTTACTTAAGTTCATTAACACCATCCTTTATACGTCCCATGTGTGGTATGAACGAGTCATATCATTTTAAGGGGGCGGTAGTCCGCACTTCCTCAAATGAAATTATCGTATGTATATGCAACATGAAACGAATAATGGTATGAAATAAAATGGAATTACAGAATCTTATATATAAAATATATATCATTAATATCATATTTAATTACAGTTCCATCATAATGGCCACCATGAGAGGTGGTAAGATGTATTTGAACAATCATCGTTTCGTGAGGCGTTAGTTTGCCATCCACAGAAACATTATGTTCATCATCCATTAGATGGAGTTGTGTGTATGTGTAGTTTGAATCATTCTTATAAAAACATCCTAGTATATTGTGGATACTGGTGTTGTTACAAAAGAAAGGAAATAAAAAGAGTTTGGGGGTTGGAGAAGCAAAACAAATGAAAATAATTTAAGAGAAATCGTTACCTTTAATCTAGGTAACTCACTTTGGTTGGAACCAAAGGACTTCTTGAAATGCTTTCTGCCTAAGGGGAAGCTTCAAGGAAGAGGAGAGGGATTTGGGGAGCTTATTTGGGCAGAGTTTGGACGAGCCAAGTGGCTTGAGAGGTGTGAGGAAAAGAGAAGGAGGAGTGCCCTTTTATAAGAGGGGTGAGGGGCACCTTTGGAAAAGCTAGAAATATTAATTTATAATAAATTCATATTCGGTTTAAAAAGGCTCCAAAGTTGACTATTCAAAGGATGAGGTAGGGATATGTCGAAAACAACTCATCCAATAGAATTTAGACAGGTTTTGGTACTTATATTAACCTTATCTTTAAGTATTAACTCTAAGTTAATTAGTTTCACTTTTACAATGTCTCTTTGTATTTTTATATAATATGGTTAATAAACTTACTATATACATCCAAGAGACCCCAAAGTGGTCCATTAATGATTAACCTATCATAATATAAGTCTCTTGGCCGAACCTTAGATTTTTAGGAATTTAATATCAATTAATAATATAATATTTGTTTTAAGAACTCTTTTATGTCAGTTTTGACACTATTCAATAGTTGATTTTTGTGAAACTCATAACAGATTGATTACTTCGAACAAAGTAAATTAAATCAATCCTAATATATCATATTATCCTAGAAAATTAGTGTAATTCATTAAAAGTTTCATATTATATTTATTTGGGTATTTATAATATCAATTATGTTAATTTTTTACTATTTTAGTAATTACTGCATCATCATTGTGTCATAACTCAAATAAATTATTTAATGTCTAAAAATTATAAATAAAACATCATTATGTAGGAAATCGTTTTATCTTTCTAATGAATATTTATAATCGAAAATCCAACATGTATAACCCTATGTAAAAATTGTTCTTCTAAAAGATGTAAGCTTATGCCATTTTTATTTTTATTTTAACTTTATTAATATAATGTGTCCCTACCACATACAAGTGGCTCCAAGGGGTCCCCAAATTGACCCAATGATGCCCATGGTCGGTTATGTGTCCACCAATAAGGTTAGGACACGTTTTAGGGTAATTTTGTATTATTATAATATTATTTTTAACCCTTATTTACCGGATTTACCCTTTAACCATGGTAAATAAAATATTTACCGCAGTAATTATTCAAAATGTCTAAAAATAAAAGTTACCTCTTTACACAATTTGAACATCCTGATTCCAAATATGGAATCCATTTTTATAAATTCAAAACACATAAGTGGCAGAAATTAATTTAAAATTAATTCCCGCTGTCAAAACAAAAAGTGTGTTTTTAAGAGATAATAACTATCAAAAGATTGACACTTGTTTATGTTTGGTTTAATTGTAAAATTATGTCCAATGACCAACATTATATTAAATGGTAAAAATATATTCTAAATATACTTTAAAACCACTCAAATTCATAATTTATCACTATTAATTATTTTGATTAAAAAAGTTGTTTTTAATTAAAATTTAGTAATTTTCACTATTCATCAAAATACAAAAGTTATCCGAAAAGTACCAAAATTTCACCCTAGGCTAATTTCGATATTCCGAATCCAAAAATGAAGTCCATTTTGAAATATAATATATATATAATTTCAAAAAGTAGGTATTACTATTCATAACGGCTAGTTTGATTGGTTGTGGTGTGTTAAAATCTCGAAGTTGCGTACAATGCACGTCATTGCATTATTCGAAAGGAAACATACCGAGGAAGCTTGGGGTGTTACATTTAATATTATTAAATTAAATATTAAATTATTCGTGTAGGTTCATTTGTCAATAAAATTTAAAAATACCAATAGATCGGGATTCCCTTATCAACGTTGAGTCTGGAATAGGTAGTTTAGCCTATGTAAGGCATAAGCTCATGTTGGGTGCTGGGGCCAGCCCATGACCCTTTTTCTTATTTTCCTTTTCGTTATTTTCTTCTATCTCTTCTTTAACCTTCCCCCTTATTCATGTCTCATTCACCTACTCCTTGGTGATTACTTATGGGAGAAATTTTATTTTGAGGAAGACAGAGATAGTTAAGAGGAAATAGGGGTACCGATTTAAAGCTCTCGACACGCTTAGTCGGCGTGCGGCAACCGTGAGCCGTGAAATCAACCGAAGGATCAATGTTTTCCACCCAATGTTATGGTCATTTATGTTTTCTCCATAGATATTCATTAATCATGTTGTTTTAAGTATTTAAAGCAATATATTTCTTGTGTGTGGCCTCTTAAGGCCGGATAAAATGTTTTGGGGGGTGAAAACGGGCGTTTCTGGCATTTTCAGGGATTTCCCGTCAGAAACCCCAGAATACACGGATTATATTCTAGGGGTACAAGCCATCTGTTCTTCCTATTTGGGGAAGAAGATGTTTTCATAAGTACATGCTCTGTACTTTTAGTTCACTGTGTGTAGTTGGTGGTCGTGTGACTGGCCATGTTAATTAGAACACGGAATAGTGGTTTTTTGTAGTACACATCGTTTATAGTAAAGTACATGTCGTGTAGTGGTACATGGGAATGTGTTTTAGTAAAAACACACATGGTATAAATTTTTGTGGATAGTACATGCCATGTAATGTAAATTACCAGATGTGTACTATTACACAGGAAGACCCCATGGGTCTGTCCATGTGTGTTGGCCATGTACTACTTTAACATAGTAATTTGGTGGTATCATATACTCTGGAAGTCAGAATTGGGTGGTTTGAGTAGTCGATTTTGAGCATATTTTTGAGTAGATCACAATAGCGGAATCCTTTTTAAATTTAGAGGTCATATAAATGCGGTTTTGGGGATTTTTATCTAAACTGTTTGGTACATCCTCCATTTATCAATTTTAATTGACACCTAAGAGTGAGACTTGGCGTGGATGATAGGTTGGGTGTTCAGACCAACATAGTTGAGACCTTTAATAGGAGATGAGCTTTGAGAAATCTCTCGTATCTAATGATTTATAGGAAGTTCCACTTGTGAGATGTTCCCTACTGGCCTATGAGGTTTTGAGACCGGGTACTTCCAAGAATCCCCTATAGGATGCCTTTACATGTGTAATGACCTAGGGAGTTCCTTGTAGGATCCCTCTACTGTTTTATTAGGACCCGTGATATGGATTTCTTAGCTTGTCCTTCATATGAAGATTACGTGTTTTATTTCTCCCTTATTCTTTGCTAAGGATCCCATGTAGGATGCCTTTGCTCCTGTTTACTAGGAGGATCCCGAGTATAATGCCTTCAATATGTTTGAATTGAAGGACCCAATGGGTGATCGTTGTTTGACTAACCCTAAGTTGTTATGTAAGGTTTGGGTAGAGATAGTGATCGGGTGTCACCTAGAACCCTATCCAAACTGGTGATCCCTTTGGGATTTGGATGTATTGTTGGGTTGGGCATTTGGGCCACCCTCACTATTTATTTATATCTGACTTGGTTTGCAGATGCCACAATGTTTACCAGAGGATCATCTTGGTTGGTGGCTATGGAGCCTGACACGAGGCATCTTTCTAGCTTGTTTTTATGCCAACTATTCATTGTGGTCCTGAGTAGAGGTGGTTTGTTTGTAAATAGGGTTATTTACCATATCGGGGATGTTTTTTAACATGTTGCTTGATTTTGACCGTTTGGTCTAGCTTTTCCTATTAGGATGCCTTCTTTCCTTGCCTAGTATTGTTAGGATGGAGTGGTTTTATCTGAAATGATTGATATGTTATAGAATTAATAGCCAAGTAGTTCTATAGGTTTACTTTGGCCATATTGCATTGCTATGCTCTTTGACCTACACATGGCCATGAGAACCTGGTGTAGTAGACTATAAGGGGAATTGCCCAAGTGAGCAACCTTAGAGATTTATTGAGAACTTTACGATATAAGAGGTATTGAATGAGTGAGCTTCCTCAGAGAGCCTAGGACCACTTAGGGATATAATGGGATAGACTGTGTGAGCTTCCTTAGAGAGTCCTTGACTGCTTTAGACTATAAAGGGATTTACTATGTGAGATTACTCAGAGATTCCTTGACTACTTTATACTATACGGGGGTAGACCATGTGATCTTACTCATAGAGTCTTGGTTTTACATTGGATTACCTGTATTAGCGTAGAATATAAGAGTAATTGACGGTGAGTTCTTCCTTAGAGAGTCTACGAACGACATGGGATATAAGGAGAATTGACCGAGTGTGCTTTTTTAGAGAGTCCTTGACCATGAGGCTATAAGATAAAATAACCGAGTGAGCTTCCTCAGAGAGTCTGTTACTACCTTAGACTATACAGGGAATTGACTTCGAGTGCTTCCTCAGAGAGTCTTTATATTTTTCTTAAGACCAGAATAGGGGGGTTAGGCTGAGTGTACTGCCCAGAGGGTTGTTGGTACTTGTTTGGTAGGACCATAGGGGATGGATGTGGGTACATCCAAGAGGGTTATCTGTTGTGTTGTATGGTTGCTTGTGTTTGATTTGTTGAATTAGAGGGTAACATGTTATTATTCATCTTGATAATAGGCACATATCCAGCGTTGGCCGAAGAAGGTACATGTCGATGGGATTGAGGACCCAGAGATCGACTTAATGATAAATGGCTTGAGTGGCAGGACGTCCAGCTCAAATCCCTTGCAGAGGATGTCAAGGAGATCAGGCTTATGGTCCCAAGGATCGACTGCTGATGTTGTCCTTGTTATTTGAATCACTTAATCATGAATATTCGTATTTATGTATATGTGTATAGGCATGGGACAATACATGTGTACGTATATATATATTGACATCCATGGTGGAACTAGCCTAGTTGACAGGGATTACATACCATGAGTGTGAATGTGGTTGCACATTTAGGATTACTTCTTCATTGGTGTGTTCCATCTATGCTGAGCACATTATTGTTGCATACACTTTTAACAGCACAGTTATAGGTTGCTTTTCGAGGTTCCCTACTGAGATTATTTCTCACCCCTACACATGAACCTTGGGGTACGTGTAGACCATATGTCTTCTTTTTTGGTTGAGCATGATTTGCAAGGTGGATACGGATAAGGCCCAGTGTTGCATGAACGAGAAGAGATGCTCGAGTGGTTCTACCGATCAGGATGATGGAGTTCGATAGTGTCTGGAGATCAGGTACTCGACATGTCTCAGAGTTAGTAGCAGATCCAAGTACTTTTAATTTTAGTTTCTTTTGTACTTGTATCTGTATGGTTGGCTTAGGGGGTGACTAGTGTTGTATTGTTTTTCATAGTTGTTTTGGCTTTTATAACATTTTACTATTACTGCTTGTTCTATTTCCATTTTTTATTACTTCCGCACTCTATTTACTTTCCACTATGTATGGTACATTGTTATTTCCATTTTTTTTCTGACTCTGGTATGAGGTCATTGTATCCCCACTATCACACCCTAGTCCCACACTGCTAGTTTGTAGCCTCTTGCGAAAGAGGAGGCGTGCTTGAGGCCTTATGGGGAACCGGCTCGGAGCATTAGTTTAGTGGATTTCAGGTTAGGATTATACAAAGAATATTGTTATCAAGGAACAATGACTTCCTTTTGAACCATGAAGAGGTTGACATTAGTTTATGGAATGTGAATCAGATCTCGAGGGTCGTAATATTAGGTGCGATGTATGAGGAGTTCCTCCCTAGTTATGGGTTCATGGGAGGATCCGGAGAAGATTCCACCATTTTCGATGGCGTTGATGAACCTATTACTGGGTAAAGACATGCAGTCAGTTAGGGATATCCACTTCAAAAAGAGTTTCAAGAAAATGTTGAACTTCTCGGAAAAGAGGCAGTTCCATGTGAGGCCATGAACATTCCCGAAGGGGGATCAAAAAGGCAAAGAGAACTCATACTTGCGGCTTTTGGAGGATATCCAATGGAATATTAGGGGGTTCAACGGCAGTACCATAAAGTAATAGGTAGTTAGGCTGGCTTTATTCATTGCGGCACTCATTTATGGTTGGATCCTTTCGGAGAAACACCCGAACATGTGCGAGTGACCGAGCATGTCCATCATGGAGTCCGTGCTGGTGATAAGAGTGAAAGTCAACCTTAGGATTCTGATTCTTGCCAAGAAATACAATATGTTGTGTCATATTTGCGGGGGGAATAACCCACAGAGAATATTCAGGCCATTACACCTCCTGTATGGGTGGATAGCGGACCATATCAGGGGGTCTATGAATATCTGAACCCCATCTCCCCTCCAGGATATATATTCTACTCATCCATTTAGAATGCTATAGGGATCTTTCCAGTCATGCTGACTGGGAAGTTAGTAATGACCTATGTATGGATGGTAAATGAGTTAAAATTTCACCCATTCCCATTTCCAACGGGTGTATTTACTAAGGATGGCTAGGTAACAGAAGTGAATCAGTAATACTTCATGTCTTTTTGAGGTGGAGTTCGGGTGGCACAGGTGGACCGTGAGCCCCACTGTGAGCTTTACACCCCGCGCTGATTTGAAAAGAAATTTCGGTTCATGTAGTGAATGGCCCACATGTCAATTTGTGGGGTGCACTACGAGGACCATACATATGTGATGGGGAAGATGTGGCTCATGTTCACATGGGAATACGGGAATATGTGAAATGATCTACCTCCACCCATGCCTGTCATTAGACTAGTGATGTATTATTCCATAATCTAGGAGGTGGCCTAACCTAGGGAGATTTTGAAGAATCCCACTTTTCATGGTAGTGATGGTGTGCCTCCCAACCATGAGGCTAGGGTCGGATGGTGGAAAGGACCTCCCATGGTGGCTGGGCTGCTGTGGTGGCGAGGCCCACACCGATTGAGGGGGAGGTAGCAGCGGCAGATCCAGCAGCGGTATCGGGCCTGGTGGACCCAGAAGAGTAGAGTAACCTATAGGGGAGGTCACTAAGAGGATTCCAGAGAATATAAAACTAGGCTTCAGGGAAACAACAACACCATATAAACATGATGGAGAATGCAGTCTTCCTAGAGGCCTGTGACATTTGTGATTTCAAATGGAAATTCCTCGGCCCATCCAAGATGTGGAAACACATAAACCGTCTTGTCATATATTATCTAGGGATAGGCCCCATCAGGGCCGGATTTTCAGTATCGCTGGTGAACACTGAGCAATACCTAGAAGAGTTTGAATACTTTATGAACTATTGGGGTGCCCGCATCCAATTATAGATCATGTAAGTGTTTTTGAATCAAAATGACCATCAACTATTATCAGCTGTAGAATTGAGGGAGCACATAAATTTACAGGAAGATTCAGGCATGTCTTCCTGGGGGGAGTAGTCCGATAGAGAGTTACAATTGGAGGAGGGTAATGTTGGTGAATAAGACCCATATCCTAAAGAGTTTACACGGGATCTCGAGGTAAGACCATGATATACTTCTCTGAGATCTTCTTCCAAGCTACATTATACCCCTCACTAATAGTTAAACTATATAGGATGGCCTCATACATAGAACATGTTCTGGTCCCTCATGGTATGTAGATGTCGGTCCATCAGAACCCATGCCAATGATGAAGGCAATTACCATGTCCAGCGGGGCCATGACACCCGAAGTGGCTCTTTAGTATTTTCAGATCTTCTGAAAATATACAGAGGGCCATAGATCTTGGTCCTAATGGAAACAACCATGGAATGGGAATGAGATCCTTGTATGTATCCTCTAAACAATTCCTGACATCCATCCATCGGTCGGGTTAACTGAAAACTGTGCGCTTCATGGTATGCACTGTTCTTCAAATGGAATCAGTTTCCTTTGTGAGGATGGTTGGTGCTCTTAGTGGTGCTTTTCTCTGGGGAGTTTTTGTGGTTATGGGAGTGGATATTCAAACTGACCAAGCTACGCCGCTCCCGATAAATGGTGGGAGTGTTAGCATGGTTGAGCCTATGATTATTGAAGTTGGATCCAACAATGAAAATAGATCGGACAACACATGTCCTTCAATACCCAATATGACACCATTTTCAGAATATCTTAATGATTTCATGGGGGAATTCCCTACGTATGATCCTGACAACCCCATAGACTGGAATGATTTGTCCTCTGATGAAGAGGACATCAAGATAATCTGCTCTCTATCATGGAAGGTGATCAAGAATTTTATTGATGACACCCCTCAATCACAATGGATAGACCATATTGAAAGTCTTTGTTCAAAACTATGTTTAACTATGCACTGGGGAGTGGATGCCCGGTGCCCCGCAACCTCATTCGAGATCTCGTGGCGGAGAAGATCTTGGAGTATGACTGTGGCCGTGGTGTGTGTTGGCAACAGAGAAAAGTGGTGAACATCAAGAGGGTCCACGGGATGAAAACAAGATTAAACATCTTCAAATCTAGGAAGATGAACATTATTCATCCCTCAACGAGAAGTTGGAGATTATATCATGGTAGAAGGCCTAGCAGGTGGAGGTCGAAGAGAGCATGAGGCAAGCATCCGAGGAGATAACCATTATCTGAACCAATGAGTAGCGGTCCCAAATCACAGCTGAAAAATTGTACCCCATCACTGCCATGGAGGATTGGGAACATAACAAGTGACAAAAAATCATCGATGCCACAAGCCAGAGTGTGGAAAAGTTGCAGTGCACATTTTAAGGGGTCAACCTGTCCATGGGAGGGGTCTATCCTCGGGTACAATAATGCATGTAACTTTTGAATGCACCCACCTGATTTTTTCTATTCATTCTAGATGCTTGCATTATTTTTATTATTAATATATGGTCTATTGAATTTCCATTACATTCATGGAGCATCCAAAGACCAGTCCATAATCTCATGTGGTTCGGGCCTGATGCGAGAAGCATGGGATGACAACCCTTCCATTATATCAGAATATTAGAGTTAAAAACATGCTCCTTGAATCTGAGTATTGAATAACCAATCCATATTTCTAGGAAGAATAGTAGAGGCTATACTAGAGGATGGGGACCCCAGAACAATCTACGTGTCATTTTCCCAACATGCTCTAGTGCTCAAGTAGGGTAATTCTAAGGGCATTTGAAATCAACCCAAACATAAGGGAGTGAAATGTGTGAATCAAGATACCCTATATTCGAAACACTGTGAGAGTGGAGTGGAAATGAAGGATAATCATTAACCGCATTCGAATTAAATATCCTTATTGTGTTAGCCTGAAATGGAGATAACAAATGAGGGATGACTGTTGACCATATTCGAAACACAGGGCCTCACTCAAATCGTCATCCATTAGTCATCCAGAATGTTGGACCAATATAGTAGGTTAGCCCTAGGCCATGCATCCATACTGTTTGGGGGTTCTTTGGATGTTAAAGACGACGAGGGTTAAAATAAAGTGAATGAAAAGTGTGAATTGTGGAGTGATGGGTTGTTCTAATGGAGTCCATAAATCTCAAAATCACACTACTGTGGTGGAAACACATTAGGTGGGAATATTATTCTGATCAAGGATCAGACATGGTTCCAAGCATGAACTCTCTTGTAAGGACCTAGAATGAACTGCTATTTCACGTCATACAGATGTAGACCATTGGAACGTATTTTTAATGTCATATGGTGAGGACGATGCACATTGTTTAAAGGTCATACTGTCTGGACCAAGATTCGGTCTGGGTGGGTAGAAGGGTTTATGACCATGGGGCTGGGCCCAAGGTGATATTCTTGGGCATCACTACGTATCCCATGAGGATGAGAATCATGCAGTACAATGTTCTAATGCCCAGTGTGTCCGGAGGCCAACACTGATAGGATAAATCATCTCAGGCATGGGATTTGGTGCATACCATGATTAACATGGGTCATCCTAAACTAGAATATGGTATATCCTCAGTTTACTTCCATGTGTTGAAGACCTGTTGATCCATCCAGTTTAACATCATATGATAGGATAGGAAGTGAAATGGAAGATGCCATGAAACGAGTATGTGGTGTGGTAGCTATAAAACCAACGTGAATGAGGACATAAGGAGTCTCCACCACATAACATATCCCCGGAGGAAGTTCTTTCGGTTATGGGGCCAAAAGTGAATGTTAGTCTGGGCCCGAGGAATGGTACATGGACTTTCCTACGTACCCCATTAGATTTGGAATCATGACACATGTAGTTCAAGATTGCAGTCTAACATCATGTAGGATGATGAAAAGAATGTGTGGCATGGCTATGCTAGTACACATCCTACCAAAACTACAAAACCCACATGAGTTGTGATCGATGTAGTAAACAAAGAGTTGTGATGGTACATTCCTAGTACTGGTAGGCTCACATTAGGGGAAATGTGATGCTAGGTGAATAAAATTCTAATAATATTGACATGCCTACATAATGCAGCTATATGGTCGAAGAGGTAAAACCGAGTATGTTGGAATTCCACATAAAGATAATGGAGTATAAAAAATGAGAATCATGACGCCAGTGACCTGGATCACAATGATACTGATAGGACGATAGAAGATTACTTCTAACCATGTTCGAAACATGGTATCTATTTTTTATTATCCTGGAATGTGGATAGTGTAATGATGGATGACCACTGACCATGTTTGAAACATGGGACTTGTCGCAAATGTTGCTCACGGTCATCAGGGGAATTGACCCAATATGGTAGGTAAGCCAATGTGCCATGAAACCAGGCCATAAAGGGGATCCTTTTAGACGTGGAAGAGTATGAGGATCCAAATAATGGGCACACAAATCATGGACATGGAATGAGGGAATGTCCCCGTGATAATTGCATACATCATGCTGTTTTCCACAATGCATAAGAGTACAACAAAAAGACGTATTATATTGTGGGAGTCGGGTCACTTTCCAAGGACAAGAGTCCTACAGTTGCACGCAACCAACATAATGGTCATAGGATGGGCCATTAAGGGGGGATATATTTAGTGGACAATGTGTAGGGTGGTGAAGTGGCCAAACATGACGCACAATTCCCATAGGGAGATCTTAGATTAGGGTAATAGAACTTTGAACAGTATGAAAAAAAGACATTGGGGGGAACATTGTGTCACTATTGAAAAACCCAATGCTAACAAGTACTCATGAGGTACTCTCCATGAAACATGTTCCCAAAAAGGATCGGTCTAAGGGGCCAAAAGAGAAGTGAAAAGATGTTATATTCCTGGGTATGGACCCGGAGACGAGTCGGCTGGGCATTCCAATGTATCCCAACAAGATTGGAATGAAGTCTTATGTATTTCTGGGAGATATCATGTTGTTTAAAGTCTTGAGACAGGGAAGTAGAGTGGTCCTAGTTTATGGTCATAGATCTCGATGCATGGTGAAACATAAGAAGTAAGAAACCTGGTGAAATAATTACTCAACCTAAGGTGAAAGAAGATAGTAGGAGTCCATACCACCACAATGTGCTCCCATGTAAACTTCTAGATTAGGGGACCGAAATTGAATGTTAGGATAATCCTGAGGTAAAGTGTTTGGGAATTCCTATGTATCCCATTATGATGGGAATCAATCCATACCTAATTTTATGGTTGGCATGGTAAGACACCAGTTCCAGAGATAATAAGGTCGTGCGTGTCTGGCCCTTGCACCAAAAAAGGTTGCATTGGATAGATCTTGTTTGTACTTTAGGATGAACATGTTTTTGTGAAGAGAAGGGACTTGGATAGAATTTCAAGGCCTCTCCAAAAGATTCAAGCCGTTTGTAGGCATTGACAAATGATATGGTTGGTGACCGATACAAAACATGATGTCCCCTTGAGTGATTACACCATGATGCAGTGCTGTTTTTTATCGTGTTGCCCGGATGATAATGTCATAGTTTAGGGTCTTGTGATGGGTCCAACCAGGAACATTAATATCATTCAATATAGAGGTAACAGTTTAGAGTCATGTGGGACTGGGAAACATAGTCTAGAGTCATATGGCATAGATATATACAAGAGAGGTGAGGTTCAAGAGGGAATTTGCACAACGTGATAAAGCATACACGATGTGAATGAGGATAAGGAACACATCACACTGTGTGCGACTCAAAGAATGAATCATTGGACCGAGAAGGTTAGGGAATATGGGGAAGGATAGACTTGCTCTCAGTAGAGATGAACTCAGAGACAATATTTCTGTATGTTCTTATGTATCCCATGAAGATGGCAATCAAGCCATATGTAGTTCTAGAAGCTGTAGTTTAATATCACGCATGACAACATAAAATTTAATGTCATTTGGGAGGACATACAGTTTAATGTCATGTAGGATAGTAGGTAGAATGGTGTATCTCATATAAGGTGTGAACGTGGTGCGACTATTATAAACCTGACATGAATTATGGAATAATCCCACATACACGACACCACGATGTCCTATAAAAGTAGGGGCCTAAAAGATAGAATAGAAGAGATAAATTAGTGGAACTCAATATAAACCCAAAGATGAGATATCTTGTAATTTCTACATATCTTATAAGGATGGTAATCATGCCAAACATAGTTCTATGGAGGGTATGTATAAAGAGATATTAGTTTAAGGTCTTAGAGTTCTGACCATAAAGAAGTGAAACTCTTCCAAGTAGGTGCAGACCCCAATCCAATACCTAATCCCACGTAAGTCAAAATATTTTTGGGAAAAAAGGGAAGAATATTTCTATGAAACAAATGGAATAAACATAATGGGGATGTCGGTGCAATGCCCAAATCGACTCCTCACCACAACATAGTCCTCTAAATGCGCAAATGCACACTATAGGATAGTTCCAAAAGTGATGAAATTCTATTTGGACAAGATGTGGTGGAAAATTAAGTGAATCATGTTTCCAAAATTTATGGATTGATGGGGTTGGAATGAAGATTGAGGATTATTGTTGACCATTTTCGAAACACAACATCCATATCGTGTGACCGGAAATGGGAACAACAAATGAGAGTCAAACGCTGACCATATTTGCAATGCGAGACTTGTATCAATTTTTTGTTCTGAATCCGTATGGATGTTGGATTTTAATGGTAGGATATCCCTTGTGCTGAGCATCCATGTCATTTGGGGGTCCCATCAGATGTGAAAGATAATGGAAACCCAAATGAAGGTGAACAGACAACCTGAAAATGGGTGAAATCATGTCTAGTTATAATCCAAAACTCTAGGCTCTAAACAAGTGTACTTATGGGATCATTAGAGAATTACCGAAAAGGGTCGTGGGACCCAACATAAGGGTGGCTGACTCGACATGATTTTTGTAGGGAAAGGGAGTGAAGGGTGCTCAGAAGAGAGAGAGGTATATGGAGTGGTTGTTTTAAACCCGACATGAATGGGTACATAAGCCTATTCTACACTATTTACAACTCTCCTAGAAGAATGTAGGAAAAGGTGCCAAGAGGATAGGGAGGTTTCTAAAAGATGGGTTAGGACTCAAAGGCTATATTTTTGGATAGTCCTATGTATCCTATAAGGATGGTAGTCAAGCCATATGTAGTTCTAATTAGGATGATGTGAAGATTATCGTCGTGCAGCAAGGACGTAAATAAAGGAAAGATAAACCAATGAGGGACGTGTATGGCATGAAAAGTAACCTGACATGATTGGGGACATAATCTCATACTACATAATACAAACCTAAGTGAGAATGTGGGCCAAGGTAATGAGAAGGTCGACGTGCCTGAGGTTGCACCACAGACAGAATGTCACAAAAATATTGTATTTTAACGTCTTGCAGTGAGGACGATGGTGATATTTTTTTATGGTTATCGAGCTAGGACTGTAGATGACTAGTTTAATGTCATATGCATGGGATAGATTAGTAAATTGGTAAAATCATTGTGCCTATGAAAACCATAAAATGAAGGAAATGATAGAGGATTGTGGTTTACCATGTTCTCAACACAATATCTACATCATTGTGACCATAGGTTAGGGAAATCAATTGAGCGTCGACCGTTGACCATATTAACAACACCGAACTAGTATCAGTTTTCCACTTGAAATCCTCGAGGGTGTTATCCTATAATGGAAGAAGAGCAATTAGGTCTAGAATCCAATCCATTCGGGGGTCCTTTTGGATATATAAGGCGATAGAAATGCAAAATGATGGGGCTCGTGATGCATGGTATGGACTCTACTTGAGGAAAGGATGATAAAAATAAGGATGACTCAAAGGGGGGATGTGCGGCATGAAAAAATAGTCCACTGTGAATAAGGATGTGAGTCTATACCACACCGAAGACTCCAAAATGAGATCTCAGGCGAGGGGGCCTAATGGGTCAAGGGACTAAAGCTGGGCATCATAGAAAACTATATCTAAATGACCTCTCATCTGGGTATTTCCATAGCTCAGCATCTATGCCCACAAATACAATGCTCGGTGTGGGAAACGTGAAGTAGGACTAGGCTCTTCCCATCACATAAGGGTCTGACAGCTGGAAACACAATTCTTCTTGAGGCAGGCTAAAGATGGAAGGGACAGCTGGGCAGAATTAGCCACTACACTCAACATTTGGGGCATACACGTGTGATAACAACGAAAAAGAATAGCTTTTGACCAAATTCAAAACACAAAATCCACACCTTGGTATCCTGAGATGGAAAAAACAAATGAGCATCGACCACTGACCATATTTTCAATGAGGGGCTTGTATCAATTTGTCATTCGAACCCCTCAAGGATGTTGGCACGTAATGGTAGGAGAGTCCTTGGGCAAAGAATCCATTCCCATTGGCAGTCCCTTTAGATGTGAAAGATAATGAAAACCCTGATGATGGCGTTTGTGGAGCATAAATGTGCCTATGAAACTTTAAGTCAAGATGGATAGTTGAAGAGGTGGGGATATTCAAGGAGGAGGTATAAAAAGTGCGGTCATTATGAACTCAACATTGAATATGGTAAGAGCTTGTACCACACCATGTACATCGACCCAATGGAAGGTCCCAATGTTTGGGGTTGGGCCTATGGAAGAAATTTCTGGGTGGTTCTACGTATCCCATGAGGATGGAAATCAATCCATACATCGTTATGAAGGCCATGCATTTTAACGTCATGCGGTGAGGACATGGGATGTGAGAATAATGATGGAGGGAGCATGCTTAAATCATCGTAATCTTGAAATGAGTGGGTCCATTGAATCCTATAAGACACCATGTGGGATCCTCCAAGAGAACTATATCTAGGGGATTGTAAAAGAGGACACTAGGGATGGACTCATGATGAGGCATCCGATATTTCCTAAAAATCCCATAAAGGTTGGAATCAAGCCATACATAGTCCATGCGGTTTAACATATCATAGGGAGACACACATTTTAACATTATACGGGGTGACAAACAATTTAGCGTCATGCGGGACGACATACCATTTCACATTATGCAGGATGATATAGAGTATAACATCATGCGAGACATTTTACAGTTTATGTTCATTTAGGACCAGACTATTTAAGGTCATGTAGGACACAACTGTTTAAGGTAATGTTGGACCACAATGTAGTTTGGGGTAGTGCAAGACCATATAGTTTAAGTTCAGGTGGTACCATGTGACTCAGGAAAAGTATTGTACAAGAACATAGAATTTTTGGGAGGCGTTATATGCTCACCATCCATGGTAACCAGGGAGTATGCACCATTAGTGTAAACCTTGTTAATGATGTATGGTCCTTCCCTTTTGAGATCCAACTTGGGTGGTTTTATAGACAGTATCAGTGGTGTTATCAGGGCTAACACCATGTCTCCATGAAGGATAGACTGGATGAAAACATTCTTGTTGAAATCTCTACTTATATTGTTTTGATGCCTTTCTAGATTGTGCAGGGCACAAAGCATGTTCTTTTTGAGTGCTTACAACTTAGCCAAACAGATTTCAGCTACATTATTTGACGATTTTTGATTATAAACAACTATTCACAATGAGTTCCAATGAATCATGATTGGTGGGATAACCTCTGTTCTGTACACCATGGAATATGGGGTCACCTGGGTGAATTACAGGTCATCATCCGATAAGCCCCTAGAGTGTTAAGGAGATTGTCTAGACAACTATTCTTTAACTGACCAACAATTGTTTTGCATAATATTATAAAGGGTTTTGTTTAATTCCTCAATCAGTCCTTTTTCTTTGAAATGATAGTGGTAGGTATGGTTAGAAGGGATGATGTACTTAGCGTAAAACTTATTTAGCATAGCATCCCATAAGTTCATGCCTTTATTAGTGAGGACGACGTGAGGGACTCCAAATCAGAAGAAGATGTTGGCACACTCAATGTCAACGATGGAACATTCCTTGACCTCCTTGAGCGGAATTCCATCTACCCACTTGGAGAAGAAATCTGTAGTGGTTAGGATGAACCTGCACTGGCATGCTGTCACTGGTGGATGTGGTCCCATGACATCGTGTCCCTACGCTGCAAATGGCCAAAAATATTTGGTGGAGTGGAGAGGCTATGGCAGCTGATTCATAAAGTTATCATCAATTTCGCATGCATGAAATCATTTGGAGAACTCGATGTAGTCATGGATCATAGGGGGCCAAAACTACCCCAGTCTATGGATCAAGTGAGATATCTTTTTCCTAGTCTGATGAGAACTGCAACAACTGGCATGAACCACTTACATGACATTGGAAATCTCAGCTCCCTGAATGCAATAGAGGAGGACCCCATCAAACCCAAGCATGTAGAGGATCTACTCATGACCAGGGCCCTCTTGGAGGGTGAAATGTAACGCACAGAGTCAGATTCACTCATGCTTGTCTCACTCTACAAGGATTTTACCATTCTGGTGATACTCATCAAAGGAGGTTCTCCAGTTTGGAGTCACATCTATCACTACATCTGGGGGACCAGGGGGTCCTGACGTGGAGGAGCTAGTGGTAAGGTGTCTTACCTGTGGGCTATCATCGTCAACTTGAGTGACGAGAGAAACGTCTCTCCGGTGTCCCATGTGGACAATCTAGATCATCATGTTCGGTCTCTACAAGTGATGTAACTAGGCTCGCTAGGGCGTCAGCTTGACCGTCCTATGATCGAGGTACATGAGTAACTTATGGCCTAGATGGGAGCTAGGCCATTAGCTGGAGAGTGCGTTCCAACAATGGTATGATCTCTGGATTTCTAACAACATAGTCACCATTGATCTTCTTGATGACTAGTCTGGATTACCCTTTCAGATGAAAATGGGGCACATAAATCTTGAATGCTAGATCGAGGTCAATAATGAGAGCCTGATACATTGCCTCATTCTTGGTGCATCCTTATAACAATAGGAATGAATACGATATAATGACTTGTTCTAGGGTAATGAAGATGATACCAAGGCCTACTATGTTGAGCCTCGGGACATTGAGCCTTCTCTCGGTGGTGATTTAGGAAGAACCATCGATGTGCATTTTCCATCATGACATGGGTTGGTCTATAGAGAGGATCACCTCATCAATATAACTGAGAACTGAGGACTGGTCCATAGATGCAGGATGAGAAGAAAGGAATCCTACCAATTCATTTCCATTAATATCCATCGAAGGGACAAACCTGATGTCAAACTACTGGAGAATCTCTACCCACCGAGCTAGATGACCTATCAAGATGGGGAAATTCAAGATGTACTTCATTGGATCTACTTGGGACACTAGTTATACCTCATGTTGAAGCATGTTATGTCGAAATTAATGTACTATTAATACCATCTCAAGGATGATCTCCTTGATAGGAGAGTTAATGGTCTCTTTATCAAGAAGCATGCAGTTGAGGTGGTATAGACTATTCATCGTCCCCTCGTTGTTCTTCTTGGCCAGAAGGGCACGAAGAGTCCGTTCTTGGGTGGTCATGTAAATGACCAGTAGATTTCCAGAGATAGGTAACATTATGATCATAGGATGGAGAAGGTACTACATGATTTCCTTAAAATCAGTCAGGCATTCTTTGACCCACTTGTAGAAAATTCTTTTCATCATAAGTCGTGATACGGGTTTACACATTCCATCCAGATTTGCGGTGAATTGGCATATATTGGTCAAATGGCCTTGGAAGCATCAAAGCTCTCAAATATTACATGGGAGAGTCATCTGGTTGATGGGATTAATCTTCTCTAGGTCAACATGGATGCCACTATATCTGACAAAGAAGACAATAATATTTCCAAAGGTGATCCAGACTGCACACTTCAGTGGATTCATCTTCAGATATTGGGAACGGAGGATGCCGAACACTTTCCTAATGTCTTTGAGATGGTCCAGATGTTGGTGGGATTTGACCACGATATCATCCACATAAGATTCAACAAACTTTATAAGGATTGTCTAAAATATGGGATGCATAGCTCGTTGATAGGTGGAACCTTCATTCTTTAAACAGAATTGCATGACTTGGTAATAGAAAGTACCTTGTACTTTCCTGAAGGATGTTGAATCCTCATTCCTAGGGGACATTCAAATCTTGTTATACCTGGAGTACCCATCCATGGAGAAGAATCATTGAAATCCACCTATAGTTTCGATCAATAATTATGTCATAGGATGGGTAAATTCATCATTCCGATAGTGATGGTTGAGATCCCGAAAATCAATGCAGGCACTGATCTGCATGTTCTTCTTCCTTACTAGCACAATACTGACCGGCCACTTCGGTTACTAGACCTCCATAATGAAATTGGATATGATAAGCTTATAAAATTCTAATTTAACCATGGAAACATGATAAGGGTGCATCTTTTTGGGAGGCTAGTTGAACCAGCAATGATTTTCCAAGAGACTGAGGATGTGGATGACTACCTAAGGATCTAGTCCTGGCATCATGTCATAACAATGTAAGAATACATCACAGTGATGTTTATGGAAGTTTATGTACTACTGTAGCTCCTTGAGGGGCATGTAAGCACTAATCAAGGTGGGTTTCAGGTATTCCTTTCTACCGAGGATCACCTATACTAATTCATCAATTGTGGTGGAGACAACCACTTCAAAGGATGTTTGGGAAACTTCTAAATCCACTACGTCATTTGTGTAGGAGGGATACTCAACGGGGGGAGTTTCCATTGAGTCGACATATCCTGATAGGGGGTTGGTACCACATTGAGCAGATGCGGACGTCGCACTACGGAACTCCAGTGCTGAAAAAACCATAGCGATGAAGGATTTTGACCAGATCCCATATGGTCTTTATCCCAAGGTGCCATTCTTGATGATATTGAAGAAATCGTGTTGTGTTGGCTTTAGACGGCTAATTCCTGTCCAGTGATATAAGCATGTATGATGTATTGTTGTTTCCATGGGGCAGACATCCTGATACCTTATGAGAGTAGGAGGCTCCGGGATCATCAGAGCCTAATTTGGGTATGAGTATGAGGTGATCTTCTGTCATTGCATAGACTTGGGAATGTGTTCCTCCCTCATTCTAGAAACAACAATGCATTTTCCCATGTCTGGGGTTGTATCCTCCAACCGGTGTATTGGAAAGATGTAGGCATCATCTAGATCTATCCACATTCCATTCACGGCCGTGGCATACTCAACCTCATTAGCCTAAATCTTCTTGTCTTTTCTCTTATTGTAGTAAGAATCCAGATAGCATGATTCACAAGAGACAAAGGGAGATTCATCACCTTAAAACATTACCACTTGAAAATTATGGGAGTACACTAGGTACTGGTGATACCATGAAAGAATCGCCACATGGAGGTGGACCTGAGGCCTTCTCATCAAAGCATTGTAGGCGGTGTCTTGGGAGACGACCATAAAATCAGTGCTAGAAACTAGACCACCAAACTAGGTATTCATGTGGAAATTTCGAAATCGTGTCTACTTCGTCCGGTCATAACCATGTATTCTTAGGTCAGAGGGACTCAAATCATCCTCATAGAATCCCAATTTTCGTAGTGTCTTACTCGGGATTTTGTTGATCCCAGAGCCCGTGTCGACCAGACTATGGAAATCCTCCACACCATTAAACTGGCCTGTAATGTTTAGTAGGAAAATGTTCCCCTATATAGGAGAGCATTCATCCTATCCAAAAAACGAGATGATGACCTAATGTTCCTCATTCTCGACGGCCTCAACATTAAAGGCTTCTACGGCTGCTACCTCTGTCTCAAACTGGAGGGGGCTTCTTAAATCCTCAATGAGGGCCTCACACATATCTAATGATTGAAGAATGGCCATAAGGATGGGGAAAATTTCTAAAATTCTAGAAGGATTTTTTAGAAAATAATACATTAGTGTCAGGAATGTACTTATGCTTACAAGAGGTCACTCTATGACATGAGGTATGGTGGGCCCTATCAGCTGCGTCGTCGGCTGAGTGGTGCTAGGAATATCACACTTCTGACTCGTCGAAGCCTACAAAGTGAATATCGGATGATGGACAGAAGACTGAGACTGGTCCAGAGAAAAACGTGGATGATCTCGATGCAGTCAAGGAGACTCTTCCAAATCCAAAAACGGGAACAACGACGAAGGCGGACCTGATGACACGAGATGATAAGGATGCATGTGTGGAGCTATGCAGTGGGCCTACTGCTTGGTTTCAGTAGCATGATCATCCACGCGGGATGTGCTGACTGAGGCACTCTAGTGAACCATAGAGCCATAGCTCTGTAGACGATGGCGGTGGCTGGGGACATTGGGAGGATCCTCATGGGGCTCCTCATCATTAGGAATCATGTAACGGTTTTCCAGCTAAATGGTATTAACCAAGGCGTACCCTAGACTTTCTCTCGAAGAGTCATCCACTACAAGAAAAATTCCAAGATGAATCATCATATCTAGAGGCATGAAGTTTCCAAGAGTACGATATGACTACGACAATGGTGGGGGACTTTATATTCCCTTGATTTGTTGGTGCCTGCTCTTCTGAGAAAGGGGCCTACTAAGACGATGATGTAGAAGCAGTAGATACAGCTTCTGAATGCTCTTACCAATTTAGACGTGCAAAAATAACACCGTGGGCACAATAGACTACATTATAATCCATCCAATCATCATACTTGTGGGACCTACATATAGAAACCTGATACCAATCGGCATTACTGTCACTACTGATGACTGGCCTCATGAAGATCTAAGCCACCTGTGTCGGAGATAGTCCAATCCGGACTATGTTGTTATACACCTGGTCTTTAAGATAGTCTTTAAACACATATCACTATTTGAGGTTGTTCCCAAGAATCCTATGATATGGGCATTAATTAGGGAAATCATTGAGGTTTTCCTCTCCTGGCCTCCTAATTATAAGAAAACATAAAATCCTCAACTCTGTGGAACTTCAGAAATACCCAGGGACTCATGCCCTATTGAAAAAGTAGGTCTAGTTCCTCCTCTCTGGAAAAGGGGGACCTTAGAGACTAACCCTAACGTGGGGCTGGAGGGGCCTAGCAATGAGGTGGAGCCTAGTTATCTCACCTAGGTGGTGGCAGCGCATTGCGCGGAGGCACCTGCCGATTCTAAGGTGGGAGCTTCTTGGTCGGAGGTTGCACCTGATGTGGAGGGACATTATGAGTCTATAGAGACGGCTCCACTAGGAACAAATCTAGTTGCATGGGGCCTTTATTTGAGCCACTCTCGTGGTCTCAGTCCTGGAGGCCCTTATTGGGGAGATTTTAGGAGGAAACATACATGGATTTTAAGATTTTTATATAGTTTCCCCTAGGCACTGGGACTTATTAGAGAAGTCTAAGAATCTAACAAGGTATATCTAGGTGATCAGATATAGGAACCGTTATATCTTGATATTACTAATTCACATCGTCATAAACTTCTTCTGAGTTATCTGAATGTCAATAGATTATGTGATATCTTTACACTTGGTGAAAAAGTCTACAACGCTCTCATCAGGCCTTTTATTGATCTTAAAGCAGTTAGCGATTATCATCTACCATGTTGTGGAAGTGAACTGGTAATGGAATTCCCTACGGAGGTCTTCCTAGCCAGCTACCAATCCAATGGTGATATGGTTTTACAAGATGAGCATTGGCCCCTCCAATATATTTACAAAACAACATAGTTATGAAGCTTCTTGTTACACTAGAGTTCACAAAAGGGGTCCACATCTAGAGATAAAGTTGGCTAGAAGATGCGGTGGGTCCCCCGTCCCGTTGAAGGGGGAAAAGTTGGATTCCTGAAACATGGAGTTGTTGGCATATCATCCACCCACACTAGATATGGATTTCAATTAGGCAGTATTTCCACCTGTCGAGTATCTAAAACATCAAGGTTGTCGACGAGTGATTCCATTGGATCATCTGGGTTGGGATTTTTGTCTTGATGAGAATCCCTAACCACAAGTGCATTGGTGGGTCCTTCAACATGATAAACATGCCCAACGACTCATGGAGTGGCTCATGGAATGAGCTATGGAGCAGTATTGGGAACCTGAGCTGGGTCCCGAGGATTGTCACATAGTTCATGAGGCTTTGTAATGCACATACCGCCCCTCTTTCTGTAACATCCAGTCTCAACCCTATTTGGGTGGGTAGGATAGTCCGGGGTCACCTGGGGGTAGTTCGCGAAGGGAATGTTGTGCCTTCCCCTACTACCCAGGCTAAGGATCTTTGTAGTCTGGTTGTCGCTCTGCAGCACGTTCATTAAGGAGTTATTCAACAATATCCTTGTGTTCGGTGAGTTGCTGATGCAACATGGCTTTTTTGGACCCTCTTCGACCTTCTTCAATGAGCTAGATGGGTCAAAGGGTTTGATGGCTCCGAGGTGTTCCTTGCCCGTGTTTGGATTCTAGCTGAGGACTAGTGCCTATGTGGGAATGTGATGACCCAGTTGGTTTCTCTGCTGGCGAGTGAACTATACCAAAAAACACAATAGTTGTGGAACACACTCATGTGGTAAGTCTCTATCATGGAGCTCCTTCGCATTCTCTCCCACCGATTGGTCATCCATGTTAACCGCTACCCTTCCTGGAGGCATATTTTCTAGGTTTCCTAGAAAATCATACTGGTGTTAGATGGAACTGAAATAGAGGTCTGTATAGTTCCCCTTCCATGGATTTTCACATGGGGAGAAGACTCATTGATTATCCTGCAAACCACTTTAAACCTCTAAATGAATCATTGTTGGAGGGTCTTATGACGTCCTGGTGACTCAGGGTTCTAGGCCATGTAGAGTGCGGCCAAATCAAGTAGATGAAATTATTGGCTCATATCTTCAAAATGCGCCTAACTCTTGGGGTAGGCCACTCTTCAATGTCGAAGATGGAAATGGATTGCCCAGAAGGTTTGGCGAAAGAATCCAACCTCCTCCTAGATTATTACTTCTTGTACCCTAAAATTTGGCATTGAAACTGGCTAGATCATCTCTGTGAAATGGACCGTTGCTAGAATATCCAACAATCTCGTTGGTCTAGATTCAGAGTCTAGCTTTAATTGCCCAACTAATCTAATGGAGGTGGTTGGGGAACAAATAGTGGTGCAGAGGAGAACTACTGAGATGGAAGGATGGCCAGTGGAGAATATGGCGAGTGAGCTGACCAACCACCACATCTTAGGCTATCCTCCAAAAAGTGTAGTGAAATAGCCACCACATTGCGGTAAGATGTGCTGGCGATCGTAGTTTCTATCATAGGGACAATGGATACCGACGATGGCCCACACTACTATTTTCCCACCATTGGTCCCCATAATATCCCTACGAGATCTAAAATCGATGTAGAGAGTACTTCTGATGATGATGGAGGCGATTACATGTTCGAAACCTATGAGGTTGTCAAATGTTTTTCATCATGGATGTACCTACAGAGGGAGGCGAGAATCCGATGGACATCACATTCTGTAAGTTTGATGCTGATGCACCATGTTCCTGCGCCAACCCATGACATAGTGGATCTAGGTGAGGGTTCCATCAATGAGTTGTATTAAGCCTCTAAATATGAGAAGAAAATTGTTTTGATCTCAGTCTTAATCTTCTTGGTGTTCTTTTTAAGGCGGCATCGTCCAACCCTCATAACCCGGGATGGTCTTTCGGGAAAGGGTAGATTTCTGGCACAAGGAGTTCCTTCATTCGTAATGGTGTTGGGGTGATGAGGACATCGGCCTGACTGAGCTGGGGTGTGAGGATCACCTGGATAGATTTCAAAAGGGAACATGGGGAGGACCTCCTCTACCACTAGCTATTGTGCGGATGGGTCCTCCACCAGAAATGATGGAGCGGGTATGACCTCCACCGGCGGTGATAGGAGCATGGGTGGGACCTCCATGATTGATTCCCCTCAAAGAATCAGGGTGAGGAGGGTCCTCGTACTGGTCATGATGAACATGGGTAGGACCTCCATACATGCTTCCAATTAAGTGATGCTAACCTTCACCCCTCCGATTGTTGATGCGAGGAGGACCTCCGTCAGTTGCAGAAAAGACATGGGGTAGGACCCCATTCAGAAGATTGATAATATGAGTAAAGTCTACACATCAGTGGTCCATGGTAGGAGGAATGACCCTATTCCAGACATAATGAGCATGTGAGAGGCTTCTATAATAAGTGCCATCCCATGGGG
This sequence comes from Viscum album, assembly GCA_963277665.1. NCBI lineage: Eukaryota > Viridiplantae > Streptophyta > Magnoliopsida > Santalales > Viscaceae > Viscum > Viscum album. The sequence goes on along the minus strand of OY728132.1, from coordinate 1,839,509,527 downwards.
AGGTCCCTCATTTGGATTGAAGGAATCATAGGGAAGAAAACCATGGAGATCTTGGATGCGGGGAGGAACCACGTTTCCCGTGGTAGCAGTTTGGGGAGGACCTTCGTACTGGGGTTTCTGCTGCGGGTCGGTCCGCGACAGGTGCTCCCTACACCGGCGGCTGAGAGAGTCGACCCAGCCTGCCCATGGGGCAGTTGGGCCCTAGATACAGGTCGGGTATATTAGTTCCCCTACTTTACATTCAAATGGGGTAGATGTTATACATCAGTGATTGCCCAAGCCACAGTTATTGCTGACGTTGACGCCCCTTGGCGAGCGTCTACCTTAGCCTATTCCTCACACATACGTCAGGTCATCCGGGCTGGGGCTAGTGGTGTATGTGCATGACTTACCTGCTCCATGACTCAATGGACTGGGTGATAGTGCTAGAATGGCCTAGTGGGAGCCCTCATCGAGTGCCCCTAAAACGGTATCCTAGATGGGCTAGACCAGACATTACCTACATCGTCGGTGTAGGTGAGGGAGTCATAAAGATGTTCCAGGGAGATTCTCCAAAAACGATTCTATGTTGGAGTGGGGTTCAGTGGCTCTTTGAGAGACCCTTGGGGCGGTAGGGGTGATGAGGTGTAGATGCCTCAAAATCTTGGCGGTAAATATCTTGAGTTGGGATAATCCCATCCTCCTCCTATCGGCGTATGTGGTCACTTATCACTCTTCGTTGTATGAATTTATAAGGGGATATAGGGTGTGGGCACCCAATAGTAGTTGGTGTGGAAGCTGTCACATAAGATGTGGATCCACGTGGTATTGCCTCATTGGTATTTTCCCTACTCCTACATTGGTGGGATTTTAGTGATTGGATTCCTGGTGTAGCAGCATGGTTTTTTGAAATTAGAAAGATTAAACAATTTGTGCTGGAACAAAGAAATTAAAATCCAGTACCCGATCACCATTCCATCTCCCATGGCTAGAAAGAAGGACCCATGCTGACAACGTCGCCGATCAGGATGTATAATGATTAACTTCCCCAAATTCCGGTGAGTTTCCCGCCAGGCCTACTATATTCTTGGTTATACCCGGAACCTGGTAACTGGATCCATTGACATGCTAGCCCACTGATGTCTCGAACCAAACTAATCTCCACATTGATGAGAAAAACATCATGTCGGTTTCACCATTTCTATTTCTGTTGCTTTTTTCCAGGGCGTGCATATCCATCTATTAGAGGACAAAGCAAATACAGTGTTGGTAGTCCCACATTCCCACATTCAAAAGGGTGGTGACATCTGTCACTTATTTAGGGTTGTTTTCTCCTTGATCGAAACTAGATGATGGGATGTTTGTTCCTCCTTCCATGGGTTCCCCATCAGATCTCCTTGTCTTGTACATATCTCCCTTATATATTATGATGTTGTTCATTAATATCTTACCAGTTCCATATCATCTAGGTCTCCAGTTAATTACACTGCTTTTGTTGGGACATTCCAAGGTTCCCAGCCAGGGCATGAACCCTCAGTCAGAAGAGTAGTCATGCTGGACATCCCTAGCGTGTCTGGATGCTAAAATAGTAGCTTTTATGGCTTAATTCTTCTTATTATAGGTCTTTTCGAGGGCGTTGAGGACTGAGGAATCACACATTGAATGGGAGGAGTTATATGAAATCAGGATGTATCTAATTTTTTCCGTAGATTCCATTGGTTACCCCAGGGTATGCGGCAAGTTTAATGTCTAGCAGAGATATTTCAGACAGACCAGAACACTGACTAGATTGGATTATATGTGGGAAACCCCTTTAGGGAACACTGATGTTGGGTTTAATGCGTGTTTATCTACCCGGTTACTGATAGGGGCAGTGAAGAGGTGAATTTTCATGATCTCACCGAGATGTGGAGTCCTAGGTAAGAATCAAGAACGATAATGGATGGTTGAGTGAAGATGATGGAGAATTAGATGGAATCGACTCATTGAAAACAGTGAAGTTTGGATTTATCCTTGACGAGACCTCCAATGTATCCCTATAGAAAGGAATCAATGTCAACATAGTTTAGGATGGGGGTATTGAATCACGTGTGCGTAGAAGAAAGTGACCTGATGATATATTGGGCCTTATGTGTGGATAGAAGCCCGAGGTTGTCTTACCCCACTATGACAGACCATCGATATGTGTCCCAATAGAAGGGATGGTAGTGGATTACCATTGAGTTTGGGTTGAAAATGGATTACCACCGAATGGGGTTCACAACAGCTTACCATTGGATGAGGGTGCAAGGGAATTCCACTAGATGGGGGCACAATGGCATACTGCTGGATGCAGGCACAACAACTTACCACTAGATGGGGGAACAATGTCTTACCTATGGATGAAAGCACAACAACTTTCCACTGGAAGGGGTAAAAACGACTTACCACTAGATGGTGTTGAACTTCAATGAGACTTTCTACGTACCCTATCTAGGAGACAAGGATTAAAGCCCACATAGTTCGGGATGGTAGATGCAGTTTAACATCATGCATGACGAAGAGGGGGCATGTTGTTTAATGTCATGCAGGATGAAGGTGGTCTTATGTGAAGGGTGCCGGAACTAGTGTTTGAATGGATTGATCTTTAGAGAGGATTCCTACGTACCATACATTGTTAAGGATCAAAGTCCACGTAGATCGGGGTTGGTTTTGCTAAACTGATGTGATGATGGTCACGACCAATGGGTGTAGGGCTTCAACCTCAGGGATATTTCCTACGTACCTTACCTTTGAAAGGATCAATTTCAATGTAGTTCTGGAGGGATGTGTGGGGCCTACACTCTAGGCTACCCGGAGAGGATGTCCGTGTAACACCCCGAGATTTAATGAAAAATATTCTTTTAATTTCATTAATGTCTTGTGTTGTATGCTACACCAAGATTACCTTGGGCTATACGCAACACCGTATTAGCTTGCAGTATACGCAACACTAATCTTGGATCGTGTTACACACAATTTTGATAACAGTTATTCTACGAAACATTGAGTATATATATATATATATATTCAATGTATAAATGAAATATGGTTGGGTTCTATTATACGCAACAACAAAGGAGTTGTGCACTACACACAACCCTGACTATGCTTGCATTACACGCAATCACGACCTTCCTCGATAGTGTGTGTTGTACGCAATACTGTGTTTTACTAAACAACGATATATTGTTATAATATTGTTATGAACTATCAGTTATGAATAGTGTTAACTAAATTTTGAATTTTATAACATTATTATTCATCTTACACATTTCTAGAACATGGTATATGAACAAAATAAATTTTTCGGGTAAAATATGTATTTTTAAAAAAATGCAGTTTTGCCTCCTTTTGATAGCGCATCCACATTAAATCTAGTTTTTGAAATGTTTATAAGTTCAATTTGACAAAATAAAATTCTTATTTTAAATCAGTATATAAAAATTTACATTATATAATGTTTTGATATTTTTCTGATAACATTCATATTTTAATGAATAGTAAAAACATGCTATATTTTAATTAAAAACAACTTTTTTCATCGTAATATCTTATGTGGTTAAGTTATAATATTGAATGGTTTTAAAGTATAAAGAGAATATATTTTTACCATTTAATATAATGTATGTCATTAGCATTTATTTTACCTTGAATTCGTAGGTTAAATCAATTCAATCTTTTGCAATGTTTTAAAGAAAAACTCGTTTTCTTTCGACAACGGGATTAATTATCATTTAATTTCTGCATCTTTTGTGTATTGAATTTGGAAAAATGGATTCCATATTTGGAATCAGTGGGTCCAAATTATGTTAATAAGCTACTTTTTATTTTTGGTCATTCTGAATAGTAACTACGGTAAATTTTATTTACTATAGTTAAAGGTAAATCGGGTAATTAAGGGTAAATATAAGATTATAAATTTTCCCTAACACTTGGAGAAATCCTATTGGATGGATAAAAGTAGACCCATAAAACCTAAGGGTCGGATTAGATTCATTTTATGGACTTTTTTCCATGAAAATAATTTAATTATTATTAAAACCAAAGATTGTGACAACATGCCACTTTCTTAAATATTATAAGTATACTAATTTTAATTTAGTGATAAACTTAATGAAACTTCGAACATGAATAGTCTCCAGAACGATAATACAATTATCTACATCATAGGAATTTATTTAGAATTTTTAGGGATTAAATAAGTATCATTTATTATGACACAAAGATGATGCAGTAATTGTCTTATTAATGAAATATTGACATAATTGATGTTATAAATGACCAAATAAATGTAATTTGAGACTTTTTATGACTTAAATTAATTTTATAGGTTAATATTACATGTTATTGTTGATATAGGTAACTTGGTTTGAACTTATCATTCTGTTATGAATTTCATAAAAATCATGTACCAAATAGTGTCAAAATTGACATAAATTAGTTTTTAAATCAAATATTATATTATTAATTTTTATTTGATTCCTAAAAATCTAATTTTCGGCCAAATGACTTAGATAAGGATATATATATTAATAATAAACAAATTGGTGTTCGTTTGGATTGTTATGGTATGTTTATTAACCATATAGTGTAAGCAAACAAAAAGACACGGTAAAAGTTAAATTATTTAACTTAGAGATAAATCTAATTGATAAGGTTAAAATAATATCCTAAACTTGTTTAAATAATATTTTAGGAGAGGATTTCGACCCATCCACAATTTATCTTCGAAATAAGACCCTTTGGAACCATTATAAACCGAATTTGACCTTAATATAAAATAATATTTTGAGATTTTTCTAAGGTGCCCCTCTCCTCCCTTATAAAAGGGCACCTCCTCCCTCTCCTCCTCACACCAATTTGAGCATTCAAGCTCGTCCAACCCCTGAAAAAATCTCTTCTCAACTTCCCTAGTATCATCCTAGAGGTCCTGGTCTTCCTCAAAGACCATCCTTACTTCTTTAAGTGGAGGTTACGTGAAGGCACGTCAAAAAGAGGTAATATCCATTACCGATCTTTTTCAATTTCTTTCTTCTTCAACATCTTATTACTTAGTTGTTTCATGGTAAAGTAATAACATAAGTATTTATTATATACTGATATGTTATTATAAATATGAAACAACTCTAATTAACCTTCTATCCATCCTACGGAAAAAGGAAATCACCACGCGTGCATACGTACGGAATACCGTCTCCACGCCGTGGTGTAATCTATTTTCCGCCACCACCTTAATTGGATGGGTATAATGGTGTAAATAATGACTATATATGACTATTATAAAGTGATACTGATTATGAAATAGTATACATACACTCCAATACAATTCCACGATCATAGTAACGATATCATCACTCGTGCGTACGTACGGAATACTGTCTCCACGATGCGATGCGACTTGTTCTACATGATCTTAATTTCATAATGATTATATAAATGAATTGAATGAATGAATATGATATATATTACACTAATACCATTCTGGAAATGAGGTATCTATAACCTAAAGATAAGAATATGAATTTATTCGACAAAACATGCATAAGAACAAAAAGTTATAAACACCCGAATAACAAGTAGCAGTGAAATATTACTACTAAGAAGCTAAGAAAATGACCATAGATGATAAGTATGATTCTTCAATAAGTCAATAACATTATTTAAATCATTATACAAGAGGTTAGGACACTTACGAAGAAAAACGGGCCTAAGGTAAGTGAAATATCACAATCTCATTTTTATCCGAGATTGTTTATACTTTGGTATTTACTGGGGTGTATTTTATCATCCACATCCATGTTTCCTCAATATGTAATATTTATATCCTTCTACAATAGTTGATATCCAATTTTACCCTTATTTTAGTTTTTAGTAAAATATATGAAGGGAATCTTTTGTCATTTTTCGTACGAGGTACTTTTTGACTTTTCCGACAAAAGTACGAGAAGAATGTTTTTTTAAACTTATATGGAATGAATTGATTTTTAAAACATTATTTCAAAGAAGCTTCCTTTACAAGTTTTCATGTTTATTTTTAATCAACTTCTTTTAGTTTAAAATTTTATGACATGTTAAGAAAGGAAAAATGTTTCTGAAGTAGAAAGGATATTTTCCTCAAGAATGGAGTTCAAGTGTTTTATCAAAATTATTTTCCATCTAAGATAATATAGGGTTCTGTTTCTATCCCTATTATTACATTGATTTGATAATGTTTCGATGGAATTATTTTTATGAATTCCTTTATATTATATGAATTGTTTTATGATGTCACGATGTTTAAGATTCCCATTTTTATTACATGGGTTATGCTATGATGTATGGTTTATGATTTTGTGGCACACATAAGAATGGTATCATTCTGAGATGGGTGGGACCTATATCTCCATCCAATGCATTGGGTAAAGATTTTATATCTCATGATATAGACATGGCTGGAACGTTAGGTTATACCAGTTCAGTGAAACAGGACTGAAACGAGGGTGACTCGGTTCAGAAATGGACATTGTCCACTAAGATAGTCTTGGAAATGATTATTGACTAATAAGATATGATTCTATATGATTATGTGTGTATGACAGAAAGTTTCATGTTTTAAGTTATGATTATTGGGATTTCATTTCACTACTATGATTTATCCCATGTTATGAAATTATGCTCTCTTTTGCAAGTTATGATTTCCAAAATGTTATGTTCTTATGAAAATGTTGTGATTGATATTTCGTTTGTTTACCCTTACTGAGCATTTGAGCTCAACCTTTTATATTTTCTTTTCCCCAGGATATAAAGAAAGGTTTTAGGTAAAAAAAAGAAGATCTTTATGGGAGATGTTGAAGATCTTTTACCACGATTAGAAGATTATAATCCGAGATTCTAAAGACACTAAACTATTACAGTCCTTGTGTGTGGGTTTTTGTTATGTACTAAGTATTCCGCAAAAGTAATGTAATGTCCATGTACATTATGCTTCGGCTCTTTACAGTTGGTATTAGAGGAAAGGTTTAGTCAACCTTTGGAAACTAGGATGCGGAAACGTTAGTGAGATCCCTAGAGATATTTTTATGTTATGTCTAGGGATGTCCCTAAGGATAAGTATACATATAGGATATAGTCCTAGAACTACGGTAACGATCATAGAATTTAACCTAATAAGTTAGATATTGAGGATACCCCCCCTTTATAATATTGTTTTCCCTAGACTGATTTTTGCCTCTCACACTATTCTTTTTGGGTTTTAAACGATGGATGGAACCCGAAGGAACCGTGTTGATCAATGCAATGGACAATGCAATGATTGTCCTCCTGAACAAACAAATGTTATGGGAGATGGAGTGAAAAATTTTATTGCTATACTTACCCAAGCTATGAATCATTCTGGACTTCCAAATGAGTAGAGAAGGGAACAATATTCTATTGAGTCCTTCATGAGGCAACTTCCACCTTCTTTCAGTGGGTCTTCTGATCCACTTGTTGCTGAAAAATAGATCAGTACTACTGAAAAGATATTTTCAGTTCTTCAATGCTCTGAACATGATAAAGTCATCTTAACAGTATATCGTTTGGAAGGTGAAGCTGATCAATGGTGGAATCTTATCAAGAATATGAGGCAAAGAGATGAAATTGAGTCCATGGAATGGGACGAGTTCAAGAACTTATTTTTCAATAAGTACTTCCCTCGTATTCTTCGAACAAAGATGGAGAAGAAGTTTCTTTAACTAAAGAAAAAGGATGATGAATCTGTTGGTATATACGAAGCGAATTTTATAAGGCTTTCAAGGTATGCATCTGGATTTATCATCCAAACGAAAATTAAAGTTGATCGATTCTTCAGTGGCTTAAAACCAAATCTTCGAAGGGAATTAGCTATAAGAGACTTCAGTAGATATGAAGAAATTTTACGTTGTGCTATCAAGGTAGAAATGTAGGTTGGTGTTACATATCCATCTCATAGTTTTGACAAGAAACGAAAGATGGAGTTCAAGGAGAAATATCAGAATAATGGTGAAATGAAGATGAATGTTTCCTTATGCTCAAAGTGAGGAAAGAAGCATGGTGGAGATTGTCTTAAAGGGAAAAGTAAATGTTTCAAATGTGGAAAGGAAGGTCACCGAGCATTTGAATGCCACAATGATGGGAAGAAGATTCCTAATGATTCAAACAAAGGAAGGGATACACAAAATGAACCAACTACACTTCAATGATTCAAGTGCAATGAAATGGGGAATTATGCTAATATATTCCCTAATCCAAGGGTTAGTGATGATCGACCTGAGCAACCACATAAGGAAAAGGACAAAGGGAAGTCACATGCGATCACCATTGGCGATGTTGAATATGATAACAATGTGGTGAAATGATTAAGTGTTTATGTAATGGGATTACAAAATAATGTTGTATATAGTATCGTGGAATATTGGAATATATATGTATTGGTCTACTGTTGTTTTCAATAATTTTATGGTACCCGTAACCATGGAAAGTGATTGAGATATTTTTGAAAAAAAGATGATATGCGCATAATGAAGGGAAAACGAGAAAATGAAATATTTGACAATATTCATGAGCTCATGATTGATATAAGGACTAAGTGATATCATGGTTTGAGTATATAGAATTTTTATGATTTTCGTATGTTGAAAGTGTTTACTTTTAACTGCATTCATGTTTTCACTAAGGTTCAACGGGTATTCAAGAGAATACATGATTAAGGCCTCTGAATGTTTGGAATGTGACCAACAAAACATATTTTATGATATATGGGGATCAACGATGGTATTAAATCTCTGGTAATCGTTTTCACTATATTATGAGAGTGGACTACAGTATTATGGATAAGCCTAAAGATTGGAATGGATTATGTTTGAATTAAGTTAGTATTGTTTAAGGATAGAAGTTTTTTCGATATTATTGATGGGATGTTATAGTAATATAGTTTTAGAAAAAGGACATCCTACAGGATGGGAGACAACCCATCGCGTCGGACATGGTTGTGGGAATCGAACCCAAAACCGAAGTGCGACTGGCCTTTATCACCTACCACTGGCCTACAGGAAGTCCTTGGTTAGTATAAACTAGTTTTATTTTATTAAGCGGTATTATATATGAAGTATAAGTTCATTTTTGGAACCATATATGATTAATCTAACCACAAGATGGACTTATAACTTTTGATAACCTTTTGTTTGAAAGAGATGTAATGACCCATCATTCTATCACATGATCTGCAAACACATCACGAATAACAAATTCAACTTTATTTCTTTATGGGATGAAGTGGAAATTGTTCAATTCATGAACAACAGTGAGATTGTACCAAAATCATGCAAGTATTTATTTTAATTCATCAACTTTAGGGAAATGATCTTGAAAACCAGAAATGTTGTCCTAGTTCCCTTATATCCGATTAATCAGATGGTACCTTAGATCATCACAAATCAATAGCTTTGTGATTTTTGGCTTTTTCATAGCCATGTTCTCTACGACTCTCCATCAGAACTTGATGGTTAGATTTTTCTTCCATATCCATATTTTCACCTATGTTCTCATACGTGGAAACCCCGTGATGAGTTAATTTGGGTAACCGTTACATTTCATACTTTAGTTTTTTAAAAGCCATGTTTTGGTATTCCTTTTTACGATGTGGGTTTCTATTTAACAAACTTTCAAGTAGTAAACCATTTATAACCCCGACGAAATTCGAGGGAGAAATTAATTTTCAGGGGGGTAGAATGTAACACCATGAGATTTTATGAAAAATATTCTTTTAATTTCATTAATGTATTGTGTTGTATGCTACACCAAGATTACCTTGCGCTATACGCAACACCGTATTATCTTGCAGTATACGCAACACTATTCTTGGATCATGTTACACACAATTTTGATAATAGTTGTTCTACGGAACATTGAGTATATATATATATATATATATTGAATGTATAAATGAAATATGGTTGGATTCTGTTATAAGCAATAACAAAGGAGTTGTGCACTACACGCAACCCTGACTTGGCTTGCATTACACGCAATCACGACCTTCCTCGATAGTGTGTGTTGTACGCAATACTGGGTTTTACTAAACAACGATATATTATTATAATATTGTTATGAACTAGCCGTTATGAATAGTGTTAACTAAATTTTGAATTTTATAACATTATTATTCATCTTACACATTTCTAGAACATGGTATAAGAACAAAATAAAGTTTTCGGGTAAAATAAGTATTTTTAAAAAAATGCAGTTTTGCCGCCTTTTGATAGCGCACCCACTTTAAATATAGTTTTTGACATTTTTATAAGTTCAATTTGACAAAATAAAATTCTTCTTTTGAATCAGGATATAAAAATTTACATTATATAAAGTTTTGATATTTTTCCGATAACTTTCATATTTTAATGAATAGTAAAAACACGCTATATTTTAATTAAAAACACCTTTTTTCATCGTAAAATCTTATGTGGTTAAATTATAATATTGAATGGTTTTAAAGTATAAATAGAATATATTTTTACCATTTAATATAATGTATGTCATTAACATTGATTTTACCTTGAATTCGTAGGTTAAATCAATTCAATCTTTTGCAATGTTTTAAAGAAAAACCCGTTTTCTTTCGACAACATGATTAATATTAATTTAATTTCTTCATCTTTTGTGTATTGAATTTGATTAATTGGATTCCATATTTGGAATCAGTGGGTCCAAATAATGTTAATATGCTACTTTTTTTTTGGGCATTGTGAATAGTAACTACGGTAAATTTTATTTACTATAGTTAAAGGTAAATCGGTTAATTAAGGGTAAATATAAGATTATAAAATTACCCTAAAACTTGGAAAAATATTATTGGATGGCTAGAAGTAGACCCATATAACCTAAGGGTTGTATTAGATTCATTTTATGGACTTTTTTCCATGAAAATAATTTAATTATTATTAAAACCAATGAATGTGGGAACATGTCACTTTCTTAAATCTTATAAGTATAATAATTTTAATTTAGTGATAAACATCATGAAACTTCAAACATGAATAGTATACAGAAATCTAATACAATTATCTACATCCTAGAGAATTTATTTAGAATTTTTAGGGATTAAATAATTATCATTTATTATGACACAATGATGATGCAGTAATTGCCTTATTAATGAAATATTGACATAATTGATGTTATAAATGCCCAAATAAATGTAATTTGAGACTTTTTGTGACTTAAATTAATATTATAGGTTAATATGACATGTTATTGTTGATATAAGTAACTTGGTTCGAATTTATCATTCCGTTATGAATTTCATAAAAATCATGTACCAAATAGTGTCAAAATTGACATAAATTAGTTTTTAAAACAAATATTATATTATTAATTGTGATTTGATTCCTAAAAATATATGTATCGGCCAAATGACTTATATAAAGATATATATATTAATAATAAACAACTTGGGGTTATTTTGGATTTTTATGGTATGTTTATTAACCATATAGTGTAAGAAAAAAAAAGACACGGTAAAAGTTAATATATTTAACTTAGAGATAAATCTAATTGATAAGGTTAAAATAATAACCTAAACTTGTCTAAATCCTATTGTATGAGATGATTTCTACCCATACCCACTTTATCTTTGAAATAAGACCCTTTGGAACCATTATAAACCGAATTTTACCTTAATATAAAATAATATTTTGAGATTTTCCTAAGGTGCCCCTCTCCTCCCTTATAAAAGGGCACCTCCTCCCTCTCCTCCTCACACCAATTTTAGCATTCACGCTCGTAAAACCCCTACCAAAATCTCTTCTCCACTCCCCTAGTATCATCCTAGAGGTCCTGGTCTTCTTCAAAGTCCATCCTTAGTTCTTTAAGTGGAGGTTAAGTGAAGGCGCGTCAAAAAGAGTTAATATCCATTATCGATCTTTTTCAATTTCTTTCTTATTCAACTTCTTATTCCTTAGTTGTTTCATGGTAAAGTAATAACATCAGTATTTCTTATATACTGATATGTTATTATAAATATGAAAAAACTCTAATTAACCTTCTATCCATCCTACGGAAAAATGAAATCACCACGCGTGCGTACGTACTGAATACCGTCTCCACGCCGTGGTGTAATCTATTTTCCGCCACCACCTTAATTGGATGGGTATAATGGTGTAAATAATGACTACATATGAATATTATAAAGTGATAATTATTATTAAATAGTATACATACACTCCAATACAATTCCACGATCATAGGAAAGTTATCATCACTCGTGCGTACGTACGGAATACCGTCTCCACGATGTGATGCGACTCATTCTACATGATCTTAATTTCATAATGATTATATAAATGAATTGAATTAATGAATATGATATATATTACACTAATAAAATTATGGAAATGAGGTATCTATAACCTAATGATAAGAATAAGAATTTATTCGACAAAACACGCATCAGAACAAAAAGTTATAAACACCCGAATAACAGATAGCAATGAAATATTACTACTAAGAAGCTAATAAAATGACCATATATGATAAGTATGATTCGGGAATAAGTCAATAGCATTATTTAAATCATTATACATGAGGTTCGGACACTTACGAAGCAAAACGGACCAAAGGTAAGGGAAATATCACAATCTCATTTTTATCTGAGATTGTTTATACTTTGGTATTTACTGGGGTGTATTTTATCATCCACATCCATGTTTCCTCAATATGTATTATTTATATCCTTCTAAAATAGTTGATAACCAATTTTACCCTTCTTTGAGTTTTTAGTAAAAGTTATGAAGGGAATCTTTTGTCGTTTTTCGTACGAGGTACTTTTTGACTTTTCAGACAAAAGTACGAGAGGAATGTTTTTTTAAACTTATACGGCATGAATGGATTTTTAAAAAATTATTTCAAAAAAGCTTCTTTTAAAAGTTTTCATGTTTATTTTTAATCAAATTCTTTATTTTAAAATTGTATGACATGTTAAGAAAGGAAAAGTGTTTTTGAAATAGAAAGGATATTTTCCTCAAGAATGGAGTTCAAGTGTTTTATCAAAATTATTTTCCATCTAAGATAAAATAGGGTTATGTTTATATCCCTATTATTACATTGATTTTATTATGTTGTGATGGAATTATTTTTATTAATTCCTTTATATTATATGAATTTTTTTATGATGTCACGATGTTTAAGATTCCCATTTTTATTACATGGGTTATGCTATGATGAATGGTTTATGATTTTTTGGCACACGTAAGAATGGTATCATTATGAGATGGGTGGGACCTATATCTCCCTCCAATGAATTGGGTAAAGATTTTATATCACATGAGATAGTCATGGCTGGAACGGTAGGTTATACCGGTTCAGTGAAACCGGACTGAAACGAGGGTGACTCTATTTAGAAATGGACTTTGTCCACTAAGATAGTCTTGGCAATGAGTCTTGACTATTAAGATATGATTATGTATGATTATGTATGTATTCCACAAAGTTTCATATTTTAGGTTATGATTATTGGGATTTCATTTCACTACTATGATTTATCCCATGTTATGAAATTATGCTCTCTTTTACAGGTTAAGATTTCCAAAATGTTATGTTCTTATGAAAATGTTGTGATTTATATTTCTTTTCTTTACCCTTACTGAGCATTTGAGCTCACCCTTTTATGTTTTCTTTTCCCCAGGATATAAAGAAAGGTTTTAGATAAAAACAAGAAGATCTTTATGGGAGATGTTGAAGATCTTTCACCACGATTAGAAGATTATATTCCGAGTTTCCAAAGAGACTAAAGTATTACGGTCATTGTGTGTGTGTTTTTGTTATGTACTAAGTATTCCAGAAAAATAATGTAATGTCCATGTACGTTAAGCTTTGGGTATTTACAGTCCGGGTCGACGCTTACTCTACGCCCACGTGAGTCATGATCAGTGAGAGAAATAAGAGGCATTAAGGACTTAATGATCATGTCATGAATGGTGTGTCCGTGTTAAATAGAGTGGGGATTACTCTTAGTTAGTGGCCCAAAATGGAAACCAGGGCTTATTAGTGGTCCACATCACAAAGAGGAAATAAGGGCTTACTCATGTATAGAAGCCCATGGAGATGGATATTGGGACATACCCTAGCGTGGTGGCCTAGTTGTGAAAAAGCCCAGCTCGAGAGGGTTAGGGTAACATTTTCCCCTATTCCCCTCTCACCTCGTAGTCTTTGGAAAGGATGATGATAGGAGGATTAGGGATGCTACATCCCAGAAGAAATTCTAGGGCCTTACACCAAGATGGATTCACATTCCCCATGGACAAACGCCGCCCCCGCCAAGAGTACTTCATTCCTTGTGAGATGAGTTCACTCCTCTGGAGACTAGTGGGAGTAGAGAATGTCCAAGACATGGCACCCCACGTATGATGCGTGGGGTCGGGTCCCAATTTAATGTCATCTGTAGAGGATTATGGTTCTTGGAAGTTTAACGACCTACAACTCAGACAATGTGGGTTCTCTCCGCACCCCTAGGACAACATAATTGATACCCGCCCACCCTTGAGGAAGGGAAGACATCAAAAATGTCATGGTGAGGGGGCGTTATGGAGTGATCCATTGAGGGTTCCACGTTAACGTGGCTATGTAAAGAATAAATAGCCGTTAGAATGCCTATGTGATAAAGCATGAGGAGAAGCAATGCAACTGGAAGTACCACCCAAGGGATATTGAAATTAATTCGTGAGAACCTAGAGGGTCGCACTGGAAAGGGAGTTGCAGAGCAAAGGGGTTCACGGGTAGAAACCTAGTAAAGCTTTGGTGCTCTATGTGGTGTTGGGGATTCATGAATGTGTATTCTTTTTGATTAAAATGATCTAGAATATTCATAGGGAATATGTGCATATGGAAGGTTCTACCCGAAGTGGAAAGGCATTCGTAGATCAGTGCTTCTTGAAGCTAGGGTGCCCCGAGAAGCATATCATTGCGAAGCAATGTTCTTCACATAGCATAGTGACCCTCCCTTAGCATGTGGATCATGTGTGTATGGAGGGTAATTCATAGAGTATAAAAGCTCTATGAAGACCTGAGTCCCATTAGAGATCCCCTTCTATCGCGGATTCCCTGTGGGCTCTGTGAAGGGAATATCTCTTTGATGAGGGGCTGAATTAAAACCATGGGAGAAGCAATTCGCAATGCTAAAGTACCTTGAAGAGATCATGGTTCACATAGTAGAATTTTCATTGTAATTTGATTTCTAATAAGGATAATGGTCGGAGTATCCATCCTTTAGGCCCAAGGTGATCCCATTATTTATTTGTAACATGCGCCAGGAAGAAAATCTCGATGGGTGTGAAGATACATGGAATTTTTTCATATCCGTGAAGCCTCTCGCCTCCTTGATCCGCGTTGGGTTTGAAAAAATCACAGGGTCTCACAAAGACTCCTGCTTCATTGCTCTACGGCAGGATCAGAAAAGTCAAAGGGGATCACAGTCCTCTCGCCTCTTTTCTACGCTGTATGTTAGGAAATGTCAAAGGGGCTCGTGGAGCATCCCTCCTCCTTGCTCTGCGGTAGGTTCCCAAATGTCAAAGTGGAACTCGATTCCTTCCACCTCATTTCTCCACGGCGGGTTAGAAAATGTCAAAGGGGCTGGCGGATCCTCCAGCGCCCTTGTTCTGCAGCGGTTTCACAAATGTCAAAGGGGATCAAGGAGCATCCAGCCTCCTTGACCCATAGTGGGTTCACAAACGTCAAAGGGTATCACAGAGCCTCCTAACTCTTTGCTCCACAGTGCCTTCACCGAGAGGAAGCCTTGTGCCAGCCACAGGCCTGCGAGGGCATTGGGAACATGCTTCGTGATGTAGCCATTAAGGCATTTCATCAGTTCTTGTTCTTCCAAAATTTTAGCACCAACAATATCATAAAAGATTTTTTTGAATGGGATGAAAACAATGTTGATGAAATTGATTTCATATTCCATCATTTTAGTTATCATGGAATTAATAATTTTTTGATTATCTCATGTAATACATATAAATGAAATATAATTATTTGATGGGTGGGTTTATTATGTACCTCCGATGAATTTTTTGAAGATATCAAATTTACATTATATAAGGGTAGAAGGGATATTCACCCATGAAAGAGGGACGATACAATAGAGGTTATCATAAATGTTAAATAGGGTACATATGAAGTTATCGGAATCCTAAAAGGCGAGTCATGTGAGGTCTTCTTAAGACAAAAGAGGTTAGACAACATGATATCTTGTGCCCCAATATTTTCAATATTTTGGTAGAAATCATTGAAAAACGATTAATAGGATTTTTATTGTTGAAAAATTCATTTCTATATTTTATGTTAGGTTGTTATTCTAATTTTATGATCAAATGGATCATGTTTCTAGATTCTTATATGTCTTATGTATTATGAAATGCTACAATTTTTTTCATGCCTCATGATTAAAATCTATTAATTAGTCATTATAATTTACAAATATTAAAGTCATATTCCATTACACCTACGAACACGATATTTTTACATTTGATCATATTTTGATATTTAACATATTTATCAATTCCCGTAATATGAGATAACACTTTATTGTGTTTGTTTTTCCCAATTAAATGATTTGTTTTTTTATGTATGACATGTTTATGAAGGGATCCTTTTGTAGAGAACATATTGAAATATGATGCATATCATATCATATATATAAATTATATGTTTTATGTATATACGTTTGTAAAGACAACAATCATTTATGCATGTGTTGTGGTTAATAATTATATGTAATGCATATTAATTTATTAAAACTTATTGTTTCGGTATGTAAAGTCTGGGTCACTTTAACTAGTATTTTAGTGTATCATGTTGACAAATGGGTTATTAGAGTCTTGATGAACGGAAGAATTGGTTGGAATACTATCCCAAGGGACCCTATAATGATATCCAAATTCAAGACAATTTAATATGTTTTGTAAAATCCAAAACCAACTCTCAAAAATACTGTATCTACGAACTCCATCCTAGTAAAACCTAGTCTCTGATTACACATGGATCTGACCGGACCCATAGAGTACTACCTTTCTAGATATAAGTTCAGAAATCCACCCTTTCCCCACATGTATTATGATAGGTTCTAGTGACTAGAAACAAATAATATTTTCCCAAAAATGGGATTAATTAGCCTGATTTATGTATATAAAAACAAATGTATGCCAGTATATACAACATAAATGTTGATTGATATTAAATTATTGTAATAAATTCTTGAATATCCACTAACAAATCAAAAAAAGAGAGTGAAAGGACACAACCAATGTAATAGGGGAAAATACCATCCGAATAAGTAGAAATTAGCTCTAAAATAACAATCAATTAGAGTTTTTCTTTATCATGGCACATCCAAAACTAAATCATAATACCATTAAAACTCCAATGAAGCACAAATAAAAACCACTCAACAAAAATCCACTTAGATATTTATCAACATTCCCATATTATTCATATTAAATTTTATATTCAGGTTGACCCCCTGGAAAGGAGATTACATAAATTCTTTATAGGAAGACCTTATATCACCGGGAAAAAATGAATCCAGATATTGGGAGTCAAATAAAAACCATGATCAAGTAGGCAGTGAGTGAAGAAGAATCTAGATGTGCTAAAAGTTGTTCCGTTTTCATAGAGTATGGTATCATTATTTCATTTTAGAGGAAGTAATTCACTATAATTTTTCCAAATTCTACTATTACCTGTGTAACCTTATGATAATCATATAGGATGATATGCTCGTCACTAATGGATGCCACAACTGATGGAGTACCAATTCCAGTGGTGGACTGAAACCCTTATTAATATATTTCATGGGGGAGTACAAACATATTAGATAAAAACTGATTCCCATGATTTTATGGGTGTGTACAGGCCATAAACTTATACAGGATATGTCAAACATGTAAGTAGATAGATTCCCTCCATCTAAGAAATACTTATCTCAGAATTGACATAGTTGATCAATCTTGAATACTGTAATCAATTAATCATCACATTGTATACAAAAAACCTATTTAGGGAGTATGCTCAGATGTGTAAATATGATATATATGCCGTTACACATTATGTCACATGGGCACACAACATGTCACCCCTATATGGAAATCAGAAATTCTACTAATCATAGTGTAAATGTGATAAAATTAATGATATATAGAAAAAGATTCTAAATTTTTAAGGTCACAGTTTGATACTCAGTATGTTCCTTACGAACCGAGTAATGTTCTACCCAGGAGTACACATGGGTATCTCTTGGCTACATGAAATATTATTAACCCAAGATCCAAGGTAATGTACTTTAGTTAAATGAAAATATTTACATCTAGGGTAACATGGAATGTGGGAATTATGAAAATGATATTATATATTTAATTTGATATAGAAACCCTTGAACAACTTCATCTGGACTAAAAAATGTGTTCTATTCTAAAACACACTACATCTGTTAATGAAATTCCCAAAATCAAATCATATCATACAAACTACAACATCAACACAATCTCCTCTCAAATTATAACCACAATACCTATAAAAAACTTATCATTTTATCAATAAAATTCTAGTGGAAGGATCATAACCACCCATTATAATATAATTGAATGTTCTCACCTCCTATGTTTCCATAGGATGACCAATTTAGAAAAGGACATTCTCTAATGTCGCCAACCATAATATGCCTCATCCAATGATTCCCCCACAAACCATTATTCCATTTTCAACAATTGAAGACGAATAAAATGTAGTTTTAGGCTTAACCAATAGTCTATATAGAACTATATTTTACAAATAATTGTCCAAAAACAAATTCCAATGATGAAAATTAATAAATGATTTATAAAAATTAATGAACACAAAAATGAAGGATCCACAATGACCATATTTTCTTTCGTTTTCGATCATGAATTGAATAAAGGGGAATGTGGAATGATAATAATTATATGAATAATAATCAATTTTATACAAGAATGATAATTTATTTGGGAATTATGATGTTTGATTCATGATTAAATTCATATCAACAATTTAATTCATAATCGTAATGATATGAATAAGGGTAAAAAGATAGAAAAAAATTCCTACCTAAAGGTTGATTGATTTGTTAAGAATAATGAATCAATATTAATGATAATGATGATGTCCACTAATTGTATTCATTGAACCATGAATATTTAACATTTATTTTTCGATGATTCTCCCCACATAGAAACTATATCTCAATATTTAAATTATCATTTTAATATATCATAACATATAGAATTGGTATTATCTATTTATAATAATATATAAATTAGGAAAAATATTTAATTATACCAAATAAATAAATTATTTAATATAATTAATTTAATTCCACTAATATCCACCTACCATTACAAATTGTATAATTGTCCAATGTATATGAATCTTATGTCAATCCTGAGGTGATTATCATGTTTTTGAATTGTAATGATGCCTTGTAACCCACATTCAAGACTCTATTTTGAATGAAATCCATTATTTAAAAAATTAAATACACTCATGTGTTAATATTTTCAATATTTCCCATATATTGATATTGGGGATCCATGACACTCAAAACTCGATTCTTATTCCATGAATATCTCAAAAATATTATTTTAAATGTTTAAAATTTTCAATTACAATAGTAGGAGATGATACAATCTATGAAACTACTCCCAAGAAATCCCAATGTTTTATAGGGATTCACTAGCCTCAAAAAACTATTTACCAAATAGTCTATATGAAAATGAAATCAATGCATTTTTATAAAAATGGAGAGCCTTCCCATTGAATTTACGATGGAAGAAACACTCCCTCTATTCTACCCACAAGTTTACTCTAATCAACATCCAAAAAACCATGACATAAAACACAAAATGTCACATAAAAGGGTAGTAGAGGATAACTATACCCAATGAATCCCATGTGGAAATAATGACTCTAGTGGAGGATCTATGGCTAGAGTGTGCTCTTAAACTATAATAATACCATATCCATATATAGAGGAACACTACTCCCTTTGAAAATGGTTATAAATACTAACCCTACCTAATGATGGTTATTGGATTCTACATCACGACATAATATTACAACGAAGAAGGGTTGTTATATTTGAATAATTTCTTAAATAATATGCATGATATCTATCATATAGTATATAAGTTGATGGATATTGGAAAATTATATCATCATGTTCCATTCTGCTGATGTCAAAGGAAAAACCATCATAACATTCAATATACAAAAATCATCTGGTTAAACTATTAACATGCACATGTCTGTGTCCTAAAAAAGAATATATGAAAATAAAAAAGGCTAGTAATGTATATTATGGGTCCCAATGGGTAGTAAATGAAATGTAGCTCTTGGGTACCCATGTGACAATTAAACATGATTATAGGGGAATGATGTATTTTAAAAATCTATATTTATTTCAAGAATCCACCATAGTCGCAAATTTTTGCCTGCTCAGTCAGAGTGTAAACACCACTCCTTTGAATAAATGGAAACATTTGAGTATTTTAATGAAGTATTCATAGAGGTTAGATTATCTATTATACAACTATAGATGTCACAAGAATCTAATAATCTATATCAATCTATGTTTCGATTGAAAAAAAACAAAAGATTAAATATATTGGAATATATGGATTCTATACAATTAGTTCAGAAATATTTTAGAGATAAAAATATATTTCATATGAAGGTTGATTTAGGTAAAGTATGAATAAGGACTTACTACTAGTAAGGTTGAACATATAGGATCATAGGCATAAAACAAACCACCATTTCCTATTTATTGACAATATTCTATGGGTTAAGACAACATTTTTTTATATCATGTATATATATGAATTTCTAGTTTTAGAACATGTATCACATGGGTCTGGATACTGACCCCCTATTATTATGGCTTTATGATAATATTTGATGTGATTTGTAACTATTAAATTCTTTATAGTTTCCATTAATATTATTTTAAAATTTTACTTCCGAATGACTTAATTTTATATATATAGAGTGTAATTATTCTGACATGGCTTATTTGATTTGACTAAATTTAAAACATTCTAGGTTTATCTTTTCCCAATTTATACAGAATTTAGTAATTTTAAAATCTGATCAGTTTATAAATTCTATAGTTTAGATTGAATATATTTTTGTGTTGGAAAATATTTCGGTTTACTTTTTAAAAAAATTATAACCCTCTTGAGGTTTCTATGCCGTGATAATAAGTTGTATTAGATATAGTCTCAATATTTTCCCATCACTAATATATTTGGTAAAGAATGATTTTTTTTATTTTGATAGGTGTGTTTCAAATATGAACATTCGATAATCATAATTTGGGCCTTCCACCAATCCTTGATTGGGATGACTATACGTGGTCGAGATATCAGATGAACAATTTTGTGATTAATAATGGAGATAATAATTAAATAATGTTGAAATGAAATTTTAAGATTCAAAGAAGAAATTTTTTTCATTTTACACATAATGATAATTTTTAATATCCTGAATATAGTAATTACTATAAAATTTTACTTTATTAGATGTTGAGGAATATTTATATTTAATTTTTATCAATTGAAAAAACTATATAATTTTTATTAATTTAACGAGTAGATATTCTGGATCATCTAAAATTTTTAATACTATAAGCGTAATTTATTATGATGATTTAAAATATTTTTACATTATTTTAGTTGAGTCAATTGGTCCCATTAATTAATGTTTTATGAATATTAGGAAAAGTGTAACAAATACTGTTGAGAAGGAAATAACAAATGATTCTTCTACGAAATGTTATAAATATTCTATAAATATAATTAAAATAATAAATGAAAGATATATATGGAAATAAACATCCCCAAAATATATGCTTGGGTGATTTTTTCAAAATTGTATTTTAGTATGAGTGTAAATGAAAAATAATGCAAAAAATTATATTTGAATGAATAGGTTATCATTGACTATAAATTATCATGTTTCAGACTCCATAGATATTGATTCAAAACCTACAACATCAAAGATGATATATAACAAAAAATTTAAGGAAATAAATAAAAATCAAAGTGATAGTGAATTTTCATAAAATCAAAGGAATATTAACAGAATTATTAGAACAGATACATCAGAAAAAATCATTAGAATGAAATGACTTAATGATATGAAAAGAATAAAATAAAAGAAGAAACATTAGATGTTATATGTTATGAAGGTATAAAACTGAATCATATTAGGCTTGAATATTTAGAATTGATGATGAATGATATGGAATATAGATTATCATTAATTAATTAAAGAAAAGACGATGTTTGGTACATTAGACACATGGACTGAAAGTGAATATTCTTTTACATCGATTAGATCATCGAAAAATAACAATGAGAAAAGATGGAAGAAAACATGGTTTTATGAAAAATTAACTCAAAATGAATATTTTTTATAGGAAAGGTATATCATTATTATTTTATAAATTTATCATTAAATACATGCTAGTAATTTACTTTAGATGATGTAGATGAGATATCATATTTTGGAGATATTATAGAATATGTGACTGGTGTATGGATTTGTTATTAAAGATCTAAGAATGAATATAATCCAACTACGGTAAATCTTTTAGAGGTTACTTGTAAAAATAATAAAATTAATTATAAGCATAACTATGAATCATTATGTATTTCTACTAATAATTTTTAAAATTGCGTTGTGTTGCATTTTTTTTAGTTTTAATAATACTCAATTTTTAATTATTATTCCAGTTAGAGATAATTATGAATTTTTATAAATACTTCAAAACATCTTGAAAATATCCAAAAATTGTTATGACTTTCAAAATTTCTCATTTTCAATTAAACTATTTCGTTAATAAAATTATACACTAGTGTACTAAATCTAAATTTGATTTTCATTAGAAGAATAAATGATCCTAAAATAATGTTAAGTCATTCAAAAATCATATGTATTATATTTATAAATAATTTTTTTTCAACATGATTGGGACGGACTGACGTGGGATCCAAATAATTAATTTCCTATCATTACTCGACCTATGGTTGTTAGGGTACAAAATTTATAGATTCATTGATGTGGATATAAGTGGATATTTTTTAGATATTATGATACTTGACATATAAATAACAAATATTATTAAAACACGATTTGGAATGAGTCCATAGCCTGGAACATACAAATATTTGAGGGTGTACATGTTACTTTGGAATAGAACACAAGTTGATAAATGATTGGAATTGGTGATGTTTATTATATTTTCCTAACTTCAATTTCAATTTTTATTTATGATTCAACTAATTTGAAAAATGTTATAAATATAATTTAATTATTTTATGGGGATTATTTAATCAAATATCGGAATGAAAAATATATCAGTACAATTCTGAATGGTGTTCAAATTTTATCCATCAATGGGGATAGAAAATATTACAATATTGACCTAGAAGATCTTGATATGAAACAAAATCCATGTCATAATATGATTGAAAATAAATATTGGTTTTTGAGTACTTCATTGGGACCTTACAATTATCATATCATAGCTAATCATTCTAAGAGAACTTCTGAGACAAAAGTCTGATTCTCTCAAAGTCTATGACCCCTTTTAATGATGTGATCAATTTAAGTCATGTTATAAACTAAATTGTGAAAATGGTCAATAGAGGGGTAGACCCCCTTCTCGGAAAATATAGGATTTTAACTAACATGTAATATAATGACATAAACCAATAGGGTTTTATTTTAGGAATTTATGTGAGGTTTTTGTTGTGGGGTTGTTTTAAAACAAAATGGGGGGTATCTTTGTTAGTGGAATATATAAAGAGGCATATACTATTATGTATTTTTCATATTCAATTGGTGTATATCCTATATTACTTTACTAATTCACCTTTCATTGGTTTTGATCATAATCATGAGGAATATCTTACATTAAAACTCCCTTATTTGTTCATTTATTCTATTGGCTTATGCTTTCACTTTATTTATCTAATATTCCATATTTCATGGGTATTTTTATGAATTTATTATTTATATCAGATTGATCCGAATGATAAGATGATATTTGGATGTCATATATAAATTAGGAAAAAGTTTTTGAACCCATTAATTTAACCATAATCAATCATTGCTACAGAGTGCGTGCATGGGGATTTTATGACACCATCATTGTTCTTGATTAAATTTATATTAAATGGTTCAAATGAGTTATTATTAGTAAACTATGAAAAATAAAATTTAATTTTTTAATGATTTATTTTAAAGACCCGGAATTTCCATTATTTTTTTTTAAATTCATGGGATTTTCCGAGTCCGCAGTTTCGGACGATGCTTGATTTCGAGGCTCGGTGTGCCCGGAATCAATTTCTGGAGTTTTATTCACGTACGTTCATTAAACGTATGTAAAAAATTTTATAACATTTGAACCGTTGATCAGAATTGAAATCTGAGGTTACCGTTGATCTCACAGCGTAGGTGGTTGCTTTGTGAGACCTTCACTGCAGTTGCGTTCTAACGAGAGTGGAAGTTAAATTTTGGGGGTTTTTATTTAAGTTAAATAAAAATAAGAGCTATCATACTTTGTTTCATGGTAGTTAAAACCTCAAATGGGAGGTTATTAGTGGGGCCCACCCGCACATAACCCCCCATGGGATGATATTATTAGGTGGGCCCACACAAGCTTCAAACCCCCTAAACCCCTCATTTATGTGGGATGAAACACTTAGACTTCCCTTGAGTTAATGAAGCCAAAAATCTATTCATTTAATTGTATCTTTCCACCTTCTCTCATAAGTGTGTGAAACCAAAAATTAATTAATGGAATTAATTAATTAATTTGAAATCGTTTTCATTATTTTGGACAATAATTAAATAATGGGTAATCTTGACCCACTATTTTGGGTTAGCACTTTCTTTATGGTGGAGCTTTTGAGATCCCTATGAGAAAATTATTCTCCCAATGAAGAATTCCCCTCTCCAACGAAGAATGGCATATATCTATCTCTCCCTCTTCAACCAGGGAAAGAAGAGGAAACACCGCCATCCTTGAAGAATGCCGACAACACCAACTTATTCGTCTTATTATGATGTCTACGGAATGATGTTCGCCTTTCCGCGAATTTGTCAACAATTGTTGGCAATCGAGGTAGAGGAATTTGAGTTATTATATATATGAGAATAATCCTATGTTCTTCTTCATTCAAATTTCTGGATTATGGAATGACAAATTTTATCGCCATGATGAGGAGGTCTCGGATTACACGAACATGTCCCGAACCTCTCCATTCTGTTGTTCTTGATGTTGACGACGGACACATACTTTGAAGAAGCCGGAGGCGCAAGGCCGCTGGGTCACGACAAGGGCGCGGCACCGTCATGCCGCGTAGTAACCATGTCATGGCCAGGAAGGCCGTGGTGGTGCGGGGGGGGGGGGGGGGGGTGTCGTCGCACCACATAGGAAGAAGGTGGGCCGCGACTAGGAGGTCCGCGGTGGTCGGACGATTAGAGATGTACCGTCATGCCACGCAGAGAAGCTGGAGGCCGGTGCCAGGTCGGGCTGTGGGGGGGGGGGAGGCACGACACTGCTGCACCGTGTGGAGGCCAGCAGAATCTTGGTGCCGTCGTGCCGCAGTAGAGGAGCTAGAGGCGGCAGGTTGAGCTGGCTACAGGTGCGCGCAACAGGCAGAACCCCTCAGGTTCCGCGGGTCACCGAACTGACAATTAGTGTCAGTTTCTTCGGAAGCCAGGGGCGACTCAACCCCCCCCCCCCCCCACGGCGTTTCTAGACTGTGCACATGGGCCAGTGAGCCAGGCCACTCAGGCTTGCCATCCAGGCCACACGGGCCATCCAGCAAGGCCCTGCGGGCCAACCAGCTGGGCCGGGCCGCCTTCTGATCGGGCCGCCCCACCGGGCCGGGCTGCCCCAACGGGTCAGGCCACCACACTGGGCTAGGCCTCTCCACCAGGATAGGCCACCCCAGTGGTCCCAGTCCGACCCGCGGCCGGGTCGGACCATCGGACCGGGTCGGACCTGTGGACCGGGTCGGACCCTAGACAGAACTCGTTTAACCGAAAATTACTTTTTCGACCATATCTTGGGCTATGGGAGTCCGATTGATGAACCATATGTGGTGATAGAGAGATTAGAGCAATACGGTTCTATTGGAATAACCCACATGAGGTTTGGACACAGTTGGGGTATGGTCATGTTTTTTTGAACCTAAAATCCTACAGGACCCCCAAGAAGAAAATGCCAATAACTCACAGACCGGGCATCCGATTGACGCGTTGTCTATTGCATTGTGACCCCTATGATGACATAGTCCAATGAAATACTTATACTCAAGAATTCATGATAGTTGGAGTTATACTAGTATCTCATAGAGCGTATCCTTCTAGAGGCGAGCAGATAGTGTACGAAGACCTAGTAGATGGTAGTGAGGTGGAGGTTCGAGACAGATCATATGGAGGTCAGCGCTCTGCGACCCTATGTAGATCAGCACATACTAATCTTGTGTGGGTCATATCCTATGTGGGTCACCGCTTAGTGATCCTGTGTGGGTCAACGCATACTGATCTTTTGTGGGTCAGATTCTGTGTGGATCATTGCAGGGGTTAGTTTCTATTGAACCAAATTTGGGTTAGACTCCGTATGGTCAGAAGCAGTGCCTCTTGTTAGAATAAGATTATCTAGCTTCGCGACTAATAATCTACCCTTCTAAGCTACACTAATTTTTTTTTGAGCTGAGTCAATGACCTTT
Organism: Viscum album; assembly: GCA_963277665.1. NCBI lineage: Eukaryota > Viridiplantae > Streptophyta > Magnoliopsida > Santalales > Viscaceae > Viscum > Viscum album. Next base: position 1,839,482,723 of record OY728132.1, on the reverse strand, counting down.
GTGTTTTCCTCATGATTGAGATGTTTTACTAGATAACTTAGTTATATGTATGGGTATATACCTAAGTAATGGTTGTCCATTGTTTCATACTTTTTGGGTTATCCTTGATGAATTTTGGGATCCCTTGAGGTTATAGGGGTCCCTACTGAGTATCTTTATACTCACCCCTACATGGGCTTTCCCGCACCTCATTGTGTTGGATGCAGACGATGGACAATGATGACCGAAGCGGAGTGTACGAGGACTGGACGGTACACAGAGGTGGACCCCATGATGAGTCGGTACCTGGAGCAGACAGACAGACGTGGAGTGATGAGGAGGCTATCTGTACCTACCCTTCAGTTAGGATCCGTGGTGGATGATCCAGGAGCTTCTAGAAACCTTCCAGTTGTTCATCTTTTTAGTTGTAACTATTTTGTCTTTTCCTTGTACTTTACTGTTGGGCTTGTATTTACTGCCCCTTTTACATTCCAGAACATCTTTTGTATACAGTTTCTACATAGTTTTTTGCTTCCAGTTGTGTACTTTGTTGTTTGTATTTACTTTTATAAGGGAAATTCCTTCCCAGCTTTGGGATTTATGCATTTGGTGCAAGTCATCAGCCCCTGGCATATGGAAGGTGGGTTTGGGTTAGTCATGACACGGGTCCCAAGGATGGGTCTTGACAAATTGGTATCAGATGATTCAATTCTACCATAGAACTCAAGACTCTGATAATTCTTTTTTATGAAGAAATAGTGTTAAGGGTACCAAGTGTGGTTTTCAGTGCAGGGAGTCCTGTGTTAGTGCAGCGGCCAAAGAATCTGTACACCAGGATCTTGACTACTGATTACCGACTAAGTGCATGAAAACAATGATTGCGTTCATGTCGTTAAAAGTTTTCTTATGTCAACTTGAACAGGTCATCTCACCAGGTTTAATCTTTGACTGTTTCACATCTGTTTCTTTCAGGATGACTCCCCGCGGATGACCAGTTAGAGCCCCGAGAGTCGTACGCACGGATAACCCACCGAGCGACGAAGCCTCGGTGTAGGGCTCTTTACCAGCAGAGGCACCAGTGTTAATACTTCCCGTTGTGCCACTGATGCGACCAACCCCAGCAACAGACAATGTACACCTCTTGAGCGTGTTTCAAGAGTTCCAGTGTTAGATGCCACCCAGGTTCAGGGGGGAGACGAACCCACATGTGGATGAGGATTGGCTGGTGGCTATGGTGAGAGTCTTCAGGCTAGTAGGAAGACCAACAGACTTCATGGTGATACTTGCTGCCAGCCTTCTCTCAGGAAGCAGTAGGCAGATGGTCGAGACTGATGCTCTATGTGCATGATGAGATGACACTTCTATGCATAGACTTCGAGAGCCTGTTCTAGGCGGAGTTTTTTCCAGCCACCCTTAATGTTTTGTGGATACAGGAGCTACTACATCTACAGTAGGGTAGCATGACAGTATCACAGTACTCAACAAGGTTCACTGACCTCTCACGCTACTCCACAAATATGGTACGGGACCCATTTTTTAGGTCCCAGAACTTCGAGCAGGGGCTCAAGAGAGATATTAGAGCCTCAATGAGCTCCCTCAACACTCTTACGCAGGCATGATTGTTGGAGTGATCCCTCCTGGTGTAGAGTTTCCTTGCCAAGTAGTCTACAACAGCGTGACCCACTACTAGTCAACTTACAGTGGAGTCTTCTGTAGCTTGCAGTAGATAGATGACGTAGAGGTCCAAGTGGACCCGACCTATAGGTGGTCTACCGCCCGACTCAGGATCAATTGTCCGAGGTATTGACTATTCTGGGAGCATACAGTGTTACTCATGCACCGGGTAGGGTCACATGGAACGTGACTATCCGACCCACCATACAGATGATCAATAGTCAGTTGAGAGACATCCGAGGATGAGGTAGAGATTCGATCAAGGCTATTCACAGGGTGCAGGTGGACGTGGAAGGGGATCTGGATGAGAAGATGGTGGTGGACGACGTTTCGAAGTGTAGCCACCACCACCATCATGAGGTCCAACCCGACCGAAGGGAGTGGGTGGATAGGGGAGAGCATAGCTTAAAGAAGCTGAGTCATATGACGATGGAGCTTCAGAGATGATTCTAGGTACGATCTATTTCTACTCCACCTTAGTTGCAGTTATTATAGACACAGGTTCCAGTCACTCTTTCTATCCACTGCCCTCGTTCGGAGTTCGCAGATTCTGATAGAGCCATTAGCTTGACCCTAATGGCTAGAGACTCCAATGGAAGAAGACATGATGATTACACACTGGTTATGGAAGAGTGAGATTACTATAGTAGGTGAGAGCTTCAGCTGGGATTTTCGTGTAGTGGTGTCGAGGCCTTACGATGTCATCATGGGTATGGACTCGTTATCTACAGTCCATGCTCAGATTGACTGTATTAGGCACAAAGTGTGGTGTGTCCACACGGATGGGATCTGGATTACCATACAGGCGAGAAGGGAACCCCTACAGCACATGACATACAATCTCGGAGGAGGGTGAAACTTATCACTCATCAGTTGGCCTACCTTACCATCAGAGAAGTTGATGTGGAGAGACTAACTTATCCTGTAGTGGTGGACCAACACATCGATGTTTTCCTTGATAATGTTCCAAGACTGCCTCTAGGAATAGTAGTGGACTTCTACATTGACATGTACCCCAGGACGACAACGATATGTACTCCAGCATTTCGAATGGCTCCCTCCGAGCATCGTGAGCTGCAGGTACAGTTGGTGGACTTTCAGAGGAAGGGATTAATCTAACCCAGTGTTTTACCCTGGGAATCCATGATTCTGTTTTCCAAGAAGGCGGATGGGAGCTTGAGGCTCTACGTTGACATCTATCACCTGAACCAATTGACCGTGAAGAACAAATACCCACTCCTGAGGATTGACGAACTCTTTTATCAACTCAAGGGAGCATGGTGGTTATCGAAGATAGACCTCAGATCAGGCTATCACCAGCACAATGTTCAAGATTAGGATTTGTAGAAGACGACCTTCAGATGTTGTTACAGCCACTATGAGTTCCTGGTTATGCTCTTCAACATAACCAGTGCTCCAACAGTGTTCATGAGTCTCATGTACAAGATCTTCCAACCATACCTTGATCGTTTTGTCGTAGTCTTCATCGGTGACTTTCTGATTTAATCGACTGCAGAGGAGGAGCATTCCTACCATTTGAAGGTAGTATTGAACACACTCTGAAAGAACCAGCTTTATGGTAAGCTCTAAAAGTTCCAGTTTTTGGATACGAGAGGTTCAATTCTTGGGACACGTCATATCAGAGTCTAGATTTGTAGTGAATCAAGTGAAGATTGAGGCAGTACTAGCTTGAGAGCCACCCAGGAGTGTGACGGAGGTACGGAGTTTCCTGGGCTTGGCTAGATACTACCAGGGGTTCGTTCCAGGCTTCTCCAGAGTTGCATTACCACCATCATCCAGGAAAAAGAATGGTAAACCCTTCGTGTTTCCTGAGAGATGGCGGAAGAGCTTTCATGAGATATGGTATAGGCTGAGTAGTGCCCCCATCTTGAGGCTTCCAGGGGAGGGCGTAGGGTACGTAGTCTACTACGATGCATCAGGTACCAGACTTCGGTGTTTCATGATGTAGGAGTGAGATGTGATCGCGTATGGTTCTTGAAAACTGAGACAACATGAGCAGAACTATGCTACACATGACCTGGAGTTTGTAGCAGTCGTCTTCAATTTGAAGATATGGCAGCACTATCTGATGGAAGAGTGTTTGACAGTCTACTCTAATCATAAGAGTCTCAGGTATATCTTCTCCCAGAAGGACCTGAACCTGAGATAGCGACATTGGCTTGAGTTCCTCTATGACTATGACATTGAGTTAGTCTATACTCCTAGAAAGGGGGACGTTGTTGCGGTTTCACTCAGCAGGAGATCTAGTATACAGATTCTAGGAGAGGCGAAAACGTAGCAGTCTGCCTTACAGATATCTTTCGTTGATAAAGAAGAAACAACCTATCTACATTTTCTCACAGTCACTCCTCCACTTCTTCAGTGAGTTAGGGAGGCGTAACGTGGGGATGCTGACTATGAGACACAAAGTTCTTAAATATCTACAGGGTAGGCACCTAATGGATTTTATGAAGGTGGGGAGCATGTCATCCTCTTCAGGAGACGTATCATGGTACCGGTTTCACTTCAAGAGGAAGTGGGCAGAGATTTCCACACTTCCTCACGAGTAGTACATCCAATGGTGGAGAAGATGTATCAAGATCATCGATGACAAAACTAGTGGCCAGGTATGAAGAAGGAAGTAGCTGAGTTTATCTAACGATACCTCACTTGTCAGTAAGTGAAGGTGGAGCACCAGGTATAAATATGCTTGGTATATTCCATAGAGGTCCCAGAGTGGAAGTGGTATGGGAAATCTATGGACATCATGAAGGGTCATCCCCGTACATCTAGAAGTCATGATTCGATATGGGTGATTGTTGAATGACTCACCAAGTCAACCCACTTCCTACCAATCAGTGAGAAGGGATCTATAGAGAGATTTGGATGCCTCTATTTGTATGAGATTGTGAATTTTCATAGAGTACCATTTTCTATTGTCTCCAATCATGACGCACACTTTACTCCATTACTATGGAAGGGGTTGCAGGAGGATTTTGGGTAACAGCTTCGCTTGAGAACTGCCTTCTATCCTCAGAAAGATGGTCAGACTAAGTAGACCATTCAGACCTTCGAGGACACGCTCCGCGCATGTGTTTTCGACTCGGGTCACAATTGGGAGGACCAATTATCTTTGGTGGAGTTTTCCTACAAGAAAAACTATCACTCCACCATCAGTATGTCACCTTTTGAAGCCTTGTATGGTCGACCTTGCAGATTTCCACTGTGCTGGACAGTGCTTGGGGACTCAGAACTAGTGGGACCAGAGATGGTCTGCAGTACCACAGAGAAGATTCAGATCATCGAGGAGTGGATGAAGACTGCACAGAGTAGGAAGAAGTTGTATGCTGATAGGAGATGGAGACATCTTGAGTTCGAGGATAGCGACCATGTCTTCTTATGGGTCTCACCTTAATGAGGTATACAGTGATTTGGCTGAGGCGGCGACTTTTCTCTGATGTTCATTGGACCTTTCCAGGTCCTTAGCAGTGTAGCCGAGGTGGCTTACCGCTTAACTCTTCCACCTCAGGTGCACCAGGTGCATGATGTCTTCCACGTATATCAGCTGAGGAGATACGTGCATGACCCATCCCACATCATCGACCATGAGGAGCTAGAAATCGATGACAGGGCAACTTTCATTGAGGTTCCAGTGGATATTTAGGATTGACAGGAGCAGGTCCTACATGGATGGTCTATACCTATGGTGCACGTTCATTGGCAGTATGAGAACCTCCAGGAGAGCACATGGGAGCGAGAGGCACAGATGCATTCTCAGTACCCTCATTTTTTCCCTTAGATCGAGATGTAGCTTGTAGGGATGTAATGTCGTGAGGTGGGGAGAATGTAAAGACCCTGAATTTCCCTATAAATTTTTTTTCTTAAATACATGGGAATTATACGAGTCCATTGTTTCTGACAGCGCTTGATTACGAGGCTTGGTGTGCCCGAAAAGAATTTCTGATGTTTTGTTCGGGTACTTTCAGTAAATGCGTGTATGAGATTTTATAACTTTTGAATATGTGCTCGGAATTGAAATCAGAGTACATCGTTGAACTCACAGCGTCGATGTTTTCTTAGTGAGACCTTCACCGTAGTTGCGTTCTAAATAGTGTGGAAGTTAGATTTTGTGGGTTTTTAATTATGTTAAATAAAAATAAAAGTTATATTATTTTTATTTCTTGGTAGTTAAAACCTCAAAAGGGGGGTTATTGGTGGGGACCACCCGCAAATAACCTCCTTTTGGAGTATATTATTAGGTGGGACCAAAAAAGCTTCAAACCCCCTATACACACCATTTATGTGGGATGAAAGCCTTAAACATCCGTTGTGTTAATGAAGCAAACCCTCCCTTCATTTTATTGTAACATTAATCCTTCCCTCATAAGTGTGCCAAACCACAAATTAATTAATGGCATTAATTAATTAATTTGAAATTGTTTGAATTCTTTTGGCCAAAAATTAAATAATGGGTTAGATTAACCCATTATTTTGGGTTGGCACTATATTTTTTGTGGACCTTTGGAGAACCCTTAGAGAACCTTATTCTCCCAACGAATAACGCCCCTCTCCAATGAAGAATGATGTACATCCCTATTTCCCTCTTTAACAGGGGAATGATTAGGAAACAACACCGTCTTTAAAGAATGCAGATGATGTCAACTTCTTCTTCTTATTCCGACATCAACCAAATGACGTTCGCCTTTCTGTGACTTCGTCAACGATCGTCGGCAGTTGAGTTAAGGGAATTTGAGTTATTTTATATATGAGTATAAACCCTTATTCTTCGTCATTAAAATTTCTAGATTATGTAATGCCAAATGTTATCTCCCTAAGAAAGAGGGCATGGACCGCACAAACATAGCCTGACCCTCTCCCTTTGGAATTTCTTGTTGTGGACAACGGAGGCGGACCGTGAAGAAGCTGGCTACACAAGGCCGCTGGGTCGCCACAAGGGCATAGTGCCGCCATGCCGTGCAGGGAACCGAGCATCAGCCAGGTGGGACGGGGCAGTGCCGAAGGGGCGCAGGGCCATTACACCACGGCGAAAGAATGCGGGATGAGGTGGTCAAACGATGAGTGTGGTGCCGTCGTTCTACGGTGGAGGTGCCAGGGTCGGCCGGGGGAGCCGGCCATCAGTGTGCTCTACCGTCGGACCCCTCAGGTCCCATGGGTCACCAAACCCGCGCCTAGTGTCGGTTCCTTCAGATTCTCGTGGTGCTCGTGTCAGACTCGCGGACCAGGTCAGACCCCAAACCGGACCCGTTTAACCTAAAATTACTTTATCACCCACATCATGGGATACATGAGTGCGATCGATGAACCGTCTATGGCGACCAAGATATTAGAGAGAGAAAGATATTTTGGAATACACCACTTGAGATTTGGACACAGTTCGGGTATTGTCAGGTTGGATGGAACATAAAATCCAACCAGGCCCCAGGGATGAAAATGCCAATAAATCATAGACATGGCACCCGATTGACGTGTTGTCTACTACGTTGTGACCCCTATGATGAGGAGGTCCTTTGAGATACTTCACTCGGGACATTGTTAAAGTTGGAGTTCGACTAGTAGATCATGGAGTGGATCCTTCCAGAGGCGATCAGATAGGGTACAGAGACCTAGTAGCTAGTAGTGAGGTAGTGGTTTGAGACAGATCATACGGAGGACAACGCTCAACGACCCTCCATGGTTCAGTGTATATAGATCATGTGTGGGTCAGATCCTATGTGGGTTAGCGCTCAACGATCCTCACTACTACAAACATGGCCTTTATCAGCGCCAAAAAATGCCTTTATCAGTGCTAGAAAAGCGATGATAAAGCCAGCGTAGATAGGGGGGGTCCCCTTTATCAGCGCTCCGAATAGTGCTGATATAGGACCCCCTTATCAGCGCTCAAAAAAAGTGCTGATAAAAGCACCCCTTTATCAGCGCTTTTTTTAGCGCTGACAAAGGGGTCCTATATCAGCGCTTCCTTTATCAGCGTTCCCGTTTTAGCGATGATAAAAGACCCTTTTATCAGCGCTTTTAAAAAAGCGCTGATAAAAGTTAAATAAAAATTAAAAAAATTTAAAAAAATTTTAAAAACTTTAAAAAATTTAAAAAATACTGCCAATTGGGGGGGGGGGGCTTTTATAGCGCTTGAACCCCCCCCCCTTTTACAGCACTTTTTGGCCCTTCTACAACACCCCACGCACCCCACGCACCCCCCTCCACCCTTTAACAACGCTTGCTCTAATATTCCCCATGGGCGCGCACCCTTGCCTCCACCAGTATTTGAACTCGAGACCTCCCCCCTGCATGCCTAATCCCTTACCACTACTCTATTTTGATTTGCTTTCCAATTCATGATATCTATATATATATATATATTTAGTTATATTTATTCATATAGTAATATATATTTATATTATTATATATATATTGTTATATTATAATATATATATATATATATTTATATTATAATATATATAGTAATATTAAAATATATATATAGTGGTATTAATATATATCTATATATCTATATATATATATAGTTATATTTATTCGTATAGTAATATATATTTATATTAATATATAGTTATATTAACATATATATAGTTATATTAACATATATATAGTTATATTAACATATATATAGTTATATTAACATATATATAGTTATATGAATATATATTTATATGGTTATATGAATATATATATATAGTGATATTAATATATATATTTATGGTGATATTAATATATATATTTATAGTAATACTAATATATATATATGTAGTTATATTAATATATATATAGTTATTAGATTAATATATATATAGTTAGATTAATATATATATATATATATAGTTAGATTAATATATAGGTATATAAATATTCATATATTGGTATTTTAAATAAAATGGATATTAGTTATTATTTAGATAAAGATAATATATTTTATATGTAAATATGTTTAATTATTTATTTAAAAAATTTAATTTTTAGGTGAGAATATATAAAAAATATGTACATATAGTTATATATTTGATTATAAATAGCAGTTCATTATAAAAAAGGATGAAATTTCAAAGACATAATATCAATATGAAGGTAATATCTTGGAATAAATTCAGTCCCCACGAATAAAATCCAATAATACCCCCTTAAACGAGTTTTAAAATCCACAAAATGATAAAACAATCTAGGTACCCCGACAAAAACTCAGTTTTGGAGGCCTTCTAGGCCTCTTTTGGCCTCGAATAGCGCCTGACTGGGGTCCCCCCAATTCACAACGATGTAGAGCTCGTCGCAGGCTTCGATTTGATATGTGGTAGATCTCAAACGGACACCCGGATCAAAAGTTATGGTCGTTTGAAGTTTGAGTTGCATTTTCAACATATTTTGGATCTTTTTTTAATTTTTTTAATTTTTTAGTCCTCAAATTGTTATTAAATGACTATTACTCCATAATGATTATCAAATTATTAATTAAAAATACTTTTTTAATTTTTTAAGAAGCCATTTTCACTAAATATCTTATATATATATATTAAGTATAATAAGTGTAAATGTACATTTATACTTATCTAAAATATATTAAAAAATTATATATTATATTTATATAACAATATAACTATATTTATATATTAATATATTTTTAATTTTTTTTTGAAGCCGACCCTTTATCAGCACTAAAAAAAGCGCTGATAAAGGCCCCCCTTTATCAACGCTACTAAGAAAGCGCTGATAAAGGGGGGCCCTTTATCAGCGCTACTAAGCAAGCGCTGATAAAGGGGGGCCCTTTATGAGTGATAACAAAAGCGCTGATAAAGGGGGGCACTGCGAAAAATTGTTTTTGTGGTAGTGCCTATTTAGGTCAGATCATATTGATCCTATGTGGGTCAAATCCAGTGTGGGTCATTGTGGGGGTTAGTTCCTATCAATCCGGTGTGGGTTAGACTTCGTATTGTCAGAAGCAGTGCCTCTTGTCAGAATAAGATGATCTAGCTTTGCGACAAATCATATGCCCATCTAAGATATACTAAAAATCCTGGTTTGAGCTGAGTCGATGACCTTTGAGTTTGACTCATGATAGAGATGGGTTACAAGATAACTTAAGTATATGTATGGGCATATACATAAGTAAAGGTCGTCCGTTGTTTCGTACATTTTGTTTTATCCTTGTTTGATTTTGTGAGACCTTGAGGGTCGCGGGGCCCCTAATGAGTATCTTTATACTCACCCCAACACGGGATTTTCCCGCACCTCATTGTGTTGGATGTAGATGATAGACATCGCTGACCGAGGCGGAGTGTATGGGGACAAGACGGTACCTGGAGGTGGACACCATGACGAGTCGACACCCGGAGGACACAGACATACTTGGAGTGCTGATGAGACTATCTTTACCTACCCATCAGGTAGGATCTATGGTGGACGATCTAGGACCTACTAGACACCTTCTAGCTATTTACCTTTTTTAGTTGTACCTGTTTTGTCTTTTATTTGTACTTTACAGTTGGGCTTGTATTTTCAGACCCTTTTACGTTCCAGCACATCTTTTGTGTTCAGTTTCTACATAGTTTTTTGCTTCTAGTTGTGTGCTCTTTTGTGTGTGTTTACTTTTATAAAGGAAATGCCTTCCCAACATAGGGATTTATGCCATTGTTTCTAGTCGCCAACCCCTGGCCTATGGAAGGCGGGCTTGGGGTAGTCACGACACGGGTCCCGAGGACGATTCGTGACAGTTATTATAAGTGTAATGATTAATAGGATTGTTATCTTAAATGGGATTAATTTCATTTAATGAGATTATTTTATTTTAATTTTTTTAAGTTGAAACTTGGTTTGAGATAATTAATGTGAAATAAAATTTCACAAAGATCCATAATTGTAAATGGATGGAACATTGTATATGATCTAATGTTCTGATATAATTTTTTTTTTATTTTTCAAAATTTGGTGATGGAATCTTATTACGTAAATAGTTAGCGAACCCCAGAACATTTAAAATATAGTTGTGGTGGATAAATATAATATTATGTGGTGTAATTGAATTCCTACTTAGGATAATGATAAATCAAATATGAAATAGGAATTTATATTATAAAATGGATTGGGTTATAAAAAATATAAATTGTTTAGTTATTGATAAGGTTTATTGTGAAACCTAAAAGAATAAATTGAGATTAACCTTGTCAATAATAAATGATATCATTTTTATTTAAGGAATGATTAGGACTCTTTGTAATATTTTTTATTGAGAATAATTGAAGAAATGATTTTTGGGATCAGGTATGAAATTCCATATGACATAGTCTTATTTGGATTGCCGAGATGAGCTCTTAAATTCCATATATTTTTGATGGTTAGGATTACTGATATGAGTTCCCTTATTCCATGTAATTAATAATGAAATAGTAATTACCTGGGCATTCTATAAACCAAGATATCATAAATGATGATTTGGGATAATAGGATGGTCACTCACATTCTATTGGAATTCCTGGATCAGTGACAATTCAGTGCGATGAGGGGAGGATGGGGAATGTTAAGATTATAACTAAGATTCCATGGAAATTCCATGGTGAGTGATCAAATTCAATACAATACATTTGGATATTGCTTTTTATAGATATGTAAAAAACTTAGTGTGTCAACTTATTGATTTGTTTCACAATTCACAAAATTCCAAAATCTCAAACATACAAGACATTACATTACTATGAATTTGTATGTATTGGCATCTACATTAGCTATTTTCCCACAACTGTCACCTTAGGAATGAAATTTCAATTAAATCATAAAATAAACACTACACTATTTTTACACTACTTAAATTTTTCATGAAAATATGTTCTTAAAAATTATAATTTTGTTAAATTTTAATAGAAAATCTTTTTCTAGATCTACTAGATTGAAAAAACATAACACAATGATTTGTAAAATATTTAATTGTTTCATGAAAAATAAACATTGTTTAATGTATTAGTGCACAATTTTGGAAAACCAATTTTTATTTTCTCATAGTAGCCTATAGAGTGGTTCTCATTTTATGATTCCCCACATAGGATCAGTTCCAGGATACAATTTTTGGCCTTTTACTAGAACCATCACTACCATAATTTTCTCCCTTGATAAAGATAATTTCATAAGATGATATTTTTTTAGGTAAAGTAAAATTATGTTTTTAACATCTATAACCCTATTAACCACCACATATAATAACATCAGATGTGATAATCCTCCAAAATCCCTTAATTCCCTTTGGTTCAGATATTAATATTTGTCCCTTTCTCATTCCTCGAGTTGTGAAAATCCTCTTTGATTCTACAAATACATTGACTCAAAATGAAACTCAAAATTTCCTTGAATCCCATAAAATGAATTCTATTCCATGTTGACATTGAAATAGAATATTAATTGGATGTCTCATACCATTGGTTATTAGTTATAATCCACCTTTTAGTCCCTAAAACACTAAATTAAAATGCGGTATACCCTATGTGATAAGAGAAGGATGCCTTGTATGAAAAAAATGAGATACCCTATCTGTCAACCATAAGATGAATCTTGTAAAAATAATTAGAGTGCCCAAACAATCCATTCTATATATCACTAAAAAATTTCATATATTGGACTTCAATTCATGACTTTAAAAGGAACTTCCTTTGATCCTCAAAGAATGACTGTAAAATGAATGGATGTAATCTCTATCACATGATGAAAAAAAGTACAATGAATTCCATTATGTGGAACCAAAATACATGGTTTTTTTCCATTATATGTATATATGTGAATGCCCTTTCATGGGATATATCCATGTCCTAAAACACCATCAACATTTCATTATTGATTGAAAATCCATGTTCCCTCCCAACACACATCCCCTATTGATTTAGAACCCAATACATTTCTTGATCAATAATATGCTCAATAATACCACACGGTTCTACATCCAGGATAATCAGTTGTTATACCTAGTGTGAAAACACTGTATGTAACTTTTTTACTACCATGTAGCCTCCGGTGATCTCCTCCTCAGGTGTGATCACAAATCATATTTCCTAATCCATCATCAGATATAGATTCCATCATGATTTTACCTGAGGGAGAAGGAATGGGTAACTCAATGTATAAGTCACACACTATCATAATAGCTCAATGATATTAAACTATATTATAAAATTCCCATGATGCATGGAATTACATTGGACAAAACTTATGAAATGAGCACATGATTCTATGAGTGAGAATCCAATGATTTCCTTTGTGAGGAACATGTAATAACTTAATTAACATGGCTCATGTGGTGATAATGAGATCCCCTACCCCAAAAAGTCTTGTCACTTCAGTTATCCCAAGATATTTCAATGATGGTCAACATCACCCCCTTTAGTATTTTTTACACATACAATCCATACATTTTTGAAACACCAGTGTATCATACTTATATAATCCCAACACATACCATCGATTATCCTTAAAAAAATTGGAATTGTTACATGTGATACCCATTTAAATACAAATTTCAATAATTTAAAATAAATTGTAGAATTCTCTAATATCATGATGTTAAAGATCATGTCATTGTCTTTCTAAATGATGTTAAACTCTATAATTACACTATACGATGAGAATGGTATGATTCATGTGATAATCATGAGATGATACAACTTCTCCTTGGAAACTCATATGAATAATCCCTTCCCCATACCTTCTTGTCTCCCCTTCCATGTTATAAGATTCCTTACTATATTATGTTAAACAGTATGTCTTGTCTTTCCAGATGACCTTAAACTATTATGTTGAACTACTTTTGTTTTGAACAATGTCACATAATAAGGTTAATTTGGACATCCCATTGAGGTTGATTCAAAAATATTCAATAAATCCAATTCTCACAACTATTGGCAATGGAAACATTGAAGCATCATCACCTATTAAGAGTGTACCAACCTATCACCCAATAAACATGAGGTACCCACTAGACATTAGAACCACCAGGATATGATATCCTGTAACTAGAAAATATGTCATGTGAGTGTATGATAATTATACCCATATCGATTTAAACCTATAATCTAAACATACATTATTATTTTATGATATAACATCCACACATTAATCTAAATATGTGAAGTGTCATGAGTAATCTATAAACAATGTCCCCTTATGATGCATAAAAAGACTAGATGTATATGATGAACCTAGGGTGATATTTGTGATGATCCTAAGAATTTTATATGATGGTTATGAAATCGTTTTCCACCTATTAAGTGAAAATAATTTGTTGATACCTTATATGATGATGTTGAGATTCATTAGGTGACAAGACATGGAAGAATCTTGTAATGACCATATGGTCATTAGCATGATAAGTGTGATATGACAGACAAAAAACGAGTCACCCTATTTGAACAAAATATAATTGATGATGGAATAATCCTTTTATTCCTTATGCACTAAATGTATGTTTCCTCATGGAGATCACATGATGCCTTCTGTTTTGTATATGTGATTTCTTGTGTCATAATCATAATATTTATTAAAGGATTTACTGGGAAACACTTTTTTCATATTATCAACACACTAAACATCCTTATCAATTGAAACCATAGGTATATACCCTTCCATGAGAGTAAGTGAAATAATGGATCTGTTTCTACTTCAATATACCATTAGGAATGAGATTCATGAACATGCCTTAGATCTACAAGGGAGATCCAGACCAGGTAAAGAACACCAAGGATGAATCTATTGAAAGTAGAGAAAAAAACAATTTATACAATTCCAACCACAGAGTAAACATCATAAAATATATTGTTGAAGTTTACCAAAGTTTTGGAATTGGGGATCCAGAGTGACCAGTCCAATGATACGAATACCAAACCATGATACTGTGCCTCGGTGGATGAGTGGTAATGCAGTGGTCATTATTACACGAGGGATACCCTATAATTAACAAAACAATTATTAAAATATTTAGTAGATAATGATACATTAATATAAAACCATAATATGATGAGGCATAGGGTATTTATGTAATTTGATATATATAATAATAACATAAAACAATGGGACAATAAAATTATTTAACAACACTAGAACATTCCCTTATCTTTGATTGATCTTATAATACTGTAAGAAATAACCTATAGTTGTAAATAATAAAGGGGTGAACTATAAAACATTGTAAAAGTATAATAAATAGAAAACTTGATAATAGAAACACATGTGATTAAAAAGGAATATGAAGGTTACATAATGGCGTGATATTCATAAATATGTATATTGAAGAATGATTTAAAATGGATACATCAAGGATACATAAAAATGATGTAATGACATAAAATATAACATTATAAACCTATGTCATGTAGGATCATTGGGAAATCCTATCATTGTGTGCATAAGATTATTACTCATGCATTAGATCTGGTATCTCATGAGATTAAAATGTTACCCAATAAAATGGAGGGATATTTGATTCCGGGTCCACCACTCACATTATTTTTAAGTACATGAAATTTCATACCACATAGATCTTAAAACATTAGAAAAACCTCAACAACCATTAATGCAACACATATGTACTATTGGTAAAAAAACAATAATTCCCCAATTAATTATGGATTGATATATCTTGGGTAATACCCGTGATTTGAGATGAGGATGTGTATTCAAAACACACATTTTTTTTGCAAAATTATAGGATAATTTTGGTATTTTAATTTTTGTAAATAATGAATCATTTATTTAATTAATGATATGGAATGATTGTCTCAAATTAAATTGAAATAATATGCATTGAAATGGGATTTTTTAAAAACAAATAACAATATGAATAATTATAATTTAAGATGAATTATAAAAATAATGTGATGGAATAAATAGGATGAGGAGAGATCCCTTATATTGAGAGGACTCTTCTAAAATATTGGAAGGAGCCTATTAAGAGAATGAGAAAAAAATATATGATATTCATAGAGGGTTAGTGATATTATCTTCATCATAAATAGTGGTTTAGTGGTGAGGAGAAAATGTTTTGGTGCATATTTATAGAAAAAGAGAGGTGATTGTTGATTATTTTATAAACATAGTTTTTTGGACCCTATATAATAAAATATTAAAACCACAAATCATCCCATTTTATTTTATCTGGTTTACAAAAAAAATGAAGTGGATTTTAATTTTTTATATGTATATAAATCTAAAATATTAATATAATAACATTAGGGATGTGATTCTATCATGTTCATAAATAATTTATTTTAAAAAATAAAATAAAATATATTATTTTGGTGGAATCATTACTAATATAAAAATATTTTCAGCCATATGGAAAATTAGATTATATTAAATGGTAAATATTAATCTTTTTATGGATTCCTTTTATATTATTTATTAAATTAATTTTCATTAATTATCATGTCATAATAAAAATCATATATTTAGACCGTATTTACATTTTACCAAAAAATTTAACTACATAATAAAATAATGACAAAATCACCCCTAGTAAGTATCAATATAATGATTTTAATTTTTTATTTCACGAAAATAATTCTCTAAATTTGAGAATTTATTATCCTAATTTAAAAACCCTATTTTAAGGAAATTATTAGTTTTTATGACATAATGCACATTCATACACATATAGATATTAAGATGGAAATTATATAATTATACCATAATTTATTTATAAATAAATAAGAAATTTTTATTCAAATATAATTTATTTAAAAAAATCTAGAATGAATAAAATATAGTGGCTAAATTGAAACAATGTATATTTCTCAAAAATAAAATACATTTTTTCTCACAAAAAATCATACTTCTATCAATGACATTATTCAATTATAAAGTGAAACTAAAATATATTAATTATTTTATTAAAAATATAATACACAATTTTATAAAACATGTGTATAAAATGAAAAACCCTTATAACACCAATGTATTTTCTAAGGGTGTGTTGTGTTGGGGTGGTTCTTTTATGGGGTATTTCAAAAATCAATTTTTGGTTCATGATATATTTAAACTTCATATACTCCTAAAAATGGTGTTTCTCATGATTTATTTGTTTAATACCAGAATGGTATTTGTAAATAAAATATTCATGTGATTCCATCTCCCTCAGAAGCTCCAATAAATGGGCATTAGAGGATATGATCTGACTGGTTGAAGATATTATTCCTTCCATGTATATACATTTCACATAATCATAATCCTTAATATATACTAATCATAATTTTCAATGTAAAAATAATATATTATCTATTATTATGATGGTTAATAATTCATTAAATTTGTTAGTATATATTTTATAATGGACTATAATAAAAAATGAAATGATTTTTTATAGATACATTTCATAATTTTTTTTCATTCTATGACAATGTCAATTATTAATGTTTATTTCATTAAATTAATCTCCCCTAAAATTTAATTTCATACACTAATAGAGGTATGGTGACTTATATATCATTTCCTCTATTGTAACCCAATATGATACAAGAAGCTTTTTGTTCCATCACAGTACTATGCCCAAGTGAGTAATCTTATTTTTTAGAATGTTGTCTCTATGAAATTAGATCATAACCAACATCTCCATTTATGAAACAATATTATCCAAATATAACACCTCTAGATTTAGTAAATGTGAGGGGTTTGGTATGTACTTAATTAGATGGGATTCCTAGAGCATGTAATGTAGTTGACAAGAGACACATTTGATGTGATCAATGATGTCAATGGGGAAAATGTTTCATGGAAACTGATTTAACTTATTTCCAAACCTCATGAAATTATATTACACAGATACATTTAAAAGAACCTCATCTGTAAATTGAAATTCTAATTTAGGTTGATGATTTTAAATATTGACTTATTATCAAATTTTTATGGGTGTAAAAAGAAATTGAATTGTTCGAACATTATATTCCACTTATTGGATAAGAAGAGGTCCCAAAATATTGTACTCCCCAAAATCATCCTAACATGTCGAATTCCAAAAACAATTCCCCTAAATATCATTATAAGGTAAATTTCAAATTATATATTGGAAATTTTTCTTAAATGATAACTCCACTAGATACTGAAATTAATCATAGTATCGTTGGAAATTCATTGAACATGATATTAGTATATAATGTATAATTATAATGTATTATTAAGGATGATTGTTCATTTGATCAAGAGTAAAGTACAAAAAATCATCCCTATATCCAATGCATACTAAATGATTTTGTAGAACCTCGAGGTATACCTTTGATCTAAATCAGGTAAAATAGAGAGTTTAATACCATGAAATCAAACTACTTATCTTATATATAATTTAGAGAATTTGTCAATGGATAAATATTTCATTATAGAAAAAAAAATTCCAAACATTATAAGGTGATGGACTACCTCCTAAATGACATTATTTACATCTGATATAATGGGGAGTTCTATGATGTAATATAGGGTTATTTTTCCTTTTTTTTAAACATTAATAAATTATTTAATCATCCACAAAAAATTCTATTTTTCACCCTTGATATGATTGCAGATCAAGAATCTATATACAAATTCTATATTCTCTCTCTTCATGTTAACCAACTAGATGAATATATATATATAAAACTAAATTTCATAGTGCTCCATAGGTGAATCGAAAAGTATGATCTATGTACATCATCTATAGTTTACCTATTATGTTCTTATTTATTTGGGATGAATATATTTGTACCAAAACATATAAATCTATCATCAAAAAACATTTAATGTAGAAAATATATAAAAACAATTTTTTACACCTTAAATATATTTAATACTCCTTGATCCTATCTTTAATATATTTTTGTGATGTTATTTGTGAAATTTAGGAAGGTTTAACTTTAACGACTACTATGTATATCTTTTAAATATATATGTAGATTATAACTTTTTAATACTCATCTTGTAAAGGGTTATTGGATCTTTTCTACTCAGATTATTTCCTACATTGTTTTTTCCCTAGATGGTAATGGATTGAACAATCATAATCCTTGATAATCTATAACCTCATTACATGGTGCATACTTATATTTTTTTTATGAATATATGATTTTAGATTATATGATCCATATATATGATGCAATTTTACCCATATAGATAACTCCTCAATATCATAATATGAAGATCATTACAACAAATTATATATCATGGGTTGGGTAGTTATACTCATTGATCATAAGTTTTTTCATTATTTGTATATTAATTAGTATTATTGATTGAGTACACACCCTAGAGAATTTTTAGAATCATATCTGTAGGTAACCCCCCCAATGGTGGGTAATGTGAGAAAATTTGTAGTGATTATCGTTATTATTTTACTCATTAATGATCACATTTTATTCATTAGTCCCATAAAACTTCACCCCATTACATGTTATCATTGTTAGTGGTCTTGAAATAATTATAAGTTCCCCAAAAATGATTATAGTACATTGATAATCCAGGAAAACTATGATTTTTATCAAAAAAATATTGTTTGGTATATCCTTCAATTTCCTCTACTTTCAATGGATCCACATATATAACATAGTTGGGAAAAAAACATCAATGGAATGTTTCATTATCTATGTGTATGTTAAATTTAAAACATAACCACTAGTATAAGAGGAAAAGTTAGAAATTCTTCATGGAACTTATTCATTAATAATTGGAATGTCGTTATGGAGGATATTTTCCATTTTATTAATTAAATTAGTTAGGCTCTATTTATTATATTTTAAAAATATCTATGATGAGTTAAGGATTCCATAGGAACACCACTGCCCAAATTACACTTGAATATAATCAAAGTGAAATTCATGAAACATAGGGTGAATTAAATCAACAAAGTATTTATTCTGGAGATATGAAAGTAAATCCTATTAATATGAAAAATTATAATGAAATATGTAAAGGTATAATGATATTATTTTTATGAATATTAACAAAAACATAAAATTGTTTTATAATAACCATGTAATTTTTCCCTGATGAAATTGATTCATTTATGGGTGGTTATTTTTGGATCATAAAAAACAAACTTGATATTTTAATATAGAATGAAGTGAAATAGAATAATACATACAAAAATTTAGAGTAGATTTTTTGTGTTCATTATTCATGTCGATTTATTGTGGTAATTACCATATCATAAGACCTTTATAATTCACATAGTCTTATTGAATAATGGTGATCATCATCATTTTCATCCCTTCGATTAGTGAATTTTCTTGGATAATGAGAAAGTTCCCCATATATTTGAAATAAAACTATTAATAGAAAAATAAATTTAACATTATTTTATACCAACATGGTAACTAAAATAATCATTTTTTATGATAGATTTCTACTTTATACCCAATTTTTTCACATGTAAAACATGTTGTATTAACACAGAAAAATATACCATGGTGCCACTTTCTGGATTTTTCTCATGTAGGAAATTGAATATATTTTTATTTCTCAACATTTTTATAAGGTCTTCCCGGAGACATCATCCCACAACTTTTATAACATTTATATTTAAAATTTTTTCTAGTTTTTAGCCACAACTTGTTATGGTAGGTTTGGAATTATCAAAATACATCTTACATTTGATCCCATCATTTTTGGCATCTCATTTGATAGACATAAAATTTATATTTACATTGGTTGTTCACTCAGTTCCACTAATTTGTATAAAATTTATAAAATATAAGAAATATTAGGTACGATTATTTTTAAAAAAATGCAGATAAAAGAGAAACCATGATCATTAAAGGGATTACTCATTAATGGAATTCATTCCATAATCAACCAATATCTAGGTTTCAATATATCTTATGGATGTTAATTTTACTCATGGAAAAATTTATCTGCACTTTTTTCACATTAATATGTTTCATAAGGTGATTTTGAATTTAATGAATCATATCTCCAAGGAGTATCAATATAGGTTAATAGTAAGGATTATTTTTCATGAAGATGTTGAAGATCGAGTTATTAACCAATGCACCCATTTCGTGGAAATTATTCCTAGGTATAATGTTGAAATAAACACATCTACTTATAGCTAATAGATAGGTATTTTTTATGGGAACCATTTACCCTATAATTTAACAAAATTAATGGATATTGTCATATTTTTATTCTTATCCCTGTGAAATTCATTAGTAATTCGAAATTATTTTTCCATAAAATAACTAGACATTTGTCTAATACCCACATTGAAAAACCATATATTAATAAATAAATTTTCATGAATTATTACATTAGAATAAAATTAATAAAATCCCAAAATATCACGAGTCATAAAGTTTTTGGAAAATTATAATCATTTCAAAATTATATGATTTATGGGTATAATGAAATTATTTAAAAAAAGCTGGAACATAACTTTATATATTCTTGATCTTCTAACAATTCTTGAGATAAAATTGGGATATATCTTTGAAAATGGTGAGATATGTACCACATTAATGGAATAATCAAAGATTAAAATTAATATTGTAGTTCATGTTAGTAGAAATGGTATATAATGGTTGTATAATGGTTTTTGAATTATAAACATGATAATCAAATTAAGAAATAATATTTTAACATCATGTCAACTTAAAAATTTGGAAAAAATATATAACAAGACATCAAAAATACAATATAATGAAAAATTTTAAGAAATTATAACATTGTGTTATTTGGATAACTAACCATGCCCCAATCAAGGTATTTTTTTAGATAAAAACATTAGCTAACACACTGTAGGAAAATATAATTCAAGGCCCACTTATCAAATTTATATTTTGTAATCTCAATTGTGTACTACATAGACCATACAACATAATAAATATTTAATTTCCACAAGTATGATGATTACATAGTGGGCATTACCAAATTGAATCATTCTATCAATGAAGGATAGTATCATAAAATTGAATACCCATGACTGTAAATAGGGCTGAGTATTTACAATACAAATGTTTCTCAAGGATAATTGTAGGATAATTTTAGCATCATAACCTGTGTATATAAATATTCATGTAATGAATTATCAAGAGTGGAAAGTGTTATATAATTACCTGTGAATAAGAATGATACTAAATGGATCATTAATGAAATAGAATCTTATATTAATAATTGTAATTAAGAAGTCATAATACAAAACAAGTGCTTTAATGAAGAGGAGGAATAAAGAATAAATTACATTGAGAGGCTGCATATAAAATATAGGTAGGATATTCTTATGGGCATGGGAACACCATGTAGAGGATTTACAAAGGGGGTAGGTAGTGAATTTTTTTCAATTGGTATTTAGTAATTAGTAGTTGGAGGTAGTGTGGAAGTTTATAAAAAATGATAGGGGAATTATTTTTTAATTATTATACATATTTTTATAGATTCTATATGATAAAATAATCAAATAGAAAAACCATCACATGGGTTTTCCAATAGTTTCATCCAAATAAAAGTGGTTTTTAATTTTTTTATTAGGTCATGGAGTAAAAATAGTAAAATAATATTGATGGTGATGTGGATATGATTCATGTTCCAAAATAATTGATTTTAATTCCATATAATATAATATAGGTAAAGGGGGATTCATTAATGGATGTTAAAATTATTTTAATGACTTAATAATTTAATTATATTAGTGATAAAATATTATATATGTTCATGAATGCACATTATATCTTTTATTACATTACATTTAGGCTAACTTCATTCCACAATTCACACCCCATATCTATATAATATAAAAAAATTCCCAAAAAAAATCACTATCTCTGAATATTATGAAAAGTTCTACACAAGATAATTTAAACATGATGATTTCAAAAGTTGTATTTATTTTTCCTAAATAATTTTCTAAATATTAAATTTTTCATTTTTAACGAAAATTTTTTATTTAAATTAAAATATTTGTTTTTATGATATAAATTACTTTATGGTTTTTTCAAAAATTATGTTGGAATTAATTAACGTATATTATCATTTATATTTAAATAAATTAAAATAATTAAATAAAATTCAATTTATTTCCAAAAACAGAACAAATCAAAATGTGTGTCTAAATTTAAACATTATAAATTTTGAAAAATATACAATCTAGAATTCATCCGTTAATAAATTATTTTTTATCAAAATAATTGATGAATTTTTATTTAATAATAATATATTATAAGTTTTTTTTATTAAAAAGGTAGTATAATATTTCAAAAAACAAGTTTCTATATGAATAACACCCGATTACACCATCATACACATTAACGGTATGGTGTGTGATGGCGGTGCTTTTAAGGGGTTTTTCAGATAACATGGTTTGTGTTATGATATCAATAAGCGTAAACATATCCCATAAATAATTCTAATCAAGCTATAGTTGATGATTCATAGCATGTGATTTCATAATAGAAAAGGTTAGTTAATATATATCCCTAAAAATATTTGATAAATTAGATTCATATGGTGTGATCCTACTAGTCGAGATCATCTCATACTCCATTTTTGTCATTTTGTATACAAGAAAACCATTTTTTTAAAACATAATTATTTTTTTATCACATTACATTACACATAATACATCATGGAAGATTGTTATGTCTTTTGTGTTTAAGAATTTGATTCATTACAGAAAACCATAAAACTGTGAGTATATCATGTTCATTGAAAACATCTTTACCAAGATCATAATACTCCTTCAAACATAAAACCTCTTGGGATAACCAAGGGACAAACAGAATAAATCTTTGTACTATAAATCCCATTAAGAAAATAATCTTGGAAAACATGAAATAAATGATACATGTTTATCAATAGTAATATCACTAGGGAATTAAATAATTCAAAATCATAAACATGAACAATGAGGCCTAATATATCATGATAATCATGATTGAACATCAAGAGGTGTGGAAACTACTTAAAACACTACATCAACAACATAGTTACTGAATAAATAATAATAAATTTTGATAGAAAATGTCCCATGATTGATTAAGTAAGAACCCGATTTTTGTATCCAGTTCAGATCCTCAAAATATTTGTCTAATTTACATCTATAGATCTAATGTGGAACTATAACGAGGTAGTGATTTCCCCAAGGTTGTTTGGGGATTTTTCTAAGCCATTAAAATAAAAAATTGGCGATAAGGGACATATTTTATAGTTACAAGAAAATAGGTTGTTAGGAATCACGGTTAGATAAAACAAGTTGGTTGGTCTTAATTTTTTATTCAGAGCCATCTCACAGGTTTGGCACATGGTTTCTCAAAATGTGTTACCTAAACATGTAATACACCTCATCATATAGGAACCCATTCAAGGCTGGTGATCATTAGGGAAAATCATGCGGCCAAATCGTGCACAAGATAAATTTTGTGTAATTGTTATATTTTACCGTTAATGTTATAATTATCCCCCTTATTCTTCCATAATATTATTTATAGTGATATTATCCTCTATTTCACTCATTTTGGAGCTTTTTGATGGATTTAAATACGGATCAATGGATCTTATTCATCCGAGATCAAATCGATAATCCACTCATCACATTGTATGTGAAACAGTAAATACTCATGTTTGTTTGAGCCTTTATTCATATCTCTTTCTCTCCACCTAGTTATCAAGGTGTAATTGATTTTAATAATTTCTCATATCTAATGTATAAAAAGATAAATTATTGGCTAATTCTGAATGAGAATATTTATACAAGAATCAGGTAGGTGGTATATAACTCATTCCTTGTGTTCATTGTTTTTGGAATTGTTGTGTGATGCCCACTGATTTCATCATCTTCCACTTATTGAATTTATATACCTTGATTATTTTTATTAGAACTGTATTATTATGATAATTACAAAAATGTAATTTTTTATTGGTGGCTATTTCCACAACTCCTACCATATCATGAAGGGTGATATACCATAATTGTGTTGTTTAGGGATTTGAAACATTTTACAAATCATTTAGGTGCGCTCGAGCATAGCCTCATTAATGGTATGCCTACATTATTAATTTCATAATGTATCATGAAATTTTTAATAACTAGAGCCTTATCAATTCCACATGACCAGTCTAAGGTAAATACTGACATGTATGTAATTCACTCAAATACTATTATGGAAATAATATGTAGGGATATACCATGGAATTATGAAATGTAAAAGAATGATTGTTTTCACATCAATATCACACCATTCCATGTCCATGAAAGACAACATAGTGAACCTTATTAATTAAATATGACAAAGTTGGTTTAAATTAAAATGTCTCATATTAATTATCCTTATCAAACAAATGTGGGGAAAGTCTTGATCCAAGTAAATATGTTAATTGAATAGTAATTAGATGAGAAAATTAATTATTATTAATTAAATGTATTATGAACCTTTATAAACATGATCCATGAAATATTTATATGGATTTTTCACATGTGTTATTCCGTTGATTCCTGAGGGAATTCCATGGGTACTCGAGGACATCCTTCTAATTCAAGAATGTCAGTTGCCATGTTTGAGACCTAACTGAGAACCTGATCATGTCAACAATTGGATTCTGGATATGAAACTATTGGACCCCAAAATTATTGTTTCAAAAAACCATAGATACACTACTTATGAAAGGAAAATGTGTAAGCCGAGTAATCGAATATTAAATGAATAAAAAAGTTTCTTGAAAATGATGAAGAAATTATCTATTTAACCATCATATACTAGAACCCATTTAATAAATATTTGAGTACATATATATACATATCCCTCTAAATATGTAGTTTGGGTAGTATACCTTCGGTAGTGTTCCATTTTTTACATTAAGCTTCTATTGAGGTTTCAATATTTTTACATAATGCTTTTTCTGAAGTGTGTGATTATATTCGAAGATGAAAAAATAGAAAAAGTAGGTCATTTGGGGCATCTTTCTTTTGTGAAAACTAGTAATGAGTGTTTCTGACCTTGAGAAATAAAGAAACTAATATAGAGTATCATTTCTAGTTATGAGATTTAGGAATGACGGGGCCCTTATAGGTCAACATATATATAAAAAGAAATTTGGGTGATTAATTTTCCACTTCTCTCAATATGTTAATAAATTATTAATACTTAAAAGGATGATTTATATGAGTTTATTATTATTTTTGTATTGGTAAATTAATGTAGATTCTCAAATACAATAGGGAGTTAATTGTATGTTTAAAAACATTTATTTTTAAACATAAATATGTTTTATAAAAAAATTAAACAAATAATATTCACATAAAGACTCATTAGTATTGATAAGGAAAACATCTCATGTTTAATAAATATTAATAATGAAAAATAAAAAAGGTATTATTAAAAATTATTCTAACGTATAATGTATTGAATCTAAAATTAGATTTACAAAAATTGCTAATGAACAAGAAATACTTTCTTATTGTTACAAATGGACGTAGAAATTT
Source organism: Viscum album (assembly GCA_963277665.1). Classification (NCBI taxonomy): domain Eukaryota; kingdom Viridiplantae; phylum Streptophyta; class Magnoliopsida; order Santalales; family Viscaceae; genus Viscum; species Viscum album. Next base: position 1,839,456,652 of record OY728132.1, on the reverse strand, counting down.
ATAGTACATATATTTTAACCGAAATAGTACGATATCCAAAAAACCATGGATAATGGTCTCTTAATTTATACATTAATTAGAGTATATCTTACCCAGACAAGGGTAATCCATCGATCCATCACAAATCGGTGTGTGCAATTCAATACTTGTAAGACCTCGATATATAATCTTATCGACACCTCGTTCATCATTTTGCATAGAATCCCTCGATTTATCATGTAATCGGAACCTCTATCATCCTTTATTATTGGATACCTTGATCATACACAAAAGCAATCATAGTTTGAAAATGAAAAACATATCTTGTTGAATATTCAAATATATGGAACTATCATTTCAAAACGTTAACTCTACAAGGATTTTTTCAAAATAAATTATGGAAGTGCTCTCACAGAGTATCAATTCTACCAACAGTTCATAACACTAAAATTGTTCGGAATATTTCATATATATAGGTGATATCACTAACAGTTAGATATTCATCCATTGATCATATTATTACTGTACTTTGGGAGGGTTCTATAAAGATGGAACTTACAATGTTAATATAATAACTAATTTGATGACATTGTTTATCAAAAAAATATCATGAGAAATATAACGTATATATGATTCTATTTATATATTTTTAAAGTACTAACATTAAGAATGATAAGAAATCATTACATTAGAAAAATACTTGGAAAATAAAATTTATAAAACTGGAATCAGATTCAATTTTTTGTGTGAATAAGAATTTAAGGAACAGAATCATGTTTACAAAACTATGGGGATTAGAATCATTATTATGAAAATTTTATAATAGAGAATAATAAATCATATTTTATTTTATGAATTATTGTGAATTTAAAATGATTACTCTGATTCAATCCTCTATATGATTAAGAATTGAGAAATAGAAATTTAGAATCAAGATTTTAAGAGAAAAAATCCATAAATTTGAAATAATCAGAATTGTGAAACCAAAAATAATAATCATAATTATGATAGAATATTGAGTGAGAAAGAAAAGGATTATGGGTTTTATTAATGATTTGATTTATTCTAGTAACTATTCAAGTAATTTTAGAAATATCAATAAAATGATTAAAGGACATGAAAATGGATTTCTCTATCGATATAATGAATTATTTAGGAAATTCATAAAAATAATATTTTATATAAAATGTGTTATAATAAAAAAATTCTTTTCATTTCCAAAACATAATGGAATGTGAACGGTCATAAGGAAACATTTTCCTAAAAAATCTCTGCCTATTTGGAATGCACAAACAATTGATTTATGAAAATAATTAAATATGAAGGATTTTATATTTGATCTTTAAATAAATAAATTCCCCCTAGTTTATGACTCAAAATGATTACAATTGAATACCCCTTAAATTATGAAATCCCCCTAAGGAGAATATTATGATTTTATATATTTTTATTCCTTTCCTAAATGAATAACATTACCTTAAATAAAGCTATTTTCTTTAAGAATTATCTTCATTAAAGTTTCCTCCATAATCCAATATTATTTTATTTCATTCTTCTCCCCTTTGCGATTTTCATCAAAAGGAATGGGGAAAAGTATAATGCACATGGAATGATAGAAAAACACTAAGAATAAAAGAATAATTATATTTCTATATTCAAAATGGTTTAAAAAAATTAGAAAAAATAAATAAATATATATTCAGTATTAAGGGAATGATGTAAACCTTCATCTTATTGATATATCTGTTATCATGTTGAAAATTTTATAAAATAAAATCATAATTCTGACTCGTCCTGTCATGTTTTGAAGTATTTTCACGTTTAATGACAATATCCTCCACAATAGACATAAAATTTCCATCCTAAGACATATGATTTTCATCTACCTCATCTCCATAAGTATTCAATATTACAACATATTCAGTATGATTATTTAGTTTCCCAAGGAAATATTTATATCCATTAAACCAAAAATCATTATCCTCCATTATTCTTTCTATGAATTTGTGTGGAAGTGAATTGATTTTTAATTTTAATTAGTAGAAGTCACTTTTTACTATCTCAAATATATTATCGAAATAATTAATATTTTTATTGATGTGATATTTCCACTTCAATGTAACATTGTTAGACATCCTATGATAATAATAATTCTGAAAAAAAAATTAAAATCGACTTCATTTTTTTGCGATCTTCAGCAGGAAAAGATTTGGTGATTTTAATTTCTAACTTATGGAAGATTGAATATGATAACATCTGGATTCTAGGTTTAGAATGTAAGGAATGGATTTCACCTACTGCTTCAATTCTGAAAAAAAAACATCACCACTCAAGGTGGAAGATCTTTCTGAATCTAACTTAATTTTTAGACATTCCACCATCTGGTTTCATTTATTTGTCTTTCTTCAACTCCATACACTTCGATTTATGAACAATTTACATTCATTAGAAACATTAATTATTGTATCCTTATTATCACCGCCAATATATTATTAACCATAACCATTTATAACCATATCATATTTACCTTGATTATATTCATAATTAGAGGGGATTTTTTGAACATCAATTTCAACAATATTGATTCTCTGAGTAGGGGAATTGAGAACTAATTTCCCTTTTGAGTCATGTTTTGATGAAGAGGAATGCTATTTTCTTAAATATAATCTATCATATAGTCTCTAACTCTATGCTTCTTATATTTTTTGAATATCATCATCAATTCCTTTATTTTTAATATTAACCTCTTCTTCCTATTTATCTTATTGAATCTATTTATGAGAAAATAGAACTAAGTTGAGAAAAAATTAATTTCCTTTTACTAATGGGGTAGCCTCAACTAAAACATGTTGAGATTATTGAGAATGTTTTGTTTTTTAATGAAAATACGGGAAATTTTTTTTGAGGGTCTTTCGGTATCATTAAATAGTGCATGAAAAATCTCTATATCATTTAACATCTTCTTACAATTCTTCTCCATTTCATGTTTCTCATGTTATTCAGCTTCTCAAATTTTCAATGATTTATGTTCTGCTGGATATAATCCAAACATTGAATATCCTTTTGCACCTTTCTCATTATCCTGTATTCACATTTCCAAATCATTACTTGGGAAGGATTTTTGTTTCATTGAATTCCAGGGTTCAGAATCTTCAGTTTTTTGTAGTGGTTCCAAGGCTCGAGACTATATTTTCATAGGGTCATAAAAATATTTAATTTAGAATTCTTCAACATGCATTGTCATTCAATATTTCAAGAATCTAATTTTTCTTACCACTAAATAAATATTTAATTCCTTTATGTGTTTCACCACTAAGAAGTCAAATTTTGATTTTCATTGCCTTTGAAATGCATTGAACATTGCAGAAGTTCAAGAAATCAAATATAAGAATAGTCAATGTTTTTTGGATACAATAGGATTTGATATTTGTTCAAATCAATCCTAATTTTTCTGTAAGTTAGAATTATATACTTTACTAGGTTAATCTACCTTAAATTAACTAGAAACAAAATCATGAAGATATCTGTTAATTTGAAGGACTCCATATCTCCCTTCCATGGTATTAAAAGACCCAACATCAATAATTACAGAATTCTCTAGTTAGGTGATAAGATGGATGGTTTAGGTTTTTACTACCATAATACCAAATAAATACGTAGCCTTAACACTTTCAAAATATTTCTCTGAATTTGAAAACTTATGAGAGAAATAATAGGCTTCACCATTATATGGTACTTTAATGATATTTTAGGCTTTCATATAAGTTAAAGAATATATTTTTTCATAACAAGTGAATTAATACATATATTTAACATATTCATTGAAAAGCTAAAATGATTGATATAATAACATAACCATGTTTTCAAAAATAGGATCTCGTTATTATTTATTCTTATAAATGAAGATACATTCCTTTCCCTGAAACTATTTCATCATTCTTATAAAAAAATCATACGTAAGAAGTAAATACTGATCAGAAACATATATTTTAAGATAGACCAATATGTATGTTCCTTGTTCAAAGTATTTTATGTCTAATAAGATATCTATAGTCATTCCAAACATATGAATAATTTCAAATAGTTTTGTAAGAGTTTGAAAACCGGAATTGTGTATTTGAAGGGTGAAAATATCTCAGGTAGAAAGACTGTGGAATTTTATGAGGGACACATGGGGGTGCAGTCTTTTATATAAGTTCTGAGTTGGTGGTTTAACTTCAAATATTAATGCAATATGTGAAAATAAATAAATTTGATCTTATTGTTGATATCAAATTTAATAATGTTGTACATATTTTAATATTTCTTGGTTTTGTGGAAATCAATAGATTTAATGAATGATGATTCTATTTGAATTTTTTCTTAAATCGAGAGTTAATGTACCAACAAATAGAATTAAATGTAACATATAGTAATTAAGATTATGTAACATTTGCAGTTCTCATAAGGTTTGTTTTGCCAATACCCTTTTTTTAAGACATCTTAGATTTTTAAAACTTTTATTAGTGTTTGGAAAAAATTTCTAGTTTTTGAGAACATTTGTTACCTTCCAAAATAATTATGAGTTTCAAAAAATAAATATTAATGAAATCAAGTGTATAACCCGAATGGAAAGTATTTCATTAATTTATAAGGCTATGGTATAAGTATTATCATTTTTTTTGACTTTTAGTAAAAAGTATTCAATAATCAGTGACTGTGTATTGCATCCACAACACATGATCACAACAAATTTCAGTTGCAATATATTTTTCATCAGCAGTGGAAGGTGATAAATGTTTTTTTCATGCATTACCATGAAACTATGGAATCTATTTTGAAATGAACAGTTTTAGATCTTCTTTTCTTATACATTCCAGAACCACTAATGTCAGCATTCGAAATTTTTTTGAAACAAAATCATTTCCATAAGAATAAAAAAGTAAAAAATCCATAGTTCTATTAAAAGAGGAATACAATTGTCTTTAATGATCTTAAATGGGATTATTTCGGATTACATTGATATATTTACCAATAAAATACAGATAAAATTATGTATTTACAACTAGTTGTTTAGTATAATAAACATATAATCATTCTTCTAAAACATTTCTGATCTACTAGTTACCCAACTTCATCAACATTGGTAGTATTCAAGGTACCAATTGGAGTAATTATACATTTAGTATTGTAAAATTCATACTTTATAAGAATATTTTTAATATAATTATGTCGATATATATTTTTACTATATGGTTTTTGAAAAAAATAGAATAAAAAATGATAACTCACCCATCACACTCATTTAAAAGTAAAATTTTATAATATTTTCAAATGAAATGGTTAAGGATTTATGAGTTAATCTTAATACAATGTCATAAACATAAATTTGAATAATGAAAATATTTTATCTTTATTTATAAAAAGGGATGGATCATCAGTATCCTTAGCATAAATGTTTTGTAAGAAAAATATTTATATTATATAATACCTAGGATGAGTGGCTTGTGTAAGGCCATATAAGGCTTTAGTATATTTAAGAACATGATCAACATGTCTTGTGTATTTATAACCAGGATGTTATTCAAAATAAACACCCTCTGGATCATATCTATTATGGAAAGAACAGTTCACCTCCATTTGAAAAAATTTGAAGTTAATGAATGCTATAAAGGTTAAGAGAATTTTGATTTATTAAAGTCTAGAGACCATATAATAGGTTTCTTCATATCCTACTACTTATTGTTTATTATATAAATTATCTATAAATCATTCTTTATTTCTTAAAATGATTCATTTTCTTCATATTTATTTATAAAGACACACTTGAATCAATGTACAGAAGTTCATTTAGGACTTTCAACCAAGGTCTAGACTTTATTCCATTCGAATTCATTAAGTTCATCTTTCTTGGATTTCACACAATCATCATCAACTAAATAATCGTCAACACTTTTGGGTTGAAACATGGAATGAAATTATACATGATCTACTTTTTTTCTTAAATAACATCTAGTCCTATGTGGTTGATGTGCATGACCATTTATACAATCACTGGGATGATTCCATATAAACAATATAATTGGTTTTTGAAAAACCTATTAATCTACATATTGTAGAAATTCTTCTAGAGTGAATACTTTTGAAAAATTTTCTTGAGTATTCTAATATTTATAAAAATATTCAATCAAATGATGATAATTATTTATTGAATACACATCTAAATACGTGGGTTGAGTTTGTTAAAAAAAGGATGTGTTTTGTCAAATTTAACATATACTATATATTCAATAGTTCAAGAGTTTTTATTGAAAACTCCTTATGCCTTAGATGTGGTGGAATAGCATAGAAAAAATCGATCATCGGATTTGGATGTGAATTTAGTTAAACTATATTTTTTCTTAAAAATTTATACATTGCATCCAAATAATCTGATGTCTGAAACATTAGGTTTTCAAAATGTACATAACTCATAATGTGTTTTATTAAGAAATGGCCATTATAAAACATGATTTATAGTATAACTGGAATTACTCAAGGCTTCATCCCTGAATCAACCCAATATTTTTCAATGAAAATTCCTTTCTTATAAACATGTCATAATCACATAAAATCACAACATAATGAACTATATGTTCTATGTGACTGTAAAACATATGTTTGTCACTTCTATGATTTTAATTTCAAAAATATGACATGCACGGTCGTGATAACTATGTTATTTGGAGTCTGATAAGAAAAACATAATATTTTGTGAATAATAGCCTACCCTTATGAATAATGATATATCCTAATGAATAGTAACTGTACCTATGGTAGTATATAAATAATATTCAAGTTGATGTAAGATATAACTATGTTTTGGAGTAAGTAAATAAATGTTTTAAAAATGTTTTTTAGAATAAATTATTAATTTATTTAAATGTTAGATTGATCATATTTAGAAAATTATTTCGTAAAAAATGAACTTTAATTTTGGATTCTTCATGTCAAAAATAGTGGGGGTGATTTTTAGTAATTTTTTTGAAATACGTGAAATTTTTATGAATAATGATATACCATATTTTACAAAATAAACTAAATACACTAATTATAGAGTCATGTTTGATGTTCTGCTGATATAAGCCCAATTTATTCATATTCACATGATACAATTACTTTTCATGGTCATGAAAGAATCAGTATTCCTTGCCTTGTGGAGAAATAATAAATTAATGAATATAAAATTAAGAAATCCCCTCTCCCCACCACTTCAAACCCCCCCCCCCCATCACTACCACTTTTATTTCACTCCTCTCAAGCCTTGGGCCTTCTCCGAATTCTATCCAAATATCCTCCCAACCTTATATCCCACATCTAATATGACATGGTCTCATAAAGAGTCCAAAACCAATTTTTCCTGGAGGCTCTCAAGGATGTTTGGTTCAAGAGGTAAATTTCTCATTTAAATTCATTGTCTTTCCTTTCTAGTTCATTTTTTTTTCATTTTCTATTATTACCCCTAATTATACAAATGTTGTGATGAATCCAGTAAATTACATTTACTGGAATGTTTTCATGACAATTTAATAAGTTATCATCATCTATTTCTTTTACCTTCTTTTATACGAGTAGTAAGAACTCCATCAAAGATGTGTCAATTTTCCACATTCAAGGACGATGGGATTTCAACTTCTATTATCATTCTCAATTCTAGTAATGAAACCATTATTATTATGGTGGAACCAGATTATTATATATTTAATATACCCAATATATTTTTCTATAATCAGTTTGTACATATTATATCTTATTTTAAAAAAATGAATTCATTGTAATCAAAACCAACAAATTAACTGAAACAGTAATCATTAAAGATATATATTATAATTCACCCTCATGCCATGTATCCAGGTTATATTAAAGAAAAATAACACCTATGTAAGATTATAAATAATATTCTAATTCAATTTTTATGATTTAAATCCATTCCACATGAGCTTCATTACTTAATAACTAGTGAACTGATTATGAAAATATAGAAAACAAACACTACGGAACAATGAAATTCAATATAATAACTTTTCAATAAGGGAATAATAAAATAAACAGAATTATGATAAACTATACACATGTATAATATGATCTGAAATAGGTTATTAATAACTATAATTTCATATTCTAGGATCTTGTGTTCATGATCATAACACGTTAATATTTAAGGTAAGGGTTTCAACCCGAAATTCCATTTCCATTCATGTTACTTTTATTTCCTATTACCTCAATGAAACTCTTTATTGTTATTATGTAATACAAAACAATTATGTTAGTGGTTTAAATATATATTTACAAACCAGAATCATCCCTTATTTTATGGATGGTTACACGTTTTAAAAGGAACATTTGAAATTGTTTCTGAAATACAAGCCCGATCCAATGGAATTTCTCCATTTTTTACCTATTTTCAAGGGCACTATATAATAGGTTTCTTGAAACCATTATCTTTATAAAGTAACTAATTTTAAAATACATATACTATATTACTTAACATCTGGTTTTATACAAATATTTTTCCCAAATAAAGCTTCTTTTCCAAGTAAAAGTGTATTTATCTAATGATTTACTCACAGATTTTATAAGAGTATATTCATCTATTTCAACACACTTTTAGATTATTATCTATTATTGGAATTATTATTCCATGTTATAATCTACCATATTTTATTTAATGGTTTAGGATTACTTTGGATGTGGATGTGTAATCTTAAATCCATTTCTCAATTTACTCTGAATGGTTAGTGTTTTTGCTTACTGTACGTGGAGAGTTATTTCTATATCATATATTAATATCAATATGAATGTATATGTTATTTATTTTGATCACCATTCAGATGAGGAATTCATTGGACATATTATGTTTTGGGTGGGCCCGTTCTATCCCCTTAAAGCATCAGTAGGTCGTATGATACAAACTACAGTCTTGGCACAAGGCCTTGACAAAATGATTATTTATGGTCATGGTACTCGGCCTTGACAATATGGTTATGTTGTCCCGCATTATTCATTCCTTCATTATAAAAATAGTATTGATGGATCAGGATGTTTTTCTTCTAGTATAATACCCGTGATTATGTTATGTTATGGAATAATTTACTCAACTCAATTTCCAGCCACATTATGTTCACGTTTATTTTTAGTGGCATGTGCTTTCAATTATTCTCCATGTCTAATGTTTATGTTATCTTATACTATTTTTTGAACCTTACTGAGCATTTGTTCTCACCCCTTTATTATGTTTCAATTTACAAGGAACTGAAGAAGTTTATTATGAATGACTAGCTGATGTAACCAAGGAGTTAAGAGGAATATTCTAAAATATTGGAAGGAGCTTATTAGGAGAATGAGAAAACATTGGAAGGTAGTCATAGAGGGTTAGTGAGATTAAATTCAACATCAATGTTTGTTTAGTGATGAGGAGAAAGTGGTTTGGTGTATATTTATAGAAATATAGTGGGGGAATGTTTATTAATTTATAAACTATGTTTTTTGGTCTCTATATATTAAAATAATCAAGACCACAAATCATCCCACTTAATTTTATCAGGTTTTATAAAAAAAAGAAGTGGTTTCCAATATTTTATATATCTATAAATCTTAAATATTATTATAATTATATTGGTGATGTGAATTAGTCATCTTCATAAAAAAATTATTTTAAAAAAATAAATATAATAACATTTTTCAGGGATTCATTACTGGTATATAAATATTTTCAGCCATCTGGAAAACTACATTATATTAAAGGGTGAACCATTATATGCTTATGGATTCAATTTATATAATTTATTATATCAATTTTCATTAATAATAATGTCATAACACAAATCATATATTTAGACTGTATTTATTTTTTACCAAATAATTCATGTACATCATAAAATTATTAAAAAACTCATCAATACTAAGTATCAATATGATTATTATAATTCTTTATTTTAAGAAAATAATTCTCTAAATATGGGAATTTATTCTCTTAATTTGAAAACCATATTTTAAAGAAATTATTAGTTTTAATGACACTAAACACTTTTATACACATATAAATATTAAGTTGGAAATTACATAATTATACCATAATTTGTAAATAAATAAATAAGAATGTTCTATTCAAATATAATTTATTTAAAAAACACTATAATGAATAAAAAAGAGTGGCTAGATAGAAACAATGTATATTTCCCAAAAATAAAATCATGTTTTTTTCGAAACAAAATCTTTCTTTTATCAATGTCATTAGTCAATTATAAAGAAGAAATAAAATATTATAATTATTTAATTTAAAATATAATACACAATTTTATACTATAAGTGTGTAGAAATAAAACCCCTTATAACACCAATGTATTTTCTAAGGGTACGGTGTGTGAGGGTGGTTCTTTCATGGGGTATTCCAAAAATAATTTGTTGGTTCATAATCTAATTAAGCTTCATATACTAATAAAAATAGTGTATCTAATGATTTAATAGTTTTATAGTAGCTTGGGAATGGTCAATAAAATATTCATCTAATTCAATCTCCCTTAGAAGCTCCGAGAAATGGGATTTAAAGGATATGATCCAACTGAATGAGGCTAACATTTCTTCAATGACTATAAATTTAACTTAATCATAATACTTATTATATAATAATCATAATGGTCAATGTACAATGAATATATTATATGTTTTTATGTTTGTTAATTATCCATTAAATTTGGTAGTATATATTTTATAATGGTCCATAATAAAAAATGTACTGTTTTTTTAATAGATACATTGAATAATTTTTTTTTCATTTATCGAGAATGAAAACTATCAATGATTAAGTCATTAAATTCATCACCCATAAAATTTAATTTCATGCACTAATAAAGATAATGATACTTCTATATCATTAGCTCTTTTTCATCCCAATGTGATACCAGAATCTTTTGGTTCTCTCACAATACTATGCCCATGTGAGTTATCTTGTTTTTAGAATGTTTTCTCTAGGCCATATGATCATAACCAACTTATCCATTTATGAAAGAAAATTCTCCAAATGTTACACCTATATATTTAATACAAGTGAGTGGTTTGGTATGTTCTTCATTAGGAGAGATTAATGGAGAAAGTAATGTAGTTGATAATACAAACATTTTATGGGACCATTATTTCAATGGGGAAGATGTTTCTTTGACTATGATTTACCATCTTTCCAAAAATGAAATTATATTACATAGATATATTTTTAAAATAATTTCATCTCTAAATTCAAACTATAATTTATGTTAATGATTCTCAACATTGATTTAATAACAAATTCTTATTGGTGTCAAATGAAATTGAATGGTTCGAACATTATATTACACATATTGGATAAGAAGAGGTCACATAATAATCTACTCTCCAAAATCTTTCCAACATGTCGAATTCCAAAAAAAATCCCATACATATAATTGTAATGTAAAATTGGAATTATAGATTGGAAATTTTTTTTAAATGATAACTCTACTAGATGTGAAATTAATTACAGCTTCCTTGTAAATTCATTGATCATTATATTAGTAAATATTCTATAATTTTAATGGTTAATTCCATATGACTGTTCATTTTAGGAAGATAAGAAGTAAAAAAACTCATCCCAATATCCAACGCATTCTGAATGAATCTATATAACATCGAGGTAAACATTTTATATAAATATTATACAAAATAGTTCAATAGCATGAAAGCATACCAATTATCATGCGTATATTTTAGACAGTTTTCAAGGGATAAATATTCCATTATAAAAATAAAATTCCATACCATTATAAGGTGACATACTACCACACAAATAAAAATATTTACTTCTGATATCACGGCAATTCCTATGATGGACTCTATGGTTATTTTTCCCATTTTTATACAATTACAATGAATTATTGAATCATACAAATACAATTATGTTTTTCATCCTTGATATGTTTTTAGATCAAGAATATAGATACAAATTCTATATTCTCTCTCCTCATGTTATCCCACCAGATGATTATATATATATATCGAAGTTTATAAGTTATCCATAACTGAATAGATAAGTATGATATGTCTACATAAACTATATGTTACAAATTATGTTCTAATTTCAATGGGATGAAAATATTTGTAGCAAAACATATAAATCTATGATTAAAAAACATTAAATCTATAAAATATAAAAAACATTCATATAACTCAAATATTTTTAAGACTCCTTGATCTTATATTTAATATATTTCTGAGATGTTATTTTTGAATTTTAGGATGGATTTTATTTTAACTTTACTATGTATATATTTTTAATTTATATGTAGATTATATCTTTTTTAATACTCATTAGGTATAAGGTTACTGGATCATTTCTACTCAGGGTACTTCCCACATTTCATTTCTTCCATGGATGGTAATGGACTGAAAAATCATAATTCTTGATAATATATTACCACCTTACATGGTTCATATTTATATTCAATTTTTGAATATATGATTGAGTATTTTATAATCCATATATATGTTCCACTTTTTCTCTTAGAGATAAAACTTCAAAATCATAATGTGATGATCACCACAACAAATTATATATCGTGGGGTGGGTAGTTTGCTCACAAATCATAAATGTGTGCATCACATTGTATATTAATTAATCATATTGAATGAGTAAAAAACCTAGGAAATATTTTGAATCATCAATGTAGGTAACCCCCCCCCCCCCCATGGTGGGTAATGTTAGAAAATGTGTAGTGATTATCCTTATTCGTTAACTCCTTAATGATATCATTTTATTCATTAGTACCATAAAACATCACCCATTACATCTTATCATTGTTAGTAGTCTTGAAAGTCATCAAAAATTACCCAAATATTTATGATATTACATTGATAATCCAAGAAAAATATGAATTTAATGGACAATAGTTTGTTTGGTACATACTTCAATTACTTCTATTTTTCAATAGATCCACATTTATACAAAATATGGGGAAAATATTTCACTGGAATGTTGCATTCTCCATGTGTATGTAAAATTCAGATCACAGCCACTAATTTAAGAGGAATAGTAGGAAATTATTCATGGAACATATTATTTTATAATTAGAATGTCTTCTGAGAAGATATTTTCCATTTTATTAATTATATTTTTTTAGAAAATCATTATCATATTTCAATAATATCTATGATGAGATTATGATTCCGTAGGATCTCCTCTTCCCTCATTACACATGCATAGAATCAAAATAAAATTCATTATACATAGGGTGAATTGACTCACAGAAAAATGTATATTGGATCTAGGAAAGTATATCATATCCATACGATGAATTATAATGACATATGTAATGGTAGAATGATATTATTTTTCAGAAGATACCCAAAAACATAAATTTTTATATAATAATCATATAAGTTTACCCTTGTTATATTAATTCATTTTGGGTGGTGATTTTATGATAATAAAAAACAAAATAGATATTATAATATGGAATGAAGTGAAATACAATAAGACATGCACAACTGTTGAGTAGATTTCATGTGTTTATTATTCATTTTGATTCATTACGGTAATTAACATATCATAAGACCTTTCTAATTCCCATAGTCTTAGAGAATAATAGTGGTCATCATCATTGTCATACATTCGAGTATAGAATTATCTTGGATAATGAGAAAGTGCCCCATATTTTTGACATATAACTATTAATGGAAAAATAAATTTAACATTCTTTTTTACCATCACGCTAACAGTAATATTAATTTTTTCATGATATTTTTCATCATTATACCCAATTTGTTCACACATAAAACATGTTTTATTAACATTGAAAATATCCCTTGGTGCCTCTTTCTGCATTTTTCACATGTAGGAAATTGAATTTTTTTCATTTTACACCATTCATACATGTGCTTCCATGAGACATCATCCCTGAAATTTTTAAATATTTATATTTTATCAATGTTCTATTTTTTAATCATAACATTTGATTTTGGTTTAGAATTATAAAAATTCATCTTACATTTGATCCCATCAATTTTGGCATCTCATTTGATAGACTTCACATTTACCATGACATTGGTTGTTCACTAATTTCCACTAATTTTTTGCCATTTTATAGAATATAAGAAACATTTGGTATGATAATTTTAAAACTATATAACAGATAAAAGAGAAACAATGAACATTATGGGATTACTCATAAATGGCATCTATTACATAATCTATGATTATTAAGATTTCAACCTATCTATAATGTTCAATTTTTGCATTGAAAAATTTATGTGCATTTTTTCACATTAAAATGTTTCATAAGCTGATTTTGAATTTACCAAAAAATGTCTCCCTGGAGGGTCAATATATGTTCATAATAAGGATTAATTTTCATGAATAAGTTGAAGACCATGTTGTTACCCAATGCACCCTTCTCAAGGATATTACTCCAAGGTAAAATGTTGAAGGAGACACATCTACTCATAGTATATAGATATACATTCATTTCATTGGATCCATGTACTCTATAATTTTTCAAAATTTATGGATATTTTCAATTTCTTAGTCTTATCTATATGACATTCATTATCAATTCAAAAATATTATCCCATAAAATAACTAGGCATTTTTCTTATACCCACATTGAAGACCCACATATAAATAACTAATATTTCTTAATATATTACAACATAATACAATCCCAAAATATCAGGAGTCATAATGTTTTTTTGGATAATTAAATACATTTAAGAATAACATGATATATGGGTATAGTAAAATTATTCAAGAAAATCTGAATCATTCCTTTAAATTTTGTTGATCTTATAACACATCTTGAGATAAACTAGAATTATATCTATGAAAATGGTGAGATGTGTACCAAAATAATGTAATAAAAAAATGATTAAAATTAATATTGTAATTAATGTGAGTAGAAATAGAATATAATGGTGGGATAATGAGTTTTTATTAATAAACACGAGCATCAAATTAAGATATAAAATTTTAAAATCATGTGAGCTTAATAATTTGGAAACAATAGATGACAAGAAATCATAAAAAAAATATAATGAAAAATATCAAGAAATTATATCATTGTGTTATTTAATTAACTTTACATGCCCCATTGAAGTTATTTTTTGAGATAAAAACAATAGCTGACACATTATAGAGAAATATAATTCTAGGCCCGCTAATCACATTTATATTTTGTAATTTCAATTGTTTTCTACATAGACCAGAAAACATAATAAATATTTAATGTCCAATAGTATGATTATTTCATAGTGTGGGTTACCTAAGTGAATATTTCAATCAATGAAGGATATTATCATAAAATTGAATACCCACGAGTGGGAATGTGGATGAGTATTCACAATACAAATGTTTCTCATGGAAAATTGTAGAATATATTCAGTATCATAAATGGTGTATAGAATTATTCAAATATGGAATTAAATAGAGTTGAATGTATTATATAATTACCAGTAAATTAGAATGATACTAAATGAATCATTAATAAAATAGATTCCAATAGTAATAATTGTAACTCAGAAGTCATAATAAAAATAATGTTCTTTAATGAAGAGGAGGATTGGAGAATCCATTACATTGAGAGGGTGCTTAAAGAAGTTAGGTAAGATATTATTAAGAGCTTGGGAACACCATTTAAGGGATTTACAAAGGTATAGGTAGTGAAACATAATGTTCAATTGGAATTTAGTAATGAGTAGTTAGAGGTAGTGTGGGAGTTTATAAAAAAGGATAGGGGAAATATTTTTTAATTATTAAACATAGGTTTATGGAATCTATACAATAAAATAACCAGAGAAAAAAACCTCATGTTGGTCTTTCCAACAGTTTCATCCAATTCAAAGTGGTTTTTAATATTTTATTGGTCCCAGAACTAAAAATAATAAAATAATACTATTGGGGATGTGGATATGAGTGAACTTCAAAAATAATTGATTTTAATTCCATATAATATAATATAGCTATTGAGGGATTCATTAATAGATGATAAAATTATTTTCATGACATAATAATTTAATTATATTAGTGGTGAAATATTATATTTGTTCAAGGATGCACATTATATCTTTTATTACATTACATTTAAGGTAACTTGATTCTACAATTCACACCCCATATTTATATAATATTAAAATTTTCCCAAAAATTGACAATATCCGAATATTATGAAAAGTATAGCACTCGATAATTTAAATATGATGATTTAAAATGTTTTATTTATTTTTCCTAAATAATTTTTTAAATATCATAGTTTTAAATTTTTTTAAAAAAGTTCTTATTTACATTAAAATATTAATTTG
The DNA here is from genome assembly GCA_963277665.1 of Viscum album. Taxonomy (NCBI): domain Eukaryota; kingdom Viridiplantae; phylum Streptophyta; class Magnoliopsida; order Santalales; family Viscaceae; genus Viscum; species Viscum album. Next base: position 1,839,440,356 of record OY728132.1, on the reverse strand, counting down.
TTTTCATATAAAACACTTTGTGGCCCTTACAAAATTTATGATTGAATTCATTAAAGTATATTATCATTTATATTTAAAAAATGAAAAACAAATACAATATAATACAATTTCTTTCCAAAAACATAACAAATCAATATGTGTGTCTAAATTGAAATATTATAAATTTTGAAAAAATAAAATTTGGGATTCTTTAGTTAATTTTTAATCAAAATAATTAATGATTTTGTAAGTAATAATAAAATATTATATCTTATTTATTAAAAACGTAGTATAATACTTCAAAATACAAGTTTCTATATGAATAACACCTTATCACACGATCATACACATTAATGGTATGGTGTGTGATGGCGGTTCATTCTAGGTGTTGTTCAGATAACAAGGTTTGATTTATGATATCAATAAGCATAAATATATCCCGTAAATAATTATAATCAAGCTATAGTTGATGATTCATGGCTTGGTATTGCACAATGGAAACGACTAGTGATAATATATCCCAACAAAAATCTGATAAATCAAATTTATATGGTATGATATTATCATTTGATATTATCTCACCCTCCATTTTTGTCATTTTTAATACAGGAAATCCCATTTTTATTAAAAATTAATTATTTATTAATCGCATTATATTACAAAAAATACAGCATTGAAGATTGTTTTGTCTCTTGTGTTTAAGAATTTGGTTCATTACAGAAAACCATAAAACTGGGAATATATCATCTTTATTGAGAACTTCATTAAATATCTCATAATAATCCTTCATACATATAATTACATGGGATAACCAAGGGACAAACATAAGAAATTGCGCGATCACACGCCAAGGGTCCGCTAAAAACAAGGTAGGGCGAACTACCACTGGACCACCTTCCATGCTTCCACATTTAACAAGATCATGTATAAGGCTATGCACAACCAAACAGATCACACCATTGTGATCCTCGTGGAAAAACACGCGAGATCGACTACTCACTCGCCTCCAACGGATATCCGACGGAAAGGTCGGCAACACCGCCTCACGCCCGAACGGCGTCCCGTGATCCCGAGCCTCAACCCCCAAAACAGTCGGGCGCATCCCACCATTGTGATCCCCTCTGGAAAACACATCAACAGCACTACTCACATGAGTGCCACGGATATCCGGAGAAAAAGACGCATCCCGGCGCACCGCACACGAGCGGTGTCACGTGGGACCCGCATCCCGGTCCCGAAACTCAATGAACAGATCGCACCGTTGCGATCCTCTCGAAAAAGAACACAAGATGGACTACTCACTTGTCCAAAACGGTCACCCGGTGATAAAGATGGAAAATCACCGTCGACGCCCAAACGCCCCTCGTGGGCCCCGCACCATAATGCCGAATTAGGGCGGCCGGATTGCACCATTGCAATCCCCTCGGAAAAACACCCAACATCGACTGCTCGAATGCCCCAAATGGACGTCCGAGGAAAAAGTCGCTAAAAGATGCACGCAGATCAAAAGACATTCCATGGGGCCCACACCTCATCCTCGGCCTCAACGCCCAGAACCACCATGTAAACCTCCGCCTTGACGCTAGAGTTCCAACACTGCTGACGGCGCTTAAAACGGACATCGGACGCGCCCGCGCCGTCCGAAACAAAATTCCCGGAAAGACGTCAAACCCCTCGACATACGTGCCGCGCCACATAGGAATATTATTTCGGGATTCAAAAATTCATGAAACTGTTTCAAAATGTCTGCCACGTCGATATGGTTCCACCGCCGCAGACGGTGCGTCAATCGGACGCGCCGTTTAAGAGTTACGACCCCTCGAATGCAAGGGGGCCTACCCAGGGCGGTCCATCCCTGCCGCCCCGGTCCGCGCCGCCGGCCCGCTGGCCGCGGCCCGCCTCAAACCGCAGGACCCGATCGGGTCCGGCCCTCCTCATCTGACTGGCCAAATTGCCGATCTCCTGTTGCAGCGCAGGACCCGCCTCATGCAGGTCCTTGCCTCCTCTGAAACAGACCGGCTGAAGCCGGTCCTCGTTGACCCCAGGAAGACCCACGCGCGGGTCTTTCCTCCTCCGCCGAACGCGACCGGCGCGCCGGCCTCCTCTGAAGCTGCTCCGCCTGACACCGCTCCCTCGCCCTGGCCAGCAGCCACGCTCTCCCGGTCCTGCACCGAACCCCCCGCATCGCCGACCGCCACTCGAACCCGCCAGAACCTGAAAACCCGCGATCTTCAGCGGATGATTACGGGTGCCACCGAGCTCGGAATTTGATTCCGAAAGAAGCGACGGAAAGAAAAAATTGTGTACAACGATTCCATGGGTTTTTCTCGAAATGAAAACAACAAATCGACGCTAAAATTGGGGTTCAAATGGAGGTATGGGAATTAAAACGCAAATACATAACCCTACCACGTGGGCGTTGCCCGGAGCTTTGCCGCCGAACCACCGCCTTGACGGAGCTGCCTCGGCGGAGCCGCCTCACCGGAGGTGGAGGAGGAGAGGGAGAGGAGGGGCTGCCAGGGGGAAAGGGGAAGGAGAAGAGGGAGGTTGGTGTGTTACGCGTTTAAATAGAAAACGATTAACCACCCGCCCGTCGGCCCGAACCCGAACTCCCGACGGGGTCGCGGTTAAGCCTCCCGTAGGGTAAAAACCACCTCCTGAGCACAACGGAGGTCTCAGAATTTTAATCGGAGACTATGTTCAAATGTTATTAAACTTAGCATCTGAGGCCGCCAAATTACGAAAACACCCCTGGGGCCATTTTTCACATACGGCTCTCGCCCGCGAAACTTATACCCCTCCTAGGGTAAAAGACACTCTATGAACTCAACGGTGCCCTAGGTTTTCTAATCCAAGCCACCATTTAAGAGATATTCGAGTTTCAACACTAAACGAATTAATTAATTAATTAATTAATCTGTTTAACGTTCCAGAAGCGGGTGAGGGGTCCAAACGTCCCGCGCCGACATGTTTTATGTCGTTCCTAGGGTAAACACCCCATTCCGGACCCATACATACACTCAGATCTCTGATCTGGATCACCATTTAGGAGTTATCCTATTTATTTGGCATTTCCAGTGTGAACGCACTGAAAATTTAATTCCGGCCACTCCAGGGCTCGGAATCGCACGCTGTCTGAAGGCGCTACTCTGGAATATCATCAAGAATATTCCAAAGTCTTTCACAGCGAAAACAAGGTTCATACATCATTCCCTCCTTCAATATTTTCGTCCCCGAAAAGAAAAACTATGAAGCAACACAGGGTACTAAGACCACACCTGGATTTCCTATACCCCGAAGAACCCACACACAACTCTGTGTCACCACACACAGACCAAAGAGTTGATCCGTTCATGTGAGGTCAGCCCTTACTGTTGAGTCAATAGGGTTTTCCTTATGACTTTTCCATTCCTTCTTGTTTTGAAAACCACAAATACATTATACTTAAGAAAATATTATTTTTACTCAAATAAGTAAATTTCACTTATTTAAGGAAATTTACCTTAACCTAGATTTTCTTATACATAGCTTTTTTACTTAAATTCAAAAACCAGAATCATAACCAAAATTCCAAAGCCTTATAATGAAAAAGATGGAGCATTCTGTTTTTAGGATCCAAATTATGGATGTAATCTGTAATATAGTTTTAATCCGAATTCTGGACTCCGAACTCTTAAGATGTTCGACTCCGAACCTTTAAGCAGTTCGACCCCGAACTCTTAAGAAGTTCAACTCTGAACTTTTAAGCAGTTCAACTCTGAACTCATAAAAAGATTGACTCCGAACTTTTAAGCAGTTCGACTCCGAACTCTTAAGAAGTTCGACTCCGAACTTTTAAGCAGTTCGACTCCGAACTCTTAAGAAGTTCAACTCCGAACTTTTAAGCAGTTCGACTCCAAACTCTTAAGAAGTTCGACTCCGAACTTTTAAGCAGTTCGAATCCAAACTTTTAAGCAGTTCGACTCCGAACTCTTAAAAAGATCGACTCCGAACTTTTAAGCAGTTCGACTCCGAACTCTTAATAAGTTTGACTCCAAACTTTTAAGCAGTTCGACTCCGAACTCTTAAGAAGTTCGACTCTGAACTTTTAAGCAGTTCAACTCCGAACTCTTAAGAATTTCGACTTCGAACTCTACAGATTCAGAATCAAATCTCTGGTGAAACCAGACTCTGAATTCCTACAAAACCGAATCCGAACATTTCTTAACATAAACTCCGAACTTCATTTTTGGTTACACTTTGAACTATTAATTAGATTTTACTTACATATGATTCATTCCAAAACGATGTCGTACATTCAGTTATATATAGTTTGTTATAAAACGATGTCGTATATTCTATTTCTTACTAACCGTTGGTTGAGTTACACGTGTACAGGTCCCTCCGAGTTTTATGGATAATATGACCGTTGGTGGAGGGAGCAGATCGTTGGAAAATTTGCCTATAAATAATAGATCCTTTGAATGAAAAATAGATAGATCAATCTAGAGATCACACGCTACTAAGGTGATTTCTAGAGAGAGAAAGCTTTTCATGCCTTGTGCGTTCTGAACCGCTCATTCAGTTTTTGCTTCATGTGACTCCGAATGTTGGTGATTACATTCGAGGACTTCCGGGGATATGAAGAGAGAGGTGCCAACTACATTGAAGTTTAGGGCTTCCTTGCTTAGGAACACAGAGGTTTCCAACTACCTTGAAGTTGAGGGCTTGTAGGGATAGAAAGACAGAAACTCCGATCTTCGTATCGAGGGCTTACCCTGGTGTGGGTAAGATAGACTTTCTTGAAAGTATAAATCAAGGGACCCTTATCCAAGGTTGTTGGATACCTTTCTCTTTGGGTTAAAAGACATATATCTTGTTACTTTTAGTTTTACTACTTGTTTATTTCCGCTGCATTTTTTATTATAAGGAACGTACAACTTTCTTATACTTCCTTACTTGTACTATGTTTCATTTAGATTCTATATGCTTTAAGGTATAATCTCATATTGTAATATTTTGTTAAGTTTCAATTTCCGGAACCATATTTCCTGAACCCACTTTCGGAATCTCTTTCCAAGTTTTCATTTGGTAATAGAGGTGTTGTGAATTTGCTTATGTTTAACTTCTTTAAACTTAGACCTTTCCTCTGCTTAAGGAAAACACAGTTATTCATAACTAACTTTAAAGGTTCCAATGGAATTTTTAAAGTATACAATTCATCCCCCTCTTGTATATTGAGCATCTACATCACTATTTCGATCCTACAATTGGTATCAGAGGAGGTCTCTGAAATACTTATACTTACGAATAAGTTTTTCTTGCTCACTTTATCATTCCAAACTTTCCCATTCTGAAATTTTTATTCCGAACTTTTTCATTCCGAACATTGTTATTATGAATCATTTCTACTAACAAGTTTGTGTTCCAAAGGTTATTATTAGTATGGAAGGAATTAATGTTGGTTCAATTGATAATCTAAATCCTACAAGACCACAAATCTTTGATGGTAATGATTATGAGTAATGGAGAGATCAAATGAAGACTTTTTTTTATCAACACTGGAGTAAACAATTTTGTTATGCTTACTGGTGATTATAAGATTCCTGAAATGGAATTCAGAACTTTTACTAACTAGGAAAAACAAGAATATCAACTCAACTATAAGGTATGCAATACTCTACTTTGTTCAATGACTAGAAATATATATAGCCAAATTTCATCTTGTGAAGCAGCTAATTGTATCTGGAAGAAGTTAGAAGTTACACACTTTGGAACTTCTAAGGTGATTGAGACTAGGAGAGCTATACTTAGAGCTGAATATCATGGCTTAAATTTTCCTTATGGAGAACCAATATGTAACGTTCAATAGTGATTTATGACTATCGTCAATAGCCTACAGTCTATGGGAGAGAAATGTTTAGATGATGCAGCTCTTGTGGATAAGATAATTGATATCATGCCAAATGAGTGGGAATCCAAAAGAACAGCTATAGATGAGAATAGGAAAGTGACTCAGATTTCTCTTGATGAGATTTTTGGAACTCTTCTCCAACATGAAACCAGAATGAAGAGAGATGATGACAACATAAAAAAATAGAAATGGTACTGTTTCTTTTAAAACAACATCAAATCATATGAAGGTTAAGACTCCTGAGAGAGTATCCAGATCCAAGTCTAAGAAGATGGTAATCCAATCAGATTCTAGTGAGAGTGAAATATCAGAAAATGAATTAGAAAATCTTGCTCGATGAATGAATAGGATAGCTGGAAAGAAAAATTTCCAATCCAAGTATAAGAAAAAGGAAAGGAAAGATAATAAAGATGGAGAAGTTACTTGTTATGAATGCAAGAGAGCTAGACATATAAGACCATATTTCCCTTTGCTCAAAAAGAAAGAAGGAAAATAAAGGCATTCAGACAGGAACAGAAAGAAATATTACAAAGCCAATGCTATGAACTTTTTGAAAGATAATGACACCTGGAGTGCCAGTGGTGGTGACTCTTCAGATGAATCTTCTGATTATGAATCTTCAGGACAGAAGAATCTTGGTCTTATAGCCAAATTACCTATTGATAATCATTTGTTTTATGGATAAGGTTCAAAATGATGAATCATTGACCAATGTTTCTTTAAATTCTAATGATAGTAAGTATTATGACTTTTCTAATGAAGAATCTTCTTATGATGAAGAAAATAATTTACCTACTTATGAAGAAGTCTCTAGGTTTGCTGAACTTCTTGAAGTTACGAATTCTACACTCAATAAAAATCTTGATAAGGCAAACTCAAGGAATTCTATTCTTACAAAAGAAATATCAGATCATTCTAAAGATCTTGATAGAAAAAATGCTGATTTTGAAAATATTTCAAAAAATCATGAGGAAGTAAGTTCTGAGATGAACAAACATTCTAAAGAATTTGAAAAAGTAATTTCTAATAAAAATGTTTTCAAGCCTAACTCTAGTTCTAAAACTAATGATTTTGAGGATAAAAACTCAGTTGTAAAACTCAAGTCCGAAATTTTTTCCTTAATGAAGTGTTTATCAAACTTTACCCATGGTAAGGAAAATTTTGATAAAATGTATTCCCAAATATGACCTTTAAGAAATAAATCCGGATTTGGTTATACCCATGCAAAACCAATTTTCAGTAACAATTATTTTGTTCCTCAAAGTGCCCCATTTTGTACCAACTGTCAATGTGGTGGTCACTGGGAAAAGATTATTCCTTAAACAAAACCCAATCTCTAGGATTTCACAAAGCTTATTTTTCTATGAAGATGTGGGTACCTAAAATTTTATTATCTGGAAATCTCAGATCCAAACATGTTTGGATTCTGAAAGTCTAATTTTCATCTTGATTTTAGGAAAATAAAGAGAGTACCAGCAACAATATATGGTACATGGATAGTGGATGTTCCCGGCACATGACTGGTAATAGAATCTATTTTGAAAAGATTATCAAAACAAAAGGAGGAAAGGTAACTTTCGGAGATAATTCTAAGGGTGAGATTGTTGGTATTGGTAATATTGTTTTTCTTGGTAAAACCTTGATTTCAAATGTTCTTTTTGTTAAGGGTCTTAAGCACAACCTCATTAGCATAAGTCAGTTATGTGATGAAGGTTACCTTGTGAATTTTAGGAATGATAAGTGCTTAGTTCACAATTCCAAGGAAGAATTTATTTTCTCAGCCAATAGGCAAGAGAATGTTTACACCTTGAACATAGAAGACCTCATAAGCCAATATTTACCTTGCCTAAGTTTAATGGAAGATAATTCCTGGTTATGGCATAGAAGACTAGGTCACTGTAATCATATGAACCTATGTAAACTCTCTTAAAAGAAACTAGTTAAGGATCTACCGGAGATTAGATTAGATTCTTCTAAAGTTTGTGATCCTTTTCAATATGGCAAGCAACATAAATCTAGTTTTAAATCAATCGGTGAAGTCTCAACAACCGATGCATTACAGTTAGTGCACATGGATCTTTTTGGTCCAACAAAAACTTAAAGTATTAGAGGAAAATACTATGCGATTGTTCTAGTTGATGATTACACTAGATTTACTTGGGTCTATTTTCTTACAAAGAAGTCTGAAGCTTTTTTTTATTTCAAAAGTTTTAGAGCTCAAGTTAAAAATGACTCTCCACTGCTGAAGCTGAATATGTAGCAGCTGGAAGTTGTTGTGCTCAAGTATTGTGGATGCAACACACACTCACAGACTATGGCTTGAGTTTTACTAAAACTCAAATTTTGTGTGATAACACAAGTGCCATTGCCCTTAGTTAGAACCCCGCACATCACTCTCGTGCAAAGCATATAGATATTAGGCATCACTTTCGTAGGGATCACACACTAAAAGGAGATATCATTCTTCAGTTTATAAAAACACTAGATCAAATTGCTGATATTTTCACAAAATCTTTGTTTTCTAATAGATTTGAATACATTAAACAAAAGTTAGGAATGATAACCGTAAGGTAATCCTTCTTAATTAACTCTTTTTTGAAAAAATCTCCTTATAGAAATAAACTCTTTTTCATAGGGGGGTACATTTGTTTGCTAGAATAAAAAAGTTTTTCAAAAATTGTTTTCAAACCATTTGGAACTAATATTTCCGGAATGGAAATTTTCGGAACTGAAATTTTTCCGGAATGGAAATTTTTTGTACTAAAAACTTCTGGAATGGAATTTTCGTATTGATTATTTTTGGAAAGGATATTTCTCGGACTGGGGTTTTCGTAACGTTGTTTTTTCATATTAGACTTTTCATAATATTTTTTTAGAAGAATATTACCAATTTCAAATAATATTTCTTGTCAATCCGTATGTCATGTTTTTCATACTTATAGTTTTGTAATCAAATTTTTCTTACTGATATCTTCCTTGTTTAGTTCGGATTCTATTTTTTTAAATCCGAATGTTTTATTTAAAAACCTCAAAAGATCGGAGTCATTTTTTTTCACGATTATTCTCAACCGTCAGATCAGATCAAAGTATTTTCAACCATTGGATGACTATTGGAAGACCAACGGTCAATTTATTTTCCTATAAAAGGGGGTCCCGAGACTCGTCCCACATCAGTTTTTCAAGAATTTGCGTCTCGAAGCCCTGCTGCTCCTCTTAAGACCGGTTCCGAACAGTGTGAAGCTGATCTGAATCTTATAGTTAACTTCACTCCGGTTGTCTATTGAAGCAACTTCACAAGATATGTCAACTGTGAAACCAATTTCAAAGTGGTTGGTTTACAGAGAAATGTTAGTTCATCCGGATTTTTATAAGCTTGATTCTATTATTTCAAATAATATTAGACAGAATGGATGGGAAGATGTCTGCAAAGCTATGTCAGATAAACAGGATCCGGTTTATACTGACTTGTTGATAGAGTTTTATGATTCTGTTTCCTTCCTGGTGGAAGATGACAGAGAAAGGATTTCTTTTATGTCTTATAGGAAGACCTATAAACTTTCTTATACTAAGGCAGCAAGCCTGGTTAGTATAGCATATGAGGGAGAAGCTGAGTTCTGCTCTCACAAACTTCCCGATGTTCAAGGATGTTTTCATAAAGAAAAGGAATTGAAGTGCCTTGGTCTTAAGGATGATTCAACTACTAAGATTGGTCGGCTCACTCCGAATAATAGAATACTACAACTATGGGTGCAAGGTTTTCTGGTTCCGAGAAGAGAAGACAAAGACAATATGACGAAAAGTGATATCTATGTCTTAGATTTTTTTGGTAAATCTAAGGAGAATAAATCTGTTAAGGCATGTCTTGGTTATGATAAAAAATATCAAAGAAGGAAATTTGAGAGCTCAGATTATAATGTTTCCTTCCTTATTGTCTAAGTTGATTGTTCGATGCTCAGAATCTTTCAAAGTTACCTGCAAATCAAAGATCATGAATTGCAAGCTCATGCTTGTCACTGATGATACGCTTAAGAAAATGAAGATGGGATTTTCTAGTGAATCCGGAGAATTTTATTCCCTATCTATGGAGGAATTTGAGGTAGCTGAAAAAGAAACACAATCTCCGGAACCTTTAAAAAGAAAAGGAAGAAGAGAAATACTAAGGAAGTATTTACTGAGGAAGAAGTTCCTCAGCCTAAGGAAACTGAATCCGCACCACCCAAGCTGAAGAAGCAGAAAATTTATATAGATGAAGTAGCAGGAAAGTGGAGGAAAGATAAATAAATGAGGAAGGAAGGGGATCCTCAATTCTGACTCGAACCTGCTAAGGCAAAGGAATTAAAAGAAAAAGCTGCTGAGGAGCTGGAAAGACAAGCGAGGGAAAAGAAGTTGAGGAAGAAGATGACTAAAGATGAACTATTACAATCTTTGCTAAAAGGTACAGAGTTGGATTCTGAAAGACTTTCAGTTCTGGAAACTTTTGGAGTCGAACCTTCTTTACTAGAAACACCAGTGAAAAATTTTGTAACTCAAGAAAAGGACAAGCGGAAAGAACCTGTAGTAGAAGCTGAGAAAGAGGTTTCTGAAGCAATTGAGGAAGAAGTAGAAGAAGAAGAGGAGGAGGAGGAGATTGAAGATCTGGATACTCTGATCAAACAATTTCAGAATTATAAGGCTGAATCTGCAAAAATAGCATCTCTGGGGAAGGGAGATGAAGAGCCCAGTAAGAAACTTCAAGAAGAAGAAGAAGAGAATGAGCTGTTTGATGAAGAAGAATCATATCAGAAGAATTTTCTTGAAGATGGACAAGAAAGAAAGCAACCAAATGAAGATCAGATTGTTCAAGTTTCTGAATCTGAGGAAGTTTCTCCAAATATGCAAGCCATTCCAAAATCCGATAAATGGAAGCAAACTTTAATGGAGACACCTATTAAAGATATCATCAGAAAGAAAGAGGTTGGTGGTACCTCTAGAAGGAAGCTGATTCCAGTTGAAGAAGAGGAATCACAAAAAGAAGTGTCTGATTCGGAATCATCATCCCACGGGCATGATTTTGTGGTACAATCTCTATGAAAATTGGTGGATACAATTCTGATTCTTCCAACAATAGATTCTAGATGCCAGTTTCTGCAACAATCTAGGAATCAAAAATCAGATTCTTTATCCATGGTAATGGATAAATTTGTGAGATTGGAAGCCGAACAGAAAATTTTTCTGATCGATTATGATGTGCATAGAAAATCATGTAGTAAAATAACCATGTGGTCTAAGATATTTTACGAAGATTTAGTTCACTTTGAAAGTTTTCAGGCTGAAGTTCAAATTGCTTTTGAAATGGAGGATAAAAAGGTTAATGAAATTTTTGAGAAGTTGACCCGGGAGCAAAATTTCCGAAATCAACAGGTCAGGGATCTGAATGGAAAGCTTAACTCAGTATCTCAAAATTGGAAAACTGAATGAGATTTCCGGATTTAGTTTCATCAGAAGATGGAAAAGCAGGATGAGTTGTTAAAGTTTCAAAAAGAATCCATGGAGGCTCAAGCAGAGGCGTTAAAAGTCCAAGAAGAAAAGGTAAAAGCTTTGGAGAGGCAACAAGAGGAAGATCAAAGAGATTTGAAGAAACTCAAAGCCTTGTTGAAACAGCTCATTCCGAAGGAAAAGGAAGACAAATGAACCCACTCCGATCTTTTGTTGTAGTTGTCTTTCCTTGTAATTTTTTTTCTCAACTCTAATGAAATAGTTATCTGGTTGGTTTGTATCTTGTTATATACTAATGTTTCAGGTAGCATAATATGTTTTCCATTCCCTTCAATTCTTTTTGAAAATCACAAAGGGGGAGAAGGAAAAAGAACTATTCTTAAGGAGGAGAAAGGAAAATTTTTAAGAGAAATATCCTTAAAGTAAGGGGGAGTTTTCCACTACGAAGTTTTTTTTTCAATAATGAACACTCTACTCCAGAAACCCAGAATACAATCCTTAGAGTTTCAATTCCTAAGGGGGAGTTAGTTGTATTAACTTCTATTCATTAACAAAGGGAGATAAGTTTTAATTTTCATAGTCTAATGAAAATTTTCAAAATTATTATATACTTTTTCAAAAGGATGTTTGTGCTTTCCAAAAAGGGTGAGATTGTTGAGTCAATAAGTTTTTCCTTATAAATTTTTTATTCCATCTTGTTTTGAAAACCACAAACACCTTATACTTAAGAAAATGTTATTTTTACTCAAATAAGGAAAATTTACTTCTTTAAGGAAATTTACCTTAACCTAGATTTTCTTATACATAGATTTTTTCCTTAAATTCAAAAACTGGAATCATAACCAAAATTCTGGAGCCTTATAATGAAAAAGTTGGAGCATTCTGTTTTTAGGATCCAAATTCTGGATGTTATCTGTAATATAGTTTTAATCCGAATTCTGGACTCCGAACTCTTAAGATGTTCGACTCCGAACTTTTAAGCAGTTCGACTCCGAACTCTTAAGAAGTTCGACTCCAAACTTTTAAGCAGTTCCACTCCGAACTCTTAAAAAGTTCGACTCCGAACTTTTAAGAAGTTCGACTCCGAACTCTTAAGAAGTTAGACTCTAAACTTTTAAGCAGTTCGACTCCGAACTCTTAAGAAGTTCCACTTCGAACTTTTAAGCAGTTCGACTCCGAACTCTTAAGAAGTTCGACTCCGAACTTTTAAGTAGTTTGACTCTGAACTCTTAAGAAGTTCGACTCCGAAATTTTAAGCAGTTCAACTCCGAACTCTTAAGAAGTTCGACTCCGAAATTTTAAGCATTTTGACTTTGAACTCTTAAGAAGTTCGACTCCGAACGTTTAAGCAGTTCAACTCCGAACTCTTAAGAAGTTCGACTTCGAACTCTACAGATTCGAATCCAATCTCTAGTGAAACCAGACTCTGAATTCCTATAAAACAGAATCTGAACATTTCTTAACATAAACTCCGAACTTCATTTTTGGTTACACTCCGAACTATTAATTAGATTTTACTTACATATGCTTCATTCCAAAATGATGTCGTACATTCAGTTATATATAGATTGTTATAAAACGATGTCATCTATTATATTTCTAACTAACCGTTGGTTGAGTTAGACGTGTACATGTCCCTCCGAGTTTTATGGATAATATGATCGTTGGAGTAGGGAGCAGACCGTTGGAAAATTTTCCTATAAATAGGAGCTCATTTGAAAGATAAAAAAGATAGATCAATCTAGAGATCACACGCTGCTATGGTGATTTCTATAGAGAGAAATCTTTTCATGCCTTGTGCGTTCTGAACCGCTCGTTCAGTTTTTGCTTCGTGTGACTCCGAATGTTGGTGATTACATTCGAGGACTTCCGGGGATAGGAAGACAGATGTGTCGACTACCTTGAAGTTGAGGGCTTCCTTACTGAGGAAGACAGAGGTTGCCAACTACCTTGAAGTTGAGGTCTTGCAAGGATAGCAAGACAGAAACTCTGATCTTCGTATCGAGGGCTTACCCTGGTGTGGGTAAGACAGACTTTCATGAAAGTATAAATCAAGGGACCTTTATCCAAGGTTGTTGGATGCCCTTCTCTTTGGGTTAAAAGACTTATATCTTGTTACTTGTAGTTTTAATACTTGTTTATTTCTGCTGTATTTTGTATTATAAGGAAAGTATAACTTTCTTATACTTCCTTACTTGTACTCTGTTTCATTTAGATTCTATATGCTTTAAGGTATAATCTCATATTGTAATCTTTTGTTAAGTTTCAATTTCCGGAACCATATTTCCTGAACCTACTTTCGGAATATTTTTCCATGTTTTCATTTGGTATTAGAGGTGTTGTGAATTTTCTTATGTTTAACTTTGTTTAACATAGCCCTTTCCTATGCTTAAGGAAAACACAGTTATTCATAACTAACATTAAAGGTTCTAAAGGAATTTTTAAAGTATACAATTCACCCCCTCTTTATATTGAGCATCTACATCACTATTTTGATCCTACACTTGCCGACGTCGTGCACCCATTTCAGACATAGGGGTTAGGGCAAGGTGGTAGGGCACCTCGCCATCCCTTTGCACGGTCTCAAACAGCCCGAAGGCCGTCGGGGGTAGCTCACCTCCCCGGTGAAACCTATACGTCGCACGCCGCGACTGGAATCACCGCTTGGGAATGAGACAAGGCCCGGTGATTCCCTCCTTCAGAATATCCATATGGTGAAGCACCCTAGGATATCTGCTCAAACAATATTTCACAGTCGAGGCTCTCTTACACGCTCGGTGAGCGATGGAGTCGACACCATCGACTAAAGGAAAAGGCCCCCCACCTTTTTCCTTACCAATACAGGGTTACACCTGGCGCCCTGCGTCACCCTGGTAACACCTCAAACAAGGAGTATGGAGAAACACCTTTCACACACAGAGCCTAATAATTCTACTGAAATAAGTAGAAGAGTCGCAAGAGGTACCTCTCACCATCCCGTGCTCTACAGGATCGTAGACATCCAAAGCTCACGGTTGTCTATGGTCCCAACTTTCAGCTCCCGGAGCCTAACGTGGACCACCTAGTGGTGATAGGGAGATCTCATAATGTCGTCCCCCACCGCCAGCTCCTCCCTCTCCTCTTCTAGCACCACCTCTCTGGCCACTACTCCGATCACAGAGCTGCCTATGTCGTGGTGGTGCACCTGCTTCCTGCCCAAAGCTCTCAGCAACTCGGGTTGGGAAGTCTCATGCCAAGTGACCTCTCTCGTCACAAGCATTGCACCGAATCTCTCTGGGACGCACTGGTGCCCTCCAGCGCCACTGTGGTGTACGACCACACCCCTGAGTCCGGTTTCCATAAAGCCACCTGCGTCGAGGTCCTTCATGCGGACACCCACTAGCTGCGGCAGGCGTTTCAGCTCCGTCACGCCCACTGCCACTACCAACCGCAAAACATGACAAGAAGCTCTATGTCACCAATTCTTGCTCTGGAACCCCGACATATGTGGAAATGCCCATGGGTAATATGACATCACGAATCTCTCGGTGGAGACCCTGCTCAAACTTCTGCGCTCGGAAGTTGTCGTCATGGACCAAGTCCGGGTAAAAGCGTGCAGGAACTGCTAAACTAGCTGCGTACTCAGCCACCGTCATCCCTCCAGGCTGAAACTGCAGGAGCTCCTGAATCCGAACGAAGAACAAGCAGGAGGGGCATGACTCTTCATGGAACAATGACCGAAATTCACCTCACGAAAGCAACAACTCGTCAAGAAACTGAGTCACCAGAATCCACCAACGCCAAACTGATCTACAAAAAGGGGTGGCTACCAAAGCCGCTCTCCGATCTGTCAGCATCCGTACAAGCCTGAATTGGCGAACCACTAAATCAAGCCAAACCTCTGCTGCCTGAGGGTCTGGCTGACCACTGAACCTCAACGGTCTATGCCACTGGAACTCACGGACCGCGCTCAACCTGCGCTCAAACTCAGCCTGCTCTGCTGAAACTGCCTGCTGCTCAACAGGTGGGGGTGCTGCTACCAGCCCACCCGGAGAAAGGGGCTCGCATGATGGGTCATACACTGTGGCTTCATAGCTCACAGGGTCTTCATCACGAACCAAAGCTGGTATCTTGGCTGGCTATCCTCGCGGAGACATCCTGAATATTATCAATGAGTGCCATGGTCAGATGAGCATACATGTATATACCAACAACAACAATGATGGGGAGCTGACTCAAGAAAGACGGTCAAAGACTCGATCCTATATGATTCACAAACCAATTTTCCCTACAACAAGTGTCTGAGCATTCCGAGTCGACAAGCGGGTTATCAAGGTCATGGTGAATGGATATGTCGGCCGTCGCACCATCACTGGACTCCCTAGCCTGAGAGCCGCTCTTGAGACACGTTAACACTGCTACCCTAAATCCCAACCAATTCCTCTTTTAGGGACGTCCGCACAACATCCCAAGGAATGAACCACCTTTGATACCACTTTTTCACGACTCGACCCTAGTCGGGCTCGAGCCGCAACTACCCCATGACCGCCTCCATAGGACAGGGGCTAGCGACCATCGCCGAAGGCACAATAACTTGGGGGGGCCTTTGCCTAAGTACCTGTACACACACACGCAACAAACTCAATGCAACAGTGCAGAGTAAAAGTAAGGACAATAAAAGTAAAGGGAAACTTCTATAAATAAACCACCAAGTGCATCGACCTCTACAAGTACAAAGTACAGTGCTAAAAAGGGAAAAGGGGAAGAACACGCACCCAACCAGAAAAGGTGCCACAACCCGGCAACAGGTAAACATAAAGGAAACAGCTGATGGGTCTCCCACTTGGAACCCAGCCACGACCACCGCACGCGGTCCATGCTCTCAACTCCTACACTCCACTGAAGTCACGCTCCACCTGTCTGTCATCTACAAGGGCACACCATGTGCGGGAAAAGACCAAACAGGGGTGAGTATAAAAATACTCAGTAGGATACCCCGAAGGCTCGAGAGAGCAACAAAGGAGGTACCGAAGGGTGAGTAGTAGAGAGAACAAAAAAAGTATAGGAGTATAACTGAATGTGAAGAAAAGAGTATAGTAAAGAGTCCAGCTCAACCCAACAGGAGGAAAGAAGGTAGACTCGTCCAGACACAAGGAGCTGGAAATGGTGAGAAGACGAACTTCCCATTGAGTCTTCTCTCCCTATAGAAGGAGAGTAGACTCGTCCAACCACGAGAAGCTAGACATGGAAAGAATGTGGCATACCCCGCGCATATACGCCTCTTCTAGAAGGAGAGTAACTAAAACCAAAAAGTGGGTACCGGAAACAAGGTATATACATATCTGTATGCTCTTCCAAGAAACCCGAACAAACTCGTAAGGGGATCTCCGTCCCATAGCTCAGTCCAAGAAAAGTGTCTCCAACAGTCCTAAAAGTAACACCATCGATGCCCAGTATCCCACACGTCTGCCCCGAACTGCAAGCCAAGGGGCTCAATCACCGCACTTTGACACTATCCACATTGGGCGGCACTGACTCGCCCGCACAGTTTTAGATCGAGTCACAAGAATGCATATCGGTGGGGAAAGCGCCCCTCTTACTTGAGAGTTCTAGGGGAACATCAAACCACAACTCGTCACTGCCCCGCAGTCGAGAGATCTCCTCAAAGCCAAAGTCGTTCCATCACCGACCCGTACAACCAAGGGTCCTGCTCTGGTAACCATGGAGGAAAGCCATATACTAGACTAGTAGAAAGGACTGAGTCTAGAATCCCAACAGGTATCCCACTGCCCAGCCCTGCTAGAGGGAAATCCAAAATAAATCATCTGGCGACCCACTTCCCAGCCCCGCTGGAGGGTAGACCATAATAAGATACTGGGTGACCCACTGCCCAGCCCTGCTAGAGGGTAATCTATAATACATCATCCGGCAACCCACTGCCCAGCCCCGCTGGAGGGTAGACCATAACACATCATCAGGCGACCCACAACCCAGCCCCGCTGGAGGTTAGACCTGGAAGAAGTCAACAGGCGACCCACTGCCCAGCCATGCTGTAGGGTAGACCTGGAACTAGACGACGTGCGACCCACTACCCAGCCCCACTGGAGGATAGACCCTAAGAGGTCGTCGGGTGACCCACTGACCAGTCTCTGCTGGAGGGTAGACCCTAAGAGTGTCGGGTGACCCACTGCCCAGTCTCTGCTGGAGGGTAGACCCTAAAAGAGTCGGGTGACCCACTGCCCAGTCTCTACTGGAGGGTAAACCCTAAAATTCATTTTGCAACCCACTGCCCAGCCCTGCTGGAGGGTAAACCCGAAGAAGTCGATGAGTAACCCACTACCCAGCCTCGCTGGAGGGTAAAACTCATAATTGCTCTGGCCATCTCTACCAGAGGGTACACCACTGGCCAACCGGACACAGAATGGGTATCGCGCAACCACCCAACTCCAGAACAACTCTCCCAAAACAGTTTCAGCGCCTGCTCTATCACTGGGTGTCACTAGCACCGCTATCGGTCAATCCATCGAGAACAAAACTAGGGGGAGACCACTCAACCCTACTGGTCAAACAAACGAGCACAGAGGGACCATCTACACCACGAGAGGTCTAAGTACGTGAAGCAGAACAAAACACGCACATGGGGCCCACACGACGTGTGGCCCCAAGTCAAACCCCAACCAAGCGCACAAACAGTCTCAGGTATGAACCACACGTACCTCCAAGCACTCTTGTATACTCCCAGAGTATACCACGTCTCCATCCCAAGGGCTATCGTGCACACAGCACCCAGCGTCAACGCAAAGGCGTGACGTAACAACTCCAACCTGCCACCTCATCGGCTGAGGCACAACCAACCACATCTCATAATCCATTTATATCACTCTCCCAAGAGTGCACGATCACACGCCAAGGGTCCGTTACAAACAAGGTAGGACGAACTACCACTTGACCACCTTCCATGCTTCCATATTTAACAAGATTGCGTATAAGGCTCTGCACAACCAAACAGATCGCACCGCTGTGATCCTCGCTGAAAAACACGTGAGATCGACTACTCACTCGCCTCCAACGGATATCCGACAGAAAGGTCTCCAACACCGCCTCATGGCCGAACGGCGTCCCGTGATCCCAAGCCTCGACCCCGAAAACAGTTGGGCGCATCACACCATTATGATCCCCTCAGGAAAACATGTCAAAAGAACTACTTACATGAGTGCCATGGATATCCGGAGAAAAGGACGCATCCCGGCACACTTCACATGAGCAGTGCCACGTGGGACCCGCATCTCGGTCCTGAAACTCAACGAACGGATCGAACCGTTGTGATCCTCTCGAAAAAGAACACAAGATGGAGTACTCACTTGTCCAAAACGGTCGCCCAGTGATAAAGATGGAAAATCACATTCGACGCCCAAACGGCCCTCATGGGACCCGCACCATCATGACAAATTAGGGCGAGCGGATCGCACCATTGCAATCCCCTCGGAAAAACACCCAACATCAACTGCTCGCACGCCCCAAACGGACGTCCGAGGAAAAAGTCGCTAAAAGCTACACGCAGCTCAAAAGACTGGTTGTGGGGCCCGCACCTCTACCTCGACCTCAATGCCCGGAACCACCTGGTAAACCTCCACCTTGACGCCAGAGTTCCAACGCCACTGACAGCGCTTAAAACGGACGTCGGACGCGCCCGCGCCGTCCGAAACAAAATTCCCGGAAAGACGTCAAACCCCTCGACGTACGTGCCGCGCCACCGAGACCTATTATTTAGGGAATTAAAAATCCATGAATCCATTACAAAAAGTCCTCCTTGTTGATACGGTTCCATCACTATAGACGGCGCGTCAATCAGACACGCCGTTTAAGAGATATGACCCCTCGAATGCAAGGGGGCCTACCCGGGCCGGTCCACCCCGGCTGGCCCGGTCCGAGCCGCCGGCCAGCCTCATAACCCCGTACCCGAGCGGGTCCGGACCTCCTCATCCAACCATCCAAATGACTGGTCTCCTGTTTCAGCACAGGACCCGCCTCATGCGGGTCCTTGCCTCCTCTGAAATGGACCGGCCGAAGCCGGTCCTCGTTGACCCCAGGAAGACCCGCGCGTGGGTCTTTCCTCCTCCGCCGGGACGCGACCGGCGCGCCGGCCTCCTCCGCGGCCGCTCCACCTGACGCCGATCCCTCGCCTTTTCCAGCAGCCACGCTCGCCCGGTCCTGCGCCGAACGACCCGCATCGCCGACCGCCAAAGCCACCCACGCGTCGCCTCCTCCGCCGAGCCGCACCGCCGCTCGAACCCGCTGGAACCCGAAAACCCGCGATCTTCGGCGGATGATTGCGGGCGCCACCGAGCTCAGAATTTGATTCTGAAAGAAGCGACGGAAATAAAAAATTTTGTACTACATGTCCATGGGTTTTTTTAGAAAAGAAAACAACATATTGATGATTAAATTTATGGTTAAAATGGAGGTCCGGGAATTAAAATGCAAATACATAACCCTACCTCCTGGCCGTTGTCTGGAGCTTCGCTGCCGAACCGCCGCCTTTCCGAAGCTGCCTCGCCGGAGCCACCTCGCCGGAGGTGGAGGAGGATAGGGAGAGGAGGGGAAACTAGGGGGAAAAGGGGAAGGAGAAGAGGGAGGATTGTGTGTAAAGCGTTTAAATAGAAAACGCTTAACCACCCGCCCGTCGGCCCGAACCCTAACTCCCGACGGGGTCGCGGTTAAGCCTCCCTTAGAATAAAAACCACCTCCCGAGCACAACGGCGGTCTCGGAATTTTAATCCGAGACCCCTTTCTAAAGTTATTAAACTTAGTGCCCGAGGCCTCCAAATTACGAAAATGCCCCTGGGGCCATTTTTCAGAGACGGCCCGCACCCGCGAAACTTATACCCCTCCTAGGGTAAACGACACGCTCAGAACTCAACGGTGCCCTCGGTTTTCTAATCCAAGCCACCTTTTAAGAGATATTGGAGTTTCAACACTAAAAGAATTGATTAATTAATTAATTAATCCGTTTAACGTTCCAGAAGCGGGTGAGGGGTCCAAATGTCCCGCGCCGACAAGTTTTATGTCATTCCTAGGGTAAAAACCCCATTCCGGACCCATCCATACACTCGGATCTCTGTTCCGGATCACCATTTAGGAGTTATCCCATTTATTTGGCATTTCCAGTGTGAACGCACTGAAAACTTAATTCCGGCCACTCCGGGGCTTGGAATCGCATGCCATCTGAAGGCGCTGCTCTGGAATATCATCAAGAATATTCCAAAGTCTTTCGCAGCAAAACCCAGGTTCTTACATGTTCCTTTTTCATAGGATTTTATTTCTGAGAGTATATTGATAGAAATTATGAACAAAAGAAGTATTTTTGATACTTATGTAAGAGTCCAGAAACCAGAATTATGTCTTTGAAGGGTGGCAATATCATGGGTAGAATGACAGTTTTTTTTTTTGAGGGACACATGGGAGCACACTCCATTATATAAGTGTCGATTTGATGGTTTAACATCCGAGATTAAACAAATAGGTGAAAATAAATAAATGTGATCTTATTGATGATATCAATTGTATGAATGTTTTACATATTCTTATCTTTTTAGGTTTTGTAGAAATCCACATATTTAAGGAATGATGAATCTATTTGAATTTTTTTCTTAAACCTAGATTGAATGTACCAACAAATATAATTGATTTTATGATATAATAAGTAATATGATGTAACTTTTGGAGTTATTATAAGGTTTTTAAGGTTAATAAACATTTTTAATGAAATCAAAGATTCTGAAAACTTTTATTACTGTTTGGAATATTTTTCTAGTCTCTGAAAAAATTTATTATCTTCTAAAATAATTATGAGGTTATAAAAATAAATTTTAATGAAATAATATGTACATCCCCAATGAAAATTATTTCATTAATGTAAGAATTCAGTTTTACCATAGATTAGGTATGAATTATTACCTTAAATTTATCATTACTAACTTTTTTTAATGTATTCTAATTATTCAATATGTAATGATTTTTTCAAAATATTATCATGTTATTCTTTTGTTTTTATAAACTGTAGAATAATATATCTTTTAAGTGTGATATCCCTGTGAATGTGATTCTAAATATCATTGTGCTTTGAACAAGAGTGGATTGTAGGGTTTTTTCATAAGTCTATGGAACTTGTATTATGATATTTTTTTAATTTTAGTAAAATGTATTCCATAATCAGTGACTATGTGTTCCATCCACAACACTTTGTCACAGTAATATTCTGCTACCATATATTCTACACCAGTAATAGAAAGTGATACAGGTTTTTGTATCATGCATTACCAACAAACTAAAGAATATCTTATGAACTGAATAGTTTTAGATGTTCTTTTCGTATTCATTATACAACCACAAATGTCATCATCCAAAATTTTTTTAAAACAAAATAATTTCCGTAAGAATAAAGAGTCTAAAATCCATAGTTCCATTTGAAGAGAAAAAAATTTATTTTCAATGATTTTAAATGATAGAATTTGGGATTACATTAATATTTTTCTCAATAGAATAAAGATAAATTTATGTTTGGACAACTACTTGTTTTTTATTATAATCATCTAATCATACTTCTAAAATATTTCTGATCTACTTGTTTCCGAGTATCATCAAGATCGACAGTATTCAAGGTACCAATTGGAGTACTTATACATTTCGTGTTGTCACATGCTTAATTTATATAAAATATGTAATATAATTATGTTGTTATATATTTTTACCATATAATTTTTTGAAAAACATTAGAAAAAAACAGATAACTCACCCATCATACCCATTTTAAAGTCAAATTTTATAATATTTTAAAATGAATCGGTTATGAATTTCTGAGTAAATTTTCATATAATTTCATCAAAATAAATTTTAACAATTAAATTTTTTTATCATTCTTTATAAAAAGGGATGGATCATCGGTTTCCATACCAAGATTGATGTGATTTTTTAAGTCCATATAATGATTTGGTATGTTTAAGAACATGTTCAGGATGTTTCATGTCTTTATAAACAATATTTTCTTCAACATAATCATCCTCTTGAACAAATCTATTATGAAAAGAATAGTTCACATCCTTTTGAAAACGTTTAAAGTTAAATAATTCTGTAACAGTTAAGAGAATTTTAATAGACTGATGTCACGAAAACATAGAATATGTTTCTTTATATCATATTTCTTCTTGTTGATAATAGACATTAGAAACTAATACTTTTTTATTTCTTAAAATGATTCAATTTTCATAAAATTTATTACGAAAGAAACACTTGACTCAATGTACAGAAGTTCATTTAGGCCTTTAAACCAAGGTCTAGACATTATTCCACTCGAATTAATATAGACCATATTGCGTGGATTTAATACAGTCATTATCATCTAATGAATCGTCAACACTTTTGGGTCTAAATATGGAATGAAATTATATAATATCTACTTCCTTTCTTAATGAACATCTAGTCCTCCCAGATTTATGTGCATCAAAAATTATACTATCACTGGGTTGATTCCATATAAACAACTAAATTGGTTTTTGGAAAACCTATTCATTAACATACAGTATATATTATTCTAGAGAGATTAATTTAGAAATATTTTCATGACAATTTTACTTATTAGAAAAAACATCAGTGAAAGGTTGGTAATCATTTGTTGAAAACACATCTAAAGATGTGGATTGAGGTTGTTAAAAAAATGATATGTTTCGTCAAATTTTACATATACAATATGTTCAATAGTTATAGAGTTTTTATTGAAAACTTCATATGTTGTTGATGTTGTGGAATAGCCTAGAGAAATTCCATCATCAGATTTTGATGTAAATATCGATAAACTATATTTTGTTTTTAAAATGAATACTTTTTATCCAAAAACTCTGAATTATGAACCATTTGGTTTTCAACATGTCCATAACTCGTAATGTTTTTTTATTAATTGATGGCCTTAATAAAACTCAATTTACTGTATAACTGGTATTACTCATGGCATCATCCCTGTAACAACCCAATATTTTTCAATGAAAATTATTTTCTTAAAAAAATGTCATAATCACATGAAATCCCAACATAATGAACCAATAAGTTCAATTTCATGTTTGAACATAATTTTTTGACTTATTTTATGTAGATTTCATAATTCTGTCATACACGGTTGCAATCAGTATGTTATTTGGAGTCAGATAAGGAAAACTAAATTTTTGGTCAATAGTAACCTTCCATTTTGAATAGAAACATACCCTTATAAATAGTTATATAACCAAATGAATAGTAACCTTTCCTATGATATTATATAAATAATATTCAAGTTGATGTATGATATAAAAATGCTTTGGAATAAGTAAATAATTTTTTAAAAACTGTTTTTTAGAATAAATTATGATTTTAATTAAATATTAAATTAATCATATTTGTAAAATTATTTCTAAAAAACTGGACTTTATATTTGGATTATAGATTTTGAAAAATGATTGGAGTGAATTTTTTGGATTTTTTTTGAAATACTATAATTTTTTATGAATAGTGATATACAATAATTTACAAAATATGCTGAATTCACTAATTATAGTGTCATGTATGATGTTCTGCTGATATAAGCCCAATTGATTCAGATTCACAAGATAGAATTACTATTCTTGGTCATCAAAGACTCACAATTCCTTTTTTTGTGGATAAAAATAAATTAATGAAAATAAAATTGAGACATCCCCTCTCCCCTCCACTATAAAAACCCCCCACCACCCCCTCTTTTTTTCACTCTTATGAAGCCTTGGGCCTTCCCAAAATTCATTCCAAATATCATCACAACCTCTAATCCCACTTCCAATGATCCTTGGTCTCATAAAAATTTCAAAACTTCTCCCTTAAGGAGGCTCTCAAAGATGTTTGGTTCAAGAGGTAAATTTCTCTTTTCAATTCTTTGTCTTTCCTTTCTTGTTCATTTGTTTTATTTTTCTATTATTAACTCTCCTTATACATTTTTTTGATTACTCCAGTACAATATATGTACTAAAATGTTTTCATGATAGTGGAATATTTTATCACCATCTCTTTATTTTACCTTCTTTTATACTAGTAGCAAGAACACCATCCGAGATGTGTCAATTTACCACAGTCGAGGATAATGGGCTTTAAACTTCTATTATCATTCTCAATTATGGTTAGGAAACCATTCTTATTATGGATGAACCATATTATTATATATTTGATATAATATATGTAATTTTATGTAATAATTTTGTACAAATTTAAATATGTTATAAAAAATGGGTTTGTTGTAGTCAAAACCCAAAAATTAACCGAAACAGAAATCATTAAAGTTATATATAATATTTCATTCTCATTAAATGTAACTGAGATATATAAAAGACTTATAACACCTATGGATTATCATAAATAAAATTATAATTCAATTCTGGATATTTACATCTGTTCCACATGAACATCATCCCTTAAGAACAATTGAACCGATTATGAAAATAAAGAAAACAAACACTGTAGAACGACGAAATTCAATATAATAAAATTTCAATAACAGAATAAAAAAAATAAATATAATATGATATACTATATACATGTATAATAGTAATTGATATTTATTATTAATAATAATAACTTCATATTCTAGGAGCTGAAGTACAAGATCACAACATGTTCGGATTTATTGTAAGGGTTTTTCCACCTAAACATTCATTTCCATTCAGATTACATTTATTGTCTATTTATTTAATGAAACTCTTGTGTATTATTATGTACTCATAAAAAATTATGTTTTTGGGTTATATATATGTTTAAAAACTAGAATCATCCATTATTTTACGGATTGTTACATTTTATAAATGGAACATTCAAAATTTTTTTCGAAATACAACCCCGATCCAAGGTTATTTATCTATTTCTTACCTATTTTGAATGGCACTCTGTAATATTTTTTTGGAAACCATTATCTCTATAAAATTGATAATTTTATAATGAAAATACTAAATTACATCACCTCTGGTTTTATACAAATATTTTTCCAAAAGAACTCTTAATTTCCTAGAAAATTAGTATTTATCTTAATATTTACTCAAAGATTTTATAAGAGTGTCTTCATCTATTTCAAAACTCTAGTTGATTACTATGTATTATTGGGATTAGTATGTAATTTTATCACCTATAATATCTAATTAATGGTTTATTATTATGTTGGATGTGGATGTGAAATCTCAAATCCATTCCAAAATTTACTCTGAATCATTAGTGTTTATGCTTACTGTTCGGGGAAAGTTATTTTCATTTCATATATTAATTTAATTTTGAATGTATATGTTGTTTATTTTTATCTTAATTAATATGAGAAATTAATTGGACATAGTATGTGTTGGGTGGGTTGCACTATATCCCCTCATTTCATCGGTAGGTCTCATGAGACAAACTACGGTCTTCGCACAAGGCCTAGACAAAATGATTATTTATGGTCTTAACACAAGGCCTTGAAAGAATTGTTATGTTATACCACATTATTCATTCGCTCATTACAAAAATTTTATCAATAGGTCATATGGTTATTTGGCTAGTATAATACCCATGATTATGTTATGTTATGGAAATATTTACTCATCTCATTTTTCTTCCATATTATTTTCAAGTTTTTTTAGAGGCATGTTTTTTCAATTATTTTCCACATCTAAAGTTCATGGTATCTTCATCTATTTTTTACCCTTACTGATCATTTGAGCTCACCCCTTTATTAGGTTTTATATTATCAGGGCATGGATAAGTTTATTATAAATTACATGATAAATTATCCTAGGTGTTATGGATGGTGTCTATGGTGTTTCTATGTTTTATTTATTTTCAGGTTGTAATATTTATCTTATGTATGAATATTGTATCCAATAATACTAATGTAATAAATATTTCGGGTTTCTTATTCCTTGATTGTATTCCAATGTAATCAAATAATGCATCGGCTATGGGAAATAGGGTTTTGGTTTTTATAGTATGTATAAAAGAATGTTTAGTAGAAAATTTGGAAACTAGATTTAGAAAAAGTAGATTAGGGAAGAGTCCCTGAGATAGTCTTCGAGGATAAACATACCAGAATGTATGACTGTTTTGGTAAGGCATAGATTATGTGGATGTTTCAAGAAATACATCCCTTTATGGATATGAGTAGGTAGAGGTGGCTCTGGCACAAATGTACATATGAGTGAAAGGCCCGGAAAGTATTTTTGGGATGGTCTTGGGGTATCCTAGTACACAATAATGGGCCTTGTTGCACTATTAGATACGACACTCCCGGGGGATAAGTTTAGGATAACTTGTATTTTTATTACAATCCATTAAAAATCATTTAAATGTAAATATTTCCTCAAATAAACCATTATTTTGATTATGGGATTATCCATGTGTAGGATCATAATTTACACTAAGTATTTTTTTAGGTTATCATTATACATTATGATTCATAACCTCATCTAGTGTATGTCGTCATCTTAAAATGTCGTATAGTGGAAGGAATGAAAACCACATGAATGCACGTTTCCCCTGTAGGAATTTCCTACCGATGTATGATCATGATGTTGTCTCTATTGCTGTGACTGGTGAAGAAAAATATATAACTATACTGGGAAAACAGACTCAGGTTACTAATAATTCCCTTACCCGTATAGAGCATTCAGATCCACCACGTGGAGAAGCTATGTTAGATCATTTTATGAGACAACAACCTCCAACATCCAATGGGACTAAAACCCCATTTGTATTAGATTAGTGGATATGTTTCCTAGAAAAGATATTTCATGATTTGGGATGTAACGAAAGAGTGATGGTTGTCATGGCTATTTATCGTCTAATGGGAGATACAGATCAGCGGTGGTCATTAATCCAAAACACCGTGGAGGAGGAAGAAATAAAATAGATATAATGGAGGGATTTTAAGGAAACATTCGTAGAAAAATATTTCCCTCATGAACAACGAGAATAAATTTAGATGAAATTATGGAATCTGAGGAAGACGGAGGAGGAAAATGATGCCAAGTATGAATCCAACAGTACCAGGATTGAAAGGCATGTTGTTGACTACATACATACATCGTGGATAAAATATTGATCTATTCTTTGATGGTTTAAAACCATTTCTCTAAAAGGATCTTTTCTCCTAAAGTTTATCATAATATAAATATATATTTTCATGTTATATCATGACAGAAAATGAATTCTCTAAGTATTATGACATTAAGGGAAAGAAAGGGAAGAAGAGGGCTGCTAAAAACTCAATGAAAGAAAATAAGGAAATATGGAAGAAAGGAAGAGTTGAATTTCCATCATGCAGTAATTGTTGGAAGAAAAACTCTGGAATGTGCCTGAAGGGAATGAGAGTCTATTACAAGTGATTTGAAAAAGGAAACCTATCTCGAGATTATAAGGGGAAGAATGAATCTACCAATGTTCTATGATACAATTGAAGAAATATAGGACATTATTCACATAAATTTCTTTCGAATCGTGGAAATGTTTCCCATAGAAGGCTAAGGGAGAAAGTCCAAGCTTATTCTATCACAACTACGGAGGTTAATGTTCCTAACGAAGTTGTGGTATGTACATTGATTGTTTAATCCAACCTAGAAAATACATTATATGATTCTGAATCATCACATTCATTCATATCTACCCAGTTTTAGAAAAAATTTATATATGTCCAATTTAATTTAATAATGGATTTATCAACAAAAATCCCTGGTTGATGTAAAAATGCAACAAGTTGTTCGATTAGTCCCCATCATTACACATAAAAGTTTTAGTTTCTAACCATATAATAATACCTATGGTTGTCTATGATATAATTATCGACATGATTTGTCTATCAATTTAAGGTGCGAATATCTATTACAAGAAGAAAGAAGTTACAATTTTTGAGAATGTTGTGTAATCCCTTAATTTTATAGCAGAACCCTCTCCATTTGATTCTAATATAGATCCACCACCAGTTTCTCTATTGAATTCAATTATTGGTGCAGAAGGGAATTAAATAATTTTGGGTGCAAATATAAATTTATAGATAAGGGATGTACCTATTGTGCAAGAATATGTTGATGAATTTCTATAGGATTTATGTGGACATCATGTAGAGTGTGAAATTTAGTTTTCCATTGACTTAATTTCTGGTTCAAGGCCCCTATCAAAGAACCCTTATAGAATGGACACAGTTGATTTAGTGGAACTAAAGAAACTACTAGAGGGATTGAGTAATAAAGAATTTATTTGACCTAGTGTTTCTCTATGGGGATCCCTATTCCTCTTTGTCAAGAAGAAATACAGATCCACAAGGTGGTGCATTGATTACAGGGAAATCAATGCTATTAAATTAATGAATAATAATTCTCTTCCACAAATTTATGATTTATTTGATCAACATCATGGATCCCACAATTTTTTATAGATTGATTTTGATATGTATATCATCAGTTTCTTGCTAGGAAGAAAGGCATTCAAGAAAAAAAATTCCAAATCAGTTATGGGATTTATGAGTTTACAGTAATGAATTTCGGAATAACTAATGAACCATCTATCTTAATGGATCTAATAAACAAGGATTTCAAGGAACATATTGATGAAATTTTAGTGGGGTTTATTGATGATATCCTTGTATACTCTGAAATCCCGAAAGATCATGAAAATAAATTGTGCACTATTTTGAATACACATAGAAGAAATAAATTATATTGGAAGTTTAGAATGTTTTTTTAACTCCAAGGTGTTTCCTTTCTGGGACATGTTTTCTCTAAGGATAGAATATCTATAAATCCTGTGAAGAAAAAGGATGTGGAAGAATGTCCTACTCCAACAAATGTAACTAAGTTATTTTGATTTATTATTTTACCATGTTATTATCATTATTTCATTCATAACTTAAACCGTTTAGCCAATGCAATGACCAAGATCACATTAATGGAGGTTCAGTTCGTATGAAAAAATGAATGTGAATAATTTTTTATATAATTGAAGAGGAGGTTAGTGAATGCTTCGATTCTAACCCAACAATTGAGGAACTATGGGTTTCTTATATATAGTGATACATCAGAGAAAGTACTTGGTTGTTTCCTCTTGCAGAATGATCGAGTGAATTCATGTGCATCTAGGTAGATAAAAATTCGTGAACAAAACTATTCAACTCATGATCTTGAGTTATCAGTGGTAATATTTTCTCTAAATATTTTTATACTTAACATCTATGGTGAAAAAATGTGAGATATTTACAAATCAAAAGAGTTTGAAATATATATTCTCATAGAAAGAACTCAACATGAGACAATAGAGATGGATTGAGCTACTCAAATACTATTATTTCACAACACACAACCACCTGTGGAAGGATAATATGGAAGAAGATGATTTGAGCAGAAAGGATAATAGAGATCTGAAAAAGATGAGAGTTGAAAGGGATCCTTTATTCATGGATATAGTAAAGATGGATATGGTAATTATGGAGGATGGTAATGCATCACTACGTTCAAATTGTTTCCAATCCTTATTTACTGGAAAGGTTAAAAAGTTCTCAAGGTGATGATGAGGAGTTTCAAAAGAAAATTAAAGCTATATAAGATGTGATGTTGATGGACTTCACATATTAAGGTGACATATTGAAATTTTTATAGAGGCTTTGTGTTCCTACTATTCCAGACCTAATAAGGGAACTATTGGATGATGTTCATAGCCTTAATTTCTATACACACCCTGGTATCACAATGCTATATAGAGATATAAAGGTACATTTTTGGTGGGAAAACATGAAGAGGGAAATTGTGAATTATGTGTTGAGATGTTTGGTTTTTCAATAGGTGAAGGATGAAAGACAACATCCTAAAGAACTCATGAAACTCCTTCCTATTCTGACATGGAAATGGAATGATATTATGATGGACTTTGTCATTGGGCTACCAAAGACTCTATAAATGAATGATGTGATATGGGTCATTGTCGACCATCTTACCAAATCAAAACATTTTTTTGCTTCAAGAGTAGATTTTACACAAGAACATTTATCAACATTATATATTAATGATGTTGAAAGACTCCATGGTGTACCCTTATTAATTTTTTTAGATCATGATCCCTGTTTTACATCACAATTCTGGAAATGTCTTTTGAAGGCCCTAGAAAATGATCTTCGTTTGAACACTGTCGACCACCCACAAAATGATGGACAATAAGAATGGACTATTCAAACATTGGAAGACATGTTGAGGAATTTTTCAATTGACATTCAAGGAATGTGGGTTAGTCTTTACCTCTCGTAGAATTTTTTTTATTACAATAGCTTCCATTCAAGTATTCAGATGGAACCATATGAAGTGTTGTATGGAACAATATGTCATATACCAACTTGTAGGGATTATCTTAGTGAATGAAATCTTGTAGGCCCATAAGTTGTTGGAGAAACAACATAAATGATGAAGATTATCCAAAACCATATTCAAATTTATCATAGTTGTAAAAATATATATGTTGATAAACGAAGGAATTATTTGGCATTTGAAGAAGGAGATCATGTTTTGTTAAAGGTATCTCCTGGGAAGTGTAATATATGATTCGATAAGAAGGGAAACTTATTTATGAGGAACATCAGAACTATAGAAATCCTAAATCGAATTAGAGTTGTATCTTATAGTTTTGAAATGCCTCAAATTCTCTCCAAAGTTCACAATATGTTCCACATATAAATGTTAAGAAAATACATTCCAGACCCAACACATTTGCTCATCTATGATGAAATAGAACTTGAGCCTGATCTGTCTTATTGAGAAGAGTCTATTATGATTATTGATACCATAGAACAAGTACTGAGAAATAGATAGACTCATTTTTAAAGGTTCTTTAGAGGATTCATAAGATGCAAGAGGCTACATGGATGCATGAGGAGTTTATGTTGAAGACATAATTGAAACTTTTAGGTTACCTTTTTTGAATTTTGATGAGGAAATTTTTTTAAGGAGGGGAGAATATAATGACACATTAATTTTATATGGAAACTAATTCCTTAAAAAAATTTCATAATCACATAAAATCTTAATACAATGAACTAGTAAGAGCTATTTGACATTGAAACATATGTTTGTCAGTTATGTGATGTGAATTTTTAAAATATCTCATACACAGTTGCGATTAGAATGTTTTTTGGAGTCCGATAAGAAAAACATAATTTTTGGTGAATAGTAACCTACCCTTATGAATAATAACATAACCTTATGAATTGTGATATAACCTAATGAATAGTAACCTTACCTTTGATAGTATATATAAATAATATTCAATTCATGTTACAATATACCTATGTTTTGGAATAACTAAAAAAATGTTTTAAATCTAATTTTTAGAATAAATTATGATTTTCATTAAATATTAAACTAATCATATATAGAAAGTTATTTCTCAAAAATGAACTTTATTTTTTGATTCTAAACATCAAAAATAGTTGCGGTGAATTTTTTCGATTTTTTTGAAATACATGAATTTTTTATGAATAGTGAAATACCATAATATACAAAATAAGCTAAATACACTAATTATAGAGTCATGAATGATGTTCTGCTGATGTAAGACCAATTGATTCGGATTCACATGATAAAATTACTATTAATGGTCATGGAATACTCACTATTCCTTGTCTTGTTAATAAATAATAAATTAATGAATATAAAATAAAAAACTCCCCTCTCCACTCCACTATAAAAACCCTTATCACTCTGTCTTATATTCACTCCTCTTAAGCCTTATGCCTTCTCCAAATTCTGTCTAAATATCTTTCAAACCTCCTCTCCCAAGTCTAGAATTCCTTGTTCTCATAAAAAGACCAAAACCTCTCCCATAAGGATGCTCTCAAGGATGTTTGGTTCAAGAGGTAAATTACTCTTTTCAATTCATTGCCATTCCTTTCTAGTATATATTTGTTTTCATTTTCTATTTTTACATCTCCTTATCCAAATGGTTGATGAATCTAGAACCTTACATATACTGGAATATTTTCATGATAGTGGAATATATTATCATCATATCTTCCTTTATCCTTCTTATATATAAGTAGCAAGAACACCCTATGAGATGTGTCAATTTACCACATTCACAGATGATGGGTTTTGACTTCTATTATCATTCCCAATTCGGCTCAATAAATCATTTTTATTATGGTTGAACCATATTATTATATATTTAATATTATGTATGAAATTTTCTATAGTTACTTTGTACAAATGGTATTAAGTTATAAGGAAAATTTAGTTTGTGGTACTCGGAACACAAAAATTAACTGAAATAGAAATCATTAAAGTTATATATTATAATTCATTCTCATGCCATGTAGCCATGTTATATAAAATACCACTAACACCTATGGATGATCATAAATAATATTATAATTCAATTCATGAGATTTATATCCATTCCACATGAACATCATTACATAAGTACAAGTTAAATTATTATTTGATCCAAAGGACTCTAATGCCTTCATTTTTATTGAATTTTTATAATCCACCTTTAAGGGGTCAGGAGAAACCCTTAAAAGTCCCATACACGTATATATTACATGGCCCATTGGTCATATAGGGATTCATTTCTCATAGGCTTCAATCATTATATACAACCCATACTAACTACATGGAACTGCTCCTCCCCTGTATATTCATCATGAAATCATATCTCCACCTTTACATGGATTTTCGGCTAGGCTTTCCCATTCATGCATAGGCTTGTCCCAATGGCAGGTGCCATACCCCCACATTCTTACAATCCATTTAGCTTATGCACGGGAGAATGATACTTTTTCCTCCTCCTTTTGAAGAATGTTCCTTGTAGGTTGTATAGTTTGAATCTACACTTAAGGTTTCCCAAAGGCCTTACTGACTCGAAAGTGAACCAATTATGAATATAAAGAAAACAAACATTGCAGAACGATGAAATTCAATATAATAAATTATCAAAAATGGAATAAATGAACTAATAAGAATTATGGTAAACTAAATAAATTTCTAATTGTTTCTAAAAAAAGTTATTAATAATTATAATTTCATATTCCAAGAGCTTACATTCAATATTGGAACATGTTCAGATTTATGATAAGCGGTTTTCCACCCAATCATCCATTTTCATTCGGGTTACATTTATTGTCTATTACCTCAATTAAAATCTTATGTAATATTATTTACTCCTGAAAAATTCTGTGTGTGGATTATATATATGTTTACCAACAAAAATCATCTATTATTTTTTGGATGGTTATACATTTTAAAAGGAACATTCGAAATTGTTTCTGAAATACAAGCCTCATACATGGAATCTCTATAATTCCTACCTATTTTCAAGGTAACTCTATAATATGATTTTGGAAACCATTATATTTTTAAAATATATAATTTTGTTATAAAATACAATCTTATATTACATCTAGTTTTATAAAAATATTTTTTCAAAAGAACTATTCTTTTCCAAGTAAAAGATTAGCAATCTCATGATTTACTCGATTATTTTATAAGAGTATCTTCATCTATTTCAACACACTTGTTCATTCTTATGTATTATTTGGAATAGTATTCCATTATATCTTCTACCACATTTAATATAAGGGTTTATTATTACTTTGAATTTGAATGTGCTATCTTAAATCCATTCCCCAATTTACTCTGAATGGTTAGTGATTATGCTTAATGTTTGGGGAAAGTTATATTCATTTCATATATTAATTAAAATATGAATGTTTATGTTGTTTATGTTTATCCCCATTCATATGAGAAATGAATTGGACCTAGTAAGTCTTAGGTGGGGTCCTCTATAGCCCCTCGTGCATTGGTAGGTCTCATGAGACAAACTATGGTCTTAGAACAAGGCCTTGACAAAATGATTATTTATGGTCTTGGCACGAGGCCTTGACAGTATTGTTATGTTGTCACACATTATTCATTTCCCTCAATATAAAAATAATATTAGTGGTTCATGTAGTTATTTTACTTCTAGAATACCCTGGATTATTTTATGTTATGGAATTATTTACTCAACTAATTTTATTCTATATTATTTTCATGTTTATTTTTAGATTAATGTGTTTTCAATTGTTCACCATGTCTAATGATTATTTTATCTTCCGCTATATTTTTTTTAGCTTTTATAATAATTTTACCTCACACCATAATTATGTATCATTTTTTCAAGAGAAAAATATGATTATTATGAATGATAAGAGGAAACAACCTAGGAGTTATGGATGTTGTCTAAGGAGTCTCTATGTTGTATTTCATTTCACATTGTAATGTCTAACTTATGTATGAATCTTGTTTCCAATAATACTAAACTACATGGTCCTTTGGGATTCATATTCCTCATTTCTATAAAAAAGGTAATAAAATATGGTACCAGATCTCCGAAACTGGGGTCAGGTTCTTATGATCCCAATGATATATAGTAACTATGTATTCACTCAACACAGTTTTTTTTATCTCTGGAATATTTCAATTTATTCTTCAATAGCACTATTTTCATATGGTGTTCTTGGAGGAGAGATGTTATGTGTAACACCTTTATTATTACAAAAAGTTTCAAAATATGATTTTCAAATTCTCTTTCAGGATCAATACAAATGGTTATTAATTTTTTTTAACATTTACACATTTGATGGAAATGATTTGAAATAAGAAAAGGCATAAGATTTATTTGTTAGAAAGAAGACCCATATAAATCCTGTGTAATCATCAATTAAAAAAATACATAGTATTTACTTCAAATAGATCTGGTTTCTATGGGACTATATAATCCCATGTGCAGTAGCAACAATGCATTAGAAGGTGAGACATTACTAATTGATATAAATCTTGACTTATGGTACATTCTATATTGACTAGGGTTATAGAGTTTTGAATAATCATATCTATGATTCAGTAGATCACTGACAAGTCCTTCTATATATAGTTTACATATGTTTTACGTGTAATATTTTCCTAGTATTATATACCATAACCAAGAATGGTCTTCCATTTCACTACATAAATGTAGTTATTGGATCCTAAGGTCTTCTATGTTCAGTGTATAAAACATTTCATGCTGATGGGTGGAAATAATGAAATCTTCCTTGTAATTGTGCACTAAGCATATAAATTTCGTAAAATTCACAAGGAATCCAACATCACATACTATTCTTATTCTTATAATGTATTTATTTATACCATTATCTAAAAAAACATTTGAAATTAATGCTTTTCCCAGAAGAACAATGATACCTATAACAACAATTTCTTCTTGAGCACGGTCTATGAAAGTTAATCTTCCACATTTCATCCAAATAATATTTTCAATGAATTTTCTAATACCAATCATGTTATATAAACATACACT
Source organism: Viscum album (assembly GCA_963277665.1). Classification (NCBI taxonomy): domain Eukaryota; kingdom Viridiplantae; phylum Streptophyta; class Magnoliopsida; order Santalales; family Viscaceae; genus Viscum; species Viscum album. The sequence continues at coordinate 1,839,404,652 of OY728132.1, read as the reverse complement.
GTCCATGAACCATGTATTTTTGTTTCCACATCTTTTATTTTCTTAAAAATAAAACAATTAGTTTTTCCGAATCCAAACATTCATGGATCCAGAAATGTTAGAAAGTAAAATATTTGGAATGGATATATGCTTATAAATGATAGATTTTTGAAATCCAAAGGATTGGATTTTATTAAACGAACATTTTTTCACCCAATTTCCGCAACTTTGATACATAGTGTATAATGGCGCACTTTTAAGAAAAAATAATTGTGATAAAAAAAAGTTTTTAATGAGAATAACCAATTCCAGAACTATTCCTTAGAGGATGGATTTGTGGATACATTTTATCAAGACCTTCCTTAGAAGAATTATTGTTTGAGAAAAGTTTATTTAAGTAAAATATCCAATTTTTTATTCTATTGATTTATTATTATCCTCTTACTTGTTAGTATTAGTATTTGGGGTTTTCATTATTACATTTTCATAAGAAATAACATTTTCATGATCCTTAGACAGTTTATCCTTTTCATAATCAACATCCTCCAAGATTTTTGAAATAGAAAAAATTTCATATTATTTTTCATCAAGATAATTAGAATGATCAAATACTTCTTTTGTTAAAATGGTGATTCATGATTTTTATTTTTCATGTTTCTTATAAACTTTACTACATTAATTTCCAAGTCACATGGAAACCCTAGAAAATTCTTAAAAATAATGTAATGTATGTAATGATAACAGAAGATTATTCATCAAAATAATTATTTCCATCATTATCAGGACAATTATCATTTAATGAAATATTGAATAAGGTTTTTGTAGTGTGTACCTTATCTATGAAACATTTATTTTCAATAGGTATTCTAGAAATAAGACCAATATTATTCAATACAGATTATTCATTATCCGATGATTCATCAGATGAGTCTCCACCACCTGAACTCCAATAGTAATTTACCTTCAACAAATTCATTATTTTAGTCTTTAATTAATATTAAGAATACTCTCATAATATGTACCTATCCAATAATTTATTTTAATTCTATTATAATTAGGTCTGATATGTCCTTCTTTCATTCATTCATAACATGTGACCTCATAATAATTCATATCATTCCCTTCCATTTTCCTATATCTGTATTAAATGTACTTGTTTCGAACAATATTTTTCATCCTTTGGAAAATATTGGACAACTCAATATTTGACAATTCAGATTCACTTGAGTCTGAGAGAATAACAACTTTACTAGACATTAATGACTTAGTAATTTTTTCTAGAGTCATGGATTTCATCCGATTCAAAGTAGGAGTAAAATAAACACATCAATTCTTCTTCTTTATATATTCACCATATCTCTATAATCTATTCTCATGGTGTAAGAGATTTATAATTAACAAATCAAGAGTAGCCAATTTAATTTTTCAGGACTCATCAATAGTTATTCTCTTTGATTCTCATTCACTTGTCATGATGTCAATAATATTTTTTACCCAAATATAATCATCTAATATATTTTATCCCATTGACCACATAATGTTTAATATCCTCATGAACCTCTGTTGACCACTAACTGTAGGTTATCTATATCGAAAAACTAAACCATGATACTTTACTCTGTGCATGGATATCCATGTTTCAATAACATTAGAAGTACCAAAATGTGTAACATCTAGTTTCTTCAATATTCTATTAGCAGCTTCACATGAAGATATCTATATATATATATATTCTTATTCATAGAACACAATAATGTACTCTGTACCTTATTTTTTTATTATTATTTCACTTAGTGGATTGTGAAATTTTTTAGTTCACCGTCAGATATCTTATAATCCCCAGTAAACATAAATAATTATCTACATGAATAATGATAAAAAATGTCTTCATTGTATAACTCTAGTATTCATAATCACATCCATCAATGTTTGGTGGTCATATATTATTTTGATTGTCTAACGATCTAATATTCATTCCTTCCATCTTTCAAAAAAAAATTCCTCCACTGTATATGTTAGTTTTGTACATATTTATAAACAAATATGTTATAAAATAAATAATCAAAAATTCAATTTGGTAAACAAAGTGAATGTAAACTGAGACGTGAAATCTATATACGATACGATATGTATGTATCAGTATCCTAGACACCTGGTCGGATACCAATTATATGATTAAAAATTTAATGTATATTCTCAATTACAAGGGTGGGTGAATTATATGTTTAAAAGCATTCATTATTAATCTTATGTAAATTTAGATTAATTTTTTTTAAAAAATAAGATTCCCAGAACACTATTTTGTATGGATACGGAGAAAAACCTTATGTTAAATAATCAAGTATAATGAAATAAGTACACATGTATATTTAAAAAAAATTCTACCTTATCAATTATGGAATCCTCAATCAATGTTACAAAAAATGAGAATTTATATGAAATACTTTCTTATTATTGTTAATTCTTGTTCAAATTAAAAGTACATAAAAAAATACATGTCATTTAACAAAACGAGTAGGGTATCCAAAACACCCTGGATAAAGGTCTATTGATTTATACTTTCAAAATATTCTATCTTACCCACCCCATGTTAATCCCTTAATCCATGAAAGATCTGTGTATGTCTTTCAATCACCGTAAGCCCTCGATCTGTATGGTGATTAACATGTTTTTGTTCCTTTCTCTTGGAAGCCCTCGACTAATTAGGTAATAGAAACATATTATTTTATTCATCTTGTAATACCACATTCATATATTGAAAAAATCAAAATTTCAAAAAAACAATCTTGTTGATGATTTATGTATGCGAAACGAGATTTTGACAACAAAAACTCTTCAAGGCTTTCCCATGAAGCAATTATGGTAGGGCTCTCACAGAGTATAAATTCTCTAAAAACATGACAGCACCAAAACCATTCCAATAATTGGGTATTTATTGGCGAGATATCCAATGGTCATATTTTTTCAAGAATTTCATAGGGACATATACATCTTGCACATACAACCATCATATAATAAATGATCAGATGGAATCGTTTATCATAAAAATATATCATGATAAATATTAATTATTTATAAATATATTTACTTTTTATTAATATAGTTACATTATGAATGTTATGAAATTGTTACATTAATGAAATATTTGAAAATTGAATTCTATAAACTAGAATCAGATTCAATTTTTCAAGTGAATTATAATATAAAGAAGTGAATCAGATTCAAAAAACTGAGAGAATCAGAATCTCGATCTTGGACAATTTAGTATTTCAAATGATAAGCTAGATTAAATTTTCATCATGATTCAGAAATTTGAAATATGACTCTGATTATATTTTTACATGATTTCGAATTTTGAAATAGAAAACAAGATTTGATATATTTAGAGAACCAGATTCATTAATTTAAAGGAATCAAAATCGAGATATAGAAAAATAGAATCACAATTCTTAATGAATTGAAATTGAGAATTATAGGGATTATTAGTTAAATTAGGTATATGATTTATTCTAATAACTATTTAAATATTGTTACACATAGATATTAAAAAATTAAAGTACATGTAAATAAATTTCCTTAAATATAGAAATAATTATTTAGAAAATAGATCTAAATATTTTTATATTTAAAAAAATTTATAATGAAAATATATTTGTGAATTCAATAACATAAAAAATTGGGAAATGTGATTATGAAACATTTTACACAATAGTTATTCAATATAGCCTTACATAAATTAGGTACCATGTTCTTTTGTTTTAATTTGGTGCTTGAGTTTCTATTTTAATCATTTAAATTATAAAATGATGAATTTGAATTAGTGTAATGACCTTAACCATGTAAACTATATGTGGTGTCATTGGGTAAATTTTTTTAGTTTCCTTATAAAAGAAATGTGATTATTTCCCTTAAGAATTCTCCTTATTAGTAACAACTAAAATAATAGGATTTGGAATGTGCTGACATGTATTTTTTTACCTAGTGATTGGGTTGATTCAAGTGTTTCGTAAGGGTATAACAATGATAGGTAGCTCTGTTAAAGCTAAAATTATTTACCAAATGTTTTCAGTTTCTAATGTTTGGTGCCATCCGAGTAATGATGTCCCTAGTAGGAATCTTATCTTACAAATGGAACCCTTATTTGGATGATTTATTATGGTATCCTTGATCATTTATATGGGTTTTAGAATTGGATAAAGCATAGTTCTAATAGGATGGACATGCTAATGGATTTGTTGGACATTTCATAGGTCTCATGACCCCTTCTTCTTCCTCTGTAAATTTAGGCTTGCTATATCGTTATACAGGTTTAAGGATATGTGTGGTTTTATGACTCTGGGTAAACTCTCTTACAGAAATCCCCTAATACATGGATACATATAAAAGATAACATATTAATAGTATCATGGTGATGTCTTGTTTCTTAATCCTCAGGGTAGAATGTGTTCATGAATGTGTTAACTATTGAGTATACATAAGAAAAAACAAACCGATTTGGTTCAGTAAAATAATAATTGGGCATTATGATATTGAATACTTTTAGGTCATATTTATTGTATAGTTACTTAGGTGTCATATGAAATTGGTTTTCCCCAATATTTTGTATTACTTTCAAATGATTCAGGTGATTTTAAATGCTGGTGAGTTTAGTTTTGGATTTCTTGACAAATAATTCAACATATATAAGAAGAAATCAAAGGAGTATCATATGTACTTTTATTATGAGATTGATATATTATTCATATGAGTGGATTTTCATTATCATCATTAAATGACTAGGAAAATATTGATGTATGAGTGTCATGTTAGTTTTGGGTAAATATGTTTCCTTCAAGGTAGAATGAGAACATCATAAGAGGTCCTATAGAAACATGTAGGACTTTCTTTAATTCCTTTGAGGATTCCATTTTGTAGTAAAGTCGGTTCTTGATCATAATAATGAATTTTAAATGGTTGGTTTTGTATGAATAGTTTGATAAACATCACTGCTCTTGATTGACTTTAGTGGTTTGGCATGATCGATCACAAGATGCCTTGGGTAGTGAATGATTATGATTGGGTTGTAATAGTGTGTCGGTAGGTGATGTTTTTATTCTTTTTGGGGAATTCAACCAGTTTTTATTCTCTAGATCATCATGAAAATCATAAAATATTCATAGTATAACCTTATTAATGAGATGAAAATGTCCCATATCTTAACATAATTCTAGATGCACTAAGAGAGAATTGTTCATATATTTTGATAATGTTTAAAATATGATGAGATGGTTAGTGATGTTTCTATGAGTTGAAAACCACAGGCATGGTTTTTACAATGCCTTGGATAGTCCTAAGTGGATCATGGGTTCTTGAGTTGGACCACATTGAATTAAATCTTGGAAAACAACCTCATTCTTTTCACATGTCCACCAAGTGATTGCTTCTTTGGGATCAGTCGAAGTTCATAAATGAATACTATGGATTGGACCAATTTATATCTTTTAACATAGGTTTTGGGATAATTATAGATATTGACTTAGAATTCTATTAGTTTTTTCGATATTACATAGTCATATTGATAGGATTTAAAGAAATGTTAAAATTTATAAATATTAATGTGGGATGGATATAGGTTTCACGTTTGTCCATGGTGAGGCATTAATGATTAAATGTTCAGATGATGATTAAGCAAGGAACATCACCTGAACATAGTTGTTGGCTTTATTGGATGTGGTTGTAAAAAAAATGTAAGACTCCTTATAGAAAGGCATTATAGTTAAATTTGTGATGCTCATTCTATCTATGGTGGGAATCCATGAGGAAGGTGAAAAAGATGGTTGTTTGACTATCATACTTTATATTTAATGTCTATGGTAGGTGAGGAAACATTTATGGTTACATCATTAGGTTGATTAGAGTGCAGTTTTTGCCTACCAGATCATTTTTTAGAAAGGTGAATCAATGTGGATAATGGTTTCAGTGGGTAGTCATCCATTAATTTTCTTTGAAAATCACATGAGAAGTGTTTTTAGAATTCATTGAGGCATTATTTGATAGATAATTCCAACAATGGAGATACAAAACGTCATAATTGGACCATTTTGTGATCAAATTCATGGTGAGGATAACTATCGATAATATGTTTGAAAAGACTATAATGTTAGTGTGTCTATAGCTGAAATAGATTTCCCATATTGGAGCCTAAAATAAAAATGGATGTAGCTATTATTTCATGAGGTGTTCCACTTGTTAGTAGGTGAAGAAATATCACCACTGACCAACTGAACTATTTTAGTAGCAACCCATTCCTATGTGGGAATGAAATGATTTCATGATGGTTATCATGACTAGTTTACAAAGGTCACTATTAGGTAATAATGTTTCTTGGGTAGTTTATAATAATTTAACCAAATTGGCCCAATTTTTTTGTTTTGGTAGACATTCATAGTTGATGAGATGGGACGACTATATTTCAATGAGATCATATGACTACTTGTGGTCCCTCATAGTATTATTTCATATAGGTATTCTCGTTTTACATCATGGTTCTACTAGTATCAAGGGGGATCTATATGGATAGTATGTTTCTCTAGTACATGTGGAATGAAAGCACAAACATGTATAAGATGAGACATGAGGGTGGAAGGCCAATTCACGTGCTTAGTGTCAAATGTAATTTTAAAATATTGTTTCACCACAATTTTAAGGTAAACTCGAAGTTCTGTTCCTTTAATGGGGGACTACTATAAGAACCAAATTTTGGAATCATGTATGGAATCACAAATTTTTTGTGTAATTTGATTTTATAGACCTAAAGTGGATCCCTAATGAGTTGGAGAATTTATAAAAGTTTCTTGAGGATTGTCTGAAGCCTGAAACCCATCCTTTATTGGGAAAGGGTTTGTCACATGGTTAGAGGAAGCCATGTTGTTAGGCCACATAGTTATTTCTAACCTAGAAGATGGTCAGTATTTTATGGTATATCTATCACGCATAGTTAGAACATATATTCAAGAACCAACGGACCTAACCGTGTGGTGTTCCCCATACTATAGGTTTCTATACTTGGGTGGAACATTTTTTGGAAGTCATTGTGGCCAAATCGTGTAGAGGGTAAAATTTTGGATTATTTTTATATTTTTTTCCTAAATGATATAATTGTCCCCCCCTTCACCGGAAATCCAATTTACAATGGGATGGACCTCTAGTTCTCAAATTTTGGAGATTTTATAGGGCTCAAACTAGGGATCAAGTGATATCCATCATTCGAGATCTGTTCACACAATTTTTCATCACATTGGATGCGCCCCAATAGTAATTGAGTCTTTTTGAGCCATTCGTCATCTCTCTTACTCTTGACCGAGTTATCGATGTGTAAGAATTTTTAATATTTTATTTCTTATACTCTCTTCCAATCCAAATTTGATTATAATACGGGATGAGGGTAAACATGCAAGCCTAAGGTGGGTGGTCTATTAATCATCCATCATGGTTTTTTATTTTGGAATTGAAGTGGGTGTCCTATGATTTTATCGGGTTCAATTTATTAAATTTATATTCTTTTCATATAGTCAATATAACTATACAGTTATGATCTTTTCATAAAAGTGACTGGTTGGTTGGGGTTACACATAGATCTCCTAGCACCCCATGTAGGGTGATATAACATAATTGAGTGTTTCGTTGTGTTTATACACTTCTAAGCCATTGTGTAGTTGTTCTCAAGCTTGAACACACTAAATGTAAGACTCCTTATATTTATTTCCTTTTTAATTATGAAATTGTAAATACCTTGTTCCTTGTCACTTCCACATGATTAGCCTATGGTATGTGAGAAAATGTAATTAATTCATTCAAATTATTTTAAGTAAATCATACTTAAGTATATGAATTGGCCTTATTTAATGTAAAAAATGTTTGCTTTCACATCTACAGGACCCCTTTAAATTATAAAGGATTGCAACTGGGGGAACCATATTAATTGAACTAGAATTACATGGTCTGAATCAAAATATTGCATACACCTTTTCCATTTCATACTAATGAAAGGAACGTCTTAAACAAATGTATTTGTTTAATATCGTGGTAATTATATCACCAAATTAATTATAATGAATAAAATGTATTGGTCCCCTTTTATGATTGTGGATGATGAAATCATTATAGTGAGGCTTTACTAGTGTTATATCATGGATTACTAAGGGAATGACATGGGTACTCGATGATGTCATTCCAATTAAAGGATTTAAGTTGCGTTTGGGGAGACCTACCTAAGAACCTATTACATATATACCTTTGGTTTCCAGGTATAAAACTACAGGATCACTTCATTATTATTAATAAATTCCTTAGATACAATCCTTGGATCCATCATGATATAAGGTTCCTTAGTAACATCCCTATGATTGTGAACTTATTTTCTCATATTTTACCTTAAATGAATTCCTTGGAGTCGGTCCAAATTTTTATTACTAGAATCCATGGATCATTCTAGTTGAATTACACACTTTCAACATAGCTAGAATCATTTACAAATGAGTTTCCTTCACATGAGTTCTAGGTTACCTTGTTGAATACCATGGAACCACATCGTATTAATTATCAATTATGGTTTCTGTGTTATATATCGGATCGTTCACTATTTATACAAATCATGAGGTGATGCTAGTGGTCAATATGCCTTATGTGACATATTAATATAAATTAGTAGTTTCTTAGTTAATGAATTGGTTACATGTTCAAACCCTAGCAAAGGGAAGAATTAGGTACCGGTAAATTATATAAATTATACTTCTTTACAATATATATTAATATCTAACAAATATTACATTTTCATTAAATGGGATGGTTATTATTGAAACCATTGGCAGTAGACAATTGAGATTTGTCCCACACCCTATCTAGGTGTCATTTGGTATATGGGGAATATTACATGTATGTAGGTGTTGATAAAGGTGAGTATAATTCTTTATACACATGATTGGTTTTCGTGCAGGGATAAAGCTAGTAGTAGATGACCAAGCTATAAATCATGATGAATGGGATAGTTTATGTATTTAGTTTTTTATATTGGGTTTTCTATGTATTCCTTCTAATTTTTATCCTAGTTTTCCAGTTTTTTATTGTCATGAAAAATTTCATCAATAATTATTTTTTGTTATTTTAGCCATTTCTGTTATTATTGATTTGCATATTTACATTGTACATTCTAATTAATTAATTATTACACTATTTATCCTGTTTATTATTATTTAAAAAGATATAATATTTTTATGAGTTTATAGTCTACCCATGGGAACACCCAATGACATCAATGATAGTCAGTAGCCTCTACGGTTAAGGGAGATGAACATGAGGCCATGTGGCCCACCAGGATCTGTGAAACAATTAAGTAGAAATAGGGCTTGGGATTTCATTGATTAAGATCAATCCCTAATATATTAAATGAAATATCATTAGACTAAAACATTACATAATTCATTAGTGCCCTATTTAATTTCAGGTGCACTCGCCACTTTCATATCATTCTCACACTTAAGTCTTCCACATAGATCATAAAGATTTGGTGTCATTTATAATTAAATTAAATTATTTAAAAAAATTTATAGATTAAATAAATGTAATTCCATAATAAAATAAGTATATTTTTATACTAGTGAACTCCCTTTATAGGAAATTGATATGGGAATTCCCTGCATGATTTTTAGGCATGGAAAAATGAAGATAAAATTTCATCCACATAATTTTGGAATAGAAAAGGACATTAAAGGGATTTATGAGAGTGAAAGTGGTATCTCATCATTTATACATAAAATTAAAAATAGGGTTGATATGTACGAACACATACCATCATTATTAAATGGATATAAATGGAATATAAAAAGGGAGATGCAAGAATAAAGTGGAGAAACAGTGGATCCCATACCTTGAGAGGGTGATTACAATTTCATGGGAGGAGATTTAATAATGATTGAGGGAAAATTAGAATGAATCCATATTTGGGAGTTCATATCATGTTGGGTAAAAACTGTTATTAGTTACGTTAAATGAGAGATTAGTTGGGATTACCTAGTAAATGAGTGGGTAATTCTTTATCATTTCCCAAATACAGGTTTTGGAATTTATATAATTAAATAAAAAAACACAAATAATACCATAGTTTTTAAATTTATTTCTACTAAAGGAGGTTATTTTTCATTATAAATAAGGCACTAGGATTAAATAATAATAATAAGTCTCTTTTTGAAGTTGATGTGAGTAATTTTTTTATTAAATGATTTTAAAACAATAAAAATATTATAGGTTTGTAGGATTCATATATGATATATAAAATTAATAATATAAACGTAATATTACATTATTTAAAAGGGGATACATATATTAGGTCTTGGATACCTATTATAGTATTTATTAAATAATTTTTGGGCCATTATGATATCATAATATAGAATGCATATTTATACAATATTTAATTTTTACCTGAAAATTAAATACACTCAAAATTTTATGAAAAATTACTTTTTGGGTAATTTTATTACATTATTTGAATAAATAATAATTATTTTTCCAATTATTTTTCTAAATATGTGAATTTTCACTTTAAAAATATTTATCAACATTTAGTGTGAAACACTAGGTTTTCCAGAAAAAAGTTTTCTAAACCCTTATAAATATAACATATAACTTCATAATAATTTTATTATCATTTCATTTTAATAATTTTTTTAATAATAATATTTTAATAAAATATTATCTATCTAAAAATTATATTCATTAATGGAATTTGAATATTACAGAAAATTTTATTTTTAATTTTATTATACAAAAAACCGAAATCATTTATAATGTTAATAAAATTAAAACTAAAATATATTCATTATTCCATACAATATATATATATATATATATTAATATTGTTATTTTATTAATACATATCACATTAATACACCATAATATTTCAAAAGAGTTAAGAGTGGGATGGTAAGACATTCATGGGGTGATTCCATGTACATGGTTATGGACATAATCTTCCTGTTCTCAGACTTCTCCCATAATCAGTTTCACACATTCTAATGTTGATTGATAGAATTTTTTTTTGTTAAATCAAAAACCTAGTTATCATATCTCCCTTGGATGATCCAATAATTTGGCTTAATAGGATATGGTCCAATGAGAAGAGGCCCTAATTCCTTTTAACGTGTGAATTGGAATTGTTAAATTATTTTATTTATAACAATAAGATGATAAATTTTCAATGAGTAAATTATCAATTTAAATGTTTATTAATAGTATTTGTAATATTATAGGATATAGAAAATCGAAAATTTTTATATTTTTTTATAACCATGAAAAATAATATCTAATTTAATTCTACCCAAAAATGATTTTCATTTATAATTCCTCAGGTTATTTGATCATCTCACCTTTTGAAATTGCGCACACAAAACATCTATTACCCAAATTAATACATCTGTGGATAATTATTCTTAATCACATCCTATGGTTTCCTTATAAATTCATCAAACTTGGGGTTTATCCATATAACATTGACCACGTTCATGGTCTTATTATTTACAAATTTTCCTCTTCGATCTATGATCTTCCCTGGATACCCCCCTATGAGATATTATTCTCCAATGATACCACCTCTAGATTTAGTACATGTTAGGGGTTTGGTATGTACATACCAAATTGGGATATATGGGACACACCATTTATATTATATTGGTTATTTTGGATTTTAAGTCGATAAGACACTATACCAATGTGACGAGGGATCTCAAATAGACCTATGTATCTTGGACAAAGATTTACCTTATTCCAAAATATCATGAGTTTCTTCCATGGAGATATGAAGACAATACCTTTCCTCAAACCTCAAACTGCAGGCCACGTCAATGATTAAGAGAAAATAATTATTTCTTCTTTGAGATTCCTTGATATACTACTAATTTTTTTTGACCTTTTCCAACATTTCTATAACCATTTGTTTATAATATAGATTTTCTTCCCCAAATCCATAAAAATATGTAGTGGTTCTATACCTCTTCCCATAAATTACTTCATAGTGATCTATATATATTCATGACTAGAAACTATTATTATATGGGAAGTTTACTAGAGGAATATGTTAATCAAATTATCCTTTGATGTCAACTTATAATGGTCTTAACTCGACCTCTAGTGTCTAGAAAATCCACACATGTTGTTGATCATTTTAAGGTTGATAAGATGTGAAAAATTTAAACTCAGTATTTAGAGCTTACCGGGGACTCTTCCTGAACATGGATGTAAATCATTCGTCTTGATTAGATGAAATCTATATAAGTGTTTCATATATCCTATCCACATTTTTATTGAATATCCTTTAAAGTTGATCAAGTGAGAAATCCTATGATTTTTCAATGACGTGAGTAGTCATTGTTAAATGATCCACCGCAACCCGTATTGTATTTTTTTTTCATTTTTATGTGTTTATAAGACTAGTGAACAAGTTCATATTAATTTTTCCCATTTCTATGTATTTTAGTTTGGAAATTACATCATACCTTAGTATTTTTTATTTTCCACCTTCTGTTTTGGATATGCATGAAATCTTGATGTATATTCACTGATCATCATCTTCATATTTTCCAAACAATTGTGCTCTAAGACATCATGATACAAATTTTTTCCTACTAGATGGATGATGAAGTTAAAACTATGTGAATCATCTTATAACTCCGTTTTCAACTCAGTATTTTATGGTACACATGGTCTTAAAAAATATCAAAACTACTTCTTTATTAACATTCAACTCTATGTATTTCCATTTTTTGATAGACTTTGTTTTTTTATAAATTTTTACATCATCTCATTGGGATTCCATTATCGTATTCATAAGGGATAATTATGAAATCATTCATGGAAGTATTGATCACGTTCTTTATTTTATGATTCACATGTACATCAAGATTTTCTCTAAGAATATAAGATCTTTATCAATTCACATCAATGATGATATTGTTGGATCATTTCAATATAAACTGTATGCCACATTATTTTCTTCGACATGATAGAATTCTATTGAGAAATCATTGTCCATGATCAAGTTTAGCCATCGTTATTAGGGTGTACTCTCTTCTTTCTATATGAATACAAGAATGAGGCTCCATTAAGATATATATAGTTTCCACTTCTCTAGAAAAAGATAATTCTATCTTATTTTAATATTCATGTTCACTAAAACCAACTCTAGATCATGTGTTATGTTGTAATATTTATAAAAAATCAATTACCGTTATGTTTATGTTATAGCATTTTCATATTTCATTGAGACATACTCCAATACCTTCTTAGAATCATTGATGTACACTAAGAAACTTTCTACACATGTGGGTAGTGTATGTTCAAGTGGAGTGATAAGACTCTTTTTAAACTAATTAAATATCTATTAACATTACATTTTCTAAAAAACATAATTTTTTTCAGAATTATCTTCATTAGAGTGCTTGAAATTCAGGAGAAATTAATGACAAATTTGCGAGAGTACCATAGAAATCCATTAAAACTATGGATTTTTAATAATATTTTGGCCTCTTCAATCCTTAAATCTCTTATCTTTTTTAAGGGTCTATATATATCAGACTATTTCTGATAATATACTTGATCAATTAGACATATGTCACCCTGAACTCTCATTTTTTTACTCTTCATAAATCTTTTTCATTACTATGATTTTTATCCCATTTACGATATTATCATAATTAACCTCCATGAATTTATAGTTTATCTGAATATATTTTATAAATACAACCAATAACATGTCATGATAACGTGTAAATACTCTATTCATTATGTTCATTTTGATTTTTGGATCATTTTTGAGTCCAAATGGAATTAATAGGAACTCGTAATGTTAATTCATTTTATGGAGAGATGGATTGGGAATATCCTCATTATTCACCCTTAAATTATAGTATCCCAAATGATGTACCAACATGGAGAACTATTGTTATCCAATAAAGCTGATAAAATAAGACATCAATCCTTGTAATATTATACTGGTCCTTTGTCATGATCTAGTTGAGTTCATGATAATCAATCAAAAGATGGATTATTCCATCAATCTTCATGAAGAAATGAACAGGTTCACCCTAATGTGAAGAACATGGGTTTATAAAACCATTATGCAGATTCATCTATAATAATATCATTAGATCATCATGTGTAAGAAAGTCCATTCTATATAGAGTCTAGTATATTTTAAATACCCTTGGAATAAGATCGATTTGAAATACATCCTCTCGGCTAGAAGGGGGACCATAAAATTATACTGGAAACACATGAGCATATCCCATTATGAATGGCACCTATTCAAGGTTGATTACATTAATAAGATAATTCATTTGGGAATCATATTTGTCAAATTACAGTGATAATATCCATGCAGGATATGTTTGTTCTAAATAAGATTCATCACCCTCCTTGCACTTGTATGGAATTAGGGTATGATTCATGATATAGTGATTGATTTTCTTCTCAAGGAAATTGGCATTATATATATATAGGAAAATTCAGTCCAATAGCATAATTGAATCAAATTATGTTAAGGAGAGAAAAAATGTTTTATTCAATTTTTGGACTATAAATTTTCATATGTGATGAGTTATATACTAGGGATTAACTAATTTTATTATTCACTATTTTTATTGACAACTCTACTTCTATCATTTATTGTGGGGTGATAATACTTCTACCTAAACTTCTGTGACATAAAGGAATTCATAGAACCCATATAAAAAAGTGAATTCACTATTTATGGAGGAATAACTCATCTATCTATCACCACATCATTTTGGGGGTCCAACTGAATGGTTATGATGGAATAATATTACCCATTATTCCTTGTAGGCTGTTGGTTTTGTCTGAAAAACATTTGTTAATAAAATTGGATTGAAAAGTGTAATGGTCAATTGAAGTTGAAATAATTAATATTGTGTTGAGAGTTTATAGGGTTACTCTTTTCCTCAATTAAATTTTTTATATTCTCTCAACATAATTTTATAGCTATGTTTCATTAATTCTTGTAGGACAAAACATTCCTCCAATCCATTTCCAATTTATGAGGTTCTTCATTATAATATTTTGAAAAATGGGATGTTGAAATTATTAACGCCATTATATTACTCTTTCAGACTGCCCAAATTAAACTCCAGTTTCAACATCTTATCCTTGTATGAAAGATTATATTCTATAATATCCAATTCTACATTAAGGTCACATTAGACAATTTATACATAGCTACAACTATCTAAGATCACCAAGGCTTTTCTTAGACTACATTTTATCAAAATGTAGAATTATTAAACCTATTATATGCGGATAACAACAAATATGGTGCTGTATAGTAAATGTATTATAAAAGTTTCCTTGCACACAATAGTAGATTTTTTCCTTTTTCATGATGTCAAGGAAATACATCTCTATTTTAATTCATATATCTGGATGAAAGTATTAATCATAAACCATTACCATAATTCCTTCAACACCATCGCTTCTATATTATTCGTAGTCATCGTTTCCTTGATTAATGTCCACCACAGATCAAATTCTTCTTCCATTTGGTAATGAACAGGTAAATCATTTTCATTATCTAGAACATTGATGCACAAAGATTATATTTCCAATGAATATGATCAATTTTTCTGTGATTCAGGAATCAGGTGATCCATTTATAAATAGAGTCCATTATCAAATATTGTTCTTAGTTTTATATTTTTATTTTGTAGGAGGGTTTGGTAACACCTATTGATCTAGGTTTTTATTTAAAACATAAGTTACCTTAGGGTGTATCATCATAATTATCTCTATTCATACTCCCAATTATTTATGCATCTTATTTGGGTAGTCATTACATTACCCTTTACATTAGTTATTTACCTGATTCCTCCTTTATTTCATCGTTTTCTTGAATAAAATGAAAATTACGGATGTTTATTGTTAGACTAATAACCCCATATACTAGAATACATTTCAATTTATGTGATAAATAATAAATGAAATTTATTAATTAAATTATGTATTTCTATGAATCAATCAATGTTATCAATTAATTATTTCAAAATACATACTCTAGTTGATGTTTTTATTCTTTTAATGATGATTTTTAAGGATATTGTGAATTTAATAAATCATATAACATGGGAGTGTAAAAAATGGTGTGTAGAATGTCATGTTTTTATGCATCAGTTATCAGTTGAGTCTAATTTAACGTAGTGTTTTCCTATTTTTTGACTATATAAATCTGTTCCAGGGCGACATTCAATTTTTGTATCTAAACGAATTATTATTTTCTTGATAAATAACTTCTTATATAATTTTCCAAATTTTGTTTATGATTTATTTTACATTGTTTTATTCTTATTTCTATAACATATTTTTTCAAATCATAATCTAAAAAAGAACTAAAACATTCCGTTAATACCAACTATGAAAATAATTCTATTTATTATACATTTCTTCATGATGTATTACATAATTTTATACGTAATAAAACCTAGATGATTGATATGTATAGTGTCTTGGGGAATTTTATACATTACAAAAAAACATAAAACATGGAATGCGTCATCTTTATTGAAAACATTTCTAGCATGCTCATATTATAAATTCAAATTTAAAACGACATGGGATGACAAAGTGATATTCATAAGAAAGGTGTAATATATAAATCCCAGTAAGGGAACAATAATGGAATAACATGAAAATGATAATACACGTTTCACAATTGGAATATCATTTGGGGTATAAAATGATTGAGAATAACAAAAAGAACAAAGAGGTATGATATAACATGATAATCAAAAAGTAAACATGGGTACTGTGGAATCAACATATAACATTGCATCAAACAAATAGTTCAAAGACCAATGAAAAATAATAATGATGGAAAAAGTACCGTGGTTTATTATTTTTACTTTATAATAAATTTAATGATATATAATGAGACAATAACATTACCTGTTGCATTAGAGTGCCATATAATTTTGTGTGCATCTGTCACATTAATTTCATTCTCATGATTAAGTGTGTTATATAGATAATAAGAAATGCAATAGCATATAATCACATTTTATTCCATGACATATGAGTCTATAATACAAAAAAAATAATTCCTTAATTAGAGAAGTATAATTTAAAAATAGTTAACCCACTTAATCAGAATTTGGTATGGGAATTAACAACACATTTTATTGGAATGAAATAATCATGGAGATATTTGTTCATGAAAATGAGGGTGTATCAATGTTCATGGAAGCAGTTAATGTGAGTAAAATTAGTTTCTCATAATATAAACATAAAATGTAATGTATGGGGATATGGAATTACATATCCTAACCTTATAAAATAAAAATTAATGAAATTATAAAATAGATGTTCTTGAATAAAATTTGAATGATTGGATCCCTTATCTAGAGAGGGTGATTAAAAATTATTACAGGAAGATTCTAGAGAGCGTGGGAGAATATTGGGAGGAATCATGATTGGGGAGGGTTGAATGAGGACATATTATATAGTTTTTGAGTTAATAACACATAGATTTTTGAAATTTTTATAATGGAAATGAGTGGGGATGTATTTATCATTTCTCCAACACTATAATTGTGCTCTATACAACATAAAAAAAAATAAAAACCTTACCATGATTTTTCCCAAATTTTATTACCAAGAGGGGTGGGTTTCATTATTTTATTATACTAATGGACAATAGTTGTAAAATAATAACACGACTAATGTGTAATCAAGTAATGTCTATAAATAAATGTTTTAAAAAAATAAAATATATTATAGGATTTGGATGAATCAAAAAGAAAATTTAAAATTAATTAAATAAACATAATATTACCTAATTTTAAAGGTTAAATATATATTTTGTCCTAGATCAGAATTATAGTGTTTGTTACATAATTTTGGATCATTATTATCTTCTTAATACACACAGTAAATTTATACCATATGTAATTATTATCTAAAAATTAGGTTACACTAGAAAATTAGGAAAAACTCACGGTTGTATAATTTTTATGTTATGATTCTAAAAAAATATTTATTTTTACCAAATAATTTTTTAAACGTTTTAATTTAAAATTTTTAAATAACAATCAACAATTATTGAGAAACAGTGTGTTTTTCTGAAAATAATTGTTTTCTAACCCATATAAAAATTACCTTTGAATTCATGAAAATTATATTAAAATTATATGTAGTTTAAATTAATTGATAATAATATTTTAAAAATTATTATATCTTCAAAAATTAATTTACTCCTAAATTCTTTAAATTAACTTGAATATAACCCAACAATATAATTTTTTTTTAATATATCAAAATAATAAATCATTTATAAAGGGATAACAATGAAAATTATAATATATTCATTATTCTATACAATATAAATTTTCATATTATTTGTGTCTTGAAATATATCCTTTTAATAAAAAAAAAGTTATCTGTGAATATGGAGTATATTTAAGATTTTATTGGGTAGTTCGACTACATGGTTTGGTCTATGATCATGATAACCTTAGAAATCTCCCTTAAATAGTTTCTATCTTTCCCAATTTCATAGATCTCATCTTGGGAATGGTCATTAGAAAATCCCACTAATGCTATCTACTATGGAAGCTACAATAAATGGACTTCATAGGCTATAATCCTATTGGAAGAGGACATCATTTTGTTTCAAATGATAATTGGTTTTGTTAAAATCATCTATTTATTCAAAACATATTATTCATGTAAACAAAAATATTATCAACAATAACATTTTTAGAAGATTTTATACCTGATTTGATATAATACAACCAAATACAATAATTTTTTTCTAAAACATTAAAACAAAATTTGAAATTTAGTTTGACCACAAAGGGAATTAAATTTATAACAGTTATAGTTGTTAAAAATTCTATCATAGAACTTGACATATAATAATCGTTATGTTAACTATACCTTGTTCATAATATCAAGGTTTATTTCTCATAAAATTATTTTAAATCATACATGTTATATATTAAAATGGTCCAAAATTATCAACTCAGTGTATCTATTTTGTATACATTCCATACATAATAATTATTTTCCTAATTAAATAAGGAATTAAATTTATAAATATTTGGTTTATTATAATATTTATCAAAAAAGTAATTAATATTATTACGGTCGTGTTATATCTTCTTTTTGTTTTGAATAAAATTTACATTATTTTTATATTTTTTATAATTTTACAATCACATGGATTATGATCATTTATATTCATTTTAAATATCATAGTATTTCTTCCCTATATTTCACTTAGCTCTATGAATTTACTCATGACTATTTAGTTTTTATTTGATGGCTATTAATTTTTTATAGAATTTGATAGTAACCATTTACCCATCTTATGATCACTTATAATCATTGATCCTTGCGGGTTATGATTAACCCAACATAGTGTTTGAGCTCACTCATTTCTTATGTTTCTATTTACCCATGCTCTGAATGAATTTAATACATATGATGTTTCATAAAATTTTATTTATTGGATGATTTATGAGATATTTTAAAGACGTTTTATATAATATGAAGTTTCTTATATAGTGAAAAAATGTTTGATTGTTGAACAAGATATGTTTTTTTGTTCTTGTTTTACCCATTTCATTAAAAATATAAACCTAAAAGTTCATTATAATGTATTTTAATACATAATTTTCATTAAGTAATGTAATTAAAAATTCACACTCATGGGGTGTCATAGTAAACCACATTCACATCCCACATAAAGAAAGATAAATAGTTATACACATCAATCAATGTATCATTTTATAATAACACACCAAAAAATCAATATGTATGTTGATTTCATTTATGATATCATGGAGCCAATTATTCCCCCACTCACTAATATTTCTTCGAATAAAATTACACTAATTTTAATCATAAGATAAACTAATTATTTAATTTAAAATTTCACAAGCAATCTTAGGATAACAATTTCTATTTTACATATATTTGTTAATCTATTTTTTAATTCATCACATTTTTCACAATTTATTTTTAAATAAATATTGTTCATTATGTTTTATATATAAATAATACTAATTATTCCATAAGAAGTATTTTTATTTTAAAATGGTAATTCAATAACTTCCCATAAAATAGATTCCAAATTACGAGCTGACATCATTTTTTTCCAGAGTGGGGTGTTAATGTTAGGATATATTTTTTCAAATATAATATTTGTATGTTAAATTTAATTATTAATCTTTGAGATTTTTAAATAAATATTATTTTATTTGAAAACAATCATTTTAAAAACCCAGAAGAATATATTCATCCTTTATAAATCCTCTCATTATATGCAATTTGTCAATAGAGTTTGAGGAATTCACTTGAGAATGGGGAATTGAACGAAATGTTTCATTTATTTGATACTATCATTACTTAATGATAAAATATGATATTTACAAACCTATTATTATTATTTTACTACCTAATAAATGATTCATGAAATCTAATTTATATATGACGTTATATAAATATTAGTGATGATATTATAATTAAATTTATTAATATATGATGAATGGATTTTGATAAAACATAGGTATATATTTGATACATAAAAATGTTACCCTATATTTCGATGACATAAAAGTGATGTTTATTATAGAAGGTATATATATATTAACTCTAATATCATTTTTTTATAAAGGTTTATATATTATTGGAAAATTAGTTATAATGTAGTAATATATTAAATGGAATATTTGAATTTATTTTCAATAATTTTACTATTTTTTAGAATTGTGCAGGGTCAAATTAGAAATAGCGTAAAACTTTAATGTATTTGAAAAATAATATTCTAAGAAGATAGAAAAAAATATTTATTTTAAATAAAAATAAAAATTTATTGATTAGATAATTTTTTATAATTTCAATTTTATCATTAAATTTAATTGGATTTGATTTTGATTGATAAAATTAACATTATGTATTTGATAGCTATTTTCTGGCATAAAGTGTCAATGAAATTTTATAACAATATCAATTAATTTAATCTCTATAAATCAGTCAGATGTAGGGTTAGAGTTCATATAGTGATCAATATTATTATAATTGAATTGTAGAATGATTTTCATGTTAAAATATCAAAATAGGGTACCATGGAATAAATATATGAAGAAGAAAACATAGGGACAATCACTTTCATTGTTTAGATATTAGTATACCAGGAAATATCTACATGGGGATATGAATGCCTAGTTTAACCAGAGATGCTTGATCTCTAAAACTGTTTGAAATCATGTATGAACACACAACCATATACTGTTATGGCTTATATATATCCCTGAAAAATCAACTACACCAACCAATTTAATATCATATGATAGAGACATAATTCAGAAATAAAAAATTAGAGTGGAGATGTTTTGTGGTTCATGGTATATGTGTGGTTTTAAATAGTATCTTTATATTGGAAAAAACTAAAGGGGAACATGGGTGTATATTGGATGTTGTATTTCTAAAAAAGAACTTCTACTAGACTCATATTAAAATACCAAATCTAAAGGAATCATATTTATGTCGTTTTGGATATTCAATATGGTGGATATATACTATTAAAAGATAAATAATATTCAGTTTTTTATTAAATAATTATTCTATGATATTAATAAATTAAATTATTACATTGAGAAATCATTTAATTATAGGTATTCGATAAGTTTGAGGAACTGATGAACTAAATGGAGATGTTAATTAATTTCATAGAAATCATGTAAAATTTTATTATTAGAAGATAAAAATATTTCATAATGAAATATATTGAATAATTGAAATTAATAATGTAGTTAGATGTTTTTTGGAAAATAAATCTGGTTATTGGTTTAATTATAATGATGAATTATTTATTCATAGATGAATATTAATTTACTTATTTTTATGGTTTCAAGATTGTACTCCACTAATACATTTTCAGTGGTAATAAAGGAAATAAATCAGTAATTTTTTTATTTGTTTTCCTTGATATTATTTTTACAACATTACAGGTTTAAAAAAAATAAATTTAGAATAATTTAATATTAAAATTATAGAATTAATTTATATTAAGTGGAATAAATAAAATTTAAATAAAACTAATATTTATAAAATATAGAAATATAAAATTTTAATAACAAGTTATTTTGAAAAATGAATACAAAATGTGATAGATGTGTGTAAAAAAATTATATAAATTGTAATTTCAAAGAAAAATAGTTATTTATAACTTGTTTATTAAGATTTCTACTAATTATATTTAAATTAATCTAGATATAAATATATTACTTAATTTTATTAAATAAAGTCAATGTGTTTAATGATGGAGGATTATATGTCATAAATTTTAAAATCTAATAAACCAAAAGAACAAATTCCAAAAAATATTGTGAATAATAGTGAATAGAGATAAATATAGTAAACGTTAGGAAACTTCATTATCTTGGAAATAGATTTATAATGATTAAATTGAGATAACTTGTAGATATTACATGTAATTTTATTATAATCATCATTAAAAAAAGTGACATACTTAAGAAAAAATTGATATTGATATTTTAAATTGAATTTTTGCAGTGGATGTGAAAAATAACATTGATACTGATATTTTTAATAATTTAATGTCATATATAATTAATTCACAAACAATGATTTACCTATTACTACAATATTCATAGATTCAACAAGTTAAGAATATGGATAATTGATTAATGATGATGGTGTGGATTAGAGAAATGGAATGTGATGTCTAATGTAATAGATTGATGGGATCTAGAAATTGTAGGAAGTTATATCATTATCTACTCTCCTACTTCCCATATATAGTATTTCTGAGATTCATGAAGGTTGAATTAGACAAAAATCCACTATGATTTTTTAAATATTTATTTTCCAACTTGAGTTAGACATTTCATAATAAAATATTTACTTATCACCCATATATTTTTGTAGTGAAATTATATATTTTATATATTCAATTATTATCAGTCACAAATTTTCCTCTATAAATGAATATTGAAAAACTGATCATGAAACTGATGATGATTGTCTGGATTGATTGCACTTATTATCTCCCATATCTTTTGGATTTATGCAGAAAACAATACAAACTACTAAATTTTATTATCATAGTCATAGGTTTGATGATGGCTATAGATATGACAATTGTATGGAGGGTGTTTTATAGGGATGTGTATTCCTGTATAATATATATCATGTGACTGATGTAGGTATATATCTTTCATGTACATCAAAATGGTTGGTCTAGAGGAATTATCATGTAAGAAATCTAAATAATTTAGGGAGGTAACCGTTGGATATATTATCATGACTGATATTTCTCATCTATAAGATGGATACCAGTTAGAGATATGAGATGTAGTATTTTTTATAAATGGGTACAGTTTTTTTTTCATTTAACATTTTTATATAGTGATTTATGAGTTTATATTATTTATATATATGAATAAAATACAATTTAGTGAGTGTAAATATGGTCATTTTTGGGTATCTTAAAAATAATGATCATAATAATGATAATGATTAATAATAATGTTTTATGTTACTTTTTTGTCAACAATTATTTATAATTGACGCGGACTCGTGGAATTTGGTTATGGGATCGACTCAATATATTATATTACCATACTATGTATTAATGATAACACATATATGTCCCCTAACATATTGTTCTATCTTGTGTCTATGAAGATTAATAAAAGATGAAAATGGATGTTCTTCTATATTAACGATAGGTATTGTACTTGTTTCCATATAAAATAGAGCATGTATTAAAATTACCACTCTCATGGTTTATGTGATATTTAATTTGTTATTATTGGGTTAACGACTTTTAAATATTTTATTTATTTATCAATTATTTTTATTATAGAGATGTTGTTAAATATGGATATGTTTTATTTAATTTTTGATGATTCAAATATATTATAAGTGTATAAATTTCATGATAAATGGTAATAATTTATATATATACATAATTCCACAATTTATTTCAGTTAAAGATTCTTTATCTTTTCTTTTGAAAATAATTTTTTTATTATTAATATAAATCCCATTTTAATGGATGAGGGGGAACCATACACGACTTCAATGAAAAAAATCAAATCAATCCCCCACGATAAAAAATCCATAAAACTAGATTAAAAAACAATGAAAGTCCCCACCCATTCATAAGAATAATTAATTATAGTTTCCACCTATCTAATGCTTAAAGGAACGTTAACTTGTACAATGATAGGATAATAGTAATGGCCTAGGCCATACCCTCTCAAACATCCCAATATGAATGGCTTAAGTTCTGTGAATAATTGCAGTACTAAAACTAATCTAGATCAGTCAATGAAGATAATATATAAGCATGAACTCTTGAACTAAAGTCCATTGTCTTAACAACATATAAAAATAACGAAAAACTAACCAAAACAACACCATTTCACTACCCAATCCACAGTGCATCCGAAGATCACCATCAGAAAAACAACACGATTGTAGATCGCATCTCGAATGCCAAAACCAACACCCAAAAAGTTTTATCTCTACAGATCCCACAAGATTCCCTTCACACCACAACAAAAATAATCCCAAAGTGTTAAGTTATCTAAGGTGTGAGGTGTCAAGGCAACCATTGATAGGGCTGGAAGACATAGGAACCACACCATAAGGGCATCATCGGTGAGGGGTACCAAGTTGACCTAGACCAGAAGCAGCACAGTAGTATAAAACATTGTGGATGTAGATAAGGGACAAACCTCCAAAAAATGTACATCCAAAATAATAACTATAAGAAGATGATGGGGGAAATATCAGAAAATGGGAGCAGGTTTACGCTAGAGGATTCAACACCACAAGATCTACCACCAACCACTGACAAAAAATACACCATAAATCCAAAGCATGTACCCAAATGTACCAAACCAATAATAGAAATAACACTACCAGAAACAAAATACAGAAAACCTCAACCCTCTGAGCCAGTCTAGATTTAACACCAAGACACACTAAATAAGAAGAAGACAAAGCATGTCGGAGCTTTCACTGAGCCACACTGAACACGGGCCATGATGATATTCAGATCCACTATAGATGATATTGATGTCGAGAAACACCAGAGAGAGAATCCATAAATCCACTTATGAGCTGATGTTGCACCAAGCTGAGATCTCGAGTAGAAAACACAACGGCTGACTGAGTAAATCAATGTAGGGGAGGAGATAGCTATGCTAATGAAACATTATCCACTGCAGGAGAGAAGAATTTCATCACTTAGAGGCCTTAAAAATTCTCTATATATTCTACCCCTATTATATTTGTGACAGTATTGTGATGTTCACATTCTTATTAACTAAAATGTAACAGATTGGTATTAGAACATTAGGATATAATTAGTG
The DNA here is from genome assembly GCA_963277665.1 of Viscum album. Classification (NCBI taxonomy): domain Eukaryota; kingdom Viridiplantae; phylum Streptophyta; class Magnoliopsida; order Santalales; family Viscaceae; genus Viscum; species Viscum album. The sequence goes on along the minus strand of OY728132.1, from coordinate 1,839,379,231 downwards.
GTAAATACTATATTTTGTTTTTTTGGGAATGTTTGTAATTAATTTTCATTAAGAAACACTAGTTCAATTTGATAACTTTCCAAGGATTGTTGATATATGAAATATAATAAAATTAAACCCTTATTAATGAATCGTAAATATGAAAAACTATAATATAATATATTGGTTTTAATTGATAGAAACATGTACCCTATAGAATTAGGGAAAGAATTGTTATTCTATTATTGTTTGCATTGATAGAATGTGTTGATAGTCTGGCTGGACATAGATAATGTTTGATATATTAGTTCATATAATATATGATATAATATTGAGATAAGAATTTTTTATAGAAATTGTGAGCATTTTTGATGGATATTGAAGTGATGCATTTGTTATAAGAGGAAACCATAACATGATTTGATAAATATTACATATTATATGTATTGTCTTATATCTTGATATATACTTCATAGATACTCATGATGACTCGGTAATTAGTCTCTCAATGTGGTGGGGATGATTTCATAAAGGTATGTATAGAAATTAATTGTTGAATTTAAAATTTTTATCTATTTTGTCTAATTATTTTGGAATATTGAATTTTTTACCATGTATTGCTTTAAAATTTCAAATAATTCTATCTTATATCTAGATTTACTTCCTGATATTTCATTGATATTTGGGATACATATGGGTGATTAGGAAATTATGAATTTTTTTCGATTAGGATAGGGTATTGGGAGAATAATTGAACATTTTATTTGTTGACATTGATGATGTTTGTTTAAATTAATTTATATTGTAGTCTAACGGACGAATTGAACTTGGTTATGAGGATTGTAAAATTATCTAAATGAGATTTTAATCTGAATTTATTCTCAAATTCATCATAAGGGTCCCCTCATAGTATTTCAAATGATTTTTCACAATAAAGATGGGATTATATATTGATTTTGGATTATAAAGATCTATAAAATGAATAATAAATGTGAACATTATGTACAAGAAATGTGCAGCAGTGAGTCTTCTAATGACTATTTCATTTAAATATATTTTTGATGAAATTGAAATGATTGTTAATTTTATATCCAATTTGTTGTTCATATGAAATAAATATTTTATCTATGATATAATTAGTTTCGTGGTTTAGTTAAAAGAATGTGAACATATTTTTTCTATTACTATTTATTCTAGATGTATTATTATGTGTCATAGTCTAGATTGATATTGTCTCTATTTTTTTAAGATGGAAACATTCATTAGATATGGATATTTGGTTAAAAATAATGTATTAATAATCTTAATAATTTATTTAATAAGGATAATATTTTGTATTTGAATTCACTAATATTAATTTACACTATGGGGTGATGATGAACAAAAATATTCATTTTCAGTTTTCAATTGTCTTCGGAAAAAACCGGTGATGGTGATATTACCTGTTTTTTTGGAAGTGAAAATATATGATGTTTTTTTAGATTATTAATGTTCAATAGTTAGTACCATGATTATGTCAAATGATGTTATTAGTGTATCACATTAATGGAATTTAAATAATTTTATTATTACTATCACAAACATATGGTGGTTTTTGATAATAAATAAAATGGATACATATATTATACTGATTAATGAATGTGTGTAAATAATTTAGAGTAATTGTTGGCTGGTGGTGGTGATTACATGGTGGGATTAAATATAGGTAATATAGAGTTGATTTAGGTATTTTAATTCATTAATAATATAGAAATATGTGAATATTTTAGTATGATACTGAGTGATGTTCCATGAAATAATTTTTATCACACAACCAAAAGTGTTTGTGATGATATAGTTGGAGTTACATAATTTTATTTAAGACTTACCATTTCCCCCTTGAATTGAATTCTTATAAATAAAAATATATCTATGATGTGAATGAAATGATTTACTATAAATACCTTCCCCAACAATATTTGTTTAGTGGTTCCATGGTAAATTTATTTTATCCCTATATCATTAGAGGACTTGGATTTTATAGGATAGAATAAAAAAAATTTTGATTGATTTGTTTAGTGATAACAGAAATAGTGATGACTAATTACTATAGTGTTATAAAATTATAGTTTAATAATATTTATTCAATGAGAATAAAAAAATCATGAAATTTATGTTTTAGATTAATAAGAGTTTTTATTTGTGAGATATTGAAATTTTATTTAATTGGGACTAATGAATTGGCAATGACCATTGGGTTTAGTTTTTATAAATTTGGAAAGAATAATGAGATGATTTATCATGAATAAATATATCTGTGTAAAAAATATAAAAAATTTCAATAAATTTTGTCATATTATCACAGTTCTCAAGATAATAATGGAGATTTTTAATTACCTATAAGAAAATGTATTTTGAATGTATCAGAATGTTTGAATGTGATATTTTAGAGTGGTGTATAATTCCCCCAGTCTGGTTTTCCTATAAAAAGACCAAATGATTGTTCTACACACATCTTTCATGTATCCTCATATTATATAGGCTATCTAAGAGAGGTCTGTGACTATATACAACTATGGGAGACTATACACATTTTTTATAAATAACCATAAGAAATAGTGGAAGAAATAACATTAAAATATCATCAAAAAATAAAAATATGTTATACACATTTCTATTATATTCTATCCATACAGAGAAAATATAACACACAATATATGAATATGAGTGAGAATAAGATAACATGACTAATATAAGAATATAAAAGATCACTTATGTATTGAACATATATTAAATTTCCTAAAAATGAATAAATATCAATGGAAACCACCAATTATGATTTAGTCTATTATTAAACATAGCCCATAGTTACAATCTATAATCCCTATATCATTCGTCTACAAACAGTTGTCCCCATCCCCTATATTGTGTTGAAAAAATTAAGATTAGGTTTTGGGGTACCTAAGTATTATGGGAGTACAACATAATATATTGCCACAACTATTTCCCCTAATTATATTTAGTAAATATGGTTCTTCAATGATGTAGTCTGCTTATAAAAAAATAATTATAATAGCCACGATTAAATTTTTCATGATCATGAGTTCTACAAAGTCCAACCAATTGTGATACTATCTACATTAACTAGTTTTAGGAAGCAAATAAACATATCACAAGTAATATAATTTGGAATCCATAACATCCACCTAGTCATTGCATGGGATATCTACAAGGCATCATGCTTGAAGTTTTAACTAGTGGGACTATCAACCTATCAAACATGACCAAAATTCCATTGTAATTACATCCCAATAACTAGGAAATAGAAATAGATATAATGTATGAGTATTTACAATAGAAAATATATCATGTAATCATAGAGAAAAAGTCAACAACAGGGAATAAAAATGTAGTAACAACATCCCCATCAACCACAATTCCCCTATCAATTTGTATGAGTATTATACGAAAAAACTATTATTTCCGGACTCTAAAAAATAGTGGGATTATAACCACAAGTTTTATAAAATCATGAAAATGATATATTTATTTAGATTTCAATATATGTGTAAAATAATGGGTACAACATCAGACAAACATGTTTATGAAACAAACATGAATTATTTACCTCATCAACAAAACATATTGTTACAAGGAAATATGTTTCAAAACATATCACATTAGTTCACTATTGATTTCTCCATCTTCCACATTTATAATATATATGGATGGCCAGATCATCCTCTTCAATAATAATTAACAGTTTGTATAGGAATATATATCCAAAACCAAGAAACCGAATTTAACAGGTTGAATCTTTTAAATCGTTGCCCTATATCTCCTTGTCTGTGAAGACAAAATGAAATTTTGCCTCATTCATGCCTCGTCATATTCAAGAGGTCACCCAGTTGTAGTTATGGACAATATAATAAATGGAAGGATTATGCACATTGTATTAGGGTTCCATGAAAGTAACCATACTAATATGTAGTATAAATAGAAGAATGAAAACAAAATTTTGTTATGGTTAATTTATGACTCTATTAGAAATCAACTAAAGAATTGTGTAGGTTTCTAAACTCCACCATGTTATCTAGTATGATCGATAAGATATTATCCATCAAAATTTCTCCCATAATCATAATATTGTATGGATGTAGATTCTTATTTCTATACATGATGCAACATTATTACAAAAGGATAATTTCCACAACACCGTGCATGAGTATGGTATCATGAAGCGGGTGCCGATTAAAAGAAATTTATGTCAACCATATCACACTCTAGAGGTGTTTGGGAGGGTACCACTACTTTGATGGATCAAAATCAATATTGATGGTACCTCCAAGGGAAATCCCGGGCCTGTAGGGTGTGGTGCGGTCTTCAAGAATCATCTTAGGAAGATTTTTGAATTTTTTATAGGGAAATGTTGCTATAAAACCTCTCTAGAATCTATGATTCTAGGATCGATCCATTGCATTGACATTTCCATCCTCTATGGTGGGAATACTATATGGATTGAACGTTAACCAAAAACCATCTTGCAAGTGATTTGGAATGGCGTAACTCATCTTGCTTGTCTGATTACTACCCGTTGGATGGATTCCAACCAATAGCTTACAGATATCAACGATATCATCACACATGTGTATAAAGAGACCAGCACTATTGCGTATGGCCTTTCCATCAAGGGGGTCAATCAAGACATCACCCGGTCTGATGAACTCCCCATAGATCTTATTTTCTTTCATGAAAAATATTGTCACATGATCACATACTTTAGAGTATTGTAATATATATTTTTTAATCAGAATTATGTTCTATTCTGACACAATTTCTAGAGTTACAGAATACTTGAAAGGATCCCCACATGTATTGTATCAATGTATAAATGAAAAAATAGAAATATATTAAAGTAAAACAAATTCCAAATATATTGACATATGTTATGAAATCACCAAAATTCTAATAAACCTTCACATGACCAACAGTCTATCAGAATATGACATTTTTTTAGCTAGATCCATGACCATTATGGCTACAATCACAACATGAATATCTTTTATAGCACTCGAATAATCAAAGTAGAGAAACACCAATGATCGATAACCATATGTTCAAGAAGTTTTTAATGGTGGGTGAATCGACAAAAAAACTAAATTAGTATTCACCAATAGCATTAGAAGATAGTGACCTAAATAAGCTTCCACAAATGCTAGAAATTCCTTCATCAACTCCCTGAAAAATGGAGAGTACTTTGGAATAAAAATAGGAAGATACAACCAAAAACCCACATATTCCCCAATGTCATGGCTTTATCGAGATCCCTAACCCATAATTTCTCCCTGAATAGAGTCATATGATACACAATGGGATATACTGTGGTTTAATGGGTGGTTATATGATACAAATAAACCCATCTTAATCGTTCTTGGATGGTGATATGATTCTCACCCACTATCCCATGGATTCATGGGAGGTCCAAAAATACACACATACATGTCTCATAGATTCTTTGGAGGTCATATAAGTGGTGAGGAAACAAAAAAATTACACGAATTAATGAAATTTATCACAATTAAGTGGAAACACCAACCAATTCCATGCATCATATATCATGAAAATACTAGTAATAACTTATCCTAAAATGATATCATGAAGTAACCCTACCTTGAATATATCCCCTACGAAATCCATGAAAAAATTTGTATTCACAAACGTAATCAAGGAGTAACCTATTATTCCCCAACTAAGGGTTCCAATATACTTTTATGGACTTAACTAGTCAGTATAACATTATATAAATAATCATAATAGATCAAAATATTCATCCAGAAAAAATCACATACAAGAAAAAAAGTAATAAAATAGGAAGGGACTTCTTATCACAGCCTTGTTGAAGCCAAAAATCACTTAATCGCATCCAAAAACACCTAATATGACAAAACCCTAATACCATCCACAAAATTGGAATTTATGGGTGTATGAAAAGGGAAATAAGGAAAAACAAATAAAACCCATGATTCAATGGTATACTAGGATTATTTAAACAAGCTAAGGAACACCAAGATGAAATGTATATAAGAAACTTCATTGTATGAGGAAAATAGAGGAAACAATATCCCATGGAATCCTACCACAACCAATATATCATGAAAATGTTAAACAATAAGAGGTGGAGGCTTATGGTGAGTTTTTTTCTTCAGAAAAGACCAATCTACCACTTAATAAAATCACATGAAAGGATTTAATGGGGGTGAAAACATGTCCCATGTTGTAAATTATCATAATAGAACACACTTAGACCACATTATGACTATTCATTGTGTGACCATGAATTCTACACAATGAAACTCCTCCAGCAAATCCATGTTTATAGTGGGTCTCTCTGATCCCTCTTAAACATACTCTCATGAAACCATGAAGACTCAAATAGCTACAAAATATCATCTTAGACGCGTATAACTCAAAATATTTAAGCCATGGTATGACTCAAAATTCATTGGGGCTCACAAATGCCCACTCCAATGATTTATCATCCTTTAGATGTCTACGTAGTGGTATATCCAAAAATACTAGGCATCATGGAACAAATATTTATATCTGGCACCAAGATCCTTCCCTGATGAAACCCACAATATCAAAATAGTCAGGCAAGAGGAACTCACAAAATGTACCTACCTCTAGACAAATATTTTCCACTAACAACCCCAAAAACCAAGTCTAAATCATTCCCTAAATTGATGATACTAACTCACCGTACTTATCCCAACATTTTTCCTAAAATAAATTATTATTACTATATTTCTATATGATTCATCACATTAATCATGTTATGAAATAGGGAATCTCCCCAAATCCAGGTCATGATATAGTTTTTCCCCATGAAAAATATTATGAAAATTGTTTCTTTCATTGGAGGAGTGAAATATGATTCATGTCTCAATTTACAGGTGGCCACCCACAACTCTTACTTAACAACCATCGATTGATACCTACTCATGGGTACCTCTAGTTAATTGGATAATATGAAATTCATACACAAATAAATGTCAACTACCTATATTTATCCATTATAAATATTCTCATATATTTCATTCTGGAGAAAAACCATTAAACATTCATTCCTATCAAACAACAATTACAACTCTCCTTGATATCCCTCAAAAACTAATATTCATAAGTTCTACAAATACATCTGCAAATTGGATCACATATAACCTATAACAGATGGAAATCATTTATGTCACTCAAAAAAATTTCTTTGGTAATCTATGTTATTATTAAAACACTTTTCCATGTTATAACCACTCAAATGTTTTTTAAAAGTAACTAGCTATCAGACTCATTGACTGATTCCACCCATATAACCAATCCATCAATTATAAAATACCGTCTAAATCACAATGAAAATAATTATCCTTCTATAAATAATTATAATCACTCTATTAAATACCTTTAAATAACCTATATATATATAAATAAACAAGAACACTTTTCATACTCTTGTCAAATAAAAACCTACTACTTATGTTCAACATTTTAAAAAGACTCAGCAAAAAGTTTTCATAACCATCATACTAGGAAACTACAACCCAAGGAACTAAAAATAGTTCATAAAAACACATTTTTTACTTACATTATTTTTTAAATGATACAATGTCACCATATCACTGATAGAACCATATGATAAATCTCCATGAACCCATCATAAACAATGCGGAGAAACTAAAGACACCAATCATAAACAACATTGGGTTTCTCCAAAAAACCCATTGTTTTATATTTAAACCATGGTAAATATATCATTAGTGAAATTAATGAGTTTTTCTCCATATAATCACAACCATTTTTTTTTCAAATGCAACTTATTGGCCCCTCTAAGGATGACTTATCCTACAGTTACTATGCCTATCTCCATGAAGTGATATCACTTTTCTACCACAATGCATTTAAATCCCTATGTACTATGAAAATTATAAACATTGACACCAATTTAATGACTCTAGTCAAGGTTAATTTCCGTGATCATATCCTTGAATTTCTTAATGAACGAGTATGCACCACTAATGATAACTAATACATCACCGATAGGAATCATCTTGGGATAATGCGGCCAACAAAATCTATCTGAAAACACTATAAAAAGATATATAAATTAATGAAATTACTTTTATTATGGTTGATATGTATTGAACAATTCATTGAGGAACCATCTTACCACACCCATAACTCTTGAAGAGACATCCCACTACTATTTCATGCTGACAATTAACAACTCCTAAGAAGGCCATCCTCTAATGATCATTCTAAAAACCCATGGTCACTCAATCACTGAAAGATAGGGTACCAATTATTTTAATATTTTGTTTACATGAAAATAAATTTATATTATTTATCATGTACACATTATCATATGTGGTATCTCAAACTTGTAGGATGATCTAGTGGACTCATCTCACTAAAATACTTGGAATTTATTTCAAAACTGAAACCATAGACAACCCTATTAATAATATTCGTAAGAAGACATTAATAGTATGGAAACATAGTTAATTTTTTGAATCACCACATTTAATATATTTACAATACTAGATGGTCTATCATTAACAAAAAAATATTGAACTTCTCCAAAATATCAAAAACTCTCATTGGGTTCTCACCAAATAAAAATATGAATTCACCTTTAAAGGACACATTCTTAGTCCCAGGATGCTCTAGAATAACCACATAATGTCTATATCTCATATAATTGTAATAAACCAATATCCCAATATAAATAAATTTCTATTCAATTTTATCTAAAATTCTAAAGGATAACTCACAGTCAATCCTATCACAACTTTCAATACGTAAACATCTCACTAAACGATGTTGATATAATGTATTGAAATAAAAACTATTAGAACACACTATTATTTGGTTGACTCTCACTAATTGAGAAACTTCCAACCAAATCAAGGTTACACCATGCCAAATTCACATAAAAATTTGTTATCACTACCTAAAAAAACTCCCAACATTACCAACAAATAAAGGGTTAACATCTTGTTCAAGGCTTAATTATACAATTAAAAACAATAAAAAACCACTATAATTACTGTACAAAGATCCCAATTATCCATATATAGAAACGTCCCAAGATAACCACCCCATACATGTTTTCATTTATAACTAGATTTCTATACTGATGTAGCCATCAAAATATAATTCAATCCCCTTAAGGTGGTTATTCCCAAAATAGTTTATCCAAAATACCACCACTAAATCCATGAAAATATAAAAAAAATTATTCCACTCAATCCAAGAAATACAAAAAAAGTCACCAAAATGGGATGAAACATAAATTCAAAAACATTGTTTATAAATTTCAAAAACACCAAAATAAAACTATCTAATAATTCACCAAACAATTTATGCGCATTTTTAATCTCATATTCAAACTTATCATTCAACCTAAAAATTTAGATGAAACCACATAAAAATACTTGAAAATAAAAAATAATATAAAAACACCCTTTTCATTTTAAGTCAATTTGGATGAAACATATACTCTTTCCCATTTTTAAATATTCACTAAAAACTAAGATTTCACAGAGTTCATGGCCCAAATATGACCAATTTCCCAAAAATCCATATTCTAAAAAAACAATTCTAAAATTTTCACTTCCTATTAGAATAAAAGAACTCATTTTCCAAACACATGCATTTCAAAACCACATTATCAACCAATATCCCTTGAAAAATATTTATGTTACTTTCTACTATGTTAATTTTCATTTTGAAAAAATAATTAATACATCAAGATACAAAATAAAACAAATTGAAGAAAAGAAAAAAATAGTACTTACCTACATACATATGACTCCATCTGATATCATAAATACATTTAAATTAGACACACCCATAGGAATTTTTTTTTAACATTCTTAGGTAATATTAATTAGATTAAACCTATTATATATTTGGGAAAAAAATATATTAATAATTGTATTTACCAATGTTATTTCAATATCAACAACTGGAATTTATTACTTGTCGTGTGAAATGATGTGAATGTGCATGATTCATGAAATTCTCACATTTTTACAATTTTGGACAAAAAAACACAAAATTTTAACCACATAATAAAACTATAATTACAAGAAAATATAATATAAAAACAATTAATTTAAACACTATTCAAAATAAAAATATAAATTATCAAAACAGAATCCCCATTTAGAACATCCAAATAAAAAATAATTTACTTTAGAAAAATCCCATTTTATCACTAATTTCAAACCAAAACCATAAAATATCATCACATAACACCAATAAATTTGTATGTGGGGCTAGTGGTTGATAATGACTATGCCACATGGTTATTTGACCATGTTCCAATCATGAAACTACCACAGGATGTCTTATCAAACAATACACTAGGGAACATACATGGGTTTCAAGGACATGGGAGCTCATTATGTGATGTATGTTATCTACTATGTTCAAAACTCAAAAAACATAAGTATATCAGAATGAAACATAATTTATTTCCAAATTACAATTTAATTTTAGGATTATTTATGAGAAGTGGTGATGAGGTACCCACCCACTTCCTAGATCATATTCCATGATGACATTAACTTAGTTGATCTGACATCCAAATTACTGAGGGTGTTCAGAAACGTAGGCCCACTACTCAATTTCAATGTTGATTTTTTTATTTTAAAAACATTACACAAATCACTAAAATTGGTCTAACGAGATTCCATAGGGACTCATGTGAAAATCACAATATAAAAGGGATACTTTGTAGAAGAAAAGAAAAAAATGATATATGAGGAGACTATGACATCAATATTTGTTGTGCATTAGAGTATACATACAAATAAAAAGCATATAATACATAATAATATAAATAAAAATTAAAAGATATGAGTATCTAATATAATTATAGTATAATTCAATAAAAATAATATTAAATATCCAAAGTCATTCAATAGCCAACAGGATCCACAAAATAGGTGGTTCAATGTACAAAAGAAAATAAATTTAATCTTATAATGGAATATGTACCATTATCCCATCTCATACACAAATATCAAGAACATCCCATTCCACCATCACAGACATGATTCTCTTTGTCTTCTACCCTTTACGTTGGAATGATATCTATCCCTCTAGGATATACAATAATAATGATGAAAATAAAGGCTGTGAGAATAATCTCTATAGGAAACAACTAATAAACACTTACTAGAAGGGTAATTAGTAATCAAAGAAGTATTAATTGACCAAATAATAAATACCTATATTAAATCAAAAATCCATGGTACATCGTGTGCTAACCTGAACAAAAAAACCCCTATAAATTACTAAATTTTTTATATTTGCATGTAAAATATGTTTGAACAAGGATAGATAGATACATCAAACATACCATTCGTATCAAACAGGTATACGCCTCTTCAAGAAACAAGACCCATCATTCCTCACTGAAGGAGGTCACCTAATACAAACACACTAATCCAATAGATTTTTTAGAAGCCATTGTATTCACACTTATCCATCCTAATAGGTCATATATTTTTATCTAGTGCACACTGACCAATACTATGCATTTATGGGAGTTCAAAAAACGCATTGACCCATTCAATAGATTCAAGGCAGTTCACATAAAAAAGTAGGTAATGTGAAATTAAATTAACAATTACATTTTAAAAAAACTAATTGAAAACACTACCAAACCCATAAGTCATCTATAATGGATAAGATAGATATAATATATCCTAAAACAATCCCTCAAGGTCACATTACCCATATAAAGAATACCTAATTCACACATGAAATCAATTAGAATCATGGTATTAATCAGGTTTTAACTTTATTATCCTGATATAAGGGTCCAAAATCACCTATTGAGACATAATTTTAATCTATAATATTACATGAAAGAGTTTCATAGGGATATAAAATCACTGAGATGAATAAAACAAATACGAATCTATGTAAATGCAATAAAATTACAGGAGACTTCCAACTATTGGTGTTGTTATGACAAAAAACCCATAATCACCTATCAAAATAATCCCATCATGCAAAATCCAAAAAAAAACCACAGGAATGGACTTTTATATTGAGGGTGGGGAAAAAATTATGAACGAATGGAAATCTTGATTAAAGGGTATAATGATATTAATCACACCAAAAGAGATCCACCAAGATGAACAACATTGAAAACAATAAATGGGGTACAAAGAAGAATAATTAACCCTCCCATTAAATCCTCCCATATATATAATCTCAAGCAATGGTCAAGGAAAGGTAGAATATTATGATGGGGTTTGAGGGGAAAAGACCAGGCTAGGTCACAAAATAAATCCCTCAAAATTATTTTATTATGTGAAACATTGCTTCACACCATTTTATTTTAATAGAAACAATCCCAAATCCATGAAACAAATTTTCATGGAGTAATCCGATATTCCATTCCATGGAAAACATCACGAATCACCCATTTATCAACATGTATTTCCATGCCTTTTAAATACACTCATTAACAATCTATACACCTCCAGCATCTTGAAAAGTCTTCATTCCAAACCTCAATGAAAAATATTTAAACTATAATACACCTCAAAATTGAAAGGGTCTTTAACATCACATTTATCACGTATAAAAAATAACCCAATTTTGAAAGGTATCTATAAAACATAACAAATTTTACTATATATTATAATAAATATCTAAATTAACATATTTTTGTATTAATATCATTATAACATGTAAAACAAATTAGGAAAATCATAAGTTCTCATTAGATTTAAATCATACAATTAATTATAAAAATCATAAGGTATAAAAATTATTGTTATAAACAATACAATAAGGTAAGAACATCAAACATACATTAAAAAAAATTTAGATAAAATTCTATATCAGATCATAAATATTTCATCAATTTGAAAGGTAAATATGAACACACAAAATAAAACATATCTACATCTCAAAGGATTCAATTTAGACCTATTTAATGTCACTAGATGTAATAAAATATATATAGGAACCACTCTAGTTTTCCATATTGATTTCATAATTGAATTAGTATTTTTGTGACCATCAATGTTCATGTATTTGGTATGACAACCAAAAAATTACTAATTGTGGCCAAAATAATGCTTCACCAATATATGTCAAGAAATGAATCATTTTATATAATATATTGTAAAGAAAATAATATTGGAAAAATCTAAATATTTTATAAATTAAAGAAATAATTTTAATCTATTTTAAAAGTTTAAGGACATCGAACGTAGATCTATAGGATGTACACTATTTGAAAATTACTAGGTGAAACGTTATCAAATAAAGACATTATAGAAAATGAAAAAACCCTAATTTAGGGCATTATTCGTGAATATAGATGAAAAAGTTATTGAAAAAAATAATAAGTGGGATAGGAATAACTTACATATCTCTATATAACAATTGGGAAATATTTTTAATGAATTCGAGAACAAAGAAGGGAGAAATTATTTTGAGATGGGATGAAACACCATTATTATGGGGTTCAATCATATGTATACCAAAAAAACTACCAAAATATTTTATTATATTCCTAAATTTTGTTTATTAAATTTTAATTATAAATGAATTTACATTTTTTCTATTATCAAATAGAAAACATGACTTGATGACATTCTCATACCCAGGACATGTTATTTCTTGGCCCATTAATCTCACTTATCAAAGAACCAATCCAGTGGAAAACTGGAAAGTGTGACCACACAATACATCATATATATAATGGAATGAACTCATCAATATTATAACAATTACCCACATGTTCTAGGGATTCAATGTTAAATCACACCATAAAATAATGCACAAAACACCTCGAGCAAGACACAATGGAGAGACACCTATCCAATAGTGTGGATTGAAACCTACAACAAAAAAAATTATATATCCATATTCAATACAAATCAAATTATTATATCGATTTCCACTCATAAAAGATTGAAATATCACCTAAACGGAGGTATACATGATAAGTATATCCCCACTGAAGCCACCAAAAACCCAAATATTAAATAACAACAAAATCCAAACATTCCATTTTAGAATGATGTTCTATTTTATTATAAGAATGTTATTTATGATTGATACATATCGATTTCATTAAATAAGTGTATGATTAAATTCCCCATGAAAGGTTTTTAGAATTTTTATAGATGATTATAGATTAACATGAGATGTTATGAATTTATAAGGTAGTGTTAGATACTTGACAAAGTAATGCTTATGATAATGAAGAATACGTAAGATATGTTTCCGATATGTCTAATAATGATGGTTTAAAAATATTAACTCACAATTATTACTTGAGATATATGTAACATAGTTTTATGGTTTATATCATAATATAATGATATTTTATATCACTTATATATGCAATAAATTAGAAATCTATAAGAGTTTTGTGCATTGCTTTTTTTATTTTAGTTGATATATAGAATCACTGACATCATGAAAATGAAATTCTTATTAATGCATATTATATTATTCTGGAAATATGAAATTATATTAGTGAATTTGGAAGAGGACTATAGTTTAGTCATATGTAAGATATTGTATACCATGCTAAATATTTTATAGAGGGCACATAATAAGTTTACGAGTGAATTTGATTAAGTACATGACCACACTTTAAAAGGTAATAGTTTTCTATCTCATATGAAGGGATTAAATTGTTAAATAATTTGATAATGTATTGGATTTCCTAGTTATAAATAATAAATATGATGCTAAGGATTTACTCAATAGTATGTGAAGTAGATTCATAAGATATTATTAAAGTGATCATTTTAAAATTACTAGAGCTATAGTGATGCATTATGTATTTGTGAAGAATCATAAAATCATCTGGGTTGCCATGTAAGAATATAATAGAGTGAAAATGTAGAAATTTCTATAAATAAATAGTTTGGGAGGTATGATATTTCTTATATAAGGCTTTTATGTTATATAAATGAGTGAACAATGGGGGTTTAGTTTTGAAAGTTATTTCTTTGGTTCCTCAATGATACAAATATCATTATTAGAGTAATATTAATGATTCTTTTTATTTATTTGCATTATGAGTAATGAAAATGTATTTTTAGTTCAATTAATAAGAGAAAAAATTTGCAATCCTCATTCAAGGAATATTTACTATATAAAATTTAGAATGTCTTCCATCATGAATATGAAATCCTTTCTATGATGATATGTTTCACAAAATAATTATTCACTCACAAATGCATACACTTATTGAATAACTCAAATAGATCTTGTTGAAATGGCAAGGATACGTGTTGTGACAATTATACGTATCTAGAAAATTGATGATGATAATTTTTAAGGATTATTTTGAGAAAAAATGGATCTAAATAAACAAACCATAAATCCGAGAGTCATTGGTAACTTTAATATATTATCTCTAGATTTTATAAATTATATCTAAATAGATTTAATAATATGGTAATTATATTAAATTATATGAATACATTATTGTTATAATATAATGTAATTATAAAAAAAAGAAAATTAAACATTAAAACATCCTTGATATCCATCATAATATCTATCTACCAATCATATAGAAATGAAATCTATTAAACGTAGTGATCAGATTCATAGTATGGGATACATATAATATTAGAAAAAATGAGTAAAAAATGAATAAAAAATATGAAATCTTAAATAACAAAAATTTAATTCCATTAATTGTTTTTTAAAATAATTAAAGGGTGAATTATACACAATTCACACTTTCTGTAATTTATTAAGGAAAAAAAAGTATAGATATTTCACATGGTGGAACAAAATTGAAACAACATGAGATTAACTGAATGTAACAATATCATACCCAAATAAATGAAACCTAACAATCAATTGGCGATGCGTGAACTAGTAAGATATGTTCCTATCCATATTTAAAAATATAATATCAAATTTCAATTCAATTATAAAATCCAATTGTATTCCATAGGTGCACTAGAGAGCAGATACCATATGTACACTGAAAAAATAACAAATATTAAAGGATGAATTCAACATGACTTGAGGGATGGGGGTCACAACCATGGAAAATACTTGATGTTAAAATTTAGATTCTACTTGAACTCCACTATACTCTTGATAAAAAGTCTATTTTAGAGATCAAAATATGCATTAGTAGTCATGTCACCTTTTTTGAACTATTGAATGGATTTTGTGTTAATCTTTTCCATCCATGATTCAAGATCAATTGAAAATATCAATTTCTCTTCTATTTGATATGAATATTTAAATGCAGGTTCATTATGATCATCCTCACTGGAATAAGTTTTTGAATCAGTTGAGTCATCTGAGTGAGAGGGTTTATACATCTTTTCAAAAGGCATGGGAAGTGGTGGTATAATATTTTTTCTATTCATAATAGATCCTACAGATCGTGTTGAAAATTTTCTCTCTATTTTAGAGCGATCCCTACATTTCCATGTCTAACTACCACTCATTTTAATAAAACCTCCATATTCCACCGTTGTTTAATTCCTTTTTATAGCCCTTGATTTCAAAAATTCTTCCTCATGATGAAAATATTTTTCAAGTTCATTTTGAATAAAAGTATCCAAGTAAGATTTAACCTCATGTTTCTCTTTGATATTTAAATTTTTGGACTCTAAAATAAGAGGGTTAGTTCTAGGAGTCAAAGTATTAACTTAATTAGAGATTTTATCATTTTTCAAAACCTCAAAAAATAACGGAATATGAAAAATGGAAGCATCCACATTGTTTAAATTGTCATTATTATCTACAGTCATATATGTCAGTATATGTATAAACCCAGGTTTTGATCCATTAAGACTTTAATATTTTATTAATGTTATTCAGGAGCATTCCATTTACCCTAGGAGAGGTATAACTTTCGCGGGCGCGCCCCTTCTCTGGAAAACGCCACCAGAGGTGTTTTTGTAATTTATCGGCCACAGGCGTGAACATTATAACTTCTGAATGGAGACTCAGATTAAAATTTTGAGACCATAATCGCACTTTGAACGTGGTTTTTACCGAATGGGAGGCTAAATATCAACCCCGTCGAGAGTTCAGATGTCTGTCCTATCGGTGGGGGTTTATGACTTAATTAATTTTAATTCTATTTTCTACTTAAACCATTTTCCCCACCATCCACACTTTTTCCACTTATAATTCCTTGGAGTAACTTTCTCAATAAGCTCATATCCTCTCCTCCACCTATCCTAGGTGGCCTGACGCTCAGGCGGACCGTTCGTGACACTACATGGTACACCCAACAAGGTAAGAGGTTACGTTTTTCGTTTATCATTTCTGCATCATCCATGAATTAAATATTTTGAATTGAAATGATTTCCAATATTTTAGAGAATACCATATATGTTTAGGGCTCGATCTGAGCATTCTGACGCCTGTTTAGGATCAAATTTTCGAGTCTCAGTGTGTTCGGGGGGACCTCGGGAAGTTTTTCAGCCGTTTTCCTCTTTTCATAGCACTTCCAGGGGTGGTCCGGTAGTCAGTGCAGCAGTCTGGTAGGCTCCCAACTGTGGCGGTGGCAGCGGGTCCTAGTGGCAGGTGGCAGCGGTCCTTGGGCGATGGAGGTCTTGGGCAAAAGCGGTCCCAAGCGGCGGTGGTCCCTGGGCGGAGGTCGTCGGCCGGGTGGACCGGGGGTCACGGCGTATGACCCTGTGAGGGACACCACGACCCGCCTTTGGCGGGTCTAGGTGTGGACCAGCGACCAACCACGAGGTCTAGACGGCAGTTGTGGACTGCAGGTTTGCAGCTGGGCTGTGCGGAAGGGCCGCGGGTCGTCGTTGAGGACCAGGCCGGCCGGTGCGGGCCGGCGCAGGCCGGTCCCACCCAAAGGGGTTCATCCCCTTTACATCGGGCACCCGTAACTTCCACTACAACTATCCATTTTTTTGTGCCATCTATAGAAGTGTAATACTCGGCACAAGATGAGGTTTTATAGATGGTATTAGGGGTTTTCCATTCCCAAGACAGGGGCTCGGTGGCGCGACGTGCTCATTACGTACCTCGTTGGGATTCATCCTTCGGATGGAGCAGACACATACAGAGTCCGTTTAAGGCACCATTAGTGGCGTTGTGACCCTAGAGTCAAGATGAAATGGTATGGGGTGGTTTTAGGCATTTAAGCCAAATTAGAGGTGTTGGCCCCATGGGCCGTCTTTTAAGCTGTGAGAAGTATTTTGTGATTTTATCACGAGACGTCCGTTTGGGGTGAATGCGTAGTCATTTTGGCATGATTTTCCAAGAGCATCATGATGGTGAAGTTCGCCCAACCTATTTGGGGACTGAGGTGTGGGCCCCATGATATTCCCAATTATCTTAAAGCGGGATTCAATAACTTTTTCATCGGGAGTCCATTTCCCGCGAATAGGTATTCTATCTCACGTGTTTTTCTGTGACGATTAAAATGGTGTAATATTTTTGGGAATGCAGAGCCTCTTTCAAGATCTCATTAAATGTGGAAACATGTAAAGACGTTGGTTCGAGGTTTCTTCGAAGCACTCTGACCCAATGCACCGTCGTGATGTTAGCGTCACCAAGTGATGGCATGGGTAATGAAGAGTTATCAGACCAATTCTGGTTTTACCCTCTAGAGAGGTTGGGCAGTGGTTTACCCACCGGTGTATCAGGGTATACCCTCCCGCGAGGCTGGACAGTGGGTTAGCCCTTTAATTTAGGGTTTACCCTCCAGCAGGGCTGGGTAGTGGGGTACCCACCAGCATATCAGGGTATACCCTCTTGCGATTCTAGGCAGTGGGTTACCTCTTGACTTTATGGTTTACCCTCTAGCAGGGCTGGGTATTGGGTTACTTGATGACCTTTTAGGGTTTAACTTCCAGTAGTGCTGGGTAGTGGGTCACCTAACGACCTTTTAGGGTTTACCCTCCAACAGTGCTGGGCTGTGGGTCACCCGACGACCTTTTGAGGTTTACCCTCCAGTTGGGCTGGGTAGTGAGTTACCCAATGATGACTTCGTTCAGACTCATCTCTTCTGATTAGGCTAGTAAGGGGCTCTTTCTCTATGGTTATCAGAGTGGGACTTTTGGTGGTACAGTTTAGTGATGTGGAGGCTTTGACGTGCGTGACTGTTGGGAATCAAAGATGGCTACCCTTAGAACTGTTGGAGACTTATCCTGGGATGGGCTTGGAGATGGAGATCCCCTTATGCACTCGTTCAGGTTTCTTGTTGAGCATTCATATATACACACTAATTTTATTTCCACTCCCTAGGTCCGGTTACTCTCCTTCATGGAGGGGTGAAGACACACAGGGTATGCCACATGCTTTCTGTGTCTAGCTCCTCTTGGGTGGGATGAGTCTATTTCCTTTATTTTGTTGGGATGAGCTTCACTCTTTCAATTGTACTCTTACATTGTTCTGTCTAACGTTCACTGTTTCATTCCTCCATTATTGCTCCCTTGAGCATTCTGGAAATCTTACTGAGTATCCTTATACTGAACCCTTCTTGGGCTTTTCCCACACTTGGTGTGCCCTTGCAGATGACGAACAGGTCGATTGAGACTACAGAGGATCATAGAAGACAAAAGATCATTGGCTGTCTTCAGTGGACATAGTAGGAAATTTAGGTGTGAGACTCACTAGCTGTTTACTTTCATTTACTTGTTTCCAGGTTGTGGAAACTTTCAAGTTGGGCTAGTGTTTTTTCCATTTTTTGTTCAGTATCGTTCAATACATTTTAGCACTTTACTTTTTCATTTTTAGAGGTTGATGCATGGCTAATTTTGGGTTATTGTTGTTTGTCCTTTGGTTTCCTTTCTTACTCTGCACTTCTTTATTGAGTGGGATGTGTGTGTGTATAGGTACTTAGGAAAAGGCCTCGCCGTGGTTGTTACGACTTCATCACTTGTCGCCAGCCCCAGTATTATGGAGGCGGGTTTGGGTTAGTTGCGGCTTGAGACCAGTAGGTTTGGGTCATTACAAAGTGGTATCAGAGGTGGATTGTTCCTTGGGGCGTTTTTTGGACATCCCTAAAAAGTAATTGGTTGGCATTTAGGGAAATAGTGTCGATGTGTCTCGAGAGAGGCTCTGAAACCATGGATTCTAGTGATGGTTTGGCCAGCTGACGCATCCCTTGACCAGGACCCTGATAACCCACTTGTCGACTCGACATGATGAGACACATGTTGCGGGGAACTTTTGAACATGCATCATGTATGATTGAGTCTTTGACTATCCATGTTGATTTATCTCCGCATTGTGATTACTCATATATATATATATGCTCTCTGATCATTGTAATCCTTGATAAATTTCAGGATGCCCCCATGATAGCAGCCATCCAGGTTACCCTCTCCAGTTCATGACGACGACCTGACGAGTGACGAGGCATCAGTTCAAGTACCTTCAACATGATCCCCTTCTGCCCAGTACTTTAGTAGTAGCCCCTCCTCTTGAGGAGCGGTAGTTAGTATCGGCAGCACAAAACGAGGTTGTGTACAGGCTGAGTGTGCTCCGAGACTTCCAGTATCAGTGACCGCTGATATTCCACGGAGACCCGGATCCCCAGGCACCGGAAGACTGGCTAGAGTCTGTGGACCAACTTTTCAGGCTCAAACGAACACCATTGGACCAGGTGGTAGCTCTAGCTGCCAGACTTTTCCACGGGATGGCCGAGTGTTGGTGAAGTTTGGTTACACAGACCTAGAACGATCCTTCTCTCACATGGGATAGCTTCCAGTAGTTATTCCGTGAGGAGTAGTCCCCCTCTTGTATACACATAGTTCGGATTCAGGATCTTCTAGAGCAGAATCATGGGGGATGACCATGGCATAGTACTCAACCCAGTTTACCGATCTGACACGCTACTCGCATGATATGATCCGAGACAGTTACTTTGGGGCACAGATGTTTGAGCAAGGTCTTCGCAGGGAGATCCCTGATAGTTCAATACCCATGTTCATCTCTACATATGTCGGGGTGTTATAGGGGGCACTCATGACTGAGTGATTTTTGGATGAGGGGCGTCAACTGACAGGGCATAGTCGTGGCTGCTTTAGAGGAGAGGCTTTGGTGATAGGCATGCGGCAGAGAGCAGACCCTCGGTCGAGGAGGCCATTCCCTCAGCAGACATAGGGGTGGGGTCATACACCGTAGTGGCGCTGTGGAGCACCGGGGAAGGTAGGAGAGAACCAGTGCTATGCATGTGACATACATGGTCAACTAGCATGGGACTGGCCGACCATAGGTACCGAGCAACCATGGCAGGCAGTGGGCACACCGCAGTGGTAGAGGCAGCACCGGGACCAGGGATCCCCCCAAGAGAGGACCGGGTAGTCCTCAGGGAGGCGGCGCTGGCAGAGAGGAATGAACTGGATGTCCGGGATGTGTTTCAATGTCCTTCCACCACCATCTCCAAGTGGCCCACATTAGGCTCATGGAGCTCGCGGTAGGGGTCGTGGGAAGCTTTAGGCTAGGGGTGTTCGTGACCCCACAACACACGAGATGGTTCGATGTACGCTTTGTGTTTACATTACCCTTTCTTGGGTACTAGTAGACATTGGTTCCAGACACTCCTTTATATCGCTACTGTTGGTAGGGGAGTTGGATCTTCCAGTAGTGGTGTTGACTCCTTTATTTAGCCTTGAGGTTCCTACAGGATGTGCCCCATTAGTGACCTTTATCTTCAGATAGTGCGAAATATCGTTCGGAGGAGGGAGTTTCATGTGGGACTTTCTCGTCATCACGATGGAACCTTACGATGTCATTCCGGGCATAGATTGTCTTTCTATGGTTGACACCTTGAACAAATTTCGTCACAGATTAGCTAGAGGCATGTTTTCTGATAGGACAGGTTTCACCATCCTTGGTGAATGAGACCTCATGGTATAGTATATGGGTACT
Source organism: Viscum album (assembly GCA_963277665.1). Classification (NCBI taxonomy): domain Eukaryota; kingdom Viridiplantae; phylum Streptophyta; class Magnoliopsida; order Santalales; family Viscaceae; genus Viscum; species Viscum album. The sequence continues at coordinate 1,839,357,343 of OY728132.1, read as the reverse complement.
CTGAGCAGGATACCCCGACCATTCTCACACCAGTTGGCGAGGATGGCTCTAAGAGTAGTAGGCACTACAGGCACATGGATCCCTACTATTGTAGAGGACTATCTAGACTTCTTTCCAATGTATGTCCTAAGAATACCTCCGAGGAGAGATATGGAGTTATGAATTGACTTGCAGTAGGGGACTTCCCCGATATAATTTGCGGCTTATCAGATGTCACACACAAAATTTCAAGAGCTAAGACGTCAGCTGGACGACCATCATGAGAAGGGATTCATCATGCCCAATGTGTCCCCCTGGGTAGCCCCAGTTTTGTTTGTGAAATATGTAGATGGGATTCTGTGGATTTGTGTGGATTATCATCGCCTGAATCAGGACATGATAAAGAACAAGTACCCCATTCCAAGTATTGATAACCAGTTCGACTATTTGAGATGTTTGAAGTGGTTCTCTAAGATTGATCTCTGATCCGACTACAACCAGTTGCTGGTTCATGAGGCTGATATCCCAAGGATTGTATTCCATTGTGGTTATGGGAATTACGAGTTTCGGGTGATGCCTTTTGGCGTAATGAATCCCCTTGAAATTTTAATGGCTTTAATGAACTAGATATTAAATCCATATTTGTACCGGTATGTGGTTGTCTTTATTGACGACATACTCATCTACTCTGTGACCGAAGAGGAGCACACATAGCATTTGAGGATGGTCCTAGACTTAGTCCGGTAGCACCAGCTGTATGGCAAGCTCTCGAAGTGTCAGTTCTGGATTCATGAGGTTCACTTTTAGGGGCATGTCATTATGATGTAAGGATTGGCTATACATCCCACATTGATAGAGTAATTGCTTACTTGGGAGAAAGCCAAGAATGTGTCAGAGGTGCGGAGCTTCCTTGGTTTGGAAGGGTATTACATGAGGTTTGTAGAATACTATCCAGGATTGATGCTCATTTAACCACATTGACACAGAAGGGATAACCATTCACCTGGACCGATCAATTCTAGAATTCATTCGAGGAGTTGAGACAGAGTCTAACTAGCGGTCTAGTGTAAAGGTAGAAAGAGGAGGGCATTGAGTTCAAAGTATAATGTGATGCTTCTAGAGTCGGGCTGGGGTGCGTGCTATTGCAGTAGTGTGATGTGATTGCATATGGGTTGAGGCAGTTGGGTCCCCATGAGAAGAATTATGAGTCTCCTGATTTGGAGCTAGCAGCAGTGGTCTTTTCCTTGAGTTTATGGAGAAACTACCTTCTGGGTGATCGTTTGTTGGTCTACTTTGACCACCAGAGCCACAAGTACATATTCACTCAAATGGAATTGAATATGAGGTAGAGGCGATGGCTGGAGATTCTATAGGACTATGATTTCGAGATAGTATACACTCCAGGGAAGGGAAACATAGTAGAAGATGCTCTTATTAGGAAGTCCCAGGCTCGGTTAGTGCATGAAGCTTCAGAGCAGTTGGCTTCCCTATGACTGACCTTGGTGGAGCATGATGGTACATCTTTTCTAAAGTCGATGGTGTTGACTCCTTCGCGACTTGATCGTGTGAGAGATTCTCAGCTGGGGGATGTCAAAAGCGAGGTAATGTGTGATAAAATATTCACAGGAGATGCACCCAATGGGTATTATGAAGGAGGGAATCATGAGATCCTATTCCAGGGGCGAGCTGTAGTACTAGTGGAGATGTGGGAGAAGGTGATGGGGTATTTCCACACTTCTCCCTTGGATATACATCCTGGTGTGGGGAAGATGTACAGAGACCATTAGTGGCTGTTTTGGTGGTCTTTCAGGAAGCGAAGTGTAACTGAGTTCGTTTATCTATGTCTTACCTATCAGCAGGTGAAGGAAGAGCATCAGGTTCTGGCACGGTTGTTGCTGAACCTTGAGATCCTAGAGTAGAAATGGGATTGTATATCTATGGACTTCATCATAGGGATTCTGCACATAGAGATAGGCAACAATTCCATTTGGGAGATAGTGGACCAACTAACTAATTAGGCACACTTCCTTGCCATTAGGGAGAAGATATCAGTGGAGACTGTGGGGCAGCTGTAAATTCGAGAGATTTTCCGCCTTCATTGTAACAGCCCGAGATTTTATGAAAAATATTCTTTTTAATTTTATTAATGTCTTGTGTTGTACGCTACACCAAATGGATCTTGCACAACACGCATCTTTGACTTTCCTTGCATTACACGCAATCGCAACCTTCCTCAATAGCTTGTGTAGTACGCAATACTGAGTTTCACGAAACAACGATATGCTATTAAAATATTATTAAAACTAGCCGTTATGAATAGTAATAACCACTTTTTAAATTTTATAAATTTTAGCTCTCAAAATGGACTTCATTTTTGGATTCGGAGTATCGAATTTAGCCTAAGGTGAAATTTTGGTACTTTTCGGATAACTTTCATATTCTGATGAATAGTGAAAATTAGTAAATTATAATTAAAAACAACTTTTTTAATCGAAATAATTAATAGTGATAAATCATTAATTTGAGTGGTTTTAAAGTATATTTAAAATATATTTTTACAATTTAATACAATTTTGGTCATTGGATGTAATTTCACATTTAAACCAGACATAATCAAGTGTCAATCTTTTGATAGATATTGTTTCTTAAAAACACGCTATTTGTTTTAACAGCGGAAATTATTTATAAAATTAATTAATGCAATTTATATGTTATGAATTTGTTAAAATAGACTTCATTTTTGAATTTGGAATATGAAATATAGCTTAGGATGAAATTTTGGCATTTTTCTGAAAACTTTCAATTTTTGATGAATAGTGAAACCACTAAGTGGTAGGTTAAAAACCGAATTTTGCATAAAACTTAATTTTACCGCTTCTGTGAATAGATTTTCGAAAATCCGACAGACACGGTTAATATCAAGGACTAAAATGTGGTTCAATGAGATGGAAATAATTTTTGGTGAATAGTAACTTTTTTACTTTTTTTTACCACGATTAATAGTAAATAGGGTAACTAAGGGTAAATATGATATTACTATTACCCTAACACATGTCCTAATAAGTGTAATTCGACCAAAAACAACCTTATGAATATAATATGACCATTTAGGTCCACTTGGATTAGATTATGACATTTAATACTATTTTATTTAATGAATAGTTAAAATAGTTAAAATCAATGTTTAATAACTAAAACATTTTTAATATGGGGTTATACATAAGATAAATTCGACTATTAATATTAATTAGAAAGGTAAAAATATTTCCTACATAATGATATTTTATTTATAATTTTTAGACTTTATATAAATTAATTTATTTAGGACACAACGATGATGCAGTAATTACCCTTTTAAGGAAATATTAACATAATTGATGTTATAAATGCTCAAATGAATGTAATTTGAGACTTTTTATGAATTCCACTAATTTTCTAGGTTACTATGATATATTAGTGTTGATTTATTCAACTTGGTTCGAACATATAATTCTTTTATGACTTTCACAAAAATCATATATCAAATAGTGTCAAAATTGACACAAAATAGTTTTTAAATCAAATATTATATTGTTAATTGTTATTGTATTCGTAAAAATCTATGGTTCAGAAAAATGACTTAGATAAGGATATATATATTAATAATAAACAATTTGGAGTTCGTTTGGCATGTTATAGTAAGTGTATTAACCATATAGTGAAAGAAAACAAAAACACACGGTAAAAGTTAAATTATTTAACTTAGAGTTAAATCTAATTGATAAGGTTAAAATAATACCCTAAACATGTCTAAATCCTATTGGTTGATAGGATTTCGACCCATCCCCAATTTATCTTCGAAATAAGACCCTTTGGAACCATTATAAACCGATTTTGACATTAATATAAAATAATATTTTGAGGTATTCCTAAGGTGCCCCTCTCCTCCCTTATAAAAGGGAACCTCCTCCCCCTCCTCCTCACACCAATTTGAGCACTCAAGCTCGGCCAACCCCTGACAAAATCTCTTCTCCACTTCCCTAGCAACATCCTAGAGGTTCTGGTCTTCCTCAAAGACCAATTTTAGTTCCTTAAGAGGAGGTCTCAAAGAGGCGCTTCAAAGAAGAGGTAATTACCGTTACCAATTCTTTCATCTTTATTTCTTCTTCCTCTTCTTCTTCTTATGTTGTTTCATTATTAAGTAATAACATCAGTATCACTCATATACTTATGTGTTATTATATGTATGAAACAACCCTATTTCACCATCTATCCATCCTACGGAAAAAGAAATCACCGCGCGTGCGTACGTACGGAATACCGTCTCCACGCCGTGGTGAAATCTATTTTCCACCACCACCTTACATGGATGGGTATAATGGTGTAAAGAATAACTATACATAGTTATTAAAACATCATATTGATTCTGATATATTTTATAATCCACTCCAATTCAATTCAATATTTATGGAATGATATCATCGCTCGTGCGTACGTACGGTCTACCGTCTCCACGAAGCGATGAGATTCATTCTCCATGTTAACCATTTAAGAATGATTATAAAGTATATATAAGAAATAATAATGAAATATATGACCTTATAAAGCTACTGGATTTATGTATATATATATATATATTTATGTCATCTACTTACTTCCATTCAATACAATAAGGAAAGGAAAACAGTGTTCATGCGTACATACGGACTACCGTCTCCATGAACGGTGTTTTTCATTTCATTTATCTATCTATTATATATATATATATATATATACTGAATATATATGATATATAAATCATATTTTATATTATGTAAGTAAGTAAATCATGATATAAGTAATAATAATATCAAGAACAACAAGTCAAAACACCTACGATAAATGATACGATTTTACCCAAAACGCTTTTTAACATGGAATTTACAAAAGAACGGGTAATATAATGTCATAAGTGAACCATATATGATATAATAACAATGAATATGATTCTGTAATAAGTCAACGACATTGTTTAAATCATTATACAGGTGGTTCGGACACATAAAAAGCAAATCAGACCTAAGGTAAGGGAAAATATCACAATCTCATTTTTATCCGAGATTGTTTATTCGTAAGTATTTACTGGGGTGTATTTTATCATTAACATCCATGTTCCCTCAATATGTAATATTGTTTCCATCCACTTACAATAGTTTATATCCAATTTTACCCTTTGGTGAGTTTTTAGTATAGAATATGAAAGGAATCTTTTGTCATTTTTTCGTACGAGTTACTTTTTGACTTTTCCGACAAAAGTACGAAGAATGTTTTTTTAACATATACAGCATGAATGGATTTTTTAAACATTATTTCCAAGAAGCTTCCTTTACAAGTTTTCAAATTTATTTTTAATCAACTTCTTTTAGTTTATAATTGTATGACATGTTAAGAAAAGAAAAGTGTTTTGAAGATGAAAGGATATTTTCCTCAAGAATGGAGTTCAAGTGTTTTATCAAAATTATATTCCATATAAGATAATAAAGGCTTATGTTTTTATCCCTATTATTAAATTGATTTGATTATGTTGTGAGGGAATTATTTTTATGAAGTCACTTACCTTTATATGATTTGTTTTATGATGTCATTATGTTTCAAGAATCCCATTTTGTTACATGTGTTATGCGATGATGTATGATTTATGATTATGTGGCACACATAAGAAAGGATTCATTATAAGATGGGTGGGACCTATATCTCCCTCCAATGCATTGGGTAAAGATTTCATATCTCATGAGATAGACATGGCTGGAATGGTAGGTTATACCGGTTCAGTGAAACAGGACTGAAACGAGGGTCACTCGATTCAGAAATGGACTTTGTCCACTAAGATAGTCTTGGCAATGAGTCTTAACTAACAATAAATGATTCTCTATGATTATGTGTGTATGCCACAAAGTTTCATGTTTTATGTTATGCTTATTGGTATTTCATTTCACTACTATGATTTATCCCATGTTATGAAATTATGCTCTCTTTTGCAGGTTAAGATTTCCAAAAGTTATGTTCTTATGAATATGATGTGATTGATTTTCTTTTGTTTACCCTTACTGAGCATTTGAGCTCACCCTTTTATGTTTTATTTTCCCCAGGATATAAAGAATGGTTTTAGGTAAAAAAAGGGAAGATCTTTATGGGAGATATTGAGGATCTTTCACCACGATTAGAAGATTACGTTCCGAGTTTCCAAAGACACTAAACTATTACGGTCCTTGTGTGTTTGTTTTTTGTTATGTACTAAGTATTCCGAAAAAGTAATGTAATGTCCATGTACGATAAGCTTCGGGTCTCTACAGTTGGTTTCAGAGGAAAGGTTTAGTCAACCTTTGGAAACTAGGATGCGAAAACGTTAGTGAGATCCCTAGAGATATTTCTACGGTATGTCTAGGGATGTCCCTAAGGATAAGTATACATATAGGTTATAGTACTAGAATTACGTTAACGATCATAGAATTAAACCTAAGATGTTAGATATTGAAGGTAATCCCCCTTTATTATGTTGTTTTCCCTAACATGATTTTTTCCTCTCACAGTATTCTTTTTGGGTTTTAGACGATGGCTGGAATCCGAAGGAACCATGTTGATCAATGCAATGGAAAATGCAATGATTGCCCTCCTGAACAAACAAATGTTATGGGATATGGAGTGCAAAATCTTATTGCTATACTTACACAAGCTATGAATCATTCTGGACTTCCAAATGAGCAGAGAAGGGAACACTATTCTATTGAGTCCTTCATGAGGCAACATCCACCTTCTTTCAGTGGGTCTTCTGATCCACTTGTTGTTGAACAATGGATCAGTACCACTGAAAAGATATTTTGAGTTCTTCAATGTTCTGAGCATGATAAAGTCATCTTAGCATTATATCGTTTGGAAGGTGAATCTGATCAATGGTGGAATCTTATCAAGATTACAAGGCAAAGAGATGAAATTGAGTCCATGGAATGGGACGAGTTCAAGAACTTATTTTTCAATAAGTACTTCCCTCGTATTCTTCGAACAAAGATGGAGAAGGAGTTTCTTGAACTAAAGCAAAAGGATGATGAATCTGTTGGTATATACGAAGAGAATTTTACAAGACTTGCAAGGTATTCATCTGGCATTATCATCCAACCTGAAAGTAAAGTTGATCGATTTTTCAGTGGCTTAAAACCAAGTCTTCGAAGGGCATTAGCTATAAGAGACTTCAGTATCTATGAAGAAATTGTGTGTTGTGCTATCAAGGTAGAAATGGAAGTTGGTGTTACATATCCATCTCATGGTTTTGACAAGAAACGAAAGATGGAGTTCAAGGAGAAATCTCACAATAATGGTGAAAAGAAGATGAATGTTTCCGTATGCACAAAGTGTGGAAAGAAGCATGGTGGAGATTATCTTAAAGGGACTAGAAAATGTTTTAAGTGTGGAAAAGAAGGTCATCGAGCAGCTGAGTGTCGAAGTAATAGAAAAAGGGTTTCTAATGATGTGAATAAAGCAAACACTGCGGAGAATGCACCCCCAACACTTCAATGCTTCAAGTGCAAGGAAATGGGGCATTATGCTAATAAATGCCATAATCCAATGGTTAGTGATGATCAACATGAGCAACCACTGAAGGCAAAGGACAAAGGGAAGTCACATGCGATCACTATTGGCAATGTTGAATATGACAACGATGTAGTGGAATGATTAAGTTTTTATGTAATGGGATTCTAAAATAATGTTGTATCATTGAGTATTGCAATATTTCTTGATGTGGTATTCAAAGTGATTGAGATATTTTTTGGAAATAAGATGATATGCATATAATGAAGGGAAAACGAGAAAATGAAATGTTTAATAGTATTCATGAGCTCATGATTGATATAAGGACTAAGTGATATCATTGTTTAAGTATATAGAATTTTGAGGATTTTGGTATATGGAAAGTGTTAAATTTTAACTGCATTCATGTTTTCACTAAGGTTTTCAATAGAATACATGATTAAGGACTTTGAATGTTTGAAATGTGACCAACAAAACATATCTTATGATATATGGGGATCGATGATGGTGTTAAATCTCCGGTAATCGTTTTCACTATGTTGTGAGAGTGGATTGCAGTATTATGGATATGCCTAAAGATTGGAATGGATTATGTTGGGCATAGGTTAGTATTGTTTAAGGATAGAAGTTTTCTCGATATTATTGATGGGATGTTATAGTAATGTAGATTTAGAAAAAGGACAACCTGTAGGACGGGCGACAGCCCATCGCTTCGGACAAGGCTGTGGGAATCGAACCCACAACCGAAGTGCGACTGGCCTTTATCGCCTACCACTGGCCTACAGGAAGTCCCTGTAGAAACTAGTTTTATTATATTAAGCAGTATGATATATGATTAATCTCACTATAGATCGACTTATGTATATAAATTTTTCTAACCTTTTGAGACAGATGGAATGACTCGTCATTCTATCACATGACCTTCTAACACTTCACGAATAAAAAATTCAACTTCATTTATTTAAGAGATGAAGTGGAAATTGTTAAAGGCATGAACAACAGTGAGGTTGTACCAACATAAAGTAAGTATTTCTTCTAATTCAAATTCTTTAACTTTAGGGAAACAATCTTTAAAACCAAAAATGTTGTCCTAGTGATCTTATATCTGATGAATCAGATGGTACCTTAGATCGTCACAAATTTATGGATTTGTGATTACTGGCTTTTCCATAGCCATGTTCTCTACCACACTCCATCAGAACATGATGGTTAGATTTCTCTTCCATATCCATATTTTCACCTATGTGGAAACCCAGTGATTAGTTTATTTGGGTAACCGTTACGTTTCATACTTTTGTTTTTAAAGATTGGTTTTGGTATTATTTTTTACGATGTGGGTTTCTATTAAAGAAACTTTCGAATAGTAAACCATTTATAACCCCGACGAATTTCAAGGGCGAAATTCATTTTATGGGGGGTAGAATGTAACAGCCCGAGATTTTATGAAAAATATTTTTTTTTAATTTTATTAATGTCTTGTGTTGTACGCTACACCAAAAGGAGCTTTCACAACACGCATCTTTGACTTGCCTTGCATTACACGCAATCTCAACCTTCCTCGATAGCGTGTGTAGTACGCAATACTGAGTTTCACGTAACAACGATATGCTATTAAAATATTATTAAAACTAGCCGTTATGAATAGTAATAACCACTTTTTAAATTTTATAAATTTTAGCTCTCAAAATGGACTTCATTTTTGGATTCGGAGTATCGAATTTAGCCTAAGGTGAAATTTTGGTACTTTTCAGATAACTTTCATATTCTGATGAATAGTGAAAATTACTAAATTATAATTAAAAACAAATTTTTTAATCGAAATAATTAATAGTGATAAATCATTAATTTGAGTGGTTTTAATGTATATTTAAAATATATTTTTACAATTTAATACAATTTTGGTCATTGGATGTAATTTCACATTTAAACCAGACATAATCAAGTGTCAATCTTTTGATAGATATTATTTCTTAAAAACACGCTATTTGTTTTAACAGCGGGATTTAATTATAAAATTAATTAATGCAATTTCTATGTTATGAATTTGGTAAAATAGACTTCATTTTTGAATTCAGAATATGAAATATAACTTAGGATGAAATTTTGGCATTTTTCTGAAAATATTCAATTTTTGATTAATAGTGAAACCACTAAGTGGTAGGTTAAAAACTGAATTTTGCATAAAACATAATTTTACCGCTTCTGTGAATTGAATTTCGAAAATCCGACAGACACGGTTAATATCAAGGACTAAAATGTGGTTCAATGAGATGAAAATAATTTTTGGTGAATAGTAACTTTTTACTTTTTTTTTACCCCGGTTAATAGTAAATAGGGTAACTAAGTGTAAATATGATATTACTATTACCCTAACACATGTCCTAATAAGTGTAATTCGACCAAAAACAACCTTATTAATATAATATGACCATTTAGGTCCACTTGGATTAGATTATGACATTTAATATTATTTTATTTAATGAATAGTTAAAATAGTTAAAATCAAAGTTTAATAACTAAAACATTTTTAATATGGGGTTATACATAAGATAAATTCGACTATAAATATTAATTAGAAAGCTAAAAAGATTTCCTACATAATTATATTTTATTTATAATATTTAGACTTTAAATAAATTAATTTATTTATGACACAACGATGATGCAGTAATTACCCTTTTAAGGAAATATTAACATAATTGATGTTATAAATGCTCAAATGAATGTAATCTGAGACTTTTTATGAATTCCACTAATTTTCTAGACTACTATGATATATTAGTGTTGATTTATTCAACTTGGTTCGAACATATAATTCTGTTATGACTTTCACAAAAATCATATATCAAATCGTGTCAAAATTGAAACAAAATAGTTTTTAAATCAAATATTATATTATTAATTGTTATTTTATTCCTAAAAATATAAGGATCGCCCAAATGACTTAGATAATGATATATATATATTAATAATAAACAATTTGGGGTTCGTTTGGCATGTTATAGTAAGTGTATTAACCATATAGTGAAAGAAAACAAAAAGACACGGTAAAAGTTAAATTATTTAACTTAGAGTTAAATCTAATTGATAAGGTTAAAATAATACCCTAAACTTTTCTAAATCCTATTAATTGATAGGCTTTCGACCCATCCCCACTTTATCTTCGAAATAAGACCCTTTTGAACCATTATAAACCGATTTTGACATTAATATAAAATAATATTTTGAGGTATTCCTATGGTGCCCATCTCCTCCCTTATAAAAGGGAACCTCCTCCCCCTCCTCCTCACACCAATTTGATCACTCAAGCTCGGCCAAACCCTGCCAAAATATCTTCTCCACTTCCCTAGAAACATCCTAGAGGTTCTGGTCTTCCTCAAAGACCAATTTTAGTGCCCTAAGAGGAGGTCTCAAAGAGGCTCTTCAAAGAAGAGGTAATTACCTTTACCAATTCTTTCATCTTTATTTCTTCTTCCTCTTCTTCTTCTTAGGTTGTTTCATTATAAAGTAATAACATCAGTATCAATCATATAATGATGTGTTATTATAAGTATAAAACAACACTATTTCACCATCTATCCATCCTACGGAAAAAGAAATCACCGAGCATGCGTACGTACGGAGTACCGTCTCCACGCCGTGGTGTATTCTATTTTCCACCACCACCTTACATGGATGGGTATAATGGTGTAAAGAATAACTATACATAGTTATTAAAACATCATATTTATTCTGATATATTGTATAATCCACTCCAATTCAATTCAATATTTATGGAAATGATATCATCGCTCGTGCGTACGTACGGACTACCGTCTCCACGACGCGATGAGATTCATTCTCCATGTTAACCATTTAAGAATGATTATAAAGTATATATAAGAAATAATAATGAAATATATGACATTATAAAGCTACTGGATTTATGTATATATATATATATATTTCATCTACTTACTTCCATTCAAGACAATAAGGAAAGGAAAACAGCGTTCATGCGTACGTACGGACTACCGTCTCCATGAACAGTGTTTTTCATTTCATTTATCTATCTATTATATATATATATAATGAATATATATGATATATAAATCATATTTTATATTCTGGAAGTAAGTAAATCATGATATAAGTAATAATAATATCAAGAACAACAAGTCAAAACACCTACGATAAATGAAACGATTTTACCCAAAACGCTTCTTTAACATGGAATTTACAAAAGAACGGGTAATATAATGTCATAAGTGAACCATATATGATATCATAACAATGAATATGATTCTTTAATAAGTCAATGACATTATTTAAATCATTACACAGGAGGTTCAGACACATACGAAGAAAATCGGACCTAAGGTAAGGGTAAATATCACAATCTCATTTTTATCCGAGATTTTTTTATTCGTAAGTATTTACTGGGGTGTATTTTATCATTGACATCCATGTTACCTCAATATGTAATATTGTTTCCATCCACTTACAATATTTTAAATACAATTTTACCCTTCGGTGAGTTTTTAGTAAAGAATATGAAAGGAATCTTTTGTCGTTCTTTCGTACGAGGTACTTTTTGACTTTTCCGACAAAACTACGAAGAATGTTTTTTTAACTTATACGGAATGAATGGATTTTTAAAACATTATTTCCAAGAAGACTCCTTTACAAGTTTTCAAGTTTATATTTAATCAACTTATTTTATTTTATAATTTTATGACATGTTAAGAAAAGAAATGTGTTTTGAAGAAGAAAGGATATTTTCCTCAAGAATGGAGTTCAAGTGTTTTATCAAAATTATTTTCCATCTAAGATAATAAAGGCTTCTGTTTTTATCCCTATTATTACATTGATTTGATTATGTTGTGAGGGAATTATTTTTATGAAGTCATTTACCTTATATGATTTGTTTTATGATGGCATAATGTTTCAAGAATCCCATTTTGTTACATGTGTTATGCGATGATGTATGATTTATGATTATGTGGCACACATAAGAAAGGATTCATTATAAGATGGGTGTGACCTATATCTCCCTCCAATGCATTGGGTAATGATTTCATATCTCATGAGATAGTCATGGCTAGAATGGTAGGTTATACCGGTTCAGTGAAATAGGACTGAAACGAGGGTCACTCGATTCAGAAATGGACTTTTTCCACTAAGATATTCTTGGCAATGAGTCTTGACTAACAAGAAATGATTCTCTATGATTATGTGTGTATGCCACAAAGTTTCATGTTTTATGTTATGCTTATTGGGATTTCATTTCACTACTATGATTTATCCCATGTTATGAAATTATGCTCTCTTTTGCAGGTTAAGATTTCCAAAAGTTATGTTCTTATGAATATGATGTGACTGATTTTCTTTTGTTTACCCTTACTGAGCATTTGAGCTCACCCTTTTATGTTTTCTTTTCCCCAGGACATAAAGAATGGTTTTAGGTAAAAAAAAGTGAAGATCTTTATGGGAGATATTGAGGATCTTTCACCACGATTAGAAGATTACGTTCCGAGTTTCCAAAGACACTAAACAATTACGGTCCTTGTGTGTGTGTTTTTGTTATGTACTAAGTATTCCGAAAAATTAATGTAATGTCCATATACGATAAGCTTCGGGTCTCTACATTCATGGAGTACCCTCGATGACCATCTCGGACCGTGACGCGTGGTTTACGACCCAATTTTGGTGAGGCATACATGAGGTATTCAGGACCCATCTGTAGATGAGTACAACCTTTCACCCCCATATGGATAGGAAGAAATAGCTCACTATCTAGGTGTTAGAGGATATGATTAGGGAATGTGTGTTATTGTTTGGCCTAAGCTAGGAGTATCACCTAACCTTGGTGGAGTTCACGTACAACAACAATTACCACTCTACTATCAACATGGAACCTTTTGAGGACCTCTATGGGAGACCCTGCCGGTCACCGTTGTGCTGGACAGAGGTTGGGGAGACCTACCTCGTGGGCCCAATGTTTGTGCAGGTGACGACGGAGAAGGTGAATGTCATCCGTGAGCAGATGAGGATGTCTCAGAGAACACATAACTCCTATGCAGATCATCACTGCATGCCTTTAGAGTTCATATAGGGGGACCATGTCTTTTTGGGAGTCTCTCTGCGACATGGTACATAGATGTTCGGCCGGTGTGGCAGGATATCCCTGAGGTTCACTGGGCCCTTTGAGATCGTGCACAGGGTCGGCGAGGTTGCCTGCTTTCTTGCTCTACCCCCACAGCTAGAGAGGGTGCATGACATCTTCCACATGTCGCAGCTGAGGAAATACATGCCTGACCCCACACACATTATCGACTAGGGAGAGACGGTCATTGAGGATGGATCCACCTTTATAGAGCACCCTTTGGCGATTGGGAACCGGCAGGAGCGAACACTGCATGGATGGACCATTCCAAGGGTTCTTGTGTTGTGGCAACATGTGAGGGTGAAGGAGATCACCTGGGAATGGGAGAGCTGAATTCGGGCTCAGTATCCTGAGTTGTTTTTGTACTTTTGTTTTTCAGGGACGAAAAACATGAAGGAAGGAATGATGTAAGAACCCAGGTTTTGAGCCTGCAAGAATTTGAAATTTTTTTAATGTTTTTCTGGAGCGTGTCGTTTACCCTAGGAGGGGTATAACATTTGCGGGCGCAGTCATTCTGTGGAAAATTAAACCATCCCTGTTTTTGTTATCTAGCATCCCCATGTGTGGACTTTATAACATATGAACAGAGGCTCAGATTAAAATTTTGATACCATAATTGCGCTTAGAATGTGGATTTTACTCTAGGGACCGCTTAACCTCGACCCCATCGAGAGTTCCGGTACAGGGCCTATCGGTGGGGGTTTAAGACTTAATTTTTTTTAATAAGGTTTTCTACATAAACCATTCCTTCCCAGCCTTTCTTCCCATTATCATTCCCGAGAGGATCCCTCTCAACAAGATCCTCTCCTCTCTTCCACCTCTCCAAGGCAGTGCGGCGCTCCGGCAAACTGTTCGTGAAGCTACGGGCTACGCCAAATGATGTAGGAGGGTACATTTTTTGTTTTTGATTTCCATATAGTCCATTAATTAAATAATTTTTTTTCTAAATTCGTTTCAATAATCGATAAAAGACCATATATGTGTAGGCATCGATCCGAGCCTTTCGACACCTTTTTCAGATAGAATTTTCGTTTCCCGGGGTGACCCCTGGAATTTTTCTGGTCATTTTCTTCTTTTTCTGGCGGTTCCAGGGGTGGTCCGGTGGTCGGAGCGGTGGTATGATGGGCTCACAGTGGCGGCGGTGGCTCCCAGTGGTGGAAGCGGCACACTGCGGCGGTCCCGGGTAGCGGCGGTCCTGGCGGCGGTGGTCCCCGGGCGGATGTCGTCGGCCGGGTGGACCGGGGGTCACGGTGTGCGACCCTATGAGGGAGACCAGGACCCGCCTTCGGTGGGTCTCCGCACAGACTAGAAAATGGCCACGAGGGCCAGTCGGCAGGTCTGCACCGCGGGTCCACGGCCGGGCCATGGGCCGACACTGCAAAACGGGCCGGCCAGCATGGGCCGGCCCCGGCCGGGTGGACCAGCCGGTCCTACCCAAAGGGTTTTTCCCCTTCACCTCGGACACCGATAACATCAACTAAAGGTGTCTGTTTTGTGTTCCATATATGGAAGTGAAATCCTCGGATAGAGGCAATGTTTTTTAGTAGGTCCTGGGAGTTTTCAAATCCCAAGATTGTGGCTCGGTAGCGCAACATGCTTGTAAAATACCTCACTAGGATTCTTCCTTCGGATGGCGCGAACACATCTGGAGTCCGTTGAAGGTTCTCTCATCGGTGTTGTAAACCTAGTATCGAGACAACATGTTCTAGGGTGGTTTCAATCATTGATGTCATATTTGAGTCATGGACCCCACAATTCGTCTTATATGTTGTGAGCAGCGTTTTGTGACTTTTTCCTGAGACATCCGTTCGGGGTGAATGAGTATCCTTTTTGGTTTGTTTTTCTGAGAGAATCATGATGGCGTAGTTTTCCTGACCAGTTTTGGGACTGAGGGTTGGACCCTATGAGATGACTTATGGGCGTAAAGAGATATTGAATAACATTTTCGTTGGGAGTTCATTTTCAGCGAAAAAGTAGTCTATCTCGTGTGTTTTTCTAAGAGGATTACAAGAGTGTAATCTGTTTGGGCGTGTAGATCCTCTGTCAAGATTTCATTAAATGTGGAAACATGAATGGAAATTTGTTGGAGTCTTCTTTGATGCACTCCAACCCAATGCTTGGTCACGATGTTAGCAACACCTAGTGATGGCTCAGGAAGTGCGGAGTTATCAGACCAGTTCTGGGTTTACCCTCTAGCGGGGCTAGGTAGTGGGTAATCCACCAGCATATCTAGTTATACCTTCCAGTGAGGCTGGGCTGTGGGTTACCCCTTGACATTAGGTTTTACACTCCAGTGGGACTAGGTAGTAGGTTACCCCCAGGCATATCAGGGTATACACTCCAGTGAGGCTGGGCAGTGGGTTATCCTTTGACTTTAGGGTTTTCCCTCTAGAATGGTAGGGCAGTGGGTGACCCGATGCCCTTTTAGGGTTTACCCTCCATGAATGATGGGAATAAGGTCACCCAATGACCATTTTGGGTGTACCCTCCATCAGTGCTGGGGATTTGGTCACCTTACGACCTTTTGGGGTTTACCCTCTAGTTGGGTTGGGCAGTGGGTTACCCGAAGACGTCTTCTTTCAGATTCAGCCCTTCCGATGAGGCTAGTCAGAGGATTTTTTTTCCCTGGATACCTGAGCGGGACATTTGGTGGTATGGTTTAGAAATGTGGAATATTTTACATGCGAGAGTGTTGGGCATCAGTGATGGATACCCTTAGAACTATTGGTGATTATCCTGGGCTGGGCTTGGAGATGGATATCCCCTTATGCACTTATTTGGGTTTCTTGTTTAGCATAAATATATATACACCCTACAATTGATTCCACTTAATGGGTCCAGTTACTCTCCTTCTAGGAGGGGCAATGACTTGCAGGGTATGCCACGTGCTTTCCGTGTCCAGCTCCTCTTGGTTGGGATGAGTCTACTTCATTTCTATTGTTGGGTTGAGTGGCACTCTCTCTATTGTACTCTTACATTTTTCTGTATATATTTTACAATTTGTTACCTATTTTGTTGCTCCCTTGAGATTTCTGGTCATCCTTCTGAGTATCCCTATACTCACCCCTTCTTTGGATTTTCCCGCACATGGTGTTCCCTTGAAAATGATGGACAGTTCGATCAAGACTACGGAAGAGCGTAGAGGACACATGAGCTTGGGTTGCGTTCAGTGGACATATAAGGACATTCAGGTGTTAGAATCGCCAGCTGTTTACTTTTGTTTACCTATTTCTAGTTTGTGGTACCTTTTGGGATGGGCGTGTGTTTCCCCCCTTTTTCTGTTTAGTATTTGTCAGTACTTTTCACCACTTTAAATTTTCCTTTTTATAGGTTGATACAAGACTGTGGTGGGGTTATAGTTGTTGGTCCTTTGGTTTCCTTTTTACTCTGCACTTCTACATTCAGTGTGGTGTGTGTGTGTGTGTACAGGTACTTAGGCAATGGCCTCCCCGATATTGTTATGCCTTCGGTGCTTGTCGGCAGCCCCTAGCCTCTAGAGACGGGTTTAGGGTAGTTTTGGCATGATACCAGTAGGTTCGTGTCGTGACATTATATTTTTTGAGGTTTCACTTTCTTTCCAAACTTATTTGAAGTGGGGGAGACGGTGTGACACCATAATTTGATCCCCACAGACACCTATAAGGTGTCCTATTTGAGAAATTTTTTTACATTTAGTATGAACATTCTCAAATAATACCTCCATGATAATGCCATCAGAACCATTAGGAATCCAAAATCAAGAGGGAAGCACTTGTGCTATTTCAATTTATTTAAAAACACGAGCACTTGAAGGTCAAGATATATTAAAAATGCCATAGTCGAGTTTAATAATATGGAAAAATTGAATAGCTCTGGAGAAGACAGATTTCTTAATGTAAATATGCAGTTGGAGTCACAAGACGCCCAACCATATAGGTACAATAGACAGTGTTGAATCAAAATAGAAAATCGGTGTCCATTTCATGACATTCTTGAAATTGCCACTGAAGGACTGGGATCCTCTTTCCCAAATACTATAATAAGCATTTTTAGAGGAAAATAGAAATATAACATGCAAGGAGTACATAAAATTAACTTGTATATTCTCAAACCCTAGGTTTTTCTTAGGGTTTAATGGAGAAAAACTAATATGGGTCTTCGCTTGATGAATTTTATGACCAACACAAAGAAACGATTGGAAGAATGTTGTTGTACCACTTCATTGAAGAAAGAAATATATGATAAACCATGATTTTGATATTTGATTGGTTCAACATGCTATATTCTCTTTAATTCATCCAGGGGATTTCAACCCACAACAACTTCAACGAACAAATGGGAATCATGATTCCCTATCTAATCATATGATCCAAGATTTGATCTTCATCTCCATTCTCTTGAGAGAAGAAGCTCATGTGTGACGAACAAGATCATTCATATCCCTTCCATTTTGGTTGAATGGATTACATTTAATCTATATCTTGAGCATGAAGAATAATATGTCAGGAATTATTGATCCTTATGTAATTCCATATAAAGAATCTCATTAGCTCGAAATGCATCCATTGATTTCATAACTATTCATATAATCAAATGTATATTAGTAACTTATTTCAAAATTATGAAATGAATAATTATGTAAATCATAAAAATTCCATCAATGAATAATGATAAGAAAACTTATATACAATAAAGGGGTCATTCCTAGAGATCTTACGATAATTGTTAAATCCTTTGAAAAATGACCAATATAATTTGTCTCATTATTCATACTAATTCATTTAGAGGATATATAATCCCTTTCAATATTCTTAATTTATTATTTCTAATTAGTTCCTCATATGAATATGAAATTCAATGCAATATAAATGAATTATTATTAAAATGATCCATGTGTGGTGAATTAGTCTATGAACTGTCCAAACTATCACCAATACAGATTATCATAAAATATAGAGATAATGAAAATGTATTTAATCATTAAAAAAATCCCTATTGGAGTATAAGTAAAATATATTTAATAGTAAGAGAAATAAAATAAAAATATCATTTAACAATCATTATATAAATAAACATCTCATATTGAAAAAAACATTAAAAAATATATCTCGAATATTAGGATATAAAATTTCACTGAAAACAATATTGGAATATTTTAAAAGAATATTCATATAATATTTGTGTCATGATGGAGGTATTCTAATTTCAAACTATTTCTGATAAAACTATTTTTTCATTTAACATTTTAAATAAAAGGTCTATTGTACAACATTTACATAAGAAAAAAATATTTATTTAGAAAATCAATCATTAAAAAATTAAATATGGGTAAAATTAATTTAATATATCCTTTTATAAGGGATAAAATCACATTACATATATTGATGAAAAAATGATACATGAATAATAATATTTTGGGATTAGATTGTAACTGAAAAACATAATTTAGAAATATTGAGTACATAAATATATGAAAATTAAAAAAAATTATTGAAAAAATAGTCAAATAAAATATATATGTTCTATCATAGAGTTAAAAAATAATTCCCATTGTAGATACAAAAATCTAAATAGTCATAAATATTGATGATATTTTGAAATAAGCCTGTATTAATATGTTGACTTTCAAATCACAGCCACCATGATATCAAAAAAATTAAATCCAAAATTAGAGAAACTCAATTTAAATGGATTATTTATATTAAATATTAATGGGGTTGAAAATATAGAATTTGAAATGAACAAGTGGGAATACAGAAGATGTCAAATTAAAGCAAAATTAATACAAAAAACCATAAATGTTTTCCCAACAATCTTCAAATGTGTTAAATACTCATCTATAATAAATATATATTTATTAAAAATATATTATAGAATCATACTAATATATATTCTATTTCTTATATTATTAAATTAAAACCACTTGTCACAAATTTGTTAAAAATAATTATTAAAATCATCATTCGGGGTAATAACATCTACTTTTTCATGTAATTTTTAATTTTATAATTTTTGAAATAATAAATTGATCATGGAACAATGATAAACTAATTTTTTTGAATTATATAAATATTATGCTTAATTATTATGTAAAATTATTGAATAATCAATAAAAGTTATAACTTTAGAAATTATTTACATTATTCATGGGGATGATTAGTGGTACTTATGTATCACAGTATTTTTACATTTAATAGAATGGAATTAAATTTTGGTACAAATATTTCCACATTATTAAATCATTTTTATGTCATATATATAACATATACTAATTTAATATATTATAAATAACTTCCATGTTATGAAAAAATGTAAAATGTATCGAAATTATTCATAGTGGTGGTAGTCTACACTTATGCCTGAGAGACATTATCCATTTTCGACAGATCAATGGTAAAATGGTAGATAAGATATTAAAAATAAATAAGAATATTTATTTCATAAATATAATAAATTTTTATTATTTTTATATTTATAACCATCGAAGTAAAGTGGTTATGAAAAAGTATTTTTAGTTCCATGAAAAGTTGAAATGTGGTGAATACTCACGAATGAGTATTTTTCATTTCAAGTGATGGAAATAAGTTGGAATGTGTTCTTCCAATAACCATAATAACATCTCAATAAATATATTTTCCTAAGTTTATTAATTTATGATTTTTATAATAAATTTTGATAATGTATAAGAAGAATGAATTTTGAAACAGTCAGTAATGATGTTTACCTCTTATTAAAAAGACTTTCTTTAGATTATTTCATAAGGACTCTTAGAATTTTCATTTTAAAATAGAAATACCAATCAATAAGGGATAAGTAACTTTTTGGAATAAATTAACAAGTTTTTTCTATCCCGATGACTAAATCTAGAGTGAATATTTGTGAGAATGTGGGGTCCTTTTTTAAGAGTTGGAAATCACACACTGAGAATTTGAAAAAAAAAATATTAAAATCTAATTAGTAAATTTAATAACCCCATAAAAATGTAATTAATTTCATTGAAAATTAATATATAGTCGTAAAATCTTCTGTTAATGAAATTTATATTGGGTTTTGTTTCATTTTGAACCTAATATTTCAATTTAACCCCTAGTTAACCAATTAAAATCATAGATGTAGTAACATCTGTTTCAATCATATTGGGATATAATTTTACTTATAAGTTAAATATTGTATCATAAAATACCAATTTATTAAATTATATTGAATTTATCATCTTACATTTCCTCTTTAAAATTTTTTATGAGTTTTAAATAATACAATACCATATTTTTATCATAAAATACTATTAATGTCATTTTCATTACTATTAAACAAATTTTACTTGATAGAAACGTAAAAAATGGAATTATAATACAAACACTTAACAAAATAATATTCTACTATTATATATAATTTTAATGCGTCATAATAATTCCAAATAAATCATTACATTAATATTTTTAAAATAATTTATTTTAAATTATTATTAATTAAATATATATTATATTCGTGTTGCATAAGAATTTAGGGAAATTATTTAATAACAAACAAATTAAAAAAAATACTATATAAAAATATTTATTTTATATTCCAAATATAAAATTATAAAAAATTATATCATCTTTCAATCATTGTTTATTAATTTTATAGTTAATAAATTCTAAAGGCTTATATTTTTTATTTAATCATTATTTTAGTAAATTTAATAGTAATCATAAATGTAAAACAAACCAAATTAGAAAAATATTTTCAATATGATAAAAAATTGTCAAATACATCCATAAAATAAGATAAATGTATGTTTTGGTTTGATTTCAAGACCTTATATCATGTTTTAACAATATTTTACCAATTATACCCCAACAGAGGTGAACCATATTTACAATGGTTATCATTTATAATTACTAATTTTAATGAAACAAATTTAATAAAACTTTATCCTCTAAATTGAAAATTTCTTATATATTTCTCAAGATTCAATCTATTAATGTGGCAGAAATGAGTTTTAATAGAAATTGTAAAAATATATTGATAATTTGTCATTAGAAAAATATGTTTGTATTCATAAAAATCAATTCATATCAGAATCAATAATATAGATTATTTTAGTGGATTTAAATATATTATTTTAAATAAAATTGATCACATATCACTTCCTGATCAACAAATATAATTTATCTTTTAAATTACTGGTTGTAATAACTGTATTTGAAAAATCTATTTTTAACTATTCATTGAAAAATACATCATTTACGAAAAATCAAAAGCATTCACCATTTTTTAATTTGGATTTAATTATTTAAAGGTTGAATGTTTTTATTAATTCTTAATATAAAAATGTGAAAATTAATTTTATTATTTCCTAACAAAAAATATACTTTTTTTGATGAAATCGTATTTTGAATAAAATATTTTATTTACAAAAAAAATTGTGCTCTTATTTCAAATAATAAATAAATAATTTTTTTGCCTTGTATATATATATATATATATTATGTTTAATCCATTCCATACTCACAATTTAGATAGCTTGGTAATAAAAATCTTATATAAATTATAATATTCAATGGTTTTTTATACATAGTGATTGTTGTTATTTGAACAGTAAATCATTATGTATTATTAATTATTATTGTGAACATTCTCCTCCTATGTTAATAACTTCCACCCTCATGATTTAGAATTTTTCATAGTAATCAAGGGTCTAACATTTCAAAATATATTTTTTGAAAACCCAAATAATATAATGTGTTAAGAAAATTTCAACTTCAAATAAATAAAGGGAAATAAAGTGGTTATAAAGAATGAAACATAACTAGGATTCCAAATTGGATAAAAAAATGGGATGTGAATATTTGGATATGGAGGGAAAATAAATTCCTTAATAATGATAGAGTGTTATAAAGAGCATTGATCACAAGAATGTGAATGATCATGAGAATGTTAACAATCCAAAAACAATTTATCAATATGGTGTGATAAATAAAATAAATTCATTGGAAATGTATTTAAAAAATATATATTTATTATGATTTATTTCCTAGATTTTAGAAATTATGTTACATTCTAGACATAAAGAATACGTAAATATACTTACCTGACATGATAAATTTCATTCATTAATAAATTTCCACCACAATATCAATTATTTATCGAAAAAATGATTATTTATAAATGAATTTTATTCCCTAAAGAATGAAAATGAACATAAATGAGATCACATTACCCAAAAAAGAAATAATTTTATTCGTTATATTTTTAAATATAAAAAAAATGATTTATCTAAAGTTAATATAATATCTAAAATCAACAATCCTTCATATGATGAAATATTAAATAGAAATTTAAATTTTACATAATAATGACAAATGATCATTTTTGATAACCAAACAACCCCAATAACACAAATAAAAGCCACATTAAGTAATGTATAAGGCTCAATGGTGATCTCATACTTTTTTACATGAATTACTGATAATTTAATTTCATTATTCAAAAAATAATATAATATATCAAACCACTTGTTAATCATTAAGGTTTTATATAATATAACTTAATGAAAAAACCATCACATTGATAAATAACTATATAATATTATAATTCAATGATACTCACACTAAATTATAATTAATAAAACATAGTTCATAAAATTAATGATAATACTTAAAATGATGATTAATATCATTAAAAATATTTCCTTGTCAATGGATCTATTTAAAACCATAAATATTATTCATAATAGACTATTCCATAGACCATTATATACTTCTCGTAAAATCAAATACAAACCCAATGGGTAATATAATGATTAATAGAGTTTCTTTCTAAAAATAGTTAAATTTTAATAATAACAACAATATGGGTATCTATGAATTTGAAGATATGATTATTCATAAACATGTAGACCTATGACGGTATCAATAAATCTTCTGATAGAATCACATGAAAATATACATTCATAAATAAATATCAAAATAATTATTTGAAATATTTAATGATAGATTATTTCTATAAATGCAATATATTACATCATAGATGACTATAACCACATTTTCATTAAATCAACAAGCAATTTCACTATAACAAAAATATTCTCACATTCTTTATCAATTTAAATCATATATTTATCCAAAAAAATCCTTATCACCTTAAAACTATATTGAATTTTAGGGTTATCAGTATTTATAAAATATATTTTGAAGTTCATGAAGAAAATATAGGGTGGAACATTACTTAGATGTATCATTATAAAAAATTAGATATGATAATTTCATATTATAGTATTTTTGAACTATAATTAATTTTTTTTAAATTTAAAAAATATTTTGGTAAATGTTTTTATAGAATTATGAAAAACTCTTTCATAGAAAACCAATACATTTTAATTGGAATCTTATACTCAGTATAAATTTTACAGCTAAGAAACACATATTCAATAAAACATGGTTTATTTCCTTTATCAATCATTACAATTTCCTAAATAAAACTATACATGTATATAAACATCATTAAAACGGAATTAAAAACCTTATACAACATAAAATGATCATAAACATATCATATAGGGGAAGAAAAATAATGAAAATAGTTATTCATGATAATAATATGAAAGCCCATATAAAAATTTTTCCTAAAAACATACATTTTCATTCGTTATAAGAATAATTTTTTATTTTAAAATATGTTTGTCTTTCCATTTTATATCAAATACTTAACGTGAAAAAATCAATAAAAATAATATAATAGAATTATAGTTACCTTGGTACATCAATTCCATATCAAAATTACCGACACTTTTAATAAAGTAATAATCATAAAGTTGACATCATCCTATATAAAATGAAATTAATTGTAGAACTATCTAGGTGCACCCATTGTATAACCTATAATGGGCTCCCCTGACACTATCTGAGTGAACCAAATGTATAAGACATCCCAAACTAAATTTTGAGCTATAATGCCGATAAAACCTTCATAAATAATATCCATGGACCACAACAAGAATAAAACTGTTCAAAACTATTTTATATCCATCATAAAAACACTTTCATAAAAAATGTACCATTTTACATAAAAATAACCTTTAAAAAAAAAAAAACATAAAAAATATAATTTTTTGAAAATAACTTTGGAAATATATAATGGAATCATAAAATCCTTGAGGAATCAATAAATCATAAAAAAATATCAGTACTTATAAGTTCAAAAAAATTCATTCAATTACAATTCATAAAAAAGAGATAAAAAAGTATCTATAAAATATTATTTTTAAAAATAATGTGCACTACCAAGAACATAATTTATCACCTAGTTTTTATATAATCCAAAATAATAAACATAGGATAAATATTTAAATGCATAAGAAAAATTTCATGTTTATTATTTATTTAACATCACTTATTTATACGGTATATAAAATTACATAATCATCAAAGTTCACATCCGACGTTTAGAATACAACGAATAATTGTAACCAAAATTTCATCAGATTGATGAATATGGTCAAAAAGCACATTATTTTATCATCTATATAATAATAATAAATTAATTATATATTTCCTAAATTAATAATAATTTCAAATAATAGAATTTAATATGGATGTAGAAAATTAATGATGTTACAAACATAGAGAGAGTAAGTCATACGTACAGATGAGTAACATTTCCATTATTCAAGGATTATTATGGAAAGAAGCTATGTATTATATTATCTTTTTGGAATGATCAATAGTTTATGTATAACATAGTATTTATTTTAATACGCATTTATATATCAGTTATTTCATCTCATTATGATTAAAAAACATTTTCCTTCATGGAGGTGGTAGACTACACGTACAAATGAATGATGTTTTAGTTTTTTAATATGAATGGAACGGTGTAGAGACCCGAATCTTATCTTACATGGACATTACATTACTTTTTAGGAATACTTAGTACATAACAAAAACACACACACAAGGACCGTAATAGTTTAGTGTCTTTGGAAACTCGGAACGTAATCTTCTAATCGTGGTGAAGGATCCTCAATATCTCCCATAAAGATCTTCCCTTTTTTACCTAAAACCATTCTTTATATCCTGGGGAAAAGAAAACATAAAAGTGTGAGCTCAAAATGCTCAGTAAGGGTAAACAAAAGAAAATCAATCACATCATATTCATAAGAACATAACTTTTGGAAATCTTAACCTGCAAAAGAGAGCATAATTTCATAACATGGGATAAATCATAGTAGTGAAATGAAATCCCAATAAGAATAACTTAAAACATGACACTTTTTGGCATACACACATAATCATATAGAATCATTTCTTTTTAGTCAAGACTCATTGCCAAGACTATCTTAGTGGACAAAGTCCATTTCTGAATCGAGTGACCCTTGTTTCAGTGCTGTTTCACTGAACCGGTATAACCTACCATTACAGCCATGTCTATCTCATGAGATATGAAATCTTTACCCAATGCATTGGAGGGAGATATAGGTCCCACCCATATTATAATGAATCCTTTCTTATGTGTGCCACATAATCATAAATCATACATCATCACAAAACACATGTAACAAAATGGGATTCTTGAAACATCATGACATCATAAAACAAATCATATAAGGTAAATGACTTCATAAAAATAATTCCCTCACAATGTAATAAAATCAATGTAATAATAGGTATAAAAACAGAAGCCTTTATTATCTTAGATGGAAAATAATTTTGATAAAACACTTGAACTCCATTCTTGAGGGAAATATCCTTTCTTCTTCAAAACACTTATCTTTTCTTAACATGTCATACAATTATAAACTAAAATAAGTTGATTAAAAATAAACTTGAAAACTTATAAAGGAAGCTTCTTGGAAATAATGTTTTAAAAATCCATTCATGCCGTATAAGTTAAAAAAAACATTCTTCGTACTTTTGTCGGAAAAGTCAAAAAGTACCTCGTACGAAAAAAAACGAAAAAAGATTCCTTTCATATTCTTTACTAAAAAACTCACCGAAGGGTAAAATTGGATTTAAAGTATTTTAAGTGGATGGAAATAATATTACATATTTATGAAACATGGATGTGGATAATAAAATACACCCCAGTAAATACTTACTAATAAACAATCTCGGATAAAAATGAGATTGTGATATTTCCCTTACCTTAGGTCCGATTTGCTTCGTATGTGTCCGATCCTCCTGTATAATGATTTAAATAATGTCATTGACTTATTACAGAATCATATTCATTGTTATTATATCATATATGGTTCACTTATGACATTATATTACCCGTTCTTTTGTAAATTCCATGTTAAAGAAGCGTTTTGGGTAAAATCGTTTCATATGTCGTAGGTGTTTTGACTTGTTGTTCTTGATATTATTATTACTTATATCATGATTTACAAACTTTAATAATATAAAATATTATTTATATATCATATATATTCAGTATATATATATATATAATAGATAGATAAATGAAATGAAAAACACCGTTCATGGAGACGGTAGTCCGTACGTACGCATGAACGATGTTTTCCTTTCCTTATTGTCTTGAATGGATGCAAGTAGATGACATAAATATATATATATATATATACATAAATCCAGTAGCTTTATAATGTCATATATTTCATTATTATTTCTTATATAAACTTTATAATCATTCTTAAATGGTTAACATGGAGAATGAATCTCATCGCGTCGTGGAGAGGGTAGTCCGTACGTACGCACGAGCGATGATATCATTTCCATAAATATTGAATTGGAGTGGAGTGGATTATACAATATATCAGAATCAACATGATGTTGTAATAACTATGTATAGTTATTTTTTACACCATTATACCAATCCATGTAAGGTGGTGGTGGAAAATAGATTACAGCACGGCGTGGAGACGGTATTCCGTACGTACGCACGCGCGGTGATTTCTTTTTCCGTGGGATGGATAGATGGTGAAATAGGGTTGTATCATAATTATAATAACACATCAGTATATGAGTGATTCTGATGTTATTACTTCATAATGAAACAACCTAAGAAGAAGAATAGGAAGAAGAAATAAAGATGAAAGAATTGGTAACGGTAATTATCTCTTCTTTGAAGTGCCTCTTTGAGACCTCCACTTAGGGAACTAAAATTGGTCTTTGAGGAAGGCCATAACCTCTAGGATGTTGATAGGGAAGTGGAGAAGTGATTTTGGCAGGGTTTGGCCGAGCTTGAGTGCTCAAATTGGTGTGAGGAGGAGGGGGAGGAGGTGCCCTTTTATAAGGGAGGAGAGGGGCACCTTAGGAATACCTCAAAATATTATTTTATATTAATGTCAAAATCGGTTTATAATGGTTTCAAAGGGTCTTATTTCGAAGATAAAGTGGGGATGGGTCGAAATCATATCAACCAATAGGATTTAGACAAGTTTAGGGTATTATTTTAACCTTAACAATTAGATTTGACTCTAAGTTAAATAATTTAACTTTTACAGTGTCTTTTTGTTTTCTTTCACTATATGGTTAATACACTTACTATAACATGCCAAACGAACCCCAAATTGTTTATTATTAATATATATATCCCTATATAAGTCATTTGGCCGAACCTTAGATTTTTTAGGAATACAATAACAATTAATAATAGAATATTTGATTTAAAAACTATTTTGTGTCAATTTTGACACTATTTGATATATGATTTTTGTGAAAGTCATAACAGAATTATATGTTCGAACCAAGTTGAATAAATCAATAATAATATATCATAGTAACCTATAAAATTAGTGGAATTCATAAAATGTCTCAAATTACATTCATTTGAGCATTTATAACATCAATTATGTTAATATTTCCTTAAAAGGGTAATTACTGCATCATCGTTGTGTCATAAATAAATTAATATATTTAAATTCTAAAAATTATAAATAAAATATCATTATGTACGAAATCTTTTTATCTTTCTAGTGAATATTTATAGTAGAATTTATCTTATGTATAACACCATATTAAAAATGTTTTAGTTATTAAACTTTGATTTTAACTATTTTAACTATTCATTAAATAAAATAATATTAAATGTCATAATCTAATCCAAGTGGACCTAAATGGTCATATTATATTCATAAGGTTTTTTTTGTCTAATTACACTTATTAGGACATGTGTTAGGGTAATAGTAATATCAAATTTACCCTTAGTTACCCTATTTACTATTAACCGTGGTAAAAAAAAAGTAAAAAGTTACAATTCACCAAAAATTATTTTCATCTCATTGAACCACATTTTAGTCCTTGATATTAACTGTGTCTGTCAGATTTTCGAAATTCCATTTACAGAAGAGGTAAAATTATGTTTTATGCAAAATTCAGTTTTTAACCTACCACTTAGTGGTTTCACTATTCATCAAAAATTGAAAGTTTTCAGAAAAATGCCAAAATTTCATCCTAAGCTATATTTCATATTCCGAATTCAAAAATGAAGTCTATTTTACCAAATTCATAACATTGAAATTGAATTAATTAATTTTATAATTAAATCCCGCTGTTAAAACAAATAGCGTGTTTTTAAGAAACAATATCTATCAAAAGATTGACACTTGATTATGTCTGGTTTAAATGTGAAATTACATCCAATGACCAAAATTGTATTAAATTGTAAAAATATATTTTAAATATACTTTAAAACCACTCAAATTAATGATTTATCACTATTAATTATTTCTATTAAAAAAGTTGTTTTTAATTATAATTTAGTAATTTTCACTATTCATCAGAATATGAAAGTTATCCGAAAAGTACCAAAATTTCACCTTAGGCTAAATTCGATACTCCGAATCCAAAAATGAAGTCCATTTTGAGAGCTAAAATTTATAAAATTTAAAAAGTCGTTATTACTATTCATAACTTCTAGTTTTAATAATATTTTAATAGCATATCGTTGTTTCATGAAACTCAGTATTGCGTACTACACACGCTATCGAGGAAGGTTGCGATTGTGTGTAATGCAAGGCAAGTCAAAGATGCATGTTGTGCAAGCTCCTTTTGGTGTAGCGTACAACACAAGAGATTAATAAAATTAAAAAGAATATTTTTCATAAAATCTCGGGCCGTTACATTCTACCCCCCATAAAATGAATTTCGCCCTCGAAAATCGTCGGGGTTATAAATGGTTTACTATTCGAAAGTTTCTTTAATAGAAACCCACATCGTAAAAAAGAATACAAAAACCAATCTTTAAAAACAAAAGTATGAAACGTAACAGTTACCCAAATAAACTAATCACTGGGTTTCCACATAGGTGAAAATATGAATATGGAAGAGAAATCTAACCATCATGTTCTGATGGAGAGTGGTAGAGAACATGGCTATGGAAAATCCAGTAATCACAAATCCATAAATTTGTGACGATCTAAGGTACCATCTGATTCATCAGATATAAGATCACTAGGACAACATTTTTGGTTTTCAAGATCGTTTCCCTAAAGTTAAAGAATTTGAATTAGAATAAATACTTACTTTATGTTGGTACAACCTCACTGTTGTTCGTGCCTTTAACAATTTCCACTTCATCTCTTAAATAAATGAAGTTGAATTTGTTATTCGTGAAGTGTTAGCAGATCATGTGATAGAATGACGAGACATTCCATCTGTCTCAAAAGGTTAGAAAAATTTATATACATAAGTCGATCTATAGTGAGATTAATCATATATCATACTGCTTAATATAATAAAACTAGTTTCTACTAAACAGGGACTTCCTGTTGGCCAGTGGTAGGCGATAAAGGCCAGTCGCACTTCGGTTGTGGGTTCGATTCCCACAGCCTTGTCCGAATCGATGGGCTGTCTCCCGTCCTACAGGTTGTCCTTTTTCTAAAACTACATTACTATAACATCCCATCAATAATATCGAGAAAACTTATATCCTGAAACAATACTACCCTATGCCCAACATAATCCATTCCAATCTTTAGGCTTATCCATAATACTGCAATCCACTCTCACAACATAGTGAAAACGATTACCGGAGATTTAACACCATCGTCGATCCCCATATATCATAAGATATGTTTTGTTGGTCACATTCCAAACATTCAAAGTCCTTAATCATGTATTCTCTTGAAAACCTTAGTGAAAACATGAATGCAGTTAAAATTTAACACTTTCCACATACCAAAATCCTCAAAATTCTATATACTCAAACAATGATATCACTTAGTCCTTATATCAATCATGAGCTCATGAATACTGTTAAACATTTCATTTTCTCGTTTTCCCTTCATTATGCGCATATCATCTTATTTCCAAAAAATATCTCAATCACTTTTAATACCACATCAATAAATATTGCAATACTCAATGATACAACATTATTTTAGAATCCCATTATATAAACACTTAATCATTCCACCACATCGTTGTCATATTCAACATTGCCAATAGTGATCGCATGTGACTTCCCTTTGTCCTTTGCCTTCAGTGGTTGCTCATGTTGATCATCACTAACCCTTGGATTAGGGAATTTATTAGCATAATGCCCCATTTCCTTGCATTTGAAGCATTGAAGTGTTGGTGGTGCGTTCTCTGCAGTGTTTGCTTTATTTACATCATTAGAAACCCTTTTTCCATTACTTCGACACTCAGCTGCTCGATGAATTTCTTTTCCACACTTAAAACATTTTCTAGTCCCTTTAAGACAATCTCCCCCATACTTCTTTCCACACTTTGTGCATAAGGAAACATTCATCTTCTTTTCACCATTATTCTGAGATTTCTCCTTGAACTCCATCTTTCGTTTCTTGTCAAAACCATGAGATGGATATGTAACACCAACTTCCATTTCTACCTTGACAGCACAACGCACAATTTCTTCATAGCTACTGAAGTCTCTTATAGCTAATGCCCTTCGAAGACTTGGTTTTAAGCCACTGAAAAATCGATCAACTTTACTTTCAGGTTGTATGATAATGCCAGATGCATACCTTGCAAGTCTTGTAAAATTCGCTTCGTACATACCAACAGATTCATCATCCTTTTGCTTTAGTTCAAGAAACTCCTTCTCCATCTTTGTTCGAAGAATACGAGGGAAGTACTTATTGAAAAATAAGTTATTGAACTCGTCCCATTCCATCGACTCAATTTCATCTCTTTGCCTTGTATTCTTGATAAGATTCCACCATTGATCAGCTTCACCTTCCAAACGATATACTGCTAAGATGACTTTATCATGCTCAGAACATTGAAGAACTGAAAATATCTTTTCAATGGTACTGATCCATTGTTCAGCACCAAGTGGTTCAGAAGACCCACTGAAAGAAGGTGGACGTTGCCTCATGAAGGACTCAATAGAATATTGTTCCCTTCTCTGCTCATTTGGAAGTCCAGAATGATTCATAGATTGTGTAAGTATAGCAATAAGATTTTGCACTCCATCTCCCATAACATTTGTTTGTTCAGGAGGGCAATCATTGCATTTTCCATTGCATTGATCAACATGCTTCCTTCGGGTTCCAGCCATTGTCTAAAACCCAAAAAGAATAGTGTGAAAGGAAAAAATCATGCTAGGGAAAACAACATAATAAAGGGGGAGTACCTTCAATATCTAACATCTTAGGTTTAATTCTATGATCCTTAACGTAATTCTAGTACTATAACCTATACGTATACTTAACCTTAGGGACATCCCTAGACATACAGTAGAAATATCTCTAGGGATCTCACTAACGTTTTCGCATCCTAGTTTCCAAAGGTTGACTAAAACTTTCCTCTGATACCAACTGTAGAGACCCGAAGCTTATCGTACATAGACATTACATTACTTTTGCGGAATAATTAGAACATAACAAAAACACACACACAAGGACCGTAATAGTTTAGTGTCTTTGGAAACTCGGAACGTAATCTTCTAATCGTGGTGAAAGATCATCAATATCTCCCATAAAGATCTTCCCTTTTTTTACCTAAAACCATTATTTATATCATGGGGAAAAGAAAACATAAAAGGGTGAGCTCAAATGCTCAGTAAGGGTAAACAAAAGAAAATCAATCACATCATATTCATAAGAACATAACTTTTGGAAATCTTAACCTGCAAAAGAGAGCATAATTTCATAACATGGGATAAATAATAGTAGTGAAATAAAATCCCAATAAGCATAACATAAAACATGAAACTTTGTGGAATACACACATAATCATAGAGAATCATTTCTTGTTAGTCAAGACTCATTTCCAAGACTATCTTAGTGGACAAAGTCCATTTCTGAATCGAGTGACCCTCGTTTCAGTCCTGTTTCACTGAACCGGTATAACTTACCATTCCACCCATGTCTATCTCATGAGATATGAAATCTTTACCCAATGTATTGGAGGGAGATATAGGTCCCACCCATCTTATAATGAATCCTTTCTTATGTGTTCCACATAATCATAAATCATACATCATCGCATAACACATGTAACAAAATGGGATTCTTGAAACATCATGACATCATAAAACAAATCATATAAGGTAAATGACTTCATAAAAATAATTCCCTCACAACATAATCAAATCAATGTAATAATAGGGATAAAAACAGAAGCCTTTATTATCTTAGATGGAAAATAATTTTGATAAAACACTTGAACTCCATTCTTGAGGAAAATATCCTTTCTTCTTCAAAACACTTTTCTTTTCTTAACATGTCATACAATTATAAACTAAAAGAAGTTGATTAAAAATAAACATGAAAACTTGTAAAGGAAGCTTCTTGGAAATAATGTTTTAAAAATCCATTCATGCCGTATAAGTAAAAAAAACAGTCTTCGTACTTTTGTCAGAAAAGTCAAAAAGTACATCGTACAAAAAAAAACGACAAAAGATTCCTTTCATATTCATTACTAAAAACCTCACCGAAGGGTAAAATTGCATTTAAACTATTGTCAGTGGATGGAAACAATATTCCATATTTATGAAACATGGATGTGGATAATAAAATACACCCCAGTAAATACTTACTAATAAACAATCTCGGATAAAAATGAGATTGTGATATTTCCCTTACTTTAGGTCCGATTTGCTTCGTATGTGTCCAAGCCTCCTGTATAATGATTTAAATAATATCATTGACTTATTACAGAATCATATTCATTGTTATGATATCATATATGGTTCACTTATGAAATTATATTACCCGTTCTTTTGTAAATTCCATGTTAAAGAAGCGTTTTGGGTAAAATCGTTTCATTTATCGTAGGTGTTTTGACTTGTTGTTATTGATATTATTATTACTTATATCATGATTTACTTACTTCCAGAATATAAAAAAATTATTTATATATCATATATATTCAGTATATATATATATAATAGATAGATAAATGAAATGAAAAACACCGTTCATGGAGACGGTAGTCCGTACGTACGCATGAACGATGTTTTCCTTTCCTTATTGTCTTGAATGGAAGTAAGTAGATGACATACATATATATATATATAAATAAATCCAGTAGCTTTATAATGTCATATATTTCATTATTATTTCTTATATATACTTTATAATCATTCTTAAATGGTTAACATGGAGAATGAATCTCATCACGTCGTGGAGACGGTAGTCCGTACGTACGCACGAGCGATGATATCATTTCCATAAATATTGAATTGAGTTGGAGTGGATTATAAAATATATCAGAATTAATATGATGTTTTAATAACTATGTATAGTTATTCTTTACACCATTATACCCATCCATGTAAGGTGGTGGTGGAAAATAGATTAGACCACGGCGTGGAGACGGTATTCCGTACGTACGCACGCGCGGTGATTTCTTTTTCCGTAGGATGGATAGATGGTGAAATAGGGTTGTTTCATAATTATAATAACACATTAGTATATGAGTGATAGTGATGTTATTACTTCATAATGAAACAACCTAAGAAGAAGAAGAAGAAGAAGAAATAAAGATGAAAGAATTGGTAACGGTAATTACCTCTTCTTTGAAGTGCCTCTTTGAGACCACCTCTTAGGGCACTAAAATTGGTCTTTGAGGAAGACCAGAACCTCTAGGATGTTTCTAGGGAAGTGGAGAAGAGATTTTGGCAGGGTTTGGCCGAGCTTGAGTGCTCAAATTGGTGTGAGGAGGAGGGGTAGGAGGTGCCCTTTTATAAGGGAGGAGAGGGGCACCTTGGTAATACCTCAAAATATTATTTTATATTAATGTCAAAATCGGTTTATAATGGTTAAAAAGGGTCTTATTTCGAAGATAAAGTGGGGATGGGTCGAAAGCCTATCAACCAATAGGATTTAGACAAGTTTAGGGTATTATTTTAACCTTATCAACTTGATTTAACTCTAAGTTAAATAATTTAACTTTTACCGTGTCTTTTTGTTTTCTTTCACTATATGGTTAATACACTTACTATAACATGCAAAAAGAACCCCAACTTGTTTATTATTAATATATATATCATTATCTAAGTCATTTGGCCGATCCTTAGATTTTTAGGAATACAATAACAATTAATAATATAATATTTGATTTAAAAACTATTTTGTGTCAATTTTGACACTATTTGATATATGATTTTTGTGAAAGTCATAACAGAATTATATGTTCGAACCAAGTTGAATAAATCAACACTAATATATCATAGTAACCTAGAAAATTAGTGTAATTCATAAAAAGTCTCAAATTACATTCATTTGAGCATTTATAACATCCATTATGTTAATATTTCCTTAAAAGGGTAATTACTGCATCATCGTTGTGTCATAAATAAATTAATTTATTTAAAGTCTAAAAATTATAAATAAAATATCATTATGTAGGAAATCTTTTTATCTTTCTAATGAATATTTATAGTCAAATTTATCTTATGTATAACCCCATATTAAAAATGTTTTAGTTATTAAACTTTGATTTTAACTATTTTAACTATTCATTAAATAAAATAATATTAAATGTCATAATCTAATCCAAGTGGACCTAAATGGTCATATTATATTCATAAGGTTGTTTTTGGTCGAATTACACTTATTAGGACATGTGTTAGGGTAATAGTAATATCATATTTACCCTTAGTTACCCTATTTACTATTAACCGTGGTAAAAAAAGTAAAAAGTTACTATTCACCAAAAATTATTTTCATCTTATTGAACCACATTTTAGTCCTTGATATTAACAGTGTCTGTCGGATTTTCGAAATTCCATTCACAGAAGCAGTAAAATTAAGTTTTATGCAAAATTCAGTTTTTAACCTACCACTTAGTGGTTTCACTATTCATCAAAAATTGAAAGTTTTCAGAAAAATGCCAAAATTTCATCCTAAGCTATATTTCATATTCCGAATTCAAAAATGAAGTCTATTTTACAAAATTCATAACATAGAACGTGAATTAATTAATTTTATAATTAAATCCCGCTGTTAAAACAAATAGTGTGTTTTTAAGAAACAATATCTATCAAAAGATTGACACTTGATTATGTCTGGTTTAAATGTGAAATTACATCCAATGACCAAAATTGTATTAAATTGCAAAAATATATTTTAAATATACTTTAAAACCACTCAAATTAATGATTTATCACTATTAATTATTTCGATTAAAAAAGTTGTTTTTAATTATAATTTAGTAATTTTCACTATTCATCAGAATATGAAAGTTATCCGAAAAGTACCAAAATTTCACCTTAGGCTAAATTCGATACTCCGAATCCAAAAATGAAGTCCATTTTGAGAGCTAAAATTTATAAAATTTAAAAAGTGGGTATTACTATTCATAACGGCTAGTTTTATTAATATTTTAATAGAATATCGTTGTTTCGTGAAACTCAGTATTGCGTACTACACACGCTATCGAGGAAGGTTGCGATTGCGTGTAATGCAAGGCAAGTCATAGATGTGTGTTGTGCAAGATCCTTTTGGTGTAGCGTACAACACAAGACATTAATAAAATTAAAAAGAATATTTTTCATAAAATGTCGGGCTGTTACAAACGGTAAGTATAAAAACGATATATTATCTTATAATAATGTAAAATATTTAATTATAAAAATATGTAAACATTAATTCTGTCATTATAACCATTTTTTATATATTCTAATGGATAAATAATTAAATTGGTTTGCGAGGTAGTAGTCCTCCAAAAACATGAATGATTAATTATTTCCCCATTGGATGGAATAAGAGATTGATAAAGGACATAAAACTAAAATTATAATTTATTTTTATTTCAAGGATATTATAGGAATTAATTTAGAATTATTTTATAAGGATTGAGGTATATGGAAGAAAAACTAATCTAAAATATATAGATTGAAATTGTAAATTTTATTTTGAAAGTGAATTTTTTCATAGGAATTTAGTAACTAAAGTATCAAAATTCCATCTAAAAAAATCACTCTAAAATGTAGGAAGGGATTATAGGTAGGGATTCTATCAAGGATTGGATAAACCAAACTGGTTTTATAGTGTGTTGAAATGAGAATAACATGATTTATATTTTCAACATTATCTGAATCATTATTCTTAATTAATGAATTTTTTGGTGGTTTATATCATTTAATAAAACATTATATACTATGTAATATTTATAATGTAATCTTTTAGAATTATTCATTACTTTGAAAATACAAATACAAAGATTAATCTGTAAATTCAAAGAATTTTTTTTAATAAAAACCAATAACATCAATTTAATCATTATAATTCCCAAATTACATTAATTATAATTAAATATACTTATCTTATATTTTTTTGATATTATATATTATATATTTTGTTTAATTAAATAGTTAAGGCATTAGTGTTGTTAAAGAATTAAGGGTAAGTTTCTATTCACTAATAATTTTAAATAAATTAACATGAAGGGGAAAAATATTTTTGATTTCAAAATAATATTTATAGGATAATATATCCTCTAGGTAACACCATATTAAAAATAATACACTTATTAAAAATCATAGTGTACATGATTTACGTTTCTAAAAATAATATATTTTTTTGGTCAAAATATCATCTATGAGGCCCTATAAGGTCATATATTATACACATGAATTATTTTGGTGGTGGTATTCTCGTGATATATTATTTATGAATGTTTTTGGGTAATTTAATATTTTTTATCTTTTTATATTTTAAATAAATTATGAAATTTACTATTAAACACGTTAATAAAAATTAATAAGGTTACTATTTATATCAAACGAAATTTAATTTGACGGACATACTAAATTTGGTCCCACATATTCTACATATGGAATCAAAATTTTAAAATAGAAAAATGTAGTATTTTTATAATTTTTTTACAAATGAAACTCTAAAATTGTAATGAATAAAAAAGTATTTTGTGAAAAATACCACAGACAAATCTAAAATGGTATAATGAAAAATTCAAATATAAAAATAATTTTTGAAACCTTAATTTTGTTTTTTTTGAAAAATAACAAATGACTATTTTAAACAAATTCAAAATAGAATTAAAACATCTAAATACAAATAAATAGTATATTATTTTTTGATATTTCGATTATCCATTATTTCTAAACAAATCAACATTTTTATATTGTTATGAAAATTTCTTACTAATTTTTTTTTGAAATAATGATTTTAAAAATAAAAATTATTATTTTTCAAATTATATTTTTATAATATGAATGTTATACATTTAAATGAAAACATATATGAAATGATTTTAATTAAACCAGTTCATTTTTTATTCTATTAATTAATCAATATATTTATTACAAATATTACTATTTAATTATGAATAATAATAAATTTATAATTTATTTATACTATATTTATGTGGGTTGTTAAATTCTTCATCCATTATACATTACCTCCTTATAATTTTGAAATCGGGCTTGGTATGAAGGGGTTGACTTTTGAAAACACCTTTGTTAAAAAATAAAATTATATTAATGGTTGAAAAATCATCATTCATAAATGTGGGAAATAATATTATTAAGGTCACACTATATAAAACATAATAGGCATCTAGGATGGAATCCATATATTTATATGAAACATTTACATTGATGAAAAAAATACCTCCAAAAGACTGATAGAGAGTAATTAAGAACAAGGTTATGAGAATTATTACCATTATAAAATCATAAATGTTTGTTATGTCAAAATGAAATTGATTTGGTTGTAAAAAATATAAATTTCTATTTTTTTCAAGACCATTTTTCTTGATTATACTGATTCCAATATCATATATACTAGGAACATATGAAAAAAATTATTACTCGAAAAGTTGAATTTCATTATTTAATCAAATTATACAAAAATATAAATTTTTTCAAACAATGAGTATTCCGGAATAAATTTTCATGCCTAAAGCGTTAGGACCAAATTCTACTGATCAAAATATACACAAATTAATAACTATACATTGATATTGTATTTGATAAATTACTAAAATAAAAATGGTTTCTATAAGATAAGAATAAAACACAAAGGAATATACATTTATATAAATAAATTCAATGAAATAAAATAAATACTAATAAAAAACATTAAAATTAGATCCCATGATAAATAAATAACCATAAAATTCCAATAAAATATAAGATATTTTGTATGGAGCCCAAAAATTAGAACGATTTGATCATATAGTCTTCTATGATAAATTTTAACATTTACCTCCTAATAGCATCAATCAATATTAGTGTATCATACCACAAATGTAATTCCAAAATCCCAAAATATACAATATATGATAAAATCACCATAAATAATATCACTCATAATAATTAAACAATATATCCATATATTCCCTCAAAATATAATTCAGTCACTATTTCTAAAATAAAATCTCATAGTGTTTTGTTTACTTTAATCCAGTAATTCCCCCATAAATTGGGATGATGTTTTTATGAGGTGACATTTTTAGTAAAATATTCCGAATCCTATATTCCAAATATTTAATAACAAAAAATTATATAAAAAATAGGGATTATATGACTGTAATGTCTAAGAATATAGTAAACCAAATTTATATCAAAATAAAAGGATTTATTCTTCAAATATCATATTTCTCCTGTAATAAAAAATACTTCAACGTAGCTAAATAATTTTTCAAAAATGATGCACTCTTAAAAATAAGAAAATAATCCATACAATATATAAAAACATTTGGATTCCATTGATATACCATTTTTATTCTGACATGATTTCCACATTCTAGAATTTAAATGGTGATATACATTGTGGAATTTACCTTTTTTATATAGTCACTAACGTTGATTTTTTGAATGAATTTTAAATGGATAATGTGTCCCATAAACTTTTTGGAGAAATGAAATCATGTTAGATAATTAAAATCGATCCATATATGTGACTTGAATAATTTTAAATATGTCCAAATTTGTTGAACAATATTTTCCCATAATAGAGATAATAAAATCATTCTGAATTGATAATAAGGTTCTAAATATTTATTTATATCCATCTTGATAAATTATATTTATTATTTAAAAAAGAACATTCATTAAAACATGAAATGAATAATTTCATGTCGAATGGAAATTATCCTTTTAAATAAAATACCATTACAAACTAGACATATTACATTAAACTTTTAATCCTTTATATCTTCCTCAATTACATTTCTATATAAAATCTCCAAAAATTTCACTATTCACCTAGATATTCCATAACATAAAGACTCAAATGGGTTTTATGGAACATTGAAAATATGATAAAACATATTTTTATAAATCTTAGAATCTTAATATAACTCTTAAGATAACCTCAATCGAAGACATCATAATCTCTAAGGTTATATAAACCATTATCTGATACCAATATAAAGGTGATTTCTTTAATGATGACAGATTTATGTGTTTTTGAACTCAAAATCACTATCATAAAATTTTTCGGTTCATTTTATTTTAGAGTTTAAGAAAATTAGGATAGAATGTTACATAGTAATCACATACATTACAAGTGGAATTATATCATCAGAAAATATTGTCCCACTTTACTAATATTTTAAACGAAGATTTGTTTCCTTTCATCGTGATTTATTATTTTTTTACCTCATCCGTTTCACTACTCTTCCTTAAAAATATGACATTTTTTTTAAAACATTAGATAATAAAAAAACTCAGTATGGGACATAAAAATAAAGAAAAAATTATTCAAATGTATGTAAAGAAAAACCATGAAATTCCATTTAAAGAACATTCAATTTTAGCCTATAATATAATAATTTTATTTCCTTTTAAATGATAATTATCGTCCCTTTAGAAATCAAATATATTTTAGGAAATGGTCATTTGATATATTTGAATTGGCTTGTAGCTTTCATGGGAAATAATATCTATATCACTCTTACAATCTATGTTACAAATGAAATAATTGTACGATCAAATTAAACATCCATAGAACCTAATTTATTGGATATCTATTTAAAAAATCCATTGTAGCCAATGATATCTGGGTGCATCCATTGTATATTCTATAATATAATCTCCCATAAAATATAATGGGGATAAAACCTTATTAAATAAATTCAATGGATAGTATAATTATTAAAACCATTGAAAAATCATTTAGTAACATTTTGGAAAAACATTAGGGTATAAGAAATGATTTTTATTAAAAATAACATTTAAAATATAAAAAATATGCATGAAAAAAGAAATTAATTTTATTTCAAATAATGATGGTAAATAATATAATAAACAACACATTAGTGTGCAATCATTGTGGAGGTAAAAGTATCTCTTTCCACATAATCTAAAAAATGCATTCCTTTGGACATTTAAAAATTGAGATGAAAGAGACTATTTAAAAGGATTTTTTTCTAAAAATAATATCCCTTAACTTGAGTTTCATTTTACTTAAATGTTCAATATTGTAATGGCACGGGCCCAACTGGCCCATTACTTTGCCAAAACACGGCTCCACCGAAACAGTGGCACCTGTTATGGGGGCCCCTAGTCACGGTGGCACTGTGATTGTTGCACACCGGTCACGGTGGCAATGGTGATGGTTGCACTGTAAGGGTGACACAGTGACAGTGGCACCGTGAGGGTGAAACTGTGACAGTGGCACTGTGACGGTGGCACCGTGTCCTCACCGATGGTTCTTTTCCAGTTCCCGACTTTTCCGCTCCCGCAACATATCTTTTTACATAAAGATGATTTAATTCCCTGTTTCAATCCATTTAATGACAATAAATAATATCTATAATCCCCCAAGAGTTGAGAAACTGTTAACTTACAAAAACTTGTGGTTTTTCCTCGGTGTCACACCCTTCCCCAAACTGTCCATTTCCGCCCCTGTTAAGCATTTTCTATCTGGTTAAAGAAAACTATTTAGCACATAAAAATTATGACCACCCCTCTAAGGAGAATTGTTAAATGAAAATTTATTCCATCATGCATAACTGCCCAACCACCTAGGAAACCACAATCCGACTTTAAAGCTGGTCAAATTTCCATATCCCGTAATAATGGGATCTCATACTTATATCACACGAGAATTTCTTCTTCATCATCATATTGGCTGGTATCTTTTTCTTCCTGGTACGTTTGGAGTTCCCCTACCCAAGGCAAGTGGTGCGCCTATGCTGGAGCCTTACTGATCAACCTTGGAGTCCCTGATGTTCCTCCCCAGCAAGTCGCGCCTCCCCAGTTTTTGGCGCGTAGAGAAGAACTTCGATCCTTCATCATCCATGTTGGGATTTTCCTTCTTCTCTCCTAACTGTGTATCATAAGAGATGTGTATGCTACTTTTTCTCTAGGAATGGATGAGACTAAACATTAACAAAGACAATAAATAGATTGTTAATGAATGATGGGGTGCATTTGACAATTCTGTTGTACTCTTTTATAATTTCTATATGTTTTGGACTGTATGGGATAATGCTCACTAAAAATCATGGACTTTCGTAGTCTTTCCTTGATCACTAATGAACCCTTTTATTCTGTAATGATTAAATAACTGTATCATATAAATTGGTTAATCAACTAAGATATTTTGGTTAAATTTATTCCCACTGAACATCAATCCTTGTGTGGTCACCCCAGTTAACCAACAGAAAGAAAAACCTTATGAATGATGTGCTTGAACCTGGAAGTTTTTCTACAATGTTTTGGTAGTTGGAGTGTTGTTCTGTTTGATGCTCTTGGGGTTATGTGGATGAGGATGGGATCCTCTGTTGTGGCACGGTTGTTGGTTGTGAATATGAAGCTATGTGTGGTTGTATCTCAAGGCTTGGTTTGGTTCCAGTATTTTTGAGGGGTCTCATTAATCCCTTTGTTTTTTTGACTTCACAAGAGAACCATTTGGGAATGCTTAAATTGTTTTTTAGCTATTTCTATTTCTCTCGCTTGCGGTTATGCCCATTAGTTGCCCAGTATTTCAGAATTTACCTAAATGGGATCACTTGAACATGAAGGAACGAATGAGTTATATGGGGAATTTGTTTTGGGAATGAGTTGTGACTTGGTAGTGAGTGATGTGACATTATTTTATGAATGAATAGTAAAGAGAGTGTTTCTACATAGGTTGGATTTGGAAACCCTAGGTTGAGATGAGTTCTTGTTACCTATAAATATAATTGTAGTTCTTATGTTTCATATTCACGCAGCACCCAAGTTGAGAACTTATTGTCGAACACCCCCATTTCTTGGGGGAGGGTGTTTTTTCCAACATTCCTATTAGTGGATGGTTATTAGCTTCTTTTTTGATCCCTTTCCCAAATATACTATGACTCTTAGAGCATGTTCTGACAACTTGAGTTCTATTATAGCCCATGATTTATCAGGCATGGTAGTTGTGGTGGTTGGCCCAAGTGTGTGCATACAGGTTATTTCCCAAGAGTATTTGGGATGAGGCCCAGGTGTCTGCATGTGTGGCAGTAGTTGTTCTGTACTAGGTGTTTGTGGGTGTGGTTATGGGTGGTTGTTGTTTCCCAAGTGATTTCGGGTGAGATGTGTGCTAGTGATGGACCAGGTGTGTGTGGGCATGGGATGTCAGTGGGACTACAGTGAGAATGGCGGGAGTGGTTAGATTCGTAGGATATCTTCAATAACCAGTGGGAAAGCGGGGTCAGGTACCCAAATATCGATTTTCTATTACTATACCTTACTAGACTTGAGTTATTTGGGGATTATACCTTGGTGAGGCTTGGGTGGATAATTTTCCTTGCTAAGTGATTTGGTTATATATTTTCTCACAGGGCATTAGAATGCCTCCCCACATGTGCATGTGAGTCTTTGGTTTTACCTACTGAGTATTATTGTATGCTCACCCTATGTATATAAAACTGCTTTCAGTTTTCTTGGAGGACTTTAGGGATCATACAGGGCCGTACTAGCCCAAACGTTGGTACAGTTGCAG
This sequence comes from Viscum album, assembly GCA_963277665.1. Lineage (NCBI taxonomy): Eukaryota > Viridiplantae > Streptophyta > Magnoliopsida > Santalales > Viscaceae > Viscum > Viscum album. The sequence continues at coordinate 1,839,313,403 of OY728132.1, read as the reverse complement.
TTGCTGTTTTTTTTCGTTCCTGGTAGTTTACCATTGTAGTATCCTTGTACTTTGTGGAATTTACTTTTGTAACATGCATACATGAATGGTTTTCATTGGATTACTTTTTACCACCCCATATTCTTTTTTGTTGGGATTTACTATCTTACATCCAATACTATTAAATAAAAAGTGTAATGTGTTCCATCTTGTGTGTGATTCTATACCCTTTTTTCTAGTCGCCACTCTAGGACCTATTTAAGGTGGGTCTCGGGGGGTCATTATATCTTCTTCAATATGAAGAAGGAAGGGTCTGGAAACATATTGTACCTTCTCTAATCTTGGTGAAGGCAGGTCGTGACATAATGGAATCAGAGGGCTGGTTGAGAGATAGGATGGAGTTTGGAGTTAGGCACTTTGAGGTTTTCATGGGATGTTAGGGAAAAAATGTTGGAAAATATTTGTGCATGAAATATGTCAGGGAAGACTGGCTAGGACATGGGATTTTAGGGCCCCCCCGTGATCCGATGCAAAGAATCTGGGCCTACCGAACGACCAAGTGAGGCTGCACTGATTGCAGGGTAGAGACCGTAGGGAAGGTACATTAATCATTATGACTTGTCTTATTATGGTTAATGGGTATTTTTGGGATTTAAAATGAGTAATAAGTCTATGAAAATTTATGAACAATATTCTACACTACTCGGGATTTGGAGTTCTTTGTTTAACATCTAGTTATGGCACTTGGGAGACGACCACAAGTAGTGCGGGTGATCGAGGCCTAGGAGGTTGACTTGACTGATCGATAGAGGGCTAACCGAGAAGATGAGGATGATCATTGGTAGAAGATTCTTCTTTCATTTCTATGGAAGAACCATGGGAAGTACGAGGGCATCATCTCTGACATGGAGACAAAGACTTTGCTAGAGGAGCTGGATATAACTTTCAGCTTAATCAGGGCTCCGACGGAGTACTAGGTTTCTATGGCTGTAATCCAGATGCATGGGGCATTGCATATGTCATGGATGCGTTATCTTTGGGAGTATAGGGAGGCTGAGGGGACGTCGACTGACTTCAAGAAGGTATTCCAGGAGGAATTCCTCTCTTCCACGATGAAGGCTAAGAAGAGAAAGGAGCTACTCTCCCTCCAGCAGGGGAGCATGTCAGTGTGAGAGTTGGGGGATTAAGTTCAAGTATCTCCTTCACTTTGCTCTAGACCTTTTTCCAGATGAGGAGTCTTGATAAAGATGTTTAGAGGAGGAATTCCGACCTTCAATTCAATATGTCGTTACTCCCATCACCTTACTGACATACATGGAGGTCCAGAAGAATGCTGATGTGGCGGAAAGGATGCACACACTGGGAGGTGTATAACAAGAGGGAATATAGTTGGGATCGTTGAAGGGGAAGGCCATCAGTAGTAGGCCTCAAGCACTAGGGCCCTCTAGGTTTTAACCATTAGGGAGAAGGCCCCAACAGTTCCAGTTCTCATCCCCCTGTCCTCTCCCTTTCCTTTTGGGCCCAGGACCGAGGTGCACCATCTGTGGAAGCCATGGGCAGCTTCAGATTCCGTGCTCGGACAAAGTATAGTACAATGGTGGTGGGCTAGTGCAGCACCTTCCACAGCCGCAATAGTTTCCAGTTAGGCCCTTTCAGCAGCAGAAGTAGGGGTAGCAAGATCTCTCTCCCTGAGGGTAAGCATTGTAGGAGGATGCCGACATCAAGGCGCTCCTCAGGGACCTTGACCATGGCGCGGTCAGGGAGGTGGCCAATAGATGGGGGGTAGGGGAGCTGGGCATGGATAGTTACATGCCATAGAGGCAGCGGTCCCAACAGGGCCGAAAGTCATTCAAGGTACGATCAACTTTTCTATTACTCTTACCTATGATTTTTCGATACATGAGCTTCACACTTCTTTTTTACGCCCAGTCTTGCCCATGCTCTAGGTATAAATGCTGATAGAATTCCAGTGCCACTGGTGTTGAGTACACCAGTTGGCGGTCACACAAACTTGTTTTATTTTTTCTGAGGGTATAGACTAATGATAGGGCCACATCAGTCTATCGAGGATCATCTACAATTGCAGAAACATCCATATGATGTCATCCTATGCATTGAGTGGCTGTTCCATGTATGTTCTATCATTGAATACATCCGAGGAAGGATCATGTTTTCAGACTTGGGCAGAAGATGTGTAACGTTCATCGGCGAACGAGGTTGCCAGAAAAGCAACAGGAGAGAAGAGCCCGTCCTTTCCTTGATAGCTGAACTATCAGTGGAGTCAGTGGATGCTGTAATGGTAGAAGCCCCAGGGATCGTCAGGGAGTTTATGGACGTCTTCCTTGAAGAGGTGGAAGCTCTACCCCCTTGACGTGATATTGAGTTCAGGATTGACTTGTAACCTAGTGCCCATCTGATTTCAATGACTCCCTTCCGGATGGAACCTTATGAGTTGTGGGATTTGCAGATTCAAATTGATGATCTGATGAAGAAGGATATAGTTCAACCATGTTCTTCACCACGGGGTTCTCTAGTCTTTTTCTCAAAGAAGGAATATGGTGGTCTAAGGCTATGCATAGACTATAGGAGATTGAATCAGGTGATAGTCAAGAATCGCTACCCTCTTCCGAGGATAGAAGATCTCTTTGACTAGTTGTAGGGAGCAGGTTGGTTCTATATGATCGATCTGCAATTTGGATATCACCAGCTGAGGTTGAAGGAGGGTGACATCTCGAAGACCGCCTTCAGGTGCAGATATGGGAACATTGAGTTTGTGTTCATGTTGTTCTGCATTACGAATTCTCCAGCTATGTTCATGAGGCTCATGAACTCCGTATTCTGGGAATACCTGTATTGGCTCATAGTCATGTTTATTGACGACATCCTGATCTACTCAAGATTATAGGAGGATCACACTAAGAACCTGATAATGGTTTTAGAGGTCCTCCGACAGTACCAAATTTAGGGGAAATTGTCAAAGTACAAGTTCATGAAGTGATAAGTGAATTTCCTTGGGCCCGTGGTGTCCGAGAAGGGAATAGCGGTGGATCCATTAAAGGTTGAGGCGGTTTTTTCTTGGGAAGCACCCAAGAACGTGGCAGAGGTTTTTAGTTTCCTTGGACTGGCATGTTACTACCGGAGGTTCGTACCCAAATACTCTCGAGTTGCAGCACCTTTGCAGCTTGGACCTAGAAGGACATGGCTTTCGTATGGGATGGGCTATTCAAGGCATCCTTTAGCTACCTGAAGTAGAAGTTGTTAAGTTCCCCAGTGCTAAGGTTTCTAGAAGAAGGGGTGGCGTGTGAGGTGTTAATTGGTTATTTAGGACAAGGCCTCTGGTGTGTGCTAATCCAACGACAATGGGTGATTCCTTATGGATCTTGAAAATTACGTCCCCATGAGCGTAATTATTCCACCCATGATCTGGAGCTTATGGCATTCATGTTCTCAATAAGTAGTGGAAGCATTACCTCATCGGGGATCACTTTGTGGTCTTCACGAATCACAAAATCTTGAAGTATATCTTCTCCCAGCGGGACCTAAACTTACGACAATGCATGTGGATGGAGTTCCTTTAAGACTACGACGTCGATATTTCCTACACATCAGGAAAATGGAATGTGGTGGGTGATGCCTTGATCAAGAAGACGTTGAAGGATGTGGTTCTAGAGTCGGAAGATGCTTGGAAGGCGATGGAGGAGTTGGCTGCCCAGCACCTGGATGCGAGGACAGATGGTGGTAGAGGTTGACAATATCAGATGACACTGTTGTCATATCTTTTGTTGCAGGTAGAGGAGTCTCAATGGGGAGACTCCGAAAGTGAAGTGATGCATGACCAGGTTAACCAAGGCGATGCCCTAGAATGGTGGATGGAGGATAGTCAGAATCAGGTGCTTTTCCGAGAGAAGTTGTTTGTTCCAAAGGCGATGAACAAAAGGGTTCTTGGTGAGTTCCAAAACTCCCCCCTAGCAGTGCACCCAAGAGTTTCCAATATTTACCAGGGTCCAAGGAGTTAGTTTTCGTGGCCCGGGGTAATGCGGGCGGTGGCAGAGTTCATGGCCAAGTACCTAGTGTGTTAGCAGGTGAAGGATGAACACCATGTTCCAGGAGGTTTGTTACAGCCTTTAAATGTCACTGAGTAGATGTGGGACAACATCTCGATGGATTTCGTCACATGCCTACCGAGAGTTCAAGGGGGTTGTGAGGTAATCTGGGTAGTGGTGGACCAACCAATGAAATCGACCAACTTCCTAGAAATCATGGAGTCAAGTACAGTGGATGCCCTAGCGCATAGGCAGGTGGATGGGGTGGTGTGGTTGCACGGAGTCCCAATATCCATATTCTTGGATAGGGATGCATGGTTTACCTCATGAGTCTGGAGGGTATTTCAGCATGATTTGGCACTCAACTACATCTTGGAACTGCCTTCCACCCCTTACAGATGTGCAGATAGAGCGCACCATCTAAATGGTGGAGGATATTCTATGAGCATATATTCTACACTTTAGGGGATTGTGAGAATGAAACTTGACTCTGTTAGAGTTTGCCTACAACAATATCTATCACTATATCATTGGCATGTCTCTATTCGAAGCTTTTTACTGGAGGCCCTGTTTCTCACACGTGTGCTGGACAGAGGTCGGGGAGGCAGGTGTTATTGGCTCAGAGGTGGTGTAGAGCACGACGGAGAATGTTCCACTTATACGGGAGAGGTTGAAGGCATCCCAGGACCGGAAAAAGTCATACGCCAATAATAGGAGGAGATCCTTCGAGTTCGAGGTCGAGGATCACGTGTTCTTGAAGGTCTCCCCTCGGTGTGGGAAACAGAGGTTCTGTAGGGGGAGTAAGCTTTCTCCTCGGTTTGTTAGACCGTTCGAAGTTCTGCGGTGGGTCTGTGACGTTACTTTTCATCGAGAAATACCACCACCGCTACTGAGATTGCACGATGTATTCCATGTTTCTTAGCTCCGACGACATCTACACGATGATTCACACATCCTTTAATAGGGAAAGGTGGATATCGAGGATGACATGACTTTTGTGGAAAGACCAGTGAGGATCGAGGATCATGAAGAGAAGGTGTTCAGTGTTAGGACCATTCCTTTGGTTCGTGTGTTCTGGAGGTATGGCGGGTTTGAAGAATGTTCCTGGGAAAGAGAGACGCTGATGCATGCCCAGCACCCCGAGCTATTTTGAGTTTTGTTCTGTTTTATTTGTACATGTTTGTGATGGAATGCTTTACCATGTTAACTATATAACATTCCATTTTCCTTATTATATGGATGTGTGTGAAGAGTCCTTACTATGGGGAGGGGAGGACTCAATCCTTAATCAGGACGCATTAAGGAGAATGCGATTAAACTCGTGTGGGTGAGTCAGTCACTACCAGAAAAATGATTTTTCCCAACATTTCTATACCAACGGTTTGGCCAAACCATTGGTATAGGTACCCTTTCCCAACGGTTTGGCCAAACCATTGGGGAAGGATGAATTTTGGACACCCTTTCCCAACGGTTTGTCCAAACCGTTGGGAAAGGGTAGCCTATCCGAACGGTTTTCCCAAACCTTTGGGAAAGGGTGTCCACAATTCACCCTTCGGCCAGAATACCCAAAGAAAAGCAAGACCTTTCCCAACGGTTTTGCAAACCGTTGTGAAAGGTCCTTTGATTTTTTTTGGAATCTACCTATGGAGAAAATTATATAAATCAAAATTTAAAATAATTAGAACAATACATATATATATTTATGAAATTATGTTAAAAAAAGTCATGTTAGGATAGTGGTTAAGTCATTCCGTTATAAACCAGAGGTCCTGGGATCAAATCCCACAGGATGTTTCTTTTTTGAAAATCATATACCAACGGTTTTGAGAACTGTTGGTATAGAACCTATACCAACGGTTTTCCCAAAAATGTTGGTATAGACCTATTGTCACGACTTACTTGCCAACGGTCCTTTAAACCGTTGGTATAGTCTATACCAATGGTTTTGTGACCTATACCAACAGTTACAAACCATTGGTATAGGGTATTTTTCTAGTAGTGAGTGCCACAGAAAGTGGCTAATATCTTGACATGGAGGAAGAAACTCTCTATTCCATATGAGTTGATAGTTTTACCCTCGAGTGTTGCCTGGTTACTTGAGAGATAGGTGTTCCTAGATGTCAATGAGGTTCACTCTTGAGAGGTAGCATTCGAGGTGGTTGTTCGGAACCCCTCTTTTCTTTGGGTCTAGTTTTGATTCTAATGGATGAGAATAGTTTGAGAGGTATATGATGTAATGACCCAGAGCCACCATGTACAATAATTTTCCAAAGCAGGGCTACAACCAAATGGTGGCACCGTGATGGTCGCACACCGGTCACGGTGGAACCATGACGGTGGCACGGGTCACGGTGGCAACGTGAAGGTGGCACCAAAAACGATGGATCCGTGATGGTGGTTCCAGTGATGGTGGCACCGTGAGGGTGACACCGTGATAGTGGCACCATGAGGGTGACACGATGATGGTGGAACCGTGTCCTCACCGAGTGTTACTTTCCAGTTCTGGACTTTTCTACTCCAGCAACATATCTTTTGACGTAAAGATGATTTATTTCCCTCTTTCATGCTATTTAAACACCATAAATAATATCTATCCCCCCCACCAAGAGATGGGAGACACTGAATTTAACAAAATTTGTGGATTTTTCACAGTGGCATTCCCTTCCCCGTACCTTCCAGTTCCACCCTTGTTACGTGTTTCCTCCTGGTTAAAGAAAATAGTTTAACGCATAGCCATTATGACCACACCTCTGAGGAGAATTGTTAAATGAAAATTAATTCCATAGTGCGTGACTACCCAACCACATGGGGTACCATGATCTAACATTAAATCCATTAAAATTTCCATTTCCCATAACAACAAGATCTCATCCTTATATCGCATGGGAATTCCTTCTTCTTTTTCCTCTTGGCTGGTCTCTTTTTGTTCCTGGTGCATTTGGAGTTCCCCTTCCCGAGGCAAGTGGTGTTCCTGTGACGGAGCTTTCCTGCTCACCCTTGGTGTCCCTCACGTTCCTCCCCTGCAGTTCATGCATCCCCAATTCCTGGCGTGTGAATAAGAACATCGATCCTTGATCAACCAAGTAGGTATTTTTCCTTCGTCTCTCCTTACTTTTTATCATGCGGGATGGGAACACTACTTTTTCTGTGGGAATGGATGAAACCAAACCATAACAGAGATAATAAAAAGACTATTAAAGAATGATGGGGTGCGTTTGACAATTCTTTTTTACATTGTAAAATGGAAGTTGTTTAATCACCTAAACTCAGTTGGTTAAATGGATACCTAGTGAACATAAATCTTTGTGGGGTCACCCCAGTTATCCAACAGAAATAAGAACCTAATTAATAATGTGCTTTAACATGGAAGTTTCCCTACTCTGTTTTGGTAGAAGCTGTGTTGTTCTCTTTGATGAAAATGGGGTCATGTGGATGAGGATTGGATCCTCTATTGTGGCACGGTTGTTGGTTGTGAATCTGAAGCTATGTGGGGATTTATCTCGAGGATTTGTTTGGTTCTAGTACATTGAGGTATCTCACTGATCCCTTTGTTGTTGTGACATCACACGAGAATTAGGATTTAATGCTTAAATTGATGTTTAGCAGTTTCTCTATCTATGGTTTGTGGTAATGCCCGTTAGTTTTCTAGTAGTGTATAATCCACCTAAATGGGATCACTTGAACATAAAAGCAAGAATGAGTTAAATGGGGAATTGGTTTTGCGAATGAGTTGTGACTTGGCCGTGAGTGTTGTGCCTTTCTTTTATGAATGAATACTAATTAGGGTGTTTTTGCTTAGGTTGGATTTGGAAACCCTATGTTGGGATGACAGCTTATTAACAATACATATAATTTTAGTTCTTATGTTTCTTATTCGCACCCCACCCATTACAAGCACTTGGTACCGAACACCCCCATTTCATGGGGGAGAATGTTTTTCCCAACACTCTTATGAGTGGATGGTTAATAGATCCTTTTCGTCCCCTGTTCCCAAACAGCCCAAGACTCTTCCAGCAGGCTATGACAGCATGAGGTCCATTATAGCCCAAGATTCTTCAGGCAATGTAGTCGTGGTGGTTAGCCCAGGTGTGTGCGGGCAGGTTGTTTCCCAAGAGTCTTCAGGATGAGGCCTAGGGTTCTGTGGGCATGACAGTAGTTGTTCTGGCCCTGGTGTTTGCGGGCATGGTTATGGGCGGTAGTTGCAGCCCAGGTGTTTACGGGCAGGATGTGTGGTAGTGATGGCCCAGGTGTGTGCGGGCATGGTGTGGCAGTGGGACTACAGTGAGAATGGTGGGAGAGGTTTGATGCATAGGATGTCTTCAATAACCAGTGTAAAAGTGGTGCGGGTACCCAAATATCAATCTTCTATTACTATACATTACTTGTCCTGCGTTATTTGGGGAGTGTTCTTTGGTGAGGCTTGGGTGGATAGTTTTCCTTTCATGGTTCTTTGTTTAGCTCTTTTCTCAGAGGTAATTAGAATGCCTCCCCAATTGTAATGAGAGTCTTTGGTTTTCCTTACTGAGTATACATGTATGCTCACCCTACGTATATAAAATTGATTTCAGGTTTCCAGGAGGACTTTATGGATCTTGGAGGGCCGTACTAGCTTGGACATTGAGATAGTTGAAGTTGCTGTTCTTTTTTCTTGGTGCATTACCTTTGTAGTCTATTTTTACTTTGTGGCTTTTACTTTTGTAACATGAATATGGGAATGGTTTTCTTTGGCTTAAATTTTACCCCCAGTTTTGTTGTTTTTAGAGAGATTACTATCTTATATCGCAATCCTATTAAATAAAAATGGTAATTCCTTCCATCTTGTGTGTGATTCTATACCATTGGTGCTAGTCTCCACTCTAGGACCGATTGAAGGCGGGTCTCAGGGGTCTTTATCTATCCCTCAACTTGAAGAATGAAGGGTCTGGAAACCTGCTGTCCCTTCTCACATCTTGGTGAAGGCTGGTCGTGACAAATATATTACAAAATATTAATAATAGGATACTTATTTACTATATTAAGAACCCTTTTCATGTTTATTATACAGTTAATATCACATATATGCTGGTTATATAAAAATTACTTAGTCACAAAATTATACATCGGTTGTTTTGATGATGTTTTGTACTTGTGGACATATTGACATTGGTTAGTTGACTATGGTAAAAATGTAAATCATTACATCATATGAAAACTAATAAATTTTAATAAATTTTAATTTTAATACATAAATTATAAATTTAAATAAAACTATTAAATATTTCTATAAAAATGAATTGTGTTATAATCATGGGGAAGGTAGCTTGCCCGTACTTATGAGTAACATTTCCATTTATCATCATTCATTATATAATGAAGGTAATTATTATTTTATCTATATATAATATCATAATATCATACATCTAATATTATTTATCGGTATACTTATTTATATAATTTCTGGGCTTTTATGCTGAAAAATGAATCAAATCACTTTATAGTGGTGGTAGACCACACATACACAGAAACATCGTTACCATTTGTATGTATATAAATATAATAACAAAAATAATTAATTTATTTAATAATTATAAATATATCATTAATATCATATATAAACATTTATTATATCACTATAACCAATCTTGAGATTTGGTATTGGAAAAATAATAACATCATAACGCAAGAGGGTAGACCCTTATAGAGGAAAATAATGAATTAGTATCCATTTGATGGAATTGAATATAGAAATTGGTCCATAAATTACATAAAAAATATTAGTATGATAAATATAATTTAGTTGTTATATTAAAATGTTCGAATAAGGTATTTGAGATATTGAAGTAGAAACCAAACTAAAAAATGTCGAGAAAAAACTATATATCTTTTTTGTAAAACAACTTTTTCATAGAACCATAAGACATAAAATATTGAGATACTTATTAAAACCTCTATAATGTGAAGAGGTATTATAGGGATATATTTTTTACGTTGTCATATTGTTTTTTTATGTGTGAATAAATAAGATGACTATTTCCCCTTTAATAACATATGTTTGGGGGGTAAAGAACCGATGGTTTATTACAGGAAATCCTCCATTATAATTATTCCCAATAGTATAATAATATTATGAATCAAAATGAAATATCATGATACTAAATTCTATGTGACCATTAAAAATAATTTTACCATTATTATGGTTTCAATTTGTAAAATCTAACAAACACAGTTGTGATGAGTAAGATGTTTGGAGTCCAATAAGAAAAACATCCTTTTTTATGAATAGTAATCTACCATTATAAATAGTAACCTACCCTTAATAATATTAATATTTACATTATGAATAGTAAATCTTGAAAACAAAGAGTAACATTTAACATGAATAATTAAAAAAATTACACATCTTAGAAAGTGACAATTTGACCATAGTAAAAGAATTGGAATTTTTATTTTAAGACCAAATATGTAATTATAATAAATTATTAAATTTAAAAGAAAATGAATTTTCTTAACATTTGTTCATAAATTTACAATTCTCTGACTTCTAGATTTATGTTAATTTTATAATACCTAACATAGTTTTTGAAAGCATTATAAAATCAGTTTTAATTTTAAAAATTATATTGCTCAAGGAAATTATGATTTTCATTAAAAATTAAATAAATCATATATAGAAATTTATTTTAAAAAATGTATATTTTTTTGGATTCTACACGTTGAAAAATTGGTGGGGTGAATATTTTGGATTTATCATATATACAGGATTTTTTTTATGAATAGTTAAATTCCATAATTTACAAAATAAGAAAAATAAGCAAATTATAAAGTCATAAATGATGTTCTGCTGATGTAAGCTAAGTTGGTTTGGGTTAACACGATAAAATTATTATTATTGGTCATGGAAAAACCACTATTTCATTCCTTTTGGGGAAATAATAAATTAATGTATTTTATACTGAGAAATCCCCTCTCCCCTCCACTATAAATATCACCATTCACACCCTCTTTTTCTATGACCTCTCCCACTTCATTACCTGTCTAAAAACATCCCATGAATCATTCCAATACCCCCCTGACATAAAAGAGATATTGGTTTCATCCAATGGAGAATCCTGGGTCCCTTAAAGAGGATCTCAAGAGGATGATTCAAGATGTAATTTCTCTCCCTCTTTTCCTTTAATTTCATTTGAATTTCAAGATCTTATCTTATTCTCTACCAACCAATATTCTTCCAAATGGTATGGTAACTCCAATATCATAAATATAATATAATATTATTATTCTAATGGTATATTATAACATCCATTCCCCTTCTCTAATTCCTTCAATTTTTAAAAGAAAACGTTGTTCGTGAGGTGTTAATATATCTCCTTCAAAGACATGTTTTCAATTTCCATTAATTATTTCAGATCATCTCATGAAACTTTTTTTATGGTTTAAACACAATATATTATATGTTTTAAATCCTAGTTCATTTTCTTTAACTATCTTAGGTACATATTACTAGCTGATTAAACCAAACCAGTTCGTTGCAGTCAGAAAAACGCCAAATTAACTCAAACAATCATCATTTAATTATTGTCTCATGAATCATCCACATGGTATACAATATATGTAATTATAAGATCATTTAATCTTATGTAATATCATTAATAACCTGAAATATGAAATCAGTATCTTTAACCATGTTCTACAAAGTCCTTTTTTAATACATTTGAACCACACAAGAAAATCATAAAATATGAAAATACCCATAAAATGTAGTTATACTCTATAACTCATCCGAGGGACCATAAAATAACATTATGAAATCATAATGACCTATATTAATGTAAAAATGGTTATGAAATTTTCAATTAATTAATCTAATGACGTTATACAGGACATTAATGTGAAGAAAGTGTTCGGATACATTGTACGAGGAAAATCTTGAACCCAACATTCTTTCTTTGTGTTCTCCTTCTATGACTCCATTTTTGGAATGGTCACTCCATAAAAATAATTTATCATAATAATATTAACTTTTATGTGATAAACATGTTTTTCACAGATGACTATGAAAAACAAATGATTTCCAAATGAACCCTTCTTTCAAAAAACAAACCTTTTACTTCCCACTCATGGATGAGGACTATCGTATCAGGTATGTCTTTTCCACTAAATTTTGGGAACCCAATGTTTATAAATGTTTTCTTAAGATTTGAAACAAATTACTTTATATTGGTTAGTTATGTTCATTTTTTTATATGTTCATTATGGCATGCATGAGAAATTATAATTTCATGATGTGACGGGTGCGTTTGGAATTATATAGCGCAATATGAATTCTTCAATGTGACGGGTGAGCCCGGAATGATACAGTTCTCCAATGAATTGGGTAATGTGATGAATGACATTAGTTAATATGAAATTAATTGTGGAAAATATTCTAGATTTGTTCATAGGAATGTATGTTAGATAACCACTAAGACATGATGTTTTATTCTTATGCATTGCGACATTTCAGGTCTCTTATTAATGTTTACTGTCATGTTCATGATTCTTTTCCTATGATATGGTTATTCTCACCCATTTTTATGTTATTCTATCTATCCTCTTACTAGGATTTTAGCTCACACCTTTTGAAGTATATCCTCAGGTGTCTACATGTACTAAGGAGAGGTCAAGTGCCAATAATAAGCTAGAGAATAAGGAATTAAATAATTGATTATTCTTGATGTTGTAATTGTTATTTATTGTTCTTGTTTTACCAAGACACTAATCCTTTGGATCCTATATGTATAATATTGTTATGATTATTATCATTAAAATGATGTAATTTTATTGTATAAAAAGTCGGGGTCTCTATAGTTGGTATCAGAGGGAAGGTTTAGTAAATTTTGGAATTAGAATTAGTGAACAATAGAGAATACCTCCATCCTTAGACTAAGTACAAATATGAACGCAATAATCTTTACATAGGGATCGTATGTTATGATTTTAGTATAAATCATACTACGGAATTTGTTATACATGAATTTTTGACTTATGTTTTTTTCAATCATTTTCTATTTAAAAAAATGGTGGGAACCAGGAGAAATTAGGCCAATAACTCATGCAAGGGTCAATGTAATTATTGCCCAAACCTCATCCCCATTGATTTGGGAGGTGGAGTTCAAAGAGTCATGGCCATGCTTACCCAATGATCGTAGGTTATGAACAATAACCATAATAATGGATAACATCCTCCTTCACCAAAGAGTGTGAAAGTGGCTATCATTTGTTTTATGTGTCAATGACCACCGATGTTTAGCGGATCATCATATCCACTAGTTACGGAGTAGTGGGTAAACTACATAGAGAGTATCTTTTCTGTGATTCACTATTATATGATGAAGAAGGTGGAACTAGACATTTATTTTCTAGATAGAATGGTCGATCAATGATGGGATTTGATTAAGAACACCAATACAAGGGATGAAATTTAAGGGATGGGATGGGAAGAAATTAAGTTAATGTTTCTTAACAAGTATTTCTCAAGAACTCTTCACACGAAGATGAAGATAGAATTCATATATATCAATAAAAAAGAAGGATAATTTTCCACAACCTATGAAGAGAAATTAAAAAGGCTTGAATGGTATTCTTCAGGGTTTTTTATCAAAAATTATAGCAAAATTGATAGATTATTTAGTGAATTAAAACCACACATTTGATAGGCTCTTGTAATTAGATACTTTCAGAGTTATGAAGAAGTTTTTTGATGTGATCTCATAGAGGTGATGGAGTTTGGAGAATTTCCCCATGGATATGGTTATATGAAATTAAAGATGGAGTTTCCAACCAATGGATCCAATGATAATGTTTAGAAGAAAAAACAATGACCCACATACCGAAAATGTTGGATGTTGCACCTTGGGAACTACCTAAAAGAGATGTGGAAGTGCATCATGTGTGGGAATGAAGGTCACCATTCTCAGGAGTATCGAAAAGACATGAAAATGGAGGATAGTGTAGGGGATTAAAGGAGAAAACCACTCATGTATCAATGCTACAACTGTATGGAGCTAGTGAAATATGCAAGACAGTGCACTAAACCTCTAGTTCTTATGGGTAATCAGCGTCATCAGCCACAAAATCCAAAGGAACAATGAAAGACTTACGCGATCACTACTATAGAAGTGGAGCAAATTATTGAAGTTATACAAGGTACACATCCTATTCAGTCATGAATTGAAAATATCTTATTTGATTCTGGTTCTATGCATACCTTTATATCTAGAATTTTTCTAGAACAATATAATCTAAGACTAAAAACATGGATGTAAAAATATTTGTAAAAACCCCAAGTGGTGCAATATTTTCAACCAATGTGTTGTTATCTTCTCATGTTGGAGTATGTGGGATGGTTCTTCTCGCAAATTTCATAATACTTCCCTTGTTGGAATTCGATGCTATAATGGGAATGTATTGGATCTTGTTATATAGAGAAGGTATGTATATACATAAGAAATTAAGGGAATCTTCAAGGAGATAATGAGAGGGCATACCACTACACCTGTACACACACTAACAAATAGTGGATATCCCTTTGTGATATACAATTATTCTTCCAAGAAAAGATTGTTTAGTGTACTCATAATAAATGGCAATGTGATAGCCTACGCCTCATGACAGTTGAGGATCCCTAAGACAAACTAACCGACGCATGATCTAGAGCTTGCAGCCTTGATTTTTTCTTTGAAAATCATGTGGAAGTACATTTATGGGGAGAAGTGTGATTATGACATATACACCGACCACGAGAGGATAAAATATATATTCACATAAAAGGATATCAACATGCGTCAAAGGAGATGGTTAGAGATAATCAGAGATTATGGTTTCCCTATTCACTATCATCCTAGAAAGGCGACTAGGTTACTGATGCTCTAGGTTGAAAATAATGTGATACTCTATCTATGTTACAGATTGAGAATGAACCTATATTCATGGATAAGAAAATTATGGATTTATAAATCATAAGGGTAGGGTATACATTCTACCGTTCTCATATTATTGTGAATCCATCCATCCAATAGAAGATTATGGACGCACAAAGGGATGATGTGGAGATACAAAAGACAGTGAATGCATTAAAGGAAGGAATGTTACAAGAGTTCCATATTGATGATGATGGTGTGATTCTGTTTGGAATGTGGCTTTGCGTGCACCATCACCCGAGATAAAGAAGGAGATATTAGATAATGCACAAAGATCAACATTCATTATTCATCTAGGGAGTTCAAAGATGTACTGTGATCTATGAGAACACTTGTAGTGGGATAACATGAAAATGAAGGTGACAAAAAATATATCAAGGTTCTTGGTATGTCAGCATGTTAAATCATAATGAAAAATTCCAAATAGATGATGCATTCATTTCCTATACACAAGTGAATACAGAAGAATATAACTATGGACTTTGTCATGGGAATCCCGAAGACGTTGATGGGAAATAATGTGATATGTGTTGTGGTTGACTGGCTCACACAGACTGCACATTTTATCGCTATTTGGGATGACCTGTCAATTGAACAAATTGCAATGAAATATGTGAACGATGTGGTGATACTGCTGGTAGTTCCACTCTTGATTTTCTCTGATCACGATCCAAGGTTCACATCTAAATTCTAGAGGAGTATTCAACATGTTTTGAGTACTGAACTAAATTTCTACATGACCTATCACCCCCAAACTGATGTCTAATATAAAAGGACTCTTTAGACGCTTGAAGAGATGCAAAGATATTTATCTTGAGAACACAAAGTTGGATGAGATCATCATCTACCATTGGTAGAGTTATAATACAACAATAGCCTCCACTCGAGTATTCAGATAGGTTTGTATGAAGCTTGGTAAGGAAAGTGATGTATAACTCTATCTTGTTAGGATAAAGTTGTGGAAAGAAAGTTACATAGACCCCATCATGTGCATGAGATGACGGATAAGGTTCATGTGATCCATAAACACATCAAAGCTATTTAGCTCCAGAAAATGAGCTACACTGACAACCTTCAAAGGGAATTGGAGTTTGATGTTGGAGATAAATTCTTCTTTTGAAGATCACCATGGATGAGAGTCATGGGGTTTGGAATGAATGGTATGCTTATCCCATGGTACATTGGCCACTATGAGATCCTTGACCATATAGGATCTGTGGCCTATCAAATTCCACATCCACTAATTATTACTCAAGTTGATGATGTTTTTCACATATCACTCTTGAGATAGTAAATTCCGGATCCCTCACAAGTACTGAGCTCAGAGGTGGTACAACCGGAAGATGATCTCTCCCATGAGGGGCATCCATTGAAGATTCTGGACAAGGGAGATAAGATTCTTTGCAACAAAAAAAACCAATTTTTCAATGTGTCATGGAGGAACCATGTGTTTGATAATTCTAATTGTGATCCAAAGGAGGCAATGAAGGAGAAGTAGCCTTACCAGTTTATGTGAAACAAAATTTATAGGGTGAAATTTCGTAAAGGGGGAAGAATGTAATGACCCGATGTTTTATTAATGGGAATACCCCCTTTTTATTATTCCAATATAGTATAATAACATTATGAAGAAAAATGAAATAGCATGAAACTAAATATTATTTGAACATTAATCATAATTTTCCACTTTTATGGTTTGAATTTCAAAAATCTGACATACACAGTTGTGATCAGTAAGATGTTTGGAGTTCGATAAGAAAAACATATTTTTTTAAGAATAGTAACCTAACCTTATGAATAGTAACCTACCATTATGAATAGAAATATGACACTTCTGAATAATAAAGTGTTCAAAATAATACTAACCTTACCCATGAATAATTAATTAATATTTAGGAATCTTAGAAAGTGACAATTTGACCATAGTAAATGTACTATTATTTTTTTGTAAGTCATAAATAATTGTTTATAATTAATTAAATAATTTAACAGAAAATTCATATTCATAAAATGCATTAAAAAATTAACAATTATAGGTATACTATTTTTAATATAATTTTTTAACACCTTACACAATATTTTAAAGCATTGTAAAATCAGTTTTAAATTTAAAAACTGTATTTTTAATGTAAATTATGATTTTAACTAAAAAATAGAATAATAATATTTAGAAAATTATTTTTGAAAATAGGACTTCATTTCTATACTCTACATGTCGAAAAACTTTTTGGTAGTATTTTTCGTATTTTTTATGAAATACATGAATTGTTGATGAATAGTGAAATACCATTATTTACAAAATAAGCCAAATAAGAAAATTATAGAGTCGTGCATGATGTTCTAATTATATAAGCCCACATTTTTTGGGTTCAGATCATATAATTACTATTATTGGTCACAGAAGAATCACTATTATTTGTCTTGGGGGGAAATAATAAATTAAGGAATTTTATATTGAATAATCTCTTCTCCCATCCACTATAAATACCACCCTTCACACCATCATTTTCTCACATCTCTCAATATTCGATCCTTGTATAAACATTACCCAAGAATCATACATACCCAGTACCCCAAACCCTTGATTTTAGGGTCTCATCAAAATACCAATCCTAGGTCCCTTATATAGGATCTCAAGAGGAGGATTCAAGAGGTAATTTCTCTCACTCTTTTTCTTTAATTTGCATTCAATTTCTAGTTCTTATCTGATTCTCTACCCAACTATCTACATCCCAAGGTTCAGTTAACTCAATTATCATAAATATAATTTAATTTTATGAGACTTATAGGATATTATACCTTCCGAACCCCTACTCCTTTTACATTTACTTTATAAAAGAAAATGTTTTTCAGGAGGTGTTAATCTATCACCTTCAAGAACGACATGTTTTGAATGTCCTTTACTTCATTAAGCTCTCGTCATGAAAATTTTTTTATGGTTGAACCAGATTATATTATATGTATTATGTCCTATTGCATGTTCTGGAACTAACTTATGTACATATTAATAAATGAATAAACAAAACAAGTTCATAGTGGTAAAAAAACAGGGAAAATTAACTCAAACAATCATCATGTCATTTTTTTCTAATGATTCATCTGCAAGGTATATAATATAATTAATTAAAATATAATTTAATGTTTTTAAATATAATTAATAACGTGAAATATCAGTTTGTATGATTAACCATGTTCTCCACAAACATTCATTGATGAATACATGTGAACCGCTAACGAAAACAATATAAAAGAACATTCCTGAACAATGTTTTTATACACTATAACTCATCCAAAGGCCCATAAAATCACTTTATGAAAACATAATTATCCATATTCATATAAACAAGTTTCTATACTCTAAATTGGATTTTATAACACCCCATTTGATGTATATCAACAGGTGTGTACATGTATAGAGGAGAGGTCAAGTGCCAATAAGAAGCTTGAGTAGAAGTAATTAAATAATTGCTTATACCTGATCTTGTAATTATTATGGATGGTCCTAGTTTTCCCAAGATAGTTAACATTTGGATCCTCTTTGTGTAATAATATAATTTTTTTATTTTTAAAATGATGTAATATTAATGTAAGAAATGGCTGGGTCACTATATGGGTAACTCTAGTAATATCTCAAAATATTAAATGAATATAAATTAATTTTAAACTCTAAATGGTTCCAATGTGACTTAATTAAAATATAATATTTAATGAGATCAAATTAAATCATAGAAATAAAATTATACATTTTATGACTTTATTTATAGCATAATATTTTTATTTATCACCCTTTATCCCATTTAACACTAATTTTAAAAACATGAATTTTGACATTTTAAGGGTCAATATAATTACTATAAAATCTCAAAAGACCCATAAATAGAACAACATTAATACATTCTTCCATAAAATGTTTAATATATTGATTTTTATTTTTTGGGAATTTTATATCCATTAATAATCTATTAATAACTTTAAAATATTCATAATGTATGTTTTTAGAACTATTCATCAATTTTAGTTTACTAATAGCAAGCATACATGTATAATTTGATAAAATTATTTTAATAAATCCATTTTATTTAATTTTCATTGGGAAAATTCATTGATCATGAAAGTTATATCAAATTATACTTATTCGAAAATTTATAATATCATTTATTTTATTTTTCTACTAATTTAATAATTATTGTTTCATCATTCTAAAATAATTTAATATAATTATTTCTTCTCTAATAACAAAAAAAGTACTATGATAGAGGTGAAACCATTTTATTATAGATTACATCATGTAGTTTATTATATCCTCTTGATAACACAATATTAAAAATATTACATTCATTTATAACATGTGTGTGAAATGATTTGCATTTTATGATATAAAATACTATAAAGGTCATAATATTCTTCATGTCTCCCCAAAAGTTCATAAAGACACTATTTATATTGAAAAAATGAACTAATTTAATAAATTTGTACAAAATTATTCTAAATATAGAATCCTTTTTATATAATTCATAATTCAGACTATTCGTAATTTCATAAAAAGAAAATAAAAAAAAACCAAATGAAAAAATAGAAATTGGTTTTTAAGAAAAATAAAAATTTTAAAATAATTTTTTTTCCAGATAAATTCTGGTTAAAATAAATTTCAGAAATCATAAATGGATTAATTAAAATAAAAAATAACTCTTAAATTATTTTAACTAATTCAAAACATAATTTTACCTCTTTAATAAATTAAAATAAAAAACATTATTAAAAAATTATAATTTTTCATGAATCATTGAAAAATAATTTTTTTTTTTAAAATTATCAGAAATACAAACTATATTAACTTAGACATACTATATTTAAAAATCAAATTATTTTTTTCAAATTCATATTCTATAAATCTGAATTTAGTCATTTAAATAAAGTTTTATTATAATTTATTTTAATAAAAACGATACCTTTATTATTCTATGAATTACTTAATATATTTATCTCAAACATAGCTACATAATTCATGAATTTTAAAATGTATTAAAATTATATATTATATAATTTACTAGGTTGTTACAATCATGATTCATATTTGTAAAATACCATTTATATAAAACATCAAAAACATAATTATCAAATATAAATAGATAAGAACATAATTACATACAATTCAATAATTAAAATATCATAGATCCTACTATTTACTCATATTTTCCCCCTATATTATGGCATTGGTTTAGATAATTCTTGTATTCTATACTTATAAGTAATTGATATATAAATGGTGCATTGGGATGAAATTCATATCCCTCAATCAATGTCCATTTTAACTCAATAATTATTTGATTGATGCACTTATTTTACATAGATATATCACATTACTAATCCATTATGATAGTAGATGAGTTATATATTTTCAAATTTCATATAGGTAGGTTATTTTTCATTCATTCATCCACAGTCTCTACCACCAGATCTCCCTACAAACTCTATTCATATCTTATTTGGGATGTCAAAGTGTTGGTTATGATGTAAGTTGTTAGTAATATATTGTGATACCTGATTATGAATAATCACAATATCTTTAATTCTAATTGTTATATAATTTATTTTCTAATTATTAATTTTTTTTAATAAAATTCAATGTTAACATAATTTTATATGTTTCCATTCATTGACTTATAAAAAAACTCATTGTTTGAGAAACAATATTGGATTTTGGATCTATCATAATTGTGAAAATTAACTTAAAATCTATTTAAATCATTAGAAATTATTTTAAATATATAGAACCTTAATTTTAAACTTAGTCATTCATTGTCATCTTCTATTCAATTTATTCATAGTGGTTCATAATGAAAATATGACTTACCCCCAACATATCCCTTAAGAGTGTCAAATGTGGTGTGTAAAAAGGGAATGTGCACTAAGAACTAGAATTATGGTAGGGATATATATGAGAAAATATTTTTACAGTTATTAACATAAGATGGATATACATGTAAAATTCTTCCACTAGTAGTATCCTTAAAAATAGATATTGGTCAGAAAACCATATAATCTCAATCGTATAAAACATTTAAGAAATTTTCCTATATTTAGAAATATCATCATGGGTAGTCATTAGATTATGTTACCTAAAAATTGTTATACTAATTCTACATCTAAATTGTTTTACTAAAATCCCTCCAATTCCAACTATAATAACCCCAAACCTACTATCATATTGTTGGTGGTAAATTTATTAAATTCAAAATAGACACATGTTATCGCATCCCAAAGTAAGAAATAGTTTAGTAGTCTTGTTAAAATATATACTTATTAAATTCCTATAATACATTTTAAATACAAAAACATATTCAAAGGAGAATTCTTGAATCCTTTTCATATTTCTCAAAATAAATCATAACATCCTTGGGAAATGAAAAAAATAAGCGTAGAGGTCATATTATTAGTAAGGGTTACATATAGTGGAAGTTATCATTTATTAATAAGGAATAATTAAATAGGTATGTTAAATAAATGAAAACACATTCTATTTTACCAATAACATGAGAATTACTGACAATTTGGTAGTAATAAATGATGATCAAATAATTCAATATATAAATAAAATGATGTTGAAATATATCCCTGGATATCCAAACAATGTAAATTATAACATGTAAATCATTAATTTATATATATATAATGGAATGAATAATATCAAACATCATAAATGTACCATAGATACCTCATTCTAGGAAAAAATATATGACATGAAGGATTTATGATAAACCATCATATATAAATGGTTACGGCCCATACCATATACCCATACTATTTTCTTCACATGAGACCCACCAATACATAGAGGATAAATTTTATATTCATCCCCACCTGTTCCTTAAGAAGTCCATTGAATTATTCATATGAATAAACAATATAACATAATAAACATTATATAATTATAAGAAACCATCTATATCAGAATAACTATTATATAAAACATCATTATATTCCGTAGAAAATCTTGTCTTAAATTATACAAATAATGAATAAGGGTAATATTATTGCAACATATACCTGATTTATAATAAGAAAAGTAATAGGTTTTCTCTTTGATGGTTAATGATATCATTACTAGATCATTTATAACCATCTAGAGAAGAAATCTATTTTCTCATTGAAATTTAAATTTTAAAAAATTAACATCTTCAAATCATTAGGAATAATTTTTATTGGAAAATAATAGAGAAAACATATAATGTAAGATTAAAATTTTTGTTTAGTCATGATGAATGAAATTATTTTCATTTTGGGTACATTAATATAATGATTCATCTAAAAATATATGTAAAAATTCTAAAGCAACACATTCCAAAAATAATAAAATCATAATTTTAAACCATTGAATAATAAATTAAAAAATTTGTAAACGATTGTTTTAAAAATAAATGCCTAATGTAAACAAAATTAATTACAAAAATTTAATGAAATTATATATTATGAATGAATGAATCTAGACTAAGTTGAAAACTATGTTTGGATTTAATTAAAACATTATTTTAGTATCATGAGTACATAATGAGTGAAAAAATAAAGGGAAAATTTTAAATACTATAAATTATCATAGGTGAAGAAAATATATTTATTGGAAGCTAAAAATATCAAATTAATCCCTTTAGAAGAGAAATAAAGAAAAACAATCCGGTTTAGTGAAGAGATTGTGAAATATATCATTAATGCTTTTATAATGACTGAATCATAACCCTCATGTTAGAAATATATTTTCATGAAAAATAATATATAATTAATATAATGGTATTAATGATATAACATATCAATTTTTACATCTATATACAACATGAATGAAGGATATGATTAATGTTGAATATCTCTAATGGGAAAAAAAGTTATTCAAGAAAACCCTAAACTATTTCCCAACATTCTTCATATGTGTTCTGAAATCCTGTATAATAAATAAATATTCATTATATTATATCTAAAAAATACATTTATTTTTATGTCCTAGTATATATGATTTATATATAACATTTTATCATAGGTTTGTAGAAAACTATATATTTAAATCTTTGTTTAGTGTGATAACTTCATCAATTTTTCATTTATGTTTTTATTAAGTAGTTTTTTTTTGTTTACATTTATAACAGTTCCATAATCTCTCTAACATAAATTAATAAAGTAATATGATATATATTAATTATATAAATATTAATAATCAATTATAAAATTTAAATATGGAAAAATGAATTACCTTGTTCAAGGTGATATTAGGTTATACATGTGCAAGAATCTAGTTTTCACATTTCAAATGATAGAATAATTGAAAGGTAATAAAAATTATAATTTCAATAATAATTATTGTGTTATATATATAATATATAATTATTAAATATATTTTGTTTACTATCGAAGTAATTCTGAAAAATGTGGTTGAATCAGTTCACTTTGTGATGGTGGTAGTCTGAACATATACACGGGTGATGATATCATTTTTCAACAGATGGAATATAAGAAGGTATATATAATTTAAAATTTATTCATAATAATTATATCATAAATATAATATATAATCACTTGTCAAAAATTTATAACCATTTGTGTATAATGGTGAAAAAGGATGAATTTCCCCATTATGTAAGGATGGTAAGCCAGACGTTGACACAAAAGATGTTTTGAATTTTTTTAGGATGATAAAGAGTTATGAAAATTTTATAATAATTATAGTAATGTATTAATATATTAATTATTCTATAAATATAAATTTATTTTGGGTAGAAAAAGTTGATATTATCTACACTATGAAATATATTTGAAACAATTGTTAAAGGCAATTACCTTTTCTTTAGTAGATTTTCTTTACATTTCTTTTTAAGGAAAACACAAATTGTATTTAAAGAACACAAGATCCCATAAATAGTGGATATGTAGTCTTATAACAAGAATATATTATTCGTTTTTTTATGTTGATTTATCATAGTGGTGTTATTAATGGAGATAATGTGTTTCCCTTTTATAAGTGAGGGAAAGTTCACACATGGAATTTCCAAAATGATTAAAATAGAAATAATTATTTATCAATATTAATTATTCAAAATGGACACATATTTGAGGAAAAATAGTATATGGTTGATATACCATTAGAAAATAAAAATTGTATTGGTTATTGTGTTATTTTTTAACCATAGCATTTTCTTTAACCCGTTGGATAACCCATTGGATAACCTATTTTAATCTGAACCACATCACAAGATTTCTTAATCACAAAGGGTTATATTATTAATTATAAGTTACAAATTGGATTATAAATTATTATGGGATGAAATTATAGAAAAATAATATTCATAGTAGTCATATTTAAATTTATTTTCTAGTTTTAAATAATTTATTTAAATATTATTATCATAGAAACGTATCAAAATCCATTCATGAACAATTAAAATAATTTATAATTACAAACAACATTATAGGCAATTAATTAAAATATAAATATTTCAATGGTAACTAATATTTTATCATTAAATATCAAATTCATGAGACAAAAAAATTACAAAAATTACAAAAAATTGTATAATATTTTATTTTTTAATATATATTAGTTTTTTTATTAAATTACTTGAATAAATATTATATCATTGTTGCACAAACATTTAAGGTAATTATCTAATAACTCTGAATATGAAATAGTTTGCCCTGATAAAAAATTAATTGATATCTCAAATAAAAATTGATAACAGACCTTATCATCTTTTTGTATATTTTTAAAAAATTAAGATATTAAATTGAAGAGAGTGAGATTTTGTGTTTATTCTTTCGTAAAATTAATAAAAAAAACCTAATTGAACTTATTGGCCAATTATTAGAGAAAAAGATAGAAATTACTAAACTCCAACCATCTAATTTTATAAATTATTTTTTTGGGTTGACTCTGAGAACTTATCTCAGGTATTTTTTTTTCTATTTTTAACAATATGAAACTTAGTGAGGCGACAAATGTTTACCATCATCACTATTCATAATGTCTAAATATAAAAGAGAGTTATTTAACATATTTTAACTGCATGAATCCAAATATCGTAACTATTTATAAATTTTCAAAATATATACGTATTACAAATATATTAATATATAAATTTTTATAAGTTAATGAAATTGTTTTTCGAGACATGTTTATTTTTAATAATACAATAAATTTTATTCGAAATTAAAAATTTCTGATTATAATTGATTTAATTATATTATTATAAATGAAATGAATAATATCCCATTATAGGTAAAATATAAAATATAATAGAACTTTTATTTTACATAATGTAAGGAATATATTTGATCAACTTGTATTTTTCGTTATTTATCAAAAGAACTCATTTTAAAAAACAAACCTGAATTTCTTCCATAATTATTTTTCCTACGATGAATTGAAAAATAATGAATATTTTAGCTAATATTTCTCAACATTGAAAATATTAATTATATTATTTTATCACCAAATGAAATACTCCATTTTTAAAGATAAGGTATTTTGAAGAGTAAAATGATTTCAATAAAAAATTGATTTTTAATTTCAAATAATTAATTACTAAATTAATATTGAGTTTTTCATATATATATATATATATATATATCGTGATACAATCAATCATATCCATACCCTATAATTCAACAGCTTGGTTTTATCTATCAAATTTAAATAATTATATTTTGTTGTCCATTTTTGAGGGGATTTTCATGTTACATATGCCAATACACATTTTTTATTTTAAATTCACGTGGGTGTAAAAGGGGATGTTAATAATATATGCAATTTATTTTATTGAATAACATTCTAAAGTCAATTTTTAGTACATACCGATTGAATATCATTGGGGGGGGAACATTGATCAAGACAGACATGATCAGTTAGAAATAGTTTGTAGGTGGATGATTTTTGTTCCAAATTCCTGATATTATATTGAAAGAAAGAGATAAGAGAAGAAAAATGAACTATATTACTATTTTAATCATTTTTCATCAACAAAAAGAGAGATAACATTGTACATTAATCATTAAAATTATCCACTTTTTGATAAAGATGATGGAGAATAGATGATAATGTGAATGTTCATCTATGTGAATTTCAATAGACGAAAAAGAAAGTGGGAGAGGATACTTCAACATTTTCCATTAGAGAAATCATTAGAACAGAATGACTACAAATATAATTTTTTAAGAAGATATAGAATCAAATAAATATGTTTAATATTTTTTGGTGTACAATTTATCTTTTGATTATACTTAAGTAATGTTTTATTATTTTTAATTATAAATAATTTTTGTTCCATTTCATGTTAGATCCAAAAATTATGATAGGTTAAATTAAATCCCTACAATTATATAATTATTTTTTTAAAACACGATAATATATCTTTGTGCATAGAATAAAACCAACTATAAACCAGCCAAATAGTATCCCAATGTAATTTCATTTTCCCTATGGATATTTTAGAATTTATGATGTATGTTAAGAGTTTTTTACTTTCATCATTGGAATAATAACATAATTAGTGTGAAGAAGCTGAAGTGGACGTGGTTAGACACATTCAAGGACCTCATAGATGATTAGTTGGGTTTTAATGATATTGGATTTTCTCATTTCATCTAGAAAAAATCATGGAGAATGAATCATAAGATTATTACAAACATTTTCTATAAATTATTGTGGGATATTTTAAGTGGGAACTCTCCATCATGGATATCCCAATCCTATTTGGGTGGGGGGGTTGATTCCTTAGTCCGTAATGACAGATTTCCATCATATTTTTATGCTAAGGTTGTGGGACCTCTTTACAATTATATTCATGACATGGTGTTATAGGAGATAGATGTGGGTGTATCAAATAACTGAAATATCTATGACATTATAATGTATGTTTATTAATTTAAACATGTCTTTAGGAAGAGTAAAGTGAATTGGTCTTGACCTTTACATATAACGGATTCTAAGGAATTGGGTAACTATTTAGAAGGGGTGGAAATTGAGGGGAAGACACATAAAGAAAGGGAATGAGAATAGGATGATCATTCTAATAAAGAAAAAGGTAACTAGGGGGAACAAAAAAATGATGAAAGTGATATATTTTTCTCATATTATAGTATAGAAAGAATAAAAATTATATAGAATCAATTTTCAAAAAGGCAGAAAGAGGATAAAATAAATTAAGATTTTTGGAGTTGTATTATAGTCAATGAGAATAAATGAAAAATTAATAATTTTCCAGAAAACCAATAGAGAGAAGATTTTCCAAAAAGAGAATACTGAAGGGACGAGATGGTCTGGTATGAAATAATGGTTCTACATGAAATATAATAAAGCGTTCTTTTGAATAAAAAATGGACAATGACATTCTTATTAACCATTACCAAGAAGATTTAGATAGAACAATTGAAGGATTAATTATAGTGGAAACTAAATAAGAGAAGTTAATTTGGTTCCATAAGAAATAAGATATTTTTATACTAGTTTCAATGAACATATAATTAACTTGTGAGGATTTTATTCAAAACTAGTTCGATATGGATTATTTCTTTGAAGACCAGATCATATATGTCCCAAAAATAAATTAAAATTATTTTATTTAAATATTATAATCTATTAATTATTACAAGGGAGTCAAATTTTATTTACAATAATATACATGTTATTTTTATTAAAATTATATGGAATTTTTTTGAGACCACACGATTTGAAGCCACGTGATTCGATGTCCCAGTGAGCCATTAATGGAAATTTGAACTTTTTTTAAAGTTCTCATAAGTAAAAGTGCGAGTGGGGTTTTTCTAAATATTGACCTGAAGATCAAAATAAATGTTTGAGGGAATTATTGAACTCAAATTGTTGGTATTTTCATAAAAAGGACTTAACATTGACCAGAAAGGGGCGGGTGGTAATGTAAATTTTTGGACATTTCGAAAAATAATAAAATAAATTCGAAAAAGGTAATTTTTTCACACCATTAAGAGGATGATAAATGTGTTGCAGTGCGGTGATGAGGTTATGAAAAGATGCATTAAATAAGGATAATTAATTTTTCAATGTGTATGTGTAACTTCTATGCATTTTTATATATGAAACAATATAACAACGCAACATCACAACATAACAGAAACATTGTGACATGTTTGATGGTATTAAACTAACGTGATATAGAGTTGAGAATAAATACTTGGGGATTATATGAAAATCATAAAATGGAATTACTCTACAAAAAATAACAAAGAACACTAGAGGATTAGAGGATTAGAGCGCAGTGAAAAATCTCATAGAGAACTAATTAAGATTTTGGAATTGATGAACTGTGAAGAATAACAACAGATCATTGGTTGATGACAAAATGGATCATAATCCATCACCTACAATAGATCTGAATCTAGATTGGGATTTCTTTTTTATGGAATTATGTGTTATTTATTCAAAAACAATTAATGTAGATCAATCCACGAAATGGTTGATCCGCAGATCTGGTGTTCTTGTGGGAGGGTGCTTTCCTTGATGTTTTTCAGAAGGATTTTTCATATCGGGACAGAACTGTGATCCTGAAACCCCCTAATTTGTTTTAATCATCAATCATGGTGTTATCAGGCCAAAACATACAGTGACAAAGCCCCTCTGACTTTTGTGTTCTTCATGGATGATTATCAAAATGGGGGAAATGTGAGTTCGAGGTCGTCGTAGTGAAATGGTGGTGCTGCAGGGTGAAGAAGTAGGCTTAGAAAATCCTTTCCCGGGCTGGAGAAACCATCCCACCATAATAGGATAGACTCATACTAGTGGTACAAACAAAATATAGTTAATGAAAGATCTATATCTGGTTGGGTCGGTTCGAACAAACCAATTCAGACCAGAACCGGACCCACCAACCCCGTTTCACTTAAATGCTTATAACTGACTGACCGGGTATCCGATTGATGCGTTTTTTAGTGAATGATGATCTTTATGATGAATAATTCATAATAAGATACTCTAAATGTGTTTTGGAAGATAATTTCATAAGGCCATGTTGGATTTAACTCAAATTGAGCCGGGAAATTTTTAAAAAAATGCCTATATCATACAAACCGGTCATTCGTTCGACATGTCCTCTGTTGAGTTTCGACCTTTAAAATTGGATGTTACATTGGGTTACTCTTTGTATGTCTTCTCGTAGTTTGAGGTATAAATTATGGCTTGAGGAGAAGATTCTCCCGGAATCAAGCGATCCATGTGTGGGAATTCAGTGGATCACTATGACCTGAAAAATGAGATTGACCTTTGTGGATCAGCATAAGAGAGACACCTCTTGGATCAACAGTAGATAGACCCTTCATGGATCAGCTGTAGAGGGGCCCTTTGAAGATCATAATGAGAGAAACCCTTCATGTATTAGTATTAGAGTGACCCATTAGGGAACATCACGAGAGAGACACTTCAGGGATCAACATGAGAGTGGCTATTCGTGAATAATTATGAGAGAGACCCTTCAAGGGATCTATAGTAGAGAAACCATTTGTAGATTAGTATAATAACAACTTTTCTTGGATTAGTAGAAAAGCCTCTCAATATAATAAGAAGATATAGATTTATGACTAATCATCATTACTTCTGTACATTAGTTCTACGTGGTGTTAGAAACCTTTTACTCAATGATGTTTATTTGAGAAAATTCATGCGGATATTTTATGTCTTGGTATTTCCATTGTGGTATTTTTTCTTGTAGATATCTAAGATACATTCTAGGGTTTCAGGGTCCCTAAAACGTTGTTATACTCACCCCATCACGAGCTTTGCCTACACCTTATGGGTCTTGTTTAGACGACGGATGCTACAACACATACCTAGGTGGTCCAAGACTCATTGGAGATCCATGAGGTAGGAGCAGACCTAACATACTTTTTCAACATTATGATTTACCTACACTACCCTACCCGTTGATACTTCAGGTGGACTTCGTTAGTATTGTTTACTTTTTGGGTTTTTGGGCCTCTATTCTAGACCATTCACATTAAGTTTACATCTTTTTCTCTCGGCGTTGGTACATTGTAGTGGTTGTACTACTATATTTTTGTTGTTATTAAATTTATGTTGTATGCCTTGTTTCTTCATATATGGGTTTAAAGGCAATGGGAATTATTTTTGGGATATTACTATTTGGTGTTATCCACCATCCATTGGCCAATGCAAGGAGGTTTTGGGGTAGTCATGGTACCGATCCCGTGGTATGCGTTATGAAAAGGTTGTAAGTGAGCAGTCACCTTTACCAAAAGAACTAAGAGTTTTCATTTTTGTTGTGGGAATAGTGTTATGTGTTTTGAGTTTTGATTTTAGGCCAGTGTGTCGAGTGTTGGTGTAGAGGACGATGTATCCATACACCAGGACCTTGAATTCTCTTAATCATCTCAGTACATGAAAATAATAGTTTCATGTCTTTTGGAAATGTTTTTCTATAGAAATCTTTTGTGTCAGATCACTAGGTATAAATTATTGATCATGGTGAATATGGTTTCCTACAGGATTCCTCCACAAAGAAAGATAGCTAGGATTCCAGTGAGGGACCATGATGAAGGCCCGCCGAGCGATGATTCATTGGTACATGGACAAATTATAGAGATAGAACCATTGGGTGGTGTGCCTGAATCACACCACCCGTTGAGCATTAGATTTTCCCAGCCGCACCAGATGAAAGTGCATGCCGACTGAGCGCACTACACTATTTCCAAAGACAAAGGCCTCAGAGGTTTCGATGTGAGATAGATCCTCAGGAATCTGAGGGATAAGGTTTTTTACTCATGTGGTGGCTAGGGACACATGGCTCATGACTGCCCAAACGGCGGTATAGATAATTAGTTTATGGTTGAGGGACCTCTGAGGAAGAGGCAGGTGTTCGAGAATGGAGGTTCACCAGGAAGAAGTCAAGGAAGGGGAGTTTCCGGAGAAGAAGGCGGTGGACGAAGATTAGAGGTACTACCTCCACCAACAATAGGATGTCAACCACGGGATCAGGGAGTCAGCAGACAAGGGAGAGCTCTGATTTAGGAAGTCGAGGCCTACAACCACAGTGCTCCATAGATGAATAGATGTATGATCCGTGTCTTATCCACCATATATTCAATTCATACTGACATAGGTGATGGTCACTCATTCCTTTCCCTAAACCTTATTCCAGGATCGAAGATAACGTTGGAGCAGTTGGAACGATCCTTACGATTTGAAACTCCTAAGCGAGTGGATTTGACAATTACACATTGTTTCTTGTAGTGTCATATTACTCTTGCAGTAATGATCATTGGTTGGGATATCCTTGTAGTAGCATCTAGGACTTACAATTTTGTATTGGTAATGGACTTTTTATCTACATTACATGCCCAAATCTACTGTTTTAGGTGCAATGTGTGTTATGTTCGTGAAGAAGGGATTGTGATTTCATTTACCGAAAAGAGAGGATCCTTTTCATCACATGATGGGATTTAATGGAGGAGTGTTTAATTGATCACTCAGCAGTTGGAAAGGCTCACCATCAGTGTTGTGAATGAGAGGAGTCCGGGAACTTTTTTTTGTGGTGGACGAGTATAAGGATGCCTTCCCTATGGATGTCCCGAGGCTAACTCCTTGTGGTGAGTTAGACTTCTGCATCGACTGGTAACCTAGGATGATGATGATATTCACACCGACATATTATATGTCTCCCATGGACCTTTGTGAGATGAGGGTATATCTAAAAGTCTTGTTGGAGAAGGGGTTCATGAAACCCATTGATTCACCATGGGTAGCGCCAGTGTTGTTTTCCAAGAAGGCATACAGGAGTTTGAGGTTTCTCATGAACTTCCAACACCTAAATCAGGTGACCGTGATGAAAATGTATCCACCACTATGGATTGAAGACTTATTTGATTAGTTTATGGGAGGGAGGTGGTTCTCAATGTTTTACCTCAGATCATGTTGTCATCAGCATCATGGTATGTGATGAGCACGTACCAAAGTCAAATATTAGAAGTTGGTACGACCACAATGTGTTTTTTCTCATTCCTTTCAGTGTGAAAAAATCCCAAACTGTTTTCATGGGATGCATGAACAAGGTATTATAGCCTTACCTCAATCATTTTGTGGTAGTCCTTAATGAAGACATATTTAGGTACTCAGCATCAGAGGAGGATCATGCTACACATGTACATATAGTACTAGATACACACTAAGATCACCAACATTACAATATCATATTAAAGTACATTTCTGGATTTGGGAGGTCGTAATTTTAGGACATATCATTCTTGAGGATGGGTTTGTAGTGGATCCGGAAAAGATTGATGCAGTTCTTTCTTGGGAGCCACCTAAGAGCTTGACTGAGGTTCAGAGTTTCTTGGGGTTCTCTGGATACTACTATATGATTGTTCCAATTTTTTCTTGAGTAGCTACACCATTATCATCTTCGACATGGAATGGATATCCCTTCATATGGATAAAGATGTTCCATAAGTTTTTTTAGGAGCTGAGGCTGAGACTGACGAGTACCACCATCGCGAGACTACCAGAAGAGGGCTTTGGGTATGTTGTATTCTGCGACACATTAGGGACTAGAATGGGTTTTTTCCTGATATAGGAGAGATCTGTGATCACCAATTTATCATGCATATTGAGGTATCATTAGTAGAAAAATGCGACCCAAGACTTCGAGTTAGAAGCAGTGGCCTCTTCCTTGAATATGTGGTAACACTACATCATGGGTGAATAGTTTACTATATACTGTAACCACAATAGTCTAAGGTAAATATTATCATAGAATAACTAGAACCACAGACAGCAGTGATGTCCTTTGTACCTCCAGGACAATGACATTGAGATAGTCAACACTACAAGGACAGGGATCGTCATGGAAGACACATGTAGTATGGGGTCTAGTTTACAGCTGTTGAGTTAGGTGGAAGAGGAGCTAGCTGCGATAAAGATATCTTTCAATGATGATGATGGAACATCTTACCCACAAACAATGTATGTCACTCCTCCTCTATTACAATGAGTTAGGTAGGCACAAATTGATGAAGATGAATTCGAGGCCAAACATTTTCTATTATCCTCCAAAAAAACTTGATTGATTTTTGATAGGTGGGAAGCACATCATCATTTTTAGAGGATACACTATAATACCAATGACGTAATGGGAGGAGGTGTTTAGGAAGTTCCATAGATTCCATTTATAAGTACATCATGGTGTTCCAAAGATGTACCAGGGCCTCCAATGTTAGTAAATTTGGCTGGTGATGAATGAAGTGGTGGCAGAGTTTATTTCATGACGCCTCACATGATAGAAAGTGAAGGCCGCGCATTAGGTCCCATCATGCTTCTAACAAAAAAATGAGGTCCCAGAATGGAAGTGTGATGGTATATCCATGGAAATTGTGAAAGAGTTACCAAGAACATCAAGGGGCCTTGATTATATCTACGTAATCGTTGACTCACTCACCATGTCAGATCACATCATACCCCTCTAGGAGCAGGGATCGGTAGAGGTCATGGGAAGCCACTATGACCAATTGATAGTGCAACTTCACGGTGGGACTTCAACCATCATCTCTGATTATGATGCACAATTTTCATCTCAGATATGGAAGGGGTTTCAAGAGGCATTTTAGGATCAACTGCATTTAAGAATTGATTTTCACCCCTAGACAAATGGTCAGACAGAGCGGACCATACATAAATTTGAGGACATGCTTCGTGCATGTGTGCATGGTTTTGGTCAATGGTGGGAGGACCACATACCATTGGTGGATTTTTCACAAAACAATATCTATCACATTAACTTTGGCATGTAATTGTTTTATTCCTTGTATAGGTGTAATTGCATATCACTTATATGTGGGAAAGACCCCGGGGAATCAACACTCTCAGGTCTATAGTTGGTACATGCTACTACATAAAAGGTGATGATCAACCAGTACTGGATGAGGACAAAATAGAGCATACAGATTTCTTATGCTAATATGAGACAATGACCCTTGGATATTGATGAAGGTGAGCATGTTTTTTAGTTGGTCTCACCCCCAACATGGATTTTCGAATTTGGATGGGGTGGAAAGTTATCTCCAAGATTTATCAATCCTTTTCAGATCCTCAATAGAGTTAGAGAGGTGGTGTACCGTCTCGCTCCCCCCCCCATGATGCACCGGGTGAATATTTTTTTCATGTGTAGTAGTTTAGGAGGTACATGAATGATCCATCACACATCATCATTTGGGGAATGTTTGACATTGATGATGGGGTGACATATGAATTGTTACCTATGCATATGTTTTTCATGTGTAGTAGCTGAGGAGGTACAAGAATGATCCATCACAGTTCATCGATTTGGGAGAGCTAGACATTGACGATGTGGAAAAATTACTGGAGTTCCCAGTTGAAATAGAGGATCGATATGATTGGCTCCTTAATCTATGGTCGATCATTCTGGTTCACATTCGGTGGAAGAATGTGAATCTCCACGAGAACACATAGGAGTTGGTGGATCAGATTTGTGCTCAGTACCCCCAATTGTTTAATTAGCCTCTGTTTTGGATTTCGTGGAAAAAAATCCATAATGTTGGGAGAATGTAATGCCTCATTATTTAAAATTTATTTTTTAGATTATATGGATTTATTTCAAGACCACACGAATTAACAACACATGATTCTGAGGCCCATTGGGCCCAGAACATATTTTTTACCTTTTTTAATGTTCACTTAAGCAAACCTATGAGCGGGTTTTTCTAAATTCTGGAACCATCCTCGGATGTAAAATACAAGGTCACCATTGAAAATGGAACACATTTATTTTCATATAATTTACATATCATTGATAGGAAAGGGTCAGATAGAAATCTTAATTGTTGAACATTTTAGAAATTTTTAATATAACCTAGAAAATTTTATTTTATTTCCTTTTACACAGTCAAGTGGGGAATGACCACATAGAAGTGCAGTGATGAGGAAACAAAAAGGGGAATTAAATGATTATCATTAATGGCTCATTGTGAAGACATAACTGTTATGTGGTTTAGTAAATGGAAAAGTGTAATGATGCAACGTCGTAGCTTAATAAAATTGGTACGACATGTTTTTCTAAAACTAACCTGTTGTAGAGTTCATAATTAAACCCTGGGGATTCTATAACGAACATGTGGTGGAATTTATCTGTAATGTTGGATAATGAAAACTGGGGGATCAGTATGGGGTGAAAATCTCTTGGAGAATGAGATCAGATCTGGGAATTGAAGAATGACAAAGAACGATAATGGATCACTGGTCGACGGCGATGTGGATTATCTTACATCTCTACAATAGATCTATATCAAATTAAGGATTATTTTGTTCTTTAATTATCTATTAATCATTATAAATCAATGAAAGTGGATCAACCCACGAACCTGTAGATTCACTGATCAAGAGTTTTGGCGGGAGGGTGATTTCCTTGGAGATTTTCATGGGGGCTGTTGAAAGTTAGATAGAACAATGATCCCCCACCACCTTATTTGAAATTTATAATGTGGAAGGAGATGGTCGACAATAAAAATGCTTGAACTCCTCCACTATGTGAAATCTCCATGTATAATTCTCAAAAGGCTGGAAAGTCTAATTCGAGGTCGTTGTAGTGATGGTGGCTACTCTACGGTCCTGTAGGCACAGATGGTTTGATAAACAGACCACCCGAGAAACTCTTGTGGACCGCAATGGTGGATGCAGATAGAGGGAAACAATGTTCCTATCATCATATTGCAAAGACATGGTGGTGGGACACCAACTGGCGCTGCGTCCGAACTGCACGCGCAAGACAGTGACAAGCGGTCCCTCAACTACGTGGGGGAGGATCGGTTATCCACGCTGGATGAAAAAGATGCGGTATAGCTGTGTCTGGATAATCGGCACAATTATCTATTTGGACCGCTTAAACGATGAGGCAACACTAGCTTACGCCACCAGGTGATGAACTGGAAATGGCTAAGCTATGTCTGGGTAGGTGATGCCAGCCCGCCTTAGCGGGGTGAACCCACCCCGATGGGTCGGACCCACCATATAAGGCCAGGCCAGATCCGATGCCCAAGTGGTCAATCCGGGGCTAGGACATACCAGATCTGGGTCATACTGAATCAAGGACGGGTCTGGTTAGGTCAGTCCAAACTGGTTTGACCAGACCTGGAACCAACATGCCATGTTTCACTAAAACACTTGTAACTAACAGACCGAGCATCTGATTGATGTACCATCTACAGAATGAGGACCCTTCTGACAGGGCTCACCATCTGAGATAATATACATCAGTTTTGGCGGATGTTGTCATATGGCTTGGATGGATTGGACTTGAGTCCAACCGGGCCCATTTTACAAAAATTCCAATATCTTACAGACTGAGGATCAATTTGATGAGATGTCTGTTGAGTTCAGACCCTAATTACGATACAATACTTTGGTTTACACTATGTAGTAATTCGTTTTGGATGAGGTAAAACTAATGAGATGAGGATAAAATCCCCAATGAATCAAGCTAGTTATATGTGGGAATCTATTTGTTGGTTGTGACATGAATATTGAGAGCCACTATTCCTAGATTATCATGAGAGAAAACCTTTGTGAATTAATAGTAGAGAGACATTTTTTGGTCAAAATTCGAGAGAACCTTCTTAGATCATCATGTTAGTGAACATTCATGGATCAGAAATGGAGCGAACCTTCGAGGATCATCATGAGGGAGACCCTTTTTGGATCAACATGAGTTCGAACCATCGTGGATCACCATGATAGATACCCTTCACAGATATTTAGTAGATAGAATCTTCATTGGTCAGTAGTAGACCGACCCATTATGGATTAGCAGTAATGTCTCTCAACAAAATAATATGACCAATCATTACAACTAATCATATGTACTTTTGTACTTATGTTATACCTTGTGTGGGAATCCTTTTACATTGTGCTATATATTTGAGATCTTTCTTGGTGGTATTTTACTTTTTGATATTTCCATGGTGGTATTTTCCCCTAGGTATGTTAAAGAGATATTCATGGATCTATGGGTCCCCAGTGAGTTATTATATACACCCATGCATGATATTATCTCGCACATGTTGTGTTTTTTTGTAAATGAACAATGCTATGACACAATCATTGTTGGTTCCTGACTCGGTGGAGCTTAGTGAGGAAGTGGAATGAAAAACACACTTCTCAAACTTCATAGATTACTTCAAATGCCATACAAAAAGTGACTTCAGGTGGACTCTATTAGTACTATCTAATTTTTTGGTTCTTGATCTTGTATTTGGTACCCTTTACTTTCAGTTTACGATTTTTTCACTTAGTGTTGGTACATTTTGG
Source organism: Viscum album (assembly GCA_963277665.1). Classification (NCBI taxonomy): domain Eukaryota; kingdom Viridiplantae; phylum Streptophyta; class Magnoliopsida; order Santalales; family Viscaceae; genus Viscum; species Viscum album. The sequence continues at coordinate 1,839,276,108 of OY728132.1, read as the reverse complement.
TGGTTTTAATACTTTATTTACATTGTTTTTTCCTTGTGGCTATTCCATGACAGTGTGCATATAAGATTAAAGGCAACACCGTCCCTTTTTTGAGATATGCCTTTCTAGTGCTGGCCACCAGCCCCTGGCTAATGGAGGGAGGGCTTGGGTTTCTCACGGCTAAAGCCCCAGGTAATGGGTTATGACATAATAAATATTTTAATGGTTATGTGATCTATTAAGGTGTTTGAAACTTTGTGTTTATATTGTGTGGTGTATTTGAGATGTGTTGTGTGTTGAAAGTGGGTATGAAAATTATGATGGTATGATTGTTTGAGGGTTTTGACATAACCCGTATAATGATTTTTTTAAAAAAAATTATATATATTTTTATAATTAGTATATTATTATTTATTATAGTATTGAGGTTTTATATTTTCAGATGGAATTTATATTTAAAATATGAATTTTGGAACCACGAAACTGTACAATGATGGATTTTCAATGTTGGTTGGTGGGTAAACTGTGGAATCAAGAGAGCACTAGAAGTAGACAAGGGATAACTAGGAAACTAATGTAGCCACCATCCATCCAGTGGCCATGATAGAACCCAGAAAATAATCTTTTGATGACATATTATCTAGTGACCTGGTTCTAACTAGTCATTTACCCCTAAACTATTTAAAATTTTAGGAAAACTGCAACATTTTTTCGCTGAACTCTTTTAGTCATATGTAGGAATTTGAATTCCAACTAGACAATATGACTCTCCTACAACACCTCCTCCCCTATACATTTCCCCCAAGGGGGTCTCCCTTCTTCAGGGTTCTATGTAACTTCTTTTATATGTGGCCAATAACCAATATTAATTTTTTTAGACCAAGACCATGAATATTGATTATATTAATTATCTCAATTAATTAACATCATTATTTTTAGTTTTGTTAAAATAATGTTCGAATTTTAAAATTTATGAAACCTTTTTAACTACTACATGGTAAACCAACATTGTTTTGAGGAATCGTGTGGTGCCCCAATAGGTCTGAGTTATGGTTCCTGAATTGTGAAATGTTTATTAAATTATGTGACATTCATGTAGTTTGGATCTCTATATGAGACGTGATGATTGTAATGGTTTGATAATGGTTTCCTCAACAACACACCTAGCTATAGTTTACCATATGAGGGGTTTCACATCATGGTAGTGGCATTGGAATGGTTAGATCATGGTCTAGTAATCCATGCATGAACCATGTCGTTTCCAAATATTTAATGTAAATAAATAAAAGAAAAATTAAATGGATAAATATAAAACCAAATACAATTTGATTAAAATTAAAATACTATTTAGAGAATACATTAACCACAATGATAATATTAACATTGTAATGAATAATAATAATAATATTATGGTAATTATTATAATATTTGGTAATGTTATTATTTTTACAATAGTGTTTTTCTTTTGGAGAAACTAGGTCTCCCTATTCCTCCTTACCCCATACATAGTGCGACCCCTCTTTCCCTATCCCTCTTGCACAACCCCCACCAGACGAGGTCCTCCAGCATGCCACATCCTCTCCATTGGATGCCTCCTTTCATGTCTCCCTCTTGTCTCCCCTATCTCTTCTCATGTGAAACCCTAGGCAGAATACCCTCCCTCTAGTGAGAGACCCGCTGGTCGATCCCATATGGCGGGCTACTCCATCAATCAAGAAGCAATTTCCTCCACCACATTGGTGTGTGGTCCCCTATAGTGAAAATCATCTCTAATCCTCATCCAATATATTTTTTGGTTTTCTTTGATTTCATGAGGAGTATAGGGTTTGGTTGAACCCTATATCATTTTTGTGGTATTTTCATTGGATCGATTCTTAATATTTAGGGTTCATCGAATCCCGTCAATGTCGATTCAAACCTCTTCCATTAGTATAAGTTTATTATACATGGTTTTTGGTATGGGTACTTAGATTTATTGATTATGGCTTAATTTTAATTCACCAATTGTTTATATTTTTTCTTTCAGTAATTGATTTTTAATTCATGTGTCTTTGCTATGATTTTTGAGTCTCCTATCTTGTTTTTGGTTTGTTTGATGACACTGGTTAGGCATCCACACAAATGCATTGATGTGTATGTATACATATAACCTCTTTACACATTTTCCCTCACAGAGAGGAGAATTTTTACATGTGATTAAAGGATATAAATATACATATAATAGTGTATGTGTTTGTAATGGTGAAGTGTTTTATGCCATTTTTAATGTCGCTAAAGCTGATTGTCGGTTATGTCCAAATCTGAGGTTGGTCACCTACACTGAGTCCCTTAATTTGAATAAAATAATTGTTTGAATGTTTAAAATAGTAAATTTAATATGAAATTGTTAATATATTCTATGAATATTGATTCTATGTTTGGTGTTGGACATCTATTTATTTTTATGATTCTTTCATAGGTTTAGAAATGTATAATATTAATTCTAATATGCATCCAATATTGCTTTAAAATTCATAACACTTTAAATGATTAAAATAAGATTCTAAAATGGTTCTGGGTGTGTGGAGGGTATTTTAAAATAAATTGTTCTATATATTAGTTGTGAATTATTATTTTCAATGAGTATCTGTTCCTATAAATTTTAAAAAATGGATGTTCCAGGTTTTGATAAGCTAATAAATATGCATTTTCTATGGTGTAAATTAATGGTTATGTGGTGAATTCTATTCATAAAAATAATTTCTTTCACTTATGTACGGTTCAAGTTGATTTAAAATGTATTGTGCCTTAGTTGATTAGTTGACCTTTTAAATAGTTTTGGAACTTATTGTTATTGAAAAACCATGTTGTCTAAAATGATAATATTTCTTGTAATGTAATGAGGAATATTTGGAACTCTTAAAATGGTTTCAAAAATTGAATCCCCTTTGTTTCGAAATGTGATGTAAATGTTACTATGTTATTTTTGATATGATCTTATAGTTTAGGGTTTTTCATTTTAGTGTGATGTAAAATAGGGGAATGTTCTTAAGGAGGGAGAACAGTGGTTAGAGGTTGAATGGGTTTTGGTTGATGAAATTGATACGGTCATATGTGTTTTCTTGATGATAACACAATGAATATTTTAAATAGAACACATGGGAATCCATGGGTACCATGGTGGGAAGACTATGACCAGTGTGTCAGACAATTCAGAAGTGGTTCATCCTTGTTTCATTTAGTCGGATTGATGCTAAAACAATAACTAATCATTTTTTATAAATGAAGACCACTAGAATTTTGGATGTTTTTCCTCTCTCATGGATTGTTCACAAGAACAATATTGGTCTTTTTTAGTATTATATTTCTCCGATATATAATGATCATATTTCACCAACTAACACTAGCTATTTAGGGATTACCCATTGTGAACATGAACCTGATTTTCATTTCTATTATTTCATGCATGTTATCTCTTTTGTGAAAACCATAATTTAATATAAATTATTTTTCATTCATATTAAAATATTAATGAATACTTTGAAAATGTTCTAAAAATATTTTGTAAGAGAATTTTTTTTCAAAAACATGATAACTTTTTTACTTGATTTTTAAAAAAATGAAAACAAATATTTTATTTGTTCTTATTTTTAAACTAGCATGATTTTATTTTCATTTGGAATTTAACAGAATAACAAATTTTTTATCTTTGGAATTACTACAGAGCATCTCTATTCTCATGCCTAATCTATATTTTATTTCTCTTGTTCTTATTGTTTTAGTTCTCTCTTGGATCTAGTATGGTTTTATGTCTGTTTGTCACACATAAGGTCACATGGAGGAATATTTTGGTGTGAAATATTATATTATCTAGGTTTATAGTGTTTATTTATTTTTTCCAGTTTTCATTTAATTTATTTGACATTAATTTATTGGAAAAACAATTCCCAGATGTCATATTTTGATGCTCCACACTGGTTTCCAGCCCATGGGGATTAGATACACCCATCAGTCCTTATCACTGGATGACATAGGTGGTGAGTTCGGTGTTAAACCGAGTAGGTTTGTTTCAAAATGGGATCAAAAGCATCCCTTCTTATTTTGAGTGTTAGGTATCTTAAAGATTAGGACATTATATACACGAGAGGTTATAACGTAAAGGAAATCCTGGACACATACACATCCCTAACCATTAGTTGATAGGGGTTTTCTAGGATTTAACTATTACATTTGTAAGGTCTTTTCAGATTATGAATTAAAAAGGGAGTGATCTGGTGTTACATGATGATGTAGAATTGAGAAGCAATCCATGTACCACCTGATTTCATAGTACATGATAATTCATATGGGTGATTCTCACTGAGAGCAGGGTCTTTTAATCCATTTCTTTGATTTATGAATTTCACCTAGTTCCTTATTGTTGGTGTTTTATTATAATTTTTTATTTTAATTAGTTTTTTTTGGTGTGATTGGATTTCAAAATTTAAGGTTTTTATATAAAAAGAGTATTGAAAAGGAAAAATGGTTTTGGGAGTAGTAAAATGGATTTTGAAAATTTATATGTTTCACAGATGTGGTTTTATTTTAATAGAATGTTTGGTTTCAATGGAAAAATGGAATGTATTTTGGAAGTCATTTTTTGGGGTATGGAAATAATTATTGGAAAGTGAGATTAATATTGTTTGGGAATTTGGGAATTACGATGAATGATTAGTTTTGGAAATGACAAATGTTTCTGATTCACCCTTTATATTTCAATAGTTTATCACATAAACGAGTGTACCCATGTAGTGATTGGATAGCTAGTGGTATGTTTGGATTGAATCATGATCTATAAAAAGAATGTACATATGTTAGATTTCATAGAGTACAAATGGTGGGTATTTAAATTGGTTGGTTTTCTAAAAACTGGATTAAGAAAAAGGTAATTTTAGTGTTCTGAAAAGTGATAAAAAATTTTACTGTTTCCCTTTTGAGTTTGGTATCTTTTTTCATAGGATTTTGGTGTTGAAATGATGTAAATAGTATTTCAATTTCGATTTCAGTTTTCATTTTGATTTGTTATTATAGTTTGGAATTTTTTATTTATATTGAGTTTTCATTTGGATTTATTTCTATTGTGTTTTATTATTCCCCAGATAGGTCCCAGTGAGGAGTTAACTATATGAATCTAGTATTTTTTCCTTCATTTGTAAGTGATGATAAATTTTGGGAATTAGTGTTGGTCATCATAAGTTGTGAGAAATATTCATAACAGAGGAGGTTTGGGTTTTTAGAAAATTTTAAATGATTTTTTCTCTTAGTAATTTAATTGATGACCCTACGTAGACTTTGAATTTAGTGATAGAGCTGGAGCCATCCCTAACCATATACGACACCCAAGACTTGTTGGTTAGTATCCAACCATAGTTAGCTAAATGAAATGATAATTTCTCATTCATAGATACTTTAAAAGAGTTTTATTGTTTTGATCCATTTCATAGGACAATTTGGAGGGGTTTAGTTTTCTTTATTTCTGAATGAGGAATTTATAATTTATAATTGTTATAACCTAACATTGGGGAAACATATGCTTCAAAAAATCAGAGATGCAACCATACATCTCAGAGTTAAAATTTTCAAAAAATTTGGAAATCATTGGTTATGGAGAACCTTCATCTGGATTTTGTCATCAGTGCTGGGATGAGGATGGTTTGAACATATCTATTGTAGTTTTAATCATTTTTGAAGTATTTTTTTATATAAAAGTCCATAGAGGTATTGTTTCTTTTTTTTTTGTCTTCATTATTGGAATGTACCCCTTTGGTTTTAAGAAGATTTGGTGACCTTGTATCCATATAAACATCTATTATTTTTGTTGTTCCTAGTTTATGAAAACTATTGAAAGTTCATAAGATGGTGGATGAGAGTCTATAAATGGATATCCTTGTGTGGTTTTCCCTTATGGATCGGTTTTTGGTTTTAGTTCTGGGTATTACTCTTTTTGGAGATGCATACGCATTGAGGAAAAATGAACTGTGATTTGGTTCACCGTTTAGTTTGGGGTATTTTGGGTACCCATGTGGTGGGGGATAGGTCTGTGCATAGAGTTTTTGGGTTGTTTTGTGACACTACCCACTATTTAAGTAATAAATAACCTTGACAACCATGTACAAATCGATAAGACAATTCCATCCTGATCCAACCCACCATAGATCATGGTTTTCCTCTTACAGAGTGGTCGGTGTTATTTTGGATCTTTTGGTGGGAGAGACCTCTTATTTTCCTCATGCTTCTCCTCATTATGTTTTCATTTAGAGATAGTCAGTTTTGAATGGTGGAGTGAAATATTGAACATTGTTCATGATTTAGTTGGCCTCAATCAGCTTTGAACCCGAATTTGATTCCTCATTTGGAAGGGAGACTTTTGTGGCAGAATGTATTGTTGGTGGGGATAATTTTCACACCCTGATCATGAATATTGATTATATTAATTTATTTAAATTTTTCTAGTCTTTATTTTCATTTTGGTAGTTTTCGATTTGAATTTTAATATTTTCAATGACTTTAATCTGTTGAACGGTTAAACCTCATTGTTAAGTGTAATTGTGTGGTTCCCATGTGGGTTTCCTAGTGGGTCAGATTAGTGGTGCATGAAATGTGAACAGTTTATTAAATCATGTGAAATACATCATGTTTGGATCTGTAAGTGGGTTATGTTGAGCGGAATGGTTTGATAATGTTTTTCTGAACTATTTGTGTTGATATATGTAATAGTGTGAGGGGAGCTAGACCCTGGAAATGACTAGTCCATGGTTATCGCACGGTCTATAAAACTGTGTGGTTTCCTTGTATTTAAATAAATTTATTTAATGAAAAGTAAATGAGATAATAGTTAAAAAACATTAAAATGGAATAAAAATTAAAATAAAATTAATATAATGATTTAACCATAATAATAATATTATAATTGTTATAGATAATAATAATATTATTAGGGTTATTATTATTATTATTATTATAAAATTAATGGTTTTTGTTGAAATAAAATTTCTATCTCTTCCTCTACATTACCCCATATGCAGCGCTTCCCCACATTCGATCCCAATCTCAAACGACCCCCACCGACCGAGGGCCTCTCACAACCCACCTTCTCTCCATAGGTCTCCTCCTAGCACAATGCCCCCTATTTCCACCCTACAATATCATGACACCAAAGGAGGATGCCCCTACCTCTTGTGGAAATCATGCCAGATGAGGCCCTCTACTGATCCTCTTCCTCTCTATGGAAACTACTTCTTCCATCAATTTGGTATGTAGTCTGCCTGGTTGAGAATATTATCTGTTCCCCTTACAATATTATTTGGTTTTCATTGATTTCAGGGGGTGTGTATGGTTTGACCAATTCCTAACTTTATTAGTAGGCTTTTGTTTTTATAGATTCTAGTTATTTAGGGTTCGTTGGGTCACTTCAAGGTCGATATTGTCCCCCACCATCAAGGGAGTGGATTCATGATTGTTTTGGATAACGGTTCATTGATTTCATCATTTGGGCTAAATTCTAATTTTGGATTTTATGATATTTTAGTGTTTAGTAACTGATTTTATGTTAGTGGGTCTTTAGCACACTATTTTGAGTCTCCATTAACGAATATAGTTCCTTTTATGACTCACGGAATTCATGTGCATAGAAACCTAGATGAATATATATATACACCATTGTACATGTTCCCTTATGGAGAGAGAAATGTGTACAAGGGCTTTAAGTATATAATTATACATATAATAATGCATGTGTTTGCGACGGAGAAGAATTTGATTCCATAATTAATGATGTAAATGATGAATATATATTGAGTCCATGAATGAGGTAAGTCTCTTTTGAAATGATATTTAATCTTAATTCCGTAATTGAATGAATGTTTTAAACATTTTTTAACAATTAAATAGTGTATATTATATATTTAATGTGAATCAATGTATTGTGTTGGACATTCCTTTATATTCACGTCTCACCCATGTGTTTTTAAATGTATAATATTTATTCAAATATTCATACAATAATTATTTGGAATTATTAGCACATTTAATGGATAAGAGTGTTTTTTAATATTTTATTTGGTGTATGGTGGGTATTTCCCCAAATAATTGGTTTGTATATTATTTGGGATGGTAGATTTCCAATGAATATGGGTTCTAGTATAATTTTAGAAATGGGAAGTCCCATGTTTTGGTGTAAATATGAGAATAAATGGTGAATTTCCATTTTTTAATTGACTGCATTGACATATGTATGATTTTAAACTGTATTCAATAGTGTGGTGAAATGGTTGTTTAAATTTTCTTTGAAATGGTTTTGGAACATAAATGTGTTCAACATCCATTTTTTCTAAATTGATAATATTTCATGTAACTTAATGAGCCCCATTTAGTACATTGAAAATGTTTTTCAAATGTGGAAACCCCTCTAGAGGGATTACGATTAGTTGAGAATTGGGAATTAAGTGTCAATATATGATTTAAGAAATGTTCTTAGGGATGAGGATTGTACATTGTTGTGTGAAGTAAAATAGGGGAATTCACACAAGGAGGGTGCAATATTTTGGGATTTGTAAGGGTTTTGGATAAGTAAAATGGTATGTTCATATGATTTTTATTGAAAAAAACAATATTTGAAATAGAGCTCATGAGAAACACGAGATAACATTGTGGGAAGACTATGTCTAGTATACAAGCTGATTGAGAAGTCGTTGTCCAGTTTCATATAGTAGGATTGAAACTACAATGTAACCTAAACAATATTTATGATTGGATACAACTATAATTTTGGATTTTTTCCTATTTATTGGATCATTCATGAGTATATATTGGGTTTTATTGTTATACTAATTATAACTGAGGTATAAGGATCTTAGGTCCCAAACTAACACTAGCCTCTTTAGAATTTCTCATGGTGCTCATGAATGTGATTTTTATATCAGTTGTTTAATATTTTTTCTCTATTTTTTGAAAAACATATTTTAATATAAATTGGTTTTTTTTCATTTTAAAATGTTAATCAATTCTTGTAATATATTTAAAAAGTGTATTGGAAAATGAATTTATTTCTTAAAAATTACCGTTTCTTACTTGAATTTGAAAAAATGAAAAACATTATTTTATTATGTCTTATTTTAAAAATATCATTATTTGGGTTTCTTGTTAAATGCAATGAAAAAAGGCATTGTTTATCCTTGGATTTCTTAACAATCATCTCTATGCTCACACCATCTCTATAATTTTAGTTTCATTTTCCTCCCATATTCAATTCCTCTTTGAGCAAGGGTAACGTCCTTGTTCCGGAAGCATCCCAGGGGCGCCCCGTACCCGGTGGGTCACATGGGCTTAAGAACATTTCTCCAGACGCCAGAGGCTGCCGACTAGTAGTGAGGGCCTTCAGGGTGATAGTGTGGAAACAATTCCCTCCTAGGAAGAGTACACAGTAGAAATAAACAAAACATTCAATAGTGGAAGCTGTAAATATCGAAAAACAATGCACAAGTAAACAACGGAAGACTAAAACAATAAACCACTAGAGAACATTTGTATATATGAAATGATTCATGATACATATATAGAAAAACATCCAAATAGGTCACAATTCAAGAGATACAAACAGTGCCAAAACATGTACTAAAGAAAAGACAAACAGCACCCCAGCATCGCAAGCATAAGCTTGGTCCCATGCACTCCTTCTCTAAAGCAATCAAGTACAAGAAGTCGTAGGGATCATTCCATTGTCTATACATGTAACAATATAGTCTGTTTTCACCCCAAATGCATGACCCAAATAGGGTGTAAGACTAAATACAAGTAGGCAACCAACCAAAGATCTATGTCTCACAGTCAGTGAGCATATTGAAGGTAATAGTACAGTGAGCAGTAAATAGTAACAGTAAACAGCAGATAGTAATCAGTATGCAGTAACATTATGATATGAAACAATAATCAATCCATAGAACAACAAGTAGTGGTGAAGCAAACAACTAACCACAAGAGGAACCCCTCCAATAAGTACTCGCAGCCAACCCCATTGGTCCTATCCAAGAAGTACCCACAACCCTTTGGGTAGTGCACTCATCCTAACCCCTCGGGTTTAGTCATACTAATTTGTAAGACTCTCTGGGGAAGCTCACTTGGTCAATTCCCCTTATAGTCTAGGGTATTCAGGTACTCTCTTAGGAAGATCACGTGGTCTTACCTTCTAATAGCCCCAAGGTCTTGAAACTCTTTGAGGATGCTCACTCGGTCAATTTCGCCTATAGTCTTAGGTCGATCACATACTCTCTAAGGATGCTCCCTTAGTCAATTCCTTCTATATCGTGGAGAGGTTTTATTTAAATTCAATCAAGTAAATACTCTCTAAGGAATCTCACTTGGTCTACCCTCCTATAGCCTATAATATCCATGAATCTCTGGGATGCTCACTCGGTATATCACCTATAGTTTATAAAGTCCAAGACTCTCTGAGAAATCTCACTCATTCTACCCTCCTATAGTCTATAATTTCAAAGACTCTCTAGGAAGCTCACTCAGTGTATCCCATATAGTCTATAGCACCAGGTTCTCTTGTTCCTGTGCCAGTCAGTTCATAATAATGATATATGGCCAATGTACATCTATAGAGCAACATGGATAAGTAGTCTACACCAAATAAAGCATGTCATGAAATATCATTCCACCTGACGGTCACAAGGAATGGAAAACAGGTATAACGACCAAAAGCTAAACAAGACCCAAAGGGTCGTAAACAGAACATGGCATGTGAAAAACATCCTAAGACAACCAATTATCCTCACATATGATCAAATTACCTCTACACAAGAATTAAAGAAATGTAGGAAAACAACAGGGGAAAAAAGCTAACCATGCAATACCCCGTTCACGAGTATTGGTGGAATTTTCATATAAAACTCAAAGACCTAAAAAGGTAAGGCACAAACCACCTACCATGATGCTAGGAGGTCAATATACATTGACCATGAGGCTTTATTCTCATTAGAACGATGTAGATGTATAAAAACACACAAAACGTTCAACCCACTATATATTGAGAAATAGGGATAATCATGGAATAAAACTCAAGAAGAAGGAAGAGCTCACCGCTGCGGTCCCAAATCAATCGACGGTGATAGATTCCGAAAATAGATAGAGGGTCGGGGGATCAGAGGGTGTTCGTGGCTGTATGGGTCTCTCTCAGTCGAGGAATGTAACGCCCCGACCCTAGTTACCCGGAGTCGGTGCATTATCACATAACATTGGCATGATCACAAGAAAGATCAAATCTCGAAAGACCGATTGGTTTAGTAGCCTTAGAAACACTAGATATATTCATAAGTTTTACATTACATCATAAAATGAAAAACTACTACAACAACATAATGTCTCCATAATCCACACTCATATCCCCACATAATATCCCTGCAGGTCATTCATAATTTACTTCTTCACTTCCTGGGAAAAATAAAACATAGAAAAGGGGTGAGCTCAAATGCCTAGTAAGGATAACAATATAGCGGAAACTTTCATAAATAAGAATAAACATTTAAGGCAATGTATAACTAAAACAAAAGCCTTTCAAACATGAACTTTCAACATGGTACGACATAAAAAAATGAAATAATGCCATTTACTTATTCTCATGGATATTCTACTAATCGAATAATCACATGAAAAAATCAATAACCACTTTCATAATGTTGGAATGCATAATGCCAGACTATCATAACCACATAGTCAAAGCCTCGTGCCAAGACTACAAATAAGATTTTGTCAAGGCCTTGTGCCAAGACACTAGTTTGTCTCATTAGACCTACTGATGCATCGAGGAGCTATAGCAGGCTCCACCCGTCACATATTAAGTCCAATTCATTCCCATATGAAAAGGTTTAAACATACCATAAACATTCGTATTAAAACTAGCATACGAAATGTCAATACTTTCACCATAAACTATGAATGGTATAAAAATATCACATCCACAGTCAAACATATCACAAAACCTTCAATACAATATAGAAGTTTTGTATCATAATAAATCAACTTCAAATAATGTTAAAATCCATCAAAGGATGTTGACATAGATGAAATCAAAATTCATTTTAAAGAAATATCGCCTTTTTTTTTGAAATCATTTAAGATCCATATAAAATAAAACATTTTCTTTGAAAATATTCTTATATGCTTGTAAGGAAAGCTTTGAATATTTTATAACGGAGGAAAATAACCGTACCCTCCGTATAAGTTAAAAAAAACATTCTTATCTTAATTCTGTCGAAAAGGTTAAAAAGCACCTTGTTTGGAAAACGACGGAAAGATTCCCTTATAAACCTCTTATAAAAAGTCAAACAAGGGTATAAATGACTTTAACCCATATTCTATTAAATATTAAAAATGTTTTTAAATACATTTTGAAGAAACATGGATGTGGATGATAACGAGATCCCAGTAGATTATTACGTATAAACAACCTTGGATAATGAAGAGATTGTGAAATAACCCTTACCTTGTACTTTTCCTTGGTTGGGGTAGGTTAACCTCTTGTATAATGGTGAAATAATTGTTATTAAATTATAAAATAATCATATACATTATTATGATATCATATATGATCTTTTAATATTGATTTGATAATAATATCTTAGTATTATCGTTGTTTCGGGTGTGAATTACTCATTTTCTTTTATATGTTTTGTTACATAAGCCATGTTTGTTGTATCTTATTCATATCAAGAATGATATCAAGTCCTTAAACATCATTTTTAAATCATCAAATGATAATTATACTTGAATGGATACGATGGAGAATGAATCTCATCGTGTTCGTGGAGACGGTAGTCCGTACGTACGCACGAGCGACAATATCATTCTTTTGATATTAAAATAATATATAAATGGATGTTATATCATATATACAGAATAATTAACATGTTATATTTATTATTTATATGAGTTTCACATCATTATTATACACATCCAAATAATAATATATTGAATAACAATTACACCACGACGTGGAGACGGTAAGCCGTACGTACGCACGTATGGTGACATGTTATTCAAAGGGTGGATAGATTACTGAATATGGTTGTACCATATTTATAATAACATCACAGTATATGTGAGATACTAGAGTTATTATTTTAGAATGGTAACAACAAAGGAAGAAGAAGAGGAAGAAGAAATGAACTTGGAAAAGGGTGGTGAAATCATTACCTCTTCTTCGGGCTCTTCCTTTTGATTTGATCAAAAGGGCTCCTTAGGTTGGATTTCTGATCAAACTAAGGCCTCTAGGTTGTAGTGAAGGATGTTGGGACAGTATTTGGGCAGAGTTTGGCCGAACCAAAAGGCTTTGAAGGTGTGAAGAAATGAGAAGGAGTGGTCTCCTTTTATAAGGGAGAGGAGGGGCTCTTTAGGAAATAGTGAAAGTATTACTTTACAATATAATTATATTCGGTTTATAATGTTCCAAAAATCATTGAGGTCGAAGATACGATGACTCATATTCTAAATAACATAAACCAATAAGAATTGGACAGGTTTTAGATAATATTTTAATCATTATAATCTTATTTATTTAAATGATTTATTAATGAGGTAAACATTGCATCATTATTGTGTCATTAATAATTTAAATTATTTGATGTCTAAAAATTATAAATAAAATATAATTATGTAGGAAATCTTTTTAGATTTCTATTGAATATTTATAATCGAAAATCCAACATGTATTACCCTATGTAAAAATTGTTCTTCTAAAAGATGTAAGCTTATGCCATTTTTATTTTTATTTTAACTTTATTAATATAATGTGTCCCTACCACATAAAAGTGGCTCTAAGGGGTCCCCAAGTAGACCCAAGGATGCCCATGGTCGGGTATGTGTCCACCAATAAGGTTAGGACACGTTTTACGGTAATTTTGTATTATTATAATATTATTTTTTAACCCTTATTTACAGGATTTACCCTTTAACCATGGTAAATAAAATATTTACCGCAGTAATTATTCAAAATGTGTAAAAATAAAAGTTACCTATTTACATAATTTGGACATCCTGATTCCAAATATGTAATCCATTTTTCCAAATTCAAAACACAGAAGTGGCAGAAATTAATTTAAAATTAATTCCCGTTGTTAAAATAAAAAGCATGTTTTTAAGAGATAATAACTATCAAAAGATTGACACTTGTTTATGTCTGGTTTAATTGTGAAATTATGTCCAATGACAAAAATTAAATTAAATGGTAAAAATATATTCTAAATATACTTTAAAACCACTCAAATTCATAATTTATCAATAATAATTATTTTGATTAAAAAAGTTGATTTTAATTAAAATTTAGTAATTTTCACTATTCATCAAAATATAAAAGTTATCTGAAAAGTACCAAAATTTCACCCTAGGCTAATTTCAATATTCCGAATCCAAAAATGAAGTCCATTTTGAAATATAAAATATATATGATTTCAAAAAGTAGGTATTACTATTCACAATGGCTAGTTTAATTAGTTGCGGTGTGTGTTAGAACTCGAGGTTGCGTACAACACACGCTATCGCATTATTCGAAGGGAAACGTACCGTGGAAGCTTGGGGTGTTACATTCTCCCCTCCTTCAAATAATTGCATCCTCGCAATTTCTAGGGTATTACTGCATAAAAAGACTCGGGTGGTTCTTCATCATAAGTTCCTCGGGTTCCCACGTTGCCTCTTCCATCTTATGATTTCTCCACAAAACTTTTACCAGACTCGTCGTCCGGTTTCTCAGTACTTGTTCTCTTGTATCAAGAATCCTGACAGGCTCTTCACAATAAGACATATCGGGTTCCAGTTCTAATTCCTCATAGGTGAGTACATGCGTTGGGTCAGGCATGTATTTTCTCAATAGAGATACGTGGAACACATCGTGAACTTTGGAGAGACATGGCGGCATTGCCAATCGGTAAGCTACAAACCCAATTCGTTCTAGAATTTCGAAGGGTCCGATGTACCTGGGACTCAATTTACCTTTCTTAACAAAATGTATGACTCCCTTCCATGGAGATACCTTCAGGAAAACATGATCACCGACTTGAAATTCCAAATCCTTCCTTCGATTATCGGCATATCTCTTCTGCCTACTTTGAGCTGCTTTGATGTGATTTTGGATTGACTTCACCTTTTCCACCGTTTCCTCCACCAGTTCTGGGCCTACAAGTTTTCTTTCACCAACCTCATCCCAACAGGTTGGTGTACGAAATCTCTTTCCGTATAACGCTTCATATGGTGCCATCTGAATACTCGAATGGAAGCTATTGTGATAGGAAAATTCTACCAGTGGTAAATATTGATCCCACATACCCTGAAAGTCAAGTGAGAAAGATATCAACATGTCTTCTAGGGTTTGAATAGTCCATTCTGATTGTCCATCTGTCTGAGGGTGGTAAGCAGTGCTCAAATGAAGTTCAGTATCCAGGGATTTCTGAAGACTTTTCCAAAATCTTGAAGTAAAACGGGGATCACGATCAGAAAAAATCGATAGGGGTACTCCATGAAGTCTCACAACTTCATTAATGTACAGTCTTGCTAGACGTTCCAGGGGTAGATCTTCTCTTATAGCAAGAAAATGTGCTGACTTGGTAAGACGATCAACAATAACACATATTGCATCGTTCCTTCTAGGAGTCTTTGGTAGCCCCATGACAAAGTCCATCGTAATATTGTCCCATTTCCACTCCGGTATGGGAAGAGGTTGCATGACTCCTCCAGGATGTTGCCTTCCATCTTTCACTTGTTGACAAACCATACATCTTGACACAAAATCAGCAATCTCCCTCTTCATGTTGTCCCACCAAAAATGTTCCTTCAAATCTCTATACATTTTGGTGCTCCCAGGGTGTATAGAGAAATTGGAATTATGAGCATCATCCAGAAATTCCCTTTTCAGATCAGGTAAATCGGGAACACAAAGTCTCTTCCCGAATTTCAAAATTCCATCATCATACACAAAGTCTCTCAATCTCCCATCATTCACAGCTTTAATCTTCTTCTGAAATTCTTCATCATCGGTCTGAGAACTCTTAATCCTTTCTAGTAAAGATGGTTTGGCAACCATTTGAAAAATAATTGATGTTTCACCTTCCCTGGTTATTCCCATGTCCATCTTCACTAGATCCATGATAATTGGATCCCTTTCAATTCTCATCATGTTCAAAAATCCATGGTCCTTTCTGCTCAAACATCTGCCACCTTGTTTGCTTTCCCCGGGTGGTAGTGTATCGTGCAATCATAATCCTTGAGTAATTCCAGCCATCTCCTTTGCCTCATGTTGAGTTATTTTTGTGAGAAAATATAATTCAAACTCTTGTGATCAGTATAAATCTCACATTTTTCACCATAGAGGTAGTGTCTCCATATCTTCAAAACAAAGATCACAGCTACTAACTCAAGATTATGAGTAGGATAGTTTTGTTCATGAATTTTCAACTGTCGTGATGCATAGGCAATAACACTATCATTCTGCATAAGGACACAACCAAGTCCTTTCTTTGATGCATCACTATAAATAACGAACCCATCATTCCCCGATGGTAGAGTCAATATAGGAGCATTGACTAATCTTCTCTTCAGTTCTTCGAAACATTATTCACACTCTTTTGTCCAAACAAATTAAACCCCTTTTCGTGTGAGCTTCGTTAATGGGTTAGCCAATCGGGAAAAATTCTGGACGAAATGTCGATAATAACCAGCCAAACCAATAAAACTACGTACCTCAGTTATACTCGTAGGTGCTGGACATTCTTGGATTTCCTTGGTCTTAGAAGGATCAACAGAGATTCCATCTTTAGAGACAATATGGCCAAGAAAAGAAATATCCTAAAGCCAGAATTCACACTTTCTAAACATCCCATATAATTCATTCCTCCTAAGAGTCTTCAAGATAATGCGCAAGTGATTTTCATGATCTTCGTAGGTTTTGGATTATACCAAGATATCATCAATAAATACCACCACAAATTCATCGAGATACTCCTTCAAAACTCTATTCATCAGATCCATGAATACAGATGGTGCATTAGTCAATCCAAACGACATTACAGTAAACTCGTAATGCCCGTACCTGGTTCGAAATGCTGTCTTCGGAATGTCTTCCTTCTTCACACACAACTGATGGTATCCAGATCGAAGGTCAATCTTTGAAAAGTATTGAGCTCAATGCAGTTGGTCAAATAAATCATCAATGCTATGTAAGGGATACTTGTTCTTCATCGTTATAGCACTGATCTCCATGTAGTTGATACATAACCTCATAGATCCATCTTTCTTTTTAACAAAAAGAACAGGGGCTCCCCATGGAGAAACACTAGGGCGAATAAATCCCTTATTACTCAATTCCTCTAGTTGTTTCTTTAGTTCGACTAACTATGCAGAGGCCATTCTATAAGGGGTCTTCGATATAGGCCTTGATCCAGGAATCAAATCAATGGAAAACTCAACTTCTCGTTCTGGAGGATGTCCAGGTAAATCTTCCAGAAATAAATCTACAAATTCATTCACAACTGGTACATCCTCTATTTGAACATTCCTTTCCTCACCCGCAGTTATTTCATTCTCTTCCTCCCCAATAATTGAATTTAGTTGAGCTATTGAGGGTGGATCTAAATAAGAATTAGGTGGTGACGATTTTGCTCTAAAAATAAGGTGTTCCTTATCATTATCATCAAGAATCGTAACCTCTTTCTTCTTACAATAAATCTTCGCATCATAGTCCCAAAGCCTGTCCATACCGAGGATTATATCAAACTCAATCATAGGTATGACGGTGAGATCAGCAGATAAAGAAAATTTATGTGCTCTAATGGGGACTGATTCACAAAACTTTGTTGCATGATACTTCCCTTAGGAGTTTTAACTGACAACTCCCTTATTAAATCAAATTGGAAATATCTAATTTTCATAGCAAACTGGGAAGATATGATACAATGTGACGATCCAGAGTCAAATAATTCATTTGCTAAACTTGATGAAACCATTAAATTACCTGCCACCACGTCTTTTGGAGCCTCTACCTCAGTAGTAGTGATAGCATAAGCTTGGCCTTGATCCCTTGGCCTTTTCAGAGGTAAGTTCTCCTGACGCTTAGGACATTCATTTTCATAATGTCCCATCTCCCTGCAATTGTAGCACTGAATGTTGGTGGCTTCCTTCTTCCCTTTGCAATCACGAGCTTGGTGGCCTTTTTCACCACACTTGAAACAGACTCCCATTCCCTTCAAGCAAGCATCGGGGTGTTTCTTACCACATTTACCACATGATGGATATTCAACCTTTCCTTTCTTCCCCTTATTTCCATTCCCAGATTGATCAGTAGGCCTCTTCTTCTCTTGCTGTGCGTTAAAGTCATAAGACTTAGAGATTTACTTTTCGGTCTTGATAGCACATGAGACAATGTCTTCGTACAATGAAAAGGATTGTGAGACTAATGCTCGACAGAGAAATGGTTTTAACCCATCAAAGAAACAATAAATCTTACTTCTTGGGTTACGAATATAATCTCCAGCATACCTCGCTAACCTTGTAAAGTTAGCCTCATACTTTGTGACATTCTCATCCTCCTTTTGTCTCAGACTCAGAAATTGCCTTTCCATATCTTCTCGATGGTCGCGAGGAAAGTATTTTTCTAAAAACAGATCTTTTAACTCCCTCCATTCCATATTTGATACTTCATCATCTTCCTTCGTATTTTGAATCAATGACCACCATTGATCAGCATCTCTAGTGAGGCGGTAAACTGCTATGATAACTTTTTCCCTTTCACTGCTCCCCAAAGCCTGAAATATTTTCTCTAGGGAAAATATCCATTGCTCAGCTACTAAGGGATTTGTATTCCCATTGAACGTTGGTGGTTGTTTCCTCATGAATCGATCTGACATTGATCCTCCACGCTGCGAATTAGGGTGCTCCATATGGGTAAGGTTATTATTCATAACCTGAGTAAGTTGTCCCAGTATGGTGATTAGCTGATCGACACCAGTTGCATCACCATCCCCACTATAATTATCTTGAGCAGGAGGGAAATCCCTACATGGAGTGCGTGCATTGATACGGTTTCCATTTCTTCCACTAGGCGCCATTTCTAAACAATGGCATAATCTAGATCAGTTTATGAATCAAAATACATAATCCCATTTTTATAAAACACTCAACATAAATTGAACTATTTATGGATATAATCCATAATAATAAAAATGTTTTCTTTGAGGAATTATATACTCATAAACCCTTCATAATGATTTGTAAAGAAAATGAGAGTTATCCTAAGCATATCCCCGGGGAGTGTCGTAACCAAGAGTGCAGCAAGGCCCGTTGTCGTGCACCAGTTCCCGTTCGAGCCTAGCTCAAGGCAGTGTTTTCGGGTTTTACCCCTAGGTACATCTGTGCCAGAGCCGCCTCTACCTGCTCGTATCCAGACAGGGATGTATTTCTTGGAAAACTCACAAAATCTCTACATTACCAAAATTCTAGGAAGTTCTTCTATACTAATCCTCAAAGTTCATCTTAGGTCTACGTGCTCTAATCAGAGTTTATCTAAATCTTGCTTCCAAGGTTTGTACTAAACTTCATCTGATACCAACTGTAATGCCCCGACCCTAGTTACCCAAATTCGGTGCATTATAACATAACATTGGAATGATCACAAGAAAGATCAAATCTCGAAAGACCGATTGGTTTAGTAGCCTTGGAAAAACTAGATATATTCATAAGTTTTACATTACATCATAAAATGAAAAACTACTACAACAACATAATGTCTCCATAATCCACACTCATATCCCGACATAATATCCCTGCAGGTCATTCATAATTTACTTCTTCACTTCCTGGGAAAAATAAAACATAGAAAAGGGGTGAGCTCAAATGCCCAGTAAGGATAACAATATAGCAGAAACTTTCATAAATAAGAATAAACATTTAAGGCAATGTATAAATAAAACAAAAGCCTTTCAAACATGAACTTTAAACATGGTACGGCATAAATAAAATGAAATAATTCCATTTACTTATTCTCATGGATATTCTACTAATCGAATAATCACATGCAAAAATCAATAACCACTTTCATAATGTTGGAATGCATAATGCCAGACTATCATAACCACATAGTCAAGGCCTCGTGCCAAGACTAAAAATAAGATTTTGTCAAGCCCTTGTGCCAAGACACTAGTTTGTCTCATGAGACCTACCGATGCATCGAGGAGCTATAGTGGGCTCCACCCGTCAAATATTAAGTCCAATGCATTCCCATATGAAAAGGTTTTAACATAACATAAACATTCGTATTAAAACTAGCATACGAAATGTCAATACTTTCACCATAAACTAGGAATGGTATAAAAATATCACATCCACAGTCAAACATATCACAAAACCTTCAATACAATATAGAAGTTTTGTATCATAATAAATCAACTTCAAATAATCTTAAAATCCATCAAAGGATGTTGACATAGATGAAATCAAAATTATTTTTAAAGAAATATCTCCTTTTATTTTGAAATCATTTAAGATCCATATAAAATAAAACATTTTCTTTGAAAATATTCTTATAAGCTTGTAAGGAAAGCTTTGAATATTTTATAACGGCGGAAAATAACCGCACCCGCCGTATAAGTTTAAAAAAACATTCTTATCTTAATTCTGTCAAAAAGGTTAAAAAGCACCTTGTTTGGAAAACGACGGAATGATTCCCTTATAAACCCCTTATAAAAAGTCAAACAAGGGTATAAATGACTTTAACCCATATTCTTTTAAATATTAAAAATGTTTTGAAATACATTTTGAAGAAACATGGATGTGGATGATAACGAGATCCCAGTAGATTATTACGTATAAACAACCTCGGACAATGAAGAGATGGTGAAATAATCCTTACCTTGTACTTTTCCTTGGATGGGGTAGGTTAACCTCCTGTATAATGGTGAAATAATTGTTATTAAATTATAAAATAATCATATACATTATTATGATATCATATATGATCTTTTAATATTGATTTGATAATAATATCTTAGTATTATTGTTGTTTTGGGTGTGAACTTACTCATTTTCTTTTATATGTTTTGTTACATATGCCATGATTGTTGTATCTTATACATATCCAGAATGATATCAAGTCCATAAACATCATTTTTAAATCATCAAATGATAATTATACTTGAATGGATACGATGGAGAATGAATCTCACCGCGTTCGTGGAGACGGTAGTCCGTACGTACGCACGAGCGACAATATCATTCTTTTGATATTAAAATAATATATAAATGGATGTTATATCATATATACATAATAATTAACATGTTATATTTATTATTTACATGAGTTTCACATCATTATTTTACCCATCCAAATAATAATATATTGAATAACAATTACACCACGACATGGAGACGGTACGCTGTACGTACACACGTATGGTGACATGTTATTCAAAGGGTGGATACAATACTGAATATGGTTGTACCATATTTATAATAACATCACAGTATATGTGAGATACTGGAGTTATAATTTTAAAATGGTAACAAAAAAGGAAGAAGAAGTGGAAGAAGAAATGAACTTGGAAAAGGGTGGTGAAATCATTACCTCTTCTTCGGGCTCTTCCTTTTGATTTGATCAAAAGGGCTCCTTAGGTTGGCTTTATGATCAAACTAAGGCCTCTAGGTTGTATTGAGAGAAGTTGGGAGAGTATTTGGGCAGAGTTTGGCCGATCCAAAAGGCTTTGAAGGTGTGAAGAAATGAGAAGGAGTGGTCTCCTTTTATAAGGGAGAGGAGGGGCTCTTTAGGAAAGAGTGAAAGTATTACTTTATAATATAATTATATTCGGTTTATAATGGTCCAAAAATCATTGCGGTCGAAGATAAGATGAGTCATATTCTAAATAACATCAACCAATAAGAATTGGACAGGTTTTAGATAATATTTTAATCATTATAATCTTATTTATTTAAATGATTTATTAATGAGGTAAACATTGCATCATTATTATGTCATTAATAATTTAAATTATATGATGTCTAAAAATTATAAATAAAATATCATTATGTAGGAAATATTTTTAGATTTCTAATGAATATTTATAATCGAAAATCCAACATGTATACCCCTATGTAAAAATTGTTCTTCTAAAAGATGTAAGCTTATGGCATTTTTATTTTTATTTTAACTTTATTAATATAATGTGTCCCTACCACATACAAGTGGCTCTAAGGGGTCCCCAAATCGACCCAAAGATGACCATGGTCGGGTATGTGTCCACCAATAAGGTTAGGACACGTTTTAGGGTAATTTTGTATTATTATAATATTATTTTTTAACCCTTATTTACCGGATTTTCCATTTAACCATGGTAAATAAAATATTTACCGCAGTAATTATTCAAAATGTGTAAAAATAAAAGTTACCTATTTACATAATTTGGAAATCCTGATTCCAAATATGTAATACATTTTTCCAAATTCAAAACATAGAAGTGGAAGAAATTAATTTAAAATTAATTCCCGTTGTTAAAATAAAAAGCGTGTTTTTAAGAGATAATAACTATCAAAAGATTGACACTTGTTTATGTCTGGTTTAATTGTGAAATTATGTCCAATGAAAAAAATTAAATTAAATGGTAAAAATATATTATAAATATACTTTAAAACCACTCAAATTCATAATTTATCAATATTAATTATTTTGATTAAAAAAGATGATTTTAATTAAAATTTAGTAATTTTCACTATTCAGCAAAATATAAAAGTTATCCGAAAAGTACCAAAATTTCACCCTAGGCTAATTTCAATATTCCGAATCCAAAAATGAAGTCCATTTTGAAATATAAAATATATATGATTTCAAAAAGTAGGTATTACTATTCACAATGGCTAGTTTAATTAGTTGTGGTGTGTGTTAGAACTCGAGGTTGCGCACAACACATGCTATCGCATTATTCGAAGGGAAACGTACCGTGGAAGCTTGGGGTGTTACAAGGAACCTGGAGAAGAAGGTGTTTTCTTCAATTAGGCATGACCCTGGTTCGTTTAAAGATAAAATGAAACTACACGGCGTGTAATTCTAGGGTACATGGCCTGTAAATAGCTTTTTCGTACTATGCATTAAGTGGCCTCTATGTATCCCTTATACACCGTGTGTGTGGCCTGGAAATGGCTAGCACACGGCTTGGTGCAGCATCAAATTACATAGTGTATACTTATAGAGTACATGGCAGGTACTTTGAAAATTTCCATATTTTCTTCTTTTTCTAAAAAATGACCAGAAAAGGAAAAACATACCTGAAACGAAGATCTCAGTAATTAAAAAGTTCCCCCAGTAAAGAAATTAATCTCCGGATTTCTCTATCAAGGCATAAGCGAAAAATCCTCGAACTGCTCCGGCCACTACGATCGTAAATCATCCTCCCTCTCCCAGGTCTCGTCCTGTACTCGCTTATGCTGCTATAGCCCTCGTACCATAGGAACATACTGGCCATGGAGAAACATCATACTATGATTGAAAATCCAGATAGAATTATCCTCAAATGATGCATCTCCTTCAATCTCAACCTCCTCAGGATGAAAGATATGAGATGGGTCTAAAAAGTAATGTCAGAGCTGAGAAGCGTGGAAGACGTCATGTATAGACCGATACCTCTGAGAAAACTTTAACTGATAGGCAACCGGACCAACCCTCTCCAATACCTCAAAGTATCTGACGTACCACAGTAAAAGATTACCCTATATCATAATACTCTTGTGTGCCAAACTCAGTGCGACATGTAGGAAAACCTAATACTCAACCTCGAACTCCAGAGGTCATCTCCACTGATCAGCAAAAAGCTTCTGTCGAGACTGTGCTGTAGACATCCTCTTCCGAATCAACTCTATCTACTCTGAGGTCTCCTTAACAAGACAAGGTCCCAGCAAAGCTGCCTCTCCTGCCTCCTGCCAGCACAATGGTGATCGGCATGGCCTACCGTACAGTGCCTCGTAATGTTCCTTCTGAATAGTCACCTGAAAACTATTGTTATAGGAAAACTAAACAATTGGAATATGCTTCTCCAATGAACCTCCAAAGTCTAGAATGCAAGATCAGAGCATATACTCAAGTACCTAAATTGTACGCTTCGACTGGAAAACTGTTTGGTGAAGGTATGTTGTACTCAAAAGTACCTATGTACCCAAAGCCTTATGATGACACTGCCAGAAACGTGTAGTAAAACGTGCATCCCTATTTGAAACAATAGAGTGTGGAACTCCATGAAGACGTACAATCTCTCGGATGTACATCCTACCTAGCTCATAAACATTGAAGGTCTCCCTGATCAGATAGAAGATAGAAACCTTTGTATGTGTGTCGACGACATCCCAAACAGCTTCTATCCCTCAAGGTGACCTCATTAACCCAGTCACTAAGTCCATCACGACATCGTTCCACTTCCACATGGGAATGAGTAACTTCTATAGAAGCCCTACTGGTTTTTGTTGATCCGCTTTCACCTGCTGACAAGGAGACCATCTCATGAAGAACCCAGTGACATCTCTCTTCATACCTAGCCAACAATAATAGTGGTGTAGGTCACGATACATCTTGGTGATGCCAGGATGAACTTCCCAAACTGAAGAATGAAAATCCCACATCAGCTAGTTGTGTATGTCTACTGGCACCCATACGCATCCCTGGAAATGCAAGATCTCATCCTCACCCACTGTCTATCAAAGAAGTGGGTCCTCTCCTGACAGACTCTCTCGCAGGACTAGGCCTTCTGAGTTTGATAGATACCTCATCCGTACCTGATCGAGAAGGGAAGAGGTAACATCTATCGAAGATAGAAAATTATATCCCTCTCTATCATGCACCTCCAAGTGCATCTCAGAGAATAGATCCATAAGCTTCCACTCACTAATAGCCTCCTAAATGGCCTGAATCTGAGTTATCATACTCAACGCATCAACCACTACATTTTCCTTTCCCAGCGTATAGGAACGCTCAAAGTCTAAGGACAGAAGATACTCGACCCACCTACGATGTCTTAGATTGAGATCATGGTGAGTGAAGATATACTAGAGACTCTTGTGGTTGGTAAACACCACAATTTGCTCTCCCAAAAGATAGTGTCTCCATCAGCATAAGGCACATACAATAGCTTCCAACTCTAGATCATGTGCTGGGTAGTTCCTCTCGTGTGGTCTCAACTGATGAGACATGAAAGCAACGACTCCATCTCCCTACATAAGCAAAGCTCCCAGCCCGACACCAAAAGAATCACAATAGACTGTATATCTCGTGCCTGGATCTGGTAAGACTTGTATCAGTGCTGGTATCAGCCTCTCTTTCAACTCTTGAAAGGATGTCTCACAAAAATCTGATCATAATAACTTTTCCCCCTTCTTGGTCAGTCCTGTTAGCGGTGCTGCAAGGTGTGAAAAGTCTTGTATGAGACACCTGTAGTATCCAGCCAGCCCTAGAAAACTCTATAACTCAAATACATTCTTAGTCTGCTCCCAAGAAACTACGACTCTCACTTCCTCTAGGTCTACAGATACATTCCTATCTTTGAGATAACGTGACCCTAGAAGTGAATATGATCCATCCAAAAGTGGCATTTCGAGTGCTTAGCATATAACTGATGCTCTCTCAGTGTAATCAAGATGATATCAATATGGGTATTATGGTTGTGTCGAGTGTGAGAGTAAACTAAGATATCATCCATGAAGACCACCAAGAAAGAGTCCAAGTATGGATGGAACACTCGGTTCATTAGTGCCATAAAAACTAATTGCGCATTCGTGGACCGAATGGCATGAATGTAAACTCGTATATACCATACTTTCTCCTGAAGGATGTAAGAGGTATATCTGATGGTCTAACGCATAACTGATGATAATCGGACCTCCAGTCAATCTTGGAGAACTCACGGGAGCCTCAATGCAGATCAAAGATGTCATCGATCCTCAGAAAGGGATATCCGTTCTTGATCGTCAACTGGTTCAACTTCTAATAATCAACACAATGCCTAAGGGGTTCATCTGCCTTCTTCGCAAACAGATCATTAGAACCCCAAGGAGAATTACTAGGTCGGATGAAACCCCTTTCCTACAACTCCTTCAACTGCTTCTTGAGCTCCAGAAACTCATGTATAGCCATCCTATAAGGAGAAATGGGCATCGGTGCCACTCCTGGCACTAGCTCAATCAAGATGTCCACATCATGCTCTAGAGGTAATCCTGAAAAGTCCTCTAGAAAGACATCCATGAAACGATCCACACTGGAGGAAATTCTAACTGTGAAGTCCCCTAGTCATCTAGATAAAGACTGGAAATATGTGCTTTATCTCCCCCTAGACCATGATCCTCTGGTCCAGCTCAACCCGCCTAGACATCCCACTCACATCTATGAAGAAACGTTTCACACTATGATGATATGAAACTCACCCAACGGTGATAAAAATTGATTACTACCTGGAACGGAACTAACAAGTCAATACTGAGAATGAAATCATAGAATGTCATTTCTTGGACATAGAGGTCCCATAAGAAGGGACACCCTTCAACCTCAAGAGGACACTCTCTGCACTGACTTACTCTAGATGTCCTTATCTCTAATGGTGTGTCAAGAGTCAATATGTCGGCAGACGAAAAGATACAGAGCCCAAGGCTCTCCACAATAGCAACAGAGTAAAATCTATGCGAAGCACCAGTATCGAAAAGGGATGAAGATTAAACTGATGCTAATGGGAGTATACCGCGAACTGTAAGAGGGTCGGGTTCTTGCTCCTGATGGGCCAGCTCCGCTATGAAAGTTTGGCTTGAACTGCGGCCCTACGCCCCTGGCTGACCACTCTACGCTGATCCACTCTGCTGTCACTAGAATCCTGGTGACTGACCACCATGGCCATGACCTCCACCTCGCCTTGAACGACTGGAAGAACTCCATTTCCTAGACTGGTAAGAAACAGGAGATACATCTCCTGCACGTGGGGTCATAGAAGAAACCCTACCACTAGCTATATGGGAGAAGATCTGATAGAAATGCTAAAGATGGCCCATCTTGCCGCAAGATCGGCACTCCATCGGGTCTCTCTGGCAATAAGGCCTATTATTCCCACTCCTACCACACTGGTAGCATACAAAATGGCTTCCCAAAGATACATTCCTCCTTCCATGATGTCCTCGAGTAGACTCTATGTGGCGTTTCCTGCTATCACAGGGAGGAACATTGACTCTGGATGTTGAACCGCATGGCCCGCAGCTCCATAATCTCTCAGATAGCGCTCAGTGATCAGCGCATGGTTGACGATAGAGGATATCGAAGTCAACCAGAAGATTTTCCCTTGGAACATATCTCCATCCTGAGACCCTACTCAAACATTCTAACAAGGTACAACTAATCACCAGCTGTAATTTTCATGAAGCGCTGCAGCTCGGTAAAGCGAGACGAGTACTCCATAATAGAAAGAGTACCCTGCCCGAAACACATAAACTCTCAGGATGGGTCAGCCCTCAATGTCTCTGGATAAAAAAAATCACAGAAGATTCGACGAAACTCATCCCAAGTCATACTTTGATGGTGCACTGACTATGATATCACCTCCCACCACCTCTTGGCTGTGTCTCAGAGCATATAAGTAGCAAGCATTACCCTTTTCTCTAGAGGAATCTCTAGATGATAAAAGATCCTCAGCATGGACTCTAACCACGACTCTGTAGCCTAGGTTCCTCCATCCCCGAAGAATGTATGAGCATGCTACTGCTGGAAAACCCACATCAACTCAACCATCGATTGGGTAGGAGGCGTCTCTCCCGGAAAGGTCTGAATAACCGTCAGGAATTCCTCCCTGAACTGCACATCAGTGCCTACAACGGGTATAACTGCTGGTGCCAAGGCTATCATAGTACGAGGATCTGCAAGAGGTTCCTAATCAGCCATGTCCAGTGTTTGATCACCATCTGGTAGCTGACGAACAACTAGAGGACATCTTAGTGGCATATCTCTGAAAGAACAAAAGCACATCATAAGTCATGATTATCAATGACAGAGAACACTAAACTAAAAAATGGGAATAGGATAAAAGAAGAAGAAATTTCTACAAAACATAACTACACGACGTGTATAAAAACTACACGGCCTGTCCTTTTATGCCAGACACATGGGCGTGTACTTCAGCCACAGCTGGTCATGTAACACCCCAGACTACACGACGTGTTCCCCCCATACATGGCATGTACTTTAACTCCATTCCACTACCTAAGTCTCTATACATAGCTAACTCACATGGTTCTATTAACCCTAGATTACACAACATGTTCACTAAGGACACGACGTGTACTACACAAGGTTTTGGTAGCCCATGTTTTCAGTTACATGGCCGAATACACGACAGACTATTACACAATGTGTTCCAAACAAACATGATGTTTATAGGAGAGATAAACCCGACCCATGTTGTTCATTACACTGATGGGTATCTAGAACAAGGATACACGGTGTGTTATTAACAAACACGGTGTTTTCTGCATGAGCTTCCCCCACTGGTGTTGTTAGTGACATGACCAGGTACACGACTCACTACTACATGACTTGTAACTACCATTCACGGCGTCTTCATGAAAACTTTTTCACCACCCCATTTTTCTACTCCAACAGTCAGTGACACGGTCTAAAACTACATGGCGTGTAGTCAAGTACATGCCCTTTATTCTAGGTTTTTCTAGGCAATAGCTTAGAAACTGCACTGATGCCCAGAAAACACTGAAAAACAAACATGGAGGTGCCAAATTATGATCCGTGAGGGCCCATACTCCCCGTGAATCAAATCTCGAAATCTTCTACATATTAAATACAAGGGTAACAAGTCAATGATCCACCAATTTCAAATTCACGAGGTCCCATAACACCTCAGAAACAAAAATTTGGCCTTCATTTAAGCAATGTATAATACAAAAAATTTCTCTATCAACTTTCAGGGATTCTATCAAAGCATCTATCAGAACAGCATGAATAATATAATCAGCGTCAATCATAAAAACATGCAATCTCTAATGCACCGTAGATGGCATGGCAACAATGCATGGAATGTGATTTCTATGAACATCCTATATGATGCATGAGATGGAATACTCTCATCTCATCGGGCTATGATAGAAATAAATCCACAATATAACAACAATAACAACACAAGGCAGGTGAATCACGATAGGTGAAATCATATCAACCGTAAAATCTGAAAACTAGAAAACTGCAATAAATGTGGTAGATTGGTTTTTTCCCCTTTACATGGGTTAGATAATCCCAGGAACAACTTATTACCAAGTACTAGACCTGTCCTATCCCTGGATAAAGGCTCCAAATAGTAAATCCAGATAAAATAATTCCTCTAATACCCCTTTGTAATGTCCAGGTTCCGAAAGCCACCCAGGGGCCCCCCGTACCCGGTTGGTCACATGGCCTCATGAGCATTTTCCCAAATTCCAGCGGCTACGGACTAGCGGTGAGGTCCTTAGATTTGATATTGGGGAATATATGCCCTCATAGGCTGAGTACACAATAGAAATAAACAAAACATGCAATAGCGGAAGTAGTAAATTTCCAACAACAATGCACAAGTAAACAATGGAATTATAATAAAATAAACCACTGGAGCACATATGTATATATGAAATGATGCATGATACATACCTAGTAAAACATCTAAACATGTCACAATGATGGAAATACACACAGTACCAAAACAAGTACAAAAGAAATGAAAAACAGCTCCCCATCATCGCAATCCTATTCTTGGTCCAACACTCTCATGATCCAAATCAATCAAGTACCCAAAATCGAAGGGAGCATGCCCTTGTCTATACCTGCAACAACATAGTCTATTTGTGCCCAAACACATTACCCAAACAGGGTGTGAGACTAAATACTTGTAGGAAACCACCTGAAAATATGTGCCTCACAGTGAGTGAGCATATGGCAGGTAATAGTGCAGTAAGTAGTAAATAGTAACCGTAAACAGAAGACATTATTTATTAAGCAATAACACGATGATATGAAATAATAATCAATCCACATAACATCATGTAGTAGTGAATAAAACAGCTAAGCACAACAAGAACCCCTCAGGGAAGCACTCACGACCAACCCCTCTGGTCCTATCTAAGAAGTACCCACAACCCTCTGGGAAGTGCACTCATCCTAACCCCTCTAGTTTGGTAATATGAAATTATAATACTCTTTGGGGAAGCCCTCTCAGTCAATTACGCTTATAGTCTAGGGTAGTCAGGGACTCTTTGAGAAAGATCACATGGTCTAACCCTTTTATAGGCCCAATGTCTAGAAACTCTATAAGGATGCTCACTAGGTCAATTTCTCCTATAGTCTCGGGTCTATCAAAGACTTTCTAATGAATCTCACTTAGTAAATTCCTTCTCTAGCATGTAGAGATTCTATCGTAATTCAAAGAAGTGAATACTATCTAAGGAATCTCACTTGGTCTATCCTCCTGTAGCCTATAATATCCAACACTCTTTGGGAAGCTCACTTGGTCTATCTCATGTAGTCTATAATGTCCAAGACTCTATGAGGAAGCCCAATGGGTCTATCCCCTGTAGTCTATAATGTCCCAGACTCTCTGGGAAGCTCACTTGGTCTATCAC
This sequence comes from Viscum album, assembly GCA_963277665.1. NCBI lineage: Eukaryota > Viridiplantae > Streptophyta > Magnoliopsida > Santalales > Viscaceae > Viscum > Viscum album. Next base: position 1,839,245,469 of record OY728132.1, on the reverse strand, counting down.
ATATAGTCAATAGCTCCAGGTTCTCACAGACCCATGCCAGTTAGTGAATAATAATGCTATAAGGCCAAAGTACACCTATAGAGCTACATGACTAACCAGTCTACAACATAACAAGAATGTTAAGAAATATCATTCCACCCGACGATCACAAGGCATGGAAAACTGGTATAATGGTCAAAAGCTAAACAAGACCCAAAGGGTCGTAAACCGAACAAGGCATGGGAAAAACATCCAAGAAAACCCAATTATCCTCACACATGATCAAATTACCTCTACACAAGCATACAAGCAAGGTAGGAAAACAAAAGGGGAAAAAAGGTAACCACTTAATACCCCGTTCAAGGGTATTGAAGGAATTTTCACATAAAACTCAAACACTTTGAATGGTAAGGCACAAAACACGTACCTTGATTCTAGGATATCAATATACATTGTCCACAAGGCTTATTTCTATATAGAACGATGTAGATCTATCAAAACGCACAAACCTTTCAACCCACGATATCTTGAGAATGATGGAGAATCATGGAATGAAAGTCAAGAAGAAGGATGACCTCACTGCTACTGTTTCCAAGAAATTGACGGTGATCAATTTGGAAAACAGAAGGAGGCTCGGGGGATTGGAGGGTGTTCGTGGCCATATGGGTCACTCTCGGTTGAGGAACCTAGAGAAGAAGGTGTTTTTGTCGATTAGGCACGACCCCGATCTGTCTAATGAAAAAAACTACACGGCGTGTACTTCTGGGGTACACGGCTTGTACTTCGCTTTCCATACTCCGATTTAAGCGGTCTCCACATATCCCTTACACACCGTGTGTGTAGCCCGGACACGACCAGCAGACGACCTGGCGTGACATCAAAGTACATGGTGTGTACTTTGAAAATATCCATATTTTCCACTTTTTCTCAAAAATGATCGGAAAAGGAAAAACATACCTTAAATAAACATCCAGGTTCTTACAGAAAGCATGGTTCTTATGTTGGGAAGTGACCTGTGTAACACCCGAGACTTTTATGTTATATAAATCATCAAAGGAATATTTTTCTACACACAACACTTTCTTGGATTGCTTTACACGAAATCGTGACCTTCCTCGATAGCTTGCGTCGTATGCAATACCGAGTTTTACTAAACAATGATATGCTATTAAAATATTATTAAAACTAGCCGTTATGAATAGTAATAACCACTTTTTGAAATTTTATAAATTTTATTTTTCAAAATGAACTTAATTTTTTGATTCTGAATATCGAAATTATCCTAGGGTGAAATTTTGGTATTTTTCTGAAAACTTTCAATTTTCGATGAATAGTGAACCACTAAGTTGTAGTTAAAAAACTGAATTTTTCATAAAAATTAATTTTACCGCTTCTGTGAGTGGAATTTCAAAAATCCAAGAGACATGGTTGATGTCAGTAAGTAAAATGTGGTTCAATGAGATGAAAATAATTTTTGGTGAATAGTAACTTTTTACTTTTATTTACCACGGTTAAAAGTAAATAGGGTAATTAAGGGTAAAAATGATATTATTATTACCCTAACACATGTACTAATTCTGTTGGATAAGTTTAATTCGACCAAAAACAAATTTAGGAATAAAATATGACCATTTAGGCCCACTTGGATTAGATTAGGACATTTATTATTAATTTATTTATAGAAGGGTTATAATAGTTAAAATCAAAGATTAATAAGTAAATAATTTTTAATATAAGGATATACATAAGATAAATTCGACTATAAATATTCATTAGAAATCTAATAAGATTTAATACATAATTATATTTTATTTGTAATTTTTAGACATTAAATAATTTAATTTATTTATGACACAAAGATGATGCAGTAATTATCTTATTAATAAAATATTGACATAATTGATGTTATAAACACCAAAATAAATGTAATTTGAGACTTTTTATGAATTACACTAATTTTCTAGGTTACTAAGACATGTTAGTATTGATATAATTATCTTTTTTCGAACTAATCGTTCTGTTATGATTTTCACAAAAATCAATTACTAAATAGTGTCAAAATTGACATAAAATTGTTTTTCAAACAAATATTATATTATTAATTGTTATTTTATTCTAAAAAAATATAAGGTTCGGCCGAATTACTTAGATAAGGTTATATATATTAATAATAAACAACTTGGGGTTCGTTTGGCTGCTTATATTAGGTTTATTAACCTTATAGTATAAGAACACAAGAAGACACGGTAAAAGTAAAATTATATAACTTAATGTTAACTCTAAATGATATGGTTAAAATAGAAACCTAAAAATGTCTAAATTCTATTGGATGAGATACTTTCGACCCATCCCCACCTTAGCTTCGAAATATTTCAATTTGGAGCTATTTAAAACCGAACATGACTTTATAATAAAATAAAATGTTTAGTTTTCCAAAAGGAGCCCCTCTCCTCCCTTATAAAAGGGCACCTCCTCCCCCTCTTCCTCACACCACTTTGAGCCTTCAATCTCGGACATCCTCTGCCAATTCCTCCTCTCCACTTCCCTAGAGACATCCTAGAGGTCGTGGTATTCTTCAAAGACCAATTTTAGTGCCCTAAAAGAAGGTCTCAAAGAATCGCTTCAAAGAAGAGGTAAGGTCCGTTACCGATTGTTTCATCTTTATTTATTCTTCCACTTCTTCTTCTTTAGTTTTTCATTATTAAGTAATAACATTGATATCACTCATATACTGATATGTTATTATAAGTATGAAACAACCCTATTTCACTATCTATCCATCCTACGGAAAAAGAAATCATCGTGCGTGAGTACGTACGGAATGCCGTCTCCACACCGCAATGTAATCTATTTTCCACCACCACCTTACATGGATGGGTATAATGGTGTAAATAATTACTATATATGACTATTATAAAGTGATACTGATTCTGAAATAGTATACATACACTCCAATACAATTCCATGATCATAGGAACGATGTCATCACTCGTGCGTACCTACGGAATACCGTCTCCATGATGTGATGTGACTCGTTCTACATGATCTTCATTTCATAATGATAATATAAATGAATTGAATGAATGAATATGATATATATTACACTAATACCATTATGTAAATGAGGTATCTGTAAACTAAAGAGAAGAATAATAATTTATTCGACAAAACACGCATAAGAATAAAAAGTTATAAACACCTGAATAACTAGTAGCAATGAAATATTACTACTAAGAATCTAATAATATGACCATATATGATATCATAAAAATAAGTATGATTCTGGAATAAGTCAATAACATTATTTGAATCATTATACAAGAGGTTCGGACACATACGATGCAAAACGGACCTAAGGTAACAGAAATATCACAATCTCATTTTTATCCGAGATTGTTTATAATTTGGTATTTAATGGGGTGTATTTTATCATCCACATCCATGTTTCCTCAATATGTAATATTATTTCCATCCTCCTACAACATTTTATATCCAATTTTACCCTTCGGTACGTTTTTAGTAAAATATATGAAAGGAATCTTTTGTCGTTTTTTTATACGAGGCACTTTTTAACTTTTCCAACAAAAGTACGAAAAGAATGTTTTTTTAACTTATACAGAATGAATGGATTTTTAAAACATTATTTACAAGAAGAATCCTTTACAAGTTTTCATGTTTATTTTTAATCAACTTCTCTTAGTTTAGAATTTTATAACATGTTAAGAAAGGAAAAGTGTTTTTGAAGTAGAAAGGATATTTTCCTCAAAAATGGAGTTTAAGTGTTTTATCAAAATTATTTTCCATCTAATATAATATAGGGTTCTGTTTCTATCCCTATTATTACATGGATTTGATTATGTTGTGATGGAAATATTTTTATGAATTCCTTTATCTTATGTGAATTGTTTTATGATGTCATGTTGTTTAAGAATCCCATTTTTACTACATGGGTTATGAAATGATGTATGATTTATGATTTTGTGGGACACATAAGAATGGTATCATTATGAGATGGATGGGACATATATCTACCTCCAATGCATTGTGTAAATATTTTATATCTCATGAGATAGACATGGCTGGAACGGTAGGTTATACCGGTTCAGTGAAACAGGACTGAAACGAGGAGTGAACTCGGTTCAGAAATGGAATTTGTCCACTAAGATAGTCTTGGCAATGAGTGTTGACTAATAAGAAATGGTTCTCAATGATTATGTGTGTATGCTACAATGTTTCATGTTTTATGTTATGATTATTGGGATCACATTTCACTACTATGATTTATCCCATGTTATGAAATTATGATCTCTTTTGCAGGTTAAGATTTCCAAAAGTTATGTGCTTATGTATATGATGTGATTGATATTTCTTTTGTTTACCCTTAATGAGAATTTGAGCTCACTCCTTTTTATTTTTTATTTCCCCAGGTCATGCAGAATTTTGTTAAGTAGAATATGCCAAAAAGGGACTGTAGATATGATGAAATAAATGGGAGGAAAAGTAGATGATTTATGAACCAGTTTTTTATGTTTCCCAGTTTCTAACGACACTATACCTATACGACCCTTTCTTGGTTTTGTTATATGTTGTAATAAGTGTGCTTTAATTATGAAGTAATAACAATGTATGTAAAGTATGAGTCATGATAGTTGGTATCAGAGGAAAGGTATAGTCAACCATTGGAAACTAGGATATGAAAGCCTTAGTAAGAACCCTAAGGAGAAATCTAAGCATAGAACACAATATTAGTGTTTTAGAAATGGCCATGAATAACCTAGGATAAGACCTTAAGTGTGAAATCTTATTCTTTATTATGTGGTTTTCCTATTATAATTAGTGTTGATCACACTATTCTTCTTGGTTTTAGTCAATGGCTGGAACCCGAAGGAATCATGTTAATGCGGAATGCGACGGGAAATGCAATGATTGTCCCCCTGAGAAACCAAACGTTATGGGAGCTGGAATGAAAAATCTTATAGCCATGCTCACACAACTTTCTCAAGCTATGAATCATGCAGGAATTACAAAAGAGCAAAGGAAGGAGAAAAATTCTGTTGAATCCTTCATGAGACAGCGTCCACCTTCTTTCCGTGGGTCTAATGATCCATTAGTTGCTGAACAATGGATTAGTACTAATGAAAAGATATTTTCAGTTCTTCAATGTTCTGAGCATGATAAAGTCATCTTAGTAGTGTATCTTTTTGAAGGTGATGCTGATCAATGGTGGTATATTATTAAGAATACGAGGAAAAGGGATGAAATTGAGTCCATGGAATGGGACGAGTTCAAGAAATTATTTTTCAATAAGTACTTCCCTCGTATTCTCCGAAAAAATATGGAGAAAGAGTGTCTTGAACTGAAGCAAAAGGATGCTGAATCTGTTGGTACCTATGAAGCAAATTTTACAAGACTTGCAATGTACGCTTCTGGTATTATTATCCAACCTGAGAGTAAGATCGATTGATTCTTTAGTGGCTTAAAACCAAGTCTTCGAAGGGCCTTAGCCATAAGGGACTTCAATAGCTACGAGGAAATCTTTCGATGAGCTCTCAAATTTGAGATGGAGATTGGAGTAACACATCAGTCATATGGGTTTGATAAGAAGAGGAAAATGGAATTCAATGGAAAATATAAGGAGCACACTGAAAAGAAGATGATATTTTCATTATGCTCAAAGTGTGGAAAGAAACATGGAGGGAGTTGTATTAAAGGGACAAGGAAATGTTTCAAATGTGGAAAGGAAGGTCATCGGGCATTTGAATTCCGCGATGATGGGAAGAAGATGTCTAATGATTCAAACAAAGGAAGGGATACACAGAATGAACCTACTACACTTCAATGTTTCAATTTCAAGGAGATGGGACATTATGCCAATAAATGCCCTAATCCAAGGGTTGATGATGATGGTCGACGTCAACAAACTCTTAAGGCTAAAGACAAAGGAATGTAACATGTAATTTCTATCAGCGATGTGGAGTACGATAACGATGTGGTGAAAGGTACACTTACCATCCACTCTAAAGTAGCAAATGTTTTATTTGATTCTGGATCCACCCACTCCATTATTTCTGAAGAATTTTCTAAGGGTATCACCATATTATGTCAACAATTAGATGTTGAGTTAGCTATGACAACACCTAATGGCACAACAGTCTCATCAAATGTTTATAATTATTCTCCGATTGAAGATTGTGGGAAAGTGCTTCTTTCAAATCTTGTGATCCTTCCTATATTGGAATTTGATGTGATTCTTGGCATGGATTGGATTTCTCTACATGGAGCTCATATCAATTGCCAAAGAAGGAAAATCACATTTCATATTCCAGATCAATCTATGATCTTCTATCGATGCAAGGATGAACATAACCTTCCAGTGGATATTTCTTCCATTTTATGGGTATTGATTCCACTAAATGAAGGTTATTTATCTCAAATGGTTGGCGAGAAACTCATGATTAAAAATATTCCCATTGTACAAGAGTTCGATGATGTCTTTCCGGAGGAATTACCGAGTCTTCCACCAAATCGTGATGTTGAGTTTTCAATAGAACTCATACCGGGCGCTTTGCCTATTTCAAAGACACCTTATAGAATGACCCCAATTGAGTTGTGGGAATTGAAGAAGCAACTCCAAGAGAATATTGATATGGGGTTCATACGCCCTAGTGTGTCACCATGGGGAGAACCTGTTCTGTTTGTTAAGAAGAAATATGGATCAATGAGACTCTGCAATGATTATCGAGAACATAAGAAGATCGCTATCAAGAGAAAATATCCTCTCCCACGGATTGATGACCTATTTGAGAAACTACGCGGAGCTCAATACTTTTCACGATTGATCTTTGTTTAGGGTATCATCAATTAAGGGTCAAAAGAGAGGATATACCAAAGACGACATTCCGTACAAGGTATGGACACTATGAATTTATAGTGATGCCATTTGGTCGTACTAATGCCCCTGCTATCTTCATGGATCTAATGAATAGAGTCTTTAGAGACTATCTTGATCAGTTTGTGGTAGTCTTTATAGACGATATTCTTGTCTATTCAAAGAGCAATGAAGAACATGAAGATCACTTGAGGATTATATTGAAGACCCTGAGAAAGGAGAAGCTTTATGCCAAATTTACAAAGTGTGAATTTTGGCTTCAAAAAGTTTCATTTTTGGGTCACATAATCTCAAAAGAGGGGATATATGTGGATCCAGAAAAAATAGAGGTTATCGAAAGATGGTCGAGACCAACAACAGTAAATGAGATCTGAAGTTTTCTTGGTTTGGATGGATATTATTGACGTTTTGTGAAAGATTTTTCACGATTATTTAATCCACTCACCAAGTTGACTCGGAAAGGGGTTACGTTTGTTTGGACAGAGGAATGTGAAGAGAATTTCAAGGAGTTGAAAAGAAGGTTATCCAGTGCACGTGTGCTCACACTGCCTTGTAGTGGAGAAAGGTTTGTGATCTATAGTGATGCATCCAAGAAGGGATTGGGGTGTGTTCGTATGCAAAATGATATGGTAATAAATTATGCCTCACGACAGTTGAAAATCCATGAGCAAAATTACCCAACACATGATTTGGAGTTAGCTGCGGTAATCATTGCATTAAAGATTTGGAGGCATTATCTTTATGGAGAAAGGTGTGACATTTACACAGATCATAAAAGTTTAAAGTATATTTTCACACAAAAGGAGATGAATATGCGTCAAAAAAGACGGTTGGAGTTGATTAAGGATTATGACTTCTCAATCCATTACCACCATGGGAAAGAAAACAAGGTGGTAGATGAATTATGTCGACAAGACCATGCCAGATTATCCATGATGAGGATCACAAAAGATTCAATATTTATGGATTTACAAAGGATGGATCTTGGATTTATAATGGAAGGGGAAAAATCGTATCTTTCTCAAATGAATGTTAAACCATCTATACATGTGAAGATTAAAGAGGCACAAAAAGAAGATGTCGAGTTACAAAAGAAGGTGAGAAATGTTTCCTGAATTCAACCTTGATTGTGATGGGATAATAAAGTTCAGGAATCGGGTTTGTGTTCCTCCCATCCCCGAATTAAAGAAGGAGCTGCTGGATGAGGCTCATATTTCTTCATTCTCTATTCATCCTAGAAGCACGAAGATGTATAGGGACCTAAAAGAGTACTTCTGGTGGGATGGAATGAAAAGAGATGTTGCTGAATATGTCTCTCGATGCTTGGTTTGTCAACAAGTTAAAGGTGAGAGACATAAGTCTAAGGGGATGTTACAACCATTACCCATACCCGAATGGAAATGGGAAAACATCACTATGGACTTTGTCACAGGACTTCCTAAAACATCCAAAGGAAATAATGCTATCTGGGTCATAGTTTATCGTCTTACAAAGTCTACACACTTCATTGCTATTAGAGAGGATTTCTCTCTGGATCAGCTTTCCAGGATATATGTAATGGAAGTGGTAAGATTGCATGGAGTACCACTTTCTATTATATCTGATCGGGATCCGAGATTTACCTCGAAGTTCTGGCGAAGTCTTCAACATACTCTGGATACAGATTTGAGTTTCAGCACTTCTTATCATCCTCAGACAGACGGTCAGTCTGAGAGAACAATTCATACTCTAGAAGATATGTTGAGAGCTTGCTCTATGGATTTCAAAGGTGGTTGGGATCAACACCTACATTTGGTGGAATTTCCTTATAATAATAGCTTTCACTCCAGTATTCAGATGGATCCTTATGAAGCTCTCTATGGAAAGAAATGCAGGACTCCAACTTGCTGAGATGAAGTTGGGGAAAGAAAGCTATTAGGAACAGATCTCGTTGATGAAATGGAAGAAAAGGTCAGATCTATTCAACAACAAATAAGAGCATCTAAGAGTTGACAGAATAGTTATTCTGACAACCGAATAAAAGACCTAGAGTTTGAAGTGGGTGATAAAGTGTTCTTACAAATATCTCCCTGGATGAGGTTCATGAGATTTGGAAAGAAGGGGAAGTTGAGCCCTAGATATATCGGTCCTTTCGAAATACTAGATCGTGTTGGGAAGGTATCTTACCGATTGGCGCTTCCACCGAATCTCTCTCATGTTCACGATGTGTTCCATGTATCTATCCTGAGAAAGTACATACATGATCCTTCACATGTACTCAGCTCAGAAGTTCTACCGCTGGAGCAGGATCTTTCTTATGAAGAACAACCGATAGAGATTCTGGATCATAGCAAAAAAGTCCTACGAAACAAGGCCACTCGATTGGTGAAAGTTTTATGGAGTGACCACCAATTAGAAGAAGCTACATAGGATCTTGAGGATATGATGAGGGAGAGGTATCCTCATCTGTTTGTTATAAAGTGACGAATTTCGAGGGCGAAATTCATTTTAAGGGGGGTAGAATGTAACACCCGAGACTTTTATGTTATATAAATCATCAAAGGAATCTTTATCTACACACAACACTTGCTTGGCTTGCTTTACAAGAAATCGCGACCTTCCTTGATAGCTTGCGTCGTACGCAATACCGAGTTTCACTAAACAATGATATGCTATTAAAATATTATTAAAACTAGCCGTTATGAATAGTAATAACCACATTTTGAAATTTTATAAATTTTATTTTTCAAAATGGACTTCATTTTTGGATTCGGAATATCGAAATTATCCTAGGGTGAAATTTTGGTATTTTTCTGAAAACTTTGAATTTTTGATGAATAGTGAAACCACTAAGTGGTAGTTAAAAAACTGAATTTTTCATAAAACATAATTTTACCGCTTCTGTGAGTAGAATTTCAAAAATCTGAGAGACACGGTTGACGTCAGTAAGTAAAATGTGGTTCAATGTGATGAAAATAATTTTTGGTGAATAGTAACATTTTACTTTTATTTACCACGGTTAAAAGTAAATAGGGTAATTAAGGGTAAAAATGATATTATTATTACCCTAACACATGTCCTAATTCTATTGGATAAGTTTAATTCGACCAAAAACAAACTTAGGAATAAAATATGACCATTTAGGCCCACATGGATTAGATTAGGACATTTATTATTAATTTATTTAAAGAATGGTTAAAATAGTTAAAATCAACGTTTAATAAGTAAATAATTTTTAATATAAGGTTATACATAAGATAAATTCGACTATAAATATTCATTAGAAAGCTAAAAATATTTCGTACATAATTATATTTTATTAGTAATTTTTAGATATTAAATAATTTAATTTTTTTATGACACAAAGATGATGAAGTAATTATGTTATTAATGAAATATTGACATAATTGATGTTATAGACACCAAAATAAATGTACTTCGAGACTTTTTATGAATTCCACTAATTTTCTAGGTTAATACGAATGTTAGTATTGATTTAATTAACTTTTTTAGAACTAATCATTCTGTTATGATTTTCACCAAAATAAATTACTAAATAGTGTCAAAATTGACATAAAATAGTTTTTAAAACAAATATTATATTAGTAACTTTTATTTTATTCCTAAAAATTTAAGGTTCGGCCAAATGACTTAGATAAGGTTATATATATTAATAATATACAACTTGGGGTTCGTTTGGCTGCTTATAGTAAGTTTATTAACCTTATAGTATTAGAACACAGGAAGACACAGTAAAAGTAAAATTATTTACCTTAATGTTAAATCTAAATGATATGGTTAAAATAGGATCCAAACATTTCTAAATTATATTGGATGAGAGGATTTCTACCCATCCCCACCTTATCTTCGAAATATATCAATTTGGAGCTATTTAAAACCGAACATGACTTTATAATAAAATAATATTTTTAGTTTTCCCAAAGGAGCCCCTCTCCTCCCTTATAAAAGGGAACCTCCTCCCCCTCTTCCTCACACCACTTTGAGCCTTCAATCTCTGCCAAAACCTGAAAATTTCTCCCCTACACTTCCCTAGAGACAACCTAGAGGTCCTGGTCTTCTTCAAAGACCAATTTTAGTGCCCTAAAAGAAGTTCTCAAAGAAGCACATCAAAGAAGAGGTAATGTCTGTTACTGATTCTTTTATATTTATTTCTTCTTCCACTTATTCTTCTTTAGTTGTTTCATTATGAAGTAATAAAATCAGTATCACTCATATACTGATATGTTATTATAAGTATGAAACAACCCTATTTCACCATCTATCCATCCTACGGAAAAAGAAATCACCGCACGTGCGTATGTACGGAATACCGTCTCCACGCCGTGGTGTAATCTATTTTCCACCACCACCTTACTTGGATGGGTATAATGGTGTAAATAATGACAATATATGACTATTATAAAGTGATACAGATTCTGAAATAGTATACATACACTCCAATACAATCCCACGATCATAAAAATGATGTCATCACTCGTGCGTACGTACGGAATAGTGTCTCCACGATGTGATGTGACTCGTTCTACATGGTCTTCATTTCATAATGATTATATAAATGAATTGAATGAATTAATATGATATATATTACACTAATACCATTCTATAATTGAGGTATCTATAACCTAAAGAGAAGAATACGAATTTATTCGACAAAACACGCATAAGAACAAAAAGTTATAAACACCTGAATAACAAGTAGCAATGAAATATTACTACTAAGAAGCTAAGAATATGACCATATATGATATCATAAAAATAAGTATGATTCTGGAATAAGTCAATAACATTATTTAAATCATTATATAGGAGGTTTAGACACTTACGAAGCAAAACAGACCTAAGGTAAGGGAAATATCACAATCTCATTTTTATCCGAGATTGTTTATACTTTGGTATTTACTGGGGTGTATTTTATCATCCACATCCATGTTTCCTCAATATGTAATATTATTTCCATCCACCTACAATAGTTTATATCCAATTTTACCATTCGGTACGTTTTTAGTAAATGATATGAAATGAATCTTTTGTCGTTTTTTCCTACAAGGTACTTTTTGACTTTTCCGAAAAAAGTACGAAAAGAATGTTTTTTTAACTTATACGACATGAATGGATTTTTAAAACATTATTTCCAAGAAGCTTACTTTACAAGTTTTCATGATTATTTTTAATTAACTTCTCTTAGTTTATAATTGTATGACATGTTAAGAAAGGAAAAGTCTTTTTGAAGTAGAAAGTATATTTTCCTCAAGAATGGAGTTCAAGTGTTTTATAAAAATTATTTTCCATATAAGATAATATAGGGTTCTGTTTTTATCCCTATTATTAAATGGATTTTATTATGTTGTGATGGAAATATTTTTATGAATTCCTTTATCTTATATAAATTGTTTTATGATGTCAATATTTTTAAGAATCCCATTTTTACTACATGGGTTATGCAATGATGTATGATTTATGATTTTGTGGAACACATAAGAATGGTATCATTATGAGATAGGTGGGACCTATATCTCCCTCCAATTCATTGGGGAAAGATTTTATATCTCATGAGATAGACATGGTTGGAAGGGTAGGTTATACCGGTTCAGTGAAACTGGACTGAAACGAGGAGTGAACTCAGTTCGGAAATGGGCATTGTCCACTAAGATAGTCTTGGAAATGAGTCTTGAATAATAAGAAATGATTCTCTATGATTATGTGTGTATTCCAAAAAGTTTCATGTTTTAAATTATGATTATTTGGATCACATTTCACTACTATGATTTATCCCATGTTATGAAATTATGATCTCTTTTGCATGTTATGATTTCCAAAAGTTATGTGCTTATGTATATGATGTGATTGATATTTCTTTTGTTTACCCTTAATGAGAATTTGAGCTCACCCTTTTGTATGTTTTATTTCCCCAGGCCAGGAAGAAGGTCGTTAAGTATAATATTCCAAAAAGGGACTCTAGATATGATGAAATAAATGGGAAGAAAAGTAGATGCTTTATGAACTAGTTTTTTATGTTTCCCTGTTTCTAAAGACATTATACCTATACGGTCCATTATTGGTTTTGTTATATGTTGTAATAAGTGTGCTTCAATTCTTAAGTAATAACAATGTATGTAAAGTATGGGTCATTATAACCTGGGAGGTCTTTTGGAGGCATTCTTAGCAAATAAAAAATATTTTATTTCGATTTATAGTGTTTATTTATTTTTTCATGTTCTTATATATATATAAATTATTTATTTATACACTAAAAAAATAACTACTAACATATATTGACACCTGATAGTAGTTTCCATCCAGTGGGGTTTGGGAATGACCTATAGGCCTTTTCATAGGCTGTCTGAGGTGACCGGTTTAGGGGTGACCCACATAGGATAGTTAAATTTTGTTTAATATTAACATACTTCATTTTTTATTTCATTATTAGGGATCTCATTATTGTTTTGAATAATGAACCATATTTTTAAAATGTTCTGATGATGTCTCAATTTTACCTAATTCATACCAAACCAATAGCTGATACATATCAGTGTACTCATCTAAGGATATTTCCATTGGTACCATTAATTTAACATAGTGCCCATTCTCATTTACAATAGTATTCATGGTATGTTCAATCCAACTATGATGTACTTAAACTTGGTTTATTAAATTAGTTTTAAATTGTGTAATACCATATTATAAAAAACCGTAGATTTATAATGAATCATTGAAAAGGGAAAAAAGCCACGAGGGATGAGATTATTTGAGTATGTACTTTTTTTGGATTTGTTTGAAATGGATAAATATTTTTATAGTTTACATGTGGAATAATTATTCACATTTCTAGTTGACAAATGGAAGTTCACAATCATTGATAAGTATTAATGATTTGGATCTTAAAATTGTACATAATAAATTGTGCAATTTCAGTTGAGTTAATTTTTTGAGATTAAAAATAATATTAACCAAATTAAGTGTAAAATACAATCGAAAAATATAAAATTTAAAAAATTAGAAGCAAATTATGTTGTTAATTTCAAATACAACATTAGAAAAAATTAAAAATGTATTTATGTAAATGTTATGTGATGAATTGAATAACGTATTCCATTTTATATCAGTTGTTTGTAATGGTCAGTGTGGGGGACCATGAGGATATTTTTGTTGGAATGATGTATTTTTGTGAATGAAATATATTTATCAGTAAATAGAGAATTTTTAAATGAGTGTCTTTTTGTGTGTTTATCGATTGGTTTTCCTAGACGTGACTCATTAGCGTTCACATGGAACTACAGATATGTCAAATTAAATGAGTGAGCCATCGATTCAACTATGGAACATATATAAATTACATGGTATGATAAAACCATTTGATTCATAGAATTCGAGTTGAATATAATTCCTTCAAAAATACCCTATATTTCACATAGATTATTTATCCTAGATTACATGGTGTGGACAGTACATAGATTTTAGTATTATATATATATATATAATTCTATGGATTAATATTATGGATTCATATAGGGTATGATGGTGAATATTGTGTAATGATCTCCCCATATTCATCATTAGTCAAATGAGTGGACTGCCTTAGGTGTATGATTATGATTCCAAACAAGATATGATTCTCAATTTCATGGATGGGTCCTTCTTTTCAGGCTAGTAATTGAGATCATTGGAATATAAACGGTTACCCATCCCTTGGATTTCCCAATATGAATTTTAGAGAGGGGATTCCTGATTGAGCCATGTGGATTTTTATAGGTTGTTATGAACATGGTTTCCTTAGGTATTTACTTTGAGAATAAACAATGAATTTTTTTTTCATTATCACAATATAATCACTTGCCGATGATGATTAATGTAAAGATTCATGTCAAGTGTCATAATGAATCAAATGGTTCTGTGATTATCATAATGATTTTGATGAATTTTTTAACATTTAAATATTTTATTGATAAATGAGTTACCCATATAATTTATTATTTATTTAACAAATTATTTCTCCAATTTATGGATTGATTATTTTAATGGAATGATTTTTGGTGGGTTACTTGGTATTAGTCAAAGCCTACATGAGAATCCATGAGACATGAGCGATTGAGATAAAAACAATTTATAGAAGGATTAGGCATGGGTATGCTCCAAATGTTATTGATTACATAAATATGGAATGGATTTCATAGAGTGTTGTTATAGGGAATTTTTAGGACTCAAGACTAATTAGGTATGAGTTTAGCTCGACTTCAAATTTTTCTATTTATTTCATTTTTAATAACATCCCATAGGGGATTAATTATGGAAGGTTTGGAATTACTCATTATTGTGTAAATTTTCATATACAAGTTACTTTTAGAAATCTACATATCATTCCTGTATTATTTATCTATAATGATTTATGTTATTTTTATTATTCAACTAATATTGTGACTCTAACTGGAAGTTAATGTCCTCTAAAAATATCTATGGAGACCCTCACTACTGTTTGGTGGCATTGGGAATGTGTGGTGTTGTGCCAGAGTCAATGCAGTAGATATACGAAGTTGACATTTTTTCCCTAATTTAAATATATATTTTCAAAATATATTTTTTATTTAATATGACAATCATGAAAAAATTATTATTATGATATATTTATTTTCTGTGAAAAAAATATATGGAATTTGGATGAATTTGGTTCAAAAACTTGAAATATAGAGTGATATACAGGAGTGGGTCATGAAACCAGACAATGAATAATGTAGTATAGATTTAGTAGTTCATGTGGTATAACTATATTAGCAAAGTGAATAAGAGCTACAAAATTAAAGGCTATAAGGGTTCGGGATGTGAAAATTAAATTCTCCCCATGAATGTGTGAGTTTTTTTAAAAAAATATTCTTTTTCCATCCATCATACCAATCAAAACATGAATACACCATTTACAATGAAAATTGTCTACATAAATAGTTATATAAGCCAAAAATTACTATTTTCTAATTGGATTTACAGGTGGATTTTACCTAGGAATATTTTTTTGACAATATGTATTATAAATAAGTTATTTCATCAAAATAAGAGAAGATATTTTTAGATCAATGAGTTTTTTTACATGTAGGTGGTCAATAGTGTTTCATCGTAGAAACTACTCATCATTTTAATTTTTTCTTTCCATATAATATATTTTATATTTTTATATTATGCTAAATTATTAATATTATATTTATATTATCTTCACTATATTCTATTTAATATAATATCTCTTATTTGTGTTTTGGTTTATTTTTCATCACCTATCTACCCATGCCGATGGGTTAATCCCTATAGGAGAAAGATGAGTTGTTCAATGTGGGTGTGTACCAATTTTTTAAATATATTTTTTCACATATATGACATTTTAATTCAATTAGTATTTTTTTTGATTAATTGTTATTATACTTATTATAATATCATTTATCTAGTGTGTTTTGAAGTATATGATATTCTGTATGATAATGGAAATAAATTCTCTAAAAATAAATTATATTATTATTTCTCAATTTCAATATGACTTTAATTAATCTTGGTTATTTTAAATAATTTTTCTATGAAGAAATAGGATTCTTGGTGTATATTTATTTCAATTGGAAAGTTATTATTGAGATGAAATTGATCAATTGCACAGATAATGTTAAAATTATTTTTTTTGTTCAGATTGAATTCTTGTTTAGTAAAAGTAATCATGGAAATATATTTATATCCCTTATTCCCATTTCTATTTTAATTTATTTAATTTATTTTAATTATTTTATTATTTTATGAAATTTAATATAATATGATGACTAAAAATTTGGTCAAGGATTATCACTGCATTCACCAATCTTTTTCGGATTCCCTCATACCAAAATTATTTTATTCATTCATAGATTGTGCATTATGAATTAAATGATAAGTCCAAATTTATTTACCAATTTTTAATCGATAACATCATGCATGTACATAAAATTTTGTCACTGTTGTCAAGGAGAAGTGTGGGGTATTAGAAGTCCTGAGACTAAATATATATGTCATATGGTCATTCATATACCATTTCAATTTTTTTTCTGTATTTTATATTTTATTGTTATTTTTTACTAGTTCATGAATATGTTCATTGTCTATGTTTAATAAGATGGAATTCATGTCCAATTATTCATCAGTGTAGCACTCTCATATTACATTGACATTTTGGATTATCTGACCACTTGGACTACATATTAATGAATGGGATGACTAAGTCATGATATTAATTGAAATGATTTGTATTCATATTAATATGATTAATTACAGTATAGATTGTTGAGAGACAGCTATTATCACTTCTTGGTGGGGACCCTAATTTTACAGACTACCAATGTGGATCATGGGTTTAGTAATAAAATAAAGATGACCTTTACATCAATAAACCTCTAGAAAAATATTTAGAGGAATGAGTAATCACATTGCTGGTGAAGAATTCTGACATAATATATAAGAAGATGGATGAAAACGAATCAGAATATAGAGAATAGGGAGAAAATAACATCTACCGTTCTCAAATAATTTTGAATTAAAATTTTCATATAGTCATTATACATTTTATTTCTAATATAGGGATAATATAAATAGAAGATGAAGTTTTGGAAGATGTGGATGATGAGGTTAATTTAATTGAAAATAATGATGAAAATATGGAGAGTGATATCAATCAAGAGTGTTTAGAGGAATATATAATTTCTCAAATTGATGATCCCCAGGTATATGATGAATAGAAATAAGAACCTCTAGAATCCATTCGACACATATAAGTATAAAAATTATAAAAAATGAATGCATCATCTACATACTTGAATAATAAAAAACATGATGGAAATAATTGAAATGATGATATTATAACAAGATTAGTTGGAGGGTGATGTATTTAAAGTTGTGAAATTAAAAAGGATGATGAAAATGTGATTGAAGAGGACATTGATAAAATATGCATTGAACTCCATGAAATTTTAAAAAATGAAAAGGAATGGTTATCACTACATAAAATTCATTATGAAGATGAGAACAAGATGGATATAATTTAAGGAGTCATGATAGACATTGAAACTAATAGAATGAAATATGAAGTCTTGTTGGATGATCACTACAAAACCATGTCGATTTTTTATTTCATTTAAATTTCATTACATATGTGTAAAATTTTATTCCAACCACATGTATTTGTCAAAAATAACAAATAGTATAGGGATATTATATTTACATCGAACATGTATTATATCATGATATTTTTTCAACTAGAGAGGGTAACATTGTACCACACTTACTATTATGTGAACAAGTTTAAAAGTTTAGCTACGTAATAGAAATAATCATTATTAGTAGTTAATATATATTTTATAACTACTACATATGGCTGAGATTAAATTTATTATATTACTTTAAATAGTCTCCCCCAGATCGATATAATTATTTTTTTGGCTAATTGGTTTGAATTTATCTATGAAATGAAATTAATTAGATTCATTAATAATACTAATTTTTTTATTCATATCCCTTAGGATCTAAGAAACATCATCACAATTGGAAAATATTTAATAATGTTGGAAATATTGAATTTCTATACAAATAAATTTTAATAATAAAGGTGGATATAATAAATGGAGATCTTTTACTAAATATTTATTTTTTAAAAATTATTTTGGATATTATTTTTTGGTTGACATTGATTACTAAATGATTCATTATAAAATAAGTTTTTATTTTAATTCCTTGTCGTTATTGACATAGGTTATATTCCTCTTCATATGGGGATTCTAGACCATTGTTTTTATTTTTATATTCATATTTCTTACATGGTTAATAGGGAATCATAATATACTAGGATATGATTTAATATATTTTCAATACCATGACTGAGAAAATTCACGTTTTAAATGGTTGGTGAATTTTGTTTGTCGTTCCCTTTAATAGTGAGACCTAGTTTTAAATTTATCCTACATAGTATATATTATCAATGGATAAGACTTGTATCACTAATGAACATTACAATCCATTATTTTCCATTCCAACACTATTATTTTAGCATAATATTAAATTGATTGAGTGTGGGTAGGGATGTTTTTTTGAATTTAATTATATGATATATATTTGGAGAATTATATGGGTTTTTAAAGGATATGAGAAGGTTAGTGATTATATTTATAGTGTTTTATTGTATATCACTTTTTTTGTAAAAAAGTTATCAGTTTTTTCTCTGGAATATCAGTAATCACCATTATTAGACTTGTAATTTCAAAATCATATGGGATCATTCATTGATTCTGAGACATATCTTATGGATAAATTTAAAAGAAAATGGATAAAAAATGGGGAAACAAGAATGAAACACAAAATTACAGAGGAGATTGATTCATTATTCTCAAATAGTTCAGGATCCTTCAATTTTATCATTAGAGGGTGTACAAGATGAAATTAAATTTTTCTGAGGATAATTCCATTGAGATTGTATTTTGAATTTTCGTTTTTTTATAATTTAGTTCTCCCAACCACCTTGATCCTTATATTATTTTCATTATTTTTATCTATATTCCCCCATCCACATAAACAATTCATTCAAACTACAATCACCTAATTTTTAATTATGACGTTTTTCATTATGGGATAGAGAATGTCGAATCAATTACAACAATGGATCAGATATTTTACATGATGTATGATCCTGAAAATATTAATTTTTTTAATTACATGATAAGATATTGAAATATTTATTTGAATATTGGAAATTTCCTGAATTTCAATAAATAAATGACGCATGAATTAATTATTTAGAAAACTTTTTCATTAAAATCAATTGTTATAAAACGTTATTTATGAGCATCATAATATCAAAATTTCGTTTTCAATGTTCAGATTCTTTTTTTATGTTGACATTTTTATTGAGTAGATGAAAAGGATTGAGTGGGGGTATTTGAAATGCCTTAATTTTTTTACATCTTTTGATGATATTAAGATGTCTTTTCATTAAACATTTAATGATTTAATATAATTTTTATTCATAATATATATATATGTATATGTATTTATTTATGGAAGGATTGGGACTTTTTTGGAATGAAGAATAATTTGGATGAGAGTTTGGATATATAGAAAGATGCAGAATGACTTGGTGCGACATCAAAAATAATAATGATGAGGCTAAAAGAGATAATAATTAGAGGATTAGTAGTATATGATTAATAGAAAGATAGATGTACATATTTTACATTATTACTATGATATTGACATCATTAATTTTAATTTCACATTTTGAATGTGTTAAAATAGGAGTTCATGGTGTAAGAAAATATAAGTTGAGTGACGAAGAGATAAACCATTGATTTATGTAATGATTTTTTATACGAACCTTACATTAACACTATGAATAAACAAGTTTATATAAAATAATATTTTTTATATTGACCATACCATTAATAACATGAATACAACATTCACTACATGGATGGTACTTATTATCAATAATGTATGATTGAATTCATAAAATTACTATAGGATTTCAATCATTGTATGATGTAGGAAACATTATTTCAGACAAAAAATGATTATAAATGATTGATTCTAGTAAAAATTGATGTGGTATTCATGGATAAATGATTTTTTCCATTAGGATGCTTCCACAATTGTTCCGAACTAGAAACAATATTAATTTTTAGGATTTTAGTTCTAGATTTTTTATTTTATATTTTAATATGACACTAACGTATTCATAGTTTATGTAAATTCAGTTTTTTATTATATTTCTTCTAATCAGTCTGATACAGGTTTGGGTATATATTTCCTCATTGATCACTCAAAAATGATTGGTTTAACATCACCAGGGATATAGGGGATGATCGAACTTGGTTCATACCATTTTTTTCTATTTATATTATAACATGATGATATTTTTCAATTCATTTTTTTTGGGATTCATTATTATTTTTTATTTGTAATAAAATCATTTAACTAGTGTGTTTTGTTGTAGAAAAAACCCTTGAAGATATAGGTTTTTAATTCATAATCATTTATGTTGATCATTGTTCTGAAATTTTAATCTAATGTTATTGTTTATTGATTTGTTTTATTTACTTGTCCAGGATAAATTATAATTCATTTTTAGACTAATAATGATAGAACATTTCAAATTTTGAATAATTTTATTCACTAATAAGCTAATAGATAAACTTAATTTTCCTTCAAAAATAGAATTATTATTTTTTTAATGATACCCAAGGGAACGAATTTCGCTCTTTTAAAAAAAATTATATTAAAAATTAAGAAAATATTTTTCATTATTATATTTTTTTAAAAAATGGATAAAATTTTATAGCCCAAAATTTTGTTGAGACTTACAACTACATTCCTCTTTACTCATGGGATCAACCATATACCACCACAATTATATGAATTTTTATGCAATGTAGTTCATGATAAATATATATTTCTATCTTCATTTACATATGTGTAATTAACTATAATATTTGAACACATCAGTGGTGTAATGTCCTTGGGATCCAATTTATTGGTATCTAGAGAGGGGTTTTACAAAGTTGTATCAGATCCTATTTCATTTTTTTACTGGTATAACATTATAGATAATAGAAATGATGTGTGTTAGAACTTGAAAAAAATGTAACTCATGGGGGTCATCCAACAAATCATAGGGTAAAAACATTTTTCATGTGATGGTATATGTTTTTTGAAATTCTCTATTATAGATTTTATTTTCACATTGTGGGAGTAACTATATTTGTGATGTTACGAGTTTTTGTAATTTTTTTATCTTGGACAATTTTTCCAGTGGGGGGTTTGTGTACTTATTTCATGTTAGTAACATATGATTTGTATATCAACATTATTCTTATTGTGATACAGTTTTTCTTTGTATGTGATTTACTTACATGTATGTTTTATTGGTTGACATATTAACTATTTATGATTTTTGTTGACAAAAAATATAATGTATCAAATTTATTCTTTCATATGGTCTATAGTTTATTATTTTATGAGTATTTTTTATTATGTGATCATAAAAATCATATATAGTGTTTTCTATATATGGTTATGGTTTTTTTGGGGACTAATTTTTTTGATGATATTTTATTTATGGGTTGTTTTAAATTGATTAATAATGTTCTTGGTTAAATGAAATTCACGTAAGAAAAATTAATGCTTTATTTCTTAGTATATTGTAATGAATTCATTTTTAATCAACATTTAGAAAAATGAAAACCTTTTATATCGTGGAAATAATTTATGGGTAACTTCTAAATAAATTTAAGTGTATCATTAAAATGACGTATTGGTTAAAAATATTATTATTAATAAACCTTCCAGGAATATTAAATTAAAATGTTTGAATGGATCCTAATTTAATAAAGACATAAAAATGGTACATCATGTATTTAAAAGACACTGATCCTAGTTATTGATCTAAATATCTGGATTTTGAAAATTGTAATTCCTTGGAAATGTGAGTTTTTTGGTAAATGAATGTTGGGTGGAATAAAATACTAGATATAAAGTTCCCACTCATTTTAAAATATAACATGGGAATGAAGTTATATTTAACTAAAATTGGAAAATAAACCACGTAAAATGGTAAATAATTAATATTGTAATCAGGTAATGGTGTAAGCCTTTATTAGATATGGTGGTTTAGAGGCCCTTTTTATTTTTATGATCTAGGTGAGGGTATGAGGAGCTAGAGAAATGGAACATCTTATTAGAACTTTGATAATGGTTTAGCATGCTATATGTTAATTGGTATTTATATGGGGACAAGAGTAATCCATTGAGTGGAAAACCAAATGGGGTTTAGTTTATGGGATAGGAGTATGGACGAGGGTCCTTAGAGAGTGTCTTAAGTTACATGGGTGAATTCAATTAGATCTTCAATAGTACCAAATGTTACAGGTTAACATGATCTTGTTATATAATATTGTGGTATGTGTTATTGGTAAATACCACGGTTTATTTTCAATGATAAAAAGTCTTGGGGAAATTGACTTCAAGTAGTAATAGTGATGGGACCTTTTGTCTAGGCTAGATATGATAGGATGGATCGTTTATATGAATTACCCTAATAGTTTCAAAAGTTCTTCGGTAATAGGTTCGTTTATGGGTAAATTTTTTTGTTTCTACCATCAATGACATGGATGATGGGTGGTCATTAACATGTCCTTAAAGAATGTAATGTGCCACATCAGTTATTTATGGTAGTAGGAATGCATCTGGTTAGAAAAAGATAACTGATAGAAAAATAGACTATTATGTGAATAGAGGTTTCAGCCGAAGAATGATGATGCTCGAATCATGGGATAATGATTTGAGATCTATGAACTATTCATAGTCTGGTGTGAAAACCATGGGCCTCAATGAGACAATATGGTGAATGACTGAGCACCATTTTTCTATATGAGATCATAGTGGTGGTGGGGATTTTATTGGCTTATATGAGGTGTGACTTAGTTCACGACATAGAAATACTACAGGAAAAGAGACATATACCCATAGTTCAAAATTGTGAGTATAGCCCCCAAAACTGCGGGTATAGCCTATACCCACGGTTTTGGGAAAAATGGTTATTGGTGGTGTCATTATAGGTCCCCATCCTATGCCCACGGTTGTCCAAAATTGTGGGTATAGCTTTTCTACCACTATTTCAAAGCATCACACACAATACCCATGCTATCAAAGTTCTACCCATGGTTTTAAAATAGTTGGTATAAATCCTAAAAGAATGCAGGCAGCAGTTTTCAATCCCGCATCCTCTTCGCTGCAAACACCACATCTTACCACATCCCTAACATCACCTATGTATATATATATATATGTATTTAACTATATTTTTATAAAACATGGGTATATTGGGAAGAACTTTGGGTATAGGACTCTCGCCAAAAAAAATTTCCTTCCCGCAGGATAAAGAAATTTCCCACACACACACGGGAAACCTATACACATGGTTTTTTATAAACGTGGGTATACGTATTTTATCCCAGACCTATCCCCACTATTTTTTGGGAAAGCATGGGGATAGGTAACCCTATACCCACGGTTTTTGAAAACTGGGGGCATAGAAAAAGTACCATGGTCATTGTTGCTTGCAATAAATTTTGGGGGTATATGGTTTGATTGGTCATGTTCCTCACATATTGATTTCAATTATTCATCAATAATCTTGTTTTGAGGTTTTATTGTCTCGTGTTCTTTTATAATTATGGCATCAGGTGGTTATATATGTTTTATATTATGACAGAAGTGAAGAGCCCGAATATGAATAGAACATCCAAAGGTACTCCCTGTTAAGAATGGCTACCACAAATGTGATAATTATTACTTGTATATTTTTTTAAATTTAATGTGAATAATGGAATGGTTAGTTAAGAACCATGATTGGTTGGTGTGGGTGTAACTAACCAACTTTGGGGGACCTCTAACATAAGTACCCAACCCAGTCAATCACATAACCATATCCCCATGGAATATCGTCTAGCACCTAAGAATCAAACACATCAAGAGGGAAATATTTTTTCCACATCTGAAATAAGATACATGTAATATATATTATATTATAATAAATAAAAATAGTAATAATAAAATTTATAAAATTTCATAACCAAATAAATATAGTACAATCGATACAAATAGAAAAGAGATTCACAATAATCAAAGGTACAAGTCTGATAACAAAAAGGAAAATAGAAACGAGAACCTACTACTATATGTGTTAACATGGGAAACACCCCACCATCTCACCACAATATATCAGTTACTAGTTGATATAAATATTGTCTCTCCATTATCATTTTGGTATATTTCCTATATCCATTCATAATACTAGAATTACATACAACTAAAGGGTTGTGTTGGGTGCGATCTAAATTGGATGACTGTGATCCCACCATGGAGTTCCATATCAAATTTGTGTACAAAAATCTAGCATGCTCAATTTTTAAAATATTTCGTGATAAAAAAATATATTTTATATAGAAAACCATTGTAAATTGTCAAAATTTTTATATAAATCTAATATAACGCTAGGTAAAATTGATTCAAAGAACCAATATACAAAACAATTTTAATTTCATCCAAAATAATGTTATCACATCAATTTAGTATGAATCAAACAAAAAGTGTAAACATTACAAGGATAAATTAGGGATGGGATAGATAGGTAACTATTAAATCATTTTTGACTACTCTGACCTACATGTCCCAAGTTCCCATGCATTATGGTCAATATAATAGAAGAACACCCCCAATATTGAACCCACCTACAATGTCATTTTATGTCTTATGTCCAAATGAATATTGGTCATCTAGTAGAAGAACAACCATAAAGTTAACATTCATGACATTTTCAAACGAAAACAACCAATATTACACCTGCCACCTAGGTAAAAAAGGAACCCATGCGTGTCATATAAAATCATATCATAAGGTTTAATCATTTCACTACAAAATTTAATTCAAACAATTTATATAAAAAATACATTGAAACCCCAATTAAGAATTCATTTTATAATGATATATAAACTATAACTATTTCAAAAAAATGAGGTGAATGACATTTATTCCTAAAACCCCATATACACACACATAACAAAAATCAATATTGTAAAATTTATTTATAAATAAATTTTGTAAAAAAATATATATCAATGGTTGAGATAACAATGACTATAAGAGGAACCACCCCTATAAAAACAAGATTGAAACCCACCAACAATGGGATCCACTAACACATGATGGAAAAAAGAAATGAAAAAGATGCTAAAATTCACCCCCAAATTTTTGAATTTAATTATGTAATCATCCAAGAGTATGTAGAGATATTATTTGACACATACATTGAATATTTAACATGAAAAAAAACCAACATGAGGGTAGTGTTCTTAAAAATGATCACTAAATTGATCTAGATGATTGAATCATCTATCAACACATTATAAAAATACTACTATAAGCACATCAAAATATATATCCCATATCCAATTTAAATTAAGATGTAGAAAGGTATCTCATAAAGAGACATATAAAACTAACACAATATAGAACAAGAACCAAATGAATGAATCTAGATATATAGGAAACAATAAATATCACCTCAATGAGATATAGGTTTGATGGAGAATAGACGCATAATGAATAATTGTAGTATTTATGAAAATGGAAGGTAAAAATAACTAGTATGAGGGGTTTATGTTGAAAAATAGGGTTTTATGATATAAATATGAAATAGTTCACATACACTAAAAATGTGATCGCATGGGGTTAAATTATAAGAAGTGCGGATTTGATATCATTTGAATGGGTTTTATAGAGTCAAATTATATTATGGAAAAATTGTTTCTATGGCCTCAACTATTTCCTTGGATTGTTCCCTCCAACACATTTAAATTTTAATGAAATCATTTAAGCTATAAATGCACCATTCCTATTGTAAAAATCATAGTCCCCTATATAAAACAGTATAAACAAATGTGATGCACTCTCTTCCCAAAAAACACTCTCAAACACCAATATTGTATACATTAAAATTAGGGATATTAAAAAATACACTCAATGGGTAATTTTATCACGTTGAATTCATGATAATGAAGGGATATTTGGAAATATGTGAGGCAACTACTCTATAATTGACAATTCATGCTCCAATGCCTCGTTAGAAATTTATGTGTGACTCTGTAACACTCTAACCAACGAAACATACTTCCCAAAAATGAATTTTACTAGATAATTGATGATATACATTTTTTTACCCATAAATAATCATATTGATTAAACTCAATATATTAATTTCATAGATAATGATATAGATCATGATTTTATTTCATGAGTTCAGATATGTGGAAGACACTATGTATACAGTTAATCTAAGATTAAAATGGCACTAGATAAGAAACATTAAAAATCAACCGATATACTTGAAACATTACAACATATCCCATAATAATCATTATTTACACTACAATATGACTTTGACACAACCAAATAGAACATATCTAGAAAACCCTATCATCAATGGATATCAAAAACGTATGACATCAATGATCTACATATAATTTTGACTGAATCTATGTTGAATCTAGACGTGAATTTATATCTTTAATAACAAACAATCCCTCTAAATTGATACTTGGACAAAAAGAATGAGGTGTTACCCACCTACAACCAACAAAGTGGCAACCCGTATCGGTTACCATTAAATTCATTAAAGGGAATCACTCTGATTGTAGACCAGTAACTATTGTTATATGAAAACTCAAATAGTCCTATTTGGCTATAACAGAATCCATTGAAATCCAATACAAATACATAAATAATATCCTCAAACATCTAAATATAATCCCTCTTTTGATTATAATTTCATGTGTGGTATGTTTTACTCAACATTACTTGAGTCCTAATTGTCTATTGAAAAACGTGAAAAATGTATAAGTAGACCTGGGCTCTCTATCTGAAATTATAACAGTCCGAAATCTTGGATAACTCATGATATCCATTGAATATATCATACCCAAATATTTAACATTATTGGTTTCTTATATCAAAATTTTGTGAGTTTATTTAATCATCAAACCAATCCCCACCAATATAGTATTCTGGCTGTAGAATGTATTTGAAATTCCAAAAACAAATAACATGCATACCTTATCAAATTTCAAAACCAAAACTAAATGATGGTAGAGTGAAAAATATGTTTTATATGATCGTTATTAATATTCTTATTGGATTAATAATAAGACATAAAATTATCGATGCCATACATCTAACCCATCCACCAATAATGATATATCATGTTATATGAGATCATTACAGTAGTTGAATGAATTAACCAAGAAGAACTATTGATATTAAACAAAACTGAACTCCTCAGTGTTTTTGGGATGAAAAATTGATCCCCAAATTAGAAAACACTATCAGAAGGGATATTCAAACCAATAATAATCTCCTCAACTCTATGGGTTTCTCTTATTTTATTGAACACCTCATCCCACTGATAGAACCACATAATAGTCTCATAGAGAGTTGATGTTAAATCAACCATGATCAGAACCATAACAATATATTCCTCCTACATATCCATATGAAATTGATAAAAGATCTCCATAAGGTTCTACTATTGATTCGACTGCATGACCTCATGTGAGGGAACATTCCTAATAAGATCATTAAGGATTGCATTCCCCTTTCTAGGGGTAACAGTGATAAAGATATCACGCATCTAAAGGTACTTCACCCATTGACTCTATGAAAGGTTCATTTCATCAAAAAATTATAAAATAGCCTTCTATAGTAAAAAAGTATATGAAACTCTCTCTACATAGATAATTCCACTAACATTTATGTACATTCATATTTATAAAAATCTCTAAGTAATGAACATACTAATTCCTCTAATGCAACAAATTCAGGAGAGTTACATATTCTACCACATGATCAAATTTTATATGTTTGTAACCAAAACCAGCTCCATAAGTATCATATTATCCCACATATTCCATTTTATGATAAGATTAGATCAAAATATGTACTGAACTTATAATTCATTTCAATGCATCAAAATAAGCTTAATTATTAAAATCCCATTTCAATTTCCCCTCATTCCTGGTAAAAAAATCCTAGGTGAATGAATATTCTGGGTTTCCAAAATGAACTATCGATAGAATCCAACCAGACATAGGGAGCTCCATATCTCAAAAATGTTATGTGTCCCCAACCATCAAAATAAACCATTTACCATATGATGATCGAATATTTATTAACATTTAGATATCAAGTCCCCTATGAAAATTTAATTATGGAACTATGAATTTAATTTTGAAAGGATTATCTTTGGTCGGTGGTTTGTACGATTTTGAAAACCATTTCATATGGTGGTCATGATCAAACTCAAATTGTTAATAAACCAATATATCACCATGAAACACAATGATAATTTTTTTTGAGATTGTGGTTGAATATCCCATTAATCAAATATATAAACACTACAATACTGTTTTTATAAACAAATGATATGAAAATATACTTATAATCACTATTCTGTTTCATGAAATTCGTATATGTTATATAACAACCACAAAACCTGAGCCGATGATAATCTAGCTGAAGATTGTGCATTAAAACCCACATTTCATATGTTGGATAATTAAACAGGTCACCCACACTGAGAATATGGATCTTATTCTTATACACAATATGGTTGATCATTCAATAAACCACAAAAAATCAATTGAAATTTCTAAATTCATGGAAAAATGCATTGGGGATTCCCTTGGTGAAATACAAGAGAAAAACCAATTATCTATTAGATCATCCAACTGAATCATGATACATTTTAGATAATCTAGTTGTACATGTTAAGATGGTATCAAGATGATATGAGTTTTCAACACTAAATCATTAACAAAATATATGTTCATATCAAAGGAATTATTCGATGTGTAATTTAAATATACAACATACAAGTCACTTAAAACCTTTAGAAGATTACTAAATCAGAAAATTTCATCAACATCATATATAATGATAGAAACAAATTCAAGATATCTCAATGGAGAGTTCCATCCAAACCGGTCCTCGAATCCCACTCTCTCAGAAACACCTAAGATATAGATTTGATAGAAAAATGACAATAAATGATGATAACAATAAATATATGTGTTATGATAAATAAAACAATATATACTTTTGAAGACATCAATTAGGTTCATATCATGAATAATTAAAACCCATAATTACATCATGTTAGGTATTGATAGAGATCATGATTAAAAATGAAACCCATGTTCCTTCCACATTACAAGTGGTGTCAATAGACCCATAATAGAAATCATTATATTTTTATAATGTTTAATAAAATAAAATGGTATAATTGAATATAAGGAACTATTATCCAATTAATCATTTTATGTAAATGCAGTAAACAAAATATTACCTACCACTATCATCAAACCCCCATCAAACTCAATCAGAACCTCATCTACTATATGGTGGTGTTTCAGTCCAAAAGACTATAGTAAGATCCTTATAGAATTTTTTGCATAAGAATTCACTGTTAAATCAAATGGAACTAAATACCCCATACCATTATGAGACATATAAATAGAATAGAATATCAAATGTTGAAGGACTTGGAATCTAGGGGCCCAATAAACCTTGGTGGGTACATGAAAAGTACATGGCGTGTGCCCTACAATGCCACATTTATAGCAAGATAGAGGAAAACTTCTTACTACTTCTAATGGTGTAAAGGAAGAATGTGGTTATGAACAATCTCCACTACCCTATTATGATCATTACACTTATTAATATCTTATTATATGCAAATAATTCAACCATTGGGTTATTGTAAAGGGTTATAAAAATAAATCTTACCCACAATATCATCATATTCCATCTATATAAATGTGGAATGATTTAAAATATGTAACAACGATCACATTTATTGTGATAAAATTATTAAAATACTAATGAGAATTCAAATAGATATTCATCACTATATTTAGAGAAAAATAAACTAGTTCTGTGAACCAATTTGTATACATCGACAAAGAATTCAATCCCTAGTAAAAGGATAGGAAATGCAAAGACTTAGCTATCATTAGAAATTCTAGGAAGTACTACTGGATGAAAGTGGTCTTGAAACCATAATAATGAAATCCTAAATAACAGAATTCTTATATAATATAATACGATAATCACACGAAAGGAACCTTAATCTATACTTTCATAGAAATTATCTTGATATCCATAGGTATATCTAGGAAATAAAATACCTAATTGACCATTTATAGTTTTTCCTCCTCCCCATAAGGATTATTTTTTACATTTAATGGTCTGGGCATTCTGGGTTAGGAACTCTTGTAACTAGTCTATAACTTCTTATTAGTTTGTTTAGGCCTCCAAAACTATATTTTTAACTTGTAGTGTATTATGGATTATGATACAAAATTCAATCTAAATAACCATTATTACATTATAATCCAAAACAAAATTCTTTTATGGAAAATTTCTTGTTTCACCCTCTTGAAAAAGGCAAGGAAGATGTATAATAGAAATATTAATAAACATAATAATTAGAAGAAAAAAGATAATAAATTATGATAATATCTATTAAAATCCAAATAATATAAGTGAAAGAAATGATTAATATCCATAATAAATAATGAAAATACACATCTCGATAAACAATGGAACTATGAATTTCTTCATGGGAATATATAGTAAGGAGATCATCATAACTGACCTCCCTGATAAAAAAATTTGTATCTCATGTCTAACGACATCCCATGAATGGAAATAACCATTCTATGATATCAATTTCTGTTGAACAAACCGAGGATACCCACTAACAATATTACATAACCCAATCCACCACATATGAGAAGCGTATTCCCGATCCCAATGTGATGGAGTCTAACACCCATGCATGTAATATAAAAATATGTTACCATATATCCCAACATTTAATAAGATAAATAATGTATATATATATAAAGAAATAGATAACATAGATATTACCATAAAATGAAAATTTAAAAATTCCATAACCAAAGAGAAATAAGAGCACTAATTCGACTTTAGAAGAGCTGAACAAAACTCCATAGTATATTTTTTAACCAAAAAAGGATAACTGAAATATGAAACAACTTCACCGTATGATTATGTAAGAAATAACCCATCACTAACCATAATATATCCATTCCCAACTGACATATATCACACTACCTCACTATGTTGATTTTAAATTTTTCATATAAAAAGAATATACCAGGTCATCACACTATTGATGTTGTGTTCAGGGTATGGTTAAATTATGCCTAATGGGATCCCACACAGGTTATTTCTAACATTTATTTCAATAAATATATGAAGTGATAAATTTTTAGATGATGGTATCATTATAGGTAAATAATATATATATATATAATATTTTATTAGTTCCCCTTTTATACATTTTAAAAAAAATACCTGTAAATAATTACCAAAGTATTAATCTGAAAACCTAAATATATTTTATAAAAAAGCATTATATCCAATCTTATAAGAAATAATTCAACAAAAAAAGGATAAAAACACTATTTATAATACATGTTATGGTTTTATAGGTTGGTTATACATTATTCATGAATAATTCACACTAAAAATCAAAATCAGCCCTGAAAAACATTCAAGGGAATATTGGAAAACCCCATAAAAAGATCCCTTCCAAAATTTCATGTCATGTCCTAGAAAAAAATGCATTTAGATCTATTAATGATATAGAACCCCAAAAACTAATCCTTTAAAACAATATCAAAATACATGCCTCAGTACCACACCTCACATGTAAGTACACAAAGATCTCATTAGTGGTTTGTCAAATTATTTTAATGGGATTTAATGTTTTACAATATAATTCCTAAGTCCCTTTATCTAAGAGGACTTCATTAAAATCGCATTTTGTAATATATTTCATAATGATTTGAAAAACATCATTAATTTAAAAAAATGAAGGAGTACCAATATATTATTAAAAAAAATTACACAAAACCAATAATTAAATATCATTCAAATTATTTAATAAATAATTATATTAAATAAGCGAAATCGATTATTCACAAAACATACGAAAAATAATGAACCAACCAAATAAAATTATTTCTGAAAAACACCCAAAATGGGATCTTCCAAAAAAATAATGGAACACCAAATAAAAATAGTATTCCAAATATTTTAATGAAACAGCTTCTTATAACATATCTTAAATTAAAATAATCATAATTTTCATTAGATAACACACACAACTCGAGAATCCCACACACCAAACCACATCGAACATGAGAGACACCATATGGAAGATGACTTTTTAATAGATCAATGAAATAAATATAATAATTCATATAATAATTACCTAACCTAATAATTTATCTAATCTATCATACCCTAACAAAATGAAATGAATTATAATATAGGATACTTAATAATATAAATTCCACAAAACCACCATAGAGATCGAGTGTAGAATGAAAGAACCCAAATTGAGAGGAAACACACCAAATTTATTTTAAAATATATATGGATGGAGGGATTTACTAAAAAATTAATGAATGATATATTTTAAAAAATATAATATAAAACATACATGTGAAGGGGGTTATACAATGTAAACCCATGTGTAGAGACATAAATCTCCCATAATTCACATATAATGAAAATTATGTTAACTTAGGTTTATATATCTTGATTGTTGATTTTACATCATAATATTTTTATGTGTGTTATTAAAATATTATAAGGACATAAAATTATATATCCTATACATATTATATAGCTTGTAATTTTTGATAAACTTTCATCACAAGACTATCATTTGTGGGGTAAATTCTTTTTGCATGCATCAACAAAAACAAATCCCAGAAGAAAACACTAAAATTTATTCTTGTACTTTAAAAACATGTAAAATAAACTATTAATATTAAAAATATAATAACAAAAATAGAATGTTACAATAATTGTTTTCACCCATTATATTTTGATGAATAATTGAAAATAAGCACTACTTTGCATGAAGAATTCCAAATTATACATTTCTCAACTAATGTGTACGAGAAGAGGGAAGTTGAACATGATGGGGAACTATGGACACAACAATCATGGTTTTTATAGTAAAAGGAAATTATGTTTAGTTTAGATAGGAATCATTAGGTTGGTTATAAGTTTTGTGAAATGGTCATTCCATGATATCAATAAAGTAATGTTTTTGTTGGATGGTGAGTCTATATTGGGAAGAGAAGAACAATTGTGCTACTGCTATTACATATATAGGTCAGTTACCCAGGAGTTGTTTTATAAATTTAACAAACATAAATATATAACATATGTTTTAGGGTGTGATCAACACTTTAATGGTGGTTTGATAAGTCTTGAAAATAATACTATGTGATATATAAGTAGTTAGTGCTCAATGGTTGTAGAAATGATGGGGTGTGAGAATTTGTATCCTAATATAATTTTTTTATTTTTTACTAGATGATATGTAAAATTCTTGTAACATGGTCCAAAAATATTGTAATATGGAAAAGGACACTCATGTTTTGGGGAGAATCATTTCCCATGTTGTCAAGTGATCCACACGAAACAAGGGGCATTGATTTGTGATATTGTTTTTTTGATGTCCATGATAAAATCATATACAGTTGAATATGTAGTTTCGACATGTTCTTTATTCCTTTTAGAATTCTATAGGTATGTTCTTATGTTATTATGTTTTGATATTTAGTGGTCATTTCAATCTTGAGAAATAATGGTGCAATCGAAACACGATTTGGTGTGGTGGTGAACCAGTGCACAGCTGAGGTCCTAGTAAGTAGTGCTAGAGTTTGTTATTTTTAAAATGAAATTTACTAATGAATTTCAATGTTATAATTTTTTTTGTACTTTTTATTACCAATGAATTCCTCTGGATATAATGGTATCAATTTTTGGAGTTTTGAGAAGCACGTTATTGGTTGAGGCTGAACACATTTATGATAAAATGTTTGTAAGAGGTTTGAAAGTTTTTCATTTATTTGGATGCATGAAATTAGTTTCAATAAAAAAATATAAGATTTATTTTGGATGAAATGGTTATGTTTCAATTGATTGATAGTTTTTTTTATGAAAATATGACATTTTTGGGTTTTGAATGGATTGTGGAGGTATAACTATTTCGTTTTGAACGATGAAAAAAATAAATTTTGTACTGGAATTTACTGACACACCCACATGTATAATCATATAGTCCATGAGAAACTATGAAAAGGATATCAGTTTGCCACTATGAGAAAATTTTGGTTGCTAATTAATATATATGGAGGTTTCAAGGTTGAAAATTACCATCTTGTGATAAGCCCTATGTTTTGGAGAACCATAGGATAGAAGAATATAATGAAATATGAAACATGGGTGTTTCACTCGAGACATTATCAAATAAGAATATTTATGGTATTAACAAGATGAATTATAATAGTGGATATTGATTTCTGAAAAAGAGAACTTGGTTTTTGGGAACATATCGTTTTAAGTGACTTTAGAACTGAGGAATTGAATAGGGCCTTTTGGAATCAAAATTATGACTGATGTGGGTTAGGTGAAATGGGTAAATAACCACCATGAATTCTCCATGATGATATGTTCTTTTTTGGAGTATATGTAGAAACCTAATATATAACTACATTTATAATTTTAGGAAGGTTATTTGTTTTAGGCCTAGTGGAGGGAAAAAATTTCATTCAGTATTTTGATTTATATATTGAGGGTTGCAACCACTGAATTGTGATAGTATGGACATTAAATAAGGGTTAGTAGGGATATCATGTGTTTGGGATAGGAACATATGGATTTTAGTTATATCTCTTGTACTATAGAATCTATTGGACAACTAAGGACCTTGAAAAAACCTGGACATCACTATCGGGATCATTAGATAACCAATAATCAAGAACTGGCTAGCTTTTGGGCTCATGTTATTTTTAATGATGGAAACACACTTAATTTGACATAATTCTGCCACCTATTAATATTATTATTTATTTTTAACCCCAATTTCAACTAGGCCTTCACATTTTGTTGTCTTACCTATCACCATCCTATAGGTGGATCTCCTTCAGCCATGGTTTGATTTGATGTCATCCATATGTGATGATGTGCTTAAGGTGACTAACTGACAATTATTTTTTATTATTAAGGAAACACTTTTGTGGAGAAAATTAGAAACCAAAAGGTCCAACAAGACATCCTAACAAACCCAAAAAAAATCTAGAAAGAGCAAGAACTACCATATACATGCAACAACAACAACCACCATCCCTGAGCTGGACACTCGGCGATCCCATGCAAGCATGGTCCCTCCCGAAGTTTCCATCCCTCAAAATCAGCCATATCCCAAATGACCTGCAAATGAAATGGTAGAGTGCTCTAGCCCAATGAGGAAGTCCAGACTGCACTTCCAAAATCAGACCGGAGGAAAAGCCTCATAAGAAAAGGAAATGTTACCAAAACACAGCCTTAACCTATTATTTCTTTCTTCCTTGTAGAGATTCCAATGTATTAGCCATACCTTAGCCTCAGGATCTTCTCCAATGACATCTTCCAAATGGTTCACGATTTTTTCCCATGTGCGGATATATTCTTCTTTGCTGATTTTCTTGTCGTTGAAGCCTTTCAATAAGATCAGATCTTTCTTGTCAATCCACTTTGCTTGTTCGTGGTTGACATCCACTCTTACAGCTCTTCCCATCATATCCACCTCTTCCTATGGAATGTCAATATACAGAAATTCCTTGACCATATCCTCCTCGGAACGAAGGATAGGTTCATTTCTAGTCGTTAACTTCCAAGTAGAGCTTCCCATTTCATTGATGTTTCCCTTGGTTAACGCCTGGTGATCCTCTTTCTCCACGTTGGGCAGTGACACCGGTAGTTTCTTCCCAGAGCGGGTCTCCAAAGGAGGGGGAAGAAAGGAGTAATCTTTTTTCCCCTTCCTCTTTTTACAACTCACACTGTTCTTCTGAGTTGGAACCTCCTCAGTCATCTGATCCAATGCAACCATGTTGACCCCCTCCGGGTCCGCCTCACCACCACCGAGCTGTCCAACAATCATTCTATGGGAATAACCATAGTTTGGAATATCACCGTCATTTTATTGATGGTAAGGGGTTTGTTCATCTTCCCCCAACTAGGCCACTCTTCCATCTGAACTTTCCAGTACAAAAAATAGGTTTGGGGAAAATGGTATAGCAACATCCACCCTAACCTCAGTCAGACTGGTTGGAGTATTCTGGACGGCAATCACAGGCTCACCATAGACCTGCTGATGCTCAATTCCCCTTCCCATATACTAGAGATTACAGGCCCTATCCTTGTCCCGGTCATGGCTATTTATTGCAGCATCAAGGATCATACCATTCGATTCACCATTCTCCCAATTGGCCGTTTCAGAATCCTCTAGAGGGGTAGCCACAAAAGTTCGAGACATGTTCTCCTTCCTCCTAACCTAATTCACTTCCACATGTACTCTTATGTCTGTATGCATCTTGACAGAATTTTTTCTCTTGTCATCCAGATCAGTAGTTGACAAAGGATCATCTACCTCCCCTGAATGAAGCCCCTGAACCAGCAGATCATTGTCCCCAACTGATTTTGAGGAAGCATGACAATCTTGAGGCAGACCTGCAGGAACATCCGCTGGCACAACTAGAATATCAGAGCCTCAACCACCCTTATACCTCCTTCGGCAACCATGTTCATCATGGCCCTGCCTGTGACACAATGAACAGAATGGAGTCCAAGATTCGTAGACTATCGATTGAACATACTTGTACTCTTCATCAACTACAATCCAGACAAGCTCCGGCGAAAATCTTGAGAGATCCATTTCCACAAAAATTCTTGCAGAGAATGGATGAGACAGAAGAGCTGTACTTTTATCACTACATATAAAGCGCCTTATCGAGTTGCCGATTGACCTCAGCAACCTAATATTCTGAAATGGCAGAGGACGTCTAGGCAATTGAATCCAAATTTCCATGAAAGGAGAGTCACGGTTCATGTGCACCTCAAATGACCAGTGAAGTATGTGGAATGGTAGGCTACAGAAGGGTTTCCTCTTCCTCGACCAAGCCCTACCCAAATCTTCTTCATTGTCAAACAAAATGAGGAATTGACGTGGACCCAGTATACTTACAAGCGCATGGTTCTTCAAAGCCCAATCTGTATTGACCGCTTTGTCGAAGTGCTCCACAGGAGGTCGCCGCCTCGTAAACCTCACGATCAGCACTGAGGAGAGTAACGCTGAAGCTTCATAGAATTCATTCATCGAAACTAGGACAATAGGTTGACCTGAAATCAAACCAGGTACCTTCGGAGCAACTTCAATTTCGGGGAGGAAGAAACCCGCATCAGGTGAGGATCCAAAGCAATCCCTAACTCTCGGTTTCGCATCTCCTGAAGCATGAGTTGGGGGTGAAGACCCCTCCCCCCCGATGGGGGAAGGGGTCTTAAGGTGATTATATAAGTTCATTGAAATTATTTGTTTATTTTAGAGTATATGGTTTGTCAATTTTTATGTATAAAACATACTATTTTAGGAATTTTTATCTTTCTCATTATATCCCAATAAATGTGAAACCACTGGTCAATAATTGATGTGTGGACTCATCAAAGGATAAGGTAGGTAGTCGATTTAATTTTTCCTATAACCTCTACTTGTTCTTGAGTGTATTATTATTGAACTCAATGAAGAACAGATGTTTACGTCCTTAGATTAATTTATTGTATTTAAATTTAATTTTCCCTAGTAAAAATACCTTTTTTACATGACAGGAACCACATAAAAGGATAGATATATACAATATGAACAGAGTACAGATTAACCATGTTTAGTATTCATGTGAAATGGTTAACAATGTTCCAGGGTAAAATTAGGAATATTTTTTTCAAATTTATGGTGGTGAAATAGAATTTCATATAATTGATAATTATTATTTCTAAATATCATCATCATTGATGCAATAAAATTTGAGATATGAGTTTTGAGATTTTATAGTATAATTTAACATGTTAACAATTGAATGAAATGAAAAATTCCAATGTATAGTTGATAATTGAATCATTAATATGATTGATGTGTTTTGGATGTCGATTGATTCATTGGAGAGAAATAATAAATTATTTATGTATATGGGTTGAGAAATATAGGGTGAAATAATCCTTTTTATTATAAATTGGTGGTTATTTCGCATTAATGGGAACAAGGGGATATATTTAAAAAATTATTGTTTTTTTATTGAATGAATGTTATCCCATGAAATATATTTAATTATTAAATGAGTTTCTATTTATATGATGATGAATTGGAAATCCTCGGTAGGCTTCGATGGATTCTATATGGTACTCAAAACGTGTGAAATGTTTTGATGAATCCTTCCATTTAACTAATGGATAATGTTCTATTAATTTGTGTGATGACACTCTTAGATTCATGGAGGTGCAATGCTATGTAATATGTTGAAAAATAGATTTTATTCTCCTTCTATTCTTAATGATAAATAATATTTGGTAGATTAGGCATGGATTTGGATAAGTTCTCTAGTTATAAATTCCATATAATAATATAAGGGATTATCCCATGGTATCATTGTGTAGTCCATAGGGAGATATCACTAGATTTAACATGATTAATTTTAGTATAATTAATACTGAGAATGATAAGGATTCAAATATGACCATGCTTCAGAATGTATAGGGTCATTCTTCAATCATAAATAAATAGTTTAGATTAGGAAAATGATAGAGGTCAACCCGACTGTGGATTTTTCATTATTATTTGTGAAAATAAAATTCGTTGTTCGGACACATGGATTCAATCAAGTTATTATTACAATTGTTTCCTTAGTTTTATAACATGGAATAATTCAATCTATATTATTTTCAATCACTTGATATGTAACACCCCAAGATTTCATAGTATGTTATCTCTTTAAAGTAATTCAATAGCTTGTGCTACATGTAACAATGAGTTCGAACGCATCATGACATACCAAAATACCCATTAAAAAATAAGTTATCAATTGTATTAATTTCATTATGAATTTTATATACTCAATATAATTTTAACATCTATATAATGTGTTAGTTCGATATAATATAAGAACAAATTCAATTTTTTTAATATAAAATTATTAAATTCCAAAAAATTAAAATTTACCAACCTCCTAATGGAGAACCCTTATTAAATAAAATATTTGACAGTTTTATATATTAAAGTTTAAAAAATAATCTTCTATTTTAGAATAAGGACATAAAAAATTTAGTTTTGATAATATTTTGTTGTTTTTTTGATAACTTCCATATTTTGTTGAATAGTTAATGATACTAAATATTAATTGAAAACAAATTTTTTAATAAAGATAAATTATATTATTAAATTATTCATTTTAATGGTTTTGAAGTATAATTAGATTATATTTTAATCAATAAAATTAATATTGGTAATTATATGTAATTTCACATTTAAATTTAACATAAACACATATTAGTATTTGGATAGTTTTATTTCTAAAAATCCAGCTTTCTGGTTTTAACAAGGGGATTTAATTTTAAATAAATTAATGAAAAACATATGTTATGAATTTGGTAAAATAGAAATCATTTTTTAATTTCGAATATAAAAATTATATTTGGTTGAATTTTAGGTATATTTCTGAAAGAAATCAATTTTTGATGAATAGTGAAAAACACTATGTTGTAATAAAAACTGTATTTTTTATTTAAATTATAATTTTTTAAAAAAGTATCATAAATTTAAAATAAATAAATAATAAATATAATATTCCAATTTAATTCATTAGTTTCAATTTATTAGAAGATTATACATATAAAATTTTATTGAACTTTTAACGTATTTTACCCACCTTCTAGGCACATTTTCCAATTTTCATAAAATATAATTTTACCGATTATGTGAATTGATTTTTAAAAACATTGAAAGAAATTATTTATATATATAAGTAAAATGTGATTAAATAATGTGAAAATAATTTATTTATGAATATTTTGTTTCGAATTTTATTCATAACGGTTAAAAGTAAATAGGGTAATTAAAGGTAAAAAATGATATTATAATTACCCTAACATATGTCCTAATTATATTGGATAAATTTTTTTCAACTGAAATAAACCATAAGAATAAAATATGATCCTTTTTGATCCACTATGATTAGATGATGACATTTATTATTATTTTATTTAAAGAAGAGTTAAACGTGTTAAATTCAAATAATAGTAACTAAACAATTTTTTATATTGGGTAATACATAATATAAATTTGACTCTATATATTCATTAGCGAGATAATTAGATTTACTAGATCGTGTTATTTTATTAATAATTTTTAAAAATTAATTAATTATATTTATTTATTACACAATGATGATGAAGTAATTAAAATATTATTGAATGAATAAAGTTATTGATATTATAAATATTCAAAAAATGTAAATTGAGACAT
Source organism: Viscum album (assembly GCA_963277665.1). Lineage (NCBI taxonomy): Eukaryota > Viridiplantae > Streptophyta > Magnoliopsida > Santalales > Viscaceae > Viscum > Viscum album. The sequence goes on along the minus strand of OY728132.1, from coordinate 1,839,204,571 downwards.
CTCATAAATTAAACTAATAACATAGATAAATATGTCATGTTAGAATTGATTTAATGTAATTATTTTCAATGTAATCATGCTTAGTTGACTTTCACAGTAACCAAATACTAAATAGTGTCAAAATTGTCATAAATGAGTTTTTAAAACCAATACTATATTATTATATGACATAATATTCCCAAATATCTAAGGTTCGGACAAAAGGCTTATATAATTATATATATATATATATATATGTCATTAATAAACCATTTTAGGCTTTCTTTTAATTTTATAGTATTTTTATTAACCTGGTAATATAAAAATACAAGAAGAAATTGTAAAAGATTAACTATTTATCTAAGAGTTAAATATAAAAGATGATGTTTATTTGGTGACCTAAACATGTATAAAACCAATTTGAAAATAAGAAATAGACCCTTCAAAACCTTAACCTAAAAAATAATCCATTTATAGACATTACCAACTGAATATTATTTTATAATAAAATAAAATTTCATGCTTTTCCCTAAGTAACCATGACCTCTCTTATAAAAGGGTACTTACCCCCATCTCAAAATCAATGATTCAAAGCCATTTAGATCATCTGAACCCTACTAAAATAGCTTCCAAAATAATGTAAATTATCCCTAGATACTTTATTTGATCAGAAAGCCAACCTATGGATACCTTTTGATCCAATCAAAAAGGACGCACCCGAAAAAGAGGTAATAATTTCGTCACATCATTCAATGTTCTTTTCTTCTTCCACTTCATCTTTCATTGTTGTTTCCATACAAAAATAAAAAATCCAGTACCTTCTACATATTGTGATGTTATTTAATATATGGTACAACCATATTCATTATTCTATCCAAAATATGAATGATGAAGTCGTGTTTTGTGTGTATGTACGGCTTACCGTCTCCGCGTTGTGGTGTAGTTTGTTGTTCAACACGCCATTATTTATATGGGTATAATAATTATTATAATTGATGTTAGTAAAAAAATATAACATGTTCATGATTCATTATATTTAATATACCATCCAATTACATACAATTTCACCATCAATAGAATGATATTGTCGCTCGTGTGTACGTACTGATTACTCTCTTCGCGAAAACGATGAGATTAATTCTCCATCAAAAGATTTCAAGAATAATTTTTATTTTATGATTAAAAATAATATTAAATAACATAATATAAATTTGGACATAAATCATATAAATCCTATCCATAACAATCATGACTTACATAACAATACATATGATGGAAAATGAATCAGTTGACACTCGAAACATTGATACGACTTATATATTATTAACAATGCTATATTAGAAGATCATATATGATATGATATTTATGCATGTGTTTCTGGTATAATTTAATATCAATGATTTAACTATTATAAAAGTGGTTAGAAAACACTTGACAAAGGAAAAGTACAATGTTATGGTTAATTTTACAATCTCTTTATTATATGAGGTTTTTTATATGTAAGTATCTATTGGTAATTATTTATCATCGTCATCTGTGTTTATAAATAAGTGTATTTTTAAACATTTTTACAATTTCCTATAATATGTGTTAAATTCATTTATACCATTGTTTTAATTTTTATAATTTTTGTGGGAAGGAACCTTACTGTCAATTTTCAAACAAAGTACTTTATTGAATCATTGAAAAATTATGGTAAGAATGTTTTCTTAACAGATACAGAAAGGGAGAGTATTTTACGATGGTAAAAAACCTTTGCAGATGTCTTTAAAATATCATAAGAATATTTTTTAAAAAAATTATCTTTTATAATTATGTGACTATAAAATGATTTCAAAAAAAAGAGAGATATTTCTCTCAAATAGTTTTGATTTAATATATATCAATATTATATGATGTATTTTACACTTGATTGAAGTTGATTTAATATGATACAATCATCAATATTGTATTTAAGGTTTTTTGATATGTTTGACTATGAATGTGTTATTTTTTTCCATTCATATATTATGGTTAAATTATTAACATTTAGTATGTCTTTTTAATATGAATTTTTATGATAAGTTTCAACCTTTTTATATGAGGAATGAATGGGACATAGTATGTGATGGATGAAGCCCACTATAGCTCCTTGATTCATTAGTAGGTCTAATGAGACAATCTAGTGTCCAGGAACAAGGCTTTGACAAAATCATATTTGTAGTCTTGGAATAGATCCTTGAATATGTGGTTATGATGTTCGTCATTAGGCATTCCGTCATTATGAAATTAGTTATTGATATTACATGTTATTATTTGACTAGTAGAATATTGATGTGAATAAGAATATCCTAACTGAGCCTCTGAGCTCACCCAATTTTAATTTTTTAGTATTATACAATGCCTTAAATTTTTATTCTTATTTATGAATGTTTTTGATATATAAATATCCTTACTGAGCATATGAGCTCACCCATTTCATAAGTTTTATTTTTTCCCAGTATGTGAACAAGTATATTATTATTAATTTACATGGATATTACAAAGGATATGAGTGTGTTCAAAGGGAACACAATGTTAGTTTTAATTACATGATGTAATGAAAAATATATGTATGTATCTAGTTCTTCCATGGATACTAAACTAATCAGTCCTTTGAGACTTTATATATTGTGATCATACTAATGTTATGTAATAATGCACCAACAATGAGTAACATGGGTCGAGGAATTACAATTGGTATGTGTGGAAGTTTAATACAAACCAAAAAGACTAGAATTATATAAAAACTGATTATATAAAATTACCATAATATAGACTTTGAGGAGTAGTATAGATGAACATTCCAAAATATTGGTAGTGTTACTATTATGTGGGTCCTCCCAGAAAATACATCTATATCCAAAATACTTCTTGAGTAAATTCTTCCTTAATGAAAACATTTTTATGATTATTGATTATATGCACATTTTTTTCAATTTATCTTAGGAATTTTACAATTTTTGAATTATGCATTGTGATTCAAAAAGTAAACTAGTGTATTCCATTCCTCAGAAATGGTGCACCATAGAAGGATTGAGATCTTTAGTAATACGCATGATCCAAATAGTATGAAGGATCTTATACTGCATAGTGTTAGGACAACATTTAGAAGAGAAATAAAATCTCAAGTATTCTCATAATATAGTGAAATAATCACATGGTAATAATTTATGTAATGAATTATATGAGTCCTATGGATTTGAAGGGAATTTAGATAGTAAAATGATGGATGAAATAACGATAGATAAAGGGAATTAGGGAAATAATGCTTTTCATATATGCGATAACAATGGAAGGAATCACCTTGGTAAAATTTTGAAGTGAATGGGAGTTTATTATATGTGTGGAGAAAATGGACACTAGGTACGTGATTTCCTAGTTAAGAATAAGGTTTCAAATGTAAAATGTTTCATCTGCAAGGATTTGGGAAGCTACGCGAATCAATGTCCTAATCCTAAAAAAATAACCCAAATGATGATATTGGATAATAATCATGTTATGATACTACTGAAGATTAAGTGGAATAATTAGTGTTCTTATATTTTTTATTAGTGAATTATGTCATCTGAGTGTTAAATCAACGATGTACTGGTTATATTAATTATAGAATGAAATAAGGATTGTACTTTAGTACTACTTGATTAAGGATTTGATATTATATGGTACTATGAAAAGTGACTTGATGGAAAGATAATATTTTAGAAAATAAGTGGTTGAAGGAAACATAAAGCTTAATATGGTCCTGATACGAATGTAGTGATTTTGGAATAAGAGATGGTTGATGTGGATAAATTATATTGGATATTATTTACTACATTGGAACTGATTAATTGTTTGTTTATTCAATCTTTTTTAGAGTATTAAAAATTTTGGGATATAAGTAATATATCTAGTATTCCAGAAGCAATAATGTGTCATGAAGGTAACTAATAAGGGTTTATGGTCATTCATGGAGTAACTACATTTTAAGAGAAATAATGATGAAGGTAATCACTTTTTATTATGTGGAAAAAAGGGATCTTCATTATATTATGTTGACCATCCTTATAATTTTTTGGTCTATGATTTTGGACACATGTATTTAGGATAATTCTAAAGGATAGAATGTATTAAGTTGTACATTGGATACAATGGTTTAAGTTTAAAACATTTCTTTAGATTATCTTTGGATTTATTTTATAAAAGGACAACCATATAGTTATACGATAACCTGTCTCGTCCGGAAAGGTCGCGAGACATTAACCCACAGCCGAAGGGAGACAGAGGTGCACCACCTACCATTGGTCTACGTGATGTCCTGGTTTGGATAATTTAGTTTTTTCAAATGATCTGAAAAATGAATTATAAATTCATTTATAGTTGAAACCCTATAAAATGTGGATAAATAAAATATTTCTGTGTTCTATTATCATTTGGAGTGAAAGATGAGTTTGTTGTAGAAATTATATAAAGGATGTTCTTGTACTTGTATATAATTTTTTATCTTATTCTATTATTTCTTAAAAGTATCTTAAAAACCAAAATGTGTTATCCTAAAAGATTATATAATGAAGAACCAATAATATTGTATGTAATCATATATTTATGGTCATCAGGCCCTTAATTTTCTATTTATTATTCACTTGTAGGTTATTGATGAACTAAACCACTACCTATAAATATTTATGTTTTCCAAACAATTATAGGTCTCAAATTTCAACTAATGTTCTCCAATTCAAAATCCTAATTTGGTGGTTTTTTTCATTTCCCTTTCCCCTTTATTAGGAAAAAATTTAATTTACCCTATTTCTGGTGTGGGTTTCCACAAAATTATTTTCTCTTTTTAACCGTTTAATTTTGAAGATCAATGTCAAATTACAATGACACAAATTATTAGAGGAGGGGATAAAGTATCACCCTAGGATTTTATAGCACGTTATCTCATTAATGTAATTCAATAGCTTGTGCTTCATGCATCAACGAGTTCAAACAGATTGTGAATTACCAAACTAGTAATTAAAAAAGCAGTTATGAATAATATTGAAAACATTTTTTATTCTATATACTTTATATAATATTAAAATCCATATTATGTGTCTCTTAGACAAAATATTGGAAAAAATTCAATTATTCAGATAGAATAATTATTAAAAAAATACAATTTTACAACCATTTAATGGGTACCCCTTTTTAAATCAAATATTTAACATTTTTATATATTCAATTTAACAAAATAATCTACTTCTTTAAAATCAAAAAATAAAAATTTAGTTTGGATATAATATTTGTGTTTTTGGATTACATTCTTATTTTGATTAATAGTGAAAAATGCTGAATTTCAATTGGAAAAAACAATTTTAATAAATATAATTTATAGTGTTAAATAATACAATTTAATGGCTTTGATGTATAATTAGATTATATTTTTATAATTTAATCCAATATTTGTCTTTCAACGTAATTTCACATTTAATTGAAAAAAACACATATCAATATTTTGATAGATTTTGTTTCTAAAAAACCTACTTTCTAGTTTGGACAGCAAGAATTAATATTAAAATAATTAATGCGAGTCCAATATTTTGAATTTGGTATAATATATATCATTTATGAATTCTGAATATCATAAATATATTTGGATGAGTTATTTATTTTTCTGATAACATTCATTTGCTGATGAATAGTGAAACAAACGTTGTAGATAAAAACCATATTTTTCATTTAAATAATTATTTTTTAATAATATTTTATCATAACGTCAGAATATAAAAATAATAGATATATAATTCCATTGTAATTCATTAGATACATTTTATAATAACATTAGATATATAAAATTTTATTGAACTTTTTACCTTGTTTTACTCATCTTCTAGGCACATTCGCAAACTTTCATAAAACACAATTTTACACCCTCTGTAAATTGAATTAAAAAAATATATGAGAAGTGATAAAAATCAGTAAGTAAAATGTGGTTATATAAGATGAAAATAATATTTGGTGATTGGTAAGATTTTAAATTTAGTTACCACGGTTAAAAATAAATATGGTAATTAAAGTTAAAAATGATATTCTTATTATAATAACACATGTCCTAATTCTATTGAATTAGTGTTTTTAGACCAAAAGTAACTTTAAGAATAAAATATTATCCTTTTTTATCAACTGGAATAATAATAGTACATTTATTATTATTTATTTAATGAAGAGATAAAAGAGTTAAATTCTAATATTAATAAGAAAACCATTTTTAATATAGATTTTCACAAAAGATAAATTAGAATATACATATTAACTATAAAGATAAAAATAGTTCCTATATCATGGTATTATATTTATAATTTCCTTACAATATAGATTAAATTTATTTTGGACTCAATGATAATAAAGTAATTATCTTATAAATGAATGATAAAAATAATTGATATTATAAATATCCAAATAATTGTAAATTAATACTATTGATGAATTTCCCTAATTTTATGGGTTAATATGACATGTTAGGATTTATTTAATTCATTATTTCTATGAAATCACATTTTTTCACTTTCAAAAAAACCAAAAACTAAATATTTTCAAAATTGACATAAATGAGTTTTCAAAACAAATACAATATTATTAGACGATATAATATTCTTAAAAATATACAGTTCAGCCAAAGGACTTCTATAATGATATATATGTCATTAATGAAACACTTTAGGTTCTTTTGTAATTTTATTGTAAATTTATTAACCCTATAAAATAAACATACAAGAAGAAATATTAAAAGGTTATCAATTTAACTAAGAGTTAAATCTAATTGATAATGTTAATTTAGTGACTTATACATGTTTAAAACCTATTGGTTGATAGGATTTGGACCCATACACATCTAATATTTGAAATAAATCAACATGGAGTCCTTATTAACTGAATATGATTTTATAATAAAATAAAATGTCGAGCTTTTCCTAACGTGATCATCACCTCACTTATAAAATGGCACTTCACATATTCTAAAAATCACACCTCCAAAGCTATTTAGATCTTCCAATACTGGTTCAAATAGATTCCCAAAAACTATCACTTCAACCTATAGTACATACAATGATCATAATGCCAACATGAGGAGCCCTTTTGATCAAATCAAAAAGGAAGTACCCAAAGAAGAGGTGATAATTTAATCACCACATTCAATATTCTTCTCTTCTTCCACATCCTCTTTCATTTTTGATTCCATACCAAAATTATTAATGTAGTACCTTTTATATACTGTGATTTCATTATAAATATTTTAATATCATATTCATTATTCTATCCATCCTATGAATGAAAATTTCACTATACGCCCGTATGTATGACTTACCATCTCCACGTTGTGGTGTAGTTTGTTATTCAACAGTTCGTTACTCGGATGGGTATAATAGTGTGTAAAATAGATAATAATAATAAATATAAAATGTTAATTAATAATTATATTTAATAAAATATCCAATTACATAATATTACATCAACAATAGAATTATTTTGTCGGACGTGTGTACATACAGATTACTGTCTCCACAAACATGATAAGAATAATTCCCCACTGTAACCATTAAAGAATAATTTTTATTTTATGATTAAAAACCATTTTTATGAATTTAATATCATTATGAATATTATTATAATACATGTTATCCATAAAAACATTATTTATGAAAAAAAAAATTTAATGGAAAAATTAATCAGATATAATTCGAAACAATGATCCTACTGAAATATTATTAACCAAGAAATTTTAAAAAATCAAATATCGTATCATATTTATCTATGTGGTTCTTGTATAATTTAATAAAAATGATTAAAATATTATATAGGAGGTTAATGTACCCACGACTAAGGAAAAGTACATAGTGAGGGTTAATTTTACAATCTCTTTATTATCAGAGGTTGTTTATATGTTAACACATACTAGGAATTCTTTATCATCCTCATCGTTTTTTAATGTATTTCAAAACTTTTTTAATATTTCCAAGAATATGGGTTTATGTAATTTATTCCTTTATTTACCTTTTTATATTTTTTTTTGGAAATGAACATTTCCTTCATTTTCAAAACAAAGTACATTATGACCTTTTCATCAAATTATTGTAAGAATGCTTTTTTATCTTATACAACAGGTACAACTCTTTTCCAAAAATTAGTACACTTTTGAAGATACCCTTATAGTCTTATAATAATGTTTTGAAAATATTTTTTTTAATTCTGTGACTTTTAAATGATTTCAAAATATTAAGATATATTTCTCTCAAATAGTTTTGATTTCATCTAGGTCAACATCCTTGGATAGATTTTAAACTTCTTTGAAGTTCATTTATTATTATACAATCATCCATATTGTATTAAAGGTTTTGTGATATGTTTGTCTATAGATGCAATATTTATATACTATTCATGTTTTATGGTTATAGTATTATGATTTTTTATGCTAGTTTTAATTCAAATGATTATCTCATGTCTCATCTTTTTTATATGATGAATGCATTGGACATATTAAGTGACAGGTGGCTACCTCTATATCTCATCAATTCATTAGTAGGTATAATGAGACAGACTAGTGTCATGGAACCAGGACATGACAAAAAATTATTTGTAGTCCTAGTACAAGGACATGACTATGTGGTTATGATATCCAACATTATGCATTACATCATAAAGAAATTTACTATTGATATTACATGTGATTATTCGACTAGTATAATATATATGTGAATAAAAATATGGAATTATTTGATTTATCATGGCCATTTTATATGTATGATTATGTTTATAAGGATAGTGTTTTAGTAAAATACATTGACGTAAATGTTTATTCTTATTTGTGACTGTATCAGCAATATTTTTCTGCTTACTGAGCATCTGCGGTCACTCCATTCCTATATTATTCTTTTCCCAGTATGTGAAGAAGTATATTATGATCAACCTACAGGGATAGGCCAATGGATATGTGGGTTATTTCATGATGTAATGTAAATCTTATACATGTATTTAGTACTTCCAATGCTACTAAACTAATCGGACATTAGAGACATGATCTATTGTTATCATGTCAATGTTATGTAATAATGCACCGACTCTCAATTGCTAGGGTTAGGGCGTTATAGAAGTCCCCTTGATTAGGCCTAAGTAAGTAAATATAGATTTCTTGTGTAACATGAGATACCATCTATTTGTGTATGTTTTATTAGTATAATTTAATTTTTAAACTATTGATGTTAAAAATGATTTATTAGTTTTTTTAATTCATATTTATAGAACTAATTCATAAACATGGTGTGGAAATAGTTATTTTAGGGACACCATTAGTGGAGTCTAATCTAGTTTTACAAATATACTTCGTGGGGAACCATGACACTTGGGTACTATATTCGAATGAAATGTTTTGTAGGTTTATGTATAAGAAGGCTCCTAATGTAGGTGAAACTATGGATATGGCATGGTATGTTTAATGCATCAACATTAGGAAAAGGTAATACTTTAGTGTAGTTTGAGATGTGTTTAAAAAACATTTTTTATTCCATTTATTAATTATAGTTTATCTTCCCATTTGGGATATTTTGTGATAGGTATTGTATTACACATTGTTGAAATTTTTTTCATATTTTATTTTCATTTATAACATTCCCTATCTTATATGAGTTATTTATCTAGCCTGATTTAGGTGTTTTCCTCTATTATGCTGATATTATGTATGTGGACCAAAGGTATAGTCTTCAAAATTTTCCCTATATACCCACATTACTAGTCGATGACATGTAGTATATGTGGATTCATGTCTGAGGATATGTATTATACCCACCCATGGTTTCAGTTCATTGGATTTCTTAGAAAGACATTGCAACCATCATAGCAGTGAACCTTCATAAATAATTTTCTATATTTCTTAATTTTTTTTACAATTAAGTGTTTTAGAAGGATATTATATTGAATAATGGGTCTAGTGGTGATAAATATTTTATAGTTTAATCAATAATGAATCATCCACCACGATGTGATGATCACTAACCATGTGATCATGTGAATTAATATCAAATCTTGTTTATATCATTTATATTTATGTAAAAATTACATTTTATGAGAAGAAATAATTTTAATTATAAATTTATTCTAATATTTTATTCTAAATTATATCATTTAGGGAAGGAGATGGTTTTTCCCCATATTATTTCACTTTGGTGTTACTTTCATGACACTATTTATAGCGGTGTCAATGTTTTAAATGTGATTTTTTGTTGGTCATAATTTGAAATGAAAATTGAGGAAATTTATGGGAATAATATGAATTCTATATAATCCTCAATATATGGTAAATATTAAATATTACCATGGCATTTAAAACATCTAATTTGAGTTTGAAAAAAATATTATAGATTTTATATAGGCAGTATGAATCTGAACAAAGAATAGCTGAAAATTTATTGAAAATGTATTATAGATATTAGAATGAAAGAATATGAATCTCTTGAATAATTTTTAACATGAGTAATAATAATTTTCAATACCACAATATTATGATGAAAATTCATTAAATATTATATTATGTTAAAGAATGTAATGAAAATTTTATTAGGTAATCATAATTCTACCATCACATAACATGAAGATAATGAAATTTATGAATTCACTATTGATGAACATTATATTAATTCAATTGGTTAAGAAATGATAAGGGTATATTATATAAATCAAATTAATGGATAATGTAATTAATTTTAAATTATTCATGAATTTTAATAGAAAATATGTGTATATCTAGTCTGTTTTAGATAACTGGATAATAGATTATGAAGATATTTACTCTTTAATTTCCCAAAAAATAAGAATAAATAAAGGTAATATCAAAGTCAAGCATCATTTATTTAATTAAATCATAAAAATAGTATTCTCTTCTATATCACGTTTCTTATGAAATGTATTTGTTAAAATTAATATGGATGTTTTTTAAGAAATATACTAAAGAAATATATCCTCTTATAAAAATCTATCATAATGAATATATAATTGAAAAAAATTTCTATAGTTCATTTGAATAATATATATATATATATTTATGAATAAATTTTTAATTTTTACTATATTTTAGATGATTAGAAAACATGATAAAGTTTATATAAATATTTAATTTTAGATTAAAAAGAATAATGGTGTAAATCATCATATTGAAAATGAAAAATAAATATAGTGTTTACTCTTAAAATGGAATATTAATTAATGTATTACAATTTGAAAATGAGGAAAAATGTGATTGGAAGATTTTGAAATAGTGAGACGTCAAAATTCAAACCTCTAAAGAACTAAAATATTAATATTCGAATCTTGATTAAGAATAAATGCCAATTCAATGAAGTGGAGGTGTTAAAACAAGATATTTCTTAGTGAGGGAATTTTATTGATGACATAAATAATAATATAAACCTAATATATTAATATATATATAAATTAAAATAACAAGTATAATTATTGAGAAGATAAAAAAAAAATTATCAAGGGATTTAAAAAATGCACCTAATTTTGTGAATGTTCTAATACATTTGAGTTGAACATGAATGAAATTGAGGTATTTTATGGGTGATCAAATACATATAATCATAAAATATATATTTTAAAAAATTGTGGACATGAATATTGGAATCCTACATGATTTAATATAGAAAAAAATTATTTTTTTGAAATAATATAGAGAAAATGAATAGCATATATATTCATGTAAATATTAATTAATATGATAATATATTAAAATATGGAAGGATTATGAAAATTTTAAATGGTTACATTGTCCCAACAATAATGTAAATAAATTCTAAAAATAATTATTATAATTATATAATTATAGGTTTAATACATCATTTGGGTTCCAACATAATAAAAAATATAATTTCATTCAAAGAAGGTGGTTTCAAGAAGATTTTTTACAGGAAATCTCTCATGTCAAGGAAATACCATCATATGATAAAGTGGAATCTCTCATACCATTTGCAAAAACTACATCCCCTCATAATTGAGAGTCACTCATTAGAGCTCCAAACTATGAATTTCATTTCGATTTCATTGGATGTTCTTCCTTTTCAGCCATTTTGTTTCACACTATATCTTTATTCAAGGTAGGCTATTTACCACTAATTACGACACCATCATTCTCACATTGTGCATGTCCCCCACAATATTATATTGGTTAATGTTGATTGTGATTTTAATGGTCGTTTATCGGTGATTTTGAGTTCATGCTCAAATTAATACATTATATAATGAAAAGTCACAAAAGGTAATTTTATAAATACATGGAATTTTTATCCAACCAAGGTGAATATTTAGGTATGTAAACTCCTTTTTCATTATAGATAATCTCCTCAACAACCAAATATGTTATGTTTTTATTTAATAAGAATTTGAGTTTCCTATTTTATTGGAGATTCTTTTATTATATCCTTGTGAATTTATAATACATTATCTTGGAAATAGTGTAGGTATATTTTTCCTTATCCCCACACTACATAAAACTTCCAGAATAGAAAACAATATTTTATTATGATGTTTTGGTTTTCAATATGGGTGTTTGATGTTTGGGTTCTTCTCGTATTGATATTACAGGAATCTTAAAATGTTGTCATCTTTATTGAATGTTTTTATTAGTGTTTTTCATGTTTAGTGGTGGTTATTTCAGTTTTTCTTTATATGATACGTGGATAATTATTCTAATTATTTGATGTTTTTTTGATTGTCTATTATCATCACAGTTTTTCAAGTGAAGATTTTATGATAGGGATCACTATGTATTCATGTATTCTATTTTGATGGTGGATTATTATTTGATGAGTTAGTGTGGTACGTGGAATTATTTCAAAAGATATAGTTCCCATAGTAACAGGTTGGTGTTTGTGTTGTGTTTTGTGGATTTCTACTAAATCCAACGTAATTTTTAACTCTTCTATTTCAAAATGATCCATCAGTATTCCATCATTTTGAATTTTCTTGGTTTATTTATTGATTTTTTGAACATATGTTTGATTGGTTGATGGTTTTACAGATACTTCATGTATACGATTCATTCCAACTATTAGGTTTTAACAATACTTTTAATTCTTTGTGTTTTTAGTGAGATATAAATGTTAGATCAAGCATTACAATGTTAATTTTAGTATACTTTCTGATTCTATGTTAGGGTGGATATAGTTTTGGATTTACATTGTAAATCCTTAATCCAATGGATTAATGTATATCTTTATGGATTAAAAAATACATGTAATGGATTGATAAAGAGTAATTGATGGACCGGTTTCTGGTTGGTAGTTGTTATCAAAGACGCTAGTGATGATAAATTTTTTTCCCTATATGATTCATGTTGGATTGTCGATAGATATGTCTCAAATTTATTTTATTCTCCAAATTTTTAATTTTCAATTTATACAGTTTTAATAGTTCTTTTTTTATTTTACAATTTCATGTATTTAATTATATTTTAGTTTCCCAATTGTAGAGTTCTAATACTATATCAAATGTGAGATTTTAAAAAAATTGAAAAAATGGTCATAATTTAGGGGAGATGATATATATTATGGAATAATTTCAAAAACTTATTATATATTATTTATTAAAATTTGTTTGGATGAAAAAATATAGAATCATGTATTATGGGGGAGAAAATAAATAAATGAAAAAGGTAAATGATTCCACAAATTTCTATGATGGGTGAGGTAAGATATAGTATTGAGAGCTTACTTGTTGTTTTGGGTACTATTGATAAAATTGGGAAAATATTATATGGATATATTATATTAATAATAAATAAATTAAATAATTTTTAGAAATATGAAAATGAATAAAATAATAATCAGGTTAAATAAATGGAAAATAATTATGAAGTTGAAATTTACACATGAAAATATGAGAAGCCGTTGATAATGGAAAAAAAATTTCATCTCAAATTATATGTTATTTTAAGAATTAATTATGGTTTAATATGATATATTAAAAAAATTTACTTTTGGAAAATAAATAAATATTAAAAAATTGTGTGGGAATAGATAAAAACTAGAAAAATTAGATAAACCCCAATTAATTTATTTATGAGATGAAATAAAATATATTCTTTGAATCATTACATCTCTTTTATAGAAAAGAGGTTAAATTCAGAAATAATGGATTTCTGGTTAATTGGATGAATGATAGAGCTCTGATGACATGAGGATTGAGAATACAAGGGAAACTATAATCTGTCGTAGATATCATGACATCTTACATTATATGTTTTGAAGTTGAGATAAATTTATGGAACGAAATACATGGTCATGTTGAGTTCTTTTTAAGATAATGATCATCGAAGAAGATGTAAGAGATATTGATTTTTTGAATTAAGACAATATCATATTCTATAAATCTTGTTAAAAATATAATATAATGAATACAATTAACATGGTTGTTGATATAAAAACTATAATACAATAAGATTTGGTTCACATTTATGTATATAGAATCATGACCGAGAATACAACATGGGAAGAAAAGTAGTCCACAACTTCCATTAATTACATATCTAGAATGAAATTAATTATGTTATTTGTTTAGAGATAGTATATAATGATCTTTTATATTTTAAAAAACCGATGATATGCCTAATCAATATTTAATTGATGAAACATATGATAAAATGATGAATAAATTTGATTACATGATACAAGATATCCTAAAATATGTCTATAAACATCTAATATTCTAATACATGATAAATATCAATGAATAAAAAATGAATCTCACCTCTATAGGTGCATCACTTGCCTTGGATCCTTTTTTAGAGTAATATAAACCCAAACCACCTCATGTTGTTCTAAAACCATCTTCTTATAGAAAAGTATTAGTTCATGTATATAGAGAGTATTTATATAGGGCACGATATGAGGGAAACTAAACGAGAGGTATCCCATAAAATTTCAAATAAAATTTATAATTAATGTTGATCATTTCATGCATCGACATACAGATCAATTATTTTAATAATTTATTATAAAAACCATTATATTTATTAAATTTCGAAATTAATGCGTTCTGTGTTAAATGTGATAAATTGATGGTTACTAATGAATAATTAAAACTGAAACCATGAGGGATACAGTTTTCAGATTCAAGCACATGATTTCATATAACATGTATCTCATTATAATCTATGAGAAAAACATAAAATTTCCACAAAATATGTATCCACATGTATATATAACTATCAAACATCTCATAGATTTCATAAAACACAAGATCCCTAATTTTCTATTTTATAACATCTTACCACTTACACAAAATCCAAAAATACTAAGAATCATCACATTTTTTATTGTATCTATAAAAAAACTATTGGATATGGTTTATCAAACCATATTAATTTTTGAGTAGACAAATTTCCAAAAACTAATGTTTCTCAAGATTCTTGACTAGGTTACCCTTAGTTCTGTAGCTGTTGTGACATGAAATATGACATCATGATTTAATAAATTTATGAAAATAATGGATATAAGAAGACATTAGGACTACTCAAGACACTAAGGCATGCAGAGTGATCTTCATTAAACTTAATAATATATTTACATAAGAATACCCACCAAATGTTGTATCATATAAACCAAATGTATGACTATATAATACCTTTTACCCTAAAAACTACTAACCAATTGACATTGAATAATGTAAATCAAGTATATGATATCTATGATATTGTTGGATCAACAAAAATAATGACTCGGTCAAAAAAAAATAACATATTTCATTAAACTAGAATTCATGAACATATCATGTACCTCATATATGTAGTTGAACACATCACATATGTCTCATGTATGTAAGGTAGTATATTATTTTATTCTAGTTCAATCATGGTCTATTTGTATTTTCTCATTCTTTGAGTGGAAAAAACCCCATATTGGTCGAGCTAAACACAATACCACTATTAGTAAAATAACCAAATACTTCATGAGAAGATAATAGTCATCAAATTAATAATAAATTTATTAATGTATATATTGTCCAATTCAGGGTATCTGAAAAAATGTTGTTAAAAAGTATTTAATGTAATCAATGACCCATTAGTATATCTATGATTTTTTCATTATATGGTATATAATTTACCATGTTATTTTAAGTAATAGGACACAATTTTAAATATAATTATTAAAAAACAAGCTAAAATATACATATAATCACATCCCATGATACTCTATGATGGTCATAAAATAATGAAAACTGAATGTCATACATTGAAGGGATATTATCAATGATCATTACTTGTAGAAGAAATTTTTGCACACATGAATAAATGATATGAAAATATTGAATTTTATTGTAAAATAATGACACATTATTCGTACAATTACATGATCCTAATATGTATAATATATAATTAGACTCATCCTTAACCTCATTCTTCTAATATGAGAATTATTTACTCAAAAAATCCAATATATTTTACATTTTTAAAACTCAACAGGTCTTAATACCACTAATAAAAATGTCCCCTTATCTAAAATTTTACTTTCCATGTATGTGTGTATTATTATTTGAGACCAAGATATATTGGATGTGTTAATAAATCCATTATTGTCCCTTGCTAATATAATTATTTTTTCGATGATGAGAACTATCTCAGGTTTAGAAATTAAATTTTTGATACAAAAAACCTATTTTAGAGGATCAGATGCGGTGATATACTGGTAATGTCAAAATTATTTATCCATTAATATATAATATGATATATGGTTTTTTCCACAAACTACACAATAACTGAATCCAATAGAGAACTTCATAATTTGTATATATAAGTATATAATATATAAATTATTAAATATTTACTAAATATATATACATGAATATATATATATATATATATATTACAAAAATAAATTTATAATCTCCAGAATCATTGAACAAAATTATTATAGATAATCATGCAATATATTATATTTCTAATCATAAAATTTATTTTTTAAATTGTATATTTATATTTATATTATATGTTTATAGTTAGAACAAATTTATTAATAATAGTTAGTAAACCAAAAAAAACCTCCAAATAAAAAGTGTTTTCATAATGTTTTATGATTTTACTTTAAGGATAAATTTATAAATTTTAGGTTGTGAGTTTTAGAAAATTTATATAATTTTTGGATTTATCATAGTAATATTACCTTAAGTTGAAATTTAATAATTTGGGAAAAATATTTTTTTGGGTTAATAATGAAAAATATCAATTCTGAAGATAACACAACTTTTGTAACCTCACATGGATATAAACATCATCAAAAAAATAAAAATTCATTATGTTAACCAAATTTCTGTATATGTGACATTATATATTTTAAAATATCATGTCTCAATTACAAACCAATATTTTATATTTTAAAATATAAAAAATATTTCATAGCAAAATGTTTTTGAAAAATTGTACATTTATATTTTAAAGATATTTTTTATCAAATGAATCAAATTAAACTTATTTTAAATTGAAATCATTGATACTAAATTATATGATAAAATAAAGATTATATTTTGTTATATTGGTTTATTTTCAATTGGTAAATTATAGTTTTCATGGTTAGATGATTATATCTATTGAATAATACTATTTTAAATATTGTATATATTTAAAATTAAAAGAATAACTTAAAATATAAATATTAAATATTTTTAAACATACATAAATATTAATCAACACTCATTTATCTTATACCAAATGTCAAATAATATTGAGAACACCATACGATTGAAATGCAATTTTTGTAGAATTTTTTTTCCGACTAATTATTTGTTTATATTTAAAAAATAATTTTATCCAATATAGAAATTGAATAATGATAAATACAAAACAAATTGAGATTTATAATAATTTTATATGTAAGTAAGACTCTCATGATATTTATAGTAATAATATATTTGTCATGATTAATATTTAATCAAGAGTAATAAGTGTTTAAATGAGTAATCTACAGTGGATTGAATTTTTCTAAATTAACATCAATAGTAGGAAAATATAAAATTACTAGTAGTCATAAAATACATAACTAAATTTATTACAAAGATTACTTCCCCTATAATACCCAAGACCCATGAATTTCCCTACGTATCACTTTCAAATCGTATGTATGGAAAAGACCATCTTATTTACTTATAGATGGGGGATCATTATGACCATCTCAATTCAACACTATTATTTTGAAATTTACATTTTCCACTACGAAAATGTATTCACTGTTAGGAAATATATACTCCCTAGTGCCTTTGGTAACCAAACATTAGCTTAATTTCCTCAAATATAAGGACATATTCAAGAGTAGTTTCAATTTATCAGACATTGTATAACATCATTCTTAACATATCATTATTATTATTTCCATTACAAACCAATAATAACCATAGTATAATACTAATTTAGAATATTTATTTTTTTGATACCATATTATCATAATGGAACACAAATTACTTATTAAATTATTTCTGATATAAAAAACCAAAATTTTTATTTTTGTATGATCAAGAATTTATTCCTCCATTAAGAGACACATTCGATTAATTATACCCACCTATCATGGATAATAATTATGATGGTATTAGTGAAAAATGTAAATTTTAGTATGTCTTTATAATTATAAAATTACTGCTTTAATCCACATCATATCCTCTTATTCATTGAGTAAAAAACTCTAGTCATGTGTCATGCAGACTACAACATCTTTAATGGGTTGTTTTTTCATAGATACAACCATAGGTATATATTTATATTTATCTATAGGGATTTCACTAATGATTTCTCATCATAAATTATAATGGTTTTATAGAACGTTATTTTGATACCAAATCATGATACATTTGATTATCATACATGGATATTAAATATTTTTATATGAATATTCAGAAAATTGCAGAAATACATGCCCTAATACTATAATAGTTTAGTGTATTTGGAAATAGAGGAAAAATTATCATAATTTTGAGAAATATATTCCATGTTTCCCAAAAATAACAACTCCTTCAGTACATCAAATTAAAACCACTATTCATTACATGGGGGAAGGAAACATAAGAAATGGTTGAGATCATATATTGAGAAATGGAAAACAAAAGGAATACATAAGCATAACATGGGAATAATAGAATAAGAACATGAATATTACATATGAATACCATACAATGTATATCATAGCTCATATATATGATTTATGGAATAAATATTGATTTCTCATAAGACATGGATCACAAGGGAATCAATATCATAATCCTTAAAAAAAATACATATAAATAAGATATATAGTTTGTTATAGACAAATAAGAATATAAAATTATTTCCATTGTACTGATCACATCATTGAAAAATCCATCTTATTAGTATGTGTTAACTCCCCATATCATCATTGTATTGATGCTTCAGTCCCATGAACATCATTGCAATCAACTATAACTCCCAATATTGTATTTGTGGACATTGTGCACTACTAAACCGGTTTCTAACAATATTCTAGTATTGTCAATATCATGATATATAAATCATTATCTAAGGATTTTTTCGGAGATATTGGTCCCACCCAAATCATAGTAAAATCATAAAAATCTGTACCATTAGAGCATAAAAGTTATTCATATGATGACCCATGAAATGAAATTGGTATCATAATCATGTTATCATATCATAACCTATGGAAAAGAGATAGGATCTGTTATTATTTCATCAAATCATACCGTATGAGAATAAAGGGGTTTCATAAAAATATAACCCATAAAAAATAAATATTCATCATAATAATATAATAAGTGAAGTATAAATGTGTCTCTTTAAAATATTTCCATCACAGAATAAAACATTCTGATGAAGAATATGAATATAAATTTTTTATCATTACACATAAAATTAATGAGCAACACCAAAATGTTTCACCAAATATGTAGAATAATTTTAAAATACCTTTTACAAAATTTCATTAGTAAAATATCATTTTAGATAGGAAGATATATTTTTAAAACATAAAACAGTTTGAAAACCATTGTATTTGCAGATAAACATGGAAACATATAATACAAGACATAAAATAATTTTTCCTTCATAACAAATTAACGAATCCTGAATTTGTTTTGAAAATTTATTCCCTTATAAACACATGATATAAGAATTTATACATTTTAAAAAGATATTTATATAAAAATACATTTCAAACATATAAATAATGCATCAAAAAATTATTGAAGACCATTTTAATTGGAAATTTATTGATGAAATTAAAGATAATATTTGAAACCAAAAAAATAAATTTCATTGATTTTTTTGATATCATATAAATTATTTTTGGAAAATAATTTTAAACTCTTTTAAAACCGAAAACACTTTTTAAAACATTTTCATTGAAAATACCTCAGAAATAGAATATACAGAATTTTGGAATTTTTTCATAAAATGGAATCCTTTAAACATTATAATTAAGATTTAATGGAACGATTGTCATGAATACAAATAATTCCATGCATCTTGAACATTACTTTTGTTCAAAATAATGTATTGAAAAATTTTCATATCAGAAAATGACAATGGGAAAAATTTGTAAAAACATTTTTAAAAAAAAAGTAACATTAAAATATTTTATTTAAATATGAAATGATATTAGTATAAAATTTTTGAAAACATTTTTAGAAAACATTATTGCTACAGAACAATGATTACAGATTAAAGGGGGAGACAATGTTACAACTCCATAATATTAGCTCATTAATAATCTAAAGTACCATAGAGTGGAAAAATCATATTGATAATATAATATATCATTATAGAATATAAGAAAAGCAAAATAATATTTTTTTTGGAATTATTGATTATATGGATTAATAAATGAAATCATAATAATAAAAAAATCCTAATTAATGATGGGATTATTGAAAAACAATATTACATGTTAGTAACAATGAATCAGACTACCCATGTATGAAAATGAAAATATATAATTATAAAAATAATAATGGAAAAATTTAATTATGATATATCATGTAAAATTATAGTTTATACAACTTGTAGAAGAATATAGGTGCATAAAATGTTATATGTCTCAAAGAATGAAAATTGAGTAAAAATTTATTTACTAATTTGATAACTTTTTAAACATAAAACCCACTAAATAAAGATTATAAAACTTGTATTTAAAAATCCAATAATTTAATTTTAATAATCATATAATAACTACTTGTAAAGTATACACACTTGATGTATGAAATATAATTTGAACATTACATGTGCTACATAAGAAAATAATAGTGACAAGAGAAAACCCTAACTTTAAATCTTTAATTTGATCACAAACGTTCAAGACTCTTGTATAACCAATATATTTTTATTAAAAATAAAACAAATAACCATATTATTATATCTAATAATATATATTATTTTTTAGGAATTTATAATACATGTTTATTATCAATTTCATGTAAATGATACACTTTGGTAATATCGTAATTGTTTTTCATTCATGATTTGATATATTATTCTCCAAACTATTACATTGACAATGTTTTAATTATTTATTGAATTTAAAAAATGATTTACATGTAATATATATTGAGTAATAAAATCATTATAATACTATATACATATATATATATATGAAATGGAATACATTCTGAATGGATATAATAGGCAGTTAGTAGTTATGAACACGATTTCCATTACATTTTCAAACTGAATATAAGAATGAAAATGACTAATATGTATATGAATATATATATATTATCATTAGAGTATAATTATTATTAAATATATTTAAAATATGTTCCTGAAAACCATCCTTAATACATATCTTGTAATGTGTGAATGTTTTACATCACTCTAGGTATGCAGTAATCCACAATCGACAATCAAAGTTATCATATTTATAAAACCTTAAGGCATGACTTATAAATTAATTTCATAAGCACAAATAAATAATAAATATCATATATATAATATAAAATAGAGTTTACATAATATTTACTACTCATGAGAGGTGGGAATGAAAAATCAAACAACATCATTTCATGAGGTGGTAGTTCTCCATACACACGAATGATACGTTCGTTAACCATTAAATGGAAGTGAGAATAAGTGTATATAGAAAAATTATGTAATATATATATATATATTATGGAAAAATCTCTTAGTGTATCAGAATTGAAATATAATATATTATGGGGTTGAGAATGAAAATAATATAAACGACCTTCAGGAAGGATGTTTCCTCTTTATTGGGTAACTATTCTTGGTTTGAACCAAATAGATTCTATTGATTGATTTATACATAAAAATATCATTCAAGGATGTGGGGAGGTATTTTTTGAGCTTATTAGACTAGATATTTTTAAATCCAATGGTCTTTAGAGATGTGAATATGTGGTAGGGGTGAGTGACATTTTATATTGAAGGGGGGCGGTATTCTCATATATTTTATGAAAGAGAATTAAACCCATATTTTCCCAAAGTAATGATTATAAAATAATGAGAAAAATATGATTAAAATAATTATATAGTAAATATACGAAAATAAAATGGAATTTGACATGAGTATAGATCATTTAGTACTTTACGTTTAAGGATTATTCGTTTTTTAAGATAAATTATTCTTAATCTCTATAGATAATTTTAACCACATTCACTAATGCCTTTAGTAAAAAAACTAAGTTAACCTTATTAGAAATTAAACATTATTTATAATCCAACTATGGAATTTATTTTTAAAAAATATTTTAATTATTGGAATAAATTAATTTAATATCATACCTGCTTCTGAGATTGAAATGCATGGTTTTCACCAAAAAATTGCCCAGAATATTGAAATATTTCATATCTCCAATTTCACTATAAAATGGGTTAAAAATGACCAAAATTGGATTATGATATTTATAATTGATATAATTATACATTTAAATAAACTATAAAATAGAATTTTCTTGTTTATTTAACTTAGATGTAAACCTAGTTTTGAATTTAAATTCTATTTTTTTAACTATTCATGAAAAATAAACAAATATTAAAAATACCAAAAATTAATAAAATTTAAATACTAATTTTTTACATTCATAAATTATATTTATTTGAAAAAAAAAATTTATAAATGATTTCAAATTGGTATTTTAAATTTTGACTTCATTACGAAGCTGTAAAATTTCTATTTATAGAAATACATCATTTTATTAATAAAATTGGATTTATTTTTTATCTTATATCTTTCAAATCTATTCAGTGATTATCATAATAATTATTGAAAATATAAAATAAAATATTACTGAAAAAATTAAATCAATTATTTTTTATTGAGACAAATTTTTTTACGTAGAAATATAGTTTTCTTAGAAAAGTAATTTTCAATTTTTTTAAGAGTTTTATCATTACCTTATAATAATTTATAACCAAAGGATAAATTTTATATAAATTATTATATCATAATTTCAAAATATAGTTTACATTATTCGTAACCTTCTTTCTAACTGCTAGGTAGTAGCTATAATAATATTTTAATAATAATATTAATGGTATATAGTAGTTTAGTAAAACTCAACCTTGCATGTTACAAAGGCAATCAAAGAAACTCAAGATTTGCATGTAACATTATAAAAACATAGTGTTTCATGTCATAAAGGGTAATATAAATGTTGTTTTTAGTTAAATATTTTCTTTTCTTTTCATATAATTCAATCCAATCATAGTGAATCAATATATAAAAGATATAATCTATGTTGTGGGTAATGAAAAATATCAAAAATATTATATTCATTAGAATGACACAGTTTACAAAATCTTAGGGTGTTTCAAAGATCCCTCTTCTCATCCCACACCTATTTTTTTCTCCTCTATCTATGATAAGAACATATTTATATATGTATTTTTGGAATACCATTTATGACTATTATTGTTACATCATTATTTTTTGGTTTATCTTTTCATTTTAAATATTATTGAAATGTGAGCTCATATACCCTATTTGTTGGGTGTTGTTATAATTATTATGATTTATATATTAAAAACAAGAATAAAACCTAAATATATGAAGAGTTAATAATCCTACGAATGAGGTATGTGGTTTATAGATTTTTCTTTAATGTATCATTGTTTTATAAAATACACCTTTGTACGAAATGATGTAATTTCTGTGCATTTAAATTTAAATGTGAAATTAATAATGTAAAACCAAATTAATTTAATTAAATATAAGACATTCATTTAATTACACCATTATAGTATGTTCACCTAAAAAACACCCTTTTTTGAGACTTTATTATATGACAATTATCTAATCGATGCTTATGAAATTAACTATCCATTTGGGGTGATATTTTAAATATTTTGTTTACAATTATCAACCAATGCTTTAATCATATAATGAAGAAATGTAATCCATTTACTATGAAGAAAAGTATTTGTTCAAATAAAATGCGATGGTATAATAAAAATACCACATTTTATAATAAAACCACATATTATGTGATATTTTTTGTTATTTTAAAGGGAAATATAATGAAAGTATTACATTGTATAAATAAATTTCTCATGTACATATAATATTCATTACTTATAAATGGCATGAAATATTTCTTTTTCCTCTTATATACTTATTTATAATTTAAAATAAAAAATGCATTACACCACAACTTGATAGAACCATGTGTTCTCATGTATTTATTCATTATACAGATCAATGGATGGATTCATTTTATTAAGACATGGGTGGTATATTGGTTCCTAAAAAGAAATTCATTAGATGAAATCATATGATATTTGATAATTATTGTATCATGACTAACACTACTGATCCTCACATAGAACACCTTGCATAGACTCACCAGTTAAAATATTTCATTAATACAGGGGAGATAACATGGTTTTATTCATGTTAGACCATTGACATGATCATTGGGTATGTTATGCTTAATATACCATTGAATGATATTTTTATTCCATAGATAGAATTTCATAGACACAGTTATTGTTAAAATTATTAACTTTGTTCATTGAGAAATACATGGTGTACCATATATGAATACCATGAATGCGGTTATGGGGCTTGTGAGATCAATTACATTTTTGATTCCCCTAACAAATACATTTCATGGTTTTTATATGGGTCACATAAAACCTTTATACATTTATAAACATGTAATAGTATCATGGTTAAGATGTTCTAGATGATGATTTAAATAAATTGGTGACAGTTATATCATTTCATTGGAGGATTCCTCTATTATACACCTAATTCATTGGATGGTTTTACATATATATTTATATGTATATATTTTTTAGTTCATATATAGGAAAAACTAACGTAAATACCTATATTATTATATATATATACATGGTAACACATGTTCATATGTATTATAATTTTCTGACGTAGGTATCATCAACCATGTATCGACGAGGAACCTAAGACTAATAGAATTATTTAAATTTATACAATAACTTATCTATTATAAATTCACACTAATATTTTTTGTATTCAACATTTTAATTTCATTAGAAACTCTAATTGTCGGACTGCTATGTTTATCTCACACCCTATTATGGACCCTATTTGATAACCAAATATACCTTATGGGTGGAGGTTAAGGATTACGATTGTACCAATTATATTATTCCAATAAAAGGGAGATTATGATTAGAAGACGGAGCTAGAGATTATTATTCTTTTGGAGAAATCTATTAGGTTTTTTATTTTTAGTATGATTTTTTCTATATCAATTATTTTATTTCAATTTTGGTGTAATGTAACACATTCGTGCATTATAAGAAGTCATTAATTAATGATTTTGAGTTATTTTTGTCTTTTAATGCTATGTTTTTTCTACAATAACACATATTACTAATGTAGAGGTATTTATCTCCCCGTGGTACCAAATTTTGACCATTGATGTAAGTTGGAAGACTCTAGCATATAGAGAGGTTTTCATTAGACCTTGTATTGAACCTGCCAGAGGATCCATTGTAGTGGATCCAAAGACAACCTGTTACAATGCATTTCAATACGATAAAATTAAATTTTTTCAATATAATATCAAAATTGTTCTATTACACCACAATTTTGTGGAATTATCTCATTTTCTTGGGTATTGATATATTTTTTATGTATGCTACATAATTTGTGACTTACCAATTATATTTTTAGAATCGTATGATCCTAGATATTTTTCGATGATTATTATCTATTTTACATTGATCCATTATGTAATTTTATCATCATATTGTTTCATTTCATATTAATATATGTATCAATAATACTAAAAAATTATGGAAACCCGTTTATTTTTTTCAAAAATCACATGTATTGATGCTGATTATATCATGAGAGGTATATCGAAATTAGTACGATGGAGAAAGACTACAGTGAAAATTTTACATGTATAATAAATTATGATTTCTATATCTATTTTCTAAAAGAAAGTAAAACATTTTGTGTTTGGGTTGTTCGAATTTTAGTGTTCCTTATTATTTGAATATTGATATTATATTATTAAAAATTTATAGTTCATATTATTTCATTATAGTTGTTATCACTGAAGTGTTTATTAATTATGGTGACTAGTTATTTTATTTAGTTACTTTTTCTCTAGAAAATTAGTGAAGAAAGAATATATGAGTATATTTTTAGGATGATATCCTAAACTATATATAATTTCAAGAGTATATAGTCTTCAATTATAGAATATATCTTTTAGGGAACTATATCTAGATTCTTTTTTTACAAATAATCCTAGGGGTAACAACATGAAAAAATGCTATTTTTTATTCACTAAATCATCCTGATGCATGAAGTGAGGGCCTGAAAATGTATAGCATGATTTAAACTCTCATGGGATAATCAATTTTCTATAATTTTTTCCTCAAAAAAATTTAATTGATTTATTTCCAAGTTATTTTGTGTAATTATGTGGATAAACATAAGACAACCAAAGATGAATGGAGATAGGTCAAACTATGATTGATAAATGTTTAACTAAAGGAATTATATAACGTTGGGATAATATAAACAACTAATAGGGTCATATTCGTTTAACAATTATCCTAATTCCCCTATAATATTTATTTTTTCTCACCCATGTAAAAAAACATTAGTGATGGATGGAAGTAAAAGGAAGCATATTAACAATGGGTGTGAAGGATAATGTAATGATTACTTAAACAAATAGTCAATTATAAAGGATATACACTATTTTATTGTGATTATACCCAACCAACTATCTTGGAACATGATTGAAAGTGTAAAAATAGTTTTAATATAGAGTTCACTAAAGATGATAATTATAGAGGATCATGACAATTCCATTAATAATGATTTTTAATGAAAATATATTCAATGAATCATATATCAAAATGGTGGGATTAATCATCAAAAGAATTCCCTCAAGTGTAATTATAGATTAAATACTTATATCAATGGATTCTATTATGAATAAATCATTTATGGGAATATAAAGACTATAGTAAATATAAGGGAAAAAATGAATCTTTTTGTTTGTAACTGCTAACAATTCAATGTATTATGTGTATCGAACATGAGAATCATCCATATAATGAAATAATCAATGGATTAGTAAGGATTTTAGGAATATCAGTCCTCATATACCTATGTTGCAATGAAAATCCTTTAGTATTACTATCAGTAAATAATATTGTGCTAATTAGGTGTTCACTTACCATCCTAAATTAATTATTATATGTATTATTTTATTATTAAACCTATTATTACTCAAATTATTTCAGTTAAACGATGTCACCACCCACATTGATTTATATTTTACGGAATACATTTAGTGGTATGATTAGCATATATATGGAAATAAAATATTTATAAATAGAAGTATTCTCTATAAATTAATTAAATAAATTAACGCATGTATTTGATTATTGAAATTGAATTTTTATCATCACTTTGACTCCACACATATTTATACAAGAAGAAAAGTCATTATAAATAAACTTTGACCATCTATTAGAGAAATGAAAAATATGACTTGTCTTCTATGAAAACTGAATCCTTTACATGGGCCTTAATACCTAAATGGGAGAAGTAGTTCCTAGATATATTTATGGAAATTAATATTCTCCTAGTATTCACTTTGATATTGAGGCCCATATAGATGGTAATTAGTTTTTATTTCCACATTTATCTATTTTCCACATTTATCTATTCTTGAATGTAAATGATAAATATATATATAAGAAAAGAATTATTTATGTGAGGTAGAATGTAAAGACCCATAATTTTATTATTAAATAAATACATTGATCGATGTTATTATCCAAAAAGAACACCCAAAAAATCTATTATAGATCATTATAAGGGAGCCATATATTATTTATTTATAAATAGTTGTAAATTAATTGGGATATATAAATATATAAGAACAAATAAATATTATCCTTCAACAAAAAAATAAATTATAAAAATACTGAAAAAGAATAATTTTGTTTTCGAAATACTTATTTTTAAAAATGTATATTTATTCAAGTTATATATATATATATGATTAGAACTAATTTTGGACGTATAAATTATAAAAAATATATCCCTAAGAAAGTGTTTTCATGTTATGTTTTTATTTAATTTAAAAGATAAATTTATAAATTTTATGATTTGAATATGCAATAATTAACATCAATTTTATATTTATCTTGTAAATATTATATAAAGAAGAGTTTGGGTAATTTTCTAAAATAAATGATGTTCTGTGAATAGTGTATAACATTGTATATAATAAAACATGTATTATATAGAAACACATTGATATAATATTAACCAAAAAAATAAGATTATTTTTTCACATGAATATATGTGTATTAGGAAACAATATATATTTCAAAATATCATTTTTTTTACAATCCAATATATTATCTTCTAAAACATAATGAATATATTCTAAAAATTGTCCCCATTACATTATCTATTTTTTTCATAAATTATATTTCATCAATTTGTTCAAATTGAATGGGGATTAAATTTAAAAAATGTTTTTATAATTTATCTAATAATTGATACTTTATTTTTATGCATAATTTTTATGCTACCACGTGATAAGAATAGTTACCCTAGTAAAATGAATATAATTCAATGAATAATTTTCCTCCAAATATTGAAATTTCTAAAATTAATGATCTAACAATATTCATAAAAATATATACCAAGTAATTGGACATATTTTAATTGGAAGTCAACATTTAAAAACTCTACAAGTAATTAATGATTACTATGAAATTTTTTAGATGGAAAAAAAATTTAACAACATTTTATGTATTTATTTAAAGGTTAATTTCATCATATATTTAAATTTATTTAGACTATAAAGAGTAAAAAATTTAGTTCAACACAATGAAAATTATTAAATGTTTTATACTTTTTTTATTTATAAAATAAATTAAATTACTAATTTTATTTAACATTAATAAATTATTAAATGACTAATCAAATGTGGCAGTAATTTCACTAAATTTAAAATATATTTATACCCAATAAAAAATATTTTATTAGTTTTAAAGTATTACCCACATGTATTACTAACCTTAAAAAACCTATCTATCCTATTTTTTCTTGAATTGAAATTCAGATTCTTTTTTTTATAAATATATTATATATAAAATTTCAACTTCTACACATATAAGAGTGAGTTATATTCCACCCACTCAATACTCCACTCATATTTTTCAATTTACTTAAAAACATTCAAAACATTCCTCTCCATGATTTAAATTTAATTCTTTAATTCCCCTAGACCCCATAAATTAGAAAATTCATCTCAAACATAAGACCTTCATCAAGAAATGTTTAATGACTTAACAGAGTTAAAACAACTTTTTAAAAATTTCATTCGTATTCATTTCAATATAAAACAATAAAAGGAATAATATAATAAAAACCTACAAATAATTTTTTCTGTGATGTTGTTGTTATAATACTGGTATATGAATTACTTATTTTCATTCATATACTATTAAAAACAAAAATCTACATTAATGTGGGTTTGTTGATTACCTCTTCTACGATATGATGCTTTCAGTTTATGGTCATCGTCTCTCATAGATAGCCATAATTATTATATTGGTAAATAAAAATTACTTATTAATATTTACACTATTCTAAAATTGTCACTTAATATCCATATCCTGCCCTATAAAATATTGAGTAATGAATACGCTATTCATGGGTTTTAAAAACTACCTTAACCATGACGATTCAATTGTTGTTTTTTATGTGTTTCATTATTTATCCAACTATATTTATATTGCGATAAAATCATAATGATATAAAAATAATTTATTTACTATTATGTTAAAATGATATTATATCTAAATAAACACTACTATAAAAATCCTCACCAATCAATTTAAAGATTGATCGTGTCTGTGTCGTTTTGACCACAAAATTGAAAGATGTTCATAATTTATTTCATTGATGATTATGATAACCCTATAAGTAGTATTTTTAATATAAATATGTAAATAATAAATCTATCATTGTAGGAAATTATAAAACAAATATAAAACCAATTATTATAAAAACAAACATAATAGGTTTAAAATCAATATAAACAGGTTCTTTATTAATATCATCATTTATGATAATGGATAAAGTGCTAAAAGAAGGGATTTTCGACTAACATAAATAGTTACAAGAAATAAATTTTACTGAATGTAATTAAATAATAATGTTGATATTTGTAATATTAATTAGTATGGAAACATATCATATGAAACAACTATAAAACATCAAAATCATAAACACCAAATGTAGGAAAATTGGAAAAAAAAATAACTAATATACATATAATAAATAATTAGAAATGAAAATTATAAATATTATTAGATATTAAAATGGATATAAAATATTATATTATGATATTTCATAATATTTTATACTATTTTTTTGCGTATTATTCTATAATATTAAACATGTAAATTTTACTTAGTGTAACTATTGAATCCCTTCAGAATTGATTATTCTATAAACCCTGATTCATTTTTTTGTGTAAATATTAAACAATTTTCATTTGGTTTCAGAATTTCATTTTATTTCATTATGTAAAATGTTTTTATCATGTCTATTATGTATTGGGTGTTGACACCAAAAGATTCAGATCATGTAAGTATTTTTTTCTCATCATCCCTTTATTAATAAATGTATATGTTTTTTGAACATATATATAATCTCAATTATGTATAAGCTACCCAAGATTTTAATTCCACATAATAAACTATTTAATCCATTGGGTTCATATAAACATATTATTTTCAATATTGTAATTACATTTGATTAAAAAATTACTATTTTTATAAGGGGTTTCCAAGACTCTATTTTCTATATTGAATATTAATAAATTATCATTGTCTATTTCAATTCATGAATGATCTATTATCAATTATGATGATTTTATGATATATAAAATGTTATTTTCAATGGAAATAAGGTTCTACATGAAATATTTCTTCCTCAAGGATTATAATGATTTGATAGAATTTATTTTTTATTAAGTGTAATTATAAAAATATTTAATGGATTTATATTCCATGTAAACACTTTTAATTCCCACCTATATTTAAACATCCTTAATTAAAATTAAATTTTTTATCTCATTTTAAAATTTTATTCACATAATTTAATTTTAGATTCAAATATTATATATAATTTTTAATGATTTTCCCCAAAATTTAGAAATGTTTTTCCATCCGTTCATAATAATTTTTTTATAATCAGATTTAAAAATTATATTCAGAAAAATAATGTATTTTTAAGTATTACATTATTAAATTTTAGTTTTAAAATTTTAAATTTCAAAATCATTTCAAATATTTTTAAAACAATTATGAATTTTCAAGAAACCATTTTATAATTTGTTTTTGAAGTAAAATTTTTCATAGTATGTTTATATATCATTTTTTCACTTTTTTGTCCTTTAATGGAATATTATTTAAGTATAATTTATATTAATGTTTCTAAAAATATTCTCTTTCACATCCAAAAAATTAATTTCAAATTTATTTTTACATCATAACTATAATTGGTTTCGTAAATTTTTTTATTTAAAATTATTTATACCATCTATGGTTTTTATTTTATGAAGAGATGTTTTCATCAGTATACATTGGTATATTTTGTATGATTCTTTGTTAAAAATGAGGTTTCTGATATCCTAATATATTACATGTTCTGGTTATCTTATATATTTTTTAAATTTTTAATGAAACATATTATATTTCCATGGGTTATTTTAGATGTGATTATAATTGATTTATATTGCGCACATATTTATCGATGATACTACGTGGAGTTCAATATCAATATCATATTCATTATATTAAAATCTTATCACATAATATATTTTTGTGTAGAGATAATATGTCATTTCTCATCGGTTTGGATAGAATGGGTCTTCTGACATTTTTAGGGATGGAAAAATGATTTTTTTACATAAGAATGGGAAAAGTTAATTTTTAACCCTGGTTTTACTATGATAATATTTATTCCACATCAGAAATTGTTCATAATGTTATTTGAATTTTTCATGATTCATTAATGTTCAATGAAATGACTTATTTACAATATTTTTTTTTAATTTTAAATTTCTTATGCACTTTTATATCATGGTCTCATATTGTATGACTGATGATATATATTTTAAGCCAGGTCACATTTTTTTTCTTCCCTAATGATCTTTTTTTTATCATATTTTCTCTTTAATTTTTTATTATGGTCATCTACGAAATGTTAAAAATATAAGATATGTATTAATTTTTATTTTATTTATTCATGTTGTAATATGTTTAACCCTTAAAGAGACTTTGGACTGATCCCTTAAATATTGTTATAAACCCTATGTCATGAATATGATTTCCTGGCATGTGGTGTTTAAAAAGGGTTATAGTGGAGCACATATATAGTGAAATGTACTCACACGTAGTAAATTAAAATGTTTATATTTCCAACATCCAATACAATGAATATTTTTTAGTTTTTTATGGGATAATTAGTTTGAGTTATATTGTTATATTTAAAATGTTATTGTATTATTTGTATCATATTTATCCTATTTCGTTATAATAATCATGATCTATTATTAATTTCAAAAAAATATGATTTTTTGGAAATTTTGAACTAATAGCTCCAATATCATGTAAATAAAAAATACGATATTAATAAAAAAAATAATTTTTTTAATTTGATATTAGAATCTATTTGACCACATCCATAGAGAAAATATTATACTATAATGATAAGTAACATATCTATTGTCATCCTGAAGCAGTTAATATTTTTCATGTCATCAATATTTTTACTCTTTCATAGTCGATATTTCATTTATTAGTTATGTTAATAGAAAATGAATCAACACCATGAGTGCACAACATGACAGAAATGATATAATAATTAAGCATTAATATGGAAGTATATCCATATTTTTTATCTCATTATATGGATACCAATTATTCCTAATGTTCATTCCATAAAAACTACTAATGTACCACATTTGGACTCCATAATATTTTATCTACAAAACACATTACTAGTTTATGTGTTCTAATTTAGTTCAAGAAACCTCTTAGATATTAATTTATATATATTTATTCATCAAATGTATGATTACTCACCATTGTATTTTTTAGAGATTTATTTTCCAAAAAATTAATATAATATAATGTGAGAACTTAATTTCATAATATAAGTATGTCCAATACATATTATATTAAAATTTCCAAAAACTCCAAGTAATTATCTTATAAAAAAATAATACTTTTTCCTTATGATTCAGAAATCCTTCATTTAATCATGAAATAATATAATTCATCTCTAGGAAGATTTTTATATTCCATACTAGGATATTTTCAACATATATAATATAATAATATCATTTAGATGTAAATAACCATATGATTAAATCATTTTATAATCATAAAAAAATTATCATTATGGAAATTATTTTTCTAATATATTTGATATATCTAATAATAAAAATGTTCTATAATGATAATAAATATCTAATACAACTTTTCATCACAATAGGTGAAAATGTTTTGTTATTTTCAATTCCAAAAATTTTATGGTAATAATTTTCCACCAGTTATAAATTGCATGTGGAAACTATACAATCCATTTCAATTTTCCTAAATAATAACCATTTTAACCCATTTGTTTTAATTACTTCTCGTAAATCCCCTAAATAAATAATAATGGTTAGTTTATGTGGATTTTATCTCGTATGTCATGCATTCTTACCATTTATTGGAATGAAAAATATTTAAATCATATCAGAACATACATGGTTCATCTTTTACGATCATTTATTCATTGTCAATTTCCTTGATTAATCCATATTGAATTTTTATAGACAAATTGAAATGATTTTAGAGGACAATATATATTTTGATTCGGTTCTCCCTCTAAATTTTTTTTGGGACTAGTACGTCAACAATATTAGGAACCCTTCTTATCTATTGTTCTTGAACATCCACACATTCGACACCCCCCACAAATCCTCAACATATATTCATTATCATCAATTATAACATTTCATAAAATGTAATAAATTATGTGCTATTATTAACAAACAAGTCTTATTTTCAAAATGATAAGTAACAAAGAAAAACATGTCTGATATAGGGTTATGTTTTTCATAAATCAATCATTTTATATCTTCATCACTACAATAATTCAATAAAAAATTAAATATAGGATATAGTAAAAGAACTACAGAAGAACATGTAATATTCTAGAACCAAAGTGATAAATTGGTTGTTGTTACCTGAATTCCAATTGTTACTTATGAAATAATGTTTAACATTATAATTATAATTCATATAACTAAACAATGATATATATTTATTTATATGATGGATTTTAATTCAAATAGAAATCTATTTATCTTAAATTTAGATGTAAATTTTATATTTACAAAGATTTTTACATCTATATAATTGGAATAAAACCCAATATTAATTAATATCATAGTATATATGTGGAACCAACTAGATATGTTAGGGAATATAAATTATATTATATAATCCTAATTACACAGATGGAACCATGGAGATCATTTGGGGCATGTTTCTTATGAGATAATCTCTTTAAGGTTTTATTTAAATCTAGAATGATATAATTGTTACGGGATGACATTAAATAGAATACCAATTTTTTTATATAGATTATTAACTTAAAAAATTGAAAATTAATGTGAATTTAACTTAATGTTTAATGTATCAATGAAACCTCATAGATTTATAATATTCTGATATTCCATAGTACTTAACCCCATGGGGTATACATAGGATTCAATTGGATGTTGATTTAATGTTGAATAAACTGCTAATATAAGGTTACATATAAATATATGGTTTCATCAAAGTAAAAATAATTCATTAAAATGGTTGAGGCATTGAATTATATAACAAACATATTAATGTTTACAATTTTATTAATTATATTTTTAATTTCAGTAAAAATATTGTCTTCCATTATAGCATTGTAGGTGATATTTTATTGAATTAAGGTTGTTTTGAGAATATTTATAGAAAAAAGGTTTAGTAGGATTGATACGATAAATTAATGAATATTGAAATTACAGTAGTTAAACAAATTATATTTCAATGTATGATTAATATAACACACCTCTTTTTATTGGACTTTTATCTATATAAAGTAGAAATAATTTTTTTCTTACTAGTTTTTTTCATAATATTGATCCTTTGAAATGAGTAATAATCAAATGTGAATGGATAAAAATTTCTTAAATTGTACCTTAATGTGGCGATCATAGTTTCAACCTCCCATTCATGATATTTTAAATATTTCCCTATGTTTTTCAATATAATTGGAATTCATGCATTTCCCAAAGGCCTTGGTGTCTACTTCATTGGATTTTTTGAACATACGTGATATACATTATGGATCATAAACCTATTTAGATTGATCATGGTATTAATTTTGATATTATATTTTTTATTATGGTTCTTCATTGACTGATTAATAACCCTCTAAGATAACAACACACTAGAAAATGCCTATTTATTTTTCAGAAGAGAGGTTTCATTGTAGATCTATTTTTCTCATGTAGGTATCTTGGTATAGAAATAAACCTACAGGTTGTATTTGAGTTCATTTGTTATGATGATCATTTTTAGTGATGTGAACATATTGCGATGTTCAAATTCATTTGGTTATAAAATAATTTGGAATGGTCGGCAGACTAGTATGCCATATGAAGATTATTTTTCTTCCTCTTTAGAGATTTTAGAATCGAGAGGCTTTCAACCGGAACTATAGTTGAATGCAACAATGAAAATATTGGATCAATGTTTTTAATGGGAAATGATATATTGGAATAAATAAGGCTAATTGGTCTGAAGATATTATCAAATTGTTTATTATGTTATTGAGTGATATTTGGGGTATTATTTGTTGATACATGTGGAAACCGTCAAATTAAAAAAATTGTTTCAAAAAATGGATGAGTTTTTTGGGAAATTTTTTAAGCCATAATCTATAACAAAAACTATTTTATTTCAAACAATGGTATAGTTATATGAGCATTAATGGATATATGACTGACCTCAATGTTTGTGATGATGATGTAAAATAATTTGTTGTTGTTACCCAAATATTCTATTTGGTTTTTATTTATGTTTGAAGTGATTATTGTTTAGATACTTGCTTGGATGAAGCATAATGTGTGCATCCAAATATGAATCTAATCTGGCGTAAATCATGTTGTTGAATTTCTCATTTTTCAAATTTTATCTTCATTAAATTATGTTGGCCATGTTAAATACATGTTTTTGGTGTTGGATGGAGCATACAAAATTGATATTTTGGTATTATTAGAAACAAATGAATGAGAATATTTTAATTTCAACAAATTAACATCGAATTATTTTATTTTGTTCTTTAATTTAGATGCAGTGAAAACGAAAAAATGACTATCTAAAATTGCTATAATGAATTGATAGAGCCATTGATTCTAGTAAGACATAATTTATTGTTAATGAGATGATTCTTGAGATAAAACTGTCTATAGTTTGGATTGATTCCAGATGCTAGATTTAGTCATGAGTTATGTGAGGGACTAAGGGAGTGTAAAACTAGTGATACATGTCAATACAATGTAGGGATTCATGATGATTAAATGACAGGTTGTGTACACAATATATAAAGACACCATTAGACATGTAATACATTGGAATATTATTAATGAATGGTCATAGGATTCCATGGGTGGTAAATGAATCATGTTTAGGAAATGAATATTTTTTTGATTATACACCTAAACTCTTTCAAAATATGTTAACCAATGGTTGTTTGGTTGTTCTTCTTACTTGGGGCTATATATGATTGTTTGAAACCATGTTTGTCACATCTTCATAGATATGATGGGGATGTATTAGCTATTATTTGTAATTATTGATAACATAATAGTGTATTCTAAGATTAGTTATGACCATGATCCTTATCACGACAACATATAAGGTATTTTACAAGAGCATCAGTTAAACATTGATTTAAGGAATGAAATTCGATAGCTTGACGAATTAAAAAATATACATTACGGAAGATGGAATCAAGGATAATGGTTGTTTATAGAGGAATGGGTTTTCATATATAAAACTGGGATTCCCATATATCATTTCCTAGTATAGACTCATTGGTGACAATCAACTCTCTAAATTAGTCAACACATAAGATACCTCTTTTTGGGCCAGCCCGTGATTTGAGACGTTGATATATGAGTATGTTACTAATGTATCACTTATGAACATCACTGTAGATACTACCTATCATGAAATCATTGGATTTTATGATGGATTCTATGGTTTTATAAGATTTAAAGTCAGAATCAATTGTTTTATCTTGGGTTAGATGACACAATAGTGATAGATTGAGAATACACCTTTGCTCATGCAGTGTTGTGAAAATTTTAATGAACAGTTCGGTATGATTCATCACCAGATTATAGTAATGGACTTTTATGAATTATCACAAAGTGGTTTAAAGTTGTTTGAGTGAATTTATCGTGATTTTATTGTAATCAACTTCTAATTTAAGCTAATCATTTTTTGAGAATAGTGAATCAAGATTGTTTATGTAGAGTTATCTCAAAAAAAGTTATGCGACCATTGTGAAACTACATTTTCCACACCGTGAGTTGACAATAGTTCCATGGAAGGGTTATTTTGGGCCTCTTAAGGAAATATAGAGTGACTAGTTCCATTTAGGTCTAATTGATATTATAAATTAGATAAAAATGAGTATTGGGTCTATGTCCTCATCTATAATAAAAAAATCATGTTTGTCAATTATTCCAATAACATCATTATAATGAGATGGGAATGCTTCAATAGGTAATTCCGGTCCAGCAAATGATTTTATGTTGATGTATTATTTTATTATTTGTGTTCTTGTATTCACTCCTCGGTGTTCCTTTGTGTTTTTGGAGAAAAAAAGTATTTTTGGACCCCACATAAGGTGGAATATTGATGGAACAAAGTTAATTGAAACATTGCACCATCATAGAAGAAACAATGAGTTATGGACAATAAAATATTCCAGGTCACATGGATTGCCGCATGGGAACATGCCCTCACCTAGGAAACCGTGTGTCCAATTTCCATGTGAATAGAGGATACCACTAAGCTGTCGCATGGTTTGAAATACTGGGTGGGATAACCATCTACCTTATATGTGTAATTAAAAATGGTGAATTACCATTCTAACCTCCCCTTATTTAAACCACAAAACCACTAATTGAATTCATTTAGGATTTTCATCCATAGTAATCTCATAATATTATACATTTCCATATTTAACATTAATTATTCTATGGATTTTGTGTGGTATATTTCAGAATCATCATGTAAATATATAGTTTCTTGATTTCATCATTAATCTAGGGTGATGCTTCTCTCTCTATTGGGATATAGTTTCTCCAGTGGATTATTATTTGGAAAATGGATTTAGATATTGTTCATTGGGTTTAATGTTGGTGATTATGGGTTTATTTTACCATTTTCGGGTCCTTATGTGGTGTGGTAGTGGTTTTACACTAGATTCTTGAAGATTCCAATATTGATGTAGGTAATTCTCGTCTCTATGATTTTCGGATAATATTGGAATGTATTCGTTGTTCTATGAATATGAAATATAGATAGTTTGAAAGGTTAAAATTGTTGTTTCAACCATATATTAAGTGAGTATTTGTTGAATTATGGTTTTATAAATAAAATTAGATATTCTTTATGTGTTCATCATTGTAGTTCTACATGAATGTATTCTATCAATTCTGTTATTGGTGCGAAGAGTGTTATCAAATGGTTTCAATAGAAATATGAATTTGAATGAGGTTTTCCTTTTAATAATAGTTTTTCCATGTTTATAAATTTTCATTGACATGTGTGTGTCAAATTTTTTATCTATGTGATGTGAGTAATGAAATTTAGCACAATGGTAATCCTTTATATATTGGTGGATAGGATAAGACTATAACATCAGTTGGGCCAGTGGGGTTGGGGACCAATTTCTATTAGAAGGATTTATAGTACAATAACATCTTAATAATATTGATGATAAGAAACTACTATATCTTTGTTGGAGTCCTCTATAGTAATTCATACATGAAGAAACATTGTATTATATAATCCATAACATGTTTCAAAAAGATGGAATTTTCATTGGGTCACATTATTGGTAGTAACTATATAAAATTTTTGTGATGTGGGTATCTATCATATGATGTGGTTTCTACCCTTGGTATACGATGGATACTGTTTTCATTTTTTTAAAAGCATTATTGTTTTGAAATTTTATTCTTTAAAGTAATTTACATAAAATTTTATATTAAATAAAATTTTTACTTTCATTATATAAATATTTCATATTAAATTTTCATCTAATGTTTTGGAACGGAATAATTATTTTTGGTGTTATCATATAATGATTTATCCCAAACTACACTATTGGTTGTATGCATACTATGTTATGGTTTCCATAATAAAATTAAATTTGTTATGGGGAGGTGGTGGTTGATCTTGTTTCCAGTGATTCAACCTTACATGTGTTGGTTGTGGTGGAATGAGGGTGTTTTCGGCTTATTTCATGGATGCATGGTTGTGTAGTTGGTACCTCTCAATGTTTGGTATTTTTTGTTTTTGGTTAAATGTTGGGAAATTTTTGAATAAATATTATTGTAACTCTCTTTATTATAGATATTTATCTTGGTTTGAGGTATTATTTTTTTAGAATTGTCAATGGTTATTTTACATGGGTGTAATAATTCGCAAATGTGTATAGTTGATACATAGGTAGTAGTTTTTATCCAATGGGGATCATGAACTCCAATTGGTCCATGTGATTGGTCAGGTCGGCTTCCAAGTTGGATGAAATATGGGTTTGGTTCTTGAAATAATTGTATTACCCAGATATTATTATTAGGTATGGATCTTGTTTTCTAGTTTTTTTGATGAAAATTGTAGAAAAACTGATTTTCTATGTATAGGTCATGTACCTATATGTACAAAACATGTACTAAGCTTGCCATGTACAACTGAATTTCTACCATGTAATGGCCAAATACATGGCTGTGTGATCACCTAAAAGACTTCCATAAGATGGGATCTTGGTGAGGCTAATACATGTTTTGTAGTGTCAATGAACACACCATGTAGTTTTCTTTTTTATTATATATATTGTAAGTGGGGTAGCATCTCAAATCCCAAACCATGTTCTTTTCTCTATGTTTCGTACAGGAGCTCTCTAAAATGACTGGTGAAGTCCAAACCCCCGATTCTCATTCTGAGTTCCAATTGAAACATTTCCAGGTGCATTGGAATCCCACATGTGTGTTTTAAATCCCACATGATCCCTTCTTTCAGAATAATCTTCTATTAGGAGTCAATAAATGTTTGGAGTTTTATACGTTTTTGTAGAACTATGCTGATCTAAGCCAATTCACAGGTCGACGTTCAAGTATATATGTCGTAAATTATTTCTTTAGGTGGTTTATTCCATTCATTGTTTGTCTTTGGATTATCTATGAAAATGGTTCTACACGCCAAATTTTCGGTATTGCTTGAATTTTTATTTAACCTTGTTATTACCTCTTTAGTTTGATTGATTTATAATGGGGTTTTTATTATGTGTATGATTATATTCCTTGACTAAGGGACACCCCATGAGTGAATTTACCTTGTTTTAAAGTTTATGGTCATTTGGTCTAGGTTTCCATTGAGGCATACTTTGTTTTTATTTCCTTGTTTTATTTGAATGATGTTTGATTATATGAAATGCATGTGATATGATTTTCAGAATTCTTAGAAATTTAATTGTTATATATTATAAGAGATACATTGAAATGATATGGATGCAATTTTTTTCCAATGCTCCATGAGATCCCTGGATCAAGAAGACTAAGGGGACTTCTAGAATATAAACATAGTATTGTGAGATACTTGATGTAGATGATTGACCGTAGTGGATAAGGTTGTGAGAGATTTCTTATTGAAACGTAATTTTTATGAATTGATAATATTTTAGACCAACAGTTTTATACAGTGAGAGCTATCCCATAGGGTCATTATTTAATGAATTGATACTATGATGGGAACAAATGTTTTGAACTATGAGAACATTCCAAAGAATGTAATTTTTGAATAATTAAATGATTGTGATGATTATACCAATCCAAATAATAGTCTTGGATTCAGTATTACTTTATTTTTTAGATGGGCTTCTAGGATATTTATTTTGTTACTTTACACGAGGGATACAGAGCATTGGCTAGATCCCAGGGGAACATTATTGGACAAATGGATAATAAATGTTAACTTAATGTAATTGAAAACTCAAGTATTGTTAACATTTGAGTACTACCTAGTTTATTTCTTCATTTTTTTCATATTACCTTATATATATATATATTCATTGACTAATAGGCACAGATTATTTGGTGGTGGCCTATTGGGATTCTCCAGACACCATATTTTGGTGATTCTTTTGGACCCAAGAATATTATAATATTGTAGGTATAGATAATTGAAATATCCCTTCTTCTTTAGGTACATGTTTTCTATTGGGGCTGAAGATCATTCGACGAAGATGAGGCTTGCGATTCCATTGGGGTTTAATTTATATTTCCTTATATTGGATTGTATTATATTTTTATAGCATTGTGATATTTTTTTCTACATCCCCAAACACATATGAAAAGAATCTATTATATATATATATATATATGCTCAAGTAGTTGTTTTACTATTATTCTTATGTTGTTTACTTCTTTTGTATTGTATTAATGCTTCTGCAATTTTTTGTAATTAATTACACTGTGTATACTTTTATAATGATGGAATAATTTTCTCATTATTAGAACTTTGGCCCAGATTCTAGTTGGAATCATTTGGCCCTTGGGTAAATCTGCTTTAGGTCATATGACAAACCAGGTACACGGAACCCTTAGATGGAACCACAATCTGGGAGATCATAATGTGGTATCATTGAAGGTTTTCATTTGTTTGTCATATGATTTGGACCTGATATATTAGTATAAGAATAGATAGGTAGTTGGTAATTTGCTATTCTTTAGAGTAGATAAACCATGTATAAGTAAGATCCATGTTTCCTTGAATATTGCAATTTTTTTCCTTTTATTTTCAATTTTTAATGTTAATTTGATGTCACTATTGGGAGATACTCATGTAATTTACTATTATCATTACTATTATTTGAGGTTTTATTCTATTTCAACCAGAATATATGAGGGTATTACATCTCATGAATCATATTGGCACCTTTGAGAGATCACGTGTCATTCATTTGTGTCATGCTATGTAGGGTGCATTACTGATTCCATGTATTTTGGGATATATGTTGTGTTAGATATGTATAGAATTGTGATAGTTTATGAGGTGAGATACTTATTATTTTTAGTGGATATTGGTATAAACAAGGTTATATTTATATGGACACCAAGCATTGGTC
This sequence comes from Viscum album, assembly GCA_963277665.1. Taxonomy (NCBI): domain Eukaryota; kingdom Viridiplantae; phylum Streptophyta; class Magnoliopsida; order Santalales; family Viscaceae; genus Viscum; species Viscum album. The sequence continues at coordinate 1,839,161,588 of OY728132.1, read as the reverse complement.
CCTATGTTGTCGTGGGCCCTCTTGGATTGGAATTTGGTGGATCATGTTTGAAATATAACAGAATTATGTTAAGATATGATGTTAATATGGATTAAAAACAATGATTTGTGGTGTGTATGATCTCTCAATGATCATATAATGGCATTACATAGACAAATGATACGATCTTTGCTGTTTCAAGGAAGATTAATAGGCTTACTCTCCAGAAATCCAAAAAAACACAGTGTGTGATTTTATAAACACACGCCTTTTGTTCTTCTATTATGGAAAAAATGACTTTTTTAATGTACACTTTATGTTGTTTTTTTCCATGTCACTGACTCTGTGACCAGAGACATGGGGTTGGTAAACTTTTGGTAGAAAACATTGTGTACTAGGTGTACCCGATGTGCTATAATCGACAGTGTATCCAGTCGTGTGACTAACGACATGGGTGGATTGAACTTTTGTTGCACATGCCTTGTATACAGTTTTCACATTGTGTAGTGCTACACTAGAAGAACCTCTATAGTTATAGCCATATTGAAGTACCAGGGCAGGATAGAATATTTATGTACCTGTTGTGTATCCGGGGGAACACGCCATGTGCATGAAAAGTTACATTACCCTGTTAGAAGAGGTACACACCCATGTTGATGTTTAAGGGGACATCACATATGGACACTTTTTATGTTTTTTATAGTTTGATAGATGTATTTACCTATGAATTCTCATGTTTACCTTCAATGAGAGAGGTTGATTTCACTATTGAGCATGTGTCATGAGCAGCACCAGTGTCCAATACTCAATATATGATGGCCACATAAAATTCATGGATCTCAAGAAGTAGTTAGAGGAGTTGCAGAAAAAGGTATTCGTCCATCCCAGAACATATCATTGGCTTTGACATTCCTTTTAATGGAGAAGACAGATGGTACCTCTAACATTATTGTAGATTATCGGAAGCTAAAATAGTTGATGGTCATGAATAAATATCCTTTTTCAAAGATTGATGATCTTTTTGGCCATCTAAGAGGATCCTAGGTGTTCTCAAATATCTATATGAGTTTTGGATATCATCATTTTGCGTTAGATCATCCGATATACCTCTTACAGCCTTTCAGAGATGGTGTGGTATAAACAAGCTTTTGGCTATGCCATTTGGTCTCCCGAACAAGCTATCCATTTTCATCGAACTGATTTAATAGGTGTTATATCCTTACATGGATTATTCTGTGGTAGTCATCGTGGACAGTGTCTTGGTTTACTATCACACTTGACATTACCATGCCATATATCTTGATGTCACATTGAGCACACTGAGAGAGCATTAGTTAAATTCTAACCATACAAATTGAACCTTTTGGATGGACTAGATTCATTTCATGGGTAATTTCATATAAGGGACATGAGTACTACATGTCCTAGAGAAGGAGAGAGCGGTAGTTTCTAGGTATTTTCCGAAGAACACCATTGAGGTACAGTTATTTCTGGGGTGGCATGTTACTACAGATTCAATATTTCAGAAATTTAATGCTTATAATATTCACTAATGAGAATGAATAGGAAGGGTGGATGTACATGTGGGCAGATTCATGTGATTCAGCCTTTATGGAACTAAAAGAGGGATTGACTTCAGCCCCAATAATAATCTTACTATAACTAGTTAGGTGTTAAACAGTTTACTATGAGGCATCAGGTATCATGTTGGGAGAAGTTATTATGTAGGGGGAAGGAGTCATTGTGTATGTATATTGGTAGTTAAGGACACATGAGATGATATAACCAACACATGATCTTGAGTTACCCATAGTTTTTCAGTCCTTGTGCTATTAGAGACATTATCATTTGGGATATAATTTTTTGTTATACACTCCCCACAAAAAGCTCAAGTATATCATTACTAACTTTGATCTGAATTTGGGAGAGAGACTGTGAGATGTGTTCCTTCAATCTTTGGATTTGATATTTTCTACACAAATGGGAAAGGCAACATAGTGGTAAATACATTGAGTATGAGGACCCATATATAAGGTGTTCAGGATGCCAGCAGTGAGTGGTGGATTATGGATCTATTCTCTGGGATGCAATTAGAGGTGCACAAAAAATTGGGGGAGGAAATTCCTTATTCTATTTATATTACTTCTACACTACTAGATTGAGTGAGAATGAAGAAGCTATGAGATTCCAATGTCCTAGTCCTATGATGATTTGTTTTTTGGGTGGATCCTACTCATGGGTGGGCCATGGGCAAGGATGAGGTTTTTCATTTTTCATGAGTGTGTATGGGTATCAGTAGACATACAAAAGTATCTCTTGCAATATTTTCATGCCCCAGTATGGGTTCCTCATCCAGGTGTCACCAATATGTATCGAGATTTATGTCATTGGTATTAGAAGCCAACCATTAATAGATATGTATATGGTTTTGTTTTGAGATGTTCTACCTATTAGCAGGTGATGGGGGTGCATTAGCGACTCATTGGGCCATTATAGAAGATACCAAATCATGAGTGGCAGTGGAATGATGTCACAATGGATTTCGTGATAGGTTTACAATGTTCGCCTCGTGAAAATTATGTTCTATGGATTATTTTGATAGAATTATAATGTTTTAACATTTCCTTATGATTGAGAAAAACAATAGTGTTTATTTCCTTGATAATTTGTACATCCAATAGATAGTTTGTTTTCAATAGGTTCCACACTCTATCATTTCATATGCGGATGCTAAATTTACTTCTCGTGTTTTGTAGGGACTACAATGGGAATTGATTACATAGGTTCTAAGTAGTATAACATAACATCCCCAGACATATACCTAGTCTGATTGCACATTACAGGTTTTGGAGTACATGCTTCATGCATGTGTACTGGATTTTGGGGGCTCTTGGGAGAGAAAGATACCCTTGGTGGAGTTTTCCTGCAATAATAGTTTTCAGGAAATTATTTATTTAGAAATTTATGAGGAATTTTATGGTAGGACATGATGATCAACCATATGTTTGCTGGAGATAGGATATGTATAAATTTCATAACCTCGTCTTGTCCATTAGACCACATAACATGTTGAGTTGATTCAGAAAACACTGTCTACTGTACAGTCTCCCCAATAGTCTTATATTGATCAACATAGAAAACCTCTAGAGTTATAGGTAATAAATAATGATATCATACATGTAACACTACGGTTGGGACACAGAATGATTATGATATAGGGGAATCTTTCACTGAGATAAATCAGATCGTTTGATGTTTTCATGAAGCTAGGCCAGTAGTCGATTGGTTACAGTTACCTCAGAGGTACCAAACTATGGAATAAGTCTTTCACGTATCTCTGATTTGACGTTACTTTTCATAAATGTGTCATGTTTTTCAACTGAAGGAGCTTGAGTTTTAGTGGGATACATTATTTAAGGAGCAACCTATATAGATTATGGATCACAACAAAAAGGTTCTTTGTGGAAGGTATGTTCATCTAGTACGGGTGACATGGTATCATGGGTGAGAGAAGGAAAGACATTGGAGAGGGGAACATATGTGTGATCACACTGGACAAAGTTGTTCATAGATATCTCTTCCCAACGATTAGAAGGGAAATTTAGGGAAAAATTTTTAAGCGGATAATTTTGTAAAAACATGGATAATCATTTCAGGAATCCATATTTTTTTCGGGTTGTTCTGATGAAAAAAGATGTTAATGGGATTTTATAAATACAAATCTTGTACTTTTATGTTCTCGTCCCATTATTGGAATGTGGTGTATAGCCGCATTTTAACCTTGTAATTGCAGAATACATGTCTGTGTGGCGACAAGGTAGACCCACTTATGTCGGGGGTCGGTTGAGGCTACTACACAGCATATAGTTTTAATGAACACATAGAGTAGTTTTATTTTAATATGATATATCATAGGGGCGTCATATCTCATATCCAAAACCATTTTCTTCTCTCCATGTTTCGTACAAGGGAACTTTGGAATGTCGGATGATGTCTGACCCACTTTTTTCCATACGAGCTCTGATCGAGACACCATCAGGTACATTATAACCCCTCCGGTCAGTTCTCAAACCCTCTTGTGCCCATTTTCATGATTCATCATCTGTTTTGAGTTATTCAAGGTTGTGAGTTATTCACCTCTTTATAGATCTACAATGATCTATATCAATTAAATTGTATACGTTCATGTATATCAATTGTACATCATCGAGGTATGTGGTTTGTACCTTTAATTTTATCTACTTATTTATATAAGCTAAAATTGTTGCATGGAAACATTTTAGGTATTGCATGATTTATAATTTAACCTTGTTATTACATAATATGGTTAGGTTGATTGATAAAGTATTATTCCTTATGTGTATGGATAGACACATTGTATAAGGGACACACAATGGGTGAATGACATTTTTTTATTGTATATGGTTCTTTGATCAATGTTTTCTTTGAGGAGTACCTTGTTTTCCATACCTTGTTTCAATAAGATGAAATTTTAATATATGAAATGCATGTTATATGCTTTGATAATGTTTATCCTTGTATAATTTAAAAATTAGAAGAGCTTCATTGATATGATATGCACACTTTTGATTCAAATGGACCATGAGAGCCTCTTACCCAGAAGACTGTGGGGACTTCCAAATTACATACACAGAATCGTGAGAGACTTATTTTATATGACACAGTAGTAGGGATTAGACTATGATATATTTTCCAGAGGGGTGTTATTTATAGAAATGATGTTACGTAGGACCGAAGGGGTTAGACCCATAGAGATTTCCCAGAGGGTCATTCTTTAATGAATTGATGCTATTCTTGGACTAGAAGGGCTAGACTGTGAGAACATTACCATATTGTTGATTTTGACATATTTAATGATTGGGATGAGTTTGAAATTCCAAATTACTTGCTTGGATTTGGTATAACATGATTGTTTAGATGTTCCTCTGAGACACCTGTTTTGTTATATTACATGGGCGATACAGAGCATAGGCTAGATTATAGGGTTACATGATTCAATGTATGAATAATAAATTTTAAAGGAATGTAATTAAAAATGGTAGGATTGTAAAATTTTAAGGACATCATTGTTTATTGCTTCATTTTTTGAAAATTACCATTAATATAAATTCACTGACAAATAGGCACAAATGTTTTCGTGGTTTCCTTTTTGGATTCATCTCACTCCCTGTTTGGGTCATACTTTTGGTCCCATGAATATTATACAATTGCTGGTATATATAATGGAAAGTGTTTTTAATCATTGGGTACTTGATTTTTGTTGGAGTTGAAGAGCATGGGACTAAGATGAGGCATGTGATTCTATTGGACATTACATGTGATTTTATTGTATTGGATGGAATTGTATTTTCTTTTGGTGACATGTTTTGGCTGCTTTCTTAATCACATATGACATGCATAATTTACATATATAATCACAGGTTATTTTATTACTATAAACATTCTTCTATTTTCTTTTTTTGTATGGTATTATAACATTCACTATAGATTTATTATTAATTCTGATGTTTATACTATTCCTATGAGGGCATTGTTTCTCCATTATGAAAATGTGTCCCTCCCTATTAGTCGGTAGCCTCTCGAGTTTGGGGAAATGTGTTTGAGTCCATGTTACAAACAAGGTATGTGGAACCCTTGGGTGGAACCTGAATCATAGACATTACAAAAATCATAGAAAATAATGATTAATTCATTTTATTTTCTTTATATTATCTTGGAGAGTCTCGATAGACCAAATCTAGGATTTTAGGTGTCGGAGGATTAGGTTGTGAGTGGGGTTGATGGACAACACACCTGTTAATGGATGTTGATTATCCTTTGGATGTTAGAAATTTGGTTCGAATTATCCTTCTGGTGAGATGTACAAAGTGTAGTTTATACATGGAAACTAAGGGAGAAAAAAGTGCTTTGGGTTGTTACTGTATAGGATATAGTCTATTCTTTATATATGGTAGGGTATATTTTTTTCATAGAATTTTCATTATTATGTATTTATGGATATTATTTGTGTTTATTTATTTTTTAGAGAGATGCATCCATTGATACATCATATGAAACCATAATAAGAGGTTGTACAGAGTTCTCCCTCACCATTAGATCATAGACGAGTGGAATCCATTGTTCGACCGATCTATGCATTGTGTCCGGGAGTGCATTTGGTCAATATCATGTTGGGGAATCGGAAACGGGTCCAGGAAAGGAAAAATATTAGAAGTTCCTCAATAAAAAGCATCCTACAATATATGGTATAATAGACCCCCATTAAACAAAGAAGTGACTTGAGTAAATAGAGAGATTATTTGATTTTATTGATACTCTTGAGTTAGTAAAGGTGATGTTTGTTTTTTTATTATAAGAAGTCCCCAATAAGGGGTGGCGGGAAGTAGTAGTTTTAGGTGGGAAGAATGAGAAAATGTATTAGAAATATTTCAATGACATCTTTATTGAGAAATACATCCATAATACCAATGATTTATCAGACACCCTTAGGTTTCATGATCTCATATAAAGGGATCAGAATTTGATAGAATACACTAACCACATTAAAAGGATGTATTGGTTCTCAATTGAGGTTGTTTGAAATGGGAAGGTGAAGGATAAAATGTTTGAGATGTGGCTCCAACTAGATATCTGATCCTTATTAATTATATTTAATATCAAAACATATTATAAGGTGGTTGGTCATGTTTTTATGGTAGAAATAGATAATTTTGTAAATTATGGTTTCTCTAGTCCAATGTTAGTGATGGTCCGAGGTAGTGGAAGTTCATCTGAGAGGAAGAGGATGTAAGATGATTAGGAGAAGAAGGTAGGTGGTAGATCATTCAAAAATCCCATAATGTCATTTCCCATTATTTCTAATGATGTTTGGGTCGTATATAATCCATGTGTATAGTGGGGAACATGTGGATTGAGTGATCATCCCTATATAGACTATTCCATATTTTTGGTAAAAATGGGGAAGTGGTTGTAATTTTTATGATTTAGGAATCCATATTACAGTGGTGCGCTATAGACAGATTTTAGAGGGATGTCAAACCAGTAAGTACCATCAAATATAATTATTACTCTGTTTAGAGGTAGTGGTGGGAGGGATGAATATTGTTGTGAATAGAGTGAAATAAGGGTTTATCCACATTCCTTTGGTCATTCAATGTACTAAGTAGAGATGATGCATTCTAATGTTATGGATCAAGAGCCAGTGGAAATATATGATGCAACCAACATAATTTGAGGTAATGTTATTATTGTTTCATCTATAGAATATCTTATATTTGATAATGGTTCCTCTATTAAAATAACATGTTCCTATATAATGTGGTTTTTATGTTTTTCATCTAAACAGATGATGTTTGTGATGGATTTGGTGAGCTGATTGGTAATTAAGGATTGTTGGTATTCATGTTTCATTATTCGACTCTCACTATGTCGGGGGTCAAGATAAGATGTGATTTCATTATTTTGTAGAAGTACCTAGTAACATGATCCATTGTATGTATTGGAAAATTTATTTTCATGTACACATATATTTTTATCATAAATAAGTGATATTTGTGAAACCTGGGTTAAGTACCCTAGTTTTTCGTGGTGAGTTGGATCCTCACTCAGGATGTACTATACCCCCACTTTGGGATTGGGTAAATATCATTTATCATATCTTATTTCTCTTGATAATGGATGATGATATAACTCATAAGGGTTCATTTCATCATGTGGGGGATTTTTTTAGATGTATTTCCAAACAAAATTTTTGGTTTTCCTCCAGAGAGGGATGTGAAATTAACCATCACATAGGAATTGAAAACCTTATTGATATCTTTTTCCTCATATCATATGGCCCCTACTTTGTTGATGGAACATAGTATATAATTGAAATATTTATAATTAAAAGTATTTTTTCACCCATGAAACTCATAGTTGGCAACACCAATCAAGTTTAAAAACAAGTTCGATTGTTCAATTGAGTTGTTCATTAATTATCATAAGTTGAATAAGAGGAAAATTAATAACAATTATCCCTTTACACTTATTGATTTCCTTTTGTATCATCATAAGGGAAAATTTTGTTATTTATGATGTACATATGCTATGGGTATCACCATGTCAGAGTTAGGAAGGTTAATGTTCCAAAAATAGATTTTTGATGATGGTACATACATTTTGAATATCATATAATTCCTTTGATGTTAGAAAATACTATAGATGGATATATGAAACTTATGAATTTGATATTATACAAGTCTATCATCTCATTTATCAAGAAATTTTTTAACACCATACTTTTTTAATCATGAAAAATGGAGGATCATGAGGGAAAATTGGATGATTATGTTGGGTAATCTTTAAGGTTATTTCTCTATGTGATGTATTCCATGTCCAAATTATAGATCAAGGATGGGTATTTTATGGGTCATGTGATATTGAAATGAGGGGTATATTAGAACACAAAAATATTAATATAGTGTTGTAATGGGAAAATGATGTTTTTTGAGATCATCACCTTCTTCGGCCAAACAATGTATTATAAGAGTGTTTTGGGGATTTCTATAAGGATACGTTTCCCTTGAAATTTATTACCTAGACAATGGTATGATTTTAATGGAGATCATAATGTTTGGAATATTTTGAGGAGTTTAAGAGGTAGTTTAGCACATACCCTATTCTGATTGTGATAAAAAAATTTGAAGGAATTTGTGATCAAATTTAGTGCATCATTTATGGGTCTTTGGTGCATTCTACTGAAGGGTGAGTATAGAAACCCAAAGCTTAAAAAACATGGACATTACATTACTCTTGAGAAATACTTAATACATAACAAAAACAGACACACATGAACCATAATAGTTTAGTGTCATTGGAAACTCAAAATATAATCTTCTAATCGTGGTAAAAGACCATCATCATCTCACATAAATATCTTCCCATTTTGTTTTCTTACATAAACCCTTTCTTTAAATCCTATGGAAAGGAAAAAATATAATGGGTGTGATCAAATTTCTAGTAAGTGTATGCATGGAGAAAATAGAACAAATCATATATATTTGAACTTAAAAAAACATGAACATAATGTTTAACATCAAAATCTTGAGAAATAACATAAAAAATGGCTGTATGTAAGGAATAGATCATAAGGAAACATTAATAATGATAAAATATAATGGATATAAAACATTTAATTGTTGAAACCATTAATCACGTGTTATGATTTCCATCGTAGACAAGGCATTTCTTCCAAGACCATCTTAGTGGACACAGTCCCTTTCTTAATCGTGTTCACTCCTCATTCCAGTCCTGTATCACTGAACCAGATTAACTTTCTGTTCCATCCATGTATATCTCATGAGATATAAATATTTACCCAATGTATTGTAGGGAGATATATTTGCCACCAATCTCATAATGAAATCATTCTTACATGTGACACAATATAATCATAAATCATTCCTCATAACACAAAGAATAAAATGGGTTTCATAACCATCATCCCATCATAACATAATCCATATAGAATAAATGGATATCATTTCATCATAAGAAAAATGAATCCATGTAAATCATAGAGACATTATACCTGAAACAAAATCATATTAAATAATGTCACCTTAGATGGAAAATAGTTTGATAAAACACTTGAAATGAATTCATGAGGAAAATATCATTTCTTCTTCAAAATATTTTTCTTTTCTCCAAATTCCATTCAATTTTTGAAAGAAAAGTATTTGTTTGACAATAATCATGAAGTCCGGTTGAGGAATCTTCCTGAAAATTAGGCGTTATAAAACTGTAAAAATCCATTCATGCTGTTTAAGTTAAAAAACATTATTCTCGTACTTTTTCTGGAAAAGTCAAAAAGTACCTCATTTGTTAAACAAAAGAAATATTCCCTACGTACCATGTGGTAAAAGTCCAAAAAGGGTAAAAATTACATTGAACATACATGGAAGAATAGTAAACAATTTTTGAAAACAATTTTATAAAACATGGACATGGATGATAAACATAACCGTAATAAATACTTACGAATAAACAATCTCAAATAATAATGAGATTGGAATAATTATCCCTTACCTTATGTATGGTATGCTTCGTATGTATCCAAACCTCTTGTATAATGATTTAAATAATTTCATTGACTTATTACAGAATCATATATATAGTTATGATATCATATGTTGTTCACTTATGACTTTATATTACCTGTTCTGTTGTAAATTCCATGTTAAAATAGTGTTTTGGTTAAATCGTTTCATTTATCGTACATGTTTCGACTTATTGTTCTAAATGATATCCCAATTTACTTAATTGCAGAATTTAAAACAAGATTTATATATAATATATATTAATCATATAAATATATATGATATATCGATAAACGGTATGAAATACACCGTTCATGGAGATGGTAGGTCGTACATACACATGAACGATGTTTTCCTTTCCTTATAGACTTGAATGGATGTAAGTATATGACATGTATATATTTATATCCATTAGCATTATTATGTAATATATACCATTATTATTCATTAAATACACTTTATAATCATTCTTGATTGGTTAACATGGAGAATGAATCTTATCACGTCGTGGAGACGGTAATCCGTACGTACGCACGAGCGATGATATCATTACCATAATTATTTAAGGGAATTAGAGTGGATGATATAATATCTCAGAATCAGTATGATGTTATAATAACCATATATAGTTATTTTTTACACCATTATACACATCAATGTAAGGTGGTGGTGGAAAAATAGATTACACCATGGCGTGGAGACGGTATTCCGTACATACGAACACACAATGATTTCATTTTTTGTAGGATGGATAGAAGGTGAAATGGGGTTGTTTAATATTTATAATAACATATTAGTATATTATTAGTAATTATGTTATTAATTTATAATGAATAAACTAATGAAGAAGATGTTGAAGAATAATGAAACTTGAAATAATCGGTTGAAGAGATTACCTCTTCTTCAATGAACCTCTTTTAAGCTTCATCTTAAGGCACTAGAGATGGTATTTTGAGAAGACCAGAACCAATATAATTTTTCTTGGGAAGTGGTGAAGAGAAATAATCAGGGTTTTTCCAATCATTAAGGCTTAATGTGTTGTGAAGTGGAGAGGGAGTAGGTTTTCTTTTATAATGGTGGAGAGGGGCACCTTTGGAAACATAAGAAATATTAATTTAAAATAAATTCAAACCCCACATAAAAACCGAAAAAATGACTTAAATATGAATATGAGATGAGATAAGGTTTTAATCTCATAAGAAAATAAAATTTAGACATGTTGGGAATTTATTTTAAACCTTATCATTTTCATTTATCCTTATTTGATTTATTTAATCATATTTGTGGTAATAATATTCTAAATATTAAAAAGTTATAAATAATTAATTATGTGTTGTGAATTATCCATAATTGGGTACTTATTGAAATTTTATACCATTTAAATTTCAATTTATAATTTTTAAATATTTATGAGATTTTTAATCAATTTAATAATATGTTATTTTTATAAAATTACAATAGTGTTAATTTTGACACTATTCATTTATTTGAATTTAAATAAAATCCACATAGGGGATATAATCGATCCAAATGTTTAATATATTTCTAAAATGTAATATTAATATAGAATATTTGTGGAGAACATTAATTAGTTCATATAATGTTTATGTTAATATTTATAAAACCATTTATTTGATATTTTCTTTAATAAAAAAATTACTGCATCATTTTTGTATAATCATTTAGTATACTAATTATTAGCGTAAAAATTAAAAATAAAATATTACGATGAATATAAAAGTCATACCATTCATAATAATATTTTTACATGAATTTATAATAAAAAATCACAAAATTAAAATTTTTATATTTATTAAATTATGAAGGTGACATCTTTGACATCATTTAAAATAAAATAATGTAAATGTCCAAATCGGTTTTATAAGGGTACAAATGGTCTAAATACTGATACTTGGATGATTAGGGTATAGATATACTCGAAAAATAATGTTTGTTCATGTTTATGGTCCTTTTGATAGGTATTAATATTAAAAAAAACTATATTATTGATTTTTCACTAAATAAATAATTTCTACATCATTAATGTATAAGATTTTAAGGTAATAATTTATTTATTAAAAATTAAAAATAAATTGACATAAAGAAAGAAAAACATTTTATATTTAAACTGAGTATTTATAATCGAATTTATATATTGTATAACTATATATTAAAAATAATCTATTTATTAATGTTTGAGTGAGACATTTCACATTCCTTTAAATAAAAAAAATAAAAGGTCTAAATACAATACAAGTGGGATCCATTAGATTCCATTTAGACCCAAGTATGATTTAGATTAAGATATAAGCATCCAATTATATTAGGAAAAGTGTTACGATAATTTTATAATATTATATTTACCCTCAATTACCTCGATTTTCTTTTAACAAGGGTAAATACAATTTACCGTAGTTACTATTTATAATGAATAAAAATAAAAAGTATCTTATTAACATAATTTGGACCTACTGATTCCAAATATGGGATCCAGTTTTCCAAATTCAAATCACAGAATTTTAAGAAATTAATTCAAAATTAATCTTATTGTTAAGAAAACGAGTTTTAAAAGATAAAACACTGGAAAAGATTGAAATTAGTATACCTTTGACTTCAATTTAAAATAAATGCTAATGACATACATTATATTAAATGGTAAAAATATGTTCAATTTATACTTTAAAACCCTTAAATATTATAATTTAACCATATAAAATATTACGATGAAAAAGGTTGTTTTTAATTAAAATATACTGTGTTTTTACTATTCATTATAATATGAAAGTTATCAGAATAATATGAAAAAATTATCCAAAGTAAATTTTTATATCATTATTTTCAATAAGAATTTTATTTTGTCAAATTAAACTTATAAACATGTTATAAACTAGATTTAATGTTGGTGCGCCATCAAAAGGTGGCAAAACCGCATTTTTTAATAAATACTTATTTTACTCGAAAAAATTTATTTTGTTCTCACACGATATTCTAGAAAACGTGTAAGACGAATAATAAAGTTATAAAATTAAAAATTTATTTAATACTATTCATAATGGCTAGTTCGAAATAATATTATAACAGTATATCGTTTTTTAGTGAAACCGAGAATTGCGTACTATACATGCTATCAAGGAAGGTCGTGATTGCATGCAATGCATGCCAAGTCAAGGATGCATGTAGTGAAAGATCCCATTGTTGTTGCGTATAAAATAATCAAAACATATTTTATTTAAAAATTAAAAAAATAAGTACTTAATGCTACATAGAATAATTTCGACAAAAGGAACTTGAAATTGTGTGTAATACGAGCCAAGAATAGTGTTTCATATATTTCATGATAATATAGTGTTGCATATAGAACAAGTTAATTTTTGTGTAGAGTATAACACAAGACATCAATGTTATTAAAAAAGAGTAATTCTCATAAAATATCGGGTTGTTACATTCTACACCCTTAAAATTAATTTCTCCCTCAATGTTCGTCGTGGTTATAAATGGTTTACTACTTGAAAGATTCTTTCATAGAAACCCAAATCATAAAAATAAATAATAAAACATAATTTTAAAAAGTGAAGTATGAAACATAATAGTTACCCAAATTAACTCATCACTGGGTTTCCACAAAGAAGAACATAGTTAAAAATATGGATTTGGAAGAAAAATCTAACCATCAAGTTCTGATGAAGAGTGGAAGAGAACATGGCTATGAAAAATAAAACAATCACAAATCCATAAATTTTTTATGATCTAAGGTACCATCTGATTCATCAGATATAATAGCATTAGTGAAACATTTTTGGTTTTCAATATCACTTCCCCAAAGTTGAGAATTTTGAATTAGAAGAAATACTTACTTGCTTTTTGAACAATCTCGCTATTATTTGTTCCTTGAACAGTTTCCACATCATCACTTAATGAAATGTTGTTGAATTTATCTTCCGTGGTGTGTTATCAGATCGGGAAATAGAATGATAGGTCATTCCATTAGTCTCAAACATAATGATAACAATAGTTATATACATAAGTGAATCTATTGTGACATTAGTCAGATATGATTCCTAAAATGGTGTTATACTTAATATATCATACCTTTTAATAAAATAAAACTACTTTCTACTATCCGGTGACTTCTTGTAGGCTAGTGGTTGGTGATAAAGGCATGTCACACTTCGGTTGTGGGTTCTATTCCCATAACCTTTTCTGATGCGAGGGGGTTTCTCACATCCCGCATGTTGTCTTTTTTCTAAAACTACACTATAATAACATTAAATAAATTATATCGAAAAAATTTCTAGCTTTAAACAATACTATCTCATGTTTGACATAATCCACCCCAATCTTTAGACTTATCCAAAATACATTTTTCCAATATCATAGTATAAAGAAAAATATTACTAGAAATGTCACATAATAAGCAAGTGAATACCATCATTTATCACCCATATATCGTATGATATATCTTGTTGATCGCATTCCAAAAATTGAAATACCTTAATCATGTATTCTCATAAATTACCATAGAACCATAGTAAAAACATGAATGCTTTCAAAAGGTAATTCTTTCCGCATTCCAAAATCCCAAAAATTATATACACTCAAACCAAGATAGCACTTTTTCCTTATATCAATCATGAGCTCATTAATACTATCAAACTTTTCATTATCTACTTATCTTTTCTTTATGTTCATATTAGGTGCTTTCCAAAAATATCTGAATAACCCTTCATGGCTACTGGTACCATTCAACTTATTCTTTCAAAAACATTAGGGAAAATAATTGTGTAACAATCCTTAGATGTCTCTTTATTCCATAGTATCATGTGATTACTTATACAACATTACTCTTGATAAACATGTAATCATTCCACTAACTTCTTAAACCGTTGACCGAGAATAAATAATTATTTCATCTCACATACCATTTGTAGTCTCTTCATCATACTCAATATAAATACTACCCAAACGACCATGATGATTCTCTTCATGATATTTTCTCTTAGGGAATTGGTTTACATAATGCCCTTACATTCCACATTTAAAACATTTAACCGTTGTTGATGTCTTAGAAATACCATTATCCTTGTCCATGGTGTTAACTGATCCTTTTCATTTTCAATTACTGACTTTGTGTCCTTATTTTCCACACCCAAAGCATCTTCCAGTTCCTTTGAAACATTCTTCCCGATGCCTCTTACCACATTATTTACATGGGGGAAACTGACCTTTCTTTCCTCAATGATCATCATGAAACCTCATCTTTCTCTTATTAGCTGAGTCAGGAAACTTAACAAAGTTGATATTATTGATCATATTAAGATATTTCTGATTATGAATAATAATGATGTTTTCACATACAAATCCCACTCCATTTGGTTGCTCATGACGAACATCATATTCTCCATTAAAATGAATCCTCTTGTTTATTTCCATTTCATAAAACCCAAAATGAATTGTATGAGAGGATATACTTGTACTAGAAAATAAACATAATCAAAGTGGAGTACTTTTAATCTCTAACATCTTAGGTTTAATTCTTTGATCATTACCATAATTCTAGGATTATAACCTATACTTATACGTAACTTTAGGGACATCTCTAGACATACCTTATAAATATCTTCTAGGTATCTCACTAAAGTATTCACATCCTAGTTTCCAAAGGTTAACTAAACCTTTCCTATGATACCAACTATAGAGACCCAAAGCTTGACGTACATAGACATTAAATTACTTTTGTGGAATACCTAATACATAACAAAAACTGACACACAAGGAACATAATAGTTTAGTGTCTTTGGAAACTCGGAATATAATCTTCTAATCGTGGTGAAAGATATTCCACATATTCCATAAAGATCTTCCCATTTTTATTTTCTTAACTAAATCCTTTCTTTAAATCCTTGGGGAAAGAAAACATATAAAGGTTGAGCTCAAATGCTCGGTAAGGGTAAGCATGGAAGAAATAGAACAAATCATATACATCTTACCTTAAAAACATTAACATAATCTTTAAGCATCAAAATCTTGAGCAATGACATAAAAAATGGAAGTATGTATGGAATAGATCATAAAGAAACATTAATAATGATAAAATAGCATGGAAATAAAACATGTAATTGTGCAAACCATTAAGCACATGTTATGATTTCTATTTTATCCATGGCATTACTGCCAAGACCATCTTAGTGGACAATGTTCCTTTGTGAATCGAGTTCACTCCTTATTCCAGTCCTATATCATAGAACCAGATTAACATTACGTTCCATCCATGTCTATGTCATGAGATATAAATCCTTACCCAATGTATTAGAGGGAGATATAGGTCCCACCCATCTCATAATGAAATAATTCTTACTTGTTCCAAAAAATAATCATAAATCATTCCTCATAACGCAAGGAATAAAATGGGTTTCATAAAAATCATCCCATCATAACATAATGCATATAGAATAAATAGATATAATTTTATTATAAGAAAACATAAACCATGATAATCATAGAGACATTATACTTGAAACATAAACATATTAAATAATGTCACCTTAGATGGAAAATAGTTTTGATAAAATTCTAGAAATGAATTCTTGAGGAAAATATCATTTCTTCTTCAAAATCCTTTTCTTTTAACAAAATTCCATTCATTTTAAAAAAAATGATTTTTTGAAAATAATAATGATTTCTTGTAGAGGAAACTTCATGAAAATTAGGTGTTATGATACCGTAAAAATCGGTTCATGTTGCATAACTTAAACAACATTCTTCTCTTAATTTTTCCAGAAAAGTCAAAAAGTACATCATATGTTAAAAAAAGAATGATTCCTTAGATAACATGTGGTAAAATTAAAAAGAGGGTAAAAATGACATTGAACATACATGGAAGAATATTAAACATTTTATGAAAACATTTTTGTAAAACATGGAAATGGTTGATAAACATATCCCTAGTAAATACTTACATATAATCAATCTCAGATAAGAACGAGATTGGAATAATTATCCCTTACCTTATGTCTGATATGTTTCGTATGTATCTAAACCTCTTGTATATTGATTTAAATTATTTCATTGACTAATTACATAATCATATTCATTTTTTTATATCATATATGCTTCACTTGTGACGTTATATTACCCGTTCTTTTGTAAATTTCATGTTAAAGCAGCGTTTTGGGTAAAATCGTTTCATTTATCATACATGTTTTGATTTATTGTTCTTACTTATATCTTGATTTACTTAATTCAATAATGTAAAACACAATTTATAAAGAATATATATTCAGCATATAAATATATATTACATCTTGATAAAGGGAATGAAATACTCCGTTCATGAAGATGGTAGGGTGTACGTATGCATGAAGGCTATTTTCTTTTCCTTATTGACTTGAATGGAAGTAAGTAGATGACATGTATATATACATACATAAAGCCAGTAGAATTATTATGTTATGTATACCGTTATTATTCATTATATACACTTTATAATCATTCTTGAATAGTTAACACAGAGAATGCATCTCATCGCGTCGTGGAGACGGTAATCCGTACGTACGCACGAGCGATGATATCATTCCCATAATTATTGAAAGGAATTATAGTGGATGATATAATATCACATAATTATAATAAAGTTATAATAACCATAAATAGTTATTTTTTTACACCATTATATTCATCCAAGTATGGTGGGGGTGGAAAAATAGAATACACCACGGCGTAGAGATGGTGTTTCGTACATACGCACGCATGGTGATTTCGTTATCCGTAGTATGGATAGAAGGTGAAATGGGGTTGTTTCATATTTATAATAACATATAATTATATTAGTGATACTGATGTTATTACTTTAAAATGAAACAACTAAAGAAGAATATGTTGAAGAAGAAAGAAACAAGAAAGAATCGGTGTAAGCTTCTTTGACGCACCTCTTTTAAGATTCCTCTTAAGGCAGTAGAGTTGGACTTTTGAGAATACCAGAACCTTTGGTATTTTTCTAGGGAAATGAAAAAAATGGGCAGGGTTTGGCCGATCTTTAAGTCTCAATGTGTTGTTAAGAGGATATGGAGGAGGTGCCGTTTTACAAGGGATTAGAGGGGCACCTTTAGAAACATAAGAAATATAAATTTATATTAAATTAAAAACCCCCATAAAAACCTCCAAAATTGACTTAGATACGAATATGTGATGATATAGGTTTGTAATATCATTATCCAACAAAATTTTGACATGTTGGAAATTTTTTTTAAACCTTAAAAATTTGATTTATTCTTATTTAATTTATTTAATCTTCTTTATGGTAATAATATTCTAAATTTTAAATTGCAATAAATAATTACTTATGTGTTCTAAATAATCCATAATTGGGTACTTTATGACATTTTAGACAACATAAATTTCAATTTTTAATTTTTAAATATTTATGTGATTTTTAAACAATTTAATAATATGTTATTTTTATAAGATAACAATAGTGTTAATTTTGACACAATTCATTTATTTTAATTTAAATAAAATTCACACAAAAGATATATTCGAAAAAAAATTGTAATAGATTAGTAACATGTCATATTCATCTAGAAAATTTCTCAAGAACATTAATTAGTTCATATAATGTTTATTTTAATAATTATAAAACCATTTATTTGATATTTCCCTTAATAAAACAATTGCTACATCATTTTTGTATAATCATTTAATATAATTATTATTTTCATAAAAATTAAAAATTAAATCATCTGATTAATATAAATATAATAACTTCCATAATAAAATTTTTACACGAATTTATGATATTAATATCAGAACATTTATATTGTTATATTTATTAAATTACGAAGGTGAGATCATTGACATCATTTAAAATAAAAACATTTAAATGTCCTAATCGGTTTTATAAGGCTCTAAATGGTCCAAATATCTACCCTTGTATGATGAGGGTATAGATATACTCGGAGTATAAAGTTTGGTCACGTTTTTGGTCTTTTTGATAGGTATTATTATTTTAATAAAAACTATATTATTGATTTTTCACTAAAAAATAATTTCTACATCATTAATGTATAAGATTTTAAGGTAATAATATATTTTTTTAAACATTTCAAATAAATTACCAGGATAAAGAAAAAAAAATTAGATTTCAAATTAGTATTTATAATAGAATCTGTATTCTGTATAACTATATATTGAAAATAATCTAATTATTAAAGTTCGAGTTAGACATTTCACTTTCCTTTAAATAAACTAAATAAAAAGACTTAATCAAATACAAGTGGGATCCATTAGATTCCATTTCGACCCATGTATGATTTAGGGTAAAATATAATCATCCAATTATATTAGTAAAAGTGTTAGAGTAATTTTATAATATTAAATTTACCCTTAATTTCCTCGATTTACCTTTAACTATGGTAATAAAATTTATCGTAGTTACTAATCATAACGACTAACACTAAAAAGTAGATTATTAACATAATTTGGACCTAATTATTCAAAATATGGAATAAATATTTCTAAATTAATATCAGAGAAGTTACAGAAATTAATTTAAAATTAATCTTGTTGTTAAGAAAATTAGTTTTAAAAGCTAAAACATTGCAAAAGTTTGAAATGATTTTACATATGAATTCAATTTAAAATCAATTATAATGACATTATTTATATTAAATGGTAAAAATATATTCTATTCATACTTTAAAACCATTAAATATTATAATTTAATCATATAAATGTTTTTGATGAAGGAAGTTGTTTTTAATTAAAATATAGCGTGTTTTTACTATTCATTAAAATATGAAAGTTATCTGAATAATATGAAACATTTATCCATTGTAAATTTTTATATCCTTATTATAAATAAGAATTTTATTTTGTCATGTTTTACTTACAAACATGTTATAAACTAGATTTAAATTTGATGCGCCATCAAAAGGCGGCAAAACTACATTTTTTGAAAAATACTTATTTTACTCAAAAAATTTATTTTGTTCTCACACGATGTTCTAGAAAATGTGTAAGATGAATACTAATATTATAAAATTAAAAATTTAGTCAATAATATTCATATTGGCTAGTTTATAATAATATTATAAAAATATATCATTTTTTACTGAAACCCATTATTGCGTACTACACATGCTATCAAGGAAGGTCACAATTGCGTGTAATAATAGCCAAGTCAAGGATGCGTGTAGTGCAAGCTCCCATTGTTGTTTGATATAAAATAATCAAAACATATTTTATTTATACATTAAACAAAATCTATACTTAATGCTACATAGAATAATTTCTATAAAACGAACTTGAAATTGTGTTTAACACGAGCCAAGAATAGTGTTACGTAAACTGCAAGCTAATACAGTGTTGCGTATAGAACAAGATAATTTTTGTGTAGCGTATAAAAAAATACAGTAATGAGATTAAGAAGAATAATTCTCATAAAATTTCATGTTGTTACATTTTACCCCCCTTAAAATGAATTTCTCCCTCGAAATTTGCCGGGGTTATAAATGGTTTACTACTTGAAAGTTTCATTCATAGAATCCCACATCGTAAAAAGGAATACTAAAACATAATTTTTAAAAGTCAAGTATGAAACATAACAGTTACCAAAATTAACTCATCACTGGGTTTCTACATAGTAGAATATATGTGAAAATGTGGATACATAAGAGAATTCTATGAATCATGTTCGGAAGAAGAGTGGTGGAGAACATGGCTATGAAAAAAAAACAACAATCACAAAGCCATAAATTTGTGATGATTTAAGGTACCATCTGATTCAACAGATATAAGAGCACTAGGAAAACATTTTTGTTTTGAAAGTCATATCCCTGATGTTGAAAATTTTGAATTAGAAGAAATACTTAAATGATTTTGGTACAATATCGCTATTGTTTGATCCTTGAACATTTTCCACTTCATCTCTTAAAGAAATGAAGTTGAATTTTTCTTTCGTGATGTGTTAGCAGATCATGCGATAGAATGATATGTCATTCCATCTATCTCAAATATTAGGTTAACAAAAGTTATATACATAAGTGAATCTATGGTGGGATTAGTCATATATGGTTCCTAAAATGGACTTATACTTCATATATCATACCACCTAATAAATTAAAACTAGTTTCTACAAACCAGGGACATCCTGTAGGCCAGTGGTAGGTGATAAAGGCCTATCACACTTCGGTTGTGGGTTCGATTCCCGCAACCTTGTCTGACGCGACGGGTTGTCTTCTGTCCTGCAGGTTTTCCTTTTTCTAAAACTAAACTATAATAAAATTACATATATTATATTGAAAAAATTCTTAGCCTTAAACAATAGTATCTAATGTCCGACATAATCCACTCCAATCTTTCGATTTATCCAAAATACATCTTTCCAATATCATATTATGAAGAAAACCATTACTGGAAAGGTCACATAATAAGAAATAGAATACCATCATTTATCCCCCATATATCGTAAGATATATCTTGTTGATTGCATTCAAACATGTGAATACCTTAATCATTTATTCTCATAAATTACCATAGAACCATAGTGAAAACATGAATGTTGTCAAGAGGTAACTCTTTCCTTATACCAAAATCCCAGAAATTCTATTACTCATACCATGATATCACTGTGTCCTTATATCAGTCATGAGCTCATTAATACTATAAAAAATTTCATTATATCTTTATCCCTTCTTTATGGGCATATTAGGTGCTTTCCAAAAATATCTAAAAAACCAATCATGGTTACTGGTACCATTAAACATATACTTTCAAAAACAGAAGTAAAAAAAATTGTATAACAATCCTTGGATGTCTCTTTATTCCAAAGTACCATGAGATTACTTATAGAACATTACTCTTGATAAGCATGTATTCATTCCACTACCTTCTTAAACCATTGACTGAGCTTGAACAATTATTTCCTCTCACTTATCATTTGTAGTCTCTTCATCATCATCAATATAAATACTACCCATACGACCATGATGATTCTCTTAATGAGATTTTCCCTTAGGGCATTGGTTTTCATAATGCCCATACATTGCACATTTAAAACATTTAACCATTTTTTGATGTCTTAGGAATACCATTATCCATGTCCATGGTGTTAAATGAACCCTTTCCTTTGCAATTACTGGCTTTGTGTCCTTCTTTTCCACACCAATAGCATCTCTTAGTTCCCTTGAAATATTCTCCCAGATGCCACTTCCCACATGATTAATATGGGGGTAACTGAACTTCCTTTCCTCTTTGATCATCATGAAACTCCATATTTCTATAATTAGAGAAGTCAGGAAACATACCAGAGTTGAGATTATTGATCATATTATGAGATTTCTTATTAGGCATAATAATGATGTTTGCACATCCAAATCCTTCTTCATATGGTTTCTCATGACGAACATCATATTCTCCATTAACATGAATCCTCATGTTTCCTGCCTTTTATTAAAACCCAAAAAGAATAGTATGAGAGGAAATACTCGTACTAGAAAAACAACATAATGAAGGGGGAGTACTTTTAATCTCTAACATCTTAGGTTTAATTCTATGATCATTACCATAATTCTAGAACTATAACCTATACTTATACGTAACCTCAGGGACATCCCTAGATATACCTTAGAAATATCATCTAGGGATCTCACTAAAGTTTTCACATCCTAGTTTCCAAAGGTTAACTAAACCATTCCTCTGATACCAACTGTAGAGACCTACATATTGATGTACATGTAAATTACATTACTTTTTCGGAATACTTAATACATAATAAAAACAGACACACAAGGACCCTAATAGTTTAGTTTCTTTGGAACTCAGAATATAATATTCTAATCGTGGTGAATGATCTTCAACATCTCCCATAAAGATCTTCCCATTTTGTTTTCTTACCTAAAACCTTTCATTAAATCCTGGGGAAAAGAAAACATATAATGGGTGAGCTAAAATTCTCAGTATGTGTAAGCATGAAGAAAATATAACAAATCATATACATTTGAACTTAAAAAAATGTGGACATAATGTTTAAACATAAAATTCATGAGAAATGACATAAAACATGGAAGTATGTAAGGCATAGATCATAAAGAAACATTAATCATTATAAAATAGCATGGAAATAAATCATGTAATTTTTTCAACCATTAAGCACATGTTATGATTTCCATAGTAGCCAAGGCATTGCTACCAAGACCATCTTAGTGGACAAAGTCTCTTTCTGAATCGAGTTCACTCCACGTTCCAGTCCTGTATCACTGAACCAGATTAGATTTCCGTTCCAGCCATGTCTATCTTACGAGATATAAATCTTTACCCAATGAATTGGAGGGATATATAGGTACCACCCATCTCATAATGAAATCCTTCTTACTTGTGACACAAATTAATCATAAATCATTCATCATAACCCAAAGAATAAAATGGGTTTCATAAACATCATCCCATCCTAACATAATCCATAAAGAATAAATGGATATCATTTCATCATAAGAAAAATGAAACCATATAAATCATAAATCCCTTATATTTGAAACATAAAAATATTAAATAATTCCACCTTATATGGATAATGTTTTTTATAAAACAATTGAAATTAATTCTTGAGGAAAATATATTTTCTTCTTCGAAATCATTTTTTTCACAAAATTCCATTACATTTTAAAAGAAAATGATTTTTTTTGAAAATAATAATGATGTATTTTAGAGGATGATTCATGAAAATTAGGCATTATGAAAACATAAAAATCCATTCATGATGTATATGTTAAAAAACCATTCTTCTCGTACTTTTGTCGGAAAAGTGAAAAAGTACCTTGAAGGGTGAAAAAATAAATACTCCTTACATACCATGTGGTAAAAGTCCAAAAAGTGTAAAAATGACTTTTAACATACAAGGAATAATAGTAAACATTTTATGAAAACATTTTTAGAAAACATGGACATTTATGATAAACATAACCCAAGTAAACACATACGAATAAACAATCTCGGATAAGAATGGGATTGGAATAATTATCCCTTACCTTATGTCGAATATGCTTCGTTTGTATCTGAACCTCCAATATAATAATTTAAATAATGTCATTGACTTATTAAAAAATCATATTCATTGTTATGATATCATATATGGTTCACTTATTACTTTATATTAACTGTTCTTTTGTAAATTCAATTTTAAAGCAGCATTTTGGGTATAATCATTTCAATTAACGTACGTGTTTTGACTTATTGTTCTTACTTATATCCTGATTTATTTAATTCCAGAATTTGAAACATGATTTATATAGAATATATATTAAGAATATAAATATATATGATATATCCATAAATGGAATGAAATACACCGTTCATGGATATGGTAGGCCGTACGTACGCTGGAACGTTGTTTTCCTTTCCTTATTGACTTGAATGGAAGTAAGTAGATGACATGTATATATATGTACATAAATATAGTAGCATTATTATGTTATATATACCATTATTATTCATTATTTACACTTTATAATCATTCTTTAATGGTTAACATGGAGAATGAATCTCATTTCGTCGTGGAGACGGTAATCCGTACGTACGCACGAGCGACGATTTCATTCCCATAATTATTGAAGGGAATTGGAGTGGATGATATAATATCTTAGAATTAGCAAGATGTTATAATAACCATATATAGTTATTTTTTACACCATTATACCCATCCAGGTAAGGTGGTGGTAGAAAAATAGATTACACCTTGGTGTGGAGACGGTATTCTGTACGTAGGCAGACATGGTGATTTCTTTTTCCGTAGGTTGGATAGAAGGTGAAATGGGGTTGTTTCATATTTATAATAACATATCATTATATTAGTGATTCTTATGTTATTAATTTATAATGAAACAACTAATGAAGACGATGTTGAAGAAGAAAGAATCTTGAAAGAATCGTTAGAATAGATTACCTCTTTTTCGACGCACCTCTTTAATGATTCCTCTTAAGGCACTAGAGTTGGTATTTTAAGAAGATAAGAACCTGTAGAATGATTCTAGGGAAGTTTAGAAGTAAAATGTGTAGGTTTTTTCCAATCTTTAAGGCTCAACGTGTTTTGAAGAGGAGAGGGAGGAGGTTCCCTTTTATAAGGGAGGAGAGGGGCACCTATAGAAACATAAGAAATATTAATTTATAATTAATTCAAACCCCACATAAAGACAACCAAAATTGACTTAAATCCGAAGATGAGATGATATAGTGTTGTAATATCAGAATCCAAAAAAATTTAGACATTATGGGAATTTATTTTAAACCTTATAAATTTGATTTATCATTATTTAATTTATTTAATCTTATTTTTCGTAATAATATTCTTAATTTTAAATTGTTATAAATAAATAGTTATGTGGTGTGAATTATCTATAATTGGATACTTTATGTAATTTTAGACCATATAAATTCCAATTTATTATTTTTAAATATTTATGTGACTTTTAAGCAATTTAATAATATGTTATTTTTATAAAATAACAATATTGTTAATTTTGACACTATTCATTTATTTGAATTTAAATAAAATCCACACAGAGGATATATTCAAAACAAAATGTTTAATAGATTTATAACATGTCATATTAATCTATAAATTTTTTGGAGAACATTATTTAGTTCATATAATCTTTATTTTAATATTTATAAAATCATTTATTTGATATTTCATTTAATAAAATAATTACTACATCATTTTTGTATAATCATTTAATATGATTATTATTTGCATAAAAAATAAAAATAAAAGATTATGATTAATATAAATATAATAACTTTTATAATAATATTTTTACTCTAATTTATCATCATAAAATCACTACGTTTAAATTGTTATATTTACAAAATTATGAACGTGACATCTTTGACATCATTTAAAATAAATTAATATAAATGTCCAAATTGGGTTTATAAGGCACTATATGGTCCCAATATCTACCCATGGATGATTAGGGTATAGATATACTCTACCAATAATGTTTGGTCATGTTTCTGGTCTTTTTGATAGGTATTATTTTTTTAATAAAAACTATATATTTGATTTATCACTAAATAAATAATTTCTACATCATTAATAAATAAGATTTTAAGGTAATAAAATATTTATTAAAAACTAAAAATAAATTACCATGATAAAAAAAAATTATCTTTCACATGAGTATTTATAATCAAATTTATATTCTGTATAACTCTATATTAAAAATAATCTAATTAGTAATGTTTGAGTGAGACATTTCACTTTCCTTTAAATAAACTAAATAAAAGGTCTTAATAAAATACAAGTGGGATCCATTAGATTCCATTTCGACCCAAGTATGATTTTGGGTAAAATATAATCATCCAATTATATTAGGAAAACTATTAGGGTAATTTTATAATATTATATTTACCCTTAATTACCTCGATTTACCTTTAACTATGGTAAATAAAATTTACCGTAGTTTCTATTCATAAAGATTAAAAATAAAAAGTATCTTATTAACATAATATGGACCAACTGATTCCAAATATGGAATCCATTATTCCCAATTCAAATCACAGAAGTTGCATAAATTAATTTAAAATTAATCCCATTGTTAAGAATAAGAGTTTTAAAAGTTAAAACATTGCAAAAGATTTAAATGATTTTACCTATGAATTAAATGTACAATCAATGATAATGACATACATTGTATTAAATGGTAATAATATATTCTATTTATAATTTAAAATCATTAAATATTATAATTTAACAATATAAATTATTATGATGAAAAAAGAAGTTTTTAATTAAAATATAGCGTGTTTTTACTATTTATTAAAATAAAAAAGTTATCAGAATAATATGAAAATTTTATCCAACATAAAGTTTCATATCCTAATTCCAATGAAGAATTTTATTTTTTCAAATTGAACTTATAAACATGTGAAAAACCAGATTTAATGTTGGTGCGCCATGAAAAGGCGGCAAAACTGCATTTTTTTAAAAAAATACTTATTTTACTCGAAAAATTTATTTAGTTCTCACACGATGTTCTAGAAAATGTGTAAGATGAATAATAATGTTATAACATAAAAAATGTAGTAAATACCATTCATAATGGCTAGTTCATAATAATATTATAACAATATATTGTTGTTTAGTAAAACCCGGTATTGCGTACTACACACGCTATCAAGGAAGGTCGCGATTGCGTGTAATAAAAGCAAAGTCAAGGCTGCGTGTAGTGTAATCACCCTTTGTGGTTTCCTATAACATAATAAAAACATAATTTATTTATATATTAAACAAAATCTATACTTAATGTTGCGTAGAATAATTTTTACAAAACGATCTTGAAATTGTGTGTAACACGAGCCCAGAATAGTGTTGCGTATACTGCATGATAATACAGTGTTGCATATAAAACAAGCTAATTTTTGTGTAGCGTATAACACAAGAAATCAATGAAATAAAAAAGAATGGTTCTCATGAAATATCGGTTTGTTACAGTTATCATGTGGTTGAATGTAGTTTTCACTCTTGTTGGCCACATAAAAACAATTAACCAACCATTGACCTTGAGTTAGCAGTGCAGATGCTTGACATGAATACCTGGAATCATTATCATTTTGGGAAAAAAAATTTGGTTTATTTATATCATAATAGATTGGATTACATTTTCTCCCATTAATACATAAATCTAGGGCATCATCGTTATATTGAATACCATAAAGGGTTCAATTTTGATATTATATACTTCTTAAGAAATGTTAATGTGGTAGAAAGATCTATAATCAATAAACTGTTGGTGAATGCATTGAAATATTATAGGGATTAAAGGAATTCAATTGTAATTTTTTTAGAAATTCATCTAGAGACCAAGGAGTTAAATGGAGATACATTCATGGAAACTGTTCTTCTAAAACCATCACTCTTTGAGTTGAATCATCCATCGAATCTATGTGTTGAGTTTTTAGAGTGTTCAATGGATCTCTTTTTAGGTGGAATATTTCATTGTGAATGGTCATTTTCCCCCAAGGGAGTAAAATTTTTACAGGGCCTCTTCAGGAATCTGTTTTAGTTGAGGAAGGTGGTGATGATTGTTAACCACCAATATTAATGAGTTGTTCCGCATAGTACCACCAAGAAGATTTATGATGTTTTTTTTTCAAATATTATGGAGATATATGAGATGAGACATTGTTAACATTGTATACAACTATTATATGTGACATCTGGTTAATTTATAGTATTAGAGACACTCTAGTATTCTTCATTAGTGGAAAATTCATTTAACGAATTTGGATGAGGTCACTTTGGATTTTATTGTTTTCTTAACTCGTAGACCCTGAGGATGGGGTTTTATTTGGGTGTTGATTCATCATTTATAAAAATTGGCCAATTTCATTCTAATAATAGATTCTACCAATGTGGATGAATTGGGATGCTTTTATTTTTAGGAGATAATGTGGCTTCGTGGTGCCCCATCATCTATCATTTTAGATAAGGAAACTAATTTTTAACTCTTTTTTTCGGGAAGGCCTTCAAAGAGAAATGATGACACTGGTCTTGCTTATCAAGTCGTACCATAATCAATCAGATTGTCAGATGGGATGGGTGAATTAGATCATGGAAGGCATGCTCTGGCCATGTGTTTCAATTTCAAAGGCTTGTGTGATATACATTTATATTTGGTGTAATTTTATTATAATAAGAATTACTAGTCCTCCAATCTAATTGATCCCTTTGAGGAACATTATAGTCGGTCCTACTGGTCTCCGTTATCTTGGGATGAGGTGGGTGAGATCTCATTATTGGTACTGAGCTGTGTGAATGTGATTTATGATAAAATTAAGTAGATTAGGAAACATTTCGTGAAATGAAAGAGTCCTCATAAATCGTATATAGATCAAATGCATCTAGATTTCAAAGTTTCTTTGGGTGTATGCATGTTCATGAAATTGGAACCTCTCCTAGGCTACTATTACTATGAAATCAAGGGAAGATAAATATGAGATATGATAGACCTTATTATACTACCCATAAAGTTGTTAAAGTTGAATACTGATTAGATTTTACATCATAGTTAATGTCAGCACATAACACCTTCCAGATCGCTTATTCGGCCAATTATAATTCAGATCATTCAAATGTTTTCAAATGGGAACAATTGGAGTTGGAAACTGATTTATCAATTTTTGAGTAACCAGTGCAGATTTTGGATTTCAATGAGAATATAAATCATGGGAATTATATAAAATTAATTTCAATTAGTTGCAATCATGTTAAGTATTCTCTTGATACATGAGAGAAAAATTTATAGGATTGAAGAGAAAAACGATTTTTTCTATGATCATACACCAAGTTGACATTCCATGGGTGGGATGTTTCATGGTTGAGAGAATAATCTAATTCGGTTTTTTTAGGTATTATATTTTTTTATTTATGTCCTTGTAGTCAGAAATTTTTTCTAGGGTTATCTTATATAGAAGTGGGGTATTTGGATGCTACAAGAGTTGGAACGTGGTTAGTGAATTGTTAAGGAAAACTGTGCACCTGACTTGAAGAAATCATGCTTCTGAAATTGTGGTAGTATCATGAATTCATGGCATGTATCACAAGATTCTTCCACCCCTGGGAAACCATGTTGCAATATTCCTCTTGTAGGGAACAAACTTCCTAGTTTCTGTTTGGTTTTAAACACCATGTGGCCTTTCCATGTAATTAAAAATGGTTTATTAACATTCCACCTTCCCCTAATTATAAACCCTAAGCACCCCAAATTATAGTCATTCATGAGTTTATGCACTATGAAACTCCATATATCCCTAATTTCCTCCATGAGCTTTATTTTTACGGTGTATTGGTGCGGGATCATCAATAATTATAATATAATTATATATTCTCTTTATTTCGTCCTTATTCTAGTGTTCTTTTTCACTCTTTAATGGGTACAATTTTCTCATGTAGTTTGGTTTCCCTAAAATGGGTTGTATCCATGTTCCATTGTTTAATCATTGGTTATTATTGATTTATCATTCATGTTTGGCATCCTCTTATTTTGGGGTTGTGGTTTTCGACTAGATTCTAATAGCATACAAGAATGGGGTATGTGATTCTATGCATTAGAAATATTAGATCATTTTTCTATTATTTAGTTGTTACATGAATGTGTTTAATGGACTGTATAAAGGGGAATAGTGTATTTTGAAATGTATTTCAGTTACTTTGGTGTTTAAATATGGATTTCTAAAGGAAATATTTTGTAATTGGTGTTTGATTTCTAATGAGGATTAATAAATCCATTATAAAAAATGTTTAAGCGGCGTGATGTGTGTTTCCCAATGGTTTGGAGTGCGAATTTATATTAATGACATTTTTCTTATGAAAAATGGAGGGTTCCATATATATCATTGTATATGTATTTTTTTATGTGAATGTGGTTATATATTTGATGTGATAAATTAAATCAAAAATAAATGACTCTTAAGCATCTAGGTTGATGGACAAGTACTAGTACACTTGTGGGATCAGATGTTCTCATTCCCAATTTCTTCAAGAAGGATTGATAATACAAAAATAACTAAACTATGAAGATAATAAGAAACCACTTTATTAATTCCAGGATTTCTCTTATGTGGATAGTTCAAGATGATGCTTTGGTATGTAGTTCATAAACAATGATTCACCATGATACTAGGTTCCTTATATCCCACCAGTGCCTGTACCTATATTGTATTTCCATGAAATGGTACACTAACTTGTTATGTGGTTCCTATCATCGAAATAATGTTGATTTGTTTTCATTTTATTTTTTAGCAATTAATATTATGACATTTATTACTTAAATTTTATTAGATATTTTTTTCCTTAAAAATTATTATAGTTTCTTTTCATAAAACATACATGTTAATTTGTCTTCTAATGTATCTTCATGGAATCGTTATTTTGGATGATATATAATTAGGTTTACCTCACACCAAACATAAATTATTGGTTGTATGTATACTATTTTATGATTGACCCAAAAAAATTAAATGTATTATGTGGTACTGATATTGTATCGGGTTGCTATTGTTTCTCTCTTACAGGTGTTGGTGGTGGCGGTATGAGGGTATTAGACCTATTATTGTGTAGAGGTTGGGATACATATTTGGTACCCATCCCAATATAAATTTATTATTTGTGAAAGGGTGTAATAAATTTTACTTGATATTTTTGAATCACTTTTGGTTATGGATATTTATCATTGTTTGTTATTGTATTTTTGATAACAATTCATGGTTATTTTTCATGGGGGAAATCATTCACGAATGTTTATTTTTGACATCCATGAACTAGTATCCATCCCATTGGTATCAAAAATACCATTTGATCCATTTCAACTGCCACGATGAGTGCCATTTAAGATTTAATCCCCCGTTTTTTTGTGAAAATTCTAATAAAGGTTGTACAGTGACATGGAAATATATATTCATGCTAAAATCTATGGTGGGGAGAACAATAAAAATTTTTATAAAAAAAAGAATTATGAGATAATGTATTTGGTATTATGGGAATGGGTATGTTCATATCAAAACATTATTTTGGGAATACAAGTGTAATATTGAGTTTCATCAAATTATGTGTCATATAATAGAGTTATATATTAGAGGTGCATTGGATGTTTAAAATAGAGACCATCCATTTTAATGGAAATTTCAAGCCCCATGTAGGACGAGGGATATATATTTTTAATTTCCAATTGAGTATTGTGGATTATATGTTCTATTATGGAGAGATTTTATGATTTATTATTTTTAATTGGATGTAAATGACAATAAAGTTTGAAATTTTCAGTTTAGTGAATTGGAAAAATCATAATCCTCCCATGGGAATGAAAATATGAAAATTTAAGAACATAAAATTATTTTTGAGACGGCTCTTATGAAATGAGTTTTTTACTGGGTGTTTTATTGTGTTATCGAGTTTTGGTCCTTATGAACACTATTTTTGGACAAACAAATGGAGTCTCATGGTTAAAACATAGTTATAGATAATAATGAACCTCAACCATACAAGACCTCGAGGGTGTCACAAATATTAATAAAAATTTTCACCCAAGGATTCATTTTTGTGAGACGAATAATATGAATATTTCCAAGACAAAGTGTATAATATATAAATTGATAGGGAAACCCATCAAATATCATTCATTGATTGTTCCACTAACCAGTGTATGAACATTATTACAACATTGATTATAAAATCAATGTGTCCAAAAATGTGCCTCATTTAGTGTTGTGAAATTACCTTCTTAATCATATCATAATTAACCCAAATACTATCTTTTTATCAAAAATTTATCCCATTAACATGAGGCCACTCGTGCTTACAGATACCCAGAATTAACAAAACATATATATTACATCATTTTAGTTGAATATTCATAATAACAAAAATAATGTGGAGGAGGACCATAATATTTTAGTGATGTTTGAATCATGTAAAAAAATATAAAAAAATTGGGAAATATCATTGATTAATACAAAACTATATTATCTTTAGTAATTCTACAGAAATACATTCTTTATAACTTTAGAAAAAGAAAAGATTAAAGGCTAGGGATTATATACTCAATAAGTAAAAAATGAGATAAATAAGGATAATATGTTCATAAGGGTATGAGAGCATCAAAATAACATTTAATGATCATACCATATATATCAAATATCTTATAAATGATTAATGGATTAATTATTTGGAATTTATAAGACATGATTCCAATTACAATAAAGTGAATCATCCTTGAAAGAGTAACATAGGAATAAGAAATCGAATTCTTGGATGACCTAAAATCATATAAAATTATTTCCATTATAGTAAAAGAATCGCATCAGATTCCATGTTAATAGTATGGGTTTATTCCACATATCACATTGATATAAATGGTCACTATCATGATCATAATATTAGTCGAGGTTCACTCCCAAGACCATTGTAAAAGAAAAATTCCATTACTAAACCGATTTCACTAACCATTCCACCACGTCTATCGAATGAGATATAAATATTCCCCCAATGTATTAGAGGGATAAATAAGTCCCACCCATTTAAAGACCCAAATATTCCATGGGATTTTTGTCGTTAAATACATGGTAATTTGACGAGTCTTCAAAAATTGATGGCTCATGATTTCAAGACCCAATGATCTCGAAATCAATTTCGGATGTTTTGTTCGGGTACGTTCAGTAAACGTACGAGTGGGTTTTTATAACATTCGAACTGGTGCTCGGAATTAAAATATTAGAGCATCTTTGAACTCGCAGCGCCGATATTTGATTAATAATACATTCACATTTATGAATGTGAGTCGAGAATTGAATATATTTTTTGGGTTTTCTTGGAATGTAATAAAATAAAGTGAGCATCACATTATTTTTATATGAGCAGCCATGTTGGTTCTTGGTGTTTAAAATCTCCACATAGAATTAGGATGTGGGACCACCACACCTTAACCTCCCATGAGAGGTTATGGTGGTGGGGCCCACCCGAACATAACATCTTGCGAGAGGTTATGACATGGGGACCACACAGGGATTAACCCCCTATTGATGGAGGAGAGTCAAACCTCTCAACCCTCCCTCATAAATGAGGGAGAGAATCTTCATCTCCCATAATTAATTCGTTGTGCCAAACCCTTGAATTAATTAAGGGGACCCTACCTAATTAATTAGTCTAATTTGAATATTGTGCCAACAATTTAATAGTATATTTCAATCTATTATTTCATTGGCATATTCATTTTGGTGGAATCCTTGAGAGGAGGACTATTGGGAGAAAGCACCCAACAAAGAACCCCATCTCCCAATGAAGAACGATGAATGACGAATGTCTACCATCATCTATTTCTTCATCGAAGCTTCATCTGTCGTGAAACGTCTTTGATGACCGAATACCACATCGTCCTCAACGAGCTGACGTAGCTCAAGTTAGGAAGTTTGTGGTAGACCCGATGAACAACGATATTCTACGTCTACATTCGTGACACCGTCAACGAACAACTAAATACGATCAATGGTAGGGGGTTTATTTTTGTGTAACCACCCATTTCTTTTTTTCTTCAGATTGGAAAGGAATTGATTCCTGGTTGTAAAACAACAATGTTTCATATTTCTTATTATTTAATGAACCAATTGATACCATCCTAAATGCAGTGGTTGCATACCAAACCATCATGGCCCGACCCCTCCGCCAATCATGTTTATGATGAACATCGGCATGGTGATGAAGAGATGGAATGATGAAGGTGGTGATGACCAAGGTCGCGCTACCTGCGGCCTCCACGAATCGTGCCGCCCTCGGGCACTCTAGTGTTCCCGTCTGAACACCGCCAGCCCCCGCCGGCCCACGTCACGCCGAACCGGCATGTCCGGGAACCTCTCGGCTGCCGGCCCGCCTGACCATGCCCTACCAAGCAGAGAGCCATTAGCACACCTACCGACCTCCATGCGACTCATCGAGTTGGCCCCTTCATGGTCTCACAGCCAAGCCGGTGTCCCAGGTCCCTTTCGGACACCCAACCAAGCCGCTGTACCAGCCTCCTCGTGGCCTCCTGGGTGAGCCGGTGTCCCAGCTCCCTCGTGGACACCCGACCGAGCCGGTGTCCTGACCTCCTCGCAGTCTCCCGGCCACACCGATGTCCCGACCCCCAACCGGTTCTGGCCAAAATGGCCCTGGTCATGCCATCCATGCCAAGCCACACCAGGCGGTACACTCACAGTGCACCGGGCCGAACCGGCCCTGATCCTTGACCAGAATACCCTCGAGGCCTGATGGGCTGGGCCAAATGGGCTAGCCCGTCCAAGGGCCCAGACCAGACCCATCAGGTCAGCATGGGTGGACCCGAACCGGATTGACCCAGAATAAGTCAGGTCAGGTCAGCCCGAATTGGTTGGCCCAGACCCATGCCCACTACCAACCATTTCTTTTCGTTGGCCATATCATTGACTCCAGATGACCATTTGACAAACTGTCAGCAGCCTAAGTTTTCTTATAGCGCGATAGTCCTTTTGAGTATACCCAAATGGAGTTCGGGGTATTGTTGAGATTTGGTCAGGTTGGATCGTACACTATTCGAACTGGGCCCCCGGTACAAAAATAGTAAAAACTCAAATACTGGGCATCCGATTTATGAACCATATGTTTCATTGAGACCCCAAGGACATGGTGGACCTTTGAGATACCTCATCGCGGGAATTCATAGAAGTTGGAGCATCGACTAGTAGCAGTGGGCATAGATCATCCAGAAAAAATAAAGCTTTTTTGCGGGAACCTAGTAACTGGCTGAGACATGACGACTACAAATCGTTTGAATCAGATTGATTCTACAAGCCCATTGGGGAGCGCCATGGTGTCGCATCAGACCCGCAGTGGGGAGAACCTTGGTGTCACAGTAGTCCCATGATACCCGACAGGAGAAGTACGTCAGTAGGCTATGAGGGGGAGTGCCTCTGTGTGACGTGGTAGACCCACAGTGGGGAGTGCCTCTGTGTGATGTGGCAGTCCCTTGGTACTCAACATGAAGATTACCTCAGCAGTCTAAGGTTAGTGGGAAGCACCTCTGTGTGATGCGGTAGACCCACTGTACTCGATAGAGGAGGGGTTCTCCAGCAGCCGAGGGTTCAGTTTTACAGTACACCAAGAATAAAATCCAAGTTGAGCTGAGTAAGTAACTTTTGTGTTTACCTCATGATTGAGATGGATTACATTATAACTTAGGTATATGTATGGGCATATATGTAAGTGGGGTTATCTGTTGATTGCATACATTTTAATTTATACTTGTTGGATTTGGTGAGACCATGAGGGTCTCAGGGTCCTTAATGAGTATCATTATAGTCACCCCTACACGGGATATGACCACACCTCGTAGTGTTGGTTGTAGACGAAAATCAATGGTAACTGAGGCCGAGAGTAGAAGGATTGGACGGTGCCCGGAGGTGGACCACATGACGTGATGGTACACGGAAGAGAAGGACATATGTGGAGCACTTTGGAGGCTATCTATACCTACCCATGAGGTAGGATTTCTACAAGGAAGATCCAAAAACTATTTTACTTTTCTTCAGTTGTACTTGTAATTTCCTGTTGGCCTTGTATTCTGGCCCCTCTACTTTCAACACTCTTTTTTTTACAGTTTTACTTTTTTTTTCTTCCAGATCATTCTCTATTTCGTGAGATTACTCTTTATAAACGAAATTCATTACTAGTTATAGGGAAATAAACCTCTGGTGCTAGTCTCCAGCCCCTGGAATAAAGAATGTGGACTTGGGGTAGTCACGATACAATCCTTGGGGGACGGGTCATGAAAAATTGGTATCAGAGGGGTCTATTCGACCACAGAACATATGACTCTGATATTTTCTATGAAGCAATAGTGTTTATGGTACTAAGTGTGGTTTTCAGTTCAGGGATTCCAGTGTTGTTGCGGCATCCGACATATCCATACACTAGGACCCTGTCTACTAATCTCCAACTCAGTGCACGAAAGCACAGATTGCGTGTGTGTTTTCAAATGTTTTCATTATGTCAACTCAACCATGTCATCTCATTAGGTATAATATTTTGACCGTTTCACGTTGGTTTCTACCAGGATTCCTCCCCACGGACGACCAGTGAGAGTCCCATGAGTTTTATGCATGGATAGCCCACCGACCGGCAAGGCCTCGATGCATGGCCCTTATCTAGCAGAGGCACCAGCAGTACCACTCTCCGTTGGTCCACTGATGCCACCAGACCCAGCAGCTAACAATGCTAGCCACTTGATGGAATTGCATGAGTTCCAACGCCAGAGGTCACCCAGGATCAGGGGAGAGAAAGACCCACAGGAGGCTGAGGATTGGATGGAGGTTATGGTGAGAGTGGTCCGACTGGTAGGGAACCCGGCCAACTTCATAGTGCTTCTTGCTGCCATCCTTTTACAGACAGCATCAGGAAGATGGTGGAGCTTGATTGTACAGGTCCATGATTAGGCGACACTACTTTGGGAAAACTTCGAGATCCTGTTTCGGGCGGAGTGTGTTCTAGTGACTCTCCGCGCAGTGTGCATACAAGAGCTACTTCATCTGTACTAGGGAAGCATTACGGTAGCTTAGTACTCTTCGAGGTTCACCGACCTCTCAAGATACTCCATAGATATGGTACGAGACCCATTTTTTAGGGACCGGACATTCGAGCTGGGGCTCAAGTGACAGATTAGAGCATCGATGATCTCCCTCAGTATCCCAACGCAGGTGGGGGTGTTGGAGCTATATCTCTTAGTGGAGAGTTTCCTTGCAGGGATGTCTCCAGCAGTGAGACCCACCAATAGCTGACATACATCGAAGTCTTCTACAGCTGACAATAGATAGATGTCCTAGAGGTCCAAGGGAACCACACCCACGGGTGGATGACTGCATGTCTCAGGACCGGTTGTGCGGGGTACCCAGAGTAGAGACATTAATTCTAGGAGTGGGAAATGTAACTCCTGCAGCGGGAAAGGTCACATGGCTCGTGACTGTCCGACCCGCCATTCTGATGATCATGAGATTGTCGAAGAGCACCTAGGTAGATACAGAGATTCAATCAAGGAGGTCTGTAGGGATCAGGAAGACGTGGCAAAGGAGCTCGTAAGGCTTCTGGTGGTGGGAGATGTTTTGAGGTGTTACCACCACCACCACTAGGTGGTCCAACCAAATCGTAGGGAGCTAGTGGACAGGAGATAGCTCAGCTCCAAGTGGTTGAGGCCTACAATCATAGCACTCTGGAGATGATTTGAGGCACGATCTATGTCTACTCCACCTTATCTACTGTTCATATTGACAGAGGTTCTAGTCACTCTTTCATTTCCACTACCCTCATTCAAATCTCAGAGATTCTAATGGAGCTGTTGGATCAATCCTTACGGCAAGAGATTCTTACGAGGCGTGACTCCTTGATTATGCACAATTGCTGGAAGTGTGAGTTTACTCTAGCAGGTGAGATCTTCAGCTGGGATCTCCTCGTAGTTACGTTGAGGCCTTACGACATCATCATGGGTATGGACTGGTTAACTATAGTCCATGCTCAGATTGACTATATTAGGAACAATGTGCGGTGTGTCCGTACGGATGAGACCAGGTTCACCTTCACCGATTATATGGGAGACTTTGTAGCACATGGCAGACATACTCGGGGTAGGGTTCATCCAATCACTCATCATTTGGCTTGCCTTTCCCACAAAGCAGTAGATGTGGGGTGTCTGAGTTATCCTGTAGTGGTGGGCCAGTACGTGGATGTTTTCCATGATGATATCCTATGTCTACCTCCTCGTAGAGAGGTGGACATCTACATTGACCAGTACCCTTGGACAACACTAATCTCTACACCAGCATATCAAATGGCTCCCGTGGAGCTTTGTGAGCAGTAGGTACTGCAAGAGGACTTGCAGGGGAAGGGATTCATTCGGCCCAATGTTTCTCCCTCTACAGCCATGATTGTGTTCACAAAGAAGGTGGATGGAAGCCTGAGTCTTTGTGTCGACTACCATCGCCTAAACCAGCTGACCGTGAAGAACAAGTACCCACTCATGAGGATTGATGACCACTTTGATCAGCTGAAGTGAGAAAGGTGGTTTTCGAAGATTGACCTTAGATCAGGATATCATCAGCTCAGAGTTTGAGAAGAGGATGTGAAATAGACGAACTTAGGATGTCGGTACAACCATTACAAGTTCATGGTTACAACTTTCGGCATAAACAACACTCCAATAGTGTTCATGGGACTCATGAACTTGATTTTCCATCCAAATATATATCTCTTTGTTGTGGTCTTCATCGACGACATTATGATCTAATCGACTACTGTGGAGGAGAATGCCTACCATTTGCGGTTTGTATTGGACACACTCCGATAGTACCAGCTCTATGGTAAGATCTCGAAGTGCCAGTTTTGGTTCTGAGAGATTCAGTTTTTGGTACATGTCATCTCAGAGGATGGAGTTGGAGTTGATCTAATGATTTTTGAGGCAGTACAAGCTTGGGAGCCACCGAGGAGTGTGACAGAGGTACATAGTTACCAAGGTTTGGCTGGTTACTACCAGATATTCGTTCCTGGCATCTCCAAAGATGCAACACCACTATCATACTTGAAGAAAAAGGGGAATCCTTCATGTGGTTGGTGAGATTATAGAAGAGATTTCAGGAGGTGAGGAAGAGGCCAACCAGTGCCCCCAACTTGAGGCTTCTAGTGGAAGGCATAGGGTATATAGTCTACTGCGACGCATCATGGAACAGACTTGGGTGTGTCCTAATGAAGTAGT
Source organism: Viscum album (assembly GCA_963277665.1). Lineage (NCBI taxonomy): Eukaryota > Viridiplantae > Streptophyta > Magnoliopsida > Santalales > Viscaceae > Viscum > Viscum album. The sequence continues at coordinate 1,839,122,218 of OY728132.1, read as the reverse complement.
GAGAACTGATCACATATAGATCTCAATAGCCGAGACAACACGAGCAGAACTATGCTACCCATGACTTGGAGTTAGCTGCAGTGGTCTTTTCCTTGAAGATGTGGTGACATAATCTGATGGGTGAACGTTTTACCATGTACTCTGATCACAAGAGTCTCAGGAATATCTTCTCTCAGAAGGACATGAACGTGAGACAAAGATGATGGATTCAGTTCCTCTAGGACAATGACCTCGAGATAGTCTATAATATTGGAATGCGGTACAGTGTAGCAGAAGCACTCAGTATGAGATATGGTATATAACTGCTAGAAGATGCGACTGAGCCGGTGGCTGCATACAGATATACTTTTTGGACCAAGATGGAGTATCCATTATTCAGTCTCTTACAATCACTCCCAACTTCTCTAGCGAGTCATGGAGGCACAACATGTGGACGAAGAGTTCGAGACATGTAATTCTCATATATCCACAGGGAATGCACTTGATGAATTTTCTGAAGTTGGAGATCACATCTTCCTCTTCTAAGGACGTACTATTAATCTAGTGCCACATCAAGTGGAATTGTTTAGAGAATTCCACACATCCCCTCTAGCGGTACATCCAGGAGTGGAGAAGATGTACCCAGACCTTCAACGACAGTATTGGTTGCTAGGTATGAAGAAAGTAGTTTCAGAGTTTGTCTCTCGATGACTCAGTTGTCAGCAAATGAAAGCACAACAACAGGTACCTATAGTCTTGGTTCAGCCTTTAGAGGTTCAAAAGTAGAAGTGGGAAAGTATATCCATGTACTTCATGAAGGGAATTCCACATACATCCAGGGGTCATGACTCTATTTGGGTGATCGTCGACCGACTCACCAAGTCAGCCATCTTCTTACCGATAAGATAGCAGTGTTCAGTAGAGAGCATGGGACACCTCTATGTGCATGAGATTTTGCGGCTAAATAGACTACCATCATTTATTGTATCTGTTCATGATGCATAGTTTACTTATCAGCTACGGAAGGGGTTGCCAGAGGATTTTGGGACACAAATTCATTTGAGAACCGTGTTCCATCCTCAGACGGATGGTTAGACTGAGCGAACCATTCAAACCTTCTAGGACATTTTGTGTGATTGTGTCCTCGACTTAGGTCACAACTGGTTGGATCACTTACCTTTGATGGAGTTTCCTACAACAATAGATATCAGTCCACCATAGATATGGAACCTATTGAGGTGTTATACGGGAGACCATGAAGATCACCCTTGTGCTAGACAGACCCAGGGGAGTCAACACTTGTGGTATCATAGATGGTATGGGCTACCATAGGGAATTTGTAGATCACCCAAGAGTAGATGAAGACTTCAAAAAGAAGGAAAAAGTCATATGCTGAAAGAATATGGAGACATTTGCTGTTTGAGGATGGTGACCATGTCTTTCTACATGTCTCACATCGATGAGGTTTACGGAGGTTTGGCCGCAACGACAAGTTATCTCTGAGATTCATCGGACCATTCTAGGTGCTCAGTAGGGTTGGCGAGGTGGCATACCTCTTCTTTATTCCTCCTTAGTTGCACCTGGTGCACGATGTCATCCATGAATCTCAGCTGAGCAGATACATGCATGACCCTTCTCACATCATCGACTATGGGGAGCTGAATTTCAATGATGGGGTGACCTTTACGGAGGTTCCAATGGCGATTGAGGATTGAGAGGGGCGGTTCTTACGTGGATGATCGATACATTTGGTCCATGTTCACTGGAAGCACAAGAACCTCTAGGAGAGCATATGGGAGTGTGAGGCTTAGATGCGTGCTCAGAACCCCCACATGTTCCCCTTGTTCAGATTATAGCTTATAGGGATGTAAATCCCTGAGGTTTAGAGAATGTAAAGACCCAAAAATTCAATGCAATTTTTTTCACTAAATACATGGGAATTTTACGAGTCAGTAAAAATTGACGATGCATGATTCCAAGGCACGGTGTGCCCATAATCAATTACATAAATTTTGTTTAGGTTGGTTCAGTAAATATATGAGTGGGGTTTTGTAACTTTTGAACTGGTGATCAGAATTGGAATTTGAGGGCACAATTGAACTTTCAACACAAGTATTTTCATAAGAAGTCATTCACGTCGATGATAGTGAGTCGAGAATGGATGATAGTTTTTGTCTTTTTGTGGAATGTAATAAAATAAAGTGATCATCACATTATTCTTATTTGAGACGCCATGTGGGTTCTTGGCAGTTAAAACCTCCTCATATAAGTTGGAGGTCGGACCACCACACATCAACCTTCCATGAAAGGTTATGGTGGTGGGGCCCACCCAAACATACCCTCCCATGAGAGGTTATGATGTGGGGACCACACGGGGCTTTACCTCCATATTGATGAAGGAGAGTAACACCTCTAAACTCTAGCTCATTAATGAAGGAGAGCCTCTTCACCTCCCTTTATTAATTCATTGTGCCAACCCCTTGAATTAATTAAGGAGAGTTGACCTAATTAATTAGTCCAATTTGAATATCGTGCAAAAAAATTAATAATATATTTAAATCTATTATTTTGTTGGCATATTCATTTTGGTGGTAGCTTTGAGAGGAGGAATATTGTGAGAAAGCTCCCAGCGAAGAACCCCGTCTCCCAATGACGAATGAAGAATGAAGAACGCTGACATTCTTCGACTTCTTCCTTGAATCTTCAACCCCTGTGAGAGTTATTCGATGACCGACTTTGGCATCATCGTCAACAATCCAACGCATCTCGGGTTTGGATGTGTGTGGCGGATGTGACGAATGACGATCTTCATTTTCTACTATTCATGACTCCATCAATGAACGATGAAAGAGTATCAATGGTAGGGGGTTTATTTTTGTGTATCCTTTCTTTTATTTTTTTCTTCGTATGGTAAAGGAATCGATGTGTTGTTGTAAAAAAATAGTTTTTCATCTTTCTTATTCTTTGATGAATCAATTGATACCACTCTAAACACGAAGGGTGGGGGAAAAACCAACATGGCCTAACCCCTCCATTGATCGTGTTTATGATGAACATCAGCATGGAGATTAGGCAACAAAATGAAGAAGGCAGTGACAATAAAGGTCGTGCTACCCGCGGCCTCTGTGATCTGTGCCGCCCATGCGGCGCTCCGGTCTCCCGGCTGAACCTCGCCGGTCTGCGCTGACCCAAGTCAACCTGAGCCACGCCGAACCATCCTGTTCGGCCACCTCCCAAACGTCGACCTACCTGGCCGTGCCCTGCCTGGCCGAAAGTCGCTGTCTCGTCTTCGGGTCTCTGCATGCCTCCTCGATTCGGCCCCCCTCGCAGTCTCATGGCCGAGCCGGTGTCCTGGCTCCCTCGCAGCCACCCGGCCAAGTGAGTGTCCCATCCTCCTCACAACCTCCCAGAAAATCCGGTGTCCCGGATCCCTCACAGTTCTATAGCCAAACTGGCCCCAACTTCACCCTCCTGGACAAGCCGCATAGGGCTGCGCCCTCGCGGTGCACCAGGCCGAACCTGCCCCGAGCTCAGGTGGACCGCCCTCGCGGCCGGCGGGGTTGGGCCCAACGGGACGTGCCAAACCCAAAGGGCCATGTCGGACCCCTCAGGTTATCACGGGTCGACCTGAACCATTTCGTCCCAGATTAAGTCAAGTCGGGACGGTTTGACTGGGTCAGACCGTTCCCGGGCGCACTACCCACCCATTACTTTCTTTGGCCATATCTTTGGCACCAGACAACCATTTGACGAACTGTCAGTGGTGCTAGTTTTCTGGGAGCGTGACGGTCCCTTTGAGTATACCCCACTTGATTTCGGTGTAATTATGAGATACATTTAAGATGGATCAAAGACGAACCCAACGAGGCCCCCATGATTAAACGGCTAATAACTCACAGACCGGGCGTACGATTGATGTGACCTCTATTGTGTTAAGAACCCTATGACGTGGTGGACCATTACGACACTTCTTCATGGGACTTCGTGGTAGTTTGACCATCAACTTTTAGCTTGTGGAGAAGATATTTCAGAGATGAGAGAGCTTTTGGGCGGGGACCTAGTAGCTGGCTGAGACCTGACAATTACTAACAGTTTTACTCGGAGTGATTCTACTAGCCTAGCGGGGAGCACCATGGTGTCGCAGAAGACCCGTAGTGGGGAGAACCTTGGTGTCGCAGTAGATCCATGGTAATCGACAAGAGGAGTACCTCGGCAGGCTATGAGGGGGACCGCCTTTGTGTGACGCGGCAGACCCACAGTGGGGAGCGCCTCTGTGTGACACGGAATACCCATGATATATGACAAGAAGAGTACCTCAACAGTCCAAGGTCAGTGAGAGGTGCCTTTGTGTGATGGAACTGGCCCATTGTACTCGAATGGGGAGGAGTTATCCAACATCTGAGGGTTCTATTTGATGCTACCATAGAATAAAATCCTGGTTGATCTGAGTGAGTAACTTATGTGTTGATCTTATAATTGAGACAGATTACATGATAACTTTCATATATGTGTGGCCATATACCTATGTGGGGTTACCTATTGATTTCATACTTTTTAATTTATCTTTTTTGTATTTTGTCAGAACATGAGGGTCTAGGGGTACCTACTATGCATCGTTATACTCACCCCTACATGGGATATGCCCACACCTTGATGTGTTGGTTGGAGACGACAAACAGCGCTAACTGAGGCCGAGAGTAACAGGACTGGATGGTACCTGGAGGTGGACCACACGGCGTGACGGTACACGGAGGAGACGAACGGACATGGAGCATTGTGGAGGCTATATGTATCTACACTTTAGGTAGGATTTCCCGGAGGATGATCCAACAGTTGTTTCAAATTTCATCAGTTGTACTTGTACATTCCTTTTGGGCTTTGACTCTAGCCACTCTACTTTCACCACTCTTTTTTATATAGTTTACTTTGTGTTTTTCTTCCAACTCGTACTATGTTGTGTGTGATTAATCATTATAAAGGAAATTCATTCATAGTTTTTTAGAAATACACCTTTAGTGCTAGTTTCCATCCACTGGCCTATGGAACGAGGATTTGGGGTAGTCACAACACAGGCCCCGGGGGATGGGTCCTCGAAAATTGGTATCATAGGGGTCGGTTCTATCGCATAACATAAGACTCTGATCTTTTCTTGTGATGTAATAGTGTTAAGGGTACTATGTTTGGTTTTCAGTTCAGGGAGTCTTGTGTTGGTGCAGCGGTTGATGTATCTATACACCAAGACCCTGACTACTAATCTTTGACTCAGTGCACGAAAAAACTGATTGCCTGTGTGGTTTCAAAATCTTTCATTATGTCATCACAACCAAGTCCACTCACCAGGTATAATATATTGACCGTGTCGTATTTGTTTCTTTCAGGTTGCCTCCTTGTGGACATCCTATGAGTGTCCCATGAGTTGTATGCCTGGATAGCCAACCAAGTGATGAGGCCGCGGTGTAGGGCCCTTTTCTAGAGGAGGCACCTACTGTACCACTCCCCATTGGTCCACCGATTCCCCCAGCTCCAATAGCATACGATGTAAACTGTATGAGTGAATTGCACAAGTTCTAGCACTATAGGGAACCCAGGTTCAGGGGAGAGACAGACCCATAGGCGGCTGAGGATTGGCTGGAGGCTGTGGTGAGAGTGTTCTGACTGGTAGGGACACCAGCCGACTTCATGGTGATTCTTGTATCCAACCTTTTACCGGAAGCTGCGTGTAGATGGTGGAACGTGATGCTTCAAGCCCATGATGATGCGAAACTACTTGGGGGCGGACACCAATAGGATTTTTTAGGTATATTTTGTTCTAGTGACTCTCTACAGAGTGAACAAACAAGATCCACTTCATATGCAGCAGTGCAGCATGATAGTAGCTCAGTACTCAGTGAAGTTCACCGAACTCGCACGCTACTCCACAGATATGGTACGAAACCCATTCTTCAGGGCTCAGACCGTCATGTAGGGGCTCAAGTGATAGATTAGAGCTTTAATGATCTCCCTTAGCATCCCAACCCAGGCAGGGGTGTTGGAGCGAACCCTCTTAGTGGAGAGTTTCCTTGTTGAGCAGTCTCCAGTAGCGAGACACACCACTAGCCGACATGTAGCGGAGTCTTCTGCAGCTGGGAGTAGATATATGCCGCAGAGGTCCAAGTGGACTAGACCCATGGGTGGATGACTGCATGACATCAGATTGGTTGTTTGGGGCACCCGGAGTAGAGAATTACATGCCAGAAGCGGGTAGTGTTACAAATGCAGTGGGAAAGGTCACATGGCTCCTGACTATCTGAACCGCCATTCAAATGATCAGTATACGGTCGAATTACCACCTAGGAAGAGACAATGATTTGATCGATGAGGTCCTCATGGAGCATGTAGACATGGCAGAGGAGCTGGTCAAGCAGTTGGCAGTGGGTGACGTTTCGTGGTGTTACCACAACAACCACCAGGAGGGCCAACCTGTCTGCAAGGAGTATGTGGAATAGCGAGAGATCTGCTTCAGGAAGCTGAGGCTTATGATCATGGTGCTTCAGAGATTATTATAGGTTTGATCTGTGTCTACTCCACCTTAACTATAGTTCTAATGGACACAGGTTCTAGTCTCTATTTCATTTCTACTACCCTCATTCGGAGCTCGGAGATTCGGATGGAGCTGTTGGCCCATTACTTATTGCTAGAGATTCCTACGAGAGAAGACTCCACGATTACACAATAGTTCTAGGATTGTGATATTACTCTAGGAGGTGAGAGATTTGGGTGTGATATCTTCGTAGCAGCGTTGATGTCATACGATGTCATCATGGGTATGGACTTGTTATCTACAGTCCATGCTCGGATCGACTGTATTCGGAACAAAGTGCGGTGTGTCCGCACATATGGGACTGAGTTCACCTTCACCGATGAGAAGAGAGCCTTTACAACACAGGAAGGACTTACTCAGAGGAAGGTGAAACCGATAACTCATCAGTTGGATCGCCTTACCCTTGGAGTAGTTGATGTGGATAGTTCGAGTTATCCTATAGTGGTGGACCATTACACTGATTCTTTACTTGATGATTTCCTAAGTCTACCTCCTCGCATACTATAGGAATTATACATTGACCTATACCCTGGGAAGACACCTATCTATACTCCAGCATATCTGATGGCTTCCGCAGAGCTTTCTGAGCTGTGGGTATAACTATAGGACTTGCAGGTGAAGGGATTCATCCGCCCTAATGTTTCTCGCTGGGCAGCCCCGATTCTATTCACTAAGTGGGTGGATTATAGCCTGAGACATTATGTCTAATACCGTCGCCTAAACCAGGTGACCGTGAAGAACACGTACCCACTCCCGAGGATTGACAACCTCTTTGATCAGTTGAAGGGAGAACAATGGTTCTCAAAGAAAGACATAAGATCAGGAAATCACCAGCTCAGAGTTCGAGACAAGGATTTTAAAAAAACGACCTTCAGATATCAGTAAATCCAATACGATTTCTGGGTTATGCCTTTTGGAGTAACCCACTCTCTATCAGTGTTCTTGGGACTCATGAACAAGAATTTCTAGAAATACCATGATCACTTTGTCATAGTCTTCATAGATGACATTCTTATCTACTCGAATACTGAGGAGAAGAATGCATACCATTTTTAGTTAGTACTAGACACACTCCGAGAGAACCAGATTTATGGTAAGTTCTAGAAGTTCCAGTTTTGGAACCGAGAGGTTGACTTTTTTTTTGACATGTCATCTCTTAGGCTGGAGTTGGAGTGGATCTAGAGAAGATTGAGGTGGTACTTTCTTGGGAGCCACCCAAGAGTGTGACAGAGGTAGGAAGTTTCCTAGGTTTGGCTGGTTACTACAAGATATTAATTCCAGATTTCTCTACAATTGCAGCACCACTATCTTCCTTGACGAAGAAGGGGAAACCCTTATTGTGGCAGGAGAGATGATATCATAGCTTTCAGGAGATAAGGTAGAGGATAACTAGTGCCCCCATCTTGGGGATTCCAGAAGAAGGCGTATAGTACATAGTTTACTACGACACATCAGCGACGAGACTCAGGTGTGTCTAATGCAGGAGAGAGAATTGATCACATATGGTTCTCGACAGATGAGACAACAACAGCAGAACTATGCTACCCATGACCTAGAGTTAGCAGTAGTGTTATTCGCCTTGAAGATGTGGAGACACTATCTGATGGGTGAACGTTTTACCAAATAATTTGATAACAAGATTATCAGGTATATCTTTTCTCAGAAGGACCTAAACCCAAGAAAACGACGATGGCTTGAGGTCCTCCAGGAATATGACTTCTAGATAGTCTATAATCTTAGAATGGGGACCATTGTAGTAGATGCAATCAGTAGGGAATCTGGTATACAACTTATAGGAGATGCAACAGATCAACTGGATACTTTACAAATATCCTTTGTGGACCATGAAGGAGCAGTTTTCTTCAGTCTCTTACAATCAATCCCCCACTTATTCAGCAAGTCAAGAAGAAACAACATGGGGACGCTTACTGTGAGACACGTCGTGCTTAGATATCCACTGGTCGGGCACATGATGAATTTTATGAAGGTGGAGATCATGTCATAATCTTCCGAGGACGTACTGTGGTTCTATTTTCACATCCGGAGGAAGTGTTTAGAGGGTTCCACACATCCCCTCTAGCAGTAAATCCAGGAGTGGCGAATATGTACCATGATCTTAAATGACCTCATTTGTGGCCAGGTGTGAAGAAAGAAGTTGTAGAGTTTTTCTATCAATGCCTCACTTGTCAGCAAGTGAAGAGACCCAGGTACCAGCAGACTTGGTTCAGCCTTTAGAGGTTCCAATGTGGAAGTGGGATGGAATATGCAAGGGATTATTGAAGGGTCTTCCACGTACATCCAGGGGTCATGACTTGATTTGGGTGATCGTCGACCGAATCACCAAGTCTTCCTACTTCCTACCGATCACAGAGAAGGGTTTATTAGAGAGCTTGGGACACCTCAATGTATAAGAGATTGTGTGACTACATGGAGTATATTATTTTATTGTCTCTGATCGAGATGTGCGGCTTACTTCCCACCTATGGGAGGGGATGAAGGAGGCTTTCGGGATGAAGCTTCATTAATGCACCGCCTTCCATCCTCATACATATGCTCAGACTGAGTGAAAAATTCAAACCCTCAGGGACATTCTGCGTGCTTGTGTCCTCGACTTCAGTCACAGCTGGGAGGATCACATACCATTGGTGAGTTTTCCTACAAAAATAGCTATCAGTCAACCATTGTGATGGAACCTTTTGAGGCATTATACGAGTGACCATGCCGATCACCCTAGTACTGGATAGACCTAGGGGAGTCAGATCTGGTGGGATCAAAGATGGTATGATCCACCACAGAGAAGGTGCAGATCATCTAGGAGTGGATGAAGACTGTAAAAAGCTGGAAAAAGTCGTATGATGACAGGAGACGGAGACCTTTGGTGTTCGAGGATGGAGACCACGTCTTTCTACAGGTCTCACATTGATGAGTTTTACGGAGGTTTGGTTGAGGCAGTAAGTTATCTCTTATATTCATCTGACCATTCTAGGTCCACAGCTGGGTTGGAGAGGTGGAATACCACTTAGCTCTTCCACATCAGTTGCACCGAGTGCACGACATCTTCTAGGTATCTCAGCTCAGCAGATACATGAATGACCCTTCTCACATCATCGACCATGGTGAGTTTGACGCCGATGATGGGTCATCTTTTACGAAGGTTCTAGTGGAGATTCATGATCGACATGCGCGGGTCCTACGTGGATAGTCGATACTTCTGGTGCATGTTCACTGGTAGCACGAGAACCTCCTGGAGATCACATGGGAGTGGGGGGCTCAGATGCGTGCTCAGTACGCCCACTTGTTCCTTTAGTTCTAGTTGTACCATATGGGGATGTAAATACCTGAGGTTGGGAGAATGTAAAGACTTTGAAATTCCATGGAAATCTTTTTCATAAATACATGGGAATTTTATGAGTCCATGAAAACTGATGGTGCATGATTACAAGGCCTGGTGTGCCAGAAATAAAATTCTAATGTTTTTTAGGTAGGTTTAGTAATCGTACGATTTGGTTTTAATAAGTTTTAACTAGTGTTCAGAATTTAAATTAGAGGGAACCGTTGAACTCGCAGTGCATGTATTTTCTTATGAATACTTTCACTTCGACAACAGTGAGTCAAGAATGAAAAATATTTTTTGAGTTTTCTTGGAACGTAATAAAATAATGTGGAGCATCACATTATTTTTATTTGAGCCACCATGTGGGTGCGTGGTGGTTAAACCCTCTTCATATAAGTTGGTGGTGGGACCACCACAACTTAACATTCCATGAAAGGATATGGTGGTGGGGCCACCCAAACATAACCTCCTATTAGAGGTTATGTCCTGGGGGCCACACGGGGCTTCACCCCTATTGATGGAGGAGAGTAAAACCTCTCAACTCTCCTCATTAATGAGGGAGATCCTCTTCATCTCCCATAATTGATTCCTTGTGCCAAACCCTTGAATTAATTACGGGAAGCCTACCTAATTAATTAGTCCCACTTGAATATTGTGCCAACAAATAAACATGATATTTCAACCTATTATTTCATTGGATTATTCATTTTGGAGGCAGTGTTTAGGGGAGTAATATTGGGAGAATGCTCCCAACGAAGAACCCCATCTCCCAATAATGAACGAAGAACGATGAACGTTGAAATTTTTCGACTTCTTCCTTTAATATTTAATAGTCGTGAGACTTTTTTGATGACTGACATCCACATCATCGTCAACGAGGCGATGCAGATCGGGTTTGGAAGTGCATGGAGAATGCGACGAACGACGATCTTCATCATCTACTTTTCACGACTCCGTCAACGAAGGAAGTAAAATGGTCATTGGTCAGGGGTTTATTTTTTAGTATCCTTTATTTTATTTTTTCTTCATATTGGAATGGAATTTATACATGGTTTTTAAAAAATAGTTTTTCATATTTCTTGTTGTTTGATGTAACAATTGATACCTCCCTAAACATGAAGGGTGAGGGACAAACCAACATGGACTGACCCCTCCGCTGATCTTGTTTTTGATGAACATAATCATGGAGATTAGGAAATCGAATGACGAAGTTGACGACAACAGATTTCATGCTACCCGCGGCCTCCGTGAACCATTCTGCCCCTACGGTGCACCGGGGCTCTCGGACAAACCCCGCCAGCCCACGCCAGCCCGAGCTGGGCCGAACCAGCATGTCCGGCCGCCTACAGGCCGCTGGACCACCTGGTCGTGCCCTGCCCAGCCAAGCACCGCCAGACCAACTGTAGGCCTCTGTGCGCCCCGTATACCCCCCCGATATGGCCCCCCTCACAGCCTCCTGGACAAGCTGGCATCCTGGCTCCCTCGCGGCCACTCAGCCGAGCTAGTGTCCCCACCTACTCGTGGCCTCTCTGCCGAGCCGGCGTCCAGGCTCCCACGTGGTGCCCTAGCTAAACCAGCCCTAGTTGTGCCCTTTGGGCTGAGCCGCGCCAGGCTGTGCCCTCATGTGCACTGGGATGAATCGACCTGAAACCCGGGTCGGACCACCCTCGTGGCCAGTTGGGCTGGGCCCCGTGGGCCGAGCCAAACCCAACGGGCCTGGCCGGACCCCTGAAGTCAGCACGGCTCTACTCGAACTAAGTCAGCCCAGACTAAGCCGTGTCAGTTCGGTCCGACTGGGTCAACCCATACCCAAGCCCACTATCGACCCTTTTCATTCTTTGAACATATCATTGGCACCAGAAGAACGTTTGACAAACCATCAAAGACACTAGTTTTCTTGGTGCATGATGTTTCCTTTGAGTATACCCCCAATAGAGTATGGGGTAATGATGAGATACGGTCAGGTTGGATCGTACCCGAATCCAACCAGGCCCCCAAGACAAAAAGGATAATAACTCACATACCGGGTGTATGATTGACGTGTCGTCTATTGAGTTGAGACCCCTATGATTTTGTGGACCTTTGAGAAACTTCTTCGTGGGAATAATTTGAAGTTTTTAGCATCGAACTATTGCTTGTGGAGCGGATTTTACAGAGACGAGAGAGCTTTTGCGGGGGAACCTTGTAGCTGGCTGAGACCTGACGATTGCTGACCGTTTGACTAGAAGTAATTCTACTAGCCTAGCGGGGTGTGTCATGGTGTCGAGGATGACCCACAGTGTGGAGCGCATTGATGTCGCAGTAGACCCATGGTACTCTACTAGATATTTATATCATCAGGCTTTGAGGGGGAGCTTCTTTGTGTGAAGCAACAGACCCACAGCAGGGAGTTCCTCTATGTGACGCAGCAGACCCATGGTACTCATCATGAGGAGTACCTCGGCCGTCCAAGGTTAGTGGGAAGTACCTATTTGTAACGTGGTAGGCCCACTATACTCGATAGAGGAGGAGTTCTCCAGCAGCCAAGGGTTCCATTTGATACAACCCCTAGAATAAAATCCTGGTTGAGTTGAGTCAATAACTTTTCTGTTTACCTCATGATTGAGATGAATTACATGATAACATAGGTCTATGTATGGTCATATTCCTAAGTGGGTTTATCTGTTGATTTTATACTTTTTAATTTTTCATTGTTGGATTATGTGGGACCTTGAGGATCTCAGGGTCCTATCTAAGTATCATTATACTCACCCCTACACGGGAAATTCCCACACCTCGTTGTATTAGTTGCAGATGATAGACAGTGCTAACTGAGGACGAGAGTAGATAGTCAGACGATACCCGATTGTGGACCACATGGCGTGATGGTACATAGAGGAGAGGGACATACTTTGAGCACTATAAAGGCTATCTGTACCTCATCTTTAGGTAGGATTTATCGAAGGATGATCCAACAACTGTTTTACTTTTCATCAGTTGTACTTTTACTTTCTGTTGGGCTTGTATTCTAGCCCCCTACTTTCAACACTCTTTTTTATACAGTTTTACTTAGTGAATTCTTCCATCTCATACTTTATTGTGTGTGATTACTATTTATAAAGGAAATGCCTTACCAGTTTTAGGGAAATACGTCTTTGGTGCTAGTCGCCAACCCCTTCCCTATGGAAGACAAGCATGGGGTAGTCATGACACATGCCCTGGGGGATCGGTCGTGACAACCCATCTCAAATAAAAATAAAACATATATGTGAAAAAAGATCATAAATATTCATCAAATCATTACAAATGAATTTAAATGGGTATCATAAAAATGAAATCATTCAATAAAAAGTGAAAATGAGTCAGATTTCATAATCATTTCATCATTGTATAACCAGTGAAAAAACGGGTTTCATGAAAATACATCCTAAAAAAATAAATTATATTAATAAATAATTAACACATGAATGATAAAATGGAATCATAAATATCACTACATAAAAACATACACAATTGAGAGAAAGAATATGGGTGGATCATTTGTATCTTTTCCCTATAATAATATGAGTAACAACAATTGATGTCATCTTAGACGGAAATTAACTTTGAAATATCATCAAAACATTTCATGAGACAAATATCCATTATTATTTAAAAAATAATTTTTAAAATATAAATTCATTTGAAAATGATTTTCATTGTATGAAAAAATGTAAACATATATTTGAATATATATAACCATTTTTCCTTGAAACCATATTTAAAATTATTGAAAATATTTTGAATGAATTATTATTTAAAAATAGTTTGAAAAAGTATTAGGAAATGATGAAAAAAATTAATACCATATTCATTGAAAATAATTAGTAAAATTATTTTGGAATAATTTAAATCATATAAAGCCATTTATTTGAAAAAAAAATCTAAATACATATAAATGAGTTTTAAAAAATCATTCAAATTACTTTTTTAACATATTTTCTAAAAAACGAATTCTGTTAAATTTTCTTAGAAAAAAATTGATCTCCCTAATATTAGGAAAAACAATTATGGATATGTAATATATTAAACATAAAAATTAATCCTCAGTGGAATATAAGTCCTGACGGTGGATAAATCCATACATTTCAAACATTCATTTTAGTTATTAAAATGTTTAAAAAATTTCCTCGATCAGAAACGAACAAAGAGATTAGTTTTTTAAAACCCTTTTGTTGAAAAAGATAATTATGGGTAAAAATGTCTTCCAACAATCATTGTAGAATATTAAAACATTCTCAAAATATATTTTATAAAACATGAATTTGAAGGAACATATATTTCTGATCTATGTTAGAGAAGAAGTTATATATTCCTAAAATCACATTCTAAATTATCATAAGTTAAAATTTATGGTAAATTCATACAAATAATATAAAATATAATAAATAAGTATAGTTGAATAAAATTCACAAGTGTTATTAAAATATGAATAAAAATTATTCATCAACAAAATAGTTCTTATAATAAATCTTTATAATGATAAAATTGTTTCAAAAAACATTTAACACTTGGTTGCTTTTCATAATACCCCCATGTAAGAAAAAGACAATAAATTTATAATAAAATATCATTGAAATATTTATATTCATGAAATTTCTTGTAAAATTTTATATTATACACTATATAAAGTAATATTGGTGAAAACCGTATGAAATGTCCAGAAGAACAAAAATTGTGAACAAATTATTTTACATATTTTAAAACCTTTGAAACATAAACTCAATGAAATAAATAATAACTAAAATTTTAAAATCCCGATAATTTCATTATAATAATCATATAATAAATCCATGATCAATATAAATATAAAAAATAATAAATATCTTGTGAATATAGATTGATCCTCATGGAATATTAAAGTGAGTTGACAAAATGCTTACCTTAAATATTTACTTGGTTATTACATATTCATGCCACATATATGATAAATATTTGTTTATAATAAATAATACATATAATAATATTATTACTTATAATATAATTAATTATTTTATCATGACTTTATATTATATATTTATTAACAATTTCAAGTTAATGTTACGCTTCAGATAATATCTTCTTTGTTTTTAATTCATGTTTTGACTTATTATTAAGGATCTTCATAGATAGACCATGATTTAAATAATTACTAAAAGTAAAAAATTATTTAAATAGTATATATATTCATCATATAAATAATTACAATAATCTAGAAAATATAGAAATATGAGAGGGAATACATCTTTCATGGAGATAGTCGGTCATACATACAAATAAATATTGTTTCCTTTTTATTGATTTATTGAAAGCATGATACTAATGGATATATATATTTATTAACATTAAATTTTCATTATAATTTCATTTATATGATATAATTTCAATAAAACCGTCTTTATTACATTACATGTATAGTGTAGTTCAACCACATTACTTTTAGGATGTTGTAGTCCACACGACCACATGTTATGTAATAATATTTACAATTAATGTAAATCATGAAGGATTGTTTTATATATTAGTTCATGAATAAAAAATTCATCATTAATAATATATGTATATATATATTATATATGAAAAATATTTTATATCATAATTCACAGTGATCATAGGTTGTGAAGGAATAAACAAACCACAACGTTTCGTGGGGTGGTAGTCTTCATTACACACGATTGATATGTTCCCTTCGCATTAGATGACTGTGTTTCTATGTGTAGGATTAAAAATTAATATATATATATGTTTATTTTTGGTAATTATTTTAATATATAACAAAGTTTTATGATTTTTTTCTGGTGAGAATGAAAATAAAACAATGGATCTTGAGGACAGATATTACTACTTCATTGGGTAAATCCTCTTGATTTGCTCCAATGGGCTTCCTTGGAAATATTTTTCCCTTAAAATATGATTATATGATTATATTTGTGATTTTTCTAAGAATATTTGATTCGGTATTGGGAGAAAATATATCTTGAGAGGTTTCAATAGGGGGTGGGGGTGAATTCATTTTAATAATATAGGTGGAGTGTATTTTTTTTAAATATTTTTTAAAGGGAATTACACCAAATATTTCCCATAGTATAGTTGATAAAATCATGGTAAAAATAAAATAAAATTGATTACATAGATTATTTATGAATATCAAATGGATTTTGGTAAATTTTTAATGTTTTTTGGCCTTTAGTTTATGGCTTAGTCCATTGATACGTTAATTTCCACTTAATCAATATAATTAATTTTTTTCTCATTCAATATTATTTTTTGAAACAACCTAAAATTAATTTAGTATTAAATAACAATTGTTATTAGATATATGTAATTCATTTTTACTATAAATAATTTGGATAATGTAATTTAAAATTAATCATGCAGATTGGATGGTAACTCGAGTTCTTAAAGCCAAATGGTCCGAATGATTGAAAAGTTTTTTTTATAATATTTTAATTTTAAATAGGTTCCAATGACGTAAATTGTATGATGTGACTTATAATTTATATAATTATACATTATAAATAAATTTTAATACAATTTATCTATATGAATAAATTAGATTAGAATGTTTTTTTGAATTAAAATTTAGCATTTTTTTACTATTCCTCCAAAAATGTAACATCGCATAAAAATACAAAAAAAATAACACAAAGTAAATTTTCATATTACTATATAAAAATGAAATTTTTTTAAGGAAACTTTTTAATGTGTCATAATTTAAATTTATTATTGGGATTCCATTAAAAGGTAAAAAATAGCCTTTTAGAAAAGTAGATCTTATTATAAAGTAAATTTTATTTATTCATAACCTATTCCTATATGATATGTTGGACTATTATCAAAACATTTCATTAATATACTGTATGTTAGATGTATAACAATAATTAATAAAAAGTTTTTTTTTAAAATTTATTGAGATGTAATGTACTTTGTACCTTGAAAAACAGTTTTCATCGAAAAAGAATTTATTTATTTTCATATAATTCTTTTATTAAATTATAGTAATTGATATGAAAAATATTCATTTTATATAAATTTGTCAATAGTGTTTTTTCACAATTTAATTAATTTGATTCCTAACATCCATTACAATGGCCAGGTGATAATTATAATTAAATTATAAAATGAATATTAATATAATATTCTAGTTCAATAAAACTCATCCTTGCGTGTTACCAATGAAATCAAAGAAACTAAGAATTGTGTTTTACAAAATTCAATCATAGTGTTTCATGTACTGATAGTAAATATAGTTCTTTCAAGTCGAGGAACCATAAAAAGGTTTGCGTATCATGAATTCCAACCATAGTTATTTCGTATAACCAAATACATATGTCAATGTTGTGTGGAATACAAGATATCAAATAGGATAAATTGATTAAAAAAATAATTCAATAATCCTTTTGGTGTTATATTATAAGAAGCTTAAGAATTAAATTCTCCATCAAAATTTATTTAGGTTATCAATTGTATAACACTTGAAATTGCATTTATTAAAATCGGACATCGAAAAATGAATTTTTTAAAATTCAATAAAAAGGGAATCAAATAAAAATAACTATTACACAAATTTACTGATAAATAAGATTCCATTTAGGAGAAAATATGTGGAATATTAAAACAAATAAATATAATAAAAGTGTAAATAATCATAATGATTGATAAATATCAACAATCAGAAGAATTTGGTTGATCCATATAATGTTAACTGTCACACAACCATTAATATAAGTCATGTGAAACAGGTCATTGATATAATAAAATATTATGATTGCATAACATCCTTTTATGTCATGATATTTTCAAAAGGATGAATAATTTTCATTAAAAAAACATACATGATTTCAAATAAACCAAACCCTCTATTGTGAATTGAAAAAAATTATATTCATAAATAATTCTAAGAAACAAGGGTGTAGTTTATATTCTTGAATCAATAGTAGATCATGAGATCCACAAATATAATGATTGGACATTCCATCAAAATTTATCAATATAAAATGTAATTCAATGTTAATAAATATTCAAAAATCATTAAATAGAGATATAGTACTATAATCTTTAAATCCTTATATTATTTTTAAAATCACATGTTCCATAAATTTTTATCTTCCTAACCATTTCTAAAGAAGATGAAAAATTTAGAAGGAAGTTCACTAAATTAGGTTAACATTGAGCACCCATATAAAATATTATATATCTTGGTCATCAAATTAAAAACATGCAAATACCATTATCATGTATTATAATGCAACATTACAAAAACCTAAACTACAATACATCATTATTGAAAATATTCATGCTTCCTTATTCTTATTTTATGGGATATATTATTTAAATCGAAAAAGATTCTAAATATTATTAATTATAACAAAGGAAAATTTTTATAAAATTCATGTATCAGTTCCATGTTAATTAGCACAATACAATTTACTTATTTATATCCAACTGAACATTCATCTGAACTTAATTATATAAACATAAGGAACATAATATGGGTTTTATTTCCCTTAATCATGTGTTTCCCATAAATATCACCTTATAATTGAATAAATTTTACATTTCATGAGATTCATTTAACATAAAATTTTAATTAATTAGTAAAAAACATGAGAAAAACAATATTTATATGTTTTAAAATTCATATAACATAATTTATCAATTTGAATATATTAAAACATTGATAATTGTACTTAGGTGTTTATACATTCACAAGGACACCCCTTTATATTACTCAATATATCTCTCCATTAATATATCACATGTTGTCCCATCATCATTTGTAATATAAATATTTCTTGTATATCCTTACAAATTTTAGTTGTGAGAAATCCACCAATAAGATCGATTTTCATATTGTCCATTAATTCCACACATAAATAATTTTACCTTTGATGATGCCTTTTTTACGAAAATATTATCATCCATTACATTGACCAAAAAATTCATATTTCCATTGAAACTAATTTATTTATGTCATGTTCCAATGAAATGAATCTCATTATTCTTATATGAAATTAAATTATGTGGTTTATTCATTAATTTTATCAAAAAGGAAATATAATAGTCATTCCTTCAAGGATTCCATTATCTAAAAACTGATTAAAATCCTTCTTTCCCTTCATTGGTGATTGTGAAATCCGGTTAAGGTGTATTTTGTTGATCATTTTTCTTGAAAAATGATTAGGAATTATCATAACATACATCAGTCATGTGATTATCCCATTTTAATTATCAACAATAAATACTCAATCACATTTAATGTTATCCCAATTTATTCTATTTCACATCATTGAATAAAACAATAAACCGTAGTGTGAGAAGAATATATCATTAAGGGAATAAATATAATTATGAAAAATCACATTTAGGATGTAAAAATTATAACAAATTATTTTATATATATTTCCAAATAGTATTATCCTTAGATAAAACCATGTGTATTTCCCTAGATTTATCTATATGCATTTCCCTAATTATTTCTCATCATAAATTATAATGTATGAAAAAAATTATTATGATACCAAATATATAAACATAATATTAACATACATTTGTATTAAATATTTTTATATGAATATTCAGAATATTAAACAAATACATGCCCACAAACCCTAATAGTTCAGTGTATTTGGAAATAGAGGACAAATTCTCTTAACTTTGAGAAATATATTCAATGTTTCCCACAAATATCAGCTCATTAGGTACTTGTAATTAAAAAATACTTCATTACATGGGGAAAGGAAACATAAGTAATGGGTGAGATCAGATGCTCAGAAATAGAAAACAAAAGGTATGATTAAGCCTGACATGGGAATAAAAGTATTAGAACATAAAAATTACTTTTCAATATCATGAAAAGTATATCAGAGATCATATATATGAGTGATGGAATAAACATTGGGTTTTCAAAAGACATTAATCACATAAGAACCATAGCACAATACATAAAATAATAACATACAAATAAGATATAAATTTTTTTGTATACAAACAAGAAAATAAAATTATTTCCATTATCGTGATCACATCATTTTCAAATATATATTATTAGTATGTGTTAACTCCCCATATCATCCTGGAAGTCATGGTCCAATCCCATGAACATCATAGTGGAAATCTATAACTCCCAATACCATTTTAGTGGATAAAGTGCTTTACTAAAATGATTTATATCTCCATTCTAGTAATGTCAATCTCATGTGATTTAAATACATAAAGAATAATTTATAGGGAGATATAGTTCCCACCCATATAATAAAAAAATCATACATATTTTTACTATTTGATAATAAAATTTCAGCATATGATGACCCATGAAATGAAATTTGCATCATAAACATGTATTCATCACATAACCTGTGGAAAAGAGATAGGTATTGTAATCATTTCATCAAATCACACACTGTGAGAATACATGATTTTCATAAGAATATAACCCATAAAAAGAAAAATAATTCATAATAATTTAATAAGTGAAACATAAATGGGTTTTATAAAAATAATTCCATCAATGAATAAAGCATTACGATGAAGAATATGAATGAAATTTTTTATCATTTCCCTTAAAATAAATGACTAACAAAAACGCGTGTCACCATAGATGGAGAAAAAATTAGAAATATCCTTTAGACAATTACTTTATTAAAATACAGTTTTTTATTTAAAGTAATATTTTTAAAACATAAAACAATTTGAAAACCATATTATTAGAAAATAAATATGAAATATAAAATGGAATCCATATAATAAATTTTCATTGAAAACATATCTAAAAATATTTGAGTTGTTTTGAAAATTAATTCCTATATGAACATAATATATAATCTGTTAAACATTATAATAACCTATTTATTTTGAAAAACATTTGAAACATAAAAATAAAGACTGAAAACATTGTTGAATACCATTTTCAAATAATATTATTTAACAAAATGTTATATAATATTTGAAACCATAAAAATACTTTCCATTTATTTTTTGATGTTATATAAAGGATGTTTGAAAAATTATTTTAATCTATTTTAAAACAGAAAAGGCTTTTTCAAAAAATTTCTTTGAAAATACCATAAAAATGTAATGTATTAAATTTTGGAATTATTTTTTTAATATGTAATTTTTAAAAGTTTTAATTAAGAATTAAATAAAGGATTTTCTAGAATACAAATAATTTCATGCATCGTGAACATTCCTTTTATGCCGTAAAAAATATTGAAAAATTTGTCAATCAGAAAATGAAAAAGGGAATATATTTAAGAACATATTTTAAGAGTACAATATAGTAAATAATTTCTTTTAAATATTAAAGGATATTAGTTTAAATTGTTTGGAATTTGTTTTAGAAAACATTATTGTGACAGAACAATGATTTCAGACTGAAGGTGGAGGTAAAAATAAATTTTCATAAAATCAGTTTATTTATTATCTTAGGAACCATTGTGTTAAAAATATTAAAAATAATATAATATATCATGAAATGATATAAAAGAAGTAAAATAATAGATTTTATCAATTATGGTTCATATGGTTTCATCAATTAAATCATAATCATAAATAATCCTAGTAAATGATGGGATTGTTGCAAAACAATTATTATCAGTTATTAACATTGAATCATACTACCCATATATGAAAATGACAATATATAATTTATAGAATAACATGGATATAATTTTATTCATGATATATCATTTCAACTAGTATTTTATACACATCATTGAGGAATATAAGTGCATAACATTTCATATGTCTAGATGAAATAAAAACCGAGGAAAAATTAATTTACTAATTTGACAACTTTTGAATCCTAATACCAACTAAATAATGATCATAAAATATACATTTCAATATCCATTAATATTATTTAAATAATCATAGAATGAAAAATTGTTGAGTAAACATACCACATTTATGAAATTAAATGTGATCATTCGATTTTCCTCAAAGTAAAAAATATTGATAAGATAAAACCATTACTTTAAATCGTTACATTCATCATAAATGTTCAAGCATCTTGTAAAATAAATATTTGTTTATTATAAATATACCACATCATCATATTATTATATATAATATAATAAATTATTTTTTATGAATTTATATTACATGTTTATTATTAATTTCGTGTAAATGATACGATTCAGGTAATATCCTCATTGTTTTTCATTCATGTTTTGATGTATTATTCTCAATCGTCCTACATAGACAATGATTTAATTATTTACTAAATTCAAAAAATTATTTAAATGTAATCAATATTCAGTACTAAAATATATAAAATATTCTATAATATATATATATATATGAAATGGAATATAGTGTTAATGGATATGGTAGGTAGTAAGTATTTATGTACACTATTTCCATACTATTTTCATACTGAATGTTTGAAAGTAAATGAATTATATGTATATGAATTATATATTATAATTAAAGTAAAATTATTTTATAATATATATCATATATGTTCCCTAAAACCATCCATAAAACATTCCATGTAATGTGTGATTGAATTACATCTCTTTGAGTAGGTGTTGATCCACTACCTAAAAACAAAGTTATCATATTTAGAAAAAATAAAAAACCTTAAGGTATTATTTATATATTAATTAAAAAGAACAACTAAATTATTCATAACATAAATATATTATAAAATGCAGTTTACATCATATTTTCTTCCCACAATAAGTGTTAATGAACAATTGAACAACATCGTTTTATAAGGTGGTAGTTCACATTACACACGAACGATAAGATCGTTACCCATTAAAAGGAAGTGAGTGTAAGATTATATAAAAAAAATTAGAAATAAAAATTAAATATATATTTTAAAAATAAGTTATTATATAAGAATTAACTTATAATTGATTATGTTGATTAGAATGACAATAATATAAAGGATTTTGAGGATGGATATTACCTTTTCATTAGTTAACTCTTCTTGGTTTACACAAATTGGAATCCTATATTGATTTATACATAAAAATATGATTAATGGATGAGGGTAAGGTTTTTGGGAGCTTATTAAAGAATATTTTGGGAAATGCAATGGTGATTATAGATGTGAATAAGCGGTAGGGTTGAGTGACTTTTTATAATGAAGGGGGTGGTATTATCTCTTTTTAAAATGAAATTAAAACCATATTTTATCAAAGTAATGTTGATCAAATAATGGTAAAAATCAGATAAAAATAAGTATATAGTGTCAATATTGACATAAAATGGTGTTCAGAAATTATTTAGATGATTTTTGTTCATAAATATAATGATAAATAATTTACTAAGAAAATTTAATCTTAATCTCTATAAATTTTTTTAATCACTTTCACTAATGATATTGGTGAAAAAATAAGTTAAAAATCTAAAAAATTATAAATTATTAATATTCCATATATGGAATTTATATTAAAAAATATAATTCAATAATTGGAATAAAAAAATTTAAAATTAAACAAGTGTGTGAGATTAAAATGCAGGGTTCTCTACAGAAAATGTTCAGAAGATTGAAATGTTTTTTACATCCAATTTCACAGTAAAATGGTTTACAATGATCTAAAGTAGATTAATTGATGTATAATTGATATAATTATACATTAAAACAAAATATAAAATATAATTAGATAATATATATAAATTAGATGATAACCTATTATTGATTTAGAATTTAGTGTTTTTTATTATTCATACAAAATAAGCATCTACAAAAAATACCAAAAATTAATAAAAAGTAAATATTGAATTTATAGTTTCAAAAAATGTGACTTATTTTGTGAAATTAAAATTATAAATGATTCCAAATATGTTTTTAAATGGTTTACTCAAATAAGAAGCCGATAAATTTCCATTTACAAAAATACATCCTTTTATTTATAAAATTGGTTTTATTTTTATCTTATACCGATCAAATATATTAGGGAATTATCAAAATATTTGTTTAATATAAAATATATAAATCTTATTAGAAAAAATAATCCATATTTGTTTTTTACTACTGAGAGAAATAATATTTTTTACTTATAAAAATAATTTACTTAGAATAGTAATTTTCAAAATCTTTATGTGTTATATCATTCCCATATAATAATTAATAACCAATGGAATCATAATATATTAATTATTAAATAATTTTTAAAAAATATTGTTTACATTATTCATAACATCCATTCAAACTGCTAGTTAGTAGATATAATAATATTTTAATAACAATATTAATGGTATATTGTAGTTTAGTTAAAATCGATATCTCGTGTTACATTGGCTATCAAATGAACTCAGAAATGCATATAAAATTATAAAAATTCATTGTTTCAGGCAATGAAGGGTAATATAAGTGTTGTGTTTAGTGAAATATTATCATTCATCTTCATATAATTCAACATAATCATAGTGGTTCGATATAATAAAAGATATATTTTATGTTTTGGGTAATGAATAATATCAAAAAGATTATATTAATTAGAACGAAATAATTAACACAATATTAGGGTGTTACAGAGAACCCTCTTCTCTTCCCACTCTTCTATGTTTCTCCTCTATTTAACCTCCTATCCTCTTTATGTATGCCATTTTGGAATAAAATTTGTGACTATTATTTGTACATTATATTTTTTAGTTTGTCTTTTCATTTTTAATTTAATTGATATGTGTGCTCATATACCCAAATTCATGTGTGTTTTTTTAATTATTATGATTATTGTCTATCCCAATTGAATCGAAACTCAATATTGGAAGAGTGAATAATCCTAATAATGAGTTAGGTGGAATATGGATTATTCCATAATGTATCATTGTTTTATTAAATACACCATTGTACCAAATGATATAGTTTCTGTACATTTACATTTAAATGTGAAATTAAAAATATAATGCTAAATAAATTAAATTAAATAGACTTTATTCATTTAATTACAGCATTTTAGGCTGTTCAAATAAAAAACACCAATTTGGCGGACTTTATTATATACCAATTATCTAATCAATGCCTTTGAATTTTTATAACTATTTTGAGTGTTGTATTATGTATTTTTTTACAATTATCTACCAATGATTAAATCATGTAATGAGTAAATGTAATAAATTTACAACAAAGATAAGTAGTGGTTCAAATAAAATTTTTTGGTATAAAAACATGCCCCGTTTTATAATAAAACCTCATATTATGTGATATATGTTGTAATTATAAGGGTAAATATATTGAAGATATTACATTGTATAAATATAATTCTCATGTACATCGATAATTCATTATATATAAATGGAATGAATCATTTCTTACTCATCATAGAAACATATAAATGAAATGGCCCAAATTGTATATTTGAATTTTGATATGGATTTATATCAAACATGGTATCTTTATTATTTATAGTGGAATTATGAAAGATATGTTTTACGAAAATGATCTACCTCATTTATAAATTTAATTGTTTAGATGCATTACACCACAACTTGATAGAACCATGAGTACCCATGTATTTATAAATTACAAGGCTCAATGGTTGGATTCATTATATTATGACTTGGGTGGTATATTGGTTCCTTATATGAAATTTAATTGATTATATCATATGATATTTGAGAATTAATGTATCATTACTAACACTAATTATCCTTACATAGAACACCTTGAATACAATCTTCAGTTAAAATATTATTATAAATACATAGGAGATAATGTGGTTCCATTCATGTTGGACATTGGATGTGATCATTGGATAAGTTATGTTTAATAGACTATGGAATGATATTTGGATTCCATAGATGGAATTTAATAGACACACTCATTGGTAAAATAATTTACTTTCTAATTTGAGAAATACATGAATTACCGAGTATGAATACTATGAATGAGGTCATAGGGTATGTGAGATTTATTACATTCTTGATTCCCCTTCTAAATACATGTCATGTTTTCAATATGGGTCCTATAAAACACTTATACTTTTATAAACATGACTAAGTTTCATCTTTGGGATGTTATGGATGATGTTTTAATTAAATTGCTAACAGTTATATCATTGCTTATGAGGATTCCACTATCATACACCTCATTCATGGGACGGCTTTACATACATGTTTATATGTATATATTTTTTACTACATATATAGGGAATATATACCTATATATATATATATGTTAACACATATTCATACATTTTCTAATTTGCTGATGTAGGTATCATTGGCCATGTGTTGATAAGAAACTTTAGACTAACATGATTATTAAAATTTATACATATACATATAAATTTTAAATTTACATTACAATATTTTATATTAAAAAAAAATTTTAATAGAAATAATGATTTTTTTACTAATATGTTTTTCTCACACGTTATTATGGACCATATATGTATCCCAAATAGACCTCATAGGTGATTTTTTAGGATTATGATTTTTTCAATTATATTATTCCTATAAAATGATGATTAGGAATATAAGACTGAGGTAGAGATCATGATTCTCATGGAGAGATCCATTGGGTTTTTTCATTTCAGTATGGTTTTTTCTATATCAGTTATTTTATTTCTATTTAGGAATAATAAATCACATTCATGCACTATAATAAGTCATTAATTATTGATTTTGAGTTATTTTTTCTTTTAATGATCAATTTTTTCTAATATATCTCATATTAAAATCATAGAGGTTATTGTCTCCCCATGGTATCGAATTTTGACCCTTGATGATAGTTGGAAGACAATGGCATATGGGAAGGTTATCATTATACCATGTAATGAACTAGGTTGAGGAACCATTTGAGTGACTCCAAAGACAACCTGTTACAATTCATTTCA
The DNA here is from genome assembly GCA_963277665.1 of Viscum album. Classification (NCBI taxonomy): domain Eukaryota; kingdom Viridiplantae; phylum Streptophyta; class Magnoliopsida; order Santalales; family Viscaceae; genus Viscum; species Viscum album. Next base: position 1,839,095,535 of record OY728132.1, on the reverse strand, counting down.
TTTTTATGAAATAAAATGTATAAAACATTATACCTAAATTATTATATTAGTCCAAAATTTTATGTCATTATCTCATGTTATTTGTGTGTTGATATATATTTTATTTGGGCCATATAATTTAGAAATTAAGAATTAATTTTTTTTAATCATATGATCCTAGATAATTTTCTATGATTATCATCTCCGTTCCTTTGAACTTTTACGAAATTTATAAATTTATATTTTTTATTTCATATTATTATATGTTTGAACCATTCTAAATAATTATGGAATCCATTTTTTGAAAAACAAATGTTTTAATGGTCATTATATCACGAGAGGTATATAAAAATGTGTATGATGGAGAAAGTCAATAGGGAACATTTTACAACTATAGTAAATTAATATTTCTATATATATTATTTCCAAGAAAATAGAAGTTTTTTGTGTTTGGGTTGTTTGGAGTTTATTGTGATTTAATGTTTGAAAAATGATATTAGTTCATTTAAATTTCATTTTCATATAATTTCATAATAGTTGGTATCTAGGAAGTGTATAATAATTCTGTTGTGTATTAATTTAATTTAGTTGATTATATTATAGAAAATTATTGAAGAAACGATATATTAGTCTATTTTTATGATGATATCCAAAAATATAAGTAATTTCATGATTATATAATCTATAATTATAAAATCACTATTAAGGAACTATATTTGGATTAATTTTTAGTACATATAAACCTTTGGGTAGAAACTCAGAAAAAATATATTTTTTATTGACTAAATAATCTTGATGAGTGAAGAGAGGTCCTAGGAATTTATACCAAGATTTAATCCCCCATGTGATAATAACTATTATTTGTATTTAGTTCATTAAAAAAATATAATAGATTTATTTCCATGTTATTTTGTGGGATTATGTTGACAAGCGTAATAGAACCCAACATTATGTCACATAGGTCAAACAAATATTGATGTATGTTGAACTACATGATTTATATGACATTGTGATAACATAAAAAAATTTATAAGTATATGTTAATTTAATTATTATAATTATTCCCTTATATAGTTAATGTTTTCCCTACCATGTCAAAAAAAAATTAATTATGGACGGAAATAGAAAGAACCATATTAGCATGGGGGTGGAGGACAATGTAATGATTAAATAAATAATAAACCCATTAGAATGGGATAAGTACTATTTTTTGTGATTATAAGAGACCAAATATCATGAAACATGGTTGAAATTGTAATAATAGTTTAAATCTAGAGTTCACTAAAGATGCCAATTATGGAGGATCAAGAAATTTAATTAATGATGATAATGAAATAAATGATGTTCAATGAAACATATGTCTAATGGTGGGATTAATCATCAAAAGAACATTATCAAGGGGAATAATAGATTCAATCCCCATATCAATGCATTCTATTGAGAATAAATCCGTTTCAGAAATATGAAGACATCAGTAAAGATGAGGAATGATGTTAAATCTCATTGTAGGGAAATGATATGCATTAAATGTTTTATCTATATAGAACTTGGGAATCATCCATCTAATGAAATAATCCAAGGATTTGTAAGGATTTTAGGAATCCCAGTTTTCATATACCTATATTCCATGGAAAATCATTCGATATTACTATCCGTGAATAGTATTGTGCTAATTAGGTGTTCACTTACCATCCAATAGTAATTAGTATATATATTCTGGTTTTATTAAACATATTATTCCAAGAAATCATTCCATGATTATCATGTCACCACCCACATAGAATTATATTTTATAGAAACTACTTAGTTGTATGATTAGTGTATATGTGAAAATAAGTTTTTTATAAAATCTAGTATTCTCATTTAAATAATTAAATAAAATAAATCATTGATTTTATTATTGTAATTGAATGTCTACCAACACTTTGACTCCATACTAATTTAGAAAAGGGGAAAAGGCATTAAAAATAAACTTTGACCATCAATTAGTGAAATTTAAAATATGACTGATCTTATAAGAAAACAACATCCTTCACAAGGGCCAGAATACCTAACTGGGAGACATAGTTCTTATAAATATTTATTGAAAATAAGCTTCTTCTAGTGTTCTCTATTATATTAGGGACCATATTCATGGGAATTAGATTATATTTAATCATTTATCTCTTTTCCAAATTTATCTATTTCTACAAGTTAATGTTAATTAGATTCAAGGGTATAAATTTATTTTTGTGAGGTAAAAAGTAGAGACACATGATTTTATAGTTAAATAAATACCTTGATCAATGGTTTTCTCCATATAGAACACCCAAAAATATCCAATATAGATAGCTATAATGGATATATAGATTAAGCATGTATTAATAATATTAAATTAAGTTGGATATATATATAATAACAAATAAAAATTCTACTTCAACATAAAAATAAATTATAAGAAAATATGAAAATAAAAAATATCTTTTTTCGTCGAAAAAAATATTTTATAAAATGAATATTTTTCCATGTTTGATATATATATATATATATATATGTTTGTGTGTGTGATTATCACTAATTTTCTAACAATATATAATATAAAATGTCTACCTAAAAAGAGTTTTCTGTATATGTTATTATTTCAATTAAAACATAATTTTATAAATTTTATGATTTGAATATGGAAAAGTTATAATCATATTTATATTTATCTAGGTCATATTATATAACATAAATTTGGGAAATTTTCTATATTTTTTATATAAATTGTGTATAACATTGTATTTAAATATAACCGGGATTTTGGAGAAACATATCGATATAATCATAACCTAAAACATAAAAAATATGTGTTATCATGAATATATGTATTCTCTGAAACAATATATATTTAATAATATTATTGGGTATTACATTCAAATATTTTACCTATTAAAACATAAACAATATATTCAAAAAAAATTTCTCATTACATTATAAATTTTTCTTCAGAAATTATATTTCATTAATTTATTTAAATAAAATAGAGATTAAAATCAAAAAATGTTTTTATAATTTGTCAAATAATTAATTCGTAATTTTTATTCCTAAAGTTTATGCTACCTCGTGAAAAGAATAGTTACCCTAGTAAAGCATTTAATTTTCAATGACTAATTCTTCTCCAAATATTAATTTTTTTTAAAAAATGTAGTATAATATTCTTAAAACTATATACAAATGAAATTGAAATATTTTTATTGGAATTCTGAATTTCAAAAACTATACCAGTAAATGATGATTATTATGATATTTTTTAGAGAAAAATTAATTTTTAAAACATTTTATGTATTCATTTAAAAATTAATATCTTCAAATTTTGAAACATAATTAGGAAAAAAAGTTTAAAACATTTAGATCAGAACAATGATAAATTATAATAGTTATATATATATATATATATATTATTTATAAAATATCTAAAATGACTAATTTTAGTTGACATTAATAATTGTTTAAATGACTAATGTGGATATCAATATTATTTTTTTCTCACATTTTTTTCATTATAAAATGTATATGTTTTTGGAAAAAATATATAATTTCAATTATGTATATGATACCCCAGATTTTTTTACATAATAAATTATATTATCCATTGGATTAACATAACCATATGATTTTCAACATAGTAATTACATTTGATTAAAAAATTACTATTTCTAAATGGGGTTTCCAAGACTCAATTTTCTATATAGAATAGTAATAAATTATCGTTTTCTATTTCAATTAATGATTGAAATATTATAGATTATGATGATTTTATGATATATAAAATCTTATTTTCCATAGAAATCATGTTCTACATGAAATTATTCTTCCTCTAGGATTTTAGTCATTAACTAAAATTCATTTTTATTATGAGTAATTATAATAATATTTAATGGATTTTCATTCCATGTAAACATGTATAGATCTCACCAATATTAAAACACCCTTAATGTCAAGTAAATTCTTTATCTCCGTTGATAATTATATTCCCCATATTTAAAATTAGAGGACAATATTATTTATAATTTTTAATGTTTTTTCGAAAATAGAAAAAAGAATTCCATCATTTCAAAATAAATTTCTTATAAACAAATTTAGAAATTATCATTATAATCATTATGTACTTTTATGTATTCCATTGATAAATTAAATTTTAAATGTATAAATTAACTAATCAATTTAATTGTTTTTTAATGACTTTATAGTAACCATTTTAAACAATGTTTTAGAAGTACAAGTTTTCATAGTGTTTTTTGATCTCATTTTTTTCTTTTTGTCATTTCAATGAATATTAATTTTGAACAATTAATATTAATGATTATAAAATTATTATCCTTCGTATCTCAAAAATTAATTTGTAATTAATTTTTATATCATAACTATAATTAGTTTTATGATTTTGTATTTAACTTATTTATTGCATCATTGATTTTTAATTTATGATGATATGTTTTTATCACCATTCATATGATTAGTTTTTATGATTCATTGTAAAAATTGACGTTTTTGATGTCCTATTATGTTTCATGTTTAGGTTTTGTGATTTTTTTTGGAATTTTTAAGAAACCCATTCCATTTCTATGGGTTACTTGAGATGTGATTATGGTTGAATTATGATGCACACATATCTATGGATGTTTTTTCACAAAGTACTTTATCAATATCATATAAATTGTTTCAAAATTTTATCTGTTGATATATTTATGTCTCGATATAATATTTTATTTCACATCGGTTTGGGTATAATGGGGATTCTAGAATTTTTATGCATGGGAAAAATGAATATTATTATAAAAAAATGAGCATAATTATGTTTTTGACCAAGGATTTACTATGATAATGTTTATTACACATTAATTTCTTTCCATAATGTCATGTTAAATTTCCATGATGCATTTCAGTTCTATTAGATAACTAATTTTCAATATTATTTTTTTATTTTAAACATCTTTTTCACTTTTATATCTTAGTCTGTAGTTTTTTAACAGAGGATATATGTTTTAAGCTAGGTAAAATATTTTCTTCTCTAAAGATCATTTAATTATTTTATAATTCTTAATAATTTTATATTATTGTCATATGAGGTATGAAAATAAAATAAGATATATATTTCTCTTTTATTTCATTCATTGAATTTGTTATATGGTAAACCCTTAACGAGACATTGAACTGATTTCATACATATTGTTATAAACCATATGTCATGAATATGATTGTATGACTTGTGGTGCCTAAAAATTGGTATTTTGTAGAATGAATATATTGAAATTTTTCTACCATTGTAAATTAAGAATTTTATATTTCCAAAATCCATGAAAATAAAGACATTTATTTTTGGGTGGGATAATTATTTTGGAGATATATTATTAAATTATAGAGAATAATGTATTATTTGTAACATTTTTATCTCATTTCATTATAATAAACATCATCTATTATTAATTCCATAAAAATATATTATTTGGAAATTTTAAATAGATAACTCAACTTTATGTAAAAACCAAAAATCATATTGAGATCATAAATAAAATTTTCTATTTCGATATTATAATCAATGTGAACACTTGCATAGGGACAATATTATACTATAATGATACGCAATATATAATTTGTCGTCATGAAGTAAATAATGTTCTTCTTAACATCAAAATTTTTACACTCAGGTAGAATATTTTCTATTAGTTTGTTCTATTAATAGAAAAGGTAACATCAGTATGAGTACACAACATGACAAAACTGATATAAAAATTAAGGATTCATATATAATTATATCCACCTTTTTTATCTCATCATATGGATCAAAATTATTTCTAATATTCATTTCATTAAAAACAACTAAAGAACCACATATGAACTCTCCAATATTATACCAAAAAACATATTATTAGTTTATGTGTTCTCAATGATTCCACAAAACCTGTTATATAATTATTTTTATATTTTAATACATTTTATCTATTATTACTCACCATTTAATTTTCTACAGAATTATTTTCCAAAAAACAATTATTATAATGTAACTTGAGAATTTAATTTCATGATATATGTATATCGATTACATATTATATTAAAATCATCAAAACCTTCAAAGTAATTATCTTATAAAAAAATAATATTTTTTATGATTCCTAAATCCTTCATTTATTTATCAAATAAATTGATTTTTCTCTAGGTTGTTTTTTCTATCCATAATAGTATAGTTGAATCATATATACTATAATAATATAATTTTTAAGTTAATAACCGTATGATTATATCATTTACTAATCATTACAAAAAACTCATTATGTAAATTGTTTTTTGAAATTTATTTGATATATTTTACAATAAAATTGTTGTATAATGAAAATAAATATCTAATGTAATTTTTCATCACAATAGGCCAAAATGTTTCTTAATTTTCTATTCATTAAATTTTATGGTAACCATTAACTACCTATCAGTCAGTACAAGTGGAAAAAATACTAACCATTTCAACTTTCTTAAATAATACCCACTTTAACTCAGTTTTCCTAATTACTTATGGTTAATCCATTAAATAAAAAATAATGGTTACTTTATGTGGATTTTATCTCATATCTCATTCTTTATTACAATTTATTGGAATGAAAAATATTTAAAACAAATTAGTAAATACTTGGTTCATCTTTTATGATCATTTGTTCATTTTAAATTTCCTAGATTAATCAATATCATTTGTATATTGACAAATTTTACATGATTTCACATGAAATTATTTATTTTATTTCATTTCTCCCTCTATAACAATTTTTTTGGACATGCTCATCCACAGTATTAGAATCCCATAAAATATTTTGGTCTTGAACATCCTCGTATTCAATATTCCCCCCCGAATCCACAACATATATTCATTCTCATCAATTATAAGTTTTCATAAAATGATTTTTTTTGTGTAGGATTATTAACAAACACCTCATATTATTCTTAGGATAAGTAAATAATAGGAACATGTATGAAATAGGTTTAGGATTTTCAAAAATAAATAATTTTATATCTTTTTCACTACCAAAAATCAATAAAAAATAAAATCTTGAGTATTCTCTAATCTATATCTCATTTTGTATTTAATAATTATTTTGATTGAACACATTTTTTTGGAATTAATCAATTTAGTATTAATAACCTCAAAACAAAATAGGAATAAAACATTAAATTATTATCAATTGAAACAAGTATAATAGTTTTGGATTCTTCATCTAAGTCTCCTCAGTCCAAAGTGGATTTATAGTTTTAGTGATTTTGGTAACAGTTCAATATTCTCTATGATGATAAGTAAAATACCATATCATGTATTCAATACTGTAATATTATTTGAAAATTTACATTCCAATTATAAAATGTCTATATTTTAGTTTGTAAACAAATTTTATTTTCCAAATATATTTACATGTATCTCTTTAGCAATATATTAATATACCATTTATAATCATCAGTAAAATAAGTAATTACATGAAAATATTACTTTCTTGTGTATAAAATAGTTCATATACATGACTATGTATAAGATCTAATAGTCCACCAGAAAATTTACACTTTCCACTAAATGTTTCTTTCAGTATTTTTCCAAATAATTTTTTTTCATAATAAAAAAATTGTTAAAAATTCTATTTATATGGTGTATAATGATGTGTTTATCATTTATATATAAATGTGACAGTATAAAAGTATATTGGTGTAAGAATCAACCCTAATAATATAATTTTTAATGTTATTGGTGAGATTATAAAAATATAGAATATTGAAACGAGTAACCATATTAAAATTGCGAGAACATATTTGTATATTATATATATAACAACAAGTAATCTTGATAATGATTTAAAATCCATTCTTATCAAAGTGATATATATAAATAATATTTATATTCATAGTGGTAACATAATAATAGGTTCAATTCCATAACTAATATAATTAGAAAATTCATATCATAGTTGTTGTATTATAATGGAAAAAAACATTCTAAAATAATACTAACAATTTATAAATTACATTTTTTTAATTCCATAATATCTAGATGTTTTGGTTTATCTTCAAAAATGTGTGATGAAAACATTGTATATAATAACCTGGTGTTAGATTTGAGGATGTTGAATTCAATAAACATCAATTATATATATAAGGCTTTTCATTCTGAATACCATAGATTCCAATCAATAAATTTTCTCTATAATATACTTATATATGATATCAAAGCGATTTTTTAATATAATACAATATGTATTTTAAAGAGCTATATATAGGAGATATCATGTTTTATATCTTTTCATCATTGGTATTTAAAGAATGTGCTAACAATAAAAATAATTAACCCATAAATCATATTCATTTATGGATAAAGGATTCACATTACACTATGAAATGAGTATGCTATAGAATTTCCCTCACAATTTTTTTTCATTAGTAAATATTTTTAATCATAGTTGTAATGATTATTGAATATTTTAGTGGATTATTGATTATCCAATTTTTCAATTTGAAAAATAAATATTATTCTTTTGACATCATAATCCAATTAATTTCCTATGGATAGTGTATCATTGAGAAAATTACATGAGTAGTTGCATAATAAAATATGGATCATTCAATAATCTCCTTTGTTATATAATATAATACGTGGGCACCTTACTAGTAGAGTATATTATTTTAGGATGATTGAGATTATGGAAATTAATTCTTTTGATGGAATCTAAAACATATTAATTAAGTTTATTTTATTAAAAAGACACACTAATATAATTGAAATAACATATATATTGAATATAATACTCTTAGTCTAATAAATAATAAATTATCTATAGTTTTATTTTATTAGATTTAAATTTTTTTAATTATTTTCTTTCAAAAATCAAATTTTATTGACTAAATTAATGTGTTCACAGTACATAAGTTGTATCTCTTTACACAATAAAAAATTTTATATTACAAAAAAAATTATATAAGATAAATATATTTACACATATCTTAATACACCTCATCTATATGTTATATTACACATTAAAATAAATGGATGAAATTATATGACATTAAAATAATCCATATTAGTAACACTGGATCCATAAATAGTGAAAACATTATATATGAATTCATAATCCTCTACGGTACGGGTATGTTTTACATAATGTCCATCAACTCATGGATACATTACACAATGATAAATAAAATATATAATTATTCAAAAACCTAATATACAAAAACAATATTTAACAATTTTATTCAATCACACAACATTGAAAAAATCATCATTATGATTGAATAAGACTTAATTTTATTTATTTCATAATGAGAATTTAAAATGTGGTAAATCAATATTCTGGATTTAATTTTTCAAAAAAGTTAATAGTAAAAAAAATTCATATGATATGAAAATTATATATATATAAAAATTAAAAATGAATAAAAAATATGATTGGATCCAAATGTTAACATTCATGATATTTTTTTAGAATGTGTCATCACTTATTAAATTAAATATAATATAATTACCAATCATATGAAATTGGAATGATAAAAACATGATCACTACAACAAAATATGTAATATAGTTACAGAGGTATAATAAGATCTTATTTTCATTTGAAATAATGAGAGCGTTTGGAAATGATTTATAATATTCAAAAACATAAAATAATAAAAAACTCCAAACTAATCCCCCTTTTAGAATATTTCAAAACAAAAAGATGAATTTATGAAATTCTATCCTTGTTGGAAATGATTCAGAAAAGAAATATTTATAAAATAAATAATTTTTTTTAAAGATGTTAACTCACCATTATACAATGAATATTTAATATAAAATAAAATAATAATGAAATATTTATAATAAGATTATAACATACTAGGATTAAATTTTAGTTTCTAAAAAATTGAAAAATCTAACAATTTGATAACAATATCTTCCAATTTATTTTCTGAATGAATATTTTCAGAAATAATATCACCATTATACACATAATAATGATTATAATGAAAATATAAATCTATATAAATAACTATATAATGAATTAATTATTACATAGAAATAGAAATAGATAATTGATTACCATAGAAAATGTGATATTTGGAAAAAGTAAATCCATAATAACAAAAATCTAAAGTAATACATAAATATTGAGAGAAAATTGATGTATCGGTGATAAAATCACATTCAACGGTTTATAATGCAATATGGTTTTTTTATTAACTCCAAGAAAAAAATGTTATATTGAGAAAGTGACACATACCCATGTTTTTAATTTTATCAAGTCAAAATCATCTAAAATCAGAGTCAGATTTACTAATTAATTTAATTTTATTTTGCAGAATAAAATAAACCTTAATCAACAGTTACTTTACAAATATAATAATAAAAATTTTAGTTTTTGTGTGATATTACTTGGTATAAAATTGATATATTTAACACAAGAAACTAATAGAAATTATATTCATTCTGGAAATGGTTTAATATAACATAAATCCAATTCTTCCTGTAAAAAATTTAGATTCTTCTTTTTTTTATAAGAAAAAATCAGATTTAATTTACCAATAACACTCATAGTCATTAAAAAAGGTCTATAAAAGTCAGGAAAAAAATTGAATATAATTATCATATTTTGATTGATAAAAAAATATATTATATCAATTCATTAAGAAATTGATGTCCCAACAATAATTCTAATTCTCATATAAGCCTGATTTCCAAATCACTTAGTATCAACTTTGAAAATTATTTTCCAAAAAATTATTTGAACATCCAATTATTCTTCATAATAATAATTTTGAAAAATTGAAAGACCATTTGATATTATTTTGAAAAAATGAAGGACTTACATTATATTTAGGTAAATAAATATTAATTAAAAATGATATTTCTATATCGTACTAATAATGAGGTTAAAAATATTTATATCATTTGAAAATGTTGAAATATTATTATTAAATTTCACATTTTGAAAACTAGGGGTGGTGAAGTATAAAATTATTTGGAGATACGACCATTCAAAAAATAACATTTTATTTCATTGAAAATATCATAAAACCATTATGGGAGGAAAAAGATAAAAAATTATAATAGACTAAAATCTGGAAACATGGATAAATGATTAATCAATATATATACCTTCTTTTATAGAATAACATTGAGGATAAAGTATGTATATATTATTAACATCTTTTCCAGAGTCATCAATCTAATTTCCCAAAATCCTATTACAAACAATTAAAATCACATCCTAATGAAATTATACTAATGAAAAACAATTATAGCTAAAAAATTGATTATTATCAATTTTCATTACAATAATTCTATTAATGTAATTTAACGCATATGTATCATTATTAGAAACAATATCAGAAAAAAAATCATAGAAAAGATTTTTATTATTGGGATTAAATTTTTCATCCATGAACAATCATTACTAGTAATGTTGTTGATGATATTATATTTATGAGTCCTCCTAGATCTAGGATCGTATTGGGAATCATTTTTCTTCACTCAATCAAATACATTATGTTGTGGTTTTTCTCCTTAATTTAAATCCCTAAAATAATATTCAATATTTTACAAAATGGATTTATAAAAATTTGTATATTCATCAATGTTTCTATATACATATTATATAATACTAATGTTAGGACTATTTCTAAACACTATGAATTTATATTATAATAATTATCATGAAACAACACTACAACAGTTTCAGCATAATTATTATCTTTGTTATAATTCATATTAGTGATTATAACATTACAACCAAAATCACTAAATATAAGAAATAATAAAATTTATCACATTATATAACTCATAAGGGTGTTATTTTTAAAAGGTCCAACATAACCTTTATTCAGAACTTATTATGTAGTATTAAAAGATTAAATTAATTTTTTTTGAAAAATTGTATTCATTAAAGATGGTTCGTGCCATTTCAGGGATAATTATACTATTTGACATTAAAAAAATAATTTTATTAACTTTTTTTAGGAGATGAAAAATTATATGGAAAAAAAATTTCTAAAAAACTATTATTAAACACCCAATTAGCTAACAATCCAAAATATCGATTATAAATAAAATAAATGATTTATTTTATTTTGAACTATATTAAAAAATGAAGAAATATTGAAAAGGTTTTATGTTCATGAATCATAAATTAATCAAATTTAAATCGATAAAATCCCTAAAAAACAAAAGAAAACATATTTATATACATTTAAACATGTTTTTTAATATGACCAAATAAATCAAAATGTGATAATTCTTGTGTTATAAAAGTAAAAACAACACTGAATGATTTGATGTTTTCCTTATATATCATTCCATTTAAGCATGAATTGCAAAAAAAACATTTCTCTAACCATTATCTTTGATAAATATAAAACAAATAAATTTTTGGATAAATTATGTATCAATTAAAAATGATCTTAACATTCTTTATTTGATAGATAAAATTATACGATTATATATTGTTGATATAATTATCATTCTGATTAGAAAAATATAAAAAATTAATAGAATAAATATGATATATTATATTATTTTGAAATAAATAATTTTCATTTTGAATATGTAGAAATTAAATATATTAAAATGTAAAATATATACCATGAGTAAATAATTAAGAAATAACAATTGTGTATGGTTTTAATCCATCTATACATAAAACATTATAAATTAAAACAACATTTGAAATACCTACTTTACCAAAACATTTATCCATGTCTTTAATGTTATATCCAAAATTTAAGGATCCTCCATCATATATCATGTCAAATAGAATATTATATAGGTCAATGTTGATGTGTCCATAAAAACAGCTATGCATATACAAAGTTTCATTCTTGATACACAAATATATATTTCATCCTTTTTATTTATTTCCATCTTCAAGATAACAAAAATTGATTTTTTACATTTTGATTAATCATTTGAGTTATGTATATCAATGCGACACCTTCAATCATAGAAAGAAAGTTTCCTTAAAATTTTTATTTCAAAAATATACAATATTAAATTAGCTTAATATAGTTAGATTAAATATGCTCTTTCATTCTAAATTCATAATTGGTCTCATCTGCAATATAATAGTAACCCTTATTTTTATTCTAATGTTATTATGATCATTACAAGGTCAAATCTTGTATTATTTCTATGTTTCCATGAAATTATAAATATATTTTATAATATAGGAAATTTTAACTTTGTCACTTTTATGTTCCTATGATTTTGAAGATATATTGATGAAATATATATTTTATTCGAGTGAAAACTCATCATTCATTGAACTATATTCTTATATGATATTATTCAACTCACACCTATTTTGAAACAATAATCTATTGAGTTCATACTGACAGTAACCATTTCTGTTTATACATTCATCAATTATATATTTCATTGCATTTTATTTCATATGTATATATTTTAAATTTATTTCAACTAGTACTCAATTATCCAAAGCTTCTCCAAGAGAACACATCTATTTCATAATGTTGGTGATTCAATGCAACAATTGGTTTATATTTTCATCTCCACCCATATAGGAATATGTGTACTCGTCTCGATGAATTCCATGTTTGGTTTGAATCAATTTGACAAAGCCAAGTATAATAACTTCTATAATATTCAATATATCATGATCTATCTTATAAGACAGTATGTGAAATTCAGTTATATATTAATAGCACAATGTAAAATTCTCACATCATTGTAATTGAAAACATACCTAGAATAATTATTTTTTGTATGAATATCTTTGGTGAACTTCTAATTTAGTGTACTATTTTACCACTCTGGACCAATGTTTAATGCTTAACAATTTTTGTTATGCCACCTATTGGGTTCACTCGTAACTAGAATCATTTCCTTTAAAGTGAGGAATCTTTTAAGAAATTATAGAATCATTAGTATTAAATAATTACATCTTAATTGTATTTTGATTAGATTTTTTGTTTTATGATTATAATAGAAAAATAAAATATTAATAATAGTCTATATAAAAGGTTTGGATAATTACAAAACCTAAAACAATTGACACTAATGTTTATGATAGATAGGACAATTGAATATGGTGTGACTAGGGGGAATAAAATATATTTAAATATTTAAATATTATAAAATATTTACTTTAATTAATTAAGAATGTTAATTATTTTGGAAAATTATCAATTGAATAAATAATGTACATAATGGTTTTTATACAAGTTCATTCCAAATTAGACATAGCCATACCATATACCTCTCTATTGGAAAAAATATACATGGGGCCTTACGTGGTTTTTAAGGGTAATCATATCATGTCTAAAAAATATGTTTTCTAGATAAATAATAACCACACAACTGATTTTTTTATGAAGACTCAGAAGACAATTAAATCCATGAATTTATATACTAGGATTCACAACATAAGTGATCCATAATTTAGAATCAGGGAGTCCGAACGTGTGTAATAAATACTGAAATGATTTTAATATAAATAAATAGATATAAAATTGATTTTAGATGATGGATAGAAAGTAGGGTTAGAAATATAGTAGGTAAAAAATGAAAGCAATGCCCTGTTTTATGAGAAATATGGATGTATCATCAATGAAGTATTAGTCATATATGTTTTCATTAGTCTTGAGAGACTACCCATTAGATGAAAATTTGATCGCATAAAAATTTAGTGTTTTTTATTCATATTTGATTCTAAAAAACGATCAAGTATTGAAATCTTTTCTTATTATCATCATTTTACTAGCATCTCAACATCATTAAATATAATTTTTAAATACTAAAAAAATGTAACTCCAACCATGTAAATCAATCCAAATTCAAAATATGTAGTTTAGCAAATCAGAGTGAAAACATATCATCCAAATTAATCAACCAAAATATTCACCTAAAAAAATAATTACAGACTAATTCTAAAATATTTGAATAATTTTTTAAATGATAATAATTTTTCCAAGAAATACCATACGAATTGTAAAATATAATGACTATTATTTTTATATTTCAAATATAGTATTGTTGGGTCGGAAATAGACGGAGAATGATGGCAAGAGGGGGGTGAATTGCCTTTTAAAAAATTGATTAACAAATTAAAAATCAAAGTAAAGTGCAGCGGAAATAAAGAGGCAATCACACAAGAAATTGATAACGGATTTCGGCCAAAACCCGGCCTACGTCTCCGCTCCCAACTCAACCGTTGAGAGATTCCTACCGCTTGCTTTTCAATGGTTTTAGCAAGAAACCCACTAGGCTTTGAGGTAGCACTAGGACCTATTACAGCTTGCATTTATTGGTTAAGCAAGAACCCACTTACTTTTAATGGTTAAGTAAGAACCCACTAGCCTTTTTAACGGGTGAAGGCTAGCTCACCGATGACACAAGCCTTTTAAAAGGAAAGGCTTGAAGAAACCTCTTCACACCTTAATGGTGATGTGAAACCCAAAATAAAGGGGGATGAGAAAAGGTGTTGGGGTTTGTAGGCACAAACCCAAAATTAAAGCTCAAAAAGATAAAACAATAAAACCCGTAATTGGGAGAAGCCTTGGGCGCCTTTGATTGATTGGAGATGTTGAAGGCCGCTTCCAAGCTTCTTTGATGGTGCTCTTTGGATGTGGAATTGGATGGAGCACTTGGGGTTCCCTTGGAGGAATGCACCGGAGGTACGCCAAATGATCAACAAGGTGTCCGTGGGCTTCCGTATAGTTCTGGTTGGTGTCCGGGGCTTCCTTGGCCTTTATTTATAGGCATGGAACCCTTAGGGAGGCTTCGGAGCCGTTGGAGAGGCTTAAAGAGCCGTTGGGAGCCAAGTGGGCCAGCCTGGTCAAACTGCAACGGCTAGTTTGACTGGCTCCACCGGCTGGCCGGTACAGTCCCACCGGCTGGCCGGTGTGTGCAAAAAGGCATAGGATTCTTGTCCAGGGGACACCGGCTGACCGGTGCCAGAGCCACCGGCTGGCCGGTGGTGAGACAGTAGCAACCACTATTGACTGGATGCCACCGGCTGGCCGGTGACAGAGCCACCGGCTGACCGGTGGAGCCTGGCAGTGGGCAATGCCTCTGCCAGGTCCACCGGCTGGCCGGTGCTATCACACCGGTTGGCCGGTGGACTGAATTTCAGTCCACTTGATGTCCATTCTTGGGCCATTCCTTTGGCAATCTCTTGCCTATCATCCACAACACTTAAAACACAATATTAGATAAATAAGAAGGTGATTGTGATCATGAAAATCAAACAACGAGGGGAACGAGATGTACAACAATCTCCCCCTATTTTGATGATCACAATCACCAAAACAATTAATGTAAAAACATAAATGAAAGGCATGCTTTAAATGATAAATTGAAAATAAATACTAAGCATGAGAGAAAAGATTCTCCCCCAATCAATCAAGAAATTTCTCCCCCTTTGTGATTATCAAAAAAGAACGGGGCATAAAACTTGATTGAGGGAAAAGATTTGAAGAACAAGATTGAGATTTGAAAATCAATTGAGATTTTTGAAATTGAAATGAAAATTTGAATAACAGTTTGAATTGAATGTTTTGAATCAAAAACCACTTGAAATTTGAAATTTGAAACCAAATGAAAAATTTTTAATTCACAAAAAGGCTTAAAAGAACCTAACTCCCCCTAAATAAAAACAATCAATCACTGGGGAGAGGGATTTTGAAAAGATACAATTTTAGGCCCGGAGAGACTCGCAAGAAGGGATTTCTCAATCCAAACTTGTCTCATAGCGGGTCTTCTCCTATAAAATTCGTCAGAAAAGTAAAAAGATTTGGGTTGACCGTACCGGGCATTTTTACAATTACATTCATAAATAAGGTGCCCGGTCTTCTTGCAATAATTACAAAATTTGTAAGCGGAGCTCCCCCTTACAAAAACACTGGGTGCATGGGAGGAGGAGGCTTGGTTGGTATAGCCAAGTCATTGAGTGGTCCTAGAAATTCGTTGGGAACCTAGGAGATTGTTCAAATTTTGTTCCCCTTGGGTGAACTTAGCAAGGGTCTCCCTTAGGTCATTGATGGTTGATTCCATGGAATCAACATTTGGGAAATTTTGGATTTTGAGGGACATCTCCTCCTTCTCTTTGAGAAGTTGTTCTTTTTCGGAGGAGAGTTTTTTGAAAGACTTTTTTAAAGCAACAAATTTTGACGAAAAAGCATGAAAACCTTTTTCTAGTTGGTCTCTAGCGTGTGAGAGTTCTTCATAAGAAAGATGATTGAAAGAATTAGAAGAACTAGAAGACGAGGAAGAAGAGTCGGAAGATGATACCTCATGATTTGCCATTAGGCATTTTTTACCTTGGTCGCTCGAGGAGAAGGAGGAGAATGAAGAGGTGGAGCTATCACTCCATGTTGCCTTTGAAGCCTTCTTCTTCTCCTTTTTCTTTGCCCTTTTCTTGTGGAGTGGGCAATTGGGCACGGATTTTTCATCGGGTTCTTCCTTGTTGTCGGGTTCTTGCTTTTGAGCCTTCTTAGTGCCTTCATGGGTAAGTTCTAAAAGCTTCCAAATATCATGAGAAGATGTGCAAGAAGAAATACAATCAAAAACATTACGATCTAACCCACAATGTAGAGCGTTCATGGCTTTGCCATCAAGCTCAAAATTTGCAATGTCTACGGGGGTCCATTTAGATTCATCTTTACTAGAGAGAGTGTCACCATGCATGACAATTTTAAAAATAGGATAGCTAATGCTTTTAAGAAATGTGGTCATGCGGGTTTTCCAAAAAGTATAATCGGCTCCATCAAAGAATGGAGCACGATCCAAAGAATGTCCTTCGGGGGATTGAGAGGAAGAAGCGGTAGAAGCCATAAAAAAAAATAGGATCTTTAATTTGAAACTGGTTAAGGAATTATTCAAATACAACCTCTGATACCAATTGTTGGGTCGGAAAAAGACGGAGAATGATGGCAAGAGGGGGGTGAATTGCCTTTTAAAAAATTGATTAAAAAATTAAAAATCAAAGTAAAGTGCAGCGGAAATAAAGAGGCAATCACACAAGAAATTGATAACGGAGTTCGGCCAAAACCCGGCCTACGTCTCCGCTCCCAACTCAACCGTTGAGAGATTCCTACCGCTTGCTTTTCAGTGGTTTTAGCAAGAAACCCACTAGGCTTTGAGGTAGCACTAGGACCTATTACAGCTTGCTTTTATTGGTTAAGAAAGAAGCCACTTACTTTTAATGGTTAAGTAAGAACCCACTAGCCTTTTTAACGGGTGAAGGCTAGCTCACCGATGACACAAGCCTTTTAAAAGGAAAGGCTTGAAGAAACCTCTTCAAACCTTAATGGTGATGTGAAACCCAAAAGAAAGGGGGATGAGAAAAGGTGTTGGGGTTTGTAGGCACAAACCCAAAATTAAAGCTCAAAAAGATAAAACAATAAAACCCGTAATTGGGAGAAGCCTTGGGCGCCTTTGATTGATTGGAGATGTTGAAGGCCGCTTCCAAGCTTCTTTGATGGTGCTCTTTGGATGTGGAATTGGATGGAGCACTTGGGGTTCCCTTGGAGGAATGCACCGGAGGTACGCCAAATGATCAACAAGGTGTCCATGGGCTTCCGTATAGTTCCGGTTGGTGTCCGGGGCTTCCTTGGCCTTTATTTATAGGCATGGAACCCTTAGGGAGGCTTCGGAGCCGTTGGAGAGGCTTAAAGAGCCGTTGGGATCCAAGTGGGCCAGCCTGGTCAAACTGCAACGGCTAGTTTGACTGGCTCCACCGGCTGGCCGGTACAGTCCCACCGGCTGGCCGGTGTGTGCAAAAAGGCATAGGATTCTTGTCCAGGGCCACCGGCTGACCGGTGCCAGAGCCACCGGATGGCCGGTGGTGAGACAGTAGCAACCACTATTGACTGGATGCCACCGGCTGGCCGGTGACAGAGCCACTGGCTGACCGGTGGAGCCTGGCAGTGGGCAATGCCTCTGCCAGGTCCACCGGCTGGCCGGTGCTATCACACCGGTTGGCCGGTGGACTGAATTTCAGTCCACTTGATGTCCATTCTTGGGCCATTCCTTTGGCAATCTCTTGCCTATCATCCACAACACTTAAAACACAATATTAGATAAATAATAAGGTGATTGTGATCATGAAAATCAAACAACGAGGGGAACGAGATGTACAACAAGTATAATTTAAAATTAAAAGAAAATATTATATAATTAATAAAACTATATTAAATACAAAAAAAATTAAATAAATTTAATTCCATTCAATATAAATTTATAAATGAAAAATTTAGAAAAGTTAAATGAAAATATAAAATATTATATATAGAAAATAAATTCTCTAAGGGTTATTTAAAAATAATTCATAGGTATTGAATCGTATCTCATAACTTTTTAATATATTTAATACAACAGACATTAAATATTTATAATATATATTAATTTTTGGAATCATTAAATTAATTAAAGTATATCAAATAATAATATATTTGTACAATGTATCAAGAATGAATAAAAATATATCATCTGAAAAAATCAGATTTTACCAACATATAAATTTATGAAAAAATCGACCATGCATGCCCTATGTAATTTCAATCATTGTACATACTATTCAATGTGGTTAGTCTAAAAGGCAATGAGTTTATTTTATTGACCATGCGAATAAGTCATGGTAATGTGGATTCATGTAAGGAACTCATAATAACTCATTTTAGGTACACCTCACCCATGACAGGTTGTTCAATTCATATGGTAGAAAGGAAAAAGGATTCATGGTTGGAATTTTTAGAATGTTGTATGTTGGACAATAGTGTTCATTGTATAGTGAAAAAGAATCAATAATATATGGAATGGTTTCTTGTATGGGTTTTTTAAGATTTCATGGTAAGAATTATGTCAGAAATCCTATTGAAGCTTGATTGATGGCCAGATGTCTGTTGTAATATTGATTTTCAATACAAAAATCCCCATCAATTTTAGTCAAGATGATATGCTGCATATGTAGTTTAGTCACATGGATGATAATATGGCGATTTGAAATGACGAGGGTGGTGTTGTGATGTCAGGAGAAGACTGAAGGATGGGTTTTTTGATCTTTAGTATAAATAAAGTATGGTACTGTGCTAATTCAAATCATATATTAGCATGCATGGGATTCTAATATTCATGAAAAAAAATGTGGTAGAGAAATAATGGATTAAATGGTTATATTAGGTTTAAATAAATTCATAGTTGTTTTGTTTGAAACCATGGTGGGTTGAACTCAATATTCATGGTAGGTCAAAACTACAAATATGAAAAAATATACAACATATCATCACATACTTTACTAGAATTTTTGTCATCTCAAAACATCAAAATTACTTTTCAATAAAGAAGAGTTAATTGGTGAAAATTTTGAGTTATTTCTACTTTTTTATGAATTAATAAATATGAAAACTATATAATGAGATATCAAAAAAATAGTGGAATTCATAAACAAAATGATGTATAAAAAATGTTAGAACGTTTCATAATATCCAGAACATTTTTAATTTGAATAATAAATATTTTTTTCATTCATGAACTTGAATTAAATGTTGTTAAACGTATTATATTTTCAACATGATAAATGGGTTGAAATTATGATATATATTTCAAGATATAAAAAGATAATATAAAATGAATATTATTTTATAAAATTAAAAATTCGATATTTTTTTCATAAAATCTATTTATTTTTTAGACTACATAAACACGAAATCCTAAAATATAGTTAGTCTAATTAAATTAAAAATATGTTTTGGATTTCCAATGAATTTTTTTGTAATAATCCAATAAATATAATTAAATTTTTTATATAAAATCCCACTAAAAAATTAACAATATATAAATATATTTATTTTCAAAACCCAAAACATATAAATCTATATAGACCAAAATGATAACAACATAGAAATTGATTTAGATATTTTCATAGTTTAATACGGTTTATATAAACACATTATTTATCAAATTAATAAGTAATTATAATATTATAATAATAAATAATAATATAATATAACAAAATAAAAAATGTAAAATTGATTTTAAAATTATATAATGAGTGGGTTTGAAAAGGAATTGAAATATTCAAAATAAAAAAAATAAAAACATACTACCAAAAAATAAGAACACATTTATATTTGGTACACTATACATGGAATCTCAATTCTAATTAAAGGATCTTAGAAAATCCAATGGGGGTGATACTATAAGACCACATGTTTTGATGCACAGTAAAAAATTATTATATATTGAGAGGTTTTATTATATTTTTGTTGCATTCTAGAATTTTTGTGAGGGATTTTACATGTTTAACAATATTTTATGAGGATTCTGTTTGACCACATCTAAGTTAACCAATATCTATTCTGTAGTAAATAATGTTTGGAAGTCATGTCGTTACTCGATAGGTGCCCGATTAATGAATTTTGTGGACATAACATGTGAAAAAAATGTGAATTGTGAATTTTTTCTATATAAAATTATATCAAAACTATCACAAGATTTTTCATACTATGAAGGAGAAATGTAAAACACTTAGTTTTGTAATGTATCACTTATATTTTTGGCACATATTATATTGAATTGTGAAATGATAGTAAGAATATCATGAATTAGATTTTTATATTATTAAAAAAACAAAAAACTCTCATTAATCTACCATTTACATGAGAACATATACCATATATCGTAACAATTTATTTTTTGAAACACCACCCCCAATGGAAATAGATTTCTTTTGAATAATTTTGTGTTGGGTCTAGGAGATCAAATTTTAGATCCCCATTCATCATCCTCTAATAGATCTAATAATTTTCAATTTAGAAAACATTATATCTATTTTAATTTGTATAAATGTTATATATATGTCATTATATGATAATTATATATTGTTATTTATTGAAGGAACACTAAATTATGTTTGGATTAGTTAGACTATGTCGTATATCTCTGTGTTTTTTAAGATCCCTCTAGAAGATGATGATTTTTAATTTTTCGCCACATATTATGAAGCACCATGTAAATTTTTTTCTAAATTGATTTGAATATATTTTTAAAAATATACATTTGATTATTTTTGTAGTAAAAACATTTTTTATTGTTTTGTAACAGTTTAGTTTCATTTATTGGAAACCCCCTAGTTTATGGTCTTAAATTGAGATATTTGGTTTAATCAAACAAGAAAACTCAATAAATATATTAAATGGGAAAACATATTTATTTTAAATATATGAATTTTAGAACATCGAATATACAAAATGTAGTCAATCCATATTCATTTTATATGTCTATTAAATGGAACTAGGTGCCAGACTAGAGTCACAAAAGGAAAATAACCAATGACCAGCTTAATGGATGAATGAGTTACTCTAGGTGTGTATTGAGATTGTCATGGAATTATTGTGGGTGTGTATGTCTATGAGTGAGTATGAATATATATGTTGTATGACAAGTTTGAATAATGGATAAACTATTTATTCTTTTTATTTAATTTTTCTATTGATAAAATTATTTTATGTTGCCGTCTTTTTTTTAATATTATTTATTTAATTGTGAGAAAGCATGATCTTGGAATAATAGAATGGGTGGGATGATTTTAGGGGACTTCATACAATGTATAATTACTCACCCACGTATATTAATGTTAGTAAATATATAGATTATATACTGAAAGATACATTAGTAAGGAATATTTCATAGTTTTCTAGTTGTTCCACATGACGTATTTGTCTTGAGTTAAAGCATTATAGTTTGTTTTGTCCATTGAGTCTGGAGTGGTTCCATATTAGTTCATGATTATGATATTATTTTTGTCTCTTATTTTTATAGTTTTTATACTACAATTATATTATTTTTATATATAATTTCATTTGAGTTTTATTTTTATACTTCGTGCAATATTTTTTTTGGTTTGGTTGTTTTTTGTTTTAATATGATTTATTAAATATAAAAATAAAAACGGTACCAAATAAAATTTATTATTTGATTTAATTTTTTATATCCTTTGTATTATAAGTGATTCTAGATATGTTTATAGGCACCCAGTCCCATTCCAAGAATATTTATATTATTGAGATGTTTCAAGTGGTATCATATTTTTTCAAAAAATAATATTGCAATGATATAAATTTGATATGATATATCTGAACATGAAATATATAGCGTAAAAATATAATGTAAATCTATTTATGATGATATTCAAGTAACTATTGTGGTATGAGTATAAAAATATGTTTTCTTGGAATGCATATATATTCAGTCATCTCATTATCATGGGTTTAGAAAATGAATGTAACATATCATGGAACAATAAAAAGGATTACCACTATGATGGTATTTCTTATATTTTATTTAACAATTTTTGTATATTTTGTATTGTTATTATTTAATATTACTGATTTTTATCATACAAAGATAGTTTTTATAGTAAATCCATATCTAATATTGGTTTCATTTCAAAAATTAAGGACATTTCAACACTTAGGTAATTTAGAATCTCATAAGAGGAGGTTGCATGGGATGTGGTTTAACATAAAAAAATTGAAACAACATATGTGTTGGGTACCATTCATTTATTTAAAGTATATGATAAATGAAATATTAATGATGAACCATGATAAATAGATCATTATATAAAATTTTTTATAATAGAGCCCACCATTATTGTGAGGGGATTTAAAACCTAATAAGATTCAAGTGAGGATTAGTAGAATGTAGCATATTTATAATTTACATGGAATCCGTACATATAGAAATGTGAGTTTAATTGTATAAAAGTTGGAGGATATGTCACACCAAATGTGGGATTTAGATATCTGATCCAAAGTCAAATTGGTTTTTACATTTGATGTATTTAAAAAAATAAAAATTATTCAACTGGAACGCCTTCAAGATATCAATAATGGAATATTAATTTAGTATTAAGTATGGACATTTATCAGTGATATAGTATGTAGCTATGTTTATGAACATATTTTATTTTACATTGGCGGTGGATTATATATCATCATTGAAAGAGAATATAATATATTATGAATTTTAACAATATATTTATACTAATAGATATGTTCTTTGAATTAAGGATTATACAGACAAGGTTAATTGAGTGAATTTGGTGGAAAATGATAATTCTAGGAATAATTTTAGAGGATGTATGATGGGTTAAATTATTATTAGGGGATTAAAAGAACTGAGAATATAGAGATGAGAGTAATCTATATTTTGGGATGTGTAGCCTTATAGAATAATCATACTAATCTAGTTTACGTTATTCCTTACACTAGTATAATGACCATATATTTGAAATGTTATTAATTAAATAATAATAAGTGAGATTATAAGATACATCACCTAGCATGTCACCAACATAATTATATGGGATATCATTTATTATATTCACCCAACATCCCAAATTTAGTTTCTTGGAATACCATAATGCGTCTCTAAAATAAAATGATTGAAAAGGGAAATCATAATATAACTCTCATCAAATATCGAACAGAATGACCTAGGGTTGTTCTTAAATTATTCTAGCACCCCGGACAATGAAAAAATAACAGGGATAAAAGAATAGGGTGGAAGTAATAAACAATTAATTTGATCTATGAGGCTTATCACATATGACCAATCAAGTCCTACGATTATAAGATGAACCACTCTACTAAATACATATCTTATGAAATTTATTTTTGATATTGATGCATAAAACTTTTTTAATATATATATATTATTCTATCAAATGAGATTTCATAATGAGTAGATTCAACACTTCCACACCCCCATCAAAAATTTATAGTGAATTGGATTTAAATGTATAATGTGATTGATGAAAATTGATATTTTATATTATATATGTAATTTGTGATTTCTTACATAGATGTCTATTACCGATACTAATGAATTAAATGGACAGTTTCATTCATGGATAATCAATATTTGTATACATGATGATTGAATTTTTATCTCATAATGGTATAGTTGTTTAATTATTTTAACTAGGACATGAATATAAAATATAAGAATCTTTTTCCCAAATACTTAGAAATAATTCCTATAAAATGGAAGAAATATAATAGTATAATAATTATATAACTGAGATTGTAAATTTTCATACCATTGTGGATTGGTAATCAAAACAGTTTCTAAAAAATTTACATGTTTTTCTCCAAAATGAGCGGTGAATTTTTTGATTGATCTACTTCTAGGAAAAAAATTATTTCTCACCAACATAGAATATACTTTTCAAAATGTAAATCATGTGATTTAGGGTCAAATTTGAGGCGTTTTAAATCAAATGTATGATGATACATATTTTTTCACATTTTCTTACTTCTGTTTTTTTAATGATTTATATGGTTCCTTTGGACCATTTTTTGTTTATTATAAATATGAATCTGGATTACGGAAAATAACAAAACATCCTATTATTTGAAATTTTAATCTATTATATAAATTTAAAGTATTTAAGTTATTATTAATGATTAATATATAGTCATAAAATACTTTTAAAGAATTATTATATTCAATAGATACATTTCATGATGTGGTATGGTCATTTTGAGCATCTGGTCATTCAAATATTTCAAAAAAATTAAAATTCAGTTATCCTGACATTGTTAAATAATGTGTTTCATGGATACCTATACTTTTTTAAAGACCCGTAAAATTCAAAGGGAAATTTTTTCAAAATATTCTTTGGGATTTTACCAGAACGTAGTTTTTGAAAGCGCCTGATTCCGAGGCCCGGTGTGCTAGAAATTTCTATCCGAAGTTTAGCTCGGGTACGTTCAGTGAACGAATGAGCGGGAATTTCTAACTTTTGAACCGGTGCCCGGAATCGAATTCCGAGGGCACCGACGAAACCACATCGTCTGTAATTGCTTAAGAACTCCTGTTTCAGAGTTGCGTTTACACGAGGGGAGTTATTAATTTTTGTGGTAGTTGAAAATAAAAATAAATTTTTTTTATTTTTACAACTTGTAGGTTTTATCCTAAGTAAGGATGTTGGGGGTCGGACCCACTTGTGATAACCAACCTTGAGAGGATAAAGTAGGGTGGGACCCACATGAGCCCAACCCCTCACTTTCCTAACCCCTCTAACCCCCCCCCCCATTTATGTTTTGCTAACTTATGTCCTCATTAATTTTATAACATCTTATGTTATAACATAAGTGAGTTAAATGTGGGTTTTGAATTTTCAAACTCATGAAATTAAAAAACCTATGTTGGGTTAATAAAATAAGTGAGAGGCTTATTTTATTTTTTTGATTACAGTTTTGTCGTTGAGAGCTTTTGGGAAGAACACCTTATTCTTCAACGAAGAACGTGAAGAACACCTCAGACTCCGATGAAGAACACCGTCCTTAGCGAAGAACATCTCCGCCGAAGAACGCATAGAACTTCTTCCACGACATTATTCTTCCGCAACGATTTTCTGCGACGAAATCTCTGTCAACGTCTTCGAATCCTCGCTTCGCGACATCGACGTTCTTCTTCTTTGACGCCCGACCTCCGCGACGCTCGTCTTCCGCGGCTCGTTGACGTGCACTGTTATTGAAACCGAGGTAGCGGTTCGACTATTTTAAGTTGGTGATTCTTTCCTTCGAATATGAAAGATAAATCTGACAGCCATGTTCCAATTTTTATTTAAATTAAATAGATTGTGAAGGTTAAACGTTTTACGTTTCGGCCAACTACTTTCGATATAACGGGAAGGGATCAGTCTGCACAAACACGGCCGATACCCCTCCCCCCTTTGCTATTCTTCGGTTTTGATTAGCGAAGATTGTAATGCATCGTTGCACCGCGCTTGAGCGAAAGGAGACGTGAATGATGTAAGACACGACGAAGAAACGCGACTCAGTCGCACCACGTTGAGGGTACAAATGAGGCCGAGGTTGGAGTCGGGCCGCGCAGGAAGGACGCGGCGTCGTCACACCGCGCCAGACGAATTTGCAGCCATCCTGGAAGTAGCGGCCGGGAAAAACCACCCACCGAAGAATTTGAAGTAGGCGGCCGGAAATCTGGCCACCGACGTTGGAAGGCGCGGGATCGCGGGGTCCCACGGCGAGAAACCGGCCGGCCCTGCGCTGGCCGGCCGTTACAGGGGAAAATCTGGGGCGTTAAACCCCCCGGGTTGCGCATCGCGTGACCCCTTAATGGGGGTCGCCATTTAAATTAAAGGAGGGGCGTAGCCCCTCCCTTGGACGCGATGGCGCAGCGCACTGGCCGCGCTAGCCGCACCGCTGTGCCGCCGCGCTGGCCGCGCTGCCGGCTGGGCTAGGCCGGGTCGTCGGGCCGGGTCGCCGCCCGGGCCGGTTCGACCCGGTTCGGCCGACCCAGGGGGTACTGGGTCGGGCCGGGCCGGGCCCAGACCCCATATTTTCAGACTGAGTTGGTTCAAACGCCCATATCTTGGGCTACGGACCTCCGATCGATTCACCGTTAGTTGCGTAGCAATCCTTGAAACGAGACGGTCGTTTCGGTATATCACACTCAAGGTTTCAAATTACTTTGGGTTCGGCCGGGTTGGTTCGGATACGAAACCAACCGGGCCCTCGGAGCGGAAACGCTCGTAACTTGAGCTCCGGACTTCCGATTGACGTGCCGTCGACTTTGATGGATTCCTCTTAGTGAGACAGATATTTTGTCTTATTACTATCGGGGTTTGGATCCCGTTGGAGTGTGGTCGGGTTGGTTCGCTCACGAAACCAACCGGGTCCCTAGAACGAAAAAGCCAATAACTCACAGATCGGGCGTCCGATTGACTCACCGTCTGTCTCATTGCTTTCCTCCTGATGAGACGGAACTTGTGGCATACATCGCCCGAGTTTTGGTTTCTGTTGGATAGTGGGCGGGTTGGATTGTACCCGAAATCCAACGGGCCCCTGGAACGGAAAAGCTGATATCATTCAGACTAGACGTCCATTTGACAAACCATCAGCGGTGTTGGTGATCACGTTGAGAAACGGTCCCTATGAGTATACCCTATGAGTGTTCGGGGTATAGTTGAGTTACGGCCGGATTGGTTCGCACATGAAACCAACCGGGCCCCTGGGACGAAAAGGCTAATAACTCACAGACCGGTCGTCCGATTGATGCGTCGTCTGTTGCGTTGAGACCCCTATGACGTGGCGGTCCTTTGAGATACTTCTTAGTGGGACTTTGAGATAATTGGGGTTTTGACTAGTAGCTCGTGGAGAGGACCCTCCCGGAGACGAGCGTGCAGAGTACAGAGACAGTGTACCCGGCTGAGACCTGACGACTGCTTGACCGACTCGACTTGGAGTGAGTCGACTAGCCCAGTGGACGGAGCGCCTGGTATTTGGCGGCAGACCCACAGCGGATGGAGCGCCTGGTAGTTGGCCGCAGACTTGTGGTACTCGACCGGAGGAGTACCTCTATAGGATATTAGGGGGAGCGCCCGGTATTTGGCTGCAGACCCACAGTAGACGGAGCGCCCAGTATTTGGCAGCAGACCCGCGGTACTCGACAGGAGGAGTACCTCAGAGACTTGGATTAGTGAGCAGTACCTCAGTGTCGTGACAGGACCACTGTACACTCCAGAGATGGGGCTCTTCAACAGTTACGGTTTCGTTGATGGAAATCCTGGTTTGATCTGAGACTTTTGACCTTTTTGTTTACCTCATGATTGAGATGGGTCACTTGATAACTTAGGTATATGTATGGGCATATACCTGGGTAGTGGTTATCCATTGATTTCATAATCTTTGTGTTACCTCATGATTGAGATGGGTTACTTGATAACTTAGGTATATGTATGGGCATATATCTAAGTAGAGGTTATCTGTTGAGATCCTCTTTGTGATTATCCTTGTTGGTTTTAGTGAGACCTTGAGGGTCTCGGGGTCCCTACTGAGTATTGTTATACTCACCCCTGCACGGGTTATGCCCGCACCTCGTTGTGTTGGTTGCAGACGATGGGCAGTGCTGACAAGGGGTCGAGTGTTCGAGGACTGGACGGTACCCGGAGGTGGACTACATGACGAGTCAGTACCCGGAGGTGGACTACACGACGAGTTAGTATCTGGAGGAGGACTTCACGGCGAGACGACAGACAAAGGAGGTTGACGGGCGAGAGCATTGAGGAGGCTATCTGTACCTACCCTTCAGGTAGGATCCGTGGCGGACGATCCAAGAGCTACACTATCTGTACCTACCCTTTAGGTAGGATCTGAGGAGGATGACCCATGAGCTGCTTCCTTCTTCCAGCTGTTTTCCTTTTTCTGTTGTAATTTCATCTAGTTGTAGCTGCACTTTTAGTTGGGTTTGTATTCTGGCCCATTTACTTTTCAGCACATTCTTTTGTACTTAGTGTTTTGCTTCCTATTGTACTCTATGGTGTTTTGTTTACTTTTATAAAGGCAATTCCTTCCCAGTTATCAGGATTTATGCCTTTGGTGCTAGTTGTCAGCCCCTAGCCTATGGAAGGCGGGCTTGGGGTAGTCACGGCACGTGCCCCGAGGACGGGTCGTGACAACTCCTTCATTGATTGTTTTTGGCTTAAAATCTAGTGTATTAATTATATTTTAATGACCATGAAACAAATTTTAATATTGTTTTGAATACATTGTGAGATAAATAATTTTATTAGAAATTAACTAATTGAATCTTCTACAAACAATAAGTTAAATTCATAGCCTTTCAATTTTTTTAGAATGGTGTATTTTTTGTGTTTGAGAGGAGATAAATTGTTATCTAATGAATGTTAAAAAGACCATCATTTATATTCATATCATTCTTGGAATAACTAGTAACCATATCAAATTTTTTCATGACTTCTCATGTCTCAGATATCCTCTGAAAATGATAAAAATAGAGGGAACTCCATTCCACTTGAGTGATTGTTGTTAGAAATAATTTTAGAGGTAATGATCATGCTAACTATCTTTACATCTCTAGTATTTGAAAAATAAACTCAAATCTTATGTAACATATTATGATAGGTATGTCTATCGAATCAGTTATGGTATAATATAGGAATATCATGTCATAGATTATGGATCTTGAATGTTATGAAATCATGAAATTTATTATGAAACGTAAGATATGAAATTAGTTATACTTGTTCCTTCATAGAAAACATGGAATAATTATATCATTAGTTAGATGTTCATAGAGTCCATAAATTATAAAATCATGAAACAAATTTCCTTATAAAGGGATTTGAACAAGAGAATGAAGAGGCAGAGAAATTATCACCAGATAATTATCTTTTAATTGGATAATAGAATGGAGAAATGAAATAATATCGATGATTAATTAATTAAAAACATATATACAAAACTAGAGAAAAAGTACATGATCTATATAAATTGGTGATTATGATTTCTATCTTTTTTTTATTTCACTAATCATATTGAATTCATATTCATCATTCTTTTTACTCTTAACAAAATTGTTATAGAATGCTAATGAAGATCTCTGGATGGACCATTATTGCCTAACCATTATATAAATAATTTATGGTTTGGAGATAATTTGAGTATGAAAACATGATATGAACTCATGAGATTATTTTTTATATATTACAGTCATTGTCATGTATTTTAATGTACAACTACAATATTCTTATCATCATTTTTAATGAAAAATCATCCATGAATCCAAATGACGTACAAGGTTATAATGACCCATTTTTTTGGTCACGTATAAAATGAAATGTTTTTTATTATGTGACCAAATTCATCACCTGTTAATATGAAAAGTTTTATTATCAATGGTCAATTGTAATGTTACAATACTTATATATATATATGAATGGAAATAAGATAAAATTATAGTTGATTTTTCATGGTTTTACCATAGAATATTCATAAACAGAATTCCATCTGGGTGATTATTGACTAACACAAAAAGTTAGAAGAATTAATTTTGATATGATAAACCAATGTGGATGAAGTGAGAAACATCTATGTTTTTTAAGTCAAGAAATTTTAAGTATTAATAGTTTTTACTATCTCAATACAAGATTATCATATTTCCTATGAGTTTAGAAAATATTTTTATCATTATTTGGGTATGAAATATTCCATGAGCATAGGATATCATAATAAATTGAATGTTAAGTGAGAATGAGTCATTCAAAAACTGAAAAACATGATCAAAATGTTTTTATGAACCATATGGCTCAAGGTGTTTTCTTTTTCATCACACATGAATGGATCAAGGATCGATATACCATGTGACAAAAATAATATCATTTAAAATTCTATTTTTATTACATATCATCCCTGAAAAACCTATCATAGCTTTCTTGAAAAATGTTGTTGAACTACATGACATATTTTTAAGTTTTTGGGAACTCCACTCTCTCTAGAATCTAGTTTCTTTAGATCAAAGTGAATTTGATAAAAAAGATCGAACGCTAGAGCCCCATTATTTTTCTTTTTATGAATTTTATTATTTTCATTTGAATTTTTCCTCAAATAAAGATTTTGATGTCAAAATCTAACATATCAGTCAAATTTCAAAAATTTGTTTTCATGATTTAGCAATGGAATTTGTAATGGAACCTGTATCACACAGATTGTTACTTGTTTGTCAATTTTTTTAGAGTTGTTTCAAGGTAGGAAAATTATATACATTTTTTACAAATTATATAGAAAAATCATTACAATTTATTATTAAATTATTTTATTTTATTTTAAATGGAAATATTAGATGATTTATTTAATTTAAACCCCTTAGTTTTATATTTAAAAAAACTGATTTATCATCTATCGGGAGATAACCCATTAATTTATTGTATTAATTTTTCTTTTTAGGTTAATGAAATATATATGATTGATTTAATTTCACAATGTGAATAATTTTATTTTTTATATTAAATGTTTGTGAGTTCTTATAATATGTGGAATGGAATTCGTTCATTTTAATTGGTCATGGATAATAAATTATTCATGGTACTTAACTTGAGGAAATCATAATTATTATTATTAATGAATTAATTTTCATTTTGAATAGCTACCACTAATGATTATTTTGGAATGTATTTAGAATATATATGTTTGTGTTAAAATGTTATTGGTGTGAAATAAAGGAAAATAATGGTGGAATTATATTTCATTTTTGGTAAGTAGGTTTTATTTGGTATACAGTTTTTTGTGGTCATCATTATTTTAATTTTAAAATATTATTGTTTGAAAAATGTTTTTCTTGTCTTCATAGAGTGTGTGAAAATATTTTTGTATATTTCCAACATGATATGATTATTTACCCCTGAAAAAAACTTTTTTAATATATATATTGTCTTCTATGAAATATTCATGGTGACCATTCCATAAATATTTTGTGAAGCCTCATGATGTAGCTATCTGGTGTTAGAGCATTAGATTTGGTCATGTACATGCAGAATAGTGTGATGCCACCAAATTTCTTCCGTCATGATTTATTTTTGTTTTAATTTTTTCTGGTCAATTTCATTTACCACTATAATAATATTATTTGTTTTTATTATTTCATTTGACCATTATGGTTTATAATTCATGAATCGTTTTTAGTTTTATTTTTATCTTAATATTTGGGGTTAGTTTTATAAGGGTAAATCATTCCTGAAATATTTAGTAAACACATAGAATTTATATCCATCATATGGTATTTAGAGTATTTCACATATGATTAGTGGATCCACTGCTTCATCCACGATAATATTTATGCCCTATATATTACATTTACCCATTTTTCCTAGAGAAATGGTTGTTTGAGTGCAAGTAGATATTAAATGTATTCTATTAATCATGGGGTAATATAATAACAAGGATATCTTCCCCATTTATGGATGATATTAATTTGATGAATAATTATATGTTAATGGGATTCTATGTAATGGTAAGGGATAATTTACAATTTACGGTGCTAACATTAATTGAATATTTCATTTAATGTGTCAATATTACAATAAATAAATAAATAATTCATAACATATCATAAACAAATAAACCCTATGGGTGATGGTGTCTATTACATTAACAATGTAATATACATATGTCACATGTTTATGATTCTAATGTATTATAATAAATAATATCATCTTTTGTTTACATTTCCATCATTTTGATTATGTATAAAATATTTAATGACCTGTGCATGGAGAAGATTTTTATCGAAAAAATTGAAATGAAAGATGAATTTTCTATAATTGAAACTGAATTTGAAAAATGGTAATTAGAATACATGCAATATGTTTTTCAATGTATCTTAATTAAAATTTATGATGAGATATGTTCAACTCAACATACCTACCTCCACACAATTTTGTTACTAAATAAATGAATTTGACCTTTTAATAACTATAACATTTCTTTAAATGAGAATAATATAATATGACATTTCTTATTTTATGAAATTAAGACCATTAGAATAATTCAGATTAATTTCAAACAAAATTAGATAAGAATTCATTTAAATAAATTTCCCATAATAATGAAAATAAAAAACAAATATGTGTGTTTGTTATTCATTATGTGATAATAATGAGTTTTATAGTTGGGTTTACATTATATTACAGTACAAATTATGGATTATTCATTTTTTATACACAAAATTGTTTCTATTATAATTTTAATGAACAAAAAACTGAAAAGATAGTGGATTTTAATTTTTTTTCAGTCATTGATAATGATGAGATGTTCATAACATCAAAATAGGTGTAATATAAGAATGAGTTTTGTTAATTTTGAGCATAGTGAACAGATTTTTTTACATAATCAAATATAGGATAGAGAAATAGAATCTATATAAACTAGTAGTGATTTTAAATATCAAACATCCAATGGAATATAAACATGACTAATGTAATATATTTAGGATTAGAATATTATGGGGAATTAGAATAACATGGTTTAAAATGACAAAATATAAAAATAGATAGTTATATAGTCTATTTTCAAATACAAAAACGTGAAACTAAGACAAATAATATAAGAATGTAGAGTCCATTAATTCAATGAATGAATTGATTGCTATAATTTAAAAGAGTGAAACATGGGATCCAATCAACATATCATAGGATAAGATCATCATTAGTAGATAATGTTTATTTTAAAAGAAGTTAATTTCAAAAGGATGTGTTACAAGGTATAAAAAAGGACATATATGAAATGTGTACCCATAAAAGTAGTTCCATGGTATTTTTGAAACATATTTTCCTTTTATAAAAAGTGAGATAATCAAAATTTTCCTTGATAATATACTTCAAATAGTCATTAATTTTTTTATGAAGTATATAGTGTCCACATTTATTAATGGTGATCTGAATGAATAAGTTCTCATTGATGAAATAGAATTTTATAAGGATCATGAATTTTTTTTGAAATGTTTAATTTTTTATGAAATATCATTATTGTTAGAAAAAACTATAATATCATGTAATTTGAAACTATACGATTAACTTAGATTCATTGAATTTATGAAAGGATTTATGGATAAAAAACTATTTTTGAAGAAGGCCAATCAAATATCACATATTTTTATTATGAAAATTTATGATATTATTTTTTAAATAATGATGATACAGTACATGAATTATTTTCAACAATAATGATTTTTTAAATTATTATATCTTCTCTATGGGGCTTAAAATTATTCATTGGTTTGAAAATAACACAAGATTATTGTAACATTTTAAATTCAAATTAAAAATAAGTCTGGGAGATATGGAATATTTTTTACATTTATGGAGAGGAATTGGATGATAATATTTTTATGTGTTTGGATAATTATCAATGTTTTGGACATATTTTAAATTCAAAAGAATAATATTCCAATGATTTATTCAATATATTTGGTATTAATGATCCATGAATTCCCAAAAAATCAATAGATGTTTTCAATAAATTAAGACTGGATAACGATGCATAATGTGTGAATGTGATAGAATTAGAAAATTATTTGAAGTCTTTTATAATTGTCAACCTTAAGGAAATAAATAATTTTTTTATATTTCAATGTGTTACAAGAATTAATAAAATATTATAGATTCTCATTTTCAATGATGAAACATTACTTCTCAGAAGAACCCTATGATAAATTTGATTCATCGATTATATGTGGAACCACTCAACTATATGCATATCTTTTGGAATTTATGTTTTATATTGATGCATCCAAATTTTTTTTACATATCATATATTCTATCAAAATGGATTTTATATTGAGAATATTAAATACATAGATTCCCCTATAAAAAATTTGTAGTGAATTGGATTTAAATGTTTAGCTTGTATAATGAAAATAGATTTTCTATATTATGATTATACTTTTCTATTTTGGACATAGATGTATAAGACATGAACTAAAGAATTAAATGGATAATTTTATTCAAGGCTCATTTCAATTCATATATATCATGATTGAATTTTTTATCTCATAATGGGATTATTATTCCATTATAGTTTTCTAGGATATGAATATAGAAATGTAAGATAATTTTTCACCATTGTTTGTAGGAAAATCATATCAATTGGAAAAAATATAATTTGGTTATAGTTATATAATTTAGACTATAAATTTTAATACCATTTTTGATTGGAAACCAAACCCGTTTCTATAAAATTTCACTTGTCTTCCTCCACAATGAGAAGTGGAATTATTTGCTGATCTTTTTCTAGGGAAAAATATATTTTCACCACCATTGTATATAATGTAACTAATAGAAATTAGGCAATTTATGGTCAAGTTTGATGAGTTCTAATTCAAATGTATGATAATACAATATACAACACCTTTGCCCACTCTCGTTCATTTTTTAAATTAATTATATGGCTCCCAATGAGCGTTTACTTGTTATTATAAATATAATATGCATTATGGTAAATAATAAATATCCCATTCATTGATATTTTTTTCCATTGGATAATTATTAATTATATAAGTTGTTATTAATAATTAATATATAGTCACAAAATATTAGTGAAGAATTAATATATTCCATGGATAAATTTCATGAGTTGGTGAGTTTATTACAAGTATTTTGTCATTAAAATTTTCTAAAAAAATGATCAATCATTTTTCATGACATTGTTGAATCTTGGGTTTAAATGATACCTAAAATCAATCACTGTGGTGTTCTAGATTAAAATCTAGTGAATTAATGATATTTAAATGACCATGAAATACATTTGAATATATTTTTTAATATATTATGAGAGTAACAATTTTATTAGAAATTCTCTAAATGAAGAATCTAAAAAGAATAAGTTCACTTTACAAGATTTTCAGTTATTTAAAATGGTATATTATTTGTGTTTCATAAGATATAAATTCTCCCCTCGTTGAATGAAAAAATAACATCATTTAGATACATAACATTATATGAATTGTTGGAAATTATATTAATTTGTTTTCATGACCTCTAATGTATCAAATATCCTATGAAAATGATAAGGATATAGGGAACTCAATTCAATAGGATAGATTTTTGTTAGAAATACATTGGTATGTTAAGGCCATGATCAGTTTTATAAACAACTATAGTATTTGAAAAAAAATCATAAATATTATGTGGATTTTTATGATATGTCAGGCTCTATACTTAGTTATACTCTAATGTGGGGAGATAATTTCATAGATTATGCATTATTAATGAAATGAAATCATGAAATTAATTATGTAACACATTAAATGAATTTGGATGTAGTGGTTTATTTACAAAAAACATGACTTACTTGTGGCATTGGTCTTAAATTCTTAGAGTTCATATATTATAAAATTATGAAACACTTATCTTCAAAAAGGGATTTGATTAGGAAAAATATGAGATGGATAGATTATCCCTAGATGATAATATTTTAATTGGAAAATACTATGGAGAAATAAAATTATTTGAATTATTAATTAATTAAAAATTTACATAAATACTGGAAAAATAAATCGATGTAGTGTATAAATGGATGAGTATGATTTTTTGTTTCCAATTTTATTTCAAAAAGAATAATGAATTCATGATCATCATTCTGGTGACTCTTAAAAACTCATAGTGAAAGTTAATTATGATCTTATGATGGTTCCTTATTTCCTTCCCATTAGATAACTAAATATTGATTTGGTGATCATTTATGGATGACAACATGATATAAACTCAAAATATTATTTTGGAGACATTAAAGTAAATAGGATTTATTTTAATGTACAACTAAATTATTCTTAACTTCATTTTTAATGAAAATTTCATCTATTATTCCAAATTAGGTTCAAGGATATAATGACCCATCTTGGTGGTCGGGTATGAAGTAAAATGTCTTTTATTATTGGAAAAAAATTCTCAGCATTCAATATGTCAAGGTTCAGTATCAATGATCAATTGTAATTTCACAATATTTAAATATAACATAATAGAAATTAAATTAAATTATAATGGAAATTGTCATGGATTTACCATTGAATATTCTGAAACATGATTCTATCTGGGTAATTTAAACGAACACAGAAAGTTAGATTACCTCATTCTGATACGAGAAACCAATGTGGAAGAAGAAGTGGGAAATATCTTATATTTAGATAACAAAAAAATTCATGGAATATGTCATGAACTGTACCCCAGGGCTCGTTCCGTCCCTACCCCAAGCCCGCTATCTATTGGCCATGGGCTGGTGACTATCATGTGAAATGCATATCTTCATAAGGGAAGGAATTTCTTTTAAACCGGTAAACAAAAACCTCCTACCACATACCAACAAGATGAAATGGTGAAACATGAATAAGACTAAAACATGTTTGAGTGCAATTATAAGTGAATGTTAGGGGACCATAATACATCCAAATAAGGAACTGAAAACAGTAATGTACAAAATGGAGCTCTGATGATCCTCGGTAGAATAACCCATATGATGATGAGAGTAGTGATTCTATTGGAAGACAATGTATTATGTCATATATTCGGGTCCTTCTAGGGCCCACCTGGCCATAGTCCACTAAGTCCATTGCCGTAGCATCCATCAGTCCCATCCCCTTAAGAACCTCTGTCGAAACGTCAATCGTCTGCAGTAGAAACAACATGTGTGGACGAAGCCTATGCAAGGTTGAGGATAACAATACTCAGTATGGACACAAGGACCACTTAAGGTCTCTTGGAAATAAATGTAGGTTAACCACCATAATGTAAAATACCCCTAAGTTAAAACCACCATGCAAGACCTCAACCACATTCTACAAAGTAAAATACACATCTCACACTAGAAATACAATATAGAGAACGTAAATAAAGATTATTCATCATGAGATAAATAATAATATTATTTTTAGAGGTTCTAATGCTGATTCTCGAAGGGTAACCATAGTACTTATCCAAAAATGGTTTCTCTACTTTCGACCCATAGAAGGTCTCACTACATTCGATCCACAGACGGTCGCACTGCTGCCGATCCATGGAAGGTTTCTCTCATGATGAGCCATTGACGATATCCCTATTACTAATCTGTATTGGGTCACTATATAGCTGATACAAAGAGGGTCACACTACTACATAACCATGTAGGGTCGCTCTAATGAAGATCCATTGAAGGTCTCATTATTGTCGATCCATAGAGGGTCACTCATATACCGATCCACAAAGGAACACTCTTCACTAGATAGCAAGCCATTGGATTCCTACATTTAGTGCATTTGAGTTCTTTAGGTTCATATTCTCATGAAATTAGACATACATCAAAAACCTAGAAGTCCTATAACAATGTAAGCCAATGGATTGTCATGTTGTAAGGGTTCAAATGTGACAAACATCGTGTTAATCGGATGCCCGATATGTAAAATATAATTAAAAATGTAAATAGGGACCTGTTGGAATCCAGTCCAACCCAAACCAGTCATACACAACATCTAGAAAAACTCATGTGGAGTATTTAAAAAGGACCACCTCATTATAAGGGTCTTCATGTCATTGACATTGTGTAAATCAGACGACCAATTTTTGAGATATATCAGTTTTAGTGAAATAGTACCGTTCGGGTCTAGGTCTGGTAGGGGTCGGGCCAGGCCGGTGGGTTCGGCCCACAAGGGGGATAGTTCTCCCAGTTGGCAGCGGTAACGGGGTGCAGCCTCTCCTTACAAAATAGTTGGGTGGAATTGGCATTTGGTTTCTATCTGAGCTTCGAATAGGCTATTCCATCTCCCCTGTGCAGCATGTCAGTGACATACCATTGCAACACTACCACTGTACGGGAAAGACTATAGCCATGGTGGTGCCTATGTGGGCCTCTTCTCCAAGAGGCCACAACATGCCGACCATATCTGCCTGTTTTCAACACCACAATGCCTTTGGTGCTGCGTCGACGGTTGCTTCTGCGGGCCACCAGAGATGCTTCAGTTGTATGTTTTCCATCACATCTGTGACTATGGGCCTCTCGGGTCTCCACATACACTGTGAGGCTCTTACTTTCGTCAATCCACCTTGTTTCATGGTCACACATGAAGAACGCACCTAATACATGAATGGTGTGGGTCTGGGCCTTTTTCAGATTGGCCCGTGCCCTTTGCGTTAGTTTTCTAACACGGGGAAATCGAAATAACCAATTGAAATAAGGAAATCCCCAAAATGAATCCCACAACAACTACCCATAGTAAGAAAGAATCGTGGGTCAAATCCTCGGTCTATTGATCCATGTTCATTACATTATTATTGAATTGGGAAAGATGACTATTTTAAACACATAAAACAATTAAACCCCATACCCAGATTCCTAGTAATCCACTACGGACGAAGGAAATAACTATTCATTCATTGTCTTTTGACATCTATCGCCACTCCTGGTTCCCCAGATCAATTCCTCCAACTATTTGTGTTCATTCACTATTCATCACTGAAGAGGAATGTTTCCAGCGCATTGTCAGAGGATTCCTAACGATTTACAATCTACTCTTCAACACATTTATTAAATAAAAGATTCTTCACAATGTTTCATTCATTATTGTTGTTCATTAATGAACCATAAATAATTAACCAATAAATAACAGGAGCATTATAGTTACACAACCAAAGAAATTAGTCATTAGTTTTTATTCATTTAATGATCTTCATTACCCTGTGATTTCGCCAATTGACGCTCAACGTTGGCAAAGAGAATTAAATAACTTATATTAATTTTATAATTTTTTTCCCAAATTTCAAAAATTATTTTTTTAGTCCGACCCATGCCGGTTGATGTTAAGATTCACTTAATAAAATCCATGTATTTTTAATTCAACGGTTCCCTCATATTTTTAATTTGAGCACGGGATAAAATGATATAAAATCTTTTAATATCAAATAGTAGATATACATTAAAAAAAGTTCAGAAAAATTAGGAGTCACCTTATACCCACACTAGTCAAGGTTATGATCCACCTAAGTGGAACATGCCTTTATTAACTCAATCATACTCTATAATTTCTAATACAATGTATCGTTCCTAATTTATATAGATTTTAAAATAAAATTATTGTTAATTAATTATTTTATATTTGGTTATTCACTAATTCCCACTATTGGCCTACTTCGACGCATGTTAGGATCTGCCTAAGTAAACAATAGTCTCACGAGCTAACATGTTGTCTTATATTTTTAATCTGAGTCACTATTACTGATTTATAAGAATTAGAAGAATAAACTAATTTTATTAAATTATTTAATTTACTATAATTCCATTTTTTGGTTTTCTCACACGAGGCATGTGCTGACTAAAAATAAGTAATGCCTAGGATAAAACTGCCATCCAAAATGCAATGGTGCCCATAGATTTTTTATTTGGGCCATCGTTTGAAGCACATGCCACTTTTTTAGGGAAACTATGTACATGTGATATTTAATGAATAACAATTTTCAATAGATAATTCGATGCCCTCAAATCCTCAGAATCATGTGCCGTCAAATTTTGCAGTCTTAAAATAATACCATATAATTAAAAAATATTTACAAAAATTACGATACATTACATATTAATGGTTTTTATAAACTCCAAACATGATAATTGTTTTACATATCAGTTTTGAGAATATTTTTATCATTATTTGGGTACCCAATTTTCTATGAGTATATGATATCATCCTCAAATGAATAGGAAGTGAAAATGAGTGATTGAAAAAACCCAAAAACTCACTCCAAATTTTTTTGATGGGTTTTAATGGCTCATTTGAATATCATTTTCTCTAGTGGAGTGGTTGTCTAAAAATAATTAATCCTTTTTATAAATTGATCCATTCATGTAATTCTATTGAATTCCTTGTTTTTCTTCACATTCTATGGTAATGACTAAAGATGATACATTACTAGAACCTATACATGTTCATGAGATGACTAAAATAATTTTGATAACCATGAAATGATTGATTTCTATCCAATGTCGTCATGAATAATTTGTGGATCATTGTTATCACCATTTTTCCTTTAATTTGGGACGAAATTTATTTTTCAATGAATCTGTACATATTTTTTTATTAATCGTAGTGTATAAAATGAATTTTGTTTCCTCGGTATGTTGGGACATTTAATAAAAATTAATTAATTAGTGATTTGATTATCAATTGGATATTCCAAGCTTCGTTATGAATGGTTCAAAATTCCTTTCATGTTTCTAAAATAAGAAATTTGTAGGATAATCCATGCTAGGTGATTATTCTAAATCTGGTTGATCCTAAATGAGATTCCATATTTTTTCCTATAGTGATTCATATCACTAAAAGGAAATATTATACCATGAAGGGAAAATATATAGACTTAGATAGGTTATTATGAAAATATGGAAAATTTCAAGAGGAGACACATGATCATGATTAATATATTATTGAAAAATGGCTAAAACTATTCCAAAGAAACAAAAATCTCTATCTATAGTGTGATGTAAATAATAATCATGAGAGAATGTAACACACTCAGTTAGTTTAACTTCTCAAATTTATTTGTTATTATCTATTAATATAATATTTTGGTTGATTTATAATTTTTTTGGATGGTTTAATTATCTTTTAAACTATATTTTGGGATCACGGGGTAAAAATATTTAGGGTAAACTATGAATCTTATCAAGGAAACCATACCTTGTAATTTAAGAGATACAAGGATGGGGTATAATGGGAAATATATTTTTTCTGACTATATAATAAATTGTGGGAATTTTTAATTTATTAGATGGGGTAACTCACATGGTATCAAAATTGTTTTACCAATACTATTACCCTAGGTGTTTTCATGTATAAGTCACATGACTGGCTCAAGGATCGTTAAACATTATGACAAAATTAATAACATAAAAAATTTATTTTTATTACATTGAATCCCTGAATAAACTCATTATTGTCTTATTGACGGTTTTGGTTGATCAATAGGATGCCAATATTAGTTTTTGGGAACATCACTCCCTCCAAAATCATATTTCTGTATATCAAAGTTCACCTCGTAAAAAAGATCGCATGCATAAGACCCAATATTATTTTTTCTGGATTTTGTTATTTTAATTTGAACTAATCCATAGATAATTGTTCACATTCCTGATTTAACATATTAGTCATATTTTAAAAATTAATTTTCATGATTTACTATTGGAATGAGGAAACGATCCAAGATCATCCAAATTGTGCCACGTTTCCCTATTTTTTGATATTTATTTTTATGTGGGTGAATTATCTATTTTCTTAATGTTTATGAAAATTACTCACTATTTATTATTAAATTAATTAATTTTATTTTAAATGGAAATATTTGACGATTTATTTAATTTAAACCCCTTCATTTATGGATTTACAAAAATTTATTTATCAAGTATCAAGGGAAAACCCTTTAATTTATGGTTTAATTTTTTTTATGTCAGTGAAAGTGATATGATTGATTTAATTTCATAATAGGAAGAATTTAATTTTCTAAATGAAATTTATTTGAGTTCTTGGAACATGTGTAATGGTGCTTTTTCATTTTGTTTTGTCATGGCTATTTAATTTTACACGGTACATAATTGGAGGAATCAGAACTATTTTCACCGATAAATAGCTTTTCATATAGAGGAGCTACCACTAAAGAGTATTTTGAAATGTTTTGGAATATATGTATGTATGGGTGAAAATGGTTTTGGTATGAAAAAAAAGCTAAATGGAAGAACTATATTTTATTTTAGGTTAAATTTTTTAATTGGTATACAATTTTGGTAGTCATCACTTTTTTTATTTAAAAATATTATTGTATGAGATTAGATTTTCATGTGTTTATAGAGTGTGTGAAAATAATTTTGTGGATTTACTATATGATATGATTATTTACCCCTTCATATAATCTTTTTTGAATATAGAGGCATTGTTTTTATGAAATAGATAAGGTGATGATTTCATAATTCCCTAGTAAAGCCTCATGATGTAGCTATCTAGTGTTTGAGATTTAGATTTGATCATGTACTTGTAGAATAGAG
This sequence comes from Viscum album, assembly GCA_963277665.1. Taxonomy (NCBI): domain Eukaryota; kingdom Viridiplantae; phylum Streptophyta; class Magnoliopsida; order Santalales; family Viscaceae; genus Viscum; species Viscum album. Next base: position 1,839,052,203 of record OY728132.1, on the reverse strand, counting down.
TGATTACACCATATTTCTTATGTCTTGATTTATTTTTCATTCATGTTTTTGTGGATAATTTATTCTGTTACTACTATTGTATTTTTTTATTTTTTTATATGAGTTGTATTTTTTATAATTCATGAATCATATTTTTCTTAATTTTCTCTTGATAGTTGGTGTTAGTTTTTTAAAATAAAACAACCACTAAATATTTTTTAAACTAATAGAACTTATTTCTAGAATATGGTGTTTAGGTTATTTCACCTAAGTATAGTTGATCCTCTTATTCTTCCCAACAGAAATATATGGTCAAGATGTAACATTTAACAATTTTCCGTAGTGAAATGGTTGTTTGAGTACAAATAGAAATTAAATTTATGATATTAAAAAAGGGTATTACAAAAGGTATAATACCATCCCAAATTATGGATACTTTTAATTTATAGAAAATTTATATGAGGATGAGATTATCACTCTTAGTAGAATAGGATTTATTATTAATGGTGCTTACATTAATTTATGATTTCCATGAATATGGTGAGAGTGTAATTAATAATTAAATAATTCTTAATAAATCATAACCAAATAAACACTTAGGATGATGTTTTCTAATAAATTCACATGGTAATATACATATGCAAACATATTCCATAAACTTAGGATTTTGTGGTTTTATAATATAAAATATCATTTACTTTTTTACACTTCCAAAAATATGTTTATGGATAATAAATTTCATGACATTTTCATGGTTTTAATTTTAAGAGGCGTAATTAAAAATGAAAATTGGATTTTCATTTAGGGAAACAGAATTTGTAAATTTTAAGTACTATAAAATCAATATGATTGTCAATGTATCATAATAATCATTTTCTATAAAATGAGTGCAATGAAAAATACCCTCATCCTCAAAATGGTGTTACTAAATTTATGAATAGAAACCTTTTAATATCTCTAAAATCATTTTATATGATAATTATATATTAAGATATTTTTGATTGTATGAAATTACCACTACTATACTAATTTAGAATACATTCTAAAAAATTCAGATAAAAATTCATATAAATCAATTTGCAATGACAATACAAAAATAAACAGTGAAAGTGGGTTTGAGAGTCCTTCTATGAGAATAAATAGTTTTTAGGTGGTTTAACAATTAATTAGAAGAAAAATGGAGGATTATACATTGGTTATGCACAAAATTGAAGCTCTTATAGTTCTTGTGACAGAAATAACTGAGGGAAAAATGGATTTTAATTTTTTTGCAGCCCTTGATAATGATGAAATGTTCATAACATCAATATAGGTGTAATATGAGAATTAATTTTTTATTTTTTTATCTTATTGAATAGATTTATTAATATACAAAAATTTATGATATGGAAATAGATTCTACATACTCCAGTGGGGGGTTTAAGGATATAACAACCAATAGAAAAAAACACAAGGCTAATGTAATATATTTAGATTTAGAATATTATATGTAATTAGATGCATGTGATGTAAATTGGTAAAATATTAAACATGTGTTTTCAAAAGAGTTGATTTAAAAATATTGAACCTTGAAACGGTGAAAATTTTTATGAGTATAGAGAGTGGATTAATTCCATCAATGAAGTGATTGTTAAAATTTAAATGATTGAATTATGGTATCCTATCCATATGTATAAGGATAAGATCCCCATTAGCTCATAATGGTTTTTTAAAAAGAAGATAATTGAAAATAAGGCTACATTACAAGGTAGAGAAACGTATATATATGTAGTGGGTACGATATAAATAATTTTAGTATTTTTAGAAAACATATTTTATAATAAAAAAATTGAGATAATAAAATTTTTTCTTGACATTTTAGTTCAAATAATCAATAATTTTTTTTAAAGGATACAGTGTCATCACGTCGGAATGGTAAGTTGAATGATTATGTTTTCATGGACGAAATAGAATTTTTTAATTTTATTGAAAACAGATGAAATGTATAATTTTATTATGAAATTTAATTAGTTTTTTAAAAATTACAAAGGAACATTATACGTTAAACCATATGATTAACTTAGAAGCATTGAATTTAGGAATGTATTTGTTTATAATAATATATTTTTTATGAAGCCCATTTAAATATCACTTAATATTATTATAAATATTATTGATAATATTTTTTCCTAATGATTCTATATTATTTGAGGATTTTCAATAATAATGAGGATTTAGATTATTATATCTTCTATGGTGGATTTAACATTATTATTTGGTTTGAAAATTAATGAATATTGTGCTAAGATTTTAATTTTGAATGAAAAGTATTTCTGGAAATGTTGAATATTTTTCATATTTATAGTGAGGAATGCGATGAGAAATTTTTTATAGGTTTGTAAAATTATCCGTTATTTTGGTATCATTTTTACTTCTAATGAATAATATTCCAAAGAATAATTCAATATATTTTGTAATGATGAGACAAGATGACTCTGAAATTCAATATATGATTTCTCAACATTGATAATGGAATGTGATGGTTAATGTGCTAATGAGTATGAATAAAAACATTATTGGATGTGTTTTACAATTCTATACATCATGGAAATAAATTTCTTGCTATAATTTTATTTTTTATAGGTATTAAAAAAATATTAAAGATTGACATTTAAATGATGAAAAGTGACTCTTAAGAATTAATTTATGAACATATTATTATATACTATTCTGTAATATGAAAAGGGTTAGAACATAAATTGATTCATTCATTCAAATTAGTCTAATAATGTTTATAATAGAAATAGAATAATGAGAAGATCATTCTTATATGATGGATGATGTTTTTTGTGAATTATAAGAAGAAATCATCTTTATCATTAAGTAAAATTGAGGATGAGTATATTTCATCATCCTATTCATTTATGTAGATTATTTGAAGGAAGAATACACACATGGAATCCTATGAATAAAAAATTTCTTATATCATCCAGTTCATTACATTCTAGAATATATAAGCCCTTTAAAAAATATATTTATAATATTTTTATATTATACACCCAACCAATTAATTTTTATATATTATAAAAAACTATCGTAAATAAGTTTTTCATATTATAAAATTTGAAACACATCATATATCATATTTTTTTATAAAATAGTGATTGGAAACATAAATAATTGTGTGACATTGATACCCAATATATGTAAATATATAAGATATCATTTTAAAATCATAGGTCAAAATAAATAAATTTTTTTGAAGGAGAACATATTCAATCTACATGGTAATAACAATATTTAATTATAACCAATAAAAATCAATCATAAATCATTTTTCATAGATAAATGCCTTTTCAGAAACATCAAAAAAGAGATATATGAATTTGGATACATGATTAAAAAGTTCTAATACATGAAACAAAATGTATAAATAAGAATATGTAGTATACACAAACATAAAAATTTTCTCTTATGACAAGTCTCATAGAAAATTAAATCATTAAATAGTGTATAGACCCCTGTAGTGTATTCAATTTACTCTTTTATATAACATATCTGTTTGTGATATGTATATGTCTTTATCTAATTGAGTGTAGGGAAATAAAGGTTCCACCCATCAAATAATATACTATATCCACTAGGTGTTTTCTATTCCTAACCACTCCATATTCTATAATATGATAATTATTTACTAATTAATTAAAATTATATATTGTAGCCTCTCATAAAATAATGATAAACTATTGAAAAATATGCCACTATAATATGAAATAATCAATTACAATTAATATTAATTAATATAATGGATGAAAAAACGATTTAGTAAATTAACCCAATAAATGATTATATGTCATCCAAATAAAGAAGGTAGATGGAATCATTAAAATATATCCACAATTAATTATAAGAATAATTAGTTGATTTATATTAGTTGAAAATAAATTTATAAGATCATTTAAAAAATCATTAAGAATGAAAATTTCATATTCATTAGTGTTGATAAATTAAATTTTAATAGAAAATAATTTAAAAAGCAGTTAGAATAATAAATAAATAATTATACCATTTCAACAATGAGTGAAATATTAATAAAATACTTGATAAGGTTGTGGGAAAACATGGTTATGAAAAAAATTTCTAATATGAAATTTATTTCACAATGTTCCAATGAATGTGAAGGCAAATTGGAAATGAATTCCATGTAAAATAATAAAAATTAGTTCATTTAATTATTTTGATATGAAATTAAATTAAAATAAAAAAAACCATATATATTCAATTATTAACAGATAATGATATTTATAAAAAATATTATGAATATAGAGGATAGATATTCTTTATGTAAACTAACATGACATAATTGATCCTATTTGTGAGTAATATTTTTCCAAATTACTGACCGGGGGGACTTGGAATGGTATGCAGATATAGAAAACCAAAAAAATATCTACATGATAATAAAATATATCTAATTTAATAGAGAAATTTCATACATATTCAACAAATAATAATTTAATCATTGTCATTCAATATTTCAAACTAATATTGGTAATGAAACCCTTATAACATTGGTTTGTTTTTAATAAATGTGTTATTAAATAAAAAAACAAATCTAAATATTTAAATCCATAAAATATCAGTAATATCATGTGGAATAACATCCATAGATATATACAACCCAAAAAATATAGGTGGAAAATATGGTACTTTTTCATAATAAATTGGAAACAGAGACATAAAAACAATTCCTTTAATCATGTTTTCCAAAAGCACATGTATCATATTTATCATAAACCAATTCATATGAATAAAATTTTTAAAAACCTTATTTCTATATTTCATATTTTATAATTCTATATGATGTTCAATAATTAATCATATATTAGATTTTTCTCATTCATTTTCATCAGAAGATATTTTTGTTTTTTATTGTTTCTCAAAATATTGACAATGGTGATGTGTGTAAATGTTCTATTTTTTAGAAGTATAATATTATGATTTATTGTGATTAGTTAATAGTTCATAATCAAACAATAAAGATACATGATCTGTATGAATCCATTCATTAATATTATTATGAAAATTATACAATATAATTTTGGGAACATAAAGAGTGTTTAAAAAGGTGAGAGCGAATCACCCATCACATATCATAATTCACCACTACAGTGTAACAGCCAGAATCTCTAAAGTTCCCCAAAGAATTTTATTTCATGATTTCACTATTTTAAATAATATTTTATTCAATATTTTTCTTAACTATATTAATTAGGGATGTTCAAATTAAAATGTGCATCATGGGTGAGCCACTCAATCCATTGCAGTAGAAGCCTACATAGGACCTTCCTGGTCCACATTCTCAGTTCTAGAATAGAATTTTTAAAATATCAATCAATATATACATTTTTCAATTTTTTTGGAAGCATGTATTATCAAATAAATTATCCCCCATATTTTGACATCACAATTTATCCCAATTCAAATGAAATAATTAAAAAACATAAATGAAGCCATAGTGAGTTAAAAATATAACTCCCCATACCCCAGGTGTTGGTATTGATGGAGGATGAACCATCAACATTGACATTAATAATTATTACATTCTTGGGAATTCACCTTACATACATATGAACTAGTTGAGTTTTTTTACCTTTATTAAATCAATATGATTCTGAGAATTTTTAGATCCCCCATGCAGTTATTCATAGATCCAAGATCAATTTTTTTGATGCATGTACATCCCAAAGGATGTTGTTGTACATAAATATATCATTGGTGTCTTCCCCTCAAAGAGGCATGCATTTTATTCCATCCAATCCAATGAAAAATAGAAGTTTTAATAAAAATAAATCGGGTTTTGAACTATTCTATTATTCATAAATTTTTAAAATTCCCCATGTACGCACTCGATTGAAAGACTGCATTAAAATCAACACCAAAGAAACAAGATGTCTATTTTCTACACATCCCTCACATATGTTATGTCAATGAAAATATTAATTATGTTTTTTTCTATTCCTTAAGGAATATATGGTGGGATAAGATGATGTATTGCACAACCATCGTCATTATAACATGTGTTAGAGGCTTTCTATTAAAGATTAATTACAGGTGAGAGAACCTCTCTGGCCTGATTAAATTACCCTTCAATTTTTATATCCATGTTGGGACCATGATCGAGATATAAAATTTTATTTATTATTTGAAATTTTCAATGATTTTCCCATTATGGATAGGCCTCCACACTAGTGTGTCATTTTACATAAATTTCTAATTCAATATCTCCATTGCAATCTACACTGGTAAAAAGGTATGGCTATTGCGATGTTTGTTGATATCATCAATAGTTATTTGTATGATATAATGTGGAATTATAATCACATACATAAGTGTTTGATCAATCCATAAGTTACTCTATTCATTATGTTTATACTATTTTTTGGCCATCTAGTTGGTTTTTCTATTATAATTTCAAGGAAATTGATCATGATTAATGGCTATACTAATTAATATGATAGTTTGGATAACCATCTAGTATCCACTTCATGAACCTCGATATATAAAATCCGTAGGAGTGGTCATTAGAGTGTAGTTTATTCCATGTGATATTACCAATCAGACCATTATTGAATATCTTGAGGTCCATTTGGTGAAGTCCCCCATATCAATTGGTTTGATAGGATCCTTAAAAACATTAGTCACAAGATTTATTCCATGAAATAAACATTTTTTAATGATGCTTCTGATAATTATTTTCCACTCCTTGATGATAGATTTGAGCCACCAGAAAATATAAAAATAGTATATAAATATAAAATGTAGGATTGAGTTTACCAGGGACAACCTCCTTGCTTATGATATATATCCCCCAATGCCTTTGGAAAATGTTTATTGATTACATAAATGATTTCCCTAATGAAATAACTTTTCAACTATCCCTAGAATAAATAAACACTGAGGCAGTTGAAGGAATGGGATTCCCTTCTCACTTTGTGCTTCCAACTAATCATGTTTTTAACCACAAAAAATCATTTACCAAATACAAATAATGATTTACCTAGATAATATAATTCCCTTAAACTTCAACATAATGTGTTTATATGACATTAATTTATGATTTTGGTTTTTAATGATTTCTAAAATAAGATATTTTCATATGCATATAATAAATGTGATAGGACATACTCGTTTCCCCCTATACTATTTTCTTGTATAATACCATTTGATAATGTTTATTAAATCACCAACTTAGATTTCCTAATGAAAGGGAAAATAGAATCACTGATAGTAGATTTCCCTACCACACTACTCTGGTGCACTAAAAGTACCATCTCAGAGTCCCATTAATTAAAATGTACAACCTTGTAGATGTGAATATATAACGGAATTATCTAATAAATGTGTCTGAGAATCCATTACATATGAGGATATTATCTAGGAAATTGTACCTGATGGTGTCAAAGTCCTTAGATATGTCTAAATATGTAATCATTATTCCCTACTTCTCAATCATCCTTACGATATTGATAATATATGAGGCTATGAGAAGACAATTCTAGATGAATCCTTAAAAAATGAACTTGTACTAATTTGGTGTTATGAGGTCCCTAATGACTTCCCCAACCTTGGATACCTATATTTTAATAATGAATTTAGGGATAGTGTATCTATGTGAAAAGGTCAGAAGACATTAATTTCAAAATCATTTTATTTTTTAGGAATTAACGAAATGAAATTCAATTTAATTCTAGATGGAAAATAAACATAAGAAAAACCCCCTTACTAAACATACGTGTTCATCATGTATGATATCCCAATTTTAAAGGAAATAATGATTTATAAATCAATATTTACTTTGAACACATTCCATGTTTAGATAAATAAAGGACTTTATGATTTCATCGTTGTGTTGTTCATTGAAAAGGATAATGGTATGATGATCATCAATGTTGGGAAGGTGGTTTTCAAAAAAATAGGTGTTTTGTATCCCATCATCAACATAGTGGTCAAAAAAAATAAATCACTACCTTGGATACATCATTTACAGAGGTTTATAGATGAATATTGATTCTGATCACATTATTTCTAGTGTTAACTCTCTTCTCCCTATGGGGTCTGCGAAAAAATATTCAGTTCTTTCCCCCTTATCAAAAAAATATTGAATTTAAATCGTTTTATCTAGCCACTATTTCATTATTAGTTGGTCATCCAATATTAATTTGGCAGAATTTTCTCCCTAGAAAGGTGATTTTAGTTCTAATATAGATTTTGGATGCTAGCAAGATAGTTCTCAATATTTTTAATGTCAACGCCATGTTATGAAAATGAGATCTTGATCCACTCCCTATGGAGCCTCTTGGTGTGAATTTTTTTAATCATTACTCTACCAAATGCATCCCTTTGGAGATATCTTCCAAATAATGGATATGATACCCCTAAATCAAGGTTTGGTAAACAATCCATTTTTGAAGAAAAATGAATTTTTATAACTATTTTCACATTAAAAATCTCCACAACTATTTTATTATGATTATAGTGATTCTTGGGAAGAGTGTCACCTAAAATCCCACTACTGGAACTCCTATAATCCATTTGAATGAAGTATATTCCAATATTACTAGAATTACTTCAATTTAGAATTAATCTTGTACATAAAAATTATGCTCCAACAATTAGGACCTCATCATGGTTATACTAATCTATACTGGATGAAAATTCATTCACTTCTATATGGGTGAAAAATTCTCCATTTCATTCTACCAGTGTGAGTACAATGTTGAATCACGTATAATCGCCCATTTATGTTCCTTATCCATAGGATGTACTTAAATCACCTTCCATAATTATATTCTCTGGTCAAAGGATGCTAAGGCATACAAAATAGTGACCATGATAGTGTGACCATGACTATTGAAAGAAATTGTTATACTTTGGTTACCCTGACTACATATATTAATTAAAATATTTTCATTTATAAATACCCAATGGTCCTAGATAATGTATAAATAAGAGTTTTTTGAAACAATTGATATCCCATGGTGGTAAATTTGAAGGCCTTACTATTCTCAAAATTTATTTTAGGCTCTATATTTCTATTGATTGTTGGTTTTTTGGACAACATAAAATGCATAATGACTTTTGTTTTCAGTAGATACCCTAACCATTGAGAATTTATATTAAATATATTTATCCTTTTAAGTATATTACCCATGTTTTAAGTAATACATCATATTCCATGCATATATGTTCTTTCACTATTTTATTTCATCCCTTATTCTTCCCTCCCTTTGGTTCCTCACTCATTTTGATATGATCACATATTTTTGTTGAGGGTATAAGATCATCTCATTATTAAACCCGTAGATTTTCACTAAGACTAGTGAAAAAGTTATTTGAGTTAAATGAATTTAGTTCCCCATTTATTGATACCTATTTCCTGGTAGTTTTGTATATATATACCTCCAAAAATGGTCCCTCACCAGCTTTTTGAGGATCGTTCTATTCAGGTTGTCAAGAATTAGGTGTATTCTCCTAAGGGAATTCCTAATATTTACAAGTATGAATTAAAGAAGACATGTATCTATATTTCATATACTTTATAGCATGATTATTTTAACACATGATATATACATTCAATATTACATCCACATAACCCTCTTCACCAACCATGGAATTCCAATATATGAATTCGAGGTTGCAGTGATCCTATGTCTCCCAACCAATGATAGGAGATGATCACTCAGGTGTGATCATGGCATTTTCAAGTTTGCTATTAGATGTTACATCCTTTAAATGGTTTTACAAGTATGAAAAATATTTCAATATATCATTAGTGTCGTTCCTAGATCATGGTTTCCAGGTGTATCTTCTTGTTTAGAGGTACTTGGGGCGTTCTCTATGATAGTTTTTACATCAAGAGCTTCACTCGTGTGATGAGTAGGGGTTTCACCCGCACTGTTGATCTTTCCTAGAATGCTATACTAGAGCTAATTACCCATTTTATCTATTATACTCTGTAAATGTGAACAATTACAACAATTTATGTGATCATTATAGTTATGAATAATGGTGAGGGAGATTACTCTGCATCCTTTGTATGATTAGAGTGGGATGCACTAAGTGAGGAGGAAAACATGTTTGATGGTTCACCAATACCATGCACAGTTTTTCCTATCCAAATTCCATATTCCGGAATTTTCACCATTAAGTGGACATTATTGTAAATGAATGTTTTAATGTATGAGGGAACCTACTCTTTTCCCTTCCTCTATCTACACTAGGTAATCACATATCCCGTCATGTTGTAGAAGGATCATTAATTATCTATATTGAATTTGTATATGTTATTCCAATAAAATACCATGTCTAATATTTCGGTTTAATTTCATGAAATATTACTAGGTTGACACAGTCATATGTTTTGGTTAAAACCACTTCCTCCATATGATTGTTAAACAAGTCATCCTCCACCAGTGGTATGATGTCTATAACATGGATTATTAGTCTAGATGGTCATCCTAATTGGATTACCCTCAACCAATGTAATATCACAAAAAGTGAGTAGATCCCAATATAACAAAATCATATTGCATATATGAATTCAATTTCTATTGTTACGGTTACATATCATATGGGGGTAAAAATTCATGTCACACTACGGAATTCATAAGAATCTTGGATTTTGTAATATTGACTGAAGACCAACACACATCATTTGTGTTAATGAGAGGGATATACAATGTGGTAGTATTCTCACCCCATTGTGGTCATCCTACACTCACTAAATCCACATATATTAGAAACCATCATCTATTGATTAGTGAACTCTCATGGAATATATCCATTTTCTTTTAACACTATCTTATGGGTGGAATATCAACATAAATTCACTCCCTCCTCCTCCACACCATAATTAGAGGAGACGTGTGTGGTTCTACCATTTTTTAATAATTATCAGTAATTTTGGAAGATCAATTTTTGAAAAAAATTGATTGGCTTCATATTTAACCCTATCGAGTTAATTATTATTCATGGAGAACACAGTTTAAGGGGCATCATTTTCTTCATTAAATTTTTCATGACACGGAAAATCACATTATTTTCTACATGTTATGATTACAAAAAACTTCTTGAATTATCATCATGGGTGCTAATCTCAATCGTATTATGTCGTTTGAGATTAATGGTTTCCCCATTATCTAATTTATCAATTATCTCTATATGATAGGTAACATCAGGATATAGTCATATTTTATTATTAGTGTAAATTTCCTATATAATAATGTATTTTCTTCAATTATGTTTTATTTATTTTTTTGTAGAAATAATATATTTAATGTCTAAAAATTTTATTAACTATATTTTAAAAATAGTAACTTTAAAACCACCATATCTAAATTAAATTAAGGTAATATTTTTTTAATTTATAAAAAAAAGATTGTTTATTTATGGAATAATTTAAAATATACTCTTTTAAACAATTGTTATTTTAATTAAATATAGTAATTTAATGTATGGTTATATTTCGATCTTTATATCATTTAAACATTTGAAAAATATTATATATAATTATATTATTAGTTTCATTTTTATAATAAATTTCCCATATTTGGGTATAAATCAATTTTATTTTTTAAAACTTGTTTTTAAATAATATTTGTTATTACCAGAAGAATTTCTTTTTTAATAAATTAAAATTACCAATAATGGTGAAATATTAAAAGTAAAATATTATTTTATATATATCATTATATTAATTAAGAAATATATAATGAATTATCCTCATTATAGAGTGAATAAAAATCATATTTTCCTTAAAAAAATGCATTTTCATGTGAGCTGTTTTTACCGTGAATTAGTGGATACATATAAATAAAATTTCCAACCCATATAGTGAATATATTTTTTAAAATAGAAATAATATTTTAAATAATCACAATTTATATTATATTATCAAATTATCATATATTCTGATCATAAAGAATTTTAATAACAAACAAAATTCACCAAAAATGTAAAAGGGTATGTCAGCTATCGTAAGTTATAATGGAAAAAAATATTATTATATTGTATTATATGAATTTATTTATAAACTTATAATATTAGTCTCAATTATTATTTCATTAGGGTAAAAGATTCCATAATGTTGTACTACATAATATATAATCTAAAGAAAATGAAAAAATGGCACTCTTTTACTATAAATAGATTTTATGTGTTTACATAGGGAAAAAATAAAATTGAAAAAATATTATTTCCTATTTATAGATAAAATAAATTACACCCTTGATGTTCATTTATTTATAATATTTAGTAATAATGTAATTATCAAAATTGATAATGCAGTGTGAGAATAATATTTCTTCAATTAAAAGAAATATAAAATAAATGATTTTAAAAAGATTAAAATTAATATAATTTGATTGAGGTATTTTGTTCCATGGTTTTTTTCAGATACATGAAATATATTTTAGTTGTGTAAAATGAATATATTTGAATTCCAACATTTTCATAATGTATTTATAGTCAAATTAATTTAATTATTCTAAATTTTAAAATTATGATACATTAAAAAAACTTACATTATTTTAAATTCTTTAAAATTATAATATATTATCAAAAAATCTAATGTGATATGTTTTAAAATCTTATCCACTATCCATTTAATATTAATTATCTATATAATTGTAATATTACTAACCCTTTATGACTAAAATTGTTATTACCATGTTTCATAGAAGCAGAGGTAAACTAAGTGTAAAATCCAGAGGATAAGGTCCAAAAAACATATAGACCAAGAAGAATTTTACTATTTTATGCTATATAAACAAAATAAAAAATTATTTCTTCATATCTTGAAAAATTTATGTATTTATGAAGAAAATGCCCTTTTTATATTATATTCTTTTAGTGAATTCCACAATTTCAACATTAATCACTTATAAAAGGTGACGGTATATTTTCTTTTATTCAAACATTTATGGTCTCTTTATCAATAAATTCATATTAAAACCATTTATTACATACATTCATAGGTTCTAGAGGCCTATTGAGTATAAAAACCTTTAAATTATTTTATTAAAAAACTAATGTGGTTATCCGATGATGAGGTATCAATCCTTACGTAACATTTTATTGTGTATTCATCTGTCCCAGAATTCAAATTTTATTCAAAAATTATGATTTTTTATCATCATTATATCAGATATACTATGATGTTACTATTCTAATGGGATATCTTATATATTTCTCCTATTCTATCTAATGAGAATTGAAATCTTCATTCCTTTAAATGGTGGTCTACTGCCTCACGAATTAATTTAATTGGTTTTCCATCACCATCACTCAAAACATATTATATATATTGATTTAATATATATATATATATATATATTATTCATGGAATATAATTTATCATATAATTTCAAACATTCCCATTTATATAAATATTATATCGTTGTTTATCCGTACGCATGGATTTCCACCTCAATAAAGTGATTGAATATTTCTCATAACCACATAACATGAAAATAATAAATAAATGTATTTATAGAAATAATATGATGTATATGTTATAACAAATATAATTAAAAGGTGAAATAGGAAATATTTTCTTTATATAATGATCTTTGAAAAATAGACTCGTTATATATATATATATTACCATATATATGATCACAACATAGTTAATTTTTCTAAACCATATTTGAAAGTTGTTTTAAAGATCATAATTTATGTAAGAAAAGATATTTTTTTGGTAAATATTCTTTATATGGTGAAATAAATATTTTATTCACCATAGTCAACCTTCCAGTTTCATTTGGGTTTTATATGAGCTAAATATCACAAAAACATCTTCTGGGAAAATACAAGATTATGTATTTTTTTAACTATATACTATATAAAGTATGGGAATAATTACAGTGAATATATATATATATTAGTATATAATTAACATAATTTAATTATTTCAGAGTCAAAATACGTATGTGTCCAATCTGACTCATGGTAGGCGATCTTCATCTCAAATTGGCTTCTTTGGGGCATATGTTATGTTATAAACCTATATCATTTTATATGGTATGTATACTTCCCATTTAACTTGTTACCTAAAAAATATTTTAAAATAAAAGTAAATTAATGTATCAGTTAATGTTTTATCATATGGAATATGATTCATATGATATCAGTGCAATAATAGATTTATTTTTCCAATATCATTATTTATTAGGATTATTGATCACTATAATTATGATGAAACAATTTATTGACATACCTCCCAAGAATCACATTATAATTATGGTAATATGTTTATTTGATTATAACTCATATTTTCTATTATTTTCATCTATTAATAACAAAATAGTGAAAATAATCTTTATTTAAGGATTGACAACTATATTATTATGTATGATTCAAAATCCAATCTCTTCCATGTAAAAGTTTTCTAAAAAAGTTTCCATAATGATTTTAGTAATATAATATGAATATTTAAATTTTTTTAACAATTTTTTTTCAACAAAATTTTTTAAAATTAATTTTATTTGTGGTTTCAAAACAATGTACTTTTTGAAATTTCACAAAAAAATGAGTGAAATAATTTTTTTATCATATATGGGAAGAACATAACTTCAAAATATTATTACTACTAAATTAATAAAATTTTCAATGTTATTATTTATAGATGATTCGTTAATGAAATGGTGAGGGAATTTATTGATAAAATATATATATTATATAATTCTATTGAATGAGAATTTATTACAATTTCATTCATGATGTGAAATTGACTCTACTTGGAGGAAATCTTAACAAGTGAGATTCCTACCATATCATTTATTCGAGAGACCATGTACCCCATGGTTAGTATCTTGATAAAAATTTGTATCAATAAAACTGACTATCATAATGAAGTCTATATAGTACATTCCTCAATAAATAATTCAGTATGAAAGGTTTAACATACTATTATTAATTTCACGAACAATAATATTGGAATCACTCTCAATATATAAATTGTTAAGATGTTTTTATCTTGTGAATATAACTACAATAATAATTACTTTCATCAATACATCAATAGTTTAAGCTAATCCACATGATCTATTGAACCATCTATGAATCCTTACATTGTGATAAAAAATAGCATAAAATAGCCTGAGGGAATAAGGATACCTTTTGAAGCACTATCCCAGATAGTTTCTCTTTTATTAAGTAAATTACTCTACCAAAAAACATTAGTGGTCCCAAATGATAGATTGTAGTCTCCAAAAATACCCAAATGACATTGAAACATGGAATCATGCACACTATTGTTTAAATAAACATGTTATAATGGATATTAATCCATACTTGTCACTATGACTCTCACCTAGGAAAAAAGGGTAAAATGTAGTTGTTTTTGGGTTCATAGTGTTGTGAAAAAACCAAACCAAATGTTGCATCCCATCCACTACCACTAGAAATAAATTCCAATGATATGATGAGAGTGTGAAATAGGAAGAACAATGAAATTTTTTTTGGGTGTCCTTGATAGGTCAATATAACCTAAAAGAAACAAAAATAAAATTCCACAAAATATATGATGTTTAGTAGCTATGAAAATTAATTTATACACCATCCTTATGTTGGTTACTTTTATTACAATTGAAACAAAATGATAAACTATATGATTATAGAAAATTAATTGATGGTAAAATATTGTGTGACAACCTCTAGATTCTAATGAGGCCTGAGGCTCTGATGTAACTTTTTTAAGCATGTGATCCAATCCATACAATAATTTGACCCAAAATAATTGTTCTAGTAGAAGTGGTGACTGGTAAGAATTCTATTCATAGTAGTTTCACAATCCAAAATATAGAATCATGATGAAAAAGTGTATCCACTAATAATTATATGATATTATCGTATATGTATTGTTGTGAGGTATCAAAGAACTCTTTGTTATATATCTTATAACATGAATAAGAGTACAATGGGGGATAAATATCATCGAAATGATTCCATGTACAATTGTCAAGAAAAAAATACAAGAAGGAATTATTATTTTCTATTGATCTTAGGTGAGCTAAAATTATCTAGTTTTGGGATTTAAGAGTTGTAAATATTCATGATTAATTTTAAGAATATTTTCATTTCATCAATATTTCTATAAATATGGATCTATGAAATCCCAAAACATTCATGTTACTATTTTTGAAATTCTTGGTGAACCATACCAAAATGGAGTCATTAAAACATTTGGAAACTATTGATTAACTTGTCCCATTAGATTATGGTTTAAAATTTATATTCCAATGTATAATGACTATATTACATTACATAATATTCAAACTAAAACTACGTATTTTATATATAAATATAGATTCTTCATCAATCACATCATTTATTTTTTACATCATGATATAATTGACCTGTTTTGAGAAAATCAATAATTTATCAAATATTATTCAACCAGTTATGAGATTATTTAATTTCCAAGTTGAAATATGGGTTTCTATATTACCAACACACATAGTGAAATAATATTAATTAGGTATCCCTAATAGAAAATCAATCACATGATTATTGAATATCATGGAGCCCAATTAAACATATCTTGATGAAAATATGTTCATTTATTGGTATGTATCAATACATACCCAATGTATATGAGTGACATATGGTAGCAGATAGCTTCCCTTGAATGATTTTCATAATAATTAATTTTTTTATGGAAATAGAAATTTATTTCAATGCCACATAAAATAAAGAAAAATGTCATCATTATTTACTAGATGTGTTGATAAAATGTGGTACCTGGATGCTAATATCATTTTATGTGTTTCATGCTCAAACATGTTAGAAATAATTGTTCTATGATAAGTATCACAACAAGATAAATTAATTAATTCAATGGGATCACCATGTATAACGACTCAAGGGAAAAGTTTATATCCATTTCTATTACTATTAATGATAACTAACGTATGTGCAGTTACTAAAAGTGAATATTCCAACTAATGAAGGCTATATAAATTCAAAAAAATTATAACACATTATATTTTAATTCCCAATCTATAGTGTAAAATATTTCATAATATCACGTTTTTGATGAACACTATAACATATTATTAATGTTTCTTTTGAGAATATTACAACACTATGAAGTTATTACAATGCAATATTGCATGTATCTACAATTGAAAAAACTTAATTCATAATAGGAGATAATGTTATTATAAATCCTATCTAGAATTATTAAATATAATTTACTAATCAACATTTAGATATATTATTCTAGGGTAACATGCCTAAAACAGGTGAATATCAAAATTATTTTCACCATTTGGAATCAATGAATAAAATATAGAATAGTGTTCATGTGTGATGATTAATATAATAAAAAGGAAAAGCTTATATTATCGATATAAACTTCTGTAAGATCTAAATATTCATGATAAAATAGGCGATGTAATTGTGGACATTTTCACTATTTGTGTTAAGGATGAAAACATTACCATATAAATTAAATTTGAATTGGATTATAGAAACACAATTTCTGTTGTCTGTTCAAATATTCTTGGGAATACTTAAATCCCACAATCACTCTCTATTCGAAAACAAATTATGGTATTTGAGTGGTAAGAAATATAATGTTTAAAAAATATCTTCTTATAATGAATGACTTTCTCCGTCATATTAATGAATTAAATATTCCTACTAACATTCCCAAATATCATAATAATGTTATATAATTTTGTATTCCAATCCCCCCCAAATCTATATAATTATGAAATCTACATTTCCACATTTGCCTTTTATTTGGAGAAGACATTTCAAATTGGAAGTAATTATAATCCCTTTAAAGATATCAAATATTAAAGACCACCATGGTGTAATCCTCAAGCACCTTTTAATGAGATTCTTCAAGAGAGGATATTTCAATGATTATTCCACTATTGGTATCTTTTATCCATATCATTAATTTAAATTTCATTATATTCTTCATTATGGTAAAATATATAACCTCATTTCCACAGTACATTGAATTTCAAAATCCCCAGATGGATATATAACATCATGGGGGAGATTTCCATGCATTGTTTAATAGAATTGTGAATGTGGATTTTAGTTCATTGTTCATGAAAAAAACGTATATGGTGTTAGTTAGAGTTGTCTTTTGTAACAGTGATGATGAATATTGAGTCCCAGTTATCCATAGCCACATCATTAATAAATTCACGGTCAATATTACTGGCTGAAATACTATTTATTTACATTATATACCATCTTTATTTTTCACCATAAAAATTTATCAGCAGCCTAAAAATAAAAAATAAATAATGCTTTTATCCTCTAAGATTAATATGTGAATAGAGGAAACCAATTTTACAACAAGCATTTATAATAGTGTCTAAATCTCCAAGGAGAATCCTATTATCATATACACAACAATAGATACTTCTAACAATTTTCAATAAATTCATTGTATTTTGGTACATATTCATAGAATTAATACAAATTAACTGCATTTTCATATTATTATATTTAATTGTATATGTTACAATATTCTCATCTAAGTTGTAGGTGTATTAATTTCCAATTCATGACTACGTAGTGTCATAAAATGTTTCCACAGACGTTGTGAAACTGTTATAACACTAATATACATTAACAATCATACTAATAATTTTAAAATAAATGGAGAATATTACTTTTCATTATGAAATTCCCATATTTTTTTGTTCATAAATTTGAATATGTTTATGTAATTCATTATCTGTTACACAGTTTTTAGATCACTTAGAATTCCAAAACAGGGCATTAATTTTGAAACATATTTTGAATTAAATATTAGCATCCTTATTCATATTCCTGAATTTTTTTTCTCAATTACTTCTATGAACCAATACCTAGCCTATATAAACTTTTGTTTTGTATTTTATTCATAGAACATGCAACATCCCTATCACTTTTAGCATATGGTGTATTTATTCTCTGTTTATTTCCATTAACAATTTTATAAATATAACTAGTAGAAATTACTATGGAACACTAGGAACATAGGTTGGATAAAATATATAACCGTATTTTCTATTATTCTAACACTATTCTAGTCAAATAATTATTTTTTATAGACTATGAATACTTTACAGATGAAGGCAATGCACTATCATTAATACGATCAATAGATACACTATTATCATCAAGAGGGCATTGAGAAAAAAATTTAATGTTACAAAAAATCATTGAACTAATATTGTAAGTGTATTTTGAGTGATGTTGATGAAAAAATCTATGTTTTCTTAAAAAGTAATATAACCTTTCAAAAATAATTTAACCTATTGGCGTGTGAGGAGTCTCATCAAGTTATCTATCTCTCTTTTTATTTTAAGATTCCTTAACAAAAAATTTGGTAATTGACAAATGCATGTCATGGAGTGTGAAAAAAACAAATATAACCTATGGTAATATGAAATAAAGTGGTCAACCTAGGTTGTCTTCAAAGAGAGTTCACAAAAATTATATTTTTTACTTAAATTTAATATATAAGAAAAAAAATAAATAGATTGAGTTGAAAAATAAATAAAACAGTAAATAGAATGATTGAATAGTAATGGATGAAGAGAGTGATGTGGTCAGGGTAGGATCACCTTTGAAATGTCATCTTAGTCAAAAATATCAACTTTTCTCACTTTCTATTTAATGTAAAATGAACGACTCCTCGATCTATTTATCAATCAACGACGGTTAAAGAAAAAAGTGAACATGACTCACATGTGCATGGAAGTTCATAAACAATTCCTAAAAAACTAAGGAAATTTCTGACCAAGAGTTGTTGCTTCTTATAACTCTAGAAAAATTCCACTAGTTCCACACACATTCCAATGATCACTGGATAGTCATCACTTATCAAAATATTCTCAATCGAGACAAATTGCACTACGCATAGGGAAATTAAATGTCTTTATCCAATGGTTTTAAAAATGAATAAACAAACCCCAAAACCTGATTTCATTATGAGAATTTGGAAACAATTATAATTGTTTTTCAAATGAAAAAGAGGGTTTTACATTTAAGCACAAAACTCCGACATTACAAAAGTTAAACTCCACCTTCCCTGACCACTCAAGGGTTTTACCTCTCAATTTGAAGGGTAATAGAGTTGAAAGGGGAATAAGAGAGCATTAGGAAACAATCTTAAGGGAAAAATATAAAATATAAATAACTTAAAAAACTGAATCCTTCGGAACAGCCCCTCATTAACCTTTTTGAAACCCTTTAAATGGAAGTTAACAATTTTATTTAATGTCTTGTGGAGTAGAAATTTTCCCTCCAAAACTACTCTATTGAATGTTGGAGTCTGGTTTTCATGTTAAACGGCTGAATCTTGGTATAGTTCCTTCATAATTATTATTCCTCTATTTCTTGTTCATCATTCCACAAAGCATCATGGAATTTATCCATTTTCAATAAATGTTATTCTCAAATTAGTAATGACCACTCTTTCTGCCTGAGGATACACTTTAATTTTTTCTTTTTGGCCGCATGCAAAGGGTGGTTTAATGACCGATTTGCTTCATTAAATTTAATGTATACGTTATTTATGGAGTCCTATTTCTTTTACACCAGGAATAACCTCATTTGGACTCGTGTTGGCTGAGATATGACTCATTAATTATGGTGTGGTTCATTCTATCGGCCAGAAAACATTTTCCATTTGATGAATTGTTATGGGCCAGTGTGTACCAAATTGGTCCTTGATCTAGAATAAAATGTTGAATCCCACAAGAATGGAATAACTAAAAAAAGAATCACACAATTCGGATAAAAATGTAAATTATAATCCCAAAATATAGAAGATCCCCAAAACTATTAAATTTACAGAATTATCCAATTTCCACAATTAATCCCATAATTCAAAAAAACACAAATATGATACAAATAATCTCAAATTGATTAATTGTAATGGTTAAATAATTAAAAAGTATATGTAAAATAATTAAAATATGATCTCTATATGTAATAGTCAAAGAGGGTTTACCCACCATAACTATATCAACCTCTTCTTTACTGGAATCTTCTTCTATTAAGTCACCTCTAATAACGAGTTAGTGTGATCATTCAATTAATTTTTATTTTATTACATACTCAACATCCCTCCAATTTGTTTAATAATGTCTTTTACCTTTATTAACACACTTAGCTCCTTATAAGATCATGCTTTTTCTTGATTTAGACTTATAGCATAAATTTTTATGTCATAATAAGTAGAAATTGAGTTCCCACAAATCATACACAACTCACTGAATGGAAGCCAATATTTTTAGTCCCACATGATATGTTGATTATAATCATTTAAAACTAGATTTATCACCTTTGGAAACTAATATTCATTGTCAACATCAACATAAACAAAAAATAATCCAAAATCACCATCAATGGTGTGTTAATCCATATTCAAATGTTTTCTCATGCCATAGCTAAATCATTGATAATCATTGAAATCCCTAAAACCTGAGTATGCTCATACAATCTTATCCAAACTATAGTATAGGTTTTCTTTTCAGAAAAGGGAGTAAATTTTATATACCATTTTGACATTCTGAAGAGACTTTTTTTAATTGTTTTCCATATTTTCCATGATTGTAAATATATTCATTGTTTTCTATTAAAATATGAATATATCTTCTTCAAATTCGGATTATATTTTAGTATAATATATCCTATAACAAATAGATAAATTTATTGAGATCACTATTTCTCTTGTGGGTTTTGACATGAAGAATCATGATACTTCCAGTAGTAAGGGACCTATTGCTGAAGAACCAATAATATATATTTCCCATAATGTAGTCTCATGTATCTAATTGTTGTAGTAATTGGAAACAAAAAATATCATATTGAATAATTTAATATAATTTAGGAAAAATTATTTTAATCTATTATATATTTTCATTTAGATATATTTATTCAATAATATTGATAGTGATTTAAATTTTAAACTCATTAGTTTTACAAACAGTAAAAAAGAAATATATTACAATAAAATTGACCTCTAAATGTTTTTTTATTTTTTTATTTTTTTATTATTCACCAAAATGATTTTTATGTTGTATGTTTATTATATAGTTTTGAAGACTATTCATTAAATGAATCATCTATTTTCATTTTACATTTTTAATATTAAAGGTTTATCACTCAGTTACACAATTTTATACATATCTGATGAATTTTTTCTCCCATAGCTACATGACAGTTATATGCATGTTTACAAATGGGCATGTCAATGGTTGTAATTTTCGTTCTTCAAATTGTATAAAGTTAAAAGATATAACATTCAACATTAATGAAAACAAATACATTTTATAGTATTTTATTATCATTTTTTATCATTCAATTTGGATTGAATTATTTTTTAGATCAACTATTGAGTAAACTATTAGTTCATTCAGTTCTAAAAGGACCAAAAGAATGTTTTTTTTCAACCCATAATAAACTATTAAAACCCTTCTAAAATTTTATGTGACCTATTTCTTTCCTATCCTTCATTTATTTATATTTAATTTTTTTTAATTCTCAGGCTCTATTCCCCCTATTCACACACACACAAATATATATATATATATATAATAATTCCATTTAATGAAATGGATTTGAGGCAAATAAAAATGAATTGAACACTTGATTTCACAAACATGATCATTGATAAACTAGAACCAAAACATGACATCAAAACCAATGTGTGAGAGTTATAATACTCCTTCATGGATTAATATTTTATTAGAACAACAAAATTTATTTTTTCTTTATATGTAAAATATTATTTGAACTTATATGTAAATATATGTGTTTTATATATTTATTTTTCTATATTTTTTTTATGTTATATATATATATATATATAATTTTAACAGAAAATAAATTTTCTATTATCCCATTTCTGTTAAATATTTACTTGTTCACATAATTTATATGTCATGAAATTAGTGATGTAACTTCTGTGGTGAATATACAATGAAAATTTTTATTTAGTTATATAAAAAATGAATTATATTACTCTAAATCTCTTTAAACCCCTCCTCGATCCTCATTTCATCATATACTCTTGGCAAGACTCAGTTGATACCCCAAATTATGCATAACTCCCATTTTCCATCCAAAAAAAATACAAAAAATGAAATCTAATTAATGGGGTCATCCATTGGGTTCAAAAATCCCCATTTACTTATAATAATACCAATTTTTTTTTATAATAACCATTATGAAAAATATCATCACGATTGATTCATTTAAGGGTCTTATACACATAGATAACTACTCAGTTGAAGATAAAAATCATTATGTTTACCAAAGTAAATGTAAAATCCCTAGGTCTTTTCAAATTGTGTTTTTCACTTGATTTAATCTACTATCTAATGGGAATCACAAATATCGATCTTCCACTAATAATATCAACACTATTCAATAATATTTAATCATTAAGTCCCATAAAAAATTTGGTAACGTATGATACCTTAGAACAACATAATCAAAATTTCACATTATTTTTTTATTTTCTTTGATATTCAATATTTAAGTACACATAAATATTTCTAACTCACAATTAATTTCACTATGTATTTTTACTTTAGTATTCTATTATTATGTTATGATATTATTTTATTCTTTATGTTATATGTCTTAGTAATCTGTTCTCATATATGTTATTTTATATAGTTTAAGAATAATATTTTTTAGTAATAAAAAAGAAACCTTGTACTCTAATTATTTCATCGAATACTATATTTTTACATATTAAAATAAAATATATAATTCATTCGTATAGGTATATACTTTTTTATTAGTATATCATCGATAAAATGCAATGATTAAATTGTTCCTTTTAAATTTTTCAAAAGAAATACCTAAATGATAATTGTGTCATCATGAGAAATATTTATATTATACAAAATATTCAAATTTTGGTTCCTCCTAAAACTTATGGTTCATATTCATTATTATCATCATTATTACATGAAAATATATCATCATACAGATAGGTTATTATAGGCTTATTTACATCTAATAATTTTAAATAATCATATTACTTTTCCCCCAAACACCTTTTTTAAATCATTTAAAAAAGACATCTAAAACATTATTAGCATATATTCCTGATACATATGACTCTTGATGGAATGGAGTGTGTTCCCAAATCTATACCGTAGTTATTTTAGACACAACACCATACTAATAACGTTATTTAATTGGAATAGTTTATACAGATTCTTGAATAACATGTTTTTAATGAGAAGGCTACCTTAATGTTCAATCATATTCCTAGTAAGCAGTTGAGGTTAAATTAAATCATATAATTTTGTGTTGATGTATATGATGATGTGATGTCTTAAACTGGGCTACACTCAAAGGTTCCCCATAAAAAAAATCATCAAGCAACCCCCATACTCCGGGGGAAACGAAATTGTAGTGAGTGTAAAAAGTATTTCCATTGAGGGACTATGACCTCACATCCAAAGTGTAGAAAAGTATATATGTAATAACTCATAAATAGTGGAAGAAGTATAATAAATAAATTGATAAAAAAATAATATAATGACAGACTTCTATGCACTAAACAATATTCAATACATGAAAACTAAATCATATTCAAAATTGTGATGATAAATGATATGTATCTAAAAAAAATGAAAGTATGGGTACATGAAAATATTAAAAAAATTCTATTATATAGAACTAAATTAGTGATAAAAAATATCCCGTATCATAATCACTCGCCAAGACATGTTCTACCAAGCACTCTTTTATGTAAGAATTAAAGATCATGTTTCGGAATAAGGATATTTCTCCTAATAAACACATTCATATAAATAATCATCCATGGTACAATCAATGACACTAATATTGGTGAGTTTATCCTATGTTGGACACCACCAATGAGGAATATACCATTTAGAAAATGTAATATAAACTAAAAAATTGTACATAAATAAATGAATGTAATGAAAGAACAACAATGTAAAAACCATGATACCAGCATCAACCTCGTTTGGTGTATGAACATGTAATCATTTAATTTATAATGTTCATGTATTTTAAAAGTGAGTTAAAAGAATCCTTATTATGAAAAATTAATAAGATATTATTAAAAATAATAATATAATATACATGGCAATTAAAAAGGGATCATTAATGATGATAATAATAAAACAATTTGCAATGTGGTAACCAAGGAATCATTGACCATTGGTGTCAAGCTAGCTCAATAAAAAAAATTTCCTAGATATAAGGGGTCTTGTGTATTCCATGGTGAATCACTGAAGGTATTACACTAAAAATATTTCTAACTGAGTTAGAGGATTATTTCCAATGTAAAATAAGCAAAGTAAGACTATGCTTAAAGGGGGTTATCCATAGCTCTACATGCCCAAAACATAGTTATGGATCTTAATAGTTTATCAAGGGAAATTTAATATATATAGGATTGTAATGGGGTCCTACAATGTCATTATCTGAATCTTCTAGTAGATAAATATCATGTTGTAATGCGGGTATCTCCCATAGAATCCATCTTTATGAATATGAATGGTGTTCTCTGAGGTCTTAAGGAATTCCAAAAGGAATCCAAGGTTGGATAAAGTATGATGACTCCTATAAAGATGAAAATGTACCGATATAATAGGAACCATATATTTAAATTATTCATTAATTAATTCTATGTAATACTAATTACATTTAACAATTCAATTGGTTCATTTCATTGTCATTGATACTAAGTAACATGACTTTTAGGACATCAAACCAATTTTACCTTAATTACACAATCATTGATTAGGGTCATTCCATTATATCATATACGACATGCCAAGGTGTGATATAGATATAGTGACCTATCCTTTTTTTTCATTACTTTTACATCTTTTCAAAGATAAAAAACATAATAGTATTACTCATAGAGGATCCAAAGGTTTAGTTTCTTGGGTAAACTAGGACCACACATAACAAATACAACACAACCATAAACATTTATTAGTTTTATTCTTTACTAGCTTCTTTGTGGAACTTGTCCTCTCCTTAGTACATGTAGCCACCTGAGGATATACATAAAAAGGGGTGAGCTAGTAGCCCAGTAAGAGGATATATAAGAACAATATAGAATGGTGTGTGCATAATCATGACATAGGAAAGAGATCATGAATATGAGAGGATCATAAATAAAAGACTTGAAATGTGGCAATGCATAAAAATGACACATCATCTCTTAGTGGTTAACTACCACACATAATTGTGAACCAAAGTAGAATATTATTCACACATCATTACACATATACTCATGAGATTCATCACTTTACCCAATGCATTGGAGCTCTATATAATTCCAGGCGCACCCATCACATTTAAACATTCATATTGCGCTATATAATTCCGGGCGCACCCGTCACATCATGTAACCATCATTTATCATGCATGCCATAATGAACATATAAAATAAATCAACATAATGAACCCATGAAAAGTAATGGGTTTCATCTCATAATAACACCTTCATAATATAAGGCCCCAGCTTTAAACATTACTTAATCTTGAGTTTTTACAAGATTACACATTGAGGATCTTTTCAGGTTTAGAGTTTTAGAGAATTAGATCATAAAACTTGCATTACATTCCACATATAAACAAAGTGGTTACATAAAGATAGTATTCTTCTTTCCCATAAATGGAAACATATTTAAAATAAAACATGGATTCTTTCTTGACACTTCCTTGACACTATCATCATAACATGTACATTTTCCTTGACCTGTGAAAAACATTTCAAAAAAAACATGGGATGAGCATAAAAACCACAGTAAGGGATATAAAAATATTGGAAGGAAGCATGGGTACATATATATATAAGAATGAAATCATAATTTACCCATAAAACATAAGCACGTTAACATACCTCATCAAAATCATGAATAAATCATATAAATCATAAGACATAAAGGTAACTTGAGGCATTCATAACAATCTTACGTAGGGAGTAACCCTCTTGGTTACGTTTGGAATACCCATCACAGTATATTCCCTAAATCCCTTTGGAGAAACCTTAACATTTCACTCCTTCGCGTTACCCAATTCATTAGAGAGCTATATCGGGCTCACCCGCCCTTAGTTAATCACGGAACCACCTGTCTTCATAATAATGCCCAAGAACCTCAATATAATCATATCACATAAAACATGCATAAAGGAATAATAAAATTTCCACCATTCAATCACAAGATATCAATACAACACATTGATATAAAATCATTATGAAAACCATTTTCAATACCCAAATAAAAGAAAAGTAAAACATGGTATTTATTTATGTCTTTTTTTTAAAAAGGTATGGCTTGTAGAGGAAACCGAAACTCAAATAATGGTCACGGAGTCGGAGAAGTCGTTGTCGCCGCATACGTATGACAAAAACATTCCCTTTTGTCGTTTAGTAGACGCTTCATATAAAAAATATTCCATTTGAATGAACGTAAAAGTAAAAGGGGTCTATACTCTGTATAAAATAAGGTTGTGTATAAAACAAAATATGCCTCAATGAAAGGAGATTGAGACGAAGTCCCATACCTCAGGTCCGACATGACTCGGTCATTCTTTAATCTCCGGAATAATAAACTTGAGTTAATTTTTACTTGTTTAAGAACCTTTTTCAAGTTCATCATTCCTTTTATATCACTTATTTCCATGTCATGAACACTATGTAATTATTTTAGTTAATAACGGTCGTTTTAACGATCATTGGTACTTGAGTCAAAAATTAGTCCTATATAATTACAATTTGTTCATGTATCCATTATATCCAGTACATTTATGCATTTATAATATTACATAATCATTTAGAGGTATGAAATGAAATGCACCGTTCATGGAGACGGTAAGCCGTACGTACGCATGAAAGCTACTTTCATTTCTATTTCATATTTTATAGAATGGAATCATAATGATATAAATGTATATTATCATTGCAGTATAATATCATATATAATATCATAGTTCCATCCTTTATACGTCCCACATATGGTATTTAACGAAACAAAACACTTTGAGGGGGCGGTAGTCCGCACTTCCTTAAATGAAGATATCGTGTTTACCCCTTAATGGAAACCATAAAGGTATTCCCAAAATGAAAAATACAGAATCTTACAAGAAACATAAAAATATCATATATCATATATAAATATAGTGACATCTTAATGGCCACCTTTGAAGGTGTTAAAAGAATGTTGAACAATCATCGTTTCGGGAGGCATAAATTCACCATCCACGGAAACAGCATGTCCTTTAACCATTAGATGTAGGTGTGTGTAAGTGTAGCTAGAATCATTCTTATAAAAACATCCTAGTATATTTAATATACTGGAGTTGTTACAAAAGAAATGATTAAAAATATTTTACGGGGTTGGAGAAGAAAAATAAAACAAAAGGACTCATGTGAAGGCATTACCTTAAAATCGGGTAACTCCCATTGGTTTGAGCTCAAAGGCTTTCTTGGGAAGACTTCTGCCCAAAGTGAGGCTTCAAGGAGTAATAGAGGGATGTGTAGAGAAAAAATGGGCAGGGGTTGGCCGAGCCAAAGGCTTTGAGAGTGTGGGTAAGGAGGTAGAGGTGGGGGCCTTTTATAAGAGGAGAGGAGGGGCACTCTTGGAAAGTAAAGAAATGTTACTTTATTTGGAAATGCTTTTCGGATTCAAAAGGTCCAAAATTGATATAATTTTAGGTTAAGGTGATAATGGTTCTAAATCAACCCATAAAATAGGTTTTGGACATGTGTAGGTCATAGAGTTTACATTATCAATTCATTTTATTTAAATCCTTTATTAATGAGGTAATCACTGAATCATCATGATGTCATAAATAATTTAATTTATTTAAAGTCTAAAAATTATAAAAAAATACTACGATGTAGTAAATATCTTTATCTTTCCAATGACTATTTATAATAAAAAATATGACTTTTATAACCCCATGTAAAATTTTATTTAGTAAAACATCTCTTGTTTGTGTCATTTTTACTTTAACATTAAATAAAAAGTTATTTATGTCATTTCCCAACCAAAGTGGCTTTATGGGGTCCCCAAGTTGACCCATGGATTTTATTGGTCGGCCATGACACATCCAATAAGTGTAGGACATGTGTAAATCTCATATCATATTATTAAAACATTTTTTTTACATTAAACTACACTAATTACCACTAATCGCGATTAAAAACTTAAAAGTTACTATTCACCAAAAAATTATTTTAATCTCATTGAACCACATTTTACTTATTAATGAAAAACATGTATGTCGGATTTTTGAAAATCAAATCACAGAAGTGGAAAAGTTTCATTTAAACGAAAAATCAGTTTCTTTAACTACCACTTAGTGGTTTCACTATTCATCAAAAATTGAAGTTTTTCAGAAAGATACCAAAACATCACCCTAAGATATATTTGATATTCTGAATTCAAAAATGATGTATATTTTACAAAATTAAAAACATATAAGTTGCATTAATTAATTTAATAACTAATTCCTGCTGTCATGACAAATAGCTTGTTTTTATGAAACAATAAGTATCAAAAGTTTGACACTAGTTTAAGTCCAATTTCAAAGTGAAATTGATTCCAATGACCACCATTGGATAAAATGGTAAAAATATATTCTAATTTCAGTTCAAAACTAATTCAAAAGATAGTCTAATGATATAAATAAATTATATTAAAAAGCAGTTTTGATGTAAAATGCAGTATTTTTCACTATTCATTATAAAATGAACATTGTCAGAAAAATAACAAAAATTCACACAAAGTAAATTTTGATGTCCCAATCGTAAAGAATAAGTTTAGTTTGACAAAAATAGCTTATTAAATTGTCAAAATATAGGTTTATAAATGGTTTTCCATCAAAAGGCAGTAAACCAATCTTTTAAAAATATTAGTGTATTCCATGCTTAAGATTGGATTTATTTTCATTTTATGACTCTAAAACACTATCTAATTCATTAATAAACATAGATAAAACTATCTATTATTAATTACTTACTTGGGATGTTACATCCTTTCCCCCTTTAGAAAATTGGGTCCCTGCAATTTATTTACTTATCGAATAAATGGGGGTACTTATCCCTCATTGCATTTTCAGATTCCCATGTTTCCTCTTCCATCATGTGGTTTTTCTACAAAACCTTTACCTGATTAATCACCTTATACCGTAACACTTTCTCCTTGTGGTCAAAAATCTGGACCGGTTGTTCCTCATAAGATAGGATCTCTTCCAGCTGAACTACCTCTAGACTCAAAACATGAAATGGATCTGCCATATACTTTCTCAACATCGAAACATGAAAAACATTGTGTACCTGAGATAAACTCAGAGGTAAAGCCACTCGGTAAGAAACAGATCCAACTCTCTCTAGAATTTCATATGGTCCAATGAACCTTGGACTCAACTTTCCTTTCTTACCAAATCGCATCACACTTTTCCATGGTGATACTTTGAGAAAAACATGATCACCTACCTCAAAAGAGATATCCTTCTTCCTATTGTCCGCATAACTTTTCTGCCTACTCTGAGCTATTCTCATGTGTTTCTGTATCAGCTGAACTTTTTCTTCCAACTCTTCTACCAATTCTGGTCCCATCAACATCCTTTCACCCACTTCATCCCAGAAAGCTGGATTTCGACACCGCTTCCCATATAATGCCTGAAATGGTGCGATATGTATACTAGAATGAAAACTGTTATTATATGAAAATTCAACCAAAGAAAGATGTTTGTCCCAACTTCCCTAATAATCCATCGAACAACCTCGTAGCATATCCTCCAAGGTCTGAATTTTTCATTCTGACTGCCCATCTGATTGAGGATGAAAAGATGTACTAAAATTTAATTCAGTACCCAACGACTTCTGAAGGCCTTTACAAAAGTTAGAAGTGAACCTGGGATCACGATCAGATACAATGGAGAGAGGAACTCCATGTAACCTGAATATCTATTTAAGATACAAACGGGAAATTTGATCTAGGGAAGAAGTATCTCGTATAGAAAGGAAATGAGTAGATTTAGTCAAGCGATCAACAATAACCCAGATTGCATTATTACCTCGAGATGTCTTTGGTAATCCCACAAAAAAGTACATGGATATATTCTCCCATTTCCACTCTGGAATTGGTAAAGGATGAAGCATCCATTTTGGTAACTTCCGCTCTGCTTTAACCAATTGACAAGTCAAACTCTTCCCAGTAAAATCAGCAATATCTCTTTTCATTACATCCCACCAGTAATACTCCCGTAGATCTTTGTACATATTAGTACTGCCATGATGAATTGAAAGCGGAGAACTATCAGCTTCACATAACAAATCTCTCTTCAACTGTGAATCACAAGGCACACACAATCTCTTCCCAAATCTCAAAACACAATCATTATCTATGTTGAATTCAGGTAACAAACCTTTCTGAACTAGCTCTACCTTTTCCTGCAACTCACTGTTTTGCTTCTTTGCTTGCTTGATTCTGTCTGATAGAGAAGATTTCACTGATACCTGAAACAAAACAGAAGAACATCATGCACCAACAACATCTATGCCAAAGTTCATCAAATTATTAACCAAAGGATCACCTTCCAAATACAAAATTGCTAACGAAGCATTACTTTTTCGACTCAAAGCATCAGCCACTTTATTTTCTTTTCCCAGATGGTAATTATTTGTATAATCATAATCCTTGATTGATTCCATCCATCTCCTCTATCTCATGTTTAACTCTTTCTGAGTGAATATATAATTTATACTTTTGTGATCAGTATATATTTCACACTTTACTCTATAAAAATGATGTCTCCAAATTTTTAAAGCGAAAACAACAGCAGCTAATTCCAAATCATGTGTAGGGTAGTTTACCTCATGAGTTTTCAACTGTCACGAAGCATAAGCAATTACCTGATCATTCTGCATTACGACGCAACCAAATCCTTTCAATGAAGCATCACTGTAGATAACAAACTCACCATTCCTGGAAGGTAGTTCCAAAACTGGAGCATTCACCAATCTTCTTTTCAATTCCTGAAAACAATCATCACATTCATTTGTCCAAATAAACTTAACAACCTTCTGAGTTTGCTTAGTCATTGGACTAGATAACCATGAAACATTTCTAACAAACCTTCGGTAATATCCTGCCAAACCAAGGAAACTACGAATCTCTGTTTCATTTGTGGGTCTTGGCCAGTCCTCCACAACTTTTGTTTTTGTAGGATCAACAGTTATCCCATCTTTAGAAACAATGTGACCAAAGAAAGAAATTTGTTGCAACCAAAACTCACACTTGCTGAATTTCCCATACAATTTCTTTTCATTTAGGGGTTGCAATATAACCCTTAAATGTCTTTCATGCTCCTCTTTACTTTTAGAAAACACCAAAATATCATTAATGAAAACCAAAACAAACTTATCCAAGAACTCATGGAAAATTCTATTCATTAAGTCCATGAATACAGAAGGTGCATTGGTTAGCCCAAAAGGCATTACAACAAATTCATAATGGCCATATCTTGTACGGAACGCGGTCTTCGGAACATCTGCTTCCTTTACCTTCAGCTGATGGTACCCCGATCTCAATTCAATCTTTGAAAAATAATGAGCTCCCTGGAGCTGATCAAACAAATCATTGATATGAGGAAAAGGATATTTGTTCTTAACAGTGATGTTATTAAAGGCTCTATAATCAATGAAAAGTCTCATTGAACCATCTTTCTTTTTAACAAATAAAACAGGAGAACCCCATGGTGATGTGCTAGGTCTAATGAAACCTTTCTCTAATAAATATTGCAATTTCTCCTTAAACTCTAAAAGTTAAATTTGAGCCATTCGATAAGGGGGTTTTGAAATTGGCTTAGCATCAGGAACTAAGTCAACGGTAAAGTCAACTTCCCGATCTGGTATTATTCCAGGCAACTCATGAGTAAAAACATCAGGATACTCATTTACCACTGGCACATCATTAATCTGAACAGTTACTTTATTTTCAACAATGTGTGCAAGGTAACATTCATTTCCATATTTTACAAGTTTCTCTGCCTCTTGATATGTTATCAACAGTAAGGGTTCATTCTTGTACACAAACTGAAAGTCTTTCGGAAAAGAAACATCTTTAGCTCTACAGTCAAT
This sequence comes from Viscum album, assembly GCA_963277665.1. Taxonomy (NCBI): domain Eukaryota; kingdom Viridiplantae; phylum Streptophyta; class Magnoliopsida; order Santalales; family Viscaceae; genus Viscum; species Viscum album. The sequence continues at coordinate 1,839,019,064 of OY728132.1, read as the reverse complement.
CTTAGCATGGTAAATAGAGAGAAAATCCATACCCAGGATAACATCAAAATCTACTAGAGGTAGAACAATGAGGTTTGCAAGTAGGTTCTTTTCACAGATAAGGATAGGAAGATTCTTATAAATTCTTTTTGCCTCAACATTTCCCCCATGTGTTTTTACCAAAAGTTCCGGAGTCATTTATTGAGTGGTATTCCCATTTTACTAGAAAAGGTTTCAGAGATGAAAAAATGTGTGGACCCCGAAACAAACAACACAATGGAAAAATTTGAAAAAACAAACGAAGTACCTGATACAACTTCGTTTGTTGGACCGACATCTACTGAAGTAGTTGCAAAGTATTTCACCACCCCATTCTTCTTGTAGTCTAACTGCTTCCCATCACTCAAACTCTTTGTCGGAAACTTGTTTGCATAGTGACCGATCACATTGCACTTATAACATTTCACTAACTGTAAATCAAATTTGGTCTTACCTTCAACTTGATCTTTTTTAGTGATATCACGAGACTTATGTCCCATATAACCACATCAGTAGCACTTTCCATAATTCATAAGACATTCCCCAGCATGACTTTTACCACATTTATCACAAACTGGAAACTTAGATTTCTTACCATCAAACTTTTTTGAAAAATTCTTCCCTTTCTCCTGCCACCTCGGTCTCTTCTTCTGTTGGTTTTTATAGAACACTTGATCATCAGCAAACTCCATTTCCACCTTCTCAGCATATCGAAAAAGCTTTTGATAACTTTAAAACTCACGAGAGGATAATGCCCTTTGATATTTTGGCTTTAATCATGAGTAAAAATGATTGATTTTACTATCAAGGTCTCAGAAAAAATTTGGAGCATACCTTGCCAATTGTGTGAACCTTTCTTCATAGGTAGCCACTGAGTCTTCCTCTTGCCTCAATTCCAAGAATTTTTTTTCCATCCTATGTCGGACAATCTTAGGAAAATACATCTTAAGAAACATACCTTCAAATTCATCCCAGTCAAAAGAATCAATCTCATCGGCGTCCCTGATATTTTTAACCATAGACCACCACTTATCTGCCTCACCCTCCAAACGGTAAATATAAAGACTAACATTTTGATTGTCTGAACACCCCATGACATCGAAAATCTTCTCCAGTGCTTTAATCCAACCTTCAGCTAACAGAGGGTCAGATGATCCTCTGAATGATGGGGGATGTTGTATCATGAAATGTTCCACCCCTGACATATTCCTCTGCGGTTGATCTGGCTGGTCTCGTGCATGGATACCACCACCATTTATCGCTTGAGTCAACTGCGCCATTACTGTAACAAACTATTCAGTTCCAATTCCGACCATCTCAGGATGCTGATTCGGAAGGTTATTTCCTTCTGCATGCCTTCCTAGCACTTCTTCCCTGTTTCCTCTGTAGAAAACCATTCTGAACAATCATGTCTTTGATAAAGCAACATGGTAATCTTCAAATTCTATATGACTTCAATCATACCATAAATTAACTTATAATATAACAATTTTCTAACTCCTAAAGTTGTCTAAACCGACCTCTGATACCAACTATAAGGCCCCATTCTTAAACCTTACTTAATCTTGATTTATTACAAGATTAGACATTGAGGATATTTTCAGGTTTAGAGTTTTAGAGAATTAGATCATAAAACTTGAATTACATTCCACATATAAACAAAGTTGTTACATAAATATAGTATTCTTCTTTCCCATCAATGGAAACATATTTAAAATAAAACATGGATTCTTTCTTGATGCATCCTTGACACTATCATAATATCATGTACCTTTCCCTTTACCTATGAAAAACATTTCAAAAAAAACTTGGGATGAGCATAAAAAGCTCAGTAAGGGATATAAAAATATGGAAAGGAAACATGGGTACATATATACATAAGAATAAAATCATACTTTACCCATAAATCATAAGCACTTTAACATACCAAATCAAATCATGCATAAATCATAGAAATCATAAGACATAAAGGTAACTTGAGGCATTCATAACATTCTTACGTAGGGAGTAACCCTCTTGGTTACGTTTTGAATACCCATCACAGTATATTCCCTAAATCTCTTCGGAGAAACCTTAACATTTCACTCATTCTCCTTACATAATGCATTGGAGTGTTATATCGGGATCACCCACCCTTAGTTTATCATGGAACCGCCCGTCTTCATAATAATTCCCAAGATCCTCAACATAATTGTATCACATAAAACATGCATAAAAGAAAACATACCATTTCCACCATTAAATCACAAGATATCAATACAACGCATTGATATAAAAACATTATGAAAACCATTTTCAATACCAAAATAAAAGAAAAGTAAAACATGGTATTTATTTTCTTCTCTTTTAAAAAAAAGGTATGGCTTGTAGAGGAAGCCGAAACTCAAATAATGGTCACAGTGGCGGAGAAGTCATTGTCGCCACATACGTACGACAAAAACATTCCCTTTTGTCGTTTAGTAAATGCTTCGTATAAAAAAGATTCCTTTTGAATAAATGTAAAAGTCAAAGAGGTTTATACACCGTATAAAAGAAGGTTGTGTATAAAACAAAATATGCCTCAATGAAAGGAGTTTGAGACAAAGTCCCATACCTCAGGTCCGACATGACTCGGTCGTTCTTTAATCTCCTGAATAATAAACTTAAGTTAATATCTATTTGTTTAAGAACCTTTTTCAAGTTCATTATTCCTTTTATATCACTTATTTTCATGTCATGAACATTATGTAATTATTTAAGTTAATAACGGTCGTTTTAACGATCATTGGTACTTGAGTAAAAAATAAGCCCTTTATAATTACAAGTTGTTCATGTATCCATTATATCAAGTACATGTATGCATTTATAATATTACATAATCATTTAGAGGTAATAAATGAAATTCACGGTTCATGGAGACGGTAAGCCGTACGTACGCATGAGTGCTACTTTCATTTCTATTTCATATTTTATAGAATGTAATCATAATTATATAAAGGTATATTATAATTACAGTATATTATCATATATAATATCATAGTTCCATCCTTTATACGTCCCACATATGGTATTTAACGAATCAAATCACTTTGAGGAGGCGATAGTCTGCACTTCCTTAAATGAAGATATCACATTTACCAATAATGGAAACCATAAAGGTATGCCCAAAATGAAAAATACAGAATCTTAAGGAGAAAATAAACATATTATATATCATATATAAATATAGTGACATATTAATGGCCACCTTTTAAGGTGTTAAAAGAATGTTGAACAATCATCGTTTCAGGAGGCATAAATTCACCATCCACGGAAACAGTATGTCCTTTAACCATTAGATGTAGGTGTGTGTAAGTTTAGCTAGAATCCTTCTTATAAAAACATCCTAGTATATTTAAGATACTGGATTTTTTACAAAAGAAATTAATAAAAAGTGTTTAGGGGGTTAGAGAAGAAAAATAAAACAATAGGACTCAAGTGAAGACATTACCTTAAAATCGGGTAACTCCCTTTGGTTTGAGCTCAATGGCTTCCTTGGGAAGACTTCTGGAAAAAGTGAGGCTTCAAGGAGTAATAGAGGGATGTGGAGAGACAAAATGGGCAGGGGTTGGGCGAGTCAAAGGCTTTGGGAGTGTGGGTAAGGAGGTAGAGGTGGGGGCCTTTTATAAGAGGAGAGGAGGGGCACTCTTGGAATGTAAAGAAATGTTACTTTATTTGAAAATGGTTTTCGGATTAAAAAGGTCCCACATTGATATAATTCTAGGTTAAGGTGATAAGGGTTCTAAATACACCCATACAATAGGTTTTGGACATGTGTAGGTCAAAGATGTTACATTATCATTTCATTTTATTTAAATCCTTTATTAATGAGGTAATCGCTGCATCATCATGATGTCATAAATAAATTATTATATTTAAAGTCTAAAAATTATAAAAAACTTACTATGATGTATGAAATCGTTTTATCTTTCCAATGACTATTTATAATCAAAAATATGACTTGTATAACCCCATGTAAAAATTGTTTTAGTAAAACATTTCTTGTTTGTGTCATTTTTACTTTAACATTAAATAAAAAGTTATTTATGTCATTTCCCAACCAATGTGGCTCCATGGGGTCCCCAATTTGACCCATGGATTGTATTGGTCGGCCATGACACATCCAACAATGTTAGTAAATATTTCAATCTCATCTCATATTATTAAAACATTATTTTTACCTTAAACTACACTAATTACCACTAATCACGATTAAGAACTTAAAAGTTACTATTCACCAAAAAATTATTTTAATCTCATTGAACCAAATTTTACTTCTTAATGACAACCATTTATGTTGGATTTTTGAAAATCAAATCATATAAGTGGTAAAGTTTCATTTAAACGAAAAATCAGTTTCTTTAACTACCACTTAGTGGTTTCACTATTCATCAAAAATTGAAGTTTTTCTGAAAGATACCAAAACATCACCCTAAACTATATTTGATATTCTTAATTCAAAAATGATGTCTATTTTACAGAATTAAAACCATGTAAGTGGCATTAATTAATTTAATAACTAATTCCCGATGTCATGACAAATAGCGTGTTTTTATGAAACAATAAGTATCAAAAGATTGACACTAGTTTAAGTCCAATTTCAAAGTGAAATTGATTCCAATGACCACAATTGGATAAAATGTTAAAAATATATTATAATTTAACTTCGACACCAATTCAAAAGATAATCTAATCATATAAATAAATTAGATTAAAAAGCAGTTTTGATGTAAAATGCAGTATTTTTCCCTATTCATTAAAAAATGAACATTGTCAGAAAAATACCAAAAATTCACACAAAGTAAATTTTTATGTCCCAATCATAAATAAGAAGTTTATTTGGACAAACATTGCTTATAAAATTGTCAAAATATATATTTATAAATGGTTTCCATCAAAAGGATGTAAAACAATCTTTTAAAAATATTAGTTTATTTCATGCTTAAGATTGGATTTATTTTCATTTTAAGCCTCTAAAACACTATATAATTCATTAATATACATTGATAAAAATATATATTATTCATTACTTACTTGGGATGTTACACATAAGCTTTGGGTGCCCAAAAGAAATAGGGAATAACCCACATGTTACAAGAACCGTCCACTTTGAGTGAGAAGTAAAAGGGGCGTTCTTAAAAGAAGAGTTCTTTTGGAAAACATTTTGTTGGACATTAAAACCAGTGAAAAACATGTATATCCCAGAAAAGTAAAGTAATTTATGAAAAAATGATCTTTGAGAAGTAACCATATCAAAAATGGAGTGAAAGAGGGAGAACCCAAAGGAATAAAATTGAGTTCGAGATTTCCCATTACCTTGTTCCCGAATGCTTACTTATCTTTAATGTCCTTTATAATGAAATTATATTCATTAATTAGAAATCCAGAACCATGTGTACATAATTAGGGTTTATTATGGTTTCATTATTTCATATTACGTTCCATTGGATGACTTATAGAGTTTAAAAACATTGTTCGGGGATGTTCGTTTTTATGGTTTTCTTGAGTGGTTCACTTGTATTCTTAAATTGAAGTTTGGGTAGAACATGGGTAAACATCCCGAACTGATATTAAATGTTAATAATGATATTAAAGAAGCTTGAATTATTTTTTAATGAGTTGTATTAGATCCATGTGGACGTATCATTAGATAAGAATCTAATGATGGTTATTTGGGTAAATTTGGGCGGTTTTTGGATCACAACGAACTTGTTTTAACATATCACTTAGTAATATGGCCATATGTTATTTCAAGAACATAAAATACAACATAATACATATAAAATATTATGGTTCAACCATAAAAATTGTTTCATGACCATATCTAAAGGTATAAATGGAAAAAGAGAGCATGTCATTTTTTAAGGTGATAAATTAACACCTCATGAACAACGTTCTCTTTAATAAAATAAGAGGAAGAGGGAAAAGGGTGTGGGGTAATATAAAATCCCATTAGAATCATAAAATTAAATTATATTTATAATAATTTAGTTAAAAAACAATTTGGATGAATATAGGTGGGGAGAGATCAAGAAAGGAACTTGAACTTGAAAGGAAATTAAAGGAGAAGAGGGAGAGAAATTACCTCTAGAATCTTCCTCTTGAGATCCTCTTTTAGGAAGCTTGACCTGTTATTTTGATGAGACTAGAAGCTTTTGGACTTGGGGGAGGGGATAGGGAAGGTTTTTGGGTAGATTTTAGAGAAGTCTTGGATCTTGAGAGGTGTGAGGAAAAGAGGGAGTGAAGGGTGGCTTTTATAGTGGAGAGGAGAGGGGTTTCCTTAATATAAAATTCATTAGTTTATTATTTCCCCACAAGACAAGGAATATTGAGTCTTGAATGACCAATAATAGTAATTTAATAATTTAATCCCTAACCTAGTGGGCTTACATCAGCAGAACATCACACATGACCCTATAATGAGCTTATTTAGCTTATTTTGTAAATTGCGGTATTTCACTATTCATCAAAAATTCAAGTATCTCAGAAAAATCCCAAAAATTTACCCCAACCATTTTTCGACATGTAGAATCAAAAAAAGAAGTCTATTTTTCAAAAATAATTTTCTAAATATTATTAATTTAATATTTAATTAAAATCATAATTTACATAAAAAACAGTTTTTAAGATTAAAACTGATTTTATAGTTCATTCAAAACATACGCAGGGTCTTATAAAATTATCTAAAAACTATAAGAAATTGATTCAACAATTTATGAAGAAATTTTAGGGAAATAAATATCCTTTTAAATTAATCAATTAATTATAATTAATTATTTATGACTTACAAAATACCAAAACATTTACCAAGGTCAAATTGTCACATTCTATGATGTCTATATTTTTATTTTATTAATCAAAGGTAATATTACTCTTATTCACTATTCATACGGTTCATATAACAATTCATAATGGTATTTTACTATTCATAAGGGTAGGTTACTATTCACTAAAAATTATTATTTTTTCATTAGACTCCTAAAACCATCTTAAACACAACCGTGTATGGCGGATTTTCAAAATTCCAAACACAGGGGTGAAAAAATTATTTTTAAAGGTCACTTATCACTTATTAGTTCATTATTTTGTGTTTTTATGACATAAAAATGAGAAGGAAATTTCCCATTGAAAAACATTGGGTCGTTACATTCATCCCCCCTTAAGTAATTTTTCCCCTGAAATTTTACTTTACACAAAAGGGTGTGGGTACTTCTCCTTCATTGCCTCTTCTAGTTCCCAAGTTGCTTCCTCAGACATATGGTTCCTCCACAACATATTAAAAAGAAGGGTTGTATTGTTGTGTAGAACCTTATCTCTTCGGTCCAGAAACTTTACCGGCTGCTCCTCATAGGAGAGATCATCCTCCAACTGCACCACCTATGAGTTTAGTACATGGGAGGGGTTTGGTATGTACTTCCTCAGTAGTAATACATGAAACACATCATGAACTTGATCCATATTCGGTGGAAGTTCAAGACGATAAGCCACGACTCCTATGTGTTCAAGGATCTCAAAGGGGCCCATATACCTTGGGCATAGCTTCCCTTTCTTCTCAAATCGCATGACTTTCTTCCATGGAGATATTCGAAGGAAGACTTTATCTCCCTCGTCGAACTCTAAGTCCCTTAGACGGTTGTCAGCATAGCTCTTTTGCCGACTTTGAGCAGCTTTTATGTGTTTCTGGATGACTTGAACCTTCTCGGTCATCTCTTGAACAATATTGAGCCCGAGTATCTTTATTTCTCCAACTTCATGCCAACAGGTTGGAGCTCTACAACCCTTCCCATAAAGAGCTTCATACGGAGCCATATGATTACTCGAGTGGAATCTATTATTGTATGAGAACTCAACCAATGTGAGATGATGATCCCAATAGCCATTGAATTCAAGAGAGCAGGATATTAGAATATCTTCAAGAGTCTGAATAGTCCTTTCAGACTGGCTATCAGTTTGGGGGTGATAGGCTGTGATGAAATTTAATTCAGTACTCAAATCATGTTGAAGGCTCCTCTAGAATTTAGATGTGAACCTTGGATCACGGTCAGAGACAATTGAGAGTGGAACACCGTGCAGTCTCACCACTTCCTTCACATATATCTCTGCTAGTTGTTCAAGCGAGAGTCTTCCAGAATAGCGATAAAATGGGAAGTCTTTGTGAGTCGGTCAACCACAACCCATATCGCATTATTTCCCTTTGACGTCTTCAGGAGACCCATGACAATGTCAATAGTAACATTTTCCCATTTCCACATGGGTATAGGTAATGGCTTCATCATACCTTTGGACTTTTTTTGCTCAGATTTAACTTGCTGACATACCAAGAACCTTGATATATATTCTGCAATCTCATTCTTCATGTTATCCCACCAGAAGTGATCACGGAGATCACAGTACATCTTGGTACTCCTAGGATGGATAGAGAAAGTTGAGAAATTTGCATTATCCAATAGCTCTTTCTTTATCCCGGGCGATGAAGGCACACAAAGCCACATTCCAAACTGAATCAAACCATCATCTTCGATATCAAACTCTTGCATCCTTCCTTCCTTTACTGCATTCACCCTCTTTTGTATCTCCACATCATCCCTTTGTGCTTCCTTAATATTCTCTTGTAAGGATGGTTGGGAAATAATTTTGGAAAGGTAGGATGTATCCCACAGAATTATGATTTCCAAATCCATCCTTTTCATATCCAAGATGATTGGGTCTTTCTCAATCCACAACATGGAAAGAGTAGCAGGTTATTTTCTGCTTAGAGCATCAACTACCTTGTTCCCCTTTCCAGGATGATAGTGAATAGAGAAATCATAATCCTTGATTAGCTCTAACCATCTCATTTGATGCATGTTGATCCCCTTTTGTGTGAATATATACTTTAGGCTTTTTTGGTCAGTGTATATTTCACACTTCTCACCATAAAGGTAGTGTCGCCAGATTTTCAAGTCAAAAATCACGGCTTCCAGCTCTAGATCATGCGTCCGGTAGTTCTGCTCATGGATCTTCAACTGTCGTGAGGCATAGGCTATCAAATTATCATTTTCCATGATTACACAACCCATGCCTTTATTTTAAGCATCACTTTATATCACAAAACATTATCCACTTTTCGGTAGTGTGAGTACAGGTGCAATGATCAGCCTTCTCTTTAGCTCCTTGAAGCTTACCTCACATTCTTCCATCCATACAGACTTTACCCCTTTCCTTGTTAACTTAGTTAGCGGGCTTGACAATTGTAACATCCCAGGTAAACAATGAATAATACATTTTAATATTTATTAAAATTTATGAATTAAAAATTAATTTTAATTTAAAGGGGTTGTTGTGTTCGATAGCGTACCCGATATGCAACAAAGAGTTTCTTTAAAATCTTACGTTCCACACTAGTAATAAAATAATATTATTTTAAATAGTAGTTAACACGCAGCCATTGTATTGGCGGGAATGAATAGAAATAAATAAAATATGATTATATATGTTTGTTAAATGTTTTTACATTTATCCAATAATGGATAAAGGCTTAAATATGAAAAGAATTCAATTTTAGGCGTAGATACTCTAATATTTACTAAAGGTCCACTTATCACCTTTTGATGGAGAACCGTCATTAAATATAGTTTTGGTCACTCTTATACATTCTATTGGACCAAATAAAATTCTTCTTTAGAATTAGGACATCAAAATTTACTTTGTCTAGATTTTTGGTATTTTTCCGATAATGTTCATTTTTTAATGAATAGTGAAAAAAGTTGTATTTTAATCCAAAAAATCTTTTTAATCTAATTTAATTATATGATTATATTATCATTTTAATTGGTTTTAATGTGAAATTAGAGTATATTTTTACCATTTAATCCAATAGTGGTCATTGGAATTAATTTCACTTTGAAATCGGACTTAAACTGGTGTCAATCTTTTGATACTTATTGTCTCGTAAAAACACGCCATTTGATCTGACAACGGGAATTAATTATTAAATTAATTAATGAAACTTATATGTTTTGAATTTTTTAAAAATAGACTTCATTTTTGAATTTGTAATATAAAATATATCTTAGAGTGAAGTTTTTGGTATTTTTCTGAAAAACTTCAATTTTTGATGAATAGTGAAACCACTAAGTGGTACTTAAAAAACTGATTTTCCATTTAAATGAAATTTTACCACCTCTGTATTTTGAATTTAAAAAATCTGACATACATGGTTGTCATTATGAATTAAAATGTGGTTCAATGGGATTAAAATAATTTTTTGTTGAATAGTAACTTTTATGTTTATTAATCGCGATTAGAGGTAATTAGTGTAGTTTAAGGTAAAAATAATGTTTTAATAATATGAAATGACCTATACAAATGTCCTAACCATATTTTATGTGTCATGGAAGACCAATAAAATCCATGGGTCAATTTGGGGACCCCATGGAGCCACATTGGTAGGAAAAAGACATTAATAACTTTTTATTTAAAGTTAAAATAAAAATGTCACAAACATGAGTTGTTGTACTAAAACAATACTTAAATGGGGTTATACAAGTCAGATATTTGACCATAAATATTCATTATAAACATAAATGTATTTCATACATCATGATATTTTTTTATAATTTTTAGACATTGAATAAATTAAATTATTTATGACACCATGATGATGCAGCGATTACCTCATTATTTAACGATTTAAATTAAAATGAAAATATAATTAAAATCTAAGACCTACACATGTCCAAATCTTATTGGATGGGTGGATTTAGAACAATTATCACCTAATACTCTAAATATATAATTTTGGGACCCTTTTTATCCGAAAATCATTTTATAATAAAGTATCTTTTCTTAACTTTCCAACAATGCCCCTCCTCTCCTCTTATAAAAGGCCCCCACCTCTACCTCCATACCAACACCTATCAAGCCTTTGGATGGGCCAAGATATGCTATTTTTTCCTCTCCACATCCCTCTATTACTCCTAGAAGCCTCACTTTGGGCATAAGTATTCCCAAGGAAGCCTTTGAGCTCAAATCTAAAAGAGTTACCTGTTTTTAAGGTAATGTCTTCACTTGTGTTCTTTTGATTTATTTTGTTTCTCCAACCCCCTAAAATATTTTTATTCATTAATTTTGTGACAACTATAGTATATTCAATATTATAGGATGTTTTTATAATAATAATTCGAGCTACACTTACACACACCCACATCTAATGGTTAAAGAACATACTGTTTCTGTGGGTGGCGAATTTCTACCTCACGAAACGATGATTGTTCCATACTTTTCTAACACCTTCAAAGGTGGCCATTAAGATGTCACTATATTTAAATATGATATATAATATGTTTATTTTTTCCTTAATCTTATTTATTTTTCATTTATGGAATACATTTATGTCTTCCATTATGGGTATACACGATATCTTTATTTTAAGAAGTGCGGTCTACCACCCCCTCAAAGTGATTTGATTCGTTAATGCCATATGTGGGACATATAAATGATGGATTTAAAGTTATTATATATGATGTATGTTACATCAAAATGATTAATATAATTCTGTAATTAAAATATAAATACCTCTCATTTAGTTTTAATTCCATTAATATGACATAGAAATGAAAGTAGCGTTCATGCGTAAGTACGGCTTACCGTCTCTGTAAACGGTGTATTTATTTTCATACCTATAAATGATTATGTAATATTATAAATACATTTATATGATGGATATATATGATATATATGATATCCAAATCATGAATATCATTCTGGATATAAAGAGCCTTTGACCACACGAACAACATGTAATTGTAAGAAGTCCACTTTCGACTTAAGAACCAAATATCGACAAAACAAACATTATTAACTTAAATGATTACATAATGTTTATATCATGGTAATAAGTGATATAAAAGTAATAATGAACTTGAGAAACGTTCTTATGCAAGTAGAAATTAACTCAAGTTTATTATTCAGGATGATAGCGGACGATCATGTCAAGTTGGACCCGAGTTAAGGGACATCATCTCAATCTCCTTTCATTGAGGCATATTTCATATTATACACAACCGTGTTTTATACAGTATATAAACCCCTTTTAATTTTAAATTTATACAAAAGGAATCTTTTTCTACGATGAAAATTATAAAACTACAAAAAGTAATGTTTCTTTTAACGTACGCGGTGACAAAGACCTTTTCCGCCACCGCGAGTATTATTTGGTCTTTGGCTTCCTCAACAAGCCGTGATGTTTTTAAAGTGAAACAAATACCATATACTCTTTTATGTATTTTGGTATTGAAAATGGTTTTTATAATGGATTTATTATGTCAATATATTTATGTGATATATTGTGATCAAATTGTGGAAATGTTTTCTTTCCATTATATTTGTTTTATGTTTTATGATCCTATAATGGTACTTGGACATTTGACGGGTGGTAACGTAATAAACCATATGACGGGTGGTGCCGTTAATACCAGGATGGGTGGTTATGTTATAACCTCCAATGCATTGGGTAAGGAAGCCGTCCGTATGGATATTCCATTAAGTGATACGTGTGGAAGTCGACCGTATGGTTATTTCATTTATGTATGTTTATGTCCCAAGTTACCTTTATATGTTATGTGATTTTTATATGGGTTTTATGGTAATATTTTGGATACGAAAGGGTAAGTAATGATCTTTTATTCAGTGATGATTTTTTACTAATTCATAAAGGTGAAAAGTATTACTTTGATAAAGTATACATGGTTTACTTGTTGTGTTGATAAACTAACAGTTTTCATTCTTTGTGTATCCCTTACTAAGCTTTTTATGATCACCCCAAGTTTTTTGAAATGTTTTTCACATGACTTAATGTGGAATAGGGTCAAGGATGGGATCAAGGGAAAGTCATGCTATCTAAAACATGGAACTAGACATGTTTCTTTTTACGAGTTTTTATTTTATTGAAACATAGTAGAAGATTCTACCTTCTAATCTTTTGAGATGTAATAGTTATGTCCTAATTATCTAAAACTATAAACTGTGAAAAGATCCTCAATGTGAATTATTCATTTAATTCAATATTAAGTAAGGTTTAAGGTCGGGGCCTTATAGTTGGTATCAAAGGTCAGTTTAGACAACTATAGGAGTTAGAAAAGTGTAAAATTATAAGTTAATTTATGGTATTATTGAAATGATATAGAATTTAAAGATTACCATGTTACATCGCCTAAGATATTTTTATGTTCAGAATGGTTTTCCGCAGAGGAAACAAGGAAGCTATGTTGGGACGACATCAGGAGGAAGAAAACCTTCCAAATAAGCAACCTGAGATGGTCGGAATTGGAAATGAACAGTTTGTTGCAGTGATGGCACAGTTGACTCAGGATATAAATGGTTGTGGTATCCATGCACTTGATCAGCCAGATCATCCACAGAGGAACATTTCAATGGTGGAACATTTCATGAGGCAACATCCCCCATCATTCAGAGGATCATCTGACCCTGTTCTAGATGATGGGTGGATTAAAGTGCTGGAGAATATTTTTGATGTCATGGGGTGTTCAGAACATCAAAAGGTTAGTCATGTTATTTACCATTTTGAAGGTGAAGCTGATCAGTGGTGGTCGATGATGAAAAATATCAGGGATAATGATGAGATTGATGATATTCACTGGGGAGAATTCAACGGTATGTTTCTTGGGAAATATTTTCCTAAGGTGGTTCGTCTTAGGATGGAAAAACAATTTCTAGAATTGAGGCAGGAGGATGACTCAGTGGCTGCTTATGTAGCAAAGTTCACTCGACTGACAAGGTATGCTCCAAACTTCATACAAGATCTTGATAGTAAAATCAATCATTTTTATTGAGGGTTAAAGCCAAAGTATCGAAGGGATTTAGCTTCTCATGATTTAAAATGTTATGAAAAACTTTCTCGATGTACAGAGAAGGTGGAAATGGAGTTCGCCGATGATTAGGTGTTCTTTGACAAACAACAGAATAAGAGGTCCAGTTGGCAGGCAAAGGGGAATAATTCATCAAAGAAATAAGGAGGTAAGAAACCCAAATATCCATCCTATGATAAGGGTGGTAAAATTTATCCTGGAGAATCTTTATCCAAGTCTGGAAAGTGCTTTCAGTGTGGTAAGTCTGGTCATATTGCTCGTAACTGTAAGGAAGATGATCATGTGGGCAATGAAAAGTCAGTAGTAAGATTTTTAAGTGTAATAAAATGGGTCATTATGAAAATGAGTGTCTAACGAAGAACTCAACTGAGGGAAAGCATCTAGACTACAAGAAGAAAGGGGTGGTAAAATCCTTTTCATCTACTTCAGCAGATGTTGGGCCATTGAATGAAGTAGTATCTGGTACAATGTTTGTTTGTTCAGATTATGCCAATGTGTTGTTTGATTCAGGGTCTACACATTCTTTCATTTCTGAGAAGTTTTCTAGTAAATTGGGAATTCCATCTCAAGATATGAATCCTGAACTTCTGGTAAAAACACCCGGAGGGAACGTTGATACAAACCGGGATTATAAGAACCATCCTATCCTTGTGTGCAGAAATAATCTACCTGAAATCCTTATTGTTTTACCTCTAGTAGAGTTTGATGTTATTTTGGGTATGTATTAGCTTTCTATTTATCATGCTAAGATTGACTGCAGAGCTAAAATGGTTTCTTTTCAGAAATATTTTCAGTTTGTGTACAAGAATAAACCCTTGATTTTGATAAAATATTAGGAAGTTGAGAAACTAGTAAAATATGGAAATTAATGTTCCCTCGCACATGTTGTTGAAAATAAAGGAACTGTACAGATTAACGATGTGCCGGTTGTAAATGAGTATCTTGATGTTTTTCCTGATGAGTTGCCTGGTATTATTCATGATCGGGAATTTGAATTTACTATTGAATTCGTTCCTGATTCTAATCCAATTTCAAAACCCCCTTATCGAATGGCTCAAGTTGAACATTTAGAGTTAAAGAATCAATTGCAAGAGTTATTAGATAAAGGATTCATTCGACCTAGCACATCACCATGGGGGGATCTTGTCTTGTTTGTTAAAAAGAATGATGGTTCAATGATACTTTTCATTGATTATAGAGACTTGAAAAAATTACTGTTAAGAACAAGTATCTTTTTCCTCATATCATTGATTTGTTTGATCAGCTCCAGGGAGCTCAGTATTTTTCAAAGATTGACTTGAGGTCTGGGTACCATCAGTTGAAATTAAATGAAGCAGAAGTTCTGAAGAATGTGTTCCATACTAGATATAGCCATTATGAATTTATAGTTATGGCTTTTGGGTTAACCAATGCACCTGATGTATTCATGGACCTTATGAATATAATTTTCTATGAGTTCTTGGATAAGTTTGTGGTTGATTTCATTGATGATATTTTGGTGTTTTCTAAAAGTAAAGAGGAGCATGAAAGTCATTTAAGGGTTATCTTGAAAAACTTAAAAGAAAGGAAACTGTATGGAATATTTAGCAAGTGTGAGTTTTGGTTACAACAAATTTCTCTCCTGGGTCACATTATTTCAACAGATGGCATAACTGTTGATCATACTAAAACAAAAGTTGTTGAATAATGGCCAAGACCCACAAATGTAACCGAGATCCGTAGATTTCTTGGTTTGGCAGGTTAGTACCAAAGGTTTTTTGAAAATTTTTCATGGTTATCTAGTCCAATGACTAAGCTAACTCGGAAGGTTGTTAAGTTTATCTAGACAAAAGAATGTGATGATTGTTTTCAGGAGTTGAAAAGAACACTGTTGAATGCTCTAGTTTTGGCACTTCCTTCCAAGAATGGTGAGTTTGTTATCTACAGTGATGCTTCATTGAAGGGACTTGGTTGTTTCCTAATGAAAAATGATTAGGTAATTGCTTATGTTTCATGTCATATGAAAACTCATGTGGTAAATTACCCTACAAATGATTTCGAATTAGCTGGAGTAGTTTTTGCTCTAAAAATTTGGAGGCATCACTTGTGTGGAGTAAAGAGTGAAATATATACAGATCACAAAAGTTTAATGTTTATATTCACTCAGAAATAATTGAACATGAGATAGAGGATATGGCTGGAATTAATCAAGGATTATGATTGTACAATTAATTACCATCCAGGAAAAGCAAATAAAGTGGCTGATACTTTGAGTCGAAAAAGTAATGCTTCATTAACAATTCTACAATTGGAACAGGATCCTTTTGTATTTGATTTGATGAATTTTTGCATAGAAGTTGTTGGTGCAGGATGTTCTTCTATTTTGTTTCAGGTATCAGTGAGATCATCCCTATCAGATATAATTAAGCAAGCACATAGGGAAGACAGTGAGTTACATAAAAAGTTAGAGCTGGTTCAGAAGGGTAAGTTGCCTGAATTCAACATTGATAATGATTGTGTTTGAAGGTTTTGGAGGATATTATGTGTGTCTGGTGATTCAAAGTTGAAGAATGAGTTGTTATGTGGGGCTCATAGTTCCTCGTTTTCAGTTCATCCTGGTAGTACTAAGATGTACAGATATCTGCAGAAGTATTACTGGTGGGATCGAATGGAAAGAGATATTGCTAATTTTACTGTAAAGTGTTTGATTTGTCAGCAGGTTAAAGCAGAGTGGCAGTTACCGAAAGGGATGCTTCATCCATTACTAGTGCCAGAGTGGAAATGGGAAAATATATCATTTGACTTTGTTGTGAGATTACCGAGGACATCTCGAGGTAATAAGGCAATCTGGGTTATTGTTGATCGATTGACTAAATCTGCTCATTTCCTTCCTATTGGAGTTACATTCTCTCTAGATCAACATTCTTGATTGTATCTTAAAGAGATAGTCAGGTTTCATGGAGTTCCCCTATCCATTGTATCTAATCGTGATCCCAGGTTTACTTCTAACTTTTGGAAAGGCCTTCAGAAGTCATTGGGTACTGAATTAAATTTTAGTACAACTTTTCATCCGCAATCAGATGGGCAGTCAGAACGAACAATTCAGACCATGGAGGATATGCTACGAGCTTTCTCTATGGATTATCAGGGATGTTGGGACCAACATAATTCTTTGGTTGAGTTTTCTTATAATAACAGTTTTCATTCTTGTATACAGATGGCACCATTTGAGGCATTATATGGGAAGCAGTGTTGAACTCCAGCATTTTGGGAAGAAGTAGGTGAAAGGATGCTGATTAGACTAGAATTGGTATAAGAGATGGCAGAAAAAGTTCAGCTGATTCAAAAACACATGAGAATAGCTCAGAGCAGGCAGAAGAGTTATGAGGATAACCGGAGGAAGGATCTATCTTTTGAGGTAGGTGATCATGTTTTTCTCAAAGTTTAACCATGGAAAAGTGTGATGTGATTTGGTAAGAAAGGCAAGATGAGTCCAAGGTACATTGGACCATATGAAATTCTGGAGAAAGATGGATCAGTTTCTTACCGAGTGGCTTTACCTACGAGTTTATCTTAGGCACACAATATTTTTCATGTTTCGATGTTGAGAAAGTATATGCCAGATCCATATCATGTTTTGAGCCCATAGGTAGTTTAGTTGGAAGAGAATCTCTCTTATGAAGAACAACCAGTCCAGATTCTTGACCGAAGAGAGAAACTGTTGCAAAATAAGGTAATTCACTAGGTAATGGTTTTTTGGAAAAACCATATTGTTGAAGATGCAACATGGGAATCTGAAAATGCTATGAGGGATAAATACCCCCACTTATTTTGGTAAGTGAATAAAATTGTGAGGACGCAACTCCCAAAAGGGGGGAAGGATGTAACATCCCAGGTAAATAAAGAATAACCCATTTTCATATTTATTAACATTTACGAATTAATAATTAATTTTACTCTAAAGGGTTTTTTATGTTCGATAGCATACCCGATATGCAACAAAGTGTTTCTTTGAAATCTTAAGTTGCACACTAATAATAATATAATATTATTTTAAATGGTAGTTATCACGTAGCCGTTGATTTGACGGGAATGAATAGAAATAACTAAAATATGATTATATATGTTTGTTAAATGTTTTTACATTTATATAATAAAGGATAAAGGCTTAAAATATGAAAATAATGCAATTTTAGGCATAGATACTCTAATATTCACTAAAGGTCCACATATCACCTTTTGATGGTGAACCATCATTAAATATAGTTTTGGTCACTCTTATACATTCAATTGGACAAAATAAAATTCTTCTTCAGAATCGGGACATCAAAATTTACTTTGTGTAGATTTTTTGGTATTTTTCTGATAAAGTTCATTTTTTAATGAATAGTAAAAAATGTTGTATTTTAATTCAAGACCCCTTTTTAATATAATTTGTTTATATGAATAGATTATCATTTGAATTGGTTTTAAAGTTAAATTAGAATATATTTTTACCACTTAATCCAATAGTGGTCATTGGAATTAATTTCACTTTGAAATCAGACTTAAACAAGTGTCAATCTTTTGATACTTATTGTTTCATAAAAACACGTTATTTGCTCTGACAGCGGGAATTGATTATTAAATTAATTAATGAAACTTATATGATTTTAATTTTGTAAAATAACTTCATTTTTGAATTCAAAATATCAAATATATCATACTGTGAAATTTTGCTATTTTTCTGAAAAACTTAAATTTTTGATGAATAGTGAAACCACTAAGTAGTACTTAAAAAAACTGATTTTCCATTTAAAAGAAATTTTACCACCTCTTTGTTTAGAATTTAAAAAATCTGACATACATGGTTTTCATTAGGGTGAAAAATGTTGTTCAATGGGATTGAAATAATTTTTTGGTGAATAGTAACTTTTATGATTATTAATCGCGATTAGAGGTAATTCGTGTAGTTTAAGGTAAAAATAATGTTTTAATAATATGAAATGACCTAGACACATGTTCTACCCTTATTAGATGTGTCATGGCCGACCAAGAGAATCCATGGGTTAACTTGGGGACCCCATGAAGCCACATTGGTAGGAAAATGACACTAATAAATTTTTATTTAATGTTAAAATAAAAATTTCACAAACATGAGTTATTTTACTAAAATTATTATTAAATGGGTTTATAAAAGTCATATTTTTTACTATAAATATTCATTAGAAAGATAAAAAGATTTCATACATCATGATAGTTTTTTTATAATTTTTAGACATGGAATAAATTAATTTATTTATGACACCATGATGATGCAGCCATTACCACATTATTTAACGATTTAAATAAAATGAAACGATAATGTAAAATATAAGACCTAAACATGTCAAAATACTATTGTATGTGTTTATTTATAAGTCTTATAACCTTATCCTCTAAATATATAATTATGGGACCCTTTTTATCCGAAAATCATTTTATAATTATGTATCTTTTCTTAACTTTCCAAGAGTGCCCCTCCTCTCCTCTTATAAAAGGCCTCCACCTCTACCTCCTTATCCACACCTCTCAAGCCTTTGATTCGTCCAAGAGATGATATTTTTGTCTCTCCACATCCCTCTCTTACTCCTAGAAGCCTCTCTTTTGGATGAAGTCTTCCCAAGGAAGCCTTTGAGCTCAAATCTAAAAGAGTTACCCGTTTTTAAGGTAATGTCTTCACTTGTGTTATTTTGTTTTATTTTGCTTCTCCAACCCCCTAAACTCTTTTTTTTCATTTATTTTGTAACAACTACAGTATCTTCAATATACTAGGATGTTTTTACAATAATAATTCGAGCTACACTTACACACACCTACATCTAATGGTTAAATAACATATTGTTTCTATGGATGGTGAATTTTTGCCTCACGAAACGATGATTGTTCAATATTCTTCTAAAACCTTCGAAGGTGGCAATTAAGATTTCACTATATTTATATATGATATATAATATGTTTATGTTTTCCTTAATCTGATGTATTTTTAATTTATATCATACCTTTATGGCTTCCATTATGGGTATACGCGATATCTTCATTTTAGGAAGTGCGGACTACCGCCCCCTCAAAGTGATTTGATTCGTTAATTCCATATGTGGGATGTATAAAGGATGGATTTAAACTTATTATATATGATTTATGATACATAAAAATGAGGAATATAATTCTTTAATTAAAATATACATACCTCTCATTTAGTTTTAATTCCATTAATATGACATAGAAATGAAAGTAGCATTCATGCGTACGTACGACTTACCGTCTCCATGAATGGTGAATTTCATTTCTTACCTCTAAATGATTATGTAATATTATAAATACATGTATATGCTGGATATATATGATATATATGATATCCAAATCATGAATATCATTCTGTATATAATGAACCTTTGACCACACGAACATCATGTAATTGTAAGAAGTCCACATTCGACTTAAGAAACAAATATCGACAAAAAAATCATTATTAACTTAAATGATTACATAATGTTTATAACATGGTAATAAGTGATATAAAAGTAATAATGAACTTGAAAAAGGTTCTTAAGAAAGTAGAAGTTAACTCATGTTTATTATTCAGAACGTTAAAGAACAATCGAGTCAAGTCGGACCCGAGGTAAGGGACTTCGTCTCAATATCCTTTCATTGAGGCATATTTCATTTTATACACAAACTTGTTTTATACGGTGTATACACCCCTTTGAATTTTACTTTTATACAAAAGGAATCTTTTTCTATGAAGCGTTTTACTAAATGAGAAAAAGGAATGTTTCCTTTAATGTACGCGGTGACAACGACCTTATTCGCCGCTGAGAGTATTATTTGGTCTTTGGCTTCTCAACAAGACGTAATGTTTTTAAAATGAAATAAATACCATATAATCTTTTATGTATTTTGGTAATGTAAAATGGTTTTTATAATAGATTTGTTATGTCAATATATTTATGTGATATATTGTGATAAATGTGTGGAAATGTTTTCTTTCCATTATATTTGTTTTATGTTTTATGATTTTATAATGGTACTTGGACATTTGAAGGGTGGTTACATGATAAACCATATGACAGGTGGTGCCGTGAATACTAGGAAATGTGATTATGTTATAACCTCCAATGCATTGGATATGGAAGTCGACCGTATGGCTATTCCATTAAGCGATATGTGTGGAAGTCGACCGTATGGTTATTCCATTTAAGTATGTTAATGTCCCAAGTTACCTTTATATGTTATGTGATCATTATACGGTTTTTATGGTAATATTTTGGTTACGAAATGGTATGTAATGATCTTTTATTCAGTGAAGAGTTTTTACTACTTCATAAAGGTGAAAAGTATTACTTTCATAAAGTATACATGGTTTTCATTTTGTTTTGATAAACTAACAGTTTTCATTCTTTGTGTATCCCATACTGAGATTTTTATGCTCACCCTATGTTTTTTGAAATGTTTTTCACAGGACATAATGTGTAATAGGGTCAAGGATGGGATCAAGGGAAATTCATGCTATCTAAAACATTGAACTAGACATGTTTCCTTTTAAGAGTTTTTATATTATGGAAACTTAGTAGAAGTTTCTACTTTGTAATCTTTCGATATGTAATAGTTATGTCCTAATTATCTAAAACTCTAATCCGTGAAAAGATCCTCAATGTGAATTATTCATTTAATTCAATATTAAGTAATATTTAAGACCGGGTCCTTATAAAAATCGTGAGAAGTTTCTCACAAAACGACGATAGTACCCAGCTAATCCAAGAAAACTACAGATTTCTGTGACACTAGAGGTCCTGAGCCATTTCTCAATCGCCTTTGTCTTTGAAGGATCCACATAAATTCCCTCACTTGTGATCACATGTACCAAGAATGTGACTTGATTCATCCAAAAGTCACACTTGACGAACTTGGCGCACAACTTCTCCTTTCTCAATATCGCTAACACAAGTCTCAGATATTCTTCATGTTCCTCCTTGCTCGTAAAGTAGATGAGAATATCATCGATAAACACTACCAAAAATTTGTCGAGGTAGTCTCTAAAGAATATATTATTCAAATCCATGAAGATTTCAAGGGCATTGGTAAGTCCGAAGGGCATCACCAAAAACTCATAGTGCCCATAACTTGTACGGAAGGCAGTCTTATGAATATCTTCCTTCATCACCTTTACATGATGATATCTAGAATGAAGATCAACCTTTGAGAAGTATTGATCTCTTATTAACTGAACGAACACGTTTTCAGTCGTTGGGAGAGGATACTTGTTCTTTATGATAATCTTGTTGAGTTCCCGATAATCGATACACACCCGCATTGTTCCATCCTTCTTCTTCACAAACAGCACTGGCGCACCCCAAGGTGATGCACTAGGACGTATGAACCCTTTGTCTAGATGCTCTTGGAGCTACTTCTTTAAATCCTCCAGTTCAATAAGATCCATCCTATAGGGGCACTTCATGATCGGAGTAGCTCCAGGTATGAGTTCAATTGAGAACTCTACGTCACCATCCGGGGGAATTCCGAGTAACTCTTTGGGAAATACATCGCTATATTCCCTCACGATGGGAATTTTCCTCAAGTTGGGATCTTTCCTTCAACTAAACCATTTGGGCGAGGTATGATTCTTCATATGGAATCAACACCCACACCATTGAAGGTTTTTTCAAAGGAGATTCATGATCTTCCTTGCATTTGTAGAGAATCATGGGATGGTTTGGAATATGAAAAGATATTTCATTTTCCTGACAGATAATATACGCTTTACATAACGAGAGCCAATTCATTCCCATTATAGTGTCTAATTCCACCATGGGGAGTATTACGAGATTTTCCAGAAGAATCTTCCCACATACGCCAATAGGAGAAGAGTCAAACACTTGGGTTGCGATGATTGCACCACTTGGTGTTTTTATAGATATATCTACATCAAGGTTTCAGGGCTTTGATTATATAGTTCTATAAATCTTTCATGATATAAAGGAATGAATAGAACCAGAATCAAATAAGACGTTTTCCATTCCTGAGTGAATAGGAAGTGTACCTTGTACTACATCATTTTCAGGCTCCACCTCCACAATAGTGATGGCATAAGCCTTCCCTTGTTCCTTTGGCTTTGGTGGCTGCTGACACTGAATACCCTCGAGAGATCGAGGTTTAGTGAACTGGTTTGCATATTTCCCTAGCTCCCTACAATTGTAGCATTGAACCATGAGAGGTTATCCCCTTTCATCCGCTACATTCTCCTTCCTTTTCGTGTCTTTTTGACACTCTTGAGCATGGTGTCCTTCGTTCCAACACATAAAGCATTTTCCCATCCCTTTGAGGCAGTTCCCATTGTGCAACATCCCACATTTTTGGCAGGTGGGTCGTTGATTTTTCTTCCCACCATTGTCACTAGATCCACCAGCTTGAAATACCATCTTCTGTTTCTTATCCCCATAGCCATGGGAACATTATCCAAAATCCATCTCCACTTTGAGAGCACACCGAACAACTTCTTCATAACTCCCAATGTCTCGAATTTCAAGAGCCATTCGAAGGTGTGGTTTTAATCCACTAAAGAATCTATCAATTTTGCTATCATTGTTGATAACAAAACCTAAAGCGTACCATTCAAGCCTTGTGAAATTTTATTCATAGGTTGTGACATATTATCCTTTTTTTCTCATGAGCTCTATGAATTCTCTCTCCATCTTCGTGCGAAGATTTCGTGGGATGTACTTATTAAGAAACATTATCTTAAAGTTTTCCCATTCCATCTCTTCAATTTCCTCCCTTGGCTTGGTGTTCTTAATCAAATCCCACCATTGATCAGATTATCCATATAGACGATAAATAGCTAGAGTCACCTTCTCCATCTTAGAATAGTAAAGCACAGAAAAGATCTTCTCCATGGAGTTGAACCACTGTTCCATAACTAGTGGACCGGAAGATCCACAAAACATCGGCGGTCATTGCCGGATAAAACATTCGATAGCCAGTTCCTCCCTCTTTGGTGAAGGAGGTCGTTCCCCATTATTATGGTTATTTTTAATAACCTAAGAAAATTGGGTAAAATCTCCATGAAGTTTTTAACTCCACCTCACAAATCATTGGGGATGATGTTCGGGAAATCGTTGCATTAGCCCTCGCATGAGTTGTTGGCCTGATTTCTCCTGGATCCCACCATTTTCTAAAATAGAAAAGGTTAGAACAAAGCATAATTAAAAAAGTCATGAATAACATATTCACTTAAACAATTATACCAAAAACAGAACATATTGGATCCCTAAGTAAATATTCTTGTGTTCATTTTTCTACTTAATCTCATACTATAAATTTTCTCTAGGGTTAACTAATCCAAATTCCCAAATTAACTAATCCTTTCCTCTGATACCAACTATAGAGACCCAGCCTTTTCTTTCATTACTATTACATCATTTCAATGATAAATAACATAATAGTATTACACATAGAGTATCCAAATGTTTAGTGTCTTGGGAAAACTAGGACCACACATAACAAATATAACATCAACCATAAACATTTATTTAATTTATTATTCACTAACTTCTTAGTGGCACTTGTCCTCTCCTTAGTACATGTAGCCACCTGAGGATATACATCAAAAGGGGTGATCTAGAAGCCAAGTAAGAGGATAGTTAAGAACAATATAGCATGGGGTGAGCATAATCATGACATAGGAAAAAGATCATGAACATGAGAGGAGCATAAATAAAAGACTTGAAATGTGGCAATGCATAAAAATAAAACATCATGTCTTATTGGTTAACTACAACACATAATTGTGAAGAATGCTAGAATCTTGTGCACACATCATTTCACATATAATCATGATATTAATAACTTTACCCAATTCATTGTAGTGCTATATAATTCCGGGTGCACTCGTCTCATTTAAACATTCATATTGCGCTATATAATTTCTGGCGCACCCATCACATCATAACATCATCATATATCTTGCATGAAAAAATGAACATATAACCTAAATCAAAATAATGAAACCATGAAAAGGAATTGGTTTAATCTCATAATAACACCTTCATAAGATTTGGGTTCCCAAAATAAATAGGGAATAACCCACATGTTACAAGAACCATCCACTTTGAGTGAGAAGTAAAAGGGGCATTTTTAAAAGAAGAGTTATTTTGGAAATCATATTGTTGGACATAAAAACCAGTGACAAACATGTATATCCCAGAAAAGTAAATTAAATTATGAATAAATGAACTTTGAGAAGTAACCATGTCAAAAATGTAGTGAAAGTGATAGAACATTAAGGAAGAAAATTGGGTTCGAGATTTCCCCTTACCTTGTACCCGGATTATTTCGTCTCCTTAATGACTTGTATATTGAAATTATATTCATAAATTAGACATCCAAAACCATGTGTACATTAATAGGGTCCATTATGGTTCCATTATTACATATTATGTTCCTTTGTATGACTTATAGAGTTTAAAAACATTTTTCGGGGATGTTCGTTTTTATGGTTTTCTTGAGTGGTTCACTTGTATTCTTAAATTGAAGTTTGGGAAAGAACATGGGTAAACATTAAGAAATTATATTACATGTTATTAATGATATTACAGAAGCTTGAAATATTTTATAATGAGTTATATTAGATCCATTTGGATGAATCATTAGATAAGAATTTAATGATGGTTATTTGGGAAAATTTGGGCGGTTTTTGGATCACAACGAACTTGTTTGAACATATCACTTAATAATATGGCCATAGGTTTTTTCCAGAACATAAAATAGAATATAATACACATAAAATATTCTTGGTCACCATAAAAATTCTTTCATGACCAGATCTGAAGGTAGAAATGGAAGAAGAGAGCATGTCGTTTTTTGAAAGTGATAAATTAACACCTCATGAACAACGTTCTCTTTAATAAAATAAAAGGAAGATGGAAAGGGTGTGGGGTGATATAATATACCATTAGAATCATAATATTATATTATATGTATAATACTGGAGTTACAAACCAATTTGGATGAATATAGGTGGGGAGAGATCAAGAAAGGAACTTGAATTTGAAAGGAAATTAAAAGAGAAGTGGGAGAAAAATTACCTCTAGAATCTTCCTCTTGAGATCCTCTTTAAAGAAGCTTGTCCTGGTTATTTGATGAGACTAGAAGCTTTTGGACGTAGGGGAGAGGCTAGGGGAGGTGTTTGGGCAGAGTTTATATAAGGCTTGGAGACTGAGACGTGTGAGGAAAAGAGGGAGTGAAGGGTGGCTTTTATAGTGGAGGGGAGAGGGGTTCCCTTAATATAAAATTAATTAGTTTATTATTTCCCCACAAGACAAGGAATAGTGATTCTTGGATGACCAATAAAAGTAATTTAATAATGTAATCATTAACCAAGTGTGCTTACATAATAAGGAAATCACACATGACCCTATAATCAGCTTATTTAGCTTATTTTGTAAATTACAGTACTTCACTATTTATAAAAAAATTCATGTATCTCAGAAAAATCCCACAAATTTACCCCAACCAATATTCGACATGTAAAATCCCAAAATGAAGTCCATTTTTCCAAAATAATTTTCTAATATTATTAATTTAATATTTAATTAAAATTATAATTTTCTTAAAAACTGTTTTTAAGAATAAAACTGATTTTATAGTTATTTTAAAAATTACACAGGGTCTTATAAAATTATCTAAAAACTATAATACATTGATTCAATAATATATGAGTACATTTTAGGGAAGTAAATATCCTTTTAAATTAATTAATTAATTACAATTAATTATTTATGACTTACAAAATACGTAAACATTTACTAAGGAGAAATTGTCACTTTCTAAGATGTCTAGAATTTTATTTTATTATTCATAGGTCATGTTAACATTATTTACTATTCATAAGGGTCATATCAATGTTCATAAGGGTAGGTTACTATTAATAAGGGTAGGTTACTATTCACCAATATTTTTTTCATTAGACACCAAAAACCATCTTCAACACAACCGTGTATGCCGGATTTTCAAAATTCCAGGCAAAGGGGTGAGAAAATTATGTTTAAAGGTCAGCTATCACTTTGTTGTTCATTATTTTGTGTTTTAATGACATAAATATAAGAAGGTAATTTTCCAATGAAAAACCTTGGGTCGTTACAATAGACATGAGTCCAAGTCATTTGATTACATTTAATTATGCCAAGTGATACATATATTGTGAATTACAATTATAAATGAGATTTATTTATTATATTGAGACACTTAACAAAGAATGGTAAATTATAAGTACATATTTATAGCCATTACATATATAAACTATATTTAATTAAATAAGGATTACAATTTTATTTTTCAATTCACACTCTTGAATGGTGTCAAATGTAATACCATATGATCTAGAAATAAACAATTGAATAAACACCCTAATTTCAGAGGAAAACAGTTTGATGTCAAGCTCTTATATTTTGATGATACTAAAAATAAATGGATCTATATTATAAGAATGATGAATATATGAAAGGCTCATAAATTTAATAAAACATTTTCTATTCAAATAGGTGGGCCCAAAATAATAGAAGATTAAAAAACATTTATAATAGAGGGATGAGTCATTGACCACCTTCATATAGGCAATAAGGAATTTTTCATCTAATATCGACCATTATATTGACCCAAATTAGAAGAAATATAAAAAATCGATCAACATAATAAAAATAAGCAGCATGAGTATATATATATATATATAAATAGCATTTTAAAGATAAAAAATATAAAAAAAATTAAGACTTTGGATTTTAGCTCTTTCATAGAGGAATCTATATAGATGAGTAATGATTTGATATGAAACATGACGAAGGAACGAGATGAAATACATCGGTAGAGGTATTGGGATGTTCAAAATTAGAGAAAAATGATCTCCTATATAATTAAATGTTAAACAATTAAAGGAGCATGAGATATTCCATCATAAATGAATTGTCATTATTACACTCGAGAACAATAGGGGAACATAGTATGGCCACACGGTTGGCTAAACTATTTTCCAACCATGTGTACATCACTCCAAAAGGAGGCAACCAACAAGGTTTCACACCATGGTAAGATAATCCATTTTAAAAATGTAAGAAATGGTAATTATGAATACTAAAAAACATTTGCGTGGGTGTTTGGTCTAAGGTGCATCATTAGGGAACCTTGTGAACCCTTCATGAACCTTAGTAAATCCTTAAACATATATATATAACCATGCCGCCGGCCCCACATTCTATATCATTTCAATGTGGCCATTGCATTTTTTTTCATATTGTTTTCTCAAGGATATGAAAAATTCCCAGATGCCACTAATATACCCATTATCATATTAAGAACCCATATAAGGTCAAAGATAAATAATAGAGCCAAATTTTAATGGATATATACATTAATTAAAAATAAGGGTTTTAGAGTTTTCCCCCATTAATGGAATGTGTCATGGGGTTCACATTCCATTTGCAACAAAAAAATTATAGGAGTAACTCTAGCCATGGAGAATGTTTTTTGAAATCACACTCCCATGTATAGTACTATACCATGCACTACATAAATTTCAACCATAATAATGGGAATGACCACCCTTAGAGAGGCTTCATGCTCTTGTAAACAATTCATAGGGGATAATCCTAAAAATAAGCATTTGAATATAACTAAAAATCCTCACGATCAAATGAATGAGATGGTTTGGTATTATAATAGTGAATCTATCAAATTTCGAAGATGTCATTCATGGAATTGTTCATGTGAGGTAGTAGAAATGAATAGGAACGAAACTTAATCTATCCATAATATGAAAAAACCTAACAATGAACATCATAGACAACACCCATTGCATCCAAAACCATATATTCCAAATCATGGGTGATACTCGTAGGAAAATATTGTCCTAGATCTTGAACATCGATGGTTTTTGATGAAGGTCGATATAAGATTTTATTCTTGACTACGTATTGTAAAAATGAATCCTGGTGAGAGGAACCATCCCCAAAGTCACCAAACTTTGAAGAGGAACTATTAGAACTGCCTCACAGGCCTCTAACTACATATTAGTGAATGATATTACATACATTACCAAAATATCATAGGGATCCATATGAATAATTCCCTTGACGATATTATTATTGGTGAACTTGAATAGATGGATATGATTCATCTAAGAAAGAATCAAACTAAAGATTCATTATTAGAGCTTTTCCTCAAACATGTATTTCAAATATTCTAACATTCCAAAAAAATTTAGGGTGAAAGGCTATTTCTTAAAGAACCTGTGTACCCATAGGCTTTTCCGAATCCTTCAAGAACCATTCCATGAAACGATTTTACCTATGTAAAATGATATTATATGGGGACCTTGGTAGATTTATGATCCCAAAAAATACATTTGTTTTTTAAATAGGCAAAGAATGTATCATGGAAAAGAAGGAAGTTGGAAACATTCGTATGTCGATCAATGACTACCCAAACTGTGTCCCTCTCTCAAGGTGACCTCCTTAAATGACTAAAAATTTATGGACTCATCATATTATTATAATTTAGAGACAAGAGAAAATATTTAACAAGATTGTAGGTCACTAGTTCTATTCCTCCCCCTACTGAATGTTGGAAAGCCATACGATAAAACCATCTATATTATGTATCTTCTCAGGCCACGAATACATGCATCACATATCTACATACATTTTAATGGTTCTTGGATGAACTTACCATAGAGATGTGTATGTCTATTTTATAAGTTACACTCTCATATATCTTTGAACCGAGACACAGCTATGTAATGATAGGATGTTTTCTATAACCACAGACCAATCAGAGGTTTGGTACTCACTGAAATTACTCTCTTTGAGAACAAGTATTTATGTATATAAGACCTAAATACTCTTTAGCCTATTAAAGAGTGAAGAAAAAACATTCAAGGATGAGTGATAAGACTTCTTTTTTGGAATTTAATTCTGTAGATGATGTTAAAAAAATATGTGCATAAATTTCATTTGATAATTTTCTTCCTTTATGCCAAGTGCCTAGGTTATTCATCCTAGTTAATCATTTACAATATTTAATTTTTTAGGCATTTACAAAAGTTGAAAATTAAATGGAACGTGATATTATATTCATATTATCTGGATGAGATAAATATAATGTTACTTAATGATATATATGGGGATATTGTGGTCTACATTCACCACTAAGTGTCCACCCATTAGTTTAAGTCTCCAGCAATGTAAGTCAAATACAATAGCTACTATATCAAGGTCAATTGTCATGTATTTTATCTAATGATTCCTTAACTGCTAAGATTTTTATGTAAATAATATATCTTCCTACATCTTCCCTGATACCAGAATAGGGCCTGATAAATTATAGAATACATTATATCCTCTTCGATGTTCTAGACTATTTAGAATTGATACTAAAAAAGTCATCATTTTTTCTCCTAAAAGGATTTCTACAATAATTCTAAAAATAGTAACATAACACCCTTCATTGTAAGCCCAGTAAGATGTGAATCAAGGCATGTGAAGTCATTTTTATAAGACCTGTAATATCCATCCATCCCTATGAATCACCATCTATCAATCATATTCATGGGAATATATAAGTATATAAAACACTCACCTTCCATAAGTCAAAACATACTCCACATTCTAAGAAAAAATGACAAAATACGTGATATTTATTTATCCATAAGGGGAATATTGAAATATGAGAGTAATTTCGATACTCTTCTATTGTATTCAAAACAATATCAAGATGTCATGAATTTACAATATGAGTGTGAGAATACAATGATATGTCATCCAAAAAGACAAAAAAAATATAATCCAGGTAGGTATGGAAAAACCTATTCATAAAATCCTTGAAAATGGAAGGATTGTTAATAAGAATGAACGTCATAAAAATATTATCATAAAGACCATAAATAATAAAATATTATGCACGATTAATGTTAGATGGTCTAATTCACACCTGAGGAGACACAAATCTGAGTTCTACAGTTTAGAATTCCATATCTCTTCCGAGATTGTCAATGAGGTCATCTATCTAATGAAGTGGATACCAATTATTAACCATATTTATGTTTATGAATTGAGAATACATTAATTTCCTGAGTGTCCCATATGCATTATTAGAAAAAAAATTATGAGTGAACCTCGTGAAGAAGTGCTGGGTTGGATAAAAAATTTGGACACAAGATATTATAACTATGTCTTGAGCTCATGGATCATTTTATATATAATCATATATAGAATAATGTAAAAAATTTCTACGCCTGGATCAATCATGATTATAAAACTTACCTTCCTCCTAGGAGGAAACCCAGAAAAATATTCTTCAATTATTTCTATTGAATGATCTACTACCTATGTAGAATATGCAAGACATATTTCAAACACCTCCACGATATGACTATAAATATCGATGGTCACTCTATCATGATCACTCCGATCTAGTCACTCAATGCTGAATCGATATTCCAAATCACCCTTCCCAAGACAGCTAAAACAATCTTGTAATGAAAATGATACCATGCGCTGATTGTAATTCATAATGTTCTGGTATGGAACAAACTACTCCATCTCAACCATGGAATTTAATAATGTATTCTTGAGTATGGAATGGTCCCATACAAATTGATAACTACTTACCTCGTGGTGGTAGTAGCTGTATTATAATCTTCCCTCTCATCACATTCAGTGTAGTGTGTCAAGTTCCATCGCCCCACTATAATATTGAATTTCGACCCAAGAATTTTCTTTGTTCGATAATTTTATAATTGATTCCGAAGCATATTTCTTGAATTAAACACGTACCATAGTTGTTTGTGGTACTAGAATAGTTCCTCATTTTTGTGAAGGTCCTCAACTCTAATCATAGGTACATGCTTTAATGCATCAAATGGCCTAATCCATAGTTATGTGATGAAACTAAATTACATTAAGATGGTCTTCTCCCTTGGTGGGGATAATCAAAAGTATGGCAACCACATCCTTGACCACTCCTTTTGGTGATAATCAAACTCTCGTACTTACGTGGCATAAAAGATCATTCCCTTGAATGTGTATCTGGTGTGGAACCTCTTCCACTGGAATCAGATGGAAAATTATGATTGAATCTATGAACATGCCTTTATTTATATAATCAAGAAGCTCCATTGAGTATATATTGTATTGTGGTTTCATATTCTCGAACCATCCACACTAATGGAATATAATAGATCATCCAGTGAGGATACTATGTTATACACTAGTCCTTTGGATACCTCTAGAGATATCATCATTCTACCAGAATAACTACTACCGTGCTTCAACACTGATCCCATGTTCCAAGGAATAAAGTAATATATCTTGATTTGTTATGTTATCAGACCATGATTGAAAATATCTTAATTGGTAGGCATGCGGAATGCGTTCACCAGATTTGGGATGGCATACCTATGATTGTCATCTGATTGTCTAAAATGTGAGATATAATGAGCATCTATAAGATGTGAAATGAGTTGTAAATAAGTAATATACGAGGAATAATCTATCACTAACATTGAAATGATATGTTTTTTCATAAACACAATCGAAAAGTTAGCTCTCATCACATTAGGAAATAAGTGATCATAGAAGGATGTTTGAAAGTCTTCCAATAACATGCCTTGATGAAGACCAACATGTGTATTCACCTAAGACTAGTTCATAACGAAATCCCAAAGAATATAGGTATAAATATTGACCCATTATCTTGGAGATTCTCTTGATGATGAAATATAGATATTGTGTCCTCCATTTTTGTATCATAATATTATGGTCCTCAATTCCCTCAAAAGGATGGGGGGTGTTGCCGCTATAACTCTAATATCAGATACTCCGTCTTAGGTTCACTTCATATATTATCCTTAATGGAATATATCTTAAAAAGAAAATCCACTAAAAAAATATCTTCCAAGATTGGGTATAGAATTTCTTTTGTTATGTGGAACTACTAATGTTCTCCCTGGAGGGTCAGGGTCTACCCCCTCTACACTGTGGTTGTAGACAACATATGGGAACGTGAAATGAGGAATTCATGATGATATAGATCTAAATATTCCATGTAAATTCCTTAGATAAATATTGATAATAGATAAACTCGTAAATTGAAGTATAAATAAAGAATAGGGGCGCAGTACCATAGTTATTATCCCATACTAGTAGCCCAAGGGGATACATTATTTGAAAGTATTTAAGATTAATATACAATGTTTATTGTGGATTAATGGTGGTCTCACAATGGCTCATCATTTATAGAAAATTGTTTGATATTTTAATCCATGATTTACTTTCTAAGTTTCCATTTTTGCAAATAGATATAACCAGTGGATGAAACGGATCACACATTCTAAATGAATTGGAACCTTTACAGCTTATCATTTAAACAAAAACCAATTAAATTTATATTTAACCCTATCTAGAAATAATATTAGATTATAATGGTTATTATATGATTTCTCGACTCAGAAAATTACCCCGTCTAATCCAAGAGGTCCCACAAGCCTCATGAATTTAAAGAGAAAAGAAATGAATAAAAAATTAAGAGAATATCATGTCACGAGAGGTAATATGTTAGTAGCACAATATTTACCAAAACTCAAATAATAATCACATGCAACAAAGGCAACGAATGAAGTTCAATTCACATATATGACACTGAATATTTGTGGAATATGAATTGTAGGTTCCTATAGCGATTTATGTGATAATGATCCTTTGCTTCATCTCACTAGGATGGCAATAAATTTAAATCCTCATTTACAATAATATCAATTACCCCCACATAACATATGTGTCATCCCATAGTAAAATGATGTCAACTATAATAAGGAAAACTTAAAACACAAATTATCATTTCACGAAAATCAGTATTTACCCAAAATGTGGTTTAACATCTCCCATGATTGAATTTTAACCATGTTCAAAATAATTACTAATTTTATATCTATTTTTCAACAATAGTATTTGAAGAAAATAATACATCTGATATAATTTGTGACATCCCAAACTGAGATCCACTCTAATGTCAATTAAACCCGGCTGGCCACATTTCATTATGTGTACATCCCAAGTACCCCAATGTCAACCGATTAGTAGTAATGGTCATGGGTGTTTCGATGGAGAAAAAATTCACTCATTACTATATTATATCACATTAGATAAATAGTTATTGGTAAAATTAAGACGAAGTACAAAAAAATGGTCAAATTAAATTATATGGTAAAGATAAGTATCTAAGACTTAGATAATAATAAAAATATTAAAAGTTAACCATATATAAAATGACAATGACATATGTAATGTCATTACAAAAACTGGATAACATAAGTACAAGGAAGTAGTCAATAAATTTTATAAAAAATATACTCCAATATACAATCCAGAATCCCAAGAATTACCCCAATAATCTGATAATATGTTCCATCCTATGAAAGAATTAATTTCTATGTCTATAATGACTTATTCATACCATTATCAACATCGGTATGCATATAATATACCCATGTTCCATTAGTGGCCCAGATAGTTTGTGAGATAATCACAACTAAACTATCACAACCAACATATATACCAATCATTCAGTCTATTATTAACTGACATACTGTGTATTTTTCTTTACAATTAAGGACAATACAAGAATGTAAGTTCCATAATACCTCCATTATCCTCAGATGGTGTCTAAGAATGTAATATTTTTTATTAAATATTCCCCAATTTATATTTACTGAGGTAAAATGTTACATGATAAGAATATAAAAGCCAATAGTAATTTCAATAACAAAAGTGTATCCATGGTTATAATAATAGAATCTATGATGATGATAATAATGAAAGAGGGTCTTATGTAAAAACCAAGGCATCCTTTACCTTAGTAGATGATCCAACATAATAATAACATGCATCCTACATATTAGGGATTTGAATGTAATGCAAGGGGGATCACCCAGTGAATTCAATATTAAATAGTTTTAATTGAGTTAATGATTTTTGTTCTAGGTAAAATAGTAAAATAATCATCAATAATAATTGGGTGCATACATGAAACCATGCATTAAATGAAATTACACTAGATCCAATGAGTGTATCAAAGGCATCCAAATATCTAGATTATAGTGACGAAATCCATAGATTTCATGCCATGAATATTTTTTGTAAACAATGGCCATGTTCAACTGTGGTTATCTATTTTATAAACTAGCTACAAGATTTTGAATTTTGTTTTATGAGTACTCAAGAAATTATTTTAGGAATATTGGGAAGGAAAAATTATGACAAATCATATATAGATGAAATTGTCCTTATGAATTATGTATATTATCTTTTATTCATTCCCTAGTTATGGTTAAAAAAACATGCCTCGTAATAAATGAAATGGGTTATTCAATATAATTTTATACTAAGTACCATGAAAGGTTTGTAAATATAACCATTTATTACTTAAATTACGCAATCATTGATTATGTTCTTTATATATCCATCCATTTTTCATGGAATGGTGTGACATGGAAATAAATCCAATACATTATATTACATTAAATTAGACCATATATTTCCTATAATATACATTCTAATTAAAATTGGGATTAAATTATGTATTGAGACACTTACATTACAAGTTTCATGAGTTACTATAAGGTGATAGCTATTAGCAATTCTAACTACATTTAATCATTGAGTTATTAACATTAATAGGGTCTATTCGAACACTATAATTGTGTCATGGGTAACCCCATATGAGGTACAATGGAATTGTTGAGGAAAACCCCTTTTTGGGATGGAATGCGTTGATTTCTCTACCTTCATTGGTGTGATTATATTTTAAACAAATTTATCTAGAATAAGAGCATGATGAATATTTTAAAGGTGCATGGATTTTATACGAAATACCCATAGAAATTATCCTGATCAATTATATGATGGTTTATAAAATTATGAGAGTTGTGGGATGAGTTATAGACCACCTACATAGAGGCTATACCACTCTCCCCATCGATCATAATCCTTTTGATCATCCTATATGAAAATAATGTTGAAGAAGGGCTCAACACCCAATAAATATGGAATATAAACCTACATCAATATATGGCTTCTTATAGAAATAATACTGAATAACTGATCCCAAGGATTTTATATCTTACCTTGTGGATTCTAATGGATGAACAATGATTTTATAAGAAATAAGATGATGAAACATGAAAAAATACACTAGAAGAGGGTATGTGAAGCTCAAAATTGGTGAAAATGGTCTCTTATCCAGTAGAATAATCATTGGTGGGAAGAGGTAATATATTAGATCATTAAAGTAATATTAATAATTTACCCTATGAAAAATAGGGTCCATATTCTTGGCCACATGGTTGGCCATACCAAACCCCAACGTTTCCCGACATACTTCTTAAGGTGGTTACCCACATGGTTAGGCGACATGGTTAGTGAAACTATGTTATGACCATGTGAAATGGATCTAAAAAAAATTATAGATCATCTTACCACATTTCTGTTCCATTTACACGGTTACAGAAAAATGTGTTCCCTACATACTGATTTTTCTAGCCCCACATTTTTGTAGGTAATCATGCAGCCGGCCACACACAGTTTTTTCAAACCATGTAACCAATCTGTTCTTTGAAAAAAGTCAGGCATTGTGCACCAAACAAGCCCCACACACCCCAGATACTCATATTATTATATTATTCGTCTTAAGTAGGTCCACGATAATGAATTATAATGATATTTAAAAGAATTAATTCTATATATAAAAAAATGATTTTACAGAGGTTAAAAATGATTCATAATTTTAATATTTTAAAATGTACAAGATTTAATTTCAATAAATTTTTTCTATAACGTTCACAAATATATATGGAATATAAATTCATTATATATTTTATGAAAAAATTACCATTTCATGTTGATATTGGTTAAAATTAAATATAATTTTTCTTTTAATCTTATTTGTTAATGATTTCTCAAAATATAAATTAATCAAAGATTTATATTTCTTATTATTCATGAATTATATTTTTGATCAAATTAAATTTAAGGTGTTTATTCAAATTATAATGTGTATTTTAATGATATTTTGATGTTAATTTGATACTTTTTTATATATGTTTTCAATTATTTTCACTTTCATTAAATCACACAGAAAATATGAAAATTAAAATTACAAACAAAATTTTAGTTTAAAATTTTGATATTCAGGTTTCCTTGTTATTTATTTCCTTTAAAATCATTCCAATTCTTCAAAAATATGAGTTATTTTTTATCTATGATATTTATTTTTATTTTATTTACATTTATGGTGTTCTATACTATGTCAAAATATATTCTTCAAATATATATTTAAATATTAATTTTGGGTGTTTCTATTGATTATTATAATAATAGTTGAGAGAGGAGATTAATTTATCGAAGATAAAAATCTATTTTTGTATCCCATTTTTTGGGTATGTGTATTTTTTATTCTTGCTATACAAGAAAGTGGAATTATTTATAATTAATTATTCATTTTCTTCATCTTTTGTTGCAAGAGTAACTTTCATCACTTACACCAAAAAAAACTCCAATTATATAAATTCATTAATTTTCATTAATATGATTTCAATTCCAAAAATGTATTTTTTCAATTAATTCTAACTTTTACCGAGAATATAAATGTTGTTATATTTATAATAATAAATGGTCACATTCACATATCACTTGATCCTGAAGGTTTAGAATTTTTATTTTTTATATTGATGACATTGTTTATATTATAACATCATTGAAAGTATCAAATCAAAAAATTATATATTAATATTGTATTATATTACTATGAAAATTTATATTCTATAAGTTTACTTCTAGAAAGACATAGTATCAGCCGACATTATTTGTGTACATGTCATGATGGGGAATGATGTTGGTGATATCAATGGATCAATGAATGATTAATATACTAGGAATTAAATTCTATCACAAGAGGATTAATTACTTAATGATTGGTATTGAATATCATTTCAATAGGTATTTTTTCATTACTCATGCACTTTAATGACATATTCTAGATGAAAACAATCGTTCAAAAGAGTTATGAATCTTTATAAACAAAGCATTCACATTTTTCATCTTCTTCAATAATATTATGATTTATTCGACGTTATATATAAAAAAATAGAAATTTCAAGATGAAAATATCCCAAAACCATGTCATAGTGGTTTTTATAA
The DNA here is from genome assembly GCA_963277665.1 of Viscum album. Taxonomy (NCBI): domain Eukaryota; kingdom Viridiplantae; phylum Streptophyta; class Magnoliopsida; order Santalales; family Viscaceae; genus Viscum; species Viscum album. The sequence goes on along the minus strand of OY728132.1, from coordinate 1,838,980,924 downwards.
TCTAATATTCAGTTTTTCATTCTATTTTTAATTCACTTGATGAGTTCATTTAGCAGTTTTACATGTCCAAAACAATTTAAATACATGTAATTTTTTACAATTTTATATTAAATTATTTGGGAATTATTTAATAATTTTTTATGACATGAATTTTGTCAGTAATTATTTATTAGAAGAGAATAATTTATAAAAAAATTATTATTCCTAGAAAATTATTTTTTAATCTAATGGTTTTAATAAAAAATAAATATCAGGTTTATTTGAGTTTATAAAAAAAGGGATATTCCTAGAAAATGAAGGGGTGAGGTACCGAAGAATATAAAATAGATGTAATATTGTTTTTGAAAATCAACCATATGAATAGTTTGTAATAGAGGAGTGATTAGCTATTCAATTTAAGCTTGTGTGTGAAAACATTATTAAGTTTAATAAAAATAATCCTAGGTATAGGATAATGAACTATGATATTGTAATGGAAGGGAAGTTATTTTCCAAAAAATAAAACCATATACGAATACTACAAGTAGAGTTTTTTTATAAGTCAAGGTAATAACAATGAAAATATTTTATTCAATTACATATTATATATCATTTGGTTATATAGTGACTATAGCATTACAATCAACATAATTTTACACTCTAGGGGGATTTTCATGTATATCATAAAATATTCACGACAAACCATAATTTAGGATTGAAATAGATAATGAAAATGAAAAAGTATGTTAATCATAATGTATCATGCAGTGAAATGATGGTTTCAGGATTTAAAAAACTAATAAAATGTTTTATTCCTTCAAAAAGATATTATTTTTCCTTAAACTATCTGATCTTAGTTTTCATCAATGGTTGGAAAAAATATAAAAAATGTATACATTGCATATGATGGAAGATCCAATGATTATGAAAAAAATTGTATAATAAATGTGGTTAAAAATGTCATGATTATGCCTAATCCTTTATTAGGATTAATTCCAAAAAAAATTAAGTTATCCAACATTCAAACTCATCTGATAAGAGACTGATAAGGTTTATTCATCGATCATAGAGTAAAGATGTCAGATATGTGAGTTCTTTTAACGTTATTTTATTATTTATTTTTGTCTTGTATTGGATTAATAGATTTATAATGTGTTAATTATGATTATAGGGTTTATGGATACCACAGATGGTGAAGCATGGTTATCACAACATTATTAGAAACTACGTGCCAGCCTGGGAGAGACTATGTTCCATGATAATGGCACTGTACATGCTACTTTTCCTCCTATATACTAACATGGATAAATTTTTTCCTATAATTGTGGGTCTATATGAGGTAGAAAATATAACATACGAGCATTACTTCACCCCGAAGAAATTGTTCATAATTTTCCCTTATTAATAGAGGTGTTATACGATTTGGAAAATAATGTAGCCAAACCACGTTGCCTATCTTGGCCCTTAAAATATGAAATTTGATATTTTCCTTCTTCAAATTTAACATAATACCCACACATTAAGTTCGCATTAGATATTAACATGCCTAAACCACTCATATCATCCCACATTCAACTAATTAACCTCATTCAATTGGTAAATTTGGTGTGTAACCGTCAATATCTATTCATGTAAATCCATTCTCTGGTAATTTTTTTCCATATTCTTGGTATCTCCATTATTACTTCATAGGTTATTATTTCTCCAGTAGGTTGGTTTATCAATTGTGAATTAAACATCAGTTCTTGAGATTATTCATTATATCTATGGTATGATCATTACATTATAGGAAAAACTTGTGGTGGAGTTGGGTTTTTTCCAATGCATACTGGAAGTTTCCAATATTGAGGTTGGGGGTTCCATGATTTAAAATAATTATATGTTCATGGATATCTTTCTATGATTTAAAAATGTTTTCTACATGTTGTGTGGGTTGTTTAAATCAGGTTATTAATTTTTATTGGTCTTCCAAGTTTTTGAAATATGATTTTATAGAAGAAAATTATTACTTTTATTGGATTTTTTTATCAATGGATTTTTGTATGTGTATAAGGGATTTTAAAAATGGTTTGCATTGTGAAAATGGTAGATTAGCTTTTATGTATTCAATGTTGGTTGTGTCTTGGTAATATTGTGGGATTTTGACTATGTTAATTATTATGTGTCTTGTGAATGTGAAAGTGGTGGTTGATGTGTAATGAGAAATGGAAATTGATAAAAAGGGAATCATTGGCATCTATTGAGGAAAACTAGGACTATTATGCAAGTATGATTGATAGGGATAAGGCTTAGTTCCCTCTATCATAATATATGATACAACACTATCAAAGTATTTGACAATGATTAGAGTCCACTAGACCATGGTATGAATTTCCCTATACTGAATTCTGTGGGAGGAATTTGTGGGGATTCATTTCTATACCTTGTTAGACAATGTAATATGATAATAGAAACAAGTAATTATAGAGACATTAGTGATTAGATGTGGTGATCATGTGATGACATTCATTTTAGTGACATATAATGGTTTTTTACATTTAATTTTAATTTCAAATCAGGTGTCATTTAAAATTATTTCATTAATAATAATTTGATTATTTATCATGAAAACATTCATTTTTATTTTTCTTATAATGTTCTGTCATGTAATATCTGTTACGGTGGAGTATTACCATTAATGGTATCACATCTCGTATACACCATTTAGTGTTTGTAGAACCTACCATGTCATACCCATTTAAAGGACGTATATTTCGTGGTGATGAATACTGGATCCAGTTTCTACTAATTCATATCTTGTAGATGTGGTTGGTGGTTGAATGGGGTATTGGACAACATTACACATGGAGGTTTTTTGGTGGTTTAGTTTGTGCATCTCCCATTTTTTTCTTTTGGGTTTGGTTTTAAATTTAAAATCTATTAACATTTGGTATTTTTTTCTCATTTTATTGTGGATCCTGTCCATGGTATGAGGAATAAATCTACTAGTTATATATAAATTATTCTTGTAGGTGAAATCATTCCCAAATTTAATATTTCATGCATAAGAACATGTTTCCCGCCCTTTGGGACAGGGAACACCATTTATAACATGCCATGGGCTAGGTAGGGTGTCATGTTGGATGGTAACCGAGGAAAGTTATTGAAAATAATTGAATAAGAGGATGTTTCACCATTCGTTTAATTCATTATATTTGGGAATATCTAGATATAGATAATATTTTATTGTCCATCCATGAGGTTCTGGTTGTGATTTGGGTGTCTAGCCAACAAACCTCATGAATGACCATAGGTCATAAAGGGATGTTGTTATTTGGGTTTACATTAACTCTATTTGAAAATATGTAGTTATAGACATTCCATGGTCATTGGGCAGTTGTTATTTTTTTCTCTTATTATTATGATTGATGCGGTTTTGGTTTGTTTTATATAAGTGTTTATATCTTTTTTTGAAATATTTATGAATGATTTGATGATGGTTCTATGGATGGGTTTTTGTTGTTTACCTGTTGTTGTAGCATTATTCATCCCAAGGGGATTCATATGAAATTTTAGGAAGAGGACATAGATACTTGTTCCTCACTAATTAATTATAGAAAAACAAAATTGGTGGTACAGGATATTCATGCCTTAGGATATAGAGCATGACCATTTTTTGATCAGCTTATCGGAGATGAACTGGATCGTATAAACGAAAATTCACATGTGTTCTTCATGAACAGGACTCCAAAATTCCGTGGAAGAACAAATCCTCAATTATATTAATAATAGATTGAGATTATATAATAGATTTTTGGGAGTAAAAATACTACAAATATAGGTATTGTAATGTTTTATTTTTCTAGTAAGAAGGTCTGAGTTAGAGGTACTGAGACATAGTCTTTTAGGAAAAAAATCAAGAGTATATGGTATATATGGAATTGAAGGTCATGTTAAATAAAAATTTCTTCATTAGGAAAATAGAATTCACCATGAAATGTTATTTCTTGGATCTTCATCATGGGGAATGGGAAATTCGGTAATATGACGAAAATTTATTCAAGTTAGTATTTTTCTGTACGGAGGAGTTTTCTAATGAGAAACTGAAGGTGTAACATTTTGAAATGGTGTTTGGTAAAGATATAAAATCTTTAGTATTATTATTCATTGTTAAGATGTATGGTGATGTGGGTAGTTAATTTTAAGTATTAGAGATTGATCGATCTAAAAATTACAGTTTTTTCGTGGGATATTTATACAGTTTTAAAGGGTAGAGGAAGTTCGTCTACGATTAAGAGAAAGATTAATGAGAATGATATGAGGGGAAGTTGCAGTTCAAGAAATCCATTTTGAACTTTTTTATATGGAAAAAGATATTGTTTCATATCACTTCCATCATGAATGATGGACGAGTATTTGTCGTTAACATGTTCAGTAACAACCAAATCATGCCATCATTGATGAATTTGGTCACTTATACTGGGTTTTCAAAGTGGAACACACAAATTTGTGTGTAATAGGGTCTATATCCTTCTGATTAATTTCATCTAAGAATAAATAGTCAAGGATAGAGTGTTCCCTATTTAGTGGTCTTGGTGTCTCGGACAGATCCAGTTCTAGGAAAAATCTACATAAGGTAGAATTACAGGTCAATCTTCATCCTCATTCATTTGAAATGAAGTGGAATATTCAATATCTAGATTAGGTACGAGCTAGATTATAATTTGGACCAAGAATAGAAGGATGTATATTTTTTATTCAAGAATCTATAGGTTATTCTTTATTTGATATATGTTCCTATGTAACATATATTTGTACCCATCATGTTAATCTGTTTAAATTAAAAACTGATATTATGTCAAATGATACAGAGTTTGTAATGTGACAGGGTGTGAAGAATAAGCATGGATTTGGGGTGCTATATTGCATTCAAATCATGTTAGGGATCATGATAGAATGTGATTTCATATATTTGGAAATGGAACTATTAGACAGAATTCATAGTATGGATTGTATGTTGAATTGGAAAGTGCATAAACATTTCAATCATTAGGTAGGGAATTTTGTGTCACCTGATGGAAGTAATTTTTTTCTAGGATAATGGAATCCTCGGTCGGGGTGTGTCGGACCTCCACTTTTCAATGTGAGAACTATTTTTAATTAGTTCTCCTTAATCATTGTGGTGAATAATGGTAGTTTTTTTAGAATAGATTACTACCTATAATGGATATGTTCTTGTAGGTATTTATAGAAGAATTTTCAAGGATTCCTCCATAACTAGATTTATATTGACTGATCAATTTCTCACAGAAACATATAAAATTCATATTCTCTTATAGCATATTAGCCTGACTGATGTGAGGAAAATAAATATATAGATGGAAGAGTTCGAATCCAAAGGCTTCATATCTTCGGAGTCCCAACTATTGGTGCCCCATTATTATTTGTAAAGAAGACTGATGGATCCATCTGGTTGTGTACCGACTACTAGAAGATGAAGAATAAAATGATCAAGAATAAATACCATTTACCCATGTTGATGACTTTTTTTAGCCTCACGGGGAAAGGTTCTTTACTAATAATGATTTTGTCTATGGGTATCAACAGGATAGAGTCGAAGAAGATGGTGTCCCTAAAATATCCTTCTGAAGTATGTATTTAAATTTTTATAATTTTATCGTGGAGGAATCATCCAATGATTGTCATGGATCCCATGAAAAGGGTGTTTTTCTGGTACCTCGACTCTTTCTTATGTTTTTTGATGAAATCACGATCTACTCAATGAAAAATGAAAATCATGCATGAATTTTCAAGATCATTTTGTCTACTCTTTGTGATTATTTCCTATATTTTATGATTTCTAATTAAACCATATAGATTAGGGAGTCAATTTTTTTGATAAATTTATGTTTGGAATATAAATTTCTAGTGGACTTTCAAAAGAATAAAGCTTCAATGTATAGAAAACAGTTGATGAACATCCTTGAGATAATCTGCCTTTTAGGCTTGTAGGGTATTACATGTGGTTCTTTGGAGATTCATCTCTACTTTCTTCACAAATGAATACTCTACATAGAACGAGGTAATGTTTGTACTAGGACCAAAATGTGAGACTTACATTGGGGAACTTAAATAGATGATAACCAAACCCTATTCTGATCTTGAGGAAATCTATAAAAGGACATTAGGTCTACATATAATTATCATGAATGAGACTTCGGTGTCTGTTAATGTAGGATTACCATGTTGTGGCATATAGATCTCTCCATGTCTAACTACATGAGTTTGACTACCCAACCCATGAACTGAAACCATCAATAATGATTCCTTTCTTGTATATTTGTAATCATCACCTCTTTAGTGAGAAGTTTATGGTCTACTCAATTAATAATATTTTATAAATCATTTTTTTCTCAGAATTATATGAATATTTAGATGTGTTGGTAGATTTATTACCTTCAAGGATTCAATTAATATATCTTCTATACTTTGGTAAAAGATAATGTGGTTAAATATTCATTGTGAAAGAAAGTGATTGTGATAATTCTAAGGGAGTCCAAGGATTAGTGGACATTGATGAGACCTTTTTCTGAGATGCATAAAAATACCAAGGTGCAATGTGGTGGTACATTGGTAACTAGTGTTCAAATGATGACCTAACATCTTGAGTTTTTTAGACAGAAAATCATGGTCATGTAATTTATCAACAATCTATGCAGTCCATAAATTGTGGGTAGGTTCCCATCATTTGATCTCTATATTCCGAATGAGTTCCTTTAATCACGGTATGTATTGTGGTTTTGTTTTCATTATAGAAGTGGGTTATATTAGATATCCATCGGTCTCATAGGATAATTCATCATATGAACACAATGATGTTATATTATGTTATTTGTTAGTATTTGTGGATGAGAATGTTTCTGGATATTATTTACTATGTGTCTTATTGCTACACTTGTTTGTCGGTTAAAAGAGGCTACAATAAGATCTTTAGATTACTTCAACAAATAATCATTCCAACCTAGTTGTGGGATGAAGTTTCTAGGGAATTTATCAATGGCCTACCATAATCACTGAAGGTAAGGATTCCATTTCTTTAGTGATTGACCGTATAACCCAATCTATCCATTTCATTTTGAGCTAGGATTCATCAAAAGAAGATGAGTAGGGTCAGTTTTATTTTTTAGGATGTACTGTGAATTGATGGTGTTCAATTATAAATTATTTTAAACATGGATTCCAAATTCACCTTGATATTTTGAAAATTCTTTTAAAAGGAAATGGTTTTGTAGGTTTTGTTGAGATGAATATATCATACTAAAACAGACTTTCAGATGGGAAGGTGAATAATATTTTAGAATACATGATCCAGGAAGGTGTGGTTTGTTTTAGAGTCTCTTAGGACAATCCTTTTGGGTTTGTACTGTTATCTTATCACAATAGTTACAAATCATGAAAAATAATGGCACTATTTGATGCAATTTAAGGTCATCCATGTCTGTCGCCCTTATTGTCACGAACCAGGCCGGGTCGCCATCCGACCCGGTGCCCGACCCGGTCCGCGGCAAGGCCCGAAGGGCGTTCCCGATCCCCGCGGGCTGGCACAAGTGACCGGGTATTAAGAATAACCTGTGGGAACGGTTTACCCAAAATGGTATGCACAAACACTAGCAAGATAATAAAATGAAACTGGGAAAAATGACAATCAACGAGACCATAGAACTGAAATCAAATTTAAAGGTTTACAATAAGAGCCAACATCCAAAAATAAATGACAACGAAAGAGACCAGAACTCTAACTCAAACCTCCAAGCGACAAGAGTGGTGTAGCATCCGCACACCACAACACCAACCAGCACGAGAAGACCATCAACGACCAGAACCACCATCGATGACCACGACGCATAACCTGGAATACACAAGAAACAAGGATCTACATACACCCAAGGGTGTATGTAGGGTGTGAGCTAAAAGCCCAGCAGGATGCCACCGAGAAAAAGTTCCATGCCAAAACATCAAAAGACAATTTAAAGTGCTTATTCAAAATTATACTTTCAAAATGCTTTTAATGAAAACATTTACAAACCAAATGCTAACGGAAAACACTAAAAAGGGACTCATTTCACAAACATGATTTTAAAGAGGAAGAGGAATGTTCATTAAGGGCACACACCCACACTCTCACACACGCACACACACACACACACACACACACACGCTAACACTCAAGTGGTCCCCCATATGCCGACGGAAGGCACCACCATTGATGGTAGAGCACTGTGGGTAAATCCCCTAAGGTTCATCTAGCTCGTGTGGGACCCTAGAAACCTCGTGTCTCGGTGAAACGTGTCTTAGAAGGCCACGACCCTCAGAAAACGTGGCTTAGAAGGCCACGACCCTCAGAACACGTGGCTTAGAAGGCCACGACCCTCAGATATCATGTTTAGTTAGTGTTGTAATCGTCAATCCAGCTATGTGAAATAGGGACGACACCCATCCGGTTCACTAGCGCACTAGTTCTAGTCTGCCCACCTAGATACCCAGGGTTTTTCCCATGTGATCAGACAAGTTTCTCATTCAAATAATGTATATCACTTCCACATATCTCGAACCAAACAAAACATTACACATACACGTCACCATTTGCATACCCAAACACCATAAAAAAAACACACGCACACCAAAACCATTTTATCACATAGCCCAGATCACTTGCGTGACTTGATAAACTATTTAAACAATTAGAAGAACATTTCAAAATAGCACAATAAGAGTTTTCACATGAGGCATGTCCAATCTCACATGTAAGAATACCTTTAAAACTTAACGCACACCTAATACTGCCAAACACAACCCTCACGCTCCACATATAATTTAATAAGTGCAATTAACAATTTTATAAAACACTTAAAATTAGAAAGAAAAGGTTTTCACCAGAACGACGAACTCAATTTCATATACGAACGTCACTTTAAAACCAAAAGTGTAGCTTATGCAAACTAAAAAAAATATTTTCCCATTGTTCAGACAATTTTCAATTTAACTCCAAAAGTACGCAACACGGCAAACACCCCCAAATTGACTCATTTTGATTGAAGATCTACATTTAATTACACACACCCCTCAAAGAACTTGAAAACACATTTCGCACCTACCATGCAACCTCGAAAACCTTACCAACCATATTCTTCATCTTAAACGACACTTAATTAAACAATTTCTTAATTTGTAAAACATCGCATATGCATACCACAAGACCTCACTTTAAAACACACAAATTTTTAGATGCCAAAACCATTTGAAAATCAGTTTCACGTCCCAACCCTTCTAAAACATCATTCGCACCCCTAAAACACACTCAAGGTTCTTAATAAAAATTAACACATCAGAATTGTTTATCTTCTTTAAAAGGAAAACTCAATTTAATCACCCTTGCACCTCAAGCGTTCTTGAAAACACAATTTTCACACCTTAACCAATTAACCAAAATACATATAAAGATTTCAAAAACTCGACGCACATGAAATACATTGGAATTTACTTAAAAACAATTCAATTCATCAAATCTGAAAATCGAAGCATGCCTAAAATAAATTTCACATCACACAAATTATCATTAGAAAACATTGCAATTTAATTAAGGAGCAATTTAAATCATCTAATGATGGTATAGCACGGAACCACCTACCTCGACGTAGAAACCCAAGAATTGATGTGAAACCCACAAATTCTAACGCGAAACATCAATCGCGCTCCGTTTGCACCACAAGGAACCTCGCGCAAACTCAATTTCATGAATTCGAATTAAACACATCAAGTTAAGACCACAAAACCAGACCTCATATCTGCTGGAAAAGAAAACTAAAACAGAAAACATGCAGAAAGAAAGAAATAATAATAATAATAATAATAAATGAAAAATTATGATAATAATAAAACTAAAGGGGGGATATGGTTCGGCTAAGGGGAGCAGCGTGCCGGGGAGGGTTCGTGCACAGGGAACAGAGGCGCGCCGGCCTAGGATCTCGCTGGATGGGGAAAAAAAATTGAGGAGTAGCTGGCCGGGAGGAGCAGGATCGGGTTGGGGTCGCCGGACAAGATAAAAGGGAGACGGAGCGGCGGCCGAGAGATAGAGCGGTGGCTGGGAGGTGGGTCGCCGGACATTGCGGTGCCGGGATGGAGAGGGAGCAGGAGCGGCGGAGGCCGGCTGGCCAAGGAGGCGGCATCGATGGGGAAACGGGATGGGGAGCCGGCGGCGTCCGGGAGAAGGTCGAGGCGGGCGAGCAGGAGAGGGCCGTGACAGGGAGCCGATAGCGGGGCGAGCCGGCTGGCGATGGGGCGAGCGGGAGAGGGCCGTTGAGGATGACGCCGGACGGGAGCCGAAGGGGAGCAGGGGGTTCGGCGCAAGCCAAACCCTAGGAGGGGGGGGGAAACTTCGACGGGATGAAGAGGGAAGAAAGAAAAAAAAACAGGGAGAGGCAGAGAGATGGGTCACGACGCCAAAGGGAAAGGAAAAAAAAGAAAGAAGAAAAAGAAATAAATAAATAAATAAAAATGAAACTAAATAAAAACATAAAATAGAATTCAATACAAATAAAATAGAATTAAATAAAAACTTAAAATCAAAACTCAAAACCAAAACAAGGCACCGGCAAGACGTGCGGTGAATCGGCGAGGCCGCGCGGGGACCCAAGCGAGGCCGCGCAGCTTCGACCGCGTCGCGCTGGACGCAGACAAGACCAAAACACAAGGGACTTGAAATGTTAAGTCGGGTTTCGACCCGAACTAACCAATGCAAAGAAATTTAATGAAATAAATAAATTTTGAAATAGCGGGTGTGACAATTCTCCCCACCATAAAGCTTTCCGTCCCCGGAAAGCCACACCCAGAATCAAACCCCAAGGCAGACAACCACACTCCCTTAAGGTTCAATGGGAATCTCCACAAACATCAAGCAAAGAGGCAAAGCATCGTGCTCAAAGGAAGTGACTTAAGGACAACCCCATGAAACTCATAAAAATACTTTCCGATATGTGTCGTCCGCCCCGAAGAGCTAGAACACCTCCAGTTGACTGACCAAGGAAGGGAACTCTCGCACCCACAGAAACCAACTTCGCAAGCCGAAACCACTCAAGCACTATTAGACCGGAACCACACCATTTAGATAGAATGAACAAATAAGGTCAACCCACATCCACAGAACATTTTTACCACTTATCACCAAACCATATTTAAAAACAGAAGCAAAAGATCAACATGGGGAGGCCCGAGGGGCTCCCCACCATTAGGAAGTCACTGACACTCGAAACGAGATTGGAAAACTGGCACGGAAAGCTTCGAGCAGACTCCCCGCCAGTAAAGAAAAGTCCAGCACTGATTCAATCTAGAGACATTCGTGTGAGACCCACTGTGGGTCTCCCCACCATTAGAACTGACAGCAGATACAAAACTTTAGAAATTTCTCAACGGGGGCTAGGCACCCCACCACAAGGGGCGGGGAGGGTCGGGCCCAACTACCAGGCGTCAAACCCACAACCCAAGACGAACCAACATCTTCACATCCCTAGATGAGTTCCATTCCAATTTGATACCAACTTACCCAACACATCCCATAGGGACAACTAAAAACGATTACCTTTGATGGAACGCAACCCTCAAGACCTTAAGATAATGAGACGACCGCGCCACCTTATAGCCACATGGAGCCTCACGCACCCAATCGGGTCGTTCGGATTGGAACCACAGAAAACAACTTTAAATTGCCTTCACCTTTATTACCGACGACAGAGATAACACTGGGGTCTCATACAATCCTGGGGTTCCTGACTACGAGCCAGCTTCACTCCGAGACCTATGGTTGGAGCCCTGATGTTTGAAGCATCTTCTGCCTCGCAGTCAGGTATTGAAGACTCTTGAACGGAGCTTCTCCTTTCGGTGTAACACGCAATCATACTGCAACCGAGGCAACACCATCAGACACAACACACCATGACATCTAATTGATCATACCCAAAACATTAACCAACACAAGAACTGCAATGGTGTATGCGTATCACCCTTTGTCACACTAGATGAGAACATGACACCATGAATCATCACCTGAACATGACCATTGTTGTTGAGAGGAACATTATACAGAGAGGGATTTCAAACAGAGTCTTAAACAAAACATGATTCCTGCGATTGACCGTAGCATCCCCATGTGACTGGGTCTGCCACACTAGTGGCCTGACGTAAACCTCTTTCTTAAATGAGACAAACCAAAGATCAGAGGTCATTTAAAACGATAGGCTACACCGACGACTTAGGGTTGCTTCCAAACCACTGTTGATTATCAAAGAGGTCTCACACTGCAAGACGTCACCGAACATGACCCTTGCGGCTAATGTAAACACTACCAACCATTCAAAACATCGATAAGCACTGACACTTCTCAAACGCCTTCACCCTTTCCCACTGGAATTTCATTCGCCGTTTCTAGGGGAAACCTTCAAACGTAACGACGTCAAATTTCATACTCGATAACTCAGGGAACTCAAAGAAACCAAAACTCTGTTCAACTCCCCTCGCATCTGTCATCCCAGTGCGAGAGGATCCACTTAGTTGTAAAATGTAAAGGTGGGTTTAATTCCAGAATTCAAAAAGAGAATCCTTCGATCAACTGGAGTGTCGGCCAACGGGGAATTCCCCATAGTCATACTTCAATCACATGCCAATGCTTTATGGGGGCATACACTAGTCAAGAAACAAAACTATGGACCCAACCAAACTGGTCCAACAGTCAAGACATACCACAAGAAAACACCAAACGTGCAGGGGAAACCACTGCAAGTGCTCCCCGATGTACTCTTCAAAGGAATTTACTAACCACACGCTTACATACCAACTTACAAATAAGAACTCAAACTCGGGAAATAAACCATTCAGAAATAATACTCAGTTCAAAACGCCACGCATCCAACATCTCAAAAACACAAGGACACGCCACACAAACACCATTTACTAAAACACCAAACATTTTCTTTAGCAAGACATTTTAAAAATAAGCAAAGCCAGTGGGTTGCACAAACACCAATGGTGTCTCATGGGCCTCGCACATGCATGTTCTCGTGCCGCACTGGCACCCACCTCATATCCATCAGAGCACTCATCCGCTCGTGCCATTAACCATTTTTTTTCCCATATACGCTCATGCATGTCGTTACCCACGAGAACACCAAGGGTCAAAACCAAACCTTTCAACTTTTAAAAACCAAAACATTCATCCCACACTTTTCAAACCTTTCGCGTCATTTTCATTTTAAATCCTTTCATTTGAAAACATTTTCCAAGACCCAAACATATTTACCTAAAAACCCAATTCTCACGAATCCAAAACAAAGAGACGAGAAATGACGCAAGAGAAAACTTGTGTCAGAGGGTGACTGGAACGTATGGTTGGCGGCCATACGCCAGTCATGCCACTGCAACGGAGGGCATTCTAGGACAGTGTCCCCGGCTCCACATGGCTTGCCAGACCCTGCGAGCTCACTGGGACCACTGACCTTACCCCTTTTTCATTTCCCATAGACAAGATTAACCGCAATGACGAAAAACACAGACAAAACTCAACACACTTTGGTAACTCTAGTCCCGCCACGAGGTGTGCTGGCCAGGCACATTGCTCGTAGCTAGAACGCTGAGTTCCGACAACCTAAATTTTTGTCCACTCTGACTCCATCTCAAAAGAAAACGACCCAAGAGAGAAAACCTTGCCCTCTGATACCATTTTGTCACGAACCAGGCCGGGTCGCCATCCGACCCGGTGCCCGACCCGGTCCGCGGCAAGGCCCGAAGGGCGTTCCCGATCCCCACGGGCTGGCACAAGTGCCCGGGTATTAAGAATAACCTGTGGGAACGGTTTACCCGAAATGGTATGCACAAACACTAGCAAGATAATAAAATGAAACTGGGAAAAATGACAATCAACGAGACCATAGAACTGAAATCAAATTTAAAGGTTTACAATAAGAGCCAACATCCAAAAATAAATGACAACGAAAGAGACCAGAACTCTAACTCAAACCTCCAAGCGACAAGAGTGGTGTAGCATCCGCACACCACAACACCAACCTGCACGAGAAGACCATCAACGACCAGAACCACCATCGATGAGCACGACGCATAACCTGGAATACACAAGAAACAAGGATCTACATACACCCAAGGGTGTATGTAGGGTGTGAGCTAAAAGCCCAGCAGGATGCCACCGAGAAAAAGTTCCATGCCAAAACATTAAAAGACAATTTAAAGTGCTTATTCAAAATTATACTTTCAAAATGCTTTTAAAGAAAACATTTACAAACCAAATTCTAACGGAAAACACTAAAAAGTGACTCATTTCACAAACATGATTTTAAAGAGGAAGAGGAAGGTTCATTATGGGCACACACACACACTCTCACACACGCACACACACACACACACACACACGCGCACACACACACACACACACGCTAACACTCAAGTGGTCCCCCATATGCCGACGGAAGGCACCACCATTGATGGTAGAGCACTATGGGTAAATCCCCTAAGGTTCATCTAGCTCGTGTGGGACCCTAGAAACCTCGTGTCTCGGTGAAACGTGGCTTAGAAGGCCACGACCCTCAGAAAACGTGGCTTAGAAGGCCACGACCCTCAGAACACGTGGCTTAGAAGGCCACGACCCTCAGATATCATGTTTAGTTAGTGTTGCAATCGTCAATCCAGCTAAGTGAAACAGGGACGACACCCATCCGGTTCACTAGCGCACTAGTTCTAGTCTGCCCACCTAGATACCCTGGGTTTTTCCCATGTGCTCAGACAAGTTTCTCATTCAAATAATGTATATCACTTCCACATATCTCGAACCAAACAAAACATTACACATACACGTCACCATTTGCATACCCAAACACCATAAAAAAAACACACGCACACCAAAACCATTTTATCACATAGTCCAGATCACTTGCGTGACTTGATAAACTATTTAAACAATTAGAAGAACATTTCAAAATAGCACAATAAGTGTTTTCACATGAGGCATGTCCAATCTCACATGTAAGAATACCTTTAAAACTTAAAGCACACCTAATACTGCCAAACACAACCCTCACGCTCCACATATAATTTAATAAGTGCAATTAACAATTTTATAAAACACTTAAAATTAGAAAGAAAAGGTTTGCACCAGAACGACGAACTCAATTTCATATACGAACGTCACTTTAAAACCAAAAGTGTAGCTTATGCAAACTAAAAAATATATTTTCCCATTGTTCAAACAATTTTCAATTTAAATCCAAAAGTACGCAACACGGAAAACACCCCCAAATTGACTCATTTTGATTGAAGATCTACATTTAATTACACACACCCCTCAAAGAACTTGAAAACACATTTCGCACCTACCATGCAACCTCGAAAACCTTACCAACCATATTCTTCATCTTAAACAACACTTAATTAAACAATTTCTTAATTTGTAAAACATCACATATGCATACCACAAGACCTCACTTTAAAACACACAAATTTTTAGATGCCAAAACCATTTGAAAATCAGTTGCACGTCCCAACCCTTCTAAAACATCATTCGCACCCCTAAAACACACTCAAGGTTCTTAATAAAAATTAACACATCAGAATTGTTTATCTTCTTTAAAAGGAAAACTCAATTTAATCACCCTTGCACCTCAAGCGTTCTTGAAAACACAATTTTCACACCTTAACCAATCAACCAAAATACATATAAAGATTTCAAAAACTCGACGCACATGAAATACATTGGAATTTACTTAAAAACTATTCAATTCATCAAATCTGAAAATCGAAGCATGCCTAAAATAAATTTCACATCACACAAATTATCATTAGAAAACATTGCAATTTAATTAAGGAGCAATTTAAATCATCTAATGATGGTATAGCACGGAACCACATACCTCGACGTAGAAACCCGAGAATTCATGTGAAACCCACAAATTCTAGCGCGAAACATCAATCGCGCTCCGTTTGCACCACAAGGAACCTCGCGCAAACTCAATTTCATGAATTCGAATTAAACACATCAAGTTAAGACCACAAAACCGGACCTCATATCTGCTGGAAAAGAAAACTAAAACAGAAAACTTGCAGAAAGAAAGAAATAATAATAATAATAATAATAAATGAAAAATTATGATAATAATAAAACTAATGGGAGGGTATGGTTCAGCTAAGGGGAGCAGCGTGCCGGGGAGGGTTCGTGCACAGGGAACAGAGGCGTGCCGGCCATGGATCTCGCTGGATGGGAAAAAAAATTGAGGAGTAGCTGGCCGGGAGGAGCAGGATCGGGTTGGGGTCGCCGGACAAGATAAAAGGGAGACGGAGCGACGGCCGAGAGATAGAGCGGTGGCTGGGAGGTGGGTCGCCGGACATTGCGGTGCCGGGATGGAGAGGGAGCAGGAGCGGCGGAGGCCGGCTGTCCAAGGAGGCGGCAACGATGGGGAAACGGGATGGGGAGCCGGCAGCAGCCGGGAGAAGGTCGAGGCGGGTGAGCAGGAGAGGGCCGTGACAGGGAGCCGATGGCGGGGCGAGCCGGCTGGCGATGGGGCGAGCGGGAGAGGGCCGTTGAGGATGACGCCGGACGGGAGCCGAAGGGGAGCAGGGGGTTCGGCGCAAGCCAAACCCTAGGAGGGGGGGGGGGAAACTTCGACGGGATGAAGAGGTAAGAAAGAAAAAAAACGGGGAGAGGCAGAGAGATGGGTCACGACGCCAAAGGGAAAGGAAAAAAAAAGAAAGAAGAAAAAGAAATAAATAAATAATTAAAAATGAAACTAAATAAAAACATAAAATAGAATTCAATACAAATAAAATAAAATTAACTAAAAACTTAAAATCAAAACTCAAAACCAAAACAAGGCACCGGCAAGATGTGCGGTGAATCGGCGAGGCCGCGCGGGGACCCAAGCGAGGCTGCGCAGCTTCGACCGCGTCGCGCTGGACGCAGACAAGACCAAAACACAAGGGACTTGAAATGTTAAGTCGGGTTTCAACCCGAACTAACCAATGCAAAGAAATTTAATGAAATAAATAAATTTTGAAATAGCGGGTGTGACACTTATGTTGGGTGGAGGTGGTTGAGACCTTATAATATAGATTGAGTTTTGTACAGGAGACATGTATCGATTCCCGTTTGATAAGGAATTGGTTACTAATATCATTGATCTGCATTAGGTCTTATTAGGATTACTGCTATTGAGACTAGGAATTATGAATGGGTGATATGTTTTTTTAAAATAGATCATCGTTTTTCCTCCATTTTCTTATTATGAATATAAATCTTACACCTGGTTATGTCAAACATATTGAGATTTCTGATATTGTTTTTAATGTGTCATTACAGTTAGTTTTACCATCTTAGTTGATGTTGATTCATTATCTACTCCATGTATCTTAGGTGAGAGGGGATAATATAGAACCATCCAATGAACTAAATTGGGAGTAGTTGGAGATGAAAGATAATTTTTCTATACTTGAGTGACCAGTATAGATTGTTGATTCCAAATAGAAATTAAATTATCTGAAGTTTATAATATTGTTTAGGATCTTTGTAAACATGGTTATGATGATAATGTGACTTGGTAGTGGATGTATTGTTGTTATTAGTAGTATCTAATTTTGTTATCTGATCATATATGAATATGACGTTCCAATGTCCTAATGTTTTCATGGTGGTGAGAATTACCCCAATTAGGATTTCTTTTATAGGTTTTTTATTTTTTATTTCAGTATTATCATGTTTAAATATTTATAATTTGTATTTTTGGGTAATATAGTGCTTTGGTCCTAAAATTAGTTGGATCATGGTTTGAACATGGTTAGTATAAACCATTCTCATTCCAGGAAGATATCATGAGAAAAAATAAGTGGTTCATTTTTGCTCCTATAGTCTACCTTATTAGAATGCGGGCTCACCCAAACAAGAGTATGACCTATCTAGGTTATAAAAAATGTGGAATTCAATTTCCTATCTCAAAGAATTTAACACCAAATCCACCCATACTCTCCCCATTCACACATTATAGTAGTAGGAGGCTCTATCCACTATATTTCCCCCTTTTTACTTCATTCCATTGGTGGATTTGGTGGTTAACATTCATGGTCTTTTAAATTATTTCCATTCCCTCTAGATTTATTCTATATTTATTGTATTATCCTTCATAATTATCAGTTTCTCCTTTCCCCAATAGGCTGGTTTTCCAAATTTGAGTTAAACATTGGTTTTTGAGTTTAATATTTTTGTTTATGGTTTTAGATTATCTTTTTTAGGTTTTCCTTATTGTGAAGTTGTGGTTTTACACCAGATATTATATGTTTCCATTCACGAGGTTGGTTGTTTTGTAATTTATCATTATTTGACGGTTTTATTATACTCTTTATTCATTTTAAATATGGTATATAAGTTGTGTGGATGGTGAATAGACTTACCCAGACTTTCCAATGTATTTTTTTGGTGAATTTTTTTATATAATTCTAGTACACCCAAAAAAATCTCCATAATAATGATTGGAATATAATTTGAAATGTGAAGATGGAGTTTCTCCCATTATATAATTGTTGGTCAACTATTACCATTTTTCAATATTATTATTTGAAACGAAACTCTTAATAATAATTTTTATCATTATAATTAGTATATATAAGTAGAAATGAATAATGATAAATAATTATGAAAAGATAAATATTCCCTCAACTAGTATAGTAATGATTTATAATGGTCATATTTCATAACATGGGAGGGTGGTTTCATATCTAGGATTCACTCCTGAACAATTCCATTCAAAGAGTCAATAAGTGACTCGTGAAGGAATTTTCTTATGGGATACCATCATGTTAGTTGAAATTACCACTTAGGAAATATTAGTTAAGCTGCACCTTGAATCAATCACTATTGCAAAACATAACATTAGGTGAATGTGGGTGTTATTAGGGGTTATTTTTTCAAGAAATAATTATTTAAATTATAATTCCTTTTTATAAATATTTTTTCTAATTAATTTAATTTCAAGAATTGATTTTCATAATAAAATGGAGTATGATTTTGATATTTTAATTTCTCGATAAAAATTGTACATTTAAAAAAATATTTAATTAATATAACTTGCTATAGAATCATTAATATTATATATTTTAATGAAACTGTAAGACTGAACTACTATTATTTAACTATTAATGATAAAATATTTATTTCTTAGTGTTGGAAATTTTAGTATGCATTTTCAATCCACTATTATTCTTAATAAATAATTGCTTTTAATACTTATAAATTAATATTATCATATTTATATAATAATTATGTTACATTATATTTAACTTTTGGAATCATTACATTGTAATTAGTTAAGGATGAATTTATGATAATTTTATGAAATAAATTATTTTTCATGAATAGTACAAATACACTGAGATTTTTTATATGTTTAATGACTTCATAATTTATATCATAATGATGTAATATCTAAATATACAAAATTCATTTCATAATATCTATTATATTATTAATATCATTTATTTTAAAATATTTTAATAATTTCCTAATTTAAAATTAACCGTCCATATTTTTGAATGGAAAATTCAACATATAAATGTTATTTTGTGAAGAAATTTATCTTCCATTCAAAAAGTTGTAATATATTATGATCATAGACACTTATGGATTAATATTTCATAAAATATTTCCCATCTTATGAATAAAATGGCAATATACCCTGGGAATTCCCATGTTTTTTCATTTACCACTACCTTTGTGTCCAAATCCTTTATTTGGAAAATAATAAAAAAATTCCCCAGTTTTTCTATAAATATGCACCAATGTATCTAATTACATTCACTAAAAATTTATCCAGCAAAATTATATCGTATTTTTAACTCGTATAGAGTCACCCATGTTGTCTTTAGATTCTAAATGTCATATTCCTCACATTTTATGAGTCACTCTTTAAGGTAAGATAAATCTCCACTTCTCATTTCTGTTATGATTTCCTCTCTATGTTGTATGTCGATATAATTTATTAAATAATAATATTGGTAGAATTTATTTTATCTATATCCTATGTTAATTATATATTATTATTGGGAGACCCTTGTACACTAACTTTTAACACTGTTATACAACCATCTGTATACCTGTTAAGCTGATAATTTTAATTCTCAAAATTCATCTCTTCTCCTCAAGATATTAACTTTAATTTTCTTTATCTGAATAACCAATCTTTTTCATTTCCTAGTGGTTTTCCTAAAGAATTTAATTTTATTTATTCTGTAGTTAAGAAACATAAAACCATATTTCCATTTTTTTGTTTATAAGTGGCATAATGATTTGTTCTTTCTACACATTTCAAAAAGAAATTATTTTTATATTAAAGTATATTATTTTATTCTCCAATATTTATTTATGAAATTTTTTATTTTTTTTTATATTGATAAATTTAAATATTAAATATTAAGGATTTACCCTGATTGTGCTCCAATTAATTAGGAAATTAATTTAATTTCTAGAGATGATGTTTTATATAGTACAATGGTGAAAGACCATGGTAATTTTATGACCCCTTATTGATGAACCATATTGTTATTCATATGATTGTATCATTTAAAAGTTTAATCCATGTTTCCATGTAATTATTTATTGTTTTTAATATGATATTCCCTCTTTTCCTTTTCTCAAGAATTTAATATATTCCTCATGTTTTATTTGATATTTATCGAGATCAGATGTATACTATTTACTTACTTTCCATAAATGGGTCTTATTCTTAGCCTTTACATTGATGTATGTCCCTAGGTAATGAGATACAATAAATTTATGTAGTATTAAACTTTCATTATTCATTAAATATGGATTATAATAATGATTTACAATTTCTGTTATTATGTACCTTTTTCCAAAAAACGGTACCGTATAAGTTCATATTATTGTACAATGTAATGAAAAGATATATAATAATAAGTTGGAATTATATTGTATTTATCATAAAATGTTTTAGTTATTTTCAGAAATTATTATTTCATAACATTAGGAAAATCCTTAGGGATGTGTTTAAATAAAGTAAAACATCTTTGTATTATGGTGAATTATTCAGTATGTCCTTTCCATTAATAAAAATACATGTCTATATATGAACAAGTTGATGTCATTCAGGAATAGATGTACCTAATGGTTTTAAATCTAACAAGGTCTGTCATACTCAACTCATTATAAACTATTACATTATCACAAGCCTTATGATGTTCCTTGTTTGACACTCCATGGTTATTTTTTTGGTTAATAATAATCTTTTTCTGTACCATTATGATAGATATATAGAAAATATAATTATTATTAATGAGTAACATATTTAAGAATGATGTATAATGTTATATAATTTTAATTAATTATAATATTCTTAAAAAACAAGTTTTTTAAATTGTTATATATCATTTATAAAATGTTCAGATATATAAGAATCCTTGTAAATGGTGAAACACAAAGATCCATGTGATGACGACCCTCTACTAGAAGCAAGAATGTAATAATTCAATAGAATGATGTATCAAATTACTCAAGTTATATTCAATAACTTAAATCAATATGAGAGAACAACTTCACATCGAGGGAAAATTTTATGTTGTGTCATTTTTGTGTCAATAACCACCTTATTTTTTTGATCTACCAAAATATTTATTACTAAAAAATGGATAAGATATTTTGAAAATATCTTTTATGTGCTTTATTTTTTCAAATAAGATAAAGAAAACCATGATGTTTACTACATTGTGGGAGAAGTTGATTAGTGGTAGTCACTGAATTAAAATACATGTCCAAAAGTTGATATAGATGTTTTGTAGTGGGAAGAGTTAAATGTAATCTCCATTGATAAGTATTTCCATCATTCAATGAGAAAATAAATGGAATAGGAATTGCTCGATTTGATGAAAAGGGAAAATTAATCAGCTGTAATCTATTAAGTGAACATTACAAGTCATTCGTATTCAATCTATAAATTTTTCATGAATCCTATTATAATGTTTGATATATTATTAGGTGGAATAATACCCCATATAAGGAAGAATATTTCCAATTTAATCTATGAAAAAATCAATAAAATAGTGTTGTGTGCAATGATTGTTGATCTAGAGTTTGATGAGATGTTCTATTCTAAAAAATTTAATGAAATGTAGAGATAATTGGAGTCAATCATAGAAATGTAAACTAAAATTGGAGGAGGTGTAAATCAAGTGAAACATCGCACATGAAACAACTGTGGGTTGAAGCACTCGTGGACCATCTTACTCGAGAGTGTAAACTCTTACATGTGTTGAAGGGATGGGAATATAGCCCGAAACTCTCATAGTGATGTGAATCATTAAATTATCAACTCATAATGAAATGAAATGATAATACAAGACCAACTAGAAGTCCAATGTTATATGTGTCAAATTATTGGGATATTTTCAAATCACAGTCCAAATAATAACATAGTAGAGGGGAATCTCCATTAACCTCAGAATAAGGGACCATGGTCAATATTTTAACATCACAACAACTGATGTTGAATATGAATCTAAGGTGGTGGCATATACTATCATTATTCTCTAAAATATAGAATGTACTTTATTTGATTCTGTTTCTAGGATTTTCTTTTTTTTCATCCAACATTAAAAAGGAAATAGAATAAATCCATTACCTAATAGAAGTAAAATATTACATTCAAACTCCTGGAGGTATTATCCAAGCATCAACATTGTATAGAAACACTTTTATTTTATTTGGAGAGAATAATCTCAACACAAATCTAGTAGTTATTCAGACACTATAATTCTACAATATACTTGGGATGTACATTATATCCACATATAATACTATTATCAACTACTAATCAAGAATACATTAATACTCATGAATGAAGAAAATATTTCTGTTTTCAAAGGATATATATAATGAAATTAGTTTTTTAAATTAAAATGTATCATATCTTTCTTTATTGGAACGATCTATGATGACGAATAATTAAAAGAATATATACAAATAAAAAATTCTCCCATTTTTAGGAATACATTTACATATATCTTGTGGAGTTAGCTAGACCTTCCCCAAAAAGGTAGGTATAATTCAGTATTTTACTCATGCATAGATCCAAGCCAATATCAACGTCCTTATATATAATGGAAAATATGGATCTTCAGGATTTATATAATCAACTCGTAAATATTTCAAATGAGGGGTTTATCAGATAATGTGTGTCTTCATTGAGATAACCATTCTCTATGTAAATAATAGAGATGGATCAATGATGATATGAATTGACTATAGGGAATATAATGACATTTTACTGAATAAAAAGTACCCACTTTGATGGATTAATGATTTCATTAAGAATGTCCATGGGGATCAATTTTCACCAATATTGATCTTTAATATAGTAATAATCAATTGACGATTAAGAATGAATATTTTCCAAATTATGTCTTCTGATCAAGAAGTAGGGATTATGAGTTTTTTTACATTTTAACATGAATATAATTCCTGATATATTTATTTTTGGGATGAATATAGTATTTTATAGAATACATTGATAAGATTATTTTCATTTTTATTGAAGACGTTCTGATATATTTAAAAATTCAAAAGGTGAAAAAGGATCATATAATTGTTATATTTCAAACTCTTTAGATGGAGATACTATTTGGATTGTTATTAAATTATATATCTCCATTACAAAAATTTTCCTTCTTGGGGGATATTGTAGCCAATTATGGAATCTTAATTGACCCTAGCAAGAGAAATATTTTATAGGAGAGGAAATGACCTATAAAAGTAACTATGAATAATATTTTTCATTGTTTATCATGATGTTATATGATGTTGGTGAATTTTTATTTCATAAATTATAAACCACTATTAATGTTCACTAGAAAGTGAAAATTGTTCATCATGAAAAAAAGGAGTGAATAATGTTCCCAAGAGCTGATGAAGAGATTCGATACTACACCCATGTTAACTATACTATCTACCAAATATGATTCCTTTAGTTTTAGGGGTGCATATATGTATGGTCCACGATTCATCCTTATATGAAATTATATGTTTTTTCCATAGGAATCATAATAGTTGATTCCTCGTGAAGATAACTATCCTACGCATGACATGGTGATAGCTAGGTTTATTTTTAATCTGAATATATGGTGGCACTATATATACAGCAATAAATTTAATATATACCAAAATGAATAATTATTTATGTATATTTTCGCAGAAGAGGAATGTTATATAAGATAGTGGATATTATTACACACTAAAGACTGTGGTTGTTCTATTCATTATCACCTCGGTAAAGAAAAAATCATGAATCCAATATGTATGAAATACCATGTTGTTTTTGAATGTATGATGATCCATGGAGATCATTTGATTAATGACCCAATATAACTAGACATGTAATTCACAAGGGAATAGAAAATATTCAACCATATCCCAACTTACTTCTCAACCATCGTTATTATATAAGATTTAGAAATCTCAATGGATGATTCTTTTTTAGAAAGAGATCGATTATATAATGATTTTTATGTTTATTGAGTTCAATATTGACCAAAAAGGAGCATTGGAATTTCAAACAAGGCTGTGTGTTCCATCCATTCATTAAATAAAGTAGGATCTAATGATTGAAGATCATAGATCAATATTATCTATACAACATGGAATCACTAAAATTTATATGTAATATTGTGTTCATTATTGTTGTGAAAATATAAAGTGTCAGATTTCTTACAACACTATAAGGTTCATGGTGTGTCAATAAGTTAAAGAATATCGATAACATCCTAAATGTGTGTTACAACCACTACAAATTCTTAACCGGAATTGGGAAAATATAACTAAGCACTTTTTCAAATTTCTATCTCAAACACAGATATAATATAGTATGATATGGGTAATTTTGGACCACCTCACCATAATTGCACATTTTATCTATATTTCAGAAGATTTTTATCTTGCCTAACTGGTAATGTTAGATGTTAAAAATGTGGTAGGGTTTCATGGTTTACTACTCTATTTCATTTTAGATTGTGATTGAGGGTCCACATCAAAATTCTAGAGGGGAGTTCAACATGCTCTAAAAACTAAATTGAATTGGGAATAATAGATCACCCAAAAAATGATGACCAATTAGAAATAACTATTCATATGCTCTAGGATATGTAAAAAACATTATCAATAGAATTTAACGGTGGATGAGATCAACATATCCCACTTTTTTAGTTCTCTTGAAATAATTTATTCTATTTCTGTGTTAATATGGGACCTTATGTTGCTCTATATGGAATGAGATATTGAACTCCTACATTTTGGAATGAAAATTGTGATATATATCACATTGAGAATTATCTTGAGCATGGGATGAAAAAAAATGTTCATTCCATCCAAAAATGAATTAATTATACCCAGAGTCAGTATATGATCTATGTTGAAACCATAAAAGGGATTTGGAGTCTAGTGGTACCATAGAGCATTCCTTGAATTTCACAATTTATGAATGTCATGTTGTTTTGGAAGAAAGGGAATCTCATGCTCAGTTACATTTTACCATATAAAATAATTGATCGCATATGAATACTGGCCTATTGGATTACACTACTTCCCAATCCATCACATGATCAGGATTTATTCCATGTATCTCTATTTAGGAAGTACATTCCTAGCCCTTCACATGCACTAAATCCTAAAATGATATAGATAGAACATTACTTCTCATATGAGGAGCAGCTGATAGAGATCTTGATCTGAAGAGAAAATTTTTTATGCACCATGACTACCAACCACATCATTATTATGTGGAAGAACCCTGAATATGATGAAGATATGTGGGATACATTGGAAACAATGAGGGTGAATTTCCCATATTTTTTCACAATCCAGTGAATGATATGATATTTCAGGTCTACAATTTATGAATGGAGTAATTATTTAATGACCTAGACATAATGAATGATGTTTTACTAAGAAAATGTGTTTTGTATTATTTTCTACTAAAAAAACTATATAGAATTTATACTGAAAATTGTATAATTGAAAATGTGGTGATAAGGTTTCAACTGATACATGAACCTTGGTTAATAAAGATATTGGAAACTATTGTCCTTCTAATATTTTTTAAAATATTATAGTTATTGTTTATAAGTATAAATAAAAAAGGATAAATAATGATGAAAGTAGAAATGAATGCCTCAAACAGAAGATTCATGCCTTATAAAGCCCATTTTTTAGATTATGTAAGGGAGGTAGAATAAATGTTCCTCACCCATGATAAGTCCCAGTCCTATCATTAACAAGTGAATATTGATTAAAATCTACTATAGATGAAGTTCACGTTTATGGAAACTACCACTTATAAAATGTTATCCATGTTTCCCCAATGAACCAAATCTCCATCACATACATTAACCATATGTCGTATGTTAGTTTTGTAAGGGATTTTGGGTCGAGGAATTATTTATAGAATTTTTTATTTATTTGTATAAATTAAATTCTTAATCTATCTACTTCAATTTAAGAATACGGTTTATTAAGGAAATGATGTTGGAATTCGACAAATTAATTTTTCAGATAGAAAGTGTACATTTTAGAAATGATATAATTATTATAATATACATGGTTAATATTAACAATGATTATTGTAATGAAATAGAATTATTAAAACACTATTATTTAAAATAAGGGATAAAATAATTTTATTATTTACAAGGGTACGAAATTTAATTATCCATTTTCAATCATTTATAATTTTTAATAAAAAAAATTAAAGCTAAAGATTAAATTATCATATTTTTATAAATATTTTCATAAAATAAATATATTTTCAGTAATCCATATTTTTATATTAGGCTAGGGTTAAATTATAGAATTTTTATAAAATAAATATAATTTTGTGACTATCAAAAATCTAGTTTGAGTTTATGATATGTCTAATGCGATTATAATTATTTCATAAAATAATCATAATACAAAACATAAAATATTTTAATTTATTTATGACATGTTCATTAATAAATTTTAATAAATTTTAAATATTCAAATTACTTTCAAAATTTGTAAATAGAAACGATAACATTAGAATTATTTTTATGTGATTCATTTACTCTTCCTTGAATGAATAAGTAATATAAAATTATGGTCGAACTATAGTGATTAAAATATCATAAAGCGGTTTACATGTTCCCTATACCATATTAAAATACCATGGGAAATCCAATGGTATTTTATTTACGACTACATATGAGTATAAAGACTTTATTTAAAAAATATTAAATAAATCTGATAATTTTTCTATAAATACCAAACGATTTATGTATTTCATTTCACTAAAATGTAATTATACATGATTATATAACATATCAATAGTCCAATGAGTCCCCCATGGTGTCCTTTATCCCCTAACATCTCAATCCTTTGGTTTTGGTTGTCACTGTTTAAGTAAAGGGAAATCTCCACTTCTCGGTTCCATTCAGGTTTCCTCATTCTTTATTATGCCATTCAAATATCCAAACTATGTGGTTCTGAAAAATATATTTTATCACATAACAATATTATGAATATTTTTTGAATAGGTGATCTATGTACCCTCTCTTTTTATAAATTTCGAATATAATTTTTTTTACCTATTATGTTGCTTATTTTATATCTCGAAATTTCTCTCTTCTTCTAAACAGATTCCATTTTATATTATGAATATGTATAATAAAAAATGTCAATTTTCATTGGGTGTTCCCCAATATGAAAAAATTATTTATTTTATTAAATAATTTACTAACATAAAACCCTGATTCCTTTCCAATTGGTTATTAATGATAGACATACATTGTCATTAATAACTTATTAAAACACCAATATTTTTATAGTAATGATGTTTCTTTTATTCTATATGGTTTATTAATGAATTTTTTAATTATGATATATAGGTGTCACATTAATTAAGTCATATGAAGTGTGTTATGTGATTTCTCTCAAATTTATTGCCTTATGAAATTAATCTTTACAATTGGCATGTCTTATGATACCATTGTAAATAAGATTGGTAAATTTTATGAAACCTCATTGACAATATAAAATAATATGCTTATGACTGTTTCATTTGTATATAATTTTTTTCATATTTATCTACTATAATTCTTGTTAATTTTGTTATTTTATTCTAATTTTCCGTTTTAAATCATTTATTATATTCCAAATTTTCTTCTTCATATTTATCAATATCACATGTAAAATATTTCTCTTACATTCCTAAATTGGGTCTCATGCTCATCCATTCTTTTGATTTATGTCCCCATGTTATGAGATATTATCAATGTACATAAGATGAACTTTTTTAATCCTTACAAGTGTATTAGAATAATTTTTAATGATTTCATGTATTATGTATCTTATTTCCAGGACACAAACCATTAATAATACTTTATCTATATAATTTAATGACTTTCACTTAATAAAAAGGATAGATCCATAATTGGAATCATGTTTTTTACTATTTATTGTGATTTTGTGTTAAATGATTGTTCTCCCAATAATAATGGTTTGTTTTAATGCAGACTTTAATAATTGTATATTTTTATGTGTGTAAGGGGTTTCAAAAATTGTTTTCCTATTGAAAATGGTAATTTGGATTGGATGTGTCTTGGTAAAATTGGTGGATTTTGTGTGTTTTCTATATTATGGTATTTGTGAATGTGAAATTAGTGATTAAAGTAAAATGAAAAATGTAAATTGACAAAAAAGGGTATCTTATGCATATAGGTGGGAAGACCAAGACAAGTACATCATTCATATTGGTAGGGCCGAGGCCTGATTAGCTGTAGAAGAATTGGTGCAACAACAATAATTAAATATTTGATGATGATTGGTATCCCGTAGACCCTAGAATGTGTTCCACTCTAGAGGCTTCATCACAAAGAAAATGTGGGTTTTAGTTTCTAAACCATGTTCACAGAGTTATGAGGTTCCTATGTTACCCTTAATGCTTGATATGATTGAAAAAATCTATGGTGATCATGTGATTTTTAATTTTTTTCAATATAAATTAGTCTTCATATTTCATTTTAATTTCAGATCATTTTTCTATTGTAATGTATTCCATAAAAAGATATCTTCTCTTTTTTATAAAATCTTTCTTCATAGTTTTCCGAAAATGT
Organism: Viscum album; assembly: GCA_963277665.1. Lineage (NCBI taxonomy): Eukaryota > Viridiplantae > Streptophyta > Magnoliopsida > Santalales > Viscaceae > Viscum > Viscum album. The sequence continues at coordinate 1,838,951,737 of OY728132.1, read as the reverse complement.
AATGGCATGGAATCTATTTTTTGGTGGAATCCTAAAGTTTATATTATCATAACCAACATATTACCTCAGGTGTATTTATATCATAATATGTTTATCCTCGGTAAATGCATGAATATTTTTTGGTGGTGATGGTGGATCTAGTTTCTAGTGGTTCCTCAATTGAAGGTATTGGTGGTGGTGGGATGGGGTGTTCAACCACATTTCACTTTGATGTATTTGGTTTGTGCAGTTGGTTCCCCACCCATTTAGGACTTTTGATTTAAAAAAAATTAAAATAGAAATCATGGGGTTTTTTTTATCTTTTCTGTTTATGGATATTTATTATGGAATGTTGAGTTACTATAGTGGGAGTCATTGGATGTTTCTCTTGGATTAATTAAATGTTAAATGGAATCAAATATGCCCGTGCACTAATTTCTAGCATGTGGTGACATGAATTCTCTTTTGACAATTCCACAGGCCTGGTTCGGTGATTGATAAAAATGATTCCCATGACAGTTCATGACAGTATACCGCAGAGGAAAGAAGAATATATGCTGTTTAATTAAAAAATGTGAAATTAGAAACCCATATGAATGTCACAATGGAAGGGAAGTATGTTTTATATGTTGATATAAAGAGAATATAAGAGTGAATTTTCATGTAGACTAATTTATTATGTATGGGGAATATATAAACTATCTGGGTTATTGCCATATAGAAAGGGATATCTCCTAGAGAAATGAAAAACATATCCCATTACAATAATAAATGTTGAATAATTTAAGTGTTATTGTATTTGTAATTTATAATAATGTTTTAGATTTGTTACAGAATGTTGTTTTGTTTGAAATAATTTGTATATATATATATGTTTTATCCAATAAAATATTTCATTAATGATTTTATATCATATATTGAATGATATTGATGACCAATAAATGTGATTTCATGTTAAGGTGAAATCTTATGGAAAACATATAATTGGGGTAACATAAAACATAATATATTCCTAATGTTAATGTAATAATTTTTTTTCTGCTGAAATATATTATTTACATTGATGATGTAATTTAGATAGTATTGGTGGGCATGAAAATGATTTCAGATTTGGTCAAAAAGTAATTTACTATTGAATTTTCTATATTTTTTTGGATTTGTAGAATATATTAAATAAACAATGATATAATATAATGAAAATTGATATATTATAAATTTAGATTAATTTATATTCTCATTGATGTTTAATAGTCAAAAATATTTTTAAATATATATGATCATAAACTATGATTAATATTAAAATATTTAGGTGATTAATATTAATATTATTTTTGAACTTTTGTGTCCCTATTTCTAAATTTATGAATAATGAATTTGGTTAGAGGTATTGTTGGTGGGTTTTAGGGATAAATATGCCCGAAATGTGTTAAAATGATCAATTGGTGTATCATTGGATGTTTTAAAGATTAATATATTATATTAGATAGTTTTGGAATAGAATTTTTTTTCTGATATTTTTATTGATAGGAGGAAAAAGGTGGTACCCATTCATGTACATTATGATCCATTAAATGTTTAATGTACTGATTATATTATAAATAACTCAAACATAGATATTTATTTCATTGAGTAAGGGATGAAGTGGAAATTGATTGCATTATATCCAAATGATTATGTTATCTTCATTATATAAAACATTATCATATAAATAAAATTTATAGTATTCTATACCAAGATAGTAAAATTTAATCGATTCATTATGGAAAGGATGTTGAAAAAAATTATAAATATATCTCATTTCTAATGAATCAATGGATTTTACAACAATCACACATGTAATAAATTATGAAAAATATTTTTTCTATGGCCATGTTCTACATCACACTACATTATCCCCTAGTTTTTATTTTTCTCCTCCATTCCCACAACTTTACTTTCTAAAATGTTATATTATATAAGAACATAGTTTGTTTATACTTGATAACCTATATGTTTGTCATTCGATTATTATAAGATGAAATTATATTAATACATTTGGTCATATGGGGATTCAAAAATTTTATTTTAAAATATCAAGTCCCTAATCTATAGGATAAATTTCAAGTTATAAAGAGACAATACATAGTGGGTGTGGGTTGAATATAACATGCATATTTTTTTTAAAAGGGGGACATTATAAGACATATGATATGCAATACAGACCACTAATATTAAGTGTGCTCCGAAATATATTATTTAAATTTGATCATTATAACATTTTCATATACTTATTTTTTATAAACTAGATTAACCAGATAATGAAATAAATATAACGGTTCCAATGAATAAAAATATATATAATTTTTATTAAGAAATCTGTACACAAGTTTCAATACTGTAATTTAATAATTGAAAAATATGTTTTCATCATATTTGGTTTTAATTTATCATTATAAAAAAATATAATTAATTTATAAAACTATTAGAAATTTTATTTTATAAAAATTTTATCTAATTTAAATTCATCGAATCCAAATTAGTTTAGGGTAAAATTATAAAAAAATCTCAATGAATTTTTTTTGAGATACTCGTGAAAAATACCATTTTTTGTGAAACTGTAATATAATGTCTTCAACTAAGGTAAATTGATTTCAAATTCTATTTTTATTTTTTAACTTATGAAACTCATGAAACGATTTATTTTAAATTATATAATTTATTTCATCTCAACACGTAATTTTCATGATTATGATATAAATATTTTTATGCTTAAAACATATTTTTTTGTTATTTTTTATACATGGTTCTTCTAATTTTAATTAATTGAAATTTTCCATAATAAAGAATTATATAAATTTAATTATATTGATTATATACATATAAATTTAAATTGAAATTAATTTTTTAATATTACTTGACGAAGGGTCAATGTGAAATATTTTATTACTGGAAAACTGAATTTTCATAAAAACCTTATATCACCATGCATTGCAGTTTACAAAGAAAATAAATTTTTTCCACTTATATATATGGTTAATTTGATAAAATGGATTCCATATTTTTTTTTATTTTTATTAATGATATTTTATATATACAACCTATTTTTTTTGATCAAGAGGAATACTAGAAATGGTAAAAAGTAATCACCATGGTAAAAGAATAAGTCAGGTTAATACACAATAAAAAATGGCAAAGCGCACAATTTTCAGCTTCAATATTCATGGGAAAATCTATTTATACAATTATAATATTAGGATTTAATTAATTTATTTATGGAAGACTTCTTCATGAATGTGACTTATATAAAAAATTTTGTGAAGAAGATGACAACATTATCTTACTTTTAAATATTTATAAAGTTTTCAGATAGAGAAAAAAATAAAATTGTAATGAATCTTGGATTATGTTATAATAATAGCCCATTTATGTTTAATTTTTGTTTTATAGTGAAATTCATAAATCTACTAAATTGAAATAGTTTCTAACATTGTAATGGTTAAAAATGGTTAACTAAGTTATCAAAACTAAAGATAATGATTAAATTAGAATATATTCTTATGAAATTTTATTGGATGAAGTTATTTTGACCATGTGACAAATTAAATTTATATGTCCATTGATATAGATTATTTTGAATAATAATTATTTTTTCATATTTCAATCAATTATGAAATTAAAAAAGTCCCACCTCTCCTAACTTTTAAAAGAGGTCATCATTTTCTCTTTACCTCACTCATATAAATCCCTTTTGATCAACTAATCCGTAAAAAATATCTTCCTTAAAATGCTTTACATTTACTAAGGGACATTTATGTATTGTAATCCACTCGTAAGAATGTTTTTAATAAAAATATTTATATTTTCTAAATAAAATTAATTCTTCTTAATAGAATACCATATATCCATCAACACTTACATTAAATGTGAAACCAAACAATTATTTGTGTGTGTGGAGGACTATCTCCGGAGGAACTGATATGATTAATTTTAGATCAAAACCACTCATTAATCGATATAATTTTAGATTTCTTATATATATATATAATATTAATGAAATTTTTTATCATTATGATAATATAATATATCATATAACGTTTTACACTTTTTTTATTTTAAAATTACATCATTATTCATGTGCACATGTCGATTACAACCATAAAAAGGTTTGTGTTTTGTTTTTCATAACTACATAAAAAGAATTTTATATTTAAATAACTTTAATATTATAAGAATATATTTATTTTATAATTAGAAATATTTAAATTTAAAATAATTTATATGATCACTCAATTATGATCATTGAAAAACAAAAACACTACTTATACGTATGTATGACCAACCATGTCTATGAAGTTAAAGAAGTTTATTTTTTATAAAAATATATGATTATTGATATAAAAAAGATTAATTTATATATAAAAATGATAATTCTTAAATTTATATTGATCTATAAATGATTAATTAGTGACCTTATTGTCCATAGTCAACCTACTGAGGTCATTTTTGTCTAATGAGATAAATATAATCATTACATCTAACAAAAACATAAATGGTTATAAAATTAAATATGACATAATATTTAATAAAATAATATTAATAATAATACATAAAATTACTCTTAGTCAAATAAATATATAACATATGATTAGAATTCAGATGTTGGAGAACATGCCTAGTTAGTCTGACTCGAGATAAGGGTTATTCATCTCATATTATTTTATTTGGTACATGTGTTTTGTAATATACCAATCTAATTTTATGAGGACTATATATTTCCAATATTACATATTGTAAATATAATATAATTTACAAAAATGAATTCAATGATTCAATTATTTTATCCATTCTTGGGATTTTTGATTCAATATTTACCAATGTAGTATGTGATTTATTATAAAATTACTTTATTTAGGGGAATTGATTTTTATTATGATTTAATTTATGAAATTAATTATCCTACCATGGAATTATTTCATGTTTTTTATTATCCTTTTTTATTTAATTAAAATAAATGATTCCTTTCATTTTCCTCTCTTTATGACCTAATGAGACCAAAAAAATGATTTAATGAAAAATTATATTAATCACTCCCTTAGATTAAATATATGTTAACTTCCATGATCATGTTTTCAAAATTTAATTTCATTAATTCTTTTACTAATCAAAATTTTATTAATTATATGATTCCATACCCATTTTTGACTTTTTATCAAAATTCTGTGTATGTAATATTTTTTTCTATTTATGGAATGGGGTAATTTTGTCATTTTATTAAAAATCTAAAAATAATCATTATTTTAACTTATATGGAATGAAATTAAATTTAAACAATCTTGAATTTGAAGTGATTTGAATTTTATATTTATATTTATAAGGTTATATTCAATGAAAATAAATTTTTATAAAAATTTATAAATTTTAATTTTCCAAAAGGTTATTTACGATGTGGAAATGGTACTTTACAAATGAAATGTTTCATTAATATTTTAAAAGGATTTTTATTTTTGACTACATCCATTTTTGTTAATTTTAATATAATTTGGATATTATCCAATTACCCTATCCTTATTCATTTTCTATTTCTTTTATTATTATGATTTGATGTTAATTGAACCCACATATTTTTATGTATTATGTTTTTGTAAATAAGTGAATGTTTTGCAATATCATTTTTCGTTCTTCCATTTTTGTGTGAGGATATGATGAATTTTTTATGATCTTATAAATCAAATATTCATTGTTTTCATTATTTGATGTGAGGGCTTGAAATTAAATTTCCCCCCAATGCATTGGGTAATTCATTATATATCATGAGATTATTATGGGATGCAAGTTTTTTTGCTTGATTCACTATTGGAAACAATTTAATGGTCATGATCCTTCATAGCATGTAGGTAGTGAGATATTCATTATTTTTATATGTAAAACAGAAAAAGATTCATTATCCATGTCGATTTTACAGTCTCATTTTATGATCTTGAAATATTAAATGATTTCTATACGTATGACAGTGCTATAGTTTTATGACATGAACATCTAGTTGAAGATTTATTAATGATTACTTCTCACACTTATGATTAATTGCATTAATAATTATAAAGATTAATTATATGAATCAATCTTATAATAATGGAAATATTTTTTATAATATTGGTTTGTTATGTTCATGATATTATACTATAACACCCCAAGATTTATAAGTAATTAAATAATGTTTGATTGAGTAAATAACATGAAACCATAAAATAAGATGGGAATTTAACTACATGGAACATTATGAAAATATTGATTTTAATGAAATTTAATCTCTTCTATATCACGCTGTACATGAAAACCATATATATTTATGTTTGATAACATATTCCATAAACAACACAACGAAGAAACGACTGATGACATATTCACCTTTTAGTAATATAATTATTTTTTATAAAAAAATATGATCTCTTATAATATTATAAACATTACTTTTCAAAAATAATAAAATATTTAGTTTCTTTATATTTAATAAAATATATATGGTATAATAAAGACCATTTTAAAAACTAGAATATCAAAATATACATTTTCTGGAATATTGAGATGAATCAAAAAATATTGGTTTTCTATTGAATTGCGAAAAATACGATGTTTTTAATGTCATTTAATTGTAGTAAATAAATAATTTAAAATTCACATTTTACTATTAATATTATTTAAATTTAAATAAGTACTATTTAATAATCATATTTCAAAAAACATCAAATTAATTATAATAATATTTTATGTTATTATAGACTATTCATAGGTTTGTTGGAATCAAAATTTTCCTAAAAACATTTCTGAAGTACATAATTTTTATGTCTTTTAAATAATTAAAATAAAACATAGTAAAGAATAATATAAATTAAAATTATAGATAATATATAAATAAATACTAATTTTCATCTATAATATGATAATTATTATGCATATAGATACTATAAAATCATCTTATAGTTGAAAATAGTACACATCTTTAAAAATGCTCTTTTCATCACGTCAGTTTGTTTTTCTTTAAATTTAATTATTTAAAATTATAGAAAAATTATTTCAATTAAAAATATATATTTGTAAAATGTTAATTTAAAAGTTATATGAGGTTTATTTTTTTAAATTTTTGTATAAGAACATCATTATTATGAATACTGAAAATACTAAATTTTAATCAAAACCACATATTTTGTTTAAAAAACATATAAATTTAAATTATATTTTTAATTTTATTTAATTTTAAATTAGATCTACTATAAAAAATAAAAATATTTGGGTGATTTAGTCATTTTCATTTTAAAATTGGATATAAAATACATTCTACTCTATTGAACATTTTCTATTTGAAAACCAACATTATCATCTTGTCTGCAGGATAAATTTTTAAATAAAATTTTCTATTATAGAGAATTGAATTATAAGAATTGGTTCCATATTTTCAATCATAAAATTATTAAAATCAAATATTTTCAACCAAATTGTTAACCATAATTAATAGTAAAAATGATAGGAAAAATTAATTAAACCGGTTAACTTAAAATGTATTTATCGAGGGTGGGGGTAAATATAAAATCATAAAGAATATAAGGACCAAATAACTTGTTTAAAATATATTTTTAGGAATATATTGAGGTTATATATTTTAAGATCTATTATTTCAATTATTTGAGACTTATGAAATTAGAAAAACCTCAGTATAATTTATTCTATTATAAAATTATGAGTACGCCACACAAAACTCTTATAAAAGAGAACACCACTGCTCTTATCATCACAAATTAAAAACAAATTGGTTTGTTAAGTAAAAATATAAATTATATATATCCATTATTTAATAATATAAGAATTATTTTCGTCTGAAATAAACCATGGAATTTCTATGGTTGAAACCAAAACAAGTAATCAGAAGAAGATACTATGTTTTTCCACGAGAATATTTTATTTTATTTATCACTACACCTCATTGAATTATTCCTAACCCACGAATTTATAATAACCTAAATATCTTAAATATATGTTTTTTTTACTTTTATAACATAAATACTTTTCATATTCTATAAAATGTTTTATGAAATCATCATTGGAGCCCACGACGGACTACCACCTCATGAACTGATCTCATTTTTTTCTATTACATCCTTTATCACTTGGTTTTTATGATGAATATAATGTTTATAAAAATGTATTTATAAAATAATTATAAATATTTATTAATTATATCATATTTTAATTTTTTAACATTGCATCTCATATTATATATGATATAACTGATCATTTGTATGGCAAATCCCTACCTCATGAAGCGATATGGTTTATATTCACTAAAATTTTACATGTGAAATAATAAAGATAATGTTAATAAATATAAATGTTATAAAGTAAATAATAATGATACTAATTACATAGGTATCATTAATATAATTTAATTTATATCTTTTTACCATACAATTACAATCACTAAATAAAGATAATATCATTCTTCTAGATGTAGGCTATCAACTCTATGAAACAATTTAAATCATTATTTCAACACCACAACACATGGATGAGATATATAAGTTTATTTCAAATAAATAATTTGTTATTTCTTATATTATTATAATTATTCAAATATTCAAAAATTACATACCTTTTTTCCACTACTATCATTGAAAAATGATGATATTACCCAGGCATATTTACGACATATTGTCTATAGGATTGCACCATACATCAGTTGTCAATAACATAATTCACAATTTACTTTAAATTTATATTAATGTATAAATAATATATTTATTTAATTACTATTATGTTTGAAATGATATACTTATATTATATGATGAATAGTGGAATCAATCATATCAAAGTACAAATGAGAAAATAATACAATTAACAACAGAAAAAATGTAAATAACGATATATTTTTGACTATGGGTGATAATATGTTATAAATGGATTATAGATGATATTATATATATTAATATGGTTCCATAAAAATTTAATAATATGTTTAAAACACATATAATATATGATGAATCATGTTTAAATGTGATGAAATGCGAGGTAAACTATTTCATATATCAATATCCATTAATTGGGTGAAACATCAACTTCATAGATTATGTCATTATTTTATTATGTATGTAATTACCTAGGATTATTCTATCTTTTATTTCATCATTTAATGTGTATTTAAATGGTATACACATAATAAATTGATTCATTTATCACCACTTCAAAGATATGATCATTGTAAGGCAATTTTCCCAATATTCATTCTTTTAGAATTATGTCAATTATTCAGCTATTTTATTTCATGATGTGTATAGACAAAGCCAATGAAATGTGACATCATTAATTTATTAATTCAAATGATATTTTATATTTATTTCTTTATTTCTTTTATTGGGATTATGATTCAAGGTAATCAAATTTCTAAGAGTTATATTTAAAATATAATATTTAATGGATATTTTTTATGATGTAGTCATCAATAATAAAATAATATAATATAAATCACCATAATTACAATGAATTTTATTGCACTCTTGTTATTGATGATATTTTCATGTAATAGTACATTTTAATAACTCTTTTCAACATAAAAAATTGAGATTTTTGTAAGAAACCATCTTCATTTCATATTCGGATTGAAAACTCATTTTCATCCAAAAAAAATCTGTCGAAAATGTTTTCAAAATTTTTATCAGTATTCCAACGATTTTTTAGACTGTTGTTTACCATTTTTTATATTTTAAAAATAATAATGTAATCGTACGGTTATTTTTTAAACAATTTCTATTTTGATTCCACTAAAAATGTGAAGGAAATATTTTTTTATGATATGGTATGAATAGAATATTCCAACATCGTTACCATTAATTTTTTTGAGATTCCATAATAATTAATCAATGACCTTTTCAAAAAAAGGATTTTAAAAATGTATTAAATGTTTTTTTTCAAAATAGGAATTATATTTTTCTTAAAAAATGTTTTTAAATTTTTTAATATAATCCATTATATGTTACCAATGTTTTTTCAAATGAAAATGTTCATCACAATATCTTATGAAAGTTTTTTTAAAATTATTTTGAAAATAAAAAAGTTTTTTGACACAACATGTATTTAATGATTTTTAATGGTTTATCAATTCATAAATTTATACAACCTCTGTTTTTTCTTATACATTTATTTTGATATATTTTACTGATACCGTTTTCATTACTTCTATAAATCGTTTAATAATGATTCAAATAGTTTTTTTTGAATTCATATCTCTTCCACATGTTAATCAGGTCTCAAAAATATTTTCAAAAAACCAATTTTTTTCGCAATATATATTGTTGTTTTAAAAGGAATAAAAAAAAATTCACTAAGATTTATTATTAAATGAATTCACATTGCATTATATTAATGTAGTGGAACTTGGTCATAACTTATCTGATTAGTTCCCCAAATAGCAGATTGTGATCCCATTCTACCTTAAATAATTGGTGTTCAAATATAGTTCCTGGTTCATTGGGTAATGATTAGATTATATAAAAATTTATATTTGAATTCTTTATTATGGTAATTCCACCTCATGCTTTCATAAAGGGATATGTATGTGATTTATGATGATGATTTTCTAAGATACAGATATGGTTTACCTATTCCATCTATGGGGTTAAAATTATATATTTAATCAGTATTGATAACACGTGTCTATGGATTACTGATTCTTATGAATATTTATTTTGATAAATTTCGTTGAATGGTTTATTAGTTTTTTATTTTGGAACTAATGTGTATGAGTTATTTTATGATTCTCTCATGCACTTTGATTATATTGGAATACCCTTTATTGCTTCTAATGATCATTATTTAAATTTAAATATTAATTATTATGGTTACCATTTGTGATCATATGATATCACTGTTATCGTGAGCTATTTTTGATATGTTATCAATTATGATGTTGAATGTAATATATCAATAAGGGTTTTGGGTTCCCTACAGATGTTGATAGAGACATAGTGAGAAAAAAAGGAAAGATGGGTCTAAGTTGGAGAAATTCTTATTTTATTTCAGGGGTATTTTTTATGTAAGAGTTTTACTAATTCTCTAAAACATTGGACCTATAATTTACATGAGAATATATGTGATTCAATATTTCAATTTGATATTATACATTTTTGAACGAGAAAATTTTTCTTCCTCTATCTACATCGATGCCAGAAATGTAATGTCTTCAACTTCCACCCAGAATCAATGAGTGCAGGTTGTAGTCTCTTATAGTTTTCATCCAAGGATGGTTTAGATACATTAAATATTATGATGAATTTGTGTGAGGTTATCATTAGAGTTATGTATATCGACGTAGGTCGCTAACGGTAGAAATGATCCTATGATCAATGTCTTGGAGGACCATTTTGGGTTTTATGTGATGAGATCATCATTTTATTAACGACATTTATGAGATGTTTAATTAGTTTTCTGATTATTTAATGACATTTTTTAATGTGATGTATTCATTTATATTTTTTTGGATGTATGTTTTAAGGTATTGATAAACATTTTGGTATATAAGATCTTGGATATTGATTTTATTATGGGAACACTAGATTAATGATATTGGTAACCATAGTATTAGTGAGAGATTTAGTGTTTGTCAAATAAATGTTATTTTAAAAGTAGATCATATTTTTGTTAATTTTAGAAAAAATAACAAAAACCCCATCGATTTTAAAATCCAATCATAATTTTAATGATATAAATGATTATTAGGATATGGGATTACACATTCATGGAATCATGAAGTTTAACAATTGGGTATTATCATTGATTTTTAATGATCAATGTAAAATATTATAGTTTATCCTTTTTGGGTTTTTTTCTCTAAAATTTATATTTTTATTATTTCACGTTAATGTCTAATGAAAGGTTGTATTTCTTGATTATCCCTATTATGATTACATGGTCAGAAAAAGTTTACTTTTGTGATTCCAGATTGAAAAATTCATCAGGATTAATCATCGTTTGGGTGAAATGGATATTACTATTTAAATTTACAAATGGATTAAGTAATTATCATCAAGTAAAAGTACCTAAATTATCTACAACTATATATGGAAACTTAATTTCTCTACACAAAGAAAAATATCTTACAAAAAATATTATACTTTTACATAAATATCTTATGAATTATAGTGTTATTTATATTATAAAATATTTATAGTTATCAGCCCCTTAACATTTGATTGGTCATTCAATTTTTTTAATCAATGAACCTAATCACTCTTAATAATTATTTACTCTTTTATTACTTTGGAAAATATATACATCCCCTCTATGTATGTCTATTTGGAAACCAATAATGTGTTATTCTATGTGACTCCAACTTCACTACCACATTTATCGATAAGATCATTTTTAAAAACGTTAATGAAGTTGGATTACATAATATTTACAATAAAATATTAATAATTTTAGAACTTAGATAATGTTAAAATTTAAAGGGCACAAATTATTTAGGTGGTGGAGGACGTAACACCTTTGGATTTTAAACATGCAAATTTATGCTGGATAGAGTAAATGACAAAAATCATAAAACATTGATGTGTTATTAATAACCCAAAACATTAATTTAAATATATTATTAAATAAATGAAAATTCATTGACATCATTCTACACATGCAACCTCAAGTCTTTTTAATTCGATGGTGTATTCATCAAGAAGAATGCACAGAAATAAATCATGTAATATTTAATTTTTATAGTGTATATGTTAAATTGGTTGGTATGAATATTAGTGAAAAATTTTTAGTTACCAATACATATGATTTTATTAATGAAATTTTTTTCTTCAATAAATCATTTTCAAAAAAAATGATTCGTATTGATTTTCATGGAAAAAAAATTATAATTAATATCTAGAGCAGATAGAATTTTATTTAAAAAATTAAAATAATTTTTCAAATAAAAAAATAAGAATTTCATTTGGGTAAAATATTGGAGATTTTTATAAAATATTGATTTATATATAAATAATATAAAATACTTATTTGAAAAAAATAAAATATCAATAAAATAAATTAAATAATAAAAATGTAAAATTATATATTGAATATTATTTCAAGTAATATATGTATTGTTTTTTCATATTTAATACACTGAATTAAATTTGACTAATTATTATGTTGTATTCTAGTACAAGTTGGTTTTTTTAAAACTATATTTTTGTAATTGAGTTTTAAAATACATAATGATTCTCCATTATAATTAATTAAAATACCCATAATGTGGAATGACTAAAATTAAATTTATATATTATATGAAAATAAATATTAATTTACTTTCATAATGTTTTTATTACTAGTAAAAATTTTAATATAAAATCATCTTATGCTTGAAGAAAAAACACTTCTCAAAACCTCTATTCTTAACTGAGTCTATAGGTTTTGTTTTTAGTGTAATTTTTAGAATTTCATAAAATTTGTAGTAAAAACAATCATCATTTATAAATAAACATTTTAAAATTATATTATGGGATATTTCTATAACTCTATCAGAAATATAAATTTTTACGAATAGTTAAACATACAAAATTTTAATTGAAAAATAAATTTTTGTTTATATTATTTACATAAAAAATTATATATTAAATTTCATTTAACGTAAACTTTGTTCAATTTTATTTTTATAAATTTAATTTTAGTCGTTTTAATATATTTAATATTTAAATTTGATATAAAAACATTTCAAAAATACAATCAATTCCAATATCAAAACAAGTTTCTCATCCCATTTGCAGGATGACTTTAATGTTAAAAATTTCTAACACTATGAATTTTATTTAAAATAGATTATTATATATTTTTTATGATATTGTTTAATATTATCTAAAATTTGAACATTAAATTTTTAGTAAACATAACTTTTAAAACAATAAAATTTAATTACAATAGTTGTGTAAAAAATATATTTTTTCTGGGGTAACACTGAAAATATAATGGCTAAAATAACCTAAAAACATATATGATATCATTTAAATTGGACTATATGTAACTTATAAACTATAGTATCATTGATAGTCCATTATATTTTCCTAGAGACATGAAAAAGAAAATTTGGAATTCATTATAGACAAAATTACATGTGTCACACTCACCTAACTTTTTAAAGTACACTCTCATTTATCCTCTCTTCGAACCATCAAAACAAATAGTTCTGCCAATATCTAAAAAAATCACTCAAAAAATCCCTCATATCTTCTTCAAATCCTTATATTAGGATTATATACAACCACAAAAAAATTTTGTGGTATCTAAAAGAGGTTACCTCAAGATGAGGTAACGTTCTTCAACGAGTAATTTTATATTATTTCTTCCACCAAATCATTAAATACTTCATAAACCATTATAATATAATAAGAAAAGTATCAGAAATATAATTATTTTTTTATTAATTTATTTTAATAAATAAATAAATATTCTCTTACTTAGAATTAGTAAAGAAATCATCATTCATGTGATTGGAGGATTACCGCCTCACGAACTGATGTCATTTGTTTTTCCATTACCACCTAAAATGGTTTCATATGATTATGTATAAAAGTTATAAATAATAGAATTATAAATTAGCTATTCATGTGGATTCGTTATATAATAAATATATTTTACTATAAATTACATATTGGAAACAATAATGTCACTCTTGTGTATGGTAATGTAACCCCTTAGAAGCAAGGTTATGTGTCTACAATAACTCCTTATATGGAAAATAACAATTATAAGATAAAAAATATATATTATACATATGGAAGAATTTGGATATTATAAAAATATTAATCATTCAGAAAATAATATATATAATTTTAATTATTATATATTCAAAAACTAAATGATGATAACATTATTTGTGTGTGTGTGGATTACCACCTTCGTGAATCAATGTGACCCTCTCTTGGCATCATTACACTACATGGTTGATATTGATATATATAAGAATATTTCATAAAATAATATTATATTTATTATATTATTATCATTCATAAATGATAACATAGTACTAAACACTTTTCTATAATGATCGTTGAAAAATGAAATGTTACTCATGCATACATAATTCATACCATCTCCATGAAAATATCCTACATAATTTTTACAAAACCATCATTCATGATTGATATAAAAATTATAATTTTTTAATCAATATTATAATTATTTATTTAATATTATTTTTTTAGATGATATAACTATAATATATGAAAACAAAACAGAACATTCAGAACAAAGAACTAATGAGAAAACAATCCAATTAACACACGAAATTAGGAAATTATGAATGAGTTTTGATTCGTGGGGGATGGATTTTTTTAAAGTTAATGTATATGATATTATAAATATTAATATGGATAATTATTATTTTAATAACAATTTTAAAATAATATACAAGGGGTAAAAACATTCTATGAAAATAAATAAAAAGGAACGAGATTTCTAAACTCAATTTTCACTCATTGGTTTACACTTCTACTTCAATGATTATAACATTCTTAGATTATATGTATAACTAACATTGATTATTTTATTTATTATTTAGACTTTATTTATATTGATTTATATTTTATTAAAATAATCAATAAATTTATTAATCTGCATCAATGATATGTAATTTGTAATAGATTTCTCTCCCAATTTGTGTATTTTGAGACATTTCTGTATTATTCACGTATATTATATTCGGTCGTGTATATGAAATAACATTGAAATATAATATAATTAATGTATTAATTTTTATGATATTTTATGTTTGATTTAATTTTATCCTTTCATGGGGATTATAATTCATAGTTTCAAATGTGGAAGGAGTTCTATTTAAAATCTCATCGTTTATTTGGATATTTTATAAATAAGTTTCCAATGTTGAAATATTAAAATATAACTATCAATAATTATCATGAAATTTATTTTACAATTGGTATTCATGATATTTTAAATTAATAGGACAATTTTTTCAATCTATGGTGAATAAAATCACTTAAAAATGATTTAATGAAAAATTGACTTTATTTCTCTTTTCAGACGAAAACCCTTTCTCTTCCAAAACAATGATATAAAAAATTTTATAAAAAATATATCAAAAAGACCTCAAATTAATTAATATTCAAATTTATAACCATGTATAAATTTTTAAAACGTGTTTATAAATGAATATTCATTTTTTCAATTAATTCACATTTACATTTACCAAAAATGTGAAAGAAATAATTATTTTAATGTGTACAACATGAACATATTTTTCCACCATGAATACCATAATTTGGATTGAAGCACCATTTAGAATTTTATTAATTTTATTTTCAATGAAAAATAATCTATGATTTTTTTAATTGTTTTTTTCAAAATTTAATAAATATTTCCTACAAGAAATGTTTTAATAAATTTTAATGAATCCTTTATATTTTTAAAGTGTACATTTCAATGATTATTATTTATAATATAAATATATAATTATTACCTCTTAAAAAATTTACTTCCAAATATTAATATTAATTTCCTAAAAAATTTTACAATGGATGTTTCATGATATTCTCTTTAATTAATATAAACAATCTTTTTTGTTACTTATGATTCTTTAGGGATATTTTTTTATCAATACCATCCTAATTATTCATATGATTGGATTATGGCTGATACAATTATATTTTTCTGGAACCCATTTATCTTTAATAGGTTAATCTTATTTAAAAGAGATTTAAATTAACCACATTTCAATACCATAGATTAACCATGTTATTAATGGAAAAAATATAGATTCTATGAAATGTATGATTAAATTACATGTCTTTTTTCCATAATTATTATTATGTTCATTAGACATTACATACCTGAGGGTTATCCCCCGATAGTAATAGGTGATCGCAATAAATATTATATTATGGTTACACCTAGAGAGAACTCCAAATTATTGGGTAATGGTTATATTATGTATGTAATTATATTGGAATTCAAAGGTATGTTCTTTTATTTTTAAGGGATTATTAATGGGATTCATATGTTTTATTTGATTATTATATTATATGATACATATACATTTTATATATTATGATCATGGTTGTAAAATGACTCCATTGAACTAGATTGATATCATATGTCTCATGATTACATAATATTGTGATTCTTTCCATTATGACAAAATATGAATTAAGAATAGATTATTTATGTGGAAAAAATTATCATTTAAAGATAATGTTATTGTTTATATAAGAGTTTTTATTATTTATATAAAACTCTAAACCTAAAAGGTCCATTATATTTCAAGTGTTCCATTAAGTCATTTTGATATGGTTCGTTTTGGATGGGAAAAATTGGGTCACACTATTATTATCGACGAATTGAATTTAGTGTTTTTCATTTCACCACATATTCTATGAATGTGGTTTCATTATAGTTATAGTTTGTATCATATGTCAGTTTAGAAAAATTTGGTTAATATGATGTTTTAATTTTATATTATATTAAGAGTTATGGATACCTTAATATGCTTATATTTTTAATGAGGACCATATGCCCAATTTCATTGACACCCCATTGAGGTTTTAAGTTGTGCGATCTTAATGAGGTTAATGAAATTTTAGGTGAAATATTATTAGGTTCAGATATATGTAATGATTTCCTTCAACCAGAAGTATGATTTTATTTTTATTCGTACAAATGTTTCGTGGAATTTATAAACTTTTTTTATAGGATCATTGATATTGAGGTAATTATGGGAAGACATTTTTTATCATATATGTAATAATGGGTTGAAGTGTGAATTTTTGACTTCATGACTAATTCTCTTTCAAAATGTGATCACCATATTTTTTTCATATAATAAGACAATTTTGAGATATCCATTTAGGATTAAACAATTTTAATGTTGATATTGTTGATGTTATTTGGGATATAAGGTTATTCATTCATGGACTTATTTAGTTTGAAAAAGTTTTATTACCATTGAACATTTATGATTAATATAACATATGACATTTTATAAATTTCGATAATTATATTACCATGTGAAAAAATTATTCAGTTTTGTTAATTTTTAAAGAAAACATGAATGTCTAAATGGTAAAGTATTTCCTCAACATTAGAAATGGGATACGAGAAAATATTTTTTGTAATTACATTCATATAAAATGAATGAAATGATCTATTAAATCATTAAATATTTAGGTTTTTTAGGCCCTTAGCATTCAATTATACATTAAAATATTTATGATCAATGACCTCAATTACTCTCTATAATAATTTATTATTTTTGACCTTGTCTAAATAATAACATCCCACCTATGATCCACTTTTTAGAAAACCTTCTATGTGTTATTATTTATTACAATCATATATCCTTTTTAATTTGAATTATTATATAATTATCTAATTGTAAATACAATATTTATCTGATAGGTATGTAATACGCCAATATTTTTAAAAAATTATTACGTCTAATAGCATAATGGTCCCAAAACACATAAAATAGATGATAATATAACTCCATATGATATTATGATATATTTATTTGTAAAGAAATTAATCTTTATAATATATTTCATTAAACACAATTCATAGATATAAATTTTTGATAGAGTATTCAAAACACAAAACTATTCATAATAAACCAATGACATGTATAACTGTTTGATCATAGCCATTAATTTGGTGGGTATTAATAGATTAATATACACTTTCATATATATATATATATATATATATATATATATTAATAAATATAAATTTTTGTAAAAAATATATATAATTCTCAAAAAATATTTAATAATTTAAATTTATTCTTCAAAATAATGTTTTCAGAAAAAATTATTAGTATGGCACTTCATAGGGATATATCAAAATTATTTATTAAAATTTTTTTGAAAATCTATATGATAAAATGTAACTATATTTAAAATTTTAATATCTAAATTTACATATGGAAAAATTGTTTCATTCTTTAGAAACTATTTATTTTTGGTCAACATTAAAACATACCTCTTTTTTGAAATATTTATTATTGTCAATAAAATATAAAATTTAATATATAAATTATTATTTCAATTTGATTTAATGTAACATAATTATTATTTAGATACATTAAATAAACATAATTAAATTTTACTCATTATTATAATCTATTTTATTCTATGTTTGTCTTTGGGCTTCAAAACATAATTTTTATGAAAACTTTTTTAAACCATAAAATGTTTCTCAATTTTTATTAACTAAACTATCCCAAAAAATAAAATTATTTAAATATTATTTGGAGATTTTTTTTTAATAAATATTAATTTACATTCATAATAATATTAATATTTTACATATACTTAATAAAAAATCATTGTTTCTATTAAAAAATATTCATATAAAAAACCTACATTCTTCTCAGGTATGTGGGTATTGTTTTTAATTTAATTTCATTTAATATTAAAAACAATTATTTTAGAAAATTTAAATAATTTTCTAAATAATAATTTCATAATTAAATTAAGGATAATATTTTATAATGATTATAATAAAATATTTTTTTTGAATAATAAAAAATATATAATTTTAATTGAATGCAGCATTTTCATTTAGATAATTTTTAAAGATGATTTATATATTAAAAACATGTTAATTTAATTTTAATTTAACAATATATATTTTAATCTAATTCAGGTAATTTTAATTAATATCATCTTGAGATTATATATAATAAACCTTGTAAAAAAATCATTTTCACATTGAACCCCCCTTATTGTCACATCTACGAGATTAATTCTTAAATAACGTTTCACACATATGTGTATTTCATTCACAGTAATGTATTGAATATTTTTAATAGTTATCACTTAAATTAAAATATATATTAATCTTAATTTTTATCAATGTAAAATAGTGAAAACTAAATAATTAATTACTATCGCTATGGTAAATTTTGATTTACCTAGGTGTTAAACTAGAAAAGAAATAGTTAAAATGAAAATAAATTAGAAAAACATTCTAGAGGATATTTATAAATTATAAATTCTATGATATGGAGTGATATTGTTTTACCTTTTTGACATAAAGAATATTTTGAGAAAATTCATTCATTAAGAAAATTATAACTATTCCACTAATTAATGACATAAAAATCCGCCCCTTTCCTCCTATCCTCACATTGTAAAAACCTATTATTTTGGAAAATCCATGAAAACATAAGTTATATACATATATAATATATTTAGATAATAAAATATTTTTTATAAATCCAATTAAAGAATGCATCTGGTGAAAAATAATAAGTTACCTGAAGAAGAGGCAACGTTCTACAAATATAATTATTATTTTATTTCTTCCTCCAAAACAACAAATTAATCATAATTCCTGATTAGATGAAAATCAAAGCATAAAAAATACATATATTTTATTATTTTATATATTATACAATATATCTTTCTCTAATTCTATCAAATGGGTTATGAAATCTTCATTTCTGAGTATGATGGACTACCACCTTACAGACCTATGTTAGCCATTTTTCCATTACCAACACTTATAGTTGTATATGAAGTTGATTTTGATATATATATATATATAAATATAATATAATTATACATATGGAGTCATTATTTCATATATATCCTTTTCATTTCCCTATAATTAGTAGATATGACTATATTGCTCGTGTGTACAGCAGACAACCGCCCCATAAAGCGATGTTATTCATCTTCATTAACACCATATATAAAATATAATAAGGAATAAAGGTAGTAAATATATTTTATATACATGAAATAATTATGAAAATCCAAAAATAGTTATCATTTTGAAAAGATAATATATCATTTTATTCTTACCATTCCACTCAATAAAATATGATAACTACATTCATATATGTGTTGGCTACTGCCTTCACGAAGCGATGCAGCTCTATCTTTTCATCACAAAACTGCATTTATGACATATAAATTTGAATATTAAATGTATAATAAATTATTTATGATATTATTATCATTAGGTATAAATAAAATATTACGTCAGAAATTTCCATAAAGACTATTGAAAAAAAACATTACTCATGCATACATACAACCCACTGTATGCATGATCGTAATATACAACACTTTTTAAACTGTATTTTTCAATTGGTATTAAAAGAATATTTTATATATAAATACAATAATTATGTAATTTTTTTAATATGATATATTTATATTATATTCCCATGTTCTAGAAAATTCATTAAAACTATGAATGAAAAAATAGATCAATTAATGACTTAAATAATGATAATAATGAGAGATTACTAATGACAGTGTAATAAGATGATATAAAAGGATAATATATAAAATTATATATATTAAAATTGTTATTTAATAATTTACTATATTTTTTATGATTACTATACATAAGGATAATGCATGTTCAACTGAAAGTAATGGTGAGGTTAGGGATTTCAAAAATAAATTTCCAATAACTGGGTTAAAAATAATTTTCAATAATTATGTAATACAACAATTTAGTGGTGGAATGAAAATTTAAAATTTAATATTTTATTTACAATTTTCTTTTTTATTTAAATTACACACAAATAAACAATTAATTTATTAATGCCCGTGTAAATGATATGATCATTGTAATGATTTTCTATCTTAATATAATTTGTTTGAGAATTATTTCATTTTTGTACATATACTACAGAAAGAGGTGTATAAATATTACCATTTATAGTTAATATCTAGTATTTTTAAACTATAATAATATTTATGTGAAATTTATTTTTATCTTTTCTTGGGTCCTTGATTAAAACATAGTGAAGTTATAAGAGTTTTATTTAAAATTTTAATGTTTATCCAGATTCCTTATGATTAACATTCCAATTTTCTAATATTGTAATCTAAATATTAATAAATCCCATTAATTTAATTATCATATATTTATTCAGTATTTTTTCAAGAAATATTTACATTTTTACTCTTTTTTCATAATATAATTGTGAAACTATTTTATTAAATTTTGTATTAATTTTATTTTCATTGATCAAAAAAAAATTTCTTCAAAACCAAATTCATTAAAAATGTTTTCGAAACTATTTTAAGAATTCATCATATTATTTATTAAATTATTTTTTTATGTATTTTGGACAATTCATAAAATTTATTAAAAGGAATCATTATGTATTTTTCAAAACAATTCCTATTTGGAATTTACTAAATATATGATAGTGATATTTATTTTTACAAGTACAACATTAAAGGAATTTTAAAATGTTATGACATTATTTTTTGAGAATTAAATTATATATTATTATGGATATTTTAAATGTAAATGTTATATATTTTATTAAGTTGTTTGTTTTTTTCAAAATTGAAAAGATATTTAGATCAAAAAATTCTCAAATGTTTTTTAAATATCTCCTTAAATAATTACATGTTAGTTTTCAATGAAAATTATTTTTAAACCCTATTCTATATTTTATGTTTTCATCAATTGGAATTAGAAAATAAAAGGTTTATTTTCCTGAATGTTTATTTAATTTTACTTTAATGAAATTTAAATTTTAAAATGTTCAAAATAGTTGTTGTTACGTGTGCATCAATTGTGATATTTTGTATTGATACCATACTCATTCATTATTTTGATGGATTGAGTCTGTTTCAAAGATATTGTTATGGAACCGATTTCATTTACAAGGTATAATAATGTCTAAAATATATTGTCATGAAAACCACTTCTTTTCCAATCGATATTTTTAGATCCTAAGTTTCACTACAAGTTATGTTCTACTTGTGTTTCAGTTTAATACCTTTATATTCGCTAATTAATTTCCCACCCAAGTCCTTGTGGAGGCACGAGGGTTGTTTTGAGGGTTCGAGACCTGGAAAAGGAGAAAAGGGGGTTCTTTGGGTAGGTTGCACGGTCTGCGTACTATTATTGTTAACTATGCACACAAATCAAGGAAACAATGATGTAGGTGCGATTTTGGAGAGTTGAATCCAAACAATTTGAGCATGGTTTAGAAACCAATTTGGGTAAACCATGTGGGCCAAAATATTTTTAAAAATTAAAAAATTTCCACTCTTGTGTTTTCATGTTCACTCGGTATTTTCCCCCACATCTTCCCCTACAAGCCATGGAATGATCCAAATGGACCAACAACTTCTATGAACTGATCTCCTTCAATTTATGACCATTTGGAGTACTGTTGGATCTGAATCAACATTCTGGGTGAGTTTAATCTTCTCCTCCTCTCTCATTTTCTGTTTAGGTCTTGTATTTTGGGTGATTTCCATCTATTTCTCTCATACATATCTTTATCAGTGAGATCTAGGTTGAGTCATGAAAGGAGTGTTGGATCAGTATCTAATACATAGGTTAAGAGGGTGTTAATTAATTGATTTGAGGTAGGTGGTCTACATGTTATATCCCTTGGTTTTTTAGGATTTTTTCTTGTAGAGATTTTATTATTGCTCTATTTTGATGAGTTCTTTGAGCCTTTGAAATGATTTTATGTAGTGGGTGTCTAAATGTTTAATTATAACCCTCTTGATCCCTAGGGGATGCATGGAGGATGACTGAACCGAATTTGTTCCACCGTGTGGTGGGCCAATTTTTTCCAGAGTTATAGTTTTCTAAGTAAGTTAGGTCATTGTGAAAGAACATAGGAACCATGATGAATATGTTTTTATCATTTAAGGATGTGAAAATGATGGTTTTTAGTAATACACATAGGTTGGGCAATGGATACAGAAGTTTTTTGGTTGGAAATATAAAAGGGTTAAATGGACTATTTGAAAAATGATAGGGGATTAGCTTTAAACAAGAATATGTTTAGTGAGATAGGCATGGGAATTGTGAAATGGGGGAAAGGGGTTAATAAATATAAATGATGAATGTGTTAATGATTTGGGGAAATAATGCTAATATCTCATTTATTGATATTTTTGTGATGTTGAAAATGATGATGGATATTTTTTATTGTGGTTAATGTAAAATAATCTTGTGCAGATGGATTGGTTGAGTGGGGTGTCGACATGAGGTACTATGCCCATGGGATGATTTGGACTGAGGTTATAGCTCCTCCGATAAATACACGGGTTAAGGAAAAGGATGATGTTTGATTCCTCTAATGGTTACATTCCACCTGGACAGAGGCATTGAGGAGATGATTATGATTTTGTTATAATGTGATTCTTAGTGAGATATGATTTGATTTATTTCCCATATGCTTATTCAACATGCCTAATCCACTGAACACATAAAGAAGGTAGATTAAGTCCTGAAATTCTTATGTAGTGAAACCAAACTCAATGGTGGTATAGTTAAAATGAACATAGTATAGAATGGATCATAGTTATCTTTATCTATACTTGTATGTATTTATCACTTTCATACACTATCTACCTTGTTGAATATTTTTTAGACATCGTTGGTTGTGGCCTATTGAGTTATACCTACCACCTACTCGAATAGCCATTGGGTACCTGAGAAGAATTCATGCATGCAGGTTAGGTCAAGGGAAATGGAAGTATTCTAGGGGGTCTAGTCGAACATGGGACTTGTTCAGTGAGGTTCTATACATGGATTCTCGACCATTTTGGGGATTCTACTTTTTTCTTTCTTTTTGGATTTGTTCACATGACACTGTATCATGGCATGACATATTTATTGTTGTTTATGATTTTACTCAGTTTTGTGGACTTGGTTATTTATCCATGATATGTATTTTTCACTTTTGGTTCATTATTTAAATTATTATTTGATGAGTCTTACTTTGGTATTGAGGTTATAGTCTCCCCATGTGACATATTAGACCCACGCTGCTAGTCGGAATCCTGTAGCATATGGGGAGGAACGCTTGAGGTCATTTAGGGACATGGCTCAGGCCACTAGATTAGTGACTCCCATGTTGGTGAGGTTACACAGTGGTATCATATGAGTTCTTTTATATCACATACTATTTGTGGATGGTAGGAAGGAGGTGAAGAATGTGTCGGGCCTCAATAATGAGCTCACTCATGGGAGTAGCTAACCCATGTATGGGAGAAACCCCAAGTCCCCATATGAGATAATTGTTGTTATTGATTTTTGTTGTTATATTATATGTTATTTCAGCGTCTGGTGATAATCATGTTGTGTGATTTTATGGTTTTGCAGTATTTTTCTCATGGATGGATGGGTATGAGGTTATGCGTTAATGAATCATTATAGGTATCTTTCTATTAAAGTGATATGCATCATGGTATGTGCATGCATGATATGGTTGTGTGGTACAAAAAGGTTATGATACTTATGTTTAATTAAAAGTAATAAAAATTTTCCCTAATAAGATGGTGTTAATGGGTATAAAGTGACTTGAAAATGAAAAAATGTAATTAGAAAATGGATCTTGATAAAGAGGTAAAATTGGTTTAATAATTTGTATGTCAAAATTAGGATATATAATTGGATTTTAATTGAGTAAAATATAATGATTTTGACCATATAAATTAGGTACCCATGTTAGCTGTGGCCTTAGAAGAGTTGTCCAACGATTGATATCCAATTGGGATTGACATCATTTCGGTAGTGCTTGGTAACTGGTTTGGTGGTGAGTAATGATACTACCTATATGTTTCTTCTTTTGTAAAATCCAAACTGATATGTTTGATAGTTCATTCGTGGCATAGTTGAAATATGACAACTTGAAGATCTGCTTTGGTTGGGAGACATGAGGATGTTGCAGAGAATGCTCCTAGAGTAGTGTGTGAAGAGAACACAGTGATCCCCAGAGATAGGGAGGATTGGTTATGCGAGAAAATTTTTCATTTTAAGCAAATTATAGTGCTAGACCCATGGTGGTGGCACTGAGTATGTCTGATCAGACCAGAGAACATTAGCTGCAGCACCCTCGGATCGTTACTAGAGAGGGTTGGAAAGAAGAAGTAGAGTTCTTGATAGAGACCACCAAAACATTTATGAACCATCTAGAGACTCCTCTCATGATGCTAGTCAGGTTACCAGCCTATATGCTATGGGGTTTGGAAATGCGTTGCTGGTACATTCTGGTTCAGATAGAGTGGGATGAAGGAATGATGTGGAAGGTTTTTCAAGAGATTTTACTTCATCACTTCTACCCAGAAACCCTGAGGTGTGACATGGATTTTGATTTTTGGATTTTAACATAGGGGAATGTTTCAGTGTTATATTATTCTAGTAATTTCAACTATTTGAGTCGCATCGTTCGGACATTGATGGTAGATGAAGAAGCCGTGGAGAAACGCTTCTAGGACCGACTAAGACACGATATTAGATCTCATGTTAAACTATATTGTCTAAAAAGTATTGTTGATGTGGTGGATCAAACTCTAATAATATTGGGGAACCTGATGGGGGAATCAAGTACTGATCGTGTGGAACTAGCTAGGGGATCATGTGGTGCATCTTTTGATAGTAGGTACAACACTCTGAACCTTTCAGTAGGCTGGAAGTGCACAGTGTAGTCAGAAGAGGGGTACAACATCTCAAGGTAGAAATAAAGGTCTTCTTTTTTCAGTGTGGATGGTTGCGGCACAAGAATGACTAGTCAATCTACCAACCAATTGAGGGAAGAGCATTAAATAGGTTAGTCCTTGGGTAGAGGTTCTTCTAGAACCTGCGACAGTTAGGGAATGAAGGTGGATAGATGCAGATTCAGAGTGTGGGTAGCTGGTTGGTTATCCTATACCAGGCTAGTAGTTGGAGCTCCAGGGTCCGTACATGTAGGGCCAGTGGATGTGAAACTCTTGGGTGAGATCACCATTACCGACAGAGTAGAAAAGGCTATGGTAATCCGGCTAGATACCAGTCAAAATGGGAAGGTCATATCCATGCATTTTAGGATACACCTAAAAGTGGTGAGGCATGATCGTCTACTATGTGAGGTACAATTCCTATAGCCTCCATCTTGTCAAATACTTTAGGTTATATAGGTTTTATGGTTTCCTTTATTTATTCTTAGTTTTTAGTTTTGTTCGGTATGACCATGGGGAAGGATGGTGGGATAATGTCACTTGATACTCTGTTGGGAGTACATGTTGAGAACATCATGCAATGTAAGGGTTGTCATCTAGAGATTGTGGGTTATTTTTACTTGTCAGATATGTTTATTATGGACATGTCATGTTTTTGAAATGATCATGGCTAGGGATTAGTTAGTGTGGTATTAAGCCCACATCGACTATTATTGACGTCGAGTAATGCTCTGATCTATTTATCGAAGCACCTAAGTATATCTTGGTTAGTGGGATACTCAAGCGGGCCACGCAGGGCCGCTACGCCAAAATTTGGGAGAACTCATGGCCCATGTATTTTTCCTGATGTTAAATTATGGGGAGAAGGAGCATGAAATCATCCCAAAGGCAGTGGATCAGTTTCTTAATTTGTTTCTTGAGGACATCTAATGATTATCACCAATGAGAAATGTTATTTTTACTATTGATTTGTTATGAGGAGCAGAGCCAATCTCCATTCTAATGATTATCACCAATCAGACAATTCTGTATTATTCACGTATATTATATTCGGTCGTGTATATGAAATAACATTGACATATAATATAATTAATGTATTAATTTTTATGATATTTTATGTTTTATTTAATTTTATCCTTTCATGGGGATTATAATTCATAGTTTCAAATGTGGAAGGAGTTCTATTTAAAATCTCATCGTTTATTTGGATATTTTATAAATAAGTTTCCAATGTTGAAATATTAAAATAGAACTATCAATAATTATCATGAAATTTATTTTACAATTGGTATTCATGATATTTTAAATTAATAGGACAATTTTTTCAATCTATGGTGAATAAAATCACTTAAAAATGATTTAATGAAAAATTGACTTTATTTCTCTTTTCAGACGAAAACCCTTTCTCTTCCAAAACAATGATATAAAAAATTTAATAAAAAATATATCAAAAAGACCTCAAATTAATTAATATTGAAATTTATAACCATGTATAAATTTTTAAAACGTGTTTATAAATGAATATTCATTTTTTCAATTAATTCACATTTACATTTACCAAAAATGTGAAAGAAATAATTATTTTAATGTGTACAACATGAACATATTTTTCCACCATGAATACCATAATTTGGATTGAAGCACCATTTAGAATTTTATTAATTTTATTTTCAATGAAAAATAATCTATGATTTTTTTAATTGTTTTTTTCAAAATTTAATAAATATTTCCTACAAGAAATGTTTTAATAAATTTTAATGAATCCTTTATATTTTTAAAGTGTACATTTCAATGATTATTATTTATAATATAACTATATAATTTTTACCTCTTAAAAAATTTACTTCCAAATATTAATATTAATTTCCTAAAAAATTTTACAATGGATGTTTCATGATATTCTCTTTAATTAATATAAACAACCTTTTTTGTTACTTATGATTATTTAGGGATATTATTTTATCAATACCATCCTAATTATTCATATGATTGGATTATGGCTGATACAATTATATTTTTCTGGAACCCATTTATCTTTAATAGGTTAATCTTATTTAAAAGAGATTTAAATTAACCACATTTCAATACCATAGATTAACCATGTTATTAATGGAAAAATTATAGATTCTATGAAATGTATGATTAAATTACATGTCTTTTTTCCATAATTATTATTATGTTCATTAGACATTGCATACCTGAGGGTTATCCCCCGATAGTAATAGGTGATCGCAATAAATATTATATTATGGTTACACCTAGAGAGAACTCCAAATTATTGGGTAATGATTATATTATGTATGTAATTATATTGGAATTCAAAGGTATGTTCTTTTATTTTTAAGGGATTATTAATGGGATTCATATGTTTTATTTGATTATTATATTATATGATACATATACATTTTATATATTATGATCATGGTTGTAAAATGACTCCATTGAACTAGATTGATATCATATGTCTCATGATTACATAATATTGTAATTCTTTCCATTATGACAAAATATGAATTAAGAATAGATTATTTATGTGGAAAAAATTATCATTTAAAGATAATGTTATTGTTTATATAAGAGTTTTTATTATTTATATAAAACTCTAAACCTAAAAGGTCCATTATATTTCAAGTGTTCCATTAAGTCATTTTGATATGGTTCGTTTTGGATGGGAAAAATTGGGTCACACTATTAGTATCGACGAATTGAATTTAGTGTTTTTCATTTCACCGCATATTCTATGAATGTGGTTTCATTATAGTTATAGTTTGTATCATATGTCAGTTTAGAAAAATTTGGTTAATATGATGTTTTAATTTTTTATTATATTAAGAGTTATGGATACCTTAATATGCTTATATTTTTAATGAGGACCATATGCCCAATTTCATTGACACCCCATTGAGGTTTTAAGTTGTGCGATCTTAATGAGGTTAATGAAATTTTAGGTGAAATATTATTAGGTTCAGATATATGTAATCATTTCCTTCAACCAGAAGTATGATTTTATTTTTATTCGTAGAAATGTTTCGTGGAATTTATAAACTTTTTTTATAGGATCATTGATATTGAGGTAATTATGGGAAGACATTTTTTATCATATATGTAATAATGGGTTGAAGTGTGAATTTTTGACTTCATGACTAATTCTCTTTCAAAATGTGATCACCATATTTTTTTCATATAATAAGACAATTTTGAGATATCCATTTAGGATTAAACAATTTTAATGTTGATATTGTTGATGTTATTTGGGATATAAGGTTATTCATTCATGGACTTATTTAGTTTGAAAAAATTTTATTACCATTGAACATTTATTATTAATATAACATATGACATTTTATAAATTTCGATAATTATATTACCATGTGAAAAAATTATTCAGTTTTGTTAATTTTTAAAGAAAACATGAATGTCTAGATGGTAAAGTATTTCCTCAACATTAGAAATGGGATACGAGAAAATATTTTTTGTAATTACATTCATATAAAATGAATGAAATGATCTATTAAATCATTAAAGATTTAGCTTTTTGAGGCCCTTAGCATTCAATTATACATTAACATATTTATGATCAATGACCTCAATTACTCTCTATAATAATTTATTATTTTTGACCTTGTCTAAATAATAACATCCCACCTATGATCCACTTTTTAGAAAACCTTCTATGTGTTATTATTTATTACAATCATATATCCTTTTTAATTTGAATTATTATATAATTATCTAATTGTAAATACCATATTTATCTGATAGGTATGTAATACGCCAATATTTTTAAAAAATTATTACGTCTAATAGCATAATGGTCCCAAAACACATAAAATAGATGATAATATAACTCCATATGATATTATGATATATTTATTTGTAAAAAAATTAATCGTTATAATATATTTCATTAAACACAATTCATAGATATAAATTTTTGATAGAGTATTCAAAACACAAAACTATTCATAATAAACCAATGACATGTATAACTGTTTGATCATAGCCATTAATTTGGTGGGTATTAATAGATTAATATACACTTTCATATATATATATATATTAATAAATATAAATTTTTGTAAAAAATATATATAATTATCAAAAAATATTTAATAATTTAAATTTATTCTTCAAAATAATGTTTTCAGAAAAAATTATTAGTATGGCACTTCATAGGGATATATCAAAATTATTTATTAAAAAAATTTAGAAAATCTATATGATAAAATGTAACTATATTTAAAATTTTAATATCTAAATTTACATATGGAAAAATTGTTTCATTCTTTAGAAACTATTTATTTTTGGTCAACATTAAAACATACCTCTTTTTTGAAATATTTATTCTTGTCAATAAAATATAAAATTTAATATATAAATTATTATTTCAATTTGATTTAATGTAACATAATTATTATTTAGATACATTAAAGTAACATAATTAAATTTTACTCATTATTATAATCTATTTTATTCTATGTTTGTCTTTGGGATTCAAAACATAATTTTTATGAAAACTTTTTTAAACCATAAAATGTTTCTCAATTTTTATTAACTAAACTATCCCAAAAAATAAAATTATTTAAATATTATTTGGAGATTTTTTTTTAATAAATATTAATTTACATTCATAATAATATTAATATTTTACATATACTTAATAAAAAATCATTGTTTCTATTAAAAAATATTCATATAAAAAACCTACATTCTTCTCAGGTATGTGGGTATTGTTTTAAATTTAATTTCATTTTATATTAAAAACAATTATTTTAGAAAATTTAAATAATTTTCTAAATAATAATTTCATAATTAAATTAAGGATAATATTTTATAATGATTATAATAAAATATTTTTTTTGAATAATAAAAAATATATAATTTTAATTGAATGCAGCATTTTCATTTAGATAATTTTTAAAGATGAATTATATATTAAAAACATGTTAATTTAATTTTAATTTAACAATATATATTTTAATCTAATTCAGGTAATTTTAATTAATATCATCTTGAGATTATATATAATAAACCTTGTAAAAAATCATTTTCACATTGAACCCCCCTTATTGTCACATCTACGAGATTAATTCTTAAATAACGTTTCACACATATGTGTATTTCATTCATAGTAATGTATTGAATATTTTTAATAGTTATCACTTAAATTAAAATATATATTAATCTTAATTTTTATCAATGTAAAATAGTGAAAACTAAATAATTAATTACTATCGCTATGGTAAATTTTGATTTACCTAGGGGTTAAACTAGAAAAGAAATAGTTAAAATGAAAATAAATTAGAAAAACATTCTACAGGATATTTATAAATTATAAATTCTATGATATGGAGTGATATTGTTTTACCTTTTTGACATAAAGAATATTTTGAGAAAATTCATTCATTAAGAAAATTATAACTATTCCACTAATTAATGACATAAAAATCCACCCCTTTCCTCCTATCCTCACATTGTAAAAACCTATTATTTTGGAAAATCCATGAAAACATAAGTTATATACATATATAATATATTTAGATAATAAAATATTTTTCATAAATCCAATTAAAGAATGCATCTGGTGAAAAATAATAAGTTACCTGAAGAAGAGGCAACGTTCTACAAATATAATTATTAGTTTATTTCTTCTTCCAAAACAACAAATTAATCATAATTCCTGATTAGATGAAAATAAAAGCATAAAAAATACATATATTTTATTATTTTATATATTATACAATATATCTTTCTCTAATTCTATCAAATGGGTTATGAAATCTTCATTTCTGAGTATGATGGACTACCACCTTACTGACCTATGTTAGCCATTTTTCCATTACCAACACTTATAGTTGTTTATGAAGTTGATTTTGATATATATATATATATATAAATATAATATAATTATACATATGGAGTCATTATTTCATATATATCCTTTTCATTTCCCTATAATTAGTAGATATGACTATATTTCTCGTGTGTACAGCAGACAACCGCCCCATAAAGCGATGTTATTCATCTTCATTAACACCATATATAAAATATAATAAGGAATAAAGGTAGTAAATATATTTTATATACATGAAATAATTATGAAAATCCAAAAATAGTTATCATTTTGAAAAGATAATATATCATTTTATTCTTACCATTCCACTCAATAAAATATGATAACTACATTCATATATGTGTTGGCTACTGCCTTCACGAAGTGATGCAGCTCTATCTTTTCATCACAAAACTGCATTTATGACATATACATTTGAATATTAAATGTATAATAAATTTATTTATGATATTATTATCATTAGGTATAAATAAAATATTACGTCAGAAATTTCCATAAAGACTATTGAAAAAAAAACATTACTCATGCATACATACAACCCACTGTATGCATGATCGTAATATACAACACTTTTTAAACTGTATTTTTTAATTGGTATTAAAAGAATATTTTATATATAAATACAATAATTATGTAATTTTTTTAATATGATATATTTATATTATATTCCCATGTTCTAGAAAATTCATTAAAACTATGAATGAGAAAATAGATCAATTAATGACTTAAATAATGATAATAATGAGAGATTACTAATGACAGTGTAATAAGATGATATAAAAGGATAATATATAAAATTATATATATTAAAATTCTTATTTAATAATTTACTATATTTTTTATGATTACTATAGATAAGGATAATGCATGTTCAACTGAAAGTAATGGTGAGGTTAGGGATTTCAAAAATAAATTTCCAATAACTGAGTTAAAAATAATTTTCAATAATTATGTAATACAACAATTTAGTGGTGGAATGAAAATTTAATATTTAATATTTTATTTACAATTTTCTTATTTATTTAAATTACACACAAATAAACAATTAATTTATTAATGCCCGTGTAAATGATATGATCATTGTAATGATTTTCTATCTTAATATAATTTGTTTGAGAATTATTTCATTTTTGTACCTATACTACAGAAAGAGGTGTATAAATATTACCATTTATAGTTAATATCTAGTATTTTTAAACTATAATAATATTTATGTGAAATTTATTTTTATCTTTTCTTGGGTCCTTGATTAAAACATAGTGAAGTTATAAGAGTTTTATTTAAAATTTTATTGTTTATCCAGATTCCTTATGATTAACATTCCAATTTTCTAATATTGTAATCTAAATATTAATAAATCCCATTAATTTAATTATCACATATTTATTCAGTATTTTTTCAAGAAATATTTACATTTTTACTATTTTTTCATAATATAATTGTGAAACTATTTTATTAAATTTTGTATTAATTTTATTTTCATTGATCAAAAAAAATTTCTTCAAAACCAAATTCTTTAAAAATGTTTTCGAAACTATTTTAAGAATTCATCATATTATTTATTAAATTATTTTTTTATGTATTTTGGACAATTCATAAAATTTATTAAAAGGAATCATTATGTATTTTTCAAAACAATTCCTATTTGGAATTTACTAAATATATGATAGTGATATTTATTTTTACAAGTACAACATTAAAGGAATTTTAAAATGTTATGACATTATTTTTTGAGAATTAAATTATATATTATTATGGATATTTTAAATGTAAATGTTATATATTTTATTAAGTTGTTTGTTTTTTTCAAAATGGAAAAGATATTTAGATCAAAAAATTCTCAAATGTTTTTTAAATATCTCCTTAAATAATTACATGTTAGTTTTCAATGAAAATTATTTTTAAACCCTATTCTATATTTTATGTTTTTATCAATTGGAATTAGAAAATAAAAGGTTTATTTTCCTGAATTTTTATTTAATTTTACTTTAATGAAATTTAAATTTTAAAATGTTCAAAATAGTTGTTGTTACGTGTGCATCAATTGTGATATTTTGAATTGATACCATACTCATTCATTATTTTGATGGATTGAGTCTGTTTCAAAGATATTGTTATGGAACCGATTTCATTTACAAGGTATAATAATGTCTAAAATATATTGTCAGGAAAACCACTTCTTTTCCAATCGATATTTTTAGATCCTAAGTTTCACTACAAGTTATGTTCTACCTGTGTTTCAGTTTAATACCTTTATATTCGCTAATTAATTTCCCACCCAAGTCCTTGTGGAGGCACGAGGGTTGTTTTGAGGGTTCGAGACCTGGAAAAGGAGAAAAGGGGGTTCTTTGGGTAGGTTTCATGGTCTGCGTACTATTATTGTTAACTATGCACACAAATCAAGGAAACAATGATGTAGGTGCGATTTTGGAGAGTTGAATCCAAACTATTTGAGCATGGTTTGGAAACCAATTTGGTTAAACCATGTGGGCCAAAATATTTTTAAAAATTAAAAAATTTCCACTCTTGTGTTTTCATGTTCACTCGGTATTTTCCCCCACATCTTCCCCTACAAGCCATGGAATGATCCAAATGGACCAACAACTTCTACAAACTGATCTCCTTCAATTTATGACCATTTGGAGTACTGTTGGATCTGAATCAACATTCTGGGTGAGTTTAATCTTCTCCTCCTCTCTCATTTTCTGTTTAGGTCTTGTATTTTGGGTGATTTCCATCTGTTTCTCTCATACATATCTTTATCAGTGAGATCTAGGTTGAGTTATGAAAGGAGTGTTGGATCAGTATCTAATACATAGGTTAAGAGGGTGTTAATTAATTGATTTGAGGTAGGTGGTCTACATGTTATATCCCTTGGTTTTTTAGGATTTTTTCTTGTAGAGATTTTATTATTGCTCTATTTTGATGAGTTATTTGAGCCTTTGAAATGATTTTATGTAGTGGGTGTCTAAATGTTTAATTATAACCCTCTTGATCCCTAGGGGATGCATGGAGGATGACTGAACCGAATTTGTTCCACCGTGTGGTGGGCCAATTTTTTCCAGAGTAATAGTTTTCTAAGTAAGTTAGGTCATTGTGAAAGAACATAGAAACCATGATTAATATGTTTTTATCCTTTAAGGATGTGAAAATGATGGTTTTTAGTAATACACATAGGTCGGGCAATGGATACAGAAGTTTTTTGGTTGGAAATATAAAAGGGTTAAATGGACTATTTGAAAAATGATAGGGGATTAGCTTTAAACAAGAATATGTTTAGTGAGATAGTCATGGGAATTGTGAAATGGGGGAAAACGGTTAATAAATATAAATGATGAATGTGTTAATGATTTGAGGAAATAATGCTAATATCTCATTTATTGATATTTTTGTGATGTTGAAAATGATGATGGATATTTTTTATTGTGGTTAATGTAAAATAATCTTGTCCACATGGATTGGTTGAGTGGGTTGTCGACATGAGGTACTGTGCCCATGGGATGATTTGGACTGAGGTTATAGCTCCTCCGATAAATACACGGGTTAAGGAAAAGGATGATGTTTGATTCCTCTAATGGTTACATTCCACCTGGACAGAGGCATTGAGGAGATGATTATGATTTTGTTATAATGTGATTCTTAGTGAGATATGACTTAATTTATTTCCCATATGCTTATTCAACATGCCTAATCCACTGAACACATAAAGAAGGTAGATTAAGTCCTGAAATTCTTATGTAGTGAAACCAAACTCAATGGTGGTATAGTTAAAATGAACATAGTATAGAATGGATCATAGTTATCTTTATCTATACTTGTATGTATTTATCACTTTCATACACTATCTACCTTTTTGAATATTTTTTAGACATCGTTGGTTGTGGCCTATTGAGTTATACCTACCACCTACTCGAATAGCCATTGGGTACCTGAGAAGAATTCATGCATGTAGGTTAGGTCAAGGGAAATGGAAGTATGCTAGGGGGTCTAGTCGAACATGGGACTTGTTCAGTGAGGTTCTATACATGGATTCTCGACCATTTTGGGGATTCTACTTTTTCTTTCTTTTTGGATTTGTTCACATGACACTGTATCATGGAATGACATATTTATTGTTGTTTATGATTTTACTCAGTTTTGTGGACTTGGTTATTTATCCATGATATGTATTTTTCACTTTTGGTTCATTATTTAAATTATTATTTGATGAGTCTTACTTTGGTATTGAGGTTATAGTCTCCCCATGTGACATATTAGACCCACGCTGCTAGTCGGAATCCTATAGCATATGGGGAGGAACGCTTGAGGTCATTTAGGGACATGGCTCAGGCCACTAGATTAGTGACTCCCATGTTGGTGAGGTTACACAGTGGTATCATATGAGTTCTTTTATATCACATACTATTTGTGGATGGTAGGAAGGAGGTGAAGAATGTGTCGGGCCTCATTAATGAGCTCACTCATGGGAGTAGCTAACCCATGTATGGGAGAAACCCCAAGCCCCCATATGAGATAATTGTTGTTATTGATTTTTTTTGTTATATTATATGTTATTTCAGCGTCTGGTGATAATCATGTTGTGTGATTTTATGGTTTTGCAGTATTTTTCTCATGGATGGATGGGTATGAGGTTATGTGTTAATGAATCATTATAGGTACCTTTCTATTAAAGTGATATGCATCATGGTATGTGCATGCATGATATGGTTGTGTGGTACAAAATGGTTATGATACTTATGTTTAATTAAAAGTAATAAAAATTTTCCCTAATAAGATGTTGTTAATGGGTATAAAGTGACTTGAAAATGAAAAACTGTAATTAGAAAATGGATCTTGATAAAGAGGTAAAATTGGTTTAATAATTTGTATGTCAAAATTAGGATATATAATTGGATTTTAATTGAGTAAAATATAATGATTTTGACCATATAAATTAGGTACCCATGTTAGCTGTGGCCTTAGAAGAGTTGTCCAACGATTGATATCCAATTGGGATTGACATCATTTCGGTAGTGCTTGGTAACTGGTTTGGTGGTGAGTAATGATACTACCTATATGTTTCTTCTTTTGTAAAATCAAAACTGATATGTTTGATAGTTCATTCGTGGCATAGTTGAAATATGACAACTTGAAGATCATCTTTGGTTGGGAGACATGAGGATGTTGCAGAGAACGCTCCTAGAGTAGTGTGTGAAGAGAACACGGTGATCCCCAGAGATTGGGAGGAGTGGTTATGTGAGAAAATTTTTCATTTTAAGCAAATTATAGTGCTAGACCCATGGTGGTGGCACTGAGTATGTCTGATCAGACCAGAGAACATTAGCTGCAGCACCCTCGGATCGTTACTAGAGAGGGTTGGAAATAAGAAGTAGAGTTCTTGATAGAGACCACCAAAACTTTTATGAACCATCTAGAGACTCCTCTCATGATGCTAGTCAGGTTACCAGCCTATATGCTATGGGGTTTGGAAATGCGTTGTTGGTACATCCTGGTTCAGATAGAGTGGGATGAAGGAATGATGTGGAAGGTTTTTCAAGAGATTTTACTTCATCACTTCTACCCAGAAACCCTGAGGTGTGACATGGATTTTGATTTTTGGATTTTAACATAGGGGAATGTTTCAGTGTTATATTATTCTAGTAATTTCAACTATTTGAGTCGCATCGTTCAGACATTGATGGTAGATGAAGCAGCCGTGGCGAAACGCTTCTAGGACCGACTAAGACACGATATTAGATCTCATGTTAAACTATATTGTCTAAAAAGTATTGTTGATGTGGTGGATCAAACTCTAATAATATTGGGGAACCTGATGGGGGAATCAAGTACTGATCGTGTGGAACTAGCTAGGGGATCATGTGGTGCATCTTTTGATAGTAGGTACAACACTCTGAACCTTTCAGTAGGCTGGAAGTGCACAGTGTAGTCAGAAGAGGGGTACAACATCTCAAGGTAGAAATAAAGGTCTTCTTTTTTCAGTGTGGATGGTTGCGGCACAATAATGACTAGTCAATCTACCAAACAATTGAGGGAAGAGCATTAAATAGGTTAGTCCTTGGGTAGAGGTTCTGCTAGAACCTGCGACAGTTAGGGAATGAAGGTGGATAGATGCAGATTCAGAGTGTGGGTAGCTGGTTGGTTATCCTATACCAGGCTAGTAGTTGGAGCTCCAGGGTCCGTACATGTAGGGCCAGTGGATGTGAAACTCTTGGGTGAGATCACCATTACCGACAGAGTAGAAAAGGCTATGGTAATCCGGCTAGATACCAGTCAAAATGGGAAGGTCATATCCATGCATTTTAGGATACACCTAAAAGTGGTGAGGCATGATCGTCTACTATGTGAGGTACAATTCCTATAGCCTCCATCTTGTCAAATACTTTAGGTGATATAGGTTTTATGGTTTCCTTTATTTATTCTTAGTATTTAGTTTTGTTCGGTATGACCATGGGGAAGGATGGTGGGATAATGTCACTTGATACTCTGTTGGGAGTACATGTTGAGAACATCATGCAATGTAAGGGTTGT
Organism: Viscum album; assembly: GCA_963277665.1. Classification (NCBI taxonomy): domain Eukaryota; kingdom Viridiplantae; phylum Streptophyta; class Magnoliopsida; order Santalales; family Viscaceae; genus Viscum; species Viscum album. Next base: position 1,838,912,926 of record OY728132.1, on the reverse strand, counting down.
CATCTAGAGATTGTGGGTTATTTTTACTTGTGAGATATGTTTATTATGGACATGTCATGTTTTTGAAATGATCATGGCTAGGGATTAGTTAGTGTGGTATTAAGCCCACATCGACTATTATTGACGTCGAGTAATGCTCTGATCTATTTATCGAAGCACCTAAGTATATCTTGGTTAGTGGGATACTCAAGCGGGCCACGCAGGGCCGCTACGCCAAAATTTGGGAGAACTCATGGCCCATGTATTTTTCCTGATGTTAAATTATGGGGAGAAGGAGCATGCAATCATCCCAAAGGCAGTGGATCAGTTTCTTAATTTGTTTCTTGAGGACATCTAATGATTATCACCAATGAGAAATGTTATTTTTACTATTTATTTGTTATGAGGAGCAGATCCAATCTCCATTCTATTATATCATAAGTTGCCAAAAGAACTCCAAGAACTGAAGATTTATTTAAAGGAATTTGAAAACAAGGAGTTTATAAATCCTAGTACATTACACTAGGTATCCCATGTAACACCCCGAACCTAGTTACCCAGAGTCTGTACATTATTTTAATACATTTTCATGATTACTAGGAATCAATTCCTAAAGGACAGATCGGTTTAGCAGTCTTGGAAAATAGATTACATACATTAATGTTACATTAAACTCCATAACATACAAAACAACATAAATAATCCTTTATGAATGCCATTATTCCCTTGGCATAACCCTGCATATCAATCACAATCCACTTCATGGAATCCCGTGAAAAATAAAACATATAAAGGGGTGAGCTCATATGCTCATTAAGAACAACAGTAAAGCGGAAACATTTGTAAATAAGAATAAACATTTAAGGAAATGTATAACTAAAACAATATCCTTTTAAACATGATCTTCAGCATTATATTTCAGAAATAAAATGAAGTAATGACATTTAATTATTGACATGGATATTCTACTAGTTGAATAATCACATGGAATATCACTAACCACTTTTATAATGATGGAATGCATAATCCCAAACTATCATAACCACATAGTCATGGTCTTGTGCCAAGACTAAAAATAATATTTTGTCAAGGCCTTGTTCCAAGACAATAGTTTGTCTCATTAGACCTACCAATACATCGAGGAGCTATAGAGGGCTCCACCTTTCACTTACTAAGTCCAATGCATTCCTCATATGAAAATGTGTAAACATAACATAAGAATTTGTACTAAAAATCGCATACAAAATTTCAATACTTTACCCATAAACCATGATTGATATTAAAATAACACATCCACAGTCAAGCACATCACAAAACCTTCAATAAAATACAGATGATTTTTATCATAATAAATCAACTTAAAACAAGTTTAAAATCCATTAAATGATTTTGACATGGATGAAAATGATTTGTAAAACTTTTTGAGAGAAATATACATTTTTATGAAATAATTTAAAAGTCACAAAATTTAGAAAGGATGAAATTTAAATACATTTTTTAATCAATGTGTCCAATACCACATTGAACCTTTTTAAAGTAATTAACATTTTAAAACCTTAATGTCCATTTAAATAAATCCATAAAACCATTTTGAAAATATGGATATTAATGAGAATGGTTTAGAAGAATAAATCTTTAAAACATTTCAAATGAAATTTTAGTAAAAAGTACCTTAAATTAATCCCTTTGAAAACTCTTTTATGAAACATGGACAAGGATAATAAATATTTCCTAGTAGATACTTATGTAAAAACAACCTCGTATAATAAAGAGATTGTGAAATTAACCCTTACCAATTCGGTGTGTTACGAAACCTACACCCCATGAAAGAGGTATCATACAATGAATACGTATATACACATAAATTAAAGTGTATTACACCTATAATAAAATTATGTGCAGTACATACACCACACAAAAGGTAATACTAGCAATATGGTAAAAATCTCACGGGAATAAGGAGTGAGATAAAAACCCCTTACCTTGCACTTTCCTTTATTAAAGGGTATGTTTAACCTCCTGTATGATGATCATAGTATGTTATTAAATTATACCATTAAAATATTAATATTTATGATATCATACATTATTCATTTATGAATTTATACTACCCATTTATTCTTAATTTCAATGTTAAAATGATATTTCGGATAATAATCGCTTTCTTTTTCTTACGTGTTTTAACATGTTACTCTTGATTGTATCACATAGATAATGATTTAAATACTTTCAGAATATAAACCATTTTTTATATATCATATATATTTAGAATATAATTATGTATAATAGATATATATATTAAATGGAAAACATCTTTTTATGGAGACTGTAGTTCGTACGTATGTATAAATGTTGCTTCTGTTTTCATAACGTATTGAACGAATCTAAATGAATAAAATATAGGTAAGTACACACACACACACATATATATATATCCAGTAGAATTATTTTTTCATATATTACAAACATATTAGTAATATATATTTTTATAATCGTCGATGAATGGTGAATGTGGAAATAAATATCATTGCATCGTGGAGACTGTAATCCGTACGTACGCACATACGACAATATCATTTCCATAAATGTGTGGAATTGGATGGTATATTAATTATATAGAAACATTATCATGTTATTTTAATTATTTAAATACATATTACTCATCATTATATCCATCCAAATAATATAGTGTTGAATAAAAAATTACCCATTGCGTGGAGACGGTAAGCCGTATGTACACACGTATGGTGGCATTGTCATTCATAAGATATACAAAATAAGAAATATAGTTGTAAAATATTTAAAATAACATCATATTATATATAAGATACAGAAGTTATTATTTTATAATGGAAATAAAAAATAATGTAGAAGTAGAAGGAGAAAGGAACTTGAAAGAGGGTGGTGAAAAAATTACCTCATCTTTGGGTTCTTCATTCTGATTTGATCCAAAGGGATCCATAGGATTGATTTCTGATCAAACTATGGCCTCTATATTGAAGTGAGGGAAATTGAGAGAATATTTGGGTAGGTGTTGGCCGAGCCAAAAGGCTATAATGGTATGAATTAAAGAGAAGGGGGAGTGACCTTTCATAAGAGGGGTGAGGGGCACCATTGGAAAAGCTAGAAATGTTATTTTATAATAAATTAATATTCGGTTTCTAATGTCTTAAAAGTGGATTTTTTAAAGGTTAAGGTGGGGATGGATCGAAATATTTTTAAATAATAGATTTTATACAGGTTTGGGTTATTGTATTAACCTTATCATTTATATTTATATCTTAGATAAATAGTTTTACATTTACCATGTCTATTTTTATTTTTATATTATATGGTTAATAAAATTACTATATACTTCCAAGAGAACCCCATGTGGTTAATTAATGACATATAATATATTATTTATTCCATTTGGCCGAACCTTACATTTTTAAGAATATTATATCAACCAATAATGTTGTATTTGTTTAAAATATAAATTTATGTCAATTTTGACATTATTTGGTATTTTGTTTTTGGGAAAGTCATCACAAATTTATTTCTTCGAACAAGATACATTGAATCATCCATAACATGTCATGTTCACCTATAAAATTATTGGATTTCATAAAGGATTTGAAATTATATTTATTTTAATATTTATAATACAATGTATTTTATTCTTTCATTAATAAGGTAATTACAACATCATCATTGGGTCATTAATAAATTTAAATATTATATCTATAAAAATGATAAATAAAATACCATTATGTTTGAAATCCTGTTATATTTCTAATGAATATTTTTAATCGAATTTATCTTATGTATAACCCTATATTAAAAATGTTTTAGTTATTAAAATTGATTTTAACTCTTTTAACTCTTCATCGAATTAAATGATAATAAATGTCCTAATCTAATCCAAGTGAACCAAAGAGGTTCATATTTTATTTCTAAGGTTGTTATGGGTCTAATTATACTTATCGAATTGAATTAATACATGTTTTAGGGTAATACTAATAATAGTATTTTACCCTTAATTACCCCATTTACTTTTAACCGTGGTAAATATTAGTAAAAAGGTACTATTCAAAAAATAATAATTTTTATCTTATTGAACCAAATTTTACTCCTTGATATTTACCATTTCTCTTGGATTTTTCAAATTCCACTAACAAAAGCGGTAAAATTATGTTTTATATAAATTTATGAATTCTCCTAGGAGAAGGGTAAAAGAATGTGAAATGTTCAATAAAATTTTTATATATTTAAAATTATGATAAACTGACCCCAATGAATTAAATTTAACTTATATAGGTATTATGTATCTATTTTTACATAAAATAAATTAAAATAATTATTTAAATTAAAATTCGGTTTTAAACTATAACTCAGTGTTTTTCACTGTTCATCAAAAATTGAAAGAGTTCAAGAAAAATACCAAAATTTCACTGTAGGATAATTTAGATATTATGAATCCAAAAATGAAGTCCATTTTAAAGTATAAAATTTATATAAAGTGGCTATTACAATTGATAAAGGCCAGTTTGATTGGTTGTGGTGTGTATGAACTCGAAGTTGCATACAAAACACACTACTGTATTATTCAAAGAGAAGCGTACTGTGGAATCTTGGGGTGTTACATTCTCCCCTCATTTAATAAATTGTGTCATTTCAATTTGAAATTATTTTTCAAAAATAAAAGCATGAAAATAGAAAATACCATTGGGAAAAACCTCATCCGAAATTAAGTTAATAAAATTTAGTCTTAATAAGAGGAAAAGGGAAATGGAAGGGTCACCACCAAATTATGATATTGATTAAGAAAACATTGGAGGAAATTAGAGACATATAATTGGACGAAAAATGTAAATATTTATAGGCAGTGATTGAGGTTATCATTCACAATCATATGTAAAATTGAGGGCCTTAAATTCATAAATCTATGATGATTTAAAATACCATTGGTTTCACAAAACATATGGTATTAGGATAACACATTTTTGGTTTTAAGTTCCCGTCACTAAAGTATAAGAATTAATTTTTTCATAGAAAAAGAGATGAATAAATATCTAATTGACAAGTAGAGTCCCATCCTTTAACTAATTTCTACCACAAACTCTTCTTTCACTTTAAAAGATAATATAAATTGAAAACATATTCTATTTATCCAATTATTTTTGGGTTAAAAAATGAATTTATAATTTATCAACAACGATTTTTTGAAAAAAGACTACATTATTCAATCCCGGACACCACATGGTCTAGTGGTAGGTGATACACCCTAATCACCCTTCGGTTGTGGGTTCAAGTCTCATGACCTTGCCGAACATGACGGGTGGCCACCCGTCCTCCGGGTTCTCCTTTTATGGCTATCCAAAAATAATCTCAAACTAGAATTATCCAAAATACTTATGTCCAAACTCACAGTCGAAAATTTATAAGGAAAGTAAACCCAATGAAGATCATTTTTGCTGCTTAATAACATGTGAAAACCTTCATCATGTATTCTTTTAAAACACTACAACATCCTGAATTACCATAAAACCTTATTGATTATATTCATGAGCCCTTATTCCTTATAGAGTACTAGATATACTCCTTCTATCCAAAAATGTTGTAAACTCCAACAATGATGGAATATAAAAATCATTAATCCGTTTCAAGGTTGTCAATAATATCCAATATAATTTATCCAAATCAACGATCACTTATTTAGAAATCACGACCTCATTATTATGACCATATTAAGTATTAACATTCCTTCTTCCATGTATTTCCCAAAAAGTGTGTCTTAATATTATGTAACTTTTATTAGAACTATATAATCATAAATCCTCAATAAAATAGAACTGCCGTACAATCCTTATTCATCACCATAATTCAGATAACTAGTTTATTGTTTATATAACAGTAAAATTAAATAATAATATATTAACAACATCAGAACACTAGTCATTCCACGTCACATGAGGTTGTATCATATCTTGATTATTATCCAATAACATCATTTAAGGTATACTCTGATTACTGAGACATTGATTCACATAGCGTCCCAACGCCTTGCAGATGAAGCGTTGAACATTTGAAATTTTTTTACCCATGCAATCATGTACTTGGTGTCCTTTTTCTCCACACATATAACAAACTCCCATTCCCTTCAAGTGTTTACCAGAGTGATTCTTTCCAAAGATATCACATATAGAAAAACCCTTATTTTCCCTCTTTCCTATATCCTTCTTTCTCTATTACATCCTTTTCTTGTCTTGCTTCCCTTAAATGCCATAGGATATAGAGAATTATTTACATATCTTATAAACAAATGATACTATTTCATCATATATTGAAAATACATGGGAGACTATTTCCCGTCTAAATTTTGGCTTAATACGATGAAAGATATGATCCTTCTTACTCGTGGGATCATACGTATTGTTTGATTTCACATTACTTCTATTGGGCACCATTTCTATACAATGGCATACACTAGGTCAGTTTATGAATCGAAATTCATAAATCCAAACATGTAAAATACCTAATTTAAAATGAACAGTTTATGGATATAATCCATAATAAAAAAATAGTTTTCATTGAAGAGGTATATTATCAAAAACCCTTTATAGTGGTACGTAATGAAAACAAGAATTATCCTAAGTATATCACCCTAGAGTGTCGTAACCTAGAGTGCAGCTAGGCCTGTTGTCGTGCACCAATTTCCATTCAAGTATAGTTCAAAGCGGTGTTTTTGGGTTTTACCCGTAGGTACATCTGTGCCAGGGCCACCTCTACCTGCTCGTATCCAGACATGGATTTATTTTCGCGGAAAACTCACAAAATCTATACATTACCAAAATTCTAGGAATTGATTCTATACTAATCTTCAAAGTCTATATTAGGTCTATGTTCCCTAATAAGAGTTTATCAAAATCTAACTTCCAAGGTTATTTCTAAACATCCTCTGATACCATCTGTAACACCACAACCCCAGTTACCTAGAGTCGGTGCATTATTTTAATAAATTGGCATGATTACAAGGAATCAAGTCTTGGAGGACCGATGTGTTTAGAAGTCTTGGAAAATAGATTACATACATGAATGTTTCATTACACATAATAAAATACAAAACAACATAAATAATACTTTATGAATGCCATTATTATCTTGTATTAACCATGCATATCAATCACAATACACTTCTTGGAATCCTTGGAAAAGTAAAACATAGAAAGGGGTTAGCTCAAATTCTTAGTAAGGATAACAATATAGTCGAAACATTCATAAATAAGCATAAACATTTAAGGAAATGTATAACTCAAACAAAATACTTTTAAACATAAACATGAAAATAATATTGAAAAAATAAATTAAACTAATTCCATTTACTTATTCACACAGATATTCTACTAGTTGAATAATCACTTACAGTATCACTAACCACTTTCATAATGATATAATGCATAATGCCAGAATTTCATAACAACATAGTCAAGGTCTTGTTCCAAGACTACAAATATGATTTTTTCAAGGCCATGTACCAAGACACTAGTTTGTCTCATGAGACCTACTGATGCATCAAGGAGCAATAGTGGGCTCTACCTATCACTTACTAAGTTTAATGCATTCCTCATATGAAAAGGATTAAACATAACATAAACATTAGCATTAAAAATATCATATGAAATGTCAATACATAACCCATAAAGCATGAATGAAATAAAAATAACACATCCATTGTCAAACATATCAAAAAAACTTCAATACAATACAGAAGATTTGTATCATAATAAATCAACATCAAACAAGTTTAAAATCCATTAAAGGATTTTTACATAGATGAAAATGATTTCTAAAAAACATTGAGAGAAGTATCCCTTTTTCATGAGAACATTTAAAAGTCACAAAATTTAGAAAGGAAGACATTTAAATAAATTATTGAATCAAATTTTCCCATACCACTTTGAAACTTTTGAAAGTAATTAACATTTTAAAACGTTCATTTCCATTTAAATAAATCCTTAAAACCATTTTGAAAACAAGGATATTAATTTGAATGGTTTAGAATAATTAATCATTAATAAATTTAAAATGATTTTTTAGTAAAATGTACCTTAAAAATTCCCATTGAAAACTATTTTATGAAACATGGATATTGATAATAAATATGTCTTAGTAGAAACTTATGTAAAAACAACCTTGAATAATAAAGAGACTCTGAAATTAACCCTTACCAATTTGGTAACATACGAAACATACACCCCATGAAAGAGGTACCTTACAATGAATATGTAAATACATATAAATTAAATTGTATTACACAATGAATAAAATTATGGGAAGTTCATACACTACACAAAAGTTAATAGTGGCAATATGGTACGAATCTCACAGGAATAGGGAGTGAGATAAAAACCCCATACCTTGCACATTCCTTTATTAAATTATACCAGAACCATATTAATATTTCTGATATCATACATTATTCATTTATGACTTTATACTACCCATTTAAAAACAATTTCCATGTTAAATTAACATTTCGAGTAATAATTGCTTTCTTTATCGTATGTGTTATAACTTGTTACTTTTGATTGTATCAATTATATCATGATTTAAATACTTCCAGAATATAAAACAATATTTATATATCATATATATTTAGAATATAATTATGTATAATAGATATATATATGAAATGGAAAACACTATTTAATGAGATGGTAGTCCATACGTACGCATAATCACTGTTTCCATTTTCATAACGTATTTAACGGAACTAAATGAATAAAATATATTTAATTACATATATATATATATATCCAGTAGAATTATTATTTCATTTATTAAAAACATATTAGTAATATATATTTTTATAATCGTCGATGAATGGTGAATGTGGAAATGAATCTCATCGCGTCGTGGAGACGGCAATCCGTACGTAGGCATGAGCGGCAATATCATTTTCATAAAGGTGTGGAATTAGATTGTATATTAATTTTATAGAGTCCTTATCATGTTATTTTCACTATTTATATACATATTACTCATCATTATATTCATCCAAATAACATAGTGTTAAAAAACAAATTATACCACTACGTGGAGACAATAAGCCGTACCTACGCATTCATGGTGACATTATCAATAATAAGATGGATATAATAATGAATATAGTTGTGGAATATTTATAATAACATCAAAATATATATAATATACTGAATTGATTATTTTATAAAGGAAATAACAAATAAATAAAAAGTGGAAGAAGAATGGAACTTGAATGTCGGTGGTGAAAACATTTCCTCTTCATTGGGTTCTTCGTTTTTATTTGAAAAAAATGGCTCCATAGGATGGATTTATGATCAATATAAGGCCTATAAGTTAAATTGAGGGAATTATAGAGAGTATTTGGGCAGGTTTTGGCCAATCCAGAAGGCTTTGAAGGTATGAATTAGAGAGAAGGGTGAGTGCCCTTTTACGAGAAGGGTGAGGGGAACCTTTGAAAAAGCTAGAAATACTATTTTATAATAAATTAATTTTCTATTTATAATGGATACAAGGAGGATTATTTAAAGGTTAAGGTAGGTATGGGTATAAATACTTTCAACTAATATATTTTAGATGGGTTAGGGTCACTATATTAAACTTATCATTTATATTTTACTCTTAGTTAAATTGTTTGAAATTTACCACGTATCTTTGTGTTTTTATATTATATGGTTAATAAACATATATATACATCTAAGAAAATCCCAAGTGGTTAATTAATGTGATATATAATATTATATATTCCCTTTTTACAAGCCATACATTTTTAAGAATATTATATCAACCAATAAAAAAGTATTTGTTTTAATTACAAATTTATAACAATTTTTACACTATTTGGTATTTTGTTTTTGTGATCATCATCACAACTTGATTTTTTCGATAAATATACATTTAATCATCCCTAACATTTCATATTCACCTAAAAGATTCATTTATTTCGTAAAAAATTTTAAATTATATTTATTTTAATATTTATAATACCATTTATTTGATTTATTCATTAATAATGTAATTACTGCATCATGATTGTGTGATTAATAAATTTTTATTATTGAACCTCTAAAAATTATAAATCAAATACTGTTATGTAGGAAATATTTTTATATTTATAATGAGTATTTATAATCTAATTTATCTTCTGTATAACCCAATATTAAATTTTTTTAGTTATTAAACTTTGATTTTAACCCTTTTAACTCTTCTTTGAATTAAATAATAATAAATATCCAAATCTAATCCAAGTGGACCAAATAGGTTCATTTTATATTCATAAGGTTGTTTTTGGTATAATTATACTTATCTAATAGAATTAGGACATGTGTTAGGGTAACAATATTATCAATTTTACCCTTAATTACCCTATTTACTTTTATCCGTGGTAAATAAAATTAAAATGTTACAATTCACCAAAGAAAACATTTATCTTATTGAACCACATTTTACTCTTTTATATCAACCATGTAACATATATTTTTGAAATTCCCTTAACAGAAGTGGTAAAATTATGTTTTATCTGAATTTACAGATTCACGTAGGAGATGGGTAAAAGACGATGAAAAGTTCAATAAAATTTTAATATATCAAAAATTATTATAAACTGAATCGAATGAATTTATTTTAAATTATATAGGTATTATGTATCTATTTTGACCTAATTTAAATTTAAATAATTATTTAAATAAAAATTTGGTTTTTAACAATAACTCAGTGTTTTTCACTATTCATCAAAAATTGCATGTTTTCAGAAAAATACCAACATTTCACTCTAGGCTAATTTAGATATTACAAATCCAAAAATGAAGTCCAATTTAAAAGATAAATTTATATAATTTAAAAATGTGGCTATTTATATTGATAACAGCTAGTTTTATTGGTTGTGGTTTGTTAGAACTCAAAGATGCATACAACACACACTACTGTATTATTCAAAGAGAAGCGTATCGTGGAAGCTTGGGGTGTTACATCCCATGTGTTGTTCTCTAATAAGTCTAAAAGATAAATGAGGCTATATGTCGATTATAAAATATTAAACTATATTGATAGAGGGGAACTGATAACCTCTTCCTATAATCGATTATCATTTTGACCATCATAGAAGTGCCTCAGTGTTTCCATAGATCAATTTTAAACTGAGATACCATCAGTTAATGGTGAGACCTTATGAGATAACAAATATAGATACCCAAAGAAGTTATCTTTTGTTTGAATTTTTTGTAATAATGTTTGGTTTTACGTATTCACCAGTTATGTTCTTGGTCGTGATGAATTGGATAGTTCACTAATATCTGGATCTGGTGGTAGTTGTCTTTGTTGATGACATCTTGGTGTACTCTATAACTCATGATGATCTTTCCAAACATCTTGAATATTTATTTATTACACTAATAGATAATAGTATTTAATCAAAGAAATAAATATGATAGTTCTGTATTGGTTAGGTTATCCTTTTAGGACTAATCATATTAGAATCAAGTGTGTCGGTGGATCCAGAGAAAGTACAGGTTGTGGTGTCTTGCGAGCATCCAAAGAATGTTACTGATGTTCTTATATTTTATTGTTTGGATAGTTAATATTTTATTTTTATTAAATACTTCTCTCATTTGGATTCATGTCTCTTAGGTCAATCTAATAAGGGGGTTATGATTAATTTTTCAGAGGATTTTGAGAATGCTTTTCAGTAGTTGAAGAAGTAGTTGACAACCACAACGATTTTGATCTTACTCAAACTAGGTAAGAGGTAAAACATGTTCATATATCGTTCAGGTGTGAAAATTGGGGAAGTGTTGATGCAGGATGGCCAAGTTGATACCTATATGTTGAGACACATGAGACTACAAGAGATAAATTAGCCTACTCATGTCTTTGAACTAGATTTTGTGGTTCAAGCCTTGGTGTGTTGGATGCATTACTTGCTGGGAGAGTCCATTATGATGTTTACAAATCTAAAAAGACTCATGTACATATTCTTTCATTGGGTTCTAAATATTTGACAGCTATGGTGGGTTGAATACCTGCAATCCATTGATTTTGAGTTGGTTTGCATAGTAGGAAAAGGGAATAGTTTTATTGATTCTATGGGCTAGAAAGATAAAAATTATATGGTCCATAAATCATTATAAGAGTGGATATTGATGACCTTGATTTCTGAGATCCACCTAGAGGTACATGATGAGATAGTGAATATGACTTTTTCATCCACAGTAGTTGAATCTATGCTTTTGAGAAAGATTAAGGAAATCTAGTGGAAGGATCTCGATTTTTTATCTATGAATGAATGTATTAAATGTGGGGATTAAACATCTAGCTATATTTTTTGAACAACTAGTAGAGTTTATGTTCATGACCATGTTGTGGTACCGTTAGGTGTTTGTGAAGAGTTGAAGCGTGAGTTCCACACAAAGATGATAGTAGTGCATCTAAGTTTAACTAAGATTTACCATGACTTCAATAGTCCATTTTGGTGGACATGAATGAATCAATATGTTGGGGTATTTGTGGAAAGGTGATTTATATATCAATAGCTCAAGGATGAGCATCAGCGTCTTGGATGATTATTGCAGTCATTGCACATTTAAGAGTGGAAGTGGAATGGCCTGACGATGGACTATGTGGTTGGTCTTCCGAGGTCACCTTGAAAGAGTGATGATATTTGGGTGGGTTTTGATCAGTTGATGACGGTTTCTCATTTCATAATGATCTAGGATACAATTATAGTTGATTAGCTAGTAGAGTTATATATTCAGAGTTAGTGAGGTTTTATGGGGTAATGAGAACCATTGTTTCAGATCATGATTCACATTTCACTTTGCGCTTCGGGAAGGGGATAAAAATGGTGGTTGGAACCCATGTATTGTTGAGTACCGCATATCACCCACTGATAGAAGAGAAATCAAAACCAAATATTTGGGATTTATAGGACATGTTGAGAATTTTTTTTTGATTTAGGTGTCTCACGGGAGAAACACTTTCCCCTAGTTGTGTTTTCCAACAATAACACTTTTCAGGCTATAATTCAGATGGATCTTTTTTAGTAACTCTACAAGAGACCATCTAGATCTCTACTCTGTGGGATATTGGTGGGAGAGTATGAGTTTTTGGGACCGAGTCTTGTGAGGGAATCCTCCCAAAAGTCCATTAGATTAACAAATCTGGAAACATCACATACATGGAAGAACTATGATGCATTTCATCATCGTAGACCACTAGAGATTAGGGTTGGTGGTTTTGTGTTATCCTATATGTCAAAAAAGTTGGGTCACTTTAAAATTTGGATGCAGTGAATGGTAGAACCTGGGTTTGTGGGGAAAATAGATATTGTGGAGAGGATTGGGAAATGGGCTTACCAATTGGAAACCCCACGGTGGTATAGTATTAGGCATTATGTGTTTCATGTTTCACAGATTAGGAAATACCACCAAACCCATCCTATGTTCTATATGTTTATGATGATGAGATTTATGTTGATTCATCCTTCGAGGAGAATATGGTTTGTGTCGTGGAGTGCAGTGAGATACTATGATGATGCATGTTTGTGCCTTTGGTCCATATGTTTTGGCAGAATGGAAACGTTTAGGAGGATACATGGGAGCGATAATTGGATATACAAGCCTAGTAGACCAATCTATTTTAATTGGAACTTTGTGATTCTCGGAAGAGAGGCACGAGGATGCTCTTTTATAAGGTTTGAAGGTTATAAGATCTTATATTTATCCTTATTGTATGTTCTACTTATGTTTCATTTTATTTACATTATTTTGGTTAATTATTATGTTAACAAATCCTTAAAGATGGTAAGGGGTGTTATGAAGCTTCGAGACATGAAATGGAGAAAATGAGTTATTATGGGTATTTAGAATGTTTGGAACTTTGTTAGTACTAACCGTATAGACATCTTAGAAAAACCATGAAAGAGGTGGAATTTTGGAAAGTGGAATTAATATGGTTTGTGTACGATATAGAAAATTATGCGGGTAAACCATAAGACCCAGAAACACAAAAAAAATTACAAAATTTTTACACCAAGGTTTTTATGATCACCCACAATTTTTCTTGTCCAACTTCATTTCACCCTAGGAATGAATCAAAAGGGAAAAAACTACCAAGGATCGATCACCTTTTATTCTTCACCATTTTTAGTGTCGTTGGATGCAGATCAAAGATCCAGGTGAGTCTAATCTCCTCCTCCTCTCACTTTTCTGGTTAGGTATTGTATATTGGGTGATTTCCATCCAATGCTCACAAACCTCTCTTTTTAGGTGAGATCTAGGTTGAGTCTTAAAAAGGGTGTTAGTCTGGGATCTAATGCCTTGGTTTAGAAGTCATTCATCAAATGGATTCAAGGTAGGTTGTCTACATGTTATATCGCTTGGTCTTTCTATGGATTTATGCATGTAGGGTTCATTATTCATACTCTCTTTTGATGAGTTCATTGTGAATTTGACATGATTTTATGTAGTTGGGGTCTTAATGGTTAATTTAACCCCTCTTGATCGCCATGGGATGCAAGGAGAATGAATCAAACCAATTAGGTCCACCGTGGGGTGTTCTGATATTCCTAGGACATAGAGTTTGATATGTAAGTCTAGGTCTTTGTGCGAGAACATATATAACATGATGAATATGTTAATATTCATGAATGATGTGAAATTTGGGGTATTTAGTAATACACTTCGGTCGGGTAATGACCTATGATGTTTTTTGGTTCGCATGATAATAGGGTTAAATTGATTAATGGGGAAATACAAGGGGATTTGTTTTATACTTGAATATACTCAGTGAGATAGGTATGGGATATTGGAATTTGGGATAAATGATTAAGTAATATAAATGATGAATGTGTTAATGGATTGAGTCAATAATGTTAATTTTCCTATTTATTGGTATTTTTTGATGTTGTAAATGATGTTATTTGTGGCTGATTGGGATTAATGATAAATAAGCATGTGAACATGGTTTTCTTGAGTGGGGTTTCAACATGAGGTTTTACACCCACAGTTTGAGTTGGATCGTGGTTTTTGATCCTCCCTTAGATGCACGGGTTAGAGAAAGGGCCTGAGTTCAATTCCCCTAATGGTTTCGTTCCACCCAAAATTAGGTTTTGATGTGAGGATTATGATATTGTTATAACGTGATGGACAAGGATATAGGGCATGATTTATTTCCCTTGTTTTTTATAATATTTACCATGCCTGATCAATTGAAGACATAATGATGTTAGATTATTTCATGAAATGCCTAAGCAATGATCCATAAATCAATGGAAGAATAGTTAAAATAAATATAGTCTAGAATATCTCATTAAACTGTTTCGATGTACTTGTTAGTAGTTATCAAATGCATTCACTATCTACCATTTTTCATATTTCGTAGACACCGTGGTTGGCGGCATAATGATTTATACTCACACCCATCTCGGGCCATTGTTGGGTACTCAAGTAGATTTCATGTTTTTATCTCAGGACAAGGTCATGGGCCCTACGATAGGTTGTTGAGTCAGACATGGGACATGTTGGGTGAGGTTCAGGACCTGGAGTTCAAAAAATTTTGGGGACTCTAATTATTTCTTCTAGTTTTTGTTAACTTTACACTCTGGCATGGATAGATATATTAATTGTTGTTTATGAGTGTATCCATTCATTAGACAAGTTTTTTTATGCATATTATGGATTTTTCTCTTTTTTCCATTAATTATATTATTATCCGTTGTGTATTACTCTGATATAGAGGTTATTATCTCCCCACGTGACCTATTAGACCCTCACTACTAGTTGGTAACCTCTAGTTTACTAGGAGGCATTCTTGAGGTTATGTAGTGGCCAATCTCGGAGCACAATATTAGTGGATCCCAGGTCAGGGACGTTACAAATATATAAGTTATAAAATAAATAATTATTTATCCAATTATTTTTATGATTATATTCAATATCATTGTACTTTATTCATGTTTTGATTCTTGGATACTACTTATAATATGTCTTTGACTAGATAGTGAAGGGTGATCCTGTTATAACTTATATAATGTGTGGAACCATACCATAGTACAATGCATTAGGTAATGATTATTTTCATCATAAGATTATATTGTAATCATATTATATCCTTATTTCATTTTATGGGTTATATATGGGTTTGTATTTTTTTCTATAGATGATGTTATATAATTTTAATATGTTTTTTCTATGGCTTCCTTGGTTGTATAATGTTTCAATTGATCATGATTGATATTAAATGGATCATGATTATTTATTCTTATTAATTGATCATTTTCTAAATCCTTATTCCATGTTTCAGGATTAATGATTCATATATTAACGGGTTTTTACTCTTTTATGTTCCACTCAAGAACGTTGATTATGTTTCCATACACTTAAGCACTTTTTGTGATCATTAATTATATTAAAATGTAAATGCACCCTTTTATTCTTATTGATAATTATATCTCACCATTGTTATGTTTTCTTTTCGAAAAATTATCCCGAATGTTCTCAAATGTATTATTTTTAAAAGGGATTCATTTGGATGTTAATTATGGATTAATGTGAAATAAGAAATTATGGTCTAAGTGGGAGAAATAGACATTTACAAACATTTTTATATTTTATGTCTTCAATTATCTGAATTCCCTAACACACTAAACCTAAGTGGTCCTCTAGAATGTATGTGATAAAATATTTCAATTTTTTTTATATTGTTTGTTTTATATTGAGAAAATATGGTTACCTCTATTGTAAACGATGTTGGAAATATATATTTTTAGATTTCGGTGATGTTTCTAGGAATGTGGTTTCCAGGATATTATGTACACACTTTTTATTAGATTGTGAATTCTAATTACTGTTTATGGAAATTTATAATTGTTTACCATTATGATCATATGATCTCACCCTTTCTTAGGTTTCCCTTCCCATGATTATGAAGAATGATTTTATTTAGGGAATTTTTATAAAGAGTACTATATAATAATATTGTTGTTGGATATGGTGAAGATATTTTATGATATAATAATATTGTGTATCTAATATTCAAATACACTAAACAATTTTGGTCCCATAGTGTCTATTTTTGAAATGTATTGAATATTTATACATGAATTTGTAATATTTATGAATAAAAATAAGAGTTCATTATAATTTCATTCCTCATTCATTGATATATATTCGAAGTTCCCTTATTATTTATCGTAGTAAAGTACATTTTATCCATGATTTATATATTTTAATGTTAACATAATTATTTAATTGGAATGGTCAAAATAATAGAATCCGTGATGATATTGTTAATGGAAATTCAAAAATAATTATAGAAAACAATATATTGATCATTCATTATTATGATATCCTTATAGAACCATAATAACAGAAAAAGTAAAATAATAATGTCATATATAAAATTTATTAATTTTGTTACACTATTTAATTATAGGAATGATGACGATAGTACAATATCATTTATGTTGTTCATTAAACCGATAAAATAAATATCATATTATAATAAAAAATATGTATTAATATAGAGTACTATGACAATAATTTCATTTATTATGAATAATAATTAAAAAATAAAATATCATTATAGTGAATAATTAACGTTATAAAGAGAAGTCATATTAAGGTTACTGAAAATGAAAGTGATGAATGATGAAAATATTTTGATGAATTCTCTCCATCTGGAAATAAATTACTTAAAAATAAAGAATTTATGATTCATTATTGGAAGAAAATTATACGTAATATATAATAATGTTTTAGGATTGCAAATGTCAATAATTTCAACATATTTTCTAAGAATTGAGGTTTTTTCTAGGTTTATATGGGTGGTACATTTACATGTGAGTTTTTACTGTATGTTTAAAAATACACATGATTTATGGTGTGATTATATAATTTAATATTGGATAGTGGATAAACATTATAATATATCTAATATGGATCATTAAAAAAACATTAATTCTTGTTAGAGATAATTTTAAATATAATTTAATTCACTTCCACTTTTCAAAAAACTTTCACCCCATTTTAACATTACCAGAGTAACACATTTTCTTCAACAGTGGTTACATCTTTTTTTACAAAATATGACATTGACATTGATAAAAAATATTATTTTATTATAATAAAATATGATTAAATTTAAAATATTTTAATTGTTAAATAAGATAAAAATATATTTTTAAATAATTTGTATTATATATATAAAAATTTTTATTGAATGATGCATTTATAAAAAATTTTAATTTTCATTATTATTTCATTCAGAATAAAATTTTCTTTAATGAAAACATTAGTGTTCATGTTTTAATGAATTAAATTCGATTCAACGTTTAATGCTGTCGAAATTTTTCTGTTAATTTAATATAAAACCACACATGGAATGAGTTCATTGAAAAAAGCCATCATGTTAAAATTAATTATTTTTATCCATATACTCTTAATTTTTTATATATTACTGAAGTTAAATTTTTCAAGAAATTTATATTATAATATTTAACATAATTTTATAATAATAATAAAAATATTTAATAATAATAATAATAATAATAATTATTGCATAAAAATATATAATAAAACATTGTATTTAAATTTAAAAAAATTTAGGATATATTATTTAATAATTATAATATTTTTTATTGAATTTTAAAATTTATATAAAATTAAAATACATATAGTATACATGGATACCCTGTCACAATATATATAATGTTCATATTCTCAATGGATCTATATCAACTGACCATTTTTCAAAAAAAAAACCACAACATATCCAATACTCATATTCTATTCCAATACATTTCTTCCAATATATTGAGAAAATATTTCTTCATGTTCTCTAACATATCTCCCAACAATTTAACAATAATTATTATATTCAACGATAATTTAGTTGTTTCAATTAGTGTAACATTATTCTTGAGAAACTATGGAGATACTGATTTTATATTTGTAGTAGTTTTTATATACTATGAGTATTATTACTCATTTTGTTTTCTTAATGATATATCTTATTTTCTTTTTATATTTTATTAATTTATATTTTATTTTATATTATTTAATTCTTGAAAAAATGTATCATAGTTCATTTATTTTGTTTTTTCATTAGATAACATAAAATCAACACTACATTTATTTAAAATGGAATATATTAAGAATAATGGGGTATTACAATATTCCCAATTAATGGATTATAAACAATGAAATTAAATATTAATGAAAAAATGACATTACTTCTTCCTAATTGTATATTTTGGTTCCATTAATGAAGACTAAAATTATGATTTCACTAGATAACATAAATGAGGCGAGTGTTCTTGTGTTATATTACATTATATATATGACCCATGATATCTACCATTTTATCCTTTAATGAGAGATTGTGTTCTATTTTAACAATATCAAAATTCAAATGCATTTGATAGTTCCTGTATTTAATTCATTAAATGTTATTAATGAAATAACCCTTTAATTTAGAGATTATTTTTAGAATTGAAATATGATATACTAGCTTCCCCAAATGAGTGATGATTTAAAAAAGTTCAAATATATTTTGATCAACATTCAGTTATTCTCAATTATCATTATCCACTATAATAGTGATTTTTAAAGAAATATCTTAACTCAAAATTAAAATTATAAATTATTTTTTTATTATCACCATATAATTTCTTCTAAAATTGTGAATTTTTAATTTTCCATAAAAGAGTTTGTATATTTTAAGAAAATTGTTTAGAAATATTTACACCCAAAAAATTATTCCTCCCAACCGGATCCCAATATGTTTGAGTTAGACACCTGTTAGATTATTGACCATCATATTGTTCCATTTAAATGCATGAAGGGAACATTTTTTTGTATAAGAACATTACTCAGGGAAGGTTTGGATCCTAATATATGTTTAAATCCATTGAGAAATACCATTACATATCCACAAATTTATAAATAGATCTTTTAAAGTTTAAAATTAGTTTGATGATGATATGTAGTGATTAATATCGGACATGTAACAATCATGTTGGAAATATTAGTTATGAGCATTGATTATACCCTGATATCATAATCAGATACAATGAAATGCTGTACTACATAAAACATTACAACTTCATTTTTATATATATAGGATTTTTTATGAAAAAGGAAATATTTCTGAATAAAAATTAAATGGGTTTTCTTTTTAATGATATCATCTAAATATGAATATTATTATGGCCTATTAATTATTTAGAAGAACCATAATGATATATGTTTTCATGTTATCCCATATCTATATATTTTTGTGTAATGATTGGTTAAAACCATTTGGTTTTTTATCATTTACATTATAAAATAGCTCATATCATTATATAAAGACTAAAATACTACTGTTCTTGTTTTCCCACTATAATGGGTCCAAGACTATATTATGTTTCTATATAATTCAAGGATAGATAGATAATGGTGATTTATTCAAACTAATTAACTAATATTGTTTAATTAATGTTTTTATGATACAAAATATTTTTCATCAATCATATAATTCTATCATTTTCTAGGAAAAAATCTAGATTATTTATTACCATATTTTTTATGTTCCAATCATTCTTCTATTACTCCATGATCTTTATCCAATTTTATTATCACAAATTCATGTGGTAATGATATAATGTAAACCCATAACTTATGATTTGAAGGATAAAAATATCCAATGCATTAGTATTGGGCCTCATTCAATCCTTGTAATGGGTAAGGTAAAATTATAAATCTTTCATAAGGAATCTTACAAATTTTTTTCCTTCCTAGGGTGGTAATAAATTGGGAAAACATAATATGTAATTGATTCTGACCATTTCCATTGTATTTTTCAACACATTATATGTGAATATATAAATTAATAATATTTTACTGGTATATATTTCAATAATTTAATATAATGATTATTTATTTATATCCTTCATGATAATATATTTGTAATGATAACTAATTCCCTTGTAGAGGAAATTTAATTAAAAATTTTCAATTGACATTTGGTGATAGGTCACACTATTTCATTTTTCATGATAATACATATTATTCACTATTATCATGAATCAATATATATAAAAAATAATAAATAATTATAGGGTATTTTTATTATTAGTATAGCGACTATAATTTTCTTATGGTCTTTAAAATGTTATTCCCTTTCCTCTATCAAAATGAATAATACTCAATTTTGAGTTAACAAGGTTTGTGTATTTGGTAGTCGTGAGAATTTTTTGACAATGTGTCAATATGATACTACCAATCCAAGAAATATATGGATATTTATTATTCATCTTTTTATGAAAGAATAATTAATTACATCTATCTTTTAAGGATATATTGATATAACCTTACATATAATTACACGATGCAATGAGGAATCTTTTTTTCCATAATTCCCGATGGATAAATATTTAATACTATATCACATTTCTTAATTTTTTTGAATAATAAAAAATTGATATTCATTCATACATGATATCAAAATAATTGTTAATATTATATATATTATTTTAATAATATTATAATATAATATCTAATGACTATATGAATCCTATATTTGAAATTAGAAGGGAAATTTTTATGTCTAAATTGATTCACTATTAATTCCATGTGTTTATATCTTGTAAGAAATGATGCCGTATGTATATCAACCCATTTCACCCTTATAATAATCATATTAGGATAGATTTTCAATATGTTTTATTTAATTATATTATATAGTTTTATCAATTATATCATAAATATAGGCTAAATATTTTTTTTCTTAATCCTGATTTTTATAATTTCATGATAATCAATAAAATGGTTCATTGATCTATAATTATTCTTCAAACTAGTACTAGTAAACACCATGATAAGGAACATAATAATATAAAAACCTTTTGTATATACACTTGAAGTTCCATTTTTAGTTATTCCAATTAAATGGGAACCATTCAACTAAATCACATTGATATACTTATAGAAGTAACTATGAGTTCAACTGTGAACTCAATAACATGTTCATTGGGATGATAGGTTAATCTGGTATGAAATAATTCCATATATTCTCATAAAATAGAATAATCATCCCCATTAAGGTCCACCTTCATCCTTTGAACCCTTTATCCCACATTAGTTTTTATTGATTATCATAGTATGGAATTTATTTCTAAATGGATTATATAGTATTAACTTCATTGATATTTTATCACGGACTAATTTGGTATATGACATGATATATCCCTATGATTCGAATTGAAATGAGATAATCGATAGTGGGATAATCAATTTCTATAATCTAATAAAATTGTATAGGGGGAGTAAAAACATAGTTTAGAGGAATTATCTTCCCTTAATGATTAATCATAGATAATTTATATACCTCAGATTATATAATCTTTCTGAAATGTGTTTTCATTAAAAAATTAATCAACTATTGGTTATATCAAATAATAATCATAAATTTCATCCATGATATAATGGATTTAATAAATATTGTATCATATATGATTTTTTAGATTTTTATATTCGAAATTGAATGAACATATAGAGTTCATCATAAGAATATATATGTAAATGAAAACACAATATATGTGAATAATATATATTTGATGATATTTATTTGAAATAAATAATGAAGAATTTCTTACTGATCATATCAAATCCAATATTTTACTTCCCGATTATGTTTCATGATGATGGTCATGAGATCAATAGATGAAGGCTTCCTGTCATTGAATGTAGTGTAGAAGACATTGGAAATGAGTTCAAAACTAGTGAGTGCCCATAAATTGTTTTGGGTTCATGACTGTACATCAATAATGATTCATTGACAGTGAAAATAGATTCAAAATTATTTATATGAATCTATTAATTATTCCTCTCACACAATTGGATGAGTCTTATCCCCAAGAATATCCCACCTTGATGATCTCCATTTAAGGAATTTCTTCATCCATATAATATTTAATATGTGTTTAAATTAAACCCTATTATATGAATCAATCAAACTCCTTAAATAAATATTAACGGTAATCATAATCCTTTCATAATAAATTAATATATAAAATAAAATAAATGATACGAATGTGGTATATACATGATCCAAATCACTATTATTTTCGGTGCAATATAATCATGGGTGTGAACTCGATATGTCAGATCTATGAGTGGAAAATAGATGAAATATGGGGGTGGGTGAATTTTAGTTCAAAAAATAAAAAAATTAACATAAAGATTGTTTCAAGGTTATCATATTAATATACTATATAATATTAGTGATTTAATATGATGAACTTTCTTCTGATACATTATATATAATCACATTTTTAATGAAAATTAGAAAAGATTAAATTTCTTATAAATAGAATAATTGGAAAAATGACATGTCAAAACATGAAATTAAAACATTAAAATGTTATACCAAATAACATACATGATAATTATAAAAGAATAATAACACTTAAACATACGATTTAAGGGAATTAAACCACATTAACAATAGTTATACACGGTTTTTATGCTAACCGTACAGTCTATCATTCAAAAAAATAATCATTTATCATAATTTTTGGAGTATATTTTTATTCATAGGACATGATTACCATACTAAAAAATATAATACTCAGTAGCCCTCATATACTTATAAGACCTAGATCTAACCTTATCTGAAAGTGTACAAAATCATAGAAAATATTCTAAGACACTTATAATACTCACAAGGATTCTTCAAAACTATAAAATCTATTATGATTATAGTTAACACATTACTATAAATATTTTAAAATTAAACATAAATAATCTATATAGTGGTTGAGTTGAATATTATTAGCTAAAACCTATAATTTGCTTTTATATATATGAAATGTTACCAAAGTCATATTCTATAATTCTCAAAATTTGTTTTAATGGAATTGGGTGAACTATATCATAATATATCAACATGTTAAAAGCATATTTTGTCTCATATTTATTATGATAACATCATCATAATTCGGTAATGTGTTGCATAAGAAGTAGTAATCTTTATTTATATGAGAAGATTAAAATTAATAATTTGGTTAAAAAATCAAGATATGATTGCTTTTATAAGGATTCATTCAGGGAATATGTCTACTAATTATCAATGAATGTCTATTTGATTATAGAATTGAATTTTTTTAAAATTTAGTTATTGAAAGTAGCTTGGAAATTATAAATTGTTTTGTTTAATAAATATTGAATAATTCCTATTATGTAAAAACATGTTTATATAATTACAATGTTTAGTCTAATTATAAATATTATCCAATTCCACCATTTATCTGACTATAATGACTCATTCAAAAGAAATTAAATCCGACTATAGTGTAAAATATTATTAACAAATAATTTTTGAATAAAAAAATAGTTCTATGTTCTGTGAAACAAATTTTATTTTTTAAAAAATAATTCAAAAACCCTTGCGAAGTATATAATTTTAGTAACGCAATGTATTTATGAAAGTGTGTTTGGATTTGAATAATAAGTTTTAAAACTGGTTAATGTAAAACATTCATCTCAACAATCACCACTTGTTTGAAAATTTTAAAACAAAATCATTAAATTGAAAACTATAGAAAGAAATAACATTTCACAACATTAATTCTCATTATATTTTTATAAAATCCTGAACATTTCGCTTTAATATTCCCTATTATAGTAAAACATATTTGTAGTTTATTTTATTCACATATATTATTATACTTCCCTTTTTTATTGAAATTCATGGTCCAATATAATTTCTATAATAATGAGAATTCATAACTTTTTTATGATGGGTTTATTTCTATACTTCCAGTCATTTTATAATCTCAAATAATAATTGTAAGAAGAAATTTTACCTAAAATGATAGATAAAAAATTTCTTATAAAACAAATTAATGAAAATGAAAATTCATCAAATAATATATAATGAAAATTTATCCAAGAGTTGATGTCCGACTTCTAGTACCCACGGTTTCTGGAATATAACCACTTCTTGTAGATTTTAATGGTTATAATGTTAAGGGTGACTAATTCGAGTGTTGGGAGAACATGGAATGGTGTTTTGAGGCAAAAGGGGAAGTCGCACGGGCAGTGCACAGTTTGTCTAAACCGTGTGGCCAAACTGTGTGTAGTAGGTCTTTGAGGTAGTGGCTTCCGTATGGTCAACACACGATTTGTCTAACTATGACTCCAAACATTGTGAGAAGGGTGGTCGAGGTAGTAGCTAATGCAGGGTTAGGGAAATGTTTGTCAGATCGTGCGAACTAACCGTGCTGCCACATAAACGAGATCCTATAAAGGTGGATCTAACACGTTTTTGCCTCTAATTGGCTCATTTTCCCTCTTAAGTGGACATAACACGGGATTTTTTTCCTCCATAGGTCAGAGAAGGTTCTCTCATCATTCTAGAGGTGATCTTAAGGCTTCTCTTGGTGAATCAAAGCCGGATTCTTAAGGTGTGTGATTGTTCTTCATCATTCTTGATCATTTTCATAGATCTACATAGATCTATTTCACCTCTTCTCTATGTTTCTTATATCTACACCCATTATGGGTATATATAGGTGTGTGGATGCCAAATATGATATATTTGGTCTTGATCATGCTTGGAGAATAGATCAAAGGCGAGTATTAAAGAATCAAACTGGTTTTCTTGTGCGTTCTTCATTTGTTAGGGTTTTCATCAAAACCACTGAGGTAGGAGGCTTCACTCTCAACTCCTCTTATTAGATTTGATTGTCTTAGTTTAAAATAGGTTTATTTGAATTGTTTTGATTTTCAAAGTCATGTAATAAATCTTCTTTATTGATGATTTATGGTTTTTATGAGATTGTGGAATCTTGGTGAATTGTTGTGCAATGTGATTTGGATTATTGAATTTAAAATATTGATTTTAAATTATCGATTTGCTGAAATAGTATATGGTTTGATGAAAAGTGGATTTTTAATAAAAAAAGGTGTTTTATTGAAATGTTTTGAGATTGAAATGACGTTGATGGATTTAGTTTTCAATAAAAAGGGTGTTTTATTGAAATGGTTTAGAATTGAAATGATTAAGAATTGAAATGGTTTGAATTGGTTGAACACACTTGGTTTTTGACATGATGGTTGTGTGTGTTCACGGGGATGTGGGACAGTTTAGGGTTAGGGGTCCCCCCATCAGTGATGGGAGGGATAAGTTTTAGGGCTCGCGCCTGTCAAACATTCATATTGAATTTGGTCCGGATAAGGGATATTGGTCTCCCCCATCAGCGTTGGGATGGATAATGGTTAGCGTTATCCCCCATAAATCATTCATGTCTATTTAGATTAAATAATGGTAGGAAGTATCCCCAATCATGGTTGGGATGGATAAGGTTTAGGGCTTCTCCCCACTTTCAGGTAGCATGCTTGGTTGGTTTCATGGGTTTGTAGAAATGGATGGGTTTTCAAAAAATGAATGTTTTTGAAATGACTCTTATGCTTGTTTGGTAATTTTTTTGGAAAAATATCTTCCTAGAAAATTGGTTTCAATTTTTCTTGGAATGTCTTAGGTTATGTATCGTTTTAGAGACTTGTTTATATTTTGTGACAAACTGCTTTTGAGAAAAACTTTTATATAAACTATTTTTATATAAATATGGATAACTTTTTTTCCCTAGTGGAATGAGTAAGGATTTCATTGGAGAAAACCTACAAGTGATTCATACTCACCGCTTCTTTGGCACGTTGGTGCTTTTTCAGATGTTGTATTCTGAGGCACAGGTAATGTAACACCCCAACCCCAGCTACCCAGAGTGGGTGCATTAGTTCGTAACATTGGCATGATCAAAAAAGATCAAGTCTCGAAAGACCGATTAGTTTAGTAGCCTTGGACACACTAGATACATTCATAAGTCTTACATTACATCATAAAGTAAAACAAAACTACAAAATCTTCTCCTCATATCCTCTTATAGTATCCCTATAAGTCTTTCATAATATACTTCTTCACATCCTGGAAAAAAAATTAAATCATTGAAAGGGGTGAGCTCAGATGCTCAGTAAGGATAATAATACAGTAGAAGATTTCATAAATAAACATTAACATTGAAGGCAATGTATAACAAAAACAAAATCCTTTTAAACTTGAACTTTAGCATAATATGGCAAAAGTAAACTGAAATAATTCCATTTACTTACTCACATGGATATTCTACTAGTCGAATAATCACATGAAATATCAATAACCACTTTCATAATGATGGAATGCATAATGTCAGACTATCATAACCACGTAGCCAAGGCCTCGTTCCAAGACCACAAATAACATTTTGTCAAGGCTTCGTACCAAGACACTAGTTTGTCTCATGAGTCCTACCAATGCATCGAGGAGCTATAGCAGGCTCCACCTGTCACTTATTATGTCCAATGCATTCCTCGTATGGATAGGTTTAAGAATATCATAAAACATAACATAATTTTATCACATAAAAAATGCATAAAGGAAACATAACATCTCCACATTTCAATCACAATATATCAATACAACACATTGATATAATAAAAATGATTTCAAAACCATTTTCAATTCCAAAATAAAAGAATCTTAAAACTTTGTATTTATTTTCCATTAAAAAAAGTGATGGCTTGTAGAGGAAGCTGAAACTCAAATAATGGTCACGGCGGCAGAGAAGTTGTTGTCACCGCATAAGTACGGAAAGAAAAACATTCCCGTTTTGTCGTTTAGTAAAACGCTTCGTATAAAAAATATTCCTTTTGAATAAACGTACAAGTCAAAGGGGTTTATACACCGTATAAAAGAAAATTGTGTATAAAACCGAATATGCCTCAATGAAAGGATATTGAGACGAAGTCTTTAAAAAAATCATTTTTTTAAAATAAAGTACATATATCATGTGTATTAACTATAAGTACACATAAATAAAGTACAAATACAAGATAGGACATAATAATATCATGACATATTTTGAAAGTAGGATATTAACCCAAAGAATGGAAATTGGGTTAAGAAGTTCCCTTACCTTGTGCCCAACTTGATTCGACCGTTCATTAACCTCCTGAATAATAAAATAGAGTTAATAACTACCATTTTCAATTTCATTATCCTTTTTATATCACTTATTAAAATGTTATGAACATTATGTAATTATTTAAGTTAATAACGGTCGTTTTGTCGATTTTTGGTACTTGAGTCAACAATAAACTTCTTATAATTACAAGTTGTTTATGTGGTAGAATATCCATTATCTCCAGAATTATATTCATGAATTAGATGTCATATATATCATATATATCAAGTATATACATTCATTCATAATATTACGTAACATTTAGAGGTAAGAAATGAAATGTACCATTCATGGAGACGGTAAGCCGTACGTACGCATGAACGCTACTTTCATTTCTATTTCGTATTTAATGGAATGAAATCATAATTATATAAACGTATAATATAGTTCCAGTATAATATCATATATAATATCATTTACTCCATCTTTTATACATCCCACATATGGCATTAACGATTCACATCACTTTGAGGGGGCGGTAGTCCGCACTTCCTAAAATGAAATTATCGCGTTTACCCATAATGGAAATCATAAAGATATGCCATAAATGAAAAATATAGAAGCTTAAGTTAAACATAAACATATTATATATAATATATAAATATAGTTACATCTTAATGTCCACCTTTGACGGTGTTATATGAGTGTTGAACAATCATCGTTTAATGAGGCAGAAATTCGCCATCCACAGAAACTGTATGTTCTTTAACCATTAGATGTAGGTGTTTGTAAGTTTAGCTCGAATACTCATTATAAAAACATCCTAATATATTGAGGATATGGGTTTTATTACAAAATAACTGAATAAAAAGAGTTTAAGGGGTTGGAGAAGCAAAATATAACAAAACAACATTAGAGAAGACATTACCTTAAAATCGGGTAACTCTTTTTCATTTGAGCCAAAGGCTTCCTTGGGAAGCTTTTTGCCCAATGTGAGGCTTCTAGGAGTAAGGGAGGGAAGTTGGAAGAGTATTTGGGCAGAGGTTGTCCGAGCCAAAAGGCTTGAATGTGTGAATAAGGTGGGAGTGGTGGGGGCCTTTTATAAGTGGAGAGGAGGGGAACTCTTGGAAAGTAATGAAATATTACTTTATTACACACTTCTTTTCGAATTACAAAGGCCCCACAATTATATAATTCGAGGATAAGGTGATAAGTGTTGAGATATACCCATCCAATAAGATTTGGACAAGTGTAAGCCTTGGATTTTACATTATCTTCTCATTTTATTTAAATCGTTAAATAATGAGGTCATCTCTGCATCATCATGATGTCATAAATAATTTAATTTATTTAATTTCTAAAAATTATAAAAAAATACTATGATATAGGAAATCGTTTTATCTTTCCAATGACTATTTATAGTCAAATATATGACTTGTATAACCACATGTAAAAATTGTATTAGTAAAACATTTCATGTTTGTGTCATTTTTTTACTTTAACATTAAATTAAAGGTATTTATGTCATTTTACAACTAAAGTGTCTTCATGGGGTCCCCAAGTTGACCCATGGATTTTCTTGGTCGGCCATGGCACATACAATTAGGTTAGGACATGTGTCAAGCTCATCTCATGTTATTAAAACATTATTTTTACCTTAAACTACACTAATTACCTCTAATCGCGATTAAGAACATAAAATTTACTATTCACCAAAAATTATTTTAATCTCATTGAACCAAATTTTACTTCTTTATTACAACCATGCATGTTTTATTTTTGAAATTAAAAACACAGAAGTGGTAAAATTTCATTTAAACGAAAAATCAGTTTTTATAAGTACCACTTAGTGGTTTCACTATTCATCAAAAATTGAAGTATTTCAGAACAATGCCAAAATTTCACCCTAAGCTATAATTGGTATTCCGAATTAAAAAATGATGTCTATTTTAAAAAATTCCAAACATATAAGTTGCATTCATTAATTTTATTATTAATTCCCGCAGTCACAACAAATAGCGTGTTTTTAAGAAACAATATATATCAAAAGATTGACAATTGTTTATGTCCAATTTCAAAGTGAAATTAATTCTAATGAACACCATTGGATAAAATGGTAAAAACATATTCTAATAATACTTTAAAACCACTCAATAGTATAACTTATCCTTATAAATTATTTTGTTTAAAAAAGTTGTTTTAAGTCTTTTTCACTATTCATAAAAAAATTGGAAGTTCTCAGAAAATTACAAAAAATTCAACATAGGCTAATTTCGATATTACGAATACAAAAATGAAGTCCATTTTGAAATATAAAATTTCTATAATTTTAAAAAGTGGTTATTACTATTCATAACAGCTACTTTGATTAGTCACGGTGTGTTAGAACTCGAACTTGCGTACAATTCAAGTTTTTGCATCATTGAAAGACAGGCGTATCGTGGAATCTTGGGGTGTTACATTCTCCCCTCCTTCAATAAATTCCGTCCTCGCAATTTGAAATTGTTCTTTGAAAATAAAAGGTTGAAAATAGAAAATACCTTTGTGGAATCCCACATCGGAAATAAGGTTAATAAAAATTTAGCCTTAATAAGAGGGAAAGGGAAATGAAAAAGTCACCACCCAATTATGATATCGATTAGGAAAACATTGGTGGAAATTAGAGACATATAATTAGAGGAAAAACGTAAATATTTGTAGGGAGTGATTGAGGTCATCAATCACAAACAAGTGTCAAATTGATGGCCCAAAAGACTTAAATCTATGTTGATTTAAAATATCATCAGTTCAACAAGACATAAGATATTAGGATAACACATTTTTTTTAATATCCCTTTACTAAAGTTTAAGAATTAATTTATTCATAGAATAAGATATAGGTATATATATTTATGCTTGACAAATAGAGTTTCAACCTTCAACTAATTTCTACCATAGACTCATCTTTCTCTCAAAAAGATAATAGAACTCAAAAATATTATATTTATCATAATCGTACAATGTTCAAAATATTAACACATACCATTTAGATTAGTAAAACTATTTTTTAATAACCAGGGACTTCATGTAGGCTAGTGGTAGGTAATAATGGCTTGTCGCACTATGATTGTGGGTTTGATTACTACAGCTTTGTCCGAAGCGACGGATTATGCCCCACCCTACAGGTTGTCCTTTTCCTAAAACTATAGTATTATAATATTCCAAAAATAATCATCATAAATGTTTTAACCTTAAACAATAATATGCAAAGATCAACTTAATCCATTCCAACCTTTATAGTTATCCAAATTACCTCTATCTAGACTTTCTCTAAAAGATCTCAAAATTCCAAAATCAATTGTATCATCAGATTCCTCAAATAAGGTAAAATTTCTCTTATTGTCACATACAAAAATATGATTACCTTCATCATATTAAAACCTTAATGAAATAAAAAAGTATTGTAGTACAGTCCTTATATATACCACATTATTCTTATAACCATAATCTAGTTCTTGAGTCCAAAAACACAAATACAATAATTATTCAACTTCATCTGTAGTAACAACATAAGCTTGGCCTTGATCCCTTGGCCTTTTCTGAGGTAAGTTTTCCTGATGCTTAGGAAATTCATTTTCATAATTCCCCATTCCCCTATAATTGTAGCATTCAACATTGATAGCCTTTTTCTTTCCCTTGTAATCACGTGCCTGGTGACCTTTTTCTCCACTTTTATAACAAACTCTCATTCCTTTTAAGAAATTACCAGGGTGATTCTTCCCACAATTATCACATAATGGAGAATATTTCGTTCCCTTTTTCCCTTTATCTGTCTCTTGTCCCACCCTTCTCTTCTTCTATTGCTTTACTTTATTGTCATAAGACATAGAGAATTCCTTTTCTGTCTTGATAGCACACGAGACTATATCTTCGTATGTTGAGAAAGATTGTGATACTAAAGCTCGATGAAGAAATGGTTTTAACCCATCAAAGAAACGATCAATATCACGTCTTGGGTTACATATATAATCTGCAGCATGTCTCGCTAACCTTGTAAAGTTGGCCTCATACTTTGTGACATTCTCATCCTCCTTTTGTCTCAGACTAAAGAATTGTCTTTCCATATCTGCTTGATGGTCATTTGGAAAGTATTTTTCTAAGAAAAGATCTTTTAACTCTCTCCATTCCATATTTGATACTTCTTCATCTTCCTTTGTGTTTTGAATCAGAAACCACCATTGATCGGCATCTCCAGTGAGGCGGTAAACTTCCATGATAACCTTTTCCCTTTCACTACTCCCCAAGGCGTGGAATATTTTCTCTAACGAGTTTATCCATTGCTCAGCTACAAATGGATTTGTACCCCCATTAAATGTTGGCAGTTTTTGCCTCATGAAGCGGTCTAACATTGATCCTCCACGTTGTGGATCAGGGTGATCCATACGAGTAAGGTTATTATTCATAACCTGAGTGAGTTGTCCCAGTATGGTAATAAGTTGATCATCACCAGTTGTATCTCCATATCTACAATAATTATCTTGAGCAGGAGGGCAATCCCTACACAGAGTGCGTGCATTGATACGGTTTCCATTCCTTCCACTAGGCGCCATTTCTAAAAAATGGCATAAACTAGATTAGTTTCTGAATCAAAATACATAATTCCATACTTGTAAAATGCTTAACACTAATTGAACTATTTATGGATATAATCCATAATAAAAACATGTTTTCTTTGACGATGTATAAACTCATAATCATTCATAGTGGTTTGTAAAGAAAATAAGTCTTATCCTTAGCATATCCCCCGGGAGTATCGTAACCAAGAGTGCAGTAAGGCCTGTTGTCGTGCACCAGTTCCCGTTCGAGTCTAGCTCAAAGCAGTGTTTTCAGGTTTTACCCCTAGGTACATCTGTGCCAGATCCGCCTCTACCTGCTCGTATCCAGATAGAGATGTATTGCTCGGAAAACTCACAAAATCTCTATAATACCAAAATTCTAGGAAGGTCTTCTATACTAATCCTTAAAGTCTATCTTTGGGCTACGTTCTGTAATAAGAGTTTATCTAAATCTAGCTTCCAAGGTTAGTACTAAACTGCCTCTGATACCAACTATAATGCCCCGACCCCAGCTACCCAGAGTCGGTGCATAAGTTCTTAACATTGGCATGATCACAAAAGATCAAGTCTCAAAAGACCGATTAGTTTAGTAGACTTGGGCACACTAGATACATTCATAAGTCTTACATTACATCATAAAGTAAAACAAAACTACAACATCTTCTCTTCATATCCTCTTATATTATCCCTGCAGGTCATTCATAATATACTTCTTCACATCCTGGAAAAAAATTAAAACATTGAAATGGGTGAGCTCAGATGCTCAGTAAGGATAAAAATATAGCGGAAGCTTTCATAAATAAACATTAACATTTATGGCAATGTATAACTAAAAAAATCCTTTTAAACATGAACTTTAGCATAATATGGAAAAAGTAAACTGAAATAATGCCATTTACTTACTCACATGGATATTTTACTAGTTGAATAATCACATGAAATATCAATAACCACTTTCATAATGATGTAATGCATAATGCCAGACTATCATAACCACGTAGCCAAGGCCTCGTGGCAAGACCAAAAATAAGATTTTTTCAAGGCCTCGTGCCAAGACAGTAGTTTGTCTCATGAGACCTACCGATGCATCGAGGAGCTATAGCGGGCTCCACCCGTCACTTATTAAGTCCAATGCATTCCCATATAAATAGGTTTAAGCATATCATAAACCATAACATAATCGTATCACATAAAACATGCATAAAGGAAACATAACATTTCCACATTTCAATCAAAAGATACCAATACAACACATTGATATAATAAAAATGCTTTCAAAACCATTTTCAATACCAAAATAAAAGAAAGTTAAAACATTGTATTTATTTTTCATTAAAAAAAAGTGATGGCTTGTAGAGGAAGCCAAAACTCAAATAATGGTCACGACGGCAGAGAAGTCGTTGTCGCCGCATAAGTACGGAAAGAAAAACATTACCTTTTTTCGTTTAGTAAAACGCTTTGTATAAAAAATATTCCTTTTGAATAAACGTAAAAGTCAAAGGGGTTTATACATCGTATAAAAAAAATTGTGTATAAAACCAAATATGTCTCAACGAAAGGATATTGAGATGAAGTCTTTAAAAAGATCATTTTTTTAAAATAAATTACATATATCATGTGTATTCACTATAAGTTCACATAAATAAAGTACAAATACAAGATAAGACATAATAATATCATGACATAATTTGAAAGTAGGAGATTAACCCAAAGAATAGAAATTGGGTTAAGAAGTTCCCTTACCTTGTGCCCGACTTGATTCGACCGTTCTTTAACCTCCCTAATAATAATATAGAGTTAATATCTACCATTTTTAATTTCATTATACTTTTTATATCACTTATTATAATGTTATTAACATTATGTAATTATTTATGTTAATAACGGTCGTTTTGTCAATTTTTGGTACTTGAGTCAACAATAAACTTTTTATAATTAAAAGTAGTTTATGTGGTAGAATATCCATTATCTCCTGAATTATATTCATGATTTAGATGTCATATATATCATATATATCCATTATATACTTTCATTCATAATATTACGTAACATTTAGAGGTAAGAAATGAAATGCACCGTTCATGGAGACGGTAAGCCGTACGTACGCATGAACGCTACTTTCATTTCCATTTCGTATTTAATGAAATGAAATCATAATTATATAAAGGTATAATATATTTCCAGTATAATATCATATATAATATCATTTACTCCATCCTTTATACATCCCACATATGGCATTAATGATTCACATCACTTTGAGCGGGTGGTAGTCCGCACTTCCTAAAATGAAATTATCACGTTTACCCATAATGGAAATCATAAAGATATGCCATAAATGAAAAATTCAGAAGCTTAAGTAAAACCTAAACATATTATATACCATATATAAATATAGTGACATATTAATGGCCACCATTTAAGGTGTTATATGAGTTTTGAACAATCATCGTTTCGTGAGGCAGAAATTCACCATCCACAGAAACTGTATGTTCTTTAACCATTAGATGTAGATGTGTGTAAGTGTAGCTATAATACTCATTATAACAACCTCCTAGTATATTTATGATACTGGTTTTGTTACAAAAGAAAGGAATAAAAATAGTTTAAGGGGTTGGAGAAGAAAAATAAAACAAAACAACATTAGAGAAGACATTACCTTAAAATCGGGTAAGTCTTTTTGATTTGAGGCAAAGGCTTCCTTGGGAAGAATTCTTCCCAAAGTGAGGCTAATAGAAGTAAGGGATGGAAGTTGGGAAAGTATTTGGGCAGAGGTTTTATGAGCCAAAAGGCTTGAATGTGTGAATAAGGTGGGAGTGGTGGGGGCCTTTTATAAGTGGAGAGGAGGGGCACTCTTTGAAAGTAATGAAATATTACTTTATTACACAATTCCTTTCGGATTCCAAAGGTCCCAAAATTATATAATTCCAGGATAAGGTGATAAGGGTTCGAAATATACCCATCCAATAGGCTTTGGACAAGTGTAAGGCTTGGAATTTACATTATCTTCTCATTTTATTTAAATCGTTAAATAATGAGGTCATCGTTGCATCATCATGATGTCATAAATAATTTAATGTATTTAATGCCTAAAAATTATAAAAAAAATACTATAATGTAGGAAATAGTTTTATATTTCCAATTTATATTTATAGTAAAAAATATGACTTGTATAACCCCATGAAAAAATTGTTTTAGTAAAACATTTCATGTTTGTGTCAATTTTTTACTTTAATATTAAATAAAAGGTATTTATGTCATTTTCCAACTAAAGTGGCTCCATGGGGTCCCCAAGTTGACCCATGGATTGTCTTGGACGGAAATGGCACATCCAATGAGGGTAGGACATGTGTCAAGCTCATATCATATTATTAAAACATTATTTTTACCTTAAACTACACTAATTATCTCTAATCGCGATTAAGAAATTAAAAGTTACTATTCACCAAAAAGTATTTTAATCTCATTGAACCACATTTTACATCTTAATGACAACCATTTATATCAGATTTTTTAAATTCAAAACACAGAAGTGGTAAAATTTCATTTAAACGAAAAATCAGTTTTTATAAGTACCACTTAGTGGTTTCACTATTCATCAAAAATTGAAGTTTTTCAGAACAATGCCAAAATTTTACCCTAAGCTATAATTGATATTCCGAATTCAAAAATGTTTTCTATTTTAGAAAATTCCAAATATATAAGTTGCATTAATTAATTTTATAATTAATTCTGGCTGTCACAACAAATAGCGTGTTTTTAAGAAACAATATATATCAAAATATTGACAATTGTTTATGTCCAATTTCAAAGTGAAATTAATTCTAATGAACACCATTGGATAAAATAGTAAAAATATATTCTAATTATACATTAAAAACACTAAATAGTATAACTTATCCTTATAAATTATTTTTATTAAAAAAGTTGTTGTAAGTCTTTTTCACTATTCATAAAAAAATTGGAAGTTCTCAGAAAGTTGCAAAAAATTCAACATAGGCTAATTTCGATATTACGAATACAAAAATGAAGTCCATTTTGAAATATAAAATTTATATAATTTTAAAAAGTGGTTATTACTATTCTTAACAGCAACTTTAATTAGTCGTGGTGTGTTAGAACTCGAACTTGCGTACAATGCAAGCTATTGCATCATTGAAAGAGAGGCGTATCGTGGAAGATCAGGGTGTTACAGGTAAAGGTAATGAATCTTGTTGCAAGAGGCTTGTGGTGATGCTTGGGAGATGTTGTGGAGCATGGAGCTCATGGAGCCTGGAGTTGTAGTATCTAATTAGAGTCTTGAGTTCTTCATCTACTGTTTAATTTTATGATTATTTTATTCTTCCATTGTTGTGTACTTTGATGTGGTTTGATATAAATGAAGTTGTTTGTTGTTCTTTCACTGTTTCATTCATGATGTTGTGAATGTTTGGTTATGGTTGGTTTATGGGTTTAGTTCATAAAGGGTGTATCGTCCCCCACTTGTACTTGAATCACATCAGCATTTATTTCCATCCTTTGCCACCTTTGGGATGTTGGTTTAGGCCTAGTAATGACTCGTGGAACTCTCTAGACAATGAGAATTTGGAGGTCATTACAAATGGTATCAGCTTGTTTGGTCCTTTCCTAACAAGTGGCCATCAATGTTTCTAGTCTTGGAGTTGAAATTAATTCTTTTCTATTCCTTGTGTCGAAATATTAGATAAGAGTAGGATTGTCCGTACTTGATATGTATTGCATAAAAGGATGTAGCTACACTGTTTATGCTGAACTTCAAGTTACCAGGGTGTTGGGAACATAAGTGTTTGGGATACACATCTAGAATTTTGGAAATGTCATTGTTATGGGTTAACCCAATGAAAGTAGCATAAAATGTATTCTAGAGGAATGACTTCCCAGTAGGATTTTATATGTTATTGTGATGAATGAGTAAGAATCTTGTGCAAGGTGCGAATTTTTTAAAAATGCTGAAAGTGTCTTCCAGTGAAAGATTTTGAAAATAGGTAATTTGGTGTATTTTGAAAATGGGTTGATTTTCAAAAAGAATGTTGAATGTTTTCAAAAATGGTTGAACATGGAAAAAGGTTGTTTTTTGGAAAAACAACCTAGTGATAGTTGATGTGAAATAATTTGAAATGATATGCCACCAATTGCAAGAGAGTGAGAATGACGGAGTTCGTTGTTCGTTTAGAAAACATAAAACGTGGAATGGTGGAATGCCTCGTTGGGATAGTGGTGTCTATTGTGATTTGAAATGGTAATTGTTGATGGCTTCAGAAGTGATACTCAAGGTTGGTTGGTCTGTTTATAGATATCGGGTAGGTGTTGTAGAGACCAACCAGAAGTGGTCGATGATAACATGGTTGCACCGAGCACAGGTGAACCAGTAATAAGTTCAGAGCACAGTGAATGATTTCCGTGCTATTGGAAGTGTGGATAGAGGGGAACAACCAAAGATTCTTGTTTATGTGGCTCAGTTCCAAAAGTAGGATCCAACCATCATTAGAGGTGATTTGGACCTGGAAAGGGCAGATATGTGGCTGTCCAGAATGAACAGAGTTTACAAATTCTTGGGGATTCAGGTAGAGTTGAAAGTAAATCTAGCAACGTATATGCTATAGGATCTCACTCTTTAGTGGTGG
The DNA here is from genome assembly GCA_963277665.1 of Viscum album. Lineage (NCBI taxonomy): Eukaryota > Viridiplantae > Streptophyta > Magnoliopsida > Santalales > Viscaceae > Viscum > Viscum album. The sequence goes on along the minus strand of OY728132.1, from coordinate 1,838,874,710 downwards.
GGGTTGGTTTTCCAAGTGGGAAAGGACTAGGGTATGACGTGGGAAGGATTTGAGGAATTTTATAATAAAACATTCTACCCACATACTTTAAAATTTAGCGCCTAACTAATTTCATCAGTCTGAAGCAAGGGAATATGTCTGTGACGGAGTATGCAGCTTTGTTTATGATCTTAGTGTGGTTTACACCCAAGGTGGCATGTAGCACGTAGTTGAAGTAAAGGATCTTCAAATTAGGATTAAGGAAAGAGATCCACTTAAAAATATCAGTGTTGTGTATTAGTGATTACACAGAGATGGTCGATCGAGCATCGGTGGCTGAGCATGATCTGTTGGGAGCTTCAAAAAGAAGAAGCATGGTGGTACCCATGGAAAATAGTGGTAAATCTAATGCTGGGTTCAAGAGGAGGATGGGAAATTATTCACAGGGCAAGAGTATGAAACAAATTCTGACTACAGATCAATAAAGAGAAGAGTGTTGAGACCAAGGTGTTGATCGGAGTCGAGAAGGTTCTGGTGGATGATCAGTCGGGAACTTCCATGGTGCGAAGTACTTGTCTTTTAAATTCTACCTTGACACAACTATTGATTGTTACAGGCGCTTCACACTTTTTTTATTTCTGCACCAGTGGTTGAGTTGCTGGTTTTAAGTGTATAAATTATGCCTTCTCTTTTGAAACAAGAAACATCTCTAAGTTGAAGAGTGTGTCGATCCTTCTTATGTATATAATGTTGTATCATTGTGGGAAAGGATAAGTTAATGTGGATTTTCTCAGTGATTGAGATGGATGGGTATGATGTGATCATAGGAATGGATTCGCAGGTGTCATTTAAGGCCCACATCCACTATAATTCATGAATAGTCGATTTTACAACACACAATGGTGTTAGAAATCTCTTTAGAGGAAAGATGCATGAATGGTATGGTGCAACAGGTTTGTTGGAGCTAATAGTGGGAACATTATCGTATCATTTAACAATGTTGTAATTGGAACTAGTAATGGATGTTGAGTAGAATGCTCTTCCAGTAATGGTGGATCGGTTCATGGATGTTTTTTCTGAGAAATTCTTTAGGTTGCCTCCCGTAAGAGAAGTAGATTTTACGATTGATCTCCTTTCGGGGAAAAATCCAAACTCACTTCCATCTTACTAGATCGAACCTACTGAATTGTAGGAATTGAATATCCAATTATAAGAGTCCGAAAACAAAGGGTTTATCCAGCCTAGAACGTCTCTGTGGGCAGCGCTGGTGTTGTGGTAAAAATGGAGGATATAAATTTGAGGCCATGTTTTGATTATCATAGACTTAACCAAATTATGATAAAGAATAGATATCCACTTACACGAATTGATGATTTGTTCGACCAGCTGAGGTGAGCCCAGTGGTTCTTCAAGATCGACCCAATGATGGGATAACATCAATTTGAGGTGAGGAAGGACGATGTTTTTAACAAATCTTTCAGAAATAGATATGACCACATTGAATATGTAGTTATGCCTTTTGGTCTAATGAATTCACTTACAGTCATGATGGCTTTGATGAATCATATATTTCAGTGATATTTGGATTCTTTTGTCGTGATGTATTGTGATGCTTTAAGATTATGGTGGGGTTGTGTTCTCATGCATGGTGACCATGTGGTTGCCTATCATTCAATGCAATTGAGGGTACATGTGAAAAATTACCCAACACAATATTTTTAGTTAGTTGTAGTCATCAATGCTTTGAAAACATGGAGACATTATCTCTTTGGTGAGAAATTTAATGTGTTTATGAATCAAAAAACCATGAAACACATTCTCTTACAATGATATTTGAATCTGAGGAAAAGGAGGTAGATGGAGTATCTCCAAATATTTTACTTTAACTTGATGTACACATTGGGAAAAGGAAATTCTGTGGAATATTCATTGATTAGAAATTCATATGTTCAGTTAGCAAAATAAGCTTTAGATGAATGAAAGTTGATATCAGTCTAAGCCGAAATGCATGTGGAATATGAAAACTGAGGTGATGTTGCAGTTTTTTTTTCAGCTACGATTGTTCCCAATTTTGTAAACATGATCAAATAAGCGGAATCATCCGATACAGAATGTCTAGTTGTAAGTTCAAAACACAATGTGGGGGATACCATTAATGGCTGAAAACATGATGGGGGTTAAATTTTGTGTTTCATAGATCAGGTGGTTTTACCTATTGTTTTTCAGAAACAAATCCTTCATGTTTACCACCATTCAAAATAGGTTATACATCCAGGTACACAGAAAATGAGTAAGTCCTTGAAGAAGCAGTTTTGGAAGAGTGGCATGAAAAGAAAGTGGCTGAGATCATCTCACGGTGTTTGACTTGTCAGCAGGTTAAAGCAGAGCATCAGAGACCAACTAGTATGTTACAATCATTTCCTATCTTAGTGTGGAAATGGGATCGAATAGAAATTTATTTTGTCACAAGTCTTCCAAGAATGGTCTGGAAACATGATGTCGTTTGGGTGATAGTGGATTGTCTAACCATGTCGGCCCATTTCATCCCAATTCGTGAAACTCATACGGTGGAAGATCATTCAAAAATTTATATCCAAAAAGTGTTAATGATTCCTAGTGTACCATTTTCTATATTATCAGATATAGATCAAGGTTCACATCTAATTTCTGAAAATCATTACAGCAAGCCCTTGGAACTCACTTGATGATGACCATGGCGTATCATCCTCAGACAGATGGGAAATCCGGGTGGAAAATACAAGTTTTGGAAGACATGATGCATGAAAGTGTAATGGATTTTGGTGTCTCATGGAAGGATAATATACCCTTAGTGGAGTTGATATACGATAATAGATATCAATCGGCGATACGCATGGATCTGTTTGAAGAATTGTATAGGAATCCATGTCCTTCTCCACTATGTTGTGTGGAAACTGGTGAAACATCACTATTTGGTCCGATCCTTGTCCAAGAAACAATGGATAATATTCAGTTGATTAAAAATAGGATGGAGAAGGATCTGAGTCGTCAGAAATCTTCTTCATATCGCCCTCTAAGACTTGGACATTGTCATTTCGGTAAGGAGGTAATGTTATCTCCTAGATACATTGTCCCTTTTGAGATACTGGAATGGGTTTGAGAGTTGGTATATCGGTTGGAATTTCCACCACGGTTAAGTTTGGTGCATAATGTGTTCCATAAATCTTAGTTGAAAAAGTATCAGCCTGATCCTAACAATGGGATCATATGGGATCACATTGACCTAGAACTAGATTCTTCATCGATAAATATCACGGTACGGATTATGGATAGGCAAGAGAATGGCTTTCTTGAAAAAACCATAGGTCTAGGGAGGGTTTTATTATAGCATTGTCCAATTCAAGAAGAGACTTTGGAACATAAAAAGGAAATGAAAGAGTAGTGGCTGAAACTCAGTCAGTTGGCTGGAGTTTTTCTATATTCCGAGGATAGAAAGACTAATGGTAGGGAGAATGTAGTACCCCCAGTTTCTGGTATATAACCCTTTGTTGATTGTTTAAATGGTAATAAAGTCAAGGGTGACGAATGAGAGAGTCATGAGAACATGGAATGATGTCTTGATGGAAAATGGGAGTCACACGGGCGGTGCACAGATTGTTTAAACCATGTGGCCAAACCGTGCGTAGTAGGTCTTAGAGGCAGTAGCTTCTGCATGGTCAGTGAACATGTTGTCTAACCGTGCAGCCAAACCGTGCGATAAAGGTGGTCGAGGAAGTAGCTAACACAGGGTTAGAAAATGGTTTGTCAAACCGTGCGAACTAACCGTGCAGCCACATAAATGAGATCCTATAAAGGTGTATCTCACACGTTTTTTTCCCTATAAGTGGCTCATTTTGTCTCTTAAGAATCCATAACTCCAGATATTGATTCTCCATAGGACCTAGAAGGTTCTCCCATCATTCTGGAGGATATTTTAAGGCTTCTCATGGCTAATCAAAGCCATATTCTTGAGGTATGTGATCTTCATTCATCATTCTTGATCGTTTTCTTAGATCTACTTAGATCTACTTCTCATCTTCTCTCCATTTCATAGATATACATCTGTTATGGGTAGATATAAGTTTATGGATTCCAAATATGATGAATTCGGTCTTGATATTTCTTGTAGAAGAGATCTAAGGCGAGTTTTGAAGAACCAACCCGGTTTTCTTTTGTGTTCTCCATTTGTTAGTGGTTTTGTCAAAACCTTTGAAGTAGGAGGTTTCACTCTCGACTCCTCTTCATAGAATGGATTGTATTAGTTTCAAATTGGATTATTTGAATGTGTTTAATTGTGAAAATCATGGAATAAATCTTATTTAGTGATAATTTAAGGTTTTTATGAGATTGTGGAGTATTGGTGAATTGTTGTGCAATATGATTTGTATTGATAAATTTAATATGTTGATTTTAAATTATAGATATTCTGAAATTGTAGAGGCTTGATGAAAAGTGGGTTTTCAATAAAAAGGTTCTTTTATTGATATGGTTTGAGATTGAAATGACGTTGATGGATTTGGTTTTAAATAAAAACGGATTTTTATTGAAAGTGTTTGGAATTGAAATGGTTAGGCATTAAAATGGTTTGAATTGGTTGAACCCACTTGGTTTTTGACATGATGGTTATGTGTGTTTATGGGTATGAGGGACAGATAATGGTTAGGGGTACCCCCCTTAAGTGTTGGGATAGATAAGGGTTAGGTCCCTCCCCCATCAAACATTCATATATCATTCGGGAAAGATAAAGTATAGGAGTCTCCCCCATCAGTATTGGGATGGATAAGGGTTAGGTCTCTCCCCCTTCTAGCATTCATGTGCATTTGAATTCGATAAGGGTAAGAAGTATCCCCCATCATGGTTGGGATGTATATGCGTTAGGGCTTCTCCCCTATTCCAGGTAGCATGAATGGACGGTTTCAAGGGTTCGTGGAAATGTTTTGGTATGACAAATAAAAATGATTGTGAATTGGTTCTTCAACTTGTTTGGTTTTTTTTCCGGAAAAAAAAACTTGCTCGAAAATTCGTTTCATTTGCTCTTGGAATGCCTTTGGTTATGTTTGGATTTGGAAACATGTTTATATTTAGTTATAAACTAATTTTGATACAATCTTTTATATAAAATGTTTTTATATAAATATGGAAAACGCTTCTATCTGAGTGACGCGATTAGAGAAGTCATTGGGGAAAACCTACTGAGTTTTATACTCACCCCTGCTTTGGCACGTTGGTGCTTTTGTAGATGTCGTACTCCGGGACATAGGTAAAGGTAAATCTTCTTGTTGTTAGTGGATTGTGGTGATGCTTGGGAGATGTTGTGGAGCTTGGAACTTGTGTATAATATAGTTGTAGTGTCTTTTGAGAGTCTTGAGTTGTTCATCAGCTGTGTGCATTGATGCTTAGTTTGGTCTTCTGATGTTGTCTACTTTGATGTGGTTTGATATAAATGACGTTTTTCATTGGTCATTCACTTTTTCATGCATCATATAGTAAATGTATGGTAATTTTTTGTTTATGGGTTTATTTCTTAAAGGGTAAATCATCCCCCACTTGTACATGAAACCCTTCGACATTTATTTCCAGCATTTTGCGCCTTGGGGATGTCGCTTAAAGCCTAGTAATGACTCGTGGTACTCTCAAGCCAATGATAATTGGCAGGTCATTACACCCCTCTTGACAAAGTGTACAATTCCTAGGTCATGAAGGAGACTAGAGAGATAGTGACACCCAAGTCACACCCACCAATAGGCCATAGGATTGATAAGATCACTAATGTTATAGTAAAAAATTAGATGCAATGAATTTCCTCTATGAGGACACATGTGAAAGAGAGAGATAAGATAAATACTAATCAAATCGAAAAAAGACAAAAATATTAAAAAAAAATCCCCTGTTCTCATAAGTAATGAATTTTATGATATACTACCACCAATTGAAAAAATACAAGTACCCAAAGAAAAGTAATGATTGAGATGACCCCAACGCCCAAACAGATCCTCTTAAAACCCAATCTAGTAGTAACCATCATGATCTATATCCTTCTCCAACTAACCATAAATAAAAATCATATCTATGATTCGGTTTTGTGATTGTATACCTAGTATTATACCACACATATCATATCATGAAAATTATAAACAAATTTTTCTTAAGAAATCATGCAAAAGAACAGTGGAAACCAAGTGAAACTAACTCATCACCTAAAAATGTATATTAATTTACCATCCTCAATAAGGATCCTCTAAAAAAATATAACATAGGACAGAATATAATATAATAAATAACATCAGGGGTACCTCTCCACTATACCCCCACTATTTGTTTTACCTATGCTCCAACATCGCACGTCCTATATCTCTCTCTCACAAATGTCTCACAGTCATTTGGATGAAAAAACATAACATTCATCTTGAGAAACACACCACCACTTCTTTGTAACTAAATGTAACCAGGTAGTTATCTAGTGTAACTATAGACCATCTAATTTGAAAAATACATCAGGTATTATACCTAATAAAACCACAACTCACACCCTGAATATAGATCCTCAGGACATCATATCATATAATGGTAGTACATATAGTAGTCTTTAAGTAACCATATACATATTACATGAATTTAAAAAATCCACAAGACATTAAAACACATTACAAACACATATAGAAATTTCTAATGGTAGTGTATACCAACAAATGTAAATACAAATATTATAGAGTGGGTCCAAAGGGGGTAGTTAGGCACCCATACTCTCACTATGATATTGGGGAAAACACCCGTAGGTCATATAATCCCCTTGGTGTATGTTTACCAAACCAAAAGGGTCGATTGTCATAAAAAACACCATATGTACAAGTTAAAATATATATTAGATCCGCACTATAGGAAAAACCTAGTCACAACCTAATCTATAACTAATATTTCTTGGGATCTGGAAAGACACTAATAAGACCAGATATCCCATAATATCACAACCATTTAATGATATTGATTAAATAATTTTGTCCCATTACATGATTTTAACATTACCTAAAATAATTTTTCGATTATTAAAAATTTTCCCATTACATTTCACCTCCATCAAAATATTTTCCATGTCGTCTATGTATAAGGAAACTGAGTCACTATCTTCTGAGAATTATAACATCAACAATGCTTCCCAACAATCTCAAACCTCATGTTATAATTTTTTATTCATATATTAAAAAATTATTTTATATATTAGGATATTCTGTAGGAAATCATCATAAAATACGAAACAATGTATAACTACAAGAATACCCATATACTGCAAGAAGTGGGTAACGGAAACCATTTAATCAAATAACATGACCATTAGTAAAAGAACATATCAAATTAAGAGACAAACTTTAATATAAATGGGTATACCCATTTTAAACCCATTAAATCATCATCAATGTCCTCCACAACACCGACATGTGTTTCCCAATGTATCACTCCATCATAGGTGTCAATTGGTTCCACAACAACAGGGACTCCCTTCCATGAAACCACAAAACACCTACATGATCAGTTACCCTGGAACATGTCACATCTAGGCTTCCTCACCCAATATACCACAGCATCCCATTGGGATCATCAATACTAGGGTCACGTTGGTTCATCAGTAGTGGAAACAAACATTGCAATATGAAACTTGGACTGAAATAATGGCAATCTTCTTTCACACAATGAGCTCTCCCATCTTCAAAGAACAAGGCACTTAGAAATTATTAGCAATATTTAAAGACATGCCCTAAAAGGATTATCTTCTCTAACACGACATATTATTATTTCACCACTAAATAACTAATTTATTAGTCGTATATTCCAACTATAGAAATCCTTATATGAAATCATACAAAACATGTCATAAATTAATTAACCAATTAATTTAATCTTCATTTAATTAATTTATCAACAAACATCAACATTATCCAAATAATTAGTCAAATACAAAAAAAACATGGAAGTAAAAACCAATAAACATTCATGTAACATTGTCATTACTACACAAAAAATCATTGAACGTTCATCATTAATATAATATTCCATTAATTATCAATTAATTCACGGTTTATGTTCTTTTCCTATTTCCATCAAGAAAAAAATTATAATTAAATATATACATGGATATCAAACTATATATAAAATAAATAGGAAACCTTTTATCAACGTAAAACAAAAACATTTCCATGTGACTAATACCTCTTTTTTAAATCATGTTCAAGTAGATATTATGTTAATTTATTTCAATCTATGGTTTTAAATCTATCTAGCTCTAGGATGTTATTTAAGAAATGTGATGTGTTAAATCCCCAACCTCATAAAGTGTATCAATGTTAATTTGGTTAGTTTTTGACATCATTTTTGAGGTTTTAGATTAATTGAATATCTATAATTACATGAAAATTCAAAGATAGTTGAATTATACAAGCTACTTCGAAGGGAGTATCATGTTGCTAGAAAATGTGGGGAATCCATGCAACCATAGGGTGTGTAAAATGTGTGAGTGGATAAAACAATTCAATAAATACAAAATCATGTATTTTTAGTGTTTTTAACCCAATTTAAAATTTTGTAATTCTCAGGCATCATCTTATTCTAAAAAATGAGTCACATTGTTTTTATTTAACCCCAAAAAACATATATTCCATGAAAATAAATACCGTGATGTGTAATTATTACACGTTGTGTAATTATATATTTTCAATAATTTCATATTTAAAATCCTCCAAACCAATTCCCATCCCCCCCTCTATCCTTTATATTGTTCAAAAAATTTAAAGGGTATATCCATTTGGATTTAATCACATATTGTAGATACCTCTCTAAACAGTCTCATCCTTCAGAATCCAAATCCATCCCTGAGAGGAATCATAAAAATGCTTTTTTGAAGAACCACCATGTCTGATACCACTAAATACTATCACAACTATAGTAACTCAACCACCATAAGAAGTTAAAAATTCCAAACCACGCAATAAAATGAACCATATCCTAACCACTCTTCAAGGGGTGATACCTAGCGAGAAACAAAAAGAAATAGGAGAAATTATTATTATTAACCAGATACGGTCTAAAACCAAAAAATGAACATGGTCCATACAAGATATTTATACATAGAAAAACATGGAGTACTGAGCATGTATCTGTGAATCAGGATCAAAGGCACTCTCTTCCACACCACCATGCCACCACAAGACACAATTCATGGGGATAAAATGTGTATGAAACACCTTCTCCTTAGAGAACATGATCTCTACTAACCACATATCCATCGGAGTGTCATCATCAAAATCAATTATATCTCCAATAAATAAAGGTACAATCATTATATAGATAATGATGGAGCTATAAAACATGAAAAAACGTTTATAAGGATCATCTGTAGGGGAAGCACATTCTGATATGCCACAACTCCAACATGAGATAACAACACGAATAACCCAAAAACAAAGGAGTAATATGTTCTCTTGACTGAACATTCACCAAATATGACCATGAGTCACCTATATGATCAATGTATCCTGAATGTCGAACTCCAGAGGTCTCCCGCTATGATCAACATGGTATTTTAGACTGTCATGTAAGGATTTGATCCTCTCATGAAACACACAATTCATTAGAGTTTTATTCTATAATAGTTCTATCCTGAAATTATCTGACTCTTCTAATCTAGTTTTCAATATGTAGAGTGGAATTTTTTATATACATGGTTCCAAATGGGGACCTAATAATGGTGGAGGTAAAACTATTTTTTTATGTGAACTCTAATAAGTGTTGGTGCCTCAACCATGAATCTCAGAAATCTAGGACACTAGAGTGAATCATGTCACCAAGAGTCTGGAAGGACTGCTCTATATGACCATTGGTCTATAGAAAAAAAAATAGTCAAATGGAATAGTTGTTAACCAAAATTATTTTGGAGACCCCACCATAAACTAGTTGTATAAAAAATGATCTTATCTGGACATTATCATCCTCAAAACAACATGGAGTCTCTCCACCTCTTCCATATACTTCATTTAAAAAATGTCCAGTAAGCACAGCCACATGATTGCAAAAAAGGTGGATGATTTCATAAAAATATCTACTACAACCCATATAACACCATAGCCTCTATGAGATCGAGGTAAACTTTTAAAAAAGTCCATTTAGATGTCCAATAACAACAACTATGAAACATATAATGGATAAAGAAAACCATTAATAACATAGTGGTTGGATTTCAACTTCTGGAATAAAACATATCGAGACCCAAACTGTACAACTAAATTCATCATCCTTATCTACTGAAAGTGAACAATTAATGCTTGGTAAATGTATTCCATACCATGATGTACCACCACTGTGAACTAGTCTATTATCTGAGAACCATTTCATACATCTTTAAAGGAATACGATGCCTTTCATGAATCATTATTTAGTGTTTTTATCATCAAACTATCCATTAAAAGGCTATCCACACACAAATCATTCTCTATAGACCTCTACTTCATGATACCCCAGTTGGTATTCCACTAACTTTTTCACCGAAGATGACAACACAATCATGTGAAATAGAAAACCTATTCCCCCCGACTTCTATCATATTGGGATGGAATGTTAAATTCTTTTCTATTTCTCTCTAGGAATGAGTGATTTTTTATCTTCATCATTGAGTGAACTCTTACTTAGTTCATAATCCAAATCATTCCCCTTTATAAGGTTTATACAAAATCCTTTTTTTATTTTCCTACAAGAACATCATCAACTAACGCTTGAGAAAGGTCATGTCAGGTTGAGATGGGGTAATGTCTAAAAAAATTCATGGAAAATACTATAGCCTAAATCTCATGATCATTGGTGGAATAATTACACTCAAGGGTATATAACTACTGATACAAATAAGAAATGACTGTTATGTGATAAATCAATACACAACCCAAACAATGATGCGAAGAATCACCATAAACCTCAATATAAACTCTTTCTATTGGATGATAACGAATTGGATCACTAAATAACTTCTCCATTAGATACTCAAAATCAATCTGACACTGATTAGTCAAAAATAACAACTAATAATTTTCTGTCTACACTGTTAGGGGAGCGCAACACTATAGAAATAGAATATGATCCTCTTGTAATTTCCTATAAAGGACAAGGAAACATAATAATTCATTCATTTTCAGGGTTGTTTTTCCAAGACAAATATACTAATATCTTAGATGGGTCTATATAAATTCTACACTAGTTATTCATTATTTACAATATATATTTATGGGTTTTCATTCTATATTATGAAAATAATTGGTCCCAAATATAAAATAATATTTTTGTCTTACCACAAAAATAAAAAGGTTAAAAAGGTCGACCATTATAGGCTTCTTATTCCCAAAATCCATTAATAAAACTTGATTTAACACAGTGAATACAATCACAAAAAAATGTTCTCTAAAATTTAAAATCATCACATCAATGACTTAAAACTAAACACCCTCTAATTATTATAATGATAAAAATAGTAAAAATTTGTTACAAACAACCAAAGACAATAACTAGAGTGATTTATTAAAAAGGTATCAGCTACCTCATTATTGAATTCACCCCTATTTATAGTGAATGTACCAATAGTAAAATTCAATTATTTTATATTTAATAAAAATATATTATGTAGAAATAAATCATTAAATCTTAGAATGTTCCATATAGGTTTTTTGACGTAGATTATAATAGTATAATCATTAAATAATAATTATTTCCATATAATATAAAAACAATACTAACTAGATATGATAAAACCTTAATCCTTCATTTAGAAAAAAACATTATTTGACAGCATGGATAAGGGGTTGTCCTTAGAATATTTATTTGTATATTAAGATAATTTCTACCTTATTTAAAACAATTTAAACATATTATATTAATACATTTGTAGACTTTGTCGGATGATAATTATAAATACCTTTTTTGAAGAAATCATTTTTTTCATCCATTATAAAAAGGACAGGTACACTCGATTATAATGTTTTATCTTATTTTACATATCATTTATTATTATTTATCATGAGTTTATAAAGATTCATTAAATTATAAAGATAATTTTATTAGGAATTATTATCCAATAAACTAATAATTTCTTATTAATATTCTTTTATATGTATTTAAAACATATATTTTCATCTATGTAAACATTCTAGAAAAACATGGAAAGTCTATAATTGTCGGAAAAAAATTTATATAAGGAATTGTGATGTGATTTTCAGAAAAGAATTTATGAAAGTGATGAAACTATATATTTGGAAACATGATAAGATAAATTTGTTCAAAAAAATTTACTATAATTCATATGTATTATATTCATAAATTTAGTAAATTAATAATAATTTCTCACTATCTCAAAAATCTATTTGTTCGTTATGAAAAAATCCACATCATTGTAAATACTCTCAAACATTTTCTAGTATAGGTTAATTAAAAAATATTCTTTTTTAGAGAAAAAAATAATTTTCCCAAAACATAATTCTTATCCATGAACTTTACAATATGGCCCCTATAGCGTTAGATTAATTTTAGAAATAATGAATCCTCTATTTCATGGATAAAATAAAATACTAGTCTATAGTATATATTTTTTATCACTTAATCTACATAGGGGTCTGGTGTAATCTCTATAATATATACTCATATAAAACTAATAATAATTCACAACCATATGTTTCATATAAATCATATTTATACATATATTTTACATATTTCCATAATACATGGTGACTTTTAGAAATGGAACATGTTAATCTCGTATTGAAAAAAACAATTTTTTAATTCCTGAAAATAGATCGACTTGGTTGATGAATATATCACATGTCATTCATCACATTGATTACTATAACACATTCCACTCATCCATATAGTTAAATAGATAATATATGTATATAATAAAAATTTATATTCATTTCATCAACCATGTTTAATAAATGGAAATATACATTTTCCCACCACACATGAAGAAAAATATCATATTGGTCACACTCTAACATAGGACATGATTCAAGATATATCCAACCACCACAATATTCGTGATTTCTCATTTTAATAGCATAATAAAACTATATATGTATGAATCTTTTTATTCTTATTATATGATAAAACTCATTTTAATGGGATTTTTTATAATAAAAAAATTATTAATATCAATTATTGTATGACATTCCATGTGACAAATTTTTTTCCATCAATATATATAATAAGTCTCATAATATTAACTCATGAATCTATTATTATAATCTCATAAATCACCATTTAAAAAATTTATAATATTTTATTCATTTCAAATATAACATTTCATCACGTATATTAACCATTCAAGATGATTGTCGATTAAGAAAAAATAAAAGATGAAATTTGAGTGTATATTATCATCATATTGTTAATGAAACATTAAATAAATCCGAATAGAGACTACCTTTATTATAATCACCGAATAACATATACTAATGTGACAACAATATCATTAGTATATTTCACTAGGAAAATTTACATGACTATCATGATTCATCCCTTCTAATTTTTTCATTGGATATTTATATATTATGATCTCTAACCATCCAACTTATCCTTCAATCACCCCTCCTAATGATATCTCAAAGAAGATGGTATTTTCAATGGATGTGTTACATACATAGGTGAGATTGTGAATCCTTGAATAGGGAAATAAATTTACTATCATCATAATATTATATATTGATCCTTCAATATTTTTACCACTCATAGTTTAGATTTAAACTTATTCATTTGAACAATTTCCATCATAGTATATCATATAGTGATTCACATTGCCTCTATTATGGAGTTCCATTGCTGGTTTATTTGTAACACTTCTAACCAATAACAACACCATTTTTGAAAAATGTCAAAACATATTGAGATACTATATCATCTCTCTTCGATTGGAAACTATAATATATGTAACCATTTAAATAATGCTTATCCAATCCTATAAATATTATAAACATATACATTGAGATTGAAAAGTACATAACACTGTTTTTTCTAATAATACAATGAGTATATGGAGGAGTTGATGGTTATATACTATTTATTCTTGGCGTATAACTGATTTCAAGTTGAGTAAAAAATAAGGAATATATGATAGATAATATGGTCAAAACATTTATAAATTTAAACATCTATGTTACCAAATTTTATAAATTTTTGATCATTCTAAGATATATTTTATTTTACAATATTAAAGAACCCATGTTGATTTGTCTAAGAAAAACATATTTAATAGTATACTAATGTATGTGTCCTGACTAAGCCCAATCAATATTTAATATTTACCTCTATTTGTCTTTATAATCTGCATGTAAGAGGATTCAACCATATTTTTCAATAAGAATTCCCAAACCATAAAAATATTTTTTTATTTTAGTGTTTGAATGTAATTTCATAAAAGAAGCATGTCATCTATAATAAATATTTGAAACACTAGAACACACACTAATCTATTTCTATAAAAATGAATTATTTATGTTCTATAAGAAACAAAAATATTTGATTATAAAATTATATAAAATATTATAACATTGAGAATATTGATTTATACCATAAATGGAAATTTTTAGCCTTTACACCTTACTAGGAAAATTTATAACTTAAAACTTGTTGGGTGTATAATGTACATAACCTTAAAAAATTCCCATTACGTAAAGTGGTTTTAAAATCAATTTGAAATATCTCTTAATAATATTGACATATTATGGTCAGAAAAAAATGAATAGACATTATTAGTACTATAAGAACAATTATTCATTAAATAAAATAAGACATGCATGATTATAAGCCTTTTCAACTGTTCGTGCAGTCTGTGACATATCTGGGCTTGAGACCAATGATCATTAACCCTATCGAAGTCACCATGTGACCAGATTAACACCTCCACTTGTTCTATAATATCATTACTTATGTCATGGATATATGGTGTTTATATAGATATAATATAGTATAATATTAGAGTATAAATTCCACAAAAATCAGAGAGTAATTTATAATAAATAAAATTAATTAACGAATGAAAAATATATGTCAAAGTAATTCCATTACAGGGGACATATCAAATAACATAGTAAATATAATAATTAGATAAACAACATACTTAATCCAATAAACCACTATGTTGATTAAGAATTCAAATAATGAAAAGAAAAAAATAGTAGAATCTTCTACCATCCATGGGTCATTTCATATCCTATCTCAAAATCGTATCTGAGCTACCTATAAATAGGGATTGGTTTTCAGTTACATTAGAATCATTATCAGACAAAATAGTTGTGAATATAAATCATTAGGTCACCTCCAAAATAGTAACAAAAACCTGAAAATTATTGTGGTGTTTATACATTTTATATTATCTGGTAAATAAATAAATCAACTATGTATAAAATATATTAATCAAATATAATTGATCCTGATTCTCTGATATGACACATAATATTGACCAAACTGTTCGGGCCTGTGACAGAGTAGACTGATGTAATAAAATTTTACAAATAAAATATTTAATTGGTACATGAACTATTTCTTAGGATGGTATCCTTAGTGATCATACAGTCCTAAATTTAATACCTTAAAAACAACCCAATATTATAGGAATATTCATAAGAATGCATATAAGAAACCAATATAGGAATCCATGATGATTTATTTGTATGAACTATGGTAATAAACATAGACCCATGTGGTGATTACTATGTAAGAAACAATGAAATTAACTTTTAACAATTCCATTTATGATTAAAAATAGTAAACTTATTTAATCGATCATATAATGGAAATAACCAATTCCATTGAGTAAATACTAGGAAATCTTATAACCATTATGGGGTACATTATATTTATAAGATCATATCAAAACTTAATTTCTAAAAAAATAAAATCCTAGAAGACTAACTTTCTGAATTCTTTATAGACATGGGGGTCTAATCCTATATACAATAAAATATGAATTCAAGAAATATCAAAAGGGTATATCTCAGTTTATATCCTAGGAATTCAATTATAATGTTCAAGGGTAGTTAATACTCACATCATTATCCCATATACTATTTATTATATCCATAACAAGCATACATTTTTTATTTAGATTCTATTATGAAACCGACAATAATCACAATACATAAAACACTAACCCTTTCATAGGTTAAAAAAAAGGGACACCCACCCATCTCCCTTGCCCCATGTTGTATCAAAGAAACCCTACATCATTTTCTAGATATCAATTTAATCAATAGTATCAATACATTCACTCTGCAGAAATAACTTAATTTGACATCCTCATGATTATGTTTCACAGTCACTGTATTCATAAGATAGACCCCTTATACATCACTCTAGGAAGATTGAATACTACTAGTCCTATATCCCAGGATTCTAAGGGTAGACCCCATACCCTATCTATGACCAAACTACCGAGGGTTGAAAAAAATAGAAAATAACCAGGATGTTGTGGTGGAAAACTCACACCACTCTTTGATCCACTAGCAAAATTAGTCTAAGTCATCCCATTTTTCATTATACACTACATCAGCAAAATAATCACCATTTATCACATTATCCTAGATGGGATCATAAAATTTCACTTATTTGAAGGTCATCTATGTTCATCCATTTCATTAATTTCATACCCTTATAAGGTCCCAAAATCTCTTAGCATAATTTTATATTTGGTGACTTGACAATCTGGGGTCATAAACTAAGCTTGATCCCAAGGGTTTGTAATAACTCTTAACACTATAATTCATTCAAAAGCATTATAATTTAATCAAATTAGTCATTTAAATATATTTTATTATTATATTAGGGTTGAGACAATATATAAAACTAATACGTAAATAAATTTCATTAAGCATTATGGTTTTCACAAGGGAACACCAACTAGTTTCAAATCCATATCTCATACGTAAATCCAAGACCAATCATTTCCTAGGATTTTTCAATTCCACATCATCATTAAGGAACATATCCCAGTCCATAACAATTAAATAAATAAATTATTTAAATTTATAAGTAATTAAATTTTAATAATTTAATATTAAAAACACAAAAACGCTCACCAATCATTATATACACATTAATCCATTGAGACATGTGGTGTGGGGGTACTTCTATCATTCATGCAGGACTAGTAAATGAAAAGCACAAATATTAATGCATAATTAAATGATGAATTCAACAAATCTTTGAAAAAACCCCAGGAAAAATTCCCATGATTCATTCCTCCAATGAAAATATTGTTACAATGTGTTTTTTTCGTCTTCATACATCCTCTAGATATGACATGTAAAATAACGATAAGTTTGGATATTTTCTCACGTGATCTAATGGAAACCATCAACTAAACATAATATAATCATATGAAATAAATATTAGAACAAGATAAATAATATAACAGGGGAGGAGGAGTCGATGTATCAACATAACTATTGAATAATGAGATATAAGCATCTTCTCAATAAAGGGTGTTGAAAGAGATAATTGAAGAGGTTTGCTCCCTATTTCGGTAATTATTGAGGTAGAAGAGAGTCGGCTAATAGGATATGCTGGAGGGTGGATTATATTATATTCCACATTTTTCATTTTATTTATTTGGAAATAAGGTTTATCCAAACATATTTTTGAACCTTACACCATCAGTATGTTTGGAACTCTCTCTATCCACCTGTCATGTACTGTTTGGCCACATGATTATCCAATAAATATCCGAAAATAGATAATCACAACTCAACAAAAATTATTTGGTTTACACGGTTTGTCTATATCTATTGACTAACCTTATGACATTCCCTCATTTCCAATTCACAACAACCATTTTCGTCTAGAATATGCATGGTCATCCCTTTAACATGAACAATAAGTGAAAATAGAACATGTAGAAAATATAATAATCTATTGAAATCATCACTCTCAAGATGTTTCTTGATTTTCTAAAAAACATGCACTAAAAACAATCCCTATAGTAAAATTGAACACTTGCAACTCCAACATCCTTCAGATTCTCTAGAGGATTCCTTAATAAACCTGAGAAACTACTAGACCAATATATATATTAAAAGACAAAAAATTATTAATCTCGAACTCTAGAAATTCCAATACAAAAATATTTTTAAAAAATAACCCTTTCCATGAATATCACAAAACAAAAATTCCCAATGTAATTTCTTACACATAATAAAATTGGGTTTTAAAACCTCTTTTATACCATCTTATAAATAAGAAGCCTTAGTGTTTTGTAACCACAAACAAGGACTATCATTGTGATCAGTTTATATCCAACTCTTAAAATTCAACTACTTAATGTCATTAGTATTCCTCTACTCAACTCTTTTAATGATGTACACTATTAATCAAAAATAGACATACCACTTATTACCTATAGTAAAAAATTAATTATAATATTACAAAATCTCTTAATTTCGATGAAATATTGGTTTCATCCACTAATTCATATCCTAGATTATAATGGTCCATTACCTAGTGAAAAACATAAAAGGGTTAATACCTAGAAACAATTCTCACAACCATCCAAATTTATTACTTATCTTAATCCCATATAGTCCAACAACTCATTCAATGTGGTTTCCAAAAAAACTCCCAATATTATAAGGAGGCACTATATGGTTCTCCAGTTGAACACATTCATGAAAACACGTGATGAAGCAATCTAATAGTTTACCTTATAATTTGGTCTCAATATCTTAATATATAGAGGAATCATAGACTCATCTCCACAGAACACTAAATTCATATGATAATATTTAGTACAATTTATTTTGTATGGATTATTAACAACTCAAATTGACTATCATTATCAAACTGCAATACATATTACATCATTATTCTGACAAACATTTAAATCTAACCCAAACCATCTCAATCTAGATGCTAATAAACTAGAACTATACTATATTGAATCTTATATTCAATAATGTATTCACCCATGAACCATAAAAAACCAACCCTTTTTCACTTATGTATCGTATCCCATACATCCATCCAATGATTGGTCTCTATATGCCAATGATCCTACGAAAATATGTCAATATATCTATAATCCATTATTGGTCCATTACTACAGGTAATGAGTAGACATGATTTTCACACTCATTAATCAGTGATATCTCAAATATCTATGTGATCTAGGATCACAATTATCATCCTCCTCATCACCCAAAAAATTTCATCCATAATGAAGTTCACTACATTCATGATCAATATTTCACTCTCCACTAAATATCTTCCCCAAAACCCTGCCACAAGTGAATCATAAATAGGTTCCATCAATAATATTCATTTCCAATCGATTTTTAAGCACATACTCCATTTTAATGTATCGAGGATCCAAAATTGACTTATAATATCACATATCACTATAGAACGACATTTATAATTCTCATCCAATATACTATAAACTATTTCTTCATGCATTTAATGGAATATATAAGTCCTTAACCAAAACATGGATTCTAAATGAAGAAGAATTCAGAGACAATACCTGGTAAAAATTTTATATTACCTCATATCATTCATAGAAAAGTATTATATTATCTCATAAATATATTTTACACATCCGGACAAACAATGTAGTTAGTTTCTCTTTATCATTCATGTAATTAAGCTTCCATTTATTACCATTCAACCTCATAAATGTTTGTCTCATCAAAATAGGAGAAGCATTAGAGATCATCTTGAAAATCATTTTAGTTCACCAATTCTTTATTAAATCATATGACCACACACTTCCCATGAATAATAACTACACCATAAGAATCTATATATACAACATCAATCATAGATCCAACCATTTAGGACCACAGTACATAGTCTCATTAGGAACAACATTAAAAACTAACTGATTTATTTATTCATATATTAGATAACTCTAAAACCATAAATGATATCATATTTACCTCTTTCATTATATAAAATGTGTACAAGGAATATCCATTCCTATACCACGTAAAAAATATATCCACTTATTCCCAAATATAATCAAATTGAAAATACCTATTTTTCCCATTAATATAGGATACATAAGTCCATGTAATTCATATCTCGTGTTATGATAATACATAAAAATAATTACACAATATATTAATCGAAAACCCAAATGATAAATGTGGTAACATTTATCTAATAACACAAATCTCACATCAATCGTTGCTATTGGAATTCATACATTCAATTGTCTTATGTACAACAGGACATGTCATGTGATGATAAAACCCATCATGTGTTATCACATCAACACAAACATCAAGAATCACATTCCACGTTATAAAACACTACAAGGAAATAATATTCATTATATATATATATATTTTAAATACCCACTTAAGGAAGTTGATCTCATCCCCTAAATAATAATATCAATATATTTTGACGATTTGAATACTGAATGCCCCAGTCATATAGATCATTTAACTAAATTCCATAATGACTGTGTGTTTGGAAGAGAAAAAAGGTTTTTTATTGAACAATTAAATAACTGAACACATTTTATTATCTAGAAGACGAACAACTGAATTATGCCCCAATAGAGATATATTGAGTGTTTCTATAAAGCCGATCTACAAATGGAATATTTAATCTTCATTGAGTATTATATATCAACATAATCTACTATAACTATCATTATAAAAAATAATTTGCGGTTTAGGATACTTTAATTTCACTGACTTGTAAGATTGGAGAAATATATATATATTATTTTTGACACTTTAAACAATCAAACCCCCATCATTAGTGATATTAGCCACAAGTGGGAACTTTAATGTTTTGTTAGTCAACAATTTTGAAAATAATTCATCTCTACTAATCTCTTTCCAATAGTCCAATAGTGAAAAATCCAGAAATTATATACTATAAAAGTCATATTCGTCATCATAGGGGAAATCATAGAAGCAAAAATGAGAAATAAATGAATAACTTAATTATATCACTTATATCAGGGGATATAAATCAATAATGTTTTTTGACATGCAGTTGTTTGATGTCTATGACAATTTCTACCACATTCCTATGACATCTTCATAGAATATTTAGAAATAAGAAACCATATTTTAATATATATGATATGTCTCTCTAATTCCCCTCTACAAGATATTACTAATCAAAATCAAGGAAAATGTTCCTACATAACATTTGGTGCACCACCTCATACGAAAAAGATACTATATACCATCATGTGACTACAGTCTTATAATAATAAAACTATAATATTATAACTGATTTTCAAATAATATAAATATCCAAATGGTTTCTAATGTATCAAGAAAACAATTATATTACATATAATAAATTAAACAATATTTCAATAGGAGGTGTAATTAAATAGAATAGATTTCTGCCAGATAACAATCATTTTAGATAATAAAAACTATGATCCACTAGGATTATCAAAAGAAATAATATATGAAGAATATTATATGAGGTTTTACTCACATCCCCACACATTATCGCATATTGATCATGTTTTCATATATGACTGATCTAACTTGATAATCCAACACTGGTCATTCTACCTTATGAATCATTCAAATACAAATGCAATATTAGGTACCCATGTTCTATGGTCGTTGGAGTAGCGGACACATATAAAACAGTAGGGAACAACCAACATCGTCATGGAAATGACCATTACTATAGTGTATAGTAATTTTATATGTAAAATTTAACAATTAATTAAAATATATATGTTCAAACAAAAAAACTATTATCTATACATTGGATTAAACATAGCCCTCTAGATTGGACATAACTACTTTAGTATGTTTTGTAGTTCGTATGAGAAAACTATAACACACAATATCAATATTTTAATAGGTGAATACAGAAAATCTAAATAGGAAATCCAATTAAGTATAGTAGAAATAAATTTATTTTTTATTTAATGCCCCATAAAATACACATAATCTTATAGGCCAATTACAATGTAATTATATAGGGAATTCATATTGATTTTTTTATTCCAATATAAGAGCTTAGGTAGTCCACCAAAACAGGTGAGAATATTACCGTGTAAAAACCCATCTAATATGTTGGAAAATATCCATATGATGATTCTAAAGAATAAACATATACTATATATATTATCATGTTTTTTTTAAAATTTATATTAATTTTTATTAATTTCTGAATTGTGAATTTTTTTAGATGTATTTTGAATGGTTTTTAAGGATAAATATATGTGAAATACATTATGTCAAAGAATGGTTTTTTACTTTTGGAATTTTAGATATCAATGTATAATACTGCATAACATTTGTTAACTAATTGAATTAAGTTAAATATTTATTGATACAAATAAAGACTTTTCACTATTTTGAGGATGTTATGATCCAATAATATTTAATATTTTATCATATAGAATCAAAAATTTCATATGGGATGATATTTTCATAGAGTAATAATTGATGTTGAAATTATTCAAAATAATACCCCATGATTACATTTACCTTGAGAAATAAAATTAAATCATGAAGTATAATTTTTAGTGTTCTCTATAATGATAGAAAAATATCCATAAACATTTGACAATGTATCTTGAAATTATGAATTTATACAAATACATTCATTTACAATGAAATAATGGTATTTTCACCCATCAAAGATTTATGGGATTGTGTTAATTAGATTTTTCCTCACCAAGTTTTCTATTTCTCACTACTAGTCCTTGGGAATTAATTTTTTCCTCTAGGTAGATATTGTCACATACCATTAATGTTCTCTTATTTTTAAACATAGTTTTGGGTTATTATAGATATATTTTTTATTTGTATTTCTCTTATTCGTATAAGGGATTCATATTAAGCTTTTATGGTATTATTTTTCAAAAAATGGTTGTTTAAAATATTAATTTTTTTCTAACAACATATGTTTCAAATTATGAGAACAAAATAAAATAATGGGAGGAGAATGTAACACTTTGATATTTTTAAATGAGAACCTTATATTTAATAGCATATATGAGAGAGAAAATCATATTTAAATTAAAACTAAATTATATTATAAAAAATAGGATTGTTATAAACAAATTAATATAGATTTATTGTGTCTATAATATTAAAATAATTATGTATAAATATTTGGGTTTTAAAATTAAAAAAATATTTATAAATTATAATGAAATAAGAACATATTTTTTTGTAATGTAATTTAATCATTTATAAATTAATTTTATCAAAAGTGATTTTTGTTTTTATTTTTACGTTGATAATATAAATAATTTATACCACTATTAGAAAATTAATTTTATAAAAAGGATATGATTATTGAAATCAGCATATGAAAATAAGTATGTGGTGAAATTTTATTATAATTATGAGATGATTTATTTTCCATTGACTTCTGAAAAATATTAATTTTTTTAATCTATCAATGGTTTTCATTAAATAATGAAATTTCAACTCATATTATATTTTTAACTTTTTTAATGTCTCGTATGATTCATTGGATTTAGAATAATATAATTAATTTAATTTGAACAATAAATTCTCAATATTTTCATAAAAATATATGTTTGTGACTAAAGTAACATTTTATTTGAAAACACTTTTTTTTCATAACATATTCCCATTTATATATATTCACATATTTTAATATTACTAGTAATTGTGTAAATGATGAATCATATTTTCATTGAAAAAATTCATTATTCATTGAAACTATTATTCCATCTGCTCTACCGGATACATAGAATATGAATTAATATATCATATTTACAATTTTCATTATAAAAGGTGTACAAGGCATATCCATTCCTATACCACATAAAAAATATATCAACTTATTCTCAAATATAATCTAATTGAAAATACCTACGTTTCCCATTAATATAGGATGCATAAGTCCATGAAATCTATATCTCGTGTTATGATAATACATAACACCTATTTACACAATATACTAATAGAAAAACCTATTGATCAATGTGGTAACACTTATCCAATAACATAAATCTCACATCAATCGTAGCTTTGGGGAATCATACATTAATTTGTCTTAAGTAATACATGACATGTCGTGTGATGATAAAACCCATCATGTGTTATCACATCGACACAAACATCAAGAATCAAGTTCCATGTTATAAAACACTACAAGGAAATAATCATTATTATATATATATTTATTAAATAACCACTTAAGGAAGTTGATCTCATCCCATAAATAATAATATCATTGTATATTGACAATTTGAATACTGAATGCCCCAGTCATATAGATCATTTAACTAAATTCCATAATGACTGTGTGTTTGGAAGAAAGAAAAGGTTTTTTTTTGAACAATTAAATAACTGAACCCATTTTATTATCCAGAAGATGAACAACTGAATTATGACCCTATTGAGATATATTGAGTGTTTATATACATCCCATCTACAAATGGAATATTTAATCTTCATTGAGTATTATATATCAGCATAATCAACTATAACTATCATTATAAAAAATAATTTCTGGTTTAGGATACTTTAATCTGAAGGACTTTTAATATTGGAGATAAATATATATATTATTTTTGACACTTTAAACAGTCAAACCCCCATTATTAGTGATACCAGCCACACGTGGCAACTTGAATATTTTGGTATTCAACAATTTTGAAAATAATTCATTTATACTAACCTATTTCCAATAGTCCAATAGGGAAAAATCCGGAAATTATATACTATAAAATTCATGTTCGTCATGATAGGGGAAATCATAGAACCAAAAATAAGAAATAAATGAATAACTTAATTATATCACTTATATCATGGGATATCAATCAATAAATTTATTTGACATGCACCTGTTTTATGTCTATGACAATTTTTGACACATTCCTATGATCTTCATAGAATATTTAGAAATAAAAAACCATAGTTAAATATATGATATGTATCTCTAATTCCCCTCTACAAGATTTCACTAATCGAAATGAAGGAAAATGTACCCACATAACATTTTGTGCACCACCTCATACAAAAACGATTATAAATATCATCATTTGACTACGATCTTATAATAATAAAACTATACTATTATAACTGATTTTCAAATAATGTAAATATCCAAATATTTTCTAATCAAAAAAACAATTAGATTACATATAATAAATGAAACAATAATTCAATAGGAGGTGTAATTAAATAGAATAGATTTATGCTAGATAATAATCATATTAGATAATAAAAACTATGATCCAATAGGATTATCAAAAGAAATAATATATTAAGAATAATATATGAGGTTCTACTAACATCCCCCACGAATTATCGCATATTGATCATGTTTTCATATATGACTGATCTAACTTGATAATCCAACACTGGTCATTCTACATTATGAACCATTCAAATACAAATCCAATATTAGGTACCCATGTTCTATGGTCGTTGGAGTAGGGGACACATACAACACAGTAGGAAACAACCAACATCATCATTGAATTGACCATTACTATAGTGTATAGTAATTTTATACGTAACATTTAACAATTAATTAAAATATATATGGTCAAACAAAAAAATGATTAACTATACATTGGATTAAATATAGCCCTCCAGATTTAACATACATACTTCAGTATGTTTTGTAGTGCCTCTAAGAAAACTATCACACACAATATCAATATTTTAATAGGTGAATACACCAAATATAAATTGGTAATCCAATTAAGTATAGAATAAATAAATGTATTTTTTATTTAATGCCCCATAAAATACACATAATCTTATATGCCAATTACCATGTGATTATATAGGTAATTCATATTGATTGTTTTATACCAATATAAGAGCTTATGTAGTCCACCAAAACATGTGAGAATATTACCGTGTAAGAACCCAACTAATATATTGGTAAATATCCATATGATGATTCTAAGGAATAAACATATACTATATATCTTATCATGTTTTTTTTAAAATTTATATTATTTTTTCTTAATTTCATAATTGTGAATTTGTTTAAATGTATTTTGAATGGGTTTTAAGGATAAATATATATGAAATTAATTATGTCAATGAATGGTTTTTACTTTTGGAATTTTAGATATCAATGTATTATACTGCATAAATTTTTTAAACTAATTAAATTAAGTTAAATATTTATTGATAGAAATAGATACTTTTCACTATTTTGAGGATGTTATGATCCAATAATATTTAATATTTTATCATATAGAATCAAATTTTTCATTTGGGATGATAATTTCATGGAGTAATAATTGATTTTTAAATTATTCAAAATAATACCCCGTGATTACATTTATCTTGTGAAATAAAATTAAATCATGTATATATAATTTGTAATGTTCTCTATAATGATAGAAAAATAATCCATAAAAATTTGACAATGTATCTTAAAATTAAGAATTTATACAAATACATTCATTTCCAATGAAACTTTGGTATTTTCACCCATCAATGATTTATGGGATTATGTTAATTAGATTTGTCCTCACCATGTTTTCTATTTCTCACTACTAGTCCTTGGGAATTTATTTTTTCCTCTAGGTAGATATTTTCACGTACCTTTAATGTTCTCTTATTTTTAAACATAGTTTTGGGTTATTATAGATAAAATTTTTATTTCTATTTCACTTATTCGTATAAGGGAGTCATATTAACCTGTTTATGGTATTTTTTTCAAAAAATGGTTGTTTAAAATATTAAATTTTTTCTAACAATATATGTTTCAAATTATGAGAAAAAAATATAATAATGGTAGAAGAATGTAACACCTTGATATTTTAAAATGAGAACCTTATATTTAATATCATATATGACATAGAAAATCATATTTAAATGAAACCAGAATTATATTATAAAACTTTGGATTGTTATAAATAAATTAATATAGATTTATTGTGTCTATAATATTAAAACAATTTGGTATAAATATTTGGGTTTTAAAATTAAAAAAATATATTTATTAATTATAATATAATAAGAACATATTTTTTTGTAATGTAATTTAATCATTTATAAATTAATTTTATCAAAAGTGATTTTTTTTATTTTTACGTTGTTAATATAATTAATTTATTCCACTATTAGAAAATTAAATTTATAAAATGGATATGATTATTGAAATCATCATATGAAATTAAGTATGTGGATAAATATTATTATAATTATGAGATGATTTATTTTCCATTGACCTCTGAAAAATATAAAATTTTTTAATCTATCGATGATTTTCATTAAATAATGAAATTTAAACTCATATTATATTTTTAATTTTTTTAATGTCTCATATGATTCATTGGATTTAGAAAAATATAATTAATTTAATTTAAACAAGAAATTATCAATATTTTCATAAAAATATATGTTTGTGACTAAAGTCACATTTTATTTGAAAACAATTTTTTGTGAATAATATATTCCCATTTATATATATTCACTTATTTTAATATTACTAGTAATTGAGTAAATGTGAAATCATATTTTCATTGAAAAAATACATTTTACATTGAAACTATTATTCTATGTGCTCTACCGGATACATAGAATATGAATTAATATATCATAAAAATATTTAATTTGTTGAAATGGATTTAGTATTTTTTATAAAAATTATTAATATTATTTAATATGTCCAATATATTTTTTAAGTCGTAATGTATATTAAAATTATTAAAATTATTTTTCAGCACAAAAAAATAATTAGCTAGGTTAAACAAGGATAAATCTATGTCAAAAGACCACCATTTTTAGTCATAAATATTATTGGATAATGGAAATTATTAATTTTTTAAATTATTAAGTATACATATTTATTTATGGTGAAATATTCCAGGAATACATAATGTTAAATATTTTAAGTACAGAAAAATAAAAATGTAACACTCTTACTTTTATTAATCTTCTAAATTATATAGTAGTGAAAAGATTAGTTTTCAAAAATAATCTAAATTTACATCATTGAAAATTTATGATTCTTTTTTAATATAATTTGTATAGTATGAAAATTTTAATTTTAATTTGTTTCAAAATTATTAATGTAAAACTATATTAAATATTGAGTTAAACTGATTGAAATGTTATAAGATACAAGTTAAAACAAGATAAAGTTTATTAGTTGACATTATTTTAACACATTATTACATTTCATGAAAGTATTCATCTATATAGAGTGATTTGGATATAGAATTATATGTTATATTTTAAACATTTATGAAAGTAAAAAAGTTCCCCTCTCCTGACATATAAAGTGGAACCTCCTATCCAACATTCATCAAATACAAAAACCATTTTGTTCCAAAAATAAAAAATTTAATATATTTGTTACCTCTCTGAACACATGGTAATGAAATTTTATTGATTAGAAAAATAAAAATGGAATGATTTCTGTTAAAAATTTATGTTGATTGAATAAGTTATATTGGTATTAATAATTTTTTTATATATATATTTTAGTCTATCATCAGAAAATAATATTCAAAAAAGATAAAATAATAAAATCAGTATCTCAAATATATTTATTTTTTCATTTAATGGAATAACTTATATCAATCACCTCTTCCATCAAACAGAAGATCAAAAATTCATTCATATATATGATTAAGTAATGTCACAAACCAATGTACATATTTTTCTATCACATCCACCCATGACTAGTTTTAACGATGGATTTAATACATATACATATACATATATATATAATAATAATGAAAATATTATCAATCAGAAAATATAATATATATCACTTAATTTTATACACTTCAATTCATTTAAAATTATTTCATCGTTTTAACATGTGTGAGGATTTCCACTATTACAAAGTGATTTTATTTTTTATAAACACATCACATGAATACAATTTTTAAGTTTATTAATAAAATAATCGTTTATTTATGTCACAATTATCATTCTATGTAGATAATATAATACATAGGTACATCAAATCATTAAAATGGAATCATAAGTCTTGTGTGTGTATGATTTACCATCTCCATAACTGTAACATTGTTAAATTTTCATAGAAATATTTCATGGATTGAATAAAAATTAGAATGATATTTATTCCATTATAATTAATGTATATTTGGTTTTATAATAAACTTGTTGACCATAGTCTACCATCCATTGTCATTTTGGAATTATGAGTCAAATATCATCCAAATGTAAATTCTGAACATCAATGATTTTATAATTAAATATAAAATAATATTTAATAAAATAAAAGTATTAATGAACATTAAAAATGATCTTAAACTAGTACTTAATTTTCATATTATTATTTCATAGTTAAAGAACGTATGTAATGAGTCTTACATGAGGTAAGGGTTCATCATCTAAAATTATATTCTTTTTGACATGTGTTATGTTATTCAACTATATTTTTTTATTCCCATTATATATTTAAAATTTAAATGTTTATATAATGAATATTATTAATTACAAGTTATTTATATGTTAATTTATTCTATTATTTTATAGAGCCTATGATTCCTAATTTACCAAAGTGTTAAGGTATTTATGTTACCATCCCTTCATTTTTGAAGAGAGTTTTTTATTATTCAATAGATCATGAAATTTTATGATTTTACTATAAATTATCTCCTTTATTTTATTATCCAATTCTTATTTATATAGAATACATGTTTTCCTTTCATTTTTGTCTCATCAAAAAAATTTAAGAAAAGTCAACATTATTACTCTCCTGAGTTAAAATTAATATCTCTACTATGACAATGATATCATAAAATGATTTAAATAATTATTTTACAAACATTAAATGATTTATTACAATAGTTTTTGTACTTTTTTAACATCGGATATTTGATTAAAAGTGAATACTTTTTTTAGTTTTCAGAAAGACATACGTTTTCCTTTTTACTAAAAATGTCACATGAATATTTGACAAAACATATACAACGTGAAAATAAAATATCACCATAAAAAATAATTAATGATTTTTTCGATATATTAACATATTTTAGAAGTTATTTTCTATTAAAATGTATATTCACAATATTTTGAATTGTTTTATGTTTAAAATTGTAATTTTTTTTGTTGAAATGGTATTATCCCCCTCAAATGTTTCAGTGATATTCTAAATGATTAATAATTTGGGATAACATATTTGATGTTAATAATAATGTATCTGTGATATTATTCAATGAAACCATTCTTATTCATTGTCTAGTTGGTCCATGATCATGATGGTGAAGCATTTTTTAATCTAATTTATTTTCATGGATTATTCTATGTCAAAATGATGGAAATATTATGAAACCCAATTTCCTTGATTGAATAATTATGTGATGTTTTTTTAAATATTTAAAATGTTTTTGGTAAAAAAAATTATTCTATTAATTATGTTATGGATGGTTCTAGAATAATATTTTCATCCAACTAATAGTTCAATGAATTATATATCTTTAAATAAATATGGAATGCATTAAACGTTCTTGATAAAATCTGAGAAATAATTTTATGTTCTTGATCCACTATGGGATGCATATGGTGATTCATAATTCATTATGATTTGGCTAATGTGTAGGGATTAATCACCCATGATGATTTGATTATATCATCTTTTTATATGGACCTATGAACAAGTTTCTATACATATGAGGTTGTAATAATTTTATGAAATGAACATATAGTTCATAATTTATTGATAACGAATTTTCAATCTTATTATTTATTAAATTTTAAAGGTTATTTATTATTAAATGACTCATGTTTATTATCCTTTAAAAAATGTTTATGAAGATTTTATGTTATGTGCATGATCTTATATTATAATAATATAAATAATTGAAGAGGAAAATTATGTGTGATAGAGTAAAAGACACAGAACAATGATCCTAGAGAAGAATGTAACTAAATGAAACAATAAAATATATCTAATTTTAAATAAATTTTATCACTTATTTATATTTTTCTACACACAACCATGATATATTTATTATCAATAGCATATTCAACACACATCTCCGAACGTTAATAACCCTTGATATATATATATATATATTAACATTTTAACATAGTCATAAAAATAACATGTATCAATAATATTAACAATTTTATTATATATATACATATTTATATTTATATAACTCAATTTGAAATATTGAAAAATATTTAGTAGATAACCCAAAATTTCTTAATAATGTACTTTTATTGTTCAAAAATATCTTTTCATCCATATTGAATTTCATTACATTTCATGAAATAATATTATAATTATTTATTTAATGGTTTAGAATATAAATATGAAAAAGAGAAATATCATTTATTAATTCTTGATTTCTATTTTTTTTCTAATTCTGTTTATTTTTCTAAATATATTGCTTTCAATGGGAATTGCATAAAATACAGAATTTTCGATATATTTAGTCATTTGAAATATATATTATTATTATAAAATTACATAATTTAACATAACTATTCATAAGTTTTTTTTATCCACGTTACAAAATTTCAATCACTATTATGTTGTATTTAATTATAAGATTGGTTTTTTGTTTTAAAAAAATATTTTTCCAAAAATTGTTTTAAAAGAAAAAATTAGTCCCGATTATAATTAATTAAAGTAAAACCTAATGAGGAATTATTTTAAAAAATATAATTATTATATATTATTAAAAATTAATTGATAATCAAATTATTATTATAATTATACATAGATTAAATATGAAAACATCTTGTCCCTGAGAAAAATAATTTTTAAGAAAACCTTCATTTTCACCACGTATGTGTTCTATGTTGTGTATATAATCTTAAAAAAAATTAGAAATTTTAATTGAAATTATATTATTCATTATTGAAATAATAATTTTAAAATAATAATATTATTATTTTTTATTATTTTTTTGAAAATGCACATTTTCGTCGCATATATGGTATTAATTTTTAATAAATTTTTTCTACTTCTACAAATTGGTTTAGAATAATTTATTACATATTTGGTAACATAAAAATTTATATTATATTATACATTCAATATACATTTTTTAATAAACGAATATTATAATTAGTATAACATAATTATCACAGTTAAGGTAAAAATGGATTTTTCATAGTGGTAAACTAAAACTGTATGTGTAAAAATACTCTATACATTGGTCTAAAAGATATTTTATGGACATATTTTCATCTTATACAATCTATTATTGTGAATAGTCCATTATTTTGGGGTTTTATGTAAAAACATAGACAAATAACCTCTGAAATAGAACATGACCCGGCCCATCATGTACCTTAAGGGCCAACCTGATCCCCATAGTCCGGCAACTAGCACGTGAGAAAAACTTGACATACTAATGAAAATGGTTACACATAACTCAGAAAAAATAAATTTTACACACAGAAACACACACACTGATATATATATACATACATAACATTCGTAATCAATCTAAGATATATATATTCAATAACTAAAACCAAACAGTGGAATTCCAACATCACAATATTGAAAACAAAATAAATGTAAAAGTCAAACCACATAGGAATGATAAAATAGGAAAAAACACCTCCATGTGATAGTGTGAGATTAATCCCACCATCTCACGAACATATACCTACACCAACAGATATATATCATCTCCTCTTACAATTACACCTTGCATTTCCCTACATCAAAAGGAATGACCCGATTTACACACCACTGAATACAAATTCTTGGTTTGAGATAATACACTTAGTGGGGTATTGCATAGGTGTTGCAAATCATATCTCCAAACAACAATCCGAGCATTCTAAAATTTAATGAAAACAATACATGATAACAATATAACTATTTTTATATAAATTTCACTAGGTAAAAATTTAATTTTTCTTTTTAAAATATTCTAAATTAACATGAAAAATAGTTTTAAAAAAATTCATATCTATGTTTCATTGAAGATATATTATTTCAATAAAAAAATTCATCACATATCATATAAAAATATATGGTAGTACAACAAAATATTCAGGAAATAATGTACCCCAAATTATCAAAAAAAGAATATGTAAATATATTCCATTGAACAATGTAGGAGAGTAAATCTAAAAAGATAAAAACTAACAAACAAAATCACGAATGAATCACACCACTAATCATATTCATCAATCCTAGATTTTTTATAAACACCCCAAAAATGTGAAACCCCTTACAAGTTTATCAGATCACTAGAACGGAAGGCATGGGGAGTAGAGATGAACCCCATTAGTAAACCTCCTCAATGTGGATGATACAAACTAATTCACATTACTCTTAAGTACCCCAAACATCCCAAGTGGTCTATTTTCCAAACAAATTAATTAATCCATTTTCATCATTTCATGGATTGAAAATTGTTTCCCAAACCAATTCATACTCCATTAAAAACCCTTTTCATTTTACAAAACATGGATAAAACCACCGTATAATAATAAACACTCATGGATAGAAACATTAATTATATAATTCAATTTTAATTAATATAACAGTTTAAAAATACAAGGGAAAGGTATTTCATTGAAAATGACTAATGACTGAACTGCCTACCTCAAAAATTATGTTTTTACACTACCACAATGTATCCACCAACATAATAAATTAAATAATAAAATAATATTCACTATAATCAACCTATATATATCCTAAAATTGATACAATTTAATATAAGGGTTAGTGGAGAAGATGTAAAAACGCATACCCCAAGAATGCACACTTGTTGCATCATAGCCCACAATTGAAAAAAACGTAGAACAAGATCACACCACATGTATAGAATCAAATAATAAGAAACATCACCACCATTAAATGGATACTATTAAAATA
Source organism: Viscum album (assembly GCA_963277665.1). NCBI lineage: Eukaryota > Viridiplantae > Streptophyta > Magnoliopsida > Santalales > Viscaceae > Viscum > Viscum album. The sequence goes on along the minus strand of OY728132.1, from coordinate 1,838,840,921 downwards.
TCCAACAATTCTACCATGATAAAAAAATGACGAATATGAAAATTTTACTCACCTTGAGAGATTGGATTTGACCACAATATCCATACAATGCCAAAAAATATGAAGTGAAAATAGACTTCTAAAATGACTAGATAACACTTTTAGATCAATAACAGGGAGGGATGTGGAGGAATAAATAAAAATCCATTAGAGAAAAACCATAGAAGCCTACCTCCTGATATTTACATGATTTGCAACCCTATAAAAATTGTGAAATCCGTGATTTTCCTATACATCGTATAACTATCACCATTTAATTAAAAAAATCATAATATCATACATATATTTTAACTCCTACACATATATTATTATATTCACATTGTCTACAATGTTCATGAATTTTGTTGGGGTCCATCTACACATCTTGTAAACCATTTAATTATTGTGTATTCTATAATTACACCAATAAAAACGGTGTTATTTGAAACCCCCAAACAATGATAGTAATTCCCTATACAAAGGATAAAACCCGCAACACAATTAATCGATTTAAAATCAGACTCTTTTAATTCAAAAAAACATGCATCGCCAAACATTAGGCCATATTCAACAAAAAAATCTATCCATCCCTAGGATTTAAAATATGCACCCAATTAATGATTGAACCTATAAAGGAGAAGGAAAATATCTTATAGATTATAATATGATGTTAATTACATCCCAAAATATGACATTACATCCATGAGAAGTCATGAAGATGAATTATTTTCATTAATGGGATGATCCATTGATCCATCAACAATGAATCACTCTCACAATTCCCATGGGAATCAGATATTTGACTCCATAAAACTATATCCAATGGAATAAAGTTCCCACATATCAATTTCACTTATGATTAGATGAAATATTCCATCTATTCGACAAAATAAATATCCAACCCTAAATCAATTAGATCCACTCATAGAATATGATATGTGTTATTATTATATTATTTGACCCTTGATACTTGATGAAATTGAGGAATTCTTGTTAACTAAACCAACAATGAAAAATTATAAGAGCCCTCCAAAAGTAACATAGTGACATAAAATGGTCCAAAAAATCTCAAATCCAATATTATTTTTCATCCAATCCAATGTTCACTGAATTTAGGTGAACAATTTTTAAAAATTGTTTCACATATAGAAAATTCTAAATGATATTTTCATTGATACACATGTGGTTTCATCATCATTTTCATTATAACTAGATGATGTTGTAATCCCTGAATATTTTCAGATGTATCATGAACCAAAGAGTGTCCCGCAAAATATTCTTTCCCCACATATTCACAAAAAATATGAGTCATGCACAACATTCCGCCTAATTCATTTAAATGATCTATTCTAATAAAAGACTAATATATTTTTGTATAAGAAATATCTATTAGTACCCAATTTATATCAACTAATCAAATATAGTCTAGGAAATAGACCTAAAAAATATCCTATAGATCATAAATAACACACTCCATATATCCATGTTTATTTGGATGGTATGTTATTATCAATTGGAAATCTATCCCTACACCCTCTTAAACACTTCTTCAAAACCTCAATGTTAACATAAGATCTGTATTTGAAAACCTATCTGATGCAACCCCATGTAATCTCATAAATTGATGCACATAAAACATCCTCATATCATCATGTTTTTAGTGACCTTGATCACAACAAATTTCCTGATTTTTTCAACCTTTAAATCACCTCCCAGATTGAATTCCCCCCTTATGGTGTTCATCGTAATCCAACAAAAAAGTTGTGGGATACCTCATCCTATTTACAAAATGGTGCACGAATAGGGTAAATGATACATAAATATTTCAAATTTAGTACATTAATCTATTCAAATTTGTTACAATGGGACAAAAAATTATCAAGGTCACACTAAATACTCAGATGCTAGGCTCTCCGTCTCTTATAATAAAACCATTACACAGTTGATAGATGAATGGAAAATAAAAAAGTATCACCGTCAATAAAAATTATGATCCTCATATATACTATGATGAAAAAATAATATCAAAAACTACATATTCCATGTGATGATAGTGACCAAACAGAAAAATACTCCACACTATTTAGGGTTTATCAAATTCCTCTAAAATCATCATCTTGATTATAATTCTATATAATATACTAATGTAGTTATGATGAAAATAGATCATTACTGAAAATCATACATGATATATCCTCTTGAGAATCCATACGCAACTAGAAAATAATACCCATATGTTTGAACACTTCCTTTGATTCATTAATAGTTTGTAATAGTACTTTCTAGCAACGAGCTTCTGCAATGACTTCCCCCTTCACAAGATTATAGTTGATATCGATGTGAAATGTCTAAAGGTATTCCACCAACCTCAATTTTCAAATATTCCATTCATTATGAAAGAATATATTAATTAATCTCTTATATTTAGAATGATTGTTTACATTTTGAAAAATACATAATGCATCCAACACTTAAGCGCATGAGTATATACAACAAGATCTAAATCAAGAGTGGTAAAATTATTCCCAAGTGTTTGAAGATGACAAGAGTTGTATTCCACCACATGATCATTGTACATGTGATCACAACCAAAACCATCACCATAAGAATCACATATAACCACATACACATTAATGAGAATATGTAATATCACAATAGGAGCTGATGTCAAAATTCATTCCAACTAGTCATAAGAAGACAGAAATTTTTCATCCCATATGAATTTCATATTTTTCATTGTTAGAGTAGATAATATTTATGTGAACATGGAGAATTCCTTGTATTTCTATAATTAGTATCAATAAATACGATGTAATATGTGATGTTTGAATATTTTTCTCGGTACTTTCCATGAAAAAAAATCATATACATTGTTTGGGATAACTAGTAAGCCATTCTTTAAAGTCACATTCCCCATGAAATTACTATATTAAATTGAAAAACTAAATTTTAATTTCATCCGTAAAAATAGTGAATCATGATTTCTAAAACCAAAATAATATGTTTTTCATGCATGTGCTCAAATATTATGTAAACTAAACAATTATCCCCAAACACTTCCACTAATGTTGTGAGATACTGAATACATACTTGATTCTTCAAATCCATGAAAATTGTAGTGGAATTAATCAAACCACATGATATCACAATAAATTCAAAATGTGCATTACTGATTCTAAAATATTTCTTTCTAATACCACACTCTCGAACTACGATATGATGATAACTCGACCATAGATCAACCTTTGGAAACAACTTTCCCCCTTTTAGCTGATTATGTAAATCTTCCACATGAGGAAAAAGATATGTGTCCTTAATTATTACCCAGTTCAACTTCTTATATTCAACAAAAAATTATAATAAACTTTATCCATCATAGAAAATACCACTAGGGTGCCCAGGGAAAGACAATTGGGTTAACAAAACACTTAACCACCAGATCATCTAAATGAATCTTCTTCACTTTAATCAAAGTTGGTTCTATATGATAAAAAGGTATAGATATTTTATACATCCATATAACTAGGTCAATAAAAATATCATCCTATATATATAGAGTAATGTAATATAAATCAACTTATAAAGTATTTTGATAACTTAGAACAATGGCGGGAAGATCAAGAACAAAAGAAAAATCATTATTTTCATATTCTACAATACACAATAACCACCAATTTTTTGGGCATAATGGTCCTGCATGACTACCCCTAAGATCCCAGTCTCCATGAAACACTAATTAGGTCCCCTAAAATAAAATATATTATACACATCATAGATAACAATAAACATCAATTTTATGAAAAACAATCATATCAATCTAGATGATGGTGTCGAACAGATCCAGATCAAGAATATAATTGAAGACTTTCTGTGAATTAACAATCAATAAGACAGAATAATGATATTGAAACCCTTACAAATTCCTCTTCCCAATATGTGACACTAACAGCATAACAAATTTTGTGTGTCCTATTGGTAGATTAATCATATCAATGAAATTACTATATATATACGAGTGGTAATAATGAGTATCAAATGATGCAATCTCTACCAATGATGAAATAAATCGGATACCCCTCAATATTCTAGACCATCTTATATCTATACTGATAACTCTAATACCATGTAAATGTTCTTCACACACTAGGCCTACGGATTTAGCCTTATAGTGTTTTAATTATATCATTATCTAACATAAGTGTTTATAGACAACAATCACTTATAGTGTTGAAGAGTATACATGGAATGACAAAAATGATATAGACCACCCTAACTTACATAGAAGATAAACATATTTTCATGTCCCAGACAAAAATATCACGTTTTTTAACAAATTTAAAACTAATATCATGTTAGATTAACACAAATAGATACTAATGGAGGCACATAAAATGAAATCAACATAAAACCATCCCCAACACTCCTACAATGATTCTACATCTTCTCTTTTTCCCTGGAATTGCATTGAATATTATACTATGTAGAAGAAATGGTAAACAATATCAAAACATTTACTCCCATAATTAGTTCTCCCATAATAGGAGTATCCAATTTCATCACATTGGTTTAATTGATTTTAATAAATACCAATGATCTCATATACATATTAAAACCCTCTATGTACTTTAGGGATTTTGTCTGGTCATTCTTTACGATCTCCAGTGAATGCAACAAGCTCAGTAAACCAATTGGTGTATACTAAAATCGCATGATCTTCAGGTTACAATGAGAGTATCTCCAAATACATTACCATAATCAGTGACTCTGGAAAATAATGATGGAAGAAGATAGTCTTGAAATCATTCCCTCACAATCCCACATGCATATCACCGTATACCATAATATTAAATTGCCTCTCCATAGGACCCTCAAACTGAATATTATCACAACTCACATTGATACTCTTATGTGTAAATAATATGTTATTGAACATGAACATTTTGATAATCTGGTCCCCAACCTCCATGTTTTATTCTTACAGTTAAAGGATGATGGTTTCTCACTCAAAAATAACTTTGACTGATCCTTGTATTATCTTACTATTATAAGAGCCTAAGATAATTCATTTCAATATTGTGGATCATTCTGATAAATAGAAAGAACAACTTGCATGATAGCATCTTTAATGTTATGATCAATATGATTATTAGCTTAAGGATCATCAGTTACACCCCTACATAACTCATAATACATGTCTTTGGGGAATACTTATATAGACTCAAATAAAAAAATGAAGAAGAAATAAAACCATCTATGTTCAAACTATGAATCCCATAAAGAAAAAACTGAGATTAACCCCAATATCAAAAAATGAGAGAAACACATCCCAAAATCATGTGGTAACATGAGTCTCATCACAACAAGGGATGTCCTGGATCTTCTTCAAATCTACTTATGATGGTCATTCAATCCTATATATATTATATCAATATTCCGAAGAGATGTAATCATTGAGAAAATCCACCTATTATAGAATATTGTAATAAATTGATCCAAATTCCTTCTCAAACTAGTACATGACCATACACTTTAGATACCCAAAGGGTATTCCCAATCACTAATTGATGGTGAATATTAATCCACTATAACAAAAATTCCACTGTGATTTATCTCACCCAAACTAAAAAAATAAAATCGATCATTTATATACATAAAATAGAGGGACATAAGATAATTAATATATTCAATAACTGAAACCGAACAATGGAGTACAAACAACCCTAGAGTGGAAAAAAACTAAATTTACATCTAAAACCACAAATAACTAATAAAACAAGAAAACCAAACAACAATTTTAGATAGTATGTGAATACTCCCACCATACCACCACAACCTATCCATAAAAAAAACATAAAACCACCGCTCCATAGTGTGACAATTTTTCATTCCCTATAATGATAGTCATGCTTAGGTCTATGCACCATCAATGTTGTAATGCCCCGACACCAGTTACCCAGAGTCGGTGCATTATTACATAACGTTGGCATGATCTCAAAAGATCATGTATCGAAAGACCGATTAGTTTAGTAGCCTTGAAAACACTAGATACATTCATAAATTTTTCATTACATCATAAAGTGAAAACTACATCAAAATCTTGTATCCACACACATATCCCTTATAATATCTCTATAGGTCTTTCATAAAATACTTCTTCACATCCTGGGAAAAATAAAACATAGAAATGGGTGAGCACATATGCTCAGTAAGGATAAAAATATTGCAAAAACTTTCATAAATAAGCATAAACATTTACAGAAATGTATAAATAAAACAAAATCCTTTTAATCTTGAACATTAGTATAATATTTCTATGATAAAATGGAATTATTCCATTTACTTATTCGCATGGATATTCTACTAGTAGAATAATCATATGAAATATCAATAACCACTTCCATAATGATGGAATGTATAATGCCAGACTATCATTACCACATTGTCAAGCCTTGTGACAATACTACAAATAAGAATTTGTCAAGGCATTGTGACAAGAAACTAGTTTGTCTCATGAGACCTACCGATGCATCAAAGAGCTATAGAGGGCTCCACTCGTCACTTACTAAGTCCAATGAATTCCTCATATGAAAAGGTTTAAACATAACATAAACATTCATATTAAAACTAGCATATGAAATTTCAATACATTATCCGTAAACCATGAATGGTATAAAAATATCACATCCATAGTAAAACATATCACAAAACCTTCAATACGATATGGATGATTTGTATCATAATAAATAATATTCAAACATGTTTAAAATCCATCAATGGATGTTGACATAGATAAAAATGATTTGTAAAACTCTTTGAGAGAAATATGCCTTATTCATGAAAACATTAAAAAGTCACACAATTTAGAAAAGAAGAAATTTAGAGACATTTTTGAATCAAAGTGTCCCATACCACTTTCAAACTTTTTAAAGGAATTAACATTTTTAAAACATTCATGTCCATATAAATAAATTCGTAAAACCCAATTTGAATACAATGACATTAATGTAATTGATTTAGAATAGTAAATAATTAAAACATTTGAAATAATATTTTTGTATGAAAAGTTCTTTAAAATAATCCCTTTGAAAAATATTTTCAGAAACATAGCCATGGATAATAAATATGTCCCATTAGATACTTACATAAAAACAACCTCGGATAATAAAGAGATTGTGAAATTAACCCTTAAAAATATGATAACTTACGAAACATACACCCCATGAAAGAGGTATCATACAATGAATATGTAAATACACATAAATTAATGTTTATTACAGAAATAATACAATTATGGTCATTACATACACCACAAAAAAGGTTATATTGGCAATATGGACTGAATCTAACGAGAATAAAGATTGAGATGAAAACCCCTTAGATTTTAGTTTTCCTTGGTTGAGGGTAGGTTAACCACCTGTATAATAGTTAAATCGTTGATATTAAATTAAACAACAATAATATACATAAATATAATATCATATATGACCTTTTAATATTTCCTTGTTAATAATATTTTGGTATTATCATGGTTTTGAGTGTTAACTTACTCATTATTCTTATATATGTTTTGTTACATAAGACGTGTTTTTCATGGATAAGTTGTATCTTATTCATATATAGAATGATATAAAGTCCTTAGAAATTAATTTTAATCATCAAACTAGAATTAGTATTGAATGGATATGATGGGGAAATGAATATCATCGTGTTCATGAAGACGATAATCCGTACGTATGCACGAACACTACTTCCATTTAATTTTTTATTTTAAAAGGAATCAAAATCAGATGATACATAGGTATATTATTATTCCAGTATATTATATTATCTTATATGTGTCACTTAATTTCATTAACACCATCCTTTATATGTTCCATTTATGGTATTAACGAGTCATATCACATTGAGGGGGAGGTAGTCCGCACTTCCTCAAATGAAATTACCGTATATATATAACATGAAATGAATAATGGTATGAAATAAAATGGAATTACAGAAGATTATATATAAAATAAATTTCATAAATTTCATATTTAATTATAGTTCCATCATAATGGCCACCATGAGAGGTGGTAGGAGATAATTGAGCAATCATCGTTTCGTGAGGCGTTTGGTTGACATCCACAGAAACATAATGTTGTCCACCCATTAGATAGAGCTGTGTGTACATGTAGTTCAAATACATCTCATTACAATATCCTAGTATATTGAGTATACTGTTGTTGTTAAAAAATAAAATAATAAGAATATCTTAGGGGTTGGAGAAGTAAAATAAATGAAAAGAAGCTAAGAGAAATCGTCACCTTTAATTTGGGTAACACCCTTTGGTTTGAACCCAAAAAAACTATTGAAGTGACTTATGACTAATTTAAGGCTTCTAAGAGGAGAATAGGGATATATGAAGCTTAATTGGGTAGAGGTTGGACGTGCTGAAAGGCTTTAGAGGTTTGATGAATTTGTTAGAAGTGGTGTCCTCTTATAAGAGGGAAGAGGGGCTCTGTAGGAAAAACATAAAGTTTGAATTTATAATAAATTCATATTCGGTTTCTAATGGATAAAAAGAGGATTATTAAAAGTCTATGGTGGGTATGGGTCGAAAACCCCTCAACCAGAAGATTTAGATAGGTTTGGGTCACTATAGTAACCTTATATTTTAGATTTAACACTAAGTTAAATAGTTTGACATTTACCATGTCTGTTTTTTTTAAATTATATAGTTAACAATCATACTATATACTTACAGGAGACCCCCAAGTGGTTCATTAATGATAAAAATATCATTATATAAGTCCTTTTTCTGAACCGTAGATTTTTATGAATATAATATCAATTATTAATATAATATTTGTTTTAAAAACACCATTATGTCATTTTTGACACTATTTAATAATTGATTTTCTTAAAGTCATAATAACTTTATTAATTCAAACCAAATTCATTTAATAAATTCTAACATGTCATATTGACCAATAAAATTATTTTAATTCAATAAAAGTCTCAAATTATATTTATTTGGGTATTTATAATATCAATTATTTTAATATTTCACTAATAATGTAATTTCTGGATCATCATTGTGTCATAAATAAATTAACTTATTTAATGTCTAAAAAGTATAAATAAAATACCATTATGTAGGAAATTGTTTTTATCTTTCTAATTAATATTTATAATCGAATTAATCTTATGTATAACCCTATATTAAAAAATGTTTTAGTTATTAAACTTTGATTTTAACTCTTCTAACTATTAATTGAATTAAATAATAATAAATGTCCTAATCTAATCCAAGTTGAACAAAGAGGTTAATATTTTATTCATAAGTTTCTTTTTGGTATAATTATACATATCCAATTGAATTAGGACATGTGTTAGGGTAATAATAATTTCATTTTTACCCTTAATTACCCTATTTACTTTTTACCGTGGTAAATAAAAGTAAAATGTTACTATTCAGTAAAAATTATTATTATCTTATTAAACCAAATTTAATACATGATATTAACTATGTCTATTGGATTTTCTAAATTCCACTAATAGAAGCGGTAATATTATGTTTTATGTGAATTTTCAAATTCTCCTAGGAGGTGGGTAAAAGACGGTGAAAAGTTCAATAAAATTTTTATATATCTAAAATTATTATAAACCAACTCCAATGAATTAAATTAAAATTTTATAGGAAGTATGTATATTTTTTCACATAATATAATTTAAATAAAATACATAATTATTTAAATAAAAATTCGGTTTAAAACTATAACTCAGTGGTTTTAATTATTCATCAAAAATTAAATGTTTTCAGAAAAATACCAAAAATTTACCCTCAGATAAATTTGATATTCCAAATTAAATAATGAAGTATAATTTAACAAATTAAAAACATAGAAGTTTCATTTATTAATTTAAAATTAATTCCCTCTATCAAAACAAAAAGCATTTTTTTAAAGAAACAATAACTATCAAAATATTGTCACTTGTTTATGTCAGGTTTAAATGTGAAATTATGTCCAATGAACAACATTGGATTAAATGGTAAAACTAAATTCTAAATATAGTTTAAAACCACTGAAATTCATAATTTATCACTATTAATTATTTCAATTAAAATAGTTGTTTTTAATTAAAATATAGTAACTTTCAAAATTCATCAAAATATGAAAGTTAAAGAAAAGTACCAAACATTCACCCTTATCTAATTTCGATATTCTGAATCCAAAAATGAAGTCCATTTTTAATATAAAATGTATAAAATTTTAAAAAGTGGGTATTACTATTCATAACGACTAGTTTGATTGGTTGTGGTGTGTGTGTTTGAACTTGAAGTTGCATACAAAACACGCTATTGTATTATTCAAAGAGAAGCTTACCGTGGAAGCTTGGGGTGTTATATTCTCCCCCCATTCAATAAATTGAGACCTCACAATTTATGCTCAGTATTGGAAACATGTGGCTGACATTTCAAAATATATTAGTTGACATACAACATCAAAAAATGGATTAATGAGGCCTCTATTTAAAATAAAGAGTAGTAAGTATGATAGATACTGAAAATAACACATACTAGGGTTTAATGTAAGATAACATGTATATGGAAGAGAAATATAACCATCATTATCTTATGGGGAGTGGTAGAGAACATGGCTATGAAAAGGCCAACAATCACAAAGCCATAAATATTTGATGGTCAAAGGTACCATCTAGGACAACATTTTTGTTCTAAGTTCCATTTCTTAATTATGAGGAATTTATTTATGAGATTGGAAAATATCATAAGGTTATATACTTACTTTATAATTAGAGCTTTATACATTAATAAATTTCTACCACAAACTCATATTTCACCCCAAAACATAATAAAACTCAAGAATACTATATTTATCCTAATCATATAGGGTTCCAAATAAAATGAATTTATAATTCACATATCAGACCCTTTAAAAGAAGAAAATACATTATACCATTCAGGAACTTCACGTAGTAAAATGGTAGGCGATAAATCCCATTTGCACAATGGTTGTGGGTTCGATTCCCACAGCTTTGTCTGACGCGACGGGTTGTGACACGGTCTGTGTGTTGTCCTTTTATAAAAATCCAAAAATTACTTTTCAAACATAATTCATTCCGACATTTAGACTTATCCAAAATACTTCTATCCAAACTCATAGTCCAAAATTTATAAGGAAGTTAATCACAATAACAATCCTTTTATCTATGTAATAACATTTTATCACCTTCATCATGTATTATTTTAGAACATGGTAACATCCTGAATTACAATTGATTACTTTCTTGATCCCTTATTATTTATAGAATACTGTATATACTACTTCTATCCAAAGTTGTTGTAAACTCCAACAATGACAAACCATTAATCAGTTTCATGGTAGTCAAAAATATCCAATAAAAATTATTCAAATCAACCATATCTTATTCCAAAGTCACTACAACATAATCGGGATTATATTAAGGATTACGTTTCCTTCAACCTGGTATTTTACCAAGAGTGTAGCTCCCTATTATGTCACTTTTCATATATCCATATAATCTCAAATCCTCAAAAAATAGTACTGCAATACAATCCTTATTTATCTTCATAATTCATATAACAAGTATATTGTTGATACAACACTCAAATGAAATAATCCTATAATAACAACATAAGAACACTCGACATTCGTATTCATTTGAGGTAGTATCATAACATGATCATTATCCAATATCATCATTTGGGGCATAAGCTTATGATTTCGACATTGGTTTGCATAGTGTCCCAAATCCTTACAGATGAACAATTGTTCATTTGAAACCTTTTTCTTACCATTTCAGTATCGTACTTGGTGTCCTTTTTGTCGACACTTATAAAAAACTCCCATTACCTTCAAGAAAGTTCCAGGGTGTTTATTCCAGTAGTTATCACATATGGGAAAATTCTTCTTTTTCCTCTTCTCATTATCTATATTTCCCTCTTCCATCCCTTTCTTCTCTTGCTTACCTTCAAAGCCATATGACTCAGATAATTCTTTACATATCTTATTTACACATGATATTATTTCTTAATATTTTGAGAAAACATGAGAGACTATTTAACTTCTAAATGTTGGCTCAATACCGTGGAAGATATGATCCTTCATACTCGTTGGATCATATGTATTGATGGAGTTCACAATCCTTCTACTGGGTGCCATTTCTATACAATGGAATACACTAGGTCATTTTATAAATTGAAATGAATACTTCAAAACTTGTAAAATACCTAACATAAATTGAAAGGTTTATGGATATAATCCATAATCAAAAAAATGTTTTCTTTGAGTAATTATATACTCATAAACCCTTCATAATGGTTTTTACAAAAAAATGAGAATTATCCTAAGGATATCCACGGGAGTTTCATAACCAAGAGTGCAGCAAGACCCGTTTTCATGCACCAGTTCCGGTTCGAGTCTAACTCAAAGCGATGTTTTTGGGTTTTACCCGTAGGTACAACTGTGTCGGGGGCCGCCTCTAACTGCTCGTATCCAGATAGAGATGTATTTCTTGGAAAAATCACAAAATCTATACAATACCAAAATTCTAGGAAGTTCTTCTATACAAATCCTAAATGCCTATCTTGGAGATATGTGATCTAATCAAGGTTTATCTAAACCTAGTTTCCATGGTTATTGCTAAACTTTCTCTGATACCAATTGCAACGCCCCGACCCCAGTTTCCCAGAGTCAGTGCATTATTACATAACATTGTCATGATCAAAAAAGATCAATTATCGAAAGAATAATTTGTTTAGTAGCCCTGGAAACACTAGATACATTCATAAATTTTACATTGTATCATAAAGTGAAAACTACATCAACATATTTTCTCCACACTCATATCCCGTATACTATCCCTACAGGTCTTTCATAAAATACTTCTTCACATCTAGGGAAAAATAAAACATAGAACTGGGTCTGCTCAGATGGTTAGTAAGGATAAAAATATAGCATAAAATTTCATAAATAAGTTTAAACATTTAAGGCATTGTATATTTAAAACAAAATCTTTTTAAACTTGAACATTAGCATAATATAGAAATATAAAATGAAATAATGTCATTTACTTATTCACATGGATATTCTACTAGTCTAATAATCACATGCAATATCAATAACCACATTCATAATGACGGAATGCATAATGCCAGACTATCATAATCACATAGTCAAGGCCTTATGACAAGACTACAAATAAGATTTTGTCAAGGCCTTGTGCCAATACACTAGTTTGTCTCATTAGGCCTACCGATGCATCGAGGAGCTATAGCAGGCTCCACCCATCACATACAAGGTCCAATGTATTCCTCACATGAAAAGATTTAAACATAACATAAACATTCATATTAAAACTATCATACGAAATGTAAATACTTTATCTGTAAACCATGAATGGTATAAAAATAACACATCCAAAGTCAAACATATCAGTAAACCTTAAATACTATATGAAAGATTTTTTTCATAATAGATCATCTTCCAACAAGTTTAAAATCCACCAAAGGAAGTTGACATAGATGAAAATGATTTGTAAAATTCTTTGAGAGATATATCCCTTTTTCATGAAATCATTTAAAAGTTGCACAATTTAGAAAGGAAGACATTTAGGGAAATTTTTGAATCAATGTTTCCCATACCACATTGAAACATTTTAATGGAATTAAAATATTAAAAACATTCATGTCCTTAAAAATAAATCCTTAAAAACCATTTTGAAGACATGGATATTAATGAGAATGATTTAGAAGAGAAAATATATAAAAATTATGATATGATGTTTTTGTAAAAAAAGATCCGTAATATAATCCCTTTGAAAACAATTTTCTAAAACATATACATGGATAATAAATATTTCCCATTAGATACTTACGTAAAAACAACCTCGGATAATAAAGTTATATTGAAATTAACCCTTACCAATTTGTTAACTTACAAAACATACACCCCATGAAAGAGGTATCATACAATGATTATGTAAATAAACATAAATTAATTTTTATTACACATAGAATACAATTATGGTCAGTACATACACCACAAAAAAGTTAATAGTGGAAATATGGCATGAATCTCACGGGAATAAGGAGTGAGATAAAAACCCCTTACCTTGTAATTTTACTTGGACGAGGGTAGGTTAACCTCTTGTATAATAGTTAAATCATTGTTATTAAATTATACAAGAATCATATACCTAAATATGATATCATATATGATCTTTTAATCTTTCCTTGTAAATAATATTTTAGTATTATCGTCGTTTCGATTGTAACTTACAAGTTTTCTTTTATTTGTTTTGTTACATAAGATGTGTTTGTTATAGATAGGTTGTATATTATTCATATCCAGAATTATATCAAGTCCTTAAACATTACATTTATTAATTAAACTATAATTATTCTTGAAAGGATATGATGGGGAAATGAGTCTCATCGCGTTCATGGAGATGGTAATCCGTACGTATGCACGAACGCTACTTCCATTTCATTTTTTATTTTAAAAGGAATAAAAACTAAATGATACATAGGTATATTATTATTCCTGTATAATATAATATCTTATATGTGTTAATTAGGTTCATTTAAACCATACTTTATATCTTCCATGTATGGTATGAACGAGTCATATCACTTTGAGGGGGTGGTAGTCCGCACTTCCTCAAATGAAATTATTGTATATATATACAACATTAAATGAATAATGGTATGATATAATATGGAATTAAGAAGATTATATATATAATAAATATCAGAAAAATCATTTTTAGTTATAGTTCCATCATAATGGCCACCATGAGAGGTGGTATGAGATAATTGAACAATATTCATTTCCTGAGGTGTATGGTTGACATCCACATAAACATTATGTTCTTAACCAATTAGATGGTGTTGTGTGTATGTGTAGTTCGAATACATCTCATAAATATACCCTAGTATATTTTTTATATTGTTTTTGTTACAAAAGAAAATAATAATAAGAGATTAGGGGTTGGAGAAGTAAAATAAATGAAAAGAAGCTAAGAGAAATCGTTACCTTTAATTTGGGTAACTCCCATTGGTTTGAACCGAAAAGGAATCTTGAAGTTCCTTCTGCCTAAGGTAAGGCTTCTAGGAGGAGGATAGAGATCTAGAGAGCATAATTGGGCATAGGTTGGACGAGCCAAAAGGCTTGAGAGGTTTTAGGAATTGGTTAGAAGTTGTGTCCTTATATATGGGAGAGGAGGGGCTCATTAAGAAAATATTAAAGTATTAATTTACAATAAATTTATATTCTGTTTCTAATGGCTCAAAAGTAAATTATTCAAAGTCTAAGGTGGGGATGGGTTGAAAAAAACTCAACCAATATATGTTAGACACGTTTGGGTAACAATAGTAACCTTATCTTTTAGATTTAACTCTTAGTTAAATAGTTTGACATTTACCATGTCTCTTTGTATTATTATATTATATAGTTAATAAAACTTATTATATACTTCCAAGAGACCCCTATTTGGTCCATTAATGATAAAACTATAATTATATATGTTCTTTTGCCGAACATTAGTTTTTTAGGAAAATAATATCAATTAATTATATAATATTGTTTTTAAAAACTCCTTTATGTCAATTTTGACACTATTTAATAATTGATTTTTGTTAAAGTCTTAATAACTTTATCAATTCGAAAAAAAATTATTTAATCAATCCTAACATGTCATATTGACCAATAAAATTCTTCTAATTCATTAAAAGTATGAAATTATATTTATTTGGGTATTTGTAATATCAATTATTTTAGTATTTCACTAATAACATAATTACTGCATCATCATTGTGTCATAAATAAATTGACTTATCTAATGTCGAAAAATTATAAATAAAATATAATTATGTATGAAATATTTTTAACTTTCTAATTAATATTTATAATCTAATTTATCTTATTTATGATCATATATTTAAAATGTTTTACTTTTTAAACTTGGATTTTAACTCTTTTAAATCTTCTTTGTATTAAATAATAATAAATGTCCTAATCTAATACATGTGGACCAAAGAGGTTCATATTTTATTTTTAATGTTGTTTTTGGTCGAATTATACTTAGACAATAGAATTAGGACATGTTTTAGGGTAATAATTATTCATTTATACCCTTAATTACCCTATTTTCTTTTTACCATGGTAAATAAAAGTAAAAAGTTAATATTCACCAAAAAATATTTTTATATTATTGAACTATGTTTTACTCCTTGATATTAACCGTGTCTCTTGGATTTTTGAAATTACACTCACAAAATCAGTAAAAATAAGTTTTATGTGAATTTGCAAATTCTCCTAGGAGGTGGATAAAAGGTAGTGAAAAGTTCAACAAAATTTTTATATAACTAGAATTATTATAAACCGACTCCAATGAAATAAATCAAACATATATATGTATTATGTATTTATTATCACATAAAATAATTTAAATAAATTAAATATTTATTTAAATAAAAATTCTGTTTTAAACTATAACTCAGTGTTTTTCATTATTCATCAAAAATTAAAAGTTTTCAGAAAAATACCAAAAATTTTACCTTAAGGTAATTTTGATATTCAGAATTCAATAATGAAGTCTATTTTACCAAATTCAAAACATAAAAGATTCATTTATTAATTTATCATTAATTCCCTCTTTAAAAAAAATATTGTTTATAAGAAACAATAACTATCGAAAGAAAAAGTGCATTTTTCCAACTTATTTTTTTTCAAAAAAAAAAAAGATAAAAACTTAAAATTTATTAACATGTCTATATTGAAAATAGTTTTATTGGGGGATAAACATTATATATAATGGTTCAAATGACCCATTTTTTTAAATATCATATATGGTAATATATTAAACTTATACCTTTTAAGATAGCAAATAGTCCATTAATGGATCCATTTCTCATTAAAAATGTTTTTGGAATACATAAATTAAAAAATTATTAGTGTTCCACTCACCTAACATATAAAAATCCCTCTCTCATACTTATATCACACCTTAAAACCCCATTTTTTTGTGAAATTACTTCCCAAATATGTTTTAATATTTCTTTATATAATATAATAATTCTTATTTTTGGAATAAATCCAACAAGTTAAGGCCTTCAATGCAAACCACATGTTACCTAAAGAAGTGTAAATTTTCTTCAATGAACATTTTAAATTATTACATCCCCGACCTCATTCAATTTTTATTAAACCATTAAAGTATAACATATAATGTATATAAAATAAAATTGGATATTAATATGTTAATTTAATAACTAAAATACAACTCCTATTTCAATCAAATTGGTTATCAAATCGTTATTCATCTGTATTTTAGAGTACCGCCTTACGATCCGATGTTATTCATTATTTCCATTACCTCCTCTCATGGTTGTGATTTATGACTAGCATATTGTTAATATATGTTATTAATAACATATATACCAATTTAGACATTATATAATATTTATATTTACATGTTCATTTAATTTATTCACTTAGGCGATACGATAATGATTCTAGTTGGTATGGCAGTCTACCACCTCATGAAGTGATGTGATTTGTTTACACTAACACATTTTATAGAAATTGATAATGGTATAGTTGAAAAATATATATGATAAAAATTATATAATCAAATGATTAATGAATTTTTCATCACTCGAACAATATAATATATCATTATATATCTTCTATTTTTAATCTCTAAATGAAAATAATGTTGTTCATATACAAGTGGACAACCACTTTAACAAGGTCATGTGACTATCTATTTTCATCCCCACACCACTAATATGATATATATATATATATGTATATTTTATGAAATAATATGTTATATATGATCTTATTTTCATTTTGAGAATATAAAATATTATTTGATTATTTTCCAAAATGATCATTGAAAATTGAATGATTACTCATGTGTACCTAGGACATAAAATATCCATGATCGTAAAAAAATTATTTTTTCAATAACATCATCCATAATTTTAATTAATGTTTTCGTTATGTATAAATAAGATAATTTTATCATTATTATTGTACTTGAGATTATATAACTATAATATTTTCTAAAGAATTGAAACATTCCGAAAAAATAAAGTATAAAAAAAAGGAAACTAACACCCAACACAATAACAATAATGAATGTTCATTAAATGATGGGTGATAAGTTGTTATTATGGTATCATATATTATATTATAAAGATTAATACTTTTCTTTCATATTATAATATCATGATAAAAACCACTATACATAATGTTAAAAACGTACAACCAACTATAAGTTTGAGGTGAGGGATTTAATAAATTAATTAAATTAGTTTTCAAAAAAAAATTAAGATGAGACAAATATCATATGATGTAATAGTCCAACTCGGGTCATCCAAAACAGTAACCTAAGATATTCTAATACGTGGTAATGTATACCAAATATAATTAAAAAAGTCATCAATATAAAAAATTAAATACAACTAGAGTGATAATTAAAATAAAGAATTATCAAACTAATAAAAATGGGAAACACCAAAAAAAATGACATGTAACCGTGTTTCCAACTATCACCTCCAATATAAAATTACAACACAAAGTGGATCCTACATGATAAAAAATGTAGTTCCCTTTACCATTTCATGTAAAAAACTAACTACAGCTACCCAATGGTACATATATGGTGTAAGAAATATAGGATATTAGAAAACTACTAAGGATTATATTGAAGTTATTATATCAGTAATTTATATGTTCTATATTTCAAATAAATCATCATTAATGGAATTTTTATAAATAAAACAATTTGAAAAAATTTCTAAAATATTCCATCAGCTTAAAAAAATTAATTAATGACTTCCAAATCCAAAAAAACTATATCAAAAAATATAAAAAATCATAATAATCTATAAATATTCATGAGTGCCGAAATCCATAAAATAAACCATCATCAAATAAATATCTATAAAAAACAATGAAACATCCAACTAGGCTCTATATAATGGGATTATACATTATAGACACTAACAATACTAAAAACTCATACATCTAGATCTATCTAATATTAGGTCATATCATATTCACTAAATATACAATATCTAAACTTATATTAGTTCCACAGATAGTAAGGTTTTCAGTGTCTCTATCACAATGCACCCAAGGATACCAATGTGTAATGATAATCAATTACTATTCAAAAAACCATACTCCAATTTTAATTGAAAAACCATTTCGAAGTTAAGAGAATCAAATTCAAGGATCCAAATCCCATTTTTTCTAAATCTAGGTAATTACATTATCAAAAAAAACCATAAAAACATGATACTATTATATTTCCAATTTCAACACATAAAAGTACATTTCAAATCTCAAATAATGATTAAGAAAAAAAACATTCAAAAAATTAGAATGTTGTAATACATCTTACTACCTTTGGGATGTAGATAACATAACCACCTTTGACAATCCATATTAGAACCCATAATATCTTACATAAAAATAAAAGGAATGATAAGTGACTAAAAATAATTGATAACATATATGATAAAATAAAATATATACCATAATTGGCTTGTCAACTAAAAAAGGAGATGAAACTAAGAGGTTTGGTTATCCATGTGGAAGAAATACAGATTAGAACGAAACACCTAATATAACCATAGTGGCTACTATGCCAAGTGAGGAAGGATGCATAAATATTTAATGAATAATACAAATCAAATGAAACCCTAAATCCCAACACAATGACATTTTCATGGTGTGTAATCTATTTAAATTTCATGGAATCATCGGGGATCATATATGATGAAATATCGATTTATTATTTAATTAAAAACATAATTATTACATGACACAAAATGTAACCATTAAATGTTAGTTAACTGTATAATGGTATGCATTTATTTTACACCCAAGACCATTACATGATTTATATTTCATTTTCATAGCATGTCTGTTCCCAACGAGCAGCAACATTTTCTGGTTTTATGTTGGAAATTTAAAAAAATCATGAATTTAGTATTTCATGTATCATCGTAATATCATTGATAGTCATACTCACATGTTGAAAAGGGAAACATACAAAAAATATTATAACATGCCTGATAGAAATTTAAAAGGGTGTTACAATATAAACACCATAAAATATTTTTGTCCCGATAAATTTATCAATAACAATGTTTAGTACAAAGATAAGGTCACTATAGCCTCATTAATGAGTCCTTCTCCCATGTATCTTAGTGATCATATATTCACATCCAATATACCTGGATGAGTGTGATCATTTTAGCATAAAGAAAATTATACTGGTGATCCAAAATATTAACTAGATTTGAATCCAAAGTTACAACGTGTTAACGATCCACATCCACCCACCAAATCACATGGGATGGATATATTAAATATATCCCTAATTGGGAAACATGAAAAACATCATCAATAAAACTAAAATCATACGGAATGTCTAAATGATAGGCCACCCTCCCCAGATGCTTAATGTGCTCAACTAGGACCACCAAACATTTATAAAATGATACATTGCACCTATTCGATGGTGTCCAATGTGAGGTGAAACATTGATAAAAAAATAATATCTAACAACATTAACTAATAAAATACAAAGAAGGTATAGGTATTATTTCTAATGAATATATGTCATGATAAAACACCAATTGATCAGCTACTCCATATTCATCGTCTCCATAACCCGATATAGACCAACCAAGAACAAGTCTCCCAATCATCCAAGAATAAGATGGATTGACATGGAATCCCATTAAAAAACTGAAAGGGTTCCATCATAACCGATGTCTAAATACTATTGTTAAAAAAAAATACCAAAGGGAAATTCATGTCCTAGGATCTACCTAAATCATGAAACAAGTCATATAGAATATCCTTAATAATTTAGATATCCCTCCCTATCTATCATTACCTCTTTTTATGATAATCCATGCACAACATCAATTAAGAACCCATTGCTTCCTATAAGACATTCCCAAATCTGGATGTGAACTACGAGTTGTATTCTGAAACAACTATATAGGGATCCCCATAAAATATCACAATATCTCAGACATATATGAATTCATGTTGTTCGATACTAATTATTTCTTTTTATTTTTAATAAATTCATATATTTTAAATGACTTTTGATTATCACCAAAATTGAATAATTCCCATGATAATTTAATGGTTATCCAATGATGAAATCTAGGGAAATCCCATTTTATATTCAGACTAGAATAGATAAGGTTTGCAATAACCCTGTAGTTATCCAATTATCCACTATAGATCTTTGACATGTGACACACAGTGATTAATAAATCCCGAATTGACCATCTCATCCCCTGAAACCATTAACTATGTCTCATAATTGTTTAAATATTTGAAACACAATGGTTCATGTACTAATTTGGTTGAAGCCCACTATCTACCAAGTCATGTCTTAGGGAAAATATGACAACCAACCTTCAAAAACAGAACAATACTCCCCTCGATTACTGATACCACTAACCGGTGGTCTCCCCACAAATAAATATTTCTCAAAATCATTATCTATTAGTTTATATCATCTTCTCACATCGAACTATCTCATCGAAAGATAATTCAACTGTTATCAAAGCCAAAAACATTAATAAGCCAAATAATTTCACAACATACATAATCTAAACAAACAAAATCATTAAATAACAATATTCAATTGATTACATCACTTCTTGGATAGTTTTCCCCAACACATCACAACAACGTTTTTATTATTGAAGGTATATAAAATATGAAAATAAATGTGCACTAGGTTCTCAAACTAGTTCCTCTATCACATTATTATATCCTTATAAGTGATAACATAATATTGTATTTTAATATAAGAATATACTATAAATCAATCCCAAAAAAAATATAGTATCACCATATATTGAATGAATGAATTACTACTACCAACAAAAGATTGTGGATCAAGTTGTTCTTACAATGATGGTTTAACTGTCGTGAACCACAATCCACCACCTATTTCTATTTCCTAAAAACACATCCAATACTAATACATGATTCATCACATAAAATTTCATAACTCGATCCTGGTTCTTGGAGAATCATCATTGGTGATGAATATAACCTCACATTCTTCAAAATCAATGATCTATGAAAATTCTTTAACACTAATACATTTAATATTTATGGTTGAAACATATCATGATAGATCCCCTAATAGATATGTCACTTAAAACACATTTTTAATAACTATCCAACACCTAGAAAAATCTGATACCAAACAAATTTCTATGATTTTCATAAGAAATAATGTCAAATACCTTTTTAGGATCCACTAAAACTTCCATATTATATATTAAATTACCGAAAACAACCCTCATATCCAAAACACCTACATGTAATGTTTACAAAAAACATTATTTGAATTTTATGTTCGAATAATAACATAGAAATGATCTAAATACAGCCCCAATATATTGGAGTAGACCAAGATGTAATATATGAACACAATAAAAAAGGGACCAAAAACAGATGAAAGATATATTTTATGAAATCATTAAATAAAATAAGAGAATTAGTGAGTCTGAATGGTATAACCAATTACTCAAAATAATAATATCAACTCGAAAATGATGTATTGGGTATGTACCCCTCTTGGACAATAAACTGATGGTAAGAGGATGAAAAGTCAATATTAGAAACCAATGATCCCCACTTCATTGATAAAAGAGATAATCAATTCTGGGTAAATGAAACTTGTTATTAAAATTCACCATATTCAACATTTGATAGTTAAAAAAAACAATACTTCCATATTCCTTCTTATAAATCACTATAGGTGAATTACACATTGTCAATCCAGTATGAATAAATCATTTCACCTCCAATTCCTCAAGGAAAACAATAATTTCCATCTATTTAGAAGCTTATATTCAATAGGATGGTGTGGAAATTGTCATCGTTCCATGGAGTAGGTAAATTGTAAAACAGACTTCACTCTATAGAAGTTGGCCAAATTAATCATCTATAAAGGTCTCATGGTATACACACACAATAGAAAGTAGATTAAATACCAATAAATGGTCTACTTCATTATGAAACATTTCTGAAAACTAGTATGAGGTTATAACATCATTTGGACTCAGAGGCTCCACACTTCCCAATATTTATTGCCACTATCTCAGGATAAGATTTTTAACCCATTAGTAGATAAGAACTATACCCTTATATGATAATAGTCTCCCTGGTTTTCCATGATTGTTATTCAATACATTTAGATAATCATGTCAAATATGTCATGATGAATGAAAAACATGTTCCATGCCACCTCAACTTCATCTATCGTCGCTAATACATGGTGCACTTAAATAATTGTTCGAACATATTTTTTGAATGTGAGGAAATATCAAACAATAATAGAGTGATATATAAATGAAATCCCAACACATCAACTATATTTTAAACTATATAATATTTAATAGAACTTTTATTGAACAAATACATCGCCAAAAAATAAGAAATAAACACCATACTTGTTTTAGTAACTACAACTGCTCCAGATTCCTCTTGCACAGACTCTTCCACAAAAATCTATGCATAAACAACCTCATGGAAAACCCCCTTGGCATAAGAATGAGACAAAAACCCCTTGGGATTATCAATAATGACTTTTGGTACCATGGGGAAAGAATATCGTAACATACATCCGTGGGATATCCATTAGTAGAGCATTTTCATAGGAATCGATCACCATGAAAGATTAAAAGACATTGGATCCTCAATATAATATGTCATAGTATAACCATACCTCCCAATTTTTTTTTTTAAAAAAAAATTATCCATAAACAATCCCATGATCTTTTTCCAATATAAAATCAACCACTCATGCACTTATTTTTCTAATATAAGATGATCCTTGGATAACTACTGCGCCATAAGAAGATCCACCCAAACATTTACATCCATCTATGCGTAGCTCCTTAAAATGGAATTCATCAAATACATCCAAACATGTAAAAAAGGAACAAAATAACTTTCATTTAATAATATTCAACTTTAAGCAACTGTTATAACATATGAACCTTCTGTAATCAACAATGACACACTGTATGTGAGTTGCACTGAGTCAATAAATTCGGTGGAGTACTCCAGAATGGTTAACTCAACATTATACAAATAATGAATATTCCGAGTCTTCAATACTTGTATATTCATAGGATAAGACATGCGATTAAATAATTTTTTTTGAAATAATTCTTTGTAAGACCATTGGAAAACATTATTTTCACTATTAAATCC
This sequence comes from Viscum album, assembly GCA_963277665.1. Lineage (NCBI taxonomy): Eukaryota > Viridiplantae > Streptophyta > Magnoliopsida > Santalales > Viscaceae > Viscum > Viscum album. The sequence goes on along the minus strand of OY728132.1, from coordinate 1,838,816,598 downwards.
CACCATCTTCATCCTTCCCCCCAACCACATATTTTGAAAACACCCACCTGAGAATCATCAGGAGTCTTAAAAAATGTGAACATCCATTCAGTCCATTAAATATAGTCATCTGATTCATGGGATCATTTTTTACTTTTGAATAATGCTTTATGTATCATGGTAAATTATGGTCCATTATCCACTACTTTTCATGGGTTCATTATTCCCACTAATCCTAATGAATGAATTGAATTGATAACTGTATCAACCAATGATTGTTTTGATGGAGGAATTGATTATTGAACATTCCTTATGGATTCACATCTTGTATATAGAAGATATCTTCTAGGATGAATTATCTACTAAAAAAAGACAATAACCCATCAGTCAAGATAATATTCAAACACTATGGATCCAATGTATGGAATCTAGAAAATTCATTAATGTGATAATAAATTAAATTAATTATAAATGCTACCACAAAATAAAACATCTTATAAACAGAATGATCCCATCTATAAGAAATCACCATTTATTATATTCAAATAAAATTACAAAATCAAACTCCCCAAATTATTTTATAGGTATATTTAAATAAAAATATTATAAAATTTTTCTATCAATTTATAAATTCTATGCCTCATACATAGTACAGATTTTGAATAAATTAATGGAAACTCAGATTTAGTCATGGGAGTAACCTAGATAGACCCCATTTCCACACATACTATTATAATGATGGAAATCATGCATCTATCTACAAACGACATAGAAAAAACTCATGATCTAATAAGATACATGAGGCTGAGTAACTCCTCAAATACAAAATTGTAATGGAACAACCATGGTCCAGAGGGAAATTCACAATGGAAATCCAATTACAGGGTGAGGTATAACAATGATATAAAAGAATATATTGAAAATAATAACCACAAACATTGTGAATGGTGGGGTAATAAATAAAAAACTATTTCAAATGAGATAAACAATGAATAATGACCATCCTAGAGTAACAAATCTCCATGTAACCAATAGTGACCTCAAATAGAAGCCTAAATTTCATATAATTCACTTTTATTTAACTATGTCTAGAATAAAAGGCATATATCCCCGAAAAGGTCAAATTATTGAGTGAGTAATAGAGATGATTAAAGAACCACCATGGAATATATAAATATTCAAATATACAGATGGTAAAATTTAATGGTTTAAAAAAATATTTTTATAATAATTTTCAAAAATTAATCATTTTGAAAACATTTCTCAAATAGTCCTTGGGGTTTCCAAAAATTTAATATCATCTTTTACAAAGATATAAACATTCCATAAATAATTCAAACCAGTTAAATAAAATGAAATATAAATTTTCATTGGTTCCAAAATCTATGAAATAATTTATCATCAAATAAAAAATGTAAAACAATAATTAATCATACATTTCTAATCAATCCTATTCAAAAATATATAGTTGACACTCATGAGCTTAAAAGGATTATCTTTGGATCCATCTAATATCGAAACCTATAACACTGAATCAATAAATAAGAGGTTTCCTCATAGTGGTGTTACACATACTAAAGAAAATTTCATCTCATTCCCGATACACCCATGATTCCAACTATATAATGTTTTGGAGTGTATGTTTTAAAAACCAAGATAAAATTTTAATAAAATAAGTTTCTAATAAATTTAATTTTTTTCCAGGTTTTAAAATCCATTCATTTTTAAATAAAGGAAATTATGTTCTCAAAGAAAAATTCCCTTTAAAAACTGATTTCATTAACTTTTAAATTTCAACACATGAAATATCATATAAAATGTAAATAGATAAATAATAAAAATAATATATTTATGAAATTTTAAATCTTGTATAGATCCATATACTTAATGGATGAATAAAAACAAGCAGTATTAGACAATGGGGATCGAAAACCACATGATCTACCATTAGAAGGACTAGAAAAAGAAGAGACTAAAAGGGATTGATACCAGATAGGACCTGATTAAAAAAATATACCACAATCTGTTTTGTAACACAAGATGATGAAGAAATATAAATGAACAATTACCTAGATATTAGAAATCGAACATCATTGATTATAAATTGTTGATCGAAGGGATCCATATAGGATAGAAATCAAAACAAATCATATAGGGAACTTTCTAGTTTGAGTGGGAAAGGTTTAATAGTTAATGAATGAATCATATCATGCATACAAAAACCTAAAAACCAAAACCATAAAATTTACACAATGTGGAACCCATTAACATGACATGAAAACCATGGAGTCCATATCAGTGGAAAACCCCATTTTCTTTTTAATTTTACACTAATATTTCACATTACATGATGTGTAACCCTTAAAAGACGTTTACAATTATATCTCTCTGTATTTAGTAAACTGGTTCTATCTGGTGTCCATTACATGACATTTAGAATCCCAATGTGTAGTAGAACATCTATGTTTTACATTATAATTTTCATCAAATTATATACATTAACATTACAGTATCCTCCCAATTTCATTGTCGTAATACATTCAAAGTTAAAAGGGAATCCAAAAGAAATGATTAGAACATACATGAAAGAATGGAAGTAAGGTGTTACATTAATGAAGATGATGTTACAGGTAACTCTATTGTTGGAATGTTCGTCCACCATCATGTTAACCTATCAATAATCATTGGAATAGATGTAATTGTATCCAGAGAGAAAAATAAATCATTCTATCTATATAGATTTGAGATTCCATGAGATATGTGTCACACCATTATGAACTACTTACATAAAGGCAGTGGATTTACAGTCGAGCGATATTTCGGTCCATCCTTTTGATAGGAAGATGATACTGTATTGAGGAAATTATGAATTGGGACTTCAAAGGATGATGAAATTCTATATGTTCCACAAGAACTTTCCAGAATCTATGGGTTATGGTCCAGATAGATTTATCAACAAAACTATGGACTTGGGATTTATTTTGAGTCAATTTCAATCTTAATTTGGATCCACCTTGGACGTGGGGATTTTAAAAATATTTTAAAATTACACAAAGAGGGTATATAATTTTCAGAACCTCTTAGCTGACACATAAATGTGATATCATAGATTGAATTATTGAAAAATAAACAACATACTTTACTAACATTTATAATGGAATTAGTGATTTCCAAAAGTTCTTCATGAAGATTGATGGAAATCTATTTTTAAATTAATCAGCTTCGGTCATACTAGCTAATGTGAATTAAATCAGCTATTACAAAATGGGTAATTTTATGAGTTTTTAAGATAAATCTAGTTCAGTACATTTTGGATGTTGAGAATGAATTATAGGAGCCTATGGAAAGATGATTTTAAAGAAATCAAATAAATACTTATAAAAATAAGTAGCAGTATCTCAGAAAAGGAAAATGTTGTTGGTATCCCATCTAAGTTCATTACATGTACTACATTAGAGGAACTATCAGATACCAAATGATTGCAATCAAACATAATTAGTATTCCTACCATGAAAAATCCTTTAGATTCATGTAAAAAGAGAATTTCCGATCTAAGGATAATCAATGATTTTTATACATACGATGTCTGGATTTGTAACACAGAAATTGTGATGATAATTAATCATAATATCTAGAATACCATTACATGTAATTTCCTCGAACAAATAATAATCCATATGAGGAGTGACTAAGTATTTAATCATACAGTTTATTTTTTTAAGAATTTCCAGAATGGGTGATTTAAAAGGTACATTAATAGATGTGTGAGTATCAAAAGAAATATCTGGAGGATCCACAATATTAATATATTGTGATATAGCCCAAAAATGATGAAAAAACAGGATTGAAGACCCCATTTAACAACCCATATTGAATATAAATAATCATTGAGAAGGAATAGTTGATTCTCATCAATACAGAATTTCCTTTATAGTGATTTGTATTTTATTTTATCCAGAAATATGTATTTAAAAAAATGTAAGGCCATGTCATCATTATTTAGCTTGTTAAAATTATTCATTTCATGAAATGAATCATTAAAAAAATTAATGCTATGGATTTTTATTCTTTCATTAGAAATACTCATAAAACATTTATACCATGTAATTGTAACAAACATTCATTCAAGAGTTAATCCTCTCCATTTTTTTAAATTTAATACATAGATTCTTTTGAGAAGATTAAATGGTTATTTATACACCATAATAGAGTAGAAATGATTATAGAAAATGTGGATTTATCGAAGAATATTCTTCCATTAATATTGAGGTAAATCCTATTCCAATAAGAGAGGTGGAACATATCATGATCAAAAATTATGTAAAAATAATTAATTTTTGGAATTCTTAAAAACAGTTGGATAGCGTGATATGTTAATGGAAAATACCCCACTAATATTTCCATGTAATTTGTTATGGAAATTATTAGTACAATGATAATATGTTTTCAAAATAAAATAATGGATTTGTTTCAACTTATAACATAAACTAAAAAATCATCATAGTGTGAGAGGACTACCATATTATTTTGAATATTTATTTTAACCCCTTCTAAGAAAAAAATAATTTCATATGCACGCCATAGATTAGATGAAGAAACCTTAATTAATGAATCTATAATGGGTATAGGATTACATTGGTGTACAAAATAGTATTGAGACATCGTAAATAATCAATAATATTTGTGAAATGAATGGTATAGAGGAGATCAACATGTCTAATACATTTTTAGAATTTTATTACCCTTTAAGAGAACCATTTATGAGAACTGATATTCAATAATATACAGAAATGGATTTGATCATACTAACACAAGTTTCATTAAAACCAAAAATTGAAGATCATTATATAAGAATCTTCAATCCACATTATCATAATCCATTTAGATATCATTTTTAATAACAATGACACAACACTTATTTTATTTCTATAGTATATTAATGCCCTCCGAATTATATAAAATACAATATTTAATGGATCTACCATTGAAAAAACCAAAATGAGTCCATGATACAACATTTTTATAAATTATGCATAGTATATTGAATATATTCCAGTTTATTTTGTTATATATTGTATTAATAAGGTAAATAGGTTTGAAAAGTTGTATCTTATAGGCATTCTCAATATTGGAAACATAGGTAAGAACTAGGCAGTAATTCCATGTGGTAGAATGCCAATGTAGAAGAAAGGATTACCTAATAGACACATGTTTATATAGATGAAATACCAATAACGGAGAATGAAATAATTGGTAAAACAATAATTACTAACAAAAAATTAATTATTCAAACTATTAAGTGAAACATTGATTATAAAATCATTATGAACACAAGTAAATAAATTAATTTCTTCATTTATAACAATGGAAATAATTATATAATGAATTTCATATTTATTTAGAGCATTCCCATAGAAGATATTAATATTAAATGAAACAAAAAGGTTAATAAGGATTTATGAATAAAAAATAAAATTTTATATATCCTTAAGGATGGAAATAGGACTTAAATATTATATGGATATTTCGAGACAATTGTAAAACATCATATTTCTATAACCAAATTTGTGCCAATTGGAATTGAATTTATCCTTTTTTTCATATACTTTATTAAAATAAGGGAGTTCCACATTATAGTGACATAAAGTTCCTATTGAATATTAAAAACAACATTTGAATTTTTTGAATCAAAATTCATTTAACTATTATTATCTTCAATATAGTAAATTTAATTATAAATTTTGGGAATGGTACCTCTACAGTGACCCATATATTTTTTTCTTCAAGATTTTCACATTCGTGATACAAGAAAACAATTTTTCTCACATGAAATGTAATTCAAAGGATGATGGATAATATTACCACAATTAGGTTTATTAAATCTAAAATAGAATAGTTGGTTGGATATTTTGATGATATGAATAGAAATATTTTCGGATGATCATAATTTAAACATGAAAGGGTGGTATTCGAAATAGTATCCCACTTAATAAGATATTTCTCATTATAAATGTGTTATTCATGCATGATATGATCTTTTTTATCGCAATGTGATAGGTTCAATGTGTATATACGTCAATGAAAATTAATATACATCTGATTATTTCCTTATATACCAAATTCTAACTATGTTATATGGATAGTTGAATGACCTACACCCATTTTTTCACTATGGTATGAAATGAAATTGACGTCTCCATTAATAATCAAAGGATCTTATAATCTGCTACATGAATTTTGTAGATTATACCAATGTCATATTTTGTTTTAGTATCTAAAAATTTAATATATAAAGGATAATAACAAGTGGGAGTTTTAATAATAAAAATCACATTTAAATATCCTTCCTATATATTAATATAAATAAAATAGTTCATAAAAGAATGGCTAGTTACCCAAAGAGTCTGATCAATAAAACTAGAGATAATATAACCACTAAAATAATACCTTCTGTTTTCCTACCCATAAAAATAATTGGTGTTGTTTTTTTGGACATATAAATAGAAATAAATTATTGGTATTTTGAATATGATAAATATTATAATATAATTTAGTGTATCAACGATTAACACTCCTAAAAAATTAGAAATGTGTATAATAATTGGAAGTTGTTTTTTGAGTTATAAACCCCATTCTTTTTACCTCAAGAGTTCTAATATCATGTGTATTTTATGGTTGTTCAATTTTTTCTTCACTACAAAAAGTAATATCATTATTATTTTTGGACACATGAGATAAATGAGAATAATTATTACTACATCCATATTATTTAAGAATTATAATAGCATTAAATCATAACATCATTTAGAATTAATAATCAATTTCCAATGTTTATTTTTAAAATAAAAACTGGATCATTTTATCGTATAATAATCTTCTTTGGACTATGATATACAAAGGAAAATAGAATATTGGGATCAATAGTGTGTGAAACATCCCTAACTCCATGAATAATAATCTCCTTAAGATCATTTATATGGGGTGTGGAACATTCAGATCTGCTAGAAAGATCTATAAAATGTTTGAATTTTTATTCAAGATACATAATTAAGGAATTTATAATTGTTTATTAATTTTTCAGACCGATCCAACATATATTTTTGGGTGACATTTTTCAATTTTTATATAAAAATTCCTTATCCAAATGATTATATTTTAGGGTTCTTTTCAATATAATATAGGAGGTGTTGGTTGCATTCTGATATACCTAGGATAATCTGTTTTCCTGAGAAGCATTTTCTTTACTTGGGTTAATATGAAATGTAGTATCAACGGGTTGATTAACACCTGATTCCATGTTAATATTTGAACCATTAATATAGGTGTAATTATATAATATTCCAAATATCTGAATACATTTCAGTACAAATGATTCCATATTCATATTCTTTATCTTCTTAGTCATCTATATTTTTCTATGGACATGTAGTTCTAGATTTTTGGGTAGAAATATTGTATTTTTTTCACCCATTTTAAAACATCAATATATTTTTATGGGGATTCATTCTAAAAGGAATTAGAAATACATTTTTTTAATTATATTTATATCCTCCCAATCATTATTTTGGTTGTTTTAAACAACTTTTAATCAACTTATAGTTCGAAATGGACTAACAATTTATCCTATTTTTCTAAAAACAATTATTCCATAATCTATCGTGATATCATTCTTGAAATCATTATCAGTGAAGCTGATCAAATATGATAACATTGAATCCAAATTGGAATCCAAATAAATTACAGAATATATCAGTTGGGAACTAATTAATATGGAATGATCCATCTTCTAGGGGTACCAATAAAAGAACAACGGTCCTTAAAAATATTTAGATATGTGTCTAGAACATTCATTACCTTCGTATATCATTTTATGATCTACAGATATACACCCAATTATAATTCCATGACCCAAGAGTGACACTTCTTTTTTCCAACATTAATCCTTGATATATTTTTCATGTTGTTTCCATTTTTTCAATGTTATTATCATAATCTAGAATTTATATTCATTCTACCATGATGTAGGAGTATATAAGAATATTATCTATAATTTATGTGTAAAATACGACTAGGGAATAACTTAAGACCATTGTTTTTACAATCCATTGATATAGACATTAAATTTTTATGTATAAATGGAATTTATATGAATTAAAAGTGTTCTTATCTTTTATCTAAAGATATATTGGGTATATGCTTCAATTTCACAATTAAATATTGTTATAAGGATATAATTTCACTTTCTTAGATGAAATTAATACCCTATGTTTTTTCAAGTGATCATAAATGTCAAGTAAATTATACATTTTTATCAAGATTACTTTATTACTATGATAATAAATAAAAATATAAATTGATCCATCACTATTCAGAAATTATTATACTGGTAAACCCTATAGTAATTCATATAGGAATATAAAACATTATTATAAAATTTCATCAATTTTTTTAAATAATTTATATTAAATAGGAACCATTCTATATATCTATTTGATTTGAGAATACAACATTGTATGAGATCAATGGAAAACTCAACCTCTTGTTATGGAGGATTTAATGGTTATTTTTATGTAATAAATATATATATTCCCTTAAAATTTCATCATATTCATGATAGTTATCTTCCATGGTAAATAGAACCATGTATCCCAAATTATTGTATAAAAATATTTATATTAAAGGAATAATTTCATATATGAGTCTATATCATAATTTAACATATTTTTTTATCATTGATATATTTTTGATTTTAAATGAGATTTATCTATACAAATTTTTAGTATTATATCTATCGTTGGAGATCCAATTAATGACAATAATATTATTGAATTCCAAAGAATTTTTAGAATCAAAATTTACAAGAATTATAACCCCCAATACTTAATTGTAGATGATTTATATAACATATAATCATCAATCACCCAAAAAAGTGTCTTCAATAATAATTCAATATAAAACATTTGATGATGTGAATTATTATTCATTAATTCCTTTGAATATTTGAATGGACTCATAAATCCATTCTTAAATATCTTTTTTAATATTGTTATTTTAAATTAAAGGGTTATGGGGGATCATCATTAAATAATAAAATATAATGAAAACCCATATTTTTGCCTAATATATCCATGATTTTATCTATATAAAATTTCAATGCAATAATATCATACATTCATTGTCAATTTAATAGTATCCATCACAATGTAGTTTTATTGATGACATCCATGGGATTATTATAGGTCGATTTCTTTTCATTAAAAGAAATACACTATCGTTTTGATCTTGGTTTACATCTACTGTTCTTCAATATAGTTATATTGGTTCTTAACATTACATGATGAATGAATCTATGATAAGTAATGGAGCTTCAGATTTTTTTGAAACTGATGAATACTCTCATCACACAATGGGAGGGGTCATATCCCTTGTAATATACAACATTAATGATCACTATTTAATGAATTTATATGAGTATATACAACATATCATGTGTGTAAAATACATCCAATTAGTGGAGACCATTAAAACCACTTAATAAATATGTATTCTATAATTAATCCATTTATAATGTATTTGTTATAAAAATAAATTATAGGTAATTATAGATTTTGATTCATGAAACCATCTTTTATTATGTTTGATGCAACAAAATATAGGAATTGATCAAAACTATGTAGTATCAATGATAATTTAAATGGCTATAAGAGTGGAGTGGTGAGTTATAAATTATAAAACAAAACATAGAATTACCTTTAAATAAAATTTTAGTTTACTAGAAATATTTAATATCCTATATAAATGTTTTCATCCGAAACACATTCTTATGAAACCTTATATATATTCATATTAATGAATTTTCATAATAAATTTTCAAATTTACTAATATATTCAAATCATAAAATGTAACATGCAGAAACAAGAAATTTAAAAAGATATGATTTTATAAATAATATATTATAGAAACATTAAAAATAATAAGAAATCCATAACCTTTAATGTAATGGAATTAATCCACCATGGAATGAGGTATCCAATGTTTTTCACCATACATTATCCTCTGTACATAAAAAATTGAAATCCTTAATCTCAATGTTCAGAATCGATTTTATTCCTTGTACTAGAATAACTCACTAAAGAATATTGGAATTATAAGACTACCTATCTATATAATTCCTTTATCAAACGTGATTGATCATAATGAATAAAATCATATAATTTTTTTAGGAATTCAAAATCATCACAAAAATTCATTAAAAATGAAATCTCCTAAAAAAATTGAACAATATATAATTCATTATATAAAAATATATAATTAATAAACATAGTGAATGAGTCAAAAATGTTCATCTACCACCTAATTAATTGAACCCTATTTATAGTTGAAGATCCAATGGTAAAATTATTTTATTATCATATTTGGTTGAAAGTACATTAAGATAAGTCCACTCGAATAGATCTAAATTTTCTCTATATACATCATTTGATGGTCATTATTATATCCTCATAACAATTGTATAAAATTTTACATCCACTAGAGTAATATTAGTTTATTTAATAGGATATAACATTAATCGTACGGGAGAACAAAAATCCTGATCTGATATTTTTTTTGTTGCAATGAATAATCCAAATAATATGTCTACATATGTCCAATGAATATATATGTGATTTTAAATGTGAACCTTTTTTTCTAGATAGTCTCAAATTTATTGTCCAAAATAAAATAATCTTTTATGAAATGTGAAATTTTCATCTTTCAATAAAAAGAACATCTATGTATGATTATTATAAGCTGACTAATTATAGAGATCATCAAATACCACTGGTCACTTAATTATAATGATTCATCCAATAATAATGATCTAATAATTACAATGTTTCCTTGGATTAATAAATATTTTACTAATAAAAATTCATTCTATGTTTGTTAAAACAGATATGTTTTCTACAAAATATGTTATAAACGAATGGAAGTATATTAATTTAGTAAAATAATGTTTTTAAGAATGTGATTATAGATTTAAAAAAAATTGGTTCAAATGGGATGAATGTAAAAAATTGTGACATAATAATTTTTCCCTATATGAAAATCCCAAAACTAAAACCATAAATAGATAATTAATGTTAAATTTTTATTGAAAAATATATATTCCATTTTTATAGTTACACTTTATGGTTCCTTAATATTGTATATTCCCTCTCAAAATATAATTTATTTGTTATTTATTTTCTACCCCAAGGTTTATATTCCCAATTTCTCAATCATTATTGTTAAAACAAATTTTTTCAACACTGATTTTTCATAATTTATTTTTTATATGTTAATTTTAGATTTCCCCCTTTTTGTGATTTAAAAAATATATGATGTAGAAAGTGTACCCAAAATGATAAATAAAAAAATTATATAAAATGAAATAATATTAAAAAACAATAATGAATTAAATATATAAACATAATTATCCGATAAAAATTTGGTAAACCATCAACAAATTAAATATAAAAAAATTATCTAAAATTTCATTTAAAATATGTATGATTACTACGAAATTCATCATGAGTTTAAATAGAGAAATCATTACAGCTTATGTAGATTATTTCTATGATTTTCATATCGTCAATTTCATCTTGAAATGTCTATGTCTATATTTATGAGGAATCCATATTCACAATATTACCATCCAAAACATGATGTTTTCTATTAAATTATTTCAATTACAGAAATTTTCATTTAGGAATCTGTACTGTATTATTTCCCCCATCAATATAAATACTTCTTCTTTTAGAGATTAAATTTTCCAAATGTTTTATAGAAAATAATAATTTGGGGTAAAAAGATATTCTATAGGTTTTCTTCAACCTTTGTTCTTTCAATAACTTAAAAACCTCATTAGAATAAATTGTAGTAAATAATGTGGATTTCTTTACACTTCAATATTTGTATCATGAAGTTCATTATGTGTTTTATTATGTATGGGGAAACTAGATAGTTTAATAATACCTTATTCTATATGATTATAAATAGTCTATGAGACATTGTAATTGCACATTATTCTAAAAAAAACATCACTATCAATTTTTTTTATAGAATTTGAATTTTCTCACAGATCCAAACTTCATAGAATATATTTTAAAAAATATTCGATATCAGAAAAATAATAAAGTGAATCATTATTATTCATAATAATATCAATTATATAGATCATCTTAATTTCTATCCAATTTTTTGAATTATTTCCTACTAAATTACAGGAATCCAATGAAATAATAATTTGAACATGAAAATTAAGTGTTTATAAAGTAAATCATTAATGTTAAAAAATTTAAGAAAACAAAAAACATCGTAAACAGAATGTAATAAACTATAACAACGAGTGAAGATTTGTAAACTAAATATCATAATAACATTTAATCATTCTATGGAAATTTTATTATGGCATTTATTATTATTATTGAATAATAAAATATTTCTCATAAAATTTTTATAAAATTATTTATAGATTCATTTTTTATAATATATTTTTAGTTACGTTTTATCAAAAATAATTTAAATAAATAATTTAAAATTATTTTTTGGTAAATAGTTAAAAAATTATTCTTTCATTATATTGTAGTATAATAATTTCCAATAAAATTTCTATCATTTTTTTAGGAAAAAAATTTAGACATGTTTTTTTTATTAAATTTTCAGAAATTTTTATCGATTAAATAGTAAAAAATTTCAATAAATTTTATAAAAAATCAATGATAATTTATAAAAAAATCAATATTTCTATGAAAACTAATGATGTTAGAATTTTTTTTTAAATTACTAGTGAAATATATGCTCTCTCACTAGATATGAATTCATTACTATAATGATATTAGTTAAATAAAATTATACAATTGAAATCATTTGAATTTGATTGTTCCTTAATTATTTTTTTATATATATCAATCTATATGAATTTTTTTTTAAATATTTCATCCAGTATCTCTACTAATGTGATAAATTTTAAAATTATATATAATTTTTTGTGTGACCTCGAAGGAATATGAATAATATATCTATGTTCTTATTTTATGAGTCATGTGTTGTGTTTTATACTTAATGATATAGAACATGTGTTAGAACAGAAAATTATTATTTTATTAAACTAAATGAAAAACAAATTATTGAGTGTTTCATTCAACAAGTACAGGAAAAAGCATTCATCTATCATATATTTTACTTTAGTAGTTGAATTAGTGATTGTATGTTGTTTCAGTCAAGAAAAAAAATTCTACTATGGAATGAATAGTTTGTTGATGATGATTTTATATCCATTTTACATCTACATAAATATGAATCTATAAAATTTATATTCAAATTATTTTCTAAAACAAAAAAAATATGGCATGTTCTATGATTCTTTTATGAAAACAAAATAAAAAATTAATGGGAACTAAGATGAGACACTTTTGAATTATATTTATATATTTCACTGAAGCAAAAAATAAACAATTAATATGAATGATTGGATAAGACATAAATTAAACCATTAATAATTTCTATAAATAAATTTATCAACCGGTATAATGTATTTGTGATTGTGATAAGATTATTTATTTTTACTTGTATTATATTAAATTTTTTTATAATACATTTTATATATTTAATTTTATGTATAAAATTTTCTGACTGTATTTTTTTAAAATTCTTAAATATACAAAATAAGTAAGTGAACCAATAAATCTCATCACAAACTCAAATTTTATAAGATCCACAATTGAATCTAAATAAAATTTTATAGTTTAGCAACAAAAATTTCCGATAAATTTGAACAATGTATGTGTCTAAAAAATAATTTTCCTATCCATACCTCCCTTAAAAAATATATTGGTAAAAAAAATCTAGGTAACATATAATCCAAGAATATAGGATCTAGTTTATGCCAATAATGATCCATAGTAATTAAATTTTTTTAATCTAGGGATATTTTGTTTTCAAAACCATATAGAGGTCTTCTATATAATTCCCCTAAACATGGCCACTAAATAAGAAAATTTTAAATCCATTTAAGGAAACTATAAATTTTTAAATGATACATAATATTTAGTTAAATGGATATCCTAGAGTTATGATATTAGATAAAATGTTTTATTATTGCATACGCAATCTTAAATATAATAATCCTTTGAACAAATCATAGGTTTATTTCAAATTGATGATAATATTTCCATCAAAAATTTTTTGAAATTTTTTTTTACAAAAAATACAACTTAATAAATAGGTTGTTCAACCATATTCCAAACATGATTTGTTTCATAATAATTTTTTATATATTTCTTAGATTATATCCCATCTATATAACAAAAAAATTCTTTAGGAGTATTTTTTTTGAATGAGATAAAAATTCACAATTTCTTATAGTATTTATTAATGGGATTCTTAATTTCACTCATTGATATTATTCACTTATGATTATAAAGAGGAAGATTCATTAGGAATAACTGATACATTGGGTTTATAAATCAATTTTCCCATTATATGGAAAATTTCAACATTTGGTGGAACTTATGAAAAATATTATTTCATTTTTTTGTCATATGAATAAACATTTAACATGAGTAGAAAATTAATTTTTTATACAATATATATATTTGTGGGTTGAGTTTACATGAAAAGAAAGGTATTATTTTCAAAATTTTAAATAAGAAGAAATTCCTCATCAATAATTTTATTTTTATGAAATGTTATATACGCCATACTAATTCTAGAATAACATAAAAATTACCATTTATCATATATTGGAGAAATTTATCTAAATTGTCTTTAATATATAGAATGAATACATTACCTCCAAAAAATTAATGTAAGAATTTCCTGTATATCATCCAATCCAAAAATCATAAGGACATTTATTTATAAAAGGAGTTTTTCAAACCAAATTAATAGTTAAACTTGAATTAGAAACTATATCCGCAGAAAAAGGTTTTAATATTTAGAATTGACTAATCTCATGTCTTGTAATCTCATTAATACATCTATATCATCAATAATACACACCATTTTTTGAGGAGTTGTTGGAGGTAAGAAATTATGTATTATTCCACTTTTATTATTTGTTTTATAATAAAAAATAACAAATTACCCACCATGATAACTATAAATAGTTTCCAAAGGTATATTTATATTATTACTAACATGGTATACAAATGTTTTAAATATGAAAAAGGTTTCATATAATTTTTCATGAAAACATACCCTCACATAATTTATAATCATCATCTAAAACACATACATAGTATTTTCACTAAAACAACATGTTTTTATAGTACCAAATATATCCATGTGCGCTAACTATAATGCATTAAATGATTATAAATCCCTAATAGATTTAAATCATGAAATATTATTGTTTCCAAATCAAGAAAGATTAAAAACATTAGTAGAATTTATGTTTTTTATTTTATAGCTCTATAACTAGTCCTTTCATAAGTATTACATATAATGCTTTAGGATTAAATTATTTTAAGAATTTATTATAAATCAAATATTGATCATCTGTATCTATATGGGAATTTATATCTTGGATTCTAATGGCTTCTATGTTTTGTGTCTATACATTTACACACCTGTTGGAAAAAAGAATAAATATATCTTCTAAACAATGAAAAATACATTTACCATTCTTTATGTTCAAATGATAACCCATATTAAAATTTTTCTCTATGTTATTAAGGATGTTATTAAAAACGTAAATAAATAAAACATTTGAAATTTACGATATATGATGAAGATCAACATTACATATTCCCATACTTTTCCCACAATAATTTTCACCAAATTAGACATTTCTACATTTCTGTTTTATAATATTATAGTTGAAATCTATATTCCCATAGATATCACTACAACATCCACTATCCATGTACCAAATTATTTTTTCAGTAGAATTATTATTTTCCAAAACATTTGAAGATTGTTATTTTGGAATGAATACCTTCTTGGGTATGGAATTACTAGAAAATAATATCAAGAGAATTCATATTTGTCAATATTTGTCACTTTGAGTAGTTTTAATTTTATCATAATGATAATCATTGTTAAATTATAATGATGGATTATTTTTTATGTAAAATCTATTTTTATAATGTTCACAAGTATTACATTTATTAAAATAATCTATTTCTTTTGGGAATAAAATAGTTTGTTTTAATTTTTTGGTTTATTATTAGTCAAAAAAATGACAGAAAATTTTTTATGATGATTAATAAATCTGTATATTCAACCAAATTTATTTATAAGTATAAAATTTTTACAGTAAACACTTTATAAATGAAATTTCTGAATTTTTTACAACGAAATTTTAATCCTCATTACATATATTACTATAATTATTTATTTCTGAAGTATTTGATAATTTTGTTTTCATATACATTAATTTTTTTCATTATGAATTATTATAATTTTGAATATTATGGGTAGTACATATTAAATATTCCTTATCATGTTTTTTATACAACAATCATTTTTTTGAAAACATTACAGTTTTTTCTGGAAATTTTGTAAAAAATTAAATATTTCTAACTAGATATTTTGTTATTCCCTTCTAATATAAATTATTCAAGAGGAGATATATAATGTTTCTTAATTTTATTATCATGATAATTAGTATTTAGTGTAATATTTTTTTATGTTTTCAGAAGATATAAAATTTATTAATAAATTTTTTATCTTTGGAATTCATGAAAATACACCAATATTATTTTGATCATAACATAGACTTTCTGATTAATTATAGGATGATCGATCACCTCTAATTGTTATAAAATTTTTTGATGATTTAAAACATTTCTTACTATTATATCTATAAAAAATCATATAATTCCTCCACTGATTTATATCCATCATACCATTTATACTATGCTTCAGTAAATCTATTATTATATTACCATGTTTCTTGCACTAAAAACATAACATTTCAGAAGAATCCTTATTTTCACACAATATCATATATTTACTTTTATATTTATTACCAAAATCATTAAACCAAAAAATCATGATCATTAATTTAGAAATATTAGTTTACTGATCTCTCTCTTATAGGCATGCCCACAGACACCTGGAAGAAGCACTACAACTTGCACCTCCAACATCCAAACCACCACATCCAAATAACCAATGTAAAATGGTGATTTATTAGAGCAACTATTTCTCGCGTAATGTGTATCATACATTGAGTATTATACCTCAAGCCATTATGGATCATACAACGAGTAAGGATCCACAATCAGTCACAGGTTGTACAAGTAACACCTATAGTATTCTATAGTAACCTAAATCTATAATATATGTGTGTGAATTACCATAATTCATTATAGACCCCTACACACATATTTGGAAAAAAACAGTCCATTGGGTATACCATCACAAATAACTACTCAGAGAAGAGAGCAATGCCAATGTGGGTAGTCATCCATCCATCCTCCCATCAGAATGTTTTGAAAAAAACAAACCCTACAAGGCTCAGAATCCTCAGGGATTCAATTTCCCAAAATAAATGGGAGGATTATCATATCAAAACATAAAATTACATGATATAATATCAATCACATCCACACTATGGGAAAAACCAAGTCTTTATCTAATATGCAGTTAACATATAATAGACTAATGTATTCCACTACTAGGACTAGATATCATATAATTTCAAAATCAATTAAAGAGATACATTAAATTAATTTATACATTTTTATATTTTTCATGTTACATTAATTAATTCATTAAGAATTAATTATCCATCATCATTTCCACATCACAGGACATTA
Organism: Viscum album; assembly: GCA_963277665.1. Taxonomy (NCBI): domain Eukaryota; kingdom Viridiplantae; phylum Streptophyta; class Magnoliopsida; order Santalales; family Viscaceae; genus Viscum; species Viscum album. The sequence goes on along the minus strand of OY728132.1, from coordinate 1,838,798,829 downwards.
ACATCACAACCAAGTTACATTTCATCCAATCATAACCATACTGAGTCAATGAATTCTCAGAATCAAAACCTCGACATTTCATCCTAGATTGTTCTAACCCCATGTGTTTAAAAATTATTCAACCATTTATTTAGCATAATTTCCCGTTTTTCCAATATTCTATAGAATTATAGAAAATCCATATACACAGCCAGACACAATGGGATCCACAAGCAGAGTGGATTAGCTACCCATCATGTCTTTTCAACATATAATAGGATCATTGACCAATCTATCCTCGAAATGTTAAACATGAAAATCACATGGAATACCCCATGCGTCTCCACCTCTTTTGGAAGGAAAATATGAAGAAATATCTTTGACACAATGTTTGGAATGTAAAATAGGTTATCAATAACAGGTTAAATGAGAATCCAACTCTCATTGCAATGATTAAGCCTAGCCTATACCCATTCCATTATCTCTGGTTCCCTCACCGCAACACATATGCATACATAGATGCATCTCACCACTCTAAGCATCAAATGCTACCACAAACACTAGGACACCCAACCTCTACAAACCCCAAAATCCCTCTTGTCCCATCCATCACAAACTCACATCACATCCTTTACCCCTACCCCCACAACCACATGTCTTATATCCAGATAAATTCACAATTAGAAGGACGAAATAGACAAACAAGATCTTAATCCTAAAACAACACATATTTCTTTCACATGCAACATGTTCTCTTAGATCCCAAGAATAAGGGACATATATATTACAATCAATCATGAAACATAGTCCCGAGAGGGATTAATCTTTTTCCACACTACTAGTTCATATTCTGTCTTGAAATAACAAATTTATTATTCATAGTTCCAACTGTAGACTAATTAGGCAACAAGCTATCAAAATCTATAACAAAATTAATTAACCAATTAATTTATCCCTCCTGTAATTCTTTTATCAAATATAATCAACATGCTTCATGTTTATTATCCAATTTCAATTAATTATTCTAACATTCATCAAAATTATTGACAAAAAATTGCAGCAACAACAACAACCATATTCCTTAATCATGCCTCTTTCAATTTTACCAATCTAATTAAACAATTCCTAATTGATTTACGTTCATTACCAATTTCCATCAAAAACTATTTAACAACCAATTATGTCATAGATATCATACTATATATAAAATAAATAGGTAAATCATTATCAAAATATGATGAAAATAGTTAGGATCAATACCAATTCATTATTATGGTTCATATAATTATTAGCTCATTTTCATTGTGATCCATGGGGATAAATTATAATAACACTACAATTGAAAATAAATAAATAGAGAATCATTGATTGTACTACCTCAAAAGATCATTGATGTTCTTGATATAAGAACTTATCTAAGCAATCGATCACAATAACCTCACCCATGAAAATAGCATCCACCAAAGGATGTCGCAGTAGAACTGCACCATCCAACAACCCAAAAATTACATTTGAAATTTAGTGATCATGTACCATCACATTTAAAGGAGAAACAAAAGTAAACTCATTGAAGAAACCTCAAGAACATAGGTATATCATTGCTTATATCAAAGACAGATCATTATGGATCGAATGAGGGACCTAGGGATCGTTTCATGATGAAGGAATCCCCAAAATTCTGAAGAGGGGTTCATTGGGACTCTTAGGGTCAAGGGAGAGCTATTACAACCATGGGTTTTGAAAAAAACCAAGTGGCTATAAAACTCATAAAACTAACACGATCAAAGAATTACATGATGTGTATCCCACTATCACATCTTGTAATATCTCTAGGTCATGTTCCACTGGAAAATGTGTAGCTTCAACGCATTTTGTTTTTCATAATGGGAAGTAGTTCACAACAGTAACCCTTATTTCGTGCTGTAATACAACCTGTGAAATTGGATTTTATGGCGCGAAATGCGGTTACAAAATGTGTAATCACCTCCTCAATCTGTTACATAACGAAACATCTCCAAAAAATATTTGATTAACCCTTGAGCAATTTGATCATCGAAAACACCGAAAGGCTTTCTCTAGGAAGACCATTTACCTTACATCAGATAGCTCTCAAAACATTCTCATTCCCAAAAACCATAAACCATCCATAATAGAAAATAGTCAGGGTTCATTTGAATAACCAACTTGTGAGAAACTTTTCAAGGCATAATCAATACTGCAGAACAAACTCTTCAGTAGTGGAAGTAGTGAAAAACCAAGAAACAATGAAAACCAGCTACAAAAAACTCTTCCAGGGGAGATAAATCTCAAAAGAGGGAAGACAACAAGATAAACAAGAAAAATATATATCATAAATTGAAAGGGTATAATACCAAAAAATGAACAACATTATAATATGATATTCAAATAGTAAATATCTTGTGGTACTAAGGAAATATAGAAGACTTACATTCCATGGTATGCTCCCCCACACCACCGTGCCACGACGAGACATGAAGCAAGGGGATAGTACACCCAAACAACAACTTCTCCTGATAGTCCTGGATCACCATGGGCTACTCATTGGTGGTCTCATCATCATCCACATCGATATCACCCTAATAAATAATGTGAGAGTCTTCATGATGTTAATGATGCTTCTATGACACATAGAAACATCATGTATCCAGGTCATCACTATGGGACATGCAACCTGATACGCCGTGGATCAAACATGAGACAAAAACTCGAAAGGCTCAAAAATATAGGGAGAAAGATTACTCCCATGACCCAACCTTTTCTTCCCATGATGGAAAGTCACCTTTAGAAACACATGATCCCTGAAATCATACTCTAGTAGTCAACTCATATGATCAGTATAGGTATTTTAAGGATCTTACACTACCTTAATCTGCTCATGAATCTAATAAACCATCTCTATCATACACTATACCTGTTATGGCCTATGAATTTATAACTCTTCAACCCCTATACAGTAAAACAGATAATTAATAGGTATATTGTAGAAGGATATAAATAGATCCATACCATTGGTATAGTGAAAACTACTTTTGTATTTTAACTGTACAAAGGGTAAGTGCTTAATCCATGAACCTCCAAATTCGAGGACATAACAACATGTCATGTCTTCAAGAGTCTGGATGGTATGTTATCTTGGATTATCAATCTTTGTATAAAATTATGTGATTATTAATTTCTATGAGCCAAAAAAATAACTGATACCTCTCTAAACCCTAGAGCTAAAACAAATATCTTGATCAGAAATGATTATCCCCAAAACACCAAGGAGCCTTACCACATCATTTAAATAATGCCTAGAAAAAATCCATATTGATTTGGATCCCTTGATAAAATTAATGTGGGTTGATTTTTTTCAACTGATCCACTACCACGCATATAGTGTCACATAATCCCTGATATGTAAACTACTAATGAGGTACTTTGATATGCATGACCACTACAACTACGGATGATCTAACGGTTGGAGAAAACCACTAGGAATTCTGGTCTCGACCTTTACCTTCTGGAATACCTAACAAGGATAAAAAAAATGCGACTACATGTTTTATCACAAGATACCAAAACTAACCACTCAATGCTTGGTACATCTTTTTCACACCACAAAGAGCCTCTAAAGTTGAACTACAGAACAATCTGAGAAACATATCATGCATTTCCAAAGGAAGGAAAATACTAATCTAAAACAACACCATGTATTTTTCATACTCATACAAACCATTAGAGGCTCAACACAGACAACTTTTCCTCTCCATACCTCCACCTAAAGATACTACATCCATGACTCTTCTACCAACTACAATAGATATGACTACACCCTCATCTAAAAAATAAAACTTCTTCCCCCAAAATCTCCCAAATCCAAATTTAATAAAAAATGATCTTCCATCACTCTCCATGAAACAATTAATTAATCAAATTCATAAAAATGGTACTTTTTTCACACCCCACCAGATAAAAAACTCCCCTTTTAAGGTGTATACAAAATTCTAACATCATAGTCCTGTAATATCTCCATCTACCGTTGTTGTTTCATGTTAAAGTCCCACTACAATAAAACATACCTCCAACTCTTATGAATGGTGAAGACTAAAAAACACTTTTTAATGAGGTAATGTATCCAAAACGTTAGGGAAAAGCCAACTACCACAAACTGGAGATCATGGGTGGCATAGTTACGTTCATGGGGACACATCTACTGATACCCATGAGAATCAAGTGATCTCTACAACATAAGAAAACAACATAACCACATACATGAAGAATCATAGAAAATCTCAAACTAAACAACTTATTCTACTAGACAATGAACCAGAGAAATGATGAACTAATTTTTTATATACCTAAAATCTGCCTGACATTGATCAATCCACAAGAACACATAATCCATTCTAGTAAAAACTACTGGAGGAGATCCAAACTAAGAGTATTACTCTACAAACCTCCTATAGTATACTGCAAAACCAAATAAACATCACAATTATTCCACTAGATTGTGGGATACTAAAGATATAATTTCTCTGACCAATGATGAATCAAAATCTACCCCATATTGGGATACAACATGCCCCATTAAACAATTTTTTCAAGCCCAAAACTCACACTTCGACAACATCCTGAATAGTTGTTTTTGAGGATGAAATCCCAAAACATCATGAAGATGCTCATTATGGTCCTCCTCCGATGTAGAGTACGTAAGGATCTCAACAATGAAGACCCCATACAACTTACACAAGAACTCACAAAAAACATAGGTCATCAATCCTAAGAACATTTCAGGTTAATTCTCTATTTTTAATGACATCAAAATGAACACATAATGACCAAAACATAAATAAAAGTCAATACTCTAGATATCCTTATCCTTCACACACATCTGATGATATCATAAATCTAAATCAAACATTGAGAACCACCATTCACCCTTCAGTTGATTAAATAAATCATCAATATGTGGAAGATGGTAGTGTTTCTTCAATATGATTTATTTTATGTGACTATAATCGATATGGAATCGCAAAATACCAACATCCTTCTTCAAAAACAAAACCAGTACCCACCACAATGACACACATGGATGAACATAAACAAAATCAAGTAGACCATCAAGTTTTATTCATTTTTCCATCTTCATAAATGGTTCCATCTATAAGGATTACATCATGATAAATGACACGATTGGCTATAGTTTGATCCCAAATATGAATTTAATCGAGGGGGTAATGCCACCACCTCTTCTTGAAATAATTCAGGGTACTCTTCAACAATCCTAGAAAAGGTCAACTATTGGTCCTCTGAAAAACTTGACATCAGATCTGTCATCAACCATTATAAAGATGGAACATGACTATGACCCATCGAAGGGTCTCTCTAACCGAAAAAAACATCTGGATCTCCATCACAATCGAAGAACAACATATAAATATTGAATAAATCCATGATATACTTCACCAAATAAATCCAATTTATGATGATTAAGACATAATATAGTTGTATTTGTAAACAATTTAAATCACTACATGAGTGTTGTTTCCCCTATACTAGCTCAAAGGCTTTACATAATTCAAACAAGTCAGCTCGACCACCATCTAACATAGTCAACACCAATAGAATAGGAAGATTCTCTACCTTATGTCCCAAGTCATAGACTTGAGAAGGTAATATAAAGGGGTGTGTCTTTATGGAATCAAACAATGAATTCACCAAAGTAGAAAACAAGTAAAGGGTACATCGAACTATGTATGGATCTCTTAGTACTGGAAAAGACAGCACTTGAATATGACCATGACCATCTCCATGGAAACTCTTTCCCTACTACCGACCACCAACATGGTTGGGATCTACTCTATGACGATGTGTGGTACCCGGTGATGTCATATACCTACAGTATCTTCTCCCTTTAGATCCAAAATAAGTGCTACCTACTACTGATAACTTGGATGGAACTCTCTCAATGGAGGAACCAGAAGTGAAACCCAGGGCACACACTGATTAATTAGAAAGGTCACGCACTATAACTATTTATGAATATGAACATCTCAAGAAAAAAGTGATTTATCTATTCTCTTACGATTAATAGGTTCCTCCCCCCGATGAAAAATATATATAGTGCTAGGACAACCACCGGGATGGTTAGAAACCATTTTCACTAAAATTCATGCACACCAAATCTTAGATATTATTTGTGAGGAATCATGAAAACTATCATATCATAAAGATATTGATTTGATTATCTTACACTCAGTGGTCTCCGCTATTTCCCACCATCAATAATTTTCATCACCATAAATGGGGTGACAAGGCATTGTATCTCTGGAGGCAAGGCCTTAATAAAATTACTCAACCAGGCCTTGTCATCCGATAAAAGGTTTGTAACATATTAACGAATGTTCCTAAAATGTATCTCGACCTATCACACACTATAGATCCCCTATCAAGGGGTATGAAAATTCTGGAGACTAGATACCTCTATAGTTGAAGAAAGAAAATTCACTCTAAAATGCTTTCTAATCTTCTCCAATAAGACTGTAGACTCCTCGCGATCCATGAGAAACAAGAATCACCACTACCTTGTTACCCAACACAATATTGTCATAACCAATTATAACCAGTCACTAGTGAAAAAAAATGTTTAACACGTTATAATTTATCATGATGGATCTATATAAATGACGTGAAAAGGTGAAAAAATATATTTGTCACATCGGTTTTAAAATAACGAATGTGATAAATAGACAGGAATTTAATTTTTATCGCAGTTATAAAATTACTGACATAAAAAATACCGAGATTAGCTTTATCACGTGAGTTATTTTATAAATGTCGTGGAAATCCAATAATGTTGCTTTATCACATCAGTAATATTATAACCGACGTGATAAAAGTTATCCTGGAAAATTATCACATCACTTATCAAAATAACCGATGTGATAAAGATCCATTTATCCCATCAGTTATAAAATAACTGATGTGATAAAATATTTTCTATATCAGTTATTAAATAACTGATGTTATAAACATAAAAAAATATTTTATCATGTCGGTTATAAAATAATGAACGTGATAAAACATTTACATGATTTATTGTGCCCCTTATTTAATCATTCTGTTTTCTTCGATCTGGCGACCTGTGACTCGTCTATCCCATGAGGAAAACCTAGAAAAGATTATTCATATTCCTGACCACTAACATCATTTTTCAAACATCATTAATAATCTTTATTCTCACCAGATCTATCAGGTTGACTCGAAACACTCAATTAAGCATCACACAGATCAGTTTCAGTTTTTATTTATACTGATGCCATTATTTAATTTTTCGAGTTGTTATTTTTCTATCTTTGTTCATGATATCATGGTATGTTTCATATTGCTCATTTATACCATGCTAATTTATTTTCTGGTAAAAGAACCCATGGAAGTTATATCATGGAACTTTAGGATTTCTTGTGTGTTTCATCATGTGTGTGTGCGCATACAGGGGGTGTCGAAGGGGGTTGGGGGGGATATCCATGGGGTGGGGGTGTCCAGGGGGTGTTAAAGGTGGTGGGGGTGGTTTCCAGAAGGGGTGGAGGCGCTGTCCAAGGGGGTTGGGGTCTCCAAGGGAGGGAGGAGGGGGTGGTGTCTATGGGGTAAGGGTGATGTCCAAGGGGGTAGGGGTGTCAAGAGTGGTGTAGGTGGGGGGGGTGTCCAGGGGTTGAGTAGGATGTACATGGGTGTAGGGGTGTCCATAGGGTGGGGGTGTCCAGGGGTGGGGGCTGTCTAGAGGGGTGGGGGTTATATAGAGGGTGGGGGTGTCCAGAGGGGTTGGGGTGTCCTGTGGTTTGAGAGGGGTTGGGGGTGTTGTCCAGGGGGTGCGGGGGCTGTCCAGGGGGGGTATGGGTGTCTAGGGGGTGGGGCTGTCTAGACGTGTGGTGGGCTTTCCAGGGGGTGGGGGGCTGTCTAGAGGGATGGGGGTTTCCAGGTGGGGTGGAAGGGATTGGGGGTGGTGTCTAGGGGAGGTGCAAGTGTTGTCCAAGGGGGTTAGGGTGTGAAAGGGGTGGTGGTGTTGTCTAGAGGGGTGAGGGGGCTGTTCAAGGGGGGTAGCGGTGTCTAGTGGGGTGGGGGTCCTTGGGGGTGAGTGGGCTCTCTAATGGGGTGGGGGGTGTCCAGGTGGTGGTGTGGAGTCCAGGGGTTGCGGGGGCTGTCCATGGGGTGTGGGGGTTTTGGGGGGGTGGGGGTGGATGGGGGTGGGGGATATCCAGAGGTGTTTGGGTTGTCCGGGGGGGGGGGGGGTTCCAAATGGGTAGGGTGTCCAAGGGGTGTCAAAGGGGGTGACGTTGGTGTCCATGGAGGTGCAGGGGCTATCCAAGGGGGTTGAGGTTTCCATGGGGGTGATGGGGTGATGGGGTTTTCCAAGGGGGTAATAGTGTCTAGGGGGTGGGTGAGGTCTCTAGGGGTTGAGTGGGCTGTTTAAGTGGTTTACGAGTGACCTATGGGGTGGGGGTGTTCAGGGGGCTGTCTAGAGGGATGGGGGGGGGGGTTGTCCAGGGGGTGGGGGATTTACAAAGGGGTGGGGGTGTCCAAGGGTTGTTAAACAGGGTGGGGGTGGTTTTCAGGGGGGTACGAGATCTGTCTGGGGGGGTGTCCAGGGGTATGGGGCTATCCAAGGGGGTTATGGCTGTCTAGGGGTGGGGGCTGTCCAAAGGGGTTGGGCTTTCCAGGGGGTGTCAAAGTCGGTGGGGGTGTCAAAGAGGTGAGGGGGATGTCCAAGGGGGTTGGGGTGTCCAAGGGGGTGGCGGTGTCCTGTGGGTGAGGGGGATGTCCAAGGGGGTAGGGGTGTCTTGGGGGGTGGGGTGGTGTCCTGGGGGTGAGTGGGCTATACAAGGGGGGTAGTGGGGCTGTCGAAAGGGTGAGGGCTATCCAAAGTGGTGGGGGATATATGTAGGGGTGGGGGAGTCTAAGGGGTGGTGGGTTCTTGAGTTTTTTCATGGGTTTGTTGGGGGTGTCCAATGGGGTAGGGGTTGGACAACCCCTCACCCATGGAAACCACGCCCCACCCCTGGAAACCGCTCATCCCCATAGACAACCCCCACCCCCCTAGATAAGGCCCCACCCACTGGACACCCCCATTCCCTAGACACTTTGGATATCCCCCAACCCCCTTGGACACCCTCTTGGTATATATATATCCCAACAATTTCATTGAAACCGGTGGAATATTTTTACATCATTTAGTCTATACCAATGGTTCCTATAGAATTGTTGGTATAGGGCTATTGCAATTACCATCATGCCAATGGTGTGTGAAACCATTGGGTACACCAAAAGTTTTAGGGGTTATCCCAATTGTTTGAAATTGATGGGATCTGTGTAATTTTTAGTAGTGATTATATACATATTTTAATATCTATACTTTATATTTCTTTTGTACGGAAGGTTGAATTTGGTATCTAGTTTTACCCAGATGTATTCTTCCTGTACCTTATGAATAATGGAACCATGAGGAATTTAAAACTGTTATATCAAACTATATTTTCTTTTTAATATGATTTTTATGTATGTTTTTTTAAAATATGAATTGATTTGTTTTATAATTCAAATTTGTTTTTTCATTCAAATTATGAAATTTTTTATAAAAATATATGTGTGTATTATCGTAACAAGATGTATAATTTTGATATTTTTTATAGGTTAATAATGAGTCAATGTTTGATTACAGCACATCAAATGAGTAATGAATATGAGGATGGTGTTGATGCCTTTTTGAAATTTTCTAAACAAAATGTTCCAAGTAGTGACATTTTTTTCCATGCTGGAAATGATTGAATATGAAGAAGTTGAAAAGTGGAGAGATCAAAGATAATTTGATTTGTAATTTTTTTAATCCGAGTTACAGCCCTTGGATTTGGCATGGTGAAACGAGATAAAACTTCCAATCAACTGATTATGATGATTTGCAAGACGGTAACTCTGATGGAATTGAAGAAATGATTCGTGATATTGCATCAGAAGAAATTGAGATTGAACCGACAGTTGTACGTCTATATGGTGATTCTATGAAACAATTGTATCCTAGTTGTATGGATTTTACTGCTTTTTTGACAGTGTTATGATTGATTATACTAAAGGAGAAACATATATAGAGTGACAAAAGTTTTACAGATCTGCTATAATTGATGAAAGACATTCTTCCAAAAGCTAATGATCTTCCATATTCAAATTATATGTCCAAGAAAATATTATGCTTGATGGGATTGGGAGATATGAAAATACATGGAAATCTGAATGACTATAGTATATATAGGAAGGAATATGAATATCTGTCAGAGTGTCCAAAATATGGGACATCGCAGTATAAGTTGAACAAAAAAGCACAAGCTGGTGTAGAGATTACAAAGATCCGTTCCAAGGTATTTTGGTATCTTCCAATAATTCATCATTTGAAGTTTTTATTTTCTAATTCACATGATGAAAGAAGGATAAGATGTAATGTTGATGAATGGATATGTGAAGGAAAAATATGCAGTCCAAATTATATTTAACTATGGAAGAAAATTGATGAGTAGTATCCTACATTTGGAAACGAAATTAGAAATCTCTATAAAGTGTTGTGCATAGATAGAATGAATCCATATCAAACCCTCAGTAGAACACATAGTTCATGGCCTACATTATTTGAAATTTACAACCTCTCTCGTGAATTTTGTATGATGAAAAAATATGTCATGTTGAGTGTAATGATCTCTGGTCCGAAGCAACCTGGAAATGATATTGATGTTTTATTGTCACCATTGTTTGATGATTTGAAACATTTATGGAAGGATGGTATTAGGTTGTATGATTCATATAAAATAGAATATTTTCAGTTGCATTCATTGCTTACGTTCACTATAAATGACTTCCCAACCTATGGAAATTTGTTCGGATATAGTGTTAAGGGGCATAAAGCACGTCCAATTTTCGAACAACAGACTTCATATTTTCAATTACATCATGGGAGGAAAACAATGTACATGGGTCTTCAAAAGTTTTTGCCTATGGATCACTCTTATTGAAGACTAAAAAAGGAATTCAATGGCTCACAATAATTTGGTATTTCTCAAAAACCATTATCCCGTAATGTGAATTTTGAGAGGGTGGAAAACCATGACGAGACTTTGATAAAGACATAGAAATCTGGTAATGATAAATGTATTTGGAAGAATAATTAAATATTTTTTGAGCTACCATATTTGAGATATCATGAAGCTTAACATAATATTGATTTCATTCATGTGGAGAATAATATCCTAGATTGTTTCATTGGAATATTGTTAGATATTAATGGAAATACAAAAGATTGGTTTAATGCATGATTAGAATTACTATTAATGGGAATACGTTTGGAGTTATCCCCCACTCCTAAGGGAAGACGAACATTTCTTCTCTCATCTTCTCATACATTATACGAGAGGGAGAAAATTATCTTTTTTCAGGGTCTACATGAAATCAATGCGCCTCAGGGTTATTCATCCAATGTTAAAAAAATTTCTCATTGAAGGATTTGAAGTTTATATGTAAGAAATATCATTATTGTCACGTCATGATTCAACAACTTTTTGCAGTTCCATTACTTGGAATTTTTCCCATCCATTTCAGAAAGACTATAATAAAGTTGTGTTATTTTTTCAATTCAATTTTTAATAAAGTGATTTATTTGAATGCTTTGAAAATTTTAGAGAAGGGTGAAATTTATATACTTTGAAAATTGGAAATGTATTTTCCAATATCTTATTCTGATAAAATGGTTTATTTAATGAATCATCTGGTTCAAGAAATAAATCGTTGTGGACATGTATATCATCATTGGATGTGTCCATTTGAAAGGAATATGAAAATATCGAAGGGTTGTGTTATGTATCCATAATGACATAAAAGTTTCCATTGTTGAGAAGTATATTTCTAAGGATGTTTCGGAGTTTCGTACTAGCTACATGGATGTGGTGGAGCACATATGTTTGCCTCCATATCGCCATGAACGATTCAATAAAGAGGGAAAGTGGATTCGTGGAATGAAAGTCAATTCATTGTCAGCTGAATAGATGACAATGTTAGAATTATACATCTTTAATAACATTTCTAATGCGCAACCGTATATCACATTGAATATTAATGAGTTTATAAATTGTCATCCAATGAGGAAAGAAATGTGGATTTTGAATGAGCACAACAAAACATTTTTGTCATGGATTGAAAAGCCCTTTCTCAGTAGATCATATGTATTAGAGACATTTGGATGGATAGTGGGTGGTACATGTTTAAATGTGAGATCATGGTATAGTTATAGAAATAATGGCAATACATTTTATACAAAGGATCGTGACAATAGAAGTGCATTTCAGAATAGTGGGGTACTGGTGTATGCAGAAAGAGTGCATTTTTTGAGTTCTAAAGACGAAATCCAAATTTCTACATGAAGTGCATATTATGGCATTATTGAAGAAAGATGGGAGGTTGATTAACATAAAATTACAGTTATTGGTTTTAACTAAAAATGGTGTATCTGTAACAAAAGTGTTTGAAACGATGAATTTGGAATGGTTATTTTCAATATAAATAGATTGGAAGATAGATCTTATTATTTTATAATGGAAAGACATGAAAAATATATTTTCAATGTAGTTGATCAATCAGATATGTAGTGGTCTCTTGTTTTACAAGGGAAAAACAATATATTGGTGAGGATCAACTTCATGAAGATGCAGATTTATGTGAGACCCCTACTTCCATTGAAAGTTAAGAAAAACATAATGATGAGCATGCTGAAGACATGGATTGTCCCATAAGGAACGATCATGATGAATGATTTTGGGAAAAAAAAATTTGTGCATTCCTAATATTAAAGATAACATATGTTTATTTTTTTTACATATATTATTTTCATATATTGATATATATTATAATTTTTTCATTGTTAAAACAAATATTAAAACAAATAAGTATAATTTTTTGTTTATTCAAATTTTTTTAGTGTAGATTACCATGTTTACCATATTTTACCATTGTTTACAGTAGTTAACCATTACATAATTTATATATTTATCTATTTTGTTGAATGAAAAATAAAATATCATGTTTTCCACATTTACAGTCTTTTCAATTGTTTAACATGCTTTCCTTATTAACCATGTTTACTATTACATAAAATAGTTCAATTTTCTGTTTTCTGTATAAATTAGAATTGTAATATTTGAATTTTTATATTTGTGAAGTAATGTTTTTTTTGAATGATAATGACAGATCAAACAGTTGATCAACCACATGATTATGGAGATGAGAATAATGATCATACATTTTGGGAGGAACTTTATTATGATCCTCCTGATGTTCCCCAATATTCCTCATGTTCTCCCATAAATAAAAAGGGTTCAAGTGTTGGTAAATGTGGGTGCACACATTTACCAAAATAATCACGTGATCGTACGTAGGAAAAGAGGATACTCATTGAGTTTGATGAGAATTATATTCCTAGAGGTCCAAATGAATATTATTTTAAGAGTTTTGTATCACCTCATGGTAAGATCAATGTAAGCCTTTTTTATAATGATTGGAAAAGTGTGGAAAAAAATAATATCTCAGTTGTGGGAGATGATTTTGGTATGTTCTTTTTCATTTGTGTTACTATTATATAAATTTTTCTATTATAATATGTTTTAACACTTTTTTATCAGATGACATTTGATATTCTTGACCCAGGAGATCTCAAGAAGGAATGCTTACTAATGGCTGCTAGGAGATGGAGGGATTTCAAATCAACCCTCACATCTGATTTCATTTTTGGTAATAGGAGTCATGAAAATCCATGTCATATATATCCTTTCATAGATGAAGACACATGGAGACTGTTTCTTGAATGTAGAATAAAATATTCATTTTTTGTAAGGGCAATTTAAAATTTTATTGGATTTCTTATATAATTGATCTTATTCATGTTTTGTTAATTATTTATTATTTTTAATTTATAGTAAACAAGGTTATCTCATCAAGAGATCCTATATAAAAATGTATACCATCATAGTTTATATCAGATATAGTATACGTTATTGGATGAACAAATGATGGTGGAAAATTTACAAAAACTGAGACCTGAGTCTTCAAGCTATAAATAGGTGGACCCTCCATCCCCTCCACCTGGACATGAAAAATATAAGAGAACTCTGATGGTCAAAATGGGTCAATATCTTTCGAACGATTCAAGAATCGTAGTTGAGAGGATTGTAACATATTTATTTTATTAATTTATGTTAACTATTTTCTTCATATAATTTGAATCACTATAGAAATGTTCAATTAATTAATATAGGATTCTCTATAGGAGCAGAGCTCACAAGGGGTATTTACAGCTGTGGGGAGGCAAGATATTTATTATATAGCATTGGGAATGCCCAAACATCCTGGTCATGTACGCGGTTATCCTATGAGTGTACTAGTAAGAAAAGTGTTTCAACATTATTCTACTTATTCAATTGAGGGTTTTATAGAAAAAATTTGTATCATTGGAGGATTAAGTTCATAATATTAATGCAACGATGGAGGAAAAGATTATAGCATTGGTGTAGTCTATGTTTTCCGTCATGTAAAGACAATTTCACACTATAGGTCTCACTCCTCCCGCAACCCCAGCTGACCCTATTATATATCCTTCACCTCCACCAGTTGCTCCCACTCCCCCACCTCAACCTGCAGACCCCATTTCATATCCTACTCCTCCGCCACAGCTTCATACTTATTGTGAGGTGAATGTTGATGATCCTCAACATCATATAGTTTCATATGGGCTGGTATATTTTATAAGAGATACAGTTCCTCATCAATAGTTAGAGGTAGAGAATCACAGGGTCATTGTACATGATATTATAGATAGATCACCTCGAGTACCATTACCTAAAGATGAAGTGACAATAGTTGGAAATAGTATCAGCCAATTTTTAATTTTCCATCCAGACTTCTGCGACTCATTACTATAGATGAATGTGTGTTATATATTCTATTTTATTCATTTATTATAGTTGTATTAACATTTGAAAAGAAATATATTTTTCTATATTTGTTACAGGTATAATTCAAATGTAAAGAAATAATGCATAGAAAAAAACAAAGACAAATGTTTGTGACATCAGATTTAAATAATAGTAGTCTTAAACAATTGTAAATATATTATTATTTGTTGGGGGATCATTATAAGATTCCAATGAAAGGTCTTATTTTTGGATGTTCAATAACTATGGGGATTGTGAAAACTGAAATCATGGAGCTTGTTACTAGAGATAAGTTGGGCATCAACGTGGTGAAAATTTTATCCATATAATTCTTAACACCATTTCTCTGCATGATATTTATTAGAAATGTATACTTATGTCTATTTTTTATTAGGTATATTTATAACATGTTTGAGAAGAATGACCGGACATATGTATATGGATTCTTGGACCCGCATTTGATTTCTCATGAAGCACATGCATTGGATGACGAACAAAGAATGTTTTATATTGATGAATGATTTGAGCAGAATATAATTATATAGTTTTGGTTGATGCCTCTTCTGTTAGAGGTATGAAACATATCTCTAGAAAAGATTTCATTATAATTTAACATAAAAAACCACTAACCATAAATTATCTTTTATTAGTGATCATTGGATGTTAGGTGTTTTTTGCCCAAGAGAGAAAACACATTAATAGATATGATATGTCCATATCGATGTGCAAAAAAGTTTTAAAAATATGTTGGAAAACAAAGTTTCAATTTCTTAATAGTTTTATATTTTATAACGAATTATAAATTTATTCTATTCTTATTATTTTTTTTAACATGGAATGGGTTTACTTTAAAAAAAAGGAGTGCCAAGATAAAATATGAAGATATAAAGATAAATATAAATTTTTAATTTGAACATTTAGATATATTTCATTAAAATAATATTTTGAATTTACACTCATTCAAACAAAATTTTCATGAACAACAAGGAGTCTTTGAATGCGAATATTATATGTTAAGATTTCTGTATGAAATAATTTCAACTAGAACACTTTTGAACTTTGACATGGTACGATTCCCTTTTAAAAATTTACATTATAAGATTTAATTTTATAAATTTCTATAATATTTCAGTTGATTTATTCATTATACATGTTAACTACTATCCTTTTAATGAGTAGAAATATGATGACCCTCAACCATATAGTGGTCATGATGTCAAACCCATATAAGTGGAACGGTGAAATTATTTTACAGATTTTATTGGATTTTATTTTTTTAATATTGTAAAATGTTATATTGAATGTTGTCATTAAAATTGTTTATTTGGCAGTCATTTAGGTTGGATTTAGGTTTCTTTGTAGACATTGTATGTTATGAATGTTATATATGTGACTGTTTAATTTTGTGATACTTCTTGTTTTGGTCAAAATCTGATGGTTTTTCAAGTATGGACACTAGTTGGGGTGGGAGGGGTGTGGGGTGTGGAGAGGTATCCGGTGGGGTGGGGGGTTTCTAGGGGTGTGGGAGGTCTGTCCAGTTTAATGGGGGGTTTCGAGGGGTGAGGGCAGTCCAAGGGGTGTCCATGTGTGTGGGGGGGGGGGCTAGTGGGGTCAGGGGTCTTTCCAGTGGTGTGGGAGGGCTATCCAGGGGTGGGGGAGGGTTGTCCAGTGGGCTCAACACTGTGAGTAGATGGGCTACTAGTCTAGTATTTCCCACCCATTGATGTAGCATTTTCCCATCCATCCTCACGAATCTAAAAACAAAAAGCATGTGGAATAACCAAAATTTAATTACCTATTTTGGAAGGAGAGTATGCAAATACAACTTTCTCATTTAGTGGGGAATGTTAAATAGATAAACACCATATGATTCAAAATGTACCAAAATCACACCTCAATAGGTACGCCCAGCATGAACCCATTACATCATCTCTTGTGCCCTCCCCGACCCACATATGCACAAAGCATTATATCACACCACCTTAGGCAGCATCTACTACCACACCCACTTGTCCATCCTATCCCACATACCACAATAGCACAACAGGCTCAGCCATCCCTGGATCACATCACATCCAGGCCACCCCACCCTAACAATCACAAGTCTCATATCTATAACAAATTATAAGAAGTAGACAGATTTTTCAACGGGATATCAACCTTAAAACATGCCACTAGTCATTCACACACAATGATCTGTCATTGTACCCAAGCATAAGGCACATGTCCTTTATAAGAAAGCAGTATAATCAGGTCCTACAATACATTAACTAAGCCATAAAACCAGTTCTTTTCCATCGTGAATTAACTCATTCATTAATCGTAGGTTACACCTTTGTGAAACTTAAGAAACAAGTTATCACAAGCCATCTCCAAATTAAATAACCAATTAATTGAACATTTATTTAGTTCCTTTAATATCATGTAACAACCTGCTAATTTTCCATTAACCAATTTTAATTAACATGGTATACAATCATCAATTTTATTATCATCAAATTAAAAAAGATTCATTAGAAATTCATGTTTATCTTTTAGCCAATAAATTAAATAATTAATTCCATCTTTATGTTCATTACCAATTTCAATCAAAAACAATGTGATTCCCATGAAAGGCATTGATATCACACTATCTATAAAATAAAGAGTCCACTATTAACATGGAATAAAGCACCGTTATGTGATTAATAAAAATTCATTAATCTATTCATATAATTATTAGTTAAAATTATTTCTGATCCAAGGGGATAAATCATGATAACTCTTGAATATCAATTAAATAAATAGGGAAACATCAAATAACCTACCTAGAATTTTAATTTAAATTCTTCATAGAAGAAGAGATAAATGAAGTAGATCATGATCACCTCTCCCGAAATAACTACATCAACCCAGGTACGTCACAACAAAAATTCGCCAACCAAAAACCATGATAATTCCATTACAAACATGGAAATAATGCTCCATTACAAGAAATGTAAAAATTGAAGGAAAAATATTGATGAAACCTTATGAAAAGAGGTAGATCATACCATATCTCGAATACGTATAGATTTGGATTGAAGGAGGGATCTAGGGATCGATACTTGGTGAATGAATCCTCCAAACACATAAAAGAGGGTTGTGATGTCACCTGGGGTTGATGGAGAGCTACTACAACCATAGTTTTTTACAATAACTGAGTGGATGGAAAACACATAAAACACATAGTTCCATGGAATTACATGATGTGTAACCCCTTTCACATATTGTAACACATCAAGGTTGGGTTCCGCTGTAAAAGGAATCACCTCAACACTTCATTTTACTTTTTAGATCTCGATGTATTTCAGACAGTGAACCCTTATTTCACAACATTAAAAAACCAGTGAAATAGAATGTCTCATCATGTAATGTTGTTATATGATGTGTAATCCCCTTCCTACAGATTATACATAACAAAACATCTCCAAATTTCTTTTCAGCCAACTCTGAGCACATTGACCTTGAAAACACGCAAAGGGTAGTTCCACATAGATCCATTCCCATACAGTATAATCTCACACTATATATAGAAATTTCCCAAACTCATCATTCATACATGAATATATTAATAATGGATTTAATTTAATTTAATATTACATAGTAAGATCATGGATACTCAACTATAATGAGTTCAAAAACAATTCCACATTAGGATAATACATTACCTCAATATCATCAAAACCATATAAGTATATTATCTTATAATTTGAGTTTACACAACCTGATTCACACTATAGTTAGTTTAATATCTTAGTACGTAGAATTATACACTTAAATTATTTATCATCAATCCTCTTGAATTCCAGTATCATGTAACCTTGAGCACCATTAGTAATCTTATCTAAAATCATGAAATTTCACCAAGGGTAGTTTCCATTCCTTCACCACCCATAACAAAAGATTCATCACTACAATGAAATGTTCTAATTATACTCCAAACATCATAGGTTCAACCATTTTGGACCATAGCATGTATTATAAATATGATAAATCACTCAAAATTAATTCCTCTAGTTGTTCAACAATTCAGTCCCTTTGAAACCATCCTTGATAATATTATCCTAATTATAATTTTAACACAAATGTCTATGGAATCACTATTTCCAAACTACAGATCTACTAGCACATCATATTCACCATTGTCAACTGGATGTATCTACCCATGTTTCATATCTTTAATGAAATCTTATAAACCATAAATGCATTATCTCATGTTAACCATGTACATAAAAAAATCACTATTAAACTCAATCAAATCCAAAATCCACTAGGTAGTCACAAATATAAAATAAATTATAACTCAAATTCATCAAAACAACATTAAATTATCCCTTCTCTCATCCCAAATACCACACAACAAGACATGTTACAAAATACCACTCGTGTGTTATTACATATACAACACATCATGAATAACATTACAATACATCAATTACTAGATGATGTAGTATCCATAAGTCATTTTAATGTGAGACTACACTAGTGCAGAAAAACGTTATTTAAATCACCATTTTTACGTCGGTTATATATAACCGATGTGATAATCTGTGAAACGTGTTTTTTTACATCAGTTATTTTATAACCGACGTAACAAATGCGGTGAGTAACATTTTAACATCGGTTATTTTAATAACCAATGTTAAAAATTGTGCGTGTTCGTTTTTTACATCGGTTATAAATTAACCGACAAAAAACCAAATTGTGGGTTTTTTTACATCGTTTATTTGATAACAAACGTAAAAAAAGTGGTATCTACAAATTTTTAACGTTAGTTATTGTATAACAGATGTAAAAAAAATCAGCTTTTGAGGCCTTTTTGACATCGGTTATTTGATAACCAATGTTACAAATCAACTCGCAGAATTTTTTACGTCTATTATACTATAACCGACTAAAAAACTATGATTTCTGATGTATTTTTTACATCGGTTATTCTATAACCGACTTAAAAACCAACACATGGATTTTTTTACCTCGGTTATAAAATATACGAATTAAAAAAATCCGTATCTAATACATTTATAAAGTCAATTATTATAATTACCGACATTATAAATGTAATAAAAACAGTTTATAATGTTGGTTGTTAAAGAACCGATGTTATAAAACATTTAAAAAATTAACACGCCCCGTGGATTTTCATTTATGATTTTTCTATCGACAGTCCGACGACTCGTCTCTCTTGCACGGTAAACCCTAATCGACTCGTCGATCTCGTTGTGTTAAACTCATTTTTCCATAATCCTTTATCATATATACTCTCCTTGGATCTATCATCTCAACTCGCAACACTCAGGTAAGCCTCCCATGGCTTTATTTTGTTCGTTTTTTTTGGATAGTATATATTTCAATTTTACAATTTTTTTTGTTTATGCTAGGTAAGATTCTACGATTTCGAACCCTCTTACCACGTTTTTCCATCATCATCTTGTTTATTATCCCCAGATCTATTATATGGACTTGCAATATTCACGTAAGCCTCACCTACTTCTATTTCATTAGTTTTTGTTTCGCGAATGCCCGACATTGATGGTAATTTTTGTTTTCATTGACAACTAATGATCTCATTCACCTATATTACTGCAATTTATATGTAAAATATTATGATACACCCATTATATGTACCATTGTGATTTATTTTATAAGTATATATATGATTTTTTCATGGTGAAATGATTGTTTTGGATCCTTTTTTGTTTCTATTTTGGGTATCACGTTTTGTCATTCCATAATATATTTACGTTGCTTATTTTCATGGAATATTATACGTATTCATATTCTATTAAAAACCAATTCATTCCACAATATAGTATTTTCGACAAGTAGGAGAAACAATTCATGGTTCTATTTTTGAATAATGGCATGATTCCAAAAATAGTAGCTTGAGGTTAAAATCTCTAGATATTCCAAAACTAGTAGCTTGAGTTGAAAATACCATGGTTTTGGGGGGATGTCAAGAGGGTTGGTGGTTGTCTAGGGGGTTGGGGGCTGTCCAGGGTGTCCATGGAGGTGGGCGGGGAGGGGGGCGGGCGTCTAGGGGTGTGTGTGTGGTAAGGGGGGGGGGGGGGGGGGTCCAAGGGGGTGGGGCATGTCTATAGGGTTTGGGGAGTTGTCCGGGGGATGGGGCTATCCAAATGGTTGGGGGGTCTAGGGGGTTCCCAAGGTGGTGGGGGTGGGGGTGGTGTCCAGGAGGGGTGGGGTGTGATTTCTAGAGGGGTGGGAGGCTCTCAAGGGGTTGGGGGGGGGGGCGTCCAAAGGGTTGGAGGGTGTCCAAGGGGTGTCCATGGGGGAAGGGGGTGGGGTGGTGTCTAGGAGGGTTGGGGGTGCTTTCTAGATGGGTGTGGGTATGTCCTGGGGGTGGGGGTTGTCCAAAGGGTTAGGGGGTGTCTAGGGGGTGTCCAGGGGTTTGGGTGGGGGGGGATGTCCAAGGGGGTGGGAGCTACCCAGGTGGTGGGGGCTGTCCAGAGGGTTGGGGGTGTCCAGGGGTGTCCTTGGGGGTAGGGGTGGGGGTGGTGTCCAGGATGGGTGGGGGTGCTGTCTAGAGGGGTGGGGGCTATCCAGGGGGTGGGGGTTGTCCAGCTGGTTGGGGGTGTCTAGGGGGTGTCCATGGGGGTAGGGGTGGGGGTGGTGTCCAGGACGGTTGGGGGTGCTGTCTATAGGGGTGGGGGCTGTCCAGAGGGTGGGGGGTTTTCCAGAGGGTTGGGGGGTGTCCAAGGGGTTGTCTAAGGGGGTAGGGGTGGGGGTGGTGTCCAGGAGGGGTGGGGTGTGCTGTCTAGAGGGGTGGGGGTTGTCCATGGGGGTGTCCAAGGGGGTGGAGGGTGGGGGTGGTGTCCATGAGGGGTGGGGGTGCTATCTAGAGGGGTGGGGGGATGTCCAAGGGTGTGGTGGTGTCCATGGGGTGTCCAACGAGGTGGGGGGTGTCCAGGGTTGGGGGCTGTACAAGGGGGTGGTGGTGTTAGGGGGTGTCCAAGGGGATGGGGGATAAGTGTCAGTTGGGATTTACTACTACATCATGGTTTATGAGATTATTACATGGTGATTGTGCCATGATGATGGGCTTTACAATGTGATTTTCTCCATCTGAATTTTTATTTTAAATTTGATTTAATTCTCAGGTTTACTCCATTTTCTCCAATATTCTATCAATTACTATAGGACCCATGGTTTTCGTTGATTAAATGGAATTTAAAACTATTATATCTAACTATATTATGTTTTTAAAATAATATTAAAGCATATTTTTTTAAATACGCAGAGATATTTTTAATATTTCAAAAACATTTACATTCAAATTATGATTTTTTCATATAAACATATATTTTTCTTATCTTAAATATATATATATATTTGATAATATCTATAGGTAATAATGAGTTGAAGTTGAATTAAGGAAAATCAATTGAGCTATGAATATGAGGAAGGTGTTGATACCTTTTTGGAATTTTCTAATTGAAATGTTCCAAGTAGTGACATTTTTTCTGTCCATGCCTGAAATGATTGAATATGATGAAGTCGAAAAGTATAGAGAAAAATGATCATCTTATTTTAAATGGTTTTAATATGAGTTACATCCCTTGGATTTGGCATGGTGAAACTAGATGGAATGTCACTGATGATGATGATTATCAAGATGGTAACTCTGATGGAATTGAAGAAATGATTCGTGATATTGTGGAAGAAAAAAATGAGATACAACTGACAGTTGTGCATTTTATGGTGATGCTGAAAAACCATTATATCCTGGTTGTAAAGATTTTACATTTTTTTTGGTGGTGTTAAGATTTATTAACCTGAAGTTGAAACATGGATGGAGTGATAGAAGTTTTACAGAGCTACTACAATTGATGAAAGACATTCATAAAAAAGATAACGATCTTCCAGATTCACATTATAAGGACAATAAAATATTATGCCAAATGGGATTGGGATACATGAAAATACATACATGTCCGAATGACTGTATTATATATAGGATGGAATAAGAATTTATGTCAGAGTGTCCAAAATGTGGGACATCAGGGTATAAGTTGAAAGAAAAAACATAGGCTGGTGTAGTGATTAAAAGATCCATTAAAAGGTATTTTGGTATCTTACTATAACTCATCGTTTCAAACATTTATTTTTCTAATTCACATGATGCAAAAAAGTGAAGATGGCATTCTAATGAGAGGGTTTGTGGTGGAAAAATACGTCATCCAGCTGATTGTCCACAATGAAAGAAAATTGATGCACAGTATTTTAAAATTGGAAATGAAATTAGAAATATCATACTAGGGTTGTGCATAGATGGAATGAATCCATATCAAACCCTCAGTAGTACACATAGTTCCAGGACTGTTTTATTGGTAATTTACAACCTCTCTCATAAAGTTTGTATTAAGTGAAAATATTTCATGTTGATTATAATGATCTCTGGTCGAAAGAAACCCACAATGATATTGATCTTTATATATCACCGTTGATTGATGATTTGAAACTATTATGGGATGTTGTTTTTAGAGTGTACTATTTTTCTAAAATGGAATATTTTCAACTCCATGCAGTGCTTCTGTTCAATATAAATGACGTCCCAACATATGGAAATTTGTCTGGATATAAAGTTAAAGGACATAATGCATGTCCAATTTCCGAACAATAGACGTCATATTGTCAATTGCATCATGGGAGGAAAACAGTGTACAGGGTTCATCGAAAGTTTTTTTCCTATGGATCACCCTTATAGAAGAATAAATAAGGAATTCAATGGCTCAAATGAATTTGATACTCCTCCAAAACCTTTATCCCCTGATATGTATTTTGAGAGGGTGAAAACCTGTGATGTGACATTTGGAATGACATAGACACTCGGTAATGATAGGCATATTTGGAAGAAAAAGTCCATATTTTTTGAGCTACCATATTGGAGGTATCATGTAGTTAAACATAATATTTGTCACGACCCGTCCTCGGGACCCGTGTCGTGACTACCCCAAGCCCGCTTTCCATAGGCCAGGGGCTGGCGAATAGCACCAAAGGCGTAAAATCCCGATAACTGGGAAGGAATTGCCTTTATAAAAGAAAACAATCACCACAGAGTACAAGCGGAAGCAAAACACTAAGTACAAAAGAATATCTGAAAAGTAAATGGGACTGAATATAAACCCAAAAGAAAGTACAACTACAACTGAACAAGGTACAACAACAAAAAGACAAATAGCTGGAAGAAGGAAGCAGCTCCTGGGTCGTCCTCCTCGGATCCTACCTGAAGGGTAGGTACAGATAGTGCAGCTCCTGGTCATCCACCACAGATCCTACATGAAGGGTAGGTGCAGATAGCTTCCCCCACGCTCTCATCTGTCAACCTCCTCTATGAGTCGTCATGTCGTGTAGTCCACCTCCAGGTACTGACTCGTCGTGTAGTCCACATCCGGGTTCCGTCCAGTCCTCGAACTCTCGGCCTCCGTCAGCACTGCCCGTCGTCTGCAACCAACACAACGAGGTGCGGGCATAGCCCGTGTAGGGGTGAGTATAACGATACTCAGTAGGGACCCCGAGACCCTCAAGGTCTCACTAAACCAACAATCATAACCACAAAGAAGATCTCAATAGATAAACACTACTTAGGTATATGCCCATACATATACCTAAGTTATCAAGTAAACCATCTCAATCATGAGGAAACACAAGGATTGTGAAATCAACAGATAACCACTACCCAGGTATATTCCCATACATATACCTAAGTTAGGAAGTGACCCATCTCAATCATGAGGTAAACACAAGGTCAAAAGTCTCAGCTCAAACCATGATTTTCATTATCGAAACCATAACTACTGAAGAGGTCCATCTCTGGAGTATACAATGGTCATGTCACGACTCCGAGGTACTGCTCACTAACCTAAGACTGCTGAAGTACTCCTCCTGTCGAGTACCGCGGGTCAGCCACCCAGACACAGTAGTGCTTCCCGCCGAGGTATGTCACCCAAACACAGTAGTGCACACCCACTAGTAGCCTGCTGAGGTACTCTCCGGAAAAGTACCGCGGGTCGGCACTGTCACACAGGTAGTGATCCGTCCGCCATGGGTCTGCACCTCATAAAGTAGTGCTCCGTCCACTGGGCTAGTCGACTCACTCCAAGTCGAGCCGGTCAAGCAGTCGCCAGGTCTCAGCCAGCTACACGGTCTCTGTACTCTGCACGCTCATCACTGGGAGGGTCCACTCCACGAGCTACAGGTCGATACCTCAAGTATCTCAATGTCCCAAGAAGAAGTATCTCAAAGAACCGCCTTGACATAGGGGTCTCAACGCAACAGACGACGCGTCAATCGGACGCCCGGTCTGTGAGTTACTAGCCCTTTCGTCTCAGGGGCCCGGTTGGTTTCGTGAGCGAACCAACATGGCCATATCTCAACTGTACGCTGAACTCTCATAAGGTATACTAATAGGGACCGTTTCTCATCGTGATCAACAACGCCGCTGACGGTTCGTCAAACGGACGTCCGGTCAGAAAGATATCAGCTTTTCCGTTCCAAGGTCCCGGTTGGATTTCAGGTGTGATCCATCCCGGCCACTATCCAACTGCATCCAAAACTTGGGAGATGTATGCCAAAAGTTCCGTCCCATCAAGAGGAATTGAACGAAACAGACGGCGTGTCAATCGGACGCCCGGTCTGTGAGTTATTGGCTTTTTCGTTCCAGGGGCCCGGTTGGTATCGTGAGCGAACCAACCCGACCGCACTCTGACGACATCCAAACCTCAAGCGGAGTAAGCCAAAAGATCTGTGTCACTTAAGGGAATCCCACAAAGTCGACAGCATGTCAATCGGACGTCTGGTACTAATGTTACGAGCATTTCCGCTCCGAGGGCCCGGTTGGTTTCGTGTACGAACCAACCCGGCCGAACCCAAAGTTCTCCGAAACCTTGAGTGCGATATACTGAAACGACTGTCTCGATCCAAGGATCGCTTTTCTGCTGACGACGAGTCCTTTGGAGGCTCGTAGCCCATGTTACAGGCATTTGACCGGAAGTGGTCCGAAAACGGGGGGTCTGGGCCCAGGGCGACCCGGCCCGACCCCTCTGGGTCGGCCGAACTGGGTCGACCCGAAACGGGTCGACCCCACCCGGGTCCGAGCCGGCGGGGCCCGGCCCGGCCCGGCCCGGCTCGGTCCAGTCCGGCCCGACCGGCCGGCCGCGGCCGGGCGGTCGCCGCGGAGCGGCGGGGGTGCACGCAGCCGCCACCCTCCATCGCTAATTGAGGCCGACGTTGCGCCGGCCGCCCCTGTTCCGACGGCACGCCGCCTTCCGCGGACCACCAGACGCGTTACGGTGGTCCGTTCCTCCTACCGTCTTCACCTATGGTCCCCCCGGGACCCCACCTTCACTGCGAAGGAATTCGAATGCCGAAACGGCCTGCTTCGTCGTCGCCCGTCAAACCGCACGTCAAAAACGAAACGCATCGTCTTTGTGGTTCTCCGGCGCGACGCGTTGGCGCCGCGCCCCTTCGCCGCGGCTCCGCTCCGGCCGCGGCGCCTTCGACTTTCTTCGACGTGGCACGACGGCGTCGCGTTCTTGTTCGGATTCTCGGCGTGGCGCGATGGCATCACGTAATACTACCGAGCAATTCTCGCATGGTGCGACGGCACCACGCCATCCTATTCCATCCTTATTAGAAACAATATAAATAATGGAGGAGGGTCGGCCGTGTTTGTATGGTCCGACCCTCTCTCATTAATCGATAACAACTGGTTGTAAAATCACGAAGGATGACAAGATAGAATTCACGAACAAAATAATTAAATAAAAAACATCAACATCAATCCGCATGAACGAACGATCAGCGGATCAACCAGGAATTGGTTGGTCTGCTCTCGTCGTTCTTTTCTCAGAAGATAAGAGAATACCAAAAATAAATTCCCCTACCTCGATTCAGAAAAGGTGCACGTCAATCGAATTGTGGATGAAGAGCGTCGCGGAAGTCAGGCATCGTGGAAAACGAACGTCGATTCCATTGTCGTCGGGGTGCGTTCGAAGGGAAAACATCGTTGGAAGAAGACGTCACGTTCTTCGGCGGAGATGTTCTTTGTTGGAGGTGTTCTTGGCATTCTTCGTCGAAGGTGTTCTTCGCGTTCTTCGTCGATGCTGAAGAAGAAGAAGACTTCAAACTTAGCCTTTTCACTCCCAAGTCTCCATCACAAGAACAAATAACCGCAAAATAAAATAATCCTCCCACTTATTTTATTAACCCAATATAGGTTTTGAATTTCAAGTGTTTGAAAATTAAAAACCCACATTTAACTCACTTATGTTATTAACATAAGATATTATAAAATTAAGGAAGTGATAAGTTATCAAAACTTAAATGGGGGGTTTAGAGGGGTTATGAAAGTTAAGGAATTTGAAGAGGTGGGGAGGGGTTCGTGTGGGACCACCCATTTCAAATATCCACACATGGGAAGTTGGATGCATGTGGGCCAACTACCAACTTCCCATGGAAGAAGCGAACAACTTAACATGAAATAAAATTGATTTAACAATTTTATTCACTTTTTTAATTAAACCCCAAAAAATTAACTTCTTCTCCCGCACAAATGAAACTACAGTAAAGGTTCCCTTAAGCGATTACCGGCGTTGCGAGTTCATCGGTGCAATCGGATTTCAATTCCGAGCACCGTTTCAAAAGATAGAAATTCCCGCTCGCTCGTTCACTGAACGTACCCAAGCCAAACTTCTGAAATTAATTCTGGGCACACCGGGCCTCGGAATCAGGCGCCGTCAGAAACTGCGTTCCTGTAAAATTCCAAAGAAAATTAAGATAAAAATTTCCTTGAAATTTCCGGGTCTTTACATTACTCCCACCTCAGGGTTTTACGTCTCCGTAAAGCTTCAACACAAACTAGGGTCACAAAAGCAGTACAGAGCACGCATCTGAGCCTTCCGCTCCCATGTGCTTACGTGGAGGTTTCATACTACCAAAGAAAGTGTACACGAGGAATCGATCCTCCTCGTAGGATCTTCTCCTGTCGATCCTCGATCCCCACTGGAACCTCCGTGAAAGACACCCCATCGTCATCGTCCAACTCCTCAAGGTCGATGATATGGTAAGGTTAGAGCATGTATCTCCTCAGTTGAGATACGTAGAAGTCACCGTGCACCTGGTGCAACTGCAGTGAATGGATCAAGCGGTAAACCACCCCGCCTACCCAGGTGAGGACCTAAGAAGGTCCGCTGAACCTTGGACATAACTTGCCGCCTTGGCCACATCTCCGTAAACCTCATCGAGGTGAGACCCGTATAAGGACGTGATCGTCATCCTCGAACTCCAGAGGTCTCTATTTTCTGTTAGAACTGGAACTCGAAAGGCTGCTGCCACGAGGGTAATGTTAACTTACTCAAGAGTGATCGGTCGCACCCTCCTGTGAAAGAGTTTATCTTGTGCTGCCTAGGGTTTCCTTTTCGCCGACCAAGGAAAACCCATCCCGACGTTTTCCTAAAACCGTCAATTTGAGTATGAACAGTTATTTCCCATTCCATACTCAAACTAACGTCATAAGGCCACCATTCTGCCACCAAGAGATTCCCACCGGAACTCTCTCCTCGAGGGTCTGACCACACTGTCAGCATATGTGTGATTATCGAGTCTCCTCCCAAGGTATCTCCAGACGTGAGGGTCAAGTCCACGGCTTACCGAAAACTCTAGGTCTGGAACAAGATTTGTGAAAGCAAGGAATGATTCATATCAACGTCTGTTATTATGGCAGATAGTAGTGGACACAGACTGTCCCTTGAATCATTTCTAGAGTCATTGGGTCACATTCCTTGACCGCATGCAGCCGCAATCTTCCTCCGCTCTCCAGCTCCTTGAGCCTGGCATGATTAACTAAGGCGGGTGGTTGTACAATGTTAGGATGTACACCACCTCTTGCTGCTCTCCTATCTCTTCCTCCACATCTACTACTTCTTAGACTCATCTTTCCTTTAAGATTCCTCTTCTTTAACATTTAACACGCCCGAGTCTCTAAGACTGGCACCAGTTTCCTGTTTCTTACTGCACTGTGAAGTCTTCATCCTCTTTTGGATGACCTGGACCTCCTTTAGTCTCACAAGAGCGGCTATGATTTCTTCTTTGACGATAAGAAAAACCCAGTCTCATCCCCTGGATGAACCACATTCGTTGCCTAATACAGTCAATCCTGACATGAATGATGCATTCATGCCTTGGATGACGTCTTAAGGCCTCGACATAACTACTAAGAGATCCAACTGTCACTCTGGCCTCCAAGGGTCGAGTCACACTGTCGGCATCAGTGTGAGGTCACTGGGTCCCCTCCAGTAGAAATCTCGAAAGTGAGGGTCAAGTCAACAGTTTAACTAGGTCCACTCAGTATCAACCAAACAAAAGGACAGTAAAGAAAACATCTCAAAGATAGGTGTCTTTTTATTATTGCAGCTCATAGCTCATAGTACAAAGACATGAATACAATAGCAACATGGAACTAGAAGTACAAAGGACGTATCCACTAGTTCATCTCCTGCCCACCTGCTCTCAGAGCTCTACTTCCTTGTCCACTGCTCGGCTGTTGCTCAAGCACCCGTCGCTGCTTCTGACTCGGTGGCTCCTCCAACACCCACTGATCAACCATATGAGGAGTCAGACAGTCACGTGCCAGGTGACCCTTTCCGCCGAATGAGTAACACAACCTGCTTCTGGCATGCCTAGCTCTGTTCCCACCACGGGTGCCCCGCACCACCGGTCCTAAAACCCGAGATCGTCCAACTGCTAGTCTGGTCCTCCTGGACCTCTGCATCATCTGTCTACTGCCCACAGATGACTCGGCTGCTGATCGAAAAACACGCGGCAAAGGCAGAAGCTCCTATACACGCTCGGGGTGTAGAGCTACTAGCACAAACTCCACCCTGAAGAAGGTCTCGAAGTCTTCCAATGAAAAGGTCATCCTGTTGCAAAACTGGAAGAAGTGGCTCCACCACTTTCCTGCTGCTGCCTGAAGGAGGCTAGTAGAAAAGATCACCATGAAGTCTACCGGCGTCCCCACTAGCCTGAAAACTCTCACCACAGCCTCCAGCCAAACCTCAGCCGCCTACGGGTCCGTCTCTCCCCGGAACCTAGGTGGCCTATGGCGCTGGAACTCGTGCAGCACGCTCAAGCATCGTGCATCGCCTACTGCTGGGCCTGGTGGCATCAGTGGCCCAACGGGTAGCAGTACCGCTGGTACCTCCGCTGGTGCCTCAAATGCAAGAGGGCCCTGTACCGAAGCCTCATCGCTCGACAGGCTGTAAGCCCGCACATCCCTCTTGGCTCTAGCTGGTCGTCCGTGAAAAGGCATCCTGAAAGAAACATCGTGACACGGTCAAACATTTATACCAGGTGAGCTGACCTAGTTTGAGCTGTTTTAAGGGAAAACCTTTGAAAACACACACGCAATCAGTGTTTTCGTGCACAATGTCGGAAATCAGTTGTCAGGGTCCTGGTGTATGGATACGTCGGCCGCCCGCACCAACACTGGACTCCCTGAACTGAAAACCACACTCGGTACTCTTAACAATATTTCTTCACAGAAAGAAAATATCAGAGTTATAAGTTCTGCGATAGAACCGACTCCTCTGATACCAATTTTTCAGGACCCGTCCTCGGGACCTGTGCTGTGACTACCCCAGGCCCGCCTTCCATAGGCCAGGGGTTGGCGACTAGAACCAAAGGCGTAAAATCCTGATAACTGGGTAGGCATTGCCTTTATAAAAGAAAAAAATCACCACGGAGTACAAGCGGAAGCAAAACACTAATTACAATAGAAAAGCTGAAAAGTAAACGGGCCAGAATAAAACCCAAAAGAAAGTACAACTACAACTGAACAAGGTACAACAGCAAAAAGACAAACAGCTGGAAGAAGGAAGCAGCTCCTGGGTCATCCTCCTCGGATCCTACCTGAAGGGTAGGTACAGATAGCGTAGCTCCTGGTCGTCCACCACGGATCCTTCCTGAATGATAGGTATAGATAGATTCTTCCATGATCTCATCTTTCAACCTCCTTTGTGAGTCGTCACGTCGTGTAGTCCACCTCCAGGTACTGAATCGTCGTGTAGTCCACCTCAGGGTTCCGTCCAATCCTCGAACACTCGGCCTCCGTCAGCATTGCCTGTCATCTACAACCAACACAACGAGGTGCGGGCATAGCCCGTGCATGGGTGAGTATAACGATACTCAGTAGGGACCCCAAGACCCTCAAGGTCTCACTAAACCAACAAGAATAACCACAAAGAAGATCTCAACAGATAACCTCTACTTAAGTATATGCCCATACATATACCTAATTTATCAAGTAACCCATCTCAATCATGATGAAATACAAGGATTGTGAAATCAACGGATAACCACTACCCATGTATATGCCCAAACATATACTTAAGTTAGGAAGTGACCCATCTCAATCATGAGGTAAACACAATGTCAAAGGTCTCAGCTCAAACCAGGATTTTCATTATCGAAACCGTAACTGCTGAAGAGCTCCGTCTCTGGAGTGTACAGTGGTCCTGTCACGACTCCGAGGTACTGCTCACTAACCTAAGACTGCTGAAGTACTCCTCCTATCGAGTACCGCGGGTCAGCCAGCTAGACACAGTAGTGCTTCCCGCCGAGGTATGTCACCCAAACACAGTAGTGCGCACCCCCTAGTAGCCTGCTGAGGTACTATTCGGACGAGTACCGTGGGTCTGCACTGTCACACAGGTAGTGCTCTTTCCGCCATGGGTCTGCACCTCAGAAAGTAGTGCTCCGTCCACTGGGCTAGTCGACTCACTCCAAGTCGAGTCGGTCATGTAGTCGTCAGGTCTCAGCCAGCTACACGGTCTCCGTACTCCGCACGCTCGTCACTAGGAGGGTCCTCTCCACGAGTTACAGGTCAATAATCCAAGTACCTCAATGTCCCACTAAGAAGTATCTCAAAGAACCGCCTCGACATAGGGGTCTCAACGCAACAGACGGCGCGTCAATCGGACGCTCGGTCTGTGAGTTACTAGCCCTTTCGTCTCAGGGGCCCGGTTGGTTTTGTGAGCGAACCAACCCGGTCGTATCTCAACTGTATCCCGAACTCTCATAGGGTATACTCATAGACACTGTTTTTCATCGTTATCAACAACGCCGCTGACGGTTCGTCAAACGGACGTCCGGTCAGAAAGATATCAGCTTTTCCGTTCCAAGGTCCCGGTTGGATTTCGGGTGTGATCCAACCCGGCCACTATCCAACTGCATCAAAAACTTGGGATAAGTATGCCAAACGTTCCGTCCCATCAAGATAAATTCAACGAAACAGACAGCGCGTCAATCGGACGCCCGGTCTGTGAGTTATTGGCTTTTTCGTTCCAGGGGCCCGGTTAGTTTCGTGTGCGAACCAACCCTACCGCACTCCGATGGCATCCAAACCTCAAGCGGAGAAAGCCAAAAGATCTGTCTCACTTAGAGGAATCCAACAATGTAGACGGCACGTCAATTGGACGTCCGGAACTCATGTTACGAGCATTTCCGCTCCGAGGGGCTGGTTGGTTTCGTGTACGAACCAACCCGGCCGAACCCAAAGTTCTCTGAAACCTTGAGTGCGATATACCGAAATGACAGTCTCGATCCAAGGATCGTGTTTCCGATGACGGCGAGTCGTTTGGAGGCCCGAAGCCCATGTTATGGGCATTTGACCGGAAGTGGTCCGAAAACGGGGGGTCTGGGCCCGGGGCGACCCGGCCCGACCCCCCCTGGGTCGGCCGGACCGGGTCGACCCGGGTCCGACCGGCCGTCCGGCCGCGGCCAGGAGGTCGCCGCGGAGCAGCGGGGGTGCGCGCGGCCGCCACCCTTCGCCGTTAATTGAGGCCGGCGTTTCGCCGGCCGCCCCTATTCCGGCGGCGCGCCGCCGCCACCGGTCTCCGGCGCCGCCGTGCTGGTGTGGTGCGCCGCTGCCGCCTTTCGCGGACCACCGGACACATTCCGGTGGTCCGTTCCTCCTATCGTCTTCGCCTATGGTACCCCGGGACCGCACCTTCACTGCGAAGGAATTCGAATGCCCAAACGGCCTGCTTCGTCGTCGCCCGTCAAATCGCATGTCGAAAAAAAAACGCGTCGTCTTCGTGGTTCTCCGGCGCGATGCGTTGGCGCCACACCCCTTCGTCGTGGCTCGGCTCCGGCCACAACGCCTTCGACTTTCTTCAATGCGGCGCGACGTCGTTGCGTTCTTGTTCGGCTTCTCGGCGTGGCGCGACGGCGTCGCGTAATACTACCGAGCGATTCTCGCGTGGTGCGACGGCACCAAGCCATCCCGTTCCATCCTTTTTAGAAACAATATCAATAATAGAGGAGGGACGACCGTGTTTGTTCAGTCTGGCCCCCTCTCGTTAATCGATAACAACTGGTTGTAAAATCACGACGGATGACAAGATAGAATTCACGAACAAAATAATTAAATAAATAAACTTCATCATCAATCCGCATGAAAGAACGATCCGTGGATCAACCTGGAATTGGTTGGTCTGCGCTCGTCTTTCTTTTCTCAGAAGATAAGAGAATACCAAAAATAAATTCCCCTACCTCGATTCAGAAACGGTGCACGTTAATCGAATTGTGGATGACGAGCGTCACGGAAGTCGGGCGTCGTGGAAAACGAACGTCGATTCCATTGTCATCGAGGTGCGTTCGAAGGGAAAACGTCATTAGAAGAAGACGTCACGTTCTTCGGTGGAGATGTTCTTCGTTGGAGGTGTTCTTCGCGTTCTTTGTCGAAGGTGTTCTTCGCGTTCTTCGTCGATGTTGAAGAAGAAAAAGACTTCAAACTTAGCCTTTTCTCTCCCAAGTCTCCATCACAAGAACAAATAACCCCAAAATAAAATAATCCTCCCACTTATTTTATTAACCCAATATAGGTTTTGAATTTCAAGAGTTTGAAAATTCAAAACCCACATTTAACTCACTTAAGTTATTAACATAAGATGTTATAAAATTAAGGAGGTGATAAGTTATCAAAACTTAAATGGGGGGTTTAGAGGGGGTAGGAAAGTCAAGGAATTTAAAGAGGTGGGGAGGGGTTCGTGTGGGCCCCACCCTTTCAAATATCCACACATGGGAAGTTGGACGGATGTGGGCCCACTACCAACTTCCCATAGAAGAAGTTAACAACTTAACATGAAATAAAATTGATTTAACAATTTTATTCACTTTTTTAATTAAACCCCAAAAAATTAACTTCTTCTCCCGCACAAACGCAACTACGGTAAAGGTTCCCTTAAGCAATTACCGGTGTTGCGAGTTCATCGGTGCAATCAGATTTCAATTCCGAGCACCGGTTCAAAAGATAGAAATTCCCGCTCGCTCGTTCACTGAACGTACCCGAGCCAAACTTCGGAAATTAATTCCGGGAACACTGGGCCTCGGAATCAGGCGCCGTCAGAAACTGCATTCTTGTAAAATTCTAAAGAAAATTAAGAAAAAAAAATTCCTTGAAATTTACGGGTCTTTACAATATTGATCTCATGCACATGGAGAAGAATATCTATGATTGTTTTATTGGAGCATTGTTAGATATTAAAGGAAAGTCAAAATATGGGTTGAATGCAAGATTAGACATACTATCAATGGGAATACGTTTACAGTTAGCTCCTACTCATAAAGGAAGATGATCGTTTCTTCCCCCATCTATTTATAGATTATAGAAGAGGGAGAAAATTAGCTTTTGTCTGTGTCTTCATCATATCAATGTGCCTCAAGGTTATTCTCCAAATGTAAAATTTTTTGTCTCATTGAAGGACTTGATGTTGATATGTATGAAATCAAATTATTGTCACATCATGATTCAAAAAATTCTACCAGTTGCATTGAGTGGAATATTGCCAATCCGTGTCCGAAAGACTATAATGAAATTGTGTTATTTTTTCAATTCAATTTGTAACAATGAGATTGATGTGAATGCTTTGAGAATTTTGGAAAAGGATGAAATTTTTATACTTTGTCAATTGGAAATGTATTTTCCTCAAAATGTTTTTGATATAATGGTGCATTTAATGATTCATCTGGTTATAGAAATAAATCTTTGTGGACCTGTATATCTTCTTTGGATGTATCCTTTTGAAAGGTATAAGAAAATATTAAAGGGGTGTGTTAAAAATCCATATTGACCTGAAGCCTCCATTATTAAAATGTATATTTCTTGAGGAGGTTTCAGAGTTTTGTATGAGCTACTTGGCGGCGACGCAACACATAGGTTTGCATCCATCTCGCCATGAACGAGTTAATAATGAGGGAAAGGGGATTTGTGGCTTGAAAGTCAAATCATTGTCAGCTGATCAGATGAAGAAGATAGAATCATACATATTGAATAACATAGATGATTCTCAACCATTTATTACATTTCATATTAATGAGTTAATAAAATGTCATCCAAAGAAGAAAGAAATGTGGATTTTGAATCAGCAGAAGAAAACTTTTTTTTCATGGTTTAAAAAGACATTTCTTGGCAGATCAAATGTATCAGAGAAATTAAAATGGATAGTGGGTGATCCATTTTTAAATGTTATAACATGGTCCGATTATGACATTAATGGCTATGCATTTTATATGAAAGCTCAGGACAATAGAAGTGCAGTTCTGAATAGTTGTGTATTCGTGTTTGCAGAAGCAATTAGTTTTTCAAGTGTTAAGGAAAAAAACCCAATTTCTGCATCAAGTGTATATTATGGATTGATTGAAGACATATATGAGGTTTATTACTTTAAAATTAATGTTCATATTTGTAACTGTAAATGGTTTATCGGTAACAATAGTGCTAGACATGATGAATTTGGAATGACACTTGTTAATCTGAATAGATTGAAAGACACAAGTGATTCTTTTATAATGGAAACACATGCAAAAAAAAATTCCTATGTAGTAGATCAATCAGATATTCAGTGGGATGTTGTTTTAAAAGGGAAAAAACAATATGTTGGTAAGGATGAACTTCATAAAGGTGCTGATTTATGTGATATCCCTACTACCATGGAAATATTAATAGAACATAATGATGCACATGTTGAAGACATGGTTTGTTCCATAAGGAATGATCACGGTGAAGGAATTTGGGAAAACAATACATTTGTACATTCCAAAAATTAGTGGTAACATATGATTATTTCTTGTTTACATTATTTTTTTTCATAAAATGTTAGATATTGTATATTTTTCCTTTATTAAAACATGTATTAAAACAAAATAAGCATAAGTTTTTTTTAAGTTTGTGTAGTTTACTTTATCATGTTTACCATTACATGAATTATATATCTATTATTTTTGTTCATTGAAAATTACTTTACCATGTTTACCAGGTTTACCAAATTTACCATGTTTACCATGTTTACCATGTTTACCATCTTGACCATCTTTAACATCTTTACCATTATTTAACATGCTTACCATATTAACAAAGTTTACTATAATGCAACTTAGTACAATTTTCTATTTTTTGATTATAGTAGTATTAAAATATTTGAATTTGTATATTTTTGAACTAATGTTAGTTTTTTTTTGAAGGATTATGGAATATCATTCAGTTGATCAACCACATGATTCTGGAGATGAGAAAATTGGTCATACCTCTATGGAGGAACATTTACATGCTCCTCTTGATGTTAACCAATCTTCCTCACATGCTCCTATTACGAAAAAGAGATCGAAGGTTGGTAAACGTGTGTGCACACGTTTACCAAAATTAGCACTTGGAAGTAAACAGGATCAGAGGATACTTGTTGATTTTGATGCCATGATATTCCTAGAGGTCCTAATGCAAAATATTTTAAGAGTTTTGTATCAACTCAGGCTAAGGGAAAAGTAATCATTTTGTATGATGACTGTAGAAGTGTGGATAAATTTATAATATATCAGTTGTGGGAGACGATTTTGGTATGATATTTTTCTATTGTTTGACTATTCGATAATTGTTTCTACTATATATAATATTTTAACCCTCTCCGTTATCATATGACATTTGATATTCCTGACACTGGAGGAGTCAGGAAGAAATGATTATCGTTGGCTACCAGGAGATGGAGGGATTTCAAATCAACCCTCTCATCTGATTTCATTTATGGTCATAGGAGTCATGAAAATACCTGTCGCATATATCCTTTTATAGATGAAGACACATAGAGACGGTTTTATGAAAGGAGAATAAAAGAGTCAATTTTGGTAACAGAAATGCAATCATTTATAATATTTAGTATATAAATGATCTTATTAATGTTTAGTTAATTATTTCTTATTCTTAATTTTCAGCAAACAAGGAAATATCATCATGATATCCAATCTAAAATGTATACCCTCATAGTTTATCTTGGGGAGGGTTTGCATTTTTGGAAGAACAAATAATAGCGGAAAAATTTCAACAACTTAGAGGTGAGTCTTCATGATCTGGAGATGTGGACCCTCCATCCCCACTATCTAGACATTAAAAACGGAAGAGTGCGCAGATGGGAAAAAAAGGGCAATATCTTTCGGAAGAATCGAGAATCCTAGCTGAGACGATTTTAAGATATCTATTTTATTTATTTAAGTTAACTATTTTCTTCATATAATTTAAATAATTATAGAAATGTTCAATTAATTAATACGGGACTTTCTTGAGGAGAAGAGTTCAAAGGGGGCATTTACAGCTAATGGGAGTTAAGATATTTTATCTGTAGCATTGGGAAAGCCCAAACATCCTGGTCTTGTAAGAGGATATATGGCATGTGTATTGGTAAGAAATTTTTTGCCACATTCATTTAAATTGTAATGTTGAGGGGGTTTATAAGAAAATAGAATCCTTGGATGCTGAAGTTAATAATATTAATGCGACGATGGAGGATAATATTAGAGCGTCGGTACAGTCAATGTTTGCAGACATGCAAAGTCAATTTCAGACTACAGCTCCCACTTCTCCACCTCCCCTGTAGACCCCATAATTTATCCACCACATCTTCCAGTAGCTCCCACTCCCCCACCTTAGCATGCGAACCCCATTTTTTATCCTACTCCTCTACCGTAGCTTCCAACTTATTGCGAGTTGTATGTTGATGATCCTTAACATCATATAGTTTCATATGGGTTGGTATATTGTGTAGGATATACATTTCATCATCAACAATTAGAGGTAGAGAATTTTAGTGTCACTATACAGGATATTATAGATAGATTAGCTTTAGTACCATAACCTACAGATGAGGTGACGACAGTTGGACATAGTATCGTCCATTTTTTAATTTGTCCATACAGACATCTTCGACTCATTACCATAGAGGTATGAATGTTATATATATATATATATTTTATTAATGTTGTTTTATCATTTGAAAACTAATATAATTTTCAATTTATTTTTATAGGAATACTTCAAAGGTAAAGAAATATTGTATAGTCAACAACAAAGAAAAATGCCTATGACATCAGATAGAGATTCTAGTAGTCTGGAGAGATTGTCTAGATATCCATATTTGTTGGCTGGTCATTATGAGTTTCCAATAGAAGCTCATGTCTGTAGTTGTGCAATAAGTGTGGGGATTATGAAAACTGATGTCATAGTGCTTGTTACTAGAGATAAGTTGGGCATCAACGTGGTGAAATTTTTTTCCATGTAAGTCTTAACACATTTTCCCTGCGTTATATTTATTAAAAATTTATACATATGTTTGTTTTGTATTAGGTATCTATACAAAAATTTTGAGAGGAATGAGCTGACAGATGTATATGGAATCATGGACCCGCAATTGATTTCCACTGAAGCATGTGCAGTGGATGATGAACAAAGATTGCATTATATTTTTGAAAGACTTGAAAATAATATAGTCACACAATGTCGGATGATGACTTTTTGTGAGAGGTATGAAACACATCTCTCTTAAAGAGTTCATTATCTTTTAACATAGAAAACCACTAACCAAAAATTTTATTTTATCAGTGATCATTGGATGTTAGGAGTTTTTTCCCAAGGGAGAAATCACTTTATTTGATATGCTCTGTCCATGATGATGTGCGGGAATGTTTTATGAATATATTGGAAAAGGATGTTTCAATTTCCCAATAGTTTTATATATTATAATGAATAATAAATTTACCCCATTTGTATTATATTCTAACAGGGTAGGGGTCTACTTTCAAAAAAACACAATGAAAAGGAGTGTAATGATCAAATATGTAAATGCGAAGGTAAATATCCTTTTATAATTTGTACTTTTTGATTTATTACATAAAATATTATATTTAATTTACACTCATTCAATAATAATTTTCATGAACAACAAGGCGTCATCGAATGTGGATATTATATATTAATATATATTTTTGAAATAATAACAATTAGGACAATTGTGAGTTTTTACTTGGTAAGATTTCCCCTTAAACATTGCCATAATATTTCAATTTTATTTATTTATTATACACGTTAACTACTATCCTTTTCAATTGTATATTTTTTATTACCTTCATCCCTATACTGCTGAAGACATCAAACACTTACAAGTGTAAGGGTCAAGTTATTTTAGAGGATTGATTGAATTTTAGTTGTTTATAATGAAAAATGTAATTTTTCATATTGTTGTTGTAATGGTGTATTTGGTAGTCGTTTAGGTTGGATTTAGTTTTTTTGAATTTGACAGTGTATGTTTTGAATGTTATATATGTGAATGTCTAATTTTTCTCTACATCTTGTTTTGGTCTACTTATGATGGTTTTCTAGTATGGATTCGGGTATGGGGGGGTTATAAGGGTGTGGGGGGTGTCCAGGTGTCTAGGAGGGTCGTCCTATGGGGTGGGGGTCCTGGGTGTCCATGAGAGTGGGGGGGCAGTCCAGTGGGGGTGGAAGCGTTTTTAGGAGGGTGGAAGGGTTGTCCAGGGGAGTGGGATGCTGTCAAGGGGGTGTCCAGGGGTTTGGGGGTGTCTTGTGGGGAGATGGGTGTTTACAGGGGGGTCTAGTGGGGGGGGGGGGTCTAGGGTGTCCATGGGGATTTGGGGGGGGTGGCAGTCTGTGGGTGTGGTGGGAGCTATCTAGTGGGTTGAGGGGATTCTGGTCTATTTTTGGTAACTTTTTGTTCTGTTTCAAGGGTTTGGGAGGGTTGTCCAGGGATATGGGAGTTTTTTTTATGGTGTGGGGGGTCTACAGGAGGGTGGGGGGATGTCCAGGGGTGGTGGTGATGTCCAGGGGTGTGGGGGAAGTGTCCAAGGGTGTGGTGGGGGCAGTCTAGTGGGGTGAGGGGGGTTATGGTTTGTTTTCAGTAACATTTTGGTGTGTTTTAGGGGTGCAGGAGGGCTGTCCAGGTGTGTGGAAGTGTTGTCCAGGGGGTGGGGGTATACATAAGGGTGGGGGTTGTCTAGGGGTGTTTGGGGCTGTCCAGGTGGTCGGGGGGCAGTCCAGAGGTGTGGTTGGGGTACCAATGGGGTGGGGAGGGCTGTCCAGGGGTGTGGGGTGGGGGGGGGGGGGTCTTGGGGTGTTTGGGGCTGTCCAGGGGTCGGGGGCAGTCCAGGGGTGTGGTGGGGGTTGTCAAGTGGTGTGAGGGAGTGAGGGGGTACTATTCAAGAGGGTGGGGGTGTCTCAGGGTGTTTTGGGTTGTCTAGGGGGTCGGAGGCTGTCCCGGGGTGTGGTGGGTGCTGTCAAGTGGGGTGAGGGGTGTTGTTTAGGGGGTGGTGGGACGGTTGTCCAGTGTTTTGGGCTGTCCCGGGGTGTTTGGGGCTGTCCCGGGGGTCGGTGGGCAGTCTAGGGGTGTGGTGGGGGCTGTCAAGTGGAGTGAGGGGGTGTTGTTCTGGGGGTGGTGGAAGGGATGTCCAGTGGGGTATATTTTATATGTTATCAATATAAATGCTTAATTTTTCTTTAGTTCTTATTTTGATCTACTTCGGTTTTTGTGGTATGAATTATTTATTTGTATTCTGGTTGTTTCTGGGGGAGAGCAAAGGACTGTATTCAAATTTTTTTAAAAAAATTTCCTTCCATGTCGGTTACTTTATAACCAACCTGATAAAGAAATTAGGAAGGGTTTATCTCGTCGGTTTTTTTAATAATCGACATGATAAACACCAGTGGAATGGTTTATCAGGTCGGTTATTTAATAACAGACATGATAAAAGGCCTGGGAAAAGGTTTATCACGTCAGTTATTAAAAAACTGACATGATAACCCCCCCCCCCCCAAGACAAGTTTAGAACATCAGTTATTATATAACCGACGTGATTAACCATTTCCCAGTGGTTTATCACGTCCGTTATTTAATAACTGACTTGATAAACCATTTCCCATGGTTTTATCACATCAGTTATTTAATAACTGACATGATAAACATCCCCCGCACGGGTTTATGACGTCGATTATTATATAACTGACGTGATACCCCCCCCCATTTATCACGACCGTTATATAATAATCGACGTTATAATCCCCCCCCCCCGATTTGTCCACATTGGTTATTAATTAACCGATGTGATAAACACCATGATGTTTTGTTTTTTTACATCAGTTTTTAAATAATCAATGCAAAAACGTTATTTATAACGTCGTCCGTATTAACATTGGATAAAAGCCGACGTAAAAAATGAAAAATAACCGATGTAAATAACATTTTCTGCACTAGTTCTATCCTCTTATAGACCATTATCTCATCCCCTAAAAAATAAAAACTTCTTACATTGATGATTTTAATTGAGAAAGGCATAGTTATATTGTTAAATTAAAAATAACTCTATAATGAGGCTATTTTGGAAAATAACATATTGTTTTTCATTGAAACATTAAATAACAAGACCCATTTTGTTATCTCTAAAATTTAAGGAACCACCAAGTCTATATACTAATCAACTAATTGTTATTATAAATTATTTGTATTGTTGGCCAGCATTGACTTCATCATGTGGTATCCCTCTATTTATTCAATTTGACATGTCATTCTAGAAAATTTACACTGTTTTAGGTGGGTGTAATTCCACAAAAATGTTATATGAGATATAAATATATATGTTAATGTAGACACTTTATGAAATCAAACTCTAATCCTCGGTGATAAAAATACCATAGAAGAACATGAGTATTATGTTAATAGATTTTTATAATAGTAATCCATGACTAAAATCATTTTTAATAAGTAAATAAAATAAAACCCAAAACATATAAATAATCAACTCATGTGCATCATTCTTGGGAAAATAATACAATATTAAAGGAAACCTATGAATAATAATCATATATCCCAGGTAACATGGGTCATCAATCTATAAAGGGGTTCAAGATACACATGCTTGATTATTATCGCAGGATCTAACAAATTCATATATCATATTTCTAACATCTCCCTAAATAGTAATTCAAATGAAAACATGATTATTACAGTCTACAATTTCCCTTTAGAGGATATCACTTATCGATGTCAAGACCAAGATAACCATATACCCTTTCTCACACCAGCTCACATGTGAAAGGAAACTTACTTGTATCTGAGGTCTAGGGTGTCACAACGGGTAGACTATACTCTTATATGAGATGGAAAAAAATGTTTAAATAGCCAAATTATATACATAATAGTAAAAAATAATTTTTCTTACAATGATTAAAGGAAAAAACAATTCCATATGAGTGTAAATACATTGTCATTTATTCTGATAAATTGATAATCATATTGCATAAAAAATGATATCCCATAAGGCTAAACAGAAATAAAAATAGAACAAGAATAAAATATGTGGATTTAATATGATCCATTATCATTTTAATACCTAGATCATTATGTCCTCTAAGAGATATACCCTTTGATCATCAAACACCAGGCCTTTTGTAACGCCCAGGTTTTGGAAGCCGGCTATAGGTGCCCCATATCCACTTGGTCACATGCCCTCAAGCGCAATTCCTCGAACGCCAGAGGCTACCAACTAGCAGCAAAGACCTTGGGTGTGATAGTGGGGAATCAATGACCTCGTTGGCAGAGTACACAGTGGAATGGAAAAATAATAAACAATAGCATAAGTAGTAAACAATCCATTCACAAGTGTGCAGTGGAAGGCTAAATATGATAAACAGTAGGAGAACATATATTTATGATGCATGATACATATATCAAGGAATAAATCCAAACAATTCACAATGATGAAAATACAACCGTACTAAAAACAAGTATAATAGAAAGATAAACATCTCCTTAGCATTACAATCCTAAGCATGGTCCCATGCACTCCATCTCCACATCAGTCAAGTACCTGAAGTCTAAGGGCGCATTACCTAGTCTATACCAGCAACAATATAGTCTGTTTGGGACCAAAAGCATGACCCAAAGAGGGTGTGAGACTAAATACCAGTATACAACCACCCGAAGATCTGTTCCTAACCATCATGGAATATATGGTAGGTAAAATTACAATAAACAATAAACATGAACATGGTGAACAATAAACAATCCACAGTACCAAAGTCAAGAAACAACTAATAAGTAGAAAAGAACAATAGCTAATCCTATGGTCATACCTAAAAAATCCCAAAAAATCTCTCGGCAGTGCACTTAGTGTAACCCTTCTAGTTTTTTCATACTGAATTATACAGACTCTCTGAGAAAGCACACATAGTCAATTCACCTAATATACTATGGTAGCCAAGAAATCTCGGAGGAAGCTCGCACAGTCAATTCCCTTTATATCCTCAAGGTCATGGACTATCGGAAGAAGCTTGCTCGATCAATTCCCCTTATAGAACAGGTCGTTCATAGACTCTATGAGAATGCTAATATAGTTAATCCCTCCTATAGCCTATGGTAATGAGTCTATTCAAACAAAAAAAATTGAGACTCTCTGAGGAAGCACACACGTTCTATCTTCGTATAGTATAAAATATTCATGGACTCTCTGAGGAAACTCACACAGTCTATCCCTTTATAGCCCAATGTAATCCTAGGCTCTCTAAGGATTCTCACTCAGTCAATACCCCTATAGCCTAAAGCTCAATGTCTTTCTGAGGAAGCTCACTCGGTCTGTCCACTTATAGTCTACTACTGTCCAAAGACTCTCTGAGGAAGCTCACGGGTTCTATCCTCATTTAGTCCATAGTAACAGGTTCTCACGGCCCTAGGTAGATCAATCCATAATAATTATATATAGACAAAGTAACCCTACAAAACTACTTGGCTATCCAATCTAACTCATCCCAAGCATGTCAAAAAACATCACTCCACCCAACGATCACAAGGCATGGAAAACAGGTTAACGACCAAATAGGCCAAACGGGACCAGCGGTCGTAAACAGAAAGAAGCATGGGAAGAGAAACCAAGGTATAACAATCAAATCAAAACATGTCCAATTTACCCCAACACATGAATACAAATATGGTAGGAAAACAATGTGGGTAAAATGGTAAACACACATTACCTCGTT
The DNA here is from genome assembly GCA_963277665.1 of Viscum album. NCBI lineage: Eukaryota > Viridiplantae > Streptophyta > Magnoliopsida > Santalales > Viscaceae > Viscum > Viscum album. The sequence continues at coordinate 1,838,754,435 of OY728132.1, read as the reverse complement.
CAAGGGTATTGGTGAAAATTGCTCATAATTTTCAAAGACATTCAATGGAAAGGCACAATCCACCTACCTTGGAGCTAGGAGATCAATATAATTGAACCACTAGGATTGAATCTCCATAGAACTTCATCGATCTACGAAAGCACACAAAGCATTCAACCCATGAAAACATGAAAAGGAGTAGGAATTGGAAAATGATTCTCTAAAAAATATGACCTTACTACTGTGATTCCAATGCAATCGATGGTAATCGATTCAAATAAGAGATGTAGTCTAGGGGGATCAGAGAATATTTGTGGTTGTACCCTCACTCTCGGACGAACCAAAGCTAAAAGGAGGGTGTTCGGTTCATCAGATGCGACCTCGGTGCGTTTAACGAAAAAAATACACGGCGTGTACTTCTGGAGTACATGGCGTGTACTTACAATTTCTGTACACCACTTTAGGCAGCCTCCACGTCACCCCACACTACGGTGTGTGTGGCCCTTACACAGCCAGCACACGGCCTCATAACAACGAAGTACACGGTGTGTAATCATAATGTACACTGCGTGTACTACAAAAATTTCCAGAAAATCTTCCTTTCTCAAAAACTCTAGAAAAAGGAAACACATTCCTGAAAACAAGGTCGTGGTTCTTACAAACTCCCCCACCCCTCTTAAAGAAATTCATCCCTGAATTTCCCTAGCGTGGCGTAGAAGGAGAAAACCTAAACAACTCCGGCCACTGTGATCGTACATCATCCTCCCTATCCCATGTATCGTTCAGTACTCAACCATGCTGCCATAGCACCCATACCAGTGGAACAGGCCGGCCACAGGGAACCTTCGTATTGCGATCGAAAATCCTAATAGGATGCTCCACAAATGACGCATCCCCTTTGAGCTCAACCTACCTTGGTTGAAAGGCATGAGACGGGTGAGAAGAATAACGTTGGAGCTGAGAAACATTGAATTCATCATGAATAGTCCAGTATTACTGAGGAAACTGCAACCGATAGGCAACTGGCCACACTCTTTCCAACACCTCAAATGACCCGACGTACCTCGGTGAATGCTTACCCTATCATTGAATCATCTTGTGTCCCAACTTCGGTGTGACGCGTAAGAAACCTAGATCTCCGACCTCAATCTCCAATGGTCGTCTCTGTTGATCAGCATAATACTTCTGTCGAGACTATGCAGTAGCCATCCTTTTTTGAATCAACTCTATCTACTCTATGGTCTCCTGAACAAGATGAGGTCCCAAAAAATCTGCATCTCCTACCTCCATCCAATGTAATGATGATCATCATGTCCTACCATACAAATCCTCATAAGGTTCCATCATAATAGTTTCTTGAAAACTATTATTGCAGGAAAAATCCACAGGAGGAATATGCTTCTCCCGAGAACCTCCAAAATCCAAAATGCATGCTCGGAGCATATCCTCAAGCACCTGAGTCGTACGCTCGGACTGGCCATCTGTATGGGGATAGTAATCTGTATTCAAAATTACATGTGTACCCAAAGCCTTTGGATGCCCCATCCAGACCTTAGAAGTAAAACATGTATCCCTATCTGAAACAATGGAGTGTGGAACTCCATGCAGAGATACAACCTATAGAATGTACAAACGTCTCATCTCATCAACAATGAAGGTCTCTATGATTGGAAATAAGTGATCAACCTTCATAAGTCTGTCGATGAAAACCCAAACAACATCATTCCCTCAAGGTGACCTCAGCTACCCGATAATTATGTCCATCGCTACATCATTACACATCCACTCCGGAATGGGTAACTACTGTAAAAGAACTGTTGGTCACTGATTCTCTGCTATCACCTACTGACAAGTGGAACACCTCATGCCAAAACTAGAAACATCTATCTTCATACCTGGCCACCAATACAGGTGGTGTAGATCATGATACATCTTGGTGACACCTAGATAAACTCCCCAAAATGAGGAATGAAAATCCCGCATCACCTCCTCGTGTATGTCTGTTGGCACCCATACATGTCTCTGGAAACACAAGATCTCATCCTCACCTACTGTCCATCCTCAAAGAGGGTATTTTATTGACGCACTCTCTTACAAGACTAGGCCTTCTGAGTCTGATAGCTTCCTCATCCATACCCGATCGAGAAATGTAGGGTTAACAGCTACAGAAGATTGAAAAGTCTTCCCCTATCTTTCATGAACCTCAGAATTCATCTTAGAGAACAGATCCATATGTTTCCACTCACTACTGGCCTCCTAAACGGTATGTATCTCATCTATCATGCTCATCATGTCAGCTACTGCGTTGCCCTTCCCAGGTGTATAGGCAAGCTCAATGTCAAAGGACTGAAGATACTCGGCCCACCTGCACTGTCTCAGATTCAGATCACACTGACTGAATATGTACTTGAGACATTTGTGGCCAGTGAAAACTAGAAAATGATATCCCAGAAGGTAATGTCTCCAACAACTTAAGGCATGAACAATAGCTGCCAACTCCAGATCATGCATTGTGTAATTCCTCTCAAGTTTCCTCACCTACCGAGACTCGTATGCAACGACTCCATCTCCCTGCATCAGCACATCTCCCAGCCCGATACTTGAAGAATTATATAAACCGTAAATCTATTTCCTAGCTATGACAAGACTAGTATTGGTGCTAACATAAACCTTCCTATCAGATCCTGAAAGGCTGACTCACATGAATCTGACCACAAGAACATCACACCCTTCTTAGTCAGACATGTCAGCGGTGCTTCCATGTGTGAAAAGTCTTTTATGAAGTGTCTGTAGTATCCATCCAGCCCTAGGAATCTTGGTAACTCAAATACATTCTTTGTCTACTCCCAGGAAACTATTTCCTTCACATTATTTGGGTCTACTGATACTTCTGTCTCTAAGATGAAATGACCCATTATGTAAATCTGATCCATCCAAAAGTTTCATTTTGAGATCATAGCATATAACTGATTCTCTCTCAGTGTACTCAAAATGATCTCATGATGGGTAGAATGGTTGTGTCGAGTGTGAGATTACACCAAGATATCATCCACAAAAAAGACCACGAAGGAATCCATGTAAGGATTGAAAACTCGGTTCGTCAGCGCCATGAATATTCCTGGCACGTTCGTGATACTGAATGGCAGAACCGTTGACTCGTATAGACCATACCTATTTTTGAAGGTTGTATGAGGTATATATGATGGTATAACATGCAAATGATGATAACCTGACCTCACGTCAATCTTCAGGAACACCTGGGATCCACAGAGTTGATCAAATAGATCATCAATCCACGGAAAAGGATATTAGTTCTTGACCGTCAATTGGTTCAACATATGATATTCCACAAAAATACTGAGGGTGCTGTCTGCATTTTTGCAAACAGGATAGGAAAACCCCAAGGAGAAGTACTAGGTCAGATAAAACACTTTTCCTGCAAATCCTCCTACTACATATTGAGCTCCTGCAACTAAGGTGTAGCAATCCTATAAGGAGGAATTGACACCAGTTCCACTCCTGGCATAAGCTCAATCAAGAATTCTACCTCATGCTCCGGAGGAAAACCTGAAAAGACCTCTGGAAAGGCATCTATGAAACGATCCACCACCAGAGGTAAGTCTGACTATGAAGTCCTATATTCATCCAGATATAGACTAGAAATCTAGGTTGTAACTCTTCTTAGCCCATCATACTCGGGTCCTGATCGACTCTCCTGAACATCTCACTCACCTCGATGAACAAAAGATCCACCCTATGGTGATAAAAAAGTCACCCTTCGGCAGTAGCAGTTGAAAATAGCCTCGAAGGGGACTAAACAGTCTATTCCAATAATGAAATCATAGCTAATCATCTCTAGTACATAAAGGTCTCGTAAGAATAGAGAATCATGCAACCTTAAGAGGGAACTCTCTGCACTGATGTATGCTAGATGTCCTTGTTCCCAACGGTGTGTCTACTGTCAACATGTCAGCATATGCATAGATGCAAAAACCAGGACACTCCACAATAGCAATAAAGACAAATATATGGGAATCCCTTGGGTCAAAATGATAAGAAGATAAAAAAAGGATACTAAGATCGTACCTCGAACTGTGGATGTCCCGAGATCCTGCTCCTGCTGGGTCTACTCCATCGCAAAAGTCAGGCCCAATCCATGGCCATGTGACCCCCTGACCTTTCAAGAGCTTAGTTTCCTTGTTGTCACTAATAGACCGAAAACTAACCACCCCGGCCATGACCTCCACCTTGGACTGAATGGCCGGAAGAACTCCAGTTCCCAGACTTGTGAGATACTGGTTGTGATGCTTCCGAATACAGAGTCATAGAAGAACCCCTGTCTCCAGCTGCTGGAGGGAAAGAATGATTGAAACACAGGAGATGGATCATCCTGCCCTAAAATCGGCACACCTTCCATTCTCTTGGGAAACATGTAATCATATTCCCTCTCCTCCCGCAAAGGTAGCACACCAAATGGTTACCAGAAGCTGCATCCCGCCTACCCTGAACTCCTTGAAATATCTCTCTACGGTGCTTCTTGCTATCAGTTGGAGGAACACTAGCTCTGGAGGTTGAACCTCCCTGGCTCACTGCTTCAGAGTCCCTCAGATTTCACTCTTTGATTAGCCCATGGCTGGTGATAGAGGATATTTAACTCAACCTGATGTTGTTCACCTAGGAACAGATCTCCTGCCTGAGACCATCAACAAACATCATAGCCAGAAACAGCTCATCACCAACTGGGATCAGCATGAAACTTTATATCTCTGTGAAACGAGAAGAATATTCCATCATTGAAAAAGTATACTTCTCTATGCTCATGAACTCAATGGATCGGTCGGCCCTCAATGTCTCCATGACACCACATCTTGGATGAGTGTCAGACCATATAGGTCGGGAGCTTCACCATCCTCTCTGGTGGTACCTCAAGATGCTTGAGGATCATCAGTGTGGCTTCAATCCAAGACTCTGCATCCTGAGATCCTCCTTCCTCTGAGAATGTGGAAGGATGTTTTTGGTGGAAAACCCGCCTTAAATCAGCCATTGACAGTCCAAAAGTTTGCGCTCCATAGAAGGTCTGCATCATCCTCAAAAAACCCTCCCTAAACTTCTCATCGGCTCCTGTAACTGGTATAACCGATGGTGCCAAGACTGACACAATAAGAGGATCTTATGGTAGTCCCCGATCAGCCATATCTGGCATTTGATCACTCCCATGTGACGGGAGGTCAACCAAAGGATGTATAGGTGGCATGATTCTATAAATTCAAATGCATAGCTTAGATTCAGGATTAACTGGGACTGAAAACTGAAGGCACAAGAAAAAACTGGGAAAGGAAGGAATTCAGGTTATGAAAAACATGACTAGATGGAGTGTTCTTTCCCTATACAGTGTGTTCCCTTATGTAATTCACATAGGGCGTGTACATCTTCCTAAAATGGTCGTAAAACACACCAAATACACGGCGTATTTTCTTAACACACAGCGTGTACTTGAATCCTCTTCCCTTCATGAGTCCTTCTACATGGTTAAGCCACACGACTCTTCTAAGAAAAAATTACATGACGTGTTCAAGGAAGAAATGACATGTACTAGACATGCCATACCTAGCCCATGATGTTAGCGACACGACCTGACACACAACCTACACTACACGGCGTGTTCCAAACGGAAACGGTGTGTATGAGAAAGGGTAACACCAACCCGTTTTGTTCATGACACACATGTGTACCTAGATGATAATATATGGCATTTAAACTTAAGACATGGGGTGTATTTGAAATTATAACACAACCCAAGTTGTTCGTTTCGTAGCCGGGGTAATTATTTCATTCTACACGGCGTGCTAAACTAGTACAAAGTGTGTTTGTATAAGATTTTTTTTCACAACCACATGTCCTTGCTCTCACAGACACTGACACAGCTATAGCATACACAATGTGTATTCATAATGTACACGCCCAATATTCTAGGTTTTTCCGAATAGTAGCCTCAAGAATCTTCTCTGGATCCCAAAAAACATAGAAATACTACATTAAGCAGCCAAATTCGATCCATGAGGGCCCATACTCCCCGAAAATCAAAGTTTGGCATCTCAAACAAGTTATAAACAAGGAAACCAGGAAATGATACACCATATTCAACTCCATGAGGGCCCATAACACCTCAAGAACTAAAGCGTGGCATCCAACTAAGAAAAGTACTATATAGACGAATTCTCTATAAAACATCATAGATTCTATCAAAGCATCTAAGAAAATATCATGCATAATCTACACAACGTATATCACACAACATGAAATTGCTAACGCATCATAGATGGTATTGAAGGAATGCATGGCATGTGATTTATAACAAGTGCCTATATAATTCATGAGATTGCATACCCTCATCTCATCGGTTTGCGATAGAAATAGAACCGCAATAAAAACAACAGTAATAGAACAATGAATGTGAATCATCCAACAGTGAAATCAAATCAACTATAAAATATCAAACTAATAAAATTGAAATAAACAAGGTAGTATGGCTTTTCCCTACAAATGGGATAGCTACTCCTAGGCACAACTTAATACCATGTACCTATTCTTTCCTATAACGGGCTATAGGATCCAAACAGTAAGTCAAGAGAAAAGAATCCCTCTAATACCACTTTGTAAGGCCCCGGTTCTGGAAGCCTCCCAAAGGCACCCCGTACCATGTTGCTCACATGGTTTCAAGCGCATTTCCCCGAATACCAGAGGCTGTTGATTAGCAACGAGGGCCTTGGGTGTGATAGTGGGGAAACTGTTCCCTAATTGGTATAGTACACAATAGAAGAGAAAAATAATAAACAATATAGGATGTAGTAAACAATCCATACCCAAGTGAACAACAGAATACAATATATTATAAACAGAATGAGCATATATATATATATGATTCAGGTTACTTATGTCTAGGAAAATAGCCAAACAAGTCACAATTCTAGAAATACAATAGTACTAAAAACAAGTACAAAATAAAGATAAATAGCTCCTCAACATAGCATGCCTAATCTTGGTCACATGCACTCTAGCTCGATAGTAGTCAAGTACATGAAGTCGAAGGGTGCATGCCCTTGCCTATACCTGCAAAAATATAGTCTGTTTGGGCTCAAAAGCATGACCCAAACAAGGTGTGAGACTGAATCCCATAAGGTAACTACCTGAAGATATGAAACTAGTAGTCGGTGAATATATGGTAGGTATATGTACATGAAAGAGTAAATAGGAACAATGTGAAAAATAAACAATCCATATTTCCAAATTTAAGCAACAATTAACAAGCATCAAAGCACAACAGGTAATCCTCTGGTCCTACCTAGAAAAAACTGACAACCATCGGGGTAGTGCACTGATCCTAACCCCTCCGGTTTGGTCATGAAATATTATACAGACTCTCTGAGGAAGTCCACACATTCAATTCCGCTTATATTCCATGGTTTTCAGGAACTCTCTGAGGAAGCACGCATAGTCAATTTCCCATATATCCCCAATGTCAAGGACAATCAAAGGAAGAACGCTCAGTCAATTCCATTAATAGCCCCAGTCGTTCATAGACTCTATTAGAAAGCCCACTCAGTAAATCCCTCTTATAGCCTATGGTAATCAGTTGATTCAATCTATCAAAATAGAGACTCTCTATGGAATCTCACACGGTCTCTCCCCGTATAGTCTAAAAAAGTCACAGAATATCTGAGGAAACTCTCTTAGTCTATCAATTTACAGCCCAATGTAATTCTAGGATCTCTGAGGATTATCCCTCAGTAAATCCTATTATAGCATAATTCTCAAAGACTCTCTGGTGAATCTTACTCAGTCTTTCCCCTTATAGTCTACAACTGTTTGAAGACTCTCTGAGGAATATCACTCGGTCTATCCTATTTTAGTCTATAGTACATGGTTCTCACGACCCTGGGTAGGTCAATGCATAATAATTCTATATAGCCAATGTAACCATACATAAGTACTTGGCTAACCAATATACAACATCTCAATCTTTTCAGAAAACAACACTCCACCCTACGATCACAAGGAGCAAAAAATAGGTAAACAGTCAAATAGGCTAAACATGACCAAACGGTCATAAACAGAATGAAGCATGAGAAGAGAAACCAAGGTATAACAATCAACCCAAAACATGTCCAATTTACCTCTACACAGTAATACAAGAATGGAATGAATACAATGGGGGTCATACAATAAACACACAATACCCCGTTCAAGGGTATTGGTGGAAAATTTCACATTATATTCAAGTACATTTATTGGAATGGAAAAAACCACCAACCTTGGGTCTAGGAGATCAATATACATAATCCACAGGGATTTAATCTCTTCAGAATGTCATAGATCTACGAAAATTCACATAGCATTCAACCCTAGATAACATGAAAAGGAGGATAAATTGGAAACCGATGCTCTATAAGAAGGAATAGCTTACCACTACGATTCCAACACAATCCACGACAGTCAATTTATAGAAAAAAGAAAGGCATGGGGGCTCAGAGAAGATTTGCGGCCGAACAATCTCTCTCAAACGAACCAAATCCAAATGTTGGGTGTTCTGCCTGTCAGACGTGACCTTGGTGCGTTTAATGAAAAAAAACCAAATACACGGCATGTAATTTTGGAGTACATGGCATGTACATACTGTTTCTATACTCCCCTTTAGGCGGCCTCCATGTCACCCCACACGACCGTGTGTGTGGCCATTACACGACCAGCACACAGCCTCAAACGGCAACGAAGTACACAAAGTGTACTCATAATGTACACGATGTGTGCATAAAAAATTTCCAGAAACTCATCTTTTCTCAAAAACTCCAGAAAAAATAAAAACAAACATGAAAATAAGTTCTATGTTCTTACACCATTATTCTATGAGAACCTGTGATCGATGATATCTTATCAGGAACCCTAGTTCCATGGGCAATTTATTAGGGCTTGCAAACATCATATCAAGGAAAAAACTATGTGGTCATAGAAATGACCGTTAATGTGGAATATGGAAATTTTATATTCACTACCGAATAAAATAATAATCTATGGAATCAGTAAGGAATCAACCATTAGATATTGTTTGGTCTTAACAAACCACTAAAGATTGTCAACAACTACTTCATAAAGTGTTATATCGACTCCCTGAAAAATAAAAGGTTCATATTCATTATTTTTATAGATTACGTCACATATTCAATGGGGATATCATATTCAATATTGTAGGCCTAAATTTTTATTATTATGTACATAACCAAAAAATATAGATAGTCATACAGGGTGATTCCAATTGGATCACAGATGAATTCTAAATTCGACCAATGATTAATTAAATGGTATAGACCGAGGAAATCTACATAGGTCCATATGTTGATTCCATAGTAATAGCCCAACAAATATAGTGTTAACTAGACCTTGGAGGATTCCTAGTTGTAGAGAATTAAAATATTTTTTTTCAAGAATAAAAAAAATTCATAGGAGTAAATCAGAGTAAATTCAAAAGACATAAGCTTCATAATATATCTAAGGGATTTTTTAAAAATGTAAAAGGATCAGTGAATTAAATATATATTTTCCATTCATTGATATTTAGTATAGAAACACAGGATAAAAATAATCTTATCGGACAAGGGAATTTCAAATAGACCTAGAGGATTAATACAAGTTTATATCGAAGGAATTCATTAATATGTATTGAGGGATGATAATCCCAAAAAATAGAATCAATTTTAATACTTAATATTTCAATATCATTCTAACATCATTGATTTAGATTCTATGGATACATCCATACTTATCATTACCAATTCCAAAACAAAATCTCTCTAGGGTTACAGTACCTTGAGACAGCATCTATGATCCACTAATATGCATTCTAAAATACAATTCCTATATGGATTTCTTATCATAATATAATCTATTAAGAAAATCACATCATTCAATAAAAATAAAATCCATTTGAATCATCAATATAAAATTTCATCCTCACTGAACTCATAGGAAAATCTCCATAGATACCACTTTATGAATATAGTTTAATGCCCATTTGGCACCACATTTAATCCTCTGTTACTCAATTGAAACAAAATTTCACCAAAATACCCATTATTTTCTCACATGTGTTATTATATATCAATGAGGAAGTAATATTCACGAGACACTATATTTTACAAGACCAATGTAACCAAAGAATCTAGTGTTTTATAAGGGCCTTCACAGGAGATACATTCTGAATTCATGAGTATCATATACAAAAGAGGACATTGGGGAACATATTCCATGGTCCTGTATGTTCATCCATTTTATTTAATTCATACACTTTATGGGTGTAAACATGTCATAAAACATATTTATACTAAATGGATAATCCACAAGATGCTGAGAACAAAGGAAATTAATAATGGTATGTGCTGGACCTTACAATCTACATAAATCCATTTTTATTTAATTTTAAATAAAAAGAAGTATAATTAGGACTCTTATCACCCATGGTGGTGAAACGATATATCTAAAACATATTTAAATAATATTTATTTACATTAAGGTTATACTCGATATACCACCAACAACAATCAAAGACATCTCCTTTGAATCGAAGCCCAACCATTTCTACCAAGTATCATCCAATAATATCATGAACTCCCAAGAAACTATCTCATTGTATAATAATTAATTATATATATTATATCAATTTACAATTAATTATTAAATTTTAAATTCATTTTAATAACACCTAAATACACAATGGTTATCATGTTCCCTCATAAAGTAAGATAAATGGGCTATGGTATCTTTATAATAGACACACAATCATAATCTACAAAAATTACATTACTAGATTATCCAATTCAATGACCTCATATAGATAATTGATTAAAAGGAATATAAATGTTTTCACTACAGATATATATTACGAAAAACCCTAGGTAAAGCTATTATTTCATTAACTCTGATTTCCACTAGAAACTATGATAAAATTATTCACCATATTGAATGGTTTCCACTATGATACCATTGAAATGACACTAAACTATAATCAAACAACCTGATATAATAAAGAGAATAGTGGGGAGAATGAAATGTATAGGAATGAGAGTATATGTCATCATAACCATTGGATAAAATGATCATTAATTTCCAAAAAATAATTTATATCAAAGGAGATATAGTTAGATGGATCATCTTTATATGGTACACATGTGATGGAGAAAATTTTAAGGAGAGATGATAAATAACAATAAATCATTTTAGTCATTTCCCACCCTTTTAAGAGGTTTTGATAGTCGATGTTGTTTTCTATACAATACACCAATCATACTAATGGAATAATCTCAAGCCACCCATATTATCTATTTTTCCACAATGTTTTCTACAACATGAACTAAAAATGTAAATCAATATAAAAATAGATTATTTAATGGGATTTCTATGGAAATTTTATTATTTTTTTCCTTATCTCCAATTCTAAATCATCCCACATATTTTTCTTTGGAATAAAAAATGGTGAACCCATAACTGTGAATAACTACAAAAGAGAAAATATATGAATAAATAAACAATGGAACTCAATTGTCTCAATGTTTTTCAAAAATTTACATTAACAAAACTGTTGGTTAAAACACCCTCTAGAATATTCCACATCCTTTTAATGATTTAGATACTCAACCTAAATCCCATATTAAATTTTTTAAACTCATATATAACTTAAACCACTTACTCATGGAACTAAAATTTTTAAAATATTAATCTAAATCATGTTTCTCAAAAAAATATCAATTTTAGAAATTCCAAAATTCAAATTCCATTAAAAACATTCAACATTAATGGACTTATGGTTTATCACATTATAGTTAAACACTCAACCATCCATGTCATACTTATCATGAAAAACACACTTAAACCCTTTGGGTCTCACAAATTTAAGTGAATCCACAAAATTTCAATATATATAGTGAACATAGGGTCTATTTTAGATTTCAGGGATATTAACTATTTCTCAGAATCAAAATAGTCAATTGTTTTCATGTAAGTTTTAGGTTTATAATATATAAATATTTCATCATCATAATTTTACATGAGAAATCATTTTTACATGGATCCATAATGAATCCTACATGACCATAATTTTTTTGTAATGAATATGTCCTTCTTTTATATATCATTATGAAGGATGATCAACATCCACTATAGAAACTATTCGTTAAGTCTTGAACTTATGCACCTCCAACTCTCCTATCACTGATACCTCAACATGTATGAACATTCTAATAGAAATATGTGTTCAGTACAACATCCATTTTATGTAAAACAATGTTAATAAAAAATATCCTATTTTTGTATCATGATAACCGAAAAAATCATTTCTATTATTATATTTAACATTAAGAATAGTATGTATTCATTCAAGTTCTCTGGGGACCATAATATCAACAAAATATAATTTTTTATGTTACCAATACAACATATAAAATTGTGTCTTTATAACTTCATTAGATGGAAAATTATAAAAATTAAATCTGTAAATGTTTATAGTATAACACCAATATCATATAGTTCAGACACACATAAAAATAATTGAACAATCCATTTCTAGAACTATATGATTTATTCTTTTATACACACCATGCGATATGGTATTTCAAGAGTACTATGTTATGAATAGATTAAAATATATATTAGGTGATCAAGAATTTCATAAAATGAGTATATACCACAACTATGTAATCATATAATCATATTTATTTTCCTAGTTGATATTGTACTTCACGATGAAAAAATATAATGATTAAAATATATATATAATATTGTTTCATCAGATAGAAATAACCATATTGTCTAAAGTCATCAGTGAAGTAATTAAATATCAAAAACCACCACATTATTGTTTTCTCATTTTTATAATTGTATCACTATATATGAGATAAAAAATACATTAGCTCGACGCTTTACTCATCATTCCTAATAAAAATGATTAACATGTATCAAAATATTCAAAACTGAATGAGTTAAACTATATATAATTACATAATCATAATTTTTTTTTCAATTTATTTGTATATGGTGTCAAATACAATTATGTGTGGGATTATAATCAATTTTTACAATATTATTCTGATTATATGTAGTGTAATTCCCAATTTTTGTGAATTATAAACCTATTTTCATAATCTGAATATAACAACTAGGATCCCTAATTCTGTCAATGCCAATGGCGTTTTGTAAATTCATATCATATTTTATGATGTCATATTTAGTTAAAATCTCTATTAACAACATTATGATCCAATTCACACATTGATAATTTACTTCTATATCATATTTTATTTTTTATATCACAAATGTGTGATGTATAAATGATATTTATTATCAAGGATTAATATTTAGTGAAATAGAGATTTATAATATTCCCTATCATATGATCAAAATGATGCCCATTAATAATATTTCTAAACCCTGGATACCAAAATTTTACTTTTTTATAGGCAATACCTTTATGTAATCCCAGTATTAATATCTTGAAGTACACAATAATATAGAACAATGGAATTTCAATTGGTTAGTATCATGAGTTATATCATTTCATTATTGTAATTATTGTAAAATTTTTATTAATAAGGATAACCATGTACATCATAACTATATAGTGAAATATTCTATATATTTTAGTATGTAATGAGTCTCATATGGTTTTCATCTCACAACATATTTATTTAAGTAGGTAATATTCCAAATCACAGTATTTGATACTTTTATATATTTGAGTTAGAAAATATGTATTAATTTTCTTATTTACTGATTAATCCCCAAATTATTTCTCTACTACCATAACATATAGGGTTAATATAATGCCTAAACAAGTGGAAATTCCAATAAATTTATCCTAACATGTTTAGATATATAATTATTTATTTTTATCAGATAGTATAATCTCATGGATCCTTTATTTGGAATGACGTTACCTAGTTTGATGATCTAGATTGGATCACATATTAAATTATATTACTAATGTATTGTCACAATCCATACCATGATATAATTTCTCCCAAAAATATCTTCATTTTATTCAAAAAATAGAACGATGCACACCATATTCTAAAAATGGTGTTATTCTAGTTGAACGTCATTAAAACATATATATAGGTACAACAAAAAAATTACATTGATGGTCACTAAAATGTTATATGGTATGATTCTTGTTATACATCATGAACAAGTTATTCTTTTTAAACAGTTAATGAAATATGATGATTCTTCATGGAACATGGATCTAATAGAACTAACTGGTTTTAGAGTTCATAATATTAATATAAAATAAGAATAAACACAATTTTAATTCATAATAAATTTACAATGACAGAAAATTTTCATTATTAAATATATAAAACTAACATGTATATGAAATTTGTTTCCATAACTGAAAATATTTTTATGAAGGTTATGTGAATGAGAAGCATAATAGTTATTATATATATGTGTGTAATATAGCAGCATTTGGATCCTAGTTCATGTCAATAGAATTTTCATACACTGATTGGGATGATCGAGCCTTCATAATATGTGGTAAGTGTTTCATGAAGAAGGAATATTGATTTTAAATGTTTTTTTATAATTTATGATCATTATTCTCAAAAAACATAATGGATAAAAAAAATTTATATCTAAAATTTAATCTCATTATTTACTGAAATTCATTGGATTAATGAGATTTATATTGTGGTTATATTAGTTCTCTATTGAGAACTAGAATTATTTTTGGTGCAATGTAATCTCAGAATCTAGCAATTGGATATTTTGGAACAAAAACATATTCTTATGTTATATATATTATATACAATTTTTATAGTGAATAACCATGTCACAACACCTCACATATTTAGGATTCTCACTTCCATTACATTAAACAAAATTCCTAGTTATAGTAATATTAAATATTAATCAGATTAATAAATATCATAAAAATATATATCCAAATAACATCACAATTATGGCACCATTATTGTGAACTATGAGATTTTAGCCAAAACCCATATCAACATATTGATCAAAATATTTATTTCAATCTATAAAAATATAATTCATAAAAATACTTTAAAATAATAATCCCAAATCAGATAATAATAGAGTTATCTCAAGCATACAAAAGATACAAATAAAAATTTTACTTGATTATTCCTAACAACTCATAGTAACATGAATCCTATTACCTATTAGATTAGTGAATATAGATTTTAGATTCATAAATATCTTTATTTTTTTAATTTTAATCATCTCAAATATATAATCCTCTTCCATGACACCCTTTTATAATCATCATACAAAATCAAAAATGTAATAGGGTTTTTGATATCTCATAAATAACATCGGTTTTTAAAAATTGACTAGATATAATATTCTTAACACTATTTAATTTGTAAAAAACAAAAAATAAATGTTAGTGGGTTTCCAACATTATAGATTTTATAAAAATTAACCCATTTTAAGAAACTATAAATCATCAATCCATTGTCATATATCAGGTTGTCCATTTGATTTCACCAACTAGAGATTTTATTTTCTTTTGAAATCCTCCATAAAAAAATCTATATCCTTCATTATTCATCCATATTTATATTCTTTTTGGTCCATAGTCATCACCATCATATACACTATTTCCTCCTTTGATGTGACCATATCATTCGTTGTTGTCCTCTTCAGCCACATCTATCTAAAATTTAATTACAATTTGTAATAATTTTTTGGCTTCTTCACACAGAAATGGGTTCTTTCATATTACATAGGGGTGTTTTGGGTTATTTTTTGATTTGTTAGTAATTTGATTAATGTTTATTATTAAGCATGTTAATTTAATATTCAATAAGGGTTAATGTTTTTTTAATGGGTGTAATATTTTATTGAAGGTTTATTTTTTGGGTGTCACAAATTAAGTGGTATATTTAATATTGACAAATTAATAATTTTTTGGTGTTGTATTTGATGAATGATAATTTAATTAATCAGTGACATTTAAATAATAAGTTTATTTTTTATTGCAATTATTTTTTTATATTTGTACTAATTAATTTTTTCACGTCATTTAATGTATGTCTAATTTAATTAATGTGTACTTTTATTTATAAATTTATAAATATTTATTGTATTTTCAATGGTGTTTTTAGTTTCTTATATATTAAATTATTATATAATATGTTATAAAATGATTTAACTTTTAGGTATATCATTCAATATGAATAATCATGTAGGAAGATGATTATTTTTTTAATATTTTGAGGGTCTATCTTAATTCAACTAATGATGTCATAAAAGAATTCCTGAATAAAATTATCCATAAGAAAAAAATAAAATATAACATACACTACATTAATATGTAACATTATTTTAAACTAATCTGCACACTTTGGTACCCTAATTATTTTTTGTTCATTTATATAATGATATCAATATAGTAGCTTTTTATATCATATAAGGAATCTCATTTTCAAAATTTTATAATTTTTAGTATATATTATATTATTCATAGAATAATATTCATAAACTATATTGTTATAATTATAAAAATTGTTCTTATTTTTCAATTACCTATTATATAACTGAGAAATTAATAATGAAAAATAAAAAATAATTTCCCCATTTATAAATTTATATTTCATTGTTTGTAAAGTAATTTATAAAAATAAATATTATTAATATTTTTAATATATAGTAACTTATAATCGATGAATTAAATTTTTAATGGGTGGAAAAAAGTAAAAATTGAATTAATTAAATGATAGTCATGGATGAACAAGTGGAATGAGTTGACGATTTTTTTAAAATTTTCCAACCAAAATGGTCAAAATAAGAAAATACTTTTATACCTATATTTAATTTGAATAAATATTGTGATGACCCATACTCTCAGAGTCCTTTCCTTTTCCAAAAATCAGGATCCTAAAGGTGTAGCGTCTCGGCGTGAGGCCGATCGGCGTGACCGATCGGCGCGACCGATCGGCGTGACTGGTCGGTGAGACCGATCGGTGACACCGACCGATCGGTGAGACCGACCGCTCGGTGAGACCGATCGGTGTCACCCATCCATGTCGGGGTTTTTCTAGTGACGCCTTCCTTTTGCGCAAATTGGGTTTAAAACCCTATTTTGACCATTTTAAGATTCTTTTAAATCCCAGTAACACCCATAAATGTCATTGATTAGATACATAATGAATTAACCCGATGTGTGAGTCGGTTTAAACCTCCCGACCCTTTAATGACGTGTGGGGTGTCTCAACCGTGTAATCCATCCACGACCCCGCTCCTTACGTAGTTTCAGGTTCTTTTTCTCCATATCCTAACGGCTTGAGGCATGCCGTATCTCACCCTTTATAACCTATGGGTTCTCCCTTGGTTTCTTTTCTCGATCACCCTGTGCAAGGAGTAGCCTTCGTTCAGACAAGACGCTTTTCATTCATACGAGCCGCATCTCTATCTGTGGAGTTCCGTGATCAGGCTTAGCTTTGATTGATGATCAACAAGTCGGGAATTTCTCCTTCGTCTCTCCCTTTTGTGTATCATGAGGGGTGGGCATGATTTCGATTCTCTATAATTGGATGGACCGAACATTAATAAGGATAATAAATAGATTCTAAATAATGAAGGGGGGAGGGTTATGACAGATGATGTTGCCCCATTTTTATCTTCTTACTCAATTAATGATTTCTGAATAGTGCAGGCTTATGCGTACTGAAAATTCTAGCCGTTTGTGGTCTTTCTATGTGGACTAATGTACTACTGGTGATGTTTTAAATGGATTTTTTTGTAGTTGTGAACCCGTGATGTGAAAAGGAATATGGTTAATCACGTATATCTGGCTAAATAAATTGAAATCACCGGGATCAACATCTTCTATGATAACCCCGGATAAGGCATAGAAATTGAAAACATGGAGTGTGTTAAATCTTATAAATCTGGAAATACCGGCATGGCCATGCTTTGTGTTGGTGGTGGTGGTTTCGTTGTTTTTCCATCACAGGTCGTTTTTTGGGTGATGTGGGTGGGGATGGGATCCCCTATTGTTATACTCTTGGTTGTTGTGAAATTGTGGTGGGATCCTTCTTTGTTGAGGAACCGTTTTGGCTCCTGGTTTTTGGACATGGGGCTATATCTTGGGGTTTTCTTTGGATGTTGCGGCTTTACAAAAGAACCAGGTGTGGATGTTTAAATTGAAGTTTTGCTGGTTCTTTTTCCCTTGGTTTTTTCATATGGTGTTAGTTGCGCAGTAATTTAAAAACATATCTAAACATTATTATTGAACATGTAAACCGGGATGGGACAAATGGGTTTTGGTTTGATGTGAGTTGTGACTTAGATGTGGAACAGATTGTGTTCTTTAGGAATGCTGAAGAAAAAAACCTAAACTTTGGGTTAGTTCTTGTTACCTATACTTATACTTGTAGTTTTGTGTTTCTTATTCACGACCAACTCATGTTGATCACTTAGTGAAGAACGCACCCATTTTATGGGGGATGGTTTTTTTCCCAAAACTTCTATTAGTGGATGGTTGTTAGCTCCTTTCAGCTCACTTTCCTAGAGAGCCCAAGTACCTTCAGGCATGATGTGATGGCCTGAAGTCCATTATTATCCCAAGAACCTTCAGGCGGGGTAGTGTGGTGGTTACTGCCCAGGTGTGTGCAGGAAGGTGGTTTTCCCAAGTTTCTTCGGGATAAGGACCAGGTGTCTTCGGGCATGGCAGTGAATCTTCTAGCCCATGTGTCTTCGGGCGTGGTGGTGGTTGCTCTGGCCTAGGTGATTTTAGGCATGGTTATGTGTGATAGTTGTGGCCCAGGTGTTTGCGGGTGGGGTTTGGAAGTGGGACTGCATGAGGTTGTGGCACAGGTGTGTGCGGGCGGGGTTTTGGAAGTGGGACTGCGTGAGGTTGTGGCCCAGGTGTGTGCGGGTGGGGTTGTGGTAGTGGGACTACAGTGAGAATGGAGTGATTGGTTCGATGCATTGGATGTCTTCATTTACTATTGGGAATGTGGCGCGGGGTACCCAAACATCAATGTGTTATTACTATACATTACTTGAATTGTGTTATTTGGGTAGTGTGCCTTGGATAGGCTTGGGTGGATTGTTTAACTTGTTAGGTGTTTGGTTATTCTTTTTCTCATGGGTCTTTCGTACGTTCCCCCACTTGTGCACGGGAGTCTTATTTTTCCTTAAGGAGTATACATTTATTCTCACCCTACGTATATAAAACTGCTTTTAGGTTTCCAGGAGGACTTCTGGGATCGCGTAGGACCATACTAGCCCGGACCGTTGGGGGGGTTTCAGTTGCTGTTTTTTTTGGTACTTTACCTTTTTAGTCATTTTTTACTTTGGGGTATTTACTTTTGTAACATTCATTGGTAATGGTTCTTGGCTTTACTTTTACCTTTTGCTTTTGGTGTTGTTGGGATTTACCATCTTTTCTCTCAATAATATTAAAAGGGAAAGGGTAATTCCATCC
Source organism: Viscum album (assembly GCA_963277665.1). Lineage (NCBI taxonomy): Eukaryota > Viridiplantae > Streptophyta > Magnoliopsida > Santalales > Viscaceae > Viscum > Viscum album. The sequence continues at coordinate 1,838,734,955 of OY728132.1, read as the reverse complement.
ATTTAGTGTGTGATTCTACACCCTTGGTTCTAGTAGCCACTCCAGAACCTATTGAAGGCGGGTTTTTGGGGACATTATCTCTCCTTCAACTTGAAGAAGGAAGTGTATGGAAATATGCTGAACCTTCCCACCTTTTGGTAAGGCGGGTCATGAAAGAATGGTATCAGAGGATATGGTTGAGAGATAGGATAGAGTCTGGAGTTCGGTACAGTGAGGATTGCATGGGATGGTTGCGAAACAATGTTGGGTGACCTTGGTGCATGAATTATTCCAAGGAAGACTGTCTAGGATGCGGGATTTTAGGGCCCCCCATGATCCTATGCAAGGACTCTGGACCTACTGAACGACCAAGTAAGGTCACACTGATTTCAGGGTAGAGAGACCCTAGGAAAGTTACATGCATCATAATGACTTGTGTTCTCATGTTTCTGGGGTGTTTTGGGAATTTGAAATAAATAAGAAGTTTATGAAAATTTTAAGAACAATATTCTGCACTACTTGGGCTTTGGCATTCCTGGTTTACCATGCAGCTATGGATCCTGGGAGATGACCATGTGTGGTGCGGATGATCGAGGCCCTGGAGACTACCAAGGATGATCAGCGGAGAGCTGATCGAGAGGAGGAGGATGACCAGTGGAAGAAGACACTTCGGGACTTCCAGAGACAGACCCTCGAAAATTATGAGGGCAGCACCTCTGACATGAAGACGGAGGGTTGTTTAGAGGATCTAGTGATATCATTCGTCTTGATCCGGGCTCTGACAAAGTACTGGTTTCCTCTGTCCGTCATCCAGATGCGGGGAGAAGTGCGTCAGTGGTGGATGTTTTACCTAGGGTAAAGGAGAGAGGTTGAGGTGGTATGGGATGGTATCAAGAAGGCGTTCTGGGTGTAATTCCTCTCTTCTACGATGAAGTCGGAGAAGAGGCAGGAGTTACTCTCCCTCTAGCAGGAGAGAATGTTAGTAAGGGAGCTAGGAATCAAGTTCAAGGACCTCCTATGTTTTTCTCCAGAACTCTTTCCCGACGAGGAGTCTCAGGAGAGACGTTTAGAGGAGGCGCTCCAACCCTCCCTCAAGTATGTTGTTACCCCCTTTACCCTACCGACGTACTTGGAGGTCCAGAAGAAGGCTGAAGTGGTGGAAAAGAAGCAAGAGCTGGGAGGTGTGTCACGAGAGGGGAGCCAGCTGGGACCATCGAAGGGGAAGGCCGTCAGAACCAAGCCTCCAGTGTTAGGACCATCCATGTTCCGACCAGCAGGGAGCATGCCGCAGTAGTTTCAGTTCTGGTCCCCCGGTCCTCACACTTTTACTTCGGGCCCAGGACCGAGGTTATTCGTCTGTGGGAGCCATGGACATCTCCGGAATCAGTGCCCCGACAGAGTTCAGTATGGTAGTGGCAGATAGGACCAACACTCGCCTCAGCAGCAGCTTCCAGCCATGCCCTTTCAGTAGAAGCAGCAAGGGCAGCGAGCTCTCGCTCCTCCGAGGGACGACATTGCATGGGGAGGCCAACCTCAGGGCGCTCCTCAGGGACCTTGACCAGGGCATGGTCGGGGAGGTGGCCGACATCTGAGAGGCAGAGGAGCTAGGCATGGGCAGTTTCATGCCAGAGAGGAAGCAATTCCAGCGGGACAATAGATCGTTCGAGGAACGATCTCTTTGTTTAGCACCCTTTATTTTTACTTGTTCGATACCGGAGCATTTCACTCCTTCGTTGAACCCATTATCACATGTGATTTGGGCCTAGATGCCGAGAGACATCCAATGACCCTGGTGCTGAGTACAACAGTTAGAGTTCAGACTGACTTGTTATATGTTTTTTGAGGATGCAGGCTGATGATAAGGCCACATAAGTCGGTCAGGGATCTACTAATACTACAGATACAGCCATATGATGTCATCCTAGGCATCGACTGGCTGTTCTCTGTGTGTGTCGTCATCGACTACTTCCGAGGAAGGGTTGTGTTATCAGGCATGGGTGGCTGGTGTGCTACTTCCACTGGTAAGCAGAGCAGTCAGAAGGGAAACAGATGAGAGGAACCCCTCCTATCCTTGTTAGCCAAGCTGTAAGTGGAGTCAGTGGATGTTGAGATGGTAGAGGTACCATGGATCTTTAGTGATTTTATTGACGTCTTCCCTAAGGAGGTGACGACTCTACCCCCTCGACGTGATATCGAGTTTGAGATAGATTTGCAGACTGGTGCTCGTCTGATTTTGATGGCTCCCTACCAAATGGAACCATCGTAGCTACGGGAGTAGCGGATTCAGATTGACGATCCGATGAAGAGAGGTTATTTTCGGCCTAGTGTGTCACCGTGGGGTGCCATAGTCTTGTTTTCCATGAAGGCAGATCGTGGTATCAGTTTTTGTATTGACTGAAGTAGGCTGAATCAGGAAACGATCAAGAATCAATACCCTCTTCCAAGGATAGATGAACTTTTCGGCCAACTGAAAGGGGCAGGGTGGTTCTTGAAGATCGACCTGCGGTCTGGGTATCACCAGTTGAGGGTGAAGGAGAGTGAAATATTGAAGACGGACTTCAGGTGAAGATATGGACACTTCCAGTTTGTAGTCATGCCTTTCGGTGTTAAGAACGCCCCTAATGTGTTCATGGGGCTTAGAAAATCCATTTTCCAAGAGTACCTTGATCGATTCGTAGTCGTGTTCATCGACGATATTCTGATCTATTCACGGTCATTGGAGGATGACACGGAGCATATGAGGATGGTTTTGGAGGTCTTCTGACAGCACCAGCTTTATGGGATATTGTCAAAATGCAAGTTCTGGACGTGGGAACTGCACTTCCTTGGGGACATAGTGTCCAAGCAAGGGGTAGAAGTTGACCCATCAAAGGTTGAGGCAGTTGTTTCTTGGGAAGCACCAAATAACGTGCCAGAGGTTTGTAGTTTCCTCGGGTAGGCAGGTTACTATCAGAGGTTTGTAATCAACTTCTATCATGTTGTGGAACCATTGATAGCCTTGACCATGAAGGACCAGGTCTTCATGTGAAGTGAGAAGTGTGAGGCATCCTTCATCTATCTGAAAGAGAAGTTGGTTAGTGCCACAGTACTGAGACTACCAGAGGAAGGGGCAACATATGAAGTGTTTTGTGATGCTTCAGGGAAATTCCTCGGGTGCATGTTGATGTAGCGACAAGAGGTGATCAATTATGGCTCTATGAATATACTCCCTTATGAGCATAATTACGCCACCCATGACCTGGAGTTTGGAGCAGTCATTTCTGCACTAAAGTTGTGGTGGAATTAACTCATTGGTGAACAATTTTTGGTCTTCAAGGATCACGAAAGATTGAGGTATATCTTCTCCTAGCTAGACCTAAACATACAACAGCAAAGGTGGATGGAGTTCCTCCATGATTATGACTTCGAGACTTCCAATACTTCCGGAAAAAGAAAATGTAGTGGTCGAAGCGTTGAGTAGGAGGTCGTAGAAGGATGCATTCCGAGTGTCGGCAGACGCTTGAAAGGCGATGGAAGAGTTGGAAGCCTTGCACCGGGATTCGAGGATGGATAGTGGTAGAGGTTTCCTATATCAAATGACAGTACAGTCTTCCCGGATGCGGCAAGTGGAGGAGTCTCAGTGGAGAGACCCATAGTGCGAAGTGATGCGTGACCGAGTTGACCAAGGCAATGCTCCGGAAGGGTGGAAAGAAGATGGTCAAAATCGAATGCTCTTCCGAGGGAAGTTGTTTGTTCCAGGGGAAATGTGTGGCCAGGTTCTCAGGGAGTTCCACAAATCACCCCTAGTGGTACACCCAAAAGTTTCCAAGATGTACCAGGTTTTGAAGAGACAACTTTGGTGGCCCGGATTAAAGTGATCAGTGGCAGAGTTTGTGGACAAGTGCCAAGTGTGTCATCAGGTAAAGGCTGAACACCATGTTCCAGGTGGGTTGTTACAACCTTTAGATGTTCCGGAGTGGAAGTTGGACGACATCTTGATGGATTTCGTCACTGGACCACCCAAGATTCAAGGGTGTTGTGACACCATCTAGGTAATAGTGGACCGCTTGATGAAGTTGCCTCACTTCATTGCGATTAAGGAGTCGAGTGTACTAGCATCTCTTGCACGGAAGTATGTGGACGAGGTAGTGTCGTTGCATGGAGTCCCGAGTTCCATAACCTCAGACATGGATTCATGTTTTACCTCACGAGTCTGTAGGGGTTTGCAGCATGCTTTGGGAACCCAGCTATGCCTTAGCACTGCTTTCCACCCCCAGATAGATGGGCAGACAGAGCGCACCATCCAAACGTTGGAGGATATGTTGTGGGAATGCATTCTAGACTTTGGGGGATCATGGGTGTGACAGTTGCCTCTGGTAGAGTTCGCCTACAATAATATCCTTAACTCTACCATTGGCATGGCTCCATTCGAATCTATATATAGAAGGTCGTTTCGCTCACCTGTGTGTTGGACCGAAGTAGGAGAGGCAGGCATCCTTGGCCCGGAGGTGGTGCAGAGCACGACATAGAAGGTTCACCTCATACAGGAAAGGATGAAGGCTGCTCAGGACCGGCAGAATTCATATGCCAATGAGAGGAGGAGACCCTTGGAGTTCGAGGTCGGGGACCACATGTTCTTGATGTTCTTCCCTCGACATGGACATCGAAGATTCGGCAGGGGGTGTATGCTTTCACCCAGGTTCATCAGACCCTTCGAAGTGTTGTGAAGGGTCGGCGAAGTGGTTTATCATCTAGCGTTTCCACCACCGCTATTGTGGAAACATGACATCTTTATGTGTCCCATCTTCATCGATATCTACATGACGACTACCACATCATCGATTGGGGGAGTTAGATATCGAAGATGATGCGACCTTCGTAGAACGGCTAATCACGATCAAGGATCTTAAAGAGAAAGTTCTTCGTGGATGAACCATACCCTTGGTTCGTGTGTTGTGGAGGCAAGGTGGGCATGAGAAGAGTACGTGGGAGAGGGAAGCACAGATGCGTGCCCAGTACCCAGAGTTGTTTTGAGGTTTGTACTATTCGGTTTATACCTGTTGTGGTATAATTTTTTATCTTGTTGTCTACGAAATACTATTTTTTTTCCTCTGAATGTGTGTGAAAAGTCCTGGCTACAGGGAGGGGAGGACCTGACCCCTAATCAAGACACATTAAGGTGGATGCGATAAAACTCGTGCGTGCGAGTCAGTGCTGCCCAAAGTGGATAGTATCTTGACATAGGGAAGGAGGCTCCCCAACCCACATGGCTGGGCAGTTTGACATGGTACATTTCTCGGTTCTTGACATGGAGGTGTTTTTAGTTAACAATAAGGATCACTCTTGAGAGGTATATTTCAAGGTGGTTGTTCGGACCCGCTCTTTCCTTCTAGGTTGTTTAAATTATCGAGGGTGAGAATAGTTTGAGATGTATCTATTATGATGACCCAGACTCTCAGGGTCCTTTCCTTTGCCAAAAATACGGATCCGAAAGGGGTAGAATTTCGGCGTGAGGCCGAACGGCGCGACCAATCGGAGAGAAAGAGTGGTGCGACCGATCAGTGAGACCCACCGGTGCGACCAATCGGTGAGACCGATTGGCCAGATTGGTCGGTGAGACCGATCGGTGCGACCGGTTGGTGAGACCGATCGGCGCGACCGGTCGGTGAGACTGATTGGTGAGACAGATCGGCGAGACTGAGTGGCGTGACTAATCGGTCAGACCTATTGGTGAGGCCAACCGGCTGATCGGTGAGACCGATCTGTGAGACCGACCGATTGGTGAGACCGATTGGTGTCACCCAGCCTTGTTGGGGATTTTCCAGTGACGCCTTCCTTTTGCACAAATTGGGTTTTAAACCCTATTTTGACCCCAATATGCTTGTTGTAAAGCCCAGTAACGCCCATAAATGTCATTTATTAAATACTCAATGAATTAACATGGTGTGTGTGTCGGTTTAGACCACCCGACCCTTTAATGACATGTGGGGTGTCTCAACCGTGTAATCAACCCACGATCTAGCGCCTTATGCAGTTTTGGGTTCTTTTTCCCCATATCTTAACGGCATGGGGTGTGTTGTATCTCCCCCTTTATAACCTAAGGGTTCTCCCTAGGTTTCTTTTCTAGATCACCGTGTGCTAGAAGTACCCTTTGTTCAGATGATTCGCTTTTCATTCAGATGAGCCGCATCGCTATCTGTGGACTTCCACGCCCAGGCTTAGATTCGATCGTTGATCAACAAGTAAGGAATTTCTCCTTCATCACTCCCTTTTTTTATCATCCGGGGTGGGCATGCTTTAGATTCTGTAGAATTGGATGGACCAAACATTAATGAAGATAATAAACGTATTCTAAAGATTGAATGGGGAGGGATGTGACAGATGATGTTGCCCCGTTTTTATCTTCTTACTTGATTAATGATTGCTGAATTGTGAGGGATTACACCTACTGAAGATCAAGGATGTTGGTGGTCTTTATCTGTGCACCAATGAACCCGTAGTGATGTTTTAAATGGATTGTTTTATAGTTGTGAACCCATGTTGTGAAAATGAGTTTGGTTAATCATGTATATCCGACTAAATAAATTGAAAGCCCTAGTATCAACCTCTTCTATGATAACCCCGGTTAAGGCACGAAAATTGAAAACATGGAGTGTGTTAAATCTTATAAATCATGAAATACCTTCATGGGACTGATTTGTGTTGGTGGTGGCGGTTTGGTTGTTTTTCCTTCATGGGTTGTTTGTTTGGTGATGTAGGTGGGGATGTGATCCTCTTTTGTTATACTCTCGGTGGTTATGAAATTAGGGTGGGATCCTCTATTGTTGAGGATCCTTTTTGGCTCCTAGTTTTTGGACATGGGGATGCATCTTGGGGTCTTATTTGGTTGTTGTGGCTTTACAAAATAACCGAGTGTGGATGCTTAAATTGACGTTTGGCTGGATCTTTTTCCCTTGGTTTGTGCTCATGGTGTTAGTTGCCCATTAGTGCATATATATATTTAAAAATTATTATTGAACATGTAAAATAGGATGGGACAAATGGGTTTTGGTTTGATGTGAGTTGTGACTTGGACATGGTACTGATTGTGTTCATTAGGAAGGCTGAAAAAGAAATCCTAAACATTGGGTGGGCGCTTGTTACTTATACTTATACTTGTAGTTTTTTGTTTGTTATTTGCGCCCCACCCAAGTTGAGAACTTAGTACTGAACACCCCAATTTCATGGGGGATGGTGTTTCTCCCAACACTTCCATTAGTGGCTATTTATTAGGTCCTTTCTGCTCCATTTCCAGGATAGCCAAAGTACCTTCGGGAAGGCTATGATAGCCTGATGTCCATTATTATCCCATGAACCTTCAGGCGGTGTAGTGTGGTGGTTATGGCCCAGGTGTGTGAGGGTTGGTGGTTTTCCCAAGTGTCTTCAGGATGAGGCCCAGATGTATTTTGGCATGCCTTTGGATCTTCTAGACCATGTGTCTTTGTGCGTGGTGGTGGTTTCTCTAGCCTAGGTGTTTACAGGCGTGGTTACATGTGATAGTTGTGGTCCCGGTGTTTGTGGGTAGAGTTGGGCAGTGGGACTACGTTAGGATGTGGCATAGGTGTGTGTGGGCCGGGTTTTGGCAGTGGGACTGTGTGAGGTTGTGGCCCAGGTGTGTGCATGCGGGGTTGTGGCAGTGGGACTACAGTGAGAATTGCGGGATTGGTTCGATTCGTAGGATGTCTTCAATACCCAGTTCGAAAGTGGCGCGGGGAACCCAAACATCGATGTTCTATTACTATACATTACATGACTTGCGTTATATATGGGGGGTTCCTTGGAGGGGCTTGGGTGGATAGTTTACCTTGTTAGGTGTTTGGTTAATCTTTTTCTCATGGTACTTTAGTACATTCCCACAATTGTGCACGAGAGTCTTTGGTTTTCCCTACTGAGTATACTTTTATTCTCACCCTACGTATATAAAAATACTTTCAGGTTTCCATGAGGACTTCGGGGATCACGAGGGAAAGTACTAGCCCGGACCTTTGGGGCAGTTTTTGTTTCTGTTTTTTTTTGGTACTTTACCTTTGTAGTAACTTTGTACTTTGGGGTATTTACTTTTGTAACTTGAATTGGGAATGGTTCTTGGATTTACTTTTACTTTCCGCTTTTGGTGTTGTTGGGATTTACCATCTTTTCTCCCGATCCTATTAAAAGAAAAAGGGTAATGCCTTCCATTTAGTGTGTGATTCTACACCCTTGGTGCTAGTCGCCACTCCGGGACCTATTGAAGGTGGGTTTCGGGGGTCATTATCTCTCCTTAAACTTGATGAAGGAAGGGCCTGGTAATCTACTGACCCATCCCTCCTTTTGGGGAATGTGGGTCGTGAAAAATATAAAAATTTTTTAATGTATTGAAATCAGTGATCATTTACTTTTTTATTTTCTTAATATGAGATATTATATTTTTATAGGTCATGTTGAATTTGGAAATAATTAATAATCTGTAAATGCTGAATATTTCAAAGATGATATTTCCTTTATAATAAAATAAATAATTATTAATATTGAATTATATAACATTTAGATATCACCATTGAACAATCTCTAACATGGGGAAGGAGAAAATTTATTGTATCTATGTTTTATGATATTTTCTTATATTATGAATGTTTTTATTATTGATTATCAAGATGGAATGAATTGAATATAATGATAATAGTTTTAAAGAGTTCCTATAATTGTGGAAATATATATTCACTAATGTTAATGTTCTTTTAGATTTAGAACTATTTAAATTAATCAAAATTTATGATGAGTTTGGGATAGAAGAACAAAATGCCTGATGGGTTATTGATACTAGATGTTACATGCATACCTGAATGAAGTTGTTCCATATTTGAGGAATTATGAATATCTTCATGGGTTTTGATGATATGGTGAATTATAGAATATGTTAAAATAATAATCTAAAACATATTTATAGATCACCAAGACTCTTACTAATTTAATAATTTAACATCAAATAAATTTCTGTCTAAAATTTTCATTTCATAACACATGTGATGTAAAAAGAATTTAATGGATGGTAATTATGAGAAAATATGATAGAGAATTACTCCATCATACTTTTAATCTATCATCAAAGAAAAATGGTTAACATTAGTTTAACATTGGAAATGAAGATACAAATTTATTACATGGACTATGAAGAGATTGAATGAATTTATATGGTACCCTCAATATAAATCATTGTTAATGACCAGTTTTATTGGAAATTTATTATATATTTCCCGCATATTGTATGATGTAAAAATACATCATATTAGTATTAATCATTTTAGGCACACAATTTCCTGAACATGACACTTATTATTTCTTATCACTAATAATAAATGATTTTAAACATTGAATTCAGGAATGTATCATATATTTTGGTTCCTATAAATACATTTTTTAACTTTATGTAATCATTATTTTTACAATATATGACTTCGCAACATATATAAATTGTTTTGGATGTTGTGTTATGGTGAAAATAGATTATCCTATTTAAAAATTAGTGGACTCATATTATCAATAATGACATGGGATTAAAAAATTATACATGGGATGTAAATTTCAATTTTTTATCACTCTTTTTAATGATTAATGATTAAATTTGATGAAAAATAAGATTTTAATTGTTATATATAACCATTTCCAACTGATAAATATGTTTAGATGGTTAAAAACAATTAAGTCACATTCATAATGACAAAAATATATTTTAGTAATGAGAATATATAGAAGAAACAATCATAATGTTTTGAGCATCCAAATAGCATATTGGATGGGGTCCAACATAATATTTATGCCAATAATTTTTATAATAATATTAAAGACTATTTTATTATAAAATATAATGTTAGTAATGTCTATATTCAGGATGTGTAGGTGAAGGGTTATACATATTGTCAATTGGAATGCATTTAGAGTTAGATCATACTACAAATAGATGAAAAACATTCTAGGATCTGGACATTCATATATTATCAAAGAGGGGGAGAATATGTTATTATATTTTATTCACAAATCAAATTACCATAAGGGTTTTAATTAAATGAATAATATTTTTATTTTACATTAATATTTTTTTATAGGTATGAAATTTTAAAAAACATTATCATGGACTTAATGATCCTACAAATTGCTTTAAATTAAATATATCCAAATGATGTATTAATTAGTAAATTAATTGTCTGATATATTTTAACTTCCATTTGCAATAAATTAGTTGATTTTTATTTGAATAATTTTTTTTAAAAATGACTAATTTAGTATATCTTTTTAAAAATAAAATCATTTTTAGATATAATATTTTTATATACAGTTTAATATAATTGAAAATTTTTGATGATAAATAAATATTATTAGAAAATATATCTAATTTTTATTTAATCAATAGTAATGTTATATGAAAATATTTAAGGTATATATTCATAATATATATTTATTTTAAGCCTCTAATATTGATAATTGTATTTCTAAGGTGTTTACAATAATTTGAATCAACTACTTTTCTCTTATAGGGAACATCATGTTTCTAATATCTAACCATGAACAACTCAGTTTTTGGGGAAAGGGGATTTGTGGAATGAATGTAAAATCATAAAGTAGTGGAAAAATAATGCAATAGTATTTATATTTCAATACTATTTTTTATTATTATTAACCATAAATAAAATTGAATATTAATCTTTTAAATTTTTTTAACAAATGAATTAGGATACAGAGATAATGAAAGATCACAATAAAACCATATTACATGTTTACAAGAAAGAATTTATGGTAAATTTATTTTTTTAGACACATTTATATGGTTTTTTGGAATCCCACATTTAAATTTGATAAAATCTGATTGATATTAAATTAATGGTGATACATTTTATACCAACAATTAAAATAATATATGTGTATATGAATATAGAATTTTATTGGTATTTTTTAATGCAATGATGTTTTTGAGTTCTGAAGAAAAAAATCAATCGCTATATCAAGAATATATTTCAATGTCATTGATAATATAAGGTAGATTGAATACATTACATTTCATTTTCCTATATGTTACTAATTTTAGGTTATCATTAATACTAGTGTCAAAGATGATTAATTTGGCATTTAACTATGAAATAGGAATATAATGGAACACACAAATGAATCATTTATCATGGAATCACATGAAAAATATTTATATGATATTTATCCATTAAATGTTAAATGTTATATCCTTTTGAGAATAAAAATATTATTGTAGTGTATAAAAATTGGAAATATATTATGTTTTATTTAAAATATCTACACCAATTAATTGATTATTAGTGATTATAAATGACCATATCTAAGACATGGGTTCTTACCTAGAGATTTATGACGTGGAAATAACATTATAAAACAATAATATTAAAATCTACAAATATTAAATTGGAAATATATATATTTACCTTTTAAAACATTTTATATTTTAAAAAAATTAGATATATTAGTTTTAATTATATTTTACATTAATAGGTATTTTAAAAAATATATTGAATTTTAAATCGTTTTCTTAGTTTAATTGTTTCATTTATCAATTATTCAATATTATGCATAATTGTTAGATTTGTAAAATTTTTTATATAATCATAATATTATTATCCTTATATTATTTAATGATTCATAAATATTGATCACTTTTTTTATCAATGGTAACTTCTAAAATGTATTATATAGTGATGGTATTTAAATTTTGTTCTGATGATATCATTTTTCAAATTTTATTGAAATTTATATAAAATTATGACATTCAATCAATATTTAATACGTTTAACTGCATTTTACTAATGAATTTTATGTTAGATAAATTTTTTATTTTTTTAAAAAATCTAAATAAATAAGATAAAGTGTGGTTTATTTTTATTCGAAATATTATTTTTTTATTATTTAATAGAATAATAAATATTTATAAAAATTAGTTTTCATTATTTAGTTTTTTGTAGGATATATATTTTTGTTTCTGTTGACTTTTATAACTAATAGATGGACATGAATATTTATTATACCAACATTTATTCAACTGATATGTAGGATAATGTTTCAAAAAGTATTTGAGCCACCTCGAAAATCATGTTTTGAAAATACATGGACTTCTACTAGGGAAATTCTTCTTTCCTCTACACCTTATCCTTCTAGAATTTGATGGGATTATAATGTGCATAGTGATTAAACAAAGTATCACATGTATATCAAAATTATTATTTTCCCTCATATAGAATAAATGATATATGCTGAGGATGATGAAAATTATAATCTTATGCTACCAATAAAAAATTAATATACATATATTAATTCAATAAATGCTTTGGATAATGTTATAATATTCATTATTGATTTTAGAAGTGTCGAATAAGTGACACAATATATGTAATGTGAGACAAAAATTTTAGGCTCATTATTATTAATATTAGTTATCAGGAAATCTTGTTTGTGGTACTTTTTCATTTATTTAAAAGAATTGACATATTATTTACTAGAAACTATACATGTTTGGATTAATTATTCATCATTAATTACAAGGATATGTAGGGATTTTTTACGGACCCCCAGTTAACATTTCATTTCTGAAGGCACAAATAATTTTTTATTTAGGTGAAAAATATCATTTTCTAGATGAATATATATAAATTTCATTTGTTTAAACAATGTGATTGTAATAATTTTAGGTTATTTCAATGTCAACAGGTAAATGATAATTTTTATAAAAATAACACTAAAAATGATTTATTTACTGTTAATTATCAATTATTGGGGAAATAACATTAGGAGAATTATTTAAAAAATGGATACCCTCATAAAACATAATTTGTATATTATATGTTATTAGAATATAATGTTGATGAATTGAAAATTTCATAAAATGGCAGACAACTCTTCAGGCTCCATAATGGATTACCCTCCTTCTCCCTAATATAAATGAATATTGGTAGACAAACTGGAAGAGAAATAAATAGAAAATATCTTGGAGATGAGTCGAGGAATGTTACTGTGTATATTATAATGATTTATTCAATGGATTATGTTATTTATTTATTTCATCTCATTATATATTTTTATTGTCTCATAAAATATACAAATATTCTATATAGGGATATTTTTAGGAGAATATGAAATAGAATATCTATATATATGATGGTATGGTATATATTTTAGCTAAAATATCTAAAAGGCCAGAACACTCAGGTCATGTATGGTTTTATGACATAGATGTTCCAATTACAAAAAAAAATTGGATGTTTTGGAGCTTCATAAAAAATGGATGCATATAAAGAAAAAATAAATAAATTTGAACATAATGTTTAAAATATTGGCATGATGAATAATGAAAGGATTAGTGAATATGTATATTTTCTATATGTGGACATGAAGTTAAATATTTAGGTAATATATCCCACTCATCCACAATTATCTACATATCAAAATCACCACCTTTGTTGTATATACAACTCTCACACCTACACCACTATTTTATAACATCTACAATGATTAAAATATAGAGGATATGTAATATCATATAGTTACAGATTGTTTTAGGTATTATATTGTAGAAAATATACATCAAAAGATGATAGAGAATCTATAAATTAGAGTCACGGTAAAGGTTATTTTAGATAAATAATATATACTACCTCAACCATCTAATGAGTTCACTAATATTGTAAAATGTATCGACTTGTTTTTTTTAAAATTGAACATCATGAATTGTCTAAATACATTCCATTGATGAATATATAAATTAAATCCCTTATTTCATGTTAGTGTTAAATTTGTTTGAACACATTAATATGAATATTTATATAAATTTTCATTGAAGTTAATTAAATGTAAATATAAATTAATATAATGAAACACACATAAGCCATTTTTACATTAGATACAACGATTTTAAAATTAATCGATTATCAATGATTTATTATTTTTCTTTGTTAATATGTTGGATGAGTGGTCCACCTGCCTTATATATTGAATCAATATAGTGGTAAAATTCTTAATAACCCCAATTTGAGTTGAGGTTTTAGTTGTATTGTATGGTAATTGGTAACTGTATGGTGTATGGATGAAGGCACATCTATCAATATGTGTCACTATCATCTACCATGTATGAGTGGGGCAAGAATGATGAAATTATGTGACCTCAGGTGGGATCTATTTTTGTGGTGGAAATAATGAATACCATGGGGCTGACCTCGAGTGGAGATTAAGGGATGACTTAGAGGGGATGTATTCCATTAGGCCCTACATAGACTAGGATGGTGTCCTCCAATTCTAGTACAAAGAACATCTAAGAATAGATCATTGTTGGATCGAAGTGGTGGATCATGATTCGGTGTCACGATAGGACATTAGTACTTTTGTGGGTCTACATACATTTTTCCTCTGAGAAATTACACTTGGTACATTCTAACCATAGGACAAGGATTTGTGTAATGGATTCCTATCTACCTGGATAAATATAGATCCTTCCTTGGTAGAAATAAAAAATCTAAATCCCCATTGTCGTTGTTTGAAAATAGTTTCATATTTTCTATTGGATTTTTATCAAAATATAATAGAATCAATCAATTGTTGGTGTAATATAATTGTGATGATTTTAATGTGATATATCATAGAGATTATCACTAGGGATTTTTTAATCTTTAACATGACGCGTGTCATTTCCATGAATGTTCATTATCAAATTTGATAAATTTATTTCAATTTAATGAATGAAATTATATATTTAAATATTTTATTATGAATGTTTAATAACTTTTTGTTATGCATGATACCATATCGGTATATTTATTTTCTGAAACATTATTTATATCACCATTTTGAAGGAAGTGAATGATACAATAAGAACAATATATATTATCCAAAAACCATAGAATGATGTAATTTATTATAGGATGATTCAATATCATAATGAGTATGGGACATAAAGTTTTTAAATTTATATTTCTAGTAACTTAATAACCACTAAAATTCTATTTTTTGTAAAATAGTTTTCATTGTATGCTGGACATTTTTATTTTAGAATAAATGAAAACATACAAGTTATATTCTCTACATAGTGACATGGGAGAAACATTTACTGAAGTATTGGGAATGTATGTTTGATTATTTGAATACCTATATATTATGAAAACATTCATTTTATTCTACATATATGATTTTGAAATAGGGAATGCAATTAATTTTGGGAGACAATATTAATGTAGAAATAAAAAATTAATATTTGTGTAAAAATGTTACATTAAATTTATAATTAAAACATTTTGCATAGAAGTCTATATGATTTTATTAGGAATTGAAAAAATTTATCTGAAATTTAAATTTCTTTCTCAATTATTAATGTAATGAAAATATTATGTTAAGATATTTATATTTTAATTAATTTCATTTGGGAAAATTCAAAATTTCCAAAAGGATGTTCTTTATTATTAGTTTTTCGAAATATATATTATAATGATTTCGAACGTAAACATTAAATTATTTTCATTTTTAACATTATGTTTTATATTACCCTATCAATAATATTAAAAAAATATTAATCAATTATGAAGTGCTTTGGAATAATATTTCATTGGATTTATTAGGTTTTAGTAAAATTTAATATATAAATGTATGTTTGAGTTTCAAACTATAATTTTAATATAATTTGAAAAAAGTGAGATGTTTATGATGAAACTATATTTTTTCCATGTTGTACATGATATGTTTGGGTTACATATAATTTAATGTTATTGGATTATATTTTATGATAAATTTTTATGAAAAAATGTTTTGATTTATGTTATGAAATAATAGATGTGAGAAGTTGAGATAACTTGTAATTCAGATTGGTAATCAAAAACATATATAAATCATAGTTTTTCATAACAGTTATATTTAATAATTGTATTGGAAAAATGTAACATGTTTTTTTACAATATAATTTTTTTTAAAAAATTTATATTTTTAACTTATTTAATATTTTCATCAAATAATTATTTGACATAAGATCTTAAATTCTTTGTTCAAATTATTTAAGAATAAATAATTTCAAATACATATATAAAACATTAATTATATTGAAATTAATATTTAACTAACATTATAAAAAAAGGAGTAAAGATCTTTTATACATAATTTAACACTTCATTTCATAACAAAATGGAATGTAAATATAATAATACGTGATTTGAAAATCCCAATAGTAGTAAAAATACGGTATATCAATTAAAAATCATAACTATTAATTTGATGATAATAAGTGTTTGAGAATATAATCAAGGAACATGGTTAAAACACAAGATAACAATGGAAACTAAAAAATATATCATAAATCAAGAATGAGGACATAATTGTTTTTAAAATTTCAGTGTTGAAAAGTATGAATGTGCAAAAATGAATCCATAAATTTATTCTATGAAAAAATTAGAGTTTTATTTGACTATTTAATATATATATATATATATATATATATTATTCATATATAACAACGATCAGTCATAATAGTTTCATCTCTTAGAAGAAAATTATCCATATAGGAATATGTTTTCCCCCTATCCTTAACTTTTTTTCACAAGATATATTATCCATTACCTACTGTAATAGTAGGATATAAAACTATGACATGTCACTTAATGGGAAATTTCCCATTGAGTTCTATGTTTACTATCAAATCCCGATCATATCCAGAGATTGTAATGTCATTCTACAATGTACAAATAATATGGGCTAGGACTGGTGGTTAATTCATGAACTCATATGTGGCTTTTGATATCGTAGTTTCTTTTTACTAGAAATAGGGAAATGGAGTGGTATCTTGATGATGTTATACACCATGTATCAGAGTGTGTGGTAAAAAAAACATAATGAAAATTTAATAAATCATAATTTAACATCAAAATAATCATGAATTAAACAATATCTCATCCAATAATAGTACTGATACTAAACATACTTGCATAAAACAATGATTTCATACTTGGATGATAACACATAATGGATAAAAATATAAAAAATATATTTTAAGTGGTCTATTTCCACACTAAGGTTTACAACATCCCAATATTGAGCCTCTAAATAACAATCCATATTGAAAATCAATTTCATGTGGCCTATAACAACATATTCCTCTAATAAGGGAGAAATTCTTATATACCCAAGCCTAGTGGCCACCCGACCAGAGTATGTATATATAACTAATTAGGGAATAATAACAATGGTTTTCTATATATTATAAAATAAATGACATGTATATGAAAAAGTATTATAATTAATAGTGTCTTAGGAAAAATAAGTATAAAGAGTTACAAAAAGTAACTTCTTTTTTTGGTGTCAGAATACTTGTAATCACAATGTTTAAACTATTCAAACACATGTATCCTATACCATAAAATTTCTAATCCATAGGTATAAGACCTCAATCTACCATATATACTTTATCTAGTGTAAATGTGTCTATATGTACATCATAATGACCATCCCTCTAAATACAACACACATAGGTATTCCTAGTATACATAATATGTGTCATGTAACTCCATTATAATAATTTATTGGTAGTTTCATAAGGCCATTGGTATTATAGACCTTTGTCACTATCCTTGGAATCATAATTTTAGTATATCCTATCAACCATAGAAGTATATACCTGGAATGCACAATGATAACAATAAATCCTACCATTTTAGTTATTTTTAACTAATGTTGTAGGACACAAGTTCCAATTAAATCCCCATGGGGTGTTTTCATAGAAATATATCACCCTCCACTAAATTTATGTTTCCCACATAGAAAACCAAAAAAATTAATATCCATGGAAGTATTAAAAATAATTTTAAAAATTCATCCATTTAATGAATTGTTAAATATATATTAATTATATAATATACTACAAGGGCTAGTCCTAATTTAAAACCATGAATTTAACTATGTATATTTTCTAGGAACCAAGGTCAATGAATTGACGGATGTACCATAGTGTGGTCCTCAATACCATTCAATAGTATTCAATTCAATAATCGATGATATGGAGGATGTTAAGTACCTCAATAGTGTTCGAGTAAACACATCATAAACCAATGGTCTCAAGAGGGTGTGGTTATTTGAAACTATCAAAATAGACATATCATGTCCCATATCAATGGATAAGTACCGTAAATTTTATTACTCTAACCATACATAATCCAATTCTACCTACTACATAACCACCATATATAAACATATATAAAACGGGGGATTTCCTCCCTCTAGTTTGTGGAAGTGATAATATCATCACTATAAAATATATTTGTTTCCTTTGAGGACCACTCAAACATATAATTATCTGTCAAATAATAATTCCTTTTTGAGGGGTCAAAGTATCAATCTTAAATATTCTATATAATTTAAATTACATTTTTTTAAAAGGGGAAACACTAATAGGTTCTGGTGAAATAGTCAACTCAAATAATGATCATTTCATTTTCAATCAATGGTCATGGAAAAGATATTAATTAACAAGTTTTTTAATGCCACTATACACATCATTCGTCCCAAGGGATATCATTTTTATAATATATTTGTATTTCAGTTTTCTTGTTTCATTTAAATCAATATCTTGTATTAATAAATAGAGGTAGTTTTCTTAGTGGTGAGCCCCACATAGAAATTGAATCATACACCAAATATAAACTATAGAAGTTAGATTATAGAAGACCACCTATCTATTTTTTATCCCTTTTTATTTATTTCTATAGTAATGTACTGACATCCCCAATTATGAAATCTCATTCTATGTCAAATATAAGCTCACATTGATTTCTGATCCATTAAATCATTCGAAATCATCCAATTAAAATATTTATATTAAATTTTTAATTGATAAACAATCTATAATTTATTTGATATTTAATTAAATAAATAATAAAAACTGGTTATTACCCCATGACGACATTTCCAAACCTATGTTTAAGAAATCTGTTGACGACTACACCTAAATTACCCAAAATACCATCTTAATTCAACGACCAATCCTATGAAACCAGTAAAATAATTAATTTCATTGTATTTTAAAATAAAACCAAATAAAATTCATAATGTTGAAATACAATGTCAAATAATCGAGAAATGAGGTGCAATGAAGAATAAATTCCCTCTCAATATTATCTTATTCCACAATGATATGGTGGAAGATATATAAAAACCCCTACTTTAATAAGTAAAAGTATTATAAATTATGACTGATGTATTATAAAGGTGATAATTACATTGAATTTTCAGAAAATACAATTAATAACACTCAAAAAATTCAGGATGTATTATTAGGAGAGAGGGAGAACAACCCTATAAATACTCAATAATTACAAGAGAAATAAAGTGATAACCTCTTTTAAAACTCAAGGTGCGGAAGGAGTAACATCACACCATAAAAATCCCATTCATGATTTTGTGTAATCCACTAGCAAGATTTTTTCTATTTATATAATATGTTTCTACTTCCTAAAACCACTTGATATCTAGAGGTTTTCTATATCATAGGGTGTTCTAAACCCCATGGTCCGTCCATGTACCCTCATGAAACCCTAATACGATTCATGATGTTCATTCCTTATCCAAAAAAGTCCTCTATGTGCATTTAAACTCATGAATTTTGATTCAAAATCTTGTATGATAAAATGACCAGACCACTAAACATGATAATTCAATTGTATTGCAAAATATTCACACCCAAAAGAAAATGAGGAATTAAAAACCCTCCAATTTAACATTTATCATCACTGAGATGTCTTGGTTTTCATAAAACCATATATCCTATCATTATCCTATATTGAATTTTTAAAAAAATGGACTCGTTCTACCCCAAAACACCCATAGTTTGTCCAAGGAACAACCTCCAATTCATGGTCATTAATCATTCAAGTATTTATCCAATGCATCTCATCATCACAATAATTCTGAGAAAACATTTCCCAATTATATCTTAACTAATCAACTCATGGTTTACCCATGCCATTGATCATGGTGCACAAGGTTATATCTTGGAAATTATTTAACACACTATGGAAAATTCTAGTCTCTGAGGTTTATCACCTATGTAACTTTCTATTGAGTTACCCCACCCATAATCCAACAAAGCGTCATGTATATTTCAAAAGTTACCCCACCTGAACATAAGTGGATAAATTATTAAAAACATGTTTTAACACTCGTCCTAAATTTTTATCTATATATAGTTGATCCAAACACGCATACATGAGTGCTCTAAAATAGTTTTTTAACATTATAATGAACTATCTAAAACCAAAATTCAGTCAACACATTAAATATGATATGTGTAATTTGGTTTACAGTGCGATATGTTTCATTTAACACAACACACAAGTTAAACCTCATTTTCCTGAACCCAATCAAACATTCCCAACTCCACCACCAATATAACCCCCAAAACCATTGCATCACAACATATTTATCATGAATGACGTTAATAATCTTTAGAATAATCTCGCCAAAAGATCCTAGCATACAACACCAACAAGTTACCTCAAATGACAAGATCAAGACACATTAATCTCAATCTCCCTATATTTTCTTTCACTACATCTCATTGAAGCCAATGCATAACTCACAATTTGATTCCAAATATGAAACACCAATAATACAAAATCAAATTCATTGTCTTATCTATAAACTAATATACCAATAACATAAAGGATTCTTGTATTCATCTTTAATTTATCCTGACCTAGAAAATAATTCATAGCTTCTATATATTATTAATATCATAAATATATTTTAAACTCATGTATTCATATTCATAAATTTTCTTTTAAAACCATATACATCATACTCACCCATTCCATGACTATTATAGCATGAGTTCATCACAGTCGCAATTATTAAGAAACTCCCCATTTTTAGTGACTTATTTACATAGCATCACATTCTCTAAAATCCATCATCATAGAACACTACATAACCAACCCTGAATGTGATGACTAGATTGGGACAGTCCTATACATTTTCTATATCTAATCCTAAATATTAAAATAGAACTCGTCCCTGAATCAGAGAAACATCCTAAAAAACAATAAAAAAGAACATAATGAGATGTATATTCCATATTATTAGATTATGGTACACTCTAAACCATTAAATGTATAAAATTCTACTTATTGAGGAAAACTCATCTAGTTTCTTAGTAATTAAATGTATAGCACTCCTCACAACACACAATCTTCTCCATCAGATCATAACAATATGTCATTCACTGGGTCAATATACCAATAATGGAAATACTACCACTCTTATAAATACCTAGTTACTAATCTATCAAGAAATTCACTTAAACCCCTCAGTCATCAACCCCTAAACATCCAAACACCAATTCAAAACTAACAATTTCCAAAAGTTCATATTTTTTAATTCATCATCCCATTAAAAAGTAATTGTTGTATGCTATTGTGAAACCAAAGCTTCCAAACCAACTTATACTCTAATGAGTTATACATTACTATAACTATGAAATAGTATCTAACCACTCACGATTTTCCTCAACCATGCCAATGTCATAAATCTAAGAGTGTCATAGGTAATTACCTTCAAAAAAAGGAACATAAAATGTGAAACAGTATACTGTGTTACATCAAAAAAAATATTTTCCATTTTTTAATGGTTGAGAGTGATTAAAAATTCTCAGAAAAAATAGAGAAAGAAAATCCAAATTCAACATGGGTTATTTATTCTACCAAAACTACCATCAATTTCAGAGTATGTAATGAAAAAACAGAAATAATGAATGTTTCTATCATCACCAACACCAAATGAATACTCATACCTATACTATCTACCTTGTATTATGTATGTTCTCATCTTTATAATGTAATGATATTCTCCATGCTTCCCACCAATAAAGTACTCACATGCTTTTCTCAGCCAATCGTTTGTGTTATCCATGTATAAAAAGATCCACCAACATCCTAGTATCATGATTCATGTTCTAAGGGTTATTATTTCACCTCAACCAATCCTTATGTTAAAATAACATTGGATAATTCTCAAGAAAACTACTCATGGTAACTAAACAGAAAAGAGCATATTAATAGTAAAATCATGTTACAAACCCCCAATGATGTCATAAATGAATTACATGAATCATATTGAAAGAAATCAACAAATAAAGAAATAATAAAAACAATCAACTCTACTGGAGACTACCTCACTGAGAATTACACACAAAAAACAATTTTCCTCACCATGCCCCTAAAAACATTAGTCACAACCCCAATTGAAACATTTTAATTGGTTATTAATTTCAGATCCAATGACATCAACAGAGAAAATCCATATCACACAATCCAAAGATACATTGATTAGTTATGTATAATTTCATTAAATTATATATATAAAAACAACATATATATTTTTATGATAATTTTTTAATTGAACTTATTCCAACCATACACTTAATGGGCGTTCGATTAAAGAAAAACATTCCGCCACCAGTACAATATAGTCTCTACTAATCACATGTTGAAGAGATCCGATCACCATAATTTCTATATTACATATCACCATAGGATTATAAATACTTATTAGAAAAATAATATATATATATATATATGCATAAATTATCCTTGTTTTGTTGAATTCACATAGAACCTATAAATGAAAACACTCCATGAGTTTTTTTGACACTTTAAATAGTTGAGGGTCTATCATTATTGAAAAAATCACAATATGATTCATATATCTCATGTGAATTCTACTTTCTGGATATTGAGAATGATACGACTCTTGAATATATATGAAAAGATCCAAAATCCATAAGAAAAAACATATATATGAACTTTATTAAATTTCCATTGATTAATTTTATAACATTGACAAATAAGACTAAAAATACAATGCCATCACCGGAAACCTATAATTCCCAGGGAAATGTTTTTTTTTTGATGTAGCTGACTATGTTTCATATTAATCTATAAAACATTTCATTTCTTCCCACCAAAAAAATATCAAAACAATAAAATACAAAATAAATCTTATCTAATACCACATTCTAGCATACCACTACGTCGTCAACTAATCATCTCCTAGACCACTATTATGAAAATACCTTATATGTGCCTCCATACATTCTAGAGGATACCAATGATCATTGGGGGTTTTGAGTCTATATTTTAAAGAGATTATACCTCCAGTATTAGAGTTCTAAAGAACATGAATGTGGAAAATACAAGATGAAAAGTATGGAATATTCTTTGTAAGTATGAAAAAGTAAGCCTCCAATCAATGAATAGTAATGATATAGGTAATATAGTTATATAACAATGATCACCGATATGGCCAATCACAAATGAATACCAAAAAATGAAATAAAATACATATTTATCCTTTTTAACTCTATGAAATAACATATAATCATCCCTATATCAACCAGAAATACCCATACTTTTATTTATCATCACCAGGCCTCTGCTACCCCATTTATTCCACAAGTGAGAGATTCCCCATAATAAGTTGAAGGTAAACCTGAGCATGGTGCCAGTATATAACATTGTAGTTAATCACCAATGTGGTCCCATTAATATCTTGTAAATGTACTGATATATGAATTTGGTAGGCCTAGAATATAAAAATCACTAATAAATAATAAATAAGATAAACAATCATAAATTAAAGCCTCAACCAGTGCTATAATGACACCGAGAACATCACATGTACAATGAAAATACATGTATATAATACCATACCATTATCAATCAATTGGTTTTTATTTAAAATTTATTAAATATTCTTATGTTAGTTAAATATTTTCTCTAATATTGTTCCAGTGACAATTCATAAAATATAATTGAAATTTTTCTTCAAAAAATACATAATACATATTAAGGACCTTCACCATATGAGTTTTTTGAACTTGGTCAAAAGGTCGTAGTTATCACAACCAAATGGAAGGAACCCTAAATGCACCATTACATTATTTTAGTTCAATCGTAGATTTGTATTAATTACATCCCAATCTATTGAAAGTATACCTCACATACTATAGTTTTCTAGAATAAAGGAATAAAACACAATTATCATGGACCTCCATTTCAGGGTTTCGCCAAAATGATATCACTAACTACCCCATGGTTAATTTTCATACATTAAAAACATTAAAAGAAAAACATTAGTGGTATTTTCCTTGTTAATTTAAAAATAAGTTCATTATAATGGATTTATCACATAATATATCCCAACAACTGAAAATTAATGTATCTTTGTATGAAAAAGATATCACTATCATTGGAGAACATATCCAAGTCCCCTTGGCCAATACATAGTTGGAGGCACAATAATTGGGTTCCAATATTAGATCACATGACACATGGCTCAGATCCAATGTCACTTTGAATGTTATGCACCTTAGTAGTGTTAATGTAAAAACTACACAACCCCAAGGGCCATTCAAGTGTGTTCAATGTTGGGGCTATCTATAAAGATTGTAAATGTCCCATCCTAGTTTATAAGGACCTTAATGTCACATCCAATCTTCAAACACATGTACATTCCACATATAATCAATACATATAGGATAAAGACATATTAGATTAATGGATTGGTTCCTAAAAGGTTATATTCTCAAGGCCATTTTTTAACTGACCCCTTTCCTTGTTAGATGGAATACAAAATTCATTCATTATAGGTAAATATAAAATTCATATTTTATGTGTTTAAGGATCACTTATAAGACATCTATATCAAATTAATTAGTATTGAAATAACAAATATCTCCTTGGATGTCAAAGTGTTAAGGAATACTCAATAATTATTCATAGCCAGAACAATTTATGGATGTGGTAAGGAATTTAATCAACATGATTCACTATATACCTCAAAAATATATATAATAGGGATTATAATTGTAAATATAAATTTACCCTATTCATTTTATTATACATATATTCTTAATACAAGTGTTTGGTCACCCATGTGGCTAACCCCATATGAGAGATGCAACAAAATTGAAATCCTAACAACCATATTCATAGTATATGTGACAACATACATCATTTGGATACATTAAAAATAATTTCCATAGGTTGATAGATACATCCCCATGTCTCCATAAAATATTATGGGTATAATCATTGTTCTTATCAATGATTGATACACTAACTCTTTCCCCAGAATCCTAGTCAATTAATTGAAATGATTTTTTGAATAATGGAAAATTTATAAATTATTGTAAATGAATATAAAAATTCATAATTTCATATAAAATCATGATGCCTTAATCTCTTATATAAAATTTGAACATTGTGGTGAATAATACCCCAATCACACCCTGACATTCAAGTCGATCCAAATCCAAAATATCTAGATAAAAAAAAGTAATTCTATTACTGATTTGGATAAAAAAAATTACAAATTAATATTTATGTACAATACGTTGAACCACAAATAATAAGGGTTCATTTGGATCCTTGGTATGTTCTTATCACCTACAGAAATAAATCCCCATCAATATCATATAATCCCACAATAATCTAATGGATTCAATATAAAACCCATTTCTACAAATATAAAAATAAATTAATAAACTATTATGAGGAATAAACATATTATTAGAGTTTAAGAACCATATGAAAAATCATAGAGACATATCATTTTCCACATAAAAAGTAAGAGATAGTGGTTTGAGAAGTGTAGTACTCCAACAAATCCTAATAACAATAGTTATTTTTCATTTCTATCAGTTGATTAATCAACTAAAAAATGGTTTGATGAATTTTTTAATAATCAAAAACTAATTATGTTATCAGGAACCATCTCACATTATATGAACACATTCTATTAAAATTTCTAGGAAATAGTAAAAATTATTTATAGTGATAGTTATTTTGTTTTTTGTGATTTTTTAGGAGGCCATATACTGAGAAAATGTTTTTGTAATTAAAAAAGTAATGTGTATATATATATATATATATTTGTCTGTTCGTGTTAATTAAAATATAAAATAAACAATCTACCATCTCAAAAATATCCATACAGATAAAAAAACATAAATTCAAAATAAAACAAAAATATAAAAAAAATATATTACAATGTTCAATAAAACATTAAAAAGTATATTTTTATTACCAAACACAAAATTATTTATATTAATTCTATATTGAATATAATATGTTATTTATAATGATTCTTGTTATATTATAAAACCATTGAATTGAATATTATTCCCTATCACTACCTAATGAACTATGATCATCTCATTATTTCACTCTTTATCTATTTCTAATCCCTTCACGTGAAAATTGTAAGAAAATGTTCTTGAAATTATTTATTGATTTATATTTAAATTTCAAATCAAATCTATAAATTTTCTTTTACTAAATTATTATGAATTTTTACGATTTACTAGATGACCAGAACATTACATCTAATATCACAAGAAAAAAACTAATCTTCTAATGACATATTTACACAAATTCATTCTATAGTGTTATGAACATCCCATTATAAAACTATACATGAGTCCCCTATAGATAGATTGTGTTAACCTATTAATAAATGTTGTTTTCCATTACTAGATATTACTTATTAAAATATGAATTTTGGGTGTAACATTAAAATATAGTTGACTCTTCTGTAATCCACTATGACTATGAAAATACCTCACTTGGTAATGGTCCATTACCCATCCCACAAAAATATGTACTTTTCTATAACCCATGTAACTAATCAACTAGGTATTCCTCAGTTATTTAACAGTCATTTTTAGGATTGTAATCCCTTGGTTATTTTATAATTTATTATTTATAAAATATGTATTAATTTTAATGTATTTCTTATAATTTTTTTTACTAAAAATATTGTTTTGGTTTAAGGAAAATCAAATATATTACTAAAAAACAAGTTTTGAAACTAAGATATAATTAAAATTTACTGAAAAAATTCATAACAACATTTTTTTATAATTTTGAATTTTTTTTCATAAGATGGTTTTGATGATTGAAAATGAAAATTTTCCCTTTTACCAATGGTTTTATTAGCAATTATACTATGGAACATGTTTGAGTGACCTATTATAACGAAAAATCAATTCATTCCACAACATATCTGTTGTGATCATTAACATTAAACCCATTATATTTTTTATGGATAAGAATCCAACATTCCATTTGGGATCTACAGTACACTCAATACATTGACTACATTAAATAATGAAAATTTGATATTTTAATATATGGAATATATAATATAATCATTTAATATTATATATGATGAAAATATAACTAAATTGGTTATATTTCTTGAAAAATTAATGAAATGTTAGTTTTATAGAATATTTGGTTCACTATGATTGATATATTTGTTCTTAAATCGTTCTAAAATTAATAGAAGTTAATATAACACTACTACACCTAATTACATCCACTTTTCATATGCAATTATATATGTAAAATAAGATGAATTTAAAAATATATTAAGATATTTAAAATATTTCGCATAGTTATGGATAATAACAAACTCATCCCACAACCCTAAATGTAATCCTATGGGTACTTTATCAAACATATGTTGAGTGGAAAATAATGAAAAATTTAATTTATTACTAAATTTCAATATAAAATATTTCTATTTCATACTACATTTTTAGTGATATGAATTTAATTACATATCTAAATTTAAATAAAGAAATATATATTTAAAATATTATCATTGTGGAATCAAATAAATCATTCAAAAAAATTATTTTCATATTCTTCAAATCAAACCACTTAATAAGTAGGCTAATAGTATTAAAACCCAATTGAATTAGAATATAGCCAAATAATATTATATTATAATCTATTGAAACAATAATAAAATCAAATTGGTATATTATAATTGGTCCATTAAGATTATTTACATCGAAAATTTTATTTTTTTCTCAGTAGTAAAATTACATCCATATTTTATTCAAAAAGGTGATAGTAGTTTTAATATTTTAAATAACATTATTAACATTATTTACCACTATAATGGAATTCATATATCCTCATAATGAAATAAGAGTGACCAACTATTCCCTCGCAGTAGGGCCATGAAAACATAAACCTAATAAACTAGGTGGCGGTGGGAAAAATGATGAAGGGAGGGAGATAAACGACATGGATGAAGTACAGCAGATGGAGATAGAGGGAGAAAAATGTATAATATAGAAGAAGCTTACGAGATCATATGATAAAACATATAATTTCATTATAATTGTGGAAACATTAACTGAGGGTAAATTAAAAGAACTGAACCATTTATTCTTTTTCATTCATTGTATTTAAACAAGTAATAAAAATTTGAAAATTTTTATTTTTTAAGATTCATACAATTAAATTAAATTGGAAATGATAATAGATTTAGTGTAATGACAAACATAACATACATAAGTATACTAATCAAAGAATATTCATAAAAAATGATATATCATTTTCTTGTTAACAAATTAAAAACCCAAGGAAAAAAATAATTTAAAATATGAAAACATATCCAATGTAAAATAAATTAATATATGATTCAATATGTATATTATAATTTGATGGATTTCAATAGATATAATCAGTTTTTCATTAAATAATGTTTTTATCCATATCCATCAATACTTCATTTACATTATCAACTCTATATATAATAATTTCATTAATATAATTATGGGAAAATATTACAATTTCATACTATTCATAGGATTTATTATCCGGGGAATAAATTGAAACATAATCACAAATAGTTTACAATTATCATTAGATTGTGTGAAAAACAGATCACTACCCTTATGAAATGATATCATAAATTTAATATATTGATTTAACATTTGATATGTGGATATTACGATAATACTCTTCAAATTACCCAACATCCATAAAGTAATATAACTTCATATAAGTAAATTTTAATGAATCACTATTAGAACAACTGGTTCTATTATTTAGATTTTATTTGAATAAAATTATGCATAAATAACCATTTTGGTTTAATTTGACAATACTATTAAACATTACATTGTTTCCCAAAATAATTACTATAAATGTTCTGTTAATCTATGTATTTAATTCATTTTCTTGATTAATGGTGAGAAAATTAAATCTATTCACATTTGATGAGTTGATCATTCTAGGATACATTACACCCCCATCAAAAAAAGTAAAATATTAACATAAATATTCGCATGTATCAATATTAATAATGTACACAAATTAATGTAAGTAATTAGAATTAAAAAAACATATATTCCGACCTAATATCTATTTATATTTTATACTTTATATATTCACATGTTTCGAAAAGCATTCCACAATATCCCTATTAATAATTTTTTATATAATTATCATTTCAAATTTTACTTATCTTGTGGTTATTTGTTTGTATCCTTAACACTTTCATTAATGATTCTTATATATCACTATTTTGTGGAAAATATATATTTGCATATAATACTTCTCATTATTTTAGTGTAACATTTTATATTATCCTAACTGGTCAACCAATAATAAGAATTATTTTAGATTACCAATTTATGTAATATTTAGTCGATGTGTCATCAACATATCCATATCTACTGATTATTATCTTAATATCATCAATGTGTCTATATTAAAATTAATGAAAATCCTTTTTTATATATCTTTTGGAAATAAGTCTGGACATAGTGAATTTATTTTGAAAAAATGATTTAAAATATAGATGTTATTTGTAAAATAAAATAATTTA
This sequence comes from Viscum album, assembly GCA_963277665.1. Classification (NCBI taxonomy): domain Eukaryota; kingdom Viridiplantae; phylum Streptophyta; class Magnoliopsida; order Santalales; family Viscaceae; genus Viscum; species Viscum album. The sequence goes on along the minus strand of OY728132.1, from coordinate 1,838,705,261 downwards.
ATCATAGTTATATATGTAATAATGTATTGTGAATGGTTATATTTTGATGAAATCTATTAAAAATAATGTTCCTATTAATTTTTTCTATCCATCAAAAATGTATCAGTCCACCTAATTTAGCTTCCTTGAATAGAGGCACTATTAAATGAATTTTGGCAATATGAAGAGTAGAATAATATTCATATCTATTAAAAAACATGTATGTAAAAATCTATCCTGAATATTTTCATGCTAAAATTGTATAAAATATTTCTCACGTAGTTGTATAAACAAATTTCTAAAATATGATTAAATTTCAATTAAATTATTTATGTATCAATATACATGTTGAATTTGGAAGGAAAATTTGAATATAAAATGGTAATGATAACTTCTCAATCCATATAGCCTATGATTATGTAATTTGAAACACCTTGACATTTAACTTATATACCATTAAGATACATAAACATGTTTTATAATTCTTCCAAATAAATCATGCTCCTTAATTTTTATTGTAGAAATTATTGGACAATATATTCCATTATCATCAAATGATAAATCACCCATTTGTTTCATTATTTTTCTGTATGTATATTTATTGATGTTTCCCTTAAATTATCCAATATCATTGTTTAATGTGATGAACCAATTTCCAAAAATATTCTTCCCAATATTTATACCATCATGATTATGATAAATAAATAAAATTAAAGTTTTTTATAATCAAATAATTCCCATATATTCTTCTATTATTGTTTTCTAAATTCAAAATATGATATAGTAGGAAATTAATTCTCATTATCATTAAAATGACATGAAATACCAAAATCTCCATCAACCATTACTAATGATGACAATATATGATAACAATTCAATAAATATTTAGGTTTATATAATGAATTTACCCATTTATTTTTTATATTTTCAACTAAAATATATGATATGAATCATGAAATATATGATGTAAAAATAATCACTAGTTTTTATAGTAAATTTATCATTTAAAAAATTACAATTTACCAATGCGGTAAGTGGAACCGAGGTTTGTGTTCCCACGAGATAACATCCCCTATCCAACAAAGTCATTAATTATCTATATTAGAGAAACATAAATTTGGAACGTTTGCCTATAATCTACATCATATGTTCCTCCACTATTGCTCCATTACTCGTACAAATCATCAATAAAATGCTACATAATTACATTAATATCATTTATAGGTATTTTTTAATTATGAATAATCATCGAAATGATGAAGGGGTCATTATTAGCACATATCCATAGAGGGTATCCGTAGTGAACCATACAACTCTCCAAATGCTATAACTGGTACACAATATTCCGAATGAGTTTAATCTATCAATAACCAATCCTAATAACATGATCCTAGTATCATATAAAAATCTGGTTATAATAGATAAAATTCCTTCCATTATTTTACATCTCATTGATATTATATTAATCAATCATTGTTATTATCCAAATAGGTGAGTAATTTTTTTTAATTTTTAAATTTTTTCAAACTAGTAACACAACCCTCTGTATTCTATATTTAAGTAAAAATATTTTTACTTACCTTAATGTAGGAATCACCTACAAAATAATGAACAATAAATTAGGTTAAACATTGACTTATTTATAAGACAGAACTAGTTTGATATCATATTTTTCATAACACAAAACAACTCAAGGATCATAGATTAAATAAATTTTCCATAATAAATTATAATATCATAGAAATCACCATTTTTTAAATTTCACATAGGAAAATGATATGGTAATAATTAATTAGAAAATCAAAGTTTGAAAAGTTGATACACCACGCATGTTAATCATGGTTCTCATCATCATGTAAATCATGAAACTCATTTTTATAATCAATAATTTCCCCCTTACATTAGCCCTTTAGATATCGGGTTATGATAAATTAATATGAAATAATTTTAATCATGATTTCCTATGGTACTAAAATACCGGTTTCATGTTAATATTTTTTAACACCATCGAGTGGAAATACTAATTTATTTTAATTCTTTTTATGATTCACTTAATGATGAGATAATAATTTATAAAGTTTGTAATTTCATTTATTATATTGTTTAAAAACATGGTATGACATTCTTATCTATAAAATCAGTGATTAAACATTATATAATGGTCGATTCTAAATGAAAAAACTGATATAGCTATATAGAATGAAATTTATTAAATAACAAGTAGTCCAAAAATTATTTCCCTTCACTCATCTTCGTAAATTACATTTAGGTCATTAATATATTATCTTCCATGAACAAATTAGTTGGAAATTGATAATTATATAAAATGAAACTATTCCATATAATGCTAATATATGATCCTCTATAATTTAATATAGTTTCTAATCATTTATCTCAAAGCAGCCATATATAATTAAAAAAACTAAAACACATAATAAATTTTATGTAATTTAACGAATAATTAAAAAGTTATTTCTGAATCAAAAGTATAAATAATTTATTAGATTATTGTTAAAGAAAATAAATAATTTTCCACATATTACAAAGACCCATTTTCAATGAATTATTAGTATAACAACATCATAGGTTCCTTTATCAAAAAAATAATTTCTATAGTATCCCATTGATGATGAAATATATTTTACCCTTTCTTTATCGTAAAACATAATATCATCAAAATGAGTAATTCTATTGATGATGAATTATGTTTAATTCATTTTTATATCCACATGGGCTCTAAATATTTTCATATATACAGATAATTAATCAATGGTATTCTAAAAATTTATCATATATATATATCCCAATTAAATGGAATTGAATTGTTTTCGTTTTTATTTTCATATGATTTTTATCGACTTTGTAATTTAAATTCCATATAAAATTTCAATCAATACTATAAATATGGGATAAATCTATCCTCTTACTTTATGAGAATTAAATTTATTAAATTCATCGGACTAATCAATTTCCATGAAACCCATGGGACTCCTGAAACTATATATAATTGGAAATAATTTTATTCTTGTTGTAAAAAATTCTCTTATATGGCTCCTAATGTAAAACATTTTTAGTGGGAAATTTTCATATTGAATTATATGCCCAAATAAATTTTTCCAAGAGCATGAAATATTTATCTGTTGTTATATAAAACAGGTTATATAACGTAATTATTACTAAAACAGATATTATCTTTTATTAGAGTTCACTATAATTCATTCTATATTATTTCATAAATTATTGTTCCATCATATAGTACAAAAATATCTATCCATTAAGAGAAACCTATATTTGAATATGTTATCCATTTCATCTAGGATTCCATAATCTAAATTAAAAAAATATATTCATTAAATAATATTTTATTTTCTTATTAATATATGAAAAATAATAATTTATTTTCAAATTAGTTAATAAGTGTATAGTAGTTTAAGGGAAACATTTTAACACTAATTAGAAACATATTATTTTTCTAATCACATTTTTTGAGTTCATTATATATCATTTAAAACACACCTCATGATACAAAATATAATTACTCATATTTTTCTTTGAAAAATAATATGTTATTATGTGATTATGTTTATAAGTTAATCTTATCTTAATCATAAAACAAACTCTAATTTTAATATAATTATAAGGATTATAATATATGAATAATTAATTTTGTATAATATACTAAAATGCCTCATAATACAAAAGAAATACCATGAATTTGTGCTTATAAACTTTAATGATTACTATTAATTAATGGTTTATTTTCAATGGGAGGGAGAAGTACATATAAAACTAGTAGTGTGGTACAATCATGGATGAAATGGAGAAATGACAGTAATGGATCATCCTAACAGAAATGTATGAGCTATCCACAGTGAGAAATGGGGTGAGTGGAACAGTTAGAGTGGGTAGAGGGGTGATATAAGTTATGAAAGTGGGAAATGGGGAAAAATGAAAAAAATTATGGTAGTTGACAAGGGATGTGAATAGGGAAATGTGAGATAGAAATAGATCACAATTATGAAGTGCATATTCACAAGGGTGATAACTTCTATATATTGGTTTTCGGGAATGGAATTCCGGGTATAATATAAAGAGTTTTTTTTTTGTAAATTTCATAAATTATTTTGCCAAGAATTCTTATTACCTTCAATAACACGATATTATTTAATTAGTAGGTGTTTGGGAAACTCTTATCTAATAACCAAAATTAAACAATAATTTTCTTAAATTAGATTTTTTCCCATACCATGAATAAAAATTTGGGAGGGATGAAGTGTATTTCACTTCACGAAATAAAGGATTGAAAATGAGTAATTTCACATTCTAAAACCACACATGCACACAATTTAATGGCCGAATAATAGGCTCTTGTAACCACCAAAACCATTCTTGGGAATTTCGTGAGTCCTGATGAGGCATCTAAAAACATATTTATCATCTGAAAACCTTGTTTGGATGTGTCAAGACTCAATAAATTGATATTTTAATTATGGTTCTAAAACACCATCAAAGAAACATGAAAAATAAAATTTCACCTTAAAAATTTCACACACGAATAATTAAAATGAATTATAGAGTTAATAATCAATCTAATTCATTAAATGGTAATTATTGTCCCACCAATCACATTATGATAAACCATACAAAACAATAAAACTTGAATAAAAACACATTAATAATTTAATTATATATATTTTTATCTACGAGAATGAAATTGGTTCCATAAAATTTTTCACATGATGGGATATTAATATATCTAGATAAATAAGTATTATTCTATGATTAAATAATATATAAAATTAATATTAAGTTATATTAAACGATATATATATATATATATATAAATTTATACGATAATTAGAAATTTTCATTTAAAAAGAACATTAAATGTCCATTACATATGATAAAATATATTTTAAAATGAAATAATTTATAATACAAAGGGAATGAAAATAAAAAAAACAATTTGTTTTGAAAGGATGAATAATCCAAAAAATTTACCATGAGGGAAGGAAAATTCATTTATTTGGAAAATTTTAGAAGAATGAATCATTCCAAAAATAATTAATGAAATTTAATGTAAATATAAAATGAACAGTGTAGAAAACATTAAAATAATTTCGTTTATTATCTATAAAATAATATATTAAAAAATAGAAAATAACCTTAAAAATCATTGAATAAAAATTATGGACATCTATATAAAAACACATGAACATGTAGGTGGTATATTTATTATTGAAAAGAATATTTATAACTGGAATAATTTATGATCATTAAATTCGGTGAATTTTAATCTAATGGGATATAGAATAGAATAAAACCATATAATCATTGTAAATAAAAAGATTAGAGGATAATATATATGTTTTAAAGATAAACAACATATAATTTTCCCAAATTGATATTAAAATATTTTCAATCTCAATTTCAATAAAATATATGTAGTCACCTGTATGAGATGTGGTCCCAGTAAAGCTGCCTCACCTGCGTCGAACCAGCAGAAAGGTGCTCGGCATGGATTACAATATAAAACCTCATACAGTGACATCTCAATAGTTTCCTGAAAACAATTATTATTGGGAAACGCATATAGGGGTATTTTCTTCTACCTAAAGCCCCCAAATTCTAGGATGAATGGACACAACATGTCTTCTAGCATTGGTATCGTACACTCTGAGTGGCCATCAGACTAAGGGTGGTAAGCTATTCTCAGAAGAACCTATGTACCCAGTTCTCTATAAAAATTCTTCAAAAAATGAGAGGTAAAAAGGCCGTCTCTTTCTAAAATGATAGAACGAGGGACCCCATGTAGACATAATACCTCTCAGATATACAACTTCACGATCTCGTCAACACCGAAGGTCTCTTTGATCAGAAAAAAGTGAGCAACCTTCACATGTCTTTCCACAACAACCCACATGGCATCATTTCCTCGAGGTGACCTCAGCAAACCTAGTCACAAAGTCAGTAGAGACATCATCCCATTTCCACTCTGGGATGGGTAATTGTTGTAACAGTTCGAATGGCCTCTAATTCTCCGCCTTCACCTGTAGAGAGGTGGAAAATCTTGTAACAAAACCAGCTACTTATCATTTCATACCCGGCCAAAAATACTAACGTCTCATGTCATGGTATATTTTTGTAACTCCTGGATGAATTTCCCAAGATGAAGCATGAAACTATAACATCAACTCCTCGCGTATATCCCATGAAACCTATATTCTTCCATGGAAACATAGTATCTTGTATTCTCCTATTGGTCAACTGGGAGGAGGATCCTCCCTTACCACCAACTCCCATAGAATTATTCCTTTTGAATATGATATATGTCTCATCCTCACTATATCCAAAAGGGTAGAAGTCATAGATATGGATACAATATAGGCTCACCCCTGACTATCGTGCACCTCAAAATGAATCAGAGAGAACAAATCAATGAGCTTCCTCTCACCGCTAGCCTCTTTCCTTGCCTGTATATGATTCCTCCTACTAGTGCATCATCTACTACATTACCCTTACCAGGTGCATAAGAAAGATTAAATTCAAAATACTGGAGGTATTAAACCCACCTCTATTGTCTCATATTCAAGTCACACTGGGTAAAGATGTAATTAATACTTTTGTTGTCCATAAACGCCACTAAATGTCCTCCCAAGATATAATGACTCCAATACCATAACACATGAACAACTAAAACCAACTCAAGATCATGCGTTGGGTAATTCCTCTCATGGCGACTCAACTGTCGAGACCCATACACAACTAATCGGTTGTCCTGCCTCAACACTACTCCCAGCCCAATACCTGATGCATAAGAATAAACTGTATAGCTCTTCCCTTTCTCTGGAAGTTTTAGGACTGGTGCTGATGTCTACATTCTCTTCTGCTCCTAAAAGGTTGTCTCGCATGATTTTGACCAAAAGAACTTCACACCCTTCTTAGTGAAACCCAGCAATGGTGCTGCTAAGCGGGAGAAGTCCTATATAAAGAGCATGTAGTAACCAACCAGCCCCATGAAACTCCATATTTCATATATGTTCTTAGGATCCTCCCAAGATGCTACTTATCTCACTTTCTCTAGGTCTACTGCAAATCCTTCCTCAAAGATTATGTGACCCTGGAAGTGTATCTTGTCCATCCAAAAGTTGCACATTAAGGGTATAGAATATAGCTTCTATTCTCTTAGTGTACTCAATACAATGACAATATTGGTGTAATGGTCATGTCGATTGTCATATTACACCAAGATATCATCAAAAAAGACTACCATAAAAGAATAAATATGTGGATGGAAAACACAATTCATTAGAGCCATGAAAACTGCTAGCGTGTTTGTGAGTCTGAACGGAATGATGAAGAACTTGAATAGACCTTATCTACTTTGAAATGTTTTAAGTGGTATGACCGATGGTCTAATTCATGGCTGAATAAATCTGGATCGCAAGTCAATCATCGATAAAACTTGTGCTCCTCGAAGATAATAAAAAAGATCATCAATCCTCAATAAGGGATATCAGTTCTTAATCGTCAACCAGTTCAGTTTTTGAAAATCCACGCAGAGTCTGAGGGTACCATACGCCTTCTTTGCAAACAAGATGGGTGAACCCCAATGAGAAGTACTGGGTTAGATGAAACCATTTTCCTGCAACTCCTCCAACGTCCTCCCGAGCTCCTGCTATTCTGGTGTAGCCATTCTATAAAGAGGAATGGACACCAGTGCTGCTGCTGGATGAAACTAAATAGAGAAATCCCCCTCTCTCGTTAAAAGGTAGACCTAAAAAGTCATCTCTGAAGAAATCCATTAAATGATCATCCACTAGAGGTAAATACTTCTGACAAGTTTCCTGGTCATCCAGATATAAAATCGCAATTTGGGCATTATCTCCACATCGCCCACGATGCTCGGGTCCATCTCAACTCTCTAGGACATCCCGTTCACCCATTTATAGAAACTCTCTGCCCTATGGTGACGTGAAACTCACCCTAAAATGATAGATATCTACGAAGTCTTGAAAAGTTACCATCCAGTCCATTCCAAGAATGACATCATAACTCGTCATCTTTATGACATAAGGGTCCCATAGAAACTGACACCCACCAACCTTTAAGGGGAACTACTTGCACTGATGCACACCTGACTTTCTAATCCACAATAGAGTGTCCAGCACCACAAAATCAGATGAATAAGAAACATGGAACCCAAGACACTCCACAACGAGCACAAATATAAAGATAGATTTATCACCAGTATCAAAAAGTATTGAAGACAAAACAGAATCAACTAGAATAGAACCTCTGACAGTAGAAGGTATGAGATCCTTCTCTTATTGAGTCTGTTGCACTGCATATGCTTGCCCAGTGTCGCGGCCCTACGACACAACCTGGCTACCCTAGGCTGACTTGCCCCTACTCTATCTGAGATCCTGGAGTTTGGCTACCATGACCATGACCACCACCTCAGCCTGAATGTCCTAATGTATTACAATTCTCTGAATAGTAAGAAACTGTTGGCCTAGATCTTACACACAGATTCTACATAAAACCCCTCTCACTAGTCACTGGTGGAAACACCCTGCAACAACGGTGGAGATGACCCATCCTACCATAAGCTCAACACTCCATTGGGTCACATTGACACTATGGTCTCATGTTCCCCTCTTTACCACACTATAATCACATGACCTAGCCACATGATGAATTCTTCTAGATTTTACTGCCACCGTGGGAGAAATCCATCTGCCTATTCCTATTGCTGGTAGAAATAGTACCAGCAACCGGTGTAGGACTGCCCTGGTTCGCACAACTAGCTTCTCATAGGTTGCGCTCGGTAATCTGTGCCTGGATCAGAATTTCGTCCACTCTAGGGAACCTGAAAACATTCACCAGTGCTAGGATGTCATATCGAAGACCATCCTCAAAGAGTTTATTCCTCAATGTCTCTTTTCCCACCATTAAAGGTGCAAAACGTTGTAGCATAGTGAAGTGGGAAGAATAGTTTATCACTAACATGGCACCCTGCTACTGATTAATGAACTCTCGATCTCGATCTTCCCTTAACGTCTCCAGAAAAAAAATGCCACAGAAGACTGCCTGAAAATCATATCACGCCATGTCACTTTGATGCCCAGTCTGGGTGGTAACATCCCACTATCTCTTGGAAGAATCACGCAACATCTAATTAGCAAACTTGACCATTCTCCCTGGAGGAACCTTCAGATGCTCAAACGTAGTCCGCAATGAATACAACCACGAATTCACATCCTTAGGTCTGTCGTCCCTTGAAAACGTAGGTGGATGCTGCTACTGGAATATTTTTTTCAGCTCTTCCATAGATGTGGAAACTGGAATTTCTCCCTGGAAGGTCAGCATAAACCGCATGAATCCTTCACGGAACAGCGCTTCCGTACCTGTGTCCGATATAATGGGGGGCGCTGCATCTGGCTTTGCTGGGGGATCAATCGGTAGCCCATGGCCTACAACATCTGGAGTATAATTATTGCCGCTATCATGGCGAATAACTCGTGTTCATTTCGACGACATGACTCTACAAGGGAAAACATATGCCTTAGATTATGATCATCTAAGAATAAGAACATGAAACTTAATAAGGGAACAAGGAACCGAATACATTCATGTATTAAAAAACAAGACTACATAGCGTGTATAATAACTACATGGCATGTTACCTTAAGTCTTTCACATGGGCATGTACTCCTGCCAGAACTGGTCATGTAACACCCCAAACACGCGGTGTGTCTTCCACACACGCAACGTGTACTTGAATTTTCTTCCCCAATCTTAGTCCTTCTACACGGCTATGGAAAATGTCTCTCTTTAGAACAAGACTATACAACATGTATAAGGTATAAACGCATGTAATATTAAGCCCATACATGGTCATGTTCTATTGTTGTCCTAGGTGTGTCTCTACCCTAGGTACACGGTGAATTACACCCATACTCGGCGTGTACACCACTCCATCTCCCATAGCCACATGACCAAGTCTACATGGTCTCTTACCAGTCAAGACTACACGACATGTCCAACAAGTACACGACATGTACTATATGAGATCCACTGACCCGTGATGTTCAAGACATGGCTGGATACACGGCTCATACTACACGGCGTGTTCTAGATGGACACGACATTTACAAGAACAGGTAACACAAACCTGTGTTGTTAGTTACACAGACTGGTCCCAAGATCACACTACACGCCGTGTTCAGCGTTGACACGACATGTATAAACTATGATTCTTGCATCCATGTTGTTAGTCAAACGACGGACACAGGGTCATCACGACACGATGTGTACAACCGATACACGATGTGTTCCCTCAAGAGATTTCATATAACATGTTTCTTCCCACATGACCAATGGAATGGTTAAAAACTACACAGTGTGTACATAGGCTACACAGCTTTTACATAAAAATATTTCATTTCTTTCCAAACAGAATAGTAGATGGTGTGTGTTCATTGAACCACATGCCTTGTTGTCTGGGTTTCCAGATAGTATACCTTAGAAACTACTCCAATTCCCCTTTTTTCTTTAATTTCAAGCATTCGTATTCCAAATTCCGATCTGTCGGGGCCCATAATCCCCGCGAATCAATATTTACCACCCGAACATTGACTTTTTATAACAAAACACAACAATAGGCTTGATCACGATCTGCTAAATATCGGTCGATGAGTGCCCATACTTCTTAGGAACCAATGTTTAGAATCCATAATCCCAACCGTAACATGTACCAATACCCAATCAAAAATAGGCGTATCTATCAAGGTACCTATCATAAAATCTTGAATTTTCTATAACAAAATATATCACAACAACATTCTATTTCAAATTCACCTATATGGCATGGAAACTATGCATGGAATGTGATTGTAACATGTGCCTAAATGATGCATGAGATGACATACCCTACTCTCATCGGGTAGAGACTAAATATAACCCAAATATAAAAATATAACAGCACACCACAAGTGCGTCACTCAATGGTAAAATCTAATCAACTGAAAAGTGAAAAATTAGTAATATTACAATTTAACGAGGTAGATTGGCTTTTCCCTTTACATGAGTTAGCTACTCCCAAGCGCAACATATTACCAAATTCCAATTCTGTCATATCCCTAACTATAGGATCCACGTAGTAAGTCAAAGAAATGAAATCCTTTGATAGAACCTTTTAAAATCATGGTTCCGAGTGCCACTCAACATGTCCCCCAACCCCAGTTGGTCTCATGAAATCATGCTCATTTTCCCAAATTCTAATGGTTTCCAACTCGCAGCATGGGCCTAGGTCTAATAGCGGGGAAAATGTGCCCTCATTTGACAAATTGTAGTGTAGCAGAAAAATATAAACATACCAAAAGCGAAAGTAGTCAATAATATAAAGCTGAAAGGATAACATTAATGAAGAAAAATATATCCAATATTAATATATATAATGATGAAATATTTCTTATTTCAAAAAATAATTCAAAACCATATACATCGCGATCAAATACAATACAATACAAAGTACCAAGTACAACAAAGAAATCTAAAGCAGTGAAACATGAACTCAACAGCATCACAAGACTAATCTCAGTCACATGATATCCTAATACTCTCAAATAATCATATTCCACTATAAAGACCATTTCCATTATCGACACAAGCATCAATATAATCTGTTTGGGCCCAAGAAAGACCCAAATAGGCTGTGAATAATAAATCCTTGTAGGAATCCACCAAATGCCTATGCCCAAATGTCAATGAAAAGTTGAAGAGATAGTGTCCAATTAAATATATGCAGTAAACTAAGAAGTAATCAAAAGTAACTATCTCTTCCGGTTAAAATTCCATTATAATAAATATTTATCAATTCCAAGATTCTGCTTTAGCTTGGCAGGTAAAACATAAGAAATCACCACAGTGAATATTCAATGTAAACATTGTTCTCAGACATGAAAATCAATTCCCTCAGGAAAAAAGAATCGAAACCCATAGGTGACTACCCATATGATTAACAAATATCGCCCTCAGGCATACAAGATGTCACCCTCCAGCACGGATGCCACTCCCCATTGGGATAAGAAAGGATACACTCGGGTAAAATGAAACACTTCCCTCGGGCTAAGAAAATAATTGGGCCGCGCCCAACACATAAGAAAGAAATAAATATGTTTCCTCTTGAGAAAACTCAAAACATGCTATCATTACAGCATACCCATGGGTATCCTGGCCAAATGGCTAAACAAGGGAAACACACCCTCGGGGTGGCCCTGGATCAAAGCAATGATCCCACACAATATTTTATACATGGTTATTAGATTATCTATGCAATATTATGTATCTTAACAGAGAATACCTTAGCAATACAACACCCGAAACATTGTCTTGTAGCACAATGGTATACAAAATCAACTCAACATTTGGAAATAAACACCAGACCACCTACCTCGATCTCCTCTGATCAATATATGTTAACGACACCTCCCAGATCAACCATTAATAGTGTAGATATGGGATAATAATTAACCCATTAAAACTTAAATAACATTACCTCATGATAGATTTGGAAGGAAACACTCAATAAAAGAGAATAACTAACCTGGGCTATTCAAACGTGATCGTCGGTGAAGGAATCAGTGTCCTAGTGTGCGGTCGGGAGCTCTTCCATGATCTGACCTTCTCTCCCACATCTCATGTGCATTATAAGATTCCTCTATTGAAAGAGGAGTCTACTACATATTTTAAGAGAAGAAACATAACTACACGGCGTGTACTCTCATGTACACAACGTTTACTTTCCATTTTTTAATTGTTCCACTAATAGCCACTTTTCACCGCCTCAGGGTTCATCTGTCGACCTGATAACACGACCTGTATATCTTAGTACATGACATGTACTACCATTCTGGTGGCGGCTACTCGCACCACCTTACTAATCACCTGCTGACTAATTAAACAGCGTTTATATACCAAGTACACGGCGTATAGTCGGGTTTTACACCCTTCATCACTGACAACCCTACACGTCCTATATAATCATCCCAAACAACCAAAGTAAATGGCGTGTATCCCAAAAATTTTAGGATTTTACCCCATTTTTCATTATTTTCTCAAAAACAATTAAATAAAATGGGAAAGACGAAACTCGAACATCAAGAATAATAAACATGTTCCTATAGTAATGTTTCATACATAAATTAATTGATAAAGATAGTGAATAATCAGGTACTTCTTTTGATGTAATATCTCATAAACAATGAATGTTTTATAAAAATGAATTATTATATATTCAATTTTATAACCATAAAATTCAAACATTTATAGAGGTGTGAAGGATTATTTTATTATTTTCGAGGATTTTTTTAGACATTAATTATTTTAAATATTATTTCATATCATTTAAGAATTAAATTCATGTTCGTTTATTTTTAAATAAATAGTTATATAAATTTATATTCAAATTATAAATGTCGTAAATTTATGTTATCTTGGCCAAATATACTACAACAAAAAAAATACATTGAAAAATATTTACATTTAACATTAATTTTTTTTTTAAATTTTCAATAAAAATTAATTATTTAACATCATAACATGTAATTTTATAATTAATTTTTGTAAAAAGAGTTTATTTAATTTCATTGAGATATCATATAAATTTTTATTGTTATTTGATATTCATGTTTAGTGTTTTTTTTGTTCGGGATGTAGTATGTTTATGGACCTTAATGCATTTGTAAGGGTTCTCACGTTAAACATAAATGTTGTCTCTTTGAAATTAATATTTTGATTGGAAGTAAATTTTATATTTTTCATAATATATTTTCTACAATTATATTATTTTCAATTATTTATTATGAATTATGAAAATGTAATATACTTATTCTACACATGCATAACCAATGTCCACATGTCCATCGACTATATCATTGATTACTATAATTGAAAGGCTATATATCAAATAATCAGATTTCCAAAAACAATTTTTTCATTGAGAATATTTCATTCCTATATAATGCCTTAAAGGTGTTACTATGATTAATCTTCCTTTCTATTTACTATACTACACACATATCTACTATTTTTTTAAATATTATCATTACTTCAATTATTCTAATCAGGGATATGATCATTATTGAAAACTAAAGTGAAATATATTTTATGAATGTAGTATGTTTACATATAATTGGTATTATTCCACATTTGGTTTTACTAATTATGTATAATATTTGAGTATCATTATTTATTAATGTTTATTTTGTATTTTAATATTTTATTTCAACAAAACATATCATGATTAACTTTATTTTTTGGTATAATTTGAATGAATATATTTAACACGATATTTATTTAAAGGAAAATATATATTAAAATCACGATTCATTATAGAAGTTAATGATAAAAAGATTATAGATTAATATCTAAATGTTATTAGTTTTCATAACCAATGTTTTAAAATTCTATCAAATACTATAGAGAAGTAAAAAAAAGATGATATCACATTGATAATAAATAACATTAATAGAATCGAATGGTTTAAAGAGGCATACTGAATTATGAATTTATTTTATCCAAGGACTATGTTATGTATATTCTATGAAAACCACTTACCATAGATTCATATTAGAGTATTACAGAACAAATCGGGGTGAAACCCATTTCCCCACATTAAGGAATATCTTTTTTGAGTATCCTCTCATATTAAAATTTTATTATCTTTAATAAAATATTAATTTTGTCTACTGTGGTGAAAAACCTAAATTATCTTGATTACATTGAATAGTTTTATAGATTAATTATATGAATGTATCTGAAACCCATTTTTTTGATTGATGCATTTCAGTTAGTACCTCTTTTCGAAAATAATTAAGAATACATTATTCATAAATTAATCAAAATTATTTATTTTGACATTCTAGATCACATTGTATTAGATTTTATTGATTCTAGGATATTTTTTTTGTAGAATTTGATACCAATTCATTAAAAAACTGTCATACTCCTTATAGAAAACTTTATAGAAATGGATATGATTCATATATCTTATATTTTTTTAAATTGGAGGGGGGTAATTCTTTGATTTATAATTCAGAATCTATTTATGAATATTTTAGATGAATATAATTTAAGTTATTAGGAATTAATAAAAAGAGTAAGATTAAAAATCCATTTGAGAATGATATTTTATATATTGGAAGTATATGTGAATTATATGATATATATACGACGAGTTGAAATAGGAGGAGCTAAATGAAATTTCATGTGATTGTTCATGATATGCGTTGAGGAAGATTTGAGCTATGTGAACTATGTTATAAAGCAATGAGTAATTGTTAGAGTATTTACCAATGTATAAGTGGTATACTGATGCATATATATATATATATATATAAGTTATTGATAAAGGTTTTTGATATAAAGGAAAGAAAATTAGTAATGTGTAGTGAATATTACAATGATGAATAATATATTTTTGTGATAAAAAATAGAATATAATTATATGTGATATTAATATGATAATTTAATACTAGAGACATACCATAGATCTTAGTGTCACATATTTTTTGGGATTATAAAAAATTATTAGATCAGATATAAGATAAGAAAATGATTATATAAAATATTATTTCTGTGAATTTTGTAATTTAATTAAATTATAGGAAATGGAAGAAATTAAAATATATTTTTAATAACATATTTTTGATTTGTAAGACATCAAACATAGAATTGTGATGATGAACGAGGGATACAATAGGATATATAAGTTTTATTACGATCATATATAAGTATATATCTAATTTTTAATATAGTAAAGTATTTATCTTATCAGTGATAGATAAGGCATCTGATGATAATGAATTATTTAATCGAAAATTCCATAGTGCAATAGATATATAAGATACCAATGAATCGAAAATTTTCAATGTAATGAAGTAAAATATTCGTGTATATTATTTTTGAAGATATTTAATATCCTATTGCGTTGTGTGTAATATTATCATATAAAAATGTATTGAATATAATTTGAACTCCCCTACATGTACATAAAGTATTTCTTATATGTGATTATTATATTTGAAAAAATATAAGTTAATTGGAGGTTTCACTTATAAAAAATTTTCTATATTTATTTATAACATAAATATCTTCATTATAATAATAATATTGATTCTGGAACATAATTTTTAAGGTTTATAATTAATAAAAAGTAATATAATCATGGATAAAAAAACCATGGTAAATTAATTCTAGATGATGAACAACTGGTCTATATATTGAATTAATATTATTAATAATAAGAAAATTATTCTATGATCAGAAGTGTAACACCACAACTAGTCAAGCATTAATTAATACAGTAATGAAATAATGGTTGTGTATTTTATGGAAATGAAATGGTGATTTATCAAAAAAAAAATTGGATATAAAAAATAATGATTATGACTACATCATTTATAATATTCCCTGATTTTGAGGATGTAAATGATATAAGGTGAATTTTTTTTTAAAATTATTTTAATTTGTTTTAAATTCTTCTAGTCCAATAACCAATATTGAAAGCATCATTGGATGATTTACTTGAATAGACGATATGTAATTATGGATATAGACTCATGGTAGATAAATCTTTCTATATAGTTGATTACTGATAGAGGGATGATAATATTGTTTATAACAAAAGTCATTATTAATTAAAAACATTATAGAGACATAAATGTCAGATTTGATACATGTATCATTTAAGAGACTTCTTTGATGATGACAAGATGGATAACAAATTGAAATATGGTAGCTCATCTATATGAAATGAAGAATATAGATAATGTGTGAGGGAGAATTCTACAACAAATTATGGTATATAAATTGTGATCATAGAAAATACTATGGGGTTATAATAGTATTTTGTAATGAATAAGATCACATATATTCAATACTTGTTTATGAAGAAATTAATTTTTCATTAAAAATCAAATATGTTTTTTTTAGTAATTAAAAACTAGTTCTAGATTAATTTTTTACAGTGAATAAATAATAATAAGATCAATTTCATTCCCTTAATTGTAGTTTCATAATAATAATATGAGTTGATTTATTTGTGTATGGAATATAAACCACCAGTCACAAGGGATGTGGTCAGTCATAATATAGGTGAACCTCTGTGTAATTTTTTATTCTACTTTTTTATTTTTTGGACCACTTTAAATTAAGGGAACATGTTTTGAATGAACACAATTATTATTGAAAATTAAAATTTTGATATGAATAAAAAACACACAATCTTTATATATTGATCACATATCAATGGATAATATAAATATAAAAAATTTTATTTTGAAGAAATTCAAATAAAATCATTCAATGTTATAGATATGGTGTATGAAATCCCGAATATATAGTTTATCATCACTATGTTATGTCCCAATGCATCATTTATTAAAACTACTAGCCACTGTGGACATATATTTGTGTCCAACTACCATGTATTCTTTTGGATATTCCCATGATATAAGAAGATGAATTCCTAAAGTCCCATATTCTCCAATGAAGTATTTCCAATTTGGTTTACAATATGAATGAGTCATTCCTTGAATAAATCTTTTGCTAACATTTAGATGTCATTAACAATAATCAAATGTCGATGGTAGGGTTTGTTTCTCTTGAATAGATATTTATGTTATAAATAAATAATAACATGTAATCTATTAGTAATAACAAAGAAATAATCCATAATCCTGGTCCTCTAAAAACCAAACAAGGCACACATATACTTGGTTGATAATTTACCATCCATTTGAATAACACATTGAACAAATGAGGTTAAAACCTAAATAAATCTTGACCACCAACCCAAACATAAAAAATTGAAGCATAAAAAAGTGGTTAGATGATTTCCTAATCTACTTAGTGGATAAGCACGTTTTAATCATCTAGATATTCTCCAAAATATCATGTATGATACATAGTCTAAATATAGAAATTTTCATTGTCACTCACTTATATGATGAAAATTTGAACCACCTATATAATAACACCTCAATAATATCTATCTGAATTAATTCTTAAAAACAATTAATATATTTTAATTAAAAATTTATCAGATGACTCTCCCATGAACCACCAAAATCATGGACACATTTTTATGTCATATCATCTAGTACATGAGTATTATACTCAGATTTTATATATATTTGATGATGATACGTTATCCTATAAACACATTCTTATTGAATTAATTATATAAACCCTATCAGAAACATGACATACTCAAGCATACAGATCTAGTATCAATCTCTACAATGCACAATTTAGTCAAAATATCTTTATGATATATATACCACCAAACTATTTAACATATTGTATCTCATATATCAATAGAAAACACATGATATTGTTTAATCAATACATGATAATTTGCAATGCCACACTACCAGAATGATATCATGAAAACACCAAGATAACATATATCTTCAAATAAAAACATCTCCACCTAAGAACATATAAGGGATAAAGAACATATATAGGCTTTTAATGCTTCAAAATTATTCATTAATAGGTAATGAAATATTAAATTAACCCAATGATATGATTCTTTATCCCTATACACTAATACTAAAAACTATTATCTTCATAAATATTGGAATATTCTAATTTAATACACCATTTTGGTGCACACAAGTCATGTATTAAGAACAAAAACAACCTCTTTTAGATAAAAAATCTACCTCTTAAATTAAGGAACCCATCAACATCATTGGGAGAAATAGTTGTAGGTTATATACCATTTATATTTTCCATCATAACACTTTTTTAGATTCATAAAACTGATGATACATATCATTCGAAAATTTTTAAGCATTATGAACTAAAGATATAGTATTTTTCATACCTGAATACAAAAAAACATCAAAATCCAACTCCAATGAAGAGGTAAATGATCTTCCACTCACTACAAAAATTCTACACCACCAACATCTGTGACTTTTTTCTTTGACTATTACCCTTGAAATTACAATTCCCTTGGATATTTTTATATTGATGTAAATAGTTTTTGAATAGACATAAAATATTATATAAAAATTGATAATTCGTGTTGAAAAAATATACACCAACTATATTTTTTATTAAACTACATCATAAGCATCACTCCCAAAATTTTGTGATACAAAAATTATTTTCTGAAAATTAAAGAGAAAAATATATATCATCAATCATTTATTGGAAATAAAATTCCCATTCAAAAAAAATCTTGGACAAACCTTTTTTTAATATTAGTTCAAGGGGTACTATGTACCCCAATCATGTTATGTCCAAATCATTATATATGATAACCTACCCAAATAACTCACTAAAGGCCCTATTATTCAGGTTAGTAGACTCTAACCTTTACCTCTTCTTGATATGGGAGGTTATACATGATTATCTTTAAGATAAGTAATTGAAGAATATATTGTAATATAATGAAAAAATTACAAATCAGTGGATTTAAAAAACAATATTGACAAATTCCTAAGATTCCAAAGGATCATAATTATTATGGCCAGTGGATGTTTCAACTTCTAATATAAAACATACAATGAATTTAGCACATATAATTCATAATTTTCATTGTCAAGATCATAATATGAATATAATACCCACAAAATATGCTCAAAAAAATATTCTAGTGTAATTGAGATCATCCCACATTGGGAGTGCATCAGGATATATTAGATAATGACAAAAATGATAGAATAATGATCATGATACAAGTCCTTTTAAATTATGTATATGAACACTTATGATATAGTGTATATTCCAAGAAGCATTGAAATATACATAAAAATAAAAACCAACTACTAAATTTAGTATACTAACAATTATTTCTTCTCAAATGTATAATAAATATCATAACATAATGTAAATCATGGGTAACTAGTATGATTCTAATAACTAGTTATACATATCCTTAATGTGAGTATGTATATATAAAATATAATTTTTCACAATTATTAATATCCTATTATGTATATATAAAAACTAAATTGCATCGCCCTTCATATTGAATTTTATAATATCACCAATTAAACAAATAATAGAATAAATAAAAAATAATGTAAAGATATTCTTACAAATTCAAAAAATCCATCGGATATGTTGGATCAATGCATTGAAGATTAATTGATAGAGAATCAAAAAATTCTCTTAGTATTATTGTAAAGATGAACTCTCTCATAGTTGGAAACAGTTAGAAGAACATTAAAATTAAATATTTATATTAATTAACAGGATTAGAAAAAACTTGATTCTATATCTCATTATCTATATGAACAATATAGGGTGGTTACGATAAAAATTTCCCCATAGTGTGATTTTTAGGTCCAAATGGTGTATCGTCCAATTCCACTTTAATACATTGTAATCAAAAACACTATTATAATATGTGAATAAATTTATAGACTAATAAATAATGATTTTTATTTAATATCATGTTACGTATCCATACAAAGTATCTCATTGAATCTACACATTTCATGAATAATAAAACAACAAATAATCATATTGACATTGATCAAGATGAAAAATTCTTAATATCTCTATATACCCTTAAATATTCCACATATGATAATAAATATGTATATAAACCATATTGATAGTATAGAAAAATTAAAAATTCCATATAAAACTGTGTACTTATAAATGAATGTGTTTCACTAGTATCATATAAAAAATATTTTATAGTGGATTCCACTACAATTATATGATGTGCAGTGAGTGATATATCCTTATGATCAGTTTGAATCTACTCAATAGAATGAATTCATCTAGACACTAATCTATTCCCAAGACCATTGATCCCAAAAAAATTAAAGAACACTACCCTGCTTCTTTATAGAATCTGAGTATCATGTATTCTTCCACACACTTCTTAGGAAGAGTATTTCACCCAATCACCCTTCGATAATGTACATAATCATGATTTAGAACACAGTGTCTAGACATCACTATGAACACATTAATCAAGGGAATAAATTAATAAAAAATAATAAAAACACCATATCTACCCTCATGAATGAGACTCCATAGTAGAAAATCAAACCATGTTCAGGTATGGTTTTATCTATCATATGGATAACATACTGGAGGAGTTACCCCGTAGGGTAAAAAATGTAGTCAATATTTTAGACGAGAATTTATATCACTAGTCTAGTGATAATCATCTAAACCTTATATTCAGATACATAAATATCTAGAACCATTATCGAACAGTGATATTCATTTTGATAATAGTTTAAAATTCACCAAGATCCACAATACATTGAGGGATTTATTCTACTCTTATAACACGATATAAGATTAAATATTTTCACTAGAAACCAAATCAAATTCCAAATATTGTCCATCAAAATGATTATTTGTGATAGCATCACTAGAATCCAAGGGTAAAAATTGAAGCTCGTTAGGCAAACAAGTTCTATCTTCTATTAATATAATTTTCCCTTGAACCATATTCATCATCTCTTGATCCATATCCAATTACTATTTCCAATAAAAATTAATTATAATAATTTATTGAATATAATTCAAGAAAAATCACCCATGTGAATCATAATAGATTAATTGATCCAACCAGTTATTCATTTGTCCATATTAAATAGATGTAATAATCTCTACCAACCTATATTGGTGTGTCTCATGATGGTATAATAGAGTCTATATAGATGTTAACTATAATTTATTAACATGATGTCCAATATCTCCAGAAAACTCTATTTTATGAATAAATAATAGTAATTTTTTTATTTGAAAAATAAGTAACCTCTCAAAAATATCTCAATCCTATGAAAATAATAAAAATATTTTGAATTTTAAATATATTTTTATCACTGAGTGGTACGTGCAATATCAGGGGATCTAAATAGTAATCAGTGGGGCATAATCATGCCTTCCATCCAGGAACTCAATAAGAGATCATTAGGGTGTAATGTTACTACAATATGAAACACATGAATCAAAAATATTATATCCAATGTCATGATTTCATAAAAAGGATAAAAAATATTCATATTTATATATTTAATTTCTTTTAATATAGACTATATTCAATGGACTCATATTACCCAAATGTTATCATTATTTATGACTACCCGCAGTCAAGGATGACCTCATGATATAAATAGAATTCAAATATTGATTCATAAAAAATCATTTTAAATTCATTGTTCAATTAGATAGAACTCCATTGTTATATTATACAAAATAAGAAAATATTTGATGATGCTGATGCAATAAATAAAAAATAAATTTATCATTATTTTGGTGATAAAACATAAGAGGGAATACCAATTTCATTTTAGACTTATTTTCTAAAATATGATACCTAAACCCATACTAACAGTCCCCATTAAATTGGGTATAATGTTGTCAATTATAAGTCAATAAACTTATGAATTATATTTGGAAAACAATTACCCAACAAGAAAAGATAAAAGAAATCACAATAATCTATATACTTTTAAAATGTGATTCTAATATTAATTGGTAACATAAACCCTTGTATAAGGTTCATTCCATGTAATTATAAAATAATATCTCTAACAAACATGTCAAAAAAATGAAACCCAACATTAAAAAAATTTATAACATTTCCAACCTAGTTAACCGAAACTATTACCAAATAATAGTACCACAAACATGAGGTATACCCCTATTTTCTAGAGGATACTGATTAGTGGTGAATGTTTGTTGATATTATTTGGAGTCTACACCCTATATACCCGGTAACTATAAATAACCATGGAATAGGCAGAAAAAATTACCATATAAAAATGATATTAAATATTTTAGATACATAAAATATATAAAGTGATAATATAAAAAATTATATATAAACATAAGATATGATAATTTCAAATAAGTCATATAAGATTAAAATATATTTCCCATGGTTTGGTCATATTTCAAATGGTTCAAATATGAAAAATGACCATAAGAGACTAAGAGAATAAAACCAAGCCCATGTTCAGCCATACCCTTATCTCTAGATAATTATATCTATAATATCCATTAATAGTTTGAAGGTGATTTCCAATACTAGGATCACTAACAAAGAAATAATCATGGGTATTGGTTCACTGATGTAAGGCATGTGTAATAATATGAATCACACTAACACTATTTTCCCACTTTATATATAGTAAATGCAGTTTATGGATGAGGTCATAATATCATTCTTAAAATATCATTATAGAAACCATTAAAGATTTATTGGTATGTTTATGTAATATAATTTTTTTATAATTGTTCAACAAAAAATACTAATATTTTTATTGTGAATGTTTTTTAATTATCATATAGAGTAAGATAAGAGTGGATACATAATTATTTTAGGAATCAATACTCAAGTCATAGAATTCATTTACCCAATTCCTTTTATGAAAATTAAAGAAATACATGATCCCTAATGTCTTTTTATAATGGATATGTTTTTAAAATATTATCAAATAGACCATAGAATTAGTTATTCGATGAAGGAATATAATAAGACCATGTTTTGAGTCTATATGATTCGTACAAAGGAATTTAATTAATTCATTTCATGCTAAAAACTACAAAAAATATTACAATGATGATGTTACCAAAAAATTGTTTATGTCTTTCGTGTTGTCGATGTTTTTATGCATTTGTGAAATGAGGGTTCTATAATTTTTTTCGAATTTATATCCTTCAAGACAATGAAATCTTTAGTCCAACAATCAAGAAATACATGGTAGTCATTATTGATTTTTTATTTTAATTGAAGCAAAAGATTTATGATAGTAAAGGAAGACGATCAGATTTAATCTATTCGATGATGATCCAATAGACTATGTATTGCTCGACTTAGAAATTGTTACTTCATTTGATGAATAGTTCATATAAATTATAATTAAGGAAATTATATTGAATTATTTTACTTAAACCGGTCTCTCATTGATAAATACTATCATTTGGAGTCTTAATAAATATTAGTTGACAATGTGCATGGTTTATTAGTTAGATGTGGTAGAAATATTCATCCAAAATATGATCATCATATATATCATTATGATTTAATTGAATGGATGATCCTATTAAGTTGGAAAAAATAATGTTTTCAGTGTTTCAAGAATGATGTAGATATTCAAGGTGGGTGATTACATAGAGTTGCATCATGGTATTGGATAATGAATAAATATTAAAAGAAAAAGTTAATTTTTTTTTCTAAAAATCATTCAAAACGAGTTAATCAATTTATATAGAATGGAAGGAATAAAATCTAATGGAGTAGAGCTAGTAGAAATAATCTAATGATGTCACCCAACACCAATTTTTAGTATGCTTTCTTAGAATATATATATTTATATTATATGTTTCTAAAAATTTAAATTTATAAGATAATATTTCATTTTATGTTTAAATTACACTACATCAGTAGTTATTAAAGAAGGTTCATAATAATGAGTTTTTGGATTTCTAAATATTTTTCGTAATTATGATTTAAGGGATTGTTGATGAAAGATAAAATCATTCAAATTATTTTTATTTTGAAGGGGGATATATAATTCTTGGATGGAATATTATGAATTTCAATTTATGTGGATATTCAAAATGTGATTTTTCATTTATTGGTATAATAAAATTGTTATACGGCACTATCTCTTAGGAATACAACTATAAAAACAAGGAAATTACATTACTACTTAATGAAAGATGATTAAACTTTTTCATATATGTAAAACATTGATTTTTTACCTAAAAGAATCTATTTTTAATTGATGATTTTGTAGACAAGACTATCCAATAAACCCATTAACACTATGTTATATGAATTTAATATAATATAAAGGTTTTTGTATTCAAAACCCTTAATATAAATGAAATGTAATATAGTATACCATTATAACCTTGTTGTTAAATCGATGATAATGAATATTTATAACTATATTATGAAAATCATAATTCTAAAATAGTATAATTAAAATTAAATGGTTATCTATTTAATATAAAATAATATATTAATCATTTAAATGAAAATAAATGTTTTATAAAAAATACTATATTTTCCTAAATTGTGGTTTCCTCATTAATTGCACACATACATTAGAATTAATTTTCCCTAGATTAAAAAATATATCTGAAAAATATGACATAGTTTTTAAATTTAATATACCATTATTATCATATTATGATGTTTCTATATTTTATAGAAAATATTAATTTTCAAGTGAATAGTGAGAAATATTGATTTTGGAAAAAATATCCTTTGATTATAATAAATTAAGTTATTTTAATAACCCATTTTTGTTGAAATATAATTTATGGAATAATAAGTAATGCTTAGTTAAATGTTATGTTATTAATCACTTCTCAGTCTACTATATATTTGATTTTAGAATTTGATTCCTGGGTTACAAACTTGAATTTTAGAAAAACTATTTTAAAGTGTATATTCTTTCCATAGCTTAATTAATTAGAAGAACCCAAATGAAGAATAATTGAAATTAAATTTATATATTATATCAATATAAATCATAAATTAAATTTATATATTTATTATTACATTTCATAGAGTTAATATAAATTCATAATTTTCATTAAAGATACACTTCATGAAAACATCCTTTTTCATTTAGTCTTCAGGTTTACTTTTTAATTAATTTCATTGAATTACAAAAATTAAAATTTTTTAATTTTATTCTATATATTAATCAATATAATTTTATTATATAAGAAGTTAAAAAATCTTTTTCTTTATAATGAATAATTAAAATTGTACAATTTTTATGCCACTATTAATGTTCATTGAAATATAATGATAATATATTTTGAATTTCTTGATAACGTTCATTTTCTAATTGTAACACCATGAAAATTAAATGTAGGGAATTTGTATCTGATAGCGTGTGTGACAAAATACTCAAAAAGATTAAGGTAATATAATATCTAGATAATTTAAAATAATTTTTATTTTTTATATAAATTAAATATATTTTATTTCATCAAATGTACATGAATCTTAGTTAGCGTATGTTTCTTAAAATAATGATTATATTTAAAGTCATGTGTTACATTAAAGAGAAAGATTCACCAAAGAATAAAATATTATTACACTATTAATATATATACCCTAGTTGATAAATTAAAAATTATTAATATTTACAAATAACATAATAAAATTATGTTCCAAAAAAATATAACATATTAATTGGTTACTAATTAATTAAAAATGTATTTATGATGAAACTGAATATGAAGTGAATATTTTTATTGAAATGTTAATTTTTCTGAAAATGTTATTATAATCTAATATATTATATTTATTACAATATATTGGTGATAATAATTTAATACAAATATTTTATGATAAATTAATTATTTTTTATATTAATCAAATAGATTTTATAATCATAAGATGATAATAATTCCAATTTGATACGAAAAATTATATTTTAATTAAGTCAATTTTACCACCTTATAATCGAGAACACATTTTAAATACAATATATGAATCTTTTATAGATTTAACTAGATCGAATAAAATTAATATTTTAAATTTAAATATAATAATTATGATATGATTTTTTTTTTTAATTTTTGTGAAGATTAATTTTTTAAATTAATTGTCAGAAATACTATATTTAAATTCAAAACTACAATATAATATGATTTATTAATAAATTATATTAACATATTAAATGTTTATTAATTTTAAATAAATATTTATTTTTATCAATTAATATAAATTAATAAATTTCAGAAAATTTCACTTACAAATTTACTATTGAATCATGGAAAACATGTGGATGTTTTTACCCAAAAACACTGCATTGTCTTCCTATTTGTGGCATTACATTTAAATTGTTTCCATCCATATATATGATTGTTAGTAGAAAAATGGATTATATTTATTGATTAAGAATAATTTGTAATTTATAATTAGTCATACATAGTTTTTTACCAATAATATTAATGATTGTAATTAAAAACAATTTAAATGATTATGATAAAAAAAAGATTACCAAGGGACAAAACCATAGTATTAAGTGTCCAAATGACCTAGAAACATGTCCAAATTCCATTGTAAATTAATATTTCTACAATATAATACCATGTATTAAATTTATTCAACTATTGGTTTTACATGAAATGTGAAAAATGTATATGAAATTCTGTTGTCAAAATATTACAAGACTGTCAATCCTCATCTATAATAAAAGGTCATCATATCCTAGTACTTCATCAAAACTCTCAAGACCCTATGGATAGACCAATATATTCCAAAATAGATACTAAACATACTTATCATCACCGTAGAATCATTCCTTATGGAATAATTCAAACTAAATAAACATTTTGTTCAATAAAAAAGGTGTTACCCTATTAAGAGGAAACATGTTCCTTAAGATTTTTAATTTTATTTCCTTTTTCCACTCCCTAAATATCTTTTTTTTCATCCTTATATATATCCAAAAAGTAAGCTATATAATATGATGTTGTTATAAGTTGTTGTTATATACACTTACACACTCACATACATCTAATGGTCACCAAACTTACAGTTTCTGTGTATGGTGTACTACTACCTCAAGAATTGATGATTGTTCATAATCATTTAAAACAACCATGTTTGGAAGTTATATTTTAAAATATCATTATATATTATATATAATTAATATTTTGAATTTTAAATTTTTTAACTCCTTTTAAATACATTTTCTTATAATTTATGTTTTTTTAAATATGATTACATTGTTTTGTTGAAGTGTGGGAAACCGCCAACTCAATGCGATGTGATTCATTCACACCACACAATGTTCATATAAAGGATGGTTTTAATTTACCACATGTGGATAAAAAATTTATTCTATATTAATTACATAATTAATTTTTTTTATTATATAAATATCATTTATATTATTAACCATTCACTAATAAAAAATTTAAAACATCATTCATGATCGTGAGGACTATATCCTCCTCAACCCGATGTGACTACTTTATATCATAAGAGATATATATATAATAATTTATTATTATTATGCATGTTATTTAATATATAATTATCTTTCTATAGTGATATAATTCTAGTTACATTCTTTCTATAATGATAATTGAAAAGTAAGAATGTTACACATGCGAACATATGACATATAGCCTCTATAATTGTAACATTGATTCGTTTTTACTAAAAATATTTTGTTATTGTTTTTAAAAATATAATTTATTTTTAAATATTATAATTATTCAATTAATATTATTTTCAAGATGTTAAATATTGACCATTTAACCATAGTTGACCTTCTAAATTTGTTCTCGACACATAAAGATAATTTGGTCAAAACAGTCCACATAAACATTATTGATAAATTGTTAGTATACAACATAATAATTATTGAAAAAAATTAATTATAAAAATTATTATATTTTCGATAAATTATAATAATATATATAATATTGTTATTCATTAATACAATGACATATCATACATGTCACACACAAGTTAAGGGATATCAATCCAAGTTTTTTTTATTGGAGATAAGTGTCTTGTTCAAAACATAAATCATTTGTGTGGGGTATGTAATAACCATCTGTATATATTATAACATGAATTTATTTAAATTAATTTTATATAAAACATTCATTTAATATTATTTATTCATTAGTTTTATGATTTAAAATGTTTCCACATGGTATGGGACACTTTGGAATGATTACTATTTTTACCTCAAGAATAATTATAATGATATTTCAATGGTATTTCCATTGAAAGAAATTCTCATAAAATTTTCCAATAAACCCATTGATTTTCCACTACTCTGGTTAATTTAGATTTTTTCATGTATTTGTACAATTTTTCATCTCTTTTGTAATCAAAATGTTTTATAAATTTGTTTTCATTACACTAATCTTTATTTCACTATACAGATTGAGAACTTATTTTCATATAATACCCATGTTTTTTAATGTGTTTTAAAAAAATTAAAAATATTTTTCAACAAATGTCTTACCATTTTATCTTATACTCGTTTTTTCAGTAGAATATTATTATTAAATTATGAAAAATATATATTTCTAACCATTTTAACATGAAAAAGGAATTCTTTTTAAAGAGGTTGAGGCACAATTTCCTCTTTAATAAAAAAGAAACAAAATCAATAGTAGTTGTTAGAGAGCATAACCAAAAGAAACACCATTGAAAAAACAAAACAATTTACTGAGTTATATTGTGGGTACTCTTGCTTTGATAGAGAATTCACCCACCCATTCCACATGGATACAACCACTCTTCCACCTTGTACGTGTCCACAAGCCATCTGCATTATCCCCAACACTAAAAGTGGAGAAAGAGGCTGTGTGATCATCATACATTTATTTTGAAATGAGAAAATCCAAAGGATTCTAAGTGATAACATTACAATTCACCTTACCTTTTAGAGATGCAGTAATACTAATTGGCATTGAATCGCCTTTTGGTTTAAGGTCATTATATTTGTCCAATATCATGGATGACTAATCCAAGATTTAATTGGTGATTACACAAAAACCCTATAGTAAAGAGTGGTCTCCAGAAATAATTGTCACAGCATGAAAACATAAGGATGCTGAAAAAGGGTTTTATAAACAGAATTGAAGGATTGGAATTTAATGAGGGAATACTTACTTCAGATAACATAGGGGACATTAATTTTCCTCTTTGCTAATTGGGCATAACCTTCATCGAGGTTGCATCATCCAGAATAATATTTCCCTTTCTCTATCAGATCATGAATCTCTCGCCTTAAACTCTCATCCTCCATTTCTTGAGTCTATTATTATTTATTTGATTGAAAATATTCTAATTCTGAGTTATTTTCTTCCCCTTCCTTTAATGTAAACAAAAAACCTCTAAATGGGAGATTTCTTTTCATATGTTTTGGTACCTCCTAAAATAGAAACCCAAATGTTGTTCATTACTCCCACCAGATGGGGATTGGATGGGTCCTCCTTTTCCATGTGAGTGAACTGAGTTGGTGTCTGATCAAGGTATTCATCATATGTTGGTAATACACATTCTGGTAATTTTCTGAAGCATTTCATCATCCCTCATGGATTAAAGGTTCATATGGGTGTGGATTCTAAATAACAGAACATATTTGAGAGGATTTTAGTTTTCCCTATCTCCTTAATTGTGTATCTCCATGTCTTATGATCATGAAATTAGTTCATTTAGTACATGATCAACATACAGAGCACATGTGTCCTTTCATACCACAGATTAAAAAAGGAAATTTTACAAACATAATTCTCAAACTGATTTTATTTTTAGTGGTGGAGGAAAACACTTCGTCATTCAAAGTGGATCCTAAGTCAACATCAAATATGAGTTTGGAAAAATCATCAAATGCAGTTTTCATAGTGTCTTGGTCCATAAGGATTGGGATGCCTATTATAGAGGCAATATTGAAGAGAATTTCAAAATTCCATAAAACCCAATTTTATCACAATATCTCTATCTATACTTGTGCATAAGATCTTTTAAATCCATGAAGTCAAAATTAAGGTGTCCATTATTAGATCATATGTGTTCTAGATTTTTGTATTACTGGCCCACATTCCAAAGTGTGACCTATAAATTTAGAGGAAAGAAATAACAAAGGGAAAAAGCCCCTCCCTAATGAGACACATTTAATCTCATTGAATCCCAAAATTATATAATGAAATGAATCTAGTTCAAGAAATTTATATGGTTTCATTCCATTGATGAGAAATATGTGAGATGAAATGATTCTTGAGTAGATCTATACTTTTCATGATTATACCATCTGATTTGAAGACATGAGTCATGAAACCCATTTGGATAATATGTTGTGCGATATGATTCTCTGGGAAGATAAAACCAGTAGAAGTGATGATATGATATTCCATATCCCATGCCTTTTGTAGGTCCCTAGGTATCCTAGGAGAGAAATTATGTCGAGTGTCATATAAGGAGAGATAAAATCCTATTGGGTGGGAGAGATCTACCCAGTCTCTAGTCGGCGAGGGTTTCTTATCGCACACCTCCATATTACCTTGGTCTCATCAACATGTCTATCCATGACAAATAAATTTTGTTTACATCATGTCAGATTTATCTACTAAAATTCCCAAAAATCTAGATTTTCATTATTAAATGATTAAATTTTATGTAATATATAATTAAAATTGATTTTCAATGAAATGTGTTTTCAAAATTTTTCCCAATTAAATATATTATTTGCACAAAAATGTTTTTAATGTATTACTTATATTTTATTAATGAAAACAACACTAAATTTTACATCACATAGGAAATGTTGTATTGACACCAACTTTATTTTTCACATGGATGGATAATGATTTATTTGGACAATTATAGCCTTAAAATTCACTTATTTAATTTATTTGTTTGTACCCTATAAATATTAAATATGACAAGATCATTGAACATTGAATTTATAATAAATTAACCATTTTATTTCATGTGTTTTTATTATATCATAGTCCATGTAAAATTCTACACACGGTGTCTAATATGAAATTTATTTAATTATTTCTATAAATATTCTAAATAATGTATTCAATATTCAAAATAACTATTTTATAAGGCTTATAATTTATTTTGAATATTCAATATATAGAATTCATTGGAAATTGAATGATGGAAGGAATACATATATTATATACCTCTTTGATGCATTGATATGTTGTAATGATACAAATTAGTCGTGAAAATCAGAATAGATTAAAATCCATTATAAATGGTTTTTATAGTATTGGTTTTCATTAACCAAACATGATTTCGATTAAGAATTCATTTCCCTAATTTAGTTTCATTTAATATTCATCCATTAGATATTGCGTAGAGATATAAAAGGACACATTTCATTTCCCTTCATTGATTAAATGGCACGTGTTTCAGTTTTATACATTTTCTTTTTTATTTTATAATATCTCGTTATTTTAATTGAATGTTTTCAGATTTATTGCCAATCTATTTTTTTTTTGAAAACTTTTCTAAATTTTATGGATTACATGTCATTTTTGTTTAGTTATTTACATTTCTATATGGACTATTCTAATTTATTTATTATTTGTTCCGCTATATTTTCCAGTTTATGACTATTTGAGATCACCCTTTTTATGATTCGTTCCACAAGAATCTGGTAAGAATAATATGAATTATATGATGGAATTTACAATATAGAATAGAATTTTCCATGATGATATTTATTTTGAAGGAATATTTTTTTAGTTAGTGTTGTTATTTGTAATATCAGATTCATTTTTGTTTCCGGTTTACCAAGACTACTAAATTCATTGTCCTTCAAGATTTTATTCTTTGTAATCATTATATTATAATTAATAGAATACACCAGATATATTATTTTTTGGGTTTGGTATTTATAGTTGGGATCATTGGAATAATAGTTCCATCCTTTATAACATGATTTAGGAAAACATAGTTTAAATCAAGTTTCCCTAAGGTAGAATATGAAGATATGTATATAAGTGAACCATAACATTTTTGAAAGGTAAAATTATGTGGGTATTATATAAATAAAATTATGTATACATACTAAAGGTAATGTGGATATGGCATAGAATTAAATAGGAGTGAAATCTATGAAATGGTGTTTCGGTTTGAACATGGTATTTCCTTTTGGACAACAATATGACTTACTATGATCATGTTTTGACACTCCCTAGGGTTATTATTAGGATAATTTAAATTTTTATTACAAAATATAATAAATTATTTTAAGAATTAATAACGTATGATATTACTTAGAAAAAATGATATAATATTGTGAAATAATATTGATAATGTTTTTACATATTAGGTTTATATTGAAAACCATAATAAAATGACACTTTTTTATTAAAATTATTTTCAGGATTTCAATCATATTTATTTGGGAAATAATATTATTATTGTTTTATAAAATTGACATATTGTATTCTGGGAGACAACCAATCATGATTGGCATGGACACAAGGCATGAACACATGACAAAAATATTATTAGGGTTTTGGGTATACTTTTGGCCCACTCTATGTCGTGGTTTATGTGTAATTTTAAAATCAATTTTATGAATAAATACTAATGATGAACCAATAGTGTTAATTTTATGATAAATTGATTGATACATTAACCATATTTAAATTAGATAATATTTAGACATAAATAGATAGACATGTCACTCCTTTAGGGGCATGACGACCCATTAAATGTTTTACTACTTCTGGGATCAATGTTAATTTTTGGATACCAATTTGTTATAGTAAGGGATGAATTAGATGTTTATTAGAGCAGAAACTAAATATGAAAATTTTCTTATGATTTTAAATTGGATCAATAATTAAAATTTATATTTATTCATAAGTACAAAAATAATTACTCAACATTAAGAAAATGATAAAAAATGGATGTCTAAATTCCATATTTTTTGATGAACTAATCATTTAATAAATCATCATAGATTAGTGGATTTTAGGACACCAACATTCCATTGATCATTCACATACTTTTAAATGATGACCTCAATAATTAATTATAAATATTTATTCTTTTCTTAAAATTATATTCCCTTACATTCCACTATTGTAATCGTACATAGATTGATAATTAAATGTTTGTCCATGCGTCCTTTTTTTACATCACAGTCTATATTTTTAGTAGGTTGACTTAAAAACAGTTCAACATTGTGGGATTAGAAAGTATGAAATATCATACAATATATCACTAGGATCAGGTTTAAAATTTCAAGATATAATTTAATTAATGTGGTGAGAATATGAAAACAATAAAATTTAATATGGAAACAATATATTCGACAGCATGTATGACATTCAACACAAAGAATAAAAAAGTTTAATATATCCATATAATTTAAAATATATTTAATATTTGAGATAAATTTAATTTATTTTATACATTTCAATTAAAAAACATAATTTTGTGATTATTTCACACAATAATGATTTTCTTCAACATCTTATGTTACATGCAAGATCAGGTTTAATCAAAAAATATTATATTATTAAAATATTATTATATATAACATATCTAATAAATTATTATTTATGAATACTAATAACTAAAATATGAAATATTTATTTTTATTAATAAAAAATGAATAATTTGGTTAAAAATTAATTACAAATAAATATAAGAGAAAATTTCATATAAATTTAATATATATATAGAAAACTATTATTATGTTCAAAAGCATGATATACTATAATTAGATAAAATAACTACAATCACTGAGATATATTATTTTAATTGCAATATATATTATATTCAATCAAATATTTCTAATATTCATAAAATATATTTTATAGTCATTAGAGAATAAAAACCCAATTTAACATGTACAACCCATATTTTTGTAAATGAAATTTTACTAACTTTTAATGGATTCATAACATTAAATAAAATTTATGTCCCTTTTTAAAATATATAATGTTTATAAAAACATCATAACATAACGAAAAAATAATAATTATATTAGGAATAATGTTATGTATTTTTCCGTAATGTTTCGATTTTTAATGAATATTAAAAAATTTAAACTTTAATTCAAAACATATTTTTAATCTGATTTATTTTTAAGATTAATTTATAATTTAAATTTATTTAATATTTAATTAGATCATATTTTTACCAATTGTTCCAACTTATGACATTAGAATCATGTTCAATTTGAAATTGATTATAAAAACTAAATGTTTATTTGGATATTTTTACATAAACATATTTCATTGTCGTCCCA
This sequence comes from Viscum album, assembly GCA_963277665.1. Classification (NCBI taxonomy): domain Eukaryota; kingdom Viridiplantae; phylum Streptophyta; class Magnoliopsida; order Santalales; family Viscaceae; genus Viscum; species Viscum album. The sequence goes on along the minus strand of OY728132.1, from coordinate 1,838,670,495 downwards.
AATGTGGTATTAAATTTTAATTATTTTATTCTAGTTATGTGATTCAAATTTGGAAATATGGATTTTATATTAGGAATAATAATAATTTTTTTCTAATTAGTTCAACATTTTATTTTATCAAAAAAATTACTGATTGACATTAAATTTAATTATCATGATTAATGTAAAATTATTCTTAATGTGGGATGAAACAATAATATTATTGGTCCAAATAATCTATAATTTTTTACAATAGAACATATCTTTTCATATTTGGACCCTGAAATAACTTTTTATTGAACTGGTCCTATTATTAGAGCCACTTACAATTTGGATAACATGTATTGAATTCCATGGTCAAAATATGACTAGATTTCAACTCCTCCATTGGATTAAAAACAATTATACCAACATAGCTCCTAAAAATCAATACCATTACCCAATTATTCTATCATTATATTGAACAAATTCCATGGAAGTATTTGGTTCAAACCAAATTGAGTTACCCGATTTAGAGTTAACACCATTCCTTAAGATTTTTAGATTTATTTGTGTTCTTCATTCAATAAATATCATTATACCAGTATTATATAATAAAAATACAATAAAAATACAATATTTTTTATACTAATATTTCCACCTACACTTACTCATAAATCCTTCTAATTCAAAGTGAACATTACTTTTCTATTTACAGTGAACTACCGCCTCTTGAAATAACTATTCTTCATTTTTTCTATACTAATGTTTGTGGTTGGAAATTATGATGGAAATGATATTTATATATGATATATATATATATATTATTATTTATCAACTATTCTATAGTTATTATACATCGCATACACCTGTATATTCCATTTTCTTTAAAAACAATAACTTCTTCTCTGTATATGTGGACTATTGTAACTTCAAAGCGATGTGATCCCTTCACACCATACATGGAATATATAGTGGATATTTTTAATAAAATATATTATACTAAAATAATCTATGTTATATTCACAAAAAAATTAAATTTTTGTATTATGTATATATAGATATATATCATTTTCTATGTTATCCTTTTCACACACACTTAAAAAGATACAACGTTTTTCATTGATGTGTGGTCAACTACATCCTCGACATCATGTTATTAATTTTACATACATTGTATTATATATCATGGAATATATGAATAAGTTGATTGTATTTATAATATACTTATCATTTTATAAATATATTGTTTTACTTACCTTCTTTCCAATAGGATTATTAAAAAACAACAAAGTTACTCATATGTATGTATAGCCTTACATCTTATTTATTGTATCATTGATAAATACTTCATATATATATATATATAATTTCTATATTTAGTTTATAATTTAAATATAAATATAATAATTATTATATTATTATTATATAAAAGTTTTGTAATGACCACATTCACCATAGTAGAGCTACCTAAGTTGTTCTCGACAGGAAAACCAAATTTGGTCAAAATAGCTGATGTTAACGTGATTGGATATGTAGTTATATGGAACATTATAATATGTTATGTAAAATTAACTATTAACATTAAAGAAAATTTCTATAAATTAAATAAATTACACATGTTTCTGTTAATTATTATAAAGAGACATTAGTTAAGTCGTACATAATGTTTGAGATTTTTATCTCACCATTTTTAATCTGTGAGTTAAATGTCATGTTCACCAAATACTTCTATTATATTATGTTTATATGTCCTATTTTTATATAAATTATCAATAATTATATATATTAATTGTATTTAATACTTTAATTTAATATTATTACTTCATTAGTGTTTTTATTTAATAATTTTCAATATGTTATGGGACACTTTGAGGTGTATAAAAATTACTTTACTCTTAAATAATTATAATTATCCTTTAATGATATTTTCGTTCAGGGAAAATATATGTCAATTTTTAAGAAAAACTTTAAATTTCCACTAATTGTTTTATTCATTTCATTTTTCAAATATTAGTACCATTTGATAGATATTTGTTACACAAAATGTTTTAGAAAATCTATCTCAGAAAACCTAACATTATTTTACTCGCTAGTCAGAGAACATGTTTTCTATAAACTTTTTTCTGTTAAAGTGATTAAAAACTATATTTTAAAATTACATCATAAAAAATTTATTAAATTTTTTTATTTTTTATATTTTTTTTAATGGAATCTTGTTTAATATTTTGAAAAATTCATTTTTATAACATTTTTTCTGTTCAAAAGTAATATCCTTTTACAATATGTACATATTTACCCACCATCATTCCTATGAGATATATATTTCATGTTTAAAATGTTAATTTTCAATGAAAATTATTTTAAAATTGACTTCCAAGGAATGAATATTTCAAATTATTTATTAAAAAAAATTATTTTCCTCATGAATGTTTTTGATATTCTTCTTATATTTCATCATTGACAAGAAAAACTTATTTTACACTTCTAGATAAATTTTATGTTGAGAATATCATTATTAATACTATGTATGGGTTATGAGTAATTATGATAAGGATAGTATTTAATTTCAATTACATGATTTACTTTTTAGTTCCTTCAAATGTAAAATCTCTTATGATAATATAACATTAAATTCCCCTTAAATTATATATTTCTCATTCATGGATATTAATATTTCCCGATCAGTATACCATTTAATATATGGTTTACTCTTTGATGCTTATTAGATTATTTGGTAAATATTTATTATTCTAAATCATTTTTTAAATATGGATATTTGATCAATAATATGAATAATTTTTACTATTCTATATGTGGAATGTTATGGATGGGCAATGATGGGGGGCAGATAAAACTTTTTATTTCTCCTTGATGCATCAAAAGATTCATATGAGAAAAATTATTTTCAGAAATTAGAATAGTTAAACACAAATTATGAAATATCATATCTGTATTAGTTTTCTTGTTCAATAGACATGACATGCATTAATAAATCATTTCCATCATTTTGTTTTTATTATTTTTCATCCATGGAAATTATCCTAGACTTATTTATGGATAAGTTTCATTTAAGTGCATTGATTTAATGGATTGTTTTTCAGTTTCTTTCTTTTTTTTATTTATTTTTTCTTATCTAGTTTTTTTCAATCCATTATTTTATTGTTATTTCCTTCTAATATTTTTTACACACTTCCATTCATCTTTTTTATTATGTTGAATGCTTGATTAGTTATTTACCTTTCTATATTTACTATTCTAATTGATTCATTATTTATTCTGCTATATTTTTTTCCTTACATTACATTTTATATTACGCTTATTTTTTCATTATGCAGGAGTTAAAAAACCATACTATGAAAGATATTTTGGGATATACAAGATGTATTACAGTTATCCTGAAATTTATTTTTTTAATGAATTTGGAAATTAGGTTATAATTAGTGTAGGAATTTGTAATATAGGGATCATTTATGTATATGATTTACAAAGAATACATTATTATTAGTCCTTTGAGATTTTATTCCATGTAATCATTTCAATATAATTGATATAAAACACTGTCTCTTGGTATTCAGGGTTTTTTTGTAATAAAAATTATTCTTCAATGTAAAAAATGTTGGCATTGCTTTTTCTTTTAAAAAATTACAATTATTCCACAATCATTAATAATAAAATCCAATCTCATATCCTATACAATGCACACCACCAAATCCATTTCTGTTGGAAAATCGATTCCAAAATACCATAAATAATCCCCTCCCTTGATCTATATTTCTTTTTCTTCTTATAAATTTATCATAATGAGGGTTTTGGTGATAAACTAAGCAGGTTTTACAAGGAAGTTGTAATGTGCTTATCTTAGATTATTCATTTATTTTCTCTTCTTCCTCAACCATGAAATGTTTTCAAGTGTTATGATATTATAAAAACTATATCTTCAATTTAATAATATGTAATTCATTAAATTAATGACCACAATCCATCTCGCCTTCCTTCAAATGGTAGAAGGAATCATCATTATTGTGAACGGTGGAGTACTACATCACGAACTAATGTAATTTTTTTCTTCATCAGCAATGAATAATAATAATAATGATATATTTAAATAATATTTAAGATATTTTTAATCTAAATATACATATCTAGTTACAATGTTAGATATGAAATCTTACTTGTCATTCTATGGGTGACATGATAACATTGACTATGTGTATGCTGATGTTTTTATCAACTAGGACAATAATGTGAATAATATTTTCAAAAACATCATGTACAATATTATCAATATATGAAAAAAAAATATCTAGGACGAATAATTTATAGAACAATTATTTTTTTCTTGATACTTCACTAAATGATAGGAAAAGGAAAATACATGGGATTATAGAAATTAGTTATTCCACACACATGATAGGTGATATAATAATAAAATTTAATGAAAATAATTTTGGAAAAAATAATTTTGGAAATGATAATTTCATAAAAATATGAGAAATTACGATATTATAGTTTGATGCTAATAAGATAATGTTTAGATTAGTCTTATTTGTTAGTAGGATCAAGAAAATCATACTAATATTAATCTAAATTTTTCTTAAGGATGTGTAATATATTTTTAGAAAATATTATTTTATAACCCGAATACTGAAAATCAGATGATCAATACAGATAATATCTCTAGAAAATTATATATGAATATTCATAACTAGAATCCGGTAGACAAATTATTTATTTACAACTCCTAAAAATGATCTTAAAATTATATTTATTTTCAAAAACTCCATGATATATTTTATGGATATACACAATAAAGAGGTTAGGTATAAGTCCAATTAAAGGATTAATAAAATAATTACATGATGAATTTAATACATTTGAGAAAAGAGTAATATTAAGGTGATATTTAATTGTGAGAATCATAATCATTAATAGTGAAAAAAGATATATGGTGATAACATAAATGAAAAATTATAATAATGAAAGAATAATAACATGAAGACATAGGATCATGTCAAGGATAACTACTGAGATATCATAATTTTTTTAAGGAAAACATCGCATTAACTATAAATTGATTCTCATGATAGAATATTTTTTAATAAATTCCTTGAGGGAAATATAAATATGGACCCATACAAAATATTCATACAACATCCATGAATTTTTGTTCCACATAGATCAAATAACATATAAATTCATGATATCACATTTAGTAATGTGATTAAGGACGGTGGGTGACATACATGGAAGTACCCAATCAATGATGCATAGGGACACCAAGGTGAATACCCTTAAGTTCAAATGGGTAAAAGAATGTTTACATTGATAATCATAAAATAATACTCAATTCATAATTGACGATAATAAATAATAATAAAAGGGTCTAATAAGTGTGAAAACAAGTATACATTGACTCAGATATCATAAAGATAAATGAATGTATTTTTAAAAACATATTCCAAAATGATTAATTGAAAATTAACATTCATACTAAAAATAATATTCATGAATAAATTTGTGGAGGAAGAGAATCCTTTACATTTAGAGGGATGATGTAAAATATTAAGAGGATCGTCTTAAGAGAATTAAAACAACATAAAAGGGATCTAGAGAGGTATATGGAAAGAGTGATCATTATAAATGGGGTTTTTAAGAGTAGTGACAGGTGGGGTTTGTATTTAGAGAAAAATTTTATGGAATTATTCATTAATATCTAAACATCAGTTTTGGACTCGACCTAATATAATAATAAAAACCAAAATTATTCCCATGGATTCAATAAAATAAGATTGATTTTATAAATTTTATAAGGTCATGAAAAAAATATTAAAATAATTATATTTTTGTGGTGGAGGTGATACAGGTTTATATATAATATATTGTAAAAACCTGTAATATAACTTAGGATTATGGTATTTATTAATTCATGGTAAAATTATTCAAAATAGATTAAAAAAATTAATATATATATATATATATATTTCATGAATAGAATTTAGTATATTACATTTGTGATATTATCATTTCATAATACATAAAATATATTTATATATTATATTATTTTTATGAAAAAATATCATTGTATCCTTTTTTTAATATCTATTTTTAATTTTTTTTTCTACTTTTAATAATAATTTTTTTTTTAAATCTAATGATGAGAGAAAACTTTTATATATTAAAAATAGTATCTTATGTAAAATACTTGTTTTACAATATAGCCCACATTTTAATTGTTATAATTAATTTATTGGAAATATTTAAATCATATAATAATTTTTATTCAATTAAATATTATATTATAATATGATTTTATTAAAATATAATTACTTTTTCCATTGATAGAGTTTATGAGATATAGTGTTTCAATAGAAAAAATATATTTGATAAAATATTATTTAATCTACATCATATTAATTTTTTTTATAAAATATAATATTAAATAATATAAATAAATAATGAAAAAAGATAAATATAATAATTACTATGTAATAAATATATAAAAACTCATAAAACTTTGGTTGAAATACAGAACCCATTGTGAATCTAGCATATACATTAATAAATTAATGAGTGATGTTTGATATTTCTTTTGTGGTTCAGTGAACATGGTTATGGTCATGATATTGATCTAATAAATCTTACATAATAAATTGTTCCACCAATGTTACGTTTTGGTATTCTTTTATTGGATTGGTTTAATGAACAATCCATCCATTCCACCTCCATTAAATTATCTGATCAATTGGATTTATAAAGTATAACCTTATTGATCAAGCTCACTGCTTTACCTATATCTGCGAACTAGATCTTACCTTAGATACTAATATATAACAGTATTAACAGTAACTGTTGATATACAATATTATCTATATTTATTATTCTTAATGGTCTTCTTAAACTAATATGCTATAATCGTACAAAATAAAAAAAAATTAATTCCAATATTTTTTTATAATTACATAACTAAAAATGATTTATTCAAAATGGGATTAAATTTATTAATTTTTATGTGATTACAGTTCCCCCTTTAGTGAGTTGAATTCTAAAAATTTTATTTCATATAGTAAAATAGAAAATGTTACTTTTGTATCATCACATTTCTAGTTCCCATGTTTCATACTCAAAAAAGTGGTTCCACCACATTAAATTATCTAGGTCAGTTTTCATGAATCATAGAATTTTTTTATCTAATCTAATATCATTATTGGACATTCCTCATGTGAAATATCATTATCCATAGGTACCACCTTCAGATTCAGCATATGTGAGTGGTATATAATTTAAATCTTTTTGAGTGATACATGCAAGACATTAGGTAACTAAGATCTGTTAGCTGGGAGTATTGGTTGAAAGTCTATAGTTCTAGGGAAATACCTGACTTAAAGGGGATGATATATCTAGAACCGTGCTTCCACTTCATTCCAAATATCATGGATTCATTCTGTAGTGATCTACAAAGTAACATTATATATCTGATTCAAAAACTAGGTAACATCAATGATTATTTACATTGGTTTCCTATATATTTTTTATACATTTCATAAGATTTTGATTATTTTATTTACTTTTCTATCATATATTTTATATGATTAGTCTCAATTAGATCTTGATATCCAAAAATATCCTATTATTTTATAGTCTATTATTTCATCCTATTTAGATTTTATAAGGTTCCACTGGAATGCAGGTATTAAATTTTTTATTTTGTGAAAACTCCACAAGGGGAATATAATTAAATGAACATCATTGTAATTTCATTTAACAAGATATACAATTGTAATATAATGTTTTAATGGATCTTTTGTTCTGCCTATCTATCAAAGGGTTATAAGTGGTACTAAAACTAAAATATGTATCTAATTATTGATGAAGGATTCATCAGTTCCACAAAGAAATTCACGCCTCTCAATTAGATTCAATGTAGAGTGGCACTCCATATAGTCTAACGAATTACTTTATATTTATCTTGTAGGGTATGTTATGTGTGAATTATATAATTATATAAATTAAATAATTGTAAATTCTAGGGTTATTTTACATCAACCACAAGATGTTATCTCAATTGGATGTACTATATATTACTTTAATTATATCCACATTTCAGTTTTCCAAATTACATAAATTTATTGGAATTAGATACACAACGAAATTAGATGTTTATCATTTATACATGACTTTTTTTACATAACAAGTACCTATATAAGATGTTTTTAGGCTAAATCTTCATGTAATCTTATAAAATGTTTTAATTAGGAATTGATTCATCATCAGGATTATTGGATAATTATAGAGGGAGGAGATATGCATGGAATCCAAAATTTTCCAATTTTGATAGTATTTATGGGACATACATTTTACATTGAAACAATGAATCATCATCATTAGAAATGTTACACTCTAGAATACTTACTACATTTTTGTATCACCCTCTCTTATTTTTAATGCCTTTAAATCCCTCATGATGGGATGGTTGAGGAGTTATTTATAAAACATAAAATGATGAAAAATATTTTAATTACATTTACATGCATTTAAAATCCATGATGATTGTATCTCAAAGATTACTCATCAAGTATATGGTTGAAATATTCTTTCTTCTCAATGCATATATCACAATTTTTAACTTTTTATGAATGTTAATGGTCTAAAAAATGAGAATGTGTAATCAACTACAACCACTTGTATTGTAGAATATTTATATCCCTTTCTGTGGATATATCCATGAGTCTATTATTATATATATTAATGAAAAATACAAAACAATATAGATAATGATTCTAAATATATAAATCAAATATCATTATATTGAATTATAAATAATGTGGTGGGTATTTTTTCTTATAGATCATTACTAAGAGTGAGGAATATGAAATAACATTCTCATATTAATGGAGTACCAAAACCAATCCCTTTTTGAACACAAAATTATAGAAAACAAATACTCCCATATTGGTGGGAAATGTGAGCACATGTGCAGTGATTGGCCAGTACATTATGTATTTAAAGATATAATAATTGAAAATCCCGTCAAACATCAATATTTTCTGATCTAGAATGGTTATTGTGATTGAAAATATAATGACCAAAAATTAAATATTACATATTCATGTTTATTAAATTTAGAATTAAATATCATACACCCATAAAAATAATTTACTTGTAGAGATTTATGAATTTATGTCGTCACTCTTACATTATTATCCAATATAATTAATAGTGGACTCTTTTAATCATTGTACATTTTTTCCATTATTAATTTTTTTAAATGAAACATGATTAATTTCCCCAAAAAAAATAATGAATATCAAGATGATTTCTTCCATTCCATTACCCATCTTTAAAACTGATTTAAATGATTTCAAAATTTGTGTTGATCACCGAAATATTAATAAGAGTGAATAAATGATGAAAATAAACAATTATCTAGTAATTATTTATAAAAAATTTTATTTTCAAAATTAATTATCAGGATCAAAATAAAAAATTTCATACCCATGAAATCACCATCTCTAAAAATTCATTACATAAACAATTTCCTAATAAATATTAAAAGTAAAATAAAACAAAAATGTTTTATTTGAAAACATTAAAAAATCATTATAATTTTTTTTACAATGTCAAATTTTTATCATTTCAAGGTATCATATGCATTCTGTTTCCCAATGTAATTATATGATTTCCTTAAAAAGACATAGAAGGAAAATAAAATTCATATATATTTCATGGGGAATAATTTTCATAAAAAATATTACAGGTTGAGTAACCCTCACTGCTACACATTTAATAACAATCATAGTTTTTATTTTATTAACTATCGTAGTTATCAAAGAATTAAGTATCACATTTAAACATGGAATAACCATCATAGTAATCTCCCAAAACCTATTTAGAGAAATCAATAAGATAACTATATCTTTTTACATTGTGAATTGGCAGGATATAACAAGATCACCCACCATAAATTTATTAAGGAACAACCAATCCATATATACAATACCCAATTATAAAAACATTATCACTATATCTAATATATTTCACTCATAAATTATTTTCTACCCCCATAAAAACAATTTTAGGATATTGATATATAAATTTCTATCAAAACCCATTTTTAAAATAAGTATAATATAAAAAATATGGGGTTTAATTTTAAAGAAATTTGAAATATTTTTAATTATTCCATAAACTAAATAATGGTCATAATGGTGGAAAATGAAGATGTAGTCGAATGTGTTAAAATATAACATTTAATTTTTTCTTTTTTAAATAATGAAAATCATTTTATAAAAATACTGATATTGAAAATCATTAGAATAATTTTATATGATACATAAAATTCCATTTATAGTAATTTCATGTCTCAAATTGTAATTAAAATATAATATACAAAAAAAATATTGAAAAGGAATAACAATAGATTAATAAGGGAAACTATAAATAGGTAGTTGTATAATAAAGTCCTTTTTATTATGTATGCAATGTCATATGAATTGTATATATTCCAGAATAATTATCATATGATAATTATTTACATTCATAATATCCTTCATATAGTTTATTATTAGTTTACTTCAATCAATACAATGGAATATATGGATACATATTCATTTTTTTCATATGATATGTTTTGATTATATTTGATACATATGTAAAAATTGGATATGATAGGTTGAATATGGTCAAATATGCTATTATATCATCATCTAAAGAATTAAAAACAATAGAATTATAATTATTATAAATTAATTATAATTTTAAATCGCTATATTAAATATTTTAATGAAAAATAAAAAAAAATTGACTCATGGAGAAGGAAATCCATATTTACGGAAGAGTAGCCTTTCCATTTTATCAATCATCATTACATAATGATGTTAAATATTAATTTATAATTAAAATTGATTTTAAAATCATTAATATAGTGGTAATTAAAAAAATAAACATATATTAATAATTGATTATATTATGTGATGAAATGTGAATCATATCAATTCGTGGAGGTGGAAATAAATATTTTCTCACAATTGATGCTATAATTTTTCAACAAATAGATATATTTGAAGATAAATGAAATGTCATAATTGTGTAATGGTAGATATGTCATGAAAATCATATATATATATATATATATATATATATTTAATAATTATAATCCTTTCAAGAGGGATATAGAAGGAAAATGGATTACACGAGTCTGAGAGGAGGTAATACACTGTTTACATAAATGCTGGTTTTATCTCACATTTGGTAGAAGGGGGATTAATTAAATTAAATTAATAGGAAGTATAACAAGTCAGTATATTAAGGATAATGGTGTTATTATTTTTTACTATTTAAGGAATATATTATGGAATTTTAAGTGAAATAATTCCAAAACTTGTTATAAAAAACTATACGACTTCTTTGGAATGCCCCCTTTTATGAATACATTATACCCCTTAATGTCGGTAAATTGACTAAAATAAGACATCTATAAACTGGGTGTGGATTATATAAATATATTTTAATATGCATTTCCTTAATGAAGTGTATTCTTATGTATTTAGAAATGATATGAAGTGGTTTCATGTTATAATGTAGGTGAATGGTAGTTTATGAAATCATATAATATTTAACTACTGTTAATTATTTTTTATGTATAAATTTATTTAAATTTCTCACATTATAATATAATATTAGGTTGAGTATAAATTATCTTATACAATAATATTTTTATAGATTTGGATAAGATGATGACACTTATCTTTTTTCATCAATTCATTAACAATTTTTACAATTACCACAATACTAAACTTGTACACACAGTAAAGTATAATTATAATCACTTAAATTAAAAATGAACGCATAATTTAGTATGATTAATGTAATAAACCATATCCAATTAATTTGAAAAAAATATAAAATTAATTGGAATATTATATCATTTTATAAATTTTTTTTTCACCAGATATCAATAAAGTCAATTAAAGAACTATAAATTTACATTGATATCTTTTATTATATCAATAAAATTATGGAATAAGAATAAAAAAAATTAATATCAATATATTGTTATATTTATATAAAAAAATGATGAATCAAATTATATATTTCCATTAACTGAATAATTATTGTGTCATCGATGTTTTAGAAATCAAGATACTTATATTTCCATAAAATTAAAAAATAAATTATCACGAAGATGAGAATTATATTCTTTTTCAAATGAATAATTTTAAAAGAACATATAATATTTTGAACCCCATGTTAAAAATATTAAAATTTAACGAAATGAATGTGGAATTATGGATTATTTGTTAAATGAAATATTATAATGGTTGTAATCACATCCAAATTGAAAAATGAACATATTGAGGAATCATGGAATATTTTTGATAAAAATGGACCACCAAAAAATCATTTCAAATGTTATGTTCATATTATAGTCCTTATTATTTTTTTTATCTTTAATTACCATATTTTTTTAGCACTTTATAACAGATACTAAAGTTAATATTTATATTTTAAAAAATAAAACAGAAATATTTATTATGTTTTATTCATATAATGAATAATAGAGAACAAATATTTGATATTTCAAAATAATTAATGGGATGAATTTAATTTTTTATGAATTTGGAACACACAATAAAAAATTATTTTTCAGAAAAATTCTATCAGTAATTATAAATAAGTTTTATTCCTTATTGAAGTTTAAAATTCATTTAAAAATCATAAATGTAATATTTCGAATCAAATGTAAATAATTAAAATTTTAAAATAAGTTTTTTTTATTTTTATATAATTTAAATGAAAATACAGTTTAAAAAATCATTATATTTAATTATTAATAAAAAATTAAAAAATTTCAAAATATTATTAAAATTATTCATAATATAATTAATAAATGAATACTTCATAATTGAAGTTAGTTTCTTTGAAAGATAATTTTATATTTTGAAATTAATTCATTATAATAAAACAATATTTTGTTTAATCCATAATTTTCATAGAATAAATCATTTTTCTTTTAGACAGATATTTTATGTAATATTTTTATAAGGATTATATATCTGAAAAATGTAATTAATCGTGATACAAAACAAATTAATCTAAAATTGAAATTTGGCTATTATATTCCTCCCAGTTTTGAAGAATTTTTCTTCTATATTTTGTTCACTTATTATTCAAGTAGGAATACATTTTCCCATAGAATTTTCGTACTTCCATGACTCATCTTCAACCAAATAGGATGTCTAAAAAACATCCACCATAAAATTTTTATTATTATTTAATATATGTTCTCTATAGTCAATATTCTGAATAAGATATTCCTCATAAGAAATTTTATCTTCCAATAGAACTACCTCAAGACTCAAATCAAGAGTTTAATTTAGTCTACACATTCATAGCTTCAAAATATGGACAGTTATGTCTAGTCGGGATTAAAAAGTACAAAATTCCACTGAGTAGGTAACTAATCCATCCTTATTAATGATTTAATTTATTAAAATGAAACATGGACATAACCATAACTATTTACAAAATGATTAAAAATTTTCCATGATGATTTTTTATGAAATCCCAGATCAACTACATTGAATAAAATATATTTTCTCTAGTTATCCACATAATTTTTCTTCGTACTATATGATTTCTTCATATTTTACTGATTTATCTACTCTTTAAAAACCATATCATATTTCAATTATATTCCCATCTATATTAAATCACCTATAAAATCCTAAAAAATCAGTGTCAAGATTTTCTTTTCCATATATTTCCTCAACGTTTTCTATATTTATAATGTAATTAAAATATTTATTACAAAAAAAAAATAATTACGATATTATTTCCAACATTCCAGATAATCCATTGAATATGAAAAATTTATTTCTTCTAAAGAATGATTTTTAAGTTTGGAATATTATTCAAACTAAGGATAAAAAGGTGTACTCAATTTTAATTTATTCAATAATAAATTCAAATGACCATTTCAGAAAATATTAAGTGAACGTGGAATCATGGTCAGATTCTATAATGAGAGGAACTTTATTTAATTCTCTGAAATTCAAAACTACAAACATTTTATATATTAACAAGATCCCACACAACAAAAATCATTGAATAATAGATACAAACAAAGTTATAATGATTTTTTATAAAATAGAATCAATTTATTTCATAAATCACAAATTTCAGTATAACATTAATTTCAAACAACATTTTTTTTGATACCATGCATTACATAAAAGAATGAGTTTTAATAAAAAAAATATTATATTAATAATATTATATTAATATGTTAATTATAATACAATATTTGGAATGAAAATAATAAATAGGAGTAACTATATTATTAAAATTTAGATTTTACAGATTTTTATTATCTGTATGTTTATTATAAATAAAATAATTATCATTTAAAAAATAAAATTTTTAATTTTTTTTTAAAAGTATGTTTAATATTGTTTTTAGAACATACTATAAAATGTATTTTTAACAATTATAGTTAAATTATATGAAAAAAATTCTTTATATTTTAAATTATAATATCTTAATTTTCATATGGTGAATTTCTGTAATTTTTTTCAGATGTTTCATTTTCGATTGAATAGTGAAAACATTGAATTTTAATTGAAAACTACAATCATATTTCAATAATTAATATTGATAACATATATTTTTATCAGTTATATAGTAAAATAATTTCTATTATAAATCAATTAATATAATTTTTCTCATTTGAAATTTCACATTGAATTATATGTGAAAAAAATCAAAATGATTAATCAATTTCACACAAGAAAACTTGTTCTTGTCTTGTGTGTAGGATTTATTTGAAATTACATTTTACACATATTTATATTTAATTTGGAATAATTTTTCCCATTTTTGGAATAATAATCACTTATTATGTCTAACATTGTTGTCTTATTTTAATGACCATAAGGAATATTGAATGCAAAATAATTTAATTACAATGGTTAATGTAAAAATAGATATACGTGGGGTTCAAAATAAAATGATAAGAATGAAAATGACCTAACCTTTTTAATAATTTTTTAATAAGACTATTTTTAAATTATCCATAACGTTCTCCAAAACATGGATATTCCATCTAACTTCTAATTTAAAATAACCCATATAATATTTCTGTATTGAAAAATTTAAAAGGATACCTATCTTCCTTTTAATATCTAAAATACCCTGGTAGAGTAAAAAATAAATCATCCAATTAGATTTAAATATTATTTTGAAATGTAAATCATATATTTTTATCATATTAATTTATCATTAATATTTATAATTGTATATTTATATAAAATTCTTATGATATACCTATGTAATTTTTAAATAGTGTTTTTTAAATGTTTGAAGAAGAATAATATTCTATTTTTGAATTAATGTACTCAATCAATATGAATTGAACAAGAACCATTATATAGATGAATTATATTAAGTTATGTAAATTGAGTTAATTTTTATGAACCATTATTATTTATGATGAAAATGTTATGTAAAATATGTGTAAAAATAACATATTTTACATTCATAATTGTCTTTAATTTTTTTAATTAAATAAATATATATTATGTGAAAATTTACATTAATGTTATCACAAGATAAATCATATTTAATTAAATGAAAAAAAGTTACTAAAACCCTTATAATATCTGATGTTATTTTATAATGATAATTAATATTATATTTCTCCCATTAGTGGACCAATTTATCATTTATAATGACTATGGTAACCTCGAAATAGTAAAAAACAATGTTTTCATGGTCAATGTTTACGTTGTGTTATTCCATATTACATGACCTTTTGTTAACGTTAATTTCCAACACACATAATATTTACATAAGAAAAAATTAGATATAATATAGGGAAATAGTTTTTTAAAGATATTTAATCTGTATCAATTCAATTTACTGTCAGTAGATAAATTAATATGGTTGGAAAAGTAGTTACCTTAGTGAAACATTAAATAGTAAAAATAAGGAATCATTGATGCTAAGACAGGAAAATTTAAAAATAAGTATTTTATGATGTGGTGGAGGTTTTGATATACCTTATAATTCATAAAACCAATTAATAATCATGATAATACCCACATAATTTAATGGAGACCTTGTAATGACCTGGAAATTTCAAAGAAAATTTTATCTTAATTTTCATTGGGATTTTACAAGAACGTAGTTTTTTATTGTGCCTGATTCCGAGGCCTGGTGTTCCCAGAATCAATTTCCGAAGTTTAGATCAGGTACGTTCAGTGAACGAACGAGTGGGTTTTTCTATCTTTTGAACCGGTGATCGGAATCGAAATCCGAGGGCCCCAATGAAACCACTGCGCCGGTAATTTCTTAAAAAGTCATTTTCCATAGTTGCGTTTGCTTGGGAAGAGTGGTTTAGTTTTGTGGATAAAGACTTCTGAGAAATAAAATATGTGCGACTAATTTTATTTCTTTAAAGTGGTTAAATCGTATGGATAGAGGTTGGGTGAACCTAACTACCTAAGTGAGGTCAAATGTGAGGTGATGCCCACACGAACCCTACCCCTTCGCATTCCTTAAAACTCCTCTAACTCCCCCATTAAGTGGGTGACCTATCTTCTTCCATAACTCTCTCCAACCCGCCATGACACCCCTAAAATTTTAATGTGACAAGTCCTTAATTCAATTTATTGAATTGAGTTTTTAAATTTTCAACTGTTGGAATGACTTAATAAAATAAGTGGAGATTATTTTATTATTCTGTTAGTTTTGTGGTGTTATGGTTTGGGAGAGAATACTCAAAAGCTAGAGGAAACATTATCTTCTTCGTTGGTGAATGTGAAGAACATGAAGACCCCGATGAAGAACGCCATCCCCGCAAGTAGTGATCGTCGTGCCTTTCTTCTCCTCTTCGCAGCCGGTGTGAGACGATGGCCCACCTCGGATGATCTCTGTCAAGCGCATACAAAGTTTTACCTCACTGCGCCATTTCCATGACGCTCTTCGATCGTCAACCATTGTTGAGGTAGGGGTTTGAATATATGTTCGTGAATACTCGAGCGTTCTTTACAATCTTAGTCGCTTGCTATAGATAAATGGTAGGGGCCAGACCTCACAAACAGGACCGACCCACCTCCCTTAATTCTATTATTGACCTAGTTGTGGTTTTGGAACGGCGATGGGGCGGTGTCGTCGCACCGCGCGGGATCATGCGGCAAGGATGGGCGGTGCCGTCCCGCCACTACATTGAAGTCGAACAAGGTCGCGGCATCGTCGCGCCCCACCGGAGAATCACGAAAACACCGTGGTCAAAGCGGGGCCGCAGCGGTGGGGCGCAGCGCCGTCGCGCCGCGCCGGTCGGAGCAAGGCGGTGACGGAGCAGGGAGTGGCGGCCAGCTTCCGGCCACCGGCGACGGAGCAGGGGGACGAGACCACGCCGGTCCCATGGCGGCAGCAGCCGACCAAACTGTTAGGGGAGAAACCGGGGGTTTGTAACCCCCGGTTCGATGGGAGGATCCCCCCCCCCCCCCCCCGCGTGGGGGCTGCGTTTAATTGAACAGGGGGCTGCGCCCCCCCCCCCCTCTTTTCCACCCAGATCGGTCACGTTGAGCCGGCCAGCAAACCGTGCCAGGCCGGGCCGCCCATGCTAGTTTGGGCCGGACCCGGACCTGGTTTGGGTCGACCCGGTGCGGGCCGACCCAGGGGGTCTCAAGCTGGGTCGGTCCGGGCCCGAAACCCCCTTTTTCGGACCCTTCCTGTATTTTTCCCATAACATGGGCTACGGACCTCCGATCGATGCACCGTCAGCTGGGATGTGAAAGTTGGATCGCGATGGTCGTTTCCGTATATTACACTCAGGGTTTCGGAGAACTTTGGATACGACCATGCTGGTTCAATCACGAAACCAACCGGGCCCTCGGAGCGGAAACACTTATATCTCAAGTAGCGGACGTCTGATTGACGTTCCATCAACTTTTTTGGATTCCTCTTGATGAGATGAAACTTTTGGCATGCTTCGCCTATGTTTTGGATGTAGTTGGATAGTGGCCGGGTTGGATTGTACCCGAAATCCAAACGGGCCCCTGGAATGGAAAAGATGATAACTTTCATACCGGTCGTCCATTTGACGAACCTTCAGCGGCGTTGGTTATCACATTTAGAAATGGTCCCTTTGAGTATACTCTATAAGATTTCAGGGTACAGTTGAGATAAGGCCGGGTTGGTTCGCTCACAAAACCAATCGGGCCCCCGGGATGAAAAGGCTAATAACTCACAGACCGAGCGTCCGTTTGATGCGCCATTTGTTGCATTGAGACCTCTATGACGAGGCAGTCCTTTGAGATACATCATCATGGGACATTGTGATACTTGGAGTATCGACCTATAGCTCGTGGAGAGGACCCTTTAGGAGACGAGCGTACGGAGTATAGAGACCGTGTAGCAGGATAGGACCTGATGACTGCTTGTCCGATACTATTCAGAGTGACTAGAATAGCCCAGTGGGGAGAACTACTTTGTGAGGTGGCAGACCCATGGTGGATGAACACTACTTTGTGAGGTGTCAGACCTGTGGTACTCGACCGGAGGAGTAACTATATAGGCTATGAGGGGGAGCACTACTGTGTGTGGTGTCAGACCCATGGAGGAGGAGCACTGCTGTGTGAGGTGGCAGACCCACGGTACTCGGTAGGAGGAGTACCTCAGTAGTCTCAGGTTAGTGAGCAGTACCTTGGAGTCATGACAGGATCATTGTACTTTCCATAGATGGAGTTCTTCAGCAGTTACGGTTCGCTAATGAAAATCCTGGTTTGAGTTGAGTCAATGTCCTTCGTTTTTTCCTCATGAATGAGATGGGTCACATGATCTCATAGGTATATGTATGGGCATATACTTAGGTAGTGGTTATCCATTGATTTCATAACCTTTGTGTTTTCTCATGATTGAGATGGGTTACTTGATAACTTATGTGTATGTATAAGCTTATACCTAAGTAAGGGTTATCTGTTGGGATCCTTCTTTGTGGTTATCCTTGTTGGATTTGGTGACACCTTGAGGGTCTCGAGGTCCCTTCTGAGTGTCATATACTCACCCCTTCATGGGCTATTCCCGCACATTGTTGTGTTGGTTGCAAACGTCGGTAAACGCTGACAGAGGACGAGTGTTCGAGGACTGGACAGTACCCAGAGGTGGACCTCATGACGAGTCAGTATCTGAATGTGGACATCACGATGAGACGACACTCAAAGGAGGTAGACAGGAGAGAGAGTTTTGGAGGATATCTATACCTACCCTTCAGGTAGGATCCGTGGTGGACGATCCCAGAGCTGCACTATCTATACCTACCCTTCAGGTAGGATCCGGGGAGGACGAATGAAGAGATTCTTCCATTCTTCCAGCTCTTTGTCTTTTTCTGTTGTACTTTTGTCCAGTTCTATATGTACGTTCAATTGGGTTTGTATTCTGGCCCATTTACTTTTCAGCACTTCCTTTTGTATTTAGTGTATTACTTCCGCTTGTACTGTGTGGTGTTTTGTTTACTTTTATAAAGGCAATGCCTTCCCAGTTATCGATAATTACACATTTGGTGCTATTCGCCAGCCCTTGGCCTATGGAAGGCGGGTTTGGGGTAGTCACGACATGGGCCTCGAGGGAGGGTCATGACAGACCACTTAATAGTGAATAATTTTGAGATATTAATAGAATTACACTCCTCTTCAACTATTGAAGTTCACTCAAAATATACATTCTTCATTCCGTCATACCAAATTGATTTTGAAAATAACTATAAAAATTATATCCAAACATCTATACTCTAATCCTAGTATCCTTATATTTTGGTGAAATCTATCTTATTTGGTAATTATTCAAACCCAATTTAGGATACTGAAGGAGAGGTAATGTTTTGTAACAAGTGTATTTTTTTAATGTTCTCCTCCATCTCCTTAAATTATTTCAAAACATTACTGATATAATATTATAATAGTTATAAATATAGTATGATTCTATTATGTAATTGGTAAGACCTGATAACACACAAAATTGTACTAAATGGGTCAACAAATCATTTTTCGTGTGTACAGAGGCCTACAACCTCGTAAACCTGTGTCATTAATACTTCATAAAAACATCTCAAGGTTGGGATTCATGATGGATATAAATTATATATAAATGTTATTTAAGAAATAAATATCTATATAGAATAAATATATCATATATATCTTATTATGATCCATTATATAGGAAACACGTTAATGTCACTCCTATATACACTGGACTACCATCTTGCGAAGCATTGCGATTCATTATTCACTAACCTTATACATGGAAGGTGATGAGGAAAACATTTAATGATTATATGTGAAATAAATAAAATAACTAATACATTAATGACATAATTATCATTCTAGAATGATAATATACAATACATAGAGTCATTAATTTTAAAAAATATAATTATGATAATTCATTCCTGTTTATGGGGACGACCTCTTTCATGAAGTGATGAAAAATTTAATTCATCACCACATCTCAGGGATGATATGTAAATTAATATTTAAATAAGTAATAATTTTTATTATATAATTATAATTATCTATAGGTGATATATTACTTAATTTTTTTTTGTAATAATCTATGAGAAATTGAAAAATAACTCCAACATATTTATGGAAAACCATCTCAATGATCGTAACGTACAATGTTTTTCTTATCCATATTTTAGAATTGTGTTTAAAATTACAAAATATTTAAATATATGATAATTATTTCTTGAATATTATCCAATAGATTATAAAACAATATACTATATTTAATAAAAAAAATCATGATAAAATAAGAATGATAAAATGAGTCGATTAACACCAAAAAATGAAAATAATAAATGATTATAATCAATTGGACATTAAAATGATACAATAGGATAGTGGATGATATAATAATTATTAATATAGTTTTATAATAATTTTATAACATACATAAAACCATGTTATAGATGGTTATAAATTGTTCAACCAATAGGACACAAAAGGTATGCAATTTTATCTCAATTTAATTTCATTGAGATGTGTTATAATGGTATAGACATATTCTCATTTATATAGTGGATATAAATCCCCATTGACATGTAATATAATGAGGAAATAATTCATTATGTTTTTCTAAGTTTTAATTTGAAATTTATCATCTATAGAGTATTTACAGGAAAGTTACCTAGTAATGAATTTCCGTACACAATTTTGATTCATTGGGTTATATTACACCGTTTTTTTCATTGATATTCTATGATTATAGGGAATATTGTATTTTTATTATATTATTTCATATTTCTATTTTTTGGATTTATTGTTGATACACATAATCTATTCAATGATTAATTATCACTTCAACGTAATTATCATTTGATGGGTCTATCTACCAATCTCATTATAAAAGAGATTATGTATTCTTGTTTTTCATTAAAAAATCAGTATTAAACCATTTTATAATAGAACCTTTAATTTTTTTATCTTTTAGTCATTCATGATAATTTTCATGTCAAATTTCCATTTTATAATATTTTATAAATGTTTTAGAATTTTTATGAATATAGGACATCATTTGTCTCTTCAGTAAGAAATCAGTTTTCAATAAAAACAATGTTTTTTTAATTATGTTTTAAAATTTATTTTACAACATTCTAAAATAATTTATCAATGGAATTTTGTACAATTATTAATTTAATAAAAAATTTCAATGGAATGATTTGTTTTTTTAAAAAATATAATTTTTTACAGATTATTTGAAAGGAATATTCTAATCATTTTTGAAAAAGGACTATTCCAAAACATTTTTCAAAGAGAAAATAATGTTATTTTAAATTTGATGACATTATCTGAATTACCCATCATCCTGAATGACATTTATATGAAATAACCCATTACATTTTTATGATTATATTTTTATTTTTTATAGTTTGTTTTATAGAAAATTATTTTCAAATTTTTTCCAAATTAAAAATTTATTTTCAAAATTAATGTTATTAAAAATTAGTTTATGGAATTTCAATTAATCAATGACATAATAAATTTATTTTTAAATTAATGGGTATATGTTGATAGCATCCTTATTTTCATTTTGGATCATTTATGAATATTTTGACCAATAGTATTATTGAAATTCACTCCCTTCTCTCATTTTGTAGTCAATATATTCCCCATAAAATATTCACTTCCATATAATTTATAGACATTAAATTTCACTTATATATACATATGATTTATCATCTATATTTCTTTTTCATAAACCATATAGTTTTTATGAATATATTTTTTAAATTTTGAATATTATTTTTTTGACTCGATATAAATTGATAAATTTGTATCACATACTCAATATTGATATTTTATGTTATGGAATAATTATTGATGAATTAAATAAATTATTTGATATTTGAAGAATTCCTTGGGCTTGAATTGTTATGTGTGTATCAACATTATATATTCCCTAGAATCATCAAATGGTCCCATGAGACAATTTAGTTAATATAATAATAAACTAGTATTTAATAATATATTATAACATCTTATTAAAAGGATTATTGGTATAAATAGGATGTTATTGAGAAATGAAACAAAATTAATAATTTCTTGAAACATGGTTTTAGTTGTTATTATCCTAAATATATTCATAACGTCATTTTTATGGAATACTTTCTTTCATATTTTATTAATTCAATGAAATGTGTTTTCAATTATTCACATTTCTATGTTGATTAACACTACACATAACAATATTATTATGTTTTATGAATGGAATGTGTTTATATTATTTACCTTTAAATATTCATTATGCTTATAGATTTCTGATTTCATCTTATGTACTTAACCCATACAGAGTTGTGGAGATCATCGTTATATTTTTATATTTCTCTTGGATTCCAAGATGTTCAAAAAAAAAAAAAAAAATAATGTATATAATATTATTAATATTGTTATTATGATGATTTTTTTTTATTTTGAGTATTTAAATTTAATTCAATAATGGAGTGTCTATCTAGTTTACCATGATAACATTACAATTTTTGTCCTTTATGATTTTATTTTTTATTTCTTATTGTACTGTAAGGGAATACGCCATTGGCTACACTGTACTACAGTTGGTGACCCCATATTTTTTATCATACATATTTTAAGCGAAATGATGGGAATAACATTTATGAAACCATTGATTACAGAACATGACCATAAAAAATATTTTGGGGATAAAAATAGATGTTCAACATAATATATTTATATGGTTGAGATTATGAGGAATCTCCTCCCAATATATCCATTTCTAGATAATAAATTGGGATTTGGTTCTAGAAAATATTTACTTAGGAGTTATAACCCAAAAAGCTACGTTAATCTTGACTCAATTGTTCCTTGGTACATGATAAATGGAATTAATATTTACCTAATTTAACACTCCAAGGAGATATTATTACAACCCTGCTTTTCATTACAACTTAAACATGCTTTATTACATAAAACTTCACTTGATACAACAAAGAAGATCAAGAGTTTTAGTGTCTTTGGGGGTTAGGATCGTTACATAAAAACTTAAAACATGAAATACAACATCTTTATTGAAAACTTCCTTTACATAACCACTACATTCCCTCGTACATAGAATTGCATGGGATAACCTGAGGACATGCATAAGAAAATGGTGAGCTATAAAGCCCAGTAAGGGAGTACACATGGAATAACATGAGGAGTACAATACATGTTAGGAAATAGGCATGTCAATAGAGAATAAGATAAACATGAACATAAAGGCATGATAATGCATGGTAATCACGACATGGAAATGTGGCAACAACACTTAACATTGAATTAGCATGATCCAAGGCTCATTGCACATGGAGCATGAGTAAACCCTCATTGCACATGAAGCACGAGTAAACCCTCATTGAACTTGAATTATTATGAGTCAAAACTCATTGCACATGACGTATCATGATACTATACTTTACCCAATGCATTGGAGCGCTATAAGGGTGCACCCTTCTTAAACATTTCATTGCATGCATAAGTGTGCCACATGGATCAAAAAACATGGATTCATAAAAAATAATCATTTATTCAACGATAAAGGAATGTGGAATTCATACATGAAACTATACAATAAATTAGTAAATGTGCGTAATAGTGAATACCCTTGATTGAGAAATGGGAATGGTATTCACTACACAATGACATTGTCTTAGAAAATAGGTGTGATTTCGGCAGCATAACGGCGTGACATAAGAATTCATAAAAATGGTTGATGAGAGTGAAAGGTGTTACTCATCATATTTACATGTAATGGAAAGTAATTAGTTCATATAGATACATGTCCCAACAATTTTAATGGAATTTAGATTCATGAAACAAATTTTTTTCTTGAATGTAAAAGAAGAGAGAGAAGTTCTTTTCGGAATTTCGTCATAGTAATGGGTGTACATGGGAGGCATTTAATGAGAGAGAAAGGGGTATCCCATAATTCAGAAAATAATAGGGAAGTATGGTGAATGTTTTAAACCATACCTCAACATTCATAATTGAAATTAAAAGGGCAATACAACTTAAAGAAAATTGAAAAAATGAGAAAGGATGAAAAAACCCTTACTTGGAAGTGTGCTCCCAAATGATAGAGGGAGGCTTGTGAGAGGATTATTGGGAGCTTGGGGAACCTTGGTAGGATTCTAGAGAGAGGACGGTAGAGGTTGTAAGAACTCCAAGGGATTTTAGTGAGGAGGAAGTGAGAGATTGGGTGGGTTTATATAGGAAAGGTGAGAGAAGTCTTTATTATTTAGGTTTGTGACCCCTTATATTAAACTAATCCAAACCACAAACCATCCCATGGTTTTTTCCAATGGTTTCTGGAAAATAAAATAGGAAAAAAATATTTTACCAGGCCAAGGTCCGAACATATTAAAATATTAGGGTTTCTTATGTGGAGGTGAGTCATACTCCCATGGAAATTAATTTAAAAAGCCAAAGTGTTGAATATGTCTTCAGGGGTTCACTAATGCTTTGAAAAGTTAGTCAAACAAACCCAATATCACATTATTTTAATTATAAAACATATATTGGCCGAACATAAGGATTATGGTATTTTTTTACATCACCATTGGGTCATTATGATGTCATAAAACACATTATATATTTAAACGGTATTTAATTTTTACCCAAAAATTTGACTATCTCATAAAAGTATGAAAAATTCACCGTTGGATAATTTCGACATCCTGATTCCAGAAATGACATTTATTCCATCTAAAAAAATTTCTAAATATGTTAATTTTCACTTTTAAAATAAAAACCAATATTTATCGAAAATTCACAGGTTTTGATAGAAATGGCTTTCAAACCTTAATAAAAATTTTAATTGCATTCATAAAATTATAAGCTCATTTATATCTAATAAAAATTAATTTTATATTATTATTATTATTTTATTAAAATATTATTTAATTCGAAAATCACTTAATTTAATAAAATATATTTCTTAATTAAATAATATCTAAAAACACCATTTGTACTTTAAAAACTATTTACAACATATAAAAAATGACTAGAATTTATATTCATTATTATATACAAAAAAATAATGTACATGAACATAGTAATACTTATTTGTTACATAACCCCTTAAAACAGCTGCATTAGACCTAAGGGTAAGGTGTGCGATTGTGACAGACTCTTGGGGTGGCTCGGACATCATCGCTCGAGTGGTAATTTCAATCAACTTCCACTTTTCCCTTAGATGGTCACGTTCGAGTTTGACATAATGAAGCTCAACTTGGGCTTGGCCAAGGGCGAAGCCCAAGTATGCCACCTCTTTTCCGAGCTCCGACTAATGGGCCTCGTATGGGGAAATTCTACTAGATGAGGCCATCACTTCCTTTGGCTGAGTAAAATTGGGTTCATTAAAGCCTTATATTTATACTAATCATGTGATCACTATTCAACGACTATATTAACAACTGTCACAATTCATAACATAAAACCAAAAAAGTTGACATATTATAAAAACATTTTTCATAAAGAGACATTTAACTGGATCAAGAGGGATTTTCCATTAATGAAACCTTGGGTCGTTACCACATTCCCTCCTTAAAAAATTTTGCCCTCGAAATTTTACCTATCCAACACTAAAACAGATGTGGGTAACTCAGCTTCATCTTTTCCTCTGATTCCAAAGTTGCTTCTTCAAACTTGTGGTTTCTCTACAACACCTTGACAAGGGGTATTGTCTTATTTCGTAGAACATTTTCTCTACGATCTAAGATCATCACGGGTTTCCCCTCATAAGAAAGATCATCTTCCAAATGTACCACCTCGGAAGAGAGTACATGTGAAGGGTCTGGTATGTACTTCTTTAAGAGGGATACATGAAAGACATCATGCACCTTGGCCATAGTTGGTGGAAGTGCTAGTCGATAGGCCACATCCTCAACATGATCAACAATCTCGAAGGGGCCGATGTACCTTGGACTTAACTACCCTTTCTTTCCAAACCTCATGACCTTCTTCCACGGAGATATGCGTTGAAACACCATGTCTCCAACTTTAAATTCATGGTCTCATCGATGATTATCTGCATAACTCTTATATCGACTCTGGCCTGCCTTGATATGCTGCTAAATGGTTTTAAACTTCTCTACCATTTCCTTGACCATTTCTGGTCCAAGCAGCTTACGTTCACTGACCTCATCCCAACTTTCCGGTGTTCGGCACATTTTCCCATACATGGCTTCATATGGTTCCATTTGGATGCTCGAGTGGAAACTATTGTTATAAGAGAACTCAACTAGAGGAATATGTTGATCCCATAAACCTTTAAAGTCCATTAAGCACGCTCTCAACATATCCTCAAGTGTTTGGATAGTCCGCTCGGATTGGCCATCAGTTTGAGGATGATAAGCCATACTGAATTTTAGTTCAGTATTCAGAGCATGTTGAAGACTCTTCCAAAACATAGAGGTGAATCTTGGATATCGGTCAGACACAATAGATAGTGGTACTCCATGAAACCTTACCACTTCCCTGATATATAGCCGTGCTAGTTGATCCAATGAGAAATCCTCCCAAATAGAAATGAAGTGTTCAGTCTTTGTAAGACGATCCACAACAACCCAGATTGCATTGTTTCCTTTGGATTTCCTTGGAAGTCTGGTGACAAAGTTCATGGTGATGTTCTCCCATTTCCTTTCTGGTATGGGAAATGGTTGCATCATCCCCTTAGACTTCTACCTCTCTGCCTTCACTTGCTGACACACCAGGCACATTGATGTATATTCGGTGATCTCCTTCTTCATATTATCCCACCAGAAGTTTTCTCGTAGATCTCGATACATCTTTGTGCACACTGGGTGAATAGAGAAATTTGAACTATGTGCATTATCCAAAAGTTCCTTCTTTAGCCCCAGACATGATAGAGCACATAGTCATTTCCCAAACTGCACAATTACTTCTTCATTAACATTAAACTCTGAGTATTTCCCCTTTTTGATAGCTTCCACTTTTTCTTGAATTCCCACATCATCCTTTTGGGCATTATTTAACCTTTCCAAAAGGGATGGTTGAGCAATCATTTGTGAAAGGATTGATGATGTTCCCTTCTTTATGATTCCCACACCCATCTTAATCCAGTCTAAGAAGATTTGATCCTTCTCAATTCTCATCATTGATTGAATCGCTGGATCCTTTCTACTTAGGGCATCTTCCACCTTGTTCGCTTTCCTACGGTGGTAATGTATTGAACTGTCATAATTCGTGATGAGATCTATCCATATTCTCTGGTGCATATTAAGCACTTTCTGTGTGAATATATTTTTAAGACACTTGTGGTCAGTATATATCTCAAATTTCTCTCCATAGAGATAATGGATCTAGATTTTCAAGTCAAAGATCACCGCCGCCAACTCCAGATCATGTGTTGGATAGTTTCACTCATGGATTTTCAACTGCCTTGAGGCATAGGATATCACTTTATCATTCTGCATCAGCACACATCCTAATCCCTTCATCGAAGCATCACTGAATACCACAAAAAGATCCCCACTTGTGGGTAAAGTGAGCACGGGTGCACTGATAAGCCTCCTTTTCAACTCCTTAAAGCTTTCTCTGCATTCATCACTCTAAGAAAACTTTACTCCCTTCTGAGTTAGCTTGGTAAGAGGGTCGGACAATCGTGAGAAATTTCTCACAAATCGTCTATAATATCCAGCTAACCCCAAGAAGCTACGAATATCAGTTACCGATGTTGGCCTCGACCATCCCTCAATTTCATCTGTTTTGGAGGGATCCACAGATATCCCATTTCTTGTGATGATATGGCCTAAGAATGAGACATCCTTCAACCAGAACTCACACTTTCTTTACTTTGCATAGAGCTTCTCCTTGCGCAATGTCTCCAGTACAGTTCTTAAATGCTCCTCATGATCCTCCTTGGTTTTGGAGTATATCAGAATATCATCTATAAAGACTACCACAAATTTGTCAAGGTAATCTCTAAAGACTCTATTCATCAA
Organism: Viscum album; assembly: GCA_963277665.1. Lineage (NCBI taxonomy): Eukaryota > Viridiplantae > Streptophyta > Magnoliopsida > Santalales > Viscaceae > Viscum > Viscum album. The sequence goes on along the minus strand of OY728132.1, from coordinate 1,838,642,018 downwards.
TTCCATGAATATTTCAGGAGCATTGGTGAGTCTGAAAGGAATTAATATGAATTCATAGTGCTCATATCTTCTTTGAAAAGCAGTCTTGGGGACATCTTCCTTCTTCACCCTTACATGATAATATCCTGACCACAAATCCACCTTGGAGAAGTATTGTGCTCCACGTGGATGATCAAACAAGTCATCGTTTCTTGGGAGAGGATAAATTTTCGTTATCGTGATTTTGTTAAGTTTACGATAATCGATTCAGCGCTTCATTGACCCATCCCTCTACTTGATGAAGAGGACTGGTGCACCCCATGGTGAAGCACTTGGGCGTATAAACCCTTTATCGAGATTCTCCAGTAGTTTTTTCTTCAGCTCATCAAGCTCAACAACAGCCATTATATGTGGAGTCTTGGATATTGTTAATGCCCCAGGTATAAGTTCAATTGAGAACTCAACATCTCTTCTAGGAGGAAGACCAGGCAGTTCCTCGGGAAACACTTCCGTGAATTCCCTCACAATAGGCATTTCGTCAAGGATGGTTTCTTCTTTGGACTCAATCATCTGAGCTAGATATGTGTGCTCATACGGCAGTAATATCCATGCTTGAGATTATGGAGCTAAAAGAGATCCATCTTCCTCTTGACACTTGTAAAGAATCGGGGGTCGATTCTCCATATGGAGTGTGGTTTCCCTCTCCAGACAATTTATGTTGGCTCTATAAAAGGAAAGCCAATCCATGCCAAGAATTGCATCAAATTCCACCAGAGGGAGTATGATGAGGTTCACAGGGAAATTCAATCCATATATTATAACAGGGGAGGACTTATATTCATGGGATGCAATGATTGCCGTATTTTCCGTACTCACAGACATCTTTACTTCCATGATTTGTGGTGGTGCTGGGATTGTTCTACTGAACATTCAAGATATAAAATAATGCGTAGAAACTGAATCAAAAAGTATGTTCGCTATTATTGAATGAATAACTAGCGTACCTGTCACCACTTCGTTGTTGGGGTACACTTTGGCAGAAGTGATGGAAAAAGCTCTTACATGTTGTCTTGGAGGTTTTTGGTTGCCTCCGATAAACCTTGGATTAGGGCACTGATTTGCAAAATGATCTGGTTATTTTCATTTGTAGCATTGAACAATGCATTGAGGTTCGAATGGAGTGTTCCTATCCTCTGTCGCAGCTGTGGGTCCTTCTTGCCGACAGTTAACAGCTAGGTGCCCTTCTCTTCCACACCTGAAACATTTTCTCGTCCCCTTAAGGCAATTTCCAGGGTGCTTCTTCTCACACTTTTGGAAAGTGGGGTGCTGGATCTTCTTAGCACTGTTGGATTTATCCATCAGACCACCAACATTGAATTCCACCTTACGCTTCTTGTCCCCATGATACCTCTGTGATTCCCAGATCTCCATTTCAACCTTGAGGGCAATCAGACAATTTCCTCATAGCATTCGAAGTCACGGATTGCTAATGCTTTCCGCAAGCTAGGCTTCATCCCACCAAAGAAGCGGTCGACCATGCATTCAGGGGTAACGACAAAGCTGGAAGCGTATCATGAAAGACATGTGATGTTTGCCTCGTATGCTCCAACAGATTTTAATATTTTTGCTTGAGGGAAAGGAAGTACCTTTCCATATTTAGCCGGAGGGTGCACGGAAAATATTTATCGAAAAACATCTTCTGGAATTCCTTCCATTCCAATGCCTCGATCTCCTCCTCAGGATTCGTATTTTTGATCAACGTCCACCATTGATCAGCTTCACCTTTCATACGATAATCATCCAGGAGAAACTTCTCTTGTTCAAAGCATTAAAGGATGGAGAAGATCTTTTCAATGGAGTTGATCCATTGTTCAACGATCGTGGGATCGGATGATCCACTATAAGTATGAGGCCTTTGTCTCATGAAGCTATCGATAGTGACTCGTTCTTTCTTAGGGGAGGTTGAACATTCCTCAGGACCCGAGTTTCTATTCAAAACTTGAGTTAGCTGAGATAGAAGCGTGACAAAGTTCACAATTCCCGCTCCCATTGGATTTGGATTCTCCTTAGTACAGTCATCACACTGATCATCACAACGGTTGTTAGCCCGAATCCTCCTATTGTCGATAATTTGATGGAATAAAAGGAATGTTAGGGGTAATACATAAAGGGTAATCCAAAGACAAAATTTGATGACTCAAAAATTAACTTTCATTTCCTTAACTCGTGAGACTATAGGCTTCAATCTAGGCTTTTCATGATCTACTTTCTAACAAATATTATTATGGGCATTTTTCCCTTAATAAGGGTTCATACTAAGATTGTGAATTTATCAAAACGTATCCCCTGGGAGTGTAGTAACCAAAGGTGTATCAAGGCCCGTTTTCGTGCACCAGTTCCCCTTCGAGTCTAGCTCAATGCGGTGTTTTCGGGATTTACCCCTAGGATACATCTGTGCCAGAGCCGTCTCTACCTGCTCATATCAAGACATTGATGTATTTTCTGGATAACCCACTTACTCAATACTCACCAAAACATAGGGATGTTTTTATTATACTTAGTCTTGTATCTAAGGATTTACTAGGGTTTCCTAATCCGAAAAATAACTAAACCTATCCTATGATACAAACTATGACAACCCCACTTTTCATTACAATGTAAACATGCTTTGTTACATAAAACATCACTTGATACCACAAAAAAGATCGAGAGGTTTAGTGTATTTGGGGATTAGGATCATTACATAAAAACTTAAAACATGAAATAAAACATCTTTATTGAAAACTTCCTTTACATGACCACTAAATTCCCTCATACTTAGAAATGCATGGGATAACCTAAGGAAATGCATAAGAAAAGGGTGAGCTATAAAGCCCAGTAATGGAGTACACATGGAATAACACGAGGAGTAAAATACATGTTAGGCAATAGTCATGTCAATAGAGCATAAGAGAAACATGAACATAATGGCTTGATAAATCATGATAATCATGACATGGAAATGTGGCAATAATACTTAACATTGAATTAGCATGAGCCAAGGATCATTGCACATAGAGCATGAGTAAACCCTCATTGCACGTGATGCACGAGTAAACCCTTGTTGCACTTGAATTAATATGAGTCAACACTCATTTCAAGTGATGTATCATGATATTATACTTTACCCAATTCATTGGAGCGCTATAAGGGCACACTGTTCATAAACATTTCATTTCATGCATAAGTGTGCAACATGGATCATAAAACATGGATTCATAAAACATAATCATTTATTCCATGATAAAGGAATGTGGAATTAATACATGAAACTATAAAATCAATAAGTAAATTTTCATAAAGTTGAATACCCTTGATGGAGAAATGGGCATGGTATTCACTACACAATGACATTTGCTTCGACAATTTGTGCGATTTCAGCAGCATAACGGCGTGACATAAGAATTCAAAAAAATGATCGATGAGAGAGAAACGGGTTACTCATAATATTTATATGTAATGGACAGTAATTAGGTCATATAGATACATGTCCCAACAATTTTAATGCAATTTAGATTCATGATACAAAATTATTTTCTTGAATGTAAAAGAAGAGAGAGAAGTTCCTTTCAGAATTTCGTCTTAGTAACAGGTGTACATGGGAGGCATTTAATGAGAGATAAAGGGGTATCACATAATTCAAACAATAATAGGGAAGCATGGGGGAGTTGTGAAACCATATTCCAATATTCATAATTGAAATGAAAAGGGAAATACAACTTAGAAAAAATAGAAGAAAATGAGAAAGGCAGAAAAAACCCTTACTTGGAAGTGTGCTTCCAATGGCTTGAGAGAGGCTTGTGAGAGGCTTCGTGGGTGCATGGGGCACCTTGGGAGGATTATAGAGAGAGTAGGGAAGAGGTTTGACGAATTCCAAGGGATTTTATTGAGGTGGAAGTGGGATTTTGGGTGGGTTTATATAGGAAAGGTGAGAGAATTCTTTATTATTTAGGTTTGAGACCCCTTATATTAAACTAATCCAAACCACAAACCATCCCATGGTTTTTGGCCATGGTTTCTGGAAAAGGAAGGAGGAAAAAATTATTTTACAAGACCAAGGTCCAATATTATTAAAATATTAGGGTTTCTTATGTAGAGGTGAGTCACACTCCCTTTGAAATTAATTTAAAAAGGCAAAGTGTTGAATATGTCTTGAGGGGTTCATTAATGCATTGAAAAGTAAGTCAAACAAACCCAAAATCACATTATTTTAATAATAAAACTTATATTGGCCGAAAATAAGTATTATTGTATTTTATTACATCCCCATTGGGTCATTATGATGTCATAAAACACATTATATATTTAAACGGTATTTAATTTTTACCCTAAAATTTGACTGTTTCAAAAAATTATGAAAAATTCACCGTTGGATAATTTAGACGTCCTGATTCCGGAAATGACATTTATTTTATCTAAATAAATTTCTAAATATGTTAATTTTCACTTAAAAGAAAATCAACATTTATCTAAAATTCATGGGTTTTGACAGAAATGGCGTTCAAACCTTAATAAAATATTTAATTGCATTCATAAAATTATAAGATCATTTATATTTAATAAACTTTAATTTAATAATAAGAATATTTTTTTATTATAATATTATTTAATTCAAAAATCCTTTAATTTAAGAAAATATATTTCTTAATTAAATAATAACTAAAAACACCATTTCTACTTTAAAAACTATTTACAACGTATTAAAAATGACTAGAAATTATATTCATTATTATATACAAGAAAATAATGTACATGAGCATAGTACTACTTATTTGTTACATAACCCCTTAAAACAGCCACATAATACCAAAGGGTAAGGTGTGCGATGATGACAAACTCTTGATGTGGCTCGGATAACATCGCTCGAGTGGTAATTTCAATCAACTTCCAATTTTCCCATAGACGGTCACGTTCGAGATTGACATAATGAAGCTCATATTGGGCCTGGTTAAGGGCGAAGCCCAAGGTTGCCACCTCTTTTCCGAGCTCCGACAAATGGGCTTCGTATGGGGCAATTCTACTGGATGAGGCCATCGCTTACTTTGATTGAGTAAAATTGGGTTCGTTAAAGCCTTATATTTATACTAATCATGTGATCACTGTTCAAAGACTATATTAACAACGGTCACAAATCATAACATAAATCCAAAGATTTTGACATCTTATAAAAACATTTTTCATAAAGATACATTTAACTGGATCAAGAGGTATTTTCCATTAATGAAACTTTGGGTCGTTACATATATGTTTTGGATAATTGATATTTTCTTACTAAACATTTTGAGGGATTTAAATTTTCGTAGAAAATCAATGACCTCTGACAAACCATAGTCTAAATAACATAAAATTTTCAAAATGAATGATTAGTTATTGGTATAGATTTATTTTACCATTTGTCATTGGTTATAAAAATTATGAAACATATAAGGATTGTGTTATATTTAAAATAATAAATATATTTTTTAAAATAAGAATAATAAACACTATATTTAAATTGATTATCTGATTTATCATATTATGAACGATATAAAAAAATTATTTTATGTTTTATATAATGATAGTCTACCATTATTAAAAATATTTTAGGTAAATTTAGGGAATGCATATGTTTTTGATGAATCATTATTATTGGAACAATGGATAAACATTTTATAGATGTAATTATAAATTTATTGAAATAATTTATAGTTAATATCATCATTAATGACATTTTAATAGAATTTATGTATTATCCTTATAATATTGATAATTATTTGGTGAAAAACTAAAGTAAAAAAGTTTATTTAATAATTAATTTTACTTCAAAGATGTACATAAAAATTTAATTGATCATTAAAGAATTATATTAATTATTTCTAAAAAAGGACAAAAATCATGTTAGTTAAAATCCCATTATGTATGGAAAGGCCATGGGGATTGATCCCATGACTAATGGATGATACAGGTTTTGTGTATAACATTATCCCATAAGATATTCTATTTAATATGCATTTTTTAGTTAAGAATGTTAAAAATAAAACATAAATAATTAACCTATGATATTAATTTTGAGGTTTAATCATTAGTGAAATTCCTATATTGGTTTTGGATATAATTTCAAGACATGATTAAATAATTTTCACACTTTTATGGTTCTTAGATTTCCTTAAATGCTAATTTTTGTACATCATGAAAAAAATTAGATATACATTTTCTGGTGTTATAGGTGAATTGGAAATTAATAAAGCTACCACAAAAAAGATAATATTTACATTGGAATTAATGGAAATCATGTGAATATATATTCTCATAAATTTTTATCTACATATTGAAAAATTATTTTAAAAAAATATATAATATTAAAAAATTTCTAATGATATTAACGACTTGTTCACACCTATTATATTTATAATATTTATACCATTAAATTTAAATTTATTATTAAATTTATTACTATTATGGAACAAAATAAAAATATCTGAAGATTAATCCTTTTCTACATTTCCATATAATTAATTTCCTCTAATGTTATCTTACATAAAAATCTATTAATGCGTTATTACATAGGACTACTTTACTACTCATTCACTGCTATAATGAATATTATTTATGAACAATTATCATGATTTCTATATAAATGATGTTATTTTTAAATATAAAATCTGTGACCACCAATATGTTTTTTTAATTTTTATGATGTAATTCATTTAAAGTAAGAATAATGTTAAACCCATGAATTCTAAAAAAATAACACTTTATTCGATTTTTTGTTCAACACACAACAAAAAACATTAATGAAAAGATAAAAATAGAAAATAATGATATAATTATTAAAAATATTAAATTTATTTCATTACATAGAACATTTAGTTTAGCATGTCTAACACACAACAATGTGTTCCATTGATAGAATGTGTTTTATGCATATCAATGTTTTTCCAAATAATTATACACTATTCATATTATTAATTATTGTGACAGTTATTGCATAGAAATTAGAATGTAATGAATGAATATGATAAACTAAATAATGACAATTTCTAGTTTACACATGGTCATTTTATATCTCCACGTTATAAATAAAATAATAATCTTTTAAAATGAAAATAAATGTTTTATGAAGTAAAATATTTTTTCTCAACGATCGTTTGATCTCTTTATTTTAATAAAAATAAAAAATATATTATTACCAATATTTGAATATATTTATAAAAAATGAACTTCATTTTTAAAATTTTAATATTTAAATTATATTCGTGTTATATATATTTTAATTTTATAAAAATTTGCATTTTTATGAATAGTTAAAAATATATAATATTAATTGAAAACATCCATTTCAATATAATAATTTATAGTGAGAAAGAATATTTATAAGTAGTTTTCAAATATAATTAGTTAAATTTAAATTAAATAACCTCATTTAGGTCCCTAAAATCAGTTTATCACATAATTTATAAATAAAATAAATGTTATCTATTGAAAATTTTCATTTTAAAAACCTGATTTCTCATCTAATCTATTTGATTAACTTGAAATTAAAAATTTCCAATTCTATAAATTGAAATTTAAAAAATGTATACCATATTCATAAATAGAATAATTTATAATTTCTAAAAAGTAAAAAAATTATTTTTTTAAAAAATTAATAGTGACTATAGTAAATATGTATTACAAAGGTTACGGTAAAAATTGATTTGACAGGTGGTTAAATGATTATGATAAGGGTGAAAATGGACAAAAATATCATCAATTTTTTAGTATGTGTATATAGACTATAGAAATATAATTATATTATATATGAGAATTTATTTCCCATATACATTGATCATGTCCCATATAATATGTTATGTAATTAAAACAGAATAAACGACATCATTCTTCCTTTGAATATCTATAATATATTGGAATAGTGAAAAACAACATTTGTTGAGTTAAAATACTATCATGAACATTGAATAATATTTTCAATCATAATATTTTATTTTTATTTTTTATAAATGAAATAAATACTTAAAATTATTTAAAATCCCAACAAATCAATTATATAGATATTTAATAAAATTAAATAACTAATACTAAAAATAATAAAATTAAGGAAAATTGAATGAATTATTTCTTAATATTAATTTCTAGATGAATTTATAATATTAAATAGGTTTTAACATAATAAATTAAAATTTCATAATTTTCTTGATATTTTTAAATTAAATTTAAATAAATATGGTCAAAATTTACATTATGGTTATTCTGTGATATATTATTTTTTATTAAAATATATAAAAATGGAAAAAATTAGTATTTTACCAATTAATATATAAATGATAATATATATTTAGAATTAATTATCAAAAGACCAATTTTTATCAGATAATGACTATATAGATCTGTAAATTTTAAAATATCAGTTAGCGTGATTATAGTTAATGTATTGTTTTTGCCTGTAACATCGGTTTGTGTTAAAGTGAATATCAAAAAAATTATGGTTTTTTATTTTATAGATTATATTATATATTTAAAAAATATATTTTCAAAATATCTAATAAGAATGAATTTATATTAGACTAAATTTCTATATTACCATAGATAAGAAACTATTTACCCTAGTGAAAACCCAAATTGGTAAAAATTATGAAACATATAAGTAGGAATACATAATTAAAAATTTATTATTATAATGTGTTAGAGATTTGGATTGACTGTATAATAAATTTATCAAATTAATTATCAATATTTGTTCATCCTGTGGTATGTCTGACTACCCAACATTGAATAAATCAGATAATTTACAATAATTTCACACCTCCTCAACTAAAGTGGTCACTCAATCTCCTCCATTTTTGACACCCTCAAAACACTTTAGAACTTCCAAGCACTACACAAATCATAATATAAAATGAATAAACTTATATTAGATGCCTTATTTTTTGATTAAATAAAACCATTAAAACATTAAGTGAACCAAAATGTTTCATACCTGAAGAATTAGTAATGTTCTTTAATAAGTTTCTCAATTTTATTTTCCTATCAAATAATATAAAATATATTAAAAAAATTAATATATAAGAAAATAAGTATTTATAATATATTTAGATCATTTTATGTTTTATTTATGACATAAAACTACACATATTCATCAAATGGATTACAAATCATCATTCATGTGTATATTGGACTACTACGTCGTGAACCAATGTTGTTTTTTTTCTATTACCTCCTCTCAAGTTTCGTATTATGGTGGATAATATATTTATATATACATTAGTTATTTATAAATTATATATACATATTGAGTTACAATATAATAAAAATATAATTATATTACATTCTATTGGATTCATGATCTTGTCACTCGTGTGTCCAGTGGATGACCACCTCATGAATCAATGTAATTAACCTTTAAATCACACTTTACATAATAAGTTATAAGGAAGAATATTAATTATTATAAGTGATGATAAATAATTAAATACGATATTAATGAAATATTTATCATTCTATAAAAATTATATACATTATTTTTTCCCTCCGTTCTCACCAACGTAATGATGGTAACATCATTCGTGTATGTGTAGACTATCGTCTTCACATTATGGTCTCACTATATTTTATCACCACAAAACATGAATGATATATATATATATATAAATATATATATAATTTAATTTATTATATCATTATCATTCTATAATGGTAATATATTACTTACATCATTTCCATAATAATTATTGAAAAAAATATACGCCACTCATATGTAAATATGGCTTACTGTCTCTATGACCATAACATTATCCATTTATTCATAAAAATATTTCATGAATCATTCTAAAACTAATAATAATGTAAAAATATGATAATTATATGAATATTATTATCCTAGTAAAGATAGTAAAATAAAATTACTACAATACTAGATCCTTGATGACAAAACATTCATGAGAATACCATGAGATTAAAAGCCAAAACAATAAAAATAATAAAATATATTTTTTTATAAAATTGTAAAATGATATTATATGATCATATATGATATGATTATTATAATTATGGTTTTGATATATGTTAACTACAATCTGAAAACAAGTATACATGATGTTATTAATATTCAATGAAAATGTGGTGTATGTTTAAAGATTTCATCTCAATTTCACTCTATTGGGGTATATTGTAATGGTATGAAACTAGTTTCTTTTATATGGTTTATATAAAACCACTTATACATTTATTGTCAAAAATACATCATTATTAATTTAATTTAATGCATTAATTTGAAAATGTTTTTATAAAGGGTTATTGGACATAAAATTTACCAACAAATGGATATCATAACCCATTTTCATATCAGTGCGTTATATTATTCCTTTATTGTCTTTGCTAATATAATAATATGTTTATAATTTATTTTTATTGAATAAAATTTTATTTTCACTTTTTATGTGTATTTATTTTTAATAACGATAATTGGTTCATTGACTAATTCTCATTTTGATGTTATTGTCATTTTAGTGGATTATTTCCTAATCTCATTCTAAGAATGATTTTCTATTACTGAATGTAAATTAAAGGAATTTATATTATCATTGTTTAACAAACAATTTCATTTCCTTACAATATATTTAATTATGATATTTTTCAACAAATTGTTAAATTTTTCACTCGTTGGTACAGTCAATGTTTTCGAAAATGTTTATGAAAATCCACTACCCTTCTCTCTTTGTATGAAAAAATATTTTCATGCAAAAATATATTTTCTAAAAATATTATCAAAAAATATTTCTTAACTCTTCAGATTTTTTTAATCTAATTAATTTTCTATAAATATTAATCTTAATTTTTTATTCAAAATATTTTTATATATTTTTTAATACAACGATCATATGAATTTTATAAAAAATTTGAAAGGAATATTATTTAAATTTTTGAAAAAAGGTATATTCCAATCCATTTTATAGTGAAAAAAACAAATTTTCCCTTTATATTTATATAATATTTGGAATTACCAATAATTTCAAAGAGTTATTTCGGAGTCTTATGATCATAATAAAATTAATATACCTTACTAATATGTATAGTTTACCATGGATATTCTTGTTGCTTGATCCATATTTTAGTTCTACCATTGGTATTTTATGTTGAATGTTATTTGTTTAACTGGGAAAATATTGATTAATCTACCTCCTTTTCTATATATTGATATTTCATGACATGTAATATCTATTAATAAATTAGATTGACTATTTGATATTTTGGGAAATTTTAAAACCAAATATTCCAGAGTTGGTCTATCATTACATATCCCCTAGATGAATCGGTAGGTCTAATGAGAAAAACCACATTAGTTAATATTAAATGGGTCATCACATTTATATTGAACCATCAAATAAAAGGTAATGATGGTAAAGGTATAATTTCCTTATAAATGACTTAAAATAATGAATAATTACATTAATTATGTTTTCGTTTATCATTATACAATTGAATTTTACAAAGATATTATCTTTGGCTGCATTTAATTATCACTTTATTGATTAAATGGAATATTTTATCCATTATATAATACTCCATATTTTTTATTTCATATCTTCACATGATTTTCATGTTATGTTCATAGAATGTGTGTTTAATATTTTACCTTTACAAACTGATAACTATAATTGATTCATGATATCTTTTACTTTATATAACCCTTAAATAGCATTTTATCTCACTGTTATTATTTTTTCCTTCACCAAGATTTCAAGATGTTTTCTATGAATGATATGCAAGGATATAATTAATGGGATAAATTTATTATAATTTTTTTAATTATGCTATATTTTTTTATTTCAAATATAATTCAATACATATTTATGCATCTAGTTTAGTAAGACTTAAAATCTATTCTCTCTTTAGGGATTTTATTCCTTATATCATATCCCACTATTATAATGTTTGACCCCAATATTTGGAGATTGGTTTTGAGTTCACTACACTCTAACTAACTAGAAACTCTCTATAATATATATTCGATATAATATGATATAATGATAGTGTATCATGAATGGGAGAAAAATGTGATGAACTAGTTAACTGATCACTAACAATCAAAATCAAATTTTTACCAAGAGATGTTTATAGAAATCCCTCAGTTAAATCTATAGATATATTTTCTAATTTCCACTAAGACACATTAAAAGGTTTAATAAATCCCATTATAAATTTTCATTTTTCTTTTTGTGGATACCAAATATAATGTTTTATTGTAAAATAAAAAATATATCTTTTCATTCCATAACACTATAAATACTCATGATGGGCTCTATACATATTAATACATCCATGATTAATTGTAAATGAATAACAAAATGATTCACACAAAAATTCTATCAATAATTGATTACCAAAAAGAACACATAATCACATTCAATAACTAAAATAATCTTTATCAAATATATATTTATGAAACTAACCTATTTTTTACAAATCCATGTATTATTTTAACTCATTCTCTACATTTTATGACACATAATTGTTTCTATCAATGATGAATGTAATGAATCTATAAAAGAAATATGAAAATTTTGCAACAATAATAAAAAGTTCATAATTAATAAAATTATTAACCAAATGGTATTGTTATAAATGTTATATAGTTAATGAAGAATTATTTTTCCGGCTCAAAGAATCGTCTTTGTTTTTCAATTTTCATTGCTGTCAATAAACTGTGTTGTTATATTCTTTTTAAAATTTTTGACCTATCCACTATCTCTTGATTATTTCATTATGAGTGAATAATAATTTCAAATTTTTATAATAAGTGCATATTTCAGATTTTTCTCTATATCAATTATGCCACATAATTTTTAATTCAAAAAAATTTATTTCCAGATCATGTTTATGATAATTTAACAAATTCATTTTTACATTTTATGAAATAATACTTGATCATTTTGCATCCGGACACAACTATTACCCTTCAGGGAATAATGATTGAAGATGAAAAATTCACCATTTCGAAAGGGAATGGAAAAACCAACAACATTGATCATTTTTTTTCAGTTCCTTAAAATAACCATAACATTATTTTATCCAAATGAACATAACAAAATTTACAGTTATCACATTATTTGGGAATGATATATATGTAATTTCTTTCAATAACCAATGTTAATATATTTGTAATGCTTGAAAACTACGAATCTCAAATATAAACAAAATACTCCACTAAATCCTCCAGTAATAAAAAAACCAAACATGGTTTGGAATACAACTAACCAGATTATTACCTCATGAATCATAAGTTGTTAAACATTTAATTTGAATAAAATCAACTGTGATTATTATATAGTTATTAATACAATTTTTATAAAATTTGGTTCTATAATCCCATATATGTACATAATATTTTTGGTGTATATAAATAATAATTTATGAACCAATAATAATAGATTATTGTTTCATCTATGAATAATTATTGATATATAGTTTTTGGTTGAAAAGAACGATTTGAAAGGATAATTTAGTTTTAGGTGACATGTTTTTCATAGTTTTTCACTATTATTTTTACTATTTAGTGATATGTGTAATCTAAACATTGTATTCATTTTGATTCTAAATTTCTTCATTAGTAGTAATATGAATTTTTTATCCATTAAGAATGAATTTATTAGAGGAATATAAGTATTTTTGTGATGGATATATATTATATACATTTTTTGGTTTGAAATATTTAAATTCGATAGAATGGTATATTACAAGATTTATATTGAACATGAATTTTTCTAACCATGTATATGGGAATTAATATGATTTTTTATATAATTTTTACTATTTAACTTTATTAAACATGGCCCAATTTTTAGTTTTTTTTATGATCAAAAAAAATTTTGAGAATAAATTTAATTTTTTATTAAATAGCATAAAACATAATTTTATAAAAAACATAGTATTAAAATTAAATAAAAAATCAATCATGGAATATAAAAAAAGTTTTTTCCTTTTAGATTGTTTTTAATTTATTTTAGATTAACATTGTAATTTGTAAGTTTTATATAATTATTATTTAAATTATATATATTATATAAACATTTTTATTTGACTAAAACTAATTTAGTATGGAAAACATTTTCCAAAATTTGGAGTTATTATAAGATATTAATTGTGTCCATCTTGGAATACCTCTATAATGGATAGTGGAATACTTATGATAATTCTCAATTTATGGAAAAATGAAGATCAATTAATTTTAAATACCCTTCCAGGTAATTTAAGATTTTATAAAATCAATCTCATCATTATTTATCTTAATCATTAGAATATGTAACAAACATTATATTCATTTGTCTACAATGAATAAATATTATAATATTGTAAGATTCATGAAAATATAGTGAATGGATTTTTGTGTAACCAAGATATAATTTTCACATAAAAACCAATCTTATATTATTTATGGATTCGAGAAAAAATTATTCAATAATGATTTAAAATGTTACACCTTTTCTCATTATGGTTATACCTATTTTATTTCCATGGAAGGCTAATTTATATTAATAGTGAAATTCCAAAGGGGATATTATTTAATTTTTTATATAAATTTTTTATAAACATACATCAATGAAGAAATTTATATCGAAAAAATATTTTTTTAAATATTATGAATAAATATATTTAATAGTACCATGAGATGGGAGGTCCTACGTATGCATAAAAAGATATTGAATATAAATAATATTCTTATTTTTACTTTTTCAATAACAATTTTATGGATTTTGATTTATTTAACTATCAAATGATATATCTCATGGATCATAATTATGAGACAAAATATTTGTTAAATTTAAGAAGAAAATTGTAGTAGTCAATTTTTAAAAAACCAACAATATAAGGTAGTGAGATAGGGGACTAGTTCTATTGATCGAGAGTTATCTGATAAAAAAATATCACAAAAGAAACTATTTTACAACCATAGATTTAAAAGTATAGGAAAATAATAATAATAATGTTGGGTTATTCAATCATGTGTACTAAGAGATGATTCATGTAGATAGGTTGCCACATGGAGGAATTGATTTGGATTAATTAGGAACACAAATTAACAAATATGATGTTTTTATAACATAAATAATATTTTAATAATGATAGACACTTTCTATATGTTGTAAAACAAATTTGATCTATTTTTCGATAGTATGTTATAGTGTCATTAGAGTTTTGAAAACAATAAAAAAATATTGAAAAAGATAATTTATTTTCTGTAATAAATTCTACAATATTATAATTAACCCACTTTTTAGTGGTGTTCGATGGTGATGGTAAAAGTTAAACACTATATGTAGTACTTGTGGTTTACTTGTGGATTTCACTATCGAGACTGTTAGTTCATCTACACTCTAAAAGGCTACTAAGGTACCATCGCCAAACCAATAGATTCTACTATCTAGCCCTTCTGACAAAGAGAGTCATTCAATGATAGAATTTAATATGGTCAAAATTCATTTAACTATACATCTTAGACTTCCATAAAATATCATTATTTATATAAACTTCTTTAGAGTTTTATATTCTATAAATAGTCGTCCAACGATGGGTAGAAGAATATTTTAAATAATATTATTTATGATATCTACATAAAAAGACAATTTTAATACATTAATATTACATCACCTTTATAGAATACTTAATAAATTAAAAAAAATATCTCCAAAGATCATGTTATTTTAGTGCATCTGAAAATATGGAAATGAAATTACTAGTACATGAAGGACCAACAATATCTTCCACTTGGATATCTATTACTAGATCTCCTTTATGATATATCATACATAGAATATAAATCTATAACCTATGTAAGGAAACACAAAATTTGTGTTATCATATGTTGAGTAAGGGTAACTAAGAGAGATATGTAAGCAAAAACATCAGCATAATTGTATACTAACATGTTCATAAAATTATATGATCATACAATATAGATCAAAGATCATAATCATGCTTCATGAAATAAATATTATCAATTCATAAGATAATAATTATAATTATATAATGAAGATAAGTCAAGAAACAATTACATATGAATAAAACATGGAATTGTATAAAACACATATGGATATAAAATGATTTTCATAGTACACATGGAATCAAAACTAGTGATATATAAGTTGTATGGCTTCACTCCATATAAAATCTTTGTATTCATTCTTCACTCTCATGGATATCATAGTTTTATAAGTTCACTCCCCAATACATATATGTATTCATGGTTTACTTACATTTACATATTAGATTTTTCAGTCCAATCATTATACCATCTTTCTAGTCATCGTTCAATTCCATGGCCTTCATAGAAGACAAGGATCCCTAGAAATTCAAATGTAGTCTATATCATGAGATTTAAATAATTATCCAGATAATTAGGTGGAGGTATTGGTTCCACCCATAACATAATGATATCATACATAAATGTTCCAATAGATCAAGAACATTAATCATACAAAAAACCATAAAATGAAATGGGTATCATAATCATGTAATTTTTTTCTAATATGTGTAAAATGGACAAGTTTCACAATCATTTCATCAAATCATAACCCATGATAAGAAATGGGATTCATACACATATAACATATGAAATATTAAAATATTTTATAAACATATATCCCAAGAATGGGAAATATATTTCATATACAAATAGGCTATGAAATAAAACCATGTGTTATTAGCATTATTCCCTCAAAACACAAACCATTAAAGAATTAATATGTATAGATTTGTTTTATCATTTCACAAAAGAAAATTATTTACATCAACATATCTCACCATTAATAGTAAATAATGTTGAAATATATTTTAAAAAATTCTTCATGATAAAAATATAAATTTTTTAATGAAATCCTCTCTTTAAAATATAGAAAAATTTGAAAATAAGTTTCATAGATAATAAATTGAAAATATATAAACCAATATAGAAATAATTTTGTTGACCATTTTCCTTGATAAGATAAAAAATAAGAATGAAAACATTTTCAAATTGTTTTTTTTCATGAAAACTTATATACGATTCCTAAAAACATTTTGAAACTCATCTTCCAAGAAAACTTATAAATGAATCCTGAGAACGTTTTGAAATCCATTTCCCATCAACACATATAAATGAATAATGAATTTAAGATAGAAACCATTTTCTTAAATATTACATTAAAATCATAAAAAATGAGTCTAATATATTGAAATAATTTTCTTTAAATTTTTTTTAAAATATATAATAGGTGTTTTGGTATTTATTTAAAAACATAATCATAAAATCATTTTGGAAACATCTTCCATTAAAAACAACTACATTACATTTAATGTAATTAAAATGAGGAAAACATTTCCCATAAATATTAACTATTTCATTTTTTAAAATTAGAATCATGGTAATGATGATGATGATGTATGGTAAATCCATATATTCAGAACAATCCTTCTACAACATAAAAATAATATAAATTTATTTGAACCAGAAAACAACAACAAGAAAAAAAAATTAAACTTATTTTTAAAAAATAAAATAGGGGTATATAAGTATTTATAATATCATAGTAGAATCATAAAATATTTTTGAATCCTTTATGAAAACATTAATTTTACGAAACATTGAATTTCAATAGAAAAGACAAGTAAAGTTGTAAATTCATAAACACACATTCATGATCATATTATTTACCAATGTTTTGAAAAATGATAACACTACTTGACTATAAAATAAATAACATGGGTAAAACATTTCATGAGATCTATTTATATATGGATAATAATATTTCATCAATGGGATCATAATCATAAGATGTGTTGATAAGTGGTAACATAGTAGATAAAAACAATTTACAATTTGGTAATATTGAATAAAATACAATGGAAAGAATAAAATTACATTAAGTTTAACCAATAAAGAAAAGAATAAGATTCATAATATAACATGTTAATGTAAGAATAAACACTTCACAGAAAAATATAGGTACATAACATGACATGTCCTCAAAGAAGGAAAATTGAGACATAATAACATTATGAATGTTTTAACATTAGAAAATAAACCCCATATTGGTATTTCCAATGTTTTATTTTTAATTTGATGTCCTTTGTTATGTAAATAAGAAAACTATTTTAGACATTTCTAATATAAAAGATTTGTTATGAATATGATTACTCTGTCTATCAGACTAATTTTTTCAATCATACTGACTCTATCAATATTACTGACTCCAACTATTTTACTGAATCGGTCTATCATACTGACATTGTCTACCATATAGACTATGTTCAACATTCCCACATTGTGCATCATAACCACATTACATCATATCAATACATTGCAATATATGATATTAATTTTACTCTTGTTTTACATATGTATACATTTATTCTTTTTATCAAAACACTTGTTTTGTATCAATCATACTCATGTTATCATTTTCTTTTTTATTTTGTTTTTAACCAAAATTTTATAATAGAGTATGTTACAAACTAATAAAAACAATGTCATTTTTTCCATTTTAATATGTCTGTTACAATGCATGATGTCCAAGTCCCTCTGTGTTTTTCGGATAAATATGACTATTTGAGAAAATATGTTTGTTGGACCGGAGGCCTATAAATAAGAGGTTGGAATAGATAAAGGAATACATGATTATATTTTTCTTCTATCAACTTATAATGAGGGATATTGTAACTTTAATCATTCTTCCTATGAATTCCTTGGAATTAAAAAATATGAATGGATATTTCTTAGCATTTGTATTTTAGTAAGTGATTTGTTTTTCATTTTTCAACTTATTAGGTGACAATGATCGAGGGATGTTGAGGATTGGAAGATGATGCGATTGATCATCGTATTGAGGGCTTTCAAGAATTTAAAATATAGAGGTTCCAATTACATGTAAAATCTAGGTCTTGTACGGATATCAAGATGGACATATTGATCATCGTATCGAGGGAATACCAAGGTGGAGGTAATACATACATTCTATCCTAGAATAAAGGATAACCATCAAATTGGTTTAAAATAATTGTTATACTTTTACATTTCCACTAATATTTTTATTATAAATGTACTTGTATTTATTACTCTTTCTTTTTATATTCAGTTATATTTTAATTGTTTCAATTATGATTCGTATTTTATTAATAGATTCTATAAGCTATATGGTATAATCTTTTCCATTTTTATTACTTTTATAATTGTATTCAATTTGAATATGTTTTTTTACATTACTTATAGTATTACATAATATCATATATATCATATCCTAGATCATTATGGTAAATAATATTGATTATTAATGGTATTAGTTTAATACATCTATAACTATTATATCTATTATGTGTTTAAATACAATTTTTTCAATGTTACATTTCTCCCCCTCTTGTATTTTTCTATCCAATATACATATAAATATATATTACAATCGAATTGTGAACGGATGATTATAAAATGTATATTAAAATAACTGTTAACATAATTATAATAATCTTATAACACATCCACTTTCATTATACATAGAAAAATAATAATAATTATTGTTTAATAAGATATGTATCTCACAAAAATAAAATGTGATATTAAATTCCCTTAAAATATGAATAGACTGACTCCATACTTGTACAAACATTATGTATAATAACGATAAGTTTATTATGAAAATTTTAAAGAAACATACTACAATTTATAATACAATACAGTGTTTTAGGATGACATTATATGAACTTAATTTGAATAATTCCATGTTGTGGTTTCTCATTGTGTAATATATGTTTTATTTTTTGAATATGTGTTAATTTGATATATATATTGTCCACATATAACCATAATGTTTTAAATAATGTAAATAATGATATAAATATAATTTATATTCAGTATATATGTATTTATAATAATATTTTTTATAAATAAATATGAAATTAAAAACACCATTGATAGAGAAAATATGAAACACATATAGAAAAATGTAATTTTTTTATGTATTAATTAAAGAAAAAAAGTAAAGTACATATATTTATATATATAATATAATTATAATATAATTATTAGGAAATACATACAATATAATATAATATAATATAATATAACCCATCGTTAATAGGTTTCATGAAGCAGTAGAATAAATCATATTAGTTTGAGGAGGCAGCAGCCCACACTTCCGTAAACAAAATTATAATATTTAAAAAATATAAAAAGACAAAAGGAATGTTTTTTATAAAAACTAAATAGGTTTAATTATATCATTAATATCATTTAAAATATATTTTTTCTAATAAATACCCACAAAGAGTGGTGGTAATGTTAATGTGAACAACATCGTTTTGTGAGGTGGTTGTTATCAGTAGACAAGAATAGTATGTTCTTTACCCATTAGATTGAATTTTGTGTATCTGAAGGTTCAAAAATTATAATAAAAACATGTTAACATATTTAGGATAATTTATATATTACATTATAATAAAATAATAAAAAAATTAAATGGAAGATAATGAAATTAAATGAATAGAACTTTATGAAGGATGTTTCATTTTATTTGGACAACTCTTTATTTATTACACAAAAGGGATTCATTGGTTAGATTTATGCTGAAAGGGATGATTCATGGAGGAATGGAGGGATTAAATGAAGTAAATTTTGAAAATATTTCTTGAAACTAAGTGTATTTTGTGGTGTCATGAAGGGTAACAATTCATGGACTTTTATAGTGGAGGGAGGGGACACCATTGGTCTTTTTGAAAAGATGTTAGGTGTATAAATGTTTTTACAGAATAAAAGTCATGAAAAACAATTAGAACTCAAATATTTGAGGTTAATGGATGATATATGTCCATACAATGTGTTATGTACAAGTTTATAAGTCATTTTTTCATATATTTTATGGATTAATCCTTAGTTATGTTTAATTTTTTCCTTAATTGGTATAATTAATTTTTATGACTAACACTAATATTATAGTTAAAAAATAAGTTGAATTTTTTTTAATGTAAATAAATCACTTATTACAACAATTTATATTGATTTTTCAAAATTCTATTAATAATGAAAAAAATAAGTTATATGATAATCTCACAAACATGTTAAAAGAGAATGTTTTTAAATTCATATTTTTGAAAATCTCATTTTGATATTATCTATATATTAAAAAAGATAAAATTTAAAATTAACTTAATTGGATAAATATATTCCAAATTTTTTAATCAATACTATAATAAGAGGTCAAAAACGTTTGAATATAAATTCTAATAGGATGATAATTTAGTTTCAAAATAAAATTCATCATTTTTCAATATCAACGTAAAAAAAAATTTCTCAGAGAATTTCATAATATTAACCATAACATTATTAATAAATTTTAAATTAAAAATTGTTTTTATTTTATGTAATTATATTTATATAAGTGTTTAAATTTAATTTTATTACTTGTATCACAAGAACATAAAAATCATTTCTCTAGAGAAAATATTATTCCCAAACATATAAATTCATTAAGAAAAATTTAAAATATATCCTCACTATATTTCATTTATATAAAATAATTATGACTAATTTATAAAAATTAATTATAAATATTTATATTATAATTTTAAAAAAAACTTTATAACTATTTCATGTATTTAATTAAAAAAATTATCTTTCTTGTTGAAACTTAGTGCTTATGGAAATGTAATCCAACACAGTTATAAATATAACACTATCCATGTCGTTTATGATTGTAGGGAAATCATATATTTGAGTATAGTAAAACCAATTAATATCAAGGATTATTTAAAAAGAACTAAATAACTTATTTTTATCATATAACATAACCTAATTCTTGTGTGGCATGAAAAGAAACTTTTCCTAAAAGAATAATTGAATTTTGAAAAATATATTTCACAAAATTTCAGTGTCTTATATTATAATGACATTAAAATTAATATCTCCCATGAGATTAATATATGATATAAATTGATTAATAATTTTATGTTCTCTTAATATAAACACAAAATATATAAATTGACACTAATGTTTTCTATTGTTATTTGAATGTTAGAGTCAAAACAATTACCCAGTGTATCTAATTGTCAGGATTCCATGTGGGATTACAATAGTGTTAAATGAATATATATACTTAGAAATTAAATATAAGTATTAATTTCTGACTGATATTGATATAGAACATTGATTAAAATAATATATTGTTCACAAGACCATAAATTTGTTATAATCTATTAGACTATGACATTCATCATAAATAATGATCCTATGATAAATATTATTCTATATCATTTTCAATGATTCTAGAAATTATTTTTCTATCTATGAACATATAGAAATATAATTACTTTATTTCATTTGTTTTAATATGAACAACCTCACACATCGGTTTGTCCTTGTTCATTTATAACATTAACTCTTTCTCAGGGGAATGATAGTGAATTTTTAATTCATGAAGAACTAAAATATATTATGATCCATAAGTAAAATGATATATAATTCCATATTCATTTACATAAAATCATTTTAATATTTTTAGAACATGATTTAAAACAGTCATAAATCTTTATATCATGATATATTATGATAATATAACAAACATCATCTTAATTTTTTCTATATCCCTTCCATGACATTTTAACATTATAAATCTTCAAAAAAAAATTCAAAAAATTATTTATAATGTCATGAAATAAGATCAAATTTATCCCCCATATATCATAATATAGATAATTTTTTCACATAAAATACATGTTATTAACATCAGCGTATATTCATTTGAAACATGGTTATAACAATAATTACCATAAATCCTATATGAGAACAATCATGATTACATATTCCAAATAATATTGGATATATTCTGTAAATATTATAAAATTAAAACATTATCCATAATTTCATAGAATACCTTTTCAAAAAATACTTATTTGGTTATAATTTAATTGATTCTATATGATTTAATTTATCCAAATCAATAATGTCATAATCCAAGATAAACAAAATTAACTAAACATCGTAAAAAAATTATGGGTCATCCTCAATTAATCACAATATCACTTTTGTAAGAATTACTTACCATTAAAATTTTTCCTTTATTTAATTTATGAAAAACATATAGACAAAATACTAATATATTTCATGATTAGATAACATAATATTTTGATTCCAAAAAATATATATGTATTTCATGAAAAATTATTCTCAAACCATTATAAAGGCATCATCACACTATTACATAATAACACCTTCTTAAAATGTGGATTATGGATAATTTATTAATTATCCAAAAAACTCAAAATAAATGTTCATTATACATTTAATGTAATCAATACTGTAAGAATATCTCATACCATCTTCATGGAGTTTGCAGTCCATTTATCATTAGTAGTATAACCAATGCTCATACATCCTTCTAAATTTTTTATGAGATTTATATATTTGAAAAATATTATCATAATTCCCAAAATTTATAAATATTAAAAATTATATTTTAACGGCGTTCTTTCTAGATAACACTATTGAGTAATACCAAAATTATCATGCTGAGAAACAAATGTCGTAGAAGAAAACCACAAAATCTTGAAAAATTACATGTAGGATTTCTATATTATGACACCATTCATAAACCATATAAACTTATATTTATCCTATTTTATTCATATCTAACATATTTTTAAATACATCTAGACAGTTTTAGTCCTCTTAGGTAGATCTATTAGAAGGAAACATCCAATTTTATTTTCTTGTCATAGATTTATTTCCATGAAACAACTAAATCTATCCTTTAAAACAAATTCTATGATATATTTCAATATTATCCCTTATACTTGTTCTCATGCATAGAGACATACCTAGGATTATCTGTACAAATAACTATAGGGATCTCACTGGGGTTTTCTGATACTAGTTTCCAATTTTTACCTTTACATTTTCTTTAATACCATATATAGTGATACTCTATTTTTATATATTAACTATATCTTAAATTTTAGGAATACTTATTAAATTTCAAAAAAATAGACACCCAAAGATGGTGGTAGTTTACTACCATTGGAATCATTGAAATGTAAATGGTAGTATTTGAGTGAGATACATTATATACCATTAGGTTCTCAAAGACTATCAAACCTCTTATATATATAATACCTAGAATATATCTTCATTAGTAGTGGAGTGAAATAAGATAATAAGTTAACTCGTTTTTTCAAATATGGTAAATAAGGGAAATATGTAATCATAATCTCGAGAATAATATTATGAGAACGTGATCGTAACACTATATGACCATACATTCCATATCATTGATAATAATAATGAATCCTAGTATAAATATTGGCATTTCATATTACAAGAATCAAAATGATGTAAAGAACATAGAACATAAAATCATTAAATATGAATAAAAGAAAGAATTAATGGAAATATATAACTATATAAAAAATATTTTTATAATACATAATGAATCACTACCAAAACCATCTTAGAAGAATGGGATCGCACCAGATACTATATTGGTAGTCATGGTTGAAAAAAATATCCATCTTAGTATTATTATTTCAATCCAAATTTTATATTATTCCTTGGGGTTAAATCTCATTCCCATATTAGTAGAATGTGTTTAATACCCATATCATATCCGAAGTCATGGTTCACTCTTAGTGTCCTATTAGTAGTCAGGGTCCATTCCCAAGACCATCTTAGTCAATAAAATGAGATATAAAACGTTACCCAATTGATTAGTGGGATATATATATCCCAAAAATTTAATAATTAAATCATACATATGTGTTCCATGATATCATATTCATTAATCATAACAATAACCAGAAAATGAAACAGATATCATAATCATGTAATCATATCCTAAACTATATAAAAGAGACTAGTTGTACAATAATATCATCAAATAATATCACAGGAAAAAATGGGTTTTATAGACATATAACACATGAAATAGAAACATATTTCATATACATAGAACCCATGAAATAGGTTATAATTTCATTAAAATATAAACTATAAATTATAAATGGGATTCATAAGCACCACATCATCAATGAATAAACAATAGAAGAAATAATATAAAAATAATCGTTATCTCATTTCATTTAATTTCATGAGTAATATCAATAGATGATATCATATATGTAAAAAATATCAAATATATTATAAAAATAATTCATTACTAAAATTTTATTTCTCCATTGAAAAATTACCATTAAAATTGATATACATTTGAAAACGTTTTCATATAATATTATATGAAAAAATAATAATAATGATTGAAATATTATGGAAAAAATTTCCCATGGAAATATATAAAAGGAAATTGATTTTTTTCTACACTTTTTTCATTGAAAATTTATAATATAATATTGAAAACATATTTGGAATAAATTTTCTTAAAAACATATTAATATGTCTTCAAAAAATTTGAAAATATTATCCTTGAAAACATACAAAAGATGATTGAATATTTTTTTATTCCATTTTTTGGGAAACATCTAAAAGTAGATAAAAAACATATTGAAAACAATTTTCTAGGAAAATACATTAAATAAACAAAAAATACATCAATGGAATCCTTTTATTTTAAAGAATAATTTTTGAAACCATTTAATGGTTGTTTAGAATGTTAATTAAAAAATTTATATATATAATCATTTTTAAAGACTTTATAATTGAAAAATTATTTAAGAACATATATTTCTATAATATTACGATAATTGTTTTGGTAATATTATAACATCATATTGTTTTAAAGAATAATTGAAGTAATTATGGTCATGAAATTGATTAAATATATATATAGAAAACATTTATTTTGTAACGTAAATGTTTAGATACTTTCATCGACTGAAAACCAATAAAAAATTCATCAAAAAAATTTAATGAAAACATATAAAAAATAATTATTTTGATGATCTTATAATAATAACATAAAATATCATGAAACCCTATAGAAAAAAAGGTTTTGAAGGAACACTGATTTCAAAATAAAAAGAGAGGTAATGCCATATTTTATTACAAAATTATTTCATGATAATATAATATGACAATGATATTAATAATGGTCCCATTAATTATACATAACATGAATGACTAGAATGTAAGTAAATAATGATATTTCATTATATATGTATAATATTAATTTTATCCGAGGGAGAATGATCATAACAATCTTGAAAAACTATGATATTGTAGCTATAAAAAATTACCAATTTGATAAAATTTAACCAATACACAAAAGAAATAATAAAATTACCTAAATTAAAAAAAATGTAAAAATTATATTCATGATATTAAATATTCAACACACTATATACACTTCATGGTAAAATATAGGTCCATAATGTAACACCACGAGCTTCCACGATACGCCTCTCTTTCAATAATGCAATAGCTTGCATTGTACGCAAGTTCGATTTCTAAAACACCCCGACTAATCAAAGTAGCCATTATGAATAGTAATACCTAATTTTTGTAATTTTATAAATTTTATTTTTGAAAATGGAATTCAATTTTGTATTCGTAATATTGAAATTATCCTAAGTTAAATTTTTTGTAACTTTCTGAGAACTTCCAATTTATTATGAATAGTGAAAAATACTAAAAACAACATTTATAATCAAAATAATTTATTGTGATAAATTATACTATTTAGTGGTTTTAAAGTATAATTAGAATATATTTTTACCATTTTATTCAATTTTGGTCATTAGAATTAATTTAACATTGAAATTGGGCATGAACAATTGTCAATCTTTTGATATAAATTGTTTCTTAAAAACAGGCTGTTTGTTGTGACAACGAGAATTAATTATAAAATAAATTAATTCAACTTATATGTTTGGAATTTTCTAAAATATACATCATTTTTGAAATCGGAATATCAAATATAGCTTAGGGTGAATTTTTGGTATTTTTTTGAAAAACTTCAATTTTTGATGAATAGTGAAACCACTAAGTGGTACTTATAAAAACCGATTTTTTGTTTAAATGAAATTTTACCACTTCTGTGTTTTGAATTTCAAAAATCCGACATACATGGTTGTCATTAAGAAGTAAAATGTGGTTCAATGAGATTAAAATAATTTTTGGTGAATAGTAACTTTTAAGTTCTTAATCGCGATTAAAGGTAATTAGTGTATTTTAAGGTAAAAATAATGTTTTAATAATACGAGATGAGCTTGACACATGTCCTACCCTAAATGGATGTGTCATGGCCGACCAAGACAATCCATGGGTCAACTTGGGGACTCCATGGAGCCACTTTAGTAGGAAAAGGACATAAATAACTTTTTATTTAATGTTAAAATAAAAAGGTCACAAACAAGAGTTGTTTTACTAAAACAATTTGTAAATGGGGTTATACAAGTCATATTTTTGACTATAAATATTAATTATAAAGATAAAAAGATTTCCTACATCATGATATATTTTTTTATAATTTTTAGACATTAAATAAATTAAATTAGTTAGGACACCATGATGATGCAGCGATTACCTCATTAATTAACGATTTAAATAAAATGAAAAGATAATGTAAAATCTAAGACTTACACTTGTAAAAAACCTATTGGATGAGGAGATTTCGAACAATTATCACCTTATACTATTATTACAGAAGTTTGGGACCTTTAGAATCCGAAAAGCATTGTGTAATAATGTAATATTTCATTACCTTCCAAGAGTGCCCCTCCTCTACACTTATAAAAGGCCCCCACCACTCCCACCTTATTCACACATTCAAGCCATTTTTCTCTTCCAACCTCTGACCAAATACTCTCCCAACTTCACTCCCTTACTACTAAAAGCCTTACTTTGGGCATAATTCTTCCCAAGGAATCCTTTGGCTCAAATCAAAAAGAGTTACCCGATTTTTAGGTAATGTCTTCTCTAATGTTGTTTTGTTTTATTTAGCTTCTCCAACACCTTAAACTCTTTTTATTCCTTTCTTTTGTAACAAATCCGGTATCTAAAATATACTAGGATGTTGTTATGATAAGTATTTGGTTTACACATACACACACCTTCGTCTAATGGTTAAATAACATACTGTTTCTGTGGGTGGCGAAATACTGCCTCACGAAATGATGATTGTTCAATATTCTTTTAACACCTCTAATGGTGGCCATTTTGATGACACTATTTTCATATATGACATATATATTATGTTTATGTTTTCATTATTCTTCTTTATTTCTCATTTATGTCATACCTTTATGATTTCCATTATGTTTAAACACGATAATTTCATTTTAGGAAGTGCGGACTATCGCCCCTCAAAGTGATGTGAATCGTTAATGCCATATGTGGGATGTATAAAGGATGGAGTAAATGATATTATATATGATATTATAATGGAACTATATTATACCTTCATATAATTATGATTTCATTCCATTAAATACGAAATATAAATAAAAGTAGCGTTCATACGTACATACGGCTTACCGTCTCCATGAACGGTGCATTTCATTTCATACCCCTAAATGTTATGTAATATTTTAAATGAATGTATATACTGGATATATATGATATATATGATATCTACATCATGAATATAATTCAGGATATAATATATATTTCACCACATGAACAACCTGTAATTATAAGAAGTTTATTTTTGACTCAAGTACCAAAGATCGACAAAACGACCGTTATTAACTTAAATAATTACATAATGTTCATAACATGGTAATAAGTGATATAAAAGGAATAATGAATTTGAAAAAGGTTCTTAAGAAGGTATAGATTAACTCTAGTTTATTATTCATGAGGATAAAGAACGGTCAAGTCAAGATAGGACGCAATGTAATGGAACTTATTAACCCAATTTCCATTTTTTTGGGTTAATCTCCTACTTTCAAATTATGTCATGATATTATTATGTCCTATCTTGTATTTATACATTCGTTATATGTAAATATAGTGAATACACATAATAGATCAATTTTATTTTAAAAATTATCTTTTAAAGGACTTCGTATCAATCTCTTTTCATTGAGGCATATTTTGTTTTATACACAACTTTCATTTATACGGTGTAGAAACCCCTTTGACTTTTACGATTATTCAAAAAGAATATTTTTATACGAATCCTTTTACTAAATGAAAAAAATGGAATGTTTTTCTTTACATACATATGCGGCGACAACGACTTCTCCGCCGCTGTGACCATTATTTGAGTTTTGGCTTCCTCTAAAAGACATCACTTTTTTTAAATGAAAAATAAATAGAATGTTTTAACTTTCTTTAATTTTGGTATTGAAAATGGTTTTATAAGAGTTTTTATTATATAAATGTGTTTTATAGATATCTTGTGATTGAAATGTGTAAATTCTATGCAGTTATGTTATGGTTTATGATATGTTTAAACCTATTCATATGAGGAATGCATTGGACTTAATAAGTGACGGGTGGAGCCCGCTACAACTCCTCGATGCATAGGTAGGTCTCATGAGACAAACTAGTGTCTCGGCACGAGGCCTTGACAAAATCCTATTGGTGGTCTTGGCACGAGGCCTTGGCTACGTGGTTATGATAGTCTGGCATTATGCATTCCATCATTATGAAAGTGGTTATTGATATTTCATGTTATTATTCGACCAGTAGAATATCCATGTGAATAAGTAAATGGAATTATCTCATTTTACTTTTTCCATATTATGTTGAAGTTCATGTTTGAATGACTTTTGTTTTAGTTATACATTGCCTTAAATGTTAATTTTTATTTATGAATTCTTCCGCAATATTTTTATCCTTACTGAGTATCTGAGCTCACCCCTTTCAATTTTTTAATTTTTCCAGGATGTGAATAAGTATTTTATGAATGACATGTAGGGATAGTCATAAGAGGATATGAGTGTGGACTATGGAGACTTTGTTTTTATAGATTTTCACTTTATGATGTAATGTAACATTTATGAAAGTATCTAGTGTTTCCAAGGCTACTAAACTAATCAGTATTTAGAGAATTGATCTTTTGTGATCATGCCAATGTTATGAAGTAATGCACCGACTCTGGGTAGCTGGGGTCGGGGCGTTACAGTTGGTACCAGAGGTAGTTTAGTACTAACCTTGGAAGCTAGATTTAGATAAACTCTGATTAGAGCACATAGCCCGAAGATAAACTTTGATGATTAGTATAGAAGAACTTCCTAGAATTTTGGTATTATAGAGATTTTGTGATTTTTCCGAGCAATACATCCCTATCTGGATACAAGCAGGTCGAGGTGGCTCTCGCACAGATGTACCTAGGGGTATAAACCGAAAACACCGCTTTGAGCTAGACTCGAACGGAAACTGCTGCACGACAACGGGCCTTACTGCACTCTTGGTTACAACACTCCTGGGGGATATGCTTAGGATAATTATTGTTTTCTTTACAAACCACTATGAAGTGTTATGAGTATATACATCCTCAAAGAAAACAGTTTTATAATTATGGATTATATCCATAAATAGTTCAATTTATGTTAAGTATTTTATAAGTATGGAATTACGTATTTTCATTCAGAAACTAATATAGTTTATGCCATTGTTTAGAAATGGCGCCTTGTGGAAGGAATGGAAACCGTATCAATGCACGCACTCCGTGTAGGGATTGCCCTCCTGCTCAAAATAATTATTATGGATCTGGAGATACAACTGGTGATGATCAACTTATTACCATACCGGGATAACTCACTCAGGTTATGAATAATAACCATACTCGTATGGAGCACCCAGATCCGCAACGTGGAGGATAAATGTTAGACCGCTTCATGAGGAAACAACCAAAAACATTTAATGGGGGTACAAATCCATTAGTATCTGATGAATGGATAAACTCCTTAGAGAAAATATTCCACGCCTTGGGGAGTAGCGAAAGGGAGAAGGTTATCATGGCAGTTTACCGCATCACTGGAGATGTCGATCAATGGTAGTCATTGATTCAAAATACCAAGGAAGATGAAGAAGTATCGAGTATGGAACGGAGAGAGTTCAAAGATATTTTCATAGAAAAATACTTTCCCCATGACCATCGAGCAGATATGGAAAGGCAATTTCTGAGTCTGAGGCAGAAGGAGGATGATAATGTCGCAAAGTATGAGTCTAATTTTACACGGTTAGCGAGTCATGAAACAGATTATATACGTAACCCAAGAAGTAAGATTGATAATTTCTTTGATGGTTTAAAACCGTTTATCCATCGAGCATTAGTCTCACAAACCTTCTCGTCATATGATGATATTTTCTCATGTGCTATCAAGACGGAAAAGGAATTATCTAAGTCACATGACATTAAAACAATGCAATAAAAAAAGAGAATGGTGGAACAAGAGACAGATAAAGGGAAAAATGGAAAGAAGGATTTTCCATTATGTGATAATTGTGGGAGGAATCACCCCGGTACTTGCCTAAAAGGAATGGGAGTTTTTTATAAATGTGGAGAAAAAGGTCACCAGGCGCGTGATTGCAAGGGAAAGAAAATGGCTATCAATGTTGAATTCTACAATTGTAGGGAAATGGGGCATTATTAAAATGAATGTCCTAATCATCAAGAAAACATACCTCAGAAAAGGCCAAGGGATCAAGGTCAAGCTTATGCTGTTACTACAGATGAAGTTGAATAATTATTGTATTTGTGTTTTTTCTCTCAAGAACTAGATTATGGTTATAAGAATAATGTGATATATATATAAGGATTGTACTGCCGAACATGTTGTTTTCATTAAGGATTTAATATGATGAAGGTAATCATATTTTAAGTATGTGACAATAAGAGAAACTTTACTTTGTTTGGGGAATATGAGGTTACAATTGATTTTGGAATTTAGAGACCTTTTAGAGAAAGTCTGGACAGAGGAATTTTGGATAACTATAAAGGTTGGAATGGATTAAGTTGATCTTTGGATAGTATTGTTTAAGGTTAGAACATTTATGAAGATTATTTTTTCAATATTATAATACTATAGTTTTAGGAAAAGGACAACCTGGAGGGTGGGGCATAAACCGTCGCTTCGGAAAAAGCTGCAGGAATCGAACCCACAACCATATTGCGACAGGCCTTTATGACCTACCACTAGCCTACAGGACGTCCCTGGTTATTAAAAAATAGTTTTCATAATCTAAATGGTATGTGTTAATATTTTGAACCTTGTGCGATTAATAAAAATATAATATTATTGAGTTCTATTATCTTTTTGAGTGAAGGATGAGTCTATGGTAGAAATTAGTTGAAGGTTGAAAATCTACTTATCAAGCATAAATATATATATATATATATATATATACCTATATCATATTCTATGAATAAATTAATTCTTAAACATTAGTAAAGGGATATTAAAACAAAAAACTGTGTTATCCTAATACCTTATGTCTTGTTGAACTGATGATATTTTAAATCAACATAGATTGAAGGCTTTGAGGACCTCAATTTGACACTTGTTTGTGATTGATGACCTCAATCACTCCCTACAAATATTTACGTTTTTCCTCCAATTATATGTCTCTAATTGCCACCAATGTTCTCCTAATCGAGATCATAATTGGGTGGGGACTTTTTCATTTCCCTTTCCCTCTTATTAAGGCTAAATTTTATTAATCTTGTTTCCGATGTGGGTTTTCCACAAAGGTATTTCCTATTTTCAACATTTTATTTTCATAGAAAAATTTCAAATTGCGAGGACGAAATTTATTGAAGGAGGGGAGAATGTAACACCACGAGCTTCCACGATACGCATCTCTTTCAATAATGCAATAGCTTGCATTGTACGTAAGTTCAAGTTCTAAAACACCGCGACTAATCAAAGTAGCTGTTATGAATAGTAATACCTAATTTTTTAAATTTTATATATTTTATTTTTCAAAATGGACTTCGTTTTTCTATTTGTAATATCGAAATTATCCTAAGTTAAATTTTTTGTAACTCTCTCAGAACTTCCAATTTTTTATGAATAGTGAAAAATAATTAAAACAACATTTTTAATCAAAAAAATTAATTGTGATAAATTATACTATTTAATGGTTTTAAAGTATAATTAGAATATATTTTTACCATTTTATCCAATGGTGGTCATTAGAATTAATTTAACATTCAAATTGGGCACGAACAATTGTCAATCTTTTGATATAAATTGTTTCTTAAAGACACGCTATTTGTTTAGACAACGGGAATTAATTATAAAATAAAATAATGAAACTTATATGTTTGGAATTTTGTAAAACAGACATAATTTTTGAAATCAGAATATCAAATATAGCTTAGGGTGAATTTTTGGGATTTTTCTGAAAAACATCAATTTTTGATGAATAGTGAAACCACTAAGTGGTATTTATAAAAACTAATTTTTCGTTTAAATGAAATTTTACCACTTCTGTGTATTGAATTTCAAAAATTTGACATACATGGTTGTCATTAATAAGTAAAATGTGGTTCAATGAGATTAAAATTATTTTTGGTGAATAGTAACTTTTAAGTTCTTAATCGCGATTAAAAGTAATTAGTGTAGTTTAAGGTATAAATAATGTTTTAATAATATGAGACGAGCTTGACACATGTCCTACCCTCATTGTATGTGTAATGGCCGACCAAGACATTCCATGGTTCAACTTGGGGACCCTATGGAGCCACTTTGGTAGGAAAAGAAAACAAATAACTTTTTATTTAATGTTAAAATAAAAAGGTCACAAACAAGAGTTGTTTTACTAAAACAATTTTTAAATGGGGTTATACAAGCCATATTTTTGACTATATATATTCATTAGAAAGATAAAGAGATTTCCTACATCATGATTTTTTTTTATAATTTTTAGACAATAAATAGATTAAATTATTTATGACACCATGATGATGCAGCGATTACCTCATTAATTAACGATTTAAATAAAATGAAAGGATAATGTAAAATCTAAGACTTAAACTTGTCAGAAACCTATTGTATGAATATATTTCGAACCCTTAGCACCTTATCCTTTAATTATAGAAGTTTGGGACCTTTATAATCCGAAAATCATTGTGTAATAATGTAATATTTCATTACATTCCAAGAGTGCCCCTCCTCTCCACTTATAAAAGGCCTCCACCACTCCCACCTTATTCACACAATAAAGACTTTTGGCTCTGACAACCTCTGCCCAAATACTCTCCCATATTCCCTCCCTTACTCCTAAAATCCTCACTTTGGGCAGAATTCATCCCAATGAATCCTTTGGCTCAAATAAAAAAGAGTTACCTGATTTTTAGGTAATGTCTTCTCTAATGTTGTTTTGTTTTATTTAGCTTCTCCAACCACTTAAACTATTTTTATTTCTTTCTTTTGTAACAAAAACAGTATATAAAAAATACTGGGATGTTTTTATGATATGTATTTTGTTTACACATACACACACCTTTGTCTAATGGTTAAAGAACATACTGTTTCTATGGGTGGCGAAATACTGCCTCACGAAACGATGATTGTTCAATATTCTTTTAACACCTCTAATGGTGGCCATTTTGAGGACAATATTTTCATATATGACATATATATTATGTTTATGTTTTCATTATGCTTCTGTATTTCTCATTTATGTCATACCTTTATGATTTCCATTATGTGTAAACATGATAATTTCATTTTAGGAAGTGCGGACTACCGCCCCCTCAAAGTGATGTGAATCGTTAATGCCATATGTGGGATGTATAAAGGATGGAGTAAATGATATTATATATTATATTATACTGGAAATATATTATACCTTCATATAATTATGATTTCATTCCATTAAATACGAAATATAAATAAAATGAGCGTTCATACGTACGTACGGCTTACCGTCTCCATGAACGGTGCATTTCATTTCATACCCCTAAATGTTATGTAATATTTTATATGAATGTATATACTGGATATATATGATATATATGATATCTACATCATGAATATAATTCAGGATATAATATATATTTCACCACATGAACAACTTGTAATTATAAGAAGTTTATTTTTGACTCAAGTACCAAAGATCGACAAAACGACCGTTATTAACTTAAATAATTACATAATGTTCATAACATGGTAATAAGTGATATAAAAGGAATAATGAACTTGAAAAAGGTTCTTAAGAAGGTATAGATTAACTCTAGTTTATTATTCATGAGGATAAAGAACGGTCAAGTCAAGATAGAACGCAAGGTAATGGAACTTATTAACCCAATTTCCATTTTTTTGGGTTAATCTCCTACTTTCAAATTATGTCATGATATTATTATGTCCTATCTTGTATTTATACTTTCTTTATATGTAAATATAGTGAATGCACATAATATATCTATTTTATTTTAAAAATTATCTTTTAAAGGACTTCGTCTCAATCTCTTTTCATTGAGGCATATTTTGTTTTATACACAACTTTCATTTATACGGTGTAGAAAACCCTTTGAATTTTACGTTTATTCAAAAAGAATATTTTTATACGAATCCTTTTACTAAATGAAAAAAAGGGAATGTTTTTCTTTACATACATATGTGGCGACAACGACTTCACCACCGCTGTGACCATTATTTGAGTTTTGGCTTCCTCTACAAGACATCACTTTTTTTAAATGAAAAATAAATAGAATGTTTTAACTTTCTTTAATTTTGGTATTGAAAATGGTTTTATAAGAGTTTTTATTATATCAATGTGTTGTATAGATATCTTGTGATTGAAATGTGGAAATTCTATGCAGTTATGTTATGGTTTATGATATGTTTAAACCTATTCATATGAGGAATGCATTGGACTTAATAAGTGATGGGTGGAGCCCGCTACAGCTCCTCGATGTATAGGTAGGTCTCATGAGACAAACTAGTGTCTTGGCATGAGGCCTTGACAAATTCCTATTGGTGGTCTTGTCACGAGGCCTTGGCTACGTGGTTATGATAGTCTGGCATTATGCATTCCATCATTATGAAAGTGGTTATTGATATTGCATGTGATTATTCGACCAGTAGAATATCCAGGTGAATAAGTAAATGGAATTATCTCATTTTACTTTTGCCATATTATGTTGAAGTTCATGTTTAAATGGCTTTTGTTTTAGTTATACATTGCCTTAAATGTTAATTTTTATTTATGAATTCTTCCGCAATATTGTTATCCTTACTGAGTATCTGAGCTCACCCCTTTCAATGTTTTAATTTTTCCAGGATGTGAATAAGTATTTTATGAATGACCTGTAGGGATAGTCATAAGAGGATATGAGTGTGGACTATGGAGACTTTGTTTTTATAGATTTTCACTTTATGATGTAATGTAACATTTATGAAAGTATCTATTGTTTCCAAGGCTACTAAACTAATTAGTCTTTAGAGAATTGATCTTTTGTGATCATGCCAATGTTATGAAGTAATGCACCGACTCTGGGTAGCTGGGGTTGGGGCGTTATAGTTGGTACCAGAGGTAGTTTAGTACTAACCTTGGAAGCTAGATTTAGATAAACTCTGATTAGAGCACATAGCCCTAAGATAAACTTTGATGATTAGTATAGAAGAACTTCCTAGAATTTTGGTATTATATAGATTTTGTGATTTTTCCGAGAAATACATCCCCATCTGGATACAAGCAGGTAGAGGTGGCTCTCGCACAGATGTACCTAGGGGTAAAAACCGAAAACACCGCTTTGAGCTAGACTCGAACGGGAACTGGTGCACGACAACGGGCCTTACTGCACTCTTGGTTACAACACTCCTGGGGGATATGCTTAGGATAATTATTGTTTTCTTTACAAACCACTATGAAGTGTTATGAGTATATACATCCTCAAAGAAAACATTTTTATAATTATGGATTATATCCTAAATAGTTCAATTTATGTTAAGTATTTTATAAGTATGGAATTACGTATTTTCATTCAGAAACTAATATAGTTTATGCCATTGTTTAGAAATGGCGCCTTGTGGAAGGAATGGAAACCATATCAATGCACGCACTCCGTGTAGGGATTGCCCTCCTGCTCAAGATAATTATTATGGATCTGGAGATACAACTGGTGATAATCAACTTATTACCATACCGGGATAACTCACTCAGGTTATGAATAATAACCATACTCGTATGGAGCACCCAGATCCGCAACGTGGAGGATAAATGTTAGACCGCTTCATGAGAAAACAACCAAAAACATTTAATGGGGGTACAAATCCATTAGTATCTGATGAATGGATAAACTCCTTAGAGAAAATATTCCACGCCTTGGGGAGTAGCGAAAGGGAGAAGGTTATCATGGTAGTTTACCGCATCACTGGAGATGTCGATCAATGGTGGTCATTGATTCAAAATACAAAGGAAGATGAAGAAGTATCGAGTATGGAACGGAGAGAGTTCAATGATATTTTCATAGAAAAATACTTTCCCCATGACCATCGAGCAGATATGGAAAGTCAATTTCTGAGTCTGAGGCAGAAGGAGGATGATAATGTCGCAAAGTATGAGTCTAATTTTCCACGGTTAGCGAGTCATGAAACAGATTATATACGTAACCCAAGAAGTAAGATTGATCATTTCTTTGATGGTTTAAAACCATTTATCCATCGAGCATTAGTCTCACAAACCTTCTCGTCATATGAAGATATTTTCTCATGTGCTATCAAGACGGAAAAGGAATTCTCTAAGTCTCATGACATTAAAGCAAAGCAATAAAAGAAGAGAATGGTGGAACAAGAGACAGATAAAGGGAAAAATGGAAAGAAGGATTTTCCATTATGTGATAATTGTGGGAGGAATCACCCCGGTACTTGCCTAAAAGGAATGGGAGTTTTTTATAAATGTGGAGAAAAAGGTCACCAGGCGCGTGATTGCAAGGGAAAGAAAAAGGCTATCAATGTTGAATGCTACAATTGTAGGGAAATGGGGCATTATGCAAATGAATGTCCTAAGAATCAAGAAACATACCTCAGAAAAGGCCAAGGGATCAAGGTCAAGCTTATGCTGTTACTACAGATGAAGTTGAATAATTATTGTATTTGTGTTTTTTCTCTCAAGAACTAGATTATGGTTATAAGAATAATGTGATATATATATAAGGATTATACTGCCGAACATGTTGTTTTCATTAAGGATTTAATATGATGAAGGTAATCATATTTTAAGTATGTGACAATAAGAAAAACTTTACTTTGTTTGGGGAATATGAGGTTACAATTGATTTTGGAATTTAGAGACCTTTTAGAGAAAGTCTGGACAGAGGAATTTTGGATAACTATAAAGGTTGGAATGGATTAAGTTGATCTTTGGATAGTATTGTTTAAGGTTAGAACATTTATGAAGATTATTTTTTCAATATTATAATACTATAGTTTTAGGAAAAGGACAACCTGGAGGGTGGGGCATAAACCGTCGCTTCGGAAAAAGCTGCAGGAATCGAACCCACAACCATATTGCGACAGGCCTTTATGACCTACCACTAGCCTACAGGACGTCCCTGGTTATTAAAAAATAGTTTTCATAATCTAAATGGTATGTGTTAATATTTTGAACCTTGTGCGATTAATATAAATATAATATTATTGAGTTCTATTTTCTTTTTGAGTGAAGGATGAGTCTATGGTAGAAATTAGTTGAAGGTTGAAACTCTACTTATCAAGCATAAATATATATATATATACCTATATCATATTCTATGAATAAATTAATTCTTAAACATTAGTAAAGGGATATTAAAACAAAAAAATGTGTTATCCTAATACCTTATGTCTTGTTGAACTGATGATATTTTAAATCAACATAGATTGAAGGCTTTGAGGACCTCAATTTGACACTTGTTTGTGATTGATGACCTCAATCACTCCCTACAAATATTTACGTTTTTCCTCCAATTATATGTCTCTAATTGCCACCAATGTTCTCCTAATCGAGATCATAATTGGGTGGGGACTTTTTCATTTCCCTTTCCCTCTTATTAAGGCTAAATTTTATTAATCTTGTTTCCGATGTGGGTTTTCCACAAAGGTATTTCCTATTTTCAACCTTTTATTTTCATAGAAAAATTTCAAATTGCGAGGACGCAATTTATTGAAGGATGGGAGAATGTAACACCACGAGCTTCCACGATACACATCTCTTTCAATAATGCAATAGCTTGCATTGTACGTAAGTTCAAGTTCTAAAACACCGCGACTAATCAAAGTAGCTGTTATGAATAGTAATACCTAATTTTTTAAATTTTATATATTTTCTTTTTCAAAATGGACTTCGTTTTTGTATTCGTAATATCGAAATTATCCTAAGATAAATTTTTTGTAACTCTCTCAGAACTTCCAATTTTTTATGAATAGTGAAAAATAATTAAAACAACATTTTTAATCAAAATAATTTATTGTGATACATTATACTATTTAATGGTTTTAAAGTATAATTAGAATATATTTTTACCATTTTATCCAATGGTGGTAATTAGAATTAATTTAACATTGAAATTGGGCATGAACAATTGTCAATCTTTTGATATAAATTGTTTCTTAAAGACACGCTATTTGTTGAGACAACGGGAATTAATTATAAAATAAATTAATGAAACTTATATGTTTTTAATTTTGTAAAATAGACATCATTTTTTAAATCAGAATATCAAATATAGCTTAGGGTGAATTTTTGGGATTTTTCTGAAAAACATCAATTTTTGATGAATAGTGAAACCACTAAGTGGTATTTATAAAAACTAATTTTTCGTTTAAATGAAATTTTACTACTTCTGCCTATTGAATTTAAAAAATTTGACATACATGGTTGTCATTAAGAAGTAAAATGTGGTTCAATGAGATTAAAATTATTTTTGGTGAATAGTAACTTTTAAGTTCTTAATCGCGATTAAAAGTAATTAGTGTAGTTTAAGGTAAAAATACTGTTTTAATAACATGAGATGAGCTTGACACATGTCCTACCCTCATTGGATGTGTAATGTCTGACCAAGACATTCCATGGTTCAACTTGGGGACCCTATGGAGCCACTTTGGTAGGAAAAGGAAACAAATAACTTTTTATTTAATGTTAAAATAAAAAGGTCACAAACAAGAGTTGTTTTACTAAAACAATTTTTAAATGGGGTTATACAAGCCATATTTTTGACTATATATATTCATTAGAAAGATAAAGAGATTTACTACATCATGATATTTTTTTTATAATTTTTAGACATTAAATAGATTAAATTATTTATGACACCATGATGATGCAGCGATTACCTCATTAATTAACGATTTAAATAAAATGAAAGGATAATGTAAAATATAAGACTTACACTTGTCAAAAACCTATTGTATGAATATATTTCGAACCCTTAGCACCTTATCCTTT
This sequence comes from Viscum album, assembly GCA_963277665.1. Classification (NCBI taxonomy): domain Eukaryota; kingdom Viridiplantae; phylum Streptophyta; class Magnoliopsida; order Santalales; family Viscaceae; genus Viscum; species Viscum album. The sequence goes on along the minus strand of OY728132.1, from coordinate 1,838,601,733 downwards.
AATTATAGAAGTTTGGGACCTTTATAATCCGAAAATCATTGTGTAATAAAGTAATATTTCATTACTTTCCAAGAGTGCCCCTCCTCTCCACTTATAAAAGGCCCCTACCACTCCCACCTTATTCACACATTCAAGCCATTTGGCTCTGCCAACCTCTACCCAAATACTCTCCCATCTTCCCTCCATTACTCCTAAAAGCCTCACTTTGGGCAGAATTCATCCCAAGGAATCCTTTGGCTCAAATAAAAAAGAGTTACTTGATTTTTAGGTAATGTCTTCTCTAATGTTGTTTTGTTTTATTTAGCTTCTCCAACCCCTTAAACTCTTTTTATTGCTTTGTTTTGTAACAAAAACAGTATATAAAAAATACTGGGATGTTTTCATGATAATTATTTGGTTTACACATACACACACCTTTGTCTAATGGTTAAAGAACATACTGTTTCAGTGGGTGGCGAAATACTGCCTCACGAAAAGATGATTGTTCAATATTCTTTTAACACCTCTAATGGTGGCCATTTTGAGGACAATATTTTCATATATGACATATATATTATGTTTATGTTTTCATTATGCTTCTGTATATCTCATTTATGTCATACCTTTATGATTTCCATTATGTGTAAACACGATAATTTCATTTTAGGAAGTGCGGACTACCACCCCCTCAAAGTGATGTGAATCGTTAATGCCATATGTGGGATGTATAAAGGATGGAGTAAATGATATTATATATGATATTATACTGGAAATATATTATACCTTCATATAATTATGATTTCATTCCATTAAATACGAAATATAAATAAAAGTAGCGTTCATACGTACGTACGGCTTACCGTCTCCATGAACGGTGCATTTCATTTCATACCCCTAAATGTTACGCAATATTGTAAATGAATGTATATACTGGATATATATGATATATATGATATCTACATCATGAATATAATTCTGGACATAATGGATATTTTACCACATGAACAACTTGTAATTATAAGAAGTTTATTTTTGACTTAAGTACCAAAGATCGACAAAACGACCGTTATTAACTTAAATAATTACATAATGTTCATAACATGGTAATAAGTGATATAAAAGGAATAATGAACTTGAAAACGGTTCTTAATAAGGTATATATTAACTCTAGTTTATTATCTCGGAGGTTAAAGAACGGTCAAGTCAAGACAGGACGCAAGGTAAGGGAACTTCTTAACCAAATTTCCATTCTTTGGGTTAATCTCATACTTTCAAATTATGTCATGATATTATTATGTCCTATCTTGTATTTATACTTTATTTTTGTGTACATATATTGAATACACATAATAGATCTATTTTATTTTAAAAATTATCTTTTTAAGGACGTCGTCTCAATCTTTTTTCATAGAGGAATATTTTGTTTTATACACAACATTCTTTTATACGGTGTATAAACCCCTTTGACATTTACGTTTATTCAACAGGAATCTTTTTATACGAATCTTTTTACTAAACGACAAAAAGTGAATGTTTTTATTTCCGTACATATGCGGCGACAACGACTTCTCCACCACTGTGACCATAATTTGAGTTTCGGCTTCCTCAACAAGCCATCACTTTTTTTAAATGAAAAATAAATATAATGTTTTAACATTCTTTTATTTTGGTATTGAAAATGGTTTTGAAAGCGTTTTTATTTTTTCAATGTGTTTTATTGATATCATGTGATTGAAATGTGGAAATGTTATGCAATTATGTTATGGTTTATGATATGTTTAAACCTATTCATATGAGGAATGCATTGGACTTAATAAGTGACGGGTGGAGCCTGCTACAGCTTCTCGATGCATCGGTAGGTCTCATGAGACAAACTAGTGTCTTGGCACGAGGCATTGACAAAATCTTATTGGTGGTATTGGCATGAGACCTTGGCTACGTGGTTATGATAGTATGGAATTATTCATTCCATCATTATGAAAGTGGTTATTGATATTGCATGTGATTATTCGACCAGTAGAATATCCATGTGAATAAGTAAATGGCATTATCTCATTTTACTTTTTCCATATTATGTTGAAGTTCATGTTTGAAAGGCTTTTGTTTTAGTTATAAATTGCCTTAAATGTTAATTTTTATTTATGAAACCTTCCGCAATATTGTTATCCTTACTAAGAATCTATGCTCACCCTTTCAATGTTTTAATTTTTCCAGGATGTGAAGAAGTATTTTATGAATGACCTGTAGGGATAGTCATAAGAGGATATGATTGTGGACTATGGAGACATTGTTATTATAGATTTTCACTTTATGATGTAATGTAACATTTATGAAAGTATATAGTGTTTCCAAGGCTACTAAACTAATCGGTTTTTCGAGACTTGATCTTTTGTGATCATGCCAATGTAATGAAGTAATGCACCGACTCTGGATAGCTGGGGTCGGGGCATTACACATAACATCTCATGTGTCTCCAAGATATAAAATTGAGACAAAATTACATTTTGGATATAATATCTGTTGAACCACTAAACACATGAAATGAATATGATAAATTGGATATCAAAATACCCTTACAATTAATTATAATATTTTTATAATAAATTGTCTTTATGTATACAAACCACATAAAATAACTAGGTTATAATGATGACATTAATATCATAGAAATATAAAGTGAGATGAAATTCTCTTACCTTTTTTCTTAAATATCTTCTCCGTCAGAAAACGTGTTTCATAATAAATATAAATTTTTTATACATATTTTGTAGAACAATATTATTATTTATAATACCATACATGGGATTATTACCACATTATATTTGTATTTTATTAACAATTCCATGTTAAGGATTTTTTTTGGTAATATTTTCTTCGATTTTAGTAGGTGGTGGAATTTGTTATATTTTGTATAATAATAAATATATTATTACTTGAAGAATTATAAAATTTTATAAATATAATTAAAATATTGTAATTATTTATTTTGAATAATATATAAAATATATTAGTATCAAATTGAATACATTGAATAGGGATACAAAAATCTATGTATTTATAAAGATGATATTTCTATTTTTCATTGTAATATTGAAAGTAAGAAAGTAAATTAAATGTATAAATTGTAAAAAATATCATAAATGAATCATTATTGTGACTTATATATCATATATTTTCACCAAACTCATAAATAATATGTTTCAGGTAGTTTTTAACTAAATAAAATCTCTTTGAGGAGATGGTAGTCCACACATCCCCAAATGAAATTATTGTATATACACAAAATGGAATGCATGAAGGTATTATTCATATAATAAATAAATAATTATATATAAATCTTTAAAATAATATATATCATATGAAATCATTTTTTATCATAATTATGAACAATTAGTGTTTTTAACGGTAAAACGAACAACATCGTTTCGGTGAGAGGTAGTTTTCCAAACACAAGTATGGTTAATTGGTTACCCATTAGATGGGAGTATGTGTAAGTGAAAGTGTAACCCTTAGAAAATAAATAAGAATATTAATGATATATTTTTCCTTATAATATCTTATAATAAGAATAATTTTGGAGGTGAAGAATGAGTATAATATAATGGTTCTTGAGAAAGGTTGTTACAAATTCTTTCAGTAACTCATTTTTCATTTCACAAAAGCGATTCCATAGAAGAATTTATTCCCAAATGTGTTATCTGAGGAGGAAGTGAAGGATTTTAGGAAGTGAATTGAGAATTAAGTTCCCTAAATTATGTGTCATGTGAAATGTGACTAGGGGGGAGAGGACCCAACCTTTTATAGGGGGAGGGGATACACTTGGAAGTTATGAAAAAAATATTAGGTGTACTAATGTTTTTACATAAAAATTTCACAAAGAAACAAAAATAAAGAATTTTAATATTTTGGCCTAAATGATTTTATAAAATATGTGTTGGAAATGTGAAAACGTATTTTCTTTAGAAAAATTTTTATACCCTTTTTATTCTTAATATTACCTCAAACGATTTAATTAATTTTAAGAGCTTTCACTAATCATTTTTAAAAACAATTTATGTTTATCAAATAATAATATAAATATTATACATATTATATTTGTTTATTCAAATTCATATAAATTCAACTCAAATAAGTGGGAACATTATGTTTAATGCAAATCTTACAGACCTAGTGAGAAATCAGGTTTCTAAGGAGATAATGTTCAATAGTTCCATAAGATTATAGATCTAAATTCAACACAAGAATGATTCCAATGTCCAAAATTGGACTAATATATATATAATATATCTATTAGGACATTATAAACAACTAAAAATATAAACTAACTATATAAATAAATCACAGGAAAACACATTTTTGAAATAAACGTATATGTTCTTCAATATTATACCAAATATGATTATACCTAGAAAATTCCCAAAAAATTCAGACTAAGATAATTTAGAATTTTCTTTTTAAAAAAAAATTTATGCTATAGAATTTAATTTCGAAAATTTTCTGGTATTAATTTTTTTTTTTATAAATGGACTTAATGAGAATTTTTATTCAGAAAACAATATTTATAAACATATTCTGTATTTATAAAAAAAAATTATTATTATCATCATTATGTTTTGATTACATAAAAAATTAAATGATTTATAGATAGTGATAATTTATACTTTTATTAGAATGTTTAATAGATATTATATAATAATAAATTTTGATTAATTATAACAAAAAAGCATCATAGAAACTGAGTATTGTGTATATCAAAATACTTATCGGAGTTGCGTATAAGAAATACCAATTTGGTGATAAAAAAACATATATTGGGATATTATATAACCAATTCATTGAATAATTTCTCATAAAATAATGAATATTTATGTTCTCTCATATAACAAAATCTATTTTTAATGTTGCGTGAAACATTAAATATTGAAAAGATAAAATTAATTTGAAAAAAAATCAACAATAAAAAAGGGTGTTATAATAAATTACTACAATTATTATTTATATCATTTTTTTGTATTTTTCTGATGATTTCAATGGATGTTCTGTAATTTTTAGAGTAATTATTCATTTTTCACCATTATTATCTCTCTTTTTTACTGGGTCGTTTTTATTTATTGGGATATTGAGATAGATATTTGAAGAAAGTATGTAATAAAAATACTCTCCCTCATTTAGTCAAAAAAAAAAATCAAAAAACAATTAAATATAATATTTTGTTTTTTATTTCCATAACATATAAAATGAAATTGGTTTGATGCTATTTGAGGTTTCTAGAGACAACTAAGTAAAATATAGTTGACTTTAATTCTATTTTACTTTTACTAAATATTAAATTTAATTACATTTTTGGCATAATATATAAAATTAATACCATATATGTATACATTATACCCAAATTAAATTTTTGTGGAAGAAAAAATGACCCATCAAATAGCATTATCTAAACTGCTTTATGAAATCTTATTTCTTATTTATTTTACTCCTTATTAGTTTATTTAATTCTACACCTAATAATTTCATTTTCATTATACTCATATATTTTTTTTCATATAAAAAACATTTATACTTCCAATATATAAGATTATATTTAATAAAACAACATATATTTTTTCAACAATTTATTTTGGAAATGATTATTTTTAGTGAAATGATATTTTTTTATTATTTTATAACATGTTAGCCCTCCCCCTCATTCATTTTGACCCAATATAAAGTAATTTTTTCAAATTTTTTGTGGATTGAAATGTTTTTCTTCATTGTTCATTAATATAGAATAAATATTTTCCATTGAATTATTTATTATCAAAAAAATACTTGTTTTTCATGGAATATTTTCAATGGAATATATTACCACTACACATGGCTCCCACAAAGGAAACTCTATAGGTAAAGAAACTTTTTTTCAAGCATATAAGTATAGATATCAGAAGACACATATTCCAATATTTCATAAAAAATATTATTATTCTTTTTAGAATTTTTTTATTGTTTATTCTCCTATTATTTAAAAATAATAAAAATAATCATTTACTGATTTTTTGTCATTAGAATTAGATGGTAATTTGATGAATTTTTTCTATTTTGGTTTTGTGAAAAATGATTTTAATTATATATCTATATGAAATAATTCTTGAGAAATATAGAATCAAATAGATTTTTATCATTATAGAAGAAAAATTTCAATGATATTATATTAGATATATTTATTGACATGATTGTAACAGAATTTTTATGACTCTGAATGAGTCTATTAGTGCTAGGTTTATATTATTTACTAAAACTTTTAATTGTTTGAATTATCTTATTCCCTCCCATTCAAGTATTTATTTTCAATAACGTCCTTTGGGTATAGCCAGAAAATTGGTAACCTATTGTGATGTAATTCCATATAGCCAAAATCATAAGTAACATTTTTTTTATGGATGATATCATATATCTCATGTCTATTGAGAATACTATATGTTGAATAGTGAGATATACTGAAATGTAATAAATGAGGTTAAACGTTTATTTAATTTCAAGGATATAAACAAAAAAAATTAGATGATAAACAAAAATTATACATATTATGGATAAGACAAAAATTTCACAAAACATAAATGATTAAAATAAATTATATAAAAGTATAATAGATAATTTGATGTTACATTCATCTATTTAAAATTTAAATTTCACATCAATATGTATAATCCCATAAACACGAATTAGTCTACTTACATGGATAATGCTACAAATTCTCTTGATTTCACAATATGTAGTGATACTGATGAATTTGATTATTCAAATAAATCATTGGATGAATCTTTAATATTCCATATAGTTCAAATCATATAATATAATGAATTAGAATCCACTAATTATAATCCTTTATCTTCTTTTTCAACATATTCAACCACTTCACTATTTTATTAAGACCTCGTTTATACTATTTATATATATTTCATAGATTTTGTGAAATACCTAAAATTTACATGATCGTAATAATAAATAAAATAATATTTTAAATGATAATCATCAAAAATAAAAAGTTTATTTTTTTTGACTATTAAAATAAAAATAATCTTCTGAATTTTGAAACCAAAATTAACTACCCAATTTTTTTTCTCAATTAAAAAATGTGGGCCAACAATTAAATATCATTTGGTGCTCCAATAATTCATTAAAAATGTATCTCGACAATTTTTTCTCAAAACATTATTGTATTTTCCAAAATTTTGAAAAGATTATTTTTAATAATTGATGTTTCCAATCTTCTTTTATTATTATTCTAGGAAATTTCTCCATAATCTATGTATATATAATTTAATGAATTAATTATTTGGTATACTTTTTTCTAATTATAATCTCAAATTTATTATAGAAAATAAATTTATAAAGAAAATTTGATTCAAATGTCATAATTAAGATACAAAAGTAGACTGAAAATATGTGTAGGAAAATGTATTTTCCTATGATAGTATACATAAAACGGTCTAAATAATCAAACATTATAATATACTTAGTATATGGATATTGGGATCTTAAAACATAAATTTTTTGATAATTCCAAATACATTCATCTAAAAAAAGATTGTGGATATAACACATTCTGAGATGATATCAAATGTAAATTCATTATTACTAGTAGAATCTGTTCGTCTAAAAATGAAATTAATAAAAATAAGATATCTTTTAATTTCATAAATAATAATTTAATAATAATTCCATAATTATTTTATTTTTTTTGTAATTAAATTTTGAAATTATTTTTATATGAAAAACAATTATAAATTAAAACTTTTATAAACCACATCACTTTTTAGAAATATTTATATTTTAGATTTAAAATATGTTGAAACCAAATGCATAACTATTTATTTTATCAGTATTCTGTTTCCTAGCATTAGAAACGGTTCTTTGGTAATTTAATGACACCCACAATTTTTAATCCCAACCATAACCAAAAAAATTAATTTCGCAATGTTTTTTAGAGAATACATTGTTTTTCACCAATGAAAAAAATTTGAGGAATAAAAATGGTCCATTTATTATATAGAGTGTATTTCCTTCTATAAAACCTTATATCTTATGAATAATGGTATTTTTGTGGTAATTCATGTTGATTGTATAGGATTATAGTAATAAAATTATGTAATTATGGATTATTATAAAAAACATATACTGGTTAATTTCATGTCTCTTAAAAATAGGGATTATAAATTCATAATTATTTTTTCAAATAACACTGAAAATATAAATTTGTAAATGCTAATGAAAACCAATATCTTAATCAAAAATCATATCCTAATTAATTACATAATATTTATCTTAATACAATAATATAATATCATTATGAATTGTATAATTGTGAAATTATGTTAATTTTATAACAGCATGAAATAAAAAAATTATGACCTAAAATGTAACTCCAGAACATGCACCTAAAATTCTATTACACTTCAAAAAGAGCATTGGATAGAATGGAGAAGTACATAATAATGGAATTAAATGTAAATCCAGGTAATAGAATAAATAAATAAATAACCTAATATATAATATTAAATGTGATCCTAGAGGAATATTAATTTACCCTAATTGAGGTTGAAATCATAATTTTGAGTAGTGAGGCATGATATGACATGATAATATAAAGGAATCAAAAAATTTTGGAAACAAAAATACATGACATTATAAATATAAGTAAAGGTATAACCACCCAAAATATAACATAGTGTTCTTAGGATGACCTACCATGTACCATACATTGAATATCAGGAAATAACAACATTACAGAATTCATTATAGGTATATATAATCCCGATCCCACCTACCACAATCAGATCATGTACATTCATAAGAGTGGAACATACTATATAATAAAAAATTATATCATTCATCACTTTAATTACTTTGATAATGTTATCATGATACAAACATCATAACAATTAATCAATGAATTGAAGATTTAACTAGTTAAATATCCTTCCATAGAAATGGTTATTAGTATTCACTATAGAAAATTTTCACATCGAAAATTGATACATATTTTCATAAGCATAGTGGGTGTGCATAATGGTTTATGATTTGAATGAATGAGATCTAAAAGGGTCTACCAATAATTGGGAATCATATTTATAGTAAATGGTATGTTTAAGAACGTAAACGAACATCGCAATTGGAAATAAAAAGACATGACATAAATAACATTTCTTAATTTTTAGAAGAAGGAGATAATCCCTTACCTTGAGAGGTTGCATCTAAAAGATATAAATGAAATTTATTAGAAATTGGGGTAAACATGGAATTGATCAAGAGATAAAATGGATGAGTGATTAATATTTTAGTGGTTTTTTAATGATTAATTAAGGTTTTATTTAGTTTATATTGAAAATGAAATGAGAAATTATTAATATTTTCCAAACATAGGATTTGGACTATATATGATAAATTAATCAAAATAAATCATTTATATGGTTTTTTATTATGGTTTATACCAATTAATAGTTCAATTAATAATTTTATAAGTAAAATAAAAAAATTTAAAATATTTATATGGGTGATGTGGAATTGAGTCATGTTTATAAATAATTCATTTTAAGTCCATAATATATCAAAATGAATGTTTTGGATATTAATAATCTATAAAACTAATCAAATAACATAAAAATTAGATTTTTAAAATAAGATAAGTAATTTTGTTCATGTATAACTTTTATTCAATATATTAAATCATGTTTGGATCATTATGTTGTCATAATACATAATGTATATTTATACCACATTTAATATTAAGAATAAAATATTAGTGGTTCAAAAAATAATGGCAAATTTACTATATGAAAGATTTTATGTTATAATGTGTAAGTAATATTAAATTAAAAATAATAATAAAATAAATATGTGAATTTACAAATGTAAATAAAAATTATTATTTATTAAACAATACACATTTTTTTAAATATTTTCTTTTAACCATATAATAATTACATTATACATTATGAAATTATATTGAAAATTAATTTAATAAATATTATTTAATGATAACATGTTATTAAAATATTATTTTATTCATAAATTGAAATATTTTTCATATAGAGTGTCTTCCTAAAAAAATATTTTTCCCAATTATATAGGTTATGACACATTGAATCAAAATAAACTTCTTTCCAAAGTCATTATTTAAGGATTTAATAAGTAATATTACAACAGATTAAATATAATTATTATTTCATGCAGATGAAAATATTCAAAATTCATATAGATAGTGTTAAGATACATAGCACATTATTACAATATTGAATTTTCTTAGGTTATGGTGATAAAAGAATATATTTTATTTGTGGTGTTTTATTGAGAATTTTATTTTTCATTATCATAGTGTGCTTGATATTTTATAATAAATTGTTTCACTCATGCTTTAGTTGAGAATCTAGTCCAGGGCATAGTCAATCGAAAAACATAGTGATGTTATCTCTAATTGATGCTCAAATAAAGGGGCTTCATAGGTTACGATCAAAATGATCAATGCAATTATTTCACTTTTCTATGTCAAATATAATTATCAATATAAAAATATGATAATATTTATGGACATTGTGAAATGTTTATATAATAAACTATTAGAGAAATTATTGTTCTTATCAAATTGGATGAATATATAATAGTTCAAAATTACCAATGTATTGCATGTTATTTATATAACATCATTTTCATAATATAGAAATAAGTTAATCAAAAATAGAATTTAATTTATAAATTTTAATATTGATACATTATCTACCCTACATAATATTTCCCCTAGAAATGATCAGTGCACACACTAAAAAATCTAATTGAAATTCGGATTCATTTCATATTTTGGTTGCCATGTTGCATCCTTAATGTTATAGTCCTGGTACAACACTATGAAATGATGATTTTTCTTATTTCTTGGATTTTTTTTCTTTAATATAATATCTTCAATGGCCAATCTTAATATGAATGATATTTATCTAATAGTATAACCTCTAATCTCGTTGAATTTGTGGGTTTATGTATGTACTTCCCCAAAATGGATACATAGAACATATATTGTAGTTGAGATATGTTAGGATGGATTTCAATTTGATAGACCATGGTTTCAATGTTATCATGGATCTATAAATTTCAGAATAATCAAGAACTAAGAATACTATTTTTACAAACCTCAAACATTTCATCCACATCAAGAAAGGAAAGACCAATTTATATCTAACCTAAAAAATTTGGTTCTATGGATGACTATATCCCAAAATTTACTGATAAATTTCTATTATTTCATATACATGTAAAAGGTTTTTTATATTTTCTATAATTTAATTGAAAAAATAAGGTACCATAATTTTAATCATTTTATATAGATCCCATCTTTTTAGAGTCTAACACATATTCATATATATAGATTTATAAGGTTACATTTTATTTTTTTAATGGAAATAGCAGTTAAATGAGAAATATATTGGTTGAAGGAGATGGTCCCAAAATCCATTGAAATCCATGAACATGATCATAGAATAACCTCTATAATTTATATTGTATTAATAGACTTAATATTCATTTGAGGCTTACAAGTAGTGATTAATCTTAGTATTATGACATAATTTTGCTTAGTAAATCTCAAAAAATAGGTGGTAACATCATATATAAATCTAATAAAATAGAGATTTGAACTCCATAGATTCAAAAGACTTCAAAAATTTAATTCTTAGTGATTTGATAAAAAAAAATCTTTATATAAATTATATGTGACATATTTTAGTGAAACTGGATAACATCATGATGGTGATTTTTCTTTTAGGATTCTGAGGGACTCTTACGAAGAAACACATGGCTATATTTTCCCATTTTAATTTTAGAATTGGAAAAGGGTTCTTTATAGCCTTATAATTTTTCCATTCCCCCTTGACATTTTTGGAATACCATGTCTAGAGATACACACTATTCAATCCATATCTTCATATTTTTCTAAAATAACTATAAATCTAAAGATATAATAGATGATTAATAATTTATGGTCTGTTGGCATATTCTTTAAGATACATCCAATGTTATTTTTTATGGGGATCCAATATAGGTTTGAGAAATTATATCTATTTCTTTAGTAACATTGAACTCCAAAATATTTTCTACAATTTTTAGTAGAACCTTGTTTTTTAATTTAAGGATAACATGATCTTATACTAAATATACGGTAGATAAATTTTTTTATAAATGATTATAATTTTTTTATTGACATATCCATCCATGGAATTCACAAGAATATTGCATCCCTTTCAACCCTCACAATGGATAGGATGGTGGGATCTCATCAAATGAGACCATCTCTAACATTATTTACATTCCATGGATATAAATTGATTGATCCGCCATTATCATTTATAAGTTATAGTCAACTCTATTGCAATTTATTAAGATAAATTTTTAATAATATATTATTATGTCTTTTATGATCCATATATATGTCATAATTTTAAACAGTGGTAATGTTTCAAAATCAACCTCATGAATATCACTACATCCAATTCACTATCACATATTTTTTAGTTCTTCATGTGTATCTATATAGGGATGGAGACATGTCCATAAATATTTTATCTTTTATTATATGACAAACAATGCCCTTTATAGATTAATCATCATATATAAAAATCCTTACACACTTGTGTGTAATAGGAGTATAAGTGCAGCGAATAACCTCATGTTGATATTTTTAATTGTTTAATTTTTATTCATTTTTTCAGAGAAGAATGAATCCCTTTTGAGTATGATTGTCCAGTATAAATAATAATCATGAGATAATAATCATTAATTTATAATAATATCCAACAAATCAAATAAACATTTGTTTTCTATAATATATGTTATTCTTATCTATCTTTTGATTACCTCTATTTCTGAAATATCTTAATATATCTCTTTTTTGGTGATTGGTTTTCCCATGAATGTTAATATCTACAATAAAAACTCAAATTTATTATCCATTTTATATAATTTAACTTTTTAAGGAATTTCTTATAGTACATAAAGTATCCCCATTTTCTTACAGGGTTGGGGAGTAGAATAGTGTATCACTTATAAGAAATCTATGAACATGTCATTATAATCATTCAGTACACTATTCATTATTTCCATATAGATTTGGATGTAATTATAGAGTCCAAATCAAATCACTTCAAAAACCGTAGATTTAATCTAACATATGGAAATCTCCTTTGTGGATTTCCTCCTTATCCTCAATTATTTGATAATATATTGACCAATGACCCACCTAAATAATGTTTTGGCCTCCAAATAACATGTCAAAGGAATCATAAATCCAAGGGAGAGTATTTGTTCCCTCTATCAATTTTTATTTAGGAGAAGATAATAAATACCAAAGAAATTTTCATCTATCTATGTTCTTGATGTAGAGGACTAGTTCACGCCATGGTGAAGCTTGTTGAAGTAAAATCCCATTATCCAGAGTCCACTATAATTAATGTATTAGCGCCAAATTTTCAAAAACATTTATTATATTTTTAGTCTTGGATATTGGAATAGTTACCACGGAAATTTGTGTTGGGAGCTCAACCTCAAGACTATGAGTGAGACTAGAAAATTTGCGAAGAAACAAATATGTTTATTCCATTATAATGGGAACCACAATCAGGATGATCAATTCATATGAAATTAAACTTTGATATAGATATTTTTCTCTCGATGAAATAATATTGAATACTCGGATGATGCTATCAAAGATGATTCATCTAAATATATATAGTTCTATATATTTGGAGAATTATTTTCATACAGGGTGTTATTTACTAATCTCAAATATATTTTATGATATATAATAAAATATAATACATACCTAGACTATAATTTAAATTTAGTAATGGGTGTATCATAAGGTTTTATAGTAAATTTAGATAAAAAAATTTGAGAGGGGGGGGGGAGTTATATTATTGGGAGGTAAAAATTGATCCATTTTCAATCTTCTCTCATAATTATACTACTATATCTCTAGGTGGTGTTCATCTAATAAAAAAATTATGTAATATTAATGAATTAATTTAATGAGTATCAAATAAAATATTTTTTATCCCCCATTTAAAAAATCACATATATACGACAAATTCCTTTTATAGATGCTCATCTGGAGCAATGATGGAATAAACTCTCCCTTTATCATTAGGACATGGAGGTTGTATAATTGGTTATCATAAATTTTTTAGCATAAGTAATTTATTTAAATTATACCGTTAATAATATATGTTGAAATACAGGATGACAAAGTTTTTTTTGACTGGACCATTCATATCTTCCATCATAATGGTGGGTTTCTCCAATTGAAAAACTATAGCTACGTTCACTTTATTATGTCTCCCAAATAATTTTCTGGATCCCTATAGATAATTTATTGGAATGTTAATCCCATTAATTAAAAAAAAATTATGATATAATTTTTTACCCTCATGATATTTTCCATCATTATATTAAAAATAAACTATGTATTCTGGTTCTTTCCCCCTGTCCCAAGAGTTCGTTGATATTTTATAAATATACGTTTTGAAATTAGGGGGGACCCAAATGACTATTGTAATATATTTAATGTTTAGGAATATCCAATGCATTCATAGACTCATCTTAATCCCAATAAAGAAACTATATATAATAACTTTGTTGGTTATTTCAAATACTGAGGCAAGTCCTATGGGTATATTAATTTTTTTCTCATAGTACATGATGAATTCCATATGCATTTTCAGAAGTATAATGAAATCCCACTACTTTTTTATGATTGAGATTGTCAGTTAAATATTTTTTAAAATTTTTTGTCTAGAATTCCATCCACCTAAACACTTATATGTTATAATCAGGCTTCATATACTTTACTATCCACTTCCAATTAATTGGTTCCCATTCCATATGATAAACCTGAAACACAATATTATTTTTCTTAGAGAATAGTAAGATGGTAAATATAGATTCAATGGATTTGATCCATTTCTCGTGATTAATGGAGAAAAATATACACCAAATTATTGAGGAATTTTCACATAAACGTATCAATTGAAAATATATTAATTAAATATTTATTTTACAATGTACCTAGATTTAAGAGTATATAAAAATCATTTGTTAGCTGAGAATTTATTTACATGATTTTTTTATTCTGACACTAATTAATTTGGTAATATCATTCAGGATTTCATCACCTTTACCACCACATAACTTGTTTACTCAGTTATTTTAATTTTTTGTAGTTTCTTATAAATAAACTAAAAAGTATGTGGTTAATTTTTATACATGTGATAACATGTATGGGAAATAATATACATTAAATGGGTAGCTCGAAAAAGGAATATATTAATTATCTTATTAATGTATAGGTTTCTTTCTATGTTATCCATGTTAAATTTCAAAAACAAAAAATACTAAGTACATTTTTGTTCCATTAATAATGGTTAAAAAGGGGAATGATATAATACCATATTATATCAAGGCCTTTTATCAGGCACTAGTTGATGATCAAGTGAAGCTCAATGATTGGTTTGCATGATTATTACCATTATGTGAAAATTTTACAAAGAGGCATCCACTTGTAGTACCAAAAAGTGATTTATTTTTTTGGGACAATAAATAATATACACATTACAATGACATTTGGATTATTTTGTATGTTTAGTTTTATCAATTATGATTTCCGTAGAGTTTTCTAATCATAATCTCAAAAATTAACATAATTGTTATCTAATAATTACTATAACAACACGTACCCTTAAATAATTTTGTGAAAGAATTTCATACATATGTTTACACATAATGAAATTCAATATGATTATGGGCGCTAGTGTATTTTGGAAATTAAGAACATAGAATAACAACATTTAATGGGAAATAGTGAAATAAACTAAAACACCATAACATTCCTTAAAAACTCATTTCTATTCTCAAAATAGAATGGTATATATTGTAGATATACATGGGAAAGGTGTGTGATATAATTTTCAGATAGGTAATAAACAAATAATTGAATAATGAGAAGTAGTCAATGTGATCCAATAGTCCTAAAAATTTACCAATAATAGGGAGTGAATGATAATATTATATAATGTAATATGTTATGAAATGCTAATATAAAGGATACCTAACAATGTGGAAATTATATAAAACATGAAATCATAAACAAATGTAAAGGATAAATGCCTAGATAACAATAAATGGTGTTATAATGATAAAATATAATGATCTATACATGGAATATAATTAGTTAAACACAATACCTAATATATTGGAGGGATTTATAATTTCTATCCCACCCATAACATTCCTCTCATATAAAAAATATTATTTATTTATAGATCAAATATAATAATTATTTATTTCACCAATTTTACCTCATGACTATAGAATTTGGTATAAATACATGAAAATCCACAATAATCATGTGGTATGTAATTCTATTTTTTTCTACGTAGAAGAAATGAAGATGTGTATTCCGTACAAAAATATATGTAAGGGAAAATCATACAATAATATTGGGAACATAATAGGTGTGAATAATTGTTTTTTGGAAGGTATTAATTTGGGATAAAATTGTATATAATTATTCGAATCATAATGACCTTAACATTGATGAGAAAAAACATATCATATGATTTACAATTTGAAATTAAAATTAATGTCAAAAATAACCTGGTTGATAAAGAATTAATATGGATGGATCTATTACCATTAGAGGGAAGATATAAATGTTTGGAAATATCCTAGAAATAACATGTGTGAATCATGTGAGGGATATAGAAATGGAATCAACTTGTAAATTCTCACTCAATGTATTTTGAGAGTAAAGGAAAAGGATGTTGGGTTAGTTTATATATTGAACTAGTGGATAATTCATTATGAATATCCCATAATACATTTGTTAAATTATGCAATAAAGTAATCAAAACCGAAAATCATACCAAAGGGTTTGGTCCTTATTCATCCTAAAGAGGAGTGGTTTTCATTATGTATTAAGGTGAATATATAAAAAATTGTGTTAATTCCATTGATGATAGGGATGTGAGTGATGTTTATAATAAATACTTGTTCAAAATATAAAATATATTAAATGTCTTGGTGGGTTCATTATTTATTTATATGAATAATTAAATAACATCATAAAAAATATTCAAAATGGGAAACACAATTTTCTTCATTTATATGTTTTACATATAATATGTCAACACTTTTGTGTCACTACAATGTAATTATACATAACATATATTCAAATATTATATAATTTTAACCAAAAAATAAAGATCTCTAAAAATTAGAAAAAATCACTAATGATGTGTTTATTTCAAATACAATATTTATTTAATAAAATAAATTATATAATTATGACAATTCAAACAATTAATGAAAAATTACACATTTATTTTAAAATATTTTCCTTTTAATCATTAAAAATATTCCGACACTAAAAAATATTAACTTTTACACCATAAAATAATATAAAAATTAATATTTAATAAATTTTATTTAAATAAAAAAATATATTAAAATATCCTTTCGTTAAAAAATTCATATATTTAAGAAAAATTTATTCTACATTAAAACTACATTTTTTATAAAAAATAGTAGCAAAATCTAATTTTTATAAAACCCATTATTTAATAATATAATAGATTATATTTAAAAGGTATTAATATAATACTATTATTATTAAAAGTAAAATACAATAACCCATTCTATTTGTGTCTATATACATATCACTTTGTTACACCACTGAATTCTCTATGATTATGGTTTGATTATAAGGGGTGGTTCGAAAAACAAGGTTTGAGTCATGATCTCTCGATGATGAAAATCACAAATTAATTGTTTAGATTTTGAATTATGTGATGAATCATTGATTTTTATTAGTTATTCTATGATCCCATTTTTTTCAACAATAAATCATTATATAAATTTCATTTATAATGTATGATACCACTATTCAAGTCTGTCTTATCATTTATCATTCTCATATTGACAGTATCATAACCTATAATATATTCATATTAATATTCTATGTACAATAGAAACATTTTACATGGTTTTGATTGTTAATGCTCCTCTAAAATTTATAGACAACATAAAGATCCAAAATAACAAAATTAGATTTTTTTATTTTTATAACATCATTTCATAATAATGATTTTACTGAATCAAAAAGGGAATTTTTGTTATAAATTTTAGTTTGATAAAGTTTCTGAATACATTAAAAGTTAATGTAGTGTAGATTTTTTTAAAAATGTATTTTTTTAAAGTTATTATGATCTTTATAATAATCATTACTTATCCACTATGATATTACGTATAATTTCTCAGGAATTCCATGTAATTGTTTTTAACCATATGGGAATATTTGAAGACCGGACGCACAAACGACAACTGATTCTGACACTCAGTGAGCCCATAAGATTTTTTTATCATTATATGATAATTTAAATAAATGAACGAGAAAGTTTTTGGACATTTAGGATGGTTCATGGATCAATAATATGAGGGCACTATTGAATTCAGAATGTCTTTATTCTCTTACAAATGTCCTAAACTCGCCCGACGATGGAAGACTGGAAGTGTTTGCATACTGAAATTTCAGGAAGAAAATTAAAATAATGGAAAATGTTATTTCCTTCATCGTTTAGTTGTGAAACTTCCTCCTTGCATCACGTCAATCTGGAGATGAGGATTCTCATTAAATGAATCCCTTTAATTTGTAATCAATGTTCATCATAATGATTTATCAATAGAATCTTAACTAATATGCTATTTCCTAAATTAAATTGTTTAACGACTGATCAATAAAGTGTAACAAATATCCAATTACAAATTTCTCTTTTAAAGAATAAACAATTTTGGAGAAACAAGATCAAAATTTAATACTCATATGTCTAATCGACGATGAGGAATCCACTACAACGAATGCTCGCGAATCACTAAAGGCATCGACGCAACTCAAAAAATGGGATCAGTGAGTGACGAATGCTAACGGTATAAAAATATTGAATCTATAAAGATTTATCACAAAAAAAGAGTTTTCATTGGAAATGAATCTATCCTCATTAGGGGTTAAATTTTTTTAAATTTTAAATTCCCCATTATTCTATCTAAAATAATGAACGAGTACCAACCTAAAAACTGGTGGATCTGTGGGTCACTTGTTCTTGGGGGATGTTATTATTTTACCTTCGGGGTTACATCATGATTTTAATGTTGTTTGTAACTCAATACTCCCCTACAATGTTTTCAAAAATTCTAATTCAGAGGGTGCCAGTCGTCCTGAAGAAGGCTAGAGCCCCACTACCCATGTTTGTTCTTGTGCGTTCTTCATGGATGCACATTCAAAATTGTTTAAAGGAGGTTTTTAGGAATTTTAAGGTATGTTGGAATCCAATAGAAGCCGGAGGCAGATATGGTATGAGGAATGGACCATTAGAGAAGACTCTGTGGTCAGCAGAAGCCTCTGAAAACATGCCGATGGAGGTACTCTGACAGGCTTAGGTGAAATTGGTGCGACAAGAGATGTCGTTAGTGGGCCAGTGACTTGTAGTAAGGGATGCGACATACCAAATAGATCAAGTGGAGTGGCCTGCATGGTGTGGGACACAACTTTTCACTGGAACACTCCACAACCAGGACTACGTGTGGGACCAGGGGGTGGTCGGCGCTTGTTAGCCACGTGTAGACGAACATGATGCTCATTGGGATTCTCTACTAGATAAGACTAGCATGTTATGAGATTCAAGATAGGGGGTGTGAACCATGACACTGAGTAGCTTGTCCTGGAATAAAGTCAGCATATTATTTTCAGATAAAGCAGTATGATAAATTCAGACTACTGGGCGGCCAATGTTGGGAATGAACCAATAATTTTATTTCTAGATAGTCTGGCTAGAACTAGGTCGCTAGAAACCTGGCGGCCCTGACCCCCCGACCAAACTGGGCCGAGTCCTCCAAGGCATAGTGGCCCTGGCTTAGTGGCCATGCAAGAAAGGGATGGCCTAGACCCGAAATGGACCAGGTCTGGTTAGTGAAACTAGGCTTAGGCTATAAGGGCCCTTGGGCCAGGGTTGGTTGGGTCATTAGGACAAGGTCAGACTTGGCCCAGACAGGACCAGCCCCCAATAACTAAAATGCCAACATCGCTCAGACTAGGAGTCTTATTAAGGACGTTTTCATGGATTTTGAAACCCTACAAATGGATTGAGGAGTGGTTTCTCCCAGAATCAACATTAGTACGTGAAGAAATCATACGGCTGATTGAGGCATGAAGACACTTGACAGGAGACCCTATATGGATACACTACAAGCGACTCAATGTGGATCGGCTAAGATGTCCTAGTTGGGATATAATCTATATGAATTTGTAGTCCCATGGAGAGGACTGGCTCTGTGTGACTCGAAGGACACATGATACTATCAAGTATGACTACCAAAGTACAATATCCATGGTGTAATGATGATCTATGTGACCCAGTAAACCCACAGTGGGGAGTGGATCTGTGAGACTCATCATACCCATAGTACACATTAGGGACGAGTACCCATGTTATCAAGGGTGTTCAGTGTTGCTTTGAATGGTCATGCATTCAATACTATAGATTATACATGCGTGAGAGGATAGTACCTTGTGTATACATTCCATTGTGGCCTTTCCTTTATGTTTCAGGGTCCCTACTCAATACAATGTTACTCGCCCCTACATGGTCTTCTCCTATATGTGTCACATCAAATGTAGATAAATGAGTCCTAAACAAAATACATGGTGGCCATGGACTTTGCAGGGTCCAGTGAGTTCACGCTGGCAGGGCATAACTCTACAGATTCTAGAAAATACACAACAATTACCATCAGGTGGGGATTTTAATAGATGACTTTCCCGATATCCTTATACATTCGTTTTTTATGTTTTTCTTTTATTGGGTTTGTATTTAGGCCCATTTTACTTCATTCATATACCTTTATATAGGGGTTGCTTAGTGGCATGCATGTTTCCATTCTAGTTTTTAGGAGAGAGATGTGTGTGTGCGTGTACAGGTACATTGGAAAAATCCATCCACATGCTGGTTGATGTCTCCAACACCAGTCACCAACCCTTGGCCTTTGGGAGGTGGACATGGGGGATCACGATATCCGCATCGGGGGACGGGTCGTGAAAAATTGGTATCAGAAGTTTTCGGTTCTACCTCAATAACCAGGAGTATGTTTTTTTTTGAAAGAGTGTTTAATATTTTAGGTTCAACGTTATGATTTAGTTTTTCCGGTGTTACTACGTTGGATGAAGTATCTATACACCATGACCTTGAATTATTCTTTTTGGCTTTGTACATAAAAACACTAGTTTCATGCATCTAATAGTAATTGAGTGTTTCCCCAAGTCCATATTGAATTATAGTCAGATCACCTAGTATAATCTATTGATCATGGTACATCATGATATTTTTTATGATTCCTCCATGCATAAAGCCATCTAGTATTCTGATGTCTGACTGCGAGGAAATACCACCTCAAAATGAGGTGTCGGTTCAAGGAACAATTGTAGCGATGGCCATGTCGGGAGGTGTAGGAGCGTAACCAGCACTCATTGATCTCCATTTACTACGGGCATTA
This sequence comes from Viscum album, assembly GCA_963277665.1. Lineage (NCBI taxonomy): Eukaryota > Viridiplantae > Streptophyta > Magnoliopsida > Santalales > Viscaceae > Viscum > Viscum album. The sequence continues at coordinate 1,838,580,136 of OY728132.1, read as the reverse complement.
AATATAAATGACTCACACAGGATCAAATACCATTAAAATGTTTCAATGATAGGGAGATCCTAGTATTATGTGAGAGACTGGTCCGTAGATCACTGAGGAATAGATAGAGGTGATGATGTTGGAAATCCTCTTATTAAGAATTCCACAAGACTAGACGGAGAACGTCTCCATTAGTCTTCTATATGGATCAATATGTAGATGTTGGATTTTGAAATTTTGTCTCATGATGAGTCAAAAGTCTATTTTTCTGACTTCATGCATCTTTTCTTGGAGGAATTCATCCGAATGACCTTGCACTCTATGCGTATATAAAAGATACTTCATCTAAATTAGCACAACATGCCATTGGCTATGTACTCTGCGAGGGTTACAGTCCTCTACCACTACTCTATGGATATCGTGGGTGATCCTTTCTACATGGCATGGACATTTGAGCAGGGACTCCAATGAGAAGTCTGGGCATCAATGATTTCCCTCATCATCCAAATTGGACTTGAGATCATGAGAGAGATCTATTAGTTGAAATATTTCTCACAGATCAAACATAGATGTTGGGAACAAAAACCAGGTGATAGGGTGCAGAGTCTATAATGGTGAAAAGTTGGAAACATACTTGCGGGCCTAAGGGGGTCATATGCTTCAGTAGAAAACCCCTGGAAACGTGGTTGGTTGTACATGGATCCCAAAGTAGATGGAGTCATCATAGATCATGGTTTTACTTTATGTGTGGTGGGCAGGGATTCATGGATTGGGACTACCCAAACCCTCACACAGACGATCCACAGCAGGTTGATGGACCACTGAGGTTGAAGGATATGATCGAGAGAGGAGGTAAGCAGGGTAGAGACATGAAAGAGGATAAGGAAGATATGTATGCGGTAGGATACAGTTCGAGGCACAACCCCCCCCCCCAATTTATTCCACCCAAACCTCAGGGAGATGGTGTAAAAAGGAGGGATCAACTTCAGGTAGTAGAGGCCTATGACCCCTAATGATCCTGAGATTATTAGAGGTAATAATATGTATTCTCCATAATATATGTAGTTCTTATTGGAATAGTTTCATGTTACAATTTCCATTCCACTGATGTCGTTTGAGGCTCCGATATTCCAGTTGAGTCTTTTGCTCGATCCATACGATTAGAGACTTCTATGTTAGAGGATTCGACAATAACACAATGGTGCCAGCAGTGTAAACATACTCATGGAGATGAGTGCTTTGGCTAAGATCTCCATGTAGAGGTGTCGAGTCCTTATTATGTCATCATTAGTATGGACTATAAATCACTAGTTCATTATCATATTGACTATATTCATTATAATTTGTGGGGTTTCATCAAGGATGGGACCATGTTTTTCTTTATAGGTGAGAAGGGAATACTTGCAGCATATGATGTTATTTATCAGAAATGGTGTATCCGATCACTCTCCAGTTTTACAAGCTCACCCTCAGTGAGGTGGAAAAGTGGAGTCTTCAGTTTCCTATAGTGGTGGACAATTATAAAGCCATTTTTCCTAATGATGTTCCAATTATACCTCCCCATATGGTGGTAGACTTTTTCATCAACCTATAACCCAGGATGACATTGATATCCACACTGGAATATCAGAAGTCCCCCAAAGAGCAACGTGAGTAGAGGGTACATCTATAGGACATGCAAGAGAAGGTCTTTTGAGGCATAGTGATTCCCCATGAGAATCCATAGTGAATGTTTCTAAGAGGTAGATTTTAGTTTGGGGAAATTCATGAACTACTTTCACATGAAACATGTGACAATGAAAAAAATATCCACTACCAAAAATTGATTACCTCTTCATCCAGCTAAATAGATGGATGTGGTTTGAAAAGGAATAAATCAGATTGGTTTATCACCATCATCATTTATGGGATGAGGATGTACCGAAGATAGTCTTTAGATTCTGGTATGTCCACTACATGTTCTTGGTGATTCCCTTCTGCATGACCAATTCCCAAATGGTGATCAAGATACTCTTAAAATGGGTCATCCAGCCTTACCTCAATCGTTTTCTGGTCAACGTAATTTCTTACTCGTTGGTGTATTTGATGTCATAAAAGGAGAACTCTACACACCTACTAATAGTCAAGGAAACACTCTGAGATAATTGAATTTATGGGTGGCTCTCGAAGTGATAGTTATGGATTTGGTATGTCCGTTTTGTATCACATATCATCTCAGAGAATAAATTTGAAGTGGATACATTGATAAATGATGCAATTCCTTCTTGTGATCTATCGAGGAGAATGAATGATTTGTGGAGTTTCATAGTCTTGGTAAGATAATATAAGTGGTTTGTGCCTAACTTTTCTGGAGTATAATCACCCTTATCAGCATTCACATGGAAGGGACAACCCTTCTTGAGGACAAATAAGTGCTATAAGATTGTCCATGAACTGAGGCTGAGTGATGACTTCCCCCTTCATGAGACTAACAGAAGAGAGAATTGGGAATGTAGATTTCTAGGGTGAATCACGGACCAAATACGGTTGTGTAAAAATGCCATAGGGAGCAGTGATCACCTACATATCATGGTAGTTGTGGCAGCATGAGATGAAATATTCTACCAATGACCTAGAGTTATCTGCAATCGTATTTTTGATTAAGATGTGCAGGCACAACGTTATGGTTGAAGGGTTTACCATCTAATCCGACCACATGAGTATCAGGTATATCTTCTCCAAGAAGGACATGAACATGAGATAGTAGAATTAGATGGAGATCCTAAGGACTATATCTTCAAGATAGTCCATACTCATGGGAAGGGTAATTTATTAGAATATGTTCTCAGTTGGAGATCTGGATTGAAGATACTTAGTGAGGTGATAAATTAGCTAGCTACAGTGAAGATATATTTCCTTGATAACGATGGAGTAGCATACCTTTAGTCGATGATTTCAATCCCCCTCTCTTATAGCCTGTTTGTGTGGAACAACTTTTGTACATAGACTATGTGGCCTAACATGAGTTGTTATCCTTAGGATGCGCTCCTAATAGATATTCGATAGTTGGATAAGATGTTATCCTTATTATATGGATTAAATAATTACTAGTGAAGTATTGAGAGGATATTTTGATGGAGTTCCAAACCTCCCCACAGTGGTTCATCCTGGAGTGTTGAATATCTATCACATTATACAACATTAGTACTTGAGGCTGGGGACAAAGAAAGCATTGGCTGAGTTACTTTCATGACGATCCACTTGTTAGCAAGGGAAGGCTCAAAATCAGTTTCTACTAGGTTTGGCAGAGTCAGTTGATGTACCATAGGGGATGTTGGATACTAGGTTTAATGATTTTTTGAGGTTATTACCAAATATTCCCAAGGTCCATAATTATATTTGGGTGACCATTGACTGACTTTCCATGGAGTATCACATCCTACTAATCAAAGAGTACAGATCAGTAGAGGGATTGGGATGCCTCTATGTCTAGGCGATAGTGCGGCTTCACGAGGTTCCCTCGATGATCATATTTGTCCATGATGGTCACTTCCCATCCAATATTTGAAAGGGATTATGGGAGGTGTTTGAGACTCATCTATGAATTTTCATATATTTTAACCCAAAGACTAACGGTCAGATAGACCAGACCATAAAGACTATGGAGGAAATTATTCATTCCTGAATCCTTGATTCTGTTCATAGTTGGTAGGACCACCTGCCAAATGTAGTATTTTTATGCAAAAATATCTTTCACTCCATCATAGTCATGACAGCATTGAAGGATTTTTATGTGTGGCCTTGCAAATCATCTCTTCGTTGAATGTCTTAGTGGAGTCAGCTCTCATGGTTCTATAGATGGTATGTGCTACCACTAAGAATGTGAAGAACATCCTGGAGCAGATGAGGACTGAACGGTGTGGGAATAAATAATATTTCGACTGGACATGGAGACCCTTCGAGTTAGAGTAGTGATATAATGTGTTCTTTTAGGTCTCCTCCCAATGGGGATTGTAGAGATTTGGCTAGGGAGACAAGTTAACTTTGAGTTTCATCAGAACATTACAAATTTTGAGCATAATTTGTGTGGTGGTGCACTGCATAGCCCCCCTAGATACGCGTGTACACAAATTTTTCCACCTTTCGTAGCTGAGGAGGTACGTGCATGATCCATCACATGTAATCAACTACGGAGATATATACATTAATTATGGGGATCAAATTTCATATTTCCTGATGGATATAGAGGATCGATATGAGTGGGTCCTTTTTGGATGGTTTATTCCTCTAATATGGTAATGGTTGAACCAAGGATGTCATAATGAGAGCATTTTGGAGCTGGAGGCTCATATTCGTGTTCAGTAACCCAATTTTTTTTGTTTAGCATTGTTTTGGCTAATAGGGACATGAAAAACAAGAAAGAGGGGGTCATGTAATTTCTCTAAAATTATATGTAATTTTATTATAAATTATATGGGATTATTTCAAGATCATATGCTCATATGGAACCTGATTTGGTGTTCTGGTGATCCCAGAATAGATTTTTGAACTTTTTTTAACGATAATTTAAATAAACACGAGATAGGGTTTTATAATGTTTAAATCAGTTCTCGGATAAAAAAATGAGGGAATTGTTGAACTCAGAATGTTAGGATCCACATAGAAAAGACCTAACTTCATCCATCGAGGGTTGGCTAGAAAAGTCATTTTATGGAATTTCGATAGAATAATAAAATTAACTTATTTTTTTATTCCTTCAACATTGAGTGGTGACAAGTCCACACTGCATCATGTCAATGAGGCAATAGAAAGTAACATTTATTGAAGAATTTAAATGGATTGTTAATGTGAAGGGTAATGAATCATCAATAAAAGTGTAATGACGCAACAATGAAACTTAATAGGAATGTAGTGAGATGTTTCTTTTTTAATGGAGTAATGAGTTTGAAGAAACACGATCAAAATGTGGAACTCATCTGATGAATCTACGGAGAAGAATCATCCACAATGAACGCTGGAGAATCGCTAGAAAGTTCAACTACCCTAGAAGAACATGACTACTAAGTGATAAACGATGATAGATTAGAACACTTCAATATCCATAGATGGATTTCCACCAACAATAATGTTTCCTCTGACATTAATCTCTCCCAGATAGGGGTTTGATTTTTGAAGTTTAAATTTACCAATATTTATTCTAAAACAATGAACATATAATAACCCCTAAACAAGTTGAACTTTGGATTAATTTTCTTGTGGTATGGAATTATTCTATCTGGAAGATTACATCAGGATTAGACTGTTGTTTCAATAAAAAAAATCCACTTCCCATATCTTCAAAACCTCTATCATGGAGGGTGCAGGTTGACACAAACAATGGTCAAGCCCCTCCACCGATGATTTTTCTTGTTTTTTCATGGGTTCCACGCCTTTCAAATGATGGTAAGATGGTTTTGAGGGCCTATAAGGGAATGTGGAATCTCATGGAAGAAAGAGGTGTAGATGACATGAAGAAAGGACGACCAGAGTAGACTCGGTGGTCCGTCAAAGGCTCCTCAGGTGTGCCAGCGTAGAAGACCATTGGCGGGGACCCATGGTGTCTTACATGGACTGGTGGCAGTGCACCAAAATGGGACGCCGAATAAGGCACCACAGTTGGCTCGGGCTACGGTGCTACGGATGGAGCTGACGGAAATGGGCCAACTGCTAACGATCATGGACGCAACCAACTAGCTGCACATCACACTTTCACTCGGTCCAGGTGGAACTATGTTTAGGACTATGGGGCTGCTAACTCTTGTCGGTGATGTGAAGATTGCTCTTTCGGGCCATATAAAGATGAAACAAACTCCAATCAGGAATCTGGTATAGAGAAGACCGTACCTCAAAGCATTCCAGGCTGGGGGGAATGAACTGGGCCACCAAGATGCATGCACTACAATAAATCCGGCCTTCTATTGATGTCTGGGCTAGTGGGATAGAGCTAGACTAATGGGTTTCCCAATCCAGGAATGAAACAGCCTACCAGCTATGAGCCATCCTAGTTGGAATCTGGTCTTTGGCGACCCGACGGGATGGACCAATAGCAGAACTAGGCCTAGTCCAGGAAGGCCCAATGGGCATGACCCAATGGCCATGGTGGACCAGGCCGGCTCAGAAAATAACAGTGTTAGATGGGATAGGTCGAATGAGGATCAAGCTAGTGGGACCCCTGGGCTAGGCACGACAGATCAGCCCATCTGTTTTTGAGCAAGCTGATACACGACCGACCGTGAAGTACGAAAACGCTAATTTCATTCAAACCGAGCATCTAATTGGAGAGTGGTTTGAATAATTGGATCCTTTGGGACAATGTGGTTATTTTTTAAGATTTTAAGTAGGTTTTCATGGATGATGAATTGTGATGAATGGATTGAGGTGAATTTTCTCTTGTAATAATTCTCACTACTTGTGGGAATCCTACCGCTGATGAGACCTATAGAATATTGACGAGAAACCTTGTGTGGATCAGCTAAAAACGACCCTATGTGGATAATATCTGATGGAAATGTGGCAAACATCTCTATGTGACCCGGTAGGACCAATGTTGGGAGAATATCATTGTGACCCAACATACATATTTTAATATCAGGGATGAGTACCTCAGTATGATGGACATGATGGGAAACATATCTATGTGACCTAGTATACACATGGTGGGGAGAGGCTCTGTGTGTCCTAGAATACCTATGCTACTAATTTGGGGTGATTTCCCTAGCATTCTATATTTTCCAATGTTAGTTCTGATGGACTTACATTATATACACTATATTATACTTGTGTGAGCTGATAGTACCATATGTATTCATTTATTTGTTTTCCTTCCAATGTGTTTTGGTGTCCCTAAAGAGTAATCTATTTCTCATCACTGCACAGGATTCTCCCACATATTTTGTATAATATAAAGATGAAAAATCCATAAACGGAGGACATGGTGACCTTGGACTAGGTGGGGTCTATTGATTTTAGGCAGGCGGGGCATACTTCTACAGTTTACATTAGCTACTCTACACATACCACTATGTGGGTCTTTTAGTGGATGGGTTTCCTATGATCATTGTACAATAATATTTTATGTTTTCATTTTGTTGGTTTTTATCCTTTCACATTTTATTTACATTTTGTACCTTTACGTAGGGGTTGTTTTTTGGAACACATTCTCCTTTCATGTTTTTGTGACACTGTAGTGTGTGTGTGAACATAGGTACTCATGAAAAGGCATCCCATTTTCAAGATGATTACTTCGGTGCTAGCCTCCAACCCCTCTCCTTTATGAGTTGGGATAGGGGGAGTCATCTCATGGGCCTTAGAGGTCAGGCCGTATCATCACATCATCCAAATGAGATTTTTAAAAGATGAAATAATGCCCTTTATGAATTGAAAAAAATAATGTTAAAATAATTAAAACATCATAAATACTATTTTGGTGGATTTGGTCTATACCAATTTTTATATAATTTATCATATTATCAAAATTCCTATCTTTTGAAAACCCACATAAAACATTAGAAATTAAAACGTTAGATGTTGTCTATTTTACAGTGTTTTCATGTAAAATATTTATCATTAACAACAATTAAGTCGTATGAATGATTAATATTTTTTATGAAAGTATATTATTGGGTACTAATACTCATGGGATGTTAAAAAATGTATTCCAAAAATGAACCAAATTCTAGAAGTGTTAATTTTTCTATTTTTAATTATAATCTACCTAATTTTTATCCTCAGAGTTATGATGGAATTGATCATGATAGTTTGAAATTCAATAAACATTAACATAGAATATAACTAAATGGTTAAATATGACACCCATATACTCCATTTACCAAATCATGGGTTCAATAATAATACAATTTCATATATAATATTATATTTTAATTAAAATATAGAAGTCATACTAAATGTTTTGTCATAAATAAGTATAAGGATTAATATTTTATCATTATCCTTGAACTGAAAACCCATGATGTTGTTATTAACCCTAACATTGGATACTCATTATAGAATAATATTTAAAAAAATTTCCAAATGAATAAATTTTGGACACTTTTGGAAAGGCCTAATGATAATATCATTATTTATATAATGGTTTTTTTTAAAATTAGTTGTATGAACAATGTAATAATATTCTTGCAAAAAATATAATTTTCTCAACTGCATCTAATAAAAAAATGTATTTCTTATGATGCTTCCGTGAATCTAATTTCTATTATAAATTCTATTATAATATTTTTCTAATTTTATTATCAATAATAATATTTATATATTCGAATACAAGGGATACATAAATTTATAAATGGTTTTATTTCAAATAATATTTTTGTAGAATGACATCCATATGTTGAAAAACCTAATTTTTCAAATATATATTCACGTACAGTAAAGGAGTTCATTATTTAAAACAGAATGATTCAGCTTGGTATGATACGTTATGTACATATTTATATCAAATGATTTCAAAATTTAAAAAAATAATTAAAGTATTTTAAATTTATTTTAATGATTTATTAATTATGCAATAATAGGTTGGCAATGTACTCTTTACTGTAACAAAGGAATATTTTTTAAATCAATCATTCAATATAGTGAATATATTTTTTTGAAATAAATCATATAGGAAAACTCAAATTATTCATTGTTATTCAAAATTTTCCAGATATTTATTGATATTTTAAACTAATATTTTTAAAAACTAATATTTCTAGAACTTTTTTAATGTATCATCTTAAAGAAAATAATTAAAACTATGTGTACTAATTTTATACTACCATGGATTGAAATCAATTAACAAATTGACTACAAATATTATAGAAGCATGATTGTGTGTATTCATTAAATTACCATTAAGAGTCCTAAAATAATTATCATTATATTTCATTGTAGTCATTTTCACTAAAATTTCAATAATATTAGATAAAATATGAAAAAACTATTTTTTGATATTTAATAGGATAGGAAACATTGTATTATTTTATCCAAAAGATAATTTTTTTTAAAATTATTTTTTTCAATAGTAATTTTTGAGGGTTCATACTATATTAGAGAAATACTTGATAGAATTTCCACATACTAAGAATATCTATCATCACATAGAGTAGTACGATGAATGAATTTCTTTCTCATTCTGAAATAAAGGAAAATTAATATCCCCTAGGAGATATAATTCTAAATTTATATTAATGAACCCTATTCTATTAATATATGAGATTATATATGATCTCATACTTATAATAATATTTATCTCTTGTGAAATTAGTTTTTCTATAAATCATTTCTTACATTATTCCACTAAGATAATTTATCACTGATACAACATTATTTGATATATCTTTAAAAATCTAATTTCAATATTTATTTTTAAATCACCAACCTATACATAGGTGATATCATCATTAAACTCATAGTTATTCATATATTATAAATTATCGAGTTTGATTTGGGTATGTATTTATTGAAATTCATTCTATTTAATGATGAAAAGAATGAGAATTTTACAAATTATTTTAATAAAATTTTATATAAATTAAATAATATATCATTGAAAATGATTTCAAATATTTAATATTTATGGGGATATTACGTATGTGTTATATTCCATGTAGAACAAGGTTTTTTTATAAACTTAGGTAAATGTGGTTCCATAAAATATGGATCTATAAATTATTACATTGAAAGGAATGGTTGGGTTTTAATTTGATCATCCCATTGGGATTGAGTAGTGGACCTTTACAGTGATCATAGTTTGATAATTTTGTAGAATTCTCACAGGTTTGTTAACATAATAACTTATAATTCATAATAATGGAATGAAATTTCAATTTCAAAATATAAATTTTATTTTTAAATTTAAATTTTTTATTTTACATAAGATTTATTAATTTTAAAAAATTATATTATTAATATTTTATATTTTTAATTTAGTTTGAGAATTTTATTATTTATTTATTTGAACTATATAATGGATCAATATATTAAAAAATCATTAATTTTTTGGAGCGAATATATTTAGTAAAAAAATATTCATAAAGGAGCACATTTTTTCATAATAACCCTATTAGAATTTTTTTAATGTTTTATTTCAATGTTGATCATAAATTTGATTTACATTTTCGTGCTCATAATGGTTTATTTTAAAATCTCTAACATTTTTTAAATCTGTTTTATAATATATTAATTTATTTTAATAACTATTATCATCGGGGAATCCCATTTTTTGAAATTCAAAATCAATTTACACTTTAATATTTTCTATATTGTTATCTTTAATGATGCATAAAAAATTTTAAATTATTATTTATTTTAGTTGATTGTAAAATTTTGTATAATAGAATATTTATTTAATATTTTTAAAATATATTTTCTATAAGAAAAAATACATAAAAATTATTATAATGTAAGGAATTTGATATTTGTTCATTGGTTTCAATCATATAATTAATTTCATCTGGTAAAATTTGGTTAATATTATGTTTTAGGGTTTTATGTATTGTTTCTTTTACAAATTTGGTTATAATTTTGAAAATATATTATTTGGTAACCAGTATAATTGATAAAAATTAATTCATGATTTATTACATAAATTTATAATTGATACAACCAATAATATTTAGAGGCATAGTGTATTTGTTAGATTTGGTACATATCAAAACATCAAAAAAAACCGTGATACAACAAGATTATTGGAAACATCCATAATAATATTTTAAAACCCATCATTCATATAAACATTAATGCGATGCACAAAATATAATATTGAACTATAAATACTAGTAAGTGAATAACATATGAGTTGCATAGGGTGCTTAAAAATATGTGAGGAAATATGCATAAAAAATAAAAATAAGAGGTTAGAAATATAATCTTGTACAATGAGGTATGATGTAACATGACATCACAATGGAAAAATTAGAATGTGAAAAAAAAACATAAAGCATTGAATCGTAATCATAATGATGGGGTAGAGAACAATATAACAAAAAATTATATTTTGAGGATAATATCTTGTGAACCATGAATTTTATATCATGAAATTAAAACATTACCCAAATTCATTAGAGTTATATTAGGGAACACTGATCATAATCATATCATGTACACGCATAAGTGTATAATATATATCATATAAAATAAAAATATTTTTAATATATATTAAATCCATGATTTGGTATTTTGGGTTACATAAATTGATATCCAAAATTAATGAATTATAGGTTTATATAAATACATACCATTGAGTAGAAATACGAAATACGATTCACATCACTATTGTTAGGCCTGAAAATTCAACGTGAAATTTCTACAGCATAATGAAAATACATTTGGTTTCCTAAAATAGTATAATGATACAAAATTGGTATATAAACATTTCGAAATAAAAACTAAAATATTAGGGAAATAGAAAAACATATCCCAACATTAGTAATAGGATATTAGAAGTAATACAATAAAGAATGTTATATAATAAATATACGGTGTAGAGGACCCCTTACTAAATATTAGCATAGGATCAACTTTAGAAATGGTTAATACAAGAGGTTGTAAATATCCTATATTTATAATAATAAAAATTTCATAGATAATGTATATTTATATGATATTGTAAACATAACCAATTTATATTAAAAATGATTAATATAAATAATGAACATGAAAAGATTATAAGATATATAGGCTAGTTACCTTGAGAAATTGTTTCCAAAGGATAGATAGAAAATTCATGAGATATTTTTGGAGCCTTCAGATAGATATCATGATGAATGGTTAGATTAAGGTCATGAGTCATGGTTTTTCAGTTATGAAAAATGGGGTCATGGGTGGTATTATATACTAAAAGAAAGTAAAATTCATTATTATTTATTAAACATTCGTTTTGGACTCGATAAAATAATTTAATAAAAACCACAAGTCAAAATATATATTTTCCCCTTATTTTGTCCATATAGTAGTGGTTTTCTATATTTCATTGTGGTATTCCAAAAAAAATTTAATCTATTTACTTTGGTGATTCTAAAGTGAGTAATATCAATAGAAAACATATTTTAAAACATTAATATATAATATTTGTTTTGGAGGATTTATAACATATTTACAAAATAATTTAAATAACCAATGACTAAAATATTTTAAATTATATATATATAAATATATGTTCATGGAGACATGTTATACAATCTATTACATCACTTTCGGGTAGTTATTATGTCAAAATACATATAATATATTTGTATCATATTTAATTATTACCTAAAAATTAGACTCAATCAAAATTTTATGTGAAAATCACTATTGTATAATTTTGACAATATAAATCCTAAATATAATATTTAATTTATATAAATTAATAAATAATGATAAGAATTGCAATTTTTAAATAAGATTCTGATTGTATTGAGAAACGATTTATTTTTTCACAACAACAATTTCAAAGCCCTTTTAAATATTAGTTTTGCCTTCATAAAATTATATTATCTCCTAAATGTCATAAATAATATTTAATTCTAATAATTTATTAAAATAATAGTTATTTTAGAAATTAAGGAATTTCAAAAAAGTAATTTCTCAATTCAAATTGATTAATACACAAATTTTTTTGAGTATTTTAATATTGAAGTATAATATTTATAAAACACATTACATAATAATTCATTATGTAATATAAATAAGTATTTTATATAATAATTGCATCATAAAAGAATATATAAATTTTACTATTGTTATGGAAGTGAAACAAAACCCTTTGTAACAACAGTACATTTCGTATGGTTATGGAGTGTGATGGGTATATTTTCATATGGTTTTTGAGAGAAAATGGTTTGGTTGATGATCTAGATGAGATATAAATAAACTCATAAATATTTATATTCATGAATACATTGTTGATGATTGATTATGTAATAGTCATGTTTAAATTCCCTAAATGATATCTCCCTCATATTCTAAGTTAAATTAGTTTCATTATCATTGATCCTACTGGTCGAGGTCGTCACATGTGTTCATCAGTATCAATGGAAATTTTCATTACCCACTATATATTATAATCATAATATCATTAAACAACCTCTATATTATCTAATGTTATGGAATTATATGTTCATCTAAATATGTTATGAAATTGTATTCCAAAATAATCAAATGACTTCACATGTCTTCTATAACGTCACAACTTAATGATTTATTTTTCTAATTTTAAGAGAAGGAATTCAATTTATATATGATTGGTTCATTTCATTATTTTCCCCATAAGAGAAATAAAAATCAACATTATTATTCTTTACACTAAAATATATGAGTGTAAATTAATATCATCCCATCTTATAGTTCCCATGTCGAATCCTCAAACCTAGGGTTTGGGGACAACATATTGAATATAAGAGTTTTCTTTTATTATAAATATTTCTCTACGATCAATGATCATTAACTGGTACACCCCATAAAATTTTTTATTCTCTAATGGAATCAACACTATATCAAGTACATTTTAGGTGTATGGTATTTACATTTTCTAGTGGGATACAAGGAACACATAATGTAATTGATATATTATATTCATAAGTTCTTTTTAATAAGAAACCCTACTAATGTGATCAAGGATATCAAAGGGGTCAATGTATCTTCGTGTAAGATTTATTTCTTTCCCAAACCTCATAACATTATTCCATGGATATATATTAATGAACACATATCACTAAACTAAAACTGTAGGTCTCAATGATGGTTCAATAAAAATATTTTTTGTTGAATTTGTGTTGACTTGGCATAAATATGAATATTTAAAATCCAAACTGAATAGTAATATATATGATTAAGTACTATTGGACTCAACTCCCCAAATTCATCATAACATGTAGGTGACTGACACCTCTTCCTACACAAATCCTCATAAGGTGAAATTTGAATTCTTGAATGGAATGTATAATTATATTATAATTCGAAAAGGGTAATGTGTTGATCCAAACATCCATCTAGATCCACATAACATGTTCTAAGTGTATCCTCTAGAGTGTTATTAGTCATTTTAGATTGACCATCCAACTGAGTATGACATGTATTACATGATTACTATGATGTATATATCTATTGATTACGATTCATCCAAATCATCGATTTAAACGTCAGATATTGAAAAGATACTATAGATATTGTAACTCTATAGAGTCTTACAACTTCTTATGTGTATATTATACAATTTCTTCACATGATAAATATACATGATGTTAATTAAATGAAATAAATTTTTAAGGTGATCAAAACCCACGAATATGGAGTTCATTCCTTAAGGGTATTAGAGTGTCATATGAAAAAATTTATTTTCATACCATTTCCATACTAGTGTGGGAAATTGTAACATAATAACTATGAAATTATATTTTTCCTCCCTAACATGCTTAAATTCCCATAATAATGATAAAAACTCTATAATAGAATTTTTATTTACACCTAATTTTTTTGATAAGGTATATAATCATCATAGTTATTAATAGATTAATATAGAAGAAAATCAATGTGAAAAATTTGGAATATCCCTTTTTAGTTATATGATTTATTAGACACATATCTGGGTTATAAATATTGGTACTCCATCTTAAAGAATATTGAACTCAAAAAAAATGTTCTACCTTATTCTATAGAAAAATATTATCTTCATGAGCCTCCGTGATCTTTTCAAGAATGGATAGTTTCATTGTTACCTAATAAAGGTTGGATACATGTCTATTTATTTTAAACATATGTATATTATACATATATGGGAATATTTTATCTCTTGAAAAACTCCTCATTGATTAATTTGTAGAATCCATTCTTCTTAGATATTATACCATATTGATTTCATTCCTAGGATGGTAATATATATATGAATCTTAATATTTTACTAGATTAACACATCATATTTTGTGTATATTAAGCCCATTTTATTAGAATATATACATGATGGATTAATGTTTCTTATATACACATCTCACCACTCCCAATAGAGAATAATACCATATATTATAACTAAATTACCACCGCATCAATTTCTAGGTGATATTTTAGATAGTTTATCTCATTGATAATTATTTGGTGGGAAGCATCTATTTTTTTATTTCAGGTGTAAAAATCCCAAGACATATTTTTATTAATATATAATCAGGGCAAGTCCTTCACCAATATTCAGTAATGTCAGTAACTGTTTTGGTATTTTCCACTCTTTGTCTCATTAATCATTTCATCAAAATCGTTATTCTAGTCAAAAAAGACTGATATTCGAGTTATCTTGTGTGAGGAGATTGAAAATATTGAGAAGTTTCTAAAAAATAGATGATTGTATGAATCTAATACTACCATTCAGATCTAATTTTTTTTCTTCAATAGAGGAACCCCTATATATATTTTTTCTCCTCCAACCTCTCCACATGGTGAATCAATGTATTGGTGGAAGACCCAATCCATACTGAATAATATAATCTCCACAAGGGTGTCATATTTCAATAGTTTGAACACTCTTCCATATATAGTGTTTGATAATCATTCTCTAAATGGATCTAAACTCCTTTTGGATGTATATAGTTCTTATCATGATGGATCTTAACTGTAGACCATATTTTTAGATCTTATTATCTATCCATCATCATTTGAATTCACATTAATAGTGATGATAATTTATTCTATAAATAAAGTTTTTTATTCTGTAACACCTAAAAAAGATATAGGGTTGAATGAATAAATTATAAGACTCATGTCAACAAGGTGCACCTTCCTTTTTGGGAGCCTGTATGATTAGAATTCCACAATTAAGCAAGCATGTCCCAGAGTACTGATCTGCATGGGTGACCTTCTGGAAAGATTCCATGTGTGTGTGTGAGAGAGGAAAAAGCACATTGTAATTGAAATGTATTGTCCTATGGGAACTGTCATTAGTTAGATGGCCCGTTCTGGCACGTGGGTGGAATCTTGGGTGGGAACCATGTGTCTGCAGGGCAACTAGTGGTACCGGGCAGGCCAGGACATAACGACCATTTTATGCCGGGGTGTCTGTGCTATCACTGGGGCCCAGTTGTCAAATTTGTTATCAGAGGTGGTACCCAGCCTTATGTGCTGACCACTTCCTTGGTTGAGGAGTAGGGCCCACAACGGGGACATTGTGCTCAAAGGGGGGGTGACTATAACACCCCTTAATGATAAAGGGTAAAATGACTAAATGATATGACTCATGTTAACAAGGTGCACCTTTTTTTAGGAGCCTGTCAGATTAGAACTCCACATATGAGCGTGCTTGGCCTGAAGTAGTGATCAGGATGGGTGACCTTCAGGAATGTTTCACAGGGTGTGTGTTAGTGAGGACAAAGCACACTGGAAAGGACATGTGTTGGTTTTGGGGGACAATAATTAGTCAGATGACCCGTTCAGGTATGTGGGTGGACCCTTGGGTGGGGACCAAGTGTATGTGCGGATACTGGTGGTACCTTGTGGGCTCAGACTCGATGACCATGTTAAGGAGGGGTATTTGTGCTGTCATCGGGGCCCAATTGTCACATATTCCCATTTGATATTTTTAATGTAATTGAAACATTCAATTGATTTATTTCTTTCAATTAAATTTTTATTGATTTATACAGACCTATTATCATAATATTTGAAATTTTAAATTGAAATGGAATGAATCATTAATGAAACCCCCAAAAATAGATTAATTAGAATTGCGTGATGAATTTTTTGAATGATGTAATGAATAAAATTATTTCATATTTGTATATGATTTATGTATTACATATATGTGATGAAAACCCATGATTGGAATTTGATTGAAATGGAATGAAACGATGAAAAAAAAATATTTTTTAAATTAAATTGTAACTTTTGATATGATAATTATGATATTTAATTATAAATAATGATTAATTTGAAATGTTATGATTTTACATTAATTATTTATTTATTTTTAAAATGATGTAAAGGGTTTTTAGTCTGTTATGTGTGAAAAAAAACTATAGTATCATGACTCCATAGTAGCATACCAATAATATGAACACCAAATAACAAATTTTTTAATGATTATCCTATATGGGTTTTCATTGAAATGAAGCCATCCTATGTCTTATGTACATGTGAATGCTTGTTTTATTGTTATCATTGATTTGAGAAGTGTAAGGATTCTATATCTAGAAACAGTCATACCTGAGCAATGATGGACATAATGAATATTGTGTTTTAATGGATTATATATTCCATTAATGATGTGAATATTGTACTCATGTCAAATGATTTATTTTAAATATTTTTTTTTCAAAATTATACTTAAGTCTTATTTTAATTGATTCAATTCTATTGAAAATATATTAGGTTTTTAAATATGTAGATGATATGTATGCCAATTACCAATTTAATAATAATTGATAGAGTGCCTTTTCGTAATTAAAGATTCTACTATAGAAAAACCGTGGAGACCTCATTAGGATTTATAGCTCACAACCAAAATTTTCATTTGGCCATTTTTAGATATTGTTATTCTAGGATATGAAAAAGGTAATACACCACTTGGAGGTGGTGGATGGTCTTGATATTTTTAATTGTGGAATGATGATGGTGATTGGAGAAGATGACATCTACTTTTGAAATAGATTCCATTTACATTGATTTTTGTTGAAAAAATTTTGGTTGAACATTAGTTAAGTGTGTATCGATCTGATTATTTATTATTATAACAATTTTTATTCTGGTACACTAATCTTGTAGTATAGTTATATAACAACTTGAATATTTTAAAATTCTATTATTTTTTATATTAAAATGATCCCACTTTATTCTCAAATGATGATATGATAATACCACAAACCCATGGGAAATGGGAATACCCCTCAGGCTATGATAGTGTTGTCTTAGTTATCAGGGTACCATTGTATCAAGGATGGTTTTTGATATTGTTATGTTAAAGGAGGATCCTAGGAACATTTTTAGTTGCACTACCTGGTTTGAGATAATATATAAGAGATCATTTTTATTCCACTGTGGTTTATTTTATAAATCCACTCCACCCTGTTTGAATGACCCACGGAACCCATTCTAGTTTTTTTTTTCATGTTCAAGGTATGATGGGTTTTCCCCCATCTAACTTGTGCACCATTATTTTGTTTGTTTTATGTGTTATTCATTTATTTATATATTTTTATTTTATTATGTATATTCTCCAGAGATGATTATGGTAAAAAATTATTATTTACATTGTTAGATGAAATGACATGGATAATCATAGGATAAAATACATTTCATTTACAATGAAAATTGAATAAAATTAATTAAGTGAATAAATATATGAAATTATCAACCAGTCATTGTAGTAAATTATCAAAATATAATTGTGAATATTACTAAAAATTGATTGGATAAATTATCTAGATATTTTATCAAAGGATTACCATGGATAGTAATGAATACATATTAAATGATAGTGAGGATTGTTTATTCACTGAATAATCTATTAAAAATATAAAAAGTTAATTTAGAAAATAATTCCAAAATATTTAAAGAATAATTTAATATTAATTTGACTAAATTAACAAAAAAATTAATTATAAATAGTTATTACAGGGTAATGTCAACAAATTATGAAAGGATAATTTTATTTTTATAAATGTATATTATGTGATGAAAAATTTATTAGAAGATAAATATATGAATTATAAAATCATAATTATAAAAGAATTATCATGTCATAAATGTATAAAATTATTAGAGGATAATTATTTAATTCGAAATAATAATATTGTGGTTTTCAAAAATATATTATCTGAAAAGCCAGATGTGTTCTTGTATTAATTTGGAGATATTAATTATTAGTTATTGTTTTATAATTATTATTAGGGAAAATATTATGAAAATATTTTTTGACCTAAAAATGATAATTATAAAATTATCTAAGAGAGATAATGTAATATCAAATTATTATTTGATTTCCATGTTATGTAAAATTACTGTTTATGATTTTAGGAAACGTTGATGATCCTCATGATTTAAGGTGTGTATGTATTTGATAACAAAGTCCTGAAGAGGTGTTAATGGTTTTTGGTGGTTCACAAACTAGCTATTCGACCACATATGGTGGTTCATACATTACATTGAAATAATTTTATTTATAGGTACGAATTTTATTATCTTATTTGTCTCTCGGTTATACATGATTATATGAAATTTATTAATTTTGGCCTTTCATTACAATATTATTGTTTTTATGAGTGATATTTGGGTATCTCGATTCCATGTTTGATGTGTTCATTGGCTGTTATGTTTCAACAAAAAACTCAAGATGATGTGATATGAAATCATTTAGTGTTTGCTGTATAATATAAGTAACCATTTATTTATAGGTTATGGTGGTACTATATATTTGTTTAACATCATCTATTTTACATCCCATAGTTGGTGAGCGTGTGTGCAGCTCGTTGTGAAGATGATGATGGTTCAAACCCCAATTTATTGGCCATGATATCTGAGATCCTTGTCCTGGTCTAGCGCATTAGGTGCACTATGAAATTATTTCGTAACCTAAGGTTCATTTCTTCATTGTGTTATTACTTGAGTCATCACATAAATGTGTCAAAATAAGAACATGATCTTTGACAATAGTCTACATTTAGAGCCCTAGAATTTTATACAATTGGATGACTTACCATTTTCAAGTAATGAAATATGAGTGTATTATGGGTGTGTGAACATACCGAATCTTGTAAAAGGTTTCTGAGACATATGAATTGGACATTACAAAAATGTATTCCAAGTGACCATTGTCGGTTCATTAAGGGATTGATTACAATCACCACACACTGTTCAATGATCCTTAAGTAATTCTATCATTATATTTCTATCATATAGCTATATATAGATATGACCAAGGGTTTGTGGTGCCTTGGTTAGTGCACTAATATTTTGTTATGTATTTTTTACTTATACAACTCATATTTATTATTATTACTATTTTTTATTAATATAATCATATAGAATAGAGGGCGAGGAATTATTGGTGGTGTCCCAATGTGTCTTGTACTCAAACCATCTACAGTAGATTCAAACTTATTGCATACATTCTATGAGACAAGGATATGAAAAATGGCCATGTGGTAGACTTTTTGGAATCATATCATTTAGATTGTTTTTGAAAAGAATTGAATTCAGAGGATCTAATTAATAATTTATGTATTTTATCTTCTACATTTTAAAATGTACATTTTTAACACTTTGGGATCCACCATTAATTTATATTTGATGATTTTATTTTACTTTATTAACTTACTCAATTTATGTTTTTTTATAATATTGTTATTTATATCTCCAATACAGTTTCATAGAGGGTATATTCTACCCATGATTTCACATTAGACCCTTGCAACTACTAGGAAGGATATTTCATACGAAGAGGTGCAGATGAGGTCTTTTAAAAGTACATATCGGACATACTACATCTATTTTAGACTTTAAAAAATGGTACAGGAGGTATCATAATCCCCCAAAATATACTATATGATATAAATAGGGACTACTACTCTCCCATGTACCATGACTACAATTTCATCATTGATCTACCTTCTAGGTATTGAGACACCACATTCTAGTTGTTCATCCATTATTGATAAATTTGAGGCTAACTTATTCTATGTGGTTAAGTTGTTCAAATGTGAATATTTGACTACTAAGGGAGAGGATTTAATAAACCTTTTTACCTATGAGGATTTTATTACCCAATTATATAATAATATCATTATAAACCTCTCATCCTCGGAGTGCTTATATCCATCCACCCACACTACCTGAGTCTTGTGGTTAATATAAAATGTAATGAAATTACCCAACATGGGTGAATACCCCATCTCAATGTCAAATTTTAAAAGACACTCAACCATGGTCCTATATCATCAGTGTGATTATCTCTATGTGAAGATATATAGAATGATAACATGGTTCTTGTAATCAATAAATATCTCACAAATGAGATCATGTCTCAAATATTTATGATTTTGAAAAAAAAAATATTAACTCTACATCATGTTTATGGAAGTTCCAATAATGTTTTCTTGCTTCCTATGACCCATAGGCTACTACATGATCAATATAAATCATCACTACTCCCATCCCAACACCGGGTTCATGAATGTACACTGCATAACAAAACTCTATTGTAAGGAGTGTTAGTATAGGGGGTATCATCATGGTTCCTTTGAGGTCAAGGAACATATATTTTAATTGTTTCAACCATTATAAAATCATTATCTGCATTATCAGTGCTATTATAGGGAATTGATAGTTAGGAGATTCCAGGGAATCCAATGAAAAAAATTATCAATGGAATTTCCCATCTTATTATTTTGAAATCTTGAATAAGGCACATAAATCACATAATTAAACCAACAAAAAATTTATTCACATAAATGAAGAATAATAAATTAGATTATATGAAACTGAATATTAATGGGATATAATACATTAGGATATTAATTAGAACATAAGATCATAATAATGGGATAATTATTTATCTCATCGATCCAAAAAAATGACTACACTAATGACAAAATATGTAGAATATAAAAAAAATTAAATAATACCCTATTAATTAAAGATATGAAAGAATAAATAAACATGATGGAAATAGAATGTTAATGAATAATGGAAGGGAAAATTGGTATTTATCGGATGTATAGAACTCATATAACCATTATAAACATGACCGTTACAATAGTAACATGAACATTTGAATTTTAATATGACCATTAAAAATAAACAATCACACAGATAGAATAGTAAACTAATAATTTGAAATATAAGATTATATATATATATATTTATCATATAATCTTAAAATAATGAAGTTTTTATGTAATGGTAGAAGTAAATTAAATCCTAAAAAATGATAAATTACATTTCGGTATTTTTGTAAAATGAAAATATAATAATAGAAATTTAATAATGAATATAATGATTTAAAAGAAACTTAATTGTCTAAAATGGATTCAAAAATAAATATTATGTTTTATTATAATTATTAATAAATTTTATGGTCCCATAATTTTTTTTTAAATTGACATAAAATTGTTTATAATATTCAAATCGATATTTTTTAATCAGTTCTGATTATATTTAGAAATTAAGATTTTCAGGTATAGAATTTTTTTCTCATAAAATGGATTAATTTTTTTATATATTAACATTGAAAATTTTTTATGGTGTATTATAATTTTTTTTAAATAATAATAGATTTTAGGGTGAATAGTGAAAGACAATAATTTAATATATATAAAATTATAAAAAAAATAGACGAATTTTGTGAGTCATGTATAACATGTGAACCTTCTAAATAAAAAAAAAGAACAAAATTATTATTTATTCATTGGAATCAATAGTATAAATTTTATTAGGTTAAAATAATAATCTAATGAATATTTGGATCAAAATCACCCTTCTCCGCCACTTATAAATTATTTCCCTCATCACCCCATCACCTCACATTTTCTATGATTGAGAACATGACATTAAAATTCCAATTTAAATTTCAATGCCCCATAACCAAATAATAATGATTATATTCTTAGAAAAATACTAATTAAAAAGGATTTAAGGATGTTCTCGATATGATAACATTCTAGAGGTAAAATCCTTCATATATCTTTTTAAAATTAGTTGTTTCTTCTAACATATCCTCACCCATATACAAAGATACATGTTAAATATAATATCATATATATATATATAAACACTTTATTTTTTTTGTTAATATAATATACATCATCAAATCCATTCTTTCATCAATTTATAGTTAAAATGAGAACATCATCTGTATTATTTCACTTCAACGCCTTTGTGGGGGACGTGTTTTCCTTTTACATTGCCTGACTCAAGGATGGTTAAAAACAATTATTGTGGTTAAATAAGAGTATTATTTTTTTATTATATCTCATTTTTTCTATGGAACAAATATATAATCAAAAACATAAATAATATGATTATAGTTTGCAACAGACATAAAAACAACAAAAAAAACTAAAAATTTGGCATTTAAATTTTATAACATGATTCATCCAAATATCATTAAAATAATTATAAATAATATAATTTACAAATTTTTACGTGAATTAATACCATATAATTTTGTTTTTGTAGAATTATTCCCAATTTATATAAAAATCCATATGTATACATATTTGAACTTTCCATTAAAACATGAAACAAATTATCCAGGTTGATTGAAATTCAACATTATAAAACATAAAAACAAACGTAAATTAATTTACTAAAATTATAATAATTTAAATATATTTTTAAATTGTTCATAATTTTAAAATTATTTTATGGAATTTGATTGTACATAACATTATGTGTATGTGCAGAATGTATTAATACATACAGTAATTGATGTCCCCAAACCTACAAATTAAAATCATGTTACCATTTATCTATTTTGACATTAATTTAAGTCTTTAACATTCTTAAAAAATTATCATAAATTATGTTAATATATTTCATAAATATGTATCAAGATCAAATAATATTTATGTAATTAGTAAATAAATATATTAATGTTTCTCTCCTCAATTCCTCATGATATGTAAACTTGATTTTGGGAAACCGTTATGTTTATTACCTATTGTAAAGTACGATATATAATTTATTTTAATAGAAAAAAAATATTTTCTTAAATTCACAATTTATATCATCATTATTTTGTTAATTTTAGATTTTATGGAAATAATTTTTATATTATCCTCTTCAATTTATCTTTATTCTTTTAACTAAAACAACACTAAAGTATCACATTTATAAACAACTTTTTTAGGTTTTCACATTAGTTTGGAGTTGTAATCCTAGATATGATGTTTTTTTCTTATTAAATTTTCATGAATTATTTACATCCTTCATTAATTGAAACCATTATGATACACAAATTTGATAAAACTTATAGCATGATTTTAAAAACCATTTATTTTAATTGGAAACACATATATTTATTTAATTTATTTGATTCATTTTGTGTAACACATATCCCTGAAGATGTTATTATTTGTGTTCATAGAGAGTGAATCAATCCATATGGTAATTATTTTATTAATGAAATGTTATATATGGTATTATAGAAATAATCTAATCCATTATGGGAGTCAATCGACCAAGTGATAACATCTTTCTAGTTACCCGTGACTCATGTCTATATCATGGTATGTGTTTTTTTCAAATTCGTATATTTCCATCATCATATGATTACAAGTTTTATATGATATTACTATATATGTTTATTTGTTATTTATTCCTTTATGTTATCATGTTAAGACATCTGACTCCTATGTTATGATTTTATTCAATGTTTATTCCATTAATGGGACTTTAACACAACCATTTTTTTTATTTATTACCTTGTTTATCCAATGATGTTATATCATCATATAGAGAGTGTAGATATAATTAAGAAGTTAGAAATGAATAATGTTTATTCTGGATTCCTGATTTCTAATTATGTACATCGTATTTTAATGAAAATAGATATTTCAAGCTATGGTAAGTATTTGATCTATATTTGAGTTCACAAATCCATTAATAATATGTGTAAAATTCTATGGTCTCTATAGTTGGTATAAGAAAAACATATAGTCAGTTTTGGGAATTAGTACTAGAAAATATTGTTAATAAGACTATATATATTTCTATCACAATGGATAGCCTATATTGAAACATATGGAATCATTAGTATTGATATACTATTCAATTTTATGTTTATCATTTTATGTTCATAGTTTCCCATTTATATTCTTGTTAGGTAAGAAATCAAGACCACTTAATTGATTATTTAATAGTTGAAAAGTGGAAAAATCACTCTAAAAAATTGTGATAGTAACTATGATAATTTCCATAATGATATGAGAAAAATTAAAGTAATAGAAGATAAATAATTCATAATAGTACTAGTTAAACTAGAAGAATTTATGTATAATAACATTAATAATATGGAATTACATCCATATCAAAAAGAAAGTTATGGTTTATGATGAATCCATTATTGGATAGAGTAATCCTATATTTATAAGATATTTTTACCACTTCATCATGTAAAAATGGATTAACTCTACTAAAAGTATACTCTACACCATCCAATTCTCAAAACAAGTTAATTTTTGTGATGAATATATATAGTTTTTATGGGGAACATAAACAAGTTTTGATATTTTTTAATATAAATAAATTAAATTAGGAAATATATTTCAAGGATTATGAAGGAATTATTATATTTTTTTCATTAAATATTTTCCCTAAAATCATAATCATAAGATGGAGGTAGACTTCCATAGCCCACATAAAATGAAAGGGTTTTCAATCACGGTGTGTGAGGGATAATTCACAAGGCTTCTGTCATGCACCTCAAGAATTTGAATGATTTTTTATTTTATGGTGGGTCTATTATTTATAATATTAAATCAGATTCTACAGAAATCCTTGGCTATTTGAGGAATTATAATATTTTATGAGATTGCTTGTTATTTCTTCATGGGTGAGATGGGGAATAAAGACTTTCAGTGGTTTTGGGGGATCTAATATTGAGAGAATAAATTCTAGTTTTATATGATATGATCAATAGATAAATTTTATTGAGGAAATAAATATCGAAATCATATTTGTCAATTGTGTGGGATGAAAAATTATGTGAATTGATTAAGGGGAACGAAGTGATGCTTCAAATGTGGAACAAAATTGTATCATTATAATCATTTCTGAAGGGATATATAGAATCCCACAAATATGGGGGAATAAATGAAGATTCAAATCAATTATTTTCTATAGTATAGTGTTTCATCTACATGAAACGATGGAATAATCTAAGCCCAATCTTTATAAAAATGGAAATTGGAGATAATCAGTTTCTGCAACAACTAAGTCAGCTTATAATGTTATATACAACTACTAGTTTTCATGATGATCTGGAAAAAAAGGTGATTAATGGAACCGTAATTATTCATTTAATATTAGAAACCATAATTCTCAATTTGGGATCTACATATTATTTAATAACATTCATGTCTATCATAAATATTAGAAAACCAACTTAATGCATGGAGGGTGAGTTTTTTTGTGTGTACAATTATTGGGTACAATATTGAATATAATGTACATAAAAAATTTACAAAATATTTTTTTGGATGGATCCACCCATAAATATCTATTTTTCTTCAATAAGTGTTGATTTATTCTATATTGTGATTGAATTGAACATATTTAGAAAAACCCAACATTAGTTATCTATATAGGGAGATAGCTCTTTATATCCTAGAGAATCCTTTAATTATGATCATGTTTGAAGTGTTAGATGATTGTTATTCTTAATCATGAACTCTTGTATATACATTATTTCTTTGT
The DNA here is from genome assembly GCA_963277665.1 of Viscum album. Lineage (NCBI taxonomy): Eukaryota > Viridiplantae > Streptophyta > Magnoliopsida > Santalales > Viscaceae > Viscum > Viscum album. Next base: position 1,838,553,775 of record OY728132.1, on the reverse strand, counting down.
GAACAAGAATATCAAAATTAAATTATTATGATTGTACATGGGGTCATGTTTGAATACATACTAATTTTTAGAGACTACACTCATGTGTACCCCAATGATTTTCTCAATATTTTTCCTAAATGAGATGTTGAGATCGCAATTGAAATTGTTATAGGATATATGTACTTATCGAAGGCTTATTAAATAACATACAAAATTGAATAATACGAACTAAATAATCAATTACAAGAGAATTTGTGAAACGTTTTATATGGCCAAGTTATTCACCGTAGGGTTTCACATTTCTCTTCATCAAGACGAATGATGGATCAATGAACCTATTCAATTTTTATCATAAGATTAATAAATCATTATAATGAAGAGGTGTCTCGTAAAATGAAGAGATATCATGTTTGAACAAATTCGAGGGGGCATGTATTTACCAATAGTCATGCTTTGGTCATTATATTACTAATTAATTGTGATTTATGATGATATTATCAGAAAATCCACTTGAAAAATTATTGTACATTATGAGTCCACAATTATGATATTTTCTCCCACAATTTATCATGAAATATTCATGGAAATAATAAATAGTCTTTATATATTACCTTGACAATTTATTTATAGTATTTATAAATGATATTCTAATATAGTCTAAGGTAATTTAGGATCACATGGAGTATTTTAATACAATTATAAAGATTTTGAAATTGGGGAAGCAATATGAAAAGAAAACTAAAAGCTTTCATTGGATAAATATTGTATCATTCTTGTTTAATGGTATCACTACATTAGGGATATCACTGGACCCTTCTGAAAACATAGAAAAAGTGTGATATATGAGAACATAGTAAATAGATATCTATATTTTCAATGGTCTAAATGGGTATTAATGATGTTTTCTGAGTTACATCACTCAATTCTCAATATATCTTTGAAAGATGACTAAAAATAGAGTAATGATTTCCTAGACCACTGAATGTGTAGTCCACATTACAGGGTAGAGAATGTGGGATATCACTAAATATGCACACATACTACCTTATAGAGGGGATGTATTTGTAGTATATAGTGATGGTTCTATTAAGGGATTATGATATTTACTTATGAAAAATGATAAATTGAATGCCTACACCTCAAGGTATTTGAATGTAAATGAGTTAAACTATTCCACACGCGGTCTACAGTTGGCAGTCATGATAATCATGTGGATACTCAGAGATCATTATATATATGGGATGAACAATGAGATATGTAGTGATCATAAGTGTCTCATATATATATTCACTAATAAGGAGGCTAATATGTTCCTATTAAGATTCTTACATGTCTTCATAGATTATTTATTCTTAATACTCTTCATTCATGGTAATGATAATATTTTTGATGATTCATTAAATACAAAGGATCTCATAACTTTATTAATGATGAGAATTAAAATGGATCCACACTTCATTAATATGAATTGTATTTAATGGGGAACCCTAATGTAAGGAACCTAATCATTCATTTATGAACTATTTTCACAACCACCCTATTAGAGATGACCAACGATGATCACAGAGATGGTGTAGAAAGTGTAAACATGTTATAAGACATGAGAAATGAAAAACCCTCAACTAATAAACATTATGAGAATTTTGATTATTGATTTGGTTCTTGATTATTTTTACCACAAAATCATGAGATTAATAGAGAAACATTTAATGTTGAACGTAGATCACCTTTATGTATCAACCCATAGAGCATGAATATGTGATTGTATATATAAGAGAGCTACTTGTGGGACAATGTGAGTAATTTCATTGTTGAATATACATCAACGTGACTTGAATGTAATCATGTGAAGAAGAAATGGAAAAAACAGTAATTTGATAATGCAACCAATTCCCATACCCACATTGAAATAAGAAAACATCACCATGTACATTATCATTATAATTACCTAGACATCTCAAGGAAATAATGATATATGGTCTGTTGAGAATATCCATATAAATAATACACACTTTATCATAATTATATAGGAATTCCCACTTGATCAACATAAATTGATATACATGACAGAAGGGATGAGGCAGTATGGAGTTCCATTAATGATTTTATTTGATTGATATATGAAATTTACAACATTATTATAGAATATTTTAGAACATTACATGAACAATGCTCTAGAAATAAGTATGTATTATATTCCTAAAAGTAATGGGAAATCTGAGAAGACTATTCAATATAGGTAAGACATGTTGGAAGAAATCTATATTTACTTAAATGGAGGATATGACCATCAACATCCACTGGTCAAGTTTTCATTAAAATGTGATTCCCATAAATAATCCTAATGTAAAAGTATTAATAAAACGAGTGTAAGATATATAGTAAACGTATATGATTGGTTAATGTTATTGAACAGAAGCTCTTGGGACCTGAATGGTTAAAGAAATGGTAGAAAATGTGAAAACGGTTTTGTAGTACATCAGGGTAGCCCACAGTGAAAATATGATTTATGAAAACAATGGTCGACAAGACACGTAGTTTGAGGATGTAGATATTGAATTAACCTACATGGATCCTTGAAATTAGGTTATGATATTTGATATGAATAAAATTTTTAGTATTTGGATCATCGTCCTCATTTGAGGGTCTTTATCAACATAATTTTATTTACAATCGACTGTCATATCAAGTGACTATGTCTCAAATAAATTTTGAATACGATGTATCCCTCTTAATGAAAAAAACAATAGTTCCTTTATAGGTACTAGATTCATAGGTGGTTCAATGGAAAAATGATATCTTTTAGGAGGAGAAGTTGGGAATGGTAATACAATATTGAGATCATGATATTAAAAACAAGCATAATGACCATGCCAAAGTAAATTTGAAGAACAAAAAATATGAATATGGGATATGTGAACTATAGGAATCGTTGAATGAGAACGACCCTCGACTATTTCCAAATTAAAAAAAACTATGGAGAAATTTCATATCATGGGAGGAATATAGTGAACTAGAAATTTTATCAATCGAAATTTCGTTTTTATTAATATGTCATATAGAATAAGGATTATAAATCACATAGTGAATCTAAAAAAAGTATTCTCAAAAATAAATAATGATATTTTATTAATTAAATAAAACAATTATAATGAAAAATATTATAGCGAGACTATAAATATAAATTAAATGAATAAGGCCAGGATTATCTGGATATTATTGATCCACCAGAATAACTACACTCATAGAATAATATGTTGGAATAAAACATAATGTTAATAATTTAATAATAAGTTTGAATACGAAATAATATATAATATGGTTATAAAATATATGTAAATGAATAATGAATTTAAATAACTGACGTGACTACACTCTCAAAGTGAACCTGGATCAGATCCATCAAATACCCGAATGACATTCTATGTCCCCACAAACTGGGGACTAGAACCAAGACCAAAAACAATAGTATAAAGGAATTATTTCACTAAACCTGATGAAAAAACATTTAATATAAATAAAAATATGAAATCATGGTAAAATATAAATATACTCCATAACTGAGAACAAATAGTGGAAAGCAAACAACTCAAGAGTTGAAACAATATCCCAGGCTAGGTCCCAAAAGAAAGGACTACCAAGATAGAGAAAACAACTTCTCCATATGATAGTGTGTGTAAAATCCTAATATATAACCACTAGAAACCCAACTGAACTGATAAAACACCTCACAACTCCATGATATCACCTTGTAACTCACTTTATCGAAAGACATATAATGGATAATGCCCCTCTAATGGGGAATGCATTGTCTATGTTGGTCGCCTTTGTAGGGTGTCAAATATGTGTTACATATCAATTCATTATACAATAATAAATGGATAATACTAATTTTTTGTAATAAGTAATGATATTTTTTTTGATTTTTTATATAAAATGTGTCAAAAAAATATATAATTTCTCATTTTCCATATTTTTACGATATTAATTTATACCAACTTCAAAGCATTCAGTAACCATATATCAAATCATATATATGATTTGATAATAATTCATGCCTCACATATCATAAAAAATCCATGGAAGCACAAAAAAGTATAGAAAATTAAATATTTATAAACCCACGTAACACCATTCTAGAGATCACACTTGGACATGATAACAAGGAAACTTGTACAAAACATATATAATTTTGAAATCATCAATCCTCAAGAAATATTTATCAGGACTAGATAGTAGAGGATTAAACCAATAAGAGAACCCCAAAATGGTTCTAACAATTCCCTATAATAATAATTATATAGAGAACTAGAAATCTCTATGTTTAAACCCCTAACAGTATGAATGACCCATTACAATACCTTCCACCAATGTACCATTGTATTATTACATGCTCTATTTTTTAAAATTATTTCATCAAACCATTTCTTTTAAATAATTCATAGAAATTTTTTTTACCAAAACATTTCACAAGGATTTGATAACCCTTTTTCATTTTCCAAAATAAGAGGAACAATTTTTTTTAATGAAAACACTATTCTGACACCCCGAAAACCTGGAATATCATTCAATTTCATTTAAATATTTTTTTCCCAAAAAATTAGTAATTATTTGTAAAAATATAGGATAGATATGGAATGATATATATCATGATAATGTTCACATACAACCAAAAAGTGATCCACAAAAATAATTAATAAAATGAAAAAATATTCCCTAGAATGAGTGTACTCATCATAGAATTGATTGAATTCAACAAAAGGGTTGGTGGAGAATAGAAAAGAACATAGAAATCAGTATTGAACACCTACCACACCATAAATAATAAGGAAACGAACCTCATAACATGTTCGGACAATGTGTCTATATATAATCCAGAATAAACATCACCATTGAACAGAAAACAAATATTCCAATTCAACGGTGCCACCTTGATCAATTAAAATGAATACATTGAAAGGATCACATACCCTAGAAAATGAAATGATACTATCTTTTTGATCCCAGATCAATTGAATTATTATGGACTAAGAAGAGGATCTAAAAATCATAAGACAATGGATCTAGTTTTGGAAAATGAAGGGATGGAGAAGGAATAATGAAAAATCAGCTATTGAACCTACCGAAAAGAGAACCTGTCTATAGTTACATGATATTTATTCCATTAACAGATTTATTTAATCTACCAGGAACAAATACGCCAGGTTACACAATTCCTTTTTATTAAATCCTGATATTTAACATTACATGTAATGTAACAATTACATGAGATGTTCCCCTTTCATGATGTTTAGATAGTTTAATACTTGTGTTTAGTGGACAATAAAACATCATCAAGCCACATTACATGATATGTAATCACACAAAACATAGAATAAAAACTAGATTAATATAAAAAAACACAAACCAACTCAAGAATTCACCAAAATCTGGGAGAACACCAGAAACCCATTAACACAATTATTCAAATAACCTGTTAATCACAAAGAAAACATACATCCCATAACATTAGTTCAATTTTCCACGAAAATGTTCTCAATCCTCAATATTCCAAATACTAATCACATTGAATGGGAAAATATTAAAAGGGAATAAAATATTTAAAATTCGGTAAATGGATGTTAAACTATTCCTAAAAAATAATTAGAATCCTCGTGATATCTTGTTGAAAATGATATCTAATAAAATGGTGATGCTCCTACTACCTCATCAATGAAGCATGATCCCTTGCCTTATAAGAGTATTATATGTGTCCACATAATACACTAACTAATGCAATAGACTATCCATGGAATAAATTCAATTGAAATTCAATGACCAATATTGGATAGTCTACAACAAAAACACCAGTATCTAACTCAAAATTTCCCAAACTAAATGAATTTGGGGGTTCATGATGATATTTCAAAAAGAATTATATATGGAAAGAATTATGAATTCTTCTTAAAATAGATGTATATTCAAAAATATATGTAACATACCCAACCTAGTTTGTGACTTTAAATGTATTATCCAATCTCGTAGTTAAATTACCTTATTTTTTATACTAATAGTAACTTAATTGGGGATAAAATTTTAAAAAAAAAGTAAAATATAGAATACTAATAAATAGGATTCAATTGATCTAAATATCGATATTAATGACTATATTATGTAACAAGCTGCACACACATATTTTTATTCTACATAAACATCTCCTTTAACAATAATATTTCAACTAAATATTTTTCAAAATCCTTCCCTAATAAATAGGTTATTTGATTAGGTGACCAGAGATTTCTTAAAAGGATCCATTCTAAATTATGATTGACAACTATTGTTTTAAGACATATCTACATGTCCTATATGTCTATCCAAATATCCAATTAAATCACATACAAAAGCATAGATCATTTCCTCTAGAATATAAATTGAATGCTCTATTTTACCAATTTTTAGAGGACTATATGTTACAATTAATTTTGGAGTTATTCCCTTAACCTCGTGGAGACACATATAAAACCACAATTTAATCATAATATCCCTATATGAAACAATGATTTATGTAACCCCATGTAATCTTACTATTCTCTATAAACACATCACACGTAGATCATTAACATTAGATTATTTTATGGCAGTAATTAAATGAGTTAATTTTTTCAATCAATCAATAAACACGTTGATATAATTTATCCTTGGGGGATACCTTGGTAAAATGTAAAATCAATGTACATATCATCCCAACTATAACTAGAAAGGGATTTTTATGAAACAATCTAGAATCATTCAAATGATCTATATCTATATATTGGATGATGTAATTTTGTAACACATAATCAGAAGGGTCATGACTCTTGAATATCAATCTAAATCATCATCTCAGGTTATAATACATCTTCATAGTATTCAGATTAATTTTCCATGATGTAATATTAAAATTAAAATAGAAATGAGCACCTAAAAAATGATGGAATAAAAATCCATATGAAATTAAATTAAAATCCCATAAAGGTTTCATAAATTGATTCAAAAATTGGTTATTATGGTACATTACTTATAAGATGTTCTATAATGAAAATCTCTTTACCTGGATTGTAGATGATATGAAATTTAAAAATCTGATGTTCTTCCACCCACCTCCTTAGAAGAAGAATAATTTCCCTCTCCAGAATGATATCTCTCAAATAATAATGGTCAAAAATGAATAAAAAATTTCTAAAAATGATAATGATGACAATGTTTAAGAACATCCATAACCATGACAATAATAAAATAATGAATTGTATAATTCTTCAAATTTGGTCAAATTAAAATAGAGATGTAAGCCAAAATATAACCATCTAACATTATAACACAACCGAAATGAGTAACAGAGGAATAATAAAAAACACAACACCCCTTATCCACAACTTGTAAGAGAAGATTAAGAAGAAATGATAGAATGTGTTTTATTTTGTAAATAAAAGCCTGATATTTTTGATCCCATGAGAGGTTAACCCCTTTAAAGGTAATATTTTCTAAAGATGGCCCCATATTGAAGAAATAATTTACGAACCCTCAATAGTAACCAACAAGATGAAGTAATGTCATAATATTAAATACATTACATGGATATTCCTTTGAAATGAAAATTATCACACTATCAAGATAAAATAAAAATATATTATTTGAAATCAAGTTCTAAAATAAATTCACTTATTCCATACAAAAATATCATTTTGAAATAATTTCATACAAATAGTGAATCCTAATAATTTGAAAAATCAAAATCTGATGGTCGTAATGCCTGGATTGGGTCATGAATATACCAAAAAATAAAATTGAAACTCTACCTCAAATGTTTTTATATATTGATGAATATTTGACTCATCAATTCTATGAAAAATGTAGTAGAATTCATATATCTATGTGGGGTCACAAGATATTATAAATATTTATACATTTTCCTCATAACTATATATGGTATATTAGTTTCCTAAATCTTGATCTGATTATAACCTAAACAAATAATGATAACTGAAAACCAGCATCCCCCTTTTAACTAATCTAAAAAATAATCAACATGATGAAATGGGTAGTTATTGTTAATTTTTAACATGTTAAACATCACATAGTCCAAACAATATCGAACTGAAAAATCCTTCTCCCCAGAAAAGCACACCACAGATATCCATGGACAAATACTTTGTCAAAAAATTTCTTTCCTAAAACATCACCAAACAAGATCATGAGCTATTTCATATCTATTTATTCAATAAAATAATAAGGTATCAATGTCAGTTTTGTTACAAGTCCAAGGTCAATCATAATCACTATATATCTATCTAAAGGTACCATAGTGAAATCATCATTGAAATTGTTTAGTATGTCCTGGTCAATATATATAATATCAATAAATAAAGATATATCATTAGGTACAAATAAAAATATAGATAAAAATCATCGTTCCAGTAGGAGGGAAGTCCATGTAAGATTAGACCTCCAATACGACTATCACTAAAACATAGATAAGCTCTCATCACCTATTAGAAAAAACACACACTGATTATCAAAATCAATCTCATCTCGAATAAAATGACGACAAATCCATCTCTAAGATTAAATGAAATATATCAAAATCAAAATCATGAAAATTCAAGACTAACATTACATCTGCCGTCGAATGAATAAATGAAAGTCACAAAAACCCATTCTCTTCCCTCTTCCCAAGAGGTGTTTCTATCTCCATAACAATGGATATGAAATCAATTGGAATGATAAAAATTAAATGAAAAATCCATATATAAATGACTTTAATCACTAATGTCAAATAATGTAACACAAATTGAATAATCCAAAAAAATGATCCATGTCACCATCTTATAACCCACAAATACCTCTATTGAAAATGCTTCCACCACATAATGGATCTTAACTCCTTATTACTACATCAAAGAACAACCTCCACTAGTTCATTGCATATCCATACAATTCATCTATTTACGTATAAGGCCATGAAAGCTAATAATTGGTTCTTGATAATTGGGACAATATCTAACATCACATTCAATGATCATTTCTACCATCATAGGCTTATTCACTATCTCTAAATAGGTCATTTGATTCCTCATAAATATCTACAATCTATTCTCCATTCCTAACCCTACATGTACATCTAATATTTGATATGGTAATTAATGAAAATCTATCTTAATGAAAAAACAAACATATAAAAATAATTTTGATCCACCGATAACAATCACTACCTCTACTATAAAGAGAGGAACTCCAGATACTTCGTAATCATCAGAAAAATAGAAAAAAAACTACTGAAAAATGATTCATGAAACTATTCCAGTACAAGCCCACATGCCTATCTACATAGTCCATGGAATCCTAACACTACTTTCTTGGTCCCTAATCGATGAACATTATACATTTCACTATTATTCTCTTAGGTTAATCATGGAATTATAAAACCTTATCGATCATGTCAATCCATTCCTAAACCTCTTGATGTAATTTTTAACCATTAAACAATGGTGATTTATAACTTAATAACTCAAAGGGTTTATCTGTATCTCATAAAACACACGAATGTTACCAATAAATAGTCGTATAATCATGTTTCACATTCTAATCCATGAATAGAATTGCATGCAAAATATCCTTCATAATGTTTAGATCCATCTGATTATTCCCACGAGAATAATAATCGACACATTCCTAAGGAAATTTTCGATAATATCATGGAATCATAATGTTGTTAAAAAAAAGTAATGAATAAAATTATTACAATCTCAATGGAAACAAGAAAGACCATATGAAAATAAATGTTAAACAATATTAAAATGGATCATGAGGCACACATCCCAACCACCCATTGTAAAAATAATCTAATTTTGGGAATATCTCTCCCAAAACTCACCACAAGATACCTCTAAAGTCTTTAGTGAATAGTCTATAGTCTACCAATCCTCCAATGGTAGGGACTCTAAAATAAATTCATATCATTGATAAAAAAAATTATAATTAACTCATCCCAATAGCCTCTTAAAAACATACTCATCATAGTCCATCACATTCATGGTGGGAATTATTGATCACCACAAGCTGGTGTCTGGCCCCCAGGCATCAAAATACCATTAGAAGGAATAATTTCACCTAAAATGATGCAACGACATTGCATGTTTATACATGGGATACAATAATGAATAATTTCACATAAACTGAGGCAACAACCTTAGAAGGAATAATTCCCAAGAATAATTCTTCAGCATTTGTGAAAGGGAAGAAACAATTCAAGAGAAATTACTTCAAGATGAAGAATCTCCGTTCTCAAGAATTTGAATGTTCAGATGAGCCTAACGAAGAAGACGATTAAAAGATTGAAAACTGTGAAGATCGAGGGGAAAATTCCATGGTAGCGGTCGTTGGTTGTTCTTAGGAAAAAGAATAAACTGGTGTTGGAGAAGAAGAGGTAGAAGTTGAAGGAAGTTTTGATTTATAAGCCGAATTGGAAGCAGCTCTTGAGGAAATAGAAGTTTGGAGAGCCAAAATGATGAAAAAAAATAAAATGGTCTATGATGACAAACCCTATATACAACAACATGATGATGAATATTCTGAGTTGTTAGAAGAAATTGAGAAACTCAAGTTATCAGCACCAGAGAACTCAGAATCAGTTAGTGAGTATGAGCTCGAGATTGAAGAACAAAAAAGGGAGATTGATGGATTGAATAGAAAAGTTAAATATCACATCAAGAGTATCGAATATCTTGAAAAAGAAGTTGTCGGTCTGCAGAGAAAAGTTAATGACCTAGAAAAACCCTTGATTCCCAATACATCATTGGGATAGTAGGTCATTGCATAGACTGAAAAGATGAAAGAGGATCCTAGTAGTTCAGCAGGAAAGAATCAGCAATTGAGCTCAAATGTTAAGGCTGATTTAGGGCATGATCAGAAGAAAAAATTTGTGGAAATTGAAGTGAGACCGCAAGCACTCGTCCCGAGATTGAAGGTTGATTTGGGCACAAAGCAGAATCATATTATTCAGAGATCCCAAGGGGAAACTCGTAGTACTGATGTATCATGAAGGAATACACCATATATCAGGTGTTATTGTTTCTAGAAGATGGGACATTTACTATATGTGTGTTCCATAGCCAAGAGATATCAAAGGGAACAAGAACAATGGTGGCAGTCCAATAGAGAACGGTTCTCCAGAACATATTTTGAAGGACAATATTTTTGATGCAGAGGATTTGGGAACATGTCTAGGTACTTTACTTCAACAATACAGAGGAATGTGCCAAAGAAAAATCAAAATATTCACAAGGAGTAGATCAATAAACCAACAGGTGAGTTAAAAATGAAAAATAGATTTGCAGAATTACAAGATGAAGCTGGTCCATCACATTCCCGAGATGATCATGTTTTTCAAACAACACCAAGGGTGAAGTCGAAGACATGGATAAAAAAGAAAAAGGATTAAGATGCAGTAGTTGCGGAAATTATCCTTAATGATTCATATCGTTCAGTAATACAGATCCTTGATAGTGGTTACACATCTCACATGATAGGTAATATGGATCTTGTTACAATGATAAATATGAAAAAGAAGGAGTGGTCAAATTTGGAAATGATAAAGGCCTGAAGATTGTTGGCTTAGGGAAATCCATTTTTTTGGGGAAAAGAAATGAGACATACTGATGTCTTGGTTATAGAGGGTCTTAGTCATAACTTTCTCAGTGTTAATCAGCTATGTGACTCTGGGAACTCTATTCGATTTACCAAGATGATGTGCTTTGTGAAAGGAAAAGATGGAGCAGTTGTTCTACAAGGAAAAAGGACAAAGGGAAATATTTACCTTGTAAGTGGGGAAGAAGATATGTGCCTTTTATCCAGAGAGGAAGAAAACCATATATGACATAAGAGAAATGGTCTCCTATGCCAACCATCCATGGAAGATCTGGAAAAAATGTGATGCTGCTAGAGACCTTCCAAAACTATCATGTGATCGCACTCATACATGTGATGCTTGTTACAAAGGAAGATCATCAGAAATACATACAGGCCAAAAGGAACAAAAATCAACTACAGTGCTTGAATTGGTGTATGTGGGAGTATGTGGACCAATCTCACCACGAGCTATAAATGGGAAAGGGAAAAATAATATTTTAATTGATGATTATAGTAGAATGTCCTGGGTATTTTTCTTTACCCAGAAGACAGAGGTGTTCAGTTTTATAAAGCAGTATCAGAGGGAATCAGAAAGGATGCTTGGAAAGAAAATTATAATTTTTCTTATTGATAACGGTACAGAATTCAAAAACAGTCAAGTTGAAAACTATCTCTAGAAACATGGGATAAGGAATCAAGGATTATCAGTGAGAATTCACCAATAGAATGGAGTATATGAGAGGAGAAATCAGATCATCAACAACATGGCCATAAATATTCTTATTAAAAAGGACCAACTAGAGAAATATTTGAAGGAAGTAGTTTTTTCATCCATATATATTTCCAACAGGTCTATGTAGTGTCCGATGGAAGGGGAAACTCCGTATGAAATGTGGTATGGAAGGAATCCAACACTGAAAAGCGTTCGAATCATTGGGAGTAAGTGCTTCATTATCAACAAATAAAATCATAGGATGTTTGAGTCACGAGGAGATGAGGGGATTTTCCTTGGCTACACAGGGGAAAAAAAGCATATAAATGTTTCAACAAGAGGCAGGGAAATGTTTTTAAGAGAAATTATGTCAGTATAGTTGAAAATTAATAGATGACTCAATGACCTAGTGAAATGTTTCATGATGAATGTTATGATGAGGAAAGCAACGCAGGGGGAGAAGGAGTGACAGAGGCTGACTTAGAAGAAGATACTGATGATGAACAAGAATGTGTCAAGTCTGTGTCTGCAAGGAAGCCAAAGAGTTGAGATGAAATTGATAGGCAGAATATCATTGGTGATCAGACAGCTCTAGTTCAGAATCAAAGAATGAAATCATTACATCAAACATCATTTTCATCTCAGGTGGAGCCAAAATGTTTTTCTGATGCAGCTGAAGATGAAAAATGGGTTTAGGCTTTGAATGAAGAGCTTGATCATATTGAGAAGAACCAGACATGGGATATTGTTTCGAGGCCAGCAGACTATAATGTCATCAGGACTAAATGGGTCTATCACAACAATATGAATGAATATGGAATAGTGATTCAGAACAAAGCACGACTAGTTTGCAAGGGATACACCCGGATAGAGGGAATATATGTTTATGAGACATTTTCACCAGTTACAAGGCTGGAGACAATCAGATTATTTTTGTCCATAGTAGTGGAATGAAAGATCAATGTGTTCTAGATGGAAGTCAAATCCTCATTCGTGAATGGAGTTCTAGAAGAGGAGGTGTATATTAAGAATCTAGATGGTTTTCTCATTCATGAGGATGAAAACAAGGTTTGTAGACTAAAGAAGGTGTTGTTTGGGCTGAAACAAGCACCAAGGGAATGGTACTCAAGGATTGATCAGTACATGAAAACCTTTGTTTCCAGCATGGAGGATTTTGTTAAAATATCTATTTTAGCAATGATAGTAATCAAAGGATGATGGTGCAAGTGTATGTCGATGAAATAAGTTTTGGTGGATCAGATGAAGCTCAGTGCAGACAGTTTTCTGAATTCATGAAAAATGAGTTTGAAATGTCAATGATTGGAGATCTAACGTTTTTCCTTGGTCTACAGGTTACACAAGGAAGGAATGGAACATTCATTTCTTAGTATAAATATGCCAAGGAGGTTCTGAGAAGGATTGGAATGGAGGATTCCAAGGAAATGAAGACTCTAGTTTCTACCCGGATGAAATTATCAAAAGATGAGGATGGAAAGGCAGTTAATATCATAGAATACTGGAAAATTATTGGATGTTTGTTGTACTTGACTACGACAAGGCCATATATAGTATTTACCACATGCCAAGCAGCGAGATACCAGAGTAATCCCAAGGAAAGCCACATTCTTACAGTGAATGGAATACTTCAGTATATCCAGGGCACATTGGATTTCGGCTTCACATATACTGATATATCTCAGACAGAGTAATTTGGATATACTAATGAATATTGGGCTAGTTCAGTGGATGATAGAAAATAAACGTCTGGTGGTGAATTCTATCTTGGTGGATTGTTTATTTTTTCGCTAAGTAAGAAGTAAGATTTCATTTCATTGAGCACTGTAGAAGCTGAGTATATTGTGACCACTCAATCATGTACACAGTTATTGTGGATGAAGCAGCATCTTGAAGATATGGTATTTGAAGTGAAGTCTCCGATCAGAATCCATGGTGATAAATCAAGTGCTTCAAATCTCAGAATAAATCTCGTCCATCACTCAAGGACAATGTAGATTGAGAAAATGTATCATTTTAGCATGGAGAAGGTTGAGCAGGGAATCATGAAGTTGGAGTATGTGCCTACAGAGCTACCAGTTGCAGAAATTTTGACAAAGGCCTTACCCGAGGATTATTTTGAGAGTCATCGACTGGTTCTGGGAGTTCAGTCAACTCCCCGCACTTGAAGGAGTGTGGATGTGAAACCCCCGTCTCCCCGATGTATGATGTGTTTTTCCCTAGTGTGTTGATATGTGTTCTCAACTCTGTTACATACTACAAAGGAGTGAACTTTGTGTTCGTTGACAAAGGGGGAGAAAATAGTTATTGTTCATGGGGATACAATGTGGCTATTTGAAAAATCATGAAAAATATGGGGAGAAGATGAGAGATGGTACAACTAAATAGGTGGAGTAATGAGAAAGGGGGAGAGTATTAAATCTGATGATGCTATAAGTGATTGATCATAGAATAGATATCATGACAACTGAGGATCATGATAAATGCATATGAGTGGTGTTGGAGGAATATTTCAAAAAATTGGTATCATTTTGGTGAAAAATGGTATCAGTTTGGTGTCAACAATGGGTGTAATAGATGAAGTGATTCATTGATTAACTTTTCATTCACTCTTGTTTCTCACGCCGAACATTGATCATGGGGGCTTAGAGTACGTGTTGAGTAAATCCTTGATCGCTATCAGAATCGCTTTTGGTTGAATGGTGGCTGATGAATTAACGATGTATCTTTTTATGGAATTGTTGTCAACAAACCCAAAGTGAGAGATTGTTGGGAAAAAATCTCTCATGGTATCAGTGAAGAATGTTTCATGTGATTGTGTTTGTTGACAAACTGGACAACTATGTTGTGATTGCTGAAAATGCAAAACCATTACATAAAAACTTGTTGAAAAAGAGGATTTCATGTTGGCATGCTGAGTTAAAGAGCCGTTTTTAACAATCAATGTTTTATTCAAGAACTTAGACAAAGGAATGGATGATCTAGATGTTGTACAAAAAGAAAATATTTAAGGTGGTTACGTTTTCTAGTGTTTTCCAAATTTTTGGCCCTAAAAATCGAAAATTGAAGAAATGTGGTTTTTGGAAAAGGGTAATGTGTGATGTGTACTTGATGGCTTGAAAACTTTCACGCCATATGTTTTTCAGGATCATATCATCAAAATATGGAAAAAGGATAAGGGTCGCACATGTATTGAGTTGGTCGCTCAGGTGACTTGCGCGCCAAAGAGAAAAGAATTTCGCGTCGGTGCCTAGCAGGATTGGTATCTTCCGCGCCTATTGTTTTTCAAGATCAGAACATCAAAATATAGAAAAGAAAATAGGTTCTCTCTTGTTTGGAAGTGGGTCATACAGGTGACATGCAGGGGAAGAGACATGTGTGCCAAGACTTGCACGTCGTGGGTTGACATGCACGTCATCACGCAGGGTGGTCAAATTGCCTATAAATACTGGACCACCCCTACTCATTTCTCAACGGAGTTCAACACTTTTCATAATCAGAGCTCCCTTCACGCAGGTGTGGTGGTCGTGAATGTGGTGGTGTGTTACGCAAGTGGGACTTGCAAACCAAATTTGAAGAAGCGCGGTTGTTGTTACTTGCGCACCAATATTGATTTGAGCGTAAAGGGAACTGAGTCACACAAGTATGGAGTTGCAGAAGCTTGTGTTGCACAAGTGGTTGAGGTAGACATGCACGCCACTTGTGACTAGCACGCCGATACTTACATGTCGGATTGGACTTTAATTCCAAGTAAGGATGGTTCACGACATAGATTCAGGGCTGCGTGAAAGCTGGAAGATTGCCCGATACCTTCGGTGCATAGAGAGATTCATCTACGGGTGAAAGTTGGACATCAACAGAGAATCTAAATATAGAGGATGATGCATTTATTCCTGAAAATGAAGAGACCTACATGTCTATGAACTGTGAGTGGATCCTTTCTGGATCAGTGAGCAATAGAAAAGGAAGTAGTTGATCCTATGCACCATCAGTGAGCCAGAGAGACAGAAACAGGGAGTGACCCTTGGGAATGCAGTGAGCTAACCCTAAACTTTGTAAAATAGTGAGCCTGGGACAGAGTGACTATGCTCGAACCTTGTATCCACATCTAGTGAAGAATAGTGGAATTTGGTACGACTGACAACTTGTCGGTGTATTCTCCTTGGATGTATCCCTTAGCGGTGAACCAAGTAAAATTTATGTGTCATGTGAATTCTTTACTTTCTATTTAAACTATGAAACATGAAAGAGAGAGAAGTGTTTTTTTCTTAACAGCGAAACAAGATCATAATGGGCTTCAATTTTAAATTAGCCATACCCTGATTCACCCACCCTCTCGGGGGATTTAGGCTTGTGGACCTAACAAGTAACTAGGAATTCACATGTTCATTAATATCAAAAAAATGTTCAGAAAACCATTTCCATTTTACTAATCCTTGAAAATAACATCACAAATAAATTTCATTATGTTTTCAAAACCAATTTCAATTTAAAAAAACTAGTGAGATGTATTAATTTATAAAATAAAAATATTTTGAATTGCAAAAAAAATCATTTTATTCCATTTCATTAAATGAAACATTTTATAAAAATAAATAGAAAAATTGTTGTTCACAAAAAAAATGGTAGATACAAAACCACCTACCTGATATATAGTGTAAAACATTTCATAAAATAAATTCACTAATAATAAGAATGAAATAATTAAAAATGAGGCCCTATAATCAATATACATGTTTCAGAAATAATATAATTCAAAATAAATGTCCTAGAGATGATGAAGATGCAAATACCTCAAGAATGAAAACCCACCACAACACAACCAATAAAGAAATGGTCCTAGAACAGTATCTCACAAAAGGTAAATATGTAATCCAAAAGAAACATAAAAAAAATCAACATTACCAATATCTCAACACAATAGTTATACTACAATCAAAGGAAACAAACAAGAAAGAATGATATCATACCCAATATTTGGTGGCATAACTTTATTGTTGATCCCATGTCAAACAAATTAATAAAAATCAGACGAAGGCTCCCAAAATAAACAAAGAAGGGATCTTGTTCAAGATAATGTTGATGTGTGAAATGAATAATTAAAAATTATTTCATGAATCACACTTAAGATTCATACTCAATGTGGTTTCAAAATGTGTAAACCCTATATGATTCATTTAATACATGGGGATCATGTTAGATATAAAATCCAAACAATTATTTATTAAAACTCTAAATTTTAACATTACACATAATGTAACAAGGAAACAATGTGTTATCATTTCATTGTGTGTACATGCATAATGACCTTTTTCTAGAAAACAAATAGAAATCATGTATCCCCTTAAAACATTGGCTAAAAACATACCACATAGTTGGAAATCATATTATTACAGAAAACCCTCTAACCTTCTCTCTAATTATCTATAATTATGAATAACCCCACAAATCCATTAAAATTTTATACCCATTCCCTATAAATTAAAATAAAACATACATCCTCAAACAATAGTTCATTTTTAGAAACAAAATCTCTCAATCATCTATAGTTAATAGATGCACACAATTCGAGAATAGATATGGAATGTGGAGGAGAATACATGAAATAGGGAAATGAGATGATACATTGAATTTTAAAATGAGTTATTTATTAGAAGTACAACTCCCATATTACCATTATAATCCTAACCATTGGAATTTTACCTGACCACTATAATATTAATCAGATAGTTATGAATGGTAAATTTCCCTTAAAATAGTATCATGACATTTTTAAATTTAAATTTATATTTAGGTATCTTATAAAGTTAAAATATGATATATTTATATCATGGTAATAGAAAATAGATGTCTTAAAAATGATAAATTATGTTTACGTATTTATGTAAAATGTAAATATATTATTAGTAAATTTTTATTGAAAATAAATTTTTAAATAAAAATTCAATTTGATAAAATGTTTCATAAAATAATATTTCTCTTTATTATAATGAGTAGTAAATTTTTTGAGCTTATAATTATATTTTTGAATTGATACGAAATCATTTATAATATTAAAATCATTGGTTTTTTAAATGATGATTTTATTTAAAAATAACATTTCTTATATATTGATTTTTATCATTAAATGGATTCTATATTTTCAATTACTTGTCAAATATTTCTTATGGTGTATAATTTGGATTCTTTTAAAATAGTTAATCTTCTAATGTATAATGAAATTTAGTAATTTTCTGTGTATATTATTATAAGAAAAATACATGAATTTTTGATTCCTAGAGGATAGAGGAACCTAGTAGTTCAATCTATCATGAAATAGATTATGTTTATAAGTGAAATAATTATTAATCTTGATATTATAATCCCAAATAATAATCTGATGAATTTAATAATAAAAACACACATCCCCCATTATAATTACAACCCTCATCACCCCTTCTCCTTACAGATTATACGATTTAGAGAAAAAAATAATCATCCAAATTCCATTCTCAATCCACTATCCCAATTCATAGTGTTTTGGTCTCTCATAAAATGAAAAATTCCATAATCCTTATGGTGGTTTTTGAAAAGTAAAAATTTATGAGTTAAAATCACTGATCATTATCATTTAAATTGATTTTTCCTACATTATCCTCACCCCATTTCCAAAGTGGAATGAAAACTATGGAATAATATACATAATGTAATTTTATTTTTAATGGAATTTCTATCATTAAATCCCTTGTGTCGTCAATTTTTTGTAAAAATGAAAACATCATTCATCATATTCCAGTTCACCGCCTTCCTGGAAGATGATTTTTTTGTTGTACATTACAACCTAAATTCATAGTGATTAAACAATTATCATGGTTACATAATATTTTTTATTCGTATATTTTTACATATTTCACATTCTATATGGAATATGTAAAAATAAAATTATATGAAACAATACATGTTCAAGATGGTCATAAAAGATAGAAAAAGAAGCTAACATTTCTCTATACTATTATATCAAATGAATCTTAAATTTTTATTTAAAAAAAATGTTGTATTGAAAAACATTAACTGCATGAATAAAATATAATTTCCCTATTTGATATTTACTCCAATATTACATTAACTCAAACAATTATACTCAAATGAACTAACTATGAAATAGTAAAATGAATGATATGGGATAAAATAAATCATAAATTATAACTCATAAAATAGTGCATAAATGTACTTAATAAATTTACATTAAATAAATAATATTTTTAAGGGGTTAAAAATTACGAAATTAATGGATCTAATTTGGCTATATTGGAAAATAAGTCCGAAAGGATAATGGTTTCAAAATTAAGGCAAGGAACTCATTGAAACTCCAAATATAATTTTTGTTATGTTTTATCCATCATTAGAACAATTAACCTATTCATTGTTCTTATATACATAACATATATTCTTTAAATATGTTCCTGAACGTTTTTATATCTAAAATAATCTTTCACATATAATGGAATACTTGTTTTATTCATTTATCATTTCAATTCTTTCCAATATGTATGCTTATTTAAAGGGATCATCTTATTTTCAAACCTTTTTTCATCATAAATCTATAAATTGTTTTAAGAAACAAAAAATTTTCAAAAATAAAAAATTTTATTGTGGAAAAAAAATATTTCTTTTCTTTTGTTATGTAAATAATTATTCATTTTTCCTCTTCAAATACTATTTATTTATTTTAATAAAGAATATCCAATGTGAGAAATTTGTAAACTTATTATTTTTCCATGTTTCAAGATTAGATAGACATCAATTTTCATGATATATTTTTGTTTATATTTGATGGATTTATTTGAATGATTTTTTTCTTTCTTTCAACGATAACATTATGATAATCTATTTCGTTATTCATTATGAAATTATTGTGATGGCCATTTCGTTACATGGCGCACCATTATGAATTATTCTTTACGTGACACACATATTCATGAACTTTTTATGATTTGTCCACCCATAGATAATTCTAATGAAATAGAAATATTTTTCCTCCAAGTACATTATTTAAAGGATTATGGAGTAAACAAAATATTTTTTTTGGATCTTTTCCACCATGTGATGCAGTTATAGATGTTTTCCTTGTCTCATGTTCATGTCATGTTATGTGTTGTTCTCACATTTCTCTATTTCTTGGAATTTATTTTTAAATGTGCTATATGTTTTTAATCTATATGTTTATTCATAATCCATTATTTTTCTTTTATCTTGTTATTTCTTATAAATCAATTATATTATGTTATTCCATGTTTACTCCCTTACTTGGTTTTTAAATCATCATAGTTATTTATGTATTTCCCGTGTTATCTAATGCAGTTAAAAGATAACAAATAATTTTCAGTGATCATTATAGAGATTTCTAATAATGTGTTTTATTCTTGTATCATGTTTAATAATTGTGTTCCTTAACCACCAAAAACACATGTATCTTAAATTTATGGTTTTTATTTGATGGATAATTATTCTTAAAATCTTTTAATAATATCTATAAATTTACAGGGTCGCTGTATTGATAATATGTTAATAATATTTTGATAAACCAACAATTATCATATTCATAAACATGAATGGGGAATGTTTGAAGGACATGAAGAACCCATCTTTTTCATGGTCTAATGATATACTGATATCAATGTCTATATGACTATGTGACTTCCCCTATCGAATAAATAATTCACATTTTTCTGTTTTGATTAAATCATGTATGATAAAATCATACTCGAGACAATATCAATGTTCATAACATGTTTTTTGGGGTTCACAAGTACAATATGATTTCCTTGAATAATAAAATGATTTATGAGTCCAATCATTTATGTGAGATATTGTTCATAAGGTCAATTGTGATAGACAACACATTCTTTTAACCAAACAAAATCACTATGTACTCATACAATCAATACATACATTTAAACGCCTTCATTGAAATGTATTCCTATCAAAACATCCATCGGTGATAGCCATATCAAAAATAAATAGGTGAGAACCATCTGGATCCTCAGAGATAATTGAAAAAAACTGTTTATACTAGGAAAAATATATTTTTTCATCACTGTCATTGGGTTTATGTTACAGTAAATAATGTATAGTCGAAGAGTATCATCATCCCTCTTGGTAAACAGGAAAAGTGAACCTTATCATGAGGTACATGACCTTATGATTTTCTCCCTCTATAATTTGTCTACGTATACATTAATCTTCTTCAATAATGTTGAATCCCTATGATATAAAGCTATTGAAATGGGCAGCTCACTTTTCATGATCTCAATCCATACTTAATGCTTTAATACATCTATGTCTCTTGTAGATAAAATATTCCAATACATGCATCACCACATTATTCAGTATACTAATAGACTTATTTAATCTATATGGATGATGATGAAGAAGTTAAAAATCATGGAATACAAAACAATGGTTTTAAAATCATAGGTTTTCAATAGAAACTAATCATAATACTTCTTGTTGAGGCTACCCTGAATCATATACAAAAGCGAACGTTCAGGATAAATTTAATAATATTCTCATACACATCAAGTGGTAATTGACGGATAATCCTCTATTATAGATTTTTTCAAGCCTACATCACACGTATTTACATAAGACTACAACAATGTGATATTTTCTACAATACAAAGGAATCACTTTGGAAAAAATAGATCAACTAGGATAATTTCTAATCACTCTATGGTATCACAAATTTTCTTACAATGAGTCTAACCATGTCCCATGGTAAACCCCTCCAAGTAGAAACCATGGTGTTTTTACATACATGTTAGTCACAATGATCCTATATAAACTAAATAAACCTAAAAAAATATCATAATTAATTCAAATAATGTAATATCATAACAAAGTCGAAATAGTTATATCATTCCAGGAGAAACACAGATGAATAAAAAACAAGTCAGGAAATATAATTATTACCCACAATGTAGCATAATATAAAGTACATAAATATCATGTCAACAAGAATTCCAAAACATAAAGCATGAATGGAACAAAAATACTAGAAATAAAATATCAACCTTATATAAATAACCTAATGTGAGTTAAATCAATAATAATAACTAAACATAAATTCCCCACATTATGGAATAATTGGAGACTCAACATATATTGTTTGAAAGTCACTATCATGGCTCACATTTCTGAATCCAAATAATCATATATACTATTTATAATATCCCCACCCATGGAATGGAATTTTTTTATCATATCTAAATACTTTAAAATAATTTTGTTACTCCTGACCCAAGAAACCTCGGCTGAGCTGTAAGGACACGTGACCTAATATGCACCTCCTCGTATGAAAGAGCTTGCTGACTAGAAGTGAAGGTATCATGTTAAATCGTAAATAGACTGTAACCTATGAAACAATTCATATTATAAATAAATAACCAAAGTATTATAATTAACATAATTAAAGTACATGAATAATGAGAACTAATCACAAAAAAAATTAAATTGTTGGATCCCTTATGGTGAACACATCTTGTAGAAGACTAGGATGGACTCTGAAGGACCATAATATTTACTCATTTATATTATCTTCCATGTTCTACAATTTAAATTATTTAAACATTAGGAGGTACCATTTATCATAATTTCATGCTTATTTAACTTTATTATGTACTCAATTTTTTTTATAAGGAATTTATAATTTATTTCACCTATTCACTCTGATGATAGGATTAATCTCCCATTGATTCTACTTGAGACACACAATGATATTCAGAAACCTCTTCCAAATGAGAAGGATGCATGAGGTGATGTGAAATTACATCTTGTAACTTGTGGTTCACGTTTGTATGTAACATCTTGTTTATAAATAATTTATTTTTAAAATAATAATTTATGTTATATGTTTATGATGATTCAAAAGGTCTTGAAAAACATAATCAAATTACACAAAAATAGGTTACTTTAATGGGAATATTTAAATTTTTCATGGATACCTTTTATTTAATATATTATATAACTTTATAGACATAATGAGGTAATAATACATAATATATAATTATATCAGAATCTAAATTTACCTGAAAATTAAACTATCTCGTTAATTTCAGAAAAATATACAATTTTAATATTTGGTAATTCTGAATTAAGAAAGTATATTTATTTAATCAAAAATAATATCTTAAATTAATATTTTATATTTTCTTATTCCAAATTCCCATTTATAAAAATATTAATGTTTTTTATTAATAGTTTTAGGAACCTTTTAATAAAATTGACTCAACAAAATTATTTTATCTAGTTTACATAATAAATTTTATTTAAAAATTATAATTTTTTAAAAATACCTTTATTTTTAAAATTAATGAGATGTTTTAATGCAATGTCTTAATTTAAATGGAGTCGAAGCCCAAAATACATTTTTATGATTTTTCTATTGAAATTTAATTTCTATTAGACACATTATTTAATAATTTATAAAGTAAAACCGTTGGTAATAAATATAATAATTATATCCTAGAAAATATAATATACATATTCATGTTGTTAGGGTTGAGTAAAAATCCCTTGATTACATTAGAAAATTCCCCAAGGGTGAGGTGTGCTTCGTAGTGATTTTCTTCAGGTGTGTAATGAACCAAACTTTTATTAATGAAAATTTATCTTGATCTAATTAAATTTCATATTATGTTAAATGGTTATATGAAATCTGCACTTCCTTGGTTTGACATTTTTATTTTTTACAATACCTCAATGAAATGTTATTTTTGATAATATAGCCATCAAATAGTGACCAAATGATTACAATAAATATAAATCAATAACAAAACCAATTTACATAGGTAAAGGACGTGAATGACTCATCCAGTGGAATTGATCCATACAAAGACCATTTTTTGGAGCTCCAAAGGTAGGTGGCTTCACTGAGTTCCCTCTTGAAAAAGTCTAAATAGAGATTCAACATGTTGAGATTTCACTGAACCACCTTCGAAAGAAGTTAATATTAGTCGAGATTACCAACAAAACTTATGTTATCTGATCCTCCCCAAGAGTTTATCTCCATCACACACCTTAACATTAGGTCTTATGTGGGTGTTATAATGTGTTATGTAACAAGAACCTATCTCTATCATTATGTACATTATATTTTTAGAATAAGGAATAAAAATTCATTTTTTAATTAATACACTGTAAATAGTTGTTGAAGAAAAAATTATATTTTTTTAGTTAATAGTAAATTAAGATATATATTTTGATGAATTAATGGATTTATTAAATTAAATAAATTCTTAATATAATATTTTTATGAAAATATTTTTTATTAAATTTTAATGATTGTATAATTTATTATTAATACAGTTGAATTTTTTATTATGGTTTGAAAACTATTTTTGTCAAAGCCCATGAGATTTCTATAAATATCAATTTTTATTTCAAAATTAAAAATTTACATAATTATAAAATTATTTAAATAAAATAAATATTATTTTTTCTATTCTGGAAGTCAAAATTATATAATGGTGATTTTTTCATATTTTTCTAAGACAATTGGGTTTTTATTTAAATATTAAATATCATTTAAATATATAATATGTTTAATGGTATCATAATGACCCAGTAGTTATGTAAATAATTACTATAAAAGAGTTTTTAGGCTAATATATGTTTTACCCTTAAAATTATGTTATTTTATTTTTCATTGACTAATTTTAGGACCCCTTAGCGGACCCTCCAATGCTCATAAAATATTTTAACCATTAATTTTTTTAATAAATATTGCGGATCACCTATACATAATAAAACCTAATATTTTTTCATGATTAGACATTGGCCTTATAAAATAAAATGTTTTTGACTCCTCATTGGAAAAAAACCATGGGAAAAACCATGGGAATGTCTGTGGTTTTGATTAGATTAATGTGGGTTGTCCAAAACCTAAATAATACTGAATCTCTCTAATTTTATAAATAAACCCACTCAATATCAGATTCATCTTCCATGAAAAAATTTGGAGGTCGACCAAAAATATCCCTCCTCTTCATATAATACTTCTTAATGCCTCATGATCCCATGAATCCCCTCTCAGGCCTCTCTTAAGCCTTTGGTATCACACATCCAAGTAAGGGATATCATTTTTTCTTATTGTTTTTTCAAAATAATTTATGTTGTTAAACACTTTTTATATCCAATTAAAAATATTAGGGTATGATTTCACACATCTCCCATACATCGCTCCATATGTTTTAATAATTATATACCTCTTTCTATCTCATTAATGCCACCCATGTACTCATGTTATCATGCCTAAATTCCGAAAGAAAGTTCTCACTTCTCATTTAGATTCAAATAATTATTTTATAATAATATTCTATATTAAATTACATATGTTGGGATATTATATTATATGACACCATTACTATCCATTTAATGTATAAATGATGAGATTCCCCTTTCCCTCTCATTAACCCGTTTTACTATTTTTATTGGATGTCATTATGTTGCCGATGACACACAGAAATTTCCATGCCAAAATAATCATGTAAGTGAATACTATAAAAATATCATGATCAATGGTATTCACCTTTACGAAAATGTACTTGTTCATTGAGTAATTTTGTTTATGTATTCTATATATCTTATTCGTGGAATAATTATAATGTTTTTCTAATCCATTTTGTATTATCTATGTGCCACACTAATGCATGAAAGGAAATGATTAAGAAGGGTGCGCCCTAATAGCACTCCAATTACTTGTGTAAATATTAGTATATTATATTTAATGTGCCATTGGGGTTTATTGATGATAATTCAAGTGAAATTATGGTTTTTTCATGCTAATTCAATTGCAGTGAAGGTTTACTCATCCTCCATGTGCATTGAGCCTTATCTCATGATAATATAATGTTGAGTGTTGTTTCCACAATTACATGTTATGATAATAATTCTATATAATTCATATATGTTCAGGTTTCTATTATGATCCATTGATATTCCTATTTACAAACAGATGTTGTATTCCTCATGCTATAACATGTTTACTTCCTTACATAGTTTTATTTCTCACCCTTTTTACATGTATGTCCCCAGGTTATCATATTCAATGATATGTACGAGGGAATGTTGTGGACATTTAAGGAATTATTTTAATAAAGATGTGTTATTTTTAGGTCTTATGTAGTCATGAAATGTGCTTAATTTTCCAGGACACTAGACCTATCGATCCTCAGAGTATTCTTAAGTTAATAAATAATTTTTATGTTTGTAATGAAGATGAGGGTTGTTATTGTTTCCATCATATGATAGGTTTAGTTATATTTGGGATTAGGATTAGAAAACCCTTGTGAAATCAATAGCGATAAGACTAGGTATAATAAAATCATAACTAATTTTTTCTGAGTATTGATTAAGTGGTTTATCATGAAAATACATCTCCATAGGGATATGAGAAGGCAGTGGTGGCTCTACCACTGATCTATCTATGTGTAAAACTATAAAACACATCATTGAGATAGACAATAATTTGAAATGGTACATGACAATGGGACTTTCAACACTCTTGGTTATGACACTCATGAGCGATATTCTTAGATAAATTCATAAGTTTAGTACAAACCATTGTTAATGGAATAAAAAACATTCCCCTAAGAACATATGTTTTGAATTAGACCATGGTTAACATAGATTGAATCGTATAAATTCATAATAAATATAAATAAATTTAATTTATAGGTTATCCATTTTGGTATTTGGATTCCCCTTTATCTGTTACCCCTATCATTCCTTTTATTCTAGCTAATGGCCAGTAATATTAGTACTCCATCAAACAACCAATGAGAAGATGAATGTGGTTACTACTATAATGATATGCCCAATCCGATTGGATTAGGAATCATAAACATTGTCATGATACACTATTAGTTTACTCATGTTTTAAATAGAAAAATGGATCCGGAGAAACTTTCAACACCCTTAAGATATCACAGGTCCCAATCAACAGCTTTATAAGATAAAGGCATTCTAATTTTTATGGATCATTTGATCCCTGAAGTGTCGAACAGTGGATTAAATCAATTGAAATGATCTTCTCTGTCCTTAAATGTTTCGAATAAGAGAAGGTTCATTTTTATTCTTATTATATGGAGGGTGAAGATGATCAATAATGAAAATTGACAAAAATTATGAATCCCAAGGATGTAATCAAGGTGTTTGAATGTATGTATTTCCAAAAAATGTTTTTTTGATAATTATTTTCGTGCACACTCCAATAATATTTGGAATGGTAATTCGTTTATCTCATAAAAGTAGATGACTAATCCATCTGAGCGTATGATGAAAACTTCAAGTGGCTAGGATGATATGTTTATGGCTTTGTTGTTACCCCCATATTCATGGATGACTCATTCATTCATGGGTAAATCCTATCCTATATAAATTCCTATAAATATTTATCTTCGAGAGATAAGAGAAAATTGTGTGATATTCACTCAAAATAAAAATAGAGATCAACGAATATCAGGGGAATCAAGCGGATAAGAAGCAGAAAACAGACATTAATTCTGGTGGTCTGATGGAGAAATCCAATGGTGCTAATAAATTCCAGCACCCCACTTACCAAAATTTTAGAATGAAGCACCTCAGGAATATCCTGAAGGGTATGGGGGAATTATTTAGGTGTGGAATAGAAAGCCACCTAGCCATTAATTGCCAACAAGAAAACCATTCTGATGCGACAAGGGAGAATAATTCTCTATTCGTACACTCCATGCATTTTTTATTTCTACAAATACAAATAACCAAGGAATTTTCAAACCAGTTCCCTATGCCATTGGTTTTTTGAGTCATCCACAACATACAAGGTTGAATGTGAGAGGTTTTTACATCACTACCGCAGAAGCATACCCTGACAATAAATTCGTGATATGTACACTAGTTATTCAATCAAGATTAGGGAATGGATTTTTTGATTCTGGTTCTACTCATTTTATTATAAATATAATGTTTAGTAGATCATTACCAAACCACCTCAAATCATAGAAGTAGAGATATCAGTGAGAACGACAAATGGGGAAATCATTGCATTCCATGAATATAGTTCATCCCCTGCCAAAATTTCTATACTGGACATCCTATTAAAACATGTCACGCAACATATGATATAATTTTTTGCAATTCTTGGCATGTATTGGATTTTCCTATATAGAGACATCATAAATTTAAGTGAGAGTGAAATCACTGTCTATATGGTAAATCAACCCCCGATTATGTACAAGTGCAAGGAGGAGGATGAATATTGTATTCCACTATCTTCTCAAGTGTTTATATTACTTAAATATGATCATTAATTTCATTATACGATGTTTCGGTATTAGAAAGAAACCATCACAGAAGACATGCATATTGTGAGGTAATTCACTGTTGTGTTCCCTGAAAAATTTCCTACTCATCCTCCTTGAAGAGACTTGGAATTATTGATTGATCATACACATGGAGAATTTATAATATAAAAGACTATGTATAAGATAGTTGTTGTGGAACTTGTGGAGATAACGAAAAAACTAAAAGATAATATGGATAAGGGGATTACATGCCCATGTGCTTCACTATAGGGTACACTATTCCTCTTTGTTAATTAAAATGATGAGTCAATGCGCCATTGCATTGATTATTGTGAGATCAAAAAAATCATCATAACGAAAAAGTATCATCTGCCACAAATTGATGACTTGTTTGATCAGATATGTGGTGCACTATATTTTTCAATGGTGGATTTTCCCTCTTTATATTACCACATATGGGTGAAGATGGATGATATCCCTAATGATACATTTTTTACAAGACATAGTCACTATGAATTCATAATACAACCTTTCAGATTCACTAATGCTCCAGTAATCCTTATGGACATGATGAATAGTGTCTTTAGATATTACTTTTTCAAATTTGTGGTACGCTATATAAAAAATATTCAAATATACTCTATATCTAAGGAGAAAAATTATATGATGGTAAACACTATACTAGAAAACATCCAAAGGATAAGCTTTATGCAATATATAGAAAGTCTTAGTTCTAGTTGATGGAGGTCACATTCCTGGGTCATATAATCTCAAGCAATGGGATATATATGGATCCCTCCAATTTACGTAAAATAAATATATGAAAGAGGCCATCCTCGGTGATAGATATCTATAGCTTCATAGGGTTAGGTGGATATTATCGCTGATTTTTGAGAAATTTTTCATGATTTTATTACCCTATTACCATGATAACTCAGAAGGGTGTAAATTATCTTGTGAGTGATTAATGTGAAGGGATATTCAAGGAGTTGAAATGAATGATTATCAATGTTTTTGTTCTCACACTACCCACAAGTGGAGAACCATATATGATATTTTATGATACGTCGAATAAGGTTCTAAGCTATGTGTTCATGAAAAATGACGAATTCCATGCCTATGATTCAAGGAAATTGAAAGTACATGAGAAAAACTATATAGATAATGATCAAGAGTTGGTTGTAATAATATTCCCTTTGAAAATGTGGTGACAATAACTCTTTAGGGAGAAGTTTAAAATATACAAGGATCATGAAATTATAATGTATATATTCACACAGTATGAGTGGAACATGCGCCAATGAATATGGTTATAGATGACAAAAACTATTAAAGTTCAATCCATTTCCACCCTATGAATGAGAACAAGTTGCAAGATTCTCTAAGTGGAAATGATCTATCGATTCGATAAATTATGAGAATTGGAAATGAAACAATCTTCATAGATTTCATGAAGATATACATGGGAATCCTATATAATGTAACATAATAAATACTTTAAAAATTATTTTCCAACCATATCTTTTGGAAAGGTTAAATGATGATACAAAGAATGATGTGGGAATTCATAATATATTGAAAAATCATCAGAAAATGGAATTTGTTAGAAATAAATAATTAAAAAGGAATTGTGAGATTCGGGACACGACTATAGATTCAAAATAATCCATAGATAATGAAATACCTTTTTTATGTTGAAAATAGTTCGAATTTATCCATTCAACGGGGAAACAAAATGATGTATCAAGTTATACGAGGGAATTTTTGGTGGAAAACATGAATAAGAAGATCTCTATATATACATCATTGTGTCTAGTATGTTAGTATGTGAAGGTTGAGAGGTAGATTTATATGGGGATGATTCATCCACTAACCATACCAACAAGGAAATGAAATAATATCAACACAAACATTGTCACTGGACTTCCAAAGACATTCAATAAAAACAATGATATATGGGTAGTTGTGTTTCACCATAAAATTACTAAACACTTCATTGCAATTTGATAAGAATTCTCATTTGATCAAATTTCACAGATATACATCAAATAAGTGATAAGTAATTATGACATAACACTATCAATTATATCTGATTGAGATCCAACATTCACCTTTACATTCTAGAGGAGTCTTCAACATGCTCGACATACATAGGTAAAACCTAGTACAACATACCATCCTCAAACCGATATCTAATCCAACTGGAAAATACAATCACTTGAGGACATGTTGAGAGCATACTCAATAGACTTAAAAGGAGAATGGGATCGATATATTCCCATTATTGAGTTATCTTACAATAACAATTTTAACATGTGAATCAAAATGGATCCATCTGAGGCTCTGTATGAAAAAAGGTTCTGAACAACAGCATTTTGGGATGATGTTGGGTATCGAAAACGTCTAGGACCAGAAATGGTTGATGAAATGGTGGGGACAGTTAATACCATCCAACATCACAATAAATTTTCTTAGAGTCAAAATAAATAAATTTTTATAATTTTTGATGAGACGTAGAGTTTGATGTCTGAGACATGGTAGTTTTTCACATATCACTGTGGAAGAGAGTTAAGATATTTGGGATGATGGGAAATCTTAGTACAAGGTACATCAGCCCTTTTTCTATCCATGATCACATAGGTGTAGTGGAATATCAACTATCTCTCCCACAGAACCTATCTCAAGCACATTATGTATTCCATGTATCACTATTGAGGAAGTCCATACCTAAACCATCACATACACTCAATCCCAAGATGGTTCATTTGTTGAATGACCTATTTTATGACGAGAAGCCGATGAATATCTTAGTTAATATGGAGAAAGTTCTACCAAATAAGACAATGACCCCAGTTATGGTCTTGTGGTGAAACAACATGTTTAAAGAAGTGACATGGGAAACAGAGTCAGTTATGACGCCGAATTACCCTCATATGTTTTAGGGTGCGAAAAGTTAATTTTGAGGGCAGAATTTCTTATGGGGGGAAGACTATAATGACCCAATCTATTATTAATGAAAAATATTCTTCATCTAATTATATGTATTATTATGTAAAATGGATATATAAGATATACACATCCTTAATTTTATATTGTTGAATTTTAAATTTCCGTTATGAATTTTTACAATTTCTTATATAGGCGTTGAAAATGGAAAACCTAATTAGAATAAATATAGGTCTTTAACCAATCCAATTTACACAGATAAGAAAAGTGATGGCATGATCTAGTAGAATTAATCAATATAAAGCCCATTTGTCAGAGATCAGAGAAGAGGTGCAATCACTTGTATTCTGTCTTGATAGAGCCAAAGATGAGATCCAACATGTTAAATGTGCATAGAACCACCTACAAGAGAAGTGGAGGTTAATTGATATTATCACCATAGAAATATTATGAGTGCCTCCCCAAGAGTATGTCACCATCGCACACATTACCCTTTGGACTAATGTAGGTGTTTTAAGGGGTTATATAACAAGGCACTACCACCATAATTATATGCATTATTATTCTATATAAAATTGAATGTACATTCATTTTGTTATTGTTACATTGTATATATTATTTAAATCATAAATAATACATTTTTAGTTATTATTCAATTAAGAAATATATTTAGATGAATTAATTTTTTTAATGAAATAAATAATTTTTGAACAAAATATTATCACCAATTTACTTTGTATTAAATTGAAATGGATGGACATGTTATTTTATGAATTAAATTGAAATTATTATTAAGGATTGAAGATTGTTTTTTTCCTAACACATGAATTTTCTATAAGTTTTAGTTTCTATTTTAAAATTGAAAATTAACATATATCATAAATTATTTAGATAAAATATATATTGTTTTTGTATTCCAGAAGTTGAAATTATATAATGGTGATTTTTTAATAATATTAAGAGATATATAATTATTTGGGTAAAAATCAATATTTTTTAAATATATAATGTGTTTTATGACAACAATATGACCAAATAGTTATTTAATAAAATACTCTAAAATGGGTTTTTTCCCAATAAATGTTTTATAATTAAAATAATGTTATTTTATATTTGTTTTATTAATTTAATGATTCCTTAGTGGACACTCCAATGCATATAAAATATTTTATACTTTTAAAATGTTTTCCTTCAAAGTGTGGCTCACCTCCATATAGTCAAGCCTAATATTTTAATAATATCGTCCATTTCCCTTATAAAATTATTTTTTATACTCATCATTGGTAAAAAACATGGGAAAACTATCATATGGTTGAGGTTTATGTTAGTTTAAATTTTGTTTTCTAAAACATAAATAATAATGAATTCTCATTCATTTTCTATAGAAACCCACTCAATATCCATTTCATCTTCACTCATAAAATTTTGAGCTCGACCAACCCTTTCCATACTCTATAAAAATCCTCCCAAAGAACACTATGCCCCCATTAAAGCCCTCTCAAACCTCTCAAAAAGACTTATAGATCACACATCCAAATAAGGTATTTCTTCCTTTCCTATTTTTGTCTAAATTTAATTATGATTCTATACACATTTAATTTACAATTACAAATATTGGGGTAGGATTTAAAAACTCAAAATACTTAAATAATTATTTTTTATTGATGATATACCACTTTCACTCTCATTAATGCCTTTTTTATACACTTTTTACCATGTCGAAATTTTATTTGAAATTTCT
Source organism: Viscum album (assembly GCA_963277665.1). NCBI lineage: Eukaryota > Viridiplantae > Streptophyta > Magnoliopsida > Santalales > Viscaceae > Viscum > Viscum album. Next base: position 1,838,520,414 of record OY728132.1, on the reverse strand, counting down.
CTCTTATAATTTACTTTCAAGAAATTCTTTTATAATATGCATCTAAATTCCATTACATATGGAGTGATATTATGTTTCATTACCCACATACTTTCAATATAATTATCAATGAATATATACACATTTCTCTCTCATCAACCCATTTTATGTTTTCTATTTGATGTCATTATTCTACCAAAGGTACACAACAATTTCAATACCAAAATCATCGTGTATGTGAATGCCATACCAATTACCCTATCAATGATTTTCACCATTATGCACATGTATTTGTTTATTTAGGAATTACATTAATGTATTCAACAACTCTTTTTTTGGAATAAATTATTCTGTTTAATGAATCCATGTTATATGATTTATGTGGCACAATAATGCATTAAATGGAATGATTAAGAAGAGTGGGCCCTGATTGCCCTGTAATGTGTGGGTAAATATTAGTATCATGATACTTTAAGTAATATGAGTGTTTAATCATGAAAATTTAAGTTCAATAATGTTTTAATCATTCTAATTCAAGTGAAATTTGTTTTAACTCATTCACGATGTGCAGTGAACCTTGTCCCTAGATAATTTAATGTTATGTGTTGTTACAACATTTCCATGTTATGATAATCATTCTATTTTATACCCTTATTTTCATGTTTCAATTATGATACAATGATATTCCTATTTCCTAATATGTATTATATTCTTCATTGTATTCGTAATTTACTCCCTTACTGGGCTTTAAAGCTCACCCTTTTTACATGTATTTCATCAGGTTATCCCATGAAATTATAAGTACGGTGGAATGTTGTGGTCATGTAAAATAAATTTTTAATACATATTTTTTATTACTATGTCTTCTACTATCATGTTATACTCCTAATTTCCCATGAAACTATTCCTCTCGATACTCAGAGTCACCTTATGTGAGATTTTATGTAATAAATCATGATGAAATGTGTAGTGATGATAAGAGTGGTTACAAGGTGGATATTTGGTCATGGTATTAGTAATGATGTCTATGATATTAAACTTCTCTTGTAAATAATGTTTCTCATACATTAGTTAAAAATATCCTCATGGGATTGGTCAAGGAAAAATCCTAGATATTATATATCACATGGATAACATGAAAATTGAGATTTATATAGTTTAATAAAACTAGCTGATGTAATTGATTCTTCCATGAATATCAATGGTATATTTTATAAACACATATATATATATATATTAATAATTAAATCAATATAAAATGTCTACTTATGAATTATGTTTTAATTATGATTGGTAGAAATAATAAAAAATAAATATATTATTGTATTAATTTTCTATAAATTAATTACATAATGATTTATTTATTCATTTAATGATATGGAATTTTATATATACTAATTCGAGTCGTTACACCGTCATTAGATTTAATATTATATTTATTATGTGTTTAAACATTTCCAAAGGAAATGACCTCAAAAATTTATTAATAAAATAATAAATTTTTAATTAATAAAATTATTAAAAAATTATTGATGTAAATGACATCGTTTAAAGGCTTTTTATATATTATTTATTTATATTCACATGATTTTTTTGTCATGAAAAAGTGGGAGAATGATATGATTCTCTGTTACATGAAATTATAATGGTCAAAAATACATTTTATGTTTTCTAAAAAATTTAGGAATTTGTAGTCACTATGTTTCTTTATCATTATAACAAAAAAATTGAAAGAGGGTCAAGATAGTATATAATAAAATCCAACAACATTAAGTTGAATCTGCTACTAGATATAATACCACCAACCAACCAGTGGTGCATTAAACAACATCTAGACATATTGAAATACCAGTGGCTTTTAGTTGTATCTCTGAGTTAATGTTGTGGGATCATCTAGATTAAAAAATTATAGTATCATTGTTCCTACCATGATGTAATTGCCACCAACTGTCATTTTCAATGGAGAGAGGATGTATAGGAGAAATATTATGATAGTGAGAATGACTTGAATTGGACTTCATTGTCATCGATAAACTATAATGACTTCATGATTCTTACATATAATGTAACAGCCCGTGATTTTATGAAAAATATTCTTTTTAATTTTATTAATGTCTTGTTATGTACGCTACACCAATAGGAGTTTGCACAACACGCATCTTTGACTTGCCTTTCATTACACGCAATCGCAACCTTCCTCGATAGCGTGTGTAGTACGCAATACTGAGTTTCACGAAACAACGATATGCTATTAAAATATTATTAAAACTAGCCGTTATGAATAGTAATAACCACTTTTTAAATTTTATAAATTTTAGCTCCCAAAATGGACTTCATTTTTGGATTCGGAGTATCAAATTTAGCCTAAGATGAAATTTTGGTTATTTTCGGATAACATTCATATTCTGATGAATAGTGAAAATTACTAAATTATAATTAAAAACAACTTTTTTAATCGAAATAATTAATAGCGATAAATCATTAATTTGAGTGGTTTTAAAGTATATTTAAAATATATTTTTACAATTTAATACAATTTTGGTCCTTGGATGTAATTTCACATTTAAACCAGACGTAATCATGTGTCAATCTTTTGATAGATATTATTTCTTAAAAACACGCTATTTGTTTTAACAGTGGGATTTAATTATAAAATTAATTAATGCAATTTCTATGTTATGAATTTGGTAAAATAGACTTCATTTTTAAATTCGGAATATGAAATATAGCTTAGGATGAAATTTTGTCATTTTTCTGAAAACTTTCAATTTTTGATGAATAGTGAAACCACTAAGTGGTAGGTTAAAAACTGAATTTTGCATAAAACTTAATTTTACCGCTTCTGTGAATGGAATTTCGAAAATCCGACAGACACGGTTAATATCAAGGACTAAAATGTGGTTCAATGAGATGAAAATAATTTTTGGTGAATAGTAATTTTTTACTTTTTTTTACCACGGTTAATAGTAAATAGGGTAAGGGTAAATATGATATTACTATTACCCTAACACATGTCCTAATAAGTGTAATTCTACCAAAAACAACCTTATGAATATAATATGACCATTTAGGTCCACTTGGATTAGATTATGACATTTAATATTATTTTATTTAATGAATAGTTAAAATAGTTAAAATCAAAGATTAATAACTAAAACATTTGTAATATGGGGTTATACATAAGATAAATTCGACTATAAATATTCATTAGAAAGATAAAAAGATTTCCTACATAATGATATTTTATTTATAATTTTTACACTTTAAATAAATTAATTTATTTATTACACAACGATGATGCAGTAATTACCCTTTTAAGGAAATATTAACATAATTGATGTTATAAATGCTCAAATGAATGTAATTTGAGACTTTTTATGAATTCCACTAATTTTATAGGTTACTATGATATATTATTGTTGATTTATTCAACTTGGTTTGAACATATAATTCTGTTATGACTTTCACAAAAATCATATATCAAATAGTGTCAAAATTGACACAAAATAGTTTTTAAATCAAATATTATATTATTAATTGTTATTGTATTCCTAAAAATCTAAGGTTCGGCCAAATGACATAGATAAGGATATATATATTAATAATAAACAATTTGGGGTTCGTTTGACATGTTATAGTAAGTGTATTAACCATATAGTGAAAGAAAACAAAAAGACATGGTAAAAGTTAAATTATTTAACTTAGAGTTAAATCTAATTGATAAGGTTAAAATAATACCATAAACTTGTCTAAATCCTATTGGTTGATAGGATTTCTACCCATACCCACTTTAGCTTTGAAATAAGACCCTTTGGAACCATTATAAACCGATTTTTTCATTAATATAAAATAATATTTTGAGATATTCCTATGGTGCCCCTCTCCTCCCTTATAAAAGGGAAGCTCCTCCCCCTCCTCCTCACACCAATTTGAGCACTCAAGCTCGGCCAACCCCTGCCAAAATCTATTCTCCACTTCCCTAGCAACATCCTAGAGGTTCTGGTCTTCCTCAAAGACCAATTTTAGTGCCCTAAGAGGAGGTCTCAAAGAGGCTCTTCAAAGAAGAGGTAATTACCGTTACCAATTCTTTCATCTTTATTTCTTCTTCCTCTTCTTCTTCTTAGTTTGTTTCATTATGAAGTAATAACATCAGTATCACTAATATACGGATGTGTTATTATAAGTATGAAACAACCCTATTTCACCATCTATCCATCCTACGGAAAAAGAAATCACCGCGCGTGCGTACGTACGGAATACCGTCTCCACGCCGTGGTGTAATCTATTTTCCACCACCACCTTACATGGATGGGTATAATGGTGTAAAGAATAACTATACATAGTTATTACAACATCATATTGATTCTGATATATTTTATAATCCACTCCAATTCAATTCAATATTTATGGAAATGATATCATCGCTCGTGCGTACGTACGGACTACCGTCTCCACAACGCGATTAGATTCATTCTCCATGTTAACCATTTAAGAATGATTATAAAGTATATATAATAAATAATAATGAAATATATGACATTATAAAGATACTGGATTTATGTATATATATATATGTATGTCATCTACTTACTTGCATTCAAGATAATAAGGAAAGGAAAACAGCGTTCATGCGTACGTACGGACTACCGTCTCCATGAACGGTGTTTTTCATTTCATTTATCTATCTATTATATATATATATAAATATATACTGAATATATATGATATATAAATCATATTTTATATTCTGGAAGTATGTAAATCATGATATAAGTAATAATAATATCAAGAACAACAAGTCAAAACACCTATGATAAATGAAACGATTTTACCCAAAACGCTTCTTTAACATGGAATTTACAAAAGAACGGGTAATATAATGTCATAAGTGAACCATATATGATATCATAACAATGAATATGATTTTTTAATAAGTCAATAACATTATTTAAATCATTATACATGAGGTTCGGACACATACGAAGCAAATCGGACCTAAGGTAAGGGAAAATATCACAATCTCATTTTTATCCGAGATTGTTTATTCGTAAGTATTTACTGGGGTGTATTTTATCATTCACATCCATGTTCCCTAAATATGTAATATTGTTTCCATCCACTTACAATAGTTTAAATCCAATTTTACCCTTCGGTGAGTTTTTAGTAAAGAATATGAAAGGAATCTTTGTCGTTTTTTCATACGAGGTAGTTTTTGACTTTTCCGACAAAAGTACGAAGATTGTTTCTTTTAACTTATACGGAATGAAAGGATTTTTAAAACATTATTTCCAAGAAGCTTCCTTTACAAGTTTTCAAGTTTATTTTTAATCAACTTCTTTTAGTTTATAATTGCATGACATGTTAAGAAAAGAAAAGTGTTTTGAAGAAGAAAGTATATTTTCCTCAAGAATGGAGTTCAAGTGTTTTATCAAAATTATTTTCCATCTAAGATAATAAAGGCTTATGTTTTTATCCCTATTATTACATTGATTTGATTATGTTGTGAGGGAATCATTTTTATGAAGTCATTTACCTTATATGATTTGTTTTATGATGTCATGATGTTTCAAGAATCCCATTTTGTTACATGTGTTATGCGATGATGTATGATTTATGATTATGTGGAACACATAAGAAAGGATTCATTATAAGATGGGTGGGACCTATATATCCCTCCAATGCATTGGGTAAAGATTACATATCTCATGAGATAGACATGGCTGGAATGGTAGGTTATACTGGTTCAGTGAAACAGGACTGAAACGAGGGTCACTCGATTCAGAAATGGACTTTGTCCACTAAGATAGTCTTGGCAATGAGTCTTGACTAACAAGAAATGATTGTCTATGATTATGTGCGTATGCCACAAAGTTTCATGTTTTAAGTTATGCTTATTGGGATTTCATTTCACTACTATGATTTATCCCATGTTATGAAATTATGCTCTCTTTTACAGGTTAAGATTTCCAAAAGTTATGTTCTTATGAATATGATGTGATTGATTTTCTTTTGTTTACCCTTACTGAGCATTTGAGCTCACCCTTTTAGGTTTTCTTTTCCCCAGGATATAAAAAATGGTTTTAGGTAAAAAAACTAAGATCTTTATGGGAGATATTGAGGATCTTTCACCACAAATAGAAGATTACGTTCCGAGTTTCCAAAGACACTAAACTATTACGGTCCTTGTGTGTGTGTTTTTGTTATGTACTAAGTATTCCGCAAAAGTAATGTAATGTCCATGTACGATAAGCTTCGGGTCTCTACAGTTGGTATCAGAGGAAAGGTTTAGTCAACCTTTGGAAACTAGGATGCGAAAACGTTAGTGATATCACTAGAGATATTTCTACGGTATGTCTAGGGATGTCCCTAAGGTTAAGTATACGTATAGGTTATAGTACTAGAATTACGTTAACGATCATAGAATTAAACCTAAGATGTTAGATATTGAAGGTACTCCCCCTTTATTATGTTGTTTTCCCTAGCATGATTTTTGCCACTCACACTATTCTTTTTGGGTTTTAGACGATGGCTGGAACCCGAAGGAACCGTGTTGATCAATGCAATGGACAATGCAATGATTTCCCTCCTGAACAAACAAATGTTATGGGAGATGGAGTGAAAAATCTTATTGTTATACTTACACAAGCTATGAATCATTCTGGACTTCCAAATGAGCAGAGAAGGGAACAATATTCTATTGAGTCCTTCATGAGGCAACGTCCACCTTCTTTCAGTGGGTCTTCTGATCCACTTGTTGCTGAACAATGGATCAGTACCACTGAAAAGATATTTTCAGTTCTTCAATGTTCTGAGCATGATAAAGTCATCTTAGCATTATATCGTTTGGAAGGTGAAGCTGATCAATGGTGGAATCTTATCAAGAATACAAGGCAAAGAGATGAAATTGAGTCCATGGAATGAGATGAGTTCAAGAACTTATTTTTCAATAAGTACTTCCCTCATATTCTTCGAACAAAGATGGAGAAGGAGTTTCTTGAACTAAAGCAAAAGGATGATGAATCTGTTGGTATATACAAAGCTAATTTTACAAGACTTCTGAGGTATGCATCTGGCATTATCATCCAACCTGAAAGTAAAGTTGATCTATTTTTCAGTGTCTTAAAACCAAGTCTTCGAAGGGCAATAGCTATAAGAGACTTCAGTAGCTATGAAGAAATTTTGAGTTATGCTATCAAGGTAGAAATGGAAGTTGGTGTTACATATCCATCTCATGGTTTTGACAAGAAAAGAAAGAGGGAGTTCAAGGAGAAATCTCGGAATAATGGTGAAAAGAAGATGAATGTTTCTTTATGCACAATGTGTGGAAAGAAGCATGGTGGAGATTGTCTTAAAGGGACTAGAAAATGTTTTAAGTGTGGAAAAGAAGGTCATCGAGCAGCTGAGTGTCGAAGTAATGGAAACAGGGTTTCTAATGATGTGAATAAAGCAAACACTGTAGAGAACGCACCACCAACACTTCAATGCTTCAAGTGCAAGGAAATGGGGCATTATGCTAATAAATGCCCTAATCCAAGGGTTAGTGATGATCAACATGAGAAACCACTGAAGGCAAAGGACAAAGGTAAGTCACATGTGATCACTATTGGCAATGTTGAATATGACAACGATGTGGTGGAATGATTAAGTGTTTATGTAATGGGATTCTAAAATAATGTTGTATCATTGAGTATTGCAATATTTATTGATGTGGTATTCAATGTGATTGAGATATTTTTTGGAAATAAGATGATATGAGCATAATGAAGGGAAAACGAGAAAATGAAATGTTTAACAGTATTCATGAGCTCATGATTGATATAAGGACTAAGTGATATCATTGTTTGAGTATATAGAATTTTGAGGATTTTGGTATGTGGAAAGTGTTAAATTTTAACTGCATTCATTTTTTCACTAAGGTTTTCAAGAGAATACATGATTAAGGACTTTGAATGTTTGGAATGTGACCAACAAAACATATCTTATGATATATGGGGATCGATGATGGTGTTAAATCTCTGGTAATCGTTTTCACTATGTTGTGAGAGTGGATTGCAGTATTATGGATAAGCCTAATGATTGGAATGGATTATATTGGGCATAGGTTAGTATTGTTTAAGGATAGAATTTTTCTCGATATTATTGATGGGATGTTATAGTAATGTAGTTTTAGAAAAAGGAAAACCTGTAAGACGGGCGACAGCCCATCGCTTCGGACAAGGCTGTGGGAATCGAACCCACATCCGAAGTGCGACTGGCCTTTATCGCCTACCACTGGCCTACAGGAAGTCCCTGTTTAGTAGAAACTAGTTTTATTATATTAAGCAGTATGATATATGATTAATCTCACTATAGATCGACTTATGTATATAAATTTTGCTAACCTTTTGAGACAGATGAAATGACTCGTCATTCTATCACATGATCTGCTAACACTTCACGAATAACAAATTCAACTTCATTTATTTAAGAGATGAAGTGGAAATTGTTAAAGGCACGAACAACAGTGAGGTTATACCAATATAAAGTAAGTATTTATTCTAATTCAAATTCATTAACTTTAGTGAAACGATCTTGAAAACAAAAAATGTTGTCCTAGTGTTCTTATATCTGATGAATCAGATGGTACCTTAGATCGTCACAAATTTATGGATTTGTGATTACTGGCTTTTCCATAGCCATGTTCTCTACCACTCTCCATCAGAATATGATGGTTAGATTTCTCTTCCATATCCATATTTTCACCTATGTGGAAACCCAATGATTAGTTTATTTGGGTAACCGTTACGTTTCATACTTTTGTTTTTAAAGATTGGTTTTGGTATTCATTTTTACGATGTGGGTTTCTATTAAAGACACTTTTGAATAGTAAACCATTTATAACCCCGACGAATTTTGAGGGCGAAATTCATTTTATGGGGGGTTGAATGTAACAGCCCGAGATTTTATGAAAAATATTCTTTTTAATTTTATTAATGTCTTGTGTTGTACGCTACACCAAAAGGAGCTTGCACAACACGCATCATTGACTTGCCTTGCATTACACGCAATCACAACCTTCCTCGATAGCGTGTGTAGTACGCAATACTGAGTTTCACGAAACAACGATATGCTATTAAAATATTATTAAAACTAGCCGTTATGAATAGTAATAACCACTTTTTAAATTTTATAAATTTTAGCTCTCAAAATGGACTTCATTTTTGGATTCGGAGTATCGAATTTAGCCTAAGGTGAAATTTTGGTACTTTTCGGATAACTTTCATATTCTGATGAATAGTGAAAATTATTAAATTATAATTAAAAACAACTTTTTTAATCGAAATAATTAATAGTGATCAATCATTAATTTTAGTGGTTTTAAAGTATATTTAAAATATATTTTTACAATTTAATACAATTTTGGTCATTGGATGTAATTTCACATTTAAACCAGACATAATCAAGTGTCAATCTTTTGATAGATATTGTTTCTTAAAAACACGCTATTTGTTTTAACAGCGAGATTTAATTATAAAATTAATTAATGCAATTTATATGTTATGAATTTGGTAAAATAGACTTCATTTTTGAATTCGGAATATGAAATATAGCTTAGGATGAAATTTTGACATTTTTCTAAAAACTTTCAATTTTTGATGAATAGTGAAACCACTAAGTGGTAGGTTAAAAACTGAATTTTGCATAAAACATAATTTTACTGCTTCTGTGAATGGAATTTCGAAAATCCGACACACACGGTTAATATCAAGGACTAAAATTTGGTTCAATGAGATGAAAATAATTTTTGGTGAATAGTAACTTTTTACTTTTTTTTTACCACGGTTAATAGTAAATAGGGCGACTAAGGGTAAATATGATATTACTATTACCCTAACACATGTCCTAATAAGTGTAATTAGACCAAAAACAACCTTATGAATATAATATGACCATTTAGGTCCACTTGGATTAGATTATGACATTTAATATTATTTTATTTAATGAATAGTTAAAATAGTTAAAATGAAAGTTTAATAACTAAAACATTTTTAATATGGGGTTATACATAAGATAAATTCAACTATAAATATTAAATATAAATCTAAAAAAATTTCCTACATAATGATATTTTATTTATAATTTTTAGACTTTAAATAAATTAATTTATTTATGACACAACGATGATGCAGTAATTACCCTTTTAAGGAAATATTAACATAATTGATGTTATAAATGCTCAAATGAATGTAATTTGAGACTTTTTATGAATTACACTAATTTTTCTAGGTTACTATGATATATTAGTGTTGATTTATTCAACTTGGTTCGAACATATAATTCTGTTATGACTTTCACAAAAATCATATATCAAATAGTGTCAAAATTGACACAAAATAGTTTTTAAATCAAATATTATATTATTAATTGTAATTGTATTCCTAAAAATCTAAGGTTCGGCCAAATGACTTAGATAAGGATATATATATTAATAATAAACAATTTGTTGTTCGTTTGGCATGTTATAGTAACTGTATTAACCATATAGTGAAAGAAAACAAAAAGACACGGTAAAAGTTAAATTATTTAACTTAGAGTTAAATATAATTGATAAGGTTAAAATAATACCCTAAACTTGTCTAAATCCTATTGGTTGATAGGATTTCGACCCATACCCACTTTATCTTCGAAATAATACCCTTTGGAACCATTATAAACCGATTTTGACATTAATATAAAATAATATTTTGAGGTATTCCTAAGGTGCCCCTCTCCTCCCTTATAAAAGGGCACCTCCTCCCCCTCCTCCTCACACCAATTTGAGCACTCAAGCTCGGCCAACCCCTGCCAAAATCTCTTCTCCACTTCCCTAGAAACATCCTAGAGGTTCTGGTCTTCCTCAAAGACCCATTTTAGTGCCCTAAGAGGAGGTCTCAAAGAGGCTCTTCAAAGAAGAGGTAATTACCGTTACCAATTCTTTCATCTTTATTTCTTCTTCCTCTTCTTCTTCTTCGGTTGTTTCATTATGAAGTAATAACATCAGTATCACTCATATACTGATGTGTTATTATAAGTATGAAACAACCCTATTTCACCATCTATCCATCCTACGGAAAAAGAAATCACCGCGCGTGCGTACGTACGGAATACCGTCTCCACGCCGTGGTGTAATCTATTTTCCACCACCATCTTACATGGATGGGTATAATGGTGTAAAGAATAACTATACATAGTTATTACAACATCATATTGATTCTTATATATTGTATAATCCACTCCAATTCAATTCAATATTTATGGAAATAATATCATCGCTCGTGCGTACGTACGGACTACCGTCTCCACGACGCGATGAGTTTCATTCTCCATGTTAACCACTTAAGAATGATTATAAAGTATATATAAGAAATAATAATTAAATATATGGCATTATAATTCTACTGGATTTATGTATATATATATATATATGTGTGTATGTCATCTACTTACTTCCATTCAAAACAATAAGGAAAGAAAAACAGCGTTCATGCGTACGTACGGACTACCGTCTCCATGAACGGTGTTTTTCATTTCATTTATCTATCTATTATATATATATATATATACTGAATATATATGATATATAAATCATATTTTATATTCTGGAAGTAAGTAAATCATGATATAAGTAATAATAATATCAAGAACAACAAGTCAAAACACCTACGATAAATGAAACGATTTTACCCAAAACGCTTCTTTAACATGGAATTTACCAAAGAACGGGTAATATAATGTCATTAATGAACCATATATGATATAATAACAATGTATATGATTCGGTAATAAGTCAATGACATTATTTCAATCATTATACATGAGGTTCGGACACATACGAAGCAAATCGGACCTAAGGTAAGGGAAAATATCACAATCACATTTTTATCCGAGATTGTTTATTCGTAAGTATTTACTGGGGTGTATTTTATCATTCACATCCATGTTCCCTCAATATGTAATATTGTTTCCATCCACTTACAATATTTTAAATCCAATTTTACCCTTCGGTGAGTTTTTAGTAAAGAATATGAAAGGAATATTTTGTCGTTTTTTCGTACGAGGCACTTTTTGACTTTTCCGACAAAAGTACGAAGATTGTTTTTTTAACTTATACGGCATGAATGGATTTTTAAAACATTATTTCCAAGAAGCTTCCTTTAAAAGTTTTCAAGTTTATTTTTAATCAACTTCTTTTAGTTTATAATTGTATGACATGTTAAGAAAACAAAAGTGTTTTGAAGAAGAAAGGATATTTTCCTCAAGAATGGAGTTCAAGTGTTTTATCAAAATTATTTTCCATATAAGATAATAAAGGCTTCTATTTTTATCCCTATTATTACATTGATTTTATTATGTTGTGAGGGAATTATTTTTATGAAGTCATTTACCTTATATGATTCGTTTATGATGTCATGATGTTTCAAGAATCCCATTTTGTTACATGTGTTATGCGATGATGTATGATTTATGATTATGTGGCACACATAAGAAAGGATTCAGTATAAGATGGGTGGGACATATATCTCCCTCCAATGAATTGGGTAAAGATTTCATATCTCATGAGATAGACATGGCTGGAATGGTAGGTTATACCGGTTCAGTGAAGCAGGATTGAAACGAGGGTCACTCGATTCAGAAATGGACTTTGTCCACTAAGATAGTCTTGGAAATGAGTCTTGACTAACAAGAAATGATTCTCTATGATTATTTGTGTATGACACAAAGTTTCATGTTTTAAGTTATGCTTATTGGGATTTCATTTCACTACTATGATTTATCCAATGTTATGAAATTATTCTCTCTTTTGCATGTTAAGATTTCCAAAAGTTATGTTCTTATGAATATGATGTGATTGATTTTCTTTTGTTTACCCTTACTGAGCATTTGAGCTCACCCTTTTATGTTTTCTTTTCCCCAGGATATAAGGAATGGTTTTAGGTAAAAAAAGGGAAGATCTTTATGGGAGATATTGAGGATCTTTCACCACGATTAGAAGATTACGTTCCGAGTTTCCAAAGACACTAAACTATTACGGTCCTTGTATGTGTGTTTTTGTTATGTACTAAGTATTCAGAAAAAGTAATGTAATGTCCATGTACGATAAGCTTCGGGTCTCTAAATATAATTTTAATGGTTATAAATTGAACCATAGATGGATTGAAACATATTTCAATGAAAATTTTCAGTGATTAATTTCTATAATAATCATTATTATCTTTGTTACACTTGTTCTCTCATTTAAAATTAAATGTGTAAACCTAATTTAATCATCCATACTTATTATACAATATTATACATCACACATCATGATTATTTATTATTCATCAAGATACTAAGACCAATATTAAAAATAAATTTTCCTAACCAATACCATATATTATTATTTTTTTATTATATAAAATAAAATCAATTAAATGTTATGGATTTTATTATAATTCCAAAACCACTAAAATCATGGGGATATAATTCACTATAAATTTTTAGCAACAACCATTATAAATAGTGGGATGAATACAATTCTTATATTGTTCTATAAATAATTAAAAATAATCAGTATTTTTTGTATCTTAACATTAATTAAAGGCAATATTATAAACAGTTTTTTGAATCATTTATTATTAATGGATTATTTACTATCATGGTTATTTTTCAATTTTCTAAAATTTAATTCAGCATCTTCGATTTGATTTCAATTAATTTTCCATATATACGATTGGATAGAAAATCATGTTTTCAATAAGATAATTTAATTCTATTGATTGACTAAAGATGATCATACTCATCTACAACATATGGTCTATGATAGGATGGTTGTGATGAACTAACATAGTTTAAAAATAAGATAAAGAAAAGAAAAATGGTCAGTGCACATTGGGTTGTGACAATGACCCCATCGTGGAACCAAACAAATCTAGTTGTATATAGTGGAGGGTCACTACACAAGAATTAGATTTATCCAAAAGGGTATATCTGTTTGTAAAAGTACATTATCTATTTGTAAAACGTTTGACCAACACATATTTCCATGTCACGAAAATTTTGGTAAAAACTCCATCGCTAAATGTTTTTGCAAGAGATAAAATAGTTCTGTTGCAATTATAATAATACCAAAAGATAACAGATTTGTAGCTCTTTAAGTAATACCAATAATAATATTTGTTTCTAACATATTTTTTTCAATTAAAAAAATATATTTATTTTTATTACCATATGGATTACATTATTTGCAAAAAAATAATTATATATAATATGACTAATATAATTATTAATAATTAAAAAATTAGTTAGAATTAAACATTTAGAAGTCGGTTGACAATTTTATAAATGATCATTCCCTTATGGTCCATAGTAACGGCACAATCTCATGAAAAGTAAAAGAGTCTCTCAATTCAAGCAGATCATCTTCAATCAAAATGGCATCATATTAGAGTACACAAATGACAGCCACAATAAATTCATACCCTATAACCACAAATCCTCCTCGACAATAGAATTTTTTATGCAAAATCATCACCATCCTCCCATGGATGGCACACATATTGGTGTCCTCGAATAATCCCAGCAGGAACGCCTCCCCCGCCTCTTGAAGCACAACCATTGTGGTGCTCGGGAACCTCATACCAGTCTTGAATTCCTAGATAATTTCCAAGACGATTTGTTGAAATGGAATCATGCATTTATGGTGTGTATAGTGATGGAAATTCTCATATAAACCACCATAGCCCATCCTTGACCAGGGGATGCACACAGGGCTGGCTCGGGAAAACTTATTTCCATGTTCAAAATGTTACCCTTCTGTTTAGTGCCGAAAATCAAAAATCTAGATAATGAAAAAACAAACAGTAAAAATCATAAATTAAGAGAATCAAAAGAAGTATAATCTAAAACCAAGAACATTTAAAAAACCAAGAACACAGTTTGAAAAGATTCATAGAAATCTGATCGTAAAAAATGATGATGATTATAAATTTGGGCAAAAAAATTGCTTCAGGATTAACATGGTATTGAGTATAAATTACCGAGTTTGACACGTTCCAGGGGAGATACAGTAGAGTAGGGCTGGCCTTGCAGTTTACCTAGATCATCCCATCATATTTGGCACCTACATCACCATAATTTAACTTCAGCGGTCATAAAATAGAGATGATCTACAACTTCAGAAATAGTCTTGAATCAAAAATAGTGATCCCAAAACTAAGAGTTCACATAGAATAAAAAAGATCCTATAAATAAAAAATTTATCTAAAAAATGTTATGGGATACCTTTAAAATTTTTTAGTTGGGTTTCATGAGTCCTTCAAGCCACCTTTACAAATTTGTGCATACCTGCAGTAGCACTAAAATGAAATCAATCATGCACTTTCATTCAATGACATGAAAACGAATAAAATGATACAACTTAAAAGACCCTACTTACTGAAGAATGATGAGTCCAACTGCAATCACTGCACTCCATAATTCTCTAAGGGATGCTCACTTAGCCCCCTTGTCACATGTATTACTACTCAAATTGTAGAACAACCACATAGTAGAATTGTCAAAGCTATAATGAAAAATAAATAGTGACCACAAGCCATAGAATCTACAAAGATAAACTACATTTTTTAACATTGATTCACCAAAGAAAAACACTCACAACAACTAGAATGGTAATATCATGAAGAAATTGAAGGTAATTACAACACATAGAATTTGAAATTGTATATCTTGACCTGTAATTTATTTTATTTTATCCTGTTACATTTTATTCCAACAAAAATTACATGAAGAATGCTAATAATAATCAACACCAAAAGGAGGGACTGAAAAAAACATAAATCTCACCACAAGGAAATGGAACAGAGTATTCCAGAGAGAACCAGGATAGATCAAGGACATTCAATCATAGAAGTATTCCACTTTGTCCACTCTTCCTGCAATTATTATCAGTTGGTATGGGTGTCATGTCCTCGATGTGGCCAATATTCATGCTAGAACAGCATATCTGTGCGTGTTGTTATCATGAAATGAAAAAACAAAAATAAATTTAGGAGATACGAACAAAACACCTTGAAGACCATATCCTATGAGCAAACAAAGTCTCTCAAATAAATGATTGATGGTGGATTCCTTGAAAGGGAAAAATATTAGTGGGAGAACCATGTTGTAGATGAAGAAACGTAGACAACCCACGAAGAAAACCAAACAAATAGAAAACCAAAACACCACGAATTTTCAGCACTACTAAAACAATATAAAATGCATGGAACCTGCAACCAGACTAAAGAGACTTTAATTAGTAAAATCCACATGAGAACTCTCATTCCAGCAGAAAATAGCATTTAGAATGCACCAAATAAACTATTACACACATGCCCAACAAGTAGGAGAGTAAAATAGAAGTTAGAAAGAACCCAAAACCACTCAAGACAAGCCTAAATAGAAGGAAAAGAAAAGATGATCCAGTGCACCAGTAAAAATAATTCTAGAATCCAACCAAAACTGAAACTGCCTGAACCAAAATACTCTACCTAATGAAATAGATAACAGCTTCACACAGAAAAAATGTGAAATATGAAAAAACTTCTAACAACTGATGCAACTACATTGACAAGGATATAAAAGAATAGAACCATAATAAACACCATCTAAAACACTACAACATAGGACACCATTGCCAAAAGAAATGTTAAGCAGAATAAAGCATAATGGCACCAATCACTTCAGATTAGAACCCAGCCGAGAAGAATGTTAAAAAATTAGGACATTATAGCCATACTAATATCAGTTAATAGTGTAAATATTTTAAGAGAGCATATTAAAGTCATAACATACCACTATATAGGAACTAATTTCTAATAAAGTTTTCTTGTTATCAAAATAATGTTGTAGGAACATGTTGAGAGTGTAATTAATGAACAATAGTGTGTCATCACAATGATCCCTTACATATCAAGATTTCACGATCTCCGGACACAATGTAGTTATTTTTGAAATAGAGGGTGTGAAATATACACCCTTCAAAAGAGGGATTCACCGACCAAAGCTGGTTTTTTAGGTGCAGGTCCTGGATAATCACTTGCAATAATACATCGTATGGAAAACTATGAGAAGTCTTACATTTATTCCAACTTTAATGCATAACTACCAAAAAGTTCTCAATTTATATGAAAATGAAATATTAACAACCTAATATTTCTCATTAATTACTAAAAATTCATAATTGTATATTAACAATGAAACTAACTTTCAACTAACATATATTGTAAGTAATTATAAATACTAAAATAAACTATGATTCATTAACAAGATATAGTATTAGTTTATGACCACATAAATATATCATTTTGATATTCAAAATATAAATGATATTCAATATAGATATATTCTATTATATTAATTTCAATAAATTAATCATTGAACAAAATACATGCATTGTAAAAATTCTTTGATGCATAGAATATCAATTTTAAATTCAATAGTACACAAAATTATTATTGAATGAAAATTAATATAATTCATTTTCACATCACACATAATTGGAATCATACATTAATAAATAAAAGTCACAATATTATAGTATTCCACATACCATATAAAAAAATGAATTGTAACTAGATTCAAAATAGAAAAACATTGTTCTTAAAATTAATAATGAATCCCCTTATAAATAGATGATTTAGGATGCACTTGTATGTTAAAAAATCAATATCCACTAATTAAAGGTTTACAGTTTCAATGTGGAATGTATGTTTTACCACAATGTAGAGAATGGAAATATTTTAGTTCATTTAAAATGGAATTCGTACCTAGAATGAGAATTAAAGAAGAGTTTGGTCTGACTAAATTTCAATAAAGCACTCATTCATCTTCATGAAAACCTTACTCTTATTGAATATCAAATAAATTTTTCAACAAGTAATTTTCATGTATAAAATGTTTCTTTTTATTGGGAAAAATATATTACTATTAAAGCTACAATATAGAAGGGGTTCATAAATTTTATGATGACTAGCAATAGGTTTTTATCTGTGAGTGATGAAATGTAAAATAGGGGAATTAAATAAACAATTAAGCCTAAAATTGGGTAATAATGAAATAGATTTCACATTTTTTCACTTACAACATGTTCCTCACATCCTAATTCATCTATATCTTTCCTATAATTTTCTTATTCCCGAGCTTCATCAGATTTACTAAACAATCTGATTGAGTAAGAAATTATATGCTAACAAATTCATGAGGGAATTATTCCCATCAAACCACAAAAATGTTCATTTGAGAGAACTGAAAAATTCACCAGATGGAGTACCTTTACTTCTTCTTCTCCGATCAATCATGAAGAGTTCCAGATCGTCTAGATTTTTTTCAGTTGATCCATAATCAGGAAACAGAACAATGTCCCTGTAACACCCCATGATTTTATGAAAAATATTCTTTTAATTTCATTAATGTCTTATGTTGTATGCTACACCAAGATTACCTTGCGCTATACAGAACACCGTATTAGCTTGCAGGATACGCAACACTATTCTTGGATCGTGTTACTCACAATTTTGATAATAGTTATTCTACGCAACATTGAGTATATATATATATTCATTGTATAAATGAAATATGGTTGGATTATGTTATACTAAAAACGAAGGATTCTTTCACAGCACGCAACCCTGACTTGGCTTGCATTACACGCAATCACGATCTTCCTCGATAGCTTGCGTCGTACGCAATACCGGGTTTCACTAAACAATGATATTCTATTAAAATATTATTAAAACTAGCCGTTATGAAAAGTAATAACCACTTTTTGAAATTTTATAAATTTTATTTTTCAAAATGGACTTCATTTTTGGATTTGGAATATCGAAATTAGCCTATGGTGAAATTTTGGTATTTTTCTGAAAACTTTCAATTTTTGATGAATAGTGAAACCACTAAGTGGTAGTTAAAAAAAATGAATTTTTCATAAAACATAATTTTACCGTTTCTGTGAGTGGAATTTCGAAAATCAAAGAGACACGGTTGATGTTAGTAAGTCAAATGTGGCTCAATGAGATGAAAATAATTTTTTGGTGAATAGTAACCTTTACTTTTTTTTTACCACAGTTAAAAGTAAATACGGTAGTTACGGGTAAAAATGATATTATTATTACCCTAACACATGTACTAATACTATTGGATAAGTTTAATTCGACCAAAAACAACCTTAGGAATAAAATATGACCATTAAGGCCCACTTGGATTAGATTAGGACATTTATTATCAATTTATTTAAAGAAGGGTTAAAATAGTTAAAATCAATGTTTAATAACTAAACCATTTTTAATATAGGGTTATGCATAAGATAAGTTCGACTATAAATATTTATTAGAAAGATAAAAAGATTTCCTACATAATGAAATTTTATTTGTAATTTTTAAACTTCAAATATTTTAATTTATTTATGATACAATGATATGCAGTAATTATCTTATTAATGAAATATTGACATAATTGATGTTATAAATACCCAAATAAATGTAATTTGAGACTTTTAATTAATTACAATATTTTTATATGATAATATGACATGTTATTATTGATTTAATTAAATTTTTTATAACTAATCATTCTGTTATGATTTTCACAATAATCAATTACCAAATACTGTCAAAATTGACATAAAATACTTTTTAAAATAAATACTATATTATTAATTGTTATTTTATACCTAAAAATCTATGGTTCTTCCAAATGACTTAGATAAGGTTATATATATTAATAATAAACAACTTGGGGTTCGTTAGGCTCTATATATTATGTTTAATAACCTTATACTGTAAGAAAACAAGAAAACATGATAAAAGTTAAATTATCTAACTTAAAGTTAAATCTAATTGATAATGTTAAAATTGATACCTAAACATGTCTAAATTATATTGGATGAGAGTATTTCGACCCATCCCCACCATATATTAGAAATAAATCAATTTAGAGCTATTTAAAACCGAATTTTTCTTTATAATAAAATAATATATTTAGTTATTCCAAAGGTGCCCCTCTCCTCCCTTTTAAAAGGGCACCTCCTCCCCCAATTCCTCACACCACTTTGAGCCTTAAAGCTCGCAAAAACCCTTCCAATTTCTCCAATACACTTCCCTAGAAACATCCTAGAGGTACTGTTCTTCTTCAAATACCAATTTTAGTGCCCTAAGAGGAGGACTCAAAGAGGCGTTTCAAAGAAGAGGTAATGTCTGTTACCGATTCTTTTAACTTTATTTCTTCTTCCAATTCTTCTTCTATAGTTTTTTCATTATGAATTATTAAAATCAGTATAACTAATATATAGATATGTTAATATAAGTATGAAACAACCCTATTTCACCATCTATCCATCCTACGGAAAACGAAATCACCACGCGTGTGTACGTACAGAATACCATCTCCACGCCGTGGTGAAATCTGTTTTTCCACCAACACCTTACATGGATGGGTATAATTGTGTAAATAATAACTATATATTGTTATTATAACATCATACTGATTCTGATATATTATACTATCCAATCCAATTCTATTCAATAATTATGGGAATGATATCATCGCTCGTGCGTACGTACGGACTACCGTCTCCACTACGCGATGAGATTCATTCTCCATGTTAACCATACATGAATGATCATAAAGAATATATAATGAATAATAATGAAATATATGACATAATAATGATACTGGATTTATGTATATATATATTTATGTCATCTACTTAATTCCACTCAATTCAATAAAGAAACGAAACTGCGTTCATGCGTACGTACAACCTACCGTCTCCATGAACGGTGTATTTCATTCCATTTGTTGATCCATTATATATATTTATATTCTGAATATATATTATATATAAATCATGTTTTACATTATGGATTTATGTAATCATGATCTATGTAATCATATGAATAATTACAAGTTAAAAAGAAACGACAACTGAGACGATTTTACCCAAAACGCTCTTTAACATAAAATTTACAAAATAATAGGTAATATAAAGTAATAAATGAACAATATATGATATCATAACAATGATTATGATTCTGGAATAAGTCAATGACATTATTTAAATCATTATAGAGGAGGTTCAGACACTTACTAAGCAAATCTGACCTAAGGTAAGGGAAATATCACAATCTCTTTTTTATCCGTGATTGTTTATACTTTGGTATTTACTGGGGTGTATTTTATCATCCACATAAATTTTTCCTCAATATGTAATATTTATATCCTTCTAGAATAGTTTATATTCAATTTTACCCTTTGGTGAGTTTTTAGTAAAAGATATGAAAGGAATCTTTTATCGTTTTTCGTACGAGGTACTTTTTGACTTTTCTGACAAAAGTACGAGAAGAATGTTTTTTTTAACTTATACGGCATGAATGGATTTTTAAAACATTATTTCCATTAAGATTCAATTAAAAGTTTTCAAGTTTATTTGTAATCAACTTCTTTTAGCTTAAAATTTTATGACATGTTAAGAAAGGAAAAGTTTTTTTGAAGTAGAAAGGATATTTTCCCCAAGAATAGAGTTCAAGTGTTTTATAAAAATTATTTTCCATCTATGATAATAAAGGGTTCTGTTTCTATCCCTATTATTACATTTATTTGATTAGGTTGTGATGGAATTATTTTTATAAATTCCTTTATCTTATATGAATTGTTTTGTGATGTCATGATGTTTAAGATTCCCATTTTTATTTCATGGGTTATGCTATGTTGTACGGTTTATGATTTTGTGGCACACATAAGAATGGTATCATTATGAGATGGGTGGGACCTATATCTCCCTCCAATTCATTGTTTAATGATTTTATATCTCATGAGATAGACATGGCTGGAATGGTAGGTTAAACCGGTTTAGTGAAACAGGACTGAAACGAGGGTGACTCGGTTCAGAAATGGGCTTTGTCCACTAAGATTGTCTTGGCAATGAGTCTTGAATAATAAGAAATGATTCTCTATGATTATGTCTGTATGCCACAAAGCTTCATGTTTTATGTTATGATTATTGTGATTACATTTCACTACTATGATTTATCCCATGTTATGAAATTATGATCTCTTTTGCAAGTTAAGATTTCCAAAAGTTATGATCTTATGAATATGATGTGATTGATATTTCTTTTGTTTACCCTTACTGAGCATTTGAGCTCACCCTTTTATGTTTTCTTTTCCCCAGGATATAAAGAAAGTTTTTAGGTAAAAAAAGGAAGATCTTTATGGGAGATGTTGAAGATCTTTCACCACGATTAGAAGATTATATTCCGAGTTTCAAAAGACACTAAACTATTACGGTCCTTTTGTGTGTGTTTGTTTTTGTTATTTACTATGTATTCCACAAAAGTAATGTAATGTCCATGTACGCCAAGCTTCGGGTCTCTACAGTTGGTATTAGAGGCAAAGGAGGTAGGAATGTACCTGATCCTTGGGAACTCTCACATGTGAGCGTTGGACGATGCATGGCTCTCCGCCCAAGGGCTTCATGAGGAAATGGATGCCACTGGGGATGGTGGTGTGTCCCGCCCAAGGGGTGTAGCCTCCCATGGAGTGCCCTGATAGGTATCAAATATAGTCTACTAGAAGTAATTCCAGACCGTTATAGTTGGTATTATTGGAAAGGTTTAGTCAACCTTTGGAAACTAGGATGCGAAAACATTAGTGAGATCCATAGAGATATTTCTATGGTATGTCTATGGATGTCCCTAAGGATAAGTATACGTATAGGATACAGTCCTAGAACTACGGAAAAGATCATAGAATTTAACAGAAGATGTTAGATATTGAGGATAATCCCCCTTTATTATGTTGTTTTCCCTAGAATGATTTTTTCCTCTCACACTATTCTTTTTGGGTTTTAGACGATGGTTGGAATCTGAAGGAACCGTGTTGATAAATGTAATGGAAGATGCAATGATTTTCTTCCTGAACAAACAAATGTTATGAGATATGGAGTGCAACATCTTATTGCTATACTTACACAAGCTATGAATCATTCTGGACTTCCAAATGAGCAGAGAAGGGAACAATATTCTATTGAGTCCTTCATGAGGCAACGCCCACCTTCTTTCAGTGGGTCTTCTGATCCACTTGTTGCTGAACAACAGATCAGTACCACTAAAAAGATATTTTCAGTTCTTCAATGTTCTGAACATGATAAAGTCATCTTAAAAGTATATCGTTTGGAAGGTGAAGCTGATCAATGGTGGAATCTTATCAATAATACGAGGCAAAGAGATGAAATTGAGTCCATGGAATGGGGCGAGTTCAAGAACATATTTTTCAATAAGTACTTCCCTCGTATTCTTCGAACAATGATGGAGAAGGAGTTTCTTGAACTAAAGAAAAAGGATGATGAATCTGTTGGTATATACGAAGCTAATATTACAAGTCTTAAAAGGTATGCATCTGGATTTATCATCCAACCTGAAAGTAAAGTTGATCGATTCTTCAGTGGCTTAAAACCAAATCTTCGAAGGGCATTAGCTATAAGAGACTTCAGTAGCTATGAAGAAATTTTGCGTTGTGCTATCAAGGTAGAAATGGAAGTTGGTGTTACTTTTCCATCTCATTGTTTTGACGAGAAACAAAAGATGGAGTTCAGGGAGAAATCTCAGAATAATGGTGAAAAGAAGATGAATGTTTCCTTATGCTCATAGTGTGGAAAGAAGCATGGTGGAGATTGTCTTAAAGTGACAAGTAAATGTTTCATGTCTATAAAGGAAGGTCATCGGGCATTTTAATGCCGCGATGATGGGAAGAAGATGTTTAATAATGAAAACAATGGAAGGGATACACATAATGAACCTACTTCACTTCAATGCTTCAAGTGCAAAGAAATGGGGCATTATGCTAATAATTTCCCTAATCCAAGCGTTAGTGATGATCGACATGAGCAACCACTTAAGGAAAAGGACAAAGGGAAGTCACATGCGATCACCATTGGCGATGTTGAATATGACAACGATGTGGTGGAATGATTAAGTGTTTATGTAATGGGATTCCAGAATAATGTTGTATATTGTATCGTGGAATATTGGAATATTTATGTTTTGGTCCATTATGGTTTTCAATAATTTTATGGCATCGGTAACCATGATAAGTGATTGAAATATTTTTGGAAAGCAGATGATATGCACATAATGAAGGGATAAAGAGAATCTAATATCTTTGATAGTATTCATGAGCTCATGATTGATATAAGGACTAAGTGATATCATAGTTTGAGTATATAAAATTTGGAGGATTTTGGTGTGTGGAATGTGTTAACTTTTAACTGCATTCATGTTTACACTAAGGTTCAATGGTTATTCACGAGAATAAATGATTAAGGCCTTTGAATGTTTGGAATGTGACCAACAAAACATATCTTATGATATATGGGGATCAACGATGGTATCAAATCTCTGGTAATCATTTTCACTATATTATGAGAGTGGACTACAGTATTATGGATAAGCCTAAAGATTGGAATGGATTATGTTGGACATAAGTTAGTATTGTTTAAGGATAAATGTTTTTTCGATATTATTGATAGGATGTTATAGTAATATAGTTTTAGAAAAATGACAACCTGCAGGACGGGCGACAGCCCATCGCGTCAGACAAGGCTGTAGGAATCGAACCCACAACTGAAGTGTGACTGGCCTTTATCACCTACCACTGGCCTACAGGAAGTCCCTGTTTAGTAGAAAGTAGTTTTATTATATTAAGCATTATGATATATGAAGTATAAGTCCATTTTAGGAACCATATATGATTAATCTCACTATAGATGGACTTATGTATTTTTTTTGATAAATTTTCTATCCTTTTGTTTGAGACAGATGGAATAACCCATCATTCTATCAAATTATATACTAACACATCATGAATGACAAATTCAACTTCATTTCTTTAAGAGATCAAGTGGGAATTGTCCAAAGAACGACCAACGGTGAGACTATACCAAAATCACGAAAGTATTTCTTCTAATTCCAATTTCATCAACATTAGTGAAATGATCTTGAAAACCAAAAATGTGGTCCTAGTGCTCTTATATCTGATGAATAAGATGGTACCTTAGATCGTCACAAATTTATGGCTTTGTGATTGCTGGATTTTCCATAGCCATGTTTTCTACCACTCACCATCAGAACTTGATGGTTATATTTTTCTTCCATATCCATATTTTCACCTATTTTCTCCTATGTGGAAACACAGTGATGAGTTAATTTGGGTAACCATTACATTTCATACTTTAGTTTTTAAATCCATTTTTTGGTATTCCTTTTTATGATGTGCGTTTCTATTAAAAAAACTTTCGAATAGTAAACCATTTATAACCCCGACGAATTTCGAGGGCAAAATTCATTTTAAGGTGGGTAGAATGTAACACCCCGAGATTTTATGAAAAATATTCATTTAATTTCATTAACGTCTTGTGTTGTATGATACACCAAGATTACCTTGCGCTATACACAACACCATATTAGCTTGCAGTATATGCAACAATATTATAGGATCTTGTTACACACAATTTTGATAATATTTATTCTACGCAACATTGAGTATATATATATATATATATTCAATGTATAAATGAAATATGGTTGGATTATGTTATACGAAAAAATGAAGGATTCTTGCACAGCACGCAACCCTGACTTGGCTTGCATTACACGCAATCGTGACCTTCCTCGATAGCTTGCGTCGTACGCAATACTGAGTTTCACTAAACAATGATATGCTATTAAAATATTATTAAAACTAGCCATTATGAATAGTAATAACCACTTTTTGAAATATTATAAATTTTATTTTTCAAAATGGACTTCATTTTTGGATTCGGAATATCGAAATTAGACTACAGTAAAATTTTGGTATTTTTCTGAAAACTTTGAATTTTTGATGAATAGTGAAACCACTAAGTGGTAGTTAGAAAACTGAATTTTTCATAAAACTTAATTTTACCACTTATGTGAGTGGAATTTCGAAAATCCGTGAGACACGGTTGATGTCAGTAAGTAAAATTTGGTTCAATGAGATGAAAATAATTTTTTGGTGAATAGTAACTCTTTTACTTTTTTTACCACGGTTAAAAGTAAATAGGGTCGTTAAGGGAAAAAATGATATTATTATTACCCTAAAACATGTACTAATTCTATTGGATAAGTGTAATTCGACAAAAAAAACATTATTAATAAAATATGACCATTTAGGCCCACTTGGATTAGATTAGGACATTTATTATCAATTTATATAAAGAAGGGTTAAAATAGTTATAATCAATGTTTAATAACTAAAGCATTTTTAATATAGGGTTATACGTAAGATAAATTCAACTATAAATATTCATTAGAAATATAAAAATATTTCCTACATAATGGAATTTTATTTGTAATTTTTAGACATAAAATATTTTAATTTATTTATGATACAATGATGATGTAGTAATTATCTTATTAATGAAATATTGACATAATTGATGTTATAAATACCCAAATAAATGAAATTTGAGACTTTTTATGAATAAAAATAATTTTTTACGTTAATATGACATGTTAGTATTGATTTAATTAAATGTTTTCTAACTAATCATTCTGTTATGATTTTCACAAAAATCAATTACCAAATAGTGTCAAAATTTACTTAAAATAGTTTTTAAAACAAACACTATATTATTAATTGTTATTTTATTCCTAAAAATCTAAGGTTCGGCCAAATGAGTTATATATGGTTATATATATTAATAATAAACAACCTGGGGTTCTTTTGGCTTGATATAGTAAGTTTATTATCCTTATAGTGTAAGAAAACAAGAAGACATGGTAAAAGTTAAATTATCTACCTTAAAGTTAAATCTAAATGATAAGTTTAAAATTGATACCTAAACTTGTCTAAATTCTATTTTATGAGGGTATTTCTACCCATACCCACCTTATCTACTAAATAAATCAATTTGGAGCTATTTAAAACCGAATTTGGATTTATAATAAAATAATGTTTTTAGTTATTCCAAAGGTGCCCCTCTCCTCCCTTATAAAAGGGCACCTCCTCCCCCTCTTCCTCACACCACTTTGAGCCTTCAAGCTCGGCCAACCCCTGCCAATTTCTCCTCTCCACATCTCTAGAAACATTCTATATGTTCTGTTATTCTTCAAAGAGCAATTTTAGTTCCCTAAGAGGAGGACTCAAAGAGGCGTTTCAAAGAAGAGGTAATGTCCGTTACCGATTCGTTTAACTTTATTTCTACATCCACTTCTTATTTTTTGTTGTTTCATTATGAAGTAATAAAATAAGTATAAATCATTTACTGATATGTTATTATAAGTATGAAACAACCATATTTCACCATATATCCATCCTACGGAAAACGAAATCACCACGCGTGCATAAGTACGGAATACCGTCTCCACGCCGTGGTGAAATCTGTTTTTCCACCAACACCTTACATGGAGGGGTATAATGGTGTAAATAATAACCTTATATGGTTATTATAACATCATACAGATTCAGATGTATTATACCATACACTCCAATTCTATTCATTAATTATGGGAATGATATCATCGCTCGTGCGTACGTACGGACTACCGTCTCCACGACGCGATAAGATTCATTCTCCATGTTAACCATACATGAATGATCACAAAGTATATATAATGAATAATAATGAAATATATGAAATAATAATTATACTGTATTTATGTATATATATATTTATGTCATCTACTTAATTCCACACAATTCAATAAAGAAACGAAAACAGCGTTCATGTGTACGTATGACCTACCGTCTCCATGAATGATGTATTTTGTTCCATTTATCGATCCATTATATATATATATATATTCTGAATATATATTATATATAAATCATGTTTTACATTCTGTATTTATGTAATCATGATCTAAGTAATCATATGAATAATTACAAGTTAAAACATGAACGACAAATGAGTCGATTTTACCCAAAACACTCTTTAACATGGAATTTACAAAAGAACGGGTAATATAAATTCATAAATGAACCATATATGATATCATAACAATGATTATGATTCTGGAATAAGTCAATGACATTATTTAAATCATTATACAGGAGGTTCAGACACTTAAGAAGCAAATCAGACTTAAGGTAAAGGAAATATCACATTCTCATTTTTATCCGAGATTGTTTATACTTTGGTATTTACTGGGTTGTATTATATCATCCACATAAATGTTTCCTCAATATGTAATATTTATATCCTTCTACAATAGTTTATATTCAATTTTACCCTTCGGTGTGTTTTTAGTAAAAGATATGGAAGGAATCTTTTATCGTTTTTTGTACGAGGTACTTTTTGACTTTTCCGACAAAAGTACGAGAAGAATGTTTTTTTAACTTATACGGAATGAATGGATTTTTAAAACATTATTTCCAAAAAGATTACTTTAAAAATTTTCAATTTTATTCTTAATCAACTTCTTTTAGCTTAGAATTTTATGACATGTTAAGTAAGGAAAAGTGTTTTTGAAGTAGAAAGGATATTTTCCTCAAGAATGGAGTTCAAGTGTTTTATCAAAGTTATTTTCTATCTAAGATAATAAAGGGTTCTGTTTCTATACCTATTATTACATTGAATTTATTATGTTGTGATGGAATTATTTTTAAAAATTCCTTTATCTTATATGAATTGTTTTATGTTGTCACGATGTTTAAGATTCCCATTTTTATTTCATGGGTTATGCTATGATGTATGGTTTATGATTTTGTGGCACACATAAGAATGGTATCATTATGAGATGGGTGGGACCTATATCTACCTCCAATGCATTGGGTAAAGATTTTATATCTCATGAGATAGACATGGCTGAAACGGTAGGTTAAACCGGTTCAGTGAAACAGGACTGAAACGAGGGTGACTCGGTTCAGAAATGGACTTTGTCCACAAACATAGTCTTGGCAATGAGTCTTGAATAATAAGAAATGATTCTATATTATTATGTGTGTATGACACAAATCTTCATGTTTTACATTATGATTATTGTGATTACATTTCATTATTATGATTTATCCCATGTTATGAAATTATGATCTCTTTTGTAGGTTAAGATTTCCAAAAGTTATGTTCTTATGAATATGATGTGATTGATATTTCTTTTTTTTACCCTTACTAAGCATTTTAGATCACCCTTTTATGTTTTATTTTCCCCAAGATATAAAAAAAGGTTTTAGGTAAAAAAAGGATGATCTTTATGGGAGATGTTGATGATCTTTCACCACGATTAGAAGATTATATTCCGAGTTTCCAAAGACACTAAACTATTACGGTCCTTGTGTGTGTGTGTTTTTGTTACGTACTAAGTATTCTGAAAAAGTAATGTAATTTCCATGTACGTCAAGCTTCGGGACTCTACAGTTGGTATTAGAGGAAAAAGAGGTAGGAATGTCTCTGATCCTTGGGAACTCTCACATGTGAGCGTTGGACGAATCATGGCTCTCCGCCCAAGGGATTCATGAGGAAATAGCTACCATTGGGGATGGTGGTGTGTCCCACCCAGGGGGTGTAGCCGCCCATGGAGTGCCCTGATAGGTATCAATTATAGTCCACTGGAAGTAATTCCAGACCGTTATAGTCCCCTCCCTTTAAGCTGGCAGTGATGGACATTCCTTTGCTGCCATGATGCCTGAAACAAAAAAAATAACTCTTTCAGGATAAAACATTAAGAGATTTCATAGGGAACATAATTACAGCAGTGGTATTGAACGTTGAAAGAATCATCTTCATGAGAACGTAATTAAAAGATGGGATCAATTACTTTTCAATTCCATTAGAAAAGTGAATAAATTTTAATTCATTGGAGTGTTTGAGAAGTATGTAATTATCATCTGACAGTCACGAAACAAAAGAACACTAATAGGAAATCTCGTTTAATATGAATTTCACTAAAACCCTAACCTAAATTCAAATCAATTTAAATAATATATACCCATTATTTTAGGTGTTGAAAACATTATGAGAGTAAGTGCATACCTGAGTGTGAGCGCCGGAGGGAATCGCTACAGCGTGGGCGACGAGTGACGAACTGGGAGTGTGAGTGCTGGTGGAGTTTGCTACGGCTTGATGGAGAGCAATGAAGATCGTTGGTGAGCGTAGGTGGGGATCGCTATGGCGTGGGTGGAGAAAGACGAACTGGGAGTGTGAGTGTAGATGGGGATCTCTACATCTTTATGTCCATTGAAGAGGATCGGTGGTGAGCGCAGGTAGGGATTGATGTGGCATGGGCGAAGATTGGGGGACATTGCGTGGTGGGTGGCGGGGTTCTACGAACAAATGTGACGGGAAAAATAGATAATATTTTTTATGATAGTTTTACTAAACTATTAATAATAAAAAAATATTGTTAAAATTGTTTGTTTGATCTAAATAAATACTAGTAAAAATTTTATTTGTTGAAAATAAATAGTTGGAAATATAAATTAAAAGTAATAGATTCATTTGTTAGAAAAAAAAATGTCAGTATTAATATGATAAAGTAAAAAATATAATTTTTAGTAAAATATATGGTGGTATTAAACAATTAATAACAACAAATATATTAGTTGGTAAAAATAAATGTTGGTAATTTAATATAATACCAATAAAACATAATATTTGATGGAATTACTCATTTATACCAACAGAAATATTGTTTGTCACTAAATTTCTATTGGTAAAATAAATTTCTTTGTAGTGGGTATTACATCATATACAGGTATAAATATACCATTTTTATTTTCAATAAATCTATGCTATAATTTTATCATATTATGGAAATTAATTTGTTTATAAATATAAAATATATAAAATAAAACTACTTTTTGAAAAAAAAAGTGATAATATTAATTATTATAATCGTAGTAGTAAAATATAATTTAATTATGGAAATAGGTTCATTACATTGAAGCGAATTATTAAATGTGTCAATAAATTTCGATATCAAAATTATTTAAAATATTTTCATTAATTGATAATAATATATTTTAGTAAAAATATTTCAAATATTATAAATAAAAAATTTATTGATATTTTTCTGAAATTAAATCTGGAGTGTTGGATAGTTTTAAATAGTAATTGTTTACATAATGATAGAATGCATTTAATAACTTTCTTTTGATTTCTAAATTATATAAAGAAGATAATATAATAATAAAAATAAATTAAATACACAAAATAATTTTAATAATTATGTGGAATAATATTTACTACATTAAAGGTGTCTATAAAATTAATTATTATTAAATTCATTTTATGAGATATGATTAGATGAATGGGTTGAGATTAAATAATGTATTTAAATTAATGAGGCAATATTATAAAATTTATTATTGAAAAATGTGATTAAAAAAATATTTATCATTATAAATTAGAACATTTGATGTTTGTGAGTTAATTAATTTGTTGAAAAGTTTTTTTAAAAACCATAGGATTATTAACAATGTTATAAATGTTGAAATCTCATGGTGTTTTTTAATTGAAATTAATTTTTTTGTACCATTTTTAAAATATCACTAATGTTATTTTAAATAACTGATTTTATAAATATATGTTTTGATAATAATAAATAATAAAATTTAATGATAAATAATCCTAGTAGCTATTAATGTGACATATAAAATGATACTGGTATGTCCATAATGATCTAGTTTGGAGACTTAATAGAGCGTGGCTGGTGAATTTGGAATCCCTTAGTTTTTTGTTTTAAACATCATAAAAATATTTCCTATAAATAGATGATATGTTATTTCATGATAGTATTTTAATGGATATGTTTATATCTATTTTTTTATCTGTAATAAATTTTAAAATTGATATTTAGTTCAAGAAATAAATTAATCAAATGATTGTGGACCTCATTATTGTACTGGATGTTCCGAATTATCCGAGGAAGGATTATTTTAATTTAAACCATTCATAGATATTTTGATTTTAATTAATGCTATTTTAGATGTCTTATAATTAATATTCCATTATTTATGGGTATGAAGATAATTAAATGTCCAAAATATATGTTTTTACAGGTATTATGGTTTTAGGACATGTAATGATATTTTTTTTAAAAATATTAAATAGTAGATATTATGAATTCGAAATGTAAATTAATAATATGTATTCAAATTATTTATTTATAGAATTAATTTATAGTATGACTTCATTGTTAGGATTAATAGTTTTTATTTTCCTAAATGTTCCAAAAAAAAAATTGATTCCAATGATTGATCATTCACGAACACTCCTGAGAATAAAAAAATGTATAAAAAAATATATTTATTAAATTTAATATCAATCTTGTTCATAGATTATAGAAAATAATTCGAGAATGGTGATATTTTATTATCATCATATGTAAGTGATATATTCATAATTTATTTTTAGAATCAGGATTCACTTATTGTAGGATGGATTTATGTGTATGAATAATGAGATCTGTGAAAATAATTCATATATTTATCGCCTTTTCATTTTCCATCATTGAATAAAATGGACAGCGGATTGTAATGTCTATATATGAGATTCTTAGATTGGTCAAATGTTATATTTATGTAACGTAATGTGAGGTAAGACGGCGTGAATATGTTTGGTAGGGTGAAACTAGTTATGAAATTATTAGATTTATATTTTTACATAAAATAAACCAATAGGTGTTCATATATATAAAATGTATGTTTATGATGTGAATGAAAATGTGGTTTGGTATATTTATTTATAAAAATAAAAAAAATGAAAATATATGGATTATAAAAGAGATCAATAACAAATGATAAAGGTTTTTATTCCACAAAAATATGATATTATGAAAATGTAAATATATTGTGGAATTTAATTTAAGGAGGAACTCAACAAATAATTTTAGACTATGATTATAGTGAGTGGAAATTATCATTAAAATATATTTTAAAAGAAATGAGATCATAATTATATTGATACTATTTATAAATTTTAATTTTAATATAATGTTAAAATAGGAAATAAATAATGTTGAGCTATAGAAATTGGATTAGGGAGTCTAATAACAGCTTAATTTGATCCCCAACATCTCCTCCCATTGGGTTGAGAGGATTTTATGTCAATCCCATTATATTGATAGAGATAAATAATCCAATACATTCATTTCTATTTATATGTGTTATCAAGAAACAAAAATCTATCAGATTTCTATTTATGAGAACACATCCCTTAATATTTAGTTGTTCATAACCATTGAATATGATTTGGAAATGAGAATTTCTCAGGGTGCATATATGTTAAATAACATATACCTCATCTTTGAATATGGACAAAACAATTTTAGATTATTAATAGAGTGTTCATTGAGATTAGAGCCTATGTTATCAAGAAACTAAATTATATACAGATAATAAATTAATTTTTTAACTGAATCTACAATTGAATTGTCATTTTATTTTATAGTCGATCAACTATTCACAACTATAATTGTTTTGGTAGATTATCCATTCACCCAATAACTCCTAATTATATGATAAAAAAGTTAAGGTTATTTTAGAATTTAATTCAGTCACAATGATTCTTCATACACTAATGATATTCTCTATTCCATCCAAATAATTATTATATTGATAATTAACTCATCTTATACCAGTTATCCAGCATACACTATCGAGTGACCCATGGTATACATGGGATCAAACATTTTATTAAAATATACACAAGCTATATGATGTAATTGTATGTGATGATTCTATAGAGTATTTTCATCAATTATCCAATTATCTTACAATGAACATGTTGTGTGCACTAAAAAATTATCACTTCATGAAGGCCGTCTAGTTTCCATGAAAACAGTATACATTGTCCAATGATCAAGAATTTTTAATTCCAAAATGACCATGAAATCATAAAAATATTATCAATGAATATATTTAATTTCTTTATTATTATTATTTTAACTCTAGTATTATTTAAAATAAATGTTACTATAATACACTAAAACAAATCTTTAATTCATATAAAATTGCTTTTCTACTCATTAAAATACTTCAAGATAAAGACATATAAAACAATATCCTCTAATTTCTAATCATAAATACATGACATATATATATATTGTTAATAAAATATAAATTATACCTCTATCGTTATTCAATATAATAATGTTAAAGGTATTCGATATGATTATGTGTATAATATATGAACATTTCATGCAATAAGACCCCTATCATTTTTTTTATTTTATAAATTTTAAATAAATTAATCCACAACTATTTTCCCAATTTTGATTATAAATAATATACAATGGACCAATATTCAATTTAGTATTGAAAATGAATTCCAAAAATTTAAAATAATGGAATTTTTTTGATAATCAATATTTTCAAATGATATACCATAATATTTTGTAAGAAAAATGAAAAAATAAATAAATTTATATTTTGAAAACATGTTGAATAGAATGAAATGAAACTATGAATAAAATTAAAAACAGTTAAATCACCAATTAATGAAAATAAAATGAATGATAAAGAAAAAAATTTAAATGTTCATTCAATTATCCACTATATATGACTCCCAAATAATTATGTAACTTAATCAGAAAAAAGAAATCATCACACCATGGAAGACTAAAAATAAAAAAATTATGATTTTTTGAGAAAAAATTTAATTTCATATCAATAATGTCATGAGTAACAATATAATGATATGTCATGTTCGTATACTGTTAGTGTGAAAAAAAAAATTAAAATAAATTCAATCAATAACCCCTTTATAAATAATATTTATGTCGGAAAATATTATTTTATACATTTTCAGGAAAAAGGATTTCAAAAAATTTCAATTTGCAAATTTATGTTAAAAAAAATTAACTAAAAAATATAATGAATATTTTTGATAATTCTTGTATCCACTATATAAAAAAATATAATGACAGTATTCTTGATATAATATGAATGAAAAATAAAGTATGTAATATTTTAAACCATATTATATGTTATGAAATTCAATGTAGTTCATTTTTATTACATTATATAGAAAAATTGATATTAAAAAAAAGAACTATTCATATATCAAACAATAAAATACAATTTATTAAATAATAAAGTCATCTAAATATAGAATATATATTAATTAATAGAGATAAATACCAAATAATATCATTATTAGTTTAATTTACATCTAAAAATAGGTATCTAAAATTGAATTAATAAAAAATTAATGATATTCATTGATGATTCCCATATCATGATTTAAAAGTTGTTTCTTACATTTTTATTAAGATTCCACAATATTCTAAGTAAATATGTTTCAGTTTTATATTCATGCTCAATAATAATTGTGAGTTCCTTTTGGTTCCTATGATAATTGGTTCTGGCGCTATTAACCCCTAAATAATTTGAATATAAAAAAATCTGGTCCACAAATGTTTCTTAATAATGACACATGAACACATATTGGTTTTGAATATGATTTTTGAGATCATATATGAGAATATGTATCAATATTTTTTTGTGTACTATATAAAAAATGTTTTTGATTACAATCATAAATTATATTCCATTTTTAATAAAATTATTATGTAACAAATATTTAGAGGATCTTTTTAAAATAGTAGTTATGTTTATAAGGCAATTTTATTTATATGAAAAACTAAATCTATAATTATTTTTTAAATGTAATTGGAAAATTAAAATAAAATTTTGAGTGAGTTCACATTAGTTTAATTGAGTCATAGTAGTTATATACATTTTAATTTGAAATTATGAATTCACATCGTTGAATTGATACTGAAATTTCAAAACCAAATAAAAAATTTATTCATAATAGAGACAGTTCATATAAAAAAAATTATTTCTTCTTTCATGTTATTTATTTTATATATTTTTATTTTCATTGTATATTAAATTTAGTTCATGAAATCCTTATAAAACATGATAAATTAAAAAAAAATATGTAGCATATTGGATTATAAGAAAACACATAAGAGAAATGTTGGGATAAGGATGAAGAAGAATTTGAGGATAGGACTAAAGAGGAATTTGAGGATGTTCCTGAAGAGTAATATGAGTTTACATTTTTAGTTACCTAAAATTCAACTATAAGATACCTGGTTTTTCCTCACATAACTCAAAATTGGATATATAATCAATGATTTTACTCTAAGGTGATTCTATAAAGGTTATTTTCTTGTATTCTTCTAATTCTTATTTTTCTTTTTTATCAATTAGAATTTTGTGCGTAGTTTCCTCTTATTTTTTAAGTTGATACAAGACACTTCTTTATCAATTATTTTATTACCATTTTGGATCTTTTATCGAATTACAATAAATTGAAGCATTCATTAATAATCATGGCTAGATAAATCATATAATCATCATCATATAATTAATCATTAGTTCATTTGAATGCGATCATGTTTTTATCCTTCATTTATTATTTTCCATTAAGGATTTTCTCTTCATTATGAGCTCATAAGTAATGAAATATTAGTTTTTCCGACAACTCTAATTTTATTTATGTTAATAACTTCTATGATTTATAATACTTTCAGTTCTAAATTTCTATAGGAAGATTCATAAAATATTTATCACTAATTTTTTTCATCCAAATAATCACTATGAAACTTTTAAAAAATTTAAATTTCAATAAATTATGTTAAAATATATGTAATAGTGTGACATGGATGCTTAAAAAATGAATTTTTTAAATATATCAATCATTGTATATATACCTTTATTTATTCAATGAGGATAAAATTATATAAATTTTTTTATTTCATTAATGGGTTTAAATTTATAAATGATATTAAACACTATATAATAATAATGCAATATAATGTATTCATAGTTTTGGTCTTATGTTCAATATCGGTTATTCCATCATGATACCATTTTTTTCTAATTCATTAGAATGTGTAACTATATGTATAATATTTTTTTTCTAAACATGATATTATATAATTCAAAAAAAAACATATACACGTGATCACTCCAATAACCATAGTAAAGACAATTGACCAATATTTCACAACCCATAGAGTTTACTTTTTATTTAACCATATGTTTTAAAAAAAGATTCAATATAAAATTATTAAACATTAAAATATGATAACTTATTGAAAATGAGAACTATTTTTGGAAAGGATATTTTTTAAAATAAAAATTAACTTCTTCGATAACAATTATATGTCAGATATAAGATGGAAGGATTGGTTGAATATCCTTTTTAAAATTAACACATTGAGTCAAATCGAGATTAATATATAAATAATAACAGAATATATAAGGGTTTATGGAATAAAAATATAATATCTGGAACAAATAATGTGATGATGGTATTTCATTAAATAATTAAATTATTTATTAATTTTATATTATGATGATGGAGAAGGTAAATTTTAAAATTAATGAGAATATAAGTAATACATGGTCTTGGTAAATAATATAAAATTAAAAAATGATAATAAACAAGAAAATTAAAGATGATGTTATTTAAATAATATGTCAAAAAATTATAGATCTATTTGATTTGACATGAAATTCCAATATAGAAGTAATTACTATTGAGGGATACATATTTGATTAATGAGATTGAATAATGATAGGATTGTAGCTTTATATCGCATCCACATTAGTGGAAAAGTTTTTATATTAATAATTTGATTTTGATATAGATCAATAAAAAAATACTATAATGGTTCATAGTGGATGTTTCAAGATACTACTATCCCTCAATTATTGAGTTGTGAGTACTCATCCATAACTTTAGGATTGTGATAACAATATATATATGTGTTTATAAAAAAGAGATATATTTTTTAAAAGAATATTATAGAGAAAATCCCATATATCTAATGAATGATTGTACAATTTCATAGATGTGTACAAATGGTAAGTAGATGAGTACAAATGTGATTATGAATTCAAATATTCTCTTGATTGTCTTCAATTAATATTGAAGATAATTTATCGTTAGAACTCCATTTTATTTGACCATTTATCTGACCAAAAATTGTTATTATTATAGGATGTTCATGCCACCATGGAGTAATAATAATAGAATTTGAAAATGTTTGAATCAATACCCAATTCTAGAGATTCATCTAGATTTATGAATTTATGGTTAAAATCTACCATTTTCATCATTATTTTCTTTTATTAACATTAGGATCATCTCATAATTAGAAGATGATATACACCATTAGTTGTCCAGTGGTACACCAAGGCTCAACCTGCTCAGGTAAAACTCATTATGATAAATGGTTCTCCTCCACTATGTTGCATATTGAACTAGAAGTGTGGCATCATTTAGGTATTGCAAACCAGATAGTCAGTGATCATCCACATGGTAGTATATTCATCCTATAAATGTATCAATTTACCATTTACTTCTCGATTACATTAAAAAAAGCTCTGATTGATAACTAAACATCCTTCTATGATATCAAACTAGTAATCAAAATAAAATAAATATCAATAATTATTAAAATAATTTTCTATATTTATATATTATAAACTCAAATATTATATCCCATTAATTCAACATCTATCCCATAAAATGAAGCAATTAGAGAAATAAAAAGTGATTTATATCAGGAAAACACTATGCGAGGGACTTGTATTAGGTAAAATGGGATATTTGTGCCTTTTATGTAATAGAAGATCTGATATCGGACTATATGGTTGGTTTTGAAAGATAATATCAAATATGGAAATTTTTATCATGATCATTTGGCTATGAACAATTTATGGGATAAAATTTGTCATAAACTATGTAATTTCCGGTGATATTGATCACTTATTATTGGTGCTATAGATTTTTAGGACTAATTTGATGGTATCGACTATTTCATTTGTTGGGTACTTTGGTTCATAGATGGTTCCATCATATATCTAGAGGTGTGGATAAGTATTATTAGGTGATTTTACCTGTTAGGGTTAGTTGATTTTTAAATTAGGGTTGTGCACATAGTAGGACTATCCCATGAAGTGATGGTAACAACTCATTTGTGGTTGGGGTTGATGATCATTTTTATCAATTAAATTTTTTCATGTTTTTGACAATTAGTATGTGAAATGTTTCTAATCATATATTTCAAGGTATAATGGTAGTTTTGACTTCTTGTTATGGGATGAGTATTTCCAGTAATGATGGGATTGTTGGGTAGGGAATAGGGAAGATCAGTATCCCCGTACATTAGGTATCAATTTTTTGAGATGATATTGGTAATTTATGACGATGTAAAAGAAGTATTGGATGGTTATATTGTTGTGGTTGTTGTGTGACGACATGATTTTTTGAATAGTTTAAAAGGATGATGCATTTCTAGTATAAAATATCATGGATGTATTATCCCTTTCTAGTTGGATCAATGTAGGTAAATGATCACATGTGGTTATTCTCTATATGGTGGAGGATTTATTGATAGGGTTAAATAGCGAATTTTTATGTTTTTACGTTCACTAGTATAAGTATCAATGTAATCTTGGGACATGATTAGTGGTTAATGATTGAGTTCTTATTAAATCAATTCACTATCTTTCCAAGATTTATCTAGAATTTATTTCAATGATTATAAGTGATATACGTGTATTGGTGTTGTGTGATAAATGGATAGTGTCAAATAGATAGTGAATGAGCATCTATATGTGTTTTTTCCGAAAGGATTGTTGGTTCATCATTACCAAGATGGTCATTTTTTTCTTTTTATATATATCTAAATATATGACCTTCCATTGAATAAATGTTTTTACTTTTTTATATTTTCATAACAAATTAAATGTTTATTAAACAATCCATATATATATATTTATTTTTTTATAATTATTTAATTACATCCATTGTATTGAAATTAATTCTTATCTTTTGTTATTATTAGTTTTGTCCTCACTATATGGAATTTTCTTTCCAAAATCATCTCATATATCCTCAAAACTAATTAATATACGTTATCTTATTAGTAGGAACACCAAACGACTTATATAACACATTATTTTTCATAACCTGTCAAGTGGCCTCATATAAGTGTTTTGTAACACCATTACTGAAAAAAATCTACATGCAATACAATAAAAATTCTAATGAGGAAAACCCATTATTTTTGTATGGTTATAGCCTTGAAGGGAAACCTATACCTTAATTATTTATATTATTCTAACCAATAAATATTTTTATTAACAAATATAAACTCTAGTGAATACAATTGGTCTTTAAATCCCCTTAGTGGTTTAAAATGATAGATTGCTTTTAACAGTGACAACAAATTTTTATATTCCCTCGAGAATCATTGAGTGGGAGAATGATATACAACCATACCCATAGTCTCAGATGATCTATATAATCACAACATCTATAAAAATTGTTATTTTTTAAAAATTTGAAAATTGATTTATAATCAAAACATAGTTCTCACTACATCCACAAAAATATCCTCCTTCCTCCAAAAAAATAATATTTGAATACTTGGAAATCCTCATGATAAATTCATGAGAATCATCCAATAAACTATATTTTCATCATAGATTATTTATGTAACCTTTAATCCCGATTTCTCAACAACTTAATAAACTCTTATGATATTCATAAATCCTTCCACTCCCCATTATCTAAAAGAAATGAAAATTTAAATAATAATAAAAAAAGTATAGTTAATCAATTAACACTATATTATTTAAAATTGAATTATGAATTATTAATAATTTTGATCATTATGGTTTGAATAATTTAATATTATTCTTCTAGTTAGTTTGACACCCATATGATTAATATACAACAGTACACATCAAAATCACATTTTTCCTTTATAATTCTTTGGAACATTTTGATTCAATATGAGTATCCCAGTTTTATTATGAGTTATTAATTATATATGTAACATCCCAAAATGATAAAGGGTTAAATGACTAAATGATATGACTCATGACAACAAGGTGCACCTTCCTTTTCGGGAGATTGTCTGATTAGAACTCCACAATTAAGCGTGCTTGTCCTCGAGTAGTGATCAGGATGGGTGAGATCTGGGGAAGTCTCACAGGGTGTGTGTGAGTGAGGAAAAAACACATTAGAAAGTACATGTGTTGGCCTATGGGGACTATCATTAGTCAAATGACACGTTCAGGCATGTGGGTGGACCCTGTGGTGGGTCCCATGTGTCTGCGGGGCAACTAGTGGAACATTGTGGGCATGACCCAACGACCATGTTAAGGCGGGGTGACTGTGCTGTCACCGGGACCCGGTTTTCACA
Source organism: Viscum album (assembly GCA_963277665.1). Classification (NCBI taxonomy): domain Eukaryota; kingdom Viridiplantae; phylum Streptophyta; class Magnoliopsida; order Santalales; family Viscaceae; genus Viscum; species Viscum album. The sequence continues at coordinate 1,838,479,210 of OY728132.1, read as the reverse complement.
TTTGGTATCAGAGCAAGAACCCACCATTAAGTGCACGGTGCACTGCCTGGGTTGAGATGTAGGGCCCACAACGAGGGAGTTCTGCTCTAAAGGGGGGGTGATTGTAACATCCCCAAATGATAAAGGGTTAAATGACTAAATGATATGACTCATGTCAACAAGGTTCACCTTCCATTTCGGGAGCCTGTCTGATTAGAACTCCACAGTTAAGCGTTCTTGGCCTGGAGTAGTGATCTGGATGGGTGACCTCCTAGGATGTCTCAAAGGGTGTGTGTGAGTGAGGGCAAAACACACTGTAAAGGACAGGTGTTGGCCTTTGGGGACTATCACTAGTCAGATGACCCGTTCAGGCACGTGGGTGGACCCTTGGGTGGGACCCACGTGTCTGTGGGGCAACTAGAGGTACCTGGGGGGCCAGGACCCGACGACCATGTTTTGTCCGGGTGTCTGCGCTATCACCGGGACCCGGTTGTCACAATATATTTATATTTGATATTTGGGGTGTAAAAAATATATGCACTACATATTAATTGCGGATAATATCCAAACAAATTACTCCATACACTTCATTGATATTTTTCATTAATTTTTATAAGACAATGTCTCCCTGTATCTCAAATGTATTTGTGTACCCAAAAATGGATATCTACAACAAATTTACTAGAGTTTCCTTCAAATTTTCTTCTATGATTCATTCCTTATAGCCAAAAAACAATTTTCACTACATCCAATATCATTTATTGTTTTATTATATTATTCTTAAAAAATATCCACTATAATTTGAAAATAATAACATTGTTGTTTTATATAAATTAATGAAGAATTTTAGTTCAATATTTTCTCTTATTAATAAAAAATTCAGAGTATCTAAACATTTATAGAACACTCTAGATTCTATCATAAACATTACAGAACACTATAAATCAATCCTATAATTATTAGCACATATCTCAATGGGGATTATCATATTAAAATCCTCTTAAAATCAATACCAACATGTAAAAAATTAATTTCCAAATGTAAATAATATTACATTTTGATATCAATATTTTCTATTTATTATTAATTAATCCTAGATTCGATATATATTTTCACTACGCATTTTTATAAATTGAAAAAATATATGATATTTCATTTATTATGAAAATTTCATTACATATCCGATTAATTTATATATTTTATCCTAAAGGATGATTTAAAAGTATTATCAATTAAAATTAATTTTTTATTAAATTGAAATTCATTTCCATCTCCAAGGAACATATCAAGAATCATTAAATAACAAATATTTTTGTTACAAGATTTAATACCACAAGCATTAATACATTTAGATTCATGATTTAGAATATAAATTCTAGGAAAATCATTTTATTTAGTGAGAACATAATAATAAATCCCATTATGGTTATCTACATACAACAACATGATTAACCTTTTAGAGTCTAACATATTTGAATAAATTTATATAGATCTCCATAGTGTCATGGATCCCCTTAAATCAGTTTTACAAATTTATTATTGGATCCCCTTCTATCAAGGGGTAGTATTGATCCCAATACATTGATTAATATTTGCGGATTTCTTATTCACTATAGTGGTGTGAGTCACATTATATCATGATCATTTAAGATGAAAAAAATATGGTTATTTTTAATATTTTTCTATATTCAAATGACGAGTCCTTTTGTGGAAATCAAATTCTATTTAATTAATACAAACACATTGAATTCCTTAAATGAAATTATTTATACCCTCTGAAACACTTCATGTATGTTCTTAATAACATTTTTATCATATTAATACTCATTTTATAGTTTTTTTATTATCTTCAATACACAATTAAATCCATTCCTTACATTATCCATCATATATTGTTTTTCAACACTTATTTTGATATCCTTAATTTTGGGTTACACTATAATGTTTTCTACAACACATTGAGTCTTAAAATCCTTTTATCTTTTAGAATTTATCTATATTAATGACTTCCCATAGTTTTTTCCACTTCAACTATCATTAAACTTTTTAAATACACTATTAAAAAGAATAATCATCCCAACATTATTTTAACATGTCTCTATATAAATAATAATGTTATAAAATAATTTGATGTATTGGGTTTTGAGTAAATGAATCAAATTCCCCCATTCCTAAATTTTTTTCAAATACATTCATCATTTGTTATGTTTAGTTTTTTTCTTCTCTACCAAAATTCTCCAAAAAATTGAAATTGAAAAATTTCCAAAAAAAATTTTACTATAAAAAACAATAGATCTACAAATACACAATGAAACATCATTATCTAGTTATTTATTTGTTTTAAAAAATAAAATATATTTTAAATTACATACTACCACACCATATAGATAATAATATTAAATTTGGAAATATTTTTTTCACCTGTTAGAAGGAAAACTACCAAGAAAAATATTTATATATCATTGTATCATAGAAACCTTATCTCACCATTCATCTTAAAATTTCATTCTCAGTGATCCAAAATTCATATTTCATAAATTTTGGACTTAATTATTTCATATAAATAACTATATGGTTCAACATAAAGGAGAAATAAATTGTAATTTTACCTATGCTAAAAATCTTCCATATAAATGTATCATTGTTTAAATTTTAATTCCAACTTATTTATGTGGTTCCAACTATTAATTTACAACCATATATATTTACACATATTATTTAAAATTAATTTTATCAACAAACATTGATAATTAAATATATAATAAAAAAATACCATGTCATTTTTTTGTTACTACCATTTTTTATAGCCACTCCACCTTGATAATATATATATAACATTGTAAAATTATTTTTGGAGACTGATTCACACCACTCATTTAAAGAAATAAATATGTTTGAAAATATCTATTCATTGATGGACCCTTTTTAATTGATACAACCCATACTTATTAATTAAATATGTTTTCTTATTGAAATAATGTTGTTTTGGTATTAATACCATTTTATGTATTAAGAAATAATAAATATATATGTTATTTTTTTATTCGAAGGAATTATTAATAAAATTCAATTATTATGTACTATGGGTTGTAGTCCAACATGTCTAACTATTACACCATAGAGCTAGATCCTCTCTATTTATATATCACATTGAAATATCCACCATTAAGCCTAACAAATTCAACCATTTAAATTCTTCATATATCATAAGAATTATTATTTTTGAATAAGGAATGATATTACTTTTTCCTTCCATACAACCACTTAATTTCAATGTTAACATAACCTTAGTGTTTCATTTATTGTATTCTTTTTTTATCTGGGAATTAATTTCTAATACAGCTCACATTATTTGAGAATTTTATTTTGAGATAAATTAAATTAATTAATAAGAACATTTTTAAATAAATTTTCACCTTTAATTTAAATTATCAAAAATGAAAATATTTATATTGTTGAAACATTACCGAAATTGATGTTTTTTTGGTAAATTGTGAAAAAATACCAATTTTATGTATATTATCGGTTTTATTATAGTGTAATGAAATTACAATAACATTAATGACTATGAACACCATTTTATATAATAAATATATATTTATGATGTAATATAATGAATATCAAAATACACTATTGAACATAGAAATAGATTTATCATATTTTTGAAATATACTTAATTTTTTTAACATAAGAACTATTTATTCTTCATTTTCAATCTATTATTCACATGGATACTATCAATAAATATTTATCCAAAAAAATTATATCTGATTTATTATACATAATCAAATAATTTCCATTTCAATCATCATTATAGTTTATTTTGGTAAAAAATGATCTTGATCATAAAACAACCTTTTTTATAAAAATGTTGTTCAATTTTTTAGTGAATATATATTATAATAAATTATAATCTATCCAATGTCATATAATATTTTATAAATTATTCCTTTTTTTTAATAATAAAATATATTTATAATTAATAATTTTAATTTTATTTATCTGATTAATTTCTTTAACCATGGTAAATATTAATCTATTCGGTAAGGGTACAATAAACATAGAGGGTGAAAAATAAATGTATAAAGAATCATGATAATGTTAAATAATAAATTAAATATATAGGTTTGGTTGCAATTCAACAATAATCATATAATCATTGAATCTATGCTAATTTGGATCCCCAAAAATATAGTAAGAGATATGTAATATAAAAACTTATATAGTGTTTACAAGTCCACAACAAACCTCTCTAATAAAGTTCACCAGATTATCTCTCTTATTCAATAAAAATGGGAAACATTTCTCAAACAATACATTTATAAATACCTCTTATTGATCCCTTCCATTTTCTCTGAGTCCCTGGTCTCTCCAAAATTACAATTTAATAAATCTTAAATTGAATCCAAATTGTGGAAACCAAATGATGATCTCTTTGTTTATTCAATATTTTTAAAATAATATTTCCTCTTGAACAACCTTCAAATATTAAATAAAAATATCAAAATAATTACACATCCAATATCGAACGTTTTAAGAAAAAATACTATGTTTTATAGTTCAAAGGATATGCAACATCGAACGTAAACAGACACAAAAATTTTCATGTTTAAATGACACTATTATAACCTAACTATTGGAATGTCATGAATAAAAACTATAAACTGAAGTATGAAAATATTGATTACAATTGATTATGTACTGACTCATTAAAATATATTTTAGGCATATTTATATAATCAATCTTTATTAATATGGTTTACCCATGTTTCTATAAAATAAACATGTCACCCTTATTAGATAATATTAATTAAATATGAATATATTATAATTTTTAAAAAATTTATTATATATTTTCTTGAACTGATATACAAAAAAAATCAATTAGTCAGATAAACAAATTATTTTTCTAAATATGATGTTTTTCCACCTTTTTATGGTGATCCCATTTTAAATTTAGTTTTTGACACTTTTATATGTTTTATTTTACAATATAAACTTCTTATTTATAATTACAACATCAAAATATACCTTTGATTAATTTTTGATTTTTTTCAAATAACTATCATATTTTTATGAATATTAAAATACACTAAATTATAATTGAAAACAACTTTTTTACATCTACATAATTTATATAGTTAAATAATAATAAATAATTGTTTTAATGTATAATGAGAATATATTTTTATCATTTATTATAATTATGTTCATTTTTATTAATTATAAATTCAATTCAAGTGTAAAAACATTTCATTCATTTGTACTTTTTTAAAACCATAATTTCTCATTTTGATAATGGCAATTATTTTTCAATTATTTTTTTCCAATTATTTGTTTTGATTTTGAAAAAATTTATTAAATATTTTGAATTATAAGGTCCATATTAGGTAAATAATTCCCTTTTTTCATTGGATATTATGAATAGTAACTTCAATTAAATTTTTTTATTTTTAAAGTGTAAATCATGTAAACATTGATAAAATATAATATTATAAAAATTTAAAAATTCATTCACACATGTCCAAATCCTATTGGATGACATTTTTCCAACAATATGAAACCTTGGGACTATTTTAAGAACCCATGGAACCAAAAGAGTGTGAAATTGAAATGTTATAATAATTAATTTAATGTAAAAAGAAATATAACATAAAGATATATCTTTTTAATAAAACAATTTTAATATTGGTTTATGTAAATTATATATCCAAATATAGAAACTCATTATAAGGATAAAAGTATTTCCTATATAATGGTACATTACTTGTAATTTTTAGAAATTAATTATGTAAATTTATTTATAAAATAATGGTGATGCAGTTACTACACAATTAATTAATGATTCGAACAAATGTTATCAAAAATATATAATAAATGCAATTATTTCATTTTTATATCATACACATATTTTATGTATGCTATGAAATATTATCATTGATTTAATTCTTTTGGTTCTATGGAATCATGTATCTAGGACTTTTATAAAAATTAATTACTTAATAGTGTCAATATTGACATAAATGAGCTTTTAAAACATATTATATTTTATAAAAAAATTTAATAGAAATGAAAAACATAGATTCAGGAAAATGACATAGATATGTATATAAATAATATCAATCATCCAATTGTGGTTATCTTGGAATTTCATGGATTTCATGTTAATAATATGGTGTAAGCATTCAAGAAGACAAGGAAAGAGTTAATTTATTTAATTAAATTCTAAATCCAAAAGATACAATTAATTTATTATCATAAAATGTTCTTAAATCTATTGGATTAGATGATTATGATGCATCCAAATATATTCCTATAAATATATCACATTGAATCAATTGTAATTCTAAAATCAATAAATAATAAAATAATACATGAAGACTTTAGTAATGTGCCCCTCCTCCATCTTATAAAAGAACACCAATTCTAACCACATAATTATAAAACCAAAGACACATTAATAATCTATAATATAATAAAATATTCCCTTAATATACCTTGATTAAACTTTGAATCCTTACCTTGGGAAAAAGTCAATTAAAAAATATATTTGGCTCAAACCAAAAGTAGTTACCAGATTTAAGAGTAACATCTCTTCTCAAAATTCATTCCTTTATTTTCCTTATGCAACCCCTATCCTATTTTATTTCCATTATATTATAAAAATACCAATATCCTAAATATAATATGATTTTTATGCTAATTTGTTAACATAATCATACACATACCTCTATCTAAAGGATATAGAACATACAGTTTCTATGTACAACAAACTACTACCTCAAGAAAACATGATTGCTCATTTTTCTCTTAAAACCATTCAGGGTGTCCATTATGATGAAACTATATTAAAATGTATCTCTATTGTTATGCAAATAATTAACTAAAACATCATTTTATATTTTTAAATGATTTATTACATTAAAAATACTATTTCATGTCCATGTTTTCTATTTGGGTTTTAGGAATTTATTTATATAGCTAGGAAGGTTTAAAATTAATTAATTTAAAAGTTTCAATGTGATATATTAAATTTTGATTCAAAACTCTCTTTATTAAATTTGTTTAATTTATTTAGAATTCAGTTGAATATTTATTTATCTTAAAATGTTATAGTGTGGCTGTAGTGTGGAAATATTATTTTCTATTTATGTTTTTTATGTTTTATGGTTATTTATTATTACATTGAAATTTGATGGATTGTTACATGAAAAACAAAGATGAGTGGTTATGTGATAAACAAAATTACATGTTATTTTTTGAAAAACCAAGTATAGGTGGTTACATTATATCCTTTATTACATTGGGAAACTAATTCGTCCATATGGTTGTTCTATTTATGAATGTGATACGTGCGGATGTTGACTATATGGTTATTTCATTTACGTATGATTATATACCAGGATATCATTATATGTAATATGTAATTTCTATGGTATTTTTTGTAATATTTTGTTTGTAAAAGGATATTCAATGAATCTATATTTACTAAAAAGTATTTAATTCCTTTTAGTGGTAAAAATTAATACATTATAATAATGTATTCATGGTATTCATTATTCCCAAGAGTAACAGGTTTCCTTCTTTTTTGTATCCCTTAATCATATTTTTAAGCTCATGCCATGTTACGATATTTTGTTCATAGAACGTAAATAAGAATATAGCCATTGATGGGGTCAAGGAAAAGTTATATTGTTAAAACATGAAATGAGACAATTTTTCTTTCAAAATTAATTTTTTTATAAAAAATAATTTCTGAGAAAAAATGTTTACTAGTAATAATTATGTTTGATTGTTTGTGTTATGACTGAATTATCTAAATCTATACACCATAAAAGATTATTCATGTGATTCAATTTCAAATTATTTAATTATCTCAAGATTAAGTAATATTTATGGATGACTCCTTATTGTTTGTATCAGAATAATTGTTTATCAAACTTTAGGGATTATGATTTTTCAATAAATACATAGTTAGTCTCAATATCTATTTTTTCTATTAAATCCATGTTTTATAACATTTTTTATCTATGAATGTCATTTACAATTGTATAGATGAGTATTCTAGAAAAAATTATAATATCTTCCTAATGACTTGCTTGCGATAATTATTACAATGTCGTGTTTGGATGATTACGAAACTTTTTATTTCACACAACTCACTTGAAAGATATTTTTTGAGATATAAAAGGCCTCCACCATAACTATATACCATCATGGATCATAGGTCTTATTTAATCAAATAATTTTTTCTCTATATTCTCAAATTTTTATGAATTGTAAATATAATCAGGGTATTTTAAAATATTTAACCTTATCACAATATTTTGAGGCATATTAAGATTTTAAAAAAAGTGATGAAGAAGGAGAAATTTGTGAAACCTATTAATATATGCTTTTAAAATATATTCATTACACACAAACTAATGTTATTTTAATAGAACCATTGATTTAATATTCCAAAAAAACTTCGTATGACTATTATATAAAAAATTTTACTTATTAGATGTTTTAAAATTGTATGTAAAACAAGATTACTATCTAAAACTATTTTTATATGAACACCCATATGACCCATGTTGTATATGTTATATTTGTATAATGTATCAAAAATATACTAATAAATATATATATCATTTATTTAATCCATTGAATTTATATCTATGTAAATAAGATGATGATGAAATAAGTTGGACATAATGATCATGGTATGGCGTTATTTCTATTGAGAAGAATTTTATTTTTTCTAATGGAGGTGAAAAAAATCCAACATATATATGACATTATGAATTAATATGTTAAGGTTATTATGTGTTCATAAGAAAATTAATGGTAAAATAAAATAATTTATGTAAAAACATGTTAGGATTATTAGTGAGTTCTATATAATGGGACAACCGTCAAGAGGGTGAAAACCCATCGCAACTGACAAGGCCATTTGAATCGAACCCAAATTGATGTGTGATAAGGGTGCATTGACTATAAGTGCCCTTCAAGAATTCTATAATTAGTATGTCATATTCTTTTATGTTAATTGAGTTTATGTTTTAAAAGAAGTTTATTTTTGGAACTTCTGTTTAATCATATGGATATCCTTATTATAGGAAAATGATTTAGTGATTAAGTGATTATGGTTAATTTTGAGGATGTTCTATATGTTGGGATCAATATATGCCTAAGGAAAATAAAATTCTATGGGATTACATTGGATTTCTAATAGTTGTATTTTATTTTGGAAAACGTTTTGTTTCTATTGTGAACATATGGGGATTTAGGTAATTTATATAAAATATTATCCTATAACGAAAAATTTGTGACTGGTTTAATTAATTTTATGAATGTGAAATTAATATTAGAGAGTGTTATTTGGAGATAAATTTTATGATTTATCGAGGAAGACTATGTGATCAAATCCTTATGAATTATTTTATTTATTCATAGATTGGATTATTTTTAATAATTTTAAGGGAAATTGTTTTTGAATGGTATTTGATAAACATTAGGTATTGTTTGTTGAATTTTAGAGATTAAGAGTATTATAAATTTGATTAACCGTTTATTTTTTGGGAGGATTGTCTACTCTAGTACTAACCTTTTTGGTTTTGGTTATTGTCTAAATGCATCGAAAATACATTGAATTTTTTTTGAATTATGTGATTCTCAATACGTCGATTCAAGTTCTTCATGAATGGCCATGTTATATTAAATACTCTACTATTTTGGGAAAATATGTGTTTTTAGTGGAATTTGATAAATGAAAAAAACTCTACATGTCATGTTAGTATATTTATTAATGTTCTTATTCTATGTATTAAAATAATTCCCCAATATCATTAAAATGAACATAAACCCAAATGTTTTCTATTTACTTTTCATACTGTGAAATCAAATACCATTAAACCCATCACAAAATTATAGTTACAGGATTGTTATAATTCTTCTAATCTTGTTTCAATCACTCTCCCTTATAAAATGATAGTTTTTTAATTCTATATCTATGATTTCATACATGGAACCCTAGTATATGTTATCTCAGGTAAACATTGTACTTCACATTATTTATTTTTAAGTGGATGTTTTATTAACCATTATTCCTATGTGGGTTTTTAATAAGGGCATTTTGAAAATTCATAACCTAGTTACTGGCCACAAATTCATATTGTGAGGAAACAATTTATTATTGGGGGAGGATGTAACATCCTGAGTTTTATGAAAGAAAAATAATGTTTAATAATATACATGATACACTACATCGAGCATAAATGAGAAACTAAATATTATTATTTAAATGTTACTATTATAACCTAGTCCTTTGAATGTTAGTACTAATTAGTACAAACATAAAAATTAATATATGGTTTACACATATTTATATAATGACTCTTTAAAATACAGAATACACAGGTTTATATACGAACTCTTTATTAAAGTGGGTTACAAATGTTTTTTATAAAATAATAATATCACACTTTTATGGTTACTTTATGGAAAAATTAATCCTAAATAATGTTTAAGACGCAACTTATATATTTTTTAGACATGATATATGGAAAAATTCCGTTTTTCCAATAAAAAAATTATTTTTCTCCAAATACAGTTTCACAGCGTTTTGATGGACATATGATTTTAAATTTATATTTTTAAACTATTGTATGTTATATTTGAAAAAATTAACTTCTTATTTATAAAAAACACATCAAAATTTACTTTGGATAAATTTTTTATAACATTCTGATAACAATCATGTTTTGATGAATATTAAAAATACACAATATTTTAATTGAAAACAAATTTGTTAGAAAAGTTAAATTGTATGGTTATGCCATTTAATTTAATGGTTATAATATATAAATATAATTTTTTAGTAATTTATTATCATTTAGTTCATTGGTATTAATTCTATATTGAATTTAGATGTTACAACATTTCAATCTTTTGCAATGTAATAACATTAAAAAACTCAATTTCTCAAAAAAAATAATGGGAATTCATTTTAAATTAATTTTTTCCAATTAGGTGTTTATAATTTGTAATAATTGATTCCATATATAAAATAATATTTTCCAAATTAAGTAAATAGTTCCCTTTTATTTTCGCACATTATAAATAGTAACTTTAGTAAATATTTTTGTGGGTAAAGTGTAAATCAGATAACAAGTGTAAAACATAATATTATATTAATATAAAACTAGCATAACATGTGTCATAATCCAATTGGATGGAATTTTTCCGACAATGGTAATCCTTGGGACGATTATAGGTCTACAAGGTGGAACTTTGGTGTAAAAATTTCATGATATAATAATTATTTTAATGTAAAGGTAAATATCACATCAACATGTATCTTTTTAATAAAAAAGTTAAATATAGGGATATATAAATGATATATTAGACTATAAATCATCATTATAAATATAAAAATATTTCATACAATATGGTTATTTATTTTTAATTATTAGAATTTAAATAAATATATTTATTTATGACACAATGATGATACATGGATTTCTTTATTAATTAAAGATTAAAATAAATGACAGTATAAATATTAAAATAATTGTAATTTTAAAATTTATATTAATTATAAGAATTTATCAACATCTATAACATATAAGAATTATGTTAAATATTTTTGTTGGAATTAATGAAGTTGTTATGCATTTATCAAAAATCAATTCCAAAATAGTGTCAATGTAGACATACATGTTTTTTAAAGAAAATATTAATTTATTAAATGATATTATCGTAATAAAAATCATATAACTAGCGAAGTAATTTATATAATTCTCTAAATTTTATTAACTATACACTAGATGTAATATTGTCATTTTTTTTGTTACCATATTTACCTATAGTCTAAACAAACAAGATTTCATGGAAAGAGTTGATTAATTTAATGAAGGGTTATCGACAATAGATAAGGATAATGGTGTGACCTAAACATGTCTAAAACACATTGGGTTAGAGTATTTTGATCAATCATCAGATAATATTATAAATATATCACTGTTTATCCATTATAATCCAAAATAAATTTATAATATAAAAAATACTTCAAGACATTTGGAAAGATCCCCTCCTCCGTCTAATAAAAGGCCACCACATATACACACTTCCTAGCAACTCTCAAGACACTTTCCTTGTCTACACACTACTCAAAAAAGATCCCTACATCCCTCCAGCCCAATTAGAATCCTTTCCATTAGTATAAGGAAATTCCAAAAATCCATTTGGATCATATAAAAAAGAGTTAATGGATTAAGATGTAATGTCACCTGTCAAGATCATTTCTTTTATTTTACTTCACCAACCCCCTAACATATTTTATTTTAATTATATTATAATAAAAACATTATCCTAAAAATACAATGATTTTTTAATGAAAATGGTTATTTCTAAACATTCTAACACCTTAATCTAAGGGATATAGGACAAATGAATTCAATGTACATCGAACTATTGCCTCATGAAATAATTAATATTCCATATTCACCAACCACTTCTCAAGGAGCCCATTATGATGGAACTCTATTTATATATGACATAAATAATATTTATATTGTCTCTATTATTCTGTAATCTATATTTACAACATACATTTATATAATCAATTATATGTAAATATGATAATTTCATTCATTGAAGTGTAGTCCACTTCCCCCCTCAATGTAAAATGTATAATGCATGCCATACATGGAACGTATAAGGGATGGATTAAATTAATTTACAAAACATTTATAAAATGTATATTATATGATTATTATAAAATACAAATTTATCATTTAGTTTTCATTTATTTAATATGACATATAAATGAATGTAGCGTTCATGTGTACGTGTGTCCTACCATCTCCATGAACGGTAAATTTAATTTCTTTTTGTGAAAAAGTTATGGAATATTATAAATATATATATGATATTTCAATGTCATTTAAATCATTAATATTTTCTGGAGAAAATGGACTTACGGAGACATGGAAAGTTTACATCAAAATGTGTTCATTTCTAACTAACGTACTAATAATCCATAAAATGACTAATATGAACATAAATAAAGAATTGATAGTTATGACATGGTAATAATTGATATACAAGAAATAATAGACATGAAAAAATTTCTAAAAAAAATTATAAATTTACATAATAATATTATTTATGAATAATAAGTAACACACATAACTATTTATGCTAAAGGCAATGGTTTTCATCTCAAAATCTGTTAATTTGAGGCATATCATGTTAACATGAACATTTAATATCCTATAAGGTATATACAAAACCCCTATTAATATTTATATCATGAATTTGTATATTCTACTGATAAATAATGTTCTATTTACATTTATTCCTTAATTACTTGCATTTGAGTGTTTCTTTAGTGGTAAGAAACTATTTAACAAATACATTATTTTAAATGGTTTAAAGATTTATTAATTTAAAACCTTATATTTAAGATTCATGTTTTATAAAGAGTTTTTTAAATTTTTCTTAATTAAAATGAATTTATTATAATGATAATTTATTTCAATAGTTTCAATTTGGTATGTGAAAAATTTATTCAGAAGTCCCCTTGTAAAATATATTTAATGGTTTTGGAAATGAGTTAAATATTTATATATCATAAAATTATCTCTTGTGCTTGAAGTGTGGAAATGTTATTTTTTTATTTATGATTGTTTTATGTGTTATTATTAATATATGGTATGTGGACATTTTTTTCGGTGGTTGCATGATAAACCAAGATGGCTACCAATGTGCTAAATCAAAAGATGTGTGGATTCGTGATAAACTATGAAAGGGTGGTTATATTATAACCTCTAATGCATTGGGTATGTATTTTGGACACATGGTTATTCCATTCGTAATAGTGATATTTTTGGATGTCAGTCGTATGGTTATTCCATTTAAATATTATTATTTACAATGATACCATTGTTTTTTTGTATGTTCTTTGTATGAGTATTATGGTAATCTTTTGGGTACAAAAGGGAATGAAATGATAATATATTTAGTTAAGATTATTTACTAAATTTTAAAGGTAAAAAATAATAATTAATGACAAATTATTCATGCTTTTCATGATTTTCACGAATAACAGTTTTCCTTCTTGGTGTGTACCTTACAGAGGTTTTTATTCCCCTAAAAAGTTTGAAAATATATTTCATGGGACATAAAAAAGAATAAAGTCAAGGATGGTATCAAGTAAAAGTTATATAGCTAAAATATAAAATTATAAAATGTTCCTTTCTAATGGATTTTTTATCTGAAATTAGATTGTGAGTCGAAGTTTCTACTTGTAATATTTATGTTGTTATAAATGAGCTATCAAAGAATTATATGAAGCTCTAAACATGAAAATATCCTCAATAAAAATAAATGTCAAATTATTGACATATCTCAATATTATGTCATATTTATGGATGGGTCCATATAACATGTATTTATTCAACATGCTGAGATATTTTTATGATAATAGTGTATCCAAAATATATCTACTCATTAGTTCAAAAATGGATTAGATATCCTTAGGGGGGTTAAATTACAGTAACGTTACATTTCTCAATTTTCCTGATCTAGTGTGTAATGAAATCATAATTACAAGTGTCACATTGATTTAATATTGTTGACCTTTTGATCTGATGAATATTTTTGTGGGTATCAAATGAAAAAAATATTATTTGTTCTTATCACCCTTTTCTATATTGTTTTATGAAGAATAAATGTGTGCATATAGACATGAGTATATTTAAAAGGTTCATGACTATAGTGTTTTCCAGTGATCATGAGATGAATGATGTGTTGATACAATAAATAACTACCTTTTAAATACATTGTAATTTCTTAGAGCACTCTTTCTTAAGATCAGTAAATATATTTTTTGGGTTAGTTCACTAATAAACCTAGTTCAAATCCTTTATAGAAAACCATTTTACATCACAACACCATTTTGAAAACAATGTTTCATTAATGGAAAAGATCTATATAATATTTTTATTTCATTTTCACCATGTATTTAATGATTTATTCTGTTTATTTATACCTTTTTATTCAAAAGGATTATATTAAATTATCATTGATCATCACATTATTTCACTAAATATTCTTCTACATAATTGTGATCACAAAGATAAAATAAAACTAAAACTATTTATAATGTTTTTATAACTCTACTCCCTTTATAAAAGTACAATGGAATGTCATTAGTTTTATTGATGAAATAATACATATCTTTTACTACATATACATGATAATTAAATTAAAAAAAATACATGGTTGAACCCCATATTTCCTCTAAGAGTTGATATATCATTGTATGATTTTCATTATCAATATTTATGTATTTTAAATTTTGAATATTATTTTTATCTTATGATGGTACATTATGGTCTTTTTATCATTCCAAATCAACTATGACATGTATATTCAAATTAATGGGTTTTAATTAATACAGAATTCCACATGTGTCACAGGTTGTATATTATATTCAGTAGGATATATAAAATATTATGAGAAAAATGTTGAAAAACCCCCCAGTTCAAATGAACCATAATATCCTTGATCCCTACATAATTACGACGAACTTTACTTTAAATAATTTTATTAGAGTGATTCATGTTCAGATTCATGACCCAATTATTACATTATCAAATACATTACGTGTAATCATTAAATCATCATAATTATTAGTGGACCATATCTTTAAAATATATCATCATGTTTATTAAATTTTCTAGATGTATTAAATCACATACTAACCACCCCTCTAGTCACATTTTGATACTACAGCATAACAAAAACATCAATAGTATTACAAACATCATTTAAAGAAATTAAACCATGTATATATATATATATCAGAAAAATTAAATTTTACTAAAAATGGACTAATAAAGTATAATTTTCACATTATTTTGTGTTATTGGTACTAGCTCCACAATAAATGATTCATATTTATAGATCCATGTGTCTTGAAAAAAACCTTAAAATATAGATTCCATAATAATATGGAGTGGGATATAATTCTAGTCACAATTCATTTCATTATAGTTAAATATGTTCTTACATGAAATATAAATCACAATTATTATAAAAAAATATTTTTAATCAATTTTCATTGTCACAATGATATATCTAACTATAGGATTACATATCCTGAAATTTTTTAACTGTTATAAATCTAAACACTCCATGAAGAAACCATAAAATATTTCATGGTAATCTCATTCTCCAAACAATTTTGTTGAGGTGATCCTTACTATGATATTAAGAACGAGAATAAACCCTCATGAGAGGGGTTGATGAAATTCCAAAACCCAGATCCAACTGTGGAGTGAGAGGAATCAGATGACACTTGTTATATGAATATGTTTTAAGTTGGGTGAAAAATTATCATTTTCTAGAGTAACACTATTGTTGGATAAATACCAATTGAACATGTATATTCATGATTTTCATACGTATCATATCATACTGACACATTTCTTCTCCATTGAATCTCAAAAAATTTATCCATAGTAGATTAACTAGAACCAATTTTTCCCTCATCTTCGTTAATGAATAAATGTTCCATCCAATAATATCTCTTCATAATATGTATATTATCTTTTATTATAAAAAATATAGAAATTTAACAACATATAACATTTCAATCGTTTTTTACTTCATTTACTTTAATAGATTTATTATGAGTAACTAGATCTTAGGGCTTGAAACATCATTTACAAGGGTTATTTCACAATCTCAAAAACATTGAACATATTTTTTATCCTAAACTCCATTTTAAAATATAATAATTTTCTATATAATACATTAGAGTGGAGTGTCACCATAGATAATCATTATCCTTACATGCATCATAACATTTGAAATAGTTTTTCATATGAACGAGTTAAATGAAAACGAAACATCTACCATTAGAATCATATCTCATATGGTCTTTACATGATTGCTCTATTGGATATAGATTTTTTCTCCTACTATCATTGGGAATGTTTTGTTGAAAATATCTACTCCTGATGTGCCAAATAAATAATCTTTATAATAACTTTGGGCCACATTATATTCTTGATTAAGTCATCCAAATTTTCCATGGAACTAGTATTTTATCTATATTCCAATAATGAATCTATTTATTATACCATTAATGGTTCGTTTTCATTTCATTTAATTTTTTTATAAAAACATTTATTTATAATATATTCTATAATTTCTTATTGAAATTGACAATCACAACTATTAGACATGAAGAATAACCCATTATTATATGTCTTCTTTCATAGAATTTATTTTTCATTGTATTGATGAATCTCAAATACCCATTTTGAGAGAAAATTATATATTTTATTTCTTATAACATTTAATTAATAAAATTAATATGCCCACTCATTTTAAAATTCATTTTAGAAAAAGAATCTTCATGGTTCACCTTCTCATATAATAGACTTTTCTTATCCTCCACCACTTTTAATATGTCTGTAGTGGGATAATGATTCATATATTTAATATTTATGCCCAATTTTGAGATCAAAATCATTGTATTGAAGTTATATTTTAGTAAATATACATATATGTATATCCCCATTACGTCATTATATTTAGCATTATACATTTATATTATGTTGGTGGAATACTATAAAAACATATTGATTATATATTTTAATTTATACACCTCAATTGGAACCACTTAAATCTAGATTTATATTTATTTATTATCATTCTTCATCATTATATTCTCCCTATGTATATTATAATCCAATTACACTAATAATTAAAAAAACATGCACACTTGAACTCCTAAGAAAGTATACATTAATATAATTTATAACACAAATTTCCATATAATCCTCTTAAATAATACATAATGCATCATTTTATTGATATAATGGATTCAAAATATTATTCTTACAAACTAATATTTCCCGTACTATAGAAATTATTTAAATAAATATCAATCGATCCAAAAATAGCTCCTAAAAACTGATTCCACATGAATTGTTATACTTATTTGATATTTAACAATTTTACTAGTAGAACCACATTTTTATGGAAAAATAATAATTAAACATTACTAATTAGATAAAAAATGCTAGAGAAAACAAATATACTAAAATAATCATTCCACCTGATATCAAATTTAAAAAAAATTGGGATTAAGAGATAGTGATGGGGGTGGATAATGATATGGATACATTTCGTTATTTATCATACCCTAGTGGATCATTAAATCTAAATTTTAAGGTTCTACATATTCATTTTTGGAAACACGGATTTAATTACCCTATACATTATCATCCCTTGAAAAAATATATTAGATATTTTATACTCCCTTTTGTCAAACATTATTAAAATGAATATAATAATTCAATGGGAAAACATAATTTAATGCAGTTCACTGCTTTTTTTAGTCCTGGATATTGTGAATGATGATTTTTTTAATTTAAAACACACACAAATCATATGTCTTTGTGTTTGTAAAGGTCTCTCAAACTTGTGATTAGTTCCAATAAATTGTTTTTCATTGTTTTAATGCCACACAAGGATGACATCCATCATGACATATATCCAACTCTCACTATATAAAATGGAAAATAGTGTGGGATTATATACTATGATAGATATCATTATATTGTCATATATTCTCTGTGAATATAGGGATATGTTTTTTAATGTTCTTTTTGTCATTCAAAAGGCTTCTATAAAAATTACATTGAGCATCACATACCCTCCATGAAGTAGCATATAATGTTATTATCATTGTGATATTTTATTACAATATTCCTAGTCATCGTCATTTTAATAATATTTTAGAAATCCAATTTCAATCTAGAATGACAATATAACGTCTTCACATTTCCAGATTCAACAACACCTCCCATTCACTAATAAAATATGCACATTATATCACGAATCATTGTACGAATGAAAAAACCTTTTCATTTGAATTTATATATCTCAAATAAACTACTGCCCTCTATAATTATTTATCTCCATATATAGGTATTTTAAAATGAGTGGAGTCCCTCTATTATATAATACTTATTTTTGTTCATCATATATTTTTAAATCAATTATTTATTGTAATTTCTAAGATAATAATATTTGATAAATCAAATTTTATTAATGCATATCATGATGAATATTATCATATGTGGAGGATTTAGATTACCATTAAAAATTCCCTTAATAAATACTTCGCTTAATGAAAAAAAATATTGATGATCTGAATTAAAAACTAAATAATTTAAAAAACCATGAGATTGATGGTATTCTTCATGTTGAGATTTAGGAAAAAATAAATCCATGAAATACATGTTTATTTACATCCATTAAATATTTACTAATATTTTTGGACCCTATATTAAATATATTTCAACTTGATTAAATGATTTTATTATAGTTTTAGAACCCTTGCATAATACTATTTCTAATACCCATGATGGACGTGCCACATCCAATACCTGCACCAGGTAGTCAAATATTTTTAAGGCAAATATTTTGAATTATTATTTACATAATACATAAAATATTACATAATTTATCATTACAATATATAACCATAAAATAAATTTTTTGCATTGGAATTATTTCCATGGTGCACGCTCTAGTGAAAAATGATTTTTTCAGGTTCAAAACAATTATTGTATGTATATAGTATGACTATATTCCATGATGTTGAAATTATTTAACAAAATATCAATATTTCCAAAAACTATTCCAAAATAGTTATTTCTGCATATATTTTACTTCTTTTTTCAGGTTCACCAATATTACTGGGAGATCCAGAAGTATTCGAAAACTATGTATTATACTTAAATAATCATATAAACAATGTTAGAGAAAACAAATCAAATAAAATAAAAATTCTCATTGATATCAATTGTTAATAAAAATGGTTTGAGATACAATTATGGGGGTAATAATTATGTAGACACATTTCCTTATTATCCATTCCCCCATGGATTTTTTAATCTTAATTGTAATAATATCTAAAAAATTAATTTTATGATAAACTGAATTTTTTACCTTTAAAATGATCATACCTTGGAATAATTTATTAGATATTTTATATTCATTTTTTAAACTCTCTTCAAATGATTTAGGAGTTCAAATAAATCACATATTCTAATTTAGTTCACTGATGTTGTTCAGTATAAGGGTATTGTGATTGATGATTTTTTTAAAAAATAGAAACACTAAAATATCACTTTTTTTTGGACGGGTCATTCCAAACATGTGAATAGTTACCATTAATTTTTTTCCATTGGTTCACTTGCACCAAAATGAACACTTCCATTCTATCATCTATCTAACTTTCATATCATCAAATGGAAAACAATGTTGGATACCATACCAATACCTCATCTAATTAATTAGTAAAAAATATATCTCTTCCAATAAATAATACATGTAATGATGTAATAGTTGAAATTATTATCACAATAATTTTAAGTTTCAATTCATTTTTTAGAGTGCATTTTATAAATATGTATTTCATGTCCCAAAATACTATTAAACATTTACATCCTTATGGATGTGATCTATTGTATCTTATAGATGTTTAGAATGATAACAGATTACTCCATGTTGCAAGAGATGGAGTGTAACAGTTTAAATTTTTGATTTTTTTTATAAAATATTTGGAATAGATTTAGTAAAATAATAATTAGAGAATAAAAAAATATGATAACCACTACAGATAAGTCAATGTAAAGGATATGTACATAATTTTTTAAGAAATATAATGTTTAATTTACTAGAAATTATATCTTTATATAGATACTATTATGTGGATGTGGATTTCTCACAAACATTCCTAGTTCTAATAAAAATGAACAAGGTTTGTTGACTATCTTAAAGATCTTTACTCATTACACACTGTTTGGGGATATGACTGTACACCCAAATATATCCTCATGTGGGAATTGATTTTGTGGGTTCAAATTATATTTATAAATTTTATTTACACATTAAAAAAATTCTTGTATTTGACGATATTTCCAGTGGTAATACACTTATGATTACAAGAATAGATATGAAATATTATATTTTTTATGAAACTCTATTTAGATTTATACACTATTAATTTAAATTCATAATTTTTTTATTCCATATAATATATAACATTTTTAATAAATTACATAATGAGTAAGTAATATAAACATTAAAAATATGTATACCATTTTGTAATAATTTCCCTCATGGGAATGGAATTGGACCTACATGATGAGAATAAAAAATTATAACTATATTATGGATGTTGACTCAAGTCATGAACAATAATCAGTCACATTTAGAGAAACTTGATTGTCAATAATTTCTGGGAAAATGATTGACCAATTCACGAGACACTAACATACATCATTCAATCAGAATACTAATTCATGATTTCCATAGTAATCGATCAATTCCATAGTCACCAAATATATTAAGTTTGGATGTGATGGAATACAGAATGATATTATTATTTTTTTAAATTATGGGAGAATATAATCCATGGTTTTCATTTACTAGAACACCAAAAAGTCAAAAGAAATAGATAATATATAATAGATGTCTTTCATAGAGATATACATAAAAAAATATATTATTAATTAGAAATTATCTAATATATAGAATAAAATACATAATATAGGGATACATTAATGTGAAAATATTAATGAATTTGAATCACATAAAAAAGTTAGCATCACACGCTACAAATTTTGTATTTAATCTAAGAAGTAATATTGATCAAATATTTTATGGGAAAAACCTATCTAATAAACATATTTTTTAACTCATTAATTATATAAATATTTATATATAATGTTATAGTATCAATTTACATCAATATATACAATTACGTTTCTATGTGATATTATATCTTTGGAAAATAATAAGATAATTTATCAGTTTAGAATTATATAAAGATATATGGGAAAATGGATGAATGTTTTGGAGGAATTTGAAACATTAAATGATTTTTGAAAGTAACATTGTTCAACATGATTTATAGGGATTGTAGTATTAATCTAATTTTTAAAAAATTAACATTAGAATCCCAATTGAAATGTTTTGAGTGAATCTATTATTTTCCAATTCATAAACAATATAGAGATGAGGCACCATTTAATTGATGTACAAATGTTTTTAGAGAATTATTCATAAAAACCTAAATGTGGTAGAAGAAAATATTATTCATTAACTATATATAAGGATGTGATTCCTAAATATGTTCTGTCATATATTTGTATCAAATCCAAAAAAAATTCTACATCTGGTTTGGGTTTTAGATTTTCAGAACCATTTATATCTTGATTGTATTCTATGATATTTAAATTTTTTATTATATTATTTTGAAGTTAGTTATCAATCATGATTCAGGTTTGAAATCATATTTCAAAACGTATATGTTAGTTTCTTCAATATAAATAAATATTTACAAATTTATTTCAATAAATAATTATTGTAGTTCTGTTGAATCGGATATACTCTTTAGAATGGATTGATTTTATAAATATTGTGAAAATGATAATTTCTATGAGATGAAAATAATGATTGATAAAGAAGATATAGAATCTGATATCTTCATAAAAACTATGTCAGTATCTAGGTTATGTATATATGTACAACTAGATTTTCACATTAACAAAATTAGTATTGATAAAGATCATATAAAATATTTGAATGGGAATAGTATACAAAAAATTAACAACATACATACTATATAATATTACAGTAATGTGTTTATGAAAGAACTCCCTAGACACCCACTTGATCATGATATTTTTTCAATTAATATCATTCATGATGAAAAATCAGCAGAAATGAATCCATAAAATATGAACACGGATAAATTAATAGAATATAATAAAAAATATTTTAGGTGGGTTATAAAAGATTTATATTCTCTTTGGTATCACTATGGGGTCCCATTATCTTTAAAAAAAAGAACTATTGGATTATGAGGTTATGCATCAACAAGTAAGAATGTAAATATTATTTCATTATGTAAATATTTTCATTTTCCCAAATTAATTGGAAAAAATGATGTATAAAAATATTTTCAATGATATATTTTTATCAGGGTATCATTAAATATCTATAAATAAAGATTATATTGTAACAAAATCATATCATATAAGGTATGTACATTTTTAATTTACAAAAATATTATTTTGAGTTACTAATTATCAATATATTTTTATGGTTTTAAGGAATAGAGTATTAATAAATTATCATGATAATTTAAATTTTTTATATATTGATGTTATATTGTTATACTCTAAAATATACAGTGAGCATAAGACTAATTTAATAACACTAATTATAAACTACGTGAATGGTATATTTTTTTAACATAGAAAATATGAAATTTACCAAGAGGAATTTTATTTTATAGGATATGTTATATCTATGGATTTAATATAAGTTACTTCATCGACAAAAAAGGATGTGATGGAATGACCAAAACAAATTAATATAATTGTGGTAATTAGTTTCCCGTGATTATTATGTTCATATATATTATTTTTTAAAAATATTCTTCAACTAACTAACCCAACAAAACACGTTTACACTTAATATGATTATATCTATATGATCTATATAATATTAATTTTTGTTAAATACTTTCATTGTTTATTTTTTGATAACACTGATATTTATTTTTACATTGATAAAGGAATGATTTAGAATATATAGTTATACACCAATGGAATGACATGGATGTGATGTTATATTGAATAATATATTTTTTACATATATATCAGTAAATATAATGAAAAAGTGATTAAAAATATTGAAAAAACGAGGTTGATTTGGTAGATATAATCATTCAGTTAAAGATATGGAGGAATTTACTCAAATCTAAAGATATCCAATATTTACGATTCACAAAAGGATTGAAATGAATCTACTCATATAATCAGTTCATGATCATGAAAAGGCGATAGTAAGAACTAGTCAAGGACTATATAAGATCAATAAAATAACACAATGTGAAGGAAATTCATGACTACCAGATATTCATAATGAAGGATATTGTATTTGATGGCATATATGACCTGAAATAGAACGTGTATAAAAAAATAGAAAAACCAGAAACATTATGAGATATTTATATTTATATAAATTCCATCATAAAAGTATAATAAAATAAATTTCATAATTATAATATCATAAAATATGAACAAAACAAATTTTATATTTATTTACCAAGAACATCAATTCTATCTAGAGTTACATGAATCAATGACTTACATTGAGTATTGGGTTGAATGTATGACTATGTTTTACTAAAAACTATTAATATTATTATATTAAAAAATGTATGTCCTATAAATTAAATAAATAAATTTGAATAGGATTAAAAATATTGTGAAATTATATGGTTCTAAAAAATATAAAATTAATTAATTTAACATAAATTCTTTAGAAATTAAAACAAAAACAAATTGAATGAAATGGAAATAATTTTATAAAAATAATTTTTTATACACAGAAATGAATTTTGTATGATTAAATTACATTATTTAATAGTAGTGAATGATATTTATGAAATATATATAGTATGTATACAATAATTTATTTTTGAAATTAATACAATAATATTTAATAACTTATGATTATAATAAATCATATTTCATAAATAATAATAAATATTTTCTAAAGGTTATTTCTCTGCCATTCATAGTGTTACAAATTTTAAAACTAAAAATGTTATGTCTTATAAATTCATTATGAAAAATTAAATTATTTTATGAAATATGTGTTTGAATATTATCTTATATTTAATTTTTGGTATATTTCTAAGAATTTAATCTCTTAATGAATAATGAGAAATAATGAATTTTAATTGAAAAATTACCTTTCATATAAATAATTTACCATATTAAATTATTTTTTAAATTTAATTTGACA
Organism: Viscum album; assembly: GCA_963277665.1. Classification (NCBI taxonomy): domain Eukaryota; kingdom Viridiplantae; phylum Streptophyta; class Magnoliopsida; order Santalales; family Viscaceae; genus Viscum; species Viscum album. Next base: position 1,838,454,331 of record OY728132.1, on the reverse strand, counting down.
ATTGGGTAGTTAAATTTTATATTTATAAATCATATTTGGCTCATTAGAATAAATTTTATATTTATTGTAGATGTAAACACAACATGAACTTTGGATCATTTTGACATTAAAACTATGTTTCCTCATGTCGTGTGTCGGACTGATTTTAAATTAATATCATCCAATTCGATGGTTTTAATTATAGACAAATGATTAAATATTTGTATTCAAAATAATATATATTCTTTACAATGGTCCACTTTTTTATGACCAAAAATATTAGCTAATAAAAATAAATTATTTACATCAATTTGAAAAAATCTATCTTAATAAGGAATGAAACATACATCTTAGAGTAAAAAATACCAATAGTCTTAAAAATATTAATTTATGGTAATATATAGAAAATATAGTCTCTTAAATAATTTGTTTTTAAATCATATGAGTATAATTATGTTTGTGATACTACCCTATAATGTATTTTTATTTATCTGTTCCAAAATTGAAACACAACACCAATATTAAAGGGCACTAAACTATCCCAATTATTCAATACTATAATGGTGGTTGTAATGTAAGCAGGAAACCCAGATAACCTCTTGTAATCATTTTTTTAATAATTGTAGAATCACATAAGTCATAAATCCATCAATGTATTTTCTAGAAACGCTAAGGTGTTAACCAAAAAAGTTGTAACATTCATCAACAAATACATAAGTTTTTTATAATTATCCAACCATTAAAATATTCATATATAAGTATTTTTAAGATAAAATATGTTTCCAAAATATATAATACTATTTTATCTTATGGTTTTTAATAACCCCGATTTTCCCAATTAATTTTTTAGAAAATTGTTGGTAAAATTAAGAGTGTTGGCATGAAGACGACATTCGATTCTGAAGCCCATAGTGCCCAAAATGATCTTTCGAAAAATGATATGTTTGAATATAACGTGTGTTAGAATATTTTCTAAAAAATTTGAATAACTCCTGAACATGTTCCCAGATCATAAATATTAGGTAATTGATGCATTGATAATGGTGGGTTTACCCGAGGTATGACATAGGTTTAGATAGCGCAAGTCGCCAATGATAAATCCCCAAAATGTCATAAAAACAAATAAAAAAATAAATTAAAATTATTTCATTTTTCAATTCATTATAACTCATAAGTGTTTAATTTGATTAGAAATATGAGATTACCATTGATCTAGTGAGGTGTGATTACCATAGGTAGACCCTCTCCTAAATTGACCAAGGTCAAGAGTAAATGTGAAATATTTGGACTTTTTAGAAGAGAATTATTTAAACCTAAAGAAGATTATTTTATTTCTTTTTAACGAATTAACGTGTGGTGATTCTACGACTCAATTACTGAGAAAATCATTTTTCTTTAATTAATGAAGTAGTGTTGCTATAATGTATCAATGTGAAACACTAATGATGAAACATGTTAACATGTCAACACATTTCCTCCATTATTTGTGGACTGAGACCAACCATAGAATACAAAATTCTTGTGATTTTCTATGGAATCCAAGTGGTTCCCTATGGAAATGAGGAGGAGGATCTCTCTCTGGAATAGATGGATTAGAGGAATGAATTTGATCAAGCGATAATGAATTGATGAACTATAGCGACACAAGGATCGACTTGGCGATGCAACATCAATCTACACCGGAAATATATCAAACTCGATGTATGGGTTGTTATTCATTTAATCATATCATATCCCGATTATTGATATCGAATGAGAGAGTCATACCACATAACAAACAAATTTTCCCACGAATCAATCATTATTGTCATATGGGATTACTGTTGCAGGGTTTTAATGAGTGGTTTTCTAATTGATTTTTGGTTATTCTTTTTAATGAAAATGAACCCCGGTCAACATGAACATCAATCAAGGGCCGTTTATCATTGGTGATTTGTTCTTTTCTCCCTCCATTCTTAATTAATCATTGGTGTTATTTATTTTTCATATTAATCAGATTTTGGAAATCGATCAATCTGTCTACAAACAATCTTTGGTGAAATGAAATAATATCACTGATTCGAGATAAAAATGGAACAATTGAGGTGATACAAAAATGGTGGTGAACAGATCAAGGATGTGTGTGAGATAACTCACGCAAACATATTTACAAAAAAATGTATTGTGTTGTGATTTTAAAAACCGTGTGATGAAGATTTCCACAGAAGGACTCCAGAATGTATTTCAAATCAAAGAATAGAAAAATGGAGCTCATCCAGAGGCCCGTGAAAGACCCCACCATCACACCGTAGAGGCTAAGGGGCATGTGAAATCCTCAGTAGGCATTGATCAGAGGATGTAGGCTATGGTGGGTAGCATTTTAGTAGAAACGGTGGAGTTCGCGGTCCAACTGGACTCTTGTGGTAACCCACTGCATCTGCCGCTTCCCGAGAGGAGTAGACCAGGTCACTCCAAATGGTCAGGTAATACTGGCAGACCAACCCACGTAATATAATAGTTTTGACTGGACCCATTGGTCCAGGTCAATTTACTAGGACTCTTTGAACCCAGGGGACTATATAGACAGACGTGGGTCGGGTCAGAGGATCCCAAACTAGATCCAGTCAGGTCTGACCGCCCGAGATGGACCAGAACTATAGCTAATGGTTACCTTTTCATTAAAACATCCTTATATTTCAAAATTTAAGTCTTATTGATGATGAATCTTTCGTAATGGGATCCTTTGGACGTGGTGGTCCTTTTGAGATGGCTTAGTGTGGTTTTAGTTGGACAATCAGGGGCTAGTGGTGTTCTATTTGTATTTTTGTGGAGAAACAATACATGATCCCATTACTATCATATAGAGTGGATTGTGTTCTAATGTTTGATTTCATAAATAAAATATTGGGGTCCTAGTAGGTATATGTGACAAGTAGATCAAGGTAAACCATCCATCCTAAATGACTCAGTTGGCCTCAATGCCCCAGCGGGTCTATGTTGAGCATGTACCACATCGAGAGTCCCACTAGGTCCTAAATTATCTTCGTGGAAACATATATTGGATTATAGGTGTGGTTGTGACCAGTATTTACACTCATACGCATCCCCGATCTACGAAGATAATTCCAGTAGGGCTTGGATGTTCTGCAGTGATCCCTTTGGGTACAAGATCACTGATATGTGTGTCGAGATCATTATTTCCTTCTTGAATTGACCTGATCACTATACCTTGGATAGTTCTTATTTTTTCTCTTTTGGTGGGGCCCAGAAAAGCAGGACCTCAGGGGAGGGTCTTTGATGACATAATTTTTCAAGGAGTGAGTTCTTCTGGAATGATCCTGCCATGAGCCAAATCCAATGACCAATGATTTGGAGGAAATATTGAGACTCCATGTCCCAGTTAGGTAGAAAATATTAGGGAAATACTGAGAAATATCTAAACAAGATGTTCTCTTTGATAATTTTGATGGACTTGTTCAACATTATTACTATCAGGTAGCTCGAGGAGTGGAATCTCCCAAAATTTGGAATGCTACGAGCAGAACGATATGGCTAGTAGAGGTTGATAGGTTGCATCTTGGAATAAATTGGGAGTATTTATGGATGCTATTTCTATATGTGTTATCAAAATATATTTGTCTTTAGATGAACATATCTTCCTAGTGTTGTTTTCATTGTGTTTTTTTAATTTGTATTTTGGGGTCCCTTACTTTGTATTATTTTACTCACAGTTGTACAGGTTTTCCCAATCATGTCATGTCTTGTGTAGACAACTCACATACATGTGGATTCCAAGGTGAATCAAGATTAAGAACAGGACCAGACGGGGCCTTGTGATTTTAGATGAGTAGAGGAGTTTATGGAGACATCCTATAGCAGCTTCAGTTCCATTGTTTGTAGGTTATATATTATAGTTATTATTATTTAATTGGGATTGTATTCTATCCCTTTTTTACTTTACAACATTTTTCCAATCGTACACTATTATTGGGTGGTAGTAGTATGAATTCATATTACATACTTTGTGTTTTTTCACTCCAATACATGTGGCTTGTAATTGGGTTCATGTGTTCTAGTTATTAGTAAAATACCTCTGATTTTTTGTTTATTCATACTTAGTGCTGGTTACTAGCCCTGGTCTATGAGAGTCTGGATTGGGGTTGTCACAACATGGGTCTTAGGGAATAGGTCCTAACAAAGTGGAATTAGAGGAGGTCGGTTCCACAATGGTATATAGAGTCTATGAGAGTGTTTCAGGAAATATTTATAGTTTTTTGAGATTGGATTTTAGGGATGGGACTCTAGTGTTTGTGCGATGACTAACATATCCATACAGCAGGACTCTGGGTACCTGTATTTCTACTCGGTACATGAAAATAGTAGTTGAAATAAGGTAATGGTACATGAATCATATGGTAATGGATTCTTTTTTTCATGTCCTTCAGGAGTCAGCTCAACATGTACAGTCTTTTAATTTTTATACATCATTTTTTCAACAGGATATGTTCATAAGGACATCCAATGAGGATTCCACTAAATGATCGGGATTTTAGCACAATTATCAATGAGGGATATCGATTGGGGAGAGTCACATAGCATTTTTCCTTTAGGATGTTAAACATGTGACAGTTTCTTATAATGATCACATAAGAGAACCACCTCATGTGGATTAGGTTTATGAATAATGAAAAACTAAGTTGTGGAAGGTTTTTTTGGCGTTGGATGATGAAGCGTGTGGATCGAACATGTATTAAAATCGTCTAAGGTAGGTATTGATGAGGATGTAGGGTCAGTAGGACCTACTAATAGATAGTGTGCACTGTAAGTCGTAGAACTAAAGGATTCATATGATGTTCCAGGGATGCGCCAGTTCCTAGAATAAAATTATTTTCATTTCTATTTGGTAAATTTTTTAATTATAACTGAGGTTTTACCAATATTCATTCTTCAGTCAGAGTGGTTGATGATAGACTAATAAGGAAGAGGCAGTAGAAAGAGCATAACGATCCCTCGAGCAACGAACATGGCAGGATATAAGGGGATGCAATAGGAGGTGGTAGACATTTTGAATTGTTAGAACCACCACCTATAGGTTGTCCACACATGACTCTAGGATCTAGAGGCTAAGGGAAGAGACGGTTGCAGGCTATCGAGGTACTGACCCCATGAATCAAGAGATGATTTAAAATATGATCTCTATCTTTTTACATTAGATACAGTATTGATTGACACATTCACTTTTGATTTCCATTCCTATAACTTTTCATTCTCGATACATAGTGGTTATTTTTAAACTGTTGAATTGATCCTCATGTTTAGAGACTTTTACTATGGGAGACCCAATGTCCTCACACTAGTGCCAACATTGTGACTAGACTGCTGGAGGTGAGAGTTTCTTTTGGGATATTTTGTTTCTGGAATAGAGGCCTTATGATATCATTCTCAGTATGGACTAAATTCTATGTTAATACTCATAGTTATTGTTTTTGGTAAAACATGTGGTTCAACTACGGTGATGGAACTATATTTACCTCTATCAACATGGGAAAGCCTTGAAGCAATTGATGGACTCAGGAAGAGGAGGGTGTAGCTAATTTCTATTCAATTAGCCAGTATGACCCTTAGCGCAATTGATGTTATTAGTCTGTAGGTGTCTTCAATGTGGTATAATGTAAAGACGTCTTCGTTGATGATGTTCAATGTTTACCTCTTCATTCAGAGATAAACATATACAATAGTTTACACCAAGATGTGGTACAAATATTAATGTTAGTATTTCATAGGTATCCCCATGATCATTTTTTCAATTGGTGACGATTGAGGACTTATAGAGGAAGGGCTTAGTATGACTCATTTATTCATCATCAGAATCCCTAGTTTACCTTTGTAAATGACATCTTAGTGTACTCAACTTCTTATGAGGAGCACACGAGACACTTGAGGATGGTCTTGTACCCTATTCAAGAGAACCCACTACAAGAATATTATCATGAAGTGTCTTTAATGGATTAAATAGTTATTCTATTTATAGAAAACTTTACCTAAGAGTATAGTGTTCTAGTGAATCTAGTGACGGTCGAGATAGATTTTGATGAGTAGAACATCACGAATCATAATCTGTAGTTAGAAGTGTTGGCCTTCACATTGAAGATGTTGTGATACTACGTAATGTACAAGGGATATATCATCCAATTAACCCTATATATTATCAATAATGTTTTCTATTAAAAGGATTAGGGATATCGATAAAAAGGATTAATTGATTTACTATAAGACTATAACATGTAATATTTTGTATACTCATGATAAGTGGAACGTGGAAGCGAATGATATCGGTAGTAACTGAGCAAGGATCCAAAGTGGGTGGCATTTTTAATGTTATACTTCATGGATGTGGATAGAGCATCTAATCTCTAGTAATTGTTTGTTACATATCTACTCTTAAATGATGCATCGAGGATTGTGTGAGAGTGTCAAGGTAAACAACAGAAATTATAGAGTATGATGAAGTTGGGCGTACATATTGAGATAAAAATATGATTGCTTGTTTGAATCAATTTTGTTGGTTGTTACTTATATTTAATGGGGTACCAAAAAGTAATTGGGATGAGATGTCTGTGGACAACATGAAAGGTTTACAATGTGTGTCTAGCTAACACGATATCATTTGGGTGACCTTTGAATGACTAACTTGATCATCCCACATCCAAAATAACAAGGAAAATAATTTTTAATATGCTTAGACACCTTAGATATTCATCAAAAATTATTTCATATCATGATGCCCTCTTTACATACCAGTTGTGGAAGGGATTAATGAGGCATTTCTAGTGAATGTGATGGTCATCTAAGAGTGGATGAAGATAACATTGGGTTGTCTGAAGATTTGAGCGGGTAGTTGGTGGAGACATTTTGAGTCAGAGGAAGGTGATATTGTCTTCCTTTCTGTCCCACCCCGAAGAGGGTTACAAGAAATTTTGATAGGAGGAAATCTATATCTTTGGTTACTAGTTGATTTTTTGGGTGTTGTGTAGACTTTTCAAGGTTGGGTTCTTCTAGGCTCTACCCTGTAGTGGGACTAGGTACACAACATCTTCCACGTTTCTCAAATGAGGAGATTTTTTCATAAAACCTTTGAACATCGTAATCTAAGTTGAGGTAGGAATCTACATTGGAGTGTCCTAGGTTGAGTACGTAGTGATGTTTGTAGATACTTCATGGGAGATATTTTTTCTTAGTGCATTTTTGGAGGAAGCACAGGGATTCTATAAGAAGAATATGGGAGGATAAGGCTCAGATTCATGCTCAGTACTCTCACATTTTTTAGTAGACTTAATTAAGATATTTGATGAAATGAAGGCATAGTTGGGGAGGATGAAATTACTAGGATTCTACATGTTATTTTTTAAAAAAATTATATGGAAAACTACAAGACCAGGTGCTATTCAGAGGCCGAATGTGCACAAAATGATCCATCGAAAAAGTTTATTTTTTTAAATTTCTCACTTGAGTTGTTTTATAGAAAATACATCATAACAATTAATCATGTTACCATATTATATTTATAAGTGAATTTTTGAGTTTTTTTTAGTGGATTTACCCGTGGAATAACCTAATGCTTGTTGATACGGGTATCTTGTGGGAAAACCCAAAATAGATAAAACTATAAATAAAATAAATAAATAATTTTTTCATATTATTTTAATGTCATTATAACTCATAATGGGTAACACGTATTGAAAATACAATTCTACCCTTGAGCTTGTGAGGGGTCTTGTGACATAGGGAGAACCTAAAAAATTCGATGAGGGTCTATGGTAAAAGTAAAAAAAAATACATTTTAAAATAGAATAAATTAAAGTTAAAAATGATTTTTAATTTCCTTTTAATGTTCATATAAGTTTGATGCAATGAAAAAATTATTGAGGAACCCATTCTCCATTCATAAAGGAAGCAGCATGGTGATGATATTTCGAAGTGAAAAAGTAATGTTGAAGCATGTTAATGTGTTAACGCGTTAACATTATTATTTTTGGGTATGGTACTGTGTTATAATTTATAACAGTGATGATTTTACATGGACCCTAGAATTTCTATAAGTCAAGGAGGGGGAGGCACTCTCACCTATGATGATGGATCAGAGGTTGGTATTCGTTTAAGCGACGATGAATTGACAAACATCGGCAGAGCAAGGATCGACCTGGGGACGCGACTGAAATCTACATGTGAAAGTGATCTAACTAGAGGTTGGGGTTATTATTCATTGAATCATTTTCCATACCATTTATTGGCATAATAATTGATATCGCGGATCTGGGATGGACTCGGCACCACAAAGGTGGGACGACCACGGTGGCGAACATATCAAGGTAGTGTGAGAGATTTCACAAGAGAATATCTCCCCACCATTAATTGATTGTGGAATGATTTTTAACCCTTGGAAATGCAGAATACAAATTAAGGACTCCTAAACATCTTCTAGATTGAAGAACAGACTACCAGAGAGTGGCTAGTGGCCCGTAGAAGACCCCAGCGGCACGTCGGAATCGACGAAATGAAGCAGCGGCCAGATGAGGGAGGCTACATGCACCATTGGAGATGATGGAGGCCCAGGGAATCCACCATGGATGGTGATAGGAAGCTACCCGAAGATCATAGGATGCATATGGAGGTCATAGTCTAGATGGACAATTTGTGGAATGCGGGGCCCTCCGTGTCCCGATTGGAGAAGAGCGGCCTGCTCTAGCAGGTCGGGTGGGACATTAATGCCTCTAGCAGTCCGTTATAGTGGAATGTGTCGACCTCCCTTGTCAGGTTGGAACCATGGTTCAGGATGGAACTTGGTTGGGTCTAGAAAACATGGGCGTGGTCAGGATGGGTTGATCTATTGGGGACAGTCCTGAATCGCTCCCAACTGCCCCTTTTCACTAAACTATCCATATCCATAAAAATGTAATTCTGATTGACGATATATCAATTTTGTTGGGATTCATGCAATGAGGTGGTACTTTTTGAGATTTTTAATGGGGTTTTAGTCATACAAGTAGAGGATGGTTGCATTATTTTTGTCTTCCATATGATGAAATGATAAATGATCTCATTCCTGTCATAGAGAGTTGCCCATGTACTAATGTGAGTTGGCTGAGAGATGATCTTAGTGACCCATGAAGACCTATGTGAATAGAGGATCTAGGGGAAATAGTTGGTTGAAAAGAATTGATGGGTCTTTGTTCCCGAGAGGGTATATGTAGAGAATTTACTACACCGAGATGCTCGGTCGGTCATCACTTATCTTCATGGTACGTTATATATGGTTCGTGGAATGGGTGTGACCAACATTTAGATGATCACCCATCCCCTGTATATGATAATAATTCCAATGGGTCCATGATGTCCCCTGTGAGACCCAAGGTGTAGGACCCCCTATATGAGATTTCAAAACATTTATTCCTTCATGACTTGACTATATCAATGTATTTCTGGTATTTCGCAGTGTGTTCTCATGTAGGGTGGACCATGTAAGGGGGACCTCTTGCGAGGGTCTCTCATGAGTTCATTTCTCAAAGAGAGAGTTCTATCAGAAAGACCATGCCTTAAGAAGAATCCTAGGACTATATACATGGATGTGATATTGATACAGCTGCTCCCATTGAGACCGAATTTCTCAAGGAAACATTGTGAAATATCTAGGCCAGATGTTATCTCAAATAATATTCGTATACTTGGTCAACATGGACAAAATAAAATAGCTCACAGAGTGAGATATCTCAGAATCGAGTATCATACAATCATAACCACATGGATTGCATTGGATGACATGTTGCGTCTTCAAATCTCGTTGGCGTACAGTTGGATGTTATTGTTATTTGTGTTTTTTAAATACACATGTTTTGGGATTGCAATACATTTTTTGGGGTTTTTCCTTTATGGTATTTAACATTGTGGTTTAGGGTCCCTTGCACAGTATTTTATCTCACCTCAAGATGGGATTTTCCCACACATTTAATAACTTGTGAAGATGACTTCTGATTTTTTGGATTCTTAGGCCGAGTAAGACCAAGACCAGACCAATAATTGTAAGATAATATTAGCCAATGTGTTTCTGACACCTTCATGTAGTATCTTTAGCACCGTTGTATGTAAGGCAGACATTACAGATGTGTTTCTTTTATTGAGCGTGTATTCAATCCCAGTTGCACATGACTACTTTGTTCTCTATCATACTCTATTTTTGGGTGTTAGTGGCATGCATGCATTTTCCTTTTCAGTTTTTTTACTCTCTAGTCCATGTTCCATGGAGATTGGTCCATATGTAGAGGTTCTTCGGAAAATGCATCACATTTTTATGATATGTCTACTCATCGCTAGTCCCCAACCCCTAGCCTATAATAGGTGAGCATGTGTATGGAATGTCATGTGTATTTTGAATTTTTTGTTACATTGTTATTCCATTACATTCAGAAACATCAATCATATGAAATAAAAAATCATTGTTTATTCTTTCTGTGGAGTACCATCTCACGAACCAATGTCATTCGTTCTTCAATATCAATCATTCATTTTCTTGAATCATGAATTATTTATAGTTTATATGTTATATATATCACATATCTAATGTCACCATTCTTTTAAATTTTCATACACCACATAACTTTATTCATTCCTTTATTGGTAAAATAATAACATTGTTTATGGGCATGTGGAATACTACCTCCTCAAATAGACATGATTGGTTCACACATTACATGGAATGTATTAAGTATCATTTTAATGAATTTTTTTAATAATGGACATAAATTAGATACTATGATGATAATATAAATATATATATTTTTATGTTATACCTTTTAATACAATGATAAAATGGAAAAAGTGTTCATGCATACCTACGACATATCATCTCCATTAAAAATGTATTTGATTTCCTATTTCAAAATTTTATATATTATTATAAATTAATTTATAGTTAAAATATTTAATATTTAAATAATGGTTATGATTTTCTCGAGATCATGAAGTCGTTATCTATGTAATTGGTACAGGATAATAACTACCCAAAACATACATGAAAAAACTAAAAACATCTTACTTGAAACAAAGAAATTAATGAATGATTATTATTAATGGGTAATAAAATATTATCAAAGAATAAAATATGATATCATATATATTAATAACATGTTTTTAAATTATAATACCATGAATAATACAATTATAAATTATGTTATGGAATGATCATCTATAAGAGCCACAAGGTATGGGTGATTTTAGTCACACATTTATTTATAAAAGAGATACATCACGTTAACCACATATTAATTATTTATGGTTGATATACATACCCATAGAAATTTATTTTTTTAAATACATGATTATAAATGGTATTTTAATTTCAAAATTGATTTATTTAATCTCTGTAAATTTGATCTTAGTTTGATTAAGTGGTAAATAAATTTATTTACTCATTTTTATTTTATTGGGTGATATTACTTCCTAGTTGTCATTAATTTTCGATGACTACATGTATAATGAAATTAAATATGTTTTGATTTATTTCCAATTTTTTTATTTATAATTACCACTGATAAAATTTATTAAAATTATTAAATAACATTCACATTAATGTTATGATCAATTTAATGGTTATTTCAGAAGAAAATTCAAATATTGATTTTCTTCCCTAAGTATCCATTAAAATAAAATTATATAATGGATGCTTAATAATTCAATTAATTTTCTTATCTAATCAGTATTAATTATATATTTCACATAATACTATTATTTTAAAAACAATTTGTTCTCATAATATTTCATAATGTGTTTTTTTGAAATCCAACAACATATCACTCTTTAGATGGAAATCTGTTTTATCTCAAAACGATGATAATAATATTTTTAAACTGTATTTATACATATAAAAATTATTTATTTAGGAAATTTAAACACCATTTCTCGTTTATTGAATATTTTTTTCACATTCAAAACAAGTCTCTTTTCTAGAACTTTTACCTTAAAAATAAATGTTATTGTTACCTTGTATAGAATTACCTACCATCAGTTATATGAAGTATTTTTTGAAATTTAAAAAGTAATTTTTAAAAAGTAAATTATTATAACTACATTTCAGAGATAAATAATTTTCAAAATTAAAAGATATTTTTCTCAAAAATCATCTAAAAATTATATTTTTATAGTATTTATACTCATCACTGACAACAACTGTAAGATCCTGGTTTTTAGAAAGGTATGTTTTCATTATGTTTTGGTAGAATACCTTGTTCCAGGCTTCAAGGGATGTCTTCTGAATGTATGAGAGGCCTTGGGAGTGTTTCAGGGGCACATGGAACGGAAGAAAGGAAAACTGGCCAAGATAGACCAGGACGCACGACCTACGCATGGCCAGGGCGAACAATGCTGCCTGCCCAGGTAAACCGTGCAACCCTCTTCCTCCAGACAGTAGCATGCACACGGTTTGTGCATAGTTTTTCAAACAGTGCGGATAAACCATGCAACCTCTTAATGTTGGGAAAAAATACAATTCTTCCACTATGAGATTTTAAGATCCCACTCGGGATTTCATCTATATTCCTCCTTCTTCACCTTTAGAACGAATCAAATTGCCCAAGAGATCCAAGAGGTCGATCTACCTTGTTTCTAAGGAATATTTAGTGCCGTTGTATGTGGATTGAAGCTTCGGGTAAGGCTAATCTCATCCTTGTTTCTCTTTTTGGTTTAGGTTTTGTATCCTCTCTCCCTCTTGTTCTGATGCTCTACAACCCTATCTTTTGGGTGAGTTATAGGTTGAAGCTCTAGTGGTTGGTCGGATCGAGGTCTATAAACTCGATTGAGAGTGTGTTCAACAGCTGTTTCGAGGTAAGTGGTCTACATGTGATATCCTATGGTTATTTGGGTATTTCTACTTGTTTAGTAGTGTTCTTTCTTTCCCAATGTTATGTTTTGAATAACTTTGGAATGTTTGGTAAAATTGGTGTTTAAAATGGTAAATTGAAACTCTCATGATCCCCATGGGATATGTTGGGAATGACTTGACATAATTAGGGCCATCCATGGGATGTGTTGGATTTTCCCAGATATAGGGAATGTGATTGAACTAGTGACCTTGTTGTAATAAAGGGTAGATACCTTGATGAATATGTTAGCATGTTTGGTTGAACATGGAATAGAAGTTACATGAGGCACCTAGACATATCAATAACATGAGGGTTATATGGAATGAGTTGATTGGTTGATTCTTAGGAATGATGAATGGGTTAAATGGGTTAATGTGTAAACTGAATAAAGACAATAATGTGATGGATTATGGGTTTAGTGTTGAATTATTAGTGAGATAAGAATAACAAATGGAAATTGGGTGAATGGTTAAATGATTTGAAATGGTAAGGTGTTAATGGGTTAAGGAATAATTCGAACTCTTGTGTGGTTTTCTGTGAATGGTATTTGCCTAAGTGAAAGGGTTTGGCGGGTTGATGGTTAATTATATATATAATCATGTGAACATGTCTTGGTAGAGTGGCGTATTCCTTGAGGATCTATGCCCACGGGTCGAGCGATGACTGATGCTCTAAACTGCAACCTAAATGCACATGTTAGGAATGAGGAATGATGATCTATTCTCATAACGGTTTAATCCACCCGGACTATGGATTCATGTTAAGGATATGCTTGCATCAACCCGGACTGAGGCTTCAAGGTTAGGATATGGTTGCATCCAACCAGACTGAGGCTTCATGGTGAGGATATGGCTGTATCCACCTAGACTGAGGCTTCGAGGTGAGATTATGGTTACTATGAGGGGGTTGGTCCTACTGAGATATGATAACGATGTGGTTACCCTCTTTCATGTGATTATTGGCCTTAGACCCAGGTAACATAGTGTATGTGATTAACCCATGAAAATGTGATGAAATGGAAAAGGATGATAATTAGTGTGAAATGGATAGTAATGGAAGTGGGAATGGCTTTGGATTTAAACTAGTTAATGGCTCCTCAAATAATTACTTGGAAATTATCATTCATTTTCCTTTTGCATAATTTACTAGTTTATATTGGATATTTTGTAGACACCATTGGTGGTGGCCTACTTAGTTGTACTCACACCCTGCTCGGGCCACAGTTGGGTACCTAAGCAGACTTCATGTTTCCAGTTCTGGAGAAGGGAAAGGTCCCATCCAAGATAGCTGAGTGGACATGGGTATCACTTGGTGAAGGCCTCAGACATGGATTCGGGATCCTTTTGGGGATTTTGTTCATTTTCCTTATTTTGTTATTTTGTTCACTTTTTCATTTGTAGTATAATAAGACATGTTTTTTGTTGGAAATAATTGTATACATGTTCCTTGTTTATTGGTTTATGTTTCCTCTATAGGTTTATTTCTGTTATGGCTTACTCTGTTAAAAAGAGGGTATAGTCTCCCCACATGACCACATAGACCCCCACTACTAGTCTGAAGCCTTCGGCGTACGGGGAGGCGCGCTTAAGTTCATGTAACCACCCAGCTCGGAGCACCAGTTCAGTGGATTCCGAGTCGGGGACATTACAATGTGGTATCATAGGAGTTCTTTATTTTACTTATCTTGGGTTTTGTTATTTGGAATTGGTAGCCAAGGGTTAAGATGTTTCATGCCTTGGTAATGAGCTCGTGCTTGGGAGTAGTTATCCCAGGTATGAGGGAAAACCCACTTCACCATTGGTGGGAAATGTTGTTCTTGGTTCTGTGTTGATATGGTTGATGATATTTCACCGTTGGGGGATTCACATTTGGTTTGATGTGAATATTTAAAGATATTTGGCTCTTGGACTTAATGGCACAAGGATTTTCATTCATGCACAATTGTAGGCATCTAGGAAGATAGGTCGCATGCATCGTTTTAGGCACACACATGGGATGGGTGTGTAAGGAAGGAAGGTAGGGTGCATCCTACATTTCCTGAAACCCAGAAATAATGAGAATAATGAAGGATCGAGACCCATGGAAGGTTGCACCAATTATGTTTGAAATGACCATGGAGTTCCAGCTGAAGCACCCTCCGACCTTCACCGGAGAAGCTGTTCTAGAGTTGAAGGAGTTCTGGTTAGTGTATTTCCTGAAGATACTGGATCATCTGGAGACCCCTGTTGAAAAGAGAGTAATGATGGACATTTACATGTTGCGAGGACAAGAAAGGCATTGGTGGGGAATACAATCTTATACCAAGCATGATGAGGGGATGTCGGGGAACGTTTTCTCGGAGAGGTTTCTATAGCATTTCTACCCAGAGACGTTGAGGCGGGAGAAGGCTGCAGAGTTTATGAGCCTGAGTCCGGGATTGCTATCGGTGATGGACTATGATAGTTGCTTCACAAAATTGTTGATTCTTAGACCATGTGTTATCAGGGGATGAGGTGGAGGTAGCAAGGCACTTCCAGGATTGGATGAGACTTGAGATCAGGTCTCAAGTAAATATCTTCTTCTTGAGGAGGTTTTCAGAGATTATGGATCAGGCACTCATCTCTGAAGGAAAACCTGAAAGGAGATTCTTGTGGTTATCTTATCATGCTAGTTCGGTGGACAAGTGGTTCATCTTTCGAAGGTCAGATGCGTCATTTAGAAATTTTCAAGAAAGGTGATCAGAAGATAGGGCTAGACTATCAGAGTGGGAACTAGGTGTTCTGTTATCAGTGTGGTGGGTCGGGGCATATGCGTGGTAAGTGTCCTCGACCACCAGTTGAGTTATGTTCGTGCGGCGGGATGGGACATGTGAAGAGGTTCTGCAGGAAGCCTCGGAAGGTGGGAAAGTATGGTGGTGAAAATCATGTTCTCGGTATGGTAAGGGGATTAGTTTCCCTGTATCAGGCAGACAGTTCGAGCTCAACATGCTTTACTGGTAGGGGCGGTGGATGTGGAACTCCAGGGAATGATCGCTCACGTCAGTAGGGAAGTGCGGTGAAGGGTTCTCAAGCCGGAGCCCCGGGTAGACGGTCATGTCAGCTTGATGCAGTTCAGTTGGAGCCTGGTGAAGCTGAGGTCGGACCGTTAGCTGTTCGAGGTACGATCCTTATAGATTCTATGTTTCCTAGAGTGTTGTTTGACACAGGTTCCACACAATATTTTGTTTCCACTCAATGTGTGGAATAGCTGGGTTTACCTGTGGAGAGGGTGGGTGGAGTTATGTCAATAGACACTCCGTTGGGGGTCCGGGTTGAGGATATCAAGAAATGCAAGTGATGTTCCTTGGAAGTCGGTGGGTATCATTTTCTATGGGAATTTTTCATTCTCGAGATGTCAGGGTTTGACCTAATAATGGGAATGGATTGGTTTTTTTTATTGGGAGAACATAGACTGTTATCATCATAGATTATTGTTCAGCTCGCTTGAGGGTGACACTTATGTCCACCGTGGTGAATGGGATGTTTGAGTTGGGTGTGCGGGGTCGTTTTGTCCACAGCTGATTGGACTCATGGCTCAAGTGGCATGTCTCATTATTGATGATGATGAGGGAGGGGAGAAATATAATTTCTCACTTGTGGTGTATCATTTTTTGGATGTGTTTTCTGAACATTTCTCGAGGTTACCACCTGAGAGGGATGTCGAGTTCATGATCGAGTTGCTGCTGGGAGCGGAGAAAGTTTTTCTTCCGTCATACCAAATGGCACCAGCAGAACTCCATGAAATGAAGGTTCAACATGATGATTTGTAGCGTAAGGGGTTTCTCCGTCCTATTACGTATCCTTTATGATCTCTCGTGATTTTCGCAAATATGGCCAATGGGTCGTTGAGGCTGTGTGTTGAATATCGAATGTTGAATCAGATGATGGTGAAAAATCAGTAACCTCATCCTAGAATTGATGACATGTTTGATCAGTTGAGGGGTGCATCAGTGATTTCATAGATTGATATGAGGTTGGGTTATCACCAGATGAAGGTGAGGTATTCTGACCTACCACAGACAGCTTTCCCGAGTCAGTACGAGTTGTTTGAGTTTCTGGTAATGCCTTTCGGCTTGACCAATGCACAATCTTTGTTTATTTATTTGATGAAACAAATATTTCAACCTTATGTAGATTGTTTTGTGGTTTTCTTTGTTGACCATATATTATTGTACTCGAAAAATCACGACGACCATGCCCAACATCTTGACATCATCCTTGGTACGCGAAGAGAGCATCGGCTATACGACAAGCTGTCAAAGTGTCAATTCTGGATAGGTGAGGTGCATTTTCTGGGTCACATCATCTTAGAGGAAGGTGTGTTAGTGGATCCAGAGAAAGTGAAGGTAGTTGTATATTGGGAGCAGCCCAAGGGTTTTTCTGATGTTTGGAGTTTTCTAGGTTAGGTCGGGTATTAACGAAGGTTCATTTAGGATTTGTATCGCTTGGCAGAACCACACTCTAGCATGACCAATAAAGGAATCAGGTTTGAGTGTTCTGTGGCTTCTGAAAATTCCTTCCAATAGTTCAAGAAGCGGTTGATGGCCTCATCTATCTTGACCTTACCTGAGCTGGGTAAGAAGTACATCGTGTTTTTCGATGCGTCCGTAGTTGGACATGGGGCTGTGTTAATGCATGTTGAGTGGGTTGTGGCATATGGGTCAAGGAATCTGAGACCCCATGAGCAGAACTACCCCACTCACGATCTTTAGTTGGCTGTAGTAGTGTACGCCTTGAAATGCTGGAGGCACTATCTGTTGGGAGAACAGTGTATGGTGTTTACAGACCATAAGTGTTTAATGTACATCTTCTGACAATGCGATATGAATCTTCGGCAGTGAAGATGGGTTGAATATCTCCAGTATTTTGACATTGAGTTGGTGTACACGCCGGGAAAGGGAAATAATGTTGGTGTTTCTCTGAGCAGGAAGGTTCAAAATCAGGCAAATCAAGAGTCCATCACTGACGAAGCGTTGTCGTGCACGCTCTCAAAAATATTTATAGCTAAGTTCAGCACAGGGGCTGACCTAGGTCGTTCTGTTGAGGAGCTTTTGTGGTTAATAAATCACTACTTCTATTCCACCTAATCGAATTCTTTTTTTGTTGTTTAATATTTTATAAAATAAATGTAATTTAACAAAATAAATGAAATTCATAAATCAGAATAAACTAAAATTTAATTATAAATTACCATGTAATTCTAAACAGAATGTAATTAGGGAAGAAAGGATGTTCTCCCGAGAGAATATTCAGGGAGCACCTTCATTGGTCTGCTTCAAATATTCTTAGTGTAAACACTCCATCATATGTGTGCACACCTTATTATACCCCTGTTGTGAATGAAAAGCCTACATAGCGATCGCCAATCACACCCTCCATCCACCTCCTCAATCGAGGGAAAATGGTTGTAGATTAAGAAGTTAACCTTTAGACGACCACAGTGAGGATTACATCCACTATAAATTATCCTTAGAATTAACTCAAAGAATATTAAGAAGATGGTCTTGGGTTCAAGAACCTGATTACTCCCTTGGGATATTACTCTTATTAGTTACTCATGATCATGAGTATTATAGTTCATGATGGTAAGATGAGAGGAAGAAAAGATGGTGAATCGTTGGACACAAAAATAAAAACAATGCATTAATTTATTAGAAATCTAAATTACAACTAAAAACTAAAAATAAAGAAAATAAATAAAATAAAAGAAAGGTGGAGGATTTGAGGCCGGCCTCCCTCGGTGGAGATCTCCTCCTTGGTGCCTCGAATGAATGGATGGAAAAATGCGATGCTTTGAGGAGGAGGTGAGGGCCTCCTTTTATAGGCAGAATTAGTCCCTAACATGTCGACGCATTGTAGACCCCTTTAATGACATATTAACGCCTTCCACCCTTCATAAATGTTGTTCATAAATGTCTTGGCCGTCTCCTATCCAAATTTCAGCTAATTTGAAAACCGTATGTAGGAGTTATTAATTTTTCATTCTCGGTTGTTGTTTCTGGAGGAAGCATCCAGGAAGGTTCCTCCAAAATAATGTCATTCAATATCCTCTTAAATGATCTCCAACATCCTCCAAATTTGTTTTAGAGACTTACCTATCTGTCCTAGAGATAGACCAGGTGGAAACACATTTTATGGATATGTGTATGCCGTGTTTGATGTCCGTTACTTTGGGTGGGTCCATGCTGTCCGCCTGGACAAACTCCAATCTTCAATGAATTTTTAGACCCTTTAGATGACCGAATCAGCTCCTGGTCCAGAAGACAAAAATTAAGGAAATAAAATATGGATTCTAACAAAATTTTAATAAGAAAATTTGAAATTTTATTGTTCCTGAAATTACCAAAATACCCCTGACGTAAAGTTCTGTCAAAAATCTAGAATTAGTCGTTTTTCACATTTGGGGTCAAAATAACACTAAAACCATAAAACATGATAATTACCCATTCAATAACACTTTTGTGGGATTATAAACAATTTTTTACAGTATAAAATATATGAAAATGTGAGCTTCATCACTCCCCCGCACTTAAACATTGCACTCCTGGGCAATCATCTTACATCCAAATCAAAATCCACACATCAATCAAAAATGAGAAAATATCAATGATTTTATACAAAATAGAATTCCATCATGTCTCATTTTCATTTCAATCATTAAAATTTTTTCAACCTCATAAATCAGTCCACGGATCAATCACAACCTACCTCACATTGAATTTTATGTCACTCTTCACTCAAGAGAAATTGATTCTGGGGTTCTGATCATACTTGAAAATCACATGTATCACCATAGGTTTGTGAAAATTATCATTTCTCCACAGCGTGAAACATGAAAATTAATTTAATCATGAGGGCTTTAATTAAAGGTTCAAATGATTCTGTGGCATAGGGTCGGTGGTAGAATGATTGAAAAATGTTCCAAGTTAGAAAGAGGAGGTTGAACTTTTAAGTACAATGCATGATTAAATCAAGTGAAAAAACAGGAAATTCCTCACTCAATACTGCTTGTAAATGTGAATAAAAACCCCACCCATCTTTATGACATGGTACATGAGCCAATAAGTGATGATAATGAGTGATATCATCTAAGTTCTCCTCCATTTTTAAAGCTCCAGAAAGGCACAACTTTATTTTATTTATTTTCTTTTTTTTTTCAGAGAGGATGAGCTGAAAAATTGAATACAATGAATGAATGACAATTCATGCCCTTGATTTTTGGGAGTGACAAGAGTCATAAAAGAATGTACAATGAGAATTCAATCTCATCTCCATTTTTTCTTCTTTTTTTAGGAGAAATGGATGAACCAAATAAAGCACAATGAAATGATGACACATGCCCAATTCTCTTGTTATCCACTGCGCAAAATATTGACACACACTTCACACTACCGATAAATGGTACACATCCCAATGAACGCACATGAAAGGCCCTTCCCCCACACTCAAACTTGAAATATCCATGCAAAAATACTAAAAGTGAGGGTAGGTAAGGAAAAACTGGCTTGTAATGTGGCTTAAACCTATAAGGAAATTCCTGGCATCTAAGGGCTTAAGAAGGATAATTGTAAAGGTGTGTCTCAAGATAAAATGTGGCTAGCCAAAGAGATGCCTCAATCATTTCAAATACATTCCATGAAGTCCAAAGCTTCGAAAGAGAATATTCACAAATTCTGGTTCTCACACAAAATTCATGTTTCCCTCATGAAAGTGTGGGTATTAGGAAGAATATGTAAAAGTGGTTCAGAATACCTCACAGGATTGGAAAAAATATTTTGAGACAGTGTTTCATGGTCATGGATTTCAAAAATCAGTCAAACTCAAAAAAATGATTGACAATCCAATTCAAGAAAATGTTTTCACATCAATAATCATTTAAAATTCATTATTTCAAAAATCATTTCAACTCTTTCAAAATAAATTGTTGTGTGAAAAGTGATAAGAATATTCATTAAAGCTCAAAAATCCTAAAAATATAATAATAAAAAAATGAAAATTACACGAGAAGAAATAAGAAGGTTGACTCTCCCCCACACTTAAATTTAACTACCCATTATTTCAACTCAAAAAAATATAAATAAAGGTAGAAAATCAAAGGGAAGGAAAGATACAACCTGACATTATTTTAGAAGTGGATGCCTTGAGTTAAGCTCCTAGAAGCAGCCACTTTAATACTACAAGAAAGTAATAAAAATAAATAATAAAAATAAATAAAAAGAATTAGAAAAGGAAAATAAAAGAGATAATGCTTGGTTTAGACCCCCAAGCGGGTGCTAGATTTTTACTGCCCCTAGTCAGGCAGTTTCAGTGGATTATCCACGATCAGAAGGTGGATGTGGTTTCTTTGAGATGAACCACCACATGTGAGTTTTCCCGATGTCCATGATTAAACACTGAAAGTAGAGAACCCCAAATAAGGTAAGAATGTTCCCAACCCCCGAGAAAGAATAAAGAATAAATTTGAGGTTCGAAGTGGGAGGGAATAAAAGATAAGGGTGCTCCCTATTAACTTCGGTGGTGTCCTCCTCCATATGGTATGAAAATTTTTGTTGAGGAGGTAGTCACACCACCGCCAGCTTATTCAGATCTTCTTCCTCGATTACCACCACTTTGGTGGTATCATCATCAAAATACAAGGCCCGATCCATTTGTGCTATATCTAAAATTTCAGGAAAGGAGAAGTCAGAAAACAATTCAGTTTGAATAAAATTAAAACATGACGAATCAATAAAGAAATCTTCCCTTTCAAGTAAGTCAGCTTGGAAATTGATTTCTTCTGATAGGACCATTGGAAACTCCATCTCAGCAGGTGCATCATATTCTTCATCTTCCAAAGCAAGAGTGAGGTCAAAAGGTACTGATTGTTCAATATCAATCATGGGAAGATCATGTTTTATGTTATCTTCAAAAAATTTATTCCAAGATTCTTCCAAAAAATGTTGACCTCCCATCGGTTCATCAGTTGGAATGTTTACTTCTGGGACCTCCTCAGGCAATGGTTGAGTGCGGGATGATGTGATTAATTATTTTAGTAGCTCTTTTTTACCCTCCTCAGGTTCTTTAGCATAAAAAATAATGGGTGAAATCTCTTCCACCACTCGTTCTGGTTCAGGTTCTGGTTCAGGTTCGGGTTGTTCTTGGGATGCGCATACATATTCTGCAATCAATTCAATTTGGGAATCCAATTTTTTTCACTTTATCTATAATCCTATGAAACTGTGCATCTAGTTCATTGTAAAAAATTTCTTACAGTTGAGATTGATCATTCCATGCATAATAATCATAATTTGAATACATCATGAAAAAAGAAGATGTTTTTTTAGTTTTTGAAATTTATGATTTTTTTGTTGTTTTTTTAAATGAAAGGAAAATTATTTACACAATGTGAATAAAAATATTGAATTAAAACCACTTGACTCCCCGGAAACGGCGCCAATTTGACGAAGCGTTGTCATGCACGCTCTCAAAAATATTTATAGCTAAGTGCAGCACAGGGGCTGACCTAGGTCGTTCTCTTGAGGAGTTTTTGTGGTTAATAAATCACCACTTCTATTCCACCTAATCTAATTATTTTTTTGTTGTTTAATATTTTATGAAATAAATGTAATTTAATAAAATAATTGAAATTCATAAATCAGAAGAAACTAAAATTTAATTATAAATTACCATGCAATTCTAAACAGAATGTAATTAGGGAAGAAAGGAAGTTCTCCCGAGAAAATATTCAGAGAGCACCTTCATTGGCCAGCTTCAAATATTCTTAGTGTACACACTCCATCGTATGTGTGCACACCTTATTCTACCCCTGTTGTGAATGAAAATCCTACTTAGCGATCGCCAAGAACACCCTCAATCCACCTCCTCAATCGAGGGATAATGGTTGTAGATTAAGAAGTTAACCTTTAGACGCCCACAGTGAGGATTACACCCACTATAAATTATCCTTATAATTAACTCAAAGAATATTAAAAAGATGGTCTTGGGTTCAAAAACCTGATTACTCCTTTGGTATATTCCTCTTATTAGTTACTCATGATCATGAGTATTATAGTTCATGATCGTAAGATGAGAGGATGAAAAGATGGTGAATCGGTGGACACAAAAATAAAAACAATGCATTAATTTATTAGAAATCTAAATTACAATTAAAAACTAAAAATAAATAAAATAAATAAAATAAAAGAAAGGTGGAAGATTTGCGGCCGGCCTCCCTCGGTGGAGATCTCCTCCTTGGTGCCTCGAAGGAATGGACGGAAAAATGGGACGCTTTGAGGAGGAGGTGAGGGCCTCCTTTTATAGGCAGAATTTGTCCCTCAAATGTCGACGCATTGTAGACCCCTTTAATGACCTATTAACGCGTTCCTCCCTTAATAAATGTTGTTCATAAATGTCTTGGCCGTCTCCTATCCAAATTTCAGCTAATTTGGAAACCGTATGTAGGAGTTATTAATTTTTCATTCTCGGTTGTTGTTTCTGGACGAAGCATCCAGGAAGGTTCCTCCAAAATAATGTCATTCAATATCCTCTTAAATGATCTCCAAAATCCTCAAAATTTGTTTTAGAGACTTCCCTATCTGTCATAGAGATATAACTGGTGGACACACATCATTTGGATATGTGTATTCCACGTTTGATGTCCGTTACTTTGGGTGGGTCCATGCTGTCCGCCCGGAAAAACGCCAATCTTCAATGATTTTTTAGACCCTTTAGATGACCGAATCAGATCCTGGTCCAGAAGACAAAAATTAAGGAAATAAAATAAGGATTCTAACAAAATTTTAATCAGAAAATTTGGAATTTTATTGTTCCTGAAATGACCAAAATACCCCTGACATAATGTTCTGTCAAAAATCCAGAATTAGTCGTTTTTCACATTTGGGGTAAAAATAACACTAAAACCATAAAACATGATAATTACCCATTCAATAACACTTTTGTGGGATTATAAACAATTTTTTACAGTATAAAATATATTTAAATGTGAGATTAATCAATCACCGAGTGAAAGGATATGGCTTTGATTGCATAGATGCACCTGGAGGTGCATGAGGAGAGTTGTCAGGTTACTCTTGCATCCTTAACGATGGAGTCAATTCTTTTGAGTTGAGTTAAGGAATGTTAGCTTAATTATCCTGAGTGTTTGGTCATTAAATAAAATCATAAATGTTGGAAGATAACTTCTGTTGGGGCTGTCGACGTGGAAGGTGTTGTTCATGTTTGTGATCATATGGTTGTTCCAAGGTGTGTGTGGTAAGAGTTGATGTGTGAGTTCCATGAATCAATGCTGGTAGTGCATCCTGGTTTGACCAAGAATTATTGTGATCTCCAAAGGTATTTTTGGTGTCCTGGAATGAAAAAGGATGTTGCAGTCTTTGTGGAACGGTGCTTTACCTATCAGCAGGTAAAGGCTAAGCATCATTCCCACATGGTTTGTTGCATCCATTTCCCTTTACATAATGGTAGTGGGATGGTGTATCAATGAATTTTTTCATGGGTATTCTGATGATTCTACAAAATAATGATGCAATATGGGTGGTTGTAGATCGGTTAACGAAATTGACTCATTTGCTACCGATTCTGGATACCTTTATAGTCGACCAGTTGGGTGAGTTGTATGTTCGGGAGATAGTGTGGTTGCATGGTGTTCCGCCAACCATAGATTTAGATTGAGATCCACGTTTTAGGTCGCGTTTCTGGAATGGGTTTCAGAAGGTTCTTGGTACACTTGTGTTTTTGTGTACAGCTCTCCACCCGCAGACAGACGGGGAATCGTAGCATACGATCCAATTTTTGGATGACATGTTAAGAGCTTGTTTCATGGACTTCGGTGGTTCTTTGGAGAGACATCTAACATTGGTTGTGTTCCCTTACTACAACAGTTTTTAGGCTATGATTCAGATTGAACCGTTTGAGTCACTCTTCGGGCAGCCATGTAGATCTCCGTTGTGTTGGCTACATGCTAGTGAATCTGAGTTGTTGGGGCCAAGTCTCCTGCATGAGACTTCTTGATTTTGTTAAGTGGATCATGAACCAGATGGATACGTCTCAACATAGGCACAAGCTATATGAATATAGGAGGTGTAGACCTCTTGATTTTCTGATGGGTGGTAATGTGTTCCTTCAAGTGTCGCCAAGGTTGGGTTACCGTCAGATTCGAAAGCAGTGTAATTTGGAACCCTGGTATGTGGGACCTTTTGAGATTGTGGAGAGGACCGGACTAGTGGATTACAGATTGGCTCTTCCAAAACAGTATGATGGGATGCATGATGTGTTTCATGTGCCGCAAATTCTATGGTATCACCCCAACCAATCTCACATGGTTGATGTTGAGGATGTGGAGCATGAGGCTGATGCATCCTTTGAGGAGAATCCGGTTCGGGAGGTGGATCGTAGAGAAAAGGGTCTTGCGAGTCATAGTTGTGCCATTAGTGAGAGTATTATGGTAGCATGGAAATTTCTAAGAAGAAACATGGGAGTGGTAATCAGATATGTGGGATTAGTGGCCCGAAATCTTCTCTTCAGTGGATAAATGAGGCTTGGGAGCTCGGCTCGAGGATGACCCGTTATAATGAGGGGAGGTTGTAAGTTCCCGGTTTTTCGAAAGGTATGTTTTGGTTTATTAATTTGGTTGAATCACTTTTTTCAGGCATCAAGGGATGTATTCTGAAAGTATGTGAGGCCTTCGGAGTGTTTTAGGGGCTCGGGGCACGGAAGAAAGGAAAACCGGGAAATACAGGCCAGGGAGAACGGCCTGCACACAACCAGGGCAAACCGTGCTGCCTGCCCCTGTTAACCGTGAAACCCTCTTCATCCAGATTGTATCATGTGCATGGTTTGTGCACGGTTTGTCAAACCGTGTGGATAAACCATGTGACCTCTTAATGTTGGGAAATATTACATGTTTTCCTCTCCAGTATTTTATGATCCCACTCAGGATTTCCTCTCTATTCCCCCTTCACCATTGGAATAAACTAAATCTCCCAAGAGATCCAAGAGGTCAATCTCCCTCGTTTCTAAGGCGTTTTTGGAGCCGTTGGATGCAGATCAAAGCTCCAGGTAGGTTTAATCCCATCCTTGCCTCTCTTTTTGTTTAAGGTTTGTATTTTCTCTCCCACTTTTTCCAAAGCTCTAAAACCCTATCTTTTGGGTGATTTCTAGGTTGAAGCTCCTAAGGTTGGTTGGATCGAGGTCTAAGGACTCAATTGAGTGTGTGTTCAACCGCGGTTTCAAGGAAGGTGGTCTACAAGTGTTATCCCATAGTTATTTGGGTATTTGTGCATGTTTAGTTGTGTTCTTGAATTCCCTTGGTTATGTTTTGAATAATCTTGGCATGTTTGGTAATATTGGTGTTTAAAATGGTAAATGGAAAATCTCATGATCCCCATGGGATGCGTTGGGAATGACCTGACCTAATTAGAGCCATCCATGGGATGTGCCGACTTTTCCTGGACATCGAGAATGTGATTGAACAACTGACCTTATTGAAATAATGGTTAGTGACTGTTATGAATATTTTGGAATGTTATGTTGAACTTGGAATAGAATTATGGTGATGCACCTTGACATGGTAATAACTTGAGGGTTCTATGGATTGGGTTGAATGGTTGATTCACGAGAATGATTAATGGGTTAAATGGGTTAATGTGTAAACTGAATAAAAACCATAATCTGAAGGATTATGGGTTTAGTGTTGAATACATAGTGAGATAAGCATAACACATGGGAATTGAGTGAATGGTTAAATGATGTGAAATTTTAAGGTCTTAATGGGTTAAGGCATAATGTGAACTCCCGTGTGGTTTTCTATGAATGGTGTTTTCTTAAGGGTAATGGTATGGTGGGTTGATGGTTAGTTATATATATAAGCATGTTTACATGGCTTGGTAGAGTGGGGTATGACTTGAGGATCTACCCCCATGGGTCGCGCAAAGACTGATGCTCTAAATTCCACCCTAAATGAATGGGTTAAGAATGAGGGCTGATAATCTATTCTATTAACGGTTGCATCCACTCAGATTGAGGCTTCGAGGTGAGGATATGGTTGCATCCACCCGGACTGAGGCTTCGAGGTGAGGATATGGTTTCATCTACCTGGACTGAGGCTTCGAGGTCAGGATATGGTTGCATCCACCCGAACTGAGGATTCGAGATGAGAATATGGTCACTATGAGGTGGTCGGTCCTAGTGAGATAGGTTAACAATGTGGTTAACCTCTTTCATGTCATTGGTGGCCTTAGACCTTGGTAACATAGTGTATGTGATTAACCCATGGAAATGTGATGAAATGGTATTTGATGATAATTGGTGTGAAATGAATGTTAATGGAAGTGGCAATGGATTTGGCTCTGAACTGGTTAATGGAACCTCAAATAATTACTTTTCAATTAACAGTAATTTCCCTTTTTCATGTACAAGTTGTTTATATTGGCTATTTTGTAGACACCGTGGGTGGTGGCCTACTGAGTTGTACTCACACCCTACTCAGGCCGCCATTGGGTACCCAAGATTACTTCATGTTTGTAGGTCAAGAGAAGGGAAAGGGCACATTCTAGGAAGCTGAGTGGACATGGGTAGCACTTGGTGGAGGACTCAGACTTGGAGTCAGGATCAATTTGGAGATTTTTTCTGTTGTCCTTATTTTGTTCTTTTTTCCACATTTTCACTTGTAGTATAACATGACATATTTATTTTTGAAAATGGTTGTTATACAAGTTTCTTGTTTATTGGTTTTTCATTCCGCTACTGGTTTATTTTTGTTGTCGCTTTCTCTGATAATAATGGGGTATAGGCTCCCCAATTGACCACATAGACCCTCGCTAGTAGTCGGAAGCCTTTGGAAAATGGGGATGCATGCTTATGGTCATGTAACCACCCAGCTCGGAGCATCGGTTTAGTGTCTTCCGGGTTGGGTATGTTACAAAAACTGTTTTTTATTACTCCACAAATGATATGTTTTATTAATACTTTATTACTCATCATGATGGTTTCTGATTTATTTGGGAAATTCTAGTAAGTAATATCATATTATTTATTCATTTTCCCCAAAATAAATATTCACTTCTTAGTGATCATTGAACATTAAATTTTCCCAAAATATCCAATTAATTTTTTTATAGAAATGCATATTTCTTAAACCATATATATTTTTTACATATGGTGAATACTTTTATTTTTTCATATAATGTAAAATATGCATAGTTATGTTTCATTTACTCAATATAAATATTTTATAATTCATATTTTTAATGAAATAAATTTATTATTCAATATATGAGAAATCATTGGAAAATGTAAGAAGCGGGTTCGTCCGTTTTATAAATATCACCTTGATGCATCAATTGTCACATGGGATGAGCCATTTGGATATCCTTCATCGGTTTTTACCCAGTCTATTAAAAATTTATTAGGGAATGTCTTCAATATAGATTTTTCATATACCTATGAAGTATGGAGTCCAATAAGTACCAATTTCCATCATTCAAATTCAATTATTAATATTCATGATATCTTTACTATGATAGAATATATGGATACATTTCAATATATATTTATTAATTTACCTACATGAGTTTTCAATTATTTACCTTTCCTGATTTATTATTTTTCATAATAAAATTTAATGGTTTTTTTATGATATTTACCTATCTATATGGTTTATGTACATCCTCTATAGTTTATTGATTATATGGAATATGTGATTTTCTCTTAGCATTTCATATTTATTATTCTGATTAATTCATTATTCTTTCTGTTGTACTTAACTTTTACTGAGAATTTGAGATGAAACATACATTTTTCCCTACCACATGATTCCATTTTTTGTATGATGTATGATATGAAATGATCTTATATATGTAATTCAGTTTTAATTAAAAAATTAATGTTGTAATTTTTTTGTTCATTTCTAATATAAGTATCATGTATATATCTATTGTTCCAAGAGTACTAAACTAATCGGTACTTGAATATATTTTTCTTTATAATCATTATAATTCAATTATATAATGAAAATAGATCAAATATTACTGGGTTTGGTGTATCTATATTTTTTATCGAGGCATGTTTAGAAGAAACATTAAAAACGAGATATCTGAAAACCCATATTCAAGATCATAACACTAAGGACTACGTTTAATATTAATATAAAAGGAAAAACAACATCAATAACTTATGAGTTATGTATAACATCAAAATATAATGATATTATGGTTAATCATTAGCTCTATGTATTAAAAATTAATTTTTAGGTTTTATGTAACTGCATTCAACAATGATTATATTAATTCTAAAGAAACCTGTGGAAAGTATAAGTTTTATTGGAAGATATAATTTTTCATAAGAATGAATATTAATTTTATTTAATGTGGTAACAAATTATTGGTAACATATTGGGTTTATATTATTAGTAATAACATAAGAGTAAATGTCAAATATGGTCATTAGACCTTGCAAACAAATAAGTTCAATTGAAAAAAATAAAAAAAAATTTATATTGATTAAATTTAATGGATTCACATCACATTTTTCAAAACATCATAGTAATTATATAAATATAGTTTAGAAAATATAAAATATTCGTGCAGGGTGATAACCCATTATGTCTAGTGAGGATGTGAGGCTTGAACCCATGACTGATGGACCATATGGGTTACACCCCATCCCCTGACACACATAATGTCCTGGTTAATATGTCATTGTTTTTATTTAAATAATTTGTTCGATAACTAATAATGATGGTCCAATATAAATAATTTTTTTTGTTTATATATTAATTAAATCACCATATTGGTTTTTTAAAATAGTTTCAGGCACACATAAGGACATAATTAATGGTTCATACAATCCATTAAAAGCTTATCGGGGTGCTTCTATAATAAAATGTGTTCATTATTTCATAGAGTCAATTGATAAATTCGAGATTTGTCAAATCACAATCGTAGGATACAATTTTGATTACAGTTAAATACCAAGTAATTATAATAACTTATATACTTAGAAATTTAAATAATTTCTCAAAATTAGGAAAATTGTTTAAAAAATGTAATCATAGTAAATTAATATTTTTTTTAAATGATGGTATTCAAAATCATCATATATTATTTGGGCCCTCATCTTTCCATTGATCAATAAATTTTATTTATCAATGGACTCAATCACTAAATATAATTAATTGTTATTTTCCACTAATTACATATCGTAAAAATCAATCGATGTTATCCTCCCTAGAAACCTAGCTATGTTCCATGTTACTCCAAATTCTCCCTTATTAAGTGGTTATTTTATCAACCCTCCTCATGATGTATGAAAAAAAATTATGGTATTTCTATATGTCAAACACAATATTACCAAGATCAAGTCAATATTATGAAGATGTAATTTGGTTAATATTGGGATAATTTATAACTTCAAAAATGTAAAATCATAATATTGTATTTGATGGCAGAAATTATAGGAAACACTATGTGTAAATTTGAATATAACAACCAGAGACATTATGATATACATATGTTTTGAAAAATTAAATCATTCAAATGTCATATATTAAATGAAGAACATATCTTATACTGAACTGAACATGAAATAATATTTCGATTTATCTAAATTGAACATTGAGGTTTTCTTGAGTTATATACAATAATGACTTTCTTCAATGGATTCTGTTACAAATAAGATCGAGTATTACTAAAAATTATTAATATTATTATTTAAAATAAATATTTTCTAAAATAAATTAAAATATAATTTATGAATAAGATTTACGAACATATGGAATTTTTTCTTCATAAAAATATAATTATTTAAACAATAATAATTTTATTATAAAAAATAACATAAAAAATCTCAATTTAAAAAAATGTTGTTAAAAATAATTTGAACCGAAAAGAAATTTTTATTAATATATTAAATTAATTATTATTATTGAATTATTTTAATTCATTATAAATATTCTATATGCAAAAAATTAATTTAAAACTTTATACAATTTGGTTTAGAGATAAAAAACAAGGACTAATCAAATTGTATACATTAAAACCTGCCATTTTCTAAAGGTAGTTTTCCAGCCTTTTAATGGAACACCTATTATTAAATAGGAATATTTAAACATTATACGAAAAAATAATTATATTTTTTTGAAAACGAATCCTCAATATCATCTTAGTAAGATTTTTGGTATTTTTTTAAATTTTTAATTTTATTGATAAATAGTGAATATTACTAAATTTTAATAGAAAAATGCATTTTAATCTTAATAATTTATAATGTTAAATTTAATTTTCTAATTGTTGTAATGTTTTTTGAGATCAGTTTTACTTCTATTAAAAAAATATGATTAATATTTTTTATATAGAATATATATATATACTCTTAGTGAATGTTTAAACGTTCTCACATTAAAAACATGGCTTCCCATCTCGTTTACTAGATCAATTTGAAATTTAATTATATAAATTTGAATATCTGAAAAAATAAAAATGTATTCCATATATGTAAGAATTATAATTTTTAATATTTATTCAGGTATAAATACATTTTGACAAAAAATATTAGTGAAATTAAATTAAAATTTATTATATCGATTAAGACAAACAGTAGGTATATAAGCGACTATAACATTATCCGAAGTGACTAAATGACATATAAATTAGAGTAAAATGAAATTTATAGAAATTTCCTGACCATATCATTTAATTTATTTAATTTATATCATTATGTTATCCCCATGATATAAGTTGCAACTCCCAATGGTGTTTTCCTTTTAATATTTTTCAGAATGCCACTACTCTACTATAAATGATAACTCACCCTCCCACTAATCCACACCTATCCAGATTTTTTCTCATATATAACCTATAAAAATAGTCTTCCAAAATCCATCCCATCTTTCTATAATATTTTCTACTAGATTACATCCATCCTATATGGATTTTTCTTTAATCCCAAATGAATTATATGAAAAGGAGGTAATGATCTTCCACAACCATTAATTTTCTTCTTACAACCCTTAAAACATAATTATTTATTTCATATATTATAATATTATAATAATAAATATAAGTATATGTTGTTATGTTATTGGTAAAACCATATTATTCACAAACTTCCCTAAAAAATGATACACAAATATGATTTGTTTCTTCAGAAAAAAACCACTTCACCAACAGATGGCATTTTTTGTCCATTACCACTTATCATGGATGGAAAAAATGATGGATTTGTTGTTCATATATAACATATATGATTTTATAGTGAATTTATGATTATTTAGTAGATTTATATTTTTATTCCTTAATGATATCTATTTTTTTGGACTACAATAACTCATTTATGGATGTGTGGACTACGTCCTCCTAAAAGCATTATGGTTCAGTCACGCATTACATAGATTGTACAATTTATAGTTTTAAAATAAAAAAATTAGATGTATATGAAATAATAATGATTATATTAATTTAATATAAAAATTTAAAAAAAATATTAATAAATATTTTAATTCAACAGTAAAATCCAAGCATTGTTCTTGCATACATAAAACATCCAATCCCATGAACAGTGTATTTATTTATTATATCAAAAACGGATTACTTAATATTAATTCATATACAATTAATGTCTATTATATTTACAAAATGAAAAAAATCTATATATTTTTACAAAATGATATAAGTAATTTAAATTAAAAATCACAGGTCAAATCATACTCAAAAAATAATGTAGTTATTACCCAAAATGATAAAAGAGGAATGATTATTATTGGATGGGTAACAAGATAACATAAAATAATCATATATATATCATAAATTTTAGTAATAATTTAATTACATCAATAAAACCCTTATACCTGTGGTGAAAGCACATTCGAATAAAGGAAGCATAATGTAAGATGATTTCAAGTCTGAAATTTATTTTGTGAGACATATTCAATATTTACCACAATTTTGTTATATGGTGTATATAATACTACTTTTTACTTATATATCAATTATATTTATTTATTAATTTTATTTTGATATTCAAATTTTCTTATTCCATCTTACTGGATTTGAATATAATGTTACCATTTGTTAAAAAAATTCCACAACACAATTCATTAATTTATAATACATTTATGTTTGAATTTATATAATTTTATTATCTGTATAATTACATTGAATATATATTGATATATTTACAATTAATTTATATGTATTTATATTTACACACATAATAAATTTTTAATTAATTATAAAATAAACATAATGGTCTTATTAAGGGAAATTTCACAATCTCATTAAAATAGTGATTGATTATTAATGAGATTCCATAAAATGAAATTAAATAATGATTGATTAATAAACCTGTTATGTTTATTAATCTTTAGTCCATCATTAAATTTTTTTCAGTCAATAGTACAATTTTTTACTCTTTGGTTCTTAAATTTTTTAAGAAACATGTTTTTAGAAATCCAAACTCAATATCTATCTTTGATCATATATCTATTATCACTCAAAACAATTTCATTAAAAATAAAAGGAAAAATATATATATCCTCTACAAGATGATTTATTACTGATATTTTACCAATTTTTTTTCTTTCAATGAATCATTTTTCCCTTTACGAACAAGGTACTTTTCAAACCAATTTATTGTTAAAAAGGAATATTATTTTTACCTTCTACGGAATTACCCAAAATCAGATCATTGAAGCAAACTATTATATTTTTTAAACTATTTTTTAAGTTAAATTTACCTTTACATTATAATTAATTTTTATTTTGTTGTTAAAAATAAAAGGGATATTTTTCTCAAGAATATTCTGAAGATATTTTAAAATTATTTAAATTCATTAAAATGAACAACAAATTATTTTTACTCCATATAAGATATTTTTTGTGTATACCATACATATTATTCATCTAGATATTTTAAGATATATTTTTCTAATGATATTACTGAAATTTAGTTTCTTGATAAATTTTTGTATTCCCCCCTAAATATTTCACTCTCTAGTGATCATAGAAGATTTAATTTCCCAAAAATACACATAACTTTTATCATGGATTTGATTATTACCAAAACCATATACCATTTTTACATTCTATGATTACATTGAAGGTCATTTGATATATGTTGATATATTGATAAATCTATTTATTTTTCTAAAAAAAATTTCTAATAATGATCATTTATCATGATTTAATTAATTATTAGATATGTAAAGAATTATTTATACATGTATGACATGGGTGGGGCATGATTATAGGTAACCAATAAATGAATCAATAGTATCGTGGGATGAGTCAGTTTGATATCCTTTGGGGAGTTCTCAACCATTATTTTTTAAAAATTATTCAGAAATACATTATTGTAAAGGTATTATGTAACAAGGAAACATGACCTTCAATAAATAATCAATTCATTTATTTAGATTCAGTTTTTATTATCCAATTTATTTTTATTAACATAATAATATATGGACACATTTCATTAAAATCTTATTTATTAAAAGTAACATGTTTTAAATTATTTAGTTTTCCATATTTAATATTCCTTATCAAATCATTTTATTTGTTTATGTTTCTAGTTATTTACCATCTTTTTTGGTTTATGCACTTTATATTTTATTTATAGATTATATGGAATGTGTGATTTGTTATTAACATTATATTTTTTTTAATTAGTTCATTATTTCATCTATAACACTTAACTGTTACATATCATTTGAGATCACCAATATTATTTCCCATACATAGGATTCAATGAAGTGCATAAAGAATGATATACAAGGATATTTTAGAAGAATAAAATTTCATTATCAATAAATTATGTCTTGGTTTTTTATTCATTTTTAGTACAACACTTATATTTATATTTTTTAACTAGTATACTAAACTAATTGGTCATTCAGGATGCATTTCCTTATAATCATGCCAATTAATGATATCAAGACTCTAGATCTAGGCTTACTAGGGTCAGGGGCATTATGTTTTGTCTACTGCATTGAGTAGAAATGATATTTATGTTTTGAATTAATTTTTTTTTTTAAAATTTAACAAATTCATTAATTTATTAATTTTTAATATGTGAGGCATTGTTAAAGGGAAAACATTACATCAATTTGAAATTATTTCCCAAAAATTCTTATTATTTAAAATATTTCCCCACACAATGAGAAGAATATTAAAAATAAATTAAATTCCTTGAATCATAGGGTACTTGAATATATATTAGATAATGATGGAATATTGAGACTTGGAAATAGGTTTTTTTTCTACCCATTTATATGATAAAAATAGAATTACTAGATAAATATTGTATCATTAATATTATTATGAATATTTTTATCACTAAAAGATATCCGGATTTGAAGAAAAAATTATTTGATAATATGAAATGGGAAAATGGAAACTATGTATAATGATTCATGGATTTCAATAGGTAAGTTCATAGAGATAATATCACATTGTATTCATTCACCTTATCATATTCCAATCTACAAATGGGATGAATAACTATGGAATTTGTCTTTATATTACCAATGATTCCATGAATGACTATTGTTATATGCGTTATTAAGGATATTGTTACATAGTCCAGCCATTTAAAAACATTATAAAATGTTTTACCTCAATAGTTACTCATGTTTATATATATAAATGTATTTTTTATACTTCATGGGGAACCTCTTTTGATTTTATCAGATCAAGAACCATAGAAAAAATTAAAATTACTGAGGAGTCTTTAAAAGGATCTTATCACTTAATACATTTGAGCATTGCCTATCATCCTGACACTAATGGTTAGTCTAATAAACTCTTTAATCATAAGAAGGTATTTATAGGATATAAATAATTTAATTTCAATGTCTTTGGGAAGTTATTATAATGAAAACACATATGATAACCTTACCAACAGGCACCCGATCAACTGGCCATAAACAGAAATGAGATTTCCAATCTCCAGGGGATATCAACTAACTATTGAGCATCACCAATAACTTGAGAGAATGATTTAAACTAGTCTAAATTTTTTGAAATATATATATATATATATATTGTATATAAAAATAATTGATCTAATATATATTTAATATATTCTATAACTGATTGGAAACAACGAAATTGATACAATGCAAAATATTTAGAACTAAAAAATTCCAAAATTCCAAAAAATAGTAAATACCAAAAAATTACTACTTCATGTGATAAAAAGGTAAACATCTCTACATAGCACCACCTTTTACCCATGACAAAATTATAGAAAAACTCTCCTTCTAACTATAATAACATTCATTTTCCTCTATCAAAGACATCATTCGGTTAACAACTTGCCTACAGGATTTGCATGGTGTATGATAAACACGATCAATATGATCCCTCCCTGGTGTTCCATGATTAGTATCTATAAAACATATAAATTTGATTCTTTTGAACAAAAAGTTTCTTTTTAAATGTTAATATATTATATATCAACGTAATAGTCACAATTTCACTTTATCCATAGTTCACAGTGGAATCTAGGTTAAAACGTTTCAAAGAATAATATCCCAACATATTTATCATAAAAATATATGTAATATAAAATGTAGAATAATAATATTCTCATAAACTAGTAAAACATACCGATGATCCAAATAGATTAGGATGTTATACTATCACAAGATAATAGATTTCTAGTCTAAAGTCATGTTGTTAGATCACATTCCAAAAGCATATTGGAACATCACATTAATGGCCCCCCGATATTATCATTCGTATATATTTATAAAAATAGTATATTTCAGTATTAGAACACACCCTTACTGACCATCCAAAAGTAAAAATGGTGATGTCCCATAAATACGAAATCTAAATAACTACCCATTTTTTCTTATGTGCTTAATTTCCCAAATCATTTCAAAAGTATTTTTCAATAAATATAAAAACCCTTATCTTTTATGAAACCCTTTCCGAAAAGTCATTTCAAATTCTCTGAAAAATTCAACTTCTTGAAAGAAACCCTAGGTGATCAAAAATTATTTAAATTCCATTTACATATAAAAATCATTCCTTCAAATTTATATTAATATTAATTTTTGAAATTATATAAACCATGGTTCATTAACCAAGTGATATAGATGGAACCACCAACATCAAATTTCGGACACACATTCTCACAATGGAATCCACCAACACATGAAGGAAAAGAAAAATAATAATGATTAGGCTAGAATATATTCCCAAATATCATGTTCACATTATTAAATCAAATATTTTATATAGAGATTAAATTATAACATACTTAAATGGGCACACAGACACCGCACAACAATTAACATGGGACATACCCAAGGAGGAAGTATGAAAAATAGAGCATGAAGGGATAAAAACCCTCACAATAGGGTTGATAGATACAAAATTCTATGGAATTCAACTTAATTAAATAAATAACATAATTATTTTAATGGTCTACTATCAAGAGGAAGTGAGACAATATCCATTGAGGTTAAATGAAGAACTAAATGATAAAATATTGTGAAGATAACAAAAAAATATTGAATCATAGTTTTAGAGGGAGGAATATTCATATTCAGTTAATAAACATCATCATACATGATATTCCACAAAGTTGTGTAATGTTTAAATGTTTCCTATGTAATCACATTATTTCAATAATATGTTTCCCATAACTCATATATGTTTGGAGACGTTGCACCGAAAGAAAAATTTATACTGAACGATGGAATTATGTTTTAAATGTGGGTCTTATGGTGTTAATATAATATATAGTGTAAAAAATATTTTATGTATTACAAAATTATTATGTTTTAAGTCAAATTATGGCTGGTTCCATATAATGGTATTATTCCATAAGCTTTAAGATGTGATATAAACATTTTTTTACAAGAATCCTTCTCCTTAGTTTTTGTATAATCTTCCAAAAATAGAACCTAGTCCATTAAAAATATGATAACACACTCTGAAATAGTGAATGATAAAACGTAAAAGTCCAAAAATGTAACAACCTCCCCAACATTATAAATTCATCACTATGAATTCATGTAAAAAAGGGGCACTCTCAAGAGTAATGTGCCCAATACTCTATCACTGTTGATTCTCTCTCCCATATATCAGGAGAACATGATTTATGTTGCAATAACTCTCAGACTAATATTATAGACGTACGATGCAATAAATTCACCAATGAATCAAATATCTCCATTTTCATCTGTACAACCAAAACATGATTGTCAATATCTATGTTTTCCAAACTCATAACCCATTGGATTATAAATGTACTACCTAAGCTATGATAGGTGGAAAAAATAATGGATTACTATCAACTGAGATAGTAATCTCAACTAATAATCACCCTAAAACCCTCTTAGTAACCTTAAATAGTACTATAAATCTCATATAAATCAATCCTTGTTTTCCGCAACAAAGGATAAACAGTTGTTGATACACATTTTAAAAATATCATTCACCAATTGAAAACTCCTATGTAAGGAATCAACGATCTACATATAATCTCAATTGACCATGAAATATAACCAAATGATGATTTATTTCCATCATCCTCACATGCATAACCTAAACAGATATATGTCACATAATACATTCCTGCCCTACTTCTACCCCAAAAAGAGGTAATCTGAATGGGGACTAAATAACTCCTCAAATAGAGACTATTTGATAAAAGAAAAATACCTTATATTATATGAAATATTGATCTTTAAAATATAAAATTCCTAATATTTAGAAAAATTAATGTTAAAACCATAGATAATATCCTCCAAGAACTGGATATAACTCAGAATCTAACCATACATGTTTGGATGAATAGATATAATCAACTGAATCATAGTCATTATCACTTATTGGAGATTCTTCTAAAAAAATATTTAAACCATGAATCCATCTCTTAAAAAAATTTAAGGATCCATATGCATCCTTAGAACATATATATTACCCATATCGTTTAACATAGTTTTGTCCTTGGAATGAATAAAAGAATTAGATTTCATCTACATATCAACCACAAATAGAATATTATTATTCCCTCTATGAGTTCATGGTAATCGAAAAAGGAATTACAAGGACACAATGCACCATTTCCAATCTTACACGGGATGAGGATAGATTAATTTACAAGGTTTACATAGCTTTATATTTTTCTATTAGACTGGGTAATAGTGGAATACATAGTCTAAACTATCATTAATTATACATGACCATTGAAAACATAATTTTTTGTTATAATACACATTCATAATTTTCATATGAATTATACGTGATGAATTATAATATTCAAAAGAAAGTTATCTTCTCATTTTTATTGGGATGTTAAAAGAATCCCTAAGGAAAATAATATCATCAAAATGAATTGACTATCCAAGAACAGTCTCCCATCCATAATGGATTATTCCAATTCCATTGAACTCGTCATCTTGTTTCTAACTCTTATGAATATATTCATCGATAGATAATTATAATAATAATATTGTCAAACCCATAATAGAGACATTATAAATAGAATCCAAATTAAACAAACATATCTTACGTATCATGTTCTATATTTTTCATTTCATCCAATATAACCTTTGTAGGTATATTTTTTCATAGAATTGACGATGAAATTTCCATTCACAGGGATATAAATGATTTCATAAAATTATTATGTTATTCCACCGACCATTCCTTTATTAGAATCATGTAATTATATAAAATGGTAAAAATTAAATAGTTATAGTATGTAATGATTCTGAATCTCTCCCCATAATGTTAGTCCCTCAAAACCATAATAACATGAATAACAATTAAAATACCCAGATCAGGAGTGGGGAAATTCATCTAATGAGGATAATGTTTAAGAGATACATAAGACACCAAATGATCATCCAACATAATCATGAAACATATTCCAACACCAAATGAATAAAAAATTCCACGTACTACATACCTAGTTAAGGAATGATGAAAATTGTTACTGATATCGAATGTCAAATTACATGATCAACAGATGTAACAAACATTACATCTGAAAATAATATAACACATTTAATAGTAAGAGTTTTTAAATTTGATGATAATTGGTATAATTCATTGAAAACCCATCCACAATATCTATAATGGAAAACAATCTTAAAAAAATTTGACAACATTAAATATATCCTTTCCAGAAAAGATGACATGAAACTTATATGGATCAATGGAGAAGGAATGTTTTAAAATCATGTTTCCAAGGAATGTCATTTATTCGATCTATAAATTTAATTTGGGAATGAATGAATATATATGGATTATCATCTGATTTTAAAAACAACACATATATGGTTTTCTATATTACACTAAGAAGTTGAATAAACTAAAATAATACACAAGAAAACAACCACAAATTTTTCCTGAGATAGATGGAATGTATGATTCACAAGATCTAGGGAAACAATAAGAGAGTTTTATCAATCAGAAGTCATCACATTATATTCATTATGAAAATACCTTCTATCAAAATCCAAATTTTGAATATAAAACTCTTTAATTTGACGATGATAGTAACTTAAACAGAAATAGATCATCTATAAAACACATATACCACATTAACTTTTCAAAAAAATCCATCCATGTAGGGTATATAATACATTTTATTAAATGTATATTTATTCCCCATTCAATAGATCATAGATAATTTATGTGAACCATTATGATTATTTTCATAGAGAATTGTGGTATCCCACATCAAAATAATAGGGTGATCATTACCCATTAGCATAAGATCATCCATCCAAATATTGAATTTTTTTAAAATTATGGGTTTCATAAAAAAGGTTTATATCAATATCAGCTACATATTAGACATCAGATCAATAGAATACCAAGAACCCTATTTGTAAAATGAATAAATAATTCATTTAGTAAGACATAAATATCATACATGATTTTTAAAGAATGATTTAGAAAATAAGAAATGATAATATTGATCAATTGAAACAACGAACAACTAAATAATGAGGTCTAGGCTGATTGTTTCTATATGGGCATACAATAGATCCCACTATCATTAATTAACATGATAGATCAAATGTAGATAAAGGAAACAGACAACCAAATGAAATTTGTTGACCATAATATTAAAAAAAAACAAGTAAATCTATCCTGATGATGTAATATCATAGATCCTGATCAAGAACATATATATAACTGGCAATCTATATTTCAGATATTGATTCAGAACAAGGTTATTGGAACCCCTACCCTTTCAATCAGACCTGGATTTTTATTTTCAACCACTATTCAAATTTATCTTTTGGAATTCGATTTTTCTATTGAGATTTAGATGTGAGTAGATTAAATTTGGATTTTAGAGGTTTTTTCCTTGAGTTCATATTCAACAAAATGTTTTGTAAAACCATGTGGCATGCTCATGAAAAACATGTTAGCATTGTGACGATTCTAGTTGTGGGTGTATGAACCATGAATAAGTAATAGAATCATGCATACATTGTGTTGGAAGCTGATATCTTTGGACCAAACCATTCCTCAACGTTGGAACACAGTTCCAAAACCATGCAGGAAAACTGTGTTGCTTTCTTTTTATATATATTAATGGGAGAACAGTTGGCATAGAGATTAGTAAATTATACAGTCAAACCATTCGAGATTCCCATTTCAAAAAAATTCTGAAATTATTGAACTAATTGTAACATCCCGGGAAAATATAGAATTTGATATTTTCATATTTACTAATATTTTTGAATTAAATATTAATTTAAATTTTAAAGTAGATTTTATATTCAGTTGCATACCTGAAATGCAACAATGGGTTTCTCTGATGTCTTATGTTGCACAGAATGCTCAGTCATACAGAAAAATATTAACATATTATTATATTAAATGGTAGTTAATTCCATTTCATTATAATGGTTGTAATGAACAGACCTAAATACAATATGATTATACATGTTAGTGAATTTTTTTAAATTTTTTTAATAACTTTTTGAGGCTAAAAATTTGAATGAATCTAATTTTAAGCATAAATACTCTAATATTATTTAAATGATGATTTACCACCTTTTGATGGAGAACCATCTATTAATATATTATTTGTCACTTTTATTTTTTCTATTTGAAAAAATAATATTCTTCTTTAAAATAGGGATATCAAAATTTACTTTGGGTAATTTTTCTTTATTTTTTGATAATGTTCCTTTTAATGAATAATGAAAAATACTTCATATTAATTCAAAACTTCATTTTAATATAATATACTTATATAGTTAGATTATCTTATTAAATGGTATTGATGTGTAATTAGATTATATTTTTACAATTTAATCCAAATTTGTACATTAGAAGTAATTTCACTTTGAAATTGGTCATAAAGAAGTGTCAATATTTTGATAGTTATTATTTCATAAAAACAAGATTTTTTTTCACCAAGAAATTTATTTTTAAATTAATTAATGAATCTTATATGTATTAAATTTTTTAAATTAGAAATCATTTTTTATTTTGAAATATCATGTAAATCTTATGATGAATTTTTGGTATTTTTCTGAAAACCTTCAATTTTTTATGAATAGTGA
Source organism: Viscum album (assembly GCA_963277665.1). NCBI lineage: Eukaryota > Viridiplantae > Streptophyta > Magnoliopsida > Santalales > Viscaceae > Viscum > Viscum album. Next base: position 1,838,411,903 of record OY728132.1, on the reverse strand, counting down.
AAACACTAAGTAGTAATTAAAAAACTGAACTTTTCATCGAAATGAAATTTTACATATTTTGTGAATGGAATGTTTAAATTATTACATTCATTTTTATTATATGTATGTAAAATGTGGTTCAATAAAGTGAAGAAATTTTTTGGTGAATAGTTTCTTTGGACTTTTATTTACCATGGTTCAAGGTGAATATGGTAATTCAAGGTAAAAATAATGTTATAATAATATAAAATTACCTTTAAACATGAACAAACATTATTAAATGTGTCATGGAAGACCATAAAAATACTTGGGTAAGTCTTTTTTTCGTTTGAAATACATTTGAGTATGATAATGACAATAATAAATGTCTATTTAATGTAAAAAACCAAAATATCCTAAACATGTATTCTTTTGCTAATATTTTTTAATTTTGGGTTATTTAATTGAACTGTTTGAAAATAAATATTCATTAGACATATAAAAATATTTCCTAAATCATGGTATATTATTTATAATTCCTAGACATCATATAAATAAATGTATTAATGACACAATAATGATGTCATGTTTATCTCATTAATGAATGATTTAAATAAATATGATTATAAAAACTATAACAATATTCAAAACCTGTCAAATTATTATGGGATGATTTTATTTTGATCAATAGACATCAAATATTCAATGTTAATTTTTTTTACCTTTAGCAACCAAAAATTATTATATAATAGAATAATATTCTCAACCATTCTCTAAGAGCCCTCCCCCCCTAATAAGAACACCTCACATCTAACCCATTACTCACATCACTAATTCTCATTGGTTCATCCAACATCTTCCCAAAAAATATTTTAATATCCCACTCTTCCACTTGGAATCTTTACCATAGGAAGAAGGCACTTCAAATAATCCTTTTTCTTAAAACCCAAAAAAGTTCCCTGATTTAAAGGAATCGTCTTCCCTTAAGTACCTTTCTTTTAATTTACTTTTCCAACCCTATAAAATGTTTTATTATTTTCATTTATAACAACATCATTATCTTAAATATAAATGTTTTTTGATGTAATATTAATTATAACTACACTTACCCAGTCATCCATCCAATAGGTAAAGAACCTTCTATATTTTTGGATGGCAAACTACGACCTCATGAAATGAAGATTGTTCAATTGTCACTTTCCTCCACTTATAGTGACCATTATGATAGAACTATATTACTATGTGATTTATATTATATTTATATCATCTATATTATTCTGTATTTTACATTTATATCATGCCTTTATTGTTTCCATAATGGGTAAACATGATAATTTCATTTGAGGAAGTGCAGACTACCGCCCCCTCAAAGTGATATGACTCGTTCCTACCATACATGGAAAGTATAAAAGATGGAGTTAATGAAATTATATATTATATTTTAATTTAATTTTAATATAAATATTTATCATTATTTTTTCATTCCATTAAATATGAAAAAGATATAAAAGTAGCATTCATGCAGAAGTACAACTTATCGTCTCTATGAACAGGGATTTTCATTTCTTAACTCAAAATGTTATGTAATATTATAAATATATACATATAAAAGATATATATGATATATATGATATATAAATCATGAAAAATATTATTTATATAATAGTCTTTTGACCACATAAACAACATATAATTATAAGAATTCCATTTTTGACTCAAGTACCAAATATAAAAAAAAGACCATTATTAACATAAATAATTTCATTATGTTTTTAACATTGTAATATGTGATATAAAATAATACTAAATATGAGGATGGTTATTAATCAGGTATAAATTAAATTTATTTTATTATTCTATAGATTATAGAATGAAAGAGTTATGTCGGACACATGTTAAGGGGCTTCTTATCTCACTTTTAATTTCGTTATATTTACATCATTCAACAATTATTTATTTCATGTGGTGTATTGGGTAATTCCATAAGATATATATTATAATTATTTAATTTATAGTCATGGTGTTATGTGATTCAATTTCGGTTTTTAACTTTTGGACTAACGACGTGATTGATTAAAATGTGGTTAGGGGTTTTCATCTCACTTTTTATTCCCATAAGATTCATGCTATATTGCCACTATTTCATTTTTTGGGTTATGTACTGTCAATGATTTTATTCATTGTGTAGCATAATTTAATATTATGGTATTTAAATCTTTATTTAATTATTCTTCTTTCTTGGTTTGAATGTTTCGTATTTTACAAAATCAGTATGGGAACCATTCACCGCATTGTTTTAGACAATGTCTTCTATAATGTCATGCATTTTAATTTCCATTTTCCTATTTTTAAATATATTCCTATAAATCATTATTTCTATAAATTTTATGTCCATGTGATGAGAAACCATTTTTTCTCTCATCAACTTATTTTTTTAATTTTAATGTGACATCTTTATTCTTTTGAATTTCAGTAAGAGAACTACTTGACCCAATTTCAATTAATTTGATTGAACTTATAATTAATGATTATGTCATGAAACGAATATGTGTAAATGATATATGATTTTATTACACTAATACTCAATTATATTAGTGTGTGTTCTTATTTTCACACATAATTATGTCATTGAATTTTCCATAATCTAATGATATGATCTTTGAAAGGGAATTTGTGTAAATTTACATTCCATTGAGACTTATTTATTGTTATACAAAAATTCACTATTATATGGTGTATATAATTCTCTTTGGTATATAATATCATGAATCTCTTTATTAAAAAGATGTTATATTGTTTGATTAAAGTTATTCCTCAATTATTTGTATTCAAGCGTCTCTCATTCAGTTATGAACTCTTTAAATAAAATATTATTTTAAATGTATTAATGATTTATTATTTTAATTTTTTATCATTAATGTCAGTGTTATAAAAATGGTTTTATGGATTTATTTATATGGACCTGAATGTTTTGAAATTAAAATTACATTGAAAAGATTCAAAAAGAATTGGGACACTCTGATTAAAATATCTATTTATTAAATGTTTTAAATGGTTTTGAATATGCTTTGATAAGGAAATGATTATGTCAATATGTTGACCTGATATATTTTGATTTCGATGTTGAAATGTTATCTTCCCATTATTCATGAATTAAATGTTATCATTATGTTATTGTTATTGGGAATTGTTTACGTATACGAGTGGTTCCGTGATAATCCAAGGGCGGGTGAGACCGGAATAGCTCTCCAATGCATTGGGTAACATGATGGAGGAAAAAACATGAATGTTTTTACAAAGATATTTATGGAATGTATTATGATTGGTATTCCAAATTTTACCCCATACATAGCTGTCAAAGATAAAATTTTATTATGTTATGGATGACACCTGTTACCTATATTATTTATGATTTATATGTATAATTCATAAATCATGTGGATCCATATGGTATGTAATTATTAAAAAATATGGCTTCATTTATCTGTATTTATTCATGGGATAATGCTTTATTTCCTTATTTTATAGCTCTTACTAAGCTTCTTATCATCATCCCATGTTTTGAAATATTTATTATAGGAATTAATGAGAATATGGTCAAGGAAGGGATCAATAAAAAGTCTTCTTGTCTAAAACATGGTGCTAGACATGTTTTTATGAGTTTTTATTTTATAAATAAAATTGAAACTGAGTAGAATTGCCTATGAAAAATTTTCGAGATGAAATAGTTATGGATTGATTCCCTAAATCTCTAAACCTGAAAAGATACACAATGGGAATTATTCACTTATTTCGATATTTTGTAATGTTTGTGGTTGAGTCCTTATAGTTGGAATCATAGGTCAGTTTAGATAACATTAGAGGTTAGGGTGTTATTTAATCATATGTGACATAACCATAATAGATAGAATATTAGAAAGAGTCATAGTTAATTTATAGGTGATAAATGTTTATTAAATTTTGGGGTAAAATATGAAATGTATTGGATAACCATTGAGAATTACATATGTTATAGTTATTTTTGAGGAATTTTTCACTTTTTGGACTGTACGAAATTGTTTTTTTTTTGAAAAAGGAAAACATGAAAACTGTGTGACAATATGTTGCATTGGAAGAAGTTGTGGGAATTGAACCAAAAACCAAAGTGTGATAAGGATTTATTGCCTACCACTGCACTATGTGAAGTACCTAAGCAGTATAACTAATTCTTTTTAGAAAAATGATTTTATCGATCAAGAATAAGTTTATTTTGGATCGTATTTTTTATCAAATAGACATCATTATTATATGAAAATGATTTGGTGATTAAGTGAAAAAAGTAATTTTGTAAGTCATTCTCTCCTTTGGGGACACTATAAGTTTATGGAAAGTAGAATACTATAGGATTTAATTTTATGAGTAATGGATGAAATATTATTTGGAAAGAACCTATGTTCTTATTGTTGACATAATGTGGTTTTTGTTATTTATGGAAATTATTAAACTATCATAGAGAATATGAGAAAAGGTTAATTACACTTCTATATAAGACATTAATTGTAGACAATATTTTTGGAGATTACTCTAAAAATTTACTCTAGAAGACTATGTGAATAAATCCATAAGAGTATTTGGTTTCAATCATAGTTTTGATGATTTTGTAAAAATTTAAGGAAAATTTTATATTTAAAGGCCTTTCTTGAACTTTGTGTACTGTTTATTGAATTTTGTAGATTAATAGTATTATTTTCTTTTTTAAAGGATTATCCTTTTTGGTATTATCAGATCTCGTACTAACTAATTTTGGTTTTTGTAAATTTATAAAGGTAGTAAAAATATAGAGTACCAATTTTTTGGATCATGTTGTTTTCTAGAAGTTTATTCTAACACTTTGTACGTGACCCAGTCATCTTGAATACTAATAGTTTGGATAAAAGATGAGTTTGTAGTAGAAATTTTGTAAATGATTAATGTATATATGTCGAGTAAGTAATTTTTCATATGTTCCTCATCAATCACGTAAATAAATTATCCAACTTTATGAATTGAAACTAAAAAAAATATTGTAAATTTTCTATTCATTCAAGAAAACCAATTACCATTTAACCAATCACTAATTTTTGTTTTTGTTTTTGTTTACTTTATCCTTATAATGTTTTATATCACACAACATCATTACATGACACATAGATTCTCTTCCATATCCATGTTTTCAAGCAATCCATGTATGGGTTATCTCCCATGACCTTTGAACTTATCTTTATTTTTTAATAAATTCATAGGTTTATTTACACAATTTTCAATGTGGGACTTTCGATGATGTTTCAAATCCCAATTTTAAAATTTTGAGGATGCAATTTCAATATGTTCGGAAGGATGTAAAATCCTAGGAAAACAAATAATATGATATTTTAATATTTATTAATATTTTTAAATTAAATATTGAAATTATTTTTAAATGGGATGATATATTCAATAGTGTTCCTAAAATGCAACGAAGGGATTCTCAAAAGTCTTATGTTTCACACAATACTGAGTCATATTTGAAAATAATGATATATTATTTTATTAAATGGTAGATAACTCATAGACGGTGTAATATAAAAAATGAAATGAACTAACTAAAATATAATTAAAAATTATAGTTAAATGTTTTAAAATTTATCAAATAAAAGATATAGGATTAAAATGTGAATCAATATAATATTAATCATAAATATTCTAATATTAATTAAAAGGATGATTAATTGCCTTTTGATGGAGAACCCTCTTTAAATCAAGTGTTTGACACTTTTATATATTCAATTTGACAAAATAGTATTAACATTTATAACTGGGACATAAAAATTTAAACTGGGTTAACATTTGGTTTTTTGTGATAAAGTTAATTTTTTTAATCAATAGTGAAAACTACTAAATTTTAATTCAAAAATATCTTTTAATGTAATTTATTTATACTGATTGATAATCATTTTAAATGGTTTTATATTGTAATTAGATTATATTTTTACCATTTAATCCAATTTTTTTCATTGGATGTAATTTCACATTAAAATTGCATATATACAAGTGCTAATCATTGGATTGTTATTCTTTTGTAAAGACAAGCTTTTTTTGACAATAGGGATTTAATTTTAAATTAATTGATGTGACTTATACATTTATTAATTTGGAAAATTGTACATTATTTTTGAGTTGGGAATATAATATTTTTTTAGGATGAATTTTTTTAATTTTTTTTGAAAACCACCAATTAAGTTATAATGTGAAAACACTAAGTATTAGATAAAACCATGAATTTTTCATTTACATGAAAATTTCCAACTTTTGTGAATTGAATTTCGAAAATCTGATTTACATGGTTGTAATCAATAAATAAAATTTCATTATATAAGATGAAAATAATTTTTGGTGAATAGTTACTTTTTTCTTTTACTGACCATGGTTAAAGTTAAATATGGTAATTAAAGGTAAAAATAATATTATAATAATATAATTTTTTTTAAAACATGCACCAACCATATTCGATGAGTAATAGATGGCCAATAAATTCTTTGGGTAACACTTTTGGCCTTTTAAAGACATTTCCATAAGTTAATGTCATTAATAAAATTTTATTTTAATTAAAAATAAAAATATCAAAAACTTGTATTATATTGGGAAAAAAATTAAATGTGGGGTTATATAATTGATATATTTAACTATTAATATTAATGTGAAATTTTAAAAAAATTACATCATCATGGTATTTTATTTATAATTTTTATACACCAAATAAATAAAATCATTTATGAAATAGTAATGATGTAGTGTTTACCTCATTAATGAATGATTTAAAAAAAAATATATTATAAAAATAAAAACAATATACAAAAACGGTCCAATTCTTATTGAATAATTTTATTTTGAACATGTGTAATATTATATTCTACATTAATATGTTTTGGGTTTTTATAAATAAAAAATCATTTAATAAAAAAATATTTTCAAACTTTCATAAAGATCACATCCTACACCTTATAAAAATCACTCACCTCCAACCCATTACTCACACCTCTAAAGCCCCTTGGATCCTCCATTCACTGCCCAAATAATCTCTTAATATCACTATATTTTTCATATATGCATCACATTAGGCATAATACACTTCAAAAAAATCATTCAGGTTCAAACAAAAGAGAGTTACTTATTTAAAGTTAACATCTTCTCTTAAGATCTTTTCATTTATTTTACATATTCAACCTCATAAAATATTTTTATTCCATTACTTTATAACAAAAACAAAATCCTCAATATAATAGGCTATTTTTATGATATTTATTCCACTTACACTTATACACTCCTCTATCTAATGGGTAATGAACATATTGTTTCTGTGGACGCTGAACTACTTTTCACGAGATGTAGATTGTTCAATCTTCCCCTTCAAACTCTTATTGGTGGAAATCATGATGGAACTATATTTATATAAAATATATATTATATTTATATTTTCAGTAAAATTCTTATATTTTTCATTTATTGAAAAAAAATTGCTTTTTATAATGGGTAAACATGATAATTTTATTTCGGGATGTTCAGACTAACGACCCCTAAAAGTGACATTACTCATTCATGACATTCGTGGAAAGTATAAAGGATATAGTTAATGAAATTATATATTATACTATTCAGGAATTATTATATACCAATTTATCATTATGTTTTCATACTATTAAAAAAATATAATTTAAATTAGTATTCATGCGTACGTATGGCTAACAATCTCCATGAATAGTGGATTTCATTTCTAATCTCCAAATGTTTAGTAATATTATAAATACATATATATATATAATGTATATATATGATATATAAGAGATCTAAATCATGAATATAAATCTGGATATAATACACTTTTGACCACATGAACAACTTGTAATTATAAGAAGTACATTTTCGACTCAAGTACAAAATATCGACAAAATGGTAATTATTAACATAAATGATAGCATAAAGTTTATAAAAAAGTAATAATTATATATAAGTAATAATTAAAATGATGAATGTTATTATGAAATGTTAAATTAACTATATTTTATTATTTATGAGATTAAATAATGAATGGGTCAATTCATTATCGAGGTAATGGGTTTCTTATCTAAATTTAATTTTCTAATATTTCCATTTTCCACCTCTTATTTATGGAATGTGTTGTATTATGAATTTACATTTGATATTTATTATCATGATTCTATTTATTTTCATGTTATTTTTTTTAATTTGGTGGTTATTAACATTTGATCTTATTACATGATTGATTACAATGCCGTAAGGGGTTTTCATATCACTTTTTATTCCTGTGAGATTCCTGCTATATTGCCATTATTTTTTTGTCATGTATGTTCTTCCCATTATTAAATTCCTTATGTAATATACATTAATTTATGGTTATTTATATATCTAATTTATGATCATTCTTTTATGGGTTGTATGTTTCTTAAGTAACCAAATCTGTAAGGGAACCTTTCACCGTACTCTTTTAGAAAAAGACTTCTTTTATGTCATGTATTTTAATTTCTATTTTCCTATGTTGGAATATATTCTTCTTAATGATTATTGCTGTAAATTTTATGTCCATGGGATGAAAACCCCTTTTTTCTCTCATGAACTTATTTTCTAAATTATATAGAGATGGTGTTGTGCTGTCGAATTTCTCTAAGTGAATTCATTAACCCAATTTTAATTCATTGGGATAAAATTATACTTCATGATTATGTCATTCTGTGAATATGTGTCAATGACCCCTGATTTTATTACACTTAATATCCACGTATATTTCGTGTATCCTTATTTTTCACACATAATTATGTCATTTATTAGTCCTTAATCTAAAAAAATGATGTTTTCAAAGGGACTTTTCTCAATTTACATTCCATTGAGACTTATTTGCTGTTATACACCAATTTACATTTATATGGTGTATATACATCCCTTTTAAGAATTATATCATGTATCTCCTTATTAGATTTATATTATAATCATGAATTAATTTCATTACTCAATTATTTATATTCATGGGTCTCAAATTTTGTTACGAACTATTTAACTAAAATATTGTTTTAAATGTTTTAATTATTTATTCATCTAATTATTTATCATTAATTTCCTTGTTTATAAATGTTTATATGTATTTATTTATATAGAAATGAATATTTTTATGATTTAATTTCATTCAAATTCTTCAATGTGGTTTGGGACAATTTGATTCAAATTTTTTTTATTAAATATTATATATGGTTTTGAAAATGGTTTGATATAGCATTGATTATGTCAATATATTGATATCATATATTAGGATTAAAATGTTGAAATGATGGAGTTTCTTTATTAATGTTTTAAGTATTATGAATAATTTATGGTTATTGGTCATTGTTTACGTATATGGGTAGTCTAAATGTAAATCTCTATGTAGCTATGAAATCTACAACGTATGTATGTTATAGATGCCATAGGTTACCCTTATCCTTTTTTATTTCTGTGTATAATTAAAAAATCTCGTGATTTCCTAAGGTATGTTATGATTAAAATGAATGGTTTAATTAATTTCTATTTATTGATGAGATAATGTTTTCCCCTTATATTATAACACTTACTCATATTTTTATGGTCATTCCATGTTTGGAATTGTTTTTCATATGACTGAAATTTTAATAGGGTCTAGGATGGGATCAATGAAAATTCATCTTGTCTAAAACATGGAACAAGAAATGTTTCATTTTTTATGATTTTTTTCATTATAAAAAATATAGAAATTAAACAGAAGTGTGTACTTTAAAATTTTTGTGATGTAATAGTTATGGACTATTTATTTAGAACACTAAACCTGAAAATATACTCAATGTGAATAATCCACTTAATTCAAGATCATATAATGATTAAGGCTAGGTCCTTATAGTTGGTATCAGAGGTCAGTTTAGATAACTTTAGAGGTTAGGGTGTTATTTAAGAATAACTGAAATAACCATAATTTATAGAATTTTAGAAGGTGTCATAGTTGTTTTAGAGGTGATAGATTGTTATTACATTTCGGGTTCAAAATGAAAGCTATTGTCTAAACATTGAGAATAAAATATTTTATGGGTATATTGAATAATTTGTGTCTTTTTTGGAATGTTATGAAATTGTATAGTTTTTTAAAAAGGGAAATAAAAAATCCATGCGAGAACCCGTCACGTCGGACAATGCTGCGGGAATCGAACCCACAACAAAAGTGAGATTGGGATTTATCACCTACCACTAGACTATTTGATGTCCCTCTTTTGTAAAACTGGTTCATTTTAGTTAATCGATTTTATGGATCAATAATAAATTTATTTAGGGTCCTATTTTTCATCAAATGGACATAATTAGTACGAGATAAGGATTTGGTGATTAATTGATAATGTTTATTTAGAAGGACATTCAGTATTATGGGAATACTATATGCTTAAGTAAAATATAATACAATGGAATTTAATTTGTGGTGTAATAGTTGAAAGATTATTTTGGAGGATTATATTTTTTTATTATGGACATAAAGGGATTTGGGTTATTTATTTAAATGATTAACCTATAATTGAGAATATGTGAAATGGTTTAATTATAATTCAGTATGATTCATTAAGTGTAGTCGATGTTTTTGGGGATAAATGTTAAGATTAACTATGGAAGACTATGTGATTAAATCCTTATGAGTTTCATGATTCAATATTAGTATAAAATATTTTTATTAATTTTAAAGATAATTTTATATTGAATAGCCTTTATTAAACATTGGGTACTTTTATGTTGAATTTTAGAGATTAAGAGTAGTATTTATTTTTAGAAAGGATTATACTTTTGGAGATTATCTGATCTCATACTATCAAATTTTGTTTTTGGTTAATGTATAAAGATATGGAAAATATATGGTTCATATATTTTGGAGAAATTTATTTTCTAAAAGATGATTTTTGAACTTTTTATGTTTCAAGTCATCTTGAATACTCATCATTTATTGAATAGATGAGTCTGTGGTAGAAATTTTGTAAATGATGAAAGCCTATATTTCAAGTAAGTAAGTTCATATATGTTCTCAATTAGTCTCATAAATAAATTTTCCAACATTAAGAAAAGGATCATAAAACAAAAATCGTTTTCCAATTACTTTTTTACTAGGAAACCAATGACCATTTAACCCATCACAAATTTTTGGGTTTCCAGTTATTAACTTTATGCTAATCATGTTTTCTATCACTATGCATCAGAACATGACAATTAGTTTCTCCTCTATATCTATGTTTTCATTGAATCCAAGTATGGGATATCTCGGGTGACCTTTTTACTTATCATTTTTCATTTAAAATGATATTTTTATTTACTCTTTCTCTGCTGTGGCACATTAATTAAGTTTCAGAGTCCAATTTTAAAATTGCAATGATGCAATTTCCAAAAGGGGGGAAGGATGTAACATCCCAGGAAAATAAAAAATATGGAATTTTTATATTTATTAATATTTTTGAATAAGGTATTAATTTTTATTTGTAAAGGGGATTCTATATTTGATGTCCTACGCAAAACACAACAATTGGTTTCTCAAAAGTCTTTTGTTGCACACAATGTTGAGTCATACTAAAAAAATATATTATTATTATATTAAATTGTAGTTAACGCCTAGCTTTTGTAATGGCAGAGATGAACAGAACTAACTTCAATGTGATTATACATTTTAGTTAAATGTTTTTATATTTATCCAAGAAATTTTGGAGGCTTAAAATGTGAATGAATCTAATTTACGCATAAACACTTAATATTCTTTAAAAGGTCTATTTACCACATTTTGATGGAGAAAACTCATTAAATATATTTTTGGTACATTTTATATGTTATATTTGATAAAATATCATTCTTCTTTAGAATCAGGACATTCAAATTTACTTTGGGTAAATTTATAGTATTTTTTTAAAAGATCATTTTAAATAAAAAATAAAAAATACAGCATTTTAATTCAAAACTACACTTTAATATAATTTATTTATATGGTTAGATTATTTTTTAAATGGGATTAAACATTAATTGGATTATATTTTTTTTATTTAAAACAATTTCACTCCGTGGAAGTAGTTTCAATTTGAAATTGGACGTAAACAAGTTTCAATCTTTTGATAGTTATTATTTCTTAAACACACCCTTTTTGTTTTAACAACGGGAATTAATTATAAATTATTAATTGAAACATCATTGAAATGAATTAGGTAATATTGAAATCATTTTCGAATTCAAAATATCAAATAATGAATAGGATGAATATTTGGTATTTTTCTGATATCTTTGAATTTTTGATGAATAGTGAAAAAACTTACAAGTAGTTAAAAACCAGACTATTTCATTTAAATAAAATTGTAAATATTTTGGGAATTAAACTTGGAAAATATAATATAAATATTTTTTATTAGTAAGTAAAATGTGGTTCAATAAGATGAAAATAATTTTGGGCGAATACTAACTTTTGACTTTTATTAACCACGATTAAATATAAATATGGTAATTGAAGGTAAAAATAATTTTATAACAATATAAAATGACCGTAACACTTGTTCTAACCTTATTGGATGAGTAATTGACAACCCAGAAAATCCTTGGGTACTACTTTTGGCCTTTAAATGACATTTGGTAAAGATAAATACAATAATTACTTTTTATTTAAAGAAAAAATAAAAGTATCATAAACATGTATTGTTTTGCTAAAAAAATTAAATTGGGGTTATATAATTGATATATTTGACTATAAATATTCATTATAAATATAAAATGTTTTCTTAAATCATGGTATTTTCTTTATAAATTTTATGAATAACATAAATAAAATTATTTATAATAGAATAATGATGTAGTGTTTACCTCATTATTGAATTATTTAATCAAATAATATTATAAAAAATTTAAAAATATTAATGAACTGTACAATTATTATTGTATGATTTTATTTAGAGAAATAATCATATTATATTATACTCTATAATGTTTTTTACATTTATATATAGAAAATCAAAACATAATAAAATAATATTTTCAAACTTTCCTAAAGAGACTATCCTTCCCCTTTTAAACATTTCACACCTCTAACCCATTACTCACACCTCTCAATCCTCATGGATAATCCCACCATTTCCTAAATAATCTATAAAGATACTCATATTCTACATATAATCCATACCTTATGCATAAGTAACATCAAGAAATCCTTTTGGTTAAATCCAAATGGGGTTAACCGATTCAAAGGTAACATCTTCTCTTATGTAATGCTATTTTATATTATTTCTCATACACCCTAAAATATTTTTATTTAATTATTTTGTACCAAAAATAGTATCCTAAATATACTAGGTTATTGTTTTGATAAGTATTATGACTACCCATACACACACATGTGTCTAATAGGTAATGAGCATATTATATTTTTGGATGGTGAATTACTACCTCACGAAATTATTATTGTTCAATCTTCTACTGCCACCTGTTATGGTCCCATTATGATGGAACTATATTTATATGAGATATATATTATATTTATATGTCTATATAATTATGTATTTTTTATTTAAATCAAACAATTATGATTTCCATAATGGGTAAACGTGATAATTTCATTTGAGAATTTGCAGACTACCAGCCACTCAAAGTGAAATGACTCGTTCATACCATACGTGGAACGTAAAAAAGAAGAATTTAATGATATAATATGTTATATTATATTGGAATTATAATATATATATTTTTAATTATGTTATAATTATTTTAAATATGAAATAATAAATGAATGTAGCATTCAAGCGTACATACGACTTACCTTCTCCCTGAACTGTGGATTTCATTTCATATCTGAATTTTTTTTATATTATAAAAACATACGTATACAGGATATATATGATATACATGGTATCTATATCATGAATATAATTCTAGATATAATATAATTCTTACCACATGGACAACATGTAATTATAAGATGTTCATTTTTTACTCAAGTTCCAAATATCGACCAAACGATGATTTATAAAATAAATGATTGCATAATGTTTATAACATTGTAATAAGTTATATGAAAGGAATAATAAAAATGAATATGGCTCTTAAAAAACTATATATTAACTTTATATTATTATTAATGATATTAATTAATGAATGGGTATGTCGGTCAAGAGGTAAGGGGTTTCCTATCTCACATTTAATTTCGTAAGATTTCAATTATTCACCACTTATTTATTGAATGTGGTGTATTGTATACTGAAATATGAATTATATTATCTGGATTATAATTATATTATTTGTATTCTATGATTAATTTTTTGTTTATTAAATTTTGTTCTTATGACTCAATTGATTACAACCTGGTAAGGGGTTTTCATCACACTTTTTATTGTAGTGTGATTCTTGTTGTATTGCAACTATTTCTTTTTTTTATGGTGTATGTACTTCCTATTATTGTATTATTTGTGTAACATAATTTAATTTACTTCTCATTACATATTTATTGTATTATCCTTCCATTGTGGGGTGTTTGTTTCTTATGTTACATAATCGGTAAGGGAACTTTTCACCGCACTCGTTAAGACGAAGATTCCTTTTATGTCATGTCTTTTAATTTACCTTTTACTATTTTGAAATATGTTATTCTATATATTTATTGTCATAAATTTTATTTCAATTTGATGAGAATCCTTCTTTTCTCTTATCAACTTATTTTCTGAATTTTAATCTGACGTTGTTATGATGTCGAATTTATAAAAGATAACTCCTTAACCAAATTTCAATTCTTTTGGTTAAACTTATATTTCAGGATTATATCCTAATATGAGTATGTGTGAATGACCTCTGATTATATTACACTTAATATCCACATATATTTGTTGTATTCTTATTTTTCAAACATAATTATGTCTTTTATTTGTCATTAATCTAATGATATGATCATTTCATAGGACCTTATCTCAATTTACATTCTATTAAGATTTATTTGTTTTTATTCACAAAATAAATTTTATATGGTCTATATACATCACATTGACATATTATATCATGAATATCCTTATTCTCATGATATTTTAAGATTTTATTATTGTTACTCCTCAATTATTTGTATTCATGCATCACTCATTTGGTTAGGAACCCTTTAAATAAAATATCATTTAAATGTTTTAATTATTAATTCTTGTATATCAGCCTCAATAATGTCTATGTTTTAGAATTCTTTTAAAGGTTTTATTTATATGAACATGAATGTTTTAAAAATAAAATTTCTATCTAAGGATTTAAACCTATATTGGAAACTTTGATTTAAAAATTGATTTTTTAAATGTTTTAAATGGTTTTGAATATGGTCTCATAAGGCATTGATTATGTCAATATGTTGAAATGATATATAGGGATTGTGATGTCGAAATATTATCAATACATTATACATTATTTATGTGTTATGAATATGTTATGGTTATTGGGAATTATTTACCTATATGAGTGGATTCGTGATAAACCTAGGGAGGGTGATCCAGATATAGCTCTATAATGCCTTTGGTAACGTGATGGAGGTAAACATGAATGTTTTTCATACGATATTTTGGGAATATACTGTGATGTATAATCCAAATGTTACACCCTAAGTAGATATGAAATGTACAACATAAGTATGTTATGGATGCCCCATGTTACCATTATGATTTATTATTTCTGAGTATAATTCATAAATATTGTGATTTTATAATTATGTTATTATTAAAAAGTGTAGTTTCATCGATTTTTATTTATTGATGCTCTAATTATATCATTCTTTATTCTATAAACCATACATATATTTTTATATTCATCCCAATTTTTGAAATGATTTTCACAATCTTAAAGATTAATTTGGTCAACGATGGGTTCAAGTAAAAGCCATGATGTCTAAAACGTGGAACTAGAAAAGTTTCTTTTTTAAGAGTTTTTATTTTATGAAAATTTTACAACAGATCAGATGTGTCTATATTTCAGTTTTTGAGATATTATAGTTGTAGCCTAATTATCTAAATCTATATACCTAAAAAGATCCTTAATGTGAATTTTTCACTAAATTCTTGATTATGTAATGTTTATGGTCGGGTCCTTAAACTAACACCTGATGATATTTAACAGAAAACACATAATTTATCCTCCCACTAGATAGTTCATCCTTTTGAAGGCCCCTCCCTATTTATCCAAGAATAAAATCACCTATCCATGGTGGATATATTGTTATTATTAATTATTGGGGATATATTTATCATGTTATTCCCATATTATCACCCTTCTCTCCTTCTTTCGGACATTTTCAATTGAGATATATTTATCTCATGGTCATATAGATCCACGGTTTCAGTTTCCCTTGACTTTTTTTGCATTTTATGTGTTTTTAATGTTCCATATTATATATCACGGCTCTTGTAACCTCTTAGGGGTTATTTTGGGTGTTTTTTGTTGAAGAATTATGATATTGAGGTAGTTTTCCCTTGGAATTGATGATTTAATCTATGATTCATTGGTTTCAGTCTTATAAAACCATTTTTTATATAAATTATTTATTTTGATCCTTAGAATAACTGTTTGATGAATAAAGTGGTGATTTCTTCCCTCTTTGTGATAAATGACATCATTTTATGAAATGTTGCACAACAAGTGTTTGATGAAATGCTTATTTTGATTTTTTGAGTATTTTTGGGTGATTATTTTTCAGTCTAATAATTTAACAACATGATGGTGGTATTAGTTTCCTATAATGTGTTAATGAATAGTTTTGGATATGAAGGTGGTTTATGTTTCCTTCATTAATAATAAAATGACTAGTTATAATAATATGTGAACCAAATAGAACCTGGTGAAAATTATATTTCATTGATCATGTGGTTATGTTACATAAATGTGTTTTTAAATGATTTTGAAATGGAAAATTATGTGTCTATCACCTTCTATAATGGTGTATTTTGTTCATTCAAATCGGTGGTTTTGTGAAGAATTCATAAATGCATGTTGGAAAATTTTAGTATAATGGTGACTATTTTTTACAAGAAATCACAACATGGATAATCCCCTTTTAGTTATAATCATAGAATATTTTTTGATCCCTACACTAGGTTGGACTCTTTTACTCGAATGTTTTTAAGGAAAGAGGTTGTTTGTTGCGATGATCGAGTAATTCATATGGTGTGTATTACTATTATATATGTGAATAAAATTTTGTGCTCGATTGGAAATGGTTTTATCTCCATCTTCTATAATATTTTCTTAGTGAACATAGAATAACTATGTAATTTATTAAGAATTATTTCTTAACATCTTTGGTTATGCAGTAACTAGGGTCCCATAGAAAACAGAATAATTTAGTCATATTGCTATGGGATAGTGCCTTACAGTTTGTACCATATATGGGATGGCCGAGCATGCTATTTCATTTTTATTTCATCAAGTGAAGAAGTCTTTTAAATACAAGTAAACATGATTAGTATTTCATGAGAATTTCATGAGCTCATAGGTTCCTCCAATGTCTTTTAGAACTTTGTTTATCATGATGGATGATTTAGATGAATTATTTTTCGGATACACTTACATTATATTTCTAATTCCATTTTCATATAATTTATTTTCTTAATCCATTAAAATTAATTTCTTCATAATAAAAACATAAATGGGTTGTTATGATTTAATGAAAAATTGTTTTCACTTTTAAAATATTAAGTTTATCGTATTCTGGTTTTGAAAAAAACGCATCAAGTTCAATCTTGGAAATTTAAAAAGATACTTCTTGGAAGAGAACATGTATTTGTGAAATAAAAGAGGTAATGAGCTATTATATTTTTTTGTTGGAAAAATATGATGAATTGATTTCATTGATATTTTATATTTTAAATGTTATGTTTAATGTTTATTTATTTTAATGGAAGTGCATTGAGAATTGATCTTCTGGGACCACTAGCCGAATTTTTATAATAACTCCTATAATTAATTCTTTTTACATGCATGTGATGGAATATTCATCGTGATTTTGATCACCATGGGTGTTGGTTGGTATTATTATTAGAGAGTGATCCTCGAGGATACATGGGTATATGTGGTCTTCATGTGAATTTTTTGTCATGTTGAATAGTATTGTATTTTTTTATATTGTTTGTAAAATATGATCAGTTTGGGTATTAAAATATTATTTATGCATCTTTTTTTTTATAATTTTAAATTTTCATTTTACGTTTTACCTTATGGTAAATAATTCCCTTGCCTGTCATTTGATCCCAACACAATTTTCTTGTATATAGGGATCAGAAACGACCTCCATTCCTAATCTCAATTCATATCATAATACCATTTTAGGAATGACATGTTTTGAATTGTCGAAAATTGATATCAGATGAGTTTCATATTATGAGGGTCTTACTTTCAGATCACCCTAGGTTTATTAGGGAAGTCAAGGTATATAGAATAGTATTTTCAAAACATTATGGTGTTGGTCTTGGAGAGTTTCTGGCCAACACTTTCGGGACCGATCATTGAGATTCCATGAGATTTTGTGATTATTTTGGTTCATTTTTTTTATGGATGGTTAGATTTTAGGATAATAAAGGGAGTTGGGATTGTGATCTCACTATGCTCACATGGGCTGGAAATGCATGTTTATCTTGGAACATAATCCAAGATTAATTCTGATGATTATCGTGTGTTTGGAATATGGCCAAAAACCATATTTCAAACTCACTAATTGAAACAAGTTACCCTTTTGAGATTTTTTTATATCCTTGTGATTTTCAAGTAATTTTTTGGAAATTAATACAAAAAAATTGCGAAAACTAGAATTTTAAATGAACATGGTTTGGTTTTTGGAAAACAGAAAATTATTTTTCATTCTGATATTGATGATAATTCATGGAATATAGTAAATTTTTGGACAGTTGTTTAAATATAAAACATAGTGTTTTCAATCAAATATTTTATGTGGAATGGGATTTATGAGCTGCTGAAATTTTTTTAAATGTATTTTTTGAGAGTTTGAATGTAATAAAATAGAATTATTTTTGCTATTGAAAAATGGTTTTTGATTGATGGGTGGAGATAATAATATTTTTTTAAATTTTGAAATATGATATGGGTTGAGATTGTGAAAACATGGTGGAATGATTTAATATAAAAATTGGAGATGTTATGTTCAGCCATTATTATCTCCTTGGGTTATCACATGCATGAAATTGTTGGTAATGTGGTTTAAGGATGATGTGTATGGATGAGTGACCAATATTACCTGATTTTATGTGTCCCAAGGTGTCATGTAAATGTGCATATGAGTGATACTATATGTAATAACATTGTTTAGTTTTAAAATCCACCAATATTTTTCACTTTTACTAAAAAAATCTCATATGAAAAATCTAATGTCTGATAAGAAGTTGTTACGTTATTCTTTTCATGTGATTTGGAAGATATTTTTTTTTAAGTGTACTGATTTTGAAAAAAAATTAATGTGTTTGTTTTTATTTAGATCTTGAATTTATTATTACTCAGTGGTTCCCTTTATAAAAATATGATGTATGTTCAAGGTACAACTATGAGAGATTCCATGTTATCTCTATTTATAGTAGATAAACATTAAGAATTTATTATAGAGTTTCAAAAGATAAATCCACCAATCCTTTATGGTAATGTGGATAATCTCAATGTGGAAGTTTGGATGAATAAAATCCAAATGATAAATAGTAAAATTAATTTTTCCGGGTCATTGATAGTTAAGTTTTCTAAATTTACACATAAATGGTCACCATAGAAGTGGTGGATGTTAGTCTCTCATAACAAACACGTGGAAGAAAAAACATGGTAGTTATACATGGATTCATTCATCCAACAATACTTATATGATTTGAAAAGGGTGAGGAAGTGAATAGCGGAGTGTTTTCTATATCAGGGTGATGGTTCTGTAATGGTGTTCAATAGTAACATTATTCACCTAGTTCTATATGAATGAGGGCAATTTGAGGATGATTCCTCGATGGATTGTTATTTTTAGTTTTGGATTTGTCCTAATCTACTGTCGAAGGTGTTATATTTCAACGTAACAACTTTTTATAAAATAGAAAGACATGAATTTTTTTTGGAATTCATGATAATAGGAGAGTTTGAAATAGTCATCAATCCATCAGTTCCTAGAAGCGGTGAGCGGAATTCCAGTAAGGAAGTGGGAAAGTGGTTGGAAGATAAATGATATAGAGGTGAGGTTAAATGGATGAGTGGTATTTCTTCATCTTCTCATGGGAATGGAATTCATTTCATTCATGATTATAGAAAGCCATATCATTAAAATTAGATAATTATGTGAACACCAAAGACATTTTATACTTGTTTGTGCCTAGGTCTATTCCAATGGTTCTGTCATGGTGTTTCTAATAAGTGGCGTGGATCCTGTTCACATGATTAGAGGGTTTTTTTGGGCTCGGTTTAATTCCCCGTTCTTTTATAATGATTCTTTATGTATTTATGGTTTCTCTTATTGGTGTTATCATTCACTTGTGATGTATGGGGTTGTTTCGGATATATTGAAAAATTTTATTACAATTTATATATGTTTCTATTTCTGTAACCCTAAATCATCCTTTTTATGTGATGTGTCTCTCATGGAACCTCAAGTTATATTTGTTTTCTTGGGGGTGAAGTTTAACCACAATTGTCATCCATGTGAAGGAGTTCCAATTCGAGATGATTAACATCTGACTCTGAGAAAATAGATTCTTCAAACAACATCGCTCAATCCATCGACCCTGGAGTGCAGATTGAAATCAGTTATAAATACAAAGGTTGTGAGGAACCTTGGACACAATTTTCATTCCTTGTAGGAATAAAGGAAGTTTTATATTTCTTGATATATTGGTTTTGGATCATTTCATGGGTTAACATTTCTTTTTTCATGTTATTCCCCCTTTTGGTGGGGGATTGTTGGCCGGTGAGGGTTTGTTGTTCAATTGATGTAATGTTGCTAAGTTATCACAATGATGGGTTTTTGTAGTTTTCAGAGATAGTTGGTTTTTAATTATGGGGAGACCCACTATTGTTATCGTGTTTATCTCTTGTGATGACAATTTTGTTTAGTTCCTATTGTTTTTTCTAGAGAGAGGAATAAGTTCTATTTGGATGATGTTGATATATTTTTATATGAGTAATGATTATATGGTTTTGAAATCCAAAGTAATTGATTGATAAACATGAATATTTTGTGTCTTTTTCAAGGGCGTAAATCCTTAATGGGTGGGACAATTATTCCACCTAGATATTCATCTTTGAAAAATATTTTGTTTTATCATTTTGCCTTTTGTTTTGAACTTGAGATTTGGGTCTGACTGTTATAAATTTTGATTTTAGTGGTATTTTAATTTTGGCACAAATTCAGCACATGGTTTTCGATAACCATTTTTCATGCTCCATGAAAACGTCAAAGCCAAGTTGTTCTTCCATTTGAGGGCTCACATACCACTCACAAAAATTCTAACCATGCATAAATAATATGATATTACACAATATTTGGACTAAACCATTCATTATGGATGGCACAAAATTTTAAAATAAATATTCCAAACAATTCATTTTCTCATGTATGTTTAGTATTGGTCGCACGATTAGTGCAATGTTGGGTATATCATTCCACCATGCAATGTGAGCTCCCCAGCTTATAAAAACAATGAAATTCGTAAACTAGCCCTTGATTATTGTTGACCAGAAATGCCCATTTTCTTCTCCCCGTGTTTTTTCCATTCTAGGGAGAATCCTCCATCAATATATATTTCTTTTATCTTCCATCCTTCCTAGATATAAAGTTAATTTTTTTTTGGGCCACGATTTGTCAATGTAATATCCCTTTTATCCTACCTTTCCATCATTCATTCATTTTACCTTCAGATATCATACTCCCATTGTTATATGGATCAGGTTTTTGTGCTTACCATGAATTTTTTTTGGGTTTTGTTTTTTATGGTTTCGCATGTTATATCATGATTATTTGAACCCATGTAGTGTGATTTTGGGAGATTATTTATAAATCATCTTGGTATTTAAGTAATATTCCCTTGTATATACCTTTTTTATTAATGAATCATTAGTTACATTATTTTTAGACAATAATAGTGTTTTAAATTGTAATGCTTGATCCTTGTATTTATTTTTTTATGTTCAATGTTGTAATTTATTCATTTATTTGTTATAAATGGAAATGTTTTGTGAAATGTTACACAACATGATTTCAATGAAATTTCATGTTGGATATTGCAAGTATTTATTGATGTTAAAAATATTTCTTGGATATAGAAATGTTTTTTTAGGACATGATGGTGGTATTGGGTTCCATTAATGAGTTACTGAAATGTTTTGTAATTGAAGGTGGCATGTGTTCTATTCATTAAATTTGAAATGGAATTTGATGATTAAATATTCCCGGATTGGCACTTGGTGAAAATGGTTTTGGTTTTTATATGTCATCGTGGTACATAAATTGTGTTTTATAAATGATTATTAAAAGGATATTTTATAGAATATTTTATATTAAAGAATTTGGTTATTTAAATTGGAATTTTTTTAACATATTTCATAATGGCATGATTCAACGATTTCAAAAAAATTTGGAAGTGTTTAACAGGAAAAATATCATTTGATAACACTCATTCCTTGATAATGATTGTATGTTATTGGGATCCCACACTGAGAGTCTCCCTTGTATTTGAATGGTTCAAATGCAACAGGTTGTTCGTTGGGGTGATTTGGTGATGCATGTTGTGTGAATTATGATTATATATGTTCACATGATTCGATGCTCGGTTGGCATCAGCTGGTTCAAAATCATTAATACTATTGATATGGAGAACCTGGATTAGCTATCTAATATTTTGAGAACTATTGTATCCCTATATATGTTATAAACAATATAATGGACCATTTTATAGGGATATGTTTTGTTTTATTGCTATGGGATTACTCCCCTTAGTCAGTACAATGTGTGGGGTAGATGACTGTTTAAGGGAGTTTTATTGTCATCTAGTGAGACATGTTTTATATATGGGTTAATATGTATTAGTTTTTTTATATTAGTAACCATCTCCTAGGTTCTACAATGTATATTTATAGTTATATACTTATGATGTATTATTGAGATGCATGATTGGTTAGATACTCTTATATGGTATTTTCCATTTCAATTTTAATATAAAAATTTATTGTTATATGAAATAATATTCCATCTTTGATAAATATGATAATTTAATTTCTACTATTTATGGAAAAATATTTTCTCTATAAAATATTTTTTGTCATATTTATCTGGTTTTGAAATACTAGTATCATGATCCATTAGGGAAATTTTAATTGACACTTTATATAGTTGAACTTGTTTTCCATAATTTATAGGGGCTATAGACTATGGTTTTTTATGTGAAAAAAATCATGAAAATCATTAATTTTTTATTTTTTATTTAAAAAATGGTATTGATGTTTATTTTATATTAGAAGATGTTCATTTGGAATTGATTGTTCGGGCATACCTATGATGTTTTAATACTCAAACCAATAGTTATTTCTAATTTAATTTTATGTTTCAAGATGCATCCTGGGTTTTATTTCCATGGTATATATATGGTTTTTGTATTTTAGAGCAACCTTCGGGGTCATAATGAGATGTGTAGTTGTCTGTTGTAGTTTGAGGTTTTTTGTAGTGTTTTTTTAGTTTTGTTGTAAAATATGTTATGTTTTGATTTTTGAATATTATTTATGAAACTTTGTTTATAATTATAATATATTTTTAATTTTTTTATAATGGAAAAAATAATTCATTTGGATCTCTATTGGTTCCTGACACATGTTTTCATATATTATGGTCTGGAATACACTTTGGGCCTTGTACGATATCAATTTGCGTGAGCATTTCAAGGTTTTTTTTATTTGATCATGAAAAATTCATATCGATAAGAGGTTTCAAATAGTCCATGATAAGGTAAATGGGCCCGTTTTTATTTATAATAACATCAATATCTAGAATGAAAAAAAAATTAGGGATACATTTGTAAAAAATAAATCCATTTCAACAGAGGATGCAAAAAAAATGGAACATCTCAAATTTTTTTAATGTACTTCACCCTATATAGTAATCAAATCCCCTACTTGAAGGTGCTTCACTCTGGAAGAGTGTTTGTGGATCCCTTTAGATTTTTAATCATATGACTAAACTACAGAGGCCTTTAGAGTTGATGATGCCAGACCATAATAAGAAATATATAAGGCAAGAAACAAATTCTATATATTGTCATAGTCACCTCAATGGTGGAACAACATTGAATGTGTATAATAAAATCATAGAGTGTTAACAACATTTCAATATTTATAGAAATACAGAGGAAAGCTACATCTTGTAACTAATTGTGCAGAGGGGGCCCACTGAAAATATCCACATCCTCCACTATATTAATTATCATCTGACATCCTCTTCTTTCTCGGAACACCATTTATTCTTCCACTATGTGTAATAGAGAGTGATAATACCCAATATTGACTTTGGAATTCATCAATACCATTATAGCACTATATATTGTATCTAAATTTGTAGAATTATTCATCATAATTCATGTAATTTGATATATTGACATGAAACATGTTTCTACTTTTAATTATTCAAAAAACCCATTCATTGAAACTTTTGAGAGAAATTTACTTTCTCTGAAAAATGATTCATGTACATCAAAAATGAATGATCTCCCTAATGAAAAGGGAGAAACTCCAAATAATTTCCCATTGTCATTGATTTTGTGAAGAAATACAAAAATAAGATATCCTTGTAACCCTTCCAGTCAAATCCAACATAACTATTTTCCAGTACAATATAATACCACCACTACTTATTGGGACACCCATTTCTAAAATTCAAACACCTTTACATTATATTAGAATTTGTATCTAGTATGAAGTTGATCTGGTCAATATTATCCAAAACATCCTCATCCATTTGGGGATAATTTTTTTCCTAGAAGTATGGTGGTTTCTTATATTAAATTCTTGTGATGGATCCTTTTCTCACCCATATCCTTGTTAAAGGTCTACAACTTTGTTCTATATTTTTGAATATTCATTTATATAATACAAACATCTCACATGAAATCACCTATAAAATTATAATCTATATGAGGATTCACATTAGGAGAATGCACTACACCCTCCAATGGAACATGGAAATTCCATATTAGAGGCATATCACTCAATTTTGAAAACAATAAATACAATTAAAATACATTAATAATATTATTTGAATCATAAAAAATAATAAGAAAAAAACTGATTGAGATCAAGAACCTGGTATCAGAATAAAAATTCTAAACAACTAAAGGTAACATGTGTCTCTTCATGGAAAGGGCTATCCAAACACTCACTGAACCCTATATCTAATGTTCCATAAATCTTATATAATGTCTATATAGTTCCCAAGACTGATCATAAACATGCTCTAATATAATTTTATTTTGAACTGATATGGGATACTCTCTGAAAATGTCAATCTACCTGACTGTACACATACTAAAATGTAATTACTAATCCTCCTGGAATTATGACTAGAACAAAACATTAAACAATATAAAGATGAAAATATTACATCCAATCAATATCATGTGACATGGAATATATATAAATAGTTGAATGAAACATTGTACCAAAGAAAAAATAAATATATTTTATAACATAAATGAAAAAAACATATGTAATAAAACTCCAAACAATCGAAACAATGTCAATCTGAATGTCTAAAAAATAAAAATTAATAGAAACTGACAAATATATTTATGATAACATGGTCATGGTCCTACCGTCTCATCTCGGGTTAAACTTTTTTATCAAATAGAAAACCTCCACACCCCCATATGTTTCTTTTTTCCTTCAACAATACACATAACCAAGTCCACAAACAATCTAAGGAGTGTTCATAGAAGTAATTTAAGAGGCTCACCAAAAATACAACCAGGTTTTTATATAAATTATCTGTAAAAATGATCCAGATATTCTACTTTAAAGAAAAAAAATCCATCGTTAATGAAAATATAATATAAATAAAAATAATGATCAATTGTTATATTATTTATTTTTCCAAAAATAATCCATGAAAAAATGTTTCAATGAATAATATAAAAAATAATTTATCAAACATAAATTAATTATTTCAAATCCAAAAGGATATATAGCCAATGTACATGTAAAATATTCCAAGTATCACAACGATTTCGACTTACAGACTTTATATTCCACAACCAATGATTTGATCACACTGATGTACATAAATAAAAGACCAAATGAGTAGAGGAACACTCCATGAGTGGTCCCCCTAAAAATATCAATATCATATACCTTGAACAATGATCCATCATAGTAGTGTAAAAAACAATAAGTGAACCCCCATAAGTATAATGGATGGTGAACCTAATATACACATTCATCATAACTACCCAAGCCTTCCAATTTGTTATATTTCCCAAGAAATTACAAATGTTCATTTCACAATCAATCTCAAAAAATCCACTTTTATTATCAATAAAACATTGGAAACTCAATTTATAATTCTCTGTAAACACCCATTTTCAGTCTTCAAAAATGTGGAAACCCATATTTTATTTCTAATAAATTTAATCAAAACCAAAAAAAATTAAAATTTATCTATAAATCAATTTATCAATTATGATAAATCAAGGACCATTCTATAAAACGTCGAGACAAATTCACATACCTCATACACGGGTCACAGACAGCCCCAAATAATACAACAATATATGAATGGATATAAATGAAATATAACCCTTAATATTCTCCATAAGTTATAATAGTGATTTTTGGATAATGATATGATAGATTTGTATAAATAAATTGGATTGTGCTAGTTTCTTGAGAAATAATTCTGGACTATTTGAAAAAAGGGTTAAGCTATCATGGATGAAATATAAAACATTTTGGGACTTTTGGAATAATACACATTTATTTAGAACAAGAAAACATACATGTTTTCAACAAATATATATGATTGTTTAGGTTGTTACTGTGTCTTAAGAGAGTAGTGATTAAGGTATTCACATTTTTGTTATGTGACAACCTTATGTGATATGAGAGATAAATGTAATTCCAATTTAGTTCTCCTCTTTCTAAGTATGTTGATTTTCAGTTTTTGGAAGGATTCTAAGGTTATTTAGTTATGGATAGTATAAGTTATTCTCCATTTTTGTTTTTTAGATTAATGTATTATCTTGCTATTGAGGGACCTATATACATTTGATATTCTTTATGAATTTTTTTTGAGATAGATGGAATGACTTGTCATTCTATTTATGGATCGCCTGATATGTAAACACTTCAGAACCAAAAAATTCAACTTTATTTCATTGTATAAGAGTTGTAGTGGAAATTTTATCAAGCCACGACGAATGATGAGAGTGTTGTAAAATTAGTTAATTGTTTCCTCTAATTATCATATTCATTAATAAAAGGAACATGAAAACAAACATTTTTACCCCATTACCTCTTTATTTGATGAATCTTATGTTCCCTTAAATCATCTCAAAACTATAACTATAGGGTTTTTAACTATCTCAAATAATTTTTATCTATAACTCTATATCAGAACATGATGGATAGGTTTTTTTACATATACTAGTTTTTGCTTCCCAACATAGTTCTTACACATGGAAACCTATTGATGTGTGACTTTTGGTAACCATTATGTTTCTATGTTTTAAAAAAAATGAAGATTTATTATTCATTTTTAAGATATGGGTTTTTATGAATGAAAATTTCCAATTGTAGACATATTATAACCCTACATAATTTCAATATAGAAATTCATTTTTAAGGGGATATAATGTAATACCCCATGATATTATGAGATAGAATTTTTTTACTGTCATATTTGTCTTGTGTTGTATGGTACACCATGATTATCTTGTGCTACACACAAGATCAGCTTAGATTTATCTGAATGAAAGTATTTTCAAGGATTTTGTTTCAAAAATTAAATTTTTTTATAATTAATTTCACGTGTGAAAGAGAATAATTCAAAAAATAAATAGTATAACTTATCCACTATAATGGAGGGTATGATAAATATAAACATTATTCTGAAAAACAAAATTAAGTTAAATTATGTGAGACATTAAAATAATAAAATCCCTCTTGATGTATTATATTAATGAAATATATATATATAATTTATTCAATATGATGTTTAGAATTCATCATAAATGTTTTCTATACAATATTTAAGAACAAATTCAATATTGTTTGATAAAAGAAGTATTTTTCAAAAAATGATGTTTTGCTTCCTATTGATGGAACTACCATTTTAAATACATTTTTTTTTTAATTTATATAATATATATGAAAAAAATATACTTTTTAATTTGAATTGGGATATCTAATTTTTTTGTTGTTGATTTATTTGTTTCTGATAATATTCATATTTTAATGAGTGGTGAATAATACAAACTTATAATTAAAAACTACATTTTCATCTAATTTATTTATGTACCTATATTATATTTATAATTGGTTATAACATTTAATTAGATTATGTTTTTATTATTTAATCCAATTTTGGGCATTTTTAATAATTTCACAATAAAATTACATATAAATGTACACCAATCTTTTGAATATGTTAACATGTAAAAAAATGCTTTATCTCATTTTGAGAAAGGGAATTAATTTAAATTTAATTATTAAAACATAATAGTTTTTCATTTTTTAAAATATATTACATATTTTGAATATGTGGGTCCAAATTAGGTAATTTTGTTACATTTATATTTTGGAAATTATGAGTATTATCGTTATAAATTATTATTTACTATAGTTATTCATAAATCAACTAAATTTGTGTTACAATCTATAGGATAAGTATAATAATATTACCCTAAATCCATTAAAAATTAACTTTATGAATAAAATTAAACCCATATAACTTAAGGTTATTTATTTAATCATTTAATAGACATTAGTCCATGAATTTGATTTAGATATTATTAAAAAAATGATGTGACAACATCTCACTCTCTTACAAATAATATATATAATAATTTAAATGTAGTAATTGATGTTATGAAACATATAAAATAAAATTATACAGAATTATAACGAAATTATATATATAAATTTGTCACGACCCGCCCTCGGGGCCCGTGCCATGACTACCCCAAGCCTGCCTTCCATAGGCCAGGGGCTGGCGACTAGCACCAAGGCGTAATTCCCAGTAAAAAGGGAAGGCATTCCTTTGAAAAGTAAACAAACACCACAAAGTAAGCAAGTGGAAAAGTAAACACTAAGTAAAAACAGAGTACAACTGAAAGTGCGGAAAAGTAAATGGGCCAGTATACAAACCCAAACTGAAAGTAAAGTACAACTCGAAAGGGAAAATAGCAACTAGAAAGTAAAAGCCGCTACACAAAGCTGTCCACTGGAAATCCCACCTGAAGGGTGGGTACAGATAGCTCCACTGCTCCACGGGTCCCACCGTCCGCTCCGAGTACGTCCCGCCCAGTGGTCCACCTCTAGGTACCGTCCTGCTTTGTAAGCCTCAACCACGATCAGCGATGTCCGTCGTCTGTATCCAACACAACGTAGTGCGGGCATAGACTGTGTAGGGGTGAGTATAAGCTACTCAGTAGGGACCCCGAGACCCATGAAGGTCTCCCAAAATCCACAAAAGATAAACCACAAAGTTGAGTTACAAACACGAAGTAACAAACGACACTGCTTAGGTATATGCCCATACATATACCTAAGTCATCAATTCCAATACGCTCCAACCTCCGAGCCCAAGTACAACTCAGTCCACACAGGAATGTATACGTATTCCACACAGGAAAGAAAAACAAAAACCACACAGGATAGCACAACACAATCCACTCAGGAAAGCAACAGGATTCATCTCACACAGGTATACTTCTTCGAAGGACGATAAAGATGATCTCTGATCCATCTAAGTCTTCGGACCCACGAAGGATCGATAGGTAACTAACCCCCGCAAAGACCCACACAGGATCGGGCCCACACAGGACCTGTAGGTGCTGGTTCACACAGGACCGTTGAGCGCAATGACCCACACAGGATCAGACCCACACAGGATCGGGCCCACACAGGACCTGTAGCACTGATCCACGTAGGATTGCTGAGTGATGTAGTCGTCGTCGAATCCACCAAGGATCTCTGTATTGTCGTCGTCGCAGTTACAGTAGTAGTAGCAGTAGAAGTAGCAGTATCAGTCACAGTCGCAGCCAGCACTAGGGTTCCCGCACACAGCAAGCTCGTTCGGGAGGGTCCGCTCCACAAGCCGAGATGCTGATACATCAACAGTCCCAAAGTCCAGAGTTGATGTATTCAAAAGTTCTGTATCGCCAACAGGAAATCAACGCAACAGACGGCGCGTCGATCGGACGCCCGGTCTGAGAGTTATTGGATTTTTCATCCCCGGGGCCCGGTTGGTTTTTAAGGCAAAACCAACCCGACCGTACTCCACCTACGTCCAAACCTCGGGAGGAGTATGCCAAAAGATCTGTCTCACTAAGAGGAACACAACAAAGATGACGGTACGTCAATCGGACGTCCGTAGTTCAAGATATGAGTGTTTCCGCTCCGAAGGCCCGGTTGGTTTCGTGTACGAACCAACCTGGCCGAACTCAATGTATTCCGAAACTTTGAGTGCGATATACCGAATCGACCGTCTCGATCCAACGATCGCATCACCGCTGACGGTTTGTCAATCGGAGGTCCGTACCTCAAGTATGGGCAACAGACCGAAGTCGATTCGAAAACGGGGGATCCGGGTCCGGCGCGGCGGCGCGGCCCGGCACGGCGGCGCGGCCGGCTCGCCGCTCGGGTGCCACGCGCGGGGGGGGGGGGGGGGGGCAAGGCCCCCGCCCTCCTCTGCTGGCAGCGCGGCTGAAAGCCGCGCCATGGATCAAACGCCCCCCCCCCCCCCCCCCCACATGGGGGCCTGCTTTTGAGAAAAACAGGGGGGCCGCCTGCCCCCCTTTGTGAAACCGGCCCCCCTCTTTATGGGGGGCCATTTAAGTTGGCCGAGGGAATTAAATGCCCCCGGTTTTTCCCCTTTCGGCCGGCCCAACCTGGCTAGCCGGTTCTTCTTCAACGGGACTGGAAAAGCCGGTCCCCTTCCGGCTTCCGACAATGGTGGCCCGGCTGGCCGCCGGTCTTCCCGTTTCTGCCGCGGCCCGGAACCGGTCGCGGTCTTCGTCGTCCGGTGCGGTGCGACGGCACCGCGCCCCTCCGCCGTGGCCCTGCTCCGGCCGCGGCGCCTTCGGTTTCCTTCGACGCGGCGTGATGGTGTCTCGTTCATGAAAAATCTTTCCACGGCGCGGCGCGACGGCGCCGCGCAATATTTGCTGTGATTCCCGCATGGTGCGACGGCACCACACCATCTCGTTTCATCCACAAGATAAATAATAATCAAGAACAAAGGAGGGGGGATTCGGCCATGTTTGTGTGGTCCGGCCCCACTCTCGTTAGTCGATAACACATAAACATTTATCCTCAAGTTTGTCATGCTAGAACCAAGAATGAGAATAAATAAATAATCAACAACAAATCCCTACCTCGGTTTTATGAACGATGTTCGTCAACGACCCGCGGAAGACGAGTGTCGCGGTGGTTGGCGTCGCGGGAAAAAGGACGTCGATGTTGTGAAGTGAGGGTTCGAAGCTCTTTGACGGCGATTTCGTCGTGGGAAACCGTCGCAGAAGAGATGACGCGAAAGAAGTACATCGTCGGTGTTGCGGGTATGGCGTCGCGGAAGACGGTTCCCAAGAACGTGGTGTTCTTCGTCGATGTCCGAAAGTTCTTCGCGTTCTTCTTCAATGTTTGAAGAAGGAGAAGAAGGCTCCACATTATCTCAAGATTGTCTAGAGAATTCTAACCCAAATAAAATAAGCTAAGGTCTTATTTTATTTACACAACCAAACCATTTTGAAATTCAAAGGTTTGAAATTAAACAACTCAACCCATTTAATAACCCAAGTTGTCAAGTTAATTAAAGAGGGGTTATTGGGAGTTTAAAAAGAGAAGGTGAAGAGTTATGCTTTGTGTGGGCCCCACCACACTTAATCCTCCCAAGGGAGGTTAAGTGGATGTGGGTCCCACCTCTAACTCCCTTTTGGAGAAGTTAACCAACATGTTAAAATAAAAATTTGTATTCACAATTTTTATTTAACTTATTCTAAATTCCCAAAAACTAACTCTCAACCTGCAATAAACGCAACCTCGAAAAATGTCTCCTAAAGCGAATATCGGCGTTGCGAGTTCATCGGTGCCCTCAGAATTTGATTCCGGGCACCAGTTCAAAAGTTAGAAATTCCCGCTCGTTCGTCCATTGAACGTACCCGAGCCAAACTTCGGAAAATTGCTTCTGGGCACTCTAGGCCTTGGAATCAGGTGCCGTAAGAAACCGTGCTCTTGTAAAATTCCAAAGAAAATTAAGAAAAAATTTCCCTTGAATTTTACGGGTCTTTACATTATTCTCAGCTCAGGGATTTACGTCCCCGTAAAGATACATCAAAAACTAGTGAAACAAATGAGGGTACTGAGTACGCATCTGAGCCTCCCGCTCCCATGTGCTCTCCTGGAGTTTCCCGTGCTGCTATCTAATGCGCACAAGAGGAATCGATCGCCCACATAGGACCCTCTCCTGTCGATCCTCTATCTCCATCGGGACCTCCGTAAAATTCGCCCCATCGTCAACGTCAAGCTCCCCATGGTCAATGATGTGCGTCGGGTCGTGCACGTATCTCCTCAGCTGAGATACGTGGAAGACGTCGTGCACCCGGTGCAACTGAGGTGGTAGAGCCAGGCGATAAGCCACCTCGCCTATCCTACTGAGGACCTGGAAGGGTCCGATGAAGCGCGGAGATAACTTGACTCCACATCCAAATCTCCTAATACCACGTCGAGGTGAGACCCGCAAGAAGACGTGGTCGCCATCCTCGAACTCTAGTGGCCTCCGCCTCCTGTCAGCGTATGACTTCTGCCAGTTCTGAGCTATCCTCATCTGCTCCTGGATGACCTGGACCTTCTCTGTCGTGGCCTGGACCATCTCCGGTCCCACAAGTGCTGACTCCCCAGGGTATGTCCCGCACAAAGGAGATCTACAAGGTCGGTCGTACAACGCCTCGTACGGTTCCATCCTGATGGTGGAGTGGTAGCTGTTGTTGTACGAAAACTCCACCAAGGGTAGGTGGTCCTCCCAGCTACGACCAAAGTTGAGGACACATGCGCGGAGCATGTCCTCAAGTGTCTGGATGGTCCTCTCCGTCGGACCATCCGTCTGAGGTAGAAAGGCTGTGCTCAGATGTAGCTGCGTCCCGAATGCCTCATGTATCCCCTTCTAAAGCCGGGAAGTAAAGCGAGCATCTCGATCAGAGACGATAGATGATGGCACGTCGTGGAGCCGCACAATCTCCTGAACGTAGAGACGTCCCAATCTCTCCACTGATCGCTGCTCTCTGATGGGTAAGAAGTGTGCCGACTTGGTGAGTCGGCCAACAATCACCCAGATGGAGTCGTGACCTCTGGAAGTGCGTGGAAGTACAGTCACGAAGACCATAGATATCTCGTCCGACTTCCACTCCGGGACCTCCAAGGGCTATACCAAGACTGCTGGTACCTGATCCTCTACCTTCACCTGCTGGCAGATGAGGCATCGAGAAACGAACTCTGCTACAGCCTTCTTCATGCCCGGCCACCAGTGCTGTCGTCTGAGATCCTGGTACATCTTCGCCACTCCAGGATGTACCGCCAAAAGAGAAGTGTGAAACTCTCTCAGCACCTCCTCTCCCAAAGTGACTGGTACCATGGTACATCCTCTGAAAAGGATTTCGTGCTCTGCTCCAAAGGAGAAACCATCAGTTGCCTGTCCCAAGGATATCTGTGCACGCATTGTCTCACAGTCAGCGTCCTCACGCTGTGCCTCTCTGACCCACAGCAGTAGTGGAGGGGTGACTGTGAGAGACTGAAGGAAGGATGCTCCATCTCTATCCACAAAGGATATCTGCAAAGAGGCTAGCTGATCTGTCGCCTCCTCAAGTAGCTGAATGCCCGTCCTCCTGCTGAGGGAATCGGCTACTACGTTCCCCTTCCTAGGAGTATAGACTATCTCAAAGTCACAGTCCTGCAGGAACCCGAGCCATCGTCGCTGTCTCAGGTTCAGGTCCTTCTGCGAGAAGATATACCTGAGACTCTGATGATCAGAAAAGACTGTAAAACGCTCACCCATCAGGTAACTTCGCCATGTGTTCAGAGCGAAGACCACTGCTGCTAACTCCAGGTCATGGGTAGCGTAGTTCTGCTCATGCGGCC
Source organism: Viscum album (assembly GCA_963277665.1). NCBI lineage: Eukaryota > Viridiplantae > Streptophyta > Magnoliopsida > Santalales > Viscaceae > Viscum > Viscum album. Next base: position 1,838,377,562 of record OY728132.1, on the reverse strand, counting down.
TCAAATGACGTGATCCATAGGCGATCACTGCCCTCTCCTGCATCAGAACACATCTGACCCCGGTCCCTGATGCATTGCAGTAGACTACGTACCCAACTCCCTCATCAGGAAACCTCAAAATAGGTGCGCTGGTCAATCTCTGTCTCAGCTCCTGGAAACTCTACTGACATCTGTCTGACCACACGACGGTTTTCCCCTTCTTCGTCAAAGCTGTGAGTGGTGCCTCAACTCTAGAAAAGTCTGGAACGAATCTCTGATAGTATCTAGCTAGTCCCAAGAAACTCTGAACCCCTATCACGCTCCTGGGTGGCTCCCATGATAACACAGCCTCGATCGTCGCAGGATCCACTGCAACTCCTGCCTCAGAGATAACGTGTCTCAAGTAGTGGACCTAATGTATCCAGAACAGGCACTTCGAGAGCTTACCATAAATCTAGTGCTCTCGGAGTGTGTCTAGTTCAACTCGCAAGTGATAGGCATGCTCCTCCTCAGTCATAGAGTAAATCAGAATGTCGTCAATGAAGACAATGACAAACCAATCAAGGTATGGATGAAAGATCCTATTCATGAGGGCCATGAACACTGCTGGAGAATTGGTTACGCCTAAATGCATAACCCAGAACTCATAGTGGCCATACCGACATCTGAAGGCCGTCTTCTGCACGTCCTCGTCTCTGAATCTGAGCTGATGATAGCCTGACCTAAGGTGTATCTTTGAGAACCACCGTGCTCCCTTGAGCTGATCAAAGATGTCATCAATCCTCGGTAGCGGATACTTCTTCCTCACTGTCACTTGGTTCAGGCGACGATAGTCAACACAAAGTCGCAAGCTTCCGTCCGCCTTCTTGGCGAACAATATCGGGGAAGCCCAGGGTGAAACACTGGGTCAGATGAACCCCTTGTCCTGCAAGTCCTCCAACTGTACTCGTAGCTCTCGAAGCTCGGCGGGGGACATCTGATACGCTGGAGTGGATATCAGGGCTATCCCGGGGTACATGTCAATATAAAAGTATACCTCTCTGCGAGGAGGTAGCCCTGGAACGTCGTCGGGAAAAACGTCCGCAAACTGATCCACCACTATAGGAAAACCAGGACTCTGCACGTCAACTTCTCCATGGATGAGGCTAGCCAACTGATGTGTGATGGGATGTCCTCTCCTCCGCGGAAGTCCATCCTGTGCTGCAAAGGCTCCCTTCTCGCCGGTGAAGGTGAACCTGCTCCCGTCGGTGAGTACACATCGCACCTTGCGCCTAAAACAGTCAATATGTGCATGGACCGTAGATAACCAATCCATGTCCAAGATGACGTCGTAAGGCCTCGACGCTGTAACACCCCAAGCTTCCACGGTACGTTTCCCTTCGAATAATGAGATAGCGTGTGTTGTACGCAACCTCGAGTTCTAACACACACTACAACTAATTAAACTAGCCGTTGTGAATAGTAATACCTAATTTTTGAAATCATATATATTTTATATTTCAAAATGGACTTCATTTTTGGATTCGGAATATTGAAATTATCCTAGGGTGAAATTTTGGTACTTTTCGGATAACTTTTATATTTTGATGAATAGTGAAAGTTACTAAATTTTAATTAAAATCAACTTTTTTAATCAAAATAATTAATATTGATAAATTATGAATTTGAGTGGTTTTAAAATATATTTAGAATATATTTTTACCATTTAATTTAATGTTTGTCATTGGACATAATTTCGCAATTAAACCAGACGTAAACAAGTGTCAATCTTTTGATAGTTATTATTTCTTAAAAACACGCTTTTTATTTTAACAACGGGAATTAATTTTAAATTAATTTCTGCCACTTATGTGTTTTGAATTTGGAAAAATGGATTACATATTTGGAATCAGGATGTCCAAATTATGTAAATAGGTAAATTTTATTTTTACACATTTTGAATAATTACTGCGGTAAATATTTTATTTACCATGGTTAAAGGGTAAATCCGGTAAATAAGGGTTAAAAATAATATTATAATAATACAAAATTACCCTAAAACGTGTCCTTACATCATTGGTGGACACATACCCGACCATGGGAATCCTTGGGTCGATTTGGGGACCCCTTAGAGCCACTTGTATGTGGTAGGGACACATTATATTAATAAAGTTAAAATAAAAATAAAAATGGCATAAGCTTACATCTTTTAGAAGAATAATTTTTACATATGGTTATACATGTTGGATTTGTGATTATAAAAATTCATTAGAAATCTAAAAAGATTTCCTACATAATGATATTTTAATTATAATTTTTAGACATCAAATAATTTAAATTATTAATGACACAATAATGATGCAATGTTTACCTCATTAATAAATCATTGAAATAAATAAGATTATAATGATTAAAAAATTATCTAAAACCTGTCCAATTCTTATTGGTTGATGTTATTTAGAATATGAGTCATCTTATCTTCGACCTAAATGATTTTTGGACCATTATAAACCGAATATAATTATATAATAAAGTAATACTTTCACTCTTTCCTAAAGAGCCCCTCCTCTCCCTTATAAAAGGAGACCACTCCTTCTCATTTCTTCACACCTTCAAAGCCTTTTGGTTCGACCAAACTCTTCCCAAATACTCTCCCAACTTCCCTCACTACAACCTATAAGCCTTAGTTTGATCAGAAAGCCATCCTATGGAGCCCTTTTGATCAAATCAAAAGGAATAGCCCGAAGAAGAGGTAATGATTTCACCACCCTTTTCCAAGTTCATTTCTTCTTCCACTTCTTCTTCCTTTGTTGTTACCATTCTAAAATAATAACTCCAGTATCTCACATATACTGTGATGTTATTATAAATATGTTACAACCATATTCAGTATTCTATCCACCCTTTAAAATAACATGTCACCATACGTGCGTACGTACGGCTTACCGTCTCCACGTCGTGGTGTAATTGTTATTCAATATATTATTATTTGGATGGGTATAATAATGATGTGGAACTCATGTAAATAATAAATATAACATGTTAATTATTCTGTATATATGATATAACATCCATTTATATATTATTTTAATATCAAAAGAATGATATTGTCGCTCGTGCGTACGTACGGACTACCGTCTCCACGAACGCGATGAGATTCATTCTCCATCGTATCCATTCAAGTATAATTATCATTTGATGATTTAAAAATGATGTTTAAGGACTTGATATCATTCTGGATATGAATAAGATACAACAAACATGTATTATGTAACAAAACATATAAAAGAAAATGAGTAAGTTCACACCCGAAACAACGATAATACTAAGTTATTATTATCAAATCAATATTAAAAGATCATATATGATATCATAATAATGTATATGATTATTTTATAATTTAATAAAAATTATTTCACCATTATACAGGAGGTTAACCTACCCCAACCAAGGAAAAGTACAAGGTAAGGGTTATTTCACAAACTCTTCATTATCAGAGGTTGTTTATACGTAATAATCTACTGGGATCTCGTTATCATCCACATCCATGTTTCTTCAAAATGTATTTCAAAACATTTTTAATATTTAAAAGAATATGGGTTAAAGTCATTTATACCCTTGTTTGACTTTTTATAAGAGGTTTATAAGGGAATCATTCTGTCGTTTTCCAAACAAGGTGCATTTTAACCTTTTCGACAGAATTAAGATAAGAATGTTTTTTTTAAACTTATACGGCGGGTGCGGTTATTTTCCACCGTTATAAAATATTCAAAGATTTCCTTACAAGCTTATAAGAATATTTTCAAAGAAAATGTTTTATTTTATATGGATCTTAAATGATTTCAAAATAAAAGGAGATATTTCTTTAAAAATAATTTTGATTTCATCTATGTCAACATCCGTTGATGGATTTTAAGATTATTTGAAGTTGATTTATTATGATACAAAACTTATATATTGTATTGAAGGTTTTGTGATATGTTTGACTGTGGATGTGCTATTTTTATACCATTCATAGTTTATGGTGAAAGTATTGACATTTCATATGCTAGTTTTAATACGAATGTTTATGTTATGTTTAAACCTTTTCATATGGGAATGCATTGGACTTAATATGTGACGGGTGGAGCCCGCTATAGCTCCTAGATGTATCGGTAGGTCTCATGAGACAAACTAGTGTCTTGGCACAAGGCCTTGAAAAAATCTTATTTGTAGTCTTGGCACGAGGCCTTGACTATGTGGTTATGATAGTCTGGCATTATGCATTCCAACATTATGAAAGTGGTTGTTGATTATTGCATGTGATTATTCGATTAGTAGAATATCCATGAGAATAAGTAAATGGCATTATTTCATTTTATTTATGCCATACCATGTTGAAAGTTCATGTTTGAAAGGCTTTTTCTTTAGTTATACATTGCCTTAAATGTTTATTATTATTTATGAAAGTTTCCGCTATATTGTTATCCTTACTGGGCATTTGAGATCACCCCTTTTCTATGTTTTATTTTTCCTAGGAAGTGAAGAAGTAAATTATGAATGACCTGCAGGGATATTATGTGGGGATATGAGTGTGGATTATGGATACATTATGTTGTTGTTGTAGTTTTTCATTTTATTATGTAATGTAAAACTTATGAATATATCTAGTGTTTGCAAGGCTACTAAACCAATTGGTCTTTCGAGATTTGATCTTTCTTGTGATCATGCCAATGTTATGTAATAATGCACCGACTCTGGGTAACTAGGGTCGGGGCATTACAGTTGGTATCAGAGGAAGTTTAGTACAAAACTTGGAAGCTAGGTTTAGATAAACTCTGATTAGAGCACGTAGACCTAAGATGAACTTTGAGGATTAGTATAGAAGAACTTCCTATAATTTTGGTATTGTAGATATTTTGTGAGTTTTCCGAGCAATACATCCATGTCTGGATACGAGCAGGTAGAGGCGTCTCTGGTACAGATGTACCTAGGGGTAAAACCCGAAAACACTGCTTTGAGCTATACTCGAACGGGAACTGGTGAACGACAACGGGCATTGCTGCACTCTTGGTTACGAAACTCCCGGGGGGATATGCTTAGGATAACTCTCATTTTATTTAAAAATCATTATGAAGGGTTTATGAGTATATAATTTCTCAAAGAAAACATTTTTATGATTATGGATTATATCAATAAATAGTTCAATTTATGTTGAGTGTTTTATAAGTATGGGATTATGTATTTTGATTCATAAACTGATCTAGTTTATTCCATTGTTTAGAAATGGCGCCTAGTGGAAGAAATGGAAATTGTATCAATGCACGCACTCCATGTAGGGATTGCCCTCATGCTCAAGATAATTATAGTGGTGCTAGTGATGCAACTGGTGCCGATCAGCTAATCACCATAGTGGGACAACTTACTCTGGTTATGAATAATAACCTTACCCGTATGGAGCACCCTGATCCGTAGCATGGAGGATCAATGTTAGACCGATTCATGAGGCAACAACCACCAACGTTCAATGGGAATAAAAATCCCTTAGTAGCTGAGAAATGGATATTTTCCCTAGAGAAAATATTTTAGGCGTTGGGTAGCAGTGAAAGGGAAAAAGTTATCATGGAAGTTTACCGCCTCACTGGAGATGCTGATCAATGGTGGTCATTGATTCAAAATACGAAGGAAGATGATGAAGTATCAAATATGGAATGGAGGGAGTTCAAAGATCTGTTTTTAGAAAAATACTTTTCTCGCGACCATCGAGCAGATATGGAAAGGCAATTTCTGAGTCTGAGACAAAAGGAGGATGAGAATGTCACAAAGTATGAGGCTAACATTACAAGGTTAGCGAGGTATGCTGGAGATTATATTCACAACCCAAGAAGTAATATTGATCGTTTCTTTGATGGGTTAAAACCATTTCTCCGCCGAGCATTAGTCTCACAATCCTTTTCATCGTACGAAGACATTGTCTCATGTGCTATCAAGACCGAAAAGGAATTCTCTATGTCTTATGACTTTAAAGCAAAGCAAGAGAAGAAGAGGCCTGCTGATCAATCTGGGAATGGAAATAAGGGGAAGAAAGGAAAGGTTGAATATCCATCCTGTGGTAAATGTGGGAAGAAACACCATGGTTCTTGCTTGAAGGGAATAGGAGTCTGTTACAAGTGTGGTGAAAAAGGCCACCAAGCTCATGATTGCAAAGGGAAGAAGGAAGCCACCAATGTTCAGTGCTTCAATTGCAGGGAGATGGGACATTATGCAAATGAATGTCCTAAGCGTCAGGAGAACTTACCTCAGAAAAGGCCAAGGGATCAAGGCCATGCTTATGCTATCACTACTGCTGAGGTAGAGGCTCCAAAAGACGTGGTGGCAGGTAATTTAATGGTTTACTCAAGTTTAGCAAATGCATTATTTGACTCTGGATCGTCGCATTGTTTCATATCTTCCCAGTTTGCTAAGAAAATTAGATATTTCCAATTTGATTTAATAAGGGAGTTGTCAGTTAAAACTCCTAAGGGAAGTATCATTGCAACAAAGTTTTGTGAATCAGTCCCCATTAGAGCACATAAATTTTCTTTATCTGCTGATCTCATCGTCATACCTATGATTGAGTTTGATATAATACTCCGTATGGAATGGATTTCGGACTATGATGTGAAGATTTATTGTAAGAAGAAAGAGGTTACGATTCTTGATGATAATGATAAGGAACACCTTATTTTTAGAGTAGAATAGTCACCACCTAATTCTTATTTAGATCCACCCTCAATAGCTCAACTAAATTCAATTATTGGGGAGGAAGAGAATGAAATAACAGCTGGCGAGGAAAGGAATGTTCAAATAGAGGATGTACCTGTTGTGAAAGAATTTGTAGATGTATTTCCGGAAGATTTACCTGGACATCCTCCAGAACGAGAAGTTGAGTTTTCCATTGATTTGATTCATGGATCAAGGCCTATATCGAAGACCCCTTATAGAATGGACACTGTAGAGTTAGTCGAACTAAATAAACAACTAGAGGAATTGAGTAATAAGAGATTTATTCACCCTATTGTTTCTCCATGGGGAGCCCCTATTCTTTTTGTTAAAAAGAAAGATGGATCTATGAGGTTATGTATCGACTACTGGGAGATCAATGCTATAACGATAAAGAACAAGTATCCCCTACCTCGCATTGATGATTTATTTGACCAACTGCATGGAGCTCAATACTTTTCAAAGATTGACCTTCGATCTGGATACCATCAGTTGTGTGTGAAGAAGGATGACATTCCGAAGACAGCATTTCGAACCAGGTACGAGCATTACGAGTTTACTGTAATGCCGTTTGGATTGACTAATGCACCATCTGTATTCATGGATATGATGAATAGAGTTTTCAAGGAGTATCTCGATGAATTTGTGGTGGTATTTATTGATGATTTCTTGGTATACTCCAAAACCTACGAAGATCATGAAAATTACTTGCGCATTATCTTAAAGACTCTGAGGAGGCATGAATTATATGGGAAGATTAGCAAGTGTGAATTGTGGTTTCAGGATATTTATTTTCTTGGCCATATTGTCTCTAAAGATGGAATCTATTTTGATCCTTCTATGACCAAGGCAATCCAAGAATGGCCAGCACCTACGAGTATAACTGAGGTACGTAGTTTTATTGGTTTGGCAGGTTATTATCGACATTTCGTCCAGAATTTTTCCCGATTGGATAACCCATTAACGAAGCTCACACGAAAAGGGGTTAAATTTGTTTGGAGAAAAGAGTGTGAAGAATGTTTCGATGAACTGAAGAGAAGATTAGTCAATGCTCCAATATTGACTCTACCATCGGGGAATGATGGGTTCGTTATTTATAGTGATGCATCAAAGAAAGGACTTGGTTGTGTCCTTATATAGAATGATAGAGTTATTGCCTATGCATCACGAAAGTTGAAAATTCATGAACAAAACTATCCTACTCATGATCTTGAGTTAGCAGCTGTGATCTTTGCTTTGAAGATATGGAGACACTACCTCTATGGTGAAAAATGTGAGATTTATTCTGATCACAAGAGTTTGAAGTATATTTTCTCAGAAAAAGAACTCAACATGAGGCAAAGGAGACGGCTTGAATTACTCAAGGATTGTGATTGCACGATACACTACCACCCGGGGAAAGAAAACAAGGTGGCAGATGCTTTGAGAAGAAAATACCATGGAGTTTTGAACATGATGAGAATTTAAAGGGATCCAATTATCATGGATCTAGTGAAGATGGACATGGGAATAACCAGGGAATGTGAAACATCAATGCTTTTTCAAATGGTTTCCAATCCATCTTTACTATAATGGATTAAGAGTTCTCAGAACGATGATGAAGAATTTCAGAAGAAGATTAAAGCTGTGAATGATGGGATATTGAGAGACTTTGTGTATGAAGATGGAATTTTGAAATTCGGGAAGAGACTTTTTGTTCCCGATTTACCTGATCTGAAAAGGGAATTACTGGATGATGCTCATAGTTCCAATTTCTCTATACACCCTGGGAGCACCAAAATTTATAGAGATTTGAAGGAACATTTTTGGTGGGACAACATGAAGAGGGAGATTGATGATTTTGTGTCAAGATGTATGGTTTGTCAACAAGTGAAAGCTGGAAGGCAACAGCCTGGAGGAGTCATGCAACCTCTTTCCATACTGGAGTGGAAATGGGACAATATTACGATGGACTTTGTCATGGGGCTACCAAAGACTCCTAGAAGGAACGATGCAATATGGGTTATTGTTGATCGTCTTTCCAAGTCGGTACATTTTCTTGCTATAAGAGAAGATCTACCCCTGGAACGTCTAGCAAGACTATACATTAATGAAGTTGTGAGACTTCATGGAGTACACCTATCGATTGTTTCTGATCGTGATCCCCGTTTTACATCAAGATTTTGGAAAAGTCTTCAGAAATCCTTGGATACTGAACTTCATTTGAGCACTGCTTACCACCCTCAGACAGATGGACAATCAGAACGGACTATTCAAACCCTAGAAGACATGTTGAGATCTTGCTCACTTGACTTTAAGGGTATGTGGGATCAATATTTACCACTGGTAGAATTTTCCTATAACAATAACTTCCATTCGAGTATTCAGATGGCACCATATGAAGTGTTATACGGAAAGAGATGTCGTACACCAACCTGTTGGGATGAGGTTGGTGAAAGAAAACTTATAGGACCAGAACTGGTGGAGGAAACAGTGGAAAAGGTGAAGGTAATCCAAAATCACATCAAAGCAGCTCAAAGTAGGCAGAAGAGCTATGCCGATAATCGAAGGAAGGATTTGGAATTTCAAGTCGGTGATCATGTTTTCCTGAAGGTATCTCCATGGAAGGGAGTCATACGTTTTGGTAAGAAAGGTAAATCGAGTCCCAGGTATATCGGACCCTTCGAAATTCTAGAACGAATTGGGGTTGTAGCTTACCGATTGGCAATGCCGCCAAGTCTCTCCAAAGTTCACGATGTGTTCCACGTATCTCTGTTGAGAAAATACATGCCTAACCCAATGCATGTACTCACCTATGAGGAATTAGAACTGGAACCCGATCTGTCCTATTGTGAAGAGCCTGTCAGGATTCTTGATACAAGAGAACAAGTACTGAGAAACTGGACGACGCGTCTGGTAAAAGTTTTGTGGAGAAATCATAAGATGGAAGAGGCAACGTGGGAACCCGAGGAACTTATGATGAAGAACCACCCGAGTCTTTTTATGCAGTAATACCCTAGAAATTGCGAGAATGCAATTATTTGAAGGAGGGGAGAATGTAACACCCCAAGCATCCACGGTACGTTTCCCTTCGAATAATGCGATAGCCTGTGTTGTACGCAACCTCGAGTTCTAACACACACCACAACTAATTAAACTAGCCGTTGTGAATAGTAATACATACTTTTTGAAATCATATATATTTTATATTTCAAAATGGACTTCATTTTTGGATTAGGAATATTTATATTAGCATAGGGTGAAATTTTGGTACTTTTCGAATAACTTTTATATTTTGATGAATAGTGAAAATTACTAAATTTTAATTAAACTCAACATTTTTAATCAAAATAATTAATATTGATAAATTATGAATTTGAGTGGTTTTAAAGTATATATTTAGAATATATTTTTACCATTTAATTTAATGTTTGTCATTGGACATAATTTCACAATTAAACTAGACATAAACAAGTGTCAATCTTTTGATAGTTATTATCTCTTAAAAACACGCTTTTTATTTTAACAACGGGAATTAATTTTAAATTAATTTCTGCCACTTATGTGTTTTGCATTTGGAAAAATGGATTACATATTTGGAATCAGTATTTCCAAATTATGTAAATAGGTAACTTTTATTTTTACACATTTTGAATAATTACTGCGGTAAATATTTTATTTACCATGGTTAAAGGGTAAATCCGGTAAATAAGGGTTAAAAAATAATATTATAATAATACAAAATTACCCTAAAACGTGTCTTAACCTTATTGGTGGACACATACCAGACCATGGGCATCCTTGGGTCGATTTGGGGACCCCTTATAGCCACTTGTATGTGGTAGGGACACATTATATTAATAAAGTTAAAATAAAAATAAAAATGGCATAAGCTTACATCTTTTAGAAGAAAAATTTTTACATAGGGTTATACATGTTGGATTTTCGATTATAAATATCCATTAGAAAGATAAAAAGATTTACTACATAATGATATTTTATTTATAATTTTTAGACATCAAATAATTTAAATTATTAATGACACAATAATGATGCAATGTTTACCTCATTAATAAATCATTTAAATAAATAAGATTATAATGATTAAAATATTATCTAAAACCTGTCCAATTCCTATTGGTTGATGTTATTTAGAATATGGGTCATCTTATCTTCGACCTTAATGATTTTTGGACCATTATAAACCGAATATAATTATATTATAAAGTAATACTTTCACTCTTTCCTAAAGATCCCCTCCTCTCCCTTATAAAAGGAGACCACTCCTTCTCATTTATTCACAGCTTCAAAGCCTTTTGGTTCGGCCAAACTCTGCCCAAATACTCTCCCAACTTCCCTCAATACAACCTAGAGGCCTTAGTTTGATCAGAAAGCCAACCTATGGAGTCCTTTTGATCAAATCAAAAGGAAGAGCCCGATGAAGAGGTAATGATTTCACCACCCTTTTCCAAGTTCATTTCTTCTTCCACTTCTTCTTCCTTTGTTGTTACCATTCTAAAATAATAACTCCAGTATGTCACATATACTGTGATGTTATTATAAATATGGTACAACCATATTCAGTATTCTATCCACCCTTTGAATAACATGTCACCATACGTGCGTACGTACGGCTTACCGTCTCCACGTTGTGGTGTAATTGTTATTCAATATATTATTATTTGGATGGGTATAATAATGATGTGAAACTCATGTAAATAATAAATATAACATGTTAATTATTCTGTATATATGATATAACATCCATTTATATATTATTTTAATATCAAAAGAATGATATTGTCGCTCGTGCGTACGTACGGACTACGGTCTCCACGAACGCGATGAGATTCATTCTCCATCGTATCCATTCAAGTATAATTATCATTTGATGATTTAAAAATGATGTTTAAGGACTTGATATCATTATGGATATGAATAAGATACAACAATCATGGCTTATGTAACAAAACATATAAAAGAAAATGAGTAAGTTCACACCCGAAATAACGATAATTCTAAGATATTATTATCAAATCAATATTAAAAGATCATATATGATATCATAATAATGTATATGATTATTTTATAATTTAATAACAATTATTTCACCATTATACAGGAGGTTAACCTACCCCAACCAAGGAAAAGTACAAGTTAAGGGTTATTTCACAATCTCTTCATTATCCGAGGTTGTTTATACGTAATAATCTACTGGGATCTCGTTATCATCCACATCCATGTTTCTTCAAAATGTATTTCAAAACATTTTTAATATTTAAAATAATATGGGTTAAAGTCATTTATACCCTTGTTTGACTTTTTATCAGAGGTTTATAAGGGAATCATTCTGTCGTTTTCCAAACAAGGTGCTTCTTAACCTTTTCGACCGAATTAAGATAAGAATGTTTTTTTAACATATACGGCGGGTGCGGTTATTTTCCGCCGTTATAAACTATTCAAAGCTTTCCTTACAAGCTTATAAGAATATTTTCAAATAAAATGTTTTATTTTATATGGATCTTAAATGATTTCAAAATAAAAGGAGATATTTCTTTAAAAAGAATTTTGATTTCATCTATGTCAACATCCTTTGATGGATTTTAAGATTATTTGAATTTGATTTATTATGATACAAAACTTATATATTGTATTGAAGATTTTGTGATATGTTTTACTATGGATGTGCTATTTTTATACCATTCATAGTTTATGGTGAAATTATTGACATTTTGTATGCTAGTTTTAATACGAATGTTTATGTTATGTTTAAACCTTTTCATATGGGAATGCATTAGACTTAATATGTGACGGGTGGAGCCCTCTATAGCTCCTCGATGCATCGGTAGGTCTCATGAGACAAACTAGTGTCTTGGCACAAGGCCTTGAAAAAATCTTATTTGTAGTCTTGGCACGAGGCCTTGACTATGTGGTTATGATAGTCTGTCATTATGCATTCCATCATTATAAAAGTGGTTATTGATTTTTTCATGTGATTATTCGATTAGTAGAATATCCATGAGAATATGTAAATGGAATTATTTCATTTTATTTATGCCGTACCATGTTGAAAGTTCATGTTTGAAAGGCTTTTGTTTTAGTTATACATTGCATTAAATGTTTATTCTTATTTATGAAAGTTTCGGCTATATTGTTATCCTTACTGGGCATTTGAGCTCACCCCTTTTCTATGTTTTATTTTTACCAGGAAGTGAAGAAGTAAATTATGAATGACCTGTAGGGAAATTATGTAGGGATATGAGTGTGGATTATGGATACATTATGTTGTTGTAGTAGTTTTTCATTTTATGATGTAATGTAAAACTTATGAATATATCTAGTGTTTCCAAGGCTACTAAACCAATTGGTTTTTCGAGATTTGATCTTTCTTGTGATCATGCCAATGTTATGTAATAATGCACCGACTCTGGGTAACAAGGGTCGGGGCGTTACAGACGCTGCTACAAGAAGATCCCAGCTGAAACTCTCGCCTCCTAGAGTAAGCTCACACTGCCGGAACCAGTGCGTAATCGTCGAGTCTGCTCCCGTAGGAGTCTCTAGCCGTAAGGATCGAGTCAACGGCTCTGTCGGAATCTCCGAGATCCGAACAAGGGTAGCGACTATGAAAGAGTGACTCACTCCTGTGTCTTTAAGTACTGCAGAAATGGTGGAATAGACACAGATAGTACCTCAAATCATCTCGGGTGTGTCGTGGTCATAGGCCTATACTGCCTGGAGTTGTGCCTGTCTCTACCCGCCTGCTCCTTGTGGTCGGGGTGGACCTCCTGGTGGTGGTGGTGGCAGAGCCTCAAAGCGTCGCCCACCACCTTCTGCTCGGCCAGATCCTCTGCCTCGTCCGCCTCCTCCCTGCGGACTTCCACGATCGACCCTCTGCCTCTGCCTCGGTGGTCCCTCAACTGTATGCTGCTCCTCGGCACGGCGGGTCGGGCAGTCATGAGCCATGTGGCCCTGCCCGCCGCACGAGTAGCACTGTCTGCCTCTTAAAAGACTGGCTCATCGCTGTGTGCCCTGTACTACTGAGCCAGTGTCCTGAGGTCGTCTGCCTAATGGTCAGGTCTGCCTGAACCCCTGAGTCATCCGTCGACTGCCTGCTGCAGATGACTCTGCCACGTGCCGCCCTGCGGTGGGTCTCGGCGCCGGTGTAGACTCAGCAAAGAAGCTCTCAATCAAAAGGGCCCGCTCCAGTACTCCTGTCTGAGTCAGTATGCTGAGGGAGATCAGCGATGCCCTGATCTCGTGTCTCAAACCCTGCTCGAAGGTCCGGGACCGGAAGAATGGGTCTCGTACCATGTCGGTCGAGTAGCGCGAGAGATCAGTAAATCTCACCGAGTACTGAGCGACCATTATGCTGCCCTGTCGCAGCTGAAGAAGTTCCTAGATACGAACCGTACGAAGGGTGGCTGGGACGAACTCCGAGCGGAAGTGGCTCTCAATGTCCGTCCATAGTAGAGATTCCTCATCGTGAACCTGGAGCATCAAGCTCCACCATCGTCCTGCTGCTACGTGTAGTAGGCTCGCAACAAGGATCACCATGAGGTCTGCAGGTGTCCTCACTAGCCTAAAAACTCGTACCACTTCCTCCAGCCAGTCCTCTACTGCCTGGGGGTCCGTCTCCCCACGGAACCTAGGCAGTCGCTGGCGCTGGAACTCGTGCAGAGCTCCAAGTCGAACTGCATCGTCAGTAGTTGGTTCTGGAAGCATCGGTGGCTCGATGGGTAGAGCTACCGCCGGTGCCACTACTAACAAAGGGCCATGCACCGAGGCCTCATCGCTCGGTGGGCTGTCGTCATGCTCGACTCTCAGAACTCTAGCTGGCTGCCGTCGTGGGGCCATCCTGAAAAGGAAATCAGTGCGCCCCGGCCAGAACAGTATACCTGGTGAGCTGATATATAAAGTAATCACAAAGAAAACTTTGAAACACACACGCAATCAATGTTTTCGTGCATTAAGTCAGAAATCAGTTGTCTAGGTCCTAGTGTACGGATACATCGGCCGCCCCACCAACACTAGACTCCCTGGACTGATAACCACACTCAATACGCTAAACATTATTGCTTCACATAGAAAAGATCAGAGTTCGCGGTAGAACCGAACCTCCCTCTGATACCAATTAGTCACGACCCGCCCTCGGTGCCCATGTCGTGACTACCCCAAGCCCACCTTCCATAGGCCAGGGGCTGGCGACTAGGACCAAGGCGTAATTCCCAGTAAAAAGGGAAGGCATTGACTTTGAAAAGTAATCAAACACCACAGAGTAAGAAAGTGGAAAAGTAAACACTAATTAAAAACATAGTACAACTAAAAGTGCGGAAAAGTAAATGGGCCAGTATACAAACCCAAACTGAATGTAAAGTATAACTCGAAAGGGAAAATAGTAACTGTAAAGTAAAAGCCGCTACACCGAGCTGTCCACTAGAAATCCCACCTGAAGGGTGGGTACAGATAGCTCCACTACTCCACGGGTCCCCCCGTCCGCTCCGAGTACGTCCCACCCAGTGGTCCACCTCCAGGTACCGTCCTGCTCTGGAAGCCTCAACCACGATCAGCGCTGTCCGTCGTCTGCAACCAACACAACGTAGTGCGGGCATAGCCCGTGCAGGGGTGAGTATAAGCTACTCAGTAGGGACCCCGAGACCCCTGATGGTCTCCCAAAATCCACAAAGTATAAACCACAAAGGTGAGATACAAACACGAAGTAACAACTGACACTACTTAGGTATATGCCCATACATATACCTAAGTCATCAATTGCAATACGCTCCAACCTCTGAAACCAAGTAAAACTAAATCCACACAGGAAAGTTTACGTATTCCACACAGGAAAGCAAAACAAAAACCACACAGGATAGCACAACAAAATCCACACAGGAAAGCAACAGGATTCAGCTCACACAGGTATACTTCTTCGAAAGACGATAAAGATGATCTCTGATCCATCTAAGTCATCGAACCCATGAAGGATCGATATGTAACTAACCCCCGCAATGACCCACACAGGATCAGGCCCACACAGAACCTGTAGGCGCTGGTTCACACAGGACCGCTGAGCGCAATGACCCACACAGGATCGGACCCACACAGGATCGGGCCCACACATGACATGTAGCACTGATCCACGTAGGATCGCTGAGTGCTGTAGTCATCGTCGAATCCACCAAGGATCTCTATACTGTCTTCGTCGCAGTCACAGTAGTAGTAGCAGTAGCAGTAGCAGTAGCAGTCACAGTCGCAGCCAGCACTAGTGTTCCCGCACACAGCAAGCTCGTTCGGGATGGTCCGCTCCACGAGCCGAGAGACTGATACATCAACAGTCACAATGTCCAGAGTTGATGTATCCAAATGTTCTGTATCGCCAATAGGAACTCAACGCAACAGACGGCGCATCGATCGGATGCCCGGTCTGAGAGTTATTGGCTTTTTCGTCCGAGGGGCCCGGTTGGTTTTAAGGCAAAACCAACCCGACCGTACTCCACCTGCGTCCAAACCTCGGGCGGAGTATGCCAAATGATCTGTCTCACTAATAGGAACACAAAAAAGCTGACGGTGCATCAATCGTACATCCGTAGTTCAAGATATGAGTGTTTCCGCTCCGAAGGCCCGGTTGGTTTCGTGTACGAACCAACCCGGCCGATCTCAAATTATTCCGAAACTTTGAGTGCGATATACCGAATCGACTGTCTCGATCCAACGATCGCATCGCCGCTGATGGTTCGTCAATCGGAGGTCCATAGCTCACGTTATGGGAAAAAGACCGAAGTCGATTCGAAAACGGGGGGTCCGGGTCCGGGCCGACCCGGCACGGCCGGCGACGCGGTCCGGCGCGGCGGCGCAGCCGGGGCGCCGCTCGGGTGCCATGCACGGGGGGGGGGGGGGGGGGGGGCAAGGCCCCCGCCCTCCTCTGCTGGCGGCGTGGCTGAAATCCGTGCCTTGGATCAAACGCCCCCCCCCCCCCACGTGGGGGCCTACTTTTGAGAAAAACGGGGGGGCCGCTTGCCCCCCTATGTGAAACCGGTCCCCCTCTTTATGGGGGGCCATTTAAGTTGGCCGGGGGAATTAAATTCCCCCGGTTTTTCCCCTTCCGGCCGGCCCGACCTGGCTGGCCGGTTCTTCTTCAACGGGACCGGCAACGCCGTTCCCCTTCCGGCTTGCGACACCGGCGGCCCGGCTGGCCACCGGTCTTCCCGTTTCCGCCGCAGCCCGGAACCGGCCGCGGTCTTCGTTGTCCGGCGCGGTGCGACGGCACCGCGCCCCTCCGCCGCGGCCCCGCTCCGGCCGTGGCACCTTCGGTTTCCTTCGATGCGGCGCGACGACGTCGCGTTCATGAAAAATATTTCCACGGTGCGGCGCGACGGCGCCGCGCAATATTTGATGTGATTCCCGCGTGGTGCGACGGCACCACGCCATCTCGTTTCATCCGCAAGATAAATAATAATCAAGAACAAAGGACGGGGGATTCGGCCGTGTTTGTGCGGTCCGGCCCCCCTATCGTTAGTCGATAACACATAAACATTTATCATCACGTTTGTCATGCTAGAACCAAGAACGAGAATAAATAAATAATCAACAACAAATCTCTACATCAGTTTCAAGAACGATGTTCGTCAACGAACCGCGGAAGACGAGCGTCGCGGTGGTCGGCGTCGCGGGAAAAAGGACGTCGATGTCGTGAAGCGAGGGTTCGAAGATCTTTGACGGCGATTTCGTCGCGGGAAACCGTCGCGGAAGAGATGACGCGGAAGAAGTACGTTGTCGGTGTCGCGGGTATGGCGTCGCGGAAGACGGTTCCCGAGAACATGGCGTTCTTCGTCGATGTCTGAAAGTTCTTCGCGTTCTTCATCAATGTTTGAAGAAGAAGAAGAAGAAGGCTCCGAATTCTCTCAAGATTGTCTAGAGAATTCTAATCCAAATAAAATAAGCTAAGGTCTTATTTTATTTACACAACCAAACCATTTTGAAATTCAAAGGTTTGAAATTAAACAACTCAACCCATTTAATAACCCAAGTTGCCAAGTTAATTAAAGAGGGGTTATTGGGAGTTTAAAAAGAGAATGTGAAGAGTTATGCTTCATGTGGGACCCACCACACTTAATCCTCCCAAGGGAGGTTATGTGGCTGTTGGTCCCACCTCTAACTCCCTTTGGGAGAAGTTAACCAACAAGTTAAAATAAAAATTTGTATTCACAATTTTTATTTAACTTATTCTAAATTCCCAAAAACTAACTCTCAACCCGCAATAAACGCAACCTCGGAAAAGGTCTCCTAAAGAGAATATCGGCGCTGCGAGTTCATCGGTGCCCTCGGAATTTGATTCCGGGAACCGGTTCAAAAGTTAGAAATTTCTGCTCGTTCTTTCACCGAATGTACCCGAGCCAAACTTCAGAAAATTGATTCCGGGCACTCCGGGCCTCAGAATCAGGTGCCGTCAGAAACCGCGCTCTTGAAAATTCCAAAGAAAATTAAGAAAAAATTTCCTTTGAATTTTACGTGTCTTTACAAAAATAATTTATTTTTATGTTTTATGGAATAAATAATTACAATAAATATTGACATAATCGTGATATAGTAATGATATTACTATGTGAAATATCAAATAAATGAAATTATAAATATTAAAATAAATATTATATGACAGAATTTATGTCTTTCAAGAATTTTCTAGATGTCTATATCATTTTAGTTTATAGATAATGTATTTACATCTAAGTAATCAAGTAGTTATAAATTTTTTAAAAAGTCTTGTATGAATAGTATTGAAATTTACAAAATTCAAAATTTAAATTATAAAATAGTTTATTAAGTGATATGAAATTTCTAAAAATTTATGATTCAACAAAATAGTTCAGATATTTTCTAATAATTCAAAAAGGCAATTTTTTCTGATTGTTTTACTTGTTATGATAGTTACATTAACACATAAATTGTAAATAACATTATATCACAGAACGATTGAAAAGGGTAAAATAAGGGTTAAAACAAAAGTGTAAGGACTAAAAAATATTAAAAAAATGTCAAAATATATTGGGATGATTGTATATAAACAATAAGTCATCTTATATTTTATATAAATCTGTTTGGGACAAGTATAAATAGAAAATAAATATATAATTAATTAATATTTCATGAATTTTTTAAAGTGCCCCTCACCTCTCAACTAAAAAGTAATCTTCTCCTTCAAATTTAATCACACATATAAAGTCATTTTTCTATACATAAACCTTCCCATTTATTCTCCCAACTTCCCTAACATCATCCTAGAAGGTACATTTTCGGAATTATATTATATGGGTTATGTACTAACATATGTACCATCCACCCCATGCCATTTCCCAATTCTTAGAATGATATCGTCTATCATGCGTACGTACGACCTATCGTATCCACATTGAAATGTCATTAATTATAAAAGATACCAAATTAAAAATGAGTATATAAATTTAAAGGATGATGAAAAATAAAATATACTATAATAAATTATAATGATATAAATATAACCTAATAAATTGAACCAAAACTTTTTCAGAAAAATATGCATAAGAAAATGAAGTTATTTAATACCTAAATAACGAGTAATAAAGATATATTTTTACCAAGACAAAGAAAATATGGTCATATATGAAATCATAAAAATTAGTATGAATCTTGAATAAGTCAATTAAATCATTTAAATCATTATACAGGAGGTTCAGATACACACAATCAATAACATACCTAATGTAAGTTATTACATTATAGTACTTTTATTACTGTATGAATTGTGCCTTATACACCACCAATTTCATTTGTATGGTGTTTATTATTCCTAGTAATTTTTTATTATCATTATAATTATGGATATGATATTTAATTATTCATATAATTTTAGTTATTTTACGAGGCATATTTTTTGACTGATTATAATGGAAAATGATAATTTTAGAATCTCAATATCATCTATGATTGTTTAAACGTAGGTATTTATTTGTGTGTATATGTCATCAAATCCCATGTTTCTTATGTATGTAATATTATTTATATTCTTATAATTTTTTTATATTTATCATTACATTTTGGGGAATTTTAATTATTCAGTATTAAAGGATGATTTTTTCATTATTCGATTTAAGGTACTTTTTGACTTTTCCAACAAAAGTTCGAGGAGAACTCTATTTAAACATATACAGAATGGTATTATTATTACGTATTCACAATCCCTTATTTCCATGATGCATTATTTATAAAATTTATAGTTTATTTTCTTATAAATTATATTCTATTAAAATTTTGTGGAATATTGAGAAAAGAAAAAAATTTAGAAGGTGAAAGGATGTTTTCCACAAGAATAAATTACAAATGTATTATAATATTTATTTCGCATATATGATGACATTATATAATAATTTTATGTTTCATGTACAAAATTCATAATATTTATATGGTTTTATTATGTTTATT
Source organism: Viscum album (assembly GCA_963277665.1). Taxonomy (NCBI): domain Eukaryota; kingdom Viridiplantae; phylum Streptophyta; class Magnoliopsida; order Santalales; family Viscaceae; genus Viscum; species Viscum album. The sequence goes on along the minus strand of OY728132.1, from coordinate 1,838,357,432 downwards.
GTATTTTTTATATTCATATATTGTTCCTCGATCATGTTATAGTGGAACGATGTTTAAGAATCCCATTTTATCCATAGAGTTAGACTATGATGATTGATTTTATTTTCTTATGGAACATATAAGAATAATTTAATTATAATATGGGTTTTAACTATATCTCCCTCTAGTGCATTGGTTAAATATGGATAACTCATAATATATGTATTTTTTGTGTGAGCCAAATATAATATTCACAATTAAATGCATGTACCAGGTTTTCATTTCTATAATTTTCGGATCAGACCTAGTCTTTGTGTCCATATGTTAATGAAAGGGCCTAATTTCATATAAATAATTTATTTAATTAACTTGTTTCAATTTAAACATTTTCACAATGTTATAATTTTAATTGTATGTCACAATTTCATGTATTTTGTAACAGTTATGATCTTATGTATTATAATCAATTATTTTCCTTATGATTCAGTTTTTCCATTGATATGCACGGACGGATCTTATAATGTTTTAATCACATTATCATACATTTTATTCTCTTTATAATTTTTTTAAATGGCATTTTTTACCCTTATGAGAATATAGATCACCCCTTTTATGATTAATTTCCCCAAAATTTTAATAAGGGTATTAAGTAATATGTGTTAACATGGGGATTTATTTTTGATGAATAATGTAAGAGATGATGTAAATGTTTTTTGAACATGTTGTTAGCAATTCCAAGATTCCAAAGATACTAATATAAAACATTATTTTTGCATCTTTTTGTGTAATTTTTTTATCTCCAAAAGAAATGTAATGTCTATGTACATCAGGTTTCGGTCATTAGAGTTCCAATTTGAAACATTTGAGAAATTATGATGTGAAACATTTAGTGACATCCCAAGAGATATTTATAATAAAATTTATCATAATTTCCTATGATATGTCATGTATAAGATACATTCATAGAGTTCTTGTGACAACCACGAATAACCGTGGATTAAACATAAGATATCATAGATTGAAATAATAAAATTAATTTCCCAAAATTATGTTTTTTTCATCTATGATATGTATTCATCACACTTTAATATCTTGACATAGTCTATAGTTATAATGTGATAAAATATATCTAAACATGAAATTTTAAAATTTAGATAGTATGTAAATTAAGAAATCTGATTTTTGAAGTGGAAATATCATGAAGATAATCATGTCGTTGGTATGTGTGTTGGGATTACTATTGAGGATAAATGTAACATCCCAGTTAAATAAATAATATTACATTCTAATGTTTATCAATATTTTTAAACAAAATGATAATACTACTTTAAAGAGAATTCCATGCTCGATGGTGTACACAATACGCAACAACAATTTTCTTTGAAATCTTACGTTGCACACTAATAATTTAATAATATTATAATATTTAACACCTATCCATTGTAATAGTGGGAATGAATAGAAATAAAAAAAACTGATTACATATGTTTGTTAAATATTTTTACATTTATTCAATAAATGTTAGAGGCTTAAAATGCAAATGAATCCAATTTTAAGGATAATTCTTTTATAAATTTTTAAAAGGTCGATTAACCGCCTTTTGATAGAGAACCCTTTTTAAATATACTTTTTACAATTTTATATGTTGTATTTGAAAAAATAAAATCCTTCTTTAGAATCTGGAAATCAAAATTTACTTTGTGTAAATTTTTGTTAATTTTCCGATAAAGATCATTTTTAGTGAAAATGTTTCATATTAATTCAAAAACTCATTTTAATCTGATTTATTTATATTGATAGATTATATTTTTAATTGATATTAAAGTGTATTTTGAAAAAAAAATTACCATTTAATCCAATGTTGTTCATTGGAAATAACTTCACATTGAAATTGGTCTTAAACTAGTGTCAATCTTTTAATAGATATTATTTCTTAAAAACACGCCATTTGTTTTGACAGTAGGAATGAATTATTAAATTAATTAACTAAACTTATATATTTGGAATTTTGTAAAGTATACATCAATTTTGAATTCATAATATCAAATATAGCTTAGGGTGATTTTTTGGTATTTTTCTGAAAAAACCTCAATTTTTGATGAATAGTGAAACCACTAAGTGGTAGTTAAAGAAACTGATTTTTCGTTTAAATAAAACCTTAACACTTCTATGATTTGATTTTCAAAAATATTAGATACATGGTTGTCATTAGGAAGTAAAATGTGGATCAATTAGATTAAAATATTTTTTTGGTGAATAGTATCTTTTAAGTTTTATTAATCATGATTAGAGGTAATTTGTGTAATTTAAGGTAAAGATAATGTTATAATAATATGAAATGACCATGACATATGTCCTACCCTTTTTGAATGAGTCATGTACGACCATGAAAATCTATGGGTCAACTTGGGGACCCCATGGATCCACTTTGATGGAAAATGATATTAATAACTTTTTATTTAATGTTAAAATTAAAATGTCACAAACATGTATTGTTTTACTAAAACAATTTTTACATGGGGTTATACAAGTAATATTTTTGACTATAAATATTCATTAGAACGATAAAAATATTTCCTACATAATGATATTTGTTTTATAATTTTGAGACATTATATAAATTTTTTTATGACACCGTGATGATGCAGTGATTACCTCATAAATGAATGATTTAGATAAAATGAGGAGATAGGGTAAACTTTATGTCTTAAACATTTCACAAACCTATTTTATGGGTGTATTTCGAAACCTTATTACCTTATCCTAGAAATATATCCTTTTGGGACCTTTATAATCCGAAAATCATTTTATAATAAAGTAATATTTTATAACTTTCTAAGAGTGCCTCTCCTCTTCTCTTATAAAAGGCCCCCACCTCTACCACATTACCCACACCTCTAAAGCATTTTTCTCGGCCAACCCCTTCCCATTTCATCTCTCCACATACCTCTCTTCATCATTGAATCCTCACATTTTTCATAATGCACTTCAAGAAACCCTTTTGGTTCAAACCAAGAGGAGTTACCCGATTTAAAGATAATGTCTTCACTTGTGTTCTTTTGTTTTATTTTTCCTCTCCAAACCCCTAAACTCTTTTTATTACTTTATTTTGTAACAAAACCAGTATATTAAATATACTAGGATGTTGTTATGTGAATTATTAGAGCTAAACTTACACACACCTCCGTCTAATGGTTAATGAAGATACTATTTCTGTGGATGGTGAATTACTGCCTCACGAAATGATGATTGTTCAATCATCTCATAACACCATTCATGGTGGCCATTATGATGTCACTATATTTTATATATGATATATATGTTATTTATGTTTTCCATATGCTTCTGTATTTTATATTTAAAACATTCCTTTATTCTTTTCATGTTGTGCAAATACGCTAATTTCATACGAGGATGTGTGGACTACCGCCCCCTCAAATGATGTGACTCGTTCATGAAATACATTGAATGTGTAAATAATGAAATTAATGAACTAATGTGACCTATATAACATATATATTATACAGTAATTATAATATATATATCTATCAATTATTTTTAATTCCATTAATATGTCAAAAAAATTAAAGTAGCCTTCATGCGTACGTACGGCCTACCGTCTCGATGAATGGTGCATTTCATTTCTTTTTATCTCCAAATGTTATGGAATAATATAAAAAGAATATGAACTGGATATATATTATATTTAAATCATTAATACTATTCTGGGGATGATTTACTTATAAATACATGGACAATCATTTTCAAACAAGTTCATTTTTGACTAATGTACCAAACATCGACAAAATCTTCTAATATTATCTCACATAATTAAACAATTATTATAACATTATAATATGTTTTAGGAACTGATTAATAATATTTAATGTAGGAACTTAAGAAATTAAAAATTGACCAATGTTCATTATTCAGGAATATAAAGAAACGAACAAGACAAGTCGGACTTGGGGTAAGGGATCCTACCTCTCTCTTTCTTTTTAAGTACTCTTTTTTATGTAACTTACATTAAGCTCCTCTTTCTTGTGTTGGGGGATGTTATTTTATATTACTATTTCTGTATATTTTATTTTAATATTATTAGAGACCATATTTGATCTCATCAATCCATTTTTGGATGTTTTATGTGGCGCCATTAGGCTGCCGAATTTTCATAAGTGGATTTTCTTCTCACTTTTTATTCCCGTGAGATTCATGCTACATTGGACACTATTTCCTTTTGTGTGGTGTATGTATTGCCCATTATTTGACTATTTTTATAATATAATCTCATTTAAGTGTATTTACTTATTCATTTTATGACCCTTCTTTCATGGGGTGTACGTTTCTCAAGTTGCCCAAATCATTGAGGGAACCTTTCACACTCCTCTTTTTAAAAGACTTATTTTGCTATGTCTTTTAGTTTACATCTTTTTATGTTGGGATATGTTCTTATATATCCTTATTGATGTAAATTTTATGATCATGTGATGAGATACCATTTTCTATCATCAACTAATTTTATGAATTTTAAAGTGAGGTCGTTAGACTGTCGAATTTTACCAACGGAACTTCTTAACCCAATTTTGATTTCATTGGGTTCAACTTGTAGTTATTGAATATGTCATCCTATGAATATGTTTGAATGACCACTGTTTATTTTACACTTAATACCAACTTATATTGGGTGTATTTATATTTGTCAAACATAATTATGAGATTGATTTATCCTTAATTTAATGATACCTTCTTTATAATGGATTTCATCTCATCTTACATTTCTATTGAGACTTCATTTTTATAATGCACCAATTCCATCTTATATGGTGTATATACTCTCCTTTTAAGTATTATATAATGAATCCCTTTATTATCATGATATTATAAAGTTCTAATTAAATGTTATTCCTCAATTATTGTATTCAAGTGTCTCTTATTTTGTTAAAAACCCTTTAATTAAAATATCATTTGAAATGTTTTAAGGATTTATTATTATAAATATTTCTCATTAATATCCATGTTTTAAAAATGGTTTTAAGGATTTATTTATATGGATATTATAGGTTTAAAAAGTTAAAAGCTTCAAATTGGTATGGGACACTTTGATTCAAAAATCACTTTATTAAATGTTTTAACTGGTTTTGACAATGGTTTTTAGAATAGATTCATTATTTCAATATCAAAAAATGTTATATTGTTATTGAAATGTGGTAATTTTAAATTTCCTTTAGGCTTAAGTTATGTTCTTTGATTATGTTATGGTTCTTGGGCATTGTTTATGAAGACGGGTGGTTCCATGATAAACTAATGGCGGGTGAGCCCAATATAGCTCTCCAATGCATTAGGCAATGCAAAGGAGTTAAATGCTAAGGTTTCTCAGAAGAGATTTATGGAATATACTTTAATGGGTATTCCAAACGTAACAATGAGGGTTACTCCCTACGTAATAATGTTATGAATGCCACAAGTTACCTTTATTTCTTATGATTTCTTTTGAGTTATGCATAAATATTATGATTTCATGAGGTATGTTAAATTGATTATATTTTATGATTGAAGTATGATTTCATTGATTTATATGTATACATGGACTAATGTTTTCTTTCTATATTGTTATAACCCTTACTGAGCTTTTTATGCTCATCCCATGTTTTGTTAAATGTTTTTCACAGGACATAAAGATGAATAGGGTCACGGATGGGATCAAGGAAATGTCAAGCTGTCTAAAATAAGGAACTAGACATGACACTTTTGTTCAAGAGTTTTTATTTTGCGGAAAAAAAATGGAAGCTGAGTCGATGTGTCTACTTTGTAATCCTTGAGATGTAATATTTATGTCTTAATTCACTAAAACTCTAAACCATAAAAGATCCTCAATGTGAATTATTCATTTAATTCAATAAAAAGTAATATTTAAGGCTAGGTCCTTATAGTTGGTATCCAAGGATGGTTTAGATAACATTAGAGGTTAGTGTGTTAAGTGACAAGTTGTGTATAACCACAATGGTAATTACATTAGATAGAGTCATTTTTATTTTTGATGGTTGGAATGAGTTTGAGATAACTAGGATAAGTATATCATAGTGTTTATCTTCCTCTTTAGTACATAATGATTTTGTTAATAGACTCAAAATGATATTTGCAGTTTTAGTAATTGGATGGATCTAGTAGGAACCAAAGTGACAATGGGTTTGAAGGAAACTGTGGTGGTTCACAGATTAAGAGACTGGATGAAATGGGGGATTCAATGAGAAATCTCGTGGTTATTCTAAACCAACTATCAGGAGTCATGATCAACCACTTGATCCTTGCTGAGTTCTCTAATGCATCATGTACGAGAGAACTAACTCGACATGGAAGTTCAGGAAATAAATATAAAGGAAGCCATTAGGGTTAATATGATCCTTACTTTTGAGGTAATTATGAGTTATTATACGTTATGAGGGAATTTGAACGACATGAGATCAACTTGAGGTTAAATTATGTTTTACTTATTTTTAAGATTTTATCTCATTTTGGGGAATGTTTTAAGAATTAAATAGTTTTGGAAAAAGGACAACACGCAGACTATGTGACAACCCTTCGCGTCGGACAAAGCTGCAGGAATCAAACCCACAACCTAAGTGTGACTGGTATTTACCACCTACCACTGGACAACGTGAAGTCCCTGGTTAGTTTGACTAATTGTTTTAGTTAGATGATTTTATGAATCAGGAGTAATTTTATTTTGGGTTAACAATGGAAATTATTAACCGATCATGGAGGATATGTGATTAGGTTTATTACTTTTCCGTATGACACATTAAGAGGAACTGATGTTATTTGAAGATAAATGTTAATTTGTACCTTGGGAGACTATGTGATAAAATCTTTCAAATATTTGGGTTTCAGTATTATTTTGGATTACTTTAAAGAATTTTATGGACAAATTGTTTATTGAATGGTCTTCCTTGAACTTTGGGTTTTGTTTGACAAATTTTGGAGATTAGGAGTAGTTTTTATTTTTATAAAAAAATCACATTTTTGGGTATTATCTGGTCTCGTAATAAAATTTTTGTTTTGGTTTTGGTTGAGATCTAAAGACATGTGAAGTATATAGATATATTATGTAGATTAGGTGATTCTCAAGAAGTTTATTATAGTACTCTTAAGGTGAACAAGTCTTCCTAAATACTCGTCGTTTGGAGAAAATATGGGTTGGGTTAAGGAATCTAGTAAAATTTTAAAGTCTATGTGACCAGTAAGTATGTTTCATTATGATTTAGTTATTCAAAAAAATAAATTCCTCAATGAAGAGTAACTTAAAACAAAAAATTTCTCTGTTAAATTTTCCTACTGTGGAATCGAATACCGTATAACCCATCACAAGTTTGTGATTTTATTGTGGTTAACATTCTCCTAGACATGTTTAATATCACTCTCCATCAGAACATGACCCTTTTTTTCTCCACCGTATCCATATTTTTATACTTGGAATCCTAGTATGGGTTAACTCGGATGACCTTTGTACTTCTCTCCCTTTCATTTAATGTGATAGTTTTGCTGACTCTTGTTTCGATATTGGACATTCAATGAAGTTTCCAAGCCCAATATTGAAATTGCGAGGATGAAATTCCCAAAGGCGGGAAGGATGTAACATCCCAGGAAAATAAATAATATTACATTATAATGTTTATCAATATTTTTGAATAAAATGTTAATACTACTTTAAAGGGAATTCCATGCTCAATGGCGTACCCAATACGCAACAACGAGTTTCTTTAAAATCTTACGTTGCACACAAATAATATAATAATATTATAATAGTTTACTCCTAGCCCTTGTAATGGAGGAAATTAACATAAATAACTACAAAATGATTACATATGTTTGTTAAATATTTTTACATTTATCCAATAAATGTTAGAGTCTTAAAATGAAATTGAATCCAATTTTAAGCATAAATCTTATAATATTCTTTAAAAGGTCGATTAACCGCCTTTTGATGGAGAACCCATTTTAAATATATTATTTAAAATTTTATATGTTGTATTTGAAAAAATAAAATCATTTTTTGAATCTGGACATCACAATTTACTTTGTGTAATTTTTTGTTATTTTTTCGATAAAGATCATTTTTAGTGAAAATGTTGCATTTTAATTCAAAAACTCCTTTTAAACTGATTTATTTATATGGATATATTATCTTTTTAATTGAGATTAAAGTTTATTTAGAATATATTTTTACCATTTAATCCAATGGTGGTCATTGGAAATAATTTCACATTGAAATTGGACTTAAACTAGTGTCAATCTTTTAATAGATATTGTTCCTTAAAAACACACTATTTTTTTGACAGCGGGAATGAATTATTAAATTAATTAATGCGAATTATATATTTTGAATTTTTTAAAATAGACATCAATTTTGAATTCAGAATATCAAATATAGCTTAGGGTGAATTTTTGGTATTTTTCTGAAAAACATCAATTTTTGATGAATAGTGAAACCACTAAGTGGTAGTTCAAAAAATTGTTTTTTTTTTGTTAAAATGAAACATTACCACTTCTGTGATTTGATTTTAAAAAATACAACATACATGGTTTTCAATAGAAAGTAAAAAGTGGTTCAATGAGATTAAAATAATTTTTTTTGGGAATAATAACTTTTCTGTTTTATTAATCGCGAATAGTGGTAATTAGTGTAATTTAAGGTAAAGATAATGTTATAATAATATTAAATGAGCTTGAAACATGTTCTAACCATATTGGATGAGTCAAGTCCGACCAAGAAAATCTATGGGTCAACTTGGGGACCCCATGGAGCCACTTTGGTTGGGAAATGACATTAATAACTTTTTATTTAAAGAAAAAATTAAAATGTCACAAACATGTATTGTTTTACTAAAACATTTTTTACATGGGGTTATAAAATTAATATTTTTGAATATAAAAATTAATTATAATTATAAAAATATTTCCTACATCATGATAAATTTTTTTATAATTTTTAGACATTAGATAAATTATTTTATTTATGACACCGTGATGATGCAGTGATTACCTGATAAATGAACGATTTAAATAAAATGAGAAGATAGGGTGAAATCTAAATAATACACTTGTCAAAAACCTATTGGATGGGTGTATTTTGAACCCTTATCACCGTATCCTCTAAATTTATCCTTTTGGGACCTTTAAAATCCCAAAATCATTTTATAATAATGAAATATTTTATAACTTTCCAAGAGTGCCCCTCCTCTTCTCTTATAAAAGGCCCCCACATCTACCACCTTACCCACACCTCTAATGCCTTTGGCTCGGCCAACTCCTGCCCATTTCATCTCTCTACATCCCTCTATTCATCATTGGAACCTCAAATTTTTCATAATGCTCTTCAAGAAACCCATTTGGTTCAATCCCAGATGAGTTACCTGATTTAAAGGTAATGTCTTCACTTGTGTTCTTTTGTTTTATTTTTCTTCTCCAAACCCATAAACTCTTTTTATTACTTTATTTTGTAACAACTCTAGTATCTTAAAAATACAAGGATGTTTTTATGTGAATTATTAGAGCTAAACTTACACACACATCCGTCTAATGGTTAAATAACATACTGTTTCTGTGGATGGTGAATTACTGCCTCACGAAACGATGATTGTTCAACCTTCTCTTAAAACCTTTAATGGTGGCCATTATGATGTCCCTATATTTTCTATATGATATATCTTTTACTTATTTTTTCCATATGCTTTTGTATTTTATATTTAAAAAATACCTTTATGCTTTTCATGTTGTCGAAATACGATAATTTCATACGAGGGAGTGTGGACTACCGCACCCTCAAGTGTTGTGACTCATTCATGAAATACATGGAATGATTAAAGAATGAAATTAATGAACATATGTGACCTATAAAAAATATATATTATAATGTAATTATAATATATATATCTATCAATTATTTTCAATTCCATTAATATTTCAACGAAATAAATGTAGCGTTCATGCGTACGTATGGCCTACCGTCTCCATGAACGGTGCATTTCATATCTTTTTATCTATAAATGTTATGGAATTGTATAAAATAAATATGTACTGGATATATATTTTATTTATATCATTAATACTATTCTGGATATGATTTACTTATAACTACATGGACAATCATATTCAAACAAGTTCATTTTTGACTCATGTACCAAACATCGACAAAAACGTCTAATATGAAATCACATTATTAAATAATTATTATAACATTATAATATGTGATTGGAACTGAATAATAATACATAATGGAGGACCATAAGCAATTATAAATTGAAAAAAATTTATTATTCAGGAATATACAGAAACGAACAAGACAAGTCGGAGTTGAGGTAAGGGATCCTACCTCTCTCTTTCTTTTTAAGTACTTTTTTTTATGTAACTTACATTAAGCTCCTATTACTTATGTTGGGTGATGTTATTTTATATTAATCATCCTGTAAATATTATGTTAATATTATGAGAGACCATATATAATCTCATCAATCCATTTTTGAATGTTTTATGTGACGCCGTTAGGCTACCGAATTTTCATAAGGGGATTTTCATCTCACTTTTTATTCTCGTGAGATTCATGCTACATTGGACACTATTTCCTTTTGTGTGGTGTATTTACTGACCATTATTTTAATATTTTTATAATATATTATCATTTAAGGCTATTTATATCTTCCTTGCATGACCCTTCTTTCATGGGGTGTACATTTCGAATGTTTCCCAAATCGGTGAGGGAACCTTTCACAGTCCTCTTTTTAAAAGACTTATTCTGTTGTTCCTTTTAATTTACATATTTTTATGTTGGGATATGTTCTTCTATATCCTTATTGATGTAAATTGAATGTCCATGTGATGAGAAACCATTTTATATCTCATCAACTGATTTTATGAATTTTAAATTGACGTCGTTAGGCTGTCAAATTTTACCAAGGGAACTTCTTAACCCAATTTCGATTTCTTTGGGATGAACTTGTATTTATTGAATATGTAATGCTTTGAATATATGTTAATGACCTCTATTTGTTTTACACATAATATCCACTTATATTTGGTGTATTTATATTTGTCACACATAATTATGAGATTGATTTATCCTTAATTTAATGATACCTTCTTTATAAGGGATTTCATCTCATCTTACATTTATATTGAGTCTTCATTGTTGTAATGCACCAATAAACTTTTATATGGTTTATATACTATCCTTCGAAATATTATAACATGAATCCCTTTATTATCATGATATTATAATGTTCTTATTAAATTTTATTCCTCAATCATTGTATTCAAGTGTCTCTCATTTTGTTAAAACCCCTTTACCTAAAATATCGTTTTAAATGTTTTAATGATTTATTCTTATAAATATTTCTCATTAATATCCATGTTTTATAAATGGTTTTAAGGATTCATTTATATGGATATTAGAGGTTTAAAATTTTAAAATTTTAAAGTGTTATGGGACACTTTGATTCAAAAATCTCTTTATTAAATGTTTTAACTGGTTTTGACAATGGTTTTTATAATGGATTCATTATTTCAATATCTTGAAATGATATATTGTTATTGAAATGTCGGAATGTTATCTTTCCTTTATGCTTAAGTTATGTGTTGTTATTATATTATGGTTCTTTGGGAATTATTTATGAAGACGGTTGGTTCCGTGATAAACTAAGGGCGGGTGAGCCCGATATAGCTCTCCAATGCCTTGGGTAACGCGGAGGAGTTAAACTCTAAGGTTTCTACGAAGAGATTTAGGGAATATACTGTGATGGGTATTCCAAACGTAACCATGAGGGTTACTCCCTATGTAAGAATGTTATGAATGCTTCATGTTACCTTTATGTATTATGATTTCTATTAAGTTATGCATAAATATTGTGATTTAATGATGTATGTTAAATTGCTTATATTTAATGAGTAAAGTATGATTTCATTGATTCTGATGCATACATGGACTAATGTTTTCTTTCCGTATAGTTGTAACCCTTACTGAGCTTTTAATGATCATCCCATGTTTTTTTTGAAATATTTTTCACAGGACATAATGTTGAATAGGGTCAAAGATGGGATCCAAAAAATGTCTGGCTATCTAAAACAAGGAACTAGACATGACACTTTTGTTCAAGAGTTTTTATTTTGTGGAAAAAATGGAAGCTGAGTAGATGTGTCTACTTTGTAATCTTTGATATGTAATATTTATGTCCTAATTCTCTAAAACTCTAAACCTGAAAAGATCCTCAATGTGAATTATTCATTTAATTCATTAATAAGTAATGTTTAAGGTCGGGTCCTTAATATTAATATATTGTAAACGACATTTAAAATATATATGATGTTATTCTTGTATAATTTAAATTAAATGTAAAATATTGAGGTTGAGAAACCTTAATTCATGATTCATATTTTATAAAAGATGAATATGATGAATCCTTATTAATTGTTTGAGAATAAATTATGATTATTGAGTGTTATATTTTTTTAGAATCCATAGATTGTGTTATATTAATCAAGTAATATTTAAGCATTTTTAGTATACGTTATTCATTATGGATTTTAAAGGACATGTTTAATCATTATAAGTTTTAAAAAAGACAATTAATTGTAGGGTGATATATTTTGAGAACACATGATTGAGGGAAATATAACCCTTAATATGATCCATATATTATAATAATGATGTTTGGATTAATATATGTTGGACTTGAGTATGTAAATTTGATGATTCTAGTTTCTTGATAACTAATAATATATTTTTCAACAATATGGTTATGCTACAGTGGATAAAGTATACCGCTTTTTGGGAGAAATTGAATAATCCACTATGTTTTAGAACAAGGAAACATGCATGTTATAAATATGGGTATCTAAAAGTTTAATTCATTGTCATGACTCAAGAAAATAATGATTATTGTATTAACTTATTTGGAAGGATTTTAAGGTAATCCAATTATTTATAGATTAATTTATAATCCGGTTTATGTTTGGTATATTAAATTATTATCTCACTATTGGTGGACATATTAATATTTGATCATCTATGTTAACCATTTTTTTGAGATATATGGATTGAATTAAAATTCAATTTATGGATTACATGATTTACTATCACTTTAGGAATGAAAAATTCCTCTACATTAATTTTAATATGAGATGAAGTAGGAATTGTTCAAGGCACGACCAATAATGATATTTTGATGAAATAATGTATTTATATCAACTAGTTTTATTAAAAATAACGAATTTCCTATTAAAAACCAAAAATTTAATCCTAGTATCATTTTATCCAATAAATCAACTGGTCCCTTAAATCATCCAAGATTTATAGCAATCTGATTGTTCACTATCTTCAAACAGTGTTATCTATCACTCTCCATAAGAATATGATGGTTATATTTTTCTTCTATATCTATGTTTTCACTTCCCAACAATGTTCATCAATATGTAAACCCACTGAGGAGTTAATTTTTCTAACTATTATTTTTTATAACAATCCTTTTAAAATTGGTTCTTTTAGTATTCCCTTTTATGATGTGGGATTCTATGAATGAAAATTTCACGTAGTAAGGCTTTTATAACACTGAATAATTTATTGGGAAAAATTAATTTTAAGGGGGATATAATGAAATACCCCCTTTTATGATATAAATTTTTTAATTCTGTTGATATCATATGTTGTACGCTACACCATTATTACATTCCTCTACACACAACACCAATATTTCTAGCAGTATACCCAAGTCTATTCTTATCTTATGTTACACGCAATTTCATGTTATAATATTTATTTTCATGCAAGAACTAGTATATTTGAACAACTATATATTATAAACTAGATATTATAAATACATGTTTGAAAAGAATTTACTTTATACTGAAAAAAAATTATATTAAAATAATTGAGTCTTGTAAAATATAAAATCACTCTTCATGGATTTTTTTAATGAATAATATATAAAATATAAAATATATTATTTTTAAAAATAACATTACATGTTTTCTAGACATGATATAGTAATATATACAAATTTTGGGGATAAAAGATGTACTTTATTAAAATAATACAGTTTTACACCATTTCATGATCCATCAATTTTAAATCTATTTTTTACATCTTTTAAATATTATATTTTACAAAATAAACATCTTATTTGGATGTGTGACTTAAAAATTTTCATAGAATGAATTTTTGGTATGTATTTTGTTAAAATTCATTTTTTTGATGAATAGTGAAAAATACTAGATTTTAATTCAAAATTACGTTTTCATTTAATTTATTTATATATTTATATTAACTTTTTTATTGGTTGTAATGTTAAATTGGATTATGTTTCTATAATTTAATCCAATTTTTTCATTGGAATTAATTTCAAAATGAAATTTTATATAAACATACATAAATACTGTGATGATATTTTTCATTAAAGAAACCAGGTTTTCTCGTTTTCACAAAAAGAATTAATTTTAAATTAATTTAAATAACTTAGTTGTTTTGAATTATTCAAAATTCATTCCATATTTAGAATTAGTGATTAAATAGTGTACTAATAGGTTACATTAATTTTTTTTACAATATTATTATAAACTTTAGTAATTTTTATTTAAAATATTTAAATCTAAATCTGATAAATTATGGTAATAAACTACACGATAAAGATAATAAAATTATGTTAAATTCTTCCAAAATACTATTGTATGAATAATAGTTGACCGATATAACCTAAGGGTCATAATATATTATTTTAAATAAATTTATTCCAAAAAATTGATTTAATTAATATTAAAGAAAAAGAAAGTTACAACATATCAATTTATTATTTATTATAAGTATAACAAATTCAATGTAGTGATAAAAATAATGAAACAAAAAACATAAATAATGTCCAAAAAGATAATGAAATAATAATGATAATGGGAATTTATTTATAATTTTTATATATTAAATACATATCATAAATAGTGACACCATAATGATAATGTAATTATTTTATTAAGAGAAATATTGAATAAAAAATATCATTAAATTTAAAATAAATACTATATGAAATAATTTATGTTATAAACACATTTAATGGAATAATTTTCCATGTTAATAAAACCTGTAATACCCATTTTCATGCCCAAAATATTACCTTTTCTTCTACCAAAATCCCTAAATTAATATTATAGGACACACATTAGGAAAAAATCCTCCAAGGGAAACGTTTTGTGAAAATCAAAATGAGATAATCAAAAAAGAAAAAATTGTTTTATCATATCGTTCAAAATTATTTCCATATTATACATCCTCAACATTAGTTTTTTCATTATAGTGACATAATAAGATTATAAATAATATAATTATATGTTATTATAAAAACCAATCAAATTTATTCCATCTTCTTTTCATCCTATGAAAACTCAAATCACCACCGGTGCATATGTACGACATGCTATCTCCACACCATAGTGTAATATATTTTTAACCACCACCATAAATGGATGGATATAATGATTAAAATACTAAAAATATGTGATTATTATAACATTATATGGGTTATAAAACAAAATATATAACATCCACTTCAATACCATATCACAATAATTATAAGGATATAGTTTCTCGTACATACGTATGACCTACCGTCTCAATGATGTAATGTGATTCATTTTTCAAGATACCCATTAAAAATGATTATATAAATGTACATAAGGAATAAATATGATATTTATTATGTTAATTTCGAATGATAAAATTTTTCTTCTGTTGGAGTACTAGAACTTATTCAGAAATAATGCATAAAAAAATGAAGCAGGTTATACCCAAATAATGCATTATAATGAAATATTATTACCAAAAGTACAATAATATGATCATAAATGATAATATAAGAAAGAATATGAATCTATAATAAGTCAATAACATTATTTAAATAATTATATTTTTGGGTTTAATACTATAAAAGGATAGTGTACCTATGGTAATGGATTATTTGTCTAACTTGTATTCATGTGGGGTATATGCCTTATACACCACATATTTCTTTTTATGGGGTTTATGCTTCACAATAATGTTTCATGATCCTAATTATGAATGTTATTATATTTAATTATGCATATAATTATATTTATATTATTTGTAATATGATTTGAATGATTATAATTGGTAATGGATAATTTAATAATCTCATTTTTATCTGAGATTTTTTATATAATAGTTTTTACTGGGGTATATTTATCATCAACACCCATGTTTCTTAAGTATGTAATATTATTTTTATTTTTATTCAATTGTTAAATATTTATTTTATCCTTTGGTGAATTCTACTTTAATGGTATGAACATATTAATTTTTTCATTATTTGAATAGAGGATCTTTTTTTCTTTTTCGACACCAGTATAATGTAAATGTTTTTAAGTAATACAGCATGATTTTATTTTGATGTCTTCATAAATCCATATTTATAAAAATAATCAATTAAATTATTTATTTTTTATATTTCAATTAGCATTTAATTTTAGACTTTCATAGACTTTTTAGAAAGGAAAATGTTTTTGAAGTAGAAAAGATATTTTTTTCACGAATTATTTCAAAGTATTTTATAAAAAATGTTTTCCATAAAACATGAAATTATTTAATAAGATTATGTTTCATGTATATTATCCCTTATATTTATATTTCTTTATTGAGTTTATACTATTTATGAAATTCATTTTTTGTTCATCGATTATGTTTTGATTGAATGATGTTTACAGATCCCATTTTTCACTTATGTTATATTATGATTAGTGATTTATGATTTTGTGGATCATGTAAGAATGATTTAATTATAATATTAATGGGACATATTTCTTCGTACAGTACATTGGATAATGGTTCCAAACTCGTGAAGATTATATGTTATGAATGAACCCAGTTTCTTGTAAAGAAATTGATGTGTGGGCCCGGTTTTAATGAAGTTAATTTTATGTGTTTACTTGGTTTCCATGTCCACATTCTTATAAAATAGCTTGATATCGTGTTCTTAATAAATATAGTATAGCTATTATTACTTTTTCAGTTTAAAAATGTAATAAGTTTATGTGTATGCCATAGTTTTCGGTCTTCTGTTACACTTATGATTTTATATATTATGATCATTGATTTTCCATGTGATTCATGTTTTTCCATTGATATGTAGGGATTGATCGTATAATGTTATTATCAAATAATCATACCCTTTATGATATTTTTAATATTTTTATAAAACATTTATTTTACCTTACTGAGCATCTAAGATAACTCCTTTTTATATTTCTATTCTCAATGATTTTAAGAATGGTATTACGTAAAAATTTTAAAAATAGGGGTCAATTTATGAAGGATAGTGTAACAGGGGATAATTATTGTTTTAAACGATTTATCTATGTTTATTGTTTTACAAAGACACTATACTAGTATAGAATTCAGGAATCTGTTTTCGTAATGTATTATGTATAATTCAATGGAATTTTAATACCCTTGTATGTCATGTTTGTTTCATTAGAATTACTCACACCCATGATATATTGGTAATTTATTTCATTATTAATTCATAAATATTCTTCTTTATAATTACTAGTATTCATTTATAAGATATGATTAAATTATGGTCCTCATATAAGACATATATTATGGGGGTCTAATAATATTATTTTATATTAAATTGCATCTATATGATTTTTTAATCTATTAATAAAATTTTATATGGAGTTCAAAAACATTATAAGATATGAGTATCCTTTAATGATTGATCATATATATTATTATGATTAATAATGAGGTCTTATGTTAATAGTTTAGTATATAATTTCTTATTATTGATTCACATAGAAATTTGAAATTCATGGTGTTGTATTACTTCATGATATAACATAACATTGTATTATTTTTCCCCATTACATGCACACCTATTCGATTATAGGTATTATTTTTACAGAAAATTTTAATGATATAAAATGAATTATTTTGATGGATAGATATGCATATTAAATGTGTAAATTGTGGTTTTGGGGTCTTTATTATAATGATAATTATCATGATATCTTCATTAAGAAATAATTTTTTTTCTATTTTTTCTTATAATATTATAAATTTTACATTGATATAAATTATATAGATGTTTTTATATTGTCTTGATATTTTTATATTGTGTATGGTTTATTTAAAATAACATTTGATGAAATTTCATAATATCATATAATTTTTTATATATAGTGGTAAGGGAGATGAAGATATAATGTGATAAATTATCCCTGGTCACTAGTCTATATCATATTGGATGTTGAATTTATGATTCAAATTATAAATATATTTGGAGATGGAATAATTGTTATGAAAATTTTCTCCAAAACAAAATAGTAAAATAAAATGTATTAATAAAACCCCAACATAATAAGAACACCACCTACAATAATCTATATTCCATGGTTAAACAATCCTCCAATAATCCTATTATGATAAAATCGAGTTAGTATAAATAGTTTTACAACAACATAATGCTAAAATCTGAATTCATTTATGATTCATTGAATGAAATTTTAATTTTGAAAACATATTTTATTTAACCTAATATGTAACTCATTTTTTGTATGCATTTAGCAGTAAATTTTAATACAGTCACATGATTTTTTATAGTTAACACTTTTATGTTACTAAATAATCTCTAGTCATTATTATCAGAAGATTAAATTAAATAATAAAGTTATATTAAATTTAATATTTAACAGTTCACAACCACATGATAATTAGATTAATTATAAAAAATCAACGATATTATCATATTTCACATTAACCATTTAAATTCAATATTATATATTTTAAAATAATAATATTGTCGAAAAAATAATTACAATGATAAAATATCACCAATTATGAATATCTACTGAAACAACAAAATATTAAAATCATTATTCTCATTGTATAGCCAATGATTAAGAAAATTTAAATAAATTAAAATAAAAATAAATAATTCTATATTTAAAAAAAATCACTGATTTCAATTTATCTTCATTACCACAAAAATATTAATCAATTAATTAGGAATTTAAATACTTTAACATAAGTCAAAATAACTAATTATCACCTAGACTCGTTATTAATTTAGATAATAAATTCCATGATACATTAGTGGATCTGTAAATCTTATATTAATACCCATTGTTATCTTTAAAAAGAATTTTTATTGAAATTCCTATGTCATATAAAAGACAATATTTGAAATCAAAACATTTATTATAATTGCTAATGAAGTTAATGAAAATCCAAACAAATAATCACAATATTCATCATAAACAAAATTAAATTTTATATGATCAAAATACCAATATTACCGTATGATCAATATTTAAATATAATCTCAATTTTAAATCAATTCATATTACATTTAATTAATGACATAATATATTTTGAATACAAATCATTTTCAATAAAAAAAATTCATCATATTAAATCTACATTTATTATTCACATTTAAATAAAGGTAAAATTTACCTTTGCTTTTCTGATATTTATTTTTTAAAGCTACAATCATTACTACAATAATGAAATTAATCATTATACACATTTAATATGAAAATTTATTTCCTATTTCTAACATTATACACATGTAAAATATTATATAATGTGTTAATCATTCCATCCCGAAAATAAAATACCAGAATATCTTATCCATTTTATACATGCAAATAAAAAAACCCATAAATATAGATTTCTTTCTCTTTAGGTTTTTATTATTTAATCCCATTATAAAACAACTGAACGACATAATTAATCACATGTATATGATTTTTTAACTAATTCATTATTAAATTCATATCCTAGAATAAATAAAATTGTTTATTATGGATTATGTTAACCATTGAAATTTAATTTAATCAAATCAGACACATTCCCATTAACACTCACATATATTTCACATTCCTATAAGATAAAATAAGTCATTAACTCCCAATTATTCACTAATAGAAAAAAAGTATATAACAGACACAGTAAAAAATTTATTTATTTAGAAATCACCAAATAATATCTCATAAAAATTCATAAATTGAATATCACAAGGACTTGTTGACTTTGAATTCTAATTTGGTTGTATTTTCTGAATACAGAAATATTAAATTCATAAAATTTCAGAACCAATAAAAAAAATTAAATAATTTATCCATTATCATGAAATAAAAAAATAAAATGCTTTGATATAATTTTGTAACATCCGAGGTGTAGTTTAATATTTGACTTAGGTGAAATTCTTCTTGTTGATACATAATCCCCTAGACTAGGATATGTCATCTAGAAGCCCTATAGGACATTAAATATTACTTCTGAAGTGATTTACACTCTAATTAATGAAAATAAAAATCATGAATATGATTCTTTGATTAAAACAATGAAAATTTATTATAATAATATACAACAATTAAAAAATGGTATCCCATAACATACCAACATGTTATATAATTATTAAAAAAATAATTTTCAATTAATTTTCCATGTAATAAAAATAACGTATCAAAAAATTTAACTCTTAATAAATACATCACACTCTAATATAGTCATCATATTAGTCACAAACTCAATATATTTGATACGCTGGGTCCCTAATCCAACCAAAATGAAAATATATATAACTACACATTGAACATATGTTGTTGAAAATGTTCTGATAATTAAATTCCATGTAGCTTTAATGATTTTTAAAATTAAATGACACCAATTAGTCTAGATAAAAATAAAAACATTTCCTTGAAAAATATATTCAATAATAGTAGACCATGGACATTAATTTTCATACATGACTACTTTCTTACCATATGAAATCACAATATTCCCATAATGACCTACCTATAACAGGAAAATAAAAAATATTTATGGGTAAGGTAAATAATCACATATATTATAATTAATTATTTAATATATATGTTGCGATTAAGGTAACAAGTCACAATCATACCATCAATGACTCATTGCAAAGACTTATTATGTAAATGGGATTCTATTTTCTAAATATACAATTTAGATTTACAAATGATTCATACTACTACATAGAGGGGATGTAATGGTACCATCAATTTCTTATGAGGCTGAATTAATTAATTAATTGAATAAAATAAACAACCAAACAATACATAATAAATTAAAATATTCTTATAAAAAACTAACATATAATATTCCACTCTTTTCAAAATTCATTAAATAATACAACATGCAATGACCCTAGTTTTTATATTATAATAATTTTTTATTTATATTAATAATTATGCATAATATATTAATTTTATGTTAAAGGCGACACTTTTTCTGAAAGTGTACTCGACACACAACCGTTGGAATTTTAGAAATATTACTCGGCACACAACATTGGGTTATATTGAAAAATAATACAATACTTTTATTAATATTTTTATTGACAGTCAATGCGTTGTTGTATATTAGTGGGAATGAATATAAATAACTAAAATATTATTATACATGTTTTTTAAATTCCATTACATTTTTCCAATAAATTTTAGTGTCATAAAATAAGAATGAATACCACTTTAAGCATGAAATGCTCTTAAAGACCATTTAACCAAATTTTTATGGTGATCCCTTTTTAAATATATTATTTTATTTTTAGATATCCTAATTGTCAAACAAAACTTCTTATTTATAAGAAGAACATAAAAATTTACTTTGGATTAACTGTTGGTATTTTTCTGATAATGTTCATTATTTAATGAATAGAAAAAAATAATACATTTAAATTAAAAATTGAATTTTAATCTAATTTATTTATATAGTTAGATTATAAATTTTTTTCAAACTTTTATTAAATGATATTTTTACCATTTAATATAATTTTGGTAATTGTAAATAATTTTACTCTTAAATTGGAAATAAACACATGTCATTATTTGGGTAGTTTTTACTTCATAAAAACACTTTTTCGGGTTTTGACAATAGGAATTTATTTTAAATTAATTTCTGACAGTTATGGGTTTTGAATTTTGAAAAATGGATTCCATGTGTGTAATCATGAGGTAAAAATTGTGTAAATATGTATCTTTTAATTTTATACATTATGAATAGTGACTTCAGTAAACATTTTATTTACCATGGTTAATGTGTAGATCCGGTAAATAAGGGTAAAAATATAATATTATAATAATTATAAATTACCCAAACACATGTCCTGACCCTATTCAATGAGATATTTCTACCCTTTCCATCCTTAGGTCGATTTTAGAACTTCATGGATCAACCTGTGATTGAAAATTGCATTTAAAAACATTTAATTTAATGTTAAAGAAAATATAAACAAAACATGTATCATTTAGTCATACAATATTTATATAGGGTTATATAAGTGATATATTTGTAAATAAATATTAATTAGAGAGATAAAAATACATCATACCTCATGGTATTTTATTTATAATTTTTAGAAGTTAAATAACTAAATTTAATTACGTGACAATGGTAATGTAGAGATTGCTTCATTAATAAATGATTCAAATAAATGATATTATAAATATTAAAAGAAAGGTTATTTTGTTATTTTTATATAATCTAAGATTTTTTTGGATTATAGATAAATTTTTTATTTGTATTAAAGATGTTTTTTTAATTAATAATTTTTTTATTGATTTTCTTAATTTCTAATATGAAAGTGTAATATGGTAATTTTCATATTTTTAAATGTAAAATGTTTTACTAAATATTATAAAATTGAAAAAAATATATTCTTCCAAAAAGTTATTATATGTCTAATATTTTATTATTTACTCTTAAATTGGATATTTTAATTATTTTGGTTACTATTTGGATTTTTAATGTGTTAAATTCTTGATAAAACAGTAAGAGTAAAAAAGGGTTAAATAAAAAATGATATGGATTAAAAAATATCAAAAAAATGTCTAATTTTTAGTGGATGATTTCATATCAGCATATATTCATCTCATCTTTGAACTATCTGAGTTTTTACTCATTTATATTCGAAATAAAACATATAATAAAATAACATTTGAAGATATATCTTAAATGCCTCTCTTTTCTCTTGTAAAATTCCACAACTTCTAACCGATTAAATCTCATCTCAATCCTCCATGGATTGATAAAACTCTGACCACTTAAGCTTTAAATGTAGGTATCTTCCTTCTTATAATCATCCCCTTATGCATAATGAAATTCAAGAAGCCCGTTTATCTTAAATCCAAAGATGTTTCCAGATTTAAGGTAACATCTTCTACCATGTTCATTTCCATTATTTTCTATTTTCCACTCACAATGATCTTATTATTCTTTTTTATATAAAAAATAGTATAATAAGTATACTAGGTTGTTTTTATGAGAATTTTTATAACTAAAATTACACACACCTCAATTTAATTGTAATATAACATACTGTTTTTGTGGACGAAAACCTTCTACCTCACGAAATGATGATTATTCAATTTTCTCCTACCAACTCTTATGGTGAACATTATTATGTCACTGTAATTATAAATGATATAAATGATATTTACTTTATCTCTATACATATGTAATTTACATTTAGAACATTCCTTTTTACATTTCATTTTTTTATATACAAAAATATATTTAGATGATTTACGGACTACCACCCCTCACAGTGATATGACTAATTCATTTTATATATGGGACGTATAAAGGATGTAATTAAAGAAATAATGTCACAAATATAGCATAGAAATTATAATTTAATTAAAATATAGATTAGTATCATTTAGTTTTCATTCCACTAAATATGAAAAAAAATTAAATGTATATAGCATTCATGTGTATGTACGCCTTACCGTCCCCCAAAATGATGAATTTCATTTTTTATATCCTAATTTTATGGAATATTATAAATACACATACACTGGATATATTTGATATAAATTTTATATAAATCGTAAGTATTATTCGGGAGATAGTGTACTTTTTACAACATGGATAGTTTGTAATTATAACAAGTTCATTTTTGACTCATGTTCAGAACATTGAAAAAATGTACGATATTAACTCAAATAATTAACTAATTATTATTGAAAGGTTGTAAGTGAAATAAAAGGAATGAAATAAATGAATAAATTTACGAAGCAGGTATATATTAATTGAGGTCTATTATTCGGTAATAAAAATGTACATACATGATAAGTCAGACTTGAGATAAGGGAACCCTTCACCCTCCCCTTTGAGTCAAAGACTTATTTTATGTTATGTATTGTTATTTCCCTTGTATAATGTTGTTGCATGTTCTTATATATCCTTATTTCTGTACATTTTATGTCCAAGTGATGATAAACCATTTTCTCTCTAATCAACTCATTTTATGAATTTATAATTGATTTTGTTAGGAATCTGAATTTTACAAATGGATGTCATCTCAATATCATTTCATTGTGGCATACATTGATTTATACAATATATTCTTTCATATGATGTATAATCCCCTTTGAATTTTAATTTATTTCAAATGGAATATTTTTTCAATGAGACTTTTTATTAAATTAAAAATGGAGTTATTTATTTGACATACTGGGAGACATTAATATTTCCATCGCCTCATGCATTATTTAATATTTGTATTCCTTAAAAATAAGTAATGTTTTTAAAAGGGAAATAAATACCATATACATTTTTTGAATATTTATTTTGAAAATGGTTTATAAGAAGGATTTATTAATTAAATATTCTTAAATGACATATTGTGATTTCAATGTTAAAATATTATATTTCCTTTATTATTGTGTTATGTGTTATTACTATGCTATTGTTCTAGTTCATTGTTTACGTATATGGGTGTATATGTGATAATCGAAGGGCGTGTGAGCCTATTTTATCTCTCCAATTAGTTGGGAAACAAGAAGGTGGTAAATGTTAATGTTTCTCCAAATTGATTTTGGGAATGTATGGTGATTGGAATTCCAAACATAACTCCATATGTTGTTGTGAAAGCTAAAATCTAAATAAAATATTGATGCCACGAGTTTCCATTAATATTTATGACTTCTATGTGTTTTAAATAATAATAATTATTTTGTGAGATATGTTACATAGACTATGTTTTATGATTTAAAAATATGATTTCTTTGATTTAATGTATTAATGGACTAATGTTTTCGTTCCTTATTTTGAAACCCTTACTGAGCTTTTTATGCACATTCCATGTTTTTTAAATGATTTTCACATGGTATGAGGAAGGGTAAAAGAAATAATAAATTCAAAAAGATTTATATCAATAAAATAATTCATGTTTAATTTAAGGAGTATTATTATTGTTAAAGAAATTTTATAGAGTAGAACTGTCTTCGTTGTAATATATTAAGATATAATTTAATATTTATGGCCTAATTCTCATCAACTATATACCTAATAAGATCCTAAATATGATTTCTTTAATTAACTGAAGATTATGTAACGTTTATAGTTGGGGCCTTAATGTTGTTATCAATGGTCAGTTTAAAAAACAATAGCGATTAAGAGTTTTACTAGAGACATGGTTGGTCTCTATTTATTATTGATGTTAGATACTTATTTTGTAACTTTTTCAGAACAAGAAATGTATTTTAAATATGGGAGGAAAATATCAGACTACATTTCTATCACTTCATGATGAATTTATTGCAATAAATATTTCATAGTCATGTACAGATGATTCTGAATCATTTTCTGACATACAAATCACTTGAAAAAATTTGTTTGACATACCAAACAACACGGTTATACCTCGATTCCATTGTAGATAATGGGTTTTATTTTATAAAATTTTATTCTCTCAATTTTATAATAATTTCATGAAGGTTAAATACTATAATGTTATATTCCAATATTTTACCTTATCAAAATATTTTGAAACATATTATGATTTACAAAATTGTGATGAATAAAGGGACCCTTGTGAAACATATTTATATTAGCTTTTGAATTATAGTCATTAAACACAAATTTATGGTATTTTAAATGGACCATTTATTTAATGTTTCAACTCAAACAAGGATCATATTCTTTATAAAAATCATATTGTATGAGAGTTTTTGAAATTATATGTTTAACATGATTAATTTTTGAAACAATATTTCTATGAACAACCAAAGGACCCACGCTATACCTAGTGTATTTAAATAAATGAAGAAAATGATTTTGAATGATCTTGAAATAATTGTTTCAATTCGTGGAGCATATATCTACATGAACAAGATGATAATGAATCCAAGTGGACACAATGATCAAGGTATGATGTTCTTTCATTAGGGATAATGTTATTTTTTTGGATGATGAAATTGTGTCAATATATATAAGACTTCATGAATTAATATATTGAGTTCATTATGAGTTGGGATGAAAATGAGATTTAATAGAAAATAATTGAGGTAAATTATGTTAGGTTTATTATTTAGTTTTATAAAATGATACAAAATGAATGATGTGTGACAACCCATCACTTCTAGTATTGCTACAGGAATTGAACCCACAACTGAAGGTAGACAAGGGTGCATCACCTACCACTATCCTACATAAAGTCCCTTGTATGTATAAATGTTTATTTTAGTTAAATGATTTAATAGATCAAGAAAATGTTGATTTTGGGAACTTATAATTTATAAAATGGTTACTCTTAGTATTGGAAAATTATTTGGTGATTAGGTGATAAATATTATATTAGAAGACATTTGAGATTTTGGGAACTCTATATGCCTATGTAAAATAGAATACAATGTGATTTAAATTGAGGTGTAATGATAGAATTGTTTTGGAAGAATTTATGTTTTTATTGTGGACTAATAGTAATTTTAATTATTTATGTAAATGATTTACATATATTGGAGAATATATTATAAGGTTAATTACATTTCAGTATGAGTCTTTATGATTAGTTGTTGTTATTTGGAGATAGATAATAAGATTTATCGTGGAAGACTACATAATCAAATTCTTATGAGTTTTTGGATTCAATGATAGTTTTTATTATTTTGAATAATTTTGTAGGAAATTGTGTATTTAATCTTTATTGTTGATCATTTGGTATTGTTTGTAGAATTTTGGAGATTAATAGTATATTTATTTTTGAAAAGGATTATCTTTTTTTTTGTGGATGATATGATCTCGTAATAAAAATTTTGGTAATGGATAATGTCTAAAGACATGGGAAATATATAGTTTATCTTTTATCAATTATGTGATTCACTAGATGTTTATTCAAGGGCTTCTAGTGGGACCATATCATCAGGAATACTCATTGTTTTGAGAAAATATGAGTTTCTGGAATAAACTTATTAAAGGATGAAATTATACTTGAATGGTATGTATATTTCCTTATGTTATTAATCATTCTCATAAATAATTTCTATATATTTTAAAAAGTAAATTAAAACAAAAACTTTTTCCTTTAAATTAACCTACAGAGCATTCAAAGACTAATTACCCTATTAGAAATTTGTGGTTTTCTTGTGGTTAACTTTCCCCTGGTCATGATTTATATCACTATCATTAGAACATTATGGTTATTTTTCTATTCAAAATCCATGTCTTTAGGGAATTATAGTATGTGTTATCTCAGATAAACAATAATTTTCTCTGTAATTATTATAATGTGATTATTTTATTGACTTTTTCTCTGATGTGGCACTATAAATGATGTTTCCAAGCACAATTTTGAAATTGTGATGATTCAATTTCCTATAGGGGGAAAGGATCAATGTAATAACCCAAGAATGTATAGAATGATACATTTTTATTTATATTAATATTTATGAATAATGTATTAATTTTAATTTAATGTTGATTCTTTTTTGATAGTGTACACGACGCGCAACCATGACCTTCTTTGAAATACTACATTGCACACAACATTGAGTCATATTGAAAAATAATACAATAATAATATTATTTTAAATCCTAGATAATTTCAAGCCATAATATAGATGAAAATTAATAGAACTAAATAAAAATTGACTATACATATTTGTTTAATGTAAATACATATATCCAATAAATTTTAGATGCTTAAAATTAGAATGAATCTCATTTTAAGAGTGAAATACTATAACTGATTATTTTACCGCCTCTTGATGGAGAACCCTTTTTTAATCTATTTTTTGTATCATTTATATCTATTATTTGAAAAAATAAAATTCCTCTTTAGAAGAATAACATTAGAATCTACTCAGGATGATATTTTAATATTTTTTGATAATGTTGAATTTTTAATGAATAATGATAAATTTTGCATATTAAATTAAATATCTATTTTATTCAAATTAATTAATATTGATAGAATATACATTTAATTACTTTTAATTTATAGTTGGATTGTATTTTCACAATTTAATACAATTTTATCCATTGAAAATAATTTCCCTCTTTAATTGGACATAAGCACATGTCATTGTTTGGTAGTTTTTATTTCTTAAAAACTTGCTATTGGGTTTTGATAGTGGGAATTTTTTTTTCCAATTATGTGTTTTGAATTTGGAAAAATGGATATCATATTAGGAATTAAGAATTCCATTTTTGGTAAATAGATTAATTTTATTTTTAGCAATTGTTAACAGTAACTTCAGTAAATATTTTATTTACCATAGAAAAATTGTAAATGTAGTAAATAAGTTTAAAAACAAAATATAATAAGAATATTTAATTACCCTAACATGGTACCTACCGCTATTTTATGAGATATATACGACCATGGGAATCCATAAAAATGATTTTATGACCCCATGGAGAAAATTGTGTGTGAAAATGGGATTTAATAACATTTAATTTAATGTTAAGTAAAATATAACATAAACATGTACCTTTTAATAAAAAAAATTATATGGGGATATATATGTCTTCACTTAGACTATAAATAATAGTTAGAAAGCTAAAAAAATTCATACATCATGGTATTTTATTTATAATCTTTACTAATTATACAAATAAATTTAATTATTACACCATTGTGATGCATCAATTGTTCAAATACTAGAGGATTCTAATAAATTATATTATAAATTTAAAATTAAATGTTATTTTCTTATTTTGACATCATACAAGAATTTTTCAGATGATAGTTAAAATTTTCCTTTTTAACAATGATGTTTTTTGGATGTAATCAAGTTGTTATATATTTTTTAAAATAACATGATATGTATAGTGTAAAATTTAAAATAATTAAAATATTAAAATATAAAATATTTTATTAAATATTATAAAAATTCAAAAAAAATCATTCACACCTCCAAATTATTATCATAATTTTAATATTTTATTATTGACTCTTTAATTGGATATTTTCTATGTTTTTATAACTATTTTGATTCTGAAAGTGTTAAATGCTTGACAAAATAGTAATAGTAAAAAAGGATAAATAAAAATGATAAGGATTAAAAAATATCCAAAACATCAATAATTATTATTGGATTATTTTATTTTGACTAATATCTACCTTATCTTATTACTAAATTATTTTTGAAACATTTATAGCCAATAAATAATTTATTATAAAATAATAATTCACGACAATCTTTAAGTGCTCCTCCCCCTCTGGAAAAACGAAACCACATATAACCCTTACTCACACATTTCCAGCCCAAATGGATCATCCAAATTATGCCCAAATAAGTTCAAAACATCCCTAAATTTCACATATTAACCTCCACCATGGATAAAGGAAATTCAGGAAGGCCTTTTAGATTATATCAAAATAAGTTACCCAATTTGAGGTAACATCTTCTCTCATGTTCATTTCCATTATTTTTACTTCACTTGTCCCTATTCTCTTATTATTATACCTTTATATAAAAATAACCATTTCATGAATATAATAGGTTGTTTTTATGAGAATTATTTGATCATGATTACACACACTTCAGTCTAAATGGTATAGAACAAGTTCTTTCTGTTGTTGGAAAACTACATCCTCACTGAATGATGATTATTAAATTTTAACATACCGCTAATTAGAGAAGACATTATGATGGAAATTTAATAATAAATTATATATATGATAATTATTTTATTAAAATTATTCATTATTTTTTATTTAGAACATATATTTATGCTTTTCTTGTTGTTTATATACGATAATTTCATTTGAGGAAGTGCGGACTACCACCCACTATATGTGATATGACCTATTTATTCTATGAATGGAATGTATAAAGTATATAATTAATGATATTATGTATCATATATGACATATATATTATACTACTATTATAATATACATATATATCATTTAGTTTTTATTCCTTTATAGATGAAAAAAACTAAAGTAGCGTTCATGCGTACGTACGGCTTACCGTCTCCATGAACGATGCATTTCATTTATTATATACAAATGTTATGGACTATTATAAAAACATAAATAAGGGATATATATTAATATATGATATCTAAATCATGAATATCATTATGGAGATAATGTACCTTTTACCACATTGAAGATCTGTAATTTTAACAAGTTAAATGTTTAATCAAGTTCTAAACATCGACACAATGTCCGATATGAACTCAAAGAATTAACTACTTGTTATTGAAAGATAATAAGTGATATAAAAGAAATATTAAACATGAAAAAGATTCTCAATAAAGTATAAATTAACTTGTGTTTATTATTCATGAATAATAGGTAACATACGAGATAGGCAGGACTCGAGGCAAAGGAAACATTCGCCCTCCTCTTTTAGTCAAAGACTTCTTTTAAGTTTTGTATTTTAATTTACATTCTCTTATGTTGGAATATGTTATTCTATCTTCTTATTTCTAAATATATTATATCCAAGTGATGATATACTCTTTTCTCTCTTATTTTCACACCCCAACCTATGAGATTATTTTATTTTAATTATTTTTTAGGCTTTTAAATATTTTAGCTGGGGACTAGGGGGAGTATCAAATAACCTTTTTTAGATTATGTTAAAAAGTGTGTGTTTTGGATTCTATTCGTTGGATGCATGGGTGGAGTGCGATGCCACGCGGCTTCGCCTAAGAATCTTCTTGGACGGTTCATCTCAAAATAAATAAAACATATAATATTTTTAATGGGATTAAAAATAAATGTTATTATTGCATCATTTTATATTTTTTTAATAATTTTATTAATATTAAAACAATTATTATAATTATTTTTAAAAATAATTATTTTTATTTTTATTTTTATAATCATTATTATTAATAATAAAATTATTATTATTATTAGATTCATTAATATTGAGAAATTACAATTTTTAACCCATATATATTTTTCTTCTTTCAAATAACCATTTTTTTAGGTTTTTTGTGCACCCACCCCCCATCTGATCACCATCTCGGCCTCCCCCTTCCATACAACTATGTGGCGCAACCCCCCACTATCTCCTACCTCCTTCACATGCGTGAAACCCTACCACCTCCCTCTTGCTCACCAGCGCGGCACCACAGCTCCCCCTTGCACATTCCAAAGGTGAAAATGCCCTCCCTACTCTAGAATCCCTCATTTACTGTCCCCGGTCAGCCTATATCCACCTACGTGGACCCCCTCTAATGGTCCAATGTGACAATCTTTAGCGAAACCCATGTTGTCCGACACATTACCCCCTTGGACACAACTTCATCCTCTTCCATCACGGCCTCCGGCAAATTGATCCTCGCTCCCCTTGCTGAAATTCTTTTATGGTTCCCTCCCATTAATCTGTTACCTTTCCTGTGTCACCCATCTAGTCTGAACAACTTCTTAGCTAGTTCCAAACCTCCATCTGAAGACCCCACCTTCGGTCGTGACCGCTTCACTACCTGCGACTTGTCCGGCCAGTAGCTAGCCTCCGACCATGCCCTTTTGAGGGTGTGCGACTTGCCTCTCTAGACCACATGAGGGTTTTTTCAGTTTTTTCCGCAGAAGGCCGTGTTTTTGATCCATATTGGGTTGGAACCACCATGCAAGGTGAAGAGATTTTTCCCACCACTTGGTTTCACATACTTTAATTGGGGGTTTCATTGTTTTAAGTCATTAGTGTTTGGTTTTTAGAACTTTGGACCTTACTGAGTGGTTTCAGACGTGCATCATTTCACCGCACCTTGGTTCTAAGGTAGGAATTCCCATAAACATGCCATTTTTTATTTAAGAAACACTAATTCTTGTTTTTCACAAATCATATATATGTTAAATATTTGGGAGACACCTTCTTGTTAAATTATTATAATGTGGTTGATGTTTGATGCCTTCTTTGATATGGTCTTATTGTTCAGTGAAATTTAATGTTGTATTTTTGTTTAAAATTTGGTGTGTTTTGATGTAGAACCTTTATGTGCCTCTTGTCGGTGTTTCATAAATTCCTCTATAAAATTTCAAATTATTTTGGTAGTGCGAATTATAAAAAAAGTGTTTTGAGGAGTGTATAATTTCAAAAATTTATTTTAATCTGTAGTATGTTTTGTCGAGTTTTGAACATTGGGTGTTTTATATATATGTTCTGTAAATTTAAAACATTGTTTAAAAATTTACATAAAATTAAGGAATCCAATTGGTGTCTATACATTTTTTTTGTATTAAATAGATTTTTTTTGGTAAATATTTCATGGCTTGTTTATTTTTTATATATTAAAAATCTCATTATTATTTCAGGAGTAGTGTGTGATGTAAAAGAAAATTTTGGGTTTAGAAATGGATCATCAGCATGTCAAACAATGTTTTTAGTTCAATATGTGGATTTTCTAGTGGTTTTGAGTATACAAAAATTTGAATTATGTTTTAGCATGTTATGGAATTTCATTAAAAATGATGGGGTCTTGACTGTGAAATCTAACTATATAAAATAGAGTATTGTCAATGTTTGGATGAGATTGATGATGTGTTTACACCTCTTTTGGAAATGTTGATTGGATTAATGATTTTTTTACACCTCCATATGTTAAATGTAAGGCCTCAGAATTTCATTGTAATGGTTTTTTATATGGCATTATTTTGAGACTATGAAATTCGAGGGCATGTGATTCCAAGTTCCTGAGAGCCTAGAAAACAATTATAATCATTTTAATGGTAGGGTCAGAAAATATGATAGTTAGTTTTATATGTATTGAACATGTCCTCAAATTAAAAATACGAGGGATCCATTTAATTCAGATCATATGGATTCTCTTGAAAATGTCTTAACATCATTGGGGAAGTGCAGAGCGGAAACGTTTTTTAATAATTTTCGATAAAAATAATAAAATATTTTAAAAAAATATTTTATATTCATTATTAAAATTGAGTGGTGGATGAAGACAATATAGGGGAGTGACAAGGTGGTGATTATTCACATTAATGAGGCTCATTAATTTCTTATTAACTCACATAGTAAGGATTCTTTAATGACGTGTACCAGTGATGTTGTTTTATAATTGATACAGCATAACGATGAGATGCCGCATCATAATGAAAATTTTCGGACATGTTCGTATTAATATTTTGACGTGGATGGAAAATAAGGATTAACAATTTGGAGGGTTCTCTGGAGAACCATCGATGGACATCCAACCAAGTGAAGAATGACGAACGCCGACAGAACATCATCATCTTTGATGCATTTCGATGATCATAGTCACGAAGTGATGTCGACATCTTATCCATTGATGATAAACGTTGTGGCATCAGACGTCATAAGATGCAGGGGTTTTTATTTAATATTCTTACTCATCCTTTTCAAGAAAAAATTTCAAGCACAGATTAACCCATGGATATGTTGATCATTGTTTCATAAAATAAGTAGGAGGGTGATTTAATCAATATTTTTTTTATTCGGGGTCCAAATCTTAGCATGAATGATTGAATGAAAATTTCCCAAACCACTCAAGTCTTGAAACCTAAAATGCGGAGGTTACGGGTGGACTCGAATAATGCCCGAGTGCATCCGCATGTGTATTCTTGGTGGCCATACCCTCAAAATCAAGGAAAGGTAGGTTTGAGATCCCCGCGATAAAGTGGAAAATCCAAAGAGGCCATAGATACATATATATAGATGAACGGACCACCAGAGTGGGTCTGATGGGTTGCTAAACTCCATGCTGGAACATCAGCAGATGACCACATCGGCCACGTGGAGGAGGCTTCTAGCATGGGTGTGATGGGTTTTCCAAAAATTCGTGGATCGTCAATTGCAACAGCGCATATATGGAAACGATGCTAGGCAGGAATTGCGTGGAGGGACAGGTCATGTCTTGGACATTTGTATTGTTGTAGAAGCCACAGAACGTCGACTATGATGGGGTTCATGAGTCATCCACCCTTGGGGACATAGGGGGAGCCGAACGTGGAATCTTGGCTGCGTCTTGGCTGGTGAGCACCACCAATATCATTGTACGACCAGTTTCCAGCTGGCGAGCTGAGGCTCAAGCGGGTCAGGCCAGTCACATTTCCCAGTAGGCCAGAACCACACCCAATGGGCCTCACATGCACTGGAGGCCCAGACCCAAGCCCCCTTCAGGCCGGGTCGGACTACACCGGGGCAAGGAGCGACCCAGCAGTCTGAACTCTCATCCAACCTGGCTGGGTCCAGTGAGGCCTACAGGGCCGGGCCCACTGGACACGCCCCAACAAACTGACCTTGACTTGCACCAGGTTAGATCGAGCCATTCTAAATTAACAGGTGTACATGGGACCCCCATTCCATCGTGGCCGGGTTGGTCTGATTGGGTAGGATCAGGACCCCTGTTACTAAAATGCATGTATCATGCAAACCGTACATCTGATTGATGAGCTGGTTTTGGAAATGGGAACCTTTTGATGAGGAAGATCATTTTCAATGCTTTGTGGTAACTTTTGTGGATGTTGAGATGTGACTAAGGGAATTAGGTGCAGTTTACCAATCACACTACATACAGAACCCTTGGACTGACTAATACTAGATGACTAATGGCTTCTAGCCCATTGGGAAGCACCTCTCTTTGAATTTGTAGTCCCATGTTGGAAAGCACTTCTTTGTGACTTTCCAAGCCCTTGGTAGGCGATGAAGAGGAATACCATAGTAGGACATGGCATGTGGGAAGTACCTTTATATGAAATTTCATGTCCACTATTTGCAATTGAGAAGATTACCTATGTAGTACAATGATAGTGGGAAAAACCTCTTCTTGACTTGGTATGCCCACTATTCTCTCTTGAGGAGGATTTATCTAGTAGTCGAGGTGTTAAATGATGTGATTGATGATTCTACTATTACTACCCTAGAGTATACCAAATGATAGTAGTATTTTGTTTTGTTATTTACATTGATGAATTGTTATATGTTCTTTCCATTTTTTTGGGGTCACTATTGAGTACTATTTTACTCACCCCATCACTGGCTTCACCCACATGTGTTGTGTCTAGTGCAGATGATGGACACTTCGACGGTGGACTTTGTGGCCTAGGAAAATGTGGGGCCTTGTTGGTCTGGGTGGATAGGACATGCTACATAATCTTCTAGTAGCATTACTACTCTGACATTCCGGTGGGGTTTTCTAATGATGTCCATCAGAGTATCCTTTTGTATTTTTCTGTTTTGAGTTCATTTTTGGGATTTTATTCTAGAACACTTTCTTTTATTTGTACTTTGACTCTGTAATTTTTAGTTGTTATCTTTTTCCCATTTCAGTGTGTTGGGATATGGTTGGGCATGTGTGTGGTTACAGGTACTCCGAAAAATTTCTCACACTTACTGGTAGACGCCTTCAGTGCTAATCGACAACCTGTGGCCTATGGAGGTGGTGTTGAGGAATTCATGGAATGGTTTATGGCGGACGAGTCATGAAAAAGTGGCATCAGAAAGTGGTCGGTTCCCCTTAAAATTTCAAGAATCTAATATTTGTTTTAGGGAAACAATGTTAACTATTGCGAGTCCAGCAATCAAATTTCGGGTGTCTAGTGATGGTGTGGAAGGTGATGTATCGATACACCAGGTCCTTCAGTTCTATTTTTGGATTAATTCATGAAAAAATTTGTTGTATAAGTGTATCTTTTTTAATAAGATTCATCTCAGTAGGTATAACATTCTAACTGTGGTACATCTTGACCTATTTTAGGATGCCTCTACGTGGATGACCATGTAGGATCCCGATACGAGGTTGTGAGGACAACATGCCTAGAGACGGGGCATCCATTTAGGTACCAGGGATTGAGATGGCCCTAACGGGTTGTGCACTAGTGATACCACCAACTGATAGTCAATCTCTAATATCAGCGATTCTGGAAAAGCACGTTGGTAGACTCATTTCCCTACATGAGTTTCAGAGATAGAGACCTCTCATTTTTAAGGGAGAAATGAATCATCAAGTAAATGAGTAATGGAAGGAGGCTATGAAGCGGGTCTTCCTCTTAGTGATAAAACTGCCTGACCAGATGGTTATCTTGTTCGAGAGCCTTGTACTTGGCTCAGTAGGGAGATGGTGGATTTTGACCATCCAAACTCATGATGAGTTGACCGTCACATGTGTTGACTTAGAAAATATTTTCAAAGAGGAATTTATCTCTATGACCATGTTCTCCATGTGAATCTAGGAGCTGTTTCATCTACAACAAGACAACCAGATGGTTGGAGAGTACTCATTAAGGTTCATTGTAACACCCCAATCTTACACGGTACGTTTAACTTTAAATAATATAGTAGCGTGTGTTGTACGCAACTTCGAGTTCTAACACACACCAAAACCAATCAAACTAGCCGTTATGAATAGTAATACACACTTTTTGAAATTTTAAAAAATTTATCGTTTAAAATGGGCTTCATTTTTGGTTTCAGAATATCGAAATTAGCTTATGCTGAATTTTTGGTATCTGTCTGAAAACATAAATTTTTTGATGAATATGTAAAAAACACTAATATATAGTTTAAAACCGAATTTTTATTTAAATAATTATTTATATTATTTAAATTTAAATAAGGTAAAAATAGATACATAATATCTATATAAGCTCAATGTAATTCATTGGAGTTAGTTTAGATTAATTTTAGATATATAAAAATTTTATTGAACTTTTCACCGTCTTTTACCCACCTCCTAGGAGAATTTAGAAATTAACATAATACATAATTTTACTGCTTCTGGGAGTAGAATATCCAAAATCTGAGATACATAGTTTATATCAAGGAGTAAAATGTGGTTAAATTAGATGAATATAATTTTTGGTGAATAGTAACTTTTTACATTTATTACCATGGTTAAAAGTAAATCAATTAATTAAGGTTATAAATGATATTAATATCACCCTAAAACATGTACTAATTCTATTAGAAAAGTGTATTTCGACCAAAAACAACCTTAGGATTTAAAATTATTCATTTAGGTCAACTTTTATTAGATTAGGACATTTATTATTATTTAATTCAAAGAAGATTTAAAAGAGATAAAATCAAGTTGAATAACTAAAACATTTTTAATATAGGGTTATACAAAAGATAAATTCGATTATAAATATTCATTATAAATATAACAAGAGTTCCTAAGTAATGTCATTTTATATATAATTTTTATACATTAAATAATTTAATTTATTTATGACCCAATGGTGATGTATTAATTAACTAATTAATGAAATATTAAAATAATTGATATTATAAATATAAAAATAAATGTAATTTGAGACTTTTTATGAAATCCACTAATTTTATAGGTTAATATGAAATATTGGGATTGGTTATATAAATTCTTTTCGAAGTAATAATGCTGTTATGAAATTATCAAAAACAAAATACCCAATAGTGTCAAAATTGATATAAACTAGTTTTTAAAACAAATATTTTATTATTAATTGATATTATATTCCTAAAAATCTAACGATCAGACAAAATACGTATATAATGATATTTTTATCATCAATGGACCACTTAGGGGGTCTCTTGGAGGTATATGGTATGTTTATTAACTATATAATATAAAATTACAAAGGGACATCGTAAATGTCAAACTATTTAACTAAGAGTTAAATATAAATTATAATGTTAATATAGTGACTCAAACCTGTCTAAAATCTATTGGTTGAATGTATTTTGACCTATACCCACCTTAAAATTTAAATAATCCACTTTTTAGCCACTAGAAAGCGAATATGAATTTATTATAAAATAATATTTCTGGCTTTTCCAAAGGTTCCCCTCACCCATCTTATAAAAGGGCACTCCCCCTCCTCTCTAATTCACACCATCAATGCCTTTTGGATTGACCAAACCCTGACCAAATACTCTCTAAACTTCCCTCACTTCAACCTAATGGCCTTAGTTAGATCATAAATCCAACCTAAGGGGCGATTTTGGTCAAATCAAAACGAAGATCCCGAAGGGGAGGTAATGTTTTCACCACCCTTTTTGATGTTCCTTTCTTCTTTAACATCTTCTTTATTTTTTATTTTCATTCAAAAATAATAACTCAAGTATATTCTATATACTATGATGTTATTATAAATATGTTTCAACCATATTCTGTATTCAATCCATCTGTTGAATAACATGTCACCATACGTGCATACGTAAGGCCTACCGTCTCCACATCATGGTGTAATTGTTATTCAATATATTATTATTTGGATTGGTTTAAAAATGATGTGTAACTCATGTAAATAATAAATATAACATTATAATTATTATTTATATATGATATACCATCCAATTATATATTATTTTAATTTCAAAAGAATTATATTGTCGCTCGTGCGTATGTACGAATTACCGTCTCCACGAACGCGATGAGATTAATTCCCTATCATATCCATTCAAGACTAAATTTCAATTTATGATTAAATATAATGTTTATATACACGATATAATTCTGTATATGAATAATATACATCCCAACCATAACAAATATGGACTACATAACAAATAATATAAAGGAAAATAAATCTGTTAACACCCGAAACGAAAATAATAGTAAGATATTATCGAAAAATAAATGTTAAAAGATCATATATGATATCATATTAATTTATATGATTATTTTATAATTAAATGACAATTATTTCACCAATATACAGGAGGTTAACCCACCCTCGACCAACGAAAAAGTACAAAGTTAGGGGTTTCTTATCTCACTTTTAATTCGGTGAGATTTCCCTTGTTCACCACTTATTTATTGCATGTGTTGTGTGTACGGCCCATGATTGTATTCATTGAGTAATATACATTAATTTATGTATATTTACGTCATCATTGTATTATCCTTCTTTAATGGGTGTATGTTTCGTAAGATACCAAATTGATAAGGGAATTCTAAATTTCAATTTCCAATCATTAGGCTTAACTCATACTTTGTTGATTATTTTACACTAAGATTATGAGTGGAATCAGTATTTATTTTCTTATGTCATAAAATACCCTCCCCTTTCTGTGGATATAATTTTGATACACATAATCACTTCATTGATAATTTCTCAAGTCATCGATATTAACGTGATAAGAGTAATTTTTCAATCATTCTCCATTTATTGAGTTAAATATCCAATTCATTGGTGTTGTCTTTACAAGAATATTTATGAGTGTCCTCTGATTGATTTACAGTGAATATCCAATAATGTTGACTGTATTTATATTTATCACACATAATTATGTCATTGATTTATCCTTAACCGAAGGATACAGACTTTATAATAGATTTCATCTCAATTTACATTCCAATGATACTTCTTTGTTGTTATACACCATATCACTTTTATATAGTGTATATAATTTAATTTGACATAGTATATCTGGAATACCTTTATTCTGATGATATTAAAAAAAATTATTACTTGAATTATTTGTATTCAAGTGTCTTTTTTTGGGTTAGGGACTCTAACTAAAATGTCATTTTAAAATGTTTTAACGATTTATTATTCTAAATCATTCTCATTATTTTCCATGTTTTAAAAAATGTTTTAAGTATTTATTTATATGGAAATTAATGTTTTCAAATAAAAATTCCTTTTAAATGTTTCAAAGTGGTATGGGACACCTTGATTCAATAATCTTTTTTAAATGGATTCTTGATAAATTATGTGACTTTTAAATGATCTCAACAAAATGGGGGATATTTCTCTCAATTGTTTGACGATTATTTTAATCTATGTCAATATCGTTCATTATTCTCTATTGAGATTAATCTGATACAATAAAATCTTCAAAATTGTTTCGAATGAGTTATGTTTGACTGTAGATGTGATATTTTTATACCATTCATGGTTTGTGGTTACTGTATTGACAATTAATATGCTTTTTTAATACAGAAGTTTATGTTATGTTTCAAAAAATTTATATGAGGAATGCATTGGACATTGTATGTAACGGGTGGATCCTGATATAACACTTTGATGCATTGGTAGGTCTCTTGAGACAAAATAGTGTCTTGTCACAGGGCCTAGACAAAATCTTATTTGTAGTCTTGGCATGAAGCCTTACCTATGTGGCTATGATAGCCTGGCATTATTAATTCCATCATTATGAAAGTGGTTATTGATATTTCATGTGGTTATTCAACAAGTAGAATATCCATGTGAATATGTAAATGGAATTATTTCATTTTATCTTTGCCATATTATGTTGAAGTTCAAGTTTAAAAGGATTTTGTTTTAGTTATACATTACTTTAAATGTTTATCCTTATTTATGAATGTTTTTCTATATTGTTATCCTTACTGAGCATCTGAGATCACCCCTTTCAATGTTTTCTTTTTCCCTGGATTTGAAGAAGTAACTTATGAATGACCTACAAGGATTGTATGAGGGGATTTGAAGACAAGATGTTTTTTTCTTTATTATGTAATATAATACTTATGAATGTATCCTGTGTTTCCATGAATACTAAACTAATCGGTCTTTAGAGAATTTATATTTTGTGATCATGCCAATTTTATGTAATAATGCACCGGCTTTGGGTAACTAGGGTCGGGGAATTACAGTTGGTATCATAGTAATTTTAGTACAAACCTTGGAAACTAGGTTTAGATAAACTCATATTAGAGAACATATCCATAAGATAGACATTGAGTATTAGTATTGAAAAACATCCTAGAATATTGGTATTGTATATATATAGTGATTTTTCCAAGAAATATATCCCTATCTGGATATGAGAAGGTAGAGGTGGCTCTGGTACAGATGTACCTATAGGTAAAACCAGAAAACTAATCTTTGAGCTATACTCGAACGAGAACTGGTGCACGACAACGTGCCTTGCTGCACTCTTGGTTACGATAGTCACGAGGGGATATTCTTAGGATAATTTACATTTTATATACAAACCAATTAGATGTATTTTAATATAAGATGATAATAAATGACATTTGTTAATCATGAGGTGTTTTAAATTGAGAATAGGGTGTCTTTATATTCTCTAAATGATTTTATGACTACAGTTACTCACACAATGCTTTCTTGTTTTAGTCCATGGATAGAGTCCAAGGAAGTCATAATTACTTTGAGAATGATGTACAAGGTGGGACCAGTGGTGGAAATGAGAAACAAAATAGAATGTTGATAGGCATAAAAGATATCATGTTCATGCCAAATCAGTTTTCCAAAAATATGACCAACAACATATATATTAACCAACTCCCGGACTAAACAAAGAACAGAGAGGTGAAGAATGATATGATCCCCAACAATGGAGACCATGGAGAAAAGAATCCTAAATTTCCATCATGCTGGAAATGTGAAAGGAGACACCCATGAAAGTGTCTCAAC
Source organism: Viscum album (assembly GCA_963277665.1). Lineage (NCBI taxonomy): Eukaryota > Viridiplantae > Streptophyta > Magnoliopsida > Santalales > Viscaceae > Viscum > Viscum album. The sequence continues at coordinate 1,838,315,829 of OY728132.1, read as the reverse complement.
GGATCAAAGAAATGCTTTCCATGTGTGAAATAAGGCCATAAAGTGAAGAATTATTGAGGAAAAATGAATTCTACTATAGAAGAAAATAAAAATGGTCCCTAAAATCCATTTATAGTCATTTACCATACATGTAGGGGACCTGGCCATTAACTGAGTCAATGCCCTATTCTGTAGGATATTTTCATCGTCAAAGAAGAATCTATGTCGAAATAAATGGTCATAGAAATGTTTAAATTTATTAGTGCTCCTTGTTTATGGTATTACATTGGAATAATTTTCTCTTGTATTTGTAACCCCGTAGTTTTCTATGTGAGAAATATATTTGAGGAAGACTTATCTCTTACTTTGTGTATATAGTTTTAAATCACCATTTGGTTTTATATGATCTTTGGGTTTGAGAAAATTAAAATTTATTATATTTTGGGATTAAAATACAAGGTATGAGATAACATTTCTTGTTAAAATTATGTTATGGCTATTTTGAGGAATTTATCTATTTTTGGTAATGTTATAAAATATATTTTTTGAAAAAGGACAACACACAGACCGTCTGACAACCCATCGCATTGGGCGAAGCTTTGGGAATCAAACCCACAAGAAAAGTGCAATTGGGATTTATCGCCAACCACTGGACTACGTGATGTCCCTGATTAGTGTGACTAATTATTTTAAGTTAAATGATTTTATCAATAATAAGTTGATTTGGGTTCTTATGTCTTATCAAATGAAAACCCTTAGTATAGGAAAATAAATTGGTGATTAAGTGATAAATGTTGTTTTAGAAGATCTTTGATTTATTGGGAACACTATATGCCCAAGGAAACTAGAATACTGTCGTATTTCATTTGAAGAGTAATGGGGGAGTTTTATCTATGTTTTTATTGTGGATTTATAGTGATTCGGGTTTTTTTATGGAAATCATTGACCTATAATAGAGAATATGTGAGTAGGTTAATTACATTTAAGTATACTTGTTTAAGAGTAGTTGATGTCATTTGGAGATACAATTTACTGTGGAAGACTACATAACCAAATTATTCTATGTTTTGGGTTTCAATATTAGTTTGGATTATATGTAAGGATTTTAAAGACAATTGTTTATTGAATGGTATTTATTTAACTTTGGGGTATTATTGGTTTAATTTTAGAAATTAAGATTAGTATGTCATTCCCTAAAGGAATATCATTTTGGGGGATCATAAGATCTTGTACTAACCATTTTGGTTTTTATTAATCTCTAAAAACAATGTAAATATATAGTTTATCGTTCGTGGATCATGTGATTCTATAAAAGTTTATTCAATCTCTTCCAGTGTGACCAAGTCTTATTGAATACTCATCATTTAAAAAAATGAGTTAGTGGAGGAAATTTATTAAAGAATAAAACTCTACTTAAAACGTACGTATATCTCTTTATTTTCTTATTCAATCTCAAAATCTAATTCCTCATCATTATGTAAAGTAAATTAAAAAAATATTTTCTGTATACTTTTCCTACTGGGAAAATAATGACCATTTTTCCTGGCAAAAGTTTGTGGCATACATGTTGTTAACATTCTCCAGATCATGTTTTTTATCCCTCTCCATCAGAACATGACACTTAGTTATCTTCCATATACAAGTTTTCCTACATGGAATCCTAGTATGAGTTATCTTTGGTGACATTTGTACTTCTCTTTCATTCTTTTAATGTGATAGTTTTATTGACTCTTTTTTCGACGTGGGAATTTCCATTATATTCCAAAGCCCACTTTTAAAAATTTCAAGGACAAATTTTTTTGAAGGATAGGAGAATGTAACACCCCATGATTCGACGGTACACTTCTCTTTGAATAATACAGTAGTTTGTGTTGTACGCAACTTTGAGTTCTAACATACACCACAACCAATCAAACTAGCCATTATGAATAGTAATACCCACTTTTTGAAATTTTATAAATTTTATCATTAAAAATGGACTTCATTTTTGGATTCAGAATATCGAAATTATCTTAAGGGGAATTTTTGGTATTTTTCTAAAAACATTCAATTTTTGATGAATAGTGAAAAACACTGAGTTATAGTTTAAAACCAAATTTTTATTTAAATTTTTATTTATTTTATTTAAATTTAATTAAGGTAAAAATAGATAAATAATATCTATATATGCTAAATTTAATTCATTATAGTTAGTTTAGAATAATTTTAGATATATAAAAATTTTATTAAACTTTTCACCATCTTTTACCCACCTCCTAGGAGAATTTGGAAATTCACATAAAACGTAATTTTACCACTTCTGCGAGTGGAATTTTGAAAATCCGAGAGGCACGGTTAATATGAACTAGTCAAATGTGGTTCAATGAGATGAAAATAATTTTTTTGAATAGTAACTTTTTACATTAATTTACCATAGTTAAAAGTAAATAGGGTAATTAAGGCTAAAAATGATATTAATATCACCCTAACACATGTACTAATTCTATTGGAAAAGTGTATCTAGACCAAAAACAACCTTATAAATAAAATATTATCATTTAGGTCCACTTGGATTAGATTTGGACAATTATTATTATTTAATTCAAAGGAGAGTTAAAGGAGATAAAATCAATGTTTAATAACTAAAACCATTTTAATATAGGGTTATACATAAGACAAATTCATTTATAAATATTCATTACAAAGATAATAATATTTCATAAATAATGGAATTTTATTTATAATTTTTAGAAATTAAATAATTTAATTTATTTATGACACAACAGTGATGCAGTAATTACCTAATTAATGAAATATTAAAATAAATGATATTATAAATATCAAAATAAATGTAATTTGAGACATTTTATGAATTAAACTAATTTTATAGGTTAATATGAACTATTAAGAATGGTTATCTAAATTTTTTCTAATTAATAATGCTCTTATGAAATTATCAAAAAAACGCAATATTGTAAAAATTGACATAAATGAGTTTTTAAATAAATATTATATTATTAATTGATATTATATTCCTAAAAATATAAGAATCGGCCAAAAGACTTATATAATGATAGTTGTATCATTAATGGACCACTTGGGGGTCTCTTGGAGGTATATGGTAAGTTTATTAAAAATATAATATAAAAATACAAAGAGACATGGTAAATGTCAAACTAATTAACTAGGAGATAAATATAAATGAAAAGGTTAATATAGTGACCTAAACCTGTCTAAAATATATTGGTTGAAAGTATTTTGACCCATACCCACCTTAACCTTTATTTTATCTACTTATGTGCCATTAGAAACCGAATATGAATTAATTATAAAATAATATTTCTAGCTTTTTCAAAGGTTCCCCTCACCCCTCTTATAAAAGGGAACTCCCCCTACTCTCTAATTCACACCATCAAAGACTTTTGTATTGCAAAAAACCTATCCAAATATTCTCTAAACTTCCATCACTTCATCCTAGAGGCATTATTTTGATCAGAAATCCAACATAAAAAGCATTTTTAATCAAATCAATAGGAAGAACCCGAAGGAGAGGTAATGTTTTCCCCACCCTCTTTCAAGTTCCTTTCTTCTTTAACTTCTTCTTTATTTTTTATTCCAATTATAAAATAATAACTCCATTACCTTATATATACTATGATTTTCTTATAAATATGGTACAATCGTGTTCAGTATTCTATCCATCCTTTATATGACATGTCACCATACGTGTGTACGTACACCCTACCGTCTCCACGTCGTGCTACAATTGTTATTCAATATAGTATTATTTGGATGGGTATACTAATGTTGTGTAATTAATGTAAATAATAAATATAACAGGATAATTATGTTGTATATATGAAATTCCATCCAATTATATATTATTTTAATATCGAAAGAATGATATTGTCGCTCGTGCGTATGTACGGATTACCGTCTCAATGAAGGCGATGAGATTCATTCCCAATCATATCCATTCAAGAATTAATTTCATTTTATGACTAAAAACAATGTTTAGAGACATGATATCATTCTGGATATGAATTATACACATCCCATCCATAACAAATATGGCTAACATGACAAAGAATATAATGGAAAATGAATCCGTTAACACCTGAAACGACGTTAATACATAGATATTATCAACAAATCAATGTTAAAAGATCATATATGATATCATATTAATGTATATGATTATTGAATAATTAAATAAAAATTATTTTACCATTATACAAGATGTTAACCTACCATCGACCAAGGAAATATTACAATGTAAGGGGTTTCTTATCTCACTTTTAATTCTTTGATATTTCCATTGATCACCACTTATTTATTGCATGTGGTGTGTGTACTAACCATGGTTGTATTCATTGTGTAATATAATTTAATTTATGGATATTTACATCATCATTTTATTATCCTTATTTCATGGGTGTATGTTTCGTATGTTACCAGATCGATAATGGAATTCCAAATTTCAATTTCCACTCATTCGGCTTTACGCATAATTCATTGATTATTTTACTCTAAGATTATGTGTGGAATCACTATTTATTTTGTTGTGTTATAATTTAAACTTCCATTAATGTGGATATATTTTTCATACAAATAATCTCTATGTTGATAATTTCTCAAGTCATTGATATGAACTTGATAAGAGTAATTTTTAACTCATTCTCCATTTGTAGAGTTAAATATCCAATTCATTGGTGTTGCCTTTACAAGAATATGTGTGAGTGTCCTGTGATTGATTTATAGTGAATATCAAATCATATTGAGTGAATGTACATTTATCACACATAATTATGTCATTGATTTATCCTTAACCAAAGGATACAGTCATTATAACAGATTTCATCTCAAATTACATTCCACTGAGGCTTATTTGTTGTTATACACCAAATAACTTTTATATGGTGTATATAATGTAATTTTACATAGTATATCATGAATCCCTTTATTTTAATGATATTACAAAGTTTTTATTACATCAATTATTTGTATTCAAGTGTCTCTCTTTTGGTTAGGGACTCAAACTAAAATTTCATTTTAAAATGTTTTAAAGATTTATTATTCTAAATCGTTCTCATTAATGTCCATATTTTAAAAATGGGTTTAAGGATTTATTTATATGGAAATTAATTTTTTCAAGTCAAAATTCCATTTACATGTTTCAAAGTGGTATGTGACACTTTGATTAAAACATCTATTTTAAATGGCTTCTTGACAAATAGTGTGACTTTTAAATGTTTTCAAGGAAATGAGGGATATTTCTCTCAATAGTTTGATGATTATTTTAATCTATGTCAATATCCTTAATTATTCTCTATTGAGGTTAATATGATACAATACAATCTTCCATATTGTATCAAATGAGTTATGTTTAGCTGTGGATGTGCTATTTTTATACCATTCATGGTTTTTGGTAAAAGTATTGACATTTTGTATGCTAGTTTTAATACAGATATTTTTGTAATGTTTCAAATTTTTCATATGAGGAATGCATTGGACTTAGTAAGTGACAGGTGGAGCCCACTATAGCTCCTCGATGCATCGGTTGGTATCATAGACAAACCAGTGTCTTGGCACAAGGCATTGACAAAATATTATTTGTAGTCTTGGAACAAGGCCTTGACTATGTGCTTATGATAGTGTGGCATTATGCATTAGATCATTATGGGAGTGGTTATTGGTATTGGATGTGGTTATTGGACTAGTATAATATCCATGTTAATAATTAAATGGAATTATTTCATATTATCTTTTCCATGTTATTCTAAAGTTCATGTTTAAAAGGCTTTTGTTTTAGTTATAAATTGCCTTATATGTTTATGCTTATTTACGAAATTTTATTCTATATTGTTATCCTTATTGATCATATGAGATCACCCCTTTCAATTTATTATTTTTCCAAAAATATGAAAAAGTAACATATGAGTTACCAGCAGGGATAGTATGAGGGGTCATAAAGAACATATGTTTCTTTTTTTTATGATGTAATATAAGACTTATGAATATATCTAGTGTTTCCAAGACTACTAAACTAATCGGTCTTTCGAGAATTGATCTTTTGTGATCATGCCAATGTTATGTAATAATGCACCGAATATGGGTAACTAGTGTAGGGGAATTAAATTCATAGAGATTTATCACTACTCCCAAGATATGGTGTGATACCCTTTCTTCAAAGTAGGGACTCAGGTGTGGGATCATAGATTTGGTGGTGGCTCTCAGCATCCCTACCCAGGACATTGTGCTAGAGAGAGACCATCTCATGGAGAGAGTCTTGGAAGAGAAGGCACCAATACCTAGATCTACATGTGGTCCCAAGGTGGAAAAGTCTTCGGCACATAGCAGGAAACATATGTGAGGGCCAAAGTGGGATAGATCCTTCAGTGGAAGACCCACAGACTCAGGGTCAGTAGTGAAAGGCTCTATGGTTAGAAGGATTCAGACAAAGTCCAAGCCATTCTAATCATATTTTCGGTAGGGAAACATTGAATGTGTCCTCTTGACCCACTGTATATATGACCAGTAGATGGTCAAAGTGCCACCGAGGCAGCAACATCAGATTGGGCAAGGAGGACCGTAGGGCGGCAGACATGGAAAGGTAGCTGGATGAATAGTGGGTGGTGGGAAATTGTTAGGGGTGTTACCACCACCACCCCCAGGATGTCTACCCCGACCTCAAGGAGCTGGCGGACAATGGTGACCTCAGGTTGAGGCAGCAGAGTATTATGAAAAAGGTTCTCGATAAGTGATCTGTGATATAATTTGTGTCTTCCCCACCATAGCTAAAGTACATATAGACACAGTTGATACTCACTCATTCCATTACAAAGATAATGTTTCATATCATGTAGATACATATGGATTCGTTGGCTCGACACATATGACTAGAGACTCTTACGGGATGGGATTTGACAATGACGCACTCATATCTACTGTGTGAGCATAGTCAAGGATGTGAGAGCTTCGGTTGGGATCATCTAATATATTCATCAAGGCCTTACAAATTCATCTTCTGTGTGGACTATTTATCCATAGTAAATGCTCATATCTACTCTTTTCAGTGTATAGTGCGGTGTGTCTATGGATATGGGACCATGTTTTCCATAACGATAGGGAATGAAACACTTGTTGTGAAGAACATAAAATCTTAGAGGAGAATTTATCTGTTCAATATAAAGTTGGCAAGCCTCATCCTCGGTGTAGTGGAGGAGAAAACTCTGAGCTTCCTTTTAGTGGTGGATTACTACAAGGATGTTTTTCCAAATGAGGTTTTTGGGATACCACCACGTAAAGAGGTATACATATGTAATAAATTGTACATCGGGAAGACACCGATATCTACACTGGAATTTTGAATGGATCTCTCATGGCTTCACGATCTAAGGGTATAATTGAAGGACTTTAAGGATAAGGGGATTTTAAGCGAAATTAGTTCACCCTGTGTAGACCATGTGCTTTTTTCCATTATGGAATATTGGAGTTGGAAGCTGTGTGGGGGCTTCTGGGGCATGAACTAGGTGACCGTCAAAAACAAATACCCATTGCCTATAATTGGTGACATCTTTGACCAGCTAAAGGATAGGAAGTGGTTCTAAAAGATATACCTCAAAACATGTAATCACCAACTCAGGGTAGGATAAAAGGTTTTACCAAAGACAACCTTCAGGTGCTGGTATAGAAACTATGAGTTCCAGGTGATGCCATTCGATGTGAACAATGACCCATCAGTGTTCATGGGCTTCATGAGAAGGATCTTCCAGTCCTACCTAACCAGTTCATTGTAGACATCATTGATGAAATCTTGGTTTATTCTATGACAGTTGAGGAGCACACTGTGCACCAACAATTAGTCCTGGATACACTCCGATATCAGAAACGTTATGGTATGGTCTTGATGTGTCATCTTTGTACTCAAAAGTACCATTTCTGATAACACTTAACCTCATGGGATAATGTTACATAAAATACAGTGAATACATCGGCAGTTCATGTGTGGGAACCACCCAAAAGAATAACTAAGGTGTGGGTAGTTTTTTGTGGTTGGATAGTTAATTTCCTAGTTTCATGCCTCATGTTTCCAAGCTATATGTACCCTTATCTACATTGACACAGATGTGACATCACAACATTTGGATAGAGAAATGCAAGTAGGGATTCAAGAAGTTTAGACGGAGACTGACTAGTTCCCCCATCTTGAGACTACCTGAGGAGGTCATTGGGTATGATTACTATAATCCATCAGGCATCGGGATCTGTTGTGTATTTATGATGGATAACGTGGTTATCACTTACAACTCATGGAAGTTGAGGCAGCATGTGCATAACTACACAACCCATGACTTGGAGTTAGAAGTTGTGGTATTTTCCATATAGATGTGGAGGAACTACATGATGGATGAGCGGTTGAATAATTATTATGACAATAAGAGTATCATGTATATCTTATCCCAGATGGTCCTAAACATGAAAAAATGACAATGGATAAGGTCCTTCCTGGTGTATGACATTGACATAGTCTATAAATCAAGGTAGGGTAACGTGGTGGAAGATGCACCCAACAGGAGGACTGGGTTAGATATATTGAGTGAGGTGACATTAAAGATAGTTTTGGTGCGGATATCCTTTATGGATGATAATGGGTGAGAATAACTTCAGTGGGTGACTCTTACTCCCCCACATTTATCGCCAGTAAAGGAGGAACAACTGGTGTATATTGACAATAAGGACCAACGTGCCCAATTATCCTCAGGACATTCTCCTAGTAGATTTTTAGTAGGTGGAGATCACGTCAACCATTCAAAGGGTGCACTGTATTTCAAGTGACATTATGGGAGGAGTTGTTGAGGTAGTTCAATACATCCTCTCTAGCAGTATATCCTGATGTGGAAAAGATGTACCTGGATGTCCGACGTTAGTATTAATGTCTAGGGATGAAGAAATAAGTGACAATGTTATTTTCATGATGCCTCACATGTCAGCATGTGAAGGCTGACCACCAGGTTCCAGCAGGATTGACTTAGCCACTCGAGGCACAAGAGTAGAAATGTGATGGTATCACGATGAATATCGTGAGAGTTACAAAGTACATCTAAAGGTCATGAATCTATTTGGGTTATTTCTTTCTGAATCAACATGTTTCATAACCTCTTACCTATCCAAGAGTATGTATCATTATAGGTATTGAGAGGCCTCTATGTCGATAAGACAATTTGGCTCCATCGGGTGACTTAAATTATCATCTCAGATCATGAGACTCAGATAACATCCTGGATGAGTAAGGTAATTCATGTGGCATTCAAGACTAAGATATTCTTGAGAATAGAATTCATCACTAGATATAGTGGCTCCACTGGGTGTCCTATACATTGGTCATATTTGGGAGGACCACCTACCACTATTAGAGTTTGGTTATAATAACAACTATGACTCCACCGTTGACATGATGCACATTGAGGACTTGTATGGGTGACCATTAAGATCACTCATATGCTAGATAGACCTAGGGGAGTCAGCACTCATGATTCTAGAGTTGGTACGGGTTACCACCGAGAAGATGAAGATCATCCATGAGAGGATGAGGGTTGAACAGAGCATGCATAAGTCTTATGCTGATATGAGACTGGGAACCTTAGAGTATGAGGAGGGAGATCATGTGTTCCTTCAGTTCTAACCCTAATTAGGATTTATGAGATTTGGATGGGTAGGAAAGTTATATAAAAGGTTCATTGGACCTTTTTGGATATTGAGTATAGTTTTCTTGGGGGCATACCACATATCTCTTTCTTCAAAGATGCATCGTGTGCATGATGTTCTCCATGTTTCACAGATGTGGAGTTACATGCATGATCCATCACACGTCATCGACTGGGAAAAGATGGAAATTGACGATGGGGTGATGTTTTCGTTTTTATCTATGGAGATAGGGCATTGACAGGAGTGGTTCCTACATGGCTGGTTTATTACTCGAGTATGCATCTAAACGAAGCACATGAGACTCTAGAAGAGAACATGGTATCAGGAGGCTCAATTTCGTGCTCAGTGCCTCCATATTTTTTTAGTTATGGTTTTGGATTTAGGGGATGATAATCCCTATATTGGGGAGAATGTAACTTCCTTTAATTTCCATGTAATTTTTTTATGTGTTATCATTTCGAGATTGTGATATTCAATGAAACATGATTCCGATTACCAGAGAGCCCATAACAAAAATTTTATGTATTTAATGCAGCATTCAATAAATGAGAAGGCAGGACTTTAAATATTTGGAACCATTACTCAGATTACAAATTCAAGGGCACAATTGAATCAAGAACCCCAAGATTCACCTAGAAATGACTTAAATTCTGCAGGAATGGGTTGATAAAAAAAAGTTATTTGTCAAAATTTTTGAGAAAAATAATAATATAATATAAAATAAATATATAAATTTTTTTCTGACAATTGAGTGGAAGAGGGTGATGTTGCAGGGCAGTGATGAATCATCAATGATGTTTATTAATGGGGATCATTAATAAATCATTATATAGAAGTGTAATGACACATTAATGATGAGTCACAACAATTTTTTTTCATAAATGAAACATTGTAATGACATGACATCGCATCATAATGGAAACGATCTGAAGTGATACTATTTGTAGTATGACGCATTGAAAAAATAAAGAATGAAATTTTTGAGGATTCTCTGGAGAACCTCTGATGGACATCCAGCCTAGTGGAAAATGATGAATTTCGGAGTAACTTCATCATCTTCGATGCCTCTTGAAGACCTGATCTAGGAAGATACATCGATGTCTTAATCCCTCGAGGATAGAATCCATGACATCAAATTCCATAAGAGGTAGAGGTTTCTGATTTCTGTTCATCCCAATCCTTTTGTAAAAAAGATGAAATCATGTTATCACACAAACAGGTTGATACACATTTCTGTGTTATGCGGGAGGGTGGTTTATTTTGGTTGTTACTTTATTCGAGGTCCAAATCATGGCCTGAAATAATTGAATGGAAACTCCCCGAACCTCCCCCATCTTTAAACCTTCAACACAGAGCCCCCGTACCGACATGATCACTTCCCAAGCACCTCCGCATGTGTTTTCATGGTGGTTGTACCCTAGAAATTACGTCAAGGTAGGTTTAGGATCCCTACAGTAAAGAGGGTGAACCCCAGAGGCCACAAATGCAGACACATAGATGAACGGACCACCAAAGTGGGTCCGGTGGGCCACTAAACTCCCTATTGGTGGTGGAGGCTGGCCTCACTGATCATGTAGAAAAGGCGACTCCCATCAGCTGTGTTGGCGCACTGGAGGATGCGGCGTCAGACGTGTGCCGCGTGGAGGGATGTTCCGCGTTTGGGTCGTCTGGATCGCTGGAGAAGCCATGATCCATTAACCACGGCTGGTGGAAGGGGCCCGCTCCAACCAATCCATGGTGTGACCAGATGTGGAAGCCAGGCCACGTCCAGACTTGTTGGCACTGCCAGCCACACAATGTGGCTGGTCCCCAGTTGTTGAGCCACTCCCCGAATGGTTCAGTCTGGTTATGATGCACTACAGGTCGGACCACACTGGTGGTTGGTACCCCCAACCTATGGGTCAGACCTATACTCCCTTCGGGTTAGTCCGGAATATACAGGGTCACCAGGCAACCTATAGAACTGGACCCTCAGCCAGTCGGGTCGTGTCCACTGAGGCCTATTAGGCCAGACACACTAGCAAGGCCAGACCAGACTGACCTCGACCCAGACTAGGTCTGGTCGAGCACATCTAAATGAACTGGCATATGTGGTACCCTCGAGATGGGTAGGTCAGTTTAGTCTGACCGGGTCTGACCGGGCCTCGTCACAACCGGCCTCATAGTTACTAAAATGCATGTAACTTGCATACCGCAAATTTGATGAATGATCCGTTTGTAGCATTGGTACCCTCTAAGTGAGGAGGATAACTTGGAATTAATTTTGGTAACATTAGTTATGGTTGAGATTTGATAAAGGGCTTGATGTTCGGTAATCCAAAGCGCACTACACTAAGAACCATGCGATTGGATTAGACATGAAGACTGCTGACTTTTGGCCTATTAGGGAGCACCTCTATTTGTCTTTGTAAGTCCATGTTGAGAATCACCTCATTTTTACTTTGTAGGCCTATTGGTACATGATTAGTAGGACTATCTCATTAGGCCATGACTAGTGGGAAGAAACTCTCAGTGAAATTTTTCGCCCACAGTACGTGATCAATTTGAGTACCTAAGCAATCCTAGGATAGTGGGAAGAAACTCTTCATGAAATGGAATTACAACATTACTTGCTAGAGGAGGATTTATCCATCATTCAAGGACTTCAAATATTGGATGGATGATGCTACTATTACTACCATAAAATATACCTATTGTGAGCAGACTTTTATTTTGTGCATTATGTTTTGAAATTTCTATTTGGTGTTTCATTTTAGTTCTGGGGTCCCTACTGGGTACTGTGTTACTCACCCCTGTATTAGCTTTGCTTGAAAGTGTTGTGTCTGGGGAAGACGACATATGCTTCCATGGTGCATTTGGTGGCCTAAGACCATTAGGGTCCTAGTAGGACCGAACAGACAAGACATAATATATTGGATTCTAGTAGAATCACTACTCTCACAATCAATGGGTTTTCTGCAGATGGCTATAAGAGTTACCTTTTTTTATTTTTTTGCTTTCAGTTCATTGTTGTGTTTGTATTCTACCCTACATACTTTCATTTTTACATTCCCTCATCTTTGTTTTAGTCATTTTGTTTTCCCCATTATAGTCTGTTGGGATGTGGTTGGGTGTATATATGTGTAGATGTACTTGGGGAAATGCATCTCACTTGCAGGTCGACTCATTCGATGCTAGTCACCCACCCCTAGACTTTGGGAGACATGCATGGGGTAGTCAGGACTTTGGCCCTAACAGATGGGTCATGAAATTAAAATAGTATCAATTATATGAATATATAATATATTGATCTTCAAATACTCAATACTTACAATAATATCCGAGTTTTTAAAATAAATGATTATGTTCAATTGGGTTCAAGATATACAACATCAAGATTAGATGAAAGGATAAATATTGTATGTATGTGAAAAATATAACTTAACCATTATATTTTGGGAATTTATATTAAAATAATATTATAAAATATAATGTGTTCCAACTCATTAATAATGTACAGAATAATTCCTCTAAAAGTAAGATCTATAATTTAGTAATGTTTTTATTATTATTCAAAAATAGATTCTTCGATATTGGATTTTACTGATATTGTAAAAGAATAATATAATTAATTTTTTATAATTTTATTAAATTTATTTTTTAAATAATCATATAAAAAATCTAAATGTGACATTTTAATATTTTTTTGAAAAGTTTGATTTTAAAATGATTAGTGAATAATATCATTTTCATTTTGAAAAGTTTAAATTTCTATTCATGTATTTATAAATTAAATTTATATTTCATATTAGTAAAAGTAGTTAATATGCACATTTTTATTTAAAAAACAATTATTTTATTTGAAATGTTTTTTATAGATGATTTTAGTATTAAATAATTTAATCCCTAAAAAGTTAATTTTCCAAAAAAAGTAATTATCAATGCATTTTTCCTATTTAATGTAAAATAAAATGCTGAAATATACAAGTTTTCAATTTTCAAAAATTATTTCCATAATTTAAATTAGAAGTTCCTAACGTATTACATAGGTCATATTGATATTTGAAAAATATGAATAGTAGCCATTATCATTTTTTTAACTAGAATAAAAGTTAAATCAATTTATTATAGGTAAAAATAAAAATATAAGGACGATAAATGAACATAAAACCGAACCAAATATTATCACATTATTACTATTCATCCATAATTATTCATATTATTTTAATAACACCATTTTTGGCCACCTTGATTACATTATTACTATTATAATATCTTATTAAAGGAAAAGTCAAATATGTCAAACTCGGATTTTTAATAACTATTATAATTTAATATGGTTTTATCAAGAGTATATATTTGACATTGAATTTTAATTTTTAATATAATTAATTTTCCTTCACCATGGTTATTTTTTATTTATTTTTAGTGAAGAAATAATTACCATAAATTTTTTCACAACAATGATGATGAAATTATTTCAATAAATTAAATATAAAATATATTCTATTAAATTAAAAAAAAAATTAATATGGAATAATTAATACAATGTACGATTTATCTAAGAGAATGTGACATGTTATGGATGTATTAACATTTTTTTGATGTTTAAATGTATTATTGATATTTTCATTTAACAAAAACATTGAATAGTGTCAAACTTGTCATTAATGAAATTTTAAAATAAACTGTTATTTATTTTAATATATAAATTTTCATAAAAAATATTAAATATTGAAAAATTATTTTGGAAGGATCAATTGTTAATCAATGATCTATTTAGGTGTTTTGTTTCATTTTATTCTAAATATAATTAGCCTAAATGTGTAAAAATCCATGTCTTCATGCCAATAGTTAATAGAATTGAATAAAGGATAAAACCAATATATAAGGGTATGCATCTAGTCAAAACATAACTTTTTTATTGTATTATTGTTTTTGGATTAATAATATTCTTATATTAAATTTTATTAATATTGTAATTTTTTTAAATTTTACATTAAATATTTTTTTAATATTATAATAATGTCCCAGATTTTCCCTCTCTTCTCTTATAAAAGGGAACATATTCATATCCATTATTCAAACATAAAAACTCATTTGATTTGAACAAATATTTTATAAAATAACCTTATATAATCCAAAACGACTATATATATTCCTTAGGTTTGGTATAATACCATCCATTGTGCAACACCCCAAAAAATTTAAATAGTTATTTATTTTAATGAAGGATTTATTTATTATTTTTAATTAAATGTTTACTATTAGTTTAAAATAAACAAAATATTTAAAATATATTTTGTTTTAGAATTGTTTATACCAATCAATGGGAAACATATTTTTAATTATTCTACAAATGTATTAATTTATATTTTGTTTCTCTTATAAAGGCTATTATTTATATTATATTTGATTTATCTTATTAGTTTATAAATACATATAATTAATAATATATATATATATATATATATATTATAAATCGTTATATTATATACAATATTTATAAATTTTTTTTATAATTTAGTTGAAATTATATATTTTATTCATTTTATATGTTTTATTATATATATATAAATATAAATATATATATATTATAAATCATTATATTATATATGTATAAATTGATATATATATATATATGTGTGTTTCATTATATATATTTTCTAATCATTGTATATAATATTATAATTACAATATTGAATATCATGTTATTATTTTAATGTAAGGTGTGACATTGTTATTATTAAATAATATTATATAATATATTACTATTATTATAAGAGAGATGTTACATGGGGATTCCAAAAGTGAAAATATTAAAATAATGGTGGGTAGATTGTGACTCATGGAATCATATGATGACACAACATGAAAATTAATTAAAATTATAAATGAGATATTATAATAATAAATGTGGGGAGGGATATCTTATTTGACAAGATTGATTTTACATGTTTTTGTTATGATTTTGGAAGCCCCATTGTGTGGTAAGAACACATGGGTTATACCAATTCATTGGGTATATGTTCTTAGGAAAGAATAAATTCCTCTTTCCCCATGTAGTTTCCAAAATCATGTAAGGGAATTATTATTATTTTCAATTATATTATGTGAGGATTTATTTAAGTTACTTGAGGTTCTTGTTTTTTCTCAGTGAAATTCATTATGGAATTCAATTTAACATCACACATTTATTTATCAGAAATTTTATTTTTATATGAATTTTTTTTATTTTCAATTGTTATATATATATATGAAATATATATATATATATATAAACTTGTAAAATCATATCTTTCTAAAAAAGTTTCATACATTAAATTTTTATCTTGGCACAATGTATATTCTTTCAAAAATATGTTTCTTCATGTCTATAATTAAAATAATTCCTAGTTTTTTTGTCTCGAAATATATTAAATTTTTGAACGATATTCATAAAATATTTTTTTTCAAAATTTATTATTTTACTTTTGAAAAATGATAATAGATATTGAATTTATAAATCTAAAACTATGTGTTTTTTTAGAATATATATATATTTATAACAATTAGTGACTATGTAAGGGTGTATCTATTTTTTCAGGTATTCATTACAATTAATTTATGTTCGTATAAAGGAAGGTTTCATTAATAACCTAATTATATTCATGAATTATTACATTCATCAATTCCACTTACATCTATGTATTTTACAAATTAAATGTTACAATTTATTTTTCCAATGAATAATTTCGTTTATCTATATTTTTTTCAACCAAGTATTTAATCAACTATGATGTGTGTTGTAATTCAATTACAATATGTATATATATATATACACATATGGAAATAATGGATGTTATCATATTTATAATTTTATTTTCAATTCACCTACATGTTTCTTAAAAATTCACATAACATGTCATCACATTTTATCAACATTATGCATATAGTGTTTTCACATATACATTTCCATGGGTTGTGAATTACATTTTAACCTGCTGCATTTATAATAAATACCCATGTTCAATTAAAAAATTATTATTTAATTCAAAAAATAATAATATGTGAATGAATATTATTCATTTTTTATATCAAACATTCAATATTTCTTTTATAATTTTATTAATGATTCATAAATAATGATCATAATTTCAATAATGTGATTCTTGGATAATTTTATTTTCAAATGTCAGGAGATAAATTTTGATAGAATATGATAAGAAATATTATTTTATTATAAATAAAATAATAATATGTGAGTATTCTAAAAATGTTTCTGGGAAAAGATGAGAATAGTAGTACTATGAGAACATGTTTTAAAAAACGTGGCATTGGTGGTAAAATAGTCATTCGGGGAGTGAACCTGTAAGTCTAAGATGAGACCTGTGGACATATGTAATGGTTTTTAGATATGAACTGCGAGGTATTTCTAATCTTCCAAACAAAAAATATTTCTAAAGGAGTATCCCCAAAGGATTTTCAAGTATACTAATTTTTCTGAATATTATTTTTGTATATATATATATTTATTGAAGTGATTGTGAATTATTAATATATATATATATATATTAATAAATTTTCAAAATAATTTAAAAGGGTTTTTATTGTTTTTTTAGAAAAACCATTACAAGTCATTTTTTTCTCACCCTATCTTTCAAAAATATGTTTCAGTGATATCATTGAAGTTTATTGGGCATCGTCCCCATCGATGTTAGTCCATCATAATAGACTCAGTTTGTTTTAAATTTGTGCATTTTGTTTAAATGTATGTCATGTATCTAATTCTTAAAAACCTAGACCAGTAATATTTCCTCTTCTATGAATTTTTTAGGCTGGTTCCTTATACTTATTGGTTTCAAGGTGATAATAATATGAGGTCGACCAGATAAGAGGTATAGTTTTATCCACTTGTTTTTGATTTTACCACCTCTAAAAAACAACAAAACATAAAAAAACATTATAAAATAATAACAAAAACATTGTAAATATACTATAACATTATAAATTTTATATAATAACCAATATTCATCTACAATTATATCAAATGGGACCTGGATTCGTCTTTCCGGTGATTGATGAACTACCATGTCAAGAACAAATTTGTTTCATTTTTGATCACCACTTCTAAAATTTGTGTATAATTATTAAATGACTGTTTATATATCATAATACTTGTTTAATTATAAATAAATAATTATAATATTTCATTTTGGTTTATATATTTTTATTAAAAAAATTGATAATGTAATATGTCCATTTTTGTGCTCTGCCTCCACCACAATGTGATATAATACTTATTTCATCACCACATAACATTAATGATATATATAAATATATTAAAAAATTTATTATGATATTTATGATGTTATAAAATATTTATAGAGGTAAAATAATACATTCCTTCTTCCCATAATGACCATTGAATTGTGTAAACATTACTAATTCGTACGTATGACAAACCACATCTATGATTATAATTTAGTTCACTTTTCATATCCGTATTTAATAATTGGATTTATAAGTATAATTAATCTAAAAAAACTGATAATTATTTCATGTGTCTTATTTTGGGATGATGTAATAATGACCACAATTATTATAGACATCTTACAGATGTAATTTTTAACTGAAGTACTAAATATCGTCAAAGCGTCTCACATAAAGATAAATAATTAACTAAATATTATAACATGATAATATGTTATATAAAAGTAATAATAATCTTTAAAAATGTTCTCATGAATGAAATTAATTAACATAAGTTTATTATTCATGATGATAATGGAATTCTATAGAAAATGAGACTCAATGTAAGGGATTGTCTTTTAAAATTTATGGTTTAAATGGTCATCTTTCAGAAGTTATTATAAAATCAAAAAGATCGTTGTCTAACATACAAAACCTGAATAAATTTTACCACATTCATGAATAATTACTATATTAATGCTTTATTTTCATTAATATGATTTTATTTTCTATGAATGTTCTTTCTATTATATGTTCACACATTTATTAAAAAAATTGTGTTTTCCAAATGAAAAATAAATTTCCTAAATATTATTTTAATTATATTTTCTTAGAATGTTTTTTATAGTTGATATAGGTAATATATTATTAGAAATTTTTTTATATTAAAATTGTATTATGGGACATGAATATGTTTTAAAAATGGGTTTTAATGAGTTTTTTGAATGATTTTATGATATAATGTACAAGCACAAAATGTTTTATTTGTAAATGGGTACATTAGAATTATATATGAAAAAAGTGATATCGTTATAAATTATATGAAGGGATAAGACCCATTAATGCTCATGGATTATCCGTGTATAGATTACAAAAATGGTCAATCTATATTATATCTCATGATAATGGTTAGGGAATACATAAATTATACGAAGTTTGAGCCCCAATATATCTATACCATAAATTTTGTGATGATTACATTTTCTTAAGAATTATATTATAAGGAATTAATATAGTTACCTCAATATCAATGTATAGCAATTGGTTTTATTAATGTTATTAAGTATGCTCCAAAATAATTCTTTTATATTTTCTTGTCCAAGGTTATAATGGTTTTATTTTAACAAAAGTGTTTATTTTTTTCTTATGGTAATGAGTTATTTCATTATTTCAATGATCATTAAATAGGTTTAGATTTATTTAACTATACAAACAACATTTCATTATTTATGCATTTAATGAGAAATTTCTGTTCATCCTAGGTTTTTATTAAAAAAATTATGTATTTAATGATAATTAAGGACAATTATGAGGTCAAGATAAATATTGTGATGATATTTCTCTAATAAAACATATATTGAAAAAGGGTTACTTCTGGATTGAAAATGATATTAAGCATTAATATCCACTTTTAATAAATGTGATTATTATATAAAAGTTTTTTCTAAATCGTTAAAAAGTCTATTCCTAAAATATCATTGGGAAATGATTATGATGTATAGTATTAAAATAACCTGAATATGAAATATTTATGGTTGGGTCCTTGTTGTTGGTTACATAGCTGGGTTTATATAAAATTGGATTTGTTTTGTTTTCTACTGATGTTTTATTTAGAGTTAAAGATACATTAATTTGTATATAGGACCATATATTTAGTGTATTAGTAACCTCTTTTTAGGATTTATGTTATGATATTTTAGGGTGAGCATTGATATTTATAGCAACAATTTTTAGGTTATTATGGGTTATTACATTTTGGGAAGAAAAATGAATTGTATGAGATAACCATTGAGATTAAAATATTTGATTAATTATGAATATATTATATTTATTTAGATTATTTGATCTTTATTTATGGGTTTCAATATGAATTACATAATTTTTAAAAATGGACAACCCACTGACTATTTGACAACATGTCACATCACGTATAACATTGAAAATTAAAACTCACTCCAATGGGTGAAAATGAAGCATCATCTACCATTAACATATGTGATTTATAGATTAATTTTATTTTTATTTCAAGTAGAATTATTTTATTTATAAAGAACATGTTAATTTTGGTATCATATGTTTTATCATATATAATTCCATGGGATTGAATTTTTTTTGAATAGGAGAATAATTTTATTTTTAAAGAAGATAACTATAATTTTGGGAAGAATTATTTCAATAGTTTAAATAGAATACAATAGTATTTTAATCATGGAATAAAGGATTAATTGACTTTTTCTTGATTTCTAATATATGGAAATGATTAAATATCGGGAAAATTATATGATTAGGGTGTATAGTTTTATATATAAGATAAATTTATGTTGTTGGGAGATAAATATTAATATTGTAATGGAAGAATATGTCAATATATCCTTCTAATTTTTTGGTTTCAATCTTAGTTTGGAATATTTTCATAAATTTTAGCGAAATTTATTTATCATATGTTCTATGTAGATCTTTGGTTATTACTTTTCAATTTTATTGATTAAAATATCTATTTCATCGTATAATTATTTATTAATTTTGAGAACATATGTTATCATATCCATAAAATTTTAGATCTTGGTAATGCCTATATATATGATTAATATAATTTCATCATTTTATTGAATTAGTTGTCCTTACATGTTTATTATAAATATCCATGAAAAAAAATTCTTAAATACTAATAAAACATATAAAAATATGAGATTATTTCAAATATTGGTAAATGGATAAAATAGTTATAAAAATTAAATTAGGATTACTAGAGTTCTTAGAAAATCAATTAATGTAATTCCTCAACTCTCTGATAAGTATCTTGAAAAAATCATGTTATCTATTTACTTTTATAAAAATGAAATAATTGAAAATTTAACACATAAAAAATTAATGTTTTATGGTTGAATTTATCTTGAAAATATTCTCTTTTAGTCTCTAAAATTAGTTGGTTGTTATATTTTGTCTTCAATTCCCATGTTTTCTCATATGAAAACATAATATGTGTTATCTAAGGTGACCATCATACATCCTGTTTGTCTAATATTATGTGAATGTTTTATACAAATTTTTTTCTGATGTAGGAATTTGATATAGTTAATTTTAATATTCAAACCTTAATTTCTATCCTCAAATTGAAAATACTGATGTAAAAATTTCCAAAATGGGGATGAATGTTACATACTGAGTATTTAAAAGAAAATACTATGTTCGATTCAGTAATGGAGATAGAAAAATGCACAGAATAATTACAAATAATTATTTTTCTTATTTTTCCATTATAAACTAGACATTATATAGGATACGATATATAATATGAAATAAATTATAAAATATTATATGTTCCAACTCATTAATAATGAATTTAGTTATTCTTATAAAATTAAGAACATAATTTTTGTAATGTCATATTATTATTCAAATTAACTT
Organism: Viscum album; assembly: GCA_963277665.1. Lineage (NCBI taxonomy): Eukaryota > Viridiplantae > Streptophyta > Magnoliopsida > Santalales > Viscaceae > Viscum > Viscum album. Next base: position 1,838,294,325 of record OY728132.1, on the reverse strand, counting down.
CCTTCTAGAATAGATTTTATAGATTGTGTTAAATAATAATGTAATAAATTTCTGGATCTTCTAGATATATTTGTTTGGAAATAAACATATGAAAAATTTTAACAATCAAATTTTGTGAATTATAAAAAAAAGTATTTTTCAATGAATATTGAACAATACTAATTTTTATTCAAAATTTAATTTATCTTTTTAAATTTTTAAAAAATAAAATAAAAATATAGATTATTTTCTAAATTAATTTTGTAATATATAATTTCATGTAATCATAGATTGGTTTTTATATGGATTTTATACTTGTATTTTGTGTAAAAATATTCTTTCTTTTGAAACGGATTTTTGAAATACTATATGTCATTGTGTTTTCGTATTTATTTTTAATTTCAATTATGAATGTACTTTTTTTAAATTTGGATAATGGATAAAAAATTAAGAATTACGAGATTCATATTTAATACATCAGTTACTTTTATTTTTGGAAATTATGAAAAGTAATGTTACATATTTTTGTTATCATGATAACTGGTAAAAATATAATTAAGTGTATAAATTAATTTGTAATGACATGAAAATGACCCTAATAGTTGAAAATTTGTAGATGAATAATTTTCCACTGTTATAATTCATGTTTTTCATAACGTCCAATTTATTGTCAGATTGATTATATTATGACCTTTGTAATATTAAATTTAAGAATAATCCAATGATTACACACTCATATTATTAATAATATAACAGTTTAATATGTTTTTATACAAGGGTTTTATTATACTAAAAATTTCATTTTATATCTAATAGATATATATATAATATGGTAATTTATTTTAAATATTTTTTGAAAAAATAAACACATTAAATTTTTTTACAACTATGAAGTAATTATATTTAACAGAATGGAAAATTAATATGAATGTTATTATGGAAATAAATATAACATGTGATAATTAATGTAATATTAAAAATTTAAAGATTATTTTTTCATTTTTGGTTATATTAGATTATTTGGTCCAATTTAATCTTATTATATTGATATTTTTATAAGTTAATCTAATGAATAAAGTGAAAATTTACATTTATTATATTTGAAAATAAATAATATTTTATTAAATGATATAAAATTAAAAAACCTAATTTAGTCCCTATTATATTTATATTTATTATAATTTAATCAGTGGTCTATTTTTAATTATTTTATTCATTTTAGGGTAATTATAACAACCCCAAATATATAAAAATAGATGTTGTTATAGTAAGAGTTAAATATGTAAATTATTGTTGCAACGAAAATAAAAGGGTTAAAACTATTCCAAAAATATATAAATTTCAGTGGATGAAAGTATTTTGAAAATTAATAATCCTAAAATATAAATTCATATTTTTTGATCCATTTTTAATTGAATAGTAATTATGATTAATTTAATTTTTTTAATTCATTGATTCATTTCTGCTATCTTAAAAAATGGAATCTCTTAATCAAATTTAATCACAAATCAGAAAGCATTTAATTCAAAAATTATCTTCCCAATTAACATCCCAAAATTATAATATTGCTCATAATTTATTTATTATTTTTATTACACCATAATTAGTTGATTTATGGTGTTAGACAATGGAGGTTTTCCAAAGAAGGCGTATCGATTTGTTAGTTTACTTTAGCTTTTTTCTTTATCCGTATCCCAGAAATATTATTTGACAATGTCAAAATAATAACACCAACATCCCCATTATTCTGAGAAATTATTATTTCTATATCAAAAAAAATTTCAATGCAAACATAAAACAAATGGTAATGTATGTGTCTATTAAAATTATGGTGCCATACTACCTAAAAAACTAATGTTACTCATTTTCTATCAACATCTATAAACAATTGTTTCGATGAATGATTTCATATTATTATATAACACTTATTATATACATATATTTTTAAATGGTAATATATAATTTATTTTCATAACATTCCATGTATATAAAAGTGACAATGTTGTTAACGATTAATTGTGGACAAAAACCTCCACGGAGTGATGTGGTCTATTTTTATCACCACATCCAAATGAATGATATATGTATATATATTTAAGAAGATTAATATTATATTTAAGATATTATTATTACTATAAAAAGAGAAGAAAAAAATATTTTCCATTATTCTGTAATTATAATTGACAAATAGAAATGTTACTCATGCATATGTATGATCTACAATCTCTATGATTGTAAGATTGATTGTTTTTCATTTCAAAATTTATTGTTTTCATTAAAAAAATTAGATTAAATATAAAAATTAAAAATATTTCATGATTTTATTTCTTGATATGATGGACCAATTAACATATTAAATATATACATCATACAAAATTAATTTTGGAAACATAATCAAATATCTTCAAAACAACAAGAGTGAGATAAATAATTAAGTAATTAATTTAATATGTTTAAAAGTGGATTAAATAAAATATTTTATTTTAAAAATTTTATAATAAAATTAATTCATTAACATAAGTTTATTTATCTAGAAGATAAATTTCATATGTTATAAATCACATTTGAGGTATCAAATTATATTTTAAATATTCTATTTTATATTTTCCTTTTATAACACATTTAAAAAAAGAAATGAGTTATATTTCTAACTTATATTAAATGAGAGTATTTTCTAGATTTTATGACACCATAACGTTTTAATGCATTATATTCATGATTTTAGTGTAATATTGAATGAAAATTTTATCATTTATATGTTCAAAATAGATTTAACATATTTTTGTTTTCAAAATATAAATTTTATGTTTCCTAAAATATGTTTCTAATGATATATAAATAAAAAAATCTCACTTCCATTTTTTCTAGGTATTTAGGTATTAGAAATAATTTTATTAAATATAATTTTTATTTCTATAATATAACATTTTTACATAAGAATTTTAATGAGTTTTTCAAGAGATTTATGATGATGAGTATTAGTACAAAATTTCTAATTCAGGATATTGTAATTGGGGATTATATGTAAAACATTTGAGCCTAATACAGCTGATAAGAATGGATGATCCCCATTTTATCACATGGATGATCATTGTATATATTATATTAAGGATTGATCAATATTATAGAACATAAGAAATGGTATAGACTAATATAGCTTATTTGAATATGGATCCCCATTATAAATTTATAATGAATTATTTGTTGATTCTGTTATCGAGGAAATTATATTATTAGTAAGCAATATGGACATTTAAATTGTAAGTGTTCTGAAATGGTTTTAATAATTTTATTTATTAAGATTATAAAAGTGAATTTATTTTCTTATTATGGGTTTTAGAGGTTTTATTTTAGTATAACGATTGTTGTGATTTTCCTATATAAATGAATTGTTTCAGGAGTTAGAGGACCATTATAGGGTTTTGACAATTTTTCAATAGAATAAATTTTTTTCTTAATATCCCTTACTGATATTTTTATAGTTATCAAATATTTAATATTTTCATTCAATGGTATTTATGTATTATTTTTTGAAATATTGAAGTCAAGATCAAATTTGTTGATATATTTCATAAAATAGAGCATGTTTTCATTTATTTGTGTTTCCTATGGTGTGAAAAATGGTTACTGAGTATAAGTTACCACATGTATAGTATGAGTTGTTTATAAAATAGTCATCGTTAATTATATATAACTATTATCCTAAATGATATTATTCGATATACAGGTGATTTCATGATTTAATATAACTAGAATATGAAATGTATGTGGTCGATTCCTTACAATAACACCAAAATTTTAATATTAATAGTTTCCTTAGAAGCTAAATATAATACTTTTAAAAAATTTAATTACCATATCATATCTCAAAAATAAGTGATATTTTGTAACATAATCTTCCATGACTAATTTAAAATTTATCATTACAAAACATTAGTCATTAAAAATGTTATATAAGAAAATTATATATTAAATAACCACATAATTTCCCATATATACTATTTATTCTCATAAAGAACTAGAATAACCAAATTCAACAAACAATTAATATATGTTTCAAGAAATAAAATTAGATGTTTATTCTTAAAAAAATATCCCATATCACACAAAAATATTACCATTCACATTAATCATATAATTGTCGTAATATAAATAACTTAATAAAAAATATTATTAATCACATAGTCACAAAAATAAATATTCAATCCCTTTGTTATCTATATAATAAGAAACCTTTCATAAAAAGTAATAACCCATTTATCCCAATAATCAATAATTACCCCGTCATCAATGATCTTATTAAGCTTAATCATTATCAATATCATTCAACATGTGTCTAAAAAATATAAAATAATTCATCATAAAATATCCTTCTTCCAAATACTAATGCAAAAAAATATCTTTTATAAACCACAAGCATATACTATAACTATTCATTTGACTACCAATGTACTCTCATCACATAAACCAAAAAATAGAATTAATTCCTTTAATGTTGTTATTATTAGTAAATTTACCTACCCTTAAAAATGATCCCAAGATAAATACTCTTTCAATCATATATGAAGACACAATAATCAAACTAATATCTTTATAAATTCTTATTAAAGAATTAGCGTCTTATTATATATATCATATATATTATATTCAAAATAACAATCAAGTATCTAAAACATTCATTCTAAGTAGAATATTGTTTTTTAAATTAATTTGATACAGCTCTATTAAAATAACACTTACCATTTATATGTTTTTTTTTTGTTTAATAATATTCAGCATCTTATATTTCTATATATTTCTACTGATATTGATGGTATCTATCACCAACATTCTAAGAAAGAAATTTATTTTTATAATGCGTATAGTCTCTACATTTGATTCAAATTCATATTCCATAGAATAATTTCCCTAGGTTCATTTTATAACTTATTCTTATATAGAATGTTTCAACTTTCTAACATTATAAAATATTACAAATAAGATTCTATAAAAACTCATTTTTATTTTATTTTTCCTGTTTGGAATATAACTGATGATTAGTTTTTTATTCATATATCATGAAATTTGGATAGGAATTACCATAATACAATCACTCAACATCAAATATAGTTTGATTTATCATTTAAAAAATAGACACATTTTCCCTCACGTCCACTTATAACAAGAATCATAAAAGTTATATACATTTATTAAAAAATAAATATTTTTAGTATATCCAGTGAATTCAATATAAATCATCTTTTGAAAAGAATATATACTATGATAAATCTTCCAAGATCATATTTTATTCAAAGACCATTATTATCAAAATCAAATTTACATTTTTGGGTACATAATATTTTGGTCATATAATCTAATAACTTCTTAACTTATAATCTTAACTAACCTCTCATTTGATACTTAAATTATTTACATACAAAATAAGAGACATATAATTATATCATATATACCTTTTTTGGATATAAATATATTTTGAAAATATTTTTATTATATAGTCTAATAGAATTATGAAAAAAATTCATTTGAAACCCATATAATTTGAAGATGTAAAATAAAAAGATTCAATATTGATTCCTTAAAAAATAATTCATAATGATACTCTTATATTTCATTAAAAATATATTATCATTTTTTCAAAATAAACCTCATAAAAGAAATATATTCCTTATTACTATTAAAAATCATCATAATACTGAAAAAAATACATGATAATATGATATAAGAATAAAAGTCTATGTAATTGATGATAAAATAAAAAAAATATTCTAGTGATATATATGAAAATGATTCTTGTAAAATAAGAATTTACCATAAAGGAATAATTTAAATCATTATTTAAATCACAAGTTAGTTTTCATAAAATATAAAATTAAATGATTTCAATAAACCCCATCAATATAAAAAACATTATTAATTTAGATGAAAAAATAATGAATTGAATTGGTAACAATACCTAATTTTGAAATTTTGGAATTCATAATGTGAAACATCATAATAATATTATAAAGGCCTCATTAAAATATATATCAATTGAATGATTATTTCATAAACCAAATACATGAGATATATTGTTTCATGAGTCATTTCAATAATGTAAGATTCAATAATAGGAACTGTTTACACTTACTATGCCAAATTCATTTATCATATAAAAGAAATTAAAAAAGACAAGAAATAATCTACATAAACAGTCATATTTTATAAATATCTTATTAAAAATCCACATTATTTTTATTTGTTAAATATAATAATGTTATTAAAATCTATTATAAAGAAAAAGGATGATTTAATCATTGTTTAACACCCCCATATACAACGATAACCCATTATGAATTTTTACATGGATAGAAAATAATATGACAATTATATCTACACTCTTCATTGAAAATGTGAAAGAAAAAATTTATTTTGATAACCTTTAAAATTAAAATTTCCAAAATATTTAGTATATACATTTCCTGAAAATAACATTGGTAACATGTAATGGGTTCTTTGAAATAATTAACAGTAATGACAAAAAAATTAATAATTTCTATCCGTAAACATTAAAAAATGTTTTTTATAAAAAAGTATAAATATTTTGTAAAATACAATTAATAATTATAAATATAATTTAATATTACATAATTCAATATTTAAATAAGAAAATATTACATTCCTGATAAATTTTTGAAGATCATTTATATGGTGGAATAAGTATTCAATTTATTTAAAACAAAATTTTAATGTAAAATAACATACCACATCATTAACTGTTGAATTTGTATATCACTACATGAGAGTAAAATATAATTATTATGTAATTTAAATTTATTAAATTAAAAAAAATTAATCATTATTTAATAAAAAAATACTAAAATGAATAAATTTATAGAACATGACATGTGTTGTAACGTCTCGGTTCCGGAAGCCACCGAGAGGCGCCCCATACCCGATTGGTCAAATGGCCCCAATCACATTTACCCAATCTCTATAGGTTGCCGACTAGCAGCGAGAGCCTTGGGTGTGATAGTGGGGAAACTATGCAGTCATTGGCAGAGTACACAACAGATGTAAATAAAACATGCAATAATTGAAGTAGGGAAAATCCTAGAAAAATAAATAGTTGAAGACAAAAATAATAAACAACTGGAGCACACATGTATATGTGAAATGATGCATGCTACATATATCTAGGAAATCATAAAAACAAGTCACAATGTTGAATACAATACTAAACCAAAGTACAAGGAAAAGTAAACAGATAAGATACTCCTCAGCATCACAATCCTCAGCTTGGTTCCATGCTCTTCTGCTCAAAAGCAATCAAGTAACAGAAGTTGAAGGGCACTTTCCCTTGTCTATACCTGCAAAAACATATTCTTCTTGGGGCCAAAATCATTGCCCAAATAGGGTTTGAGAGAAAAACCTAGTAGGAAACCACCCGAAGATCTGTGCCTAACAGTCAGTTAGCATATGGCAGGTAATAGTACAGTACGTAGTAACAGTAACAGTAAACAGCAGGCAGTAAACAGTAAGCAGAAAAAGGATGATATGAAACAGTAATCAATCCACAAAACAATAAGCAGTAGTGAAGAAAATAGCTAACCACAACAGAAACCCCTTTGGGAAGTACTCACAGCCAAACCCTCTGCATCTATCTAAGAAGTACCCAAAACCCTCTGGGCAGTGCACTCAACCTAACCCATCTAGTTTGGTCATATGAATTTATAAGACTTTTTGGGGAAGCTCTCTCGGTGAATTCCCCTAATAGTCTAGGGTAGTAATGGAAACTGTGAGGATGATCACCTGGTCTAACCCTCTTATATCCCAAAGGCATAGAAACTCTCTGACGAAGATCGCTCGGTCAATTCCTCTTATAGTCTGAGGTCTCTCACTGACTCTCTAAGGAAGCACACTCAGTCAATTCCTTATCTATCCTGGAATGGTTATAAATATATTCAAACAAAGTAAAGACTCTCTGAGGAAGCTCACTCGTTCTACCCTCCAATAGTTTATAATATCCAAGACTATCTAAGAAGCACACTTTTTCTATCCCCTATAATCTATAATGTCTATGACTCTCGGAGGAAAACACTCGGTCTACCCTCATGTAGTCTATAATATCCAAGACTCTCTGGGAAGCTCACTCGGTCTATCCCTTATAGTCTATAGCACCAGGTTCTCATGGTCTCGTGCCGATCAGTTCATAATCATGCTATAAGGCCAACATACACCTATAGAGCGACATGGAAAACTAGTCTACAGAACAGGAATTTCAAGATTATCATTCCGTCCTTCGGTCACAAGGCATGGAAAATAGGTATAATGGGAAAAATATCCAAGAACACCAAATTATCTTCCCACAAGATCAAATTATCTCTACACAAGCATACATGAAATGCAAGAAAACTTCAAAGGCAAAAAGGTAAACACGTAAAACCCCGTTCACAGGTATTGGTGGAATTTGCACATAAAACTCAAATAATTCGAATTTTAAGGCACCAACCACATACCTTAATGCTAGGAGGTCAATATACTTTTACCACGAGGCTTGATTCTCCTTATAATGACATATATCTATGAAAACACTCAAAACGTTTAACCTAAGATATCTTTTGAAAGAGGGAGAATCATGGAATGAAACTCAAGAAGAAGGAAGAGCGCACTGCTGCGGTCCAAACGCAATTAATGGAAATCAATTCGGCAAACAGAATGATGATTGGGGGCTCGAAGGGTGTTCGCACCAGTATGGGTCACTCTTGATTGAGGAACCTGGAGAAGAAGGTGTTTGGGTCGATTATGCGTGACCCCGGTCCGTTTAATGAAAAAAAAGAAAATACACAATGTGTACTTCTGGGGTACTCTGCATGTACTTAGCTTTTCCGTACTCCACTTTAATCGGCCTCCACATCGCCCCTACACACTGTGTTTGTGGCCCAGACACGAACAACACACAGACTGGCGTGACATCAATGTACACGACGTGTATTTATAAATTACACAACATGTATTTTGAAAATTTCCTAATTTTACTCTTTTTCTCCAAAATGACCAGAAAAGGAAAAACATACCTGAAACAACGATCCGGGTTCTTACAAACATTCCCCCCTTAATTAAATTTTTTCCCGAATTTCCCTAGAAAGGCATAGAATAAGAAACCCCGAACAGCTCCGGCCACTGCGATCGTACATCAGCCTCCCTCACCTAGGTCTCATCTTGTACTCGCTCGTGCTTCCATAGCACTAGTAATAGAGGAACAGACCGGCCACGAAGAACCTTCATTCTTCGATCGACAATCTGGATAGGATGCTTCTCAAATAACACATCTTCTTCAAGCTAAACCACATTGGGTTGAAAGACATGAGATGGGTATGAAAAGTAACGTCGGATCTGAGAAACATGGAAGAAAACTTGTATAACTCGGTACCTCTGAGGTAAAAACAACTAATAGGAAATTGTACAAACTCTCTCCAATACCTCAAATGGCCAGACGTACCACGGTGAAAGCTTTCCCTGTCCTTCAATCCTCTTGTGTCCCAACCTTGGTGCGACACATTGGAAACCTGACCCCGACCTCAAACTCTAGGTCTCATCTTCGATGATCAGCATAAGGCTTCTTTCGAGACTGTGTTGTAGACATCCTCTTCAAAATCAACTCTATCTGCTCTAAGGTCTCTTGAACAAGACGAGGTCCCAACAAGTCTTCTTCTCCTTCCTCCAGCCATCACAATGTTGATCGGCATGGCATACCGTACAAATCCTTGTATGGTTCTATTTGAATAGTCACTTGAAAACTGTCGTTATAGGAAAACTCCACAAGTTGAATATGATTCTATGAAGAACCTACAAAGTCTAGACTACCAGCTCAGAGCATTTCATACGACACATGGATCGTGTGCTCAGACAGGCCAGCTGTTCTGGGATGTTATGTTGTACTCAAAAGTACATGGGTACCCAAATCTTTCTGAACCCCCTGCCAGAACAGAGAAGTAAAGCAGGCTTCCCTATCCGAAACAATGGAGTGTAGAACTCCATGCAGATGTACATTCTCTCATATGTACAACTGTCCCATCTCATCAACGTTGTAGGTATCCCTAATTGGAAATAAGTGATAAACCCTCGTAAGCCTATCGATGATGACACAAACAACATCACTCCCTTGAGGTGACCTCGATAACCCAGTCACAAAGTCTATCACGACATCATTCCACATCCACTCAAGAATGGATAACTACTGTAAAAGCCTTGATAATCACTGATGCTCTGATTTCACCTGCTGAAAAGTAGAACATCTCATTCACTCCCTTGAGGTGACCTCGATAACCCAGTCACAAAGTCTATCACGACATCATTCCACTTCCACTCAAGAATGGATAACTACTGTAAAAGCCTTGATAATCACTGATGCTCCGATTTCACCTGCTGAAAAGTAGAACATCTCATGAAACACCCAGTAATATCCCTCTTATTACCTGGCCACTGGTACCGGCGGGGTAGATCACTATACATCTTGGTGATGGCAGCATGAACTTCCCAAATTGAAGAATGAAAATCTTGCATCAACTACTCTTGTATATCCACTGGAACCCATATGAATCCCTGGAAACACATGATCGCATCCTCTCCCACAGTCCATCCAAGAATAGGGTCCTCTCCTAACACACTCTCTCGCAAGACTAGGCCTTCTTTGTTTGATAGATGCACAATCCACACCCGATTGAGAAAAGTAGAGGTAATAGCTACATAATAAATAAAAGTCTTCCCATGTTTGTCATGCACATCCAAATTCATATCAGAGAACAGAGCCATAAGCTTCCACTCACTGCTGGCCTCCTAAAATTCTTGAATCTTAGTTCTCCGGCTCAACACATCCTCCACTGCGTTTCCCTTTCCCGACATATAGGCAAGCTTCAAGTCGAAGGACTGTAGATACTCGACCCTCCTACACTGTCCCAGATTCAGATCAAGATGAGTGGAGATGTACTTGAGACTCTTATGGTCTGTGAAAACCACAACATGATCTCCTAGAAGGTAATGTCTCCAATATTGTAAGGTATGAACAATAGCTGCCAACTCCAGATCATGCGTCGGGTTGTTCCTCTCATGTGGCCTCTACTACCTAGACACGTACGCAATGACTACATCTCCCTGCATAAGCACAGCTCCCAACCAGACACCTGAAGCATCAAAATAGACTGTGCAGCTCCTGCCTGGCTCTGGAATGACTAGTATAGGTGCTGACGTGAACCTCCCTTTTAGCTCCTGAAATGCTGACTCCCAAGAATCTGACCATAAGATCTTCACCCCCTTCATGATCAGACCTATCATCGGTGCGACAAGGCATGAAAATTCTTGTATGAAATGCTTGTAGTATCCATCCATCCCTAAAAAACTCTGAACCTCAATGTCATTCTTCAGCTGCTCCCAGGAAACTACAAATCTCACTTTCTCTAGGTATACTGATACTCTTGTCTTTGAGATGAAGTGACCCAAGGAGTGAATTTGGTCCATCCAAAAGTGGCATTTCGAGAGCTTACCATATAACTGATTCTCTCTCAGTTTACTCGGAATGATATCAAGCTGGGTAGCATGGTCCTATCAAGTGTGAGAGTAGACCAAGATATCGACCACGAAGACCACCATGAAAGATTCCATGTATGGATGATACACTCAATTCATCAGTGCCATAAAAACCGGTGGCGCATTAGTTAGAATGAACGGCATGACTGTATACTCGTATAGACCATACCATCTCCTGAAGTATGTAAGAGGTATATTTTATGGTCTAACGTGCAACTGATGATAACGAGTCCTCAAGTAGATCATTGAGAAATCCCGGGCTCCTCAAAACTGATCAAAGAGGACATCGATCCTCGGAAAGGGATATCAGTTCTTGACTGTCAAACTAGTTCAGCTTTTGATAATCCACGAAAAGCCCAAGGGTGCCATCTGTGTTTTTCACAAACAGGACTGGCGAACCCCAAGGAGATGTACTGGTTCGGATGAAACCCTTTGCCTGCAACTCCTCCAACTACTTATTGAGCTCATGAAACCTAGGTGTAGCCATTCAATAAAGAGGAATGGAAACTGGTGCCACTCCTGGCATTAGCTCAATCGAGATTTCTACCTCATGATCCAGAGGTAAACCTGAAAAGAACTTTGGAACGACATCCCTGAAACGATCCCCCACTGGAGGGAAGTCCAAATGTGAAGTCCCCTGCTCATCCAAATAGAGACTGGCATTATAGGATGTGAATCCCCATATTCCATGATTCTATGGTCCAGCTCTACCCACCTGGACATCCCACTCATCTCTATGAATGAATGATATACCCTCTAGTGATACGAAACTCAACCTGCGGTGATAGAAATCAACAACTGCCTGGAAGGGAACTGACCAGTCCATACTGAGAATGACATCATAGCATGTCATCTTTGGGAATAGAGATACCAGAAGAAGTGACACCCTAAAACCTCAAGAGGATACACTCTGCCCTGACGTACAATAGATTTTCTCATCCCAACTGTGTATCAAGAGTCAATATATTGGCAGACGAAAAGATACAGAGCCCAAGGCTCCCCACAACAGTAACAGAGATAAAGCTATGCGAAGTACCCGTATCGAAAAGAGCTGAAAATAAAACATAGGCTACTAAGATCATGCCTTGAACTATAAAAGGGTTGGGATCCTGCTCCTGATGGGTATTCTCCACCGCGAATGTCTGGCATGAACCGCGACTCTGTGCCCTTGGTTGACCACTCTGAGAGGATCCACTCTACTGTAGCGGGTAACCCGTTGACTGACCACCATGGTCGCGACCTCCACCTTGGCCCGAACGGCCAGATGAACTATAGTTCCTAGACTATTGAGAAATTGGTGATACATCTCTTACACATGGGGTCATAAAAGAACCCCTAGCACCAACTGTAGGAGAGATGATTTGACAGAAATGTTGAAGATGGCCCATAATTCCCCTAGAAAGCACTCCCTTGGGTCTTTCTGACACTGATCCCTAGTATACCCACTCTTGCCACACTCATATCATACAACCTGGATTCCCGAAGATACATTTTGCCTACCCTGATCTCCTCGAGTAGACTTCCTGCGGCATTTCCTACTATCAGTGGGAGGAAAACTGACTCTTGATGTCGAACCGACCTGGCTCACAGCTCCCGAATCCCTCAGATTGCACTCAATAATCAGCGCATGGTTAACAATAGATAATATCGAAGTCAACATGAAGATATTCATCTGGGAACAGATCACCTGCTTAATACCATCCTTAGACTTCCTATCAAGGAAGATCTTATCACCTTTTGTTAGCGGTGTGAAGCGATGCATCTCGGTAAGGCGAGATGATTATGCCATAACAGAAAGAGTACCCATCTTGAGACTCATAAAATCGTAGTCTCGGTCGGCCCTCAAGGAATCTGGATAAAATTAATTGTAGATGATGCACCAAAACTCTTCCAATGTCATGGTCTGCTGGCTCCCTGACTGTGAGATCACCTCCCACCACCTGTTGGCTGTTTCTTAGAGTTTATACGACGCATGCTTTACCATTTTCTCTAGAGGTACCTCGAGATGCTTGAAGATCATTAGTGTGGCCTCTAACAAGGAATCTGCAGCTTGGGGTCCTCCATCCCCTGAGAATGTAGTAGGATGCTGCTGCTGAAAAACCCGCGTCAACTCAGCCATCGATGGGGAAGGAGACAACGCTCCCTGAAATGTATTCATCATCCTCAGTAAGTCCTCCCTGAACAGCGCATCGGCACGTGAAACTGGTATAACTTCTAGTTCCTAGGCTGGCACAATAGGAGGATCTGCTGGAGGATCTGCAAAAGATCCCTGATCAGCCATATCCGGTGTCTGATCACCGTCTGGCAGCTGATGCACAACCATAGGACATCTCAGTGGAATAGCCCTGATATAACAAAAGCACGCCATATATAAAGATTATCAAGGATAGAGAACAGAAAAGTTCAAAACGAGAACAGGGAAAAACAACAAACAAGTTCTACAAAACATGACTAAACGGCGTGTATAAAACTACATGACGTGTCCTCTTATGCCAAACACATGGGCATGTACTTCAGTCAGAGTTGGTCATGTAACTCCCCAGACTACACGACGTGTTGCCCCCAGACACAACATGTACTTTAACACCATTCCCCTGCCCGAGTCTCTTTTCAGAGCGAACTCACACTATCCCATTAACCCTAGACTACCTGGCATGTTTCACTATGGACACAACATGTTCTAGACAAGGTTTCAACGACCCGTGTTGTTAGTTACCCGGACCGCTACATGGTGGACCATTAAACGGCATGTTTCAAACAAACACGACATGCATAGGATAGATAACACTGACCCGTGTTGTTTATGACACGGTAGGGTACCTAGAACAAGGCTACACAACATGTTCTTACCAATCACGACGTGTTCTCCACAAGCTTCCCCGACCCGTGTTGTTAGTGACACAGCTGGGTACAAGCCTCATTACTTTAGGTATAACGGAAAAAAACTAAACAAGACCCAAAGGATCGTAAACTGAACAAGGAATGGGAAAAAAATCCAATCACAGCAAATTGTCCTCCCACAAGATCAAATTACCTCTACAAAAGAATACAAGAACGGTAGGAAAACAACATGGGCAAAAAGGTAAACATGCAATACCCCGTTCACGGGTATTGGTGGAATTTCACATAAAACACAAAGACATCGAACGTTAAGGCACCAACCACCTACCTTGATGCTTGGAGATCAATATACATTGACCACGAGGCTTGATTCTCCTTATAATGGTGTAGATCTAAAAAAATGCACAAAATGTTCAACCCATGGTTTTTTCAGAAAGAGGGTGAATCTTGGAATAAAACTCAATAAGAAGGAAGAGCTCAACGCTGCGGTCCCCATGAAATTTACGGGGATCGATTCACGAAAAAGACGGTGGATCGGGGGCTTGGAGAGTGTTCACGGCTGTACGGGTCACTCTCGATCGAGGAACCTGAAGAATAAGATGTTTTCATCAATTAGGTGCGACCCCGATCCGTTTAATGAAAATAAAGAAACTACACGGCGTGTACTTCTTGGGTACATGGTGTGTATGTAGATTTTCCCTACTACGCTTTAAGGGGACTCCACATCACCCCTACACCACATGTGTGTGGTCCAGACACGGCCAACAGACGTCCTGGAGAGATAGTAATGTACACGGCATGTACTTATAAAGTACACATCATGTATTTTGAAATTTCCAGATTTTCTTCTTTTTCTCAAAAACGACCAGAAAAGGAAAAACATACCTAAAACGAAGATGCAGGTTCTTACATGTTTCTCCTCCTAAATTCATTTTTTACTTATTTTGAAAAGGATAATTTTAGATAAGTGGGAACCAGAAAAATTAAGATGGGAAATCACTAACATAGATCCCTAAATCTTTTTTCATTTTATAAAATTATAGAATAATTACATTATTTCACTCATATACATTATTTATCACACATTCAGATTAGATAAATTCTAATTTTTTCTCTTATTTAAATTACTATATTAAATTACATAACTAGTAAATTAGTTAAGATTAACATATATTTTTTTATGATGTTCAGTTCTTAATGAAAAAAATTCAAAACAATATAAAGGTAAAATGGTTTATTGTTAAATAATATATATAATAATAATCATTATTTAAAATTCAGTTTTTAACCTTAGTTTTTCATTAAAATCCACACCTTTTATTTTTTTTAGTATTTAATGAAATAATTTCCTTGAAATGGTATCCAATACATATATCTGAAAAGTGTACCCACTTTAATAATGTATTAAACATAATAACTCTATATGTTATTTTAATTTTATAAAATAATATTAATTTTATAAATTTAAAATTCTGTCAATATTTAAATTATTATTACCTTCCTTTTGATGGAGTAAAGAAAAATTCTTCACATAGCTTTGGGGGGGTGGTACTCCACATGAACACATAAGCAACATTATCAATTAACAATAGAGGGTTATTTAACAATGTAATTAACATATTGTATTTTTAGAATAACAATATTTTCATAAATATCAAAAAATAAAAATTAAATAAACCATAAATAATATCTTTATCACCTAGTAATAAAAAATATCACTTTTTGGTGGTTATATTCAAAACATAAAAACCATAATTTTTTTAATTTAATATATGATTCAAATGAAGATCACAATGTATTAAACCAAAAAAATTGTATTTTAATTGTATAGATGAAATAATATTAGTGTGTTTATTGGATATTTATACTATGTGGTTGAATAAATTAATATGGAAATACTTAGTTGAATTATAAACCACTTATTTGGAATTCCTCTTTAGAATAATTACTTAATACATACATGATTTTTTGTGCGAGAAAAGTAACAATAGGTTATGGAAATGAATATTTGGAATTGGTTTGTGATGGCATTTTTCATTTTAAATGGATCAATATGTTCATGGTAGGGAGTATATGGGGCACTCTATTATAATTGAGATGACTAGAAAAATTATAAATACAATAAATATTAATATAAGATATGTGTCTAACAAATGTAAAATGTTAATAATGGCCCATATATTCATGGATAGTACGTATAAATATTGATATAAATTTATCCAATAAAATTTATCCATGATTATTTTCAATTTTAAACTGTTTGATTTCATTTAAATACTATATTAACCCTTTTAAAAATAACCTTGGATACAAAATTCTCAATAAATAATTTCCATGGATGTAATTTTATAAATGATCAATTTATAAAATATTGACAATTAAATACAGCCTCAAATATTTCCCATACAAATTTACTATGAAATAATTTTTATGACTTATCAATGATTTCTAATAAAATATTAAAATATGAAATAACATATAATTTCATTTCAAATATGATTCCAAAATCATGGGTTTAAAGGAATCAATTTAATAAAAAAATATATAAATACATTACAAAACACCAATATATTGAAATTTTCAAGAAAAATCAAGGAATAGTATATCACATTCAATAAAATTTTATTTTTTTTTCAAATAAATTTCTTGATTTTTATATTACCTGTATATGATTTTTGTCGATGTTGTGTATGTTTTTACAGAAATAAAAACAACTCCAGTTTTCTTTTATATAAAATTAAATTATAAATATTGTTTTTTTATATTTATCATTATCATCTATATTTTTTAGTATAGTAATTACATGTATATATTAATCATGGAAGTATAATTATTTACAGTTAGTGAAAATTTTTCGAAATCTAATGTTATTATTAAAAATTGGAGCCTTAATGAAGTTTTGTTGCACAAATATCAACCCTTTTGCTTATAATATAATCGGAGTCTCATAATTTCTTCATATACCCATATTAGGTTGTTTTTATGATTTTTGAATACTTTATCCCTTGATTTTACAATCTTAACTTTATTTAACAATTAATGTGGTGTAAAATTACACTATAAAAACTATTCATTATGAAGAAAAATAAAATCAGAATCATTAATCAACAAAAATTTGATGATATCAAATTTTTAATCCATTTTAAATGATATAATTTACGGATGATGTAAAAAAATTTAAAAATTAACTTTCCTATAATATACATTACTTTTATATATTTAATGTTATCATTCTAAAGTTAAATTTATCAAATATTGAAATTTTTATTTAATAATTGGATTCCTAAATTTTTAGAATATATAATAATTTTTTCCAAATTTCAGAATCTATTTTTCACAATAGTATAAATTTTCAAGGTAAATGTTTTTCCACATTGTAATGGAAAAAAAATTAAATGTTTAAATTAATAGGTAATTATTTTAAAATAACATAGAAATGTATCTCTAAATTAGTGTATGGGAATATTATTGAACAATTTTCATTCATTTTATAGTATGATTGATCTTTTTATAAACACACCATGTAAAATGAACTCCATTTAACTAAGGGAAGTTGTATTTTAAAAAAAATACACTGACACTCAATTACTAAATAAACCCGTTTCTCTAAAAAATACCCACACAATTTTTAATGTTTTTTATCATTAACATACAAACATTTCATCTATAAAATGTAAACATTAAAATATATAACCCATGTTCAACAAAGTGAGTAAAAAATATCTTTTTTCAAAGAGTCACACATTGGAAAGTTAAAGTAATCCATGCTACAATTATATTGAACATACTAATTATTCATTAAATTCATGAAACAAATATTTTTAGATATTATTTTATGAAATAAATTAAAGGATTATAAAACCATATTACATATATAACTGTGATTTTGTTGTAATTTAATATCATTTTTTTCACTCATTTAGTTATTGTGAGAAGTTCTTATTTTGAGATTTTATATCACCTACATGAATTATTATATAAAATTTAAATCATATTGGGGAATTGAAAATTAAAATATAGTATCCTATGATTTATATAATATTTTCTTTCAAATTACATTATGTTCATTTGAATATGATATATGAAACCCAAAACCATAGAGAACAATAATGAAATATTTATAAAATATGATTTTCATAAACTAGTTGTTGGGTTAGCTAGTACACCTAAGAATAAACATAGTATGAAATATATGCAAGGGAAGATTTAAATAATTAAAGATATTTTATTAATTATATTTTCATGGAATTTAATTATTTTTAGAATCTCTCAATTAATAATAGGTTATTATGGTGATTTATATTTGTTTGAAATGAAAAAATTTTAGGTGGATAGTGAAAAAGACCCGTTTTGGGGGAATAAGTCTTTTAATTTTATTTAATTATTATATTTAATTCTATATAATATTCTTTGGAATTTTACATAGGTAACTTTTTTGAAAAAATAAAAATATTAATTCCATGGAATCAATATTATAATATTAATTTGGTGTAACGTCAGTTTTATGTTTAAAAGGGTTATATTCTATGAAACTTTTTTGGGTGATTTGTGTACATATTTTACAAGTACTATGAAATATCATTAAATTGAAAGTAATAAAATATATTTAATATCTTTATTTTTTTGGTTCTTTATTTTTATATTAATAAATTATATTTTTTTCCATAATGAATATTAAGCTTAGAAAAAAGTAAATTCAATGATAATTGATATAATTGGTTAAATAGACTTAGAATTAAATAAAAATAGGTTTAAATTATGTAAAATAATATTTAATTTAAATAAAATTACTATGTATTGATTTTATTAATATATTATTAATTTATTTAATATTTTATACCACTTCAATAGAGTAATATATATAATGTATAATTATATTTCATCTCCTTACATGATTTCCACAAAACTCACTTGTAAAGCTGGACTGACTTAATACTCTTGTTAAATAAAAATGAGCCTAATATATCATCCATGTGATACACTAATACCATTAATGATTCATTTTCCAAATCATATACCCTATGATATTCTTTTATGACGATCTAACAAATAATTATGTGTTAAACCAAAAGTGGATTTCAAAATAAGTGTTATAACTCTTAATATAGTTCATTCATTTTCATTATTTTTCTAACAAATTAAATTACATCCTAGGCATTTTTATTTTCTAAAAAATCTATTAATGAATAATAAAATGTTAAAATTTATGTTTCAACCTTTACCCATGTCATTTCGTTCAAAAATGTAAATGATGGAATCACTTTTGCTTACATATAAACTAACTCCTCCTATAACAGATTGTTTTTGTTTTCCATCACCAATTTTCACTACTAGTAATTAAAATGAATATAATTTTAAAATAAGATAACAAATTAATAATAAGAATCTATAAATTTAATATATTATTTACTTTAATACATTACAATTTATTGCAAATCGATAATGTTACTCATACATAATTGTGGAATTCCTACCCTATAAAGCGATATGACTTATTTCTCATCTATATATTACATAGACGTTAAAATTAATTGATTTCATTAAGATATATGACATATATTATATAATAATTACTCTATATATAGGCTTCATTATTTCCCATTCTTTCATTTTTTTCTTCTGAAGGTGAAATCAGGACTCTGTGTAAACACAAAATGTCCCCTCCAATTTTTGATGTAAATAAATTATAATCATCCCATAATACGAATTTATCTAAAATTATATGTAATTAGTAAATATAATATTTATATCATGAATAAAATATTAAATTTTATTAAATTTTTAACCGAATATATTGTGTGGAACGAATGAACCAACACATAAATTAAAAATGAAACAAGTATCACTAGGGAAGAAAATGTTAGTAAAGAGTACATAATAAAAGGGTGATAAAATGTTATAAGTGAACCAAATATTGTAGGATAGAAATGAGTAATATTTTTTTATAATTAATTTTCAATTTACTCTACATTAGGTCAATAACGTATAAAGATCATGATGGATTTTATAATTGGGTAATTAACTCAAATTTCAACTCCATTTTGACTTGTTTTACAATATTCATCTAATTTATAAAAAATCATAAATATATTTTCCCTATTTAACATTACATAATGTCTAAATATTTGATAATTTAATTCCACATTTTTTAATCATGGTTTTTATTTTAATAATTTTTTATTGAAATGTTACTAATTTAATCGTGACGTACAAGATAATTACATATTACTCAGGAATGATTCATTTGAAATTTAATTTAATGAATTTGATGATCTATTCTCTTTCAAAAAAAAATATTTTCATCAATTGGGGTTAATTATGGGGTTTCATTGTCTTAATAAAAATATACGGTCATTTGGCCCTTAAAATTATCAAAAAAATGATTCAATGAATAGTCTAACACAATTCATCTTTGTGTGATGAAATTACCTTATATTACCTGTTTATAAAATATTATTTCAAGAATTATCATTTCCAAGATCAACTGAAAATAAAAATTTATTTTTAAATTTAAGTTATAGTGTTTTAAATTGTAAAAAAGTGTTTTTTATTGTATTATCCAAAAAAATTATTTTTTTAACATTTATAAAAGTGTGAATGGAATAATTGCTTTCATAATTTAAGAAATGAACGTGCTTTCTTGACATCATTACAATTAATTTCATCAGTTATTAATTTATATTTTTTAGTTGTTAATTTTAATGATATTACATTTATTTTTATTCTAAAAAATTTCTGTGTTTTAGTATTCTAAAATAAGAAGATATATTCCTAATTTTCAAATTAATGTATGGATGTTAAATTAACTGTATTTATTATCTATTTGAACAAATATTTATATATTTTATGATTTTCTTGGGATAATCCAAAATTATACCCCACATATTATTTCTCAATATATATTATTAATTTTTAATTTTAAAATCATTTTGAAACCCATTTCTTATTACATGATATTCTATGATAAACTGATGGTCATCTATAATTATTTAATGATCCATGGCTCTATGGAAATTAAATTTACAATTATCATATTACCTATCAATCTTCATCAATTGATTAGAATTTATTTTCTCCTCGTGTAAATATTTTATTATTCTAGATGTACGTAGTATCCTTTTAAATAATATGATGTTTTTATAATAATGTGTTTTTGTATAAATATGCTATTGTTCGATGTAATAATTTGATGAATGGTATTTTTTTATATTTTTAATTATTATATATTAAAAATTCAATATGGATAAATTATTATTTATAACTCATATTGTGGTTTAATTTTACTGATAATTTAATATATGATTAATTCATTCGATTTGAAACTTATGGGTGGGGATTGATAATAGATTTTTCATTGATGCATGGATAGGTATCGTTAGATATACCATGTTTTCATTGTGTATTTTCTAAGGTTTTGTGATCACATAATGATATTTTTTTATTCAGAGTATGTATTACATATTTATATAAGTAGTCTTGGTTGAGATTCCATGAGAATATTCAATATGTATTGGATTAATGAAAATGATTGTATTGTCATAAATGTCTAACATGACATATTTCCTTAACATGTAATTTATATATTAATATCTATGAATTTAATTTTACACATTGATGTATTTCATGCCCACATTATTTATTAAATGATATATATATTGATTATTCAAGCATCTATGTCATTATGACTTATCTGAATAGATTTATTTTGATGTATACTAAACCTTACAAGGATTTGAGTTCACCCTTTTACCATTAAACACTCTATAAAGAATAAATATTTAAAGGATATTCATGGAAAAAATAATGATTATTCTTTAATATCTTATCTTTTTATTTTATTATGGAAATAATTTTTTTATAAAATATACATAGGATACCAAACTGATTTATCGATCATGGAAATATATCATGTATATTTTATCAATTTATATGTTTTCATGGACTCAGTATTATTTGGGTTAAGGATGCTTCATTTGGAATCAATATAACTATAGTAGGAAATTTAGGAATATGACTTTATATTCATCTCGGTAAAATTATACTAATGACAATGCCTTTAAATATTTTATAATATTTTATTGATATTATTACATTTTAGAACATTCTTGATGATTTAGGGGTAACTATGTTTTCGAAAATGTTTAATAATTGATCCAAAAGGAAAAATGGTAATAAAGAACCTTGAGAAATATATTGGATTACCCTCATGAGTTTTCAAATATAGTGGTTGTTGGTGTTAAGAATATCACTAAAATATTTCATAAAAATAAAATAGGATATGATAAATATAATATCCATTATTGAAAAATCAAGTTATATAAAATGAAAATTGCCTTATCATATATGTATGTCTAAGAAACTTTAACATGTTATGAAAATCAATATGAACCTAACCAAAAATCATATCATTTAAAAGAAGAGTAAAAAAGTTTTATATATGTTCAGGTGATAATGATTATTGTAGGGAAAAAGTAAATATCCAACATGTCAAAAATTATAGAAATATATTATGGGTAATCGATATGGAACATGTCAAAAATTTCAAATTATTTTAATTTAATAATATGGGGTATTATGAAAATAATTTTAGAAATCATCAATTATGATGATTATAATTTAGTTACTGTAGTTATTAATGACATCTTGAAATTTAATAAGTATTATGAATTTAATTATAATCACATGGGACTCATTAATGTGTATTTTTTTAATATATGTTAAATGTTTTAAGTGTAAATGATTATTTTTATTAGTATCTTTTCATAGAAATATTATCTCAAAATATACAGAACTAATAAAATTTTAATGAAAAAAATGAATTATCCTAGTTCATTACTGTATCCATTTGGGATTTTACTTCAGTTAAATTATGGTTAATTTATATAATATAATATTTTACATAGAGGAATTTTAATGGATATCTTTTTTGATTATTAAGATAAAAAATCGTGAATTTTTATAATAAATTTGGATTTATATAATATTTAGAAAAGGTTAATTAATGAAAAATAATTTTATTTGTAAAAATCCCAATTAAAATTAATTTTATTAAAATATAATTTTTTACAAATAATTTATAGATGAAATTATAAAGTAACACCCTGACCTCAAATACCCAATTATTTTATATTTTTATTATTGTCAGGTTTTTTAGATGAGGCAAGGTTCTTGTGTCCCGGTCAACATTTTTGTTATTTGGTGTTTTTATGATGTTTTCCAAGTGGAGAACTATTACCACAAGGTTTTTAGTGATAATGTGGTATGATTGTGTAGTATATCCCATGTGATTATAATCCTTTTCTTCATGGGGAAGAGGGGTTCTCATGATTATTAGAGGGTTTCGAAATCCTTACAGGAAAATCGTATGGACGTGCTATGTTATTTAAAACATGTTTCTATCTTTCCATATCACCTCCATGAAACACAAATTAGAGCCCGTATTCTCCAAATTTGTTTAGTGTACTATTGAGTCTTAATAACCCTTCTACGCATGGTGCGTCATCTTTGATTCCAAGGTATTATTTTTGGGGATTGGCCATTTTTTATCTATTTCTCCTCTACTATCCTTATTTATTGGTATTCAGTTCAGGTATCCTCCTTTGGTCGAACCATAGGGTAGGGAATGTCGGATTTGGTTGGATTTTCATGGGTCTAGGGCTTGAATATTATCCATATGGATCGATTATTCCACAAATTTGTGATGTATAACATCCACACATGGTTGAGGTGAGTGTTTCTAACATTTTCATTTCCGACAAAATCTATGTGCACATGTATGTTTCAATTAATTTCAAAATTTCATTAAAACCTATAATATTTCTATAAATTTTATAAATGGTGATCTCATTTTGTTAGTATTTACATGAAATTGTTTTTTAAGGAGTATAATTTGGAATGTCTTGGTTTATGGAAAAGAGGGAGTTCCTTTAAAATGACCTTGTCCTTTTAAAGAGAGATTATGAGGTCATTAAAAATTCATAGCATTAAATATGTTTTAATGGAATTTATTTTTATTTTTAATTTTGATTGGTGTGTATGATTTTGAAATATGGTAGCTTGATTATGGTGTTAATATGTTTCGTAAATGGTTTTTTGGTTTCAATGAGATGGTTTGTGTTTTTAAATATTTTAGTGGTTTTTTATTCAAATCAAGTGGTAATTTTTTTAAAATACATTTTGTTTTTCTTCTTTGTCATTATGTGATCCATTGGATGTTGGGACATCCATGTGTGCAGTAATTGAACACATGGATATTCCCACATGTGGGTATAGAACCATTAAATTTTTATTTCTTAAATATATGGTTTATTTAATGGTTATTTGTATTCTAAAGGATGTAATTTATTTTATGTTGTTTTAAAATAATGTTTTACAATTTAAATATAAAAAGATATGCATGATTTCTCCATTGGTGGGGTTTTTTCAGTGATTACATTGCATAACGCACTATTTTTTCGTTTGATAAGATTGTATATAAGTATATAGTTATGGAAGGCTTTCATGGAAATATTTTGGAAAAATTAATCCTATGTTCTTGACTAGAACACCAAGATTAAAAGATGAGTTGGATGATATGTTTCTTAGAGGTTGGGTAATTCATTGGGAAATGATATTGAATGTTTAATCATAATGGTATGTTTGGAAGTTTTCATGTTTTAAGGAAAAGGTTTAATTCTTAATACTTTTGATGGCATGTTTGGCACTATTAAATAACATGAAATGTATATGTATGTATTTATGGGGAACCACTATATGAGGGAATATTATTGTATCATTTATTGTCTATTGGTGTTCAGGTTTAGTGTAGGTAAGTATCGTATAATAATGTAAGTTTAGTCACACGTTTATTTCTCTCGTACTTACATAATGTTATTATTACCACCAAGGGTTCTAGAGAATAATTTAGATGATCGAGTGACAGTATCTTACGATCCCTAGTTGGATGGGTTTGTAACAACCTAGAAATATTTTTAGGTTAGTTGAGATGTTCCAGTAGTGTGTCTTGGATTGATAAGCCAGTTGTTTATTGAATTGGTGGATTCACCATAGGTCGACATGTGGTTCCCAATCTAGTACATTTAGGGTTCTTCTCAGGTTGTTTTTGATCACCCATTGTTATTTTTTATATTTTTTTTACATTTTTTTAATATTTTCCATCTGGTACTATTTACCTATTTATTTTTAGGATGACCATATAATTTTTAGTTATGGATTTTGATAATAAAATAGGTTCATATTTTTAAAACATATATATTGTCTGTATTAGATATCAAATTTGTAAAACAATGTAGTTTAACAAAATGTGAAATCCCTATTTTTATAAATATACTTCAATCTAGTGTTAATGGATTTATTGGGATAGGAAACACTTGGATTCTCTGGTGACTTCCAAATTATCTGTCCAGATCACCCCTACATATAGCATGAAATGTTGGTAGACATAAGATGTTTCGCGGGTTCAAATTTTATTCATGTTTTCTATATGGTTCTTATTGTTGGAGAATTCTTGTTCTTGTGGTTTGAGGGGACAATGAGGTCACATAGTGATCTTGGTAGAGTGATTTTGTTCTCATTTTTTTATTTTTTTTCACGCATGTTTTGTTATATCTTGTAACAGAATCAATTTTTTAATTTGAGATTAAATTGTTAATTTAGCTGGATTCTCATTTTGTTTCATTTGTTTCTCTCATCCTGGTTATTTTTTAGGAGATAAAATCATTACCAATTATATTTTTGATGCCTGACACTATTTTTTAGCATGTTGGGATCGTGAACGCCATTCAAGCCACACCATGGACAGGTTGGGAGTCGGGTCAGATGACAACATATGTTGTTTTGTAAAAAATGGTTTCAGATTAGTTTGTAGTTATTTTGGGTGTTCGGTAGTTTTGGATCATGACTGTCTAATATTAGGAGTAAGGTTTGGGAAGTGCATCATGAACACTTCCTTTTTCTAAACCTCATGTTCTTAGGTTTAGTCTGGATATTGATTCATTTTACTTTGTTATGGGCTTTTGGAGTGACAATAGAGGTGATCCAGTTTAATGTCAGTAAATCACATGGAGTAGTGACCCATGTGATGTTTGAGTTTATGGTTTATGTTCTTCCTACATGATAATGTTAACTCTGGTCATGGATCATTACTATGTCACAAGGATAGGAAAAATAAATAAATCATCATTCAGATAGTTTATTTTAGGCTATGTTCTATTTGTTTCATGGTGGTGCAGTTAATCATTTCTACATGAATGTGATCTCTGAAATGAAATTTTTTCTTTAAAATGTCTTTAAATAAGTGACTTCTAAAATTTTATTTTTTATTGAAAATATTTTAATTTCCATTGTTTTGATGAAGAAAAAATGTTAGTCACCTATCTTGTTCTTTATGGAGGAAAACATGTTTTTTGGTATATAAAGAAACTGTTTGGATAACATTTCTATGGAAAATTTGGATTGAAATGGATGGAGACACATGTGATGATAAATATTATTCCTTGGGTGATTTTGTGAAATCTAATGACTATTTAAACTAGTTATTCCATTAGAAGTGGATTTTTTACTTGTCAAACATAGAATCTAGTTTTTGAAAAATAGCATTGGGATAAGGTTGTTTTGGATTTTGAATGAATAGTTGTGATTTCTGGAAAGGTTGATTATATTTGTGTTAGCAATGTTGTGGTTTATGTGAAGATTTTATTGACTCGGGGTGTACTTTCCGATTGTGTTGTTTCATTGTGAAGGTTTCGGTTTTGTGTTCCTCATGTTTTTCAGAGTTTGCAGCCCTGAATGATTCCTAATGTGGACAATGAGACTTTCCAAATTTCTCGTTATTTTTAGGTTTCACATATTCTTCAAAGTGATAATGGACGATTATAGAGAGTGAAGTAATTTGAATGACGAATACCATCATTTCAGGTTGTTGGGAATTGTCTATGATGATAAGTTCATATTGTCCTCGGTTCTTTTGAGGATCATGTTTTGTAACAGCGGAGGATGGATGCCTCATCATAATTGTAATTGATGGAGACATCTGATGTTCATATCATCCTAATGAGGGGATGTAAAAGAAGGTGGTGTAGTTTCAGGATGTATGCTAGGGCCGATGATCAGTTAAAAAATATGTTGAAATCATTGAAGAGGAGGATCTTATTTTATTTTTCTATTTTCAAACATGAATTATGAGAAACATGCTCCAATCCAATGAATCCTATTTTGAGAGGCTGGTGAATGGAATTTTTTTAGTGGGGTATATACTTTATGTGTAGTTAATGGTCAAATTATTTCGTGAAGGTTCCTCATACGGTAAAGAGAATATACCAGAGGAACCTATCTATGAGAAACCATCCTTGTTAGTGCTGACATCTAGTTAATAAGAACACTTTCTAGGGTTCCATTGGTATGGTCGTTTATTACATTCCATGTCGTCTTATTGAATTCCATTGAATACTTTCAAATTTTGTGGCCATTCGTTTCACTGGGGGAGGTTTTGTAGGAAACATCATTCGAGAAAGGAGTTATGATAGGGGGATGCTAGTTCTTGAGTGTGAGCCAAGAGATACATTGGCGAAAAGCACCCAAACCACATGTATCAGAGTGAAACATGGCCTTAGTCAGGGGGTCCTTGGGTATGAAAATCCCTGAACTAGTCTTTATTTTCTTTCTATTTTTTATTATAGATTTTTAGTGTTCATAATCTTTAGTAATAGTTTGATGGACCTGTTTTACAAAAATCATAGATACTTTTCTATACAATTTTTGGTCCCAATGAATTTTTTGTTTACCTTATGAATTAATTTTCCATTAGATCGATTTGTTCATTTGGTTCTTGGTTGTGGTTTTGGTTTCAACAGTGTTCATTTCAGAAATGATTTAGTTGTGTGAATGTGATGAATAGTAGTTCCAGTCCACTTTGTAGTTTTCTATTGAATTTTTCTTGTGGGTTCTTTCTATTTTTGGGAAAAACATATAGTTTGGAGAACTATAAATTATACCGGTACTATTTTTGTCTTTTTTAGAGGGTTTTTCGATCTTATAAAAGGTTTCTTTATCCTAATATAATGGTTTTCAAGGTAATTTTTGAAACATTTAATCTAGTTCAGTCTTAGAGGTATGGTTTAATTATTAGGTGTGGTTCGGTTAGTTCATGTTGTAAGTTCCCACATTTTCTCACACCAAAGAGGTGGTGCCTTTTGGTATCTAGGATTCCATGTTAGGCTAATTCTGGTGGTGGGGGAAACCCTCTCATTCCCCCTTCTTAATTTTGGGCTTTAGATTCTTTATGAATAGAAAAGGGGTGACTAATGGAGTTTATTGTCATCTAGAGATTCATGGTTTTCCTCAGTTTTATTTAGGAAAGGACTCGAGGTTTGGTAAACAATCATCTTGGTGACTATTTTTGGGTTATAATGTCTATGTGGATGGAAATATTTTCATTCCCCAATATCAAATACTCCTTTATTTCATCATTTTTTTGTTATATGTATTTTGGTTGAGGCTTGGTTTGAGTCATCGTCGAAATTTTTTATTTTTGTTGTTTTTGGGAGGTTTTCTAGGTGGGAAATGGTTACTGCATGGTTAGTAGAAACAATTCATCCTTTCCTTGAATTAGGTCCATCTGCATAGATCCAATTGCATAGACTATGCATGCTTGTGAGGTACATACAAGGTTACTGTTGTAATTTTCTTCTATGCTTAGAGGGGTATACACTGTTATAGAATGATTTGAGAAAACATGAGGCAAAATTGTGCGGATGTTCCAGGTCATTAATAATGGGTTTCCATCCTTTTCCTCTCTCAACAGTTTAACCCAAATTCGATTCCCTCCCCTCCATTTAGTTTTTTATGCACCATGGAGTCATATGAACACTTATCTTGAGGATATCTACCATCCATGTTTCTTCCTCTTTGATTAAAATCTATGATTTTAGTGTATTTGACAATTTCTCTCATATTTATCCTATAATCTCTCTATTATTTCAGTTTATATTGGTTTTTTCTACCTTGGGTGAACCCTATTGTCCGGGTCACAGATTTGGTTTGATTTTATAAAGGCTAGGGTGTGTAGAACGTATATAAGGATTGATTCTTCCTCTCCATCGAACTTTAACACATTCAATCAACGGTGAGGTATGTGTTTCATAATTTTTCCATTCTGTCACACTCCATGGGTACTTATAAATTTATAATAATTTAATAAATATCACTCAAACATTTATTATACCTATTTATTGATATAAATGATGATCTCATTTTGTCTGAATTATCTAAAATTAGGGATTTAGAGATATCTATGTGAAATATCTTAGTTTATGGAACTTCGGGTTGTTTTTCAAACTGTCCTAGTCATTTAAAAGTGAAATTTGGTGGTTTGAAGAAATGTTTAGCCTAATGTATGTTGTGATGGCGTTTATTTGTTTTTTGTGTATGATTTATTGATGCAATAACGTCATGATGGTGTGAAAATATTTTAGAAAGTGTTTTATAGTTTCAATGAGATATTTTGTGTTCATTAATGGTTTGAGTGGTTGGTTTTCATTTGAAATATAGTGGAAAGTTTTTTAAAATATATTTTGAGTGTCTTATTAGTTATAAGATGTGCTAATGGATGTTGGAACATCCAAGGGTGAACTATGTGCACACATGGATATTCCATAATGTGAAGATGGAACTTTTAAATGGTAGGTTAATTAAACATCGATTTCAATAAAGCTTCTTCGGATTCATGTGGATGTGGATTTCAACATTTTTATTGAAAAGAATGTTATAAAAAAAACTCAAAATGTATGGGTATTTGGACCTTGGTTTTTTTATTCAATGCATGGCTTAAGGAGCGGGTTTTCTTGTTTTATAATATTGTATATCACTCCTGGGTTATGGAAGGATTTCAAGGTAATGTTATAGAAATTTGAATCCTAAGTGTCTGGTTGTCACCACAAGCCTTGATGAATATAATTATGTTATGTTTTCATGTGTTTGGGTATTTTTTTGGGAATTTGATTTGAATATATAATCATAAGGGACCGTTTGGAAATTTTCTTGTGTTAAGGAAAAGGATTAATTCTTAAAGGATATGGAATCCAATTTGGAACCATTGTATTTTGATAAATGTATATGTATGTATTTGTGGGGCTCCTCTATGGGAGGGGTTTCTCTTTTGTGGGTTATTGTATATTTGTTTTTTTCTTTTTGGTAAGCTTGTTAGGTTACGACATGTAAGTTTAGTTAGGAGTACATTGGCCTCCTAATTACACATTATTTTTATTACCACAATGGGTCCCTGAATTCCATTTACATGACTGAGTGAAGATATCATACCAACCCCGAATAGAGGGTTTGATACCCTCATATAATTGTAGACATCTCAGGGGGGTTATGCAACTACTATTGTTATGATAGAGTATCCAATTGGTTATTGAATTAAGGGATTCTCCATACCCCTTTAGGTGGTTCCGAACTGAGTATGTCTAGGGTTTTTAAAAGTATGTTTAGGAGTTACCCTGGATATTACTTATTTTTCTTGTTTACTGTATTTTTTAATAGTTTTAAGCCTCCACTATTTACTTATTCCATATATGAATTTCCATGGTACTTTTAGTTATAGATTGTTATTATAAAAAAGAAACTAATTTTAGAAATGATATATGGAATGTGTTGTATTTAAAAATTGGATAATGGTGTTGTTTAACAAAATGTTAAACCCCTATTTTTATAACCTTATTTCAAAGTATCATTAATGGACTATTTTGGGAACGAAACACTTGGATTCGATGGTGATGTCCTACTGAGCTTTCTAGATCATATCTTACCTATAATAATCGCTGTCTGTATTGTCGATCTATTTTACAGGATCATCTTTTATTAATGTTTACTAGAAGATGCTCGTTTTTGGAGTAGTTTTGTTCTTGTGGATAGAGGTGACTAGGAGGTCACAAAAATATCCTGGAAGTGTGGTTTTGTTCTTAGTTTTATATATTGTTCATTCTTGTTTATTTATATCAAGTAATTTTATATGTTTTTATATATTTATTTGAGATTTCTGTTTTATTTTTTTCACTTCCTATTTTTTATTCATTTATTTATCTTGGGTTATTTATATTTGTCTTTAATTATTCTCACATGTATATTATGATACCCATTACATGTTTTATGCCCATAGATATTGGAAAAACCCTTCAGGTCAGGCCACGAACTGGATCTAGTAATCGGTTCAGGGTTGACCTAGGATGGTTCGTGTCATTGAATATAATGGGTGATTTGAAAACGTGTTCATTTGTGAGTATTACTATATTATCATGTATTTTATATCATGTTCATTCATTTTATTTGGAAAAAAGATATCTTCTAATATATGATTAGTTTTATACACATATATGAGCCTGTAACTATATAAGAAAAGAAAGATATCCAGGTATAAGATGATAATTATGTTATCCAACATTTCATATTATTTCATTCAAATTATGAAAACATATTTAATGACATTTAATGTTACTAATTTCTTATTACTGTGATTTTGGAAATTTATTTTTATGAAGGCATAGTCACATTTGGATAAAAATTATCTTCATCTATTATTTTTGGTTATATGATAGAAGAATAACATTTCATTATTTTTGGGACACTTAGATTGATTAAAATTAATTTTACTGCTTTAGGTGTAATGTAGAAATCAAAAACATTACGATGATAACAAAAGGATTAAGTGGTGATTATATAATTGGAATAATGTAATTAAATAAATTTAATCATAATGTTTATCCCAATGTTAAGGGATTTTCCTGTAATAAAGAAAACAAAAGATAATTTAATCGGACCTTATTTGGAATGTAACTTCATTATTCAATTGAGATTTTTATAACATAATTTATTATTATGATACTTGAAGTGGTTCATGTATAATATATTTCCCCTTCAATTCCAATAAATTTATGTTCATCATAAAATTTACATCCAATTTTTTATAACTTGTATCCTACATGTGAATTTCATGGCATTATCATTTATTTAAACATTTTAACACATATTATTTGAGAATTATCGTGATGATCTATGAAATTTTTGGCACTCATTAGGAGTGTGGTATAAAGTTGGAAGATGAAATTAAATGAGTGGGATTCTTAAGACACATGAAAATGGAGTGATGGATAATGGTGACAAATGTAGGTTAAACCATTCTAAATAAATATAGTTATGTATTTATAAGAATTGGTATATTAACTAAAACAACATTTTTATATGTTTTCAACACATGTGTGTGATTTAAAATAATTTATTCATATTATATTCTTAACACTATTGAATATTTAAATTTTGATGAAGCATACATTTATATAGTACTGAACTGTTGGTATAAAGAAGTAATATTAATATTGAATAGAGTATATAATGAATGAATAAATTATTGAAAAACTGGGGAGTGTAGGATTGAAATTATATAAAATATTATAATGAAATATAATAATTGTCAATCATTATAAGTATAAGTTTTAATTTTCTCTTGATAATATGTCATTTCACCTTCATCCTTTAAAAACTAAATTTCTAATGTATAAAATCACAATATTCACATGTTTAAATGATGATTTTTTGAGCATCATCCATTTTAGTATGACTAATATACCATTGAAAAAACTCTCTAGAATTTATGACATTTTATTTTTTCCTCAACTGATGTCAATGCATCACATTCTTCTTTACCCAATATTACCATGTTGGGTTTTAGTTCTGGAATATTTTATTAAATTGAATGATGAATTGATGAATATTTTAGGTTTGGTACCTCTATTAATCATGACATCATTCTATAAATTATTATTTGATGAGTGTATACTTGTCTCATTTAGTGTTAACATTAATCTAGATATAAGTAATCATATATGTAGAACCCACCTTTTAAAACCCTCTACGAAGAAAAATATATACTTTGAACCTTTCCTAAATAAAAAATTATCTAATTAAAAAATCATAAAAGATAAAAAAAACTAAATAAACATGATAAAAACTTCAACACCTAAAAAATTAGAATAAAAAAATAACCAATGAATTTAAAAATCTGATTCATAATTTAGATGATCATTTTCAACGATATCCCTTTGAGATCCACTACTTATTATATCTATAGTAACATTATCACAAATTAATCATTATGTGTTGAACAACTAGATCCTCAATCATGGATATTTAAATTAATTAGGTTGCTACAACAACAGTATAGAAAAATAGTTATGAAATAAAAAAATTGTAAATCAAAATACAATTCAAATCATATCATATAATCATAATACAATAAAAATTTGAACCATAAGAAAATAAAATTATATAAATTGAAACAAGCCCATACTTTTCACTATAATATTATTAGATATAGTAAATTTTAGTGGATCCCACATTCTACAGGATCACTGGATAATTTTATTTTTGATAACTCCTCACACATCCAATTACTCTAACTATTTTTTCAAAATTGAAAAACACTTTTAAAGGGGAGTGAAAACTCAATACAAACACCGTTATAACAGAATGAAAATTTTTCATAGAAGAAAAATAACATTTCATAAGGATATCACTAGTACCATTTTCCATATAAGAGTCTATGTCCACTCTTGGATTATAGCTGATTAGCCACATGGGAACAAAATATAGGATTATTATATTGTCACCCCAGTGCATTCATCTTTAAATAGAACATGATTCATGAAAAAATGTGCTTTTATTTATTTACCGTAAACTCTATGAAATAAAAAGTATAATGATAGAGATGATATGTAAAAGTTGAGATGATTTTATACCTCTATTTTTTCTAAAGGCCTTTGACAAAGATTTGTTTACAATATCCACGATGTGCTTATAGATTTTGTAATATGGTAGATTATATGTAATGTAATATTAAAATACTTATGAAATTATTGACTCCTTAGTAATCAATCGAAATGTAGACATGAAGACCCAATTGAAACTAGTTCAAGATAAAGACCCTTAATCAAGTAATATTTTTAAATATGAATTTAGAAAATTTTACAATGCATTAAATTTTAAGAACATTAAATAATATTTCTAGTGTAATAGATTATATGACCCATTATCATTTTTACTTGTTATGTTGGATATATGGTCCAATTATTAAGGGGGGTGGAATTCTGTGAGAACAAAAGTGACATGTAATACTAATGTATCAAATATATCGTAGATACCATTTTTAACAACACACAATGAAGCATGAAATCAATATAAAAATGATTTTGTAAGAAAAAATTGATTTAGTGGTCATTATTTCTTTGAGTGAAGGGGCATCACCTGTCTAATTCATGAAACTAGTCATAGTATAGAAAAATTGATAATTATGAAATGAAAAATTAAATGATCTTAAATTAAAAAATTGTTCTGGTAATATGAGGAGTTTTTTAAAAATCTAGAAATAGAATACAATAATAAAATCACTTGAATGATCATGATCATTCCATGAATTAATGAAATACTATGCTATACCATTGGAAATAAAATGTGCATTCTTGTTGTTGGTTGTAGATGTTTTTAGGAAAAGATATATTTTGAATCTAGTTCACATTCATGGAATTCGTAATAGAAAAATAACATGGAAATCCACTAATGATGGATGATGTTGTCGCGTTCAGTAGTCAGTCTGGTCGCATTTCATTTACATTTGTTTAAATTTCCCATGTTCTTCCAAGTCTATTTAGGGTTCATGTATAGAATATAGATACATTAATTTTCTACTATATTTTATTTATAGGACATCTACTTGGAAATATTTATATACCATTCCATTTTGTTTGTCAAAATGGACAAGAAGAACCAATATAGATGGTTTTTTATCAGAAAACATTCAACAAATTGGTGGGGAAGTCTATATAGTGATGAAAAAAATCTCCAAATGAGATTAAGGGTCTATTGTTATTGTAAATTAACCTTAATAAGATGCGGAATTTAGTTTATTTATATGAATATTAAAAAATATATTCGAAAAGAATTTTTCAAAAATAGAATATTAATAGTAGCATTCATGATTTCTATTAAAAAACATTCACATATAAAAAATTGAAAATGAATATAATTTTAAAAAACAGCTTTGAATGTGAGAATAATGAAAAATATGTGTAACATTGTGGTGTAATGAATATAATTCAATAGATGGGTTATGGAATGTGTATGTCATTACCTTGAAATGTATATTTAAATTGGAAATAGAGGATATATGATATTGAATGAACATTAATAATGGCATAATAATAACTCCTTGAATATTCAATGGAGAGAGGAGGGTGTGAGATAAGAGTTACCAGACTCAGACCTCATATAATGAATTGTGTATGGGTATATATTTATTTAATTACAAAATCATTACTAAGGGGATTCGGCCTAGGCTTAGGGGAAGTATTATTATTAACCCTGAAATCCAAGGGGTCTCCCATCCAATCAAATGATCCATGATATGATTTTATTTATAAAATAAATAACTAATATGTATAATAAAATCAATGTTGATGGAATAAAAAAGGAGTATATCACATGGAAACATTGGTTACTTTTGTATAAAAATTTGAAAAAAATGCATTCATGGAGAACTCAATTATTAAAAAAGGGTTCAAGCCAACCATAATTTGTGCAACTGTATAATGAGTACAATCACATAATAAAGGTTTAAAACATCATATAAATGAATGAACTATTATTTAAATTTGTGGTATACTTGTTTTGGCATGAAATAAAAAATCAGGAACCCTAGATGAGGATGATTATTTCTAGCCCAATCGTTTATTATGAGGGTTTATTTATTTCACAATCAATAAAGTTGAGTTTCCATTATCCTTATTAACAGAAACATCCATAAGTTTTCCCATACATAACTAGGTGTGGACATATTTTCTAGTGTAATGTGTTCAATTTGGGTCTCACACCCAATAATGATTAGGGAAAATCATTGGTCAATTGGAAGGGATGTCACGTTCATAACAATCATTTTTTGGATAATTTGACCATAATTGAATACTGTATAATTTATTTAGGATATGTTCAAGAATCTTTTCTTATTCCTCATACATTTCTGATTTCCCTGAGAAATTATTTTGGTATATTAATATTAATATAAAAATGAATGGTGGATCCTTTTGGTAGATCCACTTATATGGTTATTAGGTTTTTTATCCATTTCCTTGGGATGATTAGATATGATATGCAGAAGCCCTATGATCAAGGAAATCCATGTTTCTTGTCATTATGGAGGTAGTTAATATTTGAAGGATGGGATGATCCACAAAGAAGAATCGTATGTATCCAAATTATTTATTGAATAATAACCCATATAGTTTGTTAATCACCTAGTGTTTAATATCACGATGAATGTATATATTTTTCGACATGTGGACACTTAATATTTGAGATCAAATATCAAGGTGACGTCCTATGAATCATGGTTATAGTAGGAATTGGAGTATTATTGATCATTCACACCCAATGGACTATCCCCAAAGAATATTAAATTATTTGGGAGAGGCATTATATTATGTCACTCATTGAGTCTTACATACGATTTTTTCTATGGTTAGTGGAAATTAATAATTACAAAGATGTGTCCCTTATGAATCCCAAATCCCATTTATACCATCCATTGTATGAAAAAACACGGGACATGATGTGATCAATGCCATTGAATATTGATGAAAACTTTTATAGTAGTATTTCATATGACATGTTTAATTTGGTGATCAGGCCTTAAGAAAGAATCCTACATTTCATAGTTATGAATTGAATCAAATTCATCTTAGATCAATTATACTATCATTCCAATGATGGATGAGCTTGGATTATCATCAATTGGAAATTATTGGGTCCCAATGGTTGATGTAATAGATACATGAGGTCATGAACTGAATTGGATGACAGTTTGAGATTAGACTTGGGACTTATAAATGAATCCTACATTTCCTAGTTGTTGAAGGAATAAGATTATACATAGATAAATTGGTCGGGTCTTACACGGTAATGATTACCATATATGTGGGACATAATGTATTGTGTTTCAAGTGAGGGTAAACACATTGAGGTTTCCCATTAGATGTTTGATATAATGATCGAGTCATGCGGATGTGTCTGATGTGCCCAGTATATAGCAGGAATCAATGTTATTATAGTTCAGTTGGTATGAGATTTCAAACTAATGTATCCATTACATTTAGATACTACTCCCTGGGGGATGAGAATGGTTATATTTTCCTCGGATTCCATTCTGAAATGGTCCAATGACATTCGAGCATGTGGTTATTTCCCATTCTACTTCCTTTGGATGTATGTATGAAATTTTAAAGAGAATGTATACCTGGAATGTCCACATACAATCACATGATCTATTTAACTTTTCCAAAGGGAAATCTCATAATCTAGATGGTATGTCCTATGATTATCGTGAAATAAATGATGGAATGTCTACAAGATATTGTTATTAATTTTTGATGGATCATAAAATCAATCTCATGATCGGGTATAACATGATTAGATGGCCACATACGATCCCATTAACGATCACTGGCGTTTTCTCAAGAGTTGACATATAGTATTGGATGGTATCAGGATAGTCAATGTTGAATGTCATG
The DNA here is from genome assembly GCA_963277665.1 of Viscum album. Lineage (NCBI taxonomy): Eukaryota > Viridiplantae > Streptophyta > Magnoliopsida > Santalales > Viscaceae > Viscum > Viscum album. Next base: position 1,838,256,337 of record OY728132.1, on the reverse strand, counting down.
AAAGGTGCAACATTTCCTAGATGAATTTTATATAGGTCAAAATGATATGTATATGGGGTGAACAAAAAAATTAAAAATAATCAGTTGACATACCCATGTTCTATAAAAAAAACTCTTCTAACATGTGCTTATGACATCCTATGAGTTAGTAAATATTTATGAAAATAACTACATGTACTATATAGATATCAAAGAGGTATTCTCGTGATTGTGGAGGTATGACCAAGGGGTTTCATGTGACTTCATTTGACATGTCTATAGTACCTCACATGCTATATATATTATACCCAAGGAGCACAATGAGATAACGGTGACTTGTCTTGGTGATATCGCAAGGACTAGGATATTCCATACGATGTCTTTGAGGATTTGTGTGTATGTTATATTTATAAGTATGTCATCACATAGTCATACATCCTACAATTTTTAGGGAATTTATTGGATCCTTTCTCTATTTTTATTATTTAATTCTTGATTCCTCAAACATATATGTGGAATGTTCTTCAAATTTCCATCCATAAGTCCTTTACATGATCTATGAATAATCATATGAATTAAACTTTTCATGATGGATGATTGACCGAGTTGTTCTCTGAATCATACTAGATGGAAGACATCTTGATCATGGGATCATCTGCTTCATTAAATCAAATCTCATTCCAATGTGATCTAGTGAGTCTAGATGTAAAATCATCAACATTATTTTTGATTATATGGTGGGGATTTAATTTTATTTCCAAATCTATGATTCTCTTATTTTCATGGAGAATATCGCACGAATCCATGATACAAATGGTGTATGTCTTCAATGTCACATGTTTTTGTAAATTACTAATATAGGTAACTTTGGGGGTATATACTGATTTTCAGCGTCCATGATATAATTTTTTAACACCTATTTAATTGTACTATAGTCAACTATTGGGGTCTTTCTTATTCATTAAATCATTCATATGGAAAATTATATAGTTAGGATGACATGTTGAGGTGTATTAATGAGATTTAAATTCTATTTATAAGGAATGTGTTTTAGTGTGTGAAATATTTTTGAGACCTTCTTTGAGACAAGGATGACCTATTAGAGATTCATTATTAAATTTTACGTGCTTGTCAAGGGGTATTATTAGACCATTCCCCAAACATCTTAGGAATTTCACACAAGTATTATGGTTGTTAGAGGCTCCCTTTGTTTCACTTTTTTATTTTGTTTGTTTATTTTACAATTTTTGGGGATTTTTTAATGGTTTAATGAGTGTTGTCAAAGATATTAACTCTAGAAATAGGTTATGTATTTTGTGGCAAATACAATGTTTTATGGAGATGTGGATAAATGTCATGAAAAATTTCATAAATTTTTCCTAATCGATCAAAAGTGAGAGATTGTGGTCACCTAGACATGTTTGAGGATATTCACGAGATGAAGATGACATGACAGTCGGTTTTAAAAGATGAGGCATATATGTTTTCTATTTCTTTCAGTATCATGAGAATAACTAGGGGAACCTCACCAGAATTTTATGACATAGAGAGGCTCTTGGATCCTCAAAATTTATTTCCATTGTATAATTTATACATATATGTAATATAACTATTTTGTATGAATTATGTTGATTTGAATAATTCACCACATAATAATGCATCAAATATGATTTATGATCACTAGGGGATCAATCCTTTCTGATATTTTCCTTCGATTTTCAATGGTGTTTTGGATTGTTTGTTGGGAATCCACTAGTTGACAAGACACTAGAACATAGAGATCTGATATGTTTTTCGTCTTGTGACATGTGATTAAATTGGGTGCCTTCAAGTGAGTATATTGATTGTTGAAGAGACTTGTCAATGGGGATCCCTGGATTACGTGATGTGCATAATAGATTAAAGTTATTGTGATTATGCGTCTTATGGGGGTTAACATGATATGAATGATCATGGAAATATTCTTCCTATATTTCATTATGAAGAAAATAATACCCATATTCAGGTATTTCATTATCTTAGATTTTTTTATTCCCATTTGAGGGGAATCATGAAACCCCCTAAGAGAGACATCCACGAGGATAAGGGAAAGGGTTTAATAAATATAAATGACATCCAATGTGATTTTTTATATCACCAATCAGTTTCTTAGGAAACACGTGGTCCATGAGGCGACAATTGGTACTCTATTGTATTCCATTTAAATAGTGGGGTGGAGTGTGATTAACACGTCAACAACTCCATTCTATAGAGCTAGATCCCCACATCTATTGCATAGCCTCATTATAATTCATTCCCTAATTATATGCTCGTTGGACCTTACTGCAAGCCTGTATCACAATAATTGATCCAAAATATTTATTTTTCCAAATAACTCGATTGAATTAACATGTGAATTAATCATTGATAACTGGTTTATTATTATTTGTGTGGAACATTGATCATATTTAGGGTTACATAGGTCCCATATGATTAATATTATGATAGGTGGACTATTTTTGGTTTCTTTTTACCATTTTCTGGAGAATTGATTAGGAGTATTTTAGGGATTCAAGAAGTTTTTTGATGCTTTTATTCATATGTGACAGATAGGATATTTAGATGTAAGGTGATTTAGTATATTATTATGTGATGCATGTATTAATTTTATGATCAATGGGATTTACATGATGGTACCATATATTTTACAATTTTATGATGAGTACATTTTATTTTATATGTTTAACATGCGTCACAGTCATTTTTTGAGAGGGATTTCATTTCTAATAAAAAAATTTATTCTAAAACTAATCAGAGGTCCATGATCTCAAAAAAACTATATTATTGACAACTATTACAATGTGAACATTAGTAATGATGTTATGAAATGAAATATCTCATTAAATCATTAAATTATCCTTTATCCCATCATCTTACACTATATGGTATCATCTTGCGAGGTGATTTTTACATTTCATATTTCAGACCTAAATTTACACTTTGATTGTGATAATCTTCTATTGAACGAACAAAAAAACAATTGTTATGGATGGATACCTGTTCACGACATGATCAATGGGGTTGCCTTATATGGGGGGAAATCAGCCATGGGACTTGATGGATTAGATCTCACTCATTAATCTATTTCTCAGAGCCTGTCAAGTATATTCTTCTCTTCCTGGAACATCTCATCGTGTGGATGTGACTCAATGTGGGATATTTGTCCTGGTGGTCCTTTTTATGATTAATTGGAATGATTTTTTTGGGTTAGGAGAAGAATTTTTTTTTACTACACAGTTATAGAGGGTCCTTTTTTATGAATCATTTTGTACTTCTGAATATATTTTCAATCATAATCCTGATATTATTGAAGAACGTATCATCCATTTGTGTCTTATTACCAAATCATTCCTTTTCTCCCATTATAAAGTGGTAATTAGTATATTATATGTCTACCAGTAGGGGGGATTTCCTATATCATATAGTTGTGTGATGATGCCCTCCTCTTCATGGATGTCTCTGATGAATTTTTACAGAATTCATGTATTTAAAGAGACATAATCGTCACAAGTGAAAGAGAATCTAATCTATGATCTATATAGGATCCCAGATATTTATCGAATAATAAATTATCTTTTCTATTAATATTTATGAATAAGATATTTAATTTTATTTTAATGGGACACGTTGTTCGATAGTCTACTCGACATGCAACAACATGTTTCTCTATAACCCTATTTTTCACAGAATGATGAGTTATACCAAAATATAATACAATAATATTAATATTATATTAAATGATAGTTACTTCCTAGTCGTTGTATTGGTGGGAATGAATATAACTAACAAAATTTTGATTACCCTTGTTTGTAAATGTTTTTATATTTATCCCGTAAATTTTAAAGGCCAAATGTAAAAATGAATCCAATTTTAAGCATGAAAAACTCTATCATTTTAAACAGTTCGTATTACCATCTTTTGACGGGAAACCCATTTGAAATATACTTTTTTCACATTAATATATTATATTTTATAAATTATAATTCTTATATAGAACTAGGACATCAAAATTTATGTTGGATATTTTTTTGGTAATTTTATCATAAATATAATTTTTTAATGAAGTGTAATAAATACTGCATTTTAATCTAAATTAATTATATAGATTGATTAACATTTTAAATAGAATTAAAATTTAATAGGATTATTTTTATTCATTTAATAAATTTATTTTAATTGGTTTTAATTCCACTTTTAAATTGGACATAATATCATGTCAATCTTTTGATATATTTTACTTCTTAAAAACATGCTTTTTGGTATTGGCAACATGTTTTAATTTTAAATCAATATCTGAAAATTATGTGTATTGAATTTGGAAAAATGAATTCCATTTTTAGAATCATAATGTTCAAATTGTGCAAATAATTACCACTTATTTTTTGAATTATGTATAGTATATTCATAAATTATTTTATGTACCATAGATAAAGGTTAAATATTTTAATTAAGGGTAAGAATAGTTTTATAATAATAATAAAACATTCCTAAAACATATTCTAATTCTATTATAAGAGATATTTCCCACCAATGGAATCATGTTGTTGATTTCAGGACCCCAATGATCCATATGAGAGTGATAATTACATTTTATAATAATTAATTTAACGTAATGAGAAAAATAACAAATGCATGTATGTTTTACTAAAACAATTTTTAAATGCGTTTATATAATTGATCTCAGTAACTATAAATATTAAATAGAAATATAAAAATACTTCTACCATCATTATGTTTTATTTATATTTATAAATAAAATTCAATCAATATTACATAATGATGTTGCAATGATTACTTCATTAATAAAATGTTTAAATAAATGATATTATAAAAATTAAAATAAATATATTTTGAATATTTCGATTCCATCCATGATTTTATTGATGATATTGAAATATTAGTTTTTTTAATTCCATTTTATTTAAATAACAACTTTGTTACAAATTTAACAAAAATCAATTACATAATTGTTTTAAAATTGACATAAATGAATATTTAAAACAATTACTATTTTATAAATTGATATAATAGTCATAAAAATATATGATTCAGCCAAATGAAATATATAATGTTACAAATGTCACTAATGATCGACATATTGTTCACATGTAATTTTATAGTAACTATAGTAACTATAAATTTTGAAAATACAAGAAGACATTATAAGAGTTAATGTATTTAACTAAGGGTTAAAGAAAAACATAAGGATAAATTTGAGAACTAAACATGTATAAAAAATATTATATGAGATTATATCGAACAAAAAAACTAATATTTTATATAAATTACATTGGGACTATTGGAATCTTAAAAGTATATAATAATAAAATAATATTTTAATGCCTTCCTAAAGTGCACCTCCTCCCTCTTATAAAAGGTTATCACCTGTACTCATTTACTAACACCTATCAAGCCTATTTGTAAAATCCAAATTCTACTCTAATAATCTACCATCTTACCTCCTATCCTCTTATAAGACTTACTTTGGGCATAAATAAATTCCAGAATGCCTTTTGGCTCAAATCAAATGAAGTTACATGATTTAGAGGTAATGTCTTCTCTAAAGTTCCATTCTTTTATTTTCCTTATTCACTATTTATTCCCTAATTATTATTTTATTACATAAAAACACCAATATCCTCAATATAATTTTTTTCTTTTATGATAATTATTTTTACTACACGTACGTGCACCTCTATATAATCGATACGAACATATTGTTCTTGTGTACAAAGAACTACTTCCTCACGAAACGATTATTGTTCAATATTATCCTACCACATATCATGGTGGATATTATGATGGAACTATACTTATATTTGATATATATTATAATTTTATTGTCATTATTATTTTGTAATTTTTATTTAGATCATACCTTAATGTTTTCCATAATATGTAAATATGACTATTTCATTTTAAGAAGTGTGGAAAGTCTCCCCCTCAATGTGATTTGACTCATTCATTCCATACATGGATCATATAATTGTTTTTTTAATGAAAATATGTAACATATATAACATGTGATATTATAATATAATTATATTATACTGTTGTATCATTTATTTTTCATTTCCTTAATATGAAAAATAAATGAATGTTGCATTCATGTGTTCGTATAGCCCTCCCTTTCCATGAAAGATGCATCTCATTTATTATCTCCAAATGTAATGGAAAATTATAAATATTTATATATACTAGATATATATGATATTTAAAACATTGATTTTATTCTGTAGATAATGTAATTTTGATCGCATGGACAATTTGTAATTATAACAAGTTCATTTTTTGACTCCTGTACTGAACATTGACGAAATGACAGATTTGATATTGAATAATTATTTGATTGTTATTTAAAATAAATAAGTGATAAAAAGGGAATAATAAAAAAGAAAATGGATTCAAAGTGAGTATAAATTAACATATGTTGATTATTCAGGGATACAATGAATGAATAATACAAGTCAAAACGAATGTAACAGACTTCGTCTCAATCCCTTTTCATTGGGGAAAATTATGGATTATACACAAACTTCTATTATACGATGTATAATCAATCCTTTTGACTTTTAGTATAATTTTTCATTTTTTAGAAGTAATCTATTTCTATGAAGCATTTTATAAAACAATAAAAGTAATGTTTCTTTTTATTTTACATGACGACATCGACCTTTTGGCCGCCAAGTATATTATTTGATATTTGGATTCCATAATAAGACTTAATGTTTTTAAAAGGAAAATAAATTAAATATACCCTTTTTTACATATTTTAGTATTGAAATTTTTTTTGTGAAAGTGTTCATTACATCAATATTTTTATATAATATATTTTTATTTTATTTTGGAAATGTTATCTTCACGTTTTTTTAATGTGTTATGATTAAGTTATTGTTATTTGGAATTGTTTACGTACACAGGTGGTTCCATGATAAACTGATGGTGGGTGTGCCCAAAAAATCTATACAATTCATTGGATAATGTGACAGAGGAAACCATTAATATTTCTTCTATGAGATTTAGGGAATATACTATGATGTGTATTTTAAATGTAAATTCATATATAGATGTAATGGATTCAATGTAAATATGATATGGATGACACAGGTTACCATTAAGATTTATTATTTCAATGTGTTATTCTGAAATCATATGATTTTATATGGTATGATAAATAAATTGTGTTTTATGATGGATAAGTATGATTTCATTGACTTTTATGTATTCAGGGTTTAATGTTTTTATTTATTATTTTATATCCCCAGTTTATCTTATTAGGTTCATCCCATATTTTTGAAATATTATTCATTGGGTATAAGTAAGGGTGAAAGAAAGTTATAATTCAATAATATTTTTATCATGAAAATAATGCTTCTTTTATTTAAGGAGTGTTATTATTGTAAAAAAATTGGATAAATTAAAAGTGATTACCTTGTAATTTTTCTGATGTAATGTAATTGTTATGGAAAAATTCTCTAATACTCATAGCCTAAAAATATACTCATTGTAAAATTATTTACCTAACTCAAGATTATATAATTTTTATGGTGTGAGCATTATAGTGGGTATCAGAGGCCGGTTTAGATAACATTAGGTGTTATGGTAATGTTAAATGAATATCCATAAATAATTTTACGTTATGGATAAATTTAAATGAAATAGAATTTTAATATTAAAATGTGGTTTCAAATAAGATATGACTTTGTTTAGAATGGTTTTCCTTAGAGTAAAAAGGGATGTGAGGATGTGATTACCTTAAGAGGAAAACAACAAAAAAATCAGCTAAAAGAAATGTTTTAAATCAAGAATGAATAGTTTGTTGTATAGATGGCATAGTTGACCAGGCTATAAATTGTGGTCGTATCCATGCACAAGATCATCCAAATCAACCCCAAAAAATCATATTTTTAGTATATAATTTCATGAGGCAATATCCCCCACCATTTATAGGATTTTTTTTAGTTGTGCATGCTAAAGGTGGCATTCAAGAACAAGAAAATATTTTCAATGTCATGGGGTGTTCATAACATCCAAAAGTTTTTCTCGTCGTTTATTGGTTTGAAGGAGAATCTAATCAGTGGTGGTCGATGGTTAAAAATATTTGGGATAGTGAGAAGATTGAATCTAATGATTAGGATGAATTAAAAGGTATATTTCTTGAGAAATATTTTCCTAGGGCGGTTCCACTTAGGATGGAAAAAATAATTCCTAGAATTGAGGCAGGAGGATGACGTAATGGCTGCTTATGAAGATAAATTCCCTCGACATAATTTTTATGATCCAAATTTCATATGGGATATTGGTAGTAAAGTCAATCATTCTTTAGTTAGGATTAATGAAATATTATCAAATGATATAAGATTATTATGAGTTTAAAAGATATGAAAAATCATGTTCGCTATGCGGAGAAGGTGGAAATGGAGTTTTCCAATGATCATGTGTTCATTGATAAACATCTAAATAAGAGGATGAGGTGGCAGATGAAAGAGATTGATTCTTCAAAAAGGTATGATTGTAAGAATATTATGTTTATAATTTATGAAAATTGTGGCAAAAACCAACCCAGAGAATGAATTATGAATTGTATTATGTGCTTATAATGTGGTAAAATGGGGCATAAGGCTCATAATGAAATTGAAAAAGATCCTGGTAGTGGTAAAAAATTATTTTCAGTTAATAAAATTTTTTATGTGTAATAAATTGTGTTATTATGATAATGATTTTTTGATTAAGAACTCAAATGATGGAATAAAGCTATAGTATAAGAAGAAATGGGCGGTGAAATCCTTGGAAACTCCTTTATCATTTGTTGTCCCATAAAATGATGTAGTATCAGGTACACTTTTTTTTCAATAATTCCAATGTGTTATTTTATTATATGTCTATACATTCATTCATGTATGATAATGTTTCTAGTAAATTGATAATTCTATCTCAGGATATGAATCCTGAACTTGAGGTAGAAAAACCTAGAAGAAATTTTGGTCCAAAAATAAATTATAAGAAACATCATGTCATTGTGTGAGGAAATAATCTACCTAAAAGCATTATTTTTTTCCTTTAGATAAGTTTGATGTTATTTTGGTTATCAATTATCTTTCCATTTATCATGGAATGATTGAATGCAGATCTAAAGATGTGTATTTTCAAAAAACATTTCAGCTCATGTACATGATTGAACCATTACTTTTGATGTCATATCAAGAAACTCATAGAGTAGTAAAATATGGAAATGAATTTTACCTTGAACATATTTTTTAAAACAAAGGAACTGTTTAGATTAATGATTTTCCAATGTTATATGAGTTACATTATGTTTTTTATGAGTTACCTAGTATAATTCATAATCAAGAAGTTGAATTTTTTATTGACTTTGTTCTTCCAGAAAAGCCAATTTCAATACCCACTAATAAAATTGGTCAAATTGAACTTTTAGAGTTGAATAAAAAATTACAGGTGTACATAGATAATGGTTTTATTTGACCTAGAAGATCACCATGGGTCGCTCGTATCATTTTTGATTAAAAGAATTATGGTTCAATGGGACTTTACATTGATTATGGAGACTTGAATAATAAGATTGTTAGAACAAGTTTCATTTACCTCATATTGATGATTTTTTTATCAGCTCTAGTGAGTTAAGTATTTTTCAAATATTCAATTTTTTGTCGAAGTACCATCAGTTTAATATAAAATATGCATACATTTTTAAAAACATGTTTTGTTTTAGATAGGGACATTATGAATTTGTAGTTATGCCTTTTGGGTTGACCATTGAACCTAGTAATTTTAGTGATCTTATGAATAGCATTTTCTGTGTGTTCATGGATATGTTTTTGGTTTTTCTTATTGATGGTATGTTGGTATATTCATAACTTAAGGTGGTGCATAAAATTAATTTAAGGTATGTCCTTCAAAACATAATAAAAATTGGATGGGAAATTCAGCAAGTGTGAGTTTTGGTTACAACATATTTCAATACCTGGTCTCATTGTTTTTAAATATGGCATAATAGTTGATCTTGAAAATAAATAATTTTATGAAGAATGTCCAAATGAAAAAAAATGATATCCTTAGTTTTCCTTGTTTATCATGTTTTTACCAGAGGGTTTTTTGATAATTTTGTACTGTTATCTTTCCCAATGACATAGTTAACTTGAAAACATATAATAATCATCAAGAATAAATAATGCAATTAATGTATTCAGGAATTGAAAAGATGATTGGGGAATGGTCTAGTTTATTAATGCCCTTCTAAAAATGATAATTTTTTTATTCATAATGACTTTTCATTGAAAGGAAAATTCTATTTCATAATGATAAATGGCCAAATAATTTCTTATTCTTCGCATCAATTGAAAACTCATGAGTTATGTTACCCCACACATGATTTGGAATTATCTTATGTTGTTTTTTATTTAAAAATTTGGAGGTACAATCTGTATGAAGAAAAATCGGAAATACATACTAACCATAAAATCATGAATTATATATTCACCGGGAATGAATTAGACAAGAGATAGAGGAGATGGCTATAGTAGATCTAGGATTATGATTTCCCGATTCATTACCATCTAGGAAAGGAATATAAAGTGGTCGATACTTTTAGTCTAAAGTGTAAGGATTTATTAACCATGCTACATTTTCAATGAGATCCTTGGTTTTTGATTTGATGAATTTTGTATTGGATGTTTTTGGTGTAGGGAATTCTGCTATTTTTTTCAATATTTTTTATAACAATCTCTATCCGACTGAATAAAGAAATCTCAGAAAGAAGACAAAGAGTTTCTGAAAAAGGTAGAATTGGTTCAAAATTTTATGTTGCCCAAATGTTTCACTGATAAAGAATGTGTTTTTTAGTTTTGAAATAGATTATGTGTTCCTTTTGATTCATAGTTTAAGAATGTGTTGTTATTAAAATCTTATAGTTCTCTAATATTAGTTCATACTAATAGTACTAAAATGTAGAGTGATCTTTAGGTGTATTTCTAGTGGGATGGAATGAAAATATAAATTGTTGTCTTTTCTATGAAGTGTTTTACTTATCATAAGGTTAAAGTAGAATACCAATTACCAAATGGGATTATTCATCCATTATAAATGCAAGATTGTAAATGGGAAAATGATTTTATGGATTTCATATTGGGAGTACCAGTTACATATTGGGGTTACAATGAAATTGGGGTTATTTTGGATTTATTAAATAAATCTGGTCATTTTCTTCTTATTTATAATACTCCATCTCTATATAATCTTTCTCGATTGTATATTAATGATATATTTAGGTTACATTGACTTCCCCAATTTATTGTATTAGATCATGATCTGATGTTCACATATATCATTTGGAAGGTCCTTCTTAAATCATTGGGTACTAAATAAAATTTTATTACCTCTTTTCATCCACAATCAGATAGACAGTTAGAATGAACAATTCAGACATGGACAATATGATACGTGATTCTTTAACAGATTACCAGGTATATTGGGACCAATATCATTCTTTGGATGTGTTTTATTATAATTGAATTCCTCATTCCATTATACATATGGAAACATTAAAATAATTATATGGAAATAGGGTTCAAATTATATGTTTTTTGGATGAATTTGTTGAAAGGAAGTTTATGGGACCAGAATTAGGAGAAGATAGGGTAGAAAAATACTTCTTGATTTAGAAGAACATGAGAATAGCTTTTAATAATCAGAAATGTAATTTAGATAACCCAAGGAAGGATATTTCATTCGAGGTATGTGATCATGCCTTTCTCAATGTTTCTCCATGGAAAAGTGAAATGCATTTTTGTATGATGATAATCATGAGTTTGAAGTATATTGGACCGTATAAAATCATGGGGAATGTTGGATCAGTTCCCTAAAGAGTGTATTTACATCCAATTTTAACCCATCTACTCAATTTTTTCATGTTTTAATGTTGAGAATGTATATTTTAGATTCATCTCATGTTTTGAGTCTAGTGGTTTTTCAGTTTGAAGAGAATCATTCTTTCGAGGAACAAACTGTCAAGATTTCAAACCATAGAGAGCAGGTGTTGTGGAATAAAGAAATTCTTGTTTTAATGGATTTTTTGAAAAACAAAATGGTTGAAGAGGTATCATGAAAATTTGAAAATGGTATGAGGTATAAATATCCCAAATTATTTGATAAGTGAATATAATTGCAAGGATTCATTACACAAATTGGTTGAATGATGTGAGATCATAGGTTTTTAAAGAATAATACATTTTATTTTAATTTAATATTTATGAATAAGATATTAATTTTATGTTAAAGTGATTCTTTTTCCAATATCTCATTCAACAATCGACAATGGGATTCTATAAAATCTGTCGTTGCACATAATTATGTGTTATAGATAAAAATAATATAAAACTAATATTTTAATATGAAATGGTAGTTAGCACATCTCCGTTGTATTATCTGGAATGAAAAAAAAACTAATTTATGACTATACGTATTTTTATGTATTTTATTATTTATCGAATAATTAATAGAGGATTAATGTAAGAATTAATCAGAATTTAAGCATAAAATACTCAAATAATTTTATAAGGTCATTTTAATAGAATTTGAGGGGGAACCCTTTTGAAATCTAGTTTTTCTTTATAATTAGTTTTAATGTGTAATGGGATTATGTTTTTATAATTTTATCCAATTATGGTCATTGGATATAATTTCACTTTTTAGTTGGACATAACCAGCTGCAAATCTTATAAAAGATTTTATTTCTTAAAAACTCACTTGTTGGTTTTGACAATGATAATTTATTTAAAATTAATTCTATCAAATTGTTTGTTTTTAATTTGTAAAAATGGAATCCAAATTTGGAATCTAAAGGGTAAAATTGTGTTAATAGGTTCTTTTTATTATTGTATATTATGTATTGTTAATTTAGTAATTATTTTATTTATGAACATTAAAGGGTAAATTTAGTTACTAAGTGTGAAAAATAATATTATAATAATATAAAACAACCCTCTAACATGTATTTTTCCAATTTAATGAGATATGTCCAGTCATGAGCATCATTGGGTCCATTTCCATACCCCATGGTGCCACTTAGTAGTGATAATGACATTTTACTGTAAATAATTTAGAGTAAAGAAAAACATAACATAAACATGAATATTTTTAAAAAAAATTATTGGATTATATAATTTTTCTCTAAGACTATAAAAATTCATTTAAAATCAAAAAATAAATACTACATCATGATATTTTATTTAAAAAATTTAGACGATAAATAAATATTTTTAAATGTTATGTAATGATGATGCGGTGATTGCTTCATTAATTAAAGATTCAGTTAAATGATATTATAAATATATAAATAAATTAAATATTTTTATTTTTATTCCATAGATTAATTTTCTATATGATATTAACATATTATAATGGATTTGATTCCTTTGGTTAGAGGAAAAAAGCTATTATGACTTAAAAAATCTATTACTTAATTATGTCAAAATTGAAATAAATGAATTTTTAAAACAAATATTTTTTATGAAATGGTATAATAGTTCTAAAAAAATTATTCGACTAAATTACTTATATAATGTTAAAAATTCCATAAATTCTCAACTTATTCTTCTCTTGGTTTTTTATTGTGATTATAGTAACCATAAATTATTGAAAAGAAAGAAGACATGATAAGAGTTAATGTTTTAACTAAGGTTTATAGATAAAAGATATGGTTATTATTGTTACCTAAACATATATAAATGGATTGGTTACTTGTTTTTTAACCCAAAAGCATATAATATTTGCTATATGTGACCTTGGGACCATTTGAAATCGAAAATAAATTTATAATAAAATAATTTTCACTTCCTTCCGAAAGTGCCCCTCCTCCCTATTATAAAAAGCTATAACATCTACTCACTTACTCACACCTCTCAATCCACTTGTAACTTCCAAAATTAGCTCAAATAAAATCACAACATTCATACCATAATATTATAAGCATTACCTTTGGATGAAGGAAATTCAAGAATGCCTTTTGGGTAAAATCAAAAGAAGTTGCTCAGTATAGAGGTAATATCTTCTCTCAGGTTCCTTAAATTTATTTTACATCACAAATTCATATGATATTATTATTATTTTATCACATACCTCCAACAGTAACATAAAAATTCTAGAATTTTTTCATAATTAATAATACAACACATACTTGCATCTCTATCTAATGGATTCAAACATACTGTTTCTGTGTATGGTGAACTACAACATCAGGAGACGATGATTGTTAAATTTTATGTTACAACAATCATGGTGTCCATTATTATAGAAATGTATTTATATATGAAATTTATTATATTTATATTGTCTCTATTATTCTATTTTTTTTAAACAAACATTTATTCAATCAGTAAAATGTAAATATGGAAATTTCATTCGAGGAAATGTGGACTACCACCCCCTTAAAGTGATATTAATCATTCATTCCATATATGTGATGTATAAAGGGGGTCATTAATGAAATTTGGTAACAAATATAACATATTTTATTTTATTTTATTTATAATATACATATTTATCATTTAGTTTTAATTTCAATTATATGACAAATAAATGAATGTATCATTCATCCGTACGTACGGCCTACCATCTCCATGAAAAGTGCATCTCATTTATTATATCCCAATGCTATGGAAAATTATAAATACATATTTATATGGGATATATATTATATTTAATCCACGAATAATATTTATGATAAAATGAATGTTTTACCATATGTACAATTTGTAATTATTACAAGTTCATTTTAGACTCCAGTACCGAACATCGACAAAACGACCAATACGAACTCAAGGTAAGGGACTTGTTGTAAATATTTTTTCATAGAGTAATATATTGGATTATACACAAAAATTATCTTATATGGTGATAATCAACCATTTTGAAATTAAATTTCATTCAACAGTTTTAAAAAAATCATTTTCTATGTATCGATTTAGTAAACTTAAAAGTGAATGTTTCTTTTTGACGTACGCGACGACAACAACCTTTCTGCCACTACAAGAATTATTTGATAATTGGATTTCGTAATAAAACATAATGATTTTAAATGGAAAACAAATACGATATAATAATTTTACGTATTTTGGTATTGAAAATGGATTTTATAATGTATTTATGATGTTAATATCTTGAAATGATATATTGTGAATTCCTTGTCCAAAGGGTATTATTTTTCTTTTTTCTTATTTTTTATGACTTTTTGTGTGGTTCATGGTCATTGTTTATCTATATGGGTGGTCCCATGAAAAACCGAGGTTGGGTGATCCAATGTTTTCTCTCCAATTTATTTGGTAACGTGGTGGAGGTAAACATTAAATATTATCTTAAGATATTTATGGAATACTCAATGATGGGTATTCCAAACATAATCCAATATGTAGCTATGAAGGCTACAATGTATCTTTATTATGGATTCCACATGTTACCATTATAATTTATGGGTTCTATGTGTTATTCAACAAAATTATGATTTCATGAGTTATGCTAAATAGATTATGTTTTATGATTGAAACGTATGATTACTTTAATTTTTATGTATTCATGTAGTATTGTTTTCTATTTTAATATTATTTCCCATACAGATATTTTTATGCTACTCCCATGTTTTTGAAATTCTATTCACATGGTATAATGAAGGGTAAGATAAATATATATTTAATAATATTTATATCAAGAAAATGATACATGTTTTACTTAAGGTGTTTTAATATAGTGAAATTTTTTGTTATAAAATAGCTGTGTCCACCTTTTAATTTTTGGGAGGTAATGTAATAGTTATGGCCTATTTTTCTAATGAACTAAAATCAAAATAGATCCTCAATGTTGTATTCTTGAATTAACTCATGATAATGGAATTTTTAATGTCGGGGACTTATAATATATGTATTCCCTAACTTATATGCATGAATTACGGGATCAATATTTGTTTTTACATAGTGGTCAGAAAAAATGCTATATGCCCCCACCGTTGCACTACACTACAACTTCATGATTATATCATACAATATGGGAAAATTTGGGAATCTTGGGAGTATACTTTTTGGGATTATCAACTGATGTTTATGAACATTCCAATACTTATGTTGGAGGGATTTATGGCCATGGTTAGGAATTTATAGAATTTCACAGTTAGGCATATACGTTTCGAGATCTTTGTTATCACACTGGTAATGTTATTATGGTATGTAGAAGAACATTGCCTTAATTTAGATGCAAATACCCTTGCACACCTTTACCAACTCCTATTCTATATTCCACAAGGAATCATATACTATATAACTTTTCCCCATTCAAGGATTTATTAGGATAGATATTGGAGCACATCCATATATTTGAATTTTAAAATTCCACTAGGATCATTGATACGAAATCTTGTCCCAAACTATTGAACATATCTAGGTTTGGGACTATGTCATAGAACATGGATGTAGTTACCAATGCAGTGGGTTAATCTGTTATATGTCATTTCACCTAATATGAAACACCAAATGTGTTGATTATTCAAAATGGAAATCAAATCCTCAATGAAATGTCGCAGATGATCTCCCTCTGAGATGGGATTTTTTAGGTAGGTTGAATTATATGACTATAATTAATCCATATACACTCTAGCAGTTTTCAATTCAGTTCATATGAACTCAAAGGTTCACACATATTCATTTGGATTATGTAAAATGAGAGAGACACCCCGGGAACATTTACAAGTTATGGTTGATGTTGGTGTGTGAATTGATTATTGATTAGATCATTCTTCCACCAACTGATGCCCTTCTCTTCCTTGATCTGGATTACCCTCAAGACTCAGTAGTAGATTATCCAGGTGGTGTACGAAGACAAATGGTTCGTCATGCGAACAAGAATATTTCATCAACAATAATAATGTCTGTAAAAAAAATAGTGTCTATTAAATATTTTAGTGAAACAAAAAGAATCACCATTAATATGATATCGACTACCCCAAATGTGGGAACCAATATCGTGGGAGAATATTCCCATGGGTACAAGTGTTAGGTGACGATTTTGATTAGAAGAGGGTATATGGAGACTCTTCTTCTTATTCCATGTAAGTTTAGTTAGCAATTCCACCTACCAGGTTTCACATCCCATTAGTCACATATTCTTTGACACAGTGAATGTTGATATTGAATTAGTTTAATTCAATTATTTATAATATCGTTTGAAAAACATTCATGATTAATAGGAATCCCTTCATCGTCATTTAACTGATTCATGGGACAATGGATTTGATGGACAACCAGTATAACAAATAATGAAACAAAATATCATAACTGGGAATGATTTTTACACCAAATAGAGGGGATTGGATGATATTACAAATTGTGACCCCATGCTGAGGAGATTTTGAGGGTGTCAGAGGCATTTGTGTAAGGTTACTTGATGATCTATATACTAAAATCAATGAGGGATTTATTGGCCTTTTAAAAATGGACATTTGAGGAAATCATATCTCATCTATGGTATGAATTTTATCCTCATAAACCTCATTGGAATCTTCTCGATAGATATTTGAGGAGATAACTTCATTAGATGAGACCCACCACCATGGGGAAGAATCAAAATATTAGGGATGAGCAACATTTTAGCCTTCAATTTTAGATTTTTATCAGACTATAGTTTACTTGTTTTTCTTGCCTTATGAAATATTATTATAGTTTTTTGTAATCTATTTTTGTTGATTTTTTATAGAGTGTGAAACATGTAAATATTGTACATAATTCACATGATCAGTGGTCATATTTTTTAAACTTTTGTGTTGTTTCCCGTTTTTCATTCATTCATGTTGGGCATGAAATATATTTGATCTAGATTTATTTGAATAAAAAATGATAACCATAAGTTTCATAAAATAATGTATTCCTGAATTCTTGGATTTGAAAATTTAAACAATAACATATTCAACTATTTAAGTGATCATGAATGCCAACAGTTGTGAGATTTTTTCCTGATATATCTTCTCCAGCTATCTTGAAATTACTGGATTCAATGAATGAAAATTGTTTAGAATTGATGTCCTTTGGAGATGGTCAGATATATTTTAACAAATCTCATAAATGTGGTGAGAGAATCATGATAGTTTATAAGGATATATGATGGGGATTAAAATTAGTTGATTATTTTAGAAAAAATCCTTGTTGTGTTATATACTTGTTTCTTTTAGATTGGACCGTATAATGGTGTAGTTTAGATTTATTTATCTCAGCTGATCTATTGATTTATTTTAGGGTATTTTATCTCATACCTTATATCATTGTAGGTTATGGAATTTTAGATCAAAATGTTGTGACTGTAGTTTAGGTTCATTTATCAGGGACCTTCAATTGTTTTACATTACTGTCTTTCTTATTTTACCTTCAATCACTGTAGATTAGGTTCTTCTAGATTATACCTTCTATATTTTAGTGTAGTTTTTTTGACAAAAATATTCCCTTTGTTAGTTTCATTTTCCTCAGACCATTTATTAATTTATATTAGGATATTTCTTCTCAGACATTCTTTATAATCGGTTTAGGGTCATTTATCTCAAAAATTGGTCTGTTTTAGATTGGGTTCATTTATCTCGGACCACCTATCAATTTAGTTTAGGTTCTTCTATCTTGGACCATCATTCACTATTTGTTATGGAATATTAGATCAGACCTTAATGATGATCATTTAATATGGTGTAAACAAGACATAATTAACCCAAATAATTTGATGATACTCAAATATGATTTGGTGTTTCTGAAGTTCATAAGGATTATAGATCCATTCCTATATGGAGGATAATCCTCTGGTGGTTATTTCAATTCCCTCATGAGTTTTTAGCCTTTCCAAATAGAGGTGTATCAACTCTTTTCCATGGTTCATGGAAAAATCATGGGCGGAATATTGGTTGAGGTAAAAATACAAGTATGTATAGGTCCAAAAGGATATTTTGGACACATGTGATATAATTCATAGCCCAAATGATTGAATATGTGAATATGGGGTGGGGTAGATAGGTTAGGGATGACTTGTAACTTTCTACGTAGCCAGGTTCTTCCGTAGTGTTTCCAAAGATCAAAATTTTTTAATATCATTTCATACAAGGAGGAGATGGATTTTTTAGCATGAAAAATTCAATATATGCTGATATTGGGGACTTAAATAATTTCATTAACTACTTTATGAGTGCCATTAATAATATTTAAAACCCAAATGTTTAGAGATTGAGGTTTGGTATAGAGTATAATATTTTTATGAAGGGTTATGGAATCCTCGAGAAGTTCATATCGTGATTCTGAAGATCAATACCTATGTATTGTTGTTATAAATAATAATTTATATTCCATAATTGGGTCTGGAATGCAGTGTCACATTCATTCATTCAAAAATGGTACCAAACACTATGACACAATGTTGAAGATTTTGAATCTGCTCATATGGTTTGGTTAGAAAAGTGTAAATCATGGTCTAATGTGATCAGGTCTAGATGATGATAGGTGAAAAACATACATATAATGAAAAAAAATACATAGATGATGTAAAATATTTGGTGATATTATGGATCAAAACGATCAAAAATCACTTTTTACAGAGTGACACATTTGGTTAAAGACCATCAGCATATACGTAGGATCTATATGCATATACTCATAGTCATGAAATATGTCCATTGAATCCATGTATCTTTTAAAAGAGACATAAAATATTTTATAAATCCATGTCACTATAAATGATGAGTGTGAATTGTTAAAAGTGCAATATCTATCAACGTTTTGAACACTAAATTCTTTTCTTGTAACCTAAATAACATATACTCATTGCGTAGAGATGTTTAAAATAATTAATCTCTATTTTTCATGAACTATGTGACCCAGTGTACATATCCATTCTTTCATAAGGTATACAAAATAGTCCATATGAGATTTATTCCCTATTTATCTACAACTTTTTTTTCATAATCTTATGTGATTATGTGTTTACGAAACATATATATGGACTTCTCCCTATCATACATTTGTGGGTTTTTCATTTGAAATGAGTTACGTATCGTTCACTGTTAGTTTATGGTCATTTAATTTGGACCATTATTGGATAGAGCTTAAGTTCATATTCCTTTTACTAGATGGAATGTATTTTTGGGTTATGACGCACATGAACATAAAACGAAGGTTGATACACACGATCCCAATTATGAAATAAATGATCAAGAGTACCACATCATCCTTTTCTGTAGGATATGAAAATATTGTAAATATTATATTAGGGTGACCAGGTTATGTGTAATGATATTAGATAATCATACAATGGATGGAAGAATACAAACTAGGGTGTGAAGACATTCTGTGGTGATGTCATGACACACAGGGATCAAAAATTGATTTTTTGAGTCTGACATATTCTGTTGTGGAGAATAGGAGCCTATGTATGAGAAATAAACATATAGTAATAGTCAAAAATTTGTCTCTTGAAGAAGTTTATAATTTCATAGGTTTGTGGATGGTATTTAGAAACCCAACCCCAGGAAATAGAGACATAATTTATGGTTCGTGGATTGAGGTGATTTGAAAGATTATTAAATAACCCCAAACTATAGCTGATTAGAGTATGGATCTTGTGATCCAGTGATAAGGTAAGAGAAATGGGTGAAGTTTGACATAGTTTAACATCATATAATATGGGTTTTTTCTCTTAGATGTTTAACATCATGTAGTATGCATATTTTCTATGTGGATTATCATTTTGGGGTATGGAAATTTGGGGTTTTAAATTTTAATGTCATTATAATCAAATTCCTTTTTGGTAAATTTATGTCATGATGTACAAAAATGGGAATAAATGAGAATATGGGTTCATTATATTGTTCATGCAAACAAACATGTTATGCTGACCTGTCTCATCTGTAGGAAAACTGAGTTTGTATGAGTCAACGGAAAATAAGTTGTGGTATTAATTTTTTATCTATTCTTGTACTTGGAACATGGATTATAAATCCAACATTCACTACATATCATGTAATGAAATTAATACATAGACATGAAGTTTGTTTATGTATGTGATGTTTTACGTCATGTAGTCTAGATGTGGGACCCACAATGATAAATGGTAATATTGGGATTAGTCCCATGAATGAAATTCTAGGTGTCACTACATATCCCATGGTTATAGGAATCAATCCACATATAATTCCTATGAAATATCCTAATGCTGATTTGACTATTATGCATTGTTGGTGGAATTTTTATAGTTATTATTTTAACTGGGCCCATATTTGAAGTCTTGAACTTCACTATGCATCCTGTGAGGACAAGAATCAAGGAAAACATAGTTATTGACTAAGAATTCATCTACTCTGGTCTAGCCCATACATTTAGGTGGGCATTGTTCAGTTAATTATTTTATATTATCCCAATATTAGTTATCCAAGCTTCACTACATATCATGGGATTACAGTAATCATGCCAGTGATTGTTCTTGAGGAACCGTTTAGTTTCACATCATGTATAATGGATACAAGCATAACAATTTGAAATGGGGTTATTGCTGAAGGACTATAAGATGGAAATATGGGAATCCACACATGTCACATAATAATAGTAATAAATCCACACATAGTTATTGATTTCTTATGTGGTGGGACACCATTACAATCAATAATTTTCCTCTAATGTAATGTCCAAAATAATGTGAAATTAATATCATGAAAATGGGCATCAAAATTGATATTAATGTCATGTAGTGAGGAATAAAGGTATAACTTTGAGGTTATACATTCAGAACTATGATAAACCTTTCATGATATATTATGCATTGTTTGTGTCAGTATGACCTTACTTGTACTCCTAATATCACACAAGTAGTGTTCTTTTTGGGAAATAATGAATGTTGAGTGTTCCTCTCACCGTGAAGAGGTAATTAAATATATTATAGTTGAATTTTGTCTCATGTTGTGGATGAAAAAAGTTATAGGATTAAGGCATCACTACATATCTCATAGAAATTGGATCATGCAATGTTTAGCTATACAAATCTATGCATTTTAGTGTTGTGTGGTAAGGATATCAAATTTACAATTTATTATTATGGGGTGAGGAAATGGATCCCAATACATAAATAATTATGGATTTCAAGGATCTATGAGTCTATTACTTCATGACGTATTGTCATTTCTATTTTTTTACATCATTTGGTAAGGATGACAGATGCCATGATGTTTAACTTGTTGTGTCCAAGATGATGGTATGCAATTTATCATCATGAGGTCGGTATGTGGGATACCATGCATGTTAAAATATTTATACTAATACCAAGTATGCTATACAGTTTTGAATCATGTTTCCAAGAATATATTATCAATATTAACTCCATCAAACCATGGAACGAGATGTTGTACATTTTAATGTCATATAGTTCGTACTTCTCCATATAGTTTAACATCATTTAGGCTGGATGAGATATTATCTTTCTATTTACAGTCATACTAAAATGAATTCTCCATATATATTAATTTCATGTAGTTTTGAAGATATATGATGTGCATTTTAATTTCATACTGCCAATACATTTATTTTTAATTTATCATCATGTGTCCTAGATGGATTGTTATTGATGATAAATATGTAATATATATCAAATGAAATATCACATTGGAGGGTGGTGTGACATGCTCTCCACCCATTATAGATAATTATTTGTCTCATTTATGATAGATTAAGGTATTATGTAAGGCCCTTCCCTTCTAGGTTCTACCTTTAGATGATTCATCCTTGAAATAATTGGGGTTCTAGGAGAGAATGCGGGTTCAACATAGACTATTGAACGTGGTAAAACCTTTTTATTAAATACATCTCTGAAATGATTCTAATGGATTTAATTGTTCTATAATGCACAAAATCTGTTCTCGTTGATCCATTCCAGCTCATCCAACCACTAATAAGACTTCTCATCATCTTAGAGTTTTTGTTAAATAGATATTAATATTAGAGGATGTCATAATACAATGGGTAGCACTACCACTATCATGTACACTAGTGATTAATTAATTTCATGTGCAGCAGTATCTATGGTGGCACAGTTAGTCCATAATGCACTGTGAAGATCATCTAGAAATATCATCTCATCATATATCACTATCTTATAGATTATATTTTACAAATTCTTATGGATTTCCACCATTTATCCACATTTTGATACATGATAGTGATATGAGTGAATGGACATGTTAATTTAATCATGATATATTCTCTTCAACACTGTAGAATATAGGTTGGTGTCATTTTTCATCAATATTTTGTGAGGGCCCCAGAACATTGTAATCATACATGAATTGTTTAAGGTTGTGTTCTTCTTCATCCTAAATTATGTTAGGGATATTTCTTGAAGCATTTGTAAAAGAAGTATGTATCAGTATGCATGTACTATATCATTTTAGATTTATATTTGGAATATGTATGCATGAAATCCATTCCCCAAAATCTAAATCACTTGGAATATTTTTCTATATGAAAAATTTATATGGGATGATATGTGATGTTTTAATGGGCCGATAATGAATTAAATTTCATAGTGATTTCCACTTAGTAATATATCATGGATTCTAGTAGATACCAAGCCTCTAGATTTGGTGGGAGATCATGGTCCAAGACTAATGAGCACCACCTGATTTTCCATAGACATCATCCATGACTCTAAGAATCTATCTTTATACTATGAATATGATGATGATTCTCTCAAATCCATACATGTAGAGGTTATTTTCTCATTTAGGAAACATTGTTGGGTAATGATCAATGAATAACACTAAACCTATTACCATCAGGCATGGTTTGTGGGGATACATCTATTTTTGAGGTAACCTATTATAGGATCCATCCATCTTGGGGTGGATATCAATTCATAAAGCTCTAGGATGGTGTTTAAAAAATTTATTTCTTCCACATCACATATTATAATCATTGAAATCATTCATCGATGAATGATACAAAATATTTTCTCAATCATATCTGTGTCAACCTAGACTATGGATACATTATAAAATGAGTCATCATTTGATTTATGTGACTAGGGAACATGATGAAATGTGGTTTCAATAAGGAACTCTTAAATTTGTCACTAGACGTAGCCTACGAGAGGGTTAAATTTTTCTATTTTGGATGTAAGATTTTCATGTGATCTTCTTAATCTCTAGTTATTAATGGACATTAATATTAAGGTAACATTTTTACAACTGTATGCCTACTTATGTACCAGCAATTATGTCTTTTTTATGTGACAAATTATTTGTGCAGCCTTTGGATAGTTTGTAAAGAATGGAAAATATTATTTTCCCTATGATAAAAAAAATTATCTATTATCCAACCAGACTGAGCTTTGTTTTTTCCATCCATTTTCTTATGGGAATCAGGGTTGTACCATTAAAATTAATCTCCCATGTACTGGGAGTATCATGGGAAATCAAAAACTCGTTATCTTAGAAGCCCCATGTACACTAGTATATTATATGGGGTAGGATGTGCTACTAGGAAATTAGGGATGGATTTTACATTCCCCAATTTATATGATATAGATTCAATGACGTACTGTTTCCAAATAACCACCCATAATGCCATGTTCACAGTCAATATTGGACATGCATGGATGTACATGAGAAGATAAATATGAAATTCAAAATGATATTTTTGATTATTCCTGTAAAGCCTCATCTTTTTCACTATGAATATGATTTATAGTTATTCTCAACATCAGAGTAGTGGATCTCATTTACTCGCATTGTTAGGATGTGGTATTAGAGACAATTATCACTCCCGAAATCAGTTTTTTAGTTCAATAAGGGTGAGAATTGATCATTCCATGGAAGACACATACAAGAAAAATGGCCTCTCTTCCACAATATAGGTAAAAAACATTGGGTGTAATAAATATTTCTTGGGACATTAAAATAATTATTCGATTTTTTTATATCATTAATAGAAAATACCCTTCATAATTATCTAAGGGAAGGGGAGATATTTTTTTACCATGCTAGATATCAAAACCTCGATATCAGTTAGGTTACCCTATATCCAAATATGTTCATTTATATTTAAGGGGGTGACATTGCTTTCATAACACTAGTCTTTTATGAGTTGAACTCAATTACACAGTGGAATACGAAAAAGATGTGGATCATACATGATGTTACCCTAATCTGATTTTATGTGGATTCATTTCAAAATAACTTGTCATAGATTCATGAAGATCATTTGATGGTCTATGAATTGATCAAAAAACTATCAGGATCTGACTATGAGGTAGTCAAAATTACATTTTTTTTATTCTTCTTCATAGTGGAATAATGGTATGATGTGTGGACTACAGACTAGTGGAACCAACGTTATTATATCAAAAGGGAATAACCAACAGAAAATGATCCCATGAGGCACTATAAAGGCAGTGTACTTATTATCTTTAGGGGAAATATTTTCATGATTTTACTGTGAATTCCAATCCCGAAATTAGAGTGCATTTAATAAAACAATTTTCATCAACAAAGTGTTCCTTGATTGTAAATGGAAAATCATCCTTCAAGCTGTGCTGATTAGTGTATCCAAAATCGATGCAGACCCTGACATGTTCATTATTTTTCCTAAATGGGAAAAAATTGGTTTTCCATCATGGGTATTTTACTTCACATAATATGTTTTTTTGATCAATTTGTTAACTTACACCTTTATATTTGTGGCATTACATGGGTTCACCCTCCCAACATCCTTAATAAAGGACTGATAGTAGCACCCGAGACTTTTATGAGAAATATTTTGTTTTTATGTTATATAAATCATCAAAGGAAACTTTCACTACACACAACACTAGCTTTGCTTGCTTTACACGTAATCACGGACTTCCTTGATAGCTTGTGTTGTACGCAATACCGAGTTTCACTAAACAATGATGTGCTATTAAAATATTATTAAAACTAGCTATTATGAATAGTAATAACCAATTTTTAAAATTTTATAAATTTTATTTTTCAAAATGGACTTTATTTTTGGATTCGGAATATCGAAATTAGCCTAGGGTAAAATTTTGGTATTTTTCTGAAAACATTCAATTTTTGATTAATAGTGAAACCACTAAGTGGTAGTTAAAAAAAACTGAATTTTTCATAAAACATAATTTTACCTCTTCTGTGAGTGAAATTTTGAAAATTAGAGAGACACGGTTAATGTCAGTAAGTAAAATGTGTTTCAATGAGATGAAATTAATATTTTGGTGAATAGTAAATATTTACTTTTTTTTATCACGGTTAAAAGTAAATAGGGTAATTAAGGGTAAAAATGTTATTATTATTACCCTAACACATGTCATAATTCTATTGGATAAGTGTAATTCGACCAAAAACAACCTTAGGAATAAAATATGACCATTTAGGCCCACTTGTATTAGATTAGGACATTTATTATTAATTTATTTAAAGAAGGGTTAAAAAAGTTAAAATCAATGTTTAATTAGTAAATAATTTTTAATATGGGGTTATACATAAGATAAATTAGAATATAAATATTCATTAGAAGGATAACCAATATTCCTACATATTGGTATTTTATTTTTAATTTTTAAGCATTAAATAATTTAATTTATTTATGACACAACGATGAGGGAGTAATTATCTTATTAATAAAATATTGACATAATTGATGTTATAAATACCCAAATAAATGTAATTTGAGCCTTTTTATGAATTCCACTAATTTTCTAGGTTAATATGACATGTTAGTATTGATTTAATTTACTTTTTTCGAACTAATAATTCTGTTATGATTTTCAAAAAAAAAAATTACTAAATAGTGTCAAAATTGACATAAAATAGTTCTTAAAACAAATATTTTATTATTAATTGTTATTTAATTCCTAAAAATATATGGTTTGGCCAAATGACTTAGATAATGTTATATATATTAATAATAAACAACTTGGGGTTATTTTGGCTTGTTATAGTATGTTTATTAACCTTATAGTGTAAGAACACAAGAAGACACGGTAAAAGTAAAATTATTTAACTTAATGTTAAATATAAATGATAAGGATAAAATAGGAACCTAAACTTGTCTAAATTCTATTGTATGAGAGGATTTCTACCCATCCCCACCTTATCTTCTAAATAAATCAATTTGGAGCTATTTAAAACCTAATTGGGATTTATAATAAAATAATATTTTTAGTTTTTCCAAAGGAGCCCCTCTCCTCCCTTATAAAAGGGCACCTCCTCCCCCTCTTCCTCACACCACTTTGATACTTCAAGCTCGGCCAACCCCTGACAATATCTCCTCTCCACTTCCCTAGAAAAATCCTAGAGGTCCTGGTCTTATTCAAAGACCAATTTTAGTTCCCTAAGAGGAGATCTCAAAGAGGCGCTTCAAAGAAGAGGTAAGGTCTGTTTCCGATTATTTCAACTTTATTTCATCTTCCACTTCTTCTTCTTTAGTTGTTTCATTATGAATTAATAACATCAGTATCACTAATATTCTGATATGTTATTATAAGTATGAAACAACCCTATTTCACCATCTATCCATCCTACGGAAAATGAAATCACGGCGCGTGCGTACGTACAGAATTACGTCTCCACACCGTGGTGTAATCTATTTTCCACCACCACCATACTTGGATGGGTATAATGGTGTAAATAATGACTATATATTATTATTGTAAAGTGATATTGATTCTTAAATAGTATACATACACTTCATTACAATTTCACGATCATGGGAACGATATTATCGATCGTTCTTACGTATGGAATACTGTCTCCACGATGTGATGCGACTCGTTCTACATGATCTTCATTGCATAATGATTATATAATTGAATTGAATGAGTGAATATGATATATATTACACTAATACCATTCTGTAAACGAGTTATCTATTACCTAAAAATAAGAATAAGAATTTATTCGACAAAACACGCATAAGAAAAAAAAGTAATAAACACCCGAATATCAAGTAGTAATGAAATATTACTAATAAGAAGCTAAGAATATGACCATATATGATATCATAAAAATAAGAATGATTCTGTAATAAGTCAATAACATTATTTAAATCATTATACAGGAGGTTCATTCACTTACGAAGCAAATAAGACCTAAGGTAAGGGAAAATATCACAATCTCATTTTATCCGAGATTGTTTATACTGTGGTATTTACTAGGGTGTATTTTATCATCCACATCAATGTTTCATCAATATGTAATATTATTTCCAACCACCTACAATTTTGTAAATCCTATTTTACCCTTCGGTGAGATTTTAGTAAAAGATATGAATGGAATATTTTGTCGTTTTTTGTACGAGGTAATTTTTGACTTTCTGTCAAAAGTACGAGAAGAATGTTCTTTTTTTAACTTATACGGAATGAATGTATTTTTAAAACACTATTTCCAAGAATCTTCCTTTACATGTTTTCATGAATATTTTTAATCAAACTCTTTTAGTTTAGAATTGTATGACATGTTAGGAAAGGAAAAGTGTTTTTTGAAGTAGAAATGATATTTTCCTCAAGAATGGAGTTCAAGTGTTTTATCAAAATTATTTTCCATATACGATAACAAAGGGTTCTGTTTTTATCCCTATTATTATATTGATTTGATTATTTTGTGATGGAATTATTTTTAAGAATTCATTTATCTTATATGAATTGTTTTATGATGTCACGATGTTTAAGAATCCCATTTTTATTACATGGGTTATGCTATGATGTATGGTTTATGATTTTCTGGCACACATAAGAATGGTATAATTATGAGATGGGTGGGACCCATATATCCCTCCAATGCATTGGGTAATGATTTTATATCTCATGAGATAGACATGGCTGGAACGGCAGGTTAAACCGGTTCAGTGAAACAGGACTGAAACGAGGAGTGAACTCGGTTCAGAAATGAACTTTTTCCACTAAGATAGTCTTGGAAATGAGTCTTGACTAATAAGAAATGATTCTCTATGATTATGTTTTTATGCCATAAAGTTTCATGTTTTATGTTATGATTAATGGAATTTCATTTCACTACTTGGATTTATCCCATGTTATGAAATTATTCTCTATATGGCAGGTTATGATTTCCAAAATGTTATGTTCTTATGAATATGATGTGATTGATATTTCATTTGTTTATCCTTACCGAGCATTTGAGCTCACCCTTTTGTATGTTTTCTTTCCCCAGGTCAGGAAGAAGGTTATTACAAAAGATATGCCAAAAGGGACTATAGAGATGATGAAATAAATGGGAGACAGTGTAGATGCTTTATGAGCCAGTTGTTTATGATTCCCAGTTTCTAATGACACTATATCTATACAGTCCTTTCATGATTTTGTTATATGTTGTAATAGTTATGCTTCAATTTTGAAGTAATAACAATGTATGTAAAGTATGGGTCGTTATAGTTGGTATCAGAAGAAAGGTATAGTCAACCTTTGGAAACTAGAGTGTGAAAGACTTAGTAAGAACCCTAAGGATAATTCTAAGCACAGAACACAATCTTAGTGTTTTAGAAATGACCATGAATAACCTAGGATAAGACCTTAAGTGTGAAATTTTATTCATGATTATGTGGTTTTCCTATTATAATTATTGTTTCTCACACTATTCTTCTTGGTTTTAGTCAATGGATGGAACCCGAAGGAACCGTGTTAATGAAGAATGCGACGGGAAATGCAATGATTGTCCCCCTGAACAACCAAACGTTATGGGATCTGGAATGAAAAATCATGTATCCATGCTCACACAACATTCTCAAGCTATGAATCATGCTGGACTTCCAAACAATCAAAGGAAGGATCAACATTCTGTTGAATCCTTCATGAGGAAGCGTCCAACTTCTTCAGTGGGTCTACTGATCCATTAGTTACTAAACAATGGATTAGTACTGCTAAAAATATATTTTCAGTTCTTCAATGATCTGAGCATGATAAAGTCATCTTAGTAGTGTATCGTTTGGAAGGTGATGCTAATCAATGGTGGAATCTTATCAAGAATACGAGGCAGATAGATGAAATTGAGTCCATGGAATGGGACGAGTTCAAGAACTTATTTTTAAATAAGTACATCCCTCGTATTCTCCGAACAAAGATGGAGAATGAGTTTCTTGAACTAAAGAAAAATGATGATGAATCTATTGGCACCTATGAAACAAATTTTACAAGACTCGCAAGGTACGCTTCTGGTATTATTATCCAACCTGAGAGTAAGATCGATCAATTCTTTAGTGGTTTAAAACCAAGTCTCTGAAGGGCCTTAGACATAAGGGACTTCAATAGCATTGAGGAAATCATTCTATGTTCTCTCAAAGTAAAGATGGATATTGGAGTAACCCATCAGTCATATGGGTTTGATAAGAAGATGAAAATGGAATTCAAAGGAAAATCTAAATAGCACACTGAAAAGAAGATGAGATTTCCCTTATTCTAAAAGTGTGGAAAGAAACATGGAGGGAGTTGTCTTAGAGGGACAAGTAAATGTTTCAAATGTGGAATGGAAGGTCATCAGGCATTTGAATGTCGCAATGATAGGAAGAAGATGTCTAATGATGGAAAAAAAAGGAAGGGATACATAGAATGAACCTACTACACTTCAATGTTTCAAGTGCAAGGAGATGGGGCATTATTCCAATAAATTCCCAAATCCAAGGGTTGATGATGATGGTCGATGTCAACAAACTCTTAAGGCTAAGGGAAAAGGAAAGTCACATGCAATTTCTATCAGCGATGTGGAGTATGATAACGATGTGGTGAAAGGTACACTTACCATCCACTCTAACGTAGAAAATGTTTTATTTGATTCTGGATCCACCCACTCAATTATTTCTGAATAATTTTCTACGGATATCACCGTATTACCTCAAAAATTAGATGTTGATTTAGCTGTGACAACCCCTAATGGAACAATAGTAGAATCAAAAGTTTATAATTCTTCTCCGATTGAAGTTCGTGGGAATGTGCATCCTGCGAATCTTGTGATCCTTCCTATAGTGGAATTTGATGTGATTATTAGCATGGATTGGATTTCTTTATATGGATATCATATCAATTTCCAAATAAGGGAAGTCACATTTCATATTCCAGATCAATCTATGATCGTCTATCGATGCAAGGATGAACATAACCTTCCAGTGGAAATTTCTTCCATCTTATGGGACTTGATTCCACTAAATGAAGGTTATTTTTCTCAAATAGTTGATGAGAAACTCACGATTAATAATATTCCCATTGTACGAGAGTTTTATGATGTCTTTCCAGAGGAATTTCCGGGTCTTCCACCAAATAGTGAAGTTGAGTTTTCAGTAGAACTCGTACGGGGTGCTTTGCCTATTTCAAAGACACCTTATAGAATGGCCCCAATTGAGTTGCACGAATTGAAGAAGCAACTCCAAGAGAATCTTGATAAGGGATTAATACGCCCTAGTGCGTCACCTTGGGGAGTACCTGTTCTATTTGTTAAGAATATAGATGGATCAATGAGACTCTGCATTGATTATCTAGAAATTAACAAGATCACTATCAAGAACAAATATCCTCTCCCACGCATTTATGACTTATTTGACCAACTATGCGGAGCTCAATAATTTTCCAAGATTGATCTTCGTTCAGGGTATCATCAATTAAGGGTCAAACGGGAGGATATACCAAAGATGGCCTTCCGTACAAGTTATGGACACTATGAAATTATAGTGATTCCATTTGGTCATACTAATTCCCATGCTATCTTCATGGATCTGATGGAGAGAGTCTTTAGAGACTATCTTGATCAATTTGGGGAAGTCTTTATAGAAAATATTCTTGTCTATTCAAAGAGCAAGGAATAACATGAAGATCACTTGAGAATTATATTGAAGTCCTTGATAAGGGATAAGCTTTATGCCAAATTTACCAAGTGTGAATTTTGGCTTCAAAAAGGTACATTTTTTGGTCACATAATCTCAAAAGTGGGGATATCTTTGGATCTAGCAAAAACAGAGGTTATTGAAAGATGGTCGAGAACAAAAACAGTAACCGAGATCCGAAGTTTTCTAGGTTTGGCTGGATATTATCGACATTTTGTGAAATATTTTTCACGATTATCTAATCCACTCACCAGGTTGACTATGAAAGGAGTTATGTTTGTTTGGATGGAGTAATGTGAAAATAATTTCAAGGAGTTGAAAAGAAGGTTATCCAGTTCACCTGTTCTCACACTACCTTGAAGTGGAGAGTGGTTTGTGATCTACAGTGATGCATCCAAGAAGGGGTTGGGGTGTGTTCTTATGAAAAATGCTATGGTGATAGCTTATGCCACATGACAGTTGAAAATCAATGAGCAAAATTACCCAACACATGATTTGGACTTAGCTGCGGTAATCATTGCATTAAAGATTTGGAGTAATTATCATTATGGAGAAAGGTGTGACATTTATACTGATCATAAAAATTTAAAGTATATTTTCACACAAAAGGAGCTGAATATGCATCAAAGAAGATGGTTAGAGCTGAATAAGGATTACGACTGGTCATTCAATTACCACCATGGGAAAGCAAACAAGGTGGAAGATGCATTAAGTCAACAAGGCCATGCCAGTTTAACTATGATTAGGATCACAAAAGATCCAATATTTATAGATTTACAAAGGATGTATCTTGGAATTATAATGGAAGGGGGAAAATCATATCTTTATCAAATGAATGTTCAACCATCTATACATGTGAAGATTAAAGAGGCACAGAAAGAAGATGTCGAGTTACAAAAGAAGGTGAGAAATGTTCCTGAATTCAACCTTGATTATGATGGGATAGTAAAGTTCAGGAATCGGGTTTGTGTTCCTCCCATCCCCAAATTAAAGACGGAGCTGCTGGATGAGGCTCATAGTTCTTCATTCTCTATTCATCCTGGAAGCACAAAGATTTATAGTGACCTGAAAGAGTACATCTGGTGAGATGGCATGAAAAGAGATGTTGCGGAATATGTCTCTCGATGCTTGGTTTGTCACCAAGTTAAATATGAGAGACATATGTCTAAGGGGATGATACAACCCTTACCCATACCCGAATGGAAATGGGAAAACATCACTATGGACATTGTCAGAGGACTTAGTAAAACATCCAAAGGGAATAATGCTATATGGGTCATATTTGATCATCTTACCAAGTCTGCACACTTCATTGCTATTAGAGAGGATTTCTCTCTGGATCAGCGTGCCAGGATATATGTGAAGGAAGTGGTAAGATTGCATGGAGTACCACTTTCTATTATATCTGATCGGGATACGAGGTTTACCTCAATGTTCTGGAGAATTCTTCAACATACTCCGGATACAGAGTTGAATTTCAGCACTGCTTATCATCCTCAGACAGACGGTCAGTCTGAGAGGAAAATTCAAACTCTAGAAGATATGTTGAGAGCTTGCTCTATGGATTTCAAAGGTGGTTGGGATCAACACATACCTTTGGTGGAATTTTCTTATAATAATATCTTTCACTCCAGTATTCTGATGGCTCCTTATGAAGCTCTCTATGGAAATAAATGCAGGACTCCAACTTGCTGGGATGAAGATGGGGAAAGAAAGCTATTAGGACCTGATCTTGTTGATGAGATGGCAGAAAAGCTCCGATCTATTCAACAACACATAAGAGCAGCTCAGAGTCGATATAAAAGTTATGCTGACAACCGAAAAAATACCAAGAGTTTGAAGTGGGTGATAAAGTGTTCTTACGAATATCTCCCTGGAAGAGGGTCATGAGATTTGGAATGAAGGGGAAGTTGAGCCCTAGATATATCTGTCCTTTCTAAATACTGGATAGTGTTAGAAAGGTAGCATACCTATTGGAGATTCCACCGAATCTCTCTCAAGTTCAAGATATGTTCCATGTATCTCTCTTGATAATGTACATACCTGATCCTTCACATGAACTCAGCTCAGAAGTTGTACCGCTGGAGAAAGATCTTTCTTATGAAGAACAGCCAATAGTGATTCTGGATCGTAGCGAAAAATTCCTACGAAACATGACCACTCGATTGGTGAATGTTTTATGGAGGAACCTAAAATTAGAAGAACCTACATGGGATATTGAGGATATGATGAGGGAGAGGAATCCTTATCTTTTTGTTACAAATTGACGAATTTCGAGGGCGAAATTCATTTCAAGGTGGGTAGAATGTAACACCCGAGACTTTTATGAGAAATATTTTGTTTTTATGTTATATAAATCATCAAAGGAATCTTTCACTACACACAACACTAGCTTGGCTTGATTTACACGTAATTGCAGCCTTCCTCGATAGCTTGGGTCGTACGCAATACAGAGTTTCACTAAACAATGATGTGCAATTAAAATATTATTAAAACTAGCCATTATGAATAGTAATAACCAATTTTTGAAATTTTATAAATTTTATTTTTCAAAATGGACTTCATTTTTGGATTCAGAATATCGAAATTATCCTAGGGTGAAATTTTGGTATTTTTCTGAAAACTTTCAATTTTTGATGAATAGTGAAACCACTAAGTGGTAGTTAAAAAAACTGAATTTTTCATAAAATGTAATTTTACCACATCTGTGAGTGGAATTTTGAAAATTTGAGAGACACGGTTGATGTCATTAAGTAAAATGTGGTTCAATGAGATGATAATAATTTTTTGGTGAATAGTAGCTTTTTACTTTTTTTACCACGGTTAAAAGTAAATAGGGTAATTAAGGGTTAAAATGTTATTATTAATAGCTTAACACATGTCATAATTATATTGGATAAGTGTAATTCGACCATAAACAACCTTAGGAATAAAATATGACCATTTAGGCCCAATTGGATTAGATTAGGACATTTATTATTAATTTATTTAAAGAAGGGTTAAAATAGTTAAAATCAAAGTTTAATAAGTAAATAATTTTTAATATGGATTTATACATAAGATAAATTCGACTATAAATATTCAATAGAAAGATAACAAAATTTCCTACATAATGGTATTTTATTTGTAATTTTTAGACATTAAATAATTTAATTTAATTATGACACAATGATGATGCAGTAATTATCTTATTAATAAAATATTAACATAATTGATGTTATAAATACCCAAATAAATTTAATTTGAGACATTTTATGAATTCCACTTTCTAGGTTAATATGACATGTTAGTATTGATTTAATTAACTTTGTTCAAACTAATCATTCTGTTATGATTTTCACAAAAATCAATTACTACATAGTGTCAAAATTGACATAAAATAGTTCTTAAAACAAATATTATATTATTAATTGTTATTTTATTACTAAAAATCGAAGGTTCATCCAAATGACTTAGATAAGGTTATATATATTAATAATAAACAACTTGGTATTCGTTTGGCGTGTTATAGTAAGTTTATTAACCTTATAGTGTAAGAACATGAGAACATTGGTAAAAGTAAAATTATTTATCTTAATGTTCAATCTAAATGAAAAAGTTAAAATAGGAACCTAAACTTGTCTAAAATCTACTGGATGAAAGTATTTCGACCCATCCCCACCTTATCTTCAAAATAAATCTATTTGGATCTATTTAAAACCGAATTGGGCTTTATAATAAAATAATATTTTTAGTTTTTCCCAAGGAGCCCCTCTCCTCCCTTATAAAAGGGAACCTCCTCCCCCTCTTCCTCACAACACTTTGAGCCTTCAATCTCGGCCAAACAATACCAATATCTCCTCTACACTTCCCTAGAAACATCCTAGAGGTCCTGGTCTTCTTCAAAGACAAATTTTAGTGCCCTAAGAGGAGATCTCAAAGAGGCGCTTCAAAGAAGAGGTAATGTCCGTTACCGATTCTTTCAAATTTATTTCTTTTTCCACTTCTTCTTCATTAGTTGTTTCATTATGACTTAATAACATCAGTATATCTCATATACTGATATTTTATTATAAGTATTAAACAACCCTATTTAACCATCTATCCATCCTATGGAAATTGAAATCACCGCGCGTGCGTACGTACAAAATACCGTCTCCACGTCGTGGTGTAATCTATTTTCCACCACCACCTTACATAGATGGGTATAATGGTGTAAATAATGACTATATATGATTATTTTAATGTGATATTGATTCTGAAATTGTATACATACACACTATTAAAATTTCACGATCATGGGAACGATATCATCGCTTGTGCGTACGTATGGAATACAATCTCCATGATGTGATGTGACTCGTTCTAGATGATCTTCATTGCATAATGATTATATAAATGAATTGAATGAGTGAATATGATATATATTACACCAATACCATTCTGGGAATTAGGTATCTATAACCTAAAAAGAAAAATAATAATTTATTCGACAAAACACGCATAAGAACAAAAAGTAATAAACACCCGAATAACAAGTAGTAATGAAATATTACTAATAAAAAGCTAATAATATGACCATATATGATATCATAAAAATAATTATGATTCTTGAATAAGTCAATAACATTATTTAAATCATTATACAGGAGGTTCGTACACTTACGAAGAAAATAGGACCTAAGGTAAGGGAAAATATCACAATCTCATTTTATCCGAGATTGTTTATAGTTTGGTATTTACTGGGGTGTATTTTATCATCCACATCCTTGTTTCTTCAATATGTAATATTTTTTCCATCCACCTACAATTGTTTAAATCCAATTTTACCCTTCGGTGAGATTTTAGTAAAAGATTTGAGAGGAATCTTTTGTCGTTTTTCGTACGAGGTACTTTTTGACTTTCTGACAAAAGTATGGGAAGAATGTTATTTTTTTAACATATAAGGCATGAATGGATTTTTAAAAAAGTATTTCCAAGAAGCTTCCTTTACAATTTTTCAAGTCTATTTTTAATCAACTTCTTTTAGTTTAGAATTGTATTAAATGTTAAGAAAGAAAAAGTGTTTTTTGAAGTAGAAAGGATATTTTCCTCAAGAATGGAGTTCAAGTGTTTTATCAAAATTATTTTCCATATAATATAATAAAGGGTTCTATTTTTATCCCTATTATTACATTTATTTGATTATGATGTGAGAGAATTATTTTTATGAATTCCTTTATCTTATATGAATTGTTTTATGATGTCACGATGTTTAAGAATCCCATTTTCATTACATGGGTTATGCTATGATGTATGGTTTATGATTTTGTGGCACACATAAGAATGGTATCATTATGAGATTGGTGGGACCTATATCTCCCTTAAATGCATTGGGTAAGATTTTATATCTAATGAGATAGACATGGCTGGAACGGCCCGATAAACCGGTTCAGTGAAACAGGACTGAAATGAGGATTGAACTCGGTTCAGAAATGGACTTTGTCCACTAAGATATTCTTGGAAATGAGTCTTGACTAATAATAAATGATTCTATATGATTTTGTGTGTATTCCACAAAGTTTCATGTTTTATTTTATGATTATTGGGATTTCATTTCACTACTATGATTTATCCCATGTTATGAAATTATTCCCTCTTTTGCAGGTTAAGATTTCCAAAATGTTATGTTCTTATGAATATGATGTGATTGATATTTCGTTTGTTTATACTTACTAATCATTTGATCTCACCCTTTTGTATGTTTTCTTTCCCCAGTATAGGAAGAATGTTATTAAGAAAGATGTGCCAAAAGGGACTATAGATATTATGAAATAAATGGGAGACAGTTTAGACGCTTTATGAACCAGATGTTTATGTTTCCTAGTTTCTAAACACACTATACCTATACATTCCTTTCATGGTTTTTTATATGTTTTAATAAGTATGCTTCAATTTTGAAGTAATAACAATGTATGTAATGTATGGGTCGTTATACTGATCATCTTCAGTTATGTATAGGTGGCGCATATATACTTGTGGTTTCAGTATAAAAATTTATTTGTCTTTCTAGGGTAACAGAAGTAATTTCTTCTATATAAATTATATATATATATATATATCTTTGAGGGGAATTTTAACACTATTCAATCCAGGTCATGGATCATATTCTATATTTAGATTTACCTTTCTGAGCTCATCGATGGTGGCAATGCATACTTCCTCAAATCTAGGAGGGGAATTACTAATGAAATCCCCATCCTCTTTTATATCCATGTTTGTGGTGACATTATTGCATGATACAGATAATATGGTGGATTCTCTACCACTATCGAGGTGACATTGGTCGTGAGGGGAGACAATATTACCCCATATATCCTAATTCATTGAAAATAGATGCTGAAAATTTCTACTTATTACAATTCAACTGGGGTAATAATGGGATTGGACTTCTTGGAATAAATATATTATGTCTTCCAGATTATTTCTGATCACATAGGTGTTATCAATAAAAATATATGGATTCTCTAGGGTGGTTCCAAATCATATTATGAATGACACTTATATAATCATTAAAAAATGGACGATGGGATTAAATTTTGTAGAATAATTGATGATAAAATGAATCTATGAAAGATCTGAATGGGCTTCTGTCACCATGTAGTAAACTGACATTTCAATCAATGGGGTATTTCAAACACGGATGAATTATCAAAGAATATACCATGTGGAAATGGATAGAAGGAATTTTATGTAAGTAATTTTATGTAGTTTTATATTTTTATAATAATAAAATAAAAATTAGATGTGATATTCCCATACAGAGATTCGTGTTTGATATTACCAAGAGGTATTTTATCATGCTTATTTTAAACAATAATGTTGATCTTTGTGGGAGATTAGTCCCATTTTCCAAATCCCAAACATCAAAGGGTTTGAACTGGGATAAGGTTATTCTTGGAATTATTATCAATCTGATCCCTTTTGATGTCAAAATAATTATGTTTTCCTAAGACATATAGGGGCTTGATGATCCTTGTATGACGTCTTCCTGGTGTCAGTCATTAATTGAGATAGATACATGGCATTATGATGAAATTTACTTCACTCTATTAACCTCAGCTGCAATGAACTCTCTCTAGAACTCTGATGTGATATATATGGCATCAAAAATGGCATCCCAAAGTACATTCAATAGATGGATTACATCCAATTAAGATATCATGGTGTATACAAACACCATCTATTTCATAATTTCACAATATTTTTCCAATTGTTGGCACTTCCCGGGTATGGTTTCATCATTAAAATGTTTCTCAATATATGAGTAATTTGAGGTGGATGGTCCTTATTCATGTGAAAAGGTCATGGGACCAATTTCTTCCAATGGAATATGATTCTCAATCCTTCCATAATTCATTGGATGATTTGGTAATAAAATCCCTACATGGTGGTCATGTAGTCAAATGTGTCCGGATAAATGATGAAGGGTTTTCAGACCCCCTATTCCATTTATATTATTTTTAGAACTTGAATATGGGTATCATATTTAGTTATATTTTTTAGAGGTAAATCACCAAAATATTTTCCTAAACAAGACTATGATGTCTATTTTATACTCAGTTACAATGCATCCAGCCTCCTATTCCCCACTTATGTATGAGAAACACATATTCTCAGGCATATTCATCATCTGAAAAGGGTTCTTCCATGGGAATCACATTGAAAAAAAATTAAGATCTATTTATCTAATGGGAGTTCCATTTCTTGGGCTAGTTCAAGTGATTTGGATGTTGGATGGAAGAAATATAAAATTGTAAGATCTTCCAATAAAGAGGGTTATGCCTCATTATCATATGTTTATTCTTACTTGAGTTGGAAAATACCACTACTAAGATATATATCACAGGACACTGTCTTCATTGGTTAATCTATTTTAGGACAACGCATCTATTATCTAAGGGTGTAATGAGAACGTGAAACTACATTTTTGATAAATCTATTTCCAAAATATCTACTCACACCATTCTAGAACTCGCTACATATCACCATGTTAATATCATTGGTAAATATTTATGCAATCCAACTACACTAAAGAGTTATATAACATTAACTACCTAAAATTTACCATTCCTTGATTGATATACTTGATGATGAATCATATCTTGATTTTATTAAAAACCATCAATGGAATGGTTAGTAGTTAGGACAGTTAGTGAGGACGTCATTATTTGGCTTCCTAGGATGAAATAACATGAGCAGCCTATCTACCATTAATTGACAGATATATCTAGTGACAATATCATTATAGAAGGAGTATATGTTCTTCATCCATTAATCAAATCCCAGATGAACCTACATTATTTGTTCTTCTATTTTATTGTTATATTTTTGTTATCACCGCTTGACAAAAGGTACTAATCAGTTCAGATCCAACCTTGGTGCTTGGATGGGCATGAATGATGGCTTGAAACTAATAGATTTTGTGTCATCATTACATATCCTTTCTCCTCTATATTGAGATGATGTGTTAGTATTTACGTCGGGATCAATGAATGGTTACATACAAACATTGTGAAATATCATCAAATTCACATATCCCAACATGATACATCACTATGATGAGAGGGGTCGACAACTAATAAATGATATTTTCAACACAATGTTCTAAAAGGATTTCATGTGACATAAATACACATGTAGAATAGGATAAACCAATCCATATGTCTATAAAATTAGACACCCTATAGTTTTCATTTTATTTGTAGTTTTTTAGAATGGAGATTTTCATTTTCCTCAGCAAAAAGCTCAATTGATAATGGAATTGACAAAAATGATTATCTCATCAAGCAACAGAACCAGATAGTAGCCTAATTTAAAAAAAGTCTAGAAAATTTTAATTTATTACAAAATACCTCATCACGATTAACTCTTTTTGATATTAAATCATGTGATTGGACAACATCGTGATATGATGTGTTTGATATGTTGTTTGTGGAATCTATCAATATCTATTCTAAAAAGTTACTATTGAAATACAAAAATTGGTGGGGTTATCATACACCAACTCATGATATGTATTCCTCTAAGGATATACGGGTGCATGTCATTCTTCCATGGATTCCATTCATGAGATAGGTATTCATTGATGTTAACCATCTCATGGTGCACTTCTGTCTGAGCTGCCTCCCATCAATATAGAGTGGGTGGTTGTTGGTGAGGTGTCCCCACATTCTTCAACCACTATGGATTGTTCTTTAAAAAGATTCAATGATAACTACAGATATGGAGATTTCATCTCCATTATTGGTAATATTTTTATAATCATTTTGACTTCCTCATTTATTTATAATGGAATCACAGATTTGGAGCCAGTCTGATGCTCACATGACACTTTTACAGGAAGACCTGTTATGAGAGGGAAAATATTTTTCTCTGTCTAACGACATTAGAAATATAGAATATTTAACCAAATTATCTCCCTATGGAGTTATCTAAAATTTTCTAACTCATTCTCATGTTGTAATAAATTAAGATCAATGGATCAAGAATCAATGGTCCAGGCAGTGATTGGTATGTATCCACGAAAACCACTTTTTAATTTGATGTTATCCTCCATTGAGGAGGAGACATGATATTTAGTGGTTCCATGTTTTAGGGACATCTTTGATTTCTTGTGTGGGCTTTCATTGTGGGTGAATCCAGATAACCCTCTTCTAAGGGTATGATTCATATATTGTAGTTGTCTGTATTTATTTCCTAATCCAAAATATCTATCATGCTGATAGAGATGAAATTAATAGATCCATGTCAGGATTTGTGGTTTTACAATTAGATTTAATGTGACAAGATGAT
The DNA here is from genome assembly GCA_963277665.1 of Viscum album. Taxonomy (NCBI): domain Eukaryota; kingdom Viridiplantae; phylum Streptophyta; class Magnoliopsida; order Santalales; family Viscaceae; genus Viscum; species Viscum album. The sequence continues at coordinate 1,838,214,620 of OY728132.1, read as the reverse complement.
TCATTACATCCTTCATTAGGGTCATTATTCTATCCTCAGTATGTATTTATAATTTCGTCTTGGAACCCTGTCTTGTGTAATCACCATCACCTTATAGTCCTCCAATTTGGTGTTGTGAGTAATGTCCTAGAGGGAGTTTCTGGTCATGATTACTAAATAGAACCCAAATAAAACTGGTGTGTCTTCTAGTAGGGGGAATATAGTGTATTAAGATCATCAGTTTTAACCTCACATCATATAGAATAATGATTCTGTATTTGGTGATAATAATGATGATAATTCTCCCAACTCTAATGTTTGGGGGTTATTTTAGAAAAAAAATTGGTATTTAATGATCATGTTGTTAGGGATATCATAATTCCAATAGAGTATTTGATGTCTCCCATGATGAACATTTAGATGTAATTTATTATATCCTTATGGGATTGGATTGATATAGAATCACTATTAAATCACCTAGGACCCATTAATGTGATGATGAACTTGGTGATGATTTCTGAGATATAAATAGTACCAAACCAGCGGGACAATGACTATTTGTAGCTAAAAATTATTTGTCCAAAATCCTCTCAAAATTTGAAAATCATAGGGGTGTAGGTGGTGAATGATATTCCCCAATACTGGTGGGATGGTTTCACTCCTAGATCACTAACATAGAAGCTTCTACTATGTTACATTTGTTGCAGCACAATTGTTCTCGAGTAATTTCTACATGCAATGGAATCCCATGATGGGAGTCATTCATTACGCGACGTTTTCCAATTAATGGAAACATTACATTCCCTATCTCAAATTAATTTATAACATTTTTAGTGGCCATTTTCAAAGGTATAATGACTATCATCTCTTTTTTTACGATGTTTGGGGACTATTGGCATGGGGGAATTCGACTGTTGTGACAAAAATTCTCACACATTACCAAGTATTGTAATTTTGACAGAGGAATTTGCATTAGAAGATTTCATATCTAAAGGGTGATACTATTTTTTGGGACATTTTTTATTGTAATTATCCTTATTTCATCCATAATCTGATACATACATCTTGAAATACTCATAAAATTAATGGTTTGAGAGTTGTCGTGATGCGATGAAAAAAATGCATAGGTGTTTTTCATGATCATCCTCTCTCAAGATTTTGGATATAGAAAAATCAACAATAACCACATGAAAATATAGTGTATTGATGATATGAATGTGATTCTTATATCCTAAATAGGGTTGATTCATGGCCTTCATTTTAAGATGAGAATCCCACTTATTTAGTCATAGGTAGGGCACAAAATCCATTTTTAGATCATATTGTAGATCATAGTTAGAATTGGTTAGGGGAAAGAATATTATGGGGAGGTTTATTCTATCATACCCTCTCCATATGTCAATTTAGGACTAATTTTCATCATGAATTCTTGACATTAACCATTATTACCATACAAGATGATGATGATATGTACTTGTAAACTGTATTAGAGTAATTCTGAAAGTTGATGGGTAAATTTTTTAGGTTTACCATGTACTTTCAAGTACAAATCCATACGATAGATTATGTGTTTTGGAATACTATTAATATGAATGATTTTGGGAAAAGGGAATATTTCCTTGTATGTGGGATATATCATCATGGGATGGATGAACATAGTTGATATCCATAGTAGATGTAACACCCCGAGCTTCCACGATACGCTTCTCATTTAATAATGTAATAGCTTGCATTGTACGGAACTTTGAGTTCTAAAACACCGCGACTAATCAAAGTAACCGTTATGAATAGTAATAACCACTTTCTAAAATTATAGAAATTTTATATTTCAAAATGTACTTCATTTTTGAATTCGTAATATCGAAATTAACCTAAGTTGAATTTTTTGTAACTTTCTGAGAACTTCCAATTTTTTTATGAATAGTGAAAAATACTTAAAACAACTTTTTTAATAAAAATAATTTATTGTGATAAATTATACTATTTAGTGGTTTTAAGGTATAATTAGAATATATTTTTACCATTTTATCCAATGGTGGTCATTAGAATTAATTTAGCATTGAAATTGGTCATAAACAATTGCCAATCTTTTGATATAAATTGTTTCTTAAAAACACGCTATTTGTTGTGACAGTGGGAATTGATTATAAAATTAATTAATGCAACTTATATGTTTGGAATTTTGTAAAATAGACATCATTTTTGAATTTGGAATATCAATTATAGCTTAGGGTGAAATTTTGGCATTGTTCAGAAAAACATCAATTTTTGATGAATAGTGAAACCACTAAGTGGTAGTTAAATAACTGATTTTTCGTTTAAATGAAATATTACCACTTCTGTGATTTGATTTTCAAAAATCCGACATGCATGGTTTTCATTAAGAATTAAAATGTGGTTCAATGAGATTAAAATAATTTTTTGGTGAATAGTAAATTTTACGTTCTTAATCGCGATTAGAGGTAATTAGTGTAGTTTAAGGTACAAATAATGTTTTAATAATATGAGATGATAATGACAGTTATCCTACTCCTATTGGATGAGTCATGGACGACCAAGACAACCCATGGGTCAACTTGGGGACCCCATGGAGCCACTTTAGTTGGAAAATGACATTAATATATATTTATTTAATGTTAAAATTAAATTGAAACAAACATAAGTTATTTTACTAAAAGAGTTTTTAAGTGGGGTTACACAAGTCCAAATTTTGACTATAAATATTCATTAGAAATCTAAAAAGATTTCCTACATCATAGTATTTTTTTTATAATTTTTAGACATTAAATAAATTAAATTATTTATGACATCATTATGATGTAGTGATGACCTCATTATTTAACGATTTAAATAAAATGAGAAGATAATGCAAAATCCAAGGCTTACACTTGTCCAAAGCCTATTTGATGAGGAGATTTCGAAACCTTATCACCTTAGCCTCGAATTATATAAGTGTGGGACCTTTAGAATCCGAAAAGCATTGTGAAATAATATAACATTTCAATCTTTCCAAAAGTGCCCCTCCTCTCCACTTATAAAAGGCCCCCACCTCTCCCACCTCATTTAAACTTTCAAGCCATTTGGCTCGGCCAACCTCTGCCCAAATACTCTCCCAACTTCACCCTCTTACTCCTAGAAGCCTTACTTTGGGCAGAACTCTTCCCAGGGAAGCCTTTGGCTCAAATCAAAAAGAGTTACCCGATTTTGAGGTAATGTCTTCTCTAATGTGGTTTTGTATTATTTTTCTTCTCCAACCCGCTAAACTCTTTTTATTAATTTATTTTGTAACAACAACAGTATCCTCAATATACTAGTATGTTTTTATAAGATGTATTAGAGCTACACTTACACACACATACATCTAATGGTTAAAGAACATATGGTTTCTTTGGATGGCGAATTTCTGCCTCACGAAACGATGATTGTTCAACACTCATATAACACCTTCAAAGGTGGCCATTAAGATGTAACTATGTTTATATATGATATATAATATGTTTATGTTTTACTTATGATTCTGTATTTCTCATTTATGGCATACTTTTTGATTTCCATTATGGGTAAAACGCGATAATTTCATTTTAGGAAGTGCGGACTACCGCCCCCTCCAAGAGATTTGAATCGTTAATGCCATATGTGGGATGTATAAAGGATGGAGTAAATGGTATTATACACTATATTATACTGGAATTATATTATACATTTATATCATTATGATTTAGTTCCATTAAATATGAAATTTAAATGAAAGTAGCGTTCATGCATACGTACGGCTTACCGTCTCCATGAACGGTGCATTTCATTTCATACCTCTAAATGTTACGTAATATTATAAATGAATGTATATACTGGATATATAAGATAGATATGACATATAAATCATGAATATAATTCTGGATATAATGGATATTCTACCACATGAACAACTTGTAATTATAAGAAGTTTATTGTTGACTCAAGTTACGAAAGATCGACAAAACGATCGTTATTAACTTGAATAATTACATAATATTCATAACATTGTAATAAGTGATATAAAAAGGATAATGAAATTGAAAATGGTTCTTAATAAGTTAGATATTAACTCTAGTTTATTATTCAGGAGGTTAAAGAACGGTTGAGTCAAGTCGGACACAAGGTAAGGGAACTTCTTAACCCAATTTCTATTCTTTGGGATAATCTCATAATTTCAAATTATGTCGTGATATTATTATGTCCTATCTTGTAATTTTACTATATTTATCTGTACTTATAGTGAATACACATAATAGATCTATTTTATTTTAAAAATGATCTTTTTAAGGACTTCGTCTCAATCTCCTTTCATTGAGGCATATTTCGTTTTATACACAACTTTCTTTTATACGCTGTATAAACCCCTTTGACTTTTACGTTTATTCAAAAGGAATCTTTTTTATACGAAGCGTTTTACTAAATGACAAAAAGGGAATGTTTTTCTTTCTGTACTTATGCGGCGACAATGACTTGTCCGCCGCCGTGACCATTATTTGAGTTTCGGCTTCCTCTACAAGCCATCAATTTTTTTGATGAAAAATAAATACAAAGTATTAACTTTATTTTATTTTGGTATTTCAAATGGTTTTGAAAGAATTTTTATTATTATATCAATGTGTTGTATTGATATCTTGTGATTGAAATGTGGAAATGTTATGTTTCCTTTATGCATGTTTTATGTGATACGATAATGTTATGGTTTATGATATGTTTAAACCTATTCATATGAGGAATGCATTGGACTTAATAAGTGACGGGTGGAGCCCGCTACAGCTCCTCGATGCATCGGCAGGTCTCATGAGACAAACTAGTGTCTTGGCACGAGGCCTTGACAAAATCTTATTTGTGGTCTTGGCACGAGGCCTTGACTACGTGGTTATGATAGTCTGGCATTATGCATTCCATCATTATGAAAGTGGTTATTGATATTGCATGTGATTATTCGACCAGTAGAATATCCATGTGAATAAGTAAATGGCATTATATCATTTTACTTTTGCCATATTATATTGAAGTTCAAGTTTAAAAGGCTTTTGTTTTAGTTATACATTTCCTTAAATGTTAATGTTTATTTATGAAAGCTTCCGCTATATTTTTAACCTTACTAAGCATCTGAGCTCACCCCTTTCAACATTTTAATATTTTTCCAGGATGTGAAGAAGTATTTTATGAATGACCTACAGGGGTAGTCAGAAAGGGATATGATTGTGGACTATGAAGACCATGTTATTGTAGTTTCTTTACTTTTTGATGTAATGAAATACTTATTAATGCATCTAGTGTTTCCAAGGCTACTAAACTAATCGGTCTTTCGAGACTTGATCTTTTGTGATCATGCCAATGTTACGAACTAATGCACCGACTCTGGGTAGCTGGGGTTGGGGCGTTACAGTAGAGTCCATGTGATGTATCAATACATAAACAAGAGGTGAATAATAAATATAATGATTATATTATTATTCAGTTTAAGAGTTAAATTCAATTTATGTTTATATAATGGATTTCCAGAAACCCCAAGGATACATGAATTGTGAAAATTAGGAATATTGGTCTCATCATGTATCATGGCCAGATTATGTCGACCTGAATTATAGAATTGTGTTGGGATATGATATTTTTTTATGACTATAATCGAAACATGTTTGTAACCATATAATGTTGGGGGTAAATAAAACAACTTCTTAGAATTATATGGAATATTAAAATGAGCCACACCATCATTGAAATGTGTATGATAGTTTTTGGAGCAATGATCCATTATCACTTGATGATCATTAACTTGAATAGAAGTATGATTATGATCTAAATCCATTGAAATATTCCATTGGTATTTCATGTAAGGATTATTATAACACCATGATACATGCACCACATTTACATGGTGACTGTCAATTGGAGATGGAATATGATACTGGTCTGAATATTCATTTCCCACTAGAATTTGCTGATGAAGCTCCAAAACTAAATATGGGATATGATTTGTCTTATGTGTTTACTCATATTGATGTTAGTGTAGTTTTTAATTGGTTTAAGTAAGAATATTTTCCTGGTTATTTGTTATCTTATATGATTTTCAACAAATATTCACTCACAATAAAATGAGAGTATCCCGAGGCTTGTTCCATTCTCACTTGGTTTACCTTATCCAGAAGATGGATGTAGGCATAATCCTAATCCATTTGAGTTTCCTCTAGTCATAATCTATAGGAATATGAGATTTTCTCATAGAATTTCATATCTCAAATGGGGAGACCTTTCCAGAACAGTGATACGAACCGGATCCTGGGACTTTGGAATATGCCTCCATACATTTTTGGAAGGAATGTGCCCCACTCCTAGGGCATGTTCCACATTCACCTAGTTATCCCCATGATGGAATGTTAATATGATCATGTTATAATTCCTTATCCATTACCTAAATATTCTGGTAATTTTTATTGAAATGTGAAAGAATATACATTTTCTCTTCAACAATCCCATTTTCAAAAATATTAGTGTGTTGAAATTCCTTGGCATTATAGATAAGAATATGAGCTTTTCCATGTAACTGTATTAGTACAAGAATATAATCCCAATGTAATGTATTTTCTTCTATGATGTAATGTAATTTTATAAAATGGTACACAGGGATATATACCTACAAATATTCAATCTCCACTATATTATACATGATATATTCAATTGATGTGGGATATGATCCCAACTCTATCATTTGTATGCTACCAATATATTACAATGTGAAACATACATGGGGAATGGGATATGTGCCTCTCTATTCCTACTATGTGTATATATTTGTAAATTTTTTCTGAATTAGTAGAGATATGATAATTCTTATGGGTCATTTCATGAATATTTAGAAATATTTTGTCCTAGGGAGTGGGGCTACGTGCCCAATCATCTTTATCCAAATACATTCATTCTTGATGTTCCTACCTGAAAGTCAGTCCATGTGAATTATATGCGTTTGTGTCATGGATGGTACCCCTAGTAGTTGACTGGTGTGTACCAATGGGTTCATATTGTCGACCCCAGTTTCCAAGATCCCTCAATAGTGGAGCATGAAATATGAAAGAGTTTTATTTGACCTCATACTCAATCATAATTTTAATTTCATGTTGATGAGTGACATGATCTTGAAAAATCTGGTTGAATTAGTTGACTATGGCAATGATGTGCAACTATATTAGCAACCACATTCCCTATACGATGTCGAATCACATGCTTCTATACAGGGTGACCAACTTGACTTTTATCAAGGGTTATATGTGTAATACATTTATTTTACTCTTAAACTATCATTTTCAGTTGAATAAATTGATTCTCTTCAGTAGGTGAGATAGTTTTATGACCCGTGGGGGTTACATCCACAACATACATGTCTGAAAGGTTATTCATGTATGAACTCGTGTCTTAAATAATGTAAAAATTAATTTAATATGATCTATTTTTATATTAAATATCTGAAAAATGACATAATATGAATTAACATAGAGTTATTAAAGGCATTGAGGATTTTTATGGCTATTTTGGAGCACAGAACCCATGTTTTCTATAGAAAAAAGCATGTCACGCTGTTACGTAAAACAAAACTGGGAAGTCCATATGGTTATATAATAACATTCGAGACTATATAATTGAGTGATAAACTATTAATGGTTAGAGAAAACTGTGCGATTTGGATGGAATGTCCATGGGGCCATGTCAACAATTTTTATAATGTATTTTTTAACGGTTTGAACATCGTTAGTCATACAGTGTGTAAAACCCATGTAGGGTTTCCTTCTACATCTAGGGGTGAATTTGTTGTCAAATCACATTTCTAATCTTAGTGACCATATATTTTAGTTGAAATTATAATTTTTAACATAATTAAAAGTCTAAATTAAACCAAATATTCAATTATTCCCTCATAGAGAAAACATAATTCTTGAGATGCATCTTTGGATAAAAAAGTAAGAATTGGAAGATCATAACAATCCTAACTCGAAATCAATATCAAGTGAACTTGTTGGGTCCACATTTATATAAACTATATTTCATTTTTTGTAATTCCACATTATGTTTTGTATTGTATGTGTTCTTTTGGTCCAAGATAATATGACATATTTATTGTTTATTCACCTGTTCATAGATTATATCCTAATTTAAGTCGAATCATGAGATGATAATGAACGATATATCCAATACGGAACTATAGTAGGTGGTATTTTTCGTTTTAGCATCAACTATTTATATATTTCATTGTGTACTGTCAACAATTATTATACTATCGCCTTATTATGAATTTAATTCCTCGAATCAAATTAATATGCATGACCAATATAATTAATGTGGTTTTCAATGAATTTAAAATGATTTGGAACCACCACATTGGCAATGCTAATAATTGTTTGGACAACAATGGGAGGAATTTCAATTTGTATGCCTTAGGGTGGGCCATTTTTCCCATTTATATGTGATGTATAATAATAATTATATTTAAAATCGAAATACGAATAAATTTTTTATATAACTTTTTTATTGAATTGATAAAGAAAATTTATTGAATTAAGTGACCCTTGATATATTGTATGTAACAGTTGATTAAATATCAAATTCTTTTTTAATGAAATTCCTAGTGATTAGAAGTAAAGTCTATGCCTATTATGATTAGGTTATTCCATTAGAAACAGTTTGAAGTGAGGTATGAGTGAATTGATCATGGTGGTTGCATTGAAATAGATAAATGTTATTGATTAAATGATTTTTATTAAATATTACTGAATTACTATGGATATTCCATGGATGATAGATGGATTCAATGACGAATAAAATTGTTAGAATCAATTATATATTACCATTATTATGTTTGAGAGTCACTTGGACTCCTAAAATAGAGTTTTAGGTATAAACTCATATGGATGAATTAAAATATATAGTGATACAAGAAATTGATATGGATATCCAACAGAGTACTAAAGGGAATCCAATGATGAATTCCATGGGTGATACTTGGGATCTCATAGTGGATAACCAATGATGACCTTGAGTGGTATTGATGTTATACCAAAACATGAACAATACATGTGTTCATATGAAAATCACTATGGACAAGCTTGTAGTATGTCGATTTATATTTTACCAGGAGAGAATCCAAGATTCCATCATGGGTATGATGAGAAAAGGACTATATTGTTAATTGAACATTAAATGAAATGAATTATATGATATATCTTCAATGACAAATAATAAGACTGGATTATGTCCTCCTCTTACAGAATTTGGATGGCATGTTTAATAATAAAATGACAATATCCTTAAGAGGTATTTCTCACTATGCACCTGGTTTAGATAATAATAATTTTAATAAGGATGGATAGATAATTGAACATTAATATATATTACACAGTTGTGGTTCTTAATTTTGAGACATACTTTTTAAATTAAAATAGTTAAATTATTTTATTATTAAATTAGAATATCTACTTTATTTAATGTTTACTTTTGGTACCACATTGAGTATTTAATATCAAACTACACTATTTTTATAATATATTAACTAATAAATTGGAACTTGACCATAGTTGGTCTCCTATTGGTATTATGTCTCACTCCATGTTTGGGCCATTATTGGGTAACCAAATAGACAACATGATTACTGGAATCAATAATGGAAACATACATATCACATGTTTTTTAATTTTGATTATGAATAGAGGATCATGGTATTGAAGAGAATTTCATTATTCTAGTTGTGATACTTTTTCCATTTGAAAAATTCATCCATTTATTTTACACCAACCTTATAATAATTTTTTTTTCGTTTTTGTAGACACATGACATGTATCATCCTCATCAGTATATTTGATTCTATTTTGGGTATTATTATCTATTCCTTATGATTATATATTGCCTCATTGAATTAATACATCTGAAACATGTATCCTAATGATATTACATTGTGTTATACTCTGATTTTAGGGATTAGTCTTGACAAATACAAACCTAATCCCTCACAGCTCATCAGCAGCCTCAAGCATTTGTGGATATGCGCTTGAGGTCGTGGTCCAAACGGGCGTCATGAACCCTTCATTGATATCCTTGTCCAAGAAATTACAACTATCCTCATGTTTAAATGTCATAGAGATGATAGAGTAATTTCCATGGAATCCCAGTTATAGAGGACCAACTATAATATTTGGGTTAGCTCTATCAGCATTGATTTTCTGAAATACACAAAACAATGTGGCCGTAGACATGATTAACTGATCATTTGGTTATTTGATATATTTATTTTTGTTTCACCATTTTTTTTGTATAGTGTTCAAAAATGACTTAATTTATGGTAACCCAGTGAGTTGTTTATTTGATATATTCATGTCATTTTCATTACATTTTCTCTGTATATTGTGTGAAAATAAAATTCTAAAATTAATAATGAACCAATAATTTTCATATTTGAGCTATTCATGTCTGGTTAACCATTTTATTCGATAGGAATGATGCGACAACGATCTTGAATTGTTGTGGGTATGGTCTAGCTTGATTGATGGTTGTGAAGGGATTATTTTTGAAAAAATTCTTCACATCATGATACCATTGTAATTATTAATGGAAATACATGACATTTAACTCATCCACAACTACGTAGATACTATCATTAGAAATGAAGGTGGATGACACACTCATTTAATGTAAAATTTTTATTCTATTTTACTATATTTTAATTGAATTCAAAAAATAATGCCATTATTTTAAATTGATTAATCAATGATGAGGAATTAATATTAAGGTATCAAATTTGTTATTAATCGTTATGAATGTATTGAATTTTTAGTTTGGTCTTCATGTTGATCTTAAGGTTTTAATATTTAAAAAATTCATCTGAAGTTAATTGTTTAATGATTTTGATTTATAATTATAGAGGGTTTTCGTAAAAAATAGGCAATTTTAATGTTTTCCCTTAACCATGATGGCATATAACATATCATTCCCTCACATGATGGGATGGATTGTTATACCATCTATTTAAGGGCCTCTCGATCTAGGAGGCTACACATGTTGGTTATTCCCATGCAAGGATCCCACATCGATCCAATCTAAGGGAATGCATAGATACCACAAAGAGAAAGAACTATCACATTGTGATATTCCATGTGGTAGCAGGAGGACCCTTCACCATGGATGGAGATATCTAGCAGTGGGGTGAGGATCCCTCCATCTCATGTTTTAATTAATTTTAAGGATGAATCTGACATATTATTTGTTATAGTATTCTTTAATCCATCTCGTTTCAATGTGTGGTCAATGATCCACTACATCTCTACTACACTATAAAATTATCTACTTTCTCTCCCACTTGACATCACCCTATCACACTGCCCACCTCAACCAAAACCATCAATAATGGCATAAATTCCCCAAGAAATAACATCTATGAATGAAGATGCCTCGATCATGAGGAAACACCATTAGAGATCCCCCTATGAACTTTTGATCACTATATTCTCATCATTTGTGCACCCTCGCCTCCCATCGTTGTTACCTGGAGTACCACAATGGAATCCACCTATTGATTCTTAGTGGTAGTTCCTTTCACTCAAACAAATTCCATAATAACAATGGACTACATATGAACCCTTATACAAGCATTAAATGTCAACATAGAAGTCCAGATGATTATATACTAGTGAAAAAAACATTTTATGCATTTTCATTATTCATGTTGGTTCTATATAACCAACTTGAGAAGCTATAAAAATAAATTTATCTTGTCAGTTATTTTATAATCGATGATACAAATCGATAAGAATGCATTTTTTCCCCAGTTATTTTATTACCGACGTCAAAAATATTGAGATTAGAATTATCGCATCGATTATTTTATAATAGACATGAAAATTTAATATGGTCGCTTTATCACATCAATTATAACCCAACCTACATGATAAAGGAAATATCGATAATTTATCACATTAGTTATTAAAAGAAATGATGTGATAAAACACCATTTATCAGATCGGTTATAAAATAACTAGCCTGATAAATTATTTTCTATGTCTGTTATTCAAATAATAAATTTTATAAATAATAAAATAGTTTATCACATTGGTTATAATAAAACTTCCATGATATACCTTTTAAATGATTTATTGAACCCAGTATTTAGACATTCTGTTTTCTTCGATATGGTGAACTGGGAATCGTCTCTCCCATGCAGAAATCCTAGAACAGATACATCAAAGTTGTGACCTTAAGCCTAGATTTTCCAACATCACTCATCATCTTTATTATCACCAGATCTATCAGGTTACTCGCAACACTAAAGTAACCTTCACATGGCTTGGTTTCAGTTTTTATTTGTTGCGATGCCCAAAAATAATTCTTTGAGATGTTATTTTTCTATCATTGTTCTTACAATCATGGTATGTTTCAATGTGTTCATTAATACCATGGAAAATTCTTTTCTGGTAAAAGAAACCATGGATGTGATATCATGAAACATAAGGCTTTTTGTGTGTGTTCCATCATGTCTATGTGCACATACAGGGGGTGTCAAAGGGGATGGGGGTCTATCTAGAGGTCTAAGGACCTTTCCAGGGGGGGCTATCTAGGAGAAAGTGGTATCTAGGGGTTATCACAGGGGGTTGGGGTGGTGTCTAGGGGGTGTAGGGGTTTTCCAAGGGGTTGGGTGGTACTGGGGGGGGGGGGGGTTTGTCCTATTCAAGGGGGTATGGGTGTCCTAGGGGGTGTGGTTGTCCATGGGGTGAGTGGGAAATCCAAGGTTGTAGGGGGTGTCTAGGGGGTGGGGGTGTCCATGGGGTGTGGGCTGTCTAGACGTGTGGGGGGATGTCCTAGGGTGGGGGGTTGTCTAGAAGGGTGGGGGTGTCCAAGGGGTGTCAAATGAGGTGAGGTGGTGTCCTAGGTGGGGTACGGGGGTTGTCCAAGGGGGTTTGGGTGTCCAAGGGATCGAGGTGCTTTCCAGGGGTGATGGGGTTGTCCAAGGAGGTAGGGGTGTTTAGGGGGTGGAGGTGGTGTCCAGGGGGTGTGTGGGCTGTCCAAGGGGGTAGGGGGTGTCTAGTGGGGTGGGGATGTCCAGGGAGGTGGGGGGCAGTCTAGAGGGGTGGGGTACTATCTAGGGGGGTGGTGTGCTTTCCAGAGGGGTGGGGTTTTCCAGGGGGTGAAATAGGGGTGGGGTGATTTCAAGGGGGGTGAGGGAATTTCCAAGGTTATTGGGGGTGTTCTAGGTGGTAGGGGGTGGTGTCTAGGGGGTGAGTGGGATGTCCAAGGGGGTACATGTGCACAGGGGTGTCGGTGTGGTGTCCATGGGGGTGAGTGGGCTATCTAATGGGGTAGGAGTCTCTTGGGGGGTGGGGTTTCCAAGGGGGTAGGGGGTGTCCCTGGGGGTGGTGTGTCTAGGGAGAAGGGGCTGTCTAGAAATGTGCATGGCTATCCAGGGGGTGGGGTGTCCAGGGGTGAGTGGGTTGTCCAAGAGGGTAGGGGTGTCTTGGGCGTGGGTGTGTCCAGAGGGGGTGGGGATATCTAGGGAGGTGGCGGCGGTCTCAAGGGTGGGGTGGGGGTGTCAAGAGGGGTGGGGGTTTCTAGGGGGTTTCAACAGGGGTGGGGTGTACATGGGGGTGTAGGGGATGTCTAAGGGGGTGGGGAGTCCAAGGGGGTGGGTTGGGGTCTAGGGGGAGAGTGTGTTGTCCAAAGGGGGTAGGGGTGTATAGGAGGTGGGGGTGTCTAGGGGTGGGGGATGTCTAGAGGGGTGGGGGTTGTCCAGGGGTTGGGGGTGTCCAGGGCGGTGAGTGGGATGTCCAAGAGGGTAGGGTGTCTCCCGGGGGTGGGGGTGTCCAGGAGTGGGGGATGTCTATAGGGGGTGGGGGCTATACAGGGGGGTGGGGGTGGGGGGGGGGGGGCTGTTAAGGTGGGTGGGGTGTCAATGGCGGTGTGGTGGTGTCGAAGTTGGGTGTGGTGTTGTCCAAGAAGGTTGGTGTTTTCAAGGGGGTGGGGTGGTTTCCAAGGGGTGATGGTGCTATCCATGGTTGTAGGGGTGCCCAGGGCGTGGGGGTGGTGCCCAGGGGGTGAGAGGCTCTCCAAGTGAACGGGGGGGGGGGGTGTCTAGGGGTGGGGTTTCCCTGGGGGTTTTCAAAAGGTGTGGGGGGTTTTCTATGGGGTTTGGGTTGTCCATAGGGGGTGGGGGTTTCCATGTGGTTTGAATGGGGGTGGGGGTGGTGTCCAGGGGGTGTTGGGGGTATCCAAGTGGGTTTGGATGTCCAAGGGGGTGTCGGGGGGTGTTTAGGGTGTGAGGGGTCAGTCCAAGGGGGTAGGGGCGTCCAAGGTGGTGGGGGAGGGCTCCCCAGTGGGGTGGGGGAGATGGGGGTTCCAAGAGATGTGGGGGATTTCCATGAGTTGTCCAGGGGTGTGGGTTGACCAGTGGGGTAAGGGGGTTTCCAGGGGTGGGGGTGGGCTGTCTTTGTGTGAGGGTGTCCAGGGTGTTTATGAGGGTGGGGGCATTCCATGTGGTTTCTAGGGGTGTGGAAGGGTTCTAGGGGTGTGTGTGGGATATCAAGGGGTGTGGGGGGGGGGATGTCTAGTGGGGTGGGGGCTTTCCAGGGGTGTGGGGGGGTTGTTCAATGGGGTGGGGTGTCCAGAGTGTCCATGAGGATGGTGGATAGTCTAGGGGTTGTTTAGGATGTGGGGGTTTCTAGAGGCATGTGAGGGTTGTTGAGGGGTGTGGGTGTGTCTAAGGTTTCGATGGGGGTGATGGGTGTCCAAAAGGGTGGGGGGGGTTGTCCAGTGGTGAGGGCTGTCCACGAGGGTGGGGGTGTCCTGTTTTGTGGGAATGTTGTTTAGTGGGGTGGGGGTTTCGAGGGGTGTGGGAGGGATATCCAGGGGTGGGGGAGGGTTGTCCAATGAATGGGAGTGTCCAGGAGGGTGGGAGGGCTATCTAGGGGGTGTCTAAGGGTGTTGGGGTGCCCAGTGTAGTTAGGGGGAATTCGAGTGTTGTGGGACGGCTATCCCAGGAGGTGGGGTGTCTATGAAGGTGGGGGGTAGTCCAGGGGTGTCCAAGGGCGGGGTGGGGTTCTAGGGGTGTGGGACGGTTGTCCAGCGGTGTGGGGAGTTTCTTCTAGTTGGGTGGGGGCTTTCTTGGGGTGTGGCAGGGGTGTCAAGTGGGGTGGGGGTGTACAGGGTGTCCATGAGTGTGGGGGGATGTCCATTGGTTGTCCAGGGTGTGGGGAGTTTCTAGGGTGTGGGAGGGTTTTCAAGTGAGGTGGGTAATATCCAGGGTGTTTCTGGGTGGTGTCCAAGAGGGTGGGGGGCTGTCCAGGGGTTGGGGGTTGTCCAAGAGGGTGGGGGTGTCCAGGGTTGTGGGTAGGCTGTTTAGTGGGGTGGCGGGTTTCACGGGTCTGGGAGGGATGTCCAATGGGTGGTGAAGCGCTGCCTAGTGGGGGGGTGGCTGGAGGGTGGGAGTGTTGTCTAAGGTGTTTACGGGGTTGCGGTAGGTTCCATGTGGGGTCATGGGGCTTTCAAGCAGTGTGGGAGGGCTTTCTAGGAGGGTGGGGGTGTCCATGAGGGTGGGGGTAGTCCAGTTGGTGTCCAAGGGTGGTGGGGGGGTTTTCTAGGGATGTTGGTGGATATCGATGGGTGTGGGAAGGACATACATTGGGGTGGGGGATCTCTATGGTTGTGGGAGTGTTTTCCAATGGGGTTTGGGTGTCCAGAGCGTCCATGAAGGTGGGGGAAGTCCAGGGGGTGTCTAAGGGTGTGGGGGTGTCTAGAGGGTGTGATAGGGCTGTTCAGGGGGTGGTGGTTATCCAGGGTGTCCATGCGGGTAGGGGTGTCCAAGTGGGTGGGAGGGCTGTCTAGGGGGTTGGGATTTTCCATGAGGGTGGGGGTGTCCAGTGGTTGTGGGAAGGCTGTTTAGTGGGGTGGGGGGGGGGGGGGTTCCAGGGGTGTGGGAGGGCTATCCAGGGGGTGGGGGAGGACTGTCCAGTGGGTCGGGGGGAGGGTGTACAAGAGGATGGGAGGGCTGTTCAGAGGGTGTCCAAGGTTTTGTGTGTGTGGGGGGGGGTGTACAATGGGTTTGGGTTCCTTTCCAGGTGGTGGGATGGATATCGAGGGGGTGGGGGTGTCTAGGGTGTCCATGAAGGTGGGGCAGTCTAGGGGGTGTCCCGGTGTGTGTGTCTGTGTGGTGGGGGGGGGGGGGGGGGGTTAGGGGTGTGGGAGGGTTGTCCACGGGTGCGGGGAGGGCTGTCCAGTGGGGTGGGGTCTTTCTAAGGGTGTGGTAGGGCTATCCAGTGGGGTGTGTTGTGTCCAGGTTATTCATGACGGTGGGGGCAGTCTAGTTGTTTTCCAGGGGTGGGGGTGTTCTAGGGGTGTGGGAGGGCTTTCTAGGGGGTGGAGGATATCTAAAAGGGTTGGGGTGTCCAGAGTTGTGGGCATGAGGTTTTGTGGTTGGGGGTTCTAGGGTTGTCGGAGGGCTATCCAGGGGTGGTGGATGGATTTCTAGTGGGGTGGGGGTGTCCATGAGGGTAGCGGTAGTCCATGGGGTGTCTAGAGGAGTTGGGGTTTCTAGGGGTGTGGGAGTGTGGTCCAGGGGGAGGGTGACTATCCAGGAGGGTGGGGGTGTCCAGGGTTGTGGGAAGGCTGTTTAGTGGGATTGGGTGGGGTGGTTCCAGGGGTGTTAGAGGGTTGTTCTGGGGATGGGGAGGGCTTTCCAATGGGAGGGGGAGGGGGTCTAGGGGTGTATGAGGGTTGTTCATGGGTGTAGAGAGGGCTATACGGTGGGTTGGGGGATTTCTAGTGGTGTGGGAGGGTTGTCCAGTGGGGTTAGTGTCTGTGAGGGTGGGGCATGTCCAGTGTGGGGGGGGGGGTTCTAGGGGTGTGGGAGGGCTATACAGTGGGGTGGGGGCTGTCTAGGAGCGTGGGGGTATCTATGGTTGTGGCTAGGCTGTTAAGTGGGTTGGGGGTATCCATTAGGGTGGGGACAGTCCAGGGGGTGTCCAGGGGTGTGTGTGTGTGGGGGGGGGGGGATCTAGGGATGTGGGAGGGCTATCCAGGGGGGGTGTCCTGGGTGTTCATGGGGGTGTGGTTGTCCAAGAGGGTGGGAGGGCTCTCCAGGGGGTGGGGGTGCTTAGGAGGGTGGGGGTGTCCAGGGTTGTGGGCAGGTGATTAATGGGGTGGTTGTCTAGGAGGGTGGGATGGCATTCTAGGGGGTGTCTAGGGGTGGGGGTGACTAGTGGGATGAGTGTAATTTCTAGGGGTGTGGGAGGGCTAGTTAGGGGAGTTGGGGGGGGGTCTAGGCTTATGGGAGGGCTGTCCAGGGGTGTGGGGAGGGCTCTCCCGGGGTGTGGGGAGGGCTGTCTAGATGGTTGTGGGATTTCTAGGGGAGTGAGAAGGTTGTACAATGGGGAGGAAGATGTCCATGGAGTCCATGAGTGTGGGGGAATTCCAATGGTTGTCCATTGGTGTGGGTGGTTTCATGGGGTGTGGGAGGGCAGTCTGGGGGTGTGAGGAGGGGGCAAGGTGTCCATGGGGGAGGGTGTGTCCAAGAGGGTGGGAGGGCTGTCCAGGGGGTGAGGGATGTTCAGAAGGGTGGGGTTGTCTAGGGTTGTGGGAAGGATGTTTAGTTGGGTGGGGGGTCAGGGGTATGGGAGGGCTTTACATGGGGTAGGGCTATCCAGTGGGGTGGGGTGGGGTGTCCATGAGGGTGGAAAGGTTGTTCATGGAGTATCCTGGGGTGTGGGTGTGTGCAGTTGGGTCAGGGGGCTTTCAAGGGGTGTGGGAGGGTTGTCCCGGGGGTGGGGTGTCTAGGGTGTCTATGAGGGTGGGGGAAAGTCTAGTTGGTGTCCAGGGGTGTGGGGGATTTCTAGGGGTGTGGAATGGATGTCTAGGAAAGTGGGAAGGGATTACCAGTGGGGTGGGGGATTTCTAGGGGTGTGGGAGGGTTGTCTAGTGGTGTGTGCGTGTCTTGGGTATCCATGAGGGTGGGGGGTAGTCTAGTGGGTCTCCATGGGTGTTGGTGTGGGTGGGGGAGGGGGGGGGGGGGTTCTAGGGGTGTGTATAGGCTCTCTAGGGGTGTGAGGAGGGGGGGGGGGGTCTAGGGTGTCCATTGGGGTGGGGTTGTCCATGAAGGTGAGAGGGATGTCCAGGGGTGGGGACTGTCTAGGAGGGTGGGGGTTTCCAGGGTTGTGTGTAGGCTATTTAGTGGGGTACATGGGTTTCCAAGGGTGTGGGAAGGCTATCCTGGGGGTGGGGGAGGGCTATCTAGTGGGGTGGGGGTTGGTATGTTTCTGTTCTATTTCTGGTATTATTTTGGCTACACATAGTTGTGGGGGTGTCCAGGTGTGTCTGTGTGGGGGCGGATTTCTAGGAGGGTTGGGGCAGTCAAGGGGTGTGGGGTTGTCCAATGGGTTGGGGGGGTTTTCAGGGGTGGGGGCTGTTCAGTGGGGTGGGTTGTTTTGGTATGTTTTTATTCTGTTTGTAGAATTCTTTGTGTTGGAAAAACATTGGTTGACTGATTTAATAAAAAAATTTGTTTTTACGTTGGTTATTTTATAACTGATATAAAAAATGCACCAGGATTTGTTTTAACATCGGTTATATAAAAACCGAAATAACTTATGCATAGGAATGGTTTTAAAATTGTTTATTTCATAACCGAAGTAATAAATTGAAAGGAATAGTTTTTTAGGTCTGTTATTTTATAATAGACGTAGTAGATATGTTCTCATGTCTATTATTATTTAACTGATGTAGAAAACTGCTTCGGTGACTGCTTTGTCACGTCGGTTATGAAAATAATAGATGTGAAAATTACTTCGGAGGCATGATTTAGTACTTTGGTTATATAATAACTGATGTGATAAAGTATATACAACACCAGTTTTTAAATAATTGATGTAATACATCACGACTCAGAAGATTTTTCCACGTCGGTTTTTTAGTAACCGACGTGAATAACACTTCAGTTTTAGTTTTTTACGTCAGTTTATAAAAACCGACGTAAAA
Source organism: Viscum album (assembly GCA_963277665.1). Classification (NCBI taxonomy): domain Eukaryota; kingdom Viridiplantae; phylum Streptophyta; class Magnoliopsida; order Santalales; family Viscaceae; genus Viscum; species Viscum album. Next base: position 1,838,195,630 of record OY728132.1, on the reverse strand, counting down.
TAAAATATTCATATCATCTTCCGTAACAAAACTGACTAAAACCTGACGTAAAAACTAACAAAATAACCACTATAAAAACATTTTCTGCACTAGTGGTAACAGAAAAAATAACATTCTATATTATAACAACTGATAATTATTTCCCCATATGAGCCGATTCACTATGTTCAGTCAACAAACCCCATAGTAGCTATGTGCTCAGTGTCTCCAACTACCAGTCTTCAGACTTGAACCACATTTTCATATCACTCTGAGCTCTCACAAGAGCTACATCACAATTGGAAAATATTGGGGCCACATCTGATCAACTCATGAGCAACTTCTGACTCCAATGAATAATTATTGAGACTCTTCTATCCACTTAGATGTCTAGATAGAGATGGAGTCCCCACTACTTCTATATTTCTCTACTTCCACCTACACACCATCTCCCATATCCATGCACGAGAGGAACAAATCGAACTTACCATTGTGAATCTATCCCAATATTTGGAATCATAAACAACCATGATCTCTGGGTGGTTCAAATCTCTTACTAGGGGTCATTAATAGTTTTTTATTCTATTAATAATTTTATGATCCCCATACATTTTGGGGTTACTGAATTTTAAGGAACTGTGATGTACAATGAGGTTAGGGGGAGATCCTACCTTTTTTCATATATAAAGGAGGCATTTTCCTCCTATAAAAATCATTATGTACCTTAGAAGGCACCACCAAAGATGTTTAATATTTGAATTATTTATTTCATTGGAGTTTGAATTATTTTTTTTAATTTTATATTTATTTAATTTATGTTTTTCATACATAAATAAATCAATGATGGTTTTTATAATATTATTTACACTCAATTAATCCATTTATCTTCTTTGTCTTCATTTAATTTTTTCTTTATAAGTTAAACTATTTTTATAATAATAATTTTTGTTTATTTTCATTTTTATTTATATATTATATAAATTAGATAAATATAATTTATTTTAAATTAATTTTATATTTATATCTTATTTATATTTATGAATCTCACTTCTATATGCAAACCCAATTAATTTACATTTATTCTATTATTTTATCAACCACATTCATATAATATTTTCCCATCCATGTTAATTCAATTTTATTTTACTTATTATTATTATACTCTTAAATAATTCTTCCATTGTGATCCCATTCCATATAAAATGAAGATTTGACACGTGGCTTTGCACGAGGGAGGTGAAGAAAGTCATGAATTTTTTTAATGTATATTAAATATTTGTGGTTGATGTACGTGTCATTAAAGGGTGAAAATAATTTCCCTGGTGTGGTGACAATACCCACATGGCATTAAATTCATTATATTTTTTTTATTTAATATATTTTCCATCTCAGTAACTGTTTACTCTTCAAATGATGGATTTGAATCAATAAATGGATGAAAATGAATTGATTGTGACCGGTCCTAGAGGATGTAATACCCAAGATCATGGGGTTTCATCATTTATGATTAAATGGGGATCTATAATTAATACTTATTAGGCCTTACAATATTTCATTACATGGTGTGAAAATATAATTAATCTGACCTCATATATTAGGTTTAAATTATCAAACAAAAAATGAAGCATAAAAAATATTATAATAATTCTAAGCCATAAAACTCATATAATTTTTATTTTATACTAATTTCAATTTAATTTATTATTTAATGATTGTTCAAATTTTAATATTTCATTTCATTTTATTTAATATAATTCAATTAAGAATCCAAAATTATTTACCATAATTTTCATAAAGAAAATAATAACATATGTTATTTATATTAAGTGAGTGAGAAAACTATAAATATCCTCAAGTGACATAACCATGGTCAAACAAAATAAAAAAATAAGTAAATAATTTTATTTTTACATGCCATACAACTTGTATAAGAGTCCATAATGGAACCTTCTAATGGGAGCCAAAAATTAGTTTACCTTAAATTTTCTAAAATATCATTATAGATTGTTTTTATTTCAAAAAAACCAAAAAAAAATTATTTCTCTATATTTATTTCAAAGGAATACTATTATTCATGGAATAATTATTCATATATGTAAGAACCCATAACTGAATAACCATGTTTAACTGATGATATTGTTTCCTTGTAGAATAAAATGATCACTGAATACATGATCCTTCTTAGAATAAAAGATGAATTTATGGACCACATCCATCTTCTCCAGTAGACCCTCGAGAATCCAGTGGTTGAATGATTATCCATGGAGATAAAATAATTCATGGAGTACGACATAAAATTTTATCAAGAATTTTCCATGACAAAAGAATCATGATCCTTGTTTCATCCCAAAAAAGTTGAGCAAGCTCTCTAAAAATATTTATAGGAGAATTTGTCAAATCACACACTCAAATATGATATATATATATATATATCCTTTTAAAAGAGAGAATGTTATACAAGTTAATTGTGATGGATAATTAGAAATGACTAAGACCTATTAGAGACATCTGAAACTAAACCTGGTGAAGAGCTACATTTCTTCCCTAAAAACATGAAGAGGCCATGGTGGACCACTTGACTACTGATCTACATGTAGAAGATCGACTATACCTGAATAAATTCTAGAATGAATTTGAATAATGTCATGATTTCCAAATACATTGAAACGAATAATTCCCACAATAATTACGGGTATACACCACCCATAGGGTGGAATTTGATGTAATGATGTATGATCCCATGTAATAACCACCATACATGCAGATCCGACTTCATGAGCCCCTCAAAACACAGGCATTGATTGAACATGAATCAATAGAGGAGTATAAAAATTTATTAAACTCTTTATATTATTATTTCATTAAATATAATTTTCATATCAGTCCTTATATTTTTAATTTTTTTAACATCACAAACATTTTCAAGTTATATAGGGGGATGGAGAAACAACACATTCACCTATCAGTGAATACACAGAGATCATAGATTTTGATGAACATAAATTCGATGGTCTTTATATGGAGATCTAATTAGTTTTTCTTGAGTCAATAAGAAAATTGCATTATCATATTGATGGTCATAAATTTCATGTTAAATATAGATATTTCAATTTTATTCGAGTAGATATACATTTATTTATCCTTATTTTACATTCAATTCATGAAACCCATATTGAGACACCATTGGTTGATAAAGAGAAGGTTTCACATGTTGAAACCAATGATGATTATGATTCACACATAGTATTACCCCTATCATTAAAGTTGTACATAATTTTGATAATGGGTAATATTTTGTATACATTTTCCATGGATCATTTCTCAACCAAATGTATGATTAATAATATGGGAAAACCCACATGTGGTGGTAAAATAAATGAAGCTTCACCCATGAACTATCTTTGGATAATAGTTTGTATATCCCTATGGTGTTTGTAAAAATGTAGGGCCTACTTAGGGGATCATACTGATGATTATCCCATTTATTTACTTTATATTAATTCAAATTACAATTTCATTTCATATAGAGTTTTTCTTTATGAATACACCATATTGATATATTTATTAGATTAAATGAAATGATCCTTTTTCTTAATTTAGTAATTATATATTATAGGTTCATGATGATAGATGTAACCCCATGTAGTTGATAAAGAGGACTAATAATCATGTGAAAGGGAGTTCACTTTAATTTTTTGTCTATTAATCATTGTAATTTATTTCCAACCACCTGTTTTGAGATTTATAGATTAAATTTCATGACCATAATTGAATTAATGTTTCCCAAGACTAATCTTGGAGATATTAGTTTCAAATGAATCATATGATTTCATGTTTTATATATTAATTTCAATCTGATTAAATAATAAAAATGTAGAATTACATTATTAATGTGATGTATGGACATTAAAATAAAGATACGTGACTTTACAGAACTGATTGATTCATGTAAATGAAATTTCCAAAACAGTTTTTACCCATTGAATTTATAAAATTTAATTTAATTGATTTTTTAAAAAATATTAATTCATTACCAGAATTTTAAAATCATATTTCCTTTCATTGATATATTCTCTATGCCATGTACATCCTGTTATATTTTGAATATATTTCATGAGTAATCTTAGTACAATCATCCTTATAGGACATGAATTTGAACCTATCAAAGTTATGACTATGAAAAACACACTTAAAATTATTGTAGATTGATTTTAAAATACCATGACCTTAAAATAAAAACATTACATCAATAATTTTATTGCAAATATAAACCATCAATGATCTTATTTTGAATGAGCTATGTTAAAATACATTTTTATCCAACCATGTCATACATATAATAATTTGCAGGATATTTTAAATTTGAAGTGTGGTGGTGAAGGGACTCATAGTTGATGGGATGAAATGATTTGTATGGAGAATGTGTGGTGGTGACACTTATAGGAATTGAGATATCATAAAATTAATTAATTGAACCTTTTTTAATTTTTCCTCCTGAAATATGGGGAAATGACCTAAAAAACCGGAAAATTATAAAAAATTGTATTTTAATTTGGGAAAAACAAAAAAAAATCCCTATTTATAGACCTATGATATTATAAATATGTTGTAATATGGTGGATGTGTGTAATATTCAAAGTATTACATTCATAAAAAATGAATATTTTCTTTTAAAAATTATTATAAAATTTGAAAAAAATTGATGAGGGAAAATAAATAAATAATTTTTATTAATTTTATCCGGATATGAAAATTGAGCTAAGGGGATGTTTCAAGTTATTACATTTTGAAAGCGATAATTTCAGTAAACAGATATTTGGGATATCATGCATTATATTTACGATATTAACATCCTGATTGAGCTATATTTTTAAAATAAAAATTCTTATCATCCAAAATACATTGGGATATTTGAAACAAAATTGAACTCCCTCACGATTCCATGTGACGTATTTCATTACAAAGTTGATAAATTGGTTTATTTACTAAACTATGGATAAAGAGAATGAAATCATTATATGAGAATAACTCCACTTGAATTTTAATCATGAGTAATGAGAGAAAAGAATAAAAAGTGAGGTATATAATGATTTGTAATGTTTAATTATAATGATTAGGGATCATGATTATGATAGAAAAAAATTCCCATTTAGTTCAAATGGGTAAGAGTAAATTAAATGATGTGTTTGTTTCTTTTGAAAATGTGAAATTAAATTTGTGTTTTATGAGGAATTTTAGAATATTTGTTTTACATTAAAATATTTTTTATATAAAACATCAAATTTTTATGGTATATTTCTTATTAAATAATTATAATTCATTAAATACCTTATAATGCATGAAAAAATTATTATTTTGGAAATAACACTATGTTATAAGAGGCATTCTTAACCTAGCTGTCAAACTTAATTTTTCCACATCTATGTTTTGAATTTCAAAAAAAAATATATGTACATGATTGCACTCAGGGTGAAATTTGAAGTCGGATATAATTACCATAATTTTTGGTTATTTATAATGAACCCTTATAAATAGTTACTTACCCTTATGTAGGGTAACCTTACCCATGAGTGTATAAATAAAATTTTGGCACATTATAATTAACGGTGAATATTTTGATTAACTGTTTGTATATTAGTGTGTAATCAATTTTAACATAGAATATTATAATTACTAATATGTTTCAAAAGATAATTCAGTTTTATAAATTGTATTCAATAAATAAATATTTTCATTCCCTATTATTTTTAGGATATTTCAATGTGACATTCATTAATTTTACTATGTGACAAAAAACCGGTTATAATTTTTTATATTTGTTTTTTAGTAAATGGAAATTTTAATTAAAAATTAAATTTCTCATAATTAAATTTTGATTTAAATATGAGTTTTTTATTTTTTGACTCTACACAATTATAAATTTTAAGGGTGACTTTTTTGAATTTTTCTAAAATAATTGTATTTTTTGATGAATGGTAAAATATGCTAATAACGATATAAATACATTATGAGATAAGTAATAGATTACTTACATCTTGGATGTTATATGCTACCATAAGTTATAACTAACACGAAATTATTTCTATTTTTAGTCACACAAATCATGAATATTCAATGTATTGAGTCAAAATAATAAACTAATGATCAAATTAATGAAAAATCCATCCCTTCCTCCAATATATAAACCATCCCACACCCCTTCTTCCTCACACACCACTCATGTTTTTTGAATTACCTATGTTCTTACAAGTACCCTTCCCAGGCCCTTACCACACATCCTAGACCATCTAGTCTCAGCAAAAGGACTAAAAAAGGCCTTAATGAGACTCTCAAGGAGTAAGAATCAATAGGTAAACGCCTCTTCATTTTGCTTTCAAATATTTTTACATGTTCTATTATTTTAGTCCTTCCTCCTCACCTCACCTCATCTAAAATTATATTATAAATATTATTCCATTAAATTTACTATTATTTTATTTTTCTAATGGATTCTTTCATCATCATCACTTTTCCCCCTTATCTTATAAAAAAATGAAAACACCGTATGATTTCTGTTTCTTCAATACATTCAAGGAAGACGAGTTTTAAATTTCTATTACCATATTCATTTCTGTTCATGAAATATATTTTATTACTGAAAAAATAATAATATATTTTATATATACCTTTAATGTTCTGTAAACATTATATTACATTGTTTTAAATTATACAACCAAATGAGTTCGTGGTGTTCTAAAAAGATGCAAAATAATCCAAGAATTTACCATTAAAATATAACACAATGATTAATTATCTCCTAAAAATGGTTTATATGATATTTTAACCATTTTATGGTAAATTACCACTCATAACATCAATTTCGGTTTTCATAACCCATTTTACACAAACTTCCATAGTCATATACATTCAAAAGGAGAAAAAAACTAAGAAAATGATCACTCCCAGTTAAAAAAATTGAATATCTTAACCCAATATGTATTATATAAATGAAATAAATAAAGATATAATAAATCATTCAAAATTATGTAAGTTTATTTAATAGATTATTAATTTAATTAAATTTATTTCTCCAGACATTAATATCGAAAAAAAATACATTAGTACATAAGGTATGGGGTTTCACAACACACTTATATTTCTATGAAAATTAAAAAATTTCCACATGTTTTATATTGGTGGTGTACATGTACATCTCGTTGATATATAATATCATAATTCTCTATATATTCATTGTAATAAATGATTCAGTCTATGATTATTAAATTTGGGACATACGATTCGATGGATTACAATGTTTTAAGGGACTTTGTCGTAATCTCCATTTCATAAAGATTTACATTATATAGTGCACCTAATCATTCTAATGTGGTGTTTCTAAATCCCCTTTTATATAACTTTATATTTTAAATTTTAATTAAATTTTATATCCATATTCTTATTGCATGGTTATGAATATTGTCTATGCCATATACTATTTTACATACAATGGTTATTTTGAATTCTATGACAAATATTCATCCTCAAATCAATATGGACATTGACAAGGAATATTTTTCATGTATTTAATCGATTTATAAGGAAGTATTTGTAATTTCAGTGATGGTGGGGTCCCACTATAGCCCATAGATGCATCAATAGGTCTCATTAAGCTAAATGGTTAGTGACATACCCCTCCAGTTTGTTTCCAAAACCTTATCTAACATGCATCATCCTACATAATTAATTTCTCATAATGGTATTATGGTTCACGTTTTAGATAAATGACATCAAAATAACAATAATTCTCTTTATTCACTATACCTTTATTACTTTCCATGAGGCTTTCACTATTACAAAATCAATGTATGAAATATCATTCTCTTCTTATTGATGGTATGTGTTTTTCATTTACCCCCCATGACAATTTTATTATGTAAACATGATTATGATTCACTTATTTTTGAAGCATGCCTCATCTATATGTAGCCCATATTTAGTATTTGAGCACACACCTGCCATTTTTTCCAGCCATAGGATATGAAAAGGGGTCATTTATTGACTATTCATGGATGTAGTATATAAGCTTTAGTTTTATTTTTTTCACAATGTAAACTGGTATCCATGTATGTATCTAGTTTCTTCTAGACTACTACAATTATTCGGTATTTTAGCATTTTATTCTCGGTAATCATTCTAATATAATAATGTAATTCAACATATTTGGGATATAGGGATTGGTGAATTATAATTAGTATCAAGGGAAGTTCAGTAGAATCCATGGGAGATGGATTTATAAAAAAAATCGTAGGGAACATAAACCTAAGATTGAAATCGAGTATTAGAATAAAGTAACATCCTATAATTTAGGTAAGATAAAGAATATATGGGTCTTCCAATAAAATAAATATTTGTATGAATACTACATGTGGATAAGCTTCTAGCATAGATTAACCTAGGAGTAACAACTCGGACAAGGAGTTTCGGGCATTACCTGGGGAATCATGGTATATGAAAACATTCCATAATGCACACCTGGTTTTCACCCCAGATGGATATTATTTGGATAAGTAATATTTTATTTAGAAACCATTATGATGTATTTAGATGTAAATAAAACCCAATTTTGGAATTAGAGATTATCTGCACATAAATTTTCAAATTATGTTTAGTGTTTGTTAGATATAAATTTGAAAACATGACCAAATTTATTGTAAGCCATTTTTTATTGATGGAAAAAAATGGAAGAAAGGGAATCAAAAATCTCTGAAAATTTATGGATTTTCTCACTGATAAAGTCATCTCAATCAGAGTTGGAGTAGATTGGATCATGATTAATTTAGGAAAACATACTCAGGTTGGGAATAATAATTATGTTACACCTGTGTTGGATCATTTCATGCAATAGAAGCCCCAATATTTTTGTTTGAATACAAATCATGTGGTGGATAATTATTGGATCAAGTCCAATGAAAATATATATCTAGAATTAATATGCAATGAAAATTAAAAGGTAGTATTTGTAATATATTTACTTATGGGTTATGATGATCCATAATGGTTCTTTATCTATAATACCTAGGAGGAAGTATAAATAGAAGATGAGGAATGGAAAATAATTAATGAAATATTAATCTAAAAATATTTCCCTTATTTACAATGAACTGAAATGAAGTGGAAATTCCATAGCATAAGGAAAATGGAAGAAGATAGTAATGTGGAGTATGAATCCACCTTAAAAAGGATGTCCACATATGCCACAAATTATGTACGTGACATAGATATCATGATTTATCATTCCATTAAATGTATTAATCCATGTATTCTAAGGGAAGTATCCCCTCAATCATTTTCGTCCTATAATGAAATTGTATATTGTGCCATCAAAACAAAGAAGTATTTTTCCAGGTCAAATTTGTACAATGGAACTCAAGATTAGATGAGGTATTATGATAACTGTAGAATTGGTGAAGCACCAAACAAGATGAAAGGAATGATGAAATTTCTATTAAGTGATAACTATGTAATGAATAATTGTGGGAAATTATGGAAAATAATGGGAGTTTTCTATATGTATGGATAAAAGGTTCATCGATCTAGTTAATGTAAATGTATATAACAAGACAATTAATTTCCACCTTAAAATTTTTGAGAGATGGGACACTATGAAAATAAGTGTCATAACCATCATGGAAATCTACCTTATAAAAGTGCAAGGGAGAAAGGTTATGCTTTTAGGATAACATCTGTGGAGGTTGACATTCCTAATAAGTGTTGGTTGGTATGTTTAATGGTTCATCAAACATAGATAATGAATTATTTGAATCCAGAACATCACATTCCTTTATATCTTCAAATTTTTCCATGAAAATTACAAATTACAAATTTAATTTAATAAATTTGTTGTCAATCAATAGTCCTAAGAAAATTACCTTTTAAAAAATTGTTAGGTAGTTCCATTTATAGAATTTAAACATCCCATAGGTTGTGATTTTTTCATCATACCCATGATTGACATTGATATAATCCTTAGTATGGATTGGATTTCATATCAGGATGCAAAAAAAATCAATTATAAGATGAAGGAAGTTACAATATTTGAGGTTTATTTAGAATCACATATCTTTATACCCGAAACCTCACCCTCTGATTCATATCTCGATGCACCCCAATAGCTCTACAGAATTAAATTCATGGACTATATGATAACAAAATATCTTTGAGTGAGGAATGAAATATTCAAATTCATGATGTACCTATTTTGGAAGACTATGTTTATATGTTTTCGAATGATTTACCTTCATATCTTCTAGAGTGGGAAGTTGTGTTCACTATTGATTTAATTCCTATTTCAAAACCTATATTATAGACTCCTAATAGAATATAAAGTTTTGAATTAGTATAACTCAAGAAATAATAATATTAATTAAGTGATAATGGATTTATCCACACTATTTTTTCTCAATAGGAATCAATTTTTCTTTTTATCCATAAGAAATATTAATCTCTGAATATATGCATTCACTATTGGGAGATTAATGATTTTATGAGAATGAACACGTATAATATTCTTCTAATTGAGGATTTATTTCATCAAATACTTGGATCCCAATATTTTTTTATTATTGACCATCGATCTGAATATCATCATCTGTGTATGAGGAAGGAATATATACCAAAGGTAAAATTTCAAACTAGGTATGGGATTTATGATTTTATAGTAATGATTTTGGGATAAATAATAAACCATATTATTCCATGGATATAATGAATACAGTTTTCATGTAATATCATGATGACATTGATGTGGAATCTATCAATTATATCCTGGTATACTCCAAATGTAGTGATAACCATTAGAATAACCTAATGATCATTATGAAATTTCATAAAATAAGTGAAATTTATGGGATTTTTATTAAATTTTATTTTTTGTTTTAATTAAATTTTTTCGTATCCATATTATCCCTATGGATGTAATTTTAGTTGATCCTATTAATAAAATTCTAGTACAATAATGGACCAAACCAAAAAAAACATAACGGTGGAATGTAGTTTTAATGGATTAGAATGTTACTCTAAACTTTTCATTCAAAATATTTCCAATTTGTCTAATCTGCAAACCAAGATTACAAGTAACCATGTAATTGTTTTATGGATAAAATAATGTTAATAATTTATTGATGAATTGGAAATGATATTGGTCAATGATCTCATTTGGACTCTTCTATATGAAAATTATAGATGTGTAGTCTATAGTGATGCATAAATGAATGGATAGGGTTGTGTCCTTATGAAATATGATAAAGTTAAATCTTATGAATCATGGAAGTTGGGAACTCATGTGAAAAAGAATACAACTCATGATCAAGAGTTTGAATCTATAATCTTTTATCTAAAAACATGGATACACTATATCTATAGTAAAATATGTGACATATATATGGATGAGAAGAGTTTGAAATACATTTTTACATAGAAATAAATCAACATGAATAAAATCATATGGATTTAGTTAATCAATTATTATGATTTTTTAACCCACTACCACTCTGAAAATGCAACCAAGGTGGAAGATACATTAAAAATTAATGAAAATGGACTTCTATCCAAAATGATGATTGAGAGAGATCCAATATTCATGAATTTGGAAAAGATAGATTTGGGAATTATTACAGATGGGGGAACATATTTTATTTTTTAAATTTATTGCTAAACCATATTTACTAGACTATAAAAATGATCCCATTTAGATGATGAGAATCAACAAAAGAAAATTAATGCTGTTAAGGAAGGAAGATTGGAAGACATTGTGTATGATTATGGAGTTCTAAAATTTGGTAAGAGGTTATTTGTTCCAATAATACTTGAGATAAAAAGTTAAATATTATATAATTGTCATAGATTAATTTATCTATACTCACTATTATCACCAATATATATAGAGCTATGAATGATCAATTTTTAAGCGATATAATGAAGCGAGAAATTGCTAACTATGTATCAGGGTGTCTTGTTTGTTAACAAGTGAATGATGAGAAACATCATCCTAGACAGGTCGTGCAACATCAAAATATTCTATTGTTTATGTGGGATGTAAATACAATAGAATTTTTCATATGTCTATCTAGTACACATAGAAGGAATGATTCTATATGGTTAATCATTGATATTGTTTTAATAAATTTCACATTTCCTTACTATAATTAATGATTTACCACATGTTTTCCTTGAAATAATTTATATTAATTAAGTTGGTAGAATTATTGGTTCACCAATATATATAGTGAATGATTGAGACCCACTATTTAAATCTATATTCTAGTATGGTCTTTAAAAGGATTTGGATATTGAGCTTCATATGAGTACTGGTTATCAACCCCAAATCGATGAACAACCTAAAAGGAATTTTCACACACTGAATGACATGTAGATATCACGATATCATCAATTAAAATATAATTGGTATCAATAATATAATTTTTTGGACCTTTCATTCATTAGTATTTTTACTTCTAGCATTCAAACGGTGCTATATGAAGCATTATATAGAAAGAGGTGTCAAACTCCAACATGTTGGGATGATGTTGGGGAGTTGAAAATTATAGGCCCAAAACATATTGAAGAGACAATGAAAGGGGAAAATAAAATATTACTCCAATTAATGTGTACTAATGTAGATTGAAGAGCTACGATGGAATCATAGAATGGATTTATAGTTTCGAGTGGATATCATTTATTTATGAATGTATCTCCATAGAAGGGTGTCATATGGTTCAGTGAGAAAATGAAAATGAGCCACTGGTACATCAAACGTCTTGAAATTATCAATATAATTTGTGCAGTAGCTTACTGTTTTTCTATACCTCCATATAACATCAAGTTTCATGATGTGTTACACATGTATTTGTTAAAAAATTACATGTCGGACCTAACACATGCACTCACCTATGAAAAAATAGAACATGAACCTAACTTGCCTTACTGTGAAGAGCCTATCGAGATTCATGACACTAGAGTGTAATAAATGAGAAATCAGAAAACTTGACTGGTAAAGGTCCATTTGAGAAACCATAAAATGGAGGAAAAATGTGGGAAACTAAGGGTGTTATGATGAAGAACGACCACATCATTTCAGAATGTATTATACATGATAAATTTCATGGAAGAAATTTCTGAAGGGGGAAGAATATATCACCTGAATATTTTATGGTATGTTCCATATTAAATAATTTCAATTAATTTGATAACATATAATAACAACACCACTAATTCTCTCTAAAACCCCACTTGGTTATATGTTGTAGTTACAAACAAGACATTATGCATATATTTTGGACAACTGAGTCTTGAATTTCAGAAAATGGACATACATGTTTGTGATCAGGGTGATATTTGCACTATTATTGAAAGAATATACTTTTTGGTGAATAATAACATACCATTAGAAATAGTAACATACCATTATGAATGGTAACCTTACCAATGAGTGTATAAAAAAAATTTATCATATAAAAAAATGGGAATATTTTAATTAAGTATATGTATTTTTTGAGAAATTAATATTTAATTACAATATTATAATTAAGAATTTTTTTTAAAAGATAATTAATGTTCATAAAATGTATTCATAAACTATTATTTTCATTCCCTATGTTTTTGTGGTACTTTAATGAGACCATAGAAAATTTTTAAAAGGACATATAATCAATTATAGTTTTTAAATTTCAATTTTCCAAATAAAAAGTTAATTTTAACTAAAAATTAAAATTATAATAATTAGAGAATTATTTTAATAAAATGGAGTTCAATTTTCTATTCTAAACATTGAAATGTGGTTAGGATTAAAATTTGGGATTTTTCAAAAACACATGAATTTTTTCTGAACAGTAAAATACGATAATTATGGAATGAATATATTATGAGATAAATAGACTCTTTATTATGACACTGATGACGTAAGAAACAATTATTTTTAATAAAAATGTACTTATTTCTATTTTTGGTGAAAAATATCAATAATATTCATAATTTTGGTGCAAAATAAAAAACTAATGATTAAAATAATTCAAAACCCCTCCTCACATTGACAATATAAACCATCAATCACCCAATATTCCTCTCAAACCTCTCATGATATGATACAAGACTATGTTTCAGAAAATAGACATCCAATTATCTAACCCCCCAAATTTTAGACATTATGGTTATATCAAATTCCCAAAATCAAAGCCCACAAGGTGATTCTCAAGGAGAGTACTCAGGAGTTAAAACTCTCTTCCATTTCCATTCAACATTTTTTACAAGGTCCATTCTTTTTATTCTCTATCCTAACATACCCTCATCCAAATGATATGACAATTTCAGTACATTACATGTAATATAATTCTGTTATTATAATATAGTAATTCATCATCATCTCTATTTCCCATCATCTTATAATAAAAAAGAAAACACTGTCTGAGGTGTGTTAATTTCTTACATTTAAGGACAACAAGTTATCAGTTTAGGTTACCGTCAATAATTATTTTCATGAAACAATATATAAGGTTGAAATAGATCATTATATAATTTATATATCCTATTTAGTGTTCTACAATTAATTTTTACACATTTTTTTACTTATAAAACAAAATGAGTTTGTGAAGATCAAAAAACCATCCAAATAATCCATTCATTTAACAATAAAATTCATATAATGATTTATCCTCTTCCAAAATAACCAATGTATTTATATGATAATTTAAACTATTATATTATCATTAAATACTCATAAAATCAATTTTGGTTTTCAATTTTTATTTTACTCGATCATTTAGACTCTTATACAGGAAAAACAATCAATGAAAACTATGAAGAATGTCCACTCCCAAAGGATGATATTTAATATATTTACCCATATTAAAATAAATAATTAAAATTAATGAAGATTTAATAAATAAAATACTTTTAGATCAGGTTTTGGAATTTTTATTTAAGGAATCTAATTTTATTACTCGTGAAATTAAGATCAAGTGAAAAATATGTTCGTACTTGAGCTAACAGATTTATAATATCACTTTTTTTTCTATGAGTTTTATAATATTTTCCACCTATTTCATGTATCAGATGTATGTTTACTGAAATTTTATGAATAATATCATGACTATCTGTATACTCTTTTAATTAAATAATTCATTTCATGATTATAAATTTGTGGTCATATGATTCGATGGTTTACAATTTGGTAAGGGGATGGTCTCAATTTCTATTTTTATTGATATTTAATTTTTATTGTCAAACTAATAATTATTATTTGGTGTATATAATTCCCCATTAATATCATTTTTCATTTTAAATTTAATTTATTTTATATAATCATATACTTTATTCATGGATATTTTTATTTTCCATGACGTATACTAGTTTACATTCAGTGGTTATTTTGAATGCTATGATGAATATGTACAATCAACTAAATATAGATAGTGGAAGGGAATATTGTTTTTATTTTTAATCCATGTATAATGAATTTGTTGGACATATAGTAAAGTATGGTGATTTTATAGCCCCTCGATGCGTCAACAGGTCAAATGAGACAAAACAATTGGCATCAAACCGTTGGATTTTTTTCCAAAATAATATCAGACAGGTATCTAACCATAGACATAAAACATCTTGATAGTATTATAGTTCATGTTCCAGATACATGATGTAAAAATAATGATAATTTTTATATTCATTATATAGTAACTAAATTACATGAGGTTTTCAATATAACAAAATCTATAGATTCATTATCATTCTATATTTATTGATGGCACCTGATTTTTATTTATTCACCATTCCATAATGATTATGTCAAATTTTTTATGATTATCTTATTATTTATTCATGAATCCTCTATATATAACCCTTACTGAGAATTTGATATCACCCATTTAATTTTGTTTTTCTTCATAGGATATGATGAATGGAACATTTACTGAGTTTTCATGGATCTACATAATTAGCTTGTGTTTTGTTTTCTTTTCCCATTGTAAAATGGGATCCATATATGTTTATAGTTTCATCAAAACTACTAAAATTTTTGTTCCTTTGGGATTTAATTCATTCTAATCATGAAAATATAATAATTCCATGGACCGACTCTGGTCTATAGGGTTTGAGGCATTATATTTTATTTTATAACTTTGAAATATAAAAATTAAAGGAATTTGAGACATCTGATATCACATTTTGAGATTTTATTCTTGAGGAGAGGCATGATTTATATGTGTGGATATATTAAACACTCATTTTATAGGATTTTTTTAATTTAATTTTCATTTTTATCTTATAAATAATTGAATAATCCCATGGTTATCAATGTTTCGATCAAATATGAGAAATTAAAAGTTAAGATTTTATATTGGTTTTAATTTAAATGAATGTGTTGATTTTATTCATTTTAATTTTATTTAAGGTAATGAATTATTTTAGGAATTATTTCTCTGATTTTAATAGATTGATTGTTATATTTTATAAATTATTAGTGGTTGAAAAAATAATTCAGGCTCAACCAAGCCCACAATCATTCTAGTTAACCACTTTTACTACCCACACAAGGGGTGCTGTCTCGCCAAACCATCTTAGACGGGCCTTCAATAAATGGAAATATCTACACAATGAGATGAGAGTGACTCTTGTGGATATTTCCCATGTGGATAAATCTATTGAAAATCATTTTTACCCCAATTATCATGTGTCGGAACATGGGGTGACTCCATGTGGGAGGAGATAAGTGTGATTTTTCATAGACGGGGATGTCAAGCATTGGTGGTAGGAGTCCTCCATTTCTAGTCCAACATCATTTTCTGGATAAAGTTGCATGTTTTTGTATAAGATCTCGTTATAAACAATCATATTTTGATTTGGGATCGAGGAACCAACATAGCCCTAATGAAATCTATAGTTATTATCTCACTCGGCTGCCTGAAGTCACCTCTGTGAACCTCTAATCACCTCCTTAACAATCAAAAAACGCCACAAAAACCCATGGAGAGCATTTCCACCACATATGAGGTCCCGATCACAATGAGACTCAACATAAGAAATCCCATGGAACCATGGATAACCCACTTCACCTAGACCATGAACCCACTCTTTCCACTTCTATCAACTGATTAACCAATAGTGTTGTCACCTCCCAAAGCTCATATTGATATCCTTTTATACATAAAAAGGTTAGAAACATATTTGAACACTTCCAATCCTTATCATGATCCTTGTTCAACCATTTTCAGGTTTTTATGATTGTAAGAGAAGTACTTCCATGCCATAGTATCAACACCAATCACCATTCCCACATACTAGAAGATCCACCACTTGCAGTCATTAGTATCCACAACATCTTTGCAGTTTGGAAAGACACGCCCCCATTGATCAGAACGGGAACACCCTGGCTGATCACTCGTATCTTTCACTCGAGATCCATCACAATTTTTTAAGATCAAGACCACCTTTAATCCCCTCAGGACCACCATCCACCCCACACATCATTTTTGAGTGTCATATGGCCACATATAAGTTTGGATGAAGGAGGATTTCCAAGATGCTTCTCCACTACCCAACTTCCACCTAGATTCAACGTATTGATTCCATGAATGTGATGTGTGGTTCTAGAATCTAAGAATAAATCTCATCAATGATAAATAATCATAAAATAAAATCATTTGAGGGTAGTTCATACGTCCTTATGAATGTCACACATGATGTCTAAAATAATTAAAATATTTAATTATACCCATCATTTTTTAGGGGGGTCACCAAATACTGGTGAACCCTGAAGGACTAGGAGGAGTTTTTGGGAACCTCTATTTTTTCTTATATTTATGAGTTATTTTTTATTTTCAATAATCCATTTGGATCCCATGGAGGGATCCTACTATGTTGGGGAGAATTCACTTTCATCCATGTTGATTTTTTTTAGTATTGTGTAAATTTCTGTGTTTTTTTCATGTAACTTGAATATTATTTAATTGATTAAATTCATGAATGATTTTTATAATATTTATTCCAACCTATTCAACCATTTATTTTCCTCTTATTATTAATATTATTTACTATTTTAAATATTTTTATTATTAGTATTATTATTATTGTTATATTATGATTCCAAATATATTATGTAAATTATTAGTCATTCTAGTTTAATAGATTTATTTTCATCTTCTATATTATTTTACTTTCCTCTCCCTCCCTCGTTTTCTCTCTAATAAATTTTTTTTTATTTTTATTCATTTATTTTGTCAACCTCATTGGTTTGATATTTTACATTATCCTTATTTCTATTTTTTTACTTCTTATTCGTATTATATTCCATCATTCAACCATTGTGATCTCTTAACCTAAAAAAATTATGTGATTAACAATTGCATGGACCATGAGAGGTCAAGGTGTTATTGAATTTTTCAGATTATTTA
Source organism: Viscum album (assembly GCA_963277665.1). NCBI lineage: Eukaryota > Viridiplantae > Streptophyta > Magnoliopsida > Santalales > Viscaceae > Viscum > Viscum album. The sequence continues at coordinate 1,838,177,232 of OY728132.1, read as the reverse complement.
TTTACTGTTTGTTGATGATTTGAGTAACATGCAAGTGTGAGACAATTTTCCCCCAAGACATGAAATTGAATCTATTTATATTTTATTATTTAATCCCTTTTACGTCAATCTAATTACTAAATCGTCACAAAAAATACTTGATCTAACCAATGTGTGAGACATAATCAACAATGCATGGTCCAAGAAGTCAGTACCCACCTGACCATGGTGTGTTACCAAAAATGATAAAATGAGGAGGTAGAGTTTATATTTATTATAAATTAAATGTAATTAAAATTTAAAAATGAAAATAATAGTAACTCAACATGATATTTTATGTTTGAAATATCAAAATAAATCAAAAATTTAATAGAGTATAACGAATGGACCTAAAACAGAACAACAAAAATTGTTATTTTAATTTTATCTCATTCTGTTTAGGATCTCATTTTAGTTTAATTTTAGAAATAAATATTAATTTAAAAAATATAAAAATTAATCAAAAATGAAAAAAAAATTGGATTATTTACAAAATATAATTTAATCATAATGAAAATATTTTACAATTTCATGACTAAATAAGGGAATAAACTAAAACTCACATCACATGAGGAGGCCCCATCCAAACACTTTTCTATAATAGAAAAAATAATTTTAAATTTCCACATCCTATATTAAATGTTTTTATTAATCATTAACATGTGTTTTTATCTTAATTATTATTAGTGACTCTCACTGCTCGAGAGGATGAGTGTTCTGGTTCATCGCTCTATTTTAACGGTAATTATTTCAAACTTAGGGACATTGTTATAGAATCAAGTTATGTCTGGTAATCTCTTAGTAATACTGTTATGGGAATAATTACCCGAAAAAAATGATTATAGGGTAATACATTTCACATAGAAATTAATGAAAGATATTTTTTTGTGGATCCAAATGTATGTACATAGGGTTCTTAATCCATTTATCATTGATGTATATGTGTTAAAATGATGAATTTGTATAACTAAGAGCTTTAAAATTTTAATCCATGAACGAAGGAGTTTAATATATGTATGAGGGGATTTTGGAATAATTTGGGGTCCTATATATCCTTTTTGTGTAATAATAAGATTTCACATAGCTCAATAAACCTATAATATTTATCTTCATGTGTAATGTATCTATGTGTGCGAACATGGGGAAAAATATTTGAACTCAAGTCTCAAGGATACAACCTACATATCCATTTTATATTTGGAATCAGAGTTACACAGTTCATTCATCCCTTGGGACTGGACCCAAGGAAGATTTCCTTTTATGGGGGGATTATTTTATGATACTCATGGGGGATTACATACAATTAGTTTACTAAATAGTGTAGATTCATGATTCTAGTGATGTGTTCATTATGAATCCCTGATCCATTATAATCCATGTTCAGTATGAAAAAATTGATAATAAATCTGATCACGATCATTACATATCCATGCAATACATATAAATAGAAAAATACAATGATATTTTTAATATGCTTCTCTTTAATTATGAATTCATAGTACATATCATGTGTATGGAATGAATTTGCTTCATCATTGTTCAATTAGCTCATCATTATTCTGATAGATGCGGTAGGATAGTCAGACAATAAAAATTATTTTATCCTAATATTTGAAATGTCAGAGTCCTTATGAAGGATTCATATAAGTTCTGAAAATTGATTTAATAATTGTATTCATAGTTAAATTAAATGGGGATTAAGCACAAAAATTTCCTTTACATTTGGGACATATTTTACTATGCTATGAGTCAAGAATTACAAGATTTTTTTCTATTGGATTCATGATATAAACTTCAAGCCTTGGGGATGAATTCTACTTATGCGAGTTGTAATATGAATCAATGTCATCATAGTAATTTTGTTGGTGGATTACATATCGAGGCATCAATTTTAAATAGTGTTTACATGCTGAGGATAAAAAAGGATATCATGTCCAATGATACCCTTGGAAACTTGAATTATTTTCTTCTTGAAATGCTTTTATTGACAATTCAACATGACTTGGTCATATTCTTGACATGTCCAAGAATGTATCCTTAACACGCCCAAAATAAATCATATGATTCGATTGAAATATCCAAGGGACATTACATACTATGGAAGGGATGTCTAAATTATTTCATGCAATCAAGAATGAATTTCCTAGGGGACATCACACGACATGTGTGGTTGACTCTAAAATCCATCACATGATCGGGGCTATCATACATGGTTGGTGTCACATAATTTAAATGGAATTACCTGGGGTCATTTGTAGATATGTTTGAATCATTAAGAGGGTATCTCAATAGTCAATGTGACATGGTATGGAGGGTGAATCATGTAATAACGGACTTGGATGGACGTCAATGACTGATCTGGTAGGTCATCACGGTGGACATAATAAGAACTAGTGGTAATGAAATAGTGTTATTGTGAGACTTCTGTAAAATGTATCTATTCTACAATATGAGTTGGGTGACATCATTGAAATTCAATGTAAGTCCCTTGTGGCTAGCACATCATTCTTTGTGAGACCTATGTGGCTTTCTCATGGGGAAGTATGTGACACTAATTGACATGTATAGAGGACATCACTGCAATTTCCTAGTTGAAGTATTGTATCATAGACAGGGGGAGTGTGTGAATGAGTGATAAAATTATTCTTTCATGTTTATTTTTAATTAAAATAGTATTCATCTCTAGTTAATGATTTTAATTCCCTACTACGAAAATAATCAACACACATCGAAAAGAACACAAATATTTTCAATGCTCACTATTCTATAATATTAGCAACATCCTTGGAATAGTTCTTAAATTATTCAATATATTACAATCCACTATGAAAAAAAATCATTGGATTACAACAAGTAGGATATACACTTACACACGTGTAGTACTATGAAATAAACCCACTAGTGTGTATGCACCCTCCTAGCACAATAGAGTGACACAATTTTTTTAAACAATTCATGTTACCTACACATATTTTAGATTCATAAAATTTATTCAATTAAAATAAAATTCATCAATTCCTTACAAAGAAGAAAGGTAAGAACTACCAGAAAATTGTTATGAAACAATGAGTCCTCTAATTATGGAGTTTGATTACTTCACGTCTGTTTTATACAAAACAATAATCCCAGTTTTATTTTATGATATAATACAATATAGTATAATGAGAAAAAAATCCAATCCCGAATACAATATTCAAGAAGAATAGAATATGAATGAATCGACACCACCTAAAAAAAGTTATCTGAAAATAATTGATTACTACTTGTGTCTAAAATCCCGGAGTTTCTCTCTCATCTGTTTTGAACAATAAAAGACTCTAAAAAGTACAATTTAGTTATTTATATTTTATTGGTGACTAAAAACATGTATAGGTGGGAATCCTAAAACAGGTTCGCACTAACTTAAATTCACCAAAATTTGATTTTTTCCTAACATCAAAGAGAAATTATGAGTTTTTCAATTCTGGTTGATTCTTCTCGAAACGTCAACAATATTCCCCATTTATTCTGTAGACATCTATTTCAATTACGGAGACTGATTTCAATTGTTAGGAATACATGGTTTTGATGAACTCATTTTGATTCCTCATGACGGTTTTTAAATTTGATTCTCAGAGCCTATTTTAATCAATATCATGTATTTTAAGGGTCAGCTTCCCCTCGAAAAAACATTCAGTAATCATATTTTATATTCTTTTATCTTGTACTTATTGAGAAACAACAATTCAATCAAAATCCATTTCATGAATAATAACTATCTTCATGGTGTTGAATTCATGGGAAATCATATTTAACATTGACTGGAATCAATGAGAATGTATTGTAACTGTCCATTCATACATGATTTATATTTTCATATCAACACAGGAATGATATTCTTTTAATACAAATAGTCTTGATATATTAATACTAAATATAATAATTTATAGTTATGATCATTCTAGTTACAATCACTTGTTACAATTACAGGGTACCAACATTCTGGTTACAATCATTCTGGATATGATCACTTATTACTATTAAATATAATATAAAAATATCGATCTTACCTGATACGATATAAACAATTTGATAACAAATCCATGCATGGATATGATACAAAACAATCAGAGAATTATGCTCTTACCAGAAACTATTCCATACACTTTGAATGGGATTCATTCTCAATCAACACCATCTATTTCCATTTATTCTACCTAAATATGATGGTTTTGAAAAACAATCTGGGCCTCATCTTCCATCAACATCACCCCTTCTGTCGACAATGATTTGATCAGTACCACATTCCTTCAGCATCTTATTTCCCTTTCATATCACCGATTCAAATTGTATCAATTATTCATTAATACCAATTTTCATTGTGCCCACTTAAATAAAAATCGGCACTAGATATTTTACTTTCACTCAGTATCCAATTTTTTTTATAAAGATAATAGATATAATCTTGATACATTTTTTAAAAAAAATCGATACAATCGGGATACAATTCTTTTTTTATTATTTTAAAAATCATTCAGTACTATTTTATTCTCCCCTATAACAAAATACGATAAATCCGAATACAATAGTTTTCTGATTACTATGAAAAATAATCTAAAGAATGTTTTTTCATATTATTTGAAAAAACTATAAGAATAAGATTTTTTCTGATTGTTTTAAAAAACATCTGAATATAAATAGTTTCCAATTGTTTCGAAAAACAATATGAATATGAATATTTTCAGATTGGCGGTATCTCATTCACTCCCCTATCCTACTATAATGTTGTTATCACATGTTCTCAAAACAAATACAGATTTATATGAAATACAAATCCGCAAGGCATCACAACAATTACCAAAGAAAGTATCATAACATTTCATTTACTCAAGTTTGATTATATCCTTATCATTATCATCATGAGAACAACGTTTCTGAATACATGAGTCCAATTGTAAAAAAATATATGTTTCATTCATTCAATAAAAAAATCAACTGCTTCTATAAAACATAGTGGAGTGATTTTTATTCATCAAACCATACCTTGACAAAAACCAATAAACTAGAATACAAAAAACCTTCATCATCAGCTTGGCCCTAACAATATCCCCCTCTGGATTTATGTTTTCAACCATGTTTCATAAATGAATAAATATTGTAACCTCATGAAAGGTATTTCATAAAAATAATTCTAATCCTATGTGAGAAACCTCATGGTAGGAAACAATAATCACTAATAGAAAAACCACGCTATCCAAAAAATAGTGATCCTGACAACATCTTTCATTTCAAATTATTTTCTTCATAATCCCTGAGAAATAATTCAATCTCGATTTCTACAATAACCCCAACAAACAGTTAGAATAGTTCACACACTAAATATTATCGAATTCAATTGTTACCAACAACTCTCTCTTTTGTGAAATATATTTATTAAACAAAAAATATCCCCATTGAAAAACAAAACAAAGGTATGATGATAGAGGGTAAATATGCACTTACCTCAACCTTAATGAGAATGTGTTCATCAAACCATGCTCAACATCATTTTTGAGAATTATTCCTTTGATAATGGGTTTGTGAAGATTTCATCAAATTTTTACGATGTTAGATCATAATCCTTCATCAATTCATTCATATCCACGTGATCTATGATGAAATGATATTTTATATTAATATGTATTGAATGAGAATGTTTTACTATATTTAAAGTTTTCATTATTGTACAATGATTTTCATAACCAAAAATCCAAGGTAACATTACTTCAATAAGTAAACCATTCGTATGTGTTTTCATCCATATTAGTGGAGTAGTGTCTTGAGTATCAAAATTATACACATCTCCAACTATATTGATTATTATTAAGTATTATTTATTTGATTTCCAAAAAACACAATTCTTTCCCAAAAATAGCACACCCCCATATGTGAATCTTTTATCACTAACATTTCCTCCCAAATCAGTAGTAGAACACCACAATAAATTAATATTATCAAAGCTGCAATACATGAACCATTATTATGTTATGCCACTGATGTATAAGGGAATTTTCTTTACATACATCAAAAGGGATTATTTTGGAGAATTTTTAAATATTTCACATAAGGTATCATTATATAAAATGTATGGTCTTGAAAAAGTCAAATAAAGTAGGCTTCCAATCAGATTCTGATACTCTTTTTGATCAAATTTATTCCATCTCTATCATTTCTTGTCATTGTTCCCATTTATATGGGTGTAGAAATTAATCTTGAATTTTCCATGCCAATCCTCTTGAGATGTTATTTTCAATAAATTTTTTATGAGAGGAAATATGTTATTTATATTGCTATATTTGTAACCCAAGAATGTATTTTCTTTGTCCTAGAATGGAAATTTATTATACATTCTTAATTTTTTAGAAAATCATTCATAGATTCCCTTATCATTCCTAGAAAAGATAATATCATCAACATAAACAATTACCATAATGGAATAGTCATGAATTTCCTCGATGTAAATATATCTATCTATGCTTCCTTTTTAAAATTCATATTTCATAATCTTGTATCACATTAAAAATTCCATTCCCTCATATCTTTTTTAGGCCATACAATTCCATTTGTAATATGCACAAATAACCTTCATCTTTTCTAATAACAAAGACACATGGGTGTTCAATATAAACCTCTTCTTTATGATCTCCATTTAGGAATGAAAATTTAACATCCATTTGAATGATAATGTGGCCTCATTTTACAAAAATAGAATTAAGGATTGTAACAATTTCATGTTATTTACTAGATAAAAATATTCATCAAAATCAATGCCATCATTATATAAATACACATTGATGAAAATACTTTTTTTTATTATGTCTTCACCTTTTCCATTCATCATGTTACGGATAACCAATTTTGTTCTAATGATGATTTCTTTAAAAATTTGGTATGATTTCCAATGTATTATTATTTTCAGTGTGATCCAATTCATAATTCATAGCTAGAACCCATTCTTGATGCTCAAACTCTTCTTTCACATTAATCAGTTTCACTATTGATTACGACGATGTATGTGTAATGTTGTTTTTTATTCCTCTTGTTTAATCCTCAGGATTTTCATCACCAATTATATTATGTGGTTCCACGTGTTTCCTCAGCATTTAAAATGATTTTCAATTGCCTTCCTCAACATTGGATGTAGATGTGTCTGATTATTCACCTTTATTCGGATTACAATCATTTTTATCCTTATCAGTATTATATTCATCAACATTCTAATCATATTTGTATACTTGGAAATATTTATGTTTCTTGGATATTTTAATTATTTTTACTTAAATTTTATCAAAATTTATCCCCATTTTGTTGGTGAAGAATCTATATACACTTCATTCTAGAGTGTATCCAAAAAAGATCCCATCATCACCTCTCTGCTCAAACATAGCATAGTTTCCAACTTTCATTTTTTTAATAAAAGGAATCTTGAAAACATTAATGTTCTTCCATCATGGAGATTTTTAATAAAATAATTCATATAGAACATAATTGAGGCATGTAGAAATAGTAGTTCTGATTATTAGTATAAGTACTCTTGGCTTACCTACAAACATAATGAGAAATGTCATCCACAAGTAACATCATTTTCCCGTTTCAACCAAGATTCTATTATTTATTTCAGAGACCAAATTGAGGGGAGTATATAGAGAGTTATATAAATTATAAATTACATAATTCTCAATATATTATTAAAACAGTTAAAATTTTTATTCACCACTATTATATGTTCTCAAATTCATTACAGAATACACACATTCTTTCTTTGCTTTTCCTCCGAAACATTTATACATTTCCAAATCATCTGATTTGTGGTTCTTGCACATAACACATTTAATATTTGAAAAGTCATAAATTATTTTAATGAATTCATTATCTCTAAGTGTTTATTGTTTTATAATTGGACCACATATATATGAATGGATAATCTATAGGATTATTTTTATAGTAAATATCATCTTTCGTATGCACAACATACATACATTTGTTCTGGATGATAGTGCAACACCGATATCATCTTCTTGGAAAATCAGTAATTCCTCGAACACTATATCATTTATATAAAATTTTCATATTTCTCATACACATATTTCCAAGCCTTTAATTCCATAACATATTCACATCCACCACACTCATGTAACAATAGTTTTTTAAATCACCTAACTAATACAGATTACTTTTCATATGTCATCCTCCTATATTAATAATTCCAACTTCTTCACTAGTTACCACAAATCCAAAATTCTTGAATATAAACTTTTTAACCTCATCAAAAACTATGAGACATTTAGAATGTTGTTTTTTGTCCCATCAACATACAGAATTTTCTTTGATTTAATATTTTCTATTCCAATAATGGCTGACCCAATAAATATTTTTTTCAATGATTCATTATTTCCATATGTAACTGTTCATTATTTATAATATTTAAAATCATTCAATACTTTCCTATATCCAATCCTGTTATAAGAACACCCACTATCAAGTATCTATGGTCGTTCTCCATTCATGTATATTAATGCAGTTTCAACAACAAGGGAATTTTCTCTATTTTTTTCATTCTTCACATTTGGTTTTGATAATTGAAAAACTTTTGCTGGGATGGTAAAAAATCTGGATATCTTTTTATAATGTGTGTAGTTTGTTCACATCTTTCACAAATAGATTCTAAGGCTGGGAAGCTATTTTCAATATTCATATAATTCCTCTTATATTTCTTCATAACAACCATCTACTTTTTCTTTCTTTGAGGAGATTGACTACCCGTCATTCTCTTCCATTCATAACATGTGGGATAATAGAAATTTTGTTGATTAAAACAACACATACATTATGTGTGACGAGATCCCCTACAAACCAATGAATACCCATAGAAAAAGTATTTTCTTTTCAAACCTCCATATAGATCAAAAATTATGAAATCATTTCTCAAAAACATTTTTCCCATTAAATTGGATTATTCATCTTCTTTTTAGGCTTGATAGGATCATAAGTATTTTATAATTCTATGAATCTAGATAAAACCTTTCTATAATTATGATGTTTTGTATGTTCCTAATTGTTCACTTAGACCATATACAAAAAATTCCCAACATTATTCTTATAAAAAAATCCCATTCATCTTCTAAACCATTAAAGGAATCTATTCCTTTTATCTTTCTGATGTTTCTCATTACTATAAAATTGAACAAATTTAGTTATAGAATTTTGGAATCATTTACTTTTCTTTTCAACTTTGGACAATTTTTTTGACTTGTTTAAACTCTTCTTTTTTTCACATGATATTCACTTCCAAATTAACATTACGATTCTATTCATATTCAAAATAAATATTAAAAACATCAATCACATTAACCAGCTTTTATTTCACACTAGAAAATCATTCTTCGTTTCTTAATCATTCATCTTCCATGTTTTTGTTTTTCTTTTCAATCCATATAATATTTCATAGACATTATATCAACTATTCTTTCAATTGAATTTCTAGATGAAATTATTCTTCTTCCAAACTACATCATCTTAATTATTCATCGTTCACTACTAAAATTAATATATTTTCATTATCAAAATAAATTGAATTTTTAGATTCATTAGAACTCTCTTATTATTCTTCATCTTTAGACATGGAACATATTCATTTTATTTGAATAATTTCATTTATTTTTCGTTGTCTCCCCTTTTCCACGTTCTTTAGGTATTTCTTTCATCATCATCAATATCATATTCTTTATTTATTCGTGGACAATTAGCAGCAAAGTGGCTAACACCACTAAATTCATAACATTATAAGGGAAGTTACTCTATATATTTCATTGTTATTATTTCCACATTATTATAAAAAAAGGGCAATATTTCATTGATATTATTGTATACCTCATTTCAGATATATAATCACAAGCTTCACCATAAATAACACAATTTTTCAAATTTTATTAATTTTTATCCTTGAAATACATTCCTCTATCATATTTTCTTTATCTTCATATCATTTTATCTTCTCATTTCATAGGTAATAACAATTATATGTTAATCATCAGCAGGTAATCTAAGGATCTCTATCTTTCAATAAAGAAACTCTTTTATCAAATTATTCAGTAAGGATTCTATAGATATTTTCAACAACTATATAGTGTTTTATATTTTCACAAATACATTTGATAGTACTCTAAATGAAATTTACCCTGGTAATTATTTCCCCAAAACATTCATGATCACTAATATTAAAATATTCATACTTCAATCTCTATATTTGATACATATCCTTCTTCACTTTTTTTATTGACCACATATATGATTTAAAATTTATCCCATATGCCTTTAGATATTTCAATAAAATTTAATCTAAATAAAACACCTTATAAATTTATAATAATATATAATTCTTGTCCCTTCCATCATTCTTAAAAAAAATTGTCAATTGGTGTATGTGGACCAGTATAATCAATAGGAGGAACCATAGCTTTTGCTGCTTAAAGAACATCATAACTAATATAGATAAGATATGGAAATATTCTATCATTCCAGTTATGATATTTATTTACATCAATTACAGGAATCCCATTACTATTCACACTAATCAAATTTCACATTAAAAAAATTTAGAAGGGAACCTGCATCTGATTCCATTTGAAAGTGCCCAATCATAGTATTGTATATCTGAGAGTGGGAGGGGGTAAATCGGTAATAGTATTTTTCTTTTATGTTTCTTTTAAAATAAACAAAATTTCACCTATTGATAAATATTTCAATTCCCTACTGAGAAAAAAATCAACACACATCCAAATCGACACAATTTTTTACAAGGTTCACTATTCAATAATAATATCCATGTCCTTGGTATGGTTTGGAAATGATCCAATACCACACAATCTATTATGAATTCAATCCATGGATTACAATAAATAGAATATACTTTTACACTAGTTTAGCACTATGAATCAATCCCACTATTGTGTGAGAACCCTCTTAGAAAAATATAGTAATATAATTGGTTTGTAACAACTCATGTTACCTGCGCTTCATTTTAATTCATCAAATGAATTCAATTGAAATACAATGAATCAATTCCTTTTCTAGAAGAACGATAAGAACTAACTTGACAAGGTTATGAATAAATGAGTCTGGGCATTATTTTGTCTAATTCCTCTATGTATGATTCCTAGAAAACAATACTCCCAGGAAAATTTTCTTATATAATAAAATAGAGTCGAATCGTCCCCACATCAATTATTGAATACAATTGTTATGCCGAATATAATATGAATGAAACAGTACCACAAAAAAAAATATCAATTCGAACTAAATAGATCCATTTTTTCTCTCAAGAAACATAGAGCTTCTCACTCTTATGTAGTGAATAGTGAAATCCTCTACAAAGTATAATTTGCAGGTTACCCTTTTTTATGTGACCCAAAACATGTTTGGGCAGGAATCCCAAAACACATTCATGCTCATTTATATTCACCCAAATAAAAATTTCTCCTAATATTTTAGAGAAATTACGACTTCTTCAAGGATTCATGATTCTTCTCAAAAAATACATGGTCTTCACCTATTATTCTATAGACTTACATTTCAATTGCTGACACCAATTTTAATTTTTAGTAATGCATGGGTCCGATCAAATGAGTCTAATTACTCGGGAAGATTACTGCGTAAAATTCTCAGAACCATTTGAATCGAGATATTTTCTTTGATGGTTCATTTCCCCCTCGATAAATCATTATAAAATAAGATTTTCATTTCTTATCACATGAAATTCATGAGAAACAATACTTCCTTCAAAAACTAGTGCTTGAATTAGGACTACCATCATGACATTGAATTCATTGAGTGTCATCATTAGCATCGTTTGGGTTTAATTTGAAGGTATTGTAATATTATATTCATTCATGATTTTTTTAATATAATCCCACTCATTATATTATCCAGATAAAATTGGTCTGGATATAATTATGCAAAATATGATCATTTCTTGTTATAGTCATTCTAATTACGATCACTGGTTACAATTGCAATGTACATTCTTTCTGGTTATGACTATTCTAGATATGATCACTGGTTATGATCAAATATAATCTAAAAAACGGTGATTGTCTCCGATACGATACAAATAATCTAATAACAAAGATCTACATGGATATGAGACAATATATTCTGATAATAATGATCTTCCTAGATAAGATACAATAAAATCTGAATTTGATTCATTCTCAATAATCATTATCTGTTTCATTTTCTTCAACCTGGATATGAATGTTTTGATCAACTATTGATGTCTCATCTTCTATCGACATCACCTCTCCCATCAGCACTACATTGATCAATACCTCTTTCTATCGACATCTATTTTTCCATCGACACCACCTATTCAATCAGAATCACATATTCCATCGACACCACATTTAATCAGAACCACCCGAATAAAAATTTCCACCAGATATTTAACATCCACTCGGTATACAATTGTTTTGAATGAAAATCGACACAATCAGGATAATATTGTTTTGAAAAATAATTGATACTGTCTAAATAAGATTCATTTTAGATTGTTTTGAAAAAAATCGGGACCACTTCTTTCTCTATTCCAACCAGATAAGATAAATATGAATACAAATATAAAACAATATGAATACGAATATTTTCAGATTATTCTGAAATACAATCTGAATAATATTCTTTTCAATTTTTTAAAATCAATTTGAATACAAATATTATCTTATTGTTTTGAAAAACATTATGAATACGATTCATTTCAGATTGGTAGCATCTATTTCACTCCCTTTTCCTTATACCACTCATTAATCAGAAGTTCTCAAAATAACTCCTGATTTACATAAAATAAAAACCAGCAATGTTTCATTGCTATTACATCAGAAAGTTTATTAATTTTTCATTCACTCATGATTCATTCACTTCTTCTCATTCTCATAATATGAATAATATTTCTAAATAATTATGTCCAATTGTTAGAAAGCATGGGTATGATTCATTTCAAAACACATAAAAAACAATTGGTCCCACAAAAAAATGATTTGATTTCCTTTCTCATGAAATAAGATTGACTACAAAAGAAAAAACATTAATACAAAACAAATTCCACATCATATTGGTCCTAATAAACACATGATCTAGGTACTACACCCATGGAGTGTTGTGAGAGCAAGGTGAGATGTCATGTTGATGCTTCAAGACCTTGGTTGTTCATTCAATGCTTTTGGGGATTATCATTTATAATCTTTTATTGTAACTCACATCCCTTAGCCATTAAATTTGGATTTTTATTGAATGTTATTGATTTTTTAGTGTAAAATTATTTTATGTCTGACATGATCATACAAATATATGTTATGTTTATCATGTGAAATTCCAAAATTCCATTAGGCTATCATGGAGTTATCATATGAACTGATTTATGCATGGTGTATGATTGGTCCAGTTTTTCACAACACTCGTATTGAGGGAAAACTTCTTGGTCGTGTGATTAGTCACTTCAAAAAAATATACTCTAATTCTTGGTTACTCCAGTACATCTAGAAGGGAAAATGAAAACCACATATTTGTACCTAGGGTGACTTATTTTAGGGGACTTTCTATCCATGTTTTTCATCACTTAAAACGTCACAAATCATGTGAATACATTCTATTTTTAGCGGAGGCCTTAAACATAAAAAATAATCGAAATGTCTATTTATTGGTTACACTATTAGAGTAACATAATTTTAAATGTCCATATATCCATTCATTACCTGCATCATATGTTGGATTATTAAAAAATATATGTTACTTTTTTAAATATGTGAACACGACAAGGATCACTAATATTGATTGGTTGAGATGTTTATTTTTATTCAGGAGATTAGGATGCCTATTAAAAGACTGTATGATATCATGTGATATTTAATGGTCCTTCTATCAGACAACGATTATGTATCAATGGCCCTTTTTTAAATCATACATGCTTCTCTCAGGGTCATTCAGGTCTGTTTCATGGATAAACTAGGTGTTTCGTGTAAGATTCATGACCATTAGAGGCTCCATTCATTTCACTTTTTATTTTAGTTTATTATTTTCCAATGGTTGAGGATTTCATGATGTTGTGTTACTGTTGTTCCAGAAAATAACTCTACCTTTGGGTGATGTGGTTCATGAAAAATAAAAGGTACTATGTATGTGACCGAACATTTGATGGGAAAATTTATCTGTTTTTCATTATGGAGAAAAATGGGGAGAGAATGGTCTCATGGACGTGTTTGAGGCACCTTATGAGACATGGATGAAATGAAGGTAGGTTTTTGAGAGATGAGGATGACATTTTTCTATGGTTATTACGGTGTGTTGTGGATCCCCATGGGTGTGTCGTGTGATTTTACGACAACAATAGGATCCAACCTATTCTCATATTGATTGTTTTATTTTTTTTCAATGGTAGCGAATATCTCGTGGTTTAAATAATATTGTAGTGGAATATAAATCACCCCTCACTTATGATGCATCATGTATGTTTTACAATTTCAAGTGGATCCTTCCTTGTGGTTATTTTCCACTTATTTCTAAATGAAATTTGGATGGTTTTTTAGTCATCTTCTAGTTGACAAGATGTATGTCCTGGTGGATCTTATCCATCTATCACCGCCTGATTAGTGATTGATTGGGTAATATTCATAATAGTGGATAAACTTTTCAATGGGACATGTAAAAGTTTATTTGTGGGATTTTCCCAAGATACGTTCTAGCATGACACTCTAGTGGTCATTCCAATGTGTGGCATCTAAGGGTTTATGAAATCTCCATGATCCATGACACCTTTTTATTTCAGTTATTTGTGGGGAAAATAACACACATATTAATGTGTTTTTTCCAATTATCATATTGTGGGTGACAAAAATAATCAACACGAATATGTATAATGTTCATTAATGAAAAGGAAAATTTATAAAATATTATATAAAATTGTGTAGATAAATTAGAATTCTCTCTATCTTTTTCATAATGAAGGGGTATATAGAAGATATAAACACTTTTTATTGGTTTATTGTCTAAATACTAAATTCTTTTATTTTTTTATTATCTAAATGAATCGTAAAACATAAAAAGGAAGAGATTAGAGAGAAATGTCTTAACTTATACTCTTGAATCCCTTAAGGGGTTTTAAAAACGAAATTCAATTGTGGTTATTTTGATTTTTTGAGTAAATTATTATAATTATAACTATGATGTGATTGAATATGCAGGTTTTCATATCTAAATAAATGTAGATGAGGTTTATGGTAACACATCATGGACTATATGTTTTTTTCTATGATTGATAAAGGAAACCCCTATGTCAATTTGTATCATTTTAGAATGACATGAAAGGGTCATATATTTCTTATTCTGAAATTTTCCACATAATAGATCTATGATATAATTAGGGTATGTGGTATTTTATTCTAATGAATATATTGTATGTTTTCTTAGGGATTCTAAATGGATCAGTCTCTCATGTAAGGAAGAATGATTAGATTAGGAAGAGTCATATTGGAGTATTTTGAAGTCATTACAGATAATCTTATTTCTCTATGAATTTATTTATAGAACATCATAATCATGTAAAATGTAATAATCATCTCAATTATCCATGTTAAAGTGATTCATGATCATTGTGATAGGAAAGTGGGAATTTGAGGATTACTTGAATTTTATTAATATACAGTCCATGAATTTGATCTATTATTCAAAATATGATTTTTATATTGTAGTGGAGTAGTAATAATATATTTTATTTTATTTGAGTAGTATATCGGTGTTATGTAGTTTAAATTATTTTATCATGAACTTCTTCTATTCTGTTTAAATTTCCAAAGATATACATGGATTCATATCTTTTCATAAAATATCAACTTAATAATGAAAGTCTATGTGACTCTCTAGTTGAAATTTCTCACATGATTCATGGTCCATATGATAATGAAAATTAAAATCATAATTTAATATGAACTACATATAAATCCATGATAGGCAATATGTTGGATAATTTTCATTTTGAGGCATGAAAATTTATCGACATGGATTTGGTTCTCATGGTGGGATATTTCTTGAAAGTAACAAATGTAAATGAAAAATGGGGTAATGATTATTATTGATCATGTAAACTATAACATTATGTAATAATGGTATATAAATTACAATTTAATCCCCATGAAAAGAAAAGAAGCAATATTTTATCGAACTTGTACATATTGGACAAACTTTTTCATACATCATCATAGTATAAGGAAAAAATAATGTCAATCATTAAACACAGTAGGTCATATAAAATACTATACATTCTATTAAAAGGATTATTATGCTCAAAAAATTGTTTTACATATTGGGATCATATTCAAGTGTCTATTACGGGTACCATTCTCTCATATATATAATTGTTCACATAGGATGGAACATATGTGAGGTAGTATAATGCCACATAAAAATGATATAGATGTCTTCTAGAATATTTGAATGTGATGATAAAATTTACCAATAATTTAACATCTTATAAGATATATGAGTTTTATGAACATTAATGTCAAATGACAATGATATTTTCCACATATTTTTACATCATGTTGTTGTGATTTGTGATTAATATTGTATAAGGTCATATTTATTTTACTAATGTTTTTTTAAATTTATGTTCTTGAATATCATCCATCATGATTGGTATTAATTAGGTTTATGTAGAAAATACTATGAGGTTTTTGATATATATTGTCATATTTCTTGTATAGGGAGGTATAGAGAAAATTTGGAATTTAAAAACATTCCTAATGTGAATCGTGGTACCCAGGTGGATTCAATGAATCGACATGATTTATCACCCATAGAAGTGATTCTCGTGGCTAGGATCAATATATAAAACATAGTCTCACTATATATTTCATGAATATGAATCATATCCTACATAGTTTTGAAATATTTCTTAGTAGAATACCCATAATGATATTGGAGGTCATCCAAGATGACGACAAATAAAAAGACATTTTTACATCACCAAATAATGTTATTGAACATTAGAATCCTCAGTCATGGAGGTTGGAAATACAGTTAAACTGTATATGGTGATGAATAATGGCTCTATAATTTGAAATCCTTTAAACTAGTGATTTTGAACAAATAATAACATTATGATATAAATCGTTTGAAAACATGTTCCTTAATTAGGGTCATTTTCATGAAGGAGGAAATATCATCCATTCATAATCATATTAAAACTTAAAATATTATGGTGATGATAAACATATTTAACTCATATATATAGAATGTGGTTATAATTGAATAAAAAATTCAATATTATTTATTGTCATTCAAACTAAACCTAGAAATGATATAGTTTATGCTATCATGAATTTAAGTCTTCTTCATAGAATCTTTAGATTATGATGTAATAAGATATAGAAACAGTATTGAATCATTTGATACATTGTATAGTTGATAAATTAAATAATTTCATCATATTTTTGAATTAAATATTAGTGAATATTGGCTGAAGATAGAATATAATTAATTGAAGAAATATAATTCCACACATTGTTAATGGAGACTGTTAAGAGTAGGATATTCCAACGTTCATTACTAAGATAACACAATTGGTTCAAATTGAACATTACTCTATGGTGCATACACCCCCTATGGGATAATTCACATGATCAATAGAAACAATTTATATGAACTATAAAATCCTCATAAAATAACTTCAGATAAATCAATCCCTCTCACCAATGATAGAATTAAATAGAGAACCAAGTGTATTGATTAACACATGGTAGATAGATTCTGGTATAATTATATTAAATCACATAAAATTGTTAATTGAAATACAAATATTGGTGATGTATACTTGTTAAGTTAATTAATTTCACAATGTAATGGGAATATTTCATGGTAATACCATCACTTGAAAAATATTAAATTTGGGTAGAAGGAATAAACACCGAATGAACAAGATATTCATTTTAACATCCAAATAAATGGTGTTGTAAATCAACATGTATTTGGGGAATCATGGATATTTGTAATGATCATTTGTTATTGATCACCCAAAATATTGTTATGCTCATGTGAGGTGGACCATGAACAACATAGTATAACGATCATATATCTATGACAAGACATCATGCTCATTAATATAATTTTATCAAGAGTTATTATGGATGCCAATTTCAATCTTAAATCTTGATCTTATAAAAATAAGTTTCACATAATATTTATGGGATTTCATCCGTGGATTTTAATTTTGATTTTTTTTAGTATGGAATTTCTTTAGGAAGTTTAAAATTATACGATAAGGAAGAATCCATACAAATACATAGTGTCTCCATGATTTGAAAATGGATTTTGTTGTAATGGATTCTCTATATATTAACAAGGTTCCCAATTTGAATAGTAGAGTATAAGACAGAATTAAAAAATTGATTTTTTCAAATAATGTTAATAATGTTTTTAAATTCACAACACATGAGACCTTGGATTCACGATGTATTAAAAATGGTAAATAATCATGTTTAATGTAATGATTGAAAAGGTTGTGGTTAGAGACTATTTCCAAATGTCAGTCCAATTAGGTGATGGAGAAATAATAATTCATTTTTAAAAACTATAATAGGTACATAAATGATGTTGTTTAAAATATTGTGGAATATATATTGGATATTTTTTATCTTCATATGGTTAGGATGAGTCACATTATAGTATAATGTTGTGAGAGATGTGAATTGTACAAAAAATTAATATCATTCTATCAAGGAAAGTTTTGTGATGTTTGATTTAATTAATCTCAGACAACAGTTCCATGATATATTGTGTTATGGGAATAGGAAATATATGATATGATTCATCGTATGAGTTCATCTAATGCTGGAGTGAGAATAATTTTCATTCATGTGGAATGAGTCTTAAGAATCTCTTACTTTATAAATCTCTACTCTACTAGCATCTGAATCCAATTTTTCAACAATATTAACTTTTTAATTATATATCCCAAAATTTAGTGGTATGGAGAATAATTTAAGTGGTATTCTATAATATCCAACTATGGTATCATGTAGTTTAGAATCAATAGAATATTATGCTTGAATTACTAATGGAATTGTGTGGAAACATGACTATGCTTAATGTAATATACCAAATTGTGTCTTTCAACAAGGGATGTATATTCAAGAGGATTTAGTACACATTGAGTGTTCTGATCGTGGTGTCAAAATTAATGATGTAGAAACACGAGTGTCATTGGCTCGCATATAACCTCATATATATGTTTTGGAAACCATTATCAGAATACAAGGGTCCTCCTTGTTAAAAAATTTATGGAATAATGGTTGCAGAAATATATTTTAATGTTTCTCAGAAATTTTTATTTAGGTCAAATTAGCCCTAAAGGATTTTTAAATTAACATTACATAGAATAGGAAAAATTCCCAATATAATTCTATTTATTGATGGAATAAACGTTTATTTCTCTTTAATCATTAGATTGATTATAATAATTCTTACCACATTGTGTGACATATTTTGAAACATCATATGTTTAATACAGATTATTTCATGATTTATTATATATGGGTACACATAATACAATATCATAAGATCATTAGACTTAGTTTGTTCTGGAAATTAGTAACATAGTTAAACAAGTTGAAATATAATAATAAATACAAGAAGTAAAACACAATAAAATATCTTCAAAATTCATTTTTCATTCAAAAAATGAATTTGATTACCTACGGACGCACATAAAAATGGGGTGTGTTATAATTACCAATAAGGTAATAAATGAGTCTCATTATATGACAATTTATTATATATTATCCAATAGAAATATAAAGGAAAAATAATATGTATGGGAATGGTAATATTGAATAATTTGTCGTGATGTGGAATGATAACAAAATAGAAATGTAGGAATATGTGAACAACATTAAACAAGATATCATAAAAAATTCTCAGGTGTAACTGCCATGAAATCCTTTCATAGTTTTTTTTGAATATCATCTCATGCAAAAAAAAATGCAACACTGTGAAAAATTAACCTTAGAAAAATCCTTTGAGGTCTATATATTTCTTGAGCCTACCCATCACAATAATAGTTACCATTGGCATATGCTTCACACATAGTTCATAAAACGAAAGGATGTATTTCATCCATTTGGACCCCATGTATAATGAGTGAATTCTAAATAAAATTAAATAAATAATTAATGGATGGTATTTATAATTTGGTTAATAAAATTGGATAGAAATGGATATTTGTAGTCATAATATAAAAGTTTTCCATGGATAATCACAGGATAATTTCCACATAATAACATGTATACATTATGGTTTATAGATGGAATTAATGATAGATAAAGGGGTTTATAATTACTTATGGTTTAGTAGGATTGTATGAGAAATATCTATGGAAACATAACATCCTAAATAATTGCAAATAAAAAGGAATTAAAAAAATTAGTTTTTTGGTTAATGTGGATAAATAAATGATCATATGCCATAAAACTGATCTTATAAATGATTAGAAGGAGGTTCGTAAAATCTATGGGGTACCATGGGATCTCTCTAAATAGGGATAGTGAGTGTAACTTCATGATATAAGAGTATTGAGTAATGTAAAAAGTCGTCGATGGTTTGGTTTGTATAGAAAATCAGAAGATAAATCTTTGTTAATCTTGAATCACAATTTGTGGACTCTATATAACATTGAAATAAAAATCATTTCTATGATTTCCCAAGGATTCTACCATTGGAATTTTTTTTCTTAATTAACTAAGGCTATAAACCAAACTATTTAACATAGTTCAATTTCTATTGTGGTATTGAGTCAATATTATAGTGAATTGGATTTAGTAAAATAAAATAAAATCTACAATTTTTAGGTATCAGTAAAGAATTATAAAGTTAATAAAACTAAATTACAAAAATTATTTTTAAAATATTATGTTAATTTTTTCCATGACATTTTTTTGAATGTATTCACCACGTATTAGATGTTATTTTCTCATAATAAAAAACAAATATTTATAAAATAATTCATTTTTAATGAAAAATTTGATTGACTTAATAAAATATTAAAAAATAACCATATTATAATTTTTAAATTATTATTCAAAATTTTAATATTTATATATTTAAAATTAATCTCTAAATATGGGAATTTATAGGTTTATATCAAATTTACCAATTTATAGATATATTATATTTTTACAACAATATTATTCGTACCTTGATAAAAATTACAATTAACTTATAAATTTCTATTAAAAATTTTACATAACAAATATATTTTAATAATTTTTTTATTAATATGTTATTTTTTATAATATTTTTAAATATTCAAAAATAGTGTCCTATTGAAAATAGAATATGTGCCAATGATATATTTTGTGTTTTATTATGCCAAAATCTATTTTTTTAAATGTACTATTTAATCATTTTAAATTTATTATTAAAAAAGTATAAATGTAAAAATAATTTTATTAATAATTGTATATAACATTTTATACTACAATGATCAAGAAAAATATCCCATTAGTACAGTAGTTAATTCCCAAAGATTAAGTGGTGTGATTATGATATTTTTATCGAGTGATATAGTTAATATGGGTTGAGTACTGATTTTGATGAGAATGAACTTATCCCACAACCATTTTTCATGTCCATCAGTTTTTGTATCATAGATTCATATTGATAAGTAGAAAATCCCAAAAACCATAACTCATTTATCATGTTTAATAAACAGACATCCTATCTTATAATCGAACTTTTTGGGGTCGTTGATTCCATTTTAAGAATCAAAAATAATTTATCATAACACTTTATATACTATTTTTTAGTCACTGTACAATATATATATTATTTGTCCATAATAATCATAAATATATTTGAAATTTTAGAAATTATATAACGAGAAAAAATATTTAAGGTAGTTCATGTTATTTATATAAAATCATTTATTAATTAAATATTTTTATTTAATAAATCGTATGTAATTAAAAAAGGATTACGTAATTATGTTATTTATCCCATCAAAAATTTGACTACAGAAATTTTCATTTCATGAAATAAAACATTCATGGTTTTTTACATTTGATCTTTTGATTCCCATATCACTTCCTCAATCTCATCTTCCACTCTAAAACTATGACCAGGTGAGTTCTGTTATTTCTTAGAATTTTTCATCAGCGTTCTAAGATAATCACAGTATGATCATCACATGGAACAAAATTCCCTAAAGTTAAATCCTATAGATTCATTATATGTTGGGGATAACATGTAATTCCTTTTTAGGGGGTCTACACAGAACACATCATGTACATTAGATAGGTTAGGATGGAGTCCATCTGGATAAGTCAACACTTTGATGCAATCAAAGATAAAAAATGGGCTAATTAATCTAGAATAAGCTCTCCTATCTTCCTATACATCATGACATTCTTACATGATGATATATAATGTAAATATTTATATCTAATAGAAAAATACATAATTAATTAAGGATTTTATAAATAAATTTTTTACATGTTTTGAGGATTTTTAATGAGGTTGAATGGTTTGAATAATATATGAAATTTCTTGGATAAGATAACATCTCATTATCATCCACTGTCCAAATTCATCAAACTATACTGGTGTATTAACCATCTTCCCATATGAACCCACATAATTCTCCAATTCATTCCTATAATGGAAAATATTATATTATGAAAACACCACATGTAGAATCTGATAGTTGCAACATCCATTGAAATCTGTTGAATATGCTCTTATCATATCATTTAGAGTTTGAATTGTCCTTTATGACTATCCACCCATTTATTGTGGATAAGAATATTTTAATATTCGTTATTTATCCTACACATACAATTTTAATATACAATACTTCACAATAAATCTTAGATCTATATCAGATGCAATAGAGAGTTGAACCATTGGATGTCTTATGAATTCCTCTTTGTATGTCACAGAGATTTGTTAAAGAAAGAAATATACATTCCATGTAATGAACTTTTCTAAAAAAAATTGGAGATCGACTACCACACTAATGGGATAATTTTTTTTGGGTCATGGGGTGTCCTATTTTGAAATACATGGTTATTTTTTCCCATTTCAATCATGGAATGAGAAATGTTTTACAATACCATAAGAATTCAATCATTTTCCTTGATTTTTTTCCAAACATACGTTGAGATACAAAAACTATATTACCCCACATCGTTTTATCTAATGAAATATTTAAATTCAAAAGTAAATAAAACATATTTACTCCTAGATGAATATAGATAGATGAGCTTTGTGAAAAATCTAAATGTTCCCTCTTCTATTCTGGTATTCATTAGACACATATACTGGTTTCAAACCTTATAACACCATTAAAAATTGTGAATACATAAATATTAGATGCCTATTTCTAAGAAAACATTTTATATTTTAGGACACCTTGATTATATCTAGAATATGTGGTTGGGTAGTTATTTGAGCATGGTAGGATTACGATATTTTTAATATTTATTTATACATCCATTTCATATGGAAATAGATTGGTACCCATTAATTACTCATCATTTATAGGTCAGTAGGATCCTTTCTTCTTAGGGAATATTCAACTTTGTTTTCTTTCATAGTATTGTAATTGATTGATCAATCATAATCCTTGATCACCTCAATGAATTTCGATTAGTTCATACTAATCTCCTTCTATGTGAATTTACAAAATAGAAATTTAAGATCCACTTATTTTATGCACATTCCCCCTAGATATAATGTCTCTAAATCATGAATATAATGATCACTATAGAATATCCTTGAATAGGCATCTGATATTTCTATTTATGATTCATAAGTTGTATGGAGGAATAAGATATCACATTGTTATCCTATATGAGTAAACTAAATAATAAGTTTTGTGAATCATCACTATAGATCACAAATCTATTCACATTGGAGGGTACTATATGTACATGTAATATGTTTATCCATATAGATATCCATGTTTTTATAAATAGATAACAAATCTTATTTGATTAATATTCAATAAATTACCAAAACCCCATCTTGAAAACACTAATACTTTAGTGTATTTGGAAACTAGGAATATATTTATCTAATTTTATGAAATATATTAAACATCTCACCCAATGATCATCTCATATGGTTCTCCTCTTCAGAAATCACAAAATAAATATTTTCATTTAACATGGGGATGGAAACAAAAGAATGGGTGATCTTAAATGCTCAATAAATGTAAACATATAAGATATCTGTCTACAATCATATGAAATCCTAAGATAATAATAAGGTTGTTTGATCAATAATATAACATTGGAACATCATACCCAAAATTACATAGACCATAATAATGATTCATGTTATAAAATATTATTGTTTCTAAAAAACGGAACACAAGAGAGATAAATCATCATAAATATATAATTAAGCATAAAACACTTTCATTAAAGTGTGAAAACATCAAAAAATTGACATAAAACATTTAATATTAAAATAATAAGTACCTAGAATATAAAAAATGTGGATTTGGTCTTATGACATATTTCCCATTGTGTATTATGAAGAACATGTTTCTCATTGTGGATCAGGATTCACTTATTTCCCATTGTGGATCAAGACCATAAATATTATTTCAATTATTATCTCATGAGATATTAAAAATCAGGAAATAAATTAGAGGGAGATATATGTCCCAACCATCCCATAATTAAAACCATTATTATGTGTTCCCCAACATCATAAAACAATCATTAAATCATTTTTTCATAACCAATGTATATAAAATTGGGTTCATAAATACTTCATTAATTCAACATAGTATTACCAAAGGAAAATAAACTGGTTTTAGAAATATTTGAGCATCATAAACATTACCCAAGAATATATATAATAAATATGGTATCATTATATCATATAACATGTAAAAAATATGTGTCATCACATGATGACATATTAGATGGAAATAAATTTTTAAATAACAGTTGTCTCATTTTTAAAGGAACTATGATATTATAAATTGAAAAAACACTTTAATAAATAATATATTTTCAAATTCACATTACATTAAAATATCATTGGATTCTTATAAAGTATGATTGAAAAAATAATTTTAAATTTTTCAGAAAGAAAATATATATTATATTTAGAATAATTTTTTTAAAGAAATAATAAATTGAAAAATTCAGAAATAATTTTTCTATGAAAATAAATTTTACTATGAATAAGTGATGATTTACAACTTAAATTTGTAATGACGGAGGAAGAAAAATTTCATTTAATACATGTTGAAACAAATATTCCTTTCATATTTTTTGGAATATCAAAACATGAATTGTTTAGATAATTACATGATGATATTGTAAATAACAATTTTTAAATAGTTTTATTATCTGTAAAAATTTAGATAAAAAATAGGGATTATTTAAAATCACTTTGTAAATATATTTTACAATAGATTATTTGCGATGAAAATTGATTTCCATCCAAAGAGATGAATAAATTATTTTTTATTTCAATAATTCTTCTGAATAATTTTGTACATAAAGAAAGGAAATTTTTTGGAATCAATATATTATCATGAACATAATAGTGTATAAGAAATTTAATTATTTTCATGGGATATAGATCATATGAATTAATCACTGGAAGCATAATCATGAACTATCCGGAAAAAACAATGGGATTGTATTAGAAAACCTGTACAAATTTTAAACATTTGTGATGTAAAACCCTTAATGTTATACACTAAAATTGATATTAAAATCCAAATATATAATTGGTTAATAGAAATAAAATATATTCATGTGTATAGAAAACTCTACATAAAATTAATTGATGGTGAATAAGTAATATTCCGTAGAGAAGTTAAAAAGTGTTGTGGGAATACCATACTATAAATCTCAAATTACATCATAAAAATAAAAATCTCCAATATAATAAATATATGTTTTATAAAATTATTCTATAGAACCATAATTATATATCATAAATAAATATAATATACTTACTACCTTTTAGAAACTTTTTATTGAAAATTCCTTGTTAATGTTTTTTGGGGCAATAAACTGTTTTTTGTATGATATTAATTTTTATTTTTTTCAACATAAACTTATAATTATTAGATCATATATATAATCTTATGAAATATATAAATATCCTATATATTATGTTTTTTTCATTTTGAGTGATCTATTAATGATATATATAGAAAATGAAACACCCAATTCATGGACATAGAAGGTCGTATGTACACATTAATGTTATTTTTCATTTTCCCAAAATAATGATTAAAATATAGGTAAATAATATATTAACAATTAATAAAAATTGTATGTTTCATTAATTGAATATTATCATCACACACATCATTATTACCTTCCACATAATATTTTCATAAATTACATCACTTTAGGGGAAAGTTGTACACCATACACACAAACGATGTCATCATATTCTCATATAGTGGAATTCCAGAATTGTTTTGTTATATCACAATTCCATAAGAATAATAATATCTTAAATACCATATATAATTAATAAATCCATCACTATATACATCAGTGATATGTGGTCATTGAAGACAAATAATATCAGTTTGTTAGGCGGTAGGCCACCATACACAAGATTAATGATTTGGTAAAACATAAGATGTTAGATGGAAAGTATTTATATTGTTCCACTCATATAATAAAATATAATTTTATTTAAAATAATGATGTTGTTATAAATAATTTAAATAATAATAATTGAATAAGGATGATAAATATAAGAAATAAAATTTTAGGTTATTGATGTTACCTCTTTTTCTGAATAGTTATTTGGGATTTCACCAAAATACTTTGGATGGATTAAAGATCAAAAAAATGATTGTTTGATGATATTATTGATTAATTCATGTTTATTTGGAATTCATTGACTAAAAAATGGGTTTTGGATGTATGAGGATGAGATGAGATGGGTGGGTTTTTATAAGTAAGTTGAGTGGTACAGTTGTATTTTTTTCAAAAGAAAAAGTTGTATCCATATTTTATACATTAAAAAATGATAAAAGATTTATGTGGATGAGTATGGGTTTAGATGGGATTATGTAAGATTCTGATGAGTGATTTTAATGTTTATAGACAGGAGGTGATTCAATGTTTAACATAGTTATATCGATCTATCTATAAATAGTAATGTTTTTTAGGAATTAACAATGTTGTTGAAAAATTAAGGGAGAGATTATGCACTAGTCAATAGGTAAAAGTCAATCATCAGAGGATATCTGGGATTTTGTTGCCCTTCACCACTCCAAAGTGGATATGGGATAATATAACAATGGACTTTGTAATAGGATCCCCCATGATAACAAATACAATTTAAACTATAAGGGTTATTTTGAATAAAATGATAATGGTATCTAGAATCCTACATATTATGGTGACCTTCAAAACTATTGATATGGGAATCCTTTATTTGAATGAGGTGATTTAGATTAATGGTGTCCCAAGGAGTATCATTTTAGATAAATTCTCATTTTACATCATGATTTCAATAGGGTCTTCTGAATTATTTAGAATCACTTCTTCTTTTGAGATTATCCTCTCCTCTACAAACAGATGGTTAATATAAGTGGACTAATCGAGTTCTATAAGATATAATAAAATACATTTTTATATTATGGTGGTTTATGGTAGAAATTGTAAAGACCCGTAAATTTCAAGGAAATTTTTTTCTTAATTTTCTTTGGAATTTTACAAGAACGCAGTTTTTGACGGCGCCTGATTCCAAGGCCCGGTGTGCCCGGAATCATTTTCCGAAGTTTGGCTCGGGTACGTTCAGTGAACGGACGAGCGGGTTTTTCTAACTTTTGAAACAGTCCCCGGAATCGAATTCTGAGGGCACCGATTAAATCGCAGTGCCGGTATTCTCTTAGAAACGCCTCTTCCGGAGTTGCGTTTGCTCGGGTGTGGTTTTTAATTTTTGGGCTTAAAGTTAAGAAATAAAATAATTTTGCGACAACTTTATTTTATTTCACTTAAGCCGCTTGGAAGCCACTTGAAGCCACAAAAAGGCGGCTTGAACTTAGTTGAACTGGATAGGGTGCTATCCAGGAATATCCAACCCCCTTGGTAGGATATTTGTGAGGTGGGGCCCGCACGAGCCCCACCGTTTCTTTTCTTCTTAAGTAACGCACCCGCACCCCCCCCCCCTATTAAAAGAAGTCAACTGTGCGTTTTTCTTGTTAAGAAACGCCCCATTTAATTGGGCTGTTGATTTGTTACAATTAATTCTTTAAGATTAATTGATCGTTTCTTTTCTTTTGAAATTCAATTTCTTATCTTGTGTTAATAAAATAAGACTTGGGATTATTTTTTTTTTTGAGTCTTGTCACGTTGGGAGGATTTGGGAGGCTTGAAGAACATCTTCTTCAACGACGAAGAACGTGAAGAACGAATCGGACTCCGACGAAGAACGTCGTCACGTCCTTCTTCCGAAGAACGACGACGCACCATCCCTCGTTCTTCTTCCCACATCAAAGGAAGGGAGACGCCGTTCCACCTCAGACAACCTCCGTCTTCATCTACGAATCCTCTTCCGCGACGACGCGACGCCTTTCCGCGACGACGCGATGACCCCCCTCTTCCGCGACGAGCCTTTCCGCGAAGAACGCCCACGTGCGACGATCAACGAGGTAGGGATTTTATAATTTTGGAATACCCCTCTTTATATTCCCGTGGACGTTCTTTAAAAACTTAAGAGCTGGTTTCAAATGATCAATTTTATTTTATTAAAATTGTCGGTTCATGTGTTGAACAATTTCTCCCGTTGTTTTTATCTAACGCGGAGGGTGCGGGTCAAACGAACACGTCCCGACAACCGTCCGTCGTTCTTCGTGTTTTGCGGATTTGGCGGGCGACGACGGAACGTGCCGCAACGGGTGTTTGATGATCCCGCAGTAAAGAATGGAACC
Organism: Viscum album; assembly: GCA_963277665.1. Taxonomy (NCBI): domain Eukaryota; kingdom Viridiplantae; phylum Streptophyta; class Magnoliopsida; order Santalales; family Viscaceae; genus Viscum; species Viscum album. The sequence goes on along the minus strand of OY728132.1, from coordinate 1,838,148,227 downwards.
CGGGAGGAACAACGGCGCAGACGAGAAAAAAAACGGGCCACCGGAGCGACTCCAGCGGCCCGCGGAATTCGGTGGCGGCGCTGGCGGCCGGAGGCGGCGGCACCCCGCGGGGTCCAGCGCGACACCCCGTGGGTGCCGCGGGTGTCCAGCGCGACACCCCGCGGGTGCGGCGGGGTTGTCACGCGGCACCCCGCGGGTGTCCAGGGCGACACCCCGCGGGTGCCGCGGGGTTGTCACGCGGCACCCCGTGGGTGTCTGGCCGACACCCTGCGGGTGCCGCGGGGGTGTCACACGGGGCGGCGGCTTTCCCCGCGTCGGCCGCTCGGCCGCTCGGCCGAGCCGAGCCGGACCGGCCCTGGCCGGGCCGGGCCGGGCCAACCGAGTCGGACTCGACCCGGTTCGGGCCAACCAGGGGGGGTCGGGCCGGGTCGGCCCCGGCCCGGACCCCCCGTCTTCGGACGGACTTCGTTCAAATGGTCGTATCTTGAGCTACGGGCCTCCAAACGACTCGTCGTCAGTGGCAACACAATCCTTGGAGCGAGTCGGTCGTTTCAGTTTATCGCACTCAAGTTTCGGAATACTTTGGGTTCGGCCGGGTTGGTTCGTACACGAAACCAACCGGGCCCTCGGAGCGGAAACGCTCATATCTTGAGTTACGGACGTCCGATTGACGTGCCGTCAGCTTTGTTAGTTTCCTCTTAGTGAGACGGATCTTTTGGCTCACTCCGCCCGAGGTTTGGACCCAAGTGGAGTACGGTCGGGTTGGTTTTTCCTTAAAAACCAACCGGGCCCCTGGGACGAAAAAGCCAATAACTCTCAGACCGGACGTCCGATTGATGCGCCGTCTGTTGCGTTGAGTTCCTCTTGATGAGACGGAACTTTTGGCATCCTCCGCCCGAGTTTTGGATGCAGATGGATAGTTGCCGGGTTGGATCGCACTGAAATCCAACTGGGCCCCTGGAACGGAAAAACTGATATCTTTCAGACCAGACGTCCGTTTGACCAACCGTCAGCGGCATTGGTCCTCACGTTGAAAAACGGTCCCTATGAGTATACCCTGTGAGTGTTCGGGGTATAATTGAGTTACAGGCGGATTGGTTCGCTCACGAAACCAACCGGGCCCCTGGGACGAAAAGGCTAATAACTCACAGACCGGGCGTCCGATTGACGCGCCGTCTGTTGCGTTGAGACCTCTATGACGAGGTGGTCCTTCGAGATACATCCTTGTGGGACTTTGTGATACTTGGAGTATCGACCAGTAGCTCGTGGAGCAGACCCTCCCGGAGACGAGCGGGCGGAGCACGGAGACCGTGTAGCTGACTGAGACCCGACGACTGCTGATCGAACGACTCAGTGTGTTACAGAGGTACGCTTGGTTGTAGCGGCACAGGTGAGCGCTTGGTTGTAGCGGCAGACCCACGACAGAGGTGCGCTTGGTTGTAGCGGCACATGGGAGCGCTTGGGTGTAGCGGCAGACCCACGACAGAGGTGCGCTTGGTTGTAGCGGCACAGGGGAGCGCATGGTTGTAGCGGCAGACCCACGACAGAGGTGCGCTTGGTTGTAGCGGCACAGGGCAGTGCATGGTTGTAGCGGCAGACCCACGACAGAGGTGCGCTTGGTTGTAGCGGCACAGGGGAGCACTTGGTTGTAGCGGCAGACCCACGACAGAGATGCGTTTGGTTGTACAGTGGTGCATTACAGAGGTGCGCTTGGTTGTAGCGGAAGACCCGAAGACTGCTGATCGAACTACTCGGTGTGTTACAGAGGTGCGCTTGGTTGTAGCGGCACATGGAAGCGCTTGGTTGTAGCGGCAGACCCACGACAGAGGTGCGCTTGGTTGTAGCGGCACATGGGAGTGCTTGGTTGTAGCGGTAGACCCACGACAGAGGTGCGCTTGGTTGTAGCGGCACATGGGAGGGCTTGGTTGTAGCGGCAGACCCACGACAGAGGTGCTCATGGTTGTAGCGGCACATGGGAGCGCTTGGTTGTAGCGGCAGACCCACGACAGAGGTGCGCTTGGTTGTAGCGGCACAGGGGAGCGCTTGGTTGTAGCGGCAGACCCACGACAGAGGTGCCCGTGGTTGTAGCGGCACAGGGGAGCGCTTGGTTGTAGCGGCAGACCCACGACAGAGGTGCGCTTGGTTGTATCGGCACAGGGGAGCGCTTGGTTGTAGCGGAAGACCCACGACAGTGGTGCGCTTGGTTGTAGCGGCACATGGGAGCACTTGGTTGTAGCGGCTGGCCCGCAATACTCGATAGGTGGAGTACTACAGCAGTCCTAAGTTAGTGAGTAGTACCTCGGAGTTGTGACAGGACCACTGTACACTCCAGAGACGGAGCTCTTCAGCAGTTACGGTTTCGATGATGAAAATCCTGGTTTGAGCTGAGACTTTTGACCTTGCGTTTGCCTCATGATTGAGATGGGTTACTTGATAACTTAGGTATATGTATGGGCATATATCTAAGTAGAGGTTATCTATTGAGATCTTCTTGTGGTTATCCTTGTTGGTTTTAGTGAGACCTTGAGGGTCTTGGGGTCCTTACTGAGTATCGTTATACTCACCCCTGCACTGGCTATGCCCGCACTACGTTGTGTTGGTTGCAGACGACGGACAGCGTTGATCGTGGATGAGGCTTGCAGAGCAGGATGGTACATGGAGGTGGACCACTGGGCGGGACGTGCTCGGAGAGGACGGCGAGACCTGGGGAGAATTGGAGCTATCTGTACCCACCCTTCAAGTGGGATTTCCAGTGGACAGCTCGGTGTAGCGGCTTTTAGTTTACAGTTGTTGTTTTCCCTTTCGAGTTGTACTTTACTTTTAGTTGGGTTTGTATACTGGCCCATTTACTTTTCCGCACTTCAGTTGTACTCTGTTTTTACTTAGTGTTTACTTTTCCGCTTGCTTACTCTGTGGTGCTTGTTTACTTTACAAAGGCAATGCCTTCCCTTTTTACCGGAATTTACGCCTTGGTGCTAGTCGCCAGCCCCTGGCCTATGGAAGGTGGGTTTGGGGTAGTTGTGGCACGTGCCCCGAGGACGGGTCGTGACAAATTGGTATCAGAGGTGGTCGGTTCTACCGGGGACTCTGATCTTTCTTCTATGTGAAGCAATAGTGTTTAGCGTATTGGGTGTGGTTATCAGTCCAGGGAGTCCAGTGTTGGTGCGGCGGCCGACGTATCCGTACAGAAGGACCCTGACTTCTGATTTCTGACTTAATTCACGAAAACATTGATTGCATGTGTGTTTCAAGTTTTCCTTGTGATTACTTGTGTCAGCTCACCAGGTATACTGTCCTGACTGTGGCACACCTGTTTCTTTCAGGATGGCCCCACGATGACAACCAGCTAGGATTCCGAGAGTGGAGCGTGATGACAGCCCACCGAGCGTCGAGGACTCGGTACAGGGCCCTTTGACAGCTAAGGCACTGGCGTTACCTATACACGCCGAGGCACCGATGCTACCAGCCCCAGCCGCTGACGATGCACGTCGCCTCAGTGCACTGCATGAGTTCCAGTGCCAGCGACCGCCCAGGTTCCCCGGGGAGACGGACCCTCAGGCCGCCGAGGACTGGCTGGAGGCAGTTATTCGGGTTTTCAAATTAGTGAGGACACCAGCAGACCTCATGGTGATCCTCGCAGCGAGTCTCCTGCATGCGGCATCAGGCAGATGGTGGAGCTTGATGCTCCAGGTTCACGATGAGGCCTCCCTCATCTGGACGGACTTCGAGAGCCTCTTCGGCTCAGAGTTTGTCCTGGCCACCCTCCGTGCGGTGCGCATTCAGGAGCTTCTTGAGCTGCGGCAGGGCAGCTTGACTGTAGCCCAGTACGCGGCGAGGTTCACCGACCTTTCTCGCTACTCGACAGACATGGTACGGGACCCCTTCTTCCAGGCCCGGACCTTCAAACAGGGATTGAGACACGAGATCAGGGCATCGCTGATCTCCCTCAGCATCCCGACCCAGGCATGAGTGCTAGAGCGAGCCCTTCAGATCGAGATCTTTCTGGCCGAGTCTACAGCGCGGCCTACCGCAGTGCGGCAGGTGGCGGAGTCTTCGGCAGCAGGTAGCCGACGGATGACTCAGGGTTCCGGCAGACGACCTCGGGACACTGGCTCAGCAGTGCGGGGCACACAGCGTGAAGCCATCCTTCCGAGAGGCATGCAGTGCTACTCGTGCGGCGGGAAGGGCCACATGGCTCGTGACTGCCTGACCCGCCGTACCGAGGAGCAGCAGACGGTGGAGGGGCCACCCAGGCAGAGGCAGAGGGTCGACCGCGGTGGTCCGCAGGGAGGAGGCGGACGAGGCAGAGGAGCTGGCCGAGCAACAGGTGGTGGGCGACGCTTTGAGGCTCTGCCACCACCACCACCAGGCAGTCAACCCCGACCGCAGGGGACAAGAGGACATGGGAGAGCTCATCTTCAGGCAGTTCAGGCCGACGATCATAGGGCTCCGGGCGCAGATGGACAGGAGCGTGACTAGCTCCAGACCTGGAGACTTTTGTTCATGTTTCTTCTAGTTTTTTTGATGTATGTTTGTAGATGCTTTGTGTCTTTGTACTTGAGCTGCAGTTATAAAAGACACCTTTTCTTATGGCATTTACTTCCCTGTCCTCTCTTGTGTTGTTACTAAGATGTTCCAGTTTTGACTGTTGACTTGACCCTCACTTGTGAGACATCTACTGGAGGAGACCCAGTTACCACACACTGATGCCGACAGTGTGACTCAACCCTTGGAGGCGAGAGTAACGGTTGGATCTCTTGGTAGTAGCGTCGAGGCCTTACGACGTCATCCTTGGAATGGATTAGTATCATCCATGTCGGGATTGACCATATTAGGCGATGAACGTGGTTCATCTAGGGGATGAGACCAGATTTCTCTTATCGGCAAGGAAGAAATCAAGGAAGCTCTAGTGGGACTAGAGGTGGTCCGGTCCACGACAGAGAAGGTCCAGGTGAGCACATGGGAGCAGAAGGCTCAGATGCGTGCTCATTACCGCCTTTGTATCCTTAGTTTGTGTTGAAGCTTTACGGGGACGTAAAGCCCTATGGTGGGAGTAATGTAAAGACCCGTAAATTTCAAGGAAAATTTTATCTTAATTTTCTTTGGAATTTTACAAGAACACAGTTTCTGACGGCGCCTGATTCCGAGGCCCGTTGTGCCCGGAATCATTTTCCGAAGTTTGGCTCGGGTACGTTCAGTGAACGGACGAGCGGGTTTTTCTAACTTTTGAACCGGTGCCCGGAATCGAATTCTGAGGGCACCGATGAAATCGCAGTGCCGATATTCGCTTAGAAACTCCTCTTCCGGAGTTGTGTTTGCTCGGGTGTGGTTTTTAATTTTCGGGCTTAAAGTTAAGAAATAAAATAATTTTGCGACAACTTTATTTTATTTCACTTATGCCGCTTGGAAGCCACTTAAAGGCGGCTTGAACTGAGTTGAACTGGATATGGTGCTATCCAGGAATATCCTACCCCCTTGGTAGGATATTTGTGAGGTGGGGCCCGCACGAGCCCCACCATTTCTTTTCTTCTTAAGTAACGCACCCGTACCCCCCCCCCCCCTATTAAAAGAAGTCAACTGTGCGTTTTTCTGGTTAAGAAACGCCCCATTTAATTGGGCTGTTGATTTGTTACAATTAATTATTTGAGATTAATTGATCGTTTATTTTCTTTTGAAATTCAATTTCTTATCTTGTGTTAATAAAATAAGAGTTGGGATTATTTTTTTTTTATTCTTGTCACGTTGGGAGGATTTGGGAGGCTTGAAGAACATCTTCTTCAACGACGAAGAACGTGAAGAACGAATCGGTCTCCGACGAAGAACGTCGTCACGTCCTTCTTCCGAAGAACGACGATGCGCCATCCCTCGTTCTTCTTTCCACATCAAAGGAAGGGAGACGTCGTTCCACCTCGGACAACCTCCGTCTTCGTCTACGAATCCTCTTCCGCGACGACGCGACGCCTTTCCGCGACGACGCGACGATCCCCCTCTTCCACGACGAGCCTTTCCGCAAAGAATGCCCGCGCGCGACGATCAACGAGGTAGGGATTTTATAATTTTGGAATACCCCTCTTTATATTCCCGTGGACGTTCTTTAAAAACATAAGAGCCGGTTTCAAATGAACAATTTTATTTTATTAAAATTTTCGGTTCATGTGTTGAACAATTTCTCCCGTTGTTTTTATCAAACGCGGAGGGTGCGGGTCAAACGAACACGGCCCGGCAACCCTCCACCGTTCTTCGTGTTTTGCGGTTATGGCGGGCGACGACGGAACGTGCTGCAACGGGTGTTTGATGATCCCGCAGTAAAGAACGGAACCCGGGAGGAACAATGGCGCAGACGGGAAGGAAAACGGGCCACTCGAGCGACTCCGGCGGCCCGCAGAAGCCGGCGGTGGCGCGGGTCGCCGGCACGGCGGTGCCGGCAGCCGGAGGCGGCGGCACCCCGCGGGTGCCGCGGGTGTCCAGCACGACACCCCGCGGGTGCCGCGTGGTTGTCACTCGGCACCCCGCGGGTGTCTGGCCGACACCCCGCGGGTGTCGCGGGGGTGTCCCGCGGGGCGGCGGCTTTCCCCGCGTCGGCCGCTCGGCCGAGCCGAGCCGGACCGGCCCTGGCCGGGCCGGGCCGGGCCAACCGAGTCGGACCCGACCCGGTTCGGGCTAACCAGGGGGGTCGGGCCGGGTCGGCCCGGGCCCGGACCCCCCGTCTTCGGACGGACTTCGTTCAAATGGCCGTATCATGAGCTACGGGCCTCCAAACGACTTGCCGTCAGTGGCAACACAATCCTTGGAGCGAGTCGGTCGTTTTGGTTTATCGCACTCAAGTTTCGGAATACTTTGGGTTCGGCCGGGTTGGTTCGTACACGAAACCAACCGGGCCCTCGGAGCGGAAACGCTCATATCTTGAGCTACGGACGTCCGATTGACGTGCCGTCAGCTTTGATAGTTTCCTCTTAGTGAGACGGATCTTTTGACTCACTCCGCCCGAGGTTTGGACGCAAGTGGAGTACGGTCGGGTTGGTTTTGCCTTAAAAACCAACCGGGCCCCTGGGACGAAAAAGCCAATAACTCTCAGACCAGGCGTCCGATTAATGCGCCGTCTGTTCCGTTGAGTTCCTCTTGATTAGACGGAACTTTTGGCATTTTTCGCCCGAGTTTTGGATGCAGATGGATAGTGGCCGGGTTGGATCGCACTGAAATCCAACCGGGCCCCTAGAACGGAAAAGCTGATATCTTTCAGACCAGACATCCGTTTGACGAACCGTCAGCGACATTGGTGTTCACATTGAAAAACGGTCCCTATGAGTATACCCTGTGAGTGTTCGGGGTATAGTTGAGTTATGACCGAATTGGTTCGCTTACGAAACCAACCGGGCCCCTGGGACGGAAAGACTAATAACTCACAGACCGGGCGTCCGATTGACGCGCCGTCTGTTGCGTTGAGACCCCTATGACGAGGTGGTCCTTCGAGATACTTCCTTGAGGGACTTTGTGATACTTGGAGTATCGACCAGTAGCTCGTGGAGCGGACCCTCCCAGAGACGAGCGGGCGGAGCACGGAGACCGTGTAGCTGACTGAGACCCGACGACTGCTGATCGAACGACTCGGTGTGTTACAGAGGTGCGCTTGGTTGTATCGGCACATGGGAGCGCTTGGTTGTAGCGTCAGACCCACGACAAAGGTGCTCTTGGTTGTAGCGGCACATGGGAGCGCTTGGTTGTAGCGGCAGACCCATGACAGAGGTGCGCTTGGTTGTAGCGGCACAGGGGAGCGCTTGGTTGTAGCGGAAGACCCACGACAGAGGTGCGCTTGGTTGTAGAGGCACAGGGGAGCGCTTGGTTGTAGCGGCAGACCCACGATAGAGGTGCGCTTGGCTGTAGCAGCACAGGGGAGCGCTTGGTTGTAGCGGCAGACCCACGACAGTAGTGCGCTTGGTTGTAGCGGCACATGGGAGTGCTTGGTTGTAGCGGCTGACCCGCAATACTCGATAGGTGGAGTACTACAGCAGTCTTAAGTTAGTGAGCAGTACCTCGGAGTTGTGACAGGACCACTGTACACTCCAGAGACGGAGCTCTTCAGCAGTTACGGTTTCGATGATGAAAATCCTGGTTTGAGCTGAGATTTTGACCTTGTGTTTGCCTCATGATTGAGATGGGTTACTTGATAACTTAGGTATATGTATAGGCATATATCTAAGTAGAGGTTATCTGTTGAGATCTTCTTGCGGTTATCCTTGTTGGTTTTAGTGAGACCTTGAGGGTCTCGGGGTCCTTACTGAGTATCGTTATACTCACCCCTGCACGGGCTATGCCCGCACTACGTTGTGTTGGTTGCAGACGACGGACATCGTTGAACGTGGCTGAGGCTTGCAGAGCAGGACGGTACCTGGAGGTGGACCACTGGGTGGGACGTGCTCGGAGCGTACGGCGGGACCTGAGGAGCATTGGAGCTATCTGTACCCACCCTTCAGGTGGGATTTCTAGTGGACAGCTCGGTGTAGCGGCTTTTACTTTACAGTTGTTGTTTTCCCTTTCGAGTTGTACTTTACTTTCAGTTGGGTTTGTATACTGGCCCATTTACTTTTCCGCACTTCAGTTGTACTCTTTTTTTACTTAGTGTTTACTTTTCCTCTTGCTTACTCTGTGGTGCTTGTTTACTTTACAAAGGCAATGCCTTCCCTTTTTACCGGAATTTACGCCTTGGTGCTAGTCGCCAGCCCCTGGCCTATGGAAGGCGGGCTTGGGGTAGTCACGGCCCGGGCCCCGAGGACAGGTCGTGACAGAAATGTAATGATGTCATGGATTTTTATTATAATAATAGCCTCCAGAATTAATCCAATTCAAATAATTTGTTGCATTTTTGGAAGAACATTAGTTAGACCTATTTATTATCTAGAGTTAGGTGAGTTAGCACTTGTTTTCTCTTTTCTCGAGTAAGAGACATCTGACCAAGTTAAAGTGATCTGAATTATATTGGTTACCACATAGGGAATGATGAAACCACATGCTGAACATCGAAGATGATCTATGGAATTCATTGATGTAAATCATATTTCTATATGGAATCCACTATGATTGGTTCAACTCTGTATCTTGAAATTGATATTCTAACATCTATATTTTTCTGAATTATTTTGATCGTAGCAAGGGCCCATCTTGGGTAATACCACTTAGCCCTTATACAGTGCTACAACACCATGTATGATGTGTTCACTATGTTGCAGCTATGGATAAATCATCCCAAACATACCCATGTGAAAGATGTTGTTGAATGAAATCATGGTATTGACGATTCCAATGAGGATCATATGATATATTTTATGTTTCATAGTATGAAATATATTTTGTGATGGAAAATACCATTAAATAAAGTATATTTTCTATATGGGTGAGTTCAAAAGGATACCTAGGAGAGTGTGTATGATATATAAAATAGTGCTCATACTTGTTCTATAAGACCTCATAATAATTCTTGTATCATAACAAGGATTAGATGTAATTGGTGTGGGGTTTGTAATTTCATATCATTTTCCAAATATGTCTATCGATGATTTATTCATTAATTTTATGGGATATGTTTTTCCACTTCTATAAACCAAAAACATTATACCATATAAAATTCACATAGAGACCCATTGATGTGGAAAATGACTTGTGGTTCCAAGATGCATGATTGTTTGAATTAATGAAGTCTATATATAATGGAATAAGGGATTTATATGTTCTAGGATTGTTTATAAGAAATAGCGGGGGGACATTTTTTTAAAGAAAAATGAGATAAAAAACATATTTTGAACAATTAAATGATGTCTATATGGATTACATGTTGTGTAATGTTTATTTTATTTAATTAAAATAATACGAGGAGATGGGTTTTTCAATTTATCCAATTAAATAATATTACATGATCAATAAATACAATACACACATATATTTCAATGAACTTCTATTGTACATTATGGTGTGTTTTTTAATTTTCAATCAATATCATTTCAAAATTCTCTTCCTGGTCCTATTCTATATTATAAATGATTTGGGAGTGCCAAAATTCCTCTCAGATGACCCAATAATTCTTTCAATCACTACTGAGTGGTTTTGGTCTAGTTTATCTCTTCTCTTCCATGATTCTCTACCCATTGGGGTGTCACCCATGTACCAGTTTCATTATTGGTATCGATCTTAAAATGTTCTTATATTGGATTATCTTGGAGATAATCTACACCCTGTTCCATATGATCATTTATTGTTGGATGTGTTGTTGGATAGTCAATTAATTTTCAGGCCCTAAATCATTACCAAGAGGTTTGATAATTTCCATTTTTATTAAATGTTGTAATTTCAATAATGTAATGCCCATCCAAAACAGTTATTTTATGAATGATATTATTTCTTTGGAGTAATTATTTTCAATTATATTCACTCTTTTATTATGGATACCGTTTTGGTGAGAGGACCATGATTACAATTGAATTGGATAATTTCTTGATTTTTTTAGCCTGGTATGACACATTAAGTGATTTCATGAAATAGAATACCTAAATGGTGGATTGTTGATTATTTTTGTAACTATTAATTAAATATGATCTAATTGAAATGGTATGTGAAGGATAAATGTAAATTCAAAATATTAACCATTAAGATTTATGATGTGATTGTGCGATATCCACACAATGTGACCAGACATGTGTTCTATGCAATAAATCTTATATTTCGGGATCTACCCTGGAACATTAACACATATATGTTGCAATGCTGATAATTTGAGGGAATGGACCATTCCCATTATTCAATGCTTATGGGGAGTGCACTCTGGCCAGTCCCAATCATTAATGAATATGGGTCTTTGACCCAGATATTGTAATTCATATATGCATTTTACATATATTGTGGTGACTATATCATGGTTATATGGTGAATGTTGTCATGTTCATAAGAAATTCTCAATTACATTATACCATGATGTCGAAGAAGGCTATTTTACATTGGTGATATGGTTGTGGTTGGAATGGTCCTAATAAATAATTACAGATATTCTTTAATGTCATAAAATCATGTTATATTACATTGCTCATATGGTTGTGGGTTTTCATGGTTGTAAGACACGATCATAAATATTTTAAAATGTATTCAAATATGTTTTGGGTGAAATATATTAATTATTGGATCAATTAATATACATATTTATACATTTTTTGCATACACTTCTCATAAGACATTTTAGTTCACACAGGTAGTCTTGACCTTCTGGTTTATACACGCACCCTATTCAGTCCATTTATTGGTACTCGATATGATTATGTGGATATAAGCTATGAAATCCTAAAGTTTCATTATTGTTGATTATTTTAATTTGGGATGTGTTTCATTTATAGGTGGGACCAATGTGGGTTTCAGGACATGGGACTTTTGAGTCATTATATGAGTATGGTAGTTCCTTACATGTATTACTTTTAGCGTGATAAATAGTTACATTTTAATATGAATTTTAAATAATCATTTATGATTTTTTATATTATTCTGTTGGATCTGATTTTTTTTCTATATGTATTCGTTATATCTCTTTTTATATGTTTTTATACTACTATGAACCTTCATATAGTGGAATATATTCTCCCCAAGATATATTTCACACCCACACTACTTGTTGACATAATGTTAATACCGAGAGGCTTGATTTTGATCTCATATACATCCCTACATGGCCAAATGAGAGAGTGTTGGATTTGTGGATTCTATAGTTATAATATAGTCCACTATATGTAGATAGTTGGTGAGTGATAAAGGGTAACTAGTGAAAAATTTATATTTTTTTGTCTATAGATAATCTATTTGGTGTGTAATCTAATTTCTTATTGAGATATCCTTAATGATTCATCACGATTAGTAGTCATATCATTCTCTACAACTACATCACATTGGAAATGAGTATTTTTTAATAGTTGGAAAGTATTGGGTAACATTTTATTGAGAATGGATAAAATAATATCTTTAAAAAGATTTTTTTTTGATAGTTAGAGGATCATTTAAATAGTTATGTTTTTGAGTGATATTTTATGAAAACTCTTTTGGGAACTATGAATGGTTTTATTATATTGGTAAAAATAAAATAGATGTTTCATATATACGAGAATATGAGAAATAACTTGATGTATTTACCGACATCATCAATCAGTTAAAATATGTGATTCTTGATTATATATAGGGGTTTAATCCAAAATGATGGATTTAGGTCATGATTAAGAATATTACTAACTTTGAGACCATATCTATTCCACCTTGTATAATGACTCTTATATAGCATCAGGATCCAAAATACCAATTTGAGAACCATAACCATATAACCATGGTATAGTCATCATTACCACTCATTTGAGAGTGTCCTATTTTGACACCTAAAATAAGACATTTAAGAGATGGTAGGACCTATATCTTTATATATTGAAGAGTTTTATCTTACAAACATATCAAAAATGCTTATGACCCTTAAGAATATGATTTTTATCCATATTTATATTCCATCATGGTATTATTCATATACAATATTATGGTGTATTTCTATTCAAGGGAGGATCATGCATGCTATCAAGATATACTTCATTCTAAACTGAATGAGTATTAATAGCATTCTATATTATATATTTTTCATTATTAGTGTGGTATGATACTAACGAAAATTGATATCCATGAATAGAAAAATGGTGTATCTTTAATAAATTTCTACTATTGTTTCACGATAGTACCTCATGAAAAAAAGATACATATAGTTTCCTAGCCATATGAATTTATTATTGATGGTTTATCTAGGACATCTCAATTTTTTTTGAAGATGACAATCAAATCCATAAACTAGCTATAGACCCCTTATTTTTGTTTCTATAAGGTATCATTTTATATATATAAACACATATTGATGTTTCCACCAGTGCTAAACAATCATGATATATTTAAGAACTAAATATTGTATTAAGATGATTACGAAATTAAATTTCATGTCATTCTTAAGTAGTATTGCCATGTGGGTTCTTATGGGTCATGTAAGATGATGAACCATCCAAGGAACATCCAAATACATGTATTATATATATATATATGTGGTGGTGCAACTATTTTAATATTGGATTAACATCCTTTTAGGTGGGATTTTCATGGTATATAATGTCATTAAAATCCTTTATAATATATTTTTATTGGGGAACATGAATCTTTGGTAGAGGTAGTCAGTTGAATATATTTAGTTAATTGATTATTATATGGGGAAACCCCCTTATCATTTGGGATATCATGATTGATTATTTAAGAAGGATGTATTTAGCATATTTTTTACATTAAAGTAAAATCATGTGTTGGAGAAAGTCCCACTACACCATTTTTCTCCAGGATGATTAGCATTACATTGGATGAATGACCTAATCAAACTTTTATATGAAATATTCACTATTGGAGATGGTGATGAACAGTCAGCTCTATCTATCAGACTACATAGTGATGAGGTATTGTATATATAGTGGGTAGGTATAACCTGAGTGGTCCCATGAATCTTCTTGGGGTTCTCTATATTAGAATCCAACTGTTAGTCCCTAGGAGCATGCGTGAGATGTTCATGTAGGACTCGTATGATTCATTATTAGTTAATATCCCATGGATCAAAAATTTTATGAAGCCATTATAAGGTAGTATGAGAGACCTATGAAGAAAAAAGGGAATAGATTGATTGTAACACTTTGAGTATTTGTGTTTAATTCAAATAAATTAATTTTTTTTAATATCATGCATTAAATTCAACAACAAGTTATACAAAGGTTACATTAAACAACAAGTTCATTATGAACTTCATGAAAAATTCATATAAAATGAACCAGGATAATAAAATAGTTTTTTTATAAAAATATTATATTATTTCCATGATATTTAATTGGAATCATTAAGGGGAATAAGTAAATTTATAATTTTTTGTACTATTTTCATATATATATATATATAAATTATTTTTCAACTCTTATTTATATGTTTCTAAAATACGTGTATGCCAAAGACTGTTATTATATTTATAAATTTAAAAAACAATACATTTAATTTCTTAAATTAGTATATTTTTAATTTTATGAAATTAATTAATTTTTACAATTCATAATTATATATAGTTTAATTTTATAAAATATCTATGAAATGTTTTATTAAAATTTAATATACTAAATATTAATTGGAAAATACAATTTTGTTAATATTTTTTTAATGAAAAAAATATTTTTAGCTGGTTTCAAATTAAAATTAGTTCAATTATATATGTATAAATATAATTTTGATCAATATAATCATTTCATATTTAAATTGGGAATAAATTATTTGTAAATTTTTGGAAAAATTTCATTCAAAACTCACTTTCTCTTCATGTCTATGGGGTTAATACTAAATAAAAACAAATCTATTATGTGATTTGAAGATGTAAAATATCATTATAAATTTATAATCATCACAATTTTAATTATCTATTAATGAAAACATAATTATTGACCAAGATTATTTGTAAAAAGTATAACAATTAATTACATCAGCTAAAGGAAAATGGGTTTATCGGGGGTTAAATAAAAAAGTTATGTGTTAAAATTACCTATAATATTGTCTAAAATCATTTAAATGGGAATATTTTTACAATATCATGTATATGTATTGATTATACTCCATTTTGATGCCTTGCGGCATGATAAAAATATTGGGACATTTTTTGGTTTCAAATTATTAATTGTGTTCCACTCACCTCAATTAAAAAAGGCCACCATATACTATCCATTATTAACATATTAAAACCATTATGGTTCTACCAATCCCTTTCCACGTTTCATAGAAATTAAATAAAAATATCCTAAAATATTTAATTTGTGAATAAAACCAACCAATAAATGTTTTTAGTGAAAAAATAGAGAATGGCCGAAGAACAGAAGGTTTGAACAAGTATGATGGAAGTGGATGCATTTGTTATGGGATTTGTAGTCTCTCTTTAATATCAGATAGAAATATGAAAATGAAAACATGATTATTTTTCTGGGTTGCATATAATTCTCTATCAACATGTTAAATCAAGAATATCATTATTTTCATTTTATTTAATAAATTATTTTATTATTTTCATTATTTGGGCTATAAGTAAAAAATATTACTATTGTGGAAAGTAGGTTCTATATTACTTTTTAATTCTATATGTCACATTATATACATAGTACTTTTTTATATGAGGCATATATGATACCCATGAATGTGTTTTTCTATTAATAACCTTATAAATATGGGCATCTACATTTCCATTTCAGGATCTCTCATTCATGGTGTAAATTGATCAAATGTTAAAAATTCAATAATGGATTTTATCTCAATTTTCCATCATTGGTTCATTAGTAACTTTATGCACTTATGTTCATATCTAAGGTATGTATACTTCCTTTTTTACTTTTTATAGAAATATTTATCTTATTTATATTATAATTTATATTTCATTTATTTTGATTATTTCATGGGGCTTATGATTCAAGGTTATTAATGTGGTAAGATTTTCGTATTAAAATATCATTTTAAATCAGAAAATTTTATGATTATGCTTCCAATAGAGATATTTTTTGATATATATCTCAATAAAAGTATGATTTTTAATCTACTATGGTTTTCATGGTAATACATGTTTTATATAAATTTTTTATCCTTTTATATATAGACAACTCTAAGAGAATATTTTTATGTAGTATCATTCAAAAACAATTATTCTTGAAACCATATATTCTAAAAAAATATATTTTTTCAATTTGGAATTATATTGTACTACATATATTATTTTGAATATATTAAAAATATCCCTTTATATGTTCCAATTTTTTTTCAATGAAAGGATTTTCTAAAATGTATTATGTATTACAAATTATGTTTCAATACGAGAATGAAAATTAATACAAAAATGATCAATGTGATCTCTAAAAATATGGTTACATATAAGATGAAATCCTTGGATGTTTTTATCCTTTAATCATGATATGTTCCAATGACACCATTTCCAATCATTATATAAACGGTTTGTGTTTATTATGAAGAGATTATAATGTATTCTTCTTCATTTTAAATATTTATGAAATGGAGAAATTTTTTATGAACCCAATATATATTCATAATTTCTAATATGCATACTTTGTTATGATCTTATAGAATACTTATGTATATTTATCATTAGGTAGAAGTGGTTACATTATAACTAAAAAATGGGTCTTGCATCCCACTATAATTTATTGGCTAGTGACTAATTTCATATGAGTTCCAAGGGTGCATGGGAGGTTATCACATGTACAATTCAATTAGATACATGGGAATTAATCCCAATCCTATAACAAGGGGTCACATGGATGGTCATACTATGAATGAAATAGGATGGGACAAGAGAGGTTAACCATGTATGAAACATGTTCATACACATAAGGTTATACTATTTCCCGAAGTCGGTATATTTGTGATTAGACCTATACTAACATATTATGAATATTTATATAGATAAAGATAACCTAATATTTTATATTATTATGTTCATTCAACATTTCCTTGTCTAATTCAGATGATATAACCTAATGGATCATGTTCTCGTATTTCCTTTAGATTAAATTGGAATAAAAATCCATTATTTATTCCATGGACTATGATTATGATCTTTGAAATGTAGTTTAGAGTTTACATATGTTATTATCATTTATCATACAATTCTGTTCATCTTATTCTTACATATCTCCATGGTTTAATTTTTTTGAATATATGATCTCACTCTTTCATTTATTTCTGTTACTTTTTTTATAAAAATGTTTTTACATAGGCATTAGATACAATGAGTAATAAATGAGTAGATCATTATAGAAGACATTGAAGATATTTCACTATATTAAAATTATTTAGTCCCTATAATCCAAGTATTATCGGCTAATATGTTCATTAGATACGTGTTTTCATAACATATTGAATATTCAAATTGAAATATTAAACAATGATATTTGAAAAAGCCTAGGATTCTATAGTTGGTTGGAGAGTGGTTTAGTTCACCATTCTAAGACATGATGAGAAAACATTAGTGGGATACAAAGAGATATTTATAATGTAATATCTTGGGATATTCTAAGTATACGATTAAAGATTAATTTATTAATAATAAAATTAATTGAAATATTAATAAAGGAGTGAAAAATTTATTTCCATGAAATTACATCCATGTTTTAATAATAAACGTAGTTGGGGATTTTCCATCGTGATACCTTGGGGATATAAATCTGAAATGGGAACATTTAAATAGTCTCATTTGTTTGTTGATGCCTAACAAAAAGACTTATGTTTACATGTTTGACACTATTAGTGGAAATACATGTTAAATTTAATAACTATTTTCTAAATTTCATGATGGTTTTAATTATGTGATGATTGTGAATATCACTGGATAAACCTAAGGTGTCAATAATCAAATAGAATGGGTCATTATTATGAATCCTTAATGTAATGTTTCATGATTATGGGGTTCCACTCTGTGTATATTTGTTTATTAATTTTGGGGTTTTTATTTTATTCATGGATATAACATGAAGGAACAATGTAAATTCAGAATGAAAAAGAATATTATATTATTATTTTAATGAGGAAGCTAATATTATGGGATATTATATGAAAAAACTCATTGCAATGCTCACACAATTTTTTCTAGATAAGATGCATAATATAAACTGAAATGAAAAAATAGGGAACACTATTCATATGAGTCCTTAATGAGGCTTCACCAACAGTTATTCAATGTATTTATTGATCTACAAGACCACATAAAAGATATTTTATATTCTATAGTTCTTATTCCTTTATTAATACATTTAGGATTTCTACCATTGTAATCTTAAGTGAATACATGGTTTATTCATATTAATAATATGATATAATGGGGTGAAATTTAATCCATGAGATTGTTTAATTTTACAAAATTAATTTTTAATAATAACATTCCTTCAGTCCTTCAAAAAATTAAGTGAAATTTCCCAATCTTAAAAAGAAGGATTATGATTCTATCAGTACATATGATGATTATTTTATAAGAAATTATAGGTACTCATTCGGTATTTTAGATTATCTTGAATGTATGGTCGATCATTTCTTCAATGGTTTAAAACACAGCCCCTAAAAATAGTTATACATAAGAGTATTCAATATGCATGATGTGATTGGTCAATTTGATATCATGTTATATGTTGAGGTTGGAGTTACATATAAATCTCTTGATTTTTATAATAAGAGGGAAATGGAATTCCAATAAATATAAAATAACCATAGAGATAATAATATGGGAATCTATTTATGATCAACCTGTGGGAAGACGCATTGAATAAATATTACAAAGGGAAATACTAATTTTTTATATTGAATGGATAGTCCTCAGTACTATAAATGTCAAATATATTATAAAATGATTTTAATGATACCAATTTTGAGAATTCTATATATAATTCACCTCTCACATAAAAGTGTTTCAATTTCACAGATCATTGGAATTATACACTATCTTCATAAATATTGGGCTTAATAATTGTGATGAAGAAAAAAACTCATTAGATGAGATAAAATGGAAATATTATTATGGTCATTCATTGTAATGTGGGGTTAGATATTTAATAAGTTAAATTTATACATAAAATCTAACCATGAACTGCTAATTTATTATTTGACATTAGATATAACCATTTATTAATTTTAAAGGATTTTATAAGGGAATAATGATTCAACCAAAATGATTACATTTATAATTACTACTGAAAATACCTAATACTATGAGGATTAAATTTCAAGTATATGTGTCCTCCATTGTAGACGTAGGTGGTAATGTGCTTCCTAAAATTATTATCATTCAACCCATGGTTTAATTTGATGTTATATTAATAATGGATCTACTTCCTAAATATAATCCCCTGATCAGTTTTCATGGAATGGATTTCATGATTTATGATTCAAATAATCTTATTATTATTTGTAAATGTGATGATAAGTACAAACATCTGATATATATCACATTCATTCTATGTGTTTTATCCCATTTATATGGGATACATATCTCAAATGGTTGGGGAGAAACATTACATCAATGATATATATGTTGTGCATGATTTTTTTGATGTCATTCAAAATTATTTTCACATCCATCCACTAAAATATGTTTTTACGATCGTACTATATCTATAACCTTGTTCCAAACATATATAACCACTATTTATAGAATCTAACCAATTGAATTGAAGTGATAAAAAGATATACTTTAGGAGAACCATGATGTGGGATTTATTTGGAAAATTGTGTAACATTGGCATAGATTCATTCATTTATTTTTAATGAATGATCAATTAATATGAAATAGAATTGATTTTCTAATGATAACCACGATTACAATTTGGAAGATGTATCATCATCAATATATTTATGAATTGTTTGAAAACTGCAAGGAGATCAATAAATTTCAATGATTGGAGAATATTCAAGATATCATAAATTGAGAATCATGAATGAGGATATACACAATTAAACATTCCCTATAAGTTATAGACACTATGAATATAAATAGACTCCACATTTTATTACTAATTCCTCTGTTTTCTTCTTGTATTTAATGGATTGAGTCTTTATATATTGTCTTGATTTGTTTTCTTCATCATTAAAGATGATATTCATAACTAATAAAATTTAATGTAAGAGAATGTAGATCAGTAATGAATATTAAAAATGTTTCTATGTAAGAGGAAACTACATGTAAAAGTTAAAAATATATTATTTTGGCTGAAAATGTTCAAAACATGGGTCATATAATCTAATTACCTAGTGTATCCGTAGATCAATAAAAGAATGAGCCTATTGTGTGTTCTCCAAGTCCGACCAGAGTGATAACGATATAATATTCCTCATATTATATATAAATTATCAATGGGAAATAGATAATTTCTCATAATTTTAGAATTTAATGTCCATTTCAACAAAGATGGGATCCTTTTTCTTCGTGATATATGAATGTAAGGTAAAAATCAGGGAACATAAGAGCAGTTTAGATAGTAGCATGTGATTTACATTACCCTGTATTTTAGAAGCATTTTTAATATATAATTATTCAAAAAAATTGGATTGTGGTTTTTTATATGAATAATTATATGGTCATACCTTATTCTTCATGAAAATTAATTATTAATGAGAAAAATTACCTAACTCATTATTTAGAGTTTTTTATTGTAATTATTTCATTACTGATATATATTACTTATATTTATGGAGAAAGGAATGATATATAAACTAATGAAAAAATATTAATGTAAATATTTACATTTAAAGACATGAATATTTTTTATATAATATGGTTAGAGATGATTAATTTTTATGACTGCTAAATACATTACCTCATTTGGAATTGGACAAGGTGGATGAAATTTGATTCAAAAGGATCATTCATTATTTTCCATGATGATGATAGAAAGGTATTAAATATTTTTTTATTCAATGTATGGATATAGATACCTATAAGAAAGATGTAAAAATAATAAATAAGGATATAAGTGTCACTATTTTTAGCATTGATTATATAAGAATAATAAGTTTTAGGACCCATGCATTTGTTCATTCCATAAGTTATTTGAAGATGTATTTTGAAGTGGAATAATTTATTTCATCATTATCTATACATTTGGGAGTTACGAATACGTATACCGATAGAAAATGTATATTTTATTGGATTTCATGAATATATAAATACAATATTTTGTATAATTATGATTGTAATGTTAGAAATTAATGTATTAGTGACATAAGTATAAGATAATGTTACACACATTACCTACAAAATATTGTAAATAAGAAAACAATCACCATTTATTTTGTTACTCGACACTCCAAAATGAATAAAGGGGATAATTCTATATGGGTTGTTTTCGATCCCCCTTTAAAGCTAAAACAAATCATAAGTATAAGAGAATACATCACACCACATATTATTTCTAGTATATTCATTAATTGTGTTTTATGTTTTGAGGGAGTACCAAATTACATTATGTCTGATTGAGATATAAGGTCTAATTCAATGTTCAAGATAATTATTCGATAATAGAATAATAGTGAGTTGTGTTTTTTAACTCGATATAGTCAACATATTGATGTTTACCCTTAGATGAAAAATTATAATCATAAAGGATATGTTTATATCATGTTGTTTTCATCTCAATGGGTTTTTGGATCATCTCCATAATCTATTTGACATTTCATAAAAAATAAATTCCAATCAAGTATTCTGATGTCTTATTATAAATACATCTATGTAAGGATGTTTAGATATCTGACATGATAGATTGATGTTTGAGATATATAGCTACTAGGTCATTAGATAGCTGAAGAGAGTTTAGATAAAGTTATATATATTAAATAAAACATTCACGGTCTCTCAGATTTAGAAATAATGTTATTATAAAAATCAATGAAATGATCTAGAATATGATGTTATTGATAATGTGTTTTTATGAGATTCTCCATGGAAGAAATTTATTATATAAGATAATAATGGTGAAATATTATCTCGGTATGACACAAAAATATAAATTTTTTATCATATAAATATCATATCAATTGGTGCTTCTAATAATCATCTATTAAGTCAAGGAAAATTATATAGCATCCATCTCGATGAAGTATATACTCAAACCATAACATGTACTGAACTCATAGCTTATACCATTGTATATATTTTATTCTAACAAGAATCAACTAGTCAATATTATTCAACACACATATTATTTTTAAGGAAATAAATTCAATCACATAGTAAAATTTTTACGACTAAACCACTAGTTTGAATAATCAATGCGGTAACACGCTGAGATAATGACACATAATTATCCTCCTTTTTTTAATTATATTGAAATTTTTTTAGGAATTAATAAACTTTAATTATTGTAGAATTTAAGACCCCATGGTTTTGTATTTTTTTAACAAATAGTATATCATTGAAAGAATTTATAACATGAAACACTTGGTTTAGATCACATTACATTAAACATCATGTTACACTTTCATTACCAGAAATATCATGGTTTAACAAAACATGACACACAATCAATATTATTATTTAATAATGGCCATTACCTACCTAGATTCATAATTTGATTCAAAAATAGTAATAAATATATATAAATATTATGTATAATGGTTTTATAAAAATATTATGTATTTATAATAATGTAAATAATTGTTCAATGAAGCCATTGTATGTTTTTCAAGTATTATTTTTTCAAATATAATACAATTATTTTTGAAAAATAATAACATTAATTTTTTACAATATTTGAAAATACAATTGATAAAATAATATACTTTTTTAAAATGATAAACATCATATGGTGTGTTTTTATAAATTTTAAAAAAAATTAATTTATTGATTTATAGTGACAAATAATAAATTTAATTGAGAACTAACATTTTATTTATATTTTTTATAATGATAAATTGAATTATAAATTTATGTAAAAGTAAAATTTGTTCATTTTTCTATTCCGTTAATCCATTTTAGGACTTTGTAATCTATTTCATATTGATATTTTATAAAATATCATTGTAAAAATTTGTATAATTTTTTTGAGTCATCGCTTTCTAGCTCCATTAGTGAGATTATCTTTAAAAAGAATTTTTCTAATTTTTTTAATCAAATTTAAATAAATATCATGAAAATATTATTATCAAAATAATTTGTATTATACAATAAATTCAATATAATATTTTAACATACACAATATAGAAAATTTTTAAAATTAATTTCCAGGATAAATGTATATATGTGTTTACCATGTTGTTAAATTAAATAGAAAATACATCAAATGACATTCACACAACTCAAAAATATAATGGATGGAAATATTTGGATAGTATAATGTATATTACTCAAGAATAATACATCATGGGTATTTAACTAAATATATAAATTGGTTAATGTAATATTTCATAAAAAAATTACAATTGTGTCACTCAACATATTTATAAAAGGACACCTCCACTCCTCCATTCTTAAATCATTAAGATCATTTTGGTTCGACCAAGATCTACTCAACTCACTTCCAAAAATTACATCTTGTAATCATAAAATAAATTTATTTGATATTTTATTACCTATGATGAAATTTTGTGAAATCCTAAGGATGATTCCCAAATAATAGTACGTTTAAACATGTACAATGGATGTGAATACTTTTAGTAAGGGATTTCAAGTCTGCATGTTATTTTTGGGAGACATGTCAGTTTTCACCACTAAATAACTTTTCATCAATATAAAATACTATTTTTAGATGTCATATAATGAATATCTATCATTTCCAGATATTTTCATTTTTCATTGGATATTATGATTTATTTAGATCTTACAATTTATGAGATTTCTAAAGTTATATGGGATTTCCATAACATAATTTTTACTTACATGCGACACATGATATACACAAAACCTATTATTTTATGTGTTTTAAATTCAATCATGATTGTGTTTTATGTATCTTATACGTACATTTATATGTCATTATATATCACATTTAGAATCCATCATTCATGGGGTTTATGGGTATGGATGTTTCATATCAAGAAGTGAATTTTTTCTCAAATTCCCTTCATTGGGACATGAAATATGTTTGTTACCTATCATGTTATAATATGTTTTTGTTAATTAAAATTTTTATCTTTCATCATAAAAAAAATATTATAATGATATTATACATTTTATTTAATGCTACATAATCATGGGTGGTACGTTTTATAGTTAATAACGTGGCAATTTATTTATGTCACAATCTCATTGTTTATTTGGATTATTTGTTATTAGGCTTCCAACGATGAAATGTAATGATATATCATTGAAAAAATCATTAATTATATTCTCTTATTATTATTTAATGATAATTCAAATTTTTCATAAATTTTTCATATAATTACATACTCATGATTTCATGCATATTTTTTTACATCATTTCAATTGAATCCCCTTTTTCTTCCAGAACGATATTTTATAAAAATTATCATGAAATTATATTTTAAATTATTTTTCAATTGAAACCCAATTTTTACTATGGAAACGTTTTTAATTAAAAATTAAAATATTCCTTTTTGTTTTTTAAGAATATAATCATAAAAAATGATTTTGAAAATGTATTTTGTTTTAAGGAGTTTTATTCCAAGAGGAATGTATATTATCACCAAAAAAAGGTACTATGTGATCGTTAAAAACTATTTTCCATATTGGTTGAAATGCAAGGAGGTTACATATGTTTTTCTAGGTATATAATAAATGAATCAATTTTAATTCACTCTAGGGATGATTTATTTTGATGATATAGAGATTTTTACCTAATCTATTTATTTTTCATAGGGTATGAAATTCTAAAATGTATTATGAAGAAAATTATATTTACATTTTCTGAAATTATTAGTTTCATATGATCTTATAAATTACTTATATATAGTTTTCATTAGGTGTATTTAGATCAATTATAAACATGTTGATTAAATATGTTACAACAAAATATGGTTCAGACCTATATCCACCAGTAATGAATTTGATTATGATTAATGTTTAGTGATATCAAATGGTAAATTAATATTATAAAAATCTTGAAACACGAATGTATGCATGAGGTGTCACATGAATGGAACAACAGTTTAATGAAGCGGTTTACCCATTATCCAATCAAGATGGTACAATTGAGGATATCCAAATCCCAATATAGGAGTGTAAATGGGAGGTTATCCTAATCCAAAATAATGTACGTGTGTGATATTCACAATCAAAAATGTTATTAATTTCATGGTTTATAACATTAAAATTATACTATATATGCTTCATTGGATGAAAAAAATCAATTACTTATGAAAATTTAATGTTATTAAGGATCAGGTTATTTTATTTATATGTGATTCATGTCTTATGAATATAAAATATTTATTCTATAAATAATGATTATGATATCTGGTTTGTGGGGTATGATTATAAATTATTACAGTCATGTTCTCTTACACATTTTTAATGTCATTATTATGTATCTCAATTTTTACCCTTCTTGAGCCCCTATACTCACCATTTATTCAGTTTCATATACGAATGATAAAATTAAATGTTTTATTTAGGGTATGTTTTTGATGGGTATAAAAGGGGATGATCTGTATAAGATATGAGGAATATAATTCACCAAATTAGAAATGTTTTTAGATAGTATTCAATTAAAATAATCTATAATGATCTCCATTAATATTATTTTTAATATGATTAATATTCTTCGAAAAAGTTGTTATATATAACTATAAAAATAATAAATCACTCTAGGGATTTGTTCCACAATTATTAAAATAATAGTTGGTGAAATTAATGAATAATTAACTTCTAGGTTTTCATATAACCCTTCCCATTAACATGTGGATGTGGGATGAAGTAATAATATGTCTAATGATAGTATTTAAAAGTTGTTTAGGCCATAATAAAATGATGTCTTTTTTCTTTATCTAGATATCAATGTTTATAGATTTTTAACCAACCTAGGAGACCTATTCTATTAATGATAATGAATTATTATGATAAAATACATCTCTAGTGGTTTGTAGGAGAATCATTCCTAATCGTGATTCCCTATATGAATCATATATTGTTTAATGATTGAAAAATTTGTTTGATAATCATGTGAAATTGATTTTGTTCTACAACCCATAGACCAATGAACAGTCAATGCATACTATATAAGTAACAAGCGACATGTTGTTCCTTGAAATATGGAATTTTCTTGTTTTTATGAGAACCATATAGTCCTCATATAGATTTACTATAATTTTATTTATCAATATTTTAGAAAATTTTACCTTTTGAATATTAATATTTGATGTAAATCCAATAATTACTTATTGGCTATTTCACAAACCAAACTAAGTCGACCCTAAACTAGTCACATGAGTCGATCGTTGACATGGTCATAGAGGCCTTTCCAATCCTCAAGGATTGTGGACGAGGATCATCTAAGGTGACCGGTTCAGGGTTGACCAGAGTTGTTTTGTTCAAAATATTATCAACTCATGTATTATCTAGTTAGGACCATTCTATTTAGAGTGACCATTGTTATTTGGGGATTTCATGGAATAATAGTTGGATTGTCAAGGCTTGATGTGAAGAAATAATAAGAAATTCATGAACCCATTTTCATCCTTATCCTTAGGTTATTATGGGATGCTTATATTTCTTTGTGTCCATTGGTTCTTGGTGATTTCATGGTATTGGTAAAATAAGTAGTTGGGAATGTGGTATTCATGATCTCATAGGGAGTATAAGTCCATGTGGGTTTGAGTACAAAGTCCTAATGAACTCCTCATGATGGTGGTGTGATTTTCATATGGCTGCCAACCATCTGGATATGTATCCCAACAACACTAGTCTTCTGTTTTGAGTCATACTGAATATTAATTAATCTAGAAAATGTTTTGAAAATTCCTATATTGGAGTTGCGAAAATCATAATTTATGTTGTTGATTTCATTGTTTTGGAAAGAGGAAAAATTGAATTTCTATAACTATGATCAAGAAAATATTAGAAAACGGAGTGTTTTGTGAAGTGATTTTTTTTGGTAAAACAGAAATGGTTTAATGGGATGTATGGAATTATTGCAAAAAATGATTCGAAATAGATAAATTGGTATTTATAAATAGTTTTGAATGGGATGATATGTTTTTAAAATAATGATGTGGATCTTGTAATTGGTTTTTGCTAGGTGATTGTTGAATGTTAGAATTATTTCTAATTTTTTGAAATAAACTAAATGTATTTATATTGACTACAATGTTTAGAAATGGGATCTCAATTGACTGGTTGAATCACCTTATAATGTCATAGATTTTTGAAAACACATAAAACGGTCAACCGACGATTAATCATGACAGAGGAGAAATCAGAAGATGAAGCTCTAGGAGAAGATAGAACTCACTGAAGTGATTCCAACTCATCCGAATGTATTCGATTCGAATGATGGATGCACAATCGTCGAATTGTCAAAGATCTATGTCCATATAGACCTCTCGGTTGAACAAGACCAAGAAGTAGAGTGTTCTCATGATTCTACGCGAACCTGATGCCTTTAATGAAAAAAAAATTACACTGTGTGTACTCATGAAGTACACGACATGTAGTCACCTTTTATGTACTCCTGTTTAGGCAGATTCCAGGTCACCCCACATGGTCGTGCGTATGGCCGCTACACAGCTAGCACCTGGTGACCAGTGGTAAAGGAGTATAATGTGTGTACACGTAATGTTCATCGCTTTTAATTAAAAAATTTCATTAAAAAGATCTATTCCTTAAAAACTGTAAAGACCTGGAAATTTCAAGGAATATTTTTCCATAAATTCTTCTGAATTTTACGAGTACGCAATTTCTGACGGATCCTAATTCTGAGGCCCCGTGTGCCCAGAATCAATTTCTAAAGTTTGGTCTGGGTACTTTCAGTAAAAGTACGTGTGGGTTTTTCTATCTTTTGAACCGGTGCTCAAAATTGAAATATGAGGGCACTGATGAACATGCATCACCAGTATTTTCTTATGGGGACCTTTACCACATTTTATTTTTGTCTTTTGTTGTTGTTAAAATTTGTGGATTCTTTAAGAATTAAATAAAATTGTTGTGTTACAATTTTATTTTATGTGGAAGTTAATTCCTCCAAAGGGATGTTGGAGGAGTGTCCCACACCCCACCAAACATCCCATGAAAGGATATAACTAAGGATTGTGGGTCCCGCACAAGCCCCTAACCCTTCAACTCCCCCTTTAACTCCCTTAAACCCCCATAAAACCCCTTATTAAATCTTCTAACTGTAACACCCCGAGATTTTATGAAAAATATTCTTTTTAATTTTATTAATGTCATGTGTTGTACGCTACACCAAAAAGATCTTGCACAACACGCATCCTTGACTTGCCTTACATTACACACAATTGCGACCTTCCTCGATAGCGGGTGTAGTACGCAATACCGAGTTTCACTAGACAAGATATTATTATAATATTATTATGAACTAGACATTATGAATATTAATACCCACTTATTGAAATTTTATAAATTTTATCTTTTAAAATGGACTTCATTTTTGGATTCGGAATATCGAAATTAGCTTAGGGTGATATTTTGGTACTTTTCGGATAACATTCATTTTCTGATGAATAGTGAAAATTACTAAAAACAACCTTTTTAATCGAAATAATTGATTGTGATAAATTATTAATTTGAGTGGTTTTAAATTATATTTAGAATATATTCTTACAATTTAATAAAATTTTGGTCATCGGATGTAATTTCACATTTAAAACAGACATAAACAAGTGTCAATCTTTTGATAGTTATTATCTCTTAAAAACACGATATTTGTTTTGACGACGGGAAATAATTTTTAAATTTATTAATGTAACTAATATTTTTTGAATTTGGTAAAATAGACATCATTTTTGAGTTCATAATATCAAATATACCTTGGGCCTAATTTTTGGAATTTTTCTGGAAACTTTCATTTTTTGATGAATAGTGAAACCACCAAGTGGTAGTTAAAAAAATGAATTTTTCATAAAACATAATTTTACCGCTTCTGTGAGTGGAATTTCCAAAATATGAGAGACATGGTTGATTTCAGTAAGTAAAATGTGTTTCAATGAGATGAAAATATTTTTTGTTGAATAGTAACTTTTTACTTTTTTTACCACGGTTAAAAGAAAATAGGGTAATTAAGGGTAAAAATGCTATTATTATGACCCTAACACATGTCCTAATTCTATTGGATAAGTTTAATTCTACCAAAAAGAGCCTTAGGAATAAAATATGACCATTTAGGACCACTTTGATTTGATTTGGACATTTATTATTAATTTATTTAAAGAAGGGTTAAAATAGTTAAAATCAATGTTTAATAAGTAAATCATTTTTAATATAGGGTTATACATAAGATAAATTCGACTATAAATATTCATTATAAATCTAAAAATATTTCCTACATAATGATATTTAATTTGTAATTTTTAGACATTAAATAATTTAATTTATTTATGACACAATGATGATGTAGTAATTATTTTATTAATAAAATATTGACATAATTGATGTTATAAATACCCAAATAAATGTAATTTGAGACTTTTTATGAATTCCAATAATTTTATCTGTTAATATGACATGTTAGTATTTATTTAGATCACTTTGTTCTAACTAATCGTTCTGTTATGATTTTCTCAAAAATCAATTACCAAATAGTATCAAAATTGACATAAAATAGTTTTTAAAAGAAATATTATATTATTAATTGTTATTTTATTCCTAAAAATATAAGGTTCATCCAAATGAATTAGATAAGGATATATATATTAATAATAAACAACTTTGGGTCGTTTGGCTTGTTATAGTATGTTTATTAACCTTATAGTGTAGGGAAACAAGAAGACACAATAAAAGTAAAATTATTTAACTTAAAGTTAAATCTAAATGATAAGGTTAAAATAGGAACCTAAACTTGTCTAAATTAAATTGGATGAGAGGATTTAGACCCATAACCACCTTATATTAGAAATAAATCAATTTTGAGCTATTTAAAACCGAATATGACTTTATAATAAAATAAAATTTTTAGTTTTCCAGTGGTGCCCCTCTACTCCCTTATAAAAGGGAACTTCCTCCCTCTCTTCCTCACACCACTTTGGGCCTTCAAGATCGGCCAAACCCTACCAATTTCTCCTCTCCACTTCCCTAGTAACATCCTAGAGGTCCTGGTATTCTTCAAACACCAATTTTAGTTCCATAAAAGGAGGTCTCAAAGAGGGGCTTCAAAGAATATCGCGCGTGCGTACGCACAAAATACCGTCTCCACACCATGGTTTAATCTATTTTCCACCACCACCTTACATGGATGGGTATAATGGTGTAAATAATAAAAATATATTATTATTTTAAATTGATATTGATTCTGAAATAGTATTCAAACATTCCAATACAATTCCACGATCAAGAGAACGATATCATCGCTCGTGCGTACGTACGGACTACCGTCTCCACGACGCGATGAGATTCATTCTCCACGTTAACCATTCATGAATGATTATAAAGTATATATAATATGTAATCATGAAATATATGACACAATAATGATACTTTATTTATGTGTATATATATGTATTTCATCTACTTAATTCCATTCAACTCAATAAGGAAATGAAAATAGCGTTCATGCATACGTACGGCCTACCGTCTCCATGAACGGTGTATTTATTTATATTTACTGATCTATTATATATCTGTATATTCTGAATATATATAATATATAAATCATGTTTTATATTCTGGAATTAAGTAATCATGATCTAAGTAATCATATGAATAATTACAATTCAAAACACAGACGACAAGTGAAACGATTTTACCTAAAACGCTCTTTAACATGGAATTTACAAAAGAACGGGTAATATAATGTAATAAGTGAACCATATATGATATCATAACAATTATTATGAATCTGGAATAAGTAAATCACATTATTTAAATAATTATACAGTAGGTTCGTACACTTACGAAGCAAATCATTCCTAAGGTAAGGGAAAATATCACAATCTCATTTTTATCTGGGATTGTTTATACTTTGGTATTTAATGGGGTATATTTTATCATCCACATCCATGTTACATCAATATGTAATATTCTTTCCATCCACCTACAATTTTTAAATCAAATTTTACCCTTCGGTGAGTTTTTATTAAAGGATATGAAATGAATCTTTTGTCGTTTTTCATACGAAGTACTTTTTGAATTTTCCGACAAAAGTACGAGAAGAATGTTTTTTAACTTATACGGAATGAATGGATTTTTAAAACACTATTTCCAAGAACCTTCCTTTACAATTTTTCATGTTTATTTTTAAAAAACATCTTTTATTTTAGAATTGTATGACATGTTAAGAAAGGAAAAGTGTTTTTGAAGTAGAAATGATATTTTCCTCAAGAATGGTGTTCATGTTTTTTTTTATAAAAATTATTTTCCATCTAATATAATATAGGGTTATGTTTCCATCCCTATTATTACATTGATTTGATTATGTTGTGATGGAATTATTATTATGAATTACTTTATCTTATATTAATTGGTTTATGATGTCACGATGTTTAAGAATCCCATTTTTATTACATGGGTTATGCAATGATGTATGATTTATGATTTTGTGGAACACATAAGAATGGTATCATTATGAGATGGGAGGGACATATATCTCCCTCCAATGCATTGGGTAATGATTCTATATCTCATGAGTTAGACATGGCTGGAACGGTAGGTTAAACCGGTTCCGTGAAACAGGACTGAAACGAGAAATGAACTCGGTTTAGAAATGGACATTGTCCACTAAGATAGTCTTGGCAATGATTCTTGACTAATAAGAAATGATTCTCTATGATTATGTTTGTATGCCACAAATTTCATGTTTTATGTTTTGATTATTGGGATTACATTTCACTACTATGATTTATCCCATGTTATGAAATTATAATCTCTTTTCCAGGTTATGATTTCCAAAATGTTATGTTCTTATGAATATGATGTGATTGATATTTTTTTTGTTTACCCTTACTGAGAATTTCAGCTCACCCTTTTATTTTTTCTTTTCCACAGGATATAAAGAATAGATTTAGGTAAAAACATGGAAGATCCTTATGGGAGATATTGAAGATCATTCATCACGATTAGAAGATTATATTCCGAGTTTCCAAAGACACTAAACTATTACTGTCCTTGTGTGTGTGTTTTTGTTATGTACTAAGTATTTCGCAAAAGTAATGTAATGTCCATGTACGTTAAGCTTCAGGCCTCTACAGTTGGTATTAGAGGAAAGGTTTTTTCAACCTTTGGAAACTAGGATGCGAAAACTTTAGTGAGATCCCTAGAGATATTTATAAGGTATGTCTAGGGATGTCCCTACTGTTAAGTGTAAGTATAGTTTATAGTCCTAGAACTACGGTAACGATCTTAGAATTAAACATAAGATGTTAGATATTGATGGTACTCCCCCTTTATTATGTTGTTTTCCCTAGAATTATTTTTTCCTCTCACACTATTCATTTTGGGTTTTAGACGATGGCTGGAACCCGAAGAAGCGTGTTGATCAATGCAATGGACAATGGAATGATTGTCCTCCTAAACAAACAAATTTTATGGGAGATGGAGTGAAAAAACTTATTTCTATACTTACACAAGCTATGAATCATTCTGGACTTCCAAATAAGCAGATAAGGGAACAATATTCTATTGAGTCCTTCATGAGGGAACGTCCACCTTCATTCAGTGGGTCTTCTGATCCACTTGTTGTTGAACAATGGATCAGTACCACTGAAAAGATATTTTCAGTTCTTAAATTTTCTGAACATGATAAAGTCATCTTAGCAGTATATCATTTGGAAGGTGAATCTGATCAATGGTGTAATCTTATCAAGAATACGAGGCAAAGAGATGAAATTGAGTCCATGGAATGGGACGAGTTCAAGAAATTATTTTTCAATAATTAATTCCTTCGTATTCTCCGAACAAATATGGAGAATGAGTTTCTAGAACAAAAGCAAAAGGATTATGAATCTGTTGGTACCTATGAAGAAAATTTTACAAGACTTGCAAGTTATGATTCTGGTATTATTATCCAACCTGAAAGTAAGATCGATCGATTATTCAGTGGCTTAAAACCAAATCTTCGAATGGCATTAGCTATAAGAGACCTCAGTAGCTATGAAGAAATTGTGAGTTGTTCTATCAAGGTAGAAATGGATGTTTGTGTTACTTATCCATCTCATAGTTTTGACAAGAAAATAAAGATGGATTTCAAGAAGAAATCTCAGAATAATGGTGAAAAGACGATGAATGTTTCCTTATGCTCAATGTGTGGAAAGAAGCATGGTGGAGATTGTCTTAAATGGACTAGAAAATGTTTTAAGTGTGGAAAATAAGGTCATCAAGCTATTGAGTGTCAAAGTAATGGAAAAGGGTTTCTAATGATGTGAATAAAGAAAGGACTGCAGAGAACGCACCACCAACACCTCAATGCTTCATGTTCAAGGAAATGTGGCATTATGCTAATAAATTCCCTAATCAAGGGTTAGTGATGATCAACATGAGCAACTAATTAAGGAAAAGGACAAAGGGACGTCACATGCGATCACTATTGGTGATGTTGAATATGACAACGATGTGGTGGAATGATTATGTGTTTATGTAATGGGATTCCAAAATAATGTTGTATATAGTATCGTGGAATATTTAAATATTTATGTATTGGTCTATTGTGGGTTTTCAATAATATTATGGTACCGGTAACCATGGAAAGTGATTGAGATATTTTTGGAAAAAGGATGATATGCGCATAATGAAGGGAAAATGAAAAAATGAAATGTTTGACATTATTCATGAGCTCATGACTGATATAAGGAAATAGTTATATCATGGTTTGAGGTTTTGGTATGTGAAAAGAGTTAACTTTTGACAGCACTCATGTTTTCACTAAGATTAAATGGGTATTCATTTTTTTCAAGAGAATACACGATTGAGGCCTTCGAATGTTTGGAATGTGACCAACAAGACATATCTCATGATATATGGGGATCAACGATGATATTAACATGCTAGTTGTATGAACTCTTCGGTAATCGTTTTCACTATAATATGAGATTGGAAAGCAGTATTTTGGATAAGCCTAAAGATTGGAATGGATTATGTTGGACATAAGTTAGTATTGATTAAGGATAGAAGTTTTTTGTATATTATTTATGGGATGTTATAGTAATTTTGTTTTAGAAAAAGGACAACCTACAGGATGGGCGACAACCCATCGCATCAGACAAGGCTGTGGGAATCGAACCCACGACTGAAGTGCGACTGGCCTTTATCGCCTACCACTGGCCTACAGGAAGTAACTGTTTATTATAAACTAGTTTTATTATATTAAGAAGTATGATATATGAATTATAAGTCCATTTTAGGGACCATATATGATTAATATCACTATAGATGGACTTATGTATTTTTTTGATAACTTTCCTAACCTTTTGTTTGAGACAGATGGAATGACCCATCATTCTATCACATGATCTGCTAACACATCACGAATGAAAAATTAAACTTCATTTCTTTAAGAGATGATGTGGAAATTTTCCAAAGAACGACCAACGATGAGACTGTACCAAAATCACTAAAATATTTCTTCTAATTCCAATTTCATCAACTTTAGGAAATGATCTTGAAAACCAAAAATATTGTCCTAGTGCTCTTATATCCGATGAATCAGATGGTACATTAGATTTTCACAAATTTATGTCTTTGTGATTGTTGGATTTTTCATATCCATGTTCTCTACCACTCTCCATCATAACATGATGGTTAGATTTTTCTTCCATATCCATATTTTCACCTATGCTCTCCTACATGGAAACCCAGTGATGAGTTAATTTGGGTAACCGTTACGTTTCATACATTATTTTTTAAAGCCATGTTTTGGTATTCAATTTTACGATGTGGGTTTCTATTAAAGAAACTTTCGAGTCGTAAACCATATTTAACCCCGACGAATTTCGAGGGCGAAATTCATTTTAAGGGGGGTTGAATGTAACACCCTGAGATTGTATGAAAAATATTCTTTTTAACTTCATTAATGTGGTGTGTTATATGCTACACCAAAATTTTCTTGCACAACACGCATCCTTGACTGGCCTTGCATTACACGCAATCACGACCTTCCTCGATAGCGTGTGTAGTACGAAATATCGAGTTTCACTAAACGAGATATTATTATAATATTAATATGAACTAACTGTTATAAATAGTAATACCCACTTTTTAAAATTTTATAAATTTAATCTTTTAAAATGGTCTTCATTTTTGGATTCGGAATATCAAAATTAGCTTAGGGTGAAATTTTGGTACATTTCGGATAACTTTCATTTTCTGATGAATAGTGAAAATTACTAAAAACAACCTTTTAATCGAAATAATTGATAGTGATAAATTATTAATTTGAGTGGTTTTAAATTATATTTAGAATATATTTTTTCAATTTATTACAATGATGGTCATTGGATGTAATTTCACATTTAAACCATACATAAACAAGTGTCAATATTTTGATAGTTATTATCTCTTAAGAACACGCTATTTGTTTTGACGACGAGAATTAATTTTTAAATTAATTAATGCAACTGATATTTTTTTAATTTGGTAAAATAGACATCATATTTGAGTTCATAATATCAAATATATCTTAGGCCTAATTTTTGGTATTTTTCTAAAACATTCATTTTTTGATGAATAGTGAAACCACCAAGTGGTAGTTAAAAAAATGAATTTTTCATAAAACTTAATTTTACCGCTTCTGTGAGTGGAATTTCAAAAATCCAAGAGACACGGTTGATGTTAGTAAGTAAAATGTGGTTCAATGAGATGAAAATAATTTTTTGTGAATAGTAACTTTTTACTTTTTTTACGACGGTTAAAAAATAATAGCGTAATTAAGGGTAAAAATGATATTATTATTACCCTTACACAAGTCCGAATTCTATTGGATAAATGTAATTAGACCAAAAACAACATTAGGAATATAATATGATCATTTAGGACCACTTGGATTAGATTAAGACATTTATTATTAATTAATTTAAAGAAGGGTTAAAATAGTTAAAATCAAAGTTTAGTTAGTAAATAATTTTTAATATAGGGCAATACATAAGATAAATTCGACTATAAATATTTATTAGAAATATAAAACGATTTCATGCATAATGATATTATATTTTTAATTTTTAGACATTAAATAATTTAATTTATTTATGACACAATGATGATGTAGTAATTATTTTATTAATGAAATATTGACATAATTGATGTTATAAATACCCAAATAAATGTAATTTTAAACTTTTTATGAAATCCAATAATTTTTTATGTTAATATGACATGTTAGTATTGATTTAATTCACTTTTTAGAACTAATATTTCTATTATGAATATCACAAAAAATCAATTACCAAATAGTATCAAAATAAACATAAAATAGTTTTTAAAACAAATATTATATTATTAATTGTTATTTTATTCCTAAAAATCTAGGGTTCTGAAAAATTACTTATATACGGTTATATATATTTATAATAAACAACTTTGGGTTCTTTTGTCTTGTTATAGTAAGTTCATTAACCTTATATTGATTGAAAACAAGAAGAAACGGTAAAAGTAAAATTATTTACCTTAAAGTTAAATCTAAATGATAAGGTTAAAATAGGAACCTAAACTTATCTAAATTCTATTGGATGAGATTATTTCGACCCATCCCCACCTTATCTTAGAAATAAATCAATTTTCAGCTATTTAAAACCGAATATGAATTTATAATAAAATAATATTTTTAGTTTTCCAAAGGTGCCCCTCTCCTCCCTTAAAAAAGGGAACCTCCTCCCTCTCTTCCTCGCACCACTTTGAGCCTTCAAGCACGGCCAACCCCTGCCAATTTCTCCTCTCCACTTTCCTAGAAACATCCTAGAGGTCCTGGTATTCTTTAAAGACCAATTTTAGTTCCCTAAAAGGAGGTCTCAAAGAGGCGCTTGAAAGAAGAGGTAATGTCCTTTACCGATTTTTTCAACTTTATTTCTTCTTCCACTTCTTCTTCTTTGGTTGTTTCATTATAAAGTAATAACATAAGTATCACTAATATACTGATATGTTATTATAAGTATGAAACAACCCTATTTCACCATCTATCCATCCTACGGAAAACAAAATCACCACGCGGGCGTACGTACGGAATACCGTCTCCAGGTCGTTGTGCAATCTATTTTCCACCACCGCCTTACTTGGATGGGTATAATGTCGTACATAATAACTATATATGATTCTTTTAAAGTGATATTGATTTTTAAATAGTATACATACACTCCAATACAATTCCACGATCATGAGAACGATATCATCATTCATGCGTACGTACGGACTACCGTCTCCACGACGCGATAAGATTCATTCTCCACATTAACCATTCATGAATGATTATAAATTATATATAATAAGTAATCATGAAATATATGAAATAATAATGAAACTGGATTAATGTGTATATATATGTATTTCATCTACTTATTTCTATTCAACATAATAAGGAAACGAAAACAGCGTTCATGCGTACGCACGACCTACCATCTCCATGAACAGTGTATTTCATTCCATTTACTAATATATTATATATATGTATATTACGAATATATATTTTATATAAATCATGTTTTATATTCTGGAATTAATTAATCATAATATAAGTAATCATATGAATAATTACAAGTCAAAACACGGACGACAAATGAAACGATTTTACCCAAAACGCTCTTCAACATGGAATTTACAAAAGAACGGGAAATATAAAGTCATAATTTAACCATATATGATATCATAACAATGACTTTTATTCTGGAATAAGTCTATGAAATTATTTAAATCATTATACAGGAGGTTCGGACACTTACGAAGCAAATCAGACCTAAGGTAAGGGAAAATATCACAATCTCATTTTTATCCGAGATTGTATATACTTTGGTATTTACTGGGGTGTATATTATCTTCCACATCAATATTCCCTCAATATTTAATATTTTTTCCAACCACATACAATTTTTTAACACAAATTTTACCCTTCGGTGAGTTTTTTGTAACGGATATGAAAGGAATCTTTTGTCGATTTTCGTACGAAGTACTTTTTGACTTTTCCGACAAAAGTATGAGAAGAATGTTTTTTTAACTTATATGGCATGAATGGATTTTTAAAACATTATTTCCAAGAACCTACCTTTACAGGTTTTCATGCTTATTTTTAATCAACTTCTTTTAGTTTAGAATTTTATAACATGTTAAGAAAGGAAAAGTGTTTTTGAAGTGTAAATGATATTTTCCTCAAGAATGGTGTTCAAGTTTTTTTTATCAAAATTATTTTCCATATAAGATAATATAGGGTTCTGTTTCTATCCCCATTATTACATTTATTTGATTATGTTGTGATGGAATTATATTTATGAATTCCTTTATCTTATATGAATTATTTTATGATGTCACAATGTTTATGAATCCCATTTTTATTACATGGGTTATGCAATGATGTATGATTTATGATTTTGTGGCACACATAAGAATGGTATCATTATGAGATGGGTGGGACCTATATCTCCTTCCAATACATTGGGTAAAGATTCTATATCTCATGAGATATACATGTTTGGAACAGCAGGTTAAACCAGTTCAGTGAAACGGGACTAAAACGAGAAATAAACTCTGTTCGGAAATGGACTTTGTCCACTAAGATAGTTTTGGCAATGAGTCTTGACTAATAAGAAATGATTCTCTATGATTATGTGTGTATGCCACAATGTTTCATGTTTTATGTTATGATTATTGGGATTACATTTCACTACTATGATTTATACCATGTTATGATATTATAATCTCTTTTCCAGGTTAAGATTTCTAAAATGTTATGTTCTTATGAATATGATGTGATTGATATTTCTTTTGTTTACCCATACTGAGCATTTCAGCTCACCCTTTTATGTTTTCTTTTCCCCAAGATATAAAGAATGTTTTTGGTAATAAAAGGATGATCTTAATGGGATATGTTGAAGATCTTCCACCACGATTAGAAGATTATATTCCGAGTTTCCAAAGACACTAAACAATTACGGTCCTTGTGTGTGTGTTTTTGTTATGTACTAAGTATTCCGAAAAAGTAATGTAATTTCCTTGTACGTTCAGCTTCAGGTCTATACACTAACTCTCCACCTTCTACCTTATTTATTTATCACCTACCACCCATTGATTATTCCACCCCAACCAATTAATTACTTCATTAATTAATTAGAACATCTAATTTTGAATTAAATTGATTTGCATTGAATATATATAAAATTGTAGAAGTATATTATAATATTTTTATTGAAAATATTTTGGTGGGGATCCTTTGGATAATTAGAGAAGCTCTGTTCTTCCACAAAAAAACATCATCCTCTCTCAGCGAAGAATGCTCCACGAATTATCATATATTCTTCTTCCTCTGCGTCAAGGGATAAGACATCGCTTGCAAGAAGTGTCACCTATATCAACAACTCTTCCTCCAATGTTGAATGGACGACACCATTCTCCATGACGACATCTGCCGTGACGCCCGACTACCACGACGCCCGTCTTCCGCGGCTGGTTAACGTGCGACGTCAATAACGAGGTAGGGGGATTATGTTCAATTTTAATTGAAATTATGTTCAATTATTTTGGATTAAATTTTTTCTTCCTTAATCATTGAAAATGTGGTTTATCTATGGCCAATTGTTACCGCCTATCTAAGAGGGCGCGTGCCGAACAAACAAGGCCAATGACCCTATGTTGTTTCTTGATTTTTAATTCCCAAAGGTAGGCAATGTCGAATGGAGGCGACGGCGAGCGAAGGCGGTGACCGCGCGCATGCCATGCGAGGAAGAACCAGGGAATGCGACTACAAGCTACACGGCCGAAGAAGAATTGAAAGGTCATAGCCGGCCAGGGTGGTGGAACCGCAGTGCCCCACGTCACCACGATGTGGAGAATTGCGGCCTGCACAGGGCGGGCTGTTTCGGTGGAAGAATGGGCCGGCTCAACGGCGGGCCGGGCGGAAGGAGTCGCGACTGAGGGATCGCATCCTGATACCGCGGTCCGCTCACACCAGAGAGACCAACTGGCTTCAGTCTGCTGGATAGGAGTCTATCGCCACTCGGCACTGCTAGTTTGAGAAGTCGGCAGGTCATGCCCCCCACACCGGCTCGGCCGGCTGGCCGAGCTGCGGCTAGCCGCTAGCCTTGCCCTGCGGGGCCGGGCCGCCTACCACATGTCGGGCCGAGCCCTACCAGGCACGACCACGCATCATCATGCCGTGCGGATCCCTTAGACAGTTCGGACCCGCCGAGCTAGGATGGGCCGACCCGCAAGCCCACCGGGCTTGACGAGCCTGGATCGTTTAACTTAAATGTGAATAACTTCACAACTGTGTGTCCGATCAATGCACCTTCTGCGGCACATGGATCCTCGTGAAGAGAAGGTCCTTTTGCGATACTCTAAATGATTTTTGGATGACTCTAGAAAATGACCGATTTCTGTTCTTACTCAAAACCATCCGGGCCTTCGGAGCGGAAACAATTATAACATATGAACCAAACGTCTGATTAACATGTCGTCAACTATGTTGGATTACATCTGACAAGAAGGTTATTTTGACATACTCCAAACTGGATTTGGATGAAATTGGAGTATCGCCGAGATGGATTGTACCTGAAATCCAACATGGTCCGAGGAAGGGAAAATCCAATAACTCTTAGATTTGGCGTCCAATTGACGCGTCGTCTGTCACGTTTTGATTATTTTGACAAGACGAAACATCAGGGTATACATAAAATCAAGACTTAATGATCATTTATGTATTGAACTCTTGGCTCAAGGAGTAAACCCTCCCAGAATCGAGCTTGCTTTGTATGAGAACACTAGAGATGGTTGCGACGACAACTGTACTAGAATAAATCCTCTAGGGGTTTGACATCTACTACAACTAGACTGAATCCTCTATGGGATCGACAACAATGAGACTGGACTGAATCCTCTATGGGTTTGACAGTAACGATACTAGACTGAATCCTCTGTGGGTTCGATATCAGCAACACACTATTGTTTTAGGTTTCTGTGTGTATCTTTCATTCGGCAATGAAAGATGATTTAGTGGCTATAACTAAATATCTCTTTCTCTCATTATGTTTTGTATAAGACATGACTTTACATCATTATCATTGATATGATTGACTTCTTTCCTCTGTGGACTAGGATGTGATTTAGCTTGAGAGTTGCAGCCGAACTGGATTGAAGACTTAGGTATAGCTATGGGCATATACCTAAGTATGGTTGGATGATGCGCCATGTCTTGTATCTTAATTATTGTTTATCCTTAGTGGATATTGTGAGACCCTACGGGTCTCGGGGTCCCTATTGAATATCGTTTTACTCACCCCTACACGGGCAATGCCTGCACTACGTTGTGTAGGATGCAGATAATGGACAACACTGATTGAGGTAGTGACTTGTGGAGTTGTATGGTATCCAGAGGTGGACCTCTTGACGAGACTTACACGGAGCGGACGGACGGAACCGAGGTGATGAGGAGACCATCTGTACCCACCCTTCAGGTGGGATTCCCAAAGGATGACTCAGTGGTTGCTGTTTTACTTTACTGAAGTTGTACTAGCTTTTCAGTTGTATTGTACTTTACAGTTGGGTTTGTATACTGGCCCATTTACTTTTCAGCCCTTACTTTTATATTGAATATTACTTATTTTTTACTTCTTTTGCATACTCTGTTCTGTTTTTTTACATCTATAAAGGCAATGCCTTCCCTTTTATCAGAATATACACCTTCTGTGATAGTCACGAGCCCCTGGCCTATGAAAGGCAGGCTTGGGGTAGTCATGACATGTGCCCCGAGGACGGGTCATGACAAAAACAACCAAAAATGGAAAAACATACCTGAAAAGAAGGTTCGATTTCTTACAAACTTCCCCCCCTTAAAATAATTTTCCCCCAATTTCTTTAGCGCAGCATAGTAGAATAAATATTGAATAACATTGGCCACTGACCTTGTACATCATCCTACCTCTCCCAAGTCTCATCTTGTACTCGCCCGTGATACCATAAAACTCATACAAAAGGAATAGATCGTCCATGGATAACCTTTGTAATACGATCGAAAATCTGGATAGGATGCTCTTCAAAAGACACATACACATCGAGCACAACCTCCTCAGGTTGAAAGAAAAGAGACAGTTCTAAAAATTAGCGTTGAAGTTGAGAAATATAGAAGATGTCATGCATAGCCCGATACCTATGAGATAACTGCAACCAATACGTAACCGACCCAACTCTCTCCAACTCCTCAAACGCACCTACATACTTCAGCTAAAGCTTACCCTGTCTCATAATACGTATGTGCCCCAACCATAGTGTGAAACGTAGAAAAACACGTTCCCCAACCTCGAACAGAAGAGGTTGTCTCCGTAGATCAACATAAGAATTCTGACAATACTACGCAGTAGCCATCCAATTCCGAATCAACTCTATCTGCTCTGTGGTCAACTAAACAAAATGAGGTCTTAGCCAAGCTGCCACTCCTGCCTCTAGCCAGCATAAAGTTGATCGGCATGGCCTACCATAAAAATACTCATAAGGTGCCATCTTAATAGTTGCTTGAAAGCTATTATTATAGTATAACTCCACAAGAGGTATATGGTTCTACCAAGAACCTATAAAATCTACAATTCATTCTCGGAGCATGTCCTCAAGCACATATATCATACACTCGGACATGCCATTTATCTGAGGTTGGTAGGCTGTACTGAAAAGAACCTGTGTACCCAAATATTTTTGTATCCCCAACCAGACTCAAGAAGTTAAATGTGCATCCCCGTTTGAAATGATAGAGTATGGAACTCCATGAAGACGTACAATCTCATGGATGTTCAACCATCCTAGATCATCAACGTTGAAGGTACCCTTGATCGAAAAAATGTGAGCGGCCTTCATAAATCTATCAATGACTACCTATACTGCATCATTCCCTCAAGGAGACCTCATAAACCCTTTTACGAATACCATTGCAACATCATTCCACTTCCACTCAGGAATAGGTAACTGCTGAAATATCCTTGCTGGTCACCGATGCTCCTCCTTCACCTGCTGATAGGTGGAACACCACATGATGAAACCTGCATCATCCCTCTTTATACCTGTCCCCAATACTGACAGTGTAGACTGCGATACATCTTGGTAACGCCGGGATGAACTGCCCAAACTGAGGAATGAAAATATGTCATAATCTCCTCACGTTTTTCTTCTTGAACCCATACATGCCACTATAAACACAAGATATCATCCTCTCCTATGGACCATCCAAGAATAAGGTCCTCTCCTCACAACTCTCCCGTAGGACTAGGCCTTCTGGAGCTGATAACCACCTCATTCTCACTCGATCATGAATAGTAGAGGTAAAAACTACATAAGATAGAAATGTATACCTGTTCCTATTTTGAACCACCAAATGCATCAAAGAGAACAAAGCCATAAGTTGCGACTCACTGTCGGCCATCTAAACTTTATGTATCAGAGTTTTCCTGCTCAACGCATAAGCCACTACATTGCCTTTCCCAAGAAGGTAAGAAAGTTAAATGATAAATGACTGAAAGTAATCAACCCACCTTCACTACCTCAAGTTCAAATCACAAAGATGGAAGATATACTTCTAACTATTATGGTCAATGAAAAAAACAAAACGATACCCCAAAAGATAATGTCTCCAATAGCGTATGTCAAGAACAACTTCCACCAACTAGAGATCGTGTGTCGGGTAGTTCCTCTAATGTGGCGTCAACTACAAAGACCCAAATTCAATGACTCGTTCTCCCTACATAAGCAAAACTCATAGACCGAGACCTAATGCTTCGCAATAAACGGTATAGTTTTGGCCCGACTCTGGATAAAATATTATCGACGCTAATGTCAACCTCCCTTTCGGCTCATGAAAGGTTGAATCACAAGAATATGATCACAAGAATATTTCACCCTTATTAGTCATACCCATTGGTGGTGATACTAAGTGTGAGAAATTATATATGATGTTTATGTAGTATCCATCCATCCTTAGAAATGTTCGCACCTTAAAGATGTTCTTCGGCTTCTCCCTTGAAACAACTGCTCTCACTTTCTCTGGGTCGTATGACACTCTTATCTTTGAGATAACATGACCCAAGAAGGGAATCTGATCCATCCAAATGTGGTATTTTGAGAGATTAACATATAACTAAGGCTTTCTTAGTTTAATAAAAATGATCTTAAAGATGTGTGGCAATGTTGTGTTGAGTGTGAAGGTACACCCAGATATCGTCCATGAAGAAAACCATGAATGAATCCATGTATAGATTGAATAATCGGTTCATCGTTACCATGAAAACTACTAGTGTGTTCATGAGACTAAATGGAATAACCATATACTCGTTAGACCATACCTACTCCAGATGGCAGTCAGAGATATATCATATGCTCTAGCATGCAACTGGTGGTAACCAGACCTAAATTCAATATTTGAGAACACCCAGGCTCCTCAAAGCTGATAAAAGAGACCATCAATCCTTGGAAAGGGATATCAGTTCTTGACCGTCAACTAGTTCAACATCTGATAATCCACACAAAGCCTGAAGGTTTCATCTTCCTTCTTTGCAAATAAGACACACAAAACCCAAGGAGAAGTACTGGGTCAGATGAAACTCTTATACATCACCTCCTACAACTTCTTATTGAGCTCCTAAAACTCTATTGTATACATCCTAATAGGAGGAATAGACACTGGTGTTGCTCCTAGCACAAGCTCAATCATAAATTCTACCCCGTGCTCTGGAGAAAAAACAGAAAATGTCTCTGGGAAGACATCCCTGATACGATCCACCATTGGAGGGAATCCTAACTGAGATTTCCCAAAGTCATA
Organism: Viscum album; assembly: GCA_963277665.1. NCBI lineage: Eukaryota > Viridiplantae > Streptophyta > Magnoliopsida > Santalales > Viscaceae > Viscum > Viscum album. The sequence continues at coordinate 1,838,103,579 of OY728132.1, read as the reverse complement.
CAGATATAAACTATGAATCTGGGCTGTAACTCCTCCAAACCCATGATGCTCTGGACCCACTTTGTACGCCTGGACATCCCACTCGCCCTTTGGAATAAAATAATCACCCTCTGGTGATATGAAAATCAATCTACAACGATAAAAATTGACGCCTTCCAGGAAGAGAACTATCCAGTCCATTCCGAGAATAAAATCATAGACTGTAATTTATATGAAATCAGGATCCCATAAAAAGTTAAAACAACCAACCTCTAGTGGACACTCCATGCACTGATGTATAGTTGTAATTCTAGTCCCCAACAATGTCACTAGTGTCAAAATATCGGCAGCATAAAATATGTTGATCCCAAGGATCTCCACAACAGCAAAGAATATAAATCTATGGGAATTCCATGTATCGAAAATTTCTGAAGATAAAACTTAGGCTACTCTGATCATAACTCGTAATATAGAGGCTCTGGGATCCTTCTCCAGCTGGGACTGCTCCACTGCAAATGTCTAGCCTGCTACATGGTCCTGTGACCCTGCCTGACCACTCTGAGCTAATCCACCCTGCTCTCGCTTTATGATAGGTGACTAACCACCATGACAAGAACTCCACGTCAACCAGATTGACCAGAAGAACTCTTGTTCCTAGACTGGTAGGAATCTCGTGGTGCTACTCCCGAACACAGAGTCATAGAAGAACCCATGTCTCCAGCTGATGGTGAGAATATCTGATAGAAGCGTTGAAGGTGAACCATCTCACCGCATGATCGGCACTCAACTGGGTCCTTCGAGAAATGGGGCATCGTATTCCTGCTTCTTCTACTCTGGTACCACACCACCTGGATACCAGAAGATGTGTCTTTCCTCCTTGTGTCAACTCGCGAGGACTCCCAACAGTGCTTCCTACTGTCAGTAGGAGGGATGCTAACTCCAGATGTCAAGCCTCCCTCGCTCACAACTCGAGAATACCTTATACTGCGCTCTGTGATCAATGCGTGGTTGAATATAGAAGTGTTTGAAGTCAACCTGAAGATGTTCACCTATGTTCGGATGTCATTCCTCAGACCATCCTCGAACTTCCATTCCAGGAATAACTGATCACCTCCTGGAATAGGCGTGAAGCACTGCAACTCGGTAAAGCAAGAGGAATACTCCATGATATAAATAGTTCCCTACTCCACACTAATAAACTCATGTGCTCGGTCGGCCCCAGGTTCTCCATATAGAAGTAATTATAGAAGATGCGCTGAAATTCATCCTATACCATATCTTTCTGGTGTCCCGTATATGAGATCACATCCCACCACCTCTTAGCACAGTCTCGAAGCATATAGGTAGGGAGCGTGACCCTTCTTTCTGTAGGAATCCCCAGATGATCCATGATCACAAGCATGGCTTCTAGCCATGACTCTACAGGATGGCCCCCCATCCCATGAGAAAGTGGTAGGATGACGCTGGTCTAAAACACATGTCAAATCTACCATCGTCAGGTTTGGAGAAGGTGCTCCCTGAAATTTCTTCATTATCCTCAAGAAGCCATCTCTGAACTTTGCATTTGTACCTATGTTGGGTATAATGGCAGGTGCCAAAACCAGCACGACAGAATGATCTGAAGGTAGTCCCTGATCAGCCATGCCCAGTGTTTGATCACTGCCTGGGAACTGGCATTCAACCGGAGGATGTCCCAGTGGCATGACTCTTCCTGGTCAAGAGCACAACTTAAAAGATGATTATCAAGGACTAAAAACTATATGTTTAAGAAGGGAACATGAGAAAATAAGCACTCATGTTTTAGAAAACATGACTACATGTCATGTACAATTCCTTCACAGCGTGTTCTCTTATGTCACTTAAATGGGCGTGTACTCCGGCATAAACTGGTTGTGTAACACCCCATAAACATGGTGTGTACTTGAATCCTCTTCCCCTACCCGAGTCCATATACACGGTTAAGCCACATGAATCTCCTAAGAAAAGACTACACGGTGTGTTCATGGTAGACACAGTGTGCACTAGACATTATTTACCTGGATCGTGTTGTTAGCGACACAACCTAACACATGGCTCACACTACATGGCATTTTCAAGGTGGACACAATGTGTATGTGAAAGTATAACACCGACCCATGTGGATACTGACACGGTCGGATACCTGGGTTCTACTACACGATGTGTTCAATCCTGAAACGACGTGTATAGCTTAACGTTTATATGCTCGTGTTGTTAGTTACACGGGTGGGTCAACACTACACAGCGTGCTCAACTGGTAGATGGAATGTTCTAGAAAAGAATTACATATCCCGTTTCATTGCCCACATGAAATGTGAAATGGTTAGAGACTACATGGCCTGTAAATAAGAAAAACTATTTCATCCTTAACAGAAGAACATGTGGCAGGTAGTCAAAATTACATGTCATGTATTCTGGGTATTTCTAGATAGTAAGCCTCAGAAACTACTCCAGAACCCATAAAAATACATAATCGAACATTAAGAGTGACAAATTCTATTCTGTGAGGGATCATACTATTTTTTAATCAAATCTTGGTATCTCATACATGTTATAAACAAGGATAGAAGTGCAAGAATCAACCAAATTCCGGTCTATTAGGGCCCATAACACCTCAAGAACCAATGTTTGGTGTTCTTTCAAACAAAACCATACACAAACTATACCCTATCAAATAGCTGGTATATTTATCATGGCATCTATCACAACATCATTAATATTCTATACGACATCTATCATAACAACATGAAATTGCTAATGCACACTAGATGGATTGACAAGAGAGCATGACATGTGATTTCTAACAGGTGCCTACATGATGCATTATATGGAATACAATCATCTCATCGGGATGCGACAAAAATATAACCTCTATCACATTAATGGTAATAGAGGAAAACATGTGAATCACCTAACATTGAAATCAAATAAATTGTACAATTGAAAACCTGAAAAATTGAAATAAATGAGGTAGATTGGCATTTCCATGTACACTGGTTAGCTACTTCTGGGCAGAAATTATTAACAAGTACCTATTCCATCTTATCCCTGGCTATATGCTCCAAATAGTAAGTCAAGAAGAAAATAAGTCCTTTGCTACTAGTTTGTAATGCCCCAGTTCTGGAAGCCACCGAGAGGCTCCCTGTACCCGGTTGGTCACATGGCCTCAAGCGCATTTCCCCGAATGCTAGAGGCTGGAAACTAGCCACAAGGGCCTTAGGTATGATAGTGGGGAAACTCTTCCATCATCCACAGAGTAAACAGTGGAAGTAAAAAAGATATATAAAAGAGGGGAAGCAGTAATAATATCATACATAATAAACAGCGGAATTCTGATAGAATAAACTAGAGGACATATATAAAACGATGTGTGATACATATGTCTAGGAAAGCAGCGAAACAAAGCACAATGCAGAAATATAGTACTAAATCATGTACAATTGAAAAACCTTAATCATCTCCACAGCATCACAAGCCTAATCTTGGTCTCGTGCTCTCCCTCTCCATAGCATTTCAAGTACCTGATGTATAAGGGTGATTTACCTTGTCTATACATGAAATAATATAATCTGTTTGGGCACAAAAACATGGCCCAAATAGGTTGTGAGACTAAATCCCATTAGGCAACCGCCACTATATATGTGTCTAATAGTCAATGAGTATATGATAGGTAAAAATACTGGAAATAGTAAATCAAAAATTACTCAATAGTAAACAATCCAATGAATCAATATGCAATAACAACTAAACATGAAAATAAACACAAACAGGTAACCCTATGGGATGTACTCACAACCCATCCCCACTAATCCTACTAACAATAAAAAAACAATCTTGGCAATCCACTCAGTCTAACCCCATTGGTTCAGCATAAGCATAGACTCTCTGAGGCATTCCTCGCTGTCAATTCCCCCTACAGTTTCGTATTGTTACTAATGGTGCTATTGGGAAGAACATACATCACATTCCCTCTATGGCTCGCATCGAGGAACTAACAACTCTCTAAGGAAGTAGTCAACATCAATTCCCCATGTGTTCTTGAAACGTAATTAAAATAGACACTCGGGAGAAGCCCTCAACCTCTATTCTCTCTATGGTCTATACAATAGGTTCTCATGGAACTATGTAAGTCAAGCATGTGTAGTCGTGTGTATCGGACAAGGTAAACTTCATGAACTACTTGGATAACATTCTATAACATAACAACATAATAGAAAGACAATCACACCATCCTACAATACTAGGCATGGGAATATGAACAGCATCCTAACTGGCAAAGTAGTCCAGACTATCAAAAAAAATACATGCATGGGGAAACACATCCAAAGAACAAAAACTCACCATATTCACAATCAAATATTATATAGTCATGCATACAAGCATAACAGACAATAGTAGGGAAAAAATAGTAAATGTGCAATACCCCGTTCATTGTTATTGGGATAATTTTCATAAAAAAAACTCATGGACTTCTTAAAGAAGGTCACAAACCAACTGCCTTGGAGTTGTGAGATCGATATACTTGAACCATGAGGGTTGAATCACCTTAGAATGTCATAGATCTAATAAAACCAAAAAATATTTCAACCCATAATAACTTACTAAATATGAGAAATCAGAAGATGAAGCTCTAGGAGAAGAGAGAACCTATGGATGTGATTCCAATGCAACCGATGGTGTTCGATTTTAAAGGCGGATGCTCGATCATGGGTTCATCGAAGATCTGCGGCCCTATAGAGCTCTCAGTATCACAATACCTAGAAATAGAGCGTTCTGGTGATTAGACCCGACCCTAGTGCGTTTAATAAAAAAAGTACATGAAGATTACTTTTGATGTACAAGGCATGTACTCACATTTTCCATACTCCACATTAGGCGGATTCTAGGTCACCCAACATGGCTGTGTGTTTCGACACTACATGGAAAACACCCAGCTATCAGTGGTAACATAGTACATGGCGTGTACTCGTAATGTACTCGGCGGGTACTTCGAAAATTTCAAGAAAAACTTCTTTTCCACAAAAATGATCAGAAAATGAAAAACATACCTGAAAATAAGGTCTAAGTTCTTAAAAAAACTACTGGATAGATCAAAATCCTCTTATCTACTATACCGTGGGTGGGACTTGCCACTAATGACTGATCGACTGCACCATCCTCTGAGAAATTACATCATGGTATTTAAAGGATCTCTTCCAATGGTAGAAGGAAAACCTAGTTTCATCCTTGTGGACACACCTATCTTTATGCCTAAAAAAGTTATTCTGAACATGGCTTGTGGATAGCCAGTACACAACCAAGATGACGTCATAAGGTATCGATGCTACAACATGGATATCACAGCCTATACTCTAGCCTCTTATAGTAAGCTCACATTAACAGAACTATTTTATAATAATTGACTCCCACAACATAGGAGTCTCTAATCATAATGATCGAGCCAACAACTCCACTGGAATATTCGATCTCTGAATATGTGTTTGGGAAATAAATGAGTGACTGGAAACAAAGTCTATAAGAACTGAAGCTACGGTGGAGTAGACACATATCATACATCGAATCATCTTTGAATCACCGTGGTCATAAGCATCTACATCCTAAATCTGAGCTCATAACTATCCACATGATCTCTAAGACCGGGGTGGACCACCTGGAGTTTGTGGAAATAGTACCCAAAACTGTCACCCACTACCTAATGCATGACCTTCTCCTCTTCCACATATGACTCACTAAAGAACTCATTGCGCGAACCTATGTTGTTGTCATAGAGGTCCCTCAATAGCCTGCTAGTCATCTGTGCAGGGAGTTGGACAATAACAAACCATCTGGACCTGTCCACCACATGAGTAATAAAATCTATTCATCATATGAACTCATCTACATTGAGAGCTCAAAATCTCAAACCATGCATCCTTGGAACATCCTTAGGAAGGTATGGCTCGTTAGGGACTCTACGACATCTACCCACTTCCTGGTTCAGATGACCCAACTGCATGTCGTCCGATGGTAACTCTTAGTGTCGGTTCCTTCTCGATTAAAAAACACTCCACCAATAGTGCTCTCTCTTGCACTCTATCCTGCATTGAAATTTTGAGTGAAATCATCGATGCTCGGATCTTCTGTTGGAGACCCTGTTCAATTCTCTAGGCCATAAATAATGGGTCTCATACCATGTCTTTTGGGAAGTATGAGAGGTTAGTTTGTGTTGCTGAGTAGTGAACCAATGTCAGGCTGCCCTAATATAAATGCAGTAGCACCTGAATAAGAACAAATAATTGAGTCTCTGGTGAAAACACTTCCTAGTACAGGCGCTCTATGTCCATCCAGACATGGGTAACCACTTCATCTATCTAGAGAATCTGGATCCACCATTACCATAATGTTTCTTGAAAGGGACTAAAATCAAGGATCACAATCAGGTCTTCCAGAGTCACTACCAAGGAAAAAACTCATGCCATACCCTCCATCTAGTCCTCTACTACATGCGGAATAGTCTCTCCTCAAAAATTCCCAGTCCACTCAATCTAAAACTCATGAAACAGGCTCAGTCGGTGTGTACAATTTTCTGGAGGAGCTGGAATAAACAACTTCTCTATTGGTGGTGGTATTCCTGGTACACCACCCAAAGGTGCTATCATTGTAAGAGGGCCCAACACCAATGCCTCATCGATCGGTGGGCCGTCATTGTGATCCCTCACCGGAATACATGATTGCTATCTATACAGAGGCATCGTATAATGTGATATATGTGCCATGATCATTAAGTTATAACTGGTGACATGAATCAAAAAGAGATCAAAATAATAACCTTTTAAAAACACACGCAAACTGTATTTTTTTGTACCAAGTAAAAAAATTAGATTCTAGGGTCTTTGTGTGTGGAAACGTCAGATGTCATAGATACAGTGGATTCCCCGATCTTGAAGCTGAACTAAGAACACTTAACACTATCGCAGCATTGAAAAATATTGAGTCTTAGTTCTTATAAGAGAACATACATCCTTTGATACAAATTTTTCATGACCCATCCCCAGGTTCAATGTTGTGACTACCCCAAGCCCGCCTTCAATAAGCAAGGGGATGGTGACTAGCACTGAAAATGTGAAACCCAAAAAGTAAGGCATTGTCATTAAACCTATACACACATAGACTTGGCATACTACACACATGATAACCCCAACTAAAAAGGAATAGTAGAACCTATACTAAAAACCACCACGTTGAGTAAAAGTAAACATTGAAAGTAAATATGGATAGTATACAAGCCCAAATGAATGAGTTGTACAACAAAAAGTAAAAACAAAGCTCTAAATATTGTCCTCTAAGAATCCAACTAGAAGGGTAGGTACATCTCGTTACTATTTCTCACCACGTCAATCATTAACCTCCATTTATAGTTTATATCTATCACTCCAATGACTCTATCAAGCTGTCTGTCATCTTCACAAGATATAAAATGCTACGGCGAGGCCCATATAGGGGTAAGTATAACAATACTCAGTAGGGACACCGAGACCACCTAGGGCCTTTCACTATCCCACAATGTAAAATTCGCAAAGCATGATATCAATCAAAAATCACAATGTAAATGAAATATAACACTAGGTATACTGTAACATCCCAAGCTTCCATGGTACATTTACCTTTGAATAATGCTATCGCTTTCTTTGTACCCAACTTCGAGATTCTAACAAATCGAGACAAATAAAACTAGCAGTTATGAGTAGTAATACCCACTTTTTTAAATTTTATCAATTTTATCATTCAAAATTGACTTCATTTTTGGATTCAGAATAGAATAATTATCCAAGGGAGAATTTTTGTATTTTTCTGAAAACATTAAGTTTTTTATGAATAGTGAAGAATATTAAATTTTAATTAAATACAACTTTTTTAATCAAAATAATTTATAGTGATAAATTATACTATTGAATACTTTTTAATTATAAATAGATTATATTTTTACAATTTAATTTAGTTTTGGTCATTGGACATAATTTCACATTTAAACTGGACATAAGCATGTGTCAATCTTTTGATAATTATTATTTCGTAAAAACACGCTTTTTGTTTTGGCAACATGAATTAATTTTCAATTAATTTCTACCACGTCTGGGTTTTGAATATAGAAAAATGGATTCCATATTTAGAATCAAAAGGTCCATGTTCTGTATATAGGTAACTTTTATTTATAGACATTTATAATAATTACTTCGGTAAATATTTTATTTAACAATGTTAAAGGTTAAATCAAGTAAATAAGGGTAAACAAATAATATTAGAATAATATTAAATTACCCTAACAAGTGCATTAACCCTACTGAATGATACATTTATTACCATGGTCATCCATGGGTCGATTTTGGGACCCCATAGAGACACTTATAAGTGATAATGACACTTTATATTTAATATGTTAAAGTAAATACAAAAATGACAAAAGAATATATCTTTAAGTAAAAGGTTTTTTACATAGGGTTATTTATGTTATCTCTTCTAATATAAATAATAATTAGAAATACAAAAATATTTCCTACATAATGGTATTTTATTTATAGTTTTTAGACATTTAATAATTAAATTTATTTATGACACAATGATGTTGTAGTATTTTCCTTATTAATAAAATAATCAAATAAATGGTATGATAGATGATAAAATAAAAAAAATATGAATATTTTGATGACATAAAAAAAATTTATAGATTAATGTGACATGTAATGATTGAATAAATTATTTTATTTTGAAGTAATAATGGTGTTAGGTATTTAACAATATCAAAATAGAAAATAGTGTCAAAATTGACATAAAAGTGTTTTTAAACCAAATATTATTTTATTAATTGATATTCTATTCCTAAAGATATATGGTTTAGGAAATGGCCTTAAATAATATTATATATGTCATAAATGATCAACTTGAGGTTTGTTTCAAATATTATAGTATTTTTATAAACCATATAATATAATAATATAAAGATGAATGGTAAATGTGAAACTAATTTACTAAGAGTTAAATCTAGAAGACAAGGTTAATATAGTGACCCAAACCTCTACAAAACCTATTGTTGGAGTGTTTTTTCGACCAATACCAACATTATCCTCGAAATAAATCATATTTAATTAATTATAAACCAAAAATTATTTTATTATAAAATAATATTTCAATATTTTCCTATGGTGCCCCCCACCCCTCTTATAAAAGGGCATTTCCCCTTCTCTCAAATCCACACCTTAAAATCCATTTGGCTCTGCCATATCCTACCCAAATATAATCTAAACTATCTTCCCTTCATCATAGAGTATTTAATTTACTCATAAATGCAACATATGTTGCCCTTATGTCCAATTCAAAAGAAAGAACCCGAAGAAGAGATAAAATATTCCATCACCTCTTTCAAGTTCTTTTCTTCTTCCACTACCACTTTTTTTCGTTTCCATTCTAAACTAATAGCTCCAGATTCTTCTATATAATGTTATGTTATTATAAATATGGTAAATCCATATTTATTATTTTATCAATCCTTTGAATGAAAAGTTTCCATATGTTCGTACGTAAGGCTTACCGTCTCCACGTCGTGGTGTAATTGTTATTCAATACAGTATTATTAGGATGAGTATAAAAATGAAGTATAATTGATGTAAATAATAAATATAACATGATAATTATTCTGTATATATTATATACTATCCAATTGTATATTATTTTAATAACCAGACAATGATATTGTCACTTGTTTGTACGTACAGATTACCATCTCCATGAACACGATGAGATTCATTCTCCATCGTATGAATTCAAGACTAATTTTCATTTAATGATTAAAAATAAAGTTTAAAGACTTAATATAATTCTGAATATTAATAAGACACTTAATATAAATAACAAACATTACTTATGTAATGGAGCATACAAAAGAAAAATGAATCAGTTAACTCCTGAAACGTTGATACTACTGAAATATCATTATAAATGAAATATTATTTGATCATATATGATAAAATATTAATGTATATTGTTCATGTATAATTTAATAACAATGATTTCACCATTATACATGAGGTTAACCTACCCTTGACCAAGGACCAGTACAAGGTAAGTGTTAATTTCACAATCTCTTTATTATCTGAGGTTGTTTTTACGTATGTATCTACTAAGACCTCTTTATCATCATCATCCATGTTTCTTAAAATTTTATTCCAATTTTATTTTAATATTTACTAGACTATGGGATAATCTTATTTATACCCTTCATTGACTTTTTATATAATGGTTTGAAATGAATCTTTCCGTTGTTTTCCAAACAAGGTACCTTATGACATTTTCGACAAAATTAAGGGAAGAATATTTTTTAACATATACAGAGGGTGAGATTATTTTCTACCATTATAACATCACCGAAGCATACATTAAAATATTATAAGAATATTCTTAAAATAAGTGTTTTCTTTATAATTATGTGACTCTTAAATGATTTCGAAATAGAAAGATATATTTATATCAAATAGTTTTGATTTCATCTATGTCAACATCCTTTGGTAAATTTTACCCTTATTTGAAGTTGATTTATAATGATACAAACAATCAATATTGCATATAAGGTTTTGGGATATGTTTTACTGTGTTTGTGATATTTTTACACCATTCATGGTTTATGGATAATGTATTGACATTTCATATGTTATTTTTAATATGAATGTTTATGTTATTTTCAAACCCTTTCATATGAGTAATGCATTGGACTTAGAATGTGACGGGTGTAGCCCGATATAGAACCTCGATGCATCAGTAGGTCTCATGATACAAAGTAGTGTTTTGGAAAAAGGCCTTGACAAAATATTATTTGTAGTCTTGGAAGAAGGCCTCGACTATGTGTTTATGAAGTCTGGTAGTACGCATTCCATCATTATTTAACTGGCTATTGATATTGAATGTGATTATTCTGTTAGTAGAATATCCATGTGAATATGTAAATGGAATAATTTGATTTTATCTTTTCCATAATTTGACGATGTTCATGTTCAAATGGTTTTTTAGTCTTATACATTAACTTAAACATTTATGATTATTTAAGAATTTTTCCTCAATTTTGTTATCCTTACAGAGCATTTGATATCACCCCTTTGTATGTTTTATTTTTCCAAGGATGCGAAGAAATTTTTTATGATTAACCTATAGGGATAGTATGAGGGAATATGAGTGTGGTCTATGGTGACAATGTTGTTGTACTATTTCATTTTATAATATAATGTAAAACATATGAATGTATCTGTTATTTCAAGGCTACTAAACTGATCAGTCATTCAGAACATGATTTCTCTGTGTCATGCCAATGTAATGTAATAATGCACCGACTTTGGGTAACTAGGGTCGGGGCATTACAGTTGGTATTAGATGATCTTTAGTAAAAACATTGGAATTTAGATTTTGATAAACTCTGATTAGAGCATATTAACCTATGATAGACTTTGAGGATTTGTATAGAAGATCTTCATTGAATTATGGTATTATATATGTTTTTTGAGTTTTCCATGAAATAAATCCCAGTCTGGATACGAGCAGGTATAGGCGGCTCATGCGCAAATGAACCTAGGGGTAAAACCCAAATACAACACTTTGAGATAGACATGAATGAGAAATGGTGCATGAAAATGGGCATTGATGCACTATTGGTTACGACACTCCTAGGGGATTTTTTTAGGAAAATTCTCATTTTCCTTACAAATCATTATGAAGGGTTAATGAGTATATAATTCCTCAAAGAAAACATTTTTATGATTATGGATAATATCCATAAACAATTCAGTTTATTTTAAGTGTTTTGCATGTTTTGATTCATGTATTTTGATTCATAAACTATTCTAGTTTATTCCATTGTTTAGAAATGGTTCCTAGTAGAAGGAATGGAAACTATATCAATGCACATAATCTATATAGGGATTTCCCTCCTACTCAATATAATTATAGTGTAGCTAGTGAAGCAATTGGTGTTGATCAGATTATCACCATAGTAGGATAACTCACTCAGGTAATGAATAATATCAATACCCCTATAGAGAACCCTGATCCACAGTGTGGAGGATTAATGTTAGGTCACTTCATTTGGAAACAACCACCAACATTCAATGGGATTACAAATCCATTAGTTGTGGAGCAATGGATAAATTTTTTAGAAAAAATATTCCACACCTTGGGGAGTAGTGAAAGGGATGCAGTTGAAATTGTCGTTTACCACCTCATTGGAGATGCAGATCAATGGCAGTCATTGATTCAATACATAAAGGATTTTTTTGAAGTATCAAATATGGAATTGAGGGTGTTTAAAGATATTTTCTAAGAAAAATACTTTCCTCATGGCCATCGAGGATATATTGAAAGGAAATTTCAAAGTCTGAGGAAAAATGAGGATGAGAATGTCGCAAAATATGAAGCTAACATTACAAGGTTAGTGAGGAATGATGGAGATTATATATTAAACCGAATAAGTAATATAGATCATTTATTTGATAGGTTTAAAAAGATTTTCCATCGAGCATTAGTCTCACAATCCTTCTCATCATAGGAAGTCAATTTCTCTTGTGATATCAAGACAGAAAAGGAATTATCTATGTCATAGGACATTAAAGCAATTCAAGAGAAGAAGAGATCTATTGAACACTCTGTAAATGGAAATAAGGGGAATAAGGGAAATGTAGAATATCCATGCTATAGTAAATGTTGGAAGAAACACCCCAGTACTTTCCTAAAGGGAATGTGAGTGTATTACAAGTGTGGTGAAAAAGACCACAAAGCTCGTGATTTCATGGGTAAGTAATGGATGTCAATGTGTAATGATATAATTGTAGAGAAAGGGGGAATTATTCATATTAATGTTTTAAGCACCATAGAAACTTACCTCAAAAAAGGAAAAGGGGTCAAGGACAATCTGTTTCTGTCACTACTGCTGAGGTTGAACCTCTGAAAGACGTGGTGGTAGGTTATTTAATGGTTTCCGCAAGTTTAGAAAATAATTTATTTGATTCTGGATCATCTAATTGTTCCATACCATCCGAAATTGCTATGAAAATTAAATATTTCCAATTTGATTTAACATGGGAGTTTTCAGTCAAAACTCTTAGGGGAATTATCATTAAAATAATGTTTTCTGAATCAATATCCATTACAGAATATAAATGTTCATTATCTTCTAATATCATCGTCATACCCATTATTTAATTTGATATAATAATCGGTAGGGACTGGATTTCAGACCATGATGCAAAAATTTATTATAAGAAGAAGGAGGTTATGATTTTTGATGATGGTTATAATGAACATCTTATCTTTAGAGAAGAAATGTCACCACCTGATTCTTAACTAGATCCACCTCCAGTAGCTCAACGAAATTCAATTATTGTGGAGGAAGAGAATGAAATAACATTGGGTGATAAAGTGAACGTTCAAATAAAGGATGTACCAATTGTGTAAGAGTATGTTGATGTATTTCTAGAGGATTTATCTAGACATCCTCCAGAAAAATAAATTGATTTTGACATTGATTTAATTCAGGGTTCAAGGCCCATATCGATGTCCCCTTATAGAATAGACACAATGGAATTAGTTTAACTTAAGAAACAACTATAGTAATTTAGTAATAAAGTACTTATTATCCCTAGTGTTTCTCCATGGGGAGCCCCTATCATTTTTTATATGAAAAAGATGGATCTATGAGGTTGTGCATTGACAACAGGGAGATCAATACTATAAAAATAAAGAAAAAGTATCCCATTCCTCGCGTTGATTATTTATTTGACCAACTTCATGGAGCTCATTATTTTTCAAAGATGGACCATCGATCTGTATACCATCAGTTGTGCGTGAAAAAGGAAGACATTCCAAAGACATCATTGTGAACCAGGTACGGTCATTACGAGTTTATATTAATGCCTTTGAGATTGAATAATTTGCCTTCTTTCATCATGGATCTAATTAATATTATTATCAAGGAATATCTTAATGAAATTGTAATGTTATTTATTGAGGATATATGGGTTTACTCCAAAAGCTATGAAGATCATGAAAATCACTTGCGCATTATCTTGAAGACTCTTAGAAGAAATGAATTAAATGGGAAGTTTAGAAAGTCTGAATTCTGGATTGAATATTTTTTTTCCATATCATCTATAAGGATATAATATCTATTGATCCTTCAAAGACAAATGAAATATTAGAATGCCCAACACCGATGATTATAACTGAATTATGAGGCTTTATTTGTTTAGCAGGTTATTATCGATGTTTCATCCAGAATTTTCCCAATTCAAAAACCCATTAACAAAGATAAAAAAAGATGGGATAATTTTTTTTAGAAAAAAGAGTGTGATAAATGTTTTGAATAATTGAATAGAATATTAGTCAGTTCTCTTATATTGACTCTACCATCGGGGAATGACAGTTTTTTCATTTATAGTGATGCTTCAACGAATGGACTTGGTTTTTTGCTTATGCAGAATGATAGGGTTATTGCCTATGCATCACGACGACTAAAAATTAATGAATAAAACTATCCTACTTATGATCTTTAGTTATTAGTTGTACTCTTTAATTTGAATTTATGGAGACGCTATCTATATGGTAAAAAACATGAAATTTATACCGATCACAAGAGTTTGTAGTATATTTTCTCACAAAAAGAAATCAACTTGAGGCAATGGGGATGGGTTGAACTACTAAAAGATTATGATTTCACTATACACTACCACCCAGGGAAGGAAAAAAAGTTTGCATATGCTTTGAGTAGAAAATAACATGGAGTTTTGAACAAGGTGAGAGTTGAAAAGGATCCAATATACATGGATCTAGTAATGATGGAAATGGGAATAACCATGGAAGTTGAAACATCAATTCTTTTTCAAATGGTTCCCAAACTATATTTACTAGAAAGGATAAAAAGTACTTAGGATGATGATGAAGAGTTTCAAAATAAGATTAAAGCTATGAATAAGGATATATTGAGTGACTTCTTATATGAAGATGGAATTTTGAAATTGGGGAACACACTTTGTGTTCTCGATATACCTGATCTAAAAAAAGAATTGTTGGATGATTCTCAGAGCTCCAATTTCTCTGTACACCTTGGGAGAACCAAGATGTATAGATATTTGAAGGAACATTTTTTGTGGGACAACATGAAGAGGGAGATTTCTGATTTTTTGTCAAGATGTAAGGTTTTTCAACAAGTGAAATCTAGAGGATTCATGCAACCTATTCCCAAACCTAAATGGAAATGGGATAATATTACAATGGAATTTTTCATGGGGCTACCAAAGACTCTTATAAGGAACGATGAAATATGGGGCATTGTTTATCGTCTTACCATGTTAGCACATTTTCTTGCTATAAGAGATAACTTACCACATTAACGTCTTGCAATACTGTACATTAATATGTTGTAAGAAATCATGGACTACCCATGTCGATTGTTTCTGATCGTGATCACCATTTTAAATCATTATTCTAGAAAAGTCTTTATAAATCATTGAATAATGTCCTTTGTTTGAGCACTTCCTACCACCCTCTAATAGATGGGATATCAGAATAGACTAATATAACCATAGAAGACATGTAGAGATCTTTCTCACTTGACATCCAAGGTATGTGGAATCAATATTTACCTCTATTAGATTTTTCCTATAACAATAGATTCCCTAAAGTATTTAAATGGGACCATATGAAGCGTTATACAAAAAGAGGTGTCACACACAAACTTGTTGGGATCATGTTGGTGGATGAAAAATCATAGGCCAAGAACTTGTTGAGGAAATGATGGAAACAATGTAGGTAATCTAAACCCACATCAAAGCAGCTCAAAGTAGGCATAAGATTTATGCCGATAACTGAAGGAAGGATTTGGAAATACAGGTAAGAGATCATGTTTTCTTGAAGGTATCTCCATGGAAGGGTTTTATACGATTCAATAAGAAGGGTAAATTGAATCATAGGTAAATCAGAACTATTGAAATTCTATAAGAAATTGGGACTTTAACTCACCATTTGGAAATGCCGATAAGTCTCTCGAAAGTTCATGATGTGTTCCACATATCATTGTTGAGAAAATACAAGCCTGACCCAACACATGTACATACTTATAAGAATTAGAAATGGAACCCAATCTGTTCTATTATGATGAGTCTGTCATGGTTCTTGATACAAGAGAACAAGTGTTGAGAAACCATACGACTTGTTTGGTAAATTTTATATGGATAAAGCATAACATGAAAGAGGCAACATGGGAACCTGATTAACTAATGATGAAGAACCACCCAAATCTTTTTATGAAGTAATATTCTAGAAATATTGAGGACAAAATTATTTGAAAGATGGGAGAATGTAACAACCCACGAATCCATGGTACATTTCTCTTTGAATAATACAATAGCTTGTGTTGTACGCAACATAATGATTCTAACACATCGCGACCAATAAAACTAGTCGTTATGAATAGTAATACCCAATTTTTGATATTTTATAAATTTTATCGTTCAAAATGGACATCATTATCGGGATCATAATATTGAAATTAGATTTGGGTGAATTTTTTGTATTTTTCTGGAAACATTTAGTTTTTGTTAAATACTGAAGATTACTAAATTTTAATTAATAACAACTATTTTAATGAAAATAATTTAAAGTGCTATGTTATACTATTTAGTGGTTTTTAATTTTAAATTGACTATATTTTTACCATTTAATCCAATTTTGGTCATTCTATGTAATTTCACATTTAAACTAGACATAAAAAATGTCAATCTTTTGATAGTTATTTTTTTTTTAAACAATTGTTTTGTTTTGGAAACGAGAATTAAAATTAAATTAATTTAGTCGACTTCTGTTTTTTTAATTTAGAAAAATGGATTATATATTTAGAATCACAAGGTCCAAATTGTGTAAATAGGTATGTTTTATTCTTTAGACATTTTGAATAATTACCTCGGTAAACATTTTATTTACCTGGGTTAAATGGTAAATCTTGTAAATAAGGGTAAAAAATAACCATATAATAATATTAAATTACTCTAACACATGTCCCAACCATATTGAATGATAAATTTCCCACCATGGGAGTCCTAAGGTCGATTTTGGGACCCCATGGAGCAACTTGTAAGTCATAATGACACTTTATATTAATTAAGTTATACTAAATAAAAAATGACATAAGCATATATCATTTGGTAAAACTATTTTTACATAGTGTTATATATATCATCTCTTATACTATAAATATTAATTAGAAAGATAAACAATTTCCTATATAATTGTATTTTTTTTATAATTTGTAGACATTGAATAATTATTTATATTTATGACATAATGATGATGTAAAATTTTCTTGCAAATTAAATAATCAAATAAGTTGTATTATAGATGATAAAATAAATATAATTTGAAAGTTTTGATTCCATACACAAGTTTTATAGGTTAATGTGACATATTAGGATTGACTAAATGAAATTTTTTTGATGTAATAATGTTGGTAAGAATTTTACAAAAACAATATAGCAAATAGTGTCAAAATTCAAATAAAATAGTATTTAAAACTAATATTATATTATTAATTGATATTCTATGCTTAAAAATATAATGTTCGGTCAAAGGTCTTAAATAATATTATATATGTCATTAAAGAACCACATGAGGTTCTAATATAATATTATAGTTTTTTTATTAACCATATACTATAAAAATACAAAGAGACATGGTAAATGTAAAACTAATCAACTATGTGTTAAATATAGAAGATAAGGTTAATATAGTGACCCAAACTGGTATAAAACTTATTAGTGTAGAGGGTTTGAACCAATACCTTTCTTAGAATCGAAATAAATCATTTTGGAGCCATTAGAAACCGAAAATGATATTATTAAAAACAATTCCCATTTTTTCTCTGGGGCCTCTCACCTCTCTTATAAAAAGGCACTTCCCATTCTCTCAAATCCACACCTTCAAAGCCATTTGGCTCATCCAACCCTACCCAAATATCTTATCAACTATCCTCCCTTCATCCTAGTGTGCTTCCTTTAGTCATAAATCCAATTTAAGATTCCCTTTGTAAAAAATTAAAAGGAAGAACCCAAAGAAGAGGTAATATTTCATCACCTCTTTCATGTACTTTAATTCATCCACATCCTCTTTCCTTGTTGTTTCCATTATAAAATAATAAATCCATATATATTCTATATACTGTGGTATTATTATAAATAAGGTACAACCATATTTATTATTCTATATATCCCTTGAATGACATGTCACCATGCGTGCGTGTGAACGGCTTACCATCTCCACGTCGTGGTGTAGTTGTTATTCAATAAATTATTTTTTGGATGGGTATTGAAATGATGAATAATTGATATAAATAATAAATATAACATGATAATGATTCATTATATTTGATATAACTTCCAATTATATATTATTTTAATTTCAAAAGAATTATATTGTCACTCGTGCGTACATACAAATTATCGTCTCCACGAACGCGATGAGGTTCATTCTACATCGTATCCATTCATGAATAATTTCCATTTGAAGGTTAAAAATATGGTTGAAAGAGTTAATATAATTATGACTATGAATAAGATATGTAATATTGTGACAGATGGGTCCCGCTGACAGCACAACCACCCTGCCTTAACATGGTCGTCGGGTCCTGACCCACCAGGTTCCACCAGTTGCATCGCAAACATGTGGGGCCCACCCCAGGGTCCACCAACATGCCTGAATGGGTAATCTGACTAATGAATGTCCCCATAGGCCAACTCATGTCCTTTATAGAGTGATTTTTCCACTCTCACACACACCCTGAAAAAACGTCCCATAAGGTCACCCATCTTGATCACTACTCCACTCCAAGCACGTTTAACTGTGGAGTTCTAATTAGATAGGCTCCTGAAAAGAATGATGCACCTTGTTGACATGAGTCATATCATTTTAGTCATTTAACCATTTATCATTTGGGGATTTTATAGTCACCCCCTTTAAAGAACAACCCCCTCTTTGTGGGCCCTACAACTCAACCCTGGTAGTGCACTGCACTACTCCAGGATAAACATGCTTAACTCTAGAGTTCTAATCAGACAGGCTCCCGAAAAGTAAGTTGCACCTTGTTGACATGAGTCATATAATTTTAGTCATTTATACCTTTATCATTTGGGGATGTTATTATCATCCCCACTTTAGAGCACAACGCCCTCGTTGTGGGCCCTACAACTCAACCCAGGCAGTGCATCACACTACTCCAGGCCAAGCACGCTTAACTGTGGAGTTCTAATTAGACAGGTTCCGAAAAAAAGGTGCACCTTGTTGACATGAGTCATATCATTTTAGTCATTAATCTTTTATCATTTGGGGATGTTACAGTCACCTCGCCCCCCCCCCCCTTTTGAGGACAACACCCTCGTTGTGGGCCCTACAACTCAACCCAGGCAGTGCACCGCACATAAGGCTAGGATCCTCCTCAGATACCAAATGTGACAACTGGGTCCCGGTGACAGCTCAACCACCCCACCTTTACATGGTCGTCAGGTCCTGAACCACCAGGTACCACCAGTTGCCCCGTAGACACGTGGGGCCCACCCAAGGGTCCACCCACATGCCTGAACGGGTAATCTGACTAATAAATTTCCCCACAGGCCAACACAAGTTCTTTCTAGTGTGCTTTTTCCTCACTCACACACACCCTGAGAAACATCCGAGAAGGTCACCCATCCTGATCACTATTCCATTCCAAGCACTCCTAACTGTGGAGTTATAATCAGACAGGCACCTGAAAATAAAGGTGCACCTTGTTGACATGAGTCATATAATTTTTAGTCAATTAACTCTTTATCATTTGGGAATGTTACAATCACCCCCCCCCTTAGAGAACAAAGCCCATGTTTTGTGCCCTACAAATCAACCTAGGGTACACCCACATGCCTGAACGGGTACTCTGACTAATGACTGTCCCCATAGGTCGACACATGTCCTTTCTAGTGTGATTTTTCCTCACTCACACACACCCTGAGAAACTTTCCAGAAGGTCACCCATCCTGATCACTACTCCAGACCAATCACGATTAACTTTGGAGTTCTAATTAGACATGCTATCGAAAAGAAAGGTGCACCTTGTGGACATTAGTCATATCATTTTAGTAATTTAACCCTTTATCATTTGGGGATTTTACAATCACACCCCTTTAGAGTACACCTCCCTCTTTGTGGTCCCTACAACTCAACCTAGGAAGTGCACCACACTACTCCAGGCCAAGCATGCTTAACTCTGGAGTTCTAATTAGACAGGCTCCCGAAAAATAAGGTACACCTTTTTGACATGAGTCATACCATTTTAGTCATTTAACCCATTATCATTGGGGGTTGTTCCAATCCCCCCCCCCTAGAGCACAACGCCCTCGTTGTGGTCCCTACAACTCAACCTAGGCAGTGCACCGCACTACTCCAGGACAAGAACGCTTAAATATGGAGTTATAATCAGGCATGCTCTCGAAAAGAAAGGTGCACCTTGTTGACATGAGTCATATCATTTTAGTCATTTAACCCTTTATCGTTTGGGGATGTTACAATCACCCCCCCCCCCTTAGAGCACCACGCCCTCAATGTGGGCCCTACAACTCAACCTAGGAAGTGTACCGCACTTAAGGTTGGGTTCCTCCTCTGATACCAAATGTGACAACTGGGTCCCGGTGATAGCACGACCACCCTGCCATAACATGGTTGTCAGGTCCTGACCCACCAGGTTCCACGAGTTTCCCCACAGACACCTGGGGCCCACCCCAAGATCCACGTACATGCCTGAATGGGTAATCTGACTAACCACTATCCCCACAGGCCAACACATGTCCTTTCTAGTGTGCTTTTTCCTCACTCACACACACCCGGAGAAACATCCCAAAAGGTCACCCATCATGATCACTACTCCAGGCCAAGCACGCTTAATTGGGGAGTTCTAATCAGACATGCTCCCGAAAAGAAAGATGCACCTTGTTGACATGAGTCATATTATTTTATTCATTTAACACGTTATCATTTGGGGATGATACAATAACCCCCCCCCCCACTAGAGCACAACGCCCTCATTATGGGCCCTAGAACTCAACTCAGGGAGTGCACCGCACTACTCATGCCATGTACGCTTAACTGTGGAGTTCAAATCAGACAGACTCCCAAAATGAAATGATAGAAAAGGAGGCATCCTTTTCAAAAAAGGAATAATATTAAAGTGGAGTTAATTTTATTATGTTTTAGGAAAATTTTCATAAAATCATCCAATTTATGGCATTTCATAGTTTGGATGCATGGTTAGGGAAACCATACGCCAATCATGATTCTTCTTTTGTTGAGAGGGTTCACCCTAACGGTTATGTCATGCGGTTAGATAAACCAAGCGCCAAACATGAAAATCACCCCAAAAGAATGTCTTCTATTTTTAGCTTGTTTTTTTGGTCATTAGAGAATGGTTATAGAAAACCATGCGCCCCACGTCAAGACCCCACAACAACCTACAAAAAGATAAAATGAGCCACAGATAAAATGGTTAGTCCATTGATCTTTGTTCTTTATATTTTTCAAGAATGAGAATGGAGGAATCATCAATCACTTAGAGCATATAAATCCTCTACATGTATTTTGTTGAACCCATTACGGATGAGGGAGGAATTCTGTGTTTGGTGACGTTCATCATTCGTTGGAGTTTATCATCGCTCATCGATATCTGGATCGAATCCTACAACGATCAATGTTCATTCTCCATTCATCATTGGAGTTAGATGTCATTAGTGGTACGTCAAAGGTTTCTACAACATTTGTTAATCCATTATCCATTGGAGTTTTTAACAATAAATGATCTCGATGTCTTTTTCATTGATTTGGATCATTAATGAACATTAAATTTTAATGTATTAATTAAACGAGTGTTGTGGTTACATAACCTAGGGAATGAGTCATTAAATGACCCTTATTTAGTTATCTTCGTTAGGATGTGGTTTTGAAAACCCTCACTCAACTGTTGAAGAAAATAAAAAAACAACTCAAAGAGTTATTTTATAATTTTTTAGGATACTTCTAATATTTAAATTTTCTATCTGACCCTTTTTAGTCAATGTTATTGTTTTCCTTAGTGAATCCTAGCACTAAAACATCAATGTTGCCCTCAAAATTTCAATCCGAGCAGTAGTTCAAAAGAAATAAAATCTTGTTTGCATGATGATTGACCATATCATAAAAAAAGTTCAAAATTCCTTTCTAGGCTCTCCAGGCCTTAGAATTGCATTCCATAGAATTTCATAGAATCATAATAATTCCATATAATTTTTTAAATAAATATAAATGGACCTTATAGATTATTACAATAAATTTGATGATGAATTTATTAATACATTATAACATATAAATGACGAGACTATTTTTAATATATAATAATTGTAAATTTGTATATTAATAATATAGAGTGTTTTTTAACCATTAATGATGAATCATCCATTATCATTAAACATATAAAAAATTGTCATTACGTATTGTAAGAAAAGGTTTCTATTTTAGAATTAAATGTTTAATTATCTATTGAAAAGTTACATATTTCGTTTGATAACTAATAAATATGGAATTAATATGTTTTCAATATTAATATGAAAGAATACATGGAACTAAAACCTAATAAAATTATTATAACATAAGAAACAAAGGATGGTTCCTCTACTATATTTGATGATGATGAAGTAAAGAATTATTAGAATAAGGAGATTATGTATATTATCATAAATAGATTTTAAAAATTGAAAGGGTATGTAAAATTATGAAATCATATTGAAATAAAATATTTTATTTTGAATAAGAATTTTACCTATTAATTATACAAAATTAAAATTTGTTGATTTTGAATATGTGGAAATAAATGATTATTTATGAAAAAATATTCAGTGTATATATTGTAAAAAATAGGGAACCATTTGAAGGATTGAATATATTAACCAGATATAGATGATGAATTTTTTTCAAAGATGGGGAACAAAACTCCATTAAAAGCCACAAACCTGAAGAATAATTTCATTTAAATTTTATGATCATTATGTCTCATGAAAAATGTCATTAATAAAATTCATGTATATATTAAATGGTAATGTGTCCCAAAAGAAACAAATTATTAATAATGATATTGAGATATTCCATTAGTGCAACACAATATTTAATCAGTAAATTAAATATTTAATTAATGCGGATGAGAAAATGAATGAAATTTTTATTGTATATCAAATCATATAGAATGATTAAAATGATGAGGAAAATTTTCACAAAGATAAAAATGATGATCAAGATAAAATATTGATTGATATATAAGAGAAACCATAATAAATATTAAATAAAAAAACATAATATTGTTATATCATTGAGGATTTTTTATAAAAAATAAATAAATTACTATAGAAATTATATATTAGTGAATTCATAGTCATCATATATTTATTATAACTATTTATTGAATATTTCATGTAAAATCAACACATGTGTATCAAACGATGTTTAAATAAAAAATTTTAGATTATGTAGGTTTTATATTATAATCTGGAAAATAGAACACTATGAAAGATTCATATAATTACACTTTTATAATATTGGTAATTGGAGGTATACCATGAAAGGTATATTTTACCATTTAATGGGAAAAAATAATGATTATAAAAAAAACTATAATTACAATATAATTTCAAGGAATTGTTGTTTTTGATTATTAACGATAATATATTATAGGCTATTATTACTGATATGGATCATATAAATATAATTCCTATTATTTCTGGAATAATATGTATAACAACCCCTTATTATCATAAATTAATAATATATCTTCCTATATGAATACACATAAATAATAATTTTCGAGGAAGATAATGGTTTAGTTTCATTAGCACTAGATATACAATCTTCTTATTTAAGGAAATATATTAATTATATCATGAACATATATCCCATTTATTAATCCTCATATACATACTCACCCTAAATTGTTTCTTCATGAACTTGGTAAGTGAAGCATACAGAAGGGTGTTCAATGAATCTCAATATGGTTATGCATATGATATATCAATTGGTGATCACATGAACACATTAGAAAATAATCAGAATATGATGTCATGTATAGTAATTAAATTAGTCATACACAATATCTAAAAAATAATAAACCAATGTCATTGGAGAAGGTAATATCATTTCAAAAGGAATGACAAATAAGAGAAGTAAATCATCATAACTCAATCTTGTTCCATAATCCCATTTCCAAATTCTATGTTATCATAATAAATATTGAAATTTTTTAATATTTCATGGATAAATAATGAACTAATAAAATAATATTAGATAAATATTACATACATGTTTCAAATATATTAAATAATATAGAATGACCACATATTTCACCTAGTGGACCAAAAAAATAATATTGTTTCCCATGATAGATTAAGCACATCCACATGAATTCTGTAATTATAATATGATATGTAATAATTTAGAAAATAAATTAGTTGAGTATATCATTATGGGACCACCCATCACATAATGATAACCCTATTTATGTATTTTATAATATCATAAAATAATCATCATATGACAACATCACACTATGTTCAAAGTAAACATGTTTCTTAATAATCTAGGGAAATCGACATAGCTTAATAAATGGGTTTCATAAAAATCTATTCATTATAATAATAAAGCGTCTAGATAAATAATAAAGATTTTTATCACATGATATCCCCAACAAAATATATTTTTCATTAATGGATGATATCATATTTTAAATATCTATTACAATAATATAGAAACATTTTATGATGAAAATAAAATTTCCTCATTAAAAAATAAAATATAATAATCACGTAATAAAAAAATATTATGAAAATAATGTTTCCATTAAAATAGCAGTGAATTACAAAATATATTTTTGATAGTGTTTATTGTTTATAATTAATGGATATTCATTTCATTCCATATATGATAGAACACATATTTCTTTCATATTTTCAAAAAAATATTTAAAGTACCTTGTCTAAAAAAAATGAATAATTTTATACACCTTGGAATGATATTAAAACATGTGTAAAATGAAATATTATTATCAATGAAGAATATTTAAATGATTTACCATTGAATGTTTTTGAAAATAAAAATCATTTAAGAACATATATTATTGATCGAGGAGATAAATAATTTAGAGTTTCCATAAAAACATTTTGTAGTCTATTTAATTCTCAATTATTGGAAAAAAACGAGATAATTTATACTTCATAAATAATTTTATGTTAATAACATTCATTATATTCTTGAGAGTCAAATTATTAAAATTCATCATCAGAATCATAATCAATGTCCATCTTAAAAACATTGAGATTGATACATACATCACTTACATCTTTGTTTACTTTAGATTCATATACCCGATGAAATAATAAAATGAAATTATTCATTTAATACCATGAAATAAAATATATTAATGAAAAATAATTTGTAATGGGATGTATATACACCCAATAAAACAATATAGGTGTATAACATTACTTGTACCCCAAAAAAGGCAATTTGGGATGAATAACCCTTACCTTGATCTGAACTTCTCATGGGCATTCATTAACTTTTGTATTAAATAACTATGTTAATTAATTAGTTAAATAAGATATATATTAAAGTAAATTATATATTAAAAATTATTTAATACAATTTTATATTCATTTAATTGATCATTTAAATGAAAATCAACCAGTTTGATTATATTTCTCTCATATGTCAAAATTGACTTTGTTGGGAAAACTATAGTCAATGAGGTCAGGATTTGTTAATAATAATAATAATAATGAAATAATTATCATTTTTATAAATAAACTAAATTTTTTATACCACTAATGAAACATGGTAATTAAAAATGATCAATGTAATATTAATATAGACAATAAGGCATACACACACAAGGGTAACGATAGTAATTTTTAAAAATCATCATGGAAATAATATATATATTATTTCATCATTATAAAATTTTATTTATAACATAAATATAATTATATTATTATATATAAACATACATATTCTATAAAATTGATGTGTTATAAAAAAAAGTCACATCACATCATGGAGGTGGTAATCCACATATATGCGTGAACGACAATATTATTTTTCAATTAATGAAAAGTTATAATTTTATAATATAATATATTTTAATAGTAATATATATCTCATGAATAATATATATATATATATATATATATATTGAATATTAATTGAAACCATCGATGAGTGGTAGCGATGAAAAATGAAATGCATTAGTTTATGGGATGCTAGTCATCTATACACAGAATGATGTTGTTTGTTCCAACTAGATGGATGAGGATATGGATATAGAGAATGATAACAATAGAAAAAAATGAAAATATATTGAATATAGTTGTATTATTATATAAAAATTGGTTGATATTATTTTTAATATATTGAATAAAATACAAAACAAAAATGCTTTGTTTAGAACACCACCTCTTATACGTCAACCTCATTAGGTTTTCACTAAAAACCTAGCAGGGTTGGTTTTATAATAAAACCATGTAATATAAAAATTGGTAAGGGAATTGTTAAAATCATTAGTTTATAAATTATATTAAACTATTTTATTTTTATTTATTCATAAATGCGGAGACTAACTTCTATTTAATGAGTAATGGGGTCCATTAGGGATTTCTTAAAATATAAAAATTTAAAAAGGTAATTCTATATTTATATCATTCCATATTGATATATATTTAATGATATAGTGTTATGGGGTTAAAATTATATCAATGAGAATAAATATACATGTTTATGTGGTGTTTGAATTTTGATAATTTAATTTAACACATTAATTGACTGGTTTTATTCTAACATTTATAATAAACATTTCAATATTAATTTTTTAATAAGGTTAACATAAATAGAAAAATGTTTTATAATTGAACCATGGTTGATATTTTCAACCATATTACACTCACATGGCTAAAAATATTATGTTTTTAGATAAAAATAATTAAATAAAATATTAATTATTAGAAAATATCATTAAGTTAAATTTTATAATTAATTATATGTTTTGATATTGATGAAACCAATAGAAATATATAATTAATATATATTATTTTCACACATACCAATTAATCAAATTATTTATATATATTTCTTTTAAAATACAATTAAATTAAATTATAGAACATTGAATACATTAAATATCATTTATTTATCTTTTTTTTTAATCATATGTTGGTGTTGCCTATTAATTTTAAGTTATTGTTTAATTATAAAAATTTGTAAACAAATTAAAGTAAAGAAATAAATTTCATTGTTCTCACAATAACCATTAATATTTATTCAAAACATTTTTCTGTTCCTATGTCTAAAAAATTCATATATTTTAATGTAAGAGGGTGTCGTTTTATATTTTATACAAAATGAAATACTATTAATTTCACATTGATATAAGAGATTCACTAAAAATATAACTATCAAGCCTAACATGATTAGTTTAGTAATACAATCATCCAAAACTTTTGAACATGGATTTTCTTTCTTATCACATAGTTTTATCCTAGGTTAACCTCGTATATCCAATTAATTTGATCCCAAAATTTTACATTTTTACAATTCTCTATGACCAAAAATTATGTTGCAATTGTTAAATGATGAATAATTTTCCAATTCTAAATATTTTATAAATTTTAAAAAAATCATCATAATAAGTGGGAGAAATTATTTTTATAAATATCTAAAATTCACAACGACAAATGAATTTTTTGAAAGGAATTATTCAAGGAAAATATGAAATTAAAATAATTAATTTGAAACTGTTATTTATTATATTAAATTAAAATATATATATATATATATATATAGTTATTTTAAATCATCAAAAATTAATTTTTATATTAATAAATAAAAATGGAAAAATATTTTTCACTGAAAATAACTTTTTAAGAAGAAAAATTTTTAAACATAAAATGAATGTATAAATAATCAGGAATATTAATGATTATAGTGATGATAAGTATATGTATCCAAAAAAATAACAATATTTTACTTTAAAAATAAATAAAAATTATAGGCTTAATATAAATTACGTGATTAAATAAAAATTATTTATATATTTATAAAAAATTAAAATTTATAATCCTAAATAGATATGCATTATTTAATGAAAAATCTAAAAATTTCATACTATGTTAAAAAACATATATTAAATAAAAAAATACCCATTTTGAAAATTCCCATCTCAATTTTTGGATAAAATTTATTTTATTATTAACGCACTAAAATAAATAATTTTTTTTAAACTATATTTTTTGTAACATAAATTGACTATATTTAAAGATGTCTACATATTTCTATATAATTAATAAAGAGATTTTTTGTATATTGTGAAAAATATATATAAAAAAATTATTTTAATTCTAATGTTTCATTCCAATTAAATGAAAATATTGTAATGGTCATATTTTAATAATATATTTCAGTGTACTTGTATTCTTGGTTTTCCCTACTATATACGCTATCATCCAAAATATTAAATATTTATAAAATTAGGGTGATAAAATATCATCCAAATTAATAAATTTATTCTTAACAATATTAAATTTAATTTTTTAATAAAGGGGATAATACATGAAATTTCATTTCATGAAATCCAACATCATAAAAATGGTTCATAAAATTTCATATTAGGATAAGTGTAATTGATTGGGAATTATAATGGTTGTCTAGAGTTATAGAAAAATATGTTTCAAAATAACAAAAAATTAATGGGACAAAAAAATATGGGAATGGAGGACAAAAATAATACCGAATTATTAACAGAGTGTGAAATAGAACATGATCATGAGAATTTTAATGTTAACAAATCAACAAAATTTTTGAAGCATGATTAGACCCTTTATTCATTTTAAATCGACGTAAATGTATAAATTATTTAATTAATAATATTTTTCTAAATTTGAGAGATAATATTACTATCATGATAGAGAAAACTATATAATAAACTGATAATATTTTTTTCATAAGCACAATTTCATCATTTAGTTGTTATTTAATCTATTTATCCATCATTTCATACATTACGAAATGAACATCCAAGAATATTATTTATTTATGGCACAATAAAATTAACATATAATGGATCATAATACCCATTAATGAGAAAGAATATTTCTACAAGTTTAAAAATTATTACCAACACAAAAACAGTTAGGGAATGAAATCTAATATAATAAATAAATCTATAAAAACTTAATAGTAACACCAATAGTTAAATGAAATATTTTTCATAAGTATTTATCGTAAATACTAATCCAAAAATACACATAGACATTCAAAATTTAAAAATTACATACATAGTCACTATTTCTCTAAAATAATCATAACATTAATACACTAAACATTATAAATTGAAAATTAATGACATATAACAAATATCAAAATATATTCATCACCGTAATACACAACGAAAACATAAAATCATTAAAATTTAACAATATATTTATTCCTATAAAATATTAATAGAATATCAAATATATTACTTGAATAAAAAATTATATAAACTCCATCATTAATTTTATTCTCAACAAAATAAAAAATATTTTCATGGTCATAAATATAATCTTTTTTACTTAATCAATGAAAACCATATATTTATCTGAAATAAACATTTAAATTCAATCTCAATAACACATTAATGGATATCTATCAACTGATAATGTTTTTTGATAAAATTTCACATTAACATTAAATTATGTTTTGATTTCACCTAATAAATTTTACATATAAATTTAAATCCATAATGAAACTATTATAAATAAATACTTAAATGCAACATGATTCATATGAAAAAAATATCATTTTTGTAACAATTATAAAATATAATGAAAAAATATCAATACATAAAAACATATATCATTCCACTTAATTGATTTTTAGAGTACAAGTTTTCCAATGTTTTAGGAATAAACCATTCAATTAGTCAAATTACTAAAATAATTATCATGTACCCCACACAAAAGATGTAACTTTCTAGATAATTAATAACTATATATAATTTATTTCAACAATGAAATCATATTAACATTTCATTGAGACATTCCCTAGTGTGTATCTTTTCACATTTCAAACATTACTGAATGTTATTATTCTTTCCTCTATTGTTCGAAGTATCTTATATATTATTAAAATACATCCCTCTCATATTCGGTGAGTCAAAGGGTTTATTGAGGGGCATATTTTAATTATTATACATTGATAATTGATTAATAATAATAAAAACATCCATTTATATAGTTTTATTCAAATTCGTTATTCATAATCACATATTTCTCTATCTCATTCAGAGTAAGCATGATTCCTAAATGTTACATCCATTAAATAAATAAAATGAGATTAATGAGTATGAATAATCATTGTGACATAAAATTTCATTTTTTTAAAACATATGAAAAATATTAACAACGAAAATAAGATGTTTGAAAATGTTGGATCCCCAATAAATCTCCTTGAACAATGAGATTATAGTTGATCGGTATTGAAAAACATAAAAAAATTTAGATAGTGGTAGTCTCTTTAGGGACACTATTACTCTCTCAAGAATATGTAGAAAATTTTCCTTTTATCAATGGATACCTTACCAAAAATTACTATTAAAAGAACATTAACTATTATGATAATTTAGATCTCATATAGGAATCATTTAACCTTAGAGTAGATCAACTAACACATTGAAATAAAATTCATTCATCAGAATAGTGATATTAAAATGTTGGAACAAATGTATACCACTAACTATTCCAACAGAATTTCCCCAAAATAGTTTCCAGAACATAGGAATATCTACATACAAAAATGAATGATCTAACACTATCATGTACTCTCTCACCACCTTTAATATTATCAATTAATGAGGAGCCATCAATATTGTCCTTCACCCAATATGTGGGAGTTTAACACCTGAACCGAAAATCATTTCTTCTCCCATCACATCCAACCATTTGTATAACCACACAAGAGGTAAATTTCCAAATAGATATAGAATTAATTCCATGGGGAATCGAGGGCTTTAGTTTACTGACCAAGAAACATATACATACATACATGTAATGGTAACTCATGTGGGTTCCTTCACATTCATTATTATTCTCATCTAAAATTATCCAGTATGCTACAACAAATAAATAACTTTTGGCTAACAATTAGGTGTAATTATGATTGTCACCCGAAAAACAATCATCTGAAAAGATAGTTATGCCATCCCCACATTCATAGAACTACAAATTCAAAAATAGAGCACTCCACAAAAAAATTTCCCAATCCCCTTTAAAAAATAGGTAACCATATGATTCATGGATCAATGATGAGAAATTATGGCATAAAAAAGAATGTTCAATCCATTTTACTGGAACATTATCATTTGTGGGTATGGAATGATTTCTTTGACACCATACCAAAATGTACAATTTTTACTACATGTATTTGCACAATAGAATTGGATCTCAAACCTCAAATCCACTACTGACATGCCTTGATTATCAGGATTATATGACGGTAAAAATAGCCTTAGAGGAACCCATTAAGGCACAATGGTCAGGTTCATTGATTAGATGAATTTACTCAAATAATTTTTTTGGGTAAGAATTAATTAAATACATAATCATGGGAAGAAAAGTGATGGCCTCATTATAATGAATTTCAAGAACCAACAATCCTGGGAATAATATAGGGGAACCTACATAACTATATTTCTAGAATATCAACACTCCATTAACCACCAATCATATAGACGTGATCCCCAGGTCCTATTGATAATCAATAAAAATATTGAGGATGTTGAATGCTCTACAGTTCTAGAAACTCCAATCACTCAATTTATCAATAATCCATTTATTCATAGATCATTCCCAGGGATATATTCATTCAATAATATACCAATATAGTTTTGATTGCATGGATTAAATGATTTATGAATGTTATTACCACTTTCATCTATCAAGTTAGCCATGCTTTTCCAATATTCTTAGAGATACTTTCCCTTTTCATTGTCATCCTGGATAAAACATTTCATGGTATATTCTATTTTATTAATTTAAAATTTATGATAATTGATAGTGGATTAATGTTCATAGAAATTGATGTAATTACACAATTCAACAAGGTGATTTGACCCCACAAATAAGAGAAATTGGATCTTATAATTATTAATGTGACATGTGAACTGATATTGTATACCTTCAAATAGTTCCTTCCCAACTCCCCCATTTTATATTATATCCCACATGTATTCCATGTGAATATGTTGTATTATCATACGTATATTATCTTGAATATTTTGACAATGCCACCCAAAAGTATATATGATGTCTAAATTTTAGAGCCTATAGTTTAATATAATACACCTTAGGATTAACCTATAATTTTCATTATCATAATCTATATAAATATGTCACAATAGTCTATAAAAATTGACAAAAAACCTAACCATATCCACATGGAGTTTGGAACCATGAGCACATTAAGGGAAACTACATTGTGCAATTGAACGAATTCTATGATAAACTTTGCTTACAATTTTCATTATTATTAACCTCAGATTAAACTATTCCAAATCCAAGCCTAGTTATAATGTTATGAAGGCGTTTTTAGTACTAGGATAATAATACTCTTTAATTTAGTATAAAATATGGATTTCTCTAATATTTAGAGTTATAGTAATGGTTATTACTAATGATTTCTCATCCACATTTCCAAAGTATGACTAAACAATTATATAATGAAAACATTAACTATATGAACTTATAAAAAATGGGTATAATTTTTACTCATCATAGCACTAAATGGTTGGTTACACCTCCTGGTGTTATCCCACAACAACCCCCAGTGGAAATCCATTAATTATGAATCTCTTGGGTTAAGATTAATACATCGCCCAATGTTGACATGTGATAATTTCTAAGGACGAGATTCTTTTTATTTTATCTCATACCAACAACAGAGACTCAAAATTTTTATATAAAAATATTCAATATTTTTATATTAATATTGAATATTTTTTCAAAATAATCTCATTATAAATATAATGTTTTATTGTATTTTTAGACTAGATACAAAAAACTTATTATTTTATTAATGTTCATCAGTATCTCACAAATATTTTTTCAAATATATTACTCCCTATAGATGTAACATACTTAATACATTTATCTGTAACCTAGGTAATAGAAACATAATAAATGGATAACATGGATTCCCATTCTAGGTAATAATTAAAGATATTAATCTATGGTCACATGAAAGAATTAGAATAAAATAATGTATGATATCATAATCATAATATAAAAAATTCATTCCTAATATATGAAATATCATAAACATGAGTCCTGGAAGTATGTTTTTACATAACAAAATTCATGAATCCTAAAAATGAAAAATCATCATAAATAAATCACCATCCATTGATTATTGTATAAAAATTAAGTCATCGTGATATATATGAAATCAATTTCATATTTCATGGTAAATAATAGAGACAATCAAATCATAGGGTATCTGGAATTAAACATCAATCCTATAATTATAAGATGAGATATAACACTTTTCCCTAAGCAATAGAGTGATATATAATTATAGGCCTGCAAATTTTCTAAGGTAAACGATACATATGTTTTCCTCAAGTTCATAAAACATTTATCATATCATCACATCACAACCCATGTAATGAAAAAACATTCGTAAACATATATTCAATTAAATATAGGTTAACCCATAAAAATAAATTGTTTTCATAAGCATACCAACATCAATGATGAAAAAATTCCATTGAAATAATTAGGATGGTTTCATTGGAAGATATCTCTATTAAATAAAATTTTATATCACCTTATGATAGTAAATATGAAAATACATTTTAATGATTATTGATTCATTTTAGTCAAGAAAATTACTTTTCTACATTTAAAATAACCTTTATAAAATATATAATTCAATATACATTTATATATTTTATTTTAAGTAAATTTTGAAAGAGATAATGGACTATTCAAATAATTTTTTTCAAGATAATGTTAAATTAGTCTCATATTATATTAATTGAAAAATTATTCCTTCCACATTTTTGGTAAAAAATAAGATAAAAAATCAGAGAATTAATATAATTTTTTTATAGTAATTTTTTTAAAAAGAAAAAAATGGTAAATTAAATTATTAAAAAATAATTTTAGAGTCTAATATATATTCTTGGAAGGAATTTTAGAAATCACTGACATAGAAGAGAAAAATGTTTCGATCGATGATATAAAAAATGTATAATTACTATAAAAACAATTTTTTTGTATATTTAGTTCTGATAAGGAATAAAATAAATGGAAAAACTGTTTTATCAATAAATAAATTTGGGATAAAATGTTACATAACATTCATAAAAGGTATATAAAAAATTTCAACATTATAGGCATAATAAAAAAACATTCTACTACACAATGATATTATAAAATATATCCCTTACCATGTCTGTAAATTGTGAAAAATAAACCCCATGAAATAATAAAATTAATTGAAACATTAAATACCATGAATATATGAATATTCATGATATTACTTATTAATTAGTATGTAGATAAAAAAAATAAGATAATTTTATAACATAACATATGTCCCAACAATGATAATTTTAGAAGAAGAACCCATAACCTAAGTCCACTCATCATGTAAACATTTTATATCTAGAATA
Organism: Viscum album; assembly: GCA_963277665.1. Classification (NCBI taxonomy): domain Eukaryota; kingdom Viridiplantae; phylum Streptophyta; class Magnoliopsida; order Santalales; family Viscaceae; genus Viscum; species Viscum album. Next base: position 1,838,068,787 of record OY728132.1, on the reverse strand, counting down.
AAAAATTTATCTTAAATATTTACATAAATATGTAAATGATACTTTTTTTATTATTTTATTTAATATCATGTTTTAATTAATTAGTTAATAGTTTATGTTCATGTTGAATTTATTTTTGATATTAATCACATATTTACAAAATAACATTTACCGGAATACAATGGTAAATGTTGTCTATATGAAATCATATCAATAATAATATTTATTGAAATTTTTTCATTTTCATACATTAATATTAATTTTTAAATAAACCTTTAAATACAATTGTAAATAATATTCTATGTTAAAATATTAAAGATGGTATGTTGAACAAACGCATGAGTAACAAATCCTTTTATAATAAAAAATAATTAAAAAATTAAGTATTATTTAAATATCCCATAGTGATAATTTTAGCATATATAAAATGTTAAATCATTTTGTAAAATTATATATATTTATTTAATTTTTTATGAGAAATGAAAAACATCACTTCATTGAGGTTGTTATCCAAAAGTACCCCCAAATGGAATTACCATTTTAAATGAATGTAAAGGTAAATAATTGTATTATATATTATATTTTATGAATTATATATATCAAAATATTATCATATTTATATTGTATAAAAAAATTTAACTTAATCCATGATCAATGATAATGGAAAATGAATTAAACGAGTTCATGAGTTGGTAGAATTCTATAAACACATATGAAATTTTTTGTATTACGCTGGCTTCAGTTCCACAAAACGGTGCCCTATGCTGGACCACCACATGACCTTAGGTGCACCTCCTCATATTCTAGAGGCTTCCAACTCTAAGGTATCGTCTTGTAAGCCATTCATGTGGAGACTATACACTCCTTTATCAAATTAAAATACCAATAGAAGTAAACAAGTAGTTTCAGAAGAATATATAATCATAAAAATACAAATGTAACAATAAATAACCATGATTCGAAATATAATACTAAACTAATAGTTAAACATGACAATCCTATATATATATATATATCAAGTGTCTAAAAATGAAACTAAAAGTTACAGAATAGAGACTCCCAATTAGATCATGAACACTGTCGGGTTCCCTCTGCCAAGATATATCCCCTATCATAAATCAAAACCATAGTCATGGAATTGTCATGTTCGGTAAAAACAATGTCTATTCAGGTACTGATCAGGAAGCCTAAGAATGATGTGAGTACAACTCAGTCGACCCCCAGCAAGTGCGTGTAAAATATATCTAGTCATAATAATTATATACAGTTATATAAATAATTAAAAAAAGGAATTATAGAAAAGGGTTTACATTTTTCCTATTAAAGATTATTTAATAACATAAACATTCATGTTCTTGGGGACACCCAAACAAAAATACCAACTTCGGCGTTTGCTGGAGTATGGACCTCTTCCCATGTTTAATTAAAAATTACTATGTCACAATATTCAATTTAAAAACAACAAAAATAATATATAGTACAAAATAAATGAATGAGTGTTTAATATCATATCTAGCACCCTAATGAGTATTTGGAATGTCAGTCCCTATCTCACAACCCAATGGGTATTTAGAGCATCAAATCATGTCCCATAAAATAATAATTTTATGTTTTTCATTGGGATAAGAGAACCATGTCTAGAACCCCTCTGGGTATTTGGTGCGTCAGTCCATTTCCCATAACCCATTTCCAATGAATAGTTTATATCATAAAAACCACAATATTTAGTAGTTAATTAACATTAACCACCAATCACCAGCATCATTCATAATACTGGAGACATGAATCATTTGGAGTTCTACATCCGTTAAAATTGAAGGTATCCTATTGAATAAATATACCATAATTTTAGAAAAAAAATCAAATTATTTAATTAATATATTAAATTAATTATTTAACATAAATATTAAATAATATCAAACATAAAATGAACATATAATATATACTCCCTTTAGGGTAAAACCCTTTTTCAAACACATTGGTGGTCTCAGATTCCTTATACACCACACAATTTGGGATTTATTAATGATTTATTAATTAGAAAAAGGAATTAATAGCTAATTAAAATAAAAGAACCATTTTTTGTTAGAACGACATCAAATCACTCAAAAAATTTTAATATAATATCTTATAAAATGTAAACCCCTCATTCTAGACCCAATAGTGTTATTTGATTTCCCATAAGAAACACTATTTAAGAGATATATAATTATTTTTTATGAAAATGATATATTAAATATCACTTAATATCATTAACTCATGAGCGAGGCATCCAAACGTCTGACACATGCATATGTCATACCCTACCTTGGGTAAACACCATGTTTCATATCTAATTGTGGTCTCAGATCTTTCATACAATGTACTATATTCTAGATAATTAATTTTTTTGAATAAAATTTCTTGTGCTTACGACATAATAATTAATATTTTAATTTCTCCTTCGTCTCAGTTATCGATCCTCAGTAACTCACACTGCTCAAAGTATCACTCAAAAAACAATCCATTAAGATTTTTGGCAAATAATTTTTTTTCACATAATGTATTTATAATCTATAAAATGGAAAACATAATGGAAAACATGCCTGAAAAAACTAAATATTACAGTTTCAAATCAATTTTGGTGGAATAGGAGACATATAAAAAGGAATGGTGTTATCAAAAAAAATTATATAATACATACTGATGTAATTATATTTTCATGCTGGAATGATATTTTATAGTGGTGGAAGACGAAATATAAAAATGATTGATTAAGAGTTGTACCTCTTCTTCGAGAAAGCACCTTTAGGTGCAGCCAAATAACAATATAGGTATGAATATATAATAAAAAATGGCTACTCATAATTATAAGGGAAGTAATGAAGGTAATTGGGTGGGTATTGGAAGATCTAAAGTTCTTCTTATATTTGAAAAACTGTATAATAGGTTCTCTTTTATAGGTGAAGGAATATGCGCTATTGAAATTTTCAAAAATATATAAATATTTAGTGGTAATAATATATCCATTGAAATAAACATGGATTGAAATTAAACTCAAATTATATATACAGCTTAAATATCATCATCCAAAAACGTTTTCTCAGTTTATGTAGTGTTTTAAGCCCCATATTTTATATTTTCCACTTAGTTTACATATTTTAACCATAAATGTGGTAATAATAATTCTTATACTAAGGAGTAAATAATTTTTCTATAACTGGAAAAAATACATTGAATATAAATCATTTGTTATATTATCTATCATATTACATTCAAATAGTTTATGATGTTAATTTTTGATATAAAAAAGCATTTAATGAAATATAATATAAAATAATGTAGTTTTAATATTGATTATATAACTATCAATTTAATTTATATTTCAGACCCCGAGAAAAAAATGAAATTAAAATATATATTTTTCCCACATTTAATCTATTTCTTATGTATCTAAAAAATTAATTGAAAAAAATAAATAGATCATATTATAATAATTTTAAAAATATATATATAATTTTTTTTATTAACTGTTGAAATTATGTCGGTACTGCCTATTAATTTAAAGTGATTATATTATCAATGAAAATTTTAATTAAATTACCATAATTAAAGTAATTGTATTTTTATAAAAAAAATTATTTCATTCACAATATGATTTGTTCAATATGTGATCACACAAAAAATATCTAAAAATTAGAGAGTGACATTTTGTCTTTTTATTAACGTAAAATTCCATATAGATCATATTAATGGAAATATTTCTGATAGTGAAATTCAATTATAGAACCCAATATGATAAGGTATAAATTAACATCAGGCATTAAAATTGAAGATGAAAAATTATGGTCATATCACATTGTTTTAACCAAGCTTAACTGGATTAACTCTTTCACCAGGGTGATTAATTTTTGATAACTTTACAATTAAATATGACCAAGAAAGTAATTTAACCATAGTAAATAACATTAATTTATATGACAAAAAATATTTGAAAAAAATATTACCAAATTAAACATCTTTTTTTATGTGAATTATTTTATATATTTATTATGAATCTTGATGAAAAAATGTTTTTTTCATGAACAATCATTTTTCAGGGAAAATATGATTTTACATTATATCAATAAATATTAATATTCCCTATATAATTTTTATTCATATAAATTTATAAATAATATATAAATTTAATATAAATAATCAACTTATATGGATTATTTTAATTACTAAATTTTTTAAAATAATATAGAATAAAAAATATTTTTTAACAAAATTATTATTATGCATGAAAATAGGCTAAAAAAGAATTCATAAAAATCCTATTTAAATCGAAATTAATAATATTATTTAGATAAATATTAATAATATTTTTCTTGAAGGACAAATAAAAAATATAAAAAAACAGTAATTTACATTAAATAATGAAAATAAATGATAGTTTTTCAAAAATCAATATTTTTTTTATTCACTGAAAACCCAATCATTTTGGAATAATCTAAACATTTTAGCTGAAGATTATTTTAATATTATGATATAAAATACTATATCATTTTTATAAAATTGGTTTAATATAGTTATATTTTCAAAAAAAATTAAATAAAAGTCAATTTTTAAAACAAGATATTTTAAATTTATTAAGTGAAATTGCTAAAAATATTATCTATTTTTAGTAAGAATAAAATAATAAATTTTGATTTATTAATATCAATATATATATGTTTATAACAATGTAATTAATCATATTTATAAACTCCATTTTAATGAGTAGGTGATATCACTATTATGTAAATAATATATTTCAGTGGTACTTTTTATCATGGGTTTTCAATTAATATATGATATTAAAGATATATTTCATAAATTAAAATACAGTTTTTAAGAATATGTCACCTAATTGGAATAAATATATGCTAATGTATGGTTAATGATTAAGTGAAATTGAAAAATTATTTAGAAAATGAACTTATTTTGGACAAGAATATATCTCAATATTTATTCTTCATAGTAGGTTTGATTACATGAAGGAAATATTTTGATTTCACAAAAAACAATTTCATCTTACTAATAAATGTATTATATCACTTTATGGAGAATCTCTTAGTGTTTTGGGAAATGATAAGGTTAATAAAATAGAAAAATGTTAAAAATTGCTTTTTTAGGATGTAATTATGTAATGTAACATATGAAATCCATACATAATATATATTTGTTTTACACATCACGCTGGTATAGATAAAAATGCATTAAATAACCATAAAAAATACTAGTGTTGTTTCATGTTGAATAGTACATTGCTTCAAAATTAATTCAATTGATTTAAATGAGATAGAATACCAAAAAATAAAATATAATGATTTTATGATTGTTGATTGGATTAATCACAACATATTAAGTGTTATTCAACTATGTGATTATAGTAAATAAGTATTTTTTTTAAAAATATTTTATCATTAAATGATTAAATTATCAAACAATTAATTTTAACATTGAATGAATGAGTGATTTAATTTTTGAAAAATAAACTCCTTAAAATTTTTATATTATTGTTTATAAAATGAGAACTACATTAGAATAAAATATATGGTAACAATTAAAGATGTATTTTTGGAAAGATAACAGTGGGGTATGTGGATGGAGACATTGGTAATGTTAATAAATTAGAAGAGGAAATTTATTAAACATCAACGAGGGAATAATGGAGAATTGATGTCACAAAATAGTGGAATTATGTTCACTAAAACACTTGAATTAATGAATTAATACATGTGTAGTGAAATAAGACATTAGTCCACTAAAATTAACATTTACATCATCAAATTTGATGATGTATTTACTTGTATTACTTATGTGATGAAAAAATCACACATTAATGGTAATGAACTTGTAACAATCATTGGAGATAGAGGTCAGAAAGGATATAAAAAGTTGTATACAAAATCAATACATTAATAATGGTTTTTAATTTAATATAAATTCATTTTAATCATATCCATTCATTAATATGATCAACCCTTATAATGATTCTTATCTTACAACTCAATAAAATGGACTCTATATATGTACAATAAAAGTTAGTTAATATCTTCATAACTAGGTTCATATAAATTATAGTGTGATTTTTTTTACAAACTATGAGTAAATATAAAAATATTAGAATTATCATCATATAATGAAAAAATAAAATACGACTTCATAAAAAAATTTATATACAAAGAATTGTATTTTGATATAAAACAAAGAGTTTTGCTAACTTTTAATTACAATGATAAAAATATTCCTCTAGGATAGTTTTTTTAAATGATTGAAAAATATGAATTCATGCGTTATATATCTAATGGATGATGATACATGTATTTTATTAGAATATTTACATTATTTGTACTATTATCATGTAATTTTTATCAGAAATATTTGCAATTTTATGAAGGAATATGAAACAGGTTTTAAAAATATTAATTTGAACACAATGATTATTTTGGACATAACAATATTTATTGATATTGTAAATGAATTAGATTATGAAAAAAATTAATTATCTTATATAAATTAAGATGATAGTGTTAACTATGATGTGAAATTCATATAGAAAAGGATAATGTTCTTTGTAGGAGCTAACGATATAATTTAAAATTAGAATACAGCAGTTTAAATAACAAGAATGGTGATTTTAATCAAATAATTATATATTGTTTCACATGCTTACTAAAACAATTATTAAGATATAGAATTAAAATATCATTGAATAAATTCACTAAATGTGGTTCTTGTAATGATTGTAATAATTTCCAAATATGATCTTGATTTTTGTTAAATAGATAACAGTTTCATTGGATGTTTGTTTTAAATTTAAAATATTATAGATAATAATGATTTGGATTAAAAAATCATTTTAGTTATCAATTTATACTCTAATGATGAAGGATTTAATTTGTTAAATACATTTACATCATTTTGAATAGATGAAAATATAATGATTATCAATGATTTCATAGCAGAGCTGAAAGGAAATTACAATGAAATAGATGTTCAATATTGTTTTATGAATATGATATTTTAAGAAAAAGTATATAATTAACAACATAATTTATTTTTTCCTTATAATGAAGAAACTGTAGTTTTTATCATAAATGTTGATATATATGGGAAAATTCCGGACCATTTATCAGAGTAATAAAATATTGAAAATTTTCATAGATACATAAAATTCATTGTTATAAGTGGAAAATATTTATTATGTGAATAATTTTATCATGTGTTACCTTATTATCACTAAATATATTTATTACACAAATCTTTTAATAAAGATATAACAATCTCATAAATTATTTTTAAGAAAAAATGAAAATTAAATTTGATATCAGTATGATGAATTGAATTCTATGATTTCATGTTGAGAGAAAAAAACCATTTTCATCTTTCTACACTAAACAGTTATGCAAGGGACATTTTGAAGATGTTTTATATGAAATGCACTTGTGTTGTTTCCACATGATTGATTGTTGGGGTCATATTTGGATATGATTATTTAGGGAAAAGTGTCATCGAAATAATTTTCTAAATTTTATTGTATGTTTTCATTTTCTTACTACACCTAGGACATTTATTGTAAATATATTGTTATTATGTAAATATTTGAACAATATATCTAATAGTAACACATGATGTCTGCTAAAGAGGTAATAAATATGTCATAGGGACCCTAAATTTCATATTTCATTACAGAATAGGTTAGATCCAATAAATTTTTAGTTCTAACGCTAATTACTATGATGTAAGTTGTTATTATGTGAAATCATTATTATATAGTTTATTATTTTTACTAACATGTGTGTTTGATCAATCAAAAATAAGAAAACCCGAATTAATTTTTATACAACAATGGTATTTTTTTGATATATTATAAATTAATCATTTAACCCTTCTTGTTCATTCTCCCTTATTTTATTAATTTCACAAATCTAACTTTTTCTATTTACTTTTGGTTTTAAAACATTAAATCATTAATATGATAGAAAAAGCACAAGAAGAAAAATTATAAGATAATGAGGTTCACGTATATGACGGAATACTATGAAATTGGTGTATTATCATTTTAATCCCGCAAGATGGACTCTTGAATTTAAATAAAATAGAAGGTAAAAATGTATGATTATATCCATAATAGTATAGTCCTACTTCCAACCTAGTATAACAGAATATACAACGATTTTTTGTAGACTATGCAACAAACTATGTCTACATGTACTTAAAAGTAATATTTGGATCACTTTCATTTGATGTAGTGTAAAGGATATGAATTTTGTATTTCATGATAATAATTTATTTTATTATGTAATGAACAAACCCAAATACAATCTCAAGCTTGAAACCGACCCAATATTCCACTAACCCAAAGGGTGTTCTTAGTCCCCAAGGTCTATATACTAGCACCGTTGCATAAATAAAACAAAGGGAACAATTTATCAAAAACTGAAGAAAAAATATAGAAAAAATATATATTACATAAATAACAATAGAATATAAAATACATGTAGTGACTATAATTAAATAGTAGAAACCAAACAAATCAATGTAGCTACAACCTCCATGTACATGTCCAAAAATAAAAGGACAACACAAACTGAAACCAACTTCTCCATGAAATATTGTGTGAAAACTCCAATGATCTCTCTACCTTTTTACTCATCTCATATATAAAAACAACCCCACCTCTTCTGTATTGAGACTTTCTATTCCCTATAATGAATCACATACCATTTTTTATATACCTCTAAAGAGGTATATATGGTGTGAGTTAAAGATCTCATTTGGATCTGACCCAACCGTTCTATATCAAGTCTCCAAAAATTTAATACAATAATGATCAATATTAATGAAAAAATGTAATGATATACATTTTAGTACTTATATATCAAAAGTTTGAAAAATATTTTAATTCCCAATTCATCCACATTTTCAAATAAGGCATGTATTCTATTTCAATGATTTTCATTTCTGTATATGTAATGGAATACATAAAAAAAGAACAGAATGCATCACATAACATATAAAATATGTGGTAGTACAATTGAAAATTTTATAAGGTAATGTATCCCAAAATAGTCAAAAAGTAATTTTATATAAACAATGATCAAACTATGTGGAGATAGCTGAAAAAAGCATTAAACCATCATGTAAAATAATTTTAAAAACCCTTAGATATATGAATCAAATATTTACAAATGTGGAATACCACATAATTTGAACATGCCAGTAAAGTTTTTAGTTCTATAGATATATATGTGCCTAGTAATCATAGAAAAGAACCATGAGAAAACCCCATGATAATATCAATGTATTAGGCATATTACTAACTATACACATAACTAACCATGTATTTTTTATGCTGTATTTTCCAAAACATTTCACCAATAAAAGGATTTAAAAATCCATTACCATCGATTTTAAAAAACGATTTACTTCACCAAACATCAGCTGAAAGACACGTTTTATAAAAACCAATTTACACAAACATAATTGTAATCAATCTATCATTCCACTTCATTTAATGGAAAAAAATATCAAACCCATAATTGTGAAATTCATTCTTCATATTCTAGAGACACAAATGTATACCTCAAACAATGTTTGTACATGCCTGCAACAATATCCACAAAAAATATGAATATAAAAATGTTATAAATCACCTAAAATCAACTCACACATCATATACTTGAATCAATATTTAAAAGTGTTGGAGGAGAATTGGTAGGATAACATACATCAAGAACAAACACCCACCTCCCCAAAACCAAAAGGTATTCTCCCCCAAAACAAGATCACACAAAATATCTAGAAAATATGGAAGTATAAAAATAAAAATTGATTAAAAGATTCAATAAATAAATGAGAATAAATTATCGTAATTTTTTAAATTATAATTTAAAAAGGATTACTCACATAGAGATATGTAATATATTATAAATAATTATCAATCAAAAAAAGAATAAATATGGATCAAATAGAGGCTACCAATATATCAATAGAAGAGGCATATTTCAAGAGTGGAGGGATATATAGATGAATGAAATAAAAAAAACATCTAAAAACACTCTAAAATCCCATATCACAACATTTTCATTGTGTGTAATCACATTAGACATCGTGTAACCCTTGGCTTCCTCGCATAATAAAAATCTATCTACCTTTTATTATATACTTATATCTAATATATGAATAGTTTTTAACGTGTAAAGAGAGTGAGCACCATTGAAATTGTGTATGTGGTTCATGTCAGCTTCCCTAATGAGACAACATTACATATAAACCATTTACACAATACTTATTTCTTCAGAAGACTTCAAAAATAACATTTTTCAAATCAAAATTTAAAAACATTTGAGAATTCCACACACATGGGGATAACCTAATTAATACATGTACACATTTATACTTACAATACATCAAATATAAAAACAATCATCCATGATATTTAAGTCATCCCCCACAAATGTGTTCATCCTTAAGAGTCCCTAGGAACACCTAATTAGATATAAAAACTTGTCAAGCAAAGTAAAATTCCATCATTAGTGTGACATTATTTAAAAAACTCCCCCCCATATAACAATTTTCATCCATGGGAAGTAATTTATGAAAATGAATCGTGATAAAGAGGCTAGGCCACTTCACCCCAATCAATGACATGAATTCCCATGTATCATGAAAATATAATACATAATGTCATATCACTCTGACTAATATAATAGAATTATAATGCAAGTAACTAACTTCAGAGTCTATGATTCATACTCTCATCTCCATAAGGAAAACATCTAGCTCTATATAAATATCCTCTCAACTCAAAAATGTGAGTGGGGTCCGCATTATATTTTTTAATTTGTGATATGTTCAAAACATTAGAAATCCATTTCAACTAAATATGAAATACTAAATTATAAATATACTTTCTAGGAATCTTAGGGACCTTAAATGGTCCAACATATATTGGATCCCTATTTCAATGATTTCCAAGCTTGTAGTGGCCCAATAGAGGAGTTGGTTTCATGAAACCCCAGTCACCTAAAAAATCTCCAATGGAAAAAATCATTGATCCAAAAAATACATATATTTAATTTGATCTAGATTTGGGAATATATTTATATCTGGAATCCGTGTATACTTATGTTGAACCCAACTCCAAACAACCAAAAGAGATTCACCCACCTCTTCCTAATTAATTTGTCACTTGAATGGGACACAATACAATGCCATAAAAGGATCCATTTTAATAATGGACTAATTGAAATTACTATGATCAAACTAAATTAGTCATATATGGCTACCCGAATATCCATTACAACTCAGGCCACCTGTGTGAAGCATATCCTTCATGATCAGAATAGCATGATCCTTCTAGCCTTCTGTTTGTGGATGCTAATATCTACTCAATCTGACCTAAGTACCCCTTACATCTGGTAGAATCCACTAGATCCATAGAGTATATCTAGGATCCCATTATTAAATAATTTTATAATGAACCAACCATACCATAAATGACCTCCAAACATACAACTTACAAAAAACACTAACGTTTGTGGTGTCCCTAATAAAGAAATGAATGAATTTTTCAAACATTTAATCCACGCCAAGATAAAATTACCCCATAGAGGAGACCATGGTAATAAATAAATAATGTATATCATTACATTTTCCCATTTTAAAATAAAAATTATAAGTGGATTCATCAAAAGATAATGTTTTAGATGGTTTTCCATTATCTTCTCTCTGGTTTAATAGAGGGACACAAATTCCGAAATTCCATGCTTCATTCCAGAACACCAGAATCAATTCCTCATGTAATAATATGCCTCTATAGTTCCCAAATAAACATCCCATGAAGAACTATAATAATAATTCAAAAATAAAATTCCACTATTGATGGGAAAAAACAAATCATCAAAAAGAAGCGTACATTCTAAAGAGAGAGCCCAACATGAACCGACTTAACCACTTTAAAGAATATCTAAAATTAAAATGAAATTATCTTACCAATAAAAACTATACATAATAGACTAAATAAGAGAGAATGATAATTAAATAGTGGTAAAAAATTCCATAAATAACATCTCGATCATTCAAATTTATCTGAGTGGATATTCTGATCATGTTCTACTCTTCAATCGATTCTAAATGAGTTTATGATGATACATTCCTTCTAAGAGAATATGTAAAAAACATTCCCCTTATGTTGAGTGTATTATGTTTTTAGGAAAAACATCATAAGGTATTAAACCCATCATATCTATAAATTATTCATATATAATTGGGAAAATACATAACTCATGATCTTATTGTCATGAAATATAATTATACTCTCTCCATGAAGATATTGTCAGAAACACATATGCATGATCCTAACCAAATGATTCTCTAAATAACGGGTGGGATAATTATACACATGTGGTCGAAGATGGAGGGAACATTAAGATACCACAAAACCATTATGAATGAACAAACAATAAAAAAAATAAAGAATCATTCTAAGAAACGACATTCCCCTTTATTGGATGACGTATTAAAAGAACACATTAAAACATCAGAATTCATATTAGAATATCCAATGAATAATATAATTTCACATCCCATGTTTATTTTAGAAAATTCAAGCTATTATTAATAAACATTGATGAAAACATATTAATGTCTTTGATGAACAATTTATGGTATCTGGGAGGACCGAGGAAGCTCCACAACTTAATGATGTTAGAGGGATCTTCCCATGAAAAGGAATACATTAGCATTTTAGGATCAACTGATAATAAATACCTTTAAGAAATCTACCATAATAAATTATCTTCATGGATGATGAAATTAAATTTAAATATATTCCCATATAAATACTTACTCTATGTGACTTCTATATCCAAATTAATAGAGTTCTCATGATCATGATCATATGTCAAATAAACCAACATCTAATATATAAATACGATCACAATAATGTTGATATACTCGTGGAATATCTGATTCATCAAATCACTATAATTGTACAATAATTTGTTCGATGAAAATATATCTAGAGATATTCATAATAAAAAAACCTTCTCCTAAAATCCATAATCGGTGTATCAGAATCCCAAAAAGTTAAATGATGAGTACCCGAACAAAGATCTCTCATCAAAACCAACTTTTAAAAATTATACTGATGAAAAAATAATAAAAATTAGATAATGAATATTTTCTATTAATAGATTCCATGTTAAACATATAATAATCCACTAATAATCTGAGTGACCCATATTGTTTCATATAAAAGGGATCATGTAATTTCCAATATGAATCATTAGTTAGAATAAAACCTTTCCCCACTTGGTTATCCTTCTGAATCTTTATCTCTATATGCTCTACTATTTCCAAATGAAAACATATATCAAAACATTCTACATACCAAGACCCATATAAATCACAAACTCCACCTCAATCTATTGAGGATTCTATGATATATATATTTGAAAATTTCACAGAATACCCCAAAAAACATATGTACATAACTAAAAAATATTTTTCATCGGAAAAAAAACTACAATTGTCAAAAAAGGTTTTTTGTTCTAGGATGGAAGGACTTGCACAACCATAAATCAGATCCCACTATCCCTAAAAACCCATGAGATACCATTTGCTACATGAAAGGAGATATGGTACGAAAAAAACCTCCAACAAATGAGAATCATTCAAATCCATCTTGATGATGACACCAAACGAATCTAGATCGGGAAAAAGAAAATTTTATATTAACTCCACATCAACTATTGATATTGAATAAGTAGGAGACTAAAACAAATTTTCTTTCCTCAATCAAAGGACTTTTGATTAATCCCTCAAAAATGAAATGAAATCCAATTAATGTCTAACAATATGAACAAGACCTCATTATATAAATTTTTGTTGGGATCTAGTATCAAACAAAGAAACAACTACCGATTATGCAAAAAAATATAGATCCTATGACTACAAATAGGCCCTCATCTACATACATTGAAAAAATCTATTGTCTGACAGGACTTCACTCATTAGGAATATGGTTGTATCCCAATAGTGTTTGAAGAAATATTTTTTTCTACATTATCCAATGGTGCTGACTAACCATTATCATATAGATATGTATACAAAGCCTAAAAAATTGTTCAAGATGACTTCAATGACCATAAATATTACACATCATTTCTAGTGCATGAAAAGAACATCGGGTGTGTCTGAGAATTCCCCAAAAATATAATTTCATTAGAGCACTAAAAAATATATCCTAAGGTTCATAAGATTCCTTACACTAAAAAATACCTCTCCCAATCCTGTGATTATCATTCAATTTTATCTTCCTCCAGGGAACACCACTGAATCATTGACAATTAGGATGATATGACTAAAAGTAACCACCATTTACTAAATTTGTAATCACTACCATCATAACCCAATCCACTGTATTTTCATAGGTCTAATGATACATCATCAAAACATCTGATCAACTAACATTTCATAAACTATACTTATACTTTTGACCCAATATATAGTTACTCTTTACTACATATAGTAAAAATATTACTAGGTCCCCAAAATAATTTTTTTTACAACACCGTACAATCAATGTATGGTAAATATAGGATCTTAATATAAATATAATTCATTGAAATTCTATAATAAATTGTATGAAGAATAGAATCTTGATTGACTTTATGTACCATCCCACATTCCTATTAAACTATTCCATTGAATCCACCACATATTTCTAGGTTCCACTTATCAAAACACCACAAAATTAAACTTTATACTATCAGGTTTGTATAGGGTGTTGATAATCTAATAAATATAGTCTAGAAACTCATCCACATCTCTAGGTTCATTCATTCCCTTTATAGATGGTGGATTCGTACACAATAACTCCCACGATCAACCTGTCTCTCCTACATCATCATGATATACATCAAAAATAGTATTCTAAATATGTTGTATATTATGATAAATGGAACAAAATACCTACATGACATCATCTGTAATATTATGATATATATTATTATTTCTTAAAGGATAATATTATATAACCCCTTGTGGAGCCTATGGGTCACATCTTGGAAGAACAATGATTCACACCGAAACAAAGGAATCGATAAGGTAATATAATAATCTCAGCTAAAATTAGAAATAGATAAAAAGAAATAAGATCATGATTAAGAACTCAATTCTATAGACACACAAGCCGACACCCTATGAAAAAATGAGTATCTTCATAGAAAGAGATAGATAAAAACACACTAAAACCTATATTTGAGGTCCTAATAAACTTACTTCTATATACTAATATTCCGAGGAAAAACACTCTTGATCATAGAAATCCATTTATACCAAATAGTAATGAGCTAAATCGAATACCCTATGAAACTTGTACCTACATCTATACACCACATACTATAAAGGTGTTCTTAATCCCCACATATTATGGACTAGCACCTCTACATAAAATAAAAAATATTGACAATGTTTTTCCCAACATACAGTAACAACATCAAAGATATATATATATATAATAGAGACTAAAATTGAATAGAAAATATATTCAATAACATAATTAAAATAGTGGAAATAAAAAACATCAATGTAGCTACAATATACATGTATAGGTCCAAACATCAAAGGAATACTAAAAAAGGAGGCAAACTACTCCATGTGATAGTGTGGGATGATTCCCACAATATCAACACCAACTACCCATCTGATCTATCAAAAACAACCTCATCACATTACTTTAGTGCCTTGCCTCCCCTACCTCAAAAGACCTATCAAGGTCTACACACCAATGAAGGGGTTTGCATTGTGTGAGAAAAAAAGGTTCAGTGTGATCACAAATAGGTGGTCTATATCAATTATCTTAAAAAATATTCTATAAATGATCAACTGTAAATAAAACAAGAAATTATATTCTTTTTTGTAGTTTTAAATAAAACGTGAGGTAAAACATCCTAATTTCCCCCTTCGATTCAAATTTCCAAACAAATCGTGTAATTAGTTTCAAAAAAATCAGATCCATATATAAAATATAATATATAATAACATATAAAACCACGCACCACATATCATATCTTATCATTGAATTTACACTAGAAAACAATACAATCCAAACATCTCAAATCATCCAAATACATAAGTAACATAATGCCAAGGATAACAATTCGTCATGACAGATATGAAAATAATAAAACATGATATAAAATAATTATCCTCGCATGTAGATTTATACATCACATATTATTAATAGTGGGAAACCCTAGAATGTGAACCTACCAATAAGTATATTATCATCTAAATAGTCCAAAGGGGAAGGGTATATCCAAACGAGTAAACCAACTAGGATTACCATTGAATTGTTCTTATTACAATCCTTCCTCCAATTTTCATGAGGAATCCCATGTTCACTATTTCACAAACAGTTTCAAGGAATCCAGGTTTTAAGAACCTTTTAACGATGATTTTGAAAACTTTTTCATTTTCCAAAACTAGTAGAAAACAATCATTTATACAAACCCATTTCCAAACAAATAGTCCAAATAAATATATCATGATGATTCAGTTAATGATTTTTTAAAAATAAGAATCATTTATTTAATTCTAAATAGGATGGATATGGAACCACCTACCACAATCACATGTTACATTTACTTGCAACAAGAACCACCAACAATAATAACACGACAACATAAACTTAGGTCCTCTAAGAAATCCATACTTTATAGATAATATTAAATTTATCCATTGGTTTAGAGGATAATAGTAAACAACACATACCTCATGAATGAACAAGATCTACAACATAACCATTTGAGATTATCTATCATAACATGATTAGACACAGGTTCTATAACATAAATTAAGAGAATAATCACTTTGAATAAATGTATACAATAACACAATGCAATAATGCTACCACGATAAAAAAATTATGAAGCAGATACAATTTCTCATCTAGGGATTTTTAATTCAACCACAAAGGAAATAAATATAGACTGTACAGAGGATCTCAAAAAACTAAAGACACACACATGTTAAACATCGGTTTGATTTTTTAAAGAATGAAATAATGAAATCATCCATACAATACTCTATAAGACCATATCAATACATTTTCATTACATTTAATTTAATTAAATTTCATGTAACCCTCGAGGTCCATATATTCTAATAAATTGGTACCTTTTTAACTTAATAAATATCAAAAATATTTACTCGATCTACAACTGATACACAACATGAATACACTTTTCATAGTGTACATGGTTTAGGAGGTATTAGTAATAATGAGAGATTTTATAGAAATGTATCTATATTTTTTTAGATTTATTTTACCTCATGTTGAGTATATTTTATTTTTTGATTCCTACTAGGAATTTTGTGGATAATAATGGATGATTTTAAAGAAATTGGTTTGTGTATAGTTGGCACATGGTTTCCTTAAATAGTGTATTCATCCCATGAAAACCATCTACCATTGAGGTAGTGGGGTTTTCATGTTTGGTTCATATATTTATAAACCTTTATCCTCATATGAGAAACCATTTGACAAAACTAGTTGTGGTTAATAGTTATGGAACACGGATCAGTGAATCCTTTTACCCCATATGGAAAACAATGTACGCAAATTTAAATTCTCAAAAAATTAGTTTTAGAATTCCAATACTTATATATTAATCCAAAATCACCCATACCTAAATATATACTAATTTAATTAAATTTTAGAGGCCCCCAGAAGGATTCAACTATCTTAAAACCTCTATTCCCCATATTTCAAAGGTCATATTGTTATATCTACACCTATTTAAAAAAAAAATTCATTCATTTTTGATCATTCTCTTACATTTTCCCACTACACATATTGTGTAAAAGAAGTATTTTTTTCCGCAATGAAATTATATCTAGATCATTTGTTATTATAACTTGATTCATTTTATCATCTATATAGGTTTCATATATAGACCATTATCTTAATTGTGGGATTGACCAATCCATTTGAAATTACTGTTTTTTATTGGTCGATCATTAATTAAAAAAATTATGTAGGTGGCCTATTATTTAAATACCAAGGTATTGATTTCAAATGTGTGTATGTATTTATGGTATTTATATTCTAATATTAGATATTGAATTTCTAAAATTGAATTAATTAATTTTGAAAATTTAATAATTATTGTATTGTGAAATTTTTGATATCAAATTGATTGAATTGTAATAATTAATTATTGAATTGATTATGGTTATATTGGTATTTTTAAATGAAAATAATTAATTGAGGTATTTATTAATGGGTAAAATTTTGATTTTGTAATTGATTTTATTTTATTTATTTATTATTGAACTAATTATTGGAGTGGATGAGAGTAATTAATTATAGAATTAATTATTTGGGATGATGGGACTACCTAATTATTAAATTAATGAATATAATTTATTTGAATAATTTGTTTTTAATAAATATTTATGGTATAAGGTGTTATTAATCAAAATACCATAGAGATAACTTGATTTAAAAGCATTTGTTGGAAATTGTCTAATATAGCCAAATACCACCTTTGTGATTCATTGATAAAAGAGTGTTGGGCACAATCTGCAGCTTCAAAATCCATCAAGGTCCCATTATTGGTGACATAAACCAAAAATGATGGAAATGAACCATTTTT
Organism: Viscum album; assembly: GCA_963277665.1. Lineage (NCBI taxonomy): Eukaryota > Viridiplantae > Streptophyta > Magnoliopsida > Santalales > Viscaceae > Viscum > Viscum album. The sequence goes on along the minus strand of OY728132.1, from coordinate 1,838,050,131 downwards.
TCAATTTTACATATTGTGAATTAAATTGACATCGGTAACAGATGCCCATGTGTAGGAAATAAATTTGAAATTAATTTTTTATATGGTTCTGACTTCAGTTTGGTCCGAGGGTGGTGTTAATTGTTTGGGTATCCTTGTGATCCAAAGGATACGTGGTTAAGGAAGATACATTGAATAAATGAAATATATTTACATTATATATTTTATTTATTTGTTAAAAACATCATACTCTATTTTGAATTGATATTATTTGGGATGTCAATATTTGTGTTCTTTTGAGTGGTAGTCACACCATACATGGGCTACATGATCAGTAGCTGAATTGATTTCATCATTTCTAGATAGGATAATGGCATGGTTCATCTGTTAGATATATGAGTTTGGATTGAGCATGGATGAGGGATTTATATGTGGTTCAAGGCCCACATGATATTTTTCATTGTATTTATTTATGTTTTGATTTTCATATTGACACAAACCAGTATTTCTTGGACATATCTATTTTTTGGATAATGTATTACAGTTTTGGCCATCCATTGAATATAGTTTACTATGTTAATTATAGATTGTATATTTTTATTCTTTATTAATTACCGTATGGTGATACTATGATAAATAGGGTGTAGTATCCCTAAAATATAAGTTAAACACATGATGATAGACAAAAACCACTAGAATATGGGGAGGAGTGCTTATGGTTATTTGACCGACCAGGTCTAGGAATAGGTGTGCATAAGAAGAGTTGAGAAATTTCAAATTGGTATCGTAAATTTTTTTATTTTCTTTTATACTATATTCCTATTTTGGAGTAGTAGATAAGAGAATATGATGAGTCATTAATTGGTTAAAAGATCATGCATCGGATTATTAAACCCATGTACAAGTGTATAATTCATGTACATATTGTGGGAATACATGTATTGTAGATTGTGGTTATATTTGTAATCCATCTCACATTGAGTGTTGTACGTTTTCTATTATGTGATTACAGTTTACAAAATTTCTAATAACTTAATCATGTCTCAGTATAGAATTAAGGAAGAGTGTGAATGAATTATTTTCATCACTATGTATTAAATTGTGACATGCCTCATTTTTAGGAATGATTGAAAAAGAATTATATCTCTAAGTAGTTGAATTGAAGTCATTTTCTTGTTTGTGTGAATCAAATGGAAAAGGTTCATAATTTAAAACTGAGAATGGAATTGATATAAAATTTGAATAAATGTGAGTATAATGATACTATTTAGGTTGATAATGAGTTTTCACTTTATTAACATTGACCAAGATATTATATTGTTAAGGGTAGTGATAGATCATTAGTGTTGACTGTGTAGAGGAAAAACTAGGAATAAATTCTTATGGACATGTGAGAACCCCTCCGGTTAAATGTGATGATGTGATATAACGTGTACAGAGATATTTATTTTCACATAATATATATAAATCCTTGAAAACACTTTTTAAGAGGATTACATGATGTTATTAATGGATATGATCTTCTAGTATTAGATCATGATACACCAATTGTGCCGGAAGAAGATGATTGTTGGATGTTTCGATAAAACATTTACCATTACATACAGTTTCTGGAAAGAGTAGCAAGGATGGATTTGAAAATAATTTATGAAATGACAAGGGAGTTTTAGTTACAACATAATCTTATCATCATTGACGAGTGTGGACCTGAGGTAGCATTGTTCTGGATTGAGTCTATCCAGACAAAACATTACCACATAGAGAGCCTTTTTGAGAAGAGATTCTTGTTGGCATATTATATGTTACAATGTAAGGTAAATCAAAAGTGGGTCTTCTAGAATTTGTAAGGATAGATGAACTTCATTGAGTGGATGTAATTTCATGATAATTTCCTAGCGAACATTTATCTATTGATGATGAGATAAGATAGTAGAGATGAGTTCAAGATTTTTACTTTGAAGAGTATGTTTTTGATAGACTAATCTAGATTCTTAATATATTTTGAGATCCTTACACATGAATTGGAAGGGAATAAGGATAATAAATAGAAATGATTTTTTGTTGGGATAAAATGTGATATGATATCCCAAGTAATGATATTTTTTTTGAAGAAGTTATCAGAAAAGGGGATTCATGCTCTTATAACTACAGGGGAACCTAAATGAGGCTTCTAGTGGAGAAGTGGTCATTTCATCTTGATTTTTTGATGGTACGTCTTTCGAGAGAAAGAAGAGTCACTGTGAGAATTTATTCTAGGATGGTATCATGAATAGTATCCATGAGATGTTTATATTTAAACATAACATTGATCATGTGATCTATCAGAAGTGTGGTAGGTCATGATACATTTATAGATAGTGTCCCCAACCAACATTATATTGTTGTGGTGATGGATAAAAGGATATATGTTGAAGTCATACAAGAACCTGCAATATATGGGTAGAGATAGAGTGTGTATCTTGAAATAGGTTGTGGACGGGTATCTTTTATATTGTTTCAGTCTATTAGTTGATTTTTAATTAGCTATGTAGGTAGAGGTAATTGAAGGCATTCTTCATAGAAATAGCACCCACATCGACAGACTGTCAGAGATTAGGGAGCTCAGAATACATCATAGTGAAGATATGGAAGAGTTTTTTATTACATTCGTCATAAAAAATAGGAATGTGAGGATGGACCATCAAAATATAGTAATTTAATTCATTTTCCTTCTACATGTTCTAGAGAATTATTCAATACTAGTGCCTATATTTCTATTATTTCTGAAAAAGATTCAAATGGGTTGAGTCGGATTTTAGAGTCTGTGATTGTGATGCTCATGATAAATACACCTTTGGTAGAATGGTTGAGAGACATCTATTTTTTCCATGGATGTTCTATTAATTTGGGGGAGTAATGTTTCTATTAGGATTATGACATTAGAAATAGTTAAGGATATTACATAACAATCGGTATGAACTGGTTAGTACCATACTAAGACTACATTTATTATTACCTTAGGTGAGTTACTTTTACATATACAAAGTGTAAATAATTTATTCGACATGGATAATGTGAAATCTAGGAAGGCTATGTAGGAAACATTCATCAGTAAGTGGGGATTATAACCACCAATTTTGATAGATTGTTTATAGATGATAGAGGTGTGAAATAGGATTTCATTCCACCTATAGTTGATAGATTTGTTGACATTTTTTCTGAGAAATTTTCTCGTCTTCCACCAGAGAGAGTTGTGGAATTTACTATTATTCAAAAAATGTGGGAAGATCTAGTTTCTAATTCAATAGAAAAAATAGAACCAACACAACTTCAAAACATCATGACTCAACTAGAAGATTTTGGGTCTAATAAGTTTATCTACCAATTACAATTCCGTGTTCTCCCCAGTGTTTTTTGTATAAAATGATGAAGATACCTTGAGCTTATGTGTTGACTACATATAGTTGAACAGATGGCGGCGATGAACGAGTATCCTATTACTCTTATCGATGATTAATTTGACTGGTTGAAATGAGATTGTTTTTATCCATTATTGATTTAAGATCATGCTATCATCAACTGAGAGATTGAAATTTAGATATCCAATTGTCTTCTTCATGACATCATTGGTGTTAAATAATGATCCTCATGTTTTTATGGACATGATGAACAAAATATTCCACCAATACCTAGATCAATTGTTTTTGTGTCCATGGATAACATATTTGTTCTCTACATAAATTTTGATTATCATGACCAACATTTTGACAACTTTATGAGTGAAATAATGGATAATATTATTAATTCCATGATATCTAACTGTCAGTTTTGGATGGGTTGGTATGCTTATTGGATCACATGATCATAGATGAAGCTGTTTCTATGGACCAATAAAATGTTCATGAATTAGTTTCTATATAGAAACATAATATTTTTGGATATATGTATATTTCTAGGATTAGATGGATGTAATATGAGGTTTAGACATGACTTTTACCTAAGTAATGAACATATTCTGGGATTTACCTTGAAGGGGTGACATTTGAATGGTTTTGATATTCATAAAATTGTTTCATGAAGGCGAAGAATCGATTTACAGAAAAACCAATCTGGATCCTACCTGTGTTGGGTGAGGAGTGTATGGTGTTCTATGAAACTTCATGGACTGGTCATAAAGAAATGAATGTGTTTAATGATATAGTTCAAGAGTATGGGTCTAGATAGTTAATCCCACATGACCATAATCACGCTATGAACGACCTCATATTGGGTGAAAATGGTTTTTTCATTGATGTTTTGGAACCATTTAATGTTTGGTGAGGTTTCTAATTTGTATATTGATCAAAAATCATAGTATATCTATTAATACCAATATTTTAATCTCTCTAAATAAATTTGGGTTGAATATATGAATCCATTTTATTTTGAGACTGAATATGTGATTGAAAACAGGAAAAAGTTGTCCTGAAGCTCTATATGGGAATAAAAAGATTCAATAAGTTCATGAGCAAAGTGAAAAGTGGAAAATGATTTAATTTATGTCTATGATTCATGTTGTGGTTCAGGAGCATCATGATAAGATGAATCTGAAATCATTTTCAGTGGAGGATCCAATTTTGAGATGGATCAGGGACATTAAGTATTATGATCCATAATTTTTCCATTTAGGGAAATCCACGATTGTATGGAGTCACTGTAATATCAAACCACAGTTGAGGATGATATCATATATGTTAAGAATCAGGTTTCTGTACAAATGAGTATACTTGTGGAGTTGATGGATGGACATGATTCCTAAAATTTTGATGATGCATGTAGGTGTGAAAAAATTTACCATGACCTATAAAGTCAAATATGGTGGATGGGAATGAAAAAGGGGAAATCAATGTTTGGTACATAATGACACACCTATAAATAGGTTAAAGTTGTATATCAATGACCATGTGTTTTAGTACATCAATTTACCATTAAATACCGTAAGTATGTTGACATTACTATATATAATTTATTTTTTATCCCTAGTACATGATAGAAGAATGAAGATATTTGGGTAGTTGTAGATTAGTTGAAAGATTTAGCATGATTATTTCTACTCCAAGAGACATTCATTATCATGCTGTTGAGAAACAAGTATGTTCATGAGATAGTCCGTCTTCTTATGGTTCCCTAGACTATTGATTCTGAAAATGATTCATGTTTTACTTCATGCTTCTAGAATGTATTAAAGAAGGTTCTTAGTACACATATTTTACTGAGTACATCATTCAACCCACAAATATATGGGTTATAGGGGAATATTATATAGGTACATGGGGAATTTTCTAAACAAATGGTCACTAAACCAGATGGATTTTGGAGAAGAACCTATAATTTGTGTAGTGATCATATAATAACATTAATCTAACAACTATTTACATGGATCAATACAAGGTTCTTTTTGTTAGTCAATACAGATCATATCTATACGAGATGGAGGATGGTGATTCAGAGTTTTTGGGAATGAGTCTCATCTTAGAGACATAAGATATGGTCCATATGATTCAAAAGTAGATGGATTTTGTTAACAGTAGACATATGTTGTATTAGAATATACATTGATGAACACTATATTTTATATAGTGTGACAGTTTATTGTTTCCTGGATCTCCAAGATTGTTTCTCCATAGGATACTGGGAAAGAGAAAGAACATGACTATGATAGTAAGAATGTTTTTTGTGGTGTATAGAATCGGGATAATGACATACCGATTGGTTCTTCACAAGAGATACAATTTTATGCAAGATTTTTTCCATGTGTTAGAAATTCGTCGATATCAACCCGACCCTTATCATGTGATCAATATGGATGATGTTGGTGATTGAAATAGATGTACCATTTGAGGATAATATGATACATGTGTTGTATTGTAGTGATAATTAGTTGAAGATACGAACTGTGCTATTAGTTAATGAATTGTGCCTACATGGGATTCTGTAAGAGGAAACCATGTATAGAGATGCTGATATGTGGGCTCAGAAGCCCAATATTTTTGACTTTGATCAATAGATATTCTTGGTTGTATAACATGAAGAAGAGCTATTATAAGGTGTAGAAATTGTATTAACATGAACTCCTATGAATATGTAACTATTTTTGGGTTATTCATATTTCATTATGTTGATTAAATTTTGTTTTTGTATTATCATTGTTGTTTTTAGTGTGAAAATTTTATAATTTTTTATGGAAATTGTGTAGTTCTTTTTTGGAATATGGTTTAACAAAATATTCATCCCATCTCATTAAAATGTTTATCATTGTGGTAGTTGGGTTTTCCTGACTGGAACATAGTTTGATAAACAAAACACCCTATTAATAAAAACAATGTGACACCCCTACGAGAATCTCATGGTGAGGGTTAATGCTTTGGGGAAACCATGTTCCTCATATATGAAAGCATTGACATCAATATAAAAATTCCCAAAAATTACTTTTAAATGATTTAAACCCCCGAATGTTTCCATAATCACCCATTATTTATCCTAACTGATTCCAATAAAATTTATATTTTCTCAGATGGATTCCAGGACCTCCAAACCATCATTCATCATTATTCAAAGGACATTTTTCCATATCTTCACCTCTCTAGGTATGAATTTTCTTACCATATAGATCTATTCCTCTATCTATCACGCTCATATTCCATAACAAAAGAGGGGTTTTTATTTTCTATTGTTTTAGAACCTGATATACGTTTGTCGGATCTTGAACCATTTGATATTGGGTCTAGGATTCAGATCAAAATGTGATCATATTCTTGAGACTTAAAATTCTATTTCCAATATGCGACTTCAATTTTGAGATTTATCATCGACTAATTGAGGTAGTTTTTCGATTATTCAAAAAATAATTTTATTATTTGAACTACATTATTGTAATTGTAGGGTTTATTTTAAATTACTATTGATGAAAATTAATATATTGGCTTAATAGATTTTGAAAATAAATTAATTAAGAGATTGTTATATTGGTAATCCTTAATCGATTTACCTGGAGTAATTAATTATTCAATTCATAAATGGTGTATTGGTATTTTGAAATTGGATTAATTAGTTTTGTAATTAATTAATAGAAAATGACATGATTTTTTAATTGATTTAATTTTAATAATTTATTCTCGAAATAAATGATGGTGTTGATTTGATAAACTAGTTTTTTTATTAATTACTGTATTTGATGTGATTAATTAATTTAAAATTAATTAACGGAATGGATGTTATTAATTTGTTTTCATAATATTAATTTGGAATTTTTTGATTATGTAATTGATTGAATTAAAATAATTTATTGGTAATTTAATTAATTGATGTTTTGATTATGAAATGTAATAATAAGGTTATTTATGAATAAAAATGAATGATGTGGTATATTTGGGATTGTGATATATAATTGTTGGACATGTAATTTTTTATTCGAAATCCTAATGTGAAAATATATGTAATAATAATTTTTGTTACATGGTATGCTTCTTCTAAATAAAAAATTGATAAATTTAATGATAAATTTATGTGTGATATAGTATGATAGTTCCAAATAAAACAAGTATGATTTCTTGATAAATGAAGGTGGAACATATATTTCGCCATCAAAACCCCACATGGTCCTAAGCATGCCGACCAAGACAAAAAATGTTGGTATTGGATCATGATTTCAATTTAATATAATATAAACTAAAATGAATTATATAATTAATAACAAAGTTTTGTTATGAATTGGTACAGTATGTTGGGTTATGGTTTAGACTCCTACAAGGTATCAAGAATGAATTGGGATTTTCGGTGTCCATGGGAAACCAAGGGATATTTTATTAAATAAAGATTCATTTAATTAATGTATATTTTGTAATTTATTACCTTTACTAGTTATTTATAAATAATTATACATTGTTTTTAATGTTTATTGTTTTAGGAAGCATTTTTGGTGGCCTATTGGGTTGTACTTACACCCTACACAAAATGCTCGATTGGTATCGTAGTAGATTTCATGATTGAAAGACAGTATAATTGAAATATCCATGTGTTAAATGGATAAGTATGGATGGAGCCAATATGAAGGAACAATACATGTTCTGGAACAAACATGGTTGTTTTTAGTGTGTTTAATTTTTGGGGGTTTTCATTTTCACACATGACATGTATTGGACTGACATATATACTTTTTCGTTTTGAATATTGTATTCCATTTTTGGTCATTGGGAGATACTAGTATAGTATTGTTGTTGGTTATATAATTTGGTTATTTTTTATTAATTATTCCATTCTTCTACATTGTTAAATAGGTTATAGTCTTCCCATGATTGATATTAGATAAACAATACTTATCAAAACACTGAAGAATTTTGGGAGGAGTGACTGGGGTCTGGTGATCAACCGTCTCAGTGCATCAATTTGGGGATACCAGGTCGGGACAATATTGCATAAGTTATCATTGTAATCCATTTACACATTGTTTATTTCTTTATAATATTGTAAACACTATAGTTTTTTACGTAAAAATGATAACAACATCCATGAATAATCCCAAATTGGGGATAATACCATTATTATATATATACATTTATACATGTACTCTGTTAAGTTAAACAAACTTGAATTCTTGAACATTAGTTCATTTTCCAAATTAAATTCTCTTCAACATTGGGTTTCTCCAAGATGCACACAATTAAATTGAACGATATCTAATGAGTAGTTAAATAACAAATAAATGATTATAAGTTGTCACAGAAACCATTTCTTAATGTATATAAATATGAAGGGGTTTATTTAATAATAATGAATTGGTTTTCTACAACATTATAATATAAATGTATCATAGTACACTGTAATTTATATTTCAGAATACGTATTCCTTAATATTCTACATTTTCATGAATGATTATCAATAAAAATGGCTAAAACATCATCTTTTACTATTTCTATTCAATGTAAATGTGTGATTATTAAAATATTGTTATTTCTCTTTAACATGAATATAATGTATCTTTAATGTAATCATATGCTCAATTTTATATATTATCAATTAATAAATCAACAACTAGATATAGTATAAAGAAAAATCTCTTAATCATCATTGATTAGCAATGTATGGAAAATAATATCCACATTAGGTCACTATATCATCATTATTTATTATATTATTATATACCAACAATAATCCTATATATTAGTGACATATTTTAAAATGGAAAAACCATTAATATTTTCATAAAATATATCAATCAATATCCCATGATTATGGAACTAGTCATTCAATTATTATTCAGAATTTTCATGTCATGAATACCTAAAGAATATGTGTCCATGCAAACTAAATAATAATAAGACATTATTATATCAAATATAATCTATTAAATAATTATAGTAACATGAATATTTGATTTCAAATAAATCTAATTTTTTTCATTATCATGATTGCAATAAATGATCATAAATAATATAATTTTTAAACAATAATGATGCACACAAGAATTTTAAATATCATATCTACATAAAATATCATAAAAATTTGAATCTCATATATTAGTGTCACATTATTCAAATGAATCATGCTTCAGAACCAATTTTTTGATCATAACATAAATCATTCTCATTATTTGTCAAGTTGAAATATCTCAATTCATTATTCAATCGGAATTTTTTTTTTGAATTAATTATTGGTATTTCATATTTACTATATCATGAAAATAATATATTATATTCATCTACATTAACAACTATTTGATTTTATATTAGAGACATATGAGATAAAATTTTATGTTTGACATTTTATTATTTATCATCTTAAACTATAATTCATAAATTTTGAATACCGCAATTAATTTAATAGGTAAATCTTATTTAATAAATGTGATATATTTTGAATCAAAGAATAGAAATTATAAGTATCATATATCAGTGTAATATTGTCTTCATTTTTACATTATAGTGAATAATACCTTTATATAAGATTTATTCATTTTCCAAATAATCAGTCCCACCTTAAATGTACTCTTAATTATAGTATGGATTATTCTTCCATTGAAAAATATTGGTTTTTTAATTAATATATACTATCACATATGATTTTAATGACTCTTATACAACTTATTGCGAGTCTAGACCTTATAAAATCATTATAATATGAATGAATAATGTATCTCAATTCAGTATTCACACTTTTTAATTTTGAGAAAATCACAATCTTAATGTGAAGAATAAAATTTCATTTTGAAATTTTGTATTCCATGAAATATATTACATATATTGTTATTTGAAATATTTTTAACATCTCAAATCACATATTTTCCTTCAATTGATTTAAATATTAATTTTTTGACATCAGTATTATTAAAAACATATAATCATTTATATTATCTATAATTTATATAAATTATATAAATATTGTTTTTATTTCATCTTCATAGGTGTGCGAACACTACCACAAAACCGGGCAAGGAAGGGGCCTTCCTTTATCAGTGCTGAGGGAAAAGCGCTGATAAAGGGGTAAGAATTTATCGGCGCTGAAAAATGTACCCTTTATCAACGCTAAAACAAGCGATGATAAAGGTGTAACCTTAATCAGCACTTTTTCTAGTGCTGATAAATGAGACATTTATCAGCGCTTTAATTATCCCTTTATCAACGATTTTCTCAGTGCTGATAAAGTTTACATTTATCAGTGCTTTTCTTAGAACTGATAAATGTACACTTTAATTAATTATATTTATTAGATTTAATAATTAATTATATTTCACATAAAGATTTATTATATTTGTTTATATTTAAGGTATTTGTATTATTTATAAATATATAATACTTTTTAATGTATATGTGTAATTGAAATTATTGAATATATGTGTGTTTTCCATTGAATTGGGGTTAATGAATATATCATGTTTATATGTTATGTGATCACATATGTGCATGAATAATGATCATTTATAGATTATAATTACTAATCACATTGATGTGTTATTTATTTATAATTCATTATGTTACCCATATAATATATATGTTCTAAAAAATGTACACATATAATGAAAATTACATTATATTTTAAAAATAAATATATATTTTATTATATTATAAATAATATATATATATAAATATACCTTTAAAATACATTTTTAATTATAATTATAATTAACTATATATAATTAATATATTTATAATCTTTTAATTATATATAATAATATATTTATATTATATATTTACATGATTAAAAATATAATAACTATATTTCATATAATTTTATAAGTATAAATAAAGAAATATTTCTTTAGCGATATAATTATTAATATATATATATATATATTTATCATAAATATCATTTAAAAAAATATAATAATATAATCAAATTATTAAATTTCTACATTTATCAGCGCTTTTATTAGCACGGATAAAGTATAGATTTATCAGCGCTACAAAAGCATTGATAAAGTGGGTCTTTATCAGATCTAAACTGAAAAAGTGCTGATAAAGACACCCTTTATTAGCTCTTTTCATTTTAGCGCTGATAAAGTCCCCCTTTATCAGATCTTTTTACTAGCGATGATAAAGGTCCCCGTGGGATTTATAAATGCCACCGGGTCCCCTCATCCTCCCTGCACCCTGTCAAGCTCTCCTAGAAGCCCTACAATGCTCCTCTGCCCATGCCACCTCTCTGCCACTGACTCCTTCTCCTCCTCCTCTACCACGACTGCCACCTCATTCTCCTCTTCTGGTTCCTACTTCTCCTCCTTCTCCACTTGTCGCGGCTCCTCCTCCCCGCACCCTGTCAAGCTCTCACATAAGCCATACCCTACACCTCCGCCGCTACCTCCTCTCCATCAGTTCCTCCTTCACCTCTTCCTCTACCACAACCGCCACCTCATTCTCCTCCTCCAGTGCCTACTTCTCCTCCTCCTCCTCTTTTGGCGGCTCCTCCTCCACTACGACTCCTCATCCTCATCATCATCTGACAGATTTCCTCCTCCTCGTCCTCCACCGTGGCCTCCTCGTCCTCCTCCTCCACCTCTGCCTACTCTACTTCCTCCACTGCCTCTGCTGCCTCTGCTTCCTCTACTGCCTCCTCTTCCTTTGCTATCGACACATCCACCTTCTTTAAAACCGGGTCGTCCTTTTTAAGGTGAGTAAAATTTAATTTGCAAGAACTAATTTTGTTCTCATTTATTTTCAATATTGAGATTAATTATGATTTCGTGTGATTCTTGTCTGTGATGCTTCTGTGTGTGATACATGTATGTGTGGTTTGTTACTTCTTTGATCTTGATTAGCTCTCCCCACTCTAGCCTTGTTATAGAAAGTTGAATAGAGAGGATATTTTCTTTGAATGGTTGTTACACTAGATTAGGATTTCACTCCATCTCGTGGCCCTTAGTATGGATCTTTTCTTGATTTTGAATAAAATCGCATAGTTAGGCCAGGTAGGGTTTGAACCGTCTGTGTTGGTGGATTCATGTCATCAGGTGAGGCATGCTAACCGAATGAGACATATATCTAGTATGTTCTATATTGTACACTATATTGTACTCTATTCTCCTTGGGATCAAAAAAATGAACCTTAATAGGGATTTTACCAATTCCTGTCCACTACCCACTCTCTCTGGGTTGGGTCATAATCCAATTTAAATATTACATCCATTAATATAAAATAAAAGTGCCACCAACCTCTCACATTGGGTGTGATTCACATATCCTCTAATTCCACAACATATAAGCTTCTCCCCTCTAACATACAGTGGGTCTCACCATCACATCACATAAAAAACAATTTGAAGAGGTAATCTCTATAGAAAACCTCTCACTAAACTACTCCAAGCCAATACTAAGTGATCCCCATTTATATATATCAAATCATATTATCATTCAAAAAATGATCAGAAGAGGGAATCCCAATATCCAATCTCTATCACAAGTCAAAATGCACCATCAATAGGTGGATCCCATGGAAGTTACACACCAATCCCCTATGACCAATGCCTTATCACTCATGGTAGGGTCCTACAAACACCTTATCACTTAAATAATGGCCATCCATATTTTCTCCTGCCACAAAACATGTAAATAGTAATCTAAGGAGGGCATCTTGATAGACAACCTCTTATACTAGCTAAACCACCTGACCAATAGGTGGGACCCATGGATGATCATACTTCGACTTGATGATAGTCATATGAAGTACCAATCACTTAGTCAGTCTGATCATAATTGATAAAAGTCACTATCCATTTATCCTTTCATAATAATCTCCATAAAACCATCTTGGTTATACATGAAAAATATTCCCAACCTATCAACATTCTAATTCCACCAATAAGGGAATCTACTGGGTTCTACAAACCTAACCCATCTCTAATCATTGATGCCAACACACACTCATCTCTATATGGTAATGTCACAACCTACATGCTATACTTGATCTAGGCCTTGATTGTATAGTCTATATAATCTTCTAATACCCACATTAAAACTCATTAAAACTAAATAATGACCATCATAAGATACTCACACTATGATCATTGGATAATCTATTCTATGTCATCCAGACTATTACCGTGACCCTCACTTAGGTACCATATAATATCTCCCCTTGGTGATATATTAATCCATTTATAAGGAGGAAATCCTCTATGTCACCCTTCACCAATCCCTATATAGAATATCCTACTCATCACAGACACCATGACTCTTATATATACATAAGAGGGTGTTCCCCATCATACGTTTGATATAAAACTATATTATCCATATATATTAGGCCTAAGACTCTAATACCTACTCAAATAGCCTTAGAAAACCTAAATAGGAAATATAAATCTCATACCAAACCCGATCATCTCATAAACACAACAAGAAACCTCATCTTCATGGAGACATAATCTGTGGAAGATCGCAAAATCAAAAAAATTTAATATAACCCTCACTATATCTCTTGGTGGATCAAAAACACCATCTTTATTTACCTAGGTTACTCTTGATTTCTATCCCATTCATTGGAACACATATACTCATGCACAAATGCAAAATCATGCATAAATAAGAACATGGTTTTTTATTATATGGTCCACCTACCTCATAAAATGGAGTAACCCCCTCACCAAATAAACTCATCCTCATCCAAGACTATACATGACTTATCTAATCTTGTACCAATGATTGTGTCCCAATCTCAAGGCCCAATTACCAAATTATTAATTATAGAAAATTATAATTAATTATTCACCTTAATATAAATAAGAATAATATTTTAAAAACTCACTGGGAAACACAACACCACCTAAACCACAAAAAACATGGTGCATTCATCATACCGAGATAACATCTATCCAATACAACCAAAATCTACGTCATATGAATTTATTTGAAGATGATATAATGGAATAATCATAGAAATCCTAGTTAAAATTATACCAAATCATAGGGAAATAAAGGATAATATTAATGGAGGAAGTATGACGGAAGAACTCAGTAACGCACTATAAAAAACTCCCATGAACCACCCATCATCAGGGGGAATCGAAGAGAGGAAGATAATGGATGAATCCCAAGAACCACCCAAGATATGCTATTAATGAGAACGCCCCCCCCCCCCCAGCATTTTTGATGTATCTATTTTTTTATCTAAATTTAACTCATATTCCATATCCCCTAACCTATATACCCATCCATTGGATTTCAAATAGGATGAATATAAATAAAGAATGGATTAATTCCAATCTATTGACAAAAGAGTATGAATTAAGCGTGAAAGTGTTTATCACGTTTTCAAAATATCATGCATAGGACCCTTATCAAATACATTGTCTATGTTTACACTGTTGTTATTCAAAACAAATTAGTCCAGAGGTGTTGGGAGAACACCTGATCTGTCATGGAATAGATCAGAGTTATACATGTTCTAATAAAGACAGGGAAGAAACCAATATAGGTGGTGGATGGGATAACACTGTGTTTTAGGGATCATCTGATATGATTACAAGCATGAACAATGAAGACGACCGTATGGATGATGTGATTAAATATGAAAATGATGGTGAAGATCGTATTGAGTAAATGACAAGGACCATAAAAGATGAACTTCGTGATTTCCCAAAAATGATTGAGATGTTAAAAAGTTGTGAACATATGCCATTGAATACTGTTTTCACTAAATATACAGCACCGTCATCCGTACGGAAGCTGTATAATTTGAAAGCAGACAACGGGTGGAGTGATGCCAGTTTAACAGAACTACTTGCTCTCCTAAAAGACATTCTCCCAGAAGATAATGAGCTCTCGATCCGAACTTACGATGCCAAAGAAATTCTACGCTCGATGGGTATGATATGTGAAATAATACACGCCTCCCCGAATGACTGTATACTATTTCTCAAGGACTACGAATCACTTAAATAATTCCCAAATTGTGGTTCTTCATGATACAAGAATGATGAATCATGTCCTACTAAATTTGTATGGTACTTTCCAGTAATTCTAAGGTTTAGGTTCTTATATAGAAGTGAGGATACTGCAGGAAAATTGACATGGCATGGAAATAGAATAATTAAAGATGGGATACTATGTCACCCGGTAGACTCACCTCAGTGGAAGAGAATTTATCATGAGTATCCTGAATTTGGAAACGAGTCGAGAAACTTTCGTCTTGTGTTATCTACAGATGGAATGAATATTTGTGGTTTTCAAAGCAACAGTCACAGTACATGGCTGGTTATGTTGGTAAATTATATCTTACCACCATGGTTATGCATGAAACAAAAATAAATCATGTTATCTATGATTATATCAGGACAAAAACAATAGGGTAATGATATTGATGTTTATTTATCTCCATTGATCAAAGATTTGAAATTATTGTAAGATTCAGGTGTTACATTGAATGATTCTTACAAAAAAATTTCACTTTGAGAGCTAGGTTGTACTGGATGATAAATGAATTCCCTTCTTATGGAAATTTCTTAGGATATAGAATTAAAAGAACTCATGGGTGTCACATTTACTAACAAGATACACAATCAATTTGGTTGAAACATTCATCGAAAACTATGTTTCTAGGATATCATAGATTTCTACCCCGACGACAAAAGTACCGATCTTGAATGACATAAATAGATGGATATTTAGAAGAATGTACAACATTTTCTCCACTAATGGGAAATCAATTATTTGAGATATTTCAAAATGTGGACACAACTTTTGGTAATCTGGCTTCGAAAACCTTACGAAAATCTGTTGGAAAAATATATTAGTTATTTTGTATTACAATACTGGAATTTTTTGAATGTCAGACATTTTCTGGAAGTTATGAATGTAGAAAAAAATGTATTTGACAGTGTCATTGGCACATTGCTAAATACACCTAGAAAAAAAGATGGAATTAAGGCATGTTTGGACATAGTTGAGATGGAAATACGAGAAGAGTTGGCACCAGTGAAGGGTGAAAAAAGAACATTTCTTCCTCCTGCTGCTTACACACTTTCTAGGAAGGAGAGATATCAGTTTTGCAACTTCTTGAATGACGTAAAGGTTCTAGAGGGGTATTTTAAAAATATCATGAACCTCGTGTCAATGAGAAATTTGAAGTTGAAAGGTCTGAAATCACATGACATCCCTGTTTTGATGCAAGATCTCATTCCTATTATTTTACATTGTATTTTTGACATGAATGTATTCCTAACATTAACGAAACAATGTTTCTTCTTCAAAGATATATGTAGCAAAGTTATATACCTAGTTTAATTTCCAACAATGGAAAGAGAAATTGCCATCATATTATGTGGATTAGAAATGTTCTTCCCACTATCATTTTTTGATATGATGGTTCATTTGATGGTCCACTTGGTGATAGAGATTTAACTATGTGGTCCTGTACATTACATATGGATGTACCCCATTGAACGATATATGATGATTTTGAAAGGTTATGTCAAAAATCAAAGTCAACCAGAGGGTTGTATTGTGGAGCGATATATTGTTGATGAAGCCATTGAATTATATACCAAATACATTTTTGGTGTGGAAATAATTGGCCTACAAAAATCTCTTCACACTGGGTAGCTTGTGGGTGAAGGAATTTCTGGAAGATAGGTTGTCACAATCAATATTATAGATTAGGAGAAGGCCCACCATTATTTTTTTCATAACAGTTTTGATGTTGATCCGTATGTTGAAACCCACAAGGAAATTCTTAAGCATTTGAATCCATATAGGGATGAAAAATGGATATAATATACACATTATTGAATGTTTATTGGATGGTTTCAGGACAATATTTTTAAGAAGTCAGATGAAAATCCAGAGTCAGTTTCAGAACGACTTCGATGGCTATCAAGAGGACCAAGTGTGTATGTATTATCTTACAATGCTTATGTAGTTAATGTTTATACATTTTTTACTAATGAATATGATGAAGAAAGTACCATACATAATATTGTGTTTACACTTGTGGATGAGGTGATGCATGTTTTTGGTGCTAAGGACAGAAATCAAATTTATGAAAATATGTCATACTTTGTAATCATCTATCAAATATGGGAGTTTGATTATATGGAATTCAATGTTCTGGTTTTTCAGTGCAAGTGGGTTGATAATAAGAGTGCTATTAAGATAGATGAATTGGGATTCATGAAAGTTAATTTTAGTAAGGAAAAAGAGAAAGATGAACTGTTTATAATGGCATCAGAGGCAGTGCAAGTATTTTATGTTCCAGATCCCGCAAACCGAAACTGCTCAATTGTTCTGTTGTCAACTAAAAAAACTGAAGGGTCAGATGAAAACTCAAAGGAGGATAACCCTTTCATTGGGACATCTCTATCATTTCACAGTGGTACCAATGTAGATAACATTTTTTATTTTAGTGGAGACTACAATGATGGGATATCAATAGTCTATAGAGGGGTCAAAACCCTTCAACCTTAAAGATAGAGAGTTCAATAATCATGTTAATTTTTTTTTTGTAATATAGATTGTGTTACATTATGTTATTATATATTCATTGATATTTTTATGTGATCTTAATTAATTGTTAATGAAATTCTACATATAATGACTAATGCACCTACTGATGTACCCAATCCCGAGACACAACAAGTTTCTCAACATGTTGCAGCTAGTGCCACTGCTGAGGTGCAATAGGTCTCTCAACCTATTGCAGCTGGTCCCACTACTAAGATACAACATGTTTCTCATTATATTGCTGATGGTCCCACTACTGATGTACAACAGGTCTCTAAACCTATTGTAGCTTGTCCCACTACTGAGATACAACAGGTTTTTCACCCTGTTGTTGTTGGTCCCACTTCTGAGGTACAACAAGTTTCTCAACATACTGTTGCTGGTCCCAGTGTCTATGCTAGAACACCGGAGGAACATAATGAAGATACAGAAACCGAGGAAATGGTAGGAAATGAAACCCCTATAGCACAAAAAAATTGGTGCGTCGTAGTTTTACAGTTTTAGCCATATCTTTAAGGAAAAAGAAAAAGGAATCAAATATGAGGTGGGATGAAATAAATGAGACTAGCATGTAAACCCCAAAAAGCCATGTTTAGTTGATACATTGGAATCATCACTCGGACTTGTGTGTCGACTGATGTAGTGTCTTCGCACCATGTTCTCAGTGGGCTGAAAATATTAATGTGGAAAGAGATTACGGTAACATTATGATATCATTTATTTATTTTATTAAAATAAAATAAAATAAAATACTGAAATATTGACTAACTCTTCATCATCTCATGTAGAGTGAATTTATAGTACATATCTCGCACATAGAGTATATATTAAGACGGGCAGGAAGGGTTCATAGTGGCATTTTCACCATTTTAAAAAAATTTCATCTGAAAGTTGCTGAAGGGAAAATCAAGCCGCACCCACCTCCTCTTTATGCACACTTGATATCCCAATGAGCATGTGGTGCATTTTGAAACCATCATGTAGAGCTTACTTTTCAGGTACATTGTGTTTGATAACATATTGTTTAAAGTTTCTTGTATTCATCACATTAATTGCTAGTTTTTTTATGAAATAGAAACTGAGTGCTGAAAATAATGAAAGGGAGCCAAACCAGTGTACCCCTACCGTAAAGAAAGGTTGGGGTACGATTCAATTGAAAAACAATTGGTTTGTATTTTAAAAGTATGGTAGTTCTTTTATGTGACATAAAACAACACTGTGACATGTTTCTCAGTTTATATGCATATTGATGAATCAATATCCCAAGACACATCCATCCCACGCCATGTGCTATAGAAGGAGGATTGTGTTAATAATGAGGGGAAACTGGTAGATAGAAACACACAAAAAGTGTGGGAAACATCTGTTAGTATGACATAATATAAATTTGTTTTTCTTTAAATCACTATTAAATAACGATGATTACTTATTTCCCCATATTTTCTATTTGACATAGTCACAGGAATCAACATCACCCATACTGGATGCAGAAATTCTTTCTGTGGCCTTTAAATAGCAAGAACACTATGGCCGCGTTAGAGGTTCTATTTTTGGGGTGACACCCCGGACATGGTTTTAGAAAAAAATAATTGGAGGAACAAAGTAAAGAAATTAAAATGATGAATGATTGACTAGCTTCCTGTGAAGAAAAATTCCAAATTTAGGGAGAGTTTCTAGCATATTTTATGGGGTAGAGGCGAAGAGAAGAAACAACTCAAGAAAAACCCATGCGAGAATATCCCGCTCCGCCCCCACCATCTTTGAGATGAGCCATTCCCCTCAAAGACCTGACATAACCAAGGTAATGAATGTACTAATATATCTTTTCTGTGAAATTTGAATCACATAGACACTGATACCTTTCTTTTAATGATATTCTACAGGTTGAAAATAACTGTGATTTATATCTATCAACTCCCACCCATCACCTTGTAGAGAAGGATAAAATGTTCAATATGCAGAATGACACGCTACACTCCAAACCACTTCCAACCAGTCATGTAAAAGTGTCGATTAACATAGCTCAGGCACTGATCACCAAGCTACCTTTTCCAAATGACGATGACTACATTCATACGACAGAAAAAGTTGTTGGAACATTCATTGCATGGCCGTCGAATCTTGTAAAAAAACATGTTGACCAAGAGGTATTAATTTCTGATACATATTTCAAGCAGACCCATTAACATTTAATTAGAAAACGGCTGAACCAATGAATGTTATTACAGAAATACAAAAGGATGGATCTAAAATGAAAGAGTGGCTCAAAAGGATCAACCAAACGATCAAAACGATCTTCTTAGAGGACCTTCACCCCACACGTTCTATATCCAAATTTAATTTCATTGCAAGGTAATGTGGATACGAAAATGAAATGCGGCAATAATCACACTATTGTTTGTGAAAAAGATATGTACGGAGAGGAAACATTATATTTCGTTAGTGCTAACGTTGTAGCTGAAATCATCACATATGACTAGCTATGCACATAGGTTATACATGTATACACGAGGTATATTTTCATGCTTCAGTTTTATAGAAGCTGATATTCTATGATAATTATGGGTAAATACATTTCATATTTTTCACAAGTGTATATATGAAAAACAGTTGAAGGGGCTTTCATATGAACACAAATTTGGACTTGTTAGTCCTCACACCATGTTTATAGAACAAGAAGGAATAGATTCCGATTTTCAGGCTGAATTAATATCAAACCCACTATGAACTTTTCAATTAAAAATTATGACATACATTATCTTTTTAATACCAATGTTTCTGGGGTAAAACTCTACATTTTATTCATATCAATTATATTTTCATTTCTATCATTACTTATTACTCTTTTTGTTCTTAGGCAGCATTGGATGCTCATTGCAGTCAATTTGGATACTCCAACGATTTATTTTCTGGATTCACGGCATGGATATCCAACAAACCGACCCGACATGATGGAGATTGTCAATTTGTAATACACTATATCCAACATTTAAAAATATAAATCTAGTTATAAAATTTCTATTATCTTTTAATGAGGATTCTGTTTTGATAGGGAAATGTATGAATATCGTCTAATGGATGGAATGATTACAGCGTCTAAGGAAAACAAGGCTCATGAGATATACAAATGGATAAGTATCAGGGTATATATAATTATATTACACTTTCAAAATACATATCAAAACAGATTACATATTTTTCTCGATGTTTCTGCGCTGTCCGAAATAAAAAAACGGAATGGACTGCAGTTATTATGTTTGTAAATTTATGAAAGAGATCATATTTCATGAAAAAACTAGCATCTCTGAAGAGGTATTTTTTTAAATAATTACTAGTTAATTTAAAATTTTAATTAATCAATTCTGTATTTATATTTTTTATGTACCACTATGACTGTCACAAAAAATCATATTTATAAGATGATATAGATGTGTTTATAAATGAATGGGCATCATACCTGATAGACGAATATAATCAAATTGGTCAATGAAGTTGAATTCCCAATACTTATGTTATCTTTATATGATCATTGATGTCTCCCTTTTTTACACTTATTGAGCATCTATGATAACCATTTTTTATGATTCATATCCTTATATTATGACGAATGGTTTTAGAAATTATTTGAGCATCTAGAAAAGAATAACTTAATGAGAGATTCTAATGAACTACCAACATATGGAATACTAATCGAATGCGTTCAGATTGTTTTGATACTTTAGGAAAATGATCCATGAGTCATTTTTGACTCGTAAGAATCAACTGCACCGCAATCTGACACACGATGTGACCGGTATGGCTAAAAGTGTCTGATATCAGTTTGAAATTGACATTATCTTTAGAAAACAACACAAGTGACATACAGAATACCTATAAAAAAGGTTTGGATTGTTTTTATACTTTAGGAAAATGATCCATGTCTCATATTTGATGTGTAAAAAAAATCTATCCTCAATATGATGTCTGGTGTGACAGGTATGGATAAAAGTGTTTGATATCAGTTTCAAATTGACATTATCATTATAAAACAACACAAGTGTCATACGAAATACTGAGAAAATGAATTTGGACTATTTTGATACATTATTAAAACGATCCATGAGTCATTTTTGACATGTACGAATCAACCGTACCTCAATCTGACGCACGGTGTGACTGGTATGGCTAAAAGTGTCCGATATAAATTTGAAATTGAAATTAGCTTTAGAAGACAACACAAGTGGAATACGGAATACCCATAAAATGCATTCAGATTGTTTTGATATATTAGGAAAACGCTCCATGAGTCATTTGTGACGTGTACAAATCAAACGAATCTTAATATGATGCACTATGAGACCAGTATGGCTAAAAGTTTCTGATATCAGTTTGAAATTGACAATAACTTTAGAAAACAACACAAGTGACATAAAAAATAGACAGAAAATGAGTTCAGATTGTTTTGATACTTTAGGAAAATGGTCTATGAGTCATTTGTGATGTGTACGTATCAACCACACCTCAATCGGACAGACAATGTGACTGGTATGGCTAAAAGTGTCTGATATCAGTTTCAAATTGACATTAACTTTAGAAAACAACACAAGTGACATACGGAATACCAGGAAAACACATTTAGATTGTTTTGATACATTAGGACAATGATCTATGGGTAATTTTTGACATGTAAGAAATAACTGTACCTCAATATGATGCATGATGTGACCACTGTGGCTAAAATTGTCTGATATCAGTTTCAAATTGACATTTACTTTGGAAAAAATCACATGTCACATATGAAAAACTGTGAAAAAGCGTTCGGATTGTTTTGATAATTTAGGAAAACGATCCATGAGTAATTTTTGACATGAACGAATCAAACACACCTCAATCCAATGCACAGTGTGACTGGTATTCTAATAGTGTCTGATATCAATTTCAAATTGACATTAACTTTAGAAAACAACACAAGTGACATTCGCCAAACCTACAAAACATGTTTTTTTTTTGTTTTTATACTTTAAGAAAATGATCCATGAGTCATTTGTAACTTGTGAGAATCAACCGCATCTCAATCCGACGCATGGTGTGACCGTATGTCTAAAAGTGTCGGATATCAGTTTCAAATTGACATTAACATTACAAAACAACATAAGTGACATACGGAAAACCGAGAAAACATGTTCTTCCTTTTTTTATTCATTTGGAAAATGATCCACTAGTCATTTGTGATGTGTACGAATCAATCGAACATAAATCTGACGAACAATGTGACCGGTATGGCTAAAAGTGTCTGATATTAGTTTGAAATTGACATTAACTTTAGAAAACAACACAAGTGACAAACAGAAAAACATGAAAACACATTTGAATGGTTTTGATACTTTAGGAAAATGATTTATGATTCATTTGTGACGTGTATGAATCAACTGAACCTTAATACAACACAAGGTGTGATCGGTATGGTTAAAAGTGTCTGATATCATATTCAAATTGACATTATCTTTAGAAAACAACACAAGTGACATACAGAAAATCGAACAAACACATTAATATTGTCGTCATACATTTTGAAAAATATCTATGAGTTATTTGTGATGTGTAAAAATCAATCTTACCTCAATCTGACGTACGGTGTGACCGATATGGATAAAAGTGTATGATATCAGTTTCAAATTGATATTAACTTTAAAAACAACACAAGTGACATATGGAAAACCAAGAAAACGCATTCGGATTGTTTCGATAAATTAGGAAAACGATCCATGATTCATTTTTGACGTGTATGAATCAACCGCAACTCAATATGATGCACGGTGTGACCGGTATGGCTAAATGTGTCTGATATCAGTTTCAAATTGACATTAACATTAGAAAACAACACAATTGAAGAAAGGAAAACTGAGAAAACGCATTCATATTGTTTTGATACTTCAATAAAATGATCCATGATTCATTTGTGATGTGTATGAATCAACCGCACCTCAATCTGACACATGGTGTGACTGGTATGGCTAAAAGTGTCTGATATCAGTTTGAAATTGACATTAACTTTAGAAAATAACACATGTGACATAAGGTAAACCATGCAAACACATTTGGATTCTTTTGATAATTTAGGACAATGATCCATGAGTAAATTGTGATGAGTACGAATCAATTTCACCTAAATTAGATTCACGGTGTGACCGGTATGGCTAAAAGCGTCTGCTATCAGTTTCAAATTGACATTAACTTTAGAAAAGAAAAAAATTGACATACGAAAAAATGAGAAAACACATTCGGATTGTTTTTATACTTTAGAAAAATGATCCATGAGTCATTTGAGACATGTACAAATCAACAGCACCTCAATATGACACACAGTGTGACTGGTATGGATAAATATGTCTGATATCAGTTTCAAATTGGAATTAACTTTAGAAAACGACACAAGTGACATACGGAAAATGAAGGAAACACATTCAGATTTTTTTTATACATTAGTAAAATTGTCCATGAGTCATTTCAGACATGTAAGCATCAACCGCACCTCAATCCGACACACGATGAGACCAGTATGGCCAAAATTGTCTGATATCAGTTTGAAATTGACATTAAATTTATGAAAAAACACAAGTGACATAAGACAAACCGAGATAACGCGTTTGTATTGTTTTGATAATTTAGGACAATGATCTATGAGACATTTTTGATGTGGAAGAATCAACCGCACAATAATTCGATGAACTGTTTGACCGGTATGAATATAAGTGTCTGATATCAGTTTCAAATTAACATTAACTTTAGAAAACAACACAACTGACAAATGGAAAACCAAAAAAACTTGTTCGGATTGTTTTGATAAATTAGGACTACAATCCATGAGTTATTTTTGATGTGTAATAATCAACCGCACCTCAATCTAATGCACGGTGTGACCGGTAATTCTTTTCATTAGATAAAGAATCAGTAATTATTAAAGGAGATAAATCGTCCAAAAACATATTGATTTTACATTATTCCCTTTCATTTTTATCAGAATGAAAACATTTGAGTTTATCATTTCTATATTTTAGTTTCACATTTCCATATTAAAGTATTCCTTCATATTATTGTTTTAATTTATTTCATTATTGTATTACTAACATAATATTTCTTTTCTTATATTGGTGAATTTTTTTCCTTGAGTTCAAATTCTTTTTTCGGAAACAAATACTCTAGATGACAATTTTTGGGAGGGGATCAAAGATATCAAAGGATGAATCATTAATGTTTATAACTATTGTTGGATAATTGTAATTGTAACCACATAAAACTTTATCTGAAATGTATATAGCAGCGTGTTTTTTTGTATTCATGGTGTTATGTAAATGAATATAGCATTGTTTTTCAAAATATTGTGTGTGAGGTGTTGTCTTTCGGTTCTTGGTTCATATACATGTGCTATTTTGTGTAGGTGTGCAGGTGCTGGTTGTATAGGTGAAGATGAAGGTTCCTTTAGCAGTTCTTTTTTTGAGCACTGATAAAGGATTACTTTAACCGCGCTAAAAGAGAGCTGATAAAGGGCCCCAATATCAGCGCTTTTCGGAGCGCTGATAAAGGGGACCCCTGTTATCTAAGCCAGCATTAACTGTGCTTTTTTGGTCTTGTTAATGCTGATTTTTAGCGCTAATAAAAGGCCAAGTTCTAGTATTGTAATTTTAAAAATTTGATATATATTCTTCTAGAATATTGAAATTCATAAAAATTTACACAAATTAAAATCCCATCACATCAAATTCTATTAAATCATCCTAAAAAAATTCAATTTTTTATATTTTATTTAAATTTTCATTATACTTTCTATGAACTTTTTTCCGTTTAAAATGTAATTTTTTTTGAAATAAATTTCTATGTAAACATATATATGTTAGATTTCATATTCATATATAAAAAATAAACATAAAACATCCTATGAATATAATCCTTCACTTATTCAACTCAATTATAATCCACCATATTCACTAGAAAAACATATAAAATTCATCAAATTCTATAGAATTATAAAAAAAATTACTCTTATCAATCATTGTGAGTGAAAAATAATTCAATCCCAATTATTTAATATCATCTTATTTAATATAATTATAATTTAGACAAACAAATCACTAATATCATTAACAAAATTTCAATCCATATATGAAAATTCTATATTGATTTATAGATGGAGGAAAATAAATTATTTTCTGTTTAAGAATAAATTTTTGATGATCTAATGGATGTGGATCACTTCAAATAAAATAATATCATGTTTATACATATTTAAATATTAATTTCATGTTATTTTGGATATAAATTATCTTTTTTCACTTCAAAATCCATTTCAATTTTAGTTGAAACTCTTTTTATATAAAAAAATTGTATCAACTCAATTCTATGCTCAATTTTGGTTCTTCTCATATCTAAAATTGTTAATATATTCTCAAATATAGACACCTTTATAGGAAATTAGGGTTAAATAAGCTATATATTTCATGTTTTTCAATCATTCTATATAAACAATTATTTAAATCATTGTCATGTACATTATTCTAATTGAGAATAATTACCTAAAACAACACATGGATCCAATAATCCCTCTCGATGGATTTTTTTCAATACAAATTAAGAAAATGTATTTCAATATATATTATTTCATTATCTATTATTAATCAATGATTTTAAAATAAAAAAAAATTGATCATTAAATTGAGTAGTATAAATTTATTTAAATAAATATTTAATAAAATATTCTAAATTACATATAAATGACATGTTCTTAATGTAAAAAGAAGGGAATTATGTTGAAACTAGTGTTATAAATTATCAACATAGAATTTCCATTTCATGGGATGTTCAAATATATTTTTTAATTTATTTTTTTTTCAAGTTATTTTTATTCCATATTTATCATGAACTGTAAATCATATCATAAAAATATATTTAAAGCATTCAAAAAATAATTTAGTAGTATTATCATTCCAATTTTACACATGATCATCATTATTTTTAATTACAGTACTTTCATTGATAAATTAATCTTGTGACCATAACATCAGATTTCATTATTTAATATTAAATATGAGATAATATAAATTTCAACCACAATAATGAATATTTTTCATGAACTTTCCCAAACGATCTTATTTTTATAATATTATAATCCTAATATTATCTTTATACTCTCCTTATTTGGGAATAAAATCTATAATCAAATTAAAATGGATGATCTTTTTTCCTCAAAATTAATTTATAATATTAAATAATAGATATCATCTGTGATGGAGACATTAAATATTCATTAAAATAATTAAAACACTTCCTACATAATATTTTCTCTACATTAATGAATATATCACATTAAATTACTTACATGGAATAAAAAACACATTCTATATGAGAATAATTTAAAGCATCATTCCTCAAGGGATAATGTACATAGTTTCACATTATAATCCCAATTGTGATACCCATCCCATTATTAGTCCATGTTTTGGTGAAATATTAATGTTTTTATTATTATTCATCCTTTTTTATACTTGGAAATTATATAATTGTTTAATGTTTCTATAATTTCCCTTTATTTAATAAAGTATATCAAAGAATAGTAGTATTTTGTTTCTAGAATCCTCTATAATATTACAAATTTTTTTATATAATAATAATTAAACAATCCATTTAAAATTCTGTAACATGCCTCTAACTCAAACACCATTTATAACTGCCCAATATCGAAACTATAAGATATGGTTCTTTATAGATAAAAATTACATTTT
Organism: Viscum album; assembly: GCA_963277665.1. Taxonomy (NCBI): domain Eukaryota; kingdom Viridiplantae; phylum Streptophyta; class Magnoliopsida; order Santalales; family Viscaceae; genus Viscum; species Viscum album. The sequence goes on along the minus strand of OY728132.1, from coordinate 1,838,022,451 downwards.
TTGGTTTGGTTGATGTTATTTTGAACCAAATATTCTCTTCCTAAATATAATACATCTAAATGTAATATTATAAAAGATTCTAACAAATGGTCTATTTTTAATTATATTCTTAAATGAATAGAAAAAACTCCTTACAACATGGGTTCATAATCAAATAGTACATAATGTTCAAGATAATCACCATATAAAACAGTCTTTTAAGTTTCCTTTCTTTTTCATTAAAATATCTGCTTAATATCATTTCATATGGTGCTATTCCAAAAAATTACACATTAGAATCATTCTTCATAACATGGGTAAAGGGAAAAAATGAAATGCTGAACTCAGATGATCAGTCACGGTATGTATAAGGGATATCAATCTTATATATTATGAAAAACTAATATTATCATAAGGGAATAATATCATTACCACAACATAAAATGATCATTACCAATCTGAAAAATGTCATAAACACGAGTCCTGGCATAGTAGGTTAGCATATTAAAAGGCATGATTCCTATTAATGTGAGGCCATCATAATACAATCATGAAACAATAATTAATTTCATAAATGGTCATGGAATCATAAAAAGGGTAAAAGAAATTTCATATTTCGTATTTAACATCTAATTAAATTATATCTTGCCTCAACACCTATTTCTCATTTTAGATCAATCACATTGGAATGTTTCCTATAACATATTAATCACTTTGACTTGATTCCCAAAATATTTCACAATATATAATATGATACCTAATTAGTTAGAAAGATATATAGATCCCAAAAGTCACACAATTAAAACCATACACATGTGTGGAAAAGGATTATTAGTCATTCCTTAGATCAAAAATCGTGAAAATAAACGGGTCTTCTAAATAATTCATCATAATAGAAATCATGGAAATGTAACAAGATTTAAAATAATAATTCAATCATAAAAAACTAACAAAATAAAAAAAACTATGGTAACCCTGGATCATATCCTTTTTCAATATCATGTAACATCAAATTATGTCACTTTATATGTAAGATGATTTTGAATGAACACAAAGAATGATTATTGAGGAATATAACAATTCCAATTTAAAATTAATTCCCTTTATAAAAATATGTTCACTAAAACATGAAAAAAATTAAAATAATCAATTAAAAATGTAAATAAATATTCAAATATTTGATGTTTCGTGATGATCAGAACATAATCTCATTTTGTATAGGTGAAAAAATCATTCATCCATATTTTATGTTATAAATTCCAAAAAGTACCTTATTTGGAAAATGAAAATACGAGTGACTTAAAACCATCTTGTAAAAATATTGAATGGTTATCAATTAGAATAAACAATAATAGTACCATCATAATGAAATAATTTTCTTTAATACTTCGACATGGAAGACAATTTTCCCCCATGTAGACATAAATATAACCAATCTCTAAAAATGATGAGATTGTGAAATTAACCATTACCACATTAGTAAAATATAAAACATAATGTCTATGAAATAAATAACATGAAATGGATATATATATCCAATAATTATCAGGGTAATACAAAGAAAAAAATTTCATTGTTTTTATATACACAAAAATAAGATTCAAATAGTATATATGACATGTGACCCACATTAATAAATTATATATGAAATCATCTTAACCATTAGTCCGACTCGTAATGACCCTTATATATCATATTTAATAATAAACATATGATAATTATTTAATTTAAAAAAAATTAATTTTTCATTATTCTTTTTCTCTCTAATAATTTATACATTATATGAATTGGATAATAAATAGTTTTCCCATCATATTTTATTGTGAGATTTGGTACATAATTCCAAAAATAAATTAGTAGGATGAATATGGTCAAAGGGACCATTAGTACATAATATCAGAATAATAATTATGATATTATTATACATTTTCTACTTAATTGGTACTTTTAAATAAAACCACTAATTATAGTTATGTAAAATATACTAGGTTACAATCATGGACATGATAGATCTTACATATGATTGAGTAATGTTCCCCTTATATAATGATCATTATTGAATGAATGTATTTATTTTTTTATTTCTATATAAAGAATAATAAATAATATAAATCATATAAATTCAATATATATAAATATATAATATGTGTTGTGGTGATGATGAATCTTCGACATTTATTGTTTCGTGGGTCTCCAAGATTGTGTTGCCATAGGATACAGAGAATGTGAATGATCATGACTATGTTAATTAGATTGTTTTTTGTGGTGGATGGAATCGAAATAATGGGATACCGAGTGACATCTCCCATGAGATAAAATTTTATGCAAGATGTTTTCCATGTGTCACAAATTCATCGATATCAACCTGATCCTTCTCATGTGATCAATATGTATGATGATGGTGATTGATATAGATATACCATTTGTGGAGAATATGATGCATGTGTTGGATGGTAGTGATAATGTGTTGAAGATAAGAACTGTTCTGTTAGTTAATATATTGTTCCAACATGGGTTTCTATAGGAGAAAACCTTGTATAGAGATGTTGATATGTGGGCTCAGAATACCAATATTTTTTACTTGGATTCTTAGAAATTCCTGGTTGTACAGCTTAATGACGAGTTATTATAAGGTGGATAAATTGTATAAACATGAACTCTTATGGGAATGTAACTATTTTTTGAGTATTCATATTTCATTATGTTGATTAAATTTTGTTTTGGGTATTATCATTATTGTTTTAGTGTGAAAATAAGATAATTTTTCATGGAAATTGTGTAGTGCATATTTGGAAGATGGTCCAACAAAATACTCGTCCCATCTCATAAAAATTTAAACCATTTTGGAATTGGAGTTTTCATTGTTTGATCAAAATTTGATAAAAAAATACCCTATTAAGAGAAACAATGTTACACCCCTACGAGAAGCTTATAGTAAAGGTGAATGCTTTGGGGAAACCATGTTCCTCACAAATGAAATCATCCACATCAAAATTAAAATAACCAAAAAATATTTTTAAACGATTTAAACCACTGAAATATTTCCATAATCACCCATTATTTATCTTTACCGATTCCATTAAATTTGAGATTCTCTCTGATGGATTCCAGGACCTCTAGAGCCTCGTTTATCATGATTCAATGTCCATTTTACCATTTCTTCACCTATATAGGTATGACTTTTCTTCTCGTATAGATCTATCCCTCTCTTTATCAAGATAATATACCAAAACAAAAGAAGGGTGTTTATTTTCTATTGTTTCAAAACCTGATCTAGGATTGTTTGATCATAAAACATTAGATATTGGGTATTGGATTCAGATCAAAATTTGATCATCATCGTGTCTTTGACCATTCTATTTCAAATATGCGACTTTTATTATGAGATTTATCATATACTAATAGAGGTAATTTTTCTATTATTATGATAATATTTTTTTATTTGGACTACATTAATGTAATTGTACTGTTGGTTTTAAATTACTAATGATTCAAATTAATTAATTGTCTTAATATATTTGAAAAATAAATTAATTAAGGGATTGTTTTGTTGGGGATATTTAATTGATTTACTTGGATTAATTAATTATTGAATTCATAAATGGTGTATTGGTATTTTGAAAGTCGATTAATTAGTATTTTAATTAAATAATAGATAATGGTGTGATATTTTAATTGATTTAATTTTACTAATCGATTATTGAAATAAATAATGGAGTTGACTTGATTAATTAATTATTTTATTAATTAATGTATTTTATGGGATTAATTAATTTCATAATTAATTAATGTAATTTATGTGATTATTTATTTTTCATATTATTTAATGGGATTTTTTTTATTATTCAATTTATTGAATTAAAAAAATTAATTGACAAATTAATTAATTCATTTTTTGATTGTGAAATGTTTTAAATAGGTTATTGATGAATAACCATGAATGATGTGGAATATTTGTGACTGTGATATATAAGTGTTGGAGATGTAATTTTTTATTCGAAATCCCATAGTGAAAAAATAATTAATAATAAATTTTTTATGGTTTGCTTCTTCCAAATAACAATGTGATAAATTTGTTGATAAATGTATTTGTGAAATAGTCTTCTACGTCCAAATTCAACATGTATGATTCCTTGATAAATTATTTTGGGACATTTATTTCTACATCAAAACCCCACATGGTCCTAACCATGCCGACAAAGACCACAAATGTTGATATTGGACCATGTTTTCAATTTAATTTAATATAAACTGAAATGAAATATAAAATGAATGGCCACATTTTGTTATGAATTGGGATTGTAAGCTGTGTTACAGTTTAGCCTCCAACACGGGATCAAGAATGAATTGGGATTTTTGGTGTCCTTGGGAAACCGATGGATATTTTATTAAATAAATATTCATTTCATAAATGTTTATTGTGTACTTTATTACCTTTAATAGTTATTTATAAAAAATTATACATTGTTTGTAATGTTTACTATTTTTGAAACCATTTTTGGTGGCCCATTGGTTTTTACTGACACCACACTCAAAATTCTTGATTGGTACCCTAATATATTTCATGATTCCATGATAGTATAATTGAAATATCAATGTGTTAGATATATGATTATCGATGGAGCATATATGAGGGAACAATACATGTTCTTGAACAAACATGTTTGTTTTTAGTGTTTTTATTTATTTTGGTTTTGCATATTGAAACATTATATGTATTGTAATGACATATATACTACTTTGTTTTGAATATTGTATTCAATTTTTGGTCATCGAGTGAAACTAGTTTAGTATTGTTATTGGTTATATAATTTGGTTATTGTTTATTAATTATGCTATTGTTCTGCACTATTAAATATGTTATTGTCTACCCATGATTGATATTAGATAGGTAATACTTATCAAAACCCTCTAAAACATTGGGAGGACTGACTGGGGACTTGTAATCAACCGTCTTATTGCACTAATGTGTGTAAACCAGGTCAGGACAATATTTCATTCCTTATCGTTGTTATACATTCACACATTATTTATTTAACAATAATAATGTAAACATTAAAGTTTTTTACATAAAAATTATAACGACATCAATGACTAATCCCATATTGGGAATAACACCATTATTATATTTAATCAATAATACATGTACTCCATTAAGTTAGACAAACTTTTATGCATGAACATTAGCTCATTTCCGAAATTAAATTCTCTTCATTATTGGGATTCCCATGATGGAAGCTATTAAATAGGATGATATTTAAAGAGAAGTTAAATAAGAAATAAATGATTAGAAGATGTCACAGAACCCATTTCGTAATGTATATACATATTAAGGGTTTGATCTAAAAATAATAAATTGGTTTTCAAAAACATTAAAATATAATGGTATCCTATTACCCATTAATTAATATTTCAGAATAAAAATTCATCAATATTCTACATTTTCATGAATGATTATCAATAAAAAGGGGTAAAACAACATCTTTTATTATTTCTTTTCAATGTAAATGTGTGATTATTAAAATAGTGTTATTTACCTCTACCATCAATATTATGGATCTTTAATGTAATCATATGATCAATTTTATATATTATCAGTTCATAAATCCAAAACTACATACATCATAAAGAAAAATATCTTCAACTTCATTGATTAAAAATGTATGGAAAATAATATCCACAATAGTTCACAATCTCATCATATTTTATTAAATTATTATATACCAACCATAAACTTATATATTAGATACATATTTTAAAATTGAATAACCATTAATATTTTTTTAAAAAAATGTCATTCAATATCCCATGATTATGGAACTAGTTAATCAATTAGTATTCACAATTTTAATGTCATGAATACCTATAGAATATGTGTCCATGATAACTACATAATAATCATCCATTAATATATTAAATATAATCTATTAAATTATTACAGTAACATGAAAATTTGATTTCAGATAAATATAAATTTTTTATTGATATTTCACTCAATGATCATAAATAATATTATATCTAAAAAATCATGAAGCACATGAGATTTTTAAATATCATATCTATATAAAAAATCTTAAAACAATTAAATCTCATATACTAGTGTCACATTATTCAGGCGAATCATACTTCAGAACCAATTCATTGATAATAACATAAATCATTCTCATTATTTGACAAGTTGAAATTTCTCAATTCTTTCTTCAATCATTATCAATTTTATTGAATTGATTATTGCTTTTTCTTCTTCACCACATCACGATGATAATCAATTAAATTCATCTATGTTAATAACTATTTGATTGTATATTAAATAAATGTGAGATATAATTTTTTGTATGACATTTTATTAGTTTTCTTCTTAAACTATAATTCTTAAATTTTTAGAATCCCATTTTATTTAATAGATAAATATTATTTAACAAATGTGATATATTTTGAATCAAAGAATATGAATTATAATTATCATATATTAGTGTAATATTTACATCCTTTCTACCTTGTAGTGAATAATTCATTTATATATGATTTATTCATTTTCCAAATAATCATCCCCAACATAAATGTACACTTAAGTATCTCATGACTGATTCTTCCATTGATTAATATTAGGTTTTCAAATAGTATAGACTATCACATATGATTTTAATGACTTTTATACATCTCATTATGAGTCTAGAAATTAAAAAATAATTATAAAAAGAATGAGTAATGTATCTTAGTGTATTGTTTTAATTTTCAATTTTGAGAAAATACATAATCATAATCATAATTTGAAGAATATCATTTCTTTTTTAAATTTTGGATTCCATGAAATATATTCCATATAATGTTATTCAATATATTTTTAACATAACAAATCACATATTTTCCTGGAATTAAATTATATATTAATTAATTAATGTCATTATTATTAAAAACTTATACTAATTTAGATAATATTTAATGTATAAACATTATAGAAATATATATTTTTAAATTCATCTTTATAGGTGTGTGAATTTTAAATATTTTATACATATTATTCTTTAATATTGAAATTATTAAAAACATACACAAATTACATTTCCATGAAATCAAATTGTATTAAATCATCATCAAAATAATTCCAATTCGTTATATTTTATTTAAATTTTCATTATATTTTCTAAAATATTTTTTTTCCTATATAAGGTATTTTTTTCGGAAAAAAATATATGTATATATATGAATGTTATATTTCATATTCATATATAAAAAATAAACACAAAACATCATATGAATATAGTCCTTCGCTTATTCAACTCAAATATAATCTATTCTATTCACTAAAAAACATATAAAAGTCTTCAAATTATATAGAATTATAAAAAACATTTACTCTTATCAATCATTGAGAATAAAAAATAATTATATCCCAATTATTTAATATCATCTTATTGAATATAATTATAATTTAGATAAAAAAAATTGTTAATATAACGCCCTGACCCCAGTTACCTAGATTCGATGCATTATTGCGTAAAATTGGCATGGTCACAAAAGATCAAGTCTCGAAAGACCGATTAGTTTAGTATCCTTGGAAACACTAGATACATTCATAAGTCTTACATTACATCATAAAGTAAAACAAAACTACAACAACATCTTATCTTCATATCCCCTAATACTATCCCTGTAGGTCATTTAAAATATACTCTTTCACATTCTGGAAAAATTAAAACCTTGGAAGTGGTGATCTCAGATGCTCAGTAAGGATAACAATATAGCGGAAGATCTCATAAATAAACATTAACATTTAAGGAAATGTATAACTAAAACAAAAGCCTTTTAAACTTGAACTTCAGTATAATATGTCAAAAATAAAAGTATTTAATGTCATTTACTTATTCACATGGATATTCTACTAGTCGAACAATCAAATGCAATATCAATAACCACTTTCATAATGATGGAATGTATAATGACAGACTATCATAACCACGTAGCAAAGGCCTCATGCCAAGACTACAAATAATATTTTTTCAAGGCCTCGTGCCAAGACACTAGTTTGTCTCATGAGACATACCGATGCATCGAGAAGCTATAGCGGGCTCCACCCGTCACTTATTAAGTCCAATGCATTCCTCATATGAACAGGTTTAAACACATCATACACCATAACATAACATTTCTGCATTTCAATAACAAGATATCAATACAACACATTTATATAATAAAAACATTATCAAAACAATTTTCAATACCAAAATAAATGAAAATAAAAACATGGTATTTTTTTCATTTAAAAATAGTTATATCTTTTAGAGAAAGTCAAAACTAAAATAATGGTCACGGCGAAGGAGAATTCGCTGCATATGTACAACAGAAAATACATTCCCTTTTTTCGTTTAGTAAAATTATTCATATAAAAAGATTCATTTTGAATAAAAGTAAAAGTAAAAGGAGATTATACACTGTATAAAGGAAAGTTTTGTATAAAAAAAATATGCCTCAACGAATGGAGATTGAGATGTAGTCCCTTACAAAGATAATTTTTTTAAATAAAATAGATCTATTATGTTTAATCAATATAAGTACAATAATGAAAGTAAAAATACAAGATAGTACATTATAATATCTAGACATAATTTGAAAGTAGGAGATTAACCCAAAGAATGGAAATTGGGTTAAGAAGTTCCCTTACATCATGTCCGACTTGACTTGATCGTTCTTTATTATCCTGGATAATAAACTAGAGTTAATTAATAATTGATTAAGAACTTTTTTCATGTTCATTATTCATTTTATATCACTTATTACCATGTTATGAACATTATGTAATTATTTAAGGTAATAATGGTCATTTTGTCGATCTTTGGTACATGAGTCAAAAATAAACTTCTTATAATTAAAATTTGTTCATGTGGTAAAATATCCATTATATTCAGAATTATATTCATGATTTAGATATCATATATATCATATATATCCAATATATACTTTCCATTATAATACTACATAAAATTTAGAGGTAAGAAATGGAATGCACCATTCATTGAGACAGTAAGTCGCACGTACGCATTAACGCTACTTTCATTTCTATTTTATATTTAATGGAATGAAATCATAATGATATAAATGTATATTATAATTCCAATATAATATCATATATAATATCATTTACTCCATCCTTTATTCATCCCACATATGGCATTAACGATTCAAATCATGTTGAGGGGGTGGTAGTCCACACTTACTAAAATGAAATTAGTGTGTTTACCCATAATGGAAATCATAAAGGTGTGCCGTAAATGAAAAATACATAATCATAAGGAAACATAAAAATATTATATATCACATATAAGAAATAGTGTCATCATAATGGCCACCATGAGTGGTGTTAAAAGAAGATTGAACAATCATCGTTTTGTGAGGCAGTAATTCGCCTCTCATAGAAATAGTATGTTCTTTTACCATTTGACAAAGGTGTGTGTAAGTGTAAATAAAATACTCCTCATAAAAACATCCTATAATATTGAATATAATTGTTTTGTTACAAAAGAAACGAATAAAAAGAGTTTAAGGGGGTTGGTGAAGCAAAATAAACCAAAACAACATAAGGGAAGACATTACCTTAAAATTGGGTAACTCTTTTTTATTTGAGCCAAAGGCTTCCTTGGGAAGACTTATGCCCAAAGTGAGGATTCTAAGAGTAAGATAGTTAAGGTGAGAGAGTATTTCGGCAGATCTTGGACAAGCCAAATGGCTTGGATGGTGTGAATAAGGTGGTAGTGGTGGGGGCCTTTTATAAGAGGAGAGGAGGGGCACTCTTGGAAAGTCATGAAATGTTACATTATTATGATGTTCTTTCCGGATTTAAAAGGTCCAAAAATTATATATTTCAAGTATATGTGATAATGGTTCGAAATATACTCATCAAATAGGTTTTTTTACAAGTGTAATTCTTACATTTTACATTATCTTTTCATTTTATTTAAATTGTTAATTAATGAGGATATCGCAGCATCATCATGGTGTCAAAAAAAATTAATTTATTTAAAGTCTAAGAATTATAAAAAAATATCATGATTTAGGAAATATTTTTTGATTTCCAATGAATATTTATAGTCTAAATGGTTAATTATATAACCCCATGTAATAAATGTTTTAGTAAAACAACACATGTTTGTGACAATTTTATTTTTACTTTAAATAAAAAGTTATTAATGTCATTTTCTTACCCAAGTGGCTCCATGGGGTCGCCAAGTTGACCCATGGATTTTCATGGTCGGCCATGACTAATCCAATAAGGTTAGGACAAGTGTAAGGGTATTTTAATATTTTTATAAAATCATTTCTACCTAAAATTTCTCTAATTACCTTTAATGGTGATTAATTAAACTTAAAATTTACTATTCACCAAAACATTATTTTAATCCCATTGAACCACATTTTACATCCTAATGACAACCATGTATGTCAGAATTTTTAAAATAAAATCACAGAAGTGGTATTAATTTATTTAAACGAAAAATCATTTTTTTAACTACCACTTTGGGGTTTCACTATTCATCAAAAATTGAAGTTTTTCAGAACAATGACAAATTTTCACCCTAAGATATAATTGATATTATGAATTCAAAAATGATGCATATTTTAGAAATTCCAAACATATAAGTTGAATTAATTAATTTTATAATTAATTCACGCTGTCACAACAAATAGCGTGTTTTTAAGAAATAATATATATCAAAAGATTGAGAATTTTTTATGTCCAATTTCAAAGTGAAATTAATTATAATGAACAAAATTGGATAAAATAATAAAAATATATTATAATTATACTTTAAAACCAATCAATAGTATAATTTATTACTATAAATACCAAAAATACAACTTAGGATAATTTCGATATTATGAATCCAAAAATGAAGTCCATTTTGAAATATAAAATATATATAAATTAATTAATTTAGTATTACTCTTCATAATGGATATTTTGATTGGTCGCGGTGCGTTAGAATCTCGAACTTGCCTACAATGTAAGCTATTGCATTATTGAAAGAGAAGCGTATTGTGGAAGCTCAGAGTGTTACAATTAATATCATTAATAAAATTTCAATCCATATATGAAAATTGAATATTGATTTATAGATGTAAGAAAATAAATTATTTTCTATTTAAGAATAAATTTTTGATGATCTAATGGCAGTGGATCACTTTAAAAAAAGAATATCACATTTATAAATAATTAAATTTTAATTTCATGTTATTTTGGATATAAAATATGTTTTTTCACTTCAAATCCCCTTTCTATTTTTCTTGAAACTATTTTTATATAAAAAATGGTAGAAACTCACTTCCATGCTCCATTGTGGTTCTTCTCATATCTAAAATTGCAAACCGATTCTCTAATAAAGACACCTTTATTGGAAAGTATGGGTAACGTTACTATATAGTTCATGTTATTCAATCATTCTATATTAACGCATATTTAAATCATGGTCATGAAAATTATTCTAATTTCGAATAATTACCTAAAACACAATATGGATCCAATAATCCCTCTCGATGGATTTTTTTCAATAAAAAATAATAAAATGTATTTCAATATATATTATTTCTTTTTCTTTTCTTCAATCAATGTTTTTTAATATATAAAAATATTCATTATATTGAGTTTTATAATTTTATTTAAATCAATATGTAATAAAATATTCTATATTGCATATAAATGATACGTTCATAGAGTAAAACAAGGAGAAATATATTTAAAGTAGTGTTATACATTATAAACATAGAATTTCCATTACAATGGATATTGAAATATATTTTATGATTTATTTTTTTCAACTTATTTTTATGACATATATATCATGAACTACCAAAAATATCATAAAAATATATTTAAATCATTCAAAAAATAATTTAGTTATATTATCATTCAAATTTTACACTTGATCATCATTATTTTTAATAACAATACTTACATTTTTAAATTAATCTTGTTACCATAACATCAGAATTAATTATTTAATATTAATGATGAGATAATATAAATTTCAACAACATTAATTTATATTTTTCATGAACATTCCAAAAAGTTTTTATTTTTAAAAAATTATAATCCTAATAGTTTCTTTATAATATCCTCCATAGGGACTAAAATCTAAAATCCAATTAAAATGGATGATCTTTTTTCCTTAAATTTAATTTCTAATATAAAATAATAGATGTCTTCTTTGATGGAGACAGTTAATATTCTTTAAAATAATTAAATCAATTCTTACATAATCATTTCTCTGCAATAATACATACATTACATTAAATTACTTACATAGAACAATAGAAACACATAATGTATGGGAATAATTTAAAGCATCATACCTCACAGAATAATGTACACAGTTTTATATTGTATTCCCAATTATGATACCCATCCAATTCTGACTCCATGTTTTGGTGAAATATTGTTGGTTTTATATTATTATTTCTTTTTTTATCCATGGAATGTATATTATTATTTATTTTTTCTATAATTTCTTTTTATTTAATAATTTATATCAATGAATAGTAATATTTTGTTTCTAGAATCCTCTATAATATTTCCACCAATTTTTCTACAATAATAAATAAAAAATCCATTTAAAATTTTATAACATGCCTGTAACTCTAACACCACTTATAATGGCCCAAGACCCAAACTCTAAGATATGGTGCATAATAGAACAAAATTACATTCTGTGATTTGATTGAAATTATTGAGAACCCAATATTTCCTTCCATAATATAAAACATCTAAACGTAATTTTATAAGAGATTATAACAAAAGGACAATCTATAAATATATTTTTAAATGATTCAGAAAAACTCTTAATAACATGGGTTCTTAATAAACTACTACATAATGATCAAAATAATCTCCATCTATTACAAGACAATAATGTTCAATGTTATTTCTTTAAAATATCTTCTTAATATCCTCTAATATAAATCTATTACAAAAAATATATACATTAGAATCATTCTTCTTAACATGGGTAAAGGAAAAAATTAAAGGGTGAACTCAGATGATTATTACGGGTATGTATAAGGGATATCACTCATAGATCTTATGAAAAAAAAATATAATCACAAGGTAATAATATCATTACCACAACATAAAATGATCATAACCAATATGAAAAAGGTCATAAACACCAGTGATGGCTTAGCATGTTAGCATATCAGAAGGCATGATTCATATTAATGAGAGGCCATCATAATACGAACATGAAACATTAATCAAATTCATAAATGTTCATGGAATCATAATAAGGGTAAAATCAATTTAATATGTCATATATAACAAAAAATTAAATTATATCATTCCTCAAAACCTATTTCAAAATTTAGATCAATCACATTTAATTGTTTCCCATAACAGATCAACTACTTTGAATTGTTTACCAAAATATCTCAGTATATAAAATATGATACATAATCAATTAAAGAGGGATATAGATCCCAAAAGTCACATTATTAAAACCATACACATGTGTGGAAAAATATTACTAGACATTCATCAGTTCAAAAATCGTGGAAATAAATGGTTTTTTCTAAATATTTCATCATAACACAACTCATGGAAATGTAAGACGATAAAAAATAATAATTCCATAAAAAACTGACAATATAAACAATAACCTTGGTAACCATTGATCGTATCCACTTTAGATATCAGGTAACATCAAATTATGTCACCTTATATGGAAAACAATTTTTAATGAACACAAGGAATGATTATTGAGGAATATAAATATTCCAATTTAAAATAACACCCATTTATAAAAATATTTTCACTGAAACATGCAATAAAATGAAAACAATCTACTAAAAATGTAAATAAATATTCAAATCATTGATGTTTCATGATGATGAGAAAGTTATCTCATGGTTTATATGTGAAAAATTCATTCTTACATATTTTATGTTATAAATTCGAGAAAATACATTATTTAGAAAATGAAAAAATAAGTCAAATAAAACCTTCATGTAAAAATCTCTAATAGTCATTAATTACAATAAATAATCAATATACAATAGTAATAAAATAATTATCTATAATACCGGGACATAGAAGATAATTTTCCCAAATGTAGACATAAATATACCCAATTTAAATAAATGATGAGATTGTGAAATGAACCATTACCACATTAGTAAAATATAAATCAAATTTCTATGAAATAAATAACATAAAATGGATATGTATATCCATTAATTATCATGGTAATACATATAAAAATATTTCATTATTTTTATATACACAATAAAAAAGAATCAAATAGATCATATGACATGTGACCCCCTGAATAAATTCTATATGAAAACATCCTAACCATTAGTCCAACTCGTAATGACCATTATATATCATATTTAATAATAAACGTAAGAAAATTGAATAAATTAACAAAAAAATTATTATTTATTTTTTCTTTTATCTCAAATAATTTATACATTATATGAATTGGATAATAAATAGTGTTCACATCAGATTTTTTATTGAGATTTGGTACATAATTCCCAAAAATAAATTATTAGGATGACTATGGTCAAAGGGATCATTAGTACATAATCTCAGAATAATAATCATGATATTATTATAATTTTTCTACTTATATAGTACTTTTAAATAAAACCAATAATTATTGATATGTAAAATATACTATGTTACAGTCATTGAGCTGATAGATCATACATATACTTGAGTAACGTTCCCATTATGGAATGAATAGATTTTTTTTATTTTTATATATAGAAACAAATATCATATATATCAAATAAATTTAATATATATATATTATATTATATTTGATGTGGTAATGATGAATCATCCACTTTTATTTGTGGATATTGTAGTCAACACATAAGCAAAAAATAACCATTTTAATGAATGTAATAGTAAAATTTTAAATGATATATTATGTTTTTTAATAATAAATACATATTAAAAATCATACTAAAAATATTACATCATTATAACCCGTCCCAAGAGACAGTTATAGAAAATGATTAACAACAGTTTTAGAGGCGGTAGTCTTCCATTCACATGAAAAATGATTTCCTTTCCCTTTTTATGGATGTTGTTAAAGGATATTTGTTATTAAATTAACATAATATTGTCTAATTATATAGACAGTATATTTTTTATTATATTGAAATGTTTGAATAATATTTAATGTAGTGAAATAATAAATAAAATAGGATTCCTTGTTTCAAATATATATATATTCTATTGAAGACCTACAATATTTACCATTTATAGAACATTAAAGTTGATATATAGCCTAATAATACATATATATAATAGGAGTACGGATTTTTGTAATGTATTTGGGTAGTAATTTCATAATCCCAAATTGTTTGGTATATGTGAACTAATCATAAAAAGGGGATCCCTTTAGTATGATAGGATAGTGGAACACTTGTAATTTATGAAAACATTAAATTAATATTAATTAATATTAAATTTAAAATGGGTAAAACTCATTTTTTTATAATATAACAATATTATTGGTAAAATCAATCATATAAAATAAATTTTTCAAAATATTTGGCCATGTTATAAATTTGTGATTTGTTTTTATCCACATACCCTTTTATAATATATAGCGATAGAAAACATATTTACCCGTTGATGGAAAATAATATTTCCACAAATATAAATAAAGAATATAAATAATTAATGGATTATATAATGAAAAATATCAAAATCACATGGATAAATATAATATTTGTATGGAATTTAGATCAATTAATAAGATATTATTTATTTTAATATATGAATAATGTTAATTTCTTTAACTATTCATTAAATTTACTTTTAATAATATCAATATGAAAAAGATAATTTAAAAAATAATTTAATATATCCCTAAAATGTAAATTAAATAAATAATATTCATTGATTATAATTATTATTTGAAATTACGATACTGTCAAAAAATATAATATAATAATTTTATTTTTTTCAAAATATTATACTTATTGATTTGTTATTGTAGTGAATGAATTTATGTTAATAATTTATTTATTAAATATTACAGATAAATAAAATTGATGAATAATAATATTTTTAATTTCAAATTACTATTTATAGTAGAACATATCATTTGGGTATACCCATAGTGGATATATATTATTTACTATAATTTAGAGTGTGACTTGTTTGAATTTTCATGAAAATAAATAATATAGTTGTAATGATCTCCTACATATTTCCAAAAAAATACATATCATAGAATATTTCATTAATTTTTATTATATGTACTCTTAAAATAATATTGATAAATTTTTTCGTGTAATTTTATATTTCATTTCATTTCATTTTTCACGTTAATTACTTGAATACTCTTTATCATGTTATAAAAAATAATTAATACTGTTATTTACATTAACCTGAAATTAATGAAAATTCATTAATAAATTTATACATCAGGGATCCAAATATTTAATCCATTTTTTATAATTATATGAACAGAAGAGGTAAATTTAATTTTAATATTAAACCTGAAAATCATCATGAAAATTGATTTTTTAGAAAAATTCCCATTTAATTTATTAAATATATTTATTATAAATTCATGTACAAAATAAAAATAGATATCCAAAGTTTAATTTTGTTAAAAAAAAATTCAAAAGAAAGAAAATTATATACGAGAGAGAAATGTAACACATGTCCATATATAGAAAAATGAATAATATTTTATTACGAAATTTAACCATTAAAATACCATTAATATGTTATGGTTTAAAAGTCCAATGAATTCTCCAAAAGAAATGAAAATTTATGAAAATATTTTTTAACATACAATTCATAGAGTTAGGGTATCACAATACATCTTTTTATATAAACACGTGGACATATACTTACTTAACTAGTATATTTTCATCTTTTTAATCAATTTCTACTGCAATTGTATCATTTTATACAAATAATGTATATTTAAAAATAAATTTTCATTTAGTAAGTAGTAAAATCAAATAAGAATTTTTATCATTTTCCAAAAAACTATAAAAAAATATTACAACAATATTTTTTCATTAAAAATAAAAGATGGTATAAAACATTATGTTTATAAAGATAATTAATAATTACATCCACAAAATTTAAATTCATTCTCGTTAAATAATTATTTATGTTAAAACCTAAAAGTTATATATATCTGTCCAAAATACCATTAACCTAATTGAATATTAATCCCATAAAACCTAAAAAGGGTTTTATAAGAATGTAAAATTATGTTCATCATCAAAATTATATACCCAATGTTGTATCCCTAGATCTTAGAATAAAATCATATCTAAATGCATAATCTACAATTATGTTTAATAAATTATATTATACCAACTATAATAACCCATGAACTATACTATTGGATCCGGTGCTAAAAATAAAAACATTACATTTATAGATTTGATTTATAAAAAAGTTACTCAAACCTACTTATAAAAAACATATTTCACCAAAATAAAATATTTGATCAATTACGTACACATAAATCATTTATGATTACTGTTTTTTTAAATAGGATATTCTCATAAGAACATCGGGTCATAATCAAATTGTTTATAATGATCAACATAATCTCATAGTATACAACACTTTTCATATTCTACGTTATGTATCAATAATATCCCATAAAATAAATTATATATAAGAAATATATAAAATATATATATCATCCTTCTCCCAATACTAGTAAAATGAATCATAAATAATGTGTGAAATCAGATTATCATTATGTGTATGGATGGGTGATTTCAGTTAATGACCAAATGAATGAATAATATAATCATATGTGTATAATATTATGAATATAACATAATAATAAAATAACCAATATGAATTGAAAATATATTTAATTTTCAATTAAAACATTATCATTTCAAAATAAATGAATCATAATAAAGATAGATCATCGTAATACAATAATGAACAATACATTCATGTAATAAATCACTTAGGAACCATACAATGTTTATAAATAATTTCAAATCTAAATATTATCTACAAATTCAATTAGAGTATCAAACAACACATTATTTATATTATAAATCAATTATATAACCATTTCCCCTCTTAAAAATCTTATTTTATGATATTTCTACCAAAATGGATCTAGGTTTTCAACTTATTCCCTTAATGGATAACGAACAGTGAAACATTTAACATAAATATCTGATATGATATAATACTATACGAAATTAATTATAAGGAGTTATAGATAAAAAAATCATATAATGATAACAATATTTATGTGTGAAACATTATTTTAAAGAATTAATAATTTCAGGAATGACGAAATCAAATATTTATAAATAAATTCATCATAGTGTACATCAAGGAAAAGTAATTGGTTTTATAAAAAATTTCTTTCATAAACATAAACCATCTAGAGAAATAATAAGAATTGTATCCTAAGATAATAACCCAAAGAAATCTTAATAAAAATCATTTTATGACATCATAGATGTAAAATTAGTTTGATAAACTACATAAAATAATTAATAAGGAATATATCGTTCGCATTTTAAAATCACTTCACATTTTAAATGAGACACGTCTATAAATGAAAATAAAATAATTGAAAATAATATTTTAAACATGTAATGGATGATTAAAATAATTTAGGATTCTTGATTTTGGGAATGTATATCATGTCTTATAAATGAAAAAAATCATTCCTTCAATAATTTTTCTAGAAAGGATATAATATAACTTGTCTAGAAAATGAAAATAAATTTCATTCAAATTTCCATTTTAAATGTCAATAATGGGAAATAAAAATGTTTTATAAAATCATTATATAATAGAAAATATTTTATACCTTTTTTAGTGATCATGGATATGGAATTAACTATTTCTCAATAGATATGTAATTATAAACAATACATAATAATAATGATATTGTGAAATAAATCAATAAAATTTTTCTATATTTTAAATCATATTAAACATGAAACAAATAAAGTAAAATTTATATTTATATAAAATAATAGTTATGATAATAATAACAATATAATGTGATGCTTACTATATACCCTACAAAAAAGAAATAATTTGTGTATAAGGCATGCATCACTCCTAAATAAGAGTGAGTTGAAAATTCTATACCATTAGTTTGACGCATCATCATCATTATTTATCATCCCTAAAAATAAACATATGGTATTTATTTAATTCATTATTATTCCTTTTAAATTTAATTATTAATTTTAACTCTTTTATTACAATTTAATGAGTATTAATTAATAATTTATATTCACCTGATAAATTTTGTAGCTATTAGTAATATTAGTCCAAAATAACAATGATTAGTTAAAAATTTATAGGGATCTTAAATACATGAAATATAGAATAATAATATTCAAATAAATTTATTTTTTAAAAATATATTATAAATTTAATTAGATAAATAAAAAAATAGTAAAAAGGAAAAATGTTATATTCATGGAAATTATAGATCATACATATGCAGGGTTAACCAATCCATTTTCAATTATGATTAGTTGAAAATGACGATTATTATATTATATTAATTAAATAATAATTATACCATGTTTTTAATTTTACATATATATATTTCTCATCAATTTGTATTTTTGATAAAAAAATACATCTTTTTGTGGAGCTTGTAGTCCAAACTTACACATGAACATCACAATACCTTTTCACTACACAGAATGGTAAAAATGTAAATTAAATATTATAAAACTATAATGAAATATATTATATTAATATAATTTATAAACAACAATTCCATCTTATAACCATACCATATAGATGGTGATGCATAACTAATTAGATTAGTTCGTGATGGGGTACTCCTCTATTCACCCAATGATGAATTACATTCCCATTTTATAGAGGATAGATATGGATATAGGTCATTATATTTAAATAATAACATAACTAAATAACAATGATAATGGTATTATTATTTAAACCTAAAATAATAGTATTTTATGGAGGTATAAGACGTAACAAAATAGATACGAATGATTAAAATTGAATTATCTTCATTCAGCAAACACCTTTTCATATCCCCTTTAGAAAACTTTTATTATTGGTATATCACAGAAAATTATTCTATAATGATGTAATGGATTCTCATATGGTATTTTGAGTTTGAGTTGGTGGAAAAATGTTTTATTTTATTTGTAATTTAAAGAAAATAAGAAGTACCCTTTTATAATATAGGAATGGCACTATTGGATGTTTTGAAAAAATTAAATTAATATAAACTAATATTGAATTTATATTATGGAAAAACTCCATTATTTATAATGTATGTTTATTATGGGTCTAAACAATTGCGTAAGAATAATTTTTTGACATATTTAGGTCACATTTTCTCCACTATCAATTGATCTATCTCCTCATTAGCACAGTTATAACATACCATGATATCATTTATTTTTAATAATTAATGTTAAATATAAATATTTTAAATGCATAAAAAGACCCTAAACAGAGAACGTTTTGAATTATAAAACATATCCTAATAAATCTAAATATTATGATATATTTAGTAATTTTATATCATTTAATGCAATGTCATTTATTTTAGAAGATCAATAATGTTAAATTTTAAAACTATTCATTAAATAATCCATTATAATGTCCTAATAAAAAATATTAATTAAAATAATTATTATAATAAATCTCTAATATTGAAATGATATTAAAAAAATTATCATGTTAAAAATATATATTTATATTTCATTCAATATTATTAACGTATCTCATTTTATTTTCCAATTATTATATAATTACTAGGTCATTGTTGTAAAATAAATAAATGTAATTATTTCTTATATAATTTTGTTAAATAAATTACCATATTAAATATAAATATTTTAAATATTAATTTTTTCAAAATAGTTGATAAAATAACTTTGATAATCCTGTATTAGAAAAATTATAGTTATTGAAAACAATAGAGTATCTAGTTTTTCATTTTATGAAATAAAATACAATAATGTTTCTAATAACTTCTAAATACAAAAGATATTATATAGAATACTAGATTTGATGAATATCAATGAATGAAACTCCTCTAATAAAATAAAGTATGATTTGATTTCATTTAATAATTCTTATCAATTAATTTTTATCTTTTGTGGTGAAAATATTATTACAGTTGTTATTCATATTGATCAAAAATGAAAATAACCAATTTACATAATATTCTCATCTGAATTGAAATTAAGTATTTCATTATTAAAAATACAAATCATATAAGTGGATATAATTTAATTTAAAAATAATCTTAAAAAAGAGAGAAAACAATTATTTAGAAAATTATCATTTTAAAATAAAAAATGTTATTTTCTATATTGATTTATAAAATACAATTCAAAAACTCAAAAATTAAATTTTGTTAAATATAGATAATCAATTTAAATTTTTTAAAAATTGACCTTTTGTTTTGAATTTTTATATAATTTAAAATAAAAATACCTATTGAATAAATATATTATATTTCACTATTAATTAATAAAAATATTCAGTTAAATCTAAAAATTAGCATTATAAAAAATTTCACATTGTGATTTCCTAAACTAAATTATATTTTTTCAATTAAATTTCTTATAAGATTTATAAATTTATTATTATAATAACTCATTAAATGGAAGGAAAATCATTTATTGTAAATACAAAATATTTAATGAATAAAAAAATAAAAAAATTATAGTTATTTTATAATAAATTTTATAAATTATTTAATATATTAACATTATTTTTATTACGCATATCAAATAATATTATTTTTTAATTACATTTTAACTATTAGTTTGTAATAGCCACGTTAAAAAAGTAATTTTTTTTCAATTTAATATCGGGATTTCCAATATTTTACACTATATATTTTAAATATATATTATAATGATGTTAGAAAAAATATATAACAAATAAGTTTTCATTTACTGAAAAACAATCTCCAGATAATAGAAATTTTATTTTGGAATTATTTTCCCCAATTAAAACATATATTCTATTATGTTATCTCCATTTTTATTTTTATTTCATGATGAACTGAACTTTTGATCATGGAATCCATTATAAATTATATCATTATGGAAAATTACACATGAATCCTGATGAATGTAAACTTTAACAACATATAGAACTATTTAACCAAAGTTGATTTAATAATTACTTATATTATCTATCATAAAAACTCATACATTTATCTCTTATATTACTTTTATCTATTTCTAACTTATAATTACTCAATAATTACTAATCTTCATGTATTTTTTCCAATATATAATGGAAATATGTATTTTTTCCCCAATAAGATGTATTTATTTTATTTTTAGTGATTCATTCATTTTGGAATCCTGAAATTATTTAATTATGAAAATTTATTTTACTTCCTCAACCTTATAGAATCATCATTCTTATATTATAACTAAATATTTTTGGGTCTTAATCGTTTTAGTATATTAAAAACTTATTTTGGTGGTTCATACATGAATAAATCTTTTAAATCAGACACACTGAATGATTATACCAAAATAATTATCCTTGATGAAAAATGATTTTGGGAATGATAGATTCTTACTTCACTTAAAGTAAAAGTATATAAAATAATATTTTCTACCCCTTGAATGTGGAATTGTTTTTCCTAAATATGATGAGTCATTACAATAAATTAAGATACTTGAGTCTATAAATTTTGTATAACCATTAATTTTAATAATGACATGTCATATTCTTATGAATAAAAATAATAATAATTTTGAATGATTTATATTTCTATTTATTTTAATTATAGAAACTTTATTATCAAATGGAGAATCATTTAAACATACCTATATCCACTTTTGATAAAATTGTGATTAATCTCAATGATTAATTACCAATTTCTTGATGTATTTTTCATTGATACCTATACATCACATTAACCTAGAATTATAACACTAATAATTTCATTTGATAAATAATACCATTTATTATTATTATTATTATAGAATGACCATTAGAATATCCGAAACAATTTTTTTATATAACATGGGACATTTTTCAATAAAAAAGATCCTAGATTTAAATATGATATTATATATCCACACAACTTTTTATGAATACTCAACATGTGTCCTTTTTGATATAATTTTAAATAATCTATTAGAAAATAATATTTTTAACTTGGTTGAGAGGGGAAACATAAAAAATCACAATGTCATTGTTACTTGGATTTTCAATATATGGTAATTTCAATCATTGCAACATTGTCGACTATATCACCATTCTATATCACCATTTCCTACACCATATCAAAATTTCCTCTATTTACCTATTCAATATTATTGGAGACTTGCATACACCCTATGAAACTTTTCCCTATGAAATTATGCTACTACCACTACATAGTGTTTCTCATAACATACAAACACAAAATTTTATTAGTTTGTGTCAATAATGGGGGAGAGGGTGTGGACTTTTATAAGTGGCATTGAGGATATACA
This sequence comes from Viscum album, assembly GCA_963277665.1. Classification (NCBI taxonomy): domain Eukaryota; kingdom Viridiplantae; phylum Streptophyta; class Magnoliopsida; order Santalales; family Viscaceae; genus Viscum; species Viscum album. The sequence goes on along the minus strand of OY728132.1, from coordinate 1,837,998,994 downwards.
ATGAATTTTTTAAATCAATCAATTACACCAACATTTTTCTTTATTTCCCATTCATCAAAAATAATTCGCTATCAAATATTATAAGTGATAATATTGATATAGATCAATGTAAATTAATTTTTAGATTATCCTCTCTCACTTTAACTATTTTAATATATGAATAATAATTTTTTATATCACTTTTAACCTTAAATAGATAAAGTTAATTTTTACATCTTTTTCAATTCAAAAAGTAAATGATTAATTTAAACATATAATATAATATTATTTTTGATGATTAATAATATGGAATACATTTTTAAAAATATTATTGAAATAATTGTATTAATCTAATTTAAATTTACTCCTATATACTTGAAAAAATGTAGGTTTCCAATGAAGATCTATCATAAGTATAAGAGGTTTAAATATCAAAATATTATATATATTCGACTGTAATTACATATTAATTATGGATAATTATATAATTAAAAAATTTATCTAAATCTTTTATATAATATAATTAATGTATAGAAATTTTTATAAATGCAATGATGTTTTCATTAAATGTAACTATTTTTTACTATTCATCAAAAAATGAATCAAATTAAAAAAAAATTATATGATATTTCTTATAAGATGATTTTAAAAAAGAATTTTACGTTATCAAATAATTTATCTAATTGTTGTATAAATGTAATTTTCTATAATGTGTTCAATGCATGACTAATCCGTCTTTTAGGAAAATATATATATTTTTTCAAAACATTACATTTCCCTTCAAATGTTCTTATTTAATTACAATAAAAATATATTAATTTAAATTACATTATAAATAAAAAACCAATATAATTTCTATATTTTATTTAGTTCTATTAATATACAAAACTATATATATCCTGGTCAAAAGGATAATGTTTAAAAAATATTTTCATAGAGTACTTTCATTTAAATATATTTTTGAGTGAATCACATGCTATCGAAATGAATGAATTTTGTTAAAGGATGTATATTATATTATGTAATGGGGTAACACTATTACCGAATTTAAATACATCACCCTAAATTTTTTCTTGAATATTACCCATTAATGGTATTATTGTTGTGCATAATTATAACTTCCTCTAGTCCCCATGTTGTTTCATCCATTATGGGATATCTCATATATACCATTATCAAATGCATAATCTAATTCCTAAATTAATTTCATCAAGAAGAAACAATATATATGGGTTCATCAAAATATGATTCTTCACATTATAATTCTATTTCATTATATTGTTTGTTATGTGTATGTTTTGTCATCTAATTATTTAATAATGATATGTGGAACACATCTTGTACTTTTGAGGGACTTGTTGTAATTTTTAGGGACAAAGAAAAGTCTCAAATTTATTAGAGGATTCATATTTACCTGATGTACCTAGGTCTCAACTTCCCCTTTCAACAAGAACTTATGAAATCCCTCTTTTGACATACTTTCAAGAAAATATAATCTCAAAAATTTAGTTCCAAATCCTTTATAATATGGTTGAAATAGATATTTTTTACAAATTTATCTACATTAATATGACCATGAAGTTAATATAATTTTAATTTTATTGAGTAATAATGTCTTGGAACTAAAATATTCTTTTCAATAACATCATCCCAAATATTTGCGGTATCAAATATATTTCCATATGATTATTCTTATAGAAACATTTAAATACATTAATGAAACCCTTGTTATAGGAATACTTTTCTGATTTTAAATAATAATCCCAATAATCATTAATGTAATATGTGGAATACTAAATATTATGTATATTGTTTGAATAATGTTTTTGGGCATTAAATCATTTTTAAGAAGTGAGGTGGTGCTCAAATAAACCTATATATCAAGAGCCATCTAAAAAACATCCATAATTTTGATGTAATGTTGGGATCAAGATCAGATACAATAAAAAATAGGAGCACCATTATAAATACATTTTTAGTTGAGTTCGAAGATTTCATGTGTATGATTCCATAGTAATATCCTATCATTTCCACATAATAATATGAATATGATACATTATTTATCTAGTAATTAGTATACTAACCTAGAACAATTGAAAACCCAAACATCTTGAAACATATTACACAATTTTCTTCTTCATGTTATCAGAAAAAAACATTTCTCCAATATTCATTTACATCATTATTATTTAATGTTGTATTGAAAATTAAAACTATGACTGCCATAAAATGATTAATTTTTTTTATTACGTGTATATGGAATCAAAAAGTTATTTCCAAAATTGAAAACACTATATTAAAAAATTATTTCTTCTAATTTTATAACATTTATAAAGTGTATTTTCTTTTTAATGTTCTTATCATCAGTTAGAGAACATTTTATCTCTTATAATAAGGATTTATTTTCTATAATTTACAAAAACTATGATGTTATCCTTTTATAAATTATTCCCATATTATTCATTATTATAAATATAAACATTTGAAAACCCTTAATCCTCATTTATGTTATTAATCATTATTCGTTCATACTCTATGTAAATGTTAGATTATTTTCCTTATATTGGTGTTAGGGTATTGGAAAATCATATACTTTAAGTAGATAGAGCAATTTACATTGTTTCCTATTATTATATTTTCACCAAATGATGTATTTTAGGATTTCGGGTTCTAGGTATATCTAAAATCTATCATTGTAATGAATATTTATCTTTTCTTCAATGAAAAAATTACATATGTCAACTCAATAACTTGGGTGACATAATTCTATTCAATATTATTCATTTTATATTATGTATATGTAATAGTCTTAACAATTTTCATTTGTAAAAACCCATTTACAATCAATGATGCTTTACTATATTTCAAAAACTAAATATTTTCTGATTTTCATGTCATAAGCATATCCTTAACTTATCTCATTTTCATTTCCTCAAAATATTATCCACATTACATTGTCCCAATGAATCTAACTAATTTACTTATATGATTGGTTAATTAGTTAGAAAATTATGAACTATTATGAATGAATTACTAATTGTAGCATTCAATATCAATGAAAATGTGTATCTTAAGGTTCTTTATCAGGGTATGTCACTCTCTAATTTCCTCTGACATCAGAAAATATGGATATGATTTAAAACTATTTGTTTCTTAGAACATTGATTACGAAATTAACAATCAAATATTTTCTATATATTACTATAAATAGTTATCCAAAATTCATTCAATTGTTACTCATATATTTTATTATAATGTTAGATCTCATTAATGATTAAGACTTAGTAATTAATAAGATATTCCTTGAATACTATATTCAATAGATCTATAAAAATAAGGGGTGTATTTGTGAATCAAAATTTAATTACTCTAAACATATAAGTTTCATATATAATTTATAATGTTATGTTAAAAAAATATTCCTTTTTAGTGATAATTTATGATACTGATAATGATGTTAAATATTCAAAAAACAATTTTGTCGATGTAGGTGATCAAATAAGTCCTTGATTTGAGGCAGGGAATGCTTTTTTTTCACAATAGATTATATTTCCAACTAGTAATTGTATAAACTCTATAATCCATCATTAATTTATTAAAAAAACGAGGATATGGGCTCCCCCTTTTGATACAATAGTTAGAATAAAACCCTTATCTGACTACTCCCCAAGTATATTTTTATTGTTCACTAATTCCAGTGTGAAAATTATATATGTTCAATTTGATGTTGTCCATGCATCCGATATTAAATAAATGGAAAACACATATAATCCCACTGGTGATATCTAGATAAATCCTCAAAAACATCATCAATTTATTCATTTAAGATAGGGAAATCCTATATTTTAGGATTCCCTTCCCAATACCTATATTTTTTTCCTCCATAACTAAGAACATAATTTGGTATTTCCATTAGAGCTTGATATAGAACTATCTTAGATGATATTTTCTATATTCTAATATTAAATAGTTATAAATATTCCTCACAAAACATTATTTTCTTCTTTTGGAAATAATTTTTACCTCACATTTTTATCAAAAACCCATCAAATGAATTATATTAATTTCAACAATATTTATAATAATAATTTACTCAATTAATGAATATTAATATTTCATAAATGGAATTTATAACACATTATAATTATATTGGGATATCCACTATGTATTTTTACTAAAAAATCAGTAATTAATGCTCTCTGGAAATATCAAATTGTTTTGTAAAACATGAAGTAATTAAATGTGTTCATCGTTACAATGTCAAATAATGTAATATCTTTATTTAATTTTCTAAATAAATTGTTTGAAAATTTATAATTTGGATCTTCAACATATGAATAATAACATAAAAATAATAGATATATCTCTATGGTATATTTAGTGTGATATTACCTTGATTCATGAAGAATCTATTTCTGTAGTCTCCCTATCCCAATTGTTGGAAAAAAAATTAGTGTTTTCATTCTTATATTTTCATTATTATTACCCATGTTCCTAAATATAGACTTATAATAAACTCCCAATCCATTCAATAATTACATAAGATTAATCATTCCATGGATCATAAAATATATAAATTCATTTTATCTCTTATACTTATTTTGGAGATTTTATTTTTTATTGTTCTCAAGAAAAAACATATTTTTCCCTAAAAACATTTAGGTTCTCCAATATTTACTCTCAATATTTAGGGAACAATGAAAAATTTAACCATATGATGAAAAATTTGAGATACCAATTATATGAACGTAGATCTCTATTTTAGTTTTGGATCATTATTTCATGTTGTTTTTAGTAAAATGATGAATTATAATATTTTCTAAGATCATGTCATTTTTCTTTGAGTACTGATAATGCACTCTAATGCTGCATGTAGCCAGGCACTTGCTATGGGACGGCCGAGTACGTGGTCATGTAGGTGACCTCACAAACTACCTAATACAGGAGCCAGTGGAGGCTAGTACACCGTGTATAAATTAAATTGACACACCATGTACATTTCTTTTTAATGACAAGTCAAAGGAGGTCATTTATCATCTCCAAAACACTCTTCGTCTCCCCTAGGTTCATACCAGAGAGTGAAGAAGGGCTTATGATCATTGCGTTCCTCCTGGTAATCCGTACGAGCACTAATTGAGATTCCACCTAGTGCGTTGTGTTACCAATGGTGATTTATCTCTTTCCATAGAGCCTTTATTCCTGATTTTCATCTATCATGAGTTTATCAGTGTTGAACATTGTCACCTTTTTTAGATCTACATCATTCTAGGCCGATTCATGGGTTGTCGTTCAAAAGTGTTCACTGAATAACATCAAGGTAGGAGGATTTTGAAATTTCAATGATTTTCTTGAATTTATATACGCTTAAGGAGATGAATACACATGTTTAGGATATTGTGTATTTTGGAATTTGACATCATTTAATACTAGAAATTTTTATTTTGTTTGAAAAAAGGTAATTGCTTATGAATAAGGTTTTAATACTCTTTAATGGGACACCCCATGAGTTTTTTCCCCAATTTGACTATTTATGGTCATTTTGTACTAGGCATCCTTTGAGGCATACCATTTTTCCATTCATTAAATTGTTTTGTATAGTGATTGACTGATTATATAAGATATGCATGTTTTTCATTTGGAATGTTTGATCATGGGGAATTTAATGCGATAACATCCTGATATATGATCATCTATGTATGAATTTATGATATGTTAACCTAGAGGAATTTATTATGAGAGTTTTTGGGTTGTCATATATATGAGGGGTTAGACCATGAGAGTTAACATGTTGGTGCTTATTAAATGAATGTTATACCCTTGGTTGTTGACCCTGAGAGATTCGAGGTAGTGAATTTGGTTAATAATTTATGGGTGCCATGTTGAACTAGGGGAATTGACTAAGAGATTATCTCATATGGTTGTTTGTTAATTATTAGTTCATTAATATTCTTTAGGGGTTATACTTTGAGAGTTTTCCCAAATGGTTTTCTTTGATTGATTTCTCGGGTGTGAAGAGTCTTCCAAGCCAATGCACAAGATTGAACATAGTCTTACTGAATTGTTTAAATGGTCTTCGAGGAATCTGTTTTCTTTTACCAACGTGATAGAGAGATATAATAGATCGTAGGATTTTATTATTAAATGTTTTTAGGAATTAATAAATGTAATTTAATTTAACTGAAAATTGTTGGATTGTTTACTTTTGAGTAAATCATAGTTTATTGCTTCATTATTCATATTGCCTGTTTTATATATTGACTATTATTTAGGAATATATATTTTTCATATTTCTTATAGGGAATCATCTAACACCCTATTTGGTCCATGCTTCTATAACAAAATTTTTTATGTAGTTATAGGTATCGATAGGGGAAGATTCCCATCTTCTTCAGTTACTTGATTGTTATTGGATATGGAGAGCATGGGACCACGGTGAGTCTTGCAATGTCTCTGGGGCTCAATTAATTTCTATACATTGGTTTCAAAATTATACTTCCCGCATTGTGACATGTTTAGATATTTTCCATGACATATGTGTCATTCATCGTTTATATATTCTCTAGTTGTTATATTACTATTAGTCTTCCACGGTTTAATTTTTTCATATGGTAATACTTTTTTTTATATTTTTTCATATTGTTTTCCTATTATACAAATGCTTCTAATGAGGGAATAGATTCCCCATTATATGACCTTGACCCTAACTTATAGTCATCATCTTCTAGCATTTCTGGACATTTCCTGAAGACATGTGACCAACCGGGTACATTGCACTTTGGGCGGCACCCAGAACTGGGCCATTACAAAGTGGTATCAGAGCATTTATTTTATTATATTACATACTATTTTGATCATATAGACATGGATATGAATGAATAGATAGTTGGTAGAACGTTGTGCTCAAGAGTAGCTTACTCGTTTATAGGGAAAATATCGAATACCCTGAATGATTCTATTATTATGTTTGTGAAACTGTAACAGATGATTTGATTTTATAGTTGGTTTATTTAGATATTTTTTCTATAATAATTTTTATCATAGTGGGTCAATTTCTATTTCAGCCTGATAAGATTAGTTTATTCCACCTCATGCATCAGATAATTACTTTCTTGATATCACATGTCATTCATTTTTGTCATGAAATTTTGGGTGTTTCACTTATTTCATTATGTTGTTATAGATGTTGTGTAATAAATGAAATTTGTTGTGATAGATGCCAAGATATAATACCTACTATATTGGTAGGGTATCAATATATGTAATGATTATTTTGTATGAATACCAATCATTCATCCTTGAGGTGTTATAGTCCCTCTTGGATCACAATTTGTTGGATAATATTTTATCATTAATTGAATTTTATCAAGATATTATTTGAAAAGTATGCCAAACTTTGATTCGTAGGCATTATGGGATACCACCGGTCAGAAATTGTCATTATTTTGTGAAAATTCTATGTTTTTAGGGGTTTCATAGAAGTTTTATAGGATTAATGTTCCGAAACCCCGACAACACGACATGTGGTGTTATAAACATAAAAAATTTGTTCTTCTGTTTTAAATGAAACAACATTCCTTATGTAAACACTATGCACCGTATGTACACCACATTTTTTCCCTGACCTTGTGACTAACTATGTGAGTATAGACAAGGGGATTGAAAACTTTTGGTTGAACACATCATGTCTAGATTGTACATTCCATGTAAAAAAGAACTATATATCCAACCGTGTGACCAACATCATCGGTGGATGAAACATGGTTTCTATGTGACATGTCCTTGTTGATAACAACATGTTTAAGTCAATTGTGTATCCGTCCATGTGACTAATAACATAGGTGGGTGGAACATAGGTGATACACCTCATGTCTAGGGTGAACAAGTCATGTATTGTTGGATTGGAATATGCCATGTGGTTTATCAGTGTAAAAGTATTTGGGCAAGAGGGAATATTCAAGTACACACCATATCTCAGGAAGAACACATCGTGTGAATGGTGTGTTACATGACCAGGAATTGGAAGAGGTACAAAAAAATGTTATTGAATAATGGGAACACGCCATGCGGTGGTTATACATGCCTTGTACCCCTATTTTTTAAAACATAAATGTTTTCTTTCCCCTCATCCATCTTGAACTTCTATGTTTCAATCCGAGATAATATTGAACTGAGATGTGAACTTTACCTTATATATTCATGTCACCAAGACGTCCTCCAGTTTTAGGCTAGGTGTAGGGTGATTACATAACACAGGAAATGCTAGATCTGGGACTACAAGTAGATCCTTCTATTGAGCCTATTTCGGGACCTGCTATTATAATGGATGCAGGTGCAAATTCATGGTTTCATGAATGATTATTGAGGATGTTATAGACATTCCATTGAGTAACTCATCTTGCCAAAACTATTTAATCTTTGAAATAGGTGTTCCATTACTATCATCCTCCCACATTTTCAGGGGATGGACGATCACATGTTGAAGAATCATGGTTGGAGGCCATGCATGCTATCTTTGAGTATCTATAGATTGTTCCAGAGAGGAGGTTGATGCTCATGATGTACATGAGAGCTGATTCTACCAGGATTTGTTGGGATGTTATCTCACAGGTGGTAAATCATCAATATATATCTTGGGAAGCGTTCTAGAGGACCATATCTGATTAACTATATCCCATGACGTTAAGGGATGATTGAGCATGAGAGTTCAGGCATTTAGATGAGGGTGCACATTAAGTGATGGATTACTCTTCCTGTTTTACATAGAATCAGTGTTAGACACCTATTTTTAGAGATGACCCATTATCTTTGGCAAAGAAATTTTGGATGTTCTTAGGTATGATAGGTGATCGCAGGTGAATGTCTTCCATCTGACTTCGATGAAGGCTATAGAGAAATATGTGCTGCTTATCGAGTGAAATCTAAAGAAGTTAGGAGTTTTGATCTAGGGTGGTTCAGTATCCAGGGATGGTACTCTGTTGATAGATAACCTGAAGCAGTACATGGATCCTTCGCGTGATGTTTCTTTCAGTAGAAGGTGGTACTCTGCCAGTGTAGGAAGAGTCATCATATGAGACCACATTTCCCAATTGGCCTGGTCAAGTGACGATCATATGACCTGATGGGTCATCTTCAGAGATTTCATTGGATATCCTCCCTATTATCCAGTGATAGGGGTTATGATATGACTCTATGTCTAGTGGTAAGTCCACCAGTTTCTCATCGGTTATTGAACTAGAGTCTGTCAGGCTGTTTAGGCTGACGAGGTGGTTGTGGTCATGTTAGAAAGGCTATGAGAATCAGTTGTCGTTATGGTGGATCAGCTCAAGATAGTTATATAGGGTCACAAGGCCATGGTACATGTCAGAAGATTTCATTGGAGCATACCCAGTAAGAGAAGGATAACAAACCCTATACAGTTATAGGTACAATTATAGTTGCTTAATTTTTATCGTCTGATGTTTTTGATATAGGGGCTTCCCATAATTTTATATTTCTATTCCATTTTGGAGAGCATTGGGATCTTTATATTTACGTCTGATAATTTTATGAATCTAGACACTCTATTAGGGATTATAACGGACAGTTTAAATAATCTAAAAGAGTGACCTATTGAGATTTGTGGGTGTCTCTTCATTTGGTACATCTATGTCTTATATATGACAGGTTATGATGTCATTCTTTGAAAAGATTGGATTCTCATAATTCGTTCCTTTGTTGAATGCTATTGTTGTAGGGTGACTTTGAGATCACTAGATGATTGGTATTTTAAATGCAAGGGTGAATGGGATGTTAAATAGATTAGGGTGGGACCAAAGCATCAATGGTTAGGAGGAATTATAGCCATGATTTGTAGTTTATATCTAAATGTCCAAGGGACTTCACATATACAATTTCTTCCATCCGTGGATCACTTCAGATAGTTCTTTCCTGAATAATTTTAAGGTTTACCTTTGGAATGAGAGGTATATTTCATTATTGATCATTTTTTCAGGAGCGGAACCAGTTTCTATTACTCCTTATATGATTTCTACACTTGAGTTACAGTAGCTAAACTAGTAATTAGAGGAGATAGAGGAAAAGCCTTTCATCTTACCTAATACTTATTATGGGGGTTTTCATATATTTTTTCAAGAATGAAAAGGGTTCCCTCAAATGTTGTGTGGTTTATCGGAAGAAAAACTAATTAAAGGTAATGAACTGATATCCCTTTCTGAGTATTGATTATTTCATTGATCAGATTAGAGGAGCCTGAGTGTTCTCAAAGATTGAATTGAGATCCAGTTATCATCAGTTCCATGTTTGACCATCAGGTATACCTCATACATCCATTTTCAATAGGTACGGTATATATTATTTTTTCGTTATTCCTTTCAGTCTCACAAACGCGACAGATGTTTTCATGGAACTGATGAACTGAGTGTTATGTCCTTACATTTACTCATTTGTGGAAGTCTTCCTTGATGATACATTAGTGTACAATCACACTCTAGATGACCATGAACCCCATCTAGAGATTGTATTGTGTACTCTAATAGAGATTCGGTTATATTCTATGCTTTGAAAATGTCACTTTTGGATGGACCAGAGTAACGTTTTGAGTCACAATATCTCAAAGACAGATGTATCAGAAGACCTAGAGTATGTGATAGAAGTAATTTCCTGGGATATTCTGAGGAACATCTTTGAGGTACATTGTTTCTTAGGGTAGGAAGGTTACTAAAGATTATTTATACATGACTTTTCACTCTTATAATCACCACTGACATGACTGATAATGTTGGGCATGAAGTAATTGTGGAAAAATTCCATTTATTAATCCTTGGAAGAGCTGAAAGGGTTATTAACTTCAACACTGATACTGGTTGTGCCAGAGATAGGAATGAGTTACACATTTTACTATTATACAACTGGTATCGGGCTAGGAGTAGTGCTTATGAAAGGGAAATGAGTCTTTAATTTTGGGTCTTAGTAGTTGAGGCAACATGTGTGTAATTTCTGGAAACATGATCTCTAGTTGGCTATAGTTGTGCATGATTTTCTATATGACAGACATTTTCATTTGGAAAATTGTATTGTGGTGTATGCTGAACAGAAAATCCCCATCTATATCATTACTATGGATGATCTAAATTTGAGATATAAAAGGTGGGTTGAGTACCTTCATCCTCATTTACATTGAGCTTTCTTACATGTCTGGGAAACAATATGTAGTGGTCGAAGTGTCAAGGATGAGGACTATGATACAAGCGATTCCAGAGTCCAGTGATGAGTTGAAAATTATGGCTCTATTATTTTAGATGCATTTGGATGTGTGTGATAATCAAGGACATGAATTTAATTATTATATTATATTTACCTCTACTCCACTAGTTCGAGGGGTAATGGGAACCAATCAGATTCTGAAGGCCCAGTACTAAGGGAGAGTGTTCCAATAGAGGACCACACACCTTGGTGGACCGTAGGTGATGGTGAGACCATGTTCTTTCATGGATGTGTATAGGATTCAGCAGAAATATGTGTGCAGTAGATGCGAGATTTAAATTTCTCATATTGGGAAGTTCATCTTGGTGTCACCAAGATGTATCAAGATCAACGTCTTCAGTATTTGATGCTAGAAATAAAGAGGGATGTATCTGGTGTAATTATGAGATTTTCCACCTATTCCATGGTGAAGTCGGTGAATCAGAAACTGATATGTTTTTACATCATTTACCAATTTATGAGTGGTAGTTGAATGATGTCGCGATGGATTTTGTGACGAGTTTACCAATGTCACCTTGAGGGAATGATGTGGATTGCATTGTTATTGATAGACTCACAATGTTTTTACATTTCATTCTGATAAAGTAATCATATAGGGATGATTATCTTGGATGTTTGTACACCCAGACGATTAATGTTTTGATGGGGGTTTACACTATATCGTTTCAGACAGGAACACCCTGTTTAATCCTCGTGTATGGAAGGGAATAGTGAGGGAATTCATTATATATGTTCTTTTGAAAATAAAACATACCATCCATAGACATATGAGTACTCTGTTCACATGATTTAGGTTTTGGAAGACATTCATAGAGAAGGTATTTGGGATTTTGTGGGATCCTAAGATGGACAGATAACCATTTTGTATTTTCACTACAATAATTGTTTTCTGTCGACGATTCACATATAACATTATGAGGCTTTGTATGGTAATCCATTCTGATATCCCCTATGATTAATGGAGGAAGGAGAGTCATCTATACTGGGAACTCATCTTTTTTTTTTGCGACCACTAGGAATGTGGAGTTGATTTAGATGTTGATGGCTACTACACAGAGTCATTTGAAATATTATGCATATCAATGGAGATAACCTCTAGAATTTGAGGTCAGAGAATAGTATTTGTTATGTGTCACACTGTGGTTGGGACACATAATGATTTAGAGATAGGGGAATCTTTCACCATGAAACTTTTTTTAGTTTCAGGTTTTGGAACGAGTTGGGTCGGTTGCATATCAGATGAAGTGTACTCAGAGGTCCTGGGAAATGCCTGATGTATTTCTTGTTTCTTAGCTACAACGTTTCTTTTCAGACTTGTATCACATTTTTTCAACCCAACAAGGTTGATTTTTAGGTGGATGAATACTTTGAGGAGCACCCTATTCGGATTCTGGATCGTTGTAAAATAGTTCTTCATGGTTGGTCTGTTTTTCTACTAAGGTTTCTATGTATGCACTTGTGAGTACATGATGACACTTGTTATTGGTTGGCTGATGTACGATCATAGTGGCATGAGTTTTTTGGATTTTCTTCTTCACCACAGTTTGAATGGAAATCCGGGGATGAATTAATTTAAGGGATATGGTTCTTAAGTACTTGAATCTTTTTTTCAGGAATATATCATAATTTATGGATTTTTTAGAAAAAAAATAATGAATGGTGAAATTTTTTACATACATTTCATGTACATTTGATTACACACCATGTACCCAGTTGCTACATGTATCCATACACTAGAAATTTAATGGCTGAGTACATGGTTGTGGAGGTGACCTAGGAGACTGCCTAAAGCAAGAGATGGTGGAGGGTAATACATGGTCAGTTCATCTGATGAACGTTTCATGTACATTTCATTTTTAATTGATACGTTTGAGTGGAGTCACGTATCATCTCTAGAAAATTCTTCTTCTCCACTCAGTTCATAAGGGAATGCGATGAATGGGTGAAGAAATTCGAGTTCCTACCAATTATTTTTTTGGGCTCTAATTGAGACGCCTCTAGGTTCATTGAATTCACATAGGTGAGTTCTCTCTTTCCCAAGTTCATTTCTTCCTCATTCCTTCTCCATTATGAGTATGTCATGGTTTAAAGTTTTTCACCTTTTTTAGATCTATCTCATTCTATATTGATTAAAGTGCCAATGTCCATGAGTGTTGATTGTATGACATCATGTTATGTGTTTTGTGCCATTTTTTTATTGTATTTGGATTATATATGCTTAATGTGATGAATACCCATTTTTGGGGTATTGCGTATTTTGACATGTGAACCTATTTAACACCATATATTGTTTATTTTTTTGAGAAAGGGTGATTTCTTAAGAAATAGTCTTTAATACCATATCATGGTACACCTTATTAGTGTATTCCCCTAATTCATTGTTTATGGAAAGTTGGCCTAGGTTTTGTTTGAGCATAACTTGTTTCAATGCCATGAATTTTTTAGGATGCAATCTGACTGTTTACATGAGATTCATGATTTTATCATTTTGAATGTTTGACCAAGGGGAATTAACTATGAGAGATTGCTGATGTAGTTTCATTTATTTATGAATTGTTGTCATGTTTATCCAGAGGTACTTACTGTGAGAGATGTCTGTTGGTCATATAACAGAGGGGTTAGAATGTGAGAGCTACATGAAGGGTCATTATTAAATGGATGTTGGACTCAAGGGAATTGACCATGAGTGATGTTAGGTTGTAATTTTTGTTTATAAGTTATTGATTCCATTGTGAACTAGGGGTATTGACCTTTAGTTCTTTATAAATGTTCTATTGATAATATTTAGTGATTTTTAAACCATAGCAGTTGGGCTATGAGAGAATTCAGAGAGGGTTTTTTTATTGATTGCATGAGTTTAATAAGTCTACCATGCCAATGTAAAAGTTTGTAATCGGTTATACAATGTTGATTATATGGTCTTCTGATACATATGTTTTCTATTACAGAAGGGATACAAATCTTAGGATGGATCACTATATTTAGTTATTTAAGGGTTACAATAATTAATAAATCTAAATTAATTTAATTGAATGTAATTGAAAACTATAGTATTTTATAATTTTGAGTACTTTCTAGTTTATTATTTAATTTTTCATATTTCCCACTATATTTATTAACTGATAGTTAGGCATAGTTCTTTTTGTGGTTTCCTATTGGGATTCGTCTCCCACAATGTTTTGTTCAGGTTTTTGGATCCAAACTGATTATATGGTTGCAAGCTTGGACAGGGGAAGTCACCATTCCTCTTTAGGTACAAGGTTGTTGTTGTAGCTGGAGGGAATGAGACCATGCTGATTCCTGTGATGATATTGTTGTTTTATTGTTTTCTAAATATTGGTTTTTGTGTTGTATTTCGAGCATTGTAACTTGTTTGGTTACTTTTCATAGACACATGTGACATGCCAATCTTATATATGATCCAGTTGTTATATTACTACCAGTATTATATTGTTTACATGTATTGTATAGTATTGTAGTTTCCTATATTGTTTAGCAATATTATTACCCTGCACATACACTACCAATGAGGTAATAGTTTCACCATTATCAGACCTAGGCCTTCACTGTGAGTCTGTAGATTCTTGCAAATGGTGAAATGTGGTTATGGTAATTTGACCAATCAAGTATGGGGCACCTTTTGGTGGCACCCTAAATAGGGATGTTAAAAAAGGTGTCAGATCGATTCATTTCTACTTTTCCTTAATACTTGGATTATATATAAAATAATATGAAAAAATAGGTAGTTTGTAATTATATATTCTTAAGAGTATCTGGCCTGTTTATAGGGAAATACCATCTTTTCTTTTATATTTCCATTTTCCAAGATTTTTAATTGTTTCATTTGATTCGATTTCATCGTTGGTTTATTCATATGTTTTATGATGTTATTATTTATATCATTGTGGTTTTATTTCTCTTGAAAATTGATGATATAATGGTATTCCATCTCATACACCATATATGCACTTATTACAGATCACAAGTCATTCCTTCTTGTTATTCCATTTAGGCTGAATCATTGATTTTATGTTGGCGTGAAAGATATTGTGCATGATATGCATTCTATTTTGATAGATTCCTTGATGTAATACCAACTATATTGAGAAGGTGTTTGTATATGTAATGTTTCTTTTGGATGGACTCCATGCATTGGTCCCTAAGGTGTTATGGGACCTCTTGGATTAGAAATTGGTGGATCATATTTGAACTTAATCGAATTTTTTCACGTTATGATGTGAAAAGGATTCGAAACAGTGATTTTCAAAGACTATGGGTTCCCAAAGTTTGGAATTTTTTATGATTTGGAAAACAAATATATGATTTCAGGGGTTCTAGAGATGTTTTAGAGTCTTACTTTTTGGGTCCCAAGAGAACACGACATGGGATGTTATGAACAAAGACCTTGCGTTCTTCTATTAATGAAGAAAAAACTTTTCTTTTGTACATGAAATGTACCGTATGTAAATTCCATGTTTTCCATGACTGTGTGACTGAATGTGTGAGTAGATACACGGGGTTGAATTTTTTTTGGTAGAAAACGCCATGTCAAGATTGTACATTCCTTGTAAAGAAGAACCGTATATCCAGCAATGTGACCAGTGACACATGTGGATTAATCATGGGTTTTACATGATGTGTTATTATTGAAAACCCCACATATAAGTCAATCTTGTATCCTACCATGTGTTTAATGAAATGAGTGGTTGGAACATAAGTGATACATGTTGTGTCTAGGGTGAATATGTCGTGTGGTGTTGTGTTGGTAGACAAAATTTTGTTTAGTCGTGTAGACGTACTTGGGAAGGATTGAATATTCAAGAACATGTCGTGTCATAGGAGGATCACACTACGTGTATGCAGTGTTACGCTGTCATGATTTGAAGAGGTACAAGACCTTGTTAAGTACTTAAGGTAAAACATTGTGTTGTAGTTATACAAGTCGTGTAACCATGTTTAGTAAGACATGAATATTTTCCTTCACATGTTCAATTCATTCACTTATGAATTTCAAACATTTATAATATTAAACTGAGGCGTGTGTTTGAATTTTCATATTCATTCCAACAAGATGTGCTTCAATTTTATTCTTTGTACCAGGTGATGAACACACACCATAAATGGTAGAATAGCGACTACTAGAATATCTTCATGACATGACCATTTTAAAACAAGCTGTTATTACAGACATAGGTGCTGATGCATAGTTATGGGAAGACTTTATGAGGATGTTACATAGATTTTAGGGAGCCCCAATTCTTGCCACGTATATGACTGAGTTGAAAAAGGTGTACATGTAGTAGGATCCTCCCACCTTTTCATGGGATGGAGGAACATAGGGTGTAGATTCTAGGGTGGAGGCCATTCCTGCTATCTTTGAGCGTCAGGGGATGATTCATGAGAGGAGGGTGAAGCTCCCGACAAACATTCTACATGATTATGCCAAGATATTATGGGATTTTATCTAAATGGTGGGACATCGATGCAATATGGCTTGAGAAATTTTCTTGATGACAATCTATGATTACTTATATCCCGAGATGTCGAGGGATGACCGAGCTAAAGAGTTCATGTATTTGGATATGGGCACTCTTTCAGTGATAAATTAATCATCCCATCTTATTAAACATTATATCCTATGACCTATTTTGGGAGGTGACAAGTTATATTCAGATAAGATATTTGAGGATGGTCTCTAGTATGACATCTGATCACAGGTTAATGTAATCCGGCTGACTTCATTGATGGCTATAATAAATTAGGCGTTGATTACTGAGTGCAATATGAGGGAGTTGGGAGCTATGATCCCGGGAGGTTTATCAACCTAAGTTGGTACACCATAAAAAATAACAGGAAACACCATAGGGATCCTTTTCGATATGTTTTTCCATGTTTCCATATGGTATGTTATATGTGTGGGAAAAATTGGAATATGTAACCACATTGCCAAAAACATTTAGTCGAGTACCAATCTTGTGGAATGATGGGACATCTTGAGATCTATTTCATGATATCCTCACCAGAAGAAACATATAGGGGTTCTTCCATGACTCCACATTCTAGAGAAGGACCACTAGTTTATCATCAATCAGGTTATAGAGTTTGTCAGACTGTTCAGGCTAAGGAGGTGGTTGTGGCCATGGTAGTTGTAACGACCCGAAAATTTGAATATATCTTGTTTCCAAATTTTGTGTGTTATTTTATTTTTTACTCAACAAAACTATCAATTGATAACATGAGTACAATTAAAATGAGACCTTTGGGTTTCGACTGTTATATGATTGTTCGTCAATATGACTGCTGGAAACTAAATGTTTCGATTATTGTTTCTAAATACAAGTGATCATGGTTAATTAATATAGAAAGAAGATTTGATGTCCTCATCCAGTAGCCTTGGGCCAATCGAAGCCCATCTAACAGAACGTGGGAAGGAGGTGGCACCGTTGGGCTTTGCTATGGACCAAACCCAAGCCGAACTTCATCGTGTGAAGCTAAACCAGAATCACCATCACGATAAGTTCAAGCTAATAGAAATTACTACTTGTGTGATGTTGGATGATCCGCCCTCATATTCTCTCACCATAGAACACCTTACACTTAGGTCCTATGCTGGGTTTATAAGGGGCTATGTAAGGAGACCGTAACTGCCTTGTGTAATCCTTTGTTTTAAATAAAAATTGGGATTTCTTCTTATGATGGAGTTTATAAATTTTCAAATGACCGGATAAATATATTATGCATATTTTTGATGAATTTTAGAAAAAATATATTTTAAAAATGTTTATGTAAACCATTAATAATTAAAAATGTGTAATGGTTTTCAAAAAATGATCTTCTACAATTATGTTCAGTACGAAATTTAGAGTCTAATAAGATCAACTTGATTTTTGATAAATAATAAATTATGAATAGTGATTTTATTCTTAGGATTTTTAATATGACTAAATTGATTAGTAATCTCACTTAAAGATAGTATTCATATAATCTCGGCACCTTGATTAAGTAATGTGATTCAATAAAATAGGTAAATAACTGTTTCAGAAATTATTAGTCATGTATTAGTTTTTTCGGGTGAATAGTGTTTTTTAATTAAAAATTAAATTACAAATATTTAGAAAATTATTTTTATAAAATGGATATCATTTTTGAACTTAGAGCATCTATATTATGTTAAGGTAATTTTTGAAGAATTTTCTGAAAAAAATGAATTTTCACTGAATAGTGTATTAAATTTAAAATTATATTAAAAATATTTAGAAAATTATTTTTATAAAATGGTGTTCAGTTTTGAAATCAGAGCATTGATATTTGGTTAAGGTGAAATTTTGGGATTTTTCTTGGAAAGTTGAATTTTCAGTGAATAGTAAAAATATAGTTTTAGGGTTTTGGTATGTTTAATGACATCATAACTGTGTCATGAAGATGTCATGAGATATTTTAATGGTTGTCCGACAAAAGGTGATGAAGTTTTATATGGGGGACCCATGTGGCCTAACTCCTTGGGAAATACCATGGGGGAGCCCATGGTTTTGAGAAAACCACTTCTGACATGTCCCTTGGACATTAATGCCTTGTCCCCTCACATTACCTATAAATACCAACCCTTTGCTCCATTATTTTTCACTCCCAACTCTCCCCCAACGAATCTATGGTACCATTACCTCTCAAGGAGTCCTTTCAAGGTTCCCCAAATCCCTCAAGGTCCCAACCTTTTAGTTTTAAGAGTTACATTTTAAAGTAAGGGATCCAAACTCTCTCTTTCTTTTCAAGTAATCTCTTTTTTGTCATTTCCTTTTTTATCCATGATATTATGTTGGAGGATGTTATTTTATATTCCTTTTACATCCCTATTCATGTTCATATGATGAGAGACCCACTCTTGCTCTCATCAATTCATTTTAATAGTGTTTATGTGGCACCGTTAGGCTGCCGAATTTTTAAGGGATTCTTTCACCTCTCTCCTTTTTCAAAGTTCTACTTTCATGTCAAGTCTTTAAAGTACCTTTTTATTATGTTGGGGTATGATATCTATATATATCATACTGATCATTTATGTTCATATAATTAGAGACCATATCTGATCTCGTCAATTCATTTTGTTGAAGTTTAGATGACGTCGTTAGGCTGCCGAATTTTTAAGGGATTCTTTCACCTTTCTCCTTTTTCAAAGTTCTACTTTCATGTCAAGTATATAAATTTCTTTATTATTATGATGGGGTATTATCTCTATATATATAATACTTATATTTTATTTTCATACAATGAGAGACCCTATTTGATCTCGTCAATTCATTTTTTTGAAGTTTAGGTGACGCCATTAGTATACCGAATTTTTAAGGGATTCATTCACCTTTCTCAATTTTCATAGTTATACTTTCATTTATAGTCTTTCAAGTTCCTTATTATTATGTGGGTGTATGATATCTATATCTATCATACTGAAATTTTATTTTCATATTATGAGCGACCCGATTTGAACTCATTAATTCATTTTTTTGAAGTTTTAAGTGGCGCCGTTAGGATGCCAAATTTTTATGGGGTTCTTTTACCCATCTCATTTTCAAGATCTATTTTCATGAAAAGTCATTCAAGTTACTTTTATATGTTGGGGTATGATCTCTATATCTATCATACTGATATTTTTTTCATATGATTAGAGACCCTACTTTATCTTGTAAATTCATTTTTTTTATGTTTTAAAAGAGGCTGTTAGGCTGCGGAATTTTCATAAGAAAAATCTCATTTTTGTCTTCTTTAAATGTTTTTCATTTAATATGGAATGCCTTTAAAATTGAATTACTGTAATGGACCGGACCCCTCTGGTCAATTCCTTTGTTTAAATCGATGTGGTCAACACGGCGTGCGTAACAATGATAATTATTAATGATAAAAACGAAGAAGATTTTAAAAAAAAATTTAAAAGATGTTTTGTCAGTTTATTATATTAAATAATAAAGATGGTGATATAAGGTGCGTGATTAATTAAATTAAAAGGGGTTTTAATTCTAAATAAGAATTTAAAAAAAATAAGGCGTTTAGTTTAATATTAATTGAGAAATTGTTGGAATTAAATTAGAATAATAATAATAGGTGTTGCGTTATTAATATTATTCATAATATTAATGAGAAATTAGTAAAATGAGTTATGATATTTATTGCATGTAAATAAATGAAGATGCGTAGCGTAAGTGTTATTATTATTATGATGGCTTGAAAATATTTGGTGTTAATTAAATTAAAATGGTTTTAGTTTAATCAATGTGAAATAAAAGAAATATAATTGAATAATTAAATTGACGTATGTTACGCGACATTGATGTGGCATGGTTGGATTCAGATATCCAACGCGGTGGTTTAATGTAGTCAATGCGATGAGCATAAATATTATTGTTATTAAAAATAATAATGGTGATGAGTGAATAAAATGAAATAATGAATTGTTATTATTATTATTGAAAAAGAGTAATAAAAATGATGACGTAAAACTATGTGCGAGAGATTAATGAAATTAAATGTATTAAAAAATGGTTGAATATGTAAGTTATATTAATTTCGTTTTGTCATTTAATTCAATTAAATGAAATGGTTTTGAGTCACATGGAATGGTTTTAGTTTAATATAAGAATAATTATGGTAATATAATTTAATGGGACTAAATTTGAACATTAATGATGGGTATTATTAATATTAATTTTATTAATAAGGGTATTGAAGTGAGATTGGAGAGAGATTACAAAGTGATGGAATAATAAAGAAAATAATAAAAACCATAAAGGAATTAATGTTGGGGCATGTTGGGCATGGAATTAGGAAGGGAGGCGCCACTTTTGGTGTAGTATTAATTATTATTATGTTAATAATTTTGGAAATAATGTGAAATGAAAAAATTGAAATCTTTTGATGTGCTGGGCGTGAGGGGAAATAAAGGGGCATAAATATAATTGTGATTGGAGAGAGAAATTTTAAAATATAATAATGATTAAATGATAATAATGATAATATAAAAGTGGAGTCAATCATGGGGGCTTATGCGCTTCACATTAAGACATGTTGAGCATGGGTTCTTATTTGAGGTGGAAAGAAAATAAGTGTTAAATTAAATTAAACAATATAATAATAATGTTTTTGTTTTGGGTTATATAATCTTAATTTGACCGTAACTTCTTCATATGGTGTCGGAATGACAAACCGTCAGCGGCAGTGTAATCCTATAATTAATATGGTCATTTTAAGACCAGTGATGGATACCTTTTTATGAGTTCTGTCTCGGGTCAACGAAACACACATATTAAAAAAATTAACGTCTTATTATTAAAACGTGTGGGAACCGCGTGACGTGTCGTGTGTTGAACAGTCAAAACGCGTAACGGGTGTACGGTCACACTGTGTATTCATCAATACATGCTGCATATTGTTTTACCTATTCGTTGCCTATATAAGAAAGGGTCTCGGATTATTTCCAGACCAATCGTTTCTTCTTCGCACGACGACGCTCTTGGCCGATCGAGAAGTATTCCTCCTCTAACTTCCTTGTCCGAGCTCCGAATTATGATCCGTCAGCGGCCACAGGATCGTAGCGACGAGACGAAGCTTCTAAGCCCAAACATGTCACCTTTCCTTCTGGACTTCCTTCTCCAGCTTCCATCCTAGGAGGCGTTTGTCGGGTTTGGCGAAGGCGGAGGACACCGAAGGACGTCGTCGGAAGTGACGTGATCGGGACCTTTTGAGGTAGGGATCTCACCTTTGTCTCTCTAATTTGTGTATCATGTGTGGCAGGTATCCTTTTGTTTTCATGAGAAATGGTTGAACCTTTAAATAAAGATAATAACTTGTTAAAGAATGGGGTTGGGAAGTTAGTGATTGTTGTTACCTTACTTTTTATATCCTGAGATATTATATTTGTGAATTGAATGTGCTTCTACCTACTAAAAATCACAGTCGTTGGGGGCCTTTGCTTACGAAATTAAATGTTTCCCTCTCCTTCTGTATTTTCTTATGGATGGAAACTTCATGAAATGTGGAAATTGGTTAATCACGTAAAGTTGACTTTTTAGATGAAAATCTAGAACCCTTGTGTGATCGCCCCGGTTGAACCAAAATGGAATAATGAACATGTGGGTGTCGGCTTGGTAACGTGGCATGTGTTGGGGGTGTTTTGTGGGCTGTTGTGGTTTGGGTGAGCAGCAGGGCTGCGACGTTTGGGTGGTGATCTTAATGGAATGGTTGATGGTGGAAACGTGGAGGTGTGAAATGTTTCGTAAACGATGGGGTTGAAATGGGAAGTGGTTGGTTGTGGAAAATGCCTTTATTTATGAAAAGTGTTTTGATTTATGAAAAGTGTTTTGATTATGAAAAGTGTTTTGAAGTAAAAGGTGTTTTCAAATGCGGAAATTTTTTGTGTGTGGAAAGGATTTTATGTGTGGAACTTTGAAATAAATGAATGATTGAATGTTGTATGGTTGTGATAATATTTTGTAAATGAAATGGCATGTGGTCGCTTGAGTTTTACCTAACCTTGGTTGTGGATGGCAGGGATATGTTTGTGAAAGGTTTTTTCTGGATGATAGTTGCCCAGTAGTAATAATTGTTAAACCATTGCATGAAACATGAAAACCTAAATGGGGTTGGGGATGATTATTTGGTTGTTGATGCATGATTCGTGGTAGCAGTGCCGAGGCACATGCTCAGTTCCTCTTTTTAAGAAGCCATAGGTTGGGCTGTGTGTTTGGTATATGTATATATATAATTGTATCTTTGTGTTTTGTCGCACCACACCCATGTCAAGCACCTAGTGCCGAACACTCCCATTTTATGGGAGATGGTGTTCCCCCTTAGTTACTAGCTCCTTCCTGCTCCTTCTTCCATAGGCTATGATGGCTTGAGGTGACCTTACACCCAAGACTCTTCAGGTAGGTCTTGGAGACTGTGATGTCTTGAGGCGAACTTTAGCCCAAGACTCTTCGGGCAGGCTTACCGTTCCCAAGAACCTTCGGGATGAGGCCCAGGTGTCTGCGGGCGGGTTAGTAGTTGTGGCCCAGGTGTGTGCGGGCGAGATGTGTGGTTGTGAGGCACATGTGTGTGCGGGCGGGATGTGTGGTTTGGCCCAGGTGTGTGCGGGCGGGAAGAGTGTGGTAGCGTCAGGACGTTTGCCGTTAGGAAGAGCAGCATCTAATTAAGTGGGAAATGGTGCGGGGTACCCAATACTTTTGTTCTATATATATACTAAACTTGTTTGTGTTACTTGGTGAGTGTGACCAGTGAGGCTGGGTGGATAGTTTTTCCTTGTTAGTTTCTGGTTATTCTATTTTCTCAGGGGACCTTAGGGTGTCTCCCCACTTGTGCACGAGAGCTTTAGGTTTCCCTACTGAGTATACTTGTATGCTCACCCTACGTTTACTTTTAGGTTTCCAGGAGTACTACCAGGGCCATGCGGGACCCTACTAGTCGGGAAGTTGGAGTTGTTGCAGTTGTTGTTCTCTTGTTTTCTTTGGCATTGTACTTTTGAGATTCCTTGTACTTGTACCTTGTTATAAAAATTGTTTAAACATGCATGTGGGATTGGTTTGGGTTTATTTATATACACTTGTTCTTTTCCCTTTTTGGTGGTTGACTTGTCCTATTTCCTGATCCAAAATAATAAAAAGGGTAATGCCTCCAATATTTGTGAAAACTCATACCCTTGGTGCTAGTCGCCAACCCGGGGCCTACTAGAGGTGGGACTCGGGGGTCATTATCTCCCTTTCACTATTTCCAACTCAGGAGGGGCATATTTGGTGGGAGGGGGTCGTGACAGAATGCAATCAGAGGCTGATGGTTGAGAGATAGGATGGAGTCTGGAGTTAGGCACAGTGAGGATTGCATGGGATGGTAGGGAAACAATGTTCGTTAATCATGGTACGTGACATAGGCCAGGGAAGACCGGCTAGGACACGGGATTTTAGGGCCCCCCATGATCCGATGCAAGGACTCTGAGCCTACCGAACGACCAAGTGAGACTATATTGATTGCAGGGTAGAGACCCTAGGGGAGGTACATACATCATCATGTTTGTGTTTTACTTTATTTGGGTGTTCTAGGAAAGAAATTAAAATAAAATGATAATTAAAACTTTGAGTTTTTCATTACTACTTGGGCTTAGGCGTTCCCTGGTTACCGAACAACTATGGCACCTGGACGTCAACAGAACGGCATAGGAATGGGACACAGACAGTTTCACGCAATAGAAGTGGCAACCATAGCAAGGCCAGAGATCGAGAGGGATGTTTCTGGTTTTACTTAAATTCTCTCACTTATGATTTTTTTAAATTCAAGATCATCACACTCCTTTGTTGGAACTCTTTTGCTCATTCTCTGGGCCTGGACCTTGTTTTTGTGAGTTTTTAATGCTATGTTGTTTCCCGCTTTTCTTTAAATGTACGTGAAGAGCCCTATCATGTGGGGAGGGGAAGACCTAATCCATAATCGAGACGCATTAATGTGGATGCGATTTAACCCGTGCAGGTGAGTCAGTGCCGCCTAAAGTGGATAATATCTCGACATGGGAGAAGGAATTCCTCAAGCCATGTGTCCGGGCAGTGTGTGGGTGGTACGTTGTTGGGTGCAGTGTAAGTTGGAAAATCCTAATATATGGAAGTGGGAAGGCTCAGTCCTTAATCGAGACGCATTAATGCGGATGCGATTAAACCCGTGCAGACGAGTCAGTGCCGCCTAAAGCGGATAATATCTCAACAGAGGAGAGGGAATTCCTAACTCACATAATTAGGATTGTCGGTTGTTTCTTGTTATGACAATAGGCCTGAGAGGTATCTTAAGGGGTGGTTGTTCGGACCTTTCCCCCTTTTATGGGTTGGATTTAATTCTCGAGGACAAGAATGTTTTTAGAGGTATCTGATGTAATGGACCGGACCCCTCCGGTCCATTCCTTTGTTGAAATCGATGTGGTCAACACGGCGCGCGTAACAATGATAATTATTAATGATAAAAACGAAGAATATTTTAAAAAAAAAATTAAAATATGTTTTGTCAGTTTATTATATTAAATAATAAAGATGGTGATATAAAGTGTGTGATTAATTAAATTAAAAGGGGTTTTAATTCTAAATAAGAATTTAAAAAAATAAGGCGTTTAGTTTAATATTAATTGAGAAATTGTTGGAATTAAATTAGAATAATAATAATAGGTGTTGCGTTATTAATATTATTCATAATATTAATGAGAAATTAGTAAAATGAGTTATGATATTTATTGCAAGTAAATAAATGAAGATGCGTAGCGTAAGTGTTGTTATTATTATGATGGCTTGAAAATATTTGGTGTTAATTAAATTAAAATGGTTTTAGTTTAATCAATGTGAAATAAAAGAAATATAATTGAATAATTAAATTGACGTATGTTACGCGACATTGATGTGGCATGGTTGGATTCAGATATCCAACGCGGTGGTTTAATGTAGTCAATGCGATGAGCATAAATATTATTGTTATTAAAAATAATAATGGCGATGAGTTAATAAAATGAAATAATGAATTGTTATTATTATTATTGAAAAAGAGTAACAACAATGATGCCGTAAAACTATGTGCGAGAGATTAATGAAATTAAATGTATTAGAAAAGGGTTGAATATGTAAGTTATATTAATTTAGTTTTGTCATTTAATTCAATTAAATGAAATGGTTTTGAGTCACATGGAATGGTTTTAGTTTAATATAAGAATAATTATGGTAATATAATTTAATGGGACTAAATTTGAACATTAATGATGGGTATTATTAATATTAATTTTATTAATAATGGTATTGATGTGAGATTGGAGAGAGATTACAAAGTGATGGAATAATAAAGAAAATAATAAAAACCATAAAGGAATGAAGGTTGGGGCATGTTGGGCATGGAATTAGGAAGGGAGGCGCCACTTTTGGTATAGTATTAATTATTATTATGATAATAATTTTTGGAAATAAGGTGAAATGAAAAAATTGAAATCTTATGATGTGTTGGGCGTGAGGGGAAATAAAGGGGCATAAATATAATTTTGATTGGAGAGAGAAATTTTAAAATATAATAATGATTAAATGATAATAATGGTAATATAAAAGTGGAGTCAATCATGGGGGCTTATGCGCTTCACTTTAAGACATGTTGAGCGTGGGTTCTTATTTGAGGTGGAAAGAAAATAAGTGTTAAATTAAATTAAATAATATAATAATAATGTTTTTGTTTTGGGTTATATAATCTTAATTTGACCGGAACTTCTTCATATGGTGTCGGAATGACGAACCATCAGCGGCAGTGTAATCCTATAATTAAGATGGTCATTTTAAGACCAGTGATGGATACCTTTTTTATGAGTTATGTCTCAGGTCAACGAAACACACATATTAATAAAATTAACGTCTTATTATTAAAACGTGTGGGAACCGCGTGACGTGTCGTGTGTTGACCAGTCAAAATGCGTAACGGGTGTACGGTCACACCGTGTATTCATCAATACACGCTGCATACTGTTTTACCTATTCGTTGCCTATATAAGAATGGGTCGCGGATTATTTCCAGACCAATCGTTTCTTCTTCGCACGACGACGCTCTTGGACGATCGAGAAGTATTCCTCCTCTAACTTCCTTGTCCGAGCTCCGAATTACTATCCGTCAGCGGACACAAGATCGTAGCGATGAGACAAAGCTTCTAAGACCGGACTTGTCACCTTTCCTTCCGGCCTTCCTTCTCCATCTTCCATCCTAGGAGGCGTTTGTCGGGTTTGGCGAAGGTGGAGGACACCGAAGGACGTCGTCAGAAGCGACGTGATCGGGACCTTTTGAGGTAGGGATCTCACCTTTGTCTCTCTAATTTGTGTATCATGTGTGGCGGGTATCCTTTTGTTTTCATGAGAAATGGTTGAACCTTTAAATAAAGATAATAACTGGTTAATGAATGGGGTTGGGAAGTTAGTGATTGTTGTTACCTTACTTTTTATATCCTGTGATATTATATTTGTGAATTGAATGTGCTTCTACCTACTGAAAATCACAGTCATTGGGATCCTTTGCTTACGCAATTAAATTTTGCCCTCTCCTTCTGTATTTTCTTATGGATGGAAACTTCATGAAATGTGGAAATTGGTTAATCACGTAAAGTTGACTTTTTAGATGAAAATCTAGAACCCTTTTGTGATCACCCCGGTTGAACCAAAATGGAATAATGAACATGTGGGTGTCGGCTTGGTAATGTGGCATGTGTTGGGGGTGTTTTGTGGGCTGTTGTGGTTTGGGTGAGCAGCAGGGCTGCGACGTTTGGGTGGTGATCTTAATGGAATGGTTGATGGTGGAAACGTGGAGGTGTGAAATGTTTCGTAAACGATGGGGTTGAAATGGGAAGTGGTTGGTTGTGGAAAATGCCTTTATTTATGAGAAGTGTTTTGATTTATGAAAAGTGTTTTGATTATGAAAAGTTTTTTGAAGTAAAATGTGTTTTCAAATGCGGAAATGTTTTGTGTGTGGAAAGGATTTTATGTGTGGAACTTTGAAATAAATGAATGATGGAATGTTGTATGGTTGTGATAATCTTTTGTAAATGAAATGGAATGTGGTCCCTTGCGTTTTACCTAACCTTGGTTGTGGATGGCAGGGATATGTTTGTGAAAGGTTTTTTCTGGATGATAGTTGCCCAGTAGTAATAATTGTTAAACCATTTCATGAAACATGAAAACCTAAATGGGGATGGGGGATGATTGTTTGGTTGTTGATGCATGCTTCGTGGTAGCAGTGCCGAGGCACATGCTCAGTTCCTCTTTTTAAGAAGCCATAGGTTGGGCTGTGTGTTTAGTATATGTATATATATAATTGTATCTTTGTGTTTTTTCGCACCACACCCATGTCAAGCACCTAGTGCCGAACACTCCCATTTTATGGGAGAGGGTGTTCCCCCTTAGTTACTAGCTCCTTCCTGCTCCTTCTTCCATAGGCTATGATGGCTTGAGGTGACCTTACACCCAAGACTCATCGGGTAGGTCTCGGAGGCTGTGATGGCTTGAGGTGACCTTTAGCCCAAGACTCTTCAGACATGCTTACCATTCCCAAGAACCTTCGGGATGTGGCCCAGGTGTCTGCGGTCGGGTTAGTGGTTGTGGCCCAGGTGTGTGCGGGCGAGATGTGTGGTTGTGAGGCCCAGGTGTGTGCGGGCGGGATGCGTGGTTTGGCCCAGGTGTGTGCGGGCGGGAAGAGTGTGGTAGCGTCAGGACGTTTTCCGTTAGGAAGAGCAGCATCTAATTAAGTGGGAAATGGTGCGGGGTACCCAATACTTTTGTTCTATATATATACTAAACTTTTTTGTGTTACTTGGTGAGTGTGACCAGTGAGGCTGGGTGGATAGTTTTTCCTTTTTAGTTTCTGGTTCTTCTATTTCCTCACGGGACCTTAGGGTGTCTCCCCACTTGTACACGAGAGATTTAGGTTTCCCTACTAAGTATACTTGTATGCTCACCCTACGTTTACTTTCAGGTTTCCAGGAGGACTACCAGGGCCGTGCGGGACCCTACTAGTCGGGCAGTTGGAGTTGTTGCAGTTGTTGTTCTCTTGTTTTCTTTGGCATTGTACTTTTGAGCTTCCTTGTACTTGTACCTTGTTATAAAAATTGTTTAAACATGCATGTGGGCTTGGTTTGGGTTTATTTATATACACTTGTTCGTTTCCCTTTTTGGTGGATAACTTTTCCTATTTCCCCATACAAAATAATAAAAAGGGTAATGCCTCCCATATTTGTGAAAACTCATACCCTTGGTGCTAGTCGCCAACCCGGGGCCTACTGGAGGCGGGACTCGGGGGTCATTATCTCCCTTTCACCATTGCCAGCTCAGGAGGGGCATCTTTGGTGGGAGGGGGTCGTGACAATTACCATGTTCTTATATCCATTATATTTTGTCCCTATACTATTTTATAGATAATTTATGAGTGGGTGACCAATGTCCCCTCCCTTTTCAATTTTTTCTAAAACCCTACAATATAGTTGTTATGCTGTCGAATTTCCATCTCAAAATGTATCTATCTTTTTCCAAAATTATTTTATTTTATTAAGTGAATACTCAAAACTCTTTTTTAAAATTTTTTATTCACATATATTCAAAAAAGATCTATTTTAAATTATGGTATTTACACACATGAGACTTGCTATCATTTTCTTGTGGGTTTAAAGTGACATAAAGATCATGTCATTAAAGCAATTTTTAAAACGTTATGATTATGAAATTAAACCCATTTCATTTATACTATATGGGTAGTTTATGAAATGATTGATTATGATATATGTTTCTCAAATGATAATAAAGGCAAATTTAAGGGTGCACCCTAATATCTCTCCAATGCATTGGGTAAAGACATAAAATCTAGAGATGGCCATTTTGACTGATACCTTGGTGAATAACCTTGTTAATTTTTAATGACACCTTGGGGATGGACCTTGGAGAAACAGAAATTATTGTCTAAGTTAAACTTTGTAGCCACATTTTCATGTAATGAAATATTTTATTTTTATTATGATATGCCTCATGATTTCTTTCTCATGCCTTAAAGTTCTTTTTAATGACTTTATTGATGTATCTCAAGTTCACATGTTAAATGTTTCCTTTGTTTCCCTTACTGGGCATTCTACTCACCCTTTCATTATATGTATATCCCCAAGTTATGATATGCAGTAATAAACCTATGATGAACATACAGATAATCCTTTCATGTGTTTAAGAAGAATGTTTTATGTTTTCATGTTTTGAGTTCCTGGTTTCCAAGACACTAAACATTAAAGATCCTCAGTTTTGTATAATGTAATGAAAGTTAATGTGTAAAAAAGGCAGGATTCTATAGTCTTTATCAAAGGATGGTTTACTTGTTTGTGGAAATTAGGATATGAAAACTCTAGGAAAACCCCTATATAAAAGTTTAAATATAGGAAATCTTCCTGGTATTTTGGTGAGTATTGAGAAAGGGGTTTCCAAGAAAATACATACCTGTCTAGATACGAGCAGGTAGAGGTGGCTCTGGCATAGATGTACATAGGGGTAAAACCCAAAAACACCACTTCGAGCTAGACTCGAATGGGAAATGGTACACAAAAATGGGCTCTGGTGAACTCTTGGTTATGACACTCCCAGGGGATATGCTTTGGTTAATTCATAAGCTTAGTATGAACCATTATTAAAGGAACAAAGATAAAATAAAATAAAGATCCACATAATAATATATGATCATGGATATCCTAGATTAGAATCTAGGGGATCACAATCTAGGGTATGATTTCCTTCTAAAATTTTACCCTTCTATGCTTAATGTTTTGTTTTTAATGATTATTGGATATGTATTAAAGCCCATAATTACACTTTCTTTTCTTATTTAATGGTGGGAAATGGAAGAACATGTCCCAACAACCAATGTGATTGGAAATGTGATTATTTCCCTATTAATATGACAGAGATGAAGATAGATCATGTTGAACATATTGTGATTATGCCAAACCAGCTATCAAAAATCACAATTAATAATTGGTACCTATTTGAATGCCCAAATTTGTCAAGAAAGAAGAAGCTGAAGTCTCAGAGAGGTTCATCTGATAATGTTGATAAGGGTAAGAATACCCAATTTCATTTGTGAAAAAAAATTTGGAAAGGGGAACCAAGGAGAATGTCACAAAGGAACCGGGAGATGTTTTAAGGGTGGGAAGATGGGGCATAAAGTAGCCAATTGTTTTAAAAAAATGGATAATGTGAGGAATAGAGATAAGTTTTGATCGAATGTACCTTATAATTTTTAATATCTTAAATGTGGAGAAGTTGGAAATTATCCAAGGCAATTCGCTCTTGGAAGGGATGAGAAGAATGATGAGCATCAACAATCTTGAAGGACAACAGAATAATGCATGTCCTATGCTAAGATGGATTATGATGACTAAAGTACATGTAAATTTTTTGCAATAATTGTCTATGTCATGTTGTATTGTAGTTAGAGCTCTATGAGCATATCTTTTATGTTTGCTAAGATCATCCAGTCACTACCTAAGATGTTTTTATATCATTAAGGAAAACATCTATTGTTATTTACCACATGTTGATGTAGTAAAGTTGTTCTTCTTTAAAAAAAATGATTAGGGGATTAAAAGATGATTATTATTTTGGAAGACGTTGACTATTTTGGGAACCCTATATGTTCAAGGTAAATATATTACTACGGTATTTTCATTGAGGAGTAAAGGTTGACTTATATTTTGAAGAATTGATGAATTTAAGGCAAAATTATGGTAATTTAGGTTACTTATGGAAAGGATTAACCTATCCTGGGGAAAATGTGATTGGGATAGTTACTTTTGTTATAAGATGATAAGAGTGGTTGATGTAGTTTGGAGATGAATGATAAAGTCTATCTTGGAAGACTATGTTATGATATTGTTCTTATAATTTGGTTTCAATCTTATTTTGGTTTATTTTGAGGAATTTTAAGGACAGTTATTTATGGAATCGTCTATGATGAACTTTGGGTAGTACCATGGAACATTGAAGATTTAAAAGTAGTTTCCCTTCCTATGGGATTCCTTCTTTTTGAAGAGTTGTTTTATCTTTCCCTTTTTGTTTTTGGGATAATGTTTAAAGAAAGAAGAAATTGATATTTAATCTTTTGTGAATTACGTGACCCTCAAGAAGATGATTATTGTGTTTTTATGAGACCAAGTTTTTTTTGAATGCTCATCGTTTGGAGAAAATATTTGTTTTGGTAGAAACTTATTAATACATGAAACTATACTTGAAGGTAGGTATATTTCCCTGTGTTCTTATTCTATGTAGTAAATGAATTCCTCAAAACTATGAAAAGGAACGTAAAACAAAAATTTTGTATGTTAATGTTTCCTACTGGGAAATCAAATATCATTTAACCCATCATAAGTTTTTGGTTTTCTTGTTGTTAAATTTCTCCTAATCATGTTTTCTATCACTCTCTCTCAGAACATGGCCCTTTGTTTTCTCCTCCGTGTCCATGTTTTCCTACATCGAATACTAGTATGGGTTAACTCTGGTGACCTTTTTTACTTCCCTTTCTTTATTTTAAAGTGTTAGTGTTACTGCCTCTTTTTATGATGTAAGTCTTTCAATGAAATTTCCAATCCCAATTTTTAAAAATTGCGGGGACCCAATTTCTTAAGGGGGAAGAGTGTAACGACCAGAAATTTTGAATAAATCTTGATTCCTAATATTGTGTGTTATTTTATTTTATACTCAACAAAACTGTTTCATTTGATAACATGAGTGTAATTAAAATGAGACCATTGGGTTTCGACTGTTATATGACCGTTGGTCAATATGACCACTGGAAACTAAATGTTTCGATTATTGTCTCTAAATACAAGTGATCTTGGTAAATTAATATAGAAAGAAGATTTGATGTCCTCATCCAGTAGTCTCGGGCCAATTGAAGCCCATATAACAGAACTTGGGAAGGAGGTGGCACCATTTGTCTTTTCTCTATACCAATCCCAAGTGGAACATCATCGTGTGAAGCTGGAACGGAATCGCCTTCACGAGAAGTTCAAGATAATAGAAATTTCTACTCGTGCGATGTTGGCCGAGCCGCCCTCAGATTATCTCATCTTAGTACACCTTACACTTGGGTCCTATGCTGGGGTTATAAGGGTCTATGTAGGGAGACCGTAACTTCCTTGTGTAATCCTTTTTTTAAATAAAAATTGGGATTTCTTCTTATGATGAAGTTTATGAATTTTCAAATGAGCATATAAATATAGTATGCATATTTTTGATGAATTTTAGAAAAAGGATATTTTAAAAATGTTTATATAAACCTTAAATAAGAAAAAATGTGTAATGATTTTCAAAAAATGGTCTTCTATAATTATGTTTAGTACGAAATTTAGAGGCTAATAAGATCAATATGATTTTTGATGAATAGTAAATTATTAATAGTGATTTTATGCTTAGGATTAGTAATGTGACCAAATTGATTAGTAATCTCACTTAAAGAAGGTTTTAATATAATCTAGGCAGCTTGATTAAGTAATGTGATTCAATAAAATAGGTATGTATCTGTTTTAGAAATTATTAGTCAAGTATTAGTTTTTTCGAGTGAATAGTGTTTTTTAATTAAAAATAAAATTAAATATTTTTTAAAAAGTATTTTTATAAAATGGATTTCGTTTTTGAACTCAGAGGATCGATATTATGTAAAGGTAATTTTTGGGGATTTGTCTGAAAAAAATTATTTTTTGGTGAATATTGTATTTATTTTAAAATTAAATTAAAAATATATAGAAAATTATTTTTATAAAATGGAGTTCATTTTTGAAATCATAGCATTGATATTTGGTTAAGGTAAAATTTGGTGATTTTTCTGAGAAAGTTGAATTTTCAGTGAATAATAAAAATACAGTTTTTGGGTTTCTGTTTGTTTAATGACATCATAACAATGTCATGATGATTTCATGAGATATTTTATAGTTTGTCCGACCAAAGGTGATGAATTATTGTATTGTGGTCCCATTTGGCCTAACTCCATGGGAAATACCATGGGATATCCCATGGTTTTGAGAAAACCACTTGTGAGGTGTCCCTTGGCCATTAATGCCTTGTCCCCTCACATTCCTTATAAATACCCACCCTTTCCTCCTTTAGTTTTTACTCCCAACTCTCCCCAACGAAGCTCCGGTCTCATTACCTCCCAAAGAGTCCTCTCAAGGTGCCCCCAAGCCCTCAAGGTCCCAACCATTGAGTTTTAAGAGTTACGTTTTAAGGTAAGGGATCCAAACACTCTCTTTCTTTTCAAGTAATCTGGTTTATGTCATTTCATTTATTCTACATGCTCTTATGTTGGAGGATATTATTTTATATTCCAATTACTTCCCTTTTCATGTTTATCTCATGAGAGACCCACTCTTTCTCTCAACATTTCATTTTAAGAATGTTTTAGTGGTGTCGTCAGGCTGCCGAATGTTTAAGGGATTCTTTCACCTTTCTCCTTTCTCAAAGTTCTACATTCATGTCAAGTCTTCAAAGTTACTATTTATTATGTTGGAGTACTAACTCTATATCTATAATAGTGATATTTTATGTTCATATGATGAGATACCCTATTTTATATCATCAATTCATTTTGTTGAAGTTTAGGTGATGCTGTTAGGCTGTCGAATTTTTAAGGGATTCTTTCACCTTTCTCCTTTTTCAAAGTTCTACTTTCATGTCAATCCTTTCAAGTTCCTTTTTAGTATGTTGGGAAATTATATCTATATATATCATAGTTATATTTTATGTTCATATTATGAGTGACCTGATTTTATCTCTTCAATTCATTTTGATGAAGTTTAGGTGACGCCGTTAGGCTGCCAAACTTTTAAGGGATTCGTTCACCTTTTTCCTTTTTCAACGTTCCAAATTCATGTCAAGTCTTTCAAGTTCATTTTTAATATTTTGGGGTGTGATATCTATATATATCATACTGATATTTTATTTTAATATTATGAGAGACCCTATTTGATTTCATAAATTCATTTTTTTGAAGTTTTATGTGGTGCCGTTATGCTGCCGAATTTTTAAGGGGTTCTTTCACCCCTCTCATTTTTAAGATCTATTTTCATGAAAAGAAATTAAAGTTCCTTTTTTATGATGGGGTATTATCATTGTATCTATCATACTGATATTTTATTTTCATATGATAAGGTAACCTATTTGATCTTGTCAATTCATTTTTTTATGTTTTAAAAGACGTTGTTAGGCTGCCGAATTTTCATAAGAGAAATATAATTTTTTTTCTTCATTCAATGTTTTTCATTTCATATGGTATGTCTTTAAAATTGCATTACCATGTTTTTATATCCATTATATTTCTTCCCTCTACTATGATATAGATCATTTATGAATGGGTGACCCATGTCCCCTCTCTTTTCAATGTTTTCTAAATCCCTACAACATAGTCGTTATGCTGCCGAATTTCTCTCTCAAAATGTATCTCTCTTTTTCTCAAATTATATTATTTTATTAAGTGAATACACAAAACCCTTTCTTCTAAAGGGGTATTTACATATATACCAAAATGTTCTATTTTAAATTCTGGGATTTACACACATGAGACCCGCTTACATTTTCCTTGAGTTTAAAGTGACATAAAGATCATATCCTAAAAGTAGTTTTTAAAACATTATGATTATGAAATGAAACCCATGTATTTTATGCTATATGGGTTGTTTATGAAATGATTAATGATGATATATGTGTATCACATGATAATAAAGGAAAATTTAAGGGTGTCCCCTGATAGTGCTCTAATGTATTGGTAAAAGACTTAATCTCTAGAGATGACCATTTTGACTGATACCCTAGTGAACAATCGTGGTAATTTTTAATTACACCTTGGGGATGGACCTTGGTGAAACAGAAATTATTTTCCATGTTAAATGTTGTAGCCACATCTTCAAGTTATGAAATATGTTATTTTTATTATGATATGTCTCATGATTTCTTTCTCATCCCTTAAAGTTCTTTTTCATGACTTTATTGATGTATCTCAAGTTCACAAGTTAAATGTTTCCCTTGTTTCCCTTACTGGGCCTTCTGCTCACCCATTCTTTTGATGTATGTCCTTAGGTTATGAGATACAGTAATGATCCTAGGATGAACATAAGTATAACCCTTTCAAGTGTTTAAGAAAAATGTTTTATGTTTTCATGTTTTGAGTTCCTAGTATCCAAGACACTAAACCTTAAAGATCCTCGGTTTTGTATAATGTAATGAAAGTTAATGTTTTAAAAGGTGGGATGCTATAGTAGTCAGGCTATATGTTTTTAGCAAAAATATGGTGGATCATCATAAGGTAGTTAGGCAGGGTCACATGGCCATGGTACATGTCAAAATTTGTAGTGGAGCATACCCAGTAGGATCTACATCCTAGACCCTCAATAGTTTGAGGTACAATTCTAGTTTCCTCAGTTTTATCTTTCCCTCTATTAAATACAGGGGCTTCTCGTAGTTTTATACCTATTTTCGTTGTGTAGAGTTGTGGGATATGTATCTTTAAGTATGATTATTTTATGAAACTAGACTATCTGATGGGGATTAGGATGGCTAGTGTATGTCAGTTCAATGAGTTACCTCTTG
The DNA here is from genome assembly GCA_963277665.1 of Viscum album. Taxonomy (NCBI): domain Eukaryota; kingdom Viridiplantae; phylum Streptophyta; class Magnoliopsida; order Santalales; family Viscaceae; genus Viscum; species Viscum album. The sequence goes on along the minus strand of OY728132.1, from coordinate 1,837,962,623 downwards.
AGATTGGCGGGATTCAAATATTTTGGGACCTTTATGTCTTAGAGATGACATGATATGGTATAATTTTTAGAATGGACTGGTTGGTCCCCTCTCAGAAAATTTTTGGTTTCATTCACCACAAGATGATTTTTTACACCACCAAATGGTATATATTTTATACAAAAGGGTGAATGGGTTGTCCAATAGAGAGGAGTAGGACCCAAGCATATATGTTTTGGAGGAATTTTAACCTAAATTTCTATTGTATATATGGATTAATAGGGGAATTCACATATTGACTTTCCACTAGTGGTGGATATTTTAAGAGATGTCTTTCCAGACAACTTTTCATGTTTACCTGTGAAGCGAGAGGTTGATTTATCTATTTATCATGTTCAAGGAGCGACACCGTTGTCCATTCCTTCTTATAATATGCCTACTATAAAGATACAAGATATCCAAATGATGTAATAGATGTAATAGAAAAATGGTTTCATCTGAACAAGTACATTTCATTGTGGTTTGCCTATCATTTTTGCGAAGAAGGTAGTCAGTACCCTCAGACATTGTGTGGATAATTAGAAGATAAACCAGTTGATGGTTAAGAACTGATATCCCTTGCTGAGTATTGATTATCTCATTGATTAGCTTCGAGGAGCCTGGGTGATCTCAATTATTTACTTGATATCCTTTTATAATCAGTTGCATGTTATAACATCATATATACCTCAAACATCATTTTGGATCATCTATGGTCTATAAGAGTATTTGGTTATGTCGTTCGTTCTAACGAATGCTCCAAGAGTTTTAATGGAACTGATGAACTGAGTGTTCCATCCTTTCTTGGATTATTCTATGGTATTATTTGTGGACGATATCTTGTTTTACTATCTCACTCAAAAGGATCATGGAAACCATCATGCAATCAAATTGATTACACTGAGAATGAATCAGTTATATAATATTCTCTCAAAATACCACTTTTTGATGGAATAAATTTACATCATGGGTCAAGTTATCTTAGATAAAAAAAGTATCAGTACACCCATAGAAAGGGATACCAGTAGTTTCCTGGGAGCTTATGAAGAATTTCATTGAGGTGTAAAGTTTTATAGGGGTAGGTGGTGACTAGATATGCTTTAGACAGTACTTTTCACACATAGAAAGGCTGGTGATGGTCATCAATATGAAGGTAGTGAAGTGCTTGTGGATAGATTCCTATGATTCAGCCTTTCATGAGTTTGATGGGAGATTAAAATTATCACAGATACTTGTTTTTTCATAGCCTATAATGATTTACACAATTTACTTTCATGCATAAGGTATCAATATGGGAGATGTTCTCATGTATAGGGAATGAATCGTTGATATGGGTCTCGATTGTCATGGCCACATTAGAGGAATTACCCGAAGCAAGACATTGAGATTGATACCATTTTTAATGCTTTGCGCTATTAGAGAAAGTACATTTTGGAAGAAAATTTTGTGATGTACAGTGAACACTAAAGACTCAAATATAAATTTACTCAGCATAATCATAATTTGAGATAGAGATGGTTGGTTGGGCACCTTCAATGTTTTTTCTTTGATCTTTCCTACAATCCTCTGAAAGGCAATGTTGGAATTAATTTGATGAGAAGGGGGACTCAGATACATGTAGTTAAACAGGCCAGTATTGAGTGGTATCTTATGGGTTTGTTCTCTGATTTCCATTTGGAGGTGCATAATAGAATGGGATAGATGTTTATCCCTTCAATCTCTCTTGCCAATAATATTCTGGATCTAGTGTGAATGAGGAAGTTATCAGATTATGATGTCCTAGTCTTAATGGTGAGTGTCCCAAGAGTGGACCCTACCCCTGGGAGGACCGTAGGTTATGACAAGACCTTCCTCTTTCTAGGATGATGATTTGTGTCAGCAGACATACTTGAGAAGTTGATGTATGATTTTCATTACGCAGTTTGGGAAGTTCATCCTGGTGTCACAAATATGTATCAAGATCTGCAACATAAGTACTTGTGGCCAGATATGAAGAGGGACGTAACTAGTTTGGTTATGAGATGTTCTAGCTATCGGCATGTGAAGTAAGAGCATGAGCACCGAAATGGATTTTAGAGATGTTTATCAATCATGAGGGGATTTGGAATGAAGGTGCGATGCATTTCGTGACGGGGTACTCGAGTTCTCCTAGAGGGAATGATGGGGTTTGGGTCATTATTTACTGACTCATGATAGTTTTACATTTCTTGTAGATCAAGGAATCCTTCAATGATGATTATATTAGAAGGTTTCACCTCCATGATATTATAAATATTGATGGGGTTCCATACTCTATCATTTTAGATATGGATTCTGAGTATACATCTCGTGTCTGGAAGGGACTACAATGGGATTTGGGTAAATAGATACTTTTGAGTAAAACAAACCATCCCCATACATATTCCATGTATGAGCACATGATTCGGGTCTTGAAGGACATGCTTCATGAATGCGTCCTGGATTTCGGGGGCTCTAGGGAAAGACACCTACCCCTAGTGTAGTTTTCCTACAAATTTTGTTTTAAAAAAAACCACCTTTTGAGGCATTATACAGTACGCCATATTAGTTACCCATATGTTGGCTTGTGTTAGTGGAGGCAGCTATGCTGGGACCTCGTCTTATCCATGAGACAACTGAGCAGGTGGAGTTGATTCCCAAGAGGATGGGAACTGAATTGTCATAGAAGATGTATTATTATGATCAATGGAGATTGCTTATGGATTTCAAGGTATAAGATCATGATTTCTTATGTGTCACACCAATGTTGGGACAATGTAGTATTAGGAGACCAGGTAAGATTTCAATGATAAACATCAGGCCATTTATTGTTTGGGAGAGATTCAGGCTGATTTCCTATTGTTTGAAGTAACCATTGAGATACTAGGCTATGCAAGATGTATTTCATGTTTCTCATCTACGCCGGTTCATTTCAGACCTATCTTAAAATTTTAAACCTAGAGAGGTTGAATTGACGGTGGATCCATCCTTTCTGTATCACACTATTTGGATTATGGATCAAATTACGAAGGTTATCTATAGCATGTATGTTCCTATCTTATGGGTTCTAATATAGCACATGCATGTTCAAGATTTAACATGGAAGGGTAGGCCAACTTAAGATCACAGTGGATAGAGTTTTTTTATGTTTCTTCTTCACCACCCTTGGAAAAACAATTCAGGGAAAAATTACTTAATGGTAGAGTTTATAAGAACATAGATCATCTTTTTATGTATGGATATTTATTTGATGTTGTTTTTTTAAAAAAAGAAAAAATTGGGAAATTTTCTATGTACACACTGTGTACCCCGCTTCTTTGTGGAGCCGTTCAATGTCCATGTAACAGCCGAGTACATGGCCATGTAGGTGACTTGGACGTCTGCCAAATAATTGAGCTAGTGGAGGTATGTACATGGTGTGTACAATAAAGGAAAATGCCATGTACGTATCCCATTAATTGATGAGTTGAATCGTGGTCACATCTAATCTCTAGATAACATTTTTTCTCCCCTCGGATCATATAGGAGAGCGGAAAATGGATGATGAACATTGAGCTCCTCCCAGTTCTTCGTCTGAGCTCCGATTAAGATGTCATTGGGTTCTTTGGATTCCTATAAGAGAGTTCTCTCTTTCCTAGTATCCTTTTTTCTTGATTCCTCCTATCTTTTTAGTATATCAAGATTGAGCATTTTACAACTTTTTTTTAGATCTATGTCGTTCTAGGAAGAATTAAGAGCCGACGTTCAAGAGTGGTTATTGTGAAAATTAATGTAAGAGGGTTTTCCCTATCTATGATTATCATTGGAATATATATACTTAATGTGAAAAATACTCATGTATGGGGTTCTACGTATTACGTAATTTTTCCATTTTTAATACTTGTTAGGGTTTGTTTATTGGATAAAGGGTTATTTATTATTCATCAGGTTTTAATTATTTTTTTGGACACCCAGTGGGAGTGTTCCCCTGTTTGAATTTTAATGGTTGCTTGTCCTAGGGTGGATTTGATACATACCTTAATTCAATTCCTTGAATTATTTAGGATGGCGTTCGACTGACTATATGAGATACATTGTTTTATCATTGAGAATGATTAAAAAAGTGGATTTTAATATGAGATATTTCCTAGGTAGGTTCATTTATGTATGAATATTTGTTAGATGAACTAGAGGTATTGACTGTGAGTCCTTCCAGGTGGTCATAGACTATAGGGTTTAGATCATAATAGCTAACCAGAAGGTCATTATTAAGTGAATTTTGGACTATATGGCATTGAACATGAGAGATTTCAAGAGATCATTTTTGTATATATGCAATTGATTCAATGTTGATGCAATTTTATTGGCCATGATAGATTCCCTGGTGGTCTTCTGTTCATCATTTGTTCTTTGATAAACTATAGGGGTTTGACTATAAGAGATTTCCCATAGAGTTTTTTATTGATTGCACGAGCGTGATGAGTCTACCAATCCAATGAACAATCGTGGACTTAGTCTTACAAGATAGTTTGATGGTCTTCTCAAACATTTGTTTGATATTTTACAAGGGATATAGAGCTTATTATAGATCCCAGTATATAATAATTCAATGGTTTGAGAAAATAATAAATTTAAATGAATGTAATTGAAAACTATAGTATCATTAAATTTTGATTACTTCCTAGTTTATTGCTTAATTTTTCATATTTCCTCCTGTATTTATTCACTAACATTTAGGAATAGTTCATTTGGTTGTCACCAATTTGGATTCATCTCACACCCTATTTGGGTAATGGTTTTGGACCAAAAAAAATTATATGGTTTTCGATATATACAGTGGAATTCACCATTCTTCTTCATGTATATGATTGATGCTGGAGCTTGAGAGAATCAGAAAATGATGAGGCATTTGATACTATTGGAGTTTACAAATTTCTGTACATTGGATTCAGTATTTTATTCCAGTATTGTGAGATGTTAGGCTGTTTTCTTAGGCACATTGGACATGAATCATTTATATATTCTCTAGTTTTTATATTACTATCAGTCATATGTTATTTTATTTTGTTGTATGGTATAAATTTTTCTTCTATTTTTTGATATTGTTATTCCACTATACATACTCTTCCATTGAGGGCATGGTTTCCCTATTATCAGGTCATGGCCCTCACTATTAGTCGGCAGCCTCTGGCCATTGGGGAAATGAGATTGAGTTCATGTGACCGACTGGGTATGGGTACCTTTGGGAGACACCTAGAACTCAGATGTTAAAACAATTCCTAATAGAGTCTTGGCATAATACATCCAATTAATTAGTCAATCATGCACTTACTATAAAAAATGTAATATATATAATACACATATATCCTTTTATGGATATCTTCATCCTCAATAAAATCATATTCATCAATTTCATATATAAAAATAAAAATTCTATTCATTTCATTTTGTATCCCATGAGGGAATTATATGTCTATGAATCTCAACAAAAAATATTAACATTCCATGATTTCTATATCACATTCGGTCATATTTTTCTAGATCAAAGGTCACTATTGATCAACATCACCATTTAAAAATTAGTGTTCATGTGGAACTATTTACTTTTGATAGGATACCATTTGTATAGATATTAATTCAATTGAATTTATACATTTTAAAGGAACCAATAAAGTTTTTTCCAAACAAATGATGAAGAATTCTGTAGAATGAAGTGAAACAACATTGGAGAATCATAATATGTAGTAGTTTTCAACACATGGGAATGATTATTTCTCATAACCTTATTATGTATCCATAATATAGGCATGGTCATCTCCATTCCTATACAAAAACTACTAGACTGCTCTACAAGTTAGTCTCTATATTAGCTATGTGTACTGAAGAGCATATTTCAACTCGACCCCATTTCTAAATAATTTCATATATTTGGTTAACTCATTGAATTATGATTTTTATATCATAAATTATAATTATAAAAAAAATTATAAAATAGAATAAATTAAAAAAATTATATAATGTTATTATGAAAATCATAACCCTTGATTATTTGGGTATATCATTATTTTAAAATCCATCATAATTGTTTGTAAAGAAACATTGAAATATACTTTGAAAATACTCATTCAATATCAAATATTGTGTATATTTATTCCTTTTTTCAATCACCATATTAAAAATTACGTAAATCCCAATGAATTCCTTTAGGATTTATCACCCCTAGGTACAACTATGATGAATCATCATCCTCTTGATTTATCTATTTAAGTACGTATTTCTATGAAAATAGTATAATATATCAATAACAAAAATAAATTTGGATATTAACCTATATTTGTCATAATTATTTATAAGATAGATCTGTTTGATGAAATATATTTTCATCAATGTCATTCCTATTGTCTATAATAAACATAAATTAATAAAAACTTTAATAACCCAATGCCCAGTAACCCTGACCCAAAGCCTAAATTATTACATTAGACTAAGAAAAAAGTAATCACATCAACATGGTTTAATAGTATATTAATGTTGGTAATCTATATAAATACATGACACCGTCATTACATAGGGAAAATAAAATAAGACATCAAAAAATGAAATTCATTACATACCTGAAACTCATTTATATAGATCATGTTCATATCCGTTGGAATGTAAACAAAATAATGCTGAGATCAAATCCTTAGTATGTCGTACATATCATGATTAAAAAATTAATATTAAATATTAATTGTTAAATAACTGAAAACATATTCCATTTAAAAAATAACCTATGTAAAAATGTAGGGCATAATCAATATGTAATGCTGACTAACTGATTAGACATTCCATTTAATAAGTAAACTGTTAATAAAATGAATCAAGAAACTATAACAATATAAAAAATTAATAAATAATAATTATAACTAATCAATAAATTAAATAAATTATGAATTAATATATTTCATTATCCCCTGTATCACAATACCACTCCCATTAATACCTTTCAAATGATATTTCAATATAATTGGTAATCACCAATTATGATACGAACCACTAATTACTCTCATAATAATTATTTATGCATTAAGGGGATATCTATTTCATAGCCCGATTTATAAAATCATTTTCAAATAATTAATTATATATAAAATAATAAATTAAATTCATCATTCAATATACATTATCACTAAATATCATTACTGAGTAATGAATAAAATTAATAATTATTTAACCATTTTATAGAATAAAATTCCATGAAAAAACCATATTTAAAAATCATATATAGTTTAGGAAATAATCATATAGATCATATAATAATACGGATATATAATATAAATTTAATTTCCAATAAACAATGATCATAAAAAGTCAATTATTTCAAGATATAGTAAAAAATCTAAAAATAAATTGAGATTGTAGACTAATTTGTAACTTTTTGTTTTTTTTATGTGAACCCCCATGATAAAAAAAATAAATGAAATATCAACAATCAATAATAAATATTTACTCATTTTTTATACATCATAAGAGTATAATATATATCAGATAAAATCTAACACATTCCTATAAATATATATTTCGTTTTCAAATGGAAATTGAGATGAAATCGATTACCTTAAGCTATATTTTATTCAAACATGATTTCTCCTGATCTATAATTTATTAATAATTATATTTATTTTTACTAGAACCATATTTAGTTATATATATATATTATAATATTATCCCCCAATAACTTTTTAGCATTCATTAATTAATAATATTTCAATATTTTCCTTATCCCAGGGATTGCATACATTGTATTCTCATTCAATGTTTTTCTTGAACATTCATATTCCTTTTAATATAATATAGTTCTATCATAATGAAATGATATTTAATTTATAAATAGAATATGTACTCTTTATATACATTATTTGAATCGTTCGTGATTTTTGGACATGGAAAATGAAACACATAACTTTGTGGAGATGGACTTGCATACGTACGTACGGGTGATGACACACATCTATTAAATCGATAAATTGTAAAGATGTATCTGATTTTTTAATATATAAAATTTATATAATTTAATTTATATATAATATATTATAATTAAAATCAGCCTTATTTTCATCCCTCTAAATAGTAAAAAAATGAATTACATCACTTTGTGAGTTGGTATTATAATGTAAACATGAGGGAAGTTATCATATATTAAATATAATGGAATGTAAGAAGGTATATGAGGTATTATTATAAAATAATATAATTAAATCATAAATATTAAATACATACATTAAATAAAAAAATTAATTTTACTATGAGTGGTTTTGAAGGAAAATTAGTTTCATTATTTAACAAGGTCATAGTTCATGGTAAACATAATGCATGATTTCATTTAAATATTCCATGAAGAGGAAATGATTAATAGATATTCCATTAAATTAATGATATATCCATACAATATAGATAGAATTTGTATAGTACATTAATTTTTTAATTTTAATTGAATGAGTTGAAATAATAAATAATATAAATATAATTTCTTAATAATGTTACCTCTTCGTTGGAGGACCTCTGTATATTTGCACCAAATACAACAACTGGTAAATTTTTTGTCAATAAAACAAATCTATTATTTTATTATTTAGGTATGTATGATATTGTTTTAGTTATTTTCCATTTCAAATGGCATTGGAGGCGAACACAATGGAGGATAACTAGTGTCCTTTTATATGTGGGAGAAAAGATACACATGAAATTTTCATAATCAATCAATTATTCACATGTTTTAATCATAGAAATGGATCCAAATGTCTTAATTTTTTTTCTATAGGATATAATATAGAAATATGTAAATAATAATGGGTTTCAATTAGTAGGAATGTTATCTAATCCCATATTGTTTTAGTGTTAGCCTAGGTAAATTAGTTTTTACATTAAATATGAAAAATAATTTTTTTATCTTTGACTATACATAATGGTAAAAAAAATAATTTTACCTATTCACATAATATTAATTATGATGATTTTAAATATGAAATACATTTTTTCATTTTCAATGAAACTATGTTGAATAATCTAATATAACATTATACGTGCAAATGTTCAGAATAATTTGGATTCCAAAGAGACAATTCCCATATGAATAGAATGTTTTAATATAAAACTTTAATATAAAAATGATTCATTTGAAAAAAAATTAATTAAAACTAATTTAATTTAGATAATATTTAATTATAAAAAATTCAAAATATAAAAAAAATCTAAATATTTTAAATGAGTATACAATTTTCAATAAAAATAAATATTTTTTTATATACATTATAAAATGATACAATTTATATATATCCAAAAACCTCACACTCATATAAACGATACCAATGAATATGAAATATAATTTTCATAATTTAGCTATTAGAATTCATACCCACATACTTAATTTTTATTCTATAATTTCTATTTTTAAATAATATTTTAGTAGTGAATATTCATTTAAAATTGTTGTTCTGTAATTCAAAAACTATCAATGATAGTGAATTTATTTAAATGGAATGAAATCATAATGTATCATGGTGTAATTGATAGAATGTAATTTATTTTCATAATCAATTATTTGAGATATCTAGGATTAGTCACAGATAAATAATAAGTCAATATCAAACGATTTGATATCGAGATATCGCATGACTCAATGGTTATTATATAGAAATAAAAAAGGGAGGATTCTTTAATCCTATTATTTAGTGTATAATATGAAAACATGAAATGATTGTGTCTCTATATATTCTACATTAAATTTATTTAACAAGGATAATGTTTAGTGTATTTATAGATCATAAAGGATTAGGCATAAATAAATTTAAAGAAGATAACAATGTATCTAACATGTATCATTGAAAGACATATCAATAACTAGATATCATATCATGTCACTTCTCAGTTATATTTTGAAAAATCAAAATAAAAATATATTAATATTTATATATCATAATAAAATATAATATTCTTATATTCTTATATTCAAATTATAATCATAGACATTAGTTTTCATATTATTTAATTTCATAACACATTAATATAGTTCTTATGGTATCTTATTCAATCTTCCATGATTCTCATACAAATTCGTCCAAAATTATTCGAAATATAAAGGGAATGAATACCAAAATATTTTTGCCAACAATCTATCCTTGACTCTCAAACTATATGATTTAAATAAAATCTGCAATATAATATTCAATATCTGTATTCATCAAGTATAAATAATTTATAAATTTTTATTCTTTATGATCTCCAACTATAAAAATTGAATCACTTCATACAAATTTTATCACTATAAAACATCATTTAAATTTAGAATATTCATTATTTAACTTCAACATGGAGTAATATATCATTCCATTATGTAGATTTATTTATAAATATCATTAATGGGCCCCAAAAACTATATCTATGATATAATTGACCAACACAATTTCTTTATGGAAAATGTCACATGTTTTATTTCAAAAAGATTCTCATTTTTACACTTATTTATGACTACATCATGTCATGCATGATTCCAATAAAATATTTTCTATTAATAATATTTAATCATGACATGATAATACGATATAGTTATTTTATATATATCCTTGAGAACAAAATTGTCATATGTCTCTTTAATAAATAAATTCATAAAATATTTCCTCTCAAATATTTTATTTCTGAGAAATATAATTGTAAAAATAAAATTTCATAGATATCGAAATACAATCCCAAACCATCTTACATAAAATAATAATATTATTTACAATTCAAATATCTAGTGTAGATTAACTATATGTAGGATCTATTATTTCATAATGTAATCTACATCAGTTTAAAGAAACTCTTATGTAACTTTTGGAGGATCATTCCTTTACCAAAATTTCATTGTATATTTTAGTTAGAATATTAATTATGTGTTCAATGAATATTTCATATCCTTGTGAGACACTATAATTTTTAGAATTCAGCTTCCTACAAATATATTACATTCTATTTCGATTTTCTTTTATAGGAAGAATTTAAAGACTCCTAAAATATTAAACATATATGGAATAACAGATATGACATTTCTATATTTTTGATTCCATGAAATTTTTTATGTATCTTCTAATTTTATGGATTTATAATAAAATGAAAAAATAATATGTTATCATTCCCATTAAATAATGATTTCATAATTCAACATTAAAATAATGATTTTTGAAAATATTCAGTGTACACGCCATAAAAAAAATTAGTTGGAATTTGTCTCTAGTTGTTGGAAACACCCATATATTTAACAAATATACATCCAGAATAATAAAAACATCAAAATTATATTAATGATATTATAATAACAACATATCATATTTAATCACAATAAGAGTAATTCAAATGATTTAAGACAAAGTTAAATACTTCTTAGAGTATTATCATATTGTTCCACTATTTTTGTAACATTAATTCATCCTCCAACATTTTCCATGTATATTTACATACATTATTGAACTTATTCAATCCTTTTAGCTACAATGATGGAATTACATTATAATAAAAAATCCTTTTTGAAATTCTTAATTAATATAGTTTCATTTTAGGAAAAATTTCCTCAATATATAAAAAAGGGAAGACTTGTCAACATTTTACCTTCTCAATTACTGTTAATGAAATATCTTGATGTCTAATTTCAAAAATAATAACATATTGAATATATTCACATTCCATGTAGAAATATTAACTATATAAGTAACTAAATATTTAAACCATTAATAGTAAAACATTAATCATGATGTGGGGGTGGAGTCTTCAATTAAATTAATATTTATAAATATACCTCCATTATTCACATGAAAATAACATTGTTTTAATTGAATATGGCCAAATACTATTTCCTTGACCATTTTGTTTGTTTCTTACCTTTCACTAAAATGGTGCAGTCATCACAAATATCTTATTGTTTAAATTTATGGTTCATCTTATTTTATATATAAATATATCCAAAAACTCACTCCCATTATATAATGCTATTAATAACTTCTCATTCATTATTCATAACTAAACTTCTTAACACACCAACAGTAGGAACTATTATATATCTTCTTTTGTACTCTTTATTAATCCAATTACCCTACATAACTCATATTTACATGATGCTCATTAAAATCATTATTATTGAGAATAAATGTGACCTACTCCATATCAGTTCATCACGTCTAGTGTTTTGAGAATAGTTATATCTGGAATATAGAACAATGTTGCACTATAATTATTTACAAATATGAATAAATGTATAAGATGGTAAATGATGGTATTTAAATAATAATGAAATCTCATATAAAGGATAATTACATTCCATAAGTATATTTTAAATTAGATTCAAATATTAAATATATAAAACATCATGTGATTCCAGATTAATACATTACAGGTCATGAGATGGAATTTATTGGAAGATGTGGACATCATACAAACAATATTATCATAACTGATTAATATTAAGAAGAATAAATGTCTATGAATTGTTTGAAAATATATATGCATAATTTATTTAAATTTTTTATTATTCTATAGTTAATATTATATTTTTAAATATTGATTAACATTAAGTGACAATGGGAATCCCATAATACATAATACACAAATTTAATGTAGACAATAATACAAAATGATGAATTATTACAATTTGAATAAGAGATCTTGATGTTTTGATTGGGGTTAGTTTTAAATATTCACTGAATTGAAATAATATTTAAATAATTTTTTATATTAAATAATGTATAATAAAAGTAAATGTATCATCATAATAGTACTTCTATATGATAGAATAAAATTAATACACATTTATTTTGATGAGATTTGGATACTAAAAGCGTTCATTTTTATCATATAAATAGAAATAATTTGTAAATCACATAAATGGTTGTTATTAATGATCAATTAGCAAACTTATAAGTGTATATTCGAATTTATTTGTTATACAATATAGAATAGTGATAATAATAATGAGAATAATTTAGAGATACTAATTATTTATATTACCGGTTGAAGGCCTTTATTCTAGGAAGTTTATATTATATTGTACATATTTGAAATACATTGTTCCAATAAAGATAATGTTTATAAAAATAGTGGTAGAATCATATAAACTAGTTGGAACCCTTATACATTAAATTAGGATAAATAATTTATTACTTTAGGAGAGACAAGAAGGTATTCAACCAATAAATTGTAATCAAGTGTATAAAATGTTTGAGTTAATGATACATTATTCTTTTGTTATTTATAAAATTATAGTATTTGTGGATCTATTCATACAATAAAATTTAATGAAATTTAATTTAGTGAAAAATTATTTTATAGGATATGAACTAAACACAATAAATAGTACTCACCCATATTACATTAAAACCTTGTAAAAATTTATGGTCGAACTTTTGATTCATTCATTTGAAATTTATACTAGTTAGGGTGAGTATTCATTTAGCGTTTATAAAATCATTATCTATTAAAAATGGTTTATTTAAAATGAATAAATTAGTTAAATTGCTTCAATGATTATTCTGACCATTCTTATGGGTACTTAAAAACTAACTTGTAAAACAAATGGACATTTTGTGTTTCCATTAGAGTCATAACATTATTTTATTATTTACCACATCCTCATATATATAATTTTATTCCTAATTAATTCCATTTATCATAAATATGTAGATACAACTTCATAAAATATTACAAAAAAATTATCAATGATCTCCAGATTTACCTAGATGTTCCATTAACATAGTTACTTATTAAGATTGTGGAATAAGGTGTGATAGCTATATGAAAAAAGATGATTCATCTTATATGGGTGTGATGGTTGAGTAAATGTATCCATTAAGTGTAATGGGAGTGGATGTAATTTTTGTTTTTGTAATAGATTGATATATTCATGGATAAGGATTAATTTTGCTACATGGTGCATATTGAGGATGAATATTATATAATGGGGAGTTTTTTCACCACATGTCTGTATTACGAATGATTTCTATCTATATTTCAGTAAACCTAATGAATTTAATTTTTTTTTGAGAAATATGTTTCAGGTTACATGAAGATAAATTTTGGGATTTTAGGACCAAACAAAAAAATACCAATTTTGAAACTGGCAACAACAGTGACCCAGTGGTCTGATTCAACGTACCTGGTGGAGCCTTAGCTCAGTGTATATATCTATCAGGGATACCATATAGAAATATTCAAATATGGTGGATATTTTGTGACCACCATGTACCATGTGTATAACTATAAGGCAAAAACTATGTAACTATATATTTTTAAAATTTTAAATAAATTGAACAAATAATTAATTATGTTTTTTAAATTATATCTCTCTATTTATATGAATATCTAAGATTATCATATTCACCATTCACTTATTCATTTAATATTTTATCTAGGGATGATCTCTTTGGTCCTCATCAGTTTTGGTTTCAATTTATCATAAGAGTTCCACATTGTAATGTTTATGAATACTCTTCAATATAATCATATTTTCTATTTTTCTCTCTCCATAAACACTCTAATGTACCAAATTTTTTGGATTATGATAGATTTAATCAGTGTATCTATTTTTGTATGAATTGATGTGTTTAATTTTATTTTTATAATCTTACTATTCATAGGTAAATGTCCTTTTAAATTCCCAAAGTTATATTCATATTGTTGATACATAATATAAAATATTCATAATTCACAATTATTTTTAATATCATAAAATAAATTGAAATGGAAATATTTTATTAATGTTATATTGATTATAATCCATTAGGTCATGGGTTGACTATGTGTGGTGGTTTTCCAAAACATTTTTCACCTACTACAAATTCCCTTAACATGATATATTATTTATCAATGACCTTGGTTGAATGAAAAGTTATAGTTACTAACAGTAGACAATAGGATCTTCATAATGTTCCCTGGTGTGGAGATTCTTAGTGCTGGACTTTTATTTGAGCTAATATAGAGGTGAGTTTCTATAAGATTAGACCACTTAGAGTTTGGCTTTCCATAATTGAATGAATACTATAAAACCCCCTGATTTTATGATATATATAACCTTTTGTAAATTTAATTACCTTTACATCATTCCTTAAACAGAATATTTGTTTAGATTATATATGATATACAATTGAATTTTTATTATTTATGTGGAGGGAATTACATGGAAATTTTGATGCTGAGGATAAATACAACAAACTGAATTAAAAACTGTCATTTAATCTATATTTAAAAGATGAATTCATTTATAATAAATTGGATAGAAAGTATAATAGTATCATTCAAATGTAAAAGACAAGATTCAATGATAATATAATTCTTTTTCACATTTTTTTATATTAACTAATTAAATTAATTTCTATTTATATTTACCCACCCATTCCATATATTGATATCGCATCTCATTATATGATTATTTGATTACCTAACATAAATATCCATGTGAAAACAATATAGGTATTGTATCTTTAGAAACATGGGAATGTAAAAAACCGGTACATAAGGGGACACCATCATATCACACTAGTTATTCAAAACTACAACCATTCATATATATGTCATAAGAAAAATTCCAATATATCATTGTGTAATGAAACATAATAAGGATATAGATCAAATGACCAGTTATAGTAAACATGGGATATATCTATATCTATGTAAACATTACATAATTATAAGGGTATGAGAATGTTTGAATAACATTTTAAAACTATAACATGCATATAAAAGATTATTATATTGATTCATGACATAAAGAATGGTAGATCCTAAGACATGAGATATAATTGGTTTAATTAACATGATCCATGAGTGCATAAACATGGAATAAGAGATGTATTTATTGTATATATATAATTAGAGAAATTCATTTCTTTAGTAGTTAATGTTCATTTCATATACAGTCAGTGTCTAATGGTTTCACTCCCCAAATAGACAATGTAATCAAGATTCAATAAGAATTTTATCATAGTGGAAAAATTAAAATAAAAAATTGGGTTCAATCCAATTTCTATTTCAATTTATTTAATGATATATAAAATTTTATATAATTCATTAGAGAGATATATAAATATGGGACCAATTATCTAATAATGAAAAATAAATAGATGTGTTCCATAATATCAAAAATAATTTACAATATCATTACCCATGAAATTGAAATGAGCTGCATAAATATTTTATCATTCCATAAATAGTGGATATGAAATGAAACCCCCTATGAATTTAATTTTTTTAATTATTCATCAACTTAATTTTGTTTCATGATATCTTTTCACACAACACCATGGGATGTTTTTTCTATAAATAACAATGAGAGGGAAACCATTACACACATTGCTGAGCTTACCAATCAATGAATATTTTAATAAATTTTTATTATTCAATATATTTATATTCATCTTAGCAATTAATTTTGAGGTTATGAATATTATTAAATATATTATCAAAATATAATAATTAATTCAAGGGTTAAAAATAATTTATAAATTAATATAATAATAAATTTTTAATAGAGGGATTTATTTTATATTCATCTAGTATATTTAATAGGAATAAGATAACAAGAAAAAAATATGCATAATTGTTTTTATAAAGGAACTTTTCAATCCTTTTAATGGAAAAATTATATAAAATTAAATTTGTAAACATTAATATATTTTGTTTGAAAAAAAATTTAATCTATTTGAGTAAAATATAAAATTTAATTTAATTTATTAATTTGGAGTATTTTTCAAATATGTTTCATTTTTTAATGAATAGTGAAAAATACTGCATTTATGTTTTATAACACATTTATTTATGATTTATTTATATATTAAAAATATGTTCTGAGTTAGTTTTAATGATTAATTAGGAAAATTTTATATCACTAAATACAAAAAAAATTATTCGGAATCAATTATAAAAATAAATTCAATAAAAGAACATAGTAATCAATAAAATATTTTTACTTTAAATGTAGCTATGTTGTTTCATATTAGAGATTATAATTAAGTATAATTTTTCTACAACACTGAATTAAAATATAAAAAATATAGATATAGAGTCATAATAGTTATTATTTTATTATTTTACTAAGACAAACATATTATTTTACCAAAATAAGATGTAATTTTAATAAAGATTTATTCTAGTATTTGTGGGGAAATTAGATAATTATTGGTAATAGTTATATTATATAGTCCATAATATTACCCTAACACTTGGATAAATTTCATTAGATTAGTGGATTTCGACCAAAAACATAATTTTCGACCATATTATGGCCACTTCTATCAACATGGATGGCATTAATCTTTTTACAATATTATATTCTCTAGGCGGTGCAATATGTAATAGTCTTGTTTTTAATATGTTTTCCTTTTTTATATATGGTAATAGAGAGAATATATTCAACTATAAATAATAATTTTAGTTATAAAACAATCATATTAATCATTATAATTTATTTTTTTTCTGGGGGAAATAATTAAAAAAGGAATTTCATATTGATTATGCAATAAATCATTAAATAATGGACCTAAAAATTAAATGTTAATAATAAAATATAAAAAAATATATTGCTGATATAAATTATTTCATTAATAAATATTTTAGTTTGACTATATATATTAAGAATGTTTTACTTATTTTTCTCTTTAATGCGTTATTTTTTATTTATATTTATAAAAATTCATGAAACAAATAGTGTCAAAATTTACATTAGTGATGTTATAAAATAAATAATTTTATATAAAATGATATAAAATTACTAAAATATTTTTTTGAAAACATGAAATTGATAATGATTATAATGTAACTCATTACTCATTTATGGTTAATTATTATTTTTACAATAACTATATTAACCCTTAAATAATAAAAATACATGTTGTCCTTATGAGAGTTAAAGGGTATAACTATGGGATAAAACCAAATTCTAAGGTTAATATTGTGTTATAAAATGTTTATAAATTACAATTTACAATTATTAAGAACCATATTTATATTATATTGCCAATAAATCAATTTAGATCAATTTAAATATTATATTAATATATATTAATTTAATAATTTGAGAGTTTCATGAAGTAACCCTCACATTAATTATAAAATGGAATCCCCTCCCTCACCTCTTCTCGCTACATTGATCTATCTAGATCGAAAAAATTCCATATATTATCCCAAATCCACCTCTAAATCTTAGAATCCTTAATTTTGGATGAAACTCATCCAAGGATTCCCTTTGGGGAAAACCAACAGTAGTTACTGAATGTAGAGGTAACATCTTTTATCAAGCTATATAATATTATTTCAACTCTCCACCCCCTATAATATTATTATTACATGATAAAATAAAAATATTGGTTTCATAAAAATAGTAAATATTTTTTAATATATAATTTTTACCTATACCTAAAAAAATTGCATCTAATGTGTAACAATTATTCTTTTTTTGTATATGAAGAACTACCATCTCACGAAATGATGCTTGTTCAATTTTTTCATTTACCAAATTTCATTATTGATATTTATTATGGAAAATATATTTTTATATTAATTATATAATATTAATTAATAATTTATTCTTATGTAATTATTTAATGATAAATACCTTGAATATTTCCATTTTGTATACATACGATAACAACATTTGTTGAAGTGTGGAATATCGCCTCCAAAAAGATAAGTGACACATTCTTAAAGTAAACAGACCATGGTGAATAAAGAATTAATAAAACATATGTGAAATAAATTAAATAAATGTTATATTAATGACATAATTAAATTTATGGATGTATAATACATAATATTCTTTATTAACATTTCACACACTTAAAAGTGGTAATGTCGATCGTGGACATGAAAACTACTAGCTCCCCGACATTATGTGAATCCATTTACATAATAATAATTATATATAAGTAAATATGGATAAATTAAATGGTATTTATGAGTGAATGATAACACATGAATAATTTAATCTTACTTACCATCCTTCTAAAATGATCATTGAAAATTGGGAAAATAACTTATCTGTACATACAGCCTGTCATATGTATGATTGTAATGTTAGTTCAGTTTCCATAACATTATATTATTACATTTTTAAAATAATAATTTGAATATATGTATTAAAATTATTCAATTATTTTTATTCTTTATATTTTAATATTATGACCCCTCTGACAATTGTTAGTCTACCAAATTTGATTTAACACATGAACTAAATTTTATCAAAACACCCAGTTTTAACATAATTTTTTAAGCAGTTTCATAAAAAATATTAACAATTAAAAAAAATATAATGATAAAATTAAAAACATTTATGATGAAATTAAATAACTAACATATGTTTAATATTAAGAAATATAAAGACACACGTGAAATTTTGAACTCAAGGTAATGTTTTCCTACTTGTCTAAATTTTATTTCTATGGGATATATAAATAATTAAAAAACCCATTAATTTTTTGTGATGTATATTCTGAACTAAAACATGTTATATATTATATTTATTATTCTCACTATATTTACTATTTTGTTACATTTTATACTTTTATGGGGCATATGATATCACTAATTTCAATGGTATGATATTTTGTCTTAGTTTTCAATCCATTGAAATTTTTTATAGATATGCAACAATTCAAAATTTTTTGTTTTATTTAATAACCATTGACATTTAATATCATGAATCTACTCATTTTTTTAAATTATATGTTTCATTTAATATTTCTCAATTATGGGGTTGTGATAAAAAATATTCAAACTAGAATGGAAAACATTTGAATGTTTAATAATTACTTTCCTCAATAATGTTTTATTGAAAATAAAATTGTATTTCAATTAAACAAATTCAAAAACACTTTTTTGTTACTTATCCTATACTAGGGAATTATTAATATTTTTTTAAATAGATATTTTTTTATGAAATTGAACATAGTTTATTAATTAAATCAATTATTATACATAATAATAATAGAATGGATTTCATATGTAATGGGAAAATCCTAATATAGCCCATCGATGGATCAGTAGGTTTAATGGGAAAACTATATATAGATTTTGATGAATCCTTTCCAATATATTATATTCCTCTCATGAACCCTTTTCAAAATAATATTCTTAGTTTGAATCCCTGAATGTTTTATATTTTTTTGGTTAATCATTGAAGATATGTTTTAGATATCTAAAGTATTGTATTCCATAATTTCATATTAGGTTATTGGTCTTCCATATGTTTATTATATTAGATAAAATACACACGTTTAAGCATCATTCTCATATGATTTATTAACATTCATGTATTTTAGTAATTTACAATTCTATATTGATTTTTATTTATCTATTTATCTTAATAGAATCTGTTATCTATTATTTTTCAATACATGTTGAATTCTTGTCATTAATACATTATTTATCCAAATTTACTTACCATTAATGAGTATTTGAGGTAACAATTATTATATTAAATTTTCCCAAATTATAAAGAATGATTTATTTAATAATCATTCAAGGAGGATATATATTTCATTTTATTATGTGTCATGGTTTGTTTTCCACTTCAAAATGTTAAAATTTTATTACTTGTGTTATATATATTTTCCAATAAAGCTAAACAAATAGCGATTCAGGATATGAATCTATGTAATCATACCAATGTAATACAATAAAAAATGAAAATTGGACTTATAGGGTCAGGGTGTTTCAGTTGGTATCTATAAATGTTTAGAAAAAATTTTGTAAACTAGATTTAGATAACATAGAATAGAAAAAATATGTCTAAGAAAATAATTGAGGATAGGTCTAGAAAAAATTTCTAAATATTTGTGTCTTAATACATGGAAGGTTAATAAGGATTACCGTTTATGAAATGTTTTAAATATATATTTGGATGTGTTTTTAGAGATTACTGAAATAAATATTAATGTGATGAAAGATGTTATATGATAATAATTTGAAATAGTTCATGAATCATTGATAATATTGGGAATATAGAAATGTTTTCAAAATTTATATTTACTTATATCATTACAATGTGAAATAATTTTTCAACTATAATTAAATGGAATCATTTTTTTGGTTATAAAACTCACTTTATATGCAATAAATGACCATTATTCACACAAATAGTTTATGGTTTTCTTGGTCAATAACTTTCGAATAAACATGATTTATATCACTTCGAATCAGAGCATGATGGGTAGACTTCTCATCAATGTAAATGATTTTAGTTATTTTAACATAATAAAAATCATAGTATGGTGATGATATTCTCATTTCCATTTCCATATTGTCATGAATATTTTTTATTAACCTTATTTATGATGTGTATTTTTCAACAATTTTATATTATAAAATATGAAACCATTGACTACTGAGATCAAGTTTAAATTTAAGGGACACAATTTTAATAAATAGTGGAGAATGTATTAACCTAATAAATTAAAATATTATCATTTTTTATAAATTTAATTTCTTCTATAGAATGATTTATATGCAATAAAATTTTAGGATATTCTAGATTCAACATTGAGTTGGCATACGTTACACACAAGACCGATTCATACAAAACATTTAAATATTATCCACATATTATTTTTTAATTTAATAATATATAAAATAAATTTTAAGTAGGAGGTTATGATTATTACTAAATAACATATGAAATAATATGGTTGAATTCATTGTTTAAAATTAATTAGAAATGAATATAAGAACTGAATTAATATTAATGGAATGATTTAAAAAAACTATTTTTATACTTAAAAATATTATTTAAACTAATAAATAACATTAATGTAAAAAATTTATTAATATAAATTAAATGTATATAATATATATTATATATATTTTATAATATTAAAATATATATTTTATAATCATATGTTTCCAAAAAACTGTTATTAAACATAATAATCCATTTTTTTATAAAAGTACTTTTAAGGACTTTTAATAGAGAACCTATTTAAATCCAAGTGTAGAAAATTGTGTATTTTCTATTTCAAATAGTTAATATTATTATATTAAATATTAAAATAATAATTATCATTAGATGAATTTGCAATCTTTTAATATGAAGATTCATTTTATGAAAAATAGTGATAAATGTATCATTTTCATTCAGAATTTTTCTTTCATCTAATGTATATATATATTAATAGTAAAATTATATATTTATTAAATTTTGAATTATAATTGACCAATTTATATCATTTAAAAAAATTTATTTATTTGAAATCAATTTAATATTAAATTATGTTACAAAATCATATAGAATATTAGGGCGTTTTTACATTAAAAACCGATTTATCGTCGCATCTGCCGAATTACCATAAAACAAAATTTCTCTACTTATGTTAGTTGAATTTTTAAAAATTTATAGACAATATAGAAATAAGTATTATATCTTTAGTCTAATACGATTAAATTATTATTATTCCAAAATTATAGTAATGGTAATGAAAATTAATTTAACCAATCAAGGGTAAATAAATTAAATAAAGCAAAAAAATGATATTATAATGGCCATAAAATTACACTAAAAGTGGTCCCAATATATTTTTATTAGTGTGATTATACATAAATCATTCATCTAAATTTATTATGGCATGTTATTGAAACATTTATTCATTTTTTATTATTTATATTATTTTATTCTCACTGTAGTCAAATATGTGACACTCTTGTTTTTAATAAGTGTTACATTTTTCTTATTAGGATATTTAAAAGAAATCATCAAATATAATTATTACATTGAAAACTAAAACTATTATTTACATCATTATATATTTTCGTAATTTTTTGGGATGAAATAAACAAAATAAAATTTTTCACAATGATGATGCATTAATTTCATAATTAATGGAAATATTAGATAATTTTTATGAAAATAATTACAATAAATGTAGTTTTATATAAGTTATTTCATAAAATATATTTATAGATTATCTATACATATTAGGTATGTATTAAATATTTTTTAAAATTTCTATTTTTTTGATATTTTCTAAAAATCCATGAAGGTAATTATTTCAAATTTGACATTATAATTATGTTTGAATAAATAGTGTTTTATAAAATAATATAAAATTCATAAAAATATATAATTATTATAATAAACTTGTATAATTTTGAAAATTCCATCCACGATTAATTTATTCTTCATTTTTAATTTATAATAACTATGATAATCCATAATGAACAAAAATCATACATGTCATGGTAAGAGTTTATTGGTTTAACTATGGGTTAAGGCCAACATTTATTAGTAATATAGTTACATAAAAATGTATAATAATTATTTTCTGAGATTATTTCGACTCATACACCTCTGACAATATAAATTATCCACCTATGAGAAATTTTTATTATAAAAAAATTAAATTAATTTAATTGTATGAGTGTTTCCAAAAGTACTAATCACTAAAATAATAAGAAGGAACCTACCACCTCATGTACCCACACCATATTTATTATTATATATCAACCCAAACATTACCAAATATGAAAAAAAACATCCCTAAATTCATCCTAGATTCTGCAATTTAGTATTAAACCGCTCAAAGAAGGTCTTTGGTGACAATATAAAGAGTTACCCAATGAATAGGTAACATCATTCATCATGATCTTTTGTTTTATTTCAATTATCCCCCATAAACAATCCTCATTTAATTATTATATAATATATAAAAGTTATTAAATATACTGATAATATTTTATTTTATGGATTACACACACACACTTTCACACAATTATATTTAATGGGTAACAAATATACTATTTAAGTTTATGGTGAACTACTTGCTTACGAAACCATGACCATTTGATTTATACATTACCAAATTGTATGGGTTAGAAATATTATAGAAAATATTTTCATATTTTTAATATGATTTATTTATTATTTATTTATTAATATTTAATGTATTTATATCACATACACATATGCTTTCCAATTTTTTATATACGATAACTTCATTTACAGAAGTGTCGAGTACATTAGCATTTCTGCAACATGAAACATTGACATATTAAATGGAATTTTATAGGGATGTTTGTAAATTAACATAATTGAAATAAATTAAATATATATATATATATATATGTTGTTCTTTATGTAAGTTAATTTATAGAAACATAATAAACCTTTTTATGTATTACCTTTTCCCACACAAAAAGTGATAACCTCAGTCATAGACTTGTTGACTACTACATCCCCAACATGATATGAATCATTTTATATCACATTAATTATATGTATATTTATATAAGATTAAATATCATTTTATTCATCATATAATAATAATATTGGAATGAAATAATATTTCTTTCCACTTTTAAATAATTATAGTTAAAAAGGGGGAAAGTAACTCATGCGTACGTATATCTTATAACCACCACAGTTGTAACATTTTTTAATTTTCAAAAAACAAATATCATTAATTTTTTAAATTGTAAAATTAATTCATAGTAACATAATAATGTCTTGATTATTATTCTGAATATGTTTATTTAATTATCTATTTTACCAAAGTCGGCCAACCATGTTCAGTTTAACATATGAATGGAATTTGGTCAGAAGTCCCAATGCAAAGTTAATTATTTACGTAGTTTTTTACAAAATTGTAATATTTTAAATATAATTAATGATAAACATGGAAAATTTTGACAATTAATTAAATATGTAACATCTGTTTATTATTCAAGAATATAAAGTCACACATAACAAGGCGTACTCAGGGTGAGGGATTTCTTATTAGCTCACATTAATTTCATTGGGACATGTGACTAATTCCCCACATGTTATTTATATGTACTATACGTTATGAACATTGACATGTAATATCATAATTTTTGTTTTATCATGATATTACGATTTTTTTTAAAATTTTAATCATTTATTTGGAAAATGATTCATCAAATTATACACGGTTTGGGATGTCATCTCAATTTACATTTCATTAAGGCATATTTTTATACACCAATTCACTTTTAAATAGAATATATTCTTACAATTATAATGTTATATCATGAATATCCTAATTCATACTATATTATAAGTTTCCTCTATTTTTAGTAATTAATTGGTAATATGATTAACACATTTCAATGTGTTATGGTACACATTGAAATGATTAATGATTAGGTCCATGAATAATTTTTTAATTATCATTTAATGGTAATTACATTAATCAACATAAAAAATCAATGTTGATACTTTCCATACACAAGGGAATTATTAATAAAATTAATTTTTTATTCAATATGGATATTTTATGATAATGAACAATTTTTACTAATGAAATAAATTATTATATATATGTTAAATTCATTGGATTAAATATGTGGTTGTATGGGGCCACTATAGCCCATGGGGGCATCAGTGTTGCCATAGGTAAAACTAGATAAGACTGTAGGGGAGGCCTTACCATTTATTATATTCTTTATATGAATCTATGATATTATTAGATTCATGGAATTAAGACTTACTAATATTATATTCCTAGAATGAATCCTCAAATATATGTTTTAGATTTCTATTATTATTCATTCCATGGTTTGGGTTTCTATTATTATTTTTCCATGTAATTGTTCAATTTGTTATAAAAAACATGGATAATTTAAATTCTCAAATTGGGTATAAATTTCATCTATTTAGTTATCAACCTTTAAATATTGATTATTCATTATCTAATTATTTTAATGGAATTTGATAAAATTTATTCATCAAGACATTATGATTTATTCCCATTGATTCATTATTTATTTTTCTTTATATACCCTTAATGAAGAGTTTATATCACCCTTATTTTGATAAATTTCCCATTTTTATAATTAATTATTATTTGTGTAATCATTACAAGATGGTATTTATTTCATTTTGTTATGAATCATGTTTTATTGATAATTTCCAAATGTAAAATGGGAATGATATTTATAAGATTGCTATATAAGACACTTAAATTGATTGGTCCTTTGAGTAATAAATCCTTGTAACAATTTTGATGTAATAAAAAATTAATTGTCTCTGAGGTGGGGGTGTTACAAGAAATGGGTATCCCAAAATGTTTCATTAAGAAATAACTTATCGAGATTAATCACATTTAATAACCATTTCCTACATTTATTATAGTATAATCCATGAATATGTAATGGGATTTAGGGAATTGTTTTCTCCATAATCCATAACCATATAAAAAGGGATATTGAGGGTATTATTAGATCATATAACTAGAAAATAATAAATAAAATGCAACATTGTTTTCATTAGCGAAAATAAATACTATTTAAGATAATTAAAATATTCATAGAGAAAACATCATTTCTATTTTTAAATAACATCATTAAAATTTAAAAATATAAATAAAATTAATGGAATCAATTTATTTGAAAATAACCATATAATATTTTAAATGATTCTTTATATCACTTTACATTCATGATGGATGGATATTTCAAACAATACGAATAAGATAATGTAAATCATTCCATTTACCCTTTTTAAACTTATATTCAAAAAATATGTCATTGAGAAATTTTAAAAAATATTTTAGAAAAGAAATTTTTTAAAAATTCAAAAAATGGTGAAATAAGTTATTAATAATTTTTTTTTAAATTATAAAAACACAGAAGAATATATTTTTAGACAAATTTTAAATTAAATATTATGTATTTTCAAACAATGAGAGAAATAAAACTGATTTTATTTAATAGTATAATTTTGGTCTAATAATGAATTAAAAATTTGAATATAGAAATAAATAATTAATTTCATAGAAATAATATAATAATATTAAAAATCATGATTTTATTGATATATTACTAATACTTGTTTACCCAATCAGAAGCATAATCATAAATAATCCTGATAAAAATTGAGTTTGTAACATAAAAACCGTTATAATATATGTATATTTTGAATTTTTATACCAAATAAAGAAATAGAATTATTTAGATATTTATATTTAATAATAATCATAATAATAGTCATAAAATATATTCATGATCCCTAAATAAACCACCCAAAAGTATAAAGTGTTGAATATGGGATGCGCCCAATGAAAATAAATGTTTTACAAAAATCCCTTACCCTATGTCTCAACATTCATCATACATGTTCCAAAGTATGGTATGATACGTATATGTTTAATATAAAACTGTTATATAACCATACTATTTTATATATAAATCCTTTTATCTACCCATATTTAATAATATTTCAACCAAATAACTTTTATGGGTAATAACTACTTTTTTCATGTATGATTGATTTTATAATTTTGTTATTTGAAGATTGATTATGGTTTTTTCACCTCTAGATATTTAATCATGATATTATTATCATATAAATTCATTATATACATATTTATATTAAAAAATATATTTATTGATTATAATTTAATTACATCATTCATGAGATAATTGGATGTATATGCATATGAACACTATTTTGGTTTATAATGGATTGCATGTAAAAGAATGTATATAATAAATAAACTATATAAAATAGTTTTTATATCGTAGAATCCATATATATTCATTGAATCAATAATTATTACAAACTATGAAAAACAATGTATATTGATTTACTACACTTTATGGAGGAGGTAGTCAACACATATAAATGAGCAACATTACAAATATCAAATGGATTTGAAGGTAAGAAGGTAAATATGATATTAAAAAAATGTTTATTTATATAAAAATTATCATATATATAAATTAGTTCAATCATTATATCCTTCGATTATTGGTAGTGATGGAAAATTAATTACATAAGTTTCGTATGTGGTAATATATTATACAAATAATCGACAGTTTCATTTCATCTTTTATGAAATATGAGTACAATATAGATTATTAAATTTAAATAATAAAATTTCATTATTTGGGAGATACATTTTTTCATCACCCAATATTAATATAATTTATATGTATGTTCCAGATAAAAAAATAAAAAACTCGTTATTAATAATTATACAACTTCTTTAAAAAATATTATTAGGTTTTCCAAAAAAAAATTATTAGGATGGTATAATATTCAAAAAATAATTTCTATAATGGTAATTGATATATAGAATGTGATTTGGTAGTAATTTTCTCAAATAAAATTATCTTAATGCATGGAAAAGAGATGGGATAAGATATCCTTTTATATATGTGGGAGGGAACCCGCATGGAAATTTCCGAAAAAGAATCTAAAATGATAAAGTCACCCTTAAGAAAAAATATCTTTTAAATAGTCATATATTTAGTTTTTTCATAATATATGGCCTAAATATTTCAGTATAATACAATTTTTTATTTTTTATTTTCAATCATACACTTATCAGTTGGTTTAACCCCTTATAAACTCATTCGAACCTTAACCATAATAATAAATTTTTATTATTTTTAATAATCAAAATGAATAAAAATATGTTCATCAAAATATATAATATTAATCATTCATATATAAAATTTTATATCAATTTTTCCAAAATAAATTCAAATAATTGGGCTAATTTACTTTTATTGTAAACCTATTAACACAATGAATTTTTTTCATAAAATTAATTTTCAATTGTTTTTAAAAAGTATATAAAAATAAAATATAACTTTGATTAAAAATTAATATATTGGATTAGTGGAAAATAATATTTTCTAATATCAATTTTACAAAAACATAATAAAATCGTTACATTATTATTTATTAGAAAAGTATCTTTTAAATAAAAATCAATATTTTTCAATATCCATTAATAAAATTCATCTTTTAATATAATTAAAATAATACACTCTAATGTAATTTCGGAATTATTATTTCAAAAAAATATTTCATTAAGTAAAATAAATTATTAAAATTTTCCAAAAATAATAATTTTAATATATGTTTAGAAGACAAGATGAACCGATGTTTTTTAAACAATTTTAGCATTCAATTTTATTGATTCATATAAAATGTATGGAAAAGATATTACAAGAATTATAACCCATTTTATTGATAATTATATTTAATTACACATAAATTCATTCAACCATTATGATTAATTTAATTTTTTAAGTTAAAAACACCATGAATGCAATAATAATTTTTAGAAAATCATTATAAATAAATTAAGTTTCCATTTATAATTAAATAATAACTAAGGAATTTATTTAATAAATTCATAAACCATACTATTTTAAAAAAAATAGTAATATAAATAAAATATATCATAATATTTAGGTGATATATAACTCATTAAAATATATATCATGATAGTATGACATGTTTTATTTAAATGATGAGCTTTTTGTTAAAATTATATCTAAGAAATAAAATTTTATTTAAAAATAAATCTCAGAAAATCATATGGTGTTACATTTTATCCACACATTACAGAAATTTTAAACTCAAAATTCAATCATTTTTACATAAACATGTGAGGATACATCCTACATATAATATTTTGATGTTCTTATATAGCATCATAATATTGGTTGTTTCACTATACAACATTGACAATATGAGTATTGGTGTTTTATAAGACATCATACCTATAAAAAATAATATTCATAGTTTTTTCATAATATGCTAGATAAATATTTTTCCGTATCAATTTTGAGTAAAACACAAATGATGGATAATGTATGTACATTCATGAGAGTGATACAATAAAAACATCATGGACTATAGAACGGTTCATTGGATGAACCGAGTTAAAAGAAAATTTCCAAACTCAATAATGAATCTCAAAATGGATAGTATACAATGGTATCTAAATTTCACTCATATCAAAAGTCATAAGCTTATTAAATTGAATTATTCATAGAAAAATTTACTTATAATCCGTAAATTCAAGTTCTCAATGAACAATTTCATATAACATTTTAGGCTAAATCTAATATACAGTGATGTGTTGTTGTATGGATCTGAAATTATATATTATTTCCTCGTCTATAATTTGATATAATATTATTTCCTATATAACATCTCTAGATCATAATGAAGTTATACACATCATTCAATATAGGGATCCATAAGGATCCAACCAAATGATTGATTGAATGATGTTATAATATGAAACTTCAAATGATGATGGTCTTCATCATTACAACATTTGAGATCCATAGAACAAGATGTGAACATACTATCTAGGTTTGGAATGATTTTTATAATTAATATATTCTTAAGGATGAAAATTAGGGTTGGATCATAACTCAATGTATAAATCTTATTGAAGAAATTACTTGAACATCAATTTGAACCATAGATCATTATCAAATACAATAGGATTCAGTACTCCATGAAACCATACCACTTTTTTAATGAATATCCTAGACATAAGAACATTATTAAAGCCCGTTTATATTATAATAATCTGTGATTTTTTTCCAAGTCAAATGATCATAGCCCAAATAGAATTATACCCATTTTATGTGTTTGTTAGTCTGATGAAAAAATCCATGTTGTTGTTTTCCCATATAATTCTGGGTATTGGTAATAAACCTAAAATCCCCTTATACATTTTTATATGATACATATCATTCTATTATACCATGGATTTATATACATACTCAATTTAATATATATTCATATTACTGAACTAGAGATAATTTTTAGGTCTCTATAAATTATTGTACATACATGATGAATATAGAATGAAAAAATATGAGCCTTATCTAACAACCACATAAAATCTAGTATGGTTGGAACAAAAACACAGTTCTTGAAAAATATTTTTCCTTCATAATAATGGATAATCTCTAGATCATTATTACATTCTTTTATACTTTTATATTATCATTTTTTACATCATTAGTCTTCACACTGATAGATGTTTAAATACATATTTTAGAAAGATAAATATTCTCCCCTAAATTAAATTTATTTAGAATCATACATTGAAAATTTAGAAATATTGGATCTTTTTGTACCCGTCATTATCCATAACCAATCATGATTAATTCTTAACCGATCATTATCCACCTTGATTTATTTACTACTGTGGAAATTAAGAGTAACTAGAATATTAAATCAATTCCAATGAACATTTCTAGAAATTATAAAACTATTTATTAGATAATTTATACCATTAAAATTATATGAAAAAATATATATTTATATATAATAAATTTATCTATAATGACCATCTCTCCATATTTTTAATTCAAATAATGTTGTAATATAATCAAAATATTGAGTAGGTATATTATTCTGATAAAAATTCGATTTCCATTATATAAAAAAATTTACCAAATCCATTTTCATGATAATTCTACCCAATTAAATATTATATTACTTAATATAGACAACACATACTTCTCCAAAATAGATTAGAATATGTGAAGGCGCACTGGCGTACCTTAAGTGACGTCCCAGACTCGGATGCCTCTTAAACCGTTTGCTGATCCTGGATTGCACCATGGCTGCAAGTGCATATCCCTGAATGTTAAAGGATGATGAATTAAAACATGGTCTTAGTGTGTGTATTTGGGGAGAATATTCCTTCACCACAATGTCTAGTGAAATAGACGGATTTAAAAATATTGTACATAGGGGAAAAATTTGTAAATTGAAAGAACAATAACAAATAGAGACAAAAATAAAAAAACTGAAACAACTGCAATAGAATTCAACAAATGAGGATATTTCATGTCAATAAAAAACACGAAATCATTTATACAATATATCATGCTGAATAGGTTCCAAAAAGTATAATGGAAACCAAGTACTATCCGAATCATTTGTAGTCCCAACTCATCCTCTACTATCAGACATCATAATAATCAGTATGAAATCAAGTGTTCTAATTTGTATGCTTTAATTTATCATCACATTCCACCATGTTACTGGAGACATGTACCAATTGGATCCCAGATATGGTTTGAAAAATCTCTTAGTGGGCCACCACTAATGACATATATAACATCCGACCCATGTAATACAAATTTAACTGTGTGCAGGAATGCATGTGTAGTGTTAATAAATACAATTGGACCAAATACAGAAGTACTTACTTCATCCCTCAAATGGTTTCCAAACATAAGAAATTAATTTATATAATATATTACTAGTTTATTTTAAACGGTTACATAATGAATGGACATCATTTACATAATCTCAATGTGTTGTTGATAGTGAAAGAATCAATGTATTGACCAAGGCAATGTTGACATCAAGGGTTCAAAACATAGTAGTAACTATATCCTCTCTAAGCATAAGAGTCTAATAAACATATCATATTCCAAGGAATTACTCAATAACTACATACCGAATCTGTAGTTATAGTCTAAGGTAAGACATGGATTTTCCAAGAGAGATCCCAATGGGATGTAACCAAGTTACCCACTTGTCAATTCTAGATTTACGGAGTGTATCTGAGGAATCCTATAATAATATGGAGGGATACTGCTATGTCCTACCGAGAATTCATGAATATACATGTATCGGGATCTAGGTGGTTCTCAACCTATGAAATCCCAATCCTTGAATCGGAATGGGGTTCCTGAGTGCTCATGGTATTCGCTGATCATAATTGAAGGTCTTCTCAGGTGAGGACATTCATATTTGATTATGAAGTTATGAAATATGTCATTAGGATAAATTCTATTCCTTTCATTTGTATTATATAGTTCCATAGCATGAAAATGTTGGTTGATGCATTTCCTTTGATTAGAGTGAAAAGGTCATGTAGAATGAAACCATTTAATCAATTAATTGTTAATCAATATGTCCTTCTGGTTCAAAAATTTCCATTCATTAGTG
The DNA here is from genome assembly GCA_963277665.1 of Viscum album. NCBI lineage: Eukaryota > Viridiplantae > Streptophyta > Magnoliopsida > Santalales > Viscaceae > Viscum > Viscum album. Next base: position 1,837,929,895 of record OY728132.1, on the reverse strand, counting down.
TGGAAAGGAGAAGTATAATTATACCTTTTTTAATTCCATTTAAGTAATATTCAATAATTAAGGATCATTATCATACCTTCCAATAATGTGGTGAGTGCTGCAATAGACCTGAAACATATTAATCATTCAAATTTGTTCTGGTCATGTCATGTACACAATATACTTTCCAATTTCTATTTCAGATTTAATTATCAATTGATGGACATACCATGGAGGATAATTTTTTAAAATAACATGGTAATTTCTATTATGAAATTTAAAATATAAATCAATACATTTCATATAGGAATGATATCCCTTAGAAAGGTCAATAAAATGAACAATTGAATGGTGGTGAAAAAATGTAAAAACACTAGAAACCAATTATTGAATAACCTTTAACATTGAAGGGATGGAGTTTTGTTTATAAACACCATCAATTCATCACATATATGGAAAAAGGATATCTATATAGTTCTAATGTAATATAAATGTCATATAAATTCCATAAATGTCACCTAAAGAAATTAATGGGCCCCACACGAAAAATCCAATATCAAAGAACATTAAGGAAGAGATATAAACCAAAAATAATAGGGTTGTGCTATCTTCTAACTCTGGAATTAGATCATTATATAGCCCATATTAGTGTGGATATAGGAAAAATTAAAAAACACTTATACCTGATTACACCGTCGACAGAAAAAGAGATGGAAAATGGCTTAAGAGGACTCAAGGACCATTCGTTTCCCATCCAACATGATAAAAAGAAGCACGAATATATACTAGATGATGAATAACATTGAATCACTATATTTTGACTTCAAAAAATCCAAAATTAAATCCTTTAAGTTAAATACCAAATAATCTTCGATTGGGGAAGAAGGAGAGAGATTAATAGATAAATAATGGAAAAATTTTAAAATTTCCAAATAATGGAATATGTAGGGTTTGTTCACAAGATTTTACAAACCCTGCACAAATACTATGAGGTTTTTTAGTAAAAGGATCAAATTTCATGGTTCTTCCCCAAAGACATGTGAAAACCATGAAAAATTTCTTAGCCCAAAAATTTAAATATTCACAGTCTTCCAAACCATATACAAACCATGCACTAAATGCGTGACCTATCATGTTTTCCGATATTGTTGGGTTATAGGCTCCAATCATTCCACCTGATATCAATAAGACAATTGCTAACTCAAAAATAATTTATATAAGTTCCAAATAAATGTCTTAGACTGAAATTTGAGGGATCTACCTCTGAGTGAAAGACTGGGTACATTCAATATCCCCCTTAAAAGAACTCATCCTCGAATTGACTATATAAAGGTAGAGAAACAATTTCTGAGAAAAAATCTGGTTGTTGAGCATGAATTTAAACCTCCCTCTTCTAATGATCATTCTATACTTTACCATGATTCCATAGAACCTATAATAGAGGTACAAACAAATCCCAGAGAGAATTCATGCTCCGATGAACAATGTGTACAAGATACTTCTTAATCGTATCGTCATCATCTTACCAAACATCCTCAGGTTAAAAGTTATGATACAGGTTGACATGATATTAGAGATGTAGAGAATCCTGAATGACATAGTGCATGGTGCGGTACCTATGAAGTAGCAGTAACCGATAGGCTACTGGCCTAAATTTTCGTAGAATCTCAAATGACCCTATATAATGAAGAGAATTCTTTATCGACTTCTATAATCATCTATTCAAAATAATGGAAATACCTGAAGGAAAACAAGATCCTCATCCTCGAATTCATTTGATATTCGATGAATATCAACATAATATTTCTATCTAAGTAGAGAAATAGTCATACATTTTCTTATCATATGATGTCTCATGAATGATATGTGAGACCAATAGGGCTTCCTCTACAGCCTCTAGCCAGCGTAGGGGTGAACATCATGGACAAGAATATAAGGTCTCAAAATTATCCATCTATATTGTCTCCTAAATGTTGTTATTATAAGAAAAACTAGTAATTCCGATAAAACAATAGTACCTAGAACCCCATGTATTCATATGCTCTTACATACATACAGTCATCCAAATTTATCGACTTAGAAAGTCTACGAATGAGGTATTAAGTGGGATTATTTTTTTATTATATCAATGAATACCTATATATAATCACTAACCCTCACCAATATTGGTTTAATGATTATGAATTCCATATTAATATATTCCCATTTCCATTCCAAGACTTGAAGTAGTGTGGAAGGAATGCATGTCTCCAGTACTCTTCCTTAACCAAATGATTAGTGGAACACCTTGTGATAAATCCTGTAATATGATATTTCTTGTAGGGCCACCAATACCGGTATTGCATATCTTGATAAATCCTGGAGATGCCTATATGAACATCCCCCTTATATTTATGGGACTCCTTAATCAAATCCTCTCTCATGTATAGAGGAATTCTGATACGTCCACATAGATAAATGATGTCTTCTCTGTCCATAGACCATTCTGGAGGTTGGTTATCATCTGATATAAACTCATGAAGAACCTAGCCTTCAATATATAATGATATATACTCTTAACCTTTTCATGGAGTGAAGAGGTTACTAAAAATTATAAGAGATAAGACTGCTTGTGACTATCATGAAACTATAGTTGAAGCTCAGAAAAAAGGGTCATTAACTTTCATTCATAACTGGCATTCTGTATGGCATGTTCTAGAGTTTTTAAATCAGTGCATCTGCAAGTACATTTCCCTTTTAAGGCATATATGAATAAACAAAATCAAAGTATTATAGATATATGACATATAACTATTTTCTAAGGTTCAGGTCACAATATGAAAAGCTATATTTGAGACTCTTGTAGTTAGTGTACACCACAAATAACATACCCAATAAATAATGTGTCCAGAAACATAAGTCTTGGAAAATTTCTTCTATATAAAAATTGTGTGTCGATTACTTTCTCTTATGAGGCCTGACCTGCTGATATTCGTAAGCAACGAATTATTTCCCTTACATTACGACTTCTATTAGGCAAATTCTTGATGGATCACAGAATATGGAATAACATTTTCCATGCTATAGAATAATAAGAATTGATCGATGGTCAATCCTTCTTTTCATATCTTAAATGATTTCCCAGAAACATATGACAAAAAGAACATGAAACAATTAAATATAATAGAAATAAGTGGTGAATCTAGTTGAAAAAAATATTGTACGAAACACTAGTAATATCCATCTATCCTCGAAGAGACAATTAATATCAAAAATATTGTTGGGCTATGCCTAGAAAACTACAATATTATCCTTTTTGTGGTTAACATATATTCCATATTTTGAAAACATATGACCAAATAAGTTTAATTTTTCAATCTAGATGTGTAACATAACATGCTCAGTGTTAATATGATAATCAGTTTGTGTACATAGAAAAATATCAGGAAGATTGTCATTGTCATTATGAGTGTGCGAATACACCACGATGACATCCAAAAATAAAATGAGAATTAAATCCAACTTGGTTTACAAAAACGTTTTCATTAGTGGCATGAAAACATTATATATGTTCGTATGTATGAATTCCATAACAAGGTACTCATATTGACCGTACCAACTACTGAAAGTTGGATGAGGTAGGTCTGATTGTCTGACTCGTACATAATGATTACCTGATCTCAGGTTGATCGTAGAGAAGAAATTATCTCCCTATAGATTCTCAAAGATATCATCTATTCGAGGAAGCAGGCATCAGTTCTTGATTTTAAGCTGGTATAGACTTCTATAATCCATGATTAGATATAATGTTCCACCTACCTTCATAGGATAAAAAATTGGTGAACCCAAGAGGATGTTCTAGAATATATAAATTATTTTGCCTCTTGGTCGCCTAACTTCTGATTGATCTCTTGATTATATATTGGTTCAATCCTTTACAGTTAAATTGACAATGGTGCTACTCCTAGAAAAAATCTCTAGTAAACTCTATCTCACTTTCAAGAGGTAAGCCAGAAAAATCATCGATAAAAGCATCCCTGAAATGATACATTACATGAAGGGAATTGACTTGTTATAATCCCTGATCCACAATGAAGAGGTTAAAAATTGGTGCGTTAACTCTACCATTCCCATGATTATTGGGTCCAACTATACATTCATGGATATCAAATATAACCTTATATAGATAATTGATAACCTCTAGTGATGTAAAAGATAACATATGATAGTATCAATATACAAAACCATGATAGTGAACCAACCATTCCATCCTGAGTATGATGTTGAAGCCCATCAACTCTTGAACAAAGTGGTTTTAGAAGAATGTGTGACTACCCACCTATAGATTAAAATCCTATCAATGGATTATTACATTTGCTCGTACCCCTAACGGAGAATCTGTGGTCATTATACAGTAGTAAAACTATTTCTCTTGTCCGATACACTCAATGATAGAAATAATGATTAAAAATTTGAAGACCCTATATCTAACAAATAATAAACAATAGTAGAGGCTACTAGAATAGTACATCATTCTATAGAAGGGCGTGATGCATGATCCTCGATTATTGGGTGTAGTTCATGCAACTGACCTGGTCCATGGAAATTAGAAACAGATAGATTACCATCGAAAGAACTACTTTACATGTGATGTTGGTGATCATGGGAACGACTACCATGCCCATGGCCTCTTCCTCAGCTAGACCTACCAGTACTATTAAAATTCTCCACCTAATGTGGAATAAAGGATCCCACTCTTGATGGTAGAGATGGTGCAGATCCTTTTCTATACAATGTTGGTTGAAAGGTCCTACTGAAAAAATAGAAATTCCCTATAAAACCACAAGCCCCATAATCCATTGGGTCTCTATCACACTAAGAATTTTATTTCCTCAATCAGACATAGTGATAATACATTTTTGAGCTATCTAAACAGACACTCTGGTTGTCACATACCTTACATGAAATCTCAAGGGAATGATTCTTCCTATCGGATGAACTATTGTCCTGATGTGGAGCTGGTCATCTCTGCATGGTGCTATTTTCATTCCCCAGGTTGTACTCAGTGATAAGGGACTAATTTCTTATTGAATAAAAGGTACATATGTGAAATATATTCACCTTCGTACATATCTAGTATTAGTTCCCTTCCTCAAAATGAATTTCATACGAAATCTAATCACAATATATAAGTAGTGAAGAGAAATACAACTCCATGAAACATGATGAATATTCAATGACATACCTAAATACTACTTGAGATGCTTGAACTCTATGGCTTTGTCAACACTTAGCTTCTGAGGAACTAACTGATTGCATAATGCAGTCTTGAAATCATCCCATAACATGCCCTGATGATAACCGACATGAGTAATCACAATCGGATAATTAATGGACGAATCCCAAAGAATTATTGTTGAAATATTGACCTTCCACTCTAGAAGAATCTCTAGTTTCTCAATGATATATATTTATGATTATAGCCATGACTCAGTACCATAAGAACAACCATCCACTGAGAATGTAGGAGGATGTTGCTACTAGAACTTAGGATTCTGATCAGTCATCATATGATCAAGCACTAGAGCACCACACATCGAATGCATCAGACATTGGAAACTATAATGAAACTGGGAATCGATGCACATCATAGGTTGAACATGTGGTTCCTTGAGTGGAACTCCTAATGGTAATACTGGTATCTCAAGCAATAAAAGATCTAGAGAATTGTCATATCCATCCTCCGGGAATACAATATGAGGAAGACATGGAAAAATTAATTTACAAATACCAATTAGATTCATCTGAACTAGATTAAAAATAACAATAACATCACTAGATAATGTTTAATGTAAGAAAACAGACTCCCTATACCACACTACCCCAAATACTGACTTAGATGGCCCGATAGTGGTAATTTCTCAAGTATAAGTTTCATATTATTTTATATATAATTTCTAGGTTCTGTCCATTACCTTTCAATAACATGACATGGCGGGATAAAAATGTGAAACCAATCTGTTTTATATTTATAAATTAAATTTATAATGGATATTAATGTATAATAAATCAGTTCCCATACAACAATCATTAGAAACATGACAGATTTATTTATTGTATAATGGATCGACTTGGTAAATTTCTCATCCAATCCCATGAGGGCCCATACAACTCATGAATTGGGATATACAATCACTCAATCACTACCGTGATTCATACATGTATAAATTATCTATCATACCATCACTTAGCAATCACCAGCATATCATGTAATGAAAACAAGGGTAATGCACCTATAGGGAATAGAAATATGCATGATATGTGAATTATAGGTGAATATAATTATGCATGTGACAATTCTCCTTTCCCTCCTATCGTTGGTCCAATGATGAAAGAAAATCCTCAGTCAGTGTAATAATCAACAAGTCCACACAACATGTTCATCACCAAATGGTGAAATAATATCAATTGTTATATGAAATAGTATAAGAACATTTATAATTTAGTAAATTTGGTTTTCCCTCCAAACATGGTTTTGTGATGCCCAAGCACAACTTAGGACCAATCGTTGTGTATTCCAAATCTCTAATCTATTGTCACCAAATAGTATTTCCAGAAAATAAACCTCATATTATACAATGTTGTGACATCCTAGACCCAACGTTCACATAAACAGTGCCCCGAGATCGAGGGGTGGGGGACACATGGCCTCAAGTGCATCTCCCCAAACAATAAATGTTGTCGACTTGATGAGGGTCCTATGAGTTGTATGTGGGGATACTATTCCACCATTAACAAAGTGTAGTGCAATTGAATAATGTAATCATAAGAAAAATTTTACTACCCTAGTTTCTGGTATGTAACCATTATTTAATGAAATATATGGTTATAATTTTTATGAGTGAATGCTGGAATAGTTGGCAGAACTATGGATGTAGTTTCAAGGGAAAAAATGGAAGTCGCACAGGCGACACACAGTTTGTCTAACTGTGCATCCAAACCCTGTGAAATTATTCCACTTGAGGTAATGTCTCCAGCACAGTCAGAGCATGGTTAGGGAGACCATGTGAGAAGTTGTGCATGGGTATTTATAGGCAGTATCTAACACATGGTTAGCGCATAGTTTGTCTAACTGTGTGAACGAATTGTGCATATGGTTTAAGTGACATCCTTGAAAAGTGGATATAACATAATTATGCCATTATGTGGGTCGTTTTTTCTCCTAATCATCCATAAATTTGGATTTTGATTCATCTAAGGCTATAAACGTTTCTTCCATAGATCTGATGGAAATCCAAAGGCTTCCTTTGGTTAATCGAAGCCAGGTTCTTGAGGAATCTGATCGTTCTTGTACATTCATGATAATTTTCATATATCTACAGGGATCTATATCTCCCCTTCAATAGGATTCATATATATAAGACCGTTATGGATTGAATTAGGCAATCGGATTCCAAATATGATGAGATTTGGATTTTATATTTCTAGTAGAAGATATATATGGAGAGTTCTTGGAGAATCAACACCCTTTTTGTGTCCGTTCTTCATTCGTTAGGGTATTCATCAAAACATTTGAGATAGGAGGATTCTTTCTCATCTCCACATAGTAGAACCAATTGTAATGAATTAATATTAAATGTTTAGAGTTGAATTGATATTTATTTAGTTGTTTCAATAACATTTATACTCCCATGAGTGGTGCTTGTCAAATCTGAAAAATTGTGGAATATGAATGAGTGCTTTAGTTCTAGGATTTAAAATGTCTATTTAAAAAAATACGATTTTCAAGATTCTGGGAACATAAATGGTATTTGATGTTTTATATATAATCTATGGTTTTATTGAAATAAAATGTTTCTTGAAATTTATTGTGTTGTGGGTTTCAAGAAACATTTATATTTATTGAATTGAGTTATTTTGGAAATGGAAATATTTGGCATAAATGGTGTTGGTGTGAGTTCAAGATAAACCGACCCTCAATAAGAGATGATTTCCATTGTGGTAAAAGGGACGTGAACCTATATTGGGGCGTGTGTCATTGGGAGACAAGGTAATTGGATGAGAGATTGCACTTGAGTATGGGACTGTTAAAAAAATTATCCATTTGTGGGAGTGATGGGAACTATAGAATGGGTATGTGAACTGATAAGAAATTTTTTTTAAATGATTTTATTGGTTATTTTTGTTGAAAAATAACTTTTGTGTAATTTTGTTTTATATAGTTTTGTTTTCACATGGTTTCCAAATGTTTTCTGAAAATTTTTATACTTTGTCATCAACTTTTTTGGTAGATTATTTTAAATAATTTTTTAATATAAATCTTGTTAACTTTTCTATGCTATTGTAATTAGTAGGTAAGACATTGAGGATATCCTAATGAGTATTATACTCATGCCTACTTTTTTACTTTTTTGCTTTTTCAGATGTTATATTCTGGGATAGGGGAAAAGGTAATGTTTCACAATTTTTAGTTTTGCATGGTGATGTTTGGGCTGTTCAGATATTGTGGAGCTTAGAGCTTCTAGAGCATGGATTCATGTGGTCTTTTGAGATTCTTGCGCTGTTTATCCATTGTGTACATTGATATTTGATTATTCTTCCTCTATAACAAATTTTTTTGTTTGTTTGAGAAAAATGAAGTTGTCAGTTGATTTTCATTTATTAATTCACCATCTAATGAATGTTTTGTTAGTTTATTGGTAATTTATTAATGTGTATCGTGCCCCACAATTATTTATGAAACCTTATGGCATTTACTTCAAGCCATTGGTGTCTTGGGGATGACTTTTATGGCCATGTAATAACATGTTGTACTCTCAAACCAATGAGAATTAGTGGGTCATTACAAAAGGTATCAGTTAGGTCCTTCCATGGTGGAAAAAATGGCCATTTCATCTTTTTTCGGTCCTTTCATAGAATGTAGTTATTTTTGTGATTATCTTGTGGTTGAAATTATTTCTTCTCTATACTTTTTGTAGAAATCATATGCAGGAGTAGAATTATCAAAACGTGAAATGTATAACATAAAAGGATGTGGCTAACCATTTTATGTTGAACATCACGTTACCAAGGTGTTGGCTACATAACTGTTTGGAGACACAATAAGGATTTATAAATTTCATTGTTAAGGGTTTATCCAATGTGACATGAATGAAATGCATTGTAGAGAAATGGCTTCCCACTAAGAGTGAATACATCATTTTATGTAATTCTAAATGATGTGCTAAATTGCTGATTTTCGAAGAAGTATAAAATTGATTCCAAATGAAAGATTTGGAAAAAGGTAATGTTTATGATATTTTTTAAGTGGGTTAATTTCAAGTGGCATGATGAATGTTTCAAAAAATATATAAATATGAAAAAACTCTGGTTTGAAAAACAATGTTCTGATAATAGATGTGGAATAATTTGAAATGCGTATCCATCAGTTTGTAGATAGTGAGATTGAGGGAGGTTATTATTGGTTTAAAAAAGGTATCCAATAAGGTTTTGTCAAAACCAACCTGGAGAAACGGTGGAGATGTGGTTGCACCTGAACTACATGTAAACCAAGATATAGTTCAGAGTATATTCCATGAGTTCCAAGTTTTGGACATAGGGAACTCTATGAATTTGCCATTGAATGTGGATCAAACCATTAAGTTCCTGAAGTAGAGTCCACCTAATTTCTAGGGTGATTCTGAACCAGAGAAGGAAGAATGTGTGTCTATGTAGGATGAATCATATCTTAGACATCATCAGCTCACCAGTAGAGCTAAAGGTCAATATAGAAACATATATGATTGATGATATTGCACGTCATTGGTGTAATTTATCAGTTCATGGTAAACTAGATGAAGTCCTTACAAGGGATGATTTTGATGAATTTTTCAATAAAAATTATATCCTCAAAGGTTCAAGATCTAGAAAATGATGGCCTTCATTAGCCTGAAATAAGAGATCCTCTCTATTATAGAGTATATAGATAAATTCATGTTATTCAATTTTTTCACTAGAGGTTGTGGCAATTGAGTCATTGAGGAGACACCGATTTGAATTGGGGCTATTAAAATAGTTTCGATAAATGGTTGTGTTGCACTGTATTATCGATTATATACAGATAGTGAAAAATGAAAATATGGATGAAGATGATATATCAGGTCCAATGGGAGGAGGTGTGATGCTACCGACATGAAATTATGGGAACTCAACCACTGGTAACAAGTGAAAAAGGGAAACCTTTTTGCAAGGTGGATGTGGAAATTAGAATCAGACTGTTGGATCAGTGAACCTTCATCCACGACCCCAGAGCAAAGGAGGTTTCGTTCAATGTGATTAACTTGAACACATAAAGAGAGAGTGTATGACACAGCATAGAGAAAACCATAAAAGTAATAATTTGCGTCATCTTTAGTACCATTGTTGCAGTGCTCCCAGGTCATGTTCTTGGGACATTTCTCAGGCATCACAATTATCATATTCGTTGACTGGGTGAGGATAGAAGAATCAGTCTCATAAACAGAACAATGTTATCCATGGTGATTCAAGAAATTCAATGACTTCACAACCATGAAAATTTCAGCATTGAAACAAGGTGTATAGTGTAGTGATGAAGAAATTTTATGGAGCTGAGAAGATGATTATCGACGATCAAGATGGACCATCTATGGTGATCGGTACAATTATTTTTAATTTGACCCTTGTCCATGTGCTTTGTGATACTAGAGCATCATATTCTTTCATTGATTCTTGTGTTGTTGATTGCCTATGTTTAATGGTTTAAATGATTCAGTCAATTTTAAAGGTTCCTAATACTCTTGGTGAAAGATAATGTCAATCCTTTATATGTAAAACATGTATTATAACTATCGATAAAGATGAGATGAAAATGGACTTATAGGTTTTGTAAATGGATGTCTATGATGTAATCCTGGGCATGGATTGGTTGAAAACATTTAAATATCAAATCGATTGTTATAGTGGAATAGTATGATTCACAACTGAGGATGGCATCAAGCATCCCTTCATAGGAGAGAAGATGGTAAAGAAAGGTGAAAAGAGCTTGTTGTCGCCAATAGTAGGAAAGAACATTTAACAGATGACAACAAGTACCATGGAATCAATTGAACTGATCGAGGAAAAATGTTTTCCAGTAGTTTTGGATCAATTTTAAGATGTATTTCCTATGAACATATCAGGTTGACAACCTATAAGGGAACTGGATTTTACGATCGATGTCCATACATGGACCAGTCATATTTAATATTCATTTTATTGGATGGAAAAAACATAGTTATGTTAATTGAAATTGCAGTTGGAGTAGTTGGAATGCCCTATTTTCATGCGAGAAAGTACATCTCTTTGGGAAGCCATAGTTTTGTTCGTGAAAAAAGAAGACGGAATTCTTCATCTCTGTGTTGATTATCGTAAGCTTAAACAATTTACAATAATAAATAGATATCCATTTACATGTATTGATTATTTGTTCGATCAATTATGGGGTGCTTCATGGTTCTCCAAGATATACATTCGATTAGGATATAACCAATTGTGAGTTCAGAATAATGATATTCAAAAGATAGATTTTAGATGAATATATGTCCACTAAAAATATGTTTCCATGCCTTTCTATCTAATGAATTTATCAGTGGTTTTCATGGATCTAATGAATCAGATTTTTCATAAATTTCAAGAATCTTTTTTGTTGTCTTTATGAATTAATGTTTTGTGTATTCAAAGACAATGGATGACCATAAAGAGAATCTATAAACAATGTTACAAATCATGAGTCATCGCCATTTGTACTGAAAATTATTAAAGTGTTATTTTTGGATAAAGGAAGTATGTTTCCTTTTCCATGTCATTTCTGAGAATAGTGTCTCATTTGACACTAAAAAATAGAAGTCTTTATCTCATGGAAACCACCGAAAAATCATATAGTGATATGTGGTTTTCTTGTTCTAGCTGGTTACAACCAATGCTTTTTGTGAGACTTCTCACAAATAGATTTTTCAATGAAATAATTGTCAAAAAATATTTCTCCATTTCAATGGATGAAGTAATGCTATAAATAATTCCTAGAACTAAATGTTTGTCTAACATTAGAACCAATCTTGACCATTGAAGAATCAGGACATGGGTATGTGGATTACTAAGATGCTTCAGGATCAGTGTTGGGGTGTGTTTTCATGCAAGGAGACTATGTAGCATCTTTTGGTTTCAGATAGTTGAGGGTTCATGAGAATAATTACCCAACACAAGATTTGGAATTATCCATTTTCACAATGAAGTCATGACATGGAGATACTACCTCATTAATGAGAATATTAATGTGTTCAAGGATCCCAAAATCATGAAACACATTTTCTCACAATGATATTTGTATCTACGGAAAATGAGATGGATGAAGTATCTCCAAATGTTTGAATTTGACATGATGTATACACAAGGAAAAGGAAATTCAGTTGGTGATTCATTGGGTACAATGTTATATGCCCAGTTGGTGAATGAGGCTTAAGAGGAATGGTAGATGATATTGATCCTAGCCGACACGCATGTGGAATTTGATTACTGAGGGGATATTGCAGTTTTTGTATCAAATATGCATATTCTAGATTATGTAAAAATGGTCAAATAAGTATAAAAATATGACACATATTTTCTTATTGTCAGTAAAAAACACAATGGTGGGGAGACAATTGAGGGATGGAAACAAGATCAGAGTTTGATTTTTTTTAGATATTTGATAGTGGTACCTATGGCCTGTCAAGAAAAACTACTTCTTGCTTACCACCACTAGATATTTCCTAGACATCTAGGTACACAAGAGAGGTAAAAGGTGTTAAGGGTTTAGTTTTTTTAGAACAACATGAAATGGAAGGTGGTCGAGTTCATCTCGCATTTCATAACATGTCAGATTGTTAAAGCTGAGCTTCAGATACTTGAAGGTATGTTATAGTCTCTACGTTTCCTAGTGTGGAAATGGGAGTAGATAGTAATGAATTTCATCACAGGTCTTCCATAGAATATTCAAAAACATGATGGAATTTGGGTGATAGTGGACCAGATTACAAAGATTCTCTATTTCACACCAATTCGTGACACTTATATAGTGCATGATCTGTCAAAAATCTAAATCCAAGAAGTGGTCAAGAGGCTTAGAGTACCTGTTTTAATATTTCCTAATAGTTATCTGAGGTTCACATATCATTTTTAAGAATCCTTACAACATGCCATTGGGACTCAGTTGACTATGACCATGGCGTATCTTCCCCAAACGGATGGGATATCCGAGGAGATGAAACAAATGTTGGAAGTCATGTTGCGATCAAGTGTAATGGATTTAGGTGGCTCATGGGAAGATAATATACACTTGGAGGAGTTCTCATATCGTAATAGCTTTAAATACATGATACGAATGGCTCCATTTGAAGCACTGTATATTCTTCCTTGATGTTCAATTCTAATATGGGTAAAAACATGTGAAACTTTACTAGATTGGCTGAGCCTTGTCTAGGAAATAATGGAGGAGATTCATTTGATTAGAATGATGATGGTGAGAGCTAATAGTCATCAGGTATCTTATGAAAATCATCACATAAGAACGCCATTTGTATCGTTGTGTTGTCCTGTCTTTTTGAGGATATCTCCAGAGCTAGGAAATCATTGTTTTGGGAATCAGGGAAAGATATATCTTAGACACAAAGGGCCTTTCGAGATACTAGAATGCGTTTGAGAGGTGTCATATTAGTAGGAATAAAAACCATGGTTCATTTTAGTGCATAATGTGATACATGTATAATTGTTGAAAAAGTATCAGCCTAATACTGACCATGTGATCAGATGGGATCATGTTGTCCTAGCTTTTGATGCTTTGTTGATACATATTCTGGAATTGATTGTAGATAGGAAAGAGAAATCATTTCATGAAAAAAATATCTATCTTGTGTGGGTTTTATGGCATCATAGTCTGATTCATGAAGACACTTGGTGATGAGAGAAGGAAATGAAAGTGCAGTGGCCAGAACACATTTAGGGTAGGGAATGATTTCTACTTTCCGATGGTGGAAAGACCAATGGTGGGGATGATTTAGAACCACCTGTTTCTAGTATGTAACACATAATTAATTTTTTTTATGGTTATTATCTGGTGTGGGTTTTAATGTTTTAATAATATGGTTTCAATGTCCTTATTCTTATGTATATGTAATATTATTTTTATAAATAAATATGTCCTTACTCACTTATCATTGTACAATGTTCTTGTTAAGGTTTGATTGACAACCATAATAACATATCTAATAAAATTTATATCATTAATAAAATTAAAATATATATATTTGAAATATGATGTAATCATTATTGACTTATTATATTTCTATAATTATATAATGTTACTATTTTAATATTATTTTGTAAAGTAAATTACATTTTTATTTATTAAATACGTATTGAAATAGATGTATTTTAATTTTTTAATGTCGAATATTATAGTAAGATCAATCAAACAACCATGAAACTACATATATATATATATTTTAAAGACTCGTAAATTTCAAGGAAATTTTTTTTCTTAAATTCTTTAAGATTTTACGAGTACGCAGTTTCTGACAGAACCTGATTATGAGGCCCGTTGTGCCCAAAATCAATTTCCAAAGTTTAGCAGGGGTATGTTCAGTAAACTAACGAGCTGGTTTTTCTATCTTTTGAAATGGTGCGTGGAATTGTAATTTGAGGGCACTGCTGGAACCGTAGTGCCGAAAATTGCTTAAGATGGCCTTTCCCGAAGGTGCGTTTGCTTGGGAGGAGTTGTTAAAAATTTAGGATTAAATGTGTAGTAAATAAAATTGTGGTACAATCTGATTTTCTTTATCTAAAGGTTATATACTACATGGGGTAGTTGGTGTGGGACCCACAATCCCCTAACTACCCATGTTTGGATATTTGTGAGGCGGAGCTCACACGAGCCCCACCCCTTCACATTCCTCTAATCCCCCCTCTTAATTTTGGTAACTCTTCTTAACATGTTTAACTACCCCATTAAGTGGGTTAATTCTCCTCTCCTCACCTTCCCCTCATTATTTTATGCCAACACAGACTTATTCAATTAATTGAATTAAGTATTTTAATTTGTAATTTGAACTCATGGTATGTTTTAATAAAATAAGAGGAGGTTATTTTATTTTGGGGTTAGTTTTGTTGTGTTTGGAAGTGGGGAAGGGAGAGCAATGGTTTCTTTTGAAGAACTTCATCCTCACGCAAAGAAAATCATCCCTTCAATGAAGAACGAAATGATGACTCTGGTACTCCATTTCCCTTCCTCCTCCGCGACAAGGTAAGAGTCACCGACGCGAGAGTTCTCCAATGACACGCAATCATCTTCATCTCTCAATGATAAAAGAGAAGATGATGTTTCCTTGGGTGCACACCGTCGATGATGGAAATGATGACATTTTTTCAGCACTTAACAACTGCGAACTTCTTGGCGAGGTATGGGTTATTTACTTTCATGATTAATTTAACGTTTTTCGTTAATTAATCTGGCTGATTGTTATCAACATAACAGGATGAGACCAGACCAAAATAACATGTTGGATCCTCCTCCCCTTTTATTTTTTGATCCTCATTGAACTTTGCGGCGAAGGGGGCGCGGTGCAGTTGCACTGCGTGGAAACGAAAAGGGTCGCGGCCGAAGCGGGCCGCAGAGATGGTGCGCGACGCCATCACGTCGCTCCGGATATTCAAGGGTGGCAGCACCGGAGATTCAAGGGGGGCCGTGCCAGAGATTCATGGGGGCCGCAGAGGAGGGGCACCGTGCCACCTATAGGTGGGACCCCCTTGGGTCCCACGGTTACAAAAGGTCGGCCTTAATGGCTGGCCGTTTCAAAAACAGGGGGCGGCGCCCCCCTTTTGCACCCTGCTCGACAGCGAGCCGAGCTGTGGACGTCCTCTGAGCCGGGCCGCAGGCCGCGCCCGGTTGGGTCCGGCCGTATCCAAATGGGCCGGACCCGGACCCGGGTCGGGTCGACCCGGTTCGGTCTGACCCAGGGGTTTTCGGGCTGACTCAGACCGGGCCCGAACCCCCTATTCTCAGGCAGATTCATTCAAAAAACCCATAACATGGGCTACGAACCTTCGATTGATGCACCATCAGTTGCGTTGGGATACTTGGATTGAAATGGTTGTTTTAGTATATTTCACTCATGCTTTCGGTAAAGTTTGGGTACGACCAGGTTCGTTTGAACACAAAACCAACCGGGCACTTGGAGCGGAAACACTTATAACTTAACTACTAGATGTCCGAATGAGGAGTCGTCAATAACATTGATTTACTTTTAGTAAGACTGTTCTATTGGCTGACTTCACTCGAGGTTTGGACATAGCAAGAGTACGGTTGGGTTTTATTAAATTAAAAACCAACAGGGCCCTAAGGACGAAATGGCCAATAACTCTCAGACCAGGCGTCCGATTGACACACTATCTGTTGCGTTGAGTTTCTATTGATGAGACTGACCATTGTGATACATCAACTCTAGACTTCATTACAGTTGATGTATCAACCCCTTGGCTCGTGGAGCAGACCCTCCCAGAATCGAGTGTGCTGTGTGCGTGAACCCTAGAGCTGGCTGCAACTGCGATGACGATGACGACTGTACATGGATCCTACGTGGATTTGGTAGCGATGATTACTATACCTGGATCCTATGTGGGTTCAGCAGCGATGACGACTATACTTGGATCCTACGTGGGTTTGGCAGTAATGGTTACTGTACTTGGATCCTACGTGGGTTCGACAACGATGACTTCTGTACTTGGATCCTACATGGGTACGGTAGAGGTGATGATTCAGAGGCTATGTCTAATCATCTCCATCCCTCTTCGTGAGTAGTATACCTGTGTGAGCTGAGTCTTGACCTTCAATCATTATCTCGATATGACTGACTTGATATCCTTTGTGGAATGGGTTGTGCTTTCTTGTGTGGATTGGGTTGTACTTTCCCGTGTGGACTGGGTTGAACATGGGCTCGTGAGTTGGAGCAGAACTGGAATTAATGACTTAGGTATATATATATGAGAATATACCTAAGAAGACATGGTTGATACTTCGTGATTGTATCTTTCCTTTGTGGTTTATCCTTCATGGATTCTGGGACACCATCAGGAGTCTCGGGGTCCCTACTGAGTATCGTATACTCACCCCTACACGGGCTATTCCTGCACTACGTTGTGTTGGTTGTAGACGACGGACATCATAGATCGTGGTTGAGGCTTGTGGAGAGGGACAGTAGACGGAGGAGGATTATCTGGAGGAATGTACACCGAGCGGACGGACAGACCCGAGGAGCCTACAAGACTATATTTACCCACCCTTCATGTGGGATAGCCGAAGGAAGACTCGGTGGTTGCAGATTTACTTTACTACTTTTGTACCTTCTTTCCATTTGTACTGTACTTTCAGTTGGGTTTGTATTCTGGCCCATTTACTTTCCAACACTTACTTTTTTACTCATTTAACTTAGTGTTTACTTCATCTTGTGTACTTTTTGGTGTTTTTTCTTATATTAAGGTAATGCCTTCCCTTTTATCTTGATTTACGTATTTGGTGCTAGTCGCCAGCCCCTATCCTATGGAAGGTGGGCTTGGGGTAGTCATGGCCCGGGCCCCGAAGACGGGCCGTGACAAATTTATCAGAGGAGTCGGTTCTACCACATAACTTAGGACTCTGATAATTTCATCTGTGTGAAGAAATTGTGTTTACGGTATTGAGTGTGGTTATCAGTCCAGGGAATGCATTTTTGGTATGACTGCCGACGTATCCATACACCAGGACCCTGACTTCAGTTTTCTGACTCAATGCAAGAAAACATTGATTTCATGTGTGTTTCAAAAGTTTTCTTTGTGATTACATGGTGTCAGCTCACCAGGTATACGCTATTAATCGTGGAACACCTGTTTCTTTTCAGGATGGCCCCACGACGGCAGCCAGCTAGGGATACGAGCTTTGTGCGAGACGGAAGCCCACCGAGTGGTGAGGCCTCGGTGCAGGGCCCCTTTACAGTGGAGGGACCGGCAATACCTCTACCCGTCGAGTCACCGATTCCACCAGCCCCAGCAGCTGAGGGTACACATCTCCTGAGTGCACTGCATGAGTTTCAGCACCGGAGACCGTTGAGGATCGATGGGGAGACGGACCCTCAAGTAGCAGAGGATTGGCTGGAGGCTGTTTTTCGAGTCATCGGGTTGGTAGGGACACTGGCAGACCTCATGGAGATCCTGCCGTTGAGTCTCCTATACGCGGAAACAGGTAGATGGTGAAGCTTGATGCTCCAAGTGAATGACGAGGCATCTATCCTTTGGTCGGACATTGAAAGCCTTTTTCGCTCGGAGTTCGTTCCAGCCACCCTTCGTGCGATGCACATCTAGGAGTTACTACAGCTGTGGAAGGGCAGTATGTCAGTAGCTCAGTACTCAGTGAGATTTACTGATATCTCACGCTACTCTACAAACATGGTATAATACCCATTCTTCCAGGCCCATACCTTCGAGGAGGGACTGAGTCATGAGTTCAGGGCATCGATGATCTCCATCAGTATTCCAACGCAGGCAGGAGTACTAGAACGATCCCTTCTTGTGGAGATCATTCTATCTGATCCTTCACCAGTGGCGAGACCTACCACAATGCAGCACATAGCAGAGTCTTCTACAACAGGTAGTAGACAGATTTCGCAGAGGTCCAAGTAGACCAGGCCATCAGGAGGGCGACCTCAAGATACTGGTTCATAGGTGCGGGGCACACGTAGTAGAGCCATTTATTCAAGAGGCATACCGTGCTATGCATGTGGTGGGAATTCTCAAATGGCTCGTGACTACCTGAACCACCATGTAAAGGAGCAGCAGACGGTTGATGGAACACCTAGGAAGAGGCAATGGTTCAACCATGGTGGTCCGCAGGGAGTAGACGGACGAGGTAGAGGAGCTAGCCGAGCAGCGGGTGGTGGGAGACACTTTGAGTCTCTACCGCCACAACCACCACCAGGAGGACCACCCCGACCATCGGGAGCTGGAGTAAGGAGACAAACTTAGCTTTAGGAAGTGGAGGCCTATGACCACGACGCACCTGAGATGATTCGAGGTACTATCTGTGTCTACTCCACCCTTGCTACAGTTCTTATAGGCACATGATCGTGTCATTCTTTCATTTCTGATGCCCTTGTTCGGAGCTCAGAGATTACAATGGAGCCGTTTGCTCGATCCATACAGCTAGAGAATCCTACGAAAGCAGACCCGACAATTACGCACTGGTGCCGGCAGTGTGAACTTAATATAGAGGCGAGAGCTTCATCTGGTATCTTCTTGTAGTGGCGTCGAGTCCTTACGACGTCATATTCGGTATGATTTCGTTATCTACGGTCCATTCTCAGATCGACTGTATTAGGAGCAAGGTGATATGTGTCCATACCGATGGGAGAAGGTTCACCTTCACCAGAACTAAGGGAGCCTTTGCAGTGCATGATGGACTCAGATAGAGGATAGGACAGCCGATCACTCATCAGTTGGCTAGTATCTTCCTAGGAGTAGTTGACATGAGGAGTCTCAGTTTTCCTGTTGTGGTGGATGAGTATGAAGATGTTTTTCCTAATGACATTCCAAGACTACCTCCTCCCAAAGAGGTAGAATTCTATATTGACTTGTACCTAGGGACATCCCCCATATCTACTCTAGGATATCGGATGGCTCACGCTGTGCTTCGAGAGCTCCAGGTACAGATGGAGGACTTGCAGGGCAAGGGATTTAACCAACCCAATGTTTCACCCTGGGCTTCCCCAATATTGTTCGCCAAGAAGGCAGATGGGAGCTTCTGACTGTGTGTCAACTACCATAACTTGAACTAGTTGACAGTGAAGAACATGTATCCACTTCCGAGGATATATGACCTCTTCGATCAGCTCAGGGGAGCACGATGGTTCTCAAAGATAGACCTCATGTCAGGCTATCATCAACTCAGATTTCAAGACCATGATGTGCAGAAGACGACCTTCAAGTGTCGGTATGGCCACTCTGAGTTCTTGGTTTTTCCTTTCTATGTAACCAACACTCCATCAGTGTTCATGAGTCTCAAGAACTGGATCTTCCAACCTTACCTCGATCTATTTGTCGTAGTCTTCATCGATGACATATTGGTTTACTCGACTACTGAGGAGGAGCATGCCTACAACTTGCGGGTGGTACTGGACACACTCTGAGAGCACCAGCATTATGGTAAGCTCTCGAAGTGTCAGTTCCGAATTTGAGAGGTCCACTTCATGGGACACGTCATATCTGAGGTGGGAGTTGCGGTGGAACATGTGACGATCGAGGCATTGCTAGATTGGGAGACACCGAGGAGCATGAAAAAGGTGCGGAGTTTCCTAGGTTTGGCTGGGTACTATCAGAGATTTGTGACAGACTTCTTCAGAGTTGCAGCACCACTCTCAGCTTTGATGAAGAAGGGGAAACCCTTCGTGTGGTTGGATAGATGTCAGTGGAGATTTCTAGAGCTATGACAGAGATTGACCAGTGCACCCATCTTGAGGATACTAGAGGATGGCATAGGGTATGTAGTTTACTATGATGCATCAGGTACCAGACTCGGGTGTGTCCTGATGCAGGAGCATGTAGTGATCACCTATAGATCATGAAAGATGAGGCAACACGAGCAGAACTACGCTACCCATGACCATGAGTTAGCAGTAGTTGTCTTTCTCCTGAATATGTGGTGGCACTATCTGATGTGCAAGTGCTTTACAGTCTATTCTGACCACCATAGTGTCAGGTACATCTTCTCGCAGATGGACCTGAACCCGAGACAGCGGCGATGGCTCGAGTTCCTCCAGGACTATGACATTGAAATAGTCTGTACTCCTGGGAAGGGGAACGTAGTAGATGATGATCTCAGTAGGAGGTTGGGCATCCAACTACTTGGACAAGCGATAGAGCTACTAGCCATGTTGCAGATATCTTTCGTGGATAGAAATGGGGAATCCTTTTTACAGTTACTCACAGTCACTCCTCAACTTCTTCAGTGGGTCAGAGAGGCACAGCTTCGGGACGTTGACTATGAGATGTGACGTGGACATATATCCTCAGGATAGGAACCTGATAGATTCTATGTAGAAAGAGTCCACATCGTCCTTTTTTGAGGATGTACCATTGTAACAGTTTCATTACAGGAGGAGGTGCTGAGAGAGTTTCACACTTCCCCATTAGCGGTATATCCAGGAGTAGAGAAGATGTACCTGGATCTTAGAAGACAACACTAGTGTCCGGGTATGAAGAAGGATGTGGTAGAGTTTGTCTCACGATGCCTCACCTTCCAGCATGTGAAGGCAGAGCACCAGGTACCAGCAGGCATGGTTCAACACTTGGAGGTCCCGGAGTGGAAGTGGGATGGGATATCAATTGATTTCGTGATAGCTATTCTACATACTTCCAGAGGTCACGACCCTATTTTGGTGATTGTCGACCGACTCACCATGTTGGCTCACTTCCTACCTATCAGAGAGCACGACTCAGTGGAGAGCATGGGACACCTCTACATTCAAGAGATCATACGACTACATGGTGTGCCCTTGACTATCATCTCTGATCGAGATGGTCACTTTACTTCCCGGCTTTGGAAAGGGTTGCAGGAGGAATTTGGGACGCAGCTACGCCTGAGCAATCCCTTTCACCCATAGATGGATGGATAGACACATAGGACCATTCATACTCTCAAGGACATGCTATGTGCATTTGTTCTCAACTTTGGTCGTAGTTGGGAGGATCACCTACCGTTGGTGGAGTTTACATACAACAACAACGACCACTCCACCATCGGGATGGCCTCATACGAGGAATTTTACAGCCGACCATGAATATCACCTCTGTGCTGGAAAAACCCTAGGGAGTCAGCACTTGTAGGACCAGAGATGGTCCAGGCCATGATGAAGATGGTTCAGATCATCCAGGAGCGGATGAGGACTTCTCAAAGCCGACAGAAGTCCTATAAGGATAGGAGGCGGAGACCACTAGAGTTAGCGTATGGAGACCACGTTTTCTTATGGGTCTCACCTTGACGTGGATTACAGAGATTTGGCAGCGGCAAATAGTTATCTATGTCCTTATCAGACCATTCCAAGTTCATAGCAGGATAGGCGAGGTTGGTTATCTCATGGCTCTCCCACCTCAGATGCACCGGGTCCATGATGTCTTTCACGTATCTCAGATGATGAGATACATGAATGACCTGACGCATATCATTGATCACGGGTAGTTGGACATCGATGATGTGGAGACTTTTTTGGAGGTCTCGGGGGAGATTGAGGATCGACAGGAGCAGGTCATATGTAGACGGTCGATTCCTCTAGTGCGCATTAGGTGGCCTCACAGGAAATTCCAGAAGAGCACATGTGAGTGGGAGGATCAGATTCCTGCTTATTACCCTCATTTGTTCCCTCTATTTTTTGATATATATTTACAGGGATGTAAAGTACTGAGGTGGGATTAATGTATAGACCCGTAAATGTCATGTAAATTTTTTTCATAAATTCTTTGTGATTTTACGAGTACGCAGTTTCTGACAGCACGTAATTCCGAGGCCCGGTGTTCCCATGATCAATTTCGGAAGTTTATCTTGGGTATGTTCAGTAAACAAACGAGTGACATTTTCTATAATTTGAACCGGTGATCAGAATTGAAATCTGAGGGAACCGATGGAACTGCAACGCCCGAAATTGCTTATGATGACATTTCCCGAAGGTGCGTTTTCCCTAGAGGAGTTGTTAAAAATTGAGGATTAAATGTGAAGTAAATAAAATAGTGAAACAATTTTATTTTCATTATATAATGGTTATATCCTACACGGGGTAGTTGGGGTGGGACACACAAGCCCCTAACTACCCATGTTAGGATATTTTTGATGTGGGGCACACACGAGCCCCAACACTTCACATTCAATTGACAGCTCTAACCCCCCAACCCTCTTAAAATTTGTAACTCTTATTAACATGTTTAACTCCTCTATTAAGTGGGTGACTTCTCCTCTCCTCACCTTCCCCTCATTAAATTATGCCAACACACACATACTCAATTAATTAAATGAAGTATTTGAATTTTTTAATTTGAACCCATGGCATGTTTTAAAAAAATAAGAGGAGATTATTTTATTTTGGGGTTAGTTTTGTTGTGTTGGGAAGTGGGGAAGTGGGAGCTCTAGTTTCATTTGAATAACTTCATCCTCCCGCGAAGAACATCATCTCTTCAACGAAGAACAAATCAGTGACTCCATTTTCATCATTCCCTTCCTCCTCTGCGAAAAAGGAAGAGACACCGAAGTGGGAGTTCTCCAACGACACGCAATCATCTTCTTCTCTCCATGATAAAAGAGATGACGAAATTTCCTCGGGTGCACACCGTCAACAACGGCAACAACATCATATTTTGCGGCGCATGACAACCGCGAACATCTTGGCGAGGTAGGGGTTATTTACGTTCATGATTAATTTAACTTCTTCATTAATTAATTTTGATAATTTTTATCATCATAACAGGAGGAGATCAGACCGAAAAAACATGGCTGATACTCCTCCCCTTTTATTTGTTGATCCTTGATGAAATTTGATGCGAAGGCGTTGATGTGCCGTTGCACCGCGTGGAAATGAAAAGGGTCTCGCCCGAAGCAGGCCATGGAGATGGTGCGTGGCACCATCGTGCCGCGCCAGTGAGGCCGAAGGAGGCTACGGCCAGGAGGGGGCCACTGCGGAGGAGCGCGGCGCCGTCACGTGGTGCCGGAGATTTAAGGGGGACGCGGCCGGGGTGGGCCCTGGAGGAGGGGTGCGGCGCCGTCGCACCTTGTCGGTCGGACAGGAGTCGCGACCTTTGGCCGCAGCGGTTATGCAAAGCGTCAGCCGGCATAACTGGCCGCCGGTGCCATCAGGAGGTGGGACCCCCTCAGTTCATGTGGTTACAAAAGGTCAGACTTAATGGTCGGCCGCTTCAGAAATAGCCCCCCCCCCCCCCCCCTTCACAACCCGCTTGACCACGAGCAGAACCGCGGCCGGCCTCCGAGTCGGGCCGCAGGCCGTGCCCTACCACGGACTGGGCTGTGCCCAGGCGGTCCATGCCACACCAGTCGGGCTAGGCTATGCCCAAATGGTCTGTACCCAAGCCCGGGTCAGGTCACCTGGTTCGGGCCGACCCATGGGGTATCAGGACGGGTAAAACCGGGTCCGAACACCCTATTCTCGCACATATTCGATAAAAACACCCATAACATGGGCTACGGACCTCCGATCAACGCACCGTTAGTTGATTCGGGATCCTTGTATTGAGACGGTCGTTTCAGTATTTTACACTCAAGCTTTATGTAAATTTTTGGTATGCCCAGGTTGGTTCGAACCCGATGCCAACTGAGCCCTTGGAGCGTAAACAATTATAACATAACGACAGGACATCTGAAAGATGTTTCATCGATCACGTTGATTTTCTCTTAGTGAGATGGATCTTTTGGTTTCATCCGCTCGAGGTTTGAACAAAACTGGAGTATGGTCTGGTTGGTTTTAACTTTAAAACCAATCGGGCCCCTCAGACAAAAAATCCATTAACTCTCATATTGGGAATCCGATTGACGCGCCATCTATCACATTGAGTTCCTATTGATGAGAAAGAACATTGTGATACATCAACTATGGACTTCGTGACAGCTGCTGTATCGACCCCTTGGTTCGTGGAGAGGACCCTCCCGGAATCGAGCGTTTTGTGCGCGAGAACCATAGAGCTAGCTGCGACTGCGACCATGATGTCGACTATACTTGGATCCTACGTGGGTTCGGCAGCCATGGTTACTGTACTTGGATCTTACGTGGGTTCGGCAGCGATGACGACTGTACTTGGATCATACGTGGATTCAGCAGAGGAGATGATTCAGAGGCTACATCTAATCATCTCCATCCCTCTTCATGAGTAGTATACCAATATGAGATGAGTCTTGACCTTCAATCATTATCATCGGCATGATTTACTTTCTATCATGTGTGGAATGGGTTGTTCTTTTCTGTGTGGACTGGGTTGTACTTTCCTGTGTGGACTAGATTGAACTTGGACTCGTGAGTTGGATAAGAACTGGAATTGACGACTTAGGTATATGTTTGGGTATATACCTATGTAGAGTTGGTTGATACTTCGTGATTGTATCTTTCCTTTGTGGTTTATCCTTCGTGGATTCTGGGAGACCTTCATGATTCTCGGGGTCCCTACTTAGTATCGTATACTAACCCTTGCACGGATTATGCCCCCAATACGTTGTGATGGTTGCAGATGACGGACATCGCTGATCGTGGTTGAGGCTTGTGGAGCAGGACGGTACCCGGAGGGGGATTATATGGAGGAACGTACACGGAGCGGATAGACGGACCCGATGAGCCTATGAGACTATCTGTACCCACCCTTCAGGTGGGATAGCTGGAGGACGACTTGGTGGTTTCTAATTTACTGTACTACGGATGTACCTTCTTTTCATATATACTGTACTTTCAGTTGGATTTGTATTCTAGCCCATTTAATTTCAAGAACATACTTTTGTACTCAGTTTACTTAGTGATTACTTCATCTTGTGTACTCTGTGGTGTTTGTTTTCTTATATAAAGGCAATGCCTTCCCTTTTATCGGAATTTACACCTTTGGTGCTTGTCGCCATCCCCTGGCATATGGAATGCAGGTTTGGGGTAGTCACAGCACGGGACCCGAAGATGGGTCGTGAGATATATAAAATAAACTTATTATTATTCAAACATCTCTAAGTGATGATACCACGATGAATAAGTAATGATTAAAACTATAAAACAAAATCATTGTTGAAAAAATTAATAGTTAACACATAAATTTCAATTTTAATAAAAAAATTAATATGTCAGGAATAAGAAATTAAAAATTAATGGAATTAATAAAAAAACATATAAATATTTTTATTAAATATATTATTAACTAAACTAAATTAATTATATCAGGTGTTAGATAATGCCCATCTAAGAGAAAGTCCATGGCATGTGTTCATTATCCAAATATCCATTCTTTGAAATATTATCTTTCATCAGCAGTTGATTTATATTGTTTTATATAATACCCCATGGTCATACTTTATTATGCCTCTCATGAAATTCAATTGATATAATAATCTATCTATAGTTCTCTCTTTCAAGGGATTCTTATTGAAATACTACCAAAAATATTAGGGAATATTTTCAATTCCATTTTCAAATTTAAATATTATATTACTAAATATCAATTATGAGAAAATATATACTATATATATATATATCTCTCAGTCCATTTTATTCTCCAATATTTATATATAGTTATTATATTTCCTCTTACAATTTCATTTTTTAGGGGCTCACAATTCCACAAAAAGTATTCATATAGGTGGATTTTGTATTATATAATCCTTATGCTTGAAAATTTTATCCCATAGGTCCATGATTTTAGAATGGGGTTCTCAATGTTCTCATACAAATATATATTATTAAAAAATTTCATTTCATGTTGATTTTTCCTTCAATAATAAAATTCGTGAAAGGCATATTTTATATCAACTTCCACATTATCAATTTCTACAATTATTTTCTCATTATACATTAAAAAATATACATTCATGTTTTCATTCTTTCTTTTACATAGAATTTACATAAATTATCAATATCAATAAAGGATATGATTTTATAAATTATATAATTTTTTAAAAAAATTATTAAAATATTTAGGGTCATATGTTTATTATTTTGAAAATCTTTATAATTTTTTTTAAATTTTTTTTCAATAATTTAATTATATATATTTTTTTGTTTTGTTTCAATATGGGAACATTCATATATATTAATAAAAAATTTATCTCTAGTTGAATCATCATTATGCATTGTAATAGTTCCTATGAAATCAATTTTAATATCACAAGAAATTTATGTTATGATGTAATTATAAATGTTTTAATGTTCATATGAAACAAGTATATATGTTCTTGAATTATGTGATGGGTTATTTTGAGATTATATAGAATTTCAATAAATTGGTTAATTCTTTACATCTCTTGAGATTTCATTGTGTGGGGACTGATCCCAAACCCCTATGTGAAACTTATCACTATGTTTACGGTTAAGAAGAGTGATCGAAACCCCACAATGGAATCTTCCAAATTCACATATGAGAATGGAGAGTGAAACCAAACACTAATGGGGTTCAAAATGATTTATATAAGGATAAAGATACTTAAATAAAATCCGAATTGAAATAAGTTTATTTTTTTGACTTTGGAGTTAACAAAAAATATATTTTCCTAGGTCAAATATGTATGATGGTATTCAGAGTTAACTAAAAATAGTAATTATTTTTTCTACTAGATTTTCATTTGGGGAGTGATCACCACCCACCAGAAGACTTCTTCAACTCTATGATGATGGTATTGGAAGTGATCCATGACATTTAAAATTGTTTTTTCAACATTTTTATATTACACGTTCTTATTCAATAACTATGGGATATGAAACAGTATTTTGTACTGATTCATGTAACATTATAAATTACATATTTTTCCACACATTATTGACTTGTGTATTCTACATTTAATAAATTCATATGTCATTCCTCATGATTCTTAAACTATATTTATTATTAGTGATTTTAATATGTTAAGATCACGATCCGATACTATTTTTTAAACCCACGTGTTCATAAGGTACTTCCCATATTTTGTCATTTCATATCTCATATGTTCACCCATACTGAGAATTTGATCTCATGCATTTATTATGATTCTATTTACTATATAATTTAGAAGTAAAATATGATCAATTTTTTATATGGACTTCATGTGTTTTTAATTTGATTGGAAATATACAAGGAATATTGTAAACTAAAAAGATAACATATCGAATTTAAAAATAAATGTATCATATATGTTATAGGGTGTGACTGTCATGAACCATCCTAGGTAGACCCTTAATAAGACAACCAAGATGCTCCTCGAAAACTCATGGGATGGTTACAAGAACTAAGGGAATCAATAGAATGACAAGAGAAATATTTCATCCACATATGAAAAATTAAATAAGTAGAAAAAAGAAATGGACCACCCAATATACATTTATATAAATGATAAACTGAACATTATTCACACATGAAAGTGAATGTACAACCAAACCAACAACTCAACCGAGAAAACATGACAACCAACTAACACAATGTGACCACACTGGTCACTCTTCTACACAACGATCACATGTAGCCCATGGCGTTCAAACTCAAGATGAAACCCGAAAATGCGAATGAAATATAGGATGTCTATAGGTATGCATAATAAAATTCAGTATGATAACATGTTATCCAATTCCAAAATGTCATTCATTAAAATAAAAGAAACATCAATTTCAATTTTTAAATATAATATGTAATTATATTTAATCCAAACCATGTTCCATGCTATCATCATTACAAAATTAAAAAACATTCATGTTTTCATAAACAAGAAGTGCTGGTATTCATTTTCAATGAGATGCATCTTCAATGTGAAAAAATTTTTCAAGTGGGATGATATAAAGAATGTATACGTTTAAATAAAAAGCACATGATAGTAAATTTTCCAACCAAACTCTCTATATGTTGATGGTGAATACATTATAACCAATGAGCACAAGCCGCTGGGACACCCTTAGGAAGTAGTTAATTCGGATCCCTAGGTACAACATATTTCGGGGAAAAGTAACCATAAAAAATATCAGTTCTCATGCCCTAGCAACTATTAAGGAATATAACCATAACCTACTGGTCCCCAATATCTAAAAAATAATTTAGTTAGTGTTATCATCATCAGTAATTCATCATCAAACATGGAAAAAACCACTCTGGATCACTAGCATGCTAGTACACGTATGCCATCCTAGATAACTAGGTTTCTCTATTAGTTTAAAAATAAGTTCCAGATGCTATAAAATTCTAGTTAAGAATAAAAACACCAGTTATGGACATGCACACTCCAAAAAGTAGATTAATTTTTTAATCCCTTTATATATCAAAATAAACCATCTAAAATTTTCATAAAACAATGTCACAAAGTTTAACAACACTTTGCACATGAATTCCATTTTAAAATACAATATTTCATGAAAAATTCCAACTAATTCTTAAAAAAATTATTTAATAGCCCAAAAAACCATATACTAAATCAATTTCATGAATATTTAAATAACCCAAAATTGTAAAACAAGGGATACCCATGAAAACATCTTTTTTTAGGGAAGTTGCAAACACACCTTTAGGAATTTTACTAAAACAACATATAAAAATGGTTAAAATTTAACTTTTCATAGAGTGATTTTCATACACCGTTAGTTAACGAAAATAATTTACATTAATAATTTAATACATTTATGTTACACATTTATGATCATCGATTTTCATAAGAATGTCGAACGGACCACTTACCGTCAACTCATGCAAAAAAATTTCAAAATCCCAAACCCATCTCTTAAGAAAACAAAAAAGAACATTGTAAATCCATAAATTGACACATATATATAACATTTTATTCTTCCCATACATTAATAAATAAAAAACATGATATCTTATATTACATTTAGCATATAAAAACCAACCTAGAACTTTTCTAAAAACTAGGCATGCATCTTTTAGATAAACAATTACTATTTAACACCCAATGTTGTAAATACCCAAATTTACATTCCAAAAAATTACTAAAGTAGTTAAAATGCCTCATTAACATGAAAATTAATATGTGAAAACTAGATAAACATTTATTCGTACAAGCATTTTTCACTTTAATAACGAAACAACTCAACTTTACACAAATCAAGGAATAAATAACAATTTTGCACCAAAACATAAATCATCCAATAGTAGCACAGAAATACCAAACCAATATAAAAGGTGCAGACACCATTTAAAATATGACACATAAATAATAAATGTGTGTTCTTGTGAGAACCTACCTCCAAACCATGGATAAATAGATGGGCAAATCCTAAAACACGCACTACGGGTACCAAAACACTAGATATATGAAGACAATACCTAAACTTACAAACCACCCATAAAAATTATTTTAGAACAGAACTATTGTTCTATAATTACCATGGGTTCAATTAAATCCAATAAAAATTTAAATATGAAATAATTTTGAGGATAAAAGGGAATGTTTTGATGAAAAAATTAAAATGATCCACTAACATTTGGTTATGAAATTTCCCAAAAAGATGATCAAAAAGAAAGAGAATTAAGGGGTTGGAACCTATGGTCGATATATGATAGTTAAGGATCCATTTTGGATGTGCAATCCCCAAAACAATTATAAACGTTATAATATATAAAAAGTTTTTTTAAAAAATATTGGATATGGGATCACAAACTAGTCCAATACATAAATAAATCACCCAAATAAATCATGACTATGTACTATTAATGATTAAAAATCTATAGAGTGGTTTTAATTGGTAATTGGATGAAATGTGTGATGTTAAATGATATAGTTTTGTTTTATAAAATCAATATGTTATAAAAGAAACAAATATTGATTTTGAATATGTATTTGGGCTCACCATTGGCCCAAATCATGATGTCACAACCTTTTTCTCTAGAAAAACCCAAAAAAGCTATGGGGAAACCATGGTAGTATGATTAGAAATAAATGATAGGTCAAAACTAAACATTCAACTCTCCTAAAACACAATAAATGGTTTGATATTTCATACACACTAGATCAAAACAATAACATGAAAAACTGGGTGTGATAATTCTCCGCACCGTTAAAGATTTCCACCCCCAGAAATCCATAACACATTATAGTAGAACAAAAAACTCTTATGGATGCCTCATAAACATGGTCCATACTATAAATCCAAGGAAATATAGTCTAGAAGAAATGGAAATTAATCCTCTAGAAAAAACCAAACACCAAATCACAACCCCTTCCTGGGAATCAGTGGAAAGATCAAGCCACCGCCTCCACAACCAAACCCATGAATAGATCGTTGGGCTATATCCAAATGAATCCAATGTTCACCCAATCAAAAGTGCACTCATGAAATCCAATGAAATTGGGGAGGGGGAGGATAGAATAGGATCCCCACCATTAAATCAAATTTATTATTCACCAAATCCTTAATAGAAGGATCTTTGAGACCTGAAACAAGTCTACTTTTCATTAGAGACTAATTAGAAATGAACAAAATATAATTCAAGATGGAATAGAATAAGGACTCACCCGTAAAGTCCCACAAAAATCTCTTAAAAAATATAAGAAACCAATTTATTAGGGTTAAAATATCATCATTTAAACAACCCACTCTTGAATGGAGTGGACAAGAACTAGTCCATAATTTTTGAAACGGATCAAAACCCTCAACTTTTGGTGTAAGGAGGGAATATAACCCAATCATTCAGCACTAAAAACCTGAAATAAATAGAGAACCCACCAGACACCCTCCACCTACTAATAGGTAAATACATTACTACACATGTTTCACATAGGAGTCCCACAAAAGGAATGTGATTAGAAAACCACATAAAAGAAGACAAAATAATAGACACTACGTGAGGGGTAAGTCCACCATGAATTATTCAAAAAAATATATCATAGTGATGAGAAACCACATTAAAATGATTGAAATTGCCATACCATAATGGTAATGTTATGATCTTAGTCAAGCTCCCCACATCTCTCCCTATTTCGTGACTGTTTGAAAAGGTTTACTCTGAGGCCAATGGTTGGATCCCAGATGTTTGAATCATTTATTGTGTAGCAACTAAGATCTGTGGATAACAACTCCCAATGAAAATAATTATCAAAACAACACACCTTCATCATAAAAGACACTAGAAAGAACATATCACCGTTCCTTCACACACAGAAAACGAATAAAAATGTACAAAGAATATAGTGAAACACATCAACATCACCAATCACAACTATTATATCCAAAATAATTTTCACAATAGGAAAAAACTTTAAATAATTCCATAATAGCTATCTATTACTTCAAACGAGATTAGGCATCATCCGAATAGGTGAATTTTATGGTTGAAATGAATCATAACATGGATCAACTGGAAGTACTGAAAATGGAGAACCATCTATGGTCACAACATAAAATCGAACATGTCCTTAGAAACCCACTGATCATTTCTATAAAACTAAGAAACCAAAAACTTACCATCTCAAGACACACCATTAGTAGCATGTCCATATATTGAAGAAGAATACCGAACAAATTACAATCCTAAAACATGAAAAAGAATCTAATATAAACTTTGTTTAACTAAATAAACAACAAATTTTCATATTAAAATACATTGAAAAACCAAAAAATCATGGTGGAGTTTCAAAATCACAAATGATGATTCATCATGTCTCACTCACATTCACATTATTGTGCCACCCTAGTCACCCAACCACCTTTCCATACCGGCCATCCTTCTTTATATACATTAAACCATTCATGTGGTCACTAATGAAACCACCAATGTCTAAAACAAAAAATCATCATTCCAATAAAAATCATTTTCTTTCCAATGTCACACTGACCCACCACGTCAAAAAACCTTTTCAGATATCACAAAAAACACACATAATCAAGAAACATTTTATTTAAAAGCTACCCCTTATCGTTTTTAACATCTTTAAAAACAACCAATATACTAAAAACAACCCATTACTATTTTCAAAAATTCAGCAAGGTCACATTTCATAATCTGATGGCATAGAGACCATGACCCTTTCAATTAATACACCAACAACTCTAATCCAATTTCCAATACAAAATCATTATATTAAGACACTCTTCATAATCCGATCAAAAACCATTTAAAATAATTTTTTTGAATCACCATTAAATGATCCACTCTTTCAAGACATTTTATTTACAAAAATCCCATATTTTAATTAGGGAAAATCAAATATCGTTGTATAATTTTCACTATATTCGTAATAATTATTTGAAAAAACCAATCATTCCAAAGCCGTTATTCTATTATCTTTAAAAACCAATTTACACAATTTCCACACAATGATTTTAGAAAAAATGAATTCATGAAAGGCCCACGAGGCCCTCAATCGGTGGTTGACTTGACCATATGGTTTGCGACCACAAGTCAAACACCACACCAACATGGAGAGGCTTCTCAAGACCATGCTCCAGCTCTACATGGTTTTCTGTCATTATGAGATCATGTAAACCATTAGTACAACTCCCTTTGTTTTATCCTAAAATGATAGAGTCAAAAAGAACCAGGGACACTAATAAAATAGGTCTTCCCATGGAAACTCAAGGATCAGATTAGGAAAGAGTTTGTGAAGCATTTACAATATATATTCCTAATTACGATACAATATTACTCAATATTCCTTTAAATCCACCCAAATATCACGATATCTCTATAAATAATGGCCTGGAATGACCTCACCTAATAAAATTCCATTTTGTTATGAACTATCTTATGATGGCCTTGAACTGGTAAACCCGACCGCTCTACGAAATGTCCGGAGAGGCTTTCCCGATATTCACATAATGGATGAAATCAGCACGGGTATCAGTAGATTGACAAGGGAATGATTTCACCCAAATATAAAAAATTATATAAAATGCAGAATGAAATGGATAACCCAATATACAATAATATAAAAGTTGAAATAAACATTATCCGCTCATTAAAGTAAACGTAGAACTAAACCGAAAACTAATCTAACCAAACATGGAAACCAACTAACTCAATGTTACCTCGTTGGTCATACTCCAAAACAATGATACCATGTTTCCAAATTTTATCAAACACAACCTGAAACCTGCACAAGGACTAATAACGAAATAAATCTATTATAATGAATATTAATACTCAGTAGGTTAGCAAGATAATATATTCTCGATTCACATCCATTAAAATAAAAGTAAAATTTATTTCATGTTTTAAATAAAATATATAAATATAAATTTTCCAAATAAGGTTCTATGCTACAAACATTACAGATTAATTTTTTTATAAACAAGAAATTCTAGAAACCAAAATCAAAGGGATGAAACTTCAAAGTCAAAACGATTTTCTAGAAGGACTCTTTAAAGAACATTAACCATTAAATAAAACGCACATCATACTAAAATTTCCAACAAAACTCACCATATTTAAATGGTGAATAAAATAAATCCCATGAGCACAAGTCACATAAACACATCTTGGAACTAGTGCATTGTGAGTCTCAGGTTCTTCGTATCTCAGTAAAATGTAACCATAACAATTATTTGTTATGATGCATGATCCACTAGTAGGGAACATAACTATAACCAATTGATCCAAAAAATTATCATAATAGATTATTTAGTGTTTTCATCCTCAAACTTTCTAAGTCACACAAGGAAAAAACCACTTAGGATCACTAGAATACTAGTACATGTCCACCCACCTAGATACATGGGTAACCCTCTTTATGATAAAACAAGTTCATCATGGTGTAAAATGCTACTTACACATAAAAACACCATTTCAGGTCAGAAACACTCCCAACTGAAGATTAACATCTTTTCAACATTTATTAACACAATAAATCTAAAATTTTCATTAATCAATTTCATGAATTTTAACCAAGCTTTTAATATGTATTCCATGGAAAAATGCACTTTTTAGGCCATACTACAACAAATGATATACCAAAACTGATTTGACAGCCTCAAAACCATTTACTATTTCAATTTCATGAATCATAAAATTACCCCAAATGGTACTACAAGGAATACACATGAAAAATCATCTTTTAGGGAAATGAAAAACAAGCCTTTAAACATTTTACCAGACCAATGAATAACAAAGGTAAAATTTTCACTTTTCATGAAGAGGTGTAAAAAACTATTAGAAGTTGGAATCAATTTACTTAAACCTATTAAAACATTTAATTTAATCATTTATTATCATCTAATTTTATAATAATGATGAATGTGCCACTTACCGGTAACTCGGTCCCAAACCTGTCAAAACCCATCTCTTTATAAAACCATGTTCACTTTATAAAGAAATAGAAGGACACGAATATATCTTATTTCATGCTTCACATAATTTTATAAATTCATATATGTTATTTTATATGACATTTATCACACAATGGAATATTATGCACTTTTCTAAAGACTAAGCATTTAACATTTAGAAAACAACTTATATTTAACACCCAATGGGGTAAAACCAAAATGATCATGCAAAAAATTTATTAATGTTGTTAAAACACGTCATGAAAAAAAAAATATCCTAATACCAATGGAAAAATAATTCAGAAAATTGGTGTGCACTTTCATAATGAAACAAGTCCATTTTATAAAAAACATAGCATAAATAACAATTTTACACAAAAAATAAATAATCCATAGGTTGAAAATAAATACAGGAAATATATATAAGGATGTAATGAAACGATTAAGATGAAACTAAAATAATAAAGGCATGTTGTTGAGATAACCTAACTCAAAACCATTGTGAAATGGAGAGACAAATATGAAAACAGCCATTGCGAGTTCCAAAAAACAAGACCTATGATGACCCGCCCTAAACATAAAAAAACCCAATAAAAATGATTATAAAAAAGAAAACGAGGTCTAGAATGATCATGGGTGAAATGAAATCATAGGGAAAAAATTTATGATGCTGAAAGAAGGATGATAAAGGAGAATCATATAATGAGGATATTTAGAAGAACAAATAACCTTTGGTGGGAAATTGCCAAAAAAGGCACAAAGTGAAAAAGAACTCAGTGGTAGGAAGACTCTAGTTGATTGAAGAAGTTAGGGCTCTGTTTTGATTTTGGAATCACCAAGAAATATTAATAAATTAATAAGATATAAAACGAAGATTTTTTTAAATCCATAATTGGGATCACATACTAGTCCAAGACTTGAATAAATAAAACAACTATACCATAATTAATAATTTTTAAGGGGTCCAAATGGAATTTTTTTCACTTGTCAGTTAAGGCCATTTGGGATGTGAGATGAGTGAAAATGTTTTAAAATTAAGGAGTTAATGAAAAATATTTTTTTTCAATCTTCAAATAGGCCCATGGTTGCCCCAAATCATGAATGAACCATCCTTTTCTCCAAAATCTCCAAAACAAGCTATGTGGAACCCATTTTAGGATGATTAGACTTAGATTTCCATTAAAAAATAAACATTCAATTAATATGAACCCCAATAATAGAATCAGGATTTCCAAAACAACCGATCAAAACATAGACATGAAAAATTGGGCATGACAACTCTTCCCACCATTAAAGCACTTCGCCATTGGAAATCCATAAAACATTCCAGCTAAAAGATAAAAACATAAAGATTTCTTTAACAAAATGTTCTAGAATCTAAAGCCATGCACATTTCATCTAACATCAATTGAACTTAATCTTATAGAAAAAACAAAACACCAACTCACAACCCCTTCCTGTGAATCAGTGAACAGATCAAGCCACCACTTCAATAACCAAACCAAGGACCATATTCTTGGGCCCTCTCCCAATAAACCCAAAGATCACCCAAATCAATTTGAACTCATGAAACAACATAACATAAATTAGAGGTCAAAATGGGATCTCCACCATTAAAACACAACTACTATCTGAAAAATCCTAAATAGAATTATCTACGAGACCCGTAATGGCTCTCCCAACCCTTAGAGTCCAACTAGAAATGAACAAAAAAGAATTCATCTTGGACATCAATCAGGTCTCACCTGCACCTTCCCACCAAAACTCTCCCACAAAAACCTAAACACCAACATTAATATGGTTAAAACAAGAAAATTTCAAACACCCACTCCTGAATATAGGTGAGAAGAACTAGGACATCAATTTTACCACATATCATTTCCACCAACACTGAGTGATGGGATAGAAGGAAACCCAATGAATGATACACTAAAACCACAAAAGTAATAGATAAAAAACCAACACTATCATTCTATTAATAACTAAATACAAGACCTCACCCAATTATCATTGGTAGTCCACACAAAAGCATTGATCTAAAACTAAAATTTGAGAAGAAATAACATTGATGATGGATGAGGGGATGTCCAACACGTGCATTGTGAAAAAGTGAAAATCACAGCGGTGAGAAACAAAAATAGAAACATAGAAATCTCTTAAAAAAAAGTTGTGATGGCTGGATATTAGTAGATCTACCCACACCTCTAGTGATTTATAACTTCCTGAAAAGCTTCACCATGAGACATATTTTTTGAGCCCTAATTTATGATGCATATATTGCGCCACAACTTGGAGATAAAGATCACAACAAACCATAGAAATCATATTCTAAAAAACATACCCTCACTGGAATATGAATCCAAAGATACATAGCTCCATTCTGTCTCAATCCGAACAAGGAGATGAAAGAAGAATGAATATGGAGAAACACATCAACATCACCAACCCAAACTACTATATCCAAAAAAAATTCAAAATATGACACCTCATTAAATTAGTCCCAAATTTCTCTATATATCAACAAATTAGTTGAGGTATCATCAAAAGAGGTGGATTTAATGATTTAAATGAATATATAGGTGGATCAAATATCTGTACAGAAAACCAATAACAATTAGTGGTCACATCACAACATCCAACATTTTCTTAGAAACACACTAATCATTGCTCTGAAACTGGGCCGCCAACAACATCCCATATCAAGTCACACTAAGAGTATCACGTCCTGATCATGAGGAAGAATAGAAAACAAAAATTAACTCTATAGGATGGAAATTAAACCCACATAAACATCGTTTTATTAAAAACAAATAAAATCAGATTAAAACACATTTGAATAAAAAACGAACTTGGTGTATTTTCACATAAACCTATGGTGTTTCATAAAGTATCACTCACGTGAACATTCTCATGCCACACCTGGAACCCTTCCACCATTCCATAGAAGTCATTCCTCCAAATATCCTTAAAACCATGCATGTCAGCACCCTTGAATACAATAAATGC
Source organism: Viscum album (assembly GCA_963277665.1). NCBI lineage: Eukaryota > Viridiplantae > Streptophyta > Magnoliopsida > Santalales > Viscaceae > Viscum > Viscum album. The sequence goes on along the minus strand of OY728132.1, from coordinate 1,837,891,922 downwards.
TAAAAAACATCATCATTCCAAAAAAAATCATGTACATTCTTAAGGAACACTAAACACAAAGTAAAAAAACCCCTTTAAAATTTCACTAACAGACCACACTTCATCAAGAACCATTTTCATTAAAAACTATCCCCTTTTTGTTTTTAACATCTTTCAAAAAAACCAAGCTACTACGAACAACCCCATCACATTTTCAAATCGTATGCAAAATATCTTTTTAAAATATGATGGCTAGAGGAATCAAAAACCTTTCTAAGAAAACACTAACCACTCATAAACAATTTCCAAAACCAATTCATCAGATTCTATCATTTTTCAATAGATCAAACGATCCAATTTAAAAAAAATTCAGAATCACCTTTACATGATCCACACATTCATAACATTTTATTTCAATAAACCACAATTTTAGATTAGGGAAACTCCAATCCCGTTAAATCATTTTCACATTATTATTGTGTTTCATTCACAGAACCCTAAATTACAAATCATTTATTGTATAAAATATTGAAATCCAATTTCCACAATTCTAAAATAATATTTTTCAAAATATATATTGAATTCATCAAAGGTTCAAGAGACACAAAATTGATCTACTGTCGGTGGGTGACTTGACCATATGGTTGTCACCACATTCCAAACACACCACCCACACTGAGTGAATTCCCATGACCATTCCCCAGCTCCACATAGATTTTCGGTCCCTCCGATATCACAGAAACTATTAGCCCTACTCCAATATATCATATCTCAACACGAAACAGTCAACAAGAAATAGCTACAGTAATTAAACCAGACTCCCCTTGGAAAATCGATGATCGGAATAAGAAAGAGTTCGTGACACTATTACTTCACATTACCATCAAGACATGAAAATACTATTCTATACACATTGACATCCCCCCAAATAATAAGGTAACTATAAAAATAAAGGACTTCTAAGAGCAGACCTACTATGATACCATTTTTTCACTAACCGGCCCAGGTCAACCTTGAACCAATCACCAAGGCCGCTCCTAAATTAGTACTGAATGGCATTCCAGATTCTAACTGGATAGATAAAAGCACCAATGGAATTAATATATTTAAAATGGAATTATTTCACTAAAAAATATGCAATTAAATAATTATTTGAGAGAAATAAACAACACAATATACATTTATATTGAAGTTGAACTAAATGTTATTCCCACATAAAAGTGAATGTAAAATGGAACCAAAAATACAACCAACCAAACATGACATCCCACTAACTCCATGGGAACCCACTGGCCACACTCTAACAAAACAATCACACTTGCTCAATGTTATCACACTCAAGCTTAAACGTGCACAAGTGCTAAAAATAGAAGACTACTATAGGTGTGAGTATTAAAACTCAGTTTGTTATCCTAATATTATATTCTTAATGATGTTCGTTTAAATTTAAAGAATCATTAATTTCATGTTTCAAATAAAATTTATAAAAAAAAATTTCCAAAAAAGGTTCCAATATACATACAATAAAAAGTAAAAATACTTGTATGTATTGATAAATAAGAAATGCTAATAAAAAATTTAAATTAGATGAAACTTTAATGTGACATTTATTTTCAAGAGGGATGATTTGAATAACATACACCATTATATAAAACACACATGATTTGGAATTTTCCAACTGAACTCATCATATAGATATTGTTAATACAATATATCCAATGATAACAATTAACGGGAACACCCCTATGAGCTAGTTCGTTTTGAGCCCTAGGTACCTCATATCTCAGTGAAAAGTAACCATAATAAATATATTTTATCTTGCATGATCCACTAGTGTGGAATGTAACCATATCCTAGTGGTCCCAAAAATAATAATAATAGGTTAGTTAGATATTTCATCATCACACTTGCTACGTGAATCAGGGATAAAACCATTATGGATCACTAGAATACTATTACATATCCACCCACATAGATACCATGTTTTCCCACTATGTGATCAATAAAGTTCAACATGATATCAAATAACATATACACATAAAAACTTGTTATCATCATACAAACTCCAAACATGTGTGACATAATAAACCATCAAATATTTTCATTATATAATTTCACTAAGTTTATCAAATATTTCAAATGAATTCAATTTGAAAATTCACTTTTTAGGCAAAATACCCACAAATTCGATAGAAACCCTTATCTTTAAGTGCAAAAACCATTTACTATTTCAATTTCTTCAATCATAAAATTACCCCAAATAGTACAACATTGAATAAACATGAGAAGCCCTTTTTAGAGAAATTCCATACCGGAAATTAAGTATTTCTCAAAACAAACATTTAACAAATGATAAATTTTTACATTTAATAATGAGGTGAACATACAACATTAACAACATAAAAAAGTTTACATAAAATCTTTAAAAAATTGATGTTACATATTCAAGCTCTACCATCTTATACAAATGTTGAATGGGACACATACCGACATCTCCTACCAAGACATGTCAAAAATCAAAACCCATATATTTATAAAACATAAACCTCTTTTTACAGCCATAAAATTAAACCAATGTATCACATATCAGGAGTCACATACTTTAAAAGATTCATTCAATTTAATTTAGGTCACATTTAGCAGACAATGGCCTACCATGCACTCTTCAGAATAGTAGGCATGCAACATTTTGAAAAATAACATCTATTTAACACCCAAAATGGTAAAGACTCGATTTTTCATTTCAAAAAGTTATTGCAGTAGTTAAAATATGTCAATAAAATCTAAATTTTTATGTGAAGTCTAGAAAATCATTTATTTGAACAAGGTGTGTGCCCTTTTATAATGAAACAACTCAATTTTACAAAAAGCAAGGCATACATGACTATTTTTCACACCAAATAAATCATCCAAAGGATGAAAAGAAATACTAATCATGTAAATAAGGTAAAACATCAGGATAAAAATGAAACATAAATAATAAAATCATTTTTTGGGACCCTACCTATACAATATTATGAAATGGTGATAGATACTCGAAAACACCCACTGTGGGTTCCAAAACATTAGTTCTACAATGAACAGACCCAAAAAAACAAAAAAAACATCAATAATGATGGTAAAATAGAACCTTAGGTTTATCATGACTATGGGGGATGATAAATCCAAGAATAAATTAAACAATAAGGAAGAAGAACGAGAATAAACAATGACTTGATGAATAAATTAAGATGAACCACTATCCTTTGATGATAAATCACCCTAAAAGAGGCCCAAAATGAAGGATAATGAAAAGGTAAGAAAAAATTCTCAATCGACAATACCGAGGGAAATATTTGGGAGGTGGAATAAAAAATTTATGAAAAAAAATTAATAATATATAAATTAGAAATATAATTTCTAATCAAGAAATGTTAACATGGGCTAGACCAATACATGAATAAATTATCCAAATACACCATGATTGTGAATTATTAAATGTTCCAAATGGATATAGTGGATTGTATAGGCTAGGTAAGGACATGTGGGGAGTGGAAAGTGGAAAAAATGTTCAAAAAATGAAGGTGTTATAGAATATCCAAATATTGTTTTTTAGTCATGAAATGGTCTATCAGTTGGCCCAAATCATGAAGTAACGACCATTTTCCCCAAAACTCCCAAACATGATATGGGGAACCCATGGTAGGATGATTAAATATATATATATGGATGTTCAAATATTAGGATTAATCATACCCAAAACTAATGAAATATATCAAGATTTTAAATTCTCCATATTAAAACCAAGACATGAAAAACTAGTAGTTATAGTGGCACAATGTTAGATATAATTTATATTCAACAATAAAAGATGTAATATGTAAATGTGTTATATTTTAGGAAAATTTGTTTTTATAATTATAGGTTATTGATCATTTTTGGATTATGATATGAACATTAAGATTATATAATATATAACAACCATCATCAAACAAATAATAATTTAATATTAAAACAAAATAATATTTTTTAAAATTAACATATCCTAATTTATGCCTTATTTGTAATTATATATCGTATCATGTTATATAATATTAGATTTCTTATTTCATAATAATAATATGTATAATGTATTTATGAAATTATATTAATCCCACAATATCCTTCTATATATATAATGGTATAGTGTAATGACTTTTCCAAAACGAAACCAAATGATAATGGAGTTAGATTATAGAATATTATGCAATTTAATAACTAATTTTATTAACCTATGAGAATAATGTTCACCATAAATAAATTTTTTATATAAAAGATATTTAATATTTATTGATACCTTCATGAAAAATTTAACACCCTTCCCTTATATGTTTATAAAGAAATAATTTCAAGATAAAATTATATGAAAAGCATCTTTCATTTTTTAGTGTTCAGAGCATGAAATGATTTAGTAAATATATCATTTAAGGAGAGGGGTCAAATAAAATTCACAATAGGGAGAAAAAAATTATAAAAAATCATTTTCATGAAAAAATATTGTTTAAAAATGTAGTTTTTAATAACTATTTTCTGAAATATCAACTGATTTAAATAGAAAAAGGATACCTAAATATTAATTAAAAATTGGAAGAATCTATTGGTACCTATAAATAATTATACACGAGAAATGAATGGATTCCTTTTTATATTTTTTTTTCATGATAAGAGTAATAAATTAATTTTACTAGATTAATTAATGTTATAGAAAATTGTAAACTCTAATAGAAACATGTGGCTAGAATGATGTTTATTCCTGTGCCCACAAGTTATAAATTTAAATTATAAACTACATTTATTCTCATGATTTTTTGGAAAAAATTAAGAAATATGTTTCTTTTGAAAAATAAATATATAACTATGATATATGAATAATGAAATCCCTTATTAATGTATCAAATTTTAAAAATAATCATGAATTTCATTTTCTCATAGGATCATTAACTTTATTCTATAGTGGAAGAAAAACCATCAATCAAATGAATTCCAAAAAGATATGAGGAAGATAAATATTGAAATATATGTAAATATTTCTTATCATAATTAACCACTAACACATAACTAATTTACTAAAATAGTGTTTGGAAATTATGAAAATTTATTCAACAACCTAATTGATACTGTGAATTATTAATTTCAATAAATGGTAAAATAATGGGTAAAGGTAAGGCTTAAATGAAATCAGAAATTGTACCCTACCAAAATAAAACAGGTCAATAGTTAACTCATCATCCACTCAAGAAATACAAAAATTATATTTGTTTCATATTCAATACACTTTTTTATATCATAATGGTTTTGTACTATAATGATATCACCATCCCAATATATATATTTTTATATAGAAATTTAAACATCTAATAGTTTAAAATTTTCATACCATGTTAATAAATACTCTCTAGTAGATTTTTGCAGCACTATGGTTCCTCAAAATCCTATTTTTACCCTTTAAGATGAATTTTATAGTGTGTTTGGAATATATTGACTATATCTAGCAAATTACCATATTATTTTTCAGGATATATACCCCACATTGCACATCCCACGTCCCCATATGATTTTTTATCAGTGAGTAGTTGAATATGAACATATTATGAAATTAATTTACATTACATTAGTCTTAATACCATTTCATTATATTTATTCTGATCAAATATTAATTATGGAATGTAATAGTAACTCATTATCAATTATGATGGAAAATATTGAATCTATTTCAAAACTGTTCTTTGGTACTAACCTTTATTGGGTGTTTTATTAATCCATAGAACTCATAGCTAGTTTTATGACAATATCAATGAATCCATAGTTACATATACAAAAATAATATTTGGATTTTATAAACCATATCAAAGATAATCATTATAAGTTCTTTTATTCCCATTTTTTCAACAAGGTGTGGAAAATTCCCATTTTCATGAATAAATATTGATCAATGTATATCTTTGTTGATTTTCATGAACATAAAATGGTAAAAATAATGAACCACTATACTATGCACATTATAAAAGAGTTATTCGATGAAAAATAAAGGGATATCGACTTCTCATTGCAATAATTTGATATTGATGTCATCAATTATTTGAGAAATTCAATGATGTACCACACAATTCCTTAAATATAATACATAGACAATATAAATTCACGTTAATTAAATTAAAAATTTGAAATTACAATATTATCATCAATGTATGATTAATTAAGTCTTTAGATATTACTTCCTTTAGTATTTCACAGTATTTATAAATGATATTCTCATAAATTCTAAGCCCAATGAAAATTATAAATCTCATTTTATGATTTTACTAATGAACATGTGAAATGAGAAATTGTATGAAAAATATTTAAACATTGAATTCATGGTATATAAACTATCCTTATTTTATTATGTAATAAAAAAATATGGAATATCTATTGATCCATCATGGGAAGGGATTATTTAATATTATTCTAGAAAAATATCAATAATATTAAGCAATGTTTATAGGATTTTCATTAGACTATCAATGAATTTTGAGAAATTTCTATTGTTTTTTTAAATCTACTAATAATTTTAACATCATACAGATTCAATTCATTTATATAATATTATTTTATATAAATTTCAAATCTATCAATGGAGAAATGGATAGTAAACCAATACTCTTACTACATTATTTTAGATATTTATTAATGATATTCAATGATTTATCATAGAAGGTATTTTCATGTTCCATCATTCCATGGTTGTAACTTATTTATCACATAAAATAAAATTAATGGATACAAAAAAATTAATTTTTGAGAGATTAAAAAAATAATAAATGAAGTTATGGATTAATATTTTCCAAAATAATTTTAATTAAATGAAAATAGAAAAATATCCTTCTACGGAGGGAAAATATGTTTTCCATAGTATCACAAGAGATATTTAAGTCAATATATCATTATATATTATTAATTGATCTATTAATATATTGAGATAACTCATACCAATTCTTAGTAGTAAGGCAAATTAAAATTAAAATGATGGGATTAATATAGGAGGAGTATTGTTACACCATGTATTTCTCATATTTTATTCGAAATAAATATTTTTTTATATCCTATGATGAAAAATTACATAAATATTTTGAAATGTGTTATTTCATTATGGTATAACAGTAAAATAAAAAATAATTCATTAATATAAAAATAAATGATACAATCATTTTGTTATTTGAAATAGATTAAAACTACACAAATTAAGAATACTATTAGGTTAAAATATCAACAACACGATCCTTCAAGATGATGATATTGTAATTGATAAATATATAAATAAAAAAACAAAATTAAAATGATAAAAACACATTTAGAAATTATGTTTATTATATCATTAATGATGTTAGTGATGTATGAAAGGCTATATATAGGAATATAACATGACTATTATAAATACGATTAATAGATATATGGTTTCCAAATAAATTATCATATATATATGGTCGATGGATACAATTATATCCAATTTATACTTTAATTTTTTTTGTATAAATATTTTTTTAAAATAATTATAAATAGTATGTAATAAATTACGATGGAACAAAATAATCAAATTTAATAAAATTATTTATTATATGTTTGTATATTGTTATTAATTATATATGACAATTATAATTAATGAATTATTAAAAAAATCAATGACATATTCATTGAAAACATTATTGTAAAAATATAATGTGTAGAAGATAAATATTTAAAGAAATGTGATTAAAAAAATTCTTCTTAAATGACATAATATTTATTTAATTATTATTCCATATACTGTGATTATTTTTATAAAAATCTAATCAAATACATACAAAATAGTTACATTGTAGAAAAAAATAAATTTATATATCCATATTCAAAAATAATTACCATTCATCTAATTATTTTTAAATTGTATTTATTCAATAATGAATCTTTTCATTTCTCGAAAACGAATTTTTTAGAATTTTTTTATATTTTTGTGTTGAAAAATAAAAATTGAATTATAGCACAATTAAAAATATTATATAAAATAATATGGATTTATTATTTTTAATAATAATTTTAAAACTATGAAATATGTATAATTTCTATATGTGGCATAAAATATGTTACTCGTGTAAAAAATTGGTTTCCAATGTAAATGAAAATATTGGGTACAATTATCTAATTAAGGAATAAGAACATAAAATATCAATAACCATTATACATGAATGTATAAATTATGGAATTATCGGCCAGCCACAATCAAATATCAATTATTTTCCCATAACTTATCAATATTCCATGTTTGAATAATGCCCTAAAATTAATGACATTGTATTTTGAAAATTACTCAATAATTCATATAAATTGACCACTCATATGGTAAATTTTATAAAAACAAATTAGAGAAATATTATATTTTCTCTCTAAAAAAATTATCTCCATATCAATCCTCTAACTTCTTTTGAAAACATTATAGGTAATAAAGAATCATATAATCCTATTTTTGGTGAGCCAATATAAAGTAAGATTAAATTATTAAATATTTATATTATTATATTATGTAACATTATTCATTATTATATTCATCCAAAATTTATAATATACAATTTAAAACATTTAAATTTTTTTTTCAAATCATTCATAGTTAATTAATGTGATATTATTATTACAGGGTGCGAACATTTTACTCATTCAGTTGTTACATTTCGTTCTTGTTATGGTCTATTTTACCACCTACATGGATGAAGATATAATAGTTACATCATGTGAAAAAATAATACCTAAATAATTGAGATATAATTTAATAATTTCTTATTTTATATATTTCAATAATTATATGTTGTTAATATTTCAAACATTATTTGTAAATAAATAAATTTATATTGTGAATTTAGTAATTATTAAAAGGAATATCTATAATCATTACAAAAAATCCTAAAATTATTATCCATTAAAGTATCATTATGATCCAAGAATTTAAATAAATATATATATATATATATAATATTTTTGAACATATTTGAAGCATTGAACACATGATCTTGGAGTATGGGTCAGAATTAAATAACATAAAAATATTTGGGAAAATGGAGAATTTAACATGTAAATATAAATTGTTTTGATAGAAAAAATAAATAATTATTTAATTATATATATAAAACATTGAGTATTAATAAATATAAATATTAATAATATAACTACTAATTTGAATAATAAATCTCAATTTTTAGTATAGAGATTTGCGATGTGTTAGAGTATACTAAAGATTGAGTTATGGGTTCCTAACCCCAATTTTAATTTCTTGAGGTATACTCCTTAATCACTTATGTTTTTTATATTGTATATACTTCCTAATTGATATATATTTCCATATATTCTCATTAATTTATTTTAAATAATCATTTATAGTAGGATGGAACTTTTAATGGTTGTTGATTAAAAATATACCACACTATTGAGGGTTTCCTTCCAATATCACATTAAAAATGCGATTTTTGTGAATAATTTTTCATTAGGAGAAATTTTACATTTCAAACTATTAATACATGTTTATTTTGTTCTAATTTTTATTTATCCGTTTAACATGTCTTGTTACCATCTCATATCCCTTTGGTTAACAATCCAACTTAAAAATACTTATTAGTGGAGTAGAGATTTTCTCTTATCATTCAGTTATGAATATTTCTCCTCCATGACCATTCATTTTAGAGGATTTTTATTCATTTCAAATATTAATTTATATGACTTCATTGGTTAATTTTATATTTATTTTTATTTTTATGATTGATGATTATAAGGAATTATTTTTTTCCACATAAACATCATCACCCATTAATTCTTCCTTTTTCATTAAAAATATTACATTACACATTTTCATAGTTTTAAAATGTAATTGTTTTATATAATCACAAAGATGATAAAATAATATTTTATAAAATATTTTGTTAAAAAATTTCATAAAAACATATGTTATGTTTCTATTAAATTTTCGGATGCTCATATATTTTATTTTCAATATATTTCATTATCCTTTAATGATTATTTTATTTCACTTGGAATATTTTTGAAACATTGCGGCCCAACTCACCATTATGATGGTGGCTGGACCGGTGGGTCACATGACCTCAAGCACATATCCCTGAATACCAGAGGCTGCTGACTAGCAGCGAGGACCCTTTTTGTGTCTGTGGGGGAGACTATGCAGTCAAAGGTAATAAATTATATAACATCAGTAGTCAAAAACAACAAATAATAAATAGAAGAATCATGTGAATAAATAAACAATATTAGAAGTAGTTTAAATTATCCAACTGAATAACAGTAATCTATTGTAGATGATCACAAAAATATGTCATGCCATGATGTAGGTCTAAACTAGATGTAAAAAAACAGAACTCAAAAACACAATCAACTAAAGAAAAGGAACAAAGTAGAAGTTACATCACGACCAAGGCTCAATCATCTGCACTAATATTTATCCTAACCAGTAATGATCAATCATGAATCAAAAGAAGCACACTTCCCCTTATCATTACTAGCGGGCATGTAATCTACTCGGGTGTCAACAACGCCCTATAAGGGTGTGAGATAAAATCCCATTAGGTCAGCACCGACAATTTCTAAACCATTCCATTTCATGAAATGATTACAATAATGTGTGACATTACATAACTGTTTTAGATAATCAATTTAAGTGCATTGAAATAAATATGTTGGCCTATGTTTTAAACGGAACTTGTGCCAAATAACCTACTTCAGCCTAAGCTAGTAGTCTGAAAATGAAATTGTCTGCTAAATGATTGTACATGTATATATGTAAAACCTAGAAGGCAAGGTATATCAAGGAAGAGGTTTGCCTCAAGACTGTTCATTAACTTGTGGCTTATGTCAGAAGTAAGTCGGGTGCACATAAACATATCAAAAGAATATTTCAATTCTCAAGAGACACAAATTGAAATAATATAAACCTTATGTTCGTCATTATTTAGGTTCAGGTTTAGAGTTGGATTTTGAGCCCTTCCAAAAAGTATCTCTATGGAATATCTGTCAATTTTTCAAATGCCACAGTGCCTGTCAAAGGAAATCTTTGGAAAGACCAAGTATCGCCCAAGTCATGGCATTACTGTGAGTTCGTACTGATCATGCAAAAGGGATAGATTGTCATTCTAGGTTGGCTAAGCCACATTTCCAATGGATTTATCCTGATGGCCCCTTTTGGTGCTGGTATCACTCATAAGTATTAGAAATAAGGGGAAGTTGTGGTCCGGTAAAGCCTATGACATTGCCCTCGGAACATATTGATAACTAATCTGGAACATAAGCGCTATGTGTGGCCCTTTATATGAGACCCACCTACTATCATTGTCCTAACATTAATTAATGTTTTAATTGAATAAGATATGACATTAGAAATATATAAACTCACAGTATCAAAACTAACTAGATAATTCCGTTTATTACAAGGTATAAATTAAACATTACATCATAACAACTTATAAGGAAACATATATCATATCAACATCAGTGTGAAATTCAATTTTTAAATAAATAACATGCTCATAAACACAAGAACCATTCATCCAATAATTCTTGTTTATTTTCAAACAAACTATTTATTTAATTTAATTTTAATAAAAAGGTCTGCACAACAGCTGAAATTAATTAATCTATAAACTCTGCAAATGGAAAAAAAATTACAACAACCACGTCTTCATGCCAAAAGTGTTTTTTGAACATGTTTCAACAAACTATAAAAATTATGTTAAGATGATTAAGGCTACAACAATTATGCAAAACATTTAAAATAATTAAATTTGGTAAAATTGCAGAAAGTTGGTATGCACCGACTAACTGCAAAATGATGCATTTTTATAAACCGAAACAAAATAGATGGAAAGAGAGTATGATACCTACCTTGTAGTCATTGATTACTCTATGATCCACAGTAGGATTTTATTTGACAAATAACATAAGAAAACAATGTATTTTAGAAAAACACCAAAATAGAGTAAAAATATTTCGCGACAAACAGTGTGATGAATACTCAATGAAATCAAATGATTCCACTTGCACAAGGTTAGCATTTCCCTAGGGTTTACTGGACACTAAACAATATAGAAATCATTTGACAGGAAGAGGTGCTACAGCCTTATGAAAGATAGTGAGAGGGGTATGCCACCAATAGTGGAAGAGGGGTATGAGGTGAAGAATAGGAGAGGATGAGAGGAGAGGGAAAAAGAAATGAAAGATATGAAAAAAAAAGAAACAAAAAATATGTTAAATAATAAAATAAAAGGAAAAAGAGATATTACTAAAAAAATTAAATAGAATAAGAAGATGGAAAGGAAAAATGATAAAAATAAATGAAATTTGAAATCTCCGATTTTAATTATTTTTATTTTTCCCATAACCCCCTTTCTATATTATTTCAAAATTTCTTTTTTTTTCCTTCATTATAAATATATAAATATTCATTAAATCTTTTAATTCCCCTTTTTATGTCATTTATAAATTACTTTAAATCCCAAACATAGTACATATACGTGATATAACATTTTTCGTTTACTTTCTACAGCTTATTAAATTATTTAAAAAGCATCATGAGACCCGCAACGATGTGCGCATGCATGAACCCTAGGTCGCTTAAATTATTAGAATACATTTAATTAAAAAACCGATTTGTACCTGATTAAGGACGAGACATGACAACCCCCCTACATAAGTCAACTCTTCCCCGAGTTTCCCTTCCGAGAGTTTTTGAACGTTTTTAGAGGAATAGTCTTGAAAATGTGCATGTACATCCATCTCTTGTTCATAGGTCTCATCCTAAATGCGTACATGTTTCCAAAAAACCCTAAATAAAAGGATAGAATTGCATTAGTGGAATTTCATGTTATGGTCAATGACATGGATCAGATGCACAGATAAGGATGCAACTGGGTAAGGCTCGATGTAATTAGGGTCAAAAGAATGAGATGGGTCAGGATGATATTGTCAGAGATGATAGACATGGAAAACATCATGCATGTAATGGTACCTCTGAGGTAGAAGTAACTGATAGGCTACTAGCCCAACTCTATCCACTATCTAGAATGACCCTACTAAACTCAGGGATAACATTCCATGACTTTGGATCCACATGTGACCCAACCTCAATGAAACACGATGAAAGATTCTATGTCCCACCTCAAAATCTATAGCTCTACGGTGAAGTTTGGTATACGAATTTTTTCATGATTGAACTGTAGTAAAACTCTTCAAAATATGTTGAATTTGCAGGTAAGACTCCTGAACGAGATGAGGAACCAATAGTGCTACCTCACCTTCTCCTAGACAGCCTAATGGCGAACAACACTACCAACAATAGAGTGGCTCATACAGAGCCATTTGAATTGTCTCCTAAAAGCAGTTATTAGAGGTAAAATCAAAATGAGTTATATAATTTTCCCAGGACAATTCAAAATAAATTACACAGGCATGTAACATATCCTCTAACACTCGGATAGTTATATTGGATTGCCATCGGTCTGAGGGTGATATGTAGTACTCATAAGTACCTGTGAACCCAACACCTTTAGAAACCCATTCCAAAACTTTGTAGTACTGTGGAAATCCTTGTCCGAGACAATTGAACAAGGTTCCCCATGAAGTCGCACAATCTCACATATATACAAATTTTCTCAACTCATTAAAAGTAAATATCTCTTAGATAGGAAAGAAGTGTGCCACCTGGGTTAACCTATCGACAACCACAAATACTACATCACTGCTTAAAGGATAACATGTAATTCCTATATTTAAATTAATGTTTATGTCATTCCTTTTACATTAATGAATTTATAGAGGCTATAGGAGTTCAGAAGGTTGTTGGTTCTCTGCCTTCACTAGTTGGCAGGTGGAGCACCGATTGATGAAACCTCCAATATTCATTTTCATACCAAGCCACCAATACTATCAACAGATGTCTCTATACATATTGGTCGGCTGAGTATGAACTACCCAAAAGGAGGTGTGAGATTCTTTAATCATCTATTCTCGTATACCGGAAGGTAACAATATAAGGCCATAGTAAAGGATCATTACACTGCCATTAACAAACAAACAAGGATATGGGATCTCTCATATAATGAATTCTCTAAAAAATATCCCCACATGATCAAGAAAATTTTTCCTTCAGACTTTATCCAGATGGTATGAAATCACTATATGAGCTACTAGAACCGGTTGTCCACTATGCTGCTGAGCCTCTTGATGTATCTCAGTAAATAGGGCTATCATTTTCCCCTCACTATAGGCTACCAACACGACCTGTGTCTGTGCCTTGTGGCTTAAATTATCTGCCACAGCAATACCCTTACCAGGGTAATAAGAAAGATCAATGTCAAACGTTTTCATGTATTCGAACCACCTGTGTTTCCTTAACATCAAGTCTCATTGAGTGGAGATATATTTCAGGAACTTATGATCTCTGTAAACATCATATTTCTTTCCCAAAAAATAGTGCCTCCAATATAGTAGACAATGAACCACATCTGCCAACTCAAGGTCATGTGAATGATAGTTCTGCTTGTGAGGTCTCTGCTGGTGGGAACCATAAGCCACAACTCGATCAGCCGACATCAAAACTACACCCATTCTTTTTCTTGAAGCATCAAAAACAATTGCATAGCTCTTTCTAGGTTCAGGTGGAATTAGGATCAGGGATTATATTAGTCATCCTTTCAATTCCTAAAAAGTATTTTCACACGCTTTTGACCATATGATCAGTACATCATCCATAGTCAAGGATGTAAGAGGTTCTTCCATGTTGGGGAAATCCCAGATGGAATTCCTGTAATAGCCAGCAATCCCCAAGAATATTCAGATGTCGAAGACACTCTTGGGATGATCCAATTAATTCATGATTCCACCCTTTTCTAGTTCAACTGATATCCCTCCATTAGATATAACAAAACCCGTGTTGTATTCCTTAACAATCCATTAGTGTAATTAAATGATATTACCGTATTGTTGGTGATCTCTCAGTGTACTAAGTAGGATCTTAAGATTGGTTGCATGGTCATGTCTAGAAAAAAGATTTTATATGATGTTGTCCATGAAGACTACCAAATAAATCAAGATAAAAATGAAAACCCTAGTTCATCAGAACCATGAAGTCTATGGGAACATTCGTGAGGTGAAAAAGAAAAAACCAGATACCCATTCAAGACGTACCTACATCAGAATATCATACGTGTTATATCAGATGGTCTCACACGCCCATGGGGATATCCCAAACTTAGATCAATCTTGGAAAAAACAGTTTCTCCCCGGAGCTGGTCAAAGAGATCATCTATATGAGGCAATGGATATCAATTCTTTACTTTGATCTTGTTGAGTTGACGATAATACATGCATAAGCTGAAGCTATAATCTTCCTTCTTGGAAAGAAGACAGGTGAAGCTCACATCGATGTGCTAGGTCTGATGAAACCTTTAGCCTCATGGTATTCAAGCTTCGTTTTTGAGTTCATGTCCTATAAAGAGGAATATACATTGGCGTTGCACCTTTCATGAGATCGATAGCGAACTCCACCTATCTTAGGAGGTAAGCCAATGAAATCATCATGGAATAAGTCCCTGAAATGATCCACCAATAGATTGAATTCAACAAGCTGTGTCCCATGGTCGCTAATTAAGTGACTTGCCAACTGGGCTATCACTCTTCCCTACCATGCATATTAAGTCTTAGCTCGGTCTACCAGCATATCCCATTAATATTTGTGATGATTTTTGTTTCCCTCGGGGCATGTAATAGAATACCAAAGACGTTAGAAATCCACTAGGACACGATAAGGAGAAAGTCAGTTCATAAAAAGAATGACTTCGATGCCAGACATATCAAGGATATAGAAATTCCCAAAAAAAAAAGTAACCACCGATCTCGAGGTGGAACTGTTTGCACATTCATATGTCCTATGTCTTATCCCCAAGTGGAGTGTGGATAGACATGGCACCTAAATGATATTCAATTCGAAAACAAAGGCATCTAGAAATAACAGAAAATATGAAGGACTCTGATGAACCAGTACCAAAAGGTATAAGAAACAAAGGTAGTGGCTAATAGAATAGTACCTCTGAATATAGATGGTATTCCACTCTACTCTTCTAATGATGATTGCACAACATACATGAGAACGGAACCACCAACCTGATATGTTGCCTTGTTGGCCTAAGTTGGCCCACCCTATTGACACTGATAATCAAGAACTTGATATCCTCGACCACGACCTCCAACATTACCACGACCTGATTGATCGGTGGAAAATGTACTTCCAGCCTGTTGTGGAGTCATATATCTCATACCCGACGAAGGTACATGTGAAGATCCTAAACCCCGTGATGTAGAAAACAAGGAATAGCAGAAACACTGAAGGTGACCCATCTGACCGAATGCTCATCACCCCTTTGGATCTCTCGTGCACTCTGGCTTCTTGTGACAATCCCTACCACCCTGATAACATGTAAAATAGATAACAAAATGTGTTGTTTGGAAAGGATTTCTCCTACGTTCACTTTCAAAATAGAATTCCCTGCTGCCATAAGATTCATCACCATGTCTGGGAACATAATCACCCTGGCTCCCTGTTTTATCTTCCCTAACATTTCTCCTTGATATTAGAGCCTTATTTTCGATCTATGTTATAGTGGTCAAATGGAAAACGTTTACCTATGTGTGGATAATATTCTCATGTCCATCCACAAAATGCCACACAGTAGTCTGCGTGTTTCGAGTTAGAGATTTGACAAAAATTTGACGTTATATGAAATGCGTAGAATATTCTAACAGAGTCATAGAGACATATTAATTATGTCGGAACTACTGTTCTTGATCATCTCTCGAAGTCTGTAGGATAAAGTGGCCACTGAAAGATTCTTGGATGTCAGATCAAGAAATGTCACTGGTCTTCTCTGCCTGAGAATCAACGTCCCACCAGCTCATGGTGGAGTCACGAAGTATGTAGATTGCAATCATTACCCATCACTCAGGAAGTATCTCAAGGTGGTCAAATATAAACCTTATATCTTATATGCATGAATCTATAGCATAAGGGTCACCACTCCCCGAGAAGGTGGGGGGAATTTGCTGCATAATGTCCCTCATGAGGTCTCCCATAGACATGGCAAGTATGGGGATGTTCTTAACCGACTACATAAACCTGAGTAGATTATCCTTGAACTTATGGTCATTGTACCTCATAAGATCAACAAAAGGTTTTGCCTCATGAATCTCTACGAGAGGCACCACCGGAGGTATTGGACCCACCGTCTCTAGAATGTGCTCATTGCCACTCTCTTGAGGTACAACATGAAGACATCGTAGTGGAATTTGTCTTCAACATCCAAACACTATCTTTTCGACAAGGAATAATGAATGTGAGAAAAACAAGTAAGGCTGAATAGAGATTAGTTACATAGCCTTCCTCTGATCACTAAACAATAGACAACCTGCCTCAAGAGCTGGGTTTCAAAATAGAATAGACAAATAAAAAGTATTATTAAACAAGTTATATAGTCCACTCCTTAGTTAGGTCACACTATCATCTTACTTACTATCACAACATTTTATTCAAAAAAACCAGTATTTCAATATTTTACCACTTTGAACAACAACACACAAATGAAAACAGGTAAATTCAAACTGAATGTAGATATGGAATGTGAATATGCATGGAATATAAATCCATTAGTGCCTATTATGTTGCAATAAATATATTTCCCTCGTATCATCGGACTACAAGGGAACCCATTATTTCCACAATACCCAAACAATAACAACCCAATAAAAGTGAGTGACCCAATGGTGAAATCATATCCATAGTAACTGGAGCAATCAATAATTGAAATCCTAAACCTAAAATTTGGATTTCCCCCTATACATGGTTTCGCTATGTCCTAGAATAGAGTACATCCCAAATAACAATATCATAATCACCTTTCTAGAATAAATAGTAAGAAAAATGGAAAACCACCTCTGATACAACTTTGTAATGTCACATCCCAGCTCACTTCTAAGACGGTGGCTAGACTGGTGGGTCAAATGACCTCAAGCACATCTCCCTAAATGGTAGGGGATGCTAACTAGTAGTGAGGGCCCTTTTCTGTATGTGGGGGGGGGGACTTTTCCATCATAAGTAATAGATAATACCCCATCTAAAGTAAAAAAAGCAACAAATAAAAAATAGTAGAATCATGTGAATGAATAAACTACAGTAGAAGCACTGTAAATAATCCAATTGAATGATAATAATAAAGTGTATAAGCTCACAAAATGATTTCATTCCATGATGTATGTCTAAACTGGAAGTATGGAAAGTATAACTCAACCACCCAGTCAACACAATAAAATCCACAAAATATAAACTACATCACATGAAATGCTCGATCCTCTGCCCAAGTTGCCATCTTATGTAGTATCATAAAATCAAGAATCAGAAGTAGCATGCTTCCATTTTTCAATACCTATGAGCATGTAATCTACTCAGGTGTTAAAAACGCCTGAGCAGTGTGTGAGATAATATCCCAGAAGGCCGAAACCCGAGGTGTCTAAACCTTTCCATTTTGTGCTATTATAAAAATTCATTGTTCCATTACATAACATTTTCAGATAATATATTTTAGTGCAATGATATAAATAATTTGGCCCTGTTTCCCAATGTCACCAGTGCCTAATCACCTACTTCATCCTAAGTCAATAGTCTGAAAGGAAACCTGTCAGCAAAATGCACGTACACATATATGTATAATACCTAGAAATAAAAGTAAAACAAGGAAGTCGTATAGACCAGGATTGTGCTTTAGCGTGGGGTCTATGTCAGAAGTTAGACAGGTGCACTTCAACATATTATTAGAATATTTCAATAAACAAGAGACTCTAATTTCAATAACATAAAACATAAGTTCATCATTATTAATGTTTATTTAGAGTGTTGTAGTTTGATCCCATCATGATGGAATCACTATAGAACATCCATCAGTTTATCCAATACCACTAAGCCCATCCAAGGAAATCGTTCGAAATAATATTTATCGCCCGAGGAAGGGATTTACCCAGAGTCTATCCCAAACTTGAAAAAAGGGGGTATACTTTCATCTGATGTTGACATAACCACATTACTAATAGATTATTCATTATGGGACCATATGAAACTAGTATCACTCATAAGTATTAGAAATCTCATTAAATAAAAGGTCTGTTGAAGCCAATGACACCCACCGACACATATAGGTAACCAGTCAGGAATAGAGGGTCCAAGAGTGGCCCTTAATATAGGGCCCACATCCTTTCCCCACCCTGAAGATAAAAAATGTTTTCATAGTAGTAGATATGACACAACCACCATATAGACTCACAACATGAAAACTAACCTGATACACCCATGCATCAAAAGGTATAAATTAGTAATTACAATATAATATGTTATAATACAATAAATATCGTATCAGCAACAATAGATAATGAAATTTTTAAACTAATAAATAGTTCACTAAAAAATGTACCAATGATCCAACAATTCTAGTTCATGTTCAAACAACTATTTATTTATTTTAATATTAATAAAAATGGCCACAAAACTTTTACAATTAATTATACAATAAACTATGCTAATATAAAAAATACACCGACCAAGTCGGCATGCCCAATTTGGTGTCTGAACATGTTGAAACAAATTAAGAAAAATTAATTTAATATGATTAAGGCTACAAAAATTAGGCAAAACAATTAATGTAATTTAATTGGGTTAAATTGCGCAAAGCATGTAGGAACCGACTAATGGCACAATGGTGTGTTTTTATAAACCGCAAAAAAATGGATTAAAAGTGAGTATGAACCATATCATATCCTTTTAAATACCATTATGGTCTGAGGTATGATTGGGTTTAACCTAAAATGGAAAAAAAGAGAGGATTTTAGAAACACCACAAAAATGTGTAAAAACCTTCCACAACGAATTGTGTGCAGAATACTCAACGAAATCGTATGACTCTACTTGTGGAATGATATCCTTGCACTAGGGTCTACTATGCACTATACGGAGAAAAATATGATGACGGACGGAGGAGCTATGACCTTTCGAAGGAGGGTGAGAGGGGTGGACCACCAAGGGGGAATAGGGGTGCGATGTGAAGAATGAGAGATGAAGTGTGGAGAAGAAAAAAAACGAAATGAATTAAAAAAAAGAAAAATAAAAGAAAAGAAAAATAAGAGAAAAAATAAAAGAAAATTAAATTGGAAAATTAAATGAAAAATATAATAGAATATAAGGATGTAATAGAAAAATGATAAAAATAAATATAAATGTAAATCTCCCATTTTAATTAATTTTATTTTTCCCATAACCCCCTATCTATTTTATTTAAAAATTTCATTTTATCATGTCATTATTTCTTTTAAATATAATTTAAATCCATTTTCATTCTTTTAAATCATGAATTAATTATTTTAAATCCCAAAAATCGTGCTAACATGCAAAATAAAGTTTTCATTAAATGTATGCAGTCGTTGAAATCAATTAAAAATATTCCTCGGACCTATAGTGAGGTGTGCAGGTGCGTGCCCCATGTCGCTTAAATAATTAGAATTCAATAAATTAAAGAAAATGGTCCACATCTGATTAAGGTTGGAATGCTACAATGGTTAAATAAGGTTATATATCATATTTCATGAAATGATATTTTTCCCTTCTAAATATTTATCTAAAATCCATTTAATTATGAGGGATTTATTAATCTATGATGGAATTATGATTTTGCTTGTGATCATGGGATAAACATATGCATGTATTTTAATAAAGTGATTGGTGGGACTATAATTATATTGACCAACTATTAATGGGAATAGTTTTGTATCCATATAAAGGAAATTGTATGCATAGAGAACAAAATCACCCAATGGGCATTTATTATTATACATATGGGAAAAGAGAGTGAACCCAATCAATTTAGTGACTCTATCCCTTCTGTCTATAAAAATGGGGAGTTAACTCTGTCCCCTAAAACACCTTCCTCATGATTCATATTAGAATAGGATGTGATCCCAATCCACATAGGGGCCATTCCCTATGTATTCATTGATAGGGAAGTCAACACAATCCAGAATTATACTATGCCCCTTTTATAATGATGGTGTTGGCATTAATCCTTAAAATAATAAATCATTTTTTTGTTTATATTACCCATTATTAATCTATAAAACTATGTTATTTAACATTAAAATAAATATTTATGGATCATGATTCATATATCATGTTTCTATTCCCCAATGACTGATGTTTGAGGTATTTTAAATATCCATATAGAATGAAATATTAATTTTTTTCCTATTTTATGTATTAATTTGATATGTTATTTTCATTCAACAAAATTATATTCTCAAATTAAAATGTTTATAATACTATATATTATTATACTGTAGTGTTAAATAATATTATTAACCTTTATAATAATCTAATATCACCATTTTTTATGACAATATTCTACTGGAAATTATGACATGTATAATGTTTCATATATGTATTTCACGTAGGGATAATATTAGGAATACTATTTTTTAATTATTGTTAATGAATAAGATAATATTATTAATAAATATATATACCAATCCTATATGATATTTTGTGTAATTTATATTAAAATTAAATAAATGTTCATGTTAAATCATATAATATTTTAGAATATTATTGTTTGGGAATCTTATTAATCCTGAAAAAACTCAAGTTTATAATTTTATACTAATAACATTTTAATGAATCATGTAAAATGAAATAGGGGATAAAATGAAATATATGCAAGGTTATTTGTCATAATATATAAATAATTGACTAAATACCATATATTCAATATATTAGATACACTATAATTAATTTTTTTGTATATTCTATTAATAAATCAATGTTAATTTTTGTTTTAAAAGTTATATACATTGTTTATTTATAAATATCTATATTAATAATTTTTTTTATTGATATACTCACATTTAATGAATGTATTAATTAAAATCAATAAATTTTATAAATTCATGGGATATATATATTAAATCATTTTGTCTAAAAAGTACCATATCAATATCATCATTAAAATTTTAACATCAAGACCTCCATTGATAAAACATGGTGAGTAATGCTGAAGCTGATAACATATGAAATGTATACTATGTTAATAAGAAATATTAATATATATCATATGGAAATTTGGGTTTCACATAATATTATTCTGGATGTATTTATAAGCATAAATTCGTTGAACTGGTTAAACATACAAGGATAATTTTTGGAGAAAATGTTAAATATAACAACTAAGAAGTAGTATCAAAAAAATATATTAAAAAATATCAACAATTAAATAGTTACTTGAAATAATATAATTAACACAAGTTAGCAATGTTTTGATGTATCTTTGATATTGGATAACAATACCTTTTTTATTTTTTTAAAATATAGTAAATAAATTCCTTTTTACACATATATAATGTTAATATATTATTATAATATAGTAATTTATAGTAATACAAATTATTATTATTAAAAAAATATTACATAACTTAATTTTTTTTAAATTAAAATGACAATAACTGTTTTAAAAAAAATATATAATTAATATAAATAATTATGGATAGTCCAAAATCATGGGATGATGTTGTCTTTTACTAATTAATAAATCCTTAAGAACAAGGTTTCATATGTTCCTAGTTATTTTAATATTATAATAATATAATAAAGTAGGTTTTTACTGATATCATTTTTCATGTAATATTGGTCAGGAATTAAGAGTTTCAATTAATGAAATAATTTATGTTCACATTAAAAATTACTGAACAATTGAGGATATTTTATCAAGAGTAGTCAAGAGATAGTTTCTATGGAATTTATAAGGTGTTATATCATTTTTTATTAAGTAATGGTATTCCCAAATCAACACAATCCCTTATTATGATTGTGTATAATAAATTTTTATTAAGTCTTTTTTTTAATAATATCAATTTACTATATATGTGACATTATAATGTTTTCAATGGTCATTTAATCAATGAATTTTATGTTATAACATGAATGGGAAAAAAATGTTTAACATTAATATCAATCACATTTAATATAATTCTAATGAAATCATAAGAAATATTCAACCTTATCTATTTATATGGTTTGCGAAATGTAATATAAAACAGAGAGATAATAAAAATAATTACTGAAAAAATCCAGTAATTTATTTTCATGAATTAATAAATTTAATATAAATATAACCTTTTATAAATTCATTAATATTATCGAGAAAATGTTATTTAAGTGTGGTTGGAATATATTATTGAGATCTAGTGTAAAGGCCCGGAAATTTCAAGTAAAAGTTTTTTCATAAATTTTTTGAATTTTATGAGTACACAGTTTCTGATGACACCTAATTCTGAGCCCCGGTGTTCCCGGAATAATTTTTTGAAGTTTAGCTCAGGTACGTTCAGTGAAAGAACGAGTGGGATTTTCTATCATTTGAAGCAGTGCTCGGAATTGAAATCTAAGGGCAACGATGAACTCACAACACCGGTATTTTCTTAAGGGGACCTTTACCGTAGTTGTGTTTTATGCGTGGTGAAAGTTAAAATTGTGTTTAAATTATGAAGTTAAATAAAATTGTTAGAACAATTTTATTTAAATCTATGGAAGTTAATTCCTCCCATGAGAAGTTATTGGTGGGTCCCACACCCACCCAAATTCCCATGTGTGGGTATTTGAGAGGTGGGGCCCACACGATCCCCAACCCTTCATCTCCCCGTAACCTCCCTTAAAAACCATTTAAACTCCCTTGTTTAATCATTGACAACCCCCCCCCCCCCTTAATTATGAGGACTCTTCCTCTCCCTCTCTCCCTCTTTAATGTTTTCCAACACATGTTAATCAATGAAATCTAACTCTTCAATTAATTAAATTAAGTGGAATGAGTTTTTAATTGCATGGGTTAATAAAATAATAGCCTTAGCCTATTATTTTATTTTGGGGCTTTCATTGTGTTAAGGGAGAGAGCTCTTGAGAAGAGAGAATATAGTTCTCCTTCGATGAAGAACACCAAACTTCAACGAAGAACGACTCGGTGAAGAATGTTCCACGGTTCTCTAATTATTTTCTTCCTCCACGTCAAGGGAGGAGACTCCACCGCAGGGAACATGCCAATGACGATGGTTCATCCTCTGACGTTGACAGAGTGACATCGCTTTCTGCATCTACGTTGAACAAACATTATTCGAGGTTGGGGTTTTTTCATTTTGAAGTGTTTATCTTGTACCCCGTTTTTTGTTGAAAATCATTGTTAATTTTTAGAAATCATCTACAACCTATCCCAAAGGGCCCGGGCCAAATGAAAATGGCCTGATGAACCTCCGTAGTCTATTTTGATTGTGATGGAAATCATGACAAGAAGGTGGCGATGAACGGGAGTCGTGGTCGTGTGCCAGCCGCGTGCCGAAGAACCGTGTCCTACCACCATGGGCCGTTCTACAAAAGAAGAATCGGTCGGCCATAGATGTCTGGGCCGAAGGGAGGAGTCACGGTGCCCCACGGAACCGCGTTGTGGAAGAACACGGAATGTGTTCCATGGTCCACTTTGTAGGAATAACCGGCCTGCCCGTTAGCCGTTCGAGTTGAGGAACGCCGCGGCGTAGGGGGGGGGGTGTGACAGATGAACCGCGACCCGCATGTGCGGGACGCATGCGCCAAGAAGCTCAGTAGGATTTGGCCGGCCGGTTAGGGTGGTAAGTGCTGCTTGCTGCCGCCGGTTCGGGCAGTCTGGGGGCCACGTCCCCCGCCTCGGACCGCTCGGCCCCCCTCGGGCCATAGAGCGGTCGGGCGGCGCCCTGCCGGGCAGGGTCGTGCCGGGTCAGGCCGCGCCGAGCCGCGCCGCGTCGCGCCCGGCCAGGCCCCACCTCTTTGTGGTGGGACCGTGATGAGCCTAACATTTCATCGGTCCGGTACGACACCCCTTCAGGGTCGGACCTGCCAAAATTTGGTTAACCCAACACGTCGGCCCACTGGGCTTAACGGGCCAAGCCCGTTTTCACTTAAACGTGAATAACATAAAGATTTCACGTCCGATCGACACGTTGATCTCGGAACAGGGACCCACGTGATGATGCGTTCCATTTTTGATACTCTAAGTGAGTTTTGGACGACTTTGGGGAATGTCTGGGTTATAAACATGAATATTTTTAACCGGTCCCTTGGAATGGAAAAGCCATTATCATTCAGACCGGACGTCTGATTGACGCGTCATCTGTCACGTTGAGTTCTTTATTAATGAAACGGAACATTGGGATACATCAAATCTGATCTTTGTGAAATTTGATGTATCGACCCCTTGGATCGATGAGCAGACCCTCCCAGAATCGAGCATGTTGTCTGCGGTAACCCTACAGCTGGCTGCAACTATGACGACTACCGTGCTCGGATCCTCCATGGGTTTGATGACAAAGACTACTGTACATGGATCCTCCTTGGGTCCTGCAGCAGTGACGACTGTACTTGGATCCTCGGTGGGTTCGGTAGAGATGACTACTATACTTGGATCCTACGTGGGTTCGACAGCGACGACTACTGCACTAGGATCCCATGTGGGATTGGAAACGACGACTACTGTACTAGGATCCTACGTGGGTTTGGTAGAGAAAATGAATCAGAGGCTACATTTAATCATATCCACCCCTCTTCGTGATTAGTATACCTCTGAGAGTAGAGTGTTGACTTGAAATAATTACCAATGGTGTGGTTGAATTATTTCCTGTGTGGAAAATATATGTGCTTGAGATTCAGAGTTAGAGACGAAGTGGAATTGATGAATTATGTATATGTATGGGCATGTAACTGAGTAGAGTCAGTTGATACTTCGCGATTATATCATTCCTCTGTGGTTTATCCTTCGTGGATTCTGGTAGACCTTCAGGGACCTCTGTTTCTCTACTGAGTATCGTATACACACCCCTACACGGGATATGCCTACACTACTTTGTGTTGGATATAGATGACATACATCACTGATTGAGGTAGAGGTATGTGGAGCTATAAGGTACCTGCAGGTGGACCACATAGCGGGAAGTACACGGGGCGGACGACCGGACCCGAGGAGCAGAGGAGACTATCTTTACCTACCCTTCCGGTGGCATATCAGGAGGATGACTCGGTGGTTTCTGCTTTACATTACTACTGTTGCACTTTCTTTTCAGTTGTACTGTAGTTTCAGTTGGATTTATATACTGGCCCATTTACTTTTCCACTCTTACTTTTGAACTCAGTTTCACTTTGTGCTTACTTCATCTTGCGTAATATGTTGTGTTTCATTACTTTATTAAAGGAAATTCCTTCCCTTTTATCAGGATTTATGCCTTTCGTGCTAGTCGAAAACCCCTGGCCTATGGAAGGAGGGATTGGGGTAGTAATGGCATGGGCCCCGAGGACGGGATATGAAAAATTGGTATCAGAGGAGTCGGTTCTACCACATAAATCAGGTTTCTGATCATTCTTTTTGTGAAGAAATAGTGTTAAAGGAATTGAGTGTGGTTTTGAATCCACGGAGTCCAGTGTTGGTGCGGTGGTCGACGTACCCCAACAGCAGGACCCTGACCTCTGAATTCTGACTCAGTGCTTGAAAACACTAATTGCATGTGTGTTTCAAAAGTTTTCATTGTAATTACTTTGTCTCAGCTCACTTGGTATATTGTATTAACCGTGGAGTACATATTACTTTTCAGGATGGCCCCACAAAGACTGCTAGCTAGGGTTCTGAGTTACGTGTGAGATGGGAGACCCCCGATCGATGAGGCCTCGGTGCAGGGCCCCATCACAGTGGAGGCACAAGCGGTACCACTACCCACTGGGCCACCGGTACCCCCTGCCCTAGCAGCAGAGAGTGCACACCGCCTGAGTACACTGCACGAGTTTCAGCGACAGAGGCCGCCTAGGTTCTGCAGAGAGATGGTTTCACAGGCAGCCGAGGATTGGATGTAGGATATCTTTAGAGTCTTGAGATTGGTAGGGACACATGCTGACCCTATGGTGATCCTTGCCACAAGTCTACTACACGCAGTAGTACGTAGATGGTGGAGCATGTTGCTCCAGGTGCACAACGAGGCATCTCTTCATTGGATGGACTTCGAGAGTCTCTTCCGCTCGGAGATTGTTCCAGCCACACATCGTGCGATGCAGATTCAGGAGTTACTTCATCCGTGGCAGGGTAACATGACAGTAGCTCAGAACTCGATGAGATTTACTGACCTCTAACGCTACCTCACAGACATGGTACGAGACCCATTCTTCCAGGCTCGGACCTTCGAGCAGGGACTGAGGAATGAGATCACGACTTCTATGATCTCCCTCTGCATTCCGATGCAGGAAGGAGTTCTGGAGCGATCCCTTCGTGTGGAGAGATATCTTGCTGAGCTGATTCCAGCAATGAGACCCACCAGAGTTCAAATCGTAGTAAAGTATTCTGCAGCCGGCAATAGACAGATGTCACAGAGGTCTAAGCAAACTAGGCCGTCAGGTGGGCGACCTCAAGATACTGGTTTAGACGTGTGGGGCACAGGAAACTAAGCAAGACATTCATGGGGCAGGAAGTTCTATGCCTGCAGGGGGTAGGGTCACATGGCTTGGCACTACCAAACCCACCATGCAGACGATCACCATACAGTAGAGGGACCACCCAGGATGAGGCAAAGGTTCGACTGTAGAGGTCCGCCGGGAGAAGGTGGACGAGGCAGAGGAGCTAGACGAGCAATGGGTGGTGAACGATGCTTTGAGTCTCTACCACCACCACCACCAGGAGGACCACCTTGTACACAGGGATCTGACAGACAGGGGTAGTCTTAGCTTCAGGTGGTCGAGGCTTACGACCACGGTGCACCTGAGATGATTCAAGGTACTATCTGTGTCTACTCAACCCTTTCTGTTGTACTTATAGACACATGATCGAGTCATTATTTTATTTCTGCTCCCCTTGTTCGATGGTCGAAGATTTCGACAGAGCCATTGGCTCGATCCTTATGGCTAGAGACTTCTATGAGAGTATACTCGATGGTTACTCACTGGTTCCGGAAGTGTGAGATTACTCTAGGAGGCGAGAGTTTTGGCTGGGATCTTCTTGTAGTGGCGTTGAGGCCTTACGATGTCATCTTCTGTATGGAATGGTTATCTATAGTTCATTCATAGATCGAATGTATTAGGCTCAAAGTGTGGTGTGTCCGCACTGATGGGACCATGTTCACCTTCACCGGCATGAAGGGAGCCTTTGCAATACAGGATGGGCTTTCGCAGAGGAGAGGGCATCCAATCGCATATCAGTTGACTAGTATGATCCTCAGAGCGGTTTATGTGCGGAGTCTGAGTTTTCCTGTTGTGGTAGATCATTATACAGACATTTTTCCTGATGACTTTCAAAGACTACCTCCTCGCAAAGAGGTAGATATCTACATAGACATGTACGGAAGGAAATCACCAATATCTACTCCAGTATATCCGATGGTTCCCACTGAGCTTCGTGAGCTGCGAGTACAGCTGGAGGACTTGTAGGGAAAGGGATTCATCTGACCCAGGGTTTTACCCTGGGCTTCTCCGATTCTGTTTGCCTAGAAGGCGGATGGGATCTTACGACTATGTCTCGACTACAGATGTCGAAATCAGGTGACCGTATGAACAAGTACCCACTCTCGAGGATTGAATACCTCTTTGATCAACTCAAGGGAGCACGATGGTTCTCAAAGATAGACCTT
The DNA here is from genome assembly GCA_963277665.1 of Viscum album. Classification (NCBI taxonomy): domain Eukaryota; kingdom Viridiplantae; phylum Streptophyta; class Magnoliopsida; order Santalales; family Viscaceae; genus Viscum; species Viscum album. The sequence goes on along the minus strand of OY728132.1, from coordinate 1,837,863,170 downwards.
AGGTCAATCTATCAGCAGATCAGAGTTCGTGATGAGGATATGCAGAAGACGACCTTCATGTGTCGGTATGGCCACTATGAGTTCTTGGTTATGCCCTTCGGCATAACCAACACACGAGCAGTGTTCATGAGTCTCATGAACATGATCTTCTAGACTTTCCACGAAAAATTTTTCATATTTTCATCGACGAAATACTGATTTACTCGACTGCTGAGGAGGAGCATGCCTACGACTTGCGGGTTGTACTGGACACACTCCAAGAGAACCACCATTATGGTAAGCTCTCCAAGTTCCATTTCAATATTTGATAGGTTCATTTCAGGGGACACATCATCTTAGAGTCTCGGGTTGTAGTGGACCCAGCGACGATCGAGGCGGTACTTGCTTGGGAACCACCTAGGAGTGTGACACAAGTGTTGAGTTTATTGGGCCTGGCTGGAAACTATCGGAGATTTGTGCCAGACTTCTCATGATTTGCAGCACTGATTTCATCTTTGACGAAGAAGGGGAAACACATCATGTGGTCAGATAGATGTCAATAGAGATTTCTGGATCTAAGACAGAGATTGACCCATGAGCCCATCATGAGGCTACTGGAGGAGGGCATAGGGTTCGTAGATTACTACGACGCATCAGGGACTGGACTCAGGTGTGTCCTTATGTAGGAGCAAGCAGTGATCACTTACGGTTCACGGCAGTTGAGATAGCATGAGAAGATCTACACTACCCATAACCTGGAATTAGCTTCAGTGGTCTTTTCCTTGAAGATGTGGAGAAACTATCTTATGGGCGAGCGCTTTACAGTCTACTCTGACCACTAGAGTCTCAGGTACATCTTCTCCCAGAAGGACCTGAACCTGAGACAGTGACGATGGATCAAGTTCCACTAGGTCTATGACTTTGAGAGTCTATACTCCTGGTAAGGGGAACGTTGTGGCTGATGCTCTCAGCAAGAGATCGGCCATTCAGCTATTAGGAGAGGTGAAAAGTATCTTGCCGCGTTGCAGATAACCTTTGTTGATAGAGATGGAGCAGCACTACTATAGTCTCTCATAGTCACTCCTACACTCCTTCAGTGAGTTAGAGAGGCACACCATGGGGATGTTTACTGTGACATGCGACGTGCTTAGGTATCCACAAGGCAGGCACCTGATGGGTTTTTTGAAGGAGGGGAGCATGTCATCCTCTTCAGGGGACATACTATGGTACCAGTTGCATTACGTGAGGATGTGATGATGGATTTTCACACATCCCATCTAGTAATAAAAACATGAGTGGAAAATATGTACCAGGGTCTCAGATGATAGCACTGGTGGTCGAGCATGAAGATGGTTGTAGCAAAGTTCGTTTCACGATGCCTCCCTTGTTAGCAAGTGAAGGCGAAGCACTAGGTACAAGCAAGCTTGGTACATCCATTAGAGGTCCCAGTGTGGATGTGGGATGGGATATCCATGGATTTTGTGATGGGACTTCCACGTACATCCAGAGGGCACAACTATATCCGGGTGATCGTCGACCGACTCACCAAGTCGGCCCACTTCCTACCGATCAGAGAGAAGGGCTCAGTAGAGAGCTGGGGATTCCTCTATATTCTGGAGATCATAAGACTTCATTGTGTTCCATCATCTATCATCTCCAATCAAGCCAATAACTTTAATTCCCAGCATTGGAGGGGATTACTGGAGGCTCTTGGGACGCAGCTACGCATGAGCACCGCCTTCCATCCTTAGACGGATGGCCAGATGGAGAGGACCATTCAGACTCTCGAGGACATGCTCCATGCATGTTTCCTTGACTTTGTTTCAATTGGGAGGAACACCAACACTTGGTGAAGTTTTCTTACAACAACAACTACCACTCCACCATCGGGATGACACCTTACGAGGCATTGTACAACCGACCTTGCAAATCACCTATGTGCTGGACTGACCCTGGGGAGTCAGCACTTGTTGGACCAGAGATGGTTCATTCTATGACGAAGAAGGTGAAGATCATCCAGGACCAGATGAGGACTAAATAGAGTTTCAAAAAGTCATATGCTGATCAGAGATGGATTCCACTGGAGTTCGAGAATGACGACCATGTTTTCTTACAGGTCTCACCTCGACATGGATTACATAGATTTTTATCGGGTGGCAAGATATCTTTGTGCTTCATCATACCATTCCAGGTCCTCAGTAGGGTAGGCAAGGTGGCCTATCACCTGGACCTTCAACCACAGTTGCACCGGGTGCATGACGGCTTCCACGTATCTCAGCTAAGGAGATACGTGCATGACCCATAACACATCATCAACCACAGGGAGCTGAACATTGATCAGGGGGCGTCATATACGGAGGTATCAGTGGATATCGAGGATCGACAGAAATGGGTCCTATGTGGACAGTCGATTCCTCTAGTGGACATTCGCTGGCAGCAAGGGATCCTCCATGAGAGCACATGGGAGCGGGGGGCTCAGATGCGAGCTCAGTACCCTTATTTTTTTTACCTAGTCTATGTTTTATCTTTACGAGGACGTAAAGCACTAAGGTGGGGGTAATGTAAAGACCCGGAAATTTCATGGATTTTTTTTTCCTAAATAATTTGTAATTTTACGGGTACAAATTTTTTGAGGAATCCTGATTACGTGGCCTGGTGTGCCCAGAATAGTTTTCTGAAGTTTATCTCGGGTATGTTCAGTGAACGAAAGAGATTGTTTTTCTATCTTTTGATCCGGTGCTCGAAATTGAAATATGAGGTCACCGACGAACTTGCACAGCCAGTACTTTCGTAAGGGGACCTTTAACGCGGTTGGGTTTTATGCGGGTTGAATGTTAAAATTGTGGTTAAATTTAGAAGTTAAATAAAATTTTTAGAACAATTTTATTTATATCTATGGAATTTAATTCCCCCCATGGGAAGTTATGGGTGGGGCCCACAACAACCCAACTTCCCATGTGTGGATATTTGAGAGGTGGGTCCCACATGATCCCCAACACTTTATCTCCCCATAACCTCCCTTAAACCTCATTTAAACTCCCTTATTTAATTCATGACAACCCCCTTAATTATGAGGACTCTTCCTCTCCCTCTGTCCCTCTTTAATGTTTGCCAACACATGTTAATCAATGAATTCTAACTCTTTAATTAATAAAATTAAGTGGTTTGAATTTTTAATTTCATGGGTTAATAAAATAATAGCCTTATCCTATTATTATATTTTGGGGATTTCTTTGTGTTAAGGGAAAGAGGTCTTGAGAAGAGAGAATATTGTTCTTCTCCGACGAAGAACACCAACCTTCAATGAAGAATGACTAAGCGAAGAAAATTCCACGGTTCTCCAATTATTTTCTTCCTTCGTGTCAAGGGAGGATAATCCACCACGGGGAACTCGCTAACGATGACCGTTATTCCTCCGATGTTGATATAGTGATATCGCTTTCCACATCTACGTTGAACAAACTTTATTTGAGGTAGGGGTTTGTTCATTTTGAAGTGTTTATCTCATACCCCGTTCTTTGTTGAAAATCATTTTTAATTTTTTTCCTACTACTACAACCTAACAAGGAGGGCGCGGGCCAAATGCACACGGCCCGATGACCCTCAATAGTCTCTTTTGATTGTGATAGAAATCATGACAAGAAGGTGGCGATGAATGGGAGTGGCGGCCATGCGCCGACACGTACGGAATAACCGCAGCCCGCCACCACGGTCTTCTCGCCCGATGAAGAATTGGTCGGCCATAGACGGTCGGGCCGAAGGGAGGAGTTGCGGCACCCCACGGCGCCGCACTGTGGAAGACCATGGGCCACTTCGGTACAAGAACCGGCAGGCCCGTCGGCCGTCCGAGAGGAGGAAGGCCGCAACGCCGGGGGAGTGCCGCGCCGGACAAACCGCAGCATGCCCGTGCGGGCCGATTTCACCAAGAAGGCTGTTCGGCTTTGGCCGGCCAGTTAGGGAGGTCTACACCACTTGGTGCCACCGGTTCGGGCAGTTGGGGGGTTTCGCCCCATGCCTCAGACTGCTCGACCCCCCTCGGGCCGAGCCGCGGCTGGGCCACGCCCTGCCGGGCTGGGCGGTGCCGCGCTGAGCCAGGCCGCGCCTTGCTGGGCCAGGCCGTGCCGAGCAGGGCAGCGCCTCGCCAAGATGGTCCACGCCCCCCCCCCCGGGCCGGGATGGGACCATTCTAAGTGAACAATTTCATCATGTTGGTCTGACACCTCTACCAGGTCGGACCCGCCAAAATTGGGTTAACCCGACCCGTTGGCCCACTCGGCTTTATGGGCTGAGCCTTTTTTCACTAAAACGTGAATAACATAATGACCGTGCATCCGATCAATGTGTATTATATGCAACAGGGACCCTCACGATGAGGTTGTCCATTTTCGATACTCTAAGTGAGTTTTGGACGACTTTGGGGAACGTCTAGGTTAGAAACGAGCATATTTTTAACCGGGCCCCTAGAACAGAAAAGCCAGTATCTCTCAGACCGGGCGTCCGATTGATGCGACATCTAGCGTGTTGAGTTCCTATTGAATAGATGAAACTTCATGATACATCAACTCTGAAATTCGTTATAGTTGATGTATCAACACATTGGCTCGAGGATCGGACCATTCCAGAATCGAGCATGTTGTGTGCGAGAACCCTAGAACTGGCTGCGACTACGACCACTACCGTGCTGGGATCCTCCGTGGGTTCGATGATGAATTATACTGTAATTATAAGGCCCAAGCCTTAAACCTTACTTAATATTGAGTTATTACAAGATTACAGATTGAGTATCCTTACAGTTTTAGAGTTTTAGAGAATTAGATCATAAAAATGGCATTACATTCCACATTTAAACAAAGTGGTTACATAAAAGATAGTATTCATTGTTCCCATCAACGGAAAAATATTTAAAATAAAACATGGATTCTTTCTTGACAATTCCTTGACACTATCATCATATCTTGTACCCTTCCCTTGACATGGGAAAAACATTTCAAAAACATGGGATGAGCATAAAAATCTCAGTAAGGGATATAAAAATATGGAAAGGAAACATGAGTACATATATACATAAGAATGAAATCATACATTACCCATAAAACATAAGCACTTTAACATACCTCATAATAATCATGAATAAATCATAGAAATCATAAGACATAAAGGTAACTTGAGGAATTCATAACATTCTTACGTAGGGAGTAACCCTCTTGGTTACGTTTGGAATACCCATCACAGTATATTCCCTAAATCTCTTCAGAGAACCCTTAACATTTAACCCCTTCGCGTTTCCCAATGCATTGGAGAGCTATATCGGGCTCACCCGCCCTTAGTTTATCACGGAACCACCCATCTTCATAACAATGACCATGAACCATAACACAATCATAGCTCATAACTTAAGAATAAACAAAAGATAACATTCCCACATTGCAATAACAGTATAACATTTTAAGTTATTGAAATAATGAATCCATTCTAAAAACCATTTTCAAAACCATTTAAAACAATTAATAAAGAGATTTTTAAATCAAAGTGTCCCATACCACATAGAAGGTTTTAAAATTTTAAACAATTAATATCCATATAAATAAATCCTTAAAACCATTTTGAAAACATGGATATTAATGAGAAATATTTATAATAATAACTCATTAATACATATAAAACGATTTTTTATTTAAAGGGTTCTTAACAAAATGAGAGACACTTGAATACAATAACTGAGGGATAACTTTTAATCAAAACTTTATAATATCATGTGAATAAAGGGATTCATGATATAATATTCCGAAGGATGGTATATACACCATATAAGAGTGAACTGGTGCATAACAACAATGAAGTCTCAATAGAAATGTAAAATGATATGAAATCCATTATAAAGAAGGTATCCTTAAATTAAGGATAAATCAATCTCATATTTATGTGTGACAAATATAAATACACCCAATATACTTGGAAATTATGTATAAAATAATCAAAGATCATTCACACATATTCAAAGGATGAAATATTCAATAACTACATGTTGAACCCAAGGAAATCAAAATTGGGTTAAGATGTTTCCTTGACAGCCAAACGACGTCACAAAAAATGATAGAAAAAGAGTTGATTAGAGAGATAAAGGGTATCTCAACACATGGACATAAAATTTATGGCAATAAGGGTATATAAGAGCATATCCTCACATAATAAGATGAAAATTAAAAGACATAACAAAAGAAGTCTTTTAAAAAGAGGAGGGTGAACGGTCCCTTTACCGATTTGGGTAACTTTCGAAACGTAAACCCCATGAAAGAAGGACTATACAAAATTGATGTAAATACTCATAAACTAAAGTATTTTACACAAAAAGGATAATAATGGACAGTAAATACACCACTCAAAATGAAATACTGGAAAATGTCGCATGAATCTCATGAAAACACAATGTGAGATAAAAAGCCCCTTACAAAATTTCAGCAGCCCAACGGTGCCAATTAAAACTTCCAAAAATGGATTTATGAGATAAGATAGGGTATCTCATAATATTAACATAAAAATTAAAGAATGAGGAATATAAAATAACATCCCCAAACATAAGAAATATGAGCATAAAAGAAATGACAAAAAAGAGAGTACTTAAAATGGAAGAGAGAGGTATGATCCCTTACCTCGGGTCCGACTTGACTCGATTGTTCTATAACATCCTGAATATTAATGTTGAGTTAATTTATACTTGATTAAGAACCTTTTTCATCTTCATTATTCCTTTTATATCACTTATTTCCATGTTATAAACATTATGTAATCATTTAAGTTAATAATGTGTGTTTTGTCGATATAAGGTTCTTAAGTCGAAAGTGGACTTCTTACAATTACATATTGTTCGTGTGGTCAAAGGTTCATTATATCCAGAATGATATTCATGATTTTGATATCATATATATCATATATATCCAGAATATACATGTATTTATAATATTACATAATCATTTAGAGGTAAGAAATGAAATGCAACGTTCATGGAGACGGTAAGCCGTACGTACGCATGAAAGCTACTTTCATTTCTTTGTCATATTAATGGAATTAAAACTAAATGAGAGTTATGTATATTTTAATTGACGAATTATATTCATCATTTATATGTAACATACACCATATATAATAACTTTATATCCATCCTTTATACATCCCACATATGGCATTAATGAATCAAATCACTTTGAGGGGGTGGTAGTCCGCACTTCCTAAAATGAAATTATAGTGTTTACCCACAATAGAAACCATAAAGGTATTCCAAAAAAGAAAAATAAAGAAGCTTAAGTAAAACAAAAACATATTATATATCATATATAAGTATATTTACATCGTAATGTCCACCTTTTAAGGTGTTATATGAGTGTTGAACAATCATCGTTTCGTGAGGCAGAAATTCACCATCCACAGAAACAGTATGTTCTTTAACCATTTGATATAGTTGTGTGTAATTTTAGCTCTAATTCTTCTTATAACAACATACTAGTATATTTAATATACTGTAGTTGTTACAAAATAAATGAATAAAATAGTTTATGGGGTTGGAGAAGAAAAATAAAACAAAAGAATACAAGTGAAGACATTACCTTAAAATCGGGTAACGCTTTTTGATTTGAGCTCAAAGGCTTCCTTGGGAAGACTTCTGCCCAAAGTGAGGCTTCTAGAAGTAATAGAGGGACGTGGAGAGGCAAAATGAGCAGGGGATGGCTGAGACAAAGGCTTGAGAGGTGTCGGTAAGGTGGTAGAGGTGGGGCCCTTTATAAGAGGAGAGGAGAGGCACTCTTGTAAAGATACAAAATGATACTTTATTTTCAAATGTGTTTCAGATTTTAAAGGCCCCCCATTGATGTATTTATAGGATAAGGTGTTGAGGGTTAGAAATATACTCATCCAATAGGTTTTTGAGAAGTGTATGTTATAGTTTTAACATTATCTATTCATTTCATTTAAATCTTTATTTAATGAGGTAATCGTTGCATCATCATGATGTCATAAATAATTTAATTTATTTAATGTCTAAAATTTATAAAAAAATATCATGATCTAGGAAATCATTTTATATTTCTAGTTAATACTTATAGTCAAAAATATGACTTTTATAACCCCATTTAAAAATTGTTTTAGTGAAACATCTCATGTTTGTGACATTTTTATTTTAACATTAAATAAAAAATTATTTATGTCATTTTCTAACCAAAGTGGCTCCATGGTGTCCCCAAGTTGACCCATGGATTGTCTCAGTCGGCCATGAAACATCCAATGATGGTAGGACATGTTTCTTGGTCATTTAACATTATTAAAACAATATTTTTAACTTAAATTACACTAATTACCTCTAATCGCGATTAAGAACATAAAAGTTACTATTCACCAAAAAAATTATTTTATTCCATTGAACCACATTTTACTTACTAATGACAACCATGTATGTCGGTTTTTTGAAATTCAAAACGAAGTGGTGGAAATGTTTCATTTAGACAAAAAATCAGTTTCTTTAACTTACACTTAGTGGTATCACTATTCATCAAAAATTGATGTTTTTCAGAAAAATACCAAAAATTTACCCTATGATATATTTGATATTCCGAACTCAATAATGATTTCTGTTTCAAAAAATGAAAAACATATAAGTTTCATTAATTAATTTAATAATTAATTCCCGCTGTCAAAACAAATAGCATGTTTTTATGAAACAATATCTATTAAAAGATTGACACTAGTTTAAGTCCAATTTTAAAGGGAAATTAATTCCAATGAACACTATTGGATTAAATGGTAAAAATATATTCTAATTTTACATTAAAAACAATTCAAAAGATAATCTAATCATATAAATAAATTAGATTAAAAAGAGGTTTTGAATTAAAATACAATAATTTTCACTATTCATAAAAAATGAACATTATCGGAAAGATACCAAAATTTTACAGAAAGTAAATTTTGATATCTCTATTCTAAAGAAGAATTTTATTTTGTCAAATATAACCCATAAAATTTTCAAAAAGTGGATTTAAAAGAGGTTCTCCATCAAAAGACGGTTAATCGACCTTCTAAATAACATTAGAATGTTTACGCTTAAAAATTGAATTCATTCACATTTTTAATACTCTAACATATATTGTAAAAATTAAAAATATTTGAAAAACATATATAATCATTTTGCAGTTAGTTCTGTTCATTCCCTCCATTACAATGGCTAGGCGTTAACTACCATTTAAAATAGTATTATTTTATTATTAGAGTGCAATGTAAGATTTTCAAGAAACCTGTTGTTGCGTATTGGGTACGTCATCGAACATAGCATACCCTTTAATGTAATATTAATCTTTTATTCACAATAATTGATAAATATAAAAATGTCATATTCTTTATTTACCTGGGTTGTTACATCCTTCCCCCCTTTTGAGAATTGCGTCCTCGCAATTTTAAAATTGGGCTCGGAAACATCCTTGAATGTCCCACATCGGAACAAGAGTCGGTAAAATAATCACTTTAAAATAAAAAATGAGAAGTACAGAGGTCACCCAAGTTAACCCATGATAGGATTCCATGTAGGAAATCATGGACATGGAGAAGAAAACATAGGGTCATGTTCTGATGGAGAGTGATAGAAAACATGTTTAGGAGAAAGTTAACCACAAGAAAATCACAAACTTGTGATGGGTTAAACAGTATTTGATTCCACATTAGGAAAAGTTAATAGACAACATTTTTGTTTTTTTGAGGAACTTATTCATAAGGAAACATAATTACTTATCATGTTGACTTTCAAATTTTATTATATTTCTTACACAAACTCATATTTTCTCCAAAAGACGAGTATTTAGGAAGACTTGTTCACTATAGTCAACTTCTAGAGAATAACCTAATCCAAAAAAGAGAACTATATACTTCCCATGTTTTTATACTTTAACCAAAACCAAAACCAAAATGGTTAGTAGAAGATCAGATAATCTAGAAAAGGATAACCCTTTATAAAATGAAAATCTATTCTTAATCTACAAAATTTGTCCAACAAAACCCAAAGTTCAACGAGGACCATTTGATAAACAATTTATCCAAAAAATTCTTCAAAGTATACCAAACTGATATTGAAACCCAAATATTTGAATGATTTAGTAACATTGTCTTCCAAGGTACAAATTATCTTTTATCCTCAAATAACATCAGTTGCTCTTAAATTCTCATATTGAAAAGTAATTAACCTCATCACATATCCTCGATGATAGGTTAATCATTTCCATAGATAACGCAAAATAAACTTACTCTTGATTCCTAAAATCATCTAACTAAAAAGAATTAGTCAAACTAACCAGGGACTTCACGTATTCGAGTAGTAGGTGATAAATACCAGTCGCACTTTGGTTGTGGGTTCCATTCCCGTTGCTTTGTCTGACGCGATGGGTTGTCACACGGTCTGCGTGTTGTCCTTTTTCCAAAACTATATAATTCTTAAAACATTCCCCAAAATGAGATAAAATCTTCAAAAATGATCATAAAATATTTTAACCTCAAGTTTATCTCATGCCTTTCATTTTCCATCATAACATATAATAACCCATATTTACATCAAAAGTAAGTATCACATAAACTCTAATGGTTACCTTTATAATTATTACCTGAACTTCCACATCGATTGGTCATCTCGTACATGATGCATTACAAATCATACCAAGGTTCAAGTGGTTGATCATGACTCCTTGATAGTTGGTTTAGACCAACCACGAGTTTCCTCATTGAATCCCCCATTTTATCTAGTATCTTAGTTAGGGAACCACCACAGTTTCCTTCAAACTTGTTGTCTCTTTGGTGCCTGCTAGATCCATCTATTCACTAAAAACAGAAATGTCAGTGTCAGTATATCAACAAAAACATCATGTACTAATGAGGAAGGTAAACACTAAGGTATACTTACTCATTCACTTTATCTAAAATTGGGACTCTTTCTGAAATCCTAACCATTATGGTAAGGTCACTTATGCTTAGAGAATAACCTATCCTCTAAAGTTATCTAAACTGACCTTTGATACCAACTATAAGGCCCCTCCTTAATCCTTATATAATCTTGAGTTATTACAAGATTACACATTGAGAATCTTTTTCGGTTTAGAGTTTTAGATAATTAGATCATAAAACTTTCATTACATTCCACATTTAAACAAAGTTGTTACATGAAAGATAGTATTCAATTTTCCCATCAACAGAAACATATTTAAAATAAAACATGGATTCTTTCTTGACAATTCCTTGACACTATCATCATATCATGTACCCTTCCCTTGACTAGGGAAAAACATTTCAAAAACATGGGATGACCGTAAAAATCTCAGTAAGGGATATAAATATATGGAAAGGAAATATGAGTACATGTACACATAAGAATGAAATCATACTTTACCCATAAAACATAAGAACATTAACATACCTCATAAAAATCATGAATAAATCATATAAATCATAAGACATAAAGGTAACTTGAGGCATTCATAACATTCTTACGTAGGGAGTGACAATCTTGGTTACATTCGGAATACCTATCACAGTATATTCCATAAATCTCTTCGGAGAAACCTTAACTTTTAACCCCTTCGTGATACCCAATGCATTGGAGAGCTATATCGGGCTCACCCACCCTTAGTTTATCACGGAACCACCCATCTTCATAACAATGCCCAAGAGCCATAACATAATCATAGCACATAACATAAGAATAATGGAAAGATACCATTCCCACATTGCAATAACAGTATAACATTTTAAGATATTGAAATAATTAATCCATTCTAAAAACCATTTTCAAAACCATTTAAAACATTTAATAATGAGATTTTTAAATCAAAGTGTCCCATACCACATTGAAGGTTTTAACATTTTAAACAATTAATATCCATATAAATAAATCCTTAAAACCATTTTGAAAACATTTATATTAATGAGAAATATTTATAAGAATAAATCATGAAAACATTTAAAATGATATTTTAGTTATGGGGTTTTTAACAAAATGAGAGACACTTGAATAGAATAATTGAGGGATAACATTTAATCAAAACTTTATAATATCATGAGAATAAAGGGATTCATGATATAATATTCCAATGGATGGTATATACACCTTATATGAGTGAATTGGTGCATAACAACAATGAAGTCTCAATAGAAATGTAAAATGAGATGAAATCCATTATAAAGAAGGTATCCTTAAATTAAGGATAAATCAATCTCAAAATTATGTGTGAAAAATATAAATACACCTAATAAACGTGGATATTATGTATGAAATAATCAAAGGTCATTCACACATATTCAAAGGATGACATATTCAATAACTACATGTTGAACCCAAAGAAATCGAAATTGGGTTAAGAAGTTCCCTTGACAGCCTAACGACGTCACATAAAATTTTAGAAAAAGAGTTGATGAGAGAGATAAAGGGTATCTGAACACTTGGACATAAAATTTACAGCAATAAGGATATATAATAGAATATCCCCACATAATAAGATGAAAATTAAAAGACATAACAAAAGAAGTCTTTTAAAAAGAGGAGGGTGAAAGGTCCCCTTACCGATTTGGCTAACTTTCGAAACGTAAACCACATGAAAGAAGGACTATACAACATTTCTGTAAATACTCATAAACGAAAGTATGTTAAAAAACGAGTAGAATAATGGACAGTACATACACCACTCAAAATTAAATACTGGAAAATGTAGCATGAATCTCATGAAACACAAAGTGAGATAAAAAGCCCCTTACGAAATCTCAGCAGCCCAACGGTGCCAATTAAAACTTCCAAAAATGGATTTATGAGATCAGATAGGGTATCTCATAATATGAACATAAAAATTAAATAATAATTAATATAAAATAAAATCCCCAAACATAATAAATATGAGCTTAAATGAAATGACATAAAATAGAGTACTTAAAATGGAAGAGAGAGGTAGGATCCCTTACCTCGGGTCCGACTTGACTCGGTCGTTCTTTACGTCCTGAATAAAAAACTTGATTTAATTTATACTAGATTAAGAACCTTTTTCATTTTCATTATTCCTTTTATATCACTTATTTCCATGTTATAAACATTATGTAATCATTTAAGTTAATAATGTTTGTTTTGTCGATATTTGGTTCTTAAGTCGAAAGTGGACTTCTTACAATTACATGTTGTTTGTGTGGTCAAAGGTTCATTATATCCCGAAAGATATTCATGATTTTTTTATCATATATATCATATATATCCATAATATACATGTATTTATAATATTACATAATCATTTAGAGGTAAGAAATGAAATTCACCGTTCATGGAGACAGTAAGCCGTACGTACGCATGAACGCTACTTTCATTTCTATGTCATATTAATGGAATTAAAACTAAATGAGAGGTAAGTATATTTTAATTACAGAATTATATTTATCATTTATATGTAACATAAATCATATATAATAACTTTAAATCTGTCCTTTATACATCCCACATATGGCATTAACGAATCGAATCACTTTGAGGGGGTGGTAGTCCGCACTTCCTAAAATGGAATTATCATGTTTACCCACAATGGAAACCATAATGGCATGTCACAAAAGAAAAATACAGAAGCTTAAGTAAACCAGAAACATATTATATATCATATATAATTATAGTGACATCTTAATGGCCACCTTTTAAGATGTTATATGAGTGTTGAACAATCATCGTTTCGTGAGGCAGAAATTCGCCATCCACAGAAACAGTATGTTATTTAACCCTTTGATATAGGTGTGTGTAAGTGTAGCTATAATTTTTCTTATAAAAAAATCATAGTATATTGAAGATAAAGTAGTTGTTAAAAAATAAATGAATAAAAAGATTATAGGGGTTTTGAGAAGCAAAATAAAACAAAAGAACAAAAGTGAAGACATTACTTTAAAATCGGGTAACTCTTTTTGATTTGAGCTCAAAGGCTTCCTTGGGAAGACTTCTGCCAAAAGTGAGGCTTCAAGGAGTAAAAGAGGGATGTGGGTAGGAAAAATTATCAGGGGTTGGCCGAACAAAAGGCTTTAGAGGTGTGGGTAAGGTGGTAGAGGTGGTGGCATTTTATAAGAGGAGAGGAGGGGCACTCTTGTAAAGTTACAAAATGTTACTTTATTTTCAAATGAGTTTCAGATTTTAAAGGTCCCACATTGATGTATTTCGAGGATAAGGTGTTAAGGGTTAGAAATATACTCATATAATAGGTTTTTGTAAAGTGTATGTTATATTTTTAACATTATCTTTTCATTTTACTTAAATTCTTTATTAATGATGTGATCACTGCATCATCATGATGTCATAAATAATTTAATTTATTTAATGTCTAAAAATTATAAAAAAACTATCATTATGTAGGAAATATATTTATTTTCCTAATGAATCTTTATAGTCAAAATTATGACTTGTATAACCCCATTTAAAAATTGTTTTAGTGAAACATCTCATGCTTGTGACATTTTTATTTTAACTTTAAATAAAAAGTTATTTATGTCATTTTCCAACCAAAGTGGCTCAATGGGGTCCCAAAGTTTACCCATGGATTTTATTGGTCGGTCATGACACATCTAATGAGGGTAGGAAATGTTTCTAGATCATTTCACATTATTAAAACAATATTTTTACCTTAAATTACACTAATTACCTCTAATCACGATTAAGAACATAAAAGTTACTATTCACCAAAAAATTATTTTAATCCCATTGAACCACATTTTACATCCTAATGAAAACGATATGTGTCATATTTTTGAAATTAAAAACACAGAGGTGGCAAAGTTTCATTTAAACAAAAAATTATTTTCTTTAACTACCACTTAGTGGTCTCACTATACATCAAAAATTGATGTTCTTTAGAAAAATACCAAAAATTCACCCTGAGCTATATTTGATATTCCAAACTCAAAAATTATGTCTATTTTAAAAAATTCAAAACATATAAGTTGCATTAATTAATTTAATAATTAATTCCCGTTGTCAAAACAAATAGCGTGTTTTTATGAAACAATATCTATTAAAATTTTAACACTAGTTTAAGTCCAATTTCAAAGTGAAATTAATTCCAATGACAACTATTGGATTAAATGGTAAAAATATATTCTATTTTTACTTTAAAAACAATTCAAAAGATAATCTAATCATATAAATAAATTAGATTAAAAAGAGGTTTTTAATTAAAATACAACATTTTTCACTATTCATTAAAAAATGAACATTATCGGAAAGATACAAAAAATTTACACAAAGTAAATTTTGATGTCTCTATAATAAAGAAGAATTTTATTTTTTCAAATATAACACATAAAATTGTCAACAAGTGGATTTAAAACAGGTTTACTATCAAAAGGCGGTTAATCGACCTTCTAAAGAACATTAGAATGTTTACGCTTAAAAGTTGAATTCATTCACATTTTTAATCCTCTAACATTTATTATAAAAATTAAAAATATTTTAAAAACATATATAATCATTTTTTAGTTAGTTCTGTTCATTCTAGCCAATACAACGGCTGTGCGTTAACTACCATTTAAAATAATATTATTTTATTATTAGAGTGCAATTTAAGATTCCCAAGAAACTCGTTGTTGCGTATTGGGTACGCCATCAAGCATAGACTCCCCTTTAACGTAATATTAATATTTTATTCACAGAAATGGATAAATATAAAAATGTCATTTTCTTTATTTACCTGGGGTGTTATAGAAATTGGATCCTCCGTGGATTTGGAAGAGGTGACAACTGTACTTGGATCCTCTGTGGGTTCAGAAGTGAAGATTACCGTACTTGGATACTACATGGGTTTGGGAGAAACGACAAATGTACGTAGATCCTACGTGGGATCGACAGCGACAACTTCTGTACATGGATCCTATGTGGGTTCGGCAGCGACGACTTTTGTACTAGGATCCTATGTGGGATCGGCAGAGAAAATGAATCAGAGGCAATATCTAATCATCTACACCCCTCTTCATGGGTGGTATAGATGTGTGAGCTGATTCTTGACTTACAATCATTATCAACAGTCTGATTAGCTTATTTACTGTGTGGAATGGATTTGTGCTTGGGACAGAGAGTTGGAGCCGAACTGGATTTGTTGTCTTATGTATTTGTATGGGCACATACCTAAGTAGAGTTGGTTTATACTTAGTGATTGTATCATTACATTGTGGTTTATCCGCCATGGATTATAGGAGACCTTCAGTGTCTCGTGGTCTCTACTAAGTATCGTATTCTCACCCCATCAAGGGATATGCCCGCACTACGTTTTTTGGGATGTAGATGATGGACATCACTGATCGAGGTTGAGGTTTGTAGAGCTGGACGGTACCCGGAGGTGGACCACTTGGAGGGATGTACACGGGGCGGATGGCCGGACCCGAGGAGCTGTGGGTACCATCTGTAACCACCCTTCTGGTTGGATCTCTGGAGGAAGACTCAGTGGTTGCCTCTTTTCTTTACTGCTGTTGTACTTTATTTTCAGTTGTACTATACTTTCAGATGGGTTTGTATACTGGCCCATTTACTTTTCATCACTTACTTTTATACTCAGTTTTACTTTTTTCTTACATTATCTTGCGTACTCCGTTGTGATTGTTTTCTATCATAAAGAAAATGTCTTCCCTTTTATAGGTATTTATGCCTTTGGTCCTAGTCGCTAGCCCCTGGCCTATCAAAGGCGGGTTTGGGGTAGCCACGGAATGGGCCTCGAGGACGGGTCGTGACATCTAGAGTGTGGTATAATCGAATACATGATTATAATCATGGTATTATTTCATATATTTAATTTTTTTTATTTTATATCTATTTTAATCCAAATTAGTGTTACTATTAATAAATTATGATGTATGTGGGTAAAAAAATTAGATAAGTGGATATTTTTCTATATAATTGAAATTTTATTGAAATATTATATTCCATATTTAAAATATATAAATTTCTAGAATATTAGTTCTCAATTCAGTGAACAAATATTTTTTCATCCATAAATATAAACTAAATTTCTATATATTGAATTGTATGAAAGGGGTTTTCCTTTTTTCATTAAAGCTATATATTATTTCATCTACTCGTATAAAATGTATTTATGTGGAAATGAATTTAATGAATGATATATATTTATTAGTTCTTAAAAATATGTCTTATTATATGTTTTATAATAATGATTAATATAAGGACTCGAACCCTTCATATAATTTTCTTTATTATATGGGTCACATTGGTAGATATAATATTTACAGAATCCCTGAATGTGTTATTTATTAATTTTATTAGGAATCATATTATACATAATAATTTAATATTATGGGTAATATTACCAATACTCATTTTATTAGTAAATGGTGAAAGAGAAATAGATTTTTATGAAATAGTAATAATATTTAGATGGTTATTTAAAAATAAATGATTACAGATCTTATGAAAACATCAATAACATTAAAAATCATTATAATCATTATGTCTATATGTTTTTAATGATACCATTTTTTTAATCCATTCAGAAATTGTCATATATTCTAAAAAATTAAATAAAAACATTAGAATCTGTATCACATCTCTTTTTTCACATAGAAAATTTGAATACAAATGACTAATGTTTCATGAGAATATTTATTTTTTTCTAAAATCACTTTCCGATGAAAACCTTATTAGTGTAATGTGTTAAATATATATATATATAAAATTATTAGATATGATTTATTACTAATGACTCACAATAAAACATATATCATTTGGTAGTTTTGATCTGAAAATAAGAAACTGAATACAATTAATGATATCCAATTAAAACATTATAAAAGAAAACATCCTATAAATGAAATTTGTTTTAAATATATATAATTTTAAATGATATTTAATATTTATTAATTGTATAAAAATATTACTTCTATTAACAAGGAACTGTTATATAAGAAACATGGGATAATTTAATATGGAAAATAAGGAGGAGGATATGATAATTGATAATGATTAAACCACATATGAGTAAATAAATAGAAGTTATATATCAATGAAGTGAATTATATCCTGAAAAGATGATATATAATACATGGAAACTGACGATGTTTTCAATTTGATTAATTTACTGGATAGATGTAAATTTAAATTGTAAAAATCGAACATTAAGAATAAATTTGATAAGTATGGTAGAGTATCTTGGTTCAATGAGTTATTAATTGAAATAAATTTCAATTAAATTTATTGAATTGAACATGATGGAACATTATAACAAGTTTATATGGTTAACTAACTTTCAAATATCTTACATATTATACAATTCTATTATTGTGAAAAATATAATAATATTAAAAATTGTATTACATAATGAAAAATCAATAACAAGGATGTGTTTATGACTCTAAATTAGCATTTTTTTTATTAATTTAATATTATATTATTTTATAATAAATAAATATTTATATAAATTTTTTATGGATACTTCTATGATTTGGAAAATTTATTTTATAGATTCAATCATGTATGTAAAATTAATTATGAATTATTATTTTCTTATTATATATATGTTTATTAGTCAAAATAAATATGAAATTTATGTTTTGTATATAGATTTAAAATTATTCATTGAAAATGTAATTTATAATTTAAAGTCTTTAATACATTGGAATTAGATAATATTACCAATTTAAAGAATAAAATACACATCATAATTCATGTGTATAAATAATTATCAATATTGATAAAATAATATTCATGATATAAATATATATTAAATATATCTATAAAATATTGAGTCAATTAGAAATAATATATTATATGAAAGGAGATATAAAAAAATGTTTATGATGGGATGATTTAATTTTCTTTCTCATATGAATAATGTAAATTCATTGATATATTAGCCTGTGAATCCGAAATTGATTTTATTATATATTTTATATTATGAATTCCCCTATTTTGTTTATTGTTCATAAACAAGAAGAGTAGATAACAATATGATCCTATCTATTGAAATTGATTTACATTATAAAAACTCTTAATGTGGCTTTGGAAGAAAAAATATTTTTTAAAATTAAGGTGAAGGAAATTGTGTTTTATATTTTCATACTAATGTTTTTTGATATTTATAATGTGATAATTTCAATGAAATGTTAGCTTTATTTTTATTAAATAGTTTCCTTGTTGGATATTGAATCTAATAGAAAGGAACATTATAATATTATATTACTATTTATGGGTAAAATACTAGATCAAATAAATCATGGGAGGTTTCATATAATTATTTATTTAATCAATGAACCATTGATTCTTCCTATAATATTATATCCTAATAAAATCATTTGTGATAACTACACAATGGCAATATAAGATAATAATCCTCAATCTCACTCTTATATTTTTACATCATATTTAGATATAATCTCATTAATGTGATGATATATCATAGTGATATGCAAATTAATTATATTGATATAAATTATGTCATTCAATGGTATCTCAATAAAGCACTGCTCAAATAGAACAATGAGGCAACTGTATAATCATTATGTGTTAGTAACATGAGAGATTTTCTATTATGTGTGTAATTGATATTTTAAATTATTCCATATAGACCAATACATGGGTAATGGTTTTGGAAAATTATTTAATAATGATTTAATTTATTACAAAATATTGATATTCTCACATTTTTATTAATTTTTTTGTAATTAATTTAAACACACATATCATTATTATTTGTTTATAAACCCTATATTTTCCACCTAAAAATTAATCATTTTATTACTAAGGATTAAAATTTTATGTTAGTTTGAAAAGTGATTATATTCCGATAGCAACATAGTGTTTTTACAATAGTTATAAGAGTCACTTTTATATAAAGTATGTCTCATTTTGAAACACCCCACATGGATTATTACCATTAAATATGTGGTGTATCAAAAGTTGTACATTATCCATGCATTACATGACAATTATATTTATGGTAATATTGAGTTCATAATATTACTATATTGGATTCAACCAAATTCAATATTAGAAATCAAGTTACACAAAATGTCATTTTTAGGAAACTGATCATGATTTAAACATCTCTGATGATCATTATGGTTATATTTTGTTTTACATTGAGGATTGCTATGAATATCTATGTTTTTGTTCTAATGAGAATTTTCAGGCCCGTGCTTAATACATGAGATGTATTCATATGTTTGGAAATGTAAATGGAATTATTGAGATATAAATGTTCACTATATTTTGATTTGGTAATAGATATATCATAATAAAAAATTATTGAATTTATAATAAGAACATTATATTGTACACACCTAGGCGATAGTTTCATAGAAAATAATTTTGCTGTTTAATATAAATAGGAATAAAAATTAAAATTTAATCTAATAATTTCAATGTATACAATAAATAAAAAATATAATTTTTATACTGAAGGAATATTTAATTGAAATGATTTAGATATTTTATGGATTTATTTTCATAAAAATAATTATATTCAGTTTAGGTATTTATTCTAAATTAATATATTAATTTTATTAAAAATTCAAAACATATATAAACTCATTATGTAATATTATATATATTAATAATTATATATGAAATTTCAAAAATTTCAATTTATTTTTTTATCCAATGATATTTTAACAATATAAATATTGCATGGGGATATAAAACAATGTAATGGTTGATATTTATAAAAAATAAATAGTAAATTAATAAATTATATTAGCTAAAATTAATATTCATTATTAACTTAATTTAGAGAGGATGTTTTACTTTAAAAAAATTATATTAAAATTCATGTCTCAAGGATCTGATAAAATGAATTCCGAGATGGTGTTTATGAAAAAATATTTGGAAAAGAAAAATACTTATTAAACTGACTATCAATGAGAAGCCTTTATTTCTTATCATTATAAATAGATTCTTAACCTCATATATTCTAAAATGAAAAATGATTAGAGGAGTTAATTATTTATGTGAAATACAATATTTATTTTTTCGTTGGTAACGTGAAGCGTTTTTGTTTATTTGTGAGATACCAATATTATGTTTTAAAATTTTTGTTACTATTTTTAGTTTTTATAAAAAACAATTGATAAATTTATGGATTTAATTATAGAATTTATGCACTATTAAAATGATTGAAATTAATGATATAAATTTTTATAAATTGTTTCCATTATTTAATGATTTTCATTTGCATCTCTGCTCCACCATATTATTATAGACTACCACACACATATTAAATCACTCATAACCTATTAAAATAGTCGATTCTCATTGTACAACAATTATTCAACATCTCATCATATTGAAATTAAACATTTTTAGTCATTATTCATTGACTCAATCATATTTCAAATGCATAATTACTCAATCCGATGGGTCATATTATGTTTATTCTAAAAAAATAATACATTGACAACCAATATGGTAGTCTTACTCATATTCAAAGGATATACCAATTTATATTACAATAATCCTAATAATTACATAGAAATTAAAAGTCTCCAATGATCCTAATTCCCTTATTACGAATCAAATATAAGTTCTAATTACCTCATATTCTACCTTGTGTAGTTTCTCGAGACATCACACACAACAATATTCCCCCCATACATACCACTAAAAAAATTTACATATAAATATTTTAAAATTTTGGACCACCAACATAGTGTCTCTAGGTGTTTACATATTAATAACAAGGTCCAACTTATTATTAGTTGAATAGATATTTATAACATTAAAATAAACATACAATATTTTTAAATTTGATGATGCGTTAGTGAGATGTGAGAGAAAATATTTATTAAAGCATAGAAGTTGTATGGAAAACCACATGGACTATGAATCAATAAATGAAATGTTGATTTAAAAAATGACTATGATGTGGGACATGAAAACATAGTGTAAACCGTGTGAGATAGTTTTTTAGTATATTATGTAAATGTGTAAGAATTTAAATGATTTATTTAAAATATTAATTTTAAATTTATAAAATAACACTCAGTTTTAAATTATATCATTGTTCCAACATTAAACTATAAATAATTTCCCAAAACATGTTGTGGGATAATGATATCCTATAATGAATTTTCGGGCTTCTAATTGGGATTATAATGATTACATATCATTTGAGATAACCCATAGTACACATGGTTATCCATTTATTAATTCCTAGTGGTAGAATATATCTTTCAAAAACTTCAAGTGGATGTTTCCCATATTATTTCACAATCCATTTATATATTATGTTATAAAATATAAAAATATTTTATTTAAATTCACCTAAAAATCCAATCCATTAAATAATAACGCCACTCAAAATCACATAGGTATCATAAAAATGCTAAAAAGTCTATTCATTCCGAATGAGAATGACCCAACCTTCCTTACAAAATATCATAGCCACTAGGATCTAATATTTAAATGTCATTTATATATTAAACCGTGAATGTGTTAATTATTACAAAATATATTCGCTAGATAAACCACATTCCCAAAAACATATTTATTAATCTGATATTTAACCCAATAGATCACTCCATAAAACATGAATCATCCTCTTATATTATATCATCAATAAAAATTACAAGAAAATGGTATATCTAGAAAATACATAATTGAATCACATTAATCAAATTCTATCTAATAATATTTTATGATGTATGTTATAGTAAAAAATCCATCAAACCAAATTTCTCTAAAATATTGAATAATAATATAGACCCCAAAAGCAATCCCATATGTTTCCTCATTCAATGATGATCTATCCACCAAAATACATACAAAAATATTAAATCAACAATGATAAAATCTAGAGGGCATAAAAAATTATAATATATTTTACATATTACAAATATTAGTGGTAATAAACCACTTATGTATCCAATGGAATATTTCTATGGTCTAAAAAATAGTTTCCAAATAATAACAATTATCAAAGTTAAAAACAAGATATATAATATATAAATGGTGGACTATTAAGAGACTCATGGGGGGCTTCATTATTTACCTCCTATAATTTAAATTTCATATGAATTAATCTATATGTGTATGGTCTACCACCACCCATGTCCAAAATAAAATGAATGACTATATTCTCATGCTTCTTGATCATCATATTCGACTGTTCATTTATCTCTAGACGTCATGTAGTACTTTGGTAAATAATGTTTCAATATATTATTTTATACTACAAAATTAATGAGGATGTAATGGACATTTTATAAAAATTTATTATTTCCAAGGGATCTCTATTTCAATGAATATCCTCTCAAATATATTTCATACCCATATTATCCAGCAACAGGGTTTCTCAGATATATATGAATAGTTAGAACTTTATTTGAAGGAAAACTACAACACACAAGGAATCAAAAAATATTCCTAACAAATTGGGTAACTATATTTATTTAAATATTGACATCATATCATTTAAAAATCAATACTATAAATGGGTAAAAAAATTCTTATTGAATATGTTTCTTATTATTCACCATCTAGATTGTGTGAAACCATGACACATAGCCTACAATTTCCAAATTCATAAGTATGTAATATAATATATATTATATATTTTGAAAAATAATTTTCATGCATTTTTTCTCAAATCATTGAAATTATTTTTTGTAAATCATTAATTAAACTATAATTAATTTTGTGTCAACCACATGGTCATGGGTGTACATTAGTGATTCCTCGCATTATTTACAACCAAATATGTATTATGTATCATATTTTATTTCTCATATCATGGATTATATTCAATCAAATAGTTTGATAACACTGAAAAGATATAACAATGAAGAAATATTATTAACATGTAATAAAGAAACTATATCTATATCATCAACTATATCCTGGTGTAAATCAACGAATAAGATCATTAACAACATATCATCCCCCAATTCATCCACCAACTTCCAATTCTTCCTCTCATTATGGTAATATTTCTTCGAATTTAGACTCCCTAGGATACAATCAATCCAAATAGAAAATATCAAGAATTAATCAACCATTCATCATGGGATGTGATTCATAATCCACAATGATAATATGTTTCCCAACATCTTAATGTTAATGAAAATAAAAAATTATTCTCCAAAGTGATAATGTTCCAGAATCTCAAATCATAATATGTAATTGATATCTCGAAATAATTAATATGACAGTTCAACTAATGTATTTTCTCCAAAAAATATATATACGCCACTACCTTATTCATCCACATCTATAAAACTACATATTGAAAAGATAATTTTTTTCAATAGATTGTACATACATTATCACAAATAAGAATAATCATCATTCTAACATATGAGTATCTTCTATTTAACTAGAAGAATAAAACCCCTCATTTCATATTTAATCCAAATTCCACACATTGAATGATAAAAAACCTTATAGGTTTATTTATATAGTGATAATCATTAATGATTAATTTTTTGTAACTTCTATGCAGAGATAGTTTATAAATTGTGATAAATGTTTTTTATGGAAAAATAATTTCCAACATAAATATTGAAGGGGTCCATAAGAATCATGGCCTCTTAAATAACATCAACATGACATTAGACTTTATGAATGTAATGGATTGACATTATATTCAATTCCAAAAGTTTATGTACAATAATTTCAATCTATAAAAAATCTAGTGGTCTCACCTATAGTTCTTATGTCTCTGAGTACATAATTTTTTTTATAATGTATTAACTATATAGTCCAATTAGTGGTTAAATATTCTATTTATGGTATCACTCAATATTGGTGTGTCATTAAATTTAATGAATGGAATAATAAATAACCCATAAGCCATATACCTTCAAATAACCCATGATGGATTGTGTTAGTTAGTTTTTAATGTATTTTCATTCCAAGGAGATTAAAATCAGATCTACTTTAATTTTGGGAATTGGATTATGAATTGGCATGTGGGGATTCATAAAATTTTATTTGTTGGTGGTATCCATGGGTTTTACTTAGTTTTTATACTACCAAACATATTTTTTTGGTTTGAGAGATACAAAAATGATGTATAGTTGTTGTAATGGGATTTTGGGTACCTAGATGTCTGGAAAGAAGTACCATGTTATGATTCATTGAGATTTGATTCACTATTTCAAACATAAATTGTATATATCCTAACACTGCGTACCGAGAGATTTACTCAGATGTAGATTAAATTTCATCCTGAAACTGATGGTTTTAATACATTATTTTTGAAAATATAGGTAAATGTCCATTTTATGTATAAATATTTGTCCTCAGTTTGGATGGTATGGTTTTTTTATCTTAGACACGTGAATGTAAATTGTTCTCTTTTCTATTCTAATCATTATCACTATTTTTTTCATGTAAAATGAGAATTGATATATATTATAGAGAACTCACTAATTTATCAATATTCTCATATATTCCATCCCCATTCATTTCCAATGATTCTTATCATTTGGAATCAGGGATTAAAATATCATTGCACCATATCATGCGGAAATCATCATTATATTAGAGGTATTATTCATTAAATATATTGAGGGTTTCTTGAGAGGATGAATTAAAGGGTTTATCGTTGGTTTGGTTTATTGAAATCCACCTCAAGATATAATTATGGATTTCAATAATGTGGTGATAATTTTATTGTTTGGTTTTTTATTATTGGGGTTTTAATCACCAGTTATCACGAGGTTGTTTTGGGGGTTATTTTAACCATATTACACAATGTTTAGGTTATGGGAGGTCTCCAAATGAATTATTTCATTCTATATAGAATGAGTTTGTTTCTTATCGAATATGTAAATTAATTTAATAATATAATTATTAATATATGAAATTATTTCTAATAGTTAGAATCTTTAAACGATGAGTAACGTTGGAATTTTAATGTTCCATGATGGTGTATTTTCATTTCTAAATAGCATTAGTTCTAGTTTTGGTTTGTGGTCCCTAAATTTAATATCATGTTTTATAATATTTTAAAATATTTTTGTTATATATTATCATTCTAATAATGTTATCTTTTTATTAATAAAATTAAATGGATTAATTCCTCACCAATTGATAGTAGATATGCCTCATCGTGACCATGAATAGGTTCACATGTGGTGGGACAAGATTCTATGACCAATGTGGGAAAAAATATTTAATTTAATATTCCAAATGATAATTAGAACATAGAAGTCTACAATTCCTAGAAAATGCAGTAAACGTCATGGAATAGGTGCCCTTATCATTATCTATATTGTGGATGAGAAAATTAAAATATTTTTGGTTTATTCGGGTCTCATATTTGACTTTGATGAAAATATAAAACACATGTACACATAGATGATACATTAGGTGATATTTTTTCTCTTCAACTATAATATTCTATTTTTATTAATATGACATGGGTTTAGATTAATGAATAGGTTGGGTGTGATAGATTCATCATATAATGACTTTAAACATGGTGAACATTTTATTAAATAGTTTTTTAATTTTTCAATTATTTATATATTATGATGATGGAGACATGATTTTATTGTGTTTAGGGAAGAGTAAGATTATTCAATTGTCTGATTCATAGTATATAGGATGTAGTAAAAAATAATGGGGAAACATAGGGTTTTCACATTTGTGTTTTTCTTGATAGACTATGTTATTTTATCTTGGTCTATTTCCTGATACATAGAGGAAAAATAAATAAATTGTCAACATGGTGGTGGTAACGATGAATTGTTTAAATACAAGAATAAGTATTATTGTTGAGTGGAAAACCAAAGATGAATTTTTTATAGTTGTTAGATTTGTTTTTAGCAAATTTTAACTTTGTTTCATTTATATGGTAATTTCCTAGTTTTACAAAATTTGAATTTTAACAAAAATTAATTATATAATTTGAATGATTATATATAACATGAATAAAATATATAATTAATAATTAGGTATGGTGAGGATTTTAAACCATAAAATATGGGATATAATGGGATGTGATATATGTATTGGACTGTGAGTTCATATTAAGACTTATAAATCATGTTGTTTTGGGATTTTCTATCTTATGTGTTAGGAGACCTTCCCTTAATTGTTTTATTATGAAATGTGTTGGGAGAGAGTAAAAACTATAGACAAGAGTGATTATATTGGATTGAATATGAAATGGTATTTATGACATGCTCAAAATGGATATATTTTTATATGGGTTTGGGGAATATGCTAACTACCAAAATGTGGGATATTAGGGGATAAATTCCAAGATATGGGTTGTTTGATCCTTCTATCTATGTATGTGAATATTGGATGAGTTATATTTAATTATAAATAATTTAGTAATTTTATATCGGGTAGGGTGTTTATGACAATTGTATGTGATGTGTAAATGTTGGATGATGTTTGTATTAGGTTAGGGATTTATTCTGACAATGTGTTTTCTTCATGCATGTAGAACAGTTTGGAAAAGATTCCTACGATGATTTTTTTAATGACATGGGGTGAACATGATTCATTTTTATATTTTATTATATATTTATTTGTGGTTATATTGTTTTTAAATGATGCCTCTTATGGGATTTCAATCTGAATTAGGTGTGATGCCTCCTGAGATATTGTGATGTGCATATGAAAAAGTGCCTTCCAGTTTATAGGTTATATATGCATTATGATATAATTTGTTAATATTGATTTGAGAAATAATACGTATACTTTGTTCTTGATACATGTTTAGATACATCACTATATTATTTAAATAAGGTATAATGATATCAATGTGTCTTGAGTAGTTCACGTAGTCATAAATGTTATTTTAATAAAAAAAATATTTTTATTTATTCTAACAATATAACGTTACAAATGGATTGTATATATAAGATTTTTTATAAAAACGATTTCTCGTGGCCAATTGAGTTATTATTATACCCTAATAGGTTATCCTTGAAACATTTATACTCAAGAAAACCTCATATATTAATGTATGTGTATGGAAAATTCCTCATGTTGGAGGGATATTATAGATATATTTCATAGTGTTATCGGATGGGGTAGGGTTAGGACTATTGATCTAGTCATAGTTAGTTATAGTATTTTTTTAATTTGGATTGGGGTTATTATAATA
The DNA here is from genome assembly GCA_963277665.1 of Viscum album. Lineage (NCBI taxonomy): Eukaryota > Viridiplantae > Streptophyta > Magnoliopsida > Santalales > Viscaceae > Viscum > Viscum album. Next base: position 1,837,835,097 of record OY728132.1, on the reverse strand, counting down.
TCAAATAAAATATATTTTAGGATTTATAAGACCTATATGACTATTAGTTAGTTATTTATGAAACCACATTTTTTATATTATATATTCCTAATTTTTTTTTTATGATGATTCCCTTATCCTGATCATGTTTTATGGAGTATTATAATATTATTTACATTTTTTATATATATATTCCCTACAGTTTACATTTTCCAAACTATAAAATGATATGTCAACATTGGCAATAGGTGGACTATGGTATACTTGGTGGTTCTGTTGATGTTAGGTGGCACTATTGTATGGTTGATGTTGGAAATGGTGGGATGATATATTAGAAAGTGTTATGAGGGAATTATTGTTTTAATGTTGTAATTTGTGATTTGTAGTCATCGTATATGAATAATCAGAGTAATTGTTGGGATTTTATGTTATTCACTTTTCCAACACCTCTATGAGACAATTTCCTTATTAATAAGGATTTTTTATTGATTTCCTTTTTTCAATATTAGATTTTGGGTGATAATTATTAAAAATTATAGTTGATTTTGTATTTATGATTCACTATTTTTTTCTATTATCACAGGTTGGAATGATTATTTATTTTATTCCACTATATATTGATTCTAATTTATATTGGTCGGTTAATTCCTATATGATTGTGATAATGGTAATCAGAATTAAAATATTCTCTTTTGAATTAAAATTTCATCAAAAATGCATTTTTTTATTTCCTATATTACATATTTGTAGTGTTATATTAAATTCATCAATTGTTTTATGATTTTTTTCATATAAATTATCTTATAGATAATTAATTTACATATTTGAGGCCTAATTATACAAGAAGGAACACTTGTATATGGATTACCTGCTAGGATTAATACCCTACAACAGATGTCAAATGTGTGTATTATATATCATTTTACATGTGAACCATAAAGTGGGTTTACTGACATGTGAGTGACCTTTTATTATTGATGATAAATTTAAGATATTTCTATATTACCTATGAACTATATGGGGTGTCATATCTGGACTACAATTGAGATTATATTGATATTTCAAAACATCATATAATATTAATGATTCATGAAATATATTTTTTAGTTGGGAATGTACATGTAATTATTTGAGATGTGTTGTACATATGAGGGTTACTTTGAAGAGGTATTAGCATGACCATGTGAGCTACTTAGAGATGGAAACCATTTTAGATGCATAATCATATAGGGATATAACCATAAGGTTTTAATGAATAAATATTGGAATTAATATTTCATATTAATGGTGAATATGAATGCATGGGTGTTTCTTCTGTTCAGATAGTATTGTACTATATGAGTGTTATTGATTTATTATTAATTTGTTAATTCATCTGACTATTGATTGAGATTTAGATCATAGTGGTCGTAATCATTTCTTATTCATTTTAGACTATGTGTGTGTTCAACCAAGTAGGAAATGTGTGTAACCACAATGGCTAGAGAGGACCAATATGAGAGAGGATATTCAAGTTCCCTTTTATCATATTAGATGAAAGAGATATTTTTTACCTAAATAGTATATTAATTTTTATGACCAATGTGATTCCCTAAAAATATGATATATTATATTAATGAGGTTAATATGGAGAATATTTTATGAATATAAATAGTAGGATTTTTGAGATCTATTAAATATGGATAATGAGTTGTATATGACGTTTGACTCTTGTAATTAACACATGATGATTAATATAAAATTAACAATTTTAATATGTGAGTCTATAACACTAATTCTGTTAGGTAGTTTTTTAATGTTTGTGTTCAGTCCTTTAATTCAATTGGGGAATGGAACGTGGCTGATTCCTATAGGTTATTTTGGTCATTATGACATGAAATCAAAAAAAAACATAGAGAATGGTCATGGGGTTCTGTAGAGAGTAGTGGGAAATTAGTTATGGGAGGAGATATGATAAAGGATAATAGTGGAATGGTCTGAAATATCTTTTTCTGGAAGTAAAATGACAAAACAATGATGTCCCAAAACACTATGTCATGTGTTGATTAGAAACGATGATTTTTATTGATTGTTCAGCTCGAGAGACTTATGTTTTGTGAACTATTTTTTGTATGACCAGTGCATGAAATGTGGTATTTATAGTGAAAGATAATATAATTTTTTGTCAATAGGTAATTTATGTTGTTATATTATCATCTCATGTGTGATTTGAATTTAGATCATAAATTTTACTTAAAACATAAAACAATTATAATTGTAATGGTTGAGAAACAAATCCTTGATGTATCACAATGTGGTGGAAATGATAATAATGTGTATCTTAACTAAATGATGTTAATAATTGTTATTACTATTACATATTTGTTTATAGGGTAGTGTTTTTATTAGGTTGTGAAACAAGAGTCATGTATTGGTGTACATGGTGGTATACCTAAAGCATAAATTTAGAGATGATGTGTAATTGTTATAGATTATCAGTATTATTTGAATCATTTTTAGGGGGTGTCACAATATCATTGATCCATAGTGAGTGGATTAGAATGAGAACAATTTCAAAAAATTAACATGGATTCATGAGTGTTAAACTTCTATTAATGGTGGGATTTTAGTTGGATTGATGTCCTTGGTCAATGGTTAGATAAATACAATAGTAGAGATCAGACCATTGATATTATATGATAATGGATATAATTTCATGTTTTTATATAATTATTTATGTGATATTTAAGCCATCATGGTCATGTTTAGTGTTTTTTTCCAACATTTGGATTCAAGATTCCAGGTTGTTGAAGGAATCTGAGAAATAATCTCTATTGGGTATTGAACTAAGACATGAATTTTGGGTCAATTTATTTGGTACCAGACATAAGAAATTGTGTATATATATTCTAGTAAAATGAAAAATGTTATGTTTTGGATGTTTTAGTTTTTTAATATTGGATTCATGGAATGTTTGGGATCATGTATAATATGCTAATATGTAAAATGCTGGCGGGCCATGAGTTAGGCATATTGTCTCATGAGAGAAACATTATAATATAATTAGAATATTCAAGTGATTATTAGTTTGGGTGTCTAGTTAATTATGATATTATGTGATCTAAGATGTTATCCAATGGTGGAAGATATCAGAAAAAGATAATTAATTAATGCTAATGAGAGTGTCGAATCACTATTGGGATAGTGGAAATAATTGTAACTGTGATGCATCAAGAGACATATTATATGATTATGCATTGTGGAAGGGTTCCATGTAGTTTCTTCACATGGGATAGAACATGAAGATTTAGATTAAAATTAATGATCACCTTTTGTGATTAGACCATTATAATGTGGCAATGATGAAGGAGGCTCCCATGGATATGAGTAGTGGAGTGGTTTCTTGCAGGAGGCCAGCACAACTTAAAATGTCAGGATACAAGCTACTAGACAATGTTATATGGATTTATTAATTAAAATGAATCATGAATGATTTATAATGAGACATATATGTGATATGAAATATGGTGGAGTTGATTTTATGTATTTATCTAGTTTGGGTTGTTATGGTTTGAAATAAACCATGTTCTAAAGAGGGTGAGACTAGAACTTATTTAATTTCTGGATTCTATTTTGAAATGTGAAAATTTTGATTCTATTAAAAATTGTTATATTGATATTACCAAAGCGATATATTTATTATTTTAGGAAGTGAATGGATTTTTTATGTTTTAGATCCATAAAAAATATTCCATGAGTATCATTGATATAGTTGGGTCTTGTTTTAATTGAATGGAATATCATTTGTGGGAGAAATTTTTGGTAAATGAAATTCATTTCCCACAAGATTTCTGCTGCATGGAATTGTGTATTTTATAAGACAACGGGTGGAGACTGAAAGTAAATTTGGTACTAATTTTACTCAAATTTGTTTTTTAAACATCCATTTTTTTATATTTCCCATAATATAATTATTTTAAAATGAAATATTTTTCTTTTCTCGAAAATTAATTATGGATTTAAAATTTTCTTAGACTCTATTTTTAATATTACATTTTTTTAAACATGGTATCAACATTTAAAAAATATATAGCTAAATAAAATAAATTAACTTATTTGTTCATTTGAAAACAATATAAACATAACATGTTTTTCATTGAACATTATATACATTGACCACATATAAAATTTGATTTACCACCCAATGTTTTTTACAAATCGTACTATAATAATTTATACAAGAAAAATCATTATTATTTTTTATTCTTGTAATATATGTGAAAAAAAATTCTTACAAACATACATTTTTACCCAAAATGATCATAATAATTTATTAAAAAAACCATTAAGTTTCTAATTAAAAACACGATTAGTGATAACAAATTAGAAAGAAAAGGAAATTAATATAGGTTTATTGTGATATAATCATAATAGAACTATTTGAAAAATACTTCAATTATCCCATTCAATTAGTATTACCATTATTAAAAACATATACCATAATTCTCAAAATATCATAATTATTATCCAATGCATTGGATAGATATACCCGACTCACCCAATTATAAATTTTTTTAAAGGTCCATTACACATATAAAAATCATTTTATATTAAATTAACATTATAAAAACATATAAATATACTATTTAACCCATAAAAATCATTTTTAGTCATTATATAAAATAATGAAATAAACATTTAATTTTGATACATATTAAAGATTAAAAGTTTCAAAAATTGTGATTATTACATTCTTTTAATATATTCATGTAAAATTTTAGACTATTAATAAAAATTAATAAGTTTCATGATTTTATGATTTCATATTTATGACATATATGTGAAAATAGTTCATTCCTTTCCATTTTTATTATATATGTGAAAACATTCTGAAAGATTATTATTTTGTTGAAAACCACCGATAGATAGTAAAATTATACATAAATTATTATTTTATTTAACTTATTTCTATATATAAATATTTATAAATACGGTTTTTATGAATATGGACTTGGAATAATTTAATTTTAAAAAAAATAAATAATAAATTTAAAACATGTTTTTAAAGTAATGAGTCCCTTTCAATTATTCTCATTCATAACATATGTTCACTATGATTGAAAATAAATAAATTTATCTCGGTTATATAATTAATTAGGAAACATTTTAAACATTATTTTTAATTTTATTTTAATTACTAGAATTTTATATTAAATTACTTAATCATTAAAGATAATGTCTGATGTTTTGATGATATTTAGATCAAACGGCTGAAATAAATTTTGTGGGATGAATACGAAAAAATATTTCATTATTCAATATTATAAATATTATTAATAATGAAATAATTATCCGATTTTTTAAACTATAATTTTAAAACAAACCATGAACAACGGTTAGGAAAAATATTCTATGTTTTTATGAAAAAGAGGGTATGATATGCATACTCATGGGTAATGTTTCCATTTTTCAGTGATAGTGATTATATGATGATATGTATTATTATATTGTTTAAACATAAATATAATATCATATATATTAAATTATTTATTTATATACACACATATATATATTTCATTCATGTGATGTGGTCATGAAAAAAATCACATCCCTTGAAGGAGGTTGTAATCCAAACGTATACATGAATAATGATATTTCCATCAATGGATGGAATTAAATAAAATTATAGGATATATTATAATTCTATAATGATTAATTTTTCATGAATATAATATATATGAATAAAATGATTTATTTATTACAAAATATGAGAGTCAGTGGTGAATAATTAATTACATCAGTTCATGGGGAGGTCATTTTGCATAAACATGAAAAATGGATTCATTTAAAATTTTATTAAATAATATTTGGAAAAAGTTTACTAAATTAACATAATATCATATTATTATATGGAAGATAATTTTCTGTATATATCATCAAGTATTAAAGAGATTTGAAGAATGTAAAATGTGAAATAAAATAAAAATTCTATGGTATGAACTATACATATTCATTGGATAATCTCTTGAAGTTTCTACCAACGAATTCAAATTATTTTTTAATAAAAAAATGTCATCTTGTAATTGGTTATGTATATATATATAAGTTATTTATAATTATAATGGAATCCCAAATTATTTTTAATGAGTGGAAATAATAGATGACGATGTGACCTATTAAATAGTAAAGGGAGCAGAGTTCATAGATTTTAATATAGTATTAAATTATTATAAATTAATTAACATATAAAAAGGATATAAATATAAATAATTCATATATAAGATTATTTTTATTTGAAATATTCTCTTCCATTAATATGTTGACTTGTTTATGTAGTTTTTCACCATAATATTTTTGGTTTAACACCCATTAGTCGTTCTTTATATTACTATGGTTTTATAATTTTAATAGTAAATTAGGAAGAAATGTTACTATAAAAGGTAATTTTATAATAATGGTTACATGGTTGATATGTTCAAACATATCAAATTAAAAATTCTATGATCGAATTGTTATACAGTGTAACTCATTTTAAAAATTTATTATTTTTTATAATTTATTATCAATCCTAATTGTCCATGAATTACATTAATTTATATTCTAAATAACATGATAGTAATTTAACGAAAATAAAATACATGCACACTTCTCACATATTTTATTATTGTTTTTAGAATTCAAATGACATAATAAATCTGACAACCTAGTTCTTTATTAAACAATTAAAAATTATTTATTACATAAAAACACTTCATACAACAAAGAAGATCAAAGGTATAGTGTTTTTGGGGGTTGGACAATTACATCACAAATTAAAACATTAAGTACAACATCTTTATTTAAAACTTAATTTACATGACCCCTACAATCCCTCATACATACCATTTTATAAGATTTCCTAAGAACATGTATGAAAATTGGGTGAGCTATAAAGCCTGGTAATGGAATAAACATGGAATCATGAGGGGAATACAATACATGTCAGAAAATAGGCATATAAACGGAGCACATGAGAAACAAAAAGGCATGATAATTCATGATAATCATAACATGGAGAGGTGGAAAACATTTAGTAACATTTTAGCATGATCCAAGGCTCATTGCACTAGGATCAAGCGTAAACCCTCATTACACATGAATTTGAATTTTTAGTCCCTCATTTCACTTTATGTATCATGTTACTAAGCTTTACCCAATGCATTGGAACCCAATCAGGGTGAACCCTGTTTAAACATTCTATTCCATGCATATGTGTGCCACATGGATCATACAACATTGAATCAATCATCATCTTTTATTACACAATAAAGGGATGTGGAATATATAAAGTATGATTTAAAATCTATAATTAAATGTGAATAATGGTGAATACCATTGATAGATAAATGTCCATGTTATTCACTACACAATGAAATTGACTTGGAAAATCGTAGTGCAATTTCGGTAGCATAACGGTGTGAAATAAGAACTCAAAAAAATGGTTGACGGGACATAAAGGGGAGTCACATCATAAAATCATGTAATATAAATTTTTGGGGCCATTTATATACATTTACTAACAAAAATAATGTAATTTAGATGCATAATACAAAATAATGTCATGAATGTAAAAGAGGAGAGAAAAATACCACATAAAATTTTATCTTGGTAACAGCTGTACATGGGAGGAATTAATGAGATGTAAAGGTGTATCACATCATCCAAATATAAATGGGGTAGTATGGGGGAAGAAAAAAATCATTCCCCGATAATTTTAATTGAAAACAAAAGGGCATAACAACTTAATAAGAATTGGTCAAAAATGTGAAAGGAATAAATCCCTTACTTGGATGTGTGCTTCAAAAGGCTTGAGAGAGGCTTGAGAGTGGATTATTTGGAACTTGGGGAACATTTGGAGGATTATAGAGATAGTAGGTTAGAGGTTGGACGAAATCCAAAGGCTAGGAGTCATGAAAATGTTGGAGTTTGTGTGGGTGTATATATAAAATTAGAGGGAATTCTTTATTAGTTAGGTTTGGGACACCACACATTAAACTAATCAAAACCACAATCCAGACCTTGGTTGTTTCCCATGGTTTTTTCAAAAGGGGAGTGGAAAATTATAATTTTATATTTACAATGTCCAAACTTCTTAAAACAATAGGATGGATTTTGTGTAGGTGAGTCACATGCTGAAAGAAATTCATTTAAAAAGAGAAAAAGTTTTATGACTTTTTGAGGGTCCACTAATGTTTTGTACAATTAATCAAACAAACCTAAAATAAAATTATCTTAATGTTAAAACATATATTGGAAGAACATATCATTTATAGTGTTTTATTACATCACTATTGGGTCATTATGTTGTCATAAAACACATTATATATTTAAATGGTATATAATTTTTACCAAAAAATACTACAATCTCAGGAAATAATGAAAAATTTACCATTGGATAATTTCGATGTTCTGATTCCAAAAATCATATTCATTTTATCTATATAATTTCTTATATATGTGAATTTTTACTTTTAATATAAAAATCCATTATTTATCTAAAAATCAAGTGTTTTGATAAAAATAGCTTTCAAACATTAATAAAAATTACAATTGCATTCATAGAAAATATTTGAACATTAACATTTAATTATAAGTTATATAATAATAATAATATTTTATTAAAATATTTTTTAATTTAAAAATATATTAATTTATCCAAATATATTTCATAGTTGAATATTAAATAAAAAATTATATCCACATTAAAAAATAATTACAATTCTACAATAATAAAATGAATGCATATTCATTATTAAATAAAAACAATATTGCACATATTCATAGTGATAAGGTATTATTACATAACCTCTTATAACACCCATATAATACTGAAGAATAAGGTGTGTGATGGTGATAGACTCTTGGGGTGGCTTGGATAACATTTCCCAGGTGGTAATATCTACTAAAAACTACTTCTACCATATTTAGTTTTTCTCAAGAATTACATGTTCAATCTTGACTTGGTCTTGGTCAGGAGTGAAGCCTAATGACACCACCTCCTTTCCGAGCTCTGATAATTGGGCTTCGTACATGGAAAGTCTACTATATGAGGCCACCACTTCCTTTTTCTGTGTAAATTGGATTTGTTAAATCTCTATATTTATACTAATCATGTGATCACTATTTAACAACTATATTAAAAACAAAAAAAATTCATAATTGTATTTTAAAATCAAGAAAGATAAAAAAAATTAAATTCACATTTTATAAAACCGTAAGAAGTAAGTTAACTAGATTAATAGGAATTTTCATTAATTAATGTTTGGTTAGATACAATTTTCCTCCCTAATGAAATTTCACCATGAAAATTTCAATTCCCCACACTAAAACATATGTGAGTAACTCAGCTTCATCATTTTCTCCGATTCCCATGTCCCTTCTTTAAAAATGTTGATTCACCACAACTCCATGATGAGGGGAATTGTATTATTTTGTAGAATGTTTTCTCTAAGATCTATGATATTCACTTGTTTCTCTTCATAAGATATATCATCCTCTAACTATTCCACCTCAAAAGAGTGTATATGTGAAGGGTTTGTTATATACTTCATTAAGAGAGGTACATGAAATTCATCATGTACATTTTCTATGGAAGGTGAAATTGCTTGTTGATTGGCCACAACCCCGACACGATCATGAAACTCAAAGGGGCCAAAGTACCTTGGAAAAAACATACCATTCATTCCAAACCTCATGACCTTCTTCCATGGGGATATGAAAAGAAATACAATATCTCCAATATTAAACTCAAGGTCTTGTCGAGGTTATCTGAATAACTCTTCTTTCGATTATGGGAAAACATGATATGCTGTTGAATGGTTTTCTCCTTCTCCTCTATTTCATCAACCATTTCTGGTCCTATCAGCTTATGCTCACTGACTTCATCCCAACACACTGATGTTCTACTCTTTTTCCCATAAAGGGCATCATATGGTGACATTAGGATGCTCAAGTGGTAACTATTATCATAAGTGAATTCAACTAGAGGAATATATTAATCCCATCATCCTTTAATGTCCCTTGAGCATGCTCTCAACATAGCCTCAAGTGTTTGGATAGTCTGCTCAAATTGGACATCAGTTTAAGGATTATCAGTTTTACTAGAGTTCAGCTCAGTATCCAGATCATGTTGAAGACTCATCCAAAACATAGAGGTGAATCTTGGATCTCCATCATAAACTATTGATAGTGTTACTCCATGTAGCCTTGCCACTTCCTAGATATATATCCGTGTTATTCGATCCAATGAGTAATCCATACGAATTTCAATAATGTTTAATGAATTTATAAGATGATCCACAACAACAAAGAATGCATTGTTTCCTTTTGATGTCTAAGAATGTCCGGTGAAAAAGTGCATGGTGATGTTCTCCCATTTCTATACTGGTATGTGTAATGGTTTCATCATCCCCTTAGACTTATATCTCTCATCCATCAGTTTTTGACACCCCTATCACTATGATGTAAATTCACCAATCCCCTTCCTCATATTATCACATAAATAATTCTCTCAGATATCAGGATACACCTTTGTGTTTCCTAGGTGAATAGTGAAATTCGATCTATGTGAATCATCTGAAAGTTCCTCCTTCAGCTTTGGACATCATCGAACAAATAGCCTTTTCCCAATTCTCATAGATCATTATTCATTAATATTAAACTCCAAGGACTTTCCTTTACTGATTGCTTCGACATTATTCTGAATTCCCACATCATCCTTTTGATCATCCTTTAACTTTTTTAAATGAGACAGTTGAGAATTTTTTTCTGAAATGAATGATTATGTTCCCTTCATTATGATTTCCATGTCCCTCTTCATCTAATATATTAATATTGGATCCTTTTAAATTATCATCAAGGATAGAATCACTAGGTCCTTTATACTTAGATTATATTCCACCTATTTCACTTTCCCAAGGTGGTAATGGAATGAGCAGTCAAAGTCTTTGATCATCACTAACTATAATTATTGGCCCATGTTCAACTCTTTTTGTGTGAATATATACTTAAGGATTTTTTGTTCTGTATATATTCCACACTTCTCCTCAAATAGACAGTTCAGATAATATTTTTAAAGTGAAGATCACCGCAGCCATCTCCAGATCATGTTTTGGATAATTCTGCTCATGAACTTCCTATTTCAAGGAAGCCTAGGGAATGAATTTCTCATCTTGCATCAACACACATCAAATTCCCTTCTTCAAAACATCACTGAATACCAAAATAAGTATTCCTCTTGGGTGTAATGTGAGAACATGCCCAGTGATAAGCATCTTTTTCAACTCCTAGAAGCATTCTTTAAATTCATCACTCAATGAAAACAATAATCTCATCCGATTTATCTTGGTTAGTGGGTTGGAAAATTGTGAGAAATTTCTCTGAAATCGTAGATAATATTCAGCTATCCCAAAGAAGAAATGGATATCTATTACCAATGATGGCCTCAGTCATCCATCTACTATAGCTCTCTTAGAGTGATCCATATAAATCCCATTTATTGTGATGATGTGGCCCAATAATGATACCTCCTTCAACCAATTCTCAAACATTCTGTATTTTCCATAGAGATTCTACTTTTCTAAGGACTCTTGTACTGGTCATAGATTCTCTTCATGATCCTTCATGGTTTGGAGTATATTTGAATATCATCAATAAATACTACAAAAAATTTGTTGAGTTCATATCTATATACTCTATTCATCAATTTCATGATGTTTTCTAGAGTATTAGTGAGTCTGAAATGAATTTATATGAATTCACAGTGCCTATATCTTATATGAAAATCAGTCTTGGGATGTCTTCCATCTTCACCCTCACATGATAATATCCTGACCGCAAATCCACCTTGGTGAATTATTGTTCTCTACGCAGCTAATTTGAAGAGTCTTCAATTAATGGGAGAGGATACTTCTTCTTTATCTTGATTTTGATAAGCTCATGATAATCGATGCAAAGGTGCATTGACCTATATTTCATCATGACGAATAAGACCAGTGAACCCCATGGTGAAGGAATTGGTCATATAAACCCTTTATCTAGATTCTCATGTAGTTGTTTCTTATACTCCTCAAGATCCACAAAAACCATTTTATATGGAGTCTTGGAAATTGGCAATGCCCCAAGAATAAGTTCAATTGATAATTCAACATCGCTTCTTGGAGGAAGACCATGCAATTCATTGTGAAACACTTTAGCTAATTCCATAAAAATAGGCATGTATTCATCGATTCTTTCCTCCTTAGACTCATTCTTCTTAGAAATATATAAATGATCATATGGTAGTAATATCCAGGTGAGAGATGACGGTGATAATTATGATTCTACTCCCACCTTTCACATGTATAGAATCAAGGGAGGATTCTGCACATGGAGGGTGATTTCCCTCTGAAGGCAATTTATGTTGGCTCTATATATGGAAAGATAATTTATGAAAATAATTTCATCAAATTCTACTATAGGGAGTATGATTAGGTTCTATGGGAAGTTCAGTCCACCAATTAAGACATGGGAGGAGTTATATTCATGAGAAGAAATGATTTACCCAGTTTCCATTATCACCAATATCTTAACTACCATGATTAGTTGTGGTGTTGGGATTTTTCAACTAAAATTTTGGGATATAAAATAATGTGTAAACCCTAAATAAAAAACATTTTCTATTCATGAATGAAGAACTTGTGTACCTATCATCACATAGTTGTAGGGGTTTACTCAGGTAGTAGTGATGGAATAAGATATCCCTTGTTGCCTTGTAGGTTGTTGGTTGCCACCAAAAACCCTGGGCTTAGGAAAATGATTTTCAAGATGCCTTGGTTCTTTGTTGTTTAACCAATGAACAACTTGTTGGCAGTCTAGCAAAGAATTCATCTCTTATATCATAGCTGCATGTTTTTCTTGCCGACAGTTAATAGCTAGGTTACCTTCTCTTCCACACCTAATGCATTTACACGTCTCCTTTAGGAAATTTACATGGTGATTCTTTCCGCATCATTGGAAAGTGGGGTGCTGGATCATCTTAGCCCTATTTGATTTGTCCATCGGGTCTCCAACATTTAAGTCCACCATATGTTTCTTATATTCATGATACCCCTGATATTCTCCAATCTTTATTTTGACCAAGAGGGCACATGATACAATTTCATCATTGCTGTCGAAGTCACGGATCGTCAGCGCTATCCACATGGTAGATTTCTATCCCACTAAAGAAGTTGTAAACCTTACATTTGGGGGTAATGATAATGCTGAATGTTTATCATGCAATCCTAGTGAAGTATGCCTCGTACGCTCCGAAAGATTAATCATCTTGTTTCTTGAGGTCAATGAAGTCCATTTCCATCTTATGTCAGAGGATACGCAGAAAATACTTATCAAAAAACATCTTCTGAAAATGCTTACATTCTAGTCCCTCGATATCCCCCTCAGGCTTTATATTATTGATCAATGTCCACCATTTATTAGCTGCACCCTCCATACGATAATCTTCCCGGATAACCATATCTTATTTGGAATGTTGAAGGATGGAGAAGATCTTTTCAACTGTGTGGATATATTGTTCATTGACTGAGTGATTGGATGATCCATAAATAGTAGGAGGCCATTGTCTCTTTATGATCTCCATAACAACATGTTCTTTCATGGGGGGTGTGGTTGACTGTTCCTCTTAACCCATGATTCAATTAAATGATTGAGTTAAATAAGAGATTATTTTGAAAATGTTCGGGGTTCCCACTCCAATCGGATTGAGAAACTCATTAGAACAGCTATAACATTAATCATCACAGCGGTTGTTAGTTCGAGTCCTCCTATTATAGGATATTGGAAGGAAGAAAAGTAAATTTAGGGGTAACACGTAAAATGTAATCTAAGGAAAAAAATGATGACTTATAAATAACTTTTATTTATTTAACTTATGAATATATGGAATTCAATCTATATTATCCATGATCTACATTCTGAAATAAATTCTTTGGGTATTTTTTTTAATTCCCTTAAAATGGGTTCAGACAATGCTTGTAAATTTAACAAATCATATCCACCATGAGTTTCGTAAAAAATAATGCAGAAAGTCCTATTGTCGTGTACCAGGATACCATGGGTCATGCCCGAAACTCCTTACAGTGGTTTTCACCCCTAGTTATATCTGTGCCAGAGCCTCCTCTACCTACTCGTATCAAGATAGTGATATATTTTCCTAAAAACCCACTTACTCAATACATCCCAAAATATAGGTATGTTTTTATACATTTTATTTTCTATACGTCTTTACTAGGGTTTTATAATCCTAATCCCAAGAATGACTAAACATATTCGTGGTTACCAACTACGACAACCAAGATATTTATTACACGTTTAAACATAATTTATTACATAAGAATCACATAATACAACATTGATGATTGAGAGGTCTAGAGACATTGGGGCTTAGGACCATTACATAAAAAACATAAAACATGAAATACTACATCTTAATTTGAAACATGCTTAACATGACCCCAACATTCCCTCATACATAAAATTGCATAAGATAACCTGAGGACTTCCATTTGAAAATTGTGAGCAGTAAAGACCATTACGGGAATAAACATGGAATAATGTGAGAAATACAGTACATTTTAGACAATATGAATATCAATGGAGTAGAGGAGAAATGTAATGCCATGATAATTATTGATAATTATAACATAATGATGTGGCAACAACATTTAACATGTTCTTAGAATGAGCCAATTGTAATCACAAATGGAGCATGATTAAACCCTCATTTCACTTTAATTGGCATGTGTAAACCTTCATTTCACTTGACATATCATGATACTAATCTGTACACAATTCATTAGAGCGCGATTAGGGTGAACCCATCTTAAATGTAACGCCCTGACCCTAGTAACCCAGAGTCAGTGCGTAATTACATAACACTGACATGATCACAAGAAATATCAAGTCTCGAAAGACAGATTAGTTTAGTATCCTTGGAATAAGTAGATACATTTATAAAGTTTACATTACATTATAAAGTGAAGACTACACCAATATAGTCTACGTAGTCGATAATCTTATCCCCTCATACTATCCCTGAAGGTCATTCAAAAATTACTTCTTTACATCCTGGGAAAAATAAAACATAGAAAAGGGGTGAGCTCAAATACCCAGTATGGATAACAATATAGCGGAATCTTTCATAAAATAAGAATAAACATTTAAGGAAATGTATACCTAAAACAAAATCCTTTTAAACTTTAAATTCAACATAGTATGGAAAAAATAAAATGAAATAATTCCATTTACTTATTCACATGGATATTCTACTAATCGAATATTCACATGCAATTTAAATAACCACTTTCATAATGATGGAATGTATAATGCCAGACTATCATAACCACATAGCCAAGGCCTCATGCTAGGACTAAAAATAATATTATTTTAAGGCCTTGTGCCAAGACACTAGTTTGTCTCATGAGACAAACCGATGCATTGAGGAGCTATAGAGGGCTCCGCCCAGCACATATTAAGTCCAATTCATTCCCATATGAAATGGTTTAAACATAACATAAACATTCATATTAAAACTAGCATATGAAATGTCAATACTTTCTCTATAAACCATGAATGGTACTAAAATATCATAGACACAGTCAAACATAACTCATTAGATACAATATGGAAGATTTTATTGTATCAGATTAACCTTAATTGAGAATAATGAATGATATTGACATAGATTAAAATAATCATCAAACTATTGAGAGGAATATCCCCTTTTTTCTTGAAAACATTTAACATTCACACCATTTGTCATGAATCCATTTAAAATAGATTTTTTTTGAATCAAAGTGTCCCATACCACGTTGAAAAATTTAAAAGGAGTTTTTTATTTTAAAACTATAATTTCCATATAAATAAATCCTCAAAACCATTTTTAAAACATGGACATTAATGACCAAGATTTAGAAGAATAAGTCTTTAAAACATTTAAAAATGGTATTTTAGTTAGCGTTTCTAACCAAAAGAGAGACACTTGAATACAAATAATTAAGGTAATAAAAATATTGTAATATCATGAGATTAAATGGATTCATGATATAATATGTCAAAGTACATTATATACACCACATAAAAGTGATTTGATGTATAACAACAAATCAGTCTCAATGGAATGTAAATTGAGATGAAATCTATCATAAAGTCCATATCCTTAGGTTAAGGATAAATCAACGACATAATTATGTGTCACAAATATAAATACACTAAATATGATTGGATATTCAGTGTAAAACAAGTAATGAACATTCACACATATTATTCTAAAATCAACACCAATGAATTGGATGTTTATCTCAACAAATCGAGATTGAGTAAAAATTACACTTATCAAGTTCATAACGATGACTCGAGAATTTATCAATGGAGTAATTATATGTATAAAATGTATATCCACAGAAAGGGGACTAGAAATTATGACATAATCAAATTAATAGTTATTCCACACATAATATTGGAGTAAAATAATCAATGAAGTATGCGTAAAGCCGAATGAGTGGAAATTGAAATTTCAAATTCCCTTATCGATTAGGTAACATAAAAAACATATAACCATGAAAGAAGGATCATAAAATGATGAATTAAATACCCATAAATTAAAGTATATTACACAATGAATACAGTCATAGGCAGTACACATACACCACATGCAATAAATAAGTGGTGAACAATGGAATTCTCACGAAATTAAGAGTGAGATAAGAAACCCCTTATGTTGTACTTTTTCCTTGGTCGAGGATAGGTTAACCTCTTGTATAATTCTGAAATAAATTATATTGAATTCTACAAGAATCAAATTCATTAATATGATATCATATATGATCTTTAAACATTGATTTGTTAATAATATCTTTGAATTATCGTCGTTTTGGGTGTTAACGGGTACATTTTCCATTATAATATTTGTTATTTGAGTAGTATTTGTTACTAATGGGATGTATATTATTCATATCCAGAATGATTTCAAATATTTAAACATTATTTTTAATCAATAAATGTGAATTAGTCTTGAATGGATATGATAGAAAATGAATCTCATCGCGTTCGTGGAGACGGTAGTCCGTACGTACGCAGGATCGACAATATCATTGTTTTGATATGAAAATAATATTTAATTTGATTTTATATTATATATACAGAATAATTATCATGTTATATTTATTATTTACATGAATTACGCATCATTATTATACCCATACAAATAATAATGTTTTGAATAACAATTACACCACGACGTGGAGACGGTAAGCTGTACCTACGCACGTATGGTGACATTTCATTCAATGGATGGATAGAATACTGAAATATGTTTGTACCATGTTTATAATAACATCAATGTATATATAATATCCTGGAGTTATTATTTTAGAGTGGTAATAACAAAGAAAGAATAAGTGGAAGAAGAAAGGAACTTGAAAAAGGGTGGTGAAATCATTACCTCTTCCTCGGGTTAATCCTTTTGATTTGAGCAAAAGGGCTCTGTAGGTTGGCTTTATGACTAAAGGAAGGCCTCTTGGATGATGTTAGGGAATATTAGAGAGTTTTTGGGAAGGTTTTGGCCGACCAAAAATGCTTAAGCATGAATTAATGAGAAGGGCAAGTGCCCTTTTATAAGAGTGGTGAGGGGCACCTTTGGAAAGGCTAGAAATATTATTTTATAATAAATTCAAATTCGGTTTATAATGGCTCCAAAGTGGATTATTTAATGATTAATGTGGAGATAGGTCGAAAACCCCTCATCCAATATGATTTAGATAGTTTTGGGTTACTATATTAACCTTTTCATTAAGTATTAAATCTTAGTTAATTAGTTTCACTTTTACAATGTCTCTTTATATATTTATATTATATAGTTAATAAACATACTATATAAATCCAAGAGACCCCAAAGTGGTCTATTAATGATACACCTATCATGATATAAGTCTCTTTGACGAACCATAGATTTTTAGGAATTGAATATCAATTAATAATATAATTTTTTTAAACTATTTTATGTCAATTTTGACAATATTCAATAATTGTTTTTTGTAAAAAACATAACAAAATGATTACTTCGAATAAATTTAATTAAATCAATCCTAACATGTCATATTAACCTATATAAATATTTTTATTTATAAAAAGTCTCAAATTACATTTATTTGGGTAATTATATTATCAATTATTCTAATTTTTCATTAATTAGGTAATTACTGCATCAGCATTGTGTCATAAATAAATTAAATTATCTAATGTCTAAAAATTATAAATAAAATAAAATTATTTAGGAAATATTCTTAGATTTATAATGAATAATTATAGTCGAAAATCCAAAATATATAACCCTTTGTAAAAAAATTTTTGCTAAAAGAAATATGCTTATGTCATTTTTGTATTTATTTTAACTTAATTAAAATAAAGTGTCCCTATCACCTACAAGTGGCTCCATGGGGTCCCAAAATTGACCCAAAGATTCCCCTGGTCGGACATGTATCCAAAAATATGGATAGGACACGTTTTAGGGTTATTTCGTAATATTATAATATTATTTTTAACCCTTATTTACCGGATTTACCCTTTAACCATGGTAAATAAAATATTTAACGAAATAATTATTCAAATTGTCTAAAAATACATGTTACATATTTACAGAATTTGGAAATCATGATTCAAAATATGGAAGTCATTCTTCCAAATTCAAAACACAGAAGTGGCAGAAATTAATTTAATATTAATTCCCACTGTCAAAACAAAAAGCGTGTGTTTAAGATATAATAACTATCAAAAGATTGATACTTGTTTATGTTCGGTTTAATCGTGAATTTATGTCCAATGACCAAGATTGTATTAAATGGTAAAAATATATTATAAATATACTTTAAAACCACTCAAATTCATAATTTATCACTATTAATTATTGTGATTAAAAAAGTTGTTTTTAATTAAAATTTAATAATTTTCACTATTCATCAAAATATTAATGTTATCCGAAAAGTACCAAAATTTCACCCTAAACTAATTTCAATATTTATAATCCAAAAATGAAGTCCATTTAGAATGATAAAATTTATAAAATTTCAAAAAGTAGGTATTACTATTCCTAACGGCTAGATTGATTGGTTGTGGTGTGTTAGAATCTCGAAGTTGCGTTCAATGCACGCCATTGCATTATTTCAAAGGGAAACGTACCATTGATTCTTGGGGTGTTACATTCTCCCCTACTTCAATAAATTTTTTCGTCGCAATTTTTTTAAAATTGGGCTTGAGAATATAATGGAAAGTCCCACATCGGAAAAAGAGTCAATAAAATTATAACTTTAAAAGAAAGGAAGTGAGGTATAAAGGTCACCCAAGATAACCCATAGTAGGATTCCATGTAGGAAAATACGGATATGGATGATAAAATAAGTGATAAGTTATTATTGAGAGGGATAGAAGACATGATCATGAGAAAGATTACAATAAGAATATCACAAACTTATGTTGGGAAAAACGGTCATTAGTCTCCCAGTAGGAAAAGTAAAATGAAAACATTTTTTGTTTTAAGTTAAATTACATAAAGACAAGGAATTAATTTATGATATGGACTAATAACATAAATAGATATACTTACTTTTTAAGTATAGTTTCATTCTTTAATAAAATTTTTCAACTAACTCATTTTTTTGAACAATGAGTATTCAAGAAGACTTGGTCACAATGGAAGAGCTGGAATAAACTTCTATAGAAATACATGATCGATGTAGGATAAACTATATATTTACCATGTCTTTAGAGATTAATCAAAACCAAATTTGTTAGTATAATATCTGATGATCCCCCAAATGGATATTCCATTAGAGAAAAAAAACTAATCTTGATTTCTAAAATTAAACCATCAATACCCCAATGCTAAATAAATACCATTCAATAATAAACTGTCCTTAATATACTTCAATATAATCCAAACTAATATTGAAACCCAAAACTTATAAGAATGTATTCTTCCATGTTATATTGTATCTCTAAATGACATTAATTACTCTTAAGGTCACATACTTAAAAGTAATTAACCTAATCATTTCCATAAATAACCCAAATCACTATAAATCCACAATAAAAACATAGATAAAAATCCACCATTAATCCTCAAATGAAATCCCATACTATTCTATTTTCCTTGGGCATATATTGTTCACAACAAGGAGAACAACTTCCAAAATAACATTTATCACTTTAACACCAAATCATTTTCCTATAATAAGGGTATTCATTTGATAATACATAAGATCCCAAATCAAATTATTATGGATAAATAAAATAATTTAACTAAAAATTATTAGTCACATTGTAAGAACCCGGTTTCTGCTGTGAAAGACTTTGGAATATTCTTGATGATACTCTAGAGCAGCGCCTTCAGACGGCGTTCGATTCCGAGCCACGGAGTGGCTGGAATTAAATTTTCAGTGCGTTCACACTGGAAATGCCAAATAAATGGTATAACTCCTATACGGTGCTTCAGATCAGATATCTGAGTGTACGGATGGGTCCGTAATGGGTTGTTTACCCTAGGAATGACATAAAACTTGTCGGCGCGGGATGTTTGGACCCCTAGCATGCTTGTGGAACATTAAATGTAGTAATTAATTAATTAATTAATTTGTTTAATGTTGAAACTCAATTATCTCTTAAATGGTGGATCATATTTTTAAAACTGAGGGCACCGTTGAGTTCGGAGCGTGCCGTTTACCCTAGGAGTGGTATAAGTTTTGCCGGTGAGGGCCGTCTGTGAAAAATGCCCCCAGGGGTGTTTTCATAATTTGGAAGCTTTGGGCATTCAGCTTTATAACATTTGAATGGGGTCTTGGATTAAAATTCTGAGACCACCGTTGTGCTCGGGAGGTGGTGTTTACCCTAAGGGAGGCTTAACCGCGACCACGTCGGGTGTTCGGGTTCTGGCCGACAGGCGGGTGGTTAAGCGTTTTCTATTTATACGTTGAACACACCCACCTCCCTCTTCTCCTTCCCCTTCCCCTAGGTAGCCCCTCCTCTCCCTCTCCTCCTCCACCTTCGGCTAGGCGGCTTTGGCGAGGCTGCTCCGGCAAGGCGGCGTTTCAGCGGCGAAGCTCCGGGCAACACCCACGAGGTAGGGTTATGCGTTTTTCTTTTTAATTTCCGAACCCCCCTTTGAGTTCGATTTAATGTGTCGATTTGATGTTAAAACTTCAAATAAATTCCATAGATGAGTAGTATACATATTTATCTTTCCAATTCATATTTCGGAATCAATATCCAAGCTTGTAGGAGTCTGGGGTTGATCGTCGAAGGTTGCGGGAATTTTGGGTTGTCCCCGGTGATTTCTGGCGGTCCGGTGGGTTCCCAGGGCGGTGCGGCTTCGGTCCGAGGAGGCGGCGTCGGAAGCGACTCCATTTGGAAGCGGCGCTGGGGGCGACGGCTAGCGGAAGTGGGCGACTCGGTGAGGCTCCCTGGGTGAGACGGCGGGCAGCTGGGGTTCCGCGCGGCGGCGCCGGCGGAGCACGAAGAGGGAGGGGCCGCGAGGCGCGCGTCCCCGTGCGGCGCGACCGCGACCCCCATGTCGCGGGTTGCTGCAGGAAAAGGGACCGACCGTGATGGCCGGTCGGCGGTGACAGGCCACGGCCAGCTGGCCGCGGTGGACCGAACCGGACCCACGGCCGGGCCGCGGGCCGGCTATGGGCGGACCGGCCGGACCGGGCCGATTCGGCCCAAGGGCGTTTCCCCCTTTGGAATTTTCGACGCCCGTAGTTTTTGTTACGAGTTTCTTTTTGGTGTGCCGTCAGCAGCAGCGCGGACCTTGCGTCGAGGGAATAGTTTTAAGATGGTTTCGGGAATTTTTAATTCCCGAAACGATGGGCCTCGGAGTCATGACGCGTCTTTAAGTGAAATGTCGTTTTCTCCAGGAATTTTGTTTTGGACGGCACAGACGCGTCCGTCATCCGTTTTGAGCGTCGTCAGTGGTGTTGGGACACTGGCAGTAGGCGGAGTTTTCCAATATGTTTTCAAGCGCTGAAGTCGGAGCCGAGGTGTGGGCCCCATGTCCCTTGTTTTGAGCTGTGCGCAGCGTTTAGCAAATTTTTCATCGGGCGTCTGTTCGGGGCGAGTGAGCAGTCGGTTTGGGGTGTTTTTCCAAGGGGATTGCAATGGTGCAATCTGCTTGCCCTAATTCAGCACGATGGTGCGGGGCCCACGACGGTCGTTTGCGCGTCGACGGTGATTTGCCATCATTATCACTGGACGACTGTTTTGGACAAGTGAGTAGTCCATCTTGTGTGATTTTTCGAGAGGATCGCAATGGTGCGTTCTGTTCGTTGAGTTTCGGGACCAGGATGCGGGTCCCACGTGGCACCGCTCGTGTGCGGTGCAACCGAATGCACCTTTCGCTCCAGATATTTGTTGCACTCACGTGAGTAGTGCTCTTGACATGTTTTCCCGAGGGTATTGCAATGGTGCAACGCGCCCGAAGGTTTTCGTGGCCGAGGCTCAGGATCACGAGACGTCGTTTGGGCGTGAGGCGGTGTTGGTGACTTTTCCATCAGATATCCGTTGGAGGTGAGTAAGTAGTCTAACTCGCGTGTTTTTTCGCGAGGTTTACAACGGTGAGATCATTTTGGCTGTGCAGAGACTCTTGTGTGATCTTGTTAAATGTGGAAGCATGAATGGTGCTCCATTGGTGGATCGCCCTACATTGTTTTTAGCGGGCCCTTAGCGTGTGATCGCGCAGTCTTGGGGGAGTGATTTAAATGGATCATGAGATCTGGTGGGTCGTTCCTGGGCTTTTGAGGTGGAGTAGTTACGTCACGCCTTCACATTGACGTTGGGTGTCGTGTGCACGATGGTCGTTGGGGTGAAAATGTGGTATACTCTAGGAGTATACGGGAATGCTTGGAGGAACATGTGGTTGTTCGAACCTGAGAACGTTTCTGCACCTGGCTGGGGTTGAGATGGGGCCACCATTGTGTGGGCCCCACGTGTGTGCAAGGTTCTTCGTTGCATACTTTGACCTCTCGCAACGTAGTGGGTCCCTATGTGCATGTTTGTTTGACCAACAGGGTTGAGTGGTCTCCCCATGGTTTCGTTCTTGATGAATTGGCTGGTAGCGGTGGTAGTGACACCCAGTGATGGAACAGGCACTGAACCACTTTTGGGAGAGTTTTTCTGGAGTGGGGTGGTTGCGCGATACCCACTCCGTGTTCGGTTGGCCAGTGTTGTACCCTCCTGTAGATATTTCCAGAGAAGTTCTGAGTTTTACCCTCCAGCAGGGATGGGAAGTGGGTTACTCATCGAATTCCTCGATCTTACCATCCAACAGGGCTTGGCAGTGGGTTGCTCACTGACATCTAGGGTCTACCCTCTACCAGAGACAGGGTAGTGGGTCACCTAATGCTATTAGGGTCTACCCTCCAGCGGGGCTGGGCAGTGGGTCACCCGTCGTCTAGTTCCAGGTCTACCCTCCAGCAGGGCTGGGCAGTGGGTCGCCTGATGATGTGTTAGGGTCTACCCTCCAGCAGAGACTGGGCAGTGGGTCACCCGATACTATTTGGGTCTACCCTCCAGCAGAGACTGGGAAGTGGGTCACCCGACGACCTCTTAGGTTCTACCCTCCAGCAGGGCTGGGCAGTGGGTCACCAGTCGTCTATTTCCAGGTCTACCCTCCAGCAAGGATGAGCAATGGGTTGCCTATCGACTTAATCCAGGTCTACCCTCCAGCGGGGTGGGGTAATGGGTCACTGGATGATGTGTTATGGTATACCCTCCAGTGGGGCTGGGCAGTGGGTCGCCGGATGATGCGTTATGGTCTACCCTCCAGCGGGGCTAGGCAGTGTGTCGCCAAATGATGTGTTATGGTCTACCTTCCAGCAGGGCTGGGCAGTGGGTCGCCAGATGAGGTATTATGGTTTACCCTCCAGCAGGGCTGGGAAGTGGGTCCCCCGATATCTGGTTATGAATTATCCTCTAGCGGGGCTGGGCAGTGGGACAACTGTTTTCATTCCAGGCTCAGTAGTTTCTACTAGTCTAGCATGTGGCTTTCCTCCGTGATTACCGGAGCGGGACCCTTGGTTATACAGGTCGGTGTTGTGATGTCTTGACTTTGAGGAGTCCTCTCGATTGCGGGGCAGTGACGATGTGTGGTTTGACTTTCCCTAGAACTCTTAAGTATGAGGGGCGCTTTCCCTCACCGAGACGCATCCTTTTGACGCGACCTAAAACCGTGCAGGCGAGTTAGTGCCGCCCAAAGCGGATAGTGTCGAGGTGCTGTGGTTTGAGCACCCTGGCTTGCGGTTCGGGGCAGACGTGCGGGATGCTGGGCATCGATGGTGTTACTTCTGGGATTGTGGGAGACTCTTTTCTTGGGTTGAGCTATGGGATGGAGATCCCCTTACGAGCTTGTTCGGGCTTCTTGTAGAGCATATATATATATATATATGTATATACCTTGTTCTAGTACCCACTTCTTGGGCTTGGATACTCTCCCTCCAGGAGAGGAGAAGACACGCGGGGTATGCCACTTGTTTTCCGTGTCCAGATTCTCGAGATTGGATGAGTCTACTCTCCTACTATAGGTAGCGATGACTGGACAGGAAGTTCACCTTCTACCCGTTTCCAGCTCCTTGTGCCTGGATGAGTCTACTCCCTTTCTCTTGTTGGGTTGAGATGGATTCCTTACTGCACTCTCTGTTGTACTCCCTTTGCTTTCCCCTGTTCACTCTACTGCTCACCCTTCGGTACCTCATTTTTTTGCTCCCTCGTGCCTTCGGGGTATCCTACTGAGTATTTTTATACTCACCCCTGCTTGGGATTTTCCTGCAGTTGGTGTGCCCTTGCAGACGACGGACATGTGGAGCGTGACTTCAGTGTAGCGTAGGAGCTTGGGATCTTGGACCGCGTGAGGTGGTCATGGCCAGGTTCCAGGTGGGAGACCCGTTAGATGTTTCCTTTTTTGTTTACCTGTTGTCGGGTTGTGGCACCTTTTCTGGTTGGGCACGTGTTTTTTCCCTTTTTCCATTTCATCACTGTACTTTGTACTGTTAGAGGTCGATGCACATTGTGGTTTATATATAGAAGTTTCCCTTTAATTTTCTTATATTTACATTTACTCTTCACTGTTTCACTGAGTTTACTGCGTTTGTGTGTATAAGTACTTAGGAAAATGCCTCCCCGAGTTTTTGTGCCTTCGGCGCTATTCGCCATCCCCTGGCCTATGGAGGCGGGCTTCAGGTAGTTGCGGCTCGAGCCCGGGTAGGGTGGGGTCTTGACAAAGTGTTATTAGAGGTGGTTAGTTCCTTGGGATGCTATTTGGACGTCTCTAAAAGAGGAATTGGTTGGAATTTAGGGAAACAGTGTTAACGTGCCTCGAGAGTGGCTCTCAGGCCAGGGAGTCCAGTGATGGTGCGGCAGCCGACGTATCCATTCACCAGGACCTTGATAACCCGCTTGTTGACTCGGCATGCTGAGGCAATTGTTGCAGGGAAAATTTGTTTGTGCACCACATATGACTGAGTCTTGACTGTCCTTCATGAGTCAGCTCCCCATCTTCGTTGTTATCGGTATATACCTATATGCTCATCTGACCATGGAACTCCTTGATAATATTTAGGATGTCTCCGTGAAGACAGCAAGCTAGGATACCAGCTTTGGTTCGTGATGAAGGCCATGTGAGCTACGAGGCCACAGTCCAGAACCCATCATGCGAGCCCTTTCTCCAGGTGGGCCGGTAGCAGCACCCCCACCTGCTGAGCAGCAGACAGTTCCAGTAGAGCATGCTGAGCTTGAGCACAGGTTGAGCGCACTCTATGAGTTCCAGTGGCAGAGGCCGGTGAGGTTCAGTAGTGAGCCAGACCCTCAGGGAGCATAGGTTTGGCTTGAGGTGGTGGTTGGACTTTTCAGGCTTGTGCAGACGTCGACAGATCAGAGCGTGGATTTGGCAGCCAACCGTTTTCGTGGATCAGCTTGGCGTTGGTGGAGTCTGTTGACTCAGTTTCTAGACGAGCCGTCACATTCATGGGGAGACTTTCAGTCATTGTTCCTTGAGGAGTTTTCCCCCTCCTGCATGTACTACGTTCGGATTCAGGAGCTCCTACAGTTTCATCAGGGAGGGATGACGGTGGCCGAGTACGCGGGTAGTTTTGCAGACCGTGCATGCTTTTACCCGGACTTGGTCCATGACGACTACATCAGAGCGCAGAAGTTTGAGCAGGGTCTCCGCCGAGAGATTCGTGCTGTCATAGTACCCATGGGAATTTCCACATATGTCGGGGTACTAGAGCATGTGTTGGTGACAGAGGGATTCATGTCATGTTCTAGAGTTGGTGGTGGCAGCATGCACGTTGGAGTCGAGACATCTGCCGCAGCTCGTGGGCATCGGCACGAAAGACCACGACGCATGTGGCTTTCTGAAAACCGGACTCAGGGGCATGGTCGTACACCACAGTTGTGCTATAGAACACCAGTGTAGTCAGAAGAGAGTCAGTGCTATGCTTGTGATGGGCGAGGTCACATGGCATGAGAATGCCTGACCCGAGTTTCTAAGAGCTTCGGGTAGGCAGCAGGTGCACCACCACGGCAGAGGCAGCACCGTGGTCGAAGTAGTGCCCAGAGAGGTGGTGCTAGCAGAGGAGCGGGAAGAACTGGTAGTGGAGGACGACCTTACAAGGTCTTCCTATCACCACTATGCGGTCCACGTCAGGCTCCGGGAGCTAACAGTTGGGACCATGGATAGCCACAAGATCTAGATGTCTACGATCCTGCAGAGCATGTGGTGATAAGAGGTACGCTCTACAGCTCTTCTACTTCTTACAGTAGAATTGTTAGACTCTGTGTGTGGAATTCTTTCCTCCCCGCTCCTTGCCTGAGTTGATACCAGGGTGACGCAGGGCATCGGGTGTAACCCTGTATTGGTAAGGTAAAAGGCGTGAGTCCTTTTCCTTTAGTCGATGGTGTTGACTCCTTCACTTCTGAACGTGTAAGAGAGTCTTGGTTGATAGACCTCGACTGTGAAAATCTCACGTAACCAGATATCCTTGGGTGTGTCACTATATGGATATTCTGAAGGAGGGAATCACCGGGCCTTGTTCCAGGTGTGGGCGGTGATTCGAGTCGTGGCGTGCAACGTGGAGGTTCGGTCGGGGAGGTGAGCTACCCCCGAGAGACTTCGGGCCATTTGAAATAGTGCAAAGGGAAGGCGAGATTCCCTACCACCTTGCCCTACCCCCAATGTCCGGAGTGGGTGCATGACATCGGCAAGGGCTGATATTGCGTGAACAGATCAGTCCTTTGGTCTGTATGCGGTGACGCAGAGCTGTATGTGGGTTCTTTTGGGTACGGGAATGCCCAGAGTGGGCATAGTACCCTGTGTTTCTCCCTAGTTTTGCTTTTTGGGGATGAAAATCATGAAGGAGGGAGTGATTTAAGAACCTGGTTTTCGCTGTGAATGACTTTGGAATATTCTTGATGATATTCCAGAGCAGCGCCTTCAGACGACGTGCGATTCCGAGCCCTGAGTGGCCGGAATTAAATTTTCAGTGCGTTCACACTGGAAACGCCAAATAAATGGTATAACTCATAAACGGTGTTTCAGATCAGTGATCTGAGTGTACGTATGGGTCCGGAATGGGGTGTTTACTTTAGGAATGTCATAAAACTTGCCGGCGTGGGCTGTTTGGACCCCTCGCCCGCTTCTGGAATGTTAAACGGATTAATCAATTAATTAAATATTTCCTTTAATGTTGAAACTCATGTATCTCTTAAACGGCGGCTCAGATGGAAAAATGAGGGCACCGTTGAGTTCGAAGCGTGTCGTTTACCCTAGTAGGGGTATAAGTTTTGTGGGCGCGGGTCGTCTGTGAAAAATGCCCCCAGTGGCGTTTTCGTAATTTGGTGGCTTTGGGCATTTAACCTTATAATTTTTTAATGGGGTCTCGGATTAAAATTCTAAGACCTCCATTGTGCTCGGGAGGTGGTGTTTACCCTAAGGGAGGCATAACCGCGACCCTGTCGGGAGTTCGGGTTCGGGCCGACGGGCGGGTGGTTAAGCATTTTCTATTTAAATGCTTAACACACCCACCTCCCTCTTCTCCTTCCCCTTCCCACGGGAATCCCCTCCTCTCCATCTCTTCCTCCACCTCCAGTGAGGTGGCTCCAGAGAGGCAGCTCCGGTAAGGCGGCGAAGCTTCGGGCAACGCCCACCAGGTAGGGTTGTGCGTTTTGCATTTTAATTTCCGAACCCCCCTTTGAGTTCGATTTTATATGTTGATTTGATGTTAAACCTTTGAATAATTTCCAAATATGCGTAGTATACATTTATATATTTCCAACGCATGTTTCTTAATCAAAATCCAAGCTCGGAGGAGTCCGGGGATGATGGTCGAAGGTTGCTGGAATTTTGGGTTGTCCCGGCGATTTCCGGTGGTCCGGCGGGTTACCAGGGCGGTGCGGCTTCGTTCCGAGGAGGCGGCGGCGGCGACGAATCCATCCGGCAGCGGCTCTAGGGGCGACGAAGACCGGTAGCGGGCGATTCGGCGGGGCTCCCTTGGTGAGACGGCGGGCGGCCGGGGTTACGCGCGGCGGCGCCGGCGTAGCGCGAAGAGGGAGGAACCGCGAGGCGCACGACCCCGTGAGCCGCGACCGCGACCCGCATGTCGCAGGTTGCTGGGGGGAAAGGGACCGGCCGTGATGGCCGGTCGGTGGCGATATGCCGCAGCGAGCTGGCCGGGGAAGACCGAATATATGATATATTTATTAGATATGAAATTAATTAATATAAATCTCATGGATCATCCAATATGATGACATCCTAGAATGAGGATTAAAATTAAATTATATGAATGTGGAGGAATACATATAGTCATGGGATAAGGTGGATGATAATTTTGATGATTATATAAATAATTAATGACTACATAGGTAACCACAGTAAATTGGGTGATTAATAGGGTAATTGTTTCTGTTATTATTATTATAGTATTTAATTATTTTTTGGAATATGTTTTTTTCTACCATGTTATGGATTGGTTATTTTTCACACTTTTAAGTCAAAATATATTTTAGAAGGAAAAAATATTTTTCAATCAGTCAAAAATCATAAAGTACATAAATAAAATTTCATAATGTTCATTTTTATTTGAATTATTGACTTTATAATATCATATTACATCATATTAAATTGATGTTACTATGACCCTAGATCAATCATTGGATGATACTTATTTTTCCAGACCTGAGAAATCTAATGCTTAAATGAAAGAAAATGATAATTGTTAATAATAGTGATTTTATTCAAGCCTCTATAATTAATGAAAACTATTAATGAGCTATCATTATTGATTACGATGAAAATTGGAGCACCACATAGGGATATTCATGGATGGTCAAATTATTTATCTATGAACGCATTCAACATATTATTCACATAGATGTGTTCTACATGGGGAATTTTGGTATGGGTTTGTTGAAGTATTATTTGTATTAAGAAAAAATAAAATAGTAATTTCAACATCTTTATTAGTTATAATAAAAAAATTATCGTTAAATACATCATTAAATTTATTCCCTCTAAGTATATAATTGATATTAATATAATCCATATTATAATGAAATATGTGGTAGAAAACATTCTTTTTTATATTTTAATAGTTTCTTAGCTTCCTGATAATCAATAATTGGTATAAATTCATTCTAGTATAAAAAATAAGAAACATTCAGAAAAAATATGCAACTCTACTATATATATTATCATGAAAATTTTAATTCAAATATATATATATATTCATTGAAAACTATTTATGGAATAATTACTAGGTTTCTAGATAAATAATTTACATAGAATAAAATGAAAATATTCAATTAATTTCTTTTCACCTTAATAATTTTCATATGTGTTATAACAAAAAGTTGTGGAATCATTCCAGAAGATGAAATTTCAATGAAAAATTAAAAAAAATATTTTAAATGAATGTTTATAGAACTGAAATTAAATAAAACATTGAAATAATTTTAATAAAAATTATTGTACCATAAACTACCTTACTGAATGGTCAAACATCTACAAAATTTGATTTATGGGATTTATCCACACTGTTTTTGTTGTCGTTATAATATACAACCTTAATTATTATCATTTTATATGTAATAATATAATTACCAATATAATTACAATTATTTCTTCTCACAATTAATTTTTATTACATCATTGATCATTTTATTTTCATCAACATTCCACATTTTGAAACATTCCAAATTGGTTGATAATCTTATATTGTGTAACCCATTCAATTGGGTTATTTTTAACATAATACACATAAAATATAAACTTTTTTCGACTAACATTAGATATCCCAGATGTATAAATCCCAATTTCGATCAATCTTGTCCATTTATTTATTTTATTTCATTGAATACATTATCATTGAAAATTCAACCTCTGTATTATCAAAAAAATAGAATAATTTTTCGTATTGATCAAATTACCATGAATATAATTACATTATATATATTGTCATTAATGCCAAAAAACCTATTTATTTTAATATCATGATCCCAAATAATATTCAGTACACACCTTGAATTTTTTTAATGTTTTTTCCATATAAATCAAAAGAATATTATTCATTATGGTTCCATTATAATAATCTTTTTCTATCATATGTTAGAGGGTGTTGTTTCATGGAATGATCCAATATAAGCATGATATATTAAAGTGATTTTTTTCACTTTCAAATGGATTCCACCACCATTAATAGACTATATCAAAAGACTAATAAAAGAAATAATTTAATATTTTCCAATTTCATCAACAAAATAATTCTCATTTAGAAAGATAGAATCCAATAAGAATAATATAAAATCATCATCTATATTCCCACTAAGGAAAACCATTATGACTTGAAATAATATATATTAAGAAATAAGGTGATAATATGTTTATATATATAATAAAACAATAAATTATAAAATCACGAGGGTATTAAATATCAATATAATAACGTCTAAAATAATATAAATAGACCTATAATTCAAAATAATAGGTAATGATACTTAATTATCCAATAATGTCATTTTATTACAATATTTCACATTATTTGGTTTGGAGGAAATTTTTTATTTATTTTTTGAGAATTATTCTATGCATCTAACCTAACAAATACATACAATACATTTTGGAAAAATCCTATTAGAATAAAATTCTCCCATAATATAATACTTTAATAATTATCTGTTTTATCTTCTTGAAAAATATTTATTATTTTAAAAATTAATTATTATTTTTGAATTCTAATCATTAAAAATTATTAAAAATATTTAAAAATTGTGATTTGTTGAAAAAATCTCTGTAAGGGATATAAAAATGGATTTATAATTCTTATATAATTTTAAATTGATGATTACATAATGAATAATTACTATTAACAAAAAATTGTGATACCATTTGAAAAAATATTTATATAAAAAATATTTTAATAAAATTACTTAAAAGAAACCATTAGTTAAATATAATAATAATGAATGTTTTTAAGAAAGTGTGCATACCCATAAAAATCATTTCCTTAAAAATACTCCATATATAGTAAAATGGAATAATAATTATTTTAATAATACCATTATAATTACTTTTGAAATAAAAATATTTTCCAGAAAACTAATTATAAATCAACGAAAATTCAATTAGGTTTTATGTGAAATAATATTTTTATTTCCAATTAAAGTAACCTAATAATTATTAAAACAATTATAGTTATCTTCCAAAACAATGAAGTACATAATTTAAATATTAAACAATGAATCGAAGTCATATATTAGTCTTAAAAAATAAAAATAAACATTAATTGATGGTAACATGTACAAAAAAATATATAATATGTCACTTCCATCCTCAAACTCATAAATATAACATTTTAAACCCATAAAATAATTATTCAACTAGATTCACATAAAGAAGTATAACACCCATTTATTTTGATAGCATTAAAAAATGGGTTAATAAATTGTGAAAAAGTATTCATTTGAAATTAACCATGTAAAAATTCATTGGAGGATTCAAATTAAATAAATGTTATAATGGTAGAAAAATCTATTCATGTTTCAAATGCTAAAAAATAATATTTATTTTTATTTTTAATATGGAATGTTAAAACATTACTCAATTTTTTTTGTTTTTTAAATCATTGAATGAATTTAAAATGATAAATAATATTTATTTTACAATTTATATATTTCTATATAAAAATATTCATGAAAAAGTGTTTCATGAATATTTATATGGAATTAATATATTTTTACTGTAATGAAACTAAAACATTTAAAATGATATTTTTAAAATAACATGTCACTTTCCATGAATCTAAAAATTCATTTATGTATATTTACATCCTAAATTAAAAATTTATGCTAATTATTTATTTTTAGAACCATGTTCAATTTTATTAAATTTTATGTTTTTTTACTACCATGATATTATTAATTACATAATAATGTATGTTATTATTGAATGATTTTTGAGGATTTATGGATCATAAGTTCAAAATAGATTATGAATATTGAAAATGGTAATAGATTAAATAATTCAATCATATAAAGAATAATAATCATGACATAATTATATGTTTTAACATTATTTATACTTTGATAACGAACTATGAATAATAGTTATAGAAAATGAACTATGTTATAATGATGGAGATAGTAGGTCATATATATGCATGAGAAACTATTACATTATTCATAACTATTGACCTAAAGAAGGTATAAATTATTTGAGATATATAGCATTATTAATATATCATAAATTTAAAACCCTGAACATTGATAATAATTTATTTTCTTCTTATCCCGATCATTGGTTTTTTTTATGAGGTTCTGATTGATTCCATTTTCAAATACATTTGTTTTTATGATTGAAAATGTTGTTTTGGGGAATAGATGTTGGGTCCACATAAGAATAGTATTGTTATGAGAAACTATGTGGCTTCACCAAGGTAACCATGCAGTTTGGTTTGGGGTCCATGTGTAGGATGCATGGGTTTCCACGGTTTAGAAAACCATGCAGAAACTGAGTGTGAGGTTCTGTCCATTTAGATAGTTGAGAACTCATGGTTTTCCCATTGTTTGACAATCTGTTCAGCCAAACCATGTATGTTGTGTAGTTTCTATAAATTTTGAAATTACAATTTTAAACCTCCTCATTTTCAACCATAAATCAGGATTATATTCCCTAGATATTATTAGGAATATAAGGGGGTCTACATAAACCTATACCCATGGATCCACATCAATTTCTCAATCTACTTGATGATTTCTCTGATAAGATCCTTTGTTTTTTGGCTATTTTCCATTTCATCCATTTCTCCACTAGGGGTCCTAGTGTTTTCTTAGTGGAGATTCTATTTTTTCAAACTCTATGGGATACAATTGATGTTTATCTTCATTTCATGAATGTTATTTTGTATGAACTATGTATTAGGCTTTGATCTATATAGTCTCAATGATTCATTGAATCAAAGCCCTATTGAGGCAAGCATCACCATATGTTTCCTTTCCTAATCAATATATAAAATCATGGGGACATTCAAAAAATTTACGAATATGTTTCACATGATGGAGATTTTTTTATTTTGTGAGTGGTGGTGCATTATTGATGGTAGAAATTAAAAAAAGGATTTTCGAAGTGATTATTAAAATATGCCTATGTATATATAAACCAAATGTGTTTTAAGAAATTCAAATTGATATTTTAAATAATAATTTTAGGATTTGGGTGGTGCTTCCTTTATATATGTTTTATTAAAACTGTTGGATTATAATATGGGATTTATGTGTATAATGTGGTGACTATTTTAGTGTGGTTTCCGTGTTGGCATGATGACATGTGGTCTCTAATTGAAAATGTTTTTGTGAAATTTAATGATTACTTATGGTATTACATTGGATGCAGAAATATCTATGTGTTCTTGGAGTTCTCAAATTCATGGGAAAACAAATGATGATGGTTTTAATAAAATTAGTTAAATAAAAAAACCAATGTTTAAAACACTCTTCTCTATATCTCTCATTCCCCTTCATGAAACTATTGGTTATTTAATAATGGTCCTATGATTTTCCAAATAACATGATATTTGTATTCAAATAATATTTAATGGTATGTTCAGTAAGGAACCTTGAGAAATGATTGGATTCTAAATGG
This sequence comes from Viscum album, assembly GCA_963277665.1. Classification (NCBI taxonomy): domain Eukaryota; kingdom Viridiplantae; phylum Streptophyta; class Magnoliopsida; order Santalales; family Viscaceae; genus Viscum; species Viscum album. The sequence goes on along the minus strand of OY728132.1, from coordinate 1,837,800,887 downwards.
TAAAAAGGACTATTTTGCATCATCAGTTATTTTTTCTGGTTTCATGTTGGTTTTGAAATTGTTTTAGAAGATGTAATGGTTTTGAAAAATAATTTCATTTTTTAACCATGATAATAAAAATGGTTTCAATGCATTTTTGGAAAGTTTTATATCATTTTTTAAATTTAATGTAATAGATCCTGTTTAAGGCCTTGTTTTTACATTATAATGATTTAGAAATTCCTTTTTTAATGAAAAATTCCACAGTTGGAATCTATCATTTTTTAGAGAAATCTTTTATAAGATCATGTCATGTGAAGACCCAGTTGTCCCTTGTGAATATTGTTTATGTAAATAAAACCCTTATAGAGTATTTCCTTATATAGGTTATCTTATAGGAAGTGTCAGTGTTTGGGGTAGGCATGTGTGGTGACTACATGTGAGGTGAGTCAATTGTGTGAGTTCCACATACATACACATTGAAATATTACAATGACATTCATGTGTGTCTTTTAGAGGGTCACGTAATGATTTATTATCAAACCCTATTAAATGGGTCGGTACAACTTTGATTTCAATGATTCAAGGTGTTTTGTGCCACAAGTGAGGCTAGTTTAAAACATCATGTTGGTTATTTCCTATGGAGCTTCACTAGTCCCCAATTGATGAGTCGAGGCCGACTACATCCAGGAGTTGTTCTAAGAATTTTTTTGAAATTTACATTGTTACTATATTTATTTTATTTTTTTAATTTAAATTTCACTTGGATTATTGTATATCGTATATATTTACATTCAACATCACATTTTATCAGTACATCTATTTTTCTTGGGATTTTATTTGTAATACGGTGAAATTTATTTGAAAATTTGAATGTTTCTTCTATTGCTTGGAAAAGGGAATCCTATAGTTTTTTCATTAAAATTTTATGATCCTATATTCTTATCTATATTTAAAAATAGTTTTTATAGAATACTATATGAAAATAATATGTATGTACTTTTTGATGTTTTCATACCATGCTATTAATATCACATATAACTTCTATCAATTGGTTTCGGTGAAACCAATATTTTTTACATGTTCAGGCTTGGGGACAATGTTCTCTTTATTGGAGAAGGTATGTCTTTTATTGGTGATCACAAATATGTCACATGGAGTTATTTCTAGTGTAATTATGTTTCCTTTGTGTATTCAGATTCTGTTTTGATCAGTAGTTGTAACTGAAACAATTTTATATTTATTTGAGATTCAGTTGTGATTTAATCTTCCATTTTTTCAGTTTAAATAATTTTATAATTGAATATTAGGAAAATATCATTCCCATTAGTGATTAATTTGATTCCAATAACTGTATTCGACACCATGGGGATCAAGAAGGACTTTCGGTTCACGCCGTAGTCCTGTATGGGTGTCCAATCTGATGAAATCACAATATGGTATAGGAAAAAATTGTATAAGAGGAAGATCATGTTATTATTAGACTGCAGTTCATAGTGGTTAGGATTTTCGGGACACGAGAGGGAGTTATAGGAAGACAATCTCAAACTCTTTCTCCTTCTTATACATAGGGTTTTGGGTAGTCCAATATTTACGTCGTTTATCTTGTTTTGGATTAATGTATGACATTGTAGAAGAGACAATGTCATGTTGTGATCTCACATAGAGTACTAACCCATGTGGAGTCCATGTATATGGTTGAAGGTACTATTAGTTGTTATTTCTTACTTGGGGCATGTCCCACAAGAATGACACTAGGTTCGGCATGACTATTAGTTATTTATTGCAGTAATTTTGCGTGAGTTATTTCTTTCTCTAATCTCAGATGATATGATTTATATTTTAAAAGAAAAATTTGTTTTCAAATAAAAAGGATTTATTCCATGTGGTTTTGAATTGGAAAAAATGGGTTTCAAATTGAAATGTTATGGACCGACAATTTTGAAAATTATTGGGTTTTTAAAAAGATATTGTATGTGTTTCCATTGGTAATCCTTATAAATTTTCTCATATTATTGAGTATGTGTTGAAACTATATGGAGGCACGTGCGGATGGAAGTGAATGGACACATATGTGATGGTTCATGGGATTCCATTGGTGTGTAATTGAAATAAAAAACTTTTCCTGGAATTTTAAAAAAACATATGAATGAGTAAAATGATATTTGGAATTGAATATGGTTTAAAAAGTGGGTTTTGGTAGTTTGAAAATGGTCTAAGAAGAAGAAAATTTTACAAAATGACATGAAAATGGGATTTTTTAAAATATTTTTTTTGTTTGTTCTTGTATAGGTTTGGATTCGAGGATAGTTTTTTAGACTAAGGTGTATTTTTTTGATTTGTTTGGATGGGGTTTTTAGCATAGTGTTTTGATATTTTTTAGAATATTACACAAAAAATGTTTCCCAATTTTTCCAATGAGTCTTTCCCAGTTTATGGTTTTACCAAATATTCTTGTATATTTTGTTTATCGAGGACTTTTAGAGGTAGTGGAGTGGTTGGAAGATATTGAGACTATGTTTAGATCATTGGGAACTCTCTAATATTTTAGAATTCATGATGTTCCGGGGCTGTTTAGGGTTTATCTTTGGACTAATGTGAGATGTTTTCCCTCCCATCGTTTAAAAATTATATGATGTGGTATTTTTTTACATCTATAATTCTCTAATGGCATGTTCTTAATGAGGCGATGAAAATGAAAAGGGGATATCACATTTGTATTCAGCAACGACATCTGACAATGGGGGCCTATATTGAACACCTTATCATGCTGGTTTCATTTAAATAAGGTGGCATCACATGATCTAATGAAGGAATCTATATTCATTGGGTGTATTCGCCCAGATATCAAAGATAGAGTCTTTTCATATAATTATCTTCCTTCTGATAAGTTGGTGTATAAATCCTTTTTTTATTATTGGATTTCCTAAGCTCTATGATTTTGAAATATGTTCTCTATTGATGCTCGTGAAGGTTCCCCATCTTTTAAAGAGTGCATTCATGATGAACCTTCCCTTGTGGATTCTACCTCATTGGTTTTTTTCCAGTTCATCGGGCATTTCACTTGTGTGCCATATTTTTGGATGGTTCAGGAAATTTATCAAATATTTTCACAATCATCTTATGACTTGTTATTGTTGGGGAAGTTTGGGTCTTTATGAAATGATTAGATTGACTTATTTCTCTAAGAAGATGTCTTGATTAGGGGATTTCATCTTCTATATGTGAGTCGGTAGATACATAGACTATCATGGATCCATCCATAGGCCCTATATTTGAGAAATTGTGCTATGTGGAATTGTTGTGGGTGTGTAGAAAGCCTTCACCCAACTTCAGTATTTTTTTTCAATGTGGGGATAGTTTTATTCTTTTATTTTAATTTTCTTCTATTCTTAGTTTCTTTTATAAATTTATGAATATTGTTAAAAATTATTTCATGTAATCTCATTCTTATAATTTGAATGTGTCATATTTAATCATTTTTTTCATTGCGTTTGTTTATCTTATGTGTGGCGTGGTTTTAGATTTTTTTGTTCTCATTTTGAAGTTACTGATTTATTTGGAATTTGGGAGAAGTGGTTTTTGTTTTCAATTTGAATCATGTTCCTCACCCATGTTTTCCTTAGTGTTGTTTGTTTGTGTTTTTTTTAATATCCTGTTCATATGGTGGAATTATATAACTCCTGTTTATGAGTTAGCGCTAGTTATTTTTGGTGTTCCCTGTCTTAGTGGGGGTGATATTCTTATAACGTGAAGTGGTTTCTATTACATACCAAGTTATACTTGTCTGATTTTGTTCCATTATATTTTTTATGTTCATGTGGTTTTGAGAACCCTCTTCTATTATTGTTCTTAATTATTTTTGGTTGGTTAATTCATGATCATTTGAGTGTGAATTATGAAGTACAAATCACAATGATGTTTTTGGATTCATTCGTTTTTTATAGGTCAAGAAATCATGTTTTTTAACTAACATATAGGTGAAATTATAGGGGACTAAAGTGTTTATGATGGAGAGAATTTTCACACCCCGACCTTGGAAACACTTTAATTTTACTCTTCTTATGATATTTCACATTTATTGTGTTTTTAGGTTGATTCATAGATTAATTTAAAAGGTTTATCATTTAGAAATGAAGTTTCTGGCTTTAATAATAGGGTCTGGATGGGTTGAACACGAGTAAGGGAGACCATGCAGTGTTTTCCAAGTAAATGTGATGCCTATTTTGGGGATATTGAGTACAGTGAACAGGTTTCACATGGGTTTGGAAACCATGTAGAAAGAGTGTGTGATGTTCCAAAACTTTTGATAGGGGATACCACATAGTTTTCACGTAGTTTGTTAAATTTTGATGCCTAACCATGAATGATGGATAGTTTTGAAATATTTTAAAATTCCAAGTATTATCATCCATGTTTTAAAACATAATTAGGATTATCTACCCCTTATAGTCATATTCACACCAAGGGGGTTCCATAAAACCATCTCATTTAAACCCTTTCAATTTTTGAATCCCTATGAAGAATAATAAGGTATGTTTCTTTTGATTGTGGTCATTTTTCATACTCATGTCTTTCAACACTATGTTTATTTGTTTTTTCATGATCCCCTACTCATTTTTCAAGAACTAAAATAGAGGGCTTATTTTTAGATCGATTTTATGAATGTTATCATTTTTGGATTTTATCTCTGACAGGTAACTATCATATCATTTTGTTTTGTTCCATACAATATAATTAAAGTTAGGTGACTAAATACATTAATTTTTGATTCATTCCGTCAATGTTTCAGTGATTTAAATAAATTTATTAATATTCTTATCATTCTTGGGTTTTATTTATTTGGTTTCTTGTGGTTCCTTATTCTTAGTAGTGTTTCTAAAAAATGTTTTTTAAGTGATTCATAAAATATAACTATATATATGTTCCCAAAGTGATTGATAAAATGTCAATTGATATTTTAAATTAATTTTCAATGAATTTGGTGGTGTTTCCCTTTTATACATTTTTTTAATTTTTAGATTCTAATTTGGGTATTATGTGTGGAATCAGCTGACATCATAATTTGGTTAAGATGTGTGTTGTCTCTTTAAAAATGAATGTGGGTAATTTAATGAATACTTGTTGCATGTAATTAGATCTATTCACAACCATTTGGTATCATTGTGTGTACATGTATAGGAACATGAATTATGATGGTTTAGATAAATTTACTCAAATTAAAAACATGATTTTTAAAACACATTCCCCTATCTCTCTATCGTATATTCCGAAAACACATTCTTCATTTCTATTGTTCCATTGATTTCACTAAATACAGTAAAGTGGTTTTCATATTGTATTTAATGGTATTTCCACTATCGAATCATTAGAAATTGCTGGATTCAAAATTGTACAATGTCATATTTTTTATTTTGGTGATTTTTTCTGTTTTCATCCTTATTTATAAATTGTGTTGGATGGGTTATTGGTTTTGGAACTTAATGGTAATTTGGAATCAAGAAATAAAATGTGGGGTTCATGTTGTTTTTTAAATATCATCGATCGTTTTTTAATCTATTTTCTATGATAATGTTGAATGATGAATCAAAAAATTATAATGTTTTACAAATAATTTATGGTTCTGAAAGTATAACCAGGTAATAGGCATCATAGAGATTTTTTGATAAATGTTTTATAAGTTCATGAGACGTGACAGAACTATTAGAACATGTAAATTATTTGTTATGTGACATGAACCCGTAGTGTGTATTTCCATATAAGGATTATCAAATAGCATGTAACTATATCTGGTTATGAATGTGTGGTGATAGGAGGTTAGGCATGTCACGCGTGCGACGAACACCTACATAATATGTGTACTATTAACATGGGCTATCATAGTGTCTTTAAAATGTTTGAGTGACAATTTATTATAGACACAGATTAGACAGGTTGGTACTGCTTGTAGATCTTAGTGGATAGGTGGGTTGTGGCACTGGTGAGGCTATTTTTGGAAGACAAGTTGTTTAATGATAATGGAGTTGCACCATATGCTGACAGGTGAGTCCATACTGAGTACATCTAGGGGTCGTTCTAGTAATGTTTTGGAATATCCCATGGTTAAATAATATTTTTTACTTTCTATTGAACATTGTTTATTGTAAAATTCATCTATTTAATTTCATATTTTCATGGTACCAGTTGTTGGATTCTAGTTTTAGTATTTTGTTTAAACAATGTTTAACCTGTATTGATATTCAGAATTTGGTTATTATTGTTCGAAAAAGGGAATATTGTGGATGTTTCATCAAAATATTTAAATCATATTTTCATATATGTATTCCAAAAATCCATTTGTGGAGTATTTCAAAAAATAGATATATATGGAATTAATAGTGGTCAATTACTGAGTTGATATGTTGATACCCTACTTGTAAACTTTTGTGTCAGTAGACCCATGTGGTTTTATAGTTTTATGTTCATTCTTTATGTTCTCATGTATGGAGTAAGTTTTTCTTTTCATTGGTGATGACCAAGAGGTCACATGGAGATCATGGAAGTATGTTTACGATTTAATTTTTATTTAGTTCTTATATGGTTCTACTGTTGTAAGTAAATCATTTTTATATTTATTCAAAATTAAACTATTGTTGGATAATATATATACTTTTTTATTAATTTTTATTATAGATTATCAAGAAAAAATTTGATCTTGTAATTGATTACTTTTATTCCTAACACTATTTCCTTGACCATGGGAATTGGGAACAACCATCGAACCATGTCACAGATCAGGATGGGTTTTGAGTCATATTACATTCCACACCTATTAGATGTATTAAACAATATATTGTTGATATAAATAAACCATTAAATTTTATCCATGTGATGTGAATATAAAAATATTATCACAATTCATCATAAAGTTAATAATCCACTCATATACCTGGTCAACCATGTCATGTTCAATGTATGGAATGGTTAGAATTTTGAAGATATATTTTAATTATAGAAGAATAGGATTGTTATTAATATAATATATATAAACTAAATCATTCATTATTACCATTTGTGGGATATTATGGGTAAAAATTAATTACATCAGTTCTAAAGGTGGTAGTATTCTATACACACTAATGATGGTTTCAAATACCATTTTTTAGAAGTGAAGATATATAAATGAAATTGAATAAATATAATATTATCTTATATTATATATTATTTTGAAATTATTATATCGTAATGGTTTAAGATATTTTTAAGAAAAAATAAAATGAAAATGATTGATTAAGAGTTATACCTCTTCTTTTGACAACCTATTTCATTTAATAACTGGATCCTTCATATGATGGTTTTACGATCAAAACATGTTTTCTAGGGTTTGAGGGGATATGATGGTAATGTATTTATATAGGACATAGATGATCAAATAATATTTTTAAATTTTATGATAATAGCATTGGAAGCATCTTACTATAAAATTGGGGAGGGGGATACTATGGATTTGTTATTGTGTTAAATTAATATATATAAATTATCATAAAAAAACTATTTAGAATTGATATAATTAGAAAATAAGATTAGAATAAGATTAAATTTTCTCCATAAATAAAATCTGGCCATGTATATATGATTTTTTATAGCATATCATCTGTATTTAACCCTCGTTAACACTTTTGTCTATTACCATGGTATCAAATTTAATTCCAAAAAATGAATCAATTATATATTAATAAAAGAATAATTGGACCATAAAACTTCCTTGTATTATAATTTATATTATATCCCATTCACTATGATTATAAGTTGTTTTTAAAATTTTATATCATTTAAAAAACTAGTGCTTATTAAAAAATATTATTAATGTGCTTTTTAGGAACTATTCATCAAATTTGACTACAAAACAACATGAAAACCCAATTTTATCGATATAATCCTATAATTTAACCATTATATTTTATCATTAATAATTAAAATATTTGGAAAAAATAAATAATAAATATTTTATTTAGTGATTTTATAATTAATTACCTTATTTTTCAACTCATTTGAAAGGAATTGTTTCGACGTTGTTTAAAAATTTATGGTATTTATTTCTGCATAAAAAATATAATATAAATTACAATGTTATTAAAAAATAATTAAAATTACGATACAAAAACATAAATATATTGTTTTTATCCTTATTAAAAATATATAAGATATTAAAAACATGATTGTGATATTTTACTCATTATATGTACATAGAAAATTCTAAATGTTCTAATAATAGGAATGCGGCCAAACGGTACCAAATGATCGATTCAAGGAACCTAAAAATAGACATAAAATTATCAAAAAAATATTGTTTTTGTTATATTTTCTCGTCATATTTAATTATGTTTGGAAATAATAAACACATTTAGCTGTTCCAAGGTGAAAAATATTTACCTCAACGAATATTTATATTTAAAAAAATAAAAGGGAAATATTTAAAAAGATATGGACATAAAAATTATAAATTAGGGAGGAAATTTGGAATATTCAATTCATAGATATGTTGGAAATTAATTTATGATTAAAACATAATGTGAAATAGAATTGTTTTATAAAAAATTGTATTTTTTATAAAAAAATATACACATATGAAAACATGGTATCAAAGATATTGAAATGTATTAAATTATAATATATATATATATATAAATATTATGTTAAGTTGATTAAAATATCAATAATAAGGGGTTGTTAAAAATAAATTTTTTATTTTAAATTTATTTCAATTTTATGTATAAATTTTATTATTCAAAATCCACGGAATTTTATCATAAATAAATGAAAATTTCACACTAATATAATTTTCATATTATTATTTCCAAAATTATGTTCATATATTGAAATTAAAAATCAATGTTTTTTAAAACTATATTTTTAAACCAAATAATGCCCATAATCTCAATTTTGTAGGAATAAAGGTTTCCCATATCAACTGATATATAAATAATATAATTATAATGAATATATCGATAAAAACTCATTTTAATTTATATTAATAAAAAATAAAAAATAATTATCATTATAGTAAATGGGTTGTTAAATTGTAACATTATTTTATTATTAAGTTATAGTTATATAAATAAAAATACCTTCTATGAGTCACATCATTCACAAGATGATGTTATATACATTCTCATCAATTAAAAATATATAGGGTTTCATACATTATAATTCAAATTTTGAATAATGAAAATAAATAATATCATAAAATCCTTGCTACCACACCTTGTTCAATCCAATATCACAATATATACTCATATGTGTGATAATTTCTTTAATCTATCCAATGAAACTCCTACATTGTTTTGATTATGATTGGAATTTTTCCTAAAAATTCAATTCCATGAAATATATTTTTCACGTAACTAGAATGATTCATGAATAACATTGTGTTTTATTGATTTTTTTGGATAAAAATTTATTTTAACATCCTTGTTATTCCCCTATTTATGCAGAAATCATAGAATTATCATTTAGGTATTGAGTTTACCATATCTACATGATCATTCTCCAATTGTGCATACTATTAATTAAAACCAATATGGTGTATTTTCAGCACTGAATTTTTTCAACATGAATAATACGGTCTATATATATAATTTTCACTACAAATAACATTCAGTGAAATAAAATACATAAGACCCACTATATCACTTGATGATATTAAATTCATAGAACATGAATCTTTACCGTAAAAAGATAATCTGTATGGACATATCATTTCCAAAAACAATAATACCAAAAACACAAACTACATGGGTTTTCATTCAAATTTTAAGAAGATATTTAGGATGACGACATAGGGTTTATTCAATATATATAAACATGATTTCCATTCTATATCAACATTTTTAGAAGCTATTATTTTTTATTGATCAACTTCCCCAATTGAAGAATAGAATTTGACATCTACACTTAAAAGAAAATAATGACTAACACAACATGATCTTATTAATATAAATTGTCCCATTACAAAAATTATACAATGATAATTCACAAATGATTATTATAAAAATCAATCTTTGTGATTACTGGTCATTTTTATCCAAATAACAATCCTTATGTCATAAGATTAATAGCACCCTCTTACATGATTCTTCACATATAAATTCATCATTAAGTGATTTTAATAATACTACAGGTGTGTTCATAAACAAATTTATAATATGAATATCATAAATATCATTACATTCATTACATAATATTCCTTGTGTTATGTGAAAAAGATTCCTTAGGTGATTCAGAAAGGATAAAATAAGAGATGAGCATACGATTACATATGTGAAAGTAATAAAATAACTTATATGATGAGAATGAGATACTATTTGTGAGAAACCAAGGCTAACTAATTCTAAAAATGTAATATTACTATGTATATTAACCTGATGAATTTAAGGCATATATATTCCTAAAATTCTATCCAAACCCATATCTCCAATCGAAGGTATTCATCCTTCTGTGATTTAACTGTGTAATAAACTATTTTCCAAATGAATTTGGTGTGAAAAAAACATAATATAGAGAATTTAATTAATATATGAGGGAGTATATGGATAATAGACATTATAATTAAATCTATAGGTGATGAAATATTATTCTACCATTTTAATAAAGGCTCCAACACCATATCCCATGAGATTATAGGTCATGTTACTTAAATTTTTTTAAATTTATGGCTTAGATACGTGAATAATACACAATATTAAATGAGACAGAATAGCTATGTTGGAATATATTGGATGAATGAATGGTAAACAAAATATGAATTCTTCATCATTATTAATTGAGATGATATGAAACAACATATTACAATGTCATTAAGAATCATCAACATTGTGTACCAACAAAAGAAATTGTGATCCCCAGAGGAAATACATCTCAATAAATAGAGATACTATGTGTAGAATTTTTCATGTTCAAATTTAAATCATTAATGAAACAATTAACTATCAGAATTGAATTCTTATAAAATACATCTTATGAACATGTTAGTAGAGGTTCCCCCATTACTGTTAATATTTATAGAGGAAGAGATTATTTTCAAGATGCACCAGAAATTTTTGGATTCTAGTATAAGTAGTTTCTGTTGATGTATGATCTGGGGAAGACATATATACCTACTATGATGACTATATACACATGGTATATCAACCCACACATTTCAAACGTTAACATTACATCATGTTTTCAGAATACTTAATAAAGTACCATAATTTTTTCCCCATTACCATAATAGTCTAGTACCTTTAGAATTATAGAAATAAAAATATTGGTACCAATGTGATCCAAATTATCACCCACTCTATTCTTCAAGCCTATAACCCCTCTTAAAACATTAAACAGAAAACATATCTTTATAACCTTGGGAAGGAATCATAAAAATGGGTGAGGTAATATGCTGGGTAAGGGGAAAGAAGGGAGATGTGTAAGAATATTCAAGAGAATAGGGATATGAAAACATGATCATAACATTAGAATATCATACCCTGCATATCAAAGATCATAATCACTAATCATGGAATAAATATTGGACATTAATAATACATGAATAATATGGGAATGATGTGAATAATCTATCAAGACATAACCTATGTGTAAGAAATGGAATTGTGGCGTACACATAAACATGTGATATCTCTCCCTATAAATCAATATTATTTTCTTTACATATCATGGAACACCATGGGTACTAAAACTAAAATGTGTGACACACAAAAAACCCAAATTAGAGGCCTTTCCATTTAAGGGATCATGTTTCCCTAACATCAAATTATGGATCGGGTTTCCCCAAATTCTAATAGTTGATGACATTAACCCATATTTTGAGATTGGATAAATTTAATCGACATGATTACAGACAATAAATCATGAGATATAAATCATTATGTAGTGCATTGGGGGTGACATATGTCCCACTCATCATATAATGAATACCATTCATATGTTTTCAACATGATTAATATATCATCCAACATATCAAAACCCATGTAATTGATTGGGATTCAAAAAATTCCATTTTATCATTAACATATTTCATTATTATAACGAATAATAATGGTATAATTGAATATAATACCTATTGAAGCATATGTAACAATATATAATGTTATCATAAATGGAAAATATTTTTGAAAGATCACATATAAACAATTATTGAGTAAAATATCATTTATAAATAGAGAAATTTTATTTTTATAAAAATAACGCACATTTTTAAATGAATATATATTATATGAAAATATAATTAGAATATTTTAATTTAAATTTCATATAATTAAGGTATATTGATTTTGGAAATTTATTTTCTTGCTATAATAGTAAAAAAACAATCCTTTCATTATTTTCTGAAAAAACTACAATGTACCTCATTTGGAAAACAGAAACAAAATATTACAACAGTGTAGTGTAAAGTAATAAATCTGTAATAATGAAATTAATAATTAAAAAGATAATAGTAAAAAAAATTGAATAAATTCAACGAAAACAGGGAAACAAAATACATATATACCGAAATTTTAACATAAAATTTAACAATCCCATATATTGATGAGATGGTGAAGAAAATAATCATTTATTTATAATCAGTTCAATCGTGTGCACTATGAATGAAATAAATTTATATAGATATAAAAATTAAAAATTATTAAGTCTAATATTCATAAAATATATTCATGGGATATATATACACCACATATTAGAATGATGTATTGTGAAATGTATGTGTCCCATATAAATAAATGTGAGATATAAATTCCTTATTTTCTATTTGTAATCATGGAAAACTCATTAAAAATTCAATTATAATAAATATATGTTTATTATACATTTATCATAGACCAAAATTATTATATATAATACTATATATGATTACCTTATAACTATATATTACCCATTTATTATAAATGCTTTCCTAAATTATTGTTTCATATGATACCTTCATTGTTTATCGTAGGTGTTTTGAATTTCCAATATTTATACTCTTGCAAAAAATCATTATTTCATTAATTAAATATTTCAAAACATGGAACATATATATTATATATTCCATACAGAAAAATTAATAATAATATACAAATTATAGATATATTAATTATAATATAATACTATTGGAGATAGTAGGTCGTATGTACCCATGAACGTTGTTATAATTTTCAAGGTGCATTGAAAGAATGAAAGTAAATGAAATACATGTATATATGAATATAATATAATTATTATACCAGTATTATGTCATATATATTTCATATATTTTTACTAAATTCATCCTTTATATATTCCACATATGTTGGGATGGAATCACATTTCTTTAACGATGTAGTGGTATAAAGCTCAACAAGAAAATTAAACGTAATTACTCAAAATTAAAAGCATAGAGGTATGATTTTTAATAAAAAATAGAACACTAAATATACATTAAATCTCATACAAATCAAATAATATTAATTCTTCCATCACGATCACCATCCATTAGGGAAGGTGAGTGTAAAACGAGCAACATCATTTGGTGTGGCATTAGTTCACTATTCACAAGAATTGTGTCACGACCCATCCTCGGGACCCATGTCGTGACTACCACAAGCCGGACTTCCATAGTGCAGGGGATGGAGACAAGCACCAAAGGCATAAATATCTAGGCATGGAAGGCATTGAATTTAAAAAAACAAAACACACACAACATAGTACAGAACTAGATGCAAAACACTAAGAAATCATGTATACAAAAAAAGTGCTAGAAAGTAATAGGGGCTAGAAATACAAGCCCAACTGTAAATTACATGTAAAACTATAAGTAAGTAAACCTGAAATAAAGGTAAAGAAGCTACCAAGTCGTCCTCTGGGGTTCCTACCTGAAGGGTAGGTATAGATGGCCTTGTCAGCACTCCATGTTAGTCTGTCTCCTCTGTGTACTATCACTCCAAGTAGTCCACCTCTGGGTACCATCCAGTCTTGCTACACTTTGCCTCAGTCAACATTGTCTGTCTTCTGTAACCTACAGAACATGGTGCGGGTATGGCTCGTGCAAGAGTGAGTATAATGATACTCACTAGGGACCCCGAGACCCTGAAGGTGTCAAAAAATCCTTCAAGGATAAACCACAAGCATTAAATCAATAGATAAACTCACATATGTATATTCCCATACATATTCCTAAGTTATCAGGTAATACATCTCAATCGTGAGGTAAACACAACAGTTACTGACTCACCTAAAACCAGAATTTTATTCAAAGTGTAGTATCAAGTATCATCGTCAGTAATTCTGTCGGATCCTTGGCTAATGGCGTACTCCTCCTCAATCAAGTACCGTGGGCCGGTCGTGTCCCACAGAGGTGCTTCCCACTATACATGGACTGCCTTAGTAGTTCTCCTGTCGAGTATCGTGGGGCTGTTGTGCTCACACAGAGGTGCTCTCCACTGTGTGCCTACCGAGCTCACACAGAGGCGCTCCCCCTCATAACCTGCTAAGTTACTACTCATCTCGAGTATCGTGGGTCAACTACATCACACAGAGGTGCTCCCCAATATTGGTCTGCTACATCACAAAGAGGAGCTTCCCTCTAGGCTAGTCAAAATACTCCAAGTCGAAAGGTCAGCAGTCGTCAGGTCTCATCCAGCTAGTAGGTCTCCGTACTCCGCTCGCTCGTCTCCAAAATGATCGGCTCCACGAGCTACATGTCGATTCTCAAACTGTCAATAATTACCATTTATATGTACCTCAATGGTACGCCTCATCATATGGGTCTCAATACAAAAGATGGCACATCAAACATACATGTGGTCTATGAGTAATTGGAAATTCCGTTTCGGGGGCCTAGTTGGATGATAATATTAATCCAACTCGATTATACCCAAAATGTATCCAATTATCATTGAGGTATTCCAAAACAACCATCTTTCTCTACGAATTATATCACAACATACGGTTCATCCAACATACAGTTGTTACCAAATATATGGGTGGAAAGGTTGGTTCGGGTCAAACAAGTTCAGACTTAGGTCCGACTCGGTCCGCGGGTCCAACCCAGTCCAGAGGTCCGACCCGGCCTGCATGTCTGATCCAGTTAGCAAGTCCGAACCAACCCGAGTGGGCGGCCTGGCCTGAGGGGGAGGCCCGACCAAGAGCGGCCCAGCCTGAGGGCGGTCGGGTTCGAGGGTGCAGCCCGGCCAGAGGCGGACCGACTTGAGAGCGGCTCAGTTTGAGGGGGAGGCCTGGCCCAGGGCAACTCGGTCCGCAAGGGTAGCCCACAGTTGTTCTACCTATGTTGCGTCCAGGGGGTACCTCCCGATAGGTGGTTCATGTCCTTGTCACACCAGACCCAGTGGGGTTCCTCTCTTCCTGGCAGGCCAAGCGGCCAATCGCTCCGTACCCCCGGCGGCCGGCCCAATGTCAGCTGCCTCTGCTCTTCCATCGCAGCCCACCATGGCCATGGTTCTGCTCATCCTCTGTGGCCTTCCCTAGCCACGATTCAGCTCCTCTGTGCAGTGTGACGGGTCCACGCCCCTCCTCCGCGGCTCGGCCTAGTCAAAGCTCTCCTCCTCCCTGCGGCACGACAGAACCGCGCCCTTCCGCCGACCCTACATCCTTGTGCTACCGATTTCTTTCACAGGCCGCCCATCGCTGGCCATCATTTCCCCACCGCGGTCTACTCCTTTGGCGGTGCCATTGCGCCACCACCGTCATCGTCAACAAGAGAGGTAAAACGAAGGGGGATGTTCGGGCCCTGTTCATGCAGCCCAAGCCTTCCATGATATGGCGATTTCAATAGGCCTCAAAGAGCACAACTATCGAGGAAGAATAGAGGGTAAAACACAATCACAAAACAACCCCTACCTCGTTTGTTGGTCGTTGATGGTGGAAGGAGAGATCAGAGAAGATGATGTAAAAGACGACTTCATCGACATTCTTCGTGGGTGACGGTTTTGACCCTCGACTGAAGTTTGTTCATTGGCAGAAGAAGTGTCTTTCGTCCTTCAGTGATTGTTCTTCGTTGAAGGGTTATTCTCCATCCCAAAGATCCAAAAAAATGTCGAGCAAAAAATAATAGAATAATTTTTCTATTATTTTTTGGCACAAAAATTCAAAAAAAAATAAAGAAAGTGGTTTTTAATTAATTGGTGAAGCTTTACTAAATAAATGAGGTGGGTTGGCATAAAATTAATTAATAGATATTGAAGATTTTTCTTCACCTCAATTTGGGGTTCCAAGAGTTACAAGCCTGGGTGGTCCCCACAATAATTATCCTCCCAAGGGAGGTTATTCTTGGGTGGGTTCCACCACCGTAACCTCCCATGGTTAGTTCGGGTGTGGTGTCCCTCACCTCCAACCTCTTCTTGTAGATTTTATCCACCAAAATAAACATAAACTACAAACTTTATTTTATTCAATTTATTCATAAAAACTCTAAAAAAACTAACTTCCATTCTCGACTAACTATCGTCGAGGTGAAAGACTTTTTAAGAGAATACTGGGGCTGTGAGTTCAATGGTTCCCATTGATTTTAGTTCCGAGCACTGGTTCAAAAGTTATAAAAACCAGCTCATACATTTATTGAACGTACCTGAAAAAACATCATAAATTGATTACGGTCACACCGGGCCTCGGAATCAAGCGCCGTAAAAATTCGCGGACTCGTAAAAATTCCCATGTATATATAAAATAAAATTTCCACAGGAATTTTGTGTCATTAAATTATCCCCAGCTCCGGGCTATACATCCTTGTAATCTACAAGTCGAACTAAGGGAACAAATGGGGGTACTGAGTACCAATCTATGCCTCCCGCTCCCATGTGCTCTAATGGAGGTTCCCGTGATGCCAGCGAATGTGAACCAGAGGTATAGATCATCCCTATAGGACCCGTTTCTGTGGATCATTGATCTCTACTGGAACCTCCATAATATTCGCCCCATCATTGATATTCAGCTCTCCATGGTCGATGATGTGGGAAGGGTCATGAACGTATCTCCTCAGCTGAGATAGATGGAAGACATCGTCAACCCAATGAAACTGAGGTGGAAGAGATAAGTGGTAATCAACCTCGCCTACTCAGCTGAGGACCTGGAAAGGTTCGATGAATCACGTAGTGAAATTGCCACCTCATCCAAATCTCCATCGACCTCATCGTGGTGAGACCCATAGAAAGACGTGGTCTCCATCCTCGAACTCTAGAGGCCTACGTCTCTTTTCAGCCTATGACTTCTGCCTACTCTGTGTAGTCTTCATCCGTTCCTGGATGCTCTACACTTTCCCGGTGGTAGGTTAGACCATCTCTGGTCCCACTTGTGCTAACTCCCCAGAGTCTGTCCAGCACAGTGGCGATCTACATGGTCGACTATACAAGGCCTCTAAAGGTGTCATATTGATGGTGGAGTTATCTATTCTGTTGTAGGGAATATCTAAAAATGGTAAGTGATCCTCACAGCTATGAAAAAATTAGAGGACACAAGCTAGGAGCATTTCCTCGAGGGTCTGATTGGTCTGCTCAGTCTGGACATCTATCTGAGGATGGAAGGTGGTGATCAAGCGAAGCTGTGTCCCGAAAGCCTCCTGCAACCCCTTCCACAGCTGGCAAGTAAATCGCGTTTCACCGTCGGAGACAATTGGAGAAATAACACCATGAAAACGAACAATCTCATTCACTTAGAGACGTCCAAAGCTCTCTAATGAATTCTGTTTCTGATCTATATAATGTGGGCCGACATGGTGAGTTGGTCAACGATCACCCATAGTGAATCACGACTCCTGGATATACGCAGATGACCCATCCTGAATTCTATGGATATCACATCCCACTTCCACTTTGGGACTTCTAATGGATGAACCATTCCATCTGGTACCTAGTGTTCTACCTTCACTTGTAGACAAGTGAGGCACCATGAGAAAAACTCTACTATTGCCTTCTTCATACCAGGCCATCAGTGCTATCATCGAAGTTCCTGGTACATCATTGCCACTCTTAGATGTACTACTAGAGAGGATATGTAAAACTCCATCAACACTTCATCCTATTGTGACACTGGCACCAAAATACGTCCTCTATAGAGGCTGACGTGCTCCCTACCCTCAGAAAACCCATTTGGTGCCTGACCTGTGGATATCTGAGCTCATCGCATCTCGTAGTCAACGTCCCCACGCTTTGCCTCCCTGACTCGCTAAAGAGGTGGAGGATTGACTGTAAGAGACTATAGAAAGGCTGATCCATCCCTATCCACAATAGATATCTGTAAGGAAGCCAGCTGCTCTGTCACCTCTCATAGCAGTTGTATACCAGATCTCCTACTGAGTGCATCTGCAACAACGTTCCCATTTCCAATAGTATAGACTATCTCGAATTCATAGTATGGAAGAACTCAAGCCATCACCGCTATCACATGTTATGGTCCTTCTGAGAGAAGATATACCTCTGACTCTTGTGATCAGAAGACAATGTAAAATGTTCACCCATACGATAGTGTCACCACATCTTCAAGGTGAAGACCACTACTACTATCATCAGGTCATGGGTTGTGTAGTTCAGCTCATTATGTCTCAGATCCCAATAACCATAAGATATCAATGCTCGCTCCTGTATCGGGACACATCTGAGTCTGGTCCTTGATGTGTCACAGTAGAGTATGTAACTAACGCCTTATTTTGTAAGCCTCAAGATGGGGGCACTAGGCAGCCTCTTCCTTAGATCTTGAAAGCTCTACTGGCATCTCTACGACCACACGAAGGGTATCCTGATCTTTTTGAAGGCTGATAGGGGTTCTGTAACTCTTGAGAAGTCTGGAACGAATCTGTGGTAGTATCCAGCTATGCCCATGAAACTTCATACCTTCGACACACACCTGGGTGGCTCCCATGCATGTACTGCCTATAACTTCGCTAGATCTACATAATCTCCAGCATCTGAGATTACATGTCACAAAAAGTGAACTTCTCGAATCCAAAACTAGAACATCGATAGCTTAACATAATGTTGGTGCTCTATGTGTGTGTCCAATACTACCTGCAAATGGTAGGCATGCTCCTCCTTAGTAGTCGAGTAGATCAAAATGTCATTGATAAAGATGATGACAAAGCGATCAAGGTATGTCTGGAAAATCCTGTTCATCAGACTCATGAACACTAATGGAGCATTGGTTACACCGAAGGTCATAACCAAGAACACGTAGTGGCCGTACCGACACCTGATGTTCGTCATCTATACATCCTCATCTCGAACTCTGAGCTGGTGATAGCCTGATCTGATGTCTATCTTCAAGAACCATCATGATCCCTTGAGGTGATCAAATAGGTTTTCAATCCTTGGGAGTGGGTACATGTTCTTCAAGGTCACATGGTTCAGGTGATGGTAGTCGACATAAAGCCTAAATCCCCTATCTACCTTCTTGGAAAATAGAATCGGGGATACCTAGGGAGAAACACTAGGTCGGATGAATCCCTTCCCCTACAAGTCACCCAGTTGTACCTGCATCTCAGGAAGCTCAGTTGGAGCCATTTGATATGCTGATTTAGATATCAGTGTCTCCCAAGGGTACAATTCAATGTAGAAGTCCACCTCTTTGCGAGGAGGTAGTCCTGGAACATCGTCTGGGAAAACATCTGTGTACTAGCCCACCACTAAAGGATAATTCAGACTCTCCATATCAACTTCTATGAGGGTAAGGAAATCCAAATATTGAGTGATCTGTTGCACCCTCATCCAAGTAAGTTTTTCCTATGCTGAAAAGGTTCCCTTATCAATGGTGAAGGTGAACGTGGTCTCATCTGTGTAGGCACACTGCACTTTGTGCCTCATACAATCAATATGTGCATGGACTGTAGATAACCAGTCCATACCCAACATGACTTCGTAATGCCTTGACGCTGCTACGAGGAGATCTCATCCAAATAACTTGCCTCCTAGAGTAAGATCACACTACCAGCACCAGTGCGTAATCGTCGAGTCTGCTCCCATAGAAGTCTCTAACCATAAGGATCGAGCCAACGACTCCATAGGAATCTCCGATCATCACACGAGGACAGAGGTAGTGAAAGAATGACTGGAACATGTGTCTATAAGAACTGTAGCTATAGTGGAGTAGCCAAATATCAGACCATGAATCATCTCGGGTGTGCCATGGTCATATGCCTCAGCTTCCTGAAGCTGATCTCTCTCCTATCCACCTACTCCCTATGGTTGAGGTGGACCTCTTTGTGGTGGTGGTGGTAGCACCTCGCAACGTTGTCCACCACTAGCTTTTGGCCATCTCTTTTTCCATATCCACCTACACCCTATGGATATCCTCTATTGAATATCTACCCTTGCCTAGGAGGTCCCTAAACAATCTCATGATCATCTGAATGGTGGGTTAGATAGTCATAAGCCATGTGACCCTGCACGCCGCGTGAGTAACACGACCTTCTCTTGCCAGGTAAATCATATCCCCAGGTGGCCCGCAAAATAGATCCTGAGTCCTATGGTCGTCCACCCATGGGTCTGGTCCTCTTAGACCTCTGCATCATATTTCTACTGCCAGCTGCAGATGACTCCACTGCATGTTGAGTTGTAGAGGGTCTTGATACTGGTGAATTCTCAACACGTAAACTCTCCACTATGAGAGATCTCTCTAACACCCCCACCTGCGTTGGGATTCTGAGTGAGATCAGTGTTTCCCTGATCTCATTTGTCATCCCCTGCTCGATGGTCTGAGCCCTGAAGAATAGTTATCGTAACAAATATGTGGAGTAGAGAGAGTGATCGGTGATCTTCGCTGAGTATTGAGCTACAGTCATGCTCCCCTACTATAGATGCAGTAGCATCTGTATCCATAACTCTCCTAGGGTTTCTGGAACAAACTCCGCCCTGGACAGGCTCTTAAACTCTTCCCAGAGAAGTGTCGCCTTATCGTTGACCTGGAGAATCAGGCTTCACCATCTTCCTGCTACTTCCTTAAGGAGACTCATGGCAAGGATCACCATGTAGTCAGCTGGTGTCCCTACGGGCATGAAGACTCTGACCACAGCCTCCGGCCAATCCTCAGCCTCCTCTGGGTCTGTCACTCCCTGGAACCTGGGTTGTCTCTGGCATGGAACTCATGCAACGCGCTCAAGCGGTGTGCATCGTATGCTGCTAGAGCTGGGGGCATCGGTGGCCCAAAATAAAGTTGTATCGCTGGTGCCTCCTCTTGTAAAGGGCCCTACACCGAGGCCTCGTCGGTCGGTGGGATGCGAGAGCGTATGACTCCCATGGATCTACGGGGAGGCATCATGAAAGAAATAAACATGACATTATAAAAAGATTATACTTTCCGAGATGACATGGTTGATCTGAATTAAGAAAACATTAAATGACATGCATGCAATCAGGGGTTTCATGCACTAAGTCAGAAATCAGCAGTCAAGGTCCTCGTGTATAGATACATCATCTGCCCACACCAAAACTGGACTCCCTGAAATGAAAACCACACTTGGTACCCTTAACACTACAGCTTCACAAAAACTAATGATCATAGTTCTATGTTATGCAGTAGAAACAACTCGTCTTATACAAATTTCTCACGACCCGTCCTTGGGAACCGTGTCGTGACTACCCCAAGCCTGCCATCCATAGGCCATGGGCAGGTGACTAGCACCGAAGGTGTAAATCCCTAGGATGGGAAGGCATTTACTTTATAAAAAGTAAACCCACAAACCAGAGTACACAACTGGATGCAAAACACTATGTATAACTGTATTGAAAAGAAGTTCTAGAAAGTAAAAGGGCCGAAAATACAAGCTCAACTGTAAAGTACAAGTACAACGGG
The DNA here is from genome assembly GCA_963277665.1 of Viscum album. Lineage (NCBI taxonomy): Eukaryota > Viridiplantae > Streptophyta > Magnoliopsida > Santalales > Viscaceae > Viscum > Viscum album. The sequence continues at coordinate 1,837,779,122 of OY728132.1, read as the reverse complement.
TTGCACGTACAACTAAAATAATGGTAAAGAAGCTACTGGGTCATCTTACAGGGTTCCTACATGAAGGGTATGTACAGATGGCCTCCTCAACACTCCGCGTCTGTATGTCTCTTTTGTGTACCATCACTCCGAGAGGTCCACCTACGGGTACTGTCATGTCATGCTACTCTCTGCCTCAGTCAGTGCTCTCTGTCATCTACAACCAACACAAAATGGTGCGGGCATGGCCCTTGTAGGGGTGAGTATAATGATACTCAGTAGGGACACTGAGATCCTGAAGGTCTCATAAAATCCAACAAAGATAAACCACAAGCATTAAATCCATAGATAACCTCACATAGATATATTCCTATACATATATCTATGTTATCAAGTAATCCATCTGTATCGTAAGGTAAACACAAAATTTAATGACTCAACTAAAATTAGGTTTTTATTCAAGGGGTAGTATCAAGTATCATCCCCAGTTATACTGTCGAAACCTCGGATGATGTTGTACTCTTGCCTTATCAAGTTCAGTGGGCCTGCCATGTCACACAGAGGCACTTCCCACTGCCCTGGGACTACTATAGTACTCCTCCTATCAAGTACATTGGTTATACTTCACTCACACAGAGGCGCTCTCTATTGGGGGTCTTCCACACTCACACATAGGTTCTCCACCTCGTAGCATGCAGAGGTACTCTTCCAGTTGAGTACCACGGGTCTACCGCATCACACAGAGAGACTCCCCATTGTGGTTATGATGTGTCACACAAAGGCGCTTCCCACTGGGCTAGTCGAAACACTCTGAGTCGAAAGATCGGCAGTCATCAGGTCTTAGCTAGCTACTAGTTCTTCGTACTCTGCTTGTTCGTCTCCGGAAGGATCCGCTCCATGAGATATAATTTTATTCTCCAACTGTCATAAAGTCCCATATATAAGTATCTCAAATCTATTCCTCGTCATAGGGGTCTCAACACTATAGGCAACACATCAAACGGATGCCTAGCCTACGAGTTATTGGAATTTATGTTCCGATGCCCTGGTTGGATTTTATGTTCAAACCAACCCGACCATACACCAATTGTGTCCAAACCTCATGTGAGGTATGTCAAAAGAACTATCTAGCTCTATTCTTTCTGTCTCTATAGACGGTTCATCAAATGGACACTCATATCCCATTTTACGGGTCAAAAGGTGTGTTTGAGTTAAATGGGTTCAGACTGGGTTCTGATGCAGCCCGAGGGGGTGGCCCGACCCTAGGGCGGCCTGGTTCGAGGGGGAGGCCCAGCCCGAGGGGGAGGCCTAGCCCGAGGCGGCCCCACCCGAGGGGTCGGCTTGGCCCGAGGCGGCCAAGCCCGAGGCGACTCAGTATGCAAGGGCGGTTCGGCGTCCCGGCTGCCCTATGGGGGTCCGCCTAAGTAGCGTCCAGGTGGGTATCATGCACCCTTGGAAATCTCGAACGGATGAACCATTCGGGTGGGGACCAAACTGGAACCAGGTGGTACGAGTCCCTATCATGCGGGACCCAGTGGGGTCCCTCTGCACATGGCTAGCCAACCGGCTAGCTGCTCCGCACCGCCGGTGGCCGACATGATGTCGGTTGACTAAACTATTATGTCATGGCCTGCCAATGCTGCGGTTCTGCTCCTCTGCTGTGGCCCACCATTTCCAAGGTTTAGCTCCTTCATGCGGCGTGACGGCACCGCTCCATTCAGTTGCGGCCAGGCCCGGCTGCGGCTCTCCTCCTCCGCACGACACAATGGTGGTGGGCCCTTCCGGCAACCAGGTGACTTTGCGCAGATAGTTTCATTCGCAGTCGGCCCGTCGACAGCCGTTGTTGTCCCTCCATGGTCCACTCTTCCGGTGGCGCCATTGCGCCACCGCCTCCATCATCAACAAGCTTGGTAAAACAAAGGGGGTGGTTTGGGTCGTGTTTGTGTGGCCCAAGCCTTCCACGTTATAGTGATATTAATCGAACACAAAGAGCACAACTATCGACAAAGAAAGGATGGAGAATCTCAATCCTAAAACAACCACTACCTTGTTTGTCGATCAATGACGGTTGAAGGAGTGTTCGGAGAAGACGAAGTCGAAGACGTCGTCATCTTCATTTTTCTTGGGCGATGGTTTCTTCCCTCGACCGAATGTTCTTAGTTGGCAGAAGATGTTTCTTTAGTCCATTGGTGATCATTCTTCATTGGAGCTTTATTCTCCTTCCCAAATCTCCTCCAAAATGTTAATCCAAAAATAATTCAAGAAGTTCTCTATTATTTATCAGCACAAAAATTGAAAAAAAAAGATAGGAAGTGGTGTTTAATTGATTTGTGAAGATTGACTAAATAAATGAGGTGGGTTGTTATAAAATTAATTAATGGACGTTGAAGAGTTTTCTCCACTTCAATTGGGGGGTCCAATAGTGACAATCCCAGGTGGTCCCCACCTTAATTATCCTCAAATGGGAGGTTCTTCTTGTGTGGGCCCCACCACTATAACCTCTCATGGGAGGTTTGGGTGTGGTGGCCCCCACCTCTAACCTCTTCTTGGTGATTTTAACCATGAAATTAAAAATAAACAACACACTTTAGTTTTATTCAAATTATTTTAAAAAACTCCGAAAAAACTAACTTCCATTCTCGAATAACTGTCGTCGATGTGAAAGTCTTCTTAAGAGAATACTAGCGTTGTGAGTTCAATAGTGCCCTCATATTTCAATTCAGATCACCGGTTAAAAATTTATAAAAATCCGCCTATATGTTTATTGAATGTACCCGAAGAAAACTTCATAAATTGATTCTTAGCACATCAGGCCTCAAAATCAAGAACCGTAAAAATTCGCGGAATCGTAAAAAATCCTATGTATAAATGAAGAAAATTTCCATGGGAATTCTGGGTCTTTACAAATAGTTTCTTCATTACACATTATATGAAATAGTGTGTAAGTGATGTTTGAATAATTAAAATACAATCATCTAATTATATTTAGGATACTGAGGTGATTATGTTTGCATGAAATAAAATTAATTGTGAAAATGGAGTAGAAAAATAAATGAAATGATGTTTTTGAAAGATACCACCTCTTCTTTTGGTATCTCCTTATAGTTTTCTGCAATATAATTAGTAGGATAGATTTCTTCTCAAAGGGAGGAGTAAAAGAGTAATAAAGGGACTTTGGGAAGTGTATTTGGTAGAGAATAACAGAATATTTTTCTTAAGTGTTAGGAATAGAGAAGAACGTGTTCCCTTTATTAGAGCAGGGAGGGGTAATAATGTTATTATTCAAAATAAAAATGTTATATAAGTTAGTTTTATATTGGAAAATATGTCCAAAGTGATGTATTTCAATTACTGAATGATTATGTATATTAATTAATTCATCTAATGAAAAATTTACAATTTTTTCATTATTTTTTAGTTCATACAATTATCTTTTATCCCTTATTTTACCCCATCAAATATTACCATGACATCCTATAATTAACACATTTATGGTTATTACAATTAATATAATATTAAAAATTGATAATAATGGATTCATTTTTGAAATTTTAGAACGCATCCAAATTATTTGGCCTAATATTATATATTTACAAATTATTTATAATTTATTAAAATATTATTTATTTAAAAATATAAATAATGTTAATTTCAACACAATTCATTATTTAAATTTTAAAAATATCATAATAACTTTTTATATTTGATAAAATAAGTTTATATCAACAAAAAAATGACAAAATAATCTAGAAAATTCATTTATGACATTTATTATATATGAATAAGATATTTTTTTAAACATTTTTAAAACATTTATTTTATATTTATATTAATTTAACCATTTGGGCATCAATATTGTGTCATATATAATAGAATATATTTATTTCATTAAAATTATAAATAAATTTACATGAAAAAGAAAATCATTTTCAATTTTAAATGAATATTTATAGTATAATTAATATTTTGTATAATCCTATTTAAAAATTAATAATTAACAGAATATATGAGTATGAAAACAGAATATTTCTTTAATATAAAATATAATAAATGAATTAATATAATTCATGTGTCATATAATGGTTAAAATATCTACCTATGTATTAATTTTTTGTAAAAAAACTCATTAAATTAAATTAGAACAAGTGTTACATTAATTTTTTATTATTTGTAACATTATTTGTAACCCATAATTAACAGATTTACTTTTTACAATGTCAATGATTAATAATGAAAAATATTATTCATAATGAGAAAAATAAACCTATATATATAATTTGGACACTCTTATTGAAAATATGGAATATATTTTTCAAGATTCAAAACACATAAGTTGAAATAACCAATTTTCATTTTAACTCAATGAAGAGGTGAGAAATGGGTTATTAATGAAGAAACATTCAAAAAATAGAAATGTTTTTATATATGAATTCAGCATAAAATAGTTGAAACTGGTCTATATTAGAATAAATGATAAAATTGTTATCTAATTATAAATGAAAATAGTAAAAATAAATTATTTAACTTAATAAACTACTCCAATAGAAATATTGTTTTCAATTAAAATTTAGTATTTTTTAATATTCATTAATACCTGAAGCGTATCATAAAAATACAGAAAAATTAATCCAATGTAAATTTTACTATTATAAAATAAAATATTTGGTTTATTTTGTAATATAAAATAAATAAATTTTTCATAATTTCGATTTATAATTGGTTCTCCATTAAAATCGACAAACAACCATTTAATGAAATATTTATTTACTGTGTAAAATTAGATCTGTGATTATAAATTTTATAATAACACATTATAGAAATGTTAGATATTCTATTTAATAATATATATATATATATATTTAAATAAAATAATTCAACATGATTTATTTGTGTATTTTTTGATATAAAACATAGTTTCTCATATTTATTTAATTTTTAAAAATAGGTTTACAGTAATTTATAAATAATTGGTCAAAGAATTATATTTAAATACTAAATTAGTAATTAATTTAATAGTGTTTATTCCATCCAATATAATATCTATTTTAATATTTTATTTTTTATAAAAGTACAATAATTAAAATTTGATTCGTAAAAACTAAATATTACATGTAAAGAATGATAAATCTGTGGGGTGTGTTGCACAAAATTAAATTCTAGTAGCGTATAACATGAAATGGAATCTAAATATGTTAAAAATGTTAATTAATAATGTGTTTGTTACATTTTACCCCCCATAAAATTAATTTATAACACTATATTTGACTTTCTGATACAAAAAAATGAGGATACCTCTGCCACATAATTTCCTAACGTTACCATGTTACTGCATCTAAATATTGGTTTACCCAAAAATCATTTACATGATGTTTTGTCATGATTCATACAACATTATATATATGATCTATAATTTCATCTAGTTGTTTATCATAAAAATGATCTTTCTTCAGTGGTATGACATCTAAGTTAAGTACATGTGAAGCCTCATGCATATACATACTCAAGAAAGATACATCGAACAGATCATGCACTTGAATGATATTAGTAGGATGGTCCAAGATATAGGCTACCATTCTGATATGATCAAGATTCTACAAGTGACTGATATACATAAGTCATAGTTTACTTTTCTTCATTAAGATCATAACATATTTCTATGGATAAATTCATACTAAAAACATCTTACCAATATCAAACTATAGATATCGTCATTGGTTATCAACATAAGGTTCTTACTGAATCCATTCTTTCATGTCATGTTGATGAAAGATATAGACCATATTTTCAATTTCTTTATCCATATATAGTATCAATAGATTTCATTCTCAAACATCATCCCATACCGTTGGAGCTCTATATTTTATACCATAGAGGTCTTCGTAAGGAGCCATCTGAATTATTGAGTAGAATATATTATTGTTAGAAAATCCCACTATAGGAAGGTGTTTTCATCCCAACCACCAATGAAAAATAAGAAACAAGACCACAATATATTTTATAGGGTTTGAATTGTTCATTCCGACTATTTATCCATCATAGGATGATACGAAGTGATGAAACTCAATTCAATATCATGTTCTTGAATATTACTTCCTTGGAACGTTGAGGTAAACCTCATATCCTGATCAAATAAAATATATTGTGGTTCATCATAGAAAGATACCCCTTAATTAATTTATATCATGGAAATAAGATTTAGAGATATGTATTATCATATATAATAATGTTTCTTAACATAATAATCTGATCGACTACGACACATATATTATTATAATGTTTAAAGGTTTTGGGGAGTCCACAGAAAAAAATCTATTGTTATGTTTTACCATATAAATTATTTTATTGGTAATGTAAGAAACATCCCCATAGATTTTTTTAATTATTAACATGAAATCAATCTATGATCCGCGATACAAACTGTGTGATATCCCACTTTATCTCATCCAATAGTAATTATCCTTTCATGTCTTTATACTTCATTGTAATTCAATAATGTATAGAGAATGATATGATATGATATTCCTCTAACAACTCCTTCATCAAATATTGTAGGGGTGGATCACATACATGGTTCCAGAACCTTGTAATTCCACCCTGATCATGATTAAAATATTGAAAATCTCTAAACTTATACATCATCTCTACATCCTTCTTTGTCGACTCTTTGATACGAACTTGGATAGGGGTTGAACATTAAATTGTTTAATTTATGATTTCCCCTTCATTAAATATTTCATGATGCATTATTTTGAAATCCAAAAAAATTATCTCAATAGCGGTCATGATAATGTAGAATCTGGTATAATCTATTCGACTCAAATCATCTTCCACATTTCTCTCTTTCCCAGTGTAGTAATATATTGATCAGTCATAATATAATATCAGCTCTTGAAATATTATATGGTTCATGTCCAACTCTTTCTATTTGAATATATATTTAATAATATTATAATTGGTTTAAATATATAAACATTTTCTCCATAAGGATAATTCCTCCATATCATTAATTAAAAATTTATCGTGACAAAATCTAAATAATTTTTTGGGTAATTTTTCTTTTAGATATTAATCTATAATAAATCATTCATGATAAAAATGTTATTTTTGATAAATACACATCTATATCCCCTCAGGGATGTATTAATATAGATTAAAAACCCTACTTCACTATATTGTATTTTATGAACATGTTCACTTTTCAGCCTTTTAATTAGTTCCATGAAGATGTCCTCACATTTTTTCCATAGAAACACAGAACTCTTCATAGTTAACAAGGTTATAGAATTAGATATTAATAATAAATTCTATAAAAACTATCAATAATATTCAATGAAACCATGAAAACTACGAATCTTAGTAAAAATGGTTGGTCTATGATAGAAACCAATAGAATCCATCATTGAAGGATCATAATTTATACAATCATAAGAGATTATGTGACATTAAAAAGAATCATTTTTCAGAAAAAATTAAAAATTTTAAAATTTATCATACAACTCCTCCACCCATATGTTTATTATTACATTATGTAATTGTTCTTATTACCATTCCTTTCACATTGAGTAGAGAGGAATGTTATCTATAACTGTAACCCAAAACTAATCGTTGTAATCTCTGATGATTCAATTCATCAATTACCTAGAGATATTAGGGTAATTACTATGATCAAAAAGAATAACTATATATGAATAGTTACAACACAATTTTACAAAATGTAGTCCTGGGTATATCAATCTACTTGAACCTCGACTGATGATATCGATAATGAAGATCAATTTTTGAAATGTATTGAGCGCCACATAGTTGATCAAACAAGTCTTCAATATGGGAAAGACAATACTTCTTCATTAGTATGATCTTCTTCGACTCCAGATAATCAATTCAGATCCTCATTGATACATATTTTTATTTACCATAATTAATAAGTGACAACCTTGGTGACACACAAGAACAACATAAATGCATATCATGTTTTTCTAGGAATATATTCCTAAATTTATATAACTCAATTGGGAAAATTATATTGGGAGCCTATAAGGTTGTTGAATAACTAGGTATGAAAACTATCAAGGAGTGTACTTCACATTTTTCTGGAAGACTAAATAACCTTTTTGGAAAGACACCTAAAAACCCACAAAAAACTCATGTGTCGTAAATATCTATTTTTTCCCTGACCATATGAGATAAAAACCACACTAAAGATTAATTAATACCCACAAATAGGATTTTATCTTTATAGGATGTTCATACTTATATGAAATTATATATATGATAAATTGTTGGTTAGAAACATCAAACGTAACATCCCATGAAATAAAAGTGATGTGGCATTTATGAATAGAAATATAATCCATGAAATTGAAGACAAAAAATTAAACCAGAAGAAGAATGATAATATTATCTGGAAACACATTCACACAAACATCAACTATAGAGGAATCATAGAGATTATATGAAAACATGGTAGCATCAGTGTTTGAACTAATAATTAAACATCCAATAGTTATTTTTGAGATATTAACACACTTTAAAAATTATTTAAATATTAAAGAGTTAGTATATCCTGATTCAAATAATATATTAGTATTTATAAATTTGAGGGTAAGAATATCATTAAATTCATTTTTATTGTACACCACATCTTAAATAGTGATTGCATGAAATTTCCCCATATCTATTGGAATAAGTGTTTGTGGATCAATCATCTTTACTAACACTCATATTTCGAAATTGGAAATCATAATGATCATTCTACAAACACTTGATGCACAAAAATGTTGGAGGATCATCTTATGTGGATTTCCCTCAATTCCTATCATTTTCTAACTTCTTCATCAAATCAGTTCACCAATCAATATCCCGATGGACCTCCATTACCCACTTAATAAATTTATTATAATCCATATGAAATTCACTCCAAGCTAGATTACAAGCTTATACTGACTAAAATTAATTTTTGTTGAAATATCAAAATCCAATTTAATGGGGAGTGAGAACCAGAAGGAAAAGTAACCCATTACAAATTGTAAAATTCAAAACCTCCATTAAAACCCATTGACAACTTTTCAAAATTCAAAATACATCATCAAATCATAAATTTTTGCTTTATCAACAGGAATACCAATATTTCTAGCCATTAATCATCATCACAAGAACCTCTTTGTCACCTATATCCATCAACACTTCTTCATCGCCTTTCAATTACCACACGAGACACCGGAGACCGCTAGAGACCTAGGACTGCTGGTGCTAGATTCAAACTCCATATCCACACTATCTTCATCACACTCGTCATCACCATTTATGAAGACATAGAAATCTACAACAATAACTAATAACACTGAGAACAGATGGCAAAATGGCATTTCCACCGAGTGATTGATAAACTGGTCATGCATTTGCATAAAATCACTACAAACCATTGTTGAAATTATTGAAGATGAATCACCAAAATGATCTGAACCCCCAAGAACAGTCTTCACATAAGGACATGAAATCATCAAGCTCGTGGATCCCCAAAGGCCTCCAAACCACACATCCCAAAACATATTAGCAACCCCCCACTCCAAATCTGACTGCGAGAGGTGAAGATCAGCTCGAGGTCAGAGCAGGGATTGAAATGATAGAGGGTTCCGAACACTGACGACATCGAAGAGACAGAAGACCAGATTCTGACCAAGAAAAAGAAAACTGACACATGTAGTGCTTGAAAATCCATCAACCACTGAAACCAGAAACCAATACCTCTTTGTAACTTACACTCCATCGCTGACCAGATGAGGAGAAGAAAATCGTTAATCCAGAGCAGGACTACGGTAGTCAAGGGAATCCAAAACACACAACCATCAACGCAGAAGAAAACCAACTGAAGCGAGTGACATGGAAAAGAAACTAGAAAAGATCGACAAAAGCACCACCAGATGAAAAGAAGAAGAAAATAAGAACGAATGAAGGATGATGAGGAGGGGGTAAGGGGAAGATTCATCACATCAAGAAGACCGCAGAAACCCTAGGGGAAAGGCCGAGAGCGAGAGAGGCTAGGAGAATGGGGATCTATTTACGTACTTAGAGAATAAAGGACATATCATCTTCTTATATCTATGATTTTTTATATTTTCCATTTAATTCAACTATTTCTTTCTTGATGAAATAGTGAGATTAGTATGTACCTCCAATATATAGTTTTACATTGTTTACAAAACAAAAAACCAATACATTGATACTATAGTCACATATATCTAATGAATTTATATGACTTGGTTTTTAGCCCCATAAGAACCTATAAGAATTAATTTCCTATTGTATGGTAATAAAACAGGGACTCCTTGAATGTCTTAGGAAATTATCATCTTAGGTACCAAGATATTTAATTTTTTTTCTTAAACTCATTATAATATGTTTCCATATTTTTAAGATGAACACTAAGAAATTAAATATTGAATAATATTTTCATGAAATCATCCAAATTCATGGATTCAATTTCATTTTGATTCAACATATTCTATATTAGCGTCTAAAATTATTATGCTTCACCATACCACTAATAAACTGTTACAATGACTTTTACATTTTTTGAATAGTTGAGAAAAAACTTATCGTCTCAGTAGATCATATATATTTTTTAGAAACATGTGGAATAGAATGACTAATAAAAGAAGGTGGGTGTTGACTCAAGAAGTGATTAATAAAAAATTGTTCCCTTATTTTCCTTTAAAGAATGTCAGTATGATTAATAAAATTATAATTTTGTTTTACCATAGTTATTTTGTTTTCTATTCTAGATAACGTAGAATTTATATTAATAAGATAATAATCACTTCATTTTCTATAGAAATAACTATTAACATAGTTTCTCTGATTTACAGTAATTATCTAATTCCAAAGAGCTAGCATTTGAAAAAAAATTCATTCTGAGGGAAAATGAAATCATGAAATATACGTATATGATATCTAAATTATGAAACCTTTTTTAATCTATGATATCATAGAATTTTCCAACGTTATATCCATATATTTGACCTTATAAAACTATCCACAAACCATAACAATGTTTTAAAATTCTAGTTTCTATTTTTTTTCAAAACTATTTATATACTACACACTATAGGGACTCCAAATTATAAAAAATTAACATTAAATTAAATTTGTGGAATAGAAAACGGAGTAAGGAATGTAAATCCCAAAGATCGTATAAGTATAGTGAGTTTGGAACAATATAATTATTAAAAATACTACATAAGTTACAAATATTATATCTTATTATGTTACTCATGACTAATAACTATCTTAAACACATCAAACATAATACATATCTACAAATCATGTGGAAGGAATCATAAACAATGTTAATCTCAGAAGCTTACAAATTATAAACAAGGGATACTAGTATGGATAAACATGATCATTTGGGTATGAGAATTTGATCATAACATTTTATGATCGTAATCTTCATATCAAATATCCTCAACACGAATAGAGGCATACATATTGGATGTTCATAAGACATGAATCATACGGGAATAAATAGAATAATTGGTGAAAGTATAACATAGGAGTTTGTCATTTATTTGTGTAATAATATTAAACAAGTAATATATTTTATAATAATTCATGAATAATTTCATGTGGTTATCAGAAAAATTCATTTCGAATAAAACTACATGGATAAGAACATCACCATCAGAAGTCAATGGCCTTTCCATATAAGTTAGGGGTTTACCCCATCTTCCCATTAGTGATTAGGTTTCCCCATGTCCCCATAGTGTAAATGGATTCCACATATTCCCATAGTGGATGAACCCCATATGATTGATTCTAAACATTATGTCAGGGGAAATACATTTTTTTATTATGTATTGAAGGGGGGTGTGGGTCCCACCAATCACATATTAAAAACCATAGATATTTTTCCATAAGAATCATACATCATCCATCATATTATACCTAATATAATAAAATGTTTTTCATTAATATCATTCCATTATAAATGGAATCCATTCATAGAAATAATAATATTAGTAACATTTAATAGTATCCACATTAAAAGATATGTAACATCAAACTATTTTACCATAGATGAGAAATAATTTTGGGAGATCACAAGAATAAAATTCTTCAAAAAAAATATCATTTCTACTTTGAAAATGGTTGCTTTACATAAAGATTCACAAAACTATAAAAGAAATAGTTTTCATTGATAAAAAACCCATAACCTATAAATGGAATATTCAATGTGTGAACATGAAATTATGGCGGAAAATTTAATTTATGCCACATAAGTGAAAAATAATACATGTGTTGTATTATTTTCAGGTATGCCACAAAATATACTGTTTTTATAATTAAAAAATTATTCAATTCACATAATATAGTATAATGTCACAAATTGGTAAAAATGTCTATTACAATACACATGGTTATATTAATAAAAAAAATTAATTCATTTTTAGAAATCATGGGCATGGTGGAAGAATATTCAACAACGTATACTTAAATGAAAATAAATCATAAATATTGATGAGATGTTGAAATAAATACTCATCTCATTATAATCAATAGAATCATATTCCCTAACAAATAATTAAATTAAAATGAATATAAAAATACCACAATCTTATAGATGAGACCCAAAAAAGTAATTATTTGGTAGTATTTACATCATGTAGAATAAATAATCACATTATAAGTTATGTGTCCCATAGAAATAAAAATGAGACATAAATACCTTAACTTATTTTTCTGGAACTCTTCATACTTGTTCAAATATACAATATAATAAATATAATTTTTTATACATCATAAAGAAATATTGTTATTATATATTATTCCATATATTATTCATATATGTAATTATATTAACCATTTATTATCAGTTTAATGTTAAAGTAATTTTTTTTTTAAAACATGCATTCTGAATCCTATTTGGTTTGACTTTTCCTTATTAACCCTGTAAATAAAATAATTAGTTAATTAGTTGACGAAATTAAAAAATGAATAATATATCATATATATTTAGTATAAAATATATATATAATCTATTAAAGATAGATAGATAAAATCAAATACATCGTTTATAATGACAGTATGTCGTATTTATGCATTGACACCGTTTATATTTTTATTGAATATTAAAAAAATGTAAATAAAATATATTCATATATGTATATTATATAATTAAAATATCATTATTATGTAATATATATATATATATATCATATATTTTTAGTAAACCAATCCTTAATATATTATGGTCATTTTGAAATGAATCGTGTTGCTTTGAGGAGGTGGAGGACCACAATTCCACAAATGATGTTATCAAATGTACACAAAAAGGGGTGATTTGAAGAATAAATTATAAAATGATCACATAAATATAAATAAGTTTTAAATAACTTATCTATCATTGGAAAATAAATATTACATCATTATCCCCAAAAATTATAGGTGGTAATTGCTAAATGAACAATATCATTTTGTGAGGCGGTAGTTATCCATAAATAAGGATAGTAAATTCTTATCCCATTATAATCAAGTGTTTAAAAGTGTATATCAAACACATTACATAAAAGAGTATCAATATATTGTTTATAATGATAAAGTATCACGAGTAATTATGTTACCACTTATTTTGTAATCCCATTTTTGTTTGAACAACATGCTTCACTAGATGGATTTATTTCTAATGTGAAGAATACTTGTGTAGGGAGGGGTGTTGTGAAGTGTATTAGGAAGGTAGTTTCTAAAATTATATCACTATGAAGTGTGAGGAATAAATTTGAATTGGTTCCCATTTATAATTTTTGGGAGGGCACTCTAAGAATTATTCAAAATAATAAATTTATATTAATGTATATACAATTCCAAATTGTACACAACTAAGTTATATAGAAGATATGATGAGTTAGGGTTTATGTCCATTTTTCATTTGGAATATGGACAATTGTTTATTATTTTTTAATCCTAGTCCTTTTGTTTAACAGTTATTATACCCTTTCAACTCTTCCCCTGACATCATGTAATTAATTTTTTTTGTGATAATATAACTACAATAAACTGTTAAAATAATAATAAATTAATCATTTATGAAATTTTATATGTTATCCAAAATATTTTTCAGAAATTTATATTTTTATATATAATTGACATCTTTTAATAAAATATATTACATTTTAAAAGACCATTAATGTCAATTTTGATCATATTAATTATTTGAGTTTTGAAAAATATCATAAAAATTTATATATTGGGATGATATCCTTTAACATGTCACTAACATGTAAATGGAATATAAAAAATTTGTGAATTTTATGAATTTATTCAACATATATTTATTTTGGCCATTTTAATAAATTGTTTTTTTATATTTCAACTAATTAAGCCATATTTCATCATCATTTTTTAATCTATAAATGTATTTACTTATTTCCACCAATTAAAAAAATAATAAAATTGTAATGGAAAAAATTAGATTTTAAATGAATACTTATAGTAATGTTTATATTATATATATCCATATATTAAAAATGATAATGGTATTGAAAATATGAGTATGACAACTTTTACAGTTCGTTAAATAAAATTTCTAAAATTTCTTACTCTCATCTAATTGGAATAAATATGTTGTAATTAGATCCTCTTGATTTCTTTGGTTGAAGATCCACTAATACAATGGAAATAAGTTAATATTATGGGTAATATTATATTATTTATAACATTAATCTTCCCCTCAATTACATCATTTACCTTTTACCGAGTTAATAAAAAATTACTATACATACTATTCACAATGCAGAAAAATAAATGAAACCTATTTACAATATTTTGACACTATGATTATGAGAAATACATTCAAGTATTTAAAAAATCAATAATTTTATTTTGGTAATTAATTTAAAATTAATCCCATTGAATTGGTGAGAAAACAGTTTATCAAAGATAAAACATGAAAATGACTAATAAATTTTGTTATCTAAATTCAACGTAAAATTAACTGTAATAAAATTTAATAATATTAATAATGCAAAATTTTAATACTTACACTTTTAAAATAATAAATAAACTATTTAACAGAAGAAATTTATATAATGAAAAAAAATTGCAGTAAAAATTATTATTCATTTACTGTTCATCTAGAAAATTTTCTTATCAAACAAATACCCAAAGAAACCAAAATAGATTTTTTTTCCTCTTTAAAATGACATTTTTATTTTCTATAATTAAATATATATTTGTTTTATAAATTTAATATAAAATGGGTTCAACATTAAAAGGCGAAAAAATCAAATTTTTAGAAAAATAATTATTTTATACATAAAATTTTATTATTAATTTTATCAGTTTTGAAACACAATACATGAATTATAAACATTAAAATAATTATTTAATTCATATTTCAATAATTTAATTTATTAATACTGTTTTTTTAATATATTTTTATTAAAAAATTGTGCATATTTAAAAACATTTTCTAGAAAAACATTCCCTTTTATAGTAAGATGGGTTTTACATTAATTCCTAATTATTTTTTCATGAAATTATATTTAAATGATTATTTCTTTTTTCAATTAATCATGTTCGTAATATCCATTCTAATATCTAGGATAACATTTTCATGTTAATATAAGTGTTATAATAATATATTTTATAAAAAAATTCATTGTTACATGTAAATAATTCTAATATGAAGTTGTGTGTACTAGAAGAAAGATTTAGTGTAGCATATATTATAAGAAATTAATTTAATTTATTAACGAAATATTAATTAAAAGAAATTTTTTTATATTCTACCCCCACCCACACCCCTTAAAAAAATTTCATCAAAATAATTCATTCTGATAAAAAATAAATTAGGTTACTTATGCCTTATCATATCATCATGTTACCCCATTGTATCCTCATGTTTCAACATATCTTCCTATAATTGGCGGCTTCTTCAAAAACCTTGACCATGTGACTGATTATGTTTTTTAGAACATTATATTTATTATCTAGAATTTAAACTGTTATTTTCTATTAATAATGATCATGTTCCAAAGATAAGACATTTGATTTCAGTACATGTTAATGGGTAGCTATGTCCTTCTTCAAGAAATACACAGAGAACACATTAGTCACTTTAGACAGATTTAGAGGATTTTATGAGAAAAAGGGTACCATCCCCATTTGATCAAGAATCTAAAAGGGGGTGATATTCATATATCATAATTTCTATTTATTATCAATCACCATTTCCTTTTAACGTGGATAAATTCAGAGAAACAACATCTCACAAACATTAAATTCTATTTCATGTTTTAGGTCATTGATATAACTTTTCTTCTAACATTATGCTACTCTGATATACTGCTATGTGCTCTTAACCTTCCATACATATTTCATCATCTGTATCGGGTGTCAATAGAATACATTCTCCAAATTCATCCCAACACATTGGATCTATACATTTTATACGATAGAGGGTTTTGTATATATCCATATAAATTCATGAGTGAAATATATTATTGTAAGAAACAGAAAATAGAGGATGGTGTTGATACCAACCACTGTTGTATTCCAAGAAACTAGGTATCAACATATACTATAGGGTATGTATTTTTCAGTCATAGTGACTATCAATATGAGGATGATAAGAACTCCTAAAACTCGAGTCATTATGAAGTGCATTCTGGATACTTATATATATCATTGAAGTAAACATCGAATACTGATTAGTTAAAATAGAATGTAGTACTCTATTTAAAATTTACACTTTTGTAATGTATATCATCGAAATCAGATCTAGAGAGAAGTATTTTATTATAGAGATGAATAGTGCTGACATATTATGTATATCGTCTACCACCCATATAGAATTAATCTTTTTTAATGTTTTTTGTGAGTCCAATGAAAACGTCTATATTTTTGTTCTCCCGTTTCTATTTTTTTATGGGTAATTGTTTAAATAACCTCTTAGACATTTTCAACCATCCTTATAATTTTGGAACACCTAACATCAATATAGAAACTCTACGAATTCTATCCTCAATTCTATTCCAATGAAATTATTCATTCAAGTATCTATACATCTTTATACAAAAATCATTAATTGTGAATGATTTTTTACAATGTTGCACTAACAAATCCATCTTCAAATATGATATGGATGGAAAACATACACAGTTCCCGAAAAATATCATCAACCTTGAATTTTTTCCTAGGGTGTTAATGTATTGAGAATTCATAATATTTTAGTATCTAAATCCATATTCTCGAGAGAATGTTCAACTCATTTTCTGTGAATATCTTTTAAATACATATATTATCAATATAAATAATAATCCATTATCTATTATGATAATTACTCTATATCATTACTGCAAAAAATTGCCTTGAATAACTCCAAATCTATTGTTGGGTAATTTTTCTAATGGATTACAAACATTAGTGAGGCATACTAGATAACCATTTTTATGCATAAGAATATATCTCAATCCTTTCTTGGATACAAAACTCCAGATTATAATCTTTTTTAAATTATTTGGTAATGTAATCACAACATAGCTAAACAAACCTATGCTGTGTTTCTAGACATTTTACTGTCATTTTTCTATCTTGAGGAATATGGAAAACTCGTGAAGGAATGATGTTATATGATTATATTTTCATGAAATATTCTCCACAGATCATCGATAATATATAACTAAAAAAGAAAATTGTGGATCTCAGTCACCATGGTTAGTCTAGGCCCGTAGTTAGTAGCCTCCTTCTTTTAGAGAGATGCAACTATACCATTTCATGATATTATGAGACCTATAAATGAAATATTTTATTTAAAAGATTCACAATTTGAAAAAATTTCATAAATATTCTCATTCCGTAGTGTCCTTATTACAATTATCATGTGGTCTTAATGCTATTCTATTCTCATTGAGTTTATAATGATATAATATACAATGACTACCAATAACTAATTAATGTAATCTTAATAGACTTTATTTATTAAATCCATGATGATAATAGATGAATTATTACTCTAAAAAATCAATATATATCTATAGTTCCCATACCTTGTACAAAATTACCTATTGGGTATTTCCCCCTTATTTTACCTCATTTGATGAAATCCAGAAGGAAATTACATTCTAGAAAAACATTGAGCTCTGCAAAAATGATCAAAAAATTCATCAATATGGGGAAGAGGATATGTTTTCTTGATTTGGATAATGTTCAACTCCAAATAATTAATTTAGAGAGTCATTTATCCATATTTCTTTTTAAAAAATTATTATTTTCACACCAATCTGATACACATTGCTAAATGAATCCCCAATCTTGGTTTTCATGGAGTTTCTTCTTCAATTCCAATAACTAAATTGGGGACATTCTATAGGGAGTCATCCAAATTTGTGTAGAAATAAGTATGAGCTATATCAAGAACTCATCATCATGTTTCTATGGAAGTAAAGGTAACACTTATAAAAAGACTTCCACAAATTCGATGAATGTATCAATATAATAAATATCAATTTTATCCTGAACCATTTAAGATAATCATACCTTCTGAATGGGTATTAATATGCACACATAGTATGTAATATCTATAGAATTATTATACGTATCATAAGATCGATATATGATTATATGATTTTTTTAGTCATCAAATGTGGCTTACCTTTCAGGACAATTGAGAGGGATTTATGCAGAGAAATCCAATACATGTATAAGATCACATCAAAATTCATTAGTTGATGAATAACAATATTGAAGGAAACACATTACCACAAAATAAAAAAAATATGAATTATATTTCAATGATTCAATTTTCATTACATTAGGTGTTTTCATTTCTAAATTCACAAATAATAGTTTGGGTGGAGAATTGACACCATAAGAAAATTTATTAGATTGAATGTGTGTATAGTTATGAAATCAAAAAAGACATCCTAATTTCTTGATTGGATGGTAAGTGTGCCTTTCACTATATTGTTATTGCACCCCCCATAAATTACCATTCGGTTTGGACAATTGTTAGCATTATGCTCATTCCCCTACCCTTGAAAATTGAAATTGTGGTAGGTTAAAACTATATGTATTTAGCTCTATTCATATCATTGGACAATTTCGTATTCCCATTAGTTTAATAATAATTTACCAGTGGCCTTTATTTTTAAAAATAAAACACTTATTATACCACAATATTTCTATTCCTATCATAATACTTTCCAGACATTGAGAATAATGGAAGGTACATAATCTTATCATCATAAATTTTAGATATTACTTTGAACTCCATATTCCTATTCTTTTCAATCCATGATTTTGATAATTAACTACAACATATATTTGAATATTGATTTTAGAACACAAAACCTCTTCATATCTTCTATGTTCTTTTACATCTAAATCCCTTATGAAAAATTAGGTTATTCCACTAAATAACCTATCAACATTACATTAATGTTTTAGGTTAATTCAAATAGCATACCATGCAAATATTGGAAAATTGTTCTTGTAGTTTCTAAAATTTTCATAATCGTTTTTCTTCAATCCAAGGAACTCAATTTTCGTCTTCAAATAAAGACCATGATCAATGTTCATCTTAATGAATATATTTTTTAATCCCAATTTCTTTATTGTATTTCATTTTTCATGATCATTTTATTGATTATAGTCCACCCCTAGAATGATTCACCATCCAACTGATAAATAGAAAGAATCAATTTCTCATGTTTTGATCACTAGAGAAATATGTATATCCTTTCGGTGGTGCAGATCCAGTGTTCCTAAAGTAGTGGATCATATTATTTATTTAAAATGGTTGATGTTTCCTCATGGAAGACTCAACCAAATATTTTTCCCTCATTTTCAAATTTGTAAGATAAATATTTTTCAAATTTTGTTAATTTTTTTTTGAGAATATCTCAGATTTTTTTCATTCCAACTTCCATAAATTTAAGATGATATAGAAAAAAAATTTAATTTTTTATCACTATCACCTTTATTATGGTTTCATTAGGTTACATGCATTGAATAAAACCAAAAAACAAACAATACGAATAAATTTTCAAAATGAGGAACCAAAAAAAATGAAAACCCACTTATTGATGTCATAATTATGACCCCGTTATTTAATTTATGAAACCATAATCATATCATTAATTATATCCCTTGAAAAATCTTATAAAATATTTCTTGGGATATTATAAATTATTTTGCTTCCAATTTTACAATAGTTTACTAAAAAATTATCTTATACCATCTATAACGACTCCCACTTTTCAGATGTTATCATTACACAACATTTCTGGAATATATTATACAATATAAAATTTATACCAAAGTTCTATATTTTATAGTGAAATTGGAAATACAGAAACATAATCGATAGTAAATAAGTGTGCTATATTATTACCAATTGGGTACTTCATGAATTGAACCATTATTAGAAATAGAAAACATAAAACATATCTACATCACAAGGGGAAAGAAACATAAAAAAGTGTTAGCTCGGTTCTTCAATAAGGGTAAACAAGGGAGTCATGTAAGAATATACATGGGCATAAGGGTATGATAATATCAGCAAAAAATTAGAAGATCATAAAATGAATTCCAAATATCATGAAACATGAATCATTTCATAAAGGATGAGAGTACATAAAATATGTATCATAATTGAATAAATATACTAATCAATTAAATAATATTATGTGAGTAAGAAATGGAATTTTGAAATACACATAATCATCCACTGTAATTTCCTACAATTCAAGGCTCAATTATAGTACATATCAAAGAACATCATGTGGACTACACCTACTAGGAGGGACAGACCACCATCTCTAGTCATAGAAATTTCCATACAAGGGAATGAGGTTTTTCTATATTCTTATTATGGATCAACATTCCCAACATAAAAATGTTGTTTGGGTTTCCAACTCTTCCTATAGTGGATTAGGTTTCCCCATCATCCCATTACGGATCAAACCTTCCAAATTAATTCCCATAATTATTGCATGACATATAAATCATATCAAACTAATTTTATGAATATAAAGGTACCTACCATCACATAATTAAAACCAATCACATGTTTTCCACAAGAATCATATATAATCTATCATATTATAACCCCTAAAATGAAATGGGTTTCATAAATATCATTCATGAATAAAATTTAGACATTATAAAAATGAGTTTGAATAATGTTTTTTAATCGTATACTATATAAAACATATGTAACATAAAATAATTTAATATTATGCAGAATATAATTTTGAGAGACCACTCAAAAACAATTCAAGATAAAAATTTCATTTTCACCTTGAAAATGATTTCTTTTCATAAAATGATGTGAAATTTTAAAATAAAATATTTTATTTCAAAATGACAATGAAATATTGTAATGTAAAATTAAATCCATTATAGTTTCTTGATAGTTGAAAATTCCTTTCTTGCAACATAAGTTTAAAAGAACATTCCTTTTTTATATTTTCAAGAAAATCCACAAAGAACCTCATTTGGAAAATAATAAATATGTCTTTGTCAAATGTGTATTAAAAAGAAAAAAATCGTAAATATACATTAAAAATAAATATAATAATTTTAAAAATATGTTTCAAATTATTTTTAGAAAATATGGACATTGAAGATAAATATTTCCTAATGTAGATTTAAAATGAATCAATCACTAATATTTTTGATATAGTGAATTAAATACTCATCCCTTAATTATCAGTAAAATAATATTCCCCATCAAATAAATAAAGTTAAATAGATATGAAAATATGAGAATATTCTATATAAGACTTATTAAATAAATATTTGGAATGTATATACACCAAGTAGATTAAAAAAATACTGTATATGGTATATTTCCTATATAAATATAAGTGAGACTTAAATCCCCTACATTATGTCTTAACTGTATTCATGATCATTCAAATCTCATTTATTATAAATATTTTTTTAATTATGAATCTATAATGGAACCATATTATTATATATAACAACCAGTATGATAATCTAATTAATTTATATTATATTTTTATTAATAATTCAATGTGTATGTAACATTTCGGGTAATGCCATCTATGATTATTGTGTGTTCCTTTACTTTTCATTCTGGATCTTATTAATCATATCATGATTTTATTATTTAAATAATGTAAAAAATGATGTATACATAATATATATTTAGTGTATAAATATATATAATAATCTATAACATATAGATATATGAAATGGAATACATCGTTTATGGATACAATAGGTTGTACATACACATGAATGATGTTTCCATTTTCATGGATTAGTAAAAGAATGAATGTAAATGAAGTATATGTATATATTAATAAAATGTAATTATAATATATTTTTTAATTCATATATATATATATTATGTTTAATTAACCCATCATTAATTTATTCCCTTTAATGTTTAAATGAGTTACATTACTCTAATGAGGTAGTGGTCTACAGTTCCACAAATGATATTATCATATTTACTCAAAATGAAAATCATGTGGGATGTGATTATTTGATAAATATTTAATTATAAAAAAAATATTATTAACCATATATATCATATAAAAATAATGTTACATCATAATTCACAACCATAATAAGTGTTAATGGAGGGATAAAAAACATTGTTTCGTGAGGCCGTAGTTCCCCATACAGATGAATGGTAACTTTTTTACCCATTAGATATAATTGAGTGTAATTATTGGTCAATTCCATAACAAAAAACATGAAAGTATAATGAGGTTACGATTTGAATAAGTTTTTTGTTGAATAATATTAATTAATGTGGTGTAGAAAGAAAATAAATGAATATGTCTTGAGGAATGATGTTACATATTCTATGGGTGACTTTTTTTGGTTCAAACCAAAGGGATTCAATTGATAGATTTACACACAAAGAGGGGCTTCAAAGAGTAATGAAGGGATGTTTGTATACATGTTCTATTATATGGTACAATCCTCAAATGTCTTCGTTTTTTGGGAATAGAGAAGAATGTATTCCCTTTTCTAAGAGTAGAGACGACCACTCTTGGAATAATTCAAAATAATAAATTTATAACAACTAATTTTCTATTCAAAATGTTTCCAAAGGGTGTTATTCAAAATTTATGATGAATATGAGAAAAATTCCATTACCATACGAAAATGATATGTGTATTGATTATTTCATAATCATTATCATTTTTTTAACACTTATTTTTTCCTTTCAACTCTTACTGTGACATCATTTAATTTACACTTTCTGGGTTTATATAACTACTATAACATGCCAAATGACCAATAATTGAGTAATTCAAGATATTTAATAACATATAACATTTATTTGTATGAATATTTTATTTTTTTATATGTTATATAATTCAATATAATATTATTTCATTTAAAATTTAAATAATTTATATTTTCACACTGTTCATTTTCAGAAAACATACAAATATCATTACTACATGGTATATTAAAAATTATCTTATATATAATTCCTAGAATTTAAATTTAATCAATAAAATTCATATTTGGCAATAATGATATCAAATTATATTTATAATTTTCATTTTTAATAAAATTTAATTTATATTTCAATTAATTACATAATTATTTTATCATCATAGTGTACTCCATAATTGTAACTATCTACTTGATAAATATTAAAAATAAATATAGATGATATAGAAAAAAGGGTGTCATTTAAATTACAAATTATAGTATAATTTAACTTCTCGATAATACCATATGAGAAGTTGTATAGTTATTTAAAATACGAGTGAAAATCATTATCATTCTTTCAATAAAATATAATAAATGTATTACTCTCATCCATGTTGAGTAAAAATTTATAATATTCTAATATAGACTCTTTAGGTTGAAACCCACTCTTAAAATTAAAATAGGGCATGTTTCTGGATAAATTTCATTAATTTATAATATTAATTTTTACCCTTAATTTCTAGATTTACCTATTACTGTGTTAATGAAAATTAAATATTGTTTCTATTCATAATGCCCAATATTATAATTAACCTATTTAAATAATTTTGAAAAAATAATTAAAAAAATGGAATAAATTTTTGGAAAATAAAAAGATATAATAAGAATTAATTAATATTAAATTAATCACATTGATTCGAGGGAAAATACATGTTATTATTATTGAAATAAGAAATAGAAAGAATCTTTTTTTAATCAAAATTCAATTTACAATTCATTACAATGACCTATTTTAGATTAAATGGTAAAAACTTTATCAAATTTTACATTAGAACTAATCGAAAATATAATTTAACACTATAAATTATATTAATAAAATACAGTTTTCAATTCAATTATTGATTTTTTTAATTATTCATGAATGCTTGAATTAAACAAGAAAAATAATATAAATTTAACCAATTTTAATTTTTATCTTTCTCTTTAAAAGTTGAACAATATTTTTTCAAATAAAATATAAAAAAATTTAAAAATTAGATTTTCAATTGCCTCTCCGTTAAAATGAGAGAAAAATTCCATTTTAGAATGATAAAACTATTAAGAGTTTAATTTTGTTAGTTCGAATAAAATATCTAAAAAACAAAAAAGAGGAATTTTAAAAAGTAGATAAAATATTATATATATATATATATATATTTAACTAATTTAATTAAACATGATTAATTTTTTATTTATAAATATAAAACACTGTTTTACATATTTTAATACATTTATATGAAAAAATATTAATTTTATTTTAAGAAGGGATTTACATTGATTGAGAATTAATTAGTGAAATTGTAATTTTTAAATAATAAGTCATTATAATCATAGTCATTTGAATAACATATATATTAACATACCAATTAATATTCTATGATTGAAAAGTTTATAATAACAAAATGAGGTTTCATAGAAACTCAGTGTAACCGGTAAAGAAAGCTAAGCTGGTATTGTATGCAGTGAAATATTAAAATGATGTGGTGTATAAAAAAATTATGTTAATTTATTAAAAAATAAAATTCATTAAAACTCAAGGTGGTACACACAGCCACATTACCTAATAAAGATTAATCAATAAGTTATAGTCAACAGTAACGTAATAATCTACAAATAAACAGTAATTATCAACACATTTTGTAGTGACAAAAATATTTATTTCCATTGTTTTATTGAAAAGAAACATTGTATTTTATATATTATTTGTTAATAGATCCTCATATTACCAAGAAACCCAATTTTATGATCCATTCATTGGAAAAAAGAAAATATTACCATCCTTATGCAAATGTTTTGGTGGAGTATCATTCTGGTGTATCCCTATCTACTACCCAAGAGATGACATTCCATTCTCCCACCAACTGAAATTGATGTAAATGATGGGTTATTTTACAAATATTATAATAGGATAATTCATAACTGATACTACTGACACTTATCTATAATTAATGACACCCATATGGTGTGTGGTCATTATCTCTTCATGTATGGGAGGCCTCTTCTGAATCATACATCAAACCCTCTTCCACCACGGACTCTATATTGTGATGAATAAAAACTGTGATATGATTGTGACCCTACCAACCTCGTATGGGAATCATTAATTATAAAAACATAGTTAGTTATTATTGAATGGTATAATAAACAACCTTATTGATAATTTGATTATCATACGGATACAACATGCTTTGTTGTCTCCTGAACAAAATCCATACCCAAAGTGGATGGACCGTGATCCCACTATAAAAAATTATTGTAACCAATAATCTAATAAGATATCAGGTTTCACACAAAAAACACATTTAGAAATTGTTATACATAATACGGGGAACCACGAAATGTAGGGGGATACATAAAAGAAATAATTCATCATTCATATTTTAGAATGAATATATTTTTTACAGTAATAAAATATTTCACGTGAAAGTATTATCATCAATGAGGATCATAATTGGAAATTTCTATATAATTGTTCTCCACAATATATTTATTTAATTTTATTAAAATCTCTAGGTAAACATATAATGATAATAATCATCATTTCATATGATTTTACATTGAAAGGGTCGTACAAAAATATCAATCATCAATATTAATATTAATGTTTTTGTTTTTGGTGAATGAATGGGATGATTTTTCCCCAATCCTAAACACATTTAGATACAATCATGGATATGAAGGTTTCAATGAGGGAGACAATCAAATAATGGAGTCTGTATAGAAAACAATAAGTTTTACATTATTAAAATACCATCCCAAAAAGATATATTATATGACCTAAAACACTATCATGAAATAATCTTTGTCCCCATCTGATAAAGAATTATGATACATCACTGGAAAAACCTTTTATAACAGGGAAACATGATAATATTTTTCCTCGGGCCCTTAACAAGGTTGGAAAACCAGACACTTCATAGATAAGAGGAACCTAGTATAACAATTATATAATTAATTTTTTGATCTTATATATATATTAAACACATAATAACATTCATAAGATTCTTGAAATATATACATTTTGTGAGGCATAGTTGAATAACAATCTGAAAATATTTCCAAGAAGTAGATTCCACATATACTTCTTTTATGGTCATTTTTTCTTCATGGATCTTCATTAAAACATTGTGGATTGAGAAATAATTAAACAATTCGATCCCCAATAAACAATAACATAGATTTCTAATATATATTGATTGCATTGATACAAAAGATTAAAATAAATTTAAATGTTTATGGGAAAAAGTGTAATGACAATATAACTGAAATATAGACCACATCCCAAGTGTAAATCCCCCATACACTGAGATAATTTACTTACGGTTTGAATCCTATGGACCAATCCTCAACCATATAATACACTCTTATAATTTTATCAGATCTATAATCCTCTTAATCTCAATGGTTATAATTTTGGTATTGGAGTGATAATAAGGTTATTTTATAATTTATGACCCTCTTTATTCCATCATATAGTTTGTAACCCAAAAAATGGGAGGATTCCCTAAGATACATTTTGATTTGGAGGAATCAGATAATGAGGTGTAGTGGTTTTACAATATAAACATAATCATATTAATATATCATTATAACATTTCCCACGGGAGGATAATACATTCCCATCCCTCTCAAAGAATCTTGTTGACAATATAATTCCCAATATAAACACTTATTGTGGTCAGTAACATTGAAAATAATGTATATATTACTATAAGTCCCCAGCCTTAAACCTTACTTAATCTTGAGTTATTACAAGATTACACATTGAGGATCATTTCAGGTTTGGAGTTTTAGAGGATTAGATCATGAAACTTGCATTACATTACACATTTAAACAAAGTGGTTACATAAAAGACAGTATTCATTATTCACATCAACGGAAAAATATTTAAAATAAAACATGGATTCTTTCTTGACACATCCTTGACACAATCATTACATCATGTACCCTTCCCTTGACCTCTGAAAAACATTTCAAAAACTTGGGATGACCATAAAATGCTCAGTAAGGGATATAAAAATATGGAAAGGAAACATGAGTACATGTATACCTAAGAATGAAATCATACATTACCCATAAAACATAAGAACTTTAACATACCTCATAAAATCATGAATAAATCATAGAAATCATAAGACATAAAAGGTAACTTGAGGAATTTATAACATTCTTAAGTAGGGAGTAACCCTCTATGTTATGTTTGGAATTCCCACCATAGTATATTCCCTAAATCTCTTCAGAGAAACCTTAACATTTCACTCCTTCGCGTTACCCAATGCATTGGAGAGCTATATCGAGCTCACCCGCCCTTAGTTTATCACGGAACCACCCGTTCTTCATAACAATGCCCAAGAACCATAACATAGTCGTATCACATAAAACATTCATAAAGGAAACATAACATTTCCACATTTCAATCACAAGACATCAAAAAAACACATTTATATAAAAAACCTTATGAAAACCATTTTCAATACCAAAATAAAATAAAGGTAGAACATAGTATTTATTTTTCTTTTAAAAATAAGTTATGGCTTGTAGAGGAAGCTGAAACTCAAATAATGGTCACGGCGGCGGAGAAGTCATTGTCGCCGCATACGTATGACAAAAACATTCCCTTTTGTTGTTTTGTAAAATGCTTCGTATAAAAATATTCCTTTTGGATAAACGTAAATGTAAAAGGGGTTTATACACCGTATAAAAGAAAGTTGTGTATAAAAATAAATATGCCTCAATGAAAGGAGATTGAGACGAATTCCCTTACAAAGACGGTATCCTTAGTTTAAGGATAAATCAATTACATAATTATGTGTGAAAAATGAATACACAAAATATAAGTGGATATTAAGTGTAAAAAAATAAGAGGATATTCACACATATTCATAGAACTACATATTGAAGGACTACATTTTTATCCCAATGAATAAAATTTGGGATAAGAAGTTCCCTTGCAAAAATTTGTCAGCCTAACGGCGTCACTACAAAATTCAGAAAATGAGTTGATGAGAGATAAAAACGGTATCTCATCACATGGACATAAAATTTAAATCAATAAGGATATAGAAAGTCATATCCCAACATAATAGTATGTTAACTAAAAGACATAACAAAAGAAGTCTTTTAAAAAGAGGAGGGTGAAAGGTTCCCTTACCGACATGGGTATCTTTCGAAACGTACGCCCCGTGAAAGAAGTACAATACAAAATTGATTTAAATACTTATAAATGAAACTATATTACACAATGAGTAAAATAATGGGCATTAAATACACCACTCAATGGAAATTGTGGCAAATGTAGCATAAATCTCATGGGAATAAAAGTGAGATGAAAAATCCCTTACGAAAACTCGGCAGCCTAAAGACGCCAATTAAAACTTCCAAAAAAGGATTGATGAGATCAAATAGGGTATCTCATCACATTACAATAAAATGTACAGAAATAGGAATATAAAAGTAAATCCCCCATCATAAAAAAAGACGAGCTTAAAAGAAGTGACATAAAGGAGAGTACTTAAAAAGAAAGAGAGGGGTTAGATCTCTTGTGAAAATTCGGCAGCCTAACGGCGCCACTCAAAACATCCAAAATGGATTGATGAGAGAGAATAGGGCTTCTCATCATATGAACATAAAAATTACAGTAAGAGTAATATAAAAGAACATCCCAATCAAATGAAATATGAGCTTAGAAGGAATGACATAAAAGAGTGTACTTAAAAAGAAAGAGAGGAGTAGGATCCCTTACCTCAAGTCCAATTTGTCTTGTTTGTTTATTTATATTCCTGAATAATAAACTTTGGTCAATTAATAATTGCATAATTACCTCCTTTAGAGATTATTATTCAGTTCATATCACATATTATAATGTTATAATAATTGTTTAATAATGTTAGTTCATATCAGACGTTTTTGCCGATGTTTGGTACATGAGTCAAAAATGAACTTGTTTGAAAAACGATTTCCCATGTAGTTATAAGTAAATCATATCCAGAGTATTATTAATGATTAAAATATCATATATATACAGTAAATATTCATTTTATACTATTACATATCATTTGGAGATAAAAAAAATGAAAATCATCGTTCATGGAGACGGTAGGCTGTACGTACGCATGAATGATACTTTCATTTTTTTGTCATATTAATGGAATTAAAACAAAATGAGAGAGATATATATATGTTATAATTGCATAATTATATCCATAATTTATATGTAATATATTATATATATATCCATTATATATATGTACTTATAATATTACATAACATTTTGAGATAAGAAATGAAATGTACCGTTCATGGAGACGTTTAGCCGTATTTACTCATGAACGCTACTTCCATTTCTATTTCATATTTAATGGAATAAAAACATAATGATACATAATAGTATTCTAATTCCAGTATTTTATAATATATAATATCATTAAATATATCCTTTATACGTAGCACATATGGTATTAACAAAACAAATCACATTGAGGGGGCGGTAGTCCGCACTTCCTTAAATGAAGATATCACGTTACCCATAATGGAAACCCTAAAGGTACGCCATAAATGAAAAATACAGAAGATTAATTAAAACATAAACATATTAGATATCATATATAAATATAGTGTCAGATTAATGGCCACCTTTGAAGGTGTTAGAAGAATGTTGAACAATCATCATTTCGGGAGGCAGAAATTCTCCATCCACAGAAACAGTATGTTCTTTAACCACATAGATGTAGGTGTGTGTAAGTGTAGCTCGAATACTTCTTATAAAAACATCCTAGTATATTTATGACACTGTATTGGTTACAAAATAATTGAATAAAAAGATATTAGGGGGTTGGATAATAAAAATAAAACAAAAGGACACAAGTGAAGACATTACCTTAAAATCGAGTAACTCCCTGTGGTTTGACCTCAAAGGCTTCCTTGGGTAGACTTATGCCCAAAGTGAGGATTCAATGAGTAATAGAGGTAAGTGGAGAGACAAAATGGTCAGGGGATGGACGAGCCAAAGGCTTTGGGAGTGTGGGTAAGGAGGTAGAGATGGGGGCCTTTTATAAGAGAAGAGGAGGGGCACTCTTGTAAAGTTACAAAATGTTACTTTATTTTCAAAAGAGATTCGGATTTTAAAGGTCCCACAGTGATTTATTTCGAGGATAAGGTGATAAGGGTTCTAAATCCACTCAAAAAATAGGTTTTTTACATGTTTAGGTCTTATATATTACATTATCATTTCATTTTGTTTAAATCGTTAAATAATGAGGTCATCGCTGCATCATCATGATGTCATAAATAATTTAATTTATTTAATGTCTAAAAATTATAAAACAAATACTATGATGTAGGACATATTTTTAGCTTTCAAATGAATATTTATATTCAAAAAAATGATTTGTATAACCCCATGTAAAAATTGTTTTAGTAAAACATCTCATGTTTGTGTCATTTTTACTTTAACATTAAATAAAAAGTTATTTATGTCATTTCCCAACCAATGTGGCTCCATTGGGTCCCCAAGATGACCCGTGGATTTTATTGGTCGGCCATGAAACATCCAATTATGTTAGTACATGTGTCTAGGTCATTTAATTTTATTAAAACATTATTTTTACCATAAACTACACTAATTACCTCAAATCGCGATTAAAAACATAATAAGTTACTATTCACCAAAAAATTATTTTTATCCCATTGAACCACATTTTACTTATTAATGACAACCATGTATGTTGTTTTTTTTGAAATTCAAAACACAAATATGGAAAATTTCATTTAAACGGAAAAATCAGTTTTTATATGTACCACTTAGTGGTTTCACTATTCATCAGAAATTGATGTTTTTCAGAAAAATCACAACAATTCACCCTAAGAAATATTTGATATCCCGAATTAAAAAATGAAGACTATTTTACAAAATTAAATACATATAAGTCACATTAATTAATTTAATAATTAATTCCCGCTGTCAGAGAAAATAGCGTGTTTTTATGAAATAATAAGTTTCATAAGATTGACACTAGTTTAAGTCTGATTTCAAAGTGAAATTAATTCCAATGACCACTATTGGATTTAATGGTAAAAATATATTCTAATTTCACAATAAAACCAATTCAAAATATAATCTAATCATATAAATAAATTAGATTAATAAGAGGTTTTGAATTAAAATACAACATTTTACACTATTCGTTAAAAAATGAACTTTATCGGAAAGATACCAAAAATTTACACAAAGTAAATTTTGATGTCCCAATTCTTAAGAAGAGTTTTATTTGGTCCAATATAATGTATAAGAGTGAACAAGACTATATTTAATGACGGTTCTCCATCAAAAGGCGATAAGTGAACTTTTAGTGAAAACTAGGGCATATACGCCTAAAATTGAATTCTTTCCGTATTTTAAGCCTTTATATTTTATTGGATAAATGTAAAAACATTTAAAAACATATATAATCATATTTTAGTTATTTCTATCCATTCCCACTAATACAACGGCTACATGTTAACTACCCTTTAAAATAATATTTTTTTATTATTAGAGTGCAACGTTAGATTCCCAAGAAACTTGTAGTTGCGTGTTGGGTACACCATCAAGCATAGCGTCCACTTTTAAGTCATATTAATATTTTATTCAAAAATATGGATAAATATGAAAATTTCATATTCTTTATTTACCTGGGGTGTTACATCCTTCCCCCCTTTTGGGAATTGCGTCCTCGCAATTTTTAAAATTGAGCTTGGAAACATCCTTGAAAGTCCTACATCGGAACAAGAGTCAGTAAACAAATCACTTTCAAATAATGGAAGATAAGTACAGAGGTCACCCGAGTTAACCCATACTAGGATTACATGTAGAAAAACATGGACATGGAAGAAAAAGCAAAGGGTCATGTTCTTGAGGGAGAGTGATAGTAAACATGTCTAGGAGAAAGTTAACCATAAGAAAATCACAAACTTGTGATGGGTTAAATGGTATTCGATTCCCCAGTAGGAAAAGTTAATAGAAAACATTTTTGTTTTAAGTTACTTTTTATTGAGGAATTTATTCATAAGGAAACATAATCACTTATCATGTTGGCTTTCAACTTTTACTAGATTCCTTAATCAAACTCATATTTTTTTCCAAAAGATGAGTATTTAGGGAGACTTGTTCGCAATAAGAGTACTATAATAAACCTATAGAGAGTCACCTAATCCACAAAAGAGGACTATATATATTTCACATGTCTTTAGACATTAACCAAAACCATAACCAAAAAGGTTAGTACAAGATCAGATAATCCAGAAAAGGATAACCCTTTATAAAAAGAAAATCTATTCTTAATCTCCAAAATTTGTCCAAAAAAACCCAATGTTCAACGAGGACCATTATATAATCAATTTGTCCATAAAATTATTCAAAGAAAACCAAACTATGATTGAAACCCAAATATTTGAAGTATTTAGTCACATAGTCTTCCAAGTTAAATCATAAAATTTATCTCCAAACAACATCAGTTGCTTCTAAAGTCTCGTATTGAAAAGTAATTAACCTAATCACATATCCTCCATGATAGGTTAATAATTTTCATAAATAACCCAAAATCAACTTACTATTAATACATAAAATCATATAACTAAAAAGAATCAGTCAAACTAACCAGGGACATCACGTAGTCCTGTGGTAGGTGATAAATACCAGTCACACATTGGTTGTGGGTTCGATTCCCGCAGCGTTGTCTAACGCGACGGGTAGTCACACGGTCTGTGTGTTTTCCTTTTCCAAAACTATATAATTCTCAAATAATTTCCCAAATAGGGATAAAATCATAATAAATAACCACAACATAATTTAACCTCAATTTTATCTCATGCCTTTCACTTCAATCATAACATATAGTAACCCATAATTACCTCAAAAGTAAGGATCATATAAACCCAAATGGTTCTTTATAACTATGTCCACAAAAGAAAAGATAACTATTCCTTGAATAAAATTTGCATATATTAAACATCAGGGTTACACATAATATAAAAATTCTTCTAATGTAACCCCATCATCAAAAGAGACTTAATACTCATAATAATTTCACCATAACTCTTGAAGCCCTTATATGTTGACATCTTACTCATTCAACATTCTTCATGATACATTAACCATTACTTTCTAACTTATTCCGAAATACCTCTTTCCTACAAACAAAATCATGAATCATATCCTAAGATTCCAAAATAGGAAAACAATATTCATGAAATAACACATACCTTTGATTGGTCTTTGTCAGTTTCTTCATCCTCATTCGGAATGGCATTAGGTATTGGTAAACAAACATTTGTATGATCTTGGTGATCCCATTCATGAAACGTCTTTGTAGGACATGTGTTTGCATAATGACCATGCACACCACATTTAAAACATTCAATTGATCCCTCAGAAAGAACTTCATTCCCTTTCCTCG
The DNA here is from genome assembly GCA_963277665.1 of Viscum album. Lineage (NCBI taxonomy): Eukaryota > Viridiplantae > Streptophyta > Magnoliopsida > Santalales > Viscaceae > Viscum > Viscum album. The sequence continues at coordinate 1,837,745,246 of OY728132.1, read as the reverse complement.
AGTCAACTCGATGTTTCCTTTTTTTCCATGGCAGGTTCTTGCTTTATGACCTTCATTTCCACATCTATAGCATATTTCTGTCACTTTGAAACATTTTCCTAGGTGTTTCTTTCCACATCTTTGACACATATGTTTTTGAACACACATACCTTTATGATTATTACCTATACTTCTGTAGGGATTTGTTTCTCGCATATATGATGCCTTAGAGAAATCACCAAGGTTTAGGTGGTCAATAATGACTCCAGATAGTTGGTTGAGGATAATCACAAGAGTTCTCATTGCGGCTTCCATATCATTCAGTTGCTTGCTCAAAAAACTGTCACAGTTTCCTTCACATCCACTGTTACATTGGTGCCTGCTTGATCCAGCCATTTACTAAAACAAAAAAGGTCAGTGTGATTATATCAACAAAACCATCATGTAATAATGAGGAAGATAAACACTAAGATATACTTACTCATTCACATTATCAAAAACTAGGACTCTTTCTGAAATCTTAACCATTATGGTAATGTCACTTATGCTTAAAAAATACCCTATCCTCTAATGTTATCTAAACCAACCTCTGATACCAACTATAAGGACCCAGCCTTAAACCTTACTTAATATTGAGTTATTACAAGATTAAACATTGTGGGTCTTTTCAGGTTTAGAGTTTTAGAGAATTAGTTCATGAAACATGCATTACATTCCACATTTAAACAAATTGGTTACATAAAAGACAATATTTATTCTTCCCATCAACGGAAACATATTTAAAATAAAACATGGATTCGTTCTTGACACATCCTTGACACAATAATCACATCATGTACCCTTACCTTGACCGGTGAAAAACTTTTCAAAAACATGGGATGAGTATAAAAAGCACATTAAGGGATATAAAAATATGGAAAGGTAACATGAGTACATGTATACATAAGAATGAAATCATACATTACCCATAAAACATAAGCACTATAACATACCTCATAAAATCATGAATAAATCCTAGAAATCATAAGACATAAAAGGTAACATGAGGCATTCATAACATTCTTATGTTGGGAGTAACCCTCTTGGTTACGTTTTGAATACCCACCACAGTATATTTCCTAAATCTCTTCAAAGAAACCTTAACGTTTCACTCCTTCGCGTTACCCAATGCATTGGAGAGCTATATCAGGCTCACCCGCCCTTAGATTATCAGAGAACCACCTGTTCTTCATAATAATTCCCAAGAACCATAACATAATCGTATCACATAAAACATTCATAAAGGAAACATAACATTTCCACATTTTAGTCACAAAACATCAATAAGACACATTGATATAAAAAACCTTATGAAAACCATTTTCAATACCAAAATAAAATAAAGGTAAAACATGGTATTTATTTTTCTTTTAAAAAGAATCTATGGCTTGTAGAGGAGGTCGAAACTCAAATAATGGTCACGGCGGTGGAGAAGTCATTGTCGCCGCATACGTATGACAAAAACATTCCCTTCTTTTGTTTTGTAAAACGCTTCGTATAAAAAGATTCCTTTTGGATAAATGTAAAAGTAAAAGGGGTTTATACACCATATAAAATAATGTTGTGTATAAAACAAAATATGCCTCAATTAAATGAGATTGAGACGAATTCCCTTACAAAGACGGTATCCTTGGTTTAAGTATAAATCAATTACATAATTATGTGTGACAAACGAATACACAAAATATAAGTGGATATTAAGTGTAAAACAATAAGATGATATTAACACATATTCATAGAACGACATATTCAAGGACTAAATTTTTATCCCAAATAATTAAATTTGGGATAAGAAGTTCCCTTGCAAAAATTTGACAGCCTAACAGCGTCACTACAAAATTCAGAAAATGAGTTGATGAGAGATAAAAAGGGTATATCATCACATTGACATAAAATTTAAATCAATAAAGATATATAAGGACATATCCCAACATAATAGTATGTGAATTAAAAGACATAACAAAAGAAGTCTTTTAAAAAGAGGAGGGTGAAAGGTTTCTTTACCGACATGGGTATCTTTCGAAACATATGCCCCGTGAAAGAAGGACAATACAACATTGATGTAAATACTCATAAATGAAATTATATTACACAATGAGTAAAATAATGGGAAGTACATACACCACTCAAAGGAAATTGTGGAAAATGTAGCATAAATCTCATGGGAATAAAAGTGAGATGAAAAATCCCTTACGAGAACTTGGCAGCCTAACAGTGCCACATAAAACTTCCAAAAATGAATTAATGAGATCAAATAGGGTATCTCATAACATTAAAATAAAATGTACAGAAAGTGGAAAATAAAAGAACATACCCCATCATAAAAAAAGTGGATCTTAAAATAAGTGACATAAAGGAGAGTACTTAAAAAGAAAGAGAGGGGTTAGATCTCTTGCGAAAATTCGGCAGCCTAACGACGCCACTCAAAACTTCCAAAATGGATTGATGAGAGATAATAGTGTCTCTCATCATATGACCGTCAAAATTACAGTAATAGTAATATAAATTAACATCCCAATCACAAGAAAGATGAGCTTAGAAGAAATGACATAAAAGAGTGTACTTAAAAAGAAAGAGAGGAGTAGGATCCCTTACCTCACGGCCAACTTGTCTTGTTCGTTTCTTTATATTCCTGAATAATAAACTTTGGTTAATTAATAATTGCCTAAGTACCTCATTTTGGGATTATTATTCAGTTCATATCACATATTATAATGTTATAATAATTGTTTAATAATGTTAGTTCATATCAGACGTTTTTGCCGATGTTTGGTACATGAGTCAAAAATGAACTTGTTTGAAAAAAGATTGCCCATGTAGATATAAGTAAATAATTTCCAGAATAGTATTAATGATTAAAATATCATATATATCCATTAAGTATTCATTTTCTACTATTCAATATCATTTGGATATAAAAAATGAAAATCACCATTCATGGAGACGGTTGGCCGTACGTACACAAGAACGCTACTTTCGTTTTTTTTGTCATATTAATGGAATTAAAACAAAATGAGAGATATATATATGTTATAATTCCAGAATTATATCCATAATTTATATTTAATATATTAAATATATATCCGTTATATATATGTACTTATAATATTACATAACATTTTGAGATAAGAAATGAAATGTACCGTTCATAGAGACGGTAAACCGTACGTACGCATGAACGCTATTTCCAATTATATTTCATATTTAATGGAATTAAAACATAATGATACATAATAGTATTTTAATTCCAGTATGTTATCATATATAATATCATTAAATATATCCTTTATACATACCGCATATGGTATTAATGAATCAAACCACTTTGAGGGGGCGGTAGTCCGCACTTCCTTAAATGAAGATATCGAGTTTACCCATAATGGAAACTATAAAGGTATGCCATAAATGAAAAATACAGAAGCTTAAGTAAAACATAAACATATTATATATCATATATAAATATATTGTCATCTTAATGGTCACCTTTGAAAGTGTTAGAAGAATTTTGAACAATCATCGTTTCGGGAGGCAGAAATTCGCCATCCATGGAAACAGTATGTTCTTTAACCATTAGATGTAGGTTTCTGTAAGTGTATCTCGAATAATTCTTATAAACAAGTCCTAGTATATTTATGATACTGGATTTTTTACAAAATAAATGAATAAAAAGAGTTTAGGGGGTTGGAGAAGGAAAATAAAACAAAAGGACACAAGTGAAGTCATTACCTTAAAATCAGGTAACTACCTTTGGATTAAGTTCAAAGGCTTCCTTGGGAAGACTTATGCCCAATTTGAGGCTTCAAGGAGTAATATAGGGAAGTGAAGAGACAAAATGGTCTGGGGTTGGACGAGCCAATGGCTTTTAGAGTGTGGGTAAGGAGGTAGAGATGGGGGCCTTTTATAAGAGGAGAGGAGGGGCACTCTTGTAATGTTACAAAATGTTACTTTATTTTCAAAAGATATTCGGATTTTAAAGGTCCCACATTGATGTATTTCGAGTATAAGGTGATAAGGGTTCGAAATACACTAATTAAATAGGTGTTGTACATTTGTAGGTCTTAGATATTACATTATCATTCCATTATATTTAAATCGTTAAATAATGAGGTCATCGCTGCATCATAATAATGTCATAAATAATTTAATTTATTTAATGTCTAAAAATTATAAAAAAAATACTATGATGTAGGAAATAGTTTTATCCTTCCAATGATTATTTATAGTCAAAAATATGACTTGTATAACCCCATGTAAAAATTGTTTTAGTAAAACATCTCTTGTTTGTGTCATTTTTACTTTAACATTAAATAAAAAGATATTTATGTCATTTCCCAACCAAAGTGGCTCCATGGGGTTCCCAAGTTGACCCATGGATTTTCTTGGTCGTCCATAACACATCCAATGAGGGTAGGACATGTGTCTAGGTCATTTCATTTTATTAAAACATTATTCTTACCATAAACTACACTAATTACCTCTAATCGCGATTAAAAACTTAATTAGTTACTATTCACCAAAAAATTATTTTTATCCCATTGAACCACATTTTACTTATTAATAACAACCATATATGTCGGATTTTTGAAATTCAAAACACAAAGATGGAAAAATTTCATTTAAACGAAAAAGTCAGTTTTTATAAGTACCACTTAGTGGTTTCACTATTCATCAAAAATTGAAGTTTTTCAGAAAAATCCCAAAAATTCACCCTAAGATATATTTGATATTCTGAATTAAAAAATTAAATATATTATACAAAATTAAAAACATATAAGTCAAATTAATTAATTTAATAATTAATTCCCGCTGTCAGAGCAAATAGCGTGTTTTTATGAAAAAATAAGTATCAAAAGATTGACAGTAGTTTCAGTCTGATTTCAAATTGAAATTAATTCTAACGACCACTATTGGATTTAATGGTAAAAATATATTCTAATTTAACTTTAAAACCAATTCAAAATATAATATAATCATATAAATAAATTAGATTAAAAAGAGGTTTTGAATTAAAATACAACATTTTACACTATTCATTAAAAACTGAACTTTATCGGAAAGATACCAAAAATTTACACAAAGTAAATTTTGATGTCCCAATTTTTAAGAAGAGTTTTATTTAGTCCAATAAAATGTATAAGAGTGAACAAAACTATATTTAATGACGGTTCTCCATCAAAAGGCGATAAGTGAACCTTTAGTGAAAACTAGGGAATATACGCCTAAAATTGAATTCTTTCCGTATTTGAAGCCTTTATCTTTTATTGGATATATGTAAAAACATTTAAAAACATATATAATCATATTTTAGTTATTTCAATCCATTCCCACCAATACAACTGCTACATGTTAACTACCGTTTAAAATAATATTATTTTATTATTAGAGTGCAACGTAAGATTCCCAAGAAACTTGTTGTTGTGTGTTGGGTACGCCATCGAGCATAGCATCCCCTTTAAAGTCATATTAATATTTTATTCACAAATATGGATAAATATGAAAATGTCATATTCTTTATTTACCTTGGGTGTTACAATTACCATGAAAAAAATAAAACAAATTCAATGATATTAATTCAAATATCCTAACAAGGAAGTTCTCTCTAGTAAATATCTTCAAAAAATTTTGATATCTAATCTCTTGACTGGGTTATGACCATAAAACCATCAGAATAATCTAGTGTGGTTTATAATGTTTAACCACCCTAAACAGATGGTATATCCACAATTCCATTCCGGGAGTGGTCCTTTTTGAGAATAAATATGAACCAGGAATAGAATTATTTTTTTTCATGAATATTGTAGATATATCAACCTTATCAGAATCATTTGTGTTATTTGTGTACCAATAATGCCTCATGGGGACCTCAATGTGTCTGTCAAGACTCCTTTTAACATTAAAACTGATGTGGCTATCCTTATGAAATATAATGAATAAGAATGTAAAAATATATTTTTCTAGTTCATTGACTTTTTCTATTGTGAACACAATGAGTAAATAAATCGAGACACTAAAAAATTCAACTACCAATTATGAAATCTTATTAAAATCGATTTCTATTGGTGTTGGGTGATCACATAAACATTGATCTATTTGATCCCAACCTACACATTCAGTTATATATTTTAGTAAGTGGTGGATAAAGACCCATGCGGCCTCATGATTTAGGTATATGATATTATCAAATATATTATTAATTAAAAGATCTAATATATTACCTCATTCAATGGTATGATATCTAATATTAAATGAAAGTGTGTCTCATAAAAAATCATAGATCAGACCATAATGTGAAGGTTATGGAACCATATGTGTGTTATGGTCCCTTTTTCATCTATATAATCCACAAAATACTCCCTATAAAGAATTGTTTTGTTCCATATTGATTTAATCCATTTAACATGCATGAAACCCATTTATTTAATGTAAAGTTCTATAATTATCCTAGAATGAGTCACCAAGAAGATGAATTAAATTGTGTTAATAGTCCCAATAATTTGACCCCTTCTTCGATGGATCCCTAGTATAACATAAATAATAGTATCATAAAACCAATTAAGAATCTATAAGAAGAAACTCCACACATAAAAAATTACATCAAACTATTTTAGAGAAAGCTTAACTCCATGTTTATCTACTAGTCATGTGATCTATAATTGATACTAAATCCAGATATTCCCTCTCTAATTTTATAATGGGATAATTACAAAATGATCTTCAATAAGAAAAATACCACATATCATAAAATTAGGAAATTAACCAAGGAATATTGACTCAACCATAGTGCGTTGATATTGGTGTTGGTCTATATTGGTCAATAATAAAATAAATAAAAAAGATAGTCTACTTCAACAATTTTTTTTATAAAACATTAGTATATTAATTATATTATTTAGATTCAGTTTTACATGTAAAGAGGATTCCATTTCAAAAAAAAACCAATTAATTTAGAGTGCTTAAGCTCCTATATTCCTTATGAGTATACTAAATATTATATTGATAAATTACCTATTACATTCGAGAAAGGATTTTAATATACTAGCAACTAACTGATATAGATGAATCACGAGACCATGTAATATTTGATGAAAAAATTCCTCAGTGTGGTCATACCCGTTGATTAATTACATGAAGATATTTTTTAATTTCTAAGGAAGAACAAGGATATTATAAATCCAAATCCAGGGACTAAATTTTCTATATAGTCCTTCAAATCGGAAAATATATATATTAAAAAAATTGAGAACATTGTATATCTAACATTGATTTATGCTCGAGGTAGATGTTCAAATGTAGATCAAATATTATATCATTATATAGGATTATTTATATAAATAAATGGTTGAAAATGTTTACATTCAGAAGTATAATGGTTATATTAGTCTTTGTATAACATTTTTTGGCCCTAACCATGTTTACATAGTATAAATATTCATCATTATAATTGCAGATTTTTTTCATAATAATACTCATCTCTCCAACCCTGTCATTTATAGATGGATACTCCATATATATTAAAATAAATATTTTCCCAAAATATGGGTTTTCCAATACATTAAGTGTATCCCAATTAATTACGTACTACATAATTGAATATTTTATATAGAAATATGATTCAAAATCGTAAAAGTGATCTATGCAACACATTTTCAATCCCTTCCATAGAATGATGGTGAAGTGATATATAGATGACATTGGGATTAAATAAAAACAATAATATAATCATATATACAATATTTATCATGTTATTATAATAATCATATCAGAATATGTAAAAATGGTACCTATGAAGAGTTATTTCATTGTCATAGTGAATAAAATTCCTCAAATACATTGACCGATATAGTTGAATCACAATCTACCTAATGGGTATTAATCACATCTTAAAATACCCCCATCATGAAATAAAAATGATTTTTTTGGATTTTATGGCATTGTTAATTTAAATAGTATTTTCATTCCACCTTGTTATGATCATCTATTTCCATTGAAAAGATGATAATAAAATCTGAAACATTGGATGATGTTTTCTAGAGACTGCTTAATTGTATCATGATGTACTTAAATAATATGGATATCACTTAGAATAAGTGATCAATTTTTACTATATGAAACTGATCTACTATTATCTAAACCTATTGGATCAAAAAAATAAGGGAAAATATAATTTTTTATATTATCATAGTAACTTTATTCTATTTTACATGGTCAAATATCATTATTTAAAAATGAATTGATTTTACATGGAATTTATTTTCTATACGTTTCACTTATATTTAAAATATCACAAGTTTTATTTAATACCGTCAATATAAAAAATAAAATAAATCCTTAATTTTCAACACTAACTAGTTGATTGGTGAGGTAGGTATAGATTCTTCAACTGTGCGACATATGGTTGATCCTATAGAAGGATATTAGGGTAAGGGTAATAGAATATAACATTTTCACTCCCTAATCCCTAGAATTGATTTTTATTGATATTAAATTACTCCAAGAGACCATTATAAAAGTATATAATGAAATAATTTTTTTGGAAGATACAATTAGATGGTTACTATTAATGAATGAGTACAAATAGGAAGATAACCCATTACCTAAATAAGGACATCCTTACCATTTTCCATTTCACTCCTAAAAATTTGTGTTTACAAAAATAATTTTTTATATCAAATGAAAACAATAACAATAATAATAAATAATGAATGCTCATCACTAGTCTAGAATGGGGCCATGAGTTATAGCATACTAAATAAATATAATGGGTTACTCTAAGAATGTCATTACACCAATAAATGGTTATAATGTTCTTAATAAACTAGATTATATCCAATTAATTAAACATGCATATTAATTGATGGTAATATTTGTAAAGGCCCAAACCTCTCTGATTCATTACATTACTAGAATCTAATGTTTGAGGTGTTTGGGTGGTCATGTTGACTTATCCCCATCACTTTTCCAAATTTCCATTTCTGTGAATAGTTCCATCGGTGAACAATTCCACTGGAAACCTTAGGTGAAAAGTGAAACAGTAGCCTTATTTGAATAGTGTCATCAGTATCCTAATGTGAACAGTGCAACGGTAACCATATGTGAATAGTGTAATCAGTAGCCATATGTGAATAGTGAAATGGTAACCTTATTTGAACAATGTCATCAGTAGCCTTATTGAATAGTGCAATGGTAACCTAATGTGAACAGTGTCATCAGTAGGCTTATGTGAACTATACAATGGTACCCATATGTTAACATTGTTTCCTGAATGGTGTGGTTCAATGGTATCCTCTATTTCATTTTCCAAATATTGAGTACATGAATAGAGTTTCTAGAATGGCAAGGTTCTAACGGTCTCCTCATTCCTTTGGAAAATTTTGAATTCATTAACTGTGTTTCCTGAATGGTGAGGATACAACGGTAGCCCCTTTCCATTTCAAAATTTTGTGTTCATGAACAGTCTTTCTAGAATGGCGAGTTTCCAACGGTAAACTCATTCTTTTTCCAAATTTTTATTTCATGAACATTGATTTCAGAATGGTGAGGTTCCAACGATATGATTTTTCCATTTTTATATTTTGAGTATGTGAATAGTGTTTTCAGAACAGTGAGGTTTGAATGATAGCCTTTTTTCATGTACAAATTTTGAGTTCGTGAACAATGTTTCCAGAAAGGTGAGGATCCAACGGTATCATATTTCATTCTCCAAATTTCTAGTTCGTGAACAGAGTTTATAACAACCAACTGTTCATGCTTAAATGTTTCTATTGACGTAAAATGCATTTAAACCCATTTTTATGGACTCTAATGCCGATTTAAAGACCATAACTTCTATATTAATTTTACAAAGTCTCGGTAAGTTTTTACTTGGCCAAATTGTGTCGTTTATGTGATACACTTTTAATGGAAAATACGGCATATCTAAAATCGGTGGTTTTTTAAAATTTTTAATGGGATGGGATATGTTCCTCCTTAATATTACCCCCTTGTTCTCAGGTGAGAGACACATGAACCATTCATTTCTTCCCATAGGTGTTGTGAAATCAAACTTTTCTCCTTCGGTTGGTTCCCCATGTGTTTTGATGCAACCAAGAATTATCGATCAATCTTTGATACAAGGTATTATCTATCTTCATTCTTTTGGGTTTATATCCATCTATTTCTCCTTGCCATTTGGGAATTCTCTCTCCATGTTCCTAATGGGATTTTCATCAGTGTTGACTAGTGTGGTGGTGTCTCTGCATCCTTAGGTGGATACTATTGTCATGGAGGGAGGAGATCATAACCTATTATGTGGCCCATTCACATATAAAGAACATCAAGAACCATTTCAGTTAGGGGATTCGTTGCTTCTCATTTCTTTTACATGAAATTGTCTAGTTAGCATGTTTTATCCCACTATCTCAAAATTTAATTAAAATAATAAATATTGGACAATGATAAATAAATTTATATCGATCGTGTATTATTAAATCTTGTTTTTCTAGATAGTGTGATATATATTCTTTCTTGTTTAGATTTTTTTTCTTGATGTAAATTGGAAAATAACATAAATCTAGAATTAATTGATATTATTTTGTAGAAAGATAAAGAGTCATGTGAATGAATGTGATTGTTGTTTTTGTAATTTAATGTTAATCAAATTAATGAACTAAGCACATTTAATCAATTTGTGATTGCTTTTTTAGTTTTCCCTAATTTGGAACCTTCAAATAATAAATCGATTTTTTCACGATGGAATAAATAACTGGTTGATTAATAAAAAATCCCTTGTCAGGTTCTGAGTTACCCTCATCCTTGTTTATGTGCCAAGATCCCAATTGATATTTAGTGTGTTTTCATACTTCTTGTGTTCTAATGTGATCCAAGATGGTTGTTGTGATATGTTGGGGCAGGGAGGCCTATTAGGTGTGGATGTAGTTGATGTATAGGGTGGTGAGATGCATCGATTTATGAATGTGGGTGAATGGGAGGACATCAAGGATGATGAAATGGGTTGAATGTGAATTTTTTGTTTCTCGCTAATTGGTATTGATTATTTATCTGCTTTATATTCCCCACTGCTAGAGGCATCTGGTATATCTTACCCTTCTTCCAAAAGGGGTGAAGACACTTAGGGTATGCCGCCTAATTTCTTTGATTAGCTTATCAAGGGATAATGGCTCAATGATCTTACTATATACAACAAAGACACGATGGGTAGTTAATCTATCTTCAATGTTGTTCCCCCTAGTGTTTAGTAGCATAGAATTTTTTCTATATTTCATGGGATTATGGGAATGTTGTGCTGTAAATAAATAATTGGTTAAATTATGGTAACATATGGGGTTGGATCATAATGGATCTCAATGGTGTGGAAATCATACATTGGGTGTGATTCTAATGAAATATAATGTGGAATTGTTAATGGTTTATTATTTTTTAAATAATTAATTAATGTAATTTAAAACTGATAAAAATGGAATGATGTATTGTAATAAATATTTTTAAATGGTTCTACGCTTATAAGATAACAACTCTTAGAAGTTTCTATCATGAGTCTAAGAGACTATAGCTATGGTTGAGTCTAAGACTCTTTTATGACCATAGTTTGGTTTTGATCTATTTTATATTCTGTACTTTTTTTGTTTCAATATGCTACTTCACCCCTTTAGTTAGGGAAATTGACACCCAGCAGATTCTAATCCCTGGGGGTATTTTCCCAATCATTTTTGCGGTAGGATGGATGACTGAATACTCTCTTTGGCCCCACTATCATCTCTTGGTAGTTACTTGTGCAGGATGGCACAATGGGTAATTTTCATCATATATGTGTGTAGATGGCTTTAATGGCTTGTTGTTATTCACACATATATATTCCAAATATAGTTCTCTATGGACTACTATAGGTGTAACATGTATTGGTTATGATGGATTTCGGAACCTTACATGGTGTATAGGCTATAATGGCCTCCATATTAATAATCGATGTATGATACACATTATGAGAGCTGTGGTGGCTCTAAATAACTCCCTGGATACTTTTCTTATGTGGATGTGGTGGTTTTTTGCATGAGGTGCCGATTGTGGTGCTTCCCGCAAGTGTCTGTAGGTATGCCTTTTTGGAGAGAGTTTCTTATGATGTGTGACATTTGGGAAAACAAAAAATTATTGGGGATATAGTACCAGGGTACCCTTGATATACATTATTATATTATATATTACATTATGAGATACAATGTGAGAGTATCCATGGTGAGGATTTGAACATAGCATACCTGTTTATGTAACATGTTATTTTCACTTGTTGTTCAATTTTCTTTAGCTTGTTTTATCTAAATTTACATGACATGCTTCAGGGAGGATCCTACTGATTATACTATTATATTCACACTATGTGTATATGTAAGGGTTTTCAGGTCCCTTGTAGCAGGTTGGATATCTGGCTAGTTTCTACTAGCTTGGGGTTGTAGGAGCTCAATGTGCTCTATGGTTACTGTTGTTTTTACATTATTTTGGGAATTTTTAGTGTTTACCATTTCTTCTATAGTAGTTTTTCATGACATTACATATATTTACATCGTATATCATTTATATTTTATGCTTAGTTGTAGTTTTCTAGTGGTTGTCTTATATTTCTCTTTCGAATGTGTTCTCTTAGATGATAATTCCTCCCCTCAGTGTGATTAATATACCCATGATGCAAGTTTCCCACTTGGGTCCTAGTGGAGGTGAGACTCGGTGGTCATTATCTCTCTTACTCACATTTTCTAACAAGGAGGGGTACACTTTATGGGTAGGGGGTCGTGATAGAGTGGTATCAGAGGTCTGGTTGAGGGGTAGGATGGAGTTTGTTGTTAGGAATAGGTGAGCTTTCTTGGGTTGGAAGGTCAATGGTGTCATTCATGTTTATCAAGTGATGCAATATCTAGAGAGTGGATGAAAAGTAGGAGATTATATCCCTCTATGACCGGATGCACATACCTTTATGTTTATTATGGCTACTTAAAAAGTTTATACTAGTTGTTGTGTAGAGACCTAGAAAATTATCATGCATCATTATTCTTTGTGCTTTTGTTTGAAATGGTAGACATTTGGGATAGGTTAACCTAAAATGGATAAAAGAAAACAAATAAATAAATTAATGTTGAGTCTTCTATATTCCAGGTCTAGGAGCTCTAACTATTAGATATTTTACAGGTATGTCTTTAGGTCGACATCCACGTCCGAATCACATAAAATATGTCCAGAAGGAGGTGTTAGTAGATCGCTGCATGGTACAAGATTATGACGACAACACGTTGAGGAGGACACTCTGAGAGATTCCACACCAGAGTTTGCAAAACTACAAGGTCTCCGTTTTAGATGCAGTCATGAAAGATTGGTTAGAGGAGGTCGAGATAGTCTTATGTTTGATCTGTGCTCTAAAAGAGCACCGGGTGTCCTTTTTTGTGACATTGTGGAATTTAGCGGTAAAACAATGGTGGTTCTTGTTCCTCGAGGATTGGGAGGAGTTATTGATCTCATGGGAGGAGTTCTGAGACATGTTAAGAGTTATCTTTTTTTCTTCAACTGCAAAGGTGTCCAGTCACCAGGAGCATCCTACCATTTTAAAGGGGACCTCCATTGTGATAGATTCTAGAATCCATTTCAGAAGCCTTTTATGATATTAATTTGAATTGATTCTCTATTAGGGGACCAGGGAGAGGCATTTCGAGGATGCTTTGCATCCAGAGATACAGTGTCGGGTCACCCTATTTATGCTGAAAACTTATCTTGCGATGTTGGAAAGGGAAGAGGTCACCGGGAAGTCATTTCCCATAACTGGATCATCACGAGAGGGGAGTCATCAAAATTCATGAAAAAGTAGATTTGTGGTTTGAGGTTCTCGGTTTTCAGGGTAAGAGAGTTTTTGTTTTGCTGGGGGTAGGTCTGAGCCCTCACAATCTCATTTCTCTGAGGGAGAAATCTCTTTGTCCTATTCCATGGTATCATGCACTTTTTTATCTTGTGGAAGTCAAGTTCATCAGTAGAGAAAGTGCCCGAACTTCCATTGCTATCATAGTTCACTAGGTGATCCACTTAAGGTTCCACTGTTGAGGTAGTTCCAACCAAGGCAGCAGTAGTGGGTTGCAAAAACATTAGATTAGAAAATGGTTGATGGGGAAAGCATATGAATATCATGTGATGATCCTCATCCTCAAAGAGAAGAGTGCAGTTGTGGTTTTGGTAGTCATCAGGGTCAGGGAGGTTATGGGGGAGATTGTGGTCAGCTTCATGTTATAGCATTGCTAGCTCCCAGTAAGCCAAATATCATTCAAGGAGCCCTTGGACTGTTTTATACCATTGAGTATTACGTGTTTGATTCTGGAACGACACTCTCCATCATATACACTACCCTTGTCCATGATTTGGTACATGATGTAGAGAGGATTCCATTGACCATGGCATTGACTACACTAGTTGGAGGCCGAGTTAACTGGTTTGAAGTATGTAGAGACTCTAAGATGGTGTTGGGGCAGCACCGCTATTGGAAACATTTCCTATGATTACGAATAAAACCATAAAATTTCATCCTCAGCATGTATTGGTTGTATTCCATGCAGGCTATAGTGGATTGATTTAGGAGGCAGGTTGTGTTCGTTGATGCATACATAGAGACAGTGGTGTTCATTGGTGAGCGAGACCCTCAGATGGGTCAGTCGAATGTTTCGTCTTTATCATCCACGATGGATGAGATAATGCAGTGTTCTTCAAATGATATGCAGTTGGTGTTTCCTAGGGTCATTAAAGAATACCATAATTTCATTCTATAAGTGGTTGGATCATTACTCCCTCAATGTGAGGTCGAGTTTGGGATCGAGCTACAAAAAAGAGCATCTCCTTTCTCTATGTATCCATATTGGAGGACCCAACTTGAGTTACGAGAGTTATGTACAAAACATGATGGTCTGTTACAGTGTGGTTTGGTTCAGCCGACTGTGTCACCGTGGGGTGAACCAGCTATTTCCATGAAGAAGGATGGTGGAAGTTTGCAGTTGTGTATTGATTATTGCCACATAAACAACGTGACGGGGGAGAATCTCTATCTTCTTCCACATATGGATGATTTATTTGATAAACAGAGGGGTTCATGTTTTTTTTATCAAAAATAGATTTGCGGTCAAGACATCATGAGATGCATTCACATGATGAGGATATCCCAAAGAATACTTTATGTTGGCTTAATGAGAATTATGAGTTCGTTGTAATGTTATTCGGTGTGAAAAATGCTCTAGATGTGTTCATGGGATTGATGAATGGTGTGTTCTGTGAGTTCCGGGAAAAGATTGTTGTAGTTTTCATCAATGAAATACTTGTGTCTTCCATGTCTGAAGAGGATCACTCAGAGCATCTACATGATGTAATGGGATTCCTTCATCAACATCAGTTGTTTGGGATGTCGTCGATGTGTGAGTTTAGGGCTCAAGAAATCTGTTTCATGGTTAATGTTGTGTTCCGGCAGGTAGTATCTATGGATCCATTGATGATAGAAGCAGTTGTGTCTTGAGAAGCCCCCAAGATAGTGTAAGATGTGCGATGTTTCCTTGGTCTTGCAGGCTACTATAGGAGGTTCATTGCCAATTTATCTCGTGTTTCCACTCCTCTAATATCCTTTACTATGAATGATCATGAGTTCATATAGAACAATTAGTGTAAGGCATCTTTCGAGTATATAAATGAGATGCTATTAAGTGCTCTAGTTCATTATCTTCTAGTAGAGGGAGATCAAGTAGATGTTTTCTGCGATGCTTCGCATCCGAGGTTAGGCAATGTTCCTGATGCATGAGAGATCGATTATTTCTTATATGTCTCGGCAGTTGCATCATCATGAACGTAACTATACAATCCATGATATTGAGTTTTCATTCGTTTTGTTCTCCCTAATTTTGTGGAGACATTACTGAATTGGAGAGCGCTTTTAGGTTTTCACCGATCATAAGAGTTTGAGGTATGTTTTCGCCCATTGTGAATTGAACTTACAATAAGTTGATGGATGGAGTTATTACAGTAATGCGACTTATAAATATCATATGAACCATGAAAGTGGAATGTTGTAGTTGATGTGATGAGTAGGAAGTCACGTAGTGATGCAGTACGTGAATCTGGTGACTCCTAGAAAGTATTTTATAAACTGCCAGCATTAAATCTTGATATGGTAGATGTTGGGGATAGAGGTTGTCTTTTTCAGATGATGGTGTAGTCATCTCGGGTGTGGTAGATGAAACAGTCCAAATTCGATGATCTTAAGTTAGAGTTCTGGAGAAACCGAGTTATTTAGGGCAAGGCCCTTGGTGGTTGGTCTAAGGATGAACAACACCAAGTGTTGTATCACGGAAGGCAATTTTTTCCATTCATAATGCATGTTTCATTTCACATAAGGTTCCATCATTAGCCAATAGTGGTTCATCATTTTGTGACAAAGATGTTCCAAAGCCTTGAGTATCTAGTTTTTGTGTCTTGGGCATGAGCATGCAGTTACAGAGATTTTGTCTTGATGTTTGGTGTGACAGAAGGTGAAGGTCGAACACTATGTTCCTGGTGCTCCTCTCTAGCCATTAGATGTTCCTTAGTGGAAGTGGGGGTACATCTCAGTAGACTTTGTTTTTGGTTTACCTAGAGCTGATGGAGGATATAACACTATTTGAGTGCTAGTGGATATTTTAACAAAATCATCCCACTTTATATCAATCATGGAGTCATGCTCAATGATTGTCTTGTCGAGGTAGTATCTGTAGAAGGTGTTCATGCATCATGGAGTCCCAAGGATGATCATTTACGATCAAGATCCTCATTTTACCTCAATTGTTCGGAGAGGTCTGCAGCATGATTTGGTGAATCACACGACCTCTAATGAACATAGTTATGTAACGAATGCACTCAATGAAATTTCATCCACGAAAAAATATCAAATTCTCTTGTGGTTAATGAATTACCATGTTTTATGTATATAACACCGAAATATTTTATGTAATGTGTATTTTTAAAAATAATATCATCGATAACTGATTTTTCATAGAACAATGAGCATAAACGAACTCCAAAATATTTTATTACATAACAGAACATTTTAACCTATCCCTTAAATTTGAATGAATGAATTTTATTTATAAAATTATGAAATATATAAATTTTCAACTCATTTTTAATCTATTAGTTATTTTTTTTAATTTTCAAAACAAATTGTGATGTACTTTATACTTCTGTTATATGTTCTACTAAAAAAATATTTTTAATTATTTCTATGTGAATATCAATATAAATAATTATTATGATATTTATAATTTTTATTTAAAAATTTTAAAACTATTTTTGGATACATCATGTAACATTTATGTTAGGATTATTTATTTAAACTTTTCTATAAAGAATAATTTTCAGTTAAATATTAAAAACCATGTTGTTATAAAATCCTAATGATAATTGCATTTAATTTTAATTTAATTATATTAAATTTACCTAAAAATTATTTATATTTTGTTATGATAAAATCTATTTATTTACATTTAATGTATATTAATACCTTATTTTGGAATAGATACAATTTAGGTCTTAAAAACAATTCTCCATAAGTATATTTTTCATTGAATCATGATGGATTAATTTTAATTGTTATATTGACAATTATTTGTTAAAAATTCTATAAATGGAATCAATATTTAAAATCATGTGGTAAGAAATATTTTATATGGTCATTTTGATATTTATTCAAACAAAAAATTCATAAAAAATATTTATAGTTGTTTAGTTAAAATAATGTACCATATTAAAGTAAATTTTAAAAGAATTTACATAAATAAAATATTAAATATTAAATGGTTGGTGTAACGCCCCGACCCCAGCTACCCAGAGTCGGTGCATTACTTCGTAACATTAGCATGATCACAAAATATCAAGTCTCGAAAGACCGATTAGTTTAGGAGCCTTGGAAACACTAGATACATTCATAAGTCTTACATTACATCATAAAGAGAAAAACTAATAACAAAGTCTTCATAGTCCACACTCATATCCTCTTATGACTATCCCTGCAGGTCATTCATAAAATAATTCTTCACACCCTGGAAAATATTAAAACATTGAAAGGGGTGAGATCAGATGCTCAGTAAGGATAACAATATTGCGGAAGCTTTTATAAATAAACATAAACATTTAAGGCAATGTATAACAAAAAAAAATCCTTTTAAACATAAACATCAACATAATATGGCAAATGTAAAATGAGATAATGTCATTTACCTCTTCACATGGATATTCTACCGGTCGAATAATCACATGCAATATCAATAACCACTTTCATAATGATGGAATGCATAATGGCAGACTATCCTAACCACGTAGACAAGGCCTTGTGCCAAGACCACAAATAAGATTGTGTTAAGGCCTTGTGCCAAGACACTATTTTGTCTCATGAGACCTACTGATGCATCGAGGAGATATAGCGGGCTCCACCCATCACTTATTAAGTCCAATGCATTCCTCATATGAACAGGTTTAAACATATCCTAAACCATAACATAATCGTATCACATAAAACACGCATAAAGGAAACATAACATTTCCACATTTCAATCACAAGATATAAATACAATACATTGATATAATAAAAATTCTTTCAAAACCAATTTCAATACCAAAATAGAAGAAAGTTAAAACTTTGTATTTATTTTTCATTAAAAAAAATGATGGCTTGTAGAGGAATCCGAAACTCAAATAATGGTCACGGCGGTGGAGAAGTCATTGTCGCCGCATATGTACGGAAATAAAGTCATTCCCTTTTTGTCGTTTAGTAAAACGCTTCGTATAAAAAAGATTCCTTTTGAATAAACATAAATGTCAAAGGGGTTTATACACCGTATATAAGAATGTTGTGT
This sequence comes from Viscum album, assembly GCA_963277665.1. Lineage (NCBI taxonomy): Eukaryota > Viridiplantae > Streptophyta > Magnoliopsida > Santalales > Viscaceae > Viscum > Viscum album. The sequence goes on along the minus strand of OY728132.1, from coordinate 1,837,726,341 downwards.
ATAAAACCAAATATGACTCAATGAAAGGAGATTGAGACGAAGTCCTTAAAAAGATCATTTTTAAAATAAAATAGATCTATTATGTGTGTTCACTATAAGTACACATAAAGAATGTACAAAGACAAAATAGGAAATAATAATATCATGTCATAATTTGAAAGTAGGAGATTAACCCAAAGAATGGAAATTGGGTTAAGAAATTCCCTTACCTTGCGTCCTTTCTTGACATGACCGTTCTTTAACCTCCTGAATAATAAACTAGAGTTAATATCAACCTTCTTAAGAACCTTTTTCAAGTTCATTATTCCTTTTATATCACTTATTACCATGTCATGAACATTATGTAATTATTTATGTTAATAACGGTCGTTTTGACGATCTTAGGTACTTGAGTAAAAAATAAACGTCTTATAATTACACATTGATCATGTGTTAATATATCCATTATATACATAATTATATTCACGATTTATATATCATATACATCATATATATCCATTATATACATTCATTTATAATATTACATAACATTTAGAGGTAAGAAATGAAATGCACCGTTCATGGAGACGGTAAGCCGTACGTACGCATGAACGCTACTTTCATTTCTATTTCGTATTTAATGGAATGAAATAATAATGATATAAATGTATAATATCATTCCAGTGTAATATAGTGTATAATACCATTTACTCCATCCTTTATACATCCCACATATGGTATTAACGATTCAAATCACTTTGAGGGGCGGTAGTCCGCACTTCCTAAAATGAAAATATCGTGTTTACCCATAATGGAAATCATAAAGGTATGTCATAAATGAAAAATACAAAATCATAAGGAAAACAAAAACATAATATTTATCATATATAAAAATATTGTCATCATAATGGCCACCATTAGAGGTGTTATATGAGTGTTGAACAATCATCGTTTCGTGAGGAAAAAATTCGCCATCCACAGAAACAATATGTTCTTTAACCATTACATGTAGGTGTGTGTAAGTGTAGCTCTAATCCTTCTTATAACAACATCGTAGTATATTGAGGATGCTGGTGTTGTTACAAAAGAAATTAATAAAAAGTGTTTAGGGGGCTGGATAAGCAAAATAAAACAAAACAACATTAGAGAAGACATTACCATAAAATCAGGTAACGTTTTTTTTTGATTTGAGCCAAAGGCTTCCTTGGGAAGAATTTTTCACAATGGGAGGCTTCTAGGAGTAATAGAGGGAAGTTGGGAGAGTATTTGGGCAGAGGTTGGCCGAGCCAAGTGGCTTGAAGGTGTGAATAAGGTTGTAGTGGTGGGGGCCTTTTATAAGAGGAGAGGAGGGGCACTCTTGGAATGTAATGAAAAGTCACTTTATTTTAAAATGGTATTCGGATTTAAGAAGTCCCACATTGATATAATTAGAGGATAAGGTGATAAGGGTTCGAAATCCACGCATCCAATAGGTTTTGGACATGTGTAGGTCTTAGATATTACAATATCTTTCTATTTTATTTAAATCGTTAAATAATGAGGTCATCGCTGCATGATCATGATGTCATAAATAATTTAATTTATTTAATGTCTAAAAATTATAAAAAAAATACTATGATGTAGGAAATCTTTTTATATTTCTAATTACTATTTATAGTCAAAATTATGACTTGTATAACCCCATGTAAAAATTGTTTTAGTAAAACATTTCATGTTTGTGTCATTTATTACTTTAACATTAAATAAAAGGTATTTATGTCATTTTCCAACTAAAGTGGCTCCATGGGGTCCCCATGTTGACCCATGGATTGTCTTGGTCTCCCATGGAACATCCAATGAGGTTAGTACATGTGTCAATATCATCTCATATTATTATAACATTATTTTTACCTTAAACTACACTAATTACCTCTAATCGCGATTAAGAACGTAAAAGTTACTATTCACCAAAAATTATTTTATTCTCTTTGAACCACATTTTACTTATTAATGACAACCATGTATGTCGGATTTTTGAAATTCAAAACACAGAAGTGGTAAAATTTCATTTAAACGAAAAATCAGTTTTTATAGGTACCACTTAGTGGTTTCAGTATTCATCCAAAATTGAAGTTTTTCAGAAAAATCCCAAAAATTCACCCTAAGCTATATTTGATATTCAGATTTCAAAAATGATTTCTATTTTAAAAAATTCCAAACATATAAGTTTCATTAATTAATTTTATAATTAATTCCCACTGTCACAATAAATAGCATGTTTTTAAGAAACAATTTATATCAAAAGTTTGACAATTGTTTATGTCCAATTTTAAAGTGAAATTAATTCTAATGACCACAATTGGATAAAATAGTAAAAATATATTCTAATTATAATTTAAAACCACTCAATACTATAATTTATCACTATAAAATACTTTGATTAAAAAAGTTGTTTTTAAGTATTTCTCACTATTCATAAAAATTGGATGTTCTCAGAAAATTACAAAAAATTCAACTTTGGATAATTTCGATATTACGAATACAAAAATGAAGTAAATTTTGAAATATAAAATATCTATAATTTTAAAAAGTGGGTATTACTATTCATAACAGCTATATTGATTAGTCGTGGTGTGTTAGAACTCGATGTTACCTACAATGCAAGCTATTGCATTATTGAATGAGAAGTGTAACGTGGAAGCTCGGGGTGTTACATTCTCCCCTCCTTCAATAAATTGCATCCTCGCAATTTGAAATTTTTCTTGGAAAATAAAAGGTTGAAAATAGAAAATACCTTTGTGGAAAACCCACATCATAAATAAGGTTAATAAAAATATAACATTAAAAGAAATAAAGATAAGTACAAAGGTCACCCGAGATAGCCCATTCTAGGATTCTATGAAAATATGGATATGGAGGAGAAACAAACCATCAAGGTCTGATGGAGAGTTGTAGAAAATAGGATTAGGAGAAAGTTAACTATAATAAAATCACAAAATTATGATTTGTTAAATGTTCATTGATTCCCCAGTTGGAAAAGTTAACCAACACCTTTTTTGTTTTTAGTTACCTTTTATAATACTGCGGAATTTATTTAGAAGATTTACTAAGAACATAAGGGAATATACATACTTGTCATGTAGACTTTCATTCTTTAATAAATTTTTACCACAAACCCATCTTTCACTCTAAAAGGTAATAAAACTCAAAAATATTCTATTTATCCTAATTGTATAAGGTTAAAAATATTACCACATACCATTTAGATTAGGAAAAATATTTTGTAATAACCAGGGACTTCCTGTAGGCTAGTGGTAGGAAATAAAGGCCTGTCACACTATGGTTGTGGGTTCAATTCCTACAGCTTTTTGCGACGCGACGGGTTATGCCCCACCCTGCAGGATGTCCTTTTACTACAACTATAGTATTATAATATTCCAAAAATAATCTCCAGAAATGTTTTAACCTTAAACAATACTATTCAAAGTTCAACTTAATCCATTTCAAAATTTATAGTTATCCAAAATACCTTCGTCCAGACTTTCTATAAAGGGTCCTTAAATTAAAAAATCAATTGTAACATTAGATTCCCTAAACAAAGTATAGTTTCCCTTATTGTCACATACAAAAAATATGATTACCTTCATCATATTAAAACCTTAATGAAATCAACATGTATTGCAGTACAATACTTATATATATATCACATTATTCTAATAACCAGAATATAATCCATGAGTCCAAAAGCACCAATACATTAATTATTCCGCTTCAACTGTAGTAACAACATAAGATTGTCCTTGATCCCTTGGCCTTTTCTGAGGTAAGTTTCCCTGATGCTTAGAACATTCATTTTCATAATGCCCCATTTCTCTACAATTGTAGCATTCAACATTGATAGCCTCTTTCTTTCCCTTACAATCACGCACCCGGTGACCTTTTTCTCCAAATTTATAACAAACTCTCATTCCTTTTAGGCACGTACCAGGGTGATTCTTCCCACAATTATCACATAATGGAAAATCCTTCTTTCCCTTTTCCCCTTTATCCATCTCTTGTTCCACCATTCTCTTCTTTTCTTGCTTTTCTTTAAAGTCATGATACTTAGAGAATTCCATTTCCGTCTTGATAGCACATGAGAGAATATCTTCGTATGACGAGAAGGTTTGTGAGACTAATGATCGATGGAGAAATGGTTTCAACCCATCAAAGAAACGATCAATATTACTTCTTGGGTTACGTATATAATCTGCTACATGCCTCGCTAACCTTGTAAAGTTAGCCTCATACTTTGCGACATTCTCATCCTCCTTTTGTCTCAGACTCAGAAATTGCCTTTCCATATCTGCTCGATGGTCATGTGGAAAGTATTTTTCTAAGAAAATATCTTTTAACACTCTCAATTCCATACTTGATACTTCTTCATCTTCTTTTTATTTTGAATCAATGACCACCATTGATCGCCATATCCAGTGAGGCGGTAAACTGCCATGATAACCTTCTCCCTTTCGCTACTCCCCAAGGCATGGAATATTTTTTCTTAGGTGTTTATCCATTGCTCAGCTACTAATAGATTTGTACCCCCATTAAATGTTGGTGGTTTTTTCCTCATGAAGAGGTCTAACATTGATCCTCCACGTTGTGGATCAGGGTGCTCCATACGAGTAAGGTTATTATTCATAACCTGAGTGAGTTTTCCCAGTATGGTAATAAGTTGATTAGCACCATTTGTATCTCCAGATCCACAATAATTATCTTGAGAAGGAGGGAAATCCCTACACGGAGTGCGTGCATTGATATGGTTTCCATTCCTTCCACTAGGTTCCATTTCTATACAATGGCATAAACTAGATTAGTTTATGAATCAAAATACATAATTCCATACTTATAAAATACTTGACATAAATTTAACTATTTATAGATATAATCCATAATTATAAAAAAAAATTTCTTTGAATAATTATATACTCATAACCCTTCATAGTGGTTTGTTAAGAAAACGAGAATTATCCTAAGAATATCCCCTGGGAGTGTCGTAACCAAGAGTGCAGCAAGGCCCGTTGTCGTGCACCAGTTCCCGTTCGAGTCTAGCTAAAAGTAGTGTTTTTGGGTTTTACCCCTAGGTACATCTGTGCCAGAGCAGCCTCTCCCTGCTTGTATCCAGACAGGTATGTATTGCTCGGAAAACTCACAAAATCTCTATAATACCAAAATTCTAGGAAGTTCTTTTATACTAATCCTCAAAGTCTATCTTTGGGCTATGTTCTCTAATCAGAGTTTATCTAAATCTTGCTTCCATGGTTAGTACTAAACTGCCTCTGATACCAACTGTAACACCCCGACCCCAGCTACCCAGAGTCGGTGCATTACTTCGTAACATTGGCATGATCACAAAAGATCAAGTCTCGAAAGACTGATTAGTTTAGTAGCCTTGAAAACAATAGATACATTCATAAGTCTTACATTATATCATAAAGAGAAAAAATAATAACAAAGTCTTCATAGTCCACACTCATATCCTCTTCTGACTATCCTTGCAGGTCATTCATAAAATACTTCTTCACATCCTGGAAAATATTAAAACATTGAAAGGGGTGATCTCAGATGCTCAGTAAGGATAACAATATTGCGGATGATTTCATAAATAAACATAAACATTTAAGGCAATGTATAAGTAAAACAAAATCCTTTTAATCTTAAAAATCAACATAATATGGAAAAAGTAAAATGAGATAATGCCATTTACTTCATCACATGGATATTCTACTGGTCGAATAATCACATGCAATATCAATAACCACTTTCATAATGATGGAATTCATAATGCCAGACTATCATAACCACATAGTCAAGGCCTCGTGCCAAGACCACAAATAAGATTTTTTCAAGGCCTCGTGCCAAGACACTAGTTTTTCTCATTAGACCAACTGATGCATCGAGGAGCTATAGTGGGCTCCACCCATCACTTATTAAGTCCAATGCATTCCTCATATGAACTGGTGTAAACATATCATAAACCATAACATAATCGTATCACATAAAACATGCATAAAGGAAACATAACATTTCCACATTTCAATCACAAGATATCAATACAACATATTGATATAATAAAAACGCTTTCAAAACCATTTTCAATACCAAAATAGAATAAAGTTAAAACTTTGTATTTATTTTTCATTAAAAAAATGATGGCTTGTAGAGGAAGCCGAAACACAAATAATGGTCACGGCGGCGGAGAAGTCATTGTCGCCGCATATGTACGGAAAGAAAAACATTCCCTTTTTGTCGTTTAGTAAAACGCTTCGTATATAAATGATTCCTTTTGAATAAACATAAAAGTCAAAGGGGTTTATACACCGTATAAATGAAAGTTGTGTATAAAACCAAATATGCCTCAATGAAAGGAGATTGAGACGAAGTCTATAAAAAGATCATTATTAAAATAAAATAGATCTATTATGTGTGTTCATTATAAGTACACATAAATAAAGTACAAATACAAGATATGACATAATAATATCATGACATAATTTGAAAGTAGGAGATTAACCCAAAGAATGGAAATTGGGTTAAGAAATTCCCTTACCTAGTGTCCTGTCTTGACTTGACCGTTCTTTATCCTCCTGAATAATAAACTATAGTTAACCTCTACCTTCTTAAGAAACTTTTTCAATCTCATTATTCCTTTTATATCACTTATTACCATGTCATGAACATTATGTAATTATAAATGTTAATAATAGTCATTTTGATGACCTTAGGTACTTGAGTCAAAAATAAACTTCTTATAATTACACTTTGTCCATGCGTTAATATATCAAATATATCCATAATTATATTCATGATTTATATATCATATACATCATATATATCCAGTATATACATTCATTTATAATATTACATAACATTTAGAGGTAAGAAATGAAATGCACCGTTCATGGAGACGGTAAGTCGTACGTACGCATGAACGCTACTTTCATTTCTATTTCGTATTTAATGGAATGAAATCATAATTATATAAATTTATAATATAATTCCAGTGTAATATAGTGTATAATACTATTTACTCCATCCTTTATACATCCCACATATGGTTTTAACGATTCAAATCACTTTGAGGGGGCGGTTGTCCGCACTTCCTAAAATGAAAATATCGTGTTTAACCATAATGGAAACCATAAAGGTATTCCAAAAATGAAAAATAAAAAATCATAATGAAAACAAAAACATAATATATATCATATATAAAAATAGTGTTATCATAATGGCCACCATTATAGGTGTTATATGAGTGTTGAACAATCATTGTTTCGTGAGGCAAAAATTCGCCATCCACAGAAACAGTATGTTCTTTAACCATTAGATGTAGGTGTGTGTAAGTGTAGCTCGAATAAATGTTATAAAAACTTCTTAGTATATTTATGATACTGGTTTTGTTACAAAAGAAATGAATAAAATTTTTTTATGGGGTTGGAGAAGCAAAATAAAACAAAACAACATTAGAGAAGACATTACCTTAAAATCGGGTAACTTTTTTTTGATTTGAGCCAAAGGCTTCCTTGGGAAGAATTATTCCCAAAGGGAGGCTTCTAGGAGTAATAGAGGGATGTTGGGAGAGTATTTGGGCAGAGGTTGGCCGATCTAAATGGCTTGATGGTGTGAATAAGGTGGTAGTGGTGGGGGCCTTTTATAAGAGGAGAGGAGGGGCACTCTTGGAAAGTAATGAAAAGTCACTTTATTTTAAAATGGTATTCGGATTTAAGAGGTCCCACATTGATATAATTCGAGGATAAGGTGATAAGGGTTATAAATCCACACATACAATAGGTTTTGGACATGTTTAGGTCTTAGATATTACATTATCTTTCAATTTTATTTAAATCCTTAAATAATGAGGTCATCGCTGCATCATCATGATGTCATAAATAATTTAATTTATTTAATGTCTAAAAATTATAAAAAAACTACTATGATGTAGGAAATATTTTTATATTTCCAATGACTATTTATAGTCAAATATATGACTTGTATAACCCCATGTAAACATTGTTTTAGTAAAACATTTCATGTTTGTGACATTTTTTACTTTAACATTAAATAAAAGGTATTTATGTCATTTTCCAACTAAAGTGGCTCCATGGGGTCCCCAAGTTGACCCATGGATTTTATTGGTCGGACATGGCACATCCAATGAGGATAGGACATGTGTCAAGCTCATCTCATATTATTAAAACATTATTTTTACCTTAAACTACACTAATTACCTCTAATCGCGATTAAGAACGTAAAAGTGACTATTCACCAAAAATTATTTTAATCTCATTGAACCACATTTTACTTCTTAATGACAACCATGTATATCAGATTTTTGAAATTCAAAACACAGAAGTGGTAAAATTTCGTTTAAACGAAAAATTAGTTTTTATAAGTACCACTTAGTGGTTTCACTATTCATCAAAAATTGATGTTTTTCAGAAAAATCCAAAAAATTCACCCTAAGCTATATTTGATATTCTGATTTCAAAAATGTTGTCTATTTTACAAAATTCCAAACATATAAGTTGCATTAATTAATTTTATAATTAATTTCGCTTGTCACAACAAATAGCGTGTTTTTAAGAAACAATTTATATCAAAAGTTTGACAATTGTTTATGTCCAATTTTAAAGTGAAGATAATTCTAATGACAAACATTGGATAAAATAGTAAAAATATATTATAATTATACTTTAAAACCACACAATACTATAATTTATCACTATAAAATAATTTTATTAAAAAAGTTGTTTTTAAGTATTTTTCACTATTCATAAAAATTGGATGTTCTCAGAAAATTACAAAAAATTCCACTTTGGATAATTTCGATATTACGAATACAAAAATGAAGTACATTTTGAAATATAAAATTTATATAATTTCAAAAAGTGGGTATTACTATTCATAACAGCTACTTTTATTAGTCGCGATGTGTTAGAACTCGAGGTTACGTACAATGCAAGCTATTGCATTACTGAATGAGAAGTGTATCGTGGAAGCTCGGGGTGTTACAGTTGGTTTATGTGTTATATAAAAAAATATCATCGTTAAAAACATTAATTATCACCACAATTAGTTAAAATTAATTCCACCCTAATGAGGTTGACATTTAATATAAGAAAATCATTATTCAGTCACATAAAACCACCACTCATCAAGTATACATTCAATTCCTCAACCCCCATATACTCAAAAATACATATTTATGTTAAATTACCTTATAATAATATAACCCCCAACCTCAAAATATTAGTGTTAATGTTTTTATAACCAAATACTAATTCCATGTTCTTTAAGGTGTCATTCATTGTTGTAATATTAAAGAGGTAACATTCTCAAACAACCACTTTTAATTTATATTATTTTTCCACATTTTCTTCACCCAAATAACCCATAAAGGAATATAAGACAATTATAATTAATATACTGTAGTTTTATATAACTAATGGTCATATTAGATCCTCTCCTTTTGTATATACACTTATTCAATGAATCAATATGATTTTCAAAATTATTATAGTTAGCCATCTCCATGTATAATGATTTTTTCCATTACCAACAAATAGAATGATTTTAATTGTTTCAATATAGTACAATTATATTTCAATGATTGTTTTAGAACCAAATCATACGTTTTAACTAAAAAATACATAAGATTAAATAAAAACAGACTAGTTCATGATAGATAGAAAGAATGAAAAAATAAACTAAGTATTTACCATTAAAATATTATCAAATGGATTATACCCATTTCAGAATAAAAAATAATATGTGGGACTATATAATCTTATATAATTTCATGAATTATTTTAAAATTTAAATATGGTGATTTATTTCCTTTGGAAATGAAAATCCATAATTATACTTAGGTGAATTGACCATTATAATATGAAATAATTGCACTTGATATAATAAAAATGTAATATTTTTAATCAATGGATGTTAAGAAGAACTTAAAGAATTATATTGCGTTTTAAATAATAATTTAGTAATTTAATTTAATAATATTTTTATTCAAACAGTTGTGCATGATGCTTGAACATGATTACTCAAATTCATAATTGTGGTAAGTGTTTATCATATCAAAAATACATTTATGATATATATGTCTTACTCACCAGTTAATTCATTTGTATGGTTTTTATATCACATTTTAATATATCATCTTATGTATATAACTACAGAAATTATATTAAATTTTTCTTTATTTTTTTGGGAAATATTAATCTACTAATTAAAAATTGGTTACAGTTTTCCAAATTCAATTAACATTCGTTTAGTTTAGTATATAATTCATGAACTATGCAATGTAAAAAATATTTTTGATATTTAGTTCAAATATATTATATTATATTTCAACTTTGTTATGTGTATTTATATCTTATTCTCATTATTGATGTAGTTTTTTATTTCTCACTACTTAGATGTGCTATTTATAAGGGACGTTATTTTAGAAATTGTATTTTAATTGATTCCCTTAGAACTCTATTTTTCATCACTGTTATTGTTTTATATTATTTATTATGAGTTATTTACTATTATATTAAGAATGTATAATTTCATTTTTACTCATATTTGATGTTGTACAAATGTTTTTCAAAGGATAATCTTTTTTCCTACTAAATGAGGTTCCATGAGACTTTTCAGAAGAAAAAATTTATAATTATTATTTTGATAACATATATGGAATGTGTGGATATAACCTCTATAATTACATATGAATATGTTGTATAGCTATTGGGAAAAAATCAATCAATTTACCATTGTAGCATTTTTGAATTGGTTGTCTTTGTTGACAATGCTAGTTTTCCTTATAGGGATTTCGCCGAGACCAGAAGAATATTGATGGTGAGCTCTGCAATTTTGATGATCATCGAGAATAGAGGTGTTGAAGATAATTGTGACCTATATTTGCAGTGGTGGTGTAATGGAATTGAAGGAACAGTCTACATTTATGAAAAATTCCATGATCTAAAAATTGACATGGTGGTTAACAATATAGAGAAATGTTCGGACGAAATTTTTGGGCTTTGGGATTTGAGATGATGTAGTGCTGACTTTACGTACAAGGGTATTGAGTCAGTGGAATATCATATAAATAGGACTCAACTCCCTTGAGATATGTATATTGTTTTTGCTGGAAAAAATTTTTATCTCTAAAATCGCAATGGAGGAACATGGTGGCAGTATACCTTTAGAGTGAATTGTGAATTCATAGAGGAAATTGAGTTTTGTGAATGGTAGGCATGCTGCAAATTTTAGTTTGGCTTTGTGGAGGACGTCTGATTCACGAAGGATTATTTAGAATTGTGAAATCACAAATTCAAGTGTGAGAAATGCAAAGTATTGAGCTATACGATCTAGTGAGCATTGTGAACCTATGAGCTCTAGAACCCTGTGAGATTCACGAAGAGGTGGGTGGAATATAAAGGATTTTCTATGCTTTAAAAAATTTGGAGGTCTATGAAGTTGGGACTTTTGTGAAGGTATTTTGACAATTTGATGCTCAATGATCAATGTCAAATGTTTATTCATCATTATAAGAAATGTGGACATCAATAGAGCATTTACAAACTATTGAGGATATATTAATTAGTTAAAATGAAAAGACCTTATTATCCATTAAATTTGATTAGATCCCTTACAATTAGAGTATAGAAAGGAAGAGGAAGAAGGTTATCATATCTACCAACAATGATAGAGAGAGAGGAATAGGGTATGACACTTGGGAAAGCAGTGAGCTGACCCTAATCATTGTAAAGGCAGTGAGCCTAATCATTGATGTGATCTAGACTTTTAATTATTGGTAGTGAGGTTTATTATATTTCATACATCATCACATTATCATTGTGTGATCCTTAGACGTAGCCCAGTGAGGGTGAACCAAGTAAAAATCTTTATGTATGTCTATTTTAATTCCTGAATCGCATAACAAGCATCATCATCATCATATAAATAAGGGACGAATAAGAATAACAGTAACACATAAATGAAAAAAATTCACCCTTATAATATAGAGGCCATGATATAGTGGGGAAGGAATAATTTGAAATTTAATATCCAAATCTTGATTCATATCCCTATCATGGTATTTAGGCACATTTTTTTCGTAACAATTTTTATTAGATGTAAGGTTTCTTTTATTAGATTTGTTTTCTCTAACATGGTTTAGTCGATATCTCATGTTACATATTTAGTATTATATTATCTTAGTGTGTCATGGAAAATGTTTTAACATCTATGAAGAAGAAAAACTTGGGTGGCGTCCCTCAATGTGGATGTGTCTTTAGAGATAGTGTGATTCATTTAAAGTGATCATGTAGGGAACCAAATAATTATTTGGATAAATCGTACGATGAAATTTTATAATCATTGAATGTTGTTTATGGAATGAGTGTAGAACCTAATATCATATGTGATGATGGATATACTGATGATGAACAAGTGTCAAGAAGACCAAAATTGGAAGTTACTCACAAAGGAAATGAATTGGATCAGAAGATTTCTAAAGAAATAAAATATAATGTTTTTAAGATTGAAGAACTAGAAATTGAGATCAAAAATTTAATAGGTTTGAATCCATAGATTATTGATGTAGCTACTTATCTGTGGGGGAAGAGTGACCTTCAAGATGAATAAGATCGAAAGAGATATACAATGTTTGAAAAAATTAAAATTACATGAAAATGGAAAGAATATGAACTCTGATAAAATATTGAATCTGAAATCTTGGAATGATGATCATGCTACACAACTATCTGAACATGTTCAGAATAATAATGTACTACAATAATAGAATGCATATTTTAGTTATTATGTAACTCAAGTGAATTATATGGGACTGGAGATATCAGACATAATAGATATGCTCACATTTAAATTGGATGACGAGATGTGTAGTGGGAATAATTTTAAAAGATAATTCAATTCAAGACATTAATCAATATATAAGAAGATTTAGAAACTATGGTATGAAATAAAATCAGTCATAATAGAAATGGATTAATCTAATTCCAATGACAAGACGATGTTGATGGATTCCTTGCACGAACTATTTTATTATCCTTTGACATGTGATGATGAAAAGAAATCCAAATATGATACATTAAAGGAGATGCATGAATGGTTTGTATCATCCCAAAGGTCGTCCAATTTGGGAAAATATTGTATTGTATTTAATGATCACACTCATGTTGATGATATAAAGAGTGTCGTGAAAAGTGCAAGAGATATGAAAACCATTGTTAGTGCTTCAAATATACATAATAAGTCCTTTATAAGAAATAATTACAAAATGTTCAATTTCGATGTCATTCATGGTCATATGTTAATCATTTTCTTCAAGGTTTTAGGAATATATTTCATGTCTTGAAGAGATAAATTTTACTAAACCTGAGAATGAGAATAAGCCTAACAAAAAGAATGAAAGTAACACCATTCGAGGGAAATAATTAATCAGCTTTTATTTATGTGGAAGAATGGGACACACCATGAGTATATGTCAGGATAATGAGGATCTCAATGACAGAAGAAGAACCCTAGTTGCACCTTCCTCATGAAAAATAAATAATGAAATAAGGTTTGAATTTAATGGGTGATGTTTCATATGTTAATATCATAGAAATTTGGCCAGATAATGCACCATAAAAAATAGAAGTAAGAAATGGACCCTAGAAAGATATTCTCGACCCTAGTGATGAATAAGGAGAAATAATACTGTAGAAGAAAATGTGATAAATTAACCAATAAGATTACTACCTCCTGGGAATCTGTAGGAGGTAAATGAAAACTGTATCAATAAACTTACCTTTCACACTCACAACACCACTCATGCAGATAATGCAAACAAAGTTGAAATAATATGGGGAAATATACTCCAACTGTGGTTAGGATAAAAGCACGTTCGATGAATGACTCACCACCATCACAAATCTATGTGGTGACTTCGATATCTAATAAAAGAAAGATGATAATAGAATGAATAGAATAATTTGTATGTCATCTGATTCAACGAGAAGTGGAGGAAAGAGGAATATCCATGCAATGGTGGAAGAAGAATGGGATGATGGTAAGAAGAGATATTCCTTTCAAGAAAAAGAATAATGGTAATTGCCATATTGGTGGAACATCAAAAACAAAAACATGTACCAGTGGGAATAAACCCATAATTTTGAGAAATTACCAGCCTACAAAATCTATATATTAGAAAAATACTCTGCATGTGGGCAATGAATGCTTAAACATATGTATAGTGAAGTTGAAGTTGTCTAGGATCCTAGAAGAAGAAAGGAAGGAGTGTGATGCCCCGCATGTAATAGTCCAAGGGTTGAACCATCAGGATCATCCACAATACTCTCATGGATGATTACAAAAGAGTCCCTATACCTATGTTTATAAAAGGCATTAATTGATGATTCATGTGTTTCAGGTTTTGAGATATATAATCCAAGATGAAGTGGAATCTAATGATACAATGTGACAAATTGATACGCTCCAATGTTTTGATTGATAAAAGTTAGGTACCAGAGTTGAAGAAGAAAGGGAGAAATTGAGAACAATATAAAGTTATTGTGTTATTAACTTTTTATCTTATTTACTACACTGAGTTCCAAAATAGCAGTCTTATAGATTTTGTAGATTTATTATTTCCAAGTGCTAGATGAGAATTAATGACAGGTGGAGAAGAATGATTTTGGGTTAGAACATTGATTTCAATAATTGGAAGAGTTGAACATCATTGAGAGATATCTCTATCTACGAATTAGATGAACAATATCTATTGGATTTAAAGGATTAATGTTTATGATATCTTATATCTTGAAACCCGATTAAGGGAGGAGTAGAATAATTCTTTTATTTCATGATTATCTATTTTTCTCTACCAATATGCTTCCAGCTAACTATTTTCTGAATACCAAGATACTTCATGAGAATGGAAACAATGTTTTAAAATAAATCTACTAATGTATTTGAATGCAATGATATAACTATAATATATAATGAAAAAAATAATTAACAAAAATTTTCAAGGTTTCATTATGGAAGCAACGAGATGGTGAGAAACTCATGGTGAGTAAATGTGTACAATGCTGATTTAGATTAAGGAAATGATAATGCGTATGAGGAAGAAGCTAACGAAGATATCTAGGTTCAATCTATTAATGAGGGACAAGAACAAATTGATAAAAATTAGTTATGGGAGATCAACAGGAATATATATATCATTGATTTCGGAATCTAAATATTCAAAGGAGGTGTTGAGATTGATTGAAATGGAAATTATAAAAAATAAATACTATAGTGGCTACATTGATGATGTTATCATGGATTGATGAAGCAAAATAAGATAACATCAAATAGTGTATAAATGTAATTGAATGATTATCATACATGATAACAATAATGCATGATTTTGTTTTCGCCACATGCTAAGTAGTGCGATATCAATGCCATCCCAAGGAAATCCACATACACGGTCTGAAAATTGTACTTTGATATATTAAGGGGATTATGGATTTAAGATTAATTTCTATTGATAAATGTCTACTCGAGATTTTGGGATACAACAATGCAGATTGGGCCAGATAATCATATGATTGGAAATCTACATTGGGATGATCATTGTATCTTGAATGTTATAGATTTTTTTCTAATCTAGAAGCAAGGTTGTATTTCATTGAGGAAAACAGAATCTACGTACATTACCTCCACTAAAGAATCTACAGAATTATAGTGAATGAATCCAAAAAATGATGATATGGGATTTAAAGTGTAGTCTTCGTTCGGAATATAGTGTGATAACTCATGTTATATATATCTCTATAAAAATCACATCTATTATTCATGGAAAAATATTATTGAGATATGGTGTCATTTAATCATGGATAAGGTTGATAGGGGACTCAGGAAGTTGGAGTATGTTCCAATAGAACTACAGGTTGCATAAATTCTAACAAAGGCCTTACCCGAGGAAGCTTTTCAGAGTCAGTGACTAGCACTGTTAGTTCATTGGACACCCCGCATTTTATCATGTGTGGATGTGGGACCCCCTCTCCCCAACGTATGGTGTGTTTTCCTTAAAGTGATGATATGTGTTCACTATTCTATTGAAGACCAAATTGGAGTCACCTTTGGGTTCGTTGACAAGGTGGTAGAAATAGTGACTCCTAATGGCAAAGAAACTGTGGCTAATGAAGGGAGAAAACGTCTTAGTCAAAGTCAGTGGGATAAGATCACTGGTGGAGATGTAAGATAGGGGAGAGAAACAAGATAGAGGGGTATGAGTTTTAAATATTATGATGATTTAAGTTATCGATAGAAAATAACATATAACGTCAGTGGATATTTGTAATGAATGTAGATTATTGGTATTATAATGGTATAAAGAATTGGTGTTAGAAATGAAGTGATTCATTCATGAAAGTATCAACCACTCTTGTTTCTTCCCCCAAGAATTTCTCATGTGGTCTTAGAGTATGTTGTGTGTGAATCATTTGTCGCAATCTAAATCGGAAGACTGAATGATTATAGATGATGGATGAAGCTTTAGATAGGTATCTAAGTGCATAGAATCATTTTGATAATTGTTTTCACCAAACACAAAGTGGAATATTTTTGGGAAAAGCCCCTCAAGGTAACACAACAACAATTTTTAGATGGTTGTGTTTGTTGAAAATGTAGGTTTTTAGGGTGATTTTTTTAGTTACAGACATTTTGTTGAAAATAAATGTTGAAAAAGTACCATGAAAAATCGAGAGAATATATAGATGTAGTAGAAAAGAATAGATATAAGGTGGTGCTGTTTTTTTGGGTTCCAAATTTTTGGGGTCCAAAATTTGGGATTTGGTGACCATCACGAAATATGGATTTCCCTGAAGATCTCATCAAAATATAGAAAAGTAATGAATTTTTCCAAGATGAACTTCTTTATTTGGATATCACAGAGACTGAAAGAATGATTATGGAGAGTTGTGTGATTACGTTGAGAGTTGCAAACAGTAGAGGTGAAGAGAATTATAGTGAAGCTTTGTGGCGGCAGTGTAATAGAATTGATGGAATTATCCGAGATTACGAAAAATTCCACAATCCAAAAAATTAACGTGGTGCTTCATGATATAAAAAGAAGTTTTGAAGACATTTTATAGCATTTCGATTTGGGATGACATGGTTATGACTTTTCATGGAAGGGTCTTGAGTTA
This sequence comes from Viscum album, assembly GCA_963277665.1. Lineage (NCBI taxonomy): Eukaryota > Viridiplantae > Streptophyta > Magnoliopsida > Santalales > Viscaceae > Viscum > Viscum album. The sequence goes on along the minus strand of OY728132.1, from coordinate 1,837,709,146 downwards.
GTGGATTCACCTATAAATTTTCCTCGACTCCTCGAGAAACGTAGTGATCTTTACAAGAAAAATTCATAGATCTCAAATTGAAATGGAGGATAGTGAATGATGTGTGCCTCACGAAAGAAAAGGGAATTCACAGTGGTAGTTTAGATCTATGAAATAAAGGCGTGTTAGAAGACCAATTTGGATTTTAGAAGGACGTATGCTTGAAACATGCATGTTAATCTTTGTGAAATGGCAAAGACCAATGTGAGATCTCTGAATCATTGTGCCTTGTAATATTGTGATAATTGAGAACCTGTTAACTCTTCTAACCTTTGAGCTTCTCTAAGAGGTTGGATAATTGAAAATGATTGTCTAACCTTTGCAAAATTTTGAGATTCATGAAGTTGGGATTATTGGAAAGGTATTTCCAAAGGTTGATGCCCAGTGATTATTGTCAAAAGGTTATTCATTAGTGGACGAAATTTGGGCTTCAAAAGAAAATCTACATATAGTTGAGGATGCATTAATTTTTGACAATGAACAAACTTACATTTCTATAAAATTTATGTGGCTCCCTTCCATGTATAGTGACCAAAGGAATGTGAAGTAGGTTATTATTTATACCAATAGTGAGCCTCATAGGATGATATAGGATGTGACCATTGGGAATGTAGTGAGCTAACCCTAAACATTGTAATGGAAGTGATCCTGGTAATAGAAGTGATCTAGCCCAAACATTATTGGCAGTGAGCTTAAGTGGATCTGGTACATCAGCACATTGTCATTGTATGGACCTTGGACGTAGCCCACTGAGGGTGAACCAAGTAAAAATATATGTGTCTTCCTATTTTTAATCCTGCATCGCATTAAATGAATCATCATCATCATATAAATAAGGTATGAATAAGATCAAAAGTTACACATAAGTGAAAAGTATGTGACCATTATAATATTGATTTCATGATCCTATGGGGCAGAAAAAAATCTGAAACTGGATATCCATATCCGGATTCAGCCCCCCACACACACTCAGTGTATTTAGGCCCCTTATGGACTTAACAATTAGTATTAAAGGGATTGTTTTTTATTATATTTTTTTTCTCAATATGGTTAGTCGAATTCTCATTTTACAGATTCAGTCTGTTCTTATCTTTGTGTGCCATGGAATATGATATATCTTCAAAGAAGAATCCAAATTATGGTGGTACCCCTATACATGGAAGTTTCTGTAGAGACAAAATGATTTATTTAAACTAATCACTAATTGAAAAAAAAATATTTGCATAATTCGTAATGTGAAAATTCATATGCATTGAATGATGATGAAGGAATGTGTGAATAACCAAATATTCCAAGTGATGATGGAACTACTGATGTTGATGAATATTCAAGATGACAAAAAGTGTTATTTTTCCACAAAGAAAATGAATTTGATAAGGAATTTACTAAAGAAATATAATCTAAATATATTAAAAGCCATTAACTAGAAACTGAGATCAACAAGATAATTGGTTTGAATCAATGGTTATAGATGTAGATACAAATATGTGGGACAAGAATTACTATCAAGATGAAGAACTACGAAAAATATCTATAATGGAAAAAAATTAAAATTTTGATCAAAATAGATTGAATATGAACCCTGATAAAATTCTAAATCATAATTTTACAAATGATGATTATGATACACAACTATCTGAACATGGTCATAAAAATGAAATTATACAACAAAATAATGCATGTTGTAATGATTCTATTACTCTGGTGAATTATATACTAAAAGAGAAAAATGACATGATAGATAAACTCACATGGGAATTGGTAGATGAGATGAGAAGCGGGACAAATCTTAGAATCTATTACAATGATCAACACGAATCAATAGAAAAAAAGATTCAGAAACTGGGGGATGATATAGAATCATTCAAGAATGAAATGGACTAATTTAATTCCAAAGACAATATCATGTTAAAGGATTCCATGAACTTAATATTTGATTATATTTTGGTAGGCGATGATGAATGGAATGCCAAATATTCTACTTTAGAGAAGAATCATGAAAGGATGGTAGCATCCCAAAGGCTATCCATTTTGAGAAAATCTATTATTGTATATGATTATCACAGTCCTTTGAATGATAGGATGAGTGTGGTTAAATGTTCCAGAGATAAGAAAATAGTTGTAGGTGCACAATATAGACCTAAAAAAGCCTTTTATATGAAATATTGACATAATGTGATATTTCTATGTCATTCATGGTCATAAATCATGATTTTGTTCAGAGGGTCGGGAATATATTTCATGATATGAAGAAAGAAATATTAATCAACCTGAGAATGGGAAAGAGCACAATGAAAAGTTTTAATGGAACACATATTAGATGAAAGCATTCATTAGATGTTATTTATGTAGAAGAATGGGACACACCATGAGTATATGTCAGGAAGATGAGGATCTCAATGTTATAATAATAAATCAAGATGCATCAACCTCTTGATATAGAAATTATGAAATTAGGTATGCCTTTAATGGAATATGTCTCAAATGTTCTAATCACGGGAATTAGTCCGGATAGTGCACTAAGAGGAAATAAAAGATAGAAATGAAAACTATAAGGATATTCCTGACTCTAGTGATGCATATTAAGAAATACTATAGAGTAATACAATGCGGTAAATTGAAAAATTGGTTTAATACCTCAAGGTAATAACATAGAGATAAATGAAAGGTTTATCAATATCCTTTTTTGTAACACTCACTATAACTATCATGGAGTGAATGTGAACAAACCTGGAAGCCTATGGCATGATCTAATTCAGCTGTGAGTAAGATGAATGCAAGTTTAGTGGAGGAATCACCACCATCACAATGTATTGTGGTGACTTAGAAATATAATAAATAAAATATGATCAAATAATTAAGTGAAAATGTTATATATCGTGTGCCATGACGAGAAGTGGAGTAATGAGAATGATCTCTGAAATTTATGAAGAAGCAAGGGAAGATGACAGGAAGAGATATACCTACTAAGATGTGTAATAAATTTATGTGGAATATTGGTATAACATCAAAGGTAGAAATGTGTAATAGTGGACTTAAACCCAAAATTGTGAGAAAGGCCATGCCTCCAGAATTAAAATATAAAAAAAATATTCAGCATGTGGGTAATGACTGCTTAGTCATAAGTCAAGAGCAGTTGATGTAGGTCAACATTCCAGAAGAGGCACGAAAGGAGTTTGATTCTCTTAATGAAATAAAAAAGGGTTGACCCATCAGGATCAAACAAAATCCCCACCATGAGGATTCTTAAAGAGCCTATTTACCTATGTTTATAAATGTTGTTAACTGATGATTCATGTGTTTCAGGTTTTAGAGAGATATGAACTAAGGGGAAGTGGAATCTAAAGATACAATGTGACAAATCAACACGCTCTAGTGTTTCGATTGATTAATGTTAGGTACCATAGCTGAGGAAGAACGAGAGCAATTGAGCATAACAAAATGTGATTTTGTTATTAAATTTATCTATTGTCTCCTAAACTGAGATCCAATGGTGTAATCTTAGTGATTTTGATGATGTATCAATGAAAATTTCTATAGTAGAATTAATTATGTTGTATGAAAATAATGATTTTGGTTCAAAACATTGATATGACCAATTGGAAGAGTTAATCATCTTAATGGGAGATCTCTATATCCTAATCAGATGATTGGTCTTGGTTAGATATAAAGGATGAATATTTAAGCTGTGTGACATCTAGAATCCTGATTGTTGGAGAAGTAGAAGAATTCATTTATTTAATTATTATCTATTTTTCTCAATCTAAATTTTTCATGATAACTATTTTCAGTATACCAAGATAATGCAAGGGAATGGTAACAATGTTTTAACATGATGCTATAAAAGTAGTTGAAATCAATGATATCTGTAATATCCCAAGTAAGTGATGAATAATAGATATTTTTATATATGACTATTTATGAATTATATAATGTTTTAGAGGCATAAAATGAGAATAAATCCAATCATAAGCATGGAATTCACTAATATTTTTAAAAGATTGTTTTACTTCCTTTTGATGGGAAACCATTTTTTATTTAAATAAAACTTTTGACAATTTTATAAGCTCTATTTTTTGAAATAAAATTATTCTTTATGATTGGGACATTGAAATTTACTTTGGGTAAATTTTTGGTATTTTTCCGATAAAGTTCATTTTTTTAATGAATAGTAAAAAATGTTGTATTTTAATTCAAAACCTATTTTTAATCTAATTTATTTATATGATTATATTATCTTTTTAATTGGTTTTAAAGTTAAATTAGAATATATTTTTAACATTTAATCCAATAGTGGTCGTTGGAATTAATTTCACTTTGAAATTGGATTTTAACTAGTGTCAATCTTTTGATACTTTTTATTTCATAAAAACACGCTATTTGCTCTGACAGTGGGAATTAATTATTAAATTATTTAATTCAACTTATATTTTTTTAATTTTTTAAAATAGACATCATTTTTTAATTCAGAATATCAAATATATCTTATGGTGAATTTTTGGTATTTTTCTGAAAAACTTCAATTTTTGATGAATAGTGAAACCACTAAGTGGTACTTAAAAAACTGATTTTTCGTTTAAATGAAATTTAACCACCTCTGTGTTTTAAATTTCAAAAATCCGACATACATGGTTATCATTAGAAAGTAAAATGTGGTTCAATGGGATTGAAAGAGTTTTTTTGGTAAATAGTAACTTTTATGTTTTTAATCGCGATTAGAGGTAATTAGTGTAGTTTAAGGTAAAAATAATGTTTTAATAATATGAAATGACCTAGACCCATACCCTACCCTAATAGGATGTATCATGGCCGGCCAAGAAAATCAATGGGTCAACTTTGGGACCCCATGGAGCCACTTCGGTAGTAAAATGACATAAATAACGTTTTATTTAAAGTTAAAATAAAAATGTCACAAACATGCGTTCTTTTACTAAAACATTTTTTAAATGGGGTTAAACAATTCATATTTTTTACTATTAATATTCATTAGAAAGATAAAAAGATTTCCTAAATCGGGATTTTTTTATAATTTCTAGACACTTAATAAATTAAATTATTTATGACATCATGATGATGCATCAATTACCTCATTATTTAACGATTTAAATAAAATGAAAATATAATGTAAAATCTAAGACCTAAACATGTCAAAAACCTATTTTATGGGTTTATTTTGAACTCTAATCACCTTATCCTCGAAATATATAATTTTGAGACCTTTTAAATCCGAAAATCATTTTATAATAATGTAACCTTTTATAACCTTCCAAGAGTGCCCCTCTTCTTCTCTTATAAAATGCCCCCAACTCTACCACCTTACCCACACCTCTCAAGCCTTTGGCTCGGCCAACCCCTGCCCATTTTGTCTCTCCACATCCCTATCTAACTCTTTGTATAATCAAATTGGGTAGAAGTCTTCCCAAGGAAGCCTTTGAGCTCAAATAAAAAAGAGTTACCTGATTTGAAGGTAGTGTCTTCTTTTGTGTTCTTATATTTTATTTTGCATCTCCAACCCCCTAAACTCTTTTTATTAATTTCTTTTGTAACAAAACCAGTATCTTCCATATACTTGGATGTTGTTATAAGATTTATTCGAGCTACACTTACACACACCTACATCTAATGGTTAAAGAACATACTGTTTCCGTGGATGGTGAATTTCTGCCTCACGAAACGATGATTGTTCAATATTATTTTAACACCTTCAAAGGTGTCCATTAAGATGAAACTATATTTATATATGATATATAATATGATTATGTTTTACTTAAGATTCTGTATTTTTCATTTATGTCATACCTTTATTGTTTCCATTATGGGTAAACGCGATATCTTCATTTTAGGAAGTGCAGACTACCGCCCCCTCAAAGTGATTTGATTCTTTAATGCCATATATGGGATGTATAAAGGATGTAATTAATGATATTATATATGATGTTATACTGGAATTATAATATACCTTTATATCATTATCATTCCATTCCATAAAATACGAAATAGAAATGAAAGTAGCGTTCATGCATACGTACGGCTTACCTTCTGCATGAACGGTGCATTTCATTTCTTACCTCTAAACGTTATGTAATATTATAAATGCATGTATATACTGGATATATATGATATATATGATATCTACATCATGAGTATAACTCTGAATATAATGGATACTTGAACAAATTGTAATTATAAAGAGTTTATTTTTGACTCAAGTACCAATGATCATTAAAATGGCTGTTATTAACTTAAATAATTACATAGTGTTCATAACATGGTAAAAAGTGATATAAAAGGAATAATGAAATTTAAAGAGGTTCTTAATCAAGTATAAATTAACTCAAGTTTATTATTCAAGATGTTAAAGAACGATCGAGTCAAGTCGGACCCGAGGTAAGGTAACTTCTTAACCTAATTTCCATTCATTGGGTTAATCTCCTACTTTAAAATTATGTCATGATATTATTATGTAATATATTGTATTCATTCTTTATTTATGTGTAATTATAGTGAATACACATAATAGATCTATTTTATTAAATAATGTCATGTGTATTAGACTTCGTCTCAATATCCATTCATTGAGGCACATTTTGTTTTATACACAACTTTCTTTTATACGGTGTATACACAACTTTGACTTTAACGTTTATCTGAAAGGAATATTTTTTATAAAACACGTTTTACTAAATGAGAAAAGGGAATTTTTTTGTCGTACTTATGCGGCAACAACGACTTCTCCGCTGCCGTGACCATTATTTGAGTTTCGGCTTCCTCTACAAGCCATATCATTTTTTAAAAGAAAAATAAATACCATGTTTTACTTTTCTTTTATTTTGGTATTGAAAATGGTTTTCATAATGTTTTTATATCAATGTGTTGTATTGATATCTTGTGATTGAAAAGTGGAAATGTTATGTTTCCTTTATGCATGTTTTATGTGATATGATTATGATTATGGTTCTTGGGCATTATTATGAAGACGGTTGGTTCTGTGATAAACTAAGGGCGGGTGAGCCCGATATAGCTCTCTAATGCATTGGGTAATGCGAGGGAGTTAAATGTTATGGTTTCTCTGAAGAGATTTAGGGAATATATTGTGATGGGTATTCCAAACGTAACCAAGAGGGTTACTTCCTACGTAAGAATGTTATGACTGCCTCAAGTTACCTTTATGTATTATGATTTCTATGTTTTATTAATGTTTTGATGAATTATGTTAAAATTAATATTCTTTATGAGTATATTATGATTTCATTGATTCTTATGTGTACATGTACTCATGTTTTCTTTCCATATATTTATATCCTTTTCTGAGCTTTTTATGTTCTTCCATAGTTTTTGAAATGTTTTTCACAGGTCAACAGAAAGGTACATGATGTGATGATAGTGTCAGTGAAGTGTCAAGAAAGAATCCATGATTTATTTTAAATATGATTCCGTTGTTGGGAAAAATGATTACTATCATTTATGTAACCACTTTGTTTAAATGTGGAATGTAATGCAAGTTTTATGATCTAATTCTCTAAAACTATAAACCTAAAAAGATCCTCAATGTGTATTCTTGATATAACTCAAGAATAAGTAATGTTTAAGGTTGGGGCATTATAGTTGGTATTAGAGGTCAGTTTAGATAACTTTATGAGTTATAATTCTATTAAATGATTATCCAACAATATTTTTTTATGGTCAAATTGAAATGATATAGAATTTTAAGACTAACATGTTGCTTCATCTAAGATATGTTTGTTCAGAATGGTTTTCCGCAGAGGAAACAGGGAAGCAATGCTAGGAAGTCATACAGAAGGAAATAACCTTCCGAATCAGCATCCTGAGATGGTCGGAATTGGAACTGAATAGTTTGTTGCATTAATGGCTCAGTTGACTCAAGCGATAAATGGTGGTGGTATCCATGCACGAGATCAGCTAGATCAACTACAGAGGAACATGTCAGTGGTGAAACATTTCATGAGGCAACATCCCCCATAATTCAGAGGATCATCTGACCCTGTGCTAGCTGAAAGGTGGATTAAAGAACTGGAGAATATTTTTGATGTCATGGGGTGTTCAGATAATCAAAAGGTTAGTCTTGATATTTACCTGTTGGAGGGTGAGGCAGATCAATGGTGTTCGATGGTTAAAAATATCAGGGAAGCTGATGAGATTGATGCTCTCGACTGGGATGAATTCAAAGGTATGTTTCTTGAGAAGTATTTTCCTAAGGCTGTTGGACTTAGGATTGAAAAAAAAAATCATGGAATTGAGGAAAGAGGAAGACTCAGTGGCTGCCTATGAAGTGAGGTTCACTCGATTGGCAATGTATGCTCCAAACATTATCTGAGACCATGATAGTAAAATCAATCATTTTTACTCATGATTAAAGCCAAAATATTGAAGGGAATTGGATTCTCGTGAGTTCAAAAGTTATGAAAAACATGTTCGATGTGCTAAGAAGGTGGAAATGTATTTTTCCGATGCTCAAGTGTTCTATAACAACCAGTAGAATAAGAGACCGATGTGGCAGGAGAAAGGAAGGAATTCTTCAAAAAGGTCTGACGGTAAGAAAACTAAGTTTCCTGTTTTTGATAAATGTGGTAAAAGGCATGCTGGGGAATGTCTCTCGAATTCTGGAATGTGCTACCGATGTGGTAATATGGGACATAAGGCTCATGATTGCACTGAGAAAGATCAGGGGAAGGTAAGACCAAATTTTATTTATAGTTAGTGAAATGTTTTAAGTGCAATGAGATGGGTCACTATGCAAACGAGTGTCCGAAAAAGAGCTCAAGTGATGGGAAGCAGTTAGTCTACAAGCAGAAAGGGGTGGTGAAATCCTTTGCAACTACTTCACCAGATGTCGGGCCATCAAATGAAGTTGTATCAGGTACTTTGTTTGTATTTTCAGATTATGCGAGTGTGTTTTTTGATTCGGGGTGTACACATTCTTTCATCTTTAAAAACTTTTCTAGTAAAATGCGAATACCATCTCAAGAAATGACTCCCGAACATCTAGTAAAAACACCTGGGGGAAATGTTGAGGAAAAATTAATTTATATGAATCTTCCTTTCCTTATCCGTGGAAGGAACCTACTTGCGAACCTTATTGTTTTACATCTAGTTGAGTTTGATGTTATCCTGGGTATGGATTGGCTCTCTATTTACCATGCTAATATTGACTATAGAGCTAAAGAAGTTTCTTGTCAGAAAGACTTTCAGTTTGTGTACAAGAATGAACCGTTACTATTGATAACTTATCCAGAGGCCAAGAAACTTGTAAAATATGGAAATGAATTTTACCTTGCACACATCGTTGAAAACAAAGGAACTGTTCAGATTAATTATGTGCCAGTGGTAAATTAGAATCCTGATGTTTTTCCTGATGAGTTCCCTAGAATAATACCAGATTGGGAAGATGGGTTTACTGTTGACTTAGTTCCGGTTTCTAAGCCAATTTCAAAACCCCCTTATCGAATGGCTCAAATTGAACATTTATAGTTGAAGGAGCAATTGCAAGATTTATTAGAGAAACATTTCATTTGACCTAAAACATCACAATGGGGTGCTCCTGTTTTATTTTTTAAAAAGAAATATGGTTTAATGAGACTTTTCATTGATTATAGATCCTTTAATAACATCACTGTTAAGAACAAATATCCTTTGCCTCATATCGATTATTTTTTTGATCAACTCCAGGGATCTCAGTATTTTTCGAAGATGGACTTGAGGTCGGGGTACCATCAGTTGAAAGTAAAATAAGAAGACGTACCGAAGACTGTGTTCCGTACTAGATATAGCCATTATGAATTTTTAGTAATGTCTTTTGGGAAAACCAATGCACCTGCTATATTCATGGACTTAATGAATATAATTTTCCATGAGTTCTTCGATAAGATTGTGGTTGTTTTCATTGATGATATTTTGGTGTTTTCTAAAAGTAAAGAGGAGCATGAAAGACATTTAAGGGTTATTTTTCAAACCTTAAAAGAAAAGAAATTGTATGGGAAATTCAGAAAGTGTGAGTACTGGTTACCACAAATTTCTTTCCTTGGTCACATTGTTTCTAAAGATGGGATAACTGTTGATCCTTCAAAAACAAGGATTGTTGAAGAATGGACAAGACCCACAAGTGTTACTGATATTCATAGCTTCTTTGGTTTGGCAGGCTATTACCGAATGTTTGTTAGAAATTTTTCACAGCTATCTAGTCCAATGAGTAAGCTAACTCGGATGGGTGTTATGTTTATCTGGAAAAAAGAATGTGATGATTGTTTTCAGGAACTGAAAATAAGATTGGCGAATGCTCCAGTTTTGGCACTACCTTCCAGGATTAGTGTGTTTTATATCTACAGTGATGCTTTATTGAAAGGACATGGTGGTGTCCTAATGCAGAATGATCAGGTAATTTTTTATGCATCACGACAATTGAGATCTCATGACGTATATTACTATACTCGTGATTTTGAATTATCTGATGTTTTTTATGCTTTAAAAATTTGGAGGCATCATTTGTATGTAGTAAAGTGTGAAATATATACCGATCACAAAAGATTAAAGTATATATTAACTCAGAATGAATTGAACATGAGACATAGGAGATAGATAGAATTAATCAAGGATTATTATTGTACAATTCATTACCATCTGGGAAAAGAAAATAAAGTGGTTGATGCTTTGAGTCGAAAAAAGTAATGCTTCATCAACAATGTTGTGTTTGGAACATGATCTGTTGGTTAAGGATTTGATGATCTTTGGCATAGAAGTTTTTGGTGCAGGATGTTTTTCTGTTTTGCTTCAAGTATCTGTGAAATCTTCTCTATCAGACAGAATCAACCAAGCACAGAAGCAAGACAGTGAGTTGCAGAAAAAGGTAGAGTTGGTTCAGAAGGGTAAGTTGCCTAAATTCTACATTGATAATGATTTTCTTTTGAGATTTGGGAAGAGATTGTGTGTGCCTTGTAATTCACAGTTGAAGAGAGAGTTGTTATGTGAAGCTCATAGTTCTCTGTTTTCAGTTCATCTAGGCAGTACTATGATGTATAGAGATCTTTGGGGGTATTACTGGTGGGACGAAATGAAAAGGGATATTGCTGATTTTACTATAGTGGGTTTGACTTGTCAACAGTTTAAGGTAGAGCGGCAGTTACTAAAAGGGATGCTTCAGCCTTTACCAGTGCCAGAGTGGAAATGGTAGAATATATCCATGGACTTTGTTGTGGGATTTCCGAAGACACCTCGAGGTAATAATGCAATCTGGGTTATTGTTGATCACTTGACTAAATCTGCTCATTTCCTGGCCATACGAGATACTTTTTCCCTAGATCAAAATTCTAATTTTTATATTAAAAAGAAAGTCATGTTACATGGAGTTCCTCTCTCCATTGTATCTGACTGTGATTCCAGGTTCACTTCTAACTTTTTCAAAGGCCTTCAGAAGTCGTTGGGTACTGAATTAAATTTTAGTACAACTTTTCATCCTCAATCAGATGGGAAGTCAGAATGAACAATTCCGAATTTGGAGGATATGCTACGTGATTTTTCGATGTATTATTAGGGAAGATGGGACCAACATCATTCTTTGGTTGATTTTTCTTATAATAACATTTTTTTTCCAGTATACAGATGTCACCGTTTGAGGCATTATATGGGAAGCGGTGTCGAACTCCAGCTTTTTGGGATGAAGTGGGTGAAAAGAAGCTGATGGGACTAGAATTGGTGGAAGAGTTGGCAGAAATAGTTTAGTTGATTCAGAAACACATGAGAACAGCACAGAGCAGACAGAAGAGTTATGCAGATAACTGGAGGGAGGATCTATCTTTCGAGGTAGATGATCATGTTTTTCTCAATGTTTCACCCTGGAAAAGTGTGATGCGATTAGGTAATAATGGAAAGCTGAGACCAAGGTTCATTGGACCATATGAAATTCTGGAGATAGTTGGATCAATTGCTTACCGAGTGGCTTTACCTCTATGTTTATCTCATGTACATAATGTTTTTGATGTTTCGATGTTAGGAAAGTACATGCCAGATCCATCTCATGTTTTGAGTCCAAAGGTAGTTCAGCTGGAAGAGAACCTATCTTATGAGGAACAACCGGTCTAGATTATTGACCATAAAGAGCAAGTGTTATGGAATAATGTGATTCATTAGGTAAAAGTTTTTTGGAAGGACCACATGATTGAAGAGGCGACATGGGAATCTGAAAATGCAATGAGGGCTAAATACCCCCACTTATTCGACAAGTAAATAAATTGCAGGGACACAATTTTCTAAAGGGGGGAAGGATGTAACATCCCAAGTAAGTGATGAATAATAGATATTTTTATCTATGTCTATTTATAAATTAGATAGTGTTTTAGAGGCTTAAAATGAGAGTAAATCCAATCTTAAGCATGGAATACACTAATATTTTTAAAAGATTGTTTTACTGCCTTTTGATGGAAAACCATTTTTTTAATAAAATTTTTGACCATTTTATAAGATCTATTTGTCGAAATAAACTTATTCTTTATGATTGGGCCATTTAAATTTATTTTGGGTAAATTTTTGGTATTTTTCCGATAAAGTTCATTTTTTTAATGAATAATGAAAAATGTTGTATTTTAATTCAAACCCTCTTTTTAATCTAATTTATGTATATGATTAGATTATCTTTTGAATTGGTTTTAAAGTTACATTATAATATATTTTTACCATTTAATCCAATATTGGTCATTCGAATTAATTTAACTTTGAAATTGGACTTAAACTAGTGTCAATCTTTTGATACTTATTGTTTCAAAAAAACACTCTATTTGCTCTGACATCGGAAATTAATTATTAAATTAATTAATGCAACTTATATGTTTTGAATTTTGTAAAATATTCATCATTTTTGAATTCAGAATATCAAATATATATTAGGGTGAATTTTTGGTATTTTTTCTGAAAAACCTCAATTTTTGATGAATAGTAAAACCACTAAGTGGTACTTAAAAAACTGATTTTTCGTTTAAATGAAATTTTACCACATCTATGTTTTGAATTTCAAAAATGTGACATACATGGTTTTCATTAGGAAGTAAAATGTGGTTCAGTGGGATTAAAATAATTTTTTGGTGAATTGTAAATTTTATGTTTTTAATTGCGATTAGAGATAATTAGTGTAGTTTAAGGTAAAAATAATGTTTTAATAATATGAAATGACCTAGACACATGCCCTAACCTCATTTTATGTATCATGGCCGACCAAGAAAATCCATGGGTCAACTTGGGGACCCCATATAGCCACTTTGGTAGGAAAATGACATAAATAACTTTTTATTTAAAGTTAAAATAAAAATGTCACAAACATGAGTTGTTTTACTAAAAGAATTTGTAAATGGGGTTATACAAGTCATATTTTGGACTATAAATATTAATTAGAAATCTAAAAAGATTTCCTAAATCTTGATATTTTTATTATAATTTTTAGACATTTAATAAATTAAATTATTTATGACATCATGATGATGCATCAATTACCTCATTATTTTACGATTTAAATAAAATGAAAAGATAATGTAAAATCTAAGACCTAAACATGTGAAAAACCTATTGGATTGGTGGATTTTGAACTCTTATCACCTTATCGTAGAAATATATATTTTTGGACCTTTTAAATCCTAAAATCATTTTATAATAAAGTAACATTTTATAACTTTTGAAGAGTGCCCCTCCTCTCCTCTTATAAAAAAACCCCACCTCTACCACCTTACCCACACCTCTCATGTAACACCCCAAAATGATAAAGGGTTAAATGGATAAATGATATGACTCATGTCAACAAGGTGCACCTTCTTTTTTGGGATCCTACCCGATTAGAACTCCACAGTTAAGCGTGCTTGGCCTGGAGTGGTGATCAGGATGGATGACCTCCTGGGAAGTTTTTCAGGGTGTGTGTGAGTGAGGACAAAGCATACTGAAAATGACATGTGTTTGCATGTGGGGACTATCATTAGTCAGATGACCCGTTGAGGCACGTGGGTGGACCCTGGGGTGGGCCCCACGTGTCTGCGGGGAAACTGGGGTACCTGGTAGGCCAGAACCTAATGGCCATGTTAAGGCGGGGTGTTTGTGCTGTCACCGGGGCCTAGTTGTTACATTTGGTATCAGAGGAGGAACTCAGTCTTAAGTGCGGAGCACTGCCTGGGTTGAGATGTAGGGCCCACAACGAGGGCGTTGTGCTCTAAAGGGGGGTGATTGTAACACCCCAAAATGATAATGGGTTAAATGGCTAAATGATATGACTCATGTCAACAAGGTGTACCTTCTTTTTCGGGAGCCTACCTGATTAGAACTCCATAGTTAAGCGTGCTTGGCCTAGAGTAGTGATTAGGATGGGTGACCTCCTGGGAAGTTTCTCAGGGTGTGTGTTAGTGAGGACAAAGCACACTGGAAATGACATGTGTTGTCATGTGGGTACTAGCATTAGTCAGATGACCCGTTCAGGCACATGGGTGGACCCTGGTGTGGGCCCCACGTGTCTGCGGGGAAACTGGGGTACCTGGTAGGCCAAAACCCAACGACCATGTTAAGGCGGGGTGTTTGTGCTATCACCGGGGCCTAGTTGTTACATCTCAAGCCTTTTTCTCGGCCAATCCCTACCCATTTTGTCTCTCAACATCCCTCTATATCTCTTAGAAGCCTCACATTGTGAAGAAGTCTTCCCAAGGAAGCCTTTGAGCTCAAATAAAAAAGAGTTACCCGTTTTAAAGGTAGTGTCTTCTTTTGTGTTCTTATGTTTTATTTTGCTTCTCCAACCCCCTAAACTTTTTTTATTCATTTCTTTTGTAATAAAACCAGTATCTTAAATATACTAGGATGTTTTTATAACAAGGATTCGAGCTACACATACACAAACCTACATCTAATGGTTAAAGAACATACTGTTTCCATGGATGGAGAATTTCTGCCTCATGAAACGATGATTGTTCAATATTCTTTTAACACCTTCAAAGGTGGCCATTAAGATGAAAATATATTAATATATTATATATAATATGTTTATGTTTTACTTAAGCTTCTTTATTTGTCATTTATGGCATACCATTACGGTTTCCATTATGGGTAAACGTGATATCTTCATTTTAGGAAGTGCAGACTACTGCCCCCTCAAAGTGATTTGATTCGTTAATGCCATATGTGGGAAGTATAAAGGATGTAGTTAATGATATTATATATGATATTAAACTGTAATTATAATATACCTTTATATCATTATGATTCAATTCCATAAAATATGAAATATAAATGAATGGAGCGTTCATGTGTACATACGACTTACCGTCTCCATGAACGGTGCATTTCATTTCTTACCTCTAAATGTTATGTAATATTATAAATGCATGTATATACTGGATATATATGATATATATGATATCTACATCATGAGTATAACTATGGATATAATGGATACATGAACAACTTGTAATTATAAAGATTTTATTTTTGACTCAAGTACCAATGATCGTTAAAACAACCGTTATTAACTTGAATAATTACATAGTGTTCATAACATTGTAATAAGTGATATTAAAGGAATAATGAAATTGAAAAAGGTTCTTAAGCAAGTAGAAATTAACTCATGTTTATAATTCAGGACGTTAAAGAATGATCGAGTCAAGTCGGACTCGAGGTAAGGGAACTTCTTAACCCAATTTTAATTATTTGGCATAATCTCCTACATTCAAATTACATAATGATATTATTATGTCCTATCTTGTATTTGTACATTCTTTATGTGTACGTATAGTGAATAAACATAATAGATCTATTTTATTAAAAAATGTTCTTTGTATGGGACTTCGTCTCAATCTCCATTCATTGAGGAATATTTTTTTTACACAAGTTTCTTTTATACGGTGTATAAACCCCTTTGAATTTTACATTTATCTGAAAGGAATCTTTTTTATACAAAGTGTTTTACTAAGTGACAAAAGGGAATGTTTTTGTCGTACGTATGCGGCGAAAACGACTTCTCCACTACCTTGACCATTATTTGAGTTTTTTCTTCCTCTACAAGCCATACCATTTTTTTAAAAGAAAAATAAATACCATGTTTTAATTTTCTTTTATTTTGGTATTGAATATGGTTTTCATAATGTTTTTATATCAATGTGTTGTATTGATATCTTTTGATAGAAAAGTGGAAATGTTATGTTTCCTTTATGCATGTTTTATGTGATATGATTATGTTTATGGTTCTTGGGCCTTATTATGAAGACAGGTGGTTCCGTGATAAACTAAAGGCGGGTGAGCACGATATAGCTCTCCAATGCATTAGGTAACGCGAAGGAGTAAAATGTTAAGGTTTCTTCGAAAAGATTTAGGGAATATACTATGATGGGTATTCCAAACGCAACCAAGAGGGTTACTCCCTACGTAAGAATGTTATGAATGTCTCATGTTACCTTTATGTCTTATGATTTCATTGTTTTATTCATGTTTTGATGAAGTATGTTAACGTTCTTATGCTTTATGATTAAAGTATGATTTCATTGATTCTTATGTAAACATGTAATCTTGTTTTCATTCCATATTTTTATATCCCTTACTGAGCTTTTAATGCTCATCCCATGTTTTTGAAATGTTTTTCACAGGTCAAGGGAAAGGTACATGATGTGATGATAGTGTCAATGAAGTGTCAAGTAAGAATCAATGTTTTATTTTAAATATGATTACGTTGTTGGGAAAAAAATTATTATCTTGTATGTAACCACATTGTTTAAATGTGGAATGTAATGCAAGTTATAGGATCTTATTCTCTAAAACTCTAAACCAGAAAAGATCCTCAATGGGTATTCATGAAATATCTCATGAATATGTAATGTTTAAGGTTGGGGCCTTATAATATCAAAGTAATATAAAATGAACAAAATCATTAATTGAATAGTAACCAATTTCCTTATGGCTGTAGTGAGAAGGATTGAATCTCATTCGGAGTAAATGTGAATAATGTTGATCCAGATGATGTTAATGATGATGTGTATGAGTAAGCACCTGATTTTTAAAGATGGGAATAACCAATAAATAAAGAACATGATTTTTTTTGATGAATTGGATATGGGAGATCACCATGAAATAATTGAAAATTGAATTCTGAATTTAAATATTCCATTGAGGTTTTCAGAAAAATAGTAATGGAAATTTTAAGGAAATGAAAACTCTAGTGGCTACCCATATAAAGATATCATCGATTGATGAAGTCAAGGAATATAACAACAATGAATATAGGAAAGTAATTGGAAGATTATCGTACATTATAGAAATAAGGCATGATATTGTCTTCAACACATTCTAAGTAGAATGATATCAATTTATTCCTAAGAAATGCCACATTATTGAATTGAAAAGAGTACATCAGTATATTAATGGAACTGTGGATTTTAGTTTAATGTCTAATTATAAATCTTAGCTAGAGATTTTGGGTTATTGAGATTCAGATTGGGATAGATCATCAGATGACAGGAAATCTACATCAGGATGTGAATTTTATAATTTCTATTTGTGAATTTCTTCTCTGTGATAGATGAAAGGTTTTATTTCATTGAGAACCGTAGAAGCTGAGTATATTTACGCCACTCAAGGATGCACAAAAGTTATTGTTGATGAAGAAATATCTTGATGATATGGGAGTAGAAGTGAAACCTCCAATCAGAATCCAGTGTGATATCTCATGTGCTATAAAAGTCAGTAAAAATATTGTTAGTCATTTAAGGCAAATAAAATTGTGATAAATTATCATTTTATCAAGGAGAATGTTGAGATGGGAATCATGATGTTGTAGTAAGTGCCTATAGAACTACAGGTTGCATAAATTCTAACAAAGGTCTTACCCAATGAAGCTTTTGAGAGGCATCGACTGGCACAAGGAGTTCACTTGACTCCCCACACTTAAACATGTAAGGATGTGGGACCCCCTTGTCCACAATGTATGGTGTGCTTTCCCTAATGTGATGATATTTTTTAATACTCTATTGAATACAACAAAATTGTGACCTTTGGGATCATTGAAAAAGGGGTAGAAAGGGTGACTCCTATTTGGGGAATAACTTTGCCTAATTAAGGGAGAAACTGTATTAGTCAAAGACATAGGAAGAAGCTGACAGGTGGAATGGAGAGATAGGGGGAGAGAAAAAATATTTGGGGAGTATGAGTTTAAAATATGATGATTCATGAAGTGATCGATCAAATATTAGATATCATGATAGTAGAGGTTCATAATAAAATTGGTTTTCTGGTATCATTATGGTTTCAATAATTAATGTCAAAACGATGTGATTCATTGATGATCCTTTTATACCACTATTATTTCTCATACAGAGCACCGCTCATATGGGCTTAGAGTATGTCCTGAGTGAATCTTTGGTTACAATCTGAATCGCAAGAGGGTAATGATTGTAGATAATGGATAGAGAATCAGTTAGGTATATAAGTGAAGAGAATAGTTTTGGTAATGGATTATATAAAACCGAAAAGAGGATATTGTTGGAAAAAATATCATAATGTATAGTTGCAACATTTTTGGGCTAGGTATTTTTGTGGAAAATATAGGTTTTCATGGTGAATTGTAGAGTTCTAGATTTTTTGTTGAAAATCCATGTTGAAAATGAACCATGATGAAGGAATTAACGATATGAAGGATGTACCAAAGTACAGATACAAGGTGGAACCATTTTCAAGTGTGTTATATTAATGGGGTCCAAATTTTTGGATTTGCTGAACATTGAGAAATCTGTACTTCCTTGACGATCTCACCAAAATATGGAAAAAAGAATTTTTTTTGAAAAGATGGGATACTTGATGTTGATCTTACTGAGACTGGAAGCATGTTGATAGTTATCTCTTTGATTACGGTGTGCTTCATGAATAATGGTGTTAAAAGTATTGTAGATAATATTTTTAGAGGAGGTGAAAAAAAATTGGCTTAACATTCATAGATTATGACGAGCTTCACAACACGAATTAAAAATTTGGTGCTTCGTGATATAAATTTTAGAGATTTTTTATTTGAGATGACATGTCGCTGAATTCTTGTGGATGGATTTTGAGTCAGTGGAAGTTCCTATAAATAGGCCTCGGCCCCCTCGATAAAAGTAATAATGTTTTCCAAGAAAAAAACTTTGTAGCTCTCAACTCGCAATTGTGGTTCCTGAAAGATGTGTTTCTTGTGAAATCAAAGGGTAATTCACATAGGCATTTGAACTCTACGAAAGGTAGGAACACCTCAAATGCTAGTTTGAAATTGTGGTGGGCATGTACTTCACAAAGGCTTGTTTAGCATTGTGAAATCACAATGACCAGTGTGATTTTGGTGATGTAGTGAGCACTATGATCTAGAGATCTCAGTATCTAGTGATCATTATAAACCTATGAGCTCTGTGAACCTATGAGATTCAAGAACAGGTTGGATAATTGTGAATGATTATTTGATCATTAAAAAATTGGGAGCTTCGTGAAGTAGAGAGATTTAAAAAGGCATTTCCAAAGGTTGTTTCCTAGTGATCATTAGAAAAGGGGTATACATCAATGGATGAAATTTATACTTCAAAATAGTATCTGCATACATTTGAGGATGAATTCGTTAGCCACAATGAACGTAACTACATGTCCATAAACTATGAGTGGTTACGTTCCATGTATAGTCATGAAATGAATAGATAGAAATTTATCATTTCTAGTAGAGGTGAGACAGAGATAGAGAAATATAGAGTGAGAATTTGGAAATAAGTAAGTTGTTCCTAAACATTGTAATGGAAGTGAACTTTGGCATTGAAGTGATATACCTGGAACATTATTGGAAGTGATCTTTAGTTGACTTGGTACATATGAAATTTTTTTTTGTATTCTCCTTGGACGTATCCCATTAATGCTGAATCAAGTTAAAATATTTGTTTCTGGATTTTTTTATTCATGTAACACATTATAAAATCATCATCATAATCTGAAAAATAAAAGATGATAATGATCAATGGTAACACATAAGTTAAAACAAACTAACTATTATAATATTGAGGTTATGATCCAATGTGGCTAGAACAATATTGAAATAGAATATCCATACCCTGATTCACCCCCCTACTAAGGGTGTTTAGGACCATTTTAGTCTTAACAATATACCTCTACAATATTTCAATAATAATTTAGAAAAAATATTATTCTTTTATAAATGTTTGTAATTTTAAAAAAACAATTCATAATGGACACTTTCATCTAGAATTATTTCAAGTGATCATTCAAAACAATTATCATTCATAGATTCCATTATTAGATGGTAATTATAATTTAATTGGGATCTAATCAAAGTATACAATACATACTATTTTATTCATGATATATGTTTATGGTTAAAATACGAAATGGTTATGAAACCCATTTCATTTCCATGGGTTATGCTATGATAAAATGTTTAGAAAACACACATATTATCCTAGTTTCAAATATGATTAATTATTTATGTTCTTGTAACAAAATTATTTGTGGTTTTTATTATGTGATAGGTGTTTAATATTTCCCCTCAAATAAATATGGAAGGTATTGATATATCATGAGATATCAATGAGAATCTAGTTGATGCGACTGATCCACTGTTGGTAACCGATGCATCCTGATCCACTTTGGGGAACATGGGTGTCCAGCCCCACTATAATGATGGAAATGGTAATTAGACATGAAAAATGAAAATTTTAGAATATTTTTAGTGTTTCAAACTATTATTTCATGAAATTATGGATCATGTTTTATTTATATTAATTTTCCACTATTATATCAATATTTCAAAAATGATAATGCATATTCCCTGAGTTCTGCTTATAATCTATGAATGTTTGTTTATGAAATTCATAATTTTTTATCATTATAAAATTTATTTTTTGTTTTATTTCCTATGATATATGATTTTTATCTCATATGTGTATCATTTAATATAATCAGTTTTCACACATTCATATATTTCCTTCCCTTAGTGATGATGATATATTTAGGTAGGGTATTCAGAAGAGGAGTACTATGTAGATGATCATTGTGGTGATAGTCAAGATCTTTCATAAAATAATATGAATTTATATATAATTTAAAATAGAATGAAACATTTAATATTATGTATAGGATATTATTTTTATGTATTTTATATTCATCTAAATATATTTTATATTTGTTTACCAAATTTACGACTTGTTATTGTTTTTATGAGACAAGGATTTAGACAATATTTGGAGGTTAGTGTTAGAAACATTGACTAATTCCCTAGTGATATGACTATGTATAAGATAAAATCCTTATGATTTCAAGGAATTATCATGATATTGAATCAATGAAATGTGTTTACATTAATGATATTTTCTTTAGGAGTTTCATACCTTATATTATATGTACAAATATAGTGAATTGATTTCATCAGTTGAAGAAAAATGAAGATTAATACATTGGTAACTATGAGGAACATTTTAAAAGGAATGTAATGTATGAATATTGTTTAAATATGATCCATAAACGTAAAAATTTTAAATTCATTAGAGGAATAAACCTTATCTATTATTATAGTATAATATGAGATACATTAGTAGCTACAATGAAATCATTTAACATGCACTAAATGTATATATGGATATTGTAGATTGACACACTTCCCACCAGTTTGGATATAAAATAATTACATAGATTCATCAAAACATGAATAAATCACATGGTGAAAATAAATTACAATCATATACATGTCCAAAATGTGGGATGAAACATCAATGGATACACATTTATAGAACAAATATGTTCATTAAATTTGGATGCGGGTCATAAATCTCATTAATTTTTGGAATGTGATTAATGTGATAGATATTTCTATAAATAATGAGAAGATGGTAAATAATGAACCATATAAAATCATGTGATTCATGTTCCTTGAATTTTGTAATTATGATAATAAATTCCAAAATAAATGAATGAATGGGGTTGATAAGTCACAAAAACAATTGAATATTGAGGATAAAGGTAAGGATTATTAAATAATAATGGATGATGTGAATCATGAATATTATTTCAACCTCATAATCCCATAATTAAATGGAAGTTTCCTGTTATTTCATTTTTTATTACTATCTTATTGTTAATCCTTTAGGGAAATTCCACGGAATTGTCTCCTTTTGATCATATTCTAGATTAATTAAATAACAACATATATTTTATTGTTTAATGGGTGAACCTTGGATCAGAATTAAAATATATTTTATATGGAAAGGTATTATATATGGAATTAATGGTGAATGAATATTGTTAAATTTCAATGTCTACATGTAATATTAACATAAGTGTTATTGAAGTCGTCATGGGTTTCTATGTTGACTCTATATTTGAGGTTCTAACATAATTAGTGTTTATCATGGATAAATAATATTTTTTGAAGTACATCCCTGTGGTTTTTTATATGAGACAATTTTATGCAAGGAGTAATTCATTTACTCATTGTAGAAATATTATTAAAACTCTTGGTAGACAATAGGGTTTATATAATTTTTTATGTTGAGTTGGTAATATGTTCTATTTAATCACATTATCATGATAAATCATTTTATTAAAATAATATTCACTCTCTATATTCTTTCCATTATTTATTAATGATAATCTAATCTTTTATGAATTATAATATTCAATTGTATCTTATTGGGATATGATTTTTTCCTTAATGTTTTGGTAAATTCCTCAACATGACCTAAATACAGAGTTTAGATTCAATATTACCTATCATCCTAAAGATGATTTTCAATTTAAGATAATAGTTCTTAATCAATATGATATAATAAAATATTATTCTATTGAATTCAAAGGTTATTAGGATAAAAAAATCTAACTTATTTGTTTTGTTCAACAATTTCATAAATTCTATCTTTCAGATATGTTCATTTGAATCTCAAAATGGTAATAAGTGAAGAAAATATTATTGAAGGATAAAAGTTGGGGAAATAGATCTATTAGGACTTGATCTTATTGAGGATATGGTAATTAATGCTAAAACAATTCAACAATACAATAGTGAATCGTATAGTCAACAAAAATTCTATTGTTAAAATATTTGGAAGAATATGGAGTTCAATGTAGATGATAATGTATTTTTATTAATATCCTCATGGAAGTTGGAAACAAATTTTTTTATGGAAGGGTAATTTTTAACCATATCTATAATTTTTCTAATTCAGGATCATATCAGGAGGGTAGTTTATCAATTAGTGGTTTACCAAATATCTATCACATTTATGATGTGCCACATGTTTCTCTACTAAGTATTTTCAAAACTAATTATTCAGATGTAATAGACTAATATGTCATACAACTAGAGAAATATAGATCTTATAACGAAAAAATATTGATTCTTTATTTTAGATATAATGTTCTATGAAACTACTCCACTTTCCATGATAATATTTTGTTGTAGAACCACTAATTTTTGGAATTTGTGTGGGAGCCTGATGACCTGATAAGAAATAGGTATCATAATTTGTTTGTTTCTTTGAGATGAATTTTAGTAGTGAAATTTACTCAATGTGTTGTTTAATGTAAAATAAAAATATATTAAATGGTTTATCTTTTCATATTTAATCACTTTGATAACATACATTGCACTAAACAACAGTAAAAAAACTCCATTATATTTTTATTTTACCTCACTATTACAAAAAAAGATATTAAATTGATATGAATGATTAGTATTAACCACATAATTAAAGAATTAATTTTCCAAGTCATTGTTAATTTTTTAATATTCCCATGTTTTTATGAAAGGACATTTAATTCTTCCAATATATGTTCTCTAAGAAAACAATTCTGATTTCATTCTATGAGAACGAAAATTATTTATTTTTTACCCATTTAGATATTTATGTTCATAAAATTATCATTAGCTATGGATTCATCATGTAAAAATTTTTAGAAGATGAATTTTGAATAAAATTTTGAATATATTAATTTTTCTTAAAATATAAAAAATTACCCATTTTTATCAAACCATCATTTCCTTCAAATTAAAAATATATTTTCTTATTTAAAAATTATATAAAAGTATGTTTTGTATATTATTGAAAATTTTAATCAAATTAATTACATTTTAACAATCAGTATTCCTTATATTTTTATTTGTACATATTTCATATTAATTTTTTTTCCCAAATAGTAGTATTTATTTGGTTTTTAAAATTATAATGTCAAAATTAAACTATCAAATTTTTGTTATAAATTTTTAAAAAAAAGAATAAGTATTTGGAATCAAGAGTTCCAAATTAATTTATAAGGTCATTTTATATTTTAGGCATAAAAACAATAAAACCATAATAATAATGTATCACATTATATGTAAAATAATGTAGTGTGTTAATATTAAATGATATAATAATAAAATCGATATATCCTATAAAATTAAATCTGTGTTTTATTTCTTTAATAAATAAAATAAATTAAAAAAATTATTTATATTCTAATTTCAATTAAATTAATTATTTCCAAATGTAAATCGATTAAATATAATATAATATTTAATTATGGACATAAAACAACCCATCCACATGTATAAATACTCATAATTCATATCTTCTTGAAATCATTGAATCTATTCAAATATCATCTTGAGTCTGTCATCCAAACACTTCACGTGTCTATGTTTTGATGCTCTCATCAAAATACCAATTTTTAGATCTTTAGTGGTTCATTATTGAAGATGATATTCAATATTTATATATCTCAATAATCCTCTAAAAATTACTTTTTATTACACCATTAATTAACCTAATTAACCCATAAAATCATAATAAATATAGTACCAGGTATATGTATTAATTTTCAATTTATATCAGAATATATTAAATGAAGAAAGTTTCATATACCCACTGATTTTGGGAAACAAATCCATAGTCCAAATTATTGTGGTTAAATGTATGTTTGGGTATGATTTTTTATTTTCCATTACCTCCATAAAGGATGGTCATAAATAAATTATTATCATATATTGAGATGATAAATGTGTTTTTATATCTATTTATTTTTCTTTAACAAATATATTAACATTATATTAAATAAATGAGACTATTTCATGATTGTTTTAAAAACTAAAAAAATATACTTTACATTTATCATGAACATTTTATCAAATGAATCATTCTCATTTCAAAATGGAAAAATATATATGATCCATTTAATCATATGGATGTTCATTAATATCATTTCATTTCACTAATTGAGTTTTTATTCCATAATATTGAAAATACATAATTTTACAAAACTGAACTGAGTAGGAAACCATTACAAGAATTCTCTGAAAACAATGAAAATAATGTTAAAATATAAATTTACATGTTGTCATATTTTATAAAAATAACATGTTTTGTATTATAAATATGAATATACTTCTTTAATGAATTAGAAATTTTTTTAAACAATTAATAGGTAGTTTCTAATAGGTTCGGAAAAATTATAACAAGAGGTAAGTGTATCTCTCGTATGTTTTACATATGTGAGATATATGTATTATTCAACCTTATTTAATTTATATGTTATATATACTACTATTTTATATTTCATATCATAATTAAATTTTTTGCATTGTATTTAATTATTAACAAAATTTATGGGGCATACGATTTGACTTATTACAAAATAATAAGGTATTTCCAAACCTATATTTCCATTCATTGGATTAAAAGTCAACTTCATTGTTTATGAAATGTTAATATTATGTACGAGGTGAATTTTTTGTTATATTATATTTTATTTTAATTTTATTATGTGGAATTATTTCAGGTACAAAAAAAATGTATCTATTGATTACTGATATCATAAATAATAAGAAATTTACAAGTTATGTTCATTTAATAATTATCATTTTAATGATTCACATAAAACACACTATTTATTAAATTACCATTTTTTCTAAAAAATGGGGAAATGATAAAAAAATTATCTAAGAAATTTTGTAGTAATTTTTAGTTATATTATAATTTTTTTACAATTTTATTGATGGATAGATTTTTTCTAAATTAGATTCGTTGTTAATTTTAGAACAAATATAACAAATAAATATTTTTTAACATATATATAAATAGTGTATTTTTTCATTGTCATTATGCATTAATTCCTTCATGAGTTAATCAAAATATTACATTTTTATTTTAAATGTAATTTTATTCTTCAACATGTTTATGATATTTTAAAATAATTTTACCAAAATAGAATGTATATTTTCCTTAAGAATTAGTTCATTTGATAATTCATAATAATAATAAAATATATATACTATAATTATTTGATGTTAAATAATCGTTTTTTGGGGATATTACCAAAGTATATCATAATTAGTCTTTATATGGTTATTTTATGTTTATAGATGAATGAATATATGTTAATGAATCCCAATTCTTTTCCACGAGTTCTGCTATAATGAATTTTTTATGAAGGCCATTTCTTTTCAGGGGTTTTGTTATGGTGAATGAATACATTCTTTTAAGATAAAAATTTGAATGGAATATAGTAAGAGATGGGTTAGACCAATATCTCCATCCATATAATTGATTAATGAATTATGTCTAATTATATTAAAATTGGAAACATGTTGGTGGACTTTATCCCCAATGGGAAACATTTGCGTTCTCATCATCTTTTTTAAAAAATGTATATCTTGTTCCACTATGAGTACGGTAATGGTAATTAAAAATCAATAGAAAAACTGAATAATATATTTATGATGGTTTCACACTGTTACAATATGAAATTATGTGTCAGGATTGATTTATATTCATTATTTACTCTTATATCCCATGTTTTATAAAAAGATATTATTTATGTCATGTATATTGTTTGTGATCAATGAGAGGTTGGGTTTAAAAATTCTATGTTTTTATCGTGATAAAATTGGTATATTATGATTTCATATGATCCCATAATGATACAAAAAATAGGATGATTGTATGTCTACTATCAAAATAATCAAAAGAATTACAGTTCCATGATGTGATGTTTTTTTATGTATTGAATACTAACCTAAAAAAGATGATATATTTATGTTTTAAAATATTGTGGATTTTTTAAGAACCACCTAGTTGATTTCCCCCAACATGGAATTATTCTAGTAATTATTGGTGATAAGGAGAGATATGTACAAGGATATGAACATTAAAACTCAATAATGGATCCAACCTATATAAGTCCCTCTTTAAAATTATCCTTAATGGAAAACATTTCTATTATATGAATGTTAGTGTAATTAATTCATCCATAAAGATGGTTTATAATAGTACATTTATATATTACGAATCTGGTTTTACTCGCTCCCAATATATCCATATATTGGGATAAATTTTCCCGCAATGGTATATATGTACATTGATTTAAAAAAGAAGAATCACCCATTCTTGTCCCATTATATACTCATGTATCTACCGTCAATGTTTCTTGACAATTTCAGCATTGGAATTTTTTATCTGGGGAATCAATGTTGTGGGTATTCTCCTATTAGAAATATCATGGAATTTTATGTTCATAGTTACTGAAACTGATTTATTCTCATACTATGCTATATTCATTCATTTAATGTTGTCCTAGATATGATATGTGATTGGTTTTGGGAAATTATACAGAATTAATTTCATTGAAATTCTTCAAACTATTGTCACGAAAAATGGATCCATCATTTCATCCTCAAACAATTATATGATTTAATAATGGTATAATAACCATTAAAATCAAATATTCCACTTTATTTCATGAAAAATTGATAAAACACGTCATTTTAAAAAAAATTACATTACATTACATAGAATATGGTGGATCATAAGACAAATATTTTTTCCTTTAAAACTATTTAATGAATTTAGGTCATGTCTGAAGTAGATTCATACATTAATATAGGTGAATCCTTACACCTTATGGTATGGAATAGAGGTAGTTTTTCCTATCAAATCTACCATTTCTATAGAATATTGTATCATAAAAATTTATGAAGGAAGTTATGTCTTGTGACCATATAGATAAGTTTTGAAGTATTTATGTGATATGTATTCATGAAGTGAAATTTTTATATACATAATATAATTGAGTGGCATCAAAATTCAAGTAATTTTTCTCTCTGTTTTCATTCATCCAAGAGGATTTAGTGCTGTAATTGATAGAAATTATTATACCCAAAATAATACACAATTATTATGGCCACAAAATTGGGGGTCCAATTATTTTACCATATTGATTACACTAATGGTGCTTACTCGTTGATCACTATACATTGGGAACATTTCACCCCTCCAAAAATTGGGAAATTCAAAAAGAACTATTTCAAATAATTCAAGATGGGTTTGTAGACCCAGTTATAATACATTAACTAATGTAAAATTTCTTCATAGTATTATTATATTAAACTTTATAACATCAAATTTCATTTCATAATGACATTAATATTTTGGAAATATGTCCATGTCATACGTCCCTTAACATCGTATCATTTCATTCAAATACACAAGAAATGTATGTTTAAATCCATTCATCTCGACTCACAATAAATATAATATTTTTATAATAAAAATAATTATAAAGATTTAATTGTATAATATAAAAATTAAATATTGATATATTCATCTTGTTCAAGGTAATACACTGGAATGAATTCATTACAATTCATAGAGACATAGAGATGGACTATACTCGAATAAGTAGTAACTGTCTCAACAAATTATCCTTTGGAATAAAGAAGGGTTCCCTAAATAAATCTGACATCCAAAATATTTAAATCCTTAGTATTTGACTCATGATGTATCAAATAATTCCTCGCTACATGTAATATTTTACAGTTATAATACAATGGTTATTTTAATTACTTTTTTTAAAATGATAAAATTAGATTTTTCTAGAGATAAATGGACATTGTTGGATATTTAGTTAATGAAGTGAGAAAAAATTACCATAGATTCAATATTTATAGAGTATACCTATCCATATATGGATAATAAGTAAATGGAGACTAATCCATTGTGGTAAATGATAAGTCCACCTCTTCACATGATCCCATGGATACATAAACAATAAAATTTGGGTTTATGCATTAGTATTGGTGCAGTAAAACCCACAAATGAACATTTAGTCACTAAATATATTGATTTATAGTTTAGTGAATACATTGTTATTTGCCTAATTTATATTAGAGGATTTACCTTATTTTATAAATAAAAATGTTACGAGACATGAATATAATTATATATTTAAAATAATCACTATTGGGAAGAAGGATTCGGTTTCAGATTACATTTAAGGTTAGCCATAAATTTTGGAAACATTTGGAGGTAATGATGTTTATTTATATGTTGTGTAACTTTGTATCTTCATCTATAGGGAAACTGGTCTCATTAATGTTATCAATAGTGTTATTTTGATTGTGAGTATATTATAGTAAGCACTATAGTATGATGATAAAGTGTGGGATTGTGATCCTATATGCTTTATGTATATCTATCTGGATGAAATATTTTTGTATGAGACATAACCAAAATGAATGTTTTATTGTCCTCTCATAATAGTATAATAGAATTATGTTTTTATTGGTCACCTTTCCAACCATATTACATGGATTACATGTGAAATTATAACAATTTATAGGATGTAATGTTATGATTGGATGTTTTATTCAATGCCTAGTCACATGTTCCATATTCATTTTATCCTATAAATTTAGATACACTTTTGACTCATGTCAATCCCCATTTACTTAAATAGAACTAGAATAATGTCTTAACTCAACAATTTTTTCTTTAAGAGTCAGATCAATTAAAGATATTATGCTTGGATTTATCATAGTGAAGATACATATATGATTTCTTATCATGTTTAGCATACCATCATTCATTCATGTTTCTAAACCATCATTAATATTTCACTACATTTTATCAGTAATTGTATACATGATTTATAACACATATGGAATATATGTTTGTATATTACAATATCACATGATATGTAGACATTCAAAAATAACATTTCTTGTAAAAACATCTTAATTTCATATATACCCCAACACACAACAATATTTAGATCCATAAATTTGGTAACCTTTTCTCAATAGAATATGAGGTAGTGGAACTATCCATGTGGATGGTTTATAATCCATAATGATACAGTATTAACAATTCCAAATAAAGTTTATCATAAAAATATATATACTAATGATTGAGGTTGACCCTATTAGCGTTTGGAATTCCAATTATTGTTTTTTATTTCATTTTCACTTTTCCACATGTGGAATACCTCAATACTCAATTGTTCCCCCACATTGTTTCTCTAAACTACCTAAAACATCATCATTTACATATGAAATTAATTTTTCTAATCAACCTCTAAAATGAACGACCATAAAACTAAACACTCATAGATGAATAGTTATGAAATTAAAATTATTTGTATATGCATTTGAGATTTTCTTTATTAGAATTTGTATACCAATTAACTTTGATTACACTCCCCCTCCCAAAGTTTTATGTTAAAATTATATGTTTTTTTATGTTCATGTATATTGAATTATGCATTATTTAATCTTCCAAGAGATTTTATATTCTAAAAATGGAATTAAAATGTACACTATGTTATTAAATGCCATAATGCTATATCAAATACCGCTATACAACATGGTCAATATATTAGTGACTAAAAATTTAATAACCATACATGATATAGTATAAAATTGATGTATTATTTCATAATTTCATGATTTATTAACTATATATAAATAAACCATATCACCCCATGATCTGTGATCTATAACCTGAATCTCTTTCAACCCATAGAAAACATTATATGACCTTAATATAAAAAAAATAAGTAGAAACAATTAAATTACATTGAACTATGAAAAAACTCATGGATTTTTCTATATTATTTTACGTAATGAAACAATATGAATTATAATGGTCCACCAAATTCATAATTGATCTCTAATTTAGTGAACATTCATTATTTTTTTCAATAATTTTATTCCAAATCCACCAGTATTTGTTCAACATATTAATAAACCAATTGAATAGTACTATATACATTGGAGTTTATGATATCTTCTTAATCATATTACATAAATTCAGTAAATTACACTGGTATTTTGATTAATGTGACCACAAAAAGAATTTCCCAATAAAATCTTATGTAGTGATGGAAAAAAGTCATTGTTTTCCACAACCTTATACTGGATGCACACATTACATTTTAAACCTTTTCTAATATAATATGATAGGCCCCTCACTTTCAACACATTTATGATGGTCATCCTAAATTTTCATTCCAGAAATGTTAATTTCCTCCATACTATAACTCAATATTGAATAGTTCCAATTTTTCACCCTAGCTTTACATATCTCTCCCCTTATGTTTTAAAATGGGAAGGTCATAATTTAACTTTTACATTGGTTTTTTTTCGTAGTGTAAAAACATCCTCGACATTACAAATATTTTCCATCCTTACATGATAGAATATTTTATTAGTTTTATAGAAGTAAACTAATATTATTTCTCCATGTACATGGTATTATATAGTGGTTCATGTAATATTCTAATATTAACCTATCAATTCTTAACAAGTACAATTGCATAATCAAACGGGTTATCCCACATTCATCCCCATAGTAAAATATTTAAATACATGATCATAATTTAAACTGAATGAAAATAAACTACATGGAACACATACATACCAAATAATGTTAAATTAAATGGTATCATACATGTCAGTTTGAATTAAACTCAGTTATATGTTAGCAATCTCATTAGAGTAAATATCATTCATTATAGTGATGGTTGGTCAAATTTAATGATTTCTATATTAATTTTTATACTAAATAACCATCTAGATATATGTTTGAGTTGATTAATATTTCAAGGGATACATATTGACCTTAAAATAACATTTTTTATTCCATGAATGACAAATCATTCACAATTTACCAAATTATTTATTTATTTAAATTAAACCATGTAAATCCTCATATACATCGATACACTTATATATTTCCTATCCGTCCTCTATTATAATTTATGAATTATAATAAAAAATATACATAAGATATATTTAAGTCATTTTTCCCTATTATGGAAACGTAGTGCGAACTGGATTTTTTATTATTGGAGTAGTTACATGTTGTATCATAGTGAGACTATTCCCTAGTGAGGTGAATCCTGATGAGTTATATTGATGTAATAGTGATGACATTTTATACAAATGAAATCCACACATTTTCAAATATTTTGTTATATCATCATGTTCTATATATGTTCTTGTTCACTAATGTATTATATATTTAATAATTACCATTTTATGTTATATGATGTTACTCTCGGATGTTATATATCAAGTTCGAAAAAAAATATCAGATCACCACAAAATTGACCATGTATCCAGTGCCCCTCCACCGAGTTCTCACAAACCATCATTGTAACATGATGAAATCTTCTACAAGGATATGGTTTAATCTATGTGACTTCAAATTAGATATTATCATATCTTATATGTGTATTGAAAATGAACAATTGAATACCAGCAACGTGGTTATATATATATTTTAATAGGTATTAAATTCACATAAAGTTTTCCTCACCCATATGGTTTTATATAAATTCCACTTTTACTTTTTGAAGGGCATTGCATTAGACTAATATCATTTCCCATGACAAATATATATAACCATAATCTAGAATATATATTATGATTTCCATTATATGTTATTAAAAATCAATTCACCAATGGTCTAAAATATGAATCAATAAATTATAATACACGAGTATTCAAATATATATATGTCCATAAGCATTGATTCCTAAAATTTCATAACATTTTATTCCCTAAACAACTGTATTAATTTTTTTTCAATTACTACACCTATTTATAAAATAAATTTTTCTCAAGAATATATTGTATAGTAATATATAATGTTTAATGGTGCCCCCATTTAACATTTATAGCACATATAGATTAATATATAAGAGTGACCATAATCTTCCTTAACACCCCACACTACAATAATTTGTTTTTGTACCTTTAATTTAAAAAATCGACCCTTTTAATTTCAAAATGATCCCCACCATGGTGATAGTAAATTACAAAAATCATGCCATGTTGTTTTCAAGGGTAATCATCCATAATGAACTATTGTATACATTTCAATATGAAATCCACTATGATGATTTCCTAGTGACCCATCCCTTGTCAGCCTCCAATCCATTATACATATCCCATATGAAAACTCTCCATTTTATTTGAACATGTACCAACCCTTTGAACATTTTTGGTGGTCGTCCTAAACCAGTATTCCACATCACATTATGAAAAAAGAATTTGGAGTTACAATTTACCTACAATCAAACTGTTCATTCTCATGTAGAATTCAAAATCCTATAGTCTTTCTCCACAAATTCGGCTTTTAATATTGGTGTGTTTTGGAAATATTTTGTAACCACACCATCTTGATTAGCCTATATTAGAATGTTTCAAGATAATAAATGATGTGAAATGAGAAATAAAACCCACCATCCCATTTATTCACAATCATGTAACATGAGCTATATACTATTATATGTTGTTTATCACAATAATCTTTAATCAGATAGGACTAGACTTTTTTAATTTCTTAATAAAAAAGGCTAAGATTCAACGGGGTAAAATGTAGTGAGTTCTTGTAAAATATTGATCCTCACAACACTAAAATATTTTATTTCTCTGACACAATTCAGGGGGGGTGAAACTCAAAGTCACTTCAAAGAAGGATGACATAAGAATAGTGTCTATAATATGTGATTTAAATCACATGATAATATTAATATGTAACCCTAGTACTGTGAGCCCATAATATTGAGAATAATGATACCATGTAATTAGTTAGATGCTTTTATTTTCATTAATTTCATGAAATATAGATTCATGCACTTTTAATTTGTTGTATTTGTTATTGTATTCAATGAGATGACTACTATGATATGTTTATAACATGAACCACCACATAGTGTCAATTTTCTTTATTTTTTAATTAAACCATGAATTACATAATTTTTATTCATATATTCCCACACAAATGCCTCATATCACTATTTAAATGGGTTTTCACATTATATTTTTTAATTATTAAAGGTTAAATAACTCAACATGATAATATCGGAAATTTATATTTAGGAAATCTAGGAATCCACCATTTATTCCAGTAAATGATAATTTTGTGAAAGTAATCAGTCAGAATCACGTAAATGAATTAGAGGAATTCTAAAACTATATATAAAAACACATGTAAATGAGTAACATATATCACCTATGAAAAGTGTACCAAAAAACTCATCGTTTAGTGACTCCCATGGTTCAATGTAAACCAAATATTGTGTGAAACCATTTTCATGTATATTCATCAAATAACCCATTGTAGAAAGCATGGTCTTCGAAGAATCGATGCATGTTGGTACCAAAGATATGTTATACATCATATCAAGAAATCCCTAGTCAACCCCATTAGGTAATTTCAATAATGATATATGATTTATTAGAACATGATGTAAACCTATATTGAACGACCATGATACATAATTTTAAAAGATAAGTATAAGAGTATCCTCATATTAGTGATTATAATAATAATATATATATTTTTGTGAAATGAATAACCACTAACTTGATTCATAAAAAATAAATGTTCTATTATGCATCGAGTATAATATTTCATAAGTGAAAAACTATAAATTTCTCATGTGATGACAATGTAATGGTATATTTAATAAGAACATCATTTATTATTTAATTGGGAAAAATTTTTATAGGTTATGATATTATGATTTCTTTATTGATGGGGCCATGAAGCATTATTTTATATGTAGAAGATGCCAAATGTGATGATTTTGGATTCCATACATAAAGAGCCAATTATTTTTTATATGATGAGTACAAGACTCCTTCAGGAACTATCATGAGGAATAAAAAAATCCAATTTTCCAATATTTTTTAATATACTGTATCTCAATGGATTATTATAGCATTACCAATGATACAAGTGATTTACAAAACAAAACATCAAATGAAAAAGTAATAATAAATCCATCTCATAATCTTTTCTCAAATATATGAAAGAGTGCATGAATATTATATAATATCATCAATGAAATAATATTAAACAACCAGTAAAAAAATTATATCAGTGAATAAAAAAGAATAATCACTGTACTCATAGGATACCCTTCATTAATTAGTGGGAATACAGAATCCTTGTTATAGGTATGATGTTTGAGGGAATATTAATAGAAGTGATCTTAATGAAATAATATATAAATAATATCTAAAGTTAATGTTAATGATAATAATATGAATTAGGAAACTATATTATACTCTATAACATCATATTTCTTTTAATATAATAATGGTTTTTCTAATTCCACAGAATCATGGTTAAATCATATCTATATGATATGTATTTGACTCCAAATTACCCGATGGTGTCATAGGAAGAGGAAAAATTCATGTTTTGGGAATTTTCATTTTTGGTAGACCAATTCAATGATTTAATTTTTGTTTCCTATATTTATTGTTCCATTTTCTGGTTGTATTGTTTTTCTGTTTTGATGATTTGTCATGTAGTGATCTCAATGGTGTAATGGGGTAATTTTCACCTTGTTACATGAGGATTAGGTCATGGTAGGTTTCCCAGTGATTTTTTAATGTTTTATTAAATATAATTTGTTATGGATCAAATGTTTGAATTAATTATATTTTTAATCTAACTATTATAGGTTGTGGTATTATTATGTTGGGGGATTTCACTGGTGAGTGATGATTGGTTGAGCTTTGATGATGTTGAAGTGAAAGATTCACTAAAGTGTTTGTTATTATATTGATATGTGTAATATGTAATAACATCCCATTGCATTACACATTATATAATGTATTTTTCATATTTTCTTACAAAAGGCATGTGTTCATGATCCGAATAATGATAAATAGATTCATTATTTAGTATTTAAGTGTTCATATGGCTCATATATACAATGTTTACATTTAATTTTATATAATACTATGTAATCATGGTGATTTAACATAAGATCGACCATGAAAATTAGGTTTTTGTGGTACACCATTTTTTAGAATAATCATTAAAGGACATTAAAATGGGTTCTTTTAAAAACATTATTCGAGGATATGAATGAATATGAAATATAAGAATAAAGATTGTAAAAAATAAACCATTACTATAAAATTAATACATTTTATTAGATAAAATATACATGGGGGTCCTGTTTATCGCTCCCAAGAATGTCGAAGATCAATGGGTATGCCTTATTTAAAGATTTGTGAATAGTGTGTGTATTCTTGTAATGGACTACTTTTAGTTTAAATGTTAGATATATATTTCTTCTCATCCACTACGTATATTTATTATAATGTGTGATCTTTGTTGACTTAAAAACCATAATTTTAGATGGTAGGGGTTTAAGGACATTGTTCATTCTTCTTATTGACATTCTTGAGGTATAATTTATTATGAATGGAATCCAAGGGTGTTTCAATACATTGTATTGACATATTGAGTAATGATAGGTACATTATTTTCATTCCAATAAACATAAATGATGAAAAATAAAGTAATATCATTGTTGTGGCCTTTGATAGTCAGAGTATAGATATTGGTTGTGTGTATGAGAGGGTATCCTAAGGTAATGTGTACATAGGTTTTGAGGGAGTTTATAACCAATGAATAAACTTTTATATACATGTGGTTGTTGAATTTTTAACTAGTTTTATGGTTAGAATAATGGATTGAAATCTGGGGAATTCTTATTCATTATATCCTAAATAATTTGGGATTATATTATGGGTTGTGGGGGAATTATAACGAAATGTAACATGATACATGTGATGAAATATGAATGATGTGATATGAAACAATTAAAACCATACAGAAACATGATTTTTTTCAGTGGTTTATTCTATGTAATTTGTAAGATGACGACAAATAGATAATTGTGATTCAGGTTAGGATAGAATGACAATGATAGAAATTATTGATGATATTATATGAATTATGTTTCAAGTTATCAAAAATTCATTCTATTAGTAGAATGGGATATGTTTTGGTCCAAAATTCTACCTAAATATTGGTATCCACTTATGAGATTGATTAAGTAATATTTATTAGGCAATTATGCAAATTATGAATTTTCAAATTGGGTAATTTTACTTTCGTTCATACTATCACATGATGAGTATTATGGGATTAGTGTTACTTAAAACAATGTCTGATGGTAAACTGTACATGGATGTGTGTATTGCATATGGTATTCATTTTAACTATAGGGTTTGGATTGCGACAGAGTATGGGTTAGATTTGATGCATCCAAGGGAATTTTCTAAATATGTAAGGTGAAATATATTGTGAGATATGACTAGGGATGTATTACCAGACATTCATTTTTTTGTGGCATGTTCAATGAAAATATTAAATTGGATGATGTCTCTATAGTCACTACTATGTGGGATTAGAATCACCTATTGTTTTGATAGGTATAATAGTTATATAATTTTTTAATCTATCATTATAATTTAATTAATGTACTATATACATTTTATTGGCCATAGATACCATTTTTATAGGTAAGCTGATTTGTACTCACACACTGATCGAGTAGTCCGATAATTATGGTACATGAGTGGAAATCATTTTTACTGGAACATTGGAGAAAGAAACATGAACTTTATTGATTGGGATGGATAGCTTGGATTTAGTGAACAGAAGGGATCATGTTGGGACTTGGGACTCAGGGTGGTTATTTTTGGTTTTTGTTTATTTTAGATTGGATTTCATGTAACAATGCATGAAAGATATTGGGAGTTCTTGTGAGGGTCATGGGACATTATAATGGTTTTTTATATCATATCGAATGTTTTTTTATTATTTTAGTGTTCTTTTTTGTGATTCTTCCTTTATCAAATATTGTATTATATTGACCGATTTTATGTAACATACATTGATCTCTTCTATCCATAATAAATGGTATAGTATTCCAATGATATGATTATAGATCATTCTAAAATTTTAGTATCATATTACATATAATATGGACTTCATGATTTCATGTGGAACTTTTGTATGGTTATTATTATAAAATCTTTAAGAAGACAATTCATACATAATCATACTATTTGTCCACAGAATTGACTTGTACTTCACCTATAGTGGGTTACATATCACTTAATGGTTAATACAAATGAACCATTGTAGTCGCATAAAATTATTACACATAAATTTATACTTGTAAAATGATGAATATAATTTATAGGGACCTATATCAACTTCATGTTTTATCACATTACCTCTAGATTTCATTATTGTTTTTGGTGTCAAAACTAGAGAACACCTTGATGCTACACATAAAAATTGGTTAGAATATTATTAAGTAAATAATTTCACTAATGAATGATGTGTGGGACTATGAATAAATAATGGTGATAAATTGTTGCAATATATTCTTTTGTTAATTAAATTATCATTACTATGCTTTATGAATGAATTACTAATGGTGTTGATTAATTTTGATAGAGAAACTTATAGATAAATGACCACAAATAAAGAATGATTTATCCAAGACTGTCTTCGGTTGATCTAAACATATCATATTAATAAAAGATGTTATAAGGGATGAATTAATCATATTTATATTTTCATATATATTTTTTTGAAAATTATAACTCTCAAATTTTATGTATTATTTTTTCAAAAAAAGATCAATGGAATGAAACATGGAATGATATTTACATATAAATTACTCTAAATTAATAAAAAATAAAGGATAATACATAAATGGTTCAAGATCATGTAATACTATTATTAAAATGAAAAATTTGTGTTTTCTAGTCACACCTAAGGAAATGTGATTAATATTTTCTTGACAAACATAGTTATATTAATTTTCTAGGGATATTTACCAATGATATTATGGAATATTCTACATTTTCGGAGGAATATGTGAAATATATATGGATTATTCTTAAATATTTTTTCATTAATGGTATGATGTAATATATTAAATTTTATTGATAACAATTAAAATTGATTTTATGAATGATCATAAATATGAGGTTTATTATTTGATAACTTATGCTTGAGGTATGGACCACCCTTATAATTACTTTACACATGGAAATGAGGTAATAATGGATGGTTTTACTTTTAATAAGTATGTTATACTATAACATGTAACCTCAATATTGATATATGATTTAATATATTTTCTCATATTTTCATCTCATTTTTTGGTATTATTGTATATATAGAATAATGTATTAACTATTGGATAATAACAGTTAAGGGTAAAATAAAATATTAATTTTTGGAGGAATATATTATATTTTTTTGGTTTAATTTTAAAGAGATTCAAATAGTTATTTGAATTGTTTTGATTTTGAGAGTATATGATTATCAAATACAAAAACATGAGCATATGATTTTATAAATGATTAATGTTTTTTAGGCTGTATAAGTAATATTAGGAGGGTATATATTAAAATTATTATTATGATATATATATGTTATGAAATTAGATTTGTATTCTGGTTTTATATTTCAATTACTATCTTAATATTTTTTAGATAAACTGAGGGAACATGACTAATGTTGAACCAACAATGATCAAGGTTAAGATAATATTTTTATTTGTTGTTCTAAGTCATAATAATGTTGTGCCATGAGAAAAATCTGTTCACATGATTGTGGTATAATGTTATACATCATGAAGATAAATAATTGTGTGAAATTTTTTGATAGTAATATTATAATTTTTATAGACCATGTTAACAGAAATTTTTAGTAATTTAAAAATCTATAAGGAAACCAATCAATGATAGATTCCTTTGAAAATTCGAAAACATCCCCAATTAAAATCCAAGAGATATAAGAACTAGATTGATTACTATTATGATTATTACAAACTATTTATCAAAAATTATAATTTAATAAGTGAAAACTATATAATCCTCAAACTCACCCACATTGAGATGGATGATATAACTAGAAATTCAGATGACCTAGATGAAGATTGATTGATGATTGGATATCCAAAATGTGGAAAATGTGAGTAAAATTTCACATGTAAATGTATTCAATTAACTGAATGAATTTT
Source organism: Viscum album (assembly GCA_963277665.1). Taxonomy (NCBI): domain Eukaryota; kingdom Viridiplantae; phylum Streptophyta; class Magnoliopsida; order Santalales; family Viscaceae; genus Viscum; species Viscum album. The sequence continues at coordinate 1,837,668,958 of OY728132.1, read as the reverse complement.
TATGTGTGTAAAATTTGGAAATGGATGACGTTGGTGATTGATTAAAATTATGGTTAAAAAATCTGTTCCATAATCATAATTGAAATATAATTGAGGATAATGTTGTGAAAATATATATTCCATTATATATATATATATATTAAATACTCAAAATTTATTTTATTATTATATTGAAACTATAATTTTTAGGATTTTATTTTTTTAAAATGGTATAATAAATCTAAACAATAATTTATTTTATAATTACAGTTGAATATGTCAGTGTGTTCTAGATCATTCTATATAGTTTCCATCACACATAATGGAATCCAATATATTTTTATGTGAAAAAAATGTTTATGTTGGACCATTAAAACCCATATATTAAGTTAAATTGAATGATTATGAGTAACCAATCCATAAAATATGTGTATAAATAAAAAAAATAAAAATAAAAAATGAATAAAATTAAATCAGATTATCTACACTGACTAAAAAGATTATTTTTTATTTTAAGAAGAATATTAAAAAAATATATCATTTTATAGGATATAAATTTTCACGAATAATATAATTTATGAATAATTTTTCTATTCATAATTTATTTGTAAATTTTTTTCATCGAAATGATGTGAAATTATTATAAATATTTTAAAATTTAATTTTACCAAAAATATTGTATTAAATTTTTTCATTTTATACAAGATATGAATTCAAAACGTTGGGAGTATTAAATTCATATAAATGATGTTCATTTTAGAATCCCACATATAAAAATTCACATAGTAGTAGTGTTTATTATCTTTCTGAATATTTAGTTTTTTTGAAAATTAAAAGTTTTCGGAAACAATTAATTCCAAGGATTTTATATTTATTTATGTATGAAACTGATGATCTAAAATATTTTTGTATTATAATATATGAATTAAAGGAATATAATATAAATAATTCAAAATATTTTGGGAAATTATATACCCTTTATCCAATGTATTTAGAGGTAATAAAATTTATAATTTAGTTTTAAAAAATATTATTCTTTTCTTTTAAATAACGTATTTATATGGGATATTCAGTTTAACCACCATGAAATCAAAAAATCCATTATTATTTATAATAAATGAATTTATGTTTTTAAAATTTTAAAAATATGATATTTTACTACTCTATTATTTTAATTATTTAATATGATATTTTTATAAATAAATTATTTTTTCATTATAAAGAGAGTTTTTCATAAAAATAACATATCAAATCTATAAATTATTTATTGGAATATATTTTACATAAAATTAAAATTCTATTTTCGAAATTACAATATTATTTCCATAATATTATTTATCATTAAAAGTAGTTTTCAATTTTGGAATTTTATTATTTTGAAAAAAGTAAAAGAATGATAATGTAATAATAAAAGTGAAAATGTCATATATAATTTAGAAAAATATCCTAGAATTGAATATTTAATGTTTTTATAAACCATAACTTGTGTTCCATGGTTTTTTTAAATTTATATGCCCATAGATTTTGAGTAGTTCATTACATTATTGTAAAATATAAAGGGTTTTTCAAAATAACTCGTCCATTAGATTATTCAAACATACCACCTCTACTATTAAATGATACAAATCACCATATAATTAAAGCAATAAAATATTATATTTGACAATACCTATATATTCATATCTATAAAATAATATCACGGTGAATCATATTTATCCCAATCCCTTCAAAATCATATATACATAAAATAAAACATCAGCAACCCGACATTTGTATCATTAACATGTTATCTTTTACATATATATTTTTCATTAATATTTACGATGGAAAGAATAATATAATCATGTTAATTACATTTATATTTTATAATTGTTATATAATAATAAAATTATAATTTATTATTCATTTAGTACATCAATTAATAAAAAAGGTCTTTCTTTTGTTCCAATGATGTCATCCATCACAACTCAACACAGATTTTTTCCATTAAATTAATTAGAAGGATGGATATAATGATGGGATTTAAGGATAAATATTAATTATGTGATATAATTGTGGTTTTGTAATTTTATATATAAAATATACTATATATATTACCAACAAATGTTTTTCGTTAGCTGAATCGTTTAAATGATAATAATAAGTTGAAAAAAATTCTCTAGATTCTAATGAATGAATTTTTAAAAATTATATTCTATTTATTATTTGTTACTAATATTATATATTACAACATAAATATCCAAATATTATCCTTATTTTTTGTTTATATTAATTTTACTACAAAACTACATCATAATCATTCATTAAATTAGAGTATGTTCAGATTTCGATCGGTTTTACCACCTAATTCAACAATACATGGAATATATATTAGTAAATACTATGGGAGAATAGAAAATGATATAATATGATCTAAATTTTTATCTAATGTTATTTAGTATTGGATATTTTATATGATTATATAATTCCTTTATATAGAAATCACACTCTGATCATTAAGAATCACTGAAAATTGATTATGTTCAATTTCAACATGAACGATAAATGTTAAAATACTCATCAAAATAATTGAAAAAATAATTATATTTTATAAATATTTCGTTATATAAAATTAATTGAGCTCTAAATGATTGTAATTTTATGGAAAATGAATAAAAGCACAAATATTATGAAACTAGTATAATTGATCAAAACCATATCAAACTGATTTAAAAAACCAGAAGAATTCATGTATAAAATGAATATATATAATGACTATGAATGATCATTTATGCGAAAAAATCTTCTAAATTTTTATATTATGATATATATATTTATGATAAAAGAGGATAAATTATATTAATTGAATTATGGAAAACAAGAATGTATTTGAGTCTCAATTTCCATTCATAGACACAAGTTTATGATATGTATAATGTTTGATTTTTTAAGGTACAATTACAACATATTTGAAATATTTTTCTCATGAAGATATTATATTCCATAATATTCAATGTATGATCATTATTGGAGGACATTTGTTCAAACTTTATAATGGTTTTAAGGGTTTTCATCTCAAGTGAAACTTATTGATACATGTTTACAATTAATGACCTGATTTTATTTTATTGTTGTATTTAACAACTATATGATATATAATATAATGATTTATATTTTTATAATTGTATATGTTGTTTAATTATAATTAATATAATTTGAGGGATTTTAATTGATGTGCAGTCATGAAATATGGGATTTTGGCCACTATTGTAATTCTGTGAAACATAACACATTTTTTAAACCATGTGTTATTTGAATTTTTTTATTCACTAAATGTGATATATTTTTACCATAATCACTATATGTCATTATATTTACTATAAAAATACAATTAAATTATTTAAGTGCCTATATATTTGTTTTTCCCTCCAACAGTAAGAAATCATGGTAAATCATAACTCATTCTTTGTTTTATGAACATTCTATTGAACATATTTCTTATAATGTTAATAAATTGTTCCCATTTAATTAAATATTTTTAATTATAACATATTTATATATGATATATATTCATTCCACATTTATAATTGTAAAACGTTTATCACTTCCTGAGATATGTTATTTTACAAATATACTCTTTATTTCTCTATATGTATTGTGATAATTATATTACATTATGAAATTATATGTATAATAATTTTTATATATTGAGTGAACAACAAATTTTACATAAATCATATTGTGATATGATCACCTAGTGTGTATGATATTTTTTTACACGAGTAAATTAAATGGTTTTCTATATGTTTTTATTCTAATACATACTTTTTCATGTTGACTATGTATTGTTTTACCATCCAATTTATATATCATGATGGGTTATGTCCATGTTATCCATTTATAGACATGGGGAAAATAATTTTCAATGTTGATAATTAATTACTTTTAGTATATGTTTATTATTTATTTGATTTCAATATTGATCATAATATGTAATATGATTATTTATACTATAAGAGGTTAATCAGGAAAATGTATAAATGGTTTAGATTAATTTTATTGGGAAATATTTGTATATAAATATGTAACAGATAGTGTATGTAAATAAATGATGATAAAAATTATCAATAGGTCTACAATGAAAAAAATAGTTCAGGGGGTTTTGTGTTTTTATCCCAAATAACGAAATATATCTTTATTAAAATTGTGACATAAAATATACTTTCTTAGTAAAATTCCATAAGGGTATAATATTTATGCATGAAATTATGAAATACATAATAATGAGAATAGTATTACTGATATATGTGTTTTAATTTATATGCATAGATATAAAATTCTCTTACTTTCAAGTTGATTATTGATTATCTTTTTTGATATATAATTTGATAATATTTATTCATTGTTTAATATTTTATTTATTTAGTTAAAAAATTTTATACTTATTTTTTACCTCAATATTTGTAATTATTCCATTTACCCAGCTTATAGGGAAATTTATTATTTGAGACATGTTATGAAAGATAAATTGTGTGAAAGTATTTGAGGGAAGATATTGATGACTTTTCATGATTTTTGTAGTTTCATATACACATAATAGTTAGTACTAGAAAATTCATATTTTTATATTTATGTATTGTAATAAATTACCTAATCTCAAAAAATAAAATGATACTCTGTATGTATGTGATGCGCTATTCAATATTTAATTTTTATGTATTGATGATCATATTCTAGGTTTTATAGATGGTATCAAATAATGTGTGTAGAGAATGTGTTTTTGTCCCCATATCCAAGAGTCCAAACATAATACATCTTGAAAATGTTAAATTCATATAATTCAGAGTAAAAAATAAAATAAAAAATTAAATAAAAAACACTATCTAATCAAAAAAAATATTTCGTGTGTCATAATTATACATCGACATGCATAATAGAGATTAAAAATGTTTTTAATCATCTATATAAAGATAATGTAATGATGCAACATACTGATTGAATATATATTAATGTTTCTTTATCATTTCCCAATAACTACTTCATCTCAGTTTATTTTCATCCAATCCTATTAAATTTAATAATGAGAATCCCTTTATTATCATCTCAAATAGTTATGTCTACTTGGCCACTGAGCTAAACATGTAGGGTGTGAGTAAAATAATATAGTAGAACATCACCAATATATCTTTATTATTAATCATGATACATAATTGATATCATATACTATATAATAAATAGAATTACTATTCATAGTATATAACCATAATAATGTCTTCATGGACATAATAGGTTACCATGGAGCCTATACCTAGCTACATTGAAAAATAAAACTATAAGATTCATTCATTATATCATACAAACTATAAGATAAACACATGTTAATAGATTTAGAATGCTTTCATCACCCAAACAACAATGATATAGATAAAATTATATGACGTACTTTTTCTTATCCATTCCCCCATGATAAAATATCCACACTAGGAATTATGAAACTAATGTAGGAACTAATAATTTGAATGAATGATAAATTCAATAATATCATTATAAGATATTTATATAGAGTTCATAATGATAAATTATTACCAATATTGGGAAAATAATTCTCATTCTCATTCATTATAATCCAAATAAATGGGTAGTGGATTCAAAACCAGAGTTAAGTGTAACATCTACAATATCTAAAGAGTATGATAACCCAAAATTGAAAAATATACAGACAACCTACCTTTTATGATATATCCTCACGACCCATAATACCCAATATAGTATTTTGATACATCATATACATATTTAAAATTCATTCCCTATCATGATCAACATTAGGTCCGAGTAGCATGACATAACCCATCACATCACCATTATCCAATTGAAGAGTTCAAGAACCTATATCATATATTATTATACATAACACTAAATCATAGGACCACCACGATTCCTAATTATCATCATAATAATACAAAATGATATTAATACCAATACAATATAAATTTGGTAGTTTCTCCCCCTTGGACTATTATTATACATGCATACATAACATGATGTATATCGTCACACAAAAAAGGATATCACTATTTCATTTGACATCATCCCACCATTTATGGGTGAATAAAACGGGGTAATATTTCTAATTCCTTTAATAGGGGTAACCACTAAGAAATTAAGATGACATAAAATTTAGAAAATGTATCCAAACAAATCCCTATCACCAATATAAAATTTGGTACATGAAGAAAGATAAATACATAAATAAATAGTGGATAGTATTTTGGAACACATTCCATGAAATTATAATGTGTCACACATCAATGGACTATATATTATTTATCAGTAATACATTTCAAAATAATAGACTTATTAAAACCTCTAAAAATATGTATTTTAGATTTAGGTATAAATTTTGGAGTGATTAACCATTTCTTTAAGTTCAAAATGGGTTTGGTTTACATAAATCATAATACCCCATATGAAGAAGTGTTGATCAAACACTAGATAAAGAATCACAAGGCCAAATATGTTGGAATCTGAGATATATTAATGATGTGTTTTCGGGAAAATAATATGAAAAATGTGATGATTAAAAATGAATAATTTGTGTTAGAAAATTATTCATTCATCAAATAGAGTCCATGTTTCCAATCACAGTGTTTGGAGGCCGACAACTTCTTACAATTGGATTTTTGGAATTCAAGTGGCTATATTTGAACCTCTAGTGTGGGGGTGGGGACCTAAGGATTATAAACCTCTTTAAAACACAAACGTAACTCTCGAATATGGTATTCTACCTCTCCCTGATTCTAGGAGACCTTAATAATTCTGTTTTCTAATATCTATACCCACATAAATATATTCCCAATTAAATCATTGAATAATATATAAGAAAATTTCAATATTAAATTAATATTTAATATGAGTATCAATAATTAATTTATTGTATCATACATTATTTAGGACATCAGGCTTACATATAGAATAATATTTTTGATTATTAATTACATTCATTAAGTTATGGAACCCAAGTTGAACAATTTTATTGATATTACATTATAAAATATTCAATTATTGAAAATATAAAAATTTATTATTCATTGTTTAATATATCTATTTATTAACAATATTTGGGGTTTTATTTGGTATAGTATATTTCAAATGATTTCTACAGATATTAAATATTGTGTTGGACATTTTATAGTGCAACATGGGCCATACTATTTTTGGCCCAAGCTTTGTTTCACCTTTACATGACATGTATAATATTAGAGTTCAACAATCCTATGTCGGGTGGTGTCATGTGATTGGGGAATAATGAGTCTCATTATATACCATAATAAATATGGATTCACTATACAATGGTACAATGTATTGTGGTTCTAAAATGGTCATACTTATCCCACTATGTTTTGTTTTTTCACCATGGTCAATCTCATAGAAATTGTGTTCTATATTCTCTAATGGGAATGCTATAAAAATGTGGTGTTAGATGTTTTGGAGTTTTTTAATGGCTGAATCGGTTTCCTGTTATCTGGGATGGGGGAAAAGGAGTTAAACCCATTGATACGGGAACACCACACCATTAATATGTGCTGATTAGTGTATTAATGAATTTATTTCACTAAAAACATCATATTATCTATAGTTCCCAATATTATCATAATCTTGATTATTCTAATATGAGTAATGGATGATCCTTATTCAATAAAAAAACTATCTATGATGATCTATCTTTTCATGTTCTATTCAAGTATTGTTTTTTGGTTAGTTTAGACAACATGATCATTTATTACAATTTTCTTGTGGATGAATTTCATTTTATTGTTAACTCCTATTGTCTGAGTATGGAGTGTTCAGTAAATTCAAAGACGTATTGATTGTATTCCTTTTATATATGATATGTGGCCATTACAAAATAAAGAAAACTTATTTATCAAAATTATAATTGAATTTTATTCCTATAGTAATTGTCTTATTCTTCTAATAAACCCATAGTGGTCCACATCTATGTAATAACCAGGTCTTGGGAGGCCATGAAAGGTGTTCCAACCATTGAATATATATAATTGAAAATCATGGAAGTAATTGTATGAGAATCTCCATCCAACGTAAAAACTATTGGACCTATCCATGGCGCGTTTAATGTATTGTAATATCATTAAATTTACTATATTTATTCAATTTAACTGTTTATGGTATGTAAATATTAAATTTCATGACTTCTAATTTAGTAGATGAAATAATTAATAAATTATTCTATATAGTTTTGAATGTTGTTAGATAATAATATTCAATGTTATTGTTGGGAGACCATGAGATGATTAGTAGGATGTTGTTTCCTCATATTACTGATTAGTATTTTTGGTGGACCACATTGTAATTTTATGAATATGGAACTCTCATATAATATACTATCATTACTAGTAGTATGGATATGATTACAAAGATATACTAATCCTATAAAATTGATTAATATTTTTTTAACCATTCTGTAATTCCAATGATCCAATGTCAATATTTTATTATAATAAAGTCTAGGGTATGGTACACAAAGACATTCAACAGTGGTCATAGAAGATATTGTTGACTCTATACTCTATTCTATATGCAAGGATTGCAGATATATATAATATCTTTTATATTTATAAAATTCAATTTCCATAAATGAACATTAGAAAATAACTCAGTCATAAATGGAAAACAATTATTCATCATTGGTGATTGAATACTGGTTTTTACTCACACCCATATCCATCTACCAATGGTCCATGATAAGACTTCATTGTTTCTTACTATCATAAAGGAATGAACCCAAATATTATGGTTTACTATGTGTGTCATTGTTTTATAATGGATGGTCACTTACCTTCCCACATGAGCTTTTCATGTAGGTTGAATGAAGGGTGTCTTAACCCAACACCACCTTTAGTTTGATATGTTATGGTGATAGGTTCTGAGAATACATGAACAGTTGTGGGAGTCCTTAGGCTAATTTTCTAATATGCACACTCACTACCATTACAATGATAAATCTCTTTTGGTGGAAAAAATCTATCAATAAATATATAATAACCATTAATGTAATAACCAATAATGAATAGATATATTATATTATAGAAGTGTGGTATAAATAATAAAAATTGATAAAATTAATTTCCTACTATGATTATAGGTGACATTTAAAACTGACACAAATTATAATTAGATGAGTGAGTGAGATCCTAGATCTAGATCCTATAGCCCAACCACCAAATACCATTAGTGATATTACATACTACTAAACAACGTCGATACTGGGTTGACAATAAAAAATATTAATATACATGACCTTTTCAAAGGATATGACATGTAAAATAAGATCCCATATGGGGTGGTTATAAAAATAATATATTATGAATCACTATAATTACAAAAAAACAGAAAAGGATACACTGGTAATCTCATCACAATGAGGGCACATCAATCAAAATATGTTATGAAAAGTAGTATTAAGAATATCTATAACCTATATATTCTCAATAAGAATCCCAAACATGTGAGAGAGGTCATCTCCATTTCCACAACCTAGGTATGAATTATGATACAACATGAGGATCCAATGTACCATATCAAATGATTATAATTATGTGAAATCATATAACATTATATATGGAGGGTTTGTATCTTCCCACTATGATCTACAACCATGGGGACACACTCAATATCTATTTATCTTGTGACCATTAAGTAATCTATGGGGAAATCCAATACCTCACCACTGTACTCAACAAATAAGGGTGCACTAAATATATTTTTGGAAATGAAACTCTCTATCTTGAACATGAGGTGCATAACTCTATAGATATAGGATACTACCCTACTTTTTCATTGGAGGATACCAAAAAAACATATATAAAGAGTATGCAGACTGAAGAACTAATGTGATAATGGGTTTTTAAACCCATATAAGACCTTGTGGTTCAGATAGAGTATACATGACCAATGACATGGTGTGATGGGAGGTTTCTAACATCGTTAACCCATTCATTATCAAGACTGATCATGCTCAACCAGTAAGTATCTCTAAGAGATGAATCTTTCTAACATCAACTTACATCATATATACATAACTATACGCCTCCATCATATAGAAAACAATAAATAGTCATGATAGACTAATCAAAAATGAAAATCATAACATTCAAGATGGGTAATAATATGTTAAATTATTGAGGGATCTATCATTTTGTCAATGTAGTACACATCAATTAACATGGGACACACTGCATATCTCTATTCATTGAACTACTTGAGTCCCAATATTTGAAAAAACTTGGGTTTCTACAAATAAATTTTTTTCCTCAAGGGATAGATGATGGGTGGAGATTATCCTAGAAGATAACATGTCGTATGAGATAATATTTGTACAATCGCTTTAACCTAAGTACTCATATCTTTCTTGTGTACAAATTATGTGGTTGATTAATATACAAAGTTCATTACATGAAAATCATTAAGAATATATTGTTCGGCCATATTTCCTTTTGGGGATGTACTCCTTGTAGATGGTGACCCATCATTCAATATTCCCATGGAATGTGATATTATACATATGGTTTGTATAATCACATAGATTTCTAGGTTCATACCCTATATGAATTATATGATGGATGGATAATCATAACAATAAATGTGGACTAATGAAATGGTATATGATACATATTTCCATTCATAATCCCTAAATAACACACAATTTTGATGCAAGGAAGGTGTTCATCAATAGTTAGTGTTGTGAAGTATATACTTTCAAAACAATATATAAACATATGTTGACATGTTCCTACAAAATGACTTCCACTAGAACCTCCTCAAATAATGTGTTGGAGTATGTATTTTGGGATAACCATTATTGATCTATTATGAGTGGTTGGATTTTACCCCTCCCATTAGTATAATCCTCAATCTATCCTTCAACCCATATTTTGATCACCCATGGTGGTTTGAGATCATTGATAGTGATGTCAATCCAAAAAAATTGATTGTGATATAAATCTATTTCTAAATAATGGTTGCATAATGATCAATTATTGGGTATTTATTGAACCATTAGAGAAAAAAATGAAGATAATTATCACACATATAAATTCCAGAGAAATGAGTATAATACACATGAGTAATGAACCTCATACATTGATAGGGTAGGATTTAATTTTTTTATATTAATATGAATAGTGATTAACATTTAATCCTCAATAATTTATAATTAATTACATATAAAGGGTGATAAATGAAAACAAGAGAGCATACATTTATCATTTAAAAAATCTTGATGGAATGTTTTAATCGTATTCAACATGTGATATAAATATTGGTATAAAATTTAACCAAAAAAAGACATCCTGGATTATGGATCAATATTTGAAAAAAAAACTCATCATATTTTAAATAATATAACGATATTTATGTAGTATTCCTCCTTCTCACAATACACCTCGATATATTCATCATAGACCATGATCCACCAATGGCAAAAAGTTTCACATCCTCATCCTCTAATAAAACCAATGTATTTTACATAAATCCTATAAAACACAACGATTATTATTATAGAGGATGTGTTAATCCGGGACTATATAAATAAGTTTTATAAATTAACTATTTCAGTTAATGAATATGCCAATAGATTCTTCTAACTGAATGCTCTCCCTTGACAAAGCATATTTCATGCCTTGGGTAAGAAACATATTCTATATTAAATGTTGATATGATATTTTTTATCTGGGAATCCAATATATTATTATTATCTTATTCATAAAATAGTTATCATTCATGGAAATGTATATTTAATTATTGTATTATATCAATATTGGTATTACCTAGGTCCTATATCCCTACTCTGAAACATCTAATGTAATTAAAAATATTTTATAGTCACAAAAGAAAAATTAGTTCTCATATTATCTTCACCACCATGTATTTTCATCAAAAAAGAGAAAACAATCTCACAAGTAAGGATACTGAGTTTTCATCAGGGTCTCCCAATCCATAGAGTGTATATAAATGGGTATATAGAATAAAACAATAAAAACCTATGTGATATACTTATCCAAAATGGGAATTCTATTGATTATTCTCAAATTACACTAGGATCCTTGATAGGTTAAATCCATCATCAGTGACTCGAACATCATGGTCTACATAATGAAATGATTCATTCTCATTGCTTTATAGCTGAAAAATATGGATTACCATGAAAACCAAGTCTAATAGTGGTGGTAAGGCTAAATGTTATGATACCTCACTAACCCGACACAGCAACTGGACAATGTCCATAAAAACCATAAAGAGAGCATGCTCCCTCACTAAAATTTATACAATCCTTGATGACGTGAGATATTTTAGGGAATGATATCTTTAAAAACTCTATTTTCTTCCATCATTAATCTAAAAAGGACCCATAAAGTATTTAGTTTTTCATCATTCTCGTCTAGTTGAATTGAAACATCACAACCATCACTAGCACAATCAATTGGCCCGCATCCAATTTATTTTTCTAGATTTAGATAGCACAACTGTGACCTACTGGGTCAAATATCCAAGATATCAATAAATGATAAAGTAATTTTGGATGGGTATCTACTAGGTAATATAAAATCCACTAATGGTAAATATTCCTCAGAAGTATGGACCAAATAAACATGAAAACCAATATCATGTTCTCTATAACCTGATTGTTCTTATATACATTACCAATTTTCTTGGGCCTAAGAACTATGATCAACTAATAGGAAGTGAAAAATTACACTTTCATAATTTCTATAATCATGATATTATGTGACTATGTCAATTTGAAATGATCATCGATGGAACTATGTGACTCTAGGATACCTATTATTTTTAAATGTTTCTTGATCTCTCAGTTAAGTTATGTTCTTTGAGAGTTTGGATGCTTTTAGTATTTTATGGTTGGTCTACAATTACTTATATAATTTCATGATCTCTCATTGATATTGGATTCTCTATCACAAATACCACAATGTAACCTTGATATTTTAAATTCTATATGGTAAACTCAACCTTGACCTACAAGTGATGATTCAGGTAGTTATTAATCAGATTCCTAGTAAATAGATATGTTGGAAACATCAGTAACACAAGGATCTGAGGCTTGGGAACCAAAATTTATACAGTTTAAAACATTTTACATTTTTCACAATCAAAACTTCTAAACTAAACCATATACCAATATAATTCATAAAATGAACTTATATAACTCAACTTTTTCATATAAAATCCATCCATGGATCACCATGCATGTGGTAAAACAAGTGTGACACCCTTTTCATAACACTAATAGGATATGAGGTAGAAACAATCAGTGAGTGGCCATACTCTAAATTTGGAAGCCATGTCCTAATGTACCATTACACTTGGACACTACCACCTCTAGTAAAAAGTGTCGAGGAATAAAAAATACTGTAACAACTATGAGAAAACATTTAATTTATTAACATATATGGTAAATACTGTTATTAAAATAAAATACTATAATTTATTAAAAGATATAAAAACTATGCCAACCCGGAATACATGAGGAATAAAAAACTAGCATCAAATTTAATATGAAGACCATTGTAGAGCCTCACTCAAGACCTCAGATTTATAATAATGAATGAATTCATGGATATAAAATATTAATGAGCTATTATAATACTAATTTCACTATAGTCACATGTTATATTAATGTGTATGACATATTTCATGACATATGTTAGAAGAACCCATGTAGCTGTGAGTATAAACATTATCAGTAGGGAACATTGATATCCCCAACCACAATGCATCAAGAGATACTAGTCATCTCATCACCACAATGGAATGTGAATCAGAACATGAGATGATTTTCATAATAACTAGACAATCCATAACCCAGATATGCAATATAATAATTTAGAATGAGGGATAAAAGTGATTTATATATACAAAACATAAATATGAATGTTTATTCATCCTAATTCTCCAAAGGCTCTCCTCTAATGTCCGGAGTTATGAGAAACAACATAATTTTTTTTGTACATGTTACACACCATTATGTTCCACATTCAATTAATCAGAATCTCCATCAATGTTCCTCATGTATCCATGGAGGACCCCTTGTGAAGTGAAATGAACATGCCACATATCCCTATAGTCGAGGGAACACTAAATCACGTGGAGGACATATTTCCATCGGGGCATGATGAAAAGGGTTGTTGATCTATATATCAGTCGACCACCCACAATGTATTATATGTGGTTACATATCAATCATGTGTAATGAGTATAGGATAACTGTGACCTGGTGTGACCAGGGTTTCAAGTCCCATTTATAATCTTTTAATTTGAAAGAGTAAGTGGACATGGCATATTGGGTGATATGGGGGTTTCCATACCTACTAACACTGTGATGATAAAACACTATTACTATCACCTAATAAGAATAATTGAGAAAATAATCTAAATAAATTCACCTTCAATTGCTTATATAGAGAAAAAAAGGACCCCACTGTCACAACTTACCTATAAATTACATAGGATTTTATACTTATGAGCCTAAATCCATTTATCAAAGAATTATATATAAAAGGAGAAACATCAAGAGAACTACCTTTTCCCAAAATGTGTATATTACATGCCCCATAGTGTATGGGAAATAAACTTATCCCTAGCACATCCTTTGTTTGACTGACTAAGATGAAAATGTTTTGACTGAATATATGGTGTTAGTTCATGGAATTATGTGTTGTAGATATTAGATTGAAACTTAGTTTTACATGTGATACATCTATAGTAAACGTCCCATTCTAAATAACTCAAGGCATTCTCATGTACACTAGATCATTCAATGTTGATTCATAAGTACATTGAGTATTCTTTCCCATGAACAGTATGTGAGGACACATGACCTTACTAGGTGTTTATTATATTCACACACAGATGCATCTAACATGTTGTGCGTAGTGTATGATTATATATATAAAACATATAAAATCACATTGAATAGTGAGAGTGTAAAACATGTTCATGGGACAAGAGCCTCAGCCCATTTGGTGAGGTATCCTTATGTGCATCCACAAGAACGAAGTTTAAAACCAAGTAGCAGCATATTTATGGGGGGGGTACTATAGTAGTACTGTAATAGCACTGTTTCATGTACTGTAGAAGACTGTATACTATGTGGGTCCTGTAGCTGAACTGTACACGGTAAAGGTACTGTAGTAGACAATACACTGTGTGGGTTCTGTAGCAAGTATTGTTCGGTACATTAGCAGCTGGAACTATTCCCCTTGGGCCACCAATTTAGGCTTGGAGTCCTTAAGGATTTCGGGACACCCAAGACATCGGGTGAGTATGCATTTCAGTACACTTTTAAGGCCTTAGGGACACATCAAGGCCTCTATGACACATTCAGTTTCCCCAAACACACTACAAAAAAGGAGAATCCTTATAAGTGGATTCAGAGCATGTGCATTCACCAGAGCAGAGTAAAATAGATTTTTCAGAATGAGTGGGTATGGATATGCAATCAGGACTGTCCTATGCTTTCATGGGAAGCCTAGCCATACATCCATGAGAAGGTGGAGATCTACTATCATTATGAAGATGTTGTGGAGGCATAGTTCCCTATAGATAGTCTTATTGAATTTTCTATGACATTCGGGTCATGTAATCTCCTAATCCTAGAGGCCATTAAATCACTAAGCCTACAGGCTTTGTAAGGGTTCTCCCTCATCCCTTAAAAGGGGGGTTATCAAAAATCTATAAAAATGAAGCCCATAGGGCCATTAGGGCTAAAACATGTAAATGCTAAGTTATTAGACTGTGGTTAATAAGATGTTGAGACTCACCACACTATGTGTGGTACCTAAATCAATGCGTAAAACATATACTCTACTATGATAAAACTAATTTTCATGTGTTATAATGGATTACATGTCCTATATTATCAATTTTACAAAAATAAAAGACCATTTTGAGTCATATTCAAACATGAATGACACATTTTAACTACATAAAAAATTCACAAAGAGTATATATATATAGTGAAGACTGTGTATGTTATATTGTTGGTGTCCAGGTTCTTAAATCCTATAACCCCATGCAGGTCCCTCGAATCACACGATTCTACATTTTCACCTTTCCCATAAATGGAAGACCTCAATTCTAACTAAAATCCATACCCCTATTTCCAAGGGTAATCAATGAACCATTATCATTCTTTTGATCTTAAACAAGAAATGATTGTATTGATCCATTATGAAAATGTATAGTTTTTTAATAATAAATTATTATGAATTCTTTAAGCTACATACCCAAAAAAAATAACAGTGATAAAAAAACTAAATATGGGAATAAATAACAAAACATACTTTGGGGAATAAACCACAAAAGGTGTTTTCTTTTACCCAATTTTATTCCATTATTATGAAGAAAACCAAAATGTTCAATATTATCATTTTTTCACAATTTAAAATAATGAATGACAAGTAAAACTTGTAATCCAGTCATCAATATATAAAATAATAATGTTTGAATGATTGAATCACATTCATCATGGGATAATATTTTTGAAACGACATACTTAATATAGTTCAGATTGATGTTTCATTAAGATAATTTATGTGATAGACCAAGATGATTCTCCCACCATGGATTTCATCCTTCTCATGATCCACCAGAATTTCTTCAACATCGATCCCTAATCTTATAACCATGTAAACATTTCCATTCTCCTCTACTAATCCACTCAAATATATGTGTATAACATTGAAAAA
The DNA here is from genome assembly GCA_963277665.1 of Viscum album. Classification (NCBI taxonomy): domain Eukaryota; kingdom Viridiplantae; phylum Streptophyta; class Magnoliopsida; order Santalales; family Viscaceae; genus Viscum; species Viscum album. The sequence goes on along the minus strand of OY728132.1, from coordinate 1,837,652,216 downwards.
CAATGAATGGATGTGTTAACATATAGTATCATGTTTTGGTGATAAAATTAAATAATTCATTTTTTTAATTATATAATTTACCCACCAGCATATTCCTATAACCAGTTACTAATGACTAAAAAAACAAATAACATTTCTATGGAAATACATGAATTATAGATTAAAAATAGATTTCATGTTTTGTATATGATACTCAATTTAATATATATTACATCATTTATAAAAATTTCATAAGATGTTAAAATATATATAATTTTATTATTATTTATATTACATGCTTCCTTGGTACATGGAATTACAGACTGACACAACAAATTTCATTAATAACATTCATCGTTATATTAGAAATTATTTTTGGGAAATATTTTAGTATTTGAATGGATTTTACAACACGGCGAATCCATAGAATTGATTGAGACTATTTATGATTTGTCAAGTTTCTATAAATGATACATTTTTTTAAATATAAATGAATTTTATGTTATTCACAATATCCTGTTTTATATAATTATGATGTTATGTCCTTGATTATATTGATTGGATTTATTTTGTTATTTCTAATATGACATAATTTTATAGCCTCTACATTATACACTCTTAGAAAATCACTGCTTTTTAATTACCTCAAATATAAGAGGAGGCAAAAAAGATTCTATATAGAGACATTATACAGATATTTATGGATGTATTATAAATGGTATGTTTTTAAATTTTATATGAGGGATTTGTAATTCGAAATACTGTTTATGTTATATATACATGATTTAAGAGATTTTGGGAACTGGTTCATATTAGTAGTTAACCCATTTATAAAGGAAGAATATGTTATATTGGGTAGGTGTTATATGATTTCATTGATACAATATTTTAACAACACATTTTGTTACACAATGATTATTAATATTTATTATTTAATATATTTTAGTCATGGGATAGTATAGAATGAGGGTTATTGTGCATGTATCATTATATGATCATACTGATTTAACCTTTTTGTGATTAGTTAATATAATTACATATTTAAAATTGTTTCTATTGTGAAATGTAGACATTTGACTCCAAAAACCATCATATTTTTCTAGACTTCAAATCCCTTAAATGTTGTTTTTCATTTGTATGAAAAATACTTTCCAAATTGTTTCTTGTGAAATTCAACAAAATAAATCCTTGAATACCCAATATAATATGGTTTTAAGGTGGTAAAGGGAACTCACATTTATCAATTAGGCACTAACCACTACTACCTCTAGATAATGTAGGGATGACAAACATCATTCAAGAATATTTATAGTTTTATTGGGTATGAGAGGGATAATTAGTTTCCTGATACAAATATGTTAGACATAACCAAATAGTTTTAGTTGCAACATCGTCCATCCATTATAGGAGATGTAAACCCCACTATAACAGATTTATTGGAGGAGTCATAAAAGATTATCATTGACACTCTAATGACTACACCCAATATATTGGGTTTCACTAATATCATATATTATATAAATATGAGGTATGAAATGTTGTGTCATTTTGGTCTAGGTGACTCTATAAATTTTCGGGAACTGGAAGTGTATATAGATCATGCTATGCAATTATATAGTTCTAGTGACATTAAGGTAAAACAAGGTTTGGGTGTCCATGATCCTCAACTGGGGTTATTATGTCTATGATGCATTAGCCTACTAGTTTCATTTTTTATAAATGATTTTATCTTACATTTAATGGGGATGAAGAAACAATGTTAATTGATTTCAATATGAACATTGATATAAATTTTTATCTTAGATGAATATAAATCTCATGATACCCTTTTATGAGGTGGCGATCATGACTGTTATTTTGAAGTGAAATCATATAGAGGCCATGGGTGATGAAAAGGATGTACATCAATGAGAGATGTATGTTAATATTTTTGATGTAGTCAGAACAATTATGAGATTTATGATTATGGATATTATTGAAGTGCATCCAATTAATTTCTTTGGTAATATATTTTCATTGTTTGAGGAAGGGACACAATCGATCATAGTAATCTTAAGTTCTAGTATTTAAATGACATTGGGTGAGGATATGGAACCTATAGAGGTTATGTATAAACACTTAAATAATGTATGGTAACGATATATAAAAGGATACATAGAATTATAGAATGTGATTGAATACATAATAGTACAATGAATGTTTGTTCTATTTTGGTTTTACTATATGAACTGGGGGATGTGGTATCAAAAGGTTATAGTTGGTTCTCGGTCACAATATTGCAGTGTTATGGGGAATGGATGAGATATTTTTCCATAGAGTAGTCTAAATTCATTATATGCATCCATACCTAGATAATAAGTATGTTTAACTTCAACAATTCATGTTGAGATGTAGGTGACATCTATATTATCATCATATTTATTAGATATTTTTATTTTATTTAATATATATTTGTCTTATTTCATGATATAATAATCTAAATTTTGCGAAACATATCAGTGGATATAACGATAGATACTTTACTAGAAATATTGTTAGAGGGATGCCATTATTACAGGGAATTCACATTCATAGTAGGTTTTAATCAGTTTCATTATTCCTTTAATAAAAATTAAATTAATTTTACAAATTACGCTATGGGAATGAATTGATTAGTTATATTAGGATATTTTATTGATTGATATAACTTTGGAATATCATTTATATGTCTAGATGGTAGTGACCATGCTCAATAAGGAGATTGGGAATCATATGTTATACATTTTTATCATGACCAAATTTAGTTAGGTTATATTTTTACTCATGTTGTCAGGATCATATTGGAAGATGGAATAATGTATCTAGAAATGTACACTCTAATTGTATACCACATAATAAATGTTTTCCAGGATTATTTTTTTGGGCATTATTTCAAGTGGGGGAGGAACAATTCACAATGGATGTTATTCTAGTTCATAAAAACTTGTGATCCCTCTTATATGATGGATCATACATAATATAATTAATTAATGTTTTTAATTGATGAACTAGAGGCCATGGGATTTTCTAGTATAGTACATACCCATCGGGTTGTAAAATCCATTTCAAAAGAATATATATAATTTCATTGATGTTTTGAATATTCTTTCAATGGTAAAAACAAGTGAAAATTAATAATTTATAACCACTTCCATTTATGTGTAATGTCCCATAATTTTCATATAATTTTTTTATATGGAATTATTTTGAGTTTGTGAATTATGAGGATGAATAATTCCGAGGTCTGGAGTGCCTGGAATGATCCGTTAAAAAATGTTAGGTTTAAAAATAACACAGGTGAGTGGTTTTCTTAAAAAAGTGGAATAACTGTTAAACGGGATCTCGTATCAGACATCTGACGGCACCGTTGCATTTCGGATGGAGGGTTTACCCTATACACAATATAAGAGGAGTCGGTGCAGGCCTCCTATTGGAAAACTCAGAAAAGAAATAATCCTAAATAAGAAAAATTAAAAGGAAATATTTTATTTTTCAAAAGCCAATAACTCATGAACAGTTACTCAGCTTGAAAATATGAGACCACCAATGACCTTTTGAGGGTATTCTTTCCATAATATAATACTAACATTTGAAGGAACCGACCACCAATGAAATGTAGTTTTTGGAAGTGAATAAAATAAATATGTGACAATTATTATATTGTAAAATCAATAACTTTTAAATGGTATCTCGGATGAAAAATCAGAGAGTACCGTTGAGATCGTGAGGGCGTGTTCTACTTAGGTGGAATATAACCATGACTAGCACTAGTAGAGGATGACTGTTAATAATTTTCTGATCTTTTATTCGGGTAAGTTCAGTAAACCCATAAGCGGCATTATCAAACATTTAAACTGATACTCAGATTAAAAAATAGAGGGAACCGATGAATCTATAGTGCAAGGATTATTTTACTAGATTCTTCACTGTGATCATAGTAGGTTTGGAGAAAAAAAATTAGATTTTGGGACTTCTAAAAAAATATAATGTAGATATTTTATTTCTCTTGTTTCTATTTCTCCGACGGACAAGCGGCAGTGGTATGACCAACAACATGTCAAGCCAGAAATGGATTGACTCCTCAAATCCATTATAATAGATGCGTTGGAATTATGAAGGTTTTGTTTAAATATAACCTCATTATTTCGACGAGCATTACTCACTCTCCCCCGCTCTTAATTATATAGAACTTGGGGAGAGGTATTGGAACAACTTCACTAATCAACGATGTTCTGATAATATGTCGCGACACTAATCATTTGGAGGAAGGAGACAGTTCTAGCAGGCGGTGACGAGTGACACAAAATCATGAATGGAAGGAAAAATTTTGACCAGAAATGTTGGCAGCATGTTGTGGTAATGACGAATGTTGACTCTCCCTCAAGCTTGAATGTTATCCAATGATCTTGAGGAAGGGGGTCTATTTTAAAATTTCTTTTGGAAAAATTAAATCATATTCCTCTTATTATCACCTTAACACGGAGGGAGCATGAAAAACGAAAAATGCCCAGACCCTCCTCCACATCATTCTTTATATGAACCCTGGGAAAAAAAATTCAACTTGATGGAAACATAAAATGGCAGGTCAAGCCCTGACAATGACAACAGAGAAGAGTTATGGTGCAGACAACACCAATAATGGACACCAGAGAACATCTGGTGACATGTGAAAGAAACCTTTGGAGCGCCATGTCAGCGTTGGAAAAAATTGGCTGGATGAGACCCGTAAAAACCGGTCATGGGTAGGGGAACTAGGGGTGAGACAACACGCCGTGGTGGCCAAGGGTGGCCGTCCAGATTTGGCTGTGCGGGACAAGTGCGGCCCGCCCTGCACCGCACTGGGATAGTGACACCCTGTCATCCCAATATCCCACCTGTTAATTTTGGTAGGGAATTACCCCACCGGTTGGCGAACGACCCCACAAGCGCAGGGGTAATTGGGTGAAATGGTCTGCCTACGGGCGGACCAAGATGGTGCGGTCTGACCGAGCGGGTCGGACCTACCCAATGGGACGGTGCGCCTGCGCGGGTGGGCCACGCCCCAACCGACGGGTCGGGCCAACTGCGTTCTAGTCCTGTGAACTGAACTGTGCCGACCTCGACTAATCAGACCTAGAAAACTAGGCCAACTATTTGTGGTTCGAATGCGATCAGGGTCAGGTGGCCCCTGAGACCCGTTGTGTCGGGCCCTCCTGACGGTGTCGGACCGAGCCCAGACCCAGTCGTCCCTCGAATAAAGAAACAAAAGTAATTGAGAAACCAGGTGTACATTTATCACATCATCAGTGGCGTTGGGATCCATTTTGTAAGTGGACCCTTTGGCGTATTTTGGTGGGCCAGATTGAGATGAGACCACCCCAATTTCACAGAAAGGGGTGTAACTAGAAGACCAGGTGTCTGTTTGACGAACCGTCTGCATCGTAGGAACCCTTTGGACAAGGAGGCCCTTTGGGTATGATTACACATGAGTTTTGTGTAATGTTAGAGTATTTACGGGTAGGATAAAACCTAAATCCAACCGGGAGCTCGGAACTAAAACACATATAAGTCACAGCTCGGGCATCCAATTGAAGTGTCATCAGTCGCATTGGAACCATTACCACATGGCAGTTTATTAGGATACATTTCATAAATATTCATGTCCATTGAGTTATTAACTACGGATTTAGTATTGGTTCATTCAGAATCATGCCTTCTATGAGTGGTAATCCAATGGCTGGAATTTAGGTAGAGGTTGGAGATAGATCATACGGAGGATTGTACCGATAGATCCTTCATGGGTCAGATCCTCTGTGGGTCAGCACCCCGTGATCCTGTGTGGGTCAGCACATACCAATTTTATGAGGGTTATATCATCTGTTGGTTAGCTCTTAGTTGTCCTTTGTGGGTTAGCGCAAAACGATCATGTGTGGGTTGGATTCTATGTGGGTCATTTTGCGGGTTAGTACCTATCGATATTTTTGGTTTTGACTCCATCTGTTCAGTAGTAGTGCCTATTTACAGAATAAGAAGACCTAGCTTCAAGACTAATCATGTGTAAATTAATATTTCACTAATAAATGGTGTCAGTTGAGTGTTTTACCTTTATGGTGAAACCTATATGTTACTTTTACCTTTGTGATGTTATCATTATGGTGATAACTATGTTGTACCTTTTACATTGGTAGTGTTATATTCATGGTGATAACTATGTGGTACTTTAACCTTCGTCATGTTATCATCATGGTGAATCATGTGTGGTACTTTTACCTTCATGGTGTTATCTTCGTGGAGATGACTGTGTTGTACTTTTACCATCATTGTGTTATCTTCGTGTCGATTCCTATGTGGTAATTTTACCTTCGTGGTGTTACCTTTATGGAGTTAACATTGTGATATTCTTCCCTCATGTATGAGATGAGTATATCTTGACAACATATGTATATCAATGGGCATATAGCAATGTATAGTTATTGAATGCTCTGTACATTGTGGATGAGGTCTTACGTTTTGGTTTTTATTGTGGATCTCTAGAGACCAATAGGGGTCTCGGGGTTCCTAAAGAGTGTTTTTACACTCACACCTACATAGGATTATCCCATACCTTGTTCTGTTCTGTGCTGATGATAGACATCATTGATCAAAGCTGAGGGAGCCAGGACTGGGTGGTGCTCAGAGGTGGACCACTTGGCATGACGTGACACATCACTACTGATCGTGAGCTATACCTTACTTTCAAGTAATATTAATGGTGGACATTCTAGGAGTTGTTTTTCCTTTTTTAGTTGTACTTGTATTTTCTAGATGGTATTTTATTACGTTCCCTTTACATTCACCACACTTCTATTACATCAGTTTACTTTCTGGTTGCTTCTTGTTCTTGTTCATGGATTGTGTGATTGTATAGGTTTAAAGGAAATTCCTTCTTGTTAAGGGATATTCCTTTTTGGTGCTAGTCTCCAGCCCCTGGCCTATGAGAGTCAGGCATGGGGAATTCACAGCACGAATCCCAAGGGACGGGTCATGACATTATTTTTTTTCAACTTGAACATGTTGTGGGAGATAACATAATTTAAAATATACACATAGGGACACATGATCGTTATTTGTGGTTAAAACCTTTTGATATACCATGCACTATTATTTGAAGCAGGTACGACCTTTATGAGTGTTTTATTTGTCCCTTATATTTGAATAATTCACTAGAAGTTTGTATCACATTAATTAATCAATTCCCCACTATTTATTCAAATTTTTATTACATTTATTTTTATGATATTGAGATATACTCTCTGAAAGAGGATAAAAATGTACACCATATTGAAATTATTTCAGAAACCTTAAGGGAACATTATTTATATTCAATGATGTGAAATTTTCACTTCTAGAAAGACTAGGTACACATCATAGGAAAATTGAAACGTAATGATATATTTTCAATGAAAACCATGATATTATTGGAAGTTATTCAATAAGAGTGGTCATAGAATATTTTTGTGAATCGTAATGTTTTAGGTTGGGATAGATACTAAAAAAGTTTAATTGATGACCTCTCAAACATGGAATCACAAATTAATAATATAACCCTAATTGTGTTTTCATTTCCTATGGAAGGATGATAACAATAATTCCATTCGAGACATTATAAAATTATTAAACTACACACCATTTATAATCTTACATGATCTGATTAAATAGTGTGATGTGTATTTAAATGTATATGGAGTCGGACTCCAGCGTTATTGATACAAGATAAAAATGTTGTTGGTAATGGGTCACAATATCTAAGGAATCATGAAAAAAGTATTTAAAATGTGAAATGAAAAATTAAAAAAGTATTTTATTGGGGAATTATTTGTGAAATAAAATGTTTGCTGAGATATTCACTATATAATGTCTAGGAATAGATGATCCCCATAAGGGGCTTGTCCATCAAGTATTTTTTTAACAAATAATTATTAATCTGAGAGTTACAACACAATAATTCTTATAACCAAAAAATTAATCAGTGTATACTGGAAGATATAATTATAGGTAAATTACATAAGATAATCACATATTATTTATAAATATTTTAAATTATTGAATAATTGACTTGTGATTGATTGCTTTTTCATTCATCAATATGAAAAAATATTTCTATAATGCCTTCATTGATTTTTAGGAATCTCAAGTAGATTTCATATGAATGTGATCCATAACTGCTCCAAGAATATCTCAACATTACCATATGAATCATCTGGTTATATCTTCGTAGATCTATATTCATGAATTGTTCAACATTGATGTCCATAAGAATCACCTGAAGAAGGATTATCACATATCTCTCAACATTAGATAATTATGGGGATGGATGATCACTCTTTATTGTTTAGATCACTCTTATTGGGGGATTTTTATATATATTGTGGATAATATTCTATGAATATTAATAGACAAAAGAAAATTAAATTGGAAAGCATAAAAAATTATTTAAATTGTTTTATATACTATTTTCTGTAATAATAATTCAACATGCACCCTAATTATTTTTCTTAATTTTTTCGTGACCACATATCAGTGATAATCATAATATTATAATATAATTACATGTTATAAAAAATGGGTATTAAATTATGTTTTATTTATTCAAATAATATTCAATATTTCGTACTTTTCATTGGGCTATTAATCATTACCCCAAATTCTCCTCGAGTATATATCAAACCATGAATAATACCAATTTATTTATCATATAATTATCGTTTTATAATTCCCTCATAATTCAATTAACATTTTTTTTCACTAAATGATAAATAATATTCATTAAATATTATACACAGAAAATATTCTCTAGAATAAATAGAAATAAAAAATATGGTCATTGAAACATGTATAATTATCAATCCACATGTGTGTATAATATTCGTCATCATGTTACAGAATAATCAATAATGTTATTTAACTATGGTTTTGGATATTATTAGTATGTTCTACTCTAGACATATTTTTGTGTGCAATTAAGTGTAGTAGCACAATTTCCAATATGTCATCATCAAATACACAAAAATACCAATATATAAATGAATATAATTTCACAATGAAATAAAACAACATTATATTTTTTATATTGTAATATAATATTTTATATTGATTTCAATAATTAAATATGTTCCATGCTTGTTCCACCAAAATATGTAAGCTATTTTATATCATTGAACTTTTTAAATTTTAAAATTACTATAGTACACCACATAGTTTTAATTATGAATTTATATAATTTCCATTAAATCTTTTGAGTTACCAAATTATATTAATTATCATAAGAGGGAAATCTTTTATCAAATTATTCATTAATGAAATACTACTCATGATGCACCGAATGTATCCTACTTCACTATGAATATATGTTATAACTGTATTCATAAATAAATAAATGTACATTACTAAAATCATTAATTATTAATAATATTTGTAAAAATAGAAAAATAAATTTTTCCAAAAATCAGATCATCGATATATAAAAAATTAATGTGAATTTTTAATTAGTGTGACCCATTCCCTTAATATTCATCATCAGAAATTAACGAGGATATACTCCACGATAAGGGTCTTAAATATCATATGAGTCTCCACTCATGATATAATATAAAATAGATGCACCTATAATAATTTCATATGCCAATAAATCAAATATTTAATGTTATTTCTATGGAAATTTTGGGTTGTCATCATAGAAGGAAACTACTTTAAAGATTCAGTTTGAAATGTACTATTTGGAAATTAAAACATACAATTTCACTCATAAAAAAATTAGGAATTTTTAGGGTATCATAGATATTAAAAATATATAATTTGGGATTAGAAAATAATTTTGAAAATGGTTGCAGAGAAGAAACTATAACATACTCCCATATTCATTATGGAAAACTTTTTAGAACCTTAAATTATCCCTATCTCTTATTATACTCATTATTATATTAATATAAAAATTTATTTATGTGTTTCACTACATTTTCATCAATGGAGTCTCTACTAACTACATATTGAACCATATGTAAAATACACATCAGTAGGTGTTACTTCCAAGTTATATTCTTCATATGTTGATGTGTCCATGTGTTGTTATAAGATCTAAAATTTAAGTATTTTCATGGTATAATGTGTTATGGTATATATTTCAAGGAACCATATGAAGATCCAATGAATAATTTCATATCCAAATAAAATCATTAGTACCATCACATGTTTATATATATTTAGACACTACTATGAAATTAAATAATATTGGATAATTTAAACTCTTTAAACTTGCAACTCCTCTATAAAGATGGAAAACATATCTTGATTTTTATATAATATCATTCTGATCTCTCTAAATATTTTCTATAGTATAACCCATGAGGACATTTTCTACATCTCCTCTATATAAAGGAAATATTTCTTTTTTTATTCTCATATACATTAGGATATCTATAACAATAATTCAATATTGTCCCCATAGTCAATGTTGTTCTCCTATTTCAATGATCACTTTTTTCGAAGCATAAAGTTTAATATATATCATGGAATGCATTATTAATTCTATCACTATATCATTTGGAATCTTACTAAATCTTACATTCTATTTTTTTGTTTGATGAAAAATTTTCTTATAACTCTTTATACGAAGTGAGAGTGGACCCAATACACAATTGGATACTTCCATAATGAATATATTTAGTAATACATCAATGTATGTTCATTTAATTGGTCTATGATTACTATTAGATCAATGATGAATGATTTCTATCCCTATAATATAGGCTTGTTCACCTATTCCTATAGTGGAGGAAAACATGTTCAATTATACATTAATAGATGGTATATATGAAATGTCATTTTCAATTTGAAATATGCCATCAATATATTTTAATAGGATAATTACTACATTCCTACTTAAAATCATGTGAACTCGAGAATCACAATCATTCTTAATGAAAAAAAATTATTTATAGATTTATCAAATTTTATGACTCATTACATGGATTTTTAAATTAATTCATAAATGGATATATGTTAATAAAATATCATTTTATCATCACCAGGAGTCACAAAACCATCAAGTTGTTTCATAAAGACATCTTTACAGATGTTATAATTATGGAAATTTTTTAATATACAATTATTATAAATTTCATAGTTATAGAAATTGTATTATATACACATAATCTATTTTTAATTTTCATAACAAATAATTGTATACAAATTTTCTATGCTCTATGGTTCCTTCACCCAATCTACTAGATTGGGTGTTGGAATTTTTTTTATATACAAAATAATGATATCGTTCAATATGTTTATGTATAAATGATTAAAGATGACCATATTGATAAATCTAAGTCATGATTTTCAAATTTTGTGGGCCAATATGTTGATGAAATATAAGGGTGTTATAGAAGCCATGACAATATGAATCATCTTCAATTTCCAATACATTTTTCTTATTTTTATACATAATATTCATTATTTAAATGATTCATTCTAAAACATAAGTGTTCATTAAAAAATAAATAACTTATATTGAAAAAATTAAAATAAAACCATATTTATATTGGAATGATATAGAATTTATAGTCATTGTAAATGTAAATAAATAATAATCTTCTTTTTAAAACAAATGTCAATCATGTAAAAAATGAAAAGTGGTATTGTCCAATTTCTAGATATGTTTCAATACACCATTCAATGCTCAGTTAGTATCCAATAATATATAAATATTTTTTAATCAACATTTTTCTTATGATTGGACATATATGAGGGAACCAAAATAATTATATTATAGCAAATATATACATATCAAATGAGTAAAATATATAATTAATTTACGAATAGTTTTTGAATAATTAGTGAACAATTACACTTTTAGGGGCTTTTATTTTGACATTAAAAACATTCACATTCCTTTTACATTATATTCCTCAAGATATTATAATTCATAGAATGAAACTAATCATGATCTTTTGACCATTATTGATTATTATCTTTATATTCATTAGTCTCACTTTTCTTATTCACTAAAAGGACTATAGATTTTTCATAGCCTTTACATTTTACACTAAGTGAATTAGAGTATGAATTCCAAAATAATTTTCTCTTTATTAATTATGATATAATTATCTTTTATGTATGGTTATATCTTGAGTAGTAAATTATTTATGTGATCTTTTTGAAACACAATTATGATATTTAATCCCTAAACATTATAGGATTTCAATGTTTCACTATTATGTGGACAACATGAATCCCAAGTAGTACCAACAATACATGTATGGTTATAAACAATGTGGTCTCTCTTAACCGTCCTTCTCTTGATATATTTCATAATATTGAGACATCATTCTATACTTTTTTGTGAACATTTGTTTCTTAAAATGAACATTGTTTATGGATAATAGCATTAAACTATGAGCATTTTTTAAATCATTTCAGTTTTTTCATAGAGGGATAAGTCTTCTTCAATTGACTCATGCAATTGAGTTTTTGGAATAGGTCACCCTGAAAGATACAATATCCTTTTATAGAATAGGATAACACATAAACACCTTTATCCCTAGATAATATTTTTTTCGGTGATAACATTATATATATTAAATATGGATATCTTTGATATGTTTGATGAAAAATTTATTTCCATTTATACAAAAAAATAAAATTAATATTTCATAAAATTATTCTATAAAATATAAAAATAAATAAATATTATATCTATTATGGTCCCTGTAATATTTCTATAAAGAACTTCCCTCACCACTAACTCAAAAATAACAGAAATAATGAATATTTCTTTGGGATGGAATGATATTAACTTCTTCATCTACTTTATATTGGATAATAAAAAAATTTATTGATATTAGGTAGGATTATTAATTTACAACAATATTAAGTCAGATTTTCATGATCTTTTCACTTAACTCGCAATCAATAAATTATAAAATTGGATATCCTTAACCTTTTCCTCTATGCTACACAATGTCAGTATTTTGAAGTATATACTCTATGTAAACTAGTTCTTGTCAACCAAAAACATTAATTTATCGTTCAGTAGTAATGGAAACCTGCAGAACATTGGGATGTACGGAACATTGAACTAGGGGTTGATTTTAAAATAAGTATTTGAAGTATATACTAACATAATATATTTACTTGTTGTATTTTATCTTTATGATTTAACTACCCACATTACCCTTATTACATAATTATTAACATTAATGGGATTTACTTATTTTATTATCATGTTTACATTATATTTACCAACAATCCAATTTATTTTATTTATATCTTTAATGATTATTAATACTTTAATTTCTGTGATCATGAAAGACCTTTCATAATGAAATTAACATGTAATATCTTATAAATACAATAATAATTTTATATTGTCAAATTTGAAATGTCCTCATAAATTTTTAAATAAATCTACTATATTAGAATAATTAAAAATAATATTGTGACACCTATGACACAACATGAAAATTTTAGGAATGTTGAATGTTCATGTTGAAAAATCCCAATCTTGATTTTTTGGTGAAAATCGATGATTAATATTATATTTACATGATGATAAACACCATTATCAAAAAAAATGAATAAAATAATTGTTGATGATTAATTGTATTTTCCATGATTCATGATCATAACAAATTATTTATAAATATTTTATTCAATTAATGAATTACCTTGTGATTAATTAATTAGGGGATGATGGATTTGACAACATCAATACTTCATAACATAATTTCCTTGTAAGAATCTAGAGTTGATTATCTCTAGTGGTGTTCAACATGTGTTATAAAAATATTCAAATGCCACCATATGAATCACCAGAAGTTAGCATAATAGATTATTATATATAACTTATTCACCTTTGATATCCATAATAATAACATGATGATGGGCCCTCATTGATCTATCTATACTTGGGAGTGGTTATGGATATTACTCAAAAAAATTAATGGAACATAAACAAGGGATATTTATTTAATAATTAATAGTCCCTTCATTATTCACTAATAAATTAATATTTAATCTATTGATTAGATAGAACATTACTATTTATTAAATCTTATGGTGAAAAAATATTATATCAAATAACAAGAGACATAGAATATTTGATAGATAAAAAACGAATAATTATTAAAAAATATGGGAATAATATTTATTTAACATGATAAATGATACATAATAATATTATATTATAGAGGATATAGATGCCCTTATTGTTTAAACCATTATTCCTCTATCTTAGTGGTATTAGGAGAATCATATCAAAGTCCAAAGTTATCATTAACAACATGAAAATGAAACCGTTGAAATTGAAATTAATTTTTATGTGAAAAAATAGATTATAAACTCTTACTCTGTAATATAATATATTTTTTATAAAAACACTAATGTAACAGGTTGCAGGCATGTTTCCATCATCCAATGTGATAAATGTATCCTTTATTGATATTTTTGAAATATATTTTTCCTAGTGAACAAAATGTATATGAATTATAAAGGATAAATCATTTTCATTGATGGGAATGAGATATCAACTTCTGTTAATGAACAAAAAAGAAAAATTAGTTCTCAAATTACTCTAAAATGAAATATTACTCCAGATGTACCAAACATATCATAGATCAATGAAAACTTATTTTTTCAATTTTTTTATATATAGATCTATATACGAGACTGGTAAAATTCATTAATAATTTTCTTAAAATATGAAAACTGATAACCATTTCCATACATTGTAATATCAAATGAATCATATAAATTTAGATTTCATACTAGCATTTACCATTCTCAAAATATACGACATTTGAATTTACTATAGAAATACACCATCGCATGGTGCGTTAATGTCCAATGAGTCACAAATCAGAATAGATTATATAATACAAATCATAAAACTAATATTTAAATCAATAAAATATGTATCTGTGGATACTATCATCGAAATGTTTTGTTCTCATCATAATAGGGATCACCTTTGAGCTATTTGTACTACTACTACTGTGAGAAAATTATCACATAAAATGTCATAGATAAACACAATAATGATTTGATAATGAGTTTATTAATATTCAAATATTTTAATAAAGGTTATCATAATGAAAATATAATTTGGATAGAGGGAAGCAACAAAAACACGTTGTATTTTCCCAACATAAAAGAATGATATGAATTTTTTATAATGGTTTAATTTAATTATAGATAATATGGGTTGATAACAAATAGTTTATAATAATTGAGAAAGAATATACATGAATGAATGATAACTTCATTTCTGATTCATTAAACCTAAAAACACATACATTGGTCATGTTCAAGTTCAGTAATGAGTGGTTTGTTAGTATAATTTTTTTTGAAATTAAATTGAATATTCAGAAATATTAATAATAAGAAACTGATATATATATATAAATTAAATAATAACTTATAAATTGGATAAAAAAATGAATGTTTCCCAAACTAGATTGACTATATACATGTGATGGCATATATGTTGGGGAGATACCTATAGACACAACCATCATTAATGATGACATCATTTTGCTGTATGGGAATTTAATAGTTCTCATGGGAGTCTGTACAGAATTGATATGGGAATTTTAACCTCATATAAGGTGGTACACCCTCATTATTATAATATGATACTTTAATTTCATAGGATTTAATAGTTTTTAATTATGTTGAATGAGATATCATGAAGTGTGATGTGGTTATCAACTTCTAAATAGAAAAAATAGAGCACTATGATCTTTTCGTTCATCCATATACTTATACTATAGTTCTATTATAACATAACAATGTAACTATATAGTTCAAGAATTTTTTTACCAAAGACACCATGGGTGATAAAAATTTTATGGGTATTCATTTTTCAGTTAAATTAGATATTCCATTTTTCATTGAAAATGAAAAAATTCACGGTACATGACTTATGATTTCATTACATTCGGGAGATAGTTGATCTACCATTGAGTAAATCAGAGTATAGTTTTGTATCTATAATTCCATATCCCCTCCAAAATTTTTATAGAAATATAAAGAAAAACATAGTATGTAGGTGCACTTGAGTACCTATCCACATCTATAAACTCGTGAACAGTCTTAGAAATCAATACCCCATATATGAGATATGATAATATTGATACATAGAGTAATGGTTGGAAGTTCATTAGACATAAATCATATAGAAATAAATTAAAATTTATTTGTGAAATAATAATTTTGGAATACAATATGTAATTGTTGAATACACATATATATTGAAATATATTTCCTTTGATGTTAAGGTTCTATACCAAGGATACTATTTTTGAATTTTTTTTCAATCACAAAAACTTCATAGTAGTCACAGTTAACTCATAAGAACAACATCATATAAAATTTCCCTTAGTGAAAAGGGTCTGTAATGTCCCAGTTCTAGAATCCACCCAGAGGTGCCCCGTACCCGGTCGGTGACATGGCCTCAAGAGCATTTCCCCAAACGTCAGAGGCTTTCGACTAGCAGTGAGGTCCTTGGGTGTGATGGTGGGGAAACTATACCCTCATTGGAAGAGTACACAGTGGAAGGGAAAAACAAATAACAACAATAGTGGAAACAATAGACATCCATACAAGAGTAAACATCAGAAGACTGATAAATAAACATCTAGAGGAGAAATATATGTAAATGATGCATGATACACATATTTCTAGGAAA
The DNA here is from genome assembly GCA_963277665.1 of Viscum album. Taxonomy (NCBI): domain Eukaryota; kingdom Viridiplantae; phylum Streptophyta; class Magnoliopsida; order Santalales; family Viscaceae; genus Viscum; species Viscum album. The sequence continues at coordinate 1,837,635,523 of OY728132.1, read as the reverse complement.
ACATACAAACAATTCACAGTACTAAACACATTACTAAACCAAAGTACAAAAGAAAATACATGAGAAACTCCTCAGCATCGCAAGCCTCGGATTGGTCCCATTCTCTCCAGCTCCTGTACAATCAAGAAACTAAAGTCGAAGGGCGATTTCCCTTATCAATATCTGCAACAATATAATCTGCTTGGGCCCAAAAGCATGGCCCAAATAGGGTGTGAGACAAGGCCCCAGTAGGAAACCACCCAAAGATTTGTGCCTAACAGTTAGTGAATATATGGAATGTAAAGTACAATAAGCAGTAACAGTAAGCAGTAAACTGAATAATACATAGTAGTAAAAATCCACAGCTTCTAGAATATAATCTACAAACTATAAATAGACACTCAAGCAAGTAGAATAAAAAGGAAACCCTTGGGTAGTTCTCACAGTCTACCACTTAAACTTCATCGTACAAGTACTAGAAACGCTCTGGGAAGCACACATAGTCTCACCCATCTGGTTCATCTAAGGAATAGACTCTCTGTGAAGAACTCACCGTCAATTCCACCTACAGTCTCGTATCGTACTAAAGGCTCTCTGCGGATGCACTCAACATCAATTCCCCTCTGAGGAACTACAGACTCTCTGAGGAAGCACTCAGTGTCAATTCCCCCTATTGTCTTGGATCGTAAATTAAAGACACCATGGAGAAGCCCTAACTTCAATTATCCTTGTGGTCCACTACACTAGGTTCTCACAGACCTGTGTAAAACAAACATGCATGGCGCACGTATCGGTCCATGTAAACCTCATGAACTACTTGCCTATCATTCCAATGCACAACAGCAATACAATGAAACCGTTCCATTATCCTACATCTAAGCATGGAAAATGGAAAAATGCACAACAAGAAAACAAGCATGGAAAAACATCCAGTGTACAGCACAAACTACCTTATTCATAAGCAATTACCTATACGCATGCAATCATGCGAAGCAGGAAAACAACAAGGGGAAAAGAGGAAACATGCAATACCCCATTCAAGGGTATTGGTGTAATTTGCAAAAAATATTCACATACTTCCTATGGAAAGGCACAGACCACCTACCTCAATGCTAGGAGAACGGTATACGTGAAACCCGATGATTGATTCTCTTTTGAATGTAGATGATCTAAGAAAACGTCAAAAACTCTCAACCAACGATACCTTGAGTATGAGGAAGAACTGGAAAACAAGGATCTGGGAGAATGAATAACTCACCTCTGTGGTTCCAACACAATCGATGACAGTTGATTCAGAGCACAGACTGAGGTACGAGAGTTCGGAGAAGATCCGCAGCCGTACGGGTTCTCTCGGAAGAACGAAACCTGGATTAAAGGTGTTCTTTCCGGCAGGCACGACCCTGGTGCGTTTAATAAAAAATACACCACATGTACTTCTGGGGTACACGGAGTGTACTCTGTTTTTCCATACTCCACTTTATGTGGCCTCCACATCAACCCTACACACTATGTGTGTGGCCCGGACACGGCCATCACACGGCTTGGCGTGGAAAGGGACTACATGGCGTGTACTTAGAAAGTACAAGGCATGTACATAAATAATTTCTCGAAACCACTCATTTCTCAAAAACTCCAAGATAAAGGAAAACATACCTAAAACGAAGATCCGGTTTCTTACAAAATTCCCCTCTAAAAAAAATTTGTCCCCAGATTTCCCTAAAGAGGTGGAGAAGAAGAAACCCTAAATAGCTCTGGCCACTGCGATTGCACATCGGCCTCCCTTTCCATGGTCTCGTCCTGTACTCTCCCATGTTTCCAAGCACCCGAACTAGAGAAATAGACCACCCCCGGAGAACAATCGTTCTGCGATCAAAAATCCTGATAGGATTCTACTCAAACTATTCATCCACTTAGAGATCAACCTCATCGGGCTTAAAGACATGAGACGAGTCTGAAAAGTAACTTCAGAGGTGGGAGACGTGGAAGACGTCGTGCATGGCCCGATACCTCTGAGGTAACTGCAATTGATAGGCAACCGGCCCAACTCTCTAAAATACCTCAAACAACCCGATGTATAGTGGTGAAATCATACCCTGTATCTAAATACTCTTGTTTCCCAACCTCGGTGCGACAGGTAGGAAAACCTGATCCCCAACCGCGTACTCTAAAGGTCGTCTCTGCTGATTAGCATAAGACTTCTATCAAGACTTTGTTGTAGCCATCCTCTTCTGAATCAACTCTATTTTCTCTAAGGTCTCATGAACAAGACGAGGTCCCAATTAAGTTGTCTCTCCTGCCTCCAGCCAGCATAAAAGGTGATCGGCATGGCCTACCATAAAAAGCCTCGTAAGGATCCATATGAATAGTTGCGTGAAAAATATTATTGTAGGTGAACTCAACCAGAGGGATATGATTCTCCCAAGAACCACCATAGTCTATAATGCATGCTCAGAGCATATCCTCAAGCACCTGTATTGTACGCTCATACTGGACATCTGTCTGGGGATGGTATGCTGTACTCAAAAGTAACTGGGTACCCAAGGCCTTCTGAAGTCCCTTCCAGAACCGAGAAGTAAAGCACACATCTCTGTCTGAAACAATGGAATGTGGAACTCCAAGAAGACGTACAATCTCACAGATGTATATTCATCCTATATCACCAACACTGAAGGTATCCTTGATCAGTACGAAGTGAGAATCCTTCGTAATCCAGACGATGACAACTGAAACAGCATCGTTACCTCGAGGTGACCTCAGAAATCTAGTCACGACGTCCATCGCGACATTGTTCCACTTCCAATCCAGAATGGGTAAATACTGCAAAAGGCATGCTGGTCACTGATGCTCCTCCTTCACCTATTGAAAATTAGAACACTTCAAGTTGAAACCAGAAACATCCCTCTTCATACCTGGCCACCAGTACTGGTGATAAAGATCCAGATACATCTTGGTGATGCCCAGATTAACTGCCCAAACTATGGAATGAAAATCCCGCATTAGCTCCTCGCATATGTCTGCTGGCACCCATAAGCGTCCCTAGAAATGAAAGATCTCATCCTCTCCCACTATCCATCCAGGAAGAGGGTCCTCTTATGACACACTCTCTTGTAGGACTATGCCTTCTGATTTTGATAGCTTCCTTATTTGTACCCGATCAAGAAGTGTGGAGGATATAGATACAGAAGATAGGAAAGTCTGTCCATGTATGTCATGCACCTCCAGATGCATCTTAGAGAACATATACATAAGCTTCCACTCACTATTTTCCTCTTGAACTGCATGAATCTGAGTTCTTCTCCTCAATGCATCTTCCACTGCATTGCCCTTTCCCAGCGTATAAGTGAGCTCGAAGTCTAAAGACTGAAGATACTCGACCCACCTATGTTGTCTCAGATTCAGATCACGCTAAGTGAAGATATACATGAGGCTGTTGTGGTCAGTAAAATCAACAAAGTGCTCTCCCAGAAGACAGTGTCTCTAATTGGGTAAGTCATGAACAACAGCTGCCAACTCCAGATTGTGCGTCGGGTAGTTCCTCTCATGTGGCCTCAACTGCAGAGACCCATAGGCAACGACTCCATCTCCCTGCATAAGCACAGCGCCCAGCCCGATACCTGAAGCATCACAATAAACAGTATATCGCTTTCCTGGCTCCAGCAAGACTAGTATCGGTGCTGAAGTCAACCTTCCCATCAGCTCCTGAAAAGCTAACTCACAAGAATCAGTCCAAAAGAACTTCAACCCCTTATGGTCAGACCTGTCAAAGGTGCTTCAAGGCGTGAAAAGTACCGAATAAAGCTTATGTAGTATCTAGAAATCCCTAGAAAACTCCGTACATCAAAAACTTTCTTCGGATACTCCTAGGAAGATACAGATCTCACTTTATCTAGGTCGAAAGTTACTCTTGACTTTGAGATGGCATGACCCAAGAAGTGAATCTGGTCCATCCAAAAGTGGCACTTTGAGAGTTTAGAAAAATTATTATTCTCTCTCAATGTACTCAGAACGATCTCAAGTTGGGTAGATTGGTTGTGTCAAGTTTGAGAGTACACCAAGATATCATCCACAAAGACCACGATGAAGGAATCCAAGTAAGGATGTAACACTCGGTTCATCAGTTCCATGAAAACTGCTGGTGCATTCGTGAGACCGAACAGTTTAACCGTATACTCGTAGAGACCATACCTGCTCCTAAAGGCTGTCAGAGGTATATCTAATGGTCTAACGTGCAACTGTTGATAAACAGACCTCAAATAGATCTTCGAGATCACTCAACCTCATTGAAGATAAACAAATAAATCATCAATCATTGTCAAGGGATAAAAGTTCTTGACTGTCAACTGGTTCATCTTCCGATAATCCACACAGAGCCTATGTGTACCATCTTCCTTCTTCGCAAATTGGACAGGCGAACCCCAAGGAAAAGTATTGGGTCAGATGAACCCCTTTTCCTGATACTCCTCCAACTATTTCTTGATATCCTACAACTATGGTGTGTCCATCCTATAGGGAGGAATGGACACCAGTGTTGCTCCTGGAACGAGCTCAATAGATAAGTCCACCTAATGCTCCAGAGGAAAACCCGAAAATCCCTCTAGGAAAAAATCCCCGAAACAATCCACGACTGGAGGAAAGTCTAGGTGTGAAGTCCCCTGCTCATCAAGATAAAGACTAGTAATCTGGTTCATCACCCTTCCTATCCCATGATGCTGGAGTCCTTCCCAACTCGCCTGAACATCTCATTCGCCTCTATGAAGAAATGATTCACCCTCTGGTGAAATGAAACTCACCATGCGGCGATAAAAGTCAATGAATTCATGGAATGAAACCAACTAGTCCATCCTGAAAATGATATCATAACCAGTCATATCTAAGACCTATATATCCCATAAGTAATGATACCCTGCAACCTCAAAAGGGAACTCCCTTCACTGACGTACATTAGATGTCCTCATTCCCAAAAGTGTGTCTACTTTCAACAAGTTGGCAGGAGAAAAGATGAAGAGCTCAAGGCTCTCCACAACAGCAACGGAGATAAATCTATGCATAGCACCAGTATCAAAAAGAGCTGAAGATAAAACAGAGGATACTAAAATCGTACCTTGAACGGTAGAAGGTCTGGGATCCTACTCTTCATAGGTCTACTCCATCGCAAATGTCTGGCCTGCCCCGTAGCCCTGGGACCCTGCCTGACCACTCTGAGGTGATCCTCCCTGCTGGTGCTGAAGGAATGGTGACTGGCTGCCATGACCTCGACCTCCACCTCTACCCAAATGGCTAGAAGAACTCCAGTTTCGTGACTGGTGAAAAACTGGTGGTGCTGCTCCTAAACAATGAGTCCTGGAAGAACCCCCATAACCAGCTACTAGAGAGAAAACCTGGAAGAAATATTGAAGGTGTCCCATCTTTCCGAAATTTTGGCACTCCACTGGGTCTCTCTAGCACTGCGGCCCCATGTTCCCTTCCCTTCCACACTGGTAGCATACTACCTGGCTACCTAAATATGTATCTCCCCTCCTCAGATCACCGTGCATATTCTCCATACAATGCTTCATATTGTCAACTGGAGGAACACTAGATCAGGAAGCAAAACCACCCTGGCTCGTAGCTCCGGAGTATCTCAGATTCTGCTCCTCAATTAGCGCATGGTTGACGATGGAAGTGATATAAGTCAACTAGAAGTGATTCACCTGTGAGTGGATCTCCTTCCTGAGACCATCCTCAAACTTACATTCCAAGAACACCCCACTTCCATCTGAAGGGGTGTGAAAATCTGCAGCTTGGTGAAATGAGAGGAGTACTCCATAACAGAAAGAGTACCTGGCTCTAGACTCATGAACTCCCTGGCTCGATCAGCCCTCAGGGTCTCTGGGTAGAAGTTGTCATAGAACACGTGCTGGAACGCCTCCTAAGACATAACCTGCTGATGACCCTCCTGTGAGATCACGTCCCACCACCACTTAGTGGAGTCTCGATGCATGATGGTATCAATATTGACCTACATATCTAGAGGGGTCTCTAGATGCTCAAATATAGTCAGCATGGCTTCCATCCATGACTCTATAGCCTGTGGTCCTCCTTCCCCCGAGAAAGTGGGAAGATGTTGCGGCTGGAAAACCCACGTCAAGTCTAATATAGACATGGCAGGAGGCGGTGCTCCATGAATGGTCTAAATCATCCTCATAAAACCGTCCCTAAACTCTGCATCAGTGCCTGCAACTGGTATAACAGACGGTTCCAAGGCTGGTCCGACCGGAGGATCAGCAGGAATTCCTTGATCAGCCATTTATGGCGTCTGATCACTGCGTGACAACTGACGAACAATCAGAGGACGTCTCAGAGGCATGGCCTTGAAAGATCAAAATCATAACATAGATTAGAAAAACAAGGACATATAACAAAGGAGTACAAAAAGAAAACATGAGAAGGAAACACTCATCATTTACAAAACATGACTACACAGCATGTATAAAGCCTACACAGCATGTACTTAACTCCACTCCCCTTCCCGTGTCTCCATGCATGGATAACCCACACAATCCTCTTATACTGAGACTACACGGCATGTTCCCTTATTGGCACGGCATGTAGTAGACAAGGATTCAATGACCCGTGTTGTTAGTTACACGGCCGACTACACAGCTGAGACTACACGGCGTGTTCCGAACAAACAAGGCGTGTACTTGAAGATTTTCCCGACCCATGTTGTTGGCGACACGACCAAGTACATGGATGACCCTTATACGGCGTGTTCCAAAAAACCACGACATGTATAAGAGGAGAAAACACAGACCTGTGTGGTTCATGACACGGCTGGATTCTAAGGACAAGGATACAATGAGTGTTTATACAAAACATGGCGTGTATGACACGAGCTTCCCCAACACGTGTTGTTAGTTACACGGTCGGGTAAACGCTCAATACTATACGGTGTTTACCTACCGTACAGGGCATGTTCTTGGATATTTTCACAACCCGTGTATCTGTTGACACAGTCAGTGACACGGTTTAAAACTACACGTCGTGTATATATAATGTACACGCCGTGTATTTTGGGTGTTTGCAAGAAGTAGCTCAGAAACTGCACTGAGGCCCAGAAAACACAGAAAACAAGGCAAGGAGGTGCCAAATTCCAATCTGTGAGGGGCTATACTCCCCATGAATCAAAGCTTGGAATCCAATACAGTCATATGTATGGAAATCAGGTCAATGATTCACCAATTTCTGATTTAAGAGGGCCCATAAAACCTCGAGAACCAAAATTTGGTGTTCATTTAGGCAAGGTAAAAAATAAAAAACCTTTCTATAAAACTACAGAGATTATATCAAGCACCTATCACAACAACATGCATAATATACACAATGTCTATCACATCAACATGGAATCACTAATTCACCCTAAATGGCATGGTAAGAATGCATGGCATGTGATTTATAACAAGTTCCTATATGATGCATGACATGGAAAAACCTCATCTCGTCGGGTTGAGACAGAAATAGAAACACAATATCAACATTGATAACAACACAAATCATGTGAATAACTATAGGTGAAATCATGTAAATCATAAAATCTGAAAACCAGAAAACTGCTATAATCGAGGTAGTATGGTTGTTCCCTATATATTGGTTAGATACTTACGTTCATAGCTTAATACCAACTACTAAATCCATCTTATCCCTGGCTAAAGGATCTAAGTTTTAAATCAAGAGAAAAGAACTATTATGATACCTCTTTGTAACATAACGGTTCCGGAAGCCACCCAGAGGCACCCCGTACCCGGTTGCTCACATGGACTCAAGCGAATTTCCCCAAACGCCAGAGGTTGACGACTAGAAGTGAGGGCGTTAGGTGTGATGGTGGGGAAAGTATGCACTCATCGGGAGAGTACACAGTGGAAGACGAAAACAAATTACAATAATAGCAGAAACAGTAGACATCAATTCAACAGTAAACAACAGAAGCCTGATAAATAAACAACAGGAACAGGAATATATGTAAATGATGCATGATACATATATGTCTAAGAAAAAATCCAAACAAGTCACAATGCTGAACACAGTACTAATCCAAAGTACAATAGAAAAACAAATGAGAAACTCCTCAGTATCACAAGCCTTGGCTTGGTCCCATGCTCTCCAGCTCTAGTGAAATCAAGAACCTGAAGTCGAAGGGTGCTTTCCCTTATCTATTCTTGCAACAATATAATCTTCTTGGGCCAAAAAGCATGGACCATATAGAGTGTGATACAAGGTCCAAGTAAGAAACCACCTAAAGATCTGTGCCTAACATTCAGTGAATATATGGCAAGTTAAAGTACAGTAAGTAGTAACAATAAGAAATAAACAGAATAATACACAACAGTAACAATCCACAGCTTCTAGCATATAGTCTAAAAACAAGAAACAACCACTCAAGAAAGTAGAAAAAAAGGTATCCTCTTGGTAGTTATCACATTATTACCCCTAAGGTTCAACCTACAAGTACTAGAGACACTCTGGGTAGCACACACAGTCTCTCCCCCTCTGGTTCAGCTAAGGAATAGACTCTCTGAGGAAGCACTCACCGTCAATTCCCCCTATATTCTCATATCGTACTAAAGGCTCTCAAGGGAAGCACTCAACGTCAATTCCCCCTGTGACCCACGTAGAGGAACCACAGACTCTCTGAGGATGCACTCAACGTCAATTCCTCAAGTGGTCTCGCATCGTAAATTAAAGACACTCTGGAGAAGCCCTTACGTCCATTCTCTCTATGGTCCACGACACTAGGTTCTCACAGCCATGTGTAAAACAAACATGCATAACATGCGTATCGGTCTAAGTAAAACTCAAGAAATAATTTCCAATCATTCTAATGCACAAAAGCAATACAGTGCAATAGTTACACTATCCTACAACTCTACATGGAACAGGAAAAATTCCCCACAAGCCAACAAGAACGGAAAAACATCTAGAGTACACCACAAACTACCATATTCACACGAAATTACCTCTACTCAAGAAATCAAGAAAACCAAGAAAACAACAGGGAAAAAAAAGAAAACACGCAATACATTGTTCATGATGATGTTAATAGAAAGTAGAAGGTGTCCTGGATTTATATTGTCACATTTATTGTTGATTTTGGTTGGTCGTAATTCTTATTCAACATGTAAACAAATTATTCTACACCTATCATGACTATAGACAAATCAATCCAAAAGTAACCTTAGAAAAGTAGAAATGGAAACCCAAAAGATTTCATGACCATTGTCTTCATTAAGGAAAATTAGGTTTAATAATTTTATCAATACACACTTGATTTGATAAAATCCATAATTAGCAAAAAAATTAAAAATAGACTATTTCCTAATCTGGGAGGGGATACCATGATCATTGGATCTTACTAACCTTGTCTCCAACCCCCATCATTAATCAATAAACAAAATTTCTTAAATCCAGTTGAACATAGACCCTATAATTGATAAACCTTATTTCCCAGTTTAGAACTATCTTCATCCCATTCAATAAATCTATTTTGTTTTCATTATAAATTCATAAAATCCATCCCAAAATATCTTCATCGATTATTTATCTAATATAATAAAATTTTATTTTTCTAAAAAACTAATAAAAACAAATTCTCCATCAATTTGGGTTCAACCGTGAACTGATATTTAATAATAATTTTGTTGATTGTGTATCATAGTTTTAGATCTATAAAAAAAATTCTAAGACAGATAAGGAATTAAAGAAACCCTATGGGTCTATCAATAATATTAGATATTCATTGAATTAATTAAAATATTATAATTCCTTGTATATTATAAGAACATAAAAATTATGTTACAATTTTTTAGATTCGTTATTGAAAATGAAATGTAATGTGTTATTATGACATAAACTCATAAAAATCCTAACATTATTTTGAATATGGAAATAGTGTTAACTAAAACTAATCCACACAAATATAACATGAACTTATTTATGTAATAATAACTATATGTAAATGATAATAACTAATATCATTTTAAAATGATCTATTTTTTTGAATATTAATATTTACATATCATATATATTTTGAAAATTACTCCATTTGTTTCGGAGAAATGAATAATTGTTTTATGAAGTATATTGTTTTTATTAATTTTTTTTCATAGAATTTAATTATATATATTGTACTGGTACTGGATTAAATTATGCTTGGTAATCCACGTGGGATTCATTTTTTTCCAGCTGTTTCAGTTTTCCATTTTCAGTTATCCATTAATGCATTTTTCCCTCTTATTGTCATCAAAATTGTGATGAGAGTACTGTATTCAATTTATTTCCATCACAGCTTACTGCATAAATGATTCGAAAAATTCAAAACTCATTACATAGGACATTATACTATTCATCATGGAATTTATTTATTAGTATGTGATTTTTTATCTTTCTCTATCATAACATGGTGTTTTACGGGATTTTATCACTCATGTTACCAATAATTTTCCCTCATCTAAAAAGTATTTCGTCGCCCTGATTTTGAATCATTTATCTATGAATAGAAAGTAATATTTTTTATAGAGATCATCATGTGAGATCAGAACCAATACATTTAACATCCTTTTCTAATGATTTATTTCTATTTATGGTCGATCTTGATGATTCTTTCTTTTATGCGATTCTGTGTGGCATTTCGATCACCCATAACTAAGGAACATTTTGAAATTATAGATTGGAATGATTTTACCTTTTTTGTTCTTGTACATGTATATAAAAGGAAACCTTCATCCTATATATATATATATATTTTATTCCAAATATATTATATGTTTTCATTTTTTTATGATCTTTAAATTAATGATTCCATTTTTCAAGGAAGGGTATATTTGAACTGACATTGTGTTCTATTGAAAATATCATTGAAATTGTCTTGGAATATTCAAGGCCTTTTTGAAAATAACAAAATTATTGGTATTGATGGTTTTTTAGTAGGTCTATAGGTCAAAAAATATTAATATCACATTAAATCATTTTCTAATCATTGAATATTTGTTTCCCTTTCTTTTATATTTAAAATTTTTATATATAGTAATATTTTTTAGTTCTTTTATTAAAAACCCTTTACAATTTTATATATTATATTATCATATGGTATTATAGTGTTTCAATATATTAAATCCATAGAATATTCATGAAATTTTAGTATATTAAAATGAATAAATGTGTAAAATGGAATGTCAAAAATAATATCAAAATTTATTCATTCATAGACTAATACATAGTGTAATATTTTCCCTGTTATATAATTTATATGATGTATATAATTATATTTTACCCATCTAAATGTATTCACTATTAGGGAATTTATATTAATCATTAGATCATCATAGCATTATATGGCCATAAAAACCATACAAGGATACTTCATCAAAAAAATATAAACACTTATAACAATAATTAAATATGTTACAATAAAATTTTCATATTTTAATATTTCATAAATTGTAGATCAATGGATATAAAACAAAAAATCATAAAAAAAATTCTAGAAATTTTTTTGTAGTGGTAATTTTATTTTCAACGACTAGACAAGAAAACTATTATATTTCATGAAGTAAACAATAAACAATTTTGATGAGACATTCGGTGAATTTAATATATTATCATTCAAAAAAATGGATAGGCGACATATAGAATTTTTAATTATATATTTAGGTATTTAATAAAAATAATATTGATTTATTAAATATATTATTTTCATATCGAGATTACCCATGTATATAAATGGAGGTACATGGATATATGTAGGCGAGTAAGGGTATAATGTTGGTTCCTATGGTGAATTAAGTGAACACCAGACAACTCATAAAAAATATGTTCATTGTTTTGTTCTCAATATGGTTGAGTTGAAGATAATCTTCGATCATATAAAAGTAGGTGAAGAGTAGTGATGGTTTTGAAAAATAAAAACAAGAATATGATGAAATGGGTGGATTTTATTACCACCACCCTATTATCTACCATGAATTTGGCCTCTCAAAGATTCTCATGGAGACATGAATGGATAAATATATGATAATAAACATTTTTATGTAAACTATTTCAATTATATAATCAATGTCAGTTGTATTAAATTTCTTGTCTTGTAGTATTCGTGTATCACTTAATATTGTGGTATGGTGTTTAATTTTTCTAAAAATAATTAAACAGCAAAATTATTTCTAATACCCTCACCTTATATTTTATAAATAAATTCAATATATAATTTAATTAATAAAAATAAATTTTAATGTTTTATTTGTATATATTTAACAAAAATCACATATAATACCAATATCAATTTTCTTAACAGGTTTGACCTGCTGATGGTACTAAGATGAGCTCAGACATGCTGATACTATTTAGTAATGAAAAATAATATCTATTAATCATGTAAAAAAATTATTATAAAAAATTTCTAACATTTCTATTAATCTCATTAATATGATGTAACACACCAATATTTTATTGTATATTTAGTATTAACTAATTATAATATATTCGAAATAGTGTCATACAAACAACCCAAACTCTAAATGAAGTGTAATATAGTAGATGATTAATACAAAAATTATAAATTATTTGGTATTAATGGTAATATCTAATTAAATACAGTTATATGGCTTACAAAAGTACAAGTAATATTATAATTTATCAATTTAATAGTGTTTAAAATAAAATTATAATGAGTGAAAAATAATTTATTTTTAAAAACCAATTTTTATGAAAAAAATTCGTCTTACATTAAAAATATAAATTTCTAACAATTTGGGAAATAAGTAATAGAAATTAAAAAATTATATATTGAATCAAATGACATGTCATTCATTTACATTTTTATAAATCTGATATTAGAATAAATACAATTTTAAAGTTAAAAATACCATTTTTCTTAATTGCGGTGTTTCCCTTTATTATAAATTATTTTAAAATTTACTATTTCAACTATTAGAAAATGAATTTGAAAAATAAAAATTCTAAATAAAACTGTAATAAATATCATAAAGTACATTTTTAAAGTATTCATAAAACAATACTTTATTTATTATTATAGAAAATTAAATATTTTAATGTAAAAATTTGTATTCATTTAATGCATTTATTCAATTATTTTCGAATTTATATTGTCTTAAATATAATAATAGTTTTATTATTTTATTGAAAATAAAATTTAGATAATTACAATTATATTTCTGATAACTAATGAGATGAATACTTTTGACACATATGTAATTTATTTTTTGAAAAATAGTTTTTTGTCAACCTTTGGGATTTAATTATAAATTAAATTCTTCATATTTTACGAAATGAAGTTGTACATAAATATTCCAAATTTTTTATTTTCATCATTAATTAAATTTAATAACGTCAAGCAATTTTTTTCATAATAACTAGTAAATATGTAACTAAACAATTACAATGTTTAATGTTAAAACAAAATTTTGCACAATACAAATTCATGTGTTAAAATTAATTTTCTACATGAATAATTATCTAATTTTATAAATTGAATCTTTAATTTTTAATCAATGTGTTTAATATATATAATAATGATTATTTATTTTTATACATGATGTTAAAATTTAAATTTTTTTATAAAACTAGTAACTGTGGTGAACAATACAATGGTACTACTAAGTAAACAATGAAGGTGAGTTAATGCTTGTTTTAAAAAAATCTATTTACATTTTAGAGATTTTTATTCTATTGATGTTCACTATAGTTAATTAATTACGTGTTTTTGAGGCTTCTGGTTTTAGAGTCTCTTCATAGTATTGAATAGTGTTTAAAATTTTCCAAAAATCCACTCATCAATTATTAAAGGTAATCACCCCTCTCCACATATTAAATCCTCACAATCAATTTTCCATGATAAAATAATACAAAAAATATTTACAAATAGTAATTATCTATGGTATATAGATTCTTCTAATTCAATAAAAACACCCCTAAGGTCTTTAATATGATATCAAAATGTATATTTTCTATGAGAATTTAGTTTACCTACCTTTGTTATATCTTATTTACTTATTATCATTCCACCATAACTCATGTATTAATAATTACAATATAATAATACATGTATCTACATAGAGCAAGGTTGTTATTATGTTAGTGGAATAAACTATATATTTATATACTATTCCATCGAATGGGAAACAAAACATTTAATCATTTGTACGATGGACTAAACACTCCATTTATATTTTAATTCATTTTCATTAACCACAATCATGGATATAAAAAATGGTATATTAAATATGTATTTACATGTCATATTTATTACATATTTATATGTTTTTAATTATAAATTAGGTACATGTGGACTACTACCTCGAAGAGGCATTGTGGTAGGTTTTTCATTTTATACTAAAATGTATTTTAATATTATTTTATCAATAAATATATATATTTTATATGATATAATAATAAATATGGGAAGATTTTTTATTGTTTATCATTTTTGTACATTCCATTGTAAAAATAGTAAAGGTTGTTATGTGTTCGTATGGCCTACAGTATTCATTAATAGTGTAAATTTGTATCCAAAAACAAAATGGATAAACATTTATATATATATATATATATATAATTTATATGAAATATAAATAATTATTAAAATTATAGAGAAGATTTAACCATTATTAACATAGAATGACTCAAACAACTGAATCAAAACATATAACAAAAATGAAGCAGTAATTACAAAAAATAGTGATTTTATCATTTAATTGATAATACATAAGGGAGAAATGATTATATATATATAATATATGGTAACATATATTTTTTATTATGTATCTATAACTTATGTATAATTAATCGATATTTATTATATGAGAATTTCAATCACATTTGATGGAAGTCAAAGAGATGCTAATGGGTTATTTCAGTACGACATCATTATTTGGGGTTGCTTATGTCTATAGTATAATTTGGGGATTTATTTGATATTACTAACATAAAACCATTATATTTTATTTTTATTTGATATTTATTTTAAGGATAAATTTTATTTCGTTTTACACACTGTATCCACTCAACATATAGAACCCATGATTTCATGGAAACCTGGCATTATTTTTTACACCCAGATTGGAATATTATTATTCCATAACAATATTATCATGAATTTTTGTAAATAATATTATTTTTATTCTCAATTTATTAATTAATTACACATTTACGCATGTATAACCATTTTACCTAAAATTAATTATGAAATCATCCTATAAATTTCTAAAGAGGTAACATTTATATTTTTTTTCGAAAATGTAAATGTATTATTTGTTTTAATATACATAAAACTAGTATAGTTTTATTTCTTTTGGAATAATAAATTCTTTTAATAAATAATTAAATAATCACAAGAATCATTATATGAAAATTTTTTCCCCGTTATTCTTTTCATATTTATTTATTACATATTATATTAAAATATAAAATCATATATTTCTTATGATGTTTTTACTAACATTTTTATTTTATTTATATTAATAAATACAAAATACCTTTATTTAACTTATACTCCATTGGGGGTATTATATAATGACACCATATTAGTTTATCTTATGAATGTTTCATGATAATTTCACTATGGATATGCTATCTTTAAACCATTATCCATTTTATTCTAGATGGATTGTTGTTATTATTATTTATTATGGTACATATTAACATTTAGAATGTTAATTTTTTTATAGAAATTCATCCATTTATTATGGATCACCCCTATCATTTATAAAATGAATTTAAAATATTAATTGATAGTTGTGTCTCACTATATTCAATTAATGTATAAGTCGGACACATGAGAAAAACTATCACATGTATCTATCTAATACCATACCCTTTATAAAAGATGTATTGTCAAAAGGCCATGATAGAAAGATTACAATATGTGGAATTATTAATATATTCATTATGATAGTTTTTACTAATGTCATTAGGATTATGTGATTTTTTCATATCAATGGATATGCTTAATGTTCATGTGATTATTTATATTATATTATTTTATCATCAAATATTCATTCCCTATTAGTCATTGTTCCCATGATATGTATTCAATGGTATTTTTTTCAATAATTTTCCAAGTTTTAAAACCCTCCCAAGGATAATCATAAATTATATAATTAAATAAATAACTGATGTGTGGGTATTATTTTAACTGAAATTCAAATGAAGGAGATGATATTTTATATGAAGATGAGATGATCAGATGATTAGAATCGTGTAATGTACATGAGGAATTTTCGTCACCTAACCCATGTAAGTACATGTGGATGAGTCATGATATTTACATGATCATTAAATTATGATGAAACTCCACTTTGTAATGTCTCTATCATTATATGAATTCCCCCAGGAAACACCCCTTCTCTTAAGATGGGATTCATACAAACATTGATTATCATGTGAAGGGTTCTCGGAGATATCAGTTTATCATGAGAAAATATCAATATAGATATGGTTAAGAATCAGTTAAATCCCCTTTGAATATATGGAAATAATGATGAAATCTTTAAGGGATTTATGTGACTATAGTTGTTATTTTTTTAAATGGGGAGTGGAAATGATCCTTGTATAATCTTTGTTGATTATAGTACAGTTATTTTTAATATCATCTTGATATAGAGAATTCTATATGAAAACCTTGCTTGATATTATGATGGTCCATAGTCAAGTCTCAATGTTCCTAGAAAACCCTCTTTGTTTTCAAATCTATTCCCATATTTACATCAAAACCTGTCAACCTAGTCTGATGTAAGATATAAAATATGTCAAAGAGATCGTGTGTCTTGTCATGTTTAAATAGAGAATCCATACTTGATGATTATAACATGCAATATTAATCTATTTTTAATGATATTTATCAAAAAAATAAAATTTAAATAGTCTTAATACCATATAATATTAGCGATAAAGACTAGAAAGTCTGAAATCCCCCCAAAACAGAATGTATCACTGATAATTATGTTACTATGGTAATGATCCTTGTGTCATCTCAATTTAGCAATAAATTTACATTTTTCCTAACATCATTATCTCCCAGAAGTGTCCATCACAAGAAATAATGGTTTCACAAATGGTCACATACAAGAAAACATTATCTACTAAGGGGGCTAGGTAATTATCCCTTGATCGTGCATTCGCCACTTCGATATGTGTCTTGATCTTTTTAGGACTCCAATAAATATCATAATAAACATTTCATATACCATTTACTAGCCTTGGGTCTAATAATTATAGTTATATAAGGTTATTCTTATGGTCTCTATTTTTTATTCTGTGATGTTATAGATGACTAATAGAAGGATTGTGTGAAGAAAATAATGAAATACTAACTCTGGAAACACCAGCTCATATCGTTGATATATGATAAATGTTAGGAGTGGTATAACCAAGGTGGAGAGGCCTATAAATTCATCCCTAAAATTATAAAAAAAAATACACAAGAAATATATATATAATACCCACTAGAGCATGGAGGATTTTAACTCTAGGAGCCTAAATCAATGATATCAAAATTGTATTCAACCAGATAAATTAAGGGGAATGACCAAGGTGAAAATATGAAAAGAATATGTTCGTTCTATGATCAACATATAGATCATGAAATGTAATTCTGGGGTTCTATATAGATTATGAAAGGGATATTCTGCACGATATCTTTGTAATGAAAACCCTAAACAAACTAGTTTTTGGAGAACCATCATTCATATATTAAATTAAGAATGGAAAACATATGAAAAAATAATCCGTTAGATTATACATTATCATCTTGTGATCGGATGGACCTATTAATATTATAAAACAATTACATGAAATTTCATGATATTTTTTAAATTACCTAAAAACATGACAACATAGTCTCGTGATGCTATTTTAAAATTTAAACTATGAAATTAGATGTCCTATGGAGATTAATCCCAAGTAATTAAAAGTATTCAAAACATTTATCCCATGTATTAATATGTCAATGAGACATTTCTTCCTTTCCATTACAAGTAAACTAGTCATGAATTGAAATTGATGAAAATTCTCCCTAACATATCGACACGGTGATACAAAGGCTTCTGTAAATGTCATCAAAATCATGTGTTATACATCTGACATGTCAAGAATGATCAAGTGACACCCTTGTAAATTATTGTGTTGATCATGAAAATTCCTTCAAACATGATATCTGAATTTTGTGTCTATCATATGTCTATTTTAAGTAGATTATGTGAAATACCATCAACATATATACTTCAATCATTTGAATCTCTCTAAGTAAATTCATCCATTTAAAAAAGAATATAAGGATATGACAGCCAATAACTCAGGACAAGCCATCCATACATCTCAGGATATTATAACAATTAATATTAGATATATATAGGCATAATCCTATCTACACAATTATAACACTACGTCTAATACATTAATGATACTATTTAACTCATTTTATGGATTATCTCTAATTTGAATCCACCTTAGTGTATATAACATTATGTATCGAACACTCTAACTTTTGAGACCCAAACTCTCTAGTTGTCTTTTCATTCTTTCCCAAATATTTTTTGATATAAAAGTTAATTTAACAAATACTAATTTTATTCTTCCTATATGATCATTAAATATTATGCCTTCTAAATTCACCGGATCCATATCAAATACACTTTTAGGGCCTCTCTACTGACTCTTATTTTTTATGGTGTTAGTTTTATATATAAATTCAAAAAACTCTATCACTAGGAATTGATACAAAGTGTGATTCAATGGCCCTATGTTCCTTAAACAATCGATGAAAAATATTTAGTGTCTAATAATACATACAAGTAGTTTTTTCTTTATAATTGAGTAACTCTTAAATGAGTACCTATATAAGAAATATGAAATAAATTTTTTGTTTAGAAAAGTTTCTTTACAACATGATGGTCCTAAAAATGACCATCACAGTTTGACCCTGGAAGATCTTTTTTAGATGTGAACATTATTAAGAATATTTAATTAAAATATTTTAATTGATTATACTTTGGTTTCTATTAAATATTGAACATTCATAAGAGAATACTGTTTTGAATCTACCTTGTAAATCCTCTGAGGTGATGATAAATATCTCCATCGAAAAATCATTTATGGAACGCAGAATCATGAATGATGAATATCTGATTTGATTGATCAACATACATCGATGACATAACATCTCCCTTCATCAATAATTGATCAAAATACAAGGTAGGGTGTTGTTTCATTGGGATTTCATTCCCATTCATAATTTTGATGATGAATATGGACAATACCATGAATAGATAGATCTATATTTTGATATATTGTGGGATCAGTATTATCATGTGGGAATAAAGTTGGGGTTAGATGTGTGTGATTTAGTCATTCATCCTGATCAATCAAACAAGGTTGAATAGATACCAACAAGAACAAAAGCCATGATATATTCTTCATATTATTTTATAAATTTCACTTGTACTCTTATTCAGAATGTTCTTCTTGTTTTTTGTGATTGTTTGGGTGGATGATTGTATCAACTCATTTTTGTGGCACAACAATTTGAGACTGATGATCCCACACCCACTCGACACCATATTGGCACTATGGATAAGGCCTAAAAATTTTCGGTCCAGGTTTAGTGAGAGGGATGGAGGGCGTTCTATTTGTGTGTCGGGCGGTGTTGGTGTCCGGATATAGACCAGTGATGTTTGTCTAAGAATATTTTGAAAGTGAGGAAACCATATGGTGGGGGGGGGGGAAGAGGAGGAGGATGCGGATCATAGTTGGAATGGGCCACATTGTAGCTGGTGTGTCCGAGAGACACTAGTTGGGTCATGATGAAGTGGCATGGACTAGGGGACACAACTCAGTGCAGTGTTGTAGGATCTTGTGGCCATGTGGCCATTGGGTCGGCGGTGCATTGGGTTGGAAGCTTAAAACATGACATGTTTCCATGTCAGCAAAAGGGTCTTGCTATCGGGGGCAGACCCTGTGCGCCACATTGAACTAGCACACAACATGGGGCAGATGTGGGAGCCAGGCTGCTCTTGCAGCCTAGAGGGGATAACCCAGCAAACTAGCGGACTAGGCCGGATCTGTCAGACTAGGTCGTTTCAGACACGAATTAACACGAGTCATACCTATTTATAAAAATATTAGTATCATTAAAACAATGTTTTTGATTGATGATCATTTTGTGGAGTAGGGTCCCTTTTTATGAGAATATCCTTTTGAGATTCTATATGTCATAATTTGTTGAAATTAGAATACAAAATATTGGCATAAAGTGTAGGTTCTCCCAAAACATGTTCATTAAAAGTAGAATCATATCACCGGCTTTGATCTTGAAACAATTTAGCTTGAAAAATACAGGACTTTGGGGGTGTGTGACTTACTGAAACTCCAAATCATACCTAGACTCCATGTCTTACCAATACACAATATATTACTGAGACTTTGTATCTACATAAGACTATGTGTCTTTTTGAGACTCATTATCCTACCAATACTCTATGTCTTATCAACATTGGGTGTTCTCTGGACTACGTTTGATAATACCATTTTTTCAATAGAATAATACCTTTGTGAGACGAGCATGTATTTTTGGGTGTTATACATCATCTATTTTTTGTGGTATAATTTTTCATTTCATTGTGGAATAATTTGTATATTTTATTATAGTATACATTATGTATTTTATTGTGTTATACCTGGTTTATTCATTATTTAATAAATATGGGTATTTATTATCTTGTAAATAATGTATTTCTCTGTGTTATTCTGTTTTAATTATGAGGTTTACTACAGAGTATTATATTACTCAACCGTACAGGGGAATTCCTCAAACATGTCATTTCTAGTCTAGAAGATCGATGCATTGATGGTATTTCAGGGGGTATCAGACATGGTGGTGCTCTATATTTTCATATAGATGAGTATTGTTTCTATGAATGTACATTGTGTCCTACACCTAAACTTCAGGTAGGGTTTTTTTCCAATGAGTTTCAGGATCTTTTGAAATAACATCGTTTCACTCTTTATTTTGGTGGTCTTGTATTCTAGGCCAATTTAGATACTTGTATCCTATTTTCATAATCTGTGGTTGAAATCTTATTGTATACATGAATTTCATATACAGTGTTTTTACATTCTACCATTTGGGCTTGTAGATGTGCTTTTGTACAGCTACAGATGAAAATTCATCCCATGTGGGATAATCTTACTCGATGATTGTTGACAACATATCACTTATATAGGTAGGACTAGGGTACTAATAGAATGGGATCCTCTTGTACGTGTTAGGATGGAGTGGTATCAATTTCAATTACAGTTCTAAAAATTGACCAGGAGTATTTGTGGTATTTTTGGGGAATCAATGTTATGTGTTTCTCGTTCACATTTATGGCCACAGAAACAAGTGACGGTGTTCTAGATTGCACAACCATACACCAGGACACTAGACCCCTAGATTTAGACAATATAAATGAAGACACCAGCTTCGTAGATATTAAAGATACATATATCTTATAATATTTGGCTATGTTCTCTTATCCTCCTTATTTCAATACACCAGGTCTACCCTACTGACCTTGGACCATATAGATCTGTTTCATGATGCCTCCCAATTGATAGCCAATCAAAATTCAATTGCACGATCAGACAGATGATCGAACTTGGAATGAGGCATCTGTATAGGGTAATGTTCTAAATATGTAACATAAAATTGGTATTTTTGTTATAGTGTCACACTTCATGTAGAAATTACTACCTGCATTGTTGGTCGACGATGGATGCACACTAATCACTATGTAAGAGTTCCATATAAAATGACCCCATAGGTTTAGGGGTGATCCAAAATAACATATAACTGATTATTGGATAGATATAGTTACTTGTGTCTTCCGTATT
This sequence comes from Viscum album, assembly GCA_963277665.1. Taxonomy (NCBI): domain Eukaryota; kingdom Viridiplantae; phylum Streptophyta; class Magnoliopsida; order Santalales; family Viscaceae; genus Viscum; species Viscum album. The sequence continues at coordinate 1,837,613,629 of OY728132.1, read as the reverse complement.
ATGAGTAAATATGATTACCAAATGGCATTCATTGATTCATGTATTCTTTAGGGATCAGTGGGGTGATGTTTGGGATTTAGGACCCAGACAGGTGATGAGGTGAATATCTCATGGGAATAATTCATGTGACTCTTATAAGAGGAGTTATTCCTGGATAACATATTCTCAGTATTCATACAAGAACATCTGCATCTGCAACATGTCTGTTAGAATATGGAAGAGTACTCAGTGAGGTTTACTGATCATTATCACTACTCCATATTCAACCTATGAGTCCTGTTCTTTATGGAATAGACAACTGAAAATGACTTATATAGAGAGATATGGGCATCCATGATATCCCATAGGATTCCTTAATAAGTTGCGAAACTGTAGATATCTATACTCATGGATAGTGTTATAGTGGAGCTGATGCTAGTGGTGGGATCTATAGTCAAGAATCTGGAAGATGAGTCTTCTGTGGTAGGTGGTCAAAAAATTTCGTAAGGAGAAAAATAGGTCAAGAACTCTATGGGAAGACACCAAAACCTAATATGATTTGTAAAGGGCTCCTAGGATTGAGGGAGTCAGCTAAAGGACATGTTGTGATACTTATGCGGCATTGAAGGACATGTGGAATGAGTTTGTCCGACAAGCCATACAAATGATCATGTTATAGTGGCGAGACCCTGAGGCTGAGGAGGAGACATGTGTATGGTGGTTAATAGGGACGTAAAAATTTTAGAAGAGTATGATGGGAAGAAAGTGGCCAAAATAGGGTTGAAGTATTACCCCCACCACCCCCATCAGGTTAACCATAGGCTCAATGAGCTTGTGGACAGGGATTAATAAAGATAAAGGGGATGGAGGATTATGACCCTGGTGCTCTAGGGATTATTAGTGGTACGATATGTGCCTTTTGCACATTATTTTCAGTTTTTATAGAAATATGTTCTAATCATTCATTTCATTCAAAAATCTATATTCGAGACTCAGAGATTCCTGTGGAACTGTTGATTAGACCCTTATTCTTTAACACTGATACGGGAGGGGATTCAATGATAACACAATGGTGCTTATAGTGTGACCATAATATTGTGGGTGATTGTTTTTATTTTTATATATTTGTATAGGATTCATGTACATATGATGTCATTCTTGATATAGATTGGTTATCTATAGTTTTTTCGCCGAATGACTATTTTAGGTGCAGAGTTTGGTTTGATTACTGTAATGGGACCATGTTTTCCATTGAGGTGAAAAGTAAATGCATGAAACACAAGATAGACTTACTCATTGGAGGTTCCATATGATTACACATAATTTGTAAAGACTTACCCTCAATGAAGTGGATTATATGAGTCCCCAATTTCATAGAGTGGTGGATGAATACACGAGCATCATTCCGGAGGATGTTCCAGGATTACGGCATCACAAAGTGGTAGACATCTATAATGATATGTACTATGGGATGACAACAATATAAGTACATTCATATAAAATGGCTACCACAAATCTTCGTGATTTGAGAGCATTGCTGGAGGACTTACAGTGGAAGGGCTTTGTGATACCCACGGTTTCACCATGTGTGGCCCTAGATTATTTTCCTAGAAGGAAAATTTGAGCGTGATGTTATGTGTTGACTTACGGTTCCTGAAAAATCTTACCATGAAGAACAAGTATACACTACTGAGGAACTATGACCTCTTCAACTAGATATAGTGAGTGAGGTGGTTCTCAAATATTAACCTCAAATCCAGCCATGATTATGTTCGTGTACATGATGAGGATGTACTAAAGTCAATAATTAGATGATAGTGAGGCCTCAATGAGTACATAGTGATTCTATTTTGTATAAAAAACACTCAGGTAGTGTTCATGTGACTCATGACCTAGATTTTATGACCTTACATAGACATATTCTTGGGGGTCTTCATCGATGACATCCTAGTATAGTAGGTCATCGAGGAAGATGAATTTATACACATGAGAATGGTAAGGGACACCCATTGAGAGAATCAATTTTATAAGATTTTTTATAAGTTTATGTTATATGTTTGGAGGACCATATTATAGGAAACATCATTTTAGAGGCTGGAGTCACAGTGGATGTGGTAAAGATTTATGCATTTATCCAATAACATCTAGCCATGAGTGTTACTGAGGTACAGTGCTTCCTTGGTTTGGATGGGTGGTATCATAGGTTTTTACCCAAACATTATAGAGTAGAATCACCCCTGATGGAATAGCAATGGATGCGTGAGCCTTTCGTGTGAAAATAGAGGTTTTGAATGTTCATTCAATATGTGTGATAGAGGATTATGAGAGCCCCCATGTTGAGACTATGAGAGGAGTCCATTGTAACACCCCGATATTTTATGAGATATATTTTTTTTTAATTTATTTGATGACTTCTATTATACACTACACCAAGATTATATTGTACTATAAGAAACATCGTATTAGCTTGCAGTATACACAACACTATTCTTGGCTCATGTTACACTCAATTTCATGTTCATTTTTTCAAAATTATTCTACACAACATTAAGTATAGATTTTGATTAATGTATAAATGAAATATGTTTTTATTATGTTATACACAACACCAAATGGAGCTTCCACTAAATGCATCATTGACTTGGTTACAATACAAGAAATCGCCACCTTCCTCGATAGCGTGTGTAGTACGCAATATCGGGTTTCGCTAAACAATGATATATTATTATAATATTATTATGAACTAGTTGTTATGAATAGTATTAACTAAATATTGAAATTTATATGATTATTATTCATCTTAAACATTTTATAGAACATGGTATGAGAACCAAATAAATTTTTTGGGTAAAAGATGTATTTTTAAAATAATGCAGTTTTGCCACCTTTTAATAGCGCACCCACATTAAATCTAGTTTTTGACATTTTTATAAGTTCAATTTGACAACATAAAATTATTATTTGGAATTGGATATAAAAAATTACTTTGGATAAATTTTTCATACTAATCTGATAACATTAATATTTTAATGAATTGTAAAAACACGCTATATTTTAATTAAAAAACATTTTTCATCGTAATAATTTATATAGTTAAATTATAATATTAAATGGTTTTAAAATAAAAATAAAATATATTTTTACCATTTAATATAATGTATGTCATTATCATTGATTTTACATTGAATTCATAGGGAAAATCATTTCAATCTTTTACAATGTTTCACCTTTTCAAACTCATTTTCTTATCAACATGATTAATTTTAAATTATTTTCTGCAATTTCTGTGATTTGAATTTAGAAAAATGGATTCCATATTTAGAATCATTAGGTCAAAATTTTATTAATAGGCTACTTATTATTTTTGGGCACTATGAATAGTAACTACGGTAAATTTTATTTACCATAGTTAAAGGTAAATTGTGTAAGTAAGGGTATAAATAATATTATGAAATTACCATTACACTTGTGTTAATATAATTTTATGATTATATTTAGTCTTATGTTATATTTTGGTCGAAATTTAATCCATTGGAAAAAACTTGTATGTGATTAAGACCTTTAATTTATTTTATTTTAAAGAAAGAGAAATATGTCTCACTCAAACTTTTATAAATAATGTATTTCTAATATAAGGATATACAGAATAAAAATTCTATTATATATACTCAAATGAAAGCTAAAATGTAAGTCATTGTTGTTTTAATTTATTTGTAATTTTTAAGTGATATTTAATTACCTTAATAGATTATACATTAGTGATGCTGAAATTATTTACTTAGTGAAACATCAATAAAATAGTTTTTATTAAAGTAATAATACCCATAAAAGCTCCCACAAACATAACCAAAACCTACTTTTAGAGTATAATTATACCATAAGAATCCATGAGACGAATTTGGGACCATTTTTATCCGTATAAAAGAGATTATGACATTTATATTATTTTATTTTTAATAATTTCAAAGTTGTCACATTCATAACATAATGAATATATCAATTTAAATGTTGTGATTTTATGATGATGAATTCTAGTAAATGTATTATTATGAAAGTTAATAAATTTATCTTCATTATAGGATTTTATTATTAATTTTTATGCATCAAATAAGTATATTAAATAATTATAGAAAAATGTAATAGTAATTATTTTTTAAGAGAAATATCAAATAAATGGTTAGAAAAATATTAAAATAAATTTAATATGAACTATTTAATGTTATCCAATAATTTTTTAGATACATATTACCTGTTATAAATCCATTTAATATTTTTTATGGAATATATATTATATGTGAATTTAATTTAAATTCAAATAATTGAATAGTGTCAAAATTGATACTATTGATATTTTAAAAAAATAACATATTATTAAATTGTTTAATAATTATAAAAATATATGAAAAATACAAATTTATAATTATATGGTCTAAATTTAATAATTTATCTAATTATGGAAAATTCACAACACATGTGTAAATATTTATATCAATTAATAAATTATAATTGTATTACCACCAATAAATTTAAATAGATTAAATAAGGATAAATCAAATTGATAAGATTTAAATTAATTCCAAACATGTCTAAATATTATTGGTTGATAAGATTACAAACCCATCTCATCTCATCTTTGATTGTGTGTCATTTTGGATGATTTATGCGGGGTTTAAATTTATGAAAGATTAATATTTCTTAAGTTTCCAATGGTGCACGTCTCCTCCATTATAAAAGGGCACCTCCTTCATCTCCTCTTCACACAAATTTGAGCCTTCAAGATCTGAAAAAACCTACCCATTTCACTTCTACACTTCCATATAAACCTACTAAAGGTTCTGGTATTCTTCAACGACCAACTTTAGTGCCCTAAGAGGAGGTTAAGAGGAGGCACGTCGAAGAAGAGGTAATCTCTTCTACCGATTCTTTCAAGTTTAATTATTCTTCTACGTCCTCTTCTTTAGTTGTTTCATTATATAGTAATTACATAAGTATAAATAATATAGTTATATGTTATTATAAATATGAAAAATTCCAATTTCACCTTCTATCCATCCTATCACGACCCGTCCTCGGGGCCCGTGACGTGACTACCCCAAGCTCGCCTTCTATAGGCCAGGGGCTGGCGACTTGCACCAATGGAGTAAATCCCAATAACTGGGAAGGAATTTTCTTTATAAAAGTAAAAAAACACCAAAGAGTCCATGAGAATGTAATACACTACGTACAAAAGAAGTTCTAAAATGTAAATGGGCCAGAATACCAACCCAACTGAAAGTACAGCAACAACTGAACGAAAGTACAACAGAAAAAGACAACAGCTGGAAGAAAGGAAGCAGCTCCTGGGTCATCCTCCTCGGATCCTACCTGAAGGGTATGTACAGATAGCGCAACTCCTTGATCGTCCCCCACAGATCCAACCTCAAGGGTAGGTATAGATATCCTCCACAACGCTCTTGCCCGTTAACCTCCTCCGAGTATCATCTCGCCGTGAAGTCCACCTCCTGATACTGACTCGTCGTGAGGTCCACCTCCGGGTATCGTCTTGTCTTCGAACACTCGGCCTCCGGCAGCACTTCCCATCGTTTGAAACCAACACAATGAGGTGCGGGCATAGCCCATGCGGGGGTGAGTATAATGATACTCAGTAGGTACCCCGAGACCCTCAAGGTCTCACTAAATCCAACAAGTATAACCACAAATAAGATCTCAACAGATAACCTCTACATAGGTATATGACCATACATATACCGAAGATATCAAGTAACCCATCTCAATCAAGAGGAAACCCAAAGATTTTGAAATCAACAGATAACCACTACCTAGGTATATTCCCATACGTATACCTAAGTTATCAAGTGACCCATCTCAATCCTGAGGTAAACACAAAGGTCATAGACTCAGCTCAAACTAGGATTTTACATTATCGAAATCGTAATTGTTGAAGAGCCCCGTCTCTGGAGTGTACGGTGATCCTGTCACGACTCCGAAGTACTGATCACTAACCTAAGACAGCGGAGGTACTCCTCATGTCGAGTACCGTGGGTCAGCCACCCAAACAGAGTAGTGCTTCCCGTCGGGGTATGTCACCCAAACACAGTAGTGCACACCCCCTAATAGCCTACAGAGGTACTCTCCAGACGAGTACTTCGGGTCTGCACCCAATCAAGTAGTGCTTCATCCTCCATGGGTCTGCACACAAACAATGTAGTGATCTGTCCACTGGGCTAGTAGACTCACTCCAAGTCGAGTCGGTCAAGCAGTCGTCAAGTCTCAGTCGGCTACACGGTCTTCGTACGCTCGACTCCAGGAGGGTCTGCTCCACAAGCTACTGGTCGATACTCCAAGTATCTCAAAGTACCATGAAGAAGTATCTCAAAGGCCCACCTCATCATAGGGGTCTCCACGCAATAGATGGCGCGTCAATCGGACGCCCGGTCTGTGAGTTACTAGCTTTTTCATCCCAGGGGCCCGGTTGGTTTCGTGTGCGAAACAATCCGACCGTATCTCAACTGTACCCTGAACTCTCCTAAGGTATTCTCATAGGGACTGTTTCTCAATGTGATCACCAACGCCGCTGATGGTTCTTCAAACGGACGTCCGGTCTGAAAGTTATCAGCATTTCCATTCTAGGGGCCCGGTGGGATTTCAGTACAATCCTACCCGGCCACTATCCAACTTCAACCAAAACTCTAGAGAAGAATTCCAAAAGTCATGTGTCATCAAGAGGAATCCAACAAAGTTGACGACACATTAATCGGACGTCCGGAGCTCAAGATATATGTGTTTCCGCTCTGAGGGCCCGGTTGGTTTCATATCCAAACCAACCCGGACATACTCAATGATCTCTGAAACCATGATTGTAATATACCGAAACAACCGCCTAGATCGAAGGATAGAATCTCATATGACGGTTCATCAATCGGAGGTATGCGGATGAAGATATGGTCAATAGACCATAAGAAGTCCGAAAGTGGGTGTTTTGGGACCGGACCGACCAGGCCCGAGACCCCCTAGGTCGACCCGACCCGGGTCCGTGTCCGGCCTACTGCGCCGCGGCCCGTCCGGTGGGCCGGCGCGTTGGCGGTCCACTGCCCAGCTTGATTACACCGAGCTGGGCGGTCAGGGGGGGTCACTGCCCCCCTGTCTCATTTAACGTGGCCCCCCACATGGGGGCTGCTGCTGTTCGGCCAGCCGGGGGTTACGAACCCCCGGCTCCTCCTCTGACCGGCCGGCCTGCTCCGGCTGACCAGCTGCTGCACCACGGGACTGGCACGGGCCGGTCCCACTGCTCCAATGCCAGCGGCCGGAAGTTGGCCGCCGGTCCTGCTCCACCGCGGCCTAAAGCTGTGGCCTTGGTCCGTCCGGCGCGACCCGACGGCACAGCTCCCCTCCGCTGCGGCCTCGCTCCGGCCGTGGTGCTTTTCGTGATTCTTTGATCGCAGGTCAACGGCGCCACGACCTTGTTTGACATCATCGGTGCGGCGCGACGGCGCCCCACGTCCTTTCCCATTCCCATTGTTTCTACGCGGTGCAACGACACCGTGCCGCCTTTCCATGTGCCGCAATAAAATCAAACAAACAAAGGGGGAGGAGGGTCGGCCATGTTCGTGTGGTCCGACCTCCTCCCGTTATTGCGGAAACAGGTGGCCCAATTTGAAACGAAGAAATGGAGACTGAAGTATTCATGAACAAACAAATAAAACCCATACCTCGAGCGTAGTCATCGAACGAGGTTTGTCTCAGAAAGGGACGTCGTAAAAAAGATCGTCGTGGAAGAAGACGGATCATCGTGTCGCGGAGGAACAATGTCTCCCTTCCTTTAACGCGGAAATAAGGAACGAGGATATGCGCATCGGGTCGTCAATCTCTGAGGAAGGCATCTCTCACCGACGACCGTCGTTGGAGGTCGGCGTTCTTCGTCGGCGGCAGTGTGTTCTTCACGTTCTTCGACAGAGAACAAAGAACATCAAGACTCCCCTTTTTCTCTCAAAAAATCAACACAACAAGCCCAACCATAATAAAATAAGACTTGTCTTATTTTATTAACACACAAGCCAACTTCTTTAAAATTAAAAATTTAATCAACCAATTAATTGAATTTAATTGCAATGTTTAAACCGCCCAATTAAAAAGGCGTTTAATATTTAAATGAACGCACGAGTTGACTTCCATTAATAGGGGGTGCGGGCGCGTTACTGAAATTAAGGAGGGGTTGAGGAAGTTGAAATAGTGGGGATCATGTGGGCCCCACCCCACTAGTATCCTACCTAGTTGATTAGTTAGGATGTGGGTCCTACTCAACCACTTAGCTTAGGTTAACACTTCTTTAAATAAAATAAAATTGGTTTCACCACTTTTATTTTATTCCTTTACTTAACCCAAATATTTAATAACCACACCTGAGAAAACAAAACTCCGGAAAAGTTGTTTCTAAGCAATAACCGGTGCTGCAATTCTATCGGTGCCCTTGGATTTCAATTCTGAGCATCGGTTCAATAGATAGAAAATCCCGCTCGTTCATTCATTGAACGTACCCGAGCTAAACTTAGGAAAATGATTTCAGGCACTCCGGGCCTCGGAATCAGGCTCCGTCAGAAACTGTGGTCTTGTAAAATTCCAAGGAAAATTATTTCAATAATTTTCCTTGAAATTTCTAGGTCTTTATATTACTCCCACCTCAGGGCTTTACGTCCCCGTAAAGCTTTAACACAAACTATGGATACAAAAAAGGTACTGAGCATGAATCTGAGCCTTCCGCTCCCATGTGCTCACCTGGAGGTTCCCGTACTTCCAGTGAAAGTGAACCCAAGGAATCTACCATCCTCATAGGATCCGCTCCTATCGATCCTCGATCCCCACTGGATCCTCCGTGAATGCCACCCCATCACCCAAGTCCAGCTCCCCATGGACGATGATATGCGTTGGGTCAAGAAAGTATCTCCTCAGTTGAGATATGTGGAAGTTGCCATGCACCTGGTGCAATTGAGGTGGATGGGTCAAGCGGTAAACCACCTCCCCTACCCTGCTGAGGACCTAGAAAGGTCCGTTGAACCTAGGAGATAACTTGTCGCCTCGGCCACATCTTCGTAAACCTAGTAGAGGTGAGACCCGTATAAGAACGTGATCGTCATCCTCGAACACTAGAGGTCTCCAATTCCTGTTAGAACTGAAACTCAAAATGACTTCTACCATGAGGGTAAGGTTGACTGAATCAAGAGTGATCGGTCGCACCATACTATGCATGAGTTTATCCTATGCTACCTGGGGTTTCCTTTTTTTTTGACCAAGGAAAACCCATCCTGATGTCGTAGTTAAACCACATACTTTTTTCCTAATACCGTCAATTTGCGTATGAACTGTGATTGCCCAGTCGATACTCAAACTAACGTCGTAAGGCCTCTATGATGTAACCATGATATTCCAACCGAAACTCTCGCCTCGAGGGTCTGACCCCACTATCGGCGTAAGTGTTATTATTGAGTCTCCTACCAAGGTATTTCCAGATGTGAGGGTCAAGTCTACGGCTTAACAGATACTCTAGGTCTGGGACAATATTTGTGGAAGGAAGGAATGATTCGTATCAACGATTGTTACTACGACAGCTAGTAGTGGTCACTGACTTCCCCCCGAATCATTATTAGAGCCATTGCATCACACTCCTTGACCGCATGAAGCTACTCTCCTCCCCTTGCTCTACAGCTCTCTGAGCTTGGAGGAGACAACTAAGGCGGGTGGTTGTAGTATATTAAAAAGTAAACCACCTCATGCTACTCTCCATGCTCTGCCTCCACGTCTGCTGCTTCGTAGACTCATCTCTCATTTATGTTTCCTCTTATTGAAACATTTAACACGCTCGAGTCTCTATGACTGGTGCCAGATTCCTATTTCTTTCTGTACTGTGCAGTCTTCATCCTCTCCTGGACGATCTGCACCTTCTCTGCCTACGATCTGAAAGAGCTGCTAAGATTTCTCCCTTGCCGAAAAGAGAAACTCGGTCTCATCCCCAGGATGAACCACACCCATTTCCTAATACAGTCAATCCTGAAATGAATGATGTATTCATGCCATTGATGAAATCGTAAGGCCTCGATGTAACTACCAAGAGATTAAAATGTCACTCTTGCCTCCAAGGGTCGAGTCACACTGTTGGCATTAGTTTGAGGTCATTAGGTCTCTTCCAGTAGAAATCTCGAAATTTAGGGGCAAGTCAACAGTTCTTAACCGGAACCTCTCAGTATCAACTGAACAAAAGGACAGGAAAGAAAACACTACAAATATAAGTGTCTTTTATTATAGAAACTCATAGTACAAAGTAACAACAACAACAACAACAACATGGAACTAGAAGTACCAAGAAAAAAAAGGTATCCACTAGTTCCTGTCCTGTCCACCTGCTTCCTGAGCTCTAATTCCTTATCCATTACTCAGTTTTTGCTCATGCACCCGCTGCTACTTCTGCCACAGTGGCACCTCCAACGCCTGCGGATCAACTGTGCGAGGAGTCGGACAGTCACGTGTCATGTGACCCTTCCTGACGTAGGAGAAACACAGTCCGTTTCTATCACGTCTGGCTCTGACTCCACCCGGGGTGCCCCGCACTACTGATCCTATAACACGAGGTCGCCCACCTGCTGGTCTGGTCCTCTTGGACCTAAGAATAATCTATCTACTGCCTACAGATGACTCGGCTACTGATGGTAAAACATGAGGCAAAGGAAGCAGCTCTTAAACACGCTCGGGGTGCAGAGCTACTGGTACAAACTCCACCCTGAAGAAGGTCTCGAAGTCTCCCCATGTGAAGGTCATCCTATCGCAAAACTGGAACAAGTGGCTCCACCACCTGCCTGTTGCTTCCTGAAAGAGGCTGGAAGCAAAGATCACCATGAAATCTGCTAGCTTCCCTACTAGCCTGAAGACACTCACCATAGCCTCCAGCCAATCCTCAACTGCCTGTGGGTCTGTCTCTCCCTGGAACCTGGGTGGCCTCTGGCGCTGGAACTCGTGCAGCGTGCTCAAGCGGCGTGCATCCCCTACTGATGGGGTTGGTGGAATCGGTGGCCCAACATATTGTAGTACCACTGGCGCCTCCGCTGGTGCCTCTACTGCAAGAGGGCCCTGTACCGAAGCCTTATCGCTTGACAGGCTATCAGTACGCACATCCCTCTGGGCTCTAGCAGGTCGTCTTTAGAAAGGAATCCTGAAAGGAACATACATGACACAGTCAAAATATTTATACCTGGTTAGCTGACCTGGTTTGAGATGACTATAAAACAATGGAAACACACACGCAATCAGTTTTTGTGTGTGCACATAGTCAGAAATCAGAAGTCAGGGTCCTGGTGTACGGATACGTCGGCCTCCGCACCAACACTAGACTCCCTGAACTGAAAGCCACACTCGGTACCCTTAACACTATTGCTTAACATAGAAAAAGACCATATTCCTTAGTTCTGCGGTAGAACCGAACTCCTCTGATACCAATTTGTCAGGACCCATCCATGGGGCCCATGTCGTGACTACCCCAAGCCCGCCTTCCATCAGACAAGGGTTGGAGAATAGCAGCAAAGGCATAAATCCCAATAACTGGGTAGGTATTGCCTTTATAAAAGTATAAAAAACACCACAGAGTACAAGAGGAAGTAATACACTAAGTACAAAAGAAGTGTTGACAAGTAAATCTGCCAGAATACAAACCCAACTGAAAGTACAACTACAAATGAATGAAGGTACAACAGAAAAACAGAACAACTGGAAGAAATGAAACACCTCCTGGGTCGTCCTCATCGGATCCTACCTGAAGGGTAGGTACAGATAGTGCATCTCCTGGATCATCCACCACGGATCCTACCTGAAGGGTAGGTACAAATATCCTCCACAACGCTCTTTCCCGTCAACCTCCTCTGAGTATCGTCTCGCCGTGAAGTCCACCTCCTGATACTGACTCGTCGTGAGGTCCACCTCCGGGAATCGTCCAGTCTTTGAACACTCGGCCTCCATCAGCACTTTCCATCATATACAACCAACACAACGAGGTGAAGGTATAACCCATCCAGGGGTGAGTATAACTATACTTAGTAGGGACCCCGAGACCCTCAAGGTCTCACTAAATCCAACAAGGATAACCACAAAGAAGATCTCAACAGATAACCTATACATAGGTTTATGCCCATACATATACCTAAGTTATCAAGTAACCCATCTCAATCATGAGGAAACACAACAATTATTAAATCAATGGATAACCACAACCCAGGTATATGACCATACATATACCTAAGTTATCAAGTGACCCATCTCAATCATGAGGTAAACACAAAGGTCATAGACTCAGCTCAAACCAGGATTTTTCATTATCGAAACCGTAAATGCTGAAGAGCCCCGTATCTGGAGTGTGCAGTGTTCTTGTCACGACTCCGAGGTAATGCTCACTAACCTAAGACTGCTGAGGTACTCCTCCTGTCGAGTACCGCGGGTCAGCCACCCAAACACAATAGTGCTTCCTACTGGGGTATGCCACCCAAACAAAGTAGTGCACACCACCTAATAGCCTGCAGAGGTACTCTTCGGACGAGTACTGCGGGTCTTCACCCAAACAAGTAGTGCTCCGTCCTCCATGGGTCTTCACTCAAACAAAGTATTGCTCTGTCTATTGGGCTAGTCGACTCACTCCATGTCGAGTTGGTCAAGCAGTCGTCAGGTCTCAGTCGGATACACGGTCTCCGTACTCCGTACGCTCATCTCCGAGAGGGTCCAATCCAAGAGCTACTAGTCAATACTCCAAGTATCTCAAAGTCCCATGAAGAAGTATCTCAACGGACCCCCTCATCATAGGGTTCTCAACGCAACAGATGACGCTTCAATCGGATGCTCGGTCTGTGAGTTACTAGTTTTTTCGTCCCAGGGGCCCAGTTGGTTTCGTGAGCGAACAAACCCGGCCGTATCTCAACTATACCTCGAACTCTCATAGGTTATTCTCATAGGGACCGTTTCTCAACATGATCACCAACGCCGCTGACAGTTCGTCAAACGGACGCCTGGTCTGAAAGTTATCAGCTTTTCCGTTCCAGGGGCTCGGTTGGATTACGGGTACAATCCAACCTGGCCACTATCCAACTGTAACCATAACTCAGGAGAAGCATGCCAAATGTTCTGTCTCATCAAGAGGAATCCGACAATGTCAATGGAACGTCAATCGGACGTCCGGAGCTCTTGATATAAGCATTTCCGCTCCGAGGGCCCGGTTGGTTTCGTATCCGAACCAACCCGACCATACACAAAGTTTTCCGAAACCTTGAGTGTAATATACCGAAACGATCGTCACGATCAAAGGATTGCATCACAGCTAATGGTGCATCGATCGGAGGTCTGCAGCCCATGATATGGGAAAAAGACCGTAAGAGGTCCAAATGTGGGGGTATTGGGCCCGGACCGACCCGGCCCGAGACCCCCTGGGTCGGCCCGAACCGGGTCAAACCGACCCGGGTCCGGGTCCGGCTTTCTTGGGAGCGGCCCGACCCAGCTGGCGCAGCCCGTCTCGGCCTGGGCAGCCGGCCCAACGCACTGGCGGTCCGCTGGCCAGCTCGGTTACACCGAGCTGGGCAGTCAAGGGGGGGGGGGGCGCTGCCCCCCTGTATCATTAAACGTGACCCCCCACGTGGGGGCCGCTGCTGTTCGGCTAGCCGGGGGTTACGAACCCTCGGCTCCTCTTCTGACTGACTGGCCCGCTCCGGCCGGCCCACTGCTGCACCACGGGACCGGCGCGGGCCGGTCCCCTTGCTCCGACGCCGGCGGCTGGAAGTTGGCCACCGGTCCCTGCTCCATCGCGGCATAAAGATGCGGCCTTGGTCTGTCTGGCATGGTGCGACGGTGTCGCGCCCCTCCATCACAGCCCCTCTTCGTCCACGGTGTTTTTCTTGATTCTCCGGTGCGGGGCGACGGTGCCGCGACCTTGTTCGACTTCATCGGCGCGGCGCGTCGGCACCGCGCCGACATTGCATGTGCCGCAATAAAATCAAACAAACAAAGGGGGAGGAGGTTCGGTCGTGTTCGTGCAGTCCGACATCCTCCTGTTATTGCGGAAACAGGTGACCCAATTTGAAATGAATAAATGGCGACTGAAGTATTCACAAACAAACAAATAATACCCCTACCTCAAGTGTAGTCGTCGAACGAGGTTTGTCGCGGAAAGGGACGTCGCGAAAAAGATCATCGCGGAAGAAGACAGATCGTAGCATCATGGAGGAACAGTGTCTCCCTTCCTTTGATGTGGAAATAAGGAATGAGGAGATGCACGTCAGGTCTTCGATCTCCGAGGAAGGCATCTCTCACCATCGTCCGTCGTTGGAGGTCGGCGTTCTTCGTCGGCGGCGGTGCGTTCTTCGCTTTCTTCGACAGAGAACGAAGAACTTCAAGACTCCCCTTTTTCTCTAAAAACTCAACACAACATGCCCATCCATAATAAAATAAGACTTGTTTTATTTTATTAACACACAATCCAATGTCTTTGAAATTAAAAAATGAATCAACCAATTAATTGAATTTAATTTCAACGTTTAAACAGACCAATTAAAAGAGGCGTTTTATATTTAAATAAATACACGAGTTGACTTTCATTAATTGGGGGGGGGGGTGCATTACTGAAATTAAGGAGGGGTTGAAGAAGTTGAAAGGGTGGGGCTCGTGTGGGCCCCACTCTAGTAGTATCCTACCTAGTGGATTAGTTAGGATTTGGGTCCTACTCAACCACATAGCTTAGGATAACACTTCTTTAAATAAAATAAAATCGGTTGCACCACTTTTATTTTATTCCTTTACTTAACCCAAAAATTTAATAACCACACCCGAGCAAACGCAACTCCGGAAAAGGTGTTTCTAAAAAATTACCAGCGCTACGATTCTATTGGTGACCTCAGATTTAAATTCTGAGCACCGATTCAAAAGTTAGAAAAACCCGCTCGTTCATTCACTGAACCTACCCGAGCTAAACTTCGGGAAATGATTCCGGGCACACCAGGCCTCAGAATCAGGTGCCGTCAGAAACTGTATTCTTGTATAAATCCAATGAAAATTATTTTTAAGGTTTTCCTTGGAATTTTTGGGTCTTTACAATCCTATGGAAAACGAAATCGTTGCGCGTGCGTATGTACGGAATACCATCTCCACGCCGTGGTGTAATCTATTTTTCCACCACCACCTTACATGGATGGGTATAATGGTGTAATGAATAACTATATATGGTTATTATAATATCATACTGATTCTGAGAAATTATATCATCTACTCTAATTCCATTCAATATTTATGGGAACGATATCATCGCTCGTGCGTACGTACGGATTACCGTCTCCACGACACGATGAGATTCATTCTCCATATTAACCATTCAAGAATTATTAGAAAGTATATATACTGAATAATACTGATATATATGACATAATAATGATCCTAGATTTATGTATATATATATATAAGTTATCTACTTACTTCCATTAATGTCAATAAGGAAAGGAAAACTGCGTTTAGGCGTACGTACAGCCTACCGTCTCCATGAAAGGTGTGTTTCATTCCATTTATCTATCTATTATATATAGATATATATATATATACTAAAATTATAGGATATATAAATCATTTTTTACATTCTGTATGTAAGTAAATCATGATATATGTAATAATAATATCAAGAACAACAAGTCCAAACACGTACGATAAATGATACGATTTTACCCAAAACGCTACTTTAACATGGAATTGACAAAATAATGGGTAATATAAATTCATTAGTGAATCATATATGATATCATAAATATTATTATGGTTCTTTTACAAGTTAATAATATGTCTAATCCCACTATATAGAGTTTCGGACAAGTACGGAATAAATTGGAACTAAGGTAAGGGATAATTTTAGAAATATCTTTTTTATTCGAGATTGCTTATATGTAAGTATTTACTGGGGTTATATTTTTCATCCATATCCATAAAAATGTTTTTAATAAAGTTTTTAGTATTCTTCCATATATATTTAAAGCCATGTTTACCCCTATTTGACTTTTAAATTATGTTATGGAAGGAATCTTTCTTTTGTTTACGATACGAAGAACTTTTTGTCTTTTCCATTAAAATCACGAGGGTAATGTTTTTTTAAATTATACGGCTTGAACGGATTTTTACGGTTTCATGATGCCTAATTTTCATGAAGCATCCTCTAAAATATTTCGTGATTATTTTAAAAAAATTCCATTTATTTTAAAATTGAATGGAATTTCGTGAAAATAATATGATTTTAATGATGAAAGGATATTTCCCTCATTATTTTATTTCATGTGTTTTGTCAAGACTATTTTCCATATATGATGACATTATTTAGTATGGCAATTTTTCAAGTATAATGCATCTATTTTTTCAATGGTTTGATTCTTATTATGATGAAATGATACACATTTTTTATATGGATTATGTTATGATGTGACGACATTTATGAAACCCATTTTATTCTTTGGGATATGATAAATGATTTGTGTTTATGTTGTGGCACACGTAAGAATGATTTAATTAAGAGATGGGTGAGACATATAACTTCCTCAAATTCATTGGGTAAAGATATATATCTCATGAGATATACATGGCTGGAAGGGAAAGTTAATCTGGTTTAGTGATACAGGACTGGAACGAGGAGTGTACTCGATTCAGAAGGGACTTTTTCCACTATGATGGTCTTGGCAGAAATGCCTTGGATACTATGGAAATCATAACATGTGATTAATGGTTTCAAAAATTAAATGTTTTATTCCGATGTAATTTTATCATGGATAATGTTTCTTTTTGATATATTCATTACGCACTGCCATGATTTATGTCATTACTCATGATTTTGATGTTTTATGTTCATGTTCTTACATTCAAATGTTCAAGGATTGTTTTATGTTCTCTATTTTTACCCTTACTGAGCATTTGTGCTCACACTTTTTATGTTTTCTTTCTCCTCAGATATAAAGAATTGTTTAGGTAATAAAACCAAAGGGGTTGATCTTTATCGGAGATGTTGATGATGTTTCACCATGATTAGAAGATTATGTTCCGAGTTTTGAAAGACAGTAAACTAATAAGGTGTTTGGCCATCAGTTTTTGTAATGTATATAGTATTCAACAAAAGTAATGGAATGTCTATGTACGTCAAGCTTTGTGTCTCTACAGTTGGTATCATAGAGGAGGTTTAGTTAACATTTCAAAACTAGGATGTGAATACTTTAGTGAAATCCCTATAGATATTTTTATGGAATGTCTAGGGATGTCCCAAAGGATAAGTATACGTATATGTTATAGTCCTATAATTACGGTAACGATCTTAGAATTAAACCTAATATGTTATATATTGAAGGTACTCAACCTTTATTATGATTTTTTCCTAGCATGATTTTTTCCTCTCACACTATTCTTTTTGGGTATTAGAAAATGGCTGGAAACATGAATATTCACGATAATTCAGGATATGATGGACAATGGAATGATATTCATCATGAGAAACCAAATGAAACGGGATTTGGAAGTCCAAACATGGTTATTATACCTAATCAGAAATCTCATAACATGATCAATAATATCTACTTTGGTAAGTTTCATGACTTGGCTAATAAGAGAAAGCTGGAGTTTCATGATGATCATAGAGGAAAGAAAGATCAATTCCTCTCATGTAAATCATGTGGGAAGAGGCATAATGGAGAATGTTTCAATGGAACTAGAATATGATTTGGGTGTGGAAAAGATGGACACAAATCCATTAATTACAAGGGAAAAGGTTCAATTAACACAATGGACAAAGATAATGGTATTGCTAAAAAATCAACCAAGGTTAAATGTTTTAAATGTCGAATGTATGGGAATTATGCAAACCAATTCCATAAGGAAAAATCTCATGAAGATAATCAGCATGTTTGCATTGGTAGTATTTATGTTGTTGATGATGAAGAGACTACAAATGATATATGAGATGAAAGAAGTGTTGTGGAATAAAATGAAGACACTATGTCAATGGTTTAAGAATCTAGTGGGATGATTGCATTTTTACCAAGAATAATGTATGGTACTATGGAATAAATAAAAATCTAAGTATTGTTACACTATTGTTTTTCCTTGAGTATTTGAATGTATATGTTGAATGGTACCAGTAACCATGAATGGATATTATGATATTTTTGGAAAGTAGATGATATGCGCATAATTAAGGGATAATTAGGTAATGAGATGTTTGATAGTATTATTGAGCTCATGATTGATTTAAGAACAATGTGATATCTTGGTTTGAGTATATAGAAATTTTAGGATTTTGGTATGTGGAAAAAGATGCCTTTTGACAGCATTCATGTTTTCACTAAGGTTCAATGGTAATTTATGTTTCAAGAGAATACATGATTAATGTATTCACATGTTTTGAATGCGATCAACATGATATATCTTATGATATATGGGGGGATAAATGATAGTATTCATGTGCTTGTTATGTGAAATTTCCATTAATCATTTTCTTTATACTATGAAATTGGATAGATGTATTCTGAATAATCCTAATGATTTGAAATGTAATAAGTTGATCATCAGATAGTATTGTTTAAGGATAAATATTTTTTTCGATATTATTTCTGGAATTTCATAATAGTGTAGTTTTAGAAAAACGGACAACCTACAGGACGGGTGACAACCCGTCGTGTCATACAAGGTGGTGGGAATCGAACCCACAACCAAAGTGTGGCAGGCCTTTATCGCCAACCACAGGCCTACAAGAAGTCACTAGTTAGTAGAAAGTAGTTTTATTTTATTAATTTGTATGATCATTGAAGTATGAGTCCATTTTTGAAATCATTTACGGTTAATCTCACCATTGATGGGCTTATGTATATTTAATAACTTTTTCTAACTTTTTGAGACAGATGGTAGAACCTATCATTTAATGGCATGAATTGTTAATATTTCAAGAAGAACAAATTCAACTTCATTTCTTAAAATAAGAGTTCAAGTGGAAATTGTTCATGGAATGACAAATGATGATATTACACTGAAATCAAGTATTTATTTATCCTTGTGCAAAAATTTATCAACATTAGGTAAATGATCTTGAAAACCAAAAATGTTGTCCTAGTCCCCTCACATATGATGAATCAAATGGTACCTTAGATCATCATAAATTTAAGGCTTTGTGATTATTGGCTTTTTCATAGCCATGTTCTCTACCACTCTTCATTTAAAAATGATGGTTAGATTTCTCTTCCATATCCATATTTTCACCTATGTTCTCCCATGTGGAAACCCAGTGATAAGTTAATTTGGGTAACTTTTACATTTCATACATCACATTTTAAAATTATGTTTTAGTATTCATTTTTACAATATGTGTTTTTATTAATGAAACATTCAAGTAGTAAATGATTTATAGCCCCGATGAATATCGAGGGTGAAATTCATTTTAAGGAGGTAGAATGTAACACCCCGAGATTTTAGGAGATATATTATTTTTAATTTATTGGATTTATTCTATTTTACACTACACCAATATTAGCTTGTACTATACGCAACACCGTATTAGCTTGCAGCATACACAACACAATTCTTGGATCGTGTTACACACAATTTCATGTTCGTTTGGTAGAAATTATTCAATGCAACATTAAGTATATATTTTTTTAACGTATAAATGAAATTAGTTTTGATTATGTTACATGAAAAACCAAAGGGATCTTCCACTACACGCTGCCCTGAATTGTCTTTCATTACACACAATCAGGACATTTCTAGATAGCGTGTGTAGTACGCAATACCGGGTTTTGATAAACAACGATATATTATTATAATTTTATTAGGAAGTAGCCATTATGAATATTATTAACTAAATTTTTAATTTCATATAATTATTATTCATCTTCCACATTTTCTAGAACATGGTATGAGAATAAAATAAATATTTCGGGTAAAATAAGTAATTTTCAAAAAATATAGTTTTGTCCCCTTTTAATGGTGCACCCACTTTAAATCTAGTTTTAGACATTTTTATAAGTTCAATTTGACAAAAAATAATTATTATTTGTGTAACAACCCAGGTAAATAAAGAATATGACATTTCATATTTATCCATATTTGTGAATAAAATATTTAAAAGACTTTAAAGGGGACGCTATGCTCGATGGCGTACCCAACACGCAACAACGAGTTTCTTGGGAATCTTACGTTGCACTCTAATAATAAAATAATATTATTTTAAATGGTAGTTAACATGTAGCCGTTGTAATGGCAGGAATGGATAGAAATAACTAAAATATTATTATATATGTTTTTAAATGTTTTTACATTTATCCAATAAAGGATATAGGCTTAAAATACGGAAAGAATTCAATTTTAGGCATATATGCCCTAGTTTTCAGTAAAGGTTCACTTATCACCTTTTGATGGCGAACCATCATTAAATATAGTTTTTTTCACTCTTAAACATTCTTTTGGACAAAATAAAACTCTTATTAAGAATCGGGACATCAAAATTTACTTTGTGTAAATTTTTGGTATCTTTCCGATAAAGTTCATTTTTTTAATGACTAGTGTAAAATGTTGTATTTTAATTCAAAACCTCTTTTAAATTAATTTATTTATATGATTAGATTATATTTTGAATTGGTTTTAAAGTGAAATTAGAAAATATTTTTACCATTAAATCAAATAGTGGTCGTTGGAATTAATTTCACTTTGAAATCAGACTTAAACAAGTGTCAATCTTTTGATACTTATTGTTTTATAAAAACACGCTATTTACTCTGACAGCGGGAATTAATTATTAAATTAATTAATGTGACTAATATGTTTTGAATTTTTTAAAACGGACTTCATTTTTGAATTCGGAATATCAAATATAGATTCGGGTGATGTTTTGGTATTTTTCTGAAAAACTCCAATTTTTTATGAATAGTGAAACCACAAAGTGGTAATCAAGCAAACAGATTTTTCAGTTAAATGAAAGTTTACCACTAATGTGTATTTAATTTTGAAAATCCGACATACATGGTTGTGATTAGTATGTAAAATGTGGTTCAATGGGATGAAAATATTTTTTTGGTGAATAGTAACTTTTTGTCATTAATCGCGATTAGAGGTAATTAGTGTCATTTAAGGTAAAAATGATATTATAAGAATGTGAAAACACCATGAAACATGTACTACACCTATTGGGTGAGTCATGGCCGACCAAGACAAGCCATGGGCCAACTTGGGGACCCCATGGAGCCACTTTAGTTGGAAAATGACAATAATATATTTTTATTTAACGTTAAAATTAAATTGACACAAACATGAGTTGTTTTACTAAAACAGTTTTTAAGTGGGGTTACACAAGTCCAAATTCTGATTATAAATAGTAATTGGAAAGATAAAAAGATTTCATACATCATAGTGATTGATTTATAATTTTTAGACATTAAATAAAATAAATTATTTATGACATAATAATGATGCAGCGATGACATCATTATTTGACGATTTAAATAAAATGGAAAGATAATGTAAAATATATGAAGTAAACATGTCCAAAACATATTGTATGGGTGGATTTCGAACCCTTATCACCTTATCCACGAATTATATTAATGTGGGACCTTTTAAAACCGATACACATTTTCAAATAAAGTAATATTTCTTACTTTCCAAAATTGCCCTTCCTCTCCTCTTATAAAAGGCCCCCACCTATACCTCATTTCACACACTCCTCAAACCTTTGGCTCGGCCATCCCCTGCCCATTTACTCTCTCCACATCACTCTCCTCATCCAAGAGGATTCCCTTTGGGAATAATCCTTTCAAAGGAAGCCTTTAGGCTCAAATCAAAAGGAGTTACACTTTTAAAGATAATTCATTCTCTCATGTTCATTTGTTTTTTTTTTGCTTCTCCAACCCCTAAACTCTTTTTATTTATTTCTTTTGTAACAACAGCAGTATCTCCAATATACTAGGATGTTGTTATAATATTTATTCGAGCTACACTCTCACACAAATACATCAAATGGTTAAAGAACATACGGTTTCCATGGATGGCGAAATTGTGCCTCCCGAAACGATGATTGTTCAATACTCATTTAACACCTTCAAAGGTGGCCATTATGATGTCACTATTTTTATATATGATATATAATATGTTTATGTTTTACTTATTCTTCTTTATTTTTTATTTGTGTCATACCTTTATGGCTTCCATTATGGGTATACGCGATATCTTCATTTTAGGAAGTGCGGACTACCGCCCCCTCAAAGTGATGTGATTTGTTAATGCCATACGTGGGACGTATAAAGGATGGATTTAATGTTATTATATATGATTTTATACTGGAATTATTATTTACCTCTATATCATTATTATTTCTTTCCATTAAAGTATGAGATAGAAATGAAAGTAGCGTTCATGCGTACGTACGGCTTACCGTCTCCATGAACGGTGCATTTCATTTCTTATCCCCAAATGTAATGTACTATTATAAGTACATATATATAATGGATATATATGATTTATTATGTAACGCCCCGACCCCAGCTACCCAGAGTCGGTGCATTATTACATAACATTGGCATGATCACATGAAAGATCAAATCTCGAAAGACCGATTAGTTTAGTAGCCTTGGAAACACTAGATATATTCATAAGTTTTGCATTACATCATAAAATGAAAAACTACTACAACAACATAATGTTCCACAATCCACACTATTAACCCCTCATAATATCCCCGCAAGTCATTCATAATTTACTTCTTCACTACCTGGGAAAAATAAAACATAGGAAAGGGGTGAGCTCAAATGCCCAGTAAGGATAACAATAGGGCGGAACATTCAAAATAATCATAAACATTTAAGTCAATGAATTACTAAAACAAAAGCCTTTAAAAATTGAACTTCAACATAGTATGGCAAAAGTAAAATGAAATAATGCCATTTACTTATTCACATGGATATTCTACTAATCGAATAATCACATGCAATATCAATAACCACTTTCATAATGTTGGAATGCATAATGTCAAATGTTAATTTCATTGTCTAGGCCTCATCCCAAGACCTAGGGGTTACTTCTAACCGGAACCCAACCCGGAGTGCCTCTAATAACCGGACACCAACCCGGAGTGCCTCTAATAACCGGACACCAACCCGGAGTGCCTCTAATAACCGGACACCAACCCGGAGGGCTTACTTTTACCAGTCCCTAACCTGGAGGGCTTACTTTTACCAGTCCCCAACCTGGAGGGCTTACTTTTACCGGTCCCCAACCCGGAACATACTTGTTTAGCACATTCATCTGAAGAAAAGTTTGAAATATAACATAAACATTCGGGTTAAAACTAGCATACGAAATGTCAATAGTTTCACCATAAACTATGAATGGTACAAAATAGCACATCCACAGTCAAACATATCACAAAACCTTCAATACAATATAGAAGTTTTGTATTATAATAAATCAACTTCAAATAAGCGTAAAATCCATTAAAGGATGTTGACATAGATGAAATCAAAACACTTTTCAGAGAAATATCTCTTTCTATTTTTGAAATCATTTAAGAGCCATATAAAATAAAACATTTTCTTGAAAATATTCTTGTAAGCTTGTAAGGAAAGCTTTGACGATTTTATAACGGCGGAAAATAACCGCACCCGCCGTATAAGTAAAAAAAACATTCTTATCTTAATTCTGTCGAAAAGGTTAAAAAGGACCTTGTTTTGAAAACGACGGAAAGATACCTTTATAAACCTCTTACAAAAAGTCAAACAAGGGTATAAATGAATTTAACCCATATTCGTGTAAATAATAAATATGTTTTGAAATACATTTCGAAGAAACATGGATGTGGATGATAAAGAAATCCCAGTAGATTATTACGTATAAACAACCTCGGATAATGAAGAGATTGTGAAATAACCCTTACCTTGTACTTTTCCTTGGTTGGGGTAGGTTAACCTCCTGTATAATGGTGAAATAATTGTTATTAAATTATACAAGAATCATATACATTAATATGATATCATATATGATCTTTTAATATTGGTATCTTAGTATTATCGTTGTTTCGGGTGTTAACTTACTTGTTTTATTTCATATGTTTTGTTACGTAAGACATGTTTGTAAAGGATAGGTTGTATATTATTCATATCCAGAATGATATCAAGTCCTTAAACATCATTTTTAAATCATAAAATGATAATTATACTTTAATGGTTACGATGGAGAATGAATCTCATCGCGTTCGTGGAGACGGTAGTCCGTACGTACGCACGAGCGACAATATCATTCTTTTGATATTAAAATAATATATAAATGGATGTTATATCATATATACAGAATCATTAACATGTTATATTTATTATTTACATGAGTTACACATCATTATTATACCCATCCAAATAATAATATATTGAATAACAATTACACCACGACGTGGAGACGGTAAGCCGTACGTACGCACGTATGGTGACATGTTATTCAAAGGGTGGATAGAATACTGAATATGGTTGTACCATATTTATAATAACATCACATTATATGTAAGATACTGGAGTTATTATTTTAGAATGGTAAGAACAAAGAAATAGGAAGTGGAAGAAGAAAGGAACATAGAAAAGGGTGGTGAAATCATTACCTCTTCTTCGGGTTCTTCCTTTTGATTTGATCAAAAGGGCTCCTTAGGTTGGCTTTCTGATCAAACTAAGGCCTCTAGGTTGTATTGAGGGATGTTGGTAGAGTATTTGGGCAGAGTTTGGCAGATCCAAAAGGATTTAGAGGTGTGAAGAAATGAGAAGGAGGAGTGCCCTTTTATAAGAGGGGTGAGGGGCACCTTTGGAAAAGCTAGAAATATTAATTTATAATAAATTAATAATCGGTTTCCAATGGCTCCAAAGTTGACTATTCAAAGGATAAGGTGGGGATGGGTCGAAAACAACTCAACCAATAGAATTTAGACAGGTTTGGGTACTTATATTAACCTTATCTTTAAGTATTAACTCTAAGTTAATTAGTTTCACTTTTACAATGTCTCTTTGTATTTTTATATAATATGGTTAATAAACTTACTGTATACATCCAAGCGACCCCCAAGTGGTCCATTAATGATTAACCTATCATAATATAAGTCTCTTGGCCGAACCTTATATTATTATTAATTTAATATCAATTAATAATATAATATTTGTTTTAAGAACTCTTTTATGTCAATTTTGACACTATTCAATAGTTGATTTTTGTGAAACTCATAACAGATTGATTACTTCGAAAAAAGTCAATTAAATCAATCCTAATATATCATATTATCCTAGAAAATTAGTGTAATTAATTAAAAGTTTCATATTATATTTATTTGGGTATTTATAATATCAATTATGTTAATTTTTTACTATTTTAGTAATTACTGCATCATCATTGTGTCATAAATAAAATAAATTATTTAATGTCTAAAAATTATAAATAAAACATCCTTATGTAGGAAATCTTTTTAGATTTCTAATGAATATTTATAATCGAAATTCCAACATGTATAACCCTATGTAAAAATTGTTCTTCTAAAAGATGTAAGCTTATGCCATTTTTATTTTTATTTTAACTTTATTAATATAATGTGTCCCTACCACATACAAGTGGCTCCAAGGGGTCCCCAAATTGACCCAAGGATGCCCATGGTCGGGTATGTGTCCACCAATAGGGTTAGAACACGTTTTAGGGTAATTTTGTATTATTATAATATTATTTTTTAACCTTTATTTACCGGATTTACCCTTTAACCATGGTAAATAAAATATTTACCGCAGTAATTATTCAAAATGTCTAAAAATAAAAGTTACCTATTTACATAATTTGGACATCCTGATTCCAAATATGGAATTCATTTTCCTAAATTCAAAACACAGAAGTGGCAGAAATTAATTTAAAATTAATTCCCGCTGTCAAAACAAAAAGCGTGTTTTTAAGAGGTAATAACTATGAAAAGATTGACACTTGTTTATGTTCGGTTTAATTGTAAAATTATGTCCAATGACCAAAATTATATTAAATGGTAAAAATATATTCTAAATATACTTTAAAACCACTCAAAATCACAATTTATCACTATTAATTATTTTTATTAAAATAGTTGTTTTTAATTAAAATTTAGAAATTTTCACTATTCATCAAAATATGAAAGTTATCCGAAATGTACCAAAACTTCACCCTAGGCTAATTTTGATATTCCGAATCTAAAAATGAAGTCCATTTTAAAATATAAAATATATATGATTTCAAAAATTAGGTATTACTATTCACAACGGCTAGTTTAATTAGTTGTGGTGTGTGTTAGAACTCGAGGTTGCGTACAACACACGCTATCGCATTATTCGAAGGGAAACGTACCGTGGAAGCTTGGGGTGTTACATTCTCCCCTCCTTAAAATAATTGCGTCCTCGCAATTTCTAGGGTATTACTGTATAAAAAGACTCGGGTGGTTCTTCATCATAAGTTCCTCGGGTTCCCACGTTGCCTCTTCCATATTATGATTTCTCCACAAAACTTTTACCAGACGCGTCGTCCGGTTTCTCGGCACTTGTTCTCTTGTATCAAGAATCCTAACAGGCTCTTCACAATAAGACAGATCGGGTTCCAGTTCTAATTCCTCATAGGTGAGTACATGCGTTGGGTCTGGCATGTTTTTTCTCAACAGAGATACGTGGAACACATCGTGAACTTTGGAGAGACTTGGCGGCATTGCCAATCGGTAAGCTACAGCCCCAATTCGTTCTAGAATTTCGAAAGGTCCAATGTATCTGGGACTCAATTTACCTTTCTTACCAAAACGTATGACTCCCTTCCACGGATATACCTTTAGGAAAACATGATCACCGACTTGAAATTCCAAATCCTTCCTTCGATTATCGGCATAGCTCTTCTGCCTACTTTGAGTTGCTTTGATGTGATTTTGGATTACCTTTACCTTTTCCATCGTTTCCTCCACCAGTTCTGGACCTACAAGTTTTCTTTCACCGACGTCATCCCAACAGGTTGGTGTACGACATCTCTTTCCGTATAACGCTTCATATGATGCCATCTGAATACTCGAATGGAAGCTATTGTTATAGGAAAATTCTACCAGAGGTAAATATTGATCCCACATACGCTGAAAATCAAGTGAGCAAGATCTCAACATGTCTTCTAAGGTCTGAATAGTCCGTTCTGATTGTCCATCTGTCTGAGGGTGGTAAGCAGTGCTCAAATGAAGTTCAGTATCCAGGGATTTCTGAAGACTTTTCCAAAATCATGAAGTAAAACGGGGATCACGATCAGAAACAATCGATAGGGGTACTCCATGAAGTCTCACAACTTCATTAATGTATAGTCTTGCTAGATGTTCCAGGGGTAGATCTTCTCTTATAGCAAGAAAATGTGCTGACTTGGTAAGACGATCAACAATCACCCATATTGCATCGTTCCTTCTAGGAGTCTTTGGTAGCCCCATGACAAAGTCCATCGTAATATTGTCCCATTTCCACTCCGGTATGGGAAGCGGTTGCATGACTCCTCCAGGCTGTTGCCTTCCAGCTTTCACTTGTTGACAAACCATACATCTTGACACAAAATCAGCAATCTCCCTCTTCATATTGTCCCACCAAAAATGTTCTTTCAAATCTCTATACATTTTGGTGCTCCCAGGGTGTATAGAGAAATTGGAACTATGAGCATCATCCAGCAATTCCCTTTTTAGATCAGGTAAATCGGGAACACAAAGTCTCTTCCCGAATTTCAAAATTCCATCTTCATACACAAAGTCTCTCAATCTCCCATCATTCACAGCTTTAATCTTCTTTTGGAATTCTTCGTCATCGGTCTGAGAACTCTTAATCCTTTCTAGTAATGATGGTTTGGCAACCATTTGAAAAAGCATTGATGTTTCACCTTCCCTGGTTATTCCCATGTCCATCTTCTCTAGATCCATGAAAATTGGGTCCCTTTCAATTCTCATCATGTTCAGAACTCCATGGTCTTTTATGCTCAAAGCATCTGCTACTTTGTTTGCTTTCCCCGGGTGGTAGTGTATCGTGCAATCATAATCCTTGAGTAATTCAAGCCATCTCCTTTGCCTCATGTTGAGTTCTTTTTGTGAGAAAATATACTTCAAACTCTTGTGATCAGTATAAATCTCACATTTTTCACCATAGAGGTAGTGCCTCCATATCTTCAAAGCAAAGATCACAGCTGCTAACTCAAGATCATGAGTAGGATAGTTTTGTTCATGAATTTTCAACTGTCGTGATGCATAGGCAATAACTCTATCATTCTGCATAAGGACACAACCAAGTCCTTTCTTTGATGCATCACTATAAATAACGAACCCATCATTCCCCGATGGTAGAGTCAATATAGGAGCATTGACTAATCTTTTCTTCAATTCTTTGAAACATTCTTCACACTCTTTTGTCCAAACAAATTTAACCCCTTTACGTGTGAGCTTCGTTAATGGGTTAGCCAATCGGGCAAAATTCTGGACGAAACGTCGATAATAACCTGCCAAGCCAATAAAACTACGTACCTCAGTTATACTCGTAGGTGCTGGCCATTCTTGGATTTCATTGGTCTTAGAAGGATCAACAGAGATTCCATCTTTAGAGACAATATGGCCAAGAAAAGAAATCTCCTGAAGCCAGAATTCACACTTGCTAAACTTTCCATATAATTCATGCCTCCTCAGAGTCTTCAAGATAATGCGCAAGTGATTTTCATGATCTTCGTAGGTTTTGGAGTATACCAAGATATCATCAATAAATACCACCACAAATTCATCGAGATACTCCTTGAAAACTCTATTCATTAGATCCATGAATACAGAGGGTGCATTAGTCAATCCAAACGGCATTACAGTAAACTCGTAATGCCCGTACCTGGTTCGAAATGCTGTTTTCGGAATGTCTTCCTTCTTCACACACAACTGATGGTATCCAGATCGAAGGTCAATCTTTGAAAAGTATTGAGCTCCATGCAGTTGGTCAAATAAATCATCAATACGAGGTAGGGGATACTTGTTCTTTATCGTTATAGCATTGATCTCCCTGTAGTCGATACATAACCTCATAGATCCATCTTTCTTTTTAACAAAAAGAACAGGGGCTCCCCATGGAGAAACACTAGGGCGAATAAATCCCTTATTACTCAATTCCTCTAGTTGTTTCTTTAGTTCGACTAATTCTACAGTAGCCATTCTATAAGGGGTCTTCGATATAGGCCTTGATCCAGGAATCAAATCAATGGAAAACTCTACTTCTCGTTCTGGAGGATGTCCAGGTAAATCTTCCGGAAATACATCTACAAACTCTTTCACGACAGGTACATCCTCTATTTGAACATTCCTTTCCTCACCGACAGTTATTTCATTCTCTTCCTCCCCAATAATTGAATTAAGTTGAGCTACTGGGGGTGGATCTAAATAAGAATTAGGTGGTGACGATTCTGCTCTAAAAATAAGGTGTTCCTTATCATTATCATCAAGAATCGTAACCTCTTTATTCTTACAATAAATCTTCGCATCATAGTCCGAAAGCCAGTCCATACCGAGGATTATATCAAACTCAATCATAGGTATGACGATGAGATCAGCAGATAAAGAAAATTTATGTGCTCTAATGGGAACTGATTCGCAAAACTTTGTTACAACGATACTTCCCTTAGGAGTTTTAACTGACAACTCCCTTATTAAATCAAATTGGAAATATCTAATTTTCTTAGCAAACTGGGAAGATATGAAACAATGCGATGATCCAGAATCAAATAATGCATTTGCTAAACTTGAGGAAACCATTAAATTACCTGCCACCACGTCTTTCGGAGCTTCTACCTCAGCAGTAGTGATAGCATAAGCCTGGCCTTGATCCCTTGGCCTTTTCTAAGGTAAGTTCTCCTGACGCTTAGGACATGCATTTGCATAATGCCCCATCTCCCTGCAATTGTAGCACTGAACGTTGGTAGCTTCCTTCTTCCCCTTGCAATCATGAGCTTGGTGGCCTTTTTCACCACACTTGTAACAGACTCCCATTCCCTTCAGGCAAGCACCAGGATGTTTCTTCCCGCATTTACCACAAGATGGATATTCAACCTTTCCCTTCTTCCCCTTATTTCCATTCCCAGATTGATCAGCAGGTCTCTTCTTCTCTTGCTTCGCTTTAAAGTCATAAGACTTAGAGAATTCTTTTTCGGTCTTGATAGCACATGAGACAATGTCTTCGTACGACGAAAAGGATTGTGAGACTAATGCTCTACGGAGAAATGGTTTTAACCCATCAAAGAAACGATCAATCTTACTTCTTGGGTTGCGAATATAATCTCCAGCATACCTCGCTAACCTTGTAAAGTTAGCCTCATACTTTGTGACATTCTCATCCTCCTTTTGTCTCAGACTCAGAAATTTCCTTTCCATATCTGCTCGATGGTCGCGAGGAAAGTATTTTTCTAAAAACAGATCTTTGAACTCCCTCCATTCCATGTTTGATACTTCATCATCTTCCTTCATGTTTTGAATCAATGACCACCATTGATCAGCATCTCCAGTGAGGCGGTAAACTGCCATGGTAACTTTTTCCCTTTCACTACTCCCCAAAGCCTGAAATATTTTCTCTAGGGAAAATATCCATTGCTCAGCTACTAAGGGATTTGTACTCCCATTGAACGTTGGTGGTTGTTGTCTCATGAATCGATCTAACATTGATCCTCCACGCTGCGGATCAGGGTGCTCCATACGGGTAAGGTTATTATTCATAACCTGAGTAAGTTGTCCCAGTACGGTGATTAGCTGATCAGCACCAGTTGCATCACCAGCCCCACTATAATTATCTTGAGCAGGAGGGCAATCCCTACATGGAGTGCGTGCATTGATACGGTTTCCATTTCTTCCACTAGGCGCCATTTCTAAACAATGGCATAAACTAGATCAGTTTATGAATCAAAATACATAATCCCATACTTATAAAACACTTAACATAAATTGAACTATTTATGGATATAATCCATAATCATAAAAATGTTTTCTTTGAGGAAGTATATACTCATAAACCCTTCATAATTATTTGTAAAGAAAATGAGAGTTATCCTAAGCATATCCCCCGGGAGTGTCGTAACCAAGAGTGCAGCAAGGCCCGTTGTCGTGCACCAGTTCCCGTTCGAGTCTCGCTCAAAGCGGTGTTTTCGGGTTTCACCCCTAGGTACATCTGTGCCAGAGCCGCCTCTACCTGCTCGTATCCAGACAGGGATGTATTGCTCGGAAAACTCACAAAATCTCTACAATACCAAAATTCTAGGAAGTTCTTCTATACTAATCCTCAAAGTTCATCTTAAGTCTACGTGCTCTAATCAGAGTTTATCTAAATCTAGCTTCCAAGGTTTGTACTAAACTTCTTCTGATACCAACTGTAACGCCCCGACCCCAGCTACCCAGAGTCGGTGCATTATTACATAACATTGGCATGATCACATGAA
Organism: Viscum album; assembly: GCA_963277665.1. Lineage (NCBI taxonomy): Eukaryota > Viridiplantae > Streptophyta > Magnoliopsida > Santalales > Viscaceae > Viscum > Viscum album. The sequence continues at coordinate 1,837,582,150 of OY728132.1, read as the reverse complement.
AGATCAAATCTCGAAAGACCGATTGGTTTAGTAGCCTTGGAAACACTAGATATATTCATAAGTTTTGCATTACATCATAAAATGAAAAACTACTACAACAACATAATGTTCCAAAATCCACACTATTAACCCCTCATAATATCCCCGCAAGTCATTCATAATTTACTTCTTCACTACCTGGGAAAAATAAAACATAGGAAAGGGGTGAGCTCAAATGCCCAGTAAGGATAACAATATAGCGGAACATTCAAAATAATCATAAACATTTAAGGCAATGAATTACTAAAACAAAAGCCTTTAAAAATTGAACTTCAACATAGTATGGCAAAAGTAAAATGAAATAATGCCATTTACTTATTCACATGGATATTCTACTAATCGAATAATCACATGAAATATCAATAACCACTTTCATAATGTTGGAATGCATAATGTCAAATGTTAATTTCATTGTCTAGGCCTCATCCCAAGACCTAGGGGTTACTTCTAACCGGAACCCAACCCGGAGTGCCTCTAATAACCGGACACCAACCCGGAGTGCCTCTAATAACCGGACACCAACCCGGAGTGCCTCTAATAACCGGACACCAACCCGGAGGGCTTACTTTTACCAGTCCCTAACCTGGAGGGCTTACTTTTACCAGTCCCCAACCTGGAGGGCTTACTTTTACCGGTCCCCAACCCGGAACATACTTGTTTAGCACATTCATCTGAAGAAAAGTTTGAAATATAACATAAACATTCGTGTTAAAACTAGCATACGAAATGTCAATAGTTTCACCATAAACTATGAATGGTATAAAATAGCACATCCACAGTCAAACATATCACAAAACCTTCAATACAATATAGAAGTTTTGTATTATAATAAATCAACTTCAAATAAGCGTAAAATCCATTAAAGGATGTTGACATAGATGAAATCAAAACACTTTTCAGAGAAATATCTCTTTCTATTTTTGAAATCATTTAAGAGCCATACAAAATAAAACATTTTCTTGAAAATATTCTTGTAAGCTTGTAAGGAAAGCTTTGACGATTTTATAACGGCGGAAAATAACCGCACCCGCCGTATAAGTACAAAAAACATTCTTATCTTAATTCTGTCGAAAAGGTTAAAAGGACCTTGTTTTGAAAACGACGGAAAGATTCCTTTATAAACCTCTTACAAAAAGTGAAACAAGGGTATAAATGAATTTAACCCATATTCTTGTAAATAATAAATATGTTTTGAAATACATTTCGAAGAAACATGGATGTGGATGATAAAGAAATCCCAGTAGATTATTACGTATAAACAACCTCGGATAATGAAGAGATTGTGAAATAACCCTTACCTTGTACTTTTCCTTGGTTGGGGTAGGTTAACCTCCTGTATAATGGTGAAATAATTGTTATTAAATTATACAAGAATCATATACATTAATATGATATCATATATGATCTTTTAATATTGGTATCTTAGTATTATCGTTGTTTCGGGTGTTAACTTACTTGTTTTATTTCATATGTTTTGTTACGTAAGACATGTTTGTAAAGGATAGGTTGTATATTATTCATATCCAGAATGATATCAAGTCCTTAAACATCATTTTTAAATCATCAAATGATAATTATACTTTAATGGTTACGATGGAGAATGAATCTCATCGCGTTCGTGGAGACGGTAGTCCGTACGTACGCACGAGCGACAATATCATTCTTTTGATATTAAAATAATATATAAATGGATGTTATATCATATATACAGAATCATTAACATGTTATATTTATTATTTACATGTGTTACACATCATTATTATACCCATCCAAATAATAATATATTGAATAACAATTACACCACGACGTGGAGACGGTAAGCCGTACGTACGCACGTATGGTGACATGTTATTCAAAGGGTGGATAGAATACTGAATATGGTTGTACCATATTTATAATAACATCACAGTATATGTAAGATACTGGAGTTATTATTTTAGAATGTTAAGAACAAAGAAAGAGGAAGTGGAAGAAGAAAGGAACTTAGAAAAGGGTGGTGAAATCATTACCTCTTCTTCGGGTTCTTCCTTTTGATTTGATCAAAAGGGCTCCTTAGGTTGGCTTTCTGATCAAACTAAGGCCTCTAGGTTGTATTGAGGGATGTTGGGAGAGTATTTGGGCAGAGTTTGGCCGAACCAAAAGGCTTTAGAGGTGTGAAGAAATGAGAAGGAGGAGTGCCCTTTTATAAGAGGGGTGAGGGGCACCTTTGGAAAAGCTAGAAATATTAATTTATAATAAATTAATAATCGGTTTCCGATGGCTCCAAAGTTGACTATTCAAAGGCTAAGGTGGGGATGTGTCGAAAACAACTCATCCAATAGAATTTAGACAGGTTTGGGTACTTATATTAACCTTATCTTTAAGTATTAACTCTAAGTTAATTAGTTTCACTTTTACAATGTCTCTTTGTATTTTTATATAATATGGTTAATAAACTTACTATATACATCCAAGAGACCCCCAAGTGGTCCATTAATGATTAACCTATCATAATATAAGTCTCTTGGCCGACCCTTAGATTTTTATTAATTTAATATCAATTAATAATATAATATTTGTTTTAAGAACTCTTTTATGTCAATTTTGACACTATTCAATAGTTGATTTTTGTGAAACTCATAACAGATTGATTACTTCGAAAAAAGTCAATTAAATCAATCCTAATATATCATATTATCCTAAAAAATTAGTGTAATTCATTAAAAGATTCATATTATATTTATTTGGGTATTTATAATATCAATTATGTTAATTTTTTACTATTTTAGTAATTACTGCATCATCATTGTGTCATAAATAAAATAAATTATTTAATGTCTAAAAATTATAAATAAAACATCCTTATGTAGGAAATCTTTTTAGCTTTCTAATTAATATTTATAATCGAAATTCCAACATGTATAACCCTATGTAAAAATTGTTCTTCTAAAAGATGTAAGCTTATGCCATTTTTATTTTTATTTTAACTTTATTAATATAATGTGTCCCTACCACATACAAGTGGCTCCAAGGGGTCCCCAAATTGACCCAAGGATGCCCATGGTCGGGTATGTGTCCACCAATAGGGTTAGGACACGTTTTAGGGTAATTTTGTATTATTATAATATTATTTTTTAACCCTTATTTACCGGATTTACCCTTTAACCATGGTAAATAAAATATTTACCGCAGTAATTATTCAAAATGTCTAAAAATAAAAGTTAACTATTTACATAATTTGGACATCCTGATTCCAAATATGGAATCCATTTTCCTAAATTCAAAACACAGAAGTGGCAGAAATTAATTTAAAATTAATTCCCGCTGTCAAAACAAAAAGCGTGTTTTTAAGAGGTAATAACTATCAAAAGATTGACACTTGTTTATGTTCGGTTTAATTGTAAAATTATGTCCAATGACCAACATTATATTAAATGGTAAAAATATATTCTAAATATACTTTAAAACCACTCAAAATCACAATTTATCACTATTAATTATTTTGATTAAAAAAGTTGTTTTTAATTAAAATTTAGAAATTTTCACTATTCATCAAAATATGAAAGTTATCCGAAATGTACCAAAATTTCACCCTAGGCTAATTTTGATATTCCGAATCTAAAAATGAAGTCCATTTTAAAATATAAAATATATATGATTTCAAAAATTAGGTATTACTATTCACAACGGCTAGTTTAATTAGTTGTGGTGTGTGTTAGAACTCGAGGTTGCGTACAACACACGCTATCGCATTATTCGAAGGGAAACGTACCGTGGAAGCTTGGGGTGTTACATATTATACATCTAAATGATTAATATAATTCTGGAATTAAAATATACATACCTCTCATATAGTTTTAATTCCATTAATACGACATAGAAATGAAAGTAGCGTTCATGCATACGTACGTCTTACCGTCTCCATGAACGGTGCATTTCATTTCTTTCCTCTAAATGATTATGTGATTTTATAAAAACATTTATATGCTGGATATATATGATATATATGATATCCAAATCAGGAATTTCATTTTTGGATATGAAGAACCTTTGACCACACGAACAACATGTAATTGTAAGAAGTCCACTTTCGACTTAAGAACCAAATATCGACAAAACAAACATGATTAACATAAATGAATAAATAATGTTTATAACATGGTAATAAGTGATATAAATGGAATAATGAACCTTAAAAAGGTTCTTTAAGGAAGTATAAATTAACTCCAGTTTATTATTCAGGAGATTAAAGAACGATCGAGTCAAGTCGGACCCGAGGTAAGAGATCCTACTCCTCTCTTTCTTTTTAAGTACACTCTTTTATGTCATTCCTTTTAAAGCTCATATTTCATGTTATTGGGATGTTATTTTATATTAATATTACTTTAATTTTTATGTTCATGTGATGAGAGACCCTATTTCCTCTTATCAATCCATTTTGGAAGTTTTAAGTGGCGTCGTTAGGCTGCCGTGTTTTCGTAAGAGATATTTCATCTCACTTTTATTCCCGTGGGATTTATGATACATTTGCCACAATTTACATTGAGTGGTTTATGTACTGTCCACTATTACAATTCTATTATAATATAATTCTATTTATGGGTATTTACATATTCATTTTATGACACTTCTTCAATGGGGTGTACTTTTCAAAAGTTACCCAAGTCGGTAAGGGAACCTTTCACCCTCTTCTTTTTAAAAGACTTCTTTTGTTGGGTCTTTTAATTTACATATTGTTATGTTGGGATATGTTCTCATATATACTTATTGATTTAACTTTTATGTCCAAGTGATGAGATACACTTTTTATCTCTCATCAACTCATTTTGATGTGACGCCGTTAGGCTGTCAAGGGAACTTCTTAACCTAATTTCGATTTCTTTGGGCTCAACATGTAGTTATTGAATATGTCATCCTTTGAATAGGTTTGAATGACCTTTGATTATTTTACACTTAATATCCAATTATATTTGGTGTATTAATTTGTCACACATAATTATGTAATTGATTTATCCTTAATCCAAGGATACCGTCTTTGTAAGGGACTTCGTCTCAATATCCTTTCATGGAGGCATATTTCGTTTTATACACAAACTTTCTTTTATACGGTGTATAAACACCATTGACTTTTACTTTTATACAAAAGGAATCTTTTTCTACGAAGCGTTTTACAAAACGACAAAAAGGAATGTTTCTTTTAACGTACACGGTGACAATGACCTTTTTCACCACCGCGAGTATTATTTGGTCTTTGGATTTCTCAACAAGCCATAATGTTTTTAAAATAAAATAAATACCATATACTCTTTTATGTACTTTGGTATTGAAAATGGTTTTGATAAAGGATTCTATTATGATATATTGTGATTGAAAGGTGGAAATGTTATCATTCCTTTATATTGGTTTTATGTTTTATGATTTTATATTGGTACTTGGACATTTTAACGGGTGGTTACGTTATAAACCATATGATGGGTGGTGCCGTGATTACCAAGACGGGTGGTTACGTTATAACCTCCAATGCATTGGGTATGGAAGTCGGTTGTATGGATATTCCATTAAGTATGTATGGAAATTGGCCGTATGGCTATTCCATGAACTGATATGTGTGGAAGTCGACCGTATGGTTATTCAACTTAAGTATGTTTATGTCTCAAGTTACCTTAATAAATGTTATGTGTTCTTTATATGGGTTTTATGGTAATCCTCTGGTTACAAAAAGGTAAGTAATGATACTTTTTTTCAGTGAAAAGTTTTTACTACTTCATGAAGATGAAAAGTATTACATTGATAAAGTATTCATGGTTTACTTGTTGTTTTGAAAATCTAACAGTTTTCATTCTTTGTGTATCCCTTACTGAGCTTCTTATGCTCATCCCAAGTTTTTAAAATGTTTTTCACAGGACATAGCGTGGAATAGGGTCAAGGATGGGATCAAGGGAAAGTCATGCTACCTAAAACATGGAACTATACATGTTTCTTTTAAAGAGTTTTTTATTTTATGGAAATTTAGTAGAAGCGACTACTTTGATATCTTTTGAGATGTAATAGTTATGTCCTAATTCTCTAATACTCTAAACCTGAAAAGATCCTCAATGTGAATTACTCATTTAATTCAATATTAAGTAAGGTTTAATGTTGGGGCCTTATAGTTGGTATCAATGTTTGGTTTAGATAACTTTAGAGGTTAGGGTATTCTTTAAGCATAAGTGACATTACCATAATGGTTAGGATTTCAGAAAAAGTCCTAGTTTTAGATAAAGTGAATGAGTAAGTGTATCTTAGTGTTTACCTTCCTCATTAGTACATGATGGTTTTGGTGATATACTCACACTGACATTTCTATTTTTAGTGAATGGATGGATCTAGCAGACACCAAAGAGACAACAGGTTTGAAGGAAACTGTGGTGGTTCTCTGATTAAGATACTAGATAAAATGGAGGATTCAATGAGGAAACTCGTGGTTGTTCTAAACCAAATATCAAGGAGTCATGATCAACCACTTCAACCTTAGTGAGTTCTCTAATGCATCATGTACGAGATGGCCAACCCGATGTGGAAATTCAGGTAATAATTATTAAGGTAACCATTAGGGTTTATATGATACTTAATTTTTAGGTAATTATGGGTTACTCTATGATATGATGGAAAATGAGAGGAATGAGTTAAACTTGAGGTTAAAATATGTTATGATTATTCTTGAAGATTTTATCTCATTTTGGGGAATTTTTTAAGAATTATATAGTTTTGGAAAAAGGACAACACGTAGACCGTGTGACATCCCGTCGCGTCGGACAAAGCTGCGGGAATCGAACCCACAACCAATGTGCGACTGGTATTTATCGCCTACCACTGGAATACGTGAAGTCCCTGGTTAGTTTGACTGATTCATTCTAGTTATATGATTTTATGAATTAAGAGTAAATTTATTTTGGTTTATTTATGAAAATGATTAACCTATCATGGATGATATGTGATTAGTTTAATTACTTTTCAAAACGAGACTTTAAGAGCAACTGATATTGTTTAGAGATAAATGTTACGATTTATCTTGGAAGACTATGCGACTAAATCCTTCAAATATTTGGGTTTCAATCTTATATTGGTTTACTTTGAATAATTTTATGGACAAATTGATTATAGAATGGTCCTCATTGAACTTTGGGTTTTGATGGACAAATTTTGGAGATTAAGAATAGATTTTCTTTTTATAAAGGGTTATCCTTTTCTGGATTATCTGATCTTGTACTAGCCTTTTTGGTTTTTGTTTTAGTTAAAGTCTAAAGACATGGGAAGTATATAGTTCTATTTTGTGGATTAGTTGATTCTCTAGAAGTTGATTATAGTACTCTTAATGTGAACAAGTCTTCCTAAATACTCGTCTTTTGGAGAAAATATGAGTTTGTGTAAGGAATCTAATAAAAGTTGAAAGTCAATATGATAAGTGATTATGTTTCCTTATGAATAAATTCCTCAATAAAAAGTAACTTAAAACAAAAATGTTTCCTATTAACTTTTCCTACTGGGGAATCGAATACCGTTTAACCCATCACAAGTTTGTGATTTTCTCGTGGTTAACTTTCTCCTAAACATGTTTTCTATCACTCTCCATTAGAACATGACCCTTTGTTTTTTTCCTCCATGTCCATATTTTCATACTTGGAATCCTAGTATGGGTTATCTCGGGTGACCTTTGTGCTTATCTCTCTTTATTTTAAAGTGTTTGTTTTACCGACTTTTGTTCCGATGTGGGACTTTCAAGGATGTTTCCAAGCGCAATTTTAAAATTGCGAGGACGCAATTCCCAAAAGGGGGGAAGGATGTAACACCCCAGGTAAATAAAGAATATGAAATTTCATATTTATCCATATTTGTGAATAAAATATTTAAAATACTTTAAAGGGGACGCTATGCTCGATGGCGTACCCAACACGCAACAACGAGTTTCTTGGGAATCTTACGTTGCACTCTAATAATAAAATAATATTATTTTAAATGGTAGTTAACATGTAGCCGTTGTAATGGCGGGAATGGATATAAATAACTAAAATATGATTATATATGTTTTTAAATGTTTTTAAATTTATCCAATAAAGTATAGAGGCATAAAATACGGAACGAATTCAATTTTAGGCATATATGCCCTAGTTTTCACTAAAGGTTCACTTATCGCCTTTTGATGGAGAACCGTCATTAAATATAGTTTTTTTCACTATTAAAAATTATTTGGGACAAAATAAAACTCTTATTAAGAATCGGGACATCAAAATTTACTTTGTGTAAATTTTTGGTATCTTTCGGATAAAGTTCATTTTTTTAATGACTAGTGTAAAATGTTGTATTTTAATTCAAAACCTCTTTTCAATATAATTTATTTATATGATTAGATTGTATTTTTAATTGGTTTTAAAGTTAAATTAGAAAATATTTTTACCATTAAATCCAATAGTGGTCGTTGGAATTAATTTCACTTTGAAATCAGACTTAAACTAGTGTCAATCTTTTGATACTTATTGTTTTATAAAAACACGTTATTTTCTCTGACAGCGGGAATTAATTATTAAATTAATTAATGTGACTAATATTTTTTGAATTTTGTAAAACAGACTTCATTTTTGAATTCGGAATATCAAATATAGCTTAGGGTGAAGTTTTGGAATTTTTCTGAAAAACACCAATTTTTTATCAATAGTGAAACCACTAAGTGGTAATCAAGCAAACTGATTTTTCAGTTAAATGAAAGTTTACCACTAATGTGTATTGAATTTTGAAAATCCGACATACATGGTTGTCATTATTATGTAAAATGTGGTTCAATGGGATGAAAATAATTTTTTTTGTGAATAGTAACTTTTTTTCATTAATCGCGATTAGAGGTAATTAGTGTCATTTAAGGTAAAAATGATATTATAAGAATGTGAAAACACCATGGAACTTGTACTACACCTATTGGGTGAGTCATGACCGACCAAGACAAGCCATGGGCCAACATGGGGACCCCATGGAGCCACTTTAGTTGAAAAATGACAATAATATATTTTTATTTAATGTTAACATTAAATTTACACAAACATGAGTTGTTTTACTAAAACAGTTTTTAAGTGGGGTTAAACAAGTCCAAATTTTGATTATAAATAGTCATTGGAAATCTAAAAAGATTTAATACATCATAGTGATTGTTTTATAATTTTTAGACATTAAATAAAATAAATTATTTATGACATAATAATGATGCAGCGATGACATCATTATTTGACGATTTAAATAAAATGGAAAGATAATGTAAAATCTATGAACTACACGTGTCCAAAACTTATTGGATGGGTTGATTTAGAACCCTTATCACCTTATCCACGAATTATATCAATGTGGGACCTTTTAAAACCGAAACACATTTTCAAATAAAGTAATATTTCTTACTTTCCAAAAGTGCCCCTCCTCTCCTCTTATAAAAGGCCCCCACCTCTACCTAATTTCACACAGTCCTCAAGCCTTTGTCTCGGCAAACCCCTGCCCATTTACTCTATCCACATCCCTATCCTAATCCTAGAGGATTACCTTTGGGCATAATCCTTTCAATGGAAGCCTTTAGGCTCAAACCAAAAGGAGTTACACTTTTAAAGGTAATTCATTCTCTCATGTTCATTTGTTTTATTTTGCTTCTCCAACCCCTAAACTATTTTTATTTATTTATTTTGTAACAACACCAGTATATTCAATATTATAGGATTTTTTTATAATATTTATTAGTGCTACACTCTCACACAACTACATAAAATGGTTAAAGAACATACGGTTTCCATGGATGGAGAAATTGTGCCTCCTGAAACGATGATTGTTCAATACTCATTTAACACCTTCAAAGGTGGCCATTATGATGTCACTATTTTTATATATGATATATAATATTTTTATGTTTTACTTATGCTTCTTTATTTTTCATTTGTGTCTTACATTTGTGGCTTCCATTATGGGTATACGCGATATCTTCATTTTAGGAAGTGCGGACTACCGCCCCCTCAAAGTGATGTGATTCGTTAATGCCATACGTGGGATGTATAAAGGATGGACTTAATGTTATTATATATGATGTTATACTGGAATTATTATTTACCTCTATATCATTATTATTTCTTTCCATTAAAGTATGAGATAGAAATGAAAGTAGCGTTCATGCGTACGTACGGCTTACCGTCTCCATGAACGGTGCATTTCATTTCTTATCCCCAAATGTAATGTACTATTATAAGTACATATATATAATGGATATATATGATGTATGATACATCTAAATGATTAATATTATTCTGGAATTAAAATATACATACCTCTCATATAGTTTTAATTCCATTAATATGACATAGAAATGAAAGTAGCATTCATGTGTACGTACGGCTTACCGTCTCCATGAACGGTGCATTTCATTTCTTTCCTCTAAATGATTATGTGATTTTATAAATACATGTATATGTTGGATATATATGATATATATGATATCCAAATCAGGAATTTCAATTTTGGATATGAAGAACCTTTGACCACACGAACAACATGTAATTGTAAGAAGTCCACTTTCGACTTAAGAACCAAATATCGACAAAACAAACCTGATTAACTTAAATGATTAAATAATGTTTATAACATGGTAATAAGTGATATAAAAGGAATAATAAACCTTAAAAAGGTTCTTAAGGAAGTATAAATTAACTCAAGTTTATTATTCAGGAGATTAAAGAACGATCGAGTCAAGTCAGACCCGAGGTAAGGGATCCTACTCCTCTCTTTCTTTTTAAGTACACTCTTTTATGTCATTCCTTTTAAAGCTCATCTTTATTGTTATTGGGATGTTCTTTTATATTAATATTAATGTAATTTTTATGTTCATGTGATGAGAGACCCTATTTCCTCTCATCAATCCATTTTGGAAGTGTTAAGTGGCGCCGTTATGCTGCCGAGTTTTCATAAGAGATTTTTCATCTCACTTTTATTCCTGTGAGATTTATGCTACATTTGCCAAAATTTCCATTGAGTGGTTTATGTACTGTCCACTATTACAATCCTATTGTAATATAATTATATTTATGGGTATTTACATATTCATTGTATGACACTTCTTCAATGGGGTGTACTTTTCAAAAGTTTCCCAAGTCGGTAAGGAAACCTTTCACCCTCTTCTTTTTAAAAGACTTCTTTTGTTGGGTCTTTTAATTTAAATATTGTTATGTTGGAATATGTTCTCATATATCCTTATTGATGTAACTTTTATGTCCAAGTGATGAGATACACTTTTTATCTCTAATCAACTCATTTTGATGTGACGCTGTTAGGCTGTCAAGGGAACTTTTTAACCTAATTTCGATTTCTTTGGGTTCAACATGTAGATATTGAATATGTCATCCTTTGAATATGTGTGAATGAACATTGATTATTTTACACATAATATCCAATTATATTTGGTGTATTCATTTGTCACACATAATTATGTAATTGATTTATCCTTAAACCAAGGATACCGTCTTTGTAAGGGACTTCGTCTCAATCTCCTTTCATTGAGGCATATTTCATTTTATACACAAACTTTCTTTTATACGGTGTATAAACACCTTTGACTTTTACTTTTATACAAAAGGAATCTTTTTCTACGAACCGTTTTACAAAACGACAAAAAGGATTGTTTCTTTTAACGTACGCGGTGACAATGACCTTTTTCACCACCGCGAGTATTATTTGGTCTTTGGCTTCCTCAACAAGCTGTAATGTTTTTAAAATAAAATAAATACCACATACTCTTTTATGTACTTTCGTATTGAAAATGCTTTTGATAAAGGATTCTATTATGATATATTGTGATTGAAATGTGGAAATGTTATCATTCCTTTATATTGGTTTTATGTTTTATGATTTTATATTGGTACTTGGACATTTTAACGGGTGGTTACGTTATAAACCATATGACGGGTGGTGCCGTGAATACCAGGACGGGTGGTTACGTTATAACCTCCAATGTATTGGGTATGGAAGTCAGCCGTATGGCTATTCCATTAAGTATGTATGGAAATTGGCCGTATGGCTATTCCATTAAGTGATATTTGTTGAAGTCGACCGTATGGTTATTCCAGTTAAGTATGTTTATGTCTCAAGTTACCTTTATATATGTTATGTGTTCTTTATATGGGTTTTATGGTAATCCTCTGGTTACAAAAATGTATGTAATGATACTTTTTTTCAGTGAAAAGTTTTTACTACATCATGAAGGTGAAAAGTATTACATTGATAAAGTATTCATGGTTTACTTGTTGTTTTGAACGTCTATCAGTTTTCATTCTTTGTGTATCCCTTACTGAGCTTCTTATGCTCATCCCAAGTTTTTGAAATGTTTTTCACTGGACATAGCGTGGAATAGGGTCAAGGATGGGATCAAGGGAAAGTCATGCTACCTAAAACATGGAACTATACATGTTTCTTTTAAAGAGTTTTTTATTTGATAGAAATTTAGTAGAAGCGACTACTTTGTAATCTTTTGAGATGTAATAGTTATGTCCTAATTCTCTAAAACTCTAAACCTGAAAAGATCCTCAATGTGAATTACTCATTTAATTCAATATTAAGTAAGGTTTAAGGTTGGGGCCTTATAATTTGGAATCAGCATATAAAAATTATATTGGATAAATTTTTCATATTATTATGATAACATTAATATTTTAATGAATAGTAAAACATGCTATATTTTAATTAAAAATAACTTTTTTCCTCGTAATAATTTATAAGGTTAAATTATAATATTGAATGTATTTAAAGTATAAATAGAATATATTTTTACCATTTAATATAATTTATTTCATTAGCATTGATTTAAATTTAATTCATAGGTAAAATCATTTCAATCTTTTTCAATGTTTTATCTTTTAAAAATAATTTTCTTATCAGCAGGATTAATTTTAAATTAATTTCTGCAACATATGTGATTTGAATTTGAGAAAATGGATTCCATATTTGGAATCAGTAGGTTTAAATTATGTTAATAGGCTACTTTTTATTTTTTGGAACTATGAATAGTAACTATGGCAAATTTTATTTACAACAATTAATGGTAAATCATGTAATTAATGGTAAATATAATTTTTTGAAATTACCCTAAACCATATCTTAAAATAATTGAATGATTATATTTCTCCTTACGACATATTTGGGTCGAAATAGAATCCATTGGAACCCACTTGGATGTGATTAAGACTTTTAATTTATTTTATTTTGAAGAAAGTGAAATATGTCTCACTCAAACATTAATAATTAAGGTAGTTTTAATATAAGGATATACATAATAGAAATTCAATTATAAATACACATTTGAAATCTAATATTTTTTTCTTTTATATGGTAATTTATTTTTATTTTTTATGTGATATTTTATTACCTTAATTTCTTATACATTAATGATTTTGAAATTAATTACTTATTGAAAAATAAATAATAATGTTTTTTATTAAAGTATAAATAGCCATCCAAAGGCTCAAAAACTTTACCAAAACCTATTGTCGAAGTATATCTATACGATAAGAATCCATGGGACGACTTTTGGACCATTTAGAGCCATATAATAGAGATTTTGACATGTATATTAGTTTATTTTTAATAATGTCAATGTTTCCACCTTCATAACATAATAAATATAACAATTTAAAAGTTGTGATTTTACGATGATAAATTCTAGTTAATGTATTATTCTGAAAGGTAATAGATTTTTCTTAATCATAGGATTTTACTTTTATTTTTTATTCAAAAATAAGTATATTAAATAATTATAAAAAAATGTTATAGTAATTATTTTATTAAGACAAATATCAAATAAATTGTTTTAAAATTATTAATATAAATATTATATGAGATATTTAATGTTCTCCACAAATGTTTTAGATTAATATGACATGTTAGGAATATATTAAATATTTTTTATCGAATATATATTATCTATGTATTTTATTTAGATTCAAATAATTGAATAGTGTCAAAATTGACACTATTGATATTTTCTAAAAATAACATATTATTAAATTGTTTAAAAATCACAAAAAATATTTAAAAATTACAGATTGAAAATTATATGGTCTAAAATTAAATAATTTATCTAATTATGAAAATTCACAACACATAAGAAATTATTTATAACAATTTAAAAATTATAATTGTATTACCACAAATAAATTTTAATAGATTAAATAAGGATAAATCAAATTGATAAGGATTAAAATAAATACCAAACATTTCTAAATTTTAATTGTTGAACATATTACAACCCTATCACATCTCATAATCTAATTTGTGCCCTTTTGGATGTTTTTAGTGGGGTTTTAATTTATTATAAATAAATATTTCTTATGTTTCCAAAGGTGCCCATCTCCTCCCTTATAAAAGGGAACCTCCTCCCACTCCTCTTCACAAATATTTGAGACTTCATTCTCTGAAAAAACCTTCCCATTTTACTTCTACTCTTCCATATAAACCTACTAGGGGTTTTATTATTCTTAAAATACCCACTTTAGTGCACTAAGATGATGTTAATAGGAGGCGCCATGAAGAAGAGGTAATCTCTTTTACAGATTGTTTCAAGTTTCTTTATTCTTCTACATTCTCTTATTTAGTATTTTAATTATAATGAAATGAAATAAGTATAAATAATATACTGATATGTTATTTTAAATATGAAACAAACACATTTCACCTTCTATCCATCCAATGGAAAATGAAATCATCGCGCGTGCGTACGTACGGAATACTGTCTCCACGACATGGTGTAATCTGTGTTTCCACCACCACCTTACTTGAATCGGTATAATGGTGTAATGAATAACTATATATGGTTATTATCACATAATAATTATTCTGAGATATTATATCATTGACTCTAATTCCATTCAATAATTCTGGAAATGATATCATCGCTCGTGCGTATGTACGGATTATCGTCTCCACGACGCGATTAGATTCATTCTCCATATTAGTCATTCAAGAATGATTATAAAGTATATATACTAAATAATAGTGATATATATGACATAATAATGCTACTTTATATATATATATATATATGTAATCTACTTACTTCAATTTAAGTCAATAAGGAAAGGAAAACAATGTTCATGCCTACGTACGGCCAACCGTCTCCATGAACGGTGTGTTTCATTTAATTTATATACCTATTATATATAGATATATATATAATAAATAAATATTATATATAAGTAATTTTTTACATTCTGGAAGTATGTAAATCATGATATAAGTAATAATAATATTAAGAACAACAAGTCCAAACACGTACGATAAATGATTCGATTTTACCCAAAACGCTACTTTAACATGTAATTGACAAAAGAACATGAAATATAAAGTCAAAGGTGAATCATATATGATATGATAAATATTATTATGGTTTTTTACAAGTTAATAATATGTTTAAACCCACTATAAAAGAGTTTCGTACATGTAAAGAAGAAATTAGACCCAAGGTAAGGGTTAATTTTGAAAATCTCATTTTTATCTGAGATTTTATATACATAATTATTTACTGGGGTTATATTTTTCATCCATTTCCATAAAAAAGTTTTTAATAAAATGTTTAATATTCCTCCATGTATTTTTAAAGCCATGTTTACCCCTCTTTGACTTTTAAGTTGTGTTATGGAAGGAATCTTTCTTTTGTTTACCATACAAAAAACATTTTGACTTTTCCGTTAAAAGCATGAGGAGAATTTTTTTTAACTTATACGGCATAAAAAGATTTTTAAAGTTTCATAATTCCTAATTTTCATGAAGCTTCCTCACCAATAATTCATCAATATTTTCAAAAAAATCCTTTTATTTTAAAATTTAATTGCTTTTTGTGAAAAGAAAATGATTTTGAAGAAGAAAGGATATTTTCCTCAAGAATTCATTTCAAGTGTTTTTTCCAAACTATTTTCTATCTAAGATAAAATTATTTAGTATGATTAGGTTTCAAGTATAATGTAATTATTATTTCTATGGTTATATTGTTCTTATGATGAAATTATATCCATTTGTTTTATATATATTATGTTATAATGGGATAATTTTTATGATACCCATTTTATTCTTTGGGTTATGATGAATGATTTATGTTTATATTGTGGCACATGTAAGAAAGATTTCATTATGAGATGCGTGGGACCTATATCTCCCTCCAATGCATTCGGTAAAGATTTATATCTCATGAGATAGACTTGGATGGAACGACATGTTAATCTAGTTTAGTGATACAGGACTGGAATGATGAGTGAACTCGATTCAGTAAAGGACTTTGTCCAATATGATGGTCTTGGAAGCAACTCCTTTGTCACTATGGAAATAATTGCATGTTCTTAATGGTTTCCACAATTACATAATTTATTCCCATGTTATTTTATCCTGTTAATGCTCATTTTTGATAAATGCCTTATGCATTGCCATGATTTATGTCATTACTCATGATTTTGATGTTTTATGTTCATGTTCTTACATTAAAATGTTTAGGGATTGTATTATGTTATCCATGTTTACCCTTACTGAGAATTTGTGCTCACACTTTTTATGTTTTCTTTTCCCCAGGATATGAGGAATTTTTTTAGGTAATGAACTAAATGGGAAGTTCTTTATGGGAGAGGTTGAAGATCATTCACCATGATTAGAATATTGTGTTATGAGTTTCCAAAGACACTAAACTAATACTGTCTTTGGGAGTCTTTTTTTATAATGTATTAAGTATTACACAAAATTAATGTAATGTATATGTAAGCCATGATTTGGGTCTCTACATCCATCATGTATACAGTGTTCTATGATGCATCAGGAAGCATGCATGGTTTTTTCATAACTCATGGGACTGTTGTGATTTCCTATGGTTCATTCAAGTAGATATAGCATGAGAAGAGCTATACAACCCATTATATTTACCTTGTTGTGGAAGTCTTTGAATAGAATATGTGGAGATACTATATAATGGGTGAGCCATATACTAACTACTCTAAACAAAAGAGTCTCAATTAAATCTTCTTTCAGAATGATCTAAACATGAGATAAGGGTGATGGATAGAGTTCCTCAAGGACTCTGACATTGATATTTTATATTCTCATAGGAAATGAACATGGTAGAAGATGCTCTCAGTATGAGATATGGCTTCAGGATACTGAGCGATGCCTAAGAGAAGATGAACTCATTGCAGATTCCATTTATGGAAGGAGAAAATGTAGCTTACCTCCTTTTAATGTTTTTCACCACTTCAATATTATATTGGGTCAGGGATACAAATATAGGAGATACAAACTACGTGACTCAATATTGTAAGTTGTCTGTAAGGAATTCACATGATGTATATTCGATAGGTGAGGGCCACATCTTTCTTTTTAGATGGTGAATAGTTTTACTAGTGGTGTGGTATGAGTAAGAAATGATATATCTCAATTATTCCCTTTTAGAGATAAATCTAGGTGTGGAAAATATTTAATAAGACCTTCGACATTAGTTTTATAGGCCAAGGATGATGAAGTTGGTGGGAGAGTTCCTTTCTCAATGCCTCAAATGTTATTAAGTGAAAGATGAACACCAGCTTCCAGCATGTTTGCACGAAACACATGAGGTGCTAGATTGAAAAAATAATTTTTTATTTATGGACATCATGATGATTTTACCATGAATGTCTAGGGGACGTGATACCATCTACATGATCATTGAATGAATAATCAATTTTCCCCACAATGTACCAATTTGGGAGTAGTGTTGAGTAGAGAGAGTGGGATGCCTCTACATGAAGGATATTGTTCTACTCTGTGGAGTTTGATAGACAATAATTTTAGATCATGATGCTTGATTCACATCCCAATTGTAAAAGGGGTTTTAAGAGGTGTTTGTGTAACACCCCTGGTAAATAAAGAATATGACATTTTCACATTTATCCATATTTTTTAATAAAATATTAATATTACTTTAAAGGGGACGCTATGCTCGATGGCGTACCCAATACGCAACAGTGAGTTTCTTGAGAATCTTACGCTGCACTCTAATAATAAAATAATATTATTTTAAATGGTAGTTAACGCCTAGCTATTGTAATGGCGGGAATGAACAGAACTAACTAAAAAATCATTATATATGTTTGTAAAATATTTTTACTTTTTACAATAAATTTTAGAGGATTAAAAATGCGAATGAATCCAATTTTAAGCGTAAACATTCTAATATTCTTTAAAAGGTTGATTAATCGCCTTTTGATGGCGAACCTCTTTTAAATCCACTTTTTTAAAATTTTATGTGTTGTATTTGAAAAATTAAAATTCTTATTTATAATCGGGACATCAATATTTACCTTCTGTAAATATTTGGTATTTTTCCGATAAAGTTCATTTTTTTAATGAATAGTGAAAAATGTTGTATTTTAATTCAAAACCTATTTGTAATCTAATTTATGTATATGATTAGATTATCTTTTCAATTGGTTTTAAATTTAAATTAGAATATATTTTTACCATTTAATCCAATACTGGTCATTGGAATTAATTTCATTTTGAAATTGGACTTAAACTAGTGTCAATCTTTTGATACTTATTGTTTCATAAAAACACGCTATTTGCTCTAACAGTGGGAATTAATTATTAAATTAGATAATGTAACTTATATGTTATGAATTTTGTAAAATAGACATCATTTTTGAATTCAGAATATCAAATATAGCTTAGGGTGAATTTTTGGTATTTTTCTGGAAAACTTCAATTTTTGATAAATAGTGAAACCACTATGTGGTACATAAAAAACTATTTTTTCATTTAAATGAAATTTTACCACCTCTGGGTTTTGAATTTAAAAAATCCAAGATACATGGTTGTCATTAAGAAGTAAATTGTGGTTCAATGGGATTAAAATAATTTTTTTGGTAAATAGTAACTTTTATGTTTTAGTCGCGATTAGAGGTAATTAGTGTAGTTTAAGGTAAAAATAATGTTTTAATAATATGAAATGACCTAGAAACATGTTCTACCCTCATTTTATGAGTCATTTCCGACCAAGAAAATCCATGGGTCAACTTGGGGACCCCATGGAGCCACTTTGGTTGGAAAATGACATAAATACCTTTTTATTTAATGTTAAAATTAAAATGACACAAGCATGAGTTGTTTTACTAAAACAGTTTTTATATTTGGTTATTCAAGTCATATTTTGGACTATAAATATTCATTAGAATTCTAAACAGATTTCATAGATCATGATATTTTATAAATTGTAGACATTAAATAAATTAAATTATTTATGACATCATGATGATGCAACGATTACCTCATTAATAAGGGATTTAAATAAAATGAAAAGATAATGTTAAAAATATAACATACACTTGTCAAAAACCTATTGGATGGATGTATTTCGAAACATTATCACCTTATCCTCTAAATATTCTCTTTTGGGACATTTTAAATCCGAAAATCATTTTATAATAATGTAATATTTTATAACTTTCCAAGAGTGCCCCTCCTCTCCTCTTATAAAAGGCCCCCACCTCTACCACCTTACACACACCTCTCAAGCCTTTGGCTCGGCCAACCCCTTCCCATTTCATCTCTCCACATCCCTCTATTCATCATTAAAGCCTCACTTTTGGCAGAATCCTTTCCAAGGAATCCTTTGAGGTCAAATCAAAGGGAGTTACCCGATTTAAAGGTAATGTCTTCCCTTGTGTTCTTTTGTTTAATTTTTTTCTCCAAACACCTAAACTCTTTTTATTAATTTTTTTATAACAACACCATTATCATATATACACTAGGATTTTGTTATAATAAGGATTCAAGCTTCACTTTCTCACACCTCCGTCTAATGGTTAAAGAACATACTGTTTCTGTGGATGACGAATTACCGCCTCATGAAACGATGATTGTTAAATAGTATTTTAACACCTTCAAAGGTGGACATTAATATGTAACTATATTTATATATGATATATAATATTTTTATGTTTTCCTTAATCTTATTTATTTTTTATTTTTTTCATACCTTTATGGTTTCCATTATGGGTAAAAGTGATATCTTCATTTTAGGAAGTGTGGACTACCGCCCCCTCAAAGTGATTTGATTTTTTAATGCCATATGTCGGACGTATAAAGGATTGAACTAATGGTATTACATATGATCTCCTACTGGAATTATAATATAAATTTATATCATTATTATTTAATTCCATTGAATACAAAATAAAAATAAATGAAAGTAGCATTAATGCGTACGTACGGCTTACCGTTTTCATGAACGGTACATTTCATTTCATATCTCAAATTGTTATGTACTATTATAAGTACATATATATAATGGATATATATGTAATATATTACATCTAAATGATGGATATAATTCTGGAATTATAATATATATATATATATATATCTCTCTCTCATTTTTTTTCATTGCATTAATATGACAACAAATGAATGTAGCATTCATGCGTTCGTACGGCCTACCGTCTCCATGAACGGTGCTTTTAATTTTTTATCTCCAAATGCTATAGAATAGTATAAAATGAATATATACTGGATATATATGATATTTAAAACATAAATACTATTCTGGATATGATTTACCTATAAATACCTGGAAAATTCTTTTCCAACAAGTTCGATTTTTACTCATGAACCGAACATCGAAAAAAACGTCTGATATGAACTCACTTTATTAACCAATTATTATAACCTTATAATATGTGAAATTAACTGAATAATAATCTTTATAGGTAGGTCCTTGAAAAATTATAAATTGACCAAGTTTTATTATTAATGTGATTAAAGAACGATCGAGTCATGTCGGATACGAGGTAAGGGATCCTACCCCTCTCTTTCTTTTTAAGCACACTCTTTTATGTAATTCCTTTTAGGACCATATTTCATATTATTGGGATGTACTTTTATATTAATCCTACTGTAATTTTTATTTTCATATGATGAGAGACCCTATTTTCTCTCATCAATACATTTTGGAAGTTTTGAGTGGTGCCGTTAGGCTGCCGAATTTTGGTAAGAGATATAACCTCTCTCTTTCTTTTTATGTACTCTCCTTTATGTCACTTATTTTAATCTCCTATTTTTTATGATGGGGGATGTTCTTTTATGTTCCTATTTCTGTAAATTTTATTGTAATATTATGTGAGACCCTATTTGAGCTCTTCAATCCATTTTTGGAAGTTTTAAGTGGTGTCGTTAGGCTGTTGAGTTTCCGTAAGGGATTTTTCATCTCAAATTAGTCCCGTGAGATTTATGCTACTTTTTCCACCATTTCCTTTGAGTGTTGTATGTACTTCCCATTATTATACTCTTTTGGTAATATAATTTCATTTATGGGTATTTACATATTCATTGTATGACCCTTTTTCAATGGGGTGTACGTTTTGAAAGTTACCCAAGACGGTAAGGGAACCTTTCACCCTCCTCTTTTTAAAAGACTTCTTTTGTTATGTCTTTTAATTCACATAATATTATGTTGGGATATTTTGTTCTATATCCTTATTGATGAAAATTATATGTACAAGTGATGAGATACCCTTTTTATCTCTCATAAACTCTTTTTCTAAATTTTGAAGTGACGCTGTTAGGCAGTCGAATTTTTACAAGGGAACTTCATAACCTAATTTTGATTCCTTGGGATAAACTTGTACTCCTTGAATATTTTGTTCTATGAATATGTGTGAATTTCCTCTGATTTATTTACACATAATATCCACTTATATTTCGTTTATTCGTTTGTCACACAAAATTATGTAATTGATTTATCCTTAATCCAAGGATATCGTCTTTGTATGGGACTTCGTCTCAATCTCCTTTCATTGAGGAATATTTTTTTATACACAAACCTTATTTTATACGGTGTATAAACACCTTTGTCTTTTACATTTATCCAAAATGAATCTTTTTTATAAGAAGTGTTTTACTAAACGACAAAAGGGAATGTTTTTGTCGTACGTATGTGGTGACAATTACTTCTCCGCCGCCATGACCATTATTTGAGTTTCGACTTCCTCTACAAGCCATACTTTTTTTAAATGAAAAATAAGTACCATGTTTTACTTTTCTTTTATTTTGGTATTGAAGATGGTTTTCATAATTTTTTTATTATATCAATTTTTTGTATTGATATCTTGTGATTGAAATGTTGAAATGTTATGTTTCCATTCTACATGTTTTATATGATAAGATTATGTTATGGTTCTTGGGCATTATTATGAAGACGGGAGGTTCCATGATAAACTAAGGGCGGGTGAGCCCGATATAGCTCTCCAATGCATTGGGTAACGTGAAGGGGTTAAATGTTAAGGTTTCTCCGAAGAGATTTAGGGAATATAATATGATGGGTATTCCAAACGTAACCAAGAGTGTTACTCCCTACATAAGAATGTTATGAATTCCTCAAGTTACATTTATGCATTATGATTTCAATTTTTTATTCATGATTTGATGAGGTATATTAAAGTGCTTATGTTTTATGAGTAAAGTATGATTTCATTGATTATTATGTATACATGTACTCATGTTTCCTTTCCATATTTTTATATCCCTCACAAAACTTTTTATGCTCATCCCATGTTTTGGAAATGTTTTTCACAGTTCAAAGGAAAGGTGCATGATATAATGATTGTGTCAAGGAAGTGTCAAGAAAGAATCCATTTTTTATTTTAAATATGTTTCCCTTGATGGAATAAAACGAATTCTATCTTTTATGTAATCACTTTGTTTAAATGTGGATTTTAATTCATGATTTATGATCTAATTCTCTAAACTCTAAACCTGAAAATATCCTCAATGTGAATTATTCATTTAATTCAATATTATGTAAGGTTTACAGCTGGGGCCTTATAGTTGGTATCAGAGGTCGGTTTAGATAACATTAGATGTTAGGGTATTCTCTAAGAATAAGTGACATTACCATAATGGTTAGGATTTCAGAAAAAGTCCTAGTTTTAGATAAAGTGAATGAGTAAGTATATCTTTGTGTTTATCTTCCTCATTAGTTCATGATGGTTTTTTTGATATAATCACAATTACATTTCTTTTTTTAGTGAATGGATGGATCTATCAGGCACAAAAGTGACAGAAGGTTTGAAGGAAACTGTGGTGGTTCTCTGATTAAGAGACTAGATGAAATGGGGGAGTCAATGAGGAAACTCGTGGATGTTCTAAACCAATTTTCAAGGAGTCATGATCAACCACTTGTACCTTGGTATGTTCTGTAATGCATCATGTATGAGATGACCAATCGATGTGGAAGTTCAGGTAATAATTATAAAGGTATCCATTAGGGTTTATATGATCCTTACTTTAGAGGTAATCATGGGTTATTATATATTATGATGGAAAATGAAAGGCATGAGATAAAATTGAGGTTAAAATATGATATGATTATTTTTGATGATTTTATCTAGTTTTAGGGATTGTTTTAAGAATTATATAGTTTTGGAAAAAGTACAACACGTAGACTGTGTGACAACCCGCGGCATCGGACAATGCTACGGGGATCAAACCCATAACCAAAGTGCGACTAGCATTTATCGCCTACCACTCCACTACGTGATGTCCCTGGTTAGTCTGACTAATTCTTTTTAGTTAGATGATTTTAGGAATCAAGGGTGAGTTTATTTTGGGTTATCTAGGTAAATGATTAACCTATCATGGAGGATATGTGATTAGGTTAATTACTTTTCAATATGAGAATTTAAGAGAAACTGATGTTATTTGGAGATAAAAGTTAATTTGTACCATGGAAGACTATGTGATTAAATCCTTCAAATATTTGGTATTCAATCTTTGTTTGGTTTACTTTGAAGAATTTTATGGACAATTGTTTATAGAATGGTCTTTATTGAGCTTTGGGTTTTCCTAAATACTCGTCTTTTAGGGAAAATATGAGTTTGATTAAGGAATCTAGTAAAAGTTGAAAGTCTACGTGACAATTAAGTATGATTCATTATGATTTAGTTAAGCTTAAAAATAAATTCCTCAATGAAGAGTAACTTAAAACAAAAAATTTTTCTATTATATTTTCCTACTGGGGAATCGAATATTGTTTAACCCATCATAAGATTGTTATTTTCTTATGGTTAACATTCTCCTAGACATGTTTACTATCACTCTCCATCAGAACATGACCCTTTTTTTCCTCCATATCCATGTTTTCCTACATTTAATACTAGTATGGGTTAACTTGGGTGACCTTTGTACTTATCTTTCTTTATTTTAAAGTGGTTTTTTACTGACTCTTGTTCTGATGTGGGATTTTCAATTAAGTTTCCAAGCACAATTTTTAAATTGCGAGGATGCAATTCCCAAAAGGGGGGAAGGATGTAACACCCCAGGTAAATAAAGAATATGAAATTTTCACATTTATCCATATTTTTTAATAAATTATTAATATGACTTTAAATGGGGTGCTATGCTCGATGGCGTACCCAATACGCAACAACGAGTTTCTTGGAAATCTTACGTTGCACTCTAATAATAAAATAATATTATTTTAAACGGTAGTTAACGCCTAGATGTTGTAATGGTGGGAATTAACAGAACTAACTACAAAATTATTATATATGTTTTTTCAAATATTTTTACATTTTACAATAAATGTTAGAGGATTAAAAATGCGAATGAATCCAATTTTAAGCGTAAACATTCTAATATTCTTTAAAAGGTCGATTAACCTTCTTTTGATGGAGAACCTCTTTTAAATCCACTTTTTGAAAATTTTATGTGTTGTATTTGACAAAATAAAATTCTTCTTTATAATCGGGATATCAAAATTTAATTTGTGTAAATTTTTGGTGTTTTTCCGATAAAGTTCATTTTTTAATGAATAGTGAAAAATGTTGTATTTTAATTCAAAAGCTCCTTTTAATATAATTTATTTATATGATTATATTATCTTTTGAATTGGTTTTAAAGTGAAATTAGAATATATTTTTACCGTTTAATCCAATAGTGGTCGTTGGAATTAATTTCATCTTGAAATTGGACTTAAACTAGTGTTAATCTTTTGATACTTACTGTTTCATAAAAACATGCTATTTGCTCTGAAAGCGGGTATTAATTATTGAAGTATTTAATGTAACTTATATGTTTTTAATTTTTTAAAATATACATAATTTTTGAATTCAGAATATCAAATATATCTTAGGGTGAATTTTTGGTATTTTTCTGGAAAACTTCAATTTTGATGAATAGTGAAACCACTAAGTGGTACTTAAAAAACTGATTTTTCATTTAAATGAAATTTTACCACCTCTATGTTTTGAGTTTCAAAAATATGACATACATGGTTGTCATTAAGAAGTAAAATGTGGTTCAATGGGATTAAAATAAATATTTTGGTGAATAGTAACTTTTAAGTTTTAATAGCGATTAGAGTTAATAAGTGTAGTTTTAGATAAAAATAATGTTTTAATAATATGAAATGACCTAGAAACATGTCCTACCCTCATTGGATGAGTCAGGGTCGACCAAGACAATCCATGGGTCAACTTTGGGACCCCATGGAGCCACTTTGGTTGGAAAATGACATAAATACCTGTTTATTTATTGTTAAAATTAAAATGTCACAAACATGATTTGTTTTACGAAAAAAAAATTTAAATGGGGTTATACAAGTCATATTTTTGACTATAAATATTCATTAGAATTATAAAACGACTGTATACATCATGATTTTTTTTGTAATTTTTATACCTTAAATAAATTAAATTATTTATGACATCATGATGATGCATCGATTACCTCATTAATAAGGGATTTAAATAAAATGAAAATATAATGTTAAAACTATAACATAAACTGGTCACAAACCTATTGGATGGGATTATTTCAAAACCTTATCACCTTATCCTCGATATATATTCTTTTGGGTCCTTTTAAATCCAAAAATCATTTTATAATAAAGTAATATTTTATAACTTCCCAAGTGTGCCCCTCCTCTCCTCTAATAAAAGGCCCCCACCTCTACCACCTTACACACACCTATCAAGCCTTTGGCTCAGCCAACCACTGACCATTTCATCTATCCAAATCCCTATCTTCATCATTGAAGCCTCAATTTTGGCAGAATCCTTTCCAAAGAAGCCTTTGAGCTCAAATCAAAGAGAGTTACCCGATTTAAAGGTAATGTATTCCCTTGTGTTCTTTTGTTTTATTATTATTCTCCAAACCCATAAAATCTTTTTATTACTTTTTTTGTAACAACTCCAGTATCATTAATATACTAGGATGTTGTTATAAGAAGGATTCATGCTACATTTTCACACACCTCCGTCTAATTGTTAAAGAACTTACTGTTTCTGTGGATGGCGAATTACCGCCTCACGAAACGATGATTGTTCAATATTATTTTAACATCTTCAAAGGTGTCCATTAAGATGTCAGTATATTTATATATGATATATAATATTTTTATATTTTCCTTAATCTTCTCTATTTTTCATTTCTGTCATACCTTTATGGTTTCCAATATGGGTAAACGTGATATCTTCATTTTGGGAAGTGCGGACTACCGCCCCCTCAAAATGATTTGATTCGTTAATGCCATATGTGGGACGTATAAAGGAGGGAATTAATGGTTTAAATATGATATACTACTGGAATTATAATATACCTTTATATCATTATTATTTAATTCCATTCAATACAAAAGAAAAAGAAATGAAAGTAGCGTTCATGCGTACGTACGACTTACCGTGTCCATGAACGGTACATTTCATTTCTTATCTCCAAATGTTATGTACTATTATAAGTACATATATATAATGGATATATATGTAATATATTACATCTAAATGATGTATACCATTCTGGAATTATAATATATAAATCTCTCATATTGTTTTAATTCCATTAATATGACAAAAAAATGAAAGTAGCGTTCATGAGTACGTACTGCCTACCGTCTCCATGAACGGTGCTTTTAATTTTTTATCTCCAAATTCTATGGAATAGTATAAAATGAATATATACTGGATATATATTATATTTAAAACATCAATACTATTCTGGATATTATGTACCTATTACTACATGGAAATGTTTTTTCCAACAAGTTCGATTTTTACTCATGTACCGAACATCGAAAAAAACGTCTGATATGAACTCGCTTTATTAACAAATTATTATAACATTATAATATGTGATATAAACTGAATAATAATCTTTAATGTAGTTACTTATGAAATTATAAATTGACCAAATTTTATTATTCAGTAGATTAAAGAACGATCGAGTCATGTCGGACACGAAGTAAGGGATCATACCCCTCTCTTTCTTTTTACGTACACTCTTTTATGTCATTCCTTTTAAGCTAATCTTTCTTATGATTGGGATGTACTTTTATATTACTCCTACAGTACTTTTTATGTTTATATGATGAGATAACATATTTTCTCTCATCAATCTATTTTGGATGCTTTGAGTGGTGCCGTTAGGCTACCGAATTTTCATAAGAGATCTAACCTCTCTCTTTCTTTTTAAGTACTCTCCTTTATGTCACTTATTTTAAGCTTCTATTTGTTATGATAGGGAATGTTATTTTATATTCCTCTTTCTGTAAATTTTATTTTAATATTATGAGAGACCTTATTTGATCTCTTCAATCCATTTTTGGAATTTTTATGTGGCGTCGTTAGGCTGCCGAGTTTCCGTAAGGGATTTTTCATCTAACTTTTAGTCCTATGAGATTTATGCTAAATTTGACACCATTTCCTTTTATTGGTGTATGTACTTCCCATCATTATACTCTTTTTGTAATATAATTTCATTTATGGGTATATACATATTCATTGTATGACCCTTCTTCAATGGGGTGTACATTTTGAAAGTTACCCAAGTCAGTAAGTGAACCTTTCACCCTCCTCTTTTTAAAAGACTTCTTTTGTTATGTCTTTTAATTCACATAATATTATTTTGGGATATGTTATTCTATATCCTTATTGATGTATATTTTATTTCCAAGTGATGAGATACCCTTTTTATCTTCCATCAACTCTTTTTCTGAATTTTGATGTGACACCGTTAGGCTGTCGAATTTTTGCAAGGGAACTTCTTTACCCAATTTTGATTCTTTGGGATGAACTTGTACTCCTTGAATATGTCGTTCTATGAATATGTGTGAATGTAATCTGATTTCTTTACACTTAATATCCAATTATATTTCGTGTATTCATTTGTCACACATAATTATGTAATTGATTTATCCTTAATCCAAGGATATCGTCTTTGTGTGGGACTTTGTTTCAATCTCCTTTCATTGAGACATATTTTGTTTTATACACAAACCTTATTTTATACGGTGTATAAATCCCATTTACTTTTACATTTATCCTAAAGGAATCTGTTTTATATGAATCGTTTTACTAAACGACAAAAGCGAATGTTTTTGTCGTACGAATGTGGCGACAACGACTTCTCCGCCGCCGTAACCATTATTTGAGTATCAGATTCCTCTACAAGACATACATTTTTTTAAAATAAACAATAAATACCATGTTTTACTTTATTTTTATTTTGGTATTGAAGATGGTTTTCATAATGTTTTTATTATATCAATGTGTTGTATTGATATCTTTTGATTGAAATGTGTAAATGTTATGTTTCCTTTATGCATGTTTTATGTGATACGATTATGTTATGGTTCTTGAGATTTATTATGAAGATGGGTGGTTCCGTGATAAACTAAGGGCGGCTGAGCCCGATATAGCTCTCCAATGCATTGGGTAATGGGAAGGGGTTAAACGTTAAGGTTTCTCCGAAAAGATTTAGGGAATATACTATGATGAGTATTCCAAACATATCCACGAGGGTTACTCCCTACGTAAAAATTTTATGAATGTCTCAAGTTACCTTTATGCCTTATGATTTCTATGTTTAATTCATGATTTGATGAGGTATATTAAAGTTCTTATGTTATATGAGTAAAGTATGATTTCATTGATTCTTATGTATACATATACTCATGTTTCCTTTCCATATTTTCATATCCCTTACTGAGCTTTTTATGATCATCCCAAGTTTTTGAATTTTTTTTCATAGGTCAAAGGAATGGTGCGTGATATGATGATAGTGTCAAAGAAGTGTCAAGAAAGAATCAATTTTTTATTTTAAACATGTTTCCGTCGATGGAAAAAAATTAATTCTATCTTTTATGTAATCACTTTGTTTAAATGTGGAATGTAATTCATGATTCATGATCTAATTCTCTAAAACTATAAACCTGAAACGATCCTCAATATGAATTATTCATTTAATTCAATATTAAGTATGGTTTAAGGCTGGGGCCTTATATTTGGTATCAGAGGTCGGTTTAGATAACTTTAGAGGTTAGGGTATTCTCAAATAATAAGTGATATTACCATAATGGATAGGATTTCAGAAAGAGTCCTAGTTTTAGATAAAGTGAATGAGTAAGTATATCTTAGTGTTTATCTTCCTCATTAGTAAATAATGGTTCTGTTGATATACTCACAATGACATTTCTGTTTTTAGTGAATGGATGGATCTAGCAGGCACGAAAGTGAGAACGGGTTTGATGGAAACTGTGGTGGTTCTCTGAATAAGAGACTGGATGAAATGGGGGATTCAATGAGGAAACTCATGGCTGTTCTAAACCAACTATCAAGGAGTCATGATCATCCACTTTTACCTTGGTATGTTCTGTAATGCATCATGTGCGAGATGACCAATCAATGTGGAAGTTAAGGTAATAATTATAAAGGTAACCATTAGGGTTTATATGATCCTTACTTTTGAGGTAATTATGGGTTATTATATATTATGATAGAAAATGAAAGGCATGAGATAAAATTGAGTTTAAAATATGTTATTCTAATTTTTGAATATTTTATCTCGTTTTGGGGAATGTTTTAAAAATTATATAGTTTTGAAAAAAGAACAACACGCAGACTGCATGACAACCCGTCATGTCGGACAAAGCTACAGGAATTGAACCCACAACCAAAGTGCGACGGGTATTTATCACCTACCACTGGACTATGTGAAGTCCCTGGTTAGTTTGAATAATTCATCTTAGTTAGATGGTTTTAGGAATCAAGAGTAAGTTTATTTTGGGTTATCTATGGAAATGATTAACCTATCATGGAGGATATGTGTATAGGTTAATTAATTTTATATATGAGAATTTAAGAGAAACTGATGTTATTTGGAGATAAAAGTTAATTTGTACCTTGGAAGACTATGTGATTAAATCATTCAAATATTTGGGTTTAAATCATAGTTTGGTTTACTTTGATGAATTTTATGGACAATTGTTTTTCTAATGGTCTTCGTTGATCTTTGGGTTTTTTTTGACAAATTTTAGAGATTAAGAATGGATTTTCTTTTTATAAAGGATTATACTTTTTTTTATTATCTAAT
The DNA here is from genome assembly GCA_963277665.1 of Viscum album. Taxonomy (NCBI): domain Eukaryota; kingdom Viridiplantae; phylum Streptophyta; class Magnoliopsida; order Santalales; family Viscaceae; genus Viscum; species Viscum album. Next base: position 1,837,551,715 of record OY728132.1, on the reverse strand, counting down.
CTCATACGAACAATTTTGGTTTTGGATTTTGTCTAAAGAAATGGGAAATATATAGTTCTATTTTGTGGATTAGGTGATTCTCAAGAAGTTGATTATAGTAATCTTAATGCGAAAAAGTCTTCCTAAATACTCATCTTTTGGAGAAAATATGAGTTTGATTAAGGAATATAGTAAAAGTTTAAAGTCTATGTGAAAAGTATGTATGTTTCGTTATGATTTAGTTAAGCTCAAAAATAAATTCCTCAATAAAGATTAACTTAAAACAAAAATGTTTTCTGTTATCTTTTCCTACTGGGGAATCGAATACCATTTAACCCATCACATGTTTGTGATTTTCTTATGGTTAACTTTCTCTTAGACATGTTTACTATCACTCTCCATCAGAACATGACCCTTTTTTTCTCCATATCCATGTTTTCCTACATGGAATCCTAGTATAGGTTAACTCGGGTGACATTTGTACTTCACTTTCTTTATTTTAATGTGATTGTTTTACTGACTCTTGTTCCGATGTGGGATTTTCAATGAAGTTTCCAAGACCAATTTTAAATTTGCGAGGACCCAATTTCCAAAAGGGGGGAAGGATGTAACACCCCAGGTAAATAAAGAATATGACATTTTCACATTTATCAATATTTTTTAATAAATTATTAATATTACTTTAAAGGGGACTCTATGCTCGATGTCGTACCCAATACGCAACAACGAGTTTCTTGGGAATCTTACGTTGCACTCAAATAATAAAATAATATTATTTTAAATGGTAGTCAACGCATAGCTGTTGTAATGGCGGGAATGAAAAGAACTAACCACAAAATGAATATATATGTTTGGAAAATATTTTTACTTTTTACAATAAATGTTAGAGGATTAAAAATGAGAATGAATCCAATTTTAAGCGTAAACATTCTAATATACTATAAAAGGTCGATTAACCGCCTTTTGATGGCGAACCTCTTTTAAATCCACTTTTTACAATTTTATGTGTTTTATTTGACAAAATAAAATTCCTCTTTATAATCAGTACATCAAAATTTACTTTGTGTAAATTTTTGGTATTTTTCCGATAAAGTTAATTTTTTAATGAATAGTGAAAAATGTTGTATTTTAAATCAAAAACACTTATTAATATAATTTAATTATATGATTATATTATCTTTTGAATTAGTTTTAAAGTGAAATTAGAATATATTTTTACCATTTTATCCAATAGTGGTTGTTGGAATTAATTTCATCTTGAAATTGGACTTAAACTAGTGTCAATCTTTTGATACTTATTATTTCATAAAAACATGCTATTTTCTCTGAAAGCAGGAATTAATTATTAAATTTATTAATGTAACTTATATGTTTTGAATTTGATAAAATAGTCGTCATTTTTGAATTCGGAATATCAAATATATCTTCGGATGAATTGTTTGTATTTTTCTGGAAAACTTCAATTTTTCATGAATAGTGAAACCACTAAGTGGTACTTAAAAAACTGATTTTTCGTTTAAATGAAATTTTTCCACCTCTGTGTTTTGAATTTAAAAAATCCAACATACATGGTTTTCATTAAGAAGTAAAATGTGGTTCAATTGGATTAAAATAATTTTTGTGGAGAATCGTAACTTTTATGTTTTAATCGCGATTAGAGGTAATTAGTGTAGTTAATGGTAAAAATAATGTTTTAATAATATGAAATGACCTAGTCACGTGTACTAACCTCATTTGATGAGTCATGGCCGACCAAGAAAATCCATGGGTCAACTTGGGGACCCCATGAGGCCACTTTGGTTGGAAAATGACATAAATACCTTTTTATTTAAAGTTAAAATTAAAATGTCACAAACATGAGTTGTTTTTCTAAAACAATTTTTAAATGTGGTTATAAAAGTCATATTTTTTACTATAAATATTAATTAAAATGATACAAAGATTTAATACATCATGATATTTTTTTATAATTTTTAGACATCAAATAAATAAAATTATTTATGACATCATGATGATGCAGTGATTACCTCATTAATAATGGATTTAAATAAAATGAAAATATAATGTTAAAAATATAAAATACACGTGTCACAAACCTATTTTATGGGTGGATTTCAATACTTTATCACCTTATCCTCTAAATATATTCTTTTGGGACCTTTTAAATATGAAAATCATTTTATAATAATGTAATATTTTATAACATTCCTAGAGTGCCCCGCCTCTTCTTTTATAAAAGGCCCCCACCTCTACCACCTTACACACACCTCTCAAGCCTTTGGCTCAGCCAACCCCTGCCCATTTCATCTCTCCACATCACTCTCTTGATCATTGAAGACTCACTGTGGGCACAATACTTTCCAAGGAAGCCTTTGAGCTCAAATCAAAGAGAGTTACCCGATTTAAAGGTAATGTCTTCCCTTGGGTTCTTTTGTTTTATTTTTCATCTCCAAACCCCTAAACTCTTATTATTACTTTTTTGGTAACAAAAACAGTATCTTAAATATACTATTATGTTGTTATAAGAAGTATTTGAGCTACACTTTCACACACCTCCATCTAATGGTTAATGAACATACTGTTTCTGTGGATGGCGAATTACCGCCTCACGAAACGATGATTGTTCAATATTATATTAACACCTTCAAAGGGGTCCATTAAGATGTCAATATATTTATATATTATATATAATATTTTTATGTTTTCCTTAATCTTCTGTATTTTTCATTTATGGCATAACTTTATGGTTTCCATTAAGTGTAAACGCGATATCTTCATTTTAGGAAGTACGGACTACCGCCCCCTCAAAGTGATTTGATTCGTTAATGCCATATGTGGGACGTATAAAGGATATAATTAATGGTATTACATATTATATCCTACTGGAATTATAATATAACTTTAAATCATTATTATTTAATTCCATTTAATACAAAAGAAAAAGAAATTAAAGTAGCGTTCATTGTACGTACGGCTTACCGTCTCCATGAACGGTATATTTCATTTCTTATCTCGAAATGTTATGTACTATTATAAGTACATATATATAATGGATATATATGTAATATATTCCATATAAATGATGGATATAATTCTGGAATTATAATATATATATCTCTCATTTTGTTTTAATTCCATTAATATGACAAAAAAAATGAAAGTAGCGTTCATGTGTACGTACGACCTACCATCTCCATCAACGGTGCTTTTAATTTTTTATCTCCAAATGCTATGGAATTTTATAAAATGAATATATACTGGATATATATGATATTTAAAACATAAATACTATTCTGGATATGATGTACCTATAACTACATAGAAAATTCTTTTCCAACAAGTTCGATTTTTACTCATGTACCGAACAACGACAAAAACGTCTGATATGAACTCAGTTTATTAACAAATTATTATAACCTTATAATATGTGATATTAACTGAATAATAATCTTTAAATTAGTTCCTTATGAAATTATAAATTGACCAAATTTTATTATTCATTAGATTAAAGAACGATCGAGTCATGTCGGACACGAGGTAGGGGATCCTACCCCTCTCTTTATTTTTTATGTACACTCTTTTATGTCATTAATTTTAAGCTCATATTTCTGATGATTGGGATGTACTTTTATATTAATCCTAATGTAATTTTTATGTTCATATGATGAGAGACCCTATTTTCTCTCATCAATCCATTATGGAAGTTTTAAGTGCTGCCGTTAGGCTGCCGAATTTTCGTAAGAGATCCAACCTCTCTCTTTATTTTTAAGTACTCTCCTTTATGTCACATCTTTTAAGATCCTATTTTTTATGATGGGGGATGTTCTTTTATATTACTATTTGTGTAAATTTTATTGTAATATTGTGAGAGACCCTATTTGATCTCTTCAATCCATTTTTGGAAGTTTTAAGTGGTGTCGTTAGGCTGCCGAGTTTCCGTAAGGGATTTTTCACCTCACTTTTAGTCCCTTGAGATTTATGGTACATTTTCCACCATTTCCTTTGAGTATTGTATGTACTTCCCATTATTATACTCTTAGTTTAATATAATTTCATTTATGGGTATTTACATATTCATTTTTTGACCCTTCTTCAATGGGGTGTGCGTTTTGAATGTTACCCAAGTCGGTAAGGGAACCTTTCACCCTCCTCATTTTAAAAGACATATTTTGTTATGTCTTTTAATTCACATAATATTATGATGTGATATTTTCTTCTATATCCTTATTGATGTAAATTTTATATCCAATTTATGAGATACACTTTTTATCTCTCATCAACTTTTTTTCGTAATTTTGAAGTGACGTCGTTAGGCTGTCAAATTTTTGAAAGGGAACTTATTAACCCAATTTTGATTCCTTGGGATAAACTTGTACTCCTTGAATATGTCATTTTATTAATATGTGTGAATGTCCTCTGATTTCTTTATACTTAATATCGACTTATATTTCGTGTATTCGTTTGTCACACATAAATATGTAATTGATTTATCCTTAATCAAAGGATACCGTCTTTGTATGGGACTTCGTCTCAATCTCCTTTAATTGAGGCATATTTTGTTTTATACCAAAACCTTATTTTATACGGTGTATAAACCCCTTTTACTTTTACATTTATCCAAAATGAATCTTTTTTATACGAAGTGTTTTACTAAACTACAAAAGGGAATGTTTCTGTTGTACGTATGCGGCAACAACAACTTCTCCGTCGCCGTGACCATTATTTGAGTTCCGGCTTCCTATACAAGCCATACTTTTTTTTAAATGAAAAATAAAGACCATGTTTTACTTTTCTTTTATTTTTGTATTGAAGTTGGTTTTCGTAATTTTTTTATTATATCAATGTGTTGTATTGATATCTTGTGATTGAAATGTGGAAATGTTAGGTTTCCTTTATGCATGTTTTATGTGATACGATTATGTTATGGTTCATGGGAATTATTATGAAGACGGGTGGTTACGTGATGAACTAAGGATGGGTGAACCCGATATAGCTCTCCAATGCATTGGGTAATGCGAATGGGTTAAACGTTAAGGTTTCTCCGAAGAGATTTAGGGAATATACTGTGATGGGTATTCCAAACGTAACCAAGAGGGTTACTCCCTATGTAAGAATGTTTTGAATGCCTCAAGTTTCCTTTATGCCTTATGATTGCTATGTTTTAATCATTATTTGATGTGGTATATTAAAATGCTTATGTTTTATGAGAAAAGTATGATTTTATTGAATCTTATTTATACATGTATTCATGTTTCCTTTCCATATTTTTATATCCCTTACTATGCTTTTTATGCTCATCCCATGTTTTTGAAATGTTTTTCACAGGTCAAGGGAAAGGTGCATGATATGATGATAGTGTCAAGGAAGTTTCAAGAAAGAATCCATTTTTTATTTTAAATATGTTTTCGTTGATGGAAAAAACATATTCTATCTTTTATGTAATCACTTTGTTTAAATGTGGAATGTAATTCATGATTTATGATCTAATTCTATCAAAATATAAACCTGAAAATATCCTCAATGTGAATTATTCATTTAATTCAATATTAAGTAAGGTTTAAGGCTAGGGCCTTATAGGTTGGGACTCAGTTTTTCTTGACCAAAATATTTCATCCCAAGATAGATGTCCCGAAATAGTAGACCATTCATGTTCTTGAGGATATTCTAGGGAATGTATCATGGACATGAATAATAGTTGGGAGGATCACCAAGGACTAATGTTGTTTGGGAAAAACCACTTCTACCACTCAACCATTAATATGTCTTTATTTTGGGCCTTTTATAGAAAACCATAAAGGTCACCACTCTTTCTACTAACCATGGTTATTCTACACGCATGGGTCCTGAGATAGTATGTGCTACAACTGAGAAGGTGTAGATCATACAGAAGTAGTTTGAGATTTAATTGATCTAACACAAGTTGAATACTAATAAATTGTGTATTCCCATAGATTTAGATCATGGGGACCACATTTATCTTCAAGTATCACCTCAATGGGGATTATAGATTTTTTTCTATAGTGGAAAGTTATCTCTGAGATACACAAAACCATTTTAATTTCTATGTAGAGTATGTGAGTTTGTGTACCGACAAGCTCTACCTTTGCCATCATATAATTTACATTATTTCTTACACGTGTAGTAGTTGAGGAGGTATTTTCATGATCAATCAAACATGATTGACTAGGTAGAGTTGTAAATTGATGTCGGGGTGACTTTTGTGGAGTACCCAATGGTGATTTACAATCACAAATCAAGGTTCCATCATGGGAGTTTGTTTCCTCTAGTGCATGTTTGGTGGCATAATGGGAATTCAAGGAGAGCACTCAGTAGAGGGAGTCTTACATTCATTCTCAGTAACATTCCCTATTTTGTTATGTGTTCCCTATTTTGTATTTCCAAGACATAAATACATGGGGGGGAGTGTAATTACTTGTATCCTCCCCAATTTTATTTATATGCAGGATGTATTTTTTGTTAATACTAAATAAATATTAACAGAATAAATATATCAAAAATCCATGGAATGATTTATGATCAAAATTATACTTCTACTATAGGTGAGGCCTTACATTTACCTGCTTTGTTCCACTGAATATTTTGTCTTTTGGATGATAACCTGATTAAAAATATTTAATAAAAATATTTTTTTGTGTTAGTTTATCCAAACTATTATCTATTGATAAGATTATATGGTTTTGAAATATCCCTAAAAAATTTCTCTGGATATGAGATAGAGCTTCCACCAACAAACACAAACAGATTGAAGAATCATGAATGATGATCCTCGACTTCGATAGTTCTATGGATGACGACAATGAATCTTTTAGCTTCATAAAAAACTTATTCAAATCATAGTATGGTTGTTGTTTCTTTGGGATTCTTCCCAACTTCTATGTTCACCAATGAACATGGACCAACCCATAAATTGTTTCATTAACATTTCGATGGAATGTTGTATGGGTGTCAAATAATAAGAATTGAATGGGGGATAGATATGTGTGATGAATTCTTTCTTTGTGATCCATCTAATAAGTGAAAATAGAGTTTGACCTAAAACAATGCCATGATCCATCCGTCAGGTGATATTGGGCTTCTCATTTTCCCATTGTTCTTCATTTTCTTCTCATTCATCATGATTTTATAGGCGGCAGATTGTGGCACCTTCATTTTGTGGAACAACTATTGGACAATGAATATCTGACACCCCACGACATTATAGAGGATCAAATGTGAATTCATGATGATTTTCATCTCATGCAGTGCCTAAGGATAGGATGGCAGGCTAAATTATAGGTGGTCGGTGGCGGTAGCCAGACGTGGTCGGACTAGGAAGGTCGAAGTGGATTGTGTGGGGTAGGTCACTAGTAGGGTGACAGGATGAGGGGGTTAATTATTGGTGAGGGGTTGTGTCGGATCTAGAATGGCCATCATACATGGGCCAAGACATTGAATGGGGGACATGGCTCAATGCCATGTCATAAGAACACACGACCACAAGGATTTTGGGGAGGCAATGTGGTGGGTTGGGCGTATGGAACAGGACACATCAATCCTTCAACATTGGGGAATGTTTTCGGGGCGGACCATTTGGGTATAGAAAACTGTAATATTTTGTGGGCTAGATAGGGGAGAGGAAAATCATATTTTTCCCCTCAAGATGGACCCATCAGTCCATCTAGCTAGGCCGGGATGTGTCGGGTCGGGTATTCCAGACCGGGCATGGGTCAAACCTTTTTTATAAAAACAACTATAACATTAAAACTATGTGTCAGTTTGACAATTCGTTTGTGGTGTTCAGACACTTGAGATTTGGTGATCTATTTGAGATAATCATATTGAGTCTTTGAGGTTTCTTCCATATGAAATATTTTATTGAGGATTAGATTATTCCTAAACAAGTGCACTGTGAATTGAATCTTGTTTATGGATGTGTTCTTGAAACAATGTGACATGAAGACTACCTGACTTTGGCGATCTGCAACTTCCCAATTCACTATATATTACCGAGACTCCGGGTCTTACTAAGACATTGTACCTTACTGAGACTCCAGTTATTATTGAGACTCTTTGTATTTCCAATACTACTTGTCTTATCGATAATAGGAATTATATGGAATTTTTCTAATTAGATTGCTTTCCATTTTATTGACTAATACATGTGTGGGGTGACTGTATATTATTTTTTTAAATACATAATTTATTTCATATTTTATACTTCATGTATTTATTTGTGGAATACATATTGTATTTATCTTGGTTATACTTCACCAATTTAATGTGAGATACTTCCTATATTTCTCGATGTGTAATTCATGTTTTTGATAGTCGTATTCCTTTGTGGTATCTGGGAGTTCAACATAATATTGTCTCAATGACTCCTGCATGGGGTTTTCCCACATGTGTTGTGTCTAATAAATATGATCAATGTCTGGATGGATTTATAGGTGGAAAGGACCATGTGTTACTTAGATAGATCAGATAGACATGGTGTGGCTCTACAGCTTCACACATCTGCCATGAGACTAACCATTACGTAGGTTTTATTGAGGAATGATTTTTAAGATTCTGTGAATTCAAATTGATAGAAACTTTATTATTGTGGGATTGTATTCATGAACTATTTAATTTCTAACTTCCAACTATTGTAATCTTGGGTTGGTATCATATTATATGCATGCGTAGTTCACTTAGTAATATTAAATCAATCATTTTGGGCATGGATATGTTTGTGTCTATATAGGTACCTAGGAAAATGACTCTCGATGTGAGTTAATCCTATTCTTTCAACTCAAAATCAATAAGGATATTGAAGGCGGGCATGGGGTAGTAAATAATTAGGCCCATCTATGATAGGTTGTGACAACCTCCTTAATTTGTATGTCACACATTCAAATATAGTAATACTGATCAATTAGATTTTCTCATGTCCGACATAGAGGAAAATTCACCTTATGTGAGTTATTTACCAAAATTATATCATTCAAATCATGAATTTATACTATCGAGGGAATCATAAATGTGAATTCCCATCTCATTGGTTGATATGATTTCCCACACACATGGGGATCCACCTCAGGGTATCTTCCAATGATATTCCCATTTTTGTGAAGAGTGTGGAAGTAATTGCCATTGGTATTAATTTAATATCATCACCCATTAGTTTGTTGAATAAAATATTAAACTAAGACAAATATTATCTCTAATATATTAAGGGTACACAATACAAAATTTTAAGGATTGATCTCAATACATTATTCTTACATTCCCCGATATATTTTATTTCTACATGAAATTAATGTTAATAATTTTGTAAAACTATGTGGTTTATGAATATTATTATACAAAATATAGGGTTGAAACATTGTAAAGAATAAATCACATCCTATGAAAATCCATTGCCTCCTTGGAATGTGGTAAAATCTAGTGTTCCTAATTATATGGCAGAAAAATATAACCAAAATTTATTTTTTAATAAATAATAATAATTGGGTGAGTAAACACAATTATAAAAATATGGTATCATTGATATAATCTCCCACATTATGCAGATGTATATAAAAATTATCCATTTTATTTCGGTATTATGTACAATATTTGATGTTTAAATAGATTCAAAAACAAGTCACAAACCTAAACTAGAGTCACATAATTCGGATAAATCCCCCCAAAAAGTGTACGATGAGTCCGATTTCAAATCCTATCAATTAATATGGGTTATAATGAGACATTTTTTCTAAAACCAATAACTAATACCTATATTTGGATTGATATTATGTAAATTATTATTTATGTGGGAGAAATTTTTAGTTTATAAGAGATGAAGATGTTAAATTATGCATACATTATTGCACAAAAATACATGAACTCACACAATCATCCTTTAAAAAGAAACCATGAAATTCGTAGACCTATAAGGATGAAATGTAATTATAGTGTAACTGGATCATTTTTTGTTTCCCAAACATTATCTCCTAAACCCTTGGAACCTCAAAATTATAGGAAGAACAAAAATGGTGAACCCTATTTGAATCTCTGAGATGATAAAATCAATCATTTAATCAGGTGTCTGGTCAATATTTTTTTTTCATCTCTTACGAAAATGAAAATGGTATTTCCAATGTAAAATCCTATGTATCTCAGGTCCACAGTAAATAGTTAAATGTCACTATGAAAATTTCATGTGAATAAAATGGGCAATCCTAGAATAAGAATGAAAAATTATGTTACCTATGCATTGCTGATAGAATATCATTCACACATTAAATGAGGTAATGATTACTAACCTTGTTACTTATTTTCATTGTGACTATAGATAAATGTTTCACAAAAAAACATCCCTGAGGTATTTTCATCATAATATTAAAATATTTTGAATGTCTACTATGATTTTAACATATTTTGGTCTGAAAACTACCTCTCCCATATGACACCATCAAATTCATGTTGAAACTGAGATGAATTTGGAATACCATCAGCATTTTATAATCCAACCCCTGAGGGAATATTTTAAATTTCTCTATATAACGAAGCTAAAAAGTTATCCTCATTTACAGAATTATTAATTCAAACTAGTGGTTGTTATATCCACCAAAAATAATTTCCGATGCATATCCCCATAGTGTATTAATTATCACTATTTGAATATAAGTAGGTTTGATCAATGAGTCAACTAAAACTACAATTTTGTTCAATATTTTTCGAGGATTGCTCTAATTGGCCAACGTCACCGATATCATCTCATTGATACCCCCATTGTATCATGATAAGGTCACCAAATGAACATTTAAAAAGTAAAAAATCATATATAGTTGACAAGGACATATTCATTAGTAGAAAATAACATTGATGAATGGGATTGTGTTTATATAACTACATCAAATGAAAATGTGCAATGACATATTCCTGTTGTATCCATCATGTATGATAACATCATTTCCCCTCGAATAAATACTTCACATGTATTAATATATAATGAATTAGAGAGGAACATATCCATACACCCATGTATAAATACCATTGAAATATTATGATGGAAAATTAATATATGAATGGGGTTATTTACCCACTTCAATCGATGATATCTATAAGTATATTATGGAGACAAAAAAACATAATGGACTATATAACACTACACACATTGTAGAAGTGACACTAGATTCTAGAAACAATTGATGAAATAATCATATATATTTCAGATATACTGCTGACAATGAGATATGCACATATTCCCATCCAAATAGACAGAGTATCACATCACCAGGATTAGCATTAATAGATGGCCACACCATAGAGTTCACATGTTCTTGAACATTTCTATGAAGATTATGATAATATTTTGTTAAAGGATGTGATATCAAAATTATATTATATTATAATCCCAAATAAGGATCTTAAATTTTTTTTGAACACGGATCGTGTTAGGAACCTGTGGCAGTGAGGTCCTTGGGCAGGCAGTTTGGTAGGCTGACCACGTGGAACACAACACGACACTACATCAGCACGAGCACAACATGTCCTTGGAGGAAAACCTACGGCACAGTGAACTAGATGGATGAGTGGGCCAGAAATGGGAGTCAAGCCACTCCAGTGACCCCGTAGGTAGGGCCCAGTGACATAGCAGGCCGGGCAGAATTGGGTCAGCTTGACTGAGCCACCTCAGTACGGGTCGACCATATCGGGCCACATTTAATTGGGTTAGCTAGACTAGGCATGTTCTACTTGGTCGTACAAGGCCTGATCAAGTCTGATAAACCTGGTAGGGATGGACGTAGAGACGACCTAGGTCAGACATCTTTATAAAAACATGTTTAGCTTTTAAATAGTCTATCTATTTGATGATTTTTTTTTGTGTTGGGACCTGTAAGACAATATTTTCCTATAGAGATATTCTAAGTGAGTCTTTTTGGATGTGGGGATATTAACTATTTTCATGAGCTGTGGGTCCTCTTACAAAAATCACACCATGAGTGGAATCCAATGAATATTTATGATTTTGAAACTTTTTTACTTGAAGACTGCGTGACTTTGGGGGTTCATGAATTGCCAAGACACCATGTATTACTGAGACTATGTGTCTTACCGAGACACTTTTTCTTATGGAGACTTTGTGTCTTAATAAAATATTATTTCTTATTGATACTGGGGGTTCTAAAAACTATATATGATAATCATATATTCCATTCTATATACTAATATGTGAGAGAGCTGACCATGTATTATTTTTCGTAAAAATAATCTATTCCTTATGGTATACTTCATGTATTTATTTTTAGTAGGGATTTTGTATTTCATTATAGTAACATCATTTATTTATTTTTTTATTCATCATGTATTTATTCTGGGTTTTTTCATGTATTTATTAGTGATATTTCTTTTTGTGTTTCGTGGTGTTCTAATAAACATTGTTTTACTGACCGCTAAACTTTCATTACCCATACGTGTTTTGTCTTGGGTAGATGATCGACAATTTTATAGATTTATAGGTGGTCCCAGAACAAGGGGTTTTTACAGTGATCATACAGGCGTGGAGTGATAATATGACTTCATACATGTTTCATGCACATAACATTTTGGTAGGGTTTCCAACAGATTAGATTCATGAACTCGTGAATTTGATTCGACAGACTCTATCATTTGGTGGCCTTGTATTCTAGCACAATTTACATTACAATTTCCTTATATCATTATCTGTTGTTAGAATCAAAGTGTACTCCTGCATTTTTTACATAGATTTATAACATGCCATATTTTTGGTTGTTGATATGTGTGTTTCTATACTGATACATAAGAAAATGCATCACATTGTTGGATATGCCTAGTAGATTCTAGTAAACAGACCTTAGCCTACTAGAGACCAGCTTGGTTAGTTATGGAATAAATTTCGTCAAGGATGGTTTGTGACATGGTCTCCAATTCATATGTCATGATTTAATATGTAGTAATATATATAAATTTATTCCCTTTATTTTCCACACATATCATGGTTCGCATATGATTTGGTATTTACAATATTCATATCATTCAAATCAAGAATATATTTTTTTCTAGGGATATCTCAATGTGTAATCCCAACTCATTGGAATGATATGCCTTCAATCTCAAATGGTAATACAACTCAATGTAAATCCAAAATGTATTCCAATTATGGTTAATACTTGGTTATAAATATCATGGGTATTAATTATCAATCATCTCCAATCACCTGGTTGAATCGGTATTAAAAGATGATAACTATGATTTCCAATATATTAATGGTACAAAATATGCCCTCATAAGTCATGATCCCAATACCTGAGGCATGTGATCCTCCATATATTTAATTTCTACATTAATTGAAAATGAATTATTTAATAGAACTAGGTGGGTAAAAATTCAAATTATACACAATATAAGTAGGAAAAACTGTAAATAATCTATCACATACATGGAAATTAAAAAGCCTCCTTCAACTATTGTAAACTTCATTGTTCCTAGTTACATAGATTAAAATTTAAACCAACATTACATTTTTAATGAATAATGGGAAATGGGTGAATAACCTTAAATATAAAAGGATGGTCTCATAGATAGATTCAAAAGTTACATGAACAATTATCTGACTCACAGTCATTTTATTTGGGTATTATGTTCCATATTTGGAGTTTAAAGAGATTATCGAACACATCATTAACCTAAAATAGAGTCATGCAATAGGAAAAAATTCCCCAAAAAATGTATGACGAGGCCAATATCCAATCTTATCGAACATTACACATTTCTTGAGCCATTCTATATTAATCCAAAATTTAAAACCTAAATTTTAAAATCTAGTATGTATATTTTTATTGATTTGGGATCCATTGTCAATTTCAAATAGATGAAGATTGTGAACCAGACATTAATTATTATGCAATCATACCGGAACCAAAACTATCATCCTTTAGAAAGGAATAAAAAAAATTATAAACCCATTATAAAATAATTTCATTAATGAGTTACTCAATATTTTTAAGCATCATAAACTTTGACTTTTAAACCCCACACACCCGGGATTTCAAGGAAAAACCAAAACGGTAAACCCTTTTGGAATCTCTCAAGTTAAAAAAACAATCAGTTGATCATTTTTCACGTCAATATATTTTTCTTTACATATGAATGTTAAAATGGTATACCTGATGATAAATCCTATGTAACTAATTTCCACATTAAATAGTCCATTCTCACCATGAATGAAAAATTGTTTCTTATTACAATCATTATCTATTAAATTATGGTCATTGTATACATCATATATTTATGGTTTGGTAGTGATTGATTTATAAATGAACATGTTCTCTATCATAGTAAATTAATCTTTTAGTGTTAATTTTCTATTCCATGTCTATGTTATTAAATCCCAATAATATTTTTCAAAATGGGAACCTCTGTATATAAACACATTAATACATCCATTTCACTATATCCATGTTGATTTTTTGTTGAAAAATTATATTATTTAGGTTTTCAATAATTTCATTTTAACATGTCAAAAAATTCTATACCACGTAAAAGATTAAATTATGAGGATAAAATTTATTAAAATAGGACCTAATTTATGAAATAGAATACTATATTTAAAAGAATATGTGATACAAAAAATCGAACCAGGAAAACATTAATTAGCTAAATATTATCATTTTAATAATTCCATTATTTTTTTCAAGATGATTATGATTAACTAATTTTTGAAATATTTTTTTAAATATATTTGCAAAATTCATGGAAAATAACATATCAAATATTTTTAATGAGTTATTTCCTTAACAATATTATTTCTCAAATATTATTTTTTAATTATTGTCTGACTAATAATAATAATTACTTTGTAGACAATTTAAAATTTATATTTTTCATGAAAATAAATTTTTATGTCATAATATAATGATTTTCATAGGGATGTATTTTGGTATATTTCAATTTTATAGAATTTAAAAATAGTGGAAATTGTTATTTTATTTAAAAGTTTCATTTCTATAAAACAATTGTGTAATATAAACGACCAAATTCTATATTATTTTTAAAAATCAATATATGAATTCAGTAATTCGAAAAAATAAAATTCTTTGTATTTAAATATTCATTGTAGGGAATTTTATTGTATGATTATTTTTTGAATAAATAATGCATTTTTTAAAACTGTGTTATTTTGTTTAATGTTTATACATATTAATTAATTTCAATAAACATAATGGTAAAATATTTAAATGTATTTTTTATATTATAAATCAATATTTATGAATATAAGTTGATATAATTTACATTAGATGTTATTTGGTAAAGTAAAAATTCATATTATTAATGAAATTTACATAATTTAGGTTACCCACTTTCTATTATGCTTGAGAGTTCAATTTAAAATTATTTTATTCCACCACTATGATTTTTATAATAAAATGGATTCCATATATTTATTTATAATAATTTATATAAGGTAATCAGGACAACCTAGTGTTTGGATAATAATAATAGTACCTATATTAAATATTATTTACCACAATAAGTTTAAAACATGATAAATAAGGATATAAATAATTCAAAATATTCTAGAAAAGAAATTAATGTTATTGTATAAAGAATTATATATAATTTTAATTAAATGAATACTTATATTTAAATCATTTTGAATTTACTTTATAAATGACTGAGTAATCAGTTTGATATAAAGTATATTTCGATATGATAAAACAAAATTAATATTTATTTAGTAATATGAAATTTCAAATAAAAAGTTCGATTAAATGTAATGAACTATTTCTAAAATTTAATATATTTTAATGAAATATTATTATTAATTTTTGATTTACTAAATTTGATTGATTATTTATTTTTTATGAAGTCAAATGTAATTCCTATAATGGATCAAAAAATGTTATTATCAATGAACCCAATATTAAACAATAAATGTAAATTATATAAAAAATGTGAAATATATTATATATATATATTTATTTATTTATTAGTAAAAATATTATTTTCATAATGATCATAATGAATGTATCCAATGGTGGATATTACACAATCTTTGGAAACTTTCGAATTTTTGAGCAAAAATAAAAATCGGTATAAATATATGTTTTGTATTAAGACATTATAATGACCCAAAAATGACGGTATAAATAATATAATTGGGATCTATGATCAAATAGGTTTTTTCCCATCTATTCATATACACCATGTAATTTTAGATGAGGAGTCTATCCATGTATGAAAAACTAATTTTTGATTATATCCTACCATCCTTATAGATATAAATATGTATATTATTAAATTACAGTATATAGGGATCACCTATCGCATATATTATAGTATGTGGATTATCGTAGTTAAAATCGACACTAAAAAATATGAATAACGATAATTTCAAATTATCTGAATGAATGGGTTCTAAAACATGTGGAACCTTGGGGGAAAGTCTGTATTTAATTCCATTTATTAATTATTCCATTCCGAACAACCACCTTACTACAACATTAATTGAATAAATGTATGAATTATTTGTTGGTATGTCCTATTATTTATTCCATGATGGTTATTCAAGTTATTTTCATATCCATATATCACCTGAGGATCATGAAAAAACAATATTTAAATGCATATCAAACCCATTTTCATACAAGAGGATGTCATATCATGTATTTAATGATCATTATTATTTTAAAAATTATGTGTTGGATATATATTCATTGGTCCATGAAAATATTATATAACATTTTATGCATGATTTAAAATATTATGGATATTCCTTTCATGATGGTTAGAGACACCTTCATTTTTCCCCGTCCATTTCATTGAAAGGATATCATATTAAATAATGAGTAATTCCATTTCATTGTTCAGTAGGGGATAGTTCTTTAAAATTTTATGTTGAAAAAAGGAATGGACGTGGATAAATTAATCAATCAATTAATTTCAAAACATATATATCAAAAATGGGTTCTTGATGAGAGATATTTTATAGGTTAAACTAATTTTTATAGTTTATTCAAAAAGGATTTTAGTATGATGTCACTTCACATTCCTCAACTGTTAAAAAGGTATTCAAATTTTTTCATTGAAAAAAAATTATCATTTATTTAAATCAGGAAACAATGTCTAAAAGCACCTCATACCATCCTGCCACCTGGGTGGTATCTCCCCATTGTCCATATTTGTGAGGATTATTTCATTACAGTTGGTGTTGTTTAAATAAAAATGGTATTGATGTCTCCTAAAGACATTTTTTATGCCTCATATACACTTTATCCTGCATTGGAAAACTACATGACCACATATAAAAAATATATTATAGTGTATTACATTTAATTTTTTTATATATTTTTAGATCAAAATTTATAATGTTTTATATCATGATTCCATTATTTTTATCTGTATGAATCCTAATGATCATCCCCACATCCTGTGATGGATACTGATGCATTATGAGTTTGAACCATATATTAATTATATGATAGGATTAGAAAATATGTTTAGTTGACCACATTAGTAATATTACCATACCATTAGACCACCAAGGTCAGTCATCCCTCTCCATTATATTATTATTTTTATCGATGTATCGTTTGTGAAATAATGGACCTTATCCCTTAGTATATAGACATTTTGAATTTTCATTTAGCATATTGTTTCCCCACTAATTTTATAACTCCACAATACCAAATAATTACACATGATTCATTATGATATATTTGATATGAACCACACATTTGTATAATTTTAGTGACCAATTCATTTGATGGTGCCTCCATGAACATGTGTTCACCTATATTTTAATATTCTACAAAAATTGGGTTAGTGAGGGAAACATTGGCTCTCAATATATAAATATAATTTTTGTAAAATTAGGAATATATTGGTCAATAAAATATAGATATGAACATATGAATTTTATGTCATCCAAATGATGTCAATCCATAATAAATATATCTTAGAGATATGAAAATCCCAGAAAATAAAATTTTTATTGTGATATCATTAATTCATGATGAAATGACATCATGGGGGCTTTTTAAAAAATATTTTTTTTACATTTTATTTGATTTTGAAATTGTCTAAAAATGGGTTGATTTATAGGATACTAAGATAGAAAAATATGAACTTTTTTATTTAGTTTGTGGGGTTTCATATTTTTTGTTGGTTTGGTTAGATAGGATTCATCAATATTGATCTAGTATTACATTTTTTCAAGTGGAAAATTTCAAAAATTCGCTATCAATAAGGGGTTGATAAAAAATTCCCTATTGTTAATCTCCACAATAACTAATAGAAAAGTAGAAATATTAAATTATGATGTTATGATAATAATGGAAATAAGATCATAACCTAATAAGAATGAACGTAGTCTAAACTTGGATGATGAGACTTGGCTATACTATTTATATTTTTAATTACCCATTAAAATTTCACTATGTAAGATTTTGTTTGGAATGGCATTTAACCCCCTATTAGAGGTAGATAACCATTCCTATTTGGATTCTAATTTATCTAATATGAATTATTCATATGAAGGTGGTCATTGGATGATGTTGATTTAGTAGTTATAATAAATTCAATGTGGTGTATTTGAGATCTCATGAATCCATAAAGAGAATAGAAAAGAAATTCCCTCAAGTGATGATTAATTAAAAAATCATATTGCTAGTAAGGTCTGCATTTAGATTTGAAGTTTAATGATCATTGAAGGTAATATTCGGTTTTGGCATCTTTGGACATAAAATATTACTAATTATTTCTAATTTGGTGAAATAAATGTTTTTACTAGAATAGTTCTTATAGATTAAATTAATTTTAATTTGAATGATCACTTCAATGTTGATTTTTTGAAGCATATGATGTTTTAAATTCACCCTCATAAAGCAACACAGTAGTGAAACCCTCCAAATTTAATCTTTCCTTCCAACATTCACTATTATTTTAGGGAATAAACTATCACATCTTGGTTGGGTGCTTAAATTCCAAGGTTCTTTCGTATTTTCTTCAACTTTATTCATTATCATATTTTTCTATTATAACACATTATTTATATTTTTCCACTGCATGTTAATTTCATTAGTATTTTCCTCATGTTTTTTTATCCTTTTATTTTTACTTGATCCAATGTACTTTTACCAACTCCCCTTTTAATAATTTTATTTCACTCATCTACCATAGTATTAACTAAATTTTCTCTGTTAATGGTGTAAATTACTAAAAATGAATTGTTAAATTCCAAAATCTATATTTTTGTAATATTTAATAATTTTTTTTCATAGTTATGAAATGTGTATTTTGGCATGAATTTAATATTATTGGTGTGATTATTAGTATCTTATTTTTGATAATGAAATAATTTTTTTATCATTATTATTACATCAGGACGATTTCTACCCATTTTGACTATTTTATGAGAAAATCAGGGCACGTAATAGATCTACACATATTTCAACTCAATATTTAACGATTATATTTTTTACTCAATGAATTATAAATATTTGTTATTTTAATATATATATTCTTTATAAAATAATTTTTCTATATGTTAAATAATTAAATGAACTATTTTATTACTATACCATATTGATTTATATATGTTTACTTGTTATCTGACTACTGTATTCCCAATGAAAAAAAATTCAACAATGACAAAAAATATATTTAAAAACCAAATATTAAAGGATGTAATGAAATGTAAAACATATAGAAATATCTAGATCAGAATATTAACGATTGAATATCAAGAAATCATATTTATGTGGGAATTGAAATAAGATTATACATGATTTCGGGTAGGTATGGTGGAAAGAATCATGTATTCATAATTTTTTTTAAAAAAACCCACTATTTACTAGATAGAATGTGGACTAAATAACATGAAATGGATCCCACATACATGTAAGTAGATTTAATGGCCTGATCAATCTTTTTGTTCATTATAAATACTTTTTTTAAATGACTATTTAAATCTCTTTTTGATGTAATTATGAGAAATAATTTTCAATAATCATTGGTAATAAGTAATTGGGTTGTGTTTTATTAATACACATAGCTGTAATAAAAAAAATTCATTAATTGCTTTAAATTAATAATGTTTTAATTTATAAAATCTTCAATTTTAGGTAAATGTTGCTTTTCTTTATAGTTAAAATATTTAGGGGTGTGAGTATCATTGTAGAGAGATTCATTAATCATTTTCACCTTTATAAAACTATTTTAAACTGATCATTAAATGTAAATTTAAAACATAATAACTAATTTCACTTAATATAACGTAAATTAAATATTTTTAACAATGGTAAAATGGTATATTTATCATTCTTTAATGATTACATTATTGGAGTAGGTGATTTTTTTGGCTAATGATGAAATTCAAGAAAAATTTGGAAAATAATGAATGGGATCCAGAAAAAGTGTGGATTTAAATATTTAATATGGAAAATACATGGAACCAATTGGGATGGAAATGTGTGTAATAATGAAAAAATTGTGAACAAAATTACATTAAAATACCACAGAGACTAATCTATCTTATCAAACACCCAATGTATGACCATAATATGATGTAATTATGAGCATGTATTTTTTGACATGCCATTTATGTTTTCGACAAATCTATGGGTTCAAAACTATAAATAGGATGATTCTACATCCATTGGATATGTACATATATGTTGAACCACTCCACCAAATTTTTATTCAATTCAAGAAATTTTATTTTTAAACCAGAAAAATCAGAATCTTTTTTAAAAAATATAATGAAAAATCCACCTACACACATATATCATTGGGTTTTCATAGATCCAACTTGAAATAATTATGTTTAAATTCTACCCATTGGCCATTGGAAAAGTTTTTATGACCAGTGGTAAAGATGAGTCAAAATATATAGGATTATTTATTTATATACATCTTCTTTTAAATCTTATAAATTTAATCATAATACTAAACATTTTGTGCAGTGTTATATGTTAAAACCTCTAGCTCCATGATAGAAATCAATAGAAGGGAGATGGAATTCCTGGATTTCGTCTACATTTATTCATTTCTACAATGTAATTATTTTTAATTATTTGTGATAAATTAAAAATCATAAGAACATTAATCCCCATTCTTTTATGCATAACTCAGATATTTTGATGATTTGATTGAGTTTTCCATTTTTGTCACCCCGTTCCATTGTGGATTTTGTGAATTGATTATGTATTATGATAAAATATATGATCTAGAACCAGTGGATAAATTTTTAGAGGGATCTTTTATCACTAAATCAATTTAATTCATATCATCATGTTGTTTATAAGATTCCATGATTGAGTTTGATTCTGTCATTTAAACAATCTTATTTATTTTGAGAGGTCACTAGAAATAAAAATCATTGATCAGAAAAATAATATTTGTTAACCATGTAATGAATATTAATTCATAATATTTTCACTTATTATATATAATTTAATTAATTATCTTTCCCAATTCCCTTAAGAGTTATGGAAGATGAGAATGAAGGCACACTCACCCAAGCTGATAGAAATTTCTCATGCATAGTTCTATCACTTAGTAATATAGTTTCAATATATATATCAAAATATAAAAAATTCCAATCAAATTATCACATTATATATTTAATAAATCCATAATCATATAATTCTTTTACAGTTAAAATATTGTTGTTCATAGTTATATAACCTGAGTTTCTTGATATAAAATAGATAATCTAGTGAAAATCAATCATTAATTTGATGAACTCGGCAACATCGATGTTGATAGACCTATAGATCAACGGGTGGAATTATGTCATTCCATCCATATTTTATGAAGGTGATTCAATTTTTTTTTTGTTTTTCACATGAAACATAAAAAATATTATTCATGATGAACTATACGACACAGATTAAATAAAGGCTGATATAAGACTGAAATTATATGTGAAGCAAAAGTCACTGATTGTTATAAGGAATATTGTAGTATGTGTGTCATATAAAAATCGTTAAACAACAATGCTAAATGTCATAGATTTCATCTTATGTCATTCATACATGTTTAAAAATTTATTTTGATGCCCTTTAGACTTGTATACCATGTCTTAGGATGTCCCCATGAAATTTCACCCAGGTATTTCGATTTCTGCCATACATAGCACAAATGCCATACGAGGTATTATAGTCATGTCTATAAAGTATTTTGATTTCTTCCATACATACCACCCATTTTCTTCAACGTCATATGGACATATATCTTATGTCAGGAGATGTCATCTAGCCATATCTGTTTGGTCATTTGAAGTCCCCCAATCATGTCATCTGAGTTAGATGACAACCTTCTAACTTGTAATCCTTGATCATTTTAATCAATTTGGATATTTCCCAATATCTCACATAATTATCATTATATGTATAAAACAATTTATGTGATATTCTTCATTTCATTCTTACTATATCAGGAATGATACATCCAATATATATGTTTCAATCATTTAATGAACTCATTGTCATGTCATCCTTGTCCTACAAGCAATTAGGAAATGAAAAATAGACAAATAGAACATGTTTGGCTAATATCACAAGGTATGATAACCTTGCCTTTTTGAAATATTCATGTATAAAACTAATTGAAATATAAGGGATATCATTTCCATCCATTCATGATATATAGGATACAATAATATGAGTTGACCCCAATGAGAATCCAACTCAGTGTAAGTCTATCCATGTCTTAGACAATCTAACGTATGTGTCCTAAAATCTTATATCTGTTCATAATTATTAATCATACATTAGTGGATTTACAATCTAGTTGATCTCAGAAAACATTGGCTAATTATATATTTATGACTCATTCATAATGTATGAGATCAATATTAGACACTCCATTTTGGATAACCATATAAATATTCCTCAGTGTGTATATCCCACATAGAGGAATGATATATCCCATACAATAAAACCATTCATAAAAAATATATAATGAAGAAATTCATATAATGGTACACCTTTGAGAAATAAAACTCATTGGTTTTAATTATCTATCACATCCTTTCAGTGGAATGATAATATATTGACAAAAAAACTCTGATTTATAATATCATATTGATAGAATGGATCTCCACCTATTTATTGTTATCTATATCTGATTCCTATGTTCTTTCACATATTTCATTTCTACTTGAAGTTATATTGGGCAGATTGAATTAATTATGTTGGTTTTGATTAATGATACATACATGTTATATAAGACACTTCATAAATGATAAATCCCATCCTCATAATATAAATCACCTATCATTATGGATGTAAACATTGTTGTTCCTAGTCATATAAATTATATATATATATACATATCTACCCATTTCATAGAAAAAACTAGGAATATATGAATAACCTAATAAGAAACATATGGTCTCATTGATATAACCCCTCATTTAGTGATTTTTTTTCAAAAAACCTATCATTTTAATATGAGAACAAATCAGGTACTTAGAATTTGGCGAAATTCATCCACTTATCATAAATAATTAATAGATTCCCAAAATAAGACAAAGAAACACCCAAATGGTGCAATTCGCTTGGCCTCCCATCCTATTGACTAATGTAAGTACTTAATAGTTATTCGATCAGAATCCACAAATGACGACCTATGTTTAGAGATAATGAGTGTATGTTTTTTTTATGTGGGTTGTGTTTGTATTTTCCAAGTGTTGAAAATAGAAAATAAACATAAAATATTCTACCACCATAAATGATCTTCCACAAACATCCCTAAAAAACAATAAAAGATAATAGAACTCCAAGACTTAAGGATGTTTATGATAGATTAACTAATTTATTTTTGTTGTCGGGATCCATGTCCACAAATTCTAGGGAATCAATCATTTTCAAGAGAAACTCCATGAAATATTGATTATTCCTAATGTATTCATGATATATTATTTTGTATGGATACCCATACCTATATTCTGACCATATCCTAATTTTTTCCATTACCAATGCATCAAGGACATGTATTATTATTCATATTTACATATATTAAATAGAGGATAGGGTTGTACTCAAATTAAAAACTATGTTTCATTTTAGCTTTTCATATGTAATAGGAAATTAACGTATATATCTAGTATTTCAACACCTCATAAATATTTTATCCTCTGTGATGGTATCAATTGTATCTCTCTCAAATCTTATAATGTCAAATATGTCTCTAGGGTACTCAATTAATGTTATTTACTATTGGTATCATATAATTTTTTGGAAAACCCATTGAATCTAGATTTATGAAACATTTTTATGGAATATTTGTCGAAGGATAAATTTTGAATAAAATTATAATTCATAGTTCACATACAAAAGTTTTTATATTGTACATATTATGATTTTTTCTGGAATTATATCCTTTTTTAATACATGTGTATGTGGATCTTAAAATGATGAACCTAGTGTTAGTAAACTAAAAATGAAACAGTTCCTTGTTACTTGATTGTCACCTGATATACAACCACATGCGTTACTGCACATATGGTTTGAAACTAATAGGGGGCAATATTTTCTTGAGTGAAATTTTGTTTATAAGATGTTATGAATTATTTGAAAATAATTTTTTTATTTTTGTTTTTTTCCAAATGAATGATCATTATGATTTTTTGATTTTCAGGGAATGTTTTTTTTTCAATTCTCTGTATTAATTGTTTTATAATTATAAATTATGAATCATAATGATTTTATATATTCGTGTTTATAAATTTTTTATGAAATGGTATCTTTTTGATGGAATGCAGAATGTAATGACATACATTATACATGTATAGATTTCCCTCTTAGAAAAAAACTGTTTCTTTAGATGGAGCTATAACTACACTGGAAAAAATTATTACCCTTTTGGGATATCTAAATAAGGTTATTAATAATAAAATTCCCTATATAAAATATCTTATTGATAACTTTCAATGTATAATAATGATATACCACATCATTCATAAAAAAACTTTATCATTTAAAGGGTAAAAAATCTATTTGTAGACAATCAATGGATACATTCTATATAAAATTTATTTATCAGAATGGGATTTAACAAAAGGGATGAGGTGTTAATGTAATTTTATAAACACTTAGGTTTAATAGATAAACTATGGTCATTTATTAAAATAAAAATTAGATGTTGGAAAATTATAGATCCTGATATCAAAGTAATTTATGGAAAATTAGAGTGAATTTTTTACTTGCGATAAATGAGTAGATACAGAGAGAAAATTCATGAGTTTATTAAAAACACATGTATATAAATTATTCTATTTAAGAATCCAAAATGATATTGTTTTCACAACATGATAAAGAATAGACATATGATATAACATTTAAGATTCACTATTTCTATGATGAAATAAATCGAATCATTAAAAAGAAATTGCTCTCTCAAAAATTCTCATTATATGAGGATATAGTTCCATCTTATATTAAGATAGAGAAAAAATAATAGTTGTCTTAAATTTTTGATTGAAGTAATCATTATTTTTGGTTGAGAAATATAATGGAAATTGAAACATATAAATGGGATTTAGGGAACTTTTATATTTTCATCTTCTAATAAACGTTTAGATACACCATAGAACATTATTTCTTGGAATTTGGATTTCATTAAACGTTTATAAAGAAAGTATAATATTTTTCTGATTTCATTGCTTTCATAAGAGAATTTAATGAACAATTATTACACTATAAAGAGATCAAGATATATGTAAAGGCTTTTCTAAACTGTCAAGAAAATTTTCCCCAATAATATACAAGGGATAATTTTTAGGCTTCTATTATTGAATAAAATGATGATGATGTTACTAAAAATGTGATGGTAGTTACTTTTATCATATTCTAAAATTTGGATAATTCTATATATTATTCTAAATCATTACAATATCATCCTCATCACATTAGAATAATTAAATATAATATTTTCCAATAAATTTTGTAATGGAGTTACAAGTCATGTATCCTAGTGGACGACCGACGTAAAATAATGATTTTTTAGTTAGTTTCCATTATAACAAATTAAATGTATTTTTTTCGAATTTATTATTATTTATTTTATTTATATATATGTAAAAGATTTTATAAGATATCTTTAAAAATATGATGGATAATTTTATTTTAATGGGATGAAAATTATAATTGATGAAAAACATATAGGATTTTTTATTTATATTGGGAGAATTTATCATATATGTTTTTTCTTAATCGTCCCTAAATAATGGTTCTTAATGAAATACTGTTTGAATGAGAGAATATGTAATCTATACGAAGAAATTTTAATCCTGAAATTTTGGATTCATATATTGTATAACAAAACAATGAAACATTCTCTGAATAATTACATTGAAATGCACCAGAACAAGATTTGTATTTTTCAATTAATTTAATCTTATGATAATGCCTTATATAATTGACTACCAAGAGAATACAAATTGTTCAATTATTAGGGTTCAATAAATAACATGAATGATTTCGGGATAAGTAAATCATATAGCCTACATTCTCTTCATTAGAAGACCATTCAACATTAATTAAGATGAAAAATGTGTCCTATTTATAGAATAATCTATTTAATTCAAGGAAAATGTGTATTATCATAACATAACAGTAATGAGTAAATCATATGTATTTTTCAATATTTTATCATTTAAAAAATAACATTCAATGTGAAGATCGTAGGTAAAAATGTAATACATTTATAGAAATAAAAATATCCATCATCAAATAATATATATTTATTATAAAAATAAATTTCCAATAAATAATGATTAATCTAATCTTATTCATTATGGAAAACATTAACAATCACAAAATTAAGTTAGATTGTACAATAATATTTTCAAATTAGTAATTTTTAAATTAAATCCCTTTGGATGGAATGATTCATAGTGAACATAAAAATGAATAATTATGGTCGCTTCATTATATTACATGTTAAAGGGGGTGTATATACACAATTTAAATGCTAATTGTTGTATATTAAGAAATAAGTCTTATTGTAATTAAATTTAGATGAAATATTATACCTCGTGATTCCTTTTGGATCAATGTTCTCTTACATTATCTATAGTGGTTTTAAACATACTATTATCTCAATAATAAACCAAATGAATATTTATAGTATTTTATATCAATATTTTATAACATCTTATCACTTTTATGTAAACAATCATTCATTTTTTTATTGGTTTGGTTATTATTTTTTTGATTTCCCATTTTTGAAATTCTATTAATGTTCCAGTTCATAGAAATATTATATAGTTCTAATCATCTCTAGATTATTAATGTTTAAATAATTATCATATTTATAAAAAATAATAGTTTAAAAAATAATTAGTGATTTTAATAAAAAATGAATCGCGTTAAAATAATGAAGATGACATGCAGTGCATATTAATGAATAATGTTGTAAAGACCCTGAAATTTAAAAGAAAATTTTTCATAAATACTTTGGAATTTTATGAGTTTGTGGCTTCTGACGGCACAATATTCTGAGGCCCGGTGTGTCCGGAATCAATTTCTGAAGTTTAGCTCAGGTGCGTTCAGTGAACGAATGAGCGGGTTTTTCTATATTTTGAACCGGTGATCAGAATAGGATTATGAGGGCACAATTGAAATCGTAGCGTCGACAAAGGCTTAAGGGGACCTCCACCTCAAACGCAGTCAGGGCGGTGTGGATGTTAGATTTCTGGGCTTCGTAAATAAAAAATAATTTTTTTTATTCTTCTTTTTGAAATTCAGTATTGTTTGAATTAATGAGGGGAGTCCACCACCCACATTAATTCCATCAAACACCTCCCTTAATTAAACAATGGAGGATCTTATTAGATGAGGGGGCATCCGCCGGAGAAACCCCTCTCTTCTCCTTCTCTCTTCCTATTCTCCTCTTCAACCATTGTTGAACAACCAAGGGACCTCCTCCTCCGACGATCGAATGAGCGACAAAACTCCAAGGAAATGAAAAAGTCATATTTTGACGTCAACGAACGACGCTAACTCTCCGCATATCCGTCGAGTGATCATGTCACAAGATAGGGGTTATTTTTTTGTTTAAGTCTTTATCATCGTTCATCATTGCTTATGGTTTGGCTGCATGATATCGTCATAACGGGAGGAGATCAGACCGCACACACATGGATGATTTTCTTCGCCTCTTCTTTGTTAATCATTATTGATGTTGGAGGTGGAGAAGCATGGTGTAGTTGCACCGTGTGGTGATCGGCAGGGAACCGAGGCCATGCAAGGCCACGACGAAGGCGGCGCGGTGCCATTGAACCACGCAGACACATATAAGGCTGCAACCGGAGCGGGGCATGGGGGAAGTGCACGACGCCATCGCGCCGCGCCAGAGAGACCGATGATGGACATCATTGGATTAGGCCGTGGCGGTCTAACAGGGGCGGCCGGCCGAGCGATCCGTCATCGTCTCTAGAAGGTGGGACCCCTTCTGGGTCCCGTGGCAGCTCAAAAACTGGCCAACCATAATGGCTAGAGGTTACTTGGATACCGGGGGGTGTAACCCCTCCCACCCTGACCAGCTGATAAGGCGGACCCCACTGGGTATGCCATTTCCACCAACAGGGGGTCATACCCCCTTTGCGTCCCGCTCGGCCAGCAGCCGAGCCGCGGCCGGCTTCCAAGCCGGCCCGCATGCCGCAAGGGTCGGGCCAGCCGTAGTCCACGCGGGCTGGGCCAACCACAGGCCTTAAGGGAGGGGCCGGCCACACCCTTCCGGGCCGTTTGGGACCCGGACCCGAGTCAGGTCGCCCGGTTCAGGCCGACCGAGGGGGTGTTGGGACGGGTCGGACCGGGCTGAGACCCCCCTATTTTCGGAACATTTTGTTTAAACAGATATATCTTGAGGTACAGACCTTCGATCGACGCACCATTAGTTACGAAGGACTACTTGGAATGAGACGGTCATTTAGTTATATTACACTCAAGGTTTCAGCAATGTATGGGTATGGCCGGGCTGGTTCGGACCCCAAACCAACCGGGACCTTGGAGAGAAAGCGATTATAACTTAAGGACCGGCCGTCCGAATGACGTTCCGTCAACTACTTTGAAATCCTATTGTTGAGGAAATTTTTTTTACTTACTTCACTTGAGATTTGGATGCAGCTGGAGTACGTTCGGGTAGGTTTTAGCTTAATAATCAATCGGGCCCCTGGGACGGAAAAGCCAATTACTCTCAGACCGGGCGTCTGATTCACGCATAGTCTATCACGTTGAGTTTCTATTGACGAAACAGAACATAGGGGTACATCAACTCTAGACATCATGACAGTTGATATATCGAAACCCCTTGGCTCGTGGAGCGGACCCTCTCGAAACTGAGTGTGCTGTGTGCAGGAACCTTAGAGCTGGCTACGACTGCGACGACAATGACGACCGAACATAGATCCTATGTGTGTTCGGTAGTGAGAAGGATTGTACTTGGATACTCCTTGGGTTCGTAAGTGATGACGACTATACTTGGATCCTAGGTGGGTTCGGCAGCGATGGTTACTGTACTTGGATCCTATGTGGGTTTGGCAGTGACGACTTATGTATTGGGATCCAACGTGTTTTTGGAAGAGGAGATAATTAAGAGGCTACATCTAATCATCAACACCCCTTTTCGTGAGTATCATACTCATGTGAGATGAGTCATGAATTTCTGTCATTAGTAATGATTTGATTAACTTTCTTTCATGTCTGGACTGGGTTGTACATGCGCTCATGAGTTGGAGCCGAACTGGAATTGATGTCTTAGGTATATGTATGGGCATATACCTGAGAATAGTTGGTTGATACTTTGTGTTTGTATGTTTCCTTTGTGGTTTACCCTTGTGGATTCTTGGATACCTTCAGGGGTCTCAGGGTCCCTACTGTGTATCTTATACTCACCACTGCACGGGCAATGCCCGCACTACGTTGTGTAGGATGTAGACGACAGACAACACTGATCGAGGTGTAGTCTTGTGGAGCAGGATTGTACTTGGAGGTGAACCACTTGGTCGGACATACATGGAGAGGACGATAGTACCAAGGAGCTTTGGAGAACATTTGTACCCACCCTTCAGGTGGAATATCCAGAGGACGACTCAGTGGTTGCTGGTTTACTTACTACATCTATTCATTATTTTATGATGTACTGTACTATCAGTTGGGTTTTTATTCTAGCCCATTTAATTTCCAGCACTTAGTTTTGTACTCAGTTTACGTAGTGTTTAATTCATCTTGGGTACTTTTTTGTGTTTGTCTACTTGTATAAAGGAAATGCCTTCCCTTTTATCAGGATTTATGCATTTGGTTCTAGTCGCCAGCCCCTGGCCTATGGAAGGAGAGCTTAGGGTAGTCACGACACGAGCCCCGAGGATGAGTCTTGTGGTATCAGAGGGGCCGGTTCTATCGAAGAACATAGGGCTCTGATCTCTCCTTCTATGAAGCAATGGTGTTAAGCATATTGTGTGTGGTTTTCAGTTCCGGGAAACCGGTGTTGGTGCGACGGCCGATGTATCCATTCACTAGGACCTGACTTATGATTTCTGACTCAGTGATCAAAAACACTGATTGCATGTGTGTTTCAAAATTATTTTTGTGATTACATTGTGTCAGCTCACCAAGTATACTGTATTAACCACAATGCACCTGTTAATTTTCAGGATGGCCCCACGAAGGCTTCTAGCTAGGGTTCTGAGCCACGTGCGAGATGGAAGCCCACCGAGCGATGAGGACTCGGTGTGGGGCCCCATTACATCAGAGGCACCAGTGGTTCCTCTACCCGATGGGCCACCGATACCACCAGCCCCAATAGCAGAGAGTGCATGTCGCCTGAGTGCGCTGCATGAGTTTCAGGGACAGAGGCCGCTGAGGTTCCACAAGGAGACGAACCCTTAGGCAGCCAAGGATTGGATGGAGGCTATTGTCTGAGTATTCAGATTGGTAGGGACACTAGCAGATCTTTTGGTGATCCTTGTGGAGAGCCTCCTGCACATAGTAGAAGGTAGATGGTGGAGCCTAATGTTCTAGCTGCACGATGAGGCATCACTACTTTGGATGATCTTCGAGATCCTCTTCTTCTCGGAGTTTGTTCCGGCCACCCTCCGTGCGGTGTGCATCCAGGAGTTACTACAACTGCGGCAGGGTAGCAAAACAGTAGCCCAGTACTTGGTGAGTTTTTCCGACCTCTCGTACTACTCCAAGAACATGGTATGAGACCCATTCTTCCAGGTCTGGACCTTCAAGTATGGACTTGGCATGAGACCAGGGCATCCATGGACTCCCTCAGCATTCCAAAGCATGCTGGAGTACTGGAGAGATCCCTTCTTGTGGAGAGATTCCTTGTTGAGTCGACGCCAGCAGCGAGGCCTACCGCAGGGTGACATGTAGTGGATTCTTCTGCAGCCGACAGTAGACAGATGTTGTAGAGGTCAAAGTGGACCATGCCATCAGGTGGTCGACCTCAGGATACTGGTATGGAGGTGCGGGGCACACGCAGTAGATCCAGTCATACGAGAGGCAGACAGTGCTATGCATGCGGCGGGTAGGGCCACATGGATCGTGACTTCCCGACCCGCCATGCAGAGGAGCAGCAGATGGTTGAGGGACCACCCAGGTAGAGGAAGAGTTTTGACCATGGTGGTCTAAAGGGAGCAGGAAGATGAGGCAAAAGAGCTGGCCGAGCAGTAGGGGGTGGACGATGCTTTGAGACTCTACTACACCACCACTAGAAGGACTACCCTCGACCTCAGGGAGCTGGCAGACAGGGGCAGGCTCAGCTCCAGGCAGTCGAGGCCTATGACCACGGAAAACCTGAGATGATTCAAGGTACTATCTGTGTCTACTCCACCCTTGCTGTAGTTCTTATGGACACAGGAGTGAGTCATTCTTTCATTGAATCTTCCCTTGTTCGAAACTCGGAGATTCTGACAGAGCCGTTGGCTCGATCCTTATGACTAGAGACTTCTATGGGAGCAGACTCGACAATTACACACTGGTGCTAGCAGTGTGAGCTTACTCTAGGAGGTGAGAGCTTCGGCTGGGATCATCTTGTAGCAGTGTCGATGCCTTACGACGTCATCTTGGGAGTTGATTGGTTATCTACAGGTCATGCTCTGATCGACTGTATTAGGAGCAGAGTGCGGTGTGTCCGCACAAATAGGAGCAGTTTCACCATCACCGGTAAGAAGGGAGCCTTTGCAGTGCAGGATGGGCATACGCAAAGGAGAGGGAAGTCGATCCCACATCTGTTGGCTAGTCTCATCTTAGGAGCAGTTGATGTGCGGAGTCTGAGTTTTCCTATTGTGGTGGATCAGTATGCAGACGTTTTTCCTGACGTCATTCCAAGACTACCTCCTCACAGAGAGGTAGACGTCTACATTGAATTGTACCCCGGGACATCCCTGATATCTACTCCAGCATATTGGATGGATCCCGCTGAGCTTCGTGAGCTGCGGGTACAGATGAAGGATTTGCAGTGAAAGGAATTCATTCGACCTAGTGTTTCACCCTGGTCTTCTCTGATTTTATTCGCCAAGAAGGTGGATGGGAGCTTACGACTATGTGTCGACTACCATCGCCTGAATCAGGTGACCGTAAAGAAAAATTATCCACTACCTAGCATTAACGACCTATTTGATCAGCTAAAGGGAGGACAATGGTTCTCGAATATTGACATCAGGTCAGGATATCATCATCTCAGAGTTCAAGACGAGGATGTGTATAAGACGTCCTTCAGGTGTCGGTATGGCCACAATGAGTTCTCAGTTATGCCTTTAGGCGTAACCAATGCTCTAGAAGTGTCCATGAGTCTCATGAATAGGATCTTCCAGCCTTACCCCAATCGATTTGTTGTAGTCTTAATCGATGACATACATATTTACTCGACTACTGAGGAGGAGCACGCCTACCACTTGTGGGTTGTACTAGACACACTTCGAGAGCTCCATCATTATGGTAAGCTCTCGAAGTGTTAGTTCTAGATTCGGGAGGTCCACTTCTTAGGGCACGTCATCTATGAGGTAGGAGTTGCAGTGGATCCTGTGAATATTGAGGCAGTACTTTCTTGAGAACCACATAGGAGTGTGACGGAGGTGCGGAGTTTCCTAGGTCTGTCTAGGTACTATTGGAGATTTGTTCCAAACTTCTCAAAAGTTACAACACCACTTTCAGCTTTGACAAAGATGGGGAAACCCTTCGTGCGGTCAAACTGATGTCAGCAGCGCTTCCAAGAGCTGAGACAGAGATTGAACAATGCACCAATCTTGAGGCTACCAGAAGAGGGCATAGGGTACGTAGTTTACTGCGATGCATCAAAGACCGGACTTGGGTGTGTCCTGATACATGAGCGGGTAGTGATCTCTTATGTTTCACGACAGCTGAGGCCGCACGATCAGAACTATGATACCCATGAAATAGAGTTAGAAGTATTGGTCTTCTCATTGAAGATGTGGCGACACTATCTGATGGGTGAGCACTTTACAGTCTACTTTCACCCCAAGAGACTCAGGTACATTTTCCCACAAAAGGACATGATCCTGAGACAATGGTGATGGGTTGATTTCCTTCAGGACTATGAATTTGATATAATCTATACTCCTGGAAAGGGGAAGGTAGTAATTGATGCTATCAGCAGGAGATCGGGCATTCAACTACCTGGAGAGGCGACGAAGAATCTAATCGCGTTGTAGATATCCTTCGTGGATAGAGATGGAGTACCCTTTCTACAGTCACTCACAATCACTCCTCCACTGATTCAGTGGGTCAGTGAGTAACATCGTGGGGACGTTGACTGTGAGACGTGACGTGCACATATATCCATAAGAGATGCACCTGATTGATTTTCTGTAGGAGGAGATCATGTCATCCTCTTCAGGGGACGTACCATGGTACCAATTGCATTACAGGAGGAGGTGATGAGGGAGTTTCAAACTTCCCACTTAGTGGTACATCCATGAGTTGAGAAGATGTACCAGGATCTCAGATGAAAATATGGTGGCCAGGTATGAAGAAGGTCCTGGCAGAGTTCGTTTCATGATGCCTCACCTGCCAGCAGGTGAAGGCGGAGCACCTTTTTCCGGAAGGCCTGGTGCAACCCTTAGACGTCCCGGAGTGGAAGTGGGACGAGATATATATGGATTTCATGATGGGGCTTGAACGTACTTCCAGAGGACATGACTCTATCTGGGTGATTGTTGACCGACTAACCAAGTTGTCCCACTTCCTACCTATTAGAGAGCCAGGCTCAGTGGAGAGATTAGGACACATCCACGTTCAAGAGATTGTACGGTTTCATGGTGTTCCATTATATATTGTCTCCAATCGAGATGCTCGATTTACATTCCATCTTTGGAAGGGGTTGCAAGAAGCATTTGGGATGCAGCTACGCCTAAGAACCGCCTTTTATCCTCAGACAGATGGCCAGACGGAGAGGACCATTCAGACTCTCAAAGACATGCTCCGTGAATGCGTCCTTGACTTTTGTCGTAGGTTAAAGGATTACCTAACTTTGGTGGGTTTTGCGTACAACAACAGCTACCACTCCACCATCGGGATGGCACCATATGAGGAATTTTATGGTCAACAATGCATATCACCTCTGTACTGGACTGAACCTGGGGAGTCAGCACTTGTAGGACCAGAGTTGGTCTAGGCTATGATGGATAAGGTTTAGATCATCCAGGAGTGGAAGAGGACTGCACAGAGCAGAAAAATGTCTTATGCTGATAGGATATTAAGACCACTAGAGTTCGATGATGGTGACCCAGTATTCTTATGGGTATCACCTCGATGTGGATTATGGATATTTGGTCGTGGTGGAAAGTTATCTTCGCGCTTCATCAGACCATTCCAGGTCCTTAGCAGTGTAGGTGAGGTGGCTTATCGCATGGCTCTTCCACCTCAATTGCACTTGGTGCACAACGTATTCCACGTATCTCAGCTGATGATATACATGCATGACCAAACACATATCATTGATTATGGGGAGCTAGACATCGATGACAGGGAGACATTTTTCTAGGTCTCGGTGGAGATCAAGGATCGATAGGAGGGGTCCTCTATGGACGGTCGATCCCTCTGGTGCGCATTCCTTGGTAGCACGGGAACCTCCAGGAGAGTACATGGGAGCGGGAGGATCAGATATGTGCACATTACCCTCATTTGTATCTCTAGTTTATGATGTAGCTTTACGGGGAAATAATCCCATGAGGAAGGAGTAATGTAAAGACCATAAATTTCATGTAAATTTTTTTCTTAAATACTTTTTAATTTTACGAGTCTGTTGCTTCTGATGGATCTTTATTCTATGGACTGGTATGTCCGGAATCAATTTTCGAAGTTTATCTTGGGTACGTTTAGTGAAAGAACGAGCGGGTTTTTCATTATTTTGAACCGGTGCTCAGAATCGGTTTCTGAGGGCACTATTGAACACTCAGCTTCGGCAATTGCTTAAGGGGACCTTCACCTCGAATGCAGTCGGGGCAGTGTTGAAGTTAGATTTCCGGGCATCGTAAAATAAAAATAAAAATTACTTTATTTTTATTCTCAAATTTTTGAAATAAATTATTTCTGAATTAATGTGTGGGGTCCACCACCCACATTAATTAAATGAAACTCCACCCTTAATTAAATAAGAGAGGAGCTTATTAAATGGGGGGGAATCCACTGGAAAAACCCCTATCTTCTCCTTTCCACATCCTGTTCCCCTCTTCCACCATTGTTTCACCACCAAGGGACCTCCTCCTCCGACAATCGAACGAGCTACGAACCTACATGGAAATGATGACGTCATCTTCCGACTTCAATGAACGACACAAGCTCTTTGAAGATCTGTCTAGTGATCACGTCACGAGGTAGGGGTTATTTTTTTGTTCATGTCTTTATCATCATTCTTCGTTGCCTAATGTTTTTCCGCTTGATATAGTTGTAACGGGAGGAGATTAGCCCGCAAAACACGGCTGATTCACTTACCCTCTTCTTTGATAATCTTCACTGGTGTTGGAGGCGGAGATGCATGGAGATGTTGCATCGTGTAGTGATAGGCAGTGAACCACGACCATGCATGGCCGTGGAGAAGGCAGTGCAGTGTCGTTGCACTGCGCAGAGACGTAGAGAGTCGTGGCTCGAGCGGTCCATGGTGGTAGTTGGCGGCGCCGTCGTGCCACACTGGAGAGACTGAGGAAGTCCACAGCCGGAGCGGCCCACGGCGGAGGGGAACGGCTGTAAAGACCCGTAAATTTCAAGGGAATTTTTTTATTAATTTTCTTTGAAATTTTACAAGAACGCAGTTTTTGACGGCACCTGATTCTGAGGCCCGGTGTGCCCGGAATCTTTTTCCGAAGTTTGGCTCGGGTACGTTCAGTGAACGGACGAGCGGGTTTTTCTAACTTTTGAACCGGTGTCCGGAATCGAATTCTGAGGGCACCGATGAAATCACAGTGACGGTATTCTCCAAGAAACACCTCTTCCGGAGTTGCATTTTCTCGGGTGGGGATTTTAATTGTTGGGCTTAAGGTTAAAAAATAAAATAATTTTACGAAAAATTTATTTTATTTCACTTAAGCCACTTGGAAGCCACTTGAAGCCACTTAAAAGCGGCTTAAACTGAGTTGAACTGGATAGGGTACTATCTAGAAATATCCTACATTCTTGGTAGGATATTTGTGAGGTGGGGCCCGTAAGAGCCCCGCCGTTTCTTTCCGTTAAGTAACACACCCGCGAAAAACCGTCATTATGAAAGTCAACTGACGCGTTTTCTTAAATTTCTAACAGACCATTTAATTAAGAGGTTTATTTTGTAAATTAAATGAGATGTTTCTTTCGTTGAATTATTTCAACGAATTGATTGGTCGTTACTTACTTTTTTTTTCGTTTGTTGGCGTAATAATAAATTAAGACCAACCAATCTTTTTGGAGGATTACTGGTTGAGAGGTTTGACAGATTCCTCGTGCCTTTATCCTTCTTCGCGAAGAACGCGAAGACCGCCAGCCTCTGACGAAGAACGCCGAACCTGGAAATCGACGACGCGACCCTGTGTTCCGCGACGCCGACGTTCCCTTCCTGCAACGTTCTTCTGTGACGTCTCTTCCTCCGCAATGGATCTTCGATCAGCTGCTTGAGGTAAGAGTCTCAGATTTTCTTTTTAATCTCCTCTGTGGATTTAATGATTTATTTATATTAAATCTGTTGTTTCATGGTCCGTTGAGTTCGTCGACTCAACGCCGTGTTCCGCAACAACGCGACGCCCTTCCGCGATGACACGACGATCTCCACCTTCCGTGACGAGCAATTCCGCGAAGGACGTGCGTACGACGACGACCAACGAGGTAGGGGTTGTTGTGAACTTTTCCTTTTCCCCTTGATCGTTCCTATTTAAAAGTAAAGAACCCGGACATAAGAAAAATTTTGATTCCCTTAAAATTGTTGAATTCATGTGTTGATATTATTCCTCCCGTTGTTTATGTCTAACGCGGAGGGTGAGGGCCAACCGAACACGGCCCGACGACCCTCTGTCGTTCTTCGTTGTTATGCGGATTTTGCGGGCGATGAAGAAACGTGCCGAAACGGATGTTTGATGATCCCGAAGTGAGGAACGAGTCCCGGGAGGAGCAGCGGCGCAGATGAGAACAGAATCGGACCACCGGAGCGACTCCGGTGGCCCGCAGAAGCTGCCGGCGGCGCTTGCGGACCCGCGGCCGCGCGGGGCCCGGCGCGTGCGGGACGCGGCTGAAGCCGCGTCTGGTTGTCCGAGCAACACCCCGCGGGTGCCGCGGGGTTGTCACGTGGGGGCGGCACCTCCCCCCCGCGTTGCTCGACTGTCCAGGGAGACACCTCGTGGGTGCTGCGGGGGTGTCACGCGGGGTGGCGGCTCCCCCCCGCGCCGCTCGGCCAAGCCGAGCAGGGCTGGCCGAGCCTGGATGGTCCGACCGGCCGGGCCGGGTCCGACCGGGTCGGACCGGGTTGACCCGGTTCGGCCGACCCAGGGGGGGGGGGGGGGGGGGGCTGGGGCCGGGTCGGCCCAGGCCCGATCCCCCCCTTCTTCGGACGGTTTTCATTGAAATGCCCATAACATGTGCTACGGGCCTCGAAACGACTCGCCGTCAGCGGAAACACGATCCTTGGATCGAGACGGTCGTTTCGGAATATCGCAATCTAGGTTTCGGAGTACTTTGAGTTCATCCAGGTTGGTTCGTTCACAAAACCAATCGGGCCCTCGAAGCGGAAACGCTCATATCTGGAGCTACGGACGTCTGATTGACGTGTCGTCAGCTTTGGTGGATTCCTCTAAGTGAGAAGGATCTTTTGGCTCACCCTGCCCGAGGTTTGGACGCAGGTGGAGTACAGTCGGGTTGGTTTTGCCTTAAAAACCAACCGGGCCCCTGGGACGAAAAATCCAATATCTCTCAGACCGGGCGTCCGATTGACGCACCGTCTGCGACGTTGAGTTCCTGTTGACGATACGGAACTTTTGGATACATCAA
This sequence comes from Viscum album, assembly GCA_963277665.1. NCBI lineage: Eukaryota > Viridiplantae > Streptophyta > Magnoliopsida > Santalales > Viscaceae > Viscum > Viscum album. Next base: position 1,837,513,268 of record OY728132.1, on the reverse strand, counting down.
ATTCCGACTTTGTGTCAGTTGATGTATCAGCCTCTCGGCTCGTGGAGCGGACCCTCCCGAACGTGCTTGCTGTGAGCGGGAACCCTAGTGATGGCTGCGACTGCTACTTCGACAGCAATGACCGTGCAGAGATCCTCAGTGGACTGCGGCGACGACTTTGCAGAGATCCTCAGTGGACTGCGACGACTACTGCACTCAGCGATCCTACGTGGATCAGTGCTACAGGTCCTGTGTGGGCCCGATCCTGTGTGGGTCCGATCCTGTGTGGGTCAGCGCTCAGTGGTTCTGTGTGAGCCAGCGCCTACAAGTCATGTGTGGGCCCGATCCTGTGTGGGTCTTTGTGGGGGTTAGTTACCTATCGATCCTTTGTGGGTCTGATGACTTAGATGGACCAGTGATCATATTTATCTTCATCTGAAGAAGTATACCTGTGTGAGATGAATCTTGTGTTACTCTCCTTGTGGATTGTGTTGAGCTATCCTGTGTGGATATACTGTTTACTCTCCTTTGTGGATTGTGTTGAGCTATCATGTGTGGATATACTGTTTTCTCTCCTTTGTGGATTGTGTTGTGCTATCCTGTGTGGGTATACGTTTTTGCTTTCCTGTGTGGACTGGGTTGTGCTTGGGCTCAGACGTTGGAGTCGAACGGGAATTGATGACTTAGGTATATGTATGGGCATATACCTAAGCACTGTCAGATGTTACATCGTGATTGTATCTTCCTTTGTGGATTATCCTTTGTGGATTTCAGGAGACCTTCGGGGGTCTCGGGGTCCCTACTGAGTACCTTATACTCACCCCTACACGGGCTATGCCCGCACTTCGTTGTGTTGGTTTCACATGACAGACAATGCTGATCGTGGTGGATGCGTACGGAGCAGGACGGTACCTGGAGGTGGACCACTGGGCGGCACGTACTCGGAGCGGTCAGGTGGACCCGAGGAGTAGTGGAGGCTATCTGTACCCACCCTTCAGGTGGGACCTCCAGAGGACGGCTCGACGCTGCGGCTTTTCTTTTCAGTTGATGTTTTTCCTTTCAGTTGTACTTTACAGTTGGGCTTGTATTTCCGTCCCCTTTTACTTTCAGCACAGCTTGTACAGTTTTTACTTAGTGTTTACTTTTCCTCTTGCATACTTTGTGGTGCCTGTTTACTTTTCAAAGGCAATGCCTTCCCTTTTTACTGGGATTTACGCCTTGGTGCTAGTCGCCAGCCCCTGGCCTATGGAAGGCGGGCTTGGGGTAGTCACAGCACGGGCCCCGAGGACGGGTCGTGACAAATTGGTATCAGAGGTGGTCGGTTATACCGCAGACTCTGATCGTTCTTCTATATAAATAAAGAGTGTTTAGCGTATTGAGTGTGGTTATTAGTCCAGGGAGTCCAGTGTTGGTGCGGCGGCCGACGTATCCATAAACCAGGACCCTGACTTCTGATTTCTGACTTAATGCACGAAAACAATGATTGCATGTGTGTTTCATGTTTTCTTTGTGATTACTTGTGTTAGCTCACCAGGTATACTGTTCTGACCGTGGCGCACTTGTTTCCTTTTCAGGATGGCCCCACGATGGCAACCAGCTAGGGTTCCAAGAGTAGAGAGCAACGATAGCCCGCCGAGCGACGAGGTCTCAGTACAGGGCACGTTGACAGCAGAGGAACCGGTGGTACCTTTACCCGCCGAGCCCCCGATGCTTCCAGCGCCGACCACTGACGATGCACGACGCCTCGGAGCTCTGCACGAGTTCCAGCGCCAGCGACCACCCAGGCTTCGTGGGGAGACGAACCCCCAGGAAGCCAAGGACTGGCTGTAGGCGGTCGTCCGAGTTTTCAGGCTAGTGAGGACACCGGCAGACCTCATGGTGATCCTCGCGGCAAGCCTACAACACGCAGCAGCAGGGCGATGGTGGAGCTTGATGCTCCAGGTACACGATGAGGCCTCCCTCATCTGGACGGACTTCGAGAGCCTCTTCTGCTCAGATTTCGTCCCAGCCACCCTCCATGCGGTGTGCATTCAGAAGCTTCTTCAGCTGCGGTAGGGCAGCTTGACGGTCGCCCAGTACGCGACGAGGTTTACCGATATTTCTCGCTACTCGACAAACATTGTACGAGACCTCTTCTTCCGGGCCCGGACCTTCAAGCAGGGATTGAGACACGAGATCAGGGCATCGCTGATCTCCCTCAGCATCTCGACCCATGCAAGAGTGCTGGAGCGAGACCTTATGATCAAGATCTTTCTGGATGAGTCTACAGCGAGACCTACCACAGGGCGGCAGGTAGAAGAGTCTTCGGCAGCTGGTAGCCGACAGATGACTCAGGGTTCCAGGCAGACCAGACCTTCCGGCAGATGACCTCGGGACACTGGCTCAGCAGTGCGGGGCACACAGCGCGGAGCCAGCCTTCCGAGAGGCAGGTAGTGCTACTCGTACGGTGGGTAGGGCCACGTGGCTCGTGACTGCCCGACCCACCGTACCGAGGAGCAGCAGACAGTGGAGGGACCACCTAGGCAGAGGCAGGGGATTTGGCCGAGAAGCAGGTGGTGGGCGACGCTTTGAGGCTCTGCCACCACCACCACCAGGAGGTCTGCCCCGACTATAGGGAGCTGGCGGGCAGAGACATGCTCAACTCTAGGTAGCAGAGGCATATGACCACGGCGCGCCAGAGATGATTCGAGGTACGATCTGTGTCTATTCCACCCTTTCTGCAGTTCTTATAGACACAGGAGTGAGTCACTCTTTCATAGCCGTTGCCCTTGTTCGGAGCTTGGAGATTCCGACAGAGCCGTTGGCTCGATCCTTATGCCTAGAGACCCCTACAAGAGCAGACTCGACGATTACGCACTGGTGCTGGCAGTGTGAGCTTACTCTAGGAGGCGAGAGCTTCGACTGGGATCTTCTTGTAGCAGCGTCGAGGCCTTACGACGTCATCTTGGGCATGGATTGGTTATTTACAGTCCATGCCCAGATTGACTGCATTAGGCGCAAGGTGCGATGTGTGTGCACCGATGGGAGAAGGTTCACCTTCATCGGCGAGAAGGGAGCCTTTGCAGCACAGGATGGACTCTCCCAGAGGAGGGGACATCACATAACTCATCAGTTGGCTAGCCTCATCCTTGGAGCAGTTGACGTGCGGAGTCCTAGTTTTCCTACAATGGTGGATCGGTATGCGGACGTCTTCCCCGACGACGTTCCAGGGCTACCTACTTGCAGAGAGGTATACTTTTACACTGATCTATACCCCGGGACAACCCTGATATCCACTCCAGCATATCGGATGGCCCCCGCCGAGCTTCGAGAGCTATGGGTACAGTTGGAGGACTTTCAGGGAAAGGGGTTCATCTGACCCAGTGTTTCACCCTGGGCTTCGCCGATTTTGTTTGCCAAGAAGGCGGACGGGAGCTTGCAACTGTGTGTCAATTATTGTCGCCAGAACCAGGTGACAGTGAGGAACAAGTATCCGCTACCCAGGATTGATGATATCTTCGACCCGCTCAAGGGAGCAAGGTGGTTCTCGAAGATAGACCTCAGGTCAGGCTATCATCAGCTCAGAGTTCGAGACGAGGATAGGCAGAAGACGGCCTTCAGGTGTCGGTATGGCCACTATGAGTTCTTGGTTATGCCTTTCGGCGTAACCAACGCTCCAGTAGTGTTCATGAGCATCATGAACATGATCTTCCAGCCATACCTCGATCAATTTTTCGTGGTCTTCATCGACGTCATTTTGGTGTACTCGACCACCGAGGAGGAGCACACCTACCACTTGAGAGTTGTACTAGACACACTCCGAGAGCACCAGCATTATGGCAAGCTCTTGAAGTGCCAGTTCTGGTTACGTGAGGTCCACTTCTTGGGGCACATCATTTCTGAGGCTGGAGTTTCAGTGGATCCCATGAAGATCGAGGCAATGCTAGCTTGGGAGCCACCCAGGAGCGTGACAGAGGTGTGGAGTTTCTTGGGCCTAGCCGGATACTATCGGAGATTCGTGCCGGACTTTTCTAGAGTTGCGGCGCCACTCTCAGCATTGAAGAAGAAGGGGAAACCTTTCATGTGGTCAGACAGATGTCAGCAGAGCATCCAGGAGCTGACACAGAGATTGAGCAGTGCGCCTATCTTGAGGTTGCCTGAGGAGGGAGTTGGATATGTAGTCTACTGCGATGCATCAGGGACCGGAATCAGGTGTGTGCTAATGAAGGATCGGGCCGTGATTGTATATGGATCACGTCAGTTGAGGTCGCATGAGCAGAACTACGATACCCATGACCTGGAGTTAGAATCAGTGGTCTTTGCTCTGAAGACATGGCGGCACTATCTGATGGGTGAGAGCTTTACAGTCTTTTCTGACCACCAGAGTCTCAGGTACATCTTCTCTCAGAAGGACTTGAACCTGAGACATCGGAAATGGCTCGAGTTCCTCCAGGACTATGACTTTGAGATAGTCTATACTCCTGGGAAGGGGAACGTGGTAGCCGATGCCCTCAGCAGGAGGACGGGCATCCAGCTACTTGAGGAGGCGACAGAGCTGCTAGCCGCTTTGCAGATATCCTTCGTGGATATAGACAGAGCAGCCTTCCTTTAGTCTCTCACAGTCTCTCCTCCACTTCTACAGCGGGTCAGAGAGGCACAACGTGGGGACGCTGACTGTGAGACACGGCGTGCACATATATCCTCGGGACAGGAACCTGATGGTTTCTCCCTTAGAGCAGAGCATGCCGTCCTTTTCATAGGATGTACCTTGTTACCAGTCGCTTTACTAGAGGAGGTGTTGAGCGAGTTTCACACTTCTCCTTTGGTGGTACATCATGGAGTGCAGAAGATGTACCAGGATCTCAGACGACAGAACTGGTGGCCGGGTGTGAAGAAGGCTTTGGAAGAGTTCGTTTCACGGTGCCTCACCTGCCAGCAGGTGAAGGCAGAGTATCAGGTACCAGCGGGCTTGGTACAACCCTTGGATGTCCCGGAGTAGAAGTGGGATGGGATATCTATAGACTTCGTGACTGTACTTTCACGCACTTCCAGAGGTCACGACTCCATTTGGGTGATTGTTCACCGACTCACCAAGCCGGCACACTTCTTACCCATCCGAGAGCAGGGCTCAGTGGAGAACTTGGGGCGTCTCTATGTTCAGGAGATTATACGGATTCACGGTGTGCCATCGACTATCATCTCCGATCAGGACGCTCGCATTACTTCCCGGCTTTGGAAGGGGTTGCAGGAGGCGTTCGGGACGTGGCTACGTCTGAGCACCGCCTTTCAACCTCAGACGGCTGGTCATACGGAGAGGACCATTCGGACTCTCGAGGACATGCTCCGCGCATGTGTCCTCGACTTTGGTCGCAGCTGGGAGGACCACCTACCCTTGGTGGAGTTCGTGTGCAACAACAACTACCACTCCACGATCGGGATGGCACCATACGAGGCTTTGTACGGCAGGCCTTGTAGATCTCCTTTTTGCTGGACAGACCCTGGGGAGTCAGCACTCGTGGGACCAGAGATGGTCCGGGCCACGACATAGAAGGTCCAGGTCATCCAGGAGTGGATGAGGAAAGCTTAGAGCCGGCAGAAGTCATATGCTGACAGGAGGCGGAGGCCACTAGAGTTCGAGGATGGAGACCACGTCTTCTTGCGGGTCTCACCTCGACGTGGTTTGCGGAGATTTGGCCGAGGTGGCAAGTTTTCTCCACGCTTCATCAGGCCTTTCCAGGTCCTCAGCAGGATTGGCGAGGTGGCTTATCGCCTGGCTCTTCCACCTCAGTTGCACCGGGTGCACGACGTCATCCACGTATCTCAGCTGAGGAGATACGTGCACGACCCGATGCACATCATTGACTATGGGGATCTAGACGTGGATGATGGGCGACTTTTGCAGAGGTCCCAATGGAGATAGAGGATCGATAGGAGCGGTCCTACATGGATGATCGATTCCTCTTGTGCGCATCAGATGGTAGCACAGGAACCTCCAGGAGAGCACTTGGGAGTGGGAGGCTCAGATGCGTGCTCAGTACCCACATTTGTTTCCCTAGTTTTTGATGTATATTTATGGGGACGTAAAGCCCTGAGGTGGGAGTAATGTAAAGACCCATCAATTTCAAGGAAATTTTTTTCTTAATTTTCTTTGAAATTTTACAAGAGAGCAGTTTCTGACGGCACCTGATTCCGAGGCCCGGTGTGCCCGGAATCATTTTCCGAAGTTTGGCTCGGGTATGTTCAGTGAACGGACGAGGGGGTTTTTCTAACTTTTGAACCAGTTCCCAAAATCGAATTCTAAGGGCACCGATGAAATCGCAGCGCCTGTATTCACCTAGAAACCCCTCTTCCGGAGTTGTGTTTTCTTGGGTGTGGATTTTAATTTTCCGGCTTAAGGTTAAGAAATAAAATAATTTTACGACAACTTTATTTTATTTCACTTAATCCACTTGGAAGCCACTTGAAGCCACTTAAAAGCGGCTTAAACTGAGTTGAACCGGATAGGGTACTATCAAGAAATATCCTACCCTCTTGGTAGGATATTTGTGAGGTGGGGCCTGCACGAGCCCCGCCGTTTCTTTCCGTTAAGTAACGCACCTGCGAAAACCCGTCATTATGAAAGTCAACTGACGCGTTTTCTTAAATTCTTAACAGTCCATTTAATTAGGAGGTTTATTTTGTAAATTAAATGAGTTGTTTCTTTCGTTGAATTAATTCGACGAATTGATGGGTCGTTACTTACTTTTTTTTCGTTTGTTGGCGTAATAATAAAATAAGACCAACCAATCTTTTTGGAGGATTACTGGTTGAGAGGTTTGACAGTGTCCTCGTGCCTTTATCCTTCTTCGCGAAGAACACGAAGAACGCTGGCCTCCGACGAAGAATGCCGAACCCGGAAATCGACGACATGACGCCGTGTTCCGCGATGTCGACGTTCCCTTCCTGCAACGTTCTTCTGCGATGTCTCTTCCTCCGCAACGGATCTTCGATCAGCTGCTTGAGGTAAGAGTCTCATATTTTCTTTTTAATCTCTTTTTTGGATTTAATGATTAAATTAAATTAAATCTGTTTTTTCATGGTCTGTTGAGTTCGCCGACTCAACGCCGTGTTCCGCGACGACGTGACGCCCTTTCGCAACGACGCGACGATCTTCACCTTCCGCGACGAGCAATTCCGCGAAGGACGTGCGTACGACGACAGCCAACGAGGTAGGGGTTGTTGTGATCTTTTCCGTTTCCCCGTGATCGTTCCTTTTTAAAAGTAAAGAACCCGGACATAAGAACAATTTTGATTGCCTTAAAATTGTTGAAATCATGTGTTGATATTATTGCTCCCGTTGTTTATCTCTAACGCGGAGGGTGCGGGTCAAACGAACACGGCCTGACGACCCTCCGTCGTTCTTCGTTGTTATGCGGATTTGGTGGGCGATGACAGAACGTGCCGCAACAGATGTTTGATGATCCCGAAGTGAAGAACGAGTCCCGGTAGGAGCAGTGGTGTAGACAGGAACAGAATCGGACCACCAGAGCGACTCCGGGGGCCCGCGGAAGCCGCCGGCAGGGAGGGTCGCCGGCGCGGCGGCGCCCCGGCGCGCTGCCGGATAGGGCCGCCGCGGCTGGGCCGCGGCGGCGGCGATCGCGGACCCGCGACCGCACGGGTCCAGCGCGCGCGGGAGGTGGCTGAAGCCACGTCCGGTTGTCCGAGCGACACCCTGCGGGTGCCGCGGGGTTGTCCCACGGGGGCAGCGGCTCCCCCCCCACCCCCCGCGTCGCTCGGCTGTCCAGGGAGACACCCCGTGGGTGCCACGGGGGTGTCACGAGGGGGTGGCGGCTCCCCCCCCCCCCCCCCCCCGCGCCGCTCGACCAAGACGAGCCGGGCGGGCCGCGACCCGGCCGGGCCGGACCGGGTACGACCGGGTTGGACCGGGTTGACCCGGTTCAGCCGACCCGGGGGGGGGGGGGGGGTCGGGCCGGGTCAGCCCGGGCCTGGACCCCTCTTCTTCGGACGATTTTCGTTCAAATGCACGTAACGTGAGCTACGAGCCTCCAAACGACTCGCCGTCAGCGGCAACACGATCATTGGATCGAGACGGTAGTTTCGGTATATCGCATTCAAGGTTTTAGAGTACTTTGAGTTCGGCCGGGTTGGTTCGTACACGAAACCAACCGGGCCCTCGGAGCGGAAACGCTCATATCTTGAGCTACGGACGTCCGATTGACGTGCCGTCAGCTTTGGTGGATTACTCTAAGTGAGATGGAACTTTTGGTTCATCCTGCCCGATGTTTGGATGCAGGTGGAGTACGGTCGGGTTGGTTTTTCCTTAAAAACCAATCGGGCCCCTAGGACAAAAAAGCCAATATCTCTCAGATGGGGCGTCCGATTGACGCGCCGTCTGTGACGTTGAGTTCCTGTTGACGATACGGAACTTTTGGATACATAAACTTCGGACTTTGTGTCAGTTGATGTATCAGCCTCTCGGATTGTGGAGCGGACCCTCCCGAACGAGCTTGCTGTGTGCGGGAACCCTAGTGCTGGCTGCGACTGCTAATTCGATAGCGACGACCGTGCAGAGATCCTCAGCGGACTGCGGCGACGACCGTGCAAAGATCCTCAGTGGACTGCGACGAAGACTGTTCAGAGATCCTCCGTGGACTTCGACGACTACTGCACTCAGCGATCCTACGTGGATCAGTGCTACAGGTCATGTGTGGGCCCGATCCTGTGTGGGTCTTTGCGGGGGTTAGTTACCTATTGATCCTTTGTGGGTCCGACGACTTAGATGGATCAGTGATAATCTCTATCATCATCCGAAGAAGTATACCTGTGTGAGCTGAATCTTGTGTTACTTTCCTTGTGGATTGTGTTGAGCTATCCTATGTGGATTTACTGTTTACTCTCCTTTGTGGATTGTGTTGAGCTATCCTGTGTGGATTTACTGTTTACTCTCCTTTGTGGATTGTGTTGTGCTATCCTGTGTGGGTATACGTTTTTTCTTTCCTGTGTGGACTGGGTTGTGCTTGGGCTTGGACGTTGTAGCCGAACGGGAATTGATGACTTAGGTATATGTATGGGCATATACCTAAGCAGTGTCAGATGTTACTTCTTGATTGTATCTTCCTTTGTGGATTATTCATTGTGGATTTCGGGAGACCTTCAGGGGTCCTGGGGTCCCTACTGAGTAGCTTATACTCACCCCTGCACGGGATATGCCCGCACTTCGTTGTGTTGGTTGCAGACGACGGACATCGCAGATGGTGGTGGAGGCGTGCTGAGCAGGACGGTACCTGGAGGTGGACCACTGGGCGGGACGTACTCGGAGCGGTCAGGTGGACCCGAGGAGCAGTGGAGGCTATCTGTACCCACCCTTCAGGTGGGACTTCCAGAGGACGGCTCGACGCTGCGGATTTTCTTTTCAGTCGCTGTTTTTCCTTTCAGTTGTACTTTACAGTTGGGCTTGTATTTCCGGCCCTTTTTACTTTCAGCACAGCCTGTACAGTTTTTACTTAGTGTTTACTTTTCTGCTTGCTTACTCTGTGGTGCTTGTTTACTTTTCAAAGGCAATGCCTTCCCTTTTTACTGGGATTTACGCCTTGGTGCTAGTCGCCAGCCCCTGGCCTATGGAAGGGGGGCTTGGGGTAGTCACGACACAAGCCCCGAGGATGGGTCGTGATAGCGGCGCCGGCACGCCGCTCCGGTGAGACGAGGCGCGGCCTAAGGCCGTGTCGGACCAGCAGGGGCAGCCGGCCAAGCCGGCCGCTGGCGTTTCCAAGAGGTGTGACCCCTTATGTGTTCCACAACAGCTCACTAACCGGCCATCCTTAAGGGAAGGACGTTACCCGGAAACTGGGGGGTGTAACCCCCCCCCCGGCCAGCTGCTAGGGAGGACCCCACTGGGTCCACCGTTTCCAAAAAAAGGGGGTCGCACCCCCTTTGAGTCCCGCTCGGCCAGCGGGCGAGCCGTGGCCGTCTTTCGAGCCGGGCCATAGGCCGCCCGTGTCGGGCCAGCCATAGGCCACACGGCCCGGGCCAGCCGCAGGCCGGACGGGCTGGGCCGGCTGCGCCTCATCCGGACGGGCTGCGCCCTGCGAGGCCAGGCCGCGCCCTGCCGGGCCGGGCCTTGCCAGCAACGGGCTGCTCCACTCCAGCCGGGCAGGGCCTTGCCCAAACGGGCCAGACACGGACCTTTGTCGGGTCGACCCAGTTCCGGCCGACCCAAGGGGTGTTGGGCCAGGTCGGACCGGTCCCATACCCCCCTTTTTTCGGAACGTTTCGGTTAAACAGATATATCATGAGCTACGGAGCTCCGATCGACACACTATCAGTTGCGTAGGATTCCTTGGAACGAAACTGTCATTTTGGAATATTAAACCCGAGGTTTCAGAGAAGTTTGGGTATGGCTGGTTTGGTTTGGACCCAAAACCAACAGAGCTCGTTGAGGAGAAGCGCTTATAACTTAAGGATCGAACGTCCGAATGACGTTCCATCAACTACGTTGAAATCCTCTTGGTGAGGCGATTCATTTTACTTACTCCACTTAAGGTTTGAATGCAGATGGAGTATGGTCAGGTTGGTTTTATCTTAAAACCCAACAGGGCCCCTGGGACGGAAAAGCTAATAACTCTTGATCTGGGCGTCCAATTGATGCATCGTCTGTCGCGTTGAGTTCCTATTGATGAAACAGAACTTCGAGGTACATCATCTCTTGAAATAATGACAGTTTATGTATCGAACCCCTTGGCTCATGGAGTGGACCATCTCGAAATTGATTGTGATTTGTGCGGGAATCCTAGAGTTGGCTGCGACTACGACGACGATGACTACTGTACTTGGATCCTACATGGGTTCGATAGTGAAAATTACTATACTTGGATCCACCATGGGTTCAGCAGTGATGACGACTGTACTTGGATCCTACGTGGGTTCAGTGGTGATGGTTACTATACATGGATCCTACGTGGGTTCCGCAGTGATGACTTCTGTACTAGGATCCTACATGGGTTCGGCAGATAAGATGATTCAAAGGCCACATATAATCATCTCCACCCTTCTTTTTGAGTAGTATACCCGTGTGAGCTGAGTATTGACTTTCAATCAATATCATCGATGTGATTGACATGCTTTCTTGTGTGGACTGGGTTGTACAAGTGCTCGTGAGTTGGAGCTGAACTGGAATTGATGACTTACGTATATGTATGGGCATATACCTAAGTAGAGTTGGTTGATACTTTGTGTTTTTATCTTTCCATTTTGGTTTATCCTTGTGGATTCTGGGAGACTTTCGGGGTTCTCGGGGTCCCTACTGAGTATCGTATACTCACCCCTACACGGTCTTTTCCGGTACTCCATTGTGTTGGATGCAGACGATAGACATCACTGATCGAGTTGGAGTCTTATGGAGCGGGATGGTACCAGGAGGTTGACCACTAGTCAGGATGTACCCGGAGGTGACGACTAGACCGATGAGCTGAGGAGATCATTTGTACCCATCCTTCAGGTGGGATATCTGGAGGAAGAATCAGTGGCTGCTGGTTTACTTACTGCAACTCTTCTTTCTTTTCTGTTGTACTGTACTTTAAGTTGGGTTTGTATTTTGGCCCATTTACATTCCAGCACTTACTTTTGTACTCAGTTTACTTAGTATTTACTTCATCTTGCATAATCTGTTGTGTTTGTTTACGTATATAAAGGCAATGTCATCCCTTTTATCAGGATTTATGCCTTTGGTGCTAGTCGCCAGCCTATGGCCTATGGAAGCCGGGCTTGGGGTAGTCACGGCACGAGCCCCGAGGATGGGTCGTGACAAATGTTACCATTTTCAGTGATCATTATTGAAAGGGTTATGTAATATATTATCAATATATAATTATCATAAAATCATAAAGACCGTATTATTTATTTATATATTATTATATAAATCATCATTTCAATTTGTATTAAATCAAAGCCACATTGGTTTTTAAAGGAGACAATCCACATCTATTGGGACGATGTTTTCAACATTTAGTGAGTGAAAAGATTGAAATATAAAATGAAATATCGTCATTCAAAAATTATAAATAGATAATTTATATACAAATTAATTAATTTATTTCATATATTATAACAAAATATATTTTTTCACTTTCTTTATAAAGAGTTACTGAACGAAAAATCCAACTTTTTCATCAGGAAACAGTCCACCATAGAAATAAGAAATGTTATCATACCCTATACCGAATGGAATGTAAACTATTTTATATGATATAATCAATAAACATGTATAATTATATTATAAAAATTATATATATTTTTATATTAATGATGATATAAAACTACGAGATGTGTTAATGGAAAAATGAATGACATTGGTTCATGAGGCAGTTGTCTGCCATACACCCAGATGATAATTTTTGGAATCAGATTATGGAAGTGGAAGTAGTTTCAGGATAATAACATAAAAATTAAATATAATTATATTTAATACAACTATTTTATTATATCATTATTATTTAAATAATATTTAATGAGGCGTAGGATGAAATAAAATAAAAGTGGCTATCTAATAATAGAAATTATTCTTTAGGTATCTTCATTACGATTGCACGAAGTCATTAATATGATCATATTATGACAGAAAAGGGCTTCCAGGATAATATTATGTATATTTGGATGGTATATGTCATGTTTTGTGTGATGAAATAGGTTATTTTGTTTTTATTTATAGTATATATGTTGTATCCATTTATAAGGGAGGTTTCCAGCACACTTGTAATTTCTATGAAGAACGACTTATAACTATATTTTTTATTTAAAATGGCCTAAATAAAAACCCATTATCATTACATGAATGGATAAGGTATATATGTTTCAATAAAATTGAATTTTTAAAGGTTTTTATGACTATATAACCCCTATAATCATATTCTAACCCCTGATAAATACATTTTTACTTTAACTATTATAATTAATTTTTATCACATTCACTATTAATTTTGGTTAATGTAAAGAAATTTACAATATTATTTTAAAAAACTCTTATTAGAAATATTAAATATATAATTAAAATTAAATTCATAAATTTTAAAATGATTAATTTAAAATTAATCTGAAAGACATGAGAAAAACATGTTTCTAAAAGAAAATATAATGAAGAGAATACAATTTTTTATATATAAATTCCATATTAAAAATATTAAACCAACCCCAATTTGATTAAATGATATAAATTTATAGGAATTTTTAATCACGAAAAAATTATTATATAAATAAACAATACCAATTTAGTATCTAAAATGTAAAAGATCCATTATTATTTTGTAATTTCATTACTCATCAAAAAATTGAACATTTTAAAATACAATCAAAATTTATTCAAAAGATAATTTTGATATGATGACTCAAAAATAGAATTTTATTTTAATAAAACATTACATAAGTGTTAAGAAATTATATTAAAATATATTTTCAATGCATGGCTAGATGTTCCTTTAGATAAAATACAGGTTTCCCTAATAAAATTATTTTTTACTTTAAATGAAACATATATTATTTCTTATTAATATGAATCCATAATTTTTATCTTTACTTTTAGTTATTAATAATAAGAAATAAAATTTCTTCATTACATTGGTTATATTTTACTAATATTTTAATTTTAGTATTTTCATTAAATGGTTGTGTTGGGTGTATCCCATGTTATTAATGAAATTATTTTTATTTGGAAAGAAATATTTAATAATATCATGGTGTGTTCCTAATTTTTCTACTCTATTGGTATGACCAATGATTTCAGTAAATGAAAATGATGAGGTGTATACTACCCCAATGAGAGATATATGGGACACATCATTATGAACAGAGATATTTCTTTGATGTGAAAAATGATATGAAACTTCCCTGATATAGTAAATAATATAAAAATTCCCCACACACATAGGGATTAACATTTTTTCATTAAAATATTATCATAAATATTCCACTATGATTTTTATATTGATACATTCTCATCCACTTGATATTCTAGATCACATACTTTGTTGTTGGCATAATGTTTGTACATACTCTGGTATATATTAATGTGTTTCGGAATGGCGTTAAAATTATCTTCCATTTTGTTAGCTATATCCATCCCCAATAGAAATGATTTTCCTTTTTAATTCAAGTATTTTTGAGTAATATACATTGATATATATAGGATTTATAGGAATCCATCTGAATTTTATAGTAAAATATATAGTTGATTGATATATCAACAAGAATGAATTATTGATCCAAACCACCTATAACATATAGTGAATATGATAGAAAGAAATACTCAATGATTTTAATTTCAATGTTACTTTGAATGAAATGTTTTAGATGATACACTGGGACAAAACTCAACTATATATAAATTGATTACTAATGACTTCTTCAAATCATTGAGGTAAACCTAGAATCCCGATCATACAAAATGGTATGTTTTACCCCATAAAAACATATCACATTCATAATGTATAAACTTTCATGATGACCAAAAAAATTAATCTTGTATAACCATTGTGAAGTGTTGTTAATTTTTTTGGAAATTGACAATAAAAAATATAACATTCATGCAATTTTAAATTTTGGGTGTCCTATGTGGAAAAAATTGGGATGTTTTCTTATTTTGAGTATGGTCTGGGTGGTGGATGTAACATCCCATAATAAGTTTATCTCTCTACAATAACATACTATCATACAATGAACCATTATACAAACTCTTTGACATCTCTCTTACTTCAATAACACAATATTTACCTTTTCAAATTATGATGTATCTTTATACATCTAGGATGAATGGGGAAGGAAAAAATATTATCTATTTCTAAGAAATCCTTCATCAAATCATGTTTGGATGAAACAAATACCCAAATCAAGAAAATTATCATTCCATAATGATATATGTTTAGCTTATTAATATCTCTAATATTTATTTTCATCCCAAAAACCTCTTTCTGCAACTCTTTAATCATCACAAGGGTACGCGATTAATTAGTCAGTCAATCAAGATATGATATCAACCCTTCTATATGGAATTTTAGATCCATCAATATAAAATAAAAAAAATTTATATTTTTTTATCATTATCATTGATAATATAACATAGAACTTCTAAATAAAATAATGTAACTCATTATTCATTTTACTAGGGTGGTAATGTCATGATCAGTAATAATCATTAATCACCTTAAAAAATAGTATATGGTAAATACTCATCCTATTATTATTAAATATATTAATAACATGTTTTTTATTGTTATATATATCACACATTATGAAATTAATATATTTCAACCATATCATTGATTAAAATAACACATCATTAAACTAAAAATAATGTGTTGGTAATTTTTATCATAAAATATTTATTTTAATTGGTAATATGTTATAACCATGCAATAATACATAAAATTGAATCAAAATAACTACTATTAAGAATCAATATAGGTTATAAACAATTCTCTAATTTACGGTAATTTTGAAATAATTACACTAACTAATAATAATTAATTTTATTTGAAACATTAATAAAATTAAACAATCCAGAGGAACAGAAATCACTTAAAAGACTACATGTTGAGTATATTAGATATTCAAGAGAAATCCATAAAAATAATTGATAATATCATTCTAAGTTATGAGAAAAATGTATCATAATCTCTATTGTTCGTCTTTTCCAACATTCAATAGCCTCTATCTTTGATGGATTGACTGATATACTATATATTGATATTATATGAGATAAAATTGAAACATTAAATATATTATATTATAAATTTGTAATATTTTTATATAGTTTTCCATAAATAGGTTCTTCAGTAAAATTTTCATGTCATCTTCATGTCAATGATTTCACATTAAATATATGAGAATATATTCTATAAATACATTGAAAAACTGTTCAACTTAATATTTAAGGATATTATTCATTTAATCCATGATGATCGATACAAAATTAGGAAGGGTGAATGAAATCACCAAAAATTCATTGTTTTAAAACAATATACAGAATGACTTCATAAATATAAAACCTTTTTTATCTTGAATTGATTATATACATAATAATGGTAAATCATGGAATAATTTTGGGATCCATGTTGTGGATTAAATATGATATCTATATTTGGTATAAGTTTCTTTTTCGTGATCACGTTATTCAACAGAACCTATGAATCTATATAGTGTTTCATCGATCAATATTTTTTTAAAAACCTAAAGGGTCCCCCATGTTGTCACACTTTTCTGAATTAAATCATATTCAGGTTTCTCTTAGAGGTGCATAATAAATTTCATTAACATAACTAGGGATAATATTTTATTATTATTGAATATAGGAACTATAATATACATGATTTCTATTGAACACACCACTTTACGTATTAGTAGAAGGAATGAAAATTTTTCTAGAAAAAAAAAATCCCACAAAAAATGAATATCACAGATGTTGTTTTGATTTATAACAATTTGTATTAAATAACCATCTAGAAGAGGAAAAATCCCAATTAAATGGATTTCAAATACAATAGAAGTTCGTATTTATCATCACACAGATAGAAGATCATAGGTTGGTATAAATATAATGCATTAATTCCCTTCCAATAATGTAAATGTCAAAATAATAATGAAAATATAAAAGAATCTGATTAAAAAATAAAATTCATTCATAGGATAAATTGAATGATTTTTAGGAATAAAATCCCCAAAATTAAGAAGTGTAGTGGAATCATATACAGGAGATGTGATAATCATAACATTATGGTGTATTACTATTATTTCAATATCTAATAAATTTGGGTGTCTTCATGATACCCATTTAAATTTATTCGTATATGAATTCATCGGTTTAACTATATTATAATAATACATTAATAGTTCTAGAGTTGATGCCAAATGGTCTTTTCACCTTGTCTTTATTGCAAACCAAATAAAAAATTAATTGTTTGTGATTTCCACATATCTCTCAGCATAAATGGATTTTAACATCGATCATTGTTATTAACCATCAGGTATGGAAAATGGATAGACAAGTTACCATAGTCATTTTATTTGAAATATTTGTGTGTGTTAGGTGCATTCTGTATATATTTTGCTCAATTTGTATCCTTATAAAACATCATCCTATAATATTAGAATTTTATTTTACTATGAATATCCTTTCCACATATTATACATTTAACACTCCGCTTATAGAAAATTACTCCAGGTCTCCTTCCAAACATCATGTATAAAAGAAATACCTCATTATTTACACCACATTTTATAGAGTTTCAATAGAACTCAATCTACAAATTCTTATTAAAACTATGAGTTTTACGTCTATCTCTGATCTCCATTTCCACATTGAGATTATATCCAATGTTTTCTTCATACTTATAGAGGCATGTTATGGAAAACTCTGTTTCAAGATATTTTTTTATGATCCTGAATAATAAATCAATCATATATTCATGAAGGGGGATAATTCTAGATACATTTTCCATACTTATTATACTAATTAGAGAATGAGTACCTTATGATTAATTAACCATATAATTTTTCTCTTGAAATTCCATCCCTATTTTATAATTTTGACTATGAGGGAACTATTTTTGGCTGGGATTATTCATATGATTCTTGGATTGTGAAATGTTTTCATGCAAAGAAAAAATAATAATTTTAGATACCATATCATTTTTTTTTCATAAGTAAAATTATTGCATTTTCCATCACACATAGTTTTAACATAGTTATTTATTTTTCAATCCACCAATTGAAACCCAAAATCATCGTGTAAAAAATAGTAAACATAGTGTAAAAAAACATAATGATAAAAAATCACTTTTATGATGCATAAATCCTAAAAAATATAATATATAGCACTATCGTTTTATCCTAGTTCATTAAATATTTTTATTCAAATCATTATTTGTGGTTCTTAATGAGTATGTAAATTTCCAAATCATACCTCCAATGATTGTGAGACCATGTGGGCAGTAATGCATGTTGGTATGCACCAAATAATTTTCCAGTCTAGTTGAATGTGATTTTTCAGAGATGTTTCTACTAGGGTCCTATATTTAAGATCCATGTCACTTTTTAGTATCCATGTAGGGATTTAATATCATATAATCCACTCACTCTATCATTTACCAATATTCGTGGACATTTTCCTATAAATTGATTCATCCTTATACTTACTCCTAGAGATCTGACTAATGTTTCCCAATATAAGTTTCCAATGTTTAACTAAATATATCATATGATAATAAAAGGAAAACAAATATTTTTGTACATTGAAATCACATCTTACTAGATGAATATTGATTGTATCAGACAATCATTTCACTGGGGATCATAATTGTACAATGCCTTTGGAAGGTTGGAATCATAATTAACATGGTAATAATTGAAATATATCATCTCCCATAATATTATTCAAGCTATAACCTATCATAGTAATATATTAGATAATACATATATTCATAACCTAAGGTAAAAAATTATGTTTTGGGGTGATCTCAGATTCTCAAAATA
The DNA here is from genome assembly GCA_963277665.1 of Viscum album. Lineage (NCBI taxonomy): Eukaryota > Viridiplantae > Streptophyta > Magnoliopsida > Santalales > Viscaceae > Viscum > Viscum album. The sequence goes on along the minus strand of OY728132.1, from coordinate 1,837,494,797 downwards.
GGTAAAAAGGGAGATATGTAGTCACTAAAATAGCATAATAATACAATAAATTGGGAAAAACATATAAAAAATTCCCTATATATAAAAGGTCATAATCTTGAGTGGTAGAAAAAATATTTCTAGTTTATAAGGCATTCATCATAGCTGAATCAAAGAATATAATAAATGAGATCATAAAATAGGAAAAAAACAATGATTTTTTAATAAACATAATCATAGAAATGATTTCATTAGTTGTTAAAGGAATGTTATGAAGACTATAATAATGAAATATGTTCACTCCCCAAACCATCGTAATACAAAAAGTTTACTCCCATGTTTATCAATGTTGAAAAATCCCCACATTATTTTTATTAAATCGCAATTATAATCATGTTTTTCAAATAATTTATCAATATTTTCTCAACTAATTATAGGTTGATTTTATTATCATATCAAAAAATGAAAATAATATGTTTCTGTTCAATATGTTTTGGAAAAAAATTAATTAAATAATAATCAATTTATATTATTAAATTGGTTGATTTATTCTAGATTTTTAAAACCATTAACCATGAATTTACTCCTTTTCAATGACATCTCAATTTTCTATTGAACAATCATGTCTGAATAATTACATTGACATTATATACATATTTTTTAATATAAATATATATTGTGTAATTATGGTGTCTTGTCATAGTGATTGAATTTTTCAAAATTTTGTAATATGTTTTTATTTTTTCTTATCATGGTTACAAATCAATGTGATTTTTATGATCAAATCTCAATGTGAATTAGGAAAATTTATTTTATATTTAACAATCAATTATATTTTTTCTTCCACATTCAATTTTATTATAATTTATTATTAATTATTGAATATCTTCAATGAATTGAAATTCTGTAATATTTTTAGGAGATTAATGTTAATAGAAATTTTATTCGTGTTTATTAAATAATGAACATAAATATACTCAAATAATGTATAAATGTTTTCATATTGCAACACATTAGAAGTTGGATTATACCATCTAACTTGTGAAATAAATTTTGTTGTTTACATAATGATGATATCTTACTATAATAGTCAATATTAAAATAGTTGAAAATTAATACAATAATTTATACCTCAAAACTACAATAATAAATATTTTGATTATGTGATGTGTAATCCAATATTTAGATTAATGGGATATAAATATAAAATTATTGTAACATCCCAGGTAAATAAATAATAAAGAATTTTCATATCTATTAATATTTACGAATTAAATATTAATTTTAATTAAAAGGGGTTTCTACGTTCGATAGCGTACTCGGTACGCAACGATGCGTTTCATTGAAAACTTACGTTGCACAAAAGTAATAAAATAATATTATTTTAAATGTTAGTAAATGAGTAGCCGTTGTACTGGCGGGAATGGATAGAAATAACTAAAATATGATTATATATGTTTTTAAATGTTTTTACAGTTACCCAATAAAAGATAAAGGCTTAAAATACGGAAAGAGTTCAATTTTAGGCATTTATACCCTAATTTTCACGAAAGGTCCACTTATCACCTTTTGATGGAGAACCGTCATTAAATATAGTTTTTATTGATCTTATAAATTCTATTGGACCAAATATAACTCTTCTTTAGAATCGGGACATCAAAATTTACTTTGTGTAAATTTTTGGTACCTTTCGGATAAAGTTCATTTTTTTAATGAATAGTCTAAAATGTTGTATTTTAATTCAAAAACTCTTTTTAATTGAATTTATTTATATGATTAGATTATCTTTTGAATTGTTTTTAAAGTGAAATTAGAAAATATTTTTACCATTAAATCAAATAGTGGTCGTTGGAATTAAATTCACTTTGAAATCGGACTTAAACTAGTGTCAATCTTTTGATACTTATTGTTTCATAAAAACACGCTATTTGTCATGACAGCGGGAATTAATTATTAAATTAATTAATTTGACTTATATGTTTTTAATTTTTTAAAATGGACTTCATTTTTGAATTCGAAATATCAAATATAGCTTAGGGTGAATTTTTGGTAATTTTCTGAAAAACTTCAATTTTTGATGAATAGTGAAACCACTATGTGGTACTTATAAAAACTGATCTTCCGTTTAAATAAAATTTTGCCATCATTGTGTTTTGAATTTCAAAAATCTGAAATACATGGTTTTCATTAAGAAGTAAAATGTGGTTCAATGAGATTATAATAATTTTTTGGTGAATAGTAACTTATTAAGTTCTTAATCGCGATTAGTGGTAATTTGTGTAGTTTAAGGTATAAATAATGCTTTTATAATATGAAATGACCTAGAAACATGTCCTACCCTCATTGGTTGGGTCATTTCCGACCAAGACAAGCCATGGGTCAACTTGGGGACCCCATGGAGACACTTGGTTGGGAAATGACATAAATAACTTTTTATTTAATGTAAAAGTAAAAATGACATAAACATGATATGTTTTATTGAAACAATTTTTAAATGGGGTTATAAAAGTTAGATTTTTTATTATAAATAGTAATTGGAAAGCTAAAAATATTTTCTACATCATAGTATTTTTTTTATGATTTTTAGTCATTAAATAATTTAAATTATTTATGACATAATAATGATGCAGCGATGACATCATTATTTGACGATTTAAATAAAATGGAAAGATAATGTAAAATCTATGAAATACAAATGTCCAAAACCAATTGGATGAGTGTATTTCGAACCCTTATCAACTTATCCACGAATTATATCAATGTGTGGATTTTTAAAACCGAAACACATTTTCAAATAAAGTAATATTTCTTTACTTTCGAAAAGTGCCCCTCCTCTCCTCTTATAAAAGGCCCCCACCTCTACCTCATTTCACACACTCCTCAAGCCTTTGGCTCGGCAAACCCCTGCCCATTTACTCTCTCCACATCTCTATCCTAATCCTATAGGATTCCCTTTGGGCAGAATCCTTTCAAAGGAAGCCTTTAGGCTCAAATCAAAAGGAGTTACACTTATAAAGGTAATTCATTCTCTCTTGTTCATTTGTTTTATTTTGCTTCTCCAACCCTCTAAACTATTTTTATTTACTTCTTTTGTAAAAACACCAGTATCTTCAATATAATAGGATGTTGTTATAAGATTTATTAAAGCTACACTCTCACACAACAACATCAAATGGTTAAGGAACATACGGTTTCCATGGATGGTGAAATTCTGCCTCCCGAAACGATGATTGTTCAATACTCATTTAACACCTTCAAAGGTGGCCATTATGATCTCAATATTTTTATAAATGATATATAATATGTTTATTTTTTCTTTATGCTTCTGTATTTTTCATTTTGGGCATACCTTAATGGTTTCCATTATGGGTAAACACGATATCTTCATTTAAGGAAGTGCGGACTACCGCCCCCTCAAAGTGATGTGATTCGTTAATGCCATATGTGGGACGTGTAAAGGATGGATTTAAAGTTATTATATATGATGTTATACTGGAATTATAATATACCTCTATATCATTATTATTTCTTTCCATTGAAGTATGAGATAGAAATGAAAGTAGCGTTCATGCATACGTACGGCTTACCGTCTCCATGAACGGTGCATTTCATTTCTTATCCGCAAATGTAATGTACTATTAAAAGTTCATGTATATAATGGATATATATAATTAATGATATATCTAAATGATGAATATAATTCTGGAATTAATATATACATACCTCTCATTTAGTTTTAATTCCATTAATATGACAAAGAAATGAAAGTAGCGTTCATGCGTACGTACGGCTTACCGTCTCCATGAACGGTGCATTTCATTTATTAACTCTAAATGATTATGTAATATTATAAATACATGTTTATGATGGATATATATGATATATATGATATCCAAATCAGGAATTTCATTCTAGATATAAAGAACTTTTGACCACACAAACAACATGTAATTCTAAGAAGTCCACTTTCAACTTAAGAACCAAATATTGACAAAACAAACATTATTAACTTAAATGGTTACATAATGTTTATAAAATGGAAATAAGTGATATAAAATGAATAATGAACTTTAAAAAGGTTCTTAATCAAGTATAAATTAACTCAAGTTTATTATTCTGGACGTTAAAGAACGATCGAGTCAAGTCGGACCCGAGGTAAGGGACTTCGTCTCAATCTCCTTTCATTGAGGCATATTTCGTTTTATACACAAATTTCTTTTATAAGGTGTATAAACCCCTTTGACTTTTACTTTTATACAAAAGAAATCTTTTTCTACGAAGCGTTTTACAAAACGACAAAAATGAATGTTTCTTTTAACGTACGCGGCGACAACGACCTTTTCCGCCGCCGCGAGTATTATTTGGTATTTGGATTTCTCAACAAGCCGTAATGTTTTTAGAATAATATAAATACCATATACTCTTTTATGTATTTTGGTATTGAAAATGGTTTTGAAAAAGGATTCTATTATGTAAATATATTTATGATATATTGTTATTGAAATGTGGAAATTTTATCTTTCCTTTATATTGGTTTTATGTTTTATGATTTTATATTGGTACTTGGACATTTTAACAGGTGGTTACATTATAAACCATATGACGGGTGGTGCCGTGAATACCAGGACGGGTGGTTACGTTATAACCTCCAATTCATTGGGTGTGGAAGTTGGCCGTATGGCTATTCCATTATGTATGTATGGAAATTGGTCGTATGGCTATTCCATTAAGTGATATGTGTGGAAGTCGACCGTATGGTTATTCCACTTAAGTATGTTTATGTCCCAAGTTTCCTTTATATATGTTATGTGTTCTTTATATGGGTTTTATGGTAATACTTTGGTTACAAAAAGGTCAGTAATGATACTTTATTCAGTGAAGATTTTTTACTACTTCATGAAGGTGAAGGTATTACTTTGATAGAGTATACATGGTTTACTTGATTTTGAAAAACTAACAGTTTTCATTCTTTGTGTATCCCTTACTGAGATTTTTATGCTCACCCCATGTTTTTTTGAAATTTTTTTCACAGGACTTAATGTGGAATAAGGTCAAGGATGGGATCAGGGGAATGTCATGCTATATAAAACATGGAACTATACATGTTTCTTTCAAGAGTTTTTTCTATTATGGAAACTTAGTATAAGTGACCACTTTGTAATCTTTTGAGATGTAATAGTTATGTTCTAATTCTCTAAAACTCTAAACCTGAAAAGATCCTCAACGTGAATTATTCTTTTAATTCAATATTAAGTAAGGTTTAAGGATGGGGCCTTATATTTGGTATCAAAGGTCAGTTTAGACAACTTTAGGAGTTAGAAAAGTGTTAAATTATAATATGATTGAAATGATATAGCATTAACGAATTACCATGTTGCTTCACCTAAGATATTTCTGTGTTCAGAATGGTTTTCCGCAGAGGAAACAAAGCAGCTATGTTGGGACAACATCAGGAGGAAGATAACCTTCCAAATCAGAAACCTGAGATGGTCAGAATCGGAACTGAACAGTTTGTTGTAGTGATGGCACAGTTGACTCAGGCTATAAATGGTGGTGGTATCCATGCATGAGATCAGCCGGATCAACCGCAGAGGAACATGTCAGTGGTGGAACATTTAATGAGGCAACATCCCCCATCATTCAGAGGATCATCTGACCATGTGCAAGCTGAAGGGTGGATTAAAGCACTGGAGAAGATTTTTGATGTCATGGGGTGTTCAGAACATCAAAAGGTTAGTCTTGCTGTTTACCGTTTTGAAGGTGAAGCTGATCAGTGGTGGTCGATGGTGAAAATATAAGGGATAGTGATGAGATTTAGGATCTTCACTAGGACGAATTCAAAGTTATGTTTCTTGAGAAATATTTTCCTAAGGTGGTTCGTCTTAGGATGGAAAAACAGTTCCTAGATTTGAGGCAGGAGGATGATTCATTGGCTGCTTATGAAGAAAAGTTCACTCGAATGGCAAGGTATGCTCCGAACTTCATACGAGATCTTGATAGTAAAATAAACTGTTTTTACTCAGGGTTAAAGCCAAAGTATCGAAGGGATTTAGCTTCTCGTGAGTTCAAAAGTTACGAAAAACTTGTTCGATGTGCGGAGAAGGTGGATATGGAGTTTGCCGATGATCAGGTGTTCTATGAAAAACAAAAGAATAAGAGGTATAGTTGGAAAGAAAAGGGGAAGAATTCATCAAAGAAGCAAGGAGGTAAGAAAACCAAATATCCATCCTGTGAGAAGTGTGGTAAAATGCATCCTGGAGAATTTTTATCCAAGTCTGGTAAGTGATTTCGGTGTGGTAAGTCTGTTCATATTGCTCGTAACTGTAAGGAAGATGATCAAGCAGGAAATGAAAAGCCAACAGTAAGATGTTTTAAGTGTAACAAAATGGGTCATTATGAAAATGAGTGTCCAACGAAGAACTCAATTGGGGGAATGAAGCCAGACTACAAGAAGAAAGGGGTGGTGAAATCATTTGCAACAACTTCAGTAGATGTTGGGTCATCGAATTAAGTGGTATCAGCTCCAGGGATCTCAGTATTTTTTGAAGATTGACTTGAGGTCGGGGTACCATCAGTTGAAAGTAAAAGAAGCAGACGTTCCGAAGACTACGTTCCGTACTAGATATGGCCATTATGAATTTGTAGTTATTCTTTTTGGGTTAACCAATGCACCTGCTGTATTCATGGAACTTATGAATAAAATTTTCCATGAGTTCTTGGATAAGTTTGTGTTTGTGTTTTGAGGTCTGGGAAGAGGTTATGTGTGCCTTGTGATTCACAGTTGAAAAATGAGTTGTTATGTGAGGCTCATAGTTCCCCATTTTCAGTTCATCTTGGCAGTACTAAGATGTACAGAGATCTGCGGGAGTATTACTGTTAGGATGGAATGAAAAGAGACATTGCTGATTTTACTGTGAAGTGTTTGACATATCAACAGGTTAAAGCAGAGCGGCCGGGATGCTTCAGCCTTTACCAGTGCCAGAGTGGAAATGGGAAAACATATCCATGGACTTTGTTGTTGGATTACCGAAAACATCTTGAGGTAATTAATGAAATCTAGTTTATTGTTGATCGCTTGACCAAATCTGCTCATTTCCTTGCTATACGAGATACTTTCTCTCTTGATCAACTTTGCCGTTTGTATCTTAAAGATATAGTCAGGTTACATGGAGTTCCTCTCTCCATTGTATCAGATCGTGATCCCAGGTTTACTTCTAACTTTTGGAAAGGCCTTCAGAAGTCGTTGGGTACTGAATTGAATTTTAGTACATCTTTTCATCCTCAATCAGATGGGGAGTCAGAACGAAAAATTCAGACCATGGAGGATATGCTACGAGCTTGTTCGATGGATTATCAGGGAAGTTGGGACCAACATCTTTCTTTGGTTGAGTTTTCTTATAATAATAGTTTTCATTCCAGTATACAGATGGCACCATTTGAGGCATTATATGGGAAGCAGTGTCGAACTCCAGCATTTTGGAATGAAGTGGGTGATAGGAAGTTGATGGGACTAGAATTGGTAGAAGAGATGGCAGAAAAAGTTTAGTTAATTCAGAAGAACATGAGAACAGCTCAGAGCAGGAAGAAGAGTTATGCGGATAACCGGAGGAAGGATCTATCTTTCGAGGTAGGTGATCATGTTTTTCTCAAGGTTTCTCCTTGGAAAAGTGTGATGAGATTTGGTAAGAAAGGAAAGCTGAGTCCAAGGTTCATTGGACCATATGAAATTCTGAAGAGAGTTGGATCAGTTGCATACCGGGTGGCTTTACCTCCGAGTTTATCTCAGGTACACAATGTTTTTCATGTTTCAATGTTGAGAAAGTATATGCCAGATCCATCTCATGTTTTGAGTCCAGAGGTAGTTCAGCTGGAAGAGAACCTATCTTATGATGAACAACCGGTCCAGATTCTTGACCACAGGGAGCAGGTGTTATGAAATAAGGTGATTCATCAGGTAAAGGTTTTGTGGAAAAGCCATGTGATTGAAGAGGCAACGTGGGAATCTGAAAATGCTATGAGGGATAAATACCCCCACTTATTTTGATAAGTGAAAAAAATTGCGAGGACGCAATTCCCAAAAAGGGGGAAGGATGTAACATCCCAGGTAAATAAATAATAAAGAATTTTCATATTTATTAATATTTATGAATTAAATATTAATTTTAATTAAAAGGGGTTTCTACGTTCGATAGCGTACTCGGTACGCAACGATGAGTTTCATTGAAAACTTACGTTGCACACAAGTAATAAAATAATATTATTTTAAATGTTAGTTAACGAGTAGCCATTGTACTGGCGGGAATGGATAGAAATAACTAAAATATGATTATATATGTTTTTAAATGTTTTTACAGTTACCCAATAAAAGATAAAGGCTTAAAATACGGAAAGAGTTCAATTTTAGGCATTTATACCCTAATTTTCACGAAAGGTCCACTTATCACCTTTTGACGGAGAACCGTCATTAAATATAGTTTTGATCGATCTTATAAATTCTATTGGACCAAATATAACTCTTCTTTAGAATCGGGACATCAAAATTTACTTTGTGTAAATTTTTGGTACCTTTCTGATAAAGTTCATTTTTTTAATGAATAGTGTAAAATGTTGTATTTTAATTCAAAACCTCTTTTTAATCTAATTTATTTATATGATTAGATTATCTTTTGAATTGTTTTTAATGTGAAATTAGAAAATATTTTTACCATTAAATCCAATAGTGGTCTTTGGAATTAATTTCACTTTGAAATCGGACTTAAACTAGTGTCAATCTTTTGATACTTATTGCTTCATAAAAACACGATATTTGTCATGACAGCGGGAATTAATTATTAAATTAATTAATTTGAATTATATGTTTTTAATTTTTTAAAATGAACTTCATTTTTGAATTCGAAATATCAAATATAGCTTAGGGTGAATTTTTGGTAATTTTCTGAAAAACTTCAATTTTTGATGAATAGTGAAACCACTAAGTGGTACTTATAAAGACTGATCATCCATTTAAATGAAATTTTGCCATCATTGTGCTTTGAATTTAAAAAATCCGACATACATGGTTTTTATTAAGAAGTAAAATGTGGTTCAATGAGATTATAATAATTTTTTGGTGAATAGTAACTTATTAAGTTCTTAATCACGATTAGTGGTAATTAGTGTAGTTTAAGGTATAAATAATGCTTTAACAATATTAAATGACATAGAAACATGTCCTAACCTCATTGTTTGGGTCATGGACGACCAAGACAAGCCATGGGTCAACTTGGGGACCCCATGGAGACACTTTGGTTGGGAAATGACATAAATAACTTTTTATTTAATGTAAAAGTAAAAATGACACAAACATGATATGTTTTACTAAAACAATTTTTAAATGGGGTTATACAAGTCAGATTTTTGATTATAAATAGTAATTGGAAAGATAAAAATAATTCCTACATCATAGTATTTTTTTTTATGATTTTTAGACATTAAATAAATTAAATTATTTATGACATAATAATGATGCAGATATGACATCATTATTTGACGATTTAAATAAAATGGAAAGATAATGTAAAATATATGAACTACACATGTCCAAAACCAAATGGATGAGTGTATTTCGAACCCTTATCACCTTATCCACGAATTATATCAATGTGGGTCCTTTTAAAATAGAAACACATTTTCAAATAAAGTAATATTTCTTTACTTTCCAAATGTGCCCCTCCTCTCCTCTTATAAAAGGCCCCCACCTCTACCTCATTTCACACACTCCTCATTCCTTTGGATCGGCCAACCCTTGCCCATTTACTCTCTCCACATCTCTCTCCTCATCTTAGAGGATTCCTTTTGGGAATAATCCTTTGAAAGAAAGCCTTTAGGCTCAAATCAAAAGGAGTTATACTTTTAAAGGTAATTCGTTCTCTCTTGTTCATTTGTTTTATTTTGCTTCTCCAACCCTCTAAACTATTTTTATTTACTTATTTTGTAACATAACCAGTATCTTCAATATACTAGGATGTTGTTATAAGATTTATTAGTGCTACACTCTCACACAACTACATCAAATGGTTAAGGAACATACGGTTTCCGTGGATGGTGAAATTCTGCCTCCCGAAATGATGATTGTTCAATACTCATTTAACACCTTCAAAGGTGGCCATTATGATGTCACTATTTTTATATATGATATATAATATGTTTATTTTTTCTTTAAGCTTATTTATTTTTCATTTTGGGAATACCTTTATGGTTTCCATTATGGGTAAACACGATATCTTCATTTAAGGTAGTGCGGACTACCGCCCCCTCAAAGTGATGTGATTCGTTAATGCCATATGTGTGACGTGTAAAGGATGGATTTAAAGTTATTATATATTATGTTATACTGGAATTATAATATACCTCTATATCATTATTATTTCTTTCCATTAAAGTATGAGATAGAAATGAAAGTAGCGTTCATGCGTACGTACGGCTTACCGTCTCCATGAACTGTGCATTTCATATCTTATCCCTAAATGTAATGTACTATTAAAAGTACATGTATATAATGGATATATATAATTAATGATATATATAAATGATGAATATAATTCTGGAATTAAAATATACATATCTCTCATTTATTTTTATTTCCATTAATATGACAATGAAATGAAAGTAGCGTTCATGCGTATGTACGGCTTATCGTCTCCATGAACGGTGCATTTCATTTATTACCTCTAAATGATTATGTAATATTATAAATACATGTATATGCTGGATATATATGATATATATGATATCAAAATCAGGAATTTCATTCTAGATATAAATAACTTTTGACCACATGAACAACAGGTAATTGTAAGAAGTCCACTTTTGACTTAAGAACCAAATATTGACAAAACAAACATTATTAACTTAAATGGTTACATAATTTTTATAACATGGAAATAAGTGATATAAAAGGAATAATGAACTTTAAAAAGGCTCTTAATCAAGTATAAATTAACTCAAGTTTTTTATTCAGGACGTTAAAGAACGATCGAGTCAAGTCGGACTCGAGGTAAGGGACTTCGTCTCAATCTCCTTTCGTTGAGGCATATTTCATTTTATACACAACTTTCTTTTATACGGTGTATAAACCCTTTTGACTTTTACTTTTATACAAAAGGAATCTTTTTCTACGAAGCGTTTTACAAAACAACAAAAATGAATGTTTCTTTTAATGTACGCGGTGACAACGACCTTTTCCGCCGCCGCGAGTATTATTTGGTCTTTGGCTTTCTCAACAAGCCGTAATGTTTTTAGAATAAAAAAAATACCATATACTCTTTTATGTATTTTGGTATTGAAAATGGTTTTTAAAAAGGATTATATTATGTCAATATATTTATGATATATTGTGATTGAAATGTGGAAATGTTATCTTTCCTTTATATTGGTTTTATGTTTTATGATTTTATATTGGTACTTGGACATTTTAACCGGTGGTTACGTTATAAACCATATGACGGGTGGTGCTGTGAATACCAGGACGGGTGGTTACGTTATAACCTCCAATGCATTGGGTATGGAAGTCGGCCGTATGGCTATTCCATTAAGTATGTATGGAAATTGGCCGTATGGCTATTCCATTAAGTGATATGTGTGGAAGTCGACCGTATGGTTATTCCACTTAAGTATGTTTATGTCCCAAGTTACCTTTATATATGTTATGTGTTCCTTATATGGGTTTTATGGTAATACTTTGGTTACAAAAAGGTAATTAATGATACTTTATTCAGTGAAGAGTTTTTACTACTTCATGAAGGTGAAGGTATTACTTTGATAGAGTATACATGGTTTACTTGATTTTGAAAAACTAGTAGTTTTCATTCTTTGTGTATCCCTTACTGAGCTTTTTATGATCACCCCAAGTTTTTTTGAAATTTTTTTCACAGGAATTAATGTGGAATAAGGTCAAAGATGGGATCAAGAGAATGTCATGCTATATAAAACATGGAACTAGACATGATTCTTTCAAGAGTTTTTTTTATTATGGAAACTTAGTATAAGTGACTACTTTGCAATCTTTTGAGATGTAATAGTTATGTTCTAATTCTCTAAATCTCTAAACCTGAAAAGATCCTCAACGTGAATTATTCATTTAATTCAATATTAAGTAAGGTTTAAGGATGGGGCCTTATAATTATAATTAAAAATAATATAAAATTTACTAAACACATCAAACAAATATTTATAATATTTATTAAATAATATATTGTTAAAATAATAAACAACCAAATTATAATTTTAAACAAATAAACATATTACACCCCTTTATTTTTATCATGAAAATCAACAAATAATATTTTTCATAGGATTATATCATTGGTATTAAATTTTAAAATAAAATATAATTGTTATTCCAAATTATATGTAAATATTTGAATATTATATATCACACAATGCCACATAACATCCAGAAAATTATTCATTTAGTGAAATGATACCATATAATTCATATATATATGAAAAAAATAACATTAAATAATATATATATTATTAATTTATTTTATTTGGTAACAATGTGAATATTTTATGAGTAAATATTAGTAAACTTTTCAACAAAATCATTTTAATGAGGTTCGGTCAATCCCTAGAAAATATACAATTCATAAGATTAATTCCTTAATAATTCAAATTAAAAAAAACATGGGTATGATAAAAAGGATTATACAGGGTATATATGGAACTTTTTGGAGTTTACAAATATTATAAAAACCTTCCCATGAACACAATATCTTTATGAATAATATTTATTTCATAATAATGATGATTGTGAAACCATGTTTATCACTTCTATGTTAATATTAATATACGTAACTGTGTTTCTTGGTAAATATCACCTTATTTTATCAATTAGAAAAGAACTTCCAGATAAAATAAATATGTTATTTAAATCATATATACGATATATAAGAATTAACTCTTCACCACATAATGACATTAGCAATATAAGTAAAGGGAATATGTGTGTAATTAATTAGAGGTCAGCCAAAATTTTAATGAGTAGAATTGTACACTGAAATGAGGTGTATAATTAATATATACATTTTTTATAATATCATCAATGATCAAAAATGGATTTTTATTTTTGAAACATGTATAATAATTACCAAAATAAATTTTTATGAAATTTAATATCTATACACTCTTACATTCAATAATTAAAAATATAACCCCTTACCCAATTAATAAAATAAATTGATTCTTCTTCATGAAACATTATATGATTTATAGACCACTTAAATTCGATTATTTCGTTATTTACGAGGATATTTTTTAAAAGTTAATATTATATCCCATATTGTAATAATACAAATAGTATTAATGATTTAAGGTTTCACTAAAAAATATGATATTGTTTGTAATATTGATCATAGAATTAAAAAATATAATAACAAGATTTCACTTATATTGAGTTGGATATTTTTTCACAGTGGTTGATGATCATTTAATAAAAAAATAATATTTTATTTCAAGGAAATATAATCAACCATATATAAAATCAGTAACTATTTTGGAAGGGATTTTAATTTTTCATAAATAATACATGTTTTAATCATTTTTAAGGATGAAAAGAGTCACTTATCGGGATATAAAAATACGTATCGTTGTTTAAAATTTCTTAGATATGAGTTACACATTATAAATATTATCCATTATCAAATCATTTATTGGGAAATTATTAATACTATAATTTGAAAACTTTTTTTCTACTAGAATTTAGATTTTATTACAATTATCCCTTTTATTCACATGATCATCGATCACTTTTGTGATTGATATTTTTTAAAAAATCAATAAATAATCCAAGATAAGGTATCAATGTTTATTATTTTATTCCAGTGATATATATCCAATTTTAAAATATAGACGGTATACCATTATCATTTATCACTAAAATTTAGTTTCTTAATGTCAATCTAATCATACTAGTGGATAAATAATATAATAGATAATCATAAGCCACATAAAAATAAGAATCATACTCAACCATATTCTACAATTTTCAAACTACCATTTAATATAATAATGGTACAAATTCATTAACACTAACATGTAAAGTACAATTCTATCCACAATTATTAATTATTCATATCAAATATAAATACCGATTATATATCAATGATTCATTTTTATATAATTTCCTGAAATACACTCTTGTAGATATTTATTAATAGGAAGCCACATTTGTGTCTAATGAATGTACTCTATATTTCTATAAGATCTCATACTAATGATAATGCTTTCATAATCCCATGAATTTATAACACTTTTTTTTATTTCTACAAACAATAATGATTTCCTCCAATAGGTTATCAAAAAATCAATTATCATATAATCTGATTCAATCATGAATAAAAGTAATATGTAAATTTTTATATAAATTTAAATTTGTACTGTTTCTTTATGAATTATTTGGGGAGAATTATATGGATATTACTACCCATATTATTATTTTATGATAGGATATCCTCTTTATATTATTGATTTTTAATTGAATGAGAATACAATATTTTATGGATATAATTTGAAGATATTTAATCATCTTGAGTAGTTATTAAAATATCTAATAATAATATAAATACTAAATAATAACAGTAGATGTTTCAGTTCTTAATAGAAGGGACATTAAAAATTTAAAATATATTTGAGGAATTTATAATTAATGTTCATTCATGTTGTTCTATGGAAAAATAAATACCCTCAGGGGTGGTTAATTAGTGTGTGATAATCATTTACAAATGACCTCATTCCAATGATTATTTTTCATTAATAATTGATATACACCTATATCTCAAAATCAATATGATTTCAAAAAGAAAATATTAAAGGGATATAAATAATATACATGGTTTACCCAAACTAGCCTAATACATGGTGTATGTAATGACAACGTGTTATGAACTAATAACATCATGTTTATTATCAAATAGTAACAATTTATAGAATCCATACTAACCCTATTGATTTAAAACCCCAAAAAAATTTATAAATCCATTATCTCATACAGTAAAATAGCAAATTTCATTGATGAGTTTTATTTCCTGGGACCCCAAGATCTATTATCTATAACTCCATGAGCACTATTTTTCACTATATCTTCCATGCTACATCATTATATTTTAAAATGATAAACATATATATATCATTAATTCAATTGAAAACAAATATGCTTCTTTATTTAGACAATAATTAAACAGATATCAAGTGAATAAATTTAA
The DNA here is from genome assembly GCA_963277665.1 of Viscum album. NCBI lineage: Eukaryota > Viridiplantae > Streptophyta > Magnoliopsida > Santalales > Viscaceae > Viscum > Viscum album. The sequence continues at coordinate 1,837,479,576 of OY728132.1, read as the reverse complement.
TCAATAGTTCTCAATGACTATTTCTTATTGATCAATCTAATAATTCATAGATACACATCTATAATTATCAAAAATTCAATCATGTGAGTCTATAAACATGAATAAAATTTATTGGGTACAATAAAACCAGGTCATTGATATCATAAAATTCTATAAAAAATATTATTAATATTATTTTTGAATTAATACTTCTTTTACAAACCTTGATTTAAAATAAGGTTAAAATGGAATGGAGCTTAATCATGAAAAACACCCTTAAAAACTCAAATCATGAAACATAACACTCATGTTTCCTCATAAATGTTAGAAACATAATTATAACCACGTATTCGAAAACTATGCAATAGTTATAAAATATCATAATTATATTATCAACTCAAGAGTCCCCAGTAGTATCTAAAACACTACTAGTTACTATTTCTAATTTAATCAAGTATTCGAAAACTCCACTCCAGTATTCACTTTGATGTGGTCTCCATTGATTTTATGTTTTAACAAATATTCAGAAATAATCATATTGCACAGCCATTTAAATATACTTTCATTTATAAAGGTTAAAATAATTAAAAAATGAGGGTTATAACTTTTCTATATTTTGATTAATTTCTGATGAAAATTGGAAACACTTCAATAATTCTTCTTCTTGAATTCCCCATTATTGATTTATATTATTAAATCTCACAATTCTATTCAGAATGACCTAGTTAAATATAATGATTTTATATTGGTACATTATAAATATAATATAATATGCATAAATTTAAAAACAAAAAAAATTGTACTTGGAAATGTATTTCAAATGCCATACAATGCATAAACAACCCAAACAAATATATATTTCCTTAAATATAATCCATTCCATAGCATGTACAACATGCCACCCCATGTCCAAATGAACTCCAAATCATATAATATTATAAATTAACCTTTTAAATATTATTTATGAAAAGATAAAAAATAATGAATGTGATATTCATTACCCACCTGAAAAAAATTCATTATTTCTCTATTGATTGGGAATTTTGTACGATTTGGTTAAATGAAAAAAGGATTTTATGACAAAATGTATTTTTTGTAAAAGGTTTTCAATATGATCTTTGACTATATAATTTAAAAACAATTAGTAACAGAATTGTATATTAATTTGATAAAAATGAAATCATTTTTAAAAATCTAATATTAAATTTTTCTAATAGTGTGTTTTTTATATTTGTCATAAAATCATTCATTTTTGATGATTCGTGAAAAATTATGAATTTTAATTAAAAACTAAAATTCCATTTAAAGAATTGTTAATGTTGAATTATAAATGTATGGATTTTATATTAAAAATAGCCCAATTTCATATGAAATATTCTAATTGATGTCATTTTAAACATTTTTATGTTAAATATTAACATAAATTACTTTATAAACATTTGAAAATCTTATCTTTAAAAACATGCTTCCTCATCCCATATGCAAGATAAATTGATAGTTACTATTTTCTAATTCAAAGAAATAAAATAGGGAAATGGATTCCATGTTCTATATCATCAAAATTTATATTTTATAATATGGTTGGAGTATTGTTTTACAAAAACGAAAAGTACAACGAAATAAAATTAATTACAATTTTTATGGAATGAATGGAATTATATGGGGTTAAACATAAAATATAATGATAAAAACACACATAAAATTTTTAAAAGCACTATTACAGTCTTATATTTAACATATAGCTTATAGGAGAGATAATTGGCTATTTTGGATAGATGTGGTATGATAAATAGGTGACTATGATTGAATATTTTAAAAAAAATTACAACTATGCGACTCACTACACTTAAAAAAGGACACTCAATATACACTTTTCGGTACAACATCAAATCCTTTTGTATTAGAATATGAAATCAAAATATTATTCCCCAAATCCTTAATATAATCCTATACATCTTATTTTTCCATAAATCAATCCAAGTATGTATTTGGTGAAATCCATATGATGATACATGAATAACGGGGAATAATATTAAAAACGATTTTTATTTTATTTATTCCTCCACCTCCATCAAATATTATTAATCTATGATGATATAATAACCACAATATCATTCATTTTAGAAGATATTTTTATTTTAAATTCCTTTCCAATATACATCTCTAATATCATTAAATGGGTTACAAAATAATCATTCATTAGAATAATGAACTACCTCTTTGTGAACCGATGTCAACCATTTTCTATTACCCCATGTTATATTTGGGTATTATAGTGGATTTAAAATAATATTTTATAATAACAAAGTAAATAATATTTTTATTCATTATCTCACCTATATCATTTTTACATTCTTTTCTGTAGGTTGTTTGATAATGTCATTCATGTGTATGTGTCGACTACCACCTTAATGAAATGATGTGACTACATTGTTATCACCACACGATCTGGATGATATATATATAGAAATAAATAAAATGTAATATATGATAATTTTTCCATTCTATAAATATAATATATAGAATTATTTTTTCTATATTTTTCCATGTAAATTAAAATCATTATTAATGGATACGTACGACCGACCATTTCCAGGATCGTAATGTAAATCATTTATAAAATCTATAATTAATTTTTTTAATGTATATATTATTTTAATATATGAAAATATCATTAATTATTATTATGTTAGTAATGATATTACTACATTAATAACATGAATTAGAACATTCATGAAAAAATGAATGTTAAAAAAAGGGAATTTACACACGAAACAATAGGAATAATGAATAATTAAAAAAAATGAGAATAATTCTTAATTGGATAATATACGATATTCTATATATAATTATAAATATATTATAACTATATATAATGGAAAAAATGACTATAAATGAGGTAAAATCACGTTTAACTATATAGAATAATGAGATAATGGATTTTTTTCTCAATTTCATTTCATCAAGGAGTATTGTAATGTTTCGTAAATAAATTTATAAAATGAAGTAGATAATACCCCATAGACACTAATACATAGAATACAAATTAATCATGATTTTTTTTATAATTTGAATTATTTATTCTAAGGATATGTTAAATAAATGTAACAAAATGGTTAGGGATTTCAAAACATGGCATATTTTCATAGGGATGCATTATTACTTCATTGTATTTGATATGATACTATTATATGGGTAATAAATTTTTACTAAAAATTGTTGTAGTGGCATTTTTTATGAGTATCTACATATTATACACATAATCTATTATTTTAATAATTGTCTCTTCATCATTTTCATAATAATAAGGGCATATTTCACAGTGAATTAATAATCAAACTTCTCTGTTATTGAATTTCATTTGAAGTAAATTATTTAAAAAATTTATCAATAAACTCTTAAAATTTATCATCCTCAAATTATTCATTATATTTTTATATGTTATTACATATTCTCCTCCCTTTGACTAATAAAATTAGTAATCAATTGTTTTTAAGAAAATAAAAATCCATTTATCTATTCATATGGAAAACTATATTCTTTTCACAAACATGTAATCTAAAAATGTTTCAGAAATATAGTTTACCATTAATAATTAAATTATGGAATACATTTTGAAACAATTTTTAATTTTAATTTTATAGAGAATTTTTGTTATAATTTTCTAAATAATGAACTTTCATTTTCTTTTCACAACCATATAATCTAAAATTTTTCAGAAATGTATTTTACCATCAATAATTGAATTATGGAATACATATTTAAACAATTTTTAAATTTAATTTTTTAAGAATTTTTTTTTATAATTTTTTTAATAATGAATTTTTATTTACTTTTATAATTAAAAAGTAATCTTCATTTTCATATATAAAACATAAAAAAATCACTTTCTGTTATAACTATGATTTATTTTTTAATATATATTCATTGTTTTTAGGAATTTTGTAAATAATTTTTTTTCTAAATAATCATTAAATTTTTTTTATAATTGAGATTCAATGAAAATTATATTAAAAAATGTTTTATTATACTTACAGTGTGATTCTAAAAATAAGAAAAATATTTTCAACAATATTTATTCTAAATAACTATAATGAAATTTATATTAATCAATCATAATAACCCATAATTTAAAATCTATTAAAATCAGGATATAGTATAATAATACAATACATGTTTTCTCTTTTGATGGTTATGGTTATTTTTAACAACTTTAACATTTACATTCACTAAATTTATTCATTGTTTAGTATATAATTTCCCTTTAAAATGTATCATTCAAATGATAGTTGAAAAATATATTTTCTCTGAAAATGTATTATTTATTATGGAAATAATAATTTTTCAAACGATAAATCACTAGATCATATAGTGTCCAACACTGAATTTAATTTCATTATATGCGAAGTATTCATAAATCCTAATTCATTATTCAATAAAAATATCTGATAGTAAATAACATTGTTTATGAATTAAAATTTTAATACAATACATGAGTAATTATATTTAAATGACATACACAGGTAGACCAACATATATATATATCTACTTCATGCATAATTAGTTCCTTGAGATGAATCAATTAGTTAGCCTTAGTTATATAGTATTATACCCTTCAATTTTAAACTATATTAAATATAAATATTGAATATATATGTGTCATGTTCCTAGAAAACATAAAAACAAATAATTAAGAATTATCTTCATTTAGAATATAGTTAATATTACCCATGATATTGATTATATGAGAAAATCAAAGGTTACATTTCATTGTATGATCATTTATAAAATGTAATGTGACTTTATGTATTTATCTTTATATATTATTTATTCATTATCTAATTATTAATTTCATGTTAATGACTAAATTTAAGGTGTTTAATTTTATTTACCATTGAATATTGATTACGATACTTGTGATTTTGACATTAATTTAACAATATATTCTCATCCTTCTATGGTAATTTATTAAATGTAAATTGTGTTTAATTATTTCATATTTCTTATATATTATTGTTATTCATTCATAATTACATTTTTTACATAACCCTTATTGAAAATTTGATATCACCCGTATTATTTTTCCTTTATCATAAATCCATGATGAATTTTATGTTTTATTTTAGAATACATGATAAAGGAAATAATGATTTTTTTGAAAAACAAATTGTTGTCATTTTTAAAAAATGTTATATAAGACAAATATATGTATCCAATTTACCAAAAACTACTATACTATAAGGTCATTCGTGATGTGATTCCATGTGTCTTATACAATTTTAATAATGCATACATAAATTTTGGGATACTAGGTTTTGGGTTTAATATATTTGGTATTAGAAAAATATTAATATAATTGTGTGTAACTAGAATAATTAATGCATATATTAGTGAATGTGTCCCTATGATAAATAATTATGATGATAATAGAAAAGAAACAACAATTGTTTATTGGATAAATCAGGTATATCATTATTTAAATACATCCCCACATAGATATTGAATGTTGACGTGATTCTGGAAAAGTTATACCAAGGTGTAGAAAATCAGAAGTGAAAACAATGGTCTTGAAACGATCATCACATGGTTAATGGAAATGGTCCTTACTATCCACTTGGCATGACACACCAAATATATAATATTAAGATAATTAATAGTATCTATAATATATATTTTGTGGGAATTGAATAGATGATGAAAATTAATAAACTATATCAATCCAAAGGTGTATTATATTGAAAATAAGTGTATCAATGCTATGAAAAAATTCAGTATTTTTAGAAAGGATTTGAAAGAAAAAATTAAATAGAGAGTAAAAAATAATGATTATGATATATGAAAATAAATATCACCCTAAGGATCATTTTTTTGATCATTTTCATACATGTGGAGGACAGTGTAATTATCCGAGTAATATCTCTATTTTAATGGATAAACACATTAATAAGTAATGACCTATATCTGAATAGTACTAGAGATTTGATTATGTATTCTGATTCAATAATTAAAATTGTAATATATTTTACTTATGGTATTTTTATTATAAGAAATATGAAAGATTAATGGATTTTATTATACGTTAGATCATTAAGGTTCATCATTAACAAAAAGTTTATGGATACCATAAGGTATATTTTTGATTTCATAAACAATAATTTCAGGTTTTATATAATTTGAATTTAACCTGATTAATTAAAATTTCAGATGAATTTACAACAATGAATATGTAATAAATATATTCATATTTTTTTATATATGTGTTTAATGGTATTTATAAGTTTTATTGTTAATATCATCAATATTTTAATTTAAATAATAGTTAAATAATTTATTATATATTATAAAAAATGTTGTTGATTTGAAAACATTCTAAAAAATTTATATAATGATTAATTTTACTTCATAGATCTACATTATATTTTTTTTTTGAAAAATATGAATATGATTATTATGTTTTTTATGAATGGGAAACCTACATGCCATGATATAACCCATAATTTCATGCATGGTCATTGGGCTTGGTATCATGACCAAATGATTATAAGGGATTCATACATAACAATGGCATATGTGATGTCCTGATTAATATGTCATTGTTTTTTTTAAAAAAATTAAAAAATAACTATTAATCATTAACTAGTTATATTATAATTTTTATTACGAATTTAGTCATTGAATTGGAAAAATATTGCTAAACCTATACGTTAGGAATAAATTTAAAGACAAAGGGAAATAGTTTTCACTAATTTGTGGAAATTATGATCCATTATGAGGGAATTTTAGTTCCTTAGGATTAAAAAATTGATTTTTGGATATTGATTTCATAGAGTAATAAAAAGAATTGGAAACTAAATGAAGAACTACCAATGGTTACAATTGTTTTTATAAATATAAACGTTTCATGAAAGAATATTTCCATTTCTTCATTGAAATTTCATTAACTATTTTAATTTTGAAAATTCTCTAGAAAATAATGTCATCTTACTAAATTAATATCCAATAAATAATCTTGTTTATCATATAATAATATATTTATGGTTTCTAGGGCCTTCAATTTCAATTTATCATTCAAATTCATTAAATAATTTACCTTAATTACTATATATATTTATTTTTGGTTTTCCTCCATGGCCATTACTTAACATTCCACCTTTGTTCTCATATAAGGAATCATAGTCATGCGTTTTTTCATATGAAATTGTAATATAGCTACCACTCATATTAAATGCATTTTTTATTAAACATTTTTATGTTTTTTTTTCAACAAATGATTTTTTGAATATCAAAATAATTGTCTGTAGGATTGAAATAATGTTGTAGATTCTCAATATGCAAGAGGGGGGTGAATTTTACACTTTAAAAAATTCTTTAGGCGAGGTAATATCTATGTTTAACAAAGTTAATCTAAGAAAATTTACAACACCTCTAACACCAATTGGAAAATTGGATCTGAAGTTTACAACATGATATTATACCTTAAAGCATATAGAATCTAAACTAATCAAGGTACAAGTGTAAGGAAATATAAAAAGGTTATAATTTCCTTACAATACAAAAGTGCAGCGGAAAAAAAGTTGTAAAACTACATGTAACAAGATATAAGTTTTTTGACCCAAAGAGAAGGGTATCCAACAACCTTGGATAAAGGTCTCTTGATTTATAATTTCAAGCAAGTATGTCTTACCCAAACTATGGTAAGCCCTCGATACGAAGATCGGTGTCTCTGTCTTGCTATCACCGCAAGCCCTCAACTTAAATGTATATAGAACCTCTCTCTTCCCCAGCAAGGAAGCCCTCGAACTTCAAGGTAGTCGACACCTCTATCTACCTATCCCCGGAAGCCCTCGAATGTAATAACCAACATTTGGAGTCGCACGAAGCAATATGAATGAGCGGTTCAGTACGAACAAAGCATGAAAAGCTTATCTCTCTAGAAATCACCTTAACAACGTGTGCTCTCTAGATCGATCAACTTCATTATCGAGCTCTTTCAAATGAGCTCCTATTTATAAAAAAAATTCCAACAGGTGGCTCCCTCCTCCAACTGTCATATTTTCCATTAAATTCGGAGGGACATGTACATGTGTAACTCTACCAATGGTTAATTAGAAACAGAATAGACGACATCATTTAATAATAAATCATGTACAACTGAATTAACGACATTCTTTTGAAATTGAGAAAAAGTAAGTAAGATCCATATAAAATTTCAGAGTGTAAGTAAATTAAATTTTCAGAGTCTAACCAAAGTGAAATTCGGAGTCTATGTTAAGAAACGTTTGGATTCTATTTTATAGGCATTTGGAGTCTGGTTTCACCAGAGATCGGAATCTGAACATGCAGAGTTCAATGTCGAACTAGTAAAAGTTCAGAGTTGAACTATTTAAGAGTTTGGAGTCGAACTTCATAAGAGTATGGAGTCGAACTACATAAGAGTTCGGAGTCGAACTACTTAAAAGATCAGAGTTAAACATTATAAGAGTTCGGAGTTGAACTACTTAAGAGTTCGGAGTCGAACTACATAAGAGTTCTAAGTTGAACATTATAAGAGTTCGGAGTCGAACCATTTAAGAGTTCGGAGGTGAACTACTTAAGAATTTGGAGTCAAACTACTAAAGAGTTTGGAGTCGAACTACTTAAGAGTTCGGAGTCGAACTACTTTAAGAGTTCGGAGTTGAACTACATAAGAGTTCAAAGACGAACTCATGAAAGTTAGTATCCATATTTAGGAGTGGAACTTCATTATAGTTCACAACTAGAATTTGGATCCTAGAAACAGAATACTAAAATACTTGTCATTATATGATTATGGGATTTTGGTTAAGAAACCGGTTTTTGTAGTTAAGAAAAATATTGCTATGTATAAGAAATTATAGGATAGGGTAAATTTCCTTATGGAAGAAAAATTTTCTTATGGAGGTAAACCATACATTTTCTTAAGTATAAGGTGTTTGTGATTTTAAAAACAAGAAGGAATAGAAAATTCATAAGGAAAACCTTATTGACTCAACAATGTCCACATTTATGGAAAGCACAAACATCCTTACAAAAAAGAATATAAGGACTTTGAAAATTTTCATTAGGATTTCAAATTAAAACTTATCTCCCTTTGTTCATAAATGAAAGTGAATACCACTAACGCCACCTAAGAAATTGAAACTCTAAGGATTGTATTCTTAATTTCCAGAGTGGAGTTCTCATTATCATGGGAATGAAACACTTCAAAGTGAGAAACTCCCCCTTACTTTAAGAATATTTCACTTAGAAATTTTTCTTTCTCCTCCTTAGGAGTAGTTCTTTTTTCTTTCTCCCCCTTTGTGATTTTCAAAATTACTTAAAGGGTATGGAAAATAAAATATGGTACCTGAAACATTAGTATATGACAAGATACAACGAACCAAATATCATTTCATTAGAGTTGGGAAAAAATTTTACAGACAAAGACAACTACAACAAAAGATCAGAGTGGGTTCATTTCTCTTCCTTTTCCTTTGTGATGAGCTTATTTAACAAGGTTTTGAGCTTCTTTTGGTCTCTTTGGCCTTCCTCGACTTGCCTCTCCAAGGATTTTGTCTTTTCTTCATGGACTTTTAAAGCTTCTGCCTGAGCTTCCATGGATTCTTTCTACATATTTAACAAGATATTGGTGAAAATCAATGTTTTTTCTAAGAGATTTTGGGAATATACTATGATGAGTATTCCAAATTTAACTCCCTCTATAGTAGTGAAAGATATAGTGTAAGTATATTATAGATTCCACATGATACATTTATTATTTATGATTTCTATGTGATATTCATATATCATATTATTTCAGGAGGTATTTTAATGTTCTTATGATTTATATGTATTGACGGACTAATGTTTTCATTATTTATTTTATATTCCATAATTTGATTTTTATACTCATCCCACGATTATTTGATTTTATTTTCATAGGACATAATGATGAATTGTGTCAAGGATGGGATCATAGAAAATTCATGATGTCTAAAACATGGAACTATACATTACCAATTTTTTCAAGGGATATTTATTTTATGAAAAAAGTTGATACTGAGTAGAAGTGACTACCTTTTAGTATTTGAGATGTAATGTAATAGTTATGGCATAATTCTCTAAAAATATAATCCTGTAATGATCCTTAATGTGAATTATTAACATAATTAAAGATTATTTTTTATTAAGGATGGGGCCTTAAGGTTGATATTAGAGGTTTTTTTAGAAATATTTTGAAGTTATGATATTTTTATATTAATATTCATAAATTATTTTTACATTATGGGAAAATTGAAATGATTTTGCATTTATAGATTACCATGTTGCTTCTTGTAAGGTATTTGTGTCTCAGTTATGTGTAACACCCCAGGTAAATAAAGAATATGACATTTTCACATTTATCCCTATTTGTGAATAAAATATTAATATTACTTTAAATGGGACTCTATGCTCGATGGCGTACCAATTACGCAACAATGAGTTTCTTGGGAATCTTACATTGCACTCTAATAATAAAATAATATTATTTTAAATGGTAGTTAACGCCTAGAAGTTATAATGGATTGAATGAATAGAACTAACTACAAAATAATTATATAAGTTTTTCAAATATTTTTACTTTTTACAATAAATGTTAGAAGATAAAAAATTCGAATGAATCGAATTTGAAGCGTAAACATTCTAATATTATTTAAAAGGTCGATTAACCACCTTTTGATGGAGAACCTATTTTAAATCCACTTTTGGACAATTTTATGTGTAATATTTTACAAAATAAAATTCTTATTTAGAATCGGGACATCAAAATTTACTTTGTGTAAATTTTTGGTATTTTTCCGTTAAAGTTCATTTTTTAATGAATAGTGAAAAATGTTGTATTTTAATTAAAAAAATCTTTTTAATATAATTTATTTATATGATTAGATTATCTTTTTAATTTTTTTTAAAGATAAATTATAATATATTTTTAACATTTAATAAAATAGTGGTCATTGGAATTAATTTCATCTTGAAATTGGACTTAAACTAGTGTCAATCTTTTGATACTTATTGTTTCATAAAAACACGCTATTTGCTCTGACATTGGGAATTGATTATTAAATAAATTAATGTAACTTATATGTTTTGAATTTTGTAAAATAGACATAATTTTTGAATTCATAATATCAAATATAGATTAGGGTGAATTTTTTGTATTTTTCTGGAAAACATCAATTTTTGATGAATAGTAAAACCACTAAGTGGTACTTAAAAACTGGTTTTTCGTTTAAAAAAAATTTTACCACCTATTTTTTTTGAATTTAAAAAATCCAACATACATGGTTGTCATTAAGAAGTAAAATTTCGTTCAATGGGATTAAAATTTTTTTGGTGAATAGTAACTTTTATGTTCTAATTGCGATTAGAGGTAATTTGTGTAGTTTAAGGTAAAAATAATGTTTAAATAATATTAAATGACCTATAAACATGTCCTACCCTCATTGGATGATTCATGGCCGACCAATAAAATCCATGGATCAATAGGGGGACCCCATGGAGCGACTTTGGTTAGAAAAAGACATAAATACCTTTTTATTTAAAATTAAAATTAAAATGTCACAAACATGTGATGTTTTACTAAAACATTTTTTAAGTGGGGTTATATAAGTCATATCTTTGACTATAAATATTTATTATAAATCTAAAAAGATTTCGTACATCATGATATTTTTTTTATAATTTTTAGACATTAAATAAATTAATTTATTTATGACACCGTGATGATGCAGTGATTACTTCATAAATGAACGATTTAAATAAAATAAGAAGATAGGGTGAAATATAAGTCCTAGACTTGTCAAAAACCTATTGGATGGGCGTATTTCGATACCTTATAACCTTATCCTATAAATATATCCTTTTGGGACCTTTTAAATCTGATAATCATTTTATAATAAAGTAATATTTTATAACTTTCCATGAGCGCCCCTCCTCTCCTCTTATAAAAGGCCCCCACCTCTACCACCATACACACACCTCTCAAGCATTTTTATCGGCCAAACCCTGCCCATTTAATCTCTCCACATCCCTCTCTTAATTATTGATGCCTCACTTTGGCCAGAATCTTTTCCAAGGAAGCCTTTGAGCTCAAATTAAAGAGAGTTACCCGATTTAAAGGTAATGTCTTCCCTTGTGTTCTTTTGTTTTATTTTTCTTGTCCAAAACCCTAAACTCTTTTTATTACTTTTTTTTGTAACAACAACAGTATATTAAATATACTATGATTTTGTTATAATTATTATTCGAGCTAAACATTTACACATCTCCGTATAATGGTTAAAGAACATACGGTTTCTGTGGATGGCGAATTACTGCCTCACGAAACGATGATTGTTCAATATTATTTTAACACCTTCAAAGGTGGCCATTAAGATGTCACTATATTTATATATGATATATAATATGTTTATTTATTTCTTAAGCTTCTTTATCGTTCATTTATGAAATACCTTTATGGTTTCCATTATGGGTAAACGTGATATCTTCATTTTAGGAAGTGCGGGCTAGCGCCCCCTCAAAGCGATTTGATTCATTATTGCCATATGTGGGACTTATAAAGGATGGAATTAATGGTATTACATATGATATACTAATGGAATTATAATATACCTTTATATCATTATTATTTAATTCCATTTAATACAATAAAAAAAGAAATGAAAGTAGCGTTCATGCGTACGTACGGCTTACCGTCTCCCTGAACGGTACATTTCATTTCTTATCTCCAAATGTTATGTACTATTATAAGTACATACATATAATGGATATATATGTAATATATTACATATAAATGATTTATATAACTCTTTATTTATAATATATATATCTTTCATTTTGTTTTAATTCCATTAATATGACAAAAAAATGAAAGTAGCGTTCATGCGTACGTACGGCCTACCGTCTCCATGAAAGGTGCTTTTAATTTTTATATATCCAAATGCTATTGAATAGTATAAAATGAATATATACTGGATATATATGATATTTAAAACATCAATACTATTCTGGATATGATGTACCTATAACTACATGGAAAATTATTATCCAACAAGTTCGATTTTTACTCATTTACCGAACATCGACAAAAACGTCTAATATGAAATCACTTTGTTAACAAATTATTATAACCTTATAATATGTTATATTAACTGAATAATAATCTTTAATGTAGGTCCTTATGAAATTATAAATTGACCAAATTTTATTATTTAGGAGATTAAAGAACGATCGAGTCATGTCGGACACGAGGTAAGGGATCCTACCCCTCTCTTTCTTTTTAAGTACACTCTTTTATGTCATTACATTTAAGATCATCTTTCTTATGATTGGGATGTTATTTTATATAAATAATATTTTAATTTTTATGTTCATATGATGAGAGACCCTATTTTATATCATCAATCCATTTTGGAAGTTTTGAGTGGCGCCATTAGGCTGCGGAATTTTCATAAGAGATCTAACCTCTCTCTTTCTTTTTAAGTACTCTCCTTTATGTCACTTCTTTTAATCTCCTCTTTGTTATTTTGGTTGATGGTATTTTATATTAAACATTATGTACATTTTATGTTAATATTAAAAGAGACCCTATTTGATCTCATCAATCCATTTTTGGAAGTTTTAAGTGGCGTTGTTAGGCTGCCGAGTTTTCGTAAGAGATTTTTCATCTCACTTTTATTCACGTGAGATTTATTCTATATTTGCCACAATTTCCTCTGAGTTGTATATGTACTGCCCATTATTCTACTCTTTGTGTAATATACTTTCGTTTATGAGTATTTACATCAATGTTTTATTGTCCTTCTTTAATGGGGTGTATGTTTTGAAAGATACCCATGTCGGTAAGGGAACCTTTCACCATCCTATTTTTAAAAGACTTCTTTTGTTGTGTATTTTAATTTACATATTGTAATGTTGGAATATGTTCTTCTATATCATTATTGATGTAAATTTAATGTACAAGTGATGAGATACCTTTTTATCTCTCATCAACTCATTTTCTGAATTTTGATGTGACGCCGTCAGGCTGTCAAATTTTTGCAAGGGAACTTCTTAACACAATTTTTATTCTTTGGGATAATCTTGTACTCCATGAATATGTTGTTATATGCATATGTGTGAATAACCTCTGATTTTTTTACACTTAATATCCACTTATATTTGGTGTATTCATTTTTCACACATAATTATGTATTTGATTTATCCTTAATCCCAGGATTCCGACTTTGTATGGGACTTCGTCTCTATCTCCTTTAATTGAGGCATATTTTGTTTTATACACAACTTTCTTTTATAAGGTTTATAAACCCATTTGAATTTTGTGTTTATTCAAAAGGAATATTTTTTATATTAAGCGTTTACTATACGACAAAAGGGAATGTTGTTTTGTCATACGTATGCGGCGACAACGACTTCTCCACCGCCGTGACCATTATTTGAGTTTCGGCTTCCTCTACAAGCCATAACTTTTTTTAAAAAAATGAAAAAAATAAATAACATGTTTTTATTTTAATTTATTTTGATTTGAAAATGTTTCTCATAATGTTTTTATTATATCAATGTGTTGTATTAATATCTGGTGATTGAAATGTGGAAATGTTATGTTTCCTTTATGAATGTTTTGTGTGATACGATTATGTTATGGTTCTTGGGAATTGTTACAAAGACGGGTGGTTACATGATAAAATAAGGGCGGGTGAGCCCGATATAGCTCTTCAATGCATTGGGTAACGTGATGGAGTTAAACGTTAAGGTTTCTCCGAAGAGATTTAAGTAATATACTGTGATGAGTATTCCAAACGTAACCAAGAGGGTTACTCCCTACGTATGAATGTTATGAATGCCTCAAGATACCTTTATGCCTTATTATTTCTATGATATATTCAAGATTTGATGAGGTATGTTAAAATGCATATGTTATATGAGTAAAGTATGATTTCATACATAGACTAATGTTTTCTTTTCATACTTTTATATCACTTACTGAGCTTTTTATGCTCATCCCAAGTTTTTGAAATGTTTTTCACAGTTCAAGGGAAAGGTTCAAGATATGATGATAATGTCAAGGAAGTGTCAAGAAAGAATCCATTTTTTTTTCAAATATGTTTCCATTTATGGGAAAAAACGAATTCTATCTTTTATGTAACCACTTTGTTTAAATGTGGAATGTAATTCATGATTTATGATCTATTTATCAAAAACGCTAAACTTGAAAATATCCTCAATGTGAATTATTCATTTAAATCAATATTAAGTAAGGTTTACGGTCGGGGCCATATAGTTGGTATCAAAGGTTGGTTTAGATAACTTTAGAGTTTAGGGTATACTCTAGGAATAAGTAACATTACCATAATGGTTAGGATTTCAGAAAGAGTCCTAGTTTTAGATAAAGTGAATGAGTAAGTGTATCTTAGTGTTTATCTTCCTCATTAGTACATGATTGTTTTCTTGATATACTCACACTGAAATTTCTGTTTTTAGTGAATGCATGGATCTAGTAGGCACCAAAGTGACAATAGGTTTGAATGAAACTGTGGTGGTTCTCTGAATAAGAGACTCGATGAAATGGAGGATTCAATGAGGAAACTCGTGGTCATTCTAAACCAACTATCAAGGAGTCATGATCAACCACTTGTAACATGGTATGTTCTGTAATGCATCATGTACAAGAATACCAATCTATGTGGAGGTTCAGGTAATAATTATAAAGGTAACCATTAGGGTTTATATGATCCTTACTTTTGAGGCAATTATGGGTTATTATATATTATGATGGAAAATGAAAGGCATGAGATAAAATTGAGGTTAAAATATGATATGATTATTTTTTGAAGATTTTATCTCGTTTTGGGGAATGTCTTAAGAATTATGTAGTTTTGGAAAAAGGACAACACACAGAACCTGTGACAACCCGTCGCGTCAGACAAAGCTGCGGGAATCGAACCCATAACCAAAGTGTGACTGGTATTTATCACCTTCCACTGGACTACGTAAAGTCCTGGGTTAGCTTGACTAAATATTTTTATTTATGTGATTTTAGGAATCAAGAGTAAGTTTATTTTGGGTTATCTATGGAAATGATTAACCTATCATGGATGATATTTGATTAGGTTACTTGCTTTTCAATATGAGAATTTAAGAGAAACTGATGTTATTTTGAGATAAAAGTTAATTTGTACCTTGGAGGACTATGTGATTAAATACTTCAAAAATTTGGTTTTCAATATTAGTTTGGATTACTTTGTATAATTTTATGGACAATTGTTTATCGAATGGTCTTCGTTGAACATTGGGGTTTTTTGGACAAATTTTGGAGATTAAGAATAGATTTTCTTTTTATAAAGGATTATACTTTTGTGGATTATCTGATCTCATACTAATAATTTCTGGTTTTTGATTTTGTCTAATGACATGGGAAATATATAGTTATCTTTTGTGGATTAGGCGATTCTCAAGAAGTTGGTTATAGTACTCTTAATGCGAACAAGTCTTTATAAATACTCGTCTTTTGGAGAAAATACGACTTTGATTAAGGAATCTAGTAAAAGTTGAAATTCTACGTGACATGTAATTATGTTTCATTATGATTTAGTTAATCTCAAAAATAAATTCCTTAATTAAGAGTAACTTAAAACAACAATATTGTCTGTTAACTTTTCCTACTGGGGAATCGAGTACCGTTTAACCCATCACAAGTTTGTGATTTTCTTATGGTTAACTTTCTCCTAGACATGTTTACTTTCACTCTCCATCAGAACATGACCCTTTGTTTTTTTCCTCCATGTCCATATTTTCATACTTGGAATCCTAGTATGGGTTAACTAGGGTGACCTTTGTACTTCTCTTTCTTTATTTTAAACTGATTATTTTACTGACTCTTGTTCCGATGTGGGATTTTCAGTGAAGTTTCGAAGCCCAATTTTAAAATTGCGAGGACACAATTCCCAAAAGGGGGAAGGATGTAACACCCCAGGTAAATAAAGAATATGAAATTTTCACATTTATCCATATTTGTGAATAAAATATTAATATTACTTTGAAGGGGACTCTATGCTCGATGGCGTACCAAATACGCAACAACGAGTTTTTTGAGAATCTTACGTTGCACTCTAATAATAAAATAATATTATGTTAAATGGTAGTTAATGCCTAGATGTTGTAATGGCGGGAATGAACAGAACTAACTAAAAAATGATTAAATATGTTTTTCAAATATTTTTACTTTTTAAAATAAATTTTAGAGGATTAAAAATGCGAATGAATCCAATTTTAAGCGTAAACATTCTAATATTCTTTAAAAGGTCGATTAACCGGATTTTGATGGCGAACCTCTTTTAAATCCACTTTTGAAAATTTTATGTGTTATATTTGACAAAATAAAATTCTTCTTTAGAATCGGGACATCAAAATATACTTTGTGTAATTTTTTGGTATTTTTCCGATAATGTTTATTTTTTAATGAATAGTGAAAAATGTTGTATTTTAATTCAAAACCTATTTTTAATCTAATTTATTTATATGATTAGATTATCTTTTGAATTGGTTATAAAGTTAAATCAGAATATATTTTTAACATTCAATCTAATAGTGGTCATTGGAATTAATTTCATCTTGAAATTGGACTTAAACTAGTATCAATCTTTTGATACTTATTGTTTCATAAAAACATTCTATTTGCTCTGACAGCGGGAATTAATTATCAAATTAATTAATGTAACTTATATTTTTTGAATTTTTTAAAATAGAAATCATTTTCGAATTCGGAATATCAAATATAGCTTAGGGTGAATATTTTGTATTTTTCTGGAAAACTACATTTTTTGATGAATAATGAAACGACTAAGTGGTACTTAAAAAACTGGTTTTTCGTTTAAATGAAAATTTACCACCTATTTGTTTTGAATTTAAAAAATCCGACATACATGGTTGTCATTATGAAGTAAAATGTGGTTCAATGGGATTAAAATAATTTTTTTTGTGAATAGTAATTTTTTAGTTTTAATCGCGATTAGAGGTAATTAGTGTAGTTTAAGGTAAAAATAATGTTTTAATAATATTAAATGACATAGACACATGTCCTACCCTCATTGGATGAGTCATGGCTGACCAATAAAATCCAGGGGTCAACTTGGGGATCCCATGGAGCCACTTCGGTTGGAAAAAGACATAAATACCTTTTTATTTAAAGTTAAAATTAAAATGTCACAAACATATATTGTTTTACTAAAATAATTTTTACAAGGGGTTATATAAGTAATATATTTGACTATAAATATTCATTATAAATATAAAATTATTTCCTACATCATGATATTTTTTTATAATTTTTATACATTAAATAAATTAATTTAGTTTTGACACTGTGATGATGCAGTGATTACCTCATAAATGAACGATTTAAATAAAATGAGAAGATAGGGTGAAATAAAAGTCTTAAACTTGTCACAAACATATTTGATTTGTGGATTTAGAAACATTATCACCTTATCCTAGAAATATATCCTTTTGGGACCTTTTAAATCCGAAAATCGTTTTATAATAAAGTAATATTTTATAACATTCCAAGAGTGCCCCTCCTCTCCTCTTATAAAAGGCCCCCACCTCTACCACCTTACACACACCTCTCTAGCCATTGGTTCGGCCAACCCATGAACATTTCATCTCTCCAAATCCCTCTCTTCATCATTGAAGTCTCACTTTGGGCAGAATCCTTTCCAAGGAAGACTTTGAGATCAAATCAAAGAGAGTTACCTGATTTAAAGGTAATGTCTTCCAATGTGTTATTTTGTTTTATTTTTCTTCTCCAAACACCTAAACTATTTTTATTACTTTTTTTTGTAACAACACCAGTATATTAAATATACTAGGACGTTGTTATAAGAAGGATTAGAGCTACACTTTCACACATCTTCATCTAATAGTTAATGAACATACTATTTCTGTGGATGGTGAATTACTGCGTCACGAAACAATGATTGTTCAATATTATTTTAACTCCTCCAAATCTGGCCATTAAGATGTCACTATATTTATATATGATATATAATATGTTTATGTTTTAATTAAGTTTCTGTTTCTGTCATTTATGAAATACCTTTATGGTTTCCATTATGGGTAAACGCGATATCTAAATTTTAGGAAGTGCGGACTATCGCCCCCTCAAAGTGATTTGATTCATTAATGTCATATGTGGGACGTATAAAGGATGTAATTAATGGTATTACATAAGATATACTACTGTAATTATAAAATAACTTTATATAATTATTATTTAATTCCATTGAATAGAAAAAAAAGAAATGAATGTAGTGTTCATGCGTACGTACGACTTGCCGTCTCCATTAACGTTGTATTTCATTTCTTATCTCCAAATTTTATGTACTATCATAATTAAATTTATATAATGTATATATATGTAATATATTAAATCTAAATGATGGATATCATTATGGAATTATAATATATATATCACTCATTCTGTTTTAATTCCATTAATATGACAAAAAAATGAAAGTAGCGTTCATGCGTATGTACGGCCTACCGTCTCCATGAACGGTGATTCTAATTTTTTTATCTACAAATGCTATGGAAGAGTATAAAATGAATATATAATGGATATATATGATATTTAACACATCAATACTATTCTGGATATGATGTACCTATAACTACATGGATAATTATTTTCTAACAAGTTCGATTTTTACTCATGTACCGAACATCGACAAAAACGTCTAATATGAAATCACTTTATTAAAAAATTATTATAACCTTATAATATGTGATATTTACTGAATAATAATATTTAAAGTAGGTACTTATTAAATTATAAATTGACAAAATTTTATTATTCAATATATTAAAGAACGATCGAGTCATGTCGGACACGAGGTAATGGATCCTACCCCTCTCTTTATTTTTAAGTACACTCTTTTATGTAATTCCTTTTAAGATCATATTTCATATGATTGGGATGTTATTTTATATTAATACTACTGTAATTTTTATTTTCATATGATGAGAGACCCAATTTTATCTCATCAATCCATTTTGGAAGTTTTGAGTGGCGCTGTTAGGCTTCCTAATTTTCATAAGAGATCTAACCTCTCTCTTTCTTTTCAAGTACTCTTATTTATGTCATTTCTTTTAATGTCCTATTTGTTATTTTGGGATATTATATTTTATATTCATCTTGTTTTACATTTTATGTTAATATGATGAGAGACCCTATTTGATCTCATCAATCCATTTTTGGAAGTTTTAAGTGGCGCTGTTAGACTGCCGAGGTTTCGTGAGGGATTTTTCATTTCACATTTATTCTCATGAGATTTATGCTACATTTTCCACCATTTCCTCTGAGTGGTATATATAATTCCCATTATTATACTCTTTGTGTAATATAATTTCTTTTATCAGGGTATACATCAATGTTGTATTGTCCTTCTTTCATGGGTTGTATGTTTTGAAAGATACCCAAGTCGGTAAGGTAATCTTTCACCCTCCTCTTTTTAAAAGACTTATTTTGTTGGGTCTTTTAATTTACATATTGTAATGTTGGGATATGTTCTTCTAAATCATTATTGAAGTAAATTTAATGTACAAGTGATGAGATACCCTTTTATCTCTCATCAACTCATTTTCTGATTTTTGATGTGACGCCGTCAGGCTGTCAAATTTTTGCAAGGGAACTTCTTAACCCAATTTTGATTCTTTTGGATAAACTTGTACTCCTTGAGTATGTCGTTATATGAATATTTGTGAATATCCTCTGATTTTTCTACACATAATATCCACTTATATTTGGTGTATTATTTTGTCACAGATAATTATGTATTTGATTTATCCTTAATCCAAGGATTCTGACTTTGTATGGGACTTCGTCTCAATCTCCTTTCACTGAGGCATGTTTTGTTTTATAAAAAACATTATCTTATACTGTGTATAAACCCCTTTGAATTTTACGTTTAATAAAGAGGAATATTTTTTATATAAAGCGTTTACTATACGACAAAAGGGAATGATTTTTTGTCATACGTATGAGGCGACAATGACTTCTCCACTTCCGTGACCATTATTTGAGTATCAGCTTCCTCTACAAGCCATATTTTTTTTAAATGAAAAAATAAATACCATGTTTTAATTTTCATTTATTTTGGTATTGAAAATGGTTTTCATAATGATTTTATTATATCAATATGTTGTATTGATATCTTGTGATTGAAATGTGGAAATGTTATGTTTCCATTATGCATGTTTTATGTGATACGATTATGTTATGGTTCTTGGACATTGTTACAAAGATGGGTGGTTCAATGATAAAATAAAGGCGGGTGAGCCCAATATATCCCTCCAATGCAGTGGGTAACGTGAAGGAGTTAAACATTAAGGTTTTTTCCGAAGAGATTGAGGGAATATACTTTGATGGGTATTCCAAACGTAACCAAGAGTGTTACTCCCTACGTAAGAATGTTATGAATGCCTCAAGTTACCTTTATGCCTTATGATTTCTATGATTTATTCATGATTTGATGTGGTATGTTAAAATGCGTATGTTATATGAGTAAAGTATGATTTCATACAAGGACTAATGTTTTCTTTTCATACTTTTATATCTCTTACTGATCTTTTTATGATCATCCCAAGTTTTTGAAATGTTTTTCACATGTCAAAGGAATGGTTGATGATATGATGATAGTGTCAAGGAAGTGTCAAGAAAAAATCCATTTTTTTTAAATATGTTCCGTTGATGGGAAAAATCGACTTCCATCTTTTATTTAAGCACTTTTTTTAAATGTGGAATGTAATTCATGATTTATGATATAATTCTCGAAAAATATAAACCTGAAAAGATCCTCAATGTGAATTATTAATTTAATTCAATATTACGTAAGGTTTAAGTCTGAGGTTTTATATTATGGACTCCCATAGAGGAAACAAAGCAGCTATGATAGGATGACATCAGTTAAAAGGAATCCTTCCAAATCAAAAACAATATATTGTCCGAATCGGAACTAAACATTTTTTTTGCGGTGATGGAATAGTTGAATCAGTTTATAAATGGTGGTTTTATTCATGCACGAGGTTATCTAGATCAACCGCAGATGAACCTGTCAGTACAACAACATTTCATGAGGAAACACAGACCATCATTTAGAGGATCATCTTACCCTATTCTAGTTGAAGGGTGGATTAAAGTGCTGGAGAATATTTTTAATGTCATGGGGTGTTTAGAACATCAAAAGGATAGTATCAATATTTACCATTTTGAAGGTGAAACTGATCAGTGGTGGTTGATGGTGAAAAATATTAGGGATAGTGAGGAGATTGATGCTATTGATTCGGATGAATTCAAAGGTATTTTTCTTGAGAAATATGTTCCTAAGGTGGTTCGTCTTAGGATGGAAAAAAAATTTTATAATTAAGTAGTAGGATGACTCAATTGATTCTTATAAAGAAATATTCACTCGACTAGCAAGGTATGCTCCAAATTTCATATGAGATCTTGATAGTAAACTAAATAATTTTTACATGGGATTAAAGCCATAGTATCGAAGGGATTTAGATTATCGTCATATTAAATGTTATAAAAAATGTGTTCAATTGTAGAGATAGTGGAAGTATCTTTTTTTGATGATATGTTGTTCTTTGACAAACATAAGGATAAGAGGTCGAGGTGGGAGATGAAAGGGAAGAAATCTTCAAAATAGTCGGATGGAAAAATACCGAAGATTTCAATTTCTGAAAATTTTCATAAAAAACACGCTAAGTAATGTACTTTGAATTATGGTAAGTGATAATAATGTGAAAAAATGTGACATAAGTCCCATAATTACACTGAAAATATCACAGTAGTTAAAAAAGGCTGCTTTATAGTCATTAATATGTTTTAAGTGCAATGAAATGGGTCATTATGCAAATGAGTTCCCAGTGAAGAACTCAACTGAGGTAAAGCATCCAGACTACAAGAAAAAAAGGGGTGATGAAATCTTTTTCAACTACTTGAGCTGATGTTGGGCCATTAAATGAAGTATTATGAGGTACACTATTTATTTATTTAGATTATTCCAATGTGTTGTTTTATTTAAAGTCTACACATTCATTCATTTCTATGAAATTTATATGTAAATTTTAAATTTCATCTCCAGATATGAATCCTGAACATATGGTAAAAACACCCAATGAAATTTTGAAACAATTTGAAATTATAAGAAACTTCATATACTTGGGTGCTGAAAAGAATCTACATGAGAACATTATTTTTTGGACTCTATAAGTGTTTTATGTTTTTATGGGTATGGATTTTCTTTCTGTTTATCATTATAAGATTGACTATAGAACTAATGTGGTTTATTTTATGAAATAATTTCAGTATGTGTACATGACTGAACCCTTACTTTTGATTAGATATCGTGATGATGAGAAATTATTAAAAGATAGAAATGAATGTTACCTTGCAAATATTGTTGAAAACAAAGAAACATTTGAGATTGATGATGTGCTAGTGGTAAATGAGTATCTTGATGTTTTTCCTGATTAGTTTCCTCATATAATACCTTATCATAATTTTGAATTTATTATTTACATAATTCTTGATATGAATCCGTTTTCAAAAACCCCTTACCAAATAGATCGAATTTAACTTTCAGTGTTAAGGAATAAATTGATGGTGTGATTATATAATGGATTAATTTGACCTAGCACAGCACCATGGTGTGATCCTATATTGTTTTTTAAAATGAAATATAGTTCAATGGGACTTTTCATTGATAATAGACCACTGAATAACATCACTATTAAGAAAATGTATCTTTTTCCTCATATCAGTGATTTTTTTGGTCAGCTATAGAGAGCTCAATATTTTTTGAATGTTGACTTGAGGTTGGGGTACCATCTATCTAATGTAAAGGAAGATTTAATATTGAATATTGCATATCATACTAGATACGACCATTAAGAATTTGTAGATATGCCTTTGGGTTAACCAATTCCCCAACTCTATACATGGATCTTATGAATAAAATTTTTTGTGAGATCTTAAATTATTTTGTGGTTCTATTTATTGATTATATTTGTATTTATTCTAAAATTATATTGGATCATTAATGTCATTAAGTGTTTTCATTCAAACCATAAAATAAAAGAAAATGTATGGGAAATTCAGAAAGTGTTTGTTTTGGTTAAAAAAAGTTATTTCCTTGGTCACATTGTTTTATAAAATAACATAACTGTTGATCCTGCTAAAACCAAAGTTATTAAAGAATGGACAAGACAAAATAATAGATTTGAGATCCATAGTTTTCATTGATTAGAAGGTCATTATTGGAGGTTTTTTTGAAAATTTTCATGGTTATCTAGTCCACTGAATAAGTAAACATGAAAAGGTGTCAAGTTCATCTGATCAAAATAATGTGATGATAGTTTTCATTAATTGAAACGATTATTGGTGATTTCTCTAGTTTTGGCCCTATCTTCCAAAAATGGATAGTTTTTTATATATTGTGAAACATAGTTAAAAGGAAAAGGTTGTGTACTAATGCATAATGATCAGTGAATTGCTTATGCTTCATGTTTGATGGAATTCAAGAGTTAAATTACCCTATAAATGATTTGGAATTAGCTGCTATTTTATTACATTAAAATTTTAGAGGAATCATCTGCATGGATTACAATGTGAAATCTATAATGACCATAATTATTTGATGTAAATATTTTTTCAAAAAATTTAACATGAGACAGAGGATATGGTTGAAAATTATCAAGTATTATGGTTGCATGATTCATTACTATCTAGGAAATGAAAATATTGTGGATGATTTTTTTGAGTCAAAAGAGTAATTCTACATTAAGAAAGAATCATTTGGAAAAATATCCACTTATTAATTGTTTGTTGAACATTGGAATAAAGTTTTTTGGTATAGGAGATGGCTCTGTTTTGTTTCAAGTGTCAGTGAAATCATCTCAATCAGACAGAATAAAGAAAGCACCGAAGGAAGATGGTGAGTTGTATAAAATGGTAGAGTTTTTCCAGAAGTGTATGTTTCATTATTTTATCATTGATAATGATTATGTTTTGAGGTTTGGGAAGATATTATGTGTTCCATATGAATCAAAGTTGAAGATAGAGTTATTATTTTGAGCTCATTGATCATGTTTATCAATTTATTCCCGTGTTACAATGATGTAAAGAGATCATCAGGAGTATTACTAGTGGGATTAAATAAAAAGAGATATTGATGACTTTACTCTGAAGTGTTTGACTTGTAAATAAGTAAAATGAGAGTGACATATACCGAAATGAATTCTTTTTCTTTTTCCAGTGCCATAGTGGAAATGGAAAAATATTTCCATGGAATTCATTATAGTATTACCAAATACATCTAAAGGTAATAATTCAATCATTGTTATTGTTGATCGTTTGACTAATTCTGCTCATTTCCTTCATATTCGAGATACTTTTTCCCTAGATCAACATTCTCAGTTGTATGTAAAGAGATAGTTAGGTTTTATGGAATTATTCTCACCATTGTATCTGATCACAATCCCATATTGACATATAAATTTTGGAACGACATTTAGAAGTTGTTGGGTACGAAAATAATTTTTAGTACATCTTTTCATCCTCAATCAGATGTGTAGTCAGAACGAACAATTCAAAAATTGGATGATATGATATGAGTATTTAAATTGGATTACTGTGGAATTTTGGACTTCCTTGGTTAAATAATTTTATACTAAAAGTTATTATTCTAGTATACAGATGGCTCTATTTGAGACATTATATGGAATGCGGTGTCAAACACTATCTTTTTTCAGTGAAGTAGGCACAAGGAAACTGATTGGAATTGAATTGGTAGAAGAGATGGCAGAAAAAGTTCAACTAATTTAGAATAACATGTAAAAAACACAGAGTATGTAGAAATGTTATGCGGATAACCGGAGGAAGGATCATTAACTTGAGAGAGGTGATCATGTCATTATCAGTGTTTCTCCATTGATAAGTATAATGGGATTTGGTAAGAATGGAATTCTGAGTCTGAGGTTCATTGGACCCTATAAAATCCAATATAATGTTAGATTAGGTGCCTATAAAGTGGATTTAAATTCATTTTTATACCAGGAACATAATGTTTTTCCTGTTTTAATTTTGAGAATGTATATGTTGAATTCATATTATGATTTGTGTCCAGAGGTAGTTCGTTTGAAGGACAATCATTTTTATGAGAATCTACTGGTCCAGATTCATGACTGTATAGACCATGTTTTTAAGAATAAAGAAATTCACTAGGTGATATTTTTATGGAAAAAAATAGATTAAGAGTCAACATGGGAATCTGAAAATACTATGAGTGAAAAAGACCCCAATTTATTTGATAAGTGAATACAATTATTGGGATGCAAGTTTCAAAAGGCGGAAGGATATAATATCTCAGGTAAATAAAAAAATTTACATTTTCATATTTATTATTATTGGTGATTTATATATTTAATTATCTTTAAATGGGATGCTATGTTTGATGGTTTAATCCATATGCAACAACGGTCTTCATTGAAATCTTATATTGTACACAACATTGAGTTACAAAGAAAAAAAATATAATTATGTAATTATTTTAAATGGTAGTTAAGGCATAGGAATTGTGTTGGAGGTAATAAACAGAACTAACTACAATATGATTAAAAATGTTTTAAAAATGGTTTTATATTTTTCCAATATATGATAAAAGCATAAAATATTAAAAAAATATAATTTTAAGCTTAAACTCTCTAATATTCATTAAAATGACGATTTACCACCTTTTGATGGAGAAAATTTATGGAATATTATTTTTTGTGTCTTTTATATTTTCTATTTGACAAAATAATATTCTTATTTAAAATCAGGATTTCAAAATTTTCTTTTGATGTAATTTTTGTATTTTTTTTGATAATGTTCATTTCTTAATGAATAGTGTAACATACTAAATTTTAATTAAAAATTCCTTTTTAATCTAATTTATTTATATATTTATATTATTTAATTAATTGGTTTTAAAGAATAAATGTATTATATTATTACCATTTAATAAAATCTTTGTCATTGAATGTAATTTCACTACAAAATTGGACATAAACAATGGTAAATCTTTTGATAGTAATTATTTCTTAAAACAATGCTTCTTGTTTTCACAACGGTAATTAATTTTATATTAATTTCTGCAAAATTTGTGTATTGAAATTGGAAAAAATGATTCTATATTTGAAATCATGAGGTCCAAATTGTGTAAATAGTTATATTTTATTTTTAGACATTATGAAAATTTACTTTAGTAAATTTTGTATTTACCATGGTTAAAGTGTAAATCTGATAAATAAGGGAAACACATAATTTTATAATAATATTAAATTACCTAAACATGTGTTCAAATCCAATTGGTTGATTCATGTTCGACCATGGGAACCATTGTATCAAATTATGGACCCCATAGAGCATATTTTAAGTGAAAATGAAACTTTATATCAATTAATTTACAGAAAAGAGAAAAGTAACAAAAACACATATCCTTTAGTAATACAATTGTTTATGGGGATATATAAGTGATATCTTAAAATATAAATATTCTATTTATATTTAAATAGATTTCCTACATAATTATATTTCATTCATAAAATTTAGACATTAAATAAGTATAATTAATTATGAAATATTGGTGATGCAGTAAATGCATCATTTATAATAGATTCATGTAAATTATATTATAAAAATGAAAGTAAATTTATTTTGAAATTTATTATTCCATACATGAATTTAGTGGTAATAATGACATGTTATCATTAATCTAATTAATTTTTTCTAATGAATCATGTTCTTATATATATTTATAAAGTCTTGTTATAAATATTTTATAAATTGACATAAATGAGTTTTTAGAACAATTAATATTATAGTAAATGATAAATTGTCCAAAAAATATAATATTTTATCAAATGAAATATATGATGTTAGAAATGTCTTTAATGACCATTTTTGTTCTCTGGGAATTTAATTGTAAATATATTTTCCATATAGTATGAATTTATAAGTGGACATTCTAAAAGTTAAATATGTTAACAAAGGGTTAGATAAAAAATATAAGGATTGAAAAATAACCAAAACCTATAAAATTATTGTTGGATGATTTTATTTAAAATTAAACATACCTTATCATCGAATAAAATTTGTTTTGGATCCTTTTAAACTGAAAATAATTTTATAATAAAATAATACATTCAAACATTCCTAAATAGCACCTCCTCCCTCTTATAAAAGGACACCTCATCTAACCTATTTCTCACACATATCAATCCTCTTTGATCGTCCATACTTGGCCCAAATAAGCTCCCAAAATCCATCTCTTCCACATAAGAAGCATTAACATAGGCCGAAGGCATTTCAAGAAAGCCTTTTTGTACAAATCAATGGGATTTAGCCGATTTAAAGGTTATACATTCTCTCCTGTTTTTTTCATTATATTCACTTTCCAACCCACTAAACTCAATTTATTCATTTATTTTATAAAAAACTGTATGTTAAATATATTATGTTGTTTTTATGATGATCATTCATACAATACATCCACACACATCCATCTAATGGATACAAACACGCCGTTTCTATGGATGGTGAACTACTTCCTCATAAAACGATGGTTGATTTATAATCTCCCACCACCTATTATGGTGGCCAATATAGATTTCACTGTATTAAATCTGATATATATTATATTTATATGACACTATTCTTCTTTATTTTTTCATTTATATCATAACATTTTGGTTTCTATTGTGGGTAAATACAATAATTTCATTTGAGGAAGTGCGGACTACCACCCCCTCGAATTGATAGGACTTTTTCAGGAAATACATGGGCCATATAAAGGACGGAATTAATGAAATTATATATGATATTGTACTTTAATTATCATCTCAAGGAATGGTGAATTTCATTTCTAATATCAAAATGTTATGTAATATTTTAAAAATATATATATACATGATATATATGAAATATATGATATCTGGATCATGAATAAAATTATTGATATAATATAATTTTTACCACAAGGACAAATATTAATTATAAGAAGTTAATTTTTGACTCAAGTACAAAATATCGACAAAAAGACTGTTATTAACTTAAATGATTATGTAATTTATATAACGTGGTAATATGTAAAATAAAAAGAATCATAAAAATTAAAATGGTTCTGAAGCATATTGAAATTAACATTATTTTATTATTCTGGAGATTATAGAATGAACGAGTCATGTCAGACACGAGGTAAGGGACATCATCTCATTTTCCATTCATTGAGGAATATTTGGATTTAAACATGACGTTCTTTTATATTGTGTAAAAACCCATTTTAATTTTAATTTAATTTAAATGGAATAATTTTTCTATGTAGAATTTTAATAAACAACCAAGGTAATGTTACTTTTTGAAGTATGTGAAGATAAAAACCATTCCACTGCCATGAGAATTATAAGATATATGGGTTTTTTAACTAGCCATGATGTTTTTAAATAGAAAATAAATACCACATAAACTTTTATGTATTTAGGTATTGAAGATGTTTTTGATATTGGATTGGTTATTTCAATATATATAAATGCTATATTTTTATTTAAATGAAGAAAAGTTTTCATTCCTTCATGTTTTTTATGTGTTATGAATATGTTATGGGTCTTGGGAATTTTTTACCTATATGGGTGTTTTTGTGATAAAACATGGGAGGGTGAGACCAAGATAGATCTAAAATTCATTGGCTAAAATAAAAAAGGTAATCCTTATTTTTTATCCTAATGTATTTACAGAATATATTGTGATGGGTATTCCAAATGTAACTCCCTACATAGCTGTGAAAGATACAATGTAATTATGTTATGGATTCCACAAGTAACATTTATGATTTATGATTTCAATGTGTTATTCCAAATTTCTATGATTTTAGATGGTTAGTTAAAGAGCTTATTCTTGGTATGTATTAATGGAGTAATGTTTTATTTCTTTAATTTATAATCCATACAATGATTTTTATTCTCATCCCATATTTTTTTGAAATGTTTTTTATAGGACATATAGTTGAATAAGGTCAATAATGGGATCAAGGGTATGTCAAATTGTCTAAAACATTGAACTATAAATTACTCCCTTTTTCAAGAGTTATTAAATAATGGAAAAATGAATATTGAGTAGATGTTTGTACTTTGTAATATATGATATGTAATTTAAATATTATATCCTAATCCTATAGAACTATAATACTGAAAAGATAACAAATGTTAATTATTAACTTAATTCAAGAATATGTATTGTTTAAGGATGGGGATTTATAGTATATGTACTAGGAGTGTGATGTTAATTAATTTATTATGGAATGAATATTGATATATTATTTAGGATAATACATTGTGATTCATAAAAACAAGGTATATAATTGTGTTATCATGTATGAAAGACCATAATCCAGGATGGTTCTGAATGTCCAAATGAATTCCCCAATGGGTGATGGAGAACATGTAATGATGAGGGGATAGCCCCCGATTGTATAGCTCCATAAGATCAGATGGTGATATATGTATCTAACACAATCCATTCCTACTATTAATGTAATTTATTTGACCTAAGTAATTATTGTTGTGATTGGTTATTGTGTTTGATGTTACCCCCCATAATGTAAATGGGATGTGAAATTATTTATGGAACTAAGAATATTATATTTGTTAAGGACCTCTACTGAGAGGTTTGTTCCACGGAACATTGGGAGATGAGATTGATGAACCCTACCGTTGTAGATAATTCATTGAGATGAGATATGAATATATACCCTTACATACTTTCATTATGAAACTGTATAAGGTTTTTATTCCATCCTACCCATAGTTCGTGGGTAATGGTTATGAATTGTTATGATTGATTAGAAAAAAAATGATGTGTATTACAGAATGTAATTAAAGCATGTCTGATTGGGATAATGGATTCTTTATAACAATAATGTGACCTGATGTATAGGGAGCCATGATATCCTAGTTTTCACATTAACTACAATTATGTTCTGTGGAAGATTATTTTATTAATTATATTTAAATGAATATGATAGAGTATACTAGGGGCACTGAGTAAGGCCCTATGGATTTTTATTTCCCACAACATTCACAGGAACTATTCTGTGCATGCATACATTACATTTATACTTCAGCTAGGAACATCACATATAGTGAATAGGTCTTGTAAATCATGATGAAAATTTATAAATATTGTTTGTTGAGGCCTAAGGATTAATGTGGGTCATGATTTCTAGTTGTCAATTAGTTTATTTTATATTTTTCTTCATCCCATGGAGATTAGTGATTATAGAACAATATAAAAAATCCATTAAATTAACTATATAATTTTTTTTATTTTATTGTTTTTATTTATAAGTTGTACATTTATTGGTTATTTTTTGCATTATAGGATACTGTAATTTTTTATGTTTTCCCACTATAGAATACAGATTGGTACCATGCAACATGTTAGGAACCACGAGTATACGATTCTGAATGCTTGATGTATGTCGAACCTCATCTCATATGATTATTATAGAACGGGGAAATATAATGTGACATCATAGAATTAATTTCATTGTATAAATTGGGTAGAAGGAAGAGGGGAATATTAGGACATTATAGAATCATGTGACATTACATATATAGGGGATTAATGAAAACCATTTCATTGGTATGACCTGGTTACATTATGTATGGGGTTGTAATTATTGAATTATTCTACAATAATTATGTATTAATGGAATAAAATGTTATTTTTGAAGTAGATATTTTAAAATTTCATCTTTTTATATCACTAGAGTGAGTCTCATATGCAAGCACCTTATTTGTTATGTATTACATTCATGAAATTTTCATGTTTGGTGGCCAGACATAAGGATCAAGAGTTGGGAACTCCTCTAATTTTCGCACTCATTTGTTTCTAGATTGGTTCTTACATTCCTTATTCTTTGTTAGGCATGAATATTATCATTTTATGTGGATATTTATCTGTCTCATTTTTAGGTATTTCCTAGAGGTTACGGCATGATGGTTTTACACTGAGTGGTTTTATTTTATTATACCTATGCTGTATTACATGGAGTTTAGTGTGTGTTTGTGTGTTCAATTACAATAGGATAAATCGCCCAACTTCAATGATTTTCTTACTCTATTCTTGTTTCTAGCCCTAAAACAATGGTGTGGGAACATGTGGTTTCAGTCTTATCATACTGGTGTAAATAGTTGTGTTCTTATAGGTCGTGTCATGACAAAAAAACATGTGGTTTCTTCAAGACAATAATCTCTATCTAACCCCAGCCATTTCTGGGATGTCTATAACCATTTACAAATCGAACATCATGACCTAGTGTTTCTGGTGAAGAATGGTTCTACGTTATCTCTCACCAAACTATGGTCTTATATCAGTTATCCATACAACATTATATCATGATTATATCATATAGAATATCAATTATCTATCAGACCCTTTGTTCAATTTGTATCCTCATGATTTCACTTTCTCTGTTTGAGCTAAATCTTGATGTGTTTGGTTATCATACTTTTGGGTGTATTCTTGATCTATTGGGGCATGGACCGTATTTTTGAGCCATGTATTATTATTCTGGGATTGGCCAGAGGGTTGTAATTGGGTAACTCATACTATAATGATTCTTCTTGGACTAGGAAAATAGAGGAATCTATGTTTTTTTCAATGATCTCATTAATGGGTGGGATCAGTGTTGCAAGTCCTAGGATTTCATAATGTATTTAATCATTGTATAAATCTATGTCTGTTTTAGTCCTCTCTTATGGAATATTATATCATTTATGGACATTTAGGGTGATTTAACTTTAACATGTGTTTTTTTATTATATTTGAATCATTAAGGGCCCTTTTGATGAAAATTATATTCATGATGGATGGTTTCATATTGAGAATTATTTCATTATTATAAAAATAATTTCTCTTATTTGTAATTTTGGTGGATTTAGTTTTAACATATGAAGCCTCATTTTAATGGTTGTACATTGATTTTTTATTCATAGTTTCAAATGTTTTAACATAATGAATGTACCCTAAATGAAATATATATTAAGAAAGGTATTGGTTACATTAATTTATTGAGAAATGTATTATTGATTCATTGAATGTATTTATTCTCTGAATGTATTTATGTTTTATTGAATCATTTAATGTGTTATGTATTTTTTGATTCTTTCAATGAATTAAGAAATGAATTATTTCATTAAAATGTATTTTCCTTTGTTAATGTGTTGATTATTAATATTTTGGTGAGATTAAACATACATTGATTCATTAGTTTTAACACATTTTTTCCTTGTGGTTTTATGATATATTTGAAGATATGGTAAATTTTTCAGTCTTATTATTTTTTTGATCTGGTTGTAGTATCTGGGGAAACAGAAACTGTTGCTGGTTTTTTGTAATTCATGATATAGAGATGATTAAACCACCATTACATATAGATTTTTTCCATGGAGTTTTAAACCAACAATATATTATCATAATTTTTTAGGGAGGACGTTAAAAGAAATTCTTAAAATGAAACTTTTTTACCTAAAAGTGGTTTTATCTTTACTAATGGGTATCAAAAATCACCACCAGATCTCACTTGTTATTATAATGAAAATAACTGCTAAAACGATACAAACTACCACAATATACACATTATATGACACTCTCTATATATTACCACTAAATGGAATGAATCTTCATGTGTTGAATGTGGAAACAAATTTTTTCAGTTGTTTTTTAATACAGTTATAGAACCATCTAGAGGTGTTTTAATCCTCCTCTAGATAAAAATCACCTCTAAATGGGTATTTTTTCATAGTGCATATTTATCTTTTTTCTTTCTAGTTCTTTTATTTTTGCATCACTCTTATAGCAAGTGTAGATTATTTATTGGTATCATTCCAAATGATTAGTTGGAGATATGTTTATCAATTTTGTTTTATTTTTTCCTCTTTGAAAGTATGATCAATTTATATTATGTTTTGTTTAGTTATCAATATATTTTGAGATAAATCAGTTTTAATTGGGTATATATGATTCATCACACTAACTTCTAGCATAATATAATCCATAATGTGACTCATACATTGTCAATGGCTAGCTAGGGTGACTAGATCATGGTTGACAAACGTTAGTTTATGAAAAAATGGTATTAGATATTTACCGCCAGTTATTCATGGATTTACGAGACTTCCGATTTTAGGAAAATCTATATTAATGAGTTCAGTCGTAGGTATGCACAAGATCACTACCATTATATAAGGATTCTAAATTCTCATGGTGGTCAGGGATAGTTGCAACATTAAATATGAGTTGGTCCCTAACATGATTTTGATGTTTTGTAGACCCTATTTTATTTATTTGCTTGAGCATTGGATATAGATGTATCTTTTTTAATCCCAATAGGATGGGGTGTGCATTTTAAGTATTCATAAGATGAATCTATAATATAAAATTTCTAAAAACCCATGAGTAAATCTTTTAGGTGTCATTAATATCCTTCAGTGTGATCACTCAGGTGGCACATAGACTAGATAATTGTACTAACAATCCATATGTAGTGGTTTTTTTTAGGATTTTCTATTTATGGGTATTTTTGCAGTTCTGATATTTATTGTGTTCGATTTAAAATTCTTATAGTATGTTCTCATTGGTTTTAAAAATTTTCCATGTGTTTCATTTTTTAAATGCTAAATTTGAAATCTTTGGATGAATTGTTTAAAATATAATAGAGTATTTTAAAAATAGAATTGTTCTTATGTGGAATGATTTGGGGTATTTTTTGGGGGGGATTTTTGATATTTTATCAAAATGTTAAATAAAATATTTAGATGATTTTTGTAAATTTGATTCATTAATTATATGATGTGGATAAAAAATTTGTTGGTAACTTGAAATATATATTAAATTTTTTTTGAATTAAGTGTTCCTTATTTTGACCCATGGTATCCATATGAATGCTCATATATATAAAAGGTTTTATGGATGTGGTATATGGATGGTTTTTAATATTTCTGGATGGGTAATTGACCTATAACAAGGATATATATGTGTGTTTTTTTGTGTGAGGCATCAATGAATACCAATGATGGGTATTTAGTTTTAAGGGAATATTATGTTTTCTGAAAATAGTTCATTGAATGGGGGATTTCAATGACTTGAATTGTTGGGTTTTAGTAATTTTGTGTCAAACATTAATATTTGGAGAATCCTTAAGAGGAATTTTTGATACCAATATCAATCAGTGTTGAATGGTATTCTGTTTATTGATTTCTTATTGATAGGGATAATTTTATTTTTTTATGCATTTTCATTTTGTTTCGTGTTTCCTGTATTTGATATTTTCCATATAAAACTATCTATGAAGATTAGATGGTTTATCTTTGGGTGCCTTCCATGGTTTAAAAAGTAAATATTGGATTTCCTAATCAGTGATGATCTTAGTTTAGGGGCTTGATAACGTAAAAATTTTGGTTGTTGGAGTCCTTTAGGTAATTCCAAATATGTTTTTTATCTAGTTCATCTCATTGATGACATTATATACACTATAATTCAAATGGTGGAGCCAAATACCTTCATCAAATTGAACGACTTATAGGTATTAATGGGTGGTTATCATCATTTTTAGTTGAAAAAATATGTGAGTACATTGTTTGTAATTGTCTTATGAGATGTGGTTCAATTCGGTGTTACCACCTAAGTCAACTATAGTAGGATAGGTATGTTACACTATGCAAAGAGGAAGATTCAGTACATTATATCTGTAACATCACGTTACTGTTTTAGATATTCCTAAACTCTTTCTATGTTAAATTATTATTATGTTAATTGGGATAAAATGTTCTATCAGTATAATGTTGTGTTTTTGTTAAAACATGCCGTAAAAAGGTAAAACACCCATTTAATTCTCCAGAATGTTCAATTAAATATCTTCTAATTTAATCACTGTGTAAGTATGAGTTTTAGAGGTCTACAAAGTCTCGAAGAGGACAGAATAAAAATATTCATTATATTTTTTTAAGCATGAGAAATTTATGCAAAATAATTGAATAACTCCAAAACGGTCCGTCATATGAGAAATTTGAGGCCATAATTATGTCCTAAATATAGTGTTTACCCAAGGAGGGGTATAACATTCAAAGGTGACATACATTTAGATGTCTCACTCATGAGATAAAGTTTGTAAATAATATTTAATATATTATTTATTAAAAAATAAATATCTCCCAAACGGTGCGTCGTATGGAAATTATGAGACCACCAATGGGTCCAGAATGAAGGGTTTACCCTAGACAAGGTATAAATATTGTTCACATCGGGTGTTTAGACGCCGCGCTCGCATGAATACAAATTTTTATATTAATTAAATAATTATTCTGGGTTTTAATTAAAAAATTACTAATATCTCTCAAACCGCTCATCGTTTGGGAAATCGGAGACCACTGTTAGGTCCGGAACGGGGTGTTTACCCTATCTGGGGTATCACTTTCATTCGCAACGGAATTTTGGTGTCATTTAATTTCTACATTAAATAATTAATTCATTTAATTATTAAATTAATTAAAAAAATGGGTTACTGTTCACCCACCCCTTCAAATACGTGGGATCACACTGGACACCATTTTTTAATGATGAAGGTTTTCAAAACCTTGGTTTTCCATCAGTTTTTAACCGTTTCAAACTTCAATGATATTAATGGATGAAATAAATCACTCCATCAATAAGATTCGTCTAAAACATTGGTTTAAATTGGGGGTTTCAAATCTGATCGGTGGAATGGTGCAGGAGTAGCTGTAATACCCCTTGTGTTCCAATGTTTGAAGGTAAATTTGAGTTCTACATTGGGTTTAATTATTCTTCTTCCACCCGAATGATCACAACGTCTTCTGCATTATTCCAGTTCCAGGTGATCTTCACTTTTTATTTTTCTATTTATTTATTTTATCAAATTTATTCCATCATTTCCTAAACTCTAAAATTATGAAAATAATTTGTGGAATTTGAATTAAATAATGAAACAAGAATTGTCAAGGAATAATTCTTAAAAATTTTTATCAAAGTATTATTACATGAATTATGAGTTGTTAGATGACAATTATATCAAATTGTCAAGGGATTATTCCATGGCTATTATATATAATTGCGAATTGATAACTTGAATTAGGATAATTTTAGAATATAATTACACCATATAGTCAAAGGATAATTTGTAGATGAAAATTATCAAATGTTAATTGAGAAACAATAATTATTTAGTTTATCAAAAGATAATTATTACGAATTATCGAATGATAATTGAAATGAATTATTAAAGACCAATTTCATGGAAATATCAAAGATAATTTTAACTTAAATTATCAAATGATAATTAATATAATAATTGAATGATAATTGTGACTTTATCAAAGATAATTAATCCGATGGTTAATCACAAGCGCATGTGTTTATATAACGATAAACTGAAAAATTTATCCATGAAAGATAAATATTATCACATATTATAATTATCATTTCATGTGATAATTTAAATGATATGTTGAATATTTATCAAGGAAAGATAATTATCTCCGCATGTGATAATTTAAAACAATAATCGAGAGATTATTCTGGAGAGAGAAACTATCATCGCAGGTGAAATTTCACTTATTTTTTAAATAAAATAATTAGTTTTGGTTATAGGAACCCTTGAAAAAACGTCAAACATTGGTGTGTCGACGCTTACGATAATTTAGTCACACAGAGGGGTATCGAACCACATAACGTGGTTAATCTTTTCTGCTGACATCGATGACATTGAGGTAGGTGGTTCTGTCTAGATGTCAATTAAATTAACCTTATAATTGATTGATTTAAATTCAATTGTTTGATTAAAATGCAATTACTTGATTTGAATAAATTTCTTTCAGTTGGTTATTGAATGGTTTTGGCATGACATTTGGGAAACCCCCCATTTCCATTGAATTGGGTTGTGTTTATGGTAAAATGATTACTTTAAATAGTTTAATTTAAATTTAATATTTGATGGAAATGATTTCAATTAAACTGTTGAATTTAATTTGGAAAATGATTTCAATTAAATTGTTGAATTTAATTGTGAAAAAAAAGAATTTGTGAAAATGATGGAATTGGTTTTGAATGAATTTCAAACATGTGAATGGCTTAAAATGATTTGATAGAAACTCAGTGCTTTTATCTTGTGAAAAAGGCATGTTGTTGAATAAAACCTGTTTTGGTTTTAAATGAAATGGAAGTGGCATTTTGAAATGGGAGAATGGAATTGATCGTATTTTAACCAATTATAAAATAGTTCACCCAACATGTAAGAGCGCATGCAAGCCTTAGTTAGTTAGTGAGTTATTTGGATACACTCGACGCGATGACAACATTCTAAAACATATTTGTGGCGGGTCACATCCCCGAAGGGTTGGTGATGAGTCTTGTTTGGCCAGTGTCATAGGGACGTGTGTATACACATTTGTTTGAGTTCACATAGAGAGTGTGGAATCCTATAATTGGTAAATACTACTGTAACTTTTGGCATATGACCATGTTTCTCACTTGTTTACTTATATTTGAGATTTAAATATATGAAAATGCTTTTGAACTTCATACATGCCTGCTGAATTTATATAAACCGTTTTATATAAATGATTTACTTAAGCCATTGTTTTAGAAATATTCCATCATTTTAAAGCTTTTCTTAGTGAATTTTTTCAATCACTTGAAAATATATAGCATGATTTGTTAAAATATGTTTTTAAATTTCCATTCCTATTTATTTGAAAATTTTATATTTTTCTTTGGATAATCTATTTTTGGCATCAGTCAAGGAATCTTTGGTGGTATCCTACTGGGCATAGGCTCACACCCTACTTTTTCCTTCGGGTGTTTGTAGATTTTCTACTTCCAGGATTGAGCAAAGGGAAGGGACCTCTTAGAGGTGGATCCAGTTGTTCATCATTGGTCTTGGTGAGTTATGTCCTTAGGGACCTTGGGGCTATTTTTTTCTCCCATCTTTAGTAATTGAGATGTTGTACTTTGGCATTTTTTTCATCTTTGTATTCTGGTACATCACTCCCAGTGGAGTTTCTTCTGTTATGCATACTATTTTTTTACTCTTGCTTCCGCATTCTTGTGGAAAAATCTTTCCCACTTGTATGTTGTACAATGCCAGGTGCTTGTCACTGATCCATGGGGATCGGGAATGCCCTTCGGGTTATTTCAGGGCCGTCTCGGTATCGGGTTACCAGGGTACCCGGGCTGGTTCGTGACAAAATGGTATCATAGGAAGGTTTAAATATCTTTCCTTGATAACAGTATGCATTTGAGTTTCCTTGTCGGGACATAGGAGGTAGTTGTGATTGAGTGCCTGGCAAGCTCTCCCTGCAATGATCCTTAAGTCACCAGGGTTGGTTAGGGAAATACGACTTGTGGATTAGTTTTAGTATTTTCCCAATTTTGATATGGATAGAGTGGAGTCCAAATCGTTTTTATCCCTTCTATTAAGAATAGTTTTCCTTGTTACTCATTTTGAGTGTTAAGCTATGTCTTTTATGTTGTGTAGCATCATGCCTCCGAGAAGACGTGGGAATCAGATTCAAAAAGAGGCTGCTGTTGAATCTTAGCAAGCGAGTCCTATTGTGGATCCGAATCTAGTTGAGGTGATTGTTCGCACTGTCCAAGCTTTGGGATAGGCACCACCTCCAGTTCTAGTTCAGGCTCCAGCTATGGATCCTCATGGTGATTTTTTTCGAAGTCATTGTCAAGAGTTCCTATGCCAGAATCCACCAGTTTTCAAAGGCTCCACTGACCCTCAACATGCCGAGGAATGGTTGAGTATGATTGAACATTTGTTTGGGTTCTTGGAGACACCTGATGTGATCATGGTGAAATGTGCCACCTTCATGCTGGAGGTACCAAGTAAGAGATGGAGGGAGACGATGGTGATGGCTGGGAAACATGAGGGTTTGGAGTGGAATGAATTTAGGGTTATTTTCACTGATTAGTTCTTTCCAGAATCAATGGTGTTGTCCAAGGCTGTGGAGTTTTTCAAGCTTTAGTAGGCCAATAAAACCGTGACTGAGTACTCAAATCGCTTTTCTGAGATGGTACAGTTTTCTACTGAGATTGTATCTAATGAGAAGATGAAGGCTAGACGATTCGAGTTGGGACTTCAATCAGATATCTATTCTCAGGTTTTCTTACTGAAGCTACCCACTTATGCTGATGTTTTGGATAGGGAGATGATGGTTGATATGGACTTGGCAGGAAAGTCTAGGTTGAAGGGAGTTCCTTTTCCTCCTAGTGGCAATGTTGGTTCCATTAAAGGAAAACGGAAGCGCGGCGTTTCTCATGGTAATTATCGACAACAGAGTCATTCCAGACCTCTGGTAGCACCAGGTGGGGTTCATTGACTTGCTATCAGTGTGGAAGGCCAGGACATTCTAAGAGGTTTTTCACTGAGGCACCCAAGAATTGTACCTCCTGTGGATGTTTAGGGAACTTACAGAGATTCTGCCGTCACTTCTCTACTCCACGTAGTGGAACATGATCATCAGCACCTCCAAAAACTGCGGGGCAATCTAATGCTTCACGTACAAAAGAGTTCCAGCCACATGCATCTGGAACGAAGCTTCTTCATGCAGTGGAAGAGTCTCCAGAGGTAGCTGATACATGTCCTGCAACTGTGAGAGGTACTATTACTGCAGCTTCATCTTTGGTGACCACTCTTTTTGATACTGGTGCATCTCACTCATTTATTTCAACCCATATTGTTAATCTGTGTAATCTACCTATGGAGCTTTTATCTTGTGCAATGGATATTACTACACCCCTTGGTACAATGAGAGAGAAGGGTCTCTGTAGTCCTGCTTGTGTCTTCTCTCTATCAGATGTTGATCATGCTTGGAGTTTTTTGGTTCTCGACCTGAAATGTTTTGACTTAATATTTTGGACGGATTGGATCATTTCCAATAAAGCTCGGATCGATTGTTACCTTCGACGGGTCTTCCTTACTACACCCAGTGGTGTGTCTCTTGTTTTTCAAGGAGAATGGGACCCAAGGTCGAGTAGAGCCGGACTCTCTTATCCAGAGTTGGGGAAAGTTATATCAGTGTTTGATTTTGATCTAGAGAGATATTCCATGTGTGGTGATCTTCCTCTAGTTTTCTCTGGGTTTCTCGACGTGTTTCCTTTTGACTTATCTGGTTTTACACAAGTAAGGGAGGTTGATTTTTCTATTGACTTAATGCCTGGTACTCAACCGGTTTCTATTCCCTCTTACCGAATGGATCCTGCTGAAATAAAAGAACTAAAGTCTCAGTTGGATGATCTTCTTGAGAAAGGATTTATACGCCAATGTGTGTCACCTTGGGCAGCACCGGTTCTCTTCGCCAAGAAGGCTGATGGTTCTCTTCGCTTATGTGTTGATTATCGAAAGCTCAATCGAGTTACGATAAACAAAAAATATATGTTTCCATGAATTGATGATTTATTTAATCAATTGAAAGGGGTGAAGTGGTTTTCAAAAATTTATCTTCGATCTGGTTACCATCAGTTGAGGATAAAAGAATTTGACATTCAAAATACTGCTTTTCGAAGTAGGTATGGCCATTATGAGTACCATGTTAGGCCCTTCGGCCTAACAAATGCTCCTGCAATTTTCATGGCCTTGATGAACAATGTTTTCCATGTGTATCTGGATACTTTTGTGGTAGTCTTTGTGGATGACATCCTTGTATACTCCATGTCTGAGGAGGATCATGTGCTTCATCTGAGAACAGTTCTGAGTATTTTAAGAAATCACCGTCTTTATGCCAAGATTTCAAAGTGCGATTTCTAGATCAAGGAGGTGAAATTCTTGGGACATGTGGTGTCAAAACATGGAATATCAGTTGACCATGAGAAGGTGAATGCTTTTATGACTTGGGAACAACCATGGAATGTTTTCAAGATTCAGAGCTTCTTAGGCTTAGTAGGATATTATAGTCATTTTTTCAATGACTTCTCAAAGTTAGCTTCTCCAATGACAGCTCTGACTCGAAAGGGAGTGAAATTTTCCTGGAATGACAAATGTCAGAGTTCTTTTGTTGAGCTAAAGCGTCTCTTGACTACTGCACCGGTGTTAACTCTTCCTGAGGCTGGGGCAGGTTATGTGGTCTTCTGTGAGGCATCAGGTTCAAGTTTGGGATGTGTCCTTATGCAAGGTAATCATGTTGTTGCCGGTGGATCTCGTCAGCTTAAGCCTCATGAGAAGAACTATCCTACCCATGACCTTGAACATGCAGCTGTAATGCACGTGCTTAAATGTTGGAGACATTGCCTTTATAGAGAAAGGTTTACTGTGTATTCAAACCACAAGAGCTTGAGTAATATCTTCTCTCAAAAATATTTCAATCTCCGCCAAAGGCGTTGGGTGGAGTACCTCAAATCTTTCGACTTTGACATTGCCTATACCCCGGAAAAAAGGAATGTCATTGTAGATGCGTTTAGCAGGAAACAACCAACTCAGGCTGTGAAAGAATCTTCAGAAGAGTGGAGTTTGATGGATCTTTTTGCTCAGTTGCATATTAGAGTTCAGTGGAAGGGGAATGAAGTTTTTTTAACCAATGTTTAGTTGACATCTTCTCTTCTTGAGTTAATTCTTCAAGAGAAACAATTGGATGATGAATTCCATAGCATTAGGGACTCTCTTTATGGTCGGGAGACTGATACACAGTGGTCATTCTCCAAAGAGGGTGTTCTGTGTTATCGAAACTGTTACGTTGTGTTGTTATCGGCACGAAAAGATGTGATGGGGAATTGCCATATCTCTCAGTGGTCTGTACACCCAGGAACCACAAAGATGTTCTATGATATGCGGCGACGGTTCTGGTGGCCAAGTATGAGACCGGACATTGCTGAGTTTGTATCTCGTTTCTATACATGCCATCAGGTGAAATCCGAGCACCAGAAACCTTCATGTTTGCATCAAACACTTCCAGTCCGTACATGGAAGTGGGATCAAATCTATATGGACTTTGTGGTTGGGTTACCTCAAACCCAGAGGAAGAAGAATGCGATATGGGTTTTGATCGACAGGCTGACCATGTCGACTCACTTTATACCTATTCGAGATACAACCAACGTTGAGGAGTTGGGAAATATCTATGTGAAAGAAATTGTTCATTTGCACAGAGTTCCGTCTACTATAGTATCTAATAGGGATCCTCGGTTTAATTATCGAATTTAGAGAGGACTTTAGGAGGCACTAGGATCTCATGTCCGTTTGAGCATGGCCTACCATCCACAGTCGGATGGCCAGACAGAGAGAGCTATTCAGATCCTTGAGGATATGCTCCGCCCATGTTTTCTCGACATTGGTGGGTCTTGGGATGATCATCTAGGGCTAGCTAAGTTTTCTTATAACAACAGTAATCATTCTACAATCAAAATGGATCCTTTTGAGGCACTGTTTGGCCGTCCTTGTAAATATCCTTTATGTTGGGCAGAGATTGGTGAAAGTTACTTGGTAGGACCGAGTTTGATCCAAGAGACGACAGCTAAGATCCAGTTGATTCATCAGAGAATGTAGACAGCACAGAGTCGGTACAAGTCTTATGATGATCGTCGTCGTAGACCTTTATAGTTCTCAGTTAGTGACCAGGTGTTCTTGAAAGTTTCACCCCGATTTGGTGATGGACGGCTTGGGAGGCAAGGGAAGATTTCTCCTCATTTTGTGGGACATTTCGAGGTTGTTGGTCTTGTATGGAATGTTTCTTACGGTCTGGCTCTACAACCACAGCTGACGTCAATACATAACGTGTTCCATGTATCGCATCTACAAAAGTATCTCTCTGATCCATCTCATGTTTTGAGTTGGAGTGATCTTGAGATTGAACCAGATTTATCTATGACTGAACGACCAGTCATGGTTGTTGATTCTGAGACCAAGGTACTTCGTGGGAGAATGATACCTTTGGTCCGTGTACTATGGAAGCATGGTTCTGATTCTCATGTTATGTGGGAAAGGGAGGCACTAATGAGGGAGTAGTGGCCTCATCTTTTTGACGCAGAGGATTCTTCATAGGCTTTCTTGGGACAGAAAGATCCTATGGTGGGGAGGTTGTAACATCACGTTACTGTTTCAGGTATTCCTAAACTCTTTCTAAGTTAAATTATTATTATGTTAATTGGAAAAAAGGTTTTATCAGTATACAGTTGTGTTTTTTAGGCCATGGTTATGTCTGAAATATAGTGTTTACCCAAGGAGGGGTATA
Organism: Viscum album; assembly: GCA_963277665.1. Classification (NCBI taxonomy): domain Eukaryota; kingdom Viridiplantae; phylum Streptophyta; class Magnoliopsida; order Santalales; family Viscaceae; genus Viscum; species Viscum album. The sequence continues at coordinate 1,837,435,221 of OY728132.1, read as the reverse complement.
ACATTCAATGACGCCAGACATTTAGATGTCTCTCTCATGAGATAAAGTTTTTAAATAAAATTTAATATATTATTTATTTAAAAATAAATATCTCACAAACGGTGCATCGTATGGAAATTCTGAGACCACCGATGGGTCAGGAATGTGGGGTTTACCATAGACAAGGTATAAATTTTGTTTACATCGGGTGTTTAGACACAACACTCTCCAGAATACAAATTTTTATATTAATTAAACAATTATTCCAGGTTTTAATTAAAAAATCACTAATGTCTCTCAAACCGCTCTTCATTTGAAAAAAATCTGTGACCACCGTTGGGTCTGGAACAGGGTGTTTACCCTAGAAGGGGTATCACATTCATTCGCAACGGGATTTTGGTGTCATTTAATTTCTACATTAAATAATTAATTCATTTAATTATTAAATTAAATAAAAAAACGGGTTACTGTTCACCCACCCCTTCAAATACATGGGATCACGCTGGACACCATTTTGTAACGATGAAGGTTTTCAAAACCATGGGTTTCCATCTGTTTTTAACCGTTTCAAACATCAATGATATTAATGGATGAAATAAATCACTCCGTCAACAAGATTCGCCTGAAACATTGGTTTAAATAGGGGGTTTCCAATCTGATCGGTGGAATGGTGCAGGAGTAGCTTAAATACCCCTTGTGTTCCAATGTTTGAAGGCAAATTTGAGTTCTGCTTTGGGTTTAATTATTCTTCTCCCCCAGAATGATCACAACGTCTTCTTAATTATTCCAGTTCCCATGTGATCTTCACGTTTTATTTTTCTATTTATTTATTTTATCTAATTTATTCCATACTTTCCTAAACTCTAAAATTATGAAAATAATTGGTGGAATTTGAATTAAATAACGAAAGTTTAATCATCAAGTAATAATTCTTAAACAAATTTATAAAATTATTATTACATGAATTATGAGTTTTTAGATGATAATTATATAAAATTGTCAAGGGATTATTCCATGGCTATCATATATAATTGCGAATAGACAACTTGAATGAGGATAATTTTAGAATATAATTACACCAAATAGTCAAAGGAAAATTTGTAGAAGAAAATTATAAAATGTTAATTGAGAAACAATAATTATTTAGTTTATCAAAAGATAATTATTAAGAATTATCGAATGTTAATTGCAACGAATTAATAAAGATCAATTTCATGGAAATATCAAAGATAATTTTAACTGAAATTATAAAAAGATAATTAATATAATAATTGAATGATAATTGTGACTTTATCAAAGATAATTACTCTGATGGTTAATCACAAGCGCATGTGTTTATATAATGATAAACTGAAAAATTTATCCATGAAAGATAAATATTATCACATATTATAATTATCATTGCATGTGATAATTTAAATGATTTGTTAAAAATTTATCAATGAAAGAGAATTATCTTTGCATGTGATAATTTAAAACAATAATCCAGAGATTATTCAGGAGAGAGAAACTATCATCACATGTGAAATTTCACTTCTTTTTGAAATAAAATAACTAGTTTTGGTTCTAGGAACCCTTGACAAAACGTCGAACATTGGTGTGTCGACGCTTACGATAATTCAGTCACACAGATGGGTATTGAACCACATAAGGTGGTTAATCATTGCCACTGACATCGATGACCTTGAGGTAGGTGGTTCCGTCTAGATGTCAATTAAATTAACCTTATAATTGATTGATTTAATTTCAATTGTCTGATTTAAATGCAATTACTTGATTTGAATAAATTTCTTTCAAATGGTTATTGAATGGTTTTGGAATGACATTTTGGAACCCCCCCCCCCATTTCCATTGAATTGGGTTGTGGTTATGGTAAAATGATAAATCAAATTGATTAATTTAAATTTCATATTTGATTGAAATGATTGCAATTAAACTGTTGAATTTAATTTTGAAAATGACTTCAATTCAATTATTGAATTTAATTGTGAAAAAAAGAATTTGTAAAAATGATGGAATTGGTTTTGAATGAATATGAAACATGTGAATGGCTTATAATGATTTGATAGAAACTTAGTGGCTTTATCTTGTGAAAAAGGCATGTTGTTGAATAAAAACTGTTCTGGTTTTAAATGAAATGTAAGTGGCATTTTGAAATGGGAGAATGGAATTGATTGTATTTTAATCAATCTTAAAATAGTTCACCCATCATGTAAGAGCACATGCAAGCCTTAGGTAGTTAGTGAGTTATTTTGATACACTCTACGCTACGACAACGTTCTAAAGCATATTTTTGGAAGGTCACATCCCCGAAGGGTTGGTGACGAGTCTCCTTTGGCCAGTTTCATAGGGACGTGTGTATACACATTTTGCTGAGTTCACATAGAGAGTGATGAATCCTATAACTGGTAAATACTACCGTAACTTTTGGCATATGACCATGTTTCTCGCTTGTTTATTTATATTTAAGATTTAAATATATGAAAATGCTTTTGAACTGCTTACATGCGTGCTGAATTTATATAAACCGTTTTATATAAATGTTTTACTTAAGCCATTGTTTTATAAATATTCCGTCATTTTAAAGCTTTTCTTAGTGAATTTTTTCAATCACTTGAAAATATATAGCATGATTTGTTAAAATATGTTTTTGCATTGCCAAACCAATTTATTTGAAAATTGAATGTTTTTCTTTGGATAATCTATTTTTGGCATCGGTCATGGAATCTTTGGTGGTATCTTACAGGGCTTAGGCTCACACCCTACTTTTTCCGTCAGGTGTTTGTAGATTTTCTACTTCCAGGATTGAGAAAAGGGAAAAAACCTCTTGGAGGTAGATCCAAATGTTGATCTTTGGTCTTGGTGAGTTATGTCCTTAGGGACCTTGGGGCTGTTTTTTTCTTCCATCTTTAGTACTTGGGTTGTTGTACTTTGGTATTATCTTGCCTCTTTGTATTCTGGTACATCACTCCCAGTGGAGTTTCTTCTGTTATGCATAATGTTTGTTTACTCTTGCTTCCGCATTCTGGTGGAAAAATCGTTCCCACTTTTATGTTGTACGATGTCAGGTGCTTGTCGCCGACCCGTGGGGATCAGGAACGCCCTTCGGGTTATGTCAGGGCCGGCTTGGTATCGGGTTACCAGGGTAGCCGGGCTGGTTCGTGACAATATCCATCACCTTATTATGGGTAGAATATGATTCAATAAATAATGGATCCATCCATATATATCATAGTGAAGCTTTTATTATTGTGTAATATAATTAGGGTGTAGTGGATATAGACACAACATGTTGTCTTCGGCATCAGAATGTAAACTATTTATTTTTCTCCATGACATATAGTTTTATTTATTAATCATCCTATTAGGGAAATCCTCATGGTCAGATTTTCATAAGATTTTATTGAGTTTTCCCTATTTATATTAACTCATTAATGGTTGTCCTTATGTTAGAGTTACTTTCATTTTTGAGATTTTTTTGGTTAGAGATTCTTGGTTATTTTAAATATTATGAATCTCAGTTTTTCGTGGTGTTTATTTCGAGTCACTATAATTAGAGGACAATGTTTTTTATTTTATTCAACGGTTATTGTGTTTTAATGGGTAAGGTGACCTATTATATGCCTTGTTGTTGTCCTCAATTTAGCTTGTCAGGTGTGACTTTGAATGTTAAGAGGCCACAAAAATGCTAGAGCTTTTTTGGGATTTTTACTTTGTTATGAATTGAGGAAACCAGTGTCGAACAAAGTTCTAAAATGGTAGGAAAGATTCCATAAGATAATATTAGGGTGAACCTAACTTCTAGGTGTTCGTGATGGATCATTTTATTGTCTCCTCCCAACCTAACAACAATCATTATCACAATGAGCTGAATTATTATAAATAAAATTCCCTCAGTATTTAATGTAAATGTAAAGTTATGTAATATGGTTTAAGAAAATACATGATCTTCCTTGGTATTATCAAAAAACTATCATATTTAAATAAAAAATATGAACCATTACAGTTGATAATATAGTAATTTATCTATTATAATATGATTACTATAAAAATATAGTTTTATGAAAACCTACTCACACATACAATTGATGTGATGTTCTAATCCAATATTATCATTCCCTATTATGAAAAATTATTGGTGTTTGTAGGTGAGACAAAATCATGGGGATTTCTAATTGACCATATCTGTTATGTTATACAACCACTTTATAAAGATAAAAACTATTTATGATATATGTTCACGCTAATTGATATCATATCAAAAACCATGTACATTGAACAACCCCATTAACGTTTCACTATTTCACACATTATTATTAGGGAATTTACTACTGTATTATAGGTATATGTATCAATACCCTAGATATATGAGTATGTACATAAAAATGAATATATTTTCATCTTTTTCTTGTTAAATTATTGATGATTTTTATATAATAAAATAGAACTAATTTTTCTAAAATATTCAAATTGAATTATCAAATTGAATTTTAGAAATTACAGGATTTTAATAATAACTATTATTTAAATAAAATATAAATATTCAATAATGTTAAAACAATTGTTCATCTAGTTTTTATTAAGACAAATATAATATTTATAATTGTTTGAAAACATCAATTGTAAAAAAATCATTTCTAAATAAAATAAATGTTTTATTATAAATTTAAAAATTCAAAATATTAGTAAATTATTTGGTTAAGAAATATTAATTTTATAATTTAATATTAAAATGATCCAAAGGTGATTTTTTCATCTTTTTATGATATTGTAATTTTTTTTAGTAATAACTAAATACATTATATGTATAAGCTATGTATTATATCATCATAATGAATTATAAAGTGATGTAATAAATACTCTAAAGGGTATCAAAGAGCATAGATGTGATTTGCATTTAAAATATTATGACATTATGTTTATTTGATTACTTTTAGAATCCATTTTGAATATTACAGTACTATTAATATATTTTATAGTTTTAAAATCATTTCATCATGAATTTGATTCACTTACACGTAATAATAGGTATTATATAATTATGTAATGCCCTATCCCTTATAAATGAATGAAAACCACTCCCATTTAGGTGAAATATGTTGTATATACACGTGATGGTTTTTTTGGTTATTTTATAATATTCTGTACATAACCAATGGTTGAGATATAATAAATAAATATAAATTTATGTCTTACATTAATAGAATAATGATACAAATTATATTTACTCATTATTATTAGATAACATCCTAACTCCATCCTCCACACTATATAGCCTCCCTAAGGTGCCCTCAAGATCACAAGATGCTATTCCAAAGCATTTGGATTCACACACTCCAGCAATGGATCCTCTCATTCTCATCTTAATTGTAGATTCATTATTACATTATGCTTTAATTTTAAAATTCAAAATGTTGGGATATGTCATTACACATACCTATTAATGCCAAATTGATGTTCAAAAAATTATATACCCCTCCAACTATTATTAACCCATTATATATATTTTAATGTGACATTTTATGCTCATGAAAGATCACATTGATTTTATGTACCAAAATAAATATATAGGAAACAACATAAAAATTTATATTCATGGGTTTTAGAATTCATAAATTTATAATTATTTTACATGGGATGTACCATTACGCATTTCACAAAAAAAATCAGGGAATAAAATATAAGAATAAATGAATTAATTTTTATGAATTATATGGGGATCATAAGCATTAGAATGAAATGAATGTGATCATTGTGAAATGTATTATATAATGATCAATTGCATTGGGGAATTTTTATTCACATCATATTTCATGTTGTAATAAGGATTGAAAATGATTCCTTAATGGGGATTTTTCAACCATGATTTCATGGTAGTTATCCTAGACCTATGTATAGAATGAAGTGTTTTATGTTGTCCCACATTTATCGTGTTTTTTATGAATATCATTAAAATATAACATATCATCATTCATATTTATGATTAGTTCTCTTATTGGATATCCCCATTTTCTAGAATTTATGTTTCTTTTATTATTAGGACATGTTTATTCCATTACTAAGACTTATAGAATGACCATTTTTGCGTATTTTCCCAGTTTATCAAAGAATGTTTTTTCTTCATTGAATATAATGATCTTGATATATATGTTCTCAATAATGGCGGTGGATTCCCAATTCTAGGTTCTTATTTAATGTACCTAATTCAGAAATACAGTAGATATGATGATTATTCAGGTTGTATTAAGTGTAATTTATTGTAACAAATCGTTTTTTAATGTGACAAAAAAACAAAGGATTCGTATAATAGTAATTAGATTTCATAGATCGTGGGTCTTGTGATAGATGCTCGTGGAGATCCTGAATTGTCTATGATAATTTTAATTAATATTTTTTTGTTAGGGAGTTGTTTGATTGGTTGATTTTTGTAAATAGGTGTGTCTCGTCATTAAAATCTATTATCATTTTGTTTTCCAACTCTTTTCTCATGATATATATTCCTTATATGATTGAAATTTTTATGATAGACACGTAGTTTTTTTTTGGGATTTCCTTGTTTCATGTTCATGAAGTTATAAATGTATTTCTTATATACTCGTTGAGTTTTTAGGCCATTATTTGGGTTGTATAACTTCATTTATTTGTTCTTTTTTTGATAATAAATCTTCATAATTCTTTGGGGCCCAATATTTCATGTTTTGGAGAATTATCAGACCCCTACAATTTTGTTTATTATTTTTTTATTTTTTTATTTCTTATTTACTTATTTTATCTTCTAGTTTTCCCTCCCTTGAAATGTGTGTTTTTTGGGCCCAAAATTCCTATTGTTTAGTTAAGGAACAATGTTTCGAAATCCATGTTGTAATTGTGAAATGATTATGTAGTTTTTGGTAGAGATAACTAAATTGTTGTAGCCCGTCTTCCAAAACTATTCAGATATCCCATGTATGGTGCTCCAACAGCCTTGTATAGGGAAAATAGTTGAAGAATTTTTTTCCATACTATGTGATTTATCTTTTTTACTAATATTACAATAAATGAAATAAAGTAAAATAGAATAATATAAAATATAAAACAAAATATAATATACTCCATGGCCATTGATCCCCTCTCTCTCATGAGTCCACTCTCCATTAGGATCCCACTATTCCATGAATCAAACCCTCTCCCTCACATAACTGCCATTAAAATGATATCCCTGTAAATATAGAGATCTACCTATCACAAAATCCATTGGATGAGACCCACTTTATCAAATCACATGGCCACACTTGATTATTTGGCCCAAACACCACTCCTAATATAATTTCCAAATCATATATCCTCATATTCACATTATGATTTGTCACAGATTCATTGTGATTTAAGTTCAAATTTCCATTGTACAACTTCTTCCTCCCTTTATATACTATTATTATTTATATCTTCCTCACTTTTTATTGATTAGATGATGTCAAATCATTGGTATAAAAGATAAAAATATATTTATAATTTCATTAGTGACTAGTTTTTTTGAGAAATGTTTATGATGGTTCTAGCAATGATCATGGAAGGTAGTGGGTTTCTATCTGTTTTTATTATGGTTTATTCCTTTTTAATTATTTATCCCCATATTAATTTTAGCTTTTGTAATAATTTTGTATCTTATTTAATCCTATATTACATTGGACTATATTGTGGCGTATTCGAATCAACATAGTAGAAGGTGACTTAAATGAAAATACTCGGGCCTGTAATATATATATATATATATATATAGTTTCCACTTTATATAATAACTAATGGTATATTGAATATATTAATATTGTTTATATTTTTTCTTATATTAATGTGAGAAATTAATACATGTGTATGTTTATATGGGTATGTTCTTGTGTAAGAATATATGTAAGGACCAGCATGTACATATTCATGGCCACGCGAATAAGTATATAGGTTTTATGCTTCCGTATATATGTTTGAATGTGCTTAAAATTGAAATATGATAAAGTAAATTTTGTGAGGTCATTGATAGAAGTGTTGTGTGGTGAGGTGTTTTGACTTAGTCCTCTTGTAAATGGGACTAGTTACATTTCCCTAACTCTTTAATTATAATTAAATAATTGGTTAATTGTATTAAAAATATTTTATTCACTATTATATATAAATTATAATCTGTGAAAATTATTTAATTCATTAATAATTTGATTAACCATTCACATTCTATAATTTACCAAAACATAGATCTTGAGTTTTCAATGCTGACATTTGATTTCATCCATGTATTGTAAAAAGTTATGAATTTTCAATATATCATTGTTTTTCCAAATGATGTTTCATTAAAATTGGTATGTCATGTTTCAATAATTTTTTTCCTTGAAAATGGTTTTAAACACTCATTATTTGTTGGAATGGTTGGTACGTTTGGTTGAATTCTTGAATAATTAGGCTCCACAATGTATACTCAATGTTTTTTTGTGAATTCAAATGTATGGTGTTGAGATGTGGGATTATAATGAAAGATAACTTCCTTAATATATATTCCATAATATCATGGATTACTAACCTCCCATGATTTATAAAACCGTGGGATCCTTCTAATCATGTTGGGCTTGGATAGATGGTTTCTATGTGCCGAATAGGTAGACTAAATCCTCTCAGTATAGATATGACTGGTGGTATGATCCATTGGTATGGAAGGTTTAGAGAAGTTTGGTTGGTTATTGACTATAGTGATGAATCATATGCATGTAGATGGATTGGAAATGATTAAAACTAGGGTATCATTATTCATGGTCTAGGTATATCCATTTATATATAACTAACATGTATTATTACTTCCCTCATTTTTTAATATATATAATAAAAATCATTTCAAAGATTATACTTCCCCATAATGATTTTATATAGAAATTCATTCTATTTTTCTCTATTTTCCATCATATTTTTTTCAATATTGAATGACCTTCACAACATTTTCATTTTTAAATTATTTATTGGAAAACCTTAATTCATTTTAAATGGTTTTGATAAAATAATTGGTTTATGGTTTTTTATTGTTAGATTGGTATGTGTTTTAGATGGTAATGAAAACCTTCTTTTGAACAAATGATTTTAAATCTAGTATTATAGGAATTTCATTAAAATGAAGTATTTGGGCATGGAATTTCTTTTAGGATTCTTATTTAGTATCTTAGTTCTCACTCCTACTCTATCATTACAATTTTAGGCTATTCCCATTTTTGATTTTGGTAAAAGAGATTGTGGTTCTGTGATTTGTGGTGACCCATGATGACACTTTGTGTTACATTTAGCAATTCAGTCTTATTTTTTACTCACTTCATGTCACTTCATTTTAATTATTATTTTTTATTTATATGTATATTATGTAATAAATCATTCAAATTTTCTTTTATTTGGTTCTTAGGTCTATATTCTATCAAAAAGTATTATGATCTCTTCTCGAGTTTTTTACGTGCCTCTTTAGGTGATGCATTTGGGGTTGACATGGGATTGTTGATGACAATTACATAAAATGTCCAGTGTGTTACTATAATTCTATGGTTTAAAAAATTTTAAGATAATCATTTATTGAAAAATTAAGACACAATTTTTTGTAATTAACCAATTTAATAAAAATAATTATAAACTATACAAATGTAATATATAGAATGGTAACAATATTGTACATACCCAATCAAACTAATCATAAACCATATATGAATAAAAATTTACGGTATCATTAAAACATATATTATATAGATTATAATATTAAGAACTGTATTATTTATGAATATAAATACCATATAATTGATATTAAATACATTCTTGTGGAAAATAATCATTTCACGCATAATGTGTTTTTAAGAAGAAACCTAGAATTTATAGAATATTGGTTAAAAATATTTTTTACAAGGAGACATGGAAACTTTAAAAAATAAATATTAAATCAATTGGGTGGTTATTATTGTAGGAAACTCCATTCATTCTATATAAGTTACAAATTATCCATTTCTATTTTTATTTAGAAAAATATTAAATAAATATTTTTTTATAAAAAAGAATAAAGATTAATTTAAAAATATTAACAAAATACAACAATGAAAAAATTAAATTGAATCCAAATTTTAGCATTATTTAAAACATTATCTAAATCATATTTATGAACCATGGTTATGGAAGAAAAATAATTTTTGTTTGTTGAGGAAAATAATGTCATAATTTCTTATAAAAATTTTCCAGTACATTTATAAACCAAATTTACAAAAATGGTCAAATTAAATAAAATATCATTAAATCAAGAGTCCATTAAAATGTATTTTGTTTAAATATAAATAATAAATAGTACTTTAATCAGATTCAGGATAATACAAATCTTGAATAATGAATATATAGTGAAATTTACCAAAACTACTTTGGAAAAATTCAAATAAAAACCCTATTTAAAACATAAAATTAAAAGATACATTATATAACAATACAAAAAATATTTTCATAATATAACAATTCAATGTGGTATTATATACACCACATAAAATATATAATTATTGAATATGACATATGTCACATGGATGTAAACATGAGATGTTAAACCCTTAACATAATATTTATTTACATCATACATGATTGAACATACTATATAATAAATATATAAAAAATATAAACATATCAATGAACCATAGTCATATATTAAATAAAATATAATACTATCATAAAATATTTTGTGACATAATTTTCAATAATTCATTTCTAAAATCATTTATTTAAGTATTAAATGATTCATTTTTCTGGAATGTTTTTGTTATATAATTTTGTTCCATGTAAAGGAATGGCTTTACATGATGTGTAAAAATTATTAATGGTATTGGTAACCATAAGGTATTATCTTATCTATCAGGAAGAATAAATATTGGGTTTTAGCTTATTACCCTTATAAGTGTTCAAAAATCTATTCTATGAGAGACTATTTCAATTTAGATTAATATTATAGAATTCACATTAACAAAGTGGTATGGGTTCATAGAAGACACCATTAAATTGGTTATAATCAAGTTATATGGGTTAATTTTATATATTAATGATTTATTCAGTACACTCATGATTTAGAGTTGTGTTTCAGCACTATGTATCATCCTTAAATAGATTGTGAGTCTGAGAGTAAATTTTAAACCCAAAATAATACACTATGATATTTTTTCATGCCATAAAAATGTGATTGGGATCAGTAAATTTCCATATAAGATTTTTCCAAAATTGGTTGATTTTATATTAATTTTTAGATGATTTTTTATGAATCCATTCGTGGAAGTAAGTGAACAGATCCAATATGATGGAATGAAATTAAATAAAAAAATATTCTGAAGGGATCTATTTGATATAATTTACGAGAAGTTTATATCCATTATGAAACACGTAAGGGAAGAAAAAAATAATTGGTGATTATGGAATTGTATATATATCAATATGGATGAAAGAAGGGAAAAATTATCCCTAGGTATATCAGTCCATTTGATATTCAAGATTGTCACACGATAATATTTTACGTCATGGAGTGTACATATAACCTCTATATAATTCATGATGAGTTCTATGTATATAACATGATTAATTAAATACACTATCTATCAGATTTACTGAAATCATATGAGGTTCTACAAGAGAAAGATATTTATTTTGAGTAAGAACCTATAGGTATTCTCTGAAGAACAGATAGTTTTTTATAAAAAAATACAACTCAGAATGTATTTTTTTATCACACCACTTTATTTATTTACTTACATGGGAATGTATTGATTTAATATAGAATATGTGTCCATTTTTTATGTTTCCAAGGTGATGAATTCTGAGGGATAATTCATTTTAAGGGGGTAGAATATAACACTTCATGATTTTGGGAAATGTTTTATAACAATAAATTTAATAATTTATTATTTTTGTTACATGATATACCAAGTTTATCATTTTGTTACATAATGTAAATTTTTTACCTTGTCTTACAGGAAACACTATGTTTATCTTATGCCACACTAAACAATAAGATAAAATGAAATGTGATATACTTATAAAAACAATTATTTAATATGAATATAATTTGATATCCTTGGAAAGAAAGGTATGAATATTATTAACTAAATAATGAGAATATATGGTTTGAAATATATATATATATATATATATAATTATGTTTGGTTAAAAATGAATTATAAATAGATATAACAACCATTTGGAAAAAATACATTTTTCTAAAAAAAATATTTCAATATGATCAAAAACGTTTTAGATCAATAAATTTGAAAAATAAATTTTAGTAAATTTATTATAATTAAATGTGTAAATTATATATAAAATAAAATTATTTTCAATCACCTTACTTGTTTTATCGAGAATATTTAAAAAAAATTCTAATTTAATTCTTCAAAAATCAATTTTCAAAAAATGAAATTCTATCACATTTTTCATACATATATTAAAATTCTTATTTACCAAAATATCTAAAATTTATTCCAAAAAAATAATATTCTATTTCTTAATTAATATAATATAATTTCAGTGGAGTTTATTTTTAATAATTTTCTATGGAGATTAATATTTCATTGAATCGTGCAAAATAATGGGTTTTATTGATTTTTTTTATTTACATATTTTAAATACTCCAAAATAGTATTAATACTGTATTAAAATTAAACTTAGTTGAAAATTTTAATTATAATAAAATTTTATTTCTTTTTTACAAATTTTATATTGAATTTATTTATCTAAAATTTTTAAACTTAAGTGGATTTTCTACTTGGAAAACAGCATTTCTATCATGCATCAAGGTTTAAATTTAAATTAAATTATACCACTTCTTTGAATTCAATCTATATAAATTCATCTAATATAAAAAGAATGAATAAATAAAAATATATGAAAAGGTATACATAATTTTGGACTACTATGAATAGTAAAAAAATTTAAAAAATAGTTAATTATAACAATCGAGGTGAAAATGGGTTTACATGGGTTAAAATAACAATATAAAGGATTAAATATCATATTAACATTTTAAAAAGTAATCATATAAAAAAAATCAGACCCCATCACCTATATGATTTGATATAGTCTATTTATTTTCTCATGTTCTGATTAGAAAAACATGGGAATTCTTTTTCTTTTCAAAAATACAAGTGTTATACTCACATTTCATATAAAAAACCCCTCTAATCTCCTTTGCACACATACAATAAAATTGGATATAAAATTATTTTTATCATATACCATCATTAATCCCCTTCTACTATCCTGTATATTCAGTAATACATTTATTTAAGAAAAATTTGATTTTTCGGATATGAAAATTATATGTGGTGCACTAGGTAAGTGGTTGTTCATACCATTCACGGATCATGAGAAGTTTCTGGTTTCATGGGAGTTTTATCAAGAATAGTTCCATTGTAGGGAAACATACATTAATGGGGATGTCAAATGGTCCCTATTAGATTCATATCCATTCTTAAGGGTGCTTCATTGTGGTCATGTCGAAGAACTATTTTAGGACCCCGATAAAATATTCTTCATACCCATTTCACGATAAAAAGTCCACAATGAATAATTTCTATTAGTATTTTCGTTGAATGATATTATGCATGGTCACCTAATTTGTTCTTATTTTATATCATGAGGTTTTGGAGGGAGAATAATTCAATGTAATTTAACTAGAAAAAACTATATCATCATGGGAGTAGAGTCATAGAGATTACAAATGATTTAGAGATGTGGTATGAGGATCTTAGTTATCATGAAAGAAGTGGTCTCGGTCATCCAAGGTAAGGTTTGGATCTATAACATTTTAAAAGGGATCATAAAATTTGTTGTCTCATACCGACTGAGGACATATATGACAAGAGTTCCAGATCATTTTATGAATCCATTGTGAACCAGGTGGTCCTATTCATGTTCAACTATAATTTTAGTTTCCTATAAAATAGTTGGAGAATGTTGTTCTAATATGGGATCACTATATATGATATGGGGTAGTAAAAGTAAAAAACCCAATATGCTCTTTATCCTCATAGTGTAGGGAATTACCATGGAGGTGGTTGTTAATAGTGTCTTAGAGGAACTAGTCATCATCATGCATTAGTGTTTCTAGCTCTGATTCGGGTCATAAATCATTCAGGGTTCCCATATATTTACTAATAAATTATTACAATTTATTTATTCTAGTGTGATGAAATTATTTGATTAACCTAGCCTCATCCATGCTTTGAGAGTTTATTTATAGAGACATAAAATTTAATTGTTGTTGAATACTGTAGTTAGGGATCAATTATACATTTATAACATATATAGAGGTTGTGACATATAGTTTTGGAAGAACTAATCAAGAAAAAAATTATGAAGATTAAAAATATAACCATATGAAGTCATCATCAGAATGTATATTTTTAACTCAATATTTGATATCAGGAATTTATTCAAGAGGCTGGTTGTTTTCTATGATACTGGTAGAGAGAAATTTGTGATTGTTAGTTTGTGAGTCCTTTATTGGGATAAGAGGAATCAATACTTATCATCCACTTTAGAAGATCTAATTATGTGTTCAATGGATGGTCTTTCTGTTTCTGTTTCATAGGGTTGTAGAATATTTCAATGATTTATTAACAAAGGATGTTGTATCATTCCCCCTCAATAAGTTATCTACTTTAGTATCGATACATTGTTAAGAGTTTATCGAATCTCTATATCTCTGTATAGGATGGTTCCTACTATGTTGTGAGATCTTTGATTACAGCTCAATTATTTATTACAGTGAGGTTTTTGTTTCCAGTTCTACCACCATGGGGTATATAAGTCATGTTATATAATAAGATCATTGATGGTTTCAATCTTTGTATAAATTATAATCACTTGAACATAATGATGATGAATATCTAATTTCAACATTAAGTGAATGATTATTTATTCAATAAAGTAAATTGTGAAATTTGGCTAATCAACAGGGATATGATGTCAATATATCATTACACTCACATGAATTATGAGTCTATTAAGATGACGACATTCTATCATAAACATATATATTTTTATGGTGATTTCATTCAGTAAGAGGAATTATATTTCCATTTTAATGAGTTTTATGACAATTCTATTGAGAGAGATCCAAAATATGTTTGTGGTGGTGTGAATTTGCATCATCCTTGTGAGCCCCAAATCCCCTGAGGATAATATATTGTATTTGTGTTCCATTTTTAGTGTCCTTCACTGTTCCTAGCTTTTCATTATTGTTTTAACATACATGTTCTGGGATTTTGTGTTCTGTTTAGTTGGGAATGTCATGTAAAATCATGATGTACATATGGATACATTGATGAATAGATATTTTTTTATAGAAATCCAACAAAATAGTGGGAGAGGTGTGGATTTTCTAGGGTCATTAAAGGAATTATATTAGAATTATAACTGATTTCTCACATGTTATAACTTCATTGAAATCCATAACATGGAATGATCTGGAATTCATATGGATTTAATTGTGTCAATAATTTTTCGTCTACCAAAAGGAGAAGTAGTAGAGTGCTCTAGTCCCTTGTTTTCCACTAGAAGTAGTTCAGTTCGATGATTTATTGTACACATCACAAATTGGAATAGGATTTGTTATGATCTTGAAAGTATCAATTTTTTCTTTTGTGACTCTACAGTTACATAACCAAGGAATTAAAATTTCCAACAATGATCATGTTATGGATTAAATTGTGTTTTTTTTCTGGTGACATTTCCTCTTTAGTAGGTGTTTTTTGTTTTTAATAACTATAAGACACCGAGTTGTTTCTTCTTCCAACATCACACGATTAATAAAATTATGAATTAGCATGAATTAAAATTTTGATTCTATGGGTTAATATAGATATTCATGAAGGTTGATGGAAGAACTATCAGTGGTGAATCATGATATAAGAGTGTTCAGATACATTGATTCCATTTTATAGATATCATTGATATCTTCATTAGTGTAATAGTTATAGGATACCTTTGTTGGTGATATAAAGTTATTGGTATTTTGGGATTGAGTTTTATTTTCATATTCCCTTAATGGATACTTTATAGAGTTAAAAGGTTAGTAAGTGTTCCATGTAATTATTTATGTTCCTTTAATGAGAGGTGAGATAGTTCTCCATGAGTTTTATATCTCATCCATGGGATTGCATATCAGTGTGATGAAGATATTTCATGCTCTAAGAACTCTATATCGGTTCCATTTGTTGAATCATGTATTGGAATTGTTTTTTATTCAATTTTTTATGTGCATGAAGGTTACAGTAAAGAAACTCATTCCTATGTCCTAAAATTTTCCACTGTGGAAGTGGGTGTAAATATCATGGGACATAGATACCAATTTACCTCAATCATATGGTGTTTCAATATTATATTTGTTATAATGTATCATCTGTTCAAATAATCCAACATTAATGTTATCATGGTGTCTACACTATTGGAGTTATAGTCAATGTTGTATCTAGAGGAGGTGGTGCATATCTATGTTGTGTCTAGGATGACCATATATAATTGAGATCCAGGTTTTACCACATCATTTTAAAGAGGTCTCCATCTTGAGTTTTTCCTCGTATATTTCTTATAAATCATTTCCATCTATGGATGGATGTTCATACTTGGTGGACTATACATAATAATTAATCCATTTTTCACTTTTGTTTTCTAGATATTTGAGGAATATGTATGAGGAAGCTAATTATGGTCTTGTTTTATTTAAATTATAGTTATCATTATACATTTGATAAAAAAATTCATATTGATTTGAATGAATGACATTTTAATTCTGTATATTATTGTTCAGGGGATGGAGATGTAGAAATTATCTGGTTGGAAATAGTAATAAATTAAATATATATATTTTAGGTAATATGAGAGGGGATAAAGCTATCATAAGATCATAAAAATTCATATGTCGATAATTTGAGGTTTCCTATAGAGTTCGATGTTGTAGATAATGTGTTATTGAAGGTGAATCATCATCATGGATAGATAAGTATTTCTATGTGATTATGATTTGTCCCTAGTTTCATGGTGCATTAAATGTGCAGGATCGTGTTGGATCTATGGAATATCATATAACACTTTAATAAGGATGATATGAATACATGTTATTTTTTGTGCTTTATATCTCTTCTGTTACCTGCATGATAACTCCCATGTCCTCTAATTGGGCCAGATAAATTTTGACTATTGTTTGAAAATAGAGGACTATCTTATGGAGAGCATAGACTAATTGGAATAGGTATTGTGTATGTGTGTTTTTTTCCCATTGCTCTTGTATTATATATGTATGTAGGGGTGGAAGAGAGTAATTGGGGGTGTGGGTAATAGATGCACACTCTATACCTTGGTCTGTTATATGTTTATCTCCTTACATGTAACATTTCTCATTTTATATGTCAAATCCTTTCTATTTTTTCATATTGTTTAATTTTTTCAGTTTTTGTAACCATAATCACATTTTATAGGTATTTATCAATATAATGTGTTGTGAGTTGATTTTTTCTATTGATTGTTTTCAAGATATTCATCTGATGAGGTGGTTGAACTCTTATGCTGGTGTTGTCAATGAGAGGTATCTCATGGGGATATAGCAGATCTGGCAATGATTGAGGCGGTAATTTCATGGGAGCCTCCAAGAAGTGTGACATAGGTACGAAGTTTCCTAGGATTGGAATGATACTACCAGATATTTGTGCTAGATTTCTTCAGAGAGACAGCACCACTATCAGCGTTGACGAATACGGGGAAACCCTTCATTTATTAAGAGAGATGATAGTAAAGTTTTCAGGAGCTGAGGAAAAGACTGGATAGTGCACCCATCTTGAAGCTACTGGAGGAGGGAAAAGGGTACGTAGTTTATTGTGACCCATCTAGGACCGGGCTAGGATGTGTCTTGATGTAGGATCGAGAAATGATCCTATATGGTTCTCGACAGCAGAGACAACATGAGTAGAACTACACTACCCATGACCTAAAGTTAGCAGAAGTGGTCTTTGTCTTGATGATGTGGTGACATTACATGATGGGAGACTATTTTATAGTCTACTTAGATCACAATAGTCTTAGGTATATATTCTCTCAGAAGGACCTGATCCTGAGACAATTGCGTTGGATTGATTTCTTCCAGGACTATGACTTTGAGATTGTCTATGCTCTTGGGATGGGAAACGTCGTAGCAGATGTACTTAGTAGGAGGTATGGAATATATCTACTAGGTGAAGTGATAAATTAGTTTTCCAATTTGATGATATAATTTGTGGATCGGGATACAACAGCTTTCCTTCAGTCTCATACAGTCACTCCCCCACTTCTTCAGTGAGTCTGGGAGGTGCAGTGTGGGGATAGTGACTTTGAGACTCGACATGCTAAGATATCCCCAAACATGCACCAAATAATTTTATAACGGTGGAGAGAATGTCACTTTATTAAAAGGATGTATCATGGTACCAGTTTTACTTTAGGAGGAATTGTTGAGGGAGTTCCACACATCCCCTCTTGCATAACATCCTAGAGTGGTGAAGATGTACCAGGATCTCCGACGACAACACTAGTGGCAACAAATGAAGAAATCAATAGCAGAGTTTTTCTGTTGGTGCCTCACTTTTCATCAATTGAAGGCGGATTATCAGTTACCAGTAGGATTGGTTCATCCTTTAGAAGTTCTAGAGTAAAAGTGGGACAGTTTATCCTTGGGCTTCATGACAGGAGTTCCAAATACATCCATAGGACTCGATTCTATCTGGGTGATCGTCGATCGACTCACCATGTAGGACCACTTCCTACCGATTAGAGAGTAGGGTTAAGTAGAGGGACTATGATGAATATATGTGTAGGATATTATGTGTCTACATTGAGTACCGTCGTCGATTGTCTCCGATCGTGATTCACATTTTACTTCCCGGCTATGGAAGGGATTGCAGGAAGCTTTTGGAATGCAACTTCGTTTGAGAACTGTCTTCCATCCTCAGAAAGATTGTCAGACTGAACGGACCATTCAGACCCATGAGGACATGCTACGTGCTTGCATCCTCATCTTCGGTTGTAGTTGGGGAGATCACTTGCCTTTGGTGGAGTTCACACACCATCACATCTATCACTCCACCATTGGGATGGCACCTATTGAGGAGTGGTATGGGCGACCTTGCCTTTCACCTTGTTGCTGGAATGACCTAGGGGAGTCAGCACTAGTGGAACCATAGATGGTACATTCTACAACCGAGAATGTGAAAATCATCCAGTAGTGGATGAAGACTACATAGAATAGGCATAGTCTTATGTTGAGGGGTGGCAAAGACCTCTTGAGTTCGAGGATGGTGACCACATATTTCTATGAGTCTCACCCTGAAGAGGTTTACGGATATTTGGACGATGTGTAAAGTAATATCTGAGGTTCATCATACCATTTAAGGTTATCAGTATAGGTATATAGGTGGCTTACTTCTCAGATCCTTCCCCTCATTTGCACTAGGTGCACGAAGTCTTCCATGTATCTCTGCTGATTAGATACGTGCACGACCCATCCCATATCATCGACCATGGCGAGCTAGACATCAATGATGGTGTGATGTTTTCGGAGGTTCTATATGAGATTGAGGATTGAAAATAGAGGGTCCTTCGTGGGTGGTTGATTCCTCTAGTGCGCATTCTCTAGCGTCATAGGAAACTCCAGGAGACTACAGGGGAGAGGGAGGTTCAGATTCTTGCTCATTACTCCAACTTGTTTTTCTAGTTTTGGTATGTGGCATTCGGGGCTGAAAAGCCTAGAGATGGGGAGAATGTAAAGACCTGGAATTTCAATGTAATTTTTTTTAAATATATGGGAATTTTACGAGTCCACGAAAATTGATGGTGCATGATTCTGAGGCCCCGTGTGCCCCGAATGATTTTATGTACCTTTTTTCAGGTACATTCAATAAATGTGTGAGATGTTTATTGTAAATTTTGAACCGGTGATCGAAATTGAAATCTGAGGGCACCGTTGAACTCACAACGCCGATATTTTCGTAAGGAGTCCTTCATCTCGATCGTAGTGGGTCGAGTGTAAATGATAATTTCTGTGCTATTCGTGAAATAATAAAATAAAATAAAAATTTCTACCATTGTTATTTATGAAACCCCTCAAAATGGGTCAACCAATTCCTAATCCTCCCGTGTGGATGATTAGAGGTGGGGAATACCTGAACAAACACTCTTTTTAAATTGAGATTCAAGGAGCAACCAAACCCCTTTAATAATATAAAACCTCTCAGCTCCACAAAATTTAACTATACCAACACAAATCCATTTAATTGGGGCAATTAAATGATCTAATAAATGGTGCCAAAATAGTACATTAATTATGCCAACATTGTTGTGTGATTTTAATTTATTTTTATAAACATAAATTAACAGGTTGGCAATTTCACTTTTTGATGGAATTGGGAGAGGATAACTATTGGACAATTATTTTATCCCATGAAGAACTTGTTCTCCAACGAAGAACGTGCTCCCCAAAGAAGAACGCTCTCTAAGAAGAGGAATGTCTTCAAAAATAATGAACTGATGATCAATGAAATGTTGGAATCATCGAAGTCCGTCTATCCTCAATGAAATCATCTCCTTCCTAGAGACCTCCATCAAAAAATCTACGAGGTAGGGTTTTTAATATGTGTGATTAGGGATTCCCTTGTTCTTCCCTTCTAAACAAAGAACGGGGATAAAGTCTCTAACCAATTGATCTGTTGATAATTTCATTTTCTATGGGTTTGGGAATAATCATTGTCGGTGGTTTTAGAGTGTGACATTCTTCATTAAAGGATTATGTTGAGCCTCTTACTTCCGCTCTAACGCTGATGGCGTAGGCCAAAAAAACATGCATGACCCCTCCGTCATTCTTCATTTTTTTGGTGTGTTCTTCGTGATGGAAAAAGATGTATTTGTTTCATGACAACGAATGAAGAGCAACCTGGTGAACTGGCTGCCGACGAATGAACGTCGCATGAACACAACGTGCGGAGAGGGAAGCTCGCCATTCGACCAGCCGCGACGCACCACCTCACCACGGAGCCCCACCGCACCGCCGCCCCTCCGTGGCTGCCGCCGCTCCGCAGCCTTTGCCGCCCCATAGCCTCCGCCACTCTGCAGCCACCTCTGCCCCCACAACCTTTGCAGCCTCTGTGGCCCCCATGCCCCCCACGGCGCACGCGGACTTCACGGCCCCCTCGGCCTTCGCCCAGCCCAGGGCAAGCTACCAGGGGGGCCGCCTAGTGCAGGCCAAGCGAGACCCAGCGGGTCAGGCCGGGTCAACCCAGACTGGGTGGGACTAGGCCGGGTCGGGCCTGGTCTGTCCGACCGGGTCAGACCAGACCGGACCCACATCGACCTATTTTCACTCTTTTCACCGTAACCATGGCACCGGATGTCTGTTTGACGCTCTGTATGCAGTGCCGGAAACCCTGGAGCGGGTAGGTCCCTTTTTTATAACATACATGTGATTTGGATAAGGTTGGGATATGGTCTGGTTGGATCAAGCATGAATCTAACTAGACCCACGGGACTAAAATGCTAATAACATACAGACCATGCATCCTATTGACACATCGTCTATTGAGTTGAAATCCTCAAGATGTGGCATTCCATTGGGTAACATATTTATTGGACTTTGTTTATGTTTGAGTATCATATAGTGGCTTGAGGAGCGGAACCTCCTGGAGATGATAAATCATAGTGTGGGGAACCCAATAGCTGGATTTGAAGTGATGAATGAATAATGATCTGGTGTGGGTAAAAATCATGCGATATTGTGTGGGTAAGTACCTAGAGATCCTGTGTGGGTTAGCACCAATCGATCCTATGTGGGTTATCACTGAGTGATCCTATGTGGGTCGGCCCCTAGAGATCCTATGTGGGTATGATGACGTACGATGGATGTACTTAGATATTGTGTGGGTATGACGACGTATTGACAAGATACTAGGATCTTTTATGGGTCTGACAATGTACTATGATACTCTGTGGGGCTGATGATGATTTGGAATCCTTCATGGATCTGCCTCTTAAAAGAGTAAGATGATTCAGTAGTAACATCTAGTCATCTCGACTACTGTACCTATGAAATACCTGGAGTGAGCTGAGTTCATACCTATGTTGTAATTTCCTTCATGGTAATACCTTGGTGGTATTCATCTGTGTGGAATACCTATTTGGTACTTACATTGGTAAAATTCATTCCTTGTGGAACAGTTGATCTTTGGGTTTTTCAGTTGGAACATGTGTTTTCTCATGATTGAGATGGGTATACATGGTAACTTTGGTATATGTATGGGCATATACCCAAGTAGGGTTGTCAGTTGGCATCATACATTGTGGTTTATCCTTTGTGGATTTTGTGATAACATTAGGGTCTTAGGGTTCCTACTGAGTATCATTATACTCACCTCAACACAGGCTATGCCCGCCCCTTGTTATGTTTGGTGCAGACGACAGACAACACTGATCGAGGATGAGGGTACCAGGGCTAGATGAGGCTCGGAGGTGGACCATACGACGTGTCGGTACGCAGAGGAGACGAGCGGACATGGAGTGCTGAGGAAGTGATCTATACCTACCCTTTAGGTAGGAACCTCGGAGGATGACCTAGTAGTTTCCTTTTTTTGTCTTTAGTTGTATTGTATTTCAGATGTACAAGTATCATCACTATTAGCTTTGTATTTTGTCCCCTTTTAACATTGAGCATTCTTTTTTCTATATAGTTGACTTGTGTTCTTATCTTTTTGTGAGTTTGGTTGTGTGTGCTTATAGGTTATAAATGAAATTCCTTCTTGGTTTTAGGGAATAAGCCTTTCGGTGCTCGCCGCCAGCCCCTAGGCTATGGAAGGTGGGCTTGTGGTAGTCACAGCATGGGCCCCAGGGGATGGGTCGTGACATTTTACATTCTATGAAGCTAAAAATTTCCTTAATCCCTTAAGGTAATGTTATCTTTTACAATCATATAATACAAACATAATGATTTAAAAAAATTACTTTATACTACACACAATGAATCTAAATTTATTTTCATGGAATTTTAATATTTATGTGTGTTTATATATTTTATGATTTTCATCCTCATCCATAATAAAATCCTTATAAGAACATATTTTTTCCTTAAAAAGATAAAAAATTTATATGTTGATGATTGATCAACGAGGAATGAGTTTCCCATTTCCTTGTTCTAGGTCTGGGGTATGTGGCCTATTATTTATAAAATGTTTTTACATACCATAGTCAAAGGCTGAATAAGTATTGTACCACTCTATCTATTTCTCATATATTTATTTATTTTTTATTTAAATGTTTTTACATCTTATTTTCACTCAATGGGGTCCACCATCTCCCTCTTTTAAGGAAATATATCCTAGATAATAGCTTATAATTTATTGGTATATAAATATATGATAATAAGTATCTTTTTTTTTATTTTACATTATATAATTTTGTATTCTTTCACTAAGGTAGATTTAATGAACAAATTATAACAATACATCATAAAAAATTATTGTATATATAAAAATCATTTAGTTTTACTATTTATATATACATTCTCCCTTCACATGTGATCAATGATAACAATAAAAGAAATTTGTATATGAATGTAAAGCAAAAGATTTTTATTTAAAGGAACTCACGTATATGGAAATAATTTTTTACAATAAAAAATCCTTTATTATTGTAATTTCCATCAAGAACATGATAATAAAAAAATATTAATGCTATATATGAAATCACATGTGATTCTTGAATCCAAAGGGCATGTGAATGACAGTGATGCTCAATTATTATTACACTCTATCTGTTTTTCACATTAATGGCTCAGCCCATAAAAATATTTATAATCACTATAAAAATATATATTGAAATTTAAAATTATTAAATTTCAAGACGAATTTTAAATAATCTATAATAATTTAAATTGAGTAATACAATGAAAACACTCAATAAATACATACTCATACATAAATAAATAATAATAAACTAAAATAACCCAATATAATGGGGAAATAAATCTCTATCTACATATCTATACTTCTCAGTTTTCATCACATAGATCTGAGGTTCAAACTATATGTTACTAGTCTCCTTACCCAAACCAATATATATAAAATAAAAAAAATATCCATTGAGTTATGAATATAATGATTATTGAAATATATCTAAAAATTATCCCCTTAAAATACAAATATTATTCAATAATTTGATATACATACATGTGTGTAGTGAAATTTATTTAAAGGATTTGATATATAAAACTATATTATGAAAACTGCATCAAAAGCTTCCAAATTGAATTTGTTAATTATAACCACTATAAACATTAATTAAATTTAATCATCATATATATTATAAAATATATTATGTAAAAACACATCAATTAAATTGTATCTATAGAAAATATTGAAAAAACAACTAAATTTCAAATACATGGAATACCTGATGCCATTGAATAATACACTATCCATAAAAAAAATGTATTTCTCAATCAATACTATCATAATTATTAAAACAAATAGTCACACATGACAATGTATGTGTGGAATGGTTTATGAGTTTCTCACAAGAGATGGGGAATTAGGGCGAGAGGACAAAACATGATGGCCTCTAAGGCATGTTCGTCACCATTTCCAAAATCAAGAAAATATAAAAGTATAAATCATGACGTTCTCTATTAACAATTATACTAAATATATATTTCTAAATTCAATATGAACTGATAACATTATGTTTCAATCAACATATTGATTTTAGTATATTTTATATTTTAATATCATGATGTTCTTCAACACATTATCTAAAAATAATAATTCCACCATTAGTTAACATATATTCAACTCCCATATAAATATAAAAACATATATATTTATACATGAGTATTTTGATTTTAGTTTCATTCATTTCTAATGAAATTATAATTAATTAAATCCCATTTAATCTATCCAAAATAATATATAACACATTATATCCCATCCAAAAAATTTGATATTATTCATAATTATCATGAATTAAATTTAAAAAATGTTCAGTACACTAACCACATAATATTGCACATCTAATTTTATAGATAAAATTATTCAAATAAGTAATTCCTTCAGAATAATAATAATAAACATAAATATCCAATAATATATAGATAATTTAAAATTCCATTAATAAATAGGTACTTTTAACTAACCCATAAATCTCGTATTAATTTAATTTTTATAAAAAATTATATAACCCAATATAATTACTTAAATCCATTTGAAGAGTAAAATACTTGTTCTAAAATATTCCAAAATTATAACATACACATGTTTTAGAAAATTTACCATTCTAATTTCATAATTAAAAAACAAATTATGAAATAAATAATAATCATTAAACATATAAAAACATCATTTCAAAAAAACTTTCATTAATTGAAAATAACTATCCAAATTTCAAAAAAAATTAATTTTTTTAATTTAACAATTAACACATATTTATAATCAGTGAAGTTATCATAAATAAATTCTAAAACCTAAAATAAATAAAAGTAGTACTCAACCCCCTAAACTAAAAACAAGAATTTTCATATCAATATAAAGTGGCACATATATCACATTCATATATATTTTTCTAAAATATCCCTTTATATTCATCTCCCAATAATTTCTGTGGGATACAAAATAGAGTTCCAAAACATTGTTAGTGTAACATCCTGGACCAAGTGCCATACAATGGGGCCCCTAGCTTTCCAGTCAAAAAAACTCAGGTGTGCCTTCCCATAATCAACAGGTTGTCGACTAGCCGTGACGGTCTAGTAAGTCACTCATGTGGATATTCTACCCTCTATAATCAGAGGAAACACTATTATAAATAATAACAAAAGTGGAAGAAGATATGAAGAAAAAATACTAATATTTTAAGATTATCATGCAGTAAATACTATAACCAATTAATGTGAAAAACATTCCATGATAATGTATGTCTCATGTGTCAAAATGAAAAATGGAAAATAACGACATCTATGAAACCCATGAGGGTCCTAAGCCACATCTGGTCCCCTCACCATGCTACATTCTAATTCATCAATCTAAAATAGGACCTTTGTCTGAAAAATGTTCAAAAAACATAAATAGAAGTCTACTCAGTTACCGATCAGGAAGCCTGATAGGGTCTGGGTACAACTTAGTTGGCCACCAAAAATGTTGTCTAAAACAATTACAGTCAATAATAGTGTATTATGATTTTAAAAAATTAAAAATAATAATAATGTAAACTCATTACATTTATTCAGTTATCCCTTATTTAACTTCATAAACCATCAGGTTATTGTGAACACATGAACCATAATACCTTTATTTTATTGCACCGAAGTCGGATATATCACCAAGGGATATAAAAAATATTCATTTCCACGTTAAAAATAATTAATATAATTCATATTTCATTTATAAAATACTTAAAACACATAAATTATTTTAACAAGAGTGATGTGCACTATGGGCTCTATCCTCAAGGGTCTGTATTGTGTAATATGAAATGAATAATAAATGCTTCTTAGTAAAAATGGTAAATCTATCAAATTCAGTCCCCTTTAAGGCTCACATTTTAATGACCCGTAAATTTTAAGGAATTTTCTGTTTCTTAATTTCATTGAAATTTTATGAGTACACAGTTATTGACAGCACCTGATTCCGTGACCTAGTGTGCCCAGAATAATTTTCTAATGTTTAGCTTGGGAAGGTTCAGTGAACGAATGAGCGGGTTTTTCTATCTTTTGAAGCGGTGATTGGATTTAAAATCTGAGGGCACCGATGAAATCCCACCGCCAGTATTTTCTTAAGGGGACCTTTACCGTAGTTGCATTTTGTGCGGGTTGAAAGATAAATTTTTGGGGTTTATTCCTAATATTAAATAAAACATGGTTGTGCACAAATTTTATTTTGTGAGCTCGGGCCCACACGATCCCAACCTTTTAACTCCCCATTAATCCCTTACTGTTTACTTTTCCATCTCCACGCATTTATTATGTTAGATCCTTCCCAACTCCCTCTTCCAATTAATTGTGCCAAATCTGATATTTAATGTCAGCGTTAATTTAATTGGCACCCCATTGGAATTAATAAGAATTTCATGAAAATTGTACTAATTGGAGATCCCCTTTTTCCATGCATTGGAAAATCGCATTTTGGAAAGGGCTATATATATTTAAGAAGAGTAGATCCTTCATTGATGAAAAAACGTCCCCAGTAAAAAATGCGAAAAACTTCTTCCAACTATGCATATTCCTTGGACGCACCTCGATGTCATGGAGCCTATGTCGCCTACGAAAGCGACACTTCCTCCATAGTTGACAGAACAACACCATTCTTCCACGACAGCCATCTACCACGACATTCAACTTCCGCAGATCAACGATGTATGACAACACCTTCGAGGTAGGGGGAATTTTGTATATTTCATATATGTGTTTTCTACCGTCGAACACGACGTTTAATTGTTGGGCGGTGTTTTGAACCTCTAATGAGGTGGGTACAGACTAACGAACAAATCCAGACCCACCACTATGTTGTTCTTGATGCACAGGGTGTTTGGTGACGACGAAACGGGACCGCAACGGCGATTGGGGGCCTTCGCAGAGAAGTATAGATCCTGAGACGACCGCAGGCACAGTCGGATGCAAAAACGGCCCACTGGAATAATTCTGATGGCGCGTGGAAGACCCCAGCAGCGCGGGTCGCCGGCCGGCACTGGCCAGCCGCCTGGAGGCGGCGGCGCCCCGATGCGCCGCAGGCAGAAGACCGCCACGGCACCGGCCGTGGTGGCAAGCAGAGGATCCCCACAGTCGTGCGGGATCCGGGTGACTAGCGGCTCCACCATAGTGCCGCGTTCGCGAGATCGGGGGCCACACACCCCCGCTCGGCTCGCTGGCCGAGCCATGCACACCCCCTCCCCCCCCGGCCAGGCTTGGGAGGGTCACACAGACCGGGCCCCACCCCGTTGGGTCAGGCTGCACCCGTCTGGGCCGTACCCGAACCCAGGTCAGGTCGACCCGGTTTGGGCCAACCCATGGGGGGTTTGGTCGGGCCGGACCGGGCCCAGACCCCCCACTCCGGACTATTTTTCGGTCTTTTTACCATAACATGACATACAGACCTCCGATCGATGCACCATCTATTGAGTAGAAATAATTGGATCGAGATGGTCGTTTCGGTATACTACACTCGAGGTTTCAATGATTTTTTGGTATGGCCGGGTTGGTTCGAACCCGAAACCAACCAGTCCTTTGAAGCAGAAACTCTTATAACATAAAGACCAGGTGTCCGATTGACATTCCTTCAACGACATTGAATTAATTTTTATGAGATGGTTCTTTGAAATACTCCACATGCGGTTTGGAAGCAGCTGGAGTACGGTCAGGTTGGTTTTAGCTTAAAAACAAACAGGGCCCATGGAATGGAAAAGCCAATAACTCTCAGACCGAGAATCTGATTGATGCACCATCTGTCACGTTGGGTTTATTTTGACGAGACAGAACTTTGGGATACATAAACTCTGAACATTTTGAAAGTTTATGTATCAACCCCTTTGTTCGAGGAGCGGACCCTCCCAGAATCAAGCGTGTCGTGTGCGGGAACCCTAGAGCTACCTGAGACTGCTTTGAATACCGTACTGGGAACCTCTGTGGGTTCGATGATGATATCTACCATACTAGGATCATTCATGGGTTCGACGACAATGAAATCTTTACTGGAATTCTCTATGGGTTCAATAGTGATGACTATTGTACAAGGATCCTCCGTGGTTTCTACGGTGATGGCTACTGTTCTTGTATCCTGTGTGGGTCCGGTAGTATTGACCTTTGTACTTGTATGTTGTGTGGGTCTGGCAGAATAGCTGGTCTTGTATCCTGTGTGGGTCTGACAGCTTACCTGGTCTTGTATCCTGTGTGGGTCTGATAGCTTAGATGAATCAGTTACTACATCTGATCATCTCTATCGCTATACAGAAGATGTATACCCGTGTGAACTGATTCATGAATTGCAATCATTATCATCGATTGGATTGACTTTTTTCCTTTGTGGACTGAGTTATACTTGGGATCAGGAGCTGTAGCCGAACTATGATTGATAAATTAGGTATATGTATGGGTATATAACTAAGTAGAGTTGGATGATGCTTCGTGATTTTATCTGTCCTTTGTGGTTTATCCTCTGTTGATTCTAGGAGACATTTGGAGGTATTGGGGTCCCTACTGAGTATTGTATACTCACCCCTACATGAACTTTATCTCACTACATTATGTTTGTTGCAGACGACAGACATCACTGACTATGGTGGAGGCTTGTGGAGCTGGATGGTACCTGGAGGTGGACCACTTTGTGGGGCACTCTAGGAGAGGACTGCTAGACCTGGGGAGCTGAGGATATCATCTGTACCCACCATTTAAGTTGGATATCCGGAGGGAGACTCGGTGGTTTCTACTTACTTTACTACTGTGGTATTTTCTTTTTAGTTGTACTGTATCTTTCAGTTGGATTTGTATACTGACCGATTTACTATCCAGCACTTTGTACTTAGTTTTGCATAGTTCTTACTTCAATTGCGTACTCGGTTGTGTTCGTTTACTTTTATAAAGGAAATGCCTTCCCATTTTTACTGGGATTTACACCTTTGGTGCTAGTCACCAGCCCCTGGCCTATGGAAGGTGGTCTTGGGGTAGTCACAGAACATGCCCCAAGGAGGGGTCGTGATAAATTGGTATCAGAGAAGTCGGTTATACCACAGAACTCAGGACTCTAATAATTTTTCTCTCTTTGAAGCATTGTGTTAAGAGTATTGAATGTGGTTTTCATATCGGGGCGTCCAATGTTGGTGCGGCAGCCGACGTATCCATACAACAGGACTCTGACCTCTGATTTCTGAATCAGTGCACGAAAAAAACTAATTTCGTGTGTGTTTCCCTTGAAAATTTATCT
Source organism: Viscum album (assembly GCA_963277665.1). NCBI lineage: Eukaryota > Viridiplantae > Streptophyta > Magnoliopsida > Santalales > Viscaceae > Viscum > Viscum album. The sequence goes on along the minus strand of OY728132.1, from coordinate 1,837,405,270 downwards.
TTGTGATTACTTTTTGTGAGCTCATGAGGTATACTGGTTAACCGGGGTGCACCTGTTTCTTTTCAGGATGGCCCCACGAAGGTAGCTAACCAGGGTTCCATGTTATGTGGGAGATGGCAGCCCCCCGAGTGACAAGGCCTCATTGCAGGGCCCCATCACAGCAGAGGCACCAGTGGTACAACTACCCGTTGAGCCACCAATGCCACCATACCCAGAATCGGAGAGTGCACGCCGCCAGAGTGCGTTTCATGAGATTTAGCGATATAGTTCGCCCAGGTTCCGTGGAGAGGTGGAACCCCAGGTAGTAGAGGATTGGATGGAGGCTATCATTAGAGTCTTCAGATTGGTAGGGAAACCAACTGACGATGTGGTGATCCTTGACATGAGTCTGCTGCATGCCGCGACTGGTAGATGGTGGAGCCTGATGCCCTAGGTTCACGACAAGGAATCTCTACTTTGGACAGACCTCGAGTGTCTCTTCCGCTCGGAGTTTGTTCCCACCACCATTCATGCAGTGCAGATCCTGGAGTTTCTTCATCTGCGAAAGGGTAGCATGATAGTGGCTCAGTACACAGCGAGGTTTACGGACCTCTCATGCAACTCCACGAATATGGTATGGGACCCGTTCTTCAGGGCACAGACATTCGAGTAGGGACTGAGGCATGAGATCAGGGTTTCGATGATTCCCCTCAGCATCCTAACATAGGCAGGGGTGTAGGAGAGAGAAATTTTAGTGGAGAGTATTCTCGCTGAGAATCCACCAACAACGAGACCCACTGCTAGATGACATGGAGCGAAGTCTTCTGTAGCCGGCAGTCGAAAGATGTTGCAGGGGTCCAAGCGGACCATGACATTAGGTGGGAGACCTCTGGATACAATTTTGGCTGTGCAAGGAACATGACACAGATCCATCCTTACGAGGAGAAGAAAATGCTATTCATGCGGCAGGCTGGTCCACATGGCTCGTGACTGCCCGAATCACCAAGAAGACGAGCAATAGACAATGGAGGGACCTCCCAGGAAGAGGCAGGGGTTCGACTGTGGCAGTCCGTAAGGAGAAGGCAGATGAGGCAGAGGAGCTGGCCGAGCAGCGGGTGGTGGATGACGTTTTGAGTCTCTACCACCACCACCCCCAGGAGGTCCACCCCGACGATAGGGAGGTGGCGGGCAGAGGCAGGCTCAGCTCCAGGAAACGGAGGCTTATGACCACGACGCACCTGATATGATTCCAGGTACAATATGTGTCTACAACACCCTTGATGTAGTTCTTATAGAGAGACGTGTGAGTCATTATTTTATTGCCACTACACTTTTTCGGATCTCGTAGATTCTGACGGAGCATCTCGCTCGATCGTTACAGCTAGAGACTCCTATGGGAGAAGACTAGACGATTACGCAATAGTTCCGGCAGTGTGAGCTTACTTTAGGAGTTGAGATCATTGGCTGGGATCTTCTTGTAGCAATGTCGAGGCCTTACGACATCATCTTGGGTATGGACTGGTTATCTACAGTCCTTTCCCAGATCAACTGTATTAGGAGCAAAGTGCGATGTGTCCGCACGGATGGGACTAGGTTCACCTTCACCGGTGAGAAGGTAGCCTTTGCTGCATGAGATGGACTTATGTAGAGGAGAGGGTATCCAATCACACATCAGTTGGCTAGTCTCATCCTCGGAGCGGCTGATCTGTAGGGCCCGGATTTTACTGCTCTGGTGTATTAGTATGCAGATGTTATTCCTGACGACGTTCCAGGACTACCTCCTCGAAGAGAGGTAGACATATACATTGACATGTACCCTCAGACAACACCAATATCTACTCCAGCATAACGGATGGCTCTCACTGAGCTTCGTGAGATGCAGGTACAGCTAGAGGACTTACAGGGAAATGGATTCATCCGACCTAGTGCTTGAACCTCGGCGTCTCCGATTTTGTTCACCTAGAAGGAGGATGGGACCTTGTGACTATGTGTCTCCTACCGTCACATAAATCAGGTGACCGTAAGGAACAAGTACCCACTTCCTTGGATTGACGATCTCTTTGATCAGCTCAAGGGAGCACGATGGTTATTGTAAATAGACCTCAGGTTAGGCTATCACCAGCTCAGAGTTCGAGATGAGGATGTGTAGAAGACGACCTTCAGGAGTCGGTAAGTCCACGACGAGTTCTTGGTTATACCCTTCGGTGTGACCAATGCTATAATAGTGTTCATGTGTCACAAGAACATGATCTTCCATGCTTACCTCAATAGGTTTGTTGTAGTATTCATTGAAGACATACAGATTTACATGACCACTGAGGAGGAGCATGCCTACCAAACACGGGTTTTACTGGATACAATCTGAGAGCACCGGATTTATGGTAATCTCTCGAAGTGCCAGGTCTAGTTTCGAGAGGTTCACTTCTTGGGGAACATCATCTCAGAAGAGGGAGTTGTTGTGGATCCTACGAAGATCGAGACAATACTTTCTTGGGAGCCACCCAGGAGTGTGATGAAGGTGCGAAGTTTCCTATTTTAGGCTGGGTAATATCAACGATTTGTGCCAGAATTATCCAGAGTTGAATTACTGCTTTCAGATTTGACGAAGAAGGGGAAACCCTTTATGTGGTCAGGTAGGTGACATTGTAGCATTCAATATATGAGATGGATATTGACCAGTGCGCCCATCTTGAGGCTACCGGAGGATGGTGTAGGGTACATAGTTTACTGATACACATCAGGGACTAGACAAGGGTGTGTCCTGATGTAGGAGATATCATTGATCATTTATGGTTCATGGCAGTTGAGGCAGCATGAGCATAACTACGCTACCCACGACCTAGAGTTAGCAGTAGTGGTATTCACCCAGAAGATGTGGCAGCAATATATTATGGGCAAGCACTTTACAGTCTATGTTGACCACTAGAGTCTAAGGTACAACTTCTCGTAGAATGACCTAAACACGAGATAATGGTGATGGCTCGAGTTCCTTTAGGAATATGACTTTGAGCTAGTATATACCCTTGGGAAAGGGAACGTTGTGGCTGATTCTCTTAGCAGGAGATCAGGAATTCACCTGCTTGGAGAGGCAATGGAGCAGTTAGCCTCATTGGATATATACTTCATCGATAGAGATAGAGTAGCCTTTCTATGGTCTGTCACAGTCACTCCTCCATTACTTCAGCGGGTCATAGAGGCATAGCGTGGGGACATTGACTATGTGTGGTGACCCAAATCTTGACGTACATGGACATTACATTACTTTTACGGAATATATAATACACAACAAGAACCAACACTCAATGACCATAATAGTTTAGTGTCTTTTGAAACTCGGAATATAATATACTAATCGTGGTGAATGATCTTCAACATCTCCCATAAAGATCTTCCAATTTTTGTTTTCTTACCTAACCCCTTTATTTAAATCTTGGAAAAAAAACTATATAAAAGGGTGATCTCAAATGCTCAGTAAGGGTAAGCATGGATAAAATAAAACAAATCATATACATTTGAACTTTTTATCATGAACATAATTTTTAAATATCTTGATCTTGAGCAATTACATAAAACATGGCAGTACGTAAGGAATACATCATAAAGAAACATTAATCCTGATAAAATAGCTTGGGAATAAAACATGTAATTGTTTATAACCATTATGCACATGATATGTTTTCAATAGTAGCCATGGCATTTCTGTCAAGACCATTTTAGTGGACAATGTCCCTTTCTGAATCGAGTTCACTCCTCGTTTCAGTCCGGTAACACTGAACCAGATTAACTTACCATTACATCCATGTCTATATCATGAGATATAAATCATTACCCAATGCATTAGAGGGAGATATTGGTACCACCCATCTCATAATGAAATCATTATTACTTGTACCACAACATAAACATAAATAATTAATCATAACCCAATGAATAAAAATGGGTTTCATAAACATCATATCATCCGAACATAATCTATATAAAACAAATGGATATCATTTAATCATCAGAAAAGTGAAACTATGTAAATCATAGAGACATTATACTTCAATCATACACATATGAAATAATGTCATTTTTGATGGCAAATGTTTTTGATAAAATACCTGAAATGAATTGTTGAGGAAAATATCGTTTCTTCTTAAAAATCATTTACTTTTCATAAAATGCCATGCAATTTTAAAAGAAAATTATTTTGTTAAAAATAGTCAAAAAATCTTGTAGAGTATGCTTCATAAAAATAAGGTGTTTTGAAATCATAAAAATCCGTTCACGCCGTGTAAGTTAAAAATATCATTCTTCTCATACTTTTTTCGGAAAAGTGAAAAAATTCCCCGTGTTGTAAACAAAAGTAAGATTCCTTTCATAACATGTGGTAAATTTCAAAAATGGGTAAAAAGGACTTAAAAAATACATGAAAACATTTTTAGAAAACATGGTCAAGGATGATAACAATAACCCCAGTAAATACTTACGAATAAACAATATCGGATAAGAATGAGATTGGAATAATTATCCCCTACATTATGTCCAATTTCTTCTGTATGTGTCCAAGACTCCGGTATAGTGGGATTAAATATATTATTAACTTGTAACAGAACAATAATAATATTTATCATATCATATATGATTCAGTTACAACTTTATATTATCCGTTCATTTGTCAATTCCATTTTAAAGCACTGTTTTGTGTATAATCTTTTCATTTATCAATCGTGTTTTGACTTGTAATTATTAATATGATTACGTAAGATCATGGTTACTTATTTATATAATATAAAACATGATTTATATATAATATATATTCAGAATATACATATATATAATAGATTTATAAATGGAAATAAATACACCGTTCATGGAGATGGTAGACCGTACGTACGCAGAAACGATGTTTTCGTTTCCTTATTGAATTGAATGGAATTAAGTAGATGACATAAATATATATATACATAAATCCAGTAAAATAATTATTTAATATATTTAATGATTACTTATTATATATAATTTATAATGATTCTTTAATTGTTAACATGGAAAATGAATCTCATCGCGTCGTGGAGATGGTATTATGTACGTACGCACGAGCGATGATATCGTTACCATATTTATTGAATGGAATTGGAGTGGATGATATAATATCATAGAGTCAGTATGATGTAATAATAATCATATATAGATATTATTTATACCATTGTACCCATCCAAGTAAGGTGGTTGTGGAAAAACTGATTACACCATTGCGTGGAGAGGGTATTCCGTACGTACGCACGCGTGGTGATTTCATTTTCCGTAGGATGGATAGAAGGTGAAATTGGGTTGATTAATATTTATAAAAACATATAATTATATAAGTAATACTGAGTTTATTACTTTATAATGATAAAACCAAAGAAGAAGAAGTTGAAGAAGAATGAAAAGTTGAATGGATCGGTAGAAGAGATTACCTCTTCCTCGACTCACCTCTTTTAAACTTCTTCTTAGAGAACTAGAGTTGGTCTTTTGAGAAGACCAGAACCTATATGATATAACTAGAGAGGTTTATAAGAGGAATTGGTAGGGTTTATCCAAGCTTCACGGCTCAAAAGGGTGTGAAGGGAAGAGGCAATGGGTTCCCTTTTTATAAGGGAGGAGAGGGGCACCTTTGGAAAAAATTAAAATATTATTTTATAATAAGGTCATATTCAGTATATAATAGCTCCAAATTTATTTATTTCGAAGCTAATGTGGGGATGGGTTGAACTCCTCTCAACCAATATAATTTATACAATTTTAGGTTACTATTTTAACCTTATCATTTAGATTTAACTTTAAGATAAATAATTTTACTTTTACCGTGTCCTCTTGTTTTTTCTTACACTATATGGTTAATAAACATAAAATAACAAGACAAAAGAATCCTAAGTTGTTAATTAGTGATATATATAAACTTTTCTTAGTCATTTGGCCGAACCATAGATTTTTAGGAATAAAATAACAATTAATAATATAACATTTGTTTTAAAAACTATTTTATGTCAATTTTGACACTATTTGGTAATTGATTTTTTTTGAAAATCATAACAACATTATTACTTCAAAAACAGTTAATTAAATAAATACTAACAAGTAATATTAACATATAAAATTAGTTTAATTCATAAAAAGTATCAAATTACATTTATTTGTGTATTTATAGTATCAATTATATTAATATTTCATTAATAAGTTAATTACTCCATCGTCATTGTGTCATAAATAAATTAAATTATAAAATGTCTAGAAATTATAAAGAAAATATCATTATGTAGGAAATATTTTTATCTTGCTAATGAATATTTATAGTCGAATTTATCTTATGTATAACCTTATATTAAAAATGTTTTAGTTATTAAAGCTTGATTTTAACTATTTTAACTCTTCTTTAAATAAAATAATAATAAATGACCTAATCTAATCGTAGTGGACATAAATGGTCATATTTTATTACTAGGGTTATTTTGTTCGAATTAAACTCATCCAAAAGAATTAGGACATGTGTTAGATTAATAATAATATCATTTTTACCCTTAATTAACATTTTTTTTAACCGTGGTAAAAAAAGTAAAAAGTTACTATTCAAAAAAATATATTTTTATCTCTTTAAATCACATTTTCCTCCTTGATATTAACTGTGTCTCTCATATTTTCGAAATTCCACTCACAAAAGCGGTAAAATTATGTTTTTTGTAAGTTTTCAAATTCTCATAGGAGGTGGGTAAAAGACGGTGAAAAGTTCAATAAAATTGTAATATATCTAAAATTATTATAAAATGACTCCAATGAATTACATTAAACTTATATAGGTATTGTGTATCAATGTTGACCTAAAATAAATTTAAATAAAATAAATAATTATTTAAATAAAAATTCATTTTTCATATAGTAACCTAGTGTTTTCACTAGTCATAAAAAATTGAATGTTTTAAGAAAAATATCAATAATTCAACCTAGTCTAATTTCAATATTCTGAATCCAAAAATGAAGTCCATTTTTAAAAATAAAATTGCAGAAAGTGGGTATTACTATTCATAACGGTCATTTCATAATAATATTATAATAATATCTTGTTTAGTGAAACTTCGTATTGGGTAATACACACGCTATCGAAGAAGGTCTTGATTGCGTGTAATGCAGGACAAGTCAAGGATGTGTGTAGTGAATGTTTTTTTGGTGTTGCGTAAAACATAATCAAAACTTATTTCATTTATACATTAAAAAAATCTATACTTAATGTTGCGCAGAATAATTTCCACAAAACGAACTTGAATTTTTGTGTAACACGAGCCAAGAATAGTGTTGCGTATACTACAAGCTAATATGGTGTTGCGTATATTACAAGAAAATCTTGGTGTAGTTTATAATAGAGTACATCGAAAAATTAAAAATAATATATCTCATAAAATCTCGAGGTGTTACTTCTCATGATTTATACATCATAAGAAGGATTCTTCATGATTGTAATTAAATAAAATTCTTACTATATTTCAGAGTTTAATTTTTCATTTTAGTCAATTGTTTGATCAAGAATGGACTAGGATAACATTGAATGTACTAGTTAATATGTTGATGAGAAACCAAAGTGGATGATTAATGGTGTTAAGTACATTTTTCCTTATAATTAAAAAATAATGATGATATAATATTAAAACAATATCCTTTAAACATGCCTATAACATTCCATATAAGTGAATGATAGAGTTCATTAAGATCTCGAGTGGTGGAGATCAAAGTGGAATGAATTTTAACTTTTGGATTTGTCAACTATGTTACAGAAACAACCTAGTGAATGGATTATAGTTATATGGAATTATATTGTGTTCAGAATATATAAACACAATAAATGTAATATCTAATTAAAAATGAAATTTTTGATAAATTTAATGAATTATAATAATAGTATCTCTTTGGTATAATCAATGGTTAAATATTTTTAATACCTATTTTATATGAATTATTCAAATTAATGTTCTAGGTAGAAAGGAAAATATGATAATCGACAATGTTGTAATGGAATTTTTTATATTTCTGGTGTTGAATATGATAATAAGGAAATATGAATATAATGAGGTATAAAGGAATAATATGATGATGTGTAGTTAATGAATTATTATTACAGTGGTATAATTACAATTAATGTGTATTTGGATTAAAACGTTTTATAGAAAAAATATTTTAACAGTGGTATTTTCATACAAGAACCATAAAATGTATAATAACTTATTATTTGGTGATTTTATATAAGGATTTTAAGTGATATATTGAATGGTACTAATGTCCATGAAAAATGAAAAAAATTATAAATTGATCATTTTTAAGAGGCATTTTCAGATGAGGATTACTATTAACAATACTCAATTTTGAGATGAGAAATATAAAGAGTTGTTTATTGGATAATATTGGTTACCAGGAAATTGGTGACTGATTTAATTTTATATATTATCACTGTAGGATTATATAGAATGTTTTTTAAGGAATATATTTGAAAACCTAATATTTTATTTTTTGAAGAAAGAATGTTTTTATGGTTCAATGTAGGTCAAGGTATTCACATTATTTTTAGGTAAAATTAATAAAATCATTATATTTTATGTAGAATGTAATGCTATTTTGGTTTTGTAATCATGGAGACCTACCATATGTTTTTTAAATTTCAATTTTCCACTAATATTTTGGAATAATGTAATGGTTATGTCTTTATTGAATGTATTACATTGACATTTTGGTGTTACTAATTATTTGGGAGGATTATTTTGTAGCGAATGTCCAGTAACACATTTATGATAAAATGAGATGTTGGATGAATTTTTTTGGTTATAAAAACATCCTCATGGATAATTATTTCATAGAGTAAGAAATAGTGTGGCCATGATCAAACAAAAACCAAATGTTTAAATTTATCATGTGAAATAAGAAGATACAAAGTGTTGATCTTTATATTATCATATCGAAGATGGAAATGGATGTACTAAAAATAGTAAAATTAGCTTCAACATAATGTTATCATATTACCTTTATATCATTCGAATCAAATGGTCTTTTATATCATCAATTATTTTGTTTGTGACGTCATTATCATTCCCTTGATCATTCACATTACAATAATCAACTATCTCTATTACTCATTATAATTATATTTGTTATCTTCAATGATTGTATCTTTACATACCTGCATTGTTGTAATCTGTGGACACTTAGTTATTTGTTATTATATATTCTCATTGCACATCCCATTATTTCTTAATGATAGGATGTGTTATTATCTATATAAAAAAGTTTGGTTTCAACAAAATGTTTTTTAAAATGTCAACCATCTATTACTTATATCAATAATATATTGGGAAGAAACAATTTAATTAATGGGATAGAATATTACACCCTGGTATTATAAAATAAGACAATTATTTTCAACACTGTATATGACACACCACAAAAATCTTAATTGTCCAAATTAATTTATTTCCTTATATTTTATCTCGTCGATAACTTGTGATTCACATAATTTTGTTTTTAAACTGAAGTTAACACTCTATTAAAATATAATTATTTCAACACTACCATTATAATATAGTTGTTAGATATGAGGTATGAAAGAGACTATCTAAATAAGGAAACATAAATTTTTATAATGCTTTATAAAATATATTCAACTGTTTTATATTGATAAAAAATGAAAAATGTTAATGTAAAATATATTTTTCCTGTAATATAGTATTTTTATAAAAATATTTTTTGTTTCAATTTTTTCACATAATATAAAAGAAATTATTCATACATATTTGATAAAATATAATTGAAATTATAAAAATAATATATAAAATATAAAACAAAATATTAAATTCTGTTGAGTTGTTCATAAATTTTTGAAAAGTCAAATATTTCAATGGATTGTAAAAAATTGATTATTATTGAAATGTTTAACTTAATTTTTTATACTTTAAAATATTAAATAGTTTTGAAAATTGGTTAGAATGTATCATATTATCAATTATATTAATAAATTTAATATTTCAGATCTTCTTTATGTTCAATATCAATATGAAATATTATTTATTATTATGTGAATATAACCTTATATAACAACATTTTGGTCATGTTTGTGGGTATTATTTTAAATTAAAAAAAATTTAAAAATATTAAAAGAACATGGAGAATTTTATTAAATATTTTGAATTAGAATTAAGGATATTAACTAATAAGGTAAACATAATTTGATCCCATAATGAATATTAAATACATTATATATTAATTGACATGGTAATGTTTAAAAATATTTTGAGGGTGATAAATTAGAAAGATAATATATAAAAAACCTAAAATCCATCCAAATTTATTATCATATTTCTATATTACCTCTTAAAAATGTTGATAATGATCATTATGGATTCTTATGGAACAAGGAAAATGTGGTTATCCATTTATCCCTTTAAAAAATCTGTGGTTTTCCCCTCCCCCACATACAAAATGACACCCTCCTTTTATCCTTTTTACACATTGAAAAAAAACTGCTTATCCATTACCCAGAAAATTGAATTAACTAGTTTGAGGACAATTTCATAGAGGCATTAGTCTAATCACAAGGCTCTCTAAATATGTAATTTTATACAATATTAAGGTGGTTGATCAGAGAATAGGGTATCTTCAAACAAGAGATTTTTTTTCGTTTCATATTCCACCTCTATAAAATATTATTAAATCATGATGTTATAGTAAAATATTTCTCTCCGATTATTATATTTTGTTATGTTAATTTAATAACATATATCTGTCTCTACTTCCATGAAATTTATAATAAAAAATTGATCAATTGTACGGAGGACTATAACCTCAAGAACTGATATAATTCATTTCCATAACAACCCTTCATTGATAGATAAAATAATGGATTTAAAATATTTATAAATATTTATGACATTATTAAATCATTATAGTTATTATATCATGTATACCATCATGTATTTCATTTTTAGGGGGATATGAAAACATAACTCATGTGTGTGGAAGAATACCTTCTCTACGTAGCGATGTAAATTGTTTACCAGTAAATTTTTACATGGATGGTAATAAATATGTAATTGATAAATATAATTTATATATATAAGATAATAATAATTATGGAAGATAAATTTATATTTATTTTTCATGAGTTCCACATTTGATAGAAATGTAAACAACATTCATTCACACATACAGTCAGTTGTATTTATGAATAGTGTAATCCATTTTCAACCTCAAACATATTAATGTTAGTATAAATACATATGTAATAAATATAAATAGTATTTATATAATATATAAAATTTTAGAGATTATTTTACTTTAATAAATATTTTTTACGAATATTACCAGACTAAAATAGACCAGAAAAATGAAGCAATTATCACTTTAAATAGTGATTTTTACAATGAATTGTGATTAAATGTGTGAAAAAATAATACATGCAAATTATATATTCTACAAGATATATATTGAATGTTTTGAAAAATATTGATTATAAATCAATATTTATTATAAATTATGTTCAATCAAATATTAATGGAATCAAACTCGATGTAAGGGTTTACTGACTCATTTTTTCATTCATGGGGCATATTCTATATTCATCACATATTTTATTTTATTTTATATATAATTCACATATTCATATCATATAGAGTATATAAATTTATCATCTAATTATTTACTATTACATTTTAGTTTCTGTTAATGAAGGGGGTTATATTCAAAAGTGACCAATTTGGTAAGGGTATACTTAAAAATATCATCATTATTGAGGATTGTTTATTTTTAACTTTCCTTTTGTGAAATTATTTGATATTTATATCTAAAAAATAATTAATTAAATTATAAAATGTATATTAACTTTTATTTCATTCGATTTTATCTGTTTTTCTATCAATGATTATTAAAATTATGGGTGAAATATTTTTATAAAAATTTTAGTATATTTCAACAATTATCCAAGAATCATTTTTCTTCCCATCCCATGTTTTTTATAATAAAATTCAGAAACTTTTAAAAAATAATTCTAATTTTCTCTTTAATAAAAATTTACCGAGGTCATAATTTTAAAAAAATTAATTTGAAATTTATCTTCATTTCTTCTTAACAATGTCCGATATAGATTTTATAGATAACGTCAATGAAATATTTGATGAAATGTGTACAACATGAATGGAATTTTCCAACTTCAAGGACTATAAATTATTTAATTATTATTTTTTATGTTTCAAAGAATATATTTAATGATAATTTGTCAACATATTTAGTGATCATTTAGTTTTAAAAAAATTTAATATGTTAAAATTTTATTTTCCCCAATACTGTATTTGATGACATTTTATGGTTTTCCTTTTCATTAATGCCATGAAAATTTTATTTTACTTGTGTACTAATAGTTATATTATTTATCTATTTCATAATTAATCTAATGTTGTTATTTTTTAAGATTGATTATAGTTAAAATTTAATATATTCTTACATATCTTCATATTATTATCTATGGTTCATGAATATACTTATTTATTTGGTTTGGTAATTACATTTTGTATTATAGTTTTTCTTTTCTAAATTTTATGTTCAAAATTTTAGCCCCTTTTAGATGATGAGTTAAATTAAATTAATCTGTTAAGGGGTGGGGCCTTGTACTTCACCTTGATTAATAGGTAGAATTCATGATTCATATAATATTGGGTATTTGGATGATGCCATAAACATTTATGTAGGATTTAATGGTAATAGTACATGAATGTATGGCAATGATGAAGGTCATTATTACATCCATAATTTTGAGAATTTTCATTGATATCCTTTTTTAAAAAAAAATTGTAATATAATCCATGGAAATGATTTTAGATCGTGTAAAAATTTATAAAAAATTATTTAATCGTCATTTGTTACTCCGAAATTGTTCAACATGGTCATATTATTTATTAAATGGAATGTGTTTCTGGTTTTAAAAAAAACATATTGATTATCTATTTTCTATTCACGATAGATTAAATTGTTATTATACCCTTACAATGCTTTATATATGACCCCTTCCTATTATGTTTCCATCCCCCATAATTATATGAAATTTTTATTATTGGTATGCATAGATGTGATAGATAGAAAAATATGTTATCAATGAAAATAATTCATTGTGTTTTTATTGTTCAAATGTATGTGAAGTTCAAATATAAAACTATTTTAAAAATACTAATTAATTATTCAATACTATGGGATGTGACTTCATATATATATTTCCAATGTCATAATTTTACCATGATATCTAGGCTACTATGTAAGGGGACAATAAAACTATAATCAATGAAAATGGAATCAACACTGATCTCATTATACTCTAAAAATAACACCAACAATTAGACATCAATTTCCACTTCAAGTCAGAATATATTAAGAATAAATCCAAAATATGGTTAACAATGTGAATTAGAAAAATGAAGAAACTACATAAAGAAGATTTCTGATAAATAAAAAAGAAAATAATTTACCAATCATCAAAATCGAAATTAAGAAAATTAATATTATTTTCACTAAGAAATAATGATGATATCACTAATTGATTTTTGATAGGAGTTCATAAATGATTCAGAGAATTTTTTGATAGTAAATCCCTATAAAAGAAAAAAAAATATAGATTAATATCTAAATTATTATGACTGAAAAATGAAAAAAATAATTCATTATTGAAAAATAACCTGAAACAGATCTTATAATTGATACTCTACCACAAGAGTCCTGATAAGTAACTGTCATGTTGTGAATCCCTTATTGAAAAATGAGGCATATCCCCTTAAAATAAACACATTAGCATGAAAAATTGATACATTTTGTGGATATTTATCAACTAACAGCCTGTGTATATTTAAAATTTTTCTTAAAATGAATACTTACATCCAACTCCATCAAAAATCATGACCCAAACTCTTAAATTTATTTCCAAAAAATGTAAAATTTAAATTCTAACCATAAAAATATAAACATTATGGTTTAGTTATGAAATACAAGGACATTATAATTATCCTAATCATAAATATATCATTGATATTTTCTACCCAATATGTAATATTATTAAAGTTACATATTCACTATTATGTGCTATGTTTACTTCCACATCTTTATTGTTTCATTGAAACATATGATTCATTGTATTTCTATAAATTTAAACCTAAAGAATAAGCTTAAATTTTGGATTCCTATATCAATTAAACATTGTGTTAATGTTCTTTAAATCTAAATATATTTCAAAAATTATGTTAGATAGATAGTCAATGTATGCATAGAGTGAATCATATAAGGATCTATTTTTCAACATATAAATATTCAATATTTTCCTCTACAATGTATCGTCATCATGAATTATTTTTCGTGGTAGACAAAAAATTATTTTATGTAATAGTTAAAATTATATATTTATTATTATATATATGAATATTTTACAACATGGCTCAAGAACCATTATATTTTGGTAATATTTATTACTAATTTAAATTGATGAATTATTTTATATCATTTTAGGTATATATGTGAGTGGTAAATGTTTAATATATTTTACAAAATATTGGACCTTTTATATTTTCTTCTTTCTATATATAATTTATATGAACGAATATTGATTAAATTATTCATTATGAACTAATGGATTTTTTATATTTTATTAAATTCAACAATATAATTTTGCAATTCATTTTTGAATTGTTATAAATTTTAATTTACTAATTCATAGTTTTTAAAATAATAAATATTGTTTTAAATATGTAACAATTTTATATCTTATAATATCTATACAATGATTTAATTTTAAAATTCAATTCATTTGTAGGTGGATGTTGAATAGAACTACCCCTATTATATATCTAATTATTGTGTATTATTATTGTACACTACAAATTTGGATTATTTGAATTTTTATCCTCCATTTTTTATCCCTTATAAATAATATTCATTAGTCATATTAGTAATAAAACTTGTCATTATCAATTTTTTAGTGTCTTACAGTTAAGTAAATTCATGGATTTATTTTTTATATTAATATGACTATTTATCATTAATTTTTGAATTAAAAAATATATTGAAGAAACTAGTCATCTCTATGATGAAGAAAATATAGAAGAAACAGAACCCGCCTATCTTATGTTGGAATCCTGACTCTGAAATATTACCTCAATCGTGACCCCTAGTGGTGCGTCGGGAGTCATAAAACCAAGTAATTACATGATACCAAGATAATTACTATCAACAAAAAAATTAAGGAGTGTGATGGAGTTGTACTAAAAATAGAAGATACTAAATTAGAGTAAACTAGGATTGTACCTCTAACAGTTGATAAACCTAGAATATGATCATCTACAGCTAACTACACAATATACATATGTCCTGAATCATGTCCCTGAGAAGAGGCCTAACTAGCTTGAAGAGATCCACTCAGATGACGCTGGAGATATGACCCATAACTACTTTCTCCATGGACGAAACTACATTGGATTGACCGCTTAGTATAGGAACAACTACCAATATGAAATTGTATTGCAGATCTTGTACATTATATTGGTTCTAGTAAGATTTACCTTACACTGGATACGGGAATATTAAAATGGCAGATGCAATGTAGATGGCCAACCATTCTACAATATGTGTACTCTAGTATGTTCCTTGTATACTGGGGTGTCTTATTTCCTACCCATCAACAATATTTAAATTCTAAGAAACTCTAAGTACATGTCACCTTGCAAGAACCACCCCCATCCACACCCATGAATCAACACATTATACTACCTAGATGACCAACACCCTATCTCGAATCTAACCCACCCTAACCCACCTGAACATGTTCATTGATGATTAATTAAATAATAAGGGACTAGTTAACAATAACTATAATTTTATTAAAATAGATGACATTAAAATATGATCGAACAATATACCCAAGACCATCCTCAAAACATCTCACCATAGTCACCTCACCACACATCAAATATAGAAAAAAACACTAATGATAAATGAAATGAGAATATTACTTGAGAACTAACATAGATCCTTTCTTTAGATTCACCAAATAACATGCTAGATCCACTATCATTGACTTCATTATGAAATTGTCAAATAAATATATGTGTAAACCTACCGAGATCATATCTTAGTAGCGCTCTAATTGAGACATGACATCCCCCAAATGTTTTGAGGATTCAAAAAGCATGTAGGCAGTGATATTGACCCTCCTCTTTGTATTCATCTCATGATATTAAAATATAGACACTGTCACCTCTAACCAAAACTATTCTACATAGTGTATTCCATCTATTGATTATGTGGGAGGATACTACTACAGAATGTCCGAAGTATGATATGTCATATTCAGGGTAGCTTGGGGGGAACCCTGAAATGACTACATAAAACTAAGAAAACAATACCTTAACTGAGCATGGATGACATGTAGATTATCAATAATAATTTCTCTAGGAGAAACTATAGGAAATTTCAAGGGTAGATCACAAATGACAACCTTCATATTCCGATCACTATACTCTCACGGAATGCATCTTTAGAATATTGTCATGGAATATCTCTACTATTTCAAAATTTATCCCTGAAGAATGTTTTATAAAAAATAGTGTATGCAGAAAAGTTAAAATAGATAACAAAAATATATATTAAGGACATGTATAATGCCCTCCTTCGATCGTAAAATATCAAATAGATTGCTCTTAGAGTCATGATAATATAAGAGGGAAACACCTCAAAAGCATTAGGAGAGACACATCAAAAGCCAATTTCCTAGTCATGGTTATGGTCTCACATTTCCATTTTAATTATATATATGGTATTCAATATTACACATTTGATGAATTAATTTCACAAATAGTTTTTATGAATTAGGTGGATCAACATTCTTACTCAAAAGGTTTATATCACCATATTAGTTTATAGTGGTGTCATAAAATCCTAATCCATAACATATTCATGTCATGTAAACTGGATTACATATAAAACAATAACCAAATAGACATTGCAATACATGGAAAGAAATCACATCAAAGAAAGAAATTGAAAATTAAAAAGTAAAATTTGTATGAAATAATGGGAGACATTTTATGTCCTATTACACCAAAAATGTTTCATGCCTTAATATGACCTCATATAATCAGACTAATAAAATATAAAACCACATTCTAATAACATATGTATAATAACATGACTAAATTTATGTGTGACCCTGTGGGAGAGTCTTACCAATGATAAAAATAATAATAAATAACATCAATTCCAAACCTTGGAAATATGGGTTTCCCCTATACAAGGGTTAGTTACATACAAGTAAATTGTCAGGCCAAAATTCCAAGGTCATGGTCACTAGTATAAACACAAATAGAATGAAAAAAATGAAAAACATGCTTTCATACCACACTGTAAATTCCTTCAATGGGTTCCACTCAATTTTTCTTTGAGATTGTTGGCCACATGGCCTCAATCACATCTCTAGAAGTGCTAGAGGCTTTTGAATAGCAATGTGGTCCTAGGGTGTTAGGTAGGGAGAATATGAACTCTAAGACTATTGTATGCATAATTTTTAACAATACAAAACAAATAGATGAAAAATATAAATATTTATTAACAATAGGATTGTTAGATACAAAAAAAGATAAACAAGTAAAAGACAATAATAAAACTGTAAATAAATTTAAAGATGATTTCACATCACGGTTCTATAAAAAATGGAATTTTAAGGGAACATGAGTAAAAGACTATAATTCATTTTAATCCTAACTAATAAAGTCCAAAAAATTCCACTACAAAATCTCCATAATAGGATTGTTCCCCTTCCACTATACTTCCATCATAAGCAGTAAAAAACCAATCTTCAGAAGAAATGTGTTCTTGTTATCTATTACTCTAATCATAATGTCTAATCATGAAGCAAAATGTGAAGGATAATTTATGAAATATATATCAACGTAGCTCATCACCCACATTTTCTAGAGAATTCCATTTCATGTTATATATAATGAGATGTTTTCCATATACAAATAAAGTATGGAAACAAAATAGTTGACATTGTAAATGTAGATAAGGTTCCTGAATAGACTCCCACCCCATTAAACCATTATCATCCTATACCATATATCTGAATAAGGTAACTATTCAATTCACAATACACATAATAATGTTCCAATGTAAATACAACAACTAAAAAATGCATACCCACATATTTTTTCTATGTCTTATGGTCTCATATCCATGTCGTCACATAATCATGAATAAATATAAAAATGAAGCATCAAGAAATATCATGATGGGCTAAGAGTAATAATAATGGATGAATCTCATAAGATAAATCAACTAGTCATTCAGATCCATAAAATCCAATGTTGTATTACCAATCCTGTCAAGTAAAATGAAAAATAATTCAATGTTTCACTATGGAAACATCCTATATAATCCAATACAATTGATTTCATCCCTGAGGACCCATAAAATGTCCCATGTATCACTCATGGGATGGGGACACTGGTTCAATCCCATTATCATACATTGGGGACAAGGTATCTCCCATAGAATGTATTATTCATCATTTCAATGTGTATATCCACAATTTATCCCCTAGGGAACTTTTATCACATAATATTATAATAAACTACCCAAGAAGCACATACATAGAAATCCAACGTGTCACGAACCAAATTTGGTCACCTTCACAACCGGAACAAAACATGGCCCATGAATAGGCCCAAATGGTGTTCCCGATCTCCATGGACTGGAAAAAGTGCCTCAGTATCATAAAATGATGTCTGCGAACGATTTACCCAATTTTATAAACACTAAACAATAAACGAACCCAATAAAACAAATATAGATTTTTGAAACCAAACCATATTTTTCAAATATTCAGAACAGAATTACGTATTTTCTAATAACACAACAACACTATACGAAAGGTAAAAAACTAAAAGAAAATAGCTCATGAACCCTCATGGAAAGGGGCACCACCCTCAATCCATCTCCACAATACTTCACCACAAAGGACTTGCTAGAATCTCGAACCACTGAAACTAAAAACTGTACCAAATCTATGATAAAAAATAACAAAGTCTTATTACACCCAAGTGCATTTGTATAGTGTGAGATAATGCCCAATAGGATACCACAACTAATAAATTCCATGTTATAAACATTCAATGACAAAAATCATGAATGGTTTTCATAAACATGTATTTTCTAGTTACAATTTCTAAAAGATGCTACTTAAAAAAATCATATTGGAAGTGGGATAATTCAAATAATAAAAAATTTTAAAATAAATTCCACATCTAGTGAATTTTCCAGACAAATATAATATATGTCGATCGTAATTATAATGAATCTAATGAGCAGAAGCAATAACAAAATAACCCCTATGAACTAGCTCATTGTTGGTCCCATGTACCTCATATCTTTGTGAGAGTATCAATTAGGAATATATGTTCTCATGCCCGAGCCACAAGTAGGGAAAATACCCATAACCTATTGGTCCCCAATCATAATCATCATAATTTAGTTAGTATTGTATGCATCAATCTTTCTACGTGAAACTATGACCAAACCCCATGTATTCACTAGCATACTGGTACACATCCACCCACCTAGACACTCGGATTTTCCATTTGTGCACAAACAAGTTCAACTAGTCAGGAAAAATACTTTGAACATTAAAATATCATTTCTTCATAAAAAATCCACCAAAAATACTACATGTATACCACACACGTCACAAAATTCCACTTTTCATTCAAATTGATTTGAAATCTGACTCACCCCAAAATAGCCCACAACACATTTCAAATTTCTTTGACACTTACACAAATCCATTTAACAATTTTATAAAACCTTTCAAATATAATACAACTAATATAACAGCCCACTCACATGTTACATAATACCCTTTTTCATAACCAAAATCAATTTTTCACATCACACTCACACAAAATATCCCACGTCACATTCACATCTATTACAAACTTTAGTACTTCCTTAAAAAAAATTAGTAAAACAAATCCATGATGGAACACATCACAAAACAACCCCTCTAACAATTAAAATGTACACATTATGAATATAAACACTCGAAAGCATTTTTCCAATATGGATTCACCACATACATAAATCATTAAATCTTTCAAATCTTTCATAAAACAATTCTGAAGTGTATACCAAAATGTTGCTCATAAAACCCATTTCAAATCCGTCTTTCAAGGACAAAACCAAACCAAAACACTACCAATGTATAATTTTCAGCTCTAGAGTCATTTATAAAACCTAATTCAAGTGTTATAAAATCTCCTTGAATAATACCATGAAATATATAAATGAAAACACCCATTTTCAGAAAATGCTCTAAAAATGTATAATAATGTTTTACAGACCAAAACTATTCCAAAAACCCCCCACCAAGGCCCACATGACACTAATGAAGTATCAAAACAAAATTTTTATCCCCTTCCAAAAAAATAAGAAATCAATTTCATATTTTATAAAACTACCCCAAATGATTCCATATGTGTTACATTCGAAAAGTTAAATACATCAAAAAAATGAAATAATAAAATTAAACGTGTAACCAAAATCTCTCAAAAATGGTTTTCTCACCCCAAAAATAATATGGGGAACATGAAAAACTAGTAAAACGAAAAACATATTTCATCAATGAATGGTTAACCATGGAGTAACCTACCGAATGTGTCAAATCCCACAATACATGGTGAAAAACATTAACCGCACCACCGCCACACCACCTGGAAGAAAATCCATCACTATTACACAATATTTGACAAAAAGGAAATCAAATCAAACCCTTTGATTGAACCCTAACTTCTGTAAATTTTAGAAAATTATGAAATAGGGAGGAAACCCAAAGGGAAAAGGAGGAAACCAAGAAGGAATCACTTACCTAGAAAAATATTGATGAAATCTACCCCAATACATCATTATCTGAATTTTCAAGCTACCAACCATTTATAAGATATTGGAAGAAGGTTTAAGAGATCATTTAGGAACTAGAATGGGGGAAAATAGTGAGAAATGAAGGTGTTATGAAATTATCAATTTACCTCTTCAAATTTGGGATATTTAACAATATTCATAAAATATTCATCCAAATTAGTGATCAAACCAATATCCAAAGAGGGGTAGGTGATCATGGGGATATGCCTTGTTTATTTGGTCTTGGGGTGAGTAAGAATCACCGAAAAAAATGTAAATATATAAAATGATATTAAATAATTATAAAATATTTTTAATGCAGGAAATGGGCTTTCGGGCAGGGCCAATCTCTTAATTAAAAACTCATATCCATCATGATTATGGAATCATAAATGGTCCAAATTAATATGATGGGTTAACAGGTCAGGGTATAACAAGTAGAAATTGGAATAGATGTAAAATGATAAATCATGAAGGAGTCGTAAAGGAATCGAAATTTATTTTTAAATATGGAATTGTGTTCACGGTTTGGCCCAATTCATGAAAACTCACCCATTCCTCCATATAATCTTGGGAAACACCCAAAACAAAGAATGTATGGTAATTAAATAAAATTTAACTTTAAAATAAGTCATTTATGTGACAATTCTCCCAACCAAGAAAACTTTCTATCCCTGAAAATCCATGGCTAGGACTATTACAAAAACCAAACCCAACCGATAAAAACCAAGATGTACTTATTTACCTAGATTCACCCCAAGGGAAAAAACACCACTAGTGATCAATTAAGGAAGGATTAATCTCACATCCCAAACAAAAAAAATTACTGAAATGATCAATCACATTCTTACATTATCCCAAAAGAAAACTCCACGAACTCTATTCGAACAAAACTTAAGAAATTCACGCAAACAAACAACAACTTCATACAAAGATACCCATAACATCCTTTAACTAAAACATTGGGAACTCTCAAATAAAAAAGTTTACTCAACGAAAATGTTATTATATAGATAGTACAAAATGAGACTACCAACTGAAAATCCAAGACCATGAATAAATATGAGCTACTGGTAAGGGGGGCCACAAATATACACCCCACCATAAAAGACAACCTATAATTTTCCAGGACAGAATCTGGTCACTAACAGTGGGAGGCCTAAACAGACTCCCTAGTACAATGGGTATAATTCAATTGAAACATTACAAAGGATCGTAAATGAGAACCATATTGGGTCTCTACACCATAAGTACCAACCATCTAAACTGACCAGTATGGGCCGACACAGAAAGACCCAAAAAAATTAATGATTTTGAAGAGTGTAGGGTTAGTCTGCATGGTTTGGGAGACTATGAACTAACTGTACAGATCATTCATTCCACTTGGATTCCTAGCACACGGTAACAACTTACTGTGAAAAAAATATTCCCTTAACACATTTATCCAAATTTCAATCCATTCTCTAATGACTCAATGGAATCCAATGGGGGAGGAAATGAAATTAGGTGATAACATGGGTACAAGGACCTCTACCAATTTACACAGAACGTGAAAAAAATAAGAAAGATGATGACACCAGAGGTTTAAAAACTTGTTATCTTTCATACTAAGGATAAACCATTGAACAAGGGTTTAAAAGACCCTGGGATTTCCCTTACTATAATCCAGCTTCTCTCTGAGACCTATGGCTGTAGCTCAAATGATTTAAATGTCTTCCGCCTCGTAGTTAGGAATTGGAAACCAAGAAAACAAGAATTCTTCTTTCGGATCCACCAACAACTACACTACAATCCCCGATAAGATTTCCAAGACATAACACATTCTAAACTCACATTACCCTAACCCTATATTTCACAAAAAAAAGGTCTTATAAGATTCACACACATAACACTGTGTTTTCTAGGGTGAGAAACAATAGAAGTAATGAACACATAAACTCTCTTTCCTCTAAAATAGATGATTTTGATGTTTTTCCAAGGGCTAAATTCTCCCAACGTAACTGGGACTCTCAGAGGATTGCATGAAATTCACCTTTATGGTCAATCAAACACATGACATCCCAAGGCATCACCAAACAGTTCCATGGTGGCTGATATAAACAATGCAAGGATAGGAACCTTATACAACATCCCTAAATGACACATAATTCAAGAAAGTGGACCCAATTTCCTCTCGGGACCAAATTTCCCACACTAGCAGTTTAATGTAAACTGCTTCTTCTAAGAGACTATGAAGGACTGAGAGGTCCTCTTAGAAACCATCCAGATACTCATCCATGCCAAAAACCCTAGCCCATATCCACCTTCAGAAAATCAAAAAATTTAAGAATGTATTATCTTTTTCAACCTTCCATGATCAATCTACCGCTACCATAGGAAACAAAAAACCAATAATGGAATGATTTTAGACTCAATCTAAAAATATCATGAAAAATATTCCTTACATTGATCAACTGGATAATAATCCAACGACGAAACAACCTGGGCTACAATTTAGTTGTGCACTAACCCTTAATAGAGGTGTACATAATCCAATGAGAGAAACCATGGTCCCAGCCAACCCAGTCCTTATGTCAAGGAATACCTAAAACAAATAAAGGCTTCCCAAATTATTATCAGAGGTGGCCTCTAACCAGCCCTTCATCCCAGATTACCGAAAAACCACAAAACCAAAACAATGTTCAAACAAGAGGGGTTCTTGGACTCAAAACATTCTACAACATAAACATTTATAAAAAAACATAATACACATAATCCAAAACCACTCATCTAGACATAAATTTTTCTTTTTAAAAACATTTCATTGAAAAGAAACGGTTCAGCTGTTAGCGTATCCCCCAATGGTACGACATGGGCCCCACACATGCATTATTCTGAGCCACATCGGTCTCCCTTTTCATACCCAACCCGACACTCATCCTGTCATACCATTAACCATTTATCATCCTATATAACACCATTCATGTGGTTTCTCATGAAAATACAAAATTTTAGTACAAAAACTCATTCTACTTTTCAAAACCAAAAAAATCAACCAATACTTTTTTTTATTCAAGACCGCTAACCATGAAATTGAACCCAAATTAACACATTAACAAAAATTCATAAAGGAACATTCATTCCAATGAAAACACTCTTTCATGTTATTCACATCAATTTCAATACATCTCATCCCATTAAAACACCTTTCAATAGTTTAGAAAACTCTATTGGAAACACTTTTTCAAAACCAACTTTGACAAAGTTCATTCTTTTAAAAGAGGTGCAAACACACAATTTTAGATTCGAATACAATTTTGAAAATTCAGTTCTCTATTTTCATAAATTTAACCATTACCTCTTTATTAGATAATCATTTCACCCGAACTTTACAATTCATAAAACTTTGTTACTTTAAAACCAATGTTCCCTGATTTCAAAACTAAATAACACAAGACAATGCGTGAGGAAACTAGTTTCAGTGGGGTACTTGGACATGTGGTTGGAAGCCATATTCAAATTACTTCACCATCATATAGAGTGTTCTACTGAATACCCCCTTCTCCACCTGACTTGCTCGGTCATGTGAGCTCACCAAGACCAGTAACCGAACTCTCTTTTCATTTCCCCTAATCCTCATCAATCCATGAAATCCAAAGGTATCATATAAATCGTATCACCCCCTAGCGACTCGAATCTCGTCATTAGGTGTGGTGATCATGAACACTAACAAAAAATAAAATACTAAGTCACAATAATCCTAACTCCAGACTATCCCGAATTTTCCCCAAAAAATGTGACCCAATGAATTAACCTGAACCTCCTTTCATATCATTTTGTCACAAACCAAATTTGGTCCCCATCAAAACCAATACCAAACTCGGCCTATGAAAAGGACCATAGATTGTTCCTGATGTCCATGTTTTGTAACAAGTTCCTGGGTACCATAAAATGATGTTTGGGATGATTTACCTGATTTTGTAAATACTAAACAACAAACAAACTCAATAAAAGAAATCTAGTTTTTTCAAAGCAAACAATCTTCTATAGAAATTTAGAACTGAATGACATATTTTAAAACAACCCCACAAGACTATAAAAAAGTTAAAAATCCAATAGAAAACAGCCCAAGAACTCTCATGGAAAGGGGCACCTCCCTCAAGCCATCTCCACAAGACTTCACCACCAAGGACCACCTAGAAACCTGAACCACTGGAACTACAAACTGTACCCAACATGCGACAACAAAAATAACCAAGTCTAATTATGCCCAAGGGTGAAAGAAGGGTGTGAGATATTGCCTAGTAGGATACCACCACTAAGAGCTTCCATGTGAAAAACATTAATATATGAAAAGAATGCATGTTTTCAGAAAAATGTAATTTCACGTTACAATTTCTAAAAGATGCAGCTAAAAAAGAAGATTTCAAGTGGGCTAATTTAGAGAAACAACACTTTTAAAATAAATTCACTTTGTGCTCAAACAAGTTCAACTAGTCACGAAATATACATTTCACATTAAAATATCATTTACTCATTATAAATTCACCAAAAATCCCACATGTATACCTCACAAGTCCCAAAATTCAATCATTAATTCAAATTGATTTGATATCTGACTGACACAAAAATAGCCTACATCACTTTTAACATTTCTTTAACTATTCAATAAATCAATTAAAAATTTTTATAAAACCATTCCAATATATTACAGCTCACTTTAAAGCCCACTCACTTGTAACATAATATAGTTTTTCATAACCAAAATCCAATTTTCACAACACACTCACACAAAACATCCCACATCACTTTCACATATCTTAAAAACTTTAGTAAATCCTTCAATAATTTTAGTAAAACAATTACAAGAAGGAACACAACAAAAAATAGACCCTCTCACATTTAAAATGCACCATCTCAGTGTTTACACGCTCCAAATATTTTTCCCAATATTGTTTCACCACTTATATAAATCATCAAATCATTCAAATCGATCATAAAACTATTCTAAAGAGTATACCCAAGTTTTTCTCATAAAATCCATTTCAAAAAAATCTTTCATGTACAAAACCAAACCAAAACAAAACCAAAATATAAATTTTATCCCTAGAGACTTTTCTAAAACTACTATCAAGTGTTATAAATCACCATGAATATTAACACGAAAGTCACAAAAGAAAACACCCATTTTCATAAAATGTTCTCAAAAAGTATAACATTGTTTTTCATAACAAACCTATTACAAACCACCCCTTCCAAGGCCCACATTACACTAAGACATTAACAAAACAGAATTTTCAGCCCCTTTTAACAACGAAAAAATAAATTTCATATTTTATTAATCTACCAGAAATGAGACCACATGTTTTAAATTGGAAATGTTCACAACTTCAACAAAAATGCAATTATAAAATTAAATGATTAACAAAATCCCTAAAAATTGGTTTCCACACAACACACTACATATGGGAAATATTAGGAACTAGTAAAACAAGAAAACTAATTCATAAAGGAATGGTTAACCATGGAATCATCTATAGAATTTTTTGAATCCCTCAAAACTTGTTGCAAACAAAAACCACACCACCACCACACCATAAGGAAGATAAATCTAGACATAGACCACAATATTTGACCAAAAATACACCAAATAAAACCCTATGTTCCAAACATAAATTATGGAAATTTTAGAAAATAATTAATGAGGGAGGAAACCCATTGGGAAAAGGTTGAATCCAAAAAGAAATCACTAACCTTGAAAAATATTTAAGAAATATGCCAAAATACACTAGTATCTGAATTTTCAAAAAACAAACCATTTAGAAGAGATTATAAAAAGGATTAAGAGATCATTTAGTAAGTGGAATGGGAGAAAATAGTGAGAAATGAAGGAGTAATGAAATAATGAATTTACCTCTTTAAATATCAGAGATTTGAAAGTATTCAGAAAATAATCATCCAAATTTGCAATGAAACCAAGCACCAAAGAGGGGTAGGAGTGCAGGGGGCAGTCCTAGGGTATGTGGTCATAGGGAGAGTTGGAATCACCAAATAAACATAAATATTGAAAAATATATAAAAGAATTAAAATATATTTTCAATGATGGAAATGGGATTTTATGAAGGCCCAATAGCTTAAATAAAAACCCATATCCACCAAGATTATAGATTCCTAAATAATCCAAATTAATATTGTTGGCTAACAGGTTAGGGTATGAAAAGTAGGAAATAAAATGGATGAAAAATGTTAAAAAAAATTAAGGAGTTATAAAGGAATTAAAATTAATTTTTAAATCTGGAATTTGTCTCACAGTTTGGCCCAATTCATAATAACTCACCCTTTCATCCATAAAAGCTTAGGGAACCCAAAATCAAATAATGAAAGGAAATTAAATGAAATTTAACATTAAAATATGACACTTATGTGAAAATTATTCCCAATATGAATACAATATGTCCCCATAAATTTACAACAATTCCAGATACAAAAACCAAACCCAACCGATAGACCGAGATGTACTTCATTACCAAGCTTCACCCCTAATGGCCAAAACACCTACAGTGATCAATTAACAATGGATTAACCTCAAAAACCAATCATAAAACACTATACTGAAATGATCAATCACATTCATACTTTATTCATAAAGAAAAATCCTAACAAACTATCCAATCAAGAATCGAGCAATTCACCCAAACGATCAACTACTTCGAACAAGGTTACACTTACCTTACTTTATGTAAACCATTGGGCAGACTCTAATCCCAATGTTTACTCAAGGGAGATATTGGAAGCTATATTGTTCCGAACAATACTACCTACTACCAATCCATGACCATGGATAAATCTAAGATATTGGTAAGGTGGACACAAATAGGCACCCCAGCATAAGAGATAACCTATATTTTTCAATGAAAGTATCTGAACACTAAGAGTTGGAGGCATGAACGGACTCCCTAGTACAAAGGGAAGAATTACATTCAATGATTACGAAGGATTATACATGAGAAACATAATGGGTCTCCCCACCGTAATAACAGACTATCTTAACTAACGAGCTTGGGCTGACACAGAAAGACCAAATTTTTTTAATGATTTGGGAAGGGGTCAGGGTTAGTCCGCACAGTTTGGGAAACCGTGCCCTAACTGTGCAGTTCATTCTTTCTGCATGGATACCTGGCACACATTTACTACTAATTGTTCGCATACTATGTCCTCATCATGCTTATCCAAATTGGTGACCATTATCTAATGACTCAATGGAAACCAAATGGGGAGGGAATGACATTATGTGATGACATCGGTACAAGGCCCACCACCAATTACCACCGAAGGGGAAAAATATAAGAATGTTGATGACACCAGAGGTATAAACTCTTATTATCATTCATACTGAGGATTGGGCATTGTATACAGGTTTAAATTACCCTAGTATTTCCTTCGACTATGAGCCATCTTCTCTCTGAGACCTATGGATGGAGTTCAAATGATCGAAGCATCATCAGCCTCTCAGTTAGGCTTAGGAAATCCCTTAAAAGAGAATTCTTCTTTTGGTTCCACCAACAACTATACTACAATCCCCGATAAGATTGAAAAGACATAACACATTTAAAACACAATTTAACATAACCCAATATTTCATCAAAACAAGGGCTTAGAAGATGCACACACATCACACCTTGTTTCATCAGGTGAGAAACAATAGAAGTAAATAACACCTATACTCACCTTCCTATGAAATGGATGATTTTGTAGTTATTCCAAGGGAGACATTCTCCCAACATAACAAGGACTCTCACATGATTGCACGAGGTTCGCCATTATGGTCAATCAAGCACATGACATCACAAGGAATCACTTAACATGACCATAGTGACTGATATAAACAATGCATGGAGAGGAACATTATACAACACCCCAAAAGAACTCCCAATTCTAGAAAGTTCCATCAATATCCTCTCATGTCCAGATTTCTCACACTAGTGGCTTATTGGGAACTCCTTCTTCTGAGAGACTACAAATAAATGAGAGGACCTATTAGACCTCATCCATATATCCATCCATGCTAACAACCCCAGACTACTCCCACCTTCAAAAAATCAGGAAACATTAGAATCTAATGTAACTATCAACCTTAAATGATCACTCTCTCACTACAAGAGGATACAAAAAAGCCACGAAAGTAAAGGGTCTAGACTCAATATAAAAAGTTCAATAAGAATATTCCTTACATTGATCAATTGGAGGATCTTCAACGGTGAAACAACCTGGGATGCACTTTAGTTGTGCACTAACCCTTAATAGAGTCGTACTTAATCCATTGTGAGAACCGAAAGACCCAACCCACCTGGTCCATTGGTCAAGACATACCTCAAATAGATCCAAATAGATGAGGGGAAACACCATAAAGGCTTCCTATAATATTCTCTTTGGAGGCCTCTAACCATCCCTTCAACCCAGCTTACCGACTTATCCCAAAACCATAACACTCTTCAAACAAGAGAGGTTCTTGGACTCAAAACATTCCACAACGTCATCATTTCAAAAAACACATAATACAAAACATCCAAAACGACTCATAGAGAAATCATGTTTTCCTTTTAAAAAATACTTGTTTGAAAACAAACGGTTTATTTGTTAGCGTATCTCCCATTGGTACCCCATGGGCCCCACACATGCATGTTTTCGTGCCACATCGGTCACCCTCCTCATATCATTCTCGACACTCATCAAGTCTTTCCATTAACTATACATCATCCCATATAACCCCATGCATGTGTTCACTAATGAAAATAAAAAAGTTTAATACAAAAACTCATTCCACTTTTCAAAACTAAAAAAAAAATCAATACTTCTTTTTTTTTCAAGACTGCTAACCACGAAATCGATCCCAAATTACCGCATTAAAAAAACATTTCATAAAGGTACAATCATTCCAATGAAAACACACTTTCATGTTACTCAAATAAATTTTAAAAAAACTATTCCCTTTAAAACTCTTTTCAATAGTTTAGAAAACTCTATTGGAAAAACCTATTCAAAACCAACATTTACATAGTTCATGATTTCCAAAAAGGTGCGAACACACCATTTTCCATTCCAACACAATTTTGAAAATTCAGTTCTCCACTTTCAAAAATCTAACAATTAACTATTTATTAGATATTAATTTCACAAAAACATTACAATTCTTAAAACATTGTCATTGTAAAACAAATGTTCCATTATTTAAAAACTAAAGAACAAAATACAATGTGGGAGAAAACTAGTTTTAGTCGTTGTCTTGGGAATATAGTTGGAGGCCATATTCCAATCACAACACCATCACAGAGTGTTTCGTACTGAATATAATAGGATCCAAATGGATTTCCAGGCCCTTGAAGCTCACTGAGACCATTTACCCAACTCTCTTTTCATTTCCCCGAATCAACATCAAACGAATAAATTAAAAGGACTCATATAAATCCCAAAGTCCCCTGGAGACTCGAATCCTTTCATGAGGTGTGGTGATTAGGCACACTACCCCTAACCGAAATACTAATTCCCAAAAATCCTAAATCCACACAATCCGAACTATTCCCTTTTAAAAGCGACCCAAAGAGTTAACCAGAACCTCTTTTGATACCATTTTTTCAAGAACAAAATTTTGTTTCCATCAAAACCAGAACCAACCTCGGCCCATGAAAAGACCTAAAGGGTGTTATAGATACCCATGGGTAGTAACAAGTTCCTGAGTATCATAAAATGTTGTTGGGGAATGATTTACCTGATTTTATAAATACTAAACAACAAACAAACTCAATAAAACAAATCTGGATTTTTCAAACCAAACCATATTTTAAAAAAATTCAGAACCAAATTACATATTTTAAAACAACTCCTCAAGACTATAAAAATGGGATTAAACCAAATGGAAACATCCCAATAACCCTCATGGCCAGGGGCACAACCCTCAATCCATCTTCAAAAGACTTCACCACGAAGGACCTTCTAGAAACCTGAACCACTGTCACTAAAAACTGTACCCAACCTGCGATAAAAAATATAACCAACACACATCGGACATGATGTTATGTCCTAAAGTACATTATAGCCCATGAATCTTCCGGAATATTAGATTCAATGGTTGGAACAGGTGTATGGGGGATGGTTGTTTCCCAAGAGTCTTCAAGATGAGGCCCAGATGTCTTTGGGCAGGGATATAGTTGTTCATGCCCAGCTGTCTCTGGGTATGGTGTTAGTTTTTCTGGCTCAGGTGTATGTGGGCATAGATATGTGTGGTTTTTGTGGCCTAAGTGTTTTTTGGAGGGATGTGTGGTCTTGGTATCCCAGGTGTGTGTGGTTATGGTATGGTTGTGGGACTACATTTAGAATGGTGGATATGTATGACGTGTATGATGGTTTGAATAACCAGTGGAAATGTGGTAATGGGTACCGAATATTTATGTGCTATTACTATTTCATTACTTCTCATTCGTTAATTGGGGATCATGCCTTGGTGAGGTTGGGTGGATTTTTTCCTTCCTAGGTTCTTTGGTTATCTCTTTTTTTCACAAGGCATTTGAATCTCTCCCCACCTGTGCATGAGTGATTTTGGTTTTCCCAACTGTGTATACTTGTATACTCACCCAACATATATAAAATTACTTTTAGGATTCCAGGAGGAATTCATGAACCATGATAGACTATATTATCTCATATGTTGGGATTGTTGACATCATTGGTTTTCATTTCTTTTGGTAGTTTTATATGTAAATTATTGTATTTTTATAGCTCTTATTATTGGAACATGCATATGTGAATGGAAGATTTTTTATTTAGTTTTACTTCAACTTTTGGTGTTTTTTGGATTTACTATCTTCTCTCCTGATGCTACTAAATAAAACGGGAAATGGATTTCTTTTTACATGTGATACTATACCCATGGTGCTCATCGTAACTATAGTGCCTATTGAAGGAAGGTCTCATGGGTCAGTATCTCTCCATCATCATACGGAAGAAAGGGTTTGAGAATCTGTTGTCTCATTCCTCAACTTAGTGAAGGAGGATCATGACACACATTATCAGTAAATCCTAATATAAGATTTTGAATCAACTACCCATCAATGTCGGTGTGACTATAGAATAAAAATATCATGAAAATATTTAATACATTACTGTACATATATTATTATTAATTCATTACATTCAATAAAAATGTATATGTTTTAACCATAACCATCCACAATTAATATATTAATGTATGCCATAACTGAGTGAAATTATAATCTATACAGGAAGGTATCCATAAACTCATTCTATGAAACATTATATTCACATACATATCATGTTATTTCATTGAGAGTGATTGAAGTAAGATTAGTTATCATCCTTATGTATCATCAAAACCCTTAATATTAAGTGAACAACCAAATACAAGGAAACAATGAGGTAATTGACTTCCCATAACAACTTATTTGATAGAATGTATGAAATATCAAATCATAATGGTAAAATAGTGTTGGAACCATGGTCTTATATGCATGATTTGGAGTATGGTCTGTGTTTGTTTCAAATCATCAATGGAAGTTCGGATCGTGTAACAGAAAATAGATCATTCTATCCAAGCAGACAACAGTATTGAAGGTGGCGTCGTTTCCCAGTGTATGCCAAATTTTGGGGGTCCAAAATCTGGAAGTTTCTAAGCATCGCAAAAAGTGGATTTCCATGAAGATAAAAATTTAATATGGAAAAGGCATGAATTTCGCGAAGAGTGGATGCATGGTTTGGAAATCATGAAGACCAGAAGAATGGAGGTTGTGAGTCATCGCGATTATGTCAAAGATTCGCGAACAGTAGAGTTGAAGCGCATCACGGTGGTGAAGGGATTTGCAAGGGAGCTTTGTGGCGAAGGCAAGAAGGAATGATGACGGTGATACTCCGCGATTACGATGAGCTCCGTGATCCGAAAATTTCTGAGGTGCTTCCCGATATGGACCGAATTCCGGTTGAAACTTCGGAGCATCGCGAATTGAGATGATGTGGAATTGGCTTCCCGCGGAAAGTTCGAGGGTCGGTGGATTTGCCTATAAATAGAGGCCGACCCCCTTACGAGAAGTAGGGAAAATTTCAGAGAAAATCCTTTGCTCTCAGTTCGGAAAGGTCACTCGCGAAGGTAGTGTGCTTCGCGAAAGAGGAGATTCGCGGCGGCTATTCTAGCTTCGTGAAAGTCGTGCGCCGCACGTTGGCTTAGTTAGCTTCGCAAAGAGGCATAAGCTCCATGATAGCCAAGCATTGTGAAGGCTGGATCATTGCGAGAGTGCTTTTCGATTGATCTTTTCGAAAAGGTAGTAACTCCGCGAAGGCTTGTTTGAGCTTTGCAAAATAGGGAGCCTTGCGAAGTAGGGTACTTTGTGAAGGCTCTTTCCAAAGGTTGTTTGCCCAGTGGACAAGGGAAAATGGGGTATTCATCAGTGGATGGAATTTGGACTTTCACAGAGCATCAAATCAGGACTCTGATGCAGGCAAAGTCTCATGCTGAACAGGAGACAAAGACCTTCATGTCTATCTATTGATAAAACCTTCAAGTTTATAAACTGAGTGAGACTTCACCAACGGAAGTGAGCCAGGGGGAGTCAATGGGAGTGACCTGATGGACGCAGTGAGATATCCCTGAGCTTTTGTAAAGACAGTGAGCCTAGGACATAGTGACTGTACCCTAACCTTTGTAATCTACAACTAGTGAAGCATAGTGGATTTAGGTATGACCGACAACCTATTGGTGTATGCTCCTTGGACGTAGCCCTTAGTGGTGAACCAAGTAAAAATAGCTTTTTCATCTCTCTGCATGTGAATGTTTCATTGCTGATCATATCCATCATAGAGATTTAAGTAGTTTCTACCAACGTGGGAACAAGATCCACAACTTTAAGAAGAAAAATTTGACACCCTGATTCACCCCTCCCCACTTAGTGTGTCCCGGGGTCCTACAAGTGGTATCAGAGCCAGGTTTTTTGCGTTGAATATGTACTCTGTCGCCATGGAGAATATAGTCAATGTTAGGGGAGTCCCTCTCTTCGATGGAAATAATTTTCAGATTTGGATGAACAGAATGAGATCTCATCTAAGATCTCTTGGAATGGAAGTTTTGTTTTCTACTGTGAAAGGAAAACAAGTCACTGATCCAACATGCCTGAATATGATGGAAAAAGACAAGAAAATTCTTGACGCAGATGCTAAAGCAAAAAATGCACTCACCACAGCTCTTTCTGATCAGATCTATCTAAAAGTGATGAGTTACAATTCAGCAAAGTCTATGTAGGATAAACTTCAAAAAATTTATGAAGGAGATAGAAAGGTAAAGGAGGGAAAACTTCAGGATTTACACAACAGGTTTGAGGATCTAAATATGCATCCTAATGAGAATGAAAATTAATTTTTTAATCGAATTACTGAAGTTGTGGGAGCAATTCGAGGTCTTGGAGAAGAAATCAAAGTCATTGATATCGTAATGAAAATCTTGAGAAGACTTCCTCCCATGTACAATGCAAAGGTGTCAGCCCTTGAAGAAAGAGATCTATCTAAACAATCTCTGGATGATTTGTTATGTAGATTAGTGGCATATGAGATGATAGTCAAACCTGAAGATTCCACGACTCGTGTGAGAAAGGAAATGGCATTCAAAGCCACAGACAAACTGAAAATTTCAGAATACAGTGGTGGTGAATATGGAGATGAAAAAGAAATTATTTACCTCAGGGACAAGAAGTTGGAAAAGGGAAAAGGTAAATTTAGAGGTAAGATACCTCTTTCATGTTTCCATTATGGAAGAGTTGGGAACATTGTCTCTCTGTGCCAAAGAAAGTTAGATGATGATGAGAGCGAAGCTGAAGACATTGAGAAGCCTTGGAAATGGTTTTTCAAAAAGGGTGACTTCAAATGTGGAAAGAAAATGAATAGGAAGAGTTTTTTTGTGAAGAAAAAGATGATGATATTGAATTTTGTGAGGAAGAAAAACCAGAATTTAAAACCATAAACCATGCTTCCATGATGGCTACCGCTGAAATATCAAAATCCCCAATCAATAAAGGCAGAGATAATCAGACTACTGCTATTGGTAATCCAAAGATTCAACTTAAGGATGCCATTAGTAAGCTTAATATTAAATTCAAGAGTTGCAATAAGAGGAAATAAATTGTAGAAGAATCAACTGAATACGTTGATCATCTTCAATCTGAAATTGAACGACTGGACGAATTTGTGAAGGTAAATTCTAAAATAATTGAAAGCAATGATGATGTAGTGGATCTGAAGCTGAGAATTGAAGAGCAGGAAAAGGTCATCAATGACCTCACCTACAGACTTGATGAAAAATCCAAGACTGCTGAGGGTCTTGAAGA
Organism: Viscum album; assembly: GCA_963277665.1. Taxonomy (NCBI): domain Eukaryota; kingdom Viridiplantae; phylum Streptophyta; class Magnoliopsida; order Santalales; family Viscaceae; genus Viscum; species Viscum album. The sequence goes on along the minus strand of OY728132.1, from coordinate 1,837,369,960 downwards.
GGATGTTGTTACTCTAAGGAGTAATCTTGAGATAGAATCAATTCCAAAAGAATTGAGGATGAAAATACAGTTTGGAAGATTCTCAGATGCAAAATTACTAGCTAGATCCAAGTGTGGTTCAGATGGAGTTGGGAAAATCTTGAGTGATCAAAGACCCGCTTGAATGGGAAAGAGTGGAATTGGATGTGAGGTTGAGACATCAACAACTAGAAGTGAAAAGATCCAAAAGAAATATAAGATTATAGTTGAACATGTTTAAATGTTACCTAAAATTCCAAAAAGGGATCCCTCAATCCACACTAAAAGGAGAACTGAAAATTATCATCAAACATTCAGAAATGACAGATAGTCTAAATTTTCTCCCAAGGAAGAATTTATGAGGATAAATTCATGTGAGAAGATATTTCCTCTCATGAAGTGTCAGTTCTGTGGCTATCTGGGCCATACCATGTCTTATTGCGAAGAGGCAAGAAGCTATCTGAATGGAGAAGATATAGAAGTTCAACAAAGGAGAACAAATTCATATCATAATCCTTATAGAATAAAAAAATTCTATGGATATTTTTATTGTTGTTCTAAATTTGGTCATAAGGCTGCTAATTGCAGGTAGAGAAAAGACATGGACACCTCATACCGAAGATCAAGACAAGTCAAGTCTCGTCAGCAATATAATGATGCTCTTTCAAATAGGGTTTCTCCTCTCAAAGAAGATTTTGACTATGAAGAACCTGGGTATGTGGAAGAGATAATTGAAAGGCCATCGGTACTATATACCCAATCCAATGTCTCATGGAAGGAAAGGAAGAAGATTTATAAATCCAACCTTGCAGAGGTGTCCCTCAATGATACAATGAACTACAGTACCTGGATTCTGGATAGCGGTTGTTCGTCTCATATGACAGGTAATGCGGGCTTACTAACGGATATCAAAAGAACGGTTGATGGTACAATGCGATTTGGAAATGATGGGGCTTTGAAAATCCAAGGGAGTGGATGTACCGAATTAGCTAATGGAGAACTAAAGAATACTGAAGTCCTTTACGTAGATGGCCTACGTCATAATCTACTCAGCGTAAGTCAACTCTGTGACTCGAGAAATATAGTTACTTTTATTCAAAAAGGTTGCACTATCAAGGGAAAGATATGAAATTCACTTATGAATGGATGCAGAACAGAAGGCAACTTGTATCAGGTTGATAGTGAAGAAAATGTATGTGAAATGACTGTTAAAGAAGAGAAAATTTTGTGAAATCGGAGACTGGGACACATCAATCAACAAGACATGGAGAAAATATCAAAATTGAGAATTGTCATGGACATTCCCAACCTGAAGCGTGAGCGTGAAAAATCTTGTGATGCTTGCATTCGTGGGAAGCTGGTCTGCAACTCATATTGGCCAAAGAAGAAAAGGGCATCTCACCTACTTGATCTGATTCAAACAGATATATGTGGGCCGATAAATGTTACCAGAGCTCCTGGAGAAATGTACTTTGTAATTTTCATATATTATTACAGTAGAATGACATGTGTGATGGTCCTTCACAGGAAACGACAAGTCCTTGGCTGCATGAAAACATATCGGAAAATCTCCGAGAATGATACTGGATGAACAATCAAAGTGTTGCGATCTGACAAAGGAGGAGAATACACGTCCATAGAATTTTAAAATTATCTAGAGAAGAATGGGATACAACATGAGGTAGTGGCTGTGAGAACTCCACAACAAAATGGATTTGTTGAACTTAGGAATCGACAGGTGAACAACATGGCACGAACTATGCTGATTGAGAGTCGTATTCCACGACATTACTGGAAAGAGGCTATTCAAGCTATAGTGTACATCCAGAATCGAACAGGACTATATATGGGTGTGACGAAGACACCATATGAATTTTGGCATGGACGGAAGCCTTCTTAAAAATACTTTCGTGTCTTTGAAGTAAATGCATCATCAGGAACAAAGAATGAAATCAAGGGAAATAAGGCGGCAATACAGATGAAGGAATTTTCCTCGGTTACTCAATGGACAGCAAAGCCTACAAATGATTCGACAAGAATTTAGTAAGGATTGTGGAAAGAAGTGATGTTAATATAATTGATGATAAAAGCACAAATGCTTCAAGGACGTCATATACTGATGTGATAGAAAGTCAGGAAGAAAGTGAACATGAAGAAAATACAAATGCAGAAATAGAGGAAGTTGTTCAAAACACTCAGAAGTGACATCATGATGTTGACTCAGATAATGAATCTGAAGAAGAAATCATGGATGGTGAGAATGCGACGGAACCTCAGAGGAGAAATCAAAGAGCAGAGATTGATCTATCTAACATAATGGGAGACAGGAATGCACCCACACAGATAAGGAGGATGAGGAATAACACACCTTCTGCATTTCTGTCAGTTGTGGAGCCATCCTCATTTGAAGAAGCTGCAAAGGATGAATCCTTGGTGAAAGCCATGAATGAAGAGTTAGATCAGATTGACAAGAATCAGACATGGGATTTTGTCCAGAGACCCAAAGGTCACAATGTTATTGGAAAAAAATGGAAATTCCAGAACAAGTTTGATGAGCATGGAAGTGTTATCAGAAACAAGGCTCGACTGGTATGCAATGGGTATTCTTAGATTGAAGGTGTTGATGTTGAATAAGCCTTTGCTCCAGTCGCTAGAATGGTGTCAATCAGGCTGTTCCTTTCCATGGCTCTCCAGAGAGGATATAAATTATATCAAATGGATGTCAAGACAACATTTTTAAATGGTGTACTCGAAGAAGAATTCTACATTGAACAACCAGTGGGTTTTCTTCTTGGTGCTGATGAATCAAAGGTCTGCAAGATAAAGAAAGCACTTTATGGCTTGAAACAAGCACCACAGGCGTGGTACTCCAGAATAGATTCTTATATCAAGAAGTTGGAATTCAAAAGAGGAAGAGTATATCACAATCTTTATTTGAAGAATTCTCCAAAAGATCAGTTCATGGTTCTTATTTACGTCGACAACATTATATTTTGTGGCAGCAGGCAGAAATCAGTGGATGAATTTTCTAATCATATGAAATCAGAATTTGAAATGTCAATGATTGGAGAGCTCGGATATATCTTGGGACTACAGGTGACTTGAAGGAAAGACTACACTTTTATATCTCAAGAAAATTATGCAAGAGAGCTCCTGAATAAGTTTAATATGCAAGACTCCAAACCAATGTCAACTCCGATTGTAGTTGGAACCAAACTTGGGAAGCATGAGGATGGGAAATCTGTAGATCCACCATTTACAAGAGAATTATTGGGATCCTACTGTACCTGACAGCGACACGGCCAGATATTTTCTTTGAAACATGTCTTGCATCCCACTTTCAGAGTAATCCAAATGAGGAACATATGGAAGTAGTAAAAATAATCATGAAGTATATTCAATGTACTCACAATTGTGGATTATACTTTGCTGCAGGAAGGGACAGTGAATTATCAGCATTTTCTGATGTTGACTGGGCTGGCGATGTTGTGGACAGAATGTCCACCAGTGGTGGAGCATTCGTTATTGGGAATAACATCGTTGGATGGTTGAGAAAGAAACAAGAAATTACTTCTCTTAGTACTGCTGAAGCTGAGTATATATCTGCCAAAAAGGCATGCACTCAACTGCTATGGATGAAGCAACAATTAATAGACATTGGTGATGAGGTAAAGCATCCAATGGTGATATATTCTGATAACAAGAGTGCAATTGATCTTACAAAAAATCATGTTCAGAATTCTCGTACAAAACATATTGAAATCAGGTATCACTTTATCAACAAAAATGTTGAGCAAGGGGTGATTAGAATGGATCACGTGGGAACTGATGAGCAAGTAGCTGATATCCTGACGAAACCACTGTCAGCAGCTGTGTTTGGAAAGAATCAGTTGAACCTCGGTGTTCAACCACCTCCTACTACATAAGGAGGTTCCAAAATTCCCATCTTCCCGTTTGTGATAACTGTTTTTATCTGTTTATGGCTATGATGTAGGTTTATTAGGGAGAAACTATCCAGGGGGAGTATGGTTTCAGTTGAACGTTAAAACAAATTACAGGTATTTGGATTAATTGTTAGTGGGGGAGAAAGGAGAAAGGAATAAATTCATGCAACTTCTGTGTTGAGAATAATGATAAGTAAAACAGTGGAACCTAATTCAAGCCTCCTCTCTTGTTTTCTACACTGATCATTGCTCACGTAGACTTAGAGTGTTGGTTGAGTTGATTCCTGCATTTTTGGTTTTCACATAGATGGAGATCTATTGAATTTATTTTATGATTTCCAACAAACCCAAAGGGGGAGATTGTTGGGACCATGGTCTTCTATGCATGATTTGAAGTATGGTTTGTGTTTGTTGTCAATCATCAATGGAAGTTCAGATCGTGTACCAGCAAAGAGTTCATATCGTTCAAGCAGACAATAGTATTGAAGGTGGTGTCGTTTCCCTGTGTTATCCAAATTTTTGGGGTCAAAAATCAGGAAGTTTCTGAGCATCGTGAAAACTGGATTTCCATGATGATAATAATTAAATATGGAAAAGGCATGAATTTTGCGAAGAGAGGATGCATGGTTTGGAAATCGTGGAGACCAGAAGAATGGAGGCGCTGAGTTTTCGCGATTACGTCAAAGATTCGCGAACGGCAGAGTTGAAGCGCATCACGGGGGTGAAGGGATTTGCGAGGGAGCTTTGTGGTGAAGGCGCGAAGAAATGATGACGGTGATACTGCGTGATCATGACGACCTCCGCGATCTGAAAATTGCCGAGGTGCTTCGCGATTTGGACAGAATTCCGGCAGAAACATCAGAGCTTCGCGATTTGAGATGATGTGGTGTTGACTTCGTGCGGAAAGTTCGAGGGTTGGTGGATTCGCCTATAAATAGAGGCCGACCCCCTTAAGAGAAGTAGAAAAAATTTCAGAGAAAATCCTTTGCTCTCGGTTCGCAAAGGTCACTCGTGAAGGCAGTGTGCTTCGCGAAAGAGGAGCTTCACGTCAGCTATTCTAGCTCCGCAAAAGTCATGCGCCCGCGTTGGCTTAGTGATCTTCGCAAAGAGGCAGGAGCTCCGTGACATCCAAGCATTTAAATGGCTGGAGCATTGCGACAGTGCTTCACGATTGAGCTTCATGAAAATGCAAGGACTCCGCGAAGGCTTGTTTTAGTTTTGCAAAATAGGGAGCCTTGCGATGTAGGGTACTTTGTGAAGGATATTTCCAAAGGTTGTTTTCCCAGTGGACAATGGAAAGGGGGTATTCATTAGTGGATGGAATTTGGACTTTTAAAGAGCATCAAATCAGGACTCTGATGCAGGCAAAGTCTCATGCTGAACAGGTGACAAAGACATTCATGTCTATCTATTGAAGAGACCTTCAAGTATATAAACTGAGTGAGACTTCACCAACAGCAGTGAGCCAGGGGGAGTCAAAGGGAGTGACCTGAGGGACGCAGTGAGCTATCCCTGAACTTTTGTAAAGGCAGTGAGCCAGGGACAGAGTTACTGTACCCGAACCTTTGTAATCTACAACTAGTGAAGCATAGTGGATTTAGGTACGACCGAAAACCTGTTGGCGTATGCTCCTTGGATGTATCCCTTAGTGGTGAACCAAGTAAAAATAGCCGTGTCATCTCTCTTCATGTGAATGTTTCATTTCTGATCATATCAATCATACAGATTTAAGTAGTTCCTACCAACGTGGGAATAAGATCCACAACTTTAAGAAGAACAAGTTGACACCCTGATTCACCCCTCCCCTCTCAGGGTGTCCCAGGGTCCTAAAAATAGTATAGTACTACTCTATGATAACCTATAGTACCCTATAACTATACAATTGCATGGTTAACAAATGATAACATAATTGACATCAATATGGACAATGAATCTAAAATGTTCTTAAATACAGTTGGGTCATGCTTTATAATTAAACATAAACATGTACTACATTTAAATACCACTAGGTTTATAATTATAAAATATTTATTTTGGTTATTTTATTACCATCCAAACTGATGTTAAATTATTAAAACATTATTTCTCTTTTAATAATAACCATGACCATTTATACAGTTACTACAAAAGAAATATGGTATTCCATTTGTCAAAATTTCATACTAATCCTTAATACATATTAAAAAAATTGAATTTATAATTTATCATCATTACATAATCATATGTATTCTGAATCCAACTATTCCCATCATAGAGAAAAAATATACTAAAAAATAAATAAGTGATCTGCAACATACAAAAATTTTAAAAAATACACAAATAAAATGAAAATAGAAACAAAAAAATCAAACAAAATTAAGATAACTATTTCAACATTGTACCCAACATATTTCTATATAATCCACATTATCTCTTCATCCTCTTTGTCAAATAATTATAAAACCCAATAAAAAAACCCATCACCAAATCAATACACGCTAACATGTTTCATCTAAATTCACATAAATTCCGATATAAAATGAAATATAGTAATGAATAAATTATATGTCAAATAATATTGAATGTAATGGTGTGGTCAATATGGATTCAATAAATGTATAAAAATATATAGTAAATGATTCCAAATGGTTTGAAACATTAATTATTTATTCTAGTAATTATAATTTTTCATACTACAAAGACATTATGATTTATGATAATCTAGCATCAGTATTTGATAATTCTATTATTCAGTAGATAAATGTATATGTTACCATAAAATAAACATATATAAATAATCACATTTTTGTGGTATGAAATTTTATGAAATGATTATAATAGTCACAAATGAACTCCTTCATTATATTATATGTCATATCATATTTTCAACATTAATTAAATTTCATTCTTTTATTATATATAAATGAATCAATGATTTCAATATAATAAATTTTCCAAACAATCTAATTAGTCAGAAAAAAATTATAATGTATACAAGTGTAAAAAAATGAATCACTAAACCCCAATAATTAAAAAATAAACAATTATTATCATATTTATCTAAATCATTTCCATTTAACCAATGAATCAAAAGAATTATAACCCATATCAAAATATAGAATGAATATTATCTATGGATCCCATAAATTTCTATTAGACTTCAAGGTGCACCGTAAATTTTAAAATAAAAATGATGAACCTCTAATAAACTTTTTGGAAACCATCCCAAACCCCAACTACAACAGATCATCATCAAACAAATACAGAATCAATAAATAACTCCATGAAATACCATTTCCATATCATTTGTGTATCGAGATATTTAGTGAAAATAGATATATTTATTAATCAAATAAAATGGATTGATAGAAATAATTCATCACAAAATATGATGTTTAAATACTCTAAGAGATGACTGGAACACAAATTAGCGGTCTTGGTTCCAGAATGGATTGACTGATGGAAGAAAATAAATGAAACCAATTGTAGGAAAAACCACTATTTGTAATGAAAATAAAATGGGCCTTCACCACATTTTTTTCCCATGAACCACAAATATAGAAACCTCCCTTATATTTCATATCTAAAACAAGTTAGTTCCAAACAAATAACATCATTCTCTTATAAGTGGACATTCATCCAATTTAGAAGGATACATGTCAAACACAATGGAATAATGCCTCCGATGTTATTGCATTTACCTAAAAAATATCTTATATATAACTCACATAATAGTGAGAAATGTTTCCCATTGTATTTAGTGTACCATGGCTTCCACCTTGACATAGGGGAACCACCTTCAATTTTTTTTACAAATATCAAACACCCAATATTTCATTGACCCTATAACAACACATATTAGAAAAATATCATTCCATTATTTATTATTTCTCATAGATAAATATTACTTACATCACACTCATGAAGGAATGAACACCATGTTGTGGTGATATTGGCATGGTCTAATCAAATTTATAATAACATTAATGCATAAAATATAAATAGGTCACTCTATTCATGTGGGAAAAAATGTATATTTATTAAAATGTAGACATATGATTACATAAAGAATCTCCATGAATCAAATCCTTTAGACATGAGATTTATTCCTATTCCTATATAATAAAAGGATGTACACCAGACACTAGACCATGTAAATGGATAGTTCACATCAGGGGTTTTACAACAACTAAAACAACTGACTCCCATTGAAAACAGTAATATAGACTCCATGTGGGGATATTATAACAGAATATTTGAGTACATAGATCTATAAAATGACTTTACTTTTTATATCACATTATATTTTTAATGGTGTTAATAAACACTTACCTAACATGTACAATGTCAAAATATGTATTTTTATAATACAATTGATTAATGTTATAATAATTCATGTTGAGATTATTATTCATCAAAATGTGTGAAAATTTACCTAAAAATAAATTGATAATAAACCCATTATATTAAATATATATATAAATGTTATTCCAGATATTTTTTTCCTATAAATTCATGGGTTATGATAACTATTTAATGACAACATGTTTATTGCTTCATGTGAATTCAAAAAGGACACTTCTGATACACAATATGTGTTTTTTATTCCTGATAAACCCACATAATGAACAATATATAGTTTCATATTTTACTTCAATATTTTTCATAGGGTTCATGATAATTGTAAAAACCATTACATGTGGATAATTTGTATCATAATATTTGACTAATAATTATTGTATATCTTCGTCAAAGAATCTATTTAGTTAATATAATTAATTTATGGTTTGACATGTTACAGATCATTTAGTGGGTATTTCACTCCTTATATAGTATTTTTCAACATAATCAGTAGATTTATATTTTTATCCTATGTTGATCAATAGTTTGACCTGATTTTATAAATATATATAATAGATATGATATTCAAACATATACATATGTGAGTGACATTTTTTCATGTTTTACTATTTCGAAAATAACATGAGTTAAATTCAGTTTTCGTATTCAATATTTACATAGTGATTCATAAATATATGAATTAGTCAATAAATGATTGATATAACACATATCAATTGATTATACATTTTTCCATAAAAAATGGTATTATTATATTATTCATGTTATAAGATATATATATAGAGATAATATTCTAGATATAATTATTTTGATAGGGATCTATCCATATCCTTTAAATATTCAGTAATAGTTGTCAAATTAATGAGGCCACTATATGCTTATAATTATGTATTATAATTAAAATAAATTTGTATAATTGAGATCTATTTAATTATTAGAAGGTCATGTCCAATACCACTATTTTGTAAATAATGTGTTTCAACAAAACTGTGATATTAATTTGAGTGATTATATAAAAGTAGTTTTGACTGATAAAAAAATAATCGTTCCTTGATTTCAAGTGTTATCATGTATAATGTTACATAACATAGAATTTACACAATAACATGGAATATATAATGTATATTTGATATTTCATAGTTATATATTCAATTAAGTATATAACACATAAGAACTATGGCCATGTAATTGACCACAATAAGAATCAATATATGATTTTACATTATGATTTTTCTAGAGAGGAATGAATACAATTTTCCTCCTATTTTATATGTAAAATGTATAATTTATAATTTTCATATCAATTAATGATCAAAAGGTATATGAAACATAGAACTAATATAATTTTGGATATTTAATGATCATTATATGTTATATTGTATTTTATAATGAATTAAAATGTTAAATGAAATATTTATATATATTATTAATAAATCAAATAATAATTTTTTTATTTGTGTTATTTTTGGGATATGTATGACTATTGATCAATACATTGAGCTAAAATATTTCAATTATAAAAAGAATTTTTATGTGACAATGAGTTTTTTGATTTCCATATAAAATATAGAAAAACATCCAATTTAAAAAGGGATCAACTTATTATAGAATCCCGTTTTATGAGGGGGTTTATTATAATCCATTTTGGTATCACCTTTAATCTTATATGAATACATGAATAATAATTTACGAGTAAATATAATAATTAATGTGTTGATATATCTTTATTCAATTCAAGAAACATATTTATTGATATTATTAAATAGTTTTAGTTGATGATTCAACCAATTAATTATATTTTTACACCTATAATATAAAAACCCCATATTAATTCATCCTCTAATGTAGTGATAATATTAAATATAATATACAAAACATGTCTGAGTAAATGAATCTAAATTATTAATTATTTTTTTGAATAAATTACGGTTTAACACATTAAAAATATTTTGGAATATCCCTATTATTGAAATGGAAATATTTTTCAAAAAAAACATTACAACATCTTTTATTGTGATGTACTCAACTTAAATTATAAAATTCACTATCATGGAATGTCTAAAACCATTCCTTCAAAATAAACAACCATTGATGCGGATTAGAATTACATATTATGATATATATTAATTATATAATTTGAAATCTATGACATTTTTATTATTATACCATGAGTTTTTATCACATAAAATGATTATGAATACATTTCATACACTCTAAGTGTAATAAAAATTAATTTATATTTATTTATTTATATCAAATTATATTTGTTTAGTATCAATGAGGTACGATTCACGAGTAAAATAAATCTTGTATTGTTGAAAATTTATTATACACATGTTATTATATTTATGATTCAAGATATTTATAATTCATTACTTTCCAATCTATATTATTGGAATGATATTGATCCTTAATTGAAGTCATAACATGTATCATTGGATTTATCCCATTCATGAAGTAAATCATTATATTTTTATATAGTAAATTACATAAATGTGTGGTCTACCAAACAACAATATTCATCATTACTAAAACCATTTACATATTTAAATGTAATATATAGTTTTGTATATAAATTAATTTTCTTAATTATATTTTTTTTGAAGAAATTATTTAAAACATTCAATGTTAGGATATTTTTGTATACTAATGTAATATTTTTAAAGTAGAAAATGGAAATATATCCCATTATCCCACTTAAAAAAAGATATACATCGTTGTTCTTAACAACATCTAACTCTTGGATTACATCATTAAAACATATATTCTATCATTCAAATGACTATTTTAATATGGAAATATATGTTTTTCTACCTTTATACCATAAAATATAATTATGATCCCCCAAGAGATTAATATTTTTTATATAAAATTCTTTGGAAAATTTTCAATCATTGGAATGCTGTTTTGATGACCATTTTTAATCTCATAATCAAAACATGATATTATAGAGTAAAAAAATCAATAAAATTTGTCAAATAAATTTATTTATTAATTTTTTCATAGAAAATACCATGTATTTAGTTATAACCCATATCTACTAATATATCCATAAATGTTTACCCTCTATAATATTGGCTTGTTTCTTTTTTAAAAATAATGACTCTTAATAGGTTTACTCCATTTTTAATGTTAATAAATTTCAAAACATTATTCATGCATTTGGAGTCATTTCAAATAAATAGCCTATAACCAATTTGATGTATCAAAACACTATGTAGCATCATTATAAAAATGAGGTTTCTCTTTTATAATTTCAAAAATTTCACCATTATATATATGAAATATATATATATATATATGGATATATATTATTCCAAGAAAGCCATTATAATTTACATGATAATGAATTTATTTTGAATTACTTCCTCTTGTTAGAAAAAAAAATTTCCAAATCATGAAAAATTAAAATTATTTATCAGTAATATTTCTTTTAATAATTTTATATATAATGAATTCACAATTTAATTATTAATTTTCAATTAAAATATCATATATAGTCATTATGACATTATATATATATCTATTAGAAAATAAAATTCTCATTTTTTTATAGGTATTCCTTTAAACAGAGAATTATCATATTTAAATACACATTTATAATATAAATTTCATTTCCCATTTGATTCAATACAATAAATTTATAAATAATATAAATTAGAATGTTTTTTACTCTATCATTCATATAATTCATTTATGGTTGTGTTAAATGGGACACAATTTGTCACAACCCAAAACATTCAATGGAAATATCATTCTTATAATTATTTAATAAAATCACATGAAAACAAAAAAAAATCTATGAAGAGCTATGTGAAATTTAAAAATAATTTTGTCACTACATTGTTTTGATGTTCGAAAATCTCACATTCACGGTTGTGATTATTATATTTTTTTGAGTCTCATATGAAAACATAATTTTTGATGAATAGTAACTTGCCCTTATAAATAATAATATACCCTTATGAATAGTGATATACCCTAATTAATAGTAACCTTACCTATGGTAGTATATAAAAAATATTCAAAAACATTACGATAGAGATATTGGAATAAGAAAATAAGTGTTCTAAAATTGTAAATTTTCAAGTAAATTTTGAAATGATTTAACTAATTAATTAATCATATTTAGAAAATTATTTCTAAATAATGCATTTAATTTTTGGATTCTGCGCATCAAAAAATGGTGAAGGTGAATTTTTTTGTTTTTTCTAAAATACATGAATTTTTTATTAGTTGTAAAATATAATAATTTACAATAAATGATAAATACATGAATTATGTTGTCATCGGCTAATATATTGTTGATGTATGGCCATTATCTCAAACTCACATGAACACATTACATTAATGGATCTTTGAATCATTACTATTTTTGGTCTTGAGAGAAATTAATAAACTAATGATTAAAAAATACGAAAACCTCATATCCTCTACTATAACCCCCCCTCACTCTATCTTCTATAAACTCCAATCAAGCCTTTTTTACATTTCAATATTATGCCCAAATATATCACCAAGCTCATCCACCACGTCCAACATCCCCTACTCTCGTCAATATACAAAAACCTCCCCCATTAAGAGGTTCTCAATTATGATAAACTCAAGAGGTATATTCATCTTTCCAATTCTTTTATATCATTGATGTTCTTTTCTTTTCAGCTATCATTCCTCACCTCCCTTCACCCAAATTGAATAATAATTCTAGTAACCTATATGTAATTTAATTTTTTAATTCTAATGGTAAATTTCATTATCATATTTCCTTTCCCCGTCTGTTATTTGAAAGAAATGAAAACACTATTGGAGATGTGATAATTTAGCACATTCAAGGATAACCATGTATAAATTTCAAATATAATCATTAATTCTAATCAGGAAACCATTTGTGTTATGGTTGAACCATATTATGATATATGTAATATATCCTAATTAATTTTTTATAATACTTTTTTACAAATGGTATTATGTTATAAATCAATACATGTTCATTGTAATCAAACCCAATACTTAACAAAAAATGTTGTCAGTAAGGTTTTTTATAATAATGCTTCTTCAATAAGAATAAAAAAATTATTTCGTATAACCATGTATTCTTCTAGTTGATCAGTAATAAAATACATCATAAATTATGGACAACCAAATTCATTATACATGTTTATCCAAACATGAACTGGTCATTAAAAACCAAGAAAGGAAACGGAACCAAACACTGAAATTGAATCTTATAACCAATCAAAATTTTCTTGAATGAACTAAAAAAAGGTATACTGGGTTGATTAGATATATAATATTTTCTTGAATTATTATTTACTAAACATAATTTGTTTATTCAAGTCATTAATAACTAGTAGAGAACACCAAGAGACTTATGGTATGGGATCCTCTCCACTTCACTGTTATTCCAGATTGTCCTCTATGTTAATCCCTTTTATGTGTAATTCCTAGTAATGGGGTATGATTAAAAACCTCCCCCATACATTAATCATGATTTATAAAAGATTATAAGTCCATTTATTTCTCATTAATCTATCTCAACTACACCCGATTTCATACATATAATTTGTAGGGACTTCTACCCGAACCGCCTTTATTCCTTCAGGTTTCTCTATCATTCATTTCACAAAAATGAAGTGGTCCTTCCATTTTATTTACAACATATAAAATATTTTTATATTCTCCAAAAACATGTTTCGATGTCCATCCCTCATTTTATTTTAGGTATGTACACTCTATTAAATCTTTCCCTCCTTCATACAACCCAATAATCAAACTTGTTTTAAGGGAACTACCAAAATTTATCCCCAATTTTAAGTGAACTCTATCTTATAGTTTTAAACCCCATATTCTTTATAAAATCCATATTTTCATTATGAAAAACATCTTGGTACAATTATGTATTTATAAAAAAATATTATACTCATTTATATTTTAGAAGCCCTATAGTATTTTCCTTAAATCCGAAGAAAAATGTTTTGATGCTAACACATTTCTTACACGTTGTAACATTAGTATGACATCATATTACATTATATATACCTATTTCAACCTATTAACATACATGTATGTTCTAATTACTTTTTCCAATGGAAACTTTTATGGTACACCCATTGGTTATGCATTATGTCAGGATTGTGGTGCCCAATTATTTCAATGGGTAGCACTTAGGTTTAGGTATGGGTTTTTATGTATAATTATTTATGTGGAAAACATATTCATGAAATGTAATATGGTTGAACCTAGATATCTCTCCAATTAATTAGGTAATGTAATGTCTCATGATATTTTATTTGAAATAGTTTTGGGGGTTAGCCTTGGCTTGTGCTACAATGAGAAATGAGATTGGTGGTTAGCCATGACTCATACTAAAGACATGTTTTATTTTTATTCCATAATTATATTATTCCATGTTTATATGATCCCATGTTTATATGTTATGATTCTATATTTTCAATACTTTATATAACATAATTTCATGCCTCCTAACTCATGTTCTGAATCATTATTCTTGTGTTTCTTCCCTTACTGGGATTTTTAGCTCATCCATTTGTTCATGTGTTCCCCATGGTACCCTAGGTAGATGTAAGGACGAAAATGATGTTAGGATCTCTTTATGGATATTAAATAAAGAAGTTTTTTTAGCCAAATGTTATATGTTTTATAAACCTAGTCTTCAACGATTCTAGACATCACGGTACTTGTCTTGTAGTATGATGTACAATTATTCTTAAATTAAAGTAATGTTATATGTAAATTCTAAGGTCTCCAAAGTTGGTTATATAGTATGGTCTAGTTATTTTTGGTGATTAGTAATACAGAAATTTATTATGTACCTTAAGGATGAGATGATATATATGAAAACACCCAAAAGTTTGGTATGTATTCAATAAGTGGGTTATCATAAAAATAAATTCATTTTATGTATACAAACAGGTAGAGGTGGATCTAAAACGTTATACATATTAGTGAAAACACCAACAAGAATTTTAGGGGTTAATAATGGGTATCCCTGGACCAAAAAATGGGCTTTTTGCATTCTTGGTACTGACACAATTAGGGGATATTCTTTGATAAATTCATGTGCATTGTACAAACCATTGATAAGTGGAAAAATACCATAATAATATATGTTAAGAAATAGATCATGGATAACCTAGATAGAATCAGAGGTGATCACAGGTTTGGATATACTTATCTTTAACATGTTTTTCATTTTATGTCTAATGTTTCCTTTTTGTTATTTGTTGATAATTATTCATGACCACTAAATATACTTTCATTTTCATAGTTAATGGAAGGAAAAATAAGAGCATGTTACAACAACCTATGTGATAAGGAATGTAAAGACTCCCCTAATAATATGGATAATAATATGGGAACTGGTGCTCAAAATATCTTGATAGTACCTTCATAGTAGGCTCAAGTATTGAATAACTACATGAATCATGTGGAACACCCATCTCATCCAAAGAAAGAGCATGATTCCTTATAATTCTTCACATGAGAAATGACTCCCATGTTTACTGTATTTTATGATCCACTCATTCTGGAACAGTGTACTAACTCCATTAAAGTTATATTCTCCATCCTCGATTGTTCAGGAGAAGAAAAAGTTGTTCTGCCAGTCTATTGTTTTGATGGGTAAGCTATTCGAGGGGGGGGGGCACTGGTCATGTATACAATGTCCTGAGAGTAAATTGATTACATGAATTTGGAGGAAATCAGGAGGATGTTTTTCAATAAATATTCTCCATGAACTATGCATCTTATGATGGAAAGAGAGTCCCTCAGTCTCAATGAGAAGGATGGTGAGTCCATCAGGATGTATCAAGAAAACATTACAATGCCTGCAAGGAACACCTCTGGCTTCGTCATGTACTCTGAAAGCAAGTTAGATCACTTTATTAGTGAACCAAAGAAAAGTATATAAAATGTGTTTGAAATTAGATGGTTCGTATGTTATGGGGAGATTGTCAATTATTCGCTGATTTTTTAAATGAATATTGCAGAATCTAAATGATATCTTTTAACTATGGAAAAGAATCAAAAAATGGGGAAAACATGGGTGGTTCAACAAACAATTCCCATGATGATATGAAGCTTCAATATCCAACATTTAAAATTTGTGGGATGATGCATCCTTGGAACTATTTAAAGGGAACCGATAATTATATAAATTTGGAAACATTGGTCATATGGCCAAGAAATGATGAAAACATATGAAAAATATATCTAGTCATGAAGAAGAAAGGAAGATTTAGATCAACGCAAAGCCAATGGTGTGGTGTTTCAACTGCAAGGAGCATGTGAATTATGAGAAAAAATTCCCTATGCCACGATTTGGTGGAGGAAATCAACAACAACCTCCAATGAATCAAAGAAGAACTTATGTTTCAAAAAATATTGTGTTGTTGCTGGAAAATGATGTGGTCACAGGTA
Source organism: Viscum album (assembly GCA_963277665.1). Taxonomy (NCBI): domain Eukaryota; kingdom Viridiplantae; phylum Streptophyta; class Magnoliopsida; order Santalales; family Viscaceae; genus Viscum; species Viscum album. Next base: position 1,837,353,221 of record OY728132.1, on the reverse strand, counting down.
TACTATTTAGTCATACAAGAATAGAAAACATTCTATTCGATTTTGGTTCTATGCATTCTTTCACATGTTGAATTTTTATTAGAACTATTAAAAAACATCCTCAAAATTAAAAGGAATAGTAATATGTGAGAAAAAAGAATGAGGAAATTATAGTTTCCATGGTTAATAACTCCTCCCTATTAATTTTTTTAGAATGAACATCCTAGAAAATCTCATCATACATTTTTTATCAGATGTTGACGCTATCATGGGCATTGATTGGAAATCTTTATACAAAGCCAACATCAACTCTTGGGAAAGGGATACCACTATTCACATCCTGAAGAATACTATGATTCATTACAAGTGTAATGAGGATGATTAATATCCTTTAGAATCATCATATCATTTTTATATATTGTTCTTTTAAGAGCCGGCATATCTAGCTCAAATGGTCGAGACAATGGATTGAATCAGGCTTGAAGATATGCCCATAGTGAGGGATTACATTGATGTATTTCCTGAAGAGTTCCTTGGCCATCCACCTGATCATGTGGTTGAGTTCTCAGTTGTACTGATACATGGATCTCAGAATATCTCCAAGACACCGTAAAGAATTTCCCCCAAAGAGCTGAAAGTGCGGCAGAAGCAGTTACATGAGAATCTAGAGAAGTGTTTTATACTCCCTAGTGTTTCACCCTGGGGTACACCACTCCACTTCATCAATAAGAAGGATGGATGAATATTTCTCTTAATTTATCATCGTGAGCTCAATAAAATCATGATAAAGAACATGTATCCCCTTCCATGGATATATTACTTGTTCGATAAGCTTCGCGGGGCCTATTATTTCTCAATGGTGGACCTTCAGTCGAGATATCAAAAATTAATGGTGAGGAAACAAGATATTCCCAAGACATCATTTTGAATGAGGTGTAGACACTATGAATTCATATTATTTCCCATAAGACTCACAAAATATCAAGAAATTTTCATGGATTTAATGAATATAGTGTTTAGTTATTAACTTGATAAATTTTTGGTAGTCTCTATTAAAGATTTTAGGATATACATTGAGAGCAAGGAGGAACATGAAGTGAATTTTAATATTGTGTTAATGATTTTTCGAAGGGAGAAGGTGTATGCAAAGTACACAAAATGTGAGTTCTGGATGGAGTAAGTATCATTATTGGGGAATCTCATCACTAGAAAAGAAGTATCTATGGACCCTTCCAATAAAATGGCAATTGATGAGTGGGTGAGTACAACATCTATAATAGAGATCCGCGACATTTTGGGACTACGTGGATATTATAGACGATTTGTGAAGAATGTTTTACGATTTTCAAACACAATGAGCAAGCTGAAATATAATGGAGTAATGTTTGTATGGACTCAGGAATGTGAAGTTAGTTGCAAGGAGTTGAAAAGAAGGGTTATCACTACGCCCGTCTTCACACTCCCATCAAGTGAAGAAATCATTTTTTTGTACAGTGATTATTAAAAAAGGGATTAGACTATGTGATAATTCAATGTTATATTGTGATAGCTTGTTCCTCAAGGATTCTTAATATCAATGATAAAAATTATCCCATGTATTATCTCGAGTTGGGGGTAGTGATCATTGTGTTGAAAATATCATGGAAGTATCTCTATGCGGATAAGTGTGAGATATAAATTTATCACAAGATTCTCAAATATATATTCACACTAATATAACTTAATATTCCCAATCAATGACAGATAGATCTCAACATGTATTATTACTGCTCAATCCACTGCCATCTCAGTAAGGGGAAAAAAGTGGAAGATGCTTTTTGTAAAAAAGATGTGGAAATTTGAAAAAGGGTGGAAGGTATAAAAAATGGGAAATCGTCATAGTTCATGATAGAGAGGGATGGAGTTGTATGATTTGAGAGATGATTTTGTGTACCATCCAATGTAGAGATAAATAAGGAGCTTCTAAAAGACGCACATAGCTCAACCTTCTCTATCCACCCAGGGAGCACAAAGATGTATCGAGATCTCTGAGAAAACTATTGCTGGGAAAATATGAATAGGGAGATTAATAAATATACACCAATTTGCATGGTATGTCAGCAAGAGAAGGCTGACAGGAAAAAGTATAAGGTGATGGTTTAACCACTACCCATACCATCATGGAAGTGGGAGAACCTTACTATGGACATTATCACTGAACTAAAATGGATATACAGATGAATACATGATATATAAGTTATTGTGGATCATCATACAATGATAGATCACATTATCACGATTTGAGAGTACTTTTCATTGGATAAACTTACTCATATTTACATTAAAGAAGTGGTAAGGCTTCATAGAGTACCACTATCAGCTGTATTTGATTGTGATCCATGATTCGCCTCGATTTTCAGGAAATGTCTCCAACATGCTCTAAGAACTGAACTTAACATCAGTACGACCTATCATCCTCAAAATGATGTCCAATATGATAGGACTATTTGGACACTAGAACACATGTTTATGTCATGTTATATGGAATTCAAAGAAGGATGGTACTAACATCCTCCACTTGTTGAATTCTCATACTACTATAGCTTCCAGTCGAGAATCCACATGGCACCATATAAAACCATTTAAGGGAAAATGTGAAGAACACCAGCATAATTGGATGAATTCGGTTAGCATAACCTACTAGGACATGAAATTTTGGAGGTAATGGTGGAGAAGGTGAAATCCATTCCACACCATATCAAGGCTGCCCAATGTTGACATAAGAGTCATGTAGAAAATTGTCAATGAGACCATGAGTTCAAATATAGAGACATGGTATTTCTACACATATCTCTATGGAAGAAGGTCATTATTTTTGGAACAAAATTTATTCAAAGTCCCAGGTATATTGGCCCCATCGAGATCATTGCTTGAGTCGGAGCTATGACCAATATACTGGCAATAACACCTACCATGTCGAACATATATGATGTCCTTTATGTATCCCTATTAAGCAAGTACATACCTGATTCTTCACATGTACTCTCTTTAGTGGTTGTATAGTTGGAGGATCATCTTTTTTGTGAGGGGTAGCCAATGAAGTTCTTCGATCATAGAGATAATGTTCTATGCCACAATAATACTCGCTCAGTCAAGGTACTATGGCAGAACCTTATATTCAAAGAGGCATCATGGGAACTAGAGGAGGAAATGAAGGAAAAGTACGTGCATATTTTTATATCCATGAATGTATAAAAAAATTTAAAGGGAGAAATTTCTTAAGGCAAGATGAATGTAATGACACAATGAATTCAAAGGAAATTTCATTCTTATAATTAGTCCACAAAATCCCATTAAAACAAGAGATAATGAACTAATAAGTGCTCTATGACCTCTAAACATACGTTAGTCACTTCAGTATTTCGAATTTCAAAAACTTGACATTCACTTTTGTGATTAGTATGTTTTTTGGAGTCTGGTAGGAAATCATAATTTTTGTTGAATAATATCCTAACCTAATGAATATTAATATACCAATATGAATAGTGATATACCCCTAAATAATTGTGACCATAACTATGGTAGTATATATATAATATTCAAGTAAAAGTATGATATACCTATATCTTGTAATAATTGAATCCGTGTTTTAAATTTTTTGTTTTCCTAGTAAATTGTGATTTTAATTAAATATTTAATTAATCATATTTTGAAAGTTATTTTTAAAAAATTGAGTTTATTTTTGTTTTCTACACATCGAATAATTGTTATGGTGAATTTTTGGGATTTTTTTTAAAATACATAATTTTTTATTGAATTGTAAAATATGATAATTTACGATAAAGGCCAAATACATGAATTATAATGTCATCAACTGATATATGGCTGTTGTAAGGCCATTATCTCAAATTCACATGAACACATTACTTTTTTTCATCTTCAAATCATCACTATTATTAAGTCATAATCTGATATAAATTTACAGGAATATTTTTATTCTAATGGGATATTTCATTATCATTACTCTTTCCCCAATATTTTATTTGAATGAAATGAAAACACCATTTGAGATATGTTAATTTAACACAATCATGGACAACAGTTTATCAACTAATATTATCATATTTAATTATGGTCATGAAACCATTTGTTTTATGGTTTACACAGATTATTAAAAATGTAATATATCTTAGTTATGGTTATGTAATCCTTTTTTTCAAATTGTATTATGTTATATATCAAAACATGTTCATTTATAAAAAACCAAAAGATTAACAAAAACAGTTATCCATATTGTTTTATATAATAATTAATTATCAATACCAATAACCAAAAGAATTTGTATGACCATGAAATATTTTGGATATTCACTAATAACATAATACTAAAATTCTGGACATCCAATTTCACTATAAATGTTTATTCAAACATGAACCAATCTTAAAAAACCAAGCAACCAAACAGACCCGAACAATAAAATTGATCCTTATAACCAATAAAAAAGGACTAAAAGGAAAAAAGGATATACTAGATCTATATTATATAGAATAGGTTCTTTAATTATTAATTTATATGCTTAATTTGTTTATTCAATTCATTAACAATAGGTGGAGAACACCACCTGACTTAAGGTAAGGTATCCTCTCCATTTCACTATTATTCAAGATTGTCTTCTATGTTACGTCCTTTTATGTGTAATTCATAGTGATTAAGTATGATTGCACACCTCCCCCATTATATCCTCGTTATTTATAAAATATGATAAATCTCTTTCCTTCTCATTAATCACTCTAAAGTACACCTGATATCATACTGATAATTCTTAATATATTCTACCTGAACCGCCTTATTTACCTTAGGTTTCTCTAACTGCCTTTCTACCCAAATTAAGTTGTCTATTAATTTTTATGTACATCATATAAATTCACTTTATATTCTTTAAACACATTTTTCAAGATCAATCCATTATTCTCTTTTGGGGATAAACATGCTTTTAAGTGATTCCCTCCCCAATACTTCCTAGTAAGTAAATCCATTTTAAGGGAACTTCCCAAAATTATACCCAATTTCATGTGTATACTATCAATAATTTTAATCCACAATTTTCTTTATAAAATCAATCTTTTTATTATAATAACATTTTTGGTTCAATTATATTTTTATATAAAAGATTTTTCTATTTTTAATTTTTAAAATTCTATAGTATTTTCCTTAAAAACCGAACAAAAATGTTTTGATGATAATACATTTATTACATGTTTTAAATTATATTTGATTTCACATGCCATGATATGTGCTTATTTTACCTTATTAAAATCCATTTATGTTCTAATACCTTTTTTTCATAGACACTTTAATTATACACCCATTGGATATGCTTTATTTCAGAATTGTGGCACCTGATTCTTTCCATGGATAACCCTTATCTTTACATATGATTGACTGTGTATGATTTTTTATATGGAAAAGAAATTCATGAATGTAAGATGGGTGCTCCCAGATAGCAGTCCAGTGCATTGGGAAATGTTTTGTCTCATGAGATTCTACATGCAACAGTGTTAGCGGTTAGCCTTGGCTTTTGGTACTATGTGAAATAGGATTGGAGGTTAGCCTTGACTCATACTAAAGACTTACGTTATTTCTCTGTCCCATTTATATGATTCAACATTTATATGATCACATGTTTATATGTTATGATTCCACATGTTACTTTCTTTTTATATCCTTATTTCATGCCTCCTAACTCATGTGCTTGTGATTTATTCTTACGTTTATCCCCTTACTAGGATTTCCAGCTCATCCCATGGTTCAAGTGTTCCCTAGGGTACCATTTGCAGATGTAAGGCCACAAAGGAAGTTATGATATCTTTATGGATATTAAATAAAAAAGTTTTTTTATCCTCATGTTTTATGTTTTATCTACATAGTAGTCAATGAATCTAGACTTCACGATCCTTGGCATGTAATCTGATGTATCATTATACGTAAAATCATTTAATGTCATATGTAAAATTCCAGGGTCACTACACAATTAATCAATAATAAAATATAATCCAATAAAAAAAATCATAAAATATAATATAATGGTAAATATAACTCATAATTCATCGAACCATTAAAAAATTATTATTATTATTAGATTTGAAAAAAAACTTATCATGAACTTACAAGATTTATTTTCCCAATAATATAATAAAAAAATATTATGAATATCATGTTGTATCATGTGTTTCCATCTTTGATAATATCTAATAATTATAAGATTATTATTAAGTTTATTTTATATTTCATTCATGAAAATGATTAATAATAATAATGATTAGACCTTTTTTTCTCCTAAAGGATTATAACAATATTTTAAAATTGATATTAAAAGACATGATTAATTTATGACCACCAAATTTGTGTGCACACATTCACCCAAATACTTCACTATGTATTATTTCAAATTACCCATCAACCCCATCATATTGTAAAAAATGATCATTATTTATTATTAATTATAACTAATATTTTCATATATAATATGATTTATAATAAAATGGTTCTAATAATCCATAATTATGTATTAATTGATTATATATATTTTGTACATTGAAAATATTACTATTTAAATGGAATGTGGTAAATAAATAACTAATATTTATTATAATATTTGGAATGATATAAATTTAATTATCATTATCAAATATATATGTAACCTGTATAATACAAGTAATTACATAAAAAATTTCAACCATTTGTATATAATGAATTCAATGGATAATAATGCATGAAAATTCATTCACCTCTAGAAATACATTAAAGTAATTATATATATATATATAATATTTACCATTTTAAAATTATATGGATAATCCATGTTTATGATATATATTATATGCTACTATATCTAATATGGGATATCATGATTTTTTTTCCAAAACATATATATTTTTCCCTCATCAAAAAATTATCTTTAATTTGAAATAACATTTATTCGATAAGAAATTGATGATATACAATTGTATTTTAATATCCCTGAGAAGGAAATTCATAACTATTATATATATAAAACTAAATTCTTCAGGTTAATAAGGATTTTATTTTTAAATCGTAACCATTATAAAACTATAATATTAAACTATAACATTAAAAATATAATCATTAAAATATCTAAAAAATAATATTGAATTTCAAAATCATATACACCAATTTTCTTTTATAGATTACATATAATTACTTATAAAAGTGTTTAATAATGATTTTTTATATAAATATTCTTAAATGAAAATAATAAGAAAATATATATCCTTTATTAGTGGATAAATATCCATATTTACAAAGATTTTGGGTAAAAATTATTATTACACTTAAAAAAATGTTTTTATAAATAAAACAATTTTGATAACATTATAAATTGAAATTGAATATTTGGGTTGAAAATAAATTTTGAATATGAATATATTAAATTTTCTCAACTCCATTCCATTACATAACTTGTTTTATTGGGTTTCTCATCGATGTGAATCATAAATCCAACAATTGAATATAATAACTGAAAATTTAACATTATCCACTCCATAGATTCCCTATACATGATAATCCAAAAGAATAATTATATTTTCTTCTCATAGATTATATTATTTTGAAATTTTATTTTCTAAAATTTGGTAATAATTTAAAAATATGTATTTTATAAAATCGCCAAATTTTTAAAAAATTTAATGTGATATTTCAAAAATTCTTCTGTAAATTAGTGTTTCTTGTGATTTTATTACCACAATTATTTTTTCTATGAAAATTAACAAATTTTGATCTAAATAATTATTATATCATATATCTAAACTGTTTATTTTACCAATATACTATATAAATATAATAATAAAATACAATACACATACAAATGTATCAAATGAAATTGGAACACATAAATCATTCAAGTAGTGGTTCCATTTTTTTGAAATAAATATATTACTAAAGAGTCTGAGTGTTTCAATATGTATGTAATTATTTCATTATTACAGTAGAGGTTAAGGTCTATTATTTTAATTCTAACATGGAATCCATATATGAATTGATTATTTATAATTGAGAGTTATAAATTATATTTTGATATTAACTATAAATATGAATGAATTTATTTAACAATTTGGAATATTATTATTATAATATAACATGTCAATAATTGTGGATGAACTATAATAAATATTATGTCGAACCATACATGAAATTATATAACTACATGATATAATATTCATATGAATCATTTTTATAAATATAAATTAATATTTTTTGATATCTAAAATATAAGTATTACTTACTAAATTTTTTTAATAGATAATAACATATATGAAATAAAATTTATGTATTTAAATTGATATTTTTTACTATATTAAATTATAATATATTTAATATCATTGTTTTTTGTGTTAATACATAGAGTTTTAATGAATTTAACTAACATGGGCGGAGCTATGAGTTAATATCGATAGGGACATGGTAGATATAGTAGTGGTCTTTACATTGAGTTTTTAAAGAACTCTCCAAAATGTAATTTCATCCTATTATGTTCTATTTAGAAAACTCTGACAATAGAGATGTTCTATATATTTATACATTATAAAATTCATTGTTGATTTTTTTAGGTGTTTAGGTATTTTAATAATTTAAATCGCGGTCAATGATGAGTTGTAAGAAAATTATTGTAACATCAGAAAAAAGGAAATTATATTTCATAATTAAATACAAACCATGAAAAGAAGGATTGTATTTTACCTTGAATTGGATAAATTAATTATCATTAATTTTATGTAGAAACATTTGGATGTATTATTAAACAATTTCACTATAATTATAATATATTTGGTAATTATAGTGAAATGTTAGTCCCATAAAATGGATATGTGATTACTCAGTGATTGAATTTATTTGGAAAATACCGAAATCTCACTAACAATAATTTTTTGATGAATCAAATTATGATACCATACATTAATCTATATATGTTTTCATGTTATTTAGATTTATTGGATTTGATGACATCAAGATGAACTATGTTGGTTGTCCCATGATGTTTTTGTGTTACATTTTCAAAAGAGATATATAGAATCTCATTATAATGGATAGTTAAACATTGTAATATATATAAATCCAAATGTAATAAATGAAATGAAAACTCGACAGTGTACATATTCAATCAATAAATATAGGAATAAATTATGGGTATTAATTAATAATGTCATTTTTATTTTCTAATAATCTTATAAAAACATCATTATGCCAAGATGAATTTAGTATATGTGATTAATATGAAATTTACTCAAATTATATTGGAAAAACATTGAGAAAACATACCACACATTTCAGAAAGCATTTTCATGGTATTTTTGTGAAAGGTCTCGGATTTTCTTTGTATTATTTTTATATATTATAGGGAATTATTTTTAGACCAAGAGATGATGACACATAATTATGAGGCAAGGTGAGTCGAGATTGGTGGATTGATCTTTTTATGTTATGTGAGTTGGTGTTTGTGTGCGATTGTGGAAGTTTCCAATGGATTCCATGACTAAAAATATGAGGGCACCATTGCATCTCGGACGACGACATTACCTAAGAAATGTTGACACATTAATGACACAGCATAACGAAATTATGAAATGTGTTACCTCCTTTTATAATGTTATATGAATTTTGATCATTGGAAAAAAGTTAAGAGAATCTATGGTGAATTCATGGATTCTTGGAGAGAACACTTGACAATGAATGAGGATGAATCAAACACACAAATCACTACTCCAACGAAGTTTATGGATCTCAGTGGTGAAGGTAGCATGATTCCTCCGCCCGCAATCGTTCCCTTATCGAGGTAGGGGTTGTTTTTTTATTTATTTCTTCCTCATTTTTTGATTAAATGAAGAACATGGATCAACCCACGAATAGGTTTATCTACGGATCATGCGTTTTTATGGGTATGCCTTATTTTAAATTTATTTTGGTGGTTGATTTGGGAAATTGATTTGTGAAAATTGTTGGATTATCTATTTATTAGCTGAGTTTAATCCTATTAATTGGAGCGAATTGATGCCATGGAAAATGTTGAGGGAGGTGCGTTCCTCTTTTGATTATTGCTTTCATCATCCTCTAAAACCCTAGTTTTTTTCTTTCTTCTTGGGTTTATAAAAATAAGATCGTTCCATGTCTGTTTCACAACACAGTGATTCCAAATTGGAGATCTGATATCACAACGACTCAATGGAGGTGCGATGGTGATTGTGGAAGACAAATCGACATAGTTCGAGTGAAATCATTCTTCAACCGTTCTTCACAAGGATGATCGAATAATGTTTTCAGGGCCGACAAAAGACCTGAAACCTCTCGAAATATTGATGGCATCACAAGGTGACCTTGGATCTTGAGTTTTCAGGGAAACTAATCACCAGATCCAAAACAAAATGATCACCATTTTTCGGTGGAGTAGGTTTGCGTTTCTGGAATTTTCCAGAACACACGATGTGTTTGCAGAAGAACAGTCTGTGTGGTACCAACAGAAGTAGCTAGGGGTTATGCACTATTCATGGTGAAGAACATGACATTCTCCCCAGAAGACATAGAATGTGGGACCCACCTATCAACATAAAAAATTTCAGGTGATAGAAATCACAAACATGGCGTGTTCTCCAATGAAAACGGTGTCTGGGTCATTACGTGGGACTCAGAGTGTATATCGGGTGAAAACAGACACAAGGTGGAGTAAAAAACCCTGTATTAAAAAACATGTCCAGACTAGGCAAGCTACAAGGGTTACCCCGTGTACAAGTAACACATGATGGAACACACAGGCTGAAGCCATGTACGAGCACATGGAAGCATACACGGTGATGACCTTGGCTACACAGACATGAAGTGTGGCTTGTCCTACATGACATGTACTTAATTTTCTACATAACATGTTCTCACTAACTTGATTTGTTACACACTGGTAGTACCCGGAGTCCCGAGACACAGTGTGTGACCCCTTCTACGCTCCGTGTATATCCTAGAACATGGTTTGATCCTCTTTTCCACCATTTATTAGAGAAATTATCTTGGGTTCATTACCCTTTTTTCTCGCTCCCTCGAAGGTCATGTATCATTTCCATCCACAAGAGGTTGATACCTTTAGAAGTAAATTCTCAGATCGAGTCAGGTATCCCTCAGAGAGGCTCAGAGTGAGATCCTATATCCATTATTAACCCTAGGTAGAGTCTGGTATCGTCATGACCAATTCTACAGGACGTTGATCCTCTACATAGCAGGTGAATCCAGATGAGTTGAGATATTCTACATGGTCATGACAGTAATCCTCATCTTTGTATTGTGATCTTTCCCCACTTAGGATAGTGTTCTATTGAATTCAGTGTATCTATCTCCCATGGCATTTCCCAATGGAAGATATTTCTTGGACGAATGACATAAAATCTATCAGACTCTTGTAGTTAGTACCCCCAATCGAGTGCTTCATGAATCCTTCAGAATGAATCCCTTGTAGTTGTATGCAGTTGTGTGACTTGTCATTAGTCTACGACTCTGATTTAAGAGTATATTTATATTTTCATTCTATTTTATAGACACTCTGTGTTATACATTCACATGGTCGTGTGTTTCAAAGACATGAACACTAACTGAGTAGTCCCAAAATTGTTCTACACATTGCGTGAAGTTATAACCCGACATGTGTAAGAACAGTGTCCACATGGCCATGTGGAATGATGGGCATGGGTTGGCCCATAAAAAAATAGGATTCATGGCTTGTACTAAACCTAGACATTTTTCATGTAAACATGGTTTGGGTGATAGTGTGAATGAGGTACCCGAGCACGATTCTGGCCGGTACACATTGTGTACCGAACATACACACTGTGTGATTTCAAATTTCGAATTATCTAGTGTGTGGATGTGTAAAAAAGTAAATGAAGTGTTCTCTTAATGTCATTTTAGTCTACTACAAGAGTCGAACTAGTAACCGATCCAAAAAACACCATAAAAACAATGAAAAATGGGAAATAAAAAGTGGTGAAGTACATAACTGAAGTAGGGATCAATGTTAAAAAAATCGAATTGAAAAATGGATGAAATTAGTGGATTTAAGGTATGGAGGTTGTACTATATTCGGGAAAATAAATTGGAAAGGGAGGGGGTGCACCCCACGACATGTGGTGTATCCTTCTATTGTTTATAACATTTATAGTCGGAGTACACGGCTTGTACTATAGACGACATGCCGTGTAGTGATTTTTGTAAACACTTTATAGTATAATTATTACAGTAGACTATATTATTATTAATATTAATAAATAAATTAACATATATATATACATATATATATTTAATTTACAAAAAAATTATACACACATAATGTATCAGGATATACACATCATGTGTTCTAAAATTTGAAAAAGAAAAAAATAACATTTGTTCAGGTGCTTGGGGAGAGAATCTAACCGGAAATCGGTCGTTCCAAATGGAATCACTCAACCACTAGAGAAATTTTTGTACTACTAATCATGTTTATTAATTATGTATATTTAATGTACAATTTAAATACTACATTAGAGGAAGGAAATCCATTTCGTGTGGTTTTTAATTATATTAAAAGGGACGAAGTAGATATATTAGCCAAGTTCGATCCCAGGTGATTTGGATCCAGGGCCGAGACTCTTCCCATCATCCAAACTCACCCACTTTTATTACTTTATTTTTAAAATATGTTTAGTTACTAATTAAAACATGTCACACATGACATATATCAAAATACACTCTATGTGGTTTTATTAAAAGTAAAGATGATGGAAATGGGATGGTTTTCAGGATTCAAACTCGAGTCTTTTGGAACCGGGTTAAGACCATAGCCTACCGGTCCATCCCAATCATGGTTTTTTATATAAAGAATCTATCAATATAATATGAAAAATACCATAGACTCCATGTATGGAAACACTATTATAAAATGGAGGATCCCCGTGACGAAGGTTGTAATGGACGGATTCGAACCTGTGAGGGAATGGATATACACTAGGGACTTTAAAATCTGTATCAGTATCATCCCTTTATTTTAAATAGGTAATATATATGTTTATAATATTACTAATTAACATGAAAAAGAATTATTACATATTGTGTGTATAGGGGGTACACGATGTGTAACCTCTGGCATTCCTCCAAGGAAGCGACCTTGTTTTAGGTCACAGGCTCAACTGACTTACCAATGTATACTAAAGAAACATGGGGGAGAGCATTATGAACGTGTATTCCATGTGATAGTAATTATTCAAAAACTTTTTTCATCTTGAATGGTTGACCATCCTACCCAGATAATTTCAACTTCTCCATCGTGGAATACTCATATGACTTGAAATGGTCCCAAACATCGTGACTTAAGATTTCATAGAAATGATCGATGAATAGATTTAATAAGGAGTACATGATCACTAGGATTGATATATTTTTGAGAAATCATCCGGTCATGGATTGATCAAATCTTCTCCTTGTACAGATTGGCGTTCTCATAGGCCTCCAATCATATTTCATCATGTTCTAACAGATGAAACATACACCTCACTTCAACTGCCTTTAGATAACAATTAAGCACCTTAATGACTAAGTATGATTTGGGCTTCAACTCTACTAGTAGATAGAATGGATTTCAATAGATAAGGTAGAACATGGACATACCTAGTGGCGTCTTGATAGCAGTATGATATTCCCACAAATCATCATCTAGCTTCTTGGGCCAGACAGTCCATCCAATGTATTCTATTTTTTCTAGAATCTGGTTGAGATCATGTTTGCAGAGCTCCACTAGTCCACTGAATAGGGGATAATATGGTTTCCCCATATGATTCTTCACTCCATACATCGATAGTACTCAATTCATCAATGTGTTGATGAAGTGGGTCCCTCTGGCACTACTCAGTAGATGGGGAAAGCCGAATATATTAAAAATTTGTTTCTTTAAAATTTCCATTACCACCATGGTCATGTCGTATGTTGTAGTAGTGGACTCAACCCACTTGGATATGTAGTTGATGTAGACTATAATATAAGTGTTCTCAAATGATGGGGGTAATGGACCTATGAATTGTATGTCCCAGACGTCGAAGATCTCAACCTCCAAGATGGGTTGCTGGGGAATCTCATGTCTACAACCCCACAATACTAGTTCTCTGGAATCAATGATAATTTAAATCAAAGGCTCGAGCATCTCTATTAATGGAAGGCCAAAAAAGACTAAACTATAGGATCACTGTTGTAGTATGGTGTTGCCCATGATGTCTACCAACTGGAGAGGAGTGACAGAATTCCAAGACTCTATGAACATCAGTTCTCATGATGCACCTTCAAATCAACCAATCTCCACAATATTGGAATAGTATAGGATATTTCTATAAGTTCCTATTGACATTAGAGAGAAACCTCTTCTTATACTGGAAGGAGAGGTCAATGTGGATGGAACCTCTAACAAATTGATTAGATATATCAGCATAATAGAAATTGGGTGAATCATAGATTGAAAAGAGGTTATCATCAGTGAAATTCTCATTGATCCCTCAATATTCATCCTTATCTAAATGAGTATTCTCTAGGAAAGAGAGATGTTTAGAATCAATTTTGTCACTCCCCTTCTTTTCATCGATCTCCAGATCGAATTTTTGTAAGAGAATTACCCATTAGAGCAGTCACAATATCACATCGTTCTTGTTCAAAAGGTACTTTAGTGTTATATAGTCAATATAAAAAATAACATTAGATAGAACTAAGTATGAAATAAACTTATCAAAACGGAATCCCACTATCATAATCACCTTTTATGTTGTTGTGTAGTTCATATGTTCCGCTTTGAGCTTCCGAATGGCACATTAGATGGGTATGAAAATTCATTCAAGTTGTTGGCCCAGGACTGCTCCCACTGCGTGGTCAATAGAAGCACACATCACATCAAAATGATCCTCCTAGTTGGGAGCAATAATTACTAGAGAATACACCAGTCTCTTTTTCAGAGGTGAAAAGGTTTTGGTGCATTCCTCCACAAACTAAAAAATGGCATCCTTTTTCAGAAGTTTGTTGAGGGGTTGGTATATCATCGATAAGTTGCAAACAAACCGCATGTATAAACTGAAATGCCCCAAGATGTTTTGGATGGATCTGATGGATGTATAAATAGAAATTTGTGAAATGAATTATATCATTTCATGTTCCACATCTATCCCATTCTCCGATATTCTGTGGCCAAGGATGACGCCATTATGCACCATTAAATGACACTTTTCATTGTTTTAAAATAGTATACTATTCTCATATATTTGTAGAACTATCTCTAAGTGTCACATGAATGTGGTGAATAAATTTCCATAAATCAGGAAATCATCCATTAAAACCTCCAGGATATGTTCCACCAAGTCATGGATGATAGAAATCATACATCACTAGAAGGTGGAGAGAGCATTTGACATGCCAAAGGAAATATTTTTGTTTGATAACGTTATGTAAAGGAAAGAAAATGTGATCTAATCATGATCCTCTAGTGTAATGTAAATCTGATTGTAGAATGAATAATGGTCGAGGAAATAATTAAACTTTTTCCCCGCTAGTCACTCTAGCATCTGATCGATGAAGGGTAGGGGGAAATGATCCTTGTTTGTGTTTTCATTCGTCTTTATTTAGTCCATACAAAATCTCCAGCCCATGACAGTGTCTGTAGTGATGATCTCGTTCTTTTCATTTCAAATCATAGGTATACCAACTTTATGGGTACCACTTATAGTGGAATCAACCACATACTCTTATAGATGGGGTATATGATGCATACATCGAGCAACTTGATTAACACTTTCCTCACAAAATCCGTCAAGGGGGTAGGTCATGCATTGCTTTTGTGGTCGAGATGGTTTCACTCTTTCTACGAGAAACAACTTGTGGGTGAAAATGGTAGGGCTGATTCCCTTCATGTATGAAACTGTCCAACCAAAAGAATGTTTCCACCGCTTCAAAACTGCAAATGTGCATCCTTCTTCTCTTGTGAATGTTTTCCACTAAGTATGAAAGAAAATTTTGTATGATCTCCAATGTCCTTGTACATTAGAGAAGATGATAGAGGCTTAATTTCTAGTGAAGTAGCCTTTAGAACATATGTTACAAGTGGTTGAATCATTTCCCACTCTAAAATGTTTTTAATAACCTCATGTTTCCAGTAGTGGCCACCCTGGACTTCTAGGAATTAAAGTTCCTCTAATGCTTCATTGATTGTATTATCTAGAAAAACAAATTCATCTAAAGTTGAAGAACATACACGATCGTCTCCTTTTAAACTCATGTGATCATCCATGGTTTTAACTACATAACATCCCTCAATATTTGATAATGATGAATGCTTGATGGCTTTGAGTACATTTTAGGAGACTCTTTAATCACCTACATTTAAAATCATCCACCCCTAGTGTTTTTCAATCATTACCATCCCATTGTCCATGAAAGACCTTCCCAGAATGAGAGGCACCTTTTGTTCTTCATCCATGACATGGATGATGAAATCTACTGGGAGAATTATCCTTCCCACCATAACTAGCACATCCTCTAGTATCCCCTTCTGATATTTTCTGGAATGGTTAATAATCTAAAGGGCTACTCAGGTAAGCTTCCCATCGTTAAACCCCGGCATCCTAAAAACATATAAAGGAAAGAGGTTGACACTAGCCCCTAAGTGCCAGAGCGCCTTCCCAAACTCACATGGTCCAACAGTGCATGGGATAGAGATGGTACTTGGATGATATATTTTGGGAGAAATCAAATGTTGTACGATAGCAGAGCACTCCTTTAGTAATGCAATGGTGCCTAAATCCTAAATCATTCTATTTTTGGAGACGATCACCTTAATGATTTTTTTATACGTGGGAATCTACATCAGTACCTCTAAAAATGAAATGTTGATGTGTAGTTTCCTAAACACTTCCATTAATTTTTTGAACTGGTGGTCCATCTTTCTCTACATCATACTATCCAGGAAGGGAAAGGCAGGATTGAATGGTTTGAAATCATCTTCTCCTTTTACCTGTGAAGCCTCTTTTGGTGGTAAATTGGATTAGGAGAGGTTTTAATGTTACCTTCTACATCATCAATTGTTGTAGGTTCAAAAAGCTATAGTGGTTCATTTTGTTGTATCTTCATTACACTCCACAGTCTTATGGAATGTTCCTCCTCCCTTGGGTTCTTCGTAGTGTTACCCGGTAGTGTACTGGGATTCCTCCCATAGATTTGATTTTCCAACAAGCCAATATTGTTCTCCAGGAATTGAAAGAAAGCCTCCTGATTCAGGAATCTATTATCAACATTATATTTAAACAAGTTCATGAGATCCTATGACTTTGAGGGGTTCTTCTACATAGGTGGATGTGTAGCTGTTGGAGGTGGTGGCTATCACAGATTCTACATGAAAGGGTTTTGATACCATTTTTGTTGGTAGGATCCCTTTTAGGGCTAATATTGTTTTGGGTTCTGGCTCTGATTCTGGTGTAATCTGTAGTCGGGCAGTTGCTGGGGCTGAGGATTCTGCTATAGTGGGCCCCAACATGTGTTCTGGAGATCACGCCTTGTCGGGTTCTCGTATTGCTGGTACTAGTTCGGCCCGCATTTTTTAGAATAATAGTTCACCTAGATTGTCAATGGGATGACTATAGGGCACAATTATTTTCCCATGATATGGTTATCACCACATTCACTGCAGGCCCGATGTTTCTCTACATGTCATTGGGATTTGACCTATAGATACAAAGAACCGACCTTTTTGGACATAACATCCAACTAGGAAGAAATCATAGTTATAGAATCAATGTTGTTCATACCACATTTTTGTATTCCCCGCTAAGAATTCCAAGGGAAGGTATTGGCAGGCATGTCTTCCAGCAGTTCGAAAAGCTCTTCGAGGGACTTCCTCATAACTATACCTCTAGAAGAATCATCCCCTACAGATTTTGTGTTTATCGTCATTCCACTTTTTATGGACTGGACCTGTATCCAATTAGGGAGTCCATGGGGAAGGAATTTGTGCATGATCTCCTTGAAATCTTCCCATGAATCGTATAATGACTTTGAGTTGTGATGCTAGAAGTTCTGTATTTTTTTCCGCAATGTTACCATTTTAGAAGGTGGGAAATTTTTGGACATGAATGCATGGTATAACTCCTTCTAGATGAAGATAAATCGCTATAAAAAACCATTGAATCAGCCTTTCACCTTATCCCTAAAAATGAAGTGGAAGAGGCAAAGAAAAATGGTGTCCGTGGACACTTTGTGGTACCAGAATGTGTCACAAACCTCCAAAAAAATAAGAGTGATGGGTATTGGGGACCTCGCAAGTGAGGCCACCGAACTGAACATTGTTTGGGATCAGTTCATGATGGAAGGATTGATCTTGATATGTTGGGCCTACACCGGGGGGACAAACGATGCCTTTGTCAAATCTGTGGATAGATGGAAGGATGTTCTCCCTGAGAGTATGGAATGGAGGTGGCTATGGTGGGATAGGAGAAGGAATATATTATTACTCCCGAGGGGCGAAGTATGGCCCCTGACCCGGATGTATGTTTCGAATCCACACCAGTTGGAACTATTGGATCTGTTGTAGGCCATTTCGTAGAGAAGTGTAGCTTTCTTCTTCTGGATGACTTTTAGGCCAGATGGTTATCCATATCTTTGGATAGCTACTGGATATCCCTCTTCATTTTGCGCCATGGGATTGTTTTGGTTTTTCTTGTCCATGAGATAAGGTTGTCACCTCAATGATTCGTGTCCATTATATTGGTCAAATAGGAGATGCTCCAATGAATCATCGATTTTTGAACGTGTTTGGTAGTCTCTCATACATTTATGAACCTAAACAACACTAAACACACCAAGAGTACACAAGGAATATGATTGATAAAAATAAAGGGGGATAGAAAATATATTTTTTGGAATTTTTTTTTATATTTTTCTATTTTTAATAAATTTGATAAAAATATAAATTAAACAAAAAAATTAACTATCTTTTTCCCCAGAAATGATGCCAAAATTTGATAGTCGTTTCTACCAAACTGTATTTTTAGCTATCCCAATTTTATTATTCTAACAATTATAGTACCATCAAGGAGTCGTTTCATAGGCAAAAAAATGGTTTTTTCTCATTACTATCATGTTTGAACTACATTTATTGATGATTATTGAGATTTAAAGCCTTTTTTATATTTTTATGAAATGATGAATGGATTTTTGTTTCATATAAACTTTATTTATTGGATAAAGTATAACACGATAATTTTGTTTTAATGAACTTTTGGAGGAAAATGTGTCGGGGATGTGGATTTCAAGAGGTTGTAATTAATTCAATTTTCTTATGAGGTTGTGTTGATCATAATAATTTACATATCTAGGATTAATTTATGTAACAGAACCCCTTTGGTCTAGTATGTTTTGTTTAAATCAATGGATGTCAATTTCAGAGGTCCGTTTATTGATTTCTCTTAATTTATATTAATTTTAGCCCATTTGAGATGATAAAATGACCCAATGGTCATGGATATTTTTAACCATAATTCATTAAAGGAACCATATAAATCTTTTTCTTGGTCCAATATGAGATTTCTAGTTATATTTGAAGTAGGGTAAATATGGAATAATGGGATGGAAAATATGAAAAATACGATTACTACATCACAATTGATTAATAAAAAAATTCATTTGTTCATGTACGAAACACATAGGTATTTTAGATACTTATGGAGTAGCTTTTAATTAATTAACATGTAGTACCTAGATGCATCCTCTTAAAATCCTTGGAGCAATGGTCGTCGGGATGGTAGCATAGAAGGGCATTCCTTTATCAATTACCTTCTCTTTTTTCTCTCTCTTCTTCTCTTCTTGGCCGTACCTGTAGTTCTCTATCATCAAACTAAATGAAATATGAATGTATATTAATGACTAACTACTAATCTTGGAGGCCCTACAACCTATTTATAGGTTTTAGGAGTACATGGAATGTACCGAGAAGTACATGGCGTGCAGTCTTGTTAATGCATTTTCCATATTTTTCTCTACAACTGGGTGACCTAACATGTTGTCATTGACTTGGAACACGACATTGCCTATTAGGTAATGGTACACATTGTTTATCACCATAATTAACGTTGTTTACTCTCATAAATTGTCCACCATCTACTTTTATATGGGGAGACCCACGTGTATATGATGTACATGAAATGTAAAGTTCAGAAAACAAAATGAAAGTGTATACTTCTTCTCAGCCACCAAATTTATCTAGGAGGGGATACATGGTGTGTATATGATGTACATGGCATATAAATGCTACTTGTAACTTGGGAATTTATCTGGCCTGTCCAATCCGTGTTGCTGTTCTGATACACAACATGTATATGAAATTACATGACATGTAGTTTGGAATTTTTTATCCACATTCCCATGATATGGTGTCTTTGTCATGGAAATACCTGAAAAAGAATTATGATTACTGAATTAAAGAATTTAAACTCTAATATAACTTGTAATGAGTGTATTTTATTAAAAAAAATCGATAAAATGTATAAAATGTATACCCAAATCTAGATAATCATGTATATATGGATTGTCTTTCTATTTCTATATGTTCAGTAAACAAATATTGTGAAGAGATGACTATAACTTTACTCTTTGTATTGCTATATTGGTTTTCAGTTTACTCTAATCAATATTGTTATACTCTCGTCTGAAAGATCTTTGCACGCACATGTCGTGTCTTGAGCTGACGAGCGACCTTTTGGCGGAGTCCAGGGCGGACAATGAGCGGACAGATCTTTCGGAGTTCCCTACAGGTCGTGGTGTTCTTACTGCTGTGAGAAACAGTCTGAGTAACTCTATGTTCTTATTGGTTTGACATTGTATTTTTCAGACTATCGTTTTTTGGACCTATATTTTTCCCCAGTTTTACATTCTGCACTTTACATCCGTTGTAGTCTGTTGGTTGGTTTTTGTTGTATGCATGCATTTTTTCCATAGGGGTTTTTACATTTCAAAATATGTGGGCTCGGTGATGTTTGTGTATGTACTGGTACATACAAAAGGCCTCCCATGTTAGTAATATTCCTACTCGGTGCTAGTCACGAACCCTGGACTATTGGAGGTGGGCTTGGGGATTCGCGGATTGAGCCCCACTCAGACGGGTCATGTCATTTTGATGTTATTGTGGAATGTAACCAGGATTCACTTATTGTTTAAATGTTATAGTAACTTCTTTATAGTATGTAGATATTGATTGAATTTTTAACAATCAAAATTTTTATCCATACCTGGTGTTCAAGGAAACATCAAATCGCAATTTCATAACCCATCAAGCCAAATATAACATCATAATGGTAGATATATAATAACAATTGATCCCTATATCATGTAGTCCCAGAGTAAGAGGCAATCACTTAGGGTATAAAAATCTCATAAATTTTATGAATTAACAATTATAATAACATAGGATCGATAAATGAGAGGAATAATCCACAAAAGACACTATTATATAATATATAATGAGTCTAAACCCACATCATTATGAATTCCTAAATAAAAATGATATATATTAAGGAAAATAAATGAAAATAACCAAAAAAAGATAACGTATTGAAACAATAAATTTTCAAAGATTTATGAGCTAGTACTATCCAGAATGGTCCATGTTACCCTCATTGAAACCTTAAAATCAATATATATACATCTGGATGGAATAATAGTTTAATGAGAAGGAAGACCAAATTGCCTCAATTACATGTTAAAAAGAATACTAATTAACCAATGATCAAACAAAAACACAAAAAAATAAAAAAAATGTGATATATCTTTCCCAAGATTAGTATGGAAAACTCACCAAAAAATACAAGGGAATTATAATAATATTATGTGAAACATGTCAATAATGGGTACCACATGGCACAATCCAATTTATTTTCCTCTCATAGACATCAATATTATACATCCTCGTGATCCCATCACATCTAAATGAAATTTAATTACTTTTTATAGCATGGTAAAATCACATTTCACCCGAAGACACCTAGGCCTATGCCCAAAACATTTTCACATCTCATATCACCCAATGACACTAGGAAACCACATAAAAACCACAAATATTACTAGTGTTATTTGTATCATGAATATAATGGATGTTAAAATAGATCCCTAATGATACTTTTCATGAACCCCACCAGATTCCTCCCCAACGAACGGTAATGTTACATCACTCTTGAAAGCACCTCATCCAAAAATATAAAATGCATTCACATCACAACATTATAGATAACACATGAGATTTAACCTATTTAACTAAAACAACATCGACCATCAATTCCTATAAATATATATTCACCTAAAATAGACAGTATAAAAGAGTGGTAATCCATCCATCTATCATCATAAAAATAATGTTGAAAAAACCCAATCCATATGAATGTACCTGTGTTACCACATACTAATCGATGTCGATGGGTAATATATATATATATATATAATATTATATATACACATATCAAAACAAAATCCCTAAATATGGGTGAACAAAGAACACCAACCAACTCACAATATCCCAACATTCACTTCCACCTCTTTATGCAAAACCCCACCCAAACGACAAGACACATTGTCTATTTCAACCCCTATTTATTACCCAGATCCTTAATTTCCTTATAAACCACTATACCCAATTACACATGTAGCCCATGATATATATTTTCATCATAAATTTATGTCTAAATAACAAAACCCATGAATTTCAGTCATTATTATATAAATTTTCATCCACATCATAGAAATACAGTCTAGTAAAACTAAACATCACATGTAGATCAGCATTCCCATCAATATATCTCCTTTAAATCCAAAAATCAGAACCAATATGAATATCACATCAGAGGACCATAATCTTGGCCAAGTATACCATCACCTCAACACCAAAAAATTATTGAAAACCATACAATAACTTTTATTCTTAAAAATAATGTCAAAAAATGAACACATATCCAACTTAAAAAATATTCAAATAATTTATCACCTCTCCACCCAAAAAGAATGTCCCAAAAGACCACACAACACATAATTCTTCATCAAAATCACATATTGTCTCACCATAATCAAATCCAAAATCAAAAATTATTCAGATAAAATTTTCAAATTTAGAAATGGTGATTTTACACATTTCATATTATTTTAGTGAGCTTTTACAGAACCCATAAATCTAGTGATATCCAATTAATATTTCAATTCTATGTGGTCATGAAATTTCCATTTTAGTGTGATATAAAATCTAAATGAAACATGGTATCCATCTCAAAAAAATTATAATTCATGTAAAGGATATAAATATAAAATAAATTCAAGGGGTCATTCATCTCATGAAATTGAGTCAATTCAATAATATAGTAGTATTAAAAGTAATTATTATTTCTCCATATTCCTCATTAATTTAAATTTTCCTATTCTATTTATTTAAGATAGAAGAGACATAACCCATTTATAAAAAAAATAAAAACCCACCCACATGATAAAATAACGTCTAAAATGATGTCTTCCATACCAAAACTAAAATTTTTGATCTTTTTTCACACCATTGGTTGAGGAAAAATGGAATGGAAAAAACAATTGAAAGGAAAAAACCAAAGTTAAACCTACAATTCATTAAAGGTCGATCATAATGATCCCACAATAACTACCCAAACCTTAACCACTTCAAAAAAGGGGAGGCTTTTGAGAATAATGGAATGAAAAATACAATATAAATAGATTGTATTTACAATGATAGCCAATATGAATCCATAATAACCATTAATCTAGATAATGGAAGGTGGGATGGAAGAATGATCAAAATTTTATAGGGATCACCTCAAACAGGAATGAAGGAATTCCTAATAAAAATACATTACTTTATCCAAAACAATATTATGAGAAACTGGATCCCTCTTCTTTCACATCACGTGTTCCACTACTGAAAAGAAATACACATGATTCGAAAAAACCCTAACATCCACCACAAATTATGTCACCTGGTCCATTAATAATTATATTTTATTAATTAAAATCAAGAAATAAAAATATTTCACGTGTTCCCCCTCATCCCCATACAACCTGTGAAACTAGTTGAGTTTCCATGTTTTGTCGCACAAAGTCACATCGTGTACAACATTCACGATTTGACTTTCAAACAATAGATCCACTAAACCTATAATCACCATGAAACATGATGAAGACACCAATGAAACACCTCAAATATAAAAAAATTGGAAATATAATAGGTTAGGAGGGAATTTTCCATTATTTCATTATTCCCATAAATGATTATATTCCTTGAAAATAAAAACAAACTGTAAAATATAATTGTTCTAAATTACCAGCCCAAGCAATACCTCTCAAGGATCTAATCATACCTCAAACACAACTATATAAAAATGATTCCGAAAAATGGCCTAAAAATATCTAACGCAACATCATCACTAAATAGACTCATCACGAAAATTATTCACCCACTATACTACCAAAAAAATTATTAGTCATAAAAAAACCTCACTCCATAGATTATAATAATATGGGAATTCCATCCCATATGTCATGATACCATCTTCTTGGGATAATACTAATATGTTCACATGAGTTTAATCAAAACATAGTAATATTTTTCCGAATTAGGAATCAAGTCATACCATTTTCATATGTCATATGATTATCACAAATCATAAAATAATGAAATGAAACAATTATATTAATAAAATAATTAAAACATCTCATCATTAGAAAAAAGAGTAATGAAAAACGAAAAATTCATCTGGGTATTTGCCATACATTTATGTCCACGATCCTTTGAAATATCAAATATTACACCATTCCATTATAAAAAGTTATCCACATTAATGGTACACAAAAAAAATTCATTCTATTGGAGATCCAAAACCTCTACTATCCAATCTGTGATCATCACATCGTCCATGATATCAATCAGTCACCGTAATATTACATTGGATTCATCATTAATATATATAAGAATATGAGAGACATGAATGAATGATTTTATCTTCTTTATATGTTTTTTAAACACCAACCAATGCTCCACCTTAAAAAATAGTCATGTAACCTCAAAGGTCTCATATAAACGGAGAGAATTCATACATTCCTTTCCAAAATTCGGTTTCCCACTTTAAGGGTAATCCATTAAGGAAAAATGGTAGTAACACATATAAGGGTCTCCTCCTACAATTAGAGTAATTCTTCTATTTCTCATGCACTTCTTTCAACCTCTAAAGAAAAATAAAAACCTTATCTATTATCATCAACCTGAAATTCGGAAAAGGAACTACTCTATCCCCAAAAAAGAACCAGGAAAAGAAGAACTATATGTCATCCCATAAAATACCCCAAAATTATCAATTCCAATGGATGATTGATAAATATTATTATATTAAAACTAATCATAAAAAATGTGGTGAAAACAATATCCACAAATGTTAAAGAAAGATGCCCACATTATTTCCTCCAACATCTGGATAGTCTGCTCTACCTACTTATCAATCAACCATGTGAATGTTGTGTTGAGGCATAACTTAGATCCAATAACATTTAGTAATCCCCTCAATAATCGTGATGTAATTTTATTCTATCTACGTAAACGGACCTCATAAATCGATAAAACTAAACAACCTCATCTATATACATCTTATCCAATCATCAATTGTTCTCAACTCCTTGATCACTACTAAGTGGACAACATTATTCAATCAATAAAAAATTAACTATATCACATCTTAACCTCCCAATGCTTGGGATAAAACTATTATGAATTTCATCAATATTTTATCCCATTTAATCTCAATAACATTCAATGGCTGGAAAAACCCATTATGACTAGGATGAACCACATTTACATACATGAAATACAAACACCAAAACATGAAATATTCCTCCATCTAGTTCATCCTTGGACTCCATTACGATACCCTCATTCAATGAAACATCATGGAAAAACTATTATGTATTAAAAAAATGTGATCAATGATACTCAAGGAGCACTCCATAATTCATATCTACCAAAAAAACATTATCCCATGAAACATCAACCAATTATGACCACCCACTCACCACCCATAAACCATCACCATATAAAATATAATGGGGCGTACCCTCAACCAATAATACTAATGAAAAACCATCCACAAATAATGAAATAAATTTAAATCAACTTGAGATTTTATATACTTCAAACCACTATAATCTGTGAAGATCAAATAGAACTCCTCAATTTGGTAATGTTTTCACAACATTATTGAAAACACAATCACTTGAAACACGCATCTTAATCACATAAGGGATGAATTAAAAATCACATAAAATGTTACAACCTCATCATGAAAATTAATAATTTCATGTAATGGGTGTAATATTTTTTGTCATGGGATTGAAAATTCCTAGAACCATAATAGATAACCTCTCTCTTCAGTATCAACACGCTTCATAATGACATAAGGTAATAATTACAAAACCCCTTAAATGTCACACCCTCGTCAAGAAACTAAATAATTAGAAAGATGAAAAACTACCCCTTATAGATACTGAAGGCCACTAGATAATACTTGGTCAAATTAAAGTCAGGGTGCTTCAATTTAATATCTATCGATAGGGTTGAAACATTAACAAAGTATTAAAAAACCCTCTGATTATACACCTCAAGACCAAGGAAGCTTCTAAACTCTTTAATTATATCACTACCTATAAAACAACTACCTGAATTATATATGGGATAACAGTCACACAATGATAAATCACTACGTGCCCATAGATAGGAACCTCTCACTTCCATAACAGACACTTGGAAAACATTCCATAAATCTAGTGGTGTTGATGTACCTACAAAATAACACTATTATTCTATTCAAGATACATGAATGACTTCAATTAGAAAAATATTTCATTATTTAATAAGACAAATAATCAATATATGAACTTAATAGACATAGAGATCATAAGCTCCTTGATCCCAAAAAATGAATTCTTTAACACAGAATGACATGAATTCATACTCAACATTCCAATATCTACTAGTGATGGTTGTCTTATGAGCATTCTCATCATTTACTATCTACTTCCAATATGTGTTCCATAGATTGATAATTTTGCATTATCTACATCCACTAAAATTTTCAAATAATAAATTGGTCTTCTATGAGGGTAATTTTTATTGACAATTTCAAGATTCAAACCCCAATAGTCCATATATAAAATCATACCATCATCCTTCCTGTAGGTAAAAAATAATGGAGCACCCCATAGAAACACAATGGTCTTGATAGGAACTTCTAAATGAGAGTTTGTATTTAAAATATTCAACTCATGTTACTATTATATTTCCGTCAAAAAAAGGACATGTTATAATTTTTGAATAACTCATTTACCACACTATCCCTAACTATAACTCATGTCATGGATGTATCATGAAATCATGATATGTAATAACATCAAAATATCCCAAAAAACCTATGAATATCTATTATCCCATGCCCTACTCTTTTCATTGATAACTTGGACATAAAATATAGAAGGATCTATACACACTCTAAACCCAGATAACATCCCTATATTCAAAGATAACCGTAGAATGGGTATCCACATTGGAGATCACGACTCTCCTATAAAATAAGTTGATAATTTAATAAAAGGGACGTGAAAACACAATGAATATGATGACATCGTATGTATACATGTGTAGTAAAAAATTCCACATGGGAGTATGGTCACCCCCTTATTAATCTTCACGACTTGTATATATTAAAATACTAGTCTAACCGAAGACATGTGTAGTTAGCATTATGGGAATTGAATGCCACTATAAATCTAGTGCCCTAGAACAATCTATAGTGGCTCCAACAACAGATAAAATAGACACTAAATCATACATGGATCAATCAATACTGGATGAATATCTCAGTGTACCTGAAATGATATTTATTCCCACATTCGTAACATCCTCTAGCATGTATAACTAATAACTATCTTCCCCTCTAACTCTCATCAATTTACCACCATAATGACCATGATCGGGTCATGGTGCATTTACATTATGTATATCATGAGGTCATCCTCTACAAACACCATCTCCCCTAAGTGTAATACAATCCTACATCACTAACTATTGAAACGGTCTCACTAGAAACTACTATTGAGGACGGTGCTAGAATTATTGGCCTCCACTAAACTAATGTTCACAGATTTATACCTGTTTATTTTGTTTATTTCTAGGAATCGAATAGATAAGAAACACCAATATGATTTCCCCATACAGATGATTTGAAAACAATAGTACCAAAATTCCAAGGGAGTCTTGTAAGGTAAAATACCCACTAGTATTATCTTAAAAAATTCTAGTTCTTCAGGCATTCCAATTACAATTCTACCATTACTGAAATCCCAATGGTTCCTCTCTCATAGAAAAAATCCTCGTGTTAATTTGGTTGACCACCTCCACCTTCTTATGAACAACCAAAATAATATTCAATGTAAATAGTGTAACTATATACCATATATATGGACATAGTTTTTGAAATATACTTTTTATAAAAGGCTCATCATCAAATAAATGTGATTGGGAAGAACACAAGAGAACTTTGAACATGATTCCCAACTAATGTACTGACATAAAATATTACTAAATATAGATAATATCATTCCTCATCAATACCTTCATAGTTTGAAAAAGGTACAGTTCCCAAAAAATATTCTGAAAATCATCCCATTAATCAACTTTCTCCTTCCAGTCACCTATATATAACGTGCACTACTGATGTACAATTACCCCCATAACTAACTACCAAAGGGACCATTTTTTCCAATAAGTCCCTGATCATTTTTTATTTTTTATGAAGTTCCTATATATATCTCTCTAAATTCATATCCAAAATAAATCCAAAATAAATCCCCAAATTCCATAGATAAAATATTTTCAATTGAATTTTCTATTCCACATCCACTATAGCTGAAAAACCCTACAACAATAACCTTGATCAGTCTGATTAACCTAAAATTATTAAGCAATGTGAAGATGATATTTAGGATCTATAACTAATATGAAAACATGATTTTCATATGTAACATCGTATTGGATTTTTTTATGATACATTTTAATTAACATTAATCATTTTATCAAAAATAACCAACACAAATAGGATCAAAAGTCATTATAAAGTGTTTATTTCTCTAAGGTCTATACCCTACAAAGAATCTTGCCTTACATGGTCATTCAAGATGATTAGAGTATGTCCACTAGATCGTTGGATTTCATAAAATTTAATTCCTTCCTTAGTTTTTTTATGATTATGTCACTCACCAATGTCCATATCAATGGTTTCCATACAAAACCATGAAATCCTATTTGTTCATAATTAAAAACTCGACCATCTCCCTCCACCATAAGAATCTGCTACCACTAATTCAAGACCCCTCCCAACAAATATAATCATATGTGGGGAGATAGTTAATGACTCATGGGATCAAACTCTAGTAGGAACCAAGATGGAGACTATCACTGGGGCTAAAGAAATATCATAATATTGGAGGCATTATCCCATATAATAATATTGGAATGGAAATTTTTGTGTGTCATCCATTAGAAACTCGGGGAAAAAATATAAAAAGGAACCCTAAACATATGACAATTCATCTATAATTAAAATGGATAAAGATTAATATATCTAACATTACATACAAAAATCAATATATAATTAATAGACATAGAAATAATCCAAAACTATTATAACTATTAATATCTATAATGGTCCATGAAACCTTCTTGGAGACTTGAATACCACTTTTTATACATAGGTTGATAATAATAATATATTCAGTAGGAAATCCAAAGTCACTCATGAATATGTGAATATATCATACAAATGACCCCGTGTGGAAAAAACCTGAACAAACAATATCTTTATAGGTCAAAATTTTATTCTATTCTCACCATATAATTTTACCCAATTAACTCAAGTGAAGTATAATAACATAAAATGAACCACATTGATAATTGGTACTCAAGAATACATTCACACTAATTTTACACTCCCACAACAATGCATTTTATATCTTGCAGATCATTCCTCTTCCGAATAACATATACAAATTCCCCACAATACAATCACATCATTTATTTCTAGATGAAAAATTGGACACCACCCAAATACTTGGACACATCTCATCTATCCTAAAGACAAATGGGAAATAACATCACAACCACAAGCATACCTAGTGTAGTAGGGTATCATGAATATGAATGACATACAATTTGTTACCACCACCTTAAATAATAAAAAAAATACAATAAAAACCCCCAAATAAATAATATATCACATATATCCAAAAAACACTAAGGTCAGAGGTCCACAACACAATCATTACACATATTGGATGAGAAACCATGTCCATCACCTAGTTAAATATCACACCTCTATCGAGAATAACATGTACATATCTAATCACAAATAATAGGGATTAGGAAGAGAATATATCATACCATCCATCCCCACCACCATGATATTGGAAATTAATATGACAACCCAGTTCTTTATTACACACTTTAACATTATTTATTACATAAGCATCACTTAATACAGCATTGAAGATTGAAAGGCATAATGTTTTTTGTGATTAGGACCATTAAATAACAACTTAAAACATGAAATAAAACATTATTATTGAGAAAATACATTACATGACACCTAAAGTCCTTCTTACATAGAATTTTATTGGATAACCTGAGGACATGCATAAGAAAATGGTGTGCTATAAAGCATAGTAAGGGAATAAATATGGAATAAAATGAGGAATACAATACATGTTAATTAATAGGAATATCAATGGATCACAATTGAATGATGAACCTAAAGGAATGATAAATCATGATAATCATAACATGGAAATGTGGAAACAACACTTAACATGGAATTAGCATGAGTTAAGGCTCATTGCACATATAGCTTGAGTAAACGCTCATTGCAAATGAATCACAAATAAACCCTTGTAGAACATGAATTAGCATGATTCAACACCCATTGCACATGTTGTATCATGATACTATACATTTCCCAATGCATTGAAGCACTATCACGGTGCAACCTTATTAAACATTTCATTTCATGCATAAGTGTGCCACATGGATCATAAAACATGGATTCATTAAATATCATAATTTCTTCCACGATAAAGGAATGAAGAATTTATAAATGAAACACTATAGAAAATAAGTAAATGTGCATAATGGTGGATACCATTTATAGTTAAATGGGCATGGTATTCACTATACAATGACACTGTCTTGAAAAAACATGGTACATTTTCGGCAGCATAACTGTGTGACATAAGAATTCATAAAAATGGTTGATGAGAGAGAAACTAGTTTCAAATCATATGTACATGAAATGGACAGTAACTGGTTCATATAGATACATTTCCCAAAAAATGTAATGAAAAATATATATGTAATAAAAAATAATAGTTTGAATGTAATTGAGGAGAGAGAAATTCCTTATAGAATTTCGGCTTGGTAACAGGTGTACATGGGGGGAATTAATGAGAGTTAAAGGATATCTCACATTATTCAAACATGAATATGGATGTATGGGGGAGGTGAATAATCATACCCCAACATTTACAAATGAAAATAAAACGACATAACAAAATAAAGATACATGGAGATTAATATGGAAAGTGACAATCCCTTACTTGGAAGTGTGAACCCAATGGATTGGGAGAGCCTTGAGAGAGGCTTCTTGGGAGCTTGGGGCACCTTGGGTAGATTATAGAGAAAGTAGCTCATTAGTTGGATGAACTCAAATGTAAATAAGTTAATAGTAAGTGAGATATTTGGTGGGTTTATATAGGAATGGATATATAATTCTTTATTATTTAGGTTTGGGTCACCACAGATCAAAATAATCAATATCAGAAACCCGCCCATGGTTGTCTCCAATGTTAATTTAAAAAGTGGATTGGAAAACAATATTTTATAATACCAATGTCCTTTTTTATCAAAATAATAGTGTTTCATATGTGGAGGTGAGTCACACTCTTATAGAAAACAATTTAAAAAGACAATATGTTTTATAATTCTTGAAGGGTCCACTAAAGCTTTGTATAATAAATCAAAAATCACAAAATTACATTATTTTAATGGTAAAAGATATATTGTCCTAAAATAATGTTTATAATATTTTATTGCATAACTATTGGGTCATTATGATGTCATCAGACACATTATATATTTAAACGATACTTAATATTTACCAAAAAATTTGACTGTCTCAGAAAATTAAAAAAATTTCAATAATGGATAATTTTGATGTCCTGATTCAACAGTAATATTCATTTTATCAAAAAAAATTTCTAAATAAGTGATTTTTTACCTTTAAAATAAAAACCAAAATTTTTAAAAAATTCATAGGTTTTCACAAAAATAGATTTCAATCCTTAATAAAAATTACAATTGTATTCATGAAATTATATGATAATTTATATCTAAAAAATAATTAATTTAAAAATAATAATATTATTTTAAAAATTTATTATTTAATTTAAAAATCCATTAATTCCTCAAAATATTTTTTAAATTTGAATATTAACAAAAAATTGTTTTTTTGCTTTAAAAACAATTTAAAGAGTAACAGTAATAAAAAATAATATATATTATATATACAAGAATAATGCACATAATCATAGAACTGCGGTTTTGTTACATAACCCCTTAAAACACCTGCATAAGACCTTAGGGTATGTTGCACAATGGCGATAGACTCTTGGGGTGGCTCAGATAACATTGCTTTAGTGGTAATCTCTATCAACATCCACTTCTCTCATAGGTGGTTTCACTCGAGCTTTACGTAGTCATGCTAAGAAGGGATTGGTCAAGATAAAAGCCCAATGATGCCACCTACTTTCTAAGCTCTTACAAATGGGCTTTATATGGGGAAAGATTATTGGATAAGATAATCACTTCCTTTTTCTGAGTAAATTGGAATTGTTAAAGCCTTATATTTATACTAATCATGTGATCAATGTTCAATAACTATATTAGCAATGATCACAATTCATTACGGTATTGTAAAATCTAGAAACAAAAACCAATGATGTTCACATTTTATATTACAATTATAAGAAATTTAATTAGATCAAGATGAATTTCCATTAATGAATTTTTGGGTCATTAAAATATTCCCCCCTTAAAAAATTTCTCCCCCAAAATTCCATTTTCCCTCACTAAAACAGATGTGAGTAACTCTACTTCATCACTTCCTCTAATTCCCCGTCGCTTCTTCAAATGTGAGGTATTTCCACAACACCTTGATGAGGGGGATTATTTTATATCACAGAACTGTTTCTCTACAATCAAAGATCATCACGGGTTGCTCCTCATAAAAAATATCATCCTCTCGCTATAATACTTTTGATGATATTACAAGTGAAGGGTCTGGTAAGTACTTACTTAAACGGGATACATGAAACACATCATGTACACTGGCTATGGTAGAAGGAGGTGTTAGTCGATAAGTCACAATCCCGGCATGATCAAGAATCTCAAAGGGGCCGATGTAACTGGGACTTAACTTCCCCTTATTCTCAATCCTCATGACCTTCTTCCACATAGATATGCATAGAAACACCATGTTTTCATCTTTGAACTCATCATCTCATCGATGGTTATTTATATAACTCATCTGTCAACTTTGGGATGCTATGATATGTTGCTGAATGGGTTTCACCTTCTCTACCATTTTATCAACCATTTATGGTTCAAGTATATTAATCTCACTGACATCATCCCAAGATGTTGGTGTTCTGCACCTCATCCCATACATGGCATCATTAGGTTCCATTCAGATGATCGAGTGGAAACTTTTGTTGTAAGAGAATTCAACCAGTGGAAGATGTTTTTCTCACCCTACTTTGACGTCCATAGAACATGATCATAACATATTCTCCAATATCAGCATCTAGAGAATGTTGATGACTCTTCCAAATCATAGAGGTGAATCATGTATCTCGATCAGATATAATAGATAGTGGTACTCCTTGGGGCCTTACCACTTCCTTGATATATATTTCTGCCAGTTGATCTAATGAAAAATCCTCTTGAATTGCAATGAATTGTGAACAATTTTTAAGATGATCCAAACAACCTAGAATTCATTATTGCATTTGGATTCCTTCATAAGTTTAGTGACAATAACCATGGTGATTTTCTCCCATTTCCATGCTAGTGTGAGAAATGGTTGTGTCACACCCTTAGACTTATACCTCTCTGGTTTCACTTGATAACACACCAGGCACATTGAAGTATACTCGGTGATATCTTTATTAATATTATTCCACAAATAATGCTCTCAGATATATCAGTACATCTGTGTGATTCCTTTGTGAATAGACAAATACAAACTATGTGCCTCATCCAAATGTTTCTTTATAAGCTATGAACATTATGGAACAAATTTTATATTCCGAAATCTCACAATTCCATCTTTATTAACATTTATATCCAAGAATTTACCTATTCTAATAGCTTATAATTTATTTTAAATTCCCACATCATACTTTTGATCATCTTTAACCCTTACAAAAGAGATAGTTGAGAAATCATTTGTGAATAGATTTATAATGTTCCCTTCTTTATCTTTACCATGTCCATCTTCATGAAATCTAAGAAGATTGGATCCTTATCAATTCTCTTAAGTGATAGAATCACTGGGTCCTTTATACATAGAGTGTCCGCCACCGTGTTATCTATACTAGGGTGTTAATATATTGAGCAGTCATAGTCCTTGATCAGTTATAATCATCTTCATTGAGCATGTTCATATTTTTCTATGGGACTATATACATGAGGCTTCTGTGGTCCATATATATTTCACAAATTTACCCAAAGAGAATAAGCCACCAAATAATTAAAGCGAATATCACTACAGCCAGATCTAGATCATGTGTTGGATAATTCTTCTCATGAACTATCAATTTCCTTGAAGCATAGGCACTGAATTTGTCTTTTTTCATCAACACACAGCCCAAGAGCTTCTTCAAAGAATCACTGAATACCACCATAATTTCTCCACATTTGGGTAATGTTTGCACGATCATAATGATATTCCTTCTTTTCATTTTCTTTAATCATTATTCACATTCATCACTCCAAGAAAACATTAATCCCTTCCGAGTTATCTTGGCACGATGGTTGGACAATAGTTAGAAATTTCTCACAAATCATCAATAATATCAAGCTAACTCCAAGAAGCTGCGGAAAACTGTTACAGATGGTGGCCTCAGAGATGCCTCTATTGTAGCTATCTTAGAGGGATCTATAGATATTCAATTTCCTGTGATGATATGGGTCCTGAATGAGAAATACTTTAATAAGAACTCACACATGATGTATTTTTCATAGAGATTCTATTTTCACAAGGTCTCTAGTACTGTTCTTAAATGCTCCACATGATCCTCCTTGGTTTTGGAGTATATATGAATATCATCTAAAAGACTACCAAAATTTTTCGATTTTATCTATAATGACTATAATCATAAATTCCATGATGATGATTGCCGAATTACTGAGTCTGAAAGTCATTACAATGAATTTATAGTGCTCATATCTTTTACAAGAAGAGGTATTGGAGATATCTTCCTTCATCAACCTTACTTGATAATATCCTGACCTCAAATCCACCATGGAGATCTATTTTGATCCACGAAGCTGGTCAAAAAATTAATCAATTCGGGGGAGAAGATACTTAATATTTATCATGATTTTGTTAAACTCACGATATTCAATGCAAAGTCCAATTGACCCATCCTTCTTCTTGATGAAAAGGACTGGTGCACCCAATGGTGAAGCACTTGGGAATATAAACCCTTTATACAGATTCTCTTATAGTTGTTTCATAAGCTCCCCAAGCTCCAAAATAGACATTCTATATGGAGTATTAGATATTTTCAATGCCCATGTATATGGTTAGTTTAGAATACAACATCTCTTCTAGGAGGAAGACCAGGAAATTCCTTAGGAAACACTTCAACGAATTCCCTCACAATAGTATTGTCATCAAGGATGGTTTCCTCCTTAGAATCAATAATTTGATCTGGATACGCATGGTCACAGGGAATTAATATCCATGCTTGAGATGATGGAGTAATAAAAGATTCTTCTTCCTCCACCCACTTATACAGAATCGATGGTTGATTCTCCACATAGAGAGTATTTATCTATCATGTCAATTTATATTGGTTCTATATAAGGAATGACAATCCATGCCAATAATTGCATCAAATTTCACTATAGGGAGTATAATGAAGTTCTCAAGGATGTTCAATCCACCGATTAACATAGGAGTGGATTTATATTGATGTGATGCGATGATTTCCCTATTTTCTATACTCACTGACATATTTACCTCCACGATTTTTGGTGGTGTTGGGATTGTTCTACTAAACATCTTTGATATAAAAGAATGTGTATACCCTGAATCAAAAAGTATGTTCTTTATTCCTGATTGAATAACTAGTGTACCTATCACTACGTCGATGTCGGGGATCACTTTGGTTTTTGTGATTGAGAAAGATTCCCCTTGATGCCTTGGATGTAATTGGTTGCCTCTGGAAACCCATGGCTTAGGGAACTAATTTTTAGGATGCCTTGATTCTTTGAAGTTGTAGCAATGAACAACGTGTTGAAAGTTGAATGGATCTGTTGGTCGGAGTGGACACTCAAGAGGGGGGTGAATTGAGTTCCAATTCAAATTTCTGCTAAAAACAATTTCTATTAAAACCCCCAATTTCAAAAACAGATTAAACTGTAGTGAATTTATACAGATTATAAAGGTTCAATTAGTTTCTCAAAGATTAATTAGTTCTCAGTTAACTTAATATTATGATTAATTTAACTTTTGAAACTAACTTACTGGTTTACAATAAATATAAACACTTGCGAGTTTAACTATCAAATTAGCCTTGAAAATAAATTATATTTCAAAGTAATAGCAGTGGAATATGAAATAGATATGTATTGTATGGATATAAATTTAACTAAAAACACAGAGGAGTTAACCAAGAGGTTCAGTCTCAAGCCGAGACTTAGTCCTCTCAAAAGCTTATATAAGGATGATCCACACCCTGAATCGGGGATCAACAGTTTACAACTGTCCAGGTCCAAGACCTCTACCACTGTTATCCGTGGGAAACAAAACAACAACAACCAGCTATACAGGTCACACACGACCTCTAACACTATCCACAGTGGGAAAAAGAATGAAATGATAGTGAGTGAGGATTTACAAATCCTCCAGTTAGGGTTCAAGAGAAAGTGTGTGTGTAAAATACAACAGATAACACACACTGCTCGTAATGTAAAAAGTAAATCACAGAGATAAAGATTTAGAGATTAGAAATTTCTCTAGTGATCTTCGTGCAGCTCTTGACTCCTTTTGTTGATTAGAAATCGTTCTGAGTCTTCTTCTGGTTTTTGTCTGGAAAACAGAGTACCATCGGCTTCCTTGACTTCGAGGTTCAGCTTGCTTATCGGCTCAAAGATTGATGAGTTTTGTGTGGTTCTTCTTTAGCATAGATTGCTCGATGTATGCTCTATGTTATGGAGGCTAGTAGTAGTAGTCTCGTGAGTGCATGTTCTCCAGTTGTTCTTGGCACGTTTTGAGCTTGATCGCCAGTATGTTCTGTGTGCTTGATCTCTTTTTAGTCTAGTGTCTCGCTCTCTTCTTTGATACATACACGATGTCCTCTTTATACCCTTTTTGTTTTTCTGACAAGAAGGAATGATTATACTTTTTGATCGTACTTGGTACGGTTTCCTGAAATGGCAACAAAAATCATTTAATAACATTAAATGCATCAAAAGTAACAAATGTAACCGTTAATATAATAAACAAATAGGGTCGAGGATATAGGATTTGACTTCGTAGTTCATTATAGGTAGCCGTTTTTTTGTAGACGTGTACGGTTGACTCGGTGTAGGGATCTTCCATTGGTAACTCTTCAAACTCTTATCAGTGGCTCTTATCGGTAGCTCTTATCGGTAGCTCTCTGTGCATCGGTAGCTCTTTGTGCATCGGTAGCTCTTTGTGCATCGGTAGCTCTTTGTGCATCGGCAGCTCTAGCTATCGGTAGCTCTGGCTATCGGTAGCTCTGGCTATCGGTAGCTCTGGCAATCGGTAGCTCTGGCTATCGGTAGCTCTGGCTATCGGTAGCTCTGGATATCGGTAGCTCTGGATATCAGTAGCTCTGGCTATGGGTAGCTCTGGCTATCAGTAGCTCTGGCTATCGGTAGCTCTGGCTATCGGTAGCTCTGGCTATCGGTAGCTCTGGCTATCGGTAGCTCTGGCTATCGGTAGCTATGGCTATCGGTAGCTCTGGCTATCGGTAGCTCTGGCTATCGGTAGCTCTGGCTATCATGAAAACCACATCTACTTGACTTCGAATTGTTTCAAAGCTTGTATAAACAAGGATAATGGAGATTAACATAAATAAGAGATTATTTAAAAATTATTATTAACTTGATCAATGATTTGAAAGAATTAAAATGTAAATCATCAGTAATTGAGAATAGCATAATATATGAACACATAATTGGGATTATCAAAACAGGTGAGGTCAACAATCTCCCTCTTTTTGATAATCACAACTTATGATATGACCAAAAATAGTGAGAATATAGTATAAGAGAATATAACGTTTATATTCTAATTTCTCAAAGAAAGCAATCAGAGGAAACAGAGGAAATAGTAATAGAATGAAATAGAACAAAAATTATCATAAGAAGTATTAAATACAATAGTATCAGAGATAAGCTTTGAAAGAATTGGTACCAAGGAAGGAAATGTAATAATAGTAGAAAAGGCTCAAAAATTTCTCCCCTTTGATATTTCCCCGCCTCTCTTTATATTTTCGCCCCCTTTTTTAATTTTCTCCCCCTTTGTGATAATCAAAAAGTGGGAAAGAATATAGAGAAAACTGAGAAATAGAGATAGTGTAAAGAAAAGAATTTTTATTAGACCAGACAAACCATACATAAACAGAATAGGAAAGAAAAAAAAATTCCTATCAAATAGCCTGGCCACTTCAGCAATCCAGATCTTCAACATGAGATTTGCCTTTTGGATCAGAAGAGGAGGCGGGTGGTGAGGATGTGAGTGAGGGCTTTGGAATCCCAGAAATGATCACAGGAGTCTGAGCCACTGATACAGTGCCTGGCCTGTATTGGGAAGTTTGTTGATTGATCATAGGTGTGAGGCTTCAGATGGCCTGAGCAGGAGTCATCTGGACTAGAGACTCAGTAGAGGCAGAGGCAGGCAAGGCAGGAGGGACAATAACTGGTCTGGCATCAACATGCAAAAAGGTTAGCAACAGATTTCTGAAATCCATAATGATTCCTCCCCCTCTTTCTATAGCAGATATAAAATCATCTTTGTTCTCCATAAATTTTTCTAAGGCAGGAGTCAGATGTCTTAGCTTTCTCACTTGTTCTCGGAAGGCTTGAGTTACAGGGGGTAACTTCATGTTTTCCAACATCATCTTGAAATTATGGGTGAGTTGTTTCTTGGTAAAAATCTTTTGGAAATAATAATCCACCTTGTTCTTGATTTCCTCCTGAGAGGCAGAGGCCTCTTTCATAGTGTCGTGGACGATTTTCATTATTTCCCTTACTGAATCTCTTGTAGAGAGCACTACCCGACTTAGATCTGGTGACTCCACAGAGTCACTGGTTGAAATAGAACCAAGCTCCTCCTTCATCATAGCTCGTAATTGATTCAAATAAAATGCAAGTTTTGAAGATAGACGACCAACCGAGAAAGATACAGTTTCTTTGAATCTTTTGGTCAAACCACTAATCAGAGTTTGCAGTTGAGAGTCCTGATTTTTAACATGATCCTTTATAGAAGATTTTAAATCTTCAAATACTGAGACCATTTGGCTTAAAACACTTTTCACATAGGCTAGATCCTTATCAGCTTGAGGCTTTGAGATCATGTAAGAATCTAAAGCAGTAACAGACTTCTTTAAGGCTTCAAGATCTGCTTCTATTCTAGAAGATTGGGTCTGGCACTCTTTGACTGCTTCCATTAGCTTAACCATAAATGTTGACAGATTGAAACCAAGAGAAAGCTCAAGAGATTGTTCTAACGGCTTCATTTCTTCATGAAAACAGTGCTTCATCTCAGTAACTGAGGCACTGAAGGATTCTTTCAGCTCATGCTTCAGGGATTCGAGATCAGACTTTGTAACAAAATCAGTAGGAGAAACTGTAGTAGATACTCTTGCAGAAGCTAAGCTGAATACTGAATCATTCATGACTGATTGAATCGAGGAAACTAAAAAAGATTCCATTGTCTTTACTTCTTCTACAAAACTGACATTGATATTTCCTTTCAGCACATCTAAATCATGTACTCGGACCACATCATCAGGTAATAACTCAGAATTGATGTCATAGATGATCTTTGTTCTATTCAAGGATACTTCATTATCCGAATCAGGGTAATCCAAACCACAGACTATAAAACCTGGGTCTTCTACCCAGTCTTCAATCTCAACAGCCACTGTAACAATTCCAAGATTGGAATGATGCTCCCCCTTAATGGGTGGATTCTTATGTACAACAACTACATTCTCTGCGGGTCTTTCTTCATCAGAATCTTCCACAACAACTTCCATCTCAGGAGCAGTAAGGAGATTTTCTAAAACAGGTACAACTTTTCTATTTCTTTTTCTACTTCATCAGTAGGCACAACTGAGTTTTCAATCAATGGACTTAGACTCAACCTAGCAGAATCAGATGATTCAGATACATTCTCTTTTTCTCCATCCTGCTGAGGAACTGGCTGGTCTTCCTCATGAATAGATAAAACTTCCTCTACTTTTTATTTTCTTGAGTATACAAACTCAGTAACAGGACTTGGGGGAAAGTCTGGATCTCCTCCAATATCCATAGGAGTTTCTTCCTCTTCTTCTTCTTCTTCTTCTTCTTCTTCTGACTCATCACTGTACTCGGGTTCCTCTTCATCGGATCCTAAACCTGGATCTCTTTTATCCTTTGGGCATGAAGGATAATCCACAGGATTAAATTTATCATACACCTCTTGGTCATCACTGACCCATTCTCCTTTCCACGGGTTCCAATTGATTTTCATGTACTTACAAACTATAGTAGTGATACAGAAGTTATTATTAACTACAACTGTCTCATCCTGAGACTCAGCTATCCCTTTCACTTTTATCATCACAAAGATCATTTTGGCAAAGAATAAAGCATTAGTCTTTGATTTCGGCCTAATCATGTCTTCCATTTGATTCAACTACAGTCTGCACAGATTAACTTTCACACC
Organism: Viscum album; assembly: GCA_963277665.1. Taxonomy (NCBI): domain Eukaryota; kingdom Viridiplantae; phylum Streptophyta; class Magnoliopsida; order Santalales; family Viscaceae; genus Viscum; species Viscum album. The sequence continues at coordinate 1,837,311,840 of OY728132.1, read as the reverse complement.
ATGTCTTAACAGATGTAGAAGATAGATATCTTGATATCTCAGATTAGAAAAATCTCCTCTCCTCGGTATCAAAACATGTTGAACAAATTTGAAAATCAGTATGTTCTCTCCATCCAATTTAGTAGCAACCACTTGCCTTTGACTTCCATTACCCGTTAGCTCTTTTAAAGCGATCTCATAGTCAAAGATGTTACTGGTAGGTGGAATTGCTCTTGAGACATACCCGGATACACCTTCATGTGGGACTTTTAAACATTCTGCCCACTCTACTGAAGAAAACGACATTTCTTTTCCATTTAAAAAAGAACTTACCCAATTCTCATTTTCAGACTTCTCGAAGCTTACAAATTCGTAGAACTGTTTCACTAACTTCGGGTAGTAGGGACCATTGTTATTTGAAAAACAATCTACCCATTTCTGATCTTCCATAATTGCAAGCACCAACGACTTTCTTGGTAGCAGCCAATCTACGCAAAGCTCCTTTTCAATCACAATATCTCTATTCTGAAAATGAGGGTTTACTGGTTGCTTTCCCGACCTAGTTCTGACATTACTTCCATGAGATTCTTGTTGCACTTTCTGCTTCTTTGTTTTAGGCTCTACACTGTCATCTCTGCTGGCAGGAATCTTGGCTTTTTCCATCGCGGATTTAGGGTTCTCAGTCGATTAGGGAGCTAGGATTCAAAGGTGAAAGGATTTGGGTCCGGTGGAGTGAGAAGCGGTTTAGGAATATCTTTATCATGTGGAAATAATAAATAAATGAATAAAGTAAAATAACAAAATAAAATGATTCATATTCTTGGTGGCAGAAAGAAGTTTGAAAACATTGCATCGGTGAGAATTGATCATCGGTGAGAATTTCAACATCGGTGAGAATTGATCATCGGTGAGAATTTCAGCATCGGTGAGAATTGATCATCGGTGAGAATTTCAACATCGGTGAGAATTGATCATCAGTTAGAATTTCACCATTGGTGAGAATTGATCATCGGTGAGAATTTCAACATCGGTTAGAATTGATAATCGGTGAGAATTTCAACATCGGTGAGAATTGATCATCGGTGAGAATTTCAACATCGGTGAGAATTGATCATCGGTGAGAATTTCAACATCGGTGAGAATTGATCATCCCCAGCTCATGCCTAATGCAACGTAACCTATCAGAACTTAAAGGTTTAGTGAAAATATCGGCCAATTGATGTTCAGTGCCAATAAATTCAAGAGTAATATCACCTTTTTCATAATGATCTCTCAGAAAATGATGTCTTACATCTATGTGTTTGGTTCTAGAGTGAGATACAGAGTTCTTAGATATGTTTGATGCACTAGTGTTGTCACAGTTAATTGAAACAGGTTTATACTCAAATCCATAGTCCAATAAAGTGTGTTTCATCCACAGAATTTGTGCACAGCAACTACCAGCAGCTATATACTCTGCTTCGGCAGTAGACAATGCAACTGAGTTCTGTTTCTTACTACACCATGACACTGGGGATTTCCCAAGTAAATGACATGTTCCAGATGTGCTCTTCCTTTCTAACTTACATCCAGCAAAGTCAGAATCTGAATAGCTAGTTAGGTCAAATGATTGTCCTTTTGGATAAAACAAACCTAAATGTACAGTATGCTTAAGATATTTAAAAATCCTTTTAACATCCAGTAAGTGTGATTCTTTAGGATTAGCTTGAAATCTAGCGCACATACATACACTGATCATGATGTCTGGTCGACTAGAAGTAAGATAAAGTATACTCCCAATCATACCTCTGTAATTGGTTTGATCCACTGGTTTCCCAGCTTCATCTGTATCCAACTTACAGGTAGTACTCATAGGTGTATCATTTTCCTTAATGCTATCAAATCCAAAACGTTTTAAAAGATATTTTGTATATTTACTTTGATTTAAAACAATTCCATCTCCAGTTAGAAAAATTTGAAAACCAAGAAAATACTTAAGCTCTCCCATTAAGATCATTTCAAATTCATTTTGCATACTTTTTGAAAAATCAGTACATAGAGAGTGTTTAGAAGATCAAAATATAATATCATCAACATAGATTTGTACAACTAAAACATCTTTATAAATTTTTTTAATAAAAAGAGTTGGATCAGCAATCCCTTTAGTAAAACCTTTTGAAATAAGAAAATTGCTGAGTCTATCATACCAAGCTCTTGGAGCTTGTTTTAAACCATATAAAGCTTTAGAAAGTTTAAATACTTGATTTGGAAAATGAGGGTTTGTAAATCCAGGTGGTTGTTCCACAAAAACATCTTCAATTATAAAACCATTTAGAAATTCACTTTTGATATCCATTTGATATAACTTGAAATTCAGATGTGATGCATATGCAAGTAAGATCCTAATAGCTTCTAGTCGAGCTACAGGTGCAAAAGTTTCTCCATAGTCTATACCCTCTTCTTGACTATATCCCTGTGCAACTAGTCTATCTTTTTTTCTAACTATGTTTCCTGATTCATCAACTTTATTTCTAAAAACCCATTTTGTGCCTATTGTCAAGGTGTCTTTAGGTCTGTCAACTAATTCCCATACTTTGTTTCTTTCAAATTGATTCAACTCTTCTTGCATGGCTATTACCCAGAATTCATCATTGATAGCATCATTGATATTTTTGGGTTCTAGCTGTGACAGAAAAGCTTGATGTTCATCCTGGTTCCTTAGAGAAGCTCTAGTTTGTGTTCCTCTATCAAGATTACCAACAACAACAAGTAAAGGATGATTCTTCAGAATCTTAGTCGATTTGGTAAAGGTTGGACTAGAAACTTCAGGTTCATCTATAGGTTCGGGTTCAATAGAAGCAGATTCTGGAGAAAGTCCAGAACTGTATGTTTTTATAACAGGTTAATTAGATTTATCATTAAGGTCCAGAATAGAAAAATCTTCTTCAAGATTCTCAAGAGAGGTTTTAGGCTCATGTGGATCAATTTCATCGAATTTTATGTGAACATATTCTTCCACACATTTGGTTCTCTTATTGAAAACTCTATAAGCTTTACTTGAAATAGAGTAACCCAGAAAAATTCCTTCATTGCTTTTGGGAGCAAACTTATCCAGATTATCTTTAGTATTAAGTATAAAGACTTTGCAACCAAAAACTCTGAAGTAATTAACCTTAGGATTTCTATTGTTCCACAACTCATAAGGGGTTTTCTTAAGAACAGGTCCAATCAAGACTCTATTGATAACATAACAAGCTATATTAATAGCTTCAGCCCAAAAGTAAATAGGCAGTTCATATTCATTGAGCATGGTTCAAGCTATTTCTTGAAGGGTTCGGTTTCTCCTTTCTACTACACCATTTTGTTGGGGTGTCCTAGGGGAAGAAAAATTGTGACTATAGCCATTGTGTGAGAAATAAGATTCAAACTCATGATTTTCAAACTCACGACCATGATAACTTCTTAGGGTTTTAATCTTAAGTCCACTAAGGTTCTCTACAGACTTGGAATATTTAATAAAGTAAGGACAAGCTTCACTTTTGTGAGCTAGAAAGTATACCCAAGTATATCTAGAAAAGTCATCTACAAGGACATAGACATAATGCTTCCCATTTAAACTAGAAACTCTTGATGGTCCAAACAAATCCATGTGAACTAACTCAAGTGGTTGAGAAGTTGAGACTTCTTTCTTTGATTAAAAAGACACTTTGTGTTGTTTTCCCTTTTGACAGGGATTACACACTTTGTCATTTGGGAATTCTAATTTAGGTAAGTCTCTAACTATGTTTTTCCTAGCCAGTTTTCTAAGTGAGTGAATGTTGCAGTGTCCTAATATTCTGTGCCATATCCAAGATTCTTTATGAAAAGCATTCAAACAAGAAATATTTTGTCTGGCTAAAGAGTTTAAATCAACAGCATAAACATTTTCATTCCTTAGAGCAGAAAATACTAAAGAGTTTTTGGAGTTAAAAACATCACACGAGTCATTTTCAAACTTGACATTGAAAACATCGTCACATAATTGAGATATACTAAGCAAGTTATATTTATGTCCATCAACGAATAAAACTTTAGAAATTAATACTGAGTCAGTGTTACCAATCTAGCCTAGTCCGATGATTTTTCCTTTAGAGTTGTCACCAAAGGTGACATGACCTCCATCAACCTTTGTTAAGCTCTTGAAGCAAGAATAATCTCCAGTCATGTGTCTTGAGCACCCACTGTCTAAATACCATATCTTCTTGTGACAGCTCTTCAAGCAGGTCTCCTATAAAATAGATTTAAACAGGAAATGACTTTGGTACCCAGATTTTCTTGGGTCCAGATAGGTTAGCAATCAGGGCCTTAGGTACCCAAATTTGTTTTATGGGTCCCATACAATTAACAAAAACATCAGATTTTGAAAGATAAACTTTATTTGGTCTATAAACATGTGAACAACCTGTTGAAGCATATGAATTTCCAAAACTGGAACTAGCAGAATTTTATTTAGACTTAGGAATAAATCGGGATCTAATGAACTGTCTCTGTCCAGTTTGGTATCCCAAACCAGTAGCATATCTAGGTGCAACTTGCATTCCTAGCATTTGAGTTAATGCATCCTTTCCATTTGTGAATTTTTCTAAGTCCTTTCTAGTTTTCTCATTTGACAGTTTCAGTTCTGTATTTTCCTTTAGTAGTTGATCATTCTTTTCCTTTTCTATATCAAGATCAGATTTATGCTTAACACTTAAAGCATACTATTTCTTTAAACCTTTGTATTTGTCTTTAACCTCATTACAGGTTTCTTCCAACATATCACAGTACTCAAATAGTTCAGATTTTGACATGTTTTCTGAATCAGAATCATCTCCAGAATAATATGAATTTAAAACTCGAGTTTCAGATGTTACCTCAGAAGTATTTGTCATGAAACACATGTTGGATCGATTCCTTTCAGAGTCCGAAGATTCTGCTTCACTAGTGCTGTCTTCTGAAGCACTCCAGGTAGCCTTCATGGCTTTCTTGTACTTATTGACTTTGTAATCATATTTCTTTTTGAATTTTAACTTTGGACAGTCTGCTTTGATATGTCCTTTTCGCTTGCATTCATAGCACACAACTTCATCAGTCCTGTCAGCCTTCTTCCAATCCTTTTTCCATTTGCCTTGTTGATCATACTTTCCTTTGTAATTCATTTTCCTAAAGAACTTCTTTTTCCTATAAAACATCTTGAATCTCCTGGCTATTTAAGCCATCTTGGCATCACTGTCAGATTTTGACTTTTCACTCATTGAACTCTCAGTCTCCATTTGTAGTTTATCCCTGTCTTTACTCTTAAAGGCAGTAGTTTTAAACGCTATAGATTTTCTTTTGGGTTCCTCATCTTCTTCTTTATTTACATTAAGCTCTTCTTCATACATCATTAGCTTACCAATTAACTCCTTGACAGGCAGTGTTCCAATGTCACAGGATTCTCTAATTGAAACGGATGTACCTCTCCATCTATCTGGGAAACATCTCCGTATTCTCATAATTTGTTCTTTTGCAGGAACAATCATTCCGAGTGACCTCATTGTGTTTACTATCTCATTGAACCTGAGATACATGTCAGAAATAGGTTCATCAGGCTTCATTTTGAAATTATCATATTTAATAGTGTAAGTGTTTAATCTCATTTTTTTATCATTGGTTGTTCCTTCGTGAGAAATAGTCAAGGTATCCCAAATTTCAAAAGCAGTTTTACATGCAGAAATTCTATTAAATTCTTCATCTCCTAGAGCACAGTACAGAGCATTCATAGCATTACAATTATTATTGTAGGCAGTCTTTGTAGGTTCATCCCAAGTAGATCTATCAGTAGTGGGAACTTTATATTTTGATTCAATAGCAGTCCAAATATCAAAACTCATGTTTTCTAGATGAATTTTCATTTTATGTTTCCACTGAGCATAGTTATTTCCATTAAAGAAAGGTGTTCGGTTAGTAGCAGCACCCTCAAGTCTATTATCCATTATAAACAAAATTTAAAGAGATAAAAATTTAGAAATAAATTTTTTTTAAGAACATTTAAATACAACTAAAATCACAGTTGAAAACAGAGTAATTTGGAAGGTATTAATAACCCTTTGATACCAAATGTTGGTCGGAGTGGACACTCAAGAGGGGGGTGAATTGAGTTCCAATTAAAATTTCTGCTAAAAAAAATTTCTATTAAAACCCCCAATTTCAAAAACAGATTAAACTGTAGTGAATTTATACAGATTATAAAGGTTCAATTAGTTTCTCAAAGATTGATTAGTTCTCAGTTAACTTAATCTTATGATTAATTCAACTTTTGAAACTAACTTACTGGTTTACAATAAATATAAACACTTGCGAGTTTAACTATCAAAGTAGCCTTGAAAATAAATTATATTTCAAAGTAATAGAAGTGGAATATGAAATAGATATGTATTGTATGGATATAAACTTTAACTAAAAACACAGAGGAGTTAAGTTCTCAGTTAACATAATCTTATGATTAATTTAACTTTTGAAACTAACTTACTGGTTTACAATAAATATAAACAGTTGCGAGTTTAACTATCAAAGTAGCCTTGAAAATAAATTATATTTCAAAGTAATAGCAGCGGAATATGAAATAGATATGTATTGTATGGATATAAACTTTAACTAAAAACATAGAGGAGTTAACCAAGAGGTTCAGTCTCAAGCTGAGACTTAGTCCTCTCAAAAGCTTATATAAGGATGATCCACACCCTGAATCCGGGTTCAAAAGTTTACAACTGTCCAGGTCCAAGACCTCTACCACTATTATCTGAGGGAAACAAAACAACAACAACCAGCTGTCTAGGTCAAACACGACCTCTACCACTATCCACAGTGGGAAAAAGAATGAAAAGATAGTGAGTGAGGATTTACAAATCCTCCAGTTAAGGTTCAGGAGACAGTGTGTGTGTAAAATACAAGAGATAACACACACTGCTCGTAATGTAAAAAGTAAATCACAGAGATAACGATTTAGAGATTAGAAATGGCTCTAGTGATCTTCGTGCAGCTCTTGACTCCTTTTGTTGATTATAATTCGTTCTGAGTCTTCTTCTGGTTTTTTGTCTGGAAAACGAAGTACCATCGGGTTCCATGACTTCGAGGTTCAGCTTGCTTATCGTCTCAAATAATGATGAGTTTTGTGTGGTTCTTCTTTAGCATAGATTTCTCGATATATGCTCTATGTTCTGGAGGCTGGTAGTAGTAGTCTCGTGAGTGCAAGTTGTCCAGTTGTTCTTGGCACGTTTTGAGCTTGATCGCCAGTATGATTTGTGTGCTTGATCTCTTATTAGTCTAGTGTCTCTCTCTCTACTTTGATACATACACGATGTCCTCTTTATACCCTTTTTGTTTTTCTGAAAAGAAGGAATGATTATACTTTTTGATCGTACTTGGTATGGTTTCTTGAAATGGAAACACAAATCATTTAATAACATTAAATGCATTAAAAGTAATAAATGTAACTGTTAGTATAATAAACAAATAGGGTCGAGGATATAGGATTTGACTCCGTAGTTAATTATAGGTAGTCGTTTGTTTGTAGACGTGTACACTTGACTTGGTGTAGGGATCTTCCATCGGTAGCTCTTCAAACTCTTATCGGTGGCTCTTATCGGTAGCTCTTATCGGTAGCTCTCTGTGCATCGGTAGATCTTTGTGGATCAGTAGCTCTTTGTGCATCGGTAGCTCTTTGTGCATCGGCAGCTCTGGCTATCGGTAGCTCTGGCTATCGGTAGCTCTGGCTATCGGTAGCTCTGGCTAGCGGTAGCTCTGGCTATCGGTAGCTCTGGCTATCGGTAGCTCTGGCTATCGGTAGCTCTGGCTATCGGTAGATCTGGCTATCGGTAGCTCTGGCTATCATGGAAACCACATCTACTTGACTTAGAATTGTTTCAAAGCTTCTATAAACAAGGATAATCGAGATTAACATAAATCATAGATTATTTAAACATTCTTATTAACTTGATCACTAATTTGAAAGAATTAAAATGTAAATCATCAGTAATTGAGAATAGCATAATATATGAACACATAATTGCGATTATCAAAACAGGTGAGGTCAACAGGATTGTTTCTCTCCTCTATCATAGCTATAGGTTTTATCTTTTTAATAGTTACAAGATAGATGCATTTCTCATCAAAACCTAAATCATTTCTTCATCCCCTTCACAAAATTTCTGAGGTGCTTCTTTCTGCACCTTTGGCAAGTGGGGTACCTGATTTTCTTAGCACCGTTGTATTTATCCATTGGACATCCAGAATTGAAGTCGACCTTACTCTTATTATCCCCATTATACCCTTGAGGTTCTCTGATCTCCATTTCAACCTTGAGGGAACATCGAACAATTTCTTCATAGCTATCGATGTTGCAGGTCGCTAGGGATTTCCACAGGCAAGGTTTCATCCCACCAAAGAAGTGGTCAACCTTGCATTTTGGGGGTAATGAAAAATCAGAAAGCACATCGTACAAGTCTTGTGATGTTTTCTTCACACGCTCCAACATATTCATTGCCTTTTTTCTTGAGGGAAAGGAAGTCCCTTTCCATCTTAAGCCAGAGGGTGCACGGAAAATATTTTTCTATTAAAATCTTCCAGAAATCCTTCCATTCCATCCCCATATTCTCCTCCTCAGGCTTCATATTTATTATCAATGACCACTGTTAACCGGATTCATCCTCCATAAGAAAATCATCCAGAAGAAACATTACTAGTTCAGAAAATTAAAGTATGAAGATGATTTTTTCAATGGATTTTATCCATTATTCGGCAATTCGGGGATTAGATGATCCATTAAAAGTAAGAGGCCATTATCTCAGGAAGCTCTTGATAGTGAATTATTGTTTCTTTGGGAGGGGGGGTTAAAAGTTCCACTTGACCCATGTTTCTATTCCATGAATGAGTAAACATAGATAGTAATGCAGCATAGTTTACGATTCCCTCTCCCATCTGATTGGGAATCTTACTAGAATAGTGATCACATTGGTCATGACATCGGTTGTTAGCCCGAGTCCTCTTATTACCAGCCATTGGCTAGAAAAATAAAAATGTTAGGGGTAACACATAAAGGGTAACACACTGAAAAAACAAATGACATATAAATAGATTTTATTTCATTATCATATGAACATATAAGATTCAATCAATTTTATCGATAATGTACTTTCTATCATATATTCATAGGGGAATTTTTTTATTTCATTAATAATTGTTCATATAATTCTTTTGAATTTAAAAATTAATATCCCCTGGAAGTTTCATAACTAAGAGTGTTTCATGGCCTGTTGTTGTGTACTAGGATACCCTGGGAGAAGCCCAAAAAACCTTCTTGGGGTTTTCACCCCTAGGTACATCTTTGCCAGAACCAATTACTTAATACTCACCAAAACATAGGGATTTTATTATTATACATTGTCTTATCTATAATGATTCACTAGGTTTTTATAATCACAATCCTAAAAATAACTAATCCTCTCTTTGATACAAACTATGAAAACCTTGCTCATTATTACACACTTATACATGATTTTCTACATAAACATTGCATGATACAACGTATAATATCATTATGTATAGTGTCTTTGGGGACTAGGATTATTAAATATCAACATAAAATATGAAATAAAATATCTTTATTGAAAACATCATTTACCTGACCCCTACTTTCCCTCGTACTTAGCATTTGCATAGGATAACATGAGGAGATTCATAAGAAAAGGGTAAGCAATAAGCCCAGTAATGGAATAAACATGGAATACCATGAGGAATACAATACATGTTATACAATAGGAATATAAATGGAGAACAAGAAAAACATGATCCTAAAGGCATGATAAATAATGATAGTCATAACATGGAAATGTGGAAACAATACTTAACATTGAATTAACATTGGCCAAGGCTCATTGCACATGGAGCTTGATTAAACCCTCATTGTATATTAAGCACAAGTAAACCCTCGTTACACTCGAACTTGCATGTGTCAACACTCATTTCACAAGATGTATCATGATACTATACTTTACCCAATGCATTAGAGCAATATCAGGGCACACCCTTCTAAAACATTTCCTTTCATGCATAAGTGTGCCACATGGATCATAAAACATTGATTCATTAATGATCATCATTAATTACACAATAAAGGAATATGGAATTCATACATGAAAATATATAATCAATATGTAATTTTTTATAAATGTGAATAGCTTTTATTGAGAAATGGTCATGGTATTCACTACCTAATGACTTTGGCATGAAAAATGAGGTACATTTCCAACAACAAAACTGCGTGACAAATGAATTAATAAATATGGATTATGAGAGATAATTGAGTTTATCATTATATATACCTGAAATGTACAGTAATTGGGTCATATAGATACATTTACCAACAATTGTAATGAAATTTAGATATGTAATACAAAATAATTACATGAATGAAAATAAGGAGAGAGAAATTACTAATGGAATTTCAGCATGGTAACAGGTTTACATGGGAGGAATTAATGAGAGAGAAATGGGATATATCATTATTCAAACATGAAGAGGGAAATATGGGGGAGGTTAATAATTATACCTCCACATTTGTAATTGAAAATAAATGTACATAGCATTATAAAGAAACTTGGACATAGATAAGGAAATTGAGAATCCCTTACTTGAAAGTGTGATACCAAAGGCTTGGGAGAGGCTTGAGAGAAGTTTCATGGGAACACGGGGAACCATGGTAGGATTCAAGATAGAGGAGGTCAGAGGGTGGAATAAATAACAAGGATTTGAGTGAAGATAATGTTGGAACATTTGTGGTTTTACAAAGGAAAGGAGAGGGAATTCTTTATTATTTAGGTCTGGGTCACCACACATTAATCTAATTAATACCAAAAACCAGCCCGTGGTTTTTCGCATGATTATATCCAAAAAAGAGTAGAAAAAAATATTTTATATGACCATGTCCTATCTTATTTGAAATAATATTAGTTCTTATGTGGAGGTGAGTCACACTCTCAACGAAAATAATTTAAAAACACAAAATGTTTTATAAGCCTTGAACGGTCCACTAAAGCCTTGTAAAATAAATAAAAAACCCCAAATACCATTATTTTATTTCTAAAACATATAGTTGACTAACATAATGTTTATATAATTTTATTACATCACTATTGGGTCATTATTATGTCATAAAACAAAATATATATTTAAACGGTACATAATTTTTACCCAAAAAATTAACTGTTTTAGAAAATTATGAAAAAATCACCGTTGGATATTTTCAACATCCTGATTCAAAAAATAATATTCATTTTATGTAAAAAAGTATCCTAATATGTGATTTTTTACTTTTAAAATAAAACCCAAAATTTATCAAAAATTTATTTCTTTAGACAAAAATAACTTTCAAACCTCAAAACAATTACAAATGCATTCATAAAATCATACGATAATTTATTTTTTAAAAAAATTAATTTAATAATAATAATAATATATTATTAAAATATTATTTAATTCAATGCAAAATTAATTCAACAAAATATATTTCTTATTTTTATATTAACTAAAAATAATATTTATTCTTGAAAATTTATTTACAATGTAACTATAATAAGAGATTGTATATTCTATATCCTTGAATAATGTACACAATAATATTACTTGGGCCTTGTTACATAAAATAATTAAACACCCTCATGAGACCATTATTTACAGTGTGTGATGGTGACCGACTCTTCGGGTGGCTGAGATAACATTGTTCAAGTGGTAATATCTACTAACTTCCACTTCTCAAGTTGGTGGTTCCTCTCGAGATTAACTTATTCAAAATTGTCTTGGGCATGGTCAATTGAAAATATAATGTATGCCACCACCATTCTGACCTCTGACAAATGGGATTAGTATGTAGAAAGTCCACTAAATGAGGTCATCGCTTCCTTTGTCAGGGTAAATTGGATATGTTAAAGCTCTATATTTATATTAATCATGTGATCATTGTTCAACAGATATATTTGCAACGATAACAATTAATAATGGTATTTTAATATCTAGAAACATAAAACCAATTAAGTACACACTTTATATAAACTTAACAAGTCATTTAATTAAATCAAGTGTAAATTCCATTAATGAAAGTTTGGTTCGTCACAATGAAACCTCCCATGTATGTATATAAGGGGTGAATCATAGTTCTTGATTCAGTTATGGTGTATATATAATTCCAAAAATATATAAAAATATATTTATAGATAGTAATATAATCCCACCCAATTATTTCAAAACAAAACCCTATCCAACTGACAATATCCCCGCATTCATTGACTCCTCTAAATGAATACCTCCAGCCATTTTACAATATACATTTAGCATTTCTATCCAAATTATTTATCAATTCCATTCATTCCATTATTTTTAATTGTCCTCATTTATCTAAAAATACATTTTCTATTTATTTAATTATTCATTTTTATCCCAATAACTAAACCAAGACATTTCATTCAGGATTAAATAATTCTTTTTTCTCTACATGGCCTTCTAGAACAACTCAACCATACAACCTAAGAACCACATCAATCAAATTAAGTAATATCCTTGCCACAATAAAATAAAATCAAAACATAACATTATCTCACCTATAATAAAATGGTAAAAAATCAATCCCCCCACCAATCCATGAGAATTGACAAACGCACCATCACAATACAACCAAAAATTCACATGTTGAGAAAACAAAACCTTTATGACAGAAAATAATGATCAAATAAACCATCACATCATTGAGATAAAATACAGTCAAATTAACAACACATAAATACATTTTACATCGAATCCACATGTCACTTCCCAACAAGAAAATCCAGAAAAACAATACATTAAATACCTTTTCATAGATTTAGATAAGTGTCCATTAATATCATTTCACATCATTTTATGTGTGTTATCACTGAATCCATAAATAACATTGTAACTTTTTTACCAGAAAAATATATTTTGATAGGAAACATCTATTTTTGGGGTGATATCACAACAATATGAAATAAAAATTCTATATAAAAAACAAATGTTAATGAAAATGATCCCAATAGTCATGATATCCCATCGGGAATTCATCCCATAAAAACAGATAATCATAGAAACTGTTAAAGAGGTTTAGGATCCAAGAAATATTGTTCATAATTTGTTTAATAATATACTCATGCTTTCATTATATGGGTTATTACATTATCTATAATTTAAAAAACAACATGCATCATAATAAAAAAATATGTGAGTAAAAATATTAAATATGAAAAGACCATTGAGAACACGAATACTAAATTTCCATTTTGAAAGAGTATCTGCAACATGACACTATTACCTATTAACATAGGTGAGATACATATTAATATATTCGATAAAATATTTAATTTAATCTATAATTAATTCTTTTAACATGTAACATTCATAGAAAGAGTCCTAAAAATGCACAGTTTCAATAGTGTAAGACTACAACAAATGGTCTCTCAAGTCATTTTGGTCTCCATGATGTATCGAAATAATTTTCCATTATAGTTCATTTTCAATATTATATTCATATCATATAATGATATATAATTTTTTTAAGGAAACCATAATTTGTAAAAATACACCACCACTCCATGAGAGACCTGGTTCACCTAAATACTCCATATAGAGTTCAAAATAATTAACAAAAAATATATGAGGATTCCACCATATGATCATTATCTATAGAATATTCCTAACCCTTCCAATGTCACTGATTGTTTTCTATATAACTACGTATGAATCATCATTATTAACGAATAATTTTTGGAATTTTGGGGTTGCGAAGAAGTCAGTATATATAGAATTTATTTCAACTTGAAACAATGGGAGTTGTTGCTATTGGAAGTCAATATCATTCTCTATATGCAAATAAAATGGTATAATAAACTATTGGGATCAAAATTTAATATATTTTTTTACTATTCCAATATTTATAGTATGATAACACCATATCATCAATATATTATATACACATATTAACACATAATCTACTTGAATTCTATCACTATGTCTGTATGTTAAACTGATGGAGTTCATGACATGATTGATATATTCACTATATTTCATAAACAAGTTTCACACAAATGCAATAGGAATTCATGTTGAATTTATATGTCTATGAACATGTAAAAAATAAAATCCAATTCTCCATTTAATCAATAGATGTTATGGGAGAGATGAAATACTTTTTAAAATTCGGTAGAAAGAGAGGGACAATATTTTCGACTAATATTTTATATTTATATTACTCTATGTGTGTGAGTTTTCCTATAGGGTTTTGAAACCGAATGATAATGCCTCTCTCATCATAATCAAACCACTAAACATCAATATTAAAGTTGACAGAATAAGACCCTGTAAGATTTCAATGTAGTTTAAATAAAAAATGATATAATTATTCACGTTGCGAGGAATACTCATTCAACCATGGATTGACTTGGCTAGAAACTGTGTATCCTATATATTTAGGCTGTACATAATAAAAACAATCCAGATTGGGAACTACATTAGATTAATATATTACTATTTTATATCTCTGTAGACTGATGAGGGAAATACATGGAGTATCCTTTCTAATAATTTGGTGTAAACCATGTTTAATGGAATTCCATAGAGCTATTATAGGATGTTATGAGACTATAGTTCATTTTTTTGATAATTTCTTCATTGAAAATTTAAATGTAAATAATAAATAGAAATTCCAATTCAATGGACTTAAAACATTCCTTAAAAACCTCCATACATAGATACATTAAATTTAGGGAATCAATCTACCCAATGACCATGGACAATTATTATAGAACATACACTATATTATAATTCCATATATATAAATATAATTCTTAAAAAACATGGATATTATCATATAATTCACTATATATAATATCTCATATTGAGACATGGAATTACACATGTAGGTTTCCATCCAGTCAATTACCTATGAATAATTTTTCCCAAGATTGCATCACATATCATTTCCTGAAAAATAGAAACCAATGATTATTGAATGGAAGGTTTCCCTTATTCAATACATGTTTTATGGAAATTATTTTATAGGAAATCATATCTATTCCCAAAAACCAAAAAATAATTATTAAAAAATATAAACAATAATGATAATTTTTTTTATAATGAGATAAAATCTTGGGAATAAAATAATAACTTTTCAAACAATGTTGGAAAAGGAGGAGAATATAATTAACATAAAAAAATGTGAAGGGGTAAATATAACTCTTTAATCATTAATTCTTAAATATATGTTATCATGTACAATATCATTAATTAAAACTATAAAATAATTTTTGACCCTGGAATATAGAAAGACTGATATAGGATCCCCTTTCCTGACTCCACTAGATCACACACTAGAATCTTCATGGATATGAATTTACTTGAATGGAGTTCCAAACACATTTCATAATAATATATAATAAATTAATGATGGAACCATTGGATCCATTCATTTTTAGTATTTAAAAAAAATCATTTAATTGTGACAATGGTCTTAGATGTGTATAGATGAAAACCAAAGTTCACATCATTATCATCATATTTAATATTTTTCACCGATTATGTGGTAGTGAAAAGACTACTATAATATCTCATTTTGAATATAATTTCAAAATGGATTGATGTAATAAAAACTATGGAAATCATTTCCATCTTTGAAGATAATATTTCTATGATAACTGTTAGAGTTGTGTGCCCAAAAGAAACATTATTTCAACTCATAATATACACAAAATTAATTTATTTTGAAATAACAATAATTTTTTTTATTAAAACAATAAGTAATAGATTATTGATTATAAAATTACCTCAAATCATTGATAGATTCATCGAAAATTATTTCTAAAATAAGATATATTCAATTTGATAAAATACACTTCATGTCATGACACACTATAAATACTCAAGAAAATGAGATAATCCTTCATATCCTTCTAATCAGGAACTTCATTTAACACAATATTTTTATGGTCATCCAAATTTGATGAGATATTAGCCATCAGGATGTAGGTTTAGTCATCCCAATTCTCTAAGTAAAATATTATAATGTAGGTAATTAAAAAATATAAAATATCAATATGTTATATGTACATGAGAATATAATTTATAGGGTAAGTGAACCCTCTTCATAACTTCTTCTCCATGTTCATACAATTTAATAAACTTGTGTTTGTATCGCCCTTATGTGGATATATGAATTGAACTGATTATAGGATATGTATTCTTTATGGTAAATAATGCCTTTCAGTTCAGGTAGGGATTTTATCACATCCCTAAAAAGAACATATAGATCTAAATTATACATTTACATTTCTATAGGTGTTGTTCAAATGCCGTATTTCTATTATTATTGTTTCTTAATGATTCATTTCTCTATAATAAGATTAATTTTTATCATAGATAAATTTTGTGGAAAGAAATTGAAAACACCTAGTAGAAGGTTCCATTTTTAAATAATTAATAATATCTTCGATGATTTTAGGATTAATAACACATGAATAGTTGATTCTAAAATTTAGGGCAATATAATATAATTTTGATGTGAAAATTTCTACCATAATAGGATTATGATCAGAGTAAAACATAGGAAGAATGAAGATAGAGATATCAATTAAATCATTCATACAATAATCTGACAAAATATTAATGGGTTTTCCACACAGTACCATACTCAGTACAAAAAAAAGAACTGAGCCACATAATATAATCCCCCAGATAATAAAAAAATAATAAAAACCAAAAAATAAGATAATGTATTACAATAGATTTCAAATATGTTTCCACTAGAAAAAAAAGATCAATGTTAGTGACATAGGGTTATATGATCCATACTAAACTCTAAGGTATCTCCACAAAATTAGGAGAATGAATATATGGATGAATTAAATGAGTTCAACTAATTGAGTAAAAAAATAACATGGATCCCACCTGTTTCATGTTGTGTATCCCAATCATGATTTGAAAAACATGTGTTTCCCAAAAATTCCATAATTCACTACAAATAATTATTCTACAGACATTATTAATGACATTTACTTATGTACTTTATGTTCATTAATTCACATTATTGGTTTCCCCTCAACCACATACAATCTATGAAACCGGCCATCTATAGATGTCTTTAACCACCATTTAACATTGTTTATACTTTTGAAGACTTTAATTTCATGAATTTGACCTAAAATAAATACAACCACCTAGAAACAATTTCATGACGCCTATTAAACACATCATACCACCAAAATAATAAATATGGATGACCCAGAATGCATGATCTATTACACTCGATTCTGTATTTATTATAGAAATAAGTTATGAACATACACAATGGGATCAACAATATTTTTCACCAATGACTAGAATCTATATATAACGAGTGAGTGATTCCTCTAAAAACACTTTTTGCATGTCTCTTATTTCACCCTATATCTATAAAACCGATTTTTTTATAATATGGAATATTTACGTGATAGATTCTCGTGCCTGAAAATTTATGTTTAGAAAAAATTATATATACTCTTAACTATTATTCTTTTAACAAGATCATTCAAATCAAGCCATTAATTTATCATTTTCAGTAATAATAAATTAAATTATAAAATATATAATATTTTTAAATTTACTACATTATTATAAAACATTAATAAATAAATATACACTTTCAAATAATGTCATTTTATTCCTAAAATATCAATTTTCATCAAAAAGTGATTTTTGATTATTTTTATGAAATAATAAATAAAAATAATACATAAATAATTGTACATATGTTTAGAAAATTTATTTTATAAAACAAACATTATTTTTGAAATAACCATAATTAGATTGGATCTAGAAGAAGGTTTTGAAAATTTTCAAAAATATTTATTTTCCAGTTGCAATGAAAAATAATTATTTTCATAAAAAAATCAATTTCATTATATTTAAAATTTCCTTAATGAAATAAATTTAATTTCATTAAATCGTTGTTGAAATTTACAGTTATGTAAATTAATAAATTAAATTTTAATGATCATATTATTAATAATTGAATAAGTATATTTTCATTTCTTATAAATTAATATTTAAGAAAACTATTTTTCATTTATTTGTTTAAGATTAATTTTAATATAGATTTTTTGAAATTTTTGATTTTAATTACTTAATATGTATTCAACATTTATAATATATGGCTCTAAATATAAAAAATAGTTTCTTTATATTATGGTCAATAAGATTAACAGCTGTAGTAATTATTATTATCATGATAAATGACAAATCACATAATAATGGGTAAAAGTAATATTATAACGGCTGTAAAATGAACCTAACACTTCTACAAATATAATTGGTTGATTTTTTTAATCAATAATAATTAATTTTTGGATTATATACTTATTTATAGAAATTTTGATGAGATTATGAAATATATAATATTTTATAATGAGAAGTTGAAGATGTCACATTAATCATTTCTATAATAATAACATTAATAATATTGGGTAGATTCCATCCAGTAGTGATCCACATGTTTACCAAATATTTTCAAGTGTCAGCATCACAATCAAAATTTTTTGTTCAAAACATCCAATTGCTAGTGTTAATCATATTTTATTTCTGTGATAATCGCTTACAAGAAGGATAACACTTGAACACTATAGAATTTACATGGTTGAAGAGGGTGAAAACACTCCATTCCATAGAGTGTTCATATAGAGGGGTCCTCTAGGGAATTATAAAATTCTTCTTATCATTGTGTGCAATAAAAAAATGGATAAACCATCTTGTCAATATTATAGATGTGTGTAAAACGATATAAGGAATAAAAATAATAAATATACATTCATCATTATTTTTCTGTTAATCTCTCCATAATCCCAATACATTAAAAATAATTGAATTATATTGGTACTCACACAAATCCAATAAATTAATGAAGAAGTATATATTGATTAAATTGATTATTTATTTACATGAAATATTTTGTATATATTATTCCTCTAAAATGATTTAAATTTTTCTTACCCTTACTCTACCATATTTATTGAGAATTGAATGGTGAATATTTATTAAATAAAAAAATAAAATCATGATTTGAATATAATTTAATGAATAAATACAATTCAAAATATATAGAAAATATTTTATTATTGAACACTCAACTTATGATTATTTTGTCTAATAATATGTGGGTTTATATATATGTGATGAATAAAGTATTAAAACATGTATGGTGTTATAAATTATTAAATATGTTAACTAACAAAAATTATTTCAAATTTATATAAGGTCCGTGGTAATCTTATTATGTTACCCACCAAGAAACATTCTCGTAGGAACTATGTGGATCCTCCCAAAGGTCATGGTTAGTGAATAAAAACAATCCATGTAAATTATGGAGATGAAAATAATGTTCCAATGATATATATATTGATAATGGATATTAATATGTAATATAATCTATTTATAATGTTATCCCAAAACATGATCAATTTACACTAGTTTCATTAATCCACGTGAACATTGTATCACTCAATAAAGTTTAGAAAATTATATTATGCCCATAGAACTATATAAGTGGATATAATTATTTTGTTTTATTCCCAAAATGGCCACCTGATATGAACATCCAATAATTTAAAAAATCAAAATGCTTTTATTTAATTATATTTAACTTAAAAATTAACCACAATGCACCAAATGTATCCTACACTTTTGTAAACATATCTCATCATATATTCAATCGATACATCAATTTATATTTCAAAAACATCAATTAATGAATGAAAACTAAATACAATGGATTAATACACATATATATATATATTAGAACACTATATAAAAAATATGAATATAAATTTCTTACTAGCGTACAATGTTTTTATAATTTACTACACTTATTTTTTTAAGTAATAAACTATGACAATGGGATATAATAATTTTTGTGTATGTATCCCCCAATGACTTTTTAATGTTTTTTTCTTCAAGTGATATTACATATATATCATACAAATATATGATTAATTTCACCATATGTATATTTAATATTATTAATGGGGAACTAACCTGATCATTTAGTATTACCATTATATGTATAATATACTCATATACAATCTCAACAAGAAGATCAATCCAATTGTTATAAAAGGATATTATTTATCAATAACAATTAATAATTGAAATCAGAAATTTCATGGATGTTTGTTTTGTGGGAAAAACTCCAAAAGGACCCCCATGCCATAAATCCAAATAGAAACAACATTTAGTCCATTATATATCAAATAGAACTTTTAATTGTATGACATAATGATTATTAACGGGTATTAACACATTATCATCATTGTAAATTCTTCTCACCTTAACATCACCGCTACAAGAAAAATCTATCACGATGAATTAATTTTTTAGTATATGATTTATTCCCAAGTGTTCCCGTGGTTCATTTTACAGATCCTCCAATATAATATTATCACAACAAAGTGTCATAGGGTGTCATGAACCATGTCAGGTTGACCTTCGACCCGGTGTCCAGCCCAATCTACAGCAAGGTCTGAGAGGGAATTCTTGGGCGCCACCATCTGGAACAAGTGACTGGGTATCAAAATAAATCTTTGAAATGATTTACATGAATAAATAAATATAAAACAAACAACATTATGAATATATTCAAAATTAAAATCAAACTGCTCAACATGACCATAAACTATAGTCAAAATTAATTTTTACAACAAGAACCAAAAACCCAAAGGGAATGACAATAATAGAAAAATTAAAAACAATAACACAGTCCTCCAAGAAACATGAGCTGCAAAAAAATAAAGCCACATTTACCAAACCAAAAAAAGAGGAAATTGATATCCACAATCACCAATTATATGATCGATGCCTCAAACTAGAATACAAAAGAAATATGATCTACAAACACCTGAATGTTTTTGTTGGGTGTGTGCCAAAATCCCAGTAGGATTCCACTGAGAAATGTTTCCTCGCAGAATTATTAAATAAAAAATAAATAAGATATTTAAAAGAATAAAAATAAATAAATTCTAAAACGATTTTTATGAAAACAATTTAATGGAGAATAAAATAAAAGAAAAAAAATTAAATTAAAATATACACACATGATCTATCTATCATTTCAACCCCAATTTCAATCTGTTTGACGATGGTGAGCGAAAATTAATGGTGGACCACAATACATTCGAGAGACCATATAGATAATAGTGAGATGCAGGACCCTAGAACATTGTGTCTCGATGAAAAATTGTATAAGAACACAATAAATACATTACCCTGCATGACCCAATATTTGGGAAACATATCTATAACAAAGTAGTCTCTAGTCCACATCCAAATTTTAGTTGGTGTTGTTATAGTCAAACCAACAAACTATAACTGGGCTAATTCCACTCTCGTATCACAATCACACTAGATCTAGTCCTCAAACCGAGTACCCAGGCTTTCCATTTACGCTCATGTAGTTCAATGTTCTTGCAACATGTGAAATATAAATAAAAAAATGAGGTCCTATATCTATCAAACACCACACTCACGCACATAAAAAACATTTAAAATTAATATGCACAATGAAAATATTAAATAAATAAATCTAAATAACTTACCAAACAAATTAAATTTACTAAACTATCAAAAAATTCACTTTCATCATTAGAAACACCATTAAAAGTATTTATTAAACAATTTCCACCCACGTCACATGACTTTAAACTCCAAAAACCATTACACAATTCCACCAAAACAAATTTTTAACCTTAATCAATATTTATTAAAATAATTCAAAGTTTAATAAATATATTTTAAAGAGAAACATACTGATTTACACACTACAGTATTCCAGTCCTTCGTACATGACCACACACACAATGCCACCTCGTGAACACAATCTACATCATGCACAAAATTAAGGAAACCACACACAATGTTAAAAAGTCCATTACAGGAATTAAAAAAACTATTATAAAAAGTTTTCAAACAATTTTGAAATATTCCACATGACTTTAAATGCCAAAAACTCATTCAACGGTTAATTTTTAACTAATCTCAAATAGAAGAAACACCAAATAATTCATCTCAACCACTGCACATCCTAACTAACTAACTAGCCAATTTTAAAAAACATTAAAAAGCTGTTCAACATGGCTTTTCACATCAACAACTTACTCCTGTCATGAAAAAACCTACTAAACACATCAAAACATAATAAACCTCATGTAAAATCAAATTATCAACAATGTAACTAATTAATAAACATGATATGTAAAGTTAATATGAAAATGAATTCTCAATTAATAATCATATACAGAACCACAAACCTCAGTGTAGGAAACCTCACCAGCTTGGAACAAAACTCTCGTTGCATGACCATCACAACCTAATGGATCTAATGAAAACAATTTTTCAAACATTTGAACCCAAAAAAATAAAATTGAATCAACACCACATTAATCCCTAACATGAAAATAATAAAAGGAGGATATAAATTAAATGAAGAAAAATGCACCTGTGAAGGGGGTGAGGGAAGAAAACTGAGTGAGAAGAGGGGTTGCAGTAGGTGATTTGCGCTGACTAGACCTTGTCAAAAGGATGCACAACCATGGGTCATTAGTCCTGAGATAGGAGCTTTGTGGAATCGATGTGAGGATGGTAGTAGGAGCGGATTTGAGGTGTTGTGCAACGTGATATGGTCAGAGAGCCAGAGGGATGCTGGTGAGGATTCTTGTTGGGGCGGCACTAGATGGGGAGGATAATGGCGCAGATCCGGACATGATAAGGAGGGGATGATCAGTGCCGGAAGAGAGATGGAGGTGCATAAATCAATGGGGAGTCGGCATGATAGAGGATGTGTGTGTAGTTTAAGAGTCTGTAAAGGTGGCGCATGGTTGTTCCCATTCACCAGAGAGAGAGGATGGCGGCGTACCAGCGCATAGGCGGTGGTAGGGGGTTGCAGACTGCAGCTGTTCGCATGATGGGAAGGAGAAGAGGAGGCAGTCTATGAGAGTGGAGGATGGTAAGGATAGGCGTCAGCTACGATTATCAGGAGGGGTGTTGCGCAATAGAAAACATTGTAAAGAGGGAGGGGGGGAAATTGGGGATACAGGTTTTATTTATTTATTGGGTTTAAGGTAAATATATTTAGGGATATGGGGTTGTTGAGCGCCACATGAAGTGTCTCTCAACACTTCGGGTGGCTAGCACCACATCAAGTGGCGCATTGAAACCCCATTTTTTTGGAATTTTTTCCTTTTTTTTGTTTGCTGGTTTATTCTGGTTTTTTTGTATTTTTTTCCTGGTTTTTTTTATTTTTTTGTTTTCTAGTTTTGTTTTATTTTTTTTTTGCACCCCACCCTTTTATTGTTTTTTTGTTTTGTTTTTTTTCACCTCATCCCTTTTTAATAAATAATTTCAAAATAAATAAATAAAATTTTAAAAATATACTTATAAATATGTATTTAAAATTGTTAAATTAATTATTACTATATTTATAAATATATTTATAATTATATAGTTATAAAATTATATTTATATAGTTATAAACTTTATTTAATTATTGAATAAAATAATGAAATAAACCTTATATATATTTATTTATATAAATTTATAAATTTATATATAATTTTTTAAATAATAAATATGTAATAAATTAAAAATATATGGTTTATTTATATTAATATAGTTATATTATATAAGATATAAGGGTTTTTTATGATTTTTGTGTGTTTAATTTATATATTTACATATAAATATTATAAATATTATAATTATAAATAGTTATATATATGTGTGTGTGTGTAAATATAATTATGTATATATATAATTAAAAATAAATATTTATAAATATAAATCTATTTATATATATTTTTGAAATAAAATATACATTAGTAATTGTATATTTTCAAACTAATCTTTATAAATAAATATTAATAATTATATAAATGTGAATATATTTATAAATATATAATTATTAAAATATTGTTACA
Organism: Viscum album; assembly: GCA_963277665.1. NCBI lineage: Eukaryota > Viridiplantae > Streptophyta > Magnoliopsida > Santalales > Viscaceae > Viscum > Viscum album. Next base: position 1,837,287,832 of record OY728132.1, on the reverse strand, counting down.
TATATATTTTAAATTTATTTATAAATATATTTATTATTCATATATAAATATATATATATGTAGAATTATATTTATATTTATATTTAGAATTATATTGTAATTATAGTTATATTTATATATTTATAATTATATATTTGTACATATATATAATTTTAAGTTTATAATTACTATTCTATGTGTACATAGTTATAAGTAATTATTTATAATTTTTTTTGAAATATTGTTAAACATTTAGTCTTTCAATACCACCTACTCGAAACTTAAAATTTGTAAAATTATGTGACATTGAATGCCTATAAAATATAATCTATATGACCAATATGAATGAAACATTAGAAATGTTTTAAAAATATACTAAATAGATGAAAATAAAAAAATTACGTACAAAATGTCAATAGAAAATATTTTATAGGCTTTCAAAACAACCTAGTTTCAACTTAAAAATGTTTCAACTATGTGACATTGAACACCTATAAAATATAATCTATATGACCAATATGAATGAAACTTAAAAAATGGATTAAAAATAAACTAAATAGATGAAAATAAAAAAATTACATAAATAATGATGATAAAAAAATTTTTATAGGCTTTCAAAACCACCTAGTTGAAAATTAAAAATGTTTCAAATATGGGACTTTGAATGCCTATAAAATATAATCTATATGAACAATATGAAAGAAACTTAAAACATGTATTAAACATATACTAAATAGATGAAAACAAAAAATTACTTAAAAAATGTCGATAGATAATATTTTTAGGCTTTTAAAACCACCTAGTTGTAACTTAAAAATGTTTCAAGTATGTGGCTTCGAAATACTATAAAATATAATCTATAAGACAAATATTAATGAAACTTAAAACATCGATAAAACATATACTAAATAAATGAAAATGAAAAAATTACGTAAAAAATGTCGATAGAAAATATTTTATAGGCTTTCAAAACCAACTACATGAAACTTAGAAATGATTCATGTATGTGACTTTGAAATTATATAAAATGTTATTATTTAATATACAATAATTAATTAGTTAGTAATATAATTAATAATTATTATTCATCATTATAATTATTAATTATCAATGGTTTATTATTTATTAATTTATTACAAATTAGTAATTTACATTTATAAATATATTTATTATTATATAATTATAAATTTAATGTTTTTAAATTTTTAAGTAGTCGTGTAAAATATTTTTTGTTTACTATATGTATGTTTTTTTTCATTTTTTTGAAATTATCTGATGTTTAGTCGGTGTGACAAATTTTGTTTATATTGTAATTTTAATTTATAATTTAATAGTTAATTGAAATCTGTTTTTATTTATAATATTTTTGATTTTCTTGTTATTTGACATAAACACAAATTACTTATCATAGTGAATATATTTTTTAATATATACAACATTACATCCAAAAACATCAATGACGATGCCACCCGTTACCACAACGCGACATCTGAATCTCACGTCCTCTATGCGTCCGATGTCTGTGTCGCTCTGGTGTCCTCTCTTTAGGTTCCTCCTCTTCCGGTGCTTCTGGTGCCTACCCATGGTGTTTTATAGAGAACTGACCAAAACCATGTGTGGAGGACGCCCAAAAATCATATGGGGTGCTATATTGATATGAAGCTCCTATAAATGGTAGAAATGGGGTACTGAAGAAGGCCTTGCTGGGAGGAGAGGGGGCCGCCATATGCTGTGTGACTACACCCAGATCGAAGACCATAGTAGTATGTGGAGACGCCATATGTGGTATATAAGTGTCTCTCTACTGTGTAAAATCATCAGTCGGCTAGGCCAGATCATCTCTCTATGGTGCACAGACATCTGCAGAAGCTGCTCTCGGATGTCGATGTCGTTGCTTCTGCCCCTCCGGGTGTGCTCGTCTCTGTCATCCAACTGGTGGCGGCGGTGGTAGTGCATCCTCCTCAGTAGGCATAGCATGGACATCATCATCCTCAGGGGCTTCTGACTAAAGATATGGATCAAGATATATCCATGGATCCTCATAAAAAAACTGTCACGTATCAACCAGAGATGTTCCAATAGAGCCACCACATCCTAATGAACTACCTCCCACTGAATATATGCATGCTCCTGAGGTTGTGTGGAATGTGCAAGCTGACCAATGGCTTCTTCCTACAAATGAAATAACAATAAAATTAATATCAAAAATGAGTTAAAGAAAATTAATAAATCTTATTAAACATATCAATCGTTGAATGTCAATCCCTTGACGTGTAAGGTTCATGATGGTGTGGTGTCAATACTAGTGTGTATAATCCCGCTGATCAGATAAATGAGAGTGTGATTTGGTATATCCATGTGGAAAGATACTGAATCGGGCACGCCTATCCCAAAGCTGGATATAAGATGCATGATGTTGTCGCTAGTCTGTCGTCTATCTACCTATAAGAACAATTGAATGTAACTCAGAAGACTGTCCTGTTGCCAAGGGGATATGCTGTATAAAACCAAACTGGTGCATGACCCGGTCTGGCTGGTGCCACTCAGTGATATGGAAGTGAATGTGTGGCACCATTGCAGCACGATCTCCGGCCATAGCTGTGCAGTATAGTGGAAGTGAAGCATAGACATGACCTGTTTATGGAGTCCATGAAACCTGAAATGTAAACTAAAAAAATAAGTCATATAGTATCATGACAATATTACTGAGATTATACTGAAATAACATAAAATAGTGATAAAAAATAATTTTTCCTACAGAAAAGTACTGTTTAACTTACATCTGCATGCACTATAACTTCGAATATCTGTTGGAAGCTGTGCACACTATGTCTCGGAGTATGTGCAAACATCTGAGACTGCCTCCACCTAGTGAAAAAAGAGTAATATATGGTATGTTTATAAATAAACAATAAAAAAGTACTTAATAACCGAAATTAATGATGTAGACATACCATCGTCCCTGAGGACAGTCTTAATATAGCTCCGGTGAAAGCGGTGCGAAAAATCGAGGAGCGATGCGTGGAAAACAATCATAGGCCCACATCTGTACTAACACCATGAACATTGCAATCTGATTTGAATCGTCCTGAAAATTGGTGTAGAGAGATCTGTACAGATGTGCTAATACAGCGTACACCCAACCGTATGTAGCCGTCTGATCTAGATCCTCAAGTAATGGGAGGTACATCATGTGTACCAAAGAACTGGAGTAGTCGACGCACAACAAGCCTCCGAGCAGCCGCAAAATGTATGCACGTGTGTGTTGAAGAAGCGTCTCCTCATCTACATCATCCAGAATGACGTCGAAATGCTGATCAAGCCACCTCATGCGTAAGCGTGAACCCTAGAGGACAACTCGTGCGCCGATGACGTCACTGCCTACTAGCCTATTTATGAATCCAGCCCAATCTCCAGTACTGGCACCCATAACATCATCTCCATGGATAGGTAACCTCAGCATGTGGGCGACGTCCTCTAATGTAATAGTAATCTCCCTCTCTGGGAGATGAAATGTGTGTGTCTCTGGCCCCCATATCTCAACCAACGCAGCTATCAAATGATGGTCGATGGTCTTGAAGTCACACATAGTGACTCCATAAAATCATGAACATCTATGGTATGAACAAATAGCTGTTGGTGGTGCCTCATGATGGAAACGATGCACTCTCTGAACCTAAAGATGTCTAACAGGTCGTCGTTCCAACACATCACGCGACACATGCGTCTTCTGGCCAGATAAAAGTGGCTGCTCCATCTGAATGTGTAAATAGTAAAAAATCAATTAAATGTAAGATATGACATTTATCATGTACGATATGAAATTTATCATTTAATATTGAAATAATAATAAACACATTGGGTTAGTTTTTGTCTCCTGTGTTGGGGTGTTAGGGTGAAGACGTTCAGAGTTTCCTCGTTTTTGTTTTGTGGTCACTATAATTTCATCTTTCATTATAAAAAATAGATGAAATTTTCATTTAATAGTTCATATGGTTTTGTTTTCTTATACAGGTACATTCCTTTTTTTGAGTTGGTGTTTTCTGTTTAATGCTACTCAGGTAATGTTGATCGTTTGAAAAAAAATGCTAGTGAAATCGTGGTACATTTTTCCACAAGTTACCCTATATACAAGTAAGACAAATATGATTAAAAATGGTGATGATGATAAAAATTATTACATGTAAAATGTTTTATAGTAACTGATTGAGTACTTGATTCATTTTAACCATTAGATAATTTCACTATGTGTCTAGGGAAACATGTCTTTGTATGACCTTCCTGGTGGCTCATACTGCACCGCCATCCAGGTGGATGTTCACTAGGGCAATCCATCTAATTCAGAATATGAGTACACTTTGTCCTTCCTTTAGTTCAAATTCTATTTTTGTTCGGTAGAAGCGTGGGTGCGCCATCAGGCAGTAGAAAATTCTGATATTCCCCGATTGGAATCCATGGAGTACTGTAGCAGGAGTTGATGCTCTCGAGTCGATATGCCGGATCAACGAACTGCTCCCAAGATACGTGTACGTAAGCACATGAAACAATCACATGACTGTAGGGATATCTCGGTTCCTGAAAGTTTCCACAATCACAGTAACACTTCTCCAATAAAACAAATCGCACATAACCATTGCTACATGCCACAACATCACCAGGCTCAGCGACCTCAAATCGGATCTATGGATGATTAAATAAAGTTACACAGTAATTTGCAGCCTCCTGAAGAACTATATCTAGATCGCATTGGAAATGGTGTCCATAGCGCATCCCTCTATTCAATCCCTCTTCAGCTTTCTTTCCACATTCTATAATGTACATTACACTACGATAGAAGGTCTCTTGTACCAACCATGAAATTTATATGTATGACATTATACAAATATTATTTTATAATAGTAGCTCTTCTGAGTAACATATATTCAAATATTCGTATTTACCTGTGATAATTAGTTTTCAAACACCCTTGAAAACTCCATTTATACATTCTAAGATGTTGGTCTTCATATGACCATATCTCCTCCCACTATCATATGCCAAAAACCATTTCTGCTTTGGAATTTGCATCATGTAATCATACACTTCTGGATTCACTCTATGAATATCTTGAAGATGCTCCTACATCCTTTGTTGTTGAGGCTCATATGCTATCATAGAAGCAGTCATTTGAACAGTTATGAAAATAACTATGAAAAAAACATTTTAAACCGAAAAGGATGTTCATACCAATTTTTCAAGATTTCCTTTTTCATCGACTCATTATTGATCTTCGTTCGTAAATTGCTGGCAATGTGTTGAATACAGTATTGATGATGGGCATAGGGTGGTCTCCACGAAAGATCCTCAGATTGTATCGCCTCGTTGATTGCATGGTGGATATCAGAAATAAGACTAATCCCTTCTGCATCCGTAAAAAACTATCAGAGACATGCCAGAAACCAGCTCCATGATGATAAGTTCCTTTTATCCACAATTGAAAGGGCTATAGGCAGAGGGGCTTGATTTCCATCTTGTGTGGATGAAATCAATAAAGTTCATGTATACTTTCCATACAGAAATGTGCCATGAATCTGTATGAACTCCTTGCAATGTCTAAAAGCCGCCACACATGGTAAAAATGTCCAAAATAATCTATCAAACACAACCATTGGGTGGTCAAGTTGGTTCTGTTGGTTAACATATTCAACAATGTGTAACAGATAGACTATTTGATTATTGTGTCATAGAAGCTCCAAAAGTTGTGGTAAAACTCAATAAGAGTCATCCCAAACAACATACACTTTAACAATATCCTTTTTTGTGCGGCCCATGCCTTCCAGTAAGAGATTTGATACCCAAAAAGTTGTTTGATTCGCTCAATGACCATAACCACATGGACGTGTTGACATGCTCTAATAATTTAAACAATAATAGTTGAATCAAACTAAACATCTAATTAAGAGTGTCCCTGTGCCAATCCTGGGTTCACATATGTGTGTCAAGTAAATATAGTGATGCGTCAGCTGTGAAAAGTGTTATCATTAATAGCTCGCAGGCGCATTTGACCGTTCAATTCAAATTTGTCATAATGGATTAAATAGTAAGATCTCGTAGACTCTTCTACAACATATGAGTAATTTATTTCAATGTGATATTGTTTTATTAAATTTTTTATTTCTTATTTTCTCTAAAACTCTCCGCCAATATGCAGAACATCGTTATCTGACACTCGATTTGTGCCATCAATGATTCCTGAAAATTATGAACTGAGAGTAATAACTAAATAATCAAATTCTGGCATGTGATTCAAGCCTTCAGTCGACCATGAAGCCAAAAGTGTATGATGGTTCAATGGTCGGTTAAACCTCACATGAGTTCGTACAGACTGATCTTTCGCATGTTATTCTTCTTCTTCAACATCCTCTTCATCTTCTTCTTCAAAATTGTCAACATCCTCAAATTCATCAACCAATGCATCTAAAGTATGTGGAGGACTATCCATTAAAATTGTGGCTGATGGAAATGATGGAACAACTACCGATGCTGATGGAACTTCTTGATGTGAAGGAGAATATGACATAGTCTCATGAATTTGAGATGGGTCAACTTCCAATGTCGATGGAACCTCTATTGTAGCTATAGTGACATACAACTCTATCATTTGATTCTCAGGTATATACTTAACCAATGAATGTATATATTCCCAATCATCATCATCATTTATCGGATTGGTCACATGCCCAAACCTATCTATAAAATGGAGATGTCTGAATGTGATGGACCCTATCACCTAATCCCTTGCTAGTTTTATCTTCCGATGAATTTTCCTTTACACAACATTCAATGTAGTACATCCTCCAAGCATCACAACAGCTTTTTGATGTATACTATAACTACATCCTTGTTCTGTCTCAATTATTTGACCGTTGTAATAATTATAGGCAGCGACCATCTTTTTTATCTAAAAATACCATTTTTATTAATTAAATACTATTAAATAATCAATTTATGTATGCATGATACTAGTAATTTAGGTTGTAATCGTAATCTCTCCACCAAATCAATATGTTCAAACCATATTGATGTGTAACTATTTACACAACCCACAAGTTTTTGTTACTTACCCAAAAATAGAAGTCAAACATATTTATACATATCCACATACATTATATTCATGAGGTACACGAACACGTCATGTAAAATCATAGAGTTATATGAAATTGAAAATCTCTATATGTGTAAACACGGAGTGATAGATAGCCAACCCCATTCACTTTCCTGGACAAGGCAAGCCTCCAGGAAAGTAGGTGGTCCGACCCAAAGCCCCTCTACCCGGGGATACTTTACTCAAGAGAGCAATCATTTCATAACAACTCCAACACTTAATATGAAAAAAAATATATTAAACTACTAAATTCAAGTTCATAAATTCAATTACAAACTGAGTTCAAGGTAGATTGGATAATAAATTCATTATCATACCTACAATGTAATGCAAAGGTATATTCTAGAAGCAATTTACTAATACTTTGATAATTAATATAACTACTTCGATGGTTAATATATCTACTTCGCTGATTAATATAACTACTTCGGTAACAACCACATAAGAATTAATTAATAACCTAATTACAATAAACTAATAACTTAATTACAAATAATTAATAACCTAATTATAGTTAATTAATAACATAATAATCATTAATTAACAACAGAATAATTATTAATTAATAACCTAATAATTATAATTTAATAACCTAATTATTATTAAGTAATAACCTAATTATTATTATTTAATAACATAATAATGATTATTTAATAACCTAATAATGATTAATTAATAACCTAATTATGATTAATTAGTAACCTAATTATGATTAATTAATAACCTAATTATGATTAATTAATTAATTAATTATGATTAATTAACAACTAATTATGATTAATTAATAACCTAATTATGATTAATTAATTACATAATTATGATTAATTTATTACCTAATTATGATTAATTAATTTCCTTATTATGATTAATTAATTACCTACTTATGATTAATTAATTTCCTAATTATGATAAATTAATTACCTAATTATGACTATTTAATTACCCAATAATGATTAATTAATTACCTAATTATGATTAATTGATTACCTAATTATGATTAATTAATAACCTAATTATGATTAATTAATAACCTAATTATATTTAATTAATTATCTAATTATGATTAATTATTTACCTAATTATGATTAATTAATTAAATAATAATGAATAATTAATTACCTAATTATGATTATTTAATTACCTAATTATGATTATTTAATTATGAAATTATGATTATTTAATAACCTGATTATGATTAATTAATAACTTAATTATGATTAATTAATAACCTAATTATGATTAATTAATTACCTAATTATGATAAATTAATTACCTAATTACGATTAATTAATTAACTCATTATGATTAATTAATTACCTAATTATGATTAATTTGTTACCTAATTATGATTATTTAATTAAAAAATTAATCTTATTTAATTACCTAATTATGATTATTTAATAACGTAATTATGATTAATTAATAACCTACTTATTCTTAATTAATAACCTAATTGTGATTAATTAATTACCTAATTATGATTAATTAATTACCTAATTATGATTAATTAATTACATAATTATGATTAATTAAATACATAATTATGATTATTTAATTACCTAATTATGATTATTTAATTACTTAATTATGATTAATTAATTACCTAATTATGATTATTTAATTACCTAATTATGATTATTTAATTACCTAATTATGATTAATTAATTACCTAATTTTGATTAATTTATTACTGAATTATGATTATCTAATAACCTAATTATGAATAATTAATAACCTAATTATGATTAATTAATTACCTAATTATGATTAATTCATTACCTAATTATGATTAATTCATTACCTAATTATGATTAAATCTTTACCTAATTATGATTAATTCATTACCTAATTATGATTAATTAATTAGCTAATTATGACAATTTAATTACTTAATTATGGTTATTTAATAACCTAATTATGAATATTTAATTACCTAATTATGAATATTTAATAACCTATTTATGGTTATTTAATAACCTAATTATGATTAATTAATAACTTAATTATGGTTAATTAATAACATAATTATGATTAACTAATAACCTAATTATGATTAATTAATAACCTAATTATGATTAATTAATTACATAATAATGATTAATTAATTACCTACTTATTATTATTTAATTACCTAATAATGATCATTTAACAACTGAATTATGATTATTTAATAACATAATTATGAGTATTTAATAACCTAATTATGATTAATTAATAACCTAATTATGATTAATTAATAGCCTAATTATGATTAATTAATTACCTAATTATGATTAATTAATAACCAAATTATGATTAATTAATTACCTAAATATGATTAATTAATTACCTAATTATGATTAATTAATTACTTTATTATGATTAATTAGTTACAGAATTCTGATTAATTAATTACCTAATTATGATTAATTAATTACCTAATTATGAATATTTAATTACCTAATTATGATTAATTAATTACCTAATTATGATTAATTAATTAGCTCGTTATGATTAATTTATAACCTAATTACAATTAATTAATTATCTACTTATGATTAATTAATAACCTAATTATAATTAATTAATTAATTAAATAACTAATCATTTCGTTACATAATTACATTTAAAAAACTATACTATTTATATAATAAAAATATTATATACTAATTCTATAAATTAAACACCTAAATTATTAAATCAAAATATTAAATAAATTTAAAGAATGATTTTCCTCAAATTTGTGGAGACATAGCACCATAGGCAGAGCAACCGGAGAGGCAAGGCTATGCAGCCAGAGCAACCAGAGAGGCAATGCGCACTGATTTTTAGAGAAATAACTTTAAGAGAGGGGGGGAGTGAAGAGATGAGAAATGGGGTGGGCAAGGGGTTCTATTTATAGGAAGTGGGGATTTTTCGGCGCCACTTCAAGTGGCACTACCCATTTTTTTATTACTTCAGCGCCACTTGAAGTGGCGTTGAAGGGTTCCACCGCCGAAATGGCCGAGTGCCAATTGAAGTGCCTCTCGGCCTCCTATTCCTTTGAGCGCCACCTCATGTGGCGCTCAAACACCCCTTTTTCCTTAATTATTGAACCATTTACCCATTAAAAAAAACCATGTCACAAAATCTGCATGGCGGGGTTGTGGGCGGCGGGAGGGATGTTGCGCCAAAAAATAGAGTGGAAGAAGAGATAAGAGGGGAAACATAAAAATAAAAGGAAACAAAAAAGGTAAAATAAAACCTATAAAAACACTACGTTAACATTAAATAAAAATAATACAGTTATTAATAGTAGTAGTAATATATGTTCCAAATATATAATCTTTTGGAAAAAAACTCTTTTTACAATATCATAAAAATAATTAGAACATAATTAAAATCTTAAGAAAATTTATAAAAATTGTAATAAAATTAATATTTTCATGTGGAAAATTTTGTAACATTATAATAATTTAATATTATCTAACTAATTAAAATATGAACTAATTTATAAAAACTAAGATAAATAATCCCAACAATATATTATTTTTTTTAAAACACCACATAAATTTTTTAATAATTTTTATTATTTTCTTTTTGTTCTTAATTTATTATTCAATTCATTAATTAATTAATTACACACACACTGTATAAGACAAACATTTATCAGGAAAAGACACATGGATTCGTTTATACTATGAATGTGCACTAACATTACCACGCCAAAACACTCATTTATCAGCTAAAAAACTATCTCCGGGTCCGGCCCTCACCTCAACCAAGTAATTTAACAACAAAATAGAAATAAAAAATTAGTATAGATGTCCGGGTGTGAATATTCTCTCCACCATGACACATTCTACCCCAAAAAGTCTCAAAAGACATCGTTAATCCAACATTCCAAGCCAGACAGCGAAGATACCTAAAACAAAACATCAATCGCCCGAAGACTGGGAAATCAAAACGTCCAAGACCTGAAAATTCAAACATCTCAACACTAGAATGACCTTGTAGAATAGAAAACTGTAAGTAATTCTCCTCCAAACACTACTACCACATTGAAAAACATGCCCCTATCTTAGGGATCACTAGGCTACTGGAGACCTCCATGAACCCTCATCAAGAGACCCACAATCTAAGATAACCAATTAGCACGGTCAAGGTCGGGCGGAGGAGAAGAAATTACCTATCCAAGAGGACATTGAAAACATATTTTGTCTAAAAGTTTGTCATATGGTGGTTTCCCCACTATATTATGACTCTTTTCAAACGTTGGTTCTCTAGACAACCTATCACACTAGCATGATCCTTCATGTTCAATATTTTTATCTGAACCAACAATAAAAAGAAGATGTCGGTGAGACCTACAGTGAGTCTCCCAAAAAATTTAGAACATGCCTATCCCCATGAAACTCATGTTGGAATTACCAGTTTACTTTTAGTGTTACTGACTGAACTCTTAATCAAGAACCCACAAACATGGGATGACCTGCAATGATTATTATTACACTGGCCAAAACATCGCCACATTAGAGGGTGGGTTACTGTGGAACCCCCTAACTAGATGGTGAACTGAACAAGAACACTTCAATAATATAATACATGAGCATAAATGAAATGATTAAAATTTTTATCCTTAACCAACCACAAGAGGGTTTGCAGCTCACGCCTGTGGCATTACAAGAATAAATATTCTTCTATCCACATTAAGGCCCATGCAGAACACCCATAAATTAAGAACACAACTACGATAAAATTCAATAATACTCTTAAAAAATGAAGCCTTCATATGTGATACCACAATTGAGAAATTTAATATGTCCTCATCCTGTTAATTTTTTCTTATGTTAGACCAAGCTCATCCCACATTAAACGGGTTTTGACTGTGCCCAAGAATCACCCAGAGACCTATGGTCGGGGACTTGATGTCTAAAGCATCTACCCCCTCATAGTCATAAACTCACCACCACTGACTGGATTTTCAAACTCTTGAAATGCATTCTTCATACGTGTACTCATGTTCAAAGTGGACACTCCATCAATATACCCACTATGAATTGAATTTAACAACTTAGAGTGCCCAACTGACCATAGTAGATATATGAAATTGAGCGCTCTGTCAATCATGTGACCCAAACTCAAAGGAAGGGGGCCTCCAAGGACATGCCCTGTGGGTTTATACTCATCATCGGATGAGGAACCTTCACGTACCACAATATGAACAAGACTAGAAACTATTACAATAATTAAACTAACTGTTCCAAAAAAACCTCTAGGTGACATGAAAATAGCTCATCAAAAAGTTCCGCACACCTCATTCAAAGTCAATTAACTATTCAAGAACCTAAGCGATCCACAACATCCTTCTCATTCACTTATATAGGTACAACTATGGGAAGAATGTAAATTGGAGGGTTTCTCATGAAAAATATATCCACAAAGAAGACAGAACAATTCCCGTTTACTGGTCTAGTCCCTCTCCACCAGACGTACTAGAAAAAACATACACCCACAGAATTGTTGGAGTTCCTCCAAAACCGGAGACACATATAACATTACCAAAGCACTCAACTATATTAAAATGACATAGATATCTAAAAATAGTTGACACAAACTATAATAAGCCAACTCTGCCACTCCATTGTGAGTCTGGGCTATTTCAAGAACTGAGAGACCCTATGGAAACCAGTGCGACCATTCTAGGTTTAATATCCTGAAAAAGAAACACAAAAAAATACAAAAACAAATCCAAATACATCACAAAATAATATTCCAAATACCATACTTGAATCCAAAAATTCTAATTTAAATCACCAATTCATTCTTAAAAAATATAACTCGCTTGAAAAACTAACCAATACAAAATAAATCCCAATACATCTTTTAAAACCATTTCATTCACTCCATCCTCAAAATGGTTTTCCAATTTCAAAAACCATTTATGCCCAAAAACAAATTAATGATAAAAACCTCAATTTCATGGAACATGAATCAACCTTTAGAAGCCAATCACTCAGAACTGATATTCCATGATGCCTTAAAAATATGAAATTTCGTGCCACTCAGACACTCATCCACAGAATCCACCAATTTTCCATTAATAACATCCACATACACATGTGAGCCCCCTTAGGAATACCACTAGACCAAAACAAGGATCTTCTTCTCTCAAAACATAATTTTCCAAATATTCCAAAAATACCCCATTTTTTCCCAAATCAATTTCAATGATCCAAGGAAAATACCCAAAATTCTTTCCATTTATAAATTAACCCACTTTAATTTTAGATAACAGAGTCATTCTTTTAGAAATTCAATATCAAAAAATCAAAATCCAATTACTAGAAAAAAAAGGTTAAAAATATACACACCAATAAAATCATGTTAGACTCACAAAAAGAGAAGATAAAATCATCCCCAAAGTATTTATTCATTTAAAAAACCTCCCTCAAGAAAACCAAAAACTCAACAACAACTTCCCTACAATAAATCACTTGAATGGAGGAATGTTGTTTGTGCCATACTCAGTCACATTATTTGGAATACTATGCCCTAGCAAGCTCCAACAACTATGAGTGTTGAACCATACTCTCGAGCATCACATGGTTCGCTACACCAGTGGGACTAAGAACAGAACCAATTTACTGATATTTTCATACCCCATCCATGAAGAATAACTCCCAAAATATAAATCACAGGTTACCCATGGTTACATGATGATCGAAACAAGTAAGGGATCACGACACTCTTCTCACACCTACCACTCGTGTACCGATAGTCCTATATCTGATCTACCTACAAAACCATATAACAAGGAACAATCTACCTTTGATACCACATATTCAAGAACCAATCCGGGTCTCCATCTGACCCGGTGCCTGACCTGGTCCGTGGAAAGGCCTAAGGGGCATTCACAGTCCCCAAGGGTGGGAACAAGTTCCCGGGTATCAAAATAAAACATGGTAATGATTTAGTCGAATAAATTAAATTAAAAAAAAATAAAAATAGATTCAAAAATAAAATAAAAAAACCAAAAATTCACGTGAACTAGGGAAAAAAATGAAGTTCACATCATGAACCCAAAACAAAAATGGAATGGAAACAACAGAAAAAACTAAAAATCTAATTCACCCTTACAAGAAACATGAGGTGCAACAACTTGAATCCTCGTTCACCAAAAAAACATGAGGATTCCATTCAAATCCTGAATCACAAATGCTATGATCAAAGCCTCAACCTAGAATACAAAAGAAACAATATTTAAAATACACACAAAGAAATATGTTGTGTGTGAGAAAAAATCTTAGTAAGATGCCATGAACAAAGTGTTCCCAAAATGTTATTAAATGACTAATACATTTTAAAATTTAACATGAAAAAAATTAATACATACTGAAATAATTTTTAATGAAAACATTTTTAAGGAGAAAGACATTAAATAAAACAAAATAAATTAAAACATGCACAATCTCTATCTTTCATGGTAACCACAATATCACACCATGAACTGACGGTGAGCAAAAAATAAAAGAGGGGAAAAATACATGGGAGAGTCCATAAATATACCATTTGGATATGGGATCCTCTAACATTGTGTCTCAGTGACAAATGGTTTAGTAACACTACAAAAAATGTTCTCCTTCACAAGAAACTAGTAGGGAAACACATCCATAACCTAGTGCTCTCCAATAATCATAAAAAGTTCAGTTTGTGTTGTAATCGTCAAAATAGCTAAGTGAAATTAGGCCAATGCCTCTCCAGTATCAGTAGTACACAAGATATATTTTTTCCACCTAGTACCCGAGCTTCACATTTGTGCTCAAGTAGTTCAGAGTTAATTTCACATGTAAAAAATAAATTAACAAAACAAATGAGGTTCTATATCTTCCCAACACCGAACAGGGACATACAAAAAATCATTTAAATATAATATTCACTCTAAATATATCCCAAAACTAAATCAACATCACTTACATAACAAATTAAAATTACTGCATAGTCAATGAAATCACTTTAATCGTCAGACACATCATTAAAATAATTAGTAAACAATTACCACACATGTCTCATGACTTTAAGCAAAAAAAACCATTATATAATTTAACCATATAAATTTTCACCCTTAATATTTCTTTAATAAAATAATTAAAATTTTCCTAAATAATTTTTAAAGAGAAAACACTAATTTACATAGTAGACCGACCAAACCCCCTTACCTGAACACAAGAAGAAAACACCCCTCAAGAATATAATCTATATAATAGACAAAATTAATTAAACAACACACATTGTTAAAAAAACTATTACCATAATTAAATAAACTACAAAAAAAAAATTTCCAAAAACTTTCAGAATATGCTTCATGTCTTTGAACACCAATAACTCATTAAAATGTTCATTTCTGAGTAAAAGAAAATAAAAGAAACACGCAAACACCAATTTCAACTTTTCTAGATCATAAAAATATCAACGAACCAATTTGAAAAAAATTAATAATCAATTCAACATGGGTCATTAAAATGTAAACATACTCATATCAGGAAACACCCTACTAAACAAATCCAAACACACTAAAGAACATTTCACACAAAAAAACTAATTAATACAGATTATAAGATAACTAAATTATAAAATGAATTTATCCATTAGTACTTCTATATGGAACCACCTACCTTGTTGTAGAAAACCTCGTGAGTTTGGGGTAAAACTCCCACTACATGATCATCTCACCAAAATGGATGTAAATTGAACCATTTTTTAAGAATTAGTAACCAAAAAGAATGAAGCCAAATAAACTCTAAATTAAAACATATCCAAATAATAGTTCAATGGATTAAATTATCTAGTCGACGAAAAATGCACCTACTAGGGGTGTGTGGGAAGCTAACCGAGTGAGGCATGTGGTTACAAGATGTGATTTGTACTGGCTGGATCTTGATAGAAGGGGGTATGGACAAGGGGAATCAGTCAAAAGTGATGCACAATATCACTTTGTCTCTATGAGAGTATAAGGGTGGATCAGGGGGGATGTGTGGCGCGAGGTGGCTGGAGAACCGATGGGCGGCTAGTGAGGAATCCAGGTGGGGAGGCTTTGGACTGGGATGCTGACGGGGCGACTACAAAGGGAATCAAGAGGGGAAGAATGGCGCTAGATGGGAGGAGGGGTGTGTCTTGATAGAGAGGCAATGTGAGGGAGATTGTTTGCATGAGTGAGGAGGCCGGAGAGGTGGTTCACGGTTGGTAAAGGTCACTAGATAGGGAGAGGAGGGTGGTGTGACGATGCATAGGGGGGTGTTAATGATGGCTAGTCGCGCAACAGGGAGGAGGAGAGGAGTCAGTATGCAATGTATGAGGAAGGAAATGAGTGGTGTCAGCTAGGGTTAGAAGGAGGGGTGATGTTGCATGATAGAATAGAGGGAATTGAGGAGATAATAAGGAAAAAAGAAAAATAAAAATAAACAAAAAATTAAAGGTAAAATAAAACATAAAAAACTACATTAACTTAAATTACAAAAAATATTTTTATTTATTGTAGTAGTAATATTAGTTCCAAAAATATGATGTGTATTGAAATATTATAAGAATAACTTATAAATAATTAAAACCTAATTAAAATATTAACAAAATTAAAAATAAGTGTAATCACATTAAAATTATTTTGTTGGTAATTTTATAACAATTATAATAGTTTAATATTATCTAAAAAATTCAAATATTAACCAAAACAATAAATATAAGATTAATAATCCTAGAATTATTATTATTATTATTTTTAAAATAACTCTAAAATTATTTTATCATTTTTTTTATTTTTGTCCATAAATTATTAATCAACTAATTAATTAATTAATTTCCCGTGAACTAGGCATGCCTCACGTTTATCAGATGAAGTCACATGGATTTATTTGTGTCAGGGGTGTCCATGAACATTACCATGCCAACCCAAACATTAGTCAACAAGACAAATACATATTGGTCAGGTCCAGCATGCACCTCACAAAGAAAATTTAATGACAAATAAAAAAAATTGTTATGGATGTCCGGGTGTGACATAGTTTAATAAATACCAGTCACCAAATAATATTATTTATAATGATTCATATTTAAACATATTATTTTGATTCCTAAGAAAACAACACACAATGATTTCAATATAATATTGGATGTAATTAGATTCTTTAATGTCTACTATCTCGGATGTCCTCTATTGATATTGAACACATATTCTGACATCAAAATCAGATCATCTTGATCAGTTTCAATGGTAACATTATTATAAATAATTATTAATATCTTTTAATATCATCCATAAACTTGGAAGATAACCATATTTAACCTCAGATACATAAGGATATGCTTAATGATATATCAATTATGTTCACCCATGCTGATTTTATAACTTCATAATTTACAAAATTCATATGAAATATGAAGTATAATACATCACATTTCATTCATTATTTTTTCTATCATGTAATAATATGGGAACATAAACATTCATCCTATATTCCCCCGTGTATTTGGAATCATTTTTTAGGGGATATATTTACCATGTGACACTGAAAAAAATCCCCTCATAGACTATTCCATATTAAATATTTTCATTATATGGTAGGTGTATTTACAATGATTTATTCCAAATTAAATTTCTTATCTATCACATAGGACATTGATCAAATAAATATGGTCTTCTTATCTGTTGAATTTCTTTGGTAATAATGAGTTTTATCATTCTTTACAGGGCTATATATCATTCAATTCAATTATTATCTGTAATATTTTATTGAAAAATTATAATTCTATAAATAATACATGCCTAATTAATCTCCTATAATAATATGTCTCACATTAATTCTTCAATATATATATATATATATATTCATAAGAATAAATGTTCAATGGCCTATATGATGAAAAATACGAATTAATAATTCCCAAAAACATATATATTTTATGGGAATTCCAGGGAGCCACTAACCCATTTGGGTATGTCATAATGAATTATTACTAATTCTTCCCACTGAGGAAATTAATTTTGAAAAAAATCTGAAAAATATTACAGTCTTGTTAAGTTTTAATAGAAATTACTAATCCGATAGATTTATAATTTTATCTATAAAATGGTTTCTTATAAATTAATTACATGATTAAATTTAAACCCTTTCTAAAATAGGTTTTCATTATAGATATTTAATTTACTACTCATATCGAAATTTTACTTTTATATCAATTTACTCAAAATGGCCTAAAATTATATAGTGGAACGAGTATAACCCATAGAAGGTTTTGATATATAGAATATATCTCATTATTCCTTCAATCATTCCAATATTTGTTTTATGATCTTTTCATAGTCTTTTTCCACGAGAAAACATCATCATTTTCAACCAACAATGAGTCAACATCATAGGTGACTTGAAAACTATATCATTTATTTTCTATTTCTTCTATTTAATATTATGTGGAATATAGATTTCTGAGAATAATTATCTTATGGGTAACAATAGAATCAATTCATGTACCAACTCTTTCTTATTGTCAGAATTAAATTCAAATAAAACTATCTTTCATCCACTATCATTCTTAAAGTTGTGATTCCCCACATAAAATTTACCATTTCATGTGATATTTTATTTATTATATTAGAATTTATTTATATAGATTCATTTATCATTAGGAACAAATAAAATGATACACTTTTTGTCTCATGTGGCTTCAATTATTCCTAAGAAGGCCTTACCCAACACATCAAATCCACACACATGAAGAAATGACCACAACAATTTAATCCTTTGAACTAAAAATTATATAATTCTATTTTTTTATTGTATAGAAACAATTTTAGAATATTTCTTTATCATCTAATTCATGTCCCCAAAATAATAGTGGAATATATATAAGAATCTATATTGAATATACCATGTGTAATAATGTACAATTCTCCAAATCAAAAACATCATTTATATGTGGTGTGGCTTAGTATATAATCCAAATAACTATTAGATATTTTATAAACTCTTGGTTATGATTTTCCCCACCTCTATCTGATAAAATATTTCTTTATCTTCTTATAACGTTATCTTTCTATTTCTTTTATAATTATTCAAATTTATCAAAGGCCTTTAACTTATATTTCATAAATTATACATTTCCATATATATTCAAGTCACCTGTAAAAGTTATAAATTGATTATATAAATCTATAGATTATATTTCAATAGGTCCACTCATATTAGTCTTTACTATTCATTGAAGATATATTCATCATTAACACTATCCACCAAATAGATGATTGGTTATTTTTCATTCCCAAAAATAATTACATATTTCAAGTGTTCTTATCTCAAAGGATTATAAATAACCATCATGATTGATAATGGGATGATTAATATTTTTATGTGCAAAATACATTAATACAACAACTTTATATTATTTGATATGTGGGAATAATATTTAATATATATTTTAAATAATTGAATTTATTAAAATAATACATAATGACTACTATTATGTAATTCAAGACTATAAATATTATTTCATTATAATTGAAGGAATTTTTATTATAAACAAAGGAAATAAAATCATCCATATATAGAAAAGAAATTCAAATAAGGTTTTTAGTATAATTTATCACAAAATACTAACTCAATAAAACTTAAAGCATTCATAATGGAAAAGAAGGTTTGTAGTCTATTATAGCCAAGTGGTGATTCATGCTCTATTATGATATCAATTTTCAACATCTCTTAATGAAATATTATGACATCTAATTATATACTATATATATATATATGTGTTTTATCCACATGATCTTCCATATATAGAATGTGTATAAATATAATTATTATACTAGATATATAAGGAACCATTATATTTTCCATTCTTCAATGAATGATTCTTTTTCAAAATGTCAAGATCATCAAAATACAATCTTATATTAATATTTCCCTCATTATTTTGTATCATATCATCATAAAATGATAGTTCCCGAGATATTTAGATGATTTATAATTATTCGTTCCCTTAAATATTTGATTTTTTTCAATTTCTCAATAAATACTATAGATTTTTTAAACTACATGACTTATTCAACATAGATAATGAGTGAAACCAGACCTCAAAATGAATACATAATACTAGTCATTTTGTAATTCATAATGAAACTGGATAATTATTTATGAAGTTATGAGAGGTTGAGATATTTGTGTTGATCATCGGGTTATTTAGTTCTCAAGATATTCAAAAATACTATGTATTTATTCATCATGACTACAAAGTCCCAACAGGTGATGAATGTATATGATTTCATGTGAATAGTGTATTATAGATCCCATGTGTCCTTTGTCTCACCATTTCATAATAGATATCATGAAGGTGATATATCATAAAATACACAATTATATCTTCATATAAATTTTAATGTTCGTTGAACAAGCAGGATATAATGAATCATTGGACATATGTGGAATCATCAAAATGTTTTTTATAAATATAATTATTACTCACTAGATTCTTCACTGTGTGTTTTAATAATGGGTCATTCAATCATACATTATTTTAATCGTTGTGGTTGAATATTGGTCAAGTTACTTGTACATTTGTGGGAATTTTTTCACGTGGGAAGGTTATCCTTCGCACATATTGATTATATTTATTTTGTTTCCATCATGTTAGTTGATTTTATAAAATTAAGATGGCTTCATTTTTTAATATTTTTCAAATAAAGTTACATAAGAAATAAAAAATCTACAATTCACAAAATATTTTATCAAAAACCAAAATCTCGTACAATTAGTTTTCAATAATGATATTCCATGAATATTTTTGTGGCAGTGATCCAAATTACCCTTATCATAACCCCTAAAATGGTATTTCATCCTATTATAACGTATTTTGGTGTTCATAACATTTTATCTATAATACATTGATAATCCTTGATCAGATGAGTGGACTCAATGAATAGAAAATCAATATTTTGGTTCTCTAATAAAATTATTTAATCAGAGTAAATCTCATAGATGTGATAATCACTTAAAAAAACTAGGATGTGTCAATCTAAATCTCATGATATAATTTTCCCTTCAATTTTCTGATTCCATGTGTAGGTTTTCTAGAACATTCCACCCTAAATAGTGGAAGATTATACTAACAAAATATATAATATTGAGGGACTTTTATCATCATTTGAATGTTTCCCATTTTATATTTATCTCTTGTATGATAATATTATCTCCATTTACTTATGTGATTTACATGTATTAGATTAAATTTATTCATAACAAAATTTATATTGTTTCTATAATTCAATATTCTTAGTTCAATAATACATGTGATAATGAAAAATCATATATAATGAACTTATCCATGTATATTGATATAAATAATATAATAATAGTGAAATATATATGGTATTATCATTAAGGTTATTTTATCTATCTACTAAAAAAATTAAACTGTGTTAAATACACAATGAACAATTATTTGGATTGTGAGGATGATTTCTTACTATAATATTTGTTTTATCATGATTTTCATTTCAGTACGTTCCTAACATTAACTACCCCAATATAGTTACCCATATTTTTTATAGAAATTTATTAAATCATGTTATATTAATATCTATAAAAATAACATTAATGATCCATGATTGAGTCATATATGTCACTTTCCTTTGAAATTATCGTTTCATAAATTGCTGGTTAAAAAGTGAACCACCTCATCTTCCAAAATGTTATTTATAAATAATACCCTTCTTAGCCATATCATACATATTACCATAATTTATATACTATAAGAAGTATACAAAAGAAATGGTAATCTTAACTTCTCACTAAGGATAATCAAGGGAATTTTCAATGTTCACAAAAATTTAGAATTATGGAATGATAAAATTAGAATAACATTTTAAAATCATACCTTATATATCCATGAGAATACTAATATCAAATATAATAGAGTAGATATTCAGAAGACATGAATCATTAATAATGAAAAAACATGATCCTTAAAATAATTATATTTTCATGACTATTATATTTATGGAATTCACCTAATAATATAAAATTATTTCTTTAGTATTCAAGGCATATCGTCGATTCTATCACAATGTATAAGTTTTACTACCCAAACCATTATTGAAATTTACATTTACTCCTTTAAATATAATAATTCAAGGACTGTCTTACTACTTGGGTTCAAATTCCATTCTTTTAATGACAATCTCATGAGATATCCTAGATCACTAAACAATTTAACTGACTACATAATTTCCCGACCACCTATCTTATAATGAAAATTGTAAAAAAATGTCCCCCATGATTAGAAAGAAATCATCAGTTCATAATACATAGAAATGAACTCGGTTTCATATTAATTTAATCAAGTTCTAACACTTGTAAATTAAATAATTTTTATAATATTTTTATCAATTCAGTATAGTATAAACCATTTAAATATATTGGGTTTTATAATGAAGCCATAAATTCATCTTAAAATAATTTGTGGAAAAGGAACGAATTTCATAATCCTTGTTTTTTCATAATAATAAAAACATTATGATAAAGAATATTGATGGTATTATGGTATTATATTCTCATTAATGTCAATGAAACAATAAAGTATGACTTTTTAAATATAAACCTCTTTTAATTATCACATGGAACATTTTCTGAGTAAAATATCCTTTATAGAATTTAAATAAAATATTTAAAATCGTTAAATTTCCCAAACATTTTAAAAATGATATTTGACAAAAACATGAAATTTGATAGAATATTATTTAATTATTTCTCTTTTGATGGTGAAAAACAATTTGTACATGCCATATAGTTTTAATGAAAAAATTAATGGTACTCTTTTTAAAAATGTGATAAAATATACGTCATTATGAAAATGAAATGAAAATTACTAATTACCACAGATAAAAAGTAAAGCATGTGTAAAAATTATTTTAAATTATTTTGTAAATTTATTTAAATATGGTTGGAAACATTTTTTTTGAAAGATTAATATTGATGAAAATGTTTTCTAAAATGAATATAGAAATAAAGAATGTTTTTATTAGGAATATTATTCAATAAAATTGATTACATTGAAAATAAAATGAAAGGATAAAATTATTCAAAAGAAATAAATTGATTAGAAAAATATAATTGAGTCTACTGAGATACAGAAAATATTATTTTATATTTGGAAAAAAATTGTAACATTACTGATAAACAATGAAGTAGAAACATAAAACCATTACCACTTTTATAATTTAAGAACCAAATACTAATGAATGAGATGAAAACATAATGATATGAATATCATCATAACTATTATTAGGTTAATTATAGATAAAATTTCTTGGCACTAAATACACCATAATATATATATATATGTCTTGAATATTGAATTTGTCTCAAATATGTATATGTTAAGAGAATTCCCATACATAAAATTCCACATTATTCAATATTACTCTAAAATCATATAAAATAAATTTTAATTTATTATAATTAAAAATAATCTTTTGCATTGTAATAATATCCTAAATTAGGATCTAATAATATTTTATTATCCATTTATTAATATTTCATAATTAAAGTCTTCTATTCTATGTTTTAAATTTATTTATCTTGAGTGTTTATGTTCAATAGTTATATTCAATATTCATTGAATAGGTTTCCATAATATCCATAATGTTATTAATGTTTCAAATATACTGGGGAGTCTAGGATCTAGTGGGAACCGGTGCAAATATATATATATATATATAAGAGAATGATGACTCGAGCGTTAAAAGGGGACATTAAAAACATGAGAAAAAAATTTACCTGCAATTCCATCCTTCAACATTAGAGTATAATAATTAGGGAAAATAAAGGACAACCACATAGAAATTACCATAATTTCATTCCTTGACAGAACATCTACTACCTGATATGCTTCTCTGTATTCATTTGTGACAACCCTGTTGAGATTATGGAAATTTTTATGACATTAAACACAATGGGGTAGGATATGCAATGGAATATAAATTATTTCTATTTTTATGTCTAACATCGCAATTTCAGAATCAGATTCAATCCATAATTAATTTTATTTTTACTAGACATCATATCCAACTGCACATGTCATCTCACATAATGATATTTTAACATTTTTACGGATGAAATGAAATAATGGTAAATATAAAATAACATGTATTGAATCATTATTATAACAAAATTATCATATATATATATATATATTAAATGAGTCCTTATTACCATACATTTTATTTAGATATGATAAATGTATCATATAGCCTTAAAGAAGTGGTTGCCCGCACGTAGGCCCAAGTGACGTTCTTATTTTCCAAAGGACTAATTAGAATGAATGAATATGTGGTATTTTTATACAATATAATTAAATTTCGTATACCAATATATACCATTGTTTTATGCAATTATGTAAAATGAAATATTTAGTTTTTTTAAGACATAGTCTTCGATAAACAAATTTACTAGTTTTATTTCACACTTGATAGTATAAGAATGGATATAGGTCCTTAGATGATTATAATTCAATTTTGTACATGTTAAATATTATTGATATGATATTATATATATTAAAAAAATATTTAATATGCTAAAATATGATTTAAATATTATCCCTCTTAGTGAATTCTATTTCCATTAATAAGTAAAACTCATTTTGATTGATTTTTTAGGAGGCGAGAGATGGTATTTTTGGAATAATATTTCCTATAAAACATTTATAAGAATGTAGGGTTGATTTTTTAGATGTTTTTTTAAATAAGTGTCTCAATTAGTTGTATAATTGTTTGGGATGAGTAATCCATTTTTAATTGAGGTGGGTGGAAGATATGCTATTTATCAATGTTTTAAAATATTGTCTACCAATATTATTGTAGAAAGAAAAAAATTAATCATATAAATAATTTATAAGTGTAATGTCAAAATAAATCAATATAAATATTTTTCCTCGAAATTTTATGTTCATTTTAACACTTATCATAGTATATTAACCCCTGATAAACATATTTTAATATCAACAATGGTGACATTATTTTTCCTTTCAATATTACAAGAAAATTACTTGAACATTTAAAAATATATTATTTATTCTAAATCAATATAAGGAACCAATCATACCGAATTCAATTAATAGAACTAGAACAATATAGTTTAAAATTAAACTCACAATTGCAATGAAAATTGTAGGTTTTAATTAAAACAGTAAAATGTTTATAAATATTATTAAATAAGAACTAAAAATAATCAATAGAATATGAAATAATTTGAATTTAACATAAAATATATAAACTAATTAATCACATAAAATCATTTCAAAATAGAATGGAACTTTGGAATATCTTTAAAAAATAATATAACTTCAAAAAAGGATATTTTACCTATTCATTGAATAATTAATCGTTTAATAATATTCTAAAGAATTTAGTTTAAATATTTTTAACGTGCTTATATCAAAAATTAATCATAAACCAGTTTTTTATGTTTCTATGTTTGGAAATGTAGTAATAAAATATGTTTCTTTGGTGATTTGTCTGTGAAATGTATGAAATATGTTTCCAACAATGATATAATATCCATGTATGGATAATATTGTAAATTATATTCAGTATTAGATAAACGGTTTAGTCAACCATTGAAAATAATGATGAGAAACATTTATTCAGTTCCCTAGGGTTATTTTTAGGGATATATTTTGGGATGTCTCAAACAATAGGGCTATTGTGTCATATATTTAGATGTATGTTTCATGAAGTAGGCATAATATATGTTATTATTCATTATAATATGTGTTTATAGTATTATTAGTGTTTCTCACATTTTTCTTTTTTATCTCAGTCAATAGTGGTTAAATGATTTGGAAATGATAACATTGAATTCTTTATATGTGTAATGTACAAGAATTGTGAAAATCAATGTCTTAATTGGAAATTTTATAAATAAAATTTTGGAGGGGTACAATTATTGGTTTTCGTGATGATGATTGTGAAAATGAAAACAAAATGTGAATGGTATGGGATGTTTTAATAGTATTTATTACTTTAAACGTAAGAAGGATGATTGTAATGAGGTTGATAAACTATAATACGTTATTCATATATAATAATATATGGAAGAATAAGATAATGAATCTTATGTAATGGTTTAATAATTTTGAATTATGAATAATGTGTATATTAATGGGAATTCAAGGATTCTATTATGAAAATAATTAAATATATAAGTATTCTTAGAATATGTTAATCATAATATTTTGAAAAAGATATGTTGAATGGTTATAGGTACATAAAAAGTGATTTATTGGAATTGTGGTATTTTGATTAAGAAAAGGTAAGACATAATGTTTTCATGATGATAAGAAAATGATATTTAATATGGATTAAGGGATGATGATATGGATAAAGAAAATTGGATAGTATTTATGTCCTAAATACAGATAATGTAATTTTGACAATGTATTTTGTGCTATCATGGATGGAGATTATTCTATTTAAGGAATATATAATATGATATTTTGAATAATAAGTCAATAATGTTTTCAATTAGGATGTATGGAAATTTATGTAATTACCATGATTCAAGAGAAAACATGATAATGGTACTAACATGTTTAGAATACGATATCCAATGGGTACCATATGATATTTTGGGGGTCAAAGTTAAGATTATTTGGTGTTATTATTTCTATTTTTCAATTTTTATCTTTTTTATTGGTTATGAGGATGGACATTTAGTGAATTCATTAAGATATTCCTTATATGAGGATTTAGAGATTAAATTTTATTCATGGTATATGACGTTCTATGCATATTGGATAACCAATTATAACTTTTTTTCATTTGATTATAATTAATGACAGATGAAATAACATTTCATACAACTTAGGGATCTCATGATATGTAAGTTTATCAATACTGAAAACATTACCATCATTACCTGGTGTAAGAGATGGTGATGGAATTTATCAAGGCACTAAAAAAATATGAGGTGGTGAATATAAATATTTGAAAATTAATTATGTATTTATTCTTGTAAAACATTTTCCAACATTATGTAATGTATATTGAATTTATTTTATCCTAATAGAATAATTTATATTGAAATAATTGTCTTATAAATCATCAAAGATTTTGGGTTTAGAGACCCTTAAATTTCCATTGACCATTCAATTTATTGTGATCAGTTATCTTTATAAATATCTATAATACCTCAAGGTTCATTTTCCGATACGTGAAATCCTAGTCATTATTTAATTTGGTCAACCATAAGGGTTCAAAAAATCCCATAAATGTATATTGTTGTGTTCATTTTTACATTCAAGATTTTATTAAAAGACAAATTGTATATTAATCCCATAATAAAACATACCAATTTCAATGTTTAAATTCTATTTAAGGGGCATAATGTGACACCCTGATATTTTTTGATATATTTTATCAAATTAACATAATGTTTTCTATATATTTTTATTTTATAAAAAATAAATATAAAAACTATTTTATGAAATAACTATGTTTTGATCAGGTATTATGAATAATCCAATTTAATCTTGTTCTAAAGAAACAATTATATTATCTTTCTATAAATGATAAACTATGTTTTCCTTATGTTACAGAAAACAAGGAGTTTCTTCGATATCTTGTGTTACACGCAGTAATGGGTTTAATGAACAAAAATATACTATTAATATTGTTACCAAAATATTTTTATAATTACCATTTAACCAATGGAATTGATTTTATGAAAAATTTAACTAAATTTTGAAAATGTGGCTTGTACATGTGAATAAAATTAATTATTTAGTTACCAGTTTATTATAGAATAAAATAGAACTTTTCATTAATAAAAATTTAAATGTTTTTCGTAAAAACTATTTGAAATTGATGAAGGGTTCCTTATAAAAATAAATAAATAATTCACCCTTGTGAGATTATATTTATGATATATACAGTCAATTTATTGTTTAATATTAATCTTATGTGTTTAATGGACATGATATAAGAACAAATATAATTTCATGCATAAAATATGTGTTTGTCTAAAAAAGGTATATTTTCGTCCGTTTGATGGAACACATGTTTGAAATATAATTTTTAAAATTTTAAAAAATATATTTGAAAAAAAACTAATGATTTAAAATTATAATATCATAATAATCGTTTGATAAATTTATGGTATTTTTTTATAAAATTTTAGGTTTTGATGTATTGTTAATGAAAATGAATTTTAATTGAAAACATATTTTTCATGAAATTGACATATACAGCTAAAATATATTTTAATTTAATTATAATGTATAATTAGTTGAATAATACAAACATTAGTCAAATTTATCTAATTATAATAAATTTTATGTATATATTTTATATAGAAACTTTTTTCAATTTTGGATGTTTTACATAAAAACTCACTGTTTCATCTATTCTATGAAATTAATTTTAATTTTATCCTAAATCATCTTGAAATTGAAATATGAAAACATTATTCTATATTTGGAATCATAATGTGAAAATTTATTAGTAAGGTCCATTTTACTATTGGAAAATATGAATTTATAACATTCTAATATTATTACCATAGTTAATGCTAAATCATGTAATCTAGGGTTAAAATAATATTATAATTATTAATAAATTTATTGTAATACATGAATAAAATTTATTTTAGGAATTTATATCTACCATTTACACCTATGGCTTTGTTTGAGTTATTTATTGGATTATTTTTTTTGGAAATGACATAGATATTAATAAAATATACTAGAGTAAAACAATTCCACCCTTTTATTTTTAATATGTAAAATATTGTTGACATAGGTTCGAATAAGATATATGATTGAATATATATGTTATTTTTAAATATAAATTATATATACATCATGGAAAATTATTTTTAAATTTAAATGAAAAATAATAATCATAAATAAATAAACAATGATGATGTTATAATTATGAAAGTAATAACAATCACTATTTAGTGATATTAAAAATATTGAAATATAGATAATTTGAATTACAGAAGTAGAATAACGAATTAAATAGGCAAATATCACATATTCTAGTTGTAATGAGTGAATTGGTTCCATGTTATCTTACTATAATGATTTTTTTAATTTCAAAATTATGGTTATTATCAAAATTGAACCAAATAAGATTTTATGAAAATTATATTTTACATAATTATATTGAAGTCATAATTATATAAAATAATAAACAATATGGTGATAAAAATTATCATAAATTTGAAATCTATAGTCCAATATCACTGTATTAGTAAAAACTACATTCTCTAAATATTTAAATATTTGTTACCATGTTTAAAATTAAAATGTGATAACCATGGGTTATTAATAATGATAATATTTAAAATGACATCAAAATGGACAGAAATAAATTTTTTGAAATGTTTAAAACATTATTATAACATATATATTTTTCAATTTAATTTTAGATGTATTTTGATGGATATTTAAATTATTATAAATTAATATTTTCAGAAATTCCATGAGTGAACCTACCCTCTTTTATATAACAAAACCTCTTCTTCCCAATTTTACAAACATCAAAATGTATTTGGATTAGAAAAATTCATTAAAAATATACACCCAAAATCCTTCCATTTTCCCTATAATACATAATTTGTAAATTAAAAACACACCATAACTCCTTTATGTTAATCAAATAGGGGATACATAAAGAAAATGTAACGTTAATCATTGAACATTTTCGATATATTTTCTCATTAAGCCCCTAATTTTTTTATATAATAAAAAATATATAACCAATATAATGAGAGTCCATTTTATTATTATTTTTTACCTATAATCACACAGATATCCATCATTTGGGAGATACAATCATCATTTATTTGTATGATGGACTACCACCCATCGAACAGTCGTCGCTCATTCAACTATTTCCAAATTTCATGTTTTTAAATACTAATGGGTTTATTTAATACAATATACATGATATTTATGATTTATTTATGATAATATAATTTTTATATAACACATACCTTATTGTTTTTTAATTTTTGGAAATATAAGATCTTTATTTGGGGACATGTGGACAACTACCTTATAAAACTAATAAGATTTCTTCACACTTTACATTGATTGTACTCACGATGAAATTAGTTAGTATATATTATATAAATGATTTAATAATACTAATTTAATTCTAATATATATATATATATATATATTATTTACAATTAATCACTCAACCCAACATTAAAATAGAAACAACATTCATGTGCATGTATGGCTTACAACGTAAATGAAAAATGTATTTCATCATTCATTTAAACCATTTATAGATTATTATAATAAAATTTATACAAATTATATATCAAATTTATATCATTATTATCATTATATAAATTATTATATCATAAAATTTCTAATAGGTTGAGAAATATCCCCAATCAAGTTGTATGTAAAAAATAAATTAGTTATTACACAAAACAAAAAATTAAAATGTTATTGATTATAAAAGGAAAATATAAAGACAGAAGTAAATAATAGTTTGTATTATATATATATATATGTGGTTATTATTTAAATTTATAATAACTTATATTTATTATAATGTATTTTTTATAAGTAATATAGAATTAATGACATAAGATACGAGTTTTCTTATCTAACATTTATTTATTTGAGATATATGTTCTATTAAACACATATTCATTATGTATGATATATATTTATAACTATGAAATTTTTTATCACAAATATTCATTGAACCATCAATATATCTAATTTATTTTATTCGACTAAGATTTCATGATTCAAAAGATTCACATGTACTAATGGAATTGTATGTCATTTATTTTATCTAAGATACAGTACCTATATACCACCTATTTCTCAAATTTAGGGAATAGTTTTCCCCTAAAATTATTTATGATATTTATAATGAATATTATGGAAATTTACAAAACCAATTTATGATATATATTTCATGCGGTTTAAGGATTAAATTTTACCAAATCATTAAGGGGGTGTTGTGTCAATTTTACTTCATTTAGAAAAATGTTAGTTTATAAAGGAATATTATTTTATTTGGGGCATGTAATATCTATTTTCATAGTGTATATTTAATATAAAATATTTAATGATATTATATATATTATTCAATTTTATTCCCTATTTGTATGAAATATGTGATCATTCAATATAATTTTTTCTAAAAATTATTTTACTATTTTTAAAAGGTAATTTTAGTTGTTTTCAAGGAAATATGATTTAAACTATATTTAAAATAGTTCTCTATGATTAATTTATATTTTTTAATCGTTATTCTCAATGAATTTTTTTTTTTAAAATCTTATTGATTTGAAAATAAAATTTTATAGTGTAAATTATATTTTTCTCAAGAATTATATCAAATGTAGTTTCAAAAACATTTTATCTCTAAGATTACCTTATTTGATGTTATTTATGATGATTTACTATTATTAACCACAAATACTATCCTCAATCATTATATGATAATTTATGTTAATGATGAATGATTTATATTCTCATGGCATACATATGTAATGTTTTTATTATTTTATGGATATGGCCTATATTTCCCACCAATTCAATGGGTAATAATTTAAATCTAATGGGACTGACATGAGTTGAATAGTGAGTGTAAATGGTTTAATAAAAGAATTTTTCTGTTATGATGGTCATATGATTTATCATTGACTACTACGAAAATAATGGTAGTGAACCATTACTAATATATTGTTCTTGGGAGTTATCCTTGACTATTAAAATGGTTATGGGACTCATCCACTTCCAATAATATCTTTGTGGCCATTACAATTGACTATTATTGAAATAATATTATTATCTTATATGCCTTGCACAATTACATGTCGTTTTAATGTTTAATTCATTCAAGTATTATAATATTGAATCATTTATGATTCATGTCTCAATAACTAACAATATTTATTCTGTGACATAATATTATGATAATTGATATGTAGGTTATTATCTCTAAATATTATTTTTATGTTCTAATACCCTTATTACCAGGATATACATATGCATTTCCCTTTATTACCCATACCAATAATATGATCTCCCCACCTAAAATTATTCATTTCACCATAAAAAAGGAATGACATTAATTAAGATATGTCAAAAAGGTATCTAGTTAAGATGAAATAGGCATGAAGACTTCTAGATATATTATGTACTAGTTTTTTTATGATTCCTTGTGTCCAAAGGTAGTAAATGAATATGGTCATTGTTTGTGTTTTTCAAAACACATGAAATATTGTGAAAAAAATTTGTAATATTCATGTTTGGATATCATTTTTCATTATAATTAGCCAACATATTCCGTTTCACATTGCGGTAATTTATTTAGAAGTAATAATCTATAATTCACTTAAAACTATATTCATGTTGATTATTTAGTTTATTAGTTAATATATAATGTATATATTTACAATAATTATATATATATATTTCACATATTCCTATATAAATTTAATGATTTGATATCAATAATGAAAAAATTACGACACCTAACAAAAAATAATGATTTGGGTAATTTTATTATGAAACCAAAATGTCAATGAAGAAGAATCTATAAACTTATAATTATTCATGAAAATTATTCTCAATAATTTATTTTATGCATAAAACAAATAAAACACCGTTATCCACATCAGGGTCATCTAATTATAGGTGTGAGGTATAACCATCTCTTTATTTCTTGAAAATTTTCCTCACATTCATATGTAAAAAGGAATGTTTATTCCTTTTGAGATAATGTGGTGTTTGATTTTTATATACATGATAATTTCATTAAATGGTTTATATAATAACTATTCACCCAATGATAAAAAGACACCTCATTCATATTTTATGGTTTTGGATTATTTTTAACAGCATTCATCTTGGATGGAACCATTAGTATTCACTCACAAACAATCATTTCATAGGGTCTTTAGTATAATATTTATATCATATTAATTTTCATACATACAATTTGAATTTTTAATATTATCATCAATATTGACTAATACAAGCTGATCATGGAAATCACTATAGACCTTATGCATTAAATCCATTAATGTCACGAACCAGGTCGGGTCGGCATCCGACCCGATGCCCAACCCAGTCCCTGACTTGGCCTGAAGGGTGTTCCCGATCCCCATGTTCTGGCACAAGTGTCTGGGTATTAAACATTACATGGGAATGATTTACCTGAAATAAAGGACAAAAAAACAACTAACCAGATAAATAAACTGAAACTAAATATAGACAACCAAACATGGCCTTAAACTAAAAACAAATTCAGAGGTTTACAACTTGAACAAACATCCAAAAAAAAGACAACAAAAGAAACTAAACTCAAACTCAACCCTCTAAGGAACAAGAGAGGTGCAACATCCACACGTCACAACACCCACCAGCATGAGAAGACCATCACCGACCAAAACCACCATTGTTGAGCACAATGTTACAACCTGGAACACACTGGAAACCATGTCTACATACACCGAAAGGTGGTACGTAGGGTGTGATCCAAAATCCCAGTAGAATGTCACCCAACAGAAAGGTTTTATGCCACAACATCAAAGAGATAATTTAACGTGCTTATAAAAAGTTATACTTTGAAAATGTTTTAAAAAAACATATACAAGGTAAAAGCTAAAATAAAACACTAAGAGAACCCATTTCACAAACATGATTTGAAAGAGGAAGAGAAAAGTTCATTTTGGGAGCACACACACACACTCTCTCTCACACACACACACACACCCAAGTGGTCCTCCATATGCCGACAGAAGGAACCATGCCATAGATGGCAGAGCATTATGGGTAAATCCCCTAAGGTTCATCTAGTTCTATTGGGACCCTAGAACCTCGTGTCTCATTGAAACATGGCATAGAAACCACGACCCTCAGAAACATGGCTTAGAAGACCAAGACCCTCAGAAAACGTAGAGTAGAAGGCCATGACTCTCAGTCATCATATGTTTAGTTAGTGTTGCAATCGTCAATACAGCTGAGTGAAACATGGACGATTCCCATCCGGCTCACTAGCGCACTAGTTCTAGTCCGCGCACCTAGATTCCCAGGGTTTTCCCTTGTGCTCAAACATGTTCCACAATGATATAAGACATCACTTCCACATTTGACAAACCAAACATGACATTACACAAAACAAAATCACCACTTACATACCAAAGCACTATTTCAAACACACACGCATACCAAGGACATGTCTCATTTTATAAAAATACACCACTTTAAAAATGAACGTGTATTCAACTCCTTCAAAATACAATTTTTTCATCTTATAAATGCAACAAAGAATCATTTTATCTATTAATGAAATTGTATCATGAAAAACCAAGAATACTTTACACCAAAAACCACTTGATTCTATATAGAGGCGCCACTTTGACACTTGACACATGAGGTAACCATATCAAAACTTGTTTTTCATTGTTCAAACAATTTTGCATTTCAATTTCAAAAGTACACAATAAGGAAAACACACCAATAGTGATTCATTTTTCATTGAAAATGTCTATTTAAATACAAAAACACCTAAAGTGACCTGAAAACACCTTTCCCCCCTACCGAACAACCCTAAAAAACCTTTCAACCATGTTTCGCATTCAAAACACAACTTAAATAAACAATTCCTCTATTTATAAAACGTATCACATGAAAAAGAAACCATTAAAAAATCTATTTCACAAATTAACCCTTCTAAAACCTCATTGGCACTCTATATACAAGTATTAAACACTTCTAAAATTTACCAGAACATGATCGAAATGAAAAAAAACATAACCATTTCTAAAGAGAGTGAAATTTTCATCCCGCACGCATGTAAAAAAATTTGTCAAAGGCATTTCTCACAACTTATTAAACACAACCAATCATTTATACAACAACACAAATATAAACAACAAAATCATACTATTTCGAAAACCAAATTTTCATCAAACGAGCATGCCGAAATTGTATAAACATAGATTGCACCATGAAACTAAGACATAAAACACATTTAATTTAACTGAACAATCAAATTAAATTATCTGAATGATTCAAAGGCATGGAACCACCTTCCTCGGTTGTTGAAAAATACAAAACCTGGTGCAAAACTTCAATC
This sequence comes from Viscum album, assembly GCA_963277665.1. Taxonomy (NCBI): domain Eukaryota; kingdom Viridiplantae; phylum Streptophyta; class Magnoliopsida; order Santalales; family Viscaceae; genus Viscum; species Viscum album. The sequence goes on along the minus strand of OY728132.1, from coordinate 1,837,252,586 downwards.
GTGTGCAATTCACACCACATAAAACCCTATGCGGAGAAGAAGAGGTGGGGCATCGGCCGAACGGGGGAGAGGGGGAAAACCCGAGGTACGAAGGGATTGAGCCGGAGCCGCCGAATAGCACCGCGCCGGAAGGGGTTTGTCCAAGGATTATGGTCGCGGTTCATGGGGGAGGCCGGTAGAGGGGTTCGTGCGGGTCTAAGCAGAGCAAGGTGCAACGGGGAAGGGGGGAGGTCTAGTGCGACGGGCTGGTGCCGGATGCGGGGGCCAGAGGGAAGGGCGACATCGTGGGGGGTGTTGATCCGAAGGACGACGCGCACATGGAGGGAGGTGTGGCGCGACCAAAGGAGTCTAGGGGAGGGGTTCGCACGACGAAAATCAGGAGGGGTAAGGGGAGATCTGAAAAAACCCTACGGAAGAAAGAAAACGAATCCAAAATAAAATTAAAAAAAAAAGAAAAATAAAATAAGAATGAAAACCAAAAATAAAAACAATAAAGATAACATAAATCATACCCCTAATAACATAATTAAAACATTTAAAAAGTTAATAATAATAATAATTAACATATTAATAATAATAGTAATAATTTACTTTATAATTAAAATAATAATAATAGTAATATCTTTAAAAGTCAAAACGATCCATTAAATTTTTATCACATTTCTTATTTTATTTTATTTTCATTTTATCACTCTTTTAATTAATTTTTTTTCATTATTAATAACTCCATTATTTAAATAGCTGAACCATGGACTGGTGAGCAGAGAACTAAGCGAGGTCGCGTTGCATAGACAACGGCGCGCTGAATGCACTCAAGACCATTACCCACATTTTTATTTAAAAACCTCAAATTTTATGTCGGGCTTAACCCCAGACTACCTGACACAGAGAAAATTAGTGAAATAAATTAATTTTGAAATTGCGGGTGTGATAATTCTACCCACCATAGCGCTTTCCATCACCAGAAAGCCACAACTAAGGCTGAGACCCAAAGTAGGAGACGAACCCCCCTTATGGTTCAAGAGGATCCCTATGAAAACAAGCAGAAAGGGTAAAAGACATCATGCTCAGAAAAATGTGACTTAAAGACAGCCTCAAGAATCTCGTAAAAAGACATTCTAATACGTGTCATCCACCCCAAAGAGCTAGAACGCCTCCAGTTGACTGATCAAGGAAGGTAACTCTCGTACCCACGGAATCTAACTACAAAAATCGAAACATCCCAAGCACCATTGAATAAAAACCATGTCATTTTTCTGGAACGAACTAACGAGAGAAACCACGACCCAAAATCACCCTTATCAGCTATCACCAACGCATCTTTAGAAACAGAACCAAAAGGTCAACGTGGGAAAGCTCGAGGGGCTCCCCATCCTTAAGAACATACTAATTCCAAAGATGAGATTGAAAACCTGACTCGGGGAGGTTCGAGCGGACTCCGTACCATTAAAGAAAAGTCCAACACCGATTCTTTCCAGAGACATTCATGTGAGAACCAATGTGGGTCTCCCCACTAATAGAACTAATGAATGGTATAAAACATTAAAAATTCACGATGGTGACCAAACACCACACCACAAGGGGCGGGGAGTGAGGGACCCGACTACCGGGGAGTCAAACGCATGACCAGAGATAGACTGACATCTCCAAATTCTTGGATGATCATTATCCAAAATTGAGAATGATTTACCCAACAGACTCCCAAACATACAACCAAAGCAATTACATTTGGTGGGACGCAACCACATGGACATGGAGGTAACAAGACGACCATGCCTCTACATAATCACAGAATCTTTACATACCCAAACAGTTTGCTCGGAACAGAATAACCACAAAAACAGTTTAAACTGCATTTACTTTTAGCACCGATGATAGAAATAAGGTCGAGGTCTCATACACACCCGGAGGTCTTGAACACGCGCCAGCATCACTCTGAGGCCTATGGATAGTTCCCTGATGTTTGAAGCATCTATTGCCTCTCAGTCAGGCATTGATGTCTCCTGAACAGAGCTTCTCCTTTTTGGTGCCACACGCAACCACACCACAACTGAGACAACTCAAACGGACACAACACACCACGACATTCAACTACTCGCTCGTGACACATCCACCAAAACATGGGTTTAGAGGGTGCACATGAATCAACTCTCACCTTAACCAAGAAACATAAGAAGGAAGGATGCACGATCACCACTCCCCTTTAAACATAAAGAAACCAAACTCCCTAAGAGGAGGAAACAATCCTATGAAAACAGGTATTCCTAAAGGATCCTACGAAATACACCCTTTCTCTTCAAAGAAACTCACACTGCAAAACATCACCAAACATGACTCATATGGTCAATGAGGGCACTATAAATCCCTTTGAGACACTGAATGAGAAAACGACATCACAAATCGTCACTTGAACATGAACATTGCTGTTGAGAGAAACATTACGTTGAGAAAGACTTTAAATCGCATCTTGAACATCATGTGATTCCGGCAAACGACCATAGCAGCCTCATATGACTGGGTCTGCCAAAATAGTATCCTAAAATGAAAATTTTATTAAACAAAGAAAACCAAGGACCAGAGGTCATTTAGAACAATAGACCTCACCAACAACTTCGGATTACATCCACCTCTTTCCCACAAGAATCTCATTTACAGATTCTAAACAATCGTTCACTATCAAAGGGACCTCGCGCTGCATGATGTCACCCAACCATGGCCATTGCGGCTGATAAAAGAACTACAAGCCTTTCAAGACATTGGTCAACACCAACAACTCTAATCCACCTTCACCCTTCCCTGCTGGAATTCCATTCACCATTTCAAGGGGGATCCTTTAGATGCAACGACATTAAACATCATACCTGACGACTCAGACAACTCAAAGATATCGAAACTCCCTTCAACTCCCCTCACATATGTCATCCCACTGTGAGAGGATCTACATAACTGAAAGGAAAAATGAAAAATACTTAGAATTGTCACCCAAAAGGAAGAGTCCTTACTTTAAACAACTTGAGGGTCATCCAACGGAGAACTATCTGTGGCCGCACGTCATTCGGACATTAACTCTTTATTGGGAATGTACACTAGCCAAGAAAGAGAACCGTGGACCCAATAAAACTGGTCTAATGGCCAAGACATATAGAAAGCAAACACCAAACGTGTCGGGGAAACCACTGAAAGGGCTCCCCGATGTACTTTTAAAAAGAAAAAATTAACCACACACTTGCTTACTAACATACATATAAGAATTTAAACTCAAAACACAAATCAGTCAAAAAGGGATCCTCGGTTCAAAACGCCTCACACCCAACATTTCCAAAAACCAAGGACACACCACACGATCACTGATTATTAACACACCAAATTTTCATTTAAAAAATTTTTTTGAAAATAAGCCAAGCTAGTGGGTTTTACAAACACCAATGGTTTCCCATGGGCCTCACACATGCATGTTTCCGTGCCACACCAACACCCACCTCATATCATCCAGGCACTCATCAGGTCATGCCATTAACCCTTTTTCTCCCCATATATACTCATGCATGTGGTTTCCCACGAGAACACCAAGGATCTAAACCAAACCAATCCATTTTTCAAAACCATAACATCCAACCCACACTTTTAAAACCTCATACCTCATTTTCTTTTTAATGTTCTTTATTTCAAAACATTTTCCAAGACCAAATCATTTTTACTTAAAAACAAAAAGTACACAATTCCAAAAAAACAAGGAACGGTGCAAGAGAAAACTAGTGTCACCGGGTGACTGTAACATATAGTTAGCGGCCATACGCCAATCACGCCACTGCCATGGAGGGTATTCTAGGACAGCATCCCCGACACCACATGGCTTTCCAGACCCTGCGAGCTTCCTAGGACCACTGACCCTACTCCATTTTCATTTCCCCAAGACAAGATTAACCACAAGAACAAAGGACTCAGAAAAACCTCAACTTACACTGGTAACTCAATTCCCGCAACGAGGTGTGCTGGCCAGGCACATTGCTCGTAGCTAGATTGTCGAGTTTCGACAACCTTAATTTTGGTCTACTATGACTCTATCTCAAAATAAAATGACCCAAGAGAGCAAACCTTGCCCTCTGATACCATTTTGTCACGATCCCAATCGGGTCGCCATCCGACCCGACACCCGACCCAGTCCGCGACATGTACCGAAAGGCGTTCTCGATCCCCACGGGCTGGCACAAGTACCAGGGTATCAAACATTACATAGGAACGATTTACCCGAAATAAAAGACAGAAAAACAACTTACCAAATAAATAAACTGAAACTAAAAATAGACAACCAAACATGGACTTAAACTAAAACAAATTCATAGGTTTACAACTTCAACCAACATCCAAAATAAACGACAACAAATGAAACTAAACTCAAACTCAAACCTCTATGGAACAAGAGAGGCACATCATCCACACGTCACAAAACCCACCAGCATGAGAAGACCATCACTGACCAAACCAATCGTCGCCGAGCACGATGTTACAACCTGGAACACACAAGAAACCAAGTCTACATACACCCAAAGGTGTATGTAGGGTGTGGGCCAAAATCCCAGAAGAACGTCACCCAAAAGAAAGGTTCCATGCCACAACATCAAAGAGATAATTTATCGTGCTTATTAAAAGTTATACTTTCAAAATGTTTTTAAAGAAAACATTTACAAGCTAAAATCTAAAATAAAACAATAAGAGTACCCAGTTCACAAACACGATTTTAAAGAGGAAGAGAAAAGTTCATTTTGGGCACACACACACACACACACACACCCAAGTGGTCCTCCATATGCCGATGGAAGGAATCACTCCATAGATGGTAGAGCACTGTGGGTAAATCCCCTAAGGTTCATCTAGTTCGATTGGGACCCTAGAACCTCGTGTCTCGGTGAAACGTGGCTTAGAAACCACAACCCTCATAAACGTGGCTTAGAAGACCACGAACCTCAGAAAACGTGGCTTAGAAGGCCATGACCCTCAGTCATCATATGTTTAGTTAGTGTTGTAATCATCAATCCGGCTATGTGAAACAGGGACGATGCCCATCCGTCTCACTAGCGCACTAGTTCTAGTCCACTCACCTAGATAACTAGGGTTTTCCATTGTGCTCAAACATGTTCCACATTCACATAAAACATCACTTCCACATTTGACAAACCAATCATGACCTTACAAAAATAATTCACCACTTACATACCAAAGCACTATTTCAAAGACACACGCACACCAAGTAAATGTCTCATTTTACAAAAATACACCACAAAAAAAATGAACACGTGTTCAACACCTTCAAAATACCATTTTCGCGTCATATAAATTCACCAAAGAATCATTTGACCTATTAATGAAATCATTTAAAGAAAAACCAAGAAGACTTTACACCAAAAACCACTGGATTCTATAACGAGGCGCAACTTTATAACTTGACACACGAGGTAACCATATCAAAACATGTTTTTCATTGTTCAAACAATTTTGCATTTCAATTTAAAAAGTACACAATAAGTAAAACACACCAAAAGCGATTCATTTTACTATGAAAATGACTATTTAAATATTAAAACACCTAATGTGACCTGAAAACAACTTTCCCACCTACCAAACAACCCTCAAAAACCGTTCAACCATGTTTCACATTCAAAACACCACATAAATAATCAATTCCTCAATTTATAAAACATATCACATGAAAAAGAATCCATTACAAAATAAATTTCAAAAATTAACCCTTCTTAAACATCATTGGCACTCTATAAAAAATTATTAAACACTTCTAAAATTTACCACAACATGATCGTAGTGAAAAAGAACATAACCATTTCTAAAGAGAGTGCAATTTTCATCATGCACGCATGTCAAAAAATTTGTAAATGCATTTCTCACAACTTATTAAACACATCCAATTATTTATACAACAACCCACTTATAAACACCAAAAGCATCCTATTTCAGAAACCCATTTTTCATCAAACGATATTTCTAAAACATTATAAACATAGATTGCACCATGAAAATAAATCATAGAACATATTAATTTTAACTGAACAAACAAATTAAATTATCAAAATGATGCAAAGGCATGGAACCACCTACCTCGGGGGTTGAGAACCCCAAAACTAGGTGAGAAACTTCAATAGCGTGCAATTCGCACCACATAAAACCATGAGCGTAGAAAGAGAGGTGGGGCATCGGCTGGACGGGGGAGAGGGGGAAAACCTGAGGTGTGGCGGGATTGAGTCGGAGCTGCCGAACAACACCACACATGAAAGGGTTCGGCCAAGGAGTATGGTCGCGGTGCATGGGGGAGGCCGGTCGAGGTGTTTGTGCGGGTCCGAGCGGAGAAAGGTGCAATGGGGAAGCGGGGAGGCCTAGTGTGACGGGCTGGTGCCGGATGCGGGGGCCAGAGGGAAGGGTGACATCGTGCGGGGTGCTGATCCGAAGGGCGATGCACACATGGATGGAGGTGCGGCGCGACCAAAGGAGTCCAGGGGAGGGGTTCGCGCGACGCAAATTAGGAGGGGTAAGGGGAGATCTGAAAAAAACCCTATGGAATGAAAAAAAACAAAACCAAAATAAAATTAAATGAAAAGAATAATAAAATAAGAAGGAAAACCAAAAATCAAAACAATAAAAATAACCTAAATCATACCCCTAATAAAATAATTAAAACATTAAAAAAGGTAATAATAATAATAATTAACATATTAATAATAATAGAAATAATTTAATTTTTAATAAAAATAATAGTAATAGTATTATCCTTAAATGTAAAAATTATCCATTAAATTTTTAGCACATTTATTATTTTATTTTATTTTCATTTTATCACTCTTTTTATTAATTTTTTTCCATTATTAATAACTCCTTTATTTAATTAGTTGAACAACGGGTTGGTGAGTAGATAAATGAGCGAGGTCGCGTGGCTTAGACAGCGGCACATGGAACGCACTCAAGACCATTACCCGCTTTTTTAATTAAAAACCTCAAATTTTAAGTCGTGCTTAACCCCGGACTACCCGACACATAGAAAATTAATGAAATAAATAAATTTTGAAATGGCGGGTGTGAAAATTAAGACATTGGAAGAATTAGTATGACAAAATTACATTACTATATATTCATAAATTACAAAACATATATGAAATTATTTCATAGGTATTCCCTTCATTTTGAAAATAAACATATGACATACAGAAAAAATTACAATATTTTAAATATATTTATCTCCATGTGGTTTATTGAAAAAATGTACTATAATGTGTAAAGGATACTTTTTCCTTATAGTGATCATGTATAGTTCATTATATTAAATATTTATTTGAAGTGATAAATCATTCCATTTTACGAAATGAATAGGTGTAACCCATGAGGAATCACATCAATGAAAAATATCTTTTCATTATTCAACTAAGGTTTATTCATCAAATACAGAAACATAGATTATGAAATTTCTTATAATGGAATGGAAAATCTATTAGCACTAAGTAATAGTTCTATTGAGGACTAAACCAAAAGATTCTATGGAATAATTGGTATCTCTTCTAGATAGACATTACGAAGCTCTTACACAAAAATAATATCATTAAGGATGAGTTTCTATCCTTTAAACTAAGTTATTCCCCATCCCCATATTATTAAAAATAGTGATTCATTAAATGTCTTTGGATTCCATAAAATTATTAGATTTATCATCTTTCTGATAGACAATAATAGTCTTTATTGGAATATCAAATCAAGTTTCATTTCCAACGAAATTGAAGTTAGAAATAAGTAGAAAATACATCACATGTCGATAACAAACAATAGTAAAATTTGAGGGAGAAAAATTTAATATTTATTATGCACGTATAATATACATTAAATAAAAAAGAATATAATTAAGAAGATGAAATCATTGATACATTATGGGTTTTAACTGTTAATTAATTACAATTAGCTGATGAGGTATTGTGGTAATTATATAATATTTTTTAGATATATATGTTTTCGGAGATCCATATAATAATAATACAATATCTGTTATATAGTGAATTGTAAATATACATTTCACATTATGGTTATTATTCCCCTTTATTATTTATAATTATCTCAAGATATTTCACATTTTATCATGTCTAAATAGATATATAATCACATCCATCATCATTAACATTTGGTTTCTAGAAATAGTTAGCATTATACCCATAATTTATAAATTTTGACACTAAATAAGTGAGGTGAATTATATATAGATTTCTATTTATTCATTTAATTACTAACATATTACCATTACATCAGCATTTCAATTCCTTATGAATATCATTTTTATGCATAAAAAATTTACTTAAACACTTATAAAAATTTCCTATAGGATAACATTCACACATCGGGCATAATGGAAGGATCATCTTATATATTCGATGTTTTTATAGATTCCTCCAAATTCCATATTCCCATTCATATCAAACCAATTATATTTAAGGAGAAATAAAATAAAAATTTACTACATAATATCAAATAAAATTTATTATTTATTTCTATTGATGTCTATTATGGGTAATTCCCATTATATAATTTGTTTCAATACACAACAGAATCAATAAAGATACATTTATGATATATGATAGTACAAGAATGATACATTGAAATAATTGTTAAATTTTCCCAATATCTACCAATATATTCCTTTTATTTATTATTTATATCAAGTAATTCCTTATCTAATTTCATATGTACAATATTATGAATTCACTTTTTGAAAAATAATATTTTTAACAAATCCCAATAGATAGAATCAAATTCATCATGTTCCTTCATATTAAAGATAAGATTCCATCATTTATATTCTTTACATTCCAAACTATATACAACCAAAAACAATTTTCATGTTCCAAAAAATAAAACATTGAAATTAAATATTCAGTGGTTTTGTTAAATTTCATATTGAATAGTGGAGTAGTTGAACAACTAAAAATGGGGGATGTATAATCATGAAGGAATGAAAAAAATTACATTATATTCCTCAATTATATTTTTATCATGACTAATGGATTTTGAAATATTCATAAGCCTAAAAACATGGCTTCTATTACGTCTCCCATAACCTTTGGATACTATGGATGATAATCATTTCATTGTTCATCACATTGATAATTAATATGAATCCATTTGGATCCCTACATAGACTTAAATGAAAATTCATAGTCTGAGATATAATTATCAATGTATAATACAATAATATTTATTTAAAACAGTTTTATGATTATTGCGTCATGAATCGTTCATTTCAATATATAAAACATAAGTTATACCAATATCATTCATTATTATTATATATTCAAATCCATCAAGATTGGTCAAAATGAAAATGTCAATTAATCAATAAATATCAATCAGAAATGTCAAACTATATGTGATATATGGGAAACATCCTTTTGTAGATGAATCGGGGATGATGTATAGGAAACCCCTTCTTTTAAAGGTTGTAACACCTAGATAAATATATTCCAAACCCATTTCAACTTATAACATTGATATAGGGATGTTTTTATATTAAAACCACTCTCATTTTATTACCATATCCTATGAACTTCTCCTCTACCTAGAATTATCCTAAATTAAATGACAATTATTTTCTCATCCTAGTATCCAAATTATATCAATACCATTCTATGTTACCATCAATAATGACCCATAATTTTCAAATATATATATAAAATCATATTTTATGAATATTCATTTCAATAATAAAATGAATTATTATAAACTCATTAATTGTAATTATCATTGGAATCATAAATAAATAAAGAAATGTTTTATAAGTGAACCAGATGATCTCTATACATGTTCTTCATATAAATAACCCTACAAAAAATTATCACACGTAATACTATTATTTATAACATAGATAAAGTAAACATAAAAAATGGTTACTTAAGATTTTATTCAGGAAAAAAATGGTAGAAATAAATAATCAACAATCAAGTGTATAGGGTTATGTAATAATGAGAACATCAATGGAAAACCATTCCCTTCATATTATAGATAAAATATCATGAGTCATGTAATAAGAATTATAATTTCAAAAGATATGAATAATAAATAATAAATGACCATGACACCTGACAGAATAACATTGGGATATAACATCGTTTTTTACACATATGTTTAAAAAATAATTTTCTATATAATAATTTCATACTAATGAGATTTTCATAGTTTATTAGGTTATATAACAAAAACAACATATCATTCAAGGATCAATCACAATACTGTTATACTGTACATAGTCTCTTGATAATGTGTGTTCACTCCCCTAACCTTTATTATTTATATCATGAGTTGTCCTTCTCTAACCAATTACTTGTAGGATATATTAATTTAGTCTTAACTACAATTTAAATAAAATCATATATATGAATGTCAAAAAATCAGAAAAATGCATCCTATCCTGACCAATGAAGAAATATTATGTAATAAAAAAATTAATTATGGAAGACCTGTGGAATATAAAATGTATTTATTATTATTTAATCATATCGTAACCAATATAAATTGAATGAATTTAATATTCATTTTTTTATTCATTGTAGTGAATCCAATGGAATAAAATATATCTTTCCAAAAAATATTATCATCATAATCATAAAATATTAAAAGAATTAATAATGACGGTATCATCTGATTATCCCCCGTATAATTTTTAAGAATAATTAAACAATGTCATCATATACAAAAAAATATTTTTAATTTCACATGGAGAATTTGGAGAGAAAAATATTATTTTTAAATTTGAAATCAATTATTAAAAAATATTCCCAAGTATTTGAGAATAAAAATTCCTAAAAATAAAAAATGAAATTTTTTAAATTAAATTCTAATCATTTATGTTTTATTTTATTGTAATATTCTGTTCATGTCATATACGTTATATGAAATCATTTTTTTCACACATCTGTTTAATGTCGAAAAATATACATTGATTAATAAATGAGAAGAATAATAATTTTAATCATATTTAAAATAATTAAATTAGTAGAAAAAATGTAATTAGATAATGTTATTAAAATATTATAAGCATTCGTTAAAATAATTATTATATAGCATGGATATGGGAAAAAAATCACATACTGAATAGAGAAATAATTTGATCTTTTCCTGAAAAATAATATTTTTCTAATAATAGAAAATAATGAGAAATAAATTATTTAGAAATATTAATCACCAAAAAATAATAATTCTATAAAAAATAAAAAATATTATTGGGTGTTAAATCATTGTATTTCGTCAGCTGAAACTCAATAATAAACAATCCTGATAAATAATGAAATTTAAACAAAAAACCATTACCACATTAGTAACATCAAGATAAAAAATAATAATTATGACACAAAATTATATTTTTATTCATATGCATATAATTTTCATAAAAACAAATATAAATAATATTCTTGGAAATAATATTATTTATATAAATGAATCAAGTGCTGAGTATGGAATGTCTCTCACAGGAGTAAAACTGAGACAGAAATATTCAACCTTTACATCAACATGATTAAAAAACCCTAATAAAAACTGGTACAATATTTGTTATATGAATATATAAAATAATAATTAATATATTCCTAATAAAGGAAATAATATATTCATAATATTTCAACATCAATTTTTTAAAAACACATTCCAATATAGATTTTTTATTTGTTAATTGTTTCATTTTTTCTAAGAGTTTTATATCGATATTTCTAGACATTTTACTTTAATAAGGGTTACATTATCTAAATAAGTAAAATAACTATGTAAATATCATATATATTCATTATATATGTATTTATAGTCATCCATATAGGTTAGTGATAGAATCATGTATTTCATCATTCATATAGACCATATGACATGTGTGCACATTAATTAGGTTTTCACTTGTTAATAGATGGGATGAAATAAATGAAAATAATAATAAAATATTAAATAATACATTATATATAATATTTTCCATTTATTTTCATTATATGTAACCTAATTGCAATATTGGTATATCAGAAATGAAAAATGAATCACATTGCATTATGGAGGTAGTAGTCAACACATTTTCATGAGCGATGTTATCATATTCAAACATAGTGGTTGATTGGATGGTAGGATTCATATTATAATTTTGAAAGTATTATTATTTAATAATTATAAAATATATATAATTGTAATTAATAATTATATATATCTTGTAAAGGTGATTAATGAAAAAATATACACCGGATCACATGATTGTAGTCTTCCATACACATGATCGATTGTTCGGTATCATATTCCATGGTAGAGAATATATATTTATGTTATTTAATAATTATTATAAAATCTTATTATATGTTATTATTATTTTTAATACAATTTAATAATTATGATGTGATTTATTGTGCTATAATAGAATTAAAAATATTGATTTTAAAGGTAATTAATTTTTTTAGTGGAACCCTTTTCTGATATCATTCTAATAACAATAGGTTATGAATTTTTCGTATAATTGTATATATAAAAATGGATCAGGATGATTGATATTGATTTTGATAGGTTATGTTCAAGATAAATTTTATTATACATCTGATGAAGTTAGTCGATATAGGTCCCTTTTATAATGGAGGTGAGTGGCGTACTTGTAAATTTTCATTGTTTTTAAATATTTTAAAACACTTTCATAGAATTATTTATCCAAATTAGATCATATAGTCCGGTGTTAATACTAAGGTATCAATAAAACCGACCAGTAGGGTTTCATCACATGTTTTGTTAATTTAAACCCCAATATTTATAGATTAACTCTTAGTGAACTTTTTATATCATTATATGAGGTAACATATTTTTACTAATTCACATATACCATATGAAATAATATTAGTTGGACATATAACATTTTATCAATAAATAATATTCAAATTTTGGAATTATTTTTAATAAATACAAATTTCTAAAGAGGAAAAAATTAATTTAAAATTAATCATGTGAATGAAACAAAACAATTTTTTACAATGAAATTCCCCCTATAAAAATTCAACATATAAATAATCTAAATTTCAAAATTTTATTAATAATAATATAATTTAACTAAATCTATATCTAAATATTTTTTGTTAATCAAATTGTATGTGTATATTCATTTGGTTCCCCTCCCCTTCATTAAGTATTGATTCTCCCACTTGCCTTTGATATATATTGTTTTAAGATTATATTACTTTCTAGAAGGGGAGGGAACCAAATGAATGTTTTATGTGGATTACATTAAAAAAATATATGTCCAGGGTAAACCATATATAATTTTAGGAGGGATTACACATGGGGAAATAATATAATTTAAAAATTAATTAAATAGACAAAATATAATATAATGACCTATTATATTATCATTATATCCCACATAAATTTGATCAATATGATATTTAATAAATTATAAATCTATCAAAATTGTTAATATTTATGTTCCTATGTGAAGGTATCAAATATAAATCATCATTATTTAATCAAATAGTTTACCTTAATTATCATAATAAAATTCATGAGAATATTAAGCATATAATTCTTCATAAAAGTATAATTTAATTTTTAAAATTTAATATGAAATAGAAATGTATGTTAATGGAAACCTACCAAGTAATTTTCTGAACTACCAATTCTATATTATATTCATATAATGTTTTACCATGTATATGGTAGAATACACATATTATCAAATAATTTCATGTAATTTACTATTGAATAAACAATAAAAAGATTTATTTACCAACACATATTCCTATTAATGAACCTTGAGTATAAATTTTATTATGAATTACACATGTTCTGCATTTATAAATATTACATATATATTAATTGTGAATTAAATATAGGTATATGACCCCTTAGATAGAATATACATTTAAAATAAATGTACCTAGATAAAAATTGTGTTATGTAGTAAATAGTATAAAAAATAAATTTTAGTTATGTCAAATCAAGAAATAAACATGGATTATACTATCTAACTACATTAACTATATAGTTCATCACCATCTATTAATGGTAGAGGACTAGGTATTAGGCATGTTGGCCTAAACTAAACATTAATAGTGTACATGATCTATTATTTGGATAAAGATTATGTTTACATCAATTTACATGATTTACAATCAAACATTCCATATACAATCATATATCTTATACTTAAATAATATAATATATGTAGTGTATAAATGTATGATTTTTATAGTCTCTATAATTGTGTTATAATTAGTCCTACTAAGTAGGTGATATATTAAATTCTTATTGAATAAAATAATTGAAAATATATTGATTAATTTTGTAGTAATCCTAGCATATTAACAATTGGTACACAATTTGAAACAAAATTTTACACCACGTGTACTATTTTACTAACACAACTGAAATAAATTTCACCATTAAATTATAAATATGATTGCTTATAATTCAAAACTAATTCCTTTAAAGATTTTATTTTCATTAAAAATTGAATTATGACAATATACATCCATTTATAAAAATTAATGATCAAACTGAAATTGTGAAATACTGAAAAATTTATAAATAAATCAAAAAAAATTAAATAATTAAAAATTATAATTGGATACCAAGTATACCATTGATGTATTAATACATTTCCAAATCCAAAATAGTGAATTCCCAACATTGATATTTGATGTAATCATTTATTATTATAGTAAAAAATCGATGAAGAATGTTTTGACCAAGATAATTTAACCAATTTTTATTTGATATGATAATTTCAGAATAAAATTAATAATGATATCATAATGATTCATAATTAATTTTTGTAATAATTTAATTAAAAATTGTTGAATTTTTATTTTATGATAAATTTGACAATGTCTATATATATTATGATCATTTAATTATAATAATCAATATTGGATTCCCTCTAGTAGTCATCCAAACATGTATTATGATTCTCCCAGCATAATTATAATGATCTTTAACTACTATCACTAACGATCATAATCCATTCATCCTTAATATTTAGTAACCACTCGAATCCGATATGAAAAGGATTCATTAACAAAATTTAGGAATAATATTTTTCAAAAAGTTAAATACTATAAAATATTTAATATTTAACTGATATTTCTAGTAAAATTATATTTTCCCCATTAATCCCATTTATAGTTGAATTAGGTTGTGTCATCTAATGTCTAAGAAAAACATCTAAAAAAATTCATGTAACCATTAAAAAATTAATTTGATTACAAAATTACATAAAACTATATATAAATGATTTCAGTTTAATATAAAAACATTATTCAAACATATCTAATAATTAATTTATATTGTAAGTAAAATTAAAATATAAGATCAATGCCTCATTCATTGACTTTATAAAATGAACGTGCATGAAAACACTATATCAATGAATTTATATAGGTTTTTTCATTCCCTTTCATGGATATGTGCTATCAATATCCAATAAATAACATTTGGGATATATCCTTCCTCATATTATACATTATTGAACAATTATTTTAAGTCAAATAATGTATCATTCCTCACCATGGACACATGTCACCATGTTTTTTGTCAATACATTAATTTAAAATCAAAGACATTTAATTAATAAAAATTTAAAATTTTAAAATTCAATACACACGACCATATATTAAAACATTATACGGTATTTATTAATGTCGATTTCATATTAGTTGGTCGTTTCGTCTTAGTTTCTTATAGTAAAAATTATTGAAGTCGTACACAATGGATATGTGCCTCAGAGGACAATAGGTTTTCACCTAGTATATCATATATAACTTTTTACCATAAAATTCGTTCAAATAGATATTGAATATATATTTAATAATTTTATAAAAGGTCATTTGGGTTCTCATCTCAGTGGTGAACTACTATGAACATTCCAAGAGACAGTTGTTTGTAAGACATTATGAAACACTATATCAAATATAATAAAAATAATGATGTGACAAGAAGTATATTAATAGTCATAAGTATTAATATTTTTATTAAAAAAGTAAATAAATGTTCTTTCTTGGGTAAAAATTCCATCATTTCCCTAATAATTCAGTGGGGGAGAATGAAGATCTCACATGATGTGAATTTACAAAGTGGGAGCTATGAGTAGGTATGATTTATTACCTGGATGAAATTGTATATTTAACTAAACCTATATGTTATAGAACCATTAATAATATACACATATATTATAAATAAGTCTTTATTGATACATTACATTGTTGGTTTGATATTACTTTTTTACATAAGATAATAATTTTTTTTAATATGTTATTCTATTGTTTTTATTTAAACATATACTTAGATGAGTAATAGAGGAAATAGATAATTTTTTTATTGAAATTGAATAATTATTTCATATTTTTCATGACACACAATGTGATGGATATTATTACATTATAAAGGAGATTTATCGATTATTTTTTCATGAATTTATATTGAATATGACAAAAACCAAAAATAACCCATTGTAAAGATATTAACCTGAGATATTATAATAATCATTCCTAGAACAATATATATATAGGAGTTCTTGGTAATGAAATATTTTTTATATTATATTTTTTTATACCGCAATCTGGTATGTTATGCCAAAATTGAAGATATCAAACTATAATCTAGATATGTTGTGATATAATAGAGTTATATATGAATAAATATTATTAGACTATATCTTGATAGAGAGTACTTGATATTTTTTTCATTAATCTATAAAAAGAGATAATTTCTATCAAATACTAGTATATAGTGATTTAAAACAATACAATTGTTGAAATTATTAATATATATAATAATTATTTTTGTCCATCAGATAATAGATGTGTTGTTTTTAAGGATCTGTAACTTATATCATTTATATATGACTATAAAGATATGATAAACATATACAAGTATTGATAGCAGAACCTGTATATAAATAATATAAATTTCACAAAATATATTGAAAATAAATATCTATAGAACATAATGCATATTCATGTTACTATTCTATGATGATTTCTGTAGGAAACGAGAGAGAACCCTGATGATATTAGATATATTTCCAAAATTTTCCCATGTTACTGAATCATTTTTATTTGATATTTCATATGATAGTTTTAATTACCATTATCATTTCATGTTATTGTGCCCCTATAATCCAATGGAAGGTAGTCAATTGAATTTTTTTATTGACATATTAGAATACCATATAACTGTTAACATAAGAGGGAATGATCATCACACCCTTTTGAAGGGAATTATAACCTATTTTGGGATACTATTTTTTATGATTTAACCATGAATCCTACAAAAATATTAAAATAGTACTAGTTACCTATAGGATAGTGATATTATGGGGACTATATGTCTTGTGTAAACCTCTAAATGAAATTTTAGTTCCCTATATTATATTGTTAATTCATGATAAATTTTTATATAGCTGGTCATTTATGATATCTCAGGTTTACTGACATCTATGTATGGAAATTGGAATTATTGAGTTTGGATTGAACATCATAGATGCATCCAAAAAATAATTTTTAAACATGTATAAAAACCCACTATAGATTACTATATTTTATATTGGAAAATAATATTGGGTTTGGACCTTGATGAGGCATCTAAAATGTCATTACATGAATTGAAATTAGATCACACATAGTTTGATTAAATGTATTGAGACAGACATCAATAGGAGGCCCTTACTCAATGGTCTTTCAAAATACTTATGGGATGATTATCATAGATATCAATTACCATGTGATTTATTCTTGTGGTGAGAAATATTAGACAATGCATGATCAACTACATTGCATGAAATCTCCCTATTAGATTTTAATAGTGTAATTATTCACTCAGGATAAATTTATATGATTCCCATGTGGTGAAAGGGGTAAAAAATGAAATTATGGTTTTACTTACATAGATGTATCTTGAAGATACCTGACCCCCTAGGTAGTGTAGTTTATTAATTTTAGATGATAATATAACTAGGATGGTTCTTATATTTCATGAATAACGAGGAGTGTCCTAAATCATTGCTATTTGATTATTTAACAATATGTATTATCTATAATATGAGAGAATAGGAATTTTATGGGGCATATACGTAATAGAATTATTGAATTATGGGAACAAGGAAGTGTATCATGAATCACAGAGATTAATATTTTGATAAGGAATATAATAAAGAGGATCCAAAAAAATTTAGAACAACATTTATGATCTCAAATCATGTATACTATTACTTTGGTGGGGATTTTTCAAATGACGATGACCACAATTGAGGTACAATCATTATATAGATGGGATGATCTTCATAAACTATACAAGGAAACATGAGTCATGCTTATTGTGATAGAGAATATATTGTTTAGTACTAGTAACAATGGATGAGAGCACACCATTAGTTTTGATAGGGAATATTATGCATATAAGATACTATGAAAATGATCACGTGACATGAATGTGGAGAAAAAATTATTATGGAGTGGATAAAGAATACGTATCCTAAATATATATGAACTAGTAGGTGGGTTATGATAAATTTTTCACTGGGATTATAGAAAATAGGATGATCATATTAATGGAACCCTAAGGAGTGGCACTAGTCATTGATAATTGAATATAAATCCATGATTAGTAACATAACATTTAGAGATTAATATTTTGTTGTGGATTATACCTTTTAATGTGATCTAATTTATTGAACCATGAGGACTATCTCGACTAATGGAGGTTAATGTATTGATGTGGGTTATAAAAAGAAAGATACATGAACTTCTAGAACTATGGGTATTGTTTCGACTCATAGTTAATTGCTGATTTATACATGAAATTTATATTGAGTCGTGGAGATTATGATTTTTGGGGGTGTATATTTAGGTGAATTCTCATGAATAAGGTATACTAATAATTATAATTTGATGATCTTAATTGGTAAAAAATAATATTAGTTCCATGATTTTTTTGGGAATCATGAGAGTGTAAAATATTTGTAAAATTGTTGGAGTGTGTATCATGTGTTTTGAAGGATTGGTTTTGGCTAAAACTGGGAGGATTCCCATGATTTTGGAACCACAAAGAGTATCTTTTATCATTGTTATTATAGTTTTTATATGATTTCCATCAATAACAATTCTCATATTAATAGAATAATGTGGAGAATATCAAAATATGGATGTGTAATAGTTCAGTTAGGGATTAAACCTATGGGGAAGCATATATTTCAAGAACCATGATTATATTATTGAATCATGTTGAATTAAAAATTTAACAGTAAGGATTATTCTGACTCATGATTAATTTATATTTTCATGTGGTTTTTCCTTAGAGGATTCCAATAATCCATGAAATATAACATGTATCTCAACTAATAGTTAATTAATCATTTCACCATGAAGTGTATATTTACTCATGATTATTTAATATTTTGATGGGGCATATAATTAGGAGGACATCTGTATTTTTTGAAGACTCCAGTAGCACATCAGTGAATGAATTAGTAAATGATGAAGTAAATTTATAGGTAAACATTTGCTTATTTGATGAATATGAAATGGTCCAATCATATTATTATTCCAATTCTGACTCTGACTCTAGCAATTCTGTTGAAAAACTTGCAGCTTACTAAAATATGCTCGTAAAAAATATGATTATTAAAAAATCATAAATCACTAAAAAACAATCACAATTCTATTTTAAGAGTAAGAGACTCATTACTAAAACAATACCAATCATTATCTGGGAAATAAAACGCATCGAACACAAAAAATTTCGATCATGAAACTAATATAAAAAATAGTGCAATATGAAGTAGAAACCAAAAAAAAGTGTATCTATTCTCTTTAAAAATGGAGGAAATACCTTAAATGAAATTTATGGTAAGAATGTGATTATAAGATAATGATATAGAATAAGTAGTAAAGGATAGAAAACTAAAATATTCAAAAACTACTTTGTGCCATATTCATTAACTGTAATTTGAAATAACTATGGAACAAAAGATCACATAATAAATAAAATTTTATTTCTGAAATACACAAATATGTTTAATTAAAATGGGTATTATTTAAAATAGATTATTTTAATGGAATTATTATAGAAAATGAAAGAAAATATGGATTCCAATATCACTTCTAGCTAACAATGCTGGACCAAATAAAATTCGGGTACAATGAAAACACTTGGTTTATATTTCCAAACATGAAGAAGGTCATAGAGGTAGAAAAGAAATATGGTACACGGATAATGTTTGATCCATGCATATGTGAGGAAACTCATCAAACATCAACACTTTAACTGAAGAGGATGGTAGACTAGTCATCATTGTTGAAAAGTCTGAAGAAAAAAAAACATTGTTATTGGGACATTTGGAGATCATGAAGCTGTCTGAATCATAAAATTACTTTATGTACATGTATTGAAACAAAACCTAATAATTATTTACCAACTTTATGAAGATGGTTATATTTTTTATTTTTCTAAAAATTGTTTTCTATTTTTTTAATGATAAATTACTTAAATTTAGAGCACCTAGAACTGAGAATGTTTATACCCTGAACATAAATTCCTTGTGTAAATAAAAAAAATTATTTAACAGCTAAGATAAATGAATCCAGGATCTATCATAGAATACTTTGACATTTCAATATTCATGTATTACATATGTTGTCTAAGATACTATAAGTTTTTGATTTACCTAGTATTTATTTTTATAGTGAAAAATTATCTGATGCATGTCAAATTAAAAATAGACACAAATATTCTTTATAATTAATTGCAAAATTTCTACATCTAAACCTTTAGAATTTATCTACATGGATCTGTTTAGACCATCATGAATATCAAGTTTTTGTACTAAATTATATGAATATTTTTTAGTTGATGAATATTCTTGATTTACATGGATTAATATTCTAAAATTTAAAAATGAATTTTAAATTAATTTGAATGTTTTTGAAAATTTGATAAAAATAAAAAAAATTATAAATAAAATTCATTAAGAAGTTATCATGGAGGTTAATTTGAGAATCATGAATTTAATTCCTTTTTCTCAAATATTTGTATTAAACACACCTTCTCTACACCATGAACACCTCAACAAAATGGAATTGTTGAATAAATAAATAGAACGATTCAATAAATGGATAGGAACATGCTAAATGAATACATTATTCCTAGATTTTTTTGGGCAAAAGATATAAGAACATCCTGCTATATAATGAATAGAGTTTTAATCAGTCCAATATTCAAAAAGACACTATGATATTTTGAATAAGAAATAACCTAAAGTAAAATACATTTATTTTTTTTGATTAAAGATTTATATCATGGACAACAACAAAAAATCTATGTACGTTTGATACAAAATATGATGATGGAATTTATTAGGATATTTTTCTACGTCCAATTCTTATAGATATTTTAATAAAAATTCAAGGGTTGTTGACGAAACTGTTTGTAATGACCCAAAAAATTCATGGAATTTTTTTTCTTAAATACTTTGAAATTTTATGAGTACATAGTTTTGACGGCACCTGAATCTGAGGCCCGTTGTACCCAGAATCAATTTTTGACATTTTTTTGAGGTACATTCAGTAAAAGTACGAGCGAGTTTTTCTATCTATTAAATCGGTGCTCGTTATTGAAATCCAAGGACACCGATGAAATCATTGTGCTGGTATTCGCTTATGGGGATCTTTATCGCAGTTGCGTTTTATGCAGGTTGAATGTTTTTTTGGGATTTAGAATAAATTAAATAAAAATTTTGTACACAATTTTATTTATTTTTGGTTGTTATAACCTATAAGAGGGAGTTATGGGTGGTCCCACACCCCACATAACCTCCCCTAAGATTATTTCATGCGGTGGGACCCACGCAAACCCGAACCCTTCCACCTCCCCACAACTCCCCATTAATTCCCTGTTGTTTACTTTGAAAACTCTTCATTAATGATGGAACCGTTCCACCTCCCTCTTCCCATTAATTGTGCCAACTCATATAATTAATGTCTACATTAATTATTCAGCACATCTCTAAAATTAAATAGAATAGTATGCCAATTCTATTAATTGGATAGCCTCTTTATTTCTTTTGAGTTGGGAAATCACTTTCATGGAATGGATCTGGATAATTAAAAGGGAGGTGGTCCTTATACGATGAAGAACACCATTCTTCAATGAAGAACATCCCAGACAAACAATGAAAATGACTTCCTCCAACGAAGCTTCTTCCTCGGATGCACCTCGACGTCAAGGAGTCTATGTCGCTTACCACAACAACACTTCTGCCATCATTGACATGATGTCACCGTTCTATCGTGATGCTCGTCTTCTACGACTCGACGACGTACGATGTAATTTTCAAGGTAATAGTTTTGTATAATTTATACATGAATAAATTATTTCGATTGTGTTGTTTTGTCTTTGAAATAATCATTGCCATATGGTATCGCCTAACGTGGAGGGTGGGAGACAAACAAACATAGCCCGATGACCCTCTGTTGTTCTTGATTTTTGTTTTACAATAAGAAGCGGTGAAGATCGAAGGAGTCGACCGCGTGCCGGCCACATGCAGAGGATCCGCAGCCCGCAACCATGAGCTGCTCGGCTGTACCAAAGAAATAGTGGCACCACAAGGGTATCGTGATGCGGAGGACCGCAACCTGCAATATGCGGGCCGCTTCAAGAGCGGACTAGCCGGCTCGTCAGCTGGCCGGTTGAAGGAGATTCTACCCTAGAAGGTGTCGCGGAGCAGGTCTGCATCCCGCCTGAGTGGGCCGCATGCACCAGGAAGGCTGGGCGTCCAGTTTGGAGGGAAGATCCACTAGGTTCCACCGGTTAGGGAAAGATGGGGGTGCCCCCCCCCCCCTCGTACTGCTCGGCCAGCCGGGCCGCACCGCGCCTTGCCAGGCCAGGCCGCGCCGCGCCGCTCCACACCATGCCCATATGGTCGGGCCACATGACTCATCGGGTTGGTCCAACCCTCTTCCAGGTTGGACCCGCCATAACAGGGTCGACTCGTCCCGTCGGCCCACTGGGCTTGACAGGCCGGGCCCGTTTCCACTTAAATATGAATATCATGAAGACCGCGCGTCCGATCGACGCGCTGTCTACGGCACTGGGACCCTCGTGAACTGGTGGTTCTTTTCCGATACTATAAGTGAGATTTAGATGGCATTGGAAAATGGTCGGGTTGGAAACGAGCGTAATTCTAACCGGGCCCCATAAACGGAAAATCCAATAACTCTCAGACCAGGCGTCTGATTGACACGCCGTCTGTCGCGTTGGGTTTATTTTGACGAGATGGAACATCGGCATACATAAAATCTAGACATCATAAAATTTGATGTATTTACCCCTTTTATCGAGGAGGGGACCCTCCCAAAATCGAGTATTCTATGTGCGGGAACCCTAGAGTTGGCTGCCACTGCGTCGACTACTGTACTGGAATCCTTTGTGGGTTCGACATCGACGACTACTGTACTGGAATTATCCGTGGGTGTCACAGTGACAACTACTGTACTATAATCTTCTGTTGGTTCGACGGCGTTGTCTACTCTTCTTGTATCCTATGTGGGTCTAGTAGTTTGACCTCTATACTTGTATCTTGTGTGGGTCCGGCAGAGTAGCTGGTCTTGTATCATGTTGGGGTCCGATAGCTTAGCTGGTCTTGTATCCTATGTGGTTCCGACATCTTAGATGAATCAGTGACTACATCTGATCATCTCTATAACTATACGAAATATGTATACAAGTGTGAGATGAGTCTTGATTTTCAGTCATTATCATCAATGTGATTGATTTATTTCTTGTATGGACTGGGTTGTATTTGGGCTCGAGAGTTGGAGTCATATTGTGGTTGATAACTTAGGTATATGTATGGGAATATACCTATGTAGGGTTGGTTGATACTTCGGGTTATTATCTATCTTATTTGATTTATCCTTTGTTGATTATGGGAGACATTCGGGGGTCTTGGGGTCCCTACTGAGTATCATATACTCACCCCTGAATGGCCTTTGCCCGCACTACGTTATGTTGGTTGCAGATGACGTACAACACTGATCGAGGTAGAGACTTGTAGAGATGAATGGTACCCGGAGGGGGACCACTTGGCGAGATGCACATGGAGCGGACAGATGGACTGGAGGTGGTGAGGAGGCCATCTGTACCCACCATTCATGTGGGATTCCTGGAGGACTACTAAGTGGTTGCTGTTTTACATTACTGCAGTTGTGTTAGCTTTCAGTTGTACTGTACTTTCAGTTGGGTTTGTATAATTTCCCATTTACTTTTTAGAAATTACTTTTGGACTCATTTAACTTGGTTCTTATTTTAGTTGTGTACTCTGTTGTGTTGTTTACTTTTATAAAGAAAATTCCTTCTCATTTTATTATGATTTATGCCTTTGGTGCTAGTCGCCAGCCAATGGCCTATGGAAGGCGAGCATGGGGTAGTCATGGGACGGGCCATGATGACGGGTCATGACAAATTGGTATCAGAGGAGTCGTTTCTACCACATAACACCGGACACTGATCATTCTTTCTGTGAAGCAATAGATTAAAGAGTATTGAGTGTGGTTTCTTGTCCAGGTAGTCCAGTATTAGTGCGGCGGCCGACATATCCATACACCAGGACCCTGACCTCCGATTTCTGACTCGATGCACAAAAACAATGATTGCATCTTTGTTTCCCTTGAAAATTTTTCTTTGTGATTACATGTGTCAGCTCAATAGGTATATTGTTTGACCGTGGAACACCTGTTTCATTTCAGGATAGCCCCACGAAGGCAGCCAACTAGGGTTCCGAGTTATGTACAGGATGATAGCCCACCGAGCAATGATGCCTCATTGTAGTGCCCCATCACAGTAGAGGCACCAGCATTACCACAACTCACTGGGCCACTGATACCACTAGCCCCAGCAGTAGAGAGTGCACACCGCCTTAGTGTGTTGCACGAGTTCTAGCGACAGAGGCCGCCCGGGTTCCGCGGGGAGACAGACACCCCAGGTAGCTGAGTATTGGCTATAGGCTATCATCAGAGTCTTTATAATGGATGGGACCCCGTCCATCCTTATGGAGATCCTTTCTTCGTGTTTCCTTCCCGAATCAGCAGGTAGATAGTGGAGCATGATGCTCAAGGTGTCCGACGAGGCATTTATACTTTGGCAAACTTCGAGAGTCTCTTCTTCTAGGAGTTTTTTCCATCCAACCTTCGTGTGGTGCAGATTCACGAGTTACTACATCTACAATGGGGAAGAATTATCGTAGCTCGGTACTCAGTGAGTATTACTGACCTCTCACGCTACTCCACAGATATGGTACGTGGACCATTCTTCAAGGCCCAGACCTTCGAGCAGGGACTGAGGCATGAGATCAGGGGTTCAATGATTCCCCTCAACATTCTGACGCTGGTGGGGGTGCTAGAGCGTGCCCAGTGGAGAGATTTTTGGCTGAGCAGTCACCAGCGGCAAGACCCACTATAGGGCGACACGTAGCGGAGTCTTCTACATCCAGAAATAGACATATGTCATAGGGGTCCAAGTGGACCATGTCATCAGGTGGGCGACCTCAGGTTACAGGTTTGGTTGTGCGGGGAACACGAAACATAGCAAGCCTTACGAGGAGCAGGCAGTTCTATGCATGTGGCGTGCAGGTCCACATGGCTCGTGACTACCCGACCCACCATGAAGACGAGCAGAAGGAAGTAGAGGGATCTCCCAGGCAGTGGAATAGGTTTGACCATGGTGGTCTACCGTGAGCAGGTGGACAAGGTAGAGGAGTTAGCCGAGTAGCAGGTTGTGGACGACAATTTGAGACTCTACCACCACAACCACTAGGAGGTCCACCCCGACCAAAGGGGGCTGGCAGACAGAGGCAGGTGCAGCTCCGGGCAGTCGAGGACTATGACCACGGTGCACTTGAGATGATTCGAGGTACTATCTGTGTCTACTCCACCCTTGCTGCAGTTCTTATAGACACTTGTGCGAGTAATTCATTTATTATCGTGGCCCGTGTTCGGAGCTCAGAGATTCTGATAGAGTCGTTGGATCAATCCTTATGGCTACAGACTCCTATGGGAGAAGACTCGACGATTACGCACTGGTATCGATAGTGTGAGCTTACTCTAGGAGGCGAGAGCTTCGGTTGGGATCTTCTCGTAGCAGCTTCGAGGCCGTAAGACTTCATCTTGGATATGGACTGGTTATCTACAGTTCATGCTCAGACTGACTGTATTAGGCGCAAAGTGTTGTGTGTCTGCACGGATGGGTGCAGGTTCACCATAACCAGTGAGAGTGGAGCCTTTACATCACATGATGGACTTAGGCAGAGGAGAGGGCAGCCGATCACAAATCAGTTGGCTAGTCTCATCCTTAAAGTAGTTGATGTGCAGAGTCTGAGTTTCCCTATTGTGGTGGATTAGTACGTAGATGTTTTTTCTAATGAAATTCCAGGACTACCTCCTCACCGAGAGGTAGACTTCTACATTGACTTATACCCCGTAATTTCATCGATATCTACTCCAGCAAAGTGGATGGCACCCGCTGAGCTTCGTGAGCTGCAGGTATAGCTGGAGGACTTGCAGGGATAGGGATCCATCCGACCTAGTGTTTCACCTTGGGCTTCTCTGATCTTGTTCACCATGAAGTCGGGTGGGTGTTTTCGACTGTGTGTCGACTACCATTGCCCGAATCAGGTGACTGTAAGGAACAAGTACCCACTTCCAAGGATTGACGACCTCTTCGATCAGATCAAGGGAGCATGATGTTTTTTGAAGATAGACCTCAGGTCAGGCTATCACCAGCTCAGAGTTTGAGACGAGGATGTGCAGATGACGGCATTCAGGTATCGGTATGGCCACTATGAGTTCTTGTTTATTCCCTTCAGTGTAACCAACACTCCAGCAGTGTTCATGATTCTCATGAATAGTATCTTTCAGACATACCATGATAGTATTGTCATAGGATTCATCGAAGACATACTAATTTACTTGACTAATGAAGAGGAGCATTCCAACCACTTGCGGGTTGTACTAGACACACTCTGAGAGTACCAGAATTATTTTAAGCTCTCAAAGTGCTAGTTTTTGATTTGAGTGGATCACTTCTTGGGAAATGTCATATCAAAGGCGGGGGTAGCAGTGGATCCAGAAAAGTTCGAGGCAGTTCTTGCTCTATAGCCACCCAGAATGTGATGGAGGTTCGAAGTTTCCTGGTCCTGGCTGGATACTATTGGGGGTTTGTGTCAGACTTCTCTAGAGTGGCAGAACTAGTTTCAGCTTTGACGAAGAAGGGGATACTCTTCATGTGGTTAGATAGATGCCAGCAGATCATTCAAGAGCTGAGGTAGTGATTGACCAGTGCGGCCATACTAAGGCTACTAGAGGAGGGCGTTGGGTACGTAGATTACTGAGACGCAGTAAGGACCAGACTCGGGTGTGTCCTGATATAGGAGTGAGCGGTGATATCATATAGTTCGTGGAAATTGAGATAACATGAACAGAACTAATCTACCCATGATCTAGATTTAGCAGCAGTGGTATTTTCCATGAAGACGTGGAAACACTATCTGAGGGGAGAGAGCTTTACACTCTACTCTAACCACCAGAGTCTTAGGTAAATTTTTCGCATATGGACCTGAACCTGAGACAGTGGCGATGGATCAAGTTCCTCTAGGACTATGACATTGAGATAATCTAACTCATGGGAAGGGGGACGTTGTATCTGATGCTCTCATTAAGAGATCAGGCATCAGCTACGAGGAGAGGCGATGGAGCAGCTAGCCATGTCGTAGATAGCCATTGTGGATATAGATGGAGAAGCCTTTCTTTAGTCTCTTATAGTCACTCTTCCACTTCCTCAGTGAGTTAGAGAGCCACAACGAGGAGGCACTGACTGTGAGACACGATGTGCTCAGATATCTTCAGGTCTGGCATCTGATGGATTTTCTGAAGCATGGTAGCACATCATACTCTTCAGGGATTTTTCAATGGTACCAGTTTCACTACATGAGGAGGTGCTAAGATAATTACACACTTCCCCTCTAGCGGTGTAGAGACCTGAAGCTTTATGTACATGGACATTACATTACTTTTGCGGAATACTTAGTACATAACAAAAATACACACACAAGGATCGTAATAGTTTAGTGTCTTTGGAAACTCGGAATATAATCTTCTAATCCTGGTGAAAGATCTTCAACATCTCCCATAAAGATCTTTTTTTATACCTAAACCTTTTTTTATATCCTGGGGAAAAGTAAACATAAAAGGGTGAGCTCAAATGCTCAGTAAGGGTAAACAAAAGAAATATCAATCACATCATATTCATTAGAACATAACATTTTGGAAATCTTAACCTGAAAAAGAGATCATAATTTCATAACATGGAATAAATCATGGAAATGAAATGCAATCAAAATAATCATAACTTAAAACATGAAACTTTCTGGAATACACACATAATCATAGAGAATCGTTTCTTATTAATCAAGACTCGTTTCCAAGACTATCTTAGTGGACAAAGCCCCTTTCTGAACTGAGTCACCCTCGTTTCAGTCCTGTTTCACTGAACCAATATAACCTACCATTCCATCCATGTCTATCTCATGAGATATAAAATCATTACCCAATGCATTGGAGGTAGATATATGTCCCACCCATCTCATAATGATACCATTCTTATGTGTGCCACAAATTCATAAATCATACATCATTGCATAACCCATGTAATAAAAATGGGATTCTTAAACATCGTGACATCATAAAACAACTCATATAAGATAAAGGAATTCATAAAAATAATTACATCACAACATAATCAAATTTATGTAATAATAGGGATAGAAACAGAACCCTTTATTTTCTTAGATGGAAAATAATTTTGATAAAACACTTGAACTTCATTCTTGAGGAAAATATCATTTCTACTTCAAAAACATTTTTCCTTTCTTAACATGTCATTGAGTTTTAAACTAAAAGAAGTTGATTAAAAATAAACATGAAAACATGTAAAGGATGCTTCTTGGAAATAATGTTTTAATAATCCGTTCATGCCGTATAAGTTTAAAAAAACATTCCTCTCGTACTTTTGTCGGAAAAGTCAAAAAGTACCTCATACGAAAAACGACAAAAGATTCCTTTCATATTCTTTACTAAAAACTCACCGAAGGGTAAAATAGGATTTAAACAATTGTAGGTGGATGGAAATAAAATTAATTATTGAGGAAACATGGATGTGGATGATAAAATACACCCCAGTAAATACCAAAGTATAAACAATTTCGAATAAAAATGAGATTGTGATATTTCCCTTACCTTTGGTCCGATTTGCTTCGTAAGTGTCCGAACCACCTGTATTATGATTTAAATAATATCAATGACTTATTCCAGAATCATATTCATTGTTATGATATCATATATGGTTCACTTATGACTTTATATTACCCGTTCTTTTGTAAATTCCATGTTAAAGAAGCGTTTTGGGTAAAATCATTTCATTTGTCGTCCATGTTTTGACTTGTAATTATTCATATGATTATGTAGATCATGATTACTTAATTCCAGAATATAAAACATCATTTATATATAATATATATTCATAATATACAAATATATAATAAATCCGTAAAGGGAAAGAAATACATCGTTCATGGAGACGGTGGGCCGTACGTACGCATGAACGCTGTTTTCCTTTCCTTATTGAGTTGAATGGAATTAAGTAGATGAAATACTTATATATACACATAAATCCAGTATCATTATTATGTCATATATTTCATGATTACTTATTATATGTACTTTATAATCATCCACGAATGGTTAAAGTGGAGAATGAATCTCATCGCGTCGTGGAGACGGTATTCCGTACGTAAGCACAAGCGATGATATCGTTTTCATGATTATTGAATTGAATTGGAGTGGATGATAAAATATATCAGAATCAGTATGATGATATAATAACTATGTATAGTTATTCTTTACAACATTATACCCATCCATGTAAGGTGTTGGTGGAAAATAGATTTCACCACGGCGTGGAGACGGTATTCCGTACGTACGCACGCGCGGTGATTTCGTTTTCCGTTGGATGGATAGATGGTGAAATAGGATTGTTTCATACTTATAATAACATATCTGTATATTAGTGATACTGATGTTATTAATTCATAATGAAACAACCTAATAAGAAGAAGTGGAAGAAGAAATAAAGGTGAAAGAATCGGTAATGGAAATTACCTCTTCTTTGAAGCGCCTCTTTGAGACCTCCTCTTAGGGAACTAAAATTGATCTTTGAGGAAGACTAGAACCTCTAGGATGTTTCTATAGAAGTGGAGAAGATAATTTGGCAGGGATTGGCCGATATTGAAGGCTCAATGTTGTGTGAAGAAGAGAGGGAGGTGGTTCCCTTTTATAAGGGAGGAGAGGGGCACCTTTGGAATAACTAAAAGTATTATTTTATTATAAAGTCAAGTTAGGTTTTAAATAGATCCAAATTGATTTATTTAGAGGCTAAGGTGGGGATGGGTCGAAATCCTCTCATCAAATAGGATTTATACAAGTTTAGGTTATTATTTTATCCTTATCAATTATATTTAACTCTAAGTTAAATAATTTAACTTTTACCGTGTCTTTTTGTTTCTTACACTATATGGTTAATAAACATACTATATCAGGCCCAAAGAACCCCAAGATGTATATTATTAATATATATAATCTTATCTAAGTCATTTGGCCGAACCTTAGATTTTTAGGAATAAAATAACAATTAATAATATAATATTTGTTTTAAAAACTATTTTATGTCAATTTTGACACTATTTGGTAGATGATTTTTATGAAATTCATAACAGAATGATAAGTTCTAACCAAGTTACTTAAATCAACAATAACATGTCATTTTAACCTAGAAAATTAGTTTAAGTCATAAAAAGTCTCAAATTACATTTATTTGGGCATTTATAACATCATTTATATCAATATTTCATTAATAAGACAATTACTGCATCATCTTTGTGTCATAATAAATGATAATTATTTAATCCTTAAAAATTCTAAATAAATAACTATGATGTTGATAATGGTATTATCTTTCTGTATATGATTCATGTTCTAAGTTTCATGAAGTTTATCACTAGATTAAAATTATTATACTTATAAGATTTAAGAAAGTGACATGTTGTCACATTCTTTGGTTTTAATAATAATTAAATTATTTTCATTCAAAAAATTTAATTAAATGAATCTAATCCGACCCTTAGGTGATATGGGTCGATTTTTAGTCATTAAATAGGATTTTGACCTTTTTTAGGGTAATTTTAAAATATTATATTTACCCTTATTTACCCGATTTACCTTTAACTATGGTAAATAAAATTTACCGTAGTTACTATTCATAATTCCCAAAAATAAAGAGTATCCTCTTAACATAATTTGGACCCACTGATTCCAAATATGGAATCAATTTTTTAAAATTCAATACACAGAAGTTCCAGAAATTAAATTAAAATTAATCTCGTTGTCGAATAAAAACAGGTTTTTGTTTAAAACATTGCAAAAGATTGAATTGATTTAACCTACGAATTCAAGGTAAAATCAATGCTAATGACATACATTATATTAAATTGTAAACAAATATTCTATTTATACTTTAAAACCATTCAATATTATAATTTAACCACATAAGATATTACGATGAAAAAAAGTTGTTTTTAATTAAAATATAGCGTGTTTTTACTATTCATTGAAATGTGAAAGATACCAGAATAACATGAAAAATTTATCCAAAGTAAAGTTTTATTTCATGATTACAAAGAAGAATTTTATTTTGTCAAATTTAATGTATAAACATGTCAAAAACTAGATTTAATGTGGGTGCGCCATCAAAAGGCGGCAAAACTGCATTTTTTGAAAAATACTTATTTTACCCGAAAATATTATTTTGATCTTTTACCATGTTCTAGAAATGTGTAAGATGAATAATAATGTTATAAAATTCAAAATTTAGTTAATACTATTCATAACGGCTAGTTCATGACAATATTATAATAATATAACTTTGTTTATTAAAACCCGGTATTGCGTACAACACACGATATCGAGGAAGGTCGCGATTGCGTGTAATGCAAGCCAAGTCAGGGTTGCGTGTTGTGAAAGAATCCTTCGTTGTTTCTTATAACAGAATCCAACCATATTTCATTTATACATTGAATATATATATATATACTCAATGTTGCGTAGAATAACTATTATCAAAATTGTGTGTAACACGATCCAAGAATAGTGTTGTGTATACTACAAGCTAATACGTTGTTGCGTATAGCGCAAGGTAATCTTGGTGTAGAATACAACACAATACATTAATGAAATTAAAAGAATATTTTTCATAAAGTCTAGGGGTGTTACATTCTACCCCCCATAAAATGAATTTCGCCCACAAAATTCGTCGGGGTTATAAATGGTTTACTACTCGAAAGTTTCTTTAATAGAAACCCACATCGTAAAAAGGAATAACAAAACCAATATTTAAAAACAAAAGTATGAAATGTAACGGTTACCCAAATAAACAAATTACTGGGTTTCCACATAGGTGAAAATATGGATATGGGAGTAAAATATAACCATCATGTTCCGATGGAGAGTGGTAGAGAACATGGCTATGGAAAAGCCAACAATCACAAATCCATAAATTTGTGACGATCTAAGGTACCATATGATTAATCAGATATAAGAGCACTAGGAAAACATTTTTGGTTTTTAAGATCGTTTCCCTAAAGTTGAAGAATTTGAATTATAATAAATACTTACTTTATTTTGGTACAATCTCACTGTTGTTCGTGCCTTGAACAATTTCCACTTCATCTCTTAAATAAATGAAGTTGAATTTGTTATTCGTGAAGTGTTAGCAGATCATGTGATAGAATGACGGGTCATTCCATCTGTCTCAAACAAAATGTTAGCAAAAGTTATTAAATATACATAAGTCATTCTATAGTGATATTAATCATATATGGTTCCTAAAATGGACTTATACATCATATATCATACTGCTTAATATAATAAAACTAGTTTCTACTAAACAGGGATTCCTGTAGGCCAGTGGTAGGCGATAAAGGCCAGTCGCACTTCGGTTGTGGGTTCGATTCCCACAGCCTTGTCCGACGCGATGGGCTGTCGCCCATCCTGCAGGTTGTCCTTTTTCTGAAGATATATTACTATAACATCCCATCAATAATATCTAAAAACATTTTATCCTAACTTATGTCCAACATAATCAATTCTAATCTTTAGGCTTATCTAAAATACTTCGGTCCAAGCTCATAGTATAAAGAAAATGATTACATGAAATGTCACAGAACAATCACATGAATGCCATCATTTATCCCCCATATATCATAAGATATATCTTGTTGGTCAAATTACAAACATTGAATACCTTAATCATGTATTCTCTTGAAGAATGAATACCCATTGAACCTTAGTGAAAACATAAAGGCTGTCAAAAGATAACTCTTTTAACATACCAAAATCCAAAAATTCTATATACTCAATCCATTACATAACCTTCTCCTTATTTCAGTCATGAGCTCATGAATACTATCAAACATTTAATTTTCTCCTTATCCCTTCATTATGCGCATATCATCTACATTCCAATAATATCTGAAAAACCATTCATGGATACTGGTAACAATAATCATACACTTTCAAATCTCAAGGAAAGACAATAATGTAACAATACTTAGATGTGTCTTTATTCCATAGTACCATACGATTACTTATACAACATTACACATGATAAACATGTAATCATTCTACTACATTCTTAAACCATTGATCGAGCTTCAACAATTCTTTCATCTCACATATCATTTGTAGTCTCTTCATCATCATCCACATAAATACTACCCATATGACCATACTGATTCTCTTCATGAGACTTTCCATTTGGGAATTGGTTTTCATAATGCCCGTACATTCCAGATTTAAAACATTTAACCATTGTTGATGTCGTAGCAATACCATTATCCCCATCTCTGGTGTTAACTGAACCTTTTCCTTTGCACTTACTGGCTTTGTGTCCTTCTTTTCCACACCCAAAGCATCTTCCAGTTCCTTTGAAACATGCTCCTTGATGCCTCTTCCCACATGATTTACATAGGGGAAATTGAACTATCTTTCCTCTATGATCATCATGAAACTCCATCTTTCTCTTATTAGCCGAGTCAGGAAACTTACCAAATTTTACTTTATTGATCATCTTATGAGATTGCTGATTCGGCATAATAATGATGTTTGGACTTCCAAATCCCATTTCATTTGGTTGCTCATGAAGAATATCATTCCATTGTCCATCATATCCTCCATTATCGTGAATCATCTTGTTTCCAGCCATTTTCTAAAACCCAAAAAAATAGTGTGAGAGGAAAAAATCATAATAAAGGGGGAGTAACTTCAATATCTAACATCTTTGGTTTAATCTAATATCGTCACCATAGTTCTAGGACTATATCCTATACGTATACTTATCCTTAGGGACATCCCTAGACATACCTTAGAAATTTCTCTAGGGATCTCACTAACGTTTTCACATCCTAGTTTCCAAAGGATGACTAAACCTTTCCTCCGATACCAACTGTAGTGACCCGAAGCTTGACGTACATGGATATTACATTACTTTTGCGGAATACATAGTACATAACAAAAACACACACATAAGGATCGTAATAGTTTAGTGTCTTTGGAAACTCGGAATATAATCTTCTAATCCTGGTGAAAGATCTTCAACATCTCCAATAAAGATCTTTTTTTTATACCAAAACCTTTGTTTATATCCTGGGGAAAAGTAAACATAAAAGGGTGATCTCAAATGCTTAGTATGGGTAAAAAAAAGAAATATCAATCACATCATATTAATAAGAACATAACATTTTGGAAATCTTAACCTGCAAAAGAGATCATAATTTCATAACATGGAATAAATCATGGTAGTGAAATGCAATCACAATAATCATAACATAAAACATGAAACTTTTTTTCATACACACATAATCATAGAGAATCATTTCTTATTAGTCAAGACTCATTGCCAAGACTATCTTAGTGGACAAAGTCCCTTTCTGAACCGAGTCACCCTCGTTTCAGTCCTTTTTCACTGAACCGGTATAACCTACCATTCCAGCCATGTCTATCTCATGAGATATAAAATCTTTACCCAATGCATTGGAGGGAGATATAGGTCCCACCCATCTCATAATGATACCATTCTTATGTGTGCCACAAATTCATAAATAATACATCATTGCATAACCCATGTAATAAAAATGAGATTCTTAAACATCGTGACATCATAAAACAACTCATATAAGATAAATGAATTCATAAAAATAATTCCATCACATCATAATCAAATTTATGTAATAATATGGATAGAAACAGAACCCTTTATTTTCTTATATGGAAAATAATTTTGATAAAACACTTGAACTTCATTCTTGAGGAAAATGTCCTTTCTACTTCAAAAACATTTTTCCTTTCTTAACATGTCATAGAATTTTAAACTAAAATAAGTTGATTAAAAATAAACTTGAAAACTTGTAAAGGATTCATCTTGGAAATAATGTTTTAAAAATCCATTCATGCCATATAAGTTAAAAAAACATTCGTCTCGTACTTTTGTCGGAAAAGTCAAAAAGTACCTCGTACGAAAAACGACAAAAGATTCCTTTCATATCCTTTACTAAAAACTCACCGAAGAGTAAAATAGGATTTAAACAATTGTATGTGGATGGAAATAATATTACTTATTGAGGAAACATGGATGTGGATGATAAAATACACCCCAGTAAATACCAAAGTATAAACAATCTCAAATAAAAATGAGATTGTGATATTTCCCTTACCTTTGGTCCGATTTGCTTCGTAAGTGTCCGAACCTCCTGTATAATGATTTAAATAATGTCATTGAATTATTCCAGAATCATATTCATTGTTATGATATCATATATGGTTGACTTATGAATTTATATTACCCGTTCTTTTGTAAATTCCATGTTAAAGAAGCGTTTTGAGTAAAATCGTTTCATTTGTCATCCATGTTTTGACTTGTAATTATTCATATGATTACTTAGGTCATGATTACTTAATTCCAGAATATAAATCATGATTTATATATAATATATATTAATAATATACATATATATAATAAATCAGTAAATGGAATGAAATACTCCATTAATGGAGGCGGTAGGCCGTACGTATGCATGAACGCTGTTTTCGTTTCCTTATTGAGTTGAATGGAATTAAGTAGATGAAATACATATATATACACATAAATCCAGTATCATTATTATGTCATATATTTCATGATTACTTATTATATGTACTTTATAATCATTCACGAATGGTTAAAGTGGAGAATGAATCTCATCGCGTCGTGGAGACGGTATTCCGTACGTACGCACGAGCGATTATATCATTTTCATGATTATTGAATTGAATTGGAGTGAATGATACAATATATAAGAATAATTGTGATGTTATAATAACAATGTATAGTTATTATTTACACCATTTTACCCATCCATGTAAGCTGTTGGTGGAAAATAGATTTCACCACGGCGTGGAGAGGGTATTCCGTACGTACGCACGCACGGTGATTTCGTTTTACGTAGGATGGATAGATGGTGAAATAGGATTGTTTCATACTTATAATAACATATCAGTATATGAGTGATACTGATGTTATTAATTCATAATGAAACAACCTAAGAAGAAGAAGTGGAAGAAGAAATAAAGGTGAAAGAATCGGTAACAGAAATTATCTCTTCTTTGAAGCGCCTCTTTGAGACCTCCTCTTAGGGCACTAAAATTGGTCTTTGAGGAAGACCAGAACCTCTAGGATGTTTCTAGGGAAGTGTAGAAGATAATTTTTCAGGGATTGTCCGAGCTTGAAGGCTCGAAGTTGTGTGAGGAAGAGAGGGATGAGGTTCCCTTTTATAAGGGAGGAGAGGGGCACCTTTGGAATAACTAAAAGTATTATTTTATTATAAGGTCAAGTTCGGGTTTAAATAGATGAAAATTGATTTATTTATAGGCTAAGGTGGGGATGGGTCGAAATACTCTCATCCAATAGGATTTAGAAAATTTAGGTTATTATTTTAACCTTATCAATTAGATTTAACTCTAAGTTAAATAATTTTACTTTTACTGTGTCTTTTTGTTTTCTTACACTCTATGGTTAATAAAATTACTATATCAAGCCAAAAGAACCCCAAGTTGTTTATTATTAATATATATAATCTTAGATACGTCATTTGGCCTAACCTTAGATTTTTAGGAATAAAATAACAATTAATAATATAATATTTGTTTTAAAAACTATTTTATGTCAATTTTGACACTATTTGGTACATGATTTTTATGAAATTCATAAAAGAATGATAAGTTCTAACCAAGTTACTTAAATAAACAATAAAATGTCATATTAACCTATAAAATTAGTTTAAGTCATAAAAAGTCTCAAATTACATTTATTTTGGCATTTATAACATCAATTATGTCAATATTTCATTAATAATACAATTACTGCATCATCTTTGTGTCATAATAAATGATAATTATTTAATCCCTAAAAATTCTAAATAAATTCCTATGATGTGGATAATGGTATTCTATCTCTTTATACTATTTATTTTCAAAGTTTCATAATGTTTATCACTAGATTAATATTATTATACTTATAAGATTTAAGAAAGTGACATGTTGTCACATTCTTTGGTTTTAATAATAATTTAATTATTGTCATTGAAAAAATTTAATTAACTGTATCTAATCCGACCCTTAGGTGATATGGGTCGATTTTTAGTCATCCAATAGGATTTTGAAATTTGTTAGGGTAATTTTAAAATATTATATTTACCCTTAATTACCCGATTTACCTTTAACTATGGTAAATAAAATTTACCGTAGTTACTTTTCATAATTCCCAAAAATAAAAAGTATCCTCTTAACATAATTTGGACCCACTGATTCCAAATATGGAATCCATTTTTTAAAATTCAATACACAGAAGTTGCAGAAATTAAATTAAAATTAATCTCATTGTCGAATAAAAACGGGTTTTTGTTTAAAACATTGCAAAAGATTGAATTGATTTAACCTACGAATTCAAGGTAAACTCAATGCTAATGACATACATTATATTAAATGGTAAAAATATATTCTATTTATACGTTAAAAACATTCAATATTATAATTTAACTACATAAGATATTATGATGAAAAAAGTTGTTTTTAATTAAAATATAGCGTGCTTTTACTATTCATTAAAATGTGAAAGTTACCAGAATAATAGGAAAAATTTATCCAAAGTAAAATTTTATTTCATGATTCCAAAGAAGAATTTTATTTTGTAAAATTGAACCTATAAACATGTCAAAAACTAGATTTAAAGTGGGTGCGCCATCAAAAGGCGGCAAAACTGCATTTTTTTAAAAATACTTATTTTACCCGAAAAATTTATTTCGTTCTTATACCATGTTCTAGAAATGAGTAAGATGAATAATAATGTTATAAAATTCAAAATTTAGTTATTACTATTCATAAAGGCTAGTTCATTACAATATTATAATAATATAACATTGTTTATTAAAACCCGGTATTGCGTACAACACACGCTATCGTGGAAGGTCGTGATTGCGTGTAATGCAAGCCAAGTCAGGGTTGCGTGTTGTGAAAGAATCCTTCGTTGTTTCATATAACAGAATCCATCCATATTTCATTTATACATTGAATATATATATATATATATATATACTCAATGTTGCGTAGAATAACTATTATCAAAATTGTGTGTAACACGATCCAAGAATAGTGTTGCGTATACTGCAAGCTAATACGGTCTTGCGTATAGCGCAAGGTAATGTTGGTGTAGAATACAAAACAATACATTAATGAAATTAAAAGAATATTTTTCATAAAATATAGGTGTGTTACAAGCGGTACATCCAAGAGTGGAAAAGATGTATCAGGACCTCAGACGACACCACTGGTGGCCGGGTATGAAGAAGGCTACAATAGAGTTCGTTTCTCGATGCCTCACTTGTCAGTAAGTGAAGGCAAAGCACCATGTAGAAGCATTCTTGGTACATCCCTTAGAGGTCCCAGAGTGGATGTGGGACAAGATCTCCATGGATTATGTGATGGGGCTTCCACGTACATCCCTGGGACACGAATCTATCTGGGTGATCGTAGACCAACTCACCAAATAGGCCCACTTCCTATGGATCAGAGAGCAGAGATCATTATAGAGCTCGGGATGCCTCTACGTACATGTGATCGTACGACTTCATTGTGTTCCATCAACGATCGTCTCCGATCGGGACACATACATTACTTCCCGGATTTGGAAGGGTTTGCAGAAGGCATTTGGGACATAGCTACATTTAAGGACTGCCTTCCATCCATAGACGGATGGCCAGACTGAGAGGTCTATTTAGACTCTGGGATGACATGCTCTGTGCATGTGTCCTCGATTTTGTTCACAGATGCAAGGATCACTTACCCTTGGCGGAGTTTTCGTTCAAAAATAGCTACCACTCCAACATCAGGATGGCCCCTTACGAGGCACTGTACGACCGACCTTGCAGATCACCTTTGTGCTGGACAGAACAAGGGGAGTCGGCACTTTTAGAACCATAGATGGTGCAGACTACGATGGAGAAGGTGCAGATCATCCATGAGAGGATGAAGACTGCACAAAGTAGACAAAATTCCTATGCTAATAGGAGATAGAGACCACTGGAGTTTTAGGATGGCGACCACGTTCTCCTATGGGTATCTCCTCGACGGGGTCTACAGAGATTTGGTCAGGGTGGAAATTTATCTCTATGATTCATCAGACCATTCCAGTTCTTCAGCAGAATAGTAGACGTGGCTTACCACCTGAACCTTCCACCTCAACTACATCGGGTGCACGACGTCTACCAAGTATCTCATCTGAGGAGATACGTGCACGACCCGACCCACAAGTCAATCACGGGGAGCTAGACATCGATGACGGGGTGAAATTCAAGGAGTTCCCGGTGGAGATCGAGGAATGATAGGAGCAGGACCTATATTTACGGTCGATTCATATGGTGTGTGTTCGCTGGAAGCACGGGAACCTCAAGGAGATCACTTGTTAGTGGGAGGCTCAGATGCGTTCTCATTACCTCATTTGTTCCCTTAGTGTGTGTTGTATCTTTATGGAGATGTAAATCCCTGAGGTGGGGGTAATACAAAAACCCGTAAATTTCAAAGAATTTTTTCTCTTAAATACTTTGTAATTTTATGAGTACACAGTTTCTGACAGCACCTGAATCCGTGGCCCGGTGTGCCCAGAAACAATTTTTGAAGTTTTGTTCGTGTAAATTCAGTAAACATACGAGCGGGTTTTTATATCTTTTGAACCGATGCTCATAATTGAAATATGAGGACACCGATGAACAAGCAGTGCCAGTATTCTCTTAAGGGTACCTTTACCACAATTTTGTTTGATGCAGGATTAATGTTTTTTATGGGGATTTAGAATAAATTAAATAATATTATTGTACACAATTTTATTTATTTTTGGTAGTTAGGAACTACAAGAGGGAGTTAAGAGTGGTCCAAAACCCCACATAACCTCCCCTGAGAGGATATAGTGTGGTGGGACTCTCATGAACCTAAACCCTTCCACCTCCCCTCAACTCCCCATTAATCCCCTACTGTTTAATTTAACAACTCCTCATTAATGGTGGAGCCTTTCCACCTCCCTCTTCCCATTAATTGTGCCAACTAAAATAATTAATTTCTACATTAATTATTTCAGACCTCACTCAAATTAAATTTAATCTCATGACAATACTATTAATTGGAGAGCCTCTTTATTTCTTTTGAGTTGGAAAATCACCTTTTGGAAAAGGCTCTAGAGAATTAAAAGAGAGGTGATCCTTCTTTGACTAAGAACACCGTTATTCAATGAAGAACATCCCCGACGATGAACGTGAAGGACTTCTTCCAACAATTCTTCTTCCTTGGACGCACCTCGACTTCAAGGAGTCTACATCGTCTACGACAATGACTCTTCCAACATCGTTGATGGCACGACACCATTCTACCGTGACGCTCGTCTTCCGCGGCTTGACGACATGCAACATCATTTGCGAGGTAGGGGTTTTGAATAATTTATACATGAATAAATTATCTCGATTGTGTTGATTTGTCATTGGAATAATCTTGGCCATATGTTACCACCTAACATGGAGGGCGTGGTCTGAATGAACACGACCTGATGACCCTCCATTATTCATGGATTTTGTTTCGCAACAGGAAGCGGCGATGATCGAAGGAGGCAGCCGCACGCCGACTACATGCGGAGGAACCACGACCCGCAACCGTGAACCGCTCGGCCGGACCAAATAAACTATTGTTCTACAAGGGTGCCGCACTTCAGAGGACTGCGGCCCGCAATGTACGGGCTGCTTCAGCGGGGGACAGGCCGGCTCGTCGGAAGGCCGAGTGAAGGAGCCACAACAACCGAGGGTGCCGCGCAGCAGGTCTGCGGCCCGCCCGAGTGGTCCGCTTGCTTTAGGAATGCCTGAGGAATTTGACCGAACAGTTGGGAGCGCGATGCCTCTTGGCGCCACCAGTGTGGGAATGAGGTGGTTGCGTCCCCCCCCCACCCGCCCCTCCGACTGCTCGACCCTCTAGGCCTAGCCGCACCATGCAGGTCTTGGTCGATCTGTGCCAGGCCAGGCCACGCACCACTATGCTGTGTCGTACACCCTCGGTCCAGGCTGCACGATGATCAAGCCGGTCCGACCCTCTTACGGGTCGGACCCACCAAAACTGGGTCGACTCAACCCGTCGGCCCACTGGGCTTGACGGGCCATGCACGTTTCCACTTAAATGTGAAAATCGTGAAGACCGCACGTCTGATCGACACACCGTCTATGGCACTAGGACCCTCATGATGTGGTAGTATTTTTGTGATACTCTAAGTGAGTTTTGGAAGACATTGGAAAACATCCGGGTTGGAAATGAGTGTAATGCCAATCGGGCCCCTTGAACGGAAAAACCAACAAATCTCAGACCGGGTGTCCGATTGATGCAATGTCTATTGCGTAGGGTTCTTTTTGATGAGATAGAACTTCGGGACACATCAACTCTGGACTTCATGATAGTTGATGTATCGACCCGTTTTCTTGAAAAGCGGACCCTCACAGAATCGAGCGTGCTGTGTGTGGGAACCCTTGAGATGGCTATGACTGCATCGACTACTATACTGGAATTCTCCGTGGGTTCGACAATGACGACTATTGTACTAGAATCATCAGTGGGTTTCACAGCGATTAGTACAATACTGGAATTCTCCATGGATTCGACGGCGATGACTACTATTCTTGTATCCTGTGTGGGTATGACAGTTTGACCTATGTACTTGTAACCTGTGTGGGTCTGGCAGAGTAGCTGGTCTTGTATATTGTGTGGGTCCAATTTCTTATCTATTCTTGTATCTTGTAGGGGTCCAACAGCTTAGACGAATCATTGACTACATATGATCATCTCTATCGCTATACGAAATATGTATACCTGTGTGAGCTGAGTCTTGATTTTCAATCATTATCATCGATGTGATTGATTTCTTTCCATTGTAGACTGGGTTGTATTTGGGCTCGACAGTTGGAGCCATATTGTGGTTGAAAACTTAGATATATGTATCAGCATATACCTATTTATGTTTGGTTGGTACTTCGTGTTTGTATCTCTCTTCTGTGGTTTTTCCTTTGTGATTTCTGGGAGACCATCGGGGGTATCGGGGTCCCTACTGAGTAGCATATACCCACCCATTCATGGGCTTTCCCGCACTATGTTTTGTTGGTTGCGGACAACGAAAAACACTGATTGAGGCAGAGACTTGTAGAGATGAACAGTACCCCGAGGTGGACCACTTGGTGAGATGCACACGGAGTGGAAAAACAGACTGGAGGTGCTGAGGAGGCCATCTGTACCCACCCCTCAGGTGGGATTCCCGAAGGACGACTCAGTAGTTTCTGTTTTACTTTACTGCAGTTGTGTGAGCTTTCATTTGTACAGTACTTTTAGTTGGGTTTGTATATTGTCGCATTTACTTTTCATAACATACTTTTGTACTTAGTTTAATTAGTGCTTTCTTCATTTTTGTACTCTGTTGTGTTGTTTACTTTTATAAAGGCAATTCCTTCTTTGTTATCGGGACTTACTTCTTTGGTGCTAGTCGCCATCCCCTGTCCTATGGAAGGAAGGCTTGGGGTAGTCACTTCACGGGCCTCGAGGATGGGTCATGACACTTTTCATGTGAAATTTGATTAGTCTCCTCCTTTTTTCAAAGGAAAAGACTAAATTTATAAATCTATCTCTAATGATAACAAGATACTTGACAACCTAAAAATTGATTTTAAAATGATATTAATAAAATACAGCTCCATTTAGAAGATCATGAAACTGATGTATCGGATAGTGTTTTACAACGATAGTCTAGAACCCTAAATAATCACTCTTTAAAAACTATTATAGGAGACCTAGACACAAAAATAAAAAAAACAAGGGTTTGAAATCGAGTTGAGCTATCTTTATTTCTATACCAATTTAAACCGAAGTCAAAAAAAGAATCCATAAATGATGAAAGTTGGATGTTATAAATGCAAGAAGAAATAAATAAATTCAAAATAAATGAATATTGTTAATTTTTTTCCAGACCAATGAACTATATCATTCTACAAACTAAATGGGTCTTTAGAAATAAACATCATTAACAAAAAATTATAACAAAAAATTAATCAAGTCTAGTATCTAAATTTATAATCAGTAAGAATGTAATGTTTATAATGATAAATTTTACCATGTATGTAGATTAGAATACATTAAAATCCATTTATACTATGCATCTCATAGGATTTTTAAATTATTTTAAATAGATAATGTGCCTTTCTTATTAAATGTTTATTTAAGGGAGGAAGATTATTTTGGGAAAACTCCTGGTTTTGAAAATTCACAAAAACCATGTTTTGTTATTAAACAAACTAAAGCTATTTATTATCGTAAAAACCCACCTATAGCTTGGTATAAAGGATTATGATATCTTCTTTTGAAAACTGATTTTACAGTTGGTAAGGTAGATCTATCAATTTTCCAGAAAACATTATACTATAATATTTTATAGTTTCAAATTTATGTTGATGATGTAATTTTTTGATCAACTAATATAAATATTTTTCCTGTGTTTTCTTATTTACTTCAAAATGAATTTTAAATTAGTATGATGGTAAAAGTAAAATACTTTTTAGGACATAAAATTTATCAACATGATTTTGGAAATGTTTTGAACTAATGAAAATACACTACAGATTAACTAATGAAATTTGGGATTGAAACAAACATGACATATTTGAATCCTATGTGTACTAATATAAAGCCTGATTTGGATAATGCAGGAAAACCAGTGGAAAAAAAGTTATTTGTTGGTATAATTGGTAGTTTATTATATCTTACTACAAGGGGGCCAGATATTATTAATTCAATATGTATTTGTGTAATATTTCAATCAACTTCTAAAAAATCATATTTTAATACTTTTAAATTAATTTTTAGATATTTAAAAGTATCATTTTTTCAATCCCTTGGTTATCCAAAAATTCTATTTTTAATTTAATTTCATATTCTGGTGCTGATTTTGGACATTCCATATTACATAGAAAAAGAACCTCGAGAATCTATCACCTTTTTTAAAATCATCAGTGTCACAGTTAAGTAATAAACAACACTCTGTTACTTGGTAAGAAACCATGGAAAAATATATATCTACATGAAGATGTTGTGCATAAGTTTTGTGGATGGAA
This sequence comes from Viscum album, assembly GCA_963277665.1. Classification (NCBI taxonomy): domain Eukaryota; kingdom Viridiplantae; phylum Streptophyta; class Magnoliopsida; order Santalales; family Viscaceae; genus Viscum; species Viscum album. The sequence goes on along the minus strand of OY728132.1, from coordinate 1,837,207,684 downwards.
AACACACTTATAGACATGACACTAACTTTTAATATTACACCTATTTTATCCTATAATACTAGTGAAATAAATATTTCAGAAATCCAATATGTCATTTTAGAAATAAAAATATTGATATTATACACCATTTCCTAAATGGTCACATTCTTAAAATCGATATATTTTTTGAATTTATAAGTACTAAATTTAAATTAACTAAGTATTTTACTAAACCACTTCCCGCTGCATGATTTTATTTTATTAATAGTGTAGGATTATTTAATATTATTTAATATTTTTTTAAATAATAATTTTAATTTAATTTATTTTATCACATAATTTTTTCACTATTTAAAATAATTTAGTTATTATTCATTTTAATAAGTTAAAATTTGATTTTTCTATAATAAATTTAATGAAGCCGCATACGTGGATTTTTTTTATCATGATTACTGTACATAATTACATGGGAATCAAGGATATATCAAAATCCCTTTCTATTTCTAAACCCACTAATTTTTCAAACCCTTCAAATCAACGTAAACCTTTCCCTCTTTCGTCTACCTTTTCTTGCACCTTCGAAACCCAAGAACATCTAACCATCAATGTTTTTTTGGCATAAATGGAAATTAAAATGATAATTGAGAAAGGTGTAACCAGAGATGCTATGTGTAAGTGATCTTCTAGATATAATATCCTTCCGGGAAAGTCAATCAATTTAGAGTGGTTATACCATATGGATTTGATCCTAAAGCAAGCCCTATAATTTCAATATCTCGAAATTGAATTTAGTGAGGACTACACTAAATTTTTGTATGAAGTAAGTTAAGAAGTTTTATTAAATATGTTCAATTTAGTTTTAGTGATACTGAGGTTTCGATAATAGCCAAAATAGAGGATAGAGATTTCTTGATCTCTTCTGTTGAAATAGCAAGGATTTTGAACTGCCCTCATGAGGAGGTTTTTATTTTAGATTTAAAATCTATTGAAAATATTGAAAAAAAATTAGAGTATATCATGTAGTTTATATTTGGTTCTACTAGAATTATAAAAATTATAGTTATGTATTTATAATAAGATTAGAAAATCATGATTTAATTTATTCAAATTTGGAATGCTCGAAAAATTTCAGAGATGGTGAGGATTCTTTTTCCCGATATTTATATAATGGTTGTGTTCATTAGTAAAATATTGCTTAATTTTCCAAGATATATAATTATATATATATATATATATTAATGAAGTCTACCATTGGATCGATTGTATTTTTATCTTTATGGGATTTTTATCTCAAAATTGATGTTTAAGAAGGATATGGTGATATTGGAGGATGGGATAGTCAAATGCCATCATAGCAATGTATTTAATGCTCGAAAATTGAAGAAAATAGGAATTTCATGTAGTATTGTCAATGGAAAAATTATTTATGTTTTAGATTATGAGGATCAAGTGTCTACTCAGGGGGAGAAACCGGCTAAATCAATGGAAGGCATGAGGGAATCCAAAACTGGAGAAGTTTTAAAGACATTAAAAATACTCATATTAGAAATAGAAAATGAGTCTATTAATGAAGGATTTGATGGATAGATTTATTGTTCAATAAAAATGATATTTGGTCAGAAACCTGCATACAAGACAATACATGACACAAGGGATCTGTTAAGTTACATGTTTGTGAGAGCATCTGTACATGAGAAAAGGAAAGATAAAATAGTTCCTCAAGAAATAGAAATTATGCCACAATAATTGGATGATTATCCTCAAGAAGAATTATATATTGTTCCTCATGAAGATTCCTGACCAATAAATAATGAATTGTAACTTGTTAAAAAATAAAATAAATTCAACAATATTTTGATCAGACTACTACTTCTTAGTGTCAGGATGAACCAGTGAAAGTAAAGCCCATTCAAGAAGAAAATCATTCTGAATTTCATATATAAGTTTTGAATTAAAATATTACTATTGTGGATTCAGTAATGGGATTTGGAAAGGAGTCATTGGAAAACACAGTAGAGAAAAATACAGAATAATGATAAGATGTTGAATCTTTACCACAAGTTTTTGTAAACCAACATGTGAATCATGCACAGAGTGCCCCTGCAACCATGATCGATCTTGTTAAAGGGACAATCAGAATGATTAAAATCGTTCAACCATAAAATGATGATATTTGAACAGAGTTATAAACAAAAAATAAAATGTTTCAAAAGAAGAAATATAATTGTGTTTCTATAAATGATGTTAAAGACTGTAAAACAATTTTTTTGGAAGAAGATGAAATATTAAAATTTGATTTTGTATTAAAATTTTATTTTCCTGAACAATAAGGTTTAATGTTTCAAATGTTTCAACTATCAAAGGGCTTTATGCATGTACATCTAGTAATTCTCCAAATTTTTTTAAAATGATTCAAGCAATTACAATAGTAATGAGCAACATGAATGACAAATATCAAGATTTATAGTGTAACAATGCTCATTGTTTTAGTATTAGTGGATAATAAAATGAATCATGTTGAGAAGAACACCTCAGGTGAACCATGTATTCATGAATTGATTAATAATTTGAAGGAGTACCTCAATCTGTTTATTGAAAAACAATTACAGTTACATGAGTTTTTCAGATAGAATTTAAATAAATAATTTCATTTAACTCAAAAAGGAAGATAATTGACAAATCATTTGGGATATGAAATTATGAAAAGGATAAGGTTGTATTTGGTAGAATTGAATCAAGTTATTAAAAATCACAGAAATATCTTTTTTAACATTCTTATCCAAAACCCTTGATTCATGTTCATTTATGTACCTGTACATGTGTTTCTAGAAGAAAATATATTTTTTAAAATTTATTTTTTAACTGTGTTATGATGTTTATGTTTATTCTATAATGTATTTAATCCAGATTCCATTATTGAAAAATAGTTTATCATAACATTTTCTGATATTTTATTTCTACACTAAATTAGTTATATACCTTATTCTATCAATCATTTTAATATCAAAAAAATGGTAGGAAAGTTGGATAATGTCAAAAAAAAATTATGCTTTATAAAAGAGGGGAAATATTTTAAAAATGGGATAAATTTGTTTTTTACAAAATAAAAAATTTGGATGTTTTTTACGGTATAATTTTAGTTTTGATTAATTAAATATTGATTTTTTCAAAATTATAATGTTATAGAATTAATTTTCTGGGTTTTGTGATAATCAGAAAGGGGGTATTTTTGAACCTGTATTTTTTCCACAAAACTCTTTATTTATATGATGATTTTAATGATCGAAAATATCATTTTTTTGTTGTTATAATGATTTTACATGATGTATATTTCTGGAAAATAATATTATATATTTTGTTAAATATGGAAAAATATTAAAGCTCATAATCTACGTAAAATATTATTCAATGTGTTGAGAATGCTATTAAGCATTTTCTGGAAACAATGTTCATATCGTACATTGGAGAACAAAGTGTATGAATTGAACCTTATATTTATTTTAAGCTAACAAAAATACATGGTAAAAGAAACTTTAATTTAGAATGAACATTACGTGTGTTATATAAGAAAAGTAAGTATATTGAACCATACGTATGAACGGAATATTACATTTTCTTCTCAAAAGTATGGAACATCAACACTACTTCTGTAATGAACTTATGTTTTATAAAAAGTATGGATCATATACATAATGTTCAGTTGAAAAGAAAAGTATGGATCATTAACCATACATTCCGAAGTGTAAGAGAAATGTATGGATGATCAAACATATGTTTCTGATCAACCATAAATTTATGATCTACTTTAAATTTTTGTTCAACCATTCATTTTTGATCAAACTTACATTTGTGATCAAACATAAATTTGTATTTTTTTAATGAGAAGAAGCATATTCCTGACATCTTCAGGAATCCGATATTTGATTTTATAACCTTTTCATACAACGATTATTTGTGAAATATCAGGCTGATTTGAAGCCTAGTTCAAAGCCTGATTATTAAAAACTTCTATAACATACTAAATACTATATTAATGTGATTCAATGGAATAATTTAATGGGAATATTTCATACCTATTTTTAAGAGATGTTATGGCTGCTTTTTTTCAATGATTTGAATATTGCGTTCTATCAGTAGACCTTTTGGGATCATAATTTTATTAAGCAATCCCTCATCATTGTGTTATATATTCTATACATCTAATTTTGTAGATATATAACTTATATAAATGGTGAATAGAAAATTTATAATACTCGACCGTCAAGATAATTTTTACATAGATATTCTAGATTCACACATATAGAGAAACATTTATTCATGCTGATGATCTTTTACAAATGTGTTACTATAAAGTTTGATCAGACTATGTTTTATATTATAAGGAGAAACATTGAATATTTTCTTATTCTACATTGGAGATATATTTTGAATCTACTGCTGATTTGTTTATGAATATATTTCAAGATAAATTGAAACCAGATCGATTTAGAACTTCTCTTTCTTGTAGAACATCTTTTTTGAATATGATGATCCATTTACTGCAAGTTTCGTAATATGGAAACTGTAAAGAAAAATCATAATGTATTCATCAAAACAATATTATTTTATTTTGAGTATCGAATTTTCGTACTAATCTATTGGAATAGTTCTATGATTAGAACTAGAAGGGTCTGTTTTTATCCATACGTTGTAAAGGTGTCATCTATTTGCACTCAGTTGTGAATGGTCCTTTGAAAACCGGAACTACTAGTGAAAATCACCAATCTCGTTGAAATGGACAAGACCCTCATGACCCCTTTCTTGGTCAAATTTCAGTGCGACCGATCGGCGGGACCGATTGCTGTTATCCATCCTTTTCGGGTTTTACTTCTACAATTTTTTCCGTAACACCTCTCTAAGTCCTTTTTGAACATCTAATTCATTTCAAGGCCGTTTTTAACCCATATTTAATATCTAAAAATCCCAAGAAACCTCCCTAATAAATAAAAATAAATTCAGTCGTGTGTAACCACCCAATTGCATGAGGAACCACGATCCTAATTTAAAGCGTTCAAATTTCTCAGATCCCGTAACAACGTGATTTTATCTATATATCACAGAAGAAGTTCTTCTTCCCCCTTCTCCCCTTTTGGATGAATTCTCTCTTCTTCGTGATGCGCTTGAAGTCCTTTCTTCCTAAGACTTGTGGTGCTCCTAGGCTGAAGTCATCTTCACATCCTTGGAGTTCCCGACATCCCTCCCCTACAGGCCGCGCATCCCCTATTCCTGACAGGGAGTTGGAACTTCAATCTTTGATCAACCAAGTAGGGGTTTTACCTTCGTCTCTCTTTTCTGTGTATCTTGTGGAGTGGGTACACTACCACTTCTGTAAAATTAGATGAACCAAAATTTAATGAAGATAATAAACTGATTCTAATGAATGATGGGGAGGGGTTCGATTGATGATGCTGCTTTGTTTTTCTCCTCCATCATGATTAATGATTTCTGAATTGTGTGTGCTTGGACCTACTGAAAATCATGGTCGTTGGTGGTCTTTCTCTGTGCACTAATAGACCCTAACCCTTCGTGATGTTTAAATAGTTTGTATTTTGGTTGTCAACCTTTTGCTGCGTAAAGGAAATTGGTTAATTACTTAGATTCATCTAAATAAATTGGATGCACTAGGATCAACTCCTTATCTATGATAACATCGGTTTAAGCCCAGTGGAATTGAATCCAAGGAGTGTGTTAAATCTTTTAAATATGAAAATACCTACATGGGCCTACCTTGTTTTGGTGATAGTGGTTTGTTTGTTTTTTCCTTAATGGGCCATTTGTGGGTGACCGTATTGTTTTCTTTGATAGGGGAATAGATTGATGGGGCGATGTAAGTGGGGATGGGATCCACTGTTGTATACATTGAGGATGTGTGATAAATATGCTTATATCACGAATTGGGGTGGGATCCTCTGTTGTTGAGAAAATTTTGTGTCCTGGATTTTGGGGACATGTGGGTGTATCTTGTGGTTTTTTTAGTTCCAGTACTTTGAGGGATCTCCCTTATCCCTTTTTTGTTTTGACATTGCTGTAGAACTAGGAGTGAATGCCTAAATTGCTGTTGGGTGTACTCTTTCCATGGCTTGTTCATATGCTTACTAGTTGCCCCAGTATGTGCAAAAATTTATTTAAACATTATTACTGAACATGAAAGAACGAATGGGACATGGGGATTTGGTGTTGTGTGAGTCGTGACTTGGGCATGGGTGTTGTTCTCTTATCTTGTGAATGTATAGTAAGGATAGTGTAATTTAGGCTGGCAGAAGAAAAACCTAGATTGGGTGAGTTCTTGTTACCTATACATATACTTGTAGTGTTTGTGTTTCTTATTCGCACCCCACCCAAGTTGAGAACATAGTGCCGAACACCCCCATTTCATGGGAGAGGGTGTTTTTCCCAACACTTCTAATAGTGGTTGGTTATTAACTCCATTCTACTCCCTTTCCCGGATATCCCAAGTGTCTTTGGGCAGGCTGTGATGGCCTGATTTCCATTATTAGCCCAAAAATATTCGGGCAGGGTAGTGTGGTGGTTGGCCCAGGTGTGTGCGGGCAGGTGGTTTCCCATGTATCTTCGGGATGAGGCCCAGGTGTCTTCAGGAGTGGCAGTAGTTCTTCTAGCCCAGGTGTCTTCGAGCGTGGCATTGGTTGTTCTGGCCTAGGTGTTTGCAGTCATGGTTACGTGTGACAGTTGTGGCCCACGTGTCTGTGGGCGGGATAAGGGTTGTGTCCAAGGTGTTTGCGGGCGGGATGTGTGGTTGTGGCCCAGGTGTGTGCGAGCGGGGTATGGAAGTGGGACTGTGATGATAATTGAAGGATTGTTCCGATGCGTAGGATGTCTTCAATAACCAGTGGGAAAGTGGTGCAGGGTACGCAAACATCGATGTGATATTACTATACATTACCTGACTTGCGTTTTTTGGGGAGTGGGCCTTGGTGAGGCTTGGGTGGTTAGATTCCTTTCTAGGTGCTTGGTTATATCTTTTCTCACAGGACATTAGTATGCCTCCCCACTTGTGCATGAGAGTATTTTCTTTTTCCCTAGTGAGTATATTTGTATGCTCACCATACGTATATAAAACTGCTTTCAGGATTTCAGGAGGACATCAGGGATCGTGCAAAAGCATACTAGCTCAGTCCTTGTGACAGATCATTGCAGTTGTTGTTGTTCTTTTTTTGGTATTTTTCATTATAGTCTCCTTATACATTTTGTACTTTACTCTTGTAACATGGATTGGGAATGGTTCATGGAGTTACTTTTACTTTCAGCTTTGGTATTGTGGGATTCACTATCTTTTCTCCAGATACTATTAAAATAAAAATGGTAATGCCTTCCATTTAGTGTGTGATTTTATACCATTGTTGCTGGTCGCCACTCCAGGACCTATTGAAGGCGGGTTTTGGGGGTCAGTATCTCTCCTTCAACTTAAAGAAGGAAGGGCCTGGAAATCTACTGAACCTTCTCTAATTTTTGCTGAAGGCGGGTCATGAAATAATGGTATCAGAGTGATGGTTGAGAGATAGGATGGAGTCTGGAGTTAGTCATAGTAAAGATTCCATGGGATTGTAGGGAAGTGGTGTTGGGTGACCTTGGTGTGTGAATTAGGCTAGGGAATACCGGTTAGGACACGGGATTTTAGGTCCCCCCGTGATCCAATGCAAGGACTCTGGACCTACCGAACGACCAAGTGAGGCCACGCTGATTACAGGGAAAAGACCCTTGGAAAGGTACATGCATCATAATGACATGTGTTCTCCTATTTTAGGGGTGTTTTGGGAATTTTATGTAAATAATAAGTTTAATAAGTTTTAAGAACAAAATTCTGCACTACATGGGCTTAGGCATTCCTTGTTTACCTTTCAGCTATGGCACTCGGGAGACGACCATGAGTTGTACGGGAAATCGAGGCCCAGGAGGTTGATTTCCCGGTCAGCAGAGGGGCTGATCGAGGGGAGGAGGACAACTAGTGGCAGAAGACACATCGAGCCTTCCAGCGAAAAACCCTCGAGAAGTACGAGGGAATCACCTCTCACATGAAGACGAAGGGCTGGCTAGAGAAGCTTGTGATAGCCTTCAGCTTGATCCGTGCTCCATCCGAGTATTGGGTTCCTCTTGCCGTCAGCCAGATGCAGGGAGTAGCGCCTCAATGGTGGACGCTATACCTGGGAGAGAGGAGAGAGGATGAGGTGGCATGGGCTGATTTCAAGAAGGAGTTCCAGGCGGAATTCATCACTTCTACGGTGAAGGCAGAGTAGATCCAAGAGCTACTCTCCCTCTAGTAGGGGATTATGTCAGTAAGGGAGCAGGTGATCAAGTTCAAGGGTCTCCTCCGCTTTTCTCCATACCTTTTTCCAGATGAGGAGTCTCAGGAGATACATTTTGAGGTGGCGCTCTGACCTTCCCTCCAATACGATGTTACCCCCTTCACCTTGCCGACATACATGGAGGTCCAGAAGAAGGAAAATGTGGTGGAGAGGATTCACACGCTGGGTGGTGTGTCACGAGATGGGATTTAGCTAGGCTCATCAAAGGGAAAGGTCTTCAGCAACAGAACTTCACCATCGAGACCCTGTAGGTTCCGACCAGTAGGGAGCAGGCTTCAGAAGTTATAGTTTCAGTCCCCCAGTCCTCGCCCTTTCCCTTCGGGCCCAGGACTGAGGTACTTCATCTGTGGGAGCCATGGACATCTCCGAAATCAGTGCCCAGAGAGAGTACAGTATGGTAGCGGCGGACATGCCCAAAACCCGACTCAGCATCAACATCAGGGACTACGAGCTCCCGCTCCTCTGAGGGAAGATGTTGCAGGGGGAGGGTGACCTCACGACGCCCCTCAGGGACCTCAACCAGGGCATGGTCGGGGAGGCGGCTGACAGGCGAGGGGCAGAGGATCTGGGTGTGGATAGTTTCACTCCATAGAGGCAGTAGTTCCGGTGGTACCAGAGGTTTTTTGAGGTACGATCAGTTTATTCAGTACCCTTGCTTACGCCTTGTTCGATACCGGAGCTTCACACTCCTTCGTTTCACACGATATGGAACATGCTCTCGGTATAGATGACGAGATTTTTCCAGTTCCCCTGGTGCTGATCACACTATTCGGAGGACAGACCGACTTGTTATATGTTTGAATAGGATGCAGACTGATGATAGAGCCATATCATTCGGTAGGGGATCTAATATTGCTACAGATACAACCATACGATTTCATCCTAAGAATCGAATGGCTATTCTCTGTGTTTTCCATCATCGACTGCTTCTGAGGAAGGGCTATGTTCTCAGACTTGGGAGGTCAACGTTTTACATTCACCGGAAAGCGGAGTGGCTAGAAGGGAAGCAGGCAATAGGAACCCCACCTCTCCTTGTTGGTCGAGCTGTCAGTGGAGTCAGTGGATGCTGTGATGGTGAAAGTACCAGGGATATTCAGTGAGTTTATGGACATCTTCTCTGAGGAGGTGACGACTCTACCCCCTCAATGTGATATCGAGTTTGGGATAGACTTGTAGCCTAGTGCTCGCCCTATTTCAATGGCTCCCTACTGGATGGAACCTTCGGAGCTACGGTAGTTGCGGATTCAGATTAACGATTTGATGAAGAGGGGTTATGTTCGACCAAACGTGTCACAGTGGGGTTTTCCAGTTTTGTTTTCAAAGAAGGCAGATGGTGGTCTCAGGTTGTGCATAGACTATAGGATGCGGAATCATGTAATGATCAAGAATCTCTACCCTCTCTTGAGTATAGACGATCTTTTCGACCAGATGAAAGGGGAGGGATGGTTCACAATGATCGACCTGCGGTCTAGGTATCACTAGTTTAGGGTAAAGGAGGGAGACATCTCGAAGATGGCCTTTAGGTGCAGATATGGGCACTTCGAGTTTGTATTCATGCCTTTCGGCATTACGAACGCTCTGGATGTGTTCATGGGGCTTATGAACTCCATCTTCCGAGAGTATCTGGATCAGTTCATAATCGTGTTCAATGACTACATCCTGATCTACTCAAGATCAGAGGAGGACCACACTGAGCACTTGAGGATGGTTTTGGAGGTCCTCTGACAACAACAACTCTATGGGAATTTTTTGAAGTGCAAGTTCTGGACGCGAGAAGTGCATTTCCTTGGGCATGTAGTGTCCGCGAAAGGGGTTGTGGTGGACCCATCAAAGGCTGAGGAAGTTATTTCTTGGGAAGAACCCAAGAACGTGGAAGTGGTTTGTTGTTTCCCTGGGCTGGCAGGTTACTACCAGAGGTTCGTACCCAACTTTCTCGATTTGTAGCGCCTTTGACGACCTTGACCAAGAAGCACTAGGTTTTTGTGTGGAGTGAGAAGTGCAAGGAATCCTTCAGCTATCTGAAGGAGAAGATGGTTAGTGCCCCAATGTTGAGACGACCAGATGAAGGTGAGAATATGAGTTGTTTTGTGATTCTTCAAAGCAATACCTCGAATGTGTGTTGATGCATTGAAAAGGGTAGATCTCCTATGGGTCTAGCGAGCTATCCACTCATGTGTGTAATTATTCCACCCACGACCTGGAGCTTGTAGTAGTCGTTTTCGCACTAAAGTTGTAAAAACATTATCTCATTGGAGAAAACTTTGTGGTCTTCACGGATCACAAAAGCTTGAGGTATATAATCTCCCAGCGGGACCTAATATTACAGCAGTGAAGGTGGATAGAGTTCTTCTACGATTATGAATTCATGATATACTAAACTTCAGGAAAAGGGAATGTAGTGGCCGATGCTTTGAGCAGGAGGTCACAAAAGGATGTGGCCCAACAGTCGGAAGATGTTTGGAAGGTGATGGAGGAGTTGGCTACCTTGCACATGGATTTGAGGATGGATATTGGTAGAAGTTTTCTGTATCAGATGACAGTGAAGTCTTCTCTATTGTGGCAAGTAGAGGAGTCTCAGTGGAGAGACCTAGAGTGCAAAGTGATGTGTTGCCGAGTTGACCTGGGCGATGCTCTGGAAGGGTGGAAAGAAGATGGTCAAAATCAGATGCTCTTCCAGGGGAAGATGTTTGATCCAGAGGCGTTGCGTGGAAGGGTTCTTAATGTGTTCCACAACTCACCCCTAGCGGTACACCTAGGAGTTTCCAAGATGTACCAGGGTCTGAGGAGATAGCTTTGGTGGCTCGGACTATAGCGAGATGTGGCAGAGTTTGTGGCCATGTGCTTAGTGTGTCAGTAGGTAAAGGATGAATATCGTGTTCCAGGCGGGTTGTTGCAACATTTAGATATCCCCGAGTGGAAGTTGGACGAAATCTCGATGGATTTTTTCATGGGACTAACCACGGTGCAAGGGGGCTGTGAGACCATCTGGGTAGTAGTGGACCACTTGACGAAGTCGGCTCACATTCTAGCAGTTACGGAGTCGAGTGTAGTGGATGCTCTAGAACAAAAATATGTGGACTAGGTAGTGTGGTTGCATTGAGTTCTGAGTTCCATAGTCTCGGACATGGATGCATGTTTTACCTCACGAGTCTGGTGGGGATTTCAGCATGCTTTTGGCACCATGCTACGTCTCAGAACTACATTCCACCCCCAGACAGATGGGCAGACAGGGTGCACCATCCATACCATGGAGGACATGTTGCGGGCATGTATTCTGGACTTTGGGGGATCACGGGTGTGACACATTCCTCTGGTAGAGTTCTCCTACAATAATAGCCATCACTATACCATTGGAATGGACCCATTCGAAGCCTTGTACGAATTGCTGTGTCGCTCACCTGTGTTCTAGACTGAGGTTGATGAAGCTGGTGTTCATGGCCCAGAGGTGGTGCAGAGCACGACAGAGAAAGTTCCACTTATACGAGAGAGGATGAAGGCGTCCCAGGACCGGAAGAAGTCATATGTATATACTCGGAGGAGACCCTTGGTGTTTGAGGTTGGAGACCACGTGTTTTTGATGGTATCCCCTCAACGTGGACAATGGATGTTCGGCAGGTGGAGTAAGCTTTCTCCCAGGTTCATCGGACCCTTCTAAGTGTTGCGACAGGTCTGTGGAGTGGCTTATCAGCTATCCCTACCACCACGACTACTGAGAATACATGATTAATTCCATGTGTCCTAGCTCTGACTATATCTTCACAATGTTTCACACATCCTCTACTGGAGAGAGATAGATATCGAAGACGATGCATCCTTCTTGGAGCGACCAGTGATGTTCGAGGGTCATGAGGAGAAGGTGCTTCGTGGTAAAACCATCCCCCTTGTTTGTGTGTTATGGAGACATGGTGGGATTGAGGAGAGTACCTGGGAGAGGTAAGCACAGATGCTTGCCCAATACCCCAAGCTGTTTTGAGTTTTATCCGGTTTTGTCAGTACTTGTTTACTGTGTAATGCTTACCTTGTTGGCTGTGGAGGTACAGTTTCCTTTTCTATGGATGTGTGTGTGAAATTTCCTAAAGAATTGGGAGTGGAGGACCTAATCCCTAGTTAATAAACAATAAATAAGATGCGCCTAAAACCATGATGGAAAGTCAGTGTCTCCCAAAGAGGATAGTATCTTAACACGAAGGAAGGGAAACCCCTCTACCACTGGATCAGAAGGTTTATCCTTTTAGTTTTGTGTGGTTGCACGGGGAAAGGAGAAGTAGGGAGTTTGTGTTTGTTCAGGGGATAAAGTGTTCCAATGTCGGAGAGGTTCACTCCTGAGAGGTATCTTTAGGGGTGGCTGTTCAGACCCCCCCCCCTCTTTCCTTCGGTCTGGTTTATGATTCTCAAGGATGAGAATGGTTAGATAGGAATCTAATGTATGGCGTGTCGTTCGGTGTTATCCAGCCTTGTCGGGTTTTACTTCTAACGTTTTTCCCGTAAAACCTCTCTTAGGGATTTTTGACCTTCTATGTCATTTCACGGCCATTTTTAACCCATAATTAATATCTAAAAATCCTAAGAAACATCCATATTAATTAGAAATTAATTCAGTCGTGTGTAACCACCCAACTGTGCGAGGAACCATGACCCAAATTTAAAGCGTTAAAATTTCTCATATCCTGTAACAACGAGATTTTATCTATATATCGCAGAAGAAGTTCTTCTTCCCCATTCTTCCCATTTGGCCGAATTCTATCTTCTCTGTGGGGCACTTGAAGTCCTTTCTTCCCGAGACTTGCGGTGCGCCTAGGATGAAGTCTTCTACTCGTCCTTGGAGTTCCTGACGTCCCTCCCCTGCAGGTCGCGCATCCCCTATTCCTGGCGTGGAGTTGGAACATCGATCTTTAATCAACCATGTAGGGATTTCACCTTCGTCTCTCCTTCCTATGTATCATGTGGGGTGGTTACACTACTGCTTCTGTAGAATTGGATGAACCAAACATTAATGAAGATAAGAAACAAATTATAAAGAATGAAGGGGAGGTGTGTGATCGATGATGCTACTTTGTTTTTCTCATCTTTCATGATTAATGATTTCTGAATTGTGCGGGCTTACGCCTACTAAAAATCATGGTCGTTGGTGGTCTTTCTCTCTGCACTAATAAACCCTTACCCATTGTGATGTTTAAATGGATTGTATTTTGGTTGTGAACATTTTTCTATGTAAAGGAAATTGGTTAATTACTTATATTTGGATAAAAAAAATTGGAAGCACTATGATCAACTCCTTTTCTATGATAACCCCATTTTAAGCCCAGTGGAATTGATACCATGGAGTGTGTTAAATTGTTTAAATCTGAAAATACCAACATGGGCCTGCCTTGTGTTGGTTATAGTGGTTTGGTGGTTTTTTTCCTACATGGGCCATTTGTGGGTGACCTTATGGTTTTCATGGATGGGGGATTAGATTGATGGGGCGATACGGGTTGGGATAGGATCCCCTATTGTTATACATTCAGGTTGTGTGATTACTCTGCTTATATCACGAATTGGGGTAGGATCGTCTATTGTTGAGAAACCATTGGGTACTGTATTTTGTGGACAGGTGGGTGTATATTGGGATTTTCTATGGTTCCATTACTTCAAGGGATCTCCCTTATACCTTTGTTGTTGTGACTTTTCAATAGAGCCAACTGTGAATACAGAAATTGCTGTTGGGTGTAATCTTTCCTTGCCTTGTGCTTATGCTTACTTGTTTCCCATGTAGGTGCAGAAACTTATTTAAAAATTATTATAGAACATAAAAGCAATGATGGGACATGGGGATTTGGTTTGGTGTGATTCGTGACTTGGGCATGGGTATTGTTCTCTTCTCTTGTGAATGAATAGTAAGGATAGTGTTCTTTAGGCTGGCTGAAGAAAAACCTAGATTGGGTGAGTGCTTGTTTCCTATAGATTTACTTGTAGTTTTTGTGTTTCGTATTCGCACCCCACCCTAGTGGAGAACTTATTCCCTAAAACCCCCATTTCATGGGGGGGTGTTTTTTCCAACACCTCTATCAGTGGCTGGTTATTAGCTCCTATCCTCTCCCTTTCCTGGATAGCCCATGTATCTTCGGGCAGGCTGTGATGGCATGAAGTCCATTATTAGCCCATGTGTCTTCGGACAGGGTAGTGTGGTGGTTGGCCCAGGTGTGTGCGGGCAGGTGGTTTCCCATGTATCTTCGGGATGAGGCCCAGGTGTCTTCGGGTGTGGCATTAGTTCTTCTAGCCCAGGTGACTTCGGGCATGGAAGTGGTTGTTCTGGCATAGGTGTTTGCAGGCGTGGTTACGTGTGACAGTTTTGGCCGAGGTGTCTAAGGGTGGGTTAGTGGTTGTGGCGCAGGTGCACGCGGGGGGGGGGGGGGGGGGGTTGTGTGGTTGTGGACTTGGTGTGTGCGGGCGAGAAATGGAAGTGGGACTGCGATGAGAATGGAAGGATTGGTCCGATGCGTTGGATGTCTTCAATAACCGGTGGGAATGTGGTGCGGGGTACCCAAACATCGATGTGCTATTACTATACATTACTTGACTTGAATTATTTGAGGAGTGTGACCTGGTGAGGCTTGGGTGGTTAGTTTCCTTTCTAGGTGATTGGTTATCTCTTTTCTCACAGGGAATTAGTATGCCTCCCCACATATGCACGAGAGTATTTAGTTTTTCCCTATTGAGTATACCTGTATGCTCACCCTACGTATATAAAAATACTTTTAGGATTCCAGGAGGACTTCAGGGATCATGCAGTACCATACTAGCTCAGACCTCGTGATAGATCATTGCAGTTGTTGTTGTTCATTCTTTTGGTATTTTGATTTTTTATATCCTTATACATTTTTGCTTTTAATCTTGTAACATGCATTGGGAATGGTTCTTGGATTTACATCAAATTTTAGCTTTGATGTTGTGGGATTTACTATCTTATCTACCAATCCTATTAAAAGATAAAGGGTAATGTCTTCCATTTAGTGTGTGATTTTATATCCTTGGTGATGGTCGCCACTCTATGACCTATTGAAGGTGGGTTTCGGGGGTCATTATCTCTCGCTCAACTTAAAGAAGGAAGGGCCTGGCAATCTGCTAACCCTTCCCTCTTTTTGGTGAAGGCTGGTCGTGACACTCGTAGAGAAGGGAATTACGGGATTGGACTAGGGGATCATTATTCTCCAAAGCACAATAAATCATTGTTTCCTTCTGTATTTTTATTTATGTGGATTATGAAATTATGATAATGATATAAGATAAAATTGGTTTTCATCTTGTTTGACGAAGATATTTTAATGACACAATTAACCCCCACCCCACCCCCACCCCCCTCATGTGATTATTTTGTATACCATAATCCAACAGTATTTAAATAGTTCTACCAGATCTACTCTGTATTGATTAATTCAAAATTAATAAAGATGTTAAATTTTATAAATATAAAATCTCTCTAAAATTGATGGATGTTGTTTATATGATAAAAATGAAGCCATAATGTGTAGTAATTACTAAAATATAATTAATGATAATTGGGAACAATAATGAATAGAATCCCATATAGGAAAAAATGAATCTATCCTCCTAATATCTTTGAGTGGGTCCATCAATATGTCATGAAACCATAAATAATAATCCATTTTCATTTTCTATTTTCAATTTTTATTATTTTTAAATATTATTTCTAGGGTAGATCTTATATCCATCACTTCACCAATTAAGACCCATAAAAACAATCATCTATCTGATAAAGGTTATTTTTTACACTCATAACAATGAACACAACTTTTTAATTTTTAAAATGAATAGGAAATGAATATAAAAAGGAAAATGTAATCCAGAATCCTAGAAAATAAATGTGATTAATATGACACTATATGACTCCTCTATATTGAACATCCAATGAATAGAATATTTTAAATATCCCCCAAAAAATTATTTAAATGAAAATAATGTATAGTACCAAGAGTAGGGTCGAAATAGATAACAATATTAAAATGGATTGATAATAAAATGGATATTCAAGGACACTATATAACAGATAAGGATAGATGTATATGTGGGTCTATAGAGTGAATGCTTAATATATTTTTCCGAAATCATATAAATATTTAGTCTATTCAATCTGAGAATCAATAAAAATCCAATGAATATTATGATAAGTCTACATTCCACAATTCACTTATATTAAATTTAAACCTAAATGAATATTGAATTACTTATATACAATTTATTCATGGAAACGGGAAAATAAAATAACTTGAAAACACTCTGAGAGTATAATCAAGTAATATTTCAACCAAAATAATTGGAAAGAATATACAAATTTAATTAAATTAGTCAACTAAAAAATCTACATATGTTAAACTAGAAATAGAAATTTAAACAATATAAAGAAATTTCAATTTTCAATTGGATGAAATTAAATTTAATGTAAAATTATTATATCAATGAATAATGTATCATAGACTAACAAAGAAAATAAAAAATCCATGTGAATTGAAAATAAATTTCAATATTGTATCCCCCATATGTAAAGTTATATGTTGTTTGAACTAATCACAAATGTGAATGGGAGATATAAAAATTAACAAATAGATAAAATTAGTATAAAATGTTTGAATTTTAAATTAATTAATTTAGATATCCCTATACTAATATATATCTTATTGGGGTAATTGTTGAATGTTGATGGGAAATTGTGATACAATAATAATTTAATATAATCTAAATAACTATTATGTGGATATTTTTAGTATACACGGGTTACATAATATTTAATCAAATACATGCATATATTTAAAAAGTCAATACCATAGTAAATAATCTCATATAAAAGGAATAAATGAATAAATTAATTTTTTGTTGAATTGATAAAAATAAGTTGATTGAAAATTAAAACCAAAGGTTATAACCACATAATTAAAATACTGATATAAAATATTGTAACATCCTATAACTTGCTAACAAAGAAATTATTAGCCGTATGAATAGAAAAAAGATTATAAATAAATATAAATAAAGGTAACACATTTCATGAAATGGTTTATGATAATTTTTATCATTCTCTATTGACCTTTAAGGGGTTACAATGACCATGTTGAATTATGATTTCCATAGATTGGAGCACATTTAAACTATAATGGGACTCAACCATCATTATTTATCCATCTTATGTAATAATATCCACTAGGAATTAATATTTATAACTGTATCCGATAAATTAATGATTCATCATGAAATGTGTTGTTCATTCAATTTATTTTATATATATATATATAAATATGAGAATAGTTGTTGGAATCATTATTGATAAATTATAGCTAACTAATTTGTATCACCCAAACTTCCCTTACATTATGATCCTTGATATATAGTTTCTTACTTTTAAAATAATAATGATCATCTAATTTAGATGGATAGTGACATGGTTTCCAATAATAATATTAAATGAATTAGTGTTGATGGGTAAATTTATATGTTACATAATATTCCAAAAGTATTCTATCCAGTTTGAGTATATATTACATTCCACATCTATGCACTATTTTTTCTATATGTTTTTAATACCTCCATTATAATTAAACAAGCTACCATGACTACATGGGGTAGAGATTTAGAGTGCTATTAAGAATATGTAATTTCTATGAAATCTTATCATGATGTTATTTCAAAAGTAAGTCCCTCAATCACTAGTGAGAAATCATGGAAATCCAAATCTTGAGATATTGCTTTTCCATTAGAATATCATCACCATAAAATTTATGTTTTGGTTGGTGACTAAAACTAACAATAATTTTAAAACATAATTCATGTAATCGAAGATATAAAATTTCCAAACAGATTTTAAGAATAGACAAAAAAAATTGATTCCCCATAGTTTGAATATTTCAGATTCATTAATGGGGTTTTTGAGAATTTATTTTCTTTCTTTCAATGGTGCATGTTCTGTATATCCTACCAATGTTATGAGAAAACACCATGAATTATAATGGTATTTGGGATATAATAGTCTACATTTAATAATTTCATCTACAATTCGTTAGGACCCATGATTTCCACCAGTGGGGAATGTGTGAGCAAGATTGGGTATTCGTTGAAATTTATATTCTAAAATCTCTGGTAACAATCAGATATCATTACAATTCCTAAATATTAAAGGCTCATCCCTGT
This sequence comes from Viscum album, assembly GCA_963277665.1. Classification (NCBI taxonomy): domain Eukaryota; kingdom Viridiplantae; phylum Streptophyta; class Magnoliopsida; order Santalales; family Viscaceae; genus Viscum; species Viscum album. The sequence goes on along the minus strand of OY728132.1, from coordinate 1,837,189,166 downwards.
AAATAAATGTCAGTCCTCAACCAATAATTCCAACCTTTTTTGTTGGATAAGTGTTGGTAAACTTTTCTCATGGATTTATAGTTTTCAATATCAGAAAACCATGGTTGAGATTGTGTATTTATATATATCATTATTTTATCTGGGATGTAAAGCCATCACCAGTATCTAGATTATCATAATCTCTAATAAAAGGAAATATAATTCAATATATGTTAAAATCTAATAAATTTTCATTCAATTTTTTTATCATTGATTATTATTTCGAATTCATGTATCAATAGGATCCATCATATAGCCCATAGTTTTGTATCCTTTTTACTCGTAATGTATTTTAATAATGAATGATCAGTATATACACCTTAATTATTTACTACAAGGTATGGTTAAAAAAAATAGATGACTTTGAGATGTTACTTTTCTATAGTGGTATAGATAAACAACGCTTAACTCAGCAAATGACTGTCCCAATAAGTGGTATCGAATATATTTCATCTATGATATCCTAATACTGAACCTATATTGAAATTGATGGCCTGACAATTTAGATCAATATCTTTTTTCTAATATATTTACATAATAATATAAGGCTCCACCATGTCATTCATTATAGAATTCAACACATGATGACACTCATCTGTGAAGTATTTAAAAGTATTATGTTATAAAATTTCTTTTGTTCCATGGTCTATTATTTTAATTCTATGAGAAATATGGTGATAAAATATCATGTGGCCTATAAAAATATATATACCTTTCACTTTTGAATCGTTATTTAAATTACTTATTATATATATTTCCACTATATTTAATTCAATTACATACATTTTTATTTTTTTAGTAAAATAAATCATTGTACTAGGAAATGAATCTTTTCAATATTTTGAATAATTTATTTCTCTTTATAGTGTTGCATGAATATATCTATGATTGTCAATAAGAGTTAAAATGATCATCCATAAGAAGTGAAATAATCCATGAAATTTTCTATAAACTCAAATATCATATCATGAAATATGAATATCATAAAACAATAGAATGATTATAATGAATTGAAATTTCTAATGGTCATCCTGTAATATGTGATGTATCTAAAATGAAATGAAAATGTAGTTTTTTGTTATTTACTATTTTAACTAAAATTTTATTTTATCTAGAATATCCATCTAGAAAACAATAGAATAGAGGTCTGGATAATCTAGAATATTTTACCCATTAATGGTTTATCAAATCAATACTTTTAGAGATACCATGTTAATTTTTTAAAACTCATCACAGGCATGCCTACCAGTGATGTATTGAGTGTAAATTATCTCATAAACATCATTTTTAAAAATGATCCAGATGCTATTATTTGTGATGACTTATAGCAGCCTCACCCACTCTCTAGAAGAATCTGAATATATTATCCAATCATTAGTCAGTTTTAAAAAATCATTATTTACTAAAAATATCATTAGTTGGTGGATTATCATATGGGTTAGGAATTTTTACATACCACATTCTTCCAAAAAAGACATGTGGGTGCATATGAGGGGTTGATTCATTTAACTAAACACAATCCATAAAACATAAAAAAAAATTATTATAAAATGTTAATGATTTTTTCTTCATGAACATGACATGGTTGTGTTTTTATAATGAATGGCAGTAAAATTGATTTTTTATGACTATATTATTTGGTGTTATCAGAAGAGGTTTTAATTCAATCATTTATAGTTTCATGCCATATGTTATGAATAGTGGGGTTATATCCCTTGTTAAAGGTTCGGTGTAATTTACTCCCTTACAGAATCAACATTCATATTTATCTATATAATTGTTGTATATATTATCCTCATTGGTCATATAATCATCATTCTCATCATAATGAAGGACACACTGATAATTAAATGAGACATCCCATTTAGTGATGCCTTTTCAATGTTTTAAATTTCATATTTTTCACTATGTCTAAATGTCACTCATACCTGATGTATAAAAATATATAAATTCCTAATAGAATAATGTGGACTCCCTATGATTATATTAATATATACCTATTATTACACATCAAAAAAATAAAATTCATTGAAATGATAAATTTTCAGAAATTGAAAAATATATCCATGATTAGTCTTCAACATTACATGAGTTACTAGTTATCTAGTTAAAGCGATAACGTTGTCGGTTTTAACAATTTGAGTCATAGTTCTTGAATATCCCTCCAATGCATAACATTTATACATACACCATGATATCATGTGGATGTTCCAAAATTGCAAGTCCTTATATTTTAGGGAATTATGAAACATATATGGTCCGACACATAGGTAGGTATCATAAATTGAAAAAATTATGTGGATTATTCATTAATGATATGAATCCTACGTCATCAATTTTCATTTTAATTGTGATAAATTATTTAAAAAACATTACATTTTTATAAATCTAATCAATTACAACAATGTGAAAGTTGATCTGAAATTGATTAGAAATATAAATTTATGTATTTTCGCCATTTTTGTGATTTTCTCAACCTCTATAGAAAAGGAAAATGTGGTTTTCATTGTGTTTCTTCCACATTAGCTTATTAATTTTGAGGTGTAGATAAATTATTTATTTTTCAGTTTGGTTTGATTCCATAATTTTCACCTACATAGTGTCATGTTTACTTCCATCATCATCTTCATTGACAATAAATGTGTGTTTTTAAAGATATTTTGTAGTATATTCATTATCACAACATAGATTCTAGAAATAAAAAAGATTCAACTTATATGAACCACAATCTTCTCCACAAAAATTTTATAACATTATTATTATTATAATAACTACCCAGTAATTGTTAATAATTGGTATTTGGGATTTGGCCAATACTATTATCAAGGATTTAGAGGGAACCCCTTTGTTTTTTCATCTCAGATGATTGTGTAGTTATCTTGGAGTATTATTTTAATATTATGGAAATAAAATGTTTATCAACATTATATTATAGAGGTGGGGTTTGTTTTCTTGGTCTTTGCGGATCTTTCTGAAACTATTGTTTTTGAGTGGTAAAAACTGTTATATCTATGGGAGAAAGTTTATTCTTGTGGTAAAGGAGATGAAATATGTGGTCCGTACATAAGTGGTCCTAGACTCTATGGTGGTAGTTTAATATTCCTATACTGATAATATACTCTATTTACTTGTTTTAGATGGTCATACATCTTTAATAGATTATATCGATGGTTGAATGGTTGGCGTTACTATGATACCCAATTTTATTGATTCAAATTGATGTAAGTGGTATCATGAATTTTATTTACATCTATCCCTTCCATAAATCATAACATGGATGCATACCCCTAAATGTTTAACAAGTTTTTATCAAAATAATATGGACAATAAGGGTGGTGGTTATGAAGGTAGCCGAAAAGAATAAAGAAACATCATGTGATCTTCACCATATTTAGTGGGGTGGGTATTTTTTCCACATGAAAGATTCCACACTAGAGGAGTTCTCTATCACACTCCAAAATAATATCACAATGAGCTATATAATCTTAAAATGAACTAACAATAGTATGTGTCATTATTCTGAGAAAAACATTATTAGTAACATCAACAATAGTGTGTGAAAATAATTGGATTCGCTGGTGGAATATTTTTTAATAAAAGGATACTATAATTCCATGATATGGGATGTTGTTGGTTAGCTAAATGAAAAGATCTCATGATTTCTAATATAATTTTATTCCACCCTAGTTTAAATTTTTTATTTCATTTCATAGATTTAATATTCCAATCGGTCAAAAGTATTTGTACATAAAGAGCATAAAAAAATCATCCAAATTCATGATAGGCTCAGAATATTGAATTATAATCCAATCATTGTATATGTAATTCAGATATAATGGTAATACTCATAATATACTAGCATTATATGATACTCTATGGTTTTGAAAAGTTTTTAATACTTGACATGTATTGGAAATGTTCCCAAGTTGATATTTTCGTTCATGTTCTGTAAATGGAAATTGGTTTGGATCATAATAAAGTGCCTATGAATTATATAGATATAGATTGTAATAAATAATATGGAACATAATTATGGTTGTAAAACCAATTTTTTTTTAAAATCTATGATCCATGATGTTGTGCTCCTACAATGCATGTAACACATCTTGTTGTTTTGGTGGTACATATCCAATGTTTGGCAAGGAACGGTTAATTACATTTTGACATGGTGAAATGGTATTGTTAAATATATTGATGGAAAGACACATGTTATTTAGTTTCAATCCTCTTTAAAGAAGTTAATTATCCATAATTCAGGAACTAGGTAATGGAAGGTGGAATGATGTTCGAGTTCATGCATGAAAAGTGTACAACAAAAGGTGAAAGTAATAGATGATGGGGATATGTGAGGAAATGCATGGTTTTAGTCATAAGTCAATGTAATTTTTCCTATATCATTGGTTTTTAGTTTTCTAAAACTATATATATTGGAATTTAATCATTTGAATATATGTTATAATGGTCAATCATGGGGTTTCATCAAAAGATATTCATACATATCTTTTGTGATGGACCTATGGATTTGAATGAAAAGTGTTGAAATAGTCACCAATTGATCTTGGTAAAACCAGTTGGATATACTTACTAATGAAACTACCCCTTTTTGTTAGGGTAAGAAATAAAAAATTCTTATGAATATTTGATTCTAAGAAAAATTTATCCTTGGATATTAGACCTAGCCTTCTCATATGTATTTTGGATATGGTCCTATGATTCAATGTCAATGATTATAGTAGTTTCAAGTGAATTGGATTGTATTATTTTTATACTATTAACTATACTTAGGGACTCACTATTTTTATAAAAAAAATTGTTATTTTTAAATCCTCCATTACTCTTGACCACCAAATCTAGGAGTATTAGCGACACATGATTGTATGAAATGAAAATAAAGAAACATAAAACACAATAGACATAATGAAAATAATATTTATATCAAATAAAAACATAATTGAACTTGTAGATAATAAATTTATAACTATATTCAATGAAGGATCAATGTTGAATTAAGTGGAAATTTTTAAAGAACGTAAATTGGTATTGAAATTCTATATTCTGAACAACAACTAATAATACACGAGTAATAAAGTTGAAATATATTTTATATTAATTTTTAAAAAACAAAAGAAAAACTTATTTTCATATTAGGAGGGAAATGAAAAGTAAAATAATAATAAATAATAGAATATATTCATATTTTCAAGGATCTATAATTATATATCGGTTTCAATGAATATATATATATATATTGGATGTAAAAATGTTTATTAAATGGTTCATGTCATGTATATGATTTATAAGACTTCGTCATCACCGCTCTCAATGTCTCTAATTTTTATTCATGAAATATACATAAGATCATTATTAATCTCTTTATATACTCTATTGAAAAATTTCATAGATTGTATATTCAAAGGTAATTAGTTATTCAACTTTTCTTATTTTTATTGACCTAATGTTGTGTGTTTCATCTAGTTTACAATTCAATTCTTTGATTATGTGTAATCATGATTTGGATATTTTACCAGGTTTATTCTTGTAAATTGGTTCATGTTTTATCCTTATTCTAGTAAATTATTTTATTGATTATTAAAAATCATGTACGTTGGTCCATGTTCTGTAAGGTTTATTTTTATGATTTTTGACTATGTCATCATTGAATTATCGAATTTCTGCTCATTTAAATAAGAAAAAAAAATCTAGTGTATAATAAAATAAATAATTAAGAAATCATAAAGAAATATATCCTAGAGATGTATATGAATTAGTCCTGTCAGTTACTAGACATACATAAATCATCATAGCAATACATCTTCATCATGGATGAACTTTTACTTTGATTTTTTAATAAAAACATTATTCTCATATTCCATGTGGAAGCATTATTAAGTTAATTTTTAACCCTTCGATGGAAGAGTACTACAACCAATAGTACATTGAAATTGTTTTTATATAAGTATTTTTCCGAATATTCATAAACTTTAGAAAAACTCAACTCTTTAATATCTTAAATAATCTACATATAGTGCACTGTAAAGCAATATTCTATGTTTTGTGGAAACTCCAACTTATATAATTTTTAGACTGTCATTGAGTTTTGATTTATCCTAAATGTTAATCAATAATGGTACACGATTTATGTAAGAAAATATTTCATTCCATGAGAGGCTGATATATGGGAGGAAATAAATTTTCTCCCTCCCTGCTTGAACATTCTAATTTATCACAACTAACAGACCATAAAAAATCAATATCAGTTAAGGTAATCAGAATAATGACCATAAAGGTAAGTACCACATATATTTTTACATATGATGGAAGAATTATTGATAAGTAAGTAGATATATGATATCTACCTGATGAATGTAAGTGGTATTGACCCAACCTCTGATTCACATATCCATCACTAACCCATGTCGTCCCTATCAAATAATGTTTTTTCGACTCATTGTGCGACTCTATTCCACAATACATTGGCTCTATGTAGACCACTCAGTCACCGTTTGGGATGTATCAACTATATCCAAGTCTTATGGTTGAGAAATTTTCACAAACATCATTGTTCTAGATTCTACATATCCAACATGGCTGGATCTAATGAGTTCTTAAAAATGGGGGATAACATATGTAGAATAAAAAAACAAGTTAAAATTTTAAAAATATGGCCCAAAATATATTCCCTTGAAAAATGGTCTTGAGCCTTTATTTTCAAAAAATTCCACCACTATATTCATCATGAAAAATATATCATTATTATCTGAATGGTATTGGGTTTATTGAACACCATTGAAAAAATAAATTTTGTAAAATAATATGGTTTCCATCAAAATCCCCCCATATAATTGAATTCATTTGGAAAGAAATAATGTCAACCATATGATAAAAATACATCATGTTTCCATGTCATAGATATATGATAGTAATTAATATTGTTGGGGATTATCAATAATGTGATTTTTTTGACTTGGGGATCTCTTTCACAAAAAGAATAAAAGATCAACTCAACGTGTTTGGGTATCCAAGATAAATATCAATTGATTTTAGAAGAATGAAAATCCTCTAAAAACATTAGGATTTGTACAAAAATTATCATATGTAAAAGATGAGATTTCATAAAATTATATTTTTTATAAATTATTCAAGGAAAATGATATTTTATGGGAGGAATGTTTTATATGGGTCTATGGTTAGGTATTTGAACAATGTTACATATAAATAAAATGTGGGAATCAATCTGAACATAGTTATAAAAAAGCTTATTCTATATCATTAAATAACATATATAATGGGTTGAAATTTACATTTAGGATAATTGTTGATGACCATTCATAAAATGATCTATAATATTTTTACAAGAGGGGATATAGTCACATTTCCCAACACTCATTGGTAAGGACTCAGGTTTTCCTAATGATAATGAAAAGATAAATCTGTCCTGAATCATTTTTGGATACACTGTGAGGTTCACTCTACGAAGCATATAAACAAACATGATAGACCTATTTTCATTCAATTTAAGGTCATGAAGGGACTAGTTATCCACTTTCATATTATAATAAATGTATTTACACTAATTATTTCATTGCATAGTGGGTTTAGAGGGTATATTTTATTTTTTAGAGCCAAATGATGCACTATACTAACATTCTACTTTTTTTTAAAAAAAAATCACATTTTCCATTAATGGAATGCCTATTGGTCATGTAATTGGATTTTAATCTGACCTGCATATAAAGGATTTCAACCTTGAAATATCAATGTAATTTTTCATTTGATTTAAATTCTCTTGATTATCTATGTCTATGTGGGGTGCATACATTGAGATGGGAGCTTCAACTTCATCAAGGGATCCCCTGGAATGTTTTCAACTCAATGAGTACCATGGCTTCTTCCTATATCAATTTATGGTCTTGCATGATATCCTAATATAGGGATAAAATTTAAGGTTGTTCATAATTGACGAAATGTTGATGTGGTTTCAATTCCACAATAAATGAACCAATAATTATGGGTGATATATATTATACTACAAGGTTCCAATAGAAACCTGATATGAATGGAGTGGTCAATAATAGTATAGATGATCTCATTATTAAATTTACATTGTTTAATTTCATATTTCATTAAAAATGAAATATAGATTATAGTCCTAAGGCTTGGACCATGATTGAGTTTTAGATTCCAAAATCTAAAGTTATTCTTATGGCTTAAACATCTCAAAATGATAGATACTCCCAAATATTATGTGGAATTTGGTTATAGAGTCACCATTTTATATTTAATATAAAAATTATATATGAATTTATACCATTGAGTGTACATAAATTTTCAAAAATGTAATGGTTATGTAGTGTTTTTATAATAACATATTAATGTCTAACTAAATTTGAACTAGATTTTGATTTGTATATAATAATCATTTCTAATTGTTAAAAACTAATAAACAATGAATCTGTAGATATTTTGGATAGTATATAATCTCATAACATAATCAATCATGTAATAGTGAATCAGGTTCAAGGATAATTTTCATACTTATGAAAAATTTATAATATGGGTTACATCCCTTGATCGGGAGAGATATATGTTATTAATCATCATTTACAATATGGTTTCCTTAAGATTAATCATCCCTTGATAAAAAAAATTCATATTTCAAATAACAAAGAGGAATATTTGACTGAATGAACTTGATTATTTGACCATAAATCCGTATAAAGTGGGTCCATGGGGAAAAAGAATATTCGATAAGGATTAAAGAACAATAAATGTAATTCCACCTTATATTGATCACCTTTGTAGGGAGACAGGATAAAACTTTAGATTATATTTATTTTTAGATTACAGTTATGAAATATTTACTATTATTATCTAAATACATAGGTCATACATTGAACAAATGATATTTACCATTAAGATCACACATCCCAGTCCACAATTTTGGTACTTCTAATATAAAGATGGGAAGATTAAACCTAATGAAAATCATGATCACACATTTATAATAGATCATCTCATAAAATGAACGAAATTTATTATAATCATAGTTCTTGGACAAAATTATGATAGATGGTCATAGGATAGGGATACATGGAATCACTATGTATCACTTTATACAAAAAATAAAGACACATTTAATTCAATAAATGAAAATTTATCTGACACATATCTAACTCATATGTAGGGGAAGGGAAATGTTATTCCAAATATGTGACCACAACCTAATGAAAATTATTTAGATTATATGGGAGAGCTGAATTTAATACAGATTTTAATGTAAATCCTTAGATTCATTAGTCCATATCATTCAACAATAATGAAGCTAAATCTTGTTCATCAAAAGGAATATTTCGTACTTTTATTCTCACAAGATTGCTTCCCGAAATGTGGAAAATCATTCAAATGACATGAGTTTTCATAATAGGTAAAATTTTATGGAATTTTAATTTCAATGAATGTAAGAATATCTACATAGATATTGATTTCATCGAAGGACAATTAGTAAAGGACAATCCTTGATGGGCATGAAATTAGAAGATCAAGGTTTCACATGGTTCTTATAAAGTGACCACTATATATAAATTGTACTCATACTTCTTGGGAGATGATTTTTTTTTATTTTATCCTTATATTGGATATAAAAAGTATAAATATATATAGAATGTACCAACTATATAATAACATAGATTATTTTAGAAGATTTATTATTCAAAAAAACAATTCATTTATATAGAAGGATCATATACCTGGTACGATTTCATGTATCTATATCTCATGTATCAAATAGACTATATCAATGGGACTACGTCTCATGATGGTTAATTTCAAGCTACATGAACATAAATTTTCTATATTTTAGTGTCATATCATGTGTACTATACTCCATAGTTTAATGTAGTTTAGCATAAACATGTATCATAATGATTTACATCACCTGAAAAGAATTTAGGAAGTACATTTTAACATCATGTTGTAGGGATGTGTTATTTTTGTGGTTAATCATCACTTCACATTGATCAAAATATTACTTATTTTCCATTTAATGGTGATATAAAAAAGAATGTTCCATTAAAATTCAGGCATGAAGTGGGAGGAATAAAATATTTAATCCAGGTGATTATGGATCCAAAAAGTTATATAGGACCTTTCTTTTAGTAATTATCACATACCTTGTTGACAAAATGATTTTTAGAAGAATGTTATCAAGGCATAATTATATATAAGGGGTTCTCAAAATGTTAGATGTTCTTCTAGAAGAAAGGACATTAAGGGTACATATAAAAATCCAAATTGGAGAATACAAATCAAATTATGAAAATGAATTATTTATGAGTCAATCATTCCATCACTGATTACTAGTGAAATCATATAGAGATTCAGATCTCCCAAGACACAAATTTTGAGTTTTACATGAAATGTATATGGGTGTAGAAGATTAATTTCACATCAAAATCCCTAATGAATTGTTAGAAACACTTTATCTGTAGTTATTAAATATATGACTTATTTTTTTTATTTATTTCATATTTCCTTGATACATTGTGTTGAGGATTATCTATGTATATTTTCAAAGAGATAATCAATACACATAGAATTCTGGAAAAGACACTCCACAATGATTCACCTTTTATTGTATCATGGGAACATTCATTCAATACTTAATCATGGGTGGGGTGAGAACCCGTATTGGGCCATCATATGATGATCTTGTTTGAACATTCTAGATTAATGGTTATTTTTATTGGGATTTAATGTAACATCCCAAGTAGGAAATGAATAATAGATACTATTATCTATGTCTATTAATTAATTAGATAGTGTTTTAGAGGCTTAAAATGAAAATAAATCCAATCTTAAGCATGGAATACACTAATATTTTTTAAAAGATTGTTTTACTACCTTTTGATGGAAAACCATTTTTAAATCTGTCTTTTGACAATTTTATAAGCTATTTTTGTCAAAATAAACATATTCTTTATGATTGGGACATCAAAATTTACATTGTGTGAATTTTTGGTATTTTTCTGACAATGTTCATTTTTTAATGAATAGAGAAAAATACAGCATTTTACATGAAAACTTCTTTTTAATCTAATTTATTTATATGATTAGATTATCTTTTGAATTGGTTTTAAAGTAAAATTAGAATATATTTTTACCATTTAATCCAATGGTGGTCATTAGTATTAATTTCACATTGGAATTGGGCATAAACTAATGTCAAAATTTTCATAAATATTGTTTCAAAAAAACCCGCTATTTGTATTGACAACATGAATTATTTTTAAATAAATTATTGCAATTTATGTGTTTGGAATTTGGTAAAATGGATTAAATATTTGGAATCAGAAGGTACAAATTATGTAATCAAGACACTTTTGTTTGTTGACATTATGAATAGTAACGACGATAACTATCTTTAATTATCTTGATTAATGGGTAATCGGGTAGTTAAGGATAATAAAATAATATAATAATAAAAAAAAAATGACACCAACATGTGTCCTAATTCTACTAGTTTTCTCATGTCAGACCATGGGATGTCTTGTGGAAAACTTGGGGACACCATGGAATCACATTTGTGGAAAGTGACTTGCTATCTTTTTTTTAAGAAAGTAAATATAACAAAAATGTATCACGTGATTAAAACATTTTTAATTTTTTCTAAATAAATGATATTTTAGACTATAAATATTCATTGGAAAGATAAAACGATTTCCTACATCATAGTATTTTTTTCATATTTTTTAGACTTTAAATAAATGAAATTTTTTATGAAATCATGATGATGTAGCGATTACCTCATTAATAAAGGATTTAAATAAAATGAAATGATAATGTAAAATCTATGACTTACACATGTCCAAAACCTTTTAGATGGGTGGATTTAGAAGACTTATCACCTTACCATCTAATTATATCAATGTGGTACCTTTTGAATCCAAAGATCATTTTCAAATAAAGTAACATTTCTTTACATTCCAAGAGTTCCCCTCCTCTCCTCTTATAAAAGGCCCCCATCTCTACCTTCTTATCCACACTCCCAAAGCCTTTGTCTCGTCAAAACCCTGCCCATTTTTTCTCTCCAAATCCCTCTATTACTCCTTAAAGCCTCACATTGGGCATAAGTCTTCCCAAAGAATCCTTTGAGCTCAAACCAAAGGGAGTTACCCGATTTTAAGGTAATGTCTTCACTTGAGTCCTTCTGTTTTATTTTGCTTCTACAACCCCCTAAAATCTTTTTATTAATTTCTTTTGTAACAACTCCAGTATCTTCAATATACTATGATGTTTTTATAATAAGGATTCGAGCTTCACTTACACACACCTACATCTAATGGTTAAAGGACATACTGTTTCCGTGGATGGTGAATTTATGCCTCCCGAAACGATGATTGTTCAACATTATTTTACAACCGTCAAAGGTGGCCATTAAGATGTCACTATATTTATATATGATATATAATATGGTTATGTTTTCCTTAAACTTATGTATTTTTCATTTTGGGCATACCTTTATTGTTTCCATTATGGTTAAACGTGATATCTTCATTTAAGGAAGTACGGACTACCGCCCCCTCAAAGTGATTTGATTCGTTAATACCATATGTGGGACGTATAAAGGATGAAGTTATGATATTATATATGATATTACACTAGAATTATAATATACCTTTATATCATTATGATTACATTTCATAAAATATGAAATAGAAATGGAAGCAGCGTTCATGCGTATATACGGCTTACCGACTCCATGAACGATGCATTTCATTTCTTACCTCTAAATGTTTTATAATATTATAAATTCATGCATGTACTGGATATATATTTCATATATGATATCTACATCATGAATACCATTCAGGATATAATGGATACATGAACAACTTGTAATTATAATGGTTTTATTTTTTACTCAAGTACCAATGATCGTTAAAACGACCGTTATTAACTTAAATAATTACATAGTATTCATGACATGGCAATAAGTGATATAAAAGGAATAATAAACTTGAAAAAGGTTCTTAAACAAGTATTAATTAATTGAAGTTTATTATTCAGGAGATTAAAGAACGACCGAGTCAAGTCGGACGTGAGGTATGGGACTTCGTCTCAATCTCCTTTGATTGAGGCATATTTTGTTTTATACACAACTTTCTTCTATACGGTGTATAAACCCCTTTGAATTTTAATTTTATCCAAAAGAAAATTTTTTTATACGAAGTGTTTTACTAAACGAAAAAAGGGAATGTTTTTTTCGTACGTATTCGGCGATAATGACTTCTCTTCCGCCGTGACCATTATTTGAGTATCGGATTCCTCTACAAGCCATACCTTTTTTTGAAAGAAAAATAAATACCATGTTTTACTTTTATTTTATTTTGGTATTGAAAATGGCTTTCATAATGTTTTTATATCAATGTGTTGTATTATTATCTTGTCATTGAAAAGTGGAAATGTTATGTTTCCATTATTCATGTTTTATGTGATTCGATTATGTTATGGTTCTTGGGAATTATTATGAAGATGGGTGGTTACGTGATGAACTAAGGGTGAGTGAGACCGATATAGCTCTCCAATGCATTGGGTAACGTGAAGGAGTGAAACGTTAAGATTTCACTGAAGAGATTTAGGGAATATACTGTGATGGGTATTTCAAACGTAACCAAGAGGGTTACTCCCTACGTAAGAATGTTATGAATGCCTCAAGTTACCTTTATGTCTTATGATTTCTATGATTTATTCATGATTTGATGAGGTATGTTAAAGTGCTTATGTTTTATGGCTAAAGTATGATTTCATTCTCATGTATATATGTACCCATGTTTCCTTTCCATATTTTTATATCCCTTACTGAGATTTTTATGCTCATCCCATGTTTTTGAAATGTTTTTCACAGGTCAAGGGAAAGGTACATGATATGATGATAGTGTCAAGGAAGTGTCATGAAAGAATCCATGTTTTATTTTAAATATGTTTCCTTTGATGGGAAAGAAGAATACTATCTTTATGTAACCACTTTGTTTATATATGGAATGTAATGCATGTTTTATGATGTAATTCTCTAAAACACTAAACCCGAAAAGATCCTCAATGTGTAATCTTGTAATAACTCAAGATTAAGTAAGGTTTAAGGCTGGGGCCTTATAGTTGGTATCAGAGGTCAGTTTAGATAGAATTGGGAGTTAGAATTATATTAAATGATTATCTAAAAATATTTTTTATGGTCAAATTGAAATGATATAGCATTTGAAGATTACCATGTTCCTTCATCTAAGACATGTTTGTTCAGAATGGTTTTCTGCAGAGGAAACGGGGAAGCAGTGCTAGGAAGGAATACAGAAGGAAATAACCTTCCGAATCAGCATCCTAAGATGGTTGGAATTGGAACTGAACAGTTTGTTGCAGTAAGGGTGCAATTGAATCAAGCAATAAATGGTGGTGGTATCCATACACGAGATCAGCCAGATCAACCGCAGAGGAACATGTCAGTGGTGGAACATTTCATGAGGCAACATCCCCCATCATTCAGAGGATCATCTGACCCTATGCTAGCTGAAGGGTGGATTAATGAACTGGAGATGATTTTCGATGTCATGGGGTGTTCATACAATCAAAAGTTTAGCCTTTCTATTTACCGTTTGGAGGGTGAATCAGATCAGTGGTGGTCGATGGTTAAAAATATCAGGGACGCTGATGAGATTGATGCTCTCGAATATGATGAATTCAAAGGTATGTTTCTTGAAAAGTATTTTCCTAAGGATATTCGACTTAGGATGGAAAAACAATTCTTGGAATTGAGGCAATAGGAAGACTCAGTGGATACTTATGAAGAAAGGTTCACTCGATTGGCAAGGTATACTCCATATTTTATCTGAGCCATTGATAGTAAAATCATTCGTTTTTACTCATTATTAAAGCCAAAATATCAAAGCGTATTAGCTTCTCGTGAGTTTATAAGTTATGAAAAGCTTGTTCAATGTGTTGAGAAGGTGGAAATGGAGTTTGCCGATGATCAAGTGTTCTATAACAACCATCAGAAGAAGAGACCGAGGTTGCAGGATAAAGGGAAGAATTTTTCAAAAAAGTCTGATGGTAAGAAAACTAAGTTTCCAGTTTGTGATAAATGTGGAAAAAGGCATGCTGGGGAATGTCTTCTGAATTCTAGAATGTTCTACCGATGTGGTAAGATGGGACATAAGTATCATGATTGCACTGAAAGAGATCAAGGTGAAGGTAAGACCAAATTTGATTTATAGTTAGTGAAATGTTTTAAGTGCAATGAGATGGGTCACAATGAAAATGACTGTCCAACAAAGTGCTTTAGTGATGGGAAGCAGTTAGACAAAAATCAGAAAGGGGTGGTGAAATCCTTTGCAACTACTTCAGCAGATGTCGGGCCATCAAATGATGTTGTATCAGGTACTTTTTTTGTTTTTTCAGATTATGCCAATGTGTTGTTTGATTCGGGGTCTACACATTCTTTAATCTCTGAAAACTTTTCTAGTAAAATGGGAATACCAACTCAAGAAATGACTCCTGAACATTTGGTAAAAACACCTGGGGGAAATGTTGAGGCAAAACGAATTTATAAGAATCTTCCTATCCTTATCTGTTGAAAGATCCTACATGCAAACCTTATTGTTCTAACTATAGTTGAGTTTGATGTTATCCTGGGTATGGATTGGCTCTCTATTTACAATGATAAGATTGACTGTAGAGCTAAAGAAGTTTCTTTTCAAAATGACTTTCAGTTTGTGTACAAGAATGAACCCTTACTGTTGATAACATATCAAGAGGCCAAGAAACCTGTAAAAGATGAAAATGAATGTTACCTTGCACACATCATTGAAAATAAATGAACTGTTCAGATTAATGATGTGCCATTGGTAAATGAGTATCCTGATGTTTTTCCTGATGAGTTCCCTGGAATAATACCAGATCGGGAAGACGAGTTTACTATTGACTTAGTTCCTGATGCTAAGCCAATTTCAAAACCCCTTTATCGAATGGCTCAAATTGAACTTTTAGAGTTGAAGGAGCAATTGAAAGATTTATTAGAGAAAGGTTTCATTCGACCTAGCACATCGCCATGGGGTGATCCTGTTTTATTTGTTAAAAATAAATATGGTTTAATGAGACTTTGCATTAATTATAGATCCTTGAATAAAAACACTGTTAAGAAAAAATATCATATTCCTCATATCGATGATTTGTTTGATCAACTCCAGGAAGATCAGTATTTTTCAAAGATTGACTTGAGATCGTGGTACCATCAGCTGAAGGTAAAGGAAGAAGATGTTCCGAAGAACGCATTCCGTACACGATATGGCCATTATGAATTTGTAGTAATGCCTTTTGGGGTAACCAATGCACCTGCTGTATTCATGGACATAATGAATAGAATTTTCCATGAGTTCTTGGATATGTTTGTGGTGGTTTTCATTGATGATATTTTGGGGTTTTATAAAATTAAAGAGGAGCATGAAAGAAATTTAAGGGTTATCTTTCGAACCTTAAATGAAAAGAAACTGTATGGAAAATTCAGCAAGTGTGAGTTTTGGTTGCAACAAATTTCTTTCCTTGGTCACATTGTTTCTAAAGATGGGATAACTGTTGATCCTGCGAAAACAAAAGTTGTGGATGACTGGCCAAGACCCACAAATGTAACTGAGATTCGTAGATTCCTTGGTTTGGCAGGATATTACCGAAGGTTTGTTAGAAATTTTTCAAGATTATCTAGTCCAATGACTAAGATAACTCGGAAGGGTTTTAAGTTTATCTGGAAAAAATAATGTGATGATTGTTTTCATGAATTGAAAAGAAGATTGGTGAATGCTCCAGTTTTGGCACTACCTTCTAGTAATGGTGATTTAGTTATATACATCGATTATTCATTGAAAGGACTTCGTTGCATCCTAATGCAGAATGATCATGTAATTGCTTATGCTTCACGACAGATGAAAACTCATGAGGTAAATTACACTACACATGATTTGGAATTAGCTGCTATTGTTTTTGCTTTAAAAAGTTGGAGGCATCATTTGTATGGGGTAAAGTGTGAAATATATACTGATCAAAAAAGTTTAAAGTATATATTCACTCAGAAAGAGTTAAACATGAGATAGAGGAGATGGCTGGAATTAATCAAGGATTATGATTGTACAATTCATTACCATCCGAGAAAAGAAAATAAAGTGGCTGATGCTTTAATTTGAAAAACTAAGGCTTCATTGGCAATGTGGCATTTGAAACATGATCCTTTGGTTAAGGATTTGATGAAATTTGGCATAGAAGTTGTTGGTGAAGGATGTTCTTCTGTTTTGATTCAGGTATCAGTGAGATCATCTCTATCAGATAGAATCAAGCAAGCACAGAAGCAAGACAGTGAGTTACAGAAAAAGGTAGAGCTGGTTCATAAAGGTAGGTTTCATGAATTCAACATTGATAATGATTGTGTTTTGAGATTTGGGAAGAGATTGTGTGTGCCGTGTGATTCACAGATGAAGAGAGAGAGTTGTTATGTGAAGCACATAGTTCTCCGTTTTCAGTTCATCCTGGTAGTACTAAGATATACAGAGATCTGCGGGAGTATTACTGGTGGGATGGAATGAAAAGAGATATTGCTGATTTTACTATGAGGTGTTTGACATGTCAACAGGTTAAAGCAGAGTGGCAGTTACCGATTGGGATGCTTCAGCCTCTACCAGTGCCAAAGTGGAAATGGGAGAATATATCCATGGACTTTTTTGTGGGATTACTGAAGACATCTTGAAGTAATAATGCAATCTGGGTTATTGTTGATATCTTGACTAAATCTTCTCATTTCCTTGATATACGTGATAATTTTTCCCTAGATCAACTTTCCCGTTTGTATATTAAAGAGATAGTCAGGTTACATGGAGTTCCCCTCTCCATTGTATCTGATCGTGATCCCAGGTTCACTTCTAACTTTTGGAAAGGCCTTCAGAAGTCGTTGGGTGTCGAATTAAATTTTCGTACATAATTTCATCCTCAATCAGATGGGATGTCAGAACGAACAATTCATACCTTGGAGGATATGCTACGAGCTTGTTGGATAAATTATCAAGGAATTTGGGACCAACATCTTTCTATGGTTGAATTTTCATATAATAACAGTTTTCATTCCAGTACACAGATGGCACCATTTGAGGCGTTATATGGGAAGCAGTGTCGAACACCATCTTTTTGGGATGAAGTGGGTGAAAGAAAGCTTATGGGACCAGAATTGGTAGAAGAGTTGGTAGAAAAAGTTCAGCTGATACAGAAACACATGAGAACAGCTTTGAGCAGGCAGAAGAGTTATGTGGACAACAGGAGGAAGGATCTATTTTTTGAGGTAGGTGATCATGTTTTTCTCAAAGTCTCACCATGGAAAAGTTTGATGCGATTCAGTAAGAAAGGAAAGCTGAGTCCAAGGTTCATTGGACCATATGAAATTATGGAGATAGTTGGATCAGTTTCATACTGGGTGGCTTTACCTCCGAGTTTATCTCAGGTACACAATGTTTTTCATATTTCGATGTTGAGAAAGTATATGTCATATCCATCTCATTTTTGAGTCCAGAGGTAGTTCAGCTGGAAGGGAACCTATCTTATGAGGAACAACCGGTCCAGATTCTTGACCACATGGAGCAGGTGTTATGGAAGAAGGTGATTAATCAGGTAATGGTTTTGTGGAAAAACCACATTATGGAAGAGGCAACATGGGAATCTGAAAATGCAATGAGGGATAAGTACCCCCATTTATTCGATAAGTAAATAAATTGCGGGGACGCAATTTTCTGAAGGGGGGAAGGATGTAACATCCCAAGTAAGTAATGAATAATATGTATTTATATCTATGTCTATAAATTAATTAGATAGTGTTTTAGAGGATTAAAATGAAAATAAATCCAATCTTAAGCATAAAATACACTAATATTTTTTAAAAGATTGTTTTACTACCTTTTGATGGAAAACCATTTTTAAATCTATCTTTTGACAATTTAATAAGATAAGTTTTTCAAAATAAACTTATTCATTATTATTGGGACATCAAAATTTACTTTGTGTGAATTTTTGGTATTTTTCTGAAAATGTTCATTTTATAATGAATAGTGAAAAATACTGCATTTTACATCAAAACTACTTTTTAATATAATTTATTTATATGATTAGATTATCTTTTGAATTGGTTTTAAAGTTAAATTAGAATATATTTTTACCATTTAATCCAATGGTGGTCATTAGGACTAATTTACTTCGGAATTGGGCAAAAACTAATGCCAAAATTTTCATAGATATTATTTGAAAAATACCGACTATTTGTTTTGACAACGGGAATTATTTTTAAATCAATTATTGAAATTTCTGTGTTTGGAATTTGGTAAAATGGATTACATATTTGGAATCAAAAGTTCCAAATTATGTGATCAAGACTCTTTTGTTTTTGGACATTATGAATAGTAATGACGGTAATTATCTTTAATTAACTTGATTAATGAGTAATCAGGTAGTTAAGGATAATAAAATAATATCATAATAATAAAAAAATGACACCAAAATGTGTCCTAATTATACTAGTTGTCTCATGGCCGACCATGGGATGTCTTGTTCCAAACTTGGGGACCCCATGGAATCACATTTGTGGAAAGTGACTTGTTATCTTTTTTTAAAGAAAGTAAATATAACAAGAATGTATCACCTGATTAAAACATTTTTAATTTTTTCTAAATAGATGATATTTTAGACTATAAATATTCATTGGAAATCTATAAAGATTTCCTACATCATAGTATTTTTTTCATAATTTTTAGTCTTTAAATAAATTAAATTATTTATGGCATCATGATGATGCAACGATTACCTCATTAATAAATGATTTAAATAAAATGAAATGAGAATGTAAAATCTATGACCTACACATGTCCAAAACCTATTGGATGGGTGGATTTAGAACCCTTGTCATTATACCCTCTAATTATATCAATTTGGGACCTTTTGAATCCTAATATCATTTTCAAATAAAGTAACATTTCTTTACTTTCCAAGAGTGCCCCTGCACTCCTCTTATAAAAGGCCCCCACCTCTACCTCCATACCAACACTCCCAAAGCCTTTGGCTCGGCCAACCCCTGACCATTTTGTCTCTCCACATCCATCTATTACTCCTTGAAGCCTAACATTGGGCATAAGTCTTCCCAAAGAAGACTTTGAGCTCAAACCAAAGGGAGTTACCCAATTTTAAGGTAATGTCTTCACTTGAGTCCTTTTGTTTTATTTTTCTTCTCCAACCCCATAAACTCTTTTTATTAATTTCTTTTGTAACAACTCCAGTATATTAAATACACTAGGATGTTGTTATAAGACGGATTCAATCTACACTTACACACACCTACATCTAATGGTTAAAGGACATACTGTTTCCGTGGATGGTGAATTTATGCCTCCCGAAAGGATGATTGTTCAACAGTTTTTTAACACCTTCAAAGGTGGCCATTAAGATGACACTATATTTATATATGATATATAATATGTTTATGTTTTACTTAAGATTCTTTATTTTTCATTTTGGGCATACCTTTATGGTTTCCATTATGGGTAAACGCGATATCTTCATTTAAGGAAGTGCGGACTACCACCCCCTCAAAGTGATTTGATTCGTTAATACCATATGTGGGACATATAAAGGATGGAGTTATGATATAATATATGATATTAAACTGGAATTATAATATACCTTTATATCATTATGATTACATTTAATAAAATATGAAATAGAAATGGAAGCAGTGTTCATGTGTACGTATGGCTTACCGTCTCCATGAACGGTGCATTTCATTTCTTACCTCTAAATGTTATATAATATTATAAATTCATGCATGTACTGGATATATATTACATATATGATATATACATAATGAATACCATTCAGGATATAATGGATACATGAACAACTTGTAATTATAAAGGGTTTATTTTTTACTCAAGTACCAATGATCGTTAAAACGACTGTTATTAACTTAAATAATTACATAGTATTCATTACATTGAAATAAGTGATATAAAAGGAATAAAGAACTTGAAAAAGGTTCTTAAACAATTACAAATTAACTCAAGTTTATTATTCAGGAGATTAAAGAATGACTGAGTCAAGTCGGACTCGAGATATGGGACTTCGTCTCAATCTCCTTTCATTGAGACATATTTTGTTTTATACACAACGTTCTTTTATACGGTGTATAAACCCCTTTGAATTTTAATTTTATCCAAAAGGAATATTTTTTATACGAAGTTTTTTACTAAACGACAAAAGAGAATGTTTTTTGTATGTATGCGGTGACAACGACTTCTCTGCCGCCGTGACCATTATTTGAGTTTCGGCTTCCTCTACAAGCCACACCTTTTTTTTAAAAGAAAAATAAATACCATGTTTTACTTTTATTTTATTTTGGTATTGAAAATGGTTTTCATAACGTTTTTATATCAATGTGTTGTATTGTTATCTTGTCATTGAAAAGTGGAAATGTTATTTATCCATTATGCATGTTTTATGTGATTCGATTATGTTATGGTTCTTGGGAATTATTGTGAAGACGGGTGGTTACATGATAAACTAAGGGAGGGTGAGCCTGATATAGATCTCCAATGCATTGGGTAACGTGAAGGAGTGAAACGTTAAGGTTTCTCTGAAGAGATTTAGGGAATATAATGTGATGGGTATTCCAAATGTAACCAAGAGGGTTACTCCCTACGTAAGAATGTTATGAATGCTTCAAGTTACCTTTATGTCTTATGATTTCTATGATTTATTCATGATTTGATGAGGTATGTTAAAGTGCATATGTTTTATGGGTAAAGTATGATTTCATTCTTATGTATATATGTACCCATGTTTCCTTTCCATATTTTTATATCCCTTACTGAGCTTTTTATTCTCATCCCAAGTTTTTGAAATGGTTTTCACAGGTCAAGGGAAAGGTACATGATATGATGATAGTGTCAATGATGTGTCAAGAAATAATCCATGTTTTATTTTAAATATGTTTCCACTGATGGGAATTAAGAATACTATCTTTATGTAAACTCTTTGTTTATATGAGGAGTGTAATGAAAGTTTTATGATCTAATTCTCTAAAACTCTAAACCCGAAAAGATCCTCAACGTGTGATCTTGTAATAACTCAAGATTAAGTAAGGTTTTAGGCTGGGGACTTATATTTAAAATGAACTAAGATGTAGGTGACATTATGTATGTCATCAAAATGAGATTCAAGCATCACATAGTCCATGAAAGTCGGCATGGTGGGAGACTAACACCAAATATAGATTTCCTCCCAATGCATGTACAAAATTTTATTCTATTTCATGTCATGTATTAAGGATATGAACCATACATATTTACATAATTTAGTGGAATTTTGGTAAACCATATATGTACTTTCATCAAGGACAACATTAACAGTTATGTAATATAATATGACATAATAATGAATGGTAGGATTTATAAAAAATAATAAACCCACATGAGATATGATAATTTTGAAAAATTCATATCTAAGGATTATTTAACCACATAGATGTTATTATAAGATATATATCAAGGCTATTTTGATCATGTCGTGGTTTGAATATGATGTAAAATTTATGTGTCTCTACGATTCATACATGGCTAACAATCATGATATACAATTTAACATGACACCGTAGAGTTTCACATAATAGGTCAAGGATATAGGATACCTAATTTCATTGAAATAATGAGTGATATAAGGATTACTAGTACATGTATCTTATGACATGATTCATATGTGAGGAATAACATTTAGTATACTAATTTAGGGATTTTCACATTAGTATGGGTAGAATGGGAAATGAATGCTGGGAATGAACAAACACCAGGTTCAAACATTAGTTTAATATAAATAGTTTTTCATACATTAAAGAGATATCAAAGGATTTTCCTAAGAATTATTGTATCTCTGTTTGAATGTCCTTTGTGGGGAATCATAACCAGATGAAAAATGGGAAATACTCTGTATATTCATAGTGGTGGTGTCCTCAATAATTCAACATTATATCATTGATTGATAGAATGTGAATTTGAGATCTAACATTACCTTGGTAAAATAGTATTATGTTAAGGAAGGAATGAATCTGAGCATAATGGAATCACCTGGACTAGAAAAATGATGGAATTTTATAACCGCTGCATAAATATTATATTTACATATAGAATATTGGGATTTTTCTATACATACAGATTGGTATAAAGACATGATTATTGGGATTCACTGGGTATCCCATTAAGATGAGAATCAAGGGATATGTATTATTAGAGAATAGGTGTGGTGGGGGACCAACATCCAATATATGTGTATACTCATGAGAGACATAAAAGTTATGTTGTTTTATATCATGAAATAAATAATATTTTTAGGTTGATTTTTTTCACATAGTAAATTTTTTTAATGTATAACATCAACTAAGTAGGATGTTAGAATATATATTATAGTGTTTAAAATCACATGATATGGTTTCTTATAGAGTTAGAATATATTACTAGGTCCAATCATTGGTCCTTTTAATGTCTTGTATCTAGGACCAAAGGTTTTGTAAATCATTATCATGAGATGAGGATGAATGGAATTATTCACTATCACATGAAGTATATCTTATCAACATTTACATTTTTAAGTGATTTACTATGTTCCACATCCATTTTATTTAATTATCAATCTATTTTGTGATAAAAATATATATAGGATTTATGTTTTTTCCCATTTTCTTTCAAGATTTTTGGGTTTTATCCTTGGTATTATTAGAATCATTTGAGAAACCAAATATCGAAGTTGGTGTGAATGAAGATAAATACTTTTTGTGAGGTATTATGCTACCATGTTTTTGAATATTTCTAAATGATTTAGGTTATATAACCTCTTCTCATGATGTCTCCCAAACTCATTAACCCTATTATGTGATTGCTCATCAATTAAGATTTTTTCATTATATTGAATCTATAACTGTGGAAATTAGATGTCATAAAAAACAATACATATGTTATGTAGTACATTGAATATGGGGTTTCCTGATTAGTTGTGATACATTTAATTATATAGTTCCACAAGGCATCAATAGTGTTTTGTTGAATGTCTCTATTTTTTCATTTTACACTGCATTGTACTATGATTAATTGTTGGATTCAATATTGTAATTATATAAAGACATTATCAATTCGAAAATAACAGAATCTGGTTCCTTTTTACATTAGTAAACAATAAGTTACAAAAAAATATGGTCATGATTTTTTTATTGATGAAATAGATCATTCTTTTGGTCCTTAATTCTATAAGAGGTATCACCTCAGTCCATTTTCTGAAGAAATATGTAAAAATCAGTTTTTTCTGAACTATTTTGTCATTTGTAGTGGGTATTCCCCAGAAAATAAAGCACTTATAAATCAAATGACTATGATTAATTAGTTTTATGCTACGAATATATGGGTTTAATTTTGAATTTAGTATGTAATTTTATGGAACTGCATTATAAGATAAATCATGTGCAATGTAGAATCATTAAAAGTCTTAAACTCCCAAGCCTCTTAATTTGGAGATAAAGAATAGATTATCACAGATGGTAACCTAATATTTCATAATTAATATCATCTAGGGTGGTTTTTTTCTCCACTTAATCATTAATGTTTGTATAATTACTTAGATTCTTTACATATAAATAACCTTAAGATGACATAGTCTATAATTAAGTGTCAAAATTACATCATGTCATTTATTTTTTATCAAATATATGTGGTAAAGGATCCAATTAAAGAGTTATTACAAGTTGGGTTCTATCCACCTATTTTAAAAACTATATTGTTTATGGGTATAATTGATGTCACTGACCTCATTGACTCCACATTGATCAAAGGAAAATATTTTCTATAGAAGGGATATGTTCATGACAGTTTCAACTCGATCCAGATCATCCAATGTTGTAGAATAATTTTCTAACACATATCATTATTTTTATTTTGAATTTATGAAAATGAGCAAGTTTTTATTCATAGATTAATTCTTCCACTAACCCTCGAACAAAATTAAGAATCGATCATCTATTGTTTCTCAATGGAATATTAAATTTTCATTTACTTAATTACCACCACCGAATTATATTTCATCCTTAGGTGAATCATTTATTTTTTTCAAATTAAGATCGAAATTTTCAATCCGGGCTTGGTATTTGAAATTATTGTTAGTAAATCCTTCTGACTGCAAAAAAGAGTAAGGTATAACTTTATTTACATAAGAAATGATAATTATTCCCCAACATAAATTTTTCTACATGATTTAATCCATTCAAATTATAGTTGGGATTATTCATGTGCCAAAATTTATATTTTCAGCATTTAGGTAGACTACTAAATGGATAATATTTATTCATTTTTCAGTTTGACACTCATCAATATTTCGTCGGCAGTTTGTTTCTCTGCATGGAAATTTTCCAGGCTTTCCATTTTGACACCATCAATTAAAATATCATTATGTCAATCTATAATAATATTACTACCTATCCTAAAAAATCTCCAACAAACATGGAATTATTTAAGACATATTTTAATGGATAATTTTCTTAGAAAATATGAATTTATGGAGTGATAGTTAACAACTAAATTTTGGAATTGTACAAATTAACTCCAAATATTCCCTTTCAATATCGGAATTTCACGTCGTATTGTCAAAAAAAATGTCACTATGATTATAATGGATTATTTAACTACCATAATCATTTTTATCTATGAAAAATTCATATATTTTACATTCTATGGTTATAATATCTAAGATGAGTTTCTTTCCATCAATAAATGGAATCAACATTAGTGGGGTCAATATATATTTATTCAGGGAGTCAAAATTTTATTGTTAGTAATCAGTCCATCAGGACATGACACCTTTCATCATTATCATGTTATTGGTAAACCTTATCATATGTTGTTTTCTATGAGGCATCAAAATGTAGGAACCATACAGTCCAATCAACTTGTTATGGTCCTAGGAAGATTTAATACCAATAATTACCTTAGTATTATCTGGGTTGAATTCAATGTGATTCTGATTTTTGATGTAACAAGGAAATTTTTTATGATGTGAAACCAAAATAAAAATTTAGGGTATTCATATTCAATGTTTTTCGGAAAATTTATTTAAATAAAATCATCAATCATTCAATGTGATCGATACCATGCATTGATTTTACCTCAAAATAATCGTATAAAAATAATTTATTTTTCACTCGATGTTTAAAAACATTTGATGAAAAACACATTTATATGTACATCCATAATTATTTAAATTCAATCGAATCACCCAATACAATAATACTCCCTATGGCTCTATAAAGTGCATGTATTATTCATCATCATTAAATATTCATATTTTATAACATCATATATATCCATCCATGAATGGAAATGATTTATATATAAAAATTGGTTTGATAAGGGGGTATTTATTGAAATAATTATGTTATCTTTTGATTAGTGTCTATTTAGTTGTTTCAAATTCATGAAATACATTATATTCACGTACAATTTCATAACGATGAAAATTTCAGCAAACTATTTATCTACTATATTTCTAATATTATAGTATCTTTGATGAGATTTTTAATATTAGCATCATAAATGAAAACATGAATGATCTGAATCGCTCATGTTTCAAACTTATAGCCACTAGGAATCATTGAAATTATATGTATTGGTTATCTATATAATGATCATGTCCTTAAATCCCAAATTAATTCCATGAAAAAATATCCAAGTTATTTTTACAGTGGATTTATAAATTTAGTGATCATTATTTTTCATAACATTGTTGATAGATATTCGTCATGGAACCTCCAATTTACCAATATTAATCAGTATGATTTCATAAATTATAGTGGGGACTCCTTCTTCAAATATTGGAGAAGCATCACAGAAGAAAATTTATTCATCTTCTTCAGTGTACTCTTAATCATAAATTTAATACATTTCATTATAGAAGATATATTAAGGGTAATATTTTATATAATAGGAATGTTTAATGTATTTTAATTTATTTGAAAATGGTGATATAATGAATTAATAATGTTTAGAAGAAGAAGTGTTGCCCTGATTATGTTTTCAGGAATTGTTTTAGAATTTATATTTGAGGTATCACCACCAATGAATGAATAAAATATATTTTCAATAACCTTGAGTTCAAATGATGAGGCCGACATTATGATGAAAAAATTTCACATCTCTAAATTTGAACTGATGACCATGAACTAATTTATGGGAAGCACATATTTGTCCCTATGGTATTTTAATTGGTAATATGTGGTTATGTCTAGAAAATTTTCATTGTTAACTAATGTGACACAATGAGTTATGAGTTTTTTAAATTATATATTGGATAACCATGAATCCATATATCATGATTCATAATACATTAATGGATGTTTTTAATAATTCAATGTCTTAAACCCTCCATTTCGGTAGTATTGAAGATGTTGGTGGTTCACTGATGGGGCCTTTAAATTTTGATGCATCAAAATTTTTCCATGAAAAAAATCGATAGATATATCTTCCTGAATGACCATGTACACAGAGTCAAACACCATATTTCAAAACTATTCTATGATCTTAATCCATCGAAGGGGTATCATATTACATAATACCCTTGGTGAAATGAATTAGAAAGGGAATAAATCATCTTTAATGAATCCCGGTCAGATAAGCATTATGAAAGGCATGACTTTGACCACCGAGCAACAGTCAGTCACTAGTCAATGTATTTTAATTCTACACAATCAATTAATAATGTAAACTTTACTATGGTGACCCTATATAACATAATATAGGTCCATTACTAAGGATGGGGTAATAAAATTACATTCTTCAGGGTAAATATATGTATGATTTTCCTTAGTGGATAAAACAACCACTTATAACTCTTGATGAAAAAACACAACCTCTAAAATTACTTATTATAGATCATATAATAGATTTAGTTCATCTAAAATAGAAAATATTTCTGGAACTATTCAAGAATTATATCATGATATTCTGGTTTTGTGTAAAATGTGTTCATTTCCCTATGTGAAACTACTCCATATAATTAATATTTTTGAATGATGTTCATGGGGTTGATGACTCAGGTGGGTGATTACAATATGAATTTATTTTGTCTATATTATGAATTGGCCACCTACACTATCCCACGGTGGTCAGGTTTTTGCAAATTTATCATTCAAACATCAAATCGATATCTCTCAAATGATTTTCAACATGTGTTGTGGCATATTCCAGTACCTACATAGATTTTTGAAGGGTAATCCCATGGGGTTCAGTATAAATAAAAGATCTATTATGGATTCATAAAAAAAATTCCACCATGGTTACCCCTCCCTCTGTTTCCTTGTCTCTTGAGGCATCAACTCATGTCACCCCATTATTATGTGGGATTCATTGGATTTAAATCACGCCATTAATCAATTAAGTTTTTCATTATATTAATGAAATTAGTAGATTCTATGATCAATTCATTATATATTAGGGATTAAAAATGTTGGGGGAAATACAAATTGTATTATTGTTTAGGGTGGTTTACATTCTCCTAGGATTAATGGAATTAATTATAGAAGATCCATATAAATTTTTTTCCTCTGGGAAGGTTCATCTTCTTGAATTTTTTTCCCACCCCTACTATTAGATCCACAATATTTTTTTTAGGTTATGATCATTTTGTTTTTCTATATTCATGTTATTTAAATATCATTTTGGATTAGGACTATAAGTTGAAATATGATACAGTTGGGCTGCCCTGATAAGGATGTGGTAGTGGGGATGTTTGTATGATGTGGGACAATTACATGATGTGTATTGGGAATACAGAATTTTTATTCAGTACAGAACATGTAAAAGAATATCTTGGACAATTCATTACATGTAGAAGGTTTTCCCAATGGTACTACCTTGATAATTACAGAATATGTAAATCATTTACCCAACATGATTATTGTGAAACATTTTTTAAAATTGATGCAGGGGCTTCAATATTTGGACCAAAGACTCACCATATACTATTTCTCGCACTTGTGGTTCTTTTTCATTCAAAATTTTTCAATTAGTGTTTCTTTATTACATGGAATCTATTTATTTTATCGTCAGTATCATTGGGTATGAGTTGTTGTGTCCTTCATTCCTATCATGTAGTTCTCCATTTACATTTATATTGAATGATATATTTGGGTATAAGATAATATAATCATTTTCCATGATTTGTGTCTATTATTTATTTTTATGTCACTCAATAATGATTAATAAGTTGACACATGTTGAGTACCCAACAATAGACATAACATAGGAGGGTTACACTA
This sequence comes from Viscum album, assembly GCA_963277665.1. Classification (NCBI taxonomy): domain Eukaryota; kingdom Viridiplantae; phylum Streptophyta; class Magnoliopsida; order Santalales; family Viscaceae; genus Viscum; species Viscum album. The sequence goes on along the minus strand of OY728132.1, from coordinate 1,837,159,723 downwards.
TTCACAATGTGTTTAGTTATTTATGACCATGTTGTTAGTTGTTCAAAAAGTTGTACATTCTATTGTTTCTTATAAAATTAATTGAATGTGTTAATTAAATGAATTGGAACCTTTTTAGGTTTCACAATTATAATTTTAACAATATTGTTGGTTATTATCCCTATCCTCATCCACCCATGGGGTGTATTGATGAATCTTCCATATATTATACCACCCCCTTTGCTGCGTGTTATCTCACCACTTATTTTTTGTTCATTTTAAATATAATGAATTATATTATATTTTTAGTAGAAGGTTTTAAGACATTGTCCATGTGTTTACATTAGTTCTAATTATTTAATTATATAAATTAAGTTTATTAAATTTTTTGGAAATAAGCTAGGTGACATCATGGAATGGGATTTGTTGTAAAATGACGAATGAATTGATTTAATGAATATATTATTAATTTTAATTCCTTGTTATGTATAACATTGATATTGATTCCATTGGAATACATGTAAATTTATACACCATTGGTCTTGATTATATTATTGGATTCAATATTCATATTTACTTCAGGTATCATGATTCAATAGGATGCCATTGTCTTTTATACAGATTGCATACGACCTTCTTGTAGTTTCATTTGGAATGGACTATTAAAATAATACTCGAACTCCAACAACGTTTTACTATGATTTTATAGAGATTCAGCTAGGGTAACTGTTCGATGTCGTAGACATATACACATTTTATTTTTCTGATCTTGATCTCACACTATTCATTTCATGGGACAACCTTTTTAGATGAAAATGGATTATATGGTTTGGCCATGATATATATTTTTATAGGATTATGCGTCATGGATATTGTATAGGTTTCATCACTTATTTTATGGTATGGCCATTATAAATTTAAATAATTATTATATAGATCAATTGTATTGGTATTCATTTACTTTTGAAGACATAAAAATATCTCTTGTTTTTTTCAATATACAACATCCCTATTTATGGGATCTGGAAATTTTCTTTTTGAAATTATTGGTAGGAATGATATTATCACTACAAATTTATTTATTTACTTCTAGTAGATTTATAACTATGATATGATCTACTCTGATTTTTTTTATATCATGTAGTATAGTTATGATATAGTAACCCCTGGGGGTGACCTAATAATTTTTATCTCACAAATAATTTAGGTTTTCATTTATTACATGAATATACTTCATAGATGTGTGTATAGAAAGAGGAATGTAACGAATACATGATGTATCATTTTATTTTTAAATATGATGTGGAGAGCACATGACTGAGATATAATTGTGATTCTATATGAGAAATTACACATTGGACTTTGGTATATATTTATACATTTATTGAATTGGATGAATTTTTACATATTTTTGGGCGCTATAGATATATGACATGAAACATTATTTTTTTCATGAGATTTTATGCCATTTTTTATTATTATCCTGGTTAATAGTTTTCTATCAAGACGTTTCACTTCATCAACTATTAATCTAAGAAGTTATTATAAATTTGAAATATTCTAACCGAAGGGCATAATCTCCCTAAATGGACACCTTAATCCCTCACTTCTATTAGGCATCATATGGTGTTTGGGGAGGCACTTTTGAGTCCAGGTGACCAACAAGCTTTGTGAATGAGATAATCACTTCTGGATCAGGATGATACAGTGTTGTATCAAATCCTAGTTTCTTTTATAAATTATTATTTTGAGATAATAGATAATTATTATAAAGTTATTGAGATGTTTAAGGATATACTTCAACGAGTAACTAACCCATAACATGAAAATATAAATTTCCTTGAATGGAAGTTGATGTTTTCTATTTTTTTCCTATTACATCGTATATTATTCACAGTTGTGTGATAGACATGAATTTCAATGTTATTATTTATATGATTTATACATATTTTCCAGATCTTTATTATATGATTGTATTCATCCCATGAATCCTATTCTGAATAGTTTTCTAATTCAAAATAAATTAATTATTTCATTATATATAGGGTGAATTTTTTGACTGCATGACTTTATTACGTGAGCCTTCTATGATATATCGCAGACATGGTTAACACATTATACAATGAATTGAAAAACAGAGATCTTATGCAGAGTTTATTCTAGAAACTAAATATTACTTTCATATTTGATCTATAATTGACCCCCTATGTAGTCATATATGGTATGTGGTGTTAGGGAAAATTAGTGTCATGGAATTGAATGTTTTTTAGTATAGATTTTTTTGGATGATGTATTTCAGTCCCTAATTTCTATGTTCCATTATAGGATGGAAGTTTTGATAAATATTGATCAAAAATTTAAAAAAGATTTTGATTGAAATATATCTTTAAAAAGAAATTAAAATGGTTAAATATGGGACTTCACCTAGACCCATTCTTTAGTTCGTAGTTGGTGGTGTCTCTAGTGAGGAATATGATTGTTTCTTTTTACCTAATCACATATTTATATTAAGGTAAAGGTTTTGTAAATTTTATATGATAGTTTTGATACATCTAACATTTTTATATATGATCATTACATTATCGATAATTTCGTAGAAATGTGTTTTCCATTATAGATACATGCCATCGTGATTACCACTTGTGATACATCAGGATGGTGGCGACAACCATGCTCCACATGTATTGGGAAATATGATACCACTTGATCATCCAATAGTTCTAGATGAGTCACCAATTGTACTACTTGATATGGGTGATGAGTCAAAATTCTGTAAAGAAATTTTAACAAAATGTTATAACTTATTAGTGATAAATAAACCTATTTTGTTGAGGGAAGAGCATGCACAGTACTTCCCGCAGTAACATCAGCCAAAATTTTTGGGGGATGGTAGTAAATATTCTATTGGAATATTAACTGAGATTATTTTTTCAATCATATAGAATCAGGATACACATATTGATATAGAGGGGAAGATCACATCTTATATGATTCTGGGGTAGATAATATAGTGTCAGATATTTTCAAGCATGATGATACACTTTGAGATTATATTGAGGGATTTATAAAATCGACTAAATGTATACATATTACCTGTGTATCTAATATTAGTGAAGGGAATTGATCTTATGAATTTAAATTAGGGTGTGATGAATATTATGGAAAATTCATAATTCATTATAAATCATATGTTTTTTACTAATTATCCATGACTCTGACATATTAAGGGTGATATGATTTAATGAATTTATTAAAAATCATGTATAATAAAATTTCAATGTTTTGAGGTAGAAATATATTAAGGAGTTATTTAATTAGGTGTTGATTACCTATCATAACGCGAGGGACACTATTGGTGTAGTATTGGTCAGTTCAATCACTTGACGAAGAGCTTCAATGACTACTAACATGAATCAATGTTGTGAGTGTTTTTATGAGAGGATTACTATCAAGGTAGTTAGTTCTTTTAGTACTATTTTATTTCATTATTTTCACGAACAACTCAATAAGATGAATTAAGAAGATATAGAGCAATTGATTGTTGAGCATAGGACATGATAGATCACATGTGACATTTTTGAAACAATATTATTCCAATATTTATTTGAAGGGGATCAACTCTAACTCATAGTTTATGAGTCATATTCCCAACTCTATTTTTTTAGATGGTGAGTGCGTGTCATTCAGGTCATGTTTTTGGATGTGTCTCTTGATACTATAAACCAATAGTTCAATGATATTTTAGTGTTAATTCTCTAGGATGTGAGGCTGTTTTATAAAGCCATTTTTCAAAAAAATATATTGTACATATAATACAACTTAGTGGATTATTGTCAAGACAACTATTGTGAGGCGTAAGATTTTAGTGTGAAAAAATAAGTATTTATTATTTTGGATATAGATGGATCACATAGATTCATAAATATAAATATAGTGGACATCCTTGGGGTCATTGTCTCGAATTATGAAGGTGTTAGGAACTTTGATACTCTGTTGGTTATCAGAAAGGTGAGTTTATTCTAGTTCAGGGAGTTACCCCTTGATATAGGTGGGTATCAATTTCAATAGGAGGTTATTTTCCCTGAGATTAAATAGTTTGACAACATATTCAATATGGGAGGGATAGTATTTTAATAGAGCCTGTATTTATTTTCAGTACTAGATGGTGACCTTCACAACACTGGAGGGAATAATGTTTATTAAAAATGATGAATTCAATTTTCAGGAATGAAATTCTAGATCTCAATTCCATGGGATGGGTTTGAATAATCCCCAGATAACATTATATCTAGATTATATCTAGTAGATCAGGGATCACTCAAGATGATTTCTGTCATTATTTTTGATGGTTTTTTAATGTTTTTAGGGATTGATGATTTGGATTAACTCATTATGGAGAGGTGAATTTATCTATGGAGATAATTCCATGGTATTCATATGTATCTAATCATCTTTAATTGATTTCTAATACTATGTTCATTTGGAGCTATGGAGAAAGCTATTGGTATTTTCGCCAAAGGGGTTTCCGTAAATGGTTATATTTTTGTAGTGTTTTCGAGTCATTTTTATTAAAAACTAGACATTACAATAAAATTATTTGAGTATTATCAACAATTGAAACAAATTATAGTTTTGAACTGGTATCTCATAACACTGATAGATTACTTTTTGTTAATATCCAGTGAGACTAGGTGCTCTCAAAAATGGATTTTAGTTTTGGATATCTCCATCTTCATTTAACATATGCAAACATAACATGTATTGATTTTCATAGAAGGTATCATCCATATAACAATTTGGTTATCCCATTGAGAATTCTATTTCTGATATATGTTTTCATAGTAATGATTCACCATATTTTTTATAATTCTATGGATTAATATTTAGATGTTTTCAAGGATGATATCTTCGAATATTATAACAATTGGGACGACCATGAGAAACATATTGAGATCATTTTGGATACATTGTGATAGAAGTATCTAAATTCTATTTATATAAAAAGATACACTTCTGGATCAAGGATATTAACGTAATACGTTATAATAGAGAATAGAAATGTGTTTCAACTGATCTAGAGGATGTGATAACAATAGATTCATGGGAGAATCCCAGGAATGTATTTGATATGTGGCATTTCCCGGGGTACCTAGATATTATAGAAATTTCAAAAAATCATTTGTACTATTATCAGCACCTCTTATATGATCGACTAATTTGGTTGATAAGATTATAGGGAACAATAATTATGATACATCCATCAAGGAGAAGAAAGGTTCAATAAATTCATTATGGGTTTTGATTTTTATAAATCTATGCAATATATATATATATATATATTATTGAAGCATCTAGTACCAGGTGATGTGTATTTATGAGGCATGGAGGGAAAGACATTTTGTATAGGTCTTGTTAGTTATGTCCACATGACATGAACTACATGACAAAGTATCACAATTTAGATGATGTTATAAATTCCTTCTACTTTTGGAGTAATTATTTTACCGTATATCATTTTATCTTTTAAAAAAATGTGTAATTTTTAAATTTTTATTGATAATTGATAAGAGAATGTGTTTTAAGAACATAAAGAATTTTAAATCTGATATTTAATATATACATAGAATAAAAATACATTTATCAGTGCACTGAGAAGGAGGACACAAATATATGTCTTTGAAGAGGCCAGTATAGAGTATTATCGTGTATATTTGTTTTAAACTATTCTCTCTTTCATAATCGATGAATCAACTGTTTTTTGATAAACTGAGAATGAGACAATTATCAAATGATGAGGGACTAGCTTAACCAAATAGTGTGGTAGGTGAGGACCCAACTCCCAGTTGCAGCGTAAGAGATTATTAAATTATGTTTATTCATGGTGTGTGGGTTTGATCATACTTAATTAGGTTGGTTATGTGGGAGTTTTATGACATAGTTTGGGATGTGAATACTTTGGTTACCAATATGTATCATGATTTACGAAGAAAATACTAGTGATTGGGGATACAATGTTAGGTATCTGATTTTGTTACTAGTTGTTTCACATGTCATTAGGAGATGTGAGATCACTAGTGACATGATGGCTTTTAACAGTATTTGCCAATTTTCTATGATAAAAAGGAAGATGTTGTAATATATTTTTTAACCGGGTTTCCGAGGTCATCACATGTCACTGATGTTATCTGGGTTGTTCAAGATAGTCTAAAAAAGGTTTTTAATTTACTACCATGTACATAGTCCATCATGATAGATGATAACGTTAGACTTTATATCAATGGGATTGCATGACATCATGTGGAACCTTAGACTATTTTATCAAATAGAGATTCCAAATTTACATCATGTTTCTTGTAGTGTTATCAAGTGGGAATTGGGTACATAGGTGACTCTAAGAATGACATACCACTATAAAAATAATGTCCAGTTGTATTTCACAATAATGGTTTTAGAGGACATGATCTTCTCATGTGTGTATGATTTTTGGTCTCCTGTGATAGACGTACACCCCTGATGGAGTTTTCCTTCAATAATAACAATCCAGAAACTATACAAAGAAACCTTATTTTAAATTTTATGGTATTCCATGATGATCATCCACGTGCGGCAAAGAGTTTGGTGGGGCAGTGTTTCATAGACAATTTAATCTTTTGGTGGCTATATAGTTGTTGTTTTTATTTGAAAACAGATGGCTACCACACAGTTGAGGAAGAGATCTTACAATGATCTCCATCGATGACCTATGGAGTTCGAGGTATAGGATCATGTTTTTTATGTATCTCATAAAGGCATTGATACAAATATATGGTGATATAGGGAAATAATTCAACAAAATATTTCATGTCATTTTATATTATATAGGTATTCAAGCCAGTAACATATTGGTTGTCGTAAACTCATCGGTAAAAATCTATACAGTAATTCTTCCACATATCCTAGTTGATCCTTTATAACTCAAACCTTCTACATAATCGATGTTTTGAGGAATTGGTGAAACACATTGATTCTTCAATTCATGGTAATATTATTTATTGTTTTTATAGGAATGTGAACGTTATTTTAGGCCATGTAGTTCCTCTTGTATAGGTGTTATGGAATTGTATTAGTTTACAAGATGAGACTTGGGTGCCTGAGGATGATGTACATGAATAATGACCATATATATTCCTAAGATATTTCTAACCACCGTTTTTAATGAATTTCTTTTGAAAATTACTCTATTGTGGGATTATTTTAAGATAACTTGTTTTTTGATGAGGTACTATCTATTTTTATAGATATATTTTTGTTAGTTATCTATCATGTCTTATTCATGGAACCCGATCAATGGGACCATTGGGGATTTATCAGAAAGAATAAGAAGATGGGATGTTGGTTAGATGTAGGACATTAAAAAGATTTTAATTTGGAATACACTCTATATATTTTTTTCATGATGTGTAATGTAATGAAATACCACTTCACGAAGTGAAAATGGTTTTTACAGGGGAAGATCTTGAGCATTTCATGATGTGTAAATCATTAGTATGCTCTCTAAATTCCCATGTTTTTTGTTATATAGAGGATAATGCCTATATTATGGTATTGAGTCCTCACCCTCTCTATTCAGTCATAAATGAATATCCTTTTCAAATAATTTCACATTGTGGGTAATCATGACCCATAATTTATTTATTCTACCATATAAGGATTAATGATGTTAATAACTTCATTCATCTTGTGTCCATATACATTTTCCTTTTCCTCAAGGAATTTATTTTTTTACAAGTTTATAGGACCAGTCTCCCGTCATTTTCTTCATTCATTGTTATTTTCTTGATATGGACCTAATTAGATGTCTATAATAGATGAATACATAAAAAATGACATAAGTTAGATGGTATATAACTCCCCCTTAGGGATTTATGTTTTATGAGAATATTTTATATTGTCCCACTTGTTGGATACTTCAGTGTTTCAAATAAAATTGTTTGAATGCTTTAATTGAATATATTTGAACTCGATTTGTTTTTCCACTAGTACATTTGATATTATTAGAATATGTTAACCCACACTAATTCACATTTTAGTGGTTCCTGGTATCATCAATTTGTTTTACCATCCCATTGGTTTGGTTTTATCACTCCGCTAATTATAGTATCATTTTAATTTTAATGAATTCAATGAAATTTTTATGAGATGATTATGAATCAATTTCCATGTTTTTAAATGATTTTTAATGAATTTATTATTTTATTTTCTTTAATATAAATTATGGACATGATTTGGATGAACTATTGCAATGTGACTAATTATGAATTGAATAATGAATGGATTGATGATATTATTTTGGTAGATGATTATTTTGTTAGTATATAATTCATATTGATTCAATAGGACACCATGTACATTTATACTCTATAGGTATTGATTTTTGTAGTGGATTACTTAGACTAGTTTACTCATTGGATACTGATTCCATCATATGAAAAGGTTATTTATACCACTTGGATATGGATTTCATGGACCAACAATGGACATTGTTTTTTGACATGACCAATGGATTCACAAAATTTCATTATGAATATTCCACTGAAATGGTCCTAGGAATCGTGGTAGATTACTTTTTCATTGTAAGAACTTGATCCTTCGTTTTAGGTATGTTTTTCATTTTTTAGTAGTTTTTGAGAAAAAGTTGAAATTCTGATTATTTTCAAAGTACACGCCCTGTACATTATGATTACACACCACACACTCAGTTACTAGAGGAAGTCTAGTGCTAGTTGTGTAGCGGCCATGCACACGACCATGTGGGGTGACCTATAGGCCAGCTAATGCAGAATACTGATATAGTGAGTAAATGTCGGGTACTATAAAATTACACTCCATGTACATTTTTTCATTAAATGCACCGGGATCGAGTCTAATCTCTAAAACTCTCTTATTCAAGGTCTCGTTCGACTGAGAGCTCCATACGGCCATAGATCTTCAACGAACCCTCGATCAAGCATCCATCCTCATAATCGAACACTGTCAATTGCTTTGGGATCAACATGATAAACACTCTCTTCTTCTTGATATTTGTTTCATGATTCCTCCTTTTTCTCAAGTTATACTCTGTTGACCGGTTTTGGATGTTTTTTTGTAGATCTTCGGAGTTCTAGGGTGATTCAAGCTTTGAGGTTCACATATAACATTCCTACAATGCCGAGTTAGTTGGTTTGTTCCTTTCCTTTGAGATTCTATGAGTATTATATGAAATTTTGACAAATAATCTAGAAAATGGTGTTAAGTGTTTTCCATTTTACACCAATTGATTGACTACCATGCTTTTATGCTTGTGTAGAGGTTAGTTGGATATGAATATGCTTGATTTCTAGGATTTAAATGTGTTTCCCATGAATGTCCTGTATACGACCGTTGGTCTGCCTATCCTATTTGGTTTCCTTTCCATGTTTCTCCATGCGTAGTTGTATAATGAGGCAATTATTGTTATTTGACATTCTTGATATGCTGTATATTGATTAGCCACATAACATTGTAGGTTTACATTGGCCATATTGCTTTTCTATTCTCGTTTTCTATACATAGGGCCGTTAGAACATGGTGTAGTAGAAAATAGGGGTAATTGACTGAGTGAGCTTCCTCACAGAGTATTTGAGCACATTAGAATATATGGGGAATTGACCGAGTGAGATTCCTCAGAGAGTCTTTGAACCACTTGAGGATATAAGGGGAATTGACTATGTGAGCTTCCTTATAGATTCTTTGAACCACTTTAGGCTATAAAGGTAATTGACTGAGTGAGCTTCCTCATAGAGTTTTTTGACCCACTTTGAGCTATATGGGTAATTTATCAAGTGAGAATCCTTAGAGAGTCCTTGACCGTGGGGCTATAAGGGGAATTGACAGTGTGTGCTTCCTCAGAGTGTCCTTGACTACCTTAACCTATAATTGGAATTGACCATGTGAGCTTCCTCGGAGAGTATTTAAATATTCTTATAATTGAACTAGAGGGGATAGGTTATGTTCACTTCCTAGATGGTTACCATGCTTGATTAGTTGCTTATGATATGTGGAATTCTTTTATTCTAAGTACTTTCTTATTTACTGCTTCTCTAATCTTACCTTCCATGTATTCACTGACTATTATGAAAAAAAACTTTGGGTGGTTGCATACTGGGATATAATCTCACACACTATTTGGTCCATGCTTTTAGTACCAAACAGACTCTATTGCTATAGGTATAGACAAGGGAAAACACCCTTCTACATCAGGTACTTGATTTTCTATGGACATGGAAAGAATGAGACCAAACTGAGGCTTGTGATGTTATGAAGGTATTTATTTGGTTTATTTCGAACTTTGATTTTGTAATTTTTGTATTCTATCATTGTGACATATTTGTCTTCCTTCCTAGACATATGTATCATGCATCATTATATATATGTTACAGCTGTTTATTTCCTCTAGTTCGACTACTCACTTTTGTATGAATTATAATTGTTTCCGTTGTTTCTATTTTTTCATTCTGCTCTATTACTCAGCCAATGAAGGAATTTATTCTCCAATATCACACCAAAGGCCCTCACTGCTAGTCGTCAACCTCTAGCATTTGGGGAAATGCGTTTGAGGCCATGTGAAAAATCATGTACGGGGCGCCTCTTGGTGGCTTGTAGAACCAAGACATTACAAAGTGGTATCAGAGGAATTCTTTTCTCTTAACTTATAGTTTGAGACTTTAGCAAGAGATAGGATGGAATAGGTACATCGTAATAAGTTGTTCCAGGGAGTATCCAACCTGTGTACAGGTAAAAGCCAATCTTCCTCGTTATTGTAATTTTCTAGTTTCGCAATGTTACAGTTGATTTGATTTTCCTCGTTGGTTGACTCACATGTTTTGTACAATTTCATTTGATGTTATTATGGTTCTATTTCTATCGGAAAATTATGAGATGAGGGTATGCCATCTCATGCATCTTATAAAAACTTGCTAGAAATCACAAGTGAGGCATTGTCTCCATGCTATCTAGGATGTATTATCAAATTCATGTTGTTGTGATAAATGTTGTGTAGAATGTGCATGATGTTGTTATAGATGCCTTGATAAGAATAAATGATTATTACTAGGGTATTGGTTGTGTAAGGTATTGTTTGAATCAATGCCAAACATTAGTTGTTGAGATATTATGGGCCCTCATGGATTGGAATTTGGTGGATCATTTACTTGTTTTCTATGTTATAACATGTATAAGATTCTAAACGTTTATTCTCATGGAGTATGGTCCCTCATGGATCAGAATTTGGAACGTTTAATGTTCTTTTTAGGTTTCATCTGGGTTCTGGAGTAGTTTCTGAGGCTTATTGTCTAGGAAAACCCACAAGGCATCGTGTGTAATGTTAAGTACAAACCATGTGCTCTTCTGTTCGGGAAGAAACTGTTTTTTTAAGTTCACGCCGTGTACTATATGTACATGCCGTGTATTCTCTAACCGCTTCATAGGTCATGTGAGAAGAGACTTCAGATAGAGAATTTCTTCGTATAAAAAGGCATGTACCTATTTGACACTCTGTGAGGTGTAGACCATGTGTCCATCCATGTGACTAACGACACAGACGGATAAATCTTTAGTTATACACATCATTTCAGGCATGAACACATCGTGTTGTGTAATCCTTGGAACCCGACCGTATAGCAAACAACACAACTCAGTGTTATCCTGTCATGTACACTCGTTGTCCACCTTGAACACTCCGTGTTGTGTGATCCATGTATCTAGTCGCGTCACAACCAACACGTGTCAGTGATGCACGTCTAGTACACAACATGTTTCTCTTGAACACACTGTGTAGTCTTGTTTTTGGAGAGTCGTGTGGCTTAACAGTGTAGGTGGACTCGGGTAGGGAAAGAGGAATCAAGTACACGCCGTGTGTTATGACATCACGTTGTGTTTTTGGGGTATTACAAGAAATTTTTAGGCGGGATTACATGCCCATGTAAATGGATGAAGGGAACATGCAGTGTAGGAACTGTACATTCCATGTAGTCATGTTTTGTAAAACATGAATGATTTCTTTTTCTTGTTCCCTTCCTACAATTATACTTTGCAGTCCTTGATAATATTGATATTAGGTGTGTGCTTGACCTTACAGAATCATGCCGCTGAGATGTCCTCTGGTCGTACACCAGTTTCCAGGCAGTGATTAGACACTGGACATGGCAGATCAGGGACTTCCATCAGTTCCTCTAGTTGTTCCAGCCTTGGCAATAGCCATTGTACCTGAAATAAGTTATGATGCATAGTTTAGAGAGTGATTTTTGAGGATGATGTGGACCTTTCAAGGAGTGTTATCTCTAGTCCCATCGATGGAAGAATGGAAAGGGGTCTTTTAGCAACAACATCCTCCAACTTTATCAAGGGATGAAGGACCCCAGACTGCATAGTCATGGCAATAATCCAGTCTAATGTTCTTTGGGAATCCAGAGATATATCTAGAGAATAGGGTGAATCTAGCTATATAAATGTATCGAGACTCTTCCAATAGCTATTGGGATGTTTTCTCACAGGCAGGAATCCAACAGAATATTTCTTGGGTTGAGTTTTAGCGCATCATCTACGATTACATCTATCTCGAGACCATGAGGGCTGATCGAGCTCGAGAGTTCATGAGTTTGGAGTAGGGTACACTTTCTATTATAGAGTATTCTTCTCAATTCACCAATATTTAGGTCATTACACCCTTTATAGGATGATATGTGCTGTTCCTTTCAAGGAAGTTTAAGGACAGTCTTAGGCATGATGTATGATCCCATGTAAACATCTTTAGGATATCTTCGATATCCACTAACATCTACTAGGTTCTAATTACAAAACATAACTTGTGGGGATATGGATCTATGATACAGGGTGGTTCGACATCCAGAGTTAGTATTCCTCCTAGTGATAGCAGGAACTGCCACTGGGAGAGTCCATGTGGAGATCAGAGTAGGCAGGATGCTTCTTCTAGTCTCCAGGTGGTGTGCTGCCAGAGTGGGAGGAGCGGGAATATGAGGCCACACTGCATGAGAGAACCATTGGTGTGCCTATCATATATAAATATGGGCCACCTTCAGCGTTTAGGTCAGACCATCTCACCAATAGATGGTGATAGGGGTTCTTCGATGACTCCTCATTCAGGAACAGTGCCACAAGTTTCTCACAGGTCTAGGAAGTGGAGTTCTTCTGGCTATTCCGAATGAGGTGGAGGTTGTGGTCGTGGAATCCAGTCACACCGTTTTTAGCAACAGATGGCTGGATCAGCTCATAGTGGTCAGGCAGGGTCACAGGGGCACGGTGTAGGATAGACTTTTTCTGTGGAGCAGACTCAGCAGAAGCAGGATCCTGGACACTCTACAGTTTGAGGTACAATTATTAGATGCCTATGTTATATCATTATCCCATTTCAAAATAGGGGCATCCCATAGATTTAAATCTCTTTCTGGCATGGAGAGCCTTGGTCTCTGCATCCTTTCTTCTATAGATATCTTGACACTAGAAACTCTATTGAGGACTAGAACGACTAGTGTACGTCAGTGCAGGGAGTTCCCTCTATAGGTTTGTGGGTGTCACTACTTATGGGACCTCTATTTCCTAGAGATGACATGGTATGATGTCATTCATAGAATGTATTAGTTAGTTCCATTCCAGGTAGTCATCATCTATTACTGTTGCAGTGTGATTTTCCAATCACTAGAGGGAATATCGTTTATTTATAAGGTTAAATAGGATGTCCAGGCGAGCAGAGCGGGACCCGAGCATGATGGGTTACGAAGAGTAATAGCCCAGATAGCAGGTTTTTACTTGGATGAACAAGGGACATCACAGTCAGACTTTCCGGCAGCAGTGGATCATTTTAGGGATGTATTTCCAAAGGACTTATCATGTTTTCCTCTAGAGCATTAGGTAGAATTTTCTATTGAGCTTGTTCCAGAAGCGGCACCAGTGTCCATTCCTACTTATAGGATGGCCACTCCAGAGTTGTAGGAGCTCAATAGGCAGTTGGAGGAGTTGTAGGGAAAAGGTTTTTTCCGACCCAGAACTACACCTTGAGGTTCGCATGTCCTACTTGCGAAAAAGTCAAATGGTACCCTCACGATTTGTGAGTACTATAAGAAGTTGAACCAGTTGATGGTTATAAACCAATATACCGTTCCAAGGATTGAAGATCTCTTTGATCAAAATCGAGGAGACTGGGTTTTCTCGAAGACTGAATTGAGATTTGGTTACCATTTTTGGTGAATTAAACCATCTGGTATACCTATTACATCCTTCCGGAGTAGGTATGGTATATACAAGTATATGGTTATGCAGTTCGTTCTTAAGAACGTGTCTGTAGTATTCATAGCACTGATGAACCGAGAGTTCCATCCGTACATGGATTCTTTCATGGTGGACTTCATGGATCATATCTTTGTGTACTATCACACTCAACATGACCATTCTAAAAGTGTTGAGATTGTTTTGAGTATAGTGAGAGAGATTTTGATATATGCTAAACACACAAAATTACACTTCTAAATGGATTAGATTCACTTCATGGGACATGTTATCTCACAGAAAAGAGTATATGTAGACCCAGAGAAAGTGAGAGTAGTAGATTCCTAGGAGAAGCTGAAGAATGACTTTGGGGTGCCGAGTTTTCTAGGACTGGATGGCTACTACTGATGCTTCTTACAAAACTTATCAAGCATAACATCACAACTCATGGGTTTGACTAAGAAGGGTGAAAACTTTTCCTAGTCGGATTCCTACGAGTCGGCCTTTTAAGATATAAAACTGACATTGACATCTGAACCAATACTAGTGATTCCAGAGTCGGGCAAGAGCTATACTGTTTATTGTGATGCATCAGGTATCGGGATGGGAGATGTCCTTATCCAGTGAGATGGAGTCATTGCGTAAGGGTCTCGGCAGTTGAGGCCACACGAGAGGAATTACCCAACGCACAATCAGGAGTTGGTAGCTATTGTTTTTTTCTTACACAGTTGCAGACATTATCTTATGGATGATCATTTTGTGGTCTTCACCGACCAAAATAGTCTCAAGTACATTTTCACTCAGTGTGATCTGAATTTAAAATAGCGATGTTTGGTACACTACCTTAAGTCTTTTGACATTAAGCTTTCCCATAGACCTAGGAAATGCAATGAAGTGGTTGATTTGTTGAGTAAGAGTACTCAGATATTGTCATTTCAGGAGGACAATAGTGAGTGGAAGCTTATGAATTCGTTCTATGAGAGGCATTTGGATGTGAATGATAGTCAGGGGCAGTTGTTTCTTTCTTTTGTAGTTGTTACCTCTACTCTTCCGGATCGAGTGAGATTGAAGTAGCTATCAGATTCAGAAGGCCTATTCCTATGAGAGAGTTTGTAAGGATATGAACCTATTAGATGATGGACCATAGGCGAGGATGATATATTAGATTTCTAGGGGTGTTTATGGGTGCCAACAGATATATGTGAGGAGTTGATGTGGGTTTTTCATTCTTTGGTTTGGGAAGTTCATCCTAGTATCACCAAGATGTATCATGATTTACACTGTCATTATTGGTGTCCATGTATGAAAACAGATTTTTCTAGTTTCTTCATGAGGTTTTCCACCTATAAATAGGTGTTGGTGGAGCATTAGCAGCTAGCAGGGATTTTGTACCAGTTATCCATTCCTTAGTGGAATTGGAATGATGTCTCTAGGGATTTTGTAACAGGTATACTGAGTTCACCCTAAGGGAATGATGTAGTTTGCGTTGTCATTGATAGAATCACTATGTTTTCTTAATTAATTCCATTCAAGTATAACTTAAGTGTTGATGTGCTACGAAATTTTCAAATCCCTGAGATTTTTCATCTAGATGGAGTTCCACAATCCATTGTTTCAGATAGGGATGTCTGTTTTACTTCTCGGGTCTGGCTGGGGCTTTAGAAGGCATTGGGTACACAGGTACTTTTGAGTACAGCTTACCACCCCCAGATAGATGGCCAGTACGATCGTGAGATTCAGTTTTTTTAGGACATGATCCGAGCATGCATCTGGGATTTTTTAGGTTCTTGGGGGAAGCATATACCTCTTGTGGAGTTTTCCTACAACAATAGTTTTCAAAAAAAATATTCAGATGGAACTTTAGGAGGAGTTGTATGGTAGGCCATGATGATTACCCTTATGTTGGCTGGAGGCAGGAGAGGATACTTTGTTGGGACCTCATCTTGTTCAGGAGACTACATGGAAGATACGGTTGATTCAGAAGAGGATGGCTATTGCACACGCTCAATAAAAGTCGTATGTTGATCAGTGGAGACGACCTCTGGAGTTCGAGGTCGGGGATCAGGTTTTTGAGCTTGTCACCCCGAGGTTTGGGCACTGAAGGATTAGGATACATGGTAAGATTTCGACGTGGTACATCGGGCTGTTTGAGGTTTTGGAGGGAGTTGGGATAGATGCCAATCGGTTGCAGTTACCCCAAAGGTACTGGGCTATGCACGATGTTTTTCACATTTCTCGTCACCGGCATTACTTTTCTATCTCATCTCATGTCTTTCAACCCAAGGAGGATGAGCTCTAAGTGGATGCATCATTAGAGGAGCATCCTATTTGGATTGTTGATCGTAGTATAAAGTATCTTCATGGTCGGTTTGTTCCTCTAGTATGAGTTCTATGGAAGAATGAGTGAGTACATGATAATACCTGGGAGAGGGAGGCTAACATATGTGAACAGTGGCCGGAACAGTTTGTGGTTTCTTCATCTACACCATGCTAGGGAAATTCGTGGATGAATTTATTTATGGGGGGATGTTTGTATGAAACTAGTCCTTCATTTCTGGTATGATTTTCCTTTTCTCATTGTTTTTTAGAAAAAGTTGAAATTATGGAAATTTTCGAAGGACATGTCGCGTACATTACGAGTACATGATGTGAACTCGGTTATAGCAGGATATTGGGTGCTGGAGATGTAGCAGCCATGTACACGGTCGTGTGGGGTGACCTAGAGGCCGCCTAATGAAGAGTACATAAACAATGAGTACACGTCATGTAATTTAAATGTACACCACATGTACTTTTTTTCATTAAACTCATCGGGGTCACGTCTAATGACAATAACACTCTCCTTTTATCTCTCGTTAGACCGAGAGCTCCGTACGACCGCATATTTCGACGAACCCCTGAGCAAGAATCCATCCTCCGAATCAAACACATTCAATTACATTGGTATCACCTCGATATTCTCTTTCTTCTACTTGATCTTTGTTTCATGATTCATCCTCTTTATCATGATATACTCTATTGAACGGTTTAGACGTTTTTGTAGATCTACAGCGTTCTAGGGTGATTAAAGCTTCGAGGATGATTTATATTATTCCTACAATGCCGAGATAGGTGGTTTGTGCCTTTCTGTCAAGTTTCTTTGAGTATAATGTTCAATTTTGACAAATACCCTTGAATGGGGTGTTGGGTGTTTACCGTTTTACCCATGTTGATTGCTTTCCATGCTTGTATGCTTGTGTGGAGGTTAGTTGGATATGAATAGGTTTTATTGATATTCTTTTAATGTGTCTCCCATGCATGTTCTATTTACGTCCATTGTTCTACTTAGCCTGTTTGGCCTCCTTGCCATGTTTCTCCAGGACTAGTTGTAGGATGAGGCGATTATTATTTTTTGACATGCTTGATATATTTTTGACTAATTATCCAAGTATCATTGTAGGGTTACATTGGTTGTATTGCTTTCCTATGGTCGTTATCTCTACACAGGTCCTTGAGATCCTGGTTTAGTAGAATATAAGGGGAATTGACCGATTGATCTTCCTCATACAGTCTTTAAGGACTTTAGACTATAAGGGGAATTGACCAAGTGAGCTTCCTCAGAGTGTCTTTGAATAACGTGAGGCAATAAGAGGAATTGACCATGTGATATTCCTTAGAGAGTCTTTCAACCACTTGAGGATATATTGGGAATTGACTGAGTGAGGTTCTTCAAAGAGTCATTGATCCACTAGAGACTGTAAGTGAAATTAACAGAGTGACCTTCCTCATAGAGTCCTTGATCGTGGGCCGGTATGTGTAATTGACCATGTGAGCATCATTAGAGAGTCCTTGACTACCTCAGACTATAAGGGGAATTGATCATGTGAGCTTCCTCAGAGAGTGTTTAAATATTCTTATAACTGAACCAGATGGGATAGGTTGTGTGCACATCCTAAAGGGTTACCATGCTTGATTAGTAGATTTTGATATGTGGAATTATTTTATACATAGTACTTTCTTTTTTACTACTTCTGTACTTTTACCTATCATATTTTCACTATATGTTAGGCACAAATATTTTGGAGGTTTCTTACTGGGATTTAGTCACACACCCTGTTTGGGCCATGTTATTGGGCCCAAACAGACTATATTTCTATAGGTGTAGACAAAGAAAATTTCCCTTCAACTTCATGTACTTCATTTTCTATGGAGCTGGAGAGCATGGGACCAAGGTGAGGATTGTGATGCTGAGGAAATGTTTAATTGTTTTCATTTTTAATTTGGATTAGTACTATTTGTATTCCATTATTATGAAATGTTTTGATTCCTATCTAGACATATGTATCATGCATCACTATATATATGTTTCACCTATTTATTTCTTATAGTTCTGCTGTACACATTTGTATGAATTATTATTGTTTCCGAAGTGGCTATTTTTTCCTTAAGTTGTGTTACTCTTCCAATGAGGGTTTTGTTTTTCCTCTATCATAGACAAGGCCCTCACTACTAGTATATAGCCTCTGGTATTTGGGAAATGCGCTTGAGGCCATGTCACCAACTGGGTATGGGGCGCCTCTAGGTGGCTTCCAGAACCGGGACGTTACTGTCATCTATACATTGGATCATTATATTGATGATATGAGACTTATTATTACATTGAATGGTAATTTTGGATATAAATTGATTATAAAACATGATTATCATGGATATTTCATACTAGATAATACAGTGATTTCATGGTATATGTAATACAACTGAATACCATGTGTTAAAATTTTGTATTTTTTATGATTATAAATTGTCCTAGTATGAGTGTCAGTTTATTGTTGTTGCATGGACAATATCAATTGTTTATTTATATTTATATTTTCCCTTTTTATGGGATCAAGAAATTAGATTTATGGAGGAATTTTTGAAATGGAAATATATTGAGATTTGTATCAATTTTGTTTTTATACAATTTGAAATATGCTAAATTGCACACTTATTTTGTTTATGTCACAGATACTATATTTTTATAGGAGGTTTTGGTCATGTCCTACCAATTATTATCTCTTAACTCATTCTAGAAGTCTTCTGGTACTATGATTTACATCTTGGATATTGGAATGTACAACGTCAAGTGCACACTATATTATTCTTGATATTCATTGTTCCTAGGTGGAGGTGTATATAGGACTGATATATGATCATGGTGATATTTTAGTTAGTTTTTTTTTCAAATTTTTATTATTTTTATTAACTTACTGTACAAGATGTGTATATACATGTTTTCCATCCATTTAGATACATGACATGACACAACATTTTTTTAAGAGATAACATTTTCCATGGTTTATTTATGACTATATTTGATAATTATCTTATATCGATATGTTTCAATAATTCCACTACTAATCAATGTGAACGCTACTATTATGATACACTCTATCATGTTGGAATATCTCCCCACAGAGAAACCCTAGTATCTCACTACTGTTCAAAATCATTCAGTGTGTGGGGGGTGAATGAACCAAAATCATCTTTTCCGATATGTTTTTCCTTTTGTTGGTTGTTTTGGAGGAAAAGAAGTTTTTGTAGAAATTTTCGAAGTACATGTCATGTAAATTATGAGTACACAAAGTGTACATTGTAACCACTGGTAGATGGGTGTTTTCCATATAGTTTCCATTCACACGGCCGTGTGGGGTGACCTACAATCATCCTAAGGCATAGTACGAAAACGGAAAGTACACGCCGTGTACTTCAAAATTACATTCCATGTACTTTCTTTTTATTTTCATTGAACCCACCGGGGTCACATATAATTGCCAAAATGATCTCCTTCTATGCCTTTTTCAACTGAGAGCTCTTTATAGCTGCGAATCATTGATGAACCGCCAAGTGAGCGTCCGTTTGCCGAATCGAACACTGTCAGTTGCATTGGAATTGCATCAGTGATTTCTCACTCCTCTAAGAGCTTCATCTTCGGATTTCTATTCTTTCATGAGTTATCGTGGGTTTAATGTTTTATGCGTTTTCTTATATCTACAACGTTCTAAGTCGATTAAAGCCTCTAGGTTCAAGTATATTGATCCCCCAACACCAAGGTAGGTGGTTAATGCTTTTCTATAGGAAGTATTCGAGTTTTATGTGAAAATTTTCTCAATACCCATGCCTTTCTGTAGGGTGAGTTACTGTGATTTGGATGTGTTGCCCCTACCTATTTGCATATATTGTCTTTTGGGTCTAGTTTTCCTGTTAGGATACTGTTTACTATCCCATGCCTTGTATAGTAGATTGGTGTGACTGTGGTTCTATTATATTGTTATGCTGTAAAATGTTGGCCAAGTATTTCGCAAGGACTGCCTTGGCCGATACGTGCTACTAAGCTTTCGTGACTTACACTAGGTCGTGAGAACCTGGTGTATATACCATAGGGAGAATAGACGTCAGGGATTCTCTATAGTGTCGGTTTTACTTACGATGCAAGAACACATGGGGAATTGACATTGTGTTCTTCCTCAGAGAGTATGTAGTTCCTCGACCTGGGCCATAGAGGAAATGTAACGTAAGTGATTCCCTAGAGCACATTTAGTTACGTATGAGACTATAGGGGGAATTTAAGGCGAGAGCTTCCTTAGAGAGTATATTCCTAATATGAACCGGAGGGGTTAGACTGAGAGTACTGTCTAGAGGGATTCTTGTACTTGTTAGGTAGGACTAGAGGGTGTGGGTTGTGGGTACATCCCAAAGGGTTACCTGTTTTTGTTTATCTTCCTTTTAGTTATTGCTTGATATTGAAACTGTTTATTGTTTACTATTGAGTAAATCCTATTTAATTTTCTCTATAATATTACCTACCATATATTCACTGACTGTTAGGCATTGATCTCATGGTGGATTCATACTGGGATTTAGTCTCACACCGTGTTTGGGCCATGGTTTTGGGCCAAAATAGATTATATTGTTGTATGTATAAACAAGGGAAAGTGTCATTCTACTTCTGATACATGACATGCTGTGGAGCAGGAGAGAAAGGGACCATGCTTAATCTTTAGATTCTTTGGAGCTGACTACTGTTTTTCTTTTGTACTTGGTTTAGTATTGTATTTCAGCATTGTGATTTGTGTCACTACTTTCCTAAACATATGTATCAAGAATTATTTTTATATATGTTCTCTAACATATTCTATCAGTCTTCCGTGATTTATTTTTGAATAATATTATTACTTTTTCCACTCTTGTATATATATTTGTTCACTTCTGTTGTGTACTCTACCAATGAGGGCATAGTTTTCCCAATATCACATCCAATCCCCTCACTTCTAGTCGGAAGTATCTTGCGATATGGGAAATTCTGTTGAAACCATTTGGCCAACCGAGTACGGCTCGCCTTGGGGTGGCTTCCAGAACCGGGTCCTTACATAGTGGTATCATAGGAATTTTTTTCTTCTTGACTTACTATTTGGGGCCTATAGCCAGGGATAAGATAGAATAGGTACATGGTAATAATCTATTCTTAAGAGTTTCTAAGTCGTGTATAAGGAAACACTAATCTACCTAGTTTACTAAAATTTTTCTTGTCTTGAAATTTTACATTTGATTTGATATCACCATTGGGTGATTCACATGTATTCTACTTTTACCGTTGTTGTTATTGAGGTTCTATTTCTGTCGCAACCCTACATGATGAGGCTATTCTATCTCATGCATCATATAGAAACATGCTATAAATCTCATGTCATTCACTCTTTCCATTTCATCTAGGGTGCATTAGAAATTTCATGTTGTTGTGATAGATCTTCTATAGAATATACAGGCTGTTGTGATGGATTACAGTTAAAAATACCTATTGATTTATAGGGAAATATTTTTGTGTGGTCTTTTTTGAATAAATTCCAAGCATTGGTTATTGAGGTTTTATGGGACCTCATGGACTTGAATTTGGTGGATCATTTATCTTTTATCCTTTATTTTAACATGTATAAGATGCCAAGCTTTGATTTGCGAGGAGTATGGG
The DNA here is from genome assembly GCA_963277665.1 of Viscum album. Classification (NCBI taxonomy): domain Eukaryota; kingdom Viridiplantae; phylum Streptophyta; class Magnoliopsida; order Santalales; family Viscaceae; genus Viscum; species Viscum album. The sequence goes on along the minus strand of OY728132.1, from coordinate 1,837,137,483 downwards.
CCCTCACGGATCATAATTTGGCACTCTCAATGTTTTTTTCAGTGTTTTTATGGGTTCTGGTGTAGTTTCAGAGGATTACTATTTGGAAAACCCAATATACACATCTTGTAGTTTTTACTACATGCCATGTGTTCTTCTGTTCGGGAAGAAATAGGTTTTCTTAAGTACTTGTTGTGTACTTTATGTACACGTAGTCACTAACTATGTCATAGGCCATGTGGGACGGGACACGAGAAAAAGGTTTTTCTTGGAAGAACACACCATGTACCCGTTGAACACACCGTGTTGTGTTGAACCTGTATCCGCCCATGTAACTAACAACACAAACAGATAAAGGTTAAGCTATATATACCGTGTCAGGATTAAACACTTCTTGTAGTCAGACCCAGGTACCCGCCCATGTCACTAACAACACAGTTTGGTGTTATCTTTTCACTTACACGTTGTGTCCCCCTTGAACAAGCCATGTATTGTGAGTCTTGTGTCAGGCCGAGTCACTAACAACATGATCTAGGTGAAGCTTGTCTAGTGCACGTTGTGTCTGATGTGAACACATCATGTAGTATTTTCTTAGAAGAGCCGTTTGGATTAACCATTTAGAAGTAATAAGGTAATGTAATAGAATTCAAGTACATGATGTGTGTTAAGACAACATATTGTGTGTTTGGGTTATTACATGACCTGTTTAGGCATGAGTACACACCCATTAAAATGACTTAATGAAACACACAATGTAGGAATTGTACACGTCGTGTGGTCATGTTTTGTAAAACATGACTATTTCCATTATCATGTTCCCTTATTACACATCTACTTTTCAGTCCTAGATAATCTTGTTTTAATATTTGCACATGACCTTGCAGAGTCAGACTGTTGAGAGGTCCTCCGGTTCAGTGCTAGTTTCTAGGTGGTGATCAGACACTGGACATGGCTGATTTGGGACTACCTGCAGATCCTCTTGTCCTTCCTGTTTTATCACCAGCCTTTATACCCGACATAGGTGCTAATGCATAGTTCATGGGAGGTATTATGAGGATGATGAAGACCTTCCAGGAAGCAACGCCTCCTGCCCCGTCGATGGAAGAATTGACGTAGGTTTTCCAGCAACACCATCCTCCCAATCTAGCAGGCTATGGTGCAGGATGAGTTTCAATTCATCTTATTTGATTACATCTATCCAAACACGCTGAGGGCTGAACGATCCCAGGAGTTAATGTGTCTCGTTGAGGGAACTCTTACTGTCATGGAGTATTCCTCCCGCATTGCCAAGATGCAGCGCCTCACGCTTATTCATGGAGGTGATCAGTTATTCCTGGAAAGGATGTCCCAGGATGGTCTGAGTCACATCATATTATTATAGGTGAACATCTTCAGGTTGACTTCCATAACTTCTAATGTCCACCATGCATTGATCACATAGTGCAATATGAGGGATTCTGGAGTTGTCATCCATGGAATCTTGGTATATATAGTTAGTATCCCTCCTACTAATAGTAGGAAGAGCCGCATGGAGTCCTTGCATGGTGATCCAAGGAGTTGATACACATCTTCTGGAAGCCAGGTGGTGAGATACCAGTGTGGATGGAGAGGGATTACGAGGCCACATTTCCTGAAAGACCAAGTGGCATGCCAATCATGCAGCAAGATGGATCACTTTCAGAGCTTCTGTCAGATATTCTCCCCAGAATCTAGTGACAGGTGCACATCTATGACTCCGCGTTCGAGAGTAGCCCCATAAATTTCACACATGTCTGGTAATTGGAGTTCTTCCTGCCGTTCAGGCCTGGTTTGCGGTCGTGGCCATGGCGGTTAGTCCCCAACCATTCAGCAACAACAGGGTGGATCATCTCAAAATGGCCTGGCAGGGTCACATGGCTGTGGAGCAGGCCAGACATTTGTATTGGAGCAGACCTAGCAGAAGCAGGATCTTGGACCCTCCAAATTATGAGGTACGATTCTAGTTGCCTCAGTTTTATCTTTAGCCTTTTTTGAAATAGGGGCTTCCCATAGCTTTATATTTGTGGATGTTGTGGAGAGCCTTAGGTTCTGCATTTTTCTTCTGCTGATATTTTGGTACTAGACACTCCGTAGGGGACTAGAACAACTAGTGTACGTAAGTAAAAGGAGTTTCCTATAGAGGTTGTTGGGTGAAACTTTGTATGGGATCTCTATATCCTAGAGATTATAGGACAGTATGTCATTCTCGAAATGGACTGGCCAGTTCCCATCCATGCAGTCGTTGACTGTTATATCCACAAGGTGAGATTCATATCATTATAGGGTGAATATATTCTTCTTAAGGGTGAGTGTAATGTCTAGGAGAGTAGGGAAGGTCCATAACATCATGGGATTGGAGGAGTTATAGCTCATATTTTTAGTCTGTATCTAGGTGACCTGGGGACTTATTAGTTATACTTTCATGTAGTGGTGGATTGTTTTAGGGATGTCTTCCTAGGGTACTTTTCAAATTTACCTCCGGATCCTGATGTATAATTATTTATTGAGCTTGTTTTAGTAGCTGCACTAGTGTCTATTTATCTTTATATGATGGCTACACCAGAGTTGTAGGACCACAAGAAGCAGTTGGAGGCGTTGCAAGGAAAGGGTTTCATTTGACCCAGTACTTCTCTTTGGGGTTCGCATGTCCTTTTTTCGATAAAGGAATACGACAACCTCACGCTTTTTGTGGATTAATGGATGTTAAAACAGTTGATGGTTATGAATAGATATCCCTTGCCAATGATTAATGATATTATTGATCAACTTCAAGGAGACGTGGTGTTCTCAAAGATTGACTTGAGATCCAGTTATCGTCAATTGTGTGTTAGACCATCTGATATACCTCTTACAGCTTTCTAGAGAAGGTATGATCTATACGAGTATATGGTTATGTAGTTCAGTCTCACGAATGCTCCTGAAGTTTTCATGGCACTGATAAACTGAGTGTTCCATCCGTACTTGGATTATTTCGTGGTTTTCATCGTGGACAATATATATTTTTACTCTTAAACTTGACACAACCATGCCTCACATCTTGAGATCTTTTTGAGTACACTGAGAGAGCATAAATTATATGAAAAGTTCTCAAAATAAGACTTTTGAATAGATCAGATTCACTTCTTGGGTCATTTTATCTCGAAGACATGTGTATCCGTCGACCCAGAGAACGTGAGAGTAGTAGTTTCCTGGGAGAAGCCGAAGAACGTCTTTGAGGTGTGATGTTTTTTTGGGCTGGCTGGATACTACAGACGTTTCATACAAAACTTTTTTCACATAGCAGCACCATTAAAAGGTCTGAATTAGAATGGTGCATTGTTCTTGTGGTCAGATTCTTGTGAGTCATCCTTTTAGAAGCTGAATGTGAGGTTGGTTTCAGCACTTTTACTAGTATTACTAGAGCCATGGAAGATCTATACTATTTTTTGTGACTCATCAGGTATCACGGTAGGATTTGTGCTTGTGCATGGAGTTGGAGTTGTTGCTTACGGTTCTTGATAGTTGAGGCTACATGAGTGAAATTATCTGACACATGATATGTGTAACACCCCAAACTTCCACGGTACGTTTCCCTTCGAATAATGTGATAGCGTGTGTTGTACGCAACCTCGAGTTCTAACACACACCACAACTAATTAAACTAGCCGTTGTGAATAGTAATACCTACTTTTTGAAATCATATATATTTTATATTTCAAAATGGACTTCATTTTTGGATTCGGAATATTGAAATTATCCTAGGGTGAAATTTTGGTACTTTTCGGATAACTTTTATATTTTGATGAATAGTGAAAATTACTAAATTTTAATTAAAATCAACTTTTTTAATCAAAATAATTAATATTGATAAATTATGAATTTGAGTGGTTTTAAAGTATATTTAGAATATATTTTTACCATTTAATTTAATTTTTGTCATTGGACATAATTTCACAATTAAACCAGACATAAACAAGTGACAATCTTTTGATAGTTATTATCTCTTAAAAACACGCTTTTTATTTTAACAACGGGAATTAATTTTAAATTAATTTCTTCCAATTCTGTGTTTTGAATTTGGAAAAATGGATTAAATATTTGGAATCAGGATGTCCAAATTATGTAAATAGGTAACTTTTATTTTTACACATTTTGAATAATTACTGCGGTTAATATTTTATTTACTATGGTTAAAGGGTAAATCCGGTAAATAAGGGTTAAAAAATAATATTATAATAATACGAAATTACCCTAAAACGTGTCCTAACCTTATTGGTGGACACATACCCGACCATGGGCATCCTTGGGTCAATTTGGGGACCCCTTAGAGCCACTTTTATGTGGTAGGGACACATTATATTAATAAAGTTAAAATAAAAATAAAAATGGCATAAGCTTACATCTTTTAGAAGAACAATTTTTACATAGGGTTATACATGTTGGATTTTCGATTATAAATATTCATTAGAAAGATAAAAGGATTTTATACATAATTATATTTTATTTATAATTTTTAGACATCAAATAATTTAAATTATTAATGACACAATAATGATTCAATGTTTACCTCATTAATAAATCATTTAAATAAATAAGATTATAATGATTCCAATATTATCTAAAACCTGTCCAATTCTTATTGGTTGATGTTATTTAGAATATGAGTCATCGTATCTTCGACCTCAATGATTTTTTGACCATTATAAACCGAATATAATTATATTATAAAGTAATACTTTCACTCTTTCCTAAAGATCCCCTCCTCTCCCTTATAAAAGGAGACCACTCCTTCTCATTTCTTCACACCTTCAATGCCTTTTGGTTCGGCCAAACTCTGCCCAAATACTCTCCCAACTTCCCTCACTACAACCTAGAGGCCTTAGTTTGATCAGAAAGCTAACCTAAGGAGCCCTTTTGATCAAATCAAAAGGAAGAGCCCGAAGAAGAGGTAATGATTTCACCACCCTTTTCCAAGTTCATTTCTTCTTCCACTTCTTCTTCCTTTGTTGTTACCATTCTAAAATAATAACTCCAGTATCTCACATATACTGTGATGTTATTATAAATATGGTACAACCATATTCAGTATTCAATCTACCCTTTGAATAACTTGTCACCATACGTGCGTACGTACGGCTTACCGTCTCCACGTCGTGGGGTAATTGTTAGTCAATATATTATTATTTTGATGTGTATAATAATGATGTGAAACTCATGTAAATAATAAATATAACATGTTAATTATTCTGTATATATGATATAAAAACCATTTATATATTATTTTAATATCAATAGAATGATATTGTCGCTCGTGCGTACGTACGGACTACCGTCTCCACGAACGCGATGAGATTTATTCTCCATCGTATCCATTCAAGTATAATTATCATTTGATGATTTAAAAATGATGTTTAAGGACTTGATATCATTATGGATATAAATAAGATACAACAAACATGGATTATGTAACAAAACATATAAAAGAAAATGAGTAAGTTCACACCCGAAACAAAGATAATACTAAGATATTATTATCAAATCAATATTAAAATATCATATATGATATCATAATAATGTATATGATTATTTTATAATTTAATAACAATTATTTCACCATTATATAGGAGGTTAACCTACCCCAACCAAGGAAAAGTACAAGGTAAGGGTTATTTCACAATCTCTTCATTATCCGAGGTTGATTATACGTAATAATCTACTGGGATCTCGTTATCATCCACATACATGTTTCTTCAAAATGTATTTCAAAACATTTTTAATATTTAAAAGAATATGGGTTAAAGTCATTTATACCCTTTTTTGACTTTTTATAAGAGGTTTATAAGGGAATCTTTCCGTCGTTTTCCAAACAAGGTCGTTTTTAACCTTTTCGACAGAATTAAGATAAGAATGTTTTTTTAAACTTATACAGCGGGTGCGGTTATTTTCCGCCGTTATAAAATATTCAAAGCTTTTCTTACAAGCTTATAAGAATATTTTCAAAGAAAATGTTTTATTTTATATGTATCTTAAATGATTTCAAAATAAAAGGAGATATTTCATTAAAAAGAATTTTGATTTCATCTATGTCAACGTCCTTTGATGGATTTTAAGATTATTTGAAGTTGATTTGTTATGATACAAAACTTCTATATTGTATTGAAGGTTTTTTGATATGTTTGACTGTGGATGTGATATTTTTATACCATTCATAGTTTATGGTGAAATTATTGACATTTCGTATGCTAGTTTTAATACGAATGTTTATGTTATGTTTAAACCTTTTCATATGGGAATGCATTGGACTTAATATGTGACGGGTGGAGCCCGCTATAGCTCCTCGATGCATCGGTAGGTCTCATGAGGCAAACTAGTGTCTTGGCACATGGCCTTGACAAAATCTTTTTTGTAGTCTTGGCACGAGGCCTTGACTCTGTGGTTATGATAGTCTGGAATTATGCATTCCAACATTATGAAAGTGGTTATTGATTTTTGCATGTGATTATTCGATTAGGAGAATATCCATGAGAATAAGTAAATGGAATTATTTCATTTTATTTATGCCATACCATGTTGAAAGTTCATGTTTTAAAGTCTTTTGTTTTAGTTATACATTGCCTTAAATGTTTATTATTATTTATGAATGTTTCCGCTATATTGTTATCCTTACTGGGCATTTGAGCTCACCCCTTTTCTATGTTTTATTTTTCCCAGGAAGTGAAGAAGTAAATTATGAATGACCTGCAGGGATATTATGTGGGGATATGAGTGTGGATTATGGAGACATTATGTTGTTGTAGTAGTTTTTCATTTTATGATGTAATGTAAAACTTATGAATATATCTAGTGTTTCCAAGGCTACTAAACCAATCGGTCTTTCGAGATTTGATCTTTCTTGTGATCATGCCAATGTTATGTAATAATGCACCGACTCAGGGTAACTAGGGTCGGGGCGTTACAGTTGGTATCAGAGGAAGTTTAGTAAAAACCTTGGAAGCTAGATTTAGATAAACTCTGATTAGAGCACGTAGACCTAAGATGAACTTTGAGGATTAGTATAGAAGAACTTCTTAGAATTTTGTTATTGTAGAGATTTTGTGAGTTTTCCAAGAAATGCATCCCTTTCTGGATACGAGAAGGTAGAGGCGGCTCTGGCACAGATGTACCAAGGGGTAAAACCCGAAAACACCGATTTGAGCTAGACTCGAACGGGAACTGGTGCGCGACAACGGGCCTTGCTGTACTCGTGGTTACGACACTCCCGGGGGATATTCTTAGGATAACACTCATTTTCTTTACAAATCATTATGAATGGTTTATGAGTATATAATTCCTCAAAGAAAACCTTTTTATGATTATGGATTATATCCATAAATAGTTCAATTTATGTTGAGTGTTTTATAAGTATGGGATTATGTATTTTGATTCATAAACTGATCTAGTTTATGCCATTTTTTAGAAATGGCACCTAGTGGAAGAAATGTAAACCGTATCAATGCACGCACTCCATGTAGGTATTGCCCTCATGCTCAAGATAATTATAGTGGGGCTGGTGATGCAACTGGTGCCGATCAGCTAATCACCATACTGGGACAACTTACTCAGGTTATGAATAATAACCTTACCCGTATGGAGCACCCTGATCCGCAGTGTGGAGGATCAATGTTAGATCGATTCATGAGGCAACAACCACCAACGTTCAATGAGAATACAAATCCCTTAGTAGCTGAGCAATGGATATTTTCCCTAGAGAAAATATTTCAGGCTTTGGGGGGCAGTGAAAGGGAAAAAGTTATCATGGTAGTTTACAGCCTCACTGGAGATGCTGATCAATGGTGTTCATTGATTCAAAATACGAAGGAAGATGATGAAGTATCAAATATGGAATGGAGGGAGTTCAAAGATCTGTTTTTATAAAAATAATTTCCTCGCGACCATCGAGAAGATATGGAAAGGCAATTTCTGAGTCTGAGACAAAAGGAGGATGAGAATTTCACAAAGTATGAGGCTAACTTTACATGGTTAGCGAGGTATGCTGGAGATTTTATTCTCAACCCAAGAAGCAAGATTGATCGTTTCTTTGATGGGTTAAAACCATTTCTCCGTCGAGCATTAGTCTCACAATCCTTTTCATCGTACGAAGACATTGTCTCATGTGCTAGCAAGACCGAAAAGGAATTCTCTAAGTCTTATGACTTTAAAGAAAAGAAAGAGAAGAAGAGGCCTGCTGATCAATCTAGGAATGGAAATAAGGGGAAGAAAGGAATGGTTGAATATCCATCCTGTGGTAAATGTGGGAAGAAACACCCCGGTGCTTGCTTGAAGGGAATGGGAGTCTGTTACAATTGTGGTGAAAAAGGCCACCAAGCTCGTGATTGCAAAGGGAAGAAGGAAGACACCAACGTTCATTGCTACAATTGTAGGGAGATGGGACATTATGCAAATGAATGTCCTAAGCGTCAGGAGAACATACCTCAAGAAAGGCCAAGGGATCAAGGCCAAGCTTATGCTATCACTACTGCTGAGGTAGAGGCTCCAAAAGACGTGGTGGCAGGTAATTTAATGGTATCCTCATGTTTAGCAAATGCATTATTTGACTCTGGATCGTCGCATTGTTTCATATCTTCTCAGTTTGCTAAGAATATTAGATATTTCCAATGTGATTTAATAATGGAGTTGTCAGTTAAAACTCCTAAGGGAAGTATCATTGCAACAAAGTTTTGTGAATCAGTCCCCATTAGAGCACATAAATTTTCTTTATCTGCTGATCTCATCGTCATACCAATGATTGAGTTTGATATAATCCTCGGTATGGACTGGCTTTCGGACTATGATGCGAAGATTTATTGTAAAAAGAAAGATGTTACGATTCTTGATGATAATGATAAGGACCACCTTATTTTTAGAGCAAAATCGTCACCACCTAATTCTTATTTAGATCCACCCTCAATAGCTCAACTAAATTCAATTATTTGGGAGGAAGGGAATGAAATAACTGCGGGTGAGGAAAGGAATGTTCAAATAGAGGATGTACCTGTTGTGAAAGAATTTTTAGGTGTATTTCCAGAAGATTTATCTGGACATCCTCCAGAATGAGAAGTCGAGTTTTCCATTGATTTGATTCCTGGATCAAGGCCTATATCGAAGACCCCTTATAGAATGGCCACTGTAGAGTTAGTCGAACTAAAGAAACAACTAGATGAATTGAGTAATAAGGGATTTATTCTCCCTAGTGTTTCTCCATGGGGAGCCCTTGTTCTTTTTGTTAAAAAGAAAGATGGATCTATGAGGTTATGTATCGACTACAGGGAGATCAATGCTATAACGATAAAGAACAAGTATCCCCTACCTCGCATTGATGATTTATTTGACCAACTGCATGGAGCTCAATACTTTTCAAAGATTGACCTTCGATCTGGATACCATCAGTTGTGTGTGAAGAAGGAAGACATTCCGAAGACAGCATTTCGAACCAGGTACGGGCATTATGAGTTTACTGTAATGCCGTTTGGATTGACTAATGCACCATCTGTATTCATGGATCTGATGAATAGAGTTTTCAAGGATTATCTCAATGAATTTATGGTGGTATTTATTGATGATATCTTGGTATACTCCAAAACAGTCGAAGATCATGAAAATCACTTGTGCATTATCTTGAAGACTCTGAGGAGGCATGAATTATATGGGAAGTTTAGCAAGTGTGAATTCTGGCTTCAGGATATTTTTTTCATGGTCATATTGTCTCTAATGATGGAATCTCTATTGATCCTTCTAAGACCAAGGCAATCCATGAATGGCCAGCACCTACGAGTATAACTGAGGTACGTAGTTTTATTGGTTTGGCAGGTTATTATCGATGTTTCGTCCAGAATTTTGCCCGATTGGCTAACCCATTAACGAAGCTCACACGAAAAGGGGTTAAATTTGTTTGGACAAAAGAGTGTGAATAATGTTTCGAAGAACTGAAGAGAAGATTAGTCAATGCTCCTATATTGACTCTACCATCGGGGAATGATGGGTTCGTTATTTATAGTGAAGCATCAAAGAAAGGACTTGGTTGTGTCCTTATGCAGAATGATAGAGTTATTGCCTATGCATCACGACAGTTGAAAATTCATGAAAAAAACTATCCTACTCATGATCATGAGTTAGCAGATGTGATCTTTGCTTTGAAGATATGGAGACACTACCTCTATGGTGAAAAAGGTGAGATTTATACTGATCACAAGAGTTTGAAGTATATTTTCTCACAAAAAGAACTCAACATGAGGCAAAGGAGATGGCTTGAATTACTCAAGTGTTATGATTGCACGATACACTACCACCCGGGGAAAGCAAATAAGGTGGCAGATGCTTTGAGAAGAAAAGACCATGGAGTTTTGAACATGATGATAATTGAAAGGGATCCAATTATCATGGATCTAGTGAAGATGGACATGGGAATAACCAGGGAAGGTGAAACATCAATGCTTTTTCAAATGGATGCCAAACCATCTTTACTAGAAAGGATTAAGAGTTCTCAGACCGATGATGAAGAACTTCAGATGAATATTAAAGCTGTGAATGATGGGAGATTGAGAGACTTTGTGTATGAAGATGGAATTTTGAAATTCGGGAAGAGAATTTGTGTTCCCGATTTACCTGATCAGAAAAGGGAATTGCTGGATTATGCTCATAGTTCCAATTTCTCTATACACCCTGGGAGCACCAAAATGTATAAAGATTTGAAGGAACATTTTTGGTGGGACGACATGAAAGGGGAGATTGCTGATTTTGTGTCAAGATGTATGGTTTGTCAACAAGTGAAATCTGGAAGGCAACAGCCTGGAGGAGTCATGCAACCTCTTCCCATACCGGAGTGGAAATGGGACAATATTACGATGGACTTTGTCATGGGGCTACCAAAGACTCCTAGAAGGAACGATGCAATATGGTTTATTGTTGATCGTCTTACCAAGTCAGCACATTTTCTTGCTATAAGAGAAGATCTACCCCTGGAACGTCTAGAAAGACTATACATTAATGAAGTTGTGAGACTTCATGGAGTACCCCTATCGATTGTTTCTGATCGTGATCCCCGTTTTACTTCAAGATTTTGGAAAAGTCTTCAGAAATCCCTGGATACTGAACTTTATTTGAGCACTGCTTACCACCCTCAGACAGATGGACAATCAGAACGGACTATTCAAACCCTAGAAGACATGTTGAGATCTTGCTCACTTGCCTTTCAGGGTATGTGGGATCAATATTTACCACTGGTAGAATTTTCCTATAACAATATCTTCCATTCGAGTATTCATATGGAACCATATGAAGCGTTATATGGAAAGAGATGTCGTACACCAACCTGTTGGGATGAGGATGGTGAAAGAAAACATGTAGGCCCAGAACTGGTGGAGGAAACGGTGGAAAAGGTGAAGGTAATCCAAAATCACATCAAAGCAGCTCAAAGTAGGTAGAAGAGCTATGCCGATAATCGAAGGAAGGATTTGGAATTTCAAGTCAGTGATCATGTTTTCCTGAAGGTATCTCCATGGAAGGGATTCATGCGTTTTGGTAAGAAAGTTAAATTGAGTCCCAGGTACATCAGACCCTATGAAATTCTAGAACGAATTGGGGTTGTAGCTTACCGATTGGCAATGCCGCCAAGTCTCTCCAAAGTTCACGATGTGTTCCACGTATCTCGGTTGAGAAAATACATGCCTGACCCAATGCATGTACTCACCTATGATGAATTAGAACTGGAACCCGATCTGTCTTATTGTGAAGAGCCTGTCAGGATTCTTGATACAAGAGAACAAGTACTGAGAAACCGGACGATGCGTCTGGTAAATGTTTTGTGGAGAAATCATAAGATGGAAGAGGCAACGTGGGAACCCGAGGAACTTATGATGAAGAACCACCCGAGTCTTTTTATGCAGTAATACCCTAGAAATTGTGAGTATGCAATTATTTGAAGGAGGGGAGAATGTAACACCCCAAGATTCCACAGTACGTTTCCCTTCGAATAATGCGATAGCGTGTGTTGTACGCAACCTCGAGTTCTAACACACACCACAACTAATTAAACTAGCCATTGTGAATAGTAATACCTACTTTTTGAAATCATATATATTTTATATTTCAAAATGGACTTCATTTTTGGATTCGGAATATTGAAATTAGCCTAGGGTGAAATTTTGGTACTTTTCAGATAACTTTTATATTTTGATGAATAGTGAAAATTACTAAATTTTAATTAAAATCAACTTTTTTAATCAAAATAATTAATATTGATAAATTATAAATTTGAGTGGTTTTAAAGTATATTTATAATATATTTTTACCATTTAATTTAATGTTTGTCATTGGACATAATTTCACAATTAAACAAGACATAAACAAGTGTCAATCTTTTGATAGTTATTATCTCTTAAAAACACGCTTTTTATTTTAACAACGGGAATTAATTTTAAATTAATTTCTGCCTCTTATGTGTTTTGAATTTGGAAAAATGGATTACATATTTGGAATCAGGATTTCCAAATTATGTAAATAGGAAACTTTTATTTTTACACATTTTGAATAATTACTGCGGTAAATATTTTATTTACCATGGTTAAAGGGTAAATCCGGTAAATAAGGGTTAAAAAATAATATTATAATAATAAAAAATAACCCTAAAAAGTGTCATAACCTTATTGGTGGACACATACCCGACCATGGGCATCCTTGGGTCGATTTGGGGACCCCTTATAGCCACTTGTATGTGGTAGGGACACATTATATTAATAAAGTTAAAATAAAAATAAAAATGGCATAAGCTTACATCTTTTAGAAGAACAATTTTTACATAGGGATATACATGTTGTATTTTCGATTATAAATATTCATTAGAAAGCTAAAAAGATTTCCTATATAATTATATTTTATTTATAATTTTTAAACATAAAATAATTTAAATTATTAATGACACAATAATGATGAAATGTTTACCTCATTAATAAATCATTTAAATAAATAAGATTATAATGATTAAAATATTATCTAAAACCTGTCCAATTCTTATTGGTTGATGTTATTTAGAATATTAGTCATCGTATCTTCTACCTCAATTATTTTTGGACTATTATAAACCGAATATAATTATATTATAAAGTAATAATTTCACTCTTTATTAAAGAGCCCCTCCTCTCCCTTATAAAAGGAGACCACTCCTTCTCATTTTTTCACACCTTCAAAGCCTTTTGGTTCGGCCAAACTCTGCCCAAATACTCTTCCAACTTCCCTTACTACAACCTAGAGGCCTTAGTTTGATCAGAAAGCCAACCTAAGGAGCCCTTTTGATCAAATCAAAAGGAATATCCCGAAGAAGAGGTAATGATTTCACCACCCTTTTCCAAGTTCATTTCTTCTTCCACTTCTTCTTCCTCTGTTGTTACCATTCTAAAATAATAACTCCAGTATCTCACATATACTGTGATGTTATTATAAATATGGTACAACCATATTCAGTATTCTATCCACCCTTTGAATAACATGTCACCATACGTGCGTACGTACGGCTTACCGTCTCCACGTCGTGGTGTAATTGTTATTCAATATATTATTATTTGGGTGGGAATAATAATGATGTGAAACTCATGTAAATAATAAATATAACATGTTAATTATTCTGTATATATGATATAACATCCATTTATATATTATTTTAATATCAAAATAATGATATTGTCGCTCGTGCGTACGTACGGACTACCGTCTCCACGAACGCGATGAGATTCATTCTCCATCGTATCCATTCAAGTATAATTATCATTTTATGATTTAAAAATGATGTTTAAGGACTTGATATCATTCTGGATATGAATAAGATACAAAAAACATGGCTTATGTAACAAAACATATATAAGAAAATGAGTAAGTTCACACCCGAAACAACGATAATACTAAGATATTATTGTCAAATCAATATTAAAAGATCATATATGATATCATAATAATTTATATGATTATTTTATAATTTAATAACAATTATTTCACCATTATACAGGAGGTTAACCTACGCCAACCAAGGAAAAGTACAAGGTAAGGGTTATTTCACAATCTCTTCATTATCCGAGATTGTTTATACGTAATAATCTACTGGGATCTCGTTATCATCCACATCCATGTTTCTTCAAAATGTATTTCAAAACATTTTTAAAATTTAAAAGAATATGGTTTAAAGTCATTTATACCCTTGTTTGACTTTTTATAAGAGGTTTATAAGGGAATCTTTCCGTCGTTTTCCAAACAAGGTTCTTTTTAACCTTTTCGACAGAATTAAGATAAGAATGTTTTTTTTAAACTTATACGGCGGGTGCGGTTATTTTCCACCGTTATAAAATATTCAAAGATTTACTTACAAGCTTATAAGAATATTTTCAATGAAAATGTTTTATTTTATATGGATTTTAAATGATTTCAAAATAATAGGAGATATTTCTTTAAAAAGAATTTTGATTTCATCTATGTCAACATCCATTGATGGATTTTAAGATTTTTTGAAGTTGACTTATTATGATACAAAACTTCTATATTGTATTGAAGGTTTTGTGATTTGTTTGACTGTGGATGTGCTATTTTTATACCATTCATAGTTTATGGTGAAAGTATTGACATTTCGTATGCTATATTTAATACGAATGTTTATGTTATGTTTAAACCTTTTCATATGGGAATGCATTGGGCTTAATTTGTGACGGGTGGAGCCCGCTCTAGCTCCTCGATGCATCGGTAGGTCTCATGAGACGAACTAGTGTCTTGGCACAAGGCCTTGACAAAATATTATTTGTAGTCTTGGCACGAGGCCTTGACTATGTGGTTATGATAGTCTGGCATTATGCATTCCAACATTATGAAAGTGGTTATTGATTTTTGCATTGATTATTCGATTAGTAGAATATCCATGAGAATAATTAAATGGCATTATTTCATTTTATTTATGTCGTACCATGTTGAATGTTCATGTTTGAAAGGATTTTGTTTTAGTTATAAGTTGCCTTAAATGTTTATTCTTATTTATGAAAGTTTCCGCTATATTGTTATCCTTACTGGGCATTTGAGCTCACCCCTTTTCTATGTTTTATTTTTTCCAGGAAGTGAAGAAGTAAATTATGAATGACCTGCAGGGATATTATGTGGGGATATGAGTGTGGATTATGGAGACATTATGTTGTTGTAGTAGTTTTTCATTTTATGATGTAATGTAAAACTTCTGAATATATCTAGTGTTTGCAAGGCTACTAAACCAATCGGTATTTTGAGATTTGATCTTTCTTGTGATCATTCCAATGTTATGTAATAATGCACCGACTCTGGATAACTAGGGTCGGGGCGTTACAATCTGGAGTTAGAAGATGTTGTTCATTCCTTTCTTTGTTGGAGATATTTTCTTTTGGGTGAGCATTTTGTGGTTTTCACCAACCACAAAAGTCTCATGTATATCTTCACTTAGCGTGATCTGAATTTGAGATAGTGAAGGTTGGTTGAGTACCTTCATCCCTTTGACAATGAGCTTGCCTACACACCTGGGAAAGGCATCATAGTGGTTGATTTGTTGAGGAAGAGAATTCAGATATAGGCTGTTTAGGAGGCCAGTAGTGAGTGGAATCTTATGTTTCTATTCTCTAAGATGAATTTGGAGGTGCATGATAGATAGGGACAGAAGATTCTATATTATGTATCTAATACCTCTACTCTTCTTGATCGAGTGCGAATGAGGGAGCTATCAGATTTAGAATTCTTAGTCCTATGGGCGGGTGTGTCAGGAGAAGACCTTATTCATGGATTGACCATAGGAGAGGATGAGATCATGAGTTTCTTGGGGAATTTATGGGTTCCAGCAGTTATTCATGAGGAGCTGTTGTAGGACTTTCATTCCTCAGTTGGGTTGTTTATCCTGGCATCACCAAGATGTATCGCAATCTACATATTCAGTATTGTTCTCCAGGTATAAAGAGGGACATTTTAGGTTTCGTCATGAGAAGTTCCCCCAGTCATCAGGTGAAGGTGGAGCAGCAACAATGAGTACTGCTTTTGCAACAGTCCCCCATTCCTGAGTGGAAATAAAATGATGTCATGATCGATTTCATAATAGGGTTTAAAAGGAATCCTTGATGGAATGATGCATTATGGGTTTTAATTTAAAGAATTACGATGGTCACTCAATTGTTTCTAATCAAGGAGACCATCAGTGTTGATGAGCAGGGACGATTTTACATCCTTGAGATTGTACGTCTTAATGAAATTCCACACTCCATCATTTCAGACAAGTATGCATGTTTTACATATCAGGTCTGGTAGGGGCTATAGAATTCTTATGGTACACAGGTGCTTTGGAGTACAGCCTACCACCCTCAGACAGATAGCCAATCCGATCGTATGACTCGAGTTCTATAGGACATGCTTCGAGCAAGCATTCTGGATTTTGGAGGTTCTTGGGAGAAGTATATACCTCATGTAGAGTTTTTGTATAATAATATTTTCCTGGAAATTTTTTATATGGAACATTATGAGGATCTATATGGTCGGACATGCCTATCACCCATATTTTTGTTTGAGGTAGGAGAGGGAGCATTGCTTGGACCTCATGTTTTTCAGGAGACCACAGAGTAGATAGAGTTGATGCGGAAGAAGATGGATTTTGCACAGTCTCTCTAAAAGAATTATGTTGATCAGCAGAGACGAACTCTAGTGTTTGAAGTCGAGGATCTGTATTTTCTACTTGTCCACCAAGGTTGGGGCACATAAGGAATAGGAGAAAATGAAATCTTTCTCAGAGGTATGTTGGGCCGTTTGAGGTGTTGGAGAAAGATGGGCCAGTTTCCTATTTGGTGTAGTTACCTTAGAGGTATCAAGATATGCATGATGTATTCCACGTTTCTCAACATCGAAACTACTTTTCAGACCCATCTCATTTCTTTCAACATGAGGAGGTTGACTTGATGTAGATGTGTCTTTCGAGGAGCATCCTATCCGGATTTTTTATTGCAGTACAAAGATTTTTTGTGGCCTGTCAATTCTACTGGTACAAGTGATATAGAAACACGAGCGAGTACAGGATGAGTCTTCGGAGATGGATGGCGATGTATGAGTGTAGTGGTTAGACTTTTTTAGGGATTCTTCTTCTATTCCATGGTAAGGAAATTCAGGGATTCATTTTTTTAAGGGGGGTTGGATTTTTTAAGAACATGGATCATCTATGTCGATCTGTTTTTCATTTTCTTGTTGTTTTGGAGGAAAATATGTTTTTTCTGGAAATTTTCGATGTACATGATATGTACTTTATGTGTACACGCCATGTACTTGGTTAACAATGGTATCCAGGTGCTGGCAGTGGAGCGGCCCTACACACGGCCGTGTGGAGTGACCTGGTAGCCGCCTAACGCGGAGTATAGAAATGGAGAGTAACGCCATGTACATCAATAGTACACGACCTATACTTTTTTCATTAAACAAACTGGGGTCACATATAATCTCCAGAATTCTCTCCTTATAGGTATCATTCGATCGAGGGCTCCGTACGGCTGCAGATCTTTGACGAACCTCTGAGCGAGCGTCCGTCCTCTGAATCGAACACTGTCGGTTGTGTTCGAATCACATCGGTACGTTCTCTCTTCTCCTAGTGCTTAATCTTTATATTTATACAATTTTTTTTATTGTGGGATGAAAAGATTATGTGTTTTTTTAGATCTACATGGTTCTATGGTGATTCAGTCCTGGAGGTTCAAGTATATTGATCTCCCAATGCCAAGGATGGTGGTTTGTGCCATTCTGTAGGATGCCTTTCAGTTTTATGTGAAAGGTTTGTCAAAATCCATGCCATTATATAGGGTGAATTGATGTGCTTTAGATGTGTTTCCCATGCATGTTTTCTTATTTTCACCATTTAGTCTAGTTTTCCAGTTAGGCTATGTTTTACATTCCAATGCCTAGTATTGTAGGATGGTCTGACAGTTGTTCTGTTATGATGTTATGCTGTAGAATTTCTACCATGTAGTTCTTCCGGTCTACCTTGGCCGATACGTGCTCCTACACTTTATTGAATTACAAAAGGGTCATGAGAACCTGGTGTATAGACCATAGGGAGAATGGATGTTGATGGATCCTCCAGAGTGTCTATTTTACTTACGATGCGAGACCATAGGGGGAATTGAAGTTGATTGCTTCCTCAAAGATTTTGTAGTTCCTCAACAAGGGACATAGAGGAAATGTGATGTAAGAGCTACCCTAGAGCACCATTAGTTACGATATGAGACTATAGGGGGAATTGATGGTGAGTGCTTCTCCAGAGAGTCTATGGTTAAGCTGAGCTAGAGGGTTTAGACTGAGTATACAACCCAGAGTGTTGCTTCTACTTGTTAGGTAGGACCATAGGGGATGGGAAGTGAGTACATCCCAAAGGGTAACCCGTTTGTGTTTATCTTTCTGTTTAGTTGTTTCTTGATATTGAAATTGTGGATTTTTTAATGTCAACTACATTCATGTTTACTGTTATCTATTATTTTACAAACCATAAATTCATTGACTGTTAGGCATTGATCTTGTGGTGGTTGCCTACTAAGATTTAGTCTCGCACCATGTTTGGGAAATACTTTAGGGCCCAAACGGATTATATTGTTGCAGGTACAGACAAGGGCATGTGTCCTTCTACTTCAGGTACTTGACATGATGTGGAGTTGGAGATCACGAGACCAAGCTTAGGCTTGAGATGCTATGAGGCTAATAACTATTTTTATTTTTTACTTGGTTTAGTACTGTATTTCATCATTGTTCTTTGTTTCGATGCTTTCCTAGACATATGTATCATTCATAATTTTATTTATATGTGCTCTATCTTATTCTATCAGTCTTTTGATGTTTAATTTTGAATGATATTATTACTTCTTATTCTCTTGTATATATATTTGTTAACAAACATTGTGTACTCTGCCAATGAGGTCATAGTTTCCCCAATATCACACCCAAGTCCCTCACTACTAGTCGATTACCTCTGGAATTTTTGGAAATTAGTTTGAGGCCATGTGACCAACCGGGTACGGGGCGCCTCTGGGTGGCTTCTGGAATGGGGAAAAACGGTGAGGACTAGTCCCATTTTGGAAAATAACATGATCATGGGCTAGAATGGGCCACTACAATATGTATCCGAGCTAGTGTCCATTGATGTGCCAGTAATGACGTGGGGCCCATCTGGGGGGTATGGAAATCCAACATCGAAGGGCGTGGAGCAAGAAGCACCCCTTTATAAGGTGGTGTGGAAACTCCTCCCATCATGAGGCCTTTTCATTGGGGTTACCTAATGGGTAGATCTTAGGGAAAACAAAACTGTGCAGGTTGGGCCCAAAGGTGACAATATAATGATCATGGGCTAGACTGGGCCGTTGCAGGGGGTTACACATGAGTCCATGTGACCCCCCGTCTTGATGAACCATAATGTGTCTTCCTATTTAGGGAATTACACTTCTGACCATTTCATTTCATTGTAGAACAACATTTTGATGATGGATAATTTCAAATAGTCGTGTGAACTATAGTATAAGTTACTAGAAACACAATTGGTTGTTATATTTATATTTAGAGGATAAAATGTGTCAAATTTATATTTTTTGTAAACATAAATTCACTTATCAATTTTTCTTATTTACTGGTAACATCAATCCACTTAATAGATTCCTTTAAAGTGGATGCTGAAACACATGATACTTTTTATGTTATATTCAAATATTTAGGTCCCCCAATTCAACAATATTTTCTCTGGATTATATAAAAACTAAATAGTACTAAATGTTTTTCTCTAAATGTTTGAAGAAAGTATAAATATTTCTTGTGAACATCATGGGAGACATGATAAGATCATTTCAGTTTTAGCGAAGTTAGTGGGTGATTTTCCAAGGATGTTAAGAAGTATCCATGGACCTACACATCTCATATTGTGTATACATTGATCTTATAGTCTAAAACATGGATAATATAATTTCTCACATTTTATCCTAATGAGGTTATTGTTTATGTTGTTTTTTAACATAGAGGGTTTTTATTATAATGTGAAATATTCTGAGTATTAACCAATGTAGGATCAAGTTTTATAGAGAATGTTACAGTACCTTCTGTTCCGTACCTTATTCCATGGGATTCTTTTATAAATAATGATTTGTATTTTTTCCCCAAGATGGAGTCATTAGAGCATTTTTTAAAAACATAATGGTCCTAAAACACAACTATATATTTGATATAAATTAGTTTTGTTAGAAACTCATCTTGTATGTTTTCTATATGAATACTAAATAAATATTCTTATAAAAGATAAAACTTTTGGGGTAGGTTTTACTATTACACATGGAAGTGACATCCATGAATCCTCATTTACTCAATGGTACAATTTTTTTTTTGAAAGGACATTTACATACATAATATTGAGTTGAATTGATGAATAAATTTTTCGAAGTTGGCTCCAATTCCTTTGTTTTGACCTTCGAGTAAACTGATGTAACACCATATGGCCTGTCCCAAAATGGCTTTTACAAAAAACGATTTTTGAGTGTCTTTTGGTGTAAGAATTCACCCATCATATTGCCACATTGAGATAAATAATGTGTTAAATAATGATCTAGATCTCATAATCAATCAACTTTTGGAATCATATGATTTTCAAAATTTAGAATGCAATGTGTTTCATCTACCCTTTATGTTTAAGGATTTCATTCAGGTTGCACTGGTTAATGTTTTCCCCATATTTATTAGAGCTATAATACTAAAGATTAAAGTGAGTGAACAAATAATAATGATATTTCCCTCTAAGAAGGATTTTGAGTAGAGGGCACAACTGGTTGAACCATATCCTTTGTTCCGATCTATAATTTTTCATCAGATATATAATGTAATCTTAACAAACATAGTTCAATATTTTAGGAAAATAATTGGATGTTTATATATTCTATTATTACTTGTTTTAAATAAATTATATGTCATTATCCTTCATTGGTTGGCCATTTTGAAACTTCATTTTCTTGTATGAAATTCTCTTTTCTCAATATACATATTCATATAGGGTGAAATGACAACCGGATTGATGAACAGATCTGTAATGTACAATACCCTTGATTTCTTAAACATTAATACTTCCCACTTATCCCATTTTTATCTAATCAAAATATTCTATTTCCACATGTTTGAAGTGATCAAAACCATTGAGTAGTAGGCGAGATTGAACCACAACAATATCACTTTCCTTGATTACATTCTATATAGGGGGATGTAATGGAGAACTCAATCGACGATTCAAAATTTTTTCCAAAATTAAAATTCCAAGTATGAACACCCTATTCTATATCTTTGGTGTGGACAATATTTTCAATGGGAACATACTCTGCAACTTCTCCCATAATGGTTTGATGTTCTACAACATTATCTCGATTTTTTCTAATGAAATTTACTAATGTGAACTAGTCAATTATAATTCCATCATTTTCAAAATTATGGTAGTTCCATTTTCTATGAGACCATCCACTAGAAGGATTATGATATCCTATAGAGGTTGTTATATTGGATAGTAATTTTTTGTTTGCAGCTTCCATGGGACTTCATTGTTATTTAAGGATCCCATTGAATCCATCTGGGGAAGGGAGATCTGATGTGATACTATAGATATTCTTTTCACTTACATAAATAGGAAAGTACCTCATTGAATGGGATAATGTTGGAAAATTTATTGCGTGGAACTTACCCCAATAGTAAAAAAATTCAATTTTGATAGGGAGTGTTTTAATTTTAAATTACCACCAACCTCATTGGATGGGTGTTCCATTAATAACCATTAATAATATTTAAGAATAAGTTTCTTGTCCAGGAATATTATCAGAAAAATTACCTATACTCTATAGGATGTGGTTCTCTTATACTGACCTAGATTTACCAACTGTAGATTCTCTTTGGATTTTATACTTCTTTGTTGAAACATGGGATGGGTACAATGAACGGTTTTCACATCATACAACTTCTTCTAAAGATATTAGAATAACGTGAAAATTGGATACTGGTAATTTTTATGTATTCTCAATATTTTCACATACTTGATCATTGAGTATTTCATTTTTCACCCAATTCTACCCCAATTCCATTGAGAGTTGTTAGGGGATAATTCTTATTGATCATACCATCTATTATGACTAGATTCATCTCTCCAAATCCATTATGAGGATATTGAATTACAAGATGTTACCTTTGGAATTATTTAATAATCGGTCTTATCTGTAAAATGAAATTCCCCATCATCACACAATAATTTTATATGAGCACGCTATGGGGTATGTGGGGATAGATGAAACCACTCTTTTAATGCCTCGATACATGGATGTTGGCAAGATCCTTGTTTTTCTTCCAATTCTATGTTCCATGAATCTATGGGGTATACCAAGATGATTCGATGGGGTAATTGAGTCTATTACATTGATGAAATACTAAAAAAGAGTCCATTAATAGTTCTAGAATTAAATTGTAGCAGTGCTAAAAATAATTGACTATAAGATCGTCGTTAAAAACCAGTGGCATATTTAACTACTAAAAAAAATTTAAATGGATGCCAATAACAACGTTAAAAAAGGAACCATCAAAATGGTCATGTAAAATTTATTTTTTTGATGTGAACCATACCGTCTGTGAGCCCTTTTCATAGCAATGTTAAAGGGGGTACTAAGAGAATTGATAAAGACATCCCATTTATAGGGGTTAAAATTATATTTCTCTGGACCTCCCTTATACTCAAACATGTATTAGCACTTCCCCAACACGTTTAATACTGTTCTCCCTTGTCTTTTGTTTTTTTCTCACCACTACTTTTATCAATGCTTTGTTAATTTCCTGCCTCATGGGCTCCATCCTACATTTAAATCATTCACATATCATTAGAAAATGGAAAGACTTTACCACTACAACATGTTGTTAGGATTTTTGATTAGTGATACATAGGTTTATATATATATATAAATAATTACATATATATTTTTATTCATATATTTATATAATTATTTTTAAATACAATTAGAAAATAGATGTGGGTGTGATAAATATATAGTTATATTTCTTTAAATATATTTTATATTATATTAAATTACTGAAACTTTAATACAATATAAATATATATTTATTTATTAATACAAATATATATGGATATATTAAAATTATAAGTATATTTTTAAAATGAAAAAAAGGTTTTATATTGTTTTAATTGAATTATTATAATATTTTTATATTTTATATATTAAATTATAATTATTGACATATATATATATATATATATTAATTATTGATAATAAAATGCAGATATATAAATATTAATTATATATGTATATATATATATGAATGACTTTTAATAAGGTAAATAATGTGTATTATTTTGTTACATTACAAAAAATTAATAATAATTATATTTTTGGTATATTTAAAAACACATTTTTTCATCATTATGTTAATATATTTATTTATACAAGTGAATTTATATATGTAAATATATGAAAATATGCATATTTTAAATTAAAAAAACTATAATGTGAAAAATGATGATCATACAAAACCCTAATATCGATTTGAATGTAATCCATGTAAATAAATTCTTTCTCTATACAAAAAGTCATCAACATAAAATAAATGAAGATTAACATTCATCAAAAGTCAAAAAATTGGGGTACCCCATCTAAATACTCTGTTTTAGAGGCCTATAGGGGCTATTTTACACTCAAAAAATTTTGACAAAGGACCCCCAGTCAACATTGTGTAGATCTTATCACAGGCCTCAATTTGAAATGTGGTAGAGCACAGAAATACAACTTGATCATAACATATGGTTTTTTGACGGTCAAGTTGCATTTTTAACTTATTTTAGATCTTTTATTAACATTTTTATTTTTTAACTTCAAAAGGATTTTAAATGAATATTAAACTGCAATAACTATAAAAAAATTAATAAAAATTTTACTTTTTTCTTTTATAAGAAATATAAACTAAGAAAATTATGTAATAAATGTACATGTTCATTTACCAAATATAAAACCTATTTACAATATATATTTTATATTAATATCTATATAAATACGTTTATATAAAAATTAACTAATTTTAACAAATTTTTTGAAATAATCCTCTAATCATCGCTTGAAAAAATCACTAATAGGGGGTCATTGTTCATATATCTAAAAAATTAAAAACATCCCATTTATCATCTCTATTTTATAATCATTGATAAGAGAACCCATTTTCAAGTCATTTTTTAGAATTGATGATAAATAGTGGGCCTTTATTAGGCTTTATAAAAATGTGCTGATAAAGGGAACCCTTTAATAATGATTTTTTATTTTTATATTAATGTCCCCATTTAACAATGAAAAAATATATATCCTAAAGTCCCCATATAATATCATTTGAAAAATAATTGAAAAATGGGGTTTTGAAAGTGTTCTTAGATATCACTATTCAGTCCCTAACACTCAATAATAATAGTTTTAAATAATTGATATGAAATTGGAATTTTTCATATGAAAATTATTTTGATATCAAATATTTAATAGTGTTCTATATATCCAGGTGAATTTCATTTAAACATTATTCCATTAATTCTTATGTAATGTTGAACTATAAAGTGCGTAAAGGCTAAATCATTATTGGAATATTGTCTATAGCACAAAATATCTTCATTAAATTTTTTTCTCATTCTCTTTTCTCTATTGATTCTTAAATAAGATCATAATAATTTTATCTTCCCAATTTCATTATAGTAAATACGTGGTCGGTAGGGAATTCCTCTATTGTGATAGGAGATTGGAGAACCATGGGTGGAATAGAGAATGATGGATTCCACAATATATTTTATAGTTGATAAAGTGTATACATTAAAAATTATGTGACATCAAGAATGGTTAGAAATTTTTTACAAGCACCTCGTGGAAAGAGGGATTTGTCAGAATTGATTCATCATGTGGAGGAACATCATGATGATATAAATTTTCACTTCTGGAAGTATCTTTGTTGAAAATTATATTATAAACATGAATAAATTTTTTACAAGTTGGTTGACTTTAGAGAGAATTCTTGAAGCATATATCATTGTAATTTTTCATATGAAAATTATTTTGTAGTCATTTTTTAGAATTGATGATAAATAGTGGGCCGTTATTAGGCTCTATAAAAATGTGCTGATAAAGGGAAACCTTTAATAATGATTTTTTATTTTTATATCAATGCCCTCATTTAACAATGAAAAATATATATCCTAAATACCCCATATAATATCATTTGAAAAATCATTGAAAAACGGTGTTTTGAAAGTGTTCTTAGATAGAACTATTCAGTCCATAACACTCAATAATACTAGTTTTTTATAATTGATATGAAATTGGAATTTATCATATGAAAATTATTTTGATATCAAATATTTAATAGTGTTCTATATATTCAGGTGAATTTAATTTAGACATTATTCAATTAATTCTTATGTAATGTTGAATTATAAAGTGCATAAAGGCTAAATCATTATTGGAATATTGTCTATAGAACACAATATCTTCATTAAATTTTTTTCTCATTCACTTTTTTCTATAGGTTCTTAAATAAGATATTAATAATTTTATCTTCCCAATTTCATTATTGTATATAAGTGTTCAGTAGGGAATTCCTCTATTTTGCTAGGATATTGGAGAACCATGGGTGGAATAGAGAATGATGGATTCCACAATATATTTTATAGATGATAAAGAGTATACATTAAAAATTATGTGACATCAAGAATGATTAGAAATTTTTTTACAAGCACCTCATTGAAAGAGGGATTTTTCAGAATTGCTTCATCACGTGGAGGAACTTCATGATGATATAAATTTTCACTTCTGGAAGTATCTTTGTTGAAAATTACATTACAAAAAGGAATAAATTTTTTACAAGATGGTTGACTTAAGGGAGAATTCTTGATTCATATAGAATTGGGAGGAAATTTAGTGAAGATAATATATATGGGTGAACTTATTTTAACTGCATCCTCTATCCAAGAGAATTGTTTCTTCGAAACTCATTAGGAGACGATCTCTTCTGATCAATATATTTTTGGGCCAGAATTATACAATAATAGTAAGATGTCTCTGGAGGACCTCATGAACTGTTGTATGATCTTTTTCAGGTATGACCGTAAAAATTAATTTATTGTCTCTATAATTTGTTAATGGTTTGGTATGATATTAAGATCCATAAATAACCATATAATGGATATTATAAAACTAGCATCCAGAAGTGTTGGGTCATTGATCGGCTCTTAACTCTCCAGTCATATTTTTTGAGGCTTTTATTTAGAATATGTCTTATGGGTGATTGGGGAAAACTATTGTGGGTGGTGACTATCACATAAGGGGTGAAGATTGATAACCTCCTGGGGAAATTAAGGAAATTAATGATAACACTATTTATCTTCTTTAGGTCTGAATTTATTCCGAGGATTAGATAGTTATTAAAACCAATATAATAATTTTGAATGGGGTTATGTTCATTATTAAATAATCGAATTAACATGAAATTTTATCAATAATCCAATGAGACCAAAAGAGGAATATGTGTTTTATCATGAGTGACCATAATGTTCTATTGATGTGCCAAATAAAATGTGAATGTGGGGTTGTGTGATAGAACCCTAGTCACCACCATCATAATTATTACTGCCTTTAAGACAATCATAATGTGGATAGAAATCGATGTCTATCCCTCCATCATTTTCAGGAAATATGGTGTGTCTTTTGATGTATAAAAGTGAATATATAACAATTATATAGCTAGAGATGGTATGTATTCATACTCATATACTAAATATATTTAATTGACATAAAGTAAGTGATCATGTGTTTGAGACTTTTTTTTAAAAGGGGAGGAAATCCTATTAATTAAAATAAAAACCAAAACATGGAACAACAAGGGAATGGGGTCTGAAAAGACTGACTACCCTCATTCAAAAACATTAATGGTCAAAGACATAAGTAATAAAATTATAGGGGATTATAATCATCATAATTCCAATAAGACTCATATTCCACGAGACTAGAAGAATTACATCGAGCCTTTATGCCACTAGAGATGGATCGGTCACCATGGTGGGATTCAGATGTGAGTAATTCTTCCTTGGCCGGGACTTCGTCATTGAGGGAGAAAAATTATTCATTGGAATCAGATTCACCTTTAACAATATCCCTATATGATATTTTCATTAGCGGATCATTAGTCTCTCTGTCAAACCATTTCCCCCCATATTCATTGTGATCGTTTTTTTGTTGAGTTCCTCAATATTAATCTGTGAGCTTACGTCTGATGATTTTCAAGTATCCATGTCTGGTTTAATGGTCAATGCATCATCCCTTACATGGGATTCAACATCATTATCCTGAGTGAAGTCCACCAAAACTGCATCAAATTTGTACTCTTCTTATGCAGAATAGCCATGGAGAGGAGTCAAAGCCCCATACTATTTGTCAACCGGTCCCTGCAACTCCATGAAATGGAATCACACAGCGTGATAATTTATAACCAGCTTCTACATTGTTAGATTTTACAAACTATAGGAAGATTATCATCATCAATAACCTGCTATGACTCCTCCGCGAGGCACCAATCCTCGTGCTGAGATTGGCAGCCTGCCCCTGTATTGGACAAGACGCATTACCTTCAATGGAATCACCCAAATTTCCAGTTGTTGGCTGAGATTCTCCATTTTGTGCAGTCTTTTATGGAGATTCTTATATAGCTTCTGGTTTCACCCTTAACATAGTAATAAGAGAAGATATTATTTATATGAAAATTTTGTTTTATATTTCCAATGAATTGACATTCCACAAATAATTGAGGTAATATTTCATAAATAATCGGTAGAATAATATCATCCTTTGATGTAGAAAGAACAAATTGTTCAACCAAGTCCGAATTAAGATAAATTTTAACTAGAATCCTTGAAATGTATCCATACATGAAAATTTCTGGGGCTCTGTCTATTTTAATGGGAACACCCACACATGGTGAAATATCATACATCATACTAGGGTGTCAAAAAATCCATTTTATACCCAGAATTTTGATAAATACCCGAACCCTAATTTACATGATAGAGAATGGGTTAAATAGGACATTCCATTCATGAATTACAACCATTCCCAATTTCAGGGAGATGGATCCAAATCCCCATGCACTATGTTTCAGATCCACATTTTGGAAGAGAAAATGAAAAAATCTTTTCCCCATAAGGATACATTGGTAATCAGAGTGTAACACCCCAAGATTTTATAGTGTGCTATTTCTTCAAAATAATTCAATAACTTTCACTACACGCAACACCAAGTTCAATCGCACCATGACTTACCAAAAAAGCTGTTAAAAAGAGGTTATGAATAGTGTTAACTAAATATTAAACTTTATATAATCCTTATAATTTTAGAATCCATATTATGAGTTTCTTAGACATAATGTAAGAAAAAATTCATTTTCAGTATTGCACTTTTACCAAATTTTAATAGTGAACCATTTTTAGATACTATATTTTAAACTTTTTGACTAAATGGGGACATCAAAAATTTAAAATGAAACATCCCAAGCTTCCACGGTACGCTAGCGTGTGTTGTACGCAACACCGAGTTCAAACACACCGTAACCAATCAAACTAGCTGTTATGAATAGTAATACCTAATTTTTGAAGTTATATATATTTTATATTTTAAAATGGACTTCATTTTTGGATTTGGAATATCAAATTTAGCCTAAGGTGAAATTTTGGTACTTTTCGGATAACTTTCATATTTTGATGAATAGTGAAAATTACTAAATTTTAATTAAAAACAACTTTTTTAATCAAAATAATTAATAGTGATAAATTATGAATTTGAGTGGTTTTAAAGTATATTTAGAATATATTTTTACCATTTAATATAATTTTGGTCATTATACATAATTTTACAATTAAACCGAACATAAACAAGTGTCAATCTTTTGATAGTTATTATCTCATTAAAAAACGCTTTTTGTTTTGACAGCGGGAATTAATTTTAAATTAATTTCTGCCACTTCTGTGTTTTGAATTTAGAAAAATGGATTCCATATTTGGAATCAGGATGTTCAAATTGTGTAAATAGGTAACTTTTATTTTTAGACATTTTGAATAATTACTGCGGTAAATATTTTATTTACCATGGTTAAGGGTAAATCCGGCAAATAAGGGTTACAAAATAATATTATAATAATAATAAATTACCCTAAAACGTGTTTTAACCCTATTGGTTGATACATGGTCGACCTTGGGCATCTTTGGGTCAATTTTGGGACCCCATGGATCCTCTTGTAAGTGATAATGACACTTTATTTTAATTAGGTTAAAATGAATACAAAAATGACACAAGCATATATCTTTTAGCAAAACAATTTTTACATAGGGTTATATATGTTGGATTTTAGATTATAAATATTCATTAGAAATATAAGAAGATTTTCTACATAGTTATAGTTCATTTATAATTTTTAGACATTAAATAATTTATTTTATTTACGACACAATGATGATGCAGTAATTACTATAATAGTGAAAAATTAAAATAATTGATATTATAAATACCCAAATAAATATAATATGAAACTTTTAATGCATTAAAATAATTTTCTAGGATAATATAATATATTAGGATTTATTTAATTGACTTTGTTCGAAGTAATAAATCTGTTATGAGTTTCACAAAAATCAACTATTGAATAGTGTCAAAATTGACATAAAAGAGTTCTTAAAACAAATATTATATTATTAATTGATATTAAATTCCTAAAAATCTACGGTTCGGCCAAGAGACTTATATCATGATAGGTTAATCATTAATGGACCACTTGGGGGTCGCTTGGATGTATGTGGTAAGTTTATTAACCATATTATATAAAAATACAAAGAGACATTGTAAAAGTGAAACTAATTAACTTAAAGTTAATACTTAAAGATAAGGTTAATATAAGTACCCAAACCTATATAAATTCTATTGGTTGAGTTGTTTTCGACCCATCCCCACCGTAACCTTTGAATAGTCAACTTTGGAGCCATTGGAAACCGATTATGAATTTATTATAAACTAATATCTCTAGCTTTTCCAAAGGTGCCCCTCACCCCTCTTATAAAAGAGCACTCCTCCTTCCCATTTCTCCACACCTTCAAAGCCTTTTGGTTCGGCCAAACTCTGACCAAATACTCTCCCAACATCCCTCACTACAACCTAGAGGCCTTAGTTTGATCAGAAAGCCAACCTACAGATCCCTTTTGATCAAATCAAAAGGAAGAACCCGAAGAAGAGGTAATGATTTCACCACCCTTTTCTAAGTTCATTTCTTCTTCCACTTCTTATTCCATTGTTGTTACCATTCTAAAATAATAACTCCAGTATCATATATATTCTGTGATGTTATTATAAATATGGTACAACCATATTCAGTATTCTATCCACCCTTTGAATAACATGTCACCATACGTGCGTACGTACGACTTACCGTCTCCACGTCGTGGTGTAATTGTTATTCAATATATTATTATTTGGATGGGTATAATAATGATTTGTAACTCATGTAAATAATAAATATAACATGTTAATGATTCTTTATATATTATATAACAACCATTTATATATTATTTTAATAACAAAAGTATGATATTGTCGCTCGTGCGTACGTACGGACTACCGTCTCCACGAACGTGATAAGATTCATCTCCATCATATCCATTCAAGTATAATTATCATTTGATGATTTAAAAATGATTTTTAAGGACTTGATATAATTCTAGATATGAATAATATAAAACCTACCCTTTACAAACATGTCTTACGTAACAAAACATATAAAAAAAACAAGTAAGTTAACACCCGAAACAACGATAATACTAAGATATTATTATCAAATCAATATTAAAAGATCATATATGATATCATATTAATGTATATGATTATTTTATAATTTAATAACAATTATTTCACCATTATACAGGAGGTTAACCTACCCCAACCAAGGAAAAGTACAAGGTAAGGGTTTATTTCGCAATCTCTTCATTATCCGAGGTTGTTTATACGTAATAATCTACAGGGATCTCTTTATCATCCACATCCATGTTTCTCCAAAATGTATTTCAAAACATTTTTATTATTTACAAGAATGTGGGTTAAACTAATTTATACCCTTGTTTGACTTTTATAAGAGGAATCTTTCCGTCGTTTTCAAAACAAGGTCCTTTTTAACCTTTTCGACAGAATTAAAGTTAGAATGTTTTTTTTAACTTATACGGCGAGTGTTGTTATTCTCTGCCATTATTATAACTTTGAAGCTTCCCTTACACACTTGTATGGATATTTTCAAAATAAAGGTTTTCTTTTATAATTATGTGATTTTTAAATGATTTCAAAAAAAAATATATTTCTCTCAAATATATGAAAATCCAGAGCAAATGTATACGTATTTAACGCAAGCTTAAAAATATTTTCAGAAAACTTGACTCTCGAGTTTGGTAGATAGGAAGGGATTGGGATTGGACCCATCATGGCCTATAATTAGTCGAGCAGTCTCAGAATTAGTTATTTTGTTTTCAGAAGCTTGCTTAATGTTTTCAAGAAAACACTGGAGTGTATTTTAGCAATTTTAAACGTAAGTATCTTCTAAAAAAATTTCATCGGTAGGTCTCATGAGACAAACTAGTGTCTTGGCACAAGGCCTTGACAAAATCTTATTTGTAGTCTTGGCACGAGGCCTTGACTATGTGGTTATGATAGTCTGACATTATGAATTCCAACATTATGAAAGTGGTTATTGATTTTTGCATGTGATTATTCGATTAGTAGAATATCCATGTGAATAAGTAAATGGCATTATTTCATTTTATTTATTCCATACCATGTTGAATGTTCATGTTTGAAAGGCTTTTGTTTTAGTTATACATTGCCTTAAATGTTTATTCTTATTTATGAAAGTTTCCACTATATTGTTAACCTTACTGGGCATTTGAGCTCACCCATTTTCTATGTTTTATTTTTCCCAGGAAGTGAAGAAGTAAATTATGAATGACCTGCAGGGATATTATGTGGGGATATGAGTGTGGATTATGGAGATATTATGTTGTTGTAGTAGTTTTTCAATTTATGATGTAATGTAAAACTTATGAATATATCTAGTGTTTCCAAGGCTACTAAACCAATCGGTCTTTCGAGATTTGATATTTCTTGTGATCATGCCAATGTTATGTAATAATGCACCGACTCTGGGTAACTAGGGTCGGGGCGTTACAGTTGGTATCAGAGGAAGTTTAGTACAAACCTTGGAAGCTATATTTAGATAAACTCTGATTAGAGCACGTAGACCTAAGATGAACTTTGAGGATTAGTATAGAAGAACTTCCTATAATTTTGGTATTGTAGAGATTTTGTGAGTTTTCCGAGCAATACATCCCTGTCTGGATACGAGCAGGTAGAGGCGGCTCTGGCATAGATGTACCTAGGGGTAAAACCCGAAAACACCGCTTTGAGCTAGACTCGAACGGGAACTGGTGCACGACAACGGGCCTTGCTGTACTCTTGGTTACGACACTCCCGGGGGATATGCTTAGGATAACTCTCATTTTCTTTACAAATCATTTTGAAGGGATTATGAGTATATACATCCTCAAAAAAAACATTCTTATGATTATGGATTATATCCATAAATAGTTCAATTTATGTTAAGTGTTTTATAAGTATGGGATTATGTATTTTGATTCATAAACTGATCTAGTTTATGCCATTGTTTAGAAATGGCGCCCAGTAGAAGGAATGAGAACTCCAGAAATGCACATGATCCAAAGAGAAGGAAGGATCATATCTTTCATTGTCTTAAGCTAGAATTTATAAGAGAAATAGTCTCCCATGTATTATCATGATATGAAGAAATAATATCATGTATTGATAAGATAAGTAAAGAGTTTACTGAGTCCTATGGCTTTGAAGGGAAACAAGAGAAGAAAAGGATAGAAGAGAGAAAGATGGATAAAGGGTAGAATGAAAAGAAGAATTTTCCCATATGTGGTAACTATGGAATGAAACACCCTGGAACTTGCCTGAAAAGAATGGGAGTTTGTTATAAGTGTGGAGGAAAAGGGCACAAAGTACATGACTGCAAGGGTAAGAAAATGGTTTCAAATGTACAATGCCTCATTTGCAAGGAGTTTGGACACTACGCGAACCTATGTCCTAGTCATCAGACTATGACGCAAATGATGCTATTGGATAATAATCAAGTTATGATACTACCAAAGATGAAGAGGAATGATTAGAGTTCTTATGTTGATTATGTCAGTTGAGTGTTGTATCAACAATGTACTTGTTATAATAATTATGGAGTATATAAGGATTGTACTGCAGTACTATTTCATTAAGGACTTGAGATTGTGTGGAAAAAAGAAAAGTGACTCAATAGCAGGTTAAATTTTTGGAAAATATATGGTTGAGAGAAAGATAAACCATAATATGGTTATGATACCGAGGTAGTGACTTTAGAATAATACATGATTGATTTGGATAAATTATATTGGATATTCTTGACTACCTTGAAACTGATTAATGATTTGTATATTCCATCATTTTTGGGGTTTAAAACATTTTTTTGA
Organism: Viscum album; assembly: GCA_963277665.1. NCBI lineage: Eukaryota > Viridiplantae > Streptophyta > Magnoliopsida > Santalales > Viscaceae > Viscum > Viscum album. The sequence goes on along the minus strand of OY728132.1, from coordinate 1,837,103,825 downwards.
TTGATGAAGTATATCTAGCATTCTATATGGAATAACGGAGCATGAATGTAATCAATAAGGAATATGGTAATTCAGGATGTTTCAGTGTATTAAAAGAATACAAGATAAAGGTATTCATATGCTATTACGGGGTAAAAAGGATCTACATTATGTTTACCTTCCTTATGAATGTTGGACTGTGAGTTTGGATTGAAGTATTTTGGGTAGTTCTAGTTTGTATTATTTTGGATTTCCATAAAAGGACAACCCGGAGGTCGGGCGGCAACCCGTCGCGTCCGGAAAGGCCGCAAGACTTGAACCCGCAACCGAAGGGCGACAAGGGTGTATCACCTACCACTATCCCACGAGATGTCCTGGATTAAATAAAGTAGTTTTTTAAAAGATCTGGTAGATGAATTATAAATTCGTTTATTTTGGAACCCTCTATGAATAGTATAAATAGAATTTTTTTACGAGTGAATGATGAGTTTTTGGTAGAAATTTATTAAGGGATAAAACTCTAATTTTAAAGTAAGTATATCTCCTTATGATCTTAGCCAATCTCATAAATAAATTCCTCATCATTAAGAAAAGGAACATAGAACAAAAATGTTGTCCTAGATGGTACCTTAAATCATCACTAATTTATGGCTTTGGGATTGTTGGCCTTTTCATAGCCATGTTCTCTACCACTCTCCATCAGATAATTGATGGTTATATTTTTCTCCCATATCCATATTTTCCTACATGGAACCCTAGTATGTGTTATTTTCGGTAATCTTCATACTTTCCACTCTTTAATTAAAATAGAGGCCTCATTAATTCATTTTTCGATGTGGGATTTCAACTAAGATATTTTGAAACGTCAAAAATGTTTTATCACAATACCCTATGATTTATTGAACCGATGGTATTTCAAATCATCATAGATTGATGATTTTAAGGACCTCAATTTTATACTTTTTTGTGATTTATGACCTCAATCACTACCTATAAATATTTACGTTTTCATCCAATTATATGTCTCTAATTGCCACCAATGTTCTCCTAATAGAGATCATAATTTGGTGGTGATCCTTTCATTTCTCTTTTCCTCATATTAAGACTAAATTTTAGTAACCCAATTTCCGATGTGGGTTTTCCCACAAAGATATTTTCTATTTTCTCCCTTATATTTTCGAAGAACAATTTCAAATTGCGAGGACGCAATTTATTGAAGGAGGGGAGAATGTAACACCCCAAGATTTTATAGTGTGTTATTTCTTCAAAATAATTCAATAACATTCAATACACGCAACACCAAGTTCAATCGCACCATGAATTACCAATCAAGCTGTTAAAAAGAGGTTATGAATAGTGTTAACTAAATTTTAAACTTTATATAATCCTTATAATTTTAGAATCCATATTATGAGTTACTTAGACATAATGTAAGAAAAAATTCATTTTCAGTATTGCACTTTTACAAAATTTTAATAGTGAACCCTTTTTAGATACTATATTTTAAACTTTTTGACTAAATGGGGACATCAAAAATTTAAAATGAAACATCCCAAGCTTCCACGGTACGCTAGCGTGTGTTGTACGCAACACCGAGTTCTAACACACCGTAACCAATCAAACTAGCTGTTATGAATAGTAATACCTACTTTTTGAATTTATATATATTTTATATTTTAAAATGGACTTCATTTTTGGATTCGGAATATCAAATTTAGCCTAAGGTGAAATTTTGGTACTTTTCGGATAACTTTCATATTTTGATGAATAGTGAAAATTACTAAATTTTAATTAAAAACAACTTTTTTAATCAAAATAATTAATAGTGATAAATTATGAATTTGAGTGGTTTTAAAGTATATTTAATATATTTTTACCATTTAATATAATTTTGGTCATTAGACATAATTTTACAATTAAACCGAACATAAACAACTGTCAATCTTTTGATAGTTATTATCTCTTAAAAACACGCTTTTTGTTTTGACAGCGGGAATTAATTTTAAATTAATTTCTTCCACTTCAGTGTTTTGAATTTAGAAAAATCTATTCCATATTTGGAATCAGGATGTTCAAATTGTGTAAATAGGTAACTTTTATTTATAGACATTTTGAATAATTACTGCGGTAAATATTTTATTTACCATGGTTAAGGGTAAATCCGGTAAATAAGGGTTAAAAATAATATTATAATAATAATAAATTACCCTAAAACGTGTCTTAACCCTATTGGTTGATACATGGTCGACCATGGGAATCTTTGGGTCAATTTTGGGACCCCATGGATCCACTTGTAAGTGATAATGACACTTTATTTTAATTAAGTTAAAATGAATACAAAAATGACACAAGCATATATCTTTTAGCAAAACAATTTTTACATAGGTTTATATATGTTGGATTTTAGATTATAAATATTAATTAGAAAGATAAAAAGTTTTCCTACATATTGATTGTTCATTTATAATTTTTAGACATTAAATAATTAATTTTATTTATGACACAATGATGATGCAGTAATTACTATAATAGTGAAAAATTAAAATAAATGATATTATAAATACCCAAATAAATATAATATGAAACTTTTAATGCATTAAAATAATTTTCTAGGATAATATGATATATTAGGACTTATTTAATTGACTTTTTTCGAAGTAATAAATCTTTTATGAGTTTCACAAAAATCCACTATTGAATAGTGTCAAAATTGATATAAAAGAGTTCTTAAAACAAATATTATATTATTAATTGATATTAAATTCCTAAAAATCTAAGCTTCGGCCAAGAGACTTATATCATGATTGGTTCATCATTAATGGACCACTTGGGGGTCTCTTGGATGTATGTGGTATGTTTATTAACCATATTATATAAAAATACAAAGAGACATTGTAAAAGTGAAACTAATTAACTTAAAGTTAATACTTAAAGATAAGGATAATATAGTACCCAAACCTGTCTAAATTCTATATGTTGAGTTGTTTTCGACCCATCCCCACCTTAAACTTTGAATAGTCAACTTTGGAGCCATTGGAAACCGATTATGAATTTATTATAAACTAATATCTCTAGCTTTTCCAAAGGTGCCCCTCACCCCTCTTATAAAAGGGCACTCCTCCTTCCCATTTATTCACACCATCAAAGCCTTTTGGTTCGGCCAAACTCTTCCCAAATACTCTCCCAACATCCCTCACTACAACCTAGAGGCCTTAGTTTGGTCAGAAAGCCAACCTACGGAGCCCTTTTGATCAAATCAAAAGGAAGAACCCGAAGAAGAGGTAATGATTTCACCACCCTTTTCTAAGTTCATTTCTTCTTCCACTTCTTCTTCCATTGTTGTTACAATTCTAAAATAATAACTCCAGTATCATATATATTCTGTGATGTTATTATAAATATGGTACAACCATATTCAGTATTCTATCCACCCTTTGAATAACATGTCACCATACGTGCGTATGTACGGCTTACCGTCTCCACGTCGTGGTGTAATTGTTATTCAATATATTATTAATTGGATGGGTATAATAATGATATGTAACTCATGTAAATAATAAATATAACATGTTAATGATTCTGTATATATGATATAACAACCATTTATATATTATTTTAATAACAAAAGAATGATATTGTCGCTCGTGCGTACGTACGGACTACCGTCTCCACGAACGTGATAAGATTCATCTCCATCGTATCCATTCAAGTATAATTATCATTTGATGATTTAAAAATGATGTTTAAGGACTTGATATCATTCTGGATATGAATAATATAAAACCTATCCATTACAAACATGTCTTACGTAACAAAACATATAATAGAAAACAAGTAAGTTAACACCCGAAACAACGATAATACTAAGATATTATTATCAAATCAATATTAAAAGATCATATATGATATCATATTAATGTATATGATTATTGTATAATTTAATAACAATTATTTCACCATTATACAGGAGGTTAACCTACCCCAACCAAGGAAAAGTATAAGGTAAGGGTTTATTTCGCAGTCTCTTCATTATCCGAGGTTGTTTATACGTAATAATCTACTGGTATCTCTTTATCATCCACATCCATGTTTCTCCAAAATGTATTTCAAAACATTTTTATTATTTACAAGAATGTGGGTTAAAGTCATTTATACCCTTGTTTGACTTTTATAAGAGGAATCTTTCCGTCGTTTTCAAAACAAGGTCCTTTTTAACCTTTTCGACAGAATTAAGGTTAGAATGTTTTTTTTAACTTATACGGCGAGTGCGGTTATTCTCTGCCATTATTTTAACATTGAAGATTCCCTTACACACTTGTATGGATATTTTCAAAATAAAGGTTTTCTTTTATAATTATGCGATTTTTAAATGATTTCAGAAAAGTATATATTTCTCTCAAATATATGAAAATCCAGTGCAAATGTATACGTATTTAACGCAAGCTTAAAAATATTTACAGAAAACCTGACTCTCGAGTTTGGTAGAAAGGAAGGGATTGGGATTGGACCCATCATGGCCTGTAATTAGTCGAGCAGTCTCAGAATTAGTTATTTTGTTTTCAGAAGCTTGCATAATGTTTTCAGAAAAACACTGGAGTGTATTTTAGCAATTTTAAACGCAAGTGTCTTCTAAAAAAATTTCATCGGTAGGTCTCATGAGACAAACTAGTGTCTTGGCACAAGGCCTTGACAAAATCTTATTTGTAGTCTTGGCACGAGGCCTTGACTATGTGGTTATGATAGTCTGGCATTATGCATTCCAACATTATGAAAGTGGTTATTGATTTTTGCATGTGATTATTCGATTAGTTGAATATACATGTGAATAAGTAAATGGCATTATTTCATTTTATTTATGCCATACCATGTTGAAAGTTCATGTTTGAATGGATTTTGTTTTAGTTATACATTTCCTTAAATGTTTATTCTTATTTATGAAAGTTTCCACTATATTGTTAACCTTACTGGGAATTTGAGCTCACCCCTTTTCTATGTTTTATTTTTCCCAGGAAGTGAAGAAGTAAATTATGAATGACCTGTAGGGATATTATGTGGGGATATGAGTGTGGATTATGGAGATATTATGTTATTGTAGTAGTTTTTCAATTTATGATGTAATGTAAAACTTATGAATATATCTAGTGTTTCCAAGGCTACTAAACCAATCGGTCTTTCGAGATTTGATCTTTCTTGTGATCATGACAATGTTATGTAATAATGCACCGACTCTGGGTAACTAGGGTCGGGGCGTTACACAGAGAATCCCCGGACTATAGACATGTTTTTCAAAGGTTTATTCACCCTCATCTTTATAGTCCCAACTGGTAAAATCATACGGTTAAGAATCGAATGCTGGAAAATCAAAATTTTATCTGCAATAACATCTTCTTATAATTTAACATATCAATTCTTACCTTTTCAGATGATTCATTCGGGGGTGAAATCCTTCAAAGATGCGAAATTCCTCTTATTAGCACCATCCTACTTTGTTATTCTCCTACAATAATTATTTCTAGCCATTATTTTTTTGTCAGTATCTTCCTATTTGTTTCTCTAGAAACGTCCCTGTTATACAAGCAATCATGGGGGATTTGGGTTGGTGTGTCTACCTTACCATGGTTCACCATGATATTTGTTTCAAAAGGATTATCTATAGGGATTATGGGTATGGTCATGTAACCTATTTTTTGATCACATCCACTGGTTGGATATATGGATCGCGTATTCCATAATTTCATAGATAGGACTACTATGGGTGGAACCCTCATCAGGATGAGATAATTATTCCATGTAGAATAGTTAGTGGCAACTGATAGCATAATCCCTTTGGTGGGAAACCTATTTCATTGGAATGAGGACATTGGTTTCCTGTAGATCCAACCTCTATAATAATGGCGGATCATGTTGTTTTACTCTGGGGATAGTAACCCAACACAATTTCAAATAGTTATGGGCATCATATTATTCATTTTCATCAATAAATGACTGATGAAATGTTATTGGGAATTAATTCCCTATAGGGATTGTTGTAAATAATCCATGGATTTAACAATACTATTGTGATGGTAATCATGAACGAGAACATTTGAGACTTGTAATATAAGTATCTATTTTGGTCCCAATGTCATCTTATTTAATGAGGTGCCTACAAGTGGGACAATTAATTAATATTATTGGGATTCATGTTAGGATAAAAATTTTAATCTAATGCTTCATGTAAAATATTATCTACATCTGAAGAAACTGTCAATAGAATGCCATCAATGAAGCATCCTATAAATTTAACATATTAAAAGTTGATTTTTTATCCATGTTATACCGCCATTAATTTAATATGTAAATGTTGTTTAACAAGTATGAGATATGTTCATTTTGGATAACATTTTATCATGACTTCACAGTTTATTTTGACACATTTCTCCCCACTTCTCATTTCAATTAAATGATTTCCATTTTTTTAGATGTTGGAGGTAACATTAAAATTTCAAATTACATATTATAGAATGTGATCAATTAGATGATGAATGTTCAGTATCATCACACCCTTTTGGGATAAATTATTTCATAATATATGAATCACTAATGGATTGAATATAGTTTGAGGAATCCTTCCAAAGTCCATATGTAGGACTAGTTAACCCTTTGATAATGATTTGATCAAGATAATGTGTTTCATGTAAACATATAATTGCATTTGACGTTCCCAATTCACTATTACGAAATTATGGGTTTTTAGCCAAAAGGTGACTATTTGGGATCTCAAGATATTATTGTCATTGAGGGATATGGTTTGTGTTTTATATTGCAGATTAATCATTATGGAGGTATCACACAATGCCTACGATAAATAGAATCAAAACCCAAATTGATTGATAGACTATGTATAGGGGAAATAATATCAAATTCATTCCTCATAAAGTAATTATATATATTCATTTATGAACTCGATGTAGAGTCCACATAGAATTATTGAATTCTTGGGAATTATACATCAACTGGAGAATCAAAATAGAGAGACATTCATAATTGAATTTTGGATGATCCCCCCTGATTTATATACCAATAAGATTCATGATAGATATGTGAAAAATTTTATAATATACGATTAGTCAAATTTATCAACCAACTCTACAAGTTTTCAAAAATATTAAATTTTTCATTGGGAAACATTGATAATTTTCATGTTTCATGACAGGGTATACAAATGTAGTTAAACTGGGGCTCACACATAGGATTCTAAATGATACCTAACATAATTCATGGGTCAAGATAATATTTTTATGGGGCTTATAATAATATGGATTCCTATATTTTTGGACCTATTAGGGGTGACTAATATCATATTTAATTTAAAATATTACCAAGAGGTGTATCTTGACACGTTATGATTAATATTTTATCATTGATTATTTCTATGAGGATTCTGATATTTCTAGAATCCATAGGAAAGTCTTGAATCATTCTAAATTGGATATTTGACCATGTGAAATATGTCAACTCATGGTTATTGGAATTTTGTTTGGGGTTATACCTAAAAGGGTTTTCCATAGAGAATGAAGTTTCATATTCCTTATGTGGTGATCATTATAGATATGTAACAACAGGTGAGTCATAATTGGTGTGATTAATAAGATACATTATAATATTAGTTTCAATGCATGAAGGATCACCATTATATTTGAATAGAGTAATTAAACACTAGGGAAACATTGAAAATATCCCTCTATATTGAAGTGGGTCATAAAAGGAGTTAATGTGGGCATAATGCATGGGCTACCAAATTATACTGAACCATGTAGGTATTTCACATTAATCATTTAATGGGGTTCATAACTATGAGGATGAAAATATTCCAAGAACCATGATAAGTGTACTGACTCATTGTTAATTGATCATTTAACCATGTTGTTCATCTTTACTCATGCATATTATTATTTTCAAGATGATTAAACCAAAGAGGGTTCTTTTATTTTTTGGATCCATGATATGTATGTATACTCATAGAGATTATAGTTTTCAATGATATTATAACTAGGAGGACTCCCATATTTCTAGACCTGTGAAGAGTCTCTCTTTTAAAGGTTTCTTGAATACTTAACCATGATTTATAACTGTAATCATCATGAATAAAATTTTTCCAGGTCATATACTGAGGAGGACTCCCCTGACTAATGAAAGTTATTCATGGTGATAGTTTTCTCATCATAGATCTATATTAAATTGTGAGTCCAGATTTGTTTGAGAATAAATAGATAATTGGATATCACTCACATAACATGAGTGCTTACAATGTTATATTAAGGATTTTATGGGATTACGCAAAGGCGGGAACCCAATTTTTTGGAACCATGATGAGTATCTTAACAATTTGTGATTATGGTTTTGTTAGAACTTACACATATAAGGATTCCATATATTCGTAACCATGTGAAGATTTTGAAGTTATTATAAGTTATAGGGTTGGATGAGTCTTACAACTAAGATTATTTTTTTAATTCATGATCCATGAGGATTATCTAGACTCATAATGAATGGAATATTTAAACATGAAGAGTATTTCAACTAATGAATATTTAAGACATTGATAGGGATTACACCATAGAGTACATCTATAATTCAAGAACCATGATGAGTATCCCAACTCATATTGAATTGAAAATTTAACATTGTGTAGTATTTGTAGGTATCTTGTCTCATGATAAATTAATGATTGAGTTCGGTATAACACCTAAGAGGACATCCTTATTCTGGGATCCATGAAGAGTATCTCAAATCCTAGTAAATTAATATTTTCACCAGGTGGATTGATTTGATTAAATAATATAATAATAATTTTGTTAGGGATTACATAGAGGAGGTGTCCCAAATTTCCATAACCTCATGGTGTATGCCGAAAAATGTTAAATTATTATTTTTACAGGCCTTATACCTAGATTAATTCCCATATTTCATGTTTCTACTAAATATTATCCCAAAATATGTGTTTCTATGTTTGGGAATGTAATGGTGGGATAATTTTAAGGTATTGGTTGCATATCATTGACTATATGGTTTAACTACATGTAAGTTCATGCAACATCCCCACATAAAACTTTATATAAGACATATCACACATTCCTTGCCTCATAGTTTTCTAAAATGGCTATTCAAATAAGAGATTCATTAATATGGGTAATCATAGGAGATTCATGAAGTGATTTAATCTATATGTTCGAGGTAATAAAAAATTTTTCAGAAAAAATGAACTTTTATGTTATATAACATTTTTCTTTTCATGAGTTTCTAGGGGTTTAAATTATAGAGTTCCTTTACATGATTACTTGATAAAGGCCATCCCCATTTTGAAATTCTAAAAATTTACCAGAATAATTATGGTTTAATGTTTCTATTCCATATATCATAAATATTGTCCACAATTATCCAATAATTGGTCATTCCCTACATCATTCTACCTCTTATAATGTAGTGTTATCCATGATCCCTCTCTAATCACTTCATTCCTTATTCCAATTATTTCTCCAAATAATTCCCCCCACCAAATTTGATCCATAACATATATATGAAACATTTATTATATGTATAGGACTAGTTATTTAAATATTGTTCTAAAACATCAAGTGTCATTAAAATAAGATGTTGTAAAATCTTCACAAAAGATGTTTATCGCTCGGGTGATCCCCATGGAAGTTTTTACAGAAGTTTCTATACATATTTTGTGGAAATATTAAATTGGTTGATTTTCATAACAACATTGATCTCTGAACATATTCACATGAAATCTAATTTTAATGGATTTTAATTACACATATAACATAAAACACCGATGTCATTATAACTCAAAATATGGAATAATACATTCTCATATAATATAAAATCAAATGAAGTCACATTTTTTTTAAATGTCATATTTGTGACCTCATACTAAAAATCACCAACAACATCTTTCTCCACCCATAAATTTACATTATCAAATGGTAATAGATTTTTTGATTATACATATTTAGACAAATGATTGTGTTACTTATAATATATATTGAAATTTCATGGAGGATTATCTCATGCATGGTATGTCGACATGGAAAACCATTCTTATGCATATCACTCAATCCAGAATGAAATTTACTATCCCTATGTTAGTAGTAAAATGATATTTTATATCATAAAAGAAATTTCATTTCTATATACTATATCATTCACATAAAATTATCTACCTAGAAATAATAATTCATCCTCAGAGATAATATTTCTCATGATAGTAAAAATTCAATGATATTTTTTTTAAAAAAATTTATTCCTTAAAATGGAACCATAGGTATTATGATTTTAATACACTAAATGTGCATCCACCACTTCCAAACCTACATGTATTATGATATTATATGTAGTTTTACAATCAATAATGAATCAAACATAGAATTAAAATCCTATATATCAATCTACATATGCACATTGTAAATCAATAAATTTTGTCATGTCGCATAAAAAAATCATATATAGATAAATATTAGACATTCATCGATCATGATATAATATTACATGGTTGTCTATCTTAGTAAAAGTAATCAGAAAAAAACTTCATTCAAAGAGTTATTGGGATATGTTAGGATGTAGAAAATATTAATCCTTTCACCTTGATCAAGTATGGTTTTTCTTTCTTTATGTTTCCCATTTGCTTAAATGTTGTACAAGGGGTTTTCTTGGATTACAATAGGTTGTAAAATAGGTACACATTATGTAAATGATGTACACACTGTGTACAGGTTGCAGGATTCATGTCAGGAAGGGGGATGTCACATTGTGAAATTTTACATGTTGTGAATGGTGGGTAAAAATATTGTAGGATAAAAATGTAGTGTTTTATCCCAAGTAGATAGGATTTTTGGCGCAACTTATCTAGCATATAGTACATGTTTTGACCCTTGGGTACAAATCGTAACACGGATCACACATAGCTTTATGTCATTTTTTATTGATGTTTCAATCATACAAATCATTACATACCTCATGGATAATGAACATGAACTTTCCATATACATTTTTCATAGGTTCACATTATGTTGAATTGATTCGACCAGATTCCGACCATCATTTATCTTATGCTGTGATTATAAGGTAAGAGATCTCCATTACTACTCATATTCATCTATTTTTCTCACCTTCGGTTTTTTATGGTTCATCTTGTGAGTGATATATAAATTCCTTGCGGTGTCAGATCTTTCAACTATGTATGGTTTAAAAATATCTTTAACCTTATATCTCATTAATGGGTGTCATTGCGTGTGTTGTTCTTCAGTAAAGAAGTAAGTGTTTCCATCCTTATTTTGAAAAATTTATAACCATGGTAATGATTGGTTTGATTGAAATGATAATGTAAATTAAATTTCTTTAATTTTTTTTTAATTTATCTGATTAACCACAATTCTAGTGAATTGGGATATTTGAAATGGTTTTGGCATGTAAATTAGGAAAACCCACAATTCAATTATTTCATGGTTCGTTTTTGGAAAATTGATGATTTGAATTGATGAATTTGAATTCTGGATTTTCTGGACTAGTTTTCAATTAAATTTTTTAATTTTATAGTCAATTTGGATTGAAAAACGTTGTAATTGGGATTGAATTTTTTTCAAACTTGTATAACTACATTAAAATAATTTGATAGAAAACTATTGTTTTTATCATTTAAAAGAGGCATGTTTGTGAATACATAATATTTTTGTTTCAAATGGATATAAATTCGCATTTTAAAAATTGAATAATTTCATTTATTGTATATTAATAAATCTAAAAGTAAATTTCTCATGATGTAATAAAAGATGAAATCCATATGTAGTTGGTGAGTTTTTTGGATAGACTCTAAAGAATGACAACATTCTAAAACAAAACTATGGTGGGTCACATCCCAGATGGGAGGGTGATGGGACTTCTTTGGCGTATGTCAGAGGGATGTGAGTATACTCATTTGATTTTTGTTGACATAGAGAGTGTGGAATCCTAAAGATGGTTAATACTATCATACCATTTGTAGATGAAGATGTTACTCTCTTTTTTATATATATTTGATATATAAATTTATTCCAATGTTATTTGAATAACATCACATTATGGATGAATTTATATAAAATATTTTGTATAAATGTGTCACTTGAGACATTATTTTATAAATATTATATCTATTTTAATGTATATCCTTTTATTTAATATTATTTTCCATAATTTAAAAATTTATAGCGTGTTTTTTATAAATGTTCTCTAAAATTTCCAAATATATTTCTCCATTTAAATTATAAGAATTCCCTTTGGAAATTATATGTTTGGAATATATTATGAAACCTCTGGTGGTATTCCATTGAGCTTATGCTCCCAACCTAATTTTTCTTTCAAGTAATCATAGTAATTCTTCATCTTGGTTCGAATAAGGGGAATATGTCACATGGTGGTGGATGTAGATTCATTAATGTGGTCTTAGTGAGTTCTTTCCTTAGGAACATAGGTTTTTTTATTCCAATTTTAGTAACTAGGATTCAATACTTTTGGATTTTATTCCTTTTCCTATTCTGGTACTTTACAACCAGTGGAGTTATCATTTGATATGCTTACTGTACTTGTTTTCCATTTCTTCTACATTCATGTGGAAAATAATCATTCCAACATTAATGTTATATGATTCACTATGCTAGTCTCTAACCCATGGAGATCAATAATATCCTTGGGGATATTTAATGGTCGACTCTTTTATCAGGTTACCAGGGTACCCATGATGGTTCATGAAAAATTGGTATCTGAGTAGGCTGTTTATTTTCTTTCTTTGATGATATTATGCATTTTTTATATTTTCTTTGCACTTAGGAGGTATTTTTGATCGAGGTACATACCAAATACAACCAAAATGAACCATAAGTAACCACGGGTGGTTAGGGAATGATTTTTTGTGTATTTTATCAAGTACATTCATTATAGATATTTGGATAGAAAGAAATCCAAATAATGTTGTTTCTTATGTAGCGAAAAATTTATTTTGTTACTCATTTTGAACATTAATCTATTTTCATAATTTTATCTACTAATGTGATCTTGAATAATTCCTTTGAAATGATTTATTAGTTAGATATAGTGATAGGATGGTGCTAAACCACATCAACCAACTCCTGTTGATGATCCTAATATAGTTTAGGAGATTGTACGCACCTTCCATGTTTTAGGATAGGCACCACTTCCAGTTCCCACTAAGTCTCTAGTTGTGAATCCTCATAGGGGTATTCATGAGAATCATTATATATAGTTCATTTTCCAAAATCCATTATACATTAAGGGATCCATAGACCCCAAACATTCCCATGAATGGTTTGGAATGATAGAATGTTTGTTTGAGTTCATAGAGATGCTAGAAATGATCTAGGTGAAGTGTTCCACCTTCATGTTAGAGGGACCAAGTAGAATATGGTTGAACATGAGGGTGATGGATTGTGAACCTGGGGTCTTAGAGTTAAAAGATGTCAAATTTCAATTCACCAAATAGTTCTACCAGATTCAATGGTTTGGAATAAGGTTGTATAATTTATCAAGTATGTGCAGGCCAAAAAAACTGTGACTGAGTATTCATATATCTTAACTGAGCTACTCTAGTTTTCTCTAAATATTATATCTAATGAGATGATGAGGTCTCAATGGTTTGTGTTTCGACATGTATTAGATATCCATTATTAGATCTTTTTTTATACTTCCCACATATACTAATGTGCCAGATAGGGTGATGATGGTTGAGATAGAAAATTCATGGAAGTCAACGTTGATGATAGTTCCCTATTTCTCTTATGGAAGAATTGGTACCTTCAATATAAAATGAAAATGTGATGCTTCTTAGTGAATTTCACAATGAAAGAGTCAATTCATAACTCCTACTACTCCCAGAGGATGTTCATTGGTCTAATATCATTGTGTAAAGCCTAGATATTCTAAGAGAGGTTTCCACTAAGGAACCCAAGGAACGTAGTACCTATTGATGTTAAAGACATTTATATAGGTTCATACATCACTTATCTACTTCACATAGTTGGATAGGATCATTAAATCCTCTATAAATTGTGGACAAATCAAATACTTTTTGACGAAAAGGGATCCATGAATAGATATCTGGAACGAAGCATCTTCACACTATAGAAGATTCTCGAGAGGAAGAAGATAATGGTCTCATAACAATGTGAGGTATTATTATCATTGAGTCATCATTAGTGATCCCTCTAATTGATAATGGGGAATCTCAATATTTTGATACAAACTTTATTGTAAATCTATATAATCATCCTATAGAATAATGGTCTTGTTAATTAGATATTACTACAACCCTTTTTATAAAAGGATATAATGTTCTATGTAATCATTCTTGTTTCTTTTCACTATCAGATGATGATATAGATAAGAGTTTTCTAGTTCTAGATATGAAATACCTTAACATCATATTTGGGATGGATTGGCTCCTTCCCAACAATGCATGAATTGATTTTTATCTTCAATGAGTTTAAATTACTAAACCCAGTGGTGTTTTTGTATTCTATCAAGGAGAATGGGCCCGAGGTTGAGTTGATACGGGCCATCTTATCTAGAGATGGGGAAAGTGATATCAGTTTTTTCATTTGATCTTGAGAGAAATTCAATGTGTAGTGATATTCCTCCATTCATCATCATATTTCCCAAAGTTTTTTTGTGTGGAATTATCTTGACTGCCACAAGTGATAGGGGTTGTGGATTCTATTCACTTAATTCCAACAATACAACTAGTCTATATTCAATCATACATAATGGAGACCTATGAACTAAAAGAGATTATTTACTAGCTAGAATATCTTCTTCATAAAGGAATTTTCCACCAGGGTATGTCCCATTGGAATCGCTGGTTCTATTCAATAAGAAATGTGGTGGATCTACTCACCCATGTGTCTATAATGAAAAGATCAATTAAATTATGACAGATAAAAATTATCTATATCTTCATATTGATGATCCGTTTAATCAATAGAAGGGGGGAGAGTGTGTTTCAATGATTTACTATCGAACTAGAAACTATCAGTTTATGATAAAAGAATATATCATTCATAATAATTTCCTTTTGTAGTGAGTACAACCACTATGTGTGCATTTTTATTCCCTATGATTTAAATAAACTCACAGGCAGTTTTTAGGGCCTTAATGAAAATTTTTCCACATGTATCTGGATACCATAGTTATAGTATTTGTGGATGAGATTTCTGTCTACTCCATGTCTGTGGAGGAAAAAGTGAAACATCTAAGAACAATTATGGGTCTACTGGGAAATAACCGCCATTATTCCAATCTTTCAATGTGTGATTTATGGATTTTGGAAGTGAAATTATTGGGAAACATAGTCTATGAATAGGCTTAATTAGTTGATCATGAGAAGGTGAAGGCTATTATGACTTGGTAGTAACCATGAAATTTATTTGAGACCCAATGATTCTTGGGCTTAGTTAAATATTACCAATGATTCATGAATGTATTATTGAATAGGGTTTAATACATGACTACTCTAATTGGATAGTGGGAGATGTTTCTGAGGGATGATATATGTAACAATTATTTTTGGAGATGAAATGTATGTTGAATACTGCATCACTGTTTACTTTTCCAGAAGTCTATCAGGGCTATGTGGTCTTTTGTGATGCATCAGTTTTAGTCTTGGGAAGTGTTGTTATGTAGGGTGATCATGTCGTAGCATATGTATATAAATATCTTAGGACACACGAGATGATTTATCCTACCCACAACATGTAACATTCAGTAGCGATTCCCATGCTTAAGAGTGGGTTGAACTACCTTTTTGGGGAATTTTTTTCTGTGTATTTAGACCAAAATATATTAAGTTATATATTCTCTATTTATGATATACATCATCGGTAGAGGCATTGGTTGGAATACTTGTTGAATTTCTGCAATTACATTTCATACACCCCAATAAAAGGGAATTTCATTGCAAATGTGTTGAGTAGAAAGCTTCAATCTCAGTTTGTGAAAGAATACTAAGAAGAGTTGAATTTGATGGCTCTCTTTTAACTGTTTCATATTGGGGATGATGATAAAGGGTATGGGGTTTTCGAGGATAGTTTTCTAATGAAATATACTATTATCAAGATTATTCATCATTATAGAGGGCTTGATGATATGTTTTGCAACATTAGAGACTCTCATTATGGTGGGGATATAGTTTCACAATGGTTTTTCTCCAAATAGATTGTTCTATGCTATATTAATAACTTCGTTTTGATGTTAGCATCAAGGAATGTACTGAAGGGAGTTTTTCAAAACTCACCATGGGATATGATCCCGGGAAAAAATAATATGTTATATAACACGAGGAAGTATTTATGGTGGCCAGGTATTAGGTGGGACATTTTTTAATTTGTATCTTATTACATTACATTCCAACTATTGAATGTTAATTATTACTACAAATAGGGCTTCTAATAAGCCTAAAAACTACCTTTAACAGTGCTGAAAAAGAGCTTTTAATCTCGAAGAAGATAGTGGGGTCCCCTTTATAATTTCTAAAGATAGCACTAATAATGGGGGACTATAATCAGCACTAAAAAAGCGATGATAAAGTTGGGCCCTTATAAGCGCTTTCATAGAACAGATAAATATAGTATTTATTAGCGCTATTTTCAACACTAATAAATTGATAATATATCATCACTGAAAACGACACTGATAAATAATACATTTATCAGGGTTATTTTGAGAATTGATATATTATTAATTTATCAGTGCATAATTAGCACTGATAAAGGCCAAATTTCATGTGCAAACCCAGACCCTGCACAACACTTGCACACATATGGCAACACCCGTACATAGTAGAAACAACACCCACCCACAAAGAATAGAATATCATAAATGTTTTATACATATACTTGAAATCATGAATACAAAGTAACATAGTACTATATAAATTTAAAATAATGTCTAATTTGGTTACAATTACAATTATCCAACAACCATTTAAAAAACATTGATGTTTCATCCTTTTTGCATCCATGACCCGCTCTAAAAAATCATCATTGATGATATTAGTTTCTGAAAAAACCATTCAAAGCGGGGTAAAATATTTCACCTATATGAGAAAAAAAATATTATGTTATTAATACAATAATGAAACAAATTAAACATTAATATGAAAGAATACATTAATAAAATGTCAATTGTTACTTGATGGAGCCTTTACATGTCCATATTTCGTTGGACATCACCCCCTCCCTCCCCTGGATGGAACCCCCCTCCCTCCCATTACTGCCCTCCATATTCCTAGAAATCCTAGTTCCCACCTCTAAAATAGCCCCCCTCCACTCCTGGAGAGCCCCCCTCCCCTACTGGACACCCCTACTTCCTGGACAACCCCCTCCCTCCCCTCCCCGAGACAGCCCCCCCTAGGCAGCACCCTCTCTACCCTTGGACATCACCCATTCCCCTTAAATCCCCCTACATGTCAATATTTCCTTGGACAACACCCCCTCTATCCCCTGGATGTCACCCCCTCCCTCCCCTTTCAGCCCTCCCTTTCCCTGAACAACTCTCATCCCACCTCCTAAACAACCCCCTCATCTCCTTGATAGCCCCCTCCTCTAGTGGACATCCCTTCCTTCCTAGAAAACCCCCTCCCCCTCCCTAATACATCCCCCCTAGATAGCCCCATATATTCCCTTGTAAAACCCCTTAATCCCCTCCCCTTACAGCCCCATACATGACCATTTTTCATTGGACAACACCCCCCTCCCTCCACTAGACGGCACCCCTCCCTCCCCTTGCAGCTGTCCCTTTCCCTGGAAAGCCCCGTTCCCACCTCCTGGACAACCCCCTCCCCTACATGACACCCCTCCTTCTTGGAAAACCCCCTCCCTCCCCTTCCCGAGACAACCACCCTTGATAGGACCCTCCCCTCCCCTTGCATCCCCCTCCCTCTCACCACTCCTCCTGCAGCCCCGTCCCTCCCACCACTCCACCTGCAACCCCTCCCTCTTCCTGGGAAACCCTCTGCCTCCCCTTGCAGCCCCCTCCCTTTCCCTGGAAAGAACCCTCCCCCTAGATAGCCCCTCCCCTCCTGGTTATCCAATCCTTCCCTCCTGGACAACCCCACCCACCCTCCCACCTGATCACACCTCCCTCCTGGACACCCCCTCCCTCATAGTTATTTAGTGTATTCACATTAATGAGCTTCATTATCAAACTATATTTTCATCATCTATATGATAATTGGATAAATATTAATCATACACCATCATTCAATAATATTAATTATTAAATCAAATATATTTTGAAGAGATACAGTTCAAAAAATAAAGGAAAACACCAAACAAAAAATATATTGGACGAATAGGAACGAAACCTCACATAAATATAATTTGAGAATGGTAAATGATGCATGTTTTGGGTCTTTATGACATTAAATAAGATATTTTGGGAATCAAATTGAATTGGAATATAACTAGCAGGAATTTACCTGGGCTTGGAATTGGTTTGGTTGGTTGGAATTTTGATGCCTCAATACGGTCGCACTTCAGGCTAATCTATAAGTGATCAACCCATTGTATATTATCAGTATTGAATGTAATTGAATGGACCTTTTTCTAGAAATACCCTTCCTTCTAGACACACCACTCCCTTCCCTCCTCAACACCCCACCCATGGAAACCCCCTTGACACAACCCCTCCCTCCCCTCCTGGACACCCCCTCCGTCTTGAACATGCCCCCTCAGGGACCCCCCCAATCCTAGACACCCCTCCCTCCTGGACACCCCCCATCAACATATAAGTGAAAATAAAATTAGAAAATTGAAAATACAAAATATTGGTTCCCATCAAACTTTCAATATGCTTGTGAGTGGACTGAATGACTATGCATCAGTCAAATTTCACACTATCGACCAGTGTAGTCCAATGATTTATGATTTACTAGAAAGAAAAATCATTTCTAAAACCATTCTTCATAACCTAACAATATGAAACAAAATAAAGGGTGATAATATATGCATAATAAGTGTAAAAAAAGGATATATCAATGATCATATGTGGATAACATTAGTAGGAATTCACTTTCATCCTTTTTGTGTACAATATTCCATCAGGTATGTTTCCCATTCGTTGCTAAACACATCTATATCATCTTATGAATATGATTTTTTGCGACAGTCATGGTAGTACTAAAAAAATATAAATAGACAAAGGATTAATAAATATTTTAAATGAACTAATAATTATTTTCAAAAATACCTCGTATGGGATGCTAGTTTGTTGATGAAATACGATCTCTTTCATAAATTTTCAAACATAATAACCGGAGTCTTTTTTGTTTGTTTGTTTGGGAAAATAGAGAAACGTTGACAACAATAAGTAATTTGTTTTGATATGTGTTTGGATAGTGAAATATTATTATATATACCAGGATACTTTTCCTGTTGTAGATCTTGTATGCGTTCTTATCCTTAGACCCTATATTCATTCCATTCATTAGATGATATTGATGA
The DNA here is from genome assembly GCA_963277665.1 of Viscum album. Classification (NCBI taxonomy): domain Eukaryota; kingdom Viridiplantae; phylum Streptophyta; class Magnoliopsida; order Santalales; family Viscaceae; genus Viscum; species Viscum album. The sequence goes on along the minus strand of OY728132.1, from coordinate 1,837,084,314 downwards.
ACCACCCAATCATAATATAACAATCATTAAATAATAAAATAAATTATATAACTAGATGTTTATTTGTAAAATATTTGATCTAGTTTATTAAAAATTGTCATACGCCATCAAGCGTGGTCAGTTTGTTGGATATCCATGCATTGAATCCACAAAATAAATCTTTGGAGTATCCAAATTGACTGCAATTAGCATCTAATACTACATAAAAATACAAAAAAGAATAAGTAAAGAATTAAATGAAAATATAGTTTATATGATTAAATTTTATATTTTTACACCCGCATCATTGGTATTAAAGAGTGTTTGTCATTGGTAATTTTTTTTTCAAACGATTTGAGCAGAGATGACATTACTGCATCCTCTTTATCATAATCTATTTCATCTTTTTACGAGGTGGTGTGAGGACTAATGAGTCCAAATTTTTTATCATTGGGAAATCCTTTCAATTGTTTTTCATATATACGCCTGCGAAAAATATAAAATGTACTTAGGTATAAATATTAGATTATATCAGCTTTTTTAAAATCTAATCATGGAAACATACCTCATGTATACATTTATAAATGAGGTGCCTGGCCATTCACACTTGAGGATTTCATTTACATTTTCAGCCCTAATTAAATCTGATGTTTCCTCTCCATACATATTTTTTTCAAAATCTACTGTGTGGAATTTCCTTCAATCGACTTTGTATCCACATGAGCCTGCAATGATATTAACTATGGATATAGAATGGGCAGGGTGATGGTTCTGTCAGTAGACCATTTCAATCTGTTGGTTGATCCTTGAGATAGTTTTGAGCTGAAATTTCACATCACCCCTTCTATTTGATGTTCTGTTATATCATTCATTGGTTCAAACCTTTTTTCATTAAATTTTAAAGGTCCATCTTGAAAAATAAATATGAAATGGATACCTCCTTGTCGACATGTTTTTTTACAAGAATAGTCATCCATGTGATGAATGTTCCAACATCTTTTTCAACCATACGAATGTTGTCATCATCATTTGGAATAGGTAACTCAACACTTGGATAATTAGCTACGTTAATTGACACATTGAGATGATCTGTTGGAGTCTGTCTATTGTGTTGCATGTCAGTCTGTGTATTGAAAACCGTAGAAATCGCTACAAGGTGATAGGTGGGAGTTGATAGATATAAATCACAGTCATTTTCATAATGTAGAATGTTAGTAAAGGAATGGTATCAGTGTCCATGTGAATAAAATTTCACATAAACAATTATTAAAACATTGATTTACCTAATATATGTCTGGGTTTTTAGGGGAATGGCTCGCCTCAAAGCTGGTGGGTGGTGGGTCGGGATCGTCACGTACAAGTTGTTGTTGAGTTTTTTCTTCTCTTTGTCTCTCCTCCATCATTTTTGTTGTCATCTCTCTCTAGTATTGTAATTATTATTTAATAATAGATAATGTTTCTTGCAAATTTTCGATTTTTCATATTGATCATCCACTTGTTTATGTTTTGGAAAATATGTTTGGGGTGTCACCCAAAAAACCACACCTCTGACGGGGCAATACTGTTCTGGCTACTTCAAGGAAATTGAAAGTATGTCTCCATATGGTGTGGTTGTTGTTGTTTCATGTGACTATGTCAGATATAAAATAAATAAAAATAAGTAGTCATTGTAATGTATTAGCGATTTAAAGAAAATAAAATTTATATTATGTCATACTTACACATGTTTCCCACAATTTTTGTGTGTTTTCATCTATCAGTATCCCCTTTTTATTTACAAGATCCACTTTCAGTAGAACATGGCGTGGGGTGGATATTGATTTCTATTTTGATTCATCAATATGCATATAAATAGGGAAACATATTTATGGTGTTGTTTTATGTCACATACAAGTAAATTTACAAGACGTACCAATTTTTTCTCAAGTGAAGCATACCCAATCCTTGCTTTACAGTAAGGGTACGCAGGTTATGTTGTGCGCTTTTTAATTTCATCACTCAGTTGATGATTCATAAATAAAAACATTCAATAAAAGTGTTGAATACAAGAAACGTCAAACAACATATTACCCTACACAATGTACTTGAAAATTCTGCTCCCCACGATGGTTTCTAAACGCATCCCACGCTCCTTGCGATATCATGTGTGCATAAAGATGAGGTGGGTGTGTCTGGACACTCCCTTATGCATCTTTATGATGATATTTCATTAAAATTGTGAAGAAACCTCTATGAATCCTTCCTGAAACTCATAATATATATTCCTCGTCTGAGGAATCTACTATAAATGCACTCTGCAATGGATGATGAATATTAATTCAATGGTTTGATATTTTATTTCAATAAATTAAAAAAAATATCATAATGTTACCGTATTCCTTTCCCACATTAGTTTCTTCAGCCTGGTGAAAACATGGTTCCAGGAATGAACATCCATCGGAATGCATTGCCCGGTTATGATTCCAATGTAGCTACTAATGATGGCTCGGTTGGGGTTAACATGTTGTCCACTCTTTTTACATCCCACCTCAAATTTGATGCCTTTTTCTTTTACCATAATTATTTTGGCTAACACTGTCAAACTATGACGCTATTTTTTTATCTTTCAAGGTTTTATTTACTACCATTTAATTATAATTATCATCAATATGGTCCTCTAGAGTGATAGCATCGGCACTGTGATGAGAAGCAACAGGTTGAGAAACATGTTATACCGCAGCACTGGGACCGATAACAGCAGGTTGAGAAACCTATTGTTGTTCTTCACTGGGACAACCAGCAGCTGAACAAGAAACCAGTTGTTGTTCTGCACTGGGACCACCAGCACCTATTTGAGAGACCTATTGTTGCTCTGCACTGGGACCAGTAGCAGCTGGTTGAGAGACCAATTGTGCCTTGGGATTGGGTGCATCAGCAAGTGCAGAAGTCATTATCTGCAGAGGAGGTTTAACATTTAATTTTGATTACATAAAAGCAGAAACATACAGATAATAACCCATTGTAAAACAATGTATTTTACCATAAACAAATAACCTGATTACTGTACTCTCTATTTTTTCATTAAAGGATGAAGAGATTTGACTCTTCTATCTACAATGTAAATCCCATAAATGTGGTCTCCTATGACATACTAAATTCCTTCTACATTGGGACCGCTACGAAATTATTGTGAAGTCCATATAGAAGGTTCATCCTCCTTTGAACATTCATCTAACACTTCAGTTGTTTTAGTCGATAACAGAAAAATTGACATATTTTGATTTGTGGGGTCTGGAACATAAAATACTTGTACTATCTGTGATGCCATTATAAATGGTTTTTCGTTCTCCCCTTCTTTACTGAAATAAACTACCATGAATCCTAATTCATCTATTTTAACAGCACTCCTATTATCAACCCACTTGCATTGAAAAATTAGCACTATGAATTCTGTATAATCCAACTCCCATTTTCATTTGATTATGCCAAAGTATGACATATTCACATAAATTGGATTTCTGCCTATAACACCGGAAACATGCATCAACTCAACCACAAGTGTAACCCCATTATTCTGCATTATACTATCTTCATCATGTTCATTGGTATATAATGTATAACCAATAACTTCTTAAGAATTGTAAGATAATACATACACACTATCTCCTCCAGCTAGCCATTGAAGTCGTTCAGAAATTGTGATGGGATTTTTATCTAACTATATGAAAATATTGTCCCGAAACAATCATATAGACTATTGATTATGTGTATATGATATTCAATTTCGGTCCTAGATGGATACAAACTCCTAAGAATTTTTTTGTGGGTTTGAACATATGGGTCAATGTTGAAACTGTTTTGAAAAATGTAAAGGTGAGCCTGTTCCCGATCTGTAATATTGATTGTGACAACCGATCTTCCAGAAATTCTATAACCCTCAAGCCGCTCAGTGTGATGATATTTTTTAGGCCAACATTTTTCACACCAGATGGGTATTCGGTATAATATTCAAGAGCTTCCTCAACAACATATTTCTCTGTAATACAACCCACTGGCTGACTTCGATTTTTGACATACCCTTTCAAAATCATCATATATCGTTCAATGGAGTACAACCATCTATAATGTTGAGGACCACGTAATCTAATGTCTCTAAAAAAATGAACCATCAAATGAGCCATCATATCGAAAAATATCGATTGGAAGAACATTTTCAATTCACATAATATAACAATAATTTCTCCTTCCATGGTTGGAAATTTATTCCTTTGAAATTTTTCCATATATCTTTGAAGAAGAAATAGATATTCGTCAATGAATGGAAGGCATTCTAGGGAAAATTGAAACATAAATCTATAGGAATTAGATCATTCATCAAAACATTGAATTCATGTGATTTCAGACCCTTTAATTTTAAATCACTCATTGACATGATGTTCTTGATATTTGAAGAATAACCCTCTGGAACCATTATGTCATTCATGAAGTTTCAAAACTAATATCTCTCCTAACTAGAAATAGTGTAAGTAGAATTATGAAGAAATGATCATTTTTCACCCTTCACTAGTTCGCAATCTTCTGGTATTCACATCTAAACCATGTCCAATCTAGACTTACATCTATACTATGTTTTGATGGGTGCGTTTAGAAAATTGGTGATGACACAATGACATACATTTTTTTCAACATGCATAAAATCAAGAAAATGTCTGACATACAGACAATTCCAGTATGTTAATTCAAAAAAAAAACTGATCTATTTTTTAAAACATTTCTCGTAAGGTTTTTCAAATTTTTTTTACCAAAATTAGTGTCCAAATATTTTAATTTCTCAAAAAATTGTTCATCTATTAGTGGATCCGATGTTGTACGTTCTTCTGATCTTCCATCGAATGATGTCGTCCATGATCGGTACTTATTCTGTCGGGGTAGATATCAAGGATGTCCTAAAAACATGGTTTTCAATGAATGTTTCATCCTAATTGAATGTGTACCTTGTTCACAAATGGAACACCCTTGAGTTCCTTTAATTCTATATCCTGAAAAATTTCCATAAATAGTAAATTCATTTATTGTCCCATACAACATGGCTATCTATGTTAAATATTCATTTATTTAAGCATTATACAACGTAACACCCGAACCGCACAAGATTTTCAAATACTCGATAAATGTGGCCAAATAAACATCAATATCATTACACGTTTGTTTTTTTCCTGATATAATCATAGGTAACATGATGTATTTTAATTTCATGCATAACCACGGTGGTAAGTTATAATTTACCATCATAACCGACTATGTACTATGACTGCTGCTTTGAAAACCAAATGGATTCACCCCATCTATAGATAAATCCAGAAGAAGGTTTATCGACTCATTTCCAATGTTATGATACTCGTGATCAATTCTCTTTCACTAAGGAGAGTCTGTCGGGTGACCTAGTTTCCCATCATTAATTATTGTATCCGAATGCCATGTCAATTGTCATGTAGTCTCCTCACAACCATATAAGAGCCTAAACCATGGAATGATTGGAAATTACCATAAAACATTCATAGTACTGGAATTATCTTTATTTTATTGAGAATCACCACACTTTGGGAAATCTTAATGTGGTTTATAGTCCTTGAGAAACAATATAAAGTCGTTCAAGTAGGCATGTATTCTTTCGGAGATCATACCCATCGATCATAGCATTCGTTTGGCATCGTATGTTCAGTTTGGGAGTTCACTATCTTCTGGGAGAACGTCATTCAGGAGAGTAGGTAGTTCTTTAAAACTGGCGTCACCCCACCCGTTTCCTGATTTCAAATTATACAGCTTCAGTGAGACTGAAAATGATGTATATTTAGTGTAACCAGAATACAATGGCGTTTTTCCAAACTCTTTAACTTGACAATCAATTTTGGGCAATCACAATGTTCATCTTCAACTGTCCTTGTCTTTTCCTCAATTCGATCTTCATCGCCATTCACATCTGTAATCACACCCTCCATATGATCATATTCACTATTCAAAATTTTAATCATATCAGATGATCCATAGAATGTCGTGTTATCTGAGCCACTTCCTACATTTGTTTTCCCCGGTGTTTATTCCAAAATGTATTACATTTATCTATTCCGTGACAGATCATGTGTTCTTCCGACTCCTCTGGACTATTTTTTCATTAATAACAATAGTGTAAACACAGACAATGGATTTTAGATGGGTCACATGCATGATCTTCTGCAAACTTGATAAACTCTTTGACACCATCTTTATACTATTTTGTCAACCGATTGGAATTCATCCATTATTTATTCTTCTTCACCTTCTTTATGGGTTCGATCTACAACTTTCCTAATATTATATTTTAATTAACCAAGTAGAATTGTTTGGGTTTTATAAAAAAATCATTGTACAAATCCCTCTACAACAAAATAGAGGAACCTACCCCAAAACATGTGAAAGTACTTGAACTCTATCTATATGCAAGGGACGGTGCCCTGTCTTTTGTAAATCACCATGAAGTACCTAAAACCTATACATGGAGGAATCTTCACAAAAACATGGGGGATTACCATACTCCATATTTTCTCCAAACACCTCACATGTCACTTGACAACTCTCAAGCAGAGTGAAGATAATTAAAATATCCAAACCACATTATGTGAAATTTCCAATGAATAAGGGAATCATACTATTGTGATCTACATGAGAATATATGTTTAATCGAAACTCATACATGATATAATACCATCAAAGTGAAAAATTAATAATTATAATGAAAATAACATAGCACACAATTTGTTCAATGGATACAGAATGTGTAGGTTTCTCAGTCAAAGTTGGTTGTATAATACCATTTCTAAACTCATGTGAAATCTATATACCTAGTGTGTTCAGTAGGGTGAACATCATGTATGGATAAGATACCTAATTAAATATTACATTTATCAAATTAATTCCAAGTTTGTCTTACGAATACTGCATGATGCCTTTGAAAATACATGACATATAGAACAACTTGATCTAAAGGCGTCAACATTAGATACATACTGAGTCACCTCACTAGCATTGCATCAAATTTTTGTTGAATACATGGTGTGTAGTCATTACAGGGCCACTAGGGGTGTATAGTCTATACACATCAAGTTTATATGGTATCTATAAATTGTGTGAGTGAAGTAAAACCCATATCATATGGTTCTACAATTATTTCATGGAATGTAAATGGTTTTATGTTGAAGTATATTTCTTGGAGATACATTTTGTGTGACCTAGGTTCACATGACATGTAACATTTAAAATAAATCTTATTCCAAGTTTGAGTCAGAAGATGAGTCATGTGGTGTAAATTTTGGAGAGAAATGTTATATGGCATTAAAATCTATATAAAATCCATTTATGGTGAAGAACTACTACACGAAAATAAAATGGCATATCATTCCTGCCAACAATTACAAAACCATAAAAAATAATGCTCACAATTGCAACACCATACAATATAAAAAGTCACAATTTTAGATTTTACAAAGCATCCCTTACTCAATTTTTATTGTTTATTCAGGCATTATCACAAAATTTTTATCATCCTGGGGTGTTCATTCATAAGTCTAGTATAGGGAAATTACAATTTTTTTTATTGAAATGTTCAATAAGAACCAACCAACATGCATTTCATTTACTGCATAAAAAGGACCACCAATAACCACGATTTTCAGTGGGGTGTTTAGCCCATACATTTCACATTATAACCATCAATATCAAACATTAATAAAATGTGATCAAGAGGAAACCAATGAGTAATAGGAGAGAAATCCCTGTGAAGGTGTTGTTAAGCACACGGCAGAGGTGAATTCGTGGCAGAGGAGAGGCGCACAATAGAAGAGATTTACAACTAAAAAGAAAACATAAAATAGGGGAAACCCATGAGAATAAAATAATCTAAAATTTAGTACACCATTTACAACATCCTGTAAACCCCAATAACCCACTAAAACCGAAAACAACCCACACCTTAGTTAAACAGGCCTTATGATTACAAGAAATTATAGTACCCACCTCCGATAGAATGAGTTCAATGGAATTTTTAAAATATAAAAGATGACCATACAATGGGTAAGCCCTAAACAATAGGTCCTCCTTAATAGGTATAATCCCCATGATTATTCTAGAAAGTATATCTCAAATGAGTAATCCCTGATCAATCATATTTTATCACAACTTTCATGACACATACATCCTAATCGAATGACTTTAAACATCATGGTACAATCTTTTCAAACAACCTTAAACTATTTCCCTTAAACTATGCAGACTTTGAGTCATATTTCGATAGGATATGTAATATTCTATCTTGAGTTATAAACCTATATTCATATTTCTTACCCATGCTCAATAATCCATCTTCCTCATTATATCGCCCACATCATTCCCTTTCATATCTTACAAATGTTTGAGACATTAGATGTTTCTAGTAATATGAATAAACCCACTGCAAATTGTCTGAAAAATAATCATAACATGACACAAATATTGTGCTACCATACTCATTCCCCCTCACAACTAAGAATCAGGATATATTGTTTTGATTTGAAACAAAAATGATGAAACTAACATGAAATTATTCAATAACTAAATACATTAGGTTCACCACAAGTCAATACATTTTATTCGCATGTCACAAAAAAAATTATGAACCCAATATGAATTCATCAGTGAAAATATAATGGTGTTCCTAGGATGTTAGGATATTTTGTTTCATGTTTTCCACGTAAAAAATGTTTTTAATATAACATGAATCCTTTACTTGAAAAAGTATTAATCAAATATACTTATTTTTAATAATTCACTAATTAGTATTCTTTTTTTTGTAGTTTTTGTATATAGGTACACCTTAGGAGCTCTATTCAATCGAAATTGATGGTCTCTACACCCACTAGATGTTCCCATGGTTCAATTTCTTCCAAATATATGACCCCCATGGAACAATGTAATACATCACCTATTCGGAGACCTCAAAACTAGGTGGATGACATGATGGTAAGGGGGTACCACTGACACAGTACCATCCCTACTCTTGAAGTTTCATATGAGGGTCTTCACGTGATGAAGCCTCACAACCCACCCCATTGTATGGAAACTATAATAAAGAAATTGGCACCTACCACCACCAATAATTAATTCAAAATTATATCCCTAGAAAATGATAATCATTATATTCCATATCCTAGGAAGGTGGATCACGAATTCATCCATGACCTCAACTCAGTTCAGGGGAAATCTAGTAGGGCCCCTAACAATCGCCCCTATCACCAAAATCATGTGACCACTAACCCTTAGAAGCCCTTTGAGGGAACTACAATCCATACCCATTCCCTAATCTCATAGATCCTAGAAGCAATGAGGTCTATCTAAGAATTAAGATCTATTAATCATAGGGAGAAGGTTCATATCCCCACTTTCCCATAATATGTTTTCCAACACATAATGTTTTATCTAGTGAGTGGGATCATATCCCTATTCAAAATCAATGCGCCTACCCATACATTATGAAACAAATTTTGGGGAACACACATATTTCTACATCCATGCATCAATTAAACCTTTTTATTATATAAGTGGATGACAGAAAATAGTAGGTATATATCCCCACTCATACAAACAAACAGTCTCATAATCCAATTGTAATTTTATAATCCCATCAATACCACTTCGAGGAAATATAAAAACAACCCTATTTCCCAACCCATGTCTTAAATATTTGTCGACATATATTGGAAGATTTATTCGAAAGTGGTAATTGAAATATCTAAAATATCACATAACGGTAAGATCAAATTCTTTATTCAAAAAATACTGGGCTAGGTAACACCATACCCCAATTTCCATATGATATCAGAACTATATTCCCAAACCCCTTCAAGAGGAAGGTTTGCATATCTCAACAAAAACATAGGATTGGATTCATATTAACACTTATGTCGTGAAGGATAACTAGTATATCCTAATTTAATCTTTGAATTAATCACACATTCCTGCTACCCTCTAACCTAAAGAAGGATGATGACATAACTGAACAACTAATAAATGGTAGGAACATAATCCTTTTTTTTAAGGAATCCATTAGCAATTTTTAGTAAATAATAAGGTACATGCCCATATTCATATCCCTTGCTAAGAATCCCATTAGTTAACTCTATCAATGGCATGAGATTCATCCAAGAACACTCAAATTAGGTAGGGTCACCAATCATCCCCAAGGATATCACCTAATGGAAGGCCTCTCTAAAGGAATATAATAACCCAGGTGAAGGAAAATACTCTTACAATGACCAGCGGCGGCAAAGCCAGCGGCAGCGGAGGTAGTAGTGGTCGTGGCGGAGGAGAAAAACCCAGTGGCAGCAGAGGAGGAGGATGGGGATGAGGATGAGGAGGAGGAGGAGGATGAGGAGGAGGAGTAGGAGGAGAGGTCGCGATGGAAGAGTGGCCTGGTTCAGCTTCCGTGAAAACTTGACTGCATGCGAGAGAAGAGGGCTTGTTATGGTTAATAAATAAAAAACACTGGAACCATTATCAACACTTTCAATGAGCACAGATAAAGGTTCCAGTGGTTTTTATTTAATAATTTATTTATATTCATATATATTTATTTAAAATGTCATATAATCTATAGATATATTTATTTATTAATAATTATAACAATTTCCAGTATATTTCAATAAATGTTGGAATAGAATTATTAATATATACAAAAAACATTAGTTGTTATTATAAATATTATAATATTAAATAAATTAAAAATAAAAACGTTTATCAGCACTAAAATTAGCACTGATAAATGTTTCATTTTATCAGCACTAAAAAATGTGCTGATAAAGGTTATTCCTTTATCAGTGCTTTTAACTAGCGCTGATAAATACACACCCCTTTATCAGCGCTTTATGTTTAGCACTGATAAAGGGAAGCGATTCTGTTTCCCTGTTTTGTGGTAGTGAAGAACCAAAAAACATCATGATTACATCATCCTCTTATAGTACATACCATTAAGTGGGATGAGATCTATATGGAAATGTTTGGTGGATGACCATATACTCTATGAAAGAAGATTGAAATATGGGTTGCGATCGAAAATATGACCATGTTTACTCACATTAACACTGTTCATGTTACGTCTAAAGTTGTGGAGTTATGAAATATTTACAAGAGTGCAATTTTCCGCATTCACGGATATATATCTTCTATAGTATAATATAGGGATCCTGAATTAACATCACACATTAGGATATGCCTTCCATAAAAACTAGGATCTCATTTCTATTTAAGAATGACATACATTATGTTGACAGATGGACATACATAAAGAGCTATACATATTCATGAGGTCATTCTTCGGGCATGTGTTCTTAACATCACTGGGGATTGGGATGATCACTATAAAGCCCCAACCTTAAACCTTACTTAATCTTGAGTTATTACAAGATTACACATTGGGGATCTTTTCAGGTTTAGAGTTTTAGAGAATTAGATCATAAAAATTTCATTACATTCCACATTCAAACAATGTGGTTACATAAAAGATAGTATTAATTTTTCCCATCAACGGAAACATATTTAAAATAAAACATGGATTCCTTCTTGACACTTCCTTGACACTATCATCATATCATGTACCCTTCCTTGACCTGTGAAAAACATTTCAAAAACATGGGATGAGCATAAAAAGCTCAGTAAGGGATATTAAAATATGGAAAGGAAACATGAGTACATGTATACATAAGAATGAAATCATACTGTACCCATAAAACATAAGCACTTTAAAATACCTCCTAAAAATCATGAATAAATCATAGAAATCATAAGACATAAAGGTAACATGAGGCATTCATAACATTCTTACGTAGGGAGTAACCCTCTTCGTTACGTTTGGAATACCCATCACAGTATATTCCCTAAATCTTTTCGGAGAAACCATAACGTTTAACCCCTTCGCGTTACCCAATGCATTGGAGTGTTATATCGGGCTCACCTGCCCTTAGTTTATCACGGAACCACCCGTCTTCATAATAATGCCCAAGAACCATAACATAATCATATCACATAAAACATGCATAAAAGAAAACATAACATTTCCAATTTTCAATCACAAGATATCAATACAACACATTGATATAAAAACATTATGAAAACCATTTTCAATACCAAAATAAAAGAAAAGTAAAACATGGTATTTATTTTTCTTTTAAAAAAACGGTATGGCTTGTAGAGGAAGCCGAAACTCAAATAATGGTCACGGCGGCGGAGAAGTCGATGTCGCCGTATACGTACGACAAAAAAATTCCCTTTTGTCGTTTAGTAAAACGCTTTGTATAAAAAAGATTCCTTTCAGATAAACATAAAAGTCAAAGGGGTTTATACACCGTATAAAATAAGGTTGTGTATAAAACAAAATATGCCTCAATGAAAGGAGATTGAGATGGAGTCCCATACAAAGGCGGTATCCTTGGATTACGGATAAATCAATTACATAATTATGTGTGACAAACTAATACACCAAATATAAGTGGATATTAAGTGTGAAACAATCAGAGGTTATTCACACATATTCATAGAACTACATATTTAAGGAGTACAAGCTTATCCTGAATAATCAAAATTGGGTTAAGAAGTTCCATTGCAAAAATTTGACAGCCTAACGACATCACTACAAAATTCAGAAAATGAGTTGATGAGAGATAAAAAAGGGTATCTCAACACTTGGAAATAAAATTTAAATCACTAAGGATATATAAGAACATATCCCAACATAATGTTATGTGAATTAAAAGACATAACAAAAGAAGTCTTTTAAAAATAGGAGGGTGAAAGGTTCCCTTACCGACATGGGTATCTTTCGAAACATACACCCCATGAAAGAAAGACAATACAACATTGATGTAAATACTCATAAATTAAAGTATATTAAAAAATGAGTAAAATAATGGGCAGTACATACACCACTCAAAGGAAATTGTGGAAAATGTAGCATAAATCTCACGGGAATAAAAGTGAGATGAAAAATCCCTTTTGAAAACTCGGCAGCCTAGCAGGGCCAATTAAAACTTCCAAAAATGGATTGATGAGATCAAATATGGTCTCTCATCATATTAAAATAAAATGTACAGCAAGAGGAATTTAAATGAACATCCCCCAACATAACAAATAGGAGCTTAATAGAAGTCACATAAAGGAGAGTACTTAAAAAGAAAGAGAAAGGTTAGATCTCTTACGAAAATTCGGCAGCCTAACAACGCCACTCAAGACTTCCAAAATGGATTGATGAGAGAGAATAGGGTATCACATAATATGAACATAAAAATTACAGTAAGATTAATATAAAATAACATACCAATAACAAGAAAGATGAGCTTAAAAGGAATGACATAAAATAGTGTACTTAAAAAGAAAGAGAGGAGTAGGATCCCTTACCTCGGGTCCGACATTACTCGATCGTTCTTTAACGTCCTGAACAATAAACTTGAGTTAATTTCTACTTGATTAAGAACCTTTTTCATGTTCAGTATTCCTTTTATATCACTTATTTCCATGTTATAAACATTATGTAATCATTTAAATTAATAATGTTTGTTTTGTCGATATTTGGTTCATAAGTCGAAAGTGGACTTCTTTCAATTACATGTTGTTTGTGTGGTCAAAGGTTCATTATATCGAGAATAATATTCATGATTTGGATATCATATATATCATATATATCCAGAATATACATGTATTTATAATATTACATAATCATTTAGATATAATAAATGAAATGCACAGTTCATGAAGATGGTAAGCCGTACGTACGCATTAACGCTACTTTCATTTCTATGTCATATTAATGGAATTAAAAATAAATGAGAGGTATGTATATTTTAATTCCAGAATTATATTCATCATTTATATGTAACATAAAACATATATAATAACTTTAAATCCATCCTTTATACATCCCACATATGGCATTAACGAATCAAATCACTTTGAGGGGGCTGTAGTCCACACTTCCTAAAATGAAATTATCATGTTTACCCACAATGGAAACTATAAAGGATTTCCAAAAAAGAAAAATACAGAAGCTAAATTAAAACAGAAAAATATTACATATCATATATAAGTATATTGACATCTTAATGGCCACCTTTTAAGGTGTTATATGAGTGTTGAACAATCATCATTTCATGAGGCAGAAATTCGCTATCCACAGAAACAGTATGTTCTTTAACCATATGATGTAGGTGTGTGTAATTTTAGCTCTAATTATTCTTATAAAAACATCCTAGTATATTTAATATACTGGGGTTGTTACAAAATAAATGAATAAAAAGAGTTTAGAGGGTTGGAGAAGCAAAATAAAACAAAAGAACACAAGTGAAGACATTATCTTAAAATCGGGTAACTCTTTTTGATTTGAGCTCAAAGGCTTACTTGGGAAGCCTTATTTCGAAAGTGAGGCTTCTAGTAGTAAGAGAGGGATGTGTATAGGAAACATGAGCAGGTTTTGGACGAGACAAAGGCTTGAGAGATGTGGGTAAGGTGGTAGAGCTAGGGGCCTTTTATAAGAGGAGAGGAGGGGCACTCTTGTAAAGTTACAAAATGTTACTTTATTTTCAAATGAGTTTCGGATTTTAATGGTCCCACATTGATTTATTTCGAGGATAAGGTGGTAAGGGTTCGAAATATACTCATCCAATAGATTTTTGACAAGTGTATGTAATAGTTTTAACATTATCTATTCATTTTATTTAAATCCTTTATTAATGAGGTAATCGATGCATCATCATGATGTCATAAATAATTTAATTTATTTAACGTCTAAAAATTTTTAAAAAAATATAATCATGTAGGACATGTGTAGGACATGTGTCTAGGTCATTTTACATTATTAAAACAATATTTTTACCTTAAATTACACTAATTATCTCTAATCGTGATTAAGAACATAAAAGTTACTAATCACCAAAAAAATTATTTTAATCCCATTGAACCACATTTTACTTCCTAATAACGACCATTTATGTTGGAATTTTTAAATTAAAAACAAAGAGGTGGAAAAGTTTCATTTAAAAAAAATCAGTTTCTTTAACTACCACTTAGTGGTTTCACTATGCATCAAAAATTGAAATTTTTCAGAAAAATACAAAAAAATCACCCTAAGATATATTTTATATTCCGAACTCAAAAATTATGTCTATTTTAAAAAATTCAAAACATATATGTTGAATTAATTAATTTAATAATTAATTCCCACTGTCAAAACAAATAGCGTGTTTTTATGAAACAATATCTATTAAAAGATTGACACTAGTTTAAGTCCAATTTCAAAGTGAAATTAATTCCAATGACCACTATTTGATTAAATGGTAAAAATATATTCTAATATTAATTTAAAAAAAAATCAAAACATAATCTAATCATGTAAATAAATTAGATAAAAAAGAGGTTTTGATTTAAAATACAACATTTTTCACTATTCAATAAAATATAAACTTTATCGGAAAGATACCAAAAATTTACACAGAGTAAATTTTGATGTCTCTATTCTAAAGAATAATTTTATTCTGTCATATATAACCCATAAAATTGTCAAAAAGTGTATTTAAAAGTGGTTCGCCGTCAAAATGCGGTTAATCGACCTTCTAAAGAACATTAGAATGTTTACGCTTAAAAATTGAATTCATTCACATTTTTAATACTCTCATATTTATTGTAAAAAGTAAAAATATTTGACAAACATATATAATCATTTTGTAGTTAGTTATTTTCATTCCCTCCATTACAATGGCTAGGCGTTAACTACCATTTAAAATAGTATTATTTTATTATTAGAGTGCAATGTAAGATTCCAAGAAACTCGTTGTTGCGTATTGGGTACGCCATCGAGCATAGCGTCCTCTTTAAAGTAATATTAATATTTTATTCACAAAAATGAATAAATAGAAAAATTTCATATTCATTATTTACCCGGGGTGTTACATCCTTTCCCCCTTTTGGGAATTGCTTTCTCGCAATTTTGAAATTCGGCTCGGAAATATCCTTGAAATTCCCACATCAGAACAAGAGTCGGTAAAATAATCACATTAAAATAAAGAATGAGAAGTACAAAGGTCACCCGAGTTAACCCATACAAGGATTCCATGTAGGAAAACATGAACATGGAGGAGAAAACATAGGGTCATGTTCTGATGGAGAGTGATAGAAAACATGTTTAGGAGAAAGTTAACCACAAGAAAATCACAAACTTGTGATGGGTTAAACGGTATTCGATTCCCCAGTAAGAAAAGTTAATAGACAACATTTGTTTATTGAGGAATTTATTCATAAGGAAAAATAATTACTTATCATGTTGACTTTCATATTTTATTAGATTTCTTACACAAAGTCATATTTTCTCCAAAAGACGAGTATTTAGGAAGACTTGTTCACTATAATCAACTTCTAGAGAATCACCTAATCCACAAAAGATAACTATATACTTCCCATGTCTTTAGACTTTAACCAAAACCAAAACCAAAATGGTTAGTACAAGATCAGATAATCCAGAAAAGGATAACCCTTTATAGAAAGAAAATATATTCTTAATCTACATAATTTGTGCAACAAAACCCAAAGTTTAACAAAGACCATTTGATAAATTATTTTTTCATAAAATTATTCAAAGTAAACCAAACTAAGATTGAAACCCAAATATTTGAAGGATTTAGTCACATAGTCTTCCAAGGTACAAATTAACTTTTATCTCCAAATAACATCAGTTGCTCTTGAATTATCATATTGAAAAGTAATTAACCTAATCACATATCCTCGATGATAGGTTAATCATTTCCATAGATAACCCAGAATAAACTTACTCTTGATTCCTAAAATCATCTAACTAAAAAGAATTAGTCAAACTAACAGGGACTTCACATAGTCCAGTGGTAGGCGATAAATACCAGTCGCACTTTGGTTGTGGGTTCGATTCCCGCAGCTTTGTCTGATGCGACGGGTTGTCACACGGGCTGCGTGTTGTCCTTTTTCCAAAACTATATAATTCTTAAAACATTCGCCAAAATGAGATAAAATCCTCAAAAATGATCATAACATATTTTAACCTCATGTTTATCTCATGCCGTTCATTTTCCATCATATCATATAATAACCCATAATTTCCTCAAAAGTAAGGATCATATAAACACTAATGGTTACCTTTATAATTATTACCTGAACATCCACATTGATTGGTCATCTCTTACATGATGCATTACAAATCATACCAAGGTTCAAGTGGTTGATCATGACTCCTTGATAGTTGGTTTAGAACAACCATGAGTTTCCTCATTGAATCCCCCATTTTATCTAGTATCTTAATCAGAGAACAACCACAGTTTCCTTCAAACCTGTTGTCTCTTTGGTGCCTACTAGATCCATACATTCAATAAAAACAGAAATGTCAGTGTGAGTATATCAACAAAACCATGATGTAATAATGAGGAAGGTAAACACTAAGATATACTTACTCATTCACTTTATCTAAAACTAGGACTCATTCTAAAATCCTAACCATTAAGGTAATGTCACTTGTGATTAGATAATACCCTAACCTCTAAAGTTATCTAAACCGAACATTGATACCAACTATAAGGCCCCAGCCTTAAACCTTACTTAATCTTGAGTTATTACACGATTACACATTGAGGATCTTTTTAGGTTTAGAGTTTTAGAAAATTAGACCATAAAACATGCATAACATTCCACATTTAAACGAAGTGGTTACATAAATGATAGTATTCATTTTTCCCATCAACGGAAACATATTTAAAATAAAACATAGATTCTTTCTTGACACATCCTTGACACTATCATAATATCATGTACCCTTCCATTGACCTATAAAAAACATTTAATAAACATGGTATGAGCATAAAACGCTCAGTAAGGGATATATAAATATGGAAAGGAAACATGAGTATGTGCATACATAAGAATGAAATCATAATTTACCCATAAAACATAAGCACTTTAATATACCTCATAAAAATCATGAATAAATCATATAATTAATAATACATAAAGGTAACTTGAGGCATTCATAACATTCTTACGTTGGGAGTAACCCTCTTGGTTATGTTTGGAATACCCATCACAGTGTATTCCATAAATCTCTTTGGAGAAACCATAACGTTTAACCCCTTCGTGTTACCCAATGCATTGGAGAGCGATATCAGGCACACCCGCCCTTAGTTTATCATGGAACCACCCGTCTTCATAATAATTCCCACGAACCATAACATAATCGTATCACATAAAACATGCATAAAGGAAACATAACATTTCCACTTTTCAATCACAAGATATCAATACAACACATAGATACAAAAACATTATGAAAACCATTTTCAATACCAAAATAAAATAAAAGTAAAACATGGTATTTATTTTTCTTTTAAAAAAAGGTATGGCTTGTAGAGGAAGCCGAAACTCAAGTAATGGTCACGGCGGCGGAGAAGTCGTTGTCGCGGTATACATACAACAAAAACATTCCCTTTTGTCATTTTGTAAAACGCTTTGTATAAAAAACATTCCTTTCGGATAAACATTAAATTAAAAGGGTTTTATACACCGTATAAAATAAGGTTGTGTATAAAACAAAATATGCCTCAATGAAAGGAGATTGAGACGAAGTCCCATACAAAGACGGTATCCTTGGATTAAGGATAAATCAATTACATAATTATGTGTGACAAACTAATACACCAAATATAATTGGATATTATGTGTAAAACAATCAGAGGTTATTCACACATATTCATATAATGACATATTCAAGGAGTACAATCTTATCCCAAATAATAAAAATTGGGTTAAGATGTTCCCCTGCAAAAATTTGACAGCCTAACGGCATCACTACAAAATTCAGAAAATGAGTTGATGAGAGATAAAAAGGGTATCTCATCACCTCGACATAAAATTTAAATCACTAAGTATATTGAAAAACATATCCCAACATAATTTTATGTTAATTAAAAGAGATAACAAAAGATGTCTTTTAAAAAGGGGAGGGTGAAAGGTTCCCTTACCGACATGGGTATCTTTCGAAACATACACCCCGTGAAAGATGGACAATACAACATTGATGTAAATACTCATAAATGAAATTATATTACAAAATAAGTAAAATAATGGGAAGTAAATACACCACTCATAGGAAATTGTGGCAAATTTAGCATAAATCTCACGAGAATAAAAGTGAGATGAAAAATCCCTTATGAAAACTCGGCAGCCTAACGGCGCCGCTTAAAACATGCAAAAATGGATTGATGAGATAAAATAGGGTCTCTCATAATATTACAATAAAATGTAGAGCAAGATGAATATACTAGAACATCCCCCATCATAACAAATAGGAGATTAACAGAAGTGACATAAAGGAGAGTACTTAAAAAGAAACAGAGAGGTTAGATCTCTTATGAAAATTCGGCAGCCTAACTGCGCCACTCAAAACATCCAAAATGAATTGATGAGAGAGAATAGGGTATCCCATCATATGAAAATAAAAATTAAAGTAATAGTAATATAAAATAACATCCCAATCACGAGAAATATGAGCTTAAAAGAAATGACATAAAAGAGTGTACTTAAAAAGAAAGAGAGGAGTAGGATCCCTTACCTCGGGTCCGACTTGACTCGATCGTTCTTTAACGTCCTGAATAATAAACATGAGTTAATTTATAATTGATTAAGAACATTTTTCAAGTTCATTATTCCTTTTATATCACTTATTTCCATGTTATAAACATTATTTAATCATTAATGTTAATAATGTTTGTTTTGTCGATATTTGGTTCTTAAGTCGAAAGTTGACTTCAAACAATTACATGTTGTTCGTGTGGTCAAAGGTTCATTATACCCAGAATGATATTAATTATTTGGATATCATATATATCATATATTTCCAGAATATACATGTATTTATAATATTACATAATCATTTGAAGGTAAAAAAATGAAATGCACCGTTCATGGAGATGGTAAGCCGTACGTACGCATGAACACTACTTTCATTTTATGTCATATTGATGGAATTAAAACTAAATGAGAGGTATGTTTATTTTAATTCCAGAATTATATTCATCATTTATATGTGACATAAATATTATATAATAACTTTAAATCCATCCTTTATACATACCACATATAACATTAACGAATCAAATCACTTTGAGGGGGCGGTAGTCCGCACTTCCAAAAATGAAAATATCGTGTTTACCCACAATGGAAACCATAAAGGTATGCCACAAAATGAAAATACAGAAGCTTAATTAAAACATAAACATATTATATATCATATATAACTATAGTTACAACTTAATGTCCACCTTTTAAGGTGTTATATGAGTGTTGAACAATCATCGTTTCATGAGGCAGAAATTCTCCATCCACAAAACAGTAAGTTTTTTAACCATTTGATTTAGGTGTGTGTATGTGTAGCTCTAATCCTTCTTATAACAACATCCTAGTATATTTAAGATACTGTAGTTGTAACATAAGAAATGAATAAAAAGAGTTTAGGGGGTTGGCGAAGCAAAATATAACAAAAGAACACAAGTGAAGACATTACCTTAAAACCGGGTAACTCTTTTTGATTTGAGCTCAAAGGCTTCATTGGGAAGACTTCTACCCAAAGTGAGGCTTCTAGGACTAATAGAGGGATGTGTAGAGGAAAAATTAGCAGGTTTTGGCCGAGACAAAGGCTGGGGGCCTTTTATAAGAGGAGAGGAGGGGCACTTTTGTAAAGTTACAAAATGTTACTTTATTTTCAAATGATTTTCAGATTTTAAAGGTCCCAAATTGATGTATTTCTAGGATAAGGTGGTAAGGGTTCGAACTATACTCATCCAATAGGTTTTTTACAAATTTATGTTATAGTTTTAACATTATATTTTCATTTTATTTAAATCTATTATTAATGAGGTAATCGCTGCATCATCATGATGTCATAACTAAATTTATTTATTTAATGTCTAAAAATTATAAAAAAATATCATGATGTAGAATTTTTTTTTCTTTTAATGAATATTTATAGTCAAAAATATGACTTGTATAACACCATTTATAAATTGTTTTAGTGAAACATCTCATGCTTGTGGCATTTTTATTTTAACTTTAAATAAAAATTTATTTATATCATTTTCCAACCAAAGTGGCTCCATGGGGTCCAAAAGTTGACCCATGGATTTTCATGGCCGTCCATGACACATCAAATGAGGGTAGGAAATGTTTCTAGGTCATTTAACATTATTAAAACAATATTTTTACATTAAATTACACTAATTACCTCTAATCGCGATTAAGAACATAAAAGTTAATATACACCAAAAAATTAAATTAATCCCATTGAACCAAATTTTACTTCCTAAAGACAACCATGTATGTCTGATTTTTGAAATTCGAAACACATAGGTGGAAAAGTTTCATTTAAACAATAATTCAGTTTCATTAACTACCACTTAGTGGTTTCACTATTCATCAAAAATTGAAGTTTTTCAGAAAAATGCCAAAAATTTACCCTAAGAAATATTTGATATTCCGAACTCAATAATGATGTCTATTTTAAAAAATTTAAAACATATAAGTTGCATTAATTAATTTAATAATTAATTCCCACTGTCAAAACAAATAGCGTGTTTTTATGAAACAATATCTATTAAAAGATTGACACTAGTTTAAGTCAAATTTCAAATTGAAATTAATTCCAATGACCACTATTGAATTAAATGGTAAAAATATATTCTAATTTTACTTTGAAAACCATTCATGAGATAATCTAATCATATAAATAAATTTGATTAAAAAGAGGTTTTGAATAAAAATACAACATTTTTCACTATTCATGAAAAATGAACTTTATCGGAAAGATAAATTTTTTTACACAAAGTAATTTTTGATGTCTCTATTCTAAAGAAGAATTTTACTTTGTCAAATATAACACATAAAATTGTCAAAAAGTGGATTTAAAAGAGGTTCCCCATCAAAAGATGGTTAATCGACCTTCTAAAGAACATTATAATGTTTATGATTAAAAATTGAATTCATTCACATTTTTAATCCTCTATTATTTATTGTAAAAAGTAAAAATATTTGAAAAACATATATAATCATTTTTTAGTTAGTTCTCTTCATTTCCGCCATTACAATGGCTAGGCGTTAACTGCCATTTAAAATAATATTATTTTATTATTAGTGTGCAATGTAAGATTCTCAAGAAACTCGTTGTCGCGTATTGGGTACGCCATCGAGCATAGAGTCCACTTTAAAGTAATATTAATATTTTATTCAGAAAAATGGATAAATATAAAAATATCATATTCTTTATTTACCTGGGGTGTTACAATCACACAGGTGTTGATATCTTTTTTGACAACAATAGTTACTATCCCGTAATCAGAATGGAACATTTTGAGGCATTGTAAAACCGAACTTGTAAATATATGTAGTGTTGTTCAGAGGATGTTGAAAATTCATTGGTTGGGCCAATCATGGTGTAAGAGACAACATCAATGATTCAAATGATTATTAAAAGGATGTTGAAAGAAAAAAATATGATATATGTCTTATATCGACCAACCCCATAGAACGTTGGAGTTTTCATTTAGTGAACTGGTTTTCATGAAGGTTTCCTCCCGGTTGGGTCATCAATGGCTTGTGAGACAAGGGAATAATTCTTAATACTATCTTGGACATTTAGTGGTTATTGAGTTAGTGGGGAAGGTTTTGTAAAATTTGGAACACACACTTTAGAGGACTTCAATACATAGTGTGATCCATATATCAAATTTTAGAAAGTATCTATCTAATACATCTCACATTTTTAAGTGGAGTGAAATTGGGAGTGAACCTGATTTAACATTTTCTAATCAACAAGTTAGGGTAGTTGATTCTGAGGCCAATTTAGTTCATTGTAATATTATATCCTTGTTTTGTGAACTATTGTAGCATGGATCTGGTAGTCATGAGACATGGGATTGTGAGGCAATGAGGATAGAGAAGTTTCCTCATCTCTTTTTCATGGATGTTTCTTCATTGGAATTCTAGGGGAAGAATGTTTTTTTTGGTGGGGGTGGTTGTAACATATTTTTACCTTGCTCGAGTATGTTTTTTACGTTCCTTATTGTCCCATATGGTTCAAAGTTTTTAGAGGTGTTTTTCTGGGTTTCATGTAGGCTTCAGAACATTTAAACGTCGTTTACCTGAGGTACACATCATGTACCAGTTGCTGGATTCATGTCATGAAGGGGAATTTATGTTGTGATCTTGTACAGAATGTGAATGGTGGTTACATGTCCTATAGGGTGAAAATGTTGGATTTTAACCAAAATATATTTGTTTTTAAATGTATCCTATCCCTCATGGACTAGAATTTTGACCCTGAGGTACATATTGTAACCTAGCACACACCAAACATTAAGTCACGTGATTGTATATTTTTCTCAGTGTATTATTTTCGGACATTTTAGATCACAAACCAAAAATCTCCATTTTCAATTTTCAGAGGCTCCCCTCTAACCAAATTATTATGATCATCTTTTGTTCCATATATTCACATGTACTGTGATTAAAGGGTAAGTGCTCTCCCTCGTTCTTCATGGTTCAGTCTTTCTTTCCGAATGGATTTTTGATGGATCGTCATGGGATTGATAGATCCAGTCTCTATGGTGTCAGATTTTTCTTCTTTGATGGGTATACAGATCTCCGTAACCTTCATTCTTGTTTATGGCTGCTATTGTCAAACTGGTTTGTCAATAAAGAGTTAGGTGGTTTAGTACTGATTTGGAAAAATTGACTGCCATTTTATTTCTTCATTTATTTTGATTGATGATTTAAATTAAATTTCATATAATTGTTTTAAATTTCATTAATAAAACCAAATTTTATTGAACATGGGGATATTAAATGATCATGGCACCGAAATTTGGAAAAACAACAGTTTGATTGTTTTGGGGTGGGTATATGGAAAATTGCTGAATGAAATTGTTGAATTTAAATTTTGGGTTTGATATTAAAGTTTTCAATTAAATTGATTAATCTAATTATGATAGTGGATTTAAAAAAGGTTTTAATTTATTTTAAATGGATTTCAAATTCATAAAAATGACATAAAATGATTTTATAAAAACCTAGTGGTATTATCTAATCAATAAAGAATGTTTTTTAATAAAACCGATTTTGGATTTAAATAAAATGAAAATGGAAATTCGAATTGGAATAATGTGATTTATTTGATTTTAAAAAGTCTTAAAATAAATTTTCGATCATATAAGAGCATCTGGGATCCTTAGGTACATGGTGGGTTATTAGGATACAATCTTTTCTATGAAAAACATCCGAAAACAACATATGGTGGGTCACGTCCCCGATGAGATAGTGACGAGTCACGTCTAGCTAGTGTTAGGGGGAAATTAAGAAACACTTTATGATTTTTCCACATAGAGAGTGTGGAACACTATATGTAGTTAATACTATCATACCTTTTGAAATATGAAAAAGTTGATTGCTTTTTTATTTATATTTGAGATATAAATGTATAATAATGTTGTTTGAACTACTTTACATTCCTGCATATTTTATATAAATTGATTTATATAAACGTATTACATAATACACTGTTTTAGATATATTTCATCTCTTTTAATGTATATCATGTTCTTTAAATATATTTTACATCTTTTAAAAATGTATAGAATGTTATAAATAAGTGTTCCTGGATATTTCCAAAAATGTTTTTCCATGTACATTTTCTGAATTCTAGTTAGTTAATTTATATTTGGAATCTGTTAGGAAATATTTTTTTGAATCCTAATAGGTTAAGCCTCACACAATTTTTATCTTACAGGTGTTTGTAGACACTCATCTTCTAGGTTTGAGATGGGGGAAATAGTAATTTGGAGGTGGATCTATCTATTGATTCATGTTCTGGTAGAGTTTTGTCCCTGGGGACATGGGAGATTTTTATCCTCATTTTAATACTTGTGTTTTAGTACATTGGTATTTTCCACCTAATTGTAATCTGGTGCATTACTCTCATAGGTGTTTTATTATGTTATACATAGTGTTATTTTGTTATTTTTATTCCACATAATTATGATAAAAAAATTTCCCACTTGTTTGTTGTTGGATGTCAAGTGATAGTATCCAACCATTGGGGAGTTAGAACACCCTTTAGGTTATGTCAGGACTGGCTTGGTTATCGGGTTAGCAGGGTACCCGGACTGGTTCGGGGTAGATAATATCCACCCATTATGGAATGGATCGAATTAATCACATTTTATGGCCCATGAAATATTTATATCATTTAATGGATGGTGATTAATTTCCAAAAATGAGAGTACCAAATCAATTATCAATTTTTTCAAGATATTTTTATATGTAAACCAACATTTTAAGCCTGCTAGATGAATGAAAGTTGTCTTCCCTTAGAATATTCCTCTATTCTATGAAACTAACCAATGATGACCCTTTTCTCGAGAGCACTATCAACCTGTAGTGTATATTTTATCCCATGTGTATGGGACATATTTTTCCGATTAATCCGTTTTATCTTCTAGGCCTACTATATCCTAGGATTGTGGTAATTTTGAGCTCTCCCAATACCAGTGTCGAGCTACTTTCTATAACACTACATTGCATAAAGATATTTTTTATAAAAAGTAGATAAAATAAATACAATAAACCATCAACGTAATATGGTTAAAATATGGGCATATATATATATATGTGACATTATAAAATAATCACAATCATAATATCTACAATAACCCCACCACAAAATTCTCTGAAAAAAAATAACTATATTCCCTATAAAACATTACACTACCAATCTCACTTGTATAAATGTAATTAAAACTCAATTATGCATTATAATAGTGATCCATCCGAAAAAATTTCATCATGAAAATTTTCTTATGATTCAGTGATTTAGAAAAAATCATTTCAATACCATTGCAGCATTGATAGAATATATCATGACACTAAAATTGATATGTATGTATTATTGGCCTAAGTCCACAATGTTATCTTTTAATGTTGTATTATTATATTTAATATTCAACATCATATACAATAAAAAATTATAAAATCTTACAAATTTTCATGTTTTATTTGAATAATAACAATGTACTCAATTAAATCACAAGGTATCACAAAGTTATATTAATCTATCAAATATTTAATTCCAAATAATTCATTAATAGAATTTCTCATTTGACTATATGAACATTGTGATATGATACCATATATATTAAAAGAATAATTCATATAAATTATATACAAAATTATATAATATCATTATTGGAAATATAAAAATTAGTTAGAATAATTTATAGAATAGATGATAATATACAAAATAGGTTGAATTATAATCTTACATATTCAATTTTTACATGTTATCAATAAAATTTAATTGTTTACGAAATGAAAATTTCATCAACCTTTTACTAAAAATTGATTTGATAACACTATGATATTCCAATGAAACATGCCATCTTTAAACAAATATAAATATAAAAACCAAAACAATAATCATCAAGAATAATTTTATAATAAATAATAATTACTATATGAATAAAATTCTGAATGAATAATAGATATTCAAATAGTATGACTGATAATTAACATATATAAAAATTGATATGTTCATTCCACTATAATAAATCAGCAGATATTAACCATATAGACAAAATAAAAAATCATGAATTCCCTCACATGGAATGGTAGTACTAAATAATAATTATAGAAATACTAGCAGACAATAAGAAGATATGATAATTATATATTTATCTAATGACCAAGAATATTATTATATTATATCCCATTAATAATAAAGTAAAGAGACTTAATTAATAAAAGATACTTTATTAATATGTGGTATATTTAATGAATTATGTGTTGAATTATTTTACCGAACATATAATATAACATTATTATTTCTCATTATTTAATATGATAAAATTTTATCAAATGAAATATTTAAAAAATTAATAAATATTAATAAATACTATAAAACCCTACTACATAGTATGATGATTGGTATACACAAACCCCAGTACCATTGGATGTCAAAGTATATAAGACTAATTTTTTAATTTAGCATAATACATTCAAAGTTTGTCTAATTTCAATACATAGATTATGATTAATAAAAATGTAATTTAATGTATTTAAAAATATATTTTGGAAAATATATTCCTTAATTAATTTCATACTAATTTTTTAATTTATTTATGTAAACTACAATAATTCAAAATAAATTGAAAATTTCATAGAAAATAAACAATCATTAAATAATATTTTGTTAATCAACTTCAAACATGGTAACAATATCATTTCAGTTTTAATATATATAATATATGTTATTCGGAACCTGGTTATGGATTTGAATCTTATTTGAAAAAAATAAAAAAAATTATCCATTCCCCTTGTCAGGGAAAATTAGCAATGGATAAATAATTATTTGACCCCTAGGAATATTTTCTATAATCATTATATAGATATTAATATACATATATATAAAAATATTACTTACCAAAAATCCTCATTACATGCTATAATACAAATAAAATATTAGATTATGTCTATTTATTTACAAATAAGTTTGGAAATTTTATTTAGTTTGTTAAAAACATATTAGCTATACAAAAATACTAGATAACGAACAATATTATAACCCTCAATTACACACATAATATAAACCCTATTACCCATATAAAATATATATCAAGGGATTTTTAAAGTTGTATTAGTGAAATATAACAATGTTATATCAAATATCTGATACCAGTAAATATGTAATGACCTATTGTAGCAATTAGAGATGGAGGATTGACAATAATAGAGGTATCTATCCCCCCTTGTGTTATAAAGCCTCACAGAAGAAGGGGTATCGATTATTTTTTACACTTATCATTTTTTTACTACTATAAAACTCTAATATTAAGGACAAAAATTATCAAAATTCTCAAATAATAGAAATCATATTATAAATTTCAATGATATTAATAATTTTCATAATAAATATTTAAAATAATCTAATAACTCAATTTTTAACACCTCATATTATAGATCAAACATAGATTAAAAAATTCCTGATAAATTAAAAAATCATCTTCTGACATTATGTTCTAGATATCTTTTTTAACCATGAAATAATTTCATTGAAAAATTATTTTCATTTCACATTTTATATTTCCAAAAACAAAAGAAAATGAAAATAAAACAAAATCATAACAATTACTAAAAAATAATTTTATTCTATCATACTAATAATAAGAAATGTCACCTACTGAATGTTTTAGAGAAAATATAATAGAGATGAATTGATCAGTGTGGACTCACGTTAATCAGATCAAATTAAAGATGTCATGAACTGACCCGTATGAGGACTCAAACCACAACTACCCAAATCCCGCCTCCATAGGCCATGAGCTGGAAACTAGAACCGAAGGCACAATAAACTTTTGGAGGCCTTTCCCAAAGTAACTGGACACACACACTGTTATCATAATGAAAATGTGCAGAGAAAAAGAAGAAATCATGGTTCCACATTGCAATAAAAAGTCAACTAAACAAAAATGCATCGACCTCTGACAATACAAGTACAAGTAAAGTAAATATAAAAGGGAAAGGGGAAAAAATACACACCCAACTTTAAAAGTTCCAAAACTCGACAACAGGTGAAAATTTAAAACAGCTTAAAGGGTACAACTCCTCAATTCCAAGCTATGACCATCGCACGCTGTCCAAACACCGTGTATCCCGAATATCCTCTAATGTCACGATCAGCCTATCTGTTGTCTCCAAGGGGATGAAAAATGTGGGCAAATCCCATAAAGTGGTGAGTATAAGAATACTCAGTAGGATTCCTCGAAGGCTCAAGGGAGCAGCAAGAGATGTACTGAAGAGGACATCATTAAGAGAGAAAATTAAAACAATAGTGATAAAAAATAGTACAGCTCTACCCAAAAGTTGATATGATCACTCAAAGAAAACCTAACGAGAAAATATGGGGATCTTCATCTCACATCTCACACCAGGTATATGCCCATAAATTTACCAATGGAAACTAGATATACTTTTATCTCAGACCTGTTGTCTTGAGACATGTTATACAACCACATTCCCACGCTAGAGATCCAGTTCGAAGATTCCACAAATCACTCGCCCGTGATAACTCACTCCATGAGTCTGATAGCTCTGATAACGTCCATCTGAGAAGAACTATTCATCAAGAAAAGACAGGAGATATAGCCACACTAATTATGAGAGACACACTCTATAATAGCCCGTGATTTTATGAAAAATATTCTTTTTAATTTTATTAATGTCTTGTGTTGTACGCTATACCAAAAGGAGCTTGCACAACACGCATCTTTGACTTTCCTTGCATTACACGCAATCACAACCTTCCTCGATAGCGTGTGTAGTATGCAATACTGAGTTTCACGAAACAACGATATGCTATTAAAATATTATTAAAACTAGCCGTTATGAATAGTAATAACCACTTTTTAAATTTTATAAATTTTAGCTCTCAAAATGGACTTCATTTTTGGATTCGGAGTATCGAATTTAGCCTAAGGTGAAATTTTGGTACTTTTTGGATAACTTTCATATTCTGATGAATAGTGAAAATTACTAAATTATAATTAAAAACAAATGTTTTAATCGAAATAATTAATAGTGATAAATAATTAATTTTACTGTTTTTAAAGTATATTTAAAATATATTTTTAAAATTTAATACAATTTTGGTCATTGGATGTAATTTCACATTTAAACCAGACATAATCAAGTGTCAATCTTTTGAAAGATATTGTTTCTTAAAAACACGCTATTTGTTTTAACAGCGGGATTTAATTATAAAATTAATTATTTCAATTTCTATGTTATGAATTTGGTAAAATAGACTTCATTTTTGAATTCGGAATATGAAATATAGCTTAGGATGAAATTTTGGCATTTTTCTGAAAACTTTCAATTTTTGATGAATAGTGAAACCACAAAGTGGTAGGTTTAAAACGGAATTTTGCATAAAAATTAATTTTACCACTTCTGTGAATGGAATTTCGAAAATCAGACAGACACCGTTAATATCAAGGACTAAAATGTGGTTCAATGAGATGAAATTTTTTTTGGTGAATAGCAACTTTTTACTTTTTTTTACCACAGTTAATAGTAAATAGGGTAACTAAGGATAAATATGATATTACTATTACCCTAACACATGTCCTAATAAGTGTAATTCGACAAAAAACAACCTTATGAATATAATATGACCATTTAGGTCCACTTGGATTAGATTATGACATTTAATATTATTTTATTTAATGAATAGTTAAAATAGTTATAATCAAAGTTTAATAACTAAAACATTTTTAATATGGGGTTATACATAAGATAAATTCGACTATAAATATTAATTAGAAAGATAAAACGTTTACCTACATAATGATATTTTATTTATAATTTTAAGACTTTAAATAAATTAATTTATTTTTGACACAACGATGATGCAGTAATTACCCTTTTAAAGAAATATTAACATAATTGATGTTATAAATGCTCAAATGAATGTAATTTGAGAATTTTTATGAATTCCACTAATTTTCTAGGTTACTATGATATATTAGTGTTGATTTATTGAACTTGGTTCGAACATATAATTCTGTTATGACTTTCACAAAAATCATATATCAAATAGTGTCAAAATTGACACAAAATAGTTTTTAAATCAAATATTATATTATTAATTGTTATTGTATTCCTAAAAATCTAAGGTTCGGCCAAATGACATAGATAAGGATATATATATTAATAATAAACAATTTGGGGTTCGTTTGGAATGTTATAGTAAGTTTATTAACCATATAGTGAAAGAAAACAAAAAGACACGGTAAAAGTTAAATTATTTAACTTAGAGTTAAATCTAATTGATAAGGTTAAAATAATACCCTAAAATTGTCTAAATCCTATTGGTTGAAAGTATTTCGACCCATCCCCACTTTATCTTTGAAATAAGACCCTTTGGAACCATTATAAACCGATTTTGACATTAATATAAAATAATATTTTGAGGTATTCCTAAGGTGCCCCTCTCCTCCCTTATAAAAGGGCACCTCCTCCCCCTCCTCCTCACACCACTTTGAGCACTCAAGATCGGCCAACCCCTGCCAAAATCTCTTCTCCACTTCCCTAGAAAAATCATAGAGGTTCTGGTCTTCCTAAAAGTCCAATTTTAGTTCCCTAAGAGGAGGTCTCAAAGAGGCGCTTGAAAGAAGAGGTAATTACCGTTACCAATTCTTTAATCTTTATTTCTTCTTCCTCTTCTTCATATTAGGTTGTTTAATTATGAAGTAATAACATCAGTATCACTAATATACTGATGTGTTATTATAAGTATGAAACAACCCTATTTCACCATCTATCCATCCTACGGAAAAAGAAATCACCGCGCGTGCATACGTACGAAATACCGTCTCCACGCCGTGGTGTAATCTATTTTCCACCACCACCTTACATGGATGGGTTTAATGGTGTAAAGAATAACTATACATAGTCATTACAACATCATATTGATTCTGATATATTGTATAATCCACTTCAATTCAATTCAATATTTATGGAAATGATATCATCGCTCATGCGTACGTACGGACTACCGTCTCCACGACGCGATGAGATTCATTCTCCATGTTAACCATTTAAGAATGATTATAAAGTATATATAAGAAATAATAATGAAATATATGAAATTATAAAGCTACTATATTTATGTATATATATATATATGTAAGTCATCTACTTACTTCCATTCAAGACAATAAGGAAAGGAAAACAGCATTCATGCGTACGTACGGACTACCGTCTCCATGAACGGTGTTTTTCATTTTATTTATCTATCTATTATATATATATATATATATACTGAATATATATGATATATAAATCATATTTTATATTCTGGAAGTAAGTAAATAATGATATATGTAATAATAATATCAAGAACAACAAGTCAAAACACCTACGATAAATGAAACGATTTTACCCAAAACGCTTCTTTAACATGGAATTTACAAAAGAACGGGTAATATAATGTCATAAGTGAACCATATATGATATCATAACAATGAATATGATTCATTAATAAGTCAATGACATTATTTAAATCATTATACAGGAGGTTCGGACACATACGAAGCAAATCGGACCTAAGGTAAGGGAAAATATCACAATCTCATTTTTATCCGAGATTGTTTATTCGTAAGTATTTACTAGGGTGTATTTTATCATTCACATCCATGTTCCCTAAATATTTAATATTGGTTCCATCCACTTACAATATTTTAAATCCAATTTTACCCTTCGGTGAGTTATTAGTAAAGAATATGAAAGGAATCTTTTGTCGTTTTTTCGTACGAGGTACTTTTTGACTTTTCCGACAAAAGTACGAAGAATGTTTTTTTAACTTATACAGAATGAATGGA
The DNA here is from genome assembly GCA_963277665.1 of Viscum album. Classification (NCBI taxonomy): domain Eukaryota; kingdom Viridiplantae; phylum Streptophyta; class Magnoliopsida; order Santalales; family Viscaceae; genus Viscum; species Viscum album. The sequence goes on along the minus strand of OY728132.1, from coordinate 1,837,051,816 downwards.
TTTTTAAAACATTATTTCCAAGAAGCTTCCTTTACAAGTTTTCATGATTATTTTTAATCAACTTCTTTTAGTTTATAATTTTATGACATATTAAGAAAAGAAAAGTGTTTTGAAGAAGAAAGGATATTTTCCTCAAGAATGGAGTTCAAGTGTTTTATCAAAATTATTTTCCATCTAAGATAATAAAGGCTTCTGTTTTTATCCCTATTATTACATTTATTTGATTATGTTGTGAGGGAATTATTTTTATGAAGTCATTTACCTTATATGATTTGTTTTATGATGTCATGATGTTTCAAGAATCCCATTTTGTTACATGTGTTATGCGATGATGTATGATTTATGCTTATTTGGCACACATAAGAAAGGATTCATTATAAGATGGGTGGGACCTATATCTCCCTCCAATGCATTGGGTAAAGATTTCATATCTCATGAGATAGACATGGCTGGAATCGTAGGTTATAACGGTTCAGTGAAACAGGATTGAAACGAGGGTCACTCGATTCAGAAATGGACTTTGTCCACTAAGATAGTCTTGGAAATGAGTCTTGACTAACAAGAAATGATTCTCTATGATTATGTGTGTATGCCACAATGTTTCATGTTTTAATTTATGATTATTGGGATTTCATTTCACTACTATGATTTATACCATGTTATGAAATTATACTCTCTTTTGCAGGTTAAGATTTCCAAAAGTTATGTTCTTATGAATATGATGTGATTGATTTTCTTTTGTTTACCCTTACAGAGCATTTGAACTCACCCTTTTATGTTTTCTTTTCCCCAGGATATAAAGAATGGTTTTAGGTAAAAAAAAGGGAAGATCTTTATGGGAGATATTGAGGATCTTTCACCATGATTAGAAGATTACGTTCTGAGTTTCCAAAGACACTAAACTATTACGGTCCTTGTGTGTGTGTTTTTGTTATGTTCTAAGTATTTCGCAAAAGTAATGTAATGTCCATGTACGATAAGCTTCGGGTCTCTACAGTTGGTATCAGAGGAAAGGTTTAGTCAACCTTTGGAAACTAGGATGCAAAAACGTTAGTGAGATCCCTAGAGATATTTCTACGGTATGTCCAGGGATGTCCCTAAGGTTAAGTATACGTATAGGTTATAGTACTAGAATTACGTTAACGATCATAGAATTAAACCTAAGATTTTAGATATTTAAGGAACTCCCCCTTTATTATGTTGTTTTCCCTAGCATGATTTTTGCCTCTCAAACTATTCTTTTTGGGTTTTAGACGATGGTTGGAACCCGAAAGAACCGTGTAGATCAATGCAATGGACAATGCAATGATTGCCCTAATGAAAAAACAAATGTTATGGGAGATGGAGTGAAAAATATTATTGATATACTTACACAAGCTATGAATCATTCTGGACTTCCAAATGAGAAGAGAAGGGAACAATATTCTTATTGTGTCCTTCATGAGGCAACGTCCACCTTCTTTCAGTGGGTCTTCTGATCCACTTGTTGCTGAAAAATGGATCGGTACCACTGAAAAGATATTTTCAGTTCTTCATTGTTCTGAGCATGATAAAGTCATCTTAGCAGTATATCTTTCGGAAGGTGAAGCTGATCAATGGTGGAATCTTATCAAGAATACAAGGCAAAGAGATGAAATTGAGTCCATGGAATGGGACAAGTTCAAGAACTTATTTTTCAATAAGTACTTCCCTCGTATTCTTCGAACAAAGATGGAGAAGGAGTTTCTTGAACTAAAGCAAAAGGATGATGAATCTGTTGGTATATACAAAGCGAATTTTACAAGACTTGCAAGGTATGCATCTGGCATTATCATCCAACCTGAAAGTAAAGTTGATCGATTTTTCAGTGGCTTAAAACCAAGTCTTCCAAGGGCACTAGCTATAAGAGACTTCAGTATCTATGAAGAAATTGTACGTTGTCCTATCAAGGTAGAAATGAAAGTTGGTGTTACATATCCATCTCATGGTTTTGACAAGAAACGAAAGATGGAGTTCAAGGAGAAATCTCAGAATAATGGTGAAAAGAAGATGAATGTTTCCTTATGCACAAAGTGTGGAAAGAAGCATGGTGGAGATTGTCTTAAAGGGACTAGAAAATGTTTTAAGTGTGGAAAAGAAGGTCATTGAGCAGCTGAGTGTCGAAGTAATGGAAAAAGGGTTTCTAATGATGTGAATAAAGAAAACACTGCAGAGAACGCACCACCAACACTTCAATGCTTCAAGTGCAAGGAAATGGGGCATTATGCTAATAAATGCCCTAATCCAAGGGTTAGTGATGATCAACATGAGAAACCACAGAAGGCAAAGGACAAAGGGAAGTCACATGTGATCACTATTGGCAATGTTGAATATGACAACGATGTGGTGGAATGATTAAGTGTTTATGTAATGGGATTCTAAAATAATGTTGTATCATTGAGTATTGCAATATTTATTGATGTGGTATTCAAAGTGATTGAGATATTTTTTGGAAATAAGATGATATGCGCATAATGAAGGGAAAATGAGAAAATGAAATGTTTAACAGTATTCATGAGCTCATGATTGATATAAGGACTAAGTGATATCATTGTTTGAGTATATAGAATTTTTAGGATTTTGGTATGTGGAAAGTGTTAAATTTTAACTGCATTCATGTTTTTACTAAGGTTTTCAAGAGAATACATGATTAAGGACTTTGAATGTTTGGAATGTGACCAACAAAACATATCTTATGATATATGGGGATCGACGATGGTGTTAAATATCCGGTAATCGTTTTCACTATGTTGTGAGAGTAGATTGCAGTATTATGGATAAGCCTAAAGATTGGAATGGATTATGTTGGGCATAGGTTAGTATTGTTTAAGGATAGAAGTTTTCTCGATATTATTGATGGGATGTTATAGTAATGTAGTTTTAGAAAAAGGACAACCTGTAGGATGGGCGACAACCCATCGCTTCGGACAAGGCTGTGGGAATCGAACCCACAACCGAAGTGCGACTGACCTTTATCACCTACCACTAGCCTACAAGAAGTCCCTGTTTAGTAGAAACTTGTTTTATTATATTAAGAAGTATGATATATGATTAATCTCACTATATATCGACTTATGTATATAAATTTTGCTAACCTTTTGAGACAGATGGAATGACTCGTCAATCTATCACATGATCTGCTAACACTTCACGAATAACAAATTCAACTTCATTTATTTAAGAGATGAAGTCGAAATTGTTAAAGGCACGAACAACAGTGAGGTTGTACCAACATAAAGTAAGTATTTATTCTAATTCAAATTCTTTAACTTTAGGGAAACGATCTTGAAAACCAAAAATGTTGTCCTAGTGATCTTATATCTGATGAATCAGATGGTACCTTAGATCATCACAAATTTATGGATTTGTGATTACTGGCTTTTCCATAGCCATGTTCTCTACCACTCTCCATCAGAACATGATGGTTAGATTTCTCTTCCATATCCATATTTTCACCTATGTGGAAACCTAGTGATTAGTTTATTTGGGTAACCGTTACGTTTCATACTTTTGTTTTTAAAGATTGGTTTTGGTATTATTTTTTACGATGTGGGTTTCTATTAAAGAAAATTTTTAATAGTAAACCATTTATAACCCCGATGAATTTTGAGGGCGAAATTCATTTTATGGGGGGTAGAATATAACTGCCCGAGATTTTATGAAAAATATTCCTTTTAATTTTATTAATGTCTTGTGTTGTACTCTACACCAAAAGGAGCTTTCACAACACGCATCTTTGACTTGCCTTTCATTACACACAATCGCAACCTTCCTCGATAGCGTGTGTAGTACGCAATACCGAGTTTCACGAAACAACGATATGCTATTAAAATATTATTAAAACTAGCCGTTATGAATAGTAATAACCACTTTTTAAATTTTATAAATTTTAGCTCTCAAAATGGACTTCATTTTTGGATTCGGAGTATCGAATTTAGCCTAAGGTGAAATTTTGGTACTTTTCGGATAACTTTCATATTCTGATGAATAGTGAAAATTACTAAATTATAATTAAAAACAACTTTTTTAATCAAAATAATTAATAGTGATAAATCATTAATTTGAGTGGTTTTAAAGTATATTTAAAATATATTTTTACAATTTAATACAATTTTGGTCATTGGATGTAATTTCACATTTAAACTAGACATAATCAAGTGTCAATCTTTTGATAGATATTGTTTCTTAAAAACACGCTATTTGTTTTAACAGCGGGATTTAATTATAAAATTAATTAATGCAATTTCTATGTTATGATTTTGGTAAAATAGACTTCATTTTTGAATTCGGATTATGAAATATAGCTTAGGATGAAATTTTGGCATTTTTCTGAAAACTTTCAATTTTTGATGAATAGTGAAACCACTAAGTGGTATGTTAAAAACTGAATTTTGCATAAAACTTAATTTTACCGCTTCTGTGAATGTAATTTCGAAAATCTGACATACACGGTTAATATCAAGGACTAAAATGTGGTTCAATGAGATGAAAATAATTTTTGGTGAATAGTAACTTTTTACTTTTTTTACCACGGTTAATAGTAAATAGAGTAACTAAGGGTAAATATGATATTAATATTATCCTAACACATGTCCTAATAAGTGTAATTCGACCAAAAACAACCTTATGAATATAATATGACCATTTATGTCCACTTGGACTAGATTATGACATTTAATATTATTTTATTTAATGAATAGTTAAAATAGTTAAAATCAATGTTTAATAACTAAAACATTTTTAATATGGGGTTATACATAAGATAAATTCGACTATAAATATTAATTAGAAAGATAAAAAGATTTCCTACATAATGATATTTTATTTATAAATTTTAGACTTTATATAAATTAATTTATTTATGACACAACGATGATGCAGTAATTACCCTTTTAAGGAAATATTAACATAATTGATGTTATAAATTCTCAAATGAATGTAATTTGAGACTTTTAATGAATTCCACTAATTTTCTAGGTTACTATGATATATTAGTGTTGATTTATTCAACTTGGTTCGAACATATAATTCTGTTATGACTTTCACAAAAATCATATATCAAATAGTGTCAAAATTGACACAAAATAGGTTTTAAATCAAATATTATATTATTAATTGTTATTGTATTCTTAAAAATCTAAGGTTCGGCCAAATGACTTAGATAAGGATATATATATATTAATAATATACAATTTGGGGTTTGTTTGGCATGTTATTGTAAGTGTATTAACCATATAGTGAAAGAAAACAAAAAGACACGGTAAAAGTTAAATTATTTAACTTAGAGTTAAATCTAATTGATAAGGTTAAAATAATACCTTAAAATTGTTTAAATCCTATTGGTTGATAGGCTTTCGACCCATCCCCACTTTATCTTCGAAATAATACCCTTTGGAACCATTATAAACCGATTTTGACATTAATATAAAATAATATTTTGAGGTATTCCTAAGGTGCCCCTCTCCTCCCTTATAAAAGGGCACCTCCTCCCCCTCCTCCTCACACCAATTTGAGCACTCAAGCTCGGCCAACCCCTGCCAAAATATCTTCTCCACTTCCCTAGAAACATCCTAGAGGTTCTTGGTATTCCTCAAAGACCAATTTTAGTGCCCTAAGAGGAGGTCTCAAAGAGGCGCTTCAAAGAAGAGGTAATTACCGTTACCAATTCTTTCATCTTTATTTCTTCTTCCTCTTCTTCTTCTTAGGTTGTTTCATTATTAAGTAATAACATCAGTATCAATCATATACTGATGTTTTATTATAAGTATGAAACAACCCTATTTCACCAACTATCCATCTTACGGAAAAAGAAATCACCGCGTGTGCGTACGTACAGAATACCGTCTCCACGCCGTGGTGTAATCTATTTTCCACCACCACCTTACATGGATGGGTATAATGGTGTAAAGAATAACTATACATAGTTATTACAACATCATATTGATTCTGATATATTGTATAATCCACTCCAATTCAATTCAATATTTATGGAAATGATATCATCGCTCGTGCGTACGTACGGACTACCGTCTCCACGACGCGATGAGATTCATTCTCCATGTTAACCATTTAAGAATGATTATAAAGTATATATAAGAAATAATAATGAAATATATGAAATTATAAAGCTACTGTATTTATGTATATATATATATATGTATGTCATCTATTTACTTCCATTCAAGACAATAAGGAAAGGAAAACAGCATTCATGCGTACGTACGGACTACCGTCTCCATGAACTGTGTTTTTCATTTCATTTATCTATCTATTATATATATATATATACTGAATATATATGATATATAAATCATATTTTATATTCTGGAAGTAAGTAAATCATGATATAAGTAATAATAATATCAAGAACAACAAGTCAAAACACATACGATAAATGAAACGATTTTACCAAAAACGCTTCTTTAACATGGAATTTACAAAAGAACGGGTAATATAATGTCATAAGTGAACCATATATGATATCATAACAATGAATATGATTCTGTAATAAGTCAATGACATTATTTAAATCATTATAAAGGAGGTTCGGACACATACGAAGAAAATCGGACCTAAGGTAAGGGAAAATATCACAATCTCATTTTTATCCGAGATTGTTTATTCGTAAGTATTTACTGGGGTGTATTTCATCATTCACATCCATGTTCCCTCAATATGTAATATTGTTTCCATCCACTTACAATAGTTTTAATCCAATTTTACCCTTCGGTGAGTTTTTAGTAAAGAATATGAAAGGAATATTTTGTCGTTTTTTCGTACGAGGTAGTTTTTGACTTTTCCGACAAAAGTACGAAGAATGTTTTTTTTAACTTATACGGCATTAATGGATTTTTAAAACATTATTTCCAAGAATCTTCCTTTACAAGTTTTCATGTTTATTTTTAATCAACTTCTTTTAGTTTATAATTGTATGACATGTTAAGAAAAGAAAAGTGTTTTGAAGAAGAAAGGATATTTTCCTCAAGAATGGAGTTCAAGTGTTTTATCAAAATTATTTTCCATCTAAGATAATAAAGGCTTCTGTTTTTATCCTTATTATTACATTGATTTGATTATGTTGTGAGGGAATTATTTTTATGAAGTCATTTACCTTATATGATTTGTTTTATGATGTCATGATGTTTCAAGAATCCCATTTTGTTACATGTGTTATGCGATGATGTATGATTTATGATTATGTGGCACACATAAGAAAGGATTATTATAATATGGGTGGGACCTATATCTCCCTCCAATTCATTGGGTAAAGATTTCATATCTAATGAGATAGACATGTCTGGAATGGTAGGTCATACCGGTTCAGTGAAACAGGACTGAAACGAGGGTCACTCGATTCAGAAATGGACTTTGTCCACTAAGATAGTCTTGGCAATGAGTCTTGACTAACAAGAAATGATTCTATATGATTATGTGTGTATGCCACAAAGTTTCATGTTTAAAGTTATGCTTATTGGGATTTCATTTCACTACTATGATTTATCCCATGTTATGAAATTATGCTCTCTTTTGTAGGTTAAGATTTCCAAAAGTTATGTTCTTATGAATATGATGTGATTGATTTTCTTTTGTTTACCCTTACTGAGCATTTGAGCTCACCCTTTTATGTTTTATTTTCCCCGGGATATAAAGAACGGTTTTAGGTAAAAAAAAAGGGAAGATCTTTATAGGAGATATTGAAGATCTTTCACCACTATTAGAAGATTACGTTCCGAGTTTCCAAAGACACTAAACTATTACGGTCCTTGTGTGTGTGTTTTTGTTATGTACTAAGTATTCCAAAAAAGTAATGTAATGTCCATGTACGATAAGCTTCGGGTCTCTACACACTCTTGAGTGGGGAATATCACGATAAATAGATACACCAATTAAGGGAGACACACTTCTGAGTGGGGAAAGATCACGATACATAGATGAGGATCACTTCCAGGGACATGGTGTAACACCGCATGAAAATAAAGAATATAACATTTTCACATTTATCTATATTTGTGACTAATATATTAATATTACTTTAACTGGGTTGATATGCTCAATGGCGTACCCAATACGCAACAATGAGTTTATTGGGAATCTCATGTTGCACTCTAATAATAAAATAATATTATTTTAAATGGTAGTTAACACCTAGATGTTGTAATTGCGGGAATGAAAAAAACTAACTACAAAATGATTATATATGTTTGTCAAATATTTTTACTTTTTACAATAAATGTTAGAGGATTAAAAATGCGAATGAATCCAATTTTAAGCGTAAACATACTAATATTTTTTAAAAGGTTTATTAACTGCCTTTTGATGGAGAACCTCTTTTAAATCAACTTTTTGACAATTTTATTTGTTTTATTTGACAAAATTAAATTGTTCTTTAGAATAGGGACATCAAAATTTACTTTGTGTAAATTTTATGTATTTTTCCGATAGAGTTCATTTTTAAAGAATAGTGAAAAATGTTGTATTTTAATTCAAAACCACTTTTTAATATAACTTATTTATATGATTAGATTATATTTTTAATTGGTTTATAGATAAATTAGAATATATTTTTACCATTTAATCCAATATTTTTCATTGGAATTAATTTAATCTTGAAATTGGACTTAAACTAGTGTTAATCTTTTTATACGTATTGTTTCATAAAAACACGCTATTTGCTCTGACAGCGGGAATTAATTATTAAATTAATTAATTTAACTTATATGTTTTGAATTTTTTAAAATAGACATAATTTTTGAATTCGGAATATCAAATATAGCTTAGGGTGAATTTTTGGTATTTTTCTGGAAAACTTTAACTTTTGATGAATTGTGAAACCACTATGTGGTACTTAAAAAACTAATTTTTCGTTTAAATGAAAATTTACCACCTCTGTGTTTTGAATTTAAAAAATCTGACATACATGGTTGTCATTAATAAGTAAAATTTGGTTCAATGGAATTAAAATAATTTTTTTGGTGAATAGTAACTTTTATGTTTTAATCGCGATTAGAGGTAATTGGTGTAGTTTAAGGTAAAAATAATGTTTTAATAATATGAAATGACCTAGAAACATGTCCTACCCTCATTTTATGAGTCATGGCCGATCATGAAAATCCATGGGTCAACATAGGGACCACATGGAGCCACTTTGGTTGGAAAATGACATAAATACCTTTTTATTTAAAGTTAAAATTAAAATGTCACCAACATGAGTTGTTTTACTAAAAGAACATTTAAATGGGGTTATACAAGTAATATTTTTTACTATAAATATTCATTAGAAAGATAAAATTATTTCCTACATCATGATATTTTTTTTATAATTTTTAGTCATTAAATAAATTAAATTATTTATGACATCATGATGATGTAGTGATTACCTCATTAATAAGGGATTTAAATAAAATGAAAATATAATGTTAAAACTATAACATAATCTTGTCAAAAACCTATTTTATGGGTGGATTTAGAAACCTTATCACCTTATACTCTAAACATATCCTTTTGGGGCCTTTTAAATCCGAAAATCATTTAATAATAAAGAAATAATTTATAACTTTCCATGAGTGCCCCTCTTCTCCTCTTATAAAAGGCCCCCACCTCTACCACCTTACACACACCTCTCAAGCCTTTGGATCGGCCAAACCCATCCCATTTCATCCCTCCACATCCCTCTATTAACGATTAAAGCCTCACTTTGGGAATAATCCTTTCCAAGGAAGCCTTTGAGCTCAAATCAAAGTGAGTTACCCGATTTAATGGTAATGTCTTCCCTTGTGTTCTTTTTTTTTATTTTTCTTGTCCAAACCCATAAAATCTTTATATTAACTTTTTTGTAATAGCAACAGTATCTTAAATATACTAGGATGTTTTTATGAAAATTATTCGAGCTACACTTTCACACACCTCCGTCTAATGGTTAAAGAACATACTGTTTCTGTGGATGGCGAATTACTGTCTCACGAAACGATGATTGTTCAATATTATTTTAACACCTTCAAAAGAAGACAATAAGATGTCACTATATTTATATATGATATATAAGATGTTTATGTCTTCATTAATCTTCTGTATTTTTCATTTATGACATACCTTTATGGTTTCCATTATGGGTAAACGCGATATCTTCATTTTTGGATGTGTGGACTACCTCCCCCTCAAAGTGATTTGATTCGTTAATGCCATATGTGGGATGTATAAAAGATGGAATTAATGGTATTACATATGATATCCTACTGTAATTATAATATACCTTTATATAATTATTACTTAATTCCATTGAATACAAAAGAAAAATAAATGAAAGTAGCGTTCAGGCGTACGTACAGCTTACCGTCTCCATGAACGGTACATTTCATTTCTTATCTCCAAATGTTATGTAATATTATAAGTACATATATATAGTGTATATATATTTAATATATTACATCTAAATTATGGATATAATTCTGTAATTATAATATATATATCTCTCATTTTGTTTTAATTCCATTAATATGACAAAAAAAATGAAAGTAGCGTTCATGCGTACGTACGGCCTACCGTCTCTATGACCGGTGCTTTTAATTATTTATCTCCAAATGATTTGGAATAGTATATAATGAATATATACTGGATATATATGATATTTAAAACATAAATACTATTCTGGATATGATGTACCTATAACAACATGGAAAATTCTTTTCCAACAAGTTTGATTTTTACTCATGTACCGAACATCGAAAAAAACGTCTGATATGTACTCACTTTATTAACCAATTATTATAACCTTATAATATGTGATATTAACTGAATAATAATATTTAAAATATGTCCTTAAAAAATTACAAATTGACAAAATTTTATTATTCAGGAGATTAAAGAACGATTGAGTCATGTCTGACACGAGGTAAGGGATCTTACCCCTCTCTTTCTTTTTAAGTACACTATTTTCTATAGTTAATTTTAAGCTCATATTTCTTATTATTGGGATGTTCATTTATATGACTCTTAATGTACTTTTTTACGATGAGAGACCATGTTTTCTCTCATCAATACATTTTGGATGTTTTGAGTGGTGTCATTAGGCTGCTGATTTTTTGTAAGAGATCCAACCTCTCTCATTATTTTTAAGAACACTCCTTTATGTTACTTATTTTAAGCTACTCTTTTTTATGTTGGGGGATTTATTTTATATTCGTATTTCTATACATTTTATGTTAATATGATGATAGATCCTATTTGATCTCATCAATCCATTTTTGGAAGTTTTAATTGGCGCTGTTAGGCTGTTGAGTTTTTGTATGAGATTTTTCATCTCACTTTTATTCCAAAGAGATTTATGCTAAATTTTCCACCATTTCCTTTCAGTGGTATTTGTACTTACCATTATTACAATAATTGTGTAATATACTTTTGTATATGAGTATTTACACCAATTTTGTATTGTCCTTATTTCATGGGGTGTATGTTTCGAAAGATACCCAAGTCGGTAAGGGAACCTTTCACCCTCCTCTTTTTAAAAGACTTCTTTTGTTGGTTATTTTAATTTACATACTGTAATGTTGGGATATGTGCATCTATATCCTTATTGATGTAAATTATATTTCCAAGTGATGAGTTACCCTTTTTTAAGTCTCATCAACTCATTTTATAAATTTTGATGTGATGTCGTTAGTCTCTCGAATTTTTGCAAGGAAACTTTTTAACCCAATTTTGATTCATTGGGATAAACTTGTACTCCTTGAATATGTTGTTCTATGAATATGTGTGAATGATATGTGATTTTTTTACACTTAATGTCCTCTTATATTTGGTTTATTCATTTGTTACACATAATTATGTAATTGATTTATCCTTAATCCAAGGATACCGTCTTTTTAAGGGACATCATCTCAATCTATTTTCATTGAGGCATATTTTCTTTCATACACAAATTTCTTTTATACGGTGTAAAAACCGCTTTGAATTTTTTGTTAATTCAAATTTAATCTTTTTATATGAAGCATTTAATAAATTAAAAAAGGGAATGTTTTTTTGTTGGACGTATGCGGCGACAACGACTTCTTCTCCGCCGTGACCATTATTTGAGTTTCGGCTTCCTCTATAGGCCATAACTTTTTTTTAAATGAAAAATAAAAAGCTTGTTTTAATTTTATTTTATTTTGGTATTGAAAATTGTTTTCATAATGTTTTTATATCAATTTGTTGTATTGATATCTTGTGATTGAAAAGAGGAAATGTTATGTTTCCTTTATGCATGTTTTATGTGATACGATTATGTTATGGTTCTTGGGAATTATTATGAAGAGGGGTGGTTCCAAGATAAACTATGGGAGGGTGAGCCCAACATAGCTCTCCAATGCATTGGGTAACCCGAAGGGGTTAAACGTTAAGGTTTATCTGAAGAGATTTATGGAATATTCTGTGATGGGTAATCCAAACGTAACCAAGTGGGTTACTCCCTGCGTAAGAATGTTATGAATTCCTCAAGTTACCTTTATTAATTATTATTTCTATGTTTTATTCATGATTTGATGAGGTATATTACAGTGCTTATGTTTTATGAGTAATGTATGATTTCATTGATCCTTATGTATACATGTACTCAAGTTTTCTTTCCATATTATTATATACCTTACTGAGCTTTTTATGCTCATCCCATGTTTTTGAAAAGTTTTTCACAGGTCAATGGAAAGGTGCATGATATGATGATAATGTCAAGGAAGTGTCAAGAATGAATCCATGATTTATTTTAAATATGTTTTCGTTGATGTAAAAAAACGAAATCTATCTTTTGTGTAACTACTTTGTTTAAATGTGGAATGTAATTCATGATTTATGATCTAATTTTCTAAAACTCTAAACCTGAAAAGATCCTCAATGTGAATTATTCATTTAATTCAATATTAATTAAGGTTTAAGGTTGGGTCCTTATACTTGGAGGAAACCAAAACTCATCCGGATTCACCTGCTAGGTTGAGGATCAATGACTGGTAAATTTGGTCAAGGTGATGCCTGAATATACTGAGGGTCAATAATGGATAGAGGATCTTGATCCGAGCCTCTCGGATGGATTCTTAACTCTATCACAATAATTCCTGTTGAAGGGATCATACTATGGTAGAAGGAAACGATGCATGAACATTAGGGGAATGAGAAGAAGGGGAAATAAACGTAACGAAACATGTCCAAGAAATGGTGGACAAGAAGACTATGCCATGTACGGAAATGTACATGACATGTAGAAAGGTTAAACTCCATGTCCTCTGACCTCAGGTACTACCCGTGTACAACGGCCTGTGTTGCAAGGCTGATCATGTAAAATAGAACTACACAACTTCTAGAACAGAACACTTGTCGTGTCAAAGTATTTGGTTTTTTCTCCATGTACACTAGCCATGTGACCTTACATAGCCTCAACCCATGTTTGTCAACCCATGTAATCAGAACACACGATGACCCATGCATCCGGCCTGGTCTGGCCGTGTGGTGGAGTACCAACTTCAATGATAAGAAAACCATCGCAGAGGATTCCTTTCTCTACTAGATAAGAGGAGTAAAGAATACTCATTCCTTGAGTCATCAAGAATGTATCCATCCTTGATCTTACTAAAAGAAACACCCTGGTTCTTCTCCTCAGGTTATTGGTCATACCAATACTTCCTTGAAGTTCCACAAGGGAGAATCCTGAAGGACCACTATGCCATTAAGGTTCCAACAGGATAGACGGTGCGCCAATTGGATGACCAGTTTGTAAGTTATATGCATTTAAATGCTAGGGGCATGGTTGGATTTTTGTGTGATCCAACCCATTCGTACATCAAACTACACTAGATAACCAAATGGGTTACACCGTTGCGATCCAGACAGAAAAACACACAGGGTGAACTACCCATTTGTCCAAAAAAATAGCCGGTGCAAAAGTTACCTTTCACCCCAACAAGAACGAACCAGGCCTCGTGGGGCCCGAGGATTGACCCCAGCATAAATATCAAAAATTGTTCTTGAAACATGCATCTTAATTTCAAGGCCACAACATTGCAGACAGTTCATCATTCTGACACCGTATTATGGATATTTTTCATATACAAGATCCCAAAATAATAATAATAATAATAATAATAATAATAATAATAATAATAATATTGGGTGATTCATGGACCCAATCCACGAACCATAATTTAGTATAAAAAATTAGACTTGAATCGACCGTATTAATGACCAGATCACATAACCACTGACGGCAAGTCAATCGGACGTCGCATGGAAGAGTTATGGTGGGTCGAAGATTTAATAATATTATTAAATCTATTATTTTCCGAGCACATCTGGTACCCGATCCGAAAACCCAAAAAAACATCAAATATTGGGCACTTAAATTTTTCCTCGATGGTAGTGTCACAATTCCACAAACGGTTCATGAAACCGATGTCGCACGAAGAAGATGCTGTCAAAATACGATTTTCACAAAGAAAATTATAACAACATTATTATTTTATTATTATTTTTAAATTAATTTAATTCCTTAAATTATCACATCTAATAGACACACACCTAAAAAAGTGGCACCTCCATTGCCTCAACACCATGTCGAGCATTCCCCATCACTTCCTTGATTGATTACTCTTTTTTGTATCTTAATTTATTTCTATTATTTTCGATTCCCTCTCCAATTTAACTCTCATCCCACAAAATATCATGATTTTCCCCATACAAACCCTACCATCCAGGCCTTCGTATGGGATGCCTCATCCACTAGATATGCCACCTCCAGACATTCGTTGTCCTGACCTCCCACTCGTGCCGCCACACTGCCTGCACCAGCCGAGCCGGACCACCCTTCTCCGCTGCGTTGTCCTGTTGGTCAGACAGCCTCTCCCTACCAACCTCGCTCAACTGCCCTACACGCACCATCTCGGTCTTCCACATCGCTCAAACGATGGGAGCCACCATGCATACCACCAGAGCTACCTCGCCAAACTTCCACGGTCACTAGATCTCTTTACAGAACCACCGCCTTGAACTGCTGAAACCCTCGTCGTACCCACACAACGGGATCCATTCATGCACCATTCCATCCTTGATTTAACTCAGAAAAAAGAGAAGAATGTGGATCTATGATCCTCAGGTCAATATCTCTGCAACCATATGTCTCACTCAACGAAACTTTGAGTTTCCAGCATGCTTAATTATTTGACGTGCCGAAGAACTCGTGTAGGACGAAATAGAAAAGATCATGGTAACTCCTACTTAATGTTTGGATTGATCATTGGTGGAGACCGTGTTCACTATGAAAATTAAACCGGGTAAAGAGATGACCATGATAAATCCTACCTTAGGTTTGGATTGATCATTGGTGGAGACCGTGTTCTCCATGTTCTGCTCGTTGTTGAGGAAGATCGCACTTGCACAATGATGGTAATAAGATGTTTCGTTCGTCAATCATCGAATCTCTTGGATCCAAGGCTTCATAGTCATTCATCCATGAAAACGATAAGAGAGGATAAGAGAATGCATCATTGCAAGAAAGAGTTGTGAGGCCAAGATCTCATAACCATGAATTTACAACCTCCAATCTGGTTAAGGGAAATTAATTAAATAACTAAATAATCAATTATGTAATTATTTAATTATTCTCCCATGATGGCACATATGTAAAAAACCCAACGCCAACAAAGGCTACACCCTGTTTAGGGTAATGCCTGTGTTTTGAGCTCATCAGTGGCCTCTTGATTTTTTATCTGAGTCCCTATTTGAGAGATATTAAGGTTTGAGATATTAAATGAATAAATTCATAATTTAATTTATCCGTTTAATACATCGCCGACAAACGAGGGGTCCGAACATCCCGCACTGACTTTTTTTATGTCATGCATTGGGGAAACACTACGTTCCTGACCCAAATTTGGTCTCAGATTTCTGATCTGATCAACCGTTTAATATATATTCCATTATCTTTAGTTAACTGTGCGTGGGTAATATTAAAAGTCTTAAAATTTTTATAAAATAAACTATGGGCACACCAGGCCATGGAATTGAACGCCTTCTTAGCGTATAGCTCTGGAAATATTTTTAGAAATATTTCAATGTCTTATTTGGCCAAACATCAGGTCTGAACATTATTCCCCCCTTCATGAATTGCATCCTCCAAAATCAAAACTAGGGAATCCACTTGGGATACCGAGCCCACACTTAGTTCTCCCGCTCCTAGGGAAACCTTTAAGTTTTTGAGCTACCAAAGAATATGGACCAAAGTGGTGGCCCACACTCATGAGACTTTCTTCAGTTGATGATGGGTGTAGGAACACACATATATATTATATGTTGTGACATGTGTAACACATCATTTTCCCAATCCAACTATTTGGGATAAGGCATGATGTTATGAAACCATTCCATCTCCTTGCATAGGCTCAAACTACCTGATATAACTCATGGGAATGTTTTTCTCCCTGACCGAACCTCTACATCACATGTCACAAATGGAAATACTATTTGTTAGTAGGATAGAGTATCATGATTCAATCCTTCAGAATATCCATATGGTGAAACACCTAAAGATATTTGGTCACACATGATTTCACAATCAATGAATCACAACCAAGACTATATTACATGCTCATGAAGGGAAGGAGTCATCATCGTCAACTGAAGAAATGTTGTACCCTCATCTCCAACTAGTTTTAGCTGTAGGGAAGTTAACTACTCTGAAACCACCCACACTAGGTGAGTCTGAGACTTCCCGCACTTCTCGCTAAGTGAATTTGCTACATTACCGAACCATGATTACACAAGTCCGCATGATTCTTCCACCTTGCTTCCACTGGGCTGCCTGAGTCCCATATGACCATGTGACTATGACTGATCATGATAAGATATCATACTTTTAGATCTCATTGTATGGAATCATCTAGCTGCAGTAGATGTCTCATCTCAGTTGTGCTCACTATCACAACCAACTGTATGGCGTGGCATGAATATTTCTACCTATAGTGCCTACTCTCCCACATTTTCTTAGGTGGGAATGCACAAGGGCACAATGATAGAATAGATCACTCTAAATAATCCTTGCTTGAACGTTTTCTCTCAGAAACTACCATTATAGACTAGTGGACCACCGACTCTAGCCAAACCTCTACTATCTTACGCCCTGGCTTACTACGGAACCTCAATGGTCTCTGGTGCTGGATCTCATGAAGTGCGCTCAACCTGTACACATCCTCATCCTGCTCAGCTAGGGTTTTCTTCTTCTCAACAGGTAGGGGTGCTATTACCTGCCCACCTGGAGAAAAGGGCTCGCATGATAGGTCATGAACTGAGCTCTCATCACTCAGGGAATCATCGCCATGAACCGTAGCTAGTATCCTAAATGGCTGTCATCACGGAAACATATCGAATGTTATCAAGGAGTTCTGAAGTCAGATGAGAATATTTATATATATCAACAACGATGGGGATATGACTTGGGAAGGATAGTCAAAGACTCAATCCAATATGATGCATGTAGCATTGTTCCCTGCAACATGTGTCTCAGGGTGCCGAGTCAACAAGTGGGTCCTTAGGGTCCTAGTGAATGGATACGTCGGTTGCCCGTACCATCACTGGACTCCCTGTCCTGAGATCCACTCTCATGACACATTGACATCGTTGCGCTAAACCCAAGAATGACCATTTTATAGAAACGTCTGAACAACGTCCCAAGGGTCAAACCACCTTTGATACCACACTATCACGACCAAACCTATTCTCGGGCCTAAACTACAACTACCCCAAGCCCACCTCTATAGGAAATGGGCTGGGGAGTAGCGCCGAAGGGCCAAAAATCACAGGGAGGCCTTTCCCTATGAATTTGTTCACACACACCAGTTAATTAAATGAAAAAGTGTGGAGAAAAAGAATAAAGCAAGGTTCCACACTACTATTAAAATAGAACACAACAAATATGAATTGACCTCTAACAGTACATGTACATGAAATTTAATTCTGAAAGGGAAAGGGGAAAAAATACACACCCAACTAGATAAGTACCACAACCCGATAACAGGTGAAAAAGTAAAACAGCTGCAAGAGTCCCACTCCTGAATCCCAAGCTATGACCACCACACACGGTCTAAAAACCATGTATCCCCATGCTCCTCTAATGTAACGATCATCCTGTTCATCTTCTTCAAGTTAATTCCAAATGAAGGAAAAAACCCAAGCAGGGGTGAGTATAAGAATACTCAGTAGGATTCCCCGAAGGCTTGAGGGAGTAGCAAGAGATGCACTGAAGAGGAGAGCAGTAAGAAAGAACAAGGTAGAATAAGAGAAAACTAAAAGAGCACATCTCCACCCAATAATAGATATGATATCTCAAAGAAACCCAAACGAGAGAGTAAGTGGATCTTCATTTCATAGCTCACACCAGGTTTATTCCCATACATATTCGTAGGGAAAGCAGATATACTCGTAACTCAGACATGTAGTCTAGAGACAAGTTACACAACCACATACCCACGCAAGGGATGTAGATCAAATATCCCACAAAGCACTCACATAGGAGAACTCACTTCATGAGTTTGATAGCCCTAATAACATCCATTCGAGAAGTGCTGTTTGATAGGAAAATACACAAGAGATAGCCACAATCATTACGGGGGGAAACTCCTAAGTGGGAAATATCATGATAGATAGATACCCTCATTATAGGATACACACTCTTGAGTGTGTCATGATCATGATAAACAGATGAGGATAAATACTAGGGACATGGGGGATACCATGACTCATCTATATTCAACTACTACGTAGAGGATCAAGGCAAGGTATATTTGTTCAAGTCGATGCCTGACTCTACCTAGGCTCACGAATGGATTGAGGATCTCGATCTGGGCCTCTCAAATGGATGGCAGACTCTATCATAGAATTCCCTGCTGAAGGGATCATACTCTAGTAGAAAGAAAACGATTCCTAACCTTTAGGGGAATGAGAAGAAGGGGAACTAACCCAAACGAAACATGTCTAGGATACGGTGGACAAGAAAAGAAAGCCATGTAATGAAAAGTAAAATGCACGTAGAAAGGTTACACACCATGTCCTCTGACCTTGGGTACTACCCATGTACAACCAACCGTATTTCATAAAGGTTACAACATGATAGACAGTGCGCCAATCGGATGCCCACTCTGTAATTTTTAAGCATTTTAATGTCGAGGGCCCAGATAGATTCGTGTTTGATCCTACCCGGTCGTACATCAAATGACACCAGATACCCAAATGGGTCACACTATTGTGATCCAGAAGAAAAAACACATGAGATGGACTACCCATTTGTCCAAAACGAATATCCAGTAAAAAAGTTCCATTTCACCAAAACACATGGGAACCAGGCCTCATGGGTCTCGCGCTACGACCTCAAAATAAATATCCAAAATTTGTCTTGAAACATTCATCTTAATTTCATGGATGCAATGTCATTATATATTAGTCATTCCGACACCGTATGAGGGAGATATGTCTGATACAAGATCCCGTAATAATAATAATAATAATAATATTGGGGGTTTCTTCGACCCGAGCCATGATCCAAAATTTAGTATCGATCATTCTAAATGAATTTTCCGTATTAGTGACTGGATCACATAACCACTGACAGCAAGTCAATAGGATGTCACACTCATGAGTTATGGTGGGTCAAAGATTTAATAATAATATTAAATATAATATTTTCCGAGCTCTTCGGGTAACCAATCTGAAATCCCAAAAAAGACATCCAATATTGGAGTCATAATTTACATCTCGAAGTCAGGGTTGCACTGCTACAGACGGTTCATCAAAATGAGGTCGCATGAAGAAAATGCCGTCAAAATACATCTTTCCCAACGAAAATAATAATAACATTATTATATAATTTTAATTTTAATTTTAATTTAATTCCATAAATTCTCACATCCAAAATCCATGAACCACCAACAATGGAGCCTCCCATGGATTAAATCCATGTTGAGAATTCCCCATTACTTCCTTGATTGAATTCCCTTTTTTTATCATAATTTATTTCTCATCTTTTCTATTCTCTCTCAAATCTTAGTTATCCCATGACATTTCATGATTTCTTCTCCCCCAAAACCTACCGTCCATGACTTTATGTGGGCTACCTCCTTGACTGGATATGCCGCCTTCGAACATCGGTCGTCCTGACCTCCCGCTCGTGCTGCCCCACCTCCTGCACCGGCTGAGCTGGACTGCCCTACTCCGCCACATTGTCCCGTTGACTGGACCACCACACCATACCGACCTCGCTTGACCGCCCTACATGCATCGGCCTCGTCTTCCACATTTCCCAGACTTCTGGAGCTACCTCGCATACCACCAGAGCTGACTCGCCCATCTTCTATGGTCTCCTGATCGCCTCACGAAACATCCACCTTGAACCGCTGAAACCCTCGTCAGACCTGCACAATGGGATCCTTTCACGCACCATTCCAGATTCAATTTAACTCGGAAAAAAGAGACTAATGTGGATCTGTGATGCTCTGGTCGAGATATCCACAACCATATGTTGCGCTCAATGAAAAATTCAGTATCTAGTGAGATTAATTATTTGACATTCCAAAGAACGCACGTAGGAAGAAATGAAAAAGAGCATGTTAAACGGGCGGATCGATAGTTGTGATTGTTTGACCATCGTATTGGAAAATTACGATTATGAGAAATTGACATATAGATATTTATCATACATCATGATTTTCAATATCATGATAAAAGAGAACAAAAATTGATTCATTCCATTGTTTTTTGATCCGAGATTTAATTTATTTAATTTTCATTCATCATGAAAATTCAACTAGGTAAGGAGTTCACAAAGATAAATCCTACCTCAGGTTAGGATCGATCATTGGTGGAGATCATATTCACCAAGTTCAACTCGGTGTTGATGATGATTGCACTTGCACAACGATGAGAATAATATGTTGCATTCTTCGATATTGGAATCGCTTGGATCCACGCCTTCATCATAATTCGTCCATGGAGAGGATACAAGAGGAGAGGAGAAGGCGTCGTTGACAAAAATGGTTGTGAGGGAAATATTTTATAACCAATAATTTATAACATCCCCTAAGGTTTAGGGAAATTGAGTAAATAATTAAATAAGAAATTATGTAATTATTTAATTATTCTCCTATCATGGCGCATAAGCTAAACACCCAACGCCAACAATGGATACACCCTGTTTAGGGTAAAGCCTACGTTCTGAGCTCATCGGTGTCCTCGTATTTTTTATCTGAGTCCTTGTTCAAGAGATAATCTAGTTTGAGAAATTAATTTAATAATATAATAGTTTAATTTATCCATTTAATACATCTCCAATGAGCGAGGAGTCCGAACATCCTGTTACAACTTATTTTATGACGCGACTAGGGGAAACACTGCGTTCCAGACCCAACCATTGTCTCAGATTTACGATCTGATGAAATATTTAATATATTTCCCATTTTCTTCAGTCAACCACATGTGCATAATATAAAAAAACTTAACATTTTTAAAAATCTAATTTCAGGCACACAAGGCCTTGGAATTTCACGTCGTATTAATGCCTTGCTCTGGAAATATTCATATAAATATTTGAAAGTCTTATTAGGACAAACATCGGGTCTCTAAATTATTCCCCATTCATGAATTTCCTTCTAAAAAAGAAAAACCAAGGAAACCACTTCGGATACGGAGCCAACACACAACTCCCCCACTCATAGGGAAACCTGTACGTTTTTGTGATGCCAAAGAATAAGGACCAAAGGGGTGTTCTACCCATATAAAGCCTTCATCAGTTGATGACGTGTGTAAGAACACACACATATGTTCTCAGTTGAAACACATGTATTTCATCGTTTACCCACTCAAAGTATTTGGGTTAAGGCATGATGATATGCAACCTTTCCATCTCCTTGCACAGTATCAAATGACCTAATAGAACATGTGGGAAATTTTGTCTCCCTGAACGAACCTCTACATCACATGTCACAACTAGAATCCCTCTTTGTCACTAGGAAAAATTATAGTGATTCCCTCCTTCAGATTATCTGTATGGTGAAACAAAAAAAGATATCTGGTCAAACATGATTTCACAGTCGATGAATTGTAACCAAGAATTTGTTACACACTCGATAAGTGAGGGGGTCAACACCGTCAACTGAAGAAAATTTGTACCCTCATGTTCTCCCAGATTTAGCAGCAGGGATGTTAACCGCTCTAAAATCTCCCGCACTAAGGGAGTCTGGGACTTCTTGCACTTCTCGTTAATGGAATTTTCTACATTACCGCACCTTAATTTCACAAGTCTCCGTGATTATTCCACAATACTTTCACTGCACTACTTGGGTCCCGTGTGACCACGTGCCTATGAATGATCATCATAAGATATCATATGTTGAAATATCGTTGTATGGTGTCTCTTTGCTTCAATTGACGTCTCAGATCAGTTGCACTCACTATTACAACCAGCTTTATGGCGTGGCAGGAGGATTTATACCACTAGTGCCTACTCTCACACCTTGGCATAGGTGGGAATGCCCAAGGGAACTATAATAGCATAGATCTCTCTATAGAGTCCCCGATAAAAAGTCTATTCTCAGAAATTACCATTATAGACCAGCGGACCATCGACTCTAGCCAAACCACTTCTTTCCGAGGGCATGGCCTACTGCAGAACCTCAGTGGACTCTGGTGCAGGAACTCATGATGTGCACTCAACTTGCACACATCCCCAGCCTGCTCAGTTGGGGTTGTCTTCTTGTCAACAAG
The DNA here is from genome assembly GCA_963277665.1 of Viscum album. Lineage (NCBI taxonomy): Eukaryota > Viridiplantae > Streptophyta > Magnoliopsida > Santalales > Viscaceae > Viscum > Viscum album. The sequence goes on along the minus strand of OY728132.1, from coordinate 1,837,029,037 downwards.
CAGGGGTGATATTACCTTCCCACTAAGAGAAAAGGGCTCGCATGATGGGTCCTGAACTAATCTCTCGTCACTCACGGAATCGTCGCCACAAACTGTCGCTAGTATCCTAGATGGATGTCATTGCGGAGACATCATAAATGTTATCAGGGAGTTCTATGGCTAGATGATCATATCTATATATATCAACAATGATGATGAGCTGACTTGGGAGGGACAACAAAATACTCAATCTTATATGATGCATGTACCATTGTTTCGTGCTACAGGTGTCTCTGGGTGCTGACTATACATGAGGCTAATTATGGTCCTGGTGGATGGATACGTTGGCTGTCGTACCATCACTGGACTCCCTGGCCTAAGTGCCACTCTAGAGACACATCGACACTATTTCCCTAAACCAAACCAATACCATTTTAGGGAACATCCGAACAACGTACTAAGGGTAAAACCACCTTTGATACCACTCTGTCATGATCCGACCCGTACCGGTTCTCTTACCGCAACTACCCCATGCCTGTATCCATTGGCTAGGGGGTGGAGAAAAGCGCTGAAGGCACAAAATACTTGGGGAGTCCTTTTTCTTAAGAACCTATATACACACATGTAGCTAACTCAATGCAAAAGTGCATACAAAAATAAGAAATCTAGGTTCCATAATACTATAAAACGGTAACCAAACAGAAATGCACCGACCTATAAAAATTCAAGTACATGAAATGCTATGCTGAAAGTGAATGGGGAAAAAATACACAGCCAACTAGAAAAGTGCCACAAACCGGTGATAGGTGAAAATGAAAAATAGCTAGGAGAGTCCAACTCTTGAATCCCAAGCTACGACCACCACACATGATCCAAACTCCATGTATCCCGAAGCTCCTCTGATGTCATGATCAACTTGTCCGTCGTCTGCAAGGGATCTCCAAATGTGGGAAAAGCCCAAGCAGGGGTCAGTATAAGAATACATAGTAGGACACCCCAATGGCTCTATGAAGCTGAAATAGATATACTTAAGAATGAATCAATAAGAGATAACAAGGTATAATAAGAGTGAACAAAAAGAGTTCAGCTCCACCAAATTATAGATATGATCTATCAATGAATCCCAAATGAGAGAGTAAGTGGATCTTCATTTAACAGTTCACACAAGGTATATGCCCATACATATACCAAGGGAAAACAAATATACTCATAACTCAGACCTGTAGTCTAGAGACATGTTACAGAACCACATAACCATGCTAGGGATCTAGTTCTATGATTCCACAAAGCACTCGCCTAGGAGAACTCACTCCATGAGTCTGATAGCTCTAATAACGTCCATCCAAGAAACATTGTTTGTCGGGGAATGCCACGAGAGATAGACAGACTCATTAAGGGAGACACACTCATGAGTGGGAAAGATAACGATAAATAGATACACTCATTATGGGATACACACTCTCGAGTGGGCAATGATCATGATACACAGATGAGGATCACTACTAGGGAAATGGCGGATACCGTGACTCATCTGGATTCACATGCTAGGTAGAGGATCAATGACCAATAGATTTGGTCATGTTGATTCCTGAATCTACCTTGGTTCATGAATGGACAGAAGATCTCGATCCGGGCCTCTCGAATGGATTCCTGACTCTATCACCTAAATTCATGCTGAAGGGATCATACTCCTATAGAAAGAATCAATTGTAGACCTTCAGGGGATTGAGAAGAATGGGAACTAACCCAAACAAAACTTGTCCAAGATACGGTGTACAAGAAGACTAAGCCATATTCATAAAAGTAGACTGCGTGTAGAAATGTTACTCACAAATGTCCTTTTTCCCCGGGTACTACCAGTGTATAACGGCTAGTGTCGCATGGATGGTCTTGTAAAACGCAACTATAGAAAATGTTGAAAAGATCACCAGTCATGTCAAAGTATATGGGGTCCACTCTGTGTACACTAGTCATGTGCCCATACATAGCCTCAACCCATTTATGACAATGCATGTAATCGGAAGACAGGGTGACCCATGAAACCAGCCTAGTCTAGCCGTGTGGTGGAGTACCGACTCCAAAGATAGGAAAACAATATCATAAAAAAACGAACCTACAATAATGAGGTGGGGAGTCCTATCTCTACTAGAGTAGAGGGTTAAGGAATAATCCCTCCATGAGTCATCAAGGGAGTATCCATACTATCTCTTACTAAAAGATACAACCTCGTTCTGCTCTTCAGGTTATAGGTTATACCTCAACCGCCACGAAGATCCACAAGCGATCAACCCGAAGGACCGCTTTGTCATAAACATTTGTACATGAAAGATGGTGCGCCAATTGGATACCGAGTCTGTAAGTTATATGCGTTTTAATTCCAAGGGCCTGGTTGGATTCAAGTTTGATCCAAACCAGTCATACTTCAAACGACACCAGATAACCATATGGGTCACACCGTTGCGATCCACACGGGAAAACACACAAGATGGACTACCCATTTGTCCAAAACGTATAGCCAGTGAAGAAGTTTCATTTCAATTCAACACATGCATACCATGCCTCATGGGGCCTGCGCTTCAACCTTGACTTAAATTTCCAAAAATTTGTCTTGAATGATTCACCTTAATTTTAGGGTCACAAGATCACATACGATTCGTCCTTCCAACCTTGTATGTGGGAGATATGTCAGATACAAGATCCCATATTATTATTATTATTATTATTATTATTATTATTATTGGGTGTTTCGTGGACCCAAGACATGACCCAAAATTTAGTATCAAACATTAGACTTGAATCGACCATATTATTGATAGGATCACATAACCACCGATGGATAGTCAATTGGACATCACATGCCTGAGTTATGGCGGGTCGAAGATTTAATAATAATATAAATCTATTATTTTCGAAGTGCTTCTGGTACCCAATCTGAAATCTTAAGAAATACATCCAATATTGGACTCATAAATTCTGTTTCGATGTCAGGGTCGCACTGCCACTAATCGTTCCTAAAACCCAGGTCACACAAAGAAGATGCTGTCAAAATACAGTTTTCCCTACAAAAATAATAATAACATTATTATATTATTATTATTTTTAATTTAACTTAATACCTTAAAATTTCACATCCAAAAGCAACGCACCACTAAAAGTGGAACCTCTTTTCCCTTGACTAAATGTAGAGCATGACCCATCAATTCATTGATTTATTTCTAATTTCATTCTCTTAATTTATTTATCAAATTTTCTATCCCTTGTCCAATCTATCTCTTATCCAACAAAATTTCAGAAATTATTATCCTCCAAACCCAACCAGCCATGCCTTTATATTGGATGAATCCTATTCCGGATATGTCACCTCTAGACATCCGCCATCTCAGCCTCCCGCTCGCGCCGCCGCACCACCTGCACCAGCCTAGCTGGACCGCCCTGCTCCACCGCGTTATCCTGTTTACCGGATCGCCTCACCTTTCCTACCTCACTCGACCACCCTACTCACACTAGCCCAGTCTACCACATCACCCAAACTTCCAGAGCCGCCTCACATGCCACCAGAGCTACATTTTCTAGAATCTGCAGTCATCGGATCACGTCACCAAAATTCCACCTTGAACCTCCCAAAACATCCTCAGACCGGCACAACGTGATCCTTTCACGTGCAATTCCAGATTAGATTTAACACAGATAAAAGAGACAAAGGTGGAATTGTGATCCTTGGGTCGAGATCTCCTCGTCCATATGTCACGATCACCGAATCATTGATTTTCCAGTGCACTTTAATTTTTTGACTTGCCAAAGAACACGCGTAGGATGAAATAGAAAATAGCATGGTAAACAGACGGATCGATGACAATGTTTGTTTGACCATCGTCGTTGAAAATAATGAACATGAGAAATTTCCGTATTATTATTTATCACCCTTAATGATTTTCAATCTCAGGATAAACGAGAATAATAATAGATTCAACCCACGGTTTTTTGATCCACGAATTAATTCATTTGATTCACATTCATTATGAAAACTCAACCGGCTAAGGAGTTCACAAAGATAAATCTTACCTCAGGTTTGGATCGATTGTTGCTGTAGACCGTGTTTACCACGTTCCACTCAATTTTGATGATGATCACACTTTCCAAAAAATGACAAGAAGATGTGGCATTCGTAGATCATTGAATCGCTTGGATCCATGGCTTCATCGTCATTCGTCCACAGAGAGGATAGGAGAGAAGAGGTGAAGGTGTCATTTGAAAAAGGGGTTGTGAGGCCAAGATCTCATAACCATGTATTTATAACCTCCCATCAGGTAAATGTAAATTAATGAAATAATAAAAAACAATTATTTAATTATTTAATTATTCTCCCATGATGACACATAAGCCGAACATGTAATGCCAATAAAGTATATTCGTTGTTTAGGATAAAGCCTACGTTATGAGCTCATCAGTGGCCTCTGATTTGTTATCTGAGTCCCTTTTTGAGATATATTCAGGTTTGAGTTAATAATGAATAAATTAATAATTTTATTTATCCATTTAATTCATCATAAAGGAGAGAGGGGTCTAAACATCCCTCACCAACTTATTTTATTTCGCACCTAGTAGAAACACTATGTTCGGGAAAAAACCATGGTATCAGATTTCTGATCTGATCAACTATTTAAGAGATATCCCATTTTCCATAGTTAACTATGCATGCATAATATAAAAACACTTAACATTTTTATAAAATAAATTCTGGGCACACTCGGCCTTGGAATTGCATGCCTTTTCAGCACCTAGCTAGGGGAATATTCTTAGATACATTTCAAAGTCTTATTTGACCAAAAACAGAGTTTCTACAAAAGAGGTTGAGTTATATATTGATGTTTTTATATGATTGTGTTGATCTATGATTACTCATCTATATTAAACCCACTATGATACATCATTATAAATTAAAAGATGATTCATATAAAATATATCACAAAATTATTCAATTAATTAATAATTTAATGTATATTGAATTTAACCATCCTTAATTTCTATATAATATAATACCAATTCATCAAAAAAATGTTTTCTAACATCGAGTTAAATAATATTTTTCTTAACCATAATAGTGAATTAATTCTTCATAAAAATATTTAAAAAGTTAGAAGACAACCCAAAATAATTCATTTTAATTCATGACTTTGGAATCAATAAAAGATTAAATACAATACTCATATGAAAATAAAATATTAAATGAATCCCAATATTTTATTCAAATTTTAAAATGATTGATATTTTTCTGAAGAAATATAAAAAATAAAAATAAAAATAAATTCTATGTATATGGATGCAATTTTTCATAATATAATTGTTTATTGATGCATCTTACACATTTAAGTAATATTAAATCATGTAAAGTAAGTGGATCATCCAATGGAATGCACAAAAATCAAACCTCATGATAGTTCGTTAAATATATTATAAAATAAACTAGAACCATTTTCCCAATACCACCAGTCTTAGTTACCATAATAGTTTATCTTATTTCATATTTATTTCAAATAAAATATTTTTCTCAAAATGCAATTTTAATTAATCCATTAACTTAAAAAGATATGAATGTTAGGAACCTACTCTATAAATTGGTGTTCCCTCCCACAGAAATAATGAAATCATTTACATTCACCCTCAGTAAATTTTTACAAAAGGATGAATATAGTCTTACCATTACATCAAATAAATTATCTAATGTTATTAAAGATTCCATTAAAAATTATAATAGTTAATTTTTAATAATGAATTATATGTTTTTAGTCCCATTAAAATAATTTAATTTTATTATATGGGATTATGTAAACCAAAAATATTAAAATTATCCTCTTAAAAAATTCATATTTTCAAATATTTCAAATTTAACCTCTCTTGTGTGTCAAATTTAATAGTAATAATGTGTATGAAATCTGGGATTTTATATGGATCATCAATACATGGTGAATCTCGGTATGTTAAAAGGTTGATGTTCCAATATACTAATATATTGTAATATAATCATCATATTGAAAATTTTTAGCAAACTTGTCATAAATCCTATTAATAAATACTCTCATGGAGGAAGACTCATTAATCACTCATAATGGATTAAATTTCCACTACATAAATTTAATAACATTGATTCAAGCATCAAAATGAGAGATTATATTAATATTTGTGTTGTACTATTCTATATCCTCATCATTATGATGAAATTTCATACTAATGTTTCATAATATATAACTACAAGACAAATATACATGATCATTATAGAAGGTAAACTCTCCCAATAATTCACTCAATGAATCATTTATTTCTAAATGGTAACTTGATTCACTAATCATGTAATATGTTCACCTTTTCAAAAAATAAATAATTCCTTCGTCAAATCAACCATGTGAAAATTAATTTATCCATATCTCTAAAAATTATCCCAAAATATATCTACATTTTTTAAAAATATTCCTCCTATAAGATAGATATTAAAATATGACATTTGTCACATCAATTGAATAATGAGAGGTCTTTTATGGAATCAATGGTGTGTTTTCGTTAAATCATGGAAATAATAATCCATGGCCACTATATCTATTAGAAAAAATTATATGTTTAATCCAAAATGACAAAAATAGAGATGTTTTACTTCAATCCATGAAGTGTTTGGTAAAATGTTTCCAATAATTGAAATTGAAAAGATAAAATTCCCATTTCAAATATCCCTTCATCATGTTCCTTCAAACAACGATGACCTAACCAACTATTTCTAACTCTCTATTGACATTAGTATACTACTCCAAACATTTTCTCTATGACATTTATAAAAAAGTCATATATATATATATATATACATATAGTGAATTAATGAAACACTATACCCATTGAATGAAATTTCCCTCAAATATAATCAATGATATCAAACTCTAAAATGTTTAAATTATCATCGTGATGGAGTAATTTTCATGTTGTACTCTTGCTACTCATTTTCCCATCCCCTATTAAAAACATCATATTAAATATGAAATTTCTAAAATATAAAATAAGATATTATTTTTTAAAATTATATATACATATCAATAAACCAAACCCTTTTTTATATTATAAAAATGTGGAATAATACATTCTATAATTTCATTTTTCAATAATAAAATTATAGACCACTATAGAATCCAAATCCAAATTCGCTTAAATATTACTAAAAAATACCGTTAATATATATTATGATTTTTCATTTACAGAATGAGTCTATTTATAGATTTTAATAAATCCATGTGAATAAAAATAAACTAAAAATATGCTTTTTGTATTTTTATACCAATATTACCCAATTGAGTTGTCGATAAAACCATATCCTTCTCCAAGAACACCCTTCATTAATTAAATGTGTAATATTCCTAGAATATACAATAAGTAGTTTGTTTCCTTTCACAGAACCTGTGAGTCCCATTATATATGAGAATTATTGGGTAATGAAATTTTCATCAATAAATTATTTTTATATGATCAATCATTTAAATTATTTATTATTATCATATATTTCATATGATGCTGAATTCACATAGAATCTTGTATTTAAGACAGTCAACCAAAATTGTAAATTAATTATTTAGATAACATTACTGATCCATAATATATCTTCTAACAAGTATAAATTTATTTATCTCCCTATCATCAAAAATGTTATATATGGTTAATGAATATGATTAATATTTCCCTTAATATCAATAGTAAAATAGTAGAATGTATATAAAAATATAAATAGTGACCAATTAGTCAACCAATATACAATGCAGAGAAAAATAAAACATTCCAAAAATAACCAAATGATAGTATAAACAGCTTCTATTTTTTTCAATTAGTAGCACACATCAATTAAAATATGTTTTGAATGATAATAACATGTATGGAAATGGGGGTCCCATGATCAAGACAACAAATGGATGGAGATCATTATACTCTAAATCTATCTTATGATTTCCAAAATATTTTCTCCATAATTATTTTATAAAAATATAAGTACATTTCACCAAAATGAAATCAAATTAATTCTCACTATCCCTTCATAAGAATATGAAAATATAAAATTATATATAATCACGATGTGCATCATCATCAAATCAGTCTTTTGTTAATTTCAATTATTTCTTTAAAAATTGTTATCAAATATAATTGAAAAATGATAATTTACTGGCATGTCAATATTAAATTGTTGTTAATTAATCCATATTATTTGTTTTCAGGGAAGACTAGAGGATATGTATTAAAATTTTGTAACACAAAATATAAATACTAGGCCCCAATAACATCATATACACCCTATCATAACCTTTCATTCGTTTCTTGGCCGACCAGGTTCATCCAGTGTCTTTGTAGACATGCATTCCTTTACGTCATGATAATAATTTTTAACTATGGACATCTAATAATGTAGAATCTCGAAATTATTGGTTATCCTTATATTCATGAATCATATCATTTATATAATGAAAATTTATTATTATAGGTTGTTTCATTAACCAATACCCTATGGAACACAATATGTTCATTATAGGCCCCACATCTCCACCCAGGTAGCAGACTGCACAGAAGTTCAGTTTCATGCTCTGATACCAACATAATGACTAGGCCACATTGATAGTAATGAAACCTTGTCTTAACATGTAGATCCTATCCTAGCCAGAAATGTACGACTAGATTCTCCACAAACTCATTTTCCCCTATATAAGTCCCGCCCACATTCTTGAATCATTTATCTGACTAATAAATATCCCCACAAGCCAACACATGTACATTTTAGTGCGCTCAGTCCTCAATTACACACACCCTAGGAAGCATCCCATAAGGTCACACATCCTAATTTATACTCCACACCATTAATGATAAAATGTAGAGTTGTAATCAAGTAGGATCACTAAAATAAAATATTACATTGTTGACATTATTTATATCATTTAGTCATTTAACCATATACCATTTTGGGGTTTTCCACTGAATGAAATTAAATATTTCATCTTTATTATCCAAAAAAAATATCAACTATATTATCAATAACTTATTTAAATCTTTATATAATATAGTAAACCTGATATAACCATTATTATATATCATTATAACATCATCTATGGTATATGTTTTCCAAATGTACAAAAAAATATGTATTTAATATATTGATGTAATATTTTGAATAGAAGTATACGTATTTTTATTGGAAAAAATTGAATAATTGTTAAATGAAATATTCAAAACAAAATGTAGAGTTGTTATGTTATGATAAACAATATTATTCTAATTAATATTGAAATACAATTTAATATAGGATTATTTTTCATCACACTGTTTTACTAATTCATCAATGTAGTAATAAAAAAAGTCTTTAACATCCTATATTCCATTTCAATTTATTTTAATATCCCTTCATAATAAATGGATATAAGGAAAAAAATTATTCATTACATGTGTTAATAATATATTTAATCATAATCAATTAATATTAAATCCTCAAAAAAATTAAAATCTTTTCATCGAGCATCATATATTTGAAAAAAAATTATTTATCTAATATTTCAATGCATTGTGATATCACAATATAAATAAAATAAAATTTGTTCCTATAATAATGTGTATACTTAGTGATATCACAAGATCATTTATTTTTTAGTATTCAAAACATAGATTAATGGAACATGTTATTAAGACATGTTTTCAATGTTTTATTTTTAATCTCATTTTCTATAAGAAACATGTATTATTCTCCAATTAGTAGATATATATTCCAATTTTTTTATTCCACTATTTTATGATAGACTTACAATTTCCATTAATTGAATTACAATCCTTATTGATGTTTATATCTTGTTTTATACCATACAGTTTTTATTCCACATAATTTATTGTCTACAGGGAAATAAATGACCCTGGTATTGTAATTGATTATAGGGTTTCATATAATTTTACAAATTCAATAAAAAATAATATTACATCCATCATCATAACAAAAATGTACAACTCTTTAATGGTTTTATTTTATACCCATAACTAGATCCTTGTTTCATATCCTGATAAAGTAAATCAAACATCATCTATCAATAATCTATCCCAATATAATGATTTGATAAGAATTTTTTTCATTTTTTCCATTCTAAAACATTTATTTTTAATGAAATAATGGCCCCTTACATACAATTGTAGTGGATATTATAACACCAAAATTATTGATTTTTTAATTTCATTTGAGGCCTAGTGTTTTACATATGTATCAACACATGCAATGTCAATAAAAAAGATCCATAGAACATTATATAACATTAAATATGTCACTATATAAAAGTAAAGTAAAATTACATATAACTAAATTAAAAAAATATTTGTTGAATTGAAAGTACTATTCATTAATAATACTATGTTATTTATTAATATTCATTTATTTTGTCTATGTAACAAACAATATACATTTTTTCATTATAATATATTCTATCTAAAAAATCTATTCTATTTTTTATATTCATAATGTAAAAATATTATTGATAAAAATATATTATTTCTATTAATTATATATGATTTCTAATTTTATAAAAAGTTAAAATAATGATGAAAAATAATATTTTATACTATTTAAGAATATATTTTTCAATGAAAAAATAATTCATTATGTTTTTACATTTCATGTAAAAATTATTATTCAAAATGTTTTTAAATTTAATATTATAATATGATATGTATCATTTTAATTACAGTGATAACATTATGTACTATGGAAAATTTAATATTTAAGAAAAAAATATCATACCATGGTAATTTTTAATTTTTGTGCAAGAAAAAATATTTTTCACTAAATGATACATTTCCAAAAAATTATTATTCCGAATTAATTGAACAAAATTTAATATTATTATTATACAAAAACAAAGCACCCAATTAACTTGGTAGAGGGAGGCCCATTACAAATCCTGAAGGACACGTGGGAAAATAGACCATTACATGGCATGTAGTCCCAAAGTTTTGGCCCATGGCGCATTCTGTGAATTGTTCTTCTACAGTACCACCTCTTATAGTGCTATATAGTACCTTCCAATACTGCATTTTCCATTTTGGCCCATGGCTCATTCTGGAGTCCATATTTGGATTTAGATGATAATAACCATTGTTTTATTTTAATCTTGATCAATAAGTATTGAATTTTTTAATCAATTGTTACCTGAATTTTACAAAATAAATTTTATGATTAGTCCTTATAAGAAATAATTTTTATGTTAGAGATTCAGTTATACATGTATCAATAATAGTTTTGGACCTATAAAGAATAAAACTCACAAATTATAATTTCCCCCATAATAAAGATACATTTCCAAAGACATCACTATAAAAAAATAGGTATATCCAATGCAAGGGTTGTAACAATAAAATCAAAAAGCACTATTAAAATAAACCTTGTTCAGTTATGGAAAATGAAATGTTAAAAGTGGTATCTATAAACACATTTTTAGTGTTCTAAATGGTTGTCTTTTAAGGTACTAAAAAAGAAATGTTAGTTGGGGAGGAAAATTTATTTGTTCTTTTAATCAATCACTGATAAAGTCAACCCCAATATCATTGGTATAAAAAAATGCACAGGTGATGTGTATATTTAAAAAATATCATTAATAATAATATATTAAAATATAAATTTAATAATATTGATATAAATATAATAAATATATAATAATTATGTTTTCGATAATGATAAATAGGCATTTTCAAATAATTTATAATATATTTAGTGGAATAAAATTATAAAAAATTAACTTTGTTTTATAATTTTAAAATTATTAATGAGTAATTGTAATATAGTGAAAATTTGAAGGAAAAATTTATTAAAAGAAATGATATAAGTTGAAAATAATACAAGAACATCAAACAACCATAACTATTCATTTGTCACTACATTTGGGCTCTACCACATATCAAACCTTATCATGTGATGAGATTTATGCCACATTGATAAGGGGTCCCTAGTTACTAAATTCATTATGCTATAATAGACTACAAGGCCTCTGAAAATGGCTTTTTAGTTGGGGTACCCACATTGTTCAGTAGTTTATGTATTTTCATCCTTGTTTATAGGGATCTCTATGCCCTTTTTCTAGGGGTACTAAATATATTCCAAGGCCATACATGCATATTGATATTATGGATTTAAAATTTTAATGCTTTTTGGAATATATTATTTTTCATAAACAAATATATAATAACATATAAAATATTTATATATATATTTACACATAAAAAAATTTTCTATATTAATAGATAATTAAAAATATTTACATAAAAAATTTAGATTTCAATATATACACATTATCTATATATCTATCTATATATAAACATATATATATATATATAAATGTATAAAAAATATACCGGAATATATATAAACATATAGAAATATAAAGATAATGTAAACAAAAGTATAAATGAGAGTTGGAATATTTATTGGTGTGAAAAGATATATGTATTAGGTTATAATATCTTTAGAGGTAGGGGTGTTCACATGAATCTGGTATTATCTTAATAACTTATAATGTGGTGGGGAAGCGTTGATAGGCGGAGGGCTGATAAATGTGGTGGGGTGAACAATAATATATATCAACTATATCTTCACTATTATAAAACTATTAATGGGGGTCTTTAATATATCTAAAAAAGAATGATTTTTAGTGAAGTTTAACAGTGCTAAAAATAACCGATAACAACTCCATTTATTATCGCTAAAATTTACTAATAATAGACTCATTAATCACTCATTTTTTTGTTATTTTAATGGGGATATTTATTATAACTTTTACAGGTGCTATTAAAGCTAACCCTTTAACATTTATTACATTTTCAACTCTTCTAGAGATGATATATCCCTTTTATTAGAACTGTTAAAAGACAGATTTTCAGAATTTTTTCCCCTTATTCATATAAAAAAGTAAATCATTTCATCACACATAAAAAAAATTACATTTTACAATTCCATCGAATATTTACCCAATAAAAATATTTGAGATCCCATATACTTGTTTGGAAGCCCCTAATATAATATTTGTTTATGAAGTCCTTCATATGAAAACCCCATTATGAGGATATCAAAATTCTCAACATAAGTGTTACTCAAAATTTAATTTACTTTCTTCATCCTTCTTATAAAACATCCAAAAAATGGATTACAATTATATACATATAATTAAATAATTATAAAAAATAATTGGTTTTTATTTTAATGGTTTATTAATTATCAATTTCCCATCCCATTGAATCAAAATGAGAAAAGCCTTACTCATGTGTCTGTAGGCTATAACTTCCATGAAAGACCCATTTACTTTTCGTCTCCACCTTTGATGATTGGTTAAAAAAATTGTTTTATTGAATATAAATGTAATTTATGTCATAATTTATTATATTTATATATAAATTAGATATCCTATAAGTAATATCTGTAATAATAAATCATTGTAAGACTATCCACCTATATTTAACATACAACAAGGTGAAGAGAGTTATTTATAATTAAAAATGCTTTTCCCATTAATTATATAACTATAAATATTAGTATCTTGTATTCATCGTGATAATAAAATAAAATAAAATCATAAAATATCTATGATAATGATAATTTAACAAAAACAATTACCACAGTATCCAAAATCCCATGTAAATTATGACATGTTCTTTTTTAGTCGTGTTTTCCAAATATAAGAAAAAATTATATACATTTCAACCAAGTAATAATTAAGAGTCAAAGAATTATTTTTTACTATGTAAATAATTATTTTCCCTTTCTATAATAAATAGATAATCATAGAACATATCTTTTATTATTTCATTAATCATTCAATATATAATATCAAAATAGGCTCATCACCAACTTCATCATCGTAAATAATATCTAATGTAATTATGAAATAATGTTAGGAAATATAATATAAAAGTAGAGATAAATTATAGAAAATAACCAAATATTAAATTAAGGATTAATAATTAATTAGTTTTCTTATAATTTTTATTTTACAAATAATGTTAGGAAATATAATATTGATATATTTTTTTTGTAACTAAATTACAATGTACATAGAATTTATTGGGAAATAATATTTTTTCTTATTGGTTTGAATTCTGATTATTTGATAAATGATCAATGTTTTGCACTCTAAATCATATATATTGTTTTAAAATAACATTTTATCTGATCAATGTTGAATTAATTATTTATTTTTAATCAATTAATTGTACTAATTCAAATAATGTTCAATTCGTCATATAAAGTTTTTATGATGGGGTACCAACATAATTTCATTTTTTAAGTAGTGTTTCATTCTTTGTTATATGTTATTTCATAGGAAAATATTTCAAATAATTTTTGTAAATTTTTTAATATGATTTTTATTTGTTAATATATATTTATTTTTATTTTTTCAATATAAACTAGTTTTCAAATATTTCTTTCCTTATGTATTATGTTTATAATATGATATATTAATAATAAAAAGATCCTTTAATTTAGTAATATTGATCAATCATGAACATTTAATTTCTTTTATTGTGTTTTTACATCCAAATGATCTTATATATTTTATTTTATATCCCAATAACCTAGAAAATGATGTCAAATAAATATTTTTCTATTAATTTTCATACAATATGATATTTCAAGAAATTTACATTAAAAAGTACTAAAACTTTTGTTATTTAACGATTCAATGTTTTAATTTCCCCAAAACTTTTTTATGTTTATGAATATATAATTTTAAAGGATCTATTATTGAATATTATTTTTAAATATAGTCCTTTAAAAAAATTTCCTCTAACCTTTTTAAAAATGAATTTCCAAAAGAACCATCACATTATCTTAGAGATAATGCTTTTATCTCACAAAATTCGACAACATTTGTACATTGATTTTCTATTTCATATTAAAATACATTTACCATATTTGAACATATGTTTAATAATATAACATATATATTGTATAATTATATATAAATATTTTTGTGAATGAACATATGGTATAAAAAATGAATTCTTGATTCTTTTTGTGTGGTTTCATTCAAATGATTCTTCTTTCAAGAGTATTTTCTTTAAATTCATCAGTCCTTATATGTTTAATTTTCTATATTAGTGTATTAGTAATATTTTTAAATCCAAATTATTTTTATATATGGAATATGATCATGTGATTCTATTTAATTATTATTTAATGTTTTTATATTCTATATATAAATTCATTATACATATTATTATTAGTTTTTAGGGATGGTAGATTAGGTAATCACATCTTATATATTAAATTTAATGTATATAGGATTATTTTAAATATTTATTATATAATTAGTTTTTCCAAAAATGATAAAGAAATATGAATTAATGAAATTTTTTAAGGGTATGTAATTGTATTTCCCCTTGATGAAATATTTTTTCTAATGTGGATAAATGTTTCTGTATTATTTGCATTACTACCAAAAAATGGAATGATTTCTTGGTTGCTACCACAATTAAACATATGATGTCTATATATGACCTAGATTAAAACATTGATGTCATTTATGTGGGGTTTATGGTAAAAAATATCCATATTATGCATTTCAAAATAAAAAATTTAGTTACTACATTCCATGTGAATTTTTTATATTTTCTAGTAATCCATGGATTTATTTCAAGTCCTTTTTTGTTGATAATATTTCATTATTAGAATCTTTTATTCTTCTATAATATTACAATTTTATAATTTATTTTGATATATATCGTACCTTATTGATCATGTTATCTTAAAACAATAATGATTATCTTTCCCTCTATTAGGAAGTAATTTATTACACTAGATATATCTAGAATAAAATATAATATATGTGTGATTTTGTTAAATATATTAAATATTAAATATATAATTAGTAGTTTATTTTATTATGGAAAAAATTACAATGGGAAATAAAAATGTTAATGTATTTAGTTTCCTTTTTTCTTAACTATCTAATATATTATACATAAAATTCCTATCAAATGTAAGTGATTCAATACATTGTGAAGTAGTTGATATTATTGATGGTCAAAACAGGGTCTCATTAGTTCATTCCCATGATAAAATTTAATGATGAATTTATAAGAACATGATCTATTTGTGTGGGTTTCAGGTCCTATACAAAATTACTAAAGTCAGGGGAGGGGTACCTGTAACGTCCTAGTTCTGAGTGCTACCCAAAGGTTCCTCGTACCTTGTTGGACACATGGCCTCAAATGCATTTCCGCGAATTCCAAAGGCTTTCAACTAGCAGCGAGGGACTTGGGTGGGATAGTGGGGAAAATATACCCTCATTGGTAGAGTGTTCATATCAGAATAACAAATAATTAAAGTTGTAAAAGCAATAATACCATTAAAAAAGTAAAAAAGAAGAAGACTAAAACTAAATAAAAAACGTGAGAGTATATATAATTTTTCATGTCCCATATGTCTATAAAAGATGACAGAAAAGTAAAAATGATAATAAATACATTTCAAAACCAAAGAACTGAAAATAGAAAATAATTCCAACTGAATTGCAATCCTCAGATTGGTCTTATGTTCACCAAATCCATACAAATTATGTACCTGAGGTCGAATGACACATACCCATATCTATACCTGCCACCATATAATCTTTTTGGGTTCAAAATCATGACCTAAAGAGGGTTTCTGATGAATCATAGTAAGAAAACAACTAAATATTTGTTCTTAACAGTCAATGAATATATATAAATAGCAGAAAATATGTCGAAATAATGCAACAACATGGAAGCACTCAAAAGTAAAAAATCATATAGTTTCTAATTACATTCATTTACATTTATTAATTATTAAAACCCTTAAAAATGTAACCTTAGGATCTAGCCTAAGCTTAGTGTCTCCCCTGTACAACTATAACAAAAAGATTTCTCAAAATACCTTCTAATAATAATCTAAGACCACATCCATGATTGTGCATCGGCTAGTAAACCCCTTCACAATCATAAAATAATTTCAAAACATACCTTTTGGAATGTCCTTAAATCCAAACCCCATATGTTGAAAATATCCTCAAATTTATAATAACAATAACCCTCCGGAAAGCTTATAAAATCTAACACCATTGGTCTCACAAGCACTAATAAAATACCAACGACCACCTGGGTCTCTCACATGGCCAAAACCCCAATGGTCTTCATCGAATCAATAACGTACATTGACCCTCTATATGAACTCATAGTCAATACACTATGGCATAACATTTATATAGAGATTACCCTCTTGTAATCACTAACTGTCTAACCCCTTTGGTCAATGAACCTTGGAGCTCTCACCTTCATTACATATGGTCAATTATAATAACAATTAATAATTAAATGACCCCACATCAAGATTCTATCACTGTCAATTCCTATGGTAATACATTCATAATGAGAAATGCATGCATCTCATATATAAAAAACTCAATACTAACAACACTAGGAATTGAAGAAATGAATCCCGACCTCCTTATTGACCCAAAAACCATATCCAAATCAAAAATTGGTAACACATCCATAATGAATGTAATAAACATTATTTATAATCAATAAAAATTTCATAAATGAAAAAACCATATCAAGCATTAAAAAAGGATAAATTCCAAAAAAAATCAATACCTTAAGAAAGGTATTCGACGCATGTGCATATATAACACAAAGGAAAACTACAGTAAGGCACGAACCACCTACCTCGACGTTGAACAATGCTCACCCTTAATATTTGGCCATTGAATTCATCATTAATTATGTAGATCTACCAAAATTCCACGATTCTCAACCTTGAATAACTCAAGAGTGATACGAAATCATGAGGATAGATTGTAGAACATTGAGAGACTCACTAGTGGGATTGCAACACACCTTCTGAATTTCAATTTATAGAACAGATAAAGGATTGATGGCTCAGAGAGGAAATTTCTCTCTCAGCGGCTCTTGGATGAGATGAGGCTAGAAGAATATTTATATGATGATTAAATGTGACCCTATTTCATTTAATAAAAATAAAGAAAAAATTACATTTTGCATTCATTTAATGTACCAGCCGTGCACATGCCTCAACTGGTCCCTCCTCTAGGCGGTCTCCGGGTCACCCCACATGGCCATGTCTTGGACAATACATTTCCAGCAAAAGGATACCCACTACAATATAGTACAAGAAGAGTACTTCGATGTATATTGCGTGTACTTATAAGATCTCAAACCAACAACTTTATCAAAAAAATAACTGAAATCATGATTTATATCAAAAATGAATATCCAGTGTCTTACCAAATAACCCCATTTATGAAATTTGTATGCTAATTTCCATAAAAATGTAGTGAAAAAGATTCATCTAACAGCTCCAGGCACTGCGATCACACATCATCATCCCACTCCCGAGTCTCGTCGTGTTCTCGCTCATGCGACCGTAGAACCCAAAGAAGAGGAACAAAATGACAATGAAGAACTGTCACGCCTTGATCAACAATCCAGATAGGATGCTCCAAAAAGGATGAATCCACCTTAAAATTCACCACCTATGTATAAAAAACATGAGAATTGTATGAAAATATAATTGTAGTTAGGAAATGTGGAAGAATTATTATAGAGCTCGGCACCTCTGAGATAACTGCAACCTATAGGCAACCAGCCCAACTCCCTTCAAAACCTCAAATGGTCCAACATATCTCAGTGAATGATTTATTTATATCCATATAATTAAGTTGGAAAACCTATGTATGACATGATAGAAAAATGGATACTGACCTCAAACTCCAAAGGAAATCTCCGTCGATCAACATATGAATTCTGAAGTGACTGTACAATAGCCATATTATTCTAAATCAACTCAACATGCTCAATGTTCTTCTGAACAGGATGATATCTCACCATAGCTACTTGTCCTGCCTCTATCCAATATAAGAGAGATCTGCATGAACTACCGTACATAGCCTCATATGGTTATATATGAATTATCCCCATAAAACTGTTTTCTTAGGAAAAAAACCCATTGGGGGTATATGTCTCTCCCATGAACCCCTAAAATATAGCAAACATGTTTGTAGAAAGTCCGCACAACTACTGAATCGTGCCATCAGATTTTCCATCTATTTGGTGATGGTAATATGTACTGAAAAGTAATTGTGTACCTGAAGCCCTAATTAGTCCCATCTATACATGAGTTGTAAATCAGGTGTCCTTATATGAAATAATATAGTGCCGAACTCGAATAAAAAATACAATATCTCATATGTAAAAATCATCCAAGCTCATCATCATTGAAGGTCCCCTTTATTGGAAAAATGTGTCTATCCTCTGTGACTCTGTCCCTGACAACCCAGACAACATCATTCCATCAAGATGAACTAGGTAACCATATCCTAGAATTCATCATGACATCATTAAACATCCACACATGGATGGGTAACTATTGTACAATCAATACCGGTCACCGATGCTTCTCCTTCACATGCTGTTTGGTGGAACATCTCATAACAAAACCAGAAACATCCCTCTTAATACTTGGCCACCAATACTTATTGTGTAGATCTCGATACATCTTGGTGACAGTAGGATGAACATCCCAAATTTAAGAATTAAAATCCTGTAAAATACCCTCGTGTATGTCTGCTGACACCCATTCACATCCATAAATGTGAAATATCTCATCCTCATGTGTAGACCACCCAAGAGTAGGGTACTTTCCTAACACACTCTCCTATAGGACTAGGCCATTAGAATATGATAACTGTCTCATTCACACCAAATCTAGTAGAGTAGAGGTAACATCTACAGAAGAAATAAATGTATGCACATGACTATCATGCACCTCTATATGCATCTTTGAAATCATAACCATGTTCTTACACTCACCGCTAGCCTCATGAACTACCTGTATCTGAGTCCTCCTACTCAAAGATTATGTCACTCTATTTCCTTTTCAGGGCGTTTAGCAAGCTCAACGTCAAAATGCCGAATGTACTCAACCAAACTTGATTGCCTAAAATTTATATCACGATTTGATAAGATATTATTGAGACTTTTGATATCAGTAATCACCATTAAATTCTACCCCAACAGATAATGTATATGACAGTGCAAAACATGCACAAATGCAGCCAACTGAAGATCATGCGTATGATAATTCCTCTCATGCAGGCTAACTGAAAATACCTGTACTCAATGACTCCTCTCCACATAAGAAGCACTACTCTCATCTTGATACCTGATGAATCATAGTAATAAATGTTTCTCTTGCCTAACATTGGAACAACTAATATCTGTGATGGAGTCAATATTCCTCTCAGCTCCTGAACAGTTGAATCGTAGGAATCAGTCAAGAAGTAACATTCCCCCTACTAAGTTATGACCGTCAATGGTACTTCTATATGTGAAAAGGCCTTACTAATGGGAATTTTTTAATCATACATCCCTAGAAAACTATTTACCTGAATGATGTTCTTTAGATGTTCCTAATAAACTACTACTCTCACATTTTAAGAGTCTACTGATACTCTTTTCTCTAAGATAACATGACCCAATAACTAAATTGAGTCCATCCAAAAGAGTCATTTTGATATCATAGAATATAATTGATGCTCTATAATTGTATTAAACATGATATAAAATTGATGTCCTGGTTGTTTCAAGTGAGAGAGTACAACATGATATCGTCAACGTAAACAACCACGAAGGATTCCAAGAAAGAATGGAACACTCGGTTCATCAATCATGTGAATCATACTGGTGCATTAATGTGACCGAATGGCATAACCACATACTTGTATAGACTATACCTAATCCGAAAGGATGTAAGAGGTATATCTAATTGTTTAATGCGCAAGTGATGATAAATGGATCTCATGTCTATCTTTGAGATCACTAGTATCCTCAATTACGATCATAGAGATCATCAATCCACGACAAATGATATCAGTTATTGATCATATACACATTTATCTTCCAATTATCCATGCACTGTTTTTTGGGTATCGTTTGCATTATTTGAAAAGAGGACAGCTGGACACTAAGCTTAAGTACTGGTTTGGTTGAAAACCTTCAAATGCAACTCCTCTAACTGCTTCTTGAGCTCCTGTAACTCTGGTGTATCCATCCTATAAGGGTAAATGGACACTGATGCTGCTCTTGGAACATGTTCAATAGAAAATAATACATCTCTATTAGGAGGAAAGCCTAAAAATTCATGTGGACGGACATCCCTAAAATAATAGACCACATGAAAAAGTCATTCTGTGAAGTCCCGTGGTCATCAATATATAAACGAGAAATCTGTGATGTATCACCCCTCAACCCATGATTCTTGAGTCCATCTATGCCCACCTTGACATCCCATTTCCCATTATATAGAAATAATATGCCCTCTCATGTTGTTAAACTCACCCTACAACGATAGAAATTGAAAATTTCCTTGAAGGGAACTAACCCGTCCATTATGAGAATGACATCATTCCCATCATCTATAAAGAAAAAAAGATCCCAAAACAAGTGGTAACCACCAAAATCTAGGGGGAACTCCTTGAAATAGTGTACACTAGCCTTCATAACCCCTTACATTATGCTTATCATCATACCATTGTCGGATGTAAGATACAGAGCCCAAGAATTTCCACAATGACTACAGATATAAAAGTCTGGGAATCATTTGTATCAAAAATAAAATAAGCTAAAATCGAGGAAACCAAAATCGCACCACTAACCATATAGGGTATGAGATCCTAATCATCCTGGGTCTACTCCACTACGAATGTTTGTCCAGAACTGCAGCCCTATACCCCTGCCTGATTACCCTAAGCTGATCCACCCATTTGTCACTAAAATGTTGAAGCTTGAATACCAAGACAATGACCAACTCCTCAGCATGTACCTCTATTCAAACACAATTCCATTACTAATGAGAAATATGTGGTACTTCTCCATAATGTGAAGTTATACAAACCCATCTCAGTTTCTTATGGTGATAACACCATGCATGAATGATGAAGATATCCCTTAATGATTCAAGATCATAACTCAATTGGTTCTATGGGGAAATTTTGTCCAGTATGCCCAGTATTCCCACACTTGTAGAAATGAAATACTCTACATGATTAATCATCACATGTATGTTCTTATTTCTCATCCTACAATATTTCAATGGAGAAAAAACCCATGATGCTTAACCCATAGCTGAAAGCTCCCAACTCCTTCAGATTATTCTTAGTAATCAGCACCAAATTTACAAAAGTTGTCCCTAAATTCAGCCTAAATAAATTCACATATAACAAAATTTTATACCTGAGACCACCCTCAAATGAGCTATAAAAAATAGCACTTCACCTCCCATAAAATGTGCAAAGTGCAGAAGATCTACAAAACAAAAATATTTTCCAATCACTGAAAGAGAACCCAGATCAAAATTCATTATCTCTCAAGATCGATATTCCCTCAACATCTCATCATAGAAGTAGTCATAAAAGGTCATGAGAAACTCTTCCCATGACATATCCCAATGATGTCTTTCATTTGACATAAAATCCTTCCATCTATTGGATGAACCTGGTAACATTTAGGTCGCGATATTCACCCTCCTCTTCGGAGGCATGTCTAGATGCTCAATGATATCTAGTGTAGCCTCCAACCATGACTCTAAAGCCTATGGTCTTCCGTCCCTAGAAAACAAGGTATGGTTCTGGTACTGGAACACCCATGCCAGCTATTCCAAATATGGGGCAGGATGCAGTGCTCCATAGAAGGTTTGCATCATCCTCAAGATCCTTCTCGGAATTGTGCATCACAACCTATGTCTGGTATAACAGTTGGGGTTATGAAAGGCATGACAATAGGATCTTCTGGTAGTCCCTGATCTCCAATTTTTTATATCTGATCATTTCCTTATATCTAGCATACAAATAGTTGGCGTCTCAGTGGCATGACTCTATAAGGTAAAGAACAAACCCCATTTAATGATTTATAGGGACTAAATCATATATTTGAAAGAAAGGAACATGAGATGAAAACATTCAAGATTTACCAAATTGGGTTACGTGACGTGTATACCCTACACACGATGTGTTCTATTAGGTTTGAACATGGGCGTGTACATCGGCCAAGTCTTGTCATTTAACACTTCTACACACTGTGCCTTCATTGTATTACATGTAATGTACTTTGATTTTATATCTTGCACATATTATTCTACACTTCATGAACTAAACAGTTCCTTTAGAAAAAAACTAAACTGTGTGATTAAGTCAAAGACAATGTATACTAGAAGGATTTTAGTTACCTGTGTCATTGGTAACATTGAAGAAGACACACTTAACTTCTACACAATGTATTTTCTCAAGAAATGGCATGTACTACGCAAAAATCATCCACCCTTGTAGTTAGTCACAAGTACAGATACAATGCTTGTACAACACGATGTGTGTTCCTGGTCCACGACATGCGTCACCAAGCTTTTCCCAGCCTCAAGTTTCTTCTCAAACTATCAGTCAAATGGGTAAAGACAACATGTACGGTATATAAAATACACTTCATGTACTAACGAAAAAAATATTATTCATGAACAGAAGGATACATGGCATGTATTAATCAACACACATAGTGTATTTTGGGTTTTTTTAGACAGTAATCCACCAAACAATTCTTAAACCCCATAAAACACTAAAACAAGCATTAAAATAACTAATTTTGATATGTGGTAGTTCATTCTCCCTGCAAATCAAATATTTGCAACATATACATGTTATATCATACAAAATTTAGTTAATGTTCAATATGATACACCAAACCTTGATCCAATAGTGCTCATAAAACCACAAGGACAAATGTTTTGCATCTATCAAAATGAATCATTAAATTTATCTAATATTATCTCAAAATTTCAGGTATTCTATCATGGAATGTATCACAATTGAATTAATATCAAGAAAAACATCTATCAAAATGGCATGAAATCACTAATGCGCCCTAAATGGCATGATAATAATGCATGACATGTGATACCAATAAAATGCCTTTATGATGAATAAGAAAGCATACCCAAATCGTATCTGGTTGTAACTGAAATAGAACCTCTATAATATAAATGATAATAACATAAATCATGATAATCACAAAACGTTGAAATCAAATCAACTGTAACAATTGAAAGACAAGAAAAAAATGCAATAATAGAGGTAATTTGGATTTTCCCTATACACGGGTCAGCTACTCTAGGGAAAAGCTTATTTCCAACTACATATTCATTTCAATCCCTACCTATAGGCTCCAAATAGTTATACTGAGAAGAAAATAAAAACCTTTGATTCCTCTTTTTAACATCTTGGTTCTGGGATCCACACACCGATTCCCCAATACTATTTGGTCACATGGCCTCAAGCCCATTTCCCTGAACGATAGAGGCTACTGACAATCAGTGAGGGGCTTGGGTGTGACAGTGGGAAAATTATGCCCCCATTGGATGAGTGTGGACATCGAATTACAAATAATAATTATATCGGAATAAATAATAACATACAAAAAGTAATACATCATAATAATGAATGTAAATAAATGAATGGAGCACATATATAATGATGTATTTCATATATGTCTATGAAAAATTACAAGCATGTTACAATTATGGACATAAAATTCTAAACCCATGTAATGAAAACAATAAATATCTCCAATATCATCACGAGAATCAACTTGGTCCCATGCTTCCTAGCTCCATAGTAATCATATAAATGATATAGAAGTAAGCTTTCCCTTATCTCTTCCAAAAACCATATAATCTTTTTGGGTCCAATGGTATGACGCAAAAAGGGTTTGAGGCGAATTCTAGTAGGCAACAAAAAAAATATCCATGCCTAATAGTCTCTGAATATATATAATAGGAAATATGAAGAAATCGAGTAACAACAATGGAGTAATCCAAAGTATACATTCCAACAGTTTCCAATTCAATTTATTTACATTTATTTATTATTCAAGTCATCAAATAATGTAAACTCTAGATCTAGCCTATGATTTACATCCCTCTGTACAACTATAACAAACATGAATTCTCATAGGTCATTCTAACGAAACATTAATACTGAGTCCAAGATTGGGATTTGTGTTTTCAGATATGTCACAATTGTACGATCAATTCTACACAACCCTCTGGTGATCTCCTCACATCCTAACCCCCGTGGTTTAACATATCCTCAAATTAATAATAATAACAACCCTCTCTAAAAGATCAGACAGTCTACCCCCCTTTTTTCTCACATGAACTAATTAAATACAAATGACCACCTGGGTAGCTCTCATGGACAATACCCCTTTGTTTGTATAGAATCAAAAAAGTATAATGACCATCTGGCAGCTCATATATCCTATGACTCATGGTCTAACATTTATTTAGATATGAGCCTCTGGGTAGCTATTGCACTCAATCCCCTCTGTATAATGACCCATGAAAGCTCACACAATCGATACCTCACGTAAATTATAATAATAATACATAATTAAAAGACCATTTTATGGGGAGATCTCATAGTCAATTCCCCAAGTCATACATTCCTAATGTGAAACCCGTTCATCTCATATAAAAAAACTCCATAGTAACAACACTAGGCATGGAAACAAAGCATCCTAACCCTATTTCTACACCCAATGACCATAACCAAATCAATCACGGGTAACACCTCTATAATGAAGGTAATAATCCATATTCATAATCAATAATTATTTCTTAAAAAAAAACCATATCAGGCATTAATCATGGTTTAATTCCAAAAACATTCAAAACCCTACACAAGGTATTTCACACATCAACATATATATCTCAGTGATAAATTATGTTAAGGGGCATACCACCTACCTCGACAATAGACAATGATCACCCATACAATTCGGCCTTTGAATCAGCTTAAAATGATGTAAATATGACAAAAACGTCAATGAAACTCAAACAACAATAACTCTAGAGATAGATTAAATTTGGACGAAAGATTAAAGAAGAAAGAAGTACTGACATGTGGAATTACAATGCACCGACCAAAGTTCGATTTGGAGAATGGATGATGGATATGTGGATCTGAGATGAAACAAATCTATTGGACACTCCTAGATGAGATGAGACTAGAAGAAGATTAGTATGAATATTAGACATGACCTTAGACCATTTAATAAAAGAAAAGAAAAGTTACACAATGTGTTAATTAAATTTTCACATTGTGTATATGCCTCATGAAGTCCCCACATTAAGCGGTCTCAACATCAACCCACACGACAATGTCTCGGCCATTCAGTGGCCAACACAATGCTACCAGCAGCAACCTGGTACATGGCATGTACCTATAAGTACACATTGTATAATTTAAAAAATCCAAAATATCATAATTTTCTAAAAACCACCATAAATCAAGATTCATACCAATAATGAATATCAAGGTTCTTACAGTACAAATCCATTAAAACAAATCCAGCATGCACCTTGAGAGTATCTAATCATCGATCAAACTAAACTCCTCCTTGAGTACTATTGTGATGAAAAATGGTGATATTATCTCCATTAGGTCTAGGTTTAATAATTTTTAATGTTGGACTATTTTGTTATCATTTGAAACTGTAATTATAATTTTGGATATTTTAAGGGTAGATAGGTTAATAATGAATATAATATCAAAGGAATTGATATGTAATCAGTTTATTAGAGTTAATATTGAATAAATTATATACTCAACTAATATAAAGAATTTACATCTTGAGGGATATATTGAATGGACATGTCTCTGTATAGGATAACAACTTGATGTTTTTTAATGAATATGTGATTTTTATTTAAATTTCATACATTAATGGAAATTAGTAGTTGAATGAAACTATAGTGGAGATTATTCTTAGGGAATCCCAAGGAAAATGGGTTGTTGATTATATACTCAAACTACACTATGGTGTAATATGTGTGGGTCTAAGACAAAAAAAATTAGCTAGAAATATCTCGTGGATATTCATTGGTTCCAACAGTATCATTAAAAGATATTTTTTTTACGAATTTTATAATTATATGATTGTGTTTTCATTTGATGTATGATAAATATTTATTTAATGTTAACTAGGTACAACTATGGTTGTTTTATGATAGACAATGTATGAAATGACATCATATTATGACATGTTAGAGACACTTGAAAAGAAGTCTATGGATTCATGTGATAATTTACACTTATTATGTTGGATATTATAGTAATTATTTATTTCGCTATATTTCAATAAAAGAGTTCACAGAAATGATGTTATGAAACATATACCTTCGGAATCTCCTAATAAATTTCCAAAATGGCTTATTTGTTATATGTCCAATGAATCATAATATATTAATATTTTGAACCAAATGTTTTCTACTATGTGTTTTCTAAGATATCATGGTTTATATGTCAATAATTTTTACATGATGATACATGACACAATTTTGGTTACTACCATCTATTTATATCATGAGGGAAATTATAAGTTCAGAAAAAAATCAGTAATATTTATAATGAAATTACATTGCTATGTAAATGTTGATTTATCGAATACCAATTCATTTTATCAAAGTTATATCAAATTGTGTGGAAATTATTTCTTAATATGTTCTATAATATTAGAAATATTTATTTTAAATTATATTTTCTGTTGATTTTTTTTAAAGGTATTTAAAAAATACCCCATATCTAATTTAATAAGAAAATGTAAAATTCTTGAAAAAATATATCCGTATAAATTGTTAATAAAAATTTATTTAATTTATATAATCCAAAAAGAAAAACCCTGGCTGAAGCTAACTGTTACGTGATCGAATGTTCACATCATAGAATGTAAATAGCTTCCCACTAGTATTAAGGGTTTGAGTTTATCAATGTGAGGACTATGACCATAGTACTATAAAATATTATAGAAATTTAGAACAAATAATAATATTATAAATGATTAGAGAATTTATATTGAACTAAATAAATAGAATAAATGTAATAATTATAAAACATCCATGAAATATATATTTCCCATCATGATAAATTTATCAATGATAGAGGGAGGGGATATGTAAATTATACCTTTTTCATTTAAATTTCATTTCATTTAAAATAACATTATCATCCTATTAAAGTGTTATCAACATTCTAAGGAACAAAAATATTATCACCCCTCCACATGAAAATAATAATTCTAAAGTTTCACTACTCAACAAGTGTTTCTATGTCCTTTTTTTGTTTGTAAACACTCGAATTTCACACAAACCGGTATAAAAAATAATTTTGGGTCAATACAACAAGTAGGATATCCCCATAAACCTGTGTAGAACTATGTTGAATACAAATTTTCACATTAACCAGGTAGTCCAAAATGATTTAAGAATTTTTTTGTAAAATGGTATGAAATGTAAACAATTTTTTTGAAAATAATTAATCTCATTATGTATTAACTTTCATACATCTATTTTTTAAAAAATAGTTCACATTCGTACCTAGATACAAGTAATAACATATCAAGACATTTTAATGATACTCAGTTCCATAAATTATTAGTATTACACAATGTGATTTCTCAATTGGATAATATATGTCTTCCAATGTAATAATAAAACAATTCAAAAATACTTCTATATCTGTATGAAAATCCTAGTATGATTTCATGGTCTGAAAGGGAAACTCTTACTTTAGTATATTCTCTTCATCTAATTCTATACATAATTCATTAATACAAATGGTCAAACTATATAATAATTCTATTATGAATTCTTTAGCATTCTGCTATCCCTCTTCAACCATTAATTGAAATTTTTCCAAAATTATAATGTACTCTCATCCATTTATATGTGTTACAGAAATGTTTTAGGTTGGATTTTGAAACGTCTTATCACGAAATTTATTTTAACAAATCATGAAAATACTCTTTCCTTTCATATACAACATTGACTTATTCAAGGGTTCACATCTCGTCGTGACCCTTCTATATACTTCTTGAACCATCCCACAATGGCATATCTCTTCATAATTTGTAAATAATTCTTCATTCGTATTCTGATTTTGAATTTATTATCGTCATTAAGATGAAGACATATATACAATAATATATTTTTCGTTTAATTGATATGTACAAATATATAAATATATTCATTAAATCCATTATTCAATAAATATTGTTACTTATTATTTAAAAATAATTTGACTTTTTTTATAATAAATATATTTGAAACTTATAATGACTTATGAACATCCTTGGAAACACATTAGTTTCATCTTAAAACTCCCTCAACAATACACTTTCAATATATTTACAATTTCATCAAAACATTTTCCAATTTTGTATTATCCTTAGAAATATGATTCTTTGTCATATTATGATATCGATGTCTTCTTATGTATGATAGATTAATATTTAGTTCACTCTTATAATGAGTGTCAACTCAATCCAACGACTTGTGGCCCAATTGAAAACATATAATAATTATTCTCTTTTTCTTGACATAACTGACAAGACAAAAATCATTCTAAGGAAAATGTTTAACTAAATTGATGATTGATATCTTATACTATTTTTCATCATTCCCAATATCTCCCATTTAAAATTGATGTTCCTATAATTCCATTTTGAAACCATCACTATATTAGATGATTAGTGTCAGGAATACTCTAATGATCAATTTTCCACCGTATCTGATGAATTGATATCAACATGAACATCTTTTCAATTCTATTTATGGAAAACACAATTTTTTATCCTAATATTTATATCTTCTGGATATTTTCCATACATTTTACCAACATATTCCATTCCTTAGATTCCAAAAAACCTTCCAATCCTTAAAATGAATTTTCATCTGTTGATCTCACACTGATGAACTAAGACTAGAAACATTGACTTCTACAATGTTCATATTACACAAAAATAAACATGTATATTTACATTACAATGTCTTTCAGAACATTTAGGATCTTACTATAAATATCTAACAATCATTCTAACGTATTGTAAATTAATTCTTTCCAATAAGTTTTTTATTTTCTACCAAACTTTATTTAGATGGATACACTCCCCCCCCAATTTCTTCATAAGGAAAGCCTAAATGGTTTCCCTTTTAATTTAACATATTTGAAAAATATAAAAATTGATGAATCATCACGATTTTATTATATCCATTCAGACTGTTATAAAATTCACTATCATGATAGAACAAATCATTCCAATCTCAAGATAGTTCTCATGAAACTTTTCACATACAAATCATCATATAATTATGATATAATTTTATAAAAAACTTTAATCAGATATTTTAAATATAATGGTGAGTATGATGATTATAAATTATAATGTGAATTAATTTTTTTCACATTGACAATAAAATAAAACACTATCATTAGTTACTTATTTCATCTTGAAAAAACATATATGAACCCACACGGTCCCATCAATCTACCCTTTTTATTTTATTTCCAACCATGATCCATAAATAAATGATCCTTTCTACCTCATGACATGGTTATGTTTTTAAAATTATAAGCTAATGTGATCTATCTTATTATAGGAAACATAAAACATTGATTTAAAACCCATGTTGTCTAAATGTAGTGGCGCATGAAACATCATCAACATTTCATCACTTCTTACAACATTCTTATCAATCAAAGTTTCTTACAACCACTATACAAAACTATTAGAGTATTTCATACATTTATATAATGATTTAATAGATTACCCACCAATCACCCTATATATATACTTCTTTAAATGGTCTAGGTAGTATAAATGGATATATATATATATATATAAATATATATTTTCCACGTTGAATACTAAATTATAATACAATATGAGAGATGAGACAAAAAGGCATTCCTCAATCTTAATGGAAAATAGGTAATATATGGATTTTTAACCTCAGTTTATTGAACGGTACCTAACATAGTAGTTTTTTGAAAATGTAACCTAGTTTTTTAAATATATAAAAATATTTGAACATAAATTTATTATTCTCCACATTCTCTTTGATGAAGTTTTATTTTCATGTAAATATTTATTGTATGATAATGGTGTACTATGATTCATGTATTATTTATGGTACATTGATTATCAAAACCCGAATGAATGGGAATCCTTACATGAACATGTATTTATTCCAATAATGTCTTATTTAATATAAATTTCATATAATCCTTAGTAGAAGAAAAATACACAGCTACACCTACAGTAATATTTGAATTTTTTTTATTCGAACTAGTATAATTTTTTTTCCAAAAAAATATCACAACATGTGGATATTCTATCAACAAAATTTCATTCCTTATAAACTTTTAAGTAAACAAATATATCAACACTTTTCTTGATATCATACAAGATTTATTTTAATTTTTTGTTCTTTTGATATATGTGAGAATTCTTTTTTCCATATGATATTTTTGATTATTATGTATCAATCATAAATATATCAAATAAGGTTACATCATAAACAATGTCGGGTTTTGATGTAGTAAAATATAACCAACTTATACTCAAATTTAGAAACACATTATTCTCAAGTTAATTTCCTTCTCCATCATTAGTAAAGTTGTTTACACTAACATCAATGTTAATGATGATTTTGAATTACCCCTTCCAAACTTATTAAGAAGTTTGATTTCTTAAATTTATTTTGATTTAAATATATGTTTATTTATTTGGGAGATTTTTAACCCAAGAAGGTATTTCATTTCACCCAAAATGTAAATCTCAATAATCATTATCATTTCATCACAAAATCACTAACAAGTTATTTCAACATTTCCATGAAAGATAATTTCATCATCATAAAAAATTACAATGAATGAATTATTATTACTTCTTGGATGGAAAATTTAATATCACTCCTTCCATTATTACAACTCATCTTCATTAGGATTATATTCAGATGAGAATATCAGGACCTTGGAGCTCGATTTATCCTATAAAATGTTTTGGTCACCTTTCAGACACAACATTAATCCTTCAATTTTTGTGTTTGAATTCAATATTAATTTTTCATTGTTACTTATCTCTTCCCCATCCTCACTCATATTTTCTCTAAAAATCACGTTGTACCAATAATTTTTTAACATAGGAAGGCATTTTCAATTATCATTCTATTCTAAAACATCCAATATTACATTCATAACCAAAATCCATTCTCAATGATCAAAATATTCATTTAATTTATTCATATTAACTTTTTAATAAAATGAAGTATTGCTAATAAATTATATTGCTATTTTTAATTTAATCATATGATATTGAACTTCAGGAATTTTGTTAGCTTCCAATATCTTTCTTAGAAAGTGATGTTAACTTAGAGATTCTTCATCATTAATAGAGATGGATGAGTTTGAATCATATTCATAAGTACGATTATAGTTATTTTCATCTTTATCATAATTCTCAAAACAAATACATTCATCCTATTCATCTTCAAAATCAAAATGAGTTTTCTAACTTCATCCACATTTTTTCCTAAACATTACCATCAATAGAGTCAACTAATATTCCTAAATTCTATCTAAAAATTGTATATTCTATTCCTTCTATATAATAGACAATAATTATTCTATCATCACCTATCTACTCCAAATTTACAATGTTTCAACATTTATTCATTATGATTCATGTACTCCAATAAATAAACAGTGTATTAATCCTTGAGTTTTTTCAAAAAATATTTCATATGGTGTCATAGGTGAACATGTCCTATAAAAATATTCGTGTTGAAAATAAATAGTTGTTCTCATGTATTTACTCAAACAAATAATGTGAGAGACAATGTTTATGCAACATATTTCATAAAATTTCAATTAGGATTATATTATTTCCTTCATGAAACTCCATTTTGACGAGTATATAATGCAGTAATGAAATCCTGTCATATTCCATGGTTTTCATTATAAAATTAAATTTATTTATTTATGAACACACCACCATTTGATGTTGTAAACATTTTTCCTATGTAATCACATTCAATCATATCTTTCCTCCATGAAGTATTAAAAATATTTAGATCAACTAAAATATATTTCATATAAATAACAAATGTAATGCATAGAAAATCATTAGTGATAATACTGATTTAATTATCTAAAAGGTTTGAATTTTTTCCCATTTTCTCAAAGATGTATTATTGAATATGTTATAATGTTTATTTTGAAAAAATGTAAAATTTATTCTACCAAAATTATTAATTTTTAATTCTAAAAAATTATAAATCACCATTCTATTCATTCAGACATATTAGAAATTCCATTGAAAAAATCTCTCTTTGATCAAATTATAATGTTTATTTGACACATGTGTCCCTGTTGTTTATGCTAAAAATTATTTTACTCTATGAAAAATATGTAATAATTGTTTTTAACTTCACCTTCCTAAAACATGTATTATTTTGAATGATGACCACTTATAACAATCACATCATCTTGAATTTTTTTTTAAAAACATCATATTTTCTAAAAATAAAATACTTGTATTCATATCAATTGAATTAATCACTTAGTATGTTTTGTTTTAGTTCATCAAAAAACAAATATTTTTTATATTTTTATTATTATCAACCCCAATGATTATTTTTCTAACACCATTGATTGTGAGACATTCACCTTTTGAAAACTGTCATTATTCATTCTGTAATGTCTTCCAAATTCTTTTATTATGTTATTACTCTTATTATATGAGAATAGACCCCAATATCCATGATCAAAGGTAATTCTCTAATTAAATATTTCACAATGGTTTCCAGAAAAACAATAATTTTTTTCTCTTTATTGTTCATATCATTTTTCATATATTAATTTCTAAAAACGATTTGTTATTCTAGTAAAAATTAAAGACACTCATATGGAAGGTTTCCAGGTTTTTTATATAATTCACGAATAGTTTTGATATATTTAATCATATTTTAAATTTTCCCACCAATGTTTTCAAAATTCCTCAAATCATTATTTCATATTTCTTCTCAAGAGAGGATTGAATCCCCCTAAAAAATTTACTTCTATAATTTTTGGAATATTTTTAATAATATTAATTAAAACAAAAAATATTTTACATGTTTCCGAATCCACAAAAATAACAAAAATATCTATAGTATGAATATGTTTCCCCGATACAACCATTAATTTTCATGTTTTTATCATTTTATCTCTACATCCGTCTAATCATTATTATTAGAACATTAATTTAAACAATCCTTATTGTTAACAAACAGAATACTATTTTTACCACTCTTTTTTCACCTACTTATCTAAAAATATTTTAACAGAAACTATTTCGGACTCAGAACACTTAAAATCATTTGACTTCTCAAATTTTTTGTTTTTTGCTACATACATAACTTTTATAGATTTCATTTTCATAGAAACAATATCCGATTTTCTCCAATCCTTTTAAGGTAACAATTGGTCCATCTCAGGTTGACATATTCTAGAGTATTCAACAACATCATAAAAAGTGTTATTGAATTTTTAACCCTTATTTCATCATTAAAAAGGTATTACTAGAAATTTTCTATTTTCTTTTTTTTCGTTCTTCATAACATTAAGTTGTCTGTTAAAATAATTATTTTCCCTCAATGGATTAGTTAATAACATAAATCTCTAATAGTTTTAACACACCAAGCTTCTATGGTACGCTTCTCTTTGAATAATACAATAGCGTGTATTGTACGCAACTTCAAGTTCTATCTCACCACAACCAATAAAACTAGAATTTATGAATAGTAATACCCACATTTTGGAATTTTATAAATTTTATCTTTCAAAATGGATTTCATTTTAGTATTCGGAATATCAAAATTATCTTAGGGTGAAATTTTGGTATATTTTTAATGAATTTCAATTTTGATGAATGGTGAAAAACACAGAGTTATAGTTTAAAATCAAATTTTTTATTTAATTTTTTTATGTAATTTTATTTTATGCCAAAATAGATACATAATACCTATATATGTTCAAGGTAATTAATTGGTGAAAGATTATAATAATTTTAGATATATAATTTTTTTATTTAACTTTTCACCATCTATTACTCATCTCCTAATTGAATTTGAAAATTCACATATAAACATAAATTTACCGCTTTTGTGAAATAAATTCAAAAATCCGAGAGACATGGTTAACATCAAGGAGAAAAATATAGTTCAATAAGATAAAAATAATTTTTTGGTGAATAGTAACTTTTTACATTTATTTACCACGGTTAAAAGTAAAAAGGGTAATTAAGGGTAAAAATGATATTATTATTATCCTAAAACATTATCTAATTATAACAGATATGTATAATTCGACCAAAAACAACCTTAAGAATAAAATATGAACCTATTTGGTCAACTTATATTAGATTAAAACATTTATTATTATTTAATTTAAAGATGACATAAAAGTGTTAAAATCCATGTTTAATAACTAATGTATTTTTAATATATGGATATAAATAAGATAAATTCAATTATAAATATCAATTATAAAGATCAAAATATTTACTATATAATAGTATTTTATTTTTTAATTTTAGAAATTAAATAATTTACATTATTTATGACACAATGGTGATGTAGTAATTATCTAATTAATGAAATATTAAAATAAATGATTTTATACATATCGATATAAATGAACTCTTAGACTTTTTATGTATTACACTAATTTTATAGGTTAATATGACATATTAGGATTGGTTATATGATTTTTTTTCAAAGTAATAATTCTATTATTAATTTAGAAAAAACAAAATACCATGTAGTGTCAAAATTGACATAAAAGAGTTTTTAAAACAAATATTATATAATTAATCAATATTCTTTTCCTAAAAATATATTGTTTATCCAAAAGACTCATATAATTATAGGTGTGTTATTAATGAACCACTTTGGGTTCTCTTGGAAATATATATTTCATTTGTTAACCATATAATATAAAAATACAAAGTGACATTGTAAATGTCAAACTATTTAACCAAGAGTTAAATCTAAATGATAAGGCTAATATTGTGACCCAAACTGGCCTAAAACCTATTAGATGCGTGGTTTTAGACCCATACCTACCTTATCCTTTAAATAATCCATTTCCCTGTCATTAGAAACCAAAAATGAGTTTATTATAAAATAATATTTTTAGACTTTCCTAAGGTGCCCCTCACCCCTCTTATAAAAGGGCACTCCCCCTTCGCTCTAATTCACACCTTCAAGGAATTTTGGATCGCCCAACCCCTTCCCAAATATCCAATATACATCCCCAACTTCATCCTAGAGGCATTACATTAGTTATAATGCCATCTTAAGGAGCCCTTTTTTATCAAATCAATAGGAAGAGCCTGGAAAAGAGGTAATAATTTCACCACCCACTTTCAAGTTCTTTTCTTCTTAAACATCTTATTTATTTGTTATTTCCATTCTAAAATAATAATTATTTTATATTCTATATACTGTAATGTTATTATAAATATTATAACACCATATTCATTATTCTATCCATACGTTGAATGACATGTCACCATACATGTGTATGTACGGATTACCGTCCCCATGTTGTCATGTAATTGTTATTAAATACATTATTATATGGTAAGGGTATAATAATAATGTGTAATTCATGTTAATAATAAATATAACATGAGAATTATTTTTTTATATATGATATAACATCAAATTATATATTATTTTAATATCAAAATAATGATATTGTCGCTCGTGCATACGTATGGATTACCGTCTCCACGAACGTGATGAGATTCGTTCCCCATCGTATCCATTAAAGACTAATTTTAATTATATGAATAAAAATAATATTTAATGACTTGATATAATTCTAGATATGAATAAGATACATTCCATACATAATAAATATTACTAAAATAATAATGAATAAAAAGGAAAACGAATTCGTTAACACCCGAAATGATGATAATACTAAGATTTTGTTAACAAAGCAATGTTAAAAGATCATATATGATATCATATTAATGTATATGATTATATTATAATTTAAAAAAATTATTTCACCATTATATAGGAGGTTAACATTCCCTAGACCATAGAAAATTATAAGGTAAAGGTTAATATCACAGTCTCCATATTATCTGAGGTTGTTTTTACGTAATTATATAATGGGTCCTCTTTATCAACCACATCCATATTTCTTAAAAATGAATTTCAAAAGATTAAAACTATTTTATAGATAATGAGTTAAATTCATTTATACCATTATTTTACTGAGAATCTGATCTCACCCCTTTCAATGTTTTATTTCTCCCAGGATGTGAAGAAGTATTTTATGATTGACCTGTAGTGGTAGTCTTAGGGGATATGATTGTGGACTATCAAGACTATTGTGTGGTAGTTTTTCACTTTATCATGTAATGTTCGACTTATGAATGTATCTAGTCTTTCCAAATATACTAAACTAATCAGTATTTTGAGACATTATCATTTGTGATCATGTCAATGCTATATAATAGTGCACCGACTCTAGGTAACTAGGGTCAGCACATTACAATTGGTATCAGAGGAAGTTTGTTACAAACCATGGAACCTAGATTTATATAAACTTTTAATAGAGCACATAGGCCTAATATTGACTATGAGGATTAGTAAAGAAGAACCTCCTAGAATTTTGGTATTGTAGAGATTTGATGAGTTTTCCAAGCAATAAATCCCTATCTGGATATGAGAAGGTAGAGGTAGATCTAACACATATGTAACTATGGATAAAACCCAAAACACCTCTTTGAGCTAGAATCGAATGATAACTGGCGTACGACAAAGGGCCTTTCTGCACTCGTGGTTACGACACTCCCGGGTGATATTCTTAGGATAATTATCATTTTCATTACAAACCATTAAAGATGGTTTATTAGTATATACATTCTAAAAGAATACATTTTTATGATTATGGATTATATCCATAAACTGTTCAATTTATGTTAAGCGTTTTCCAAGTTTAGAATTTTGTATTTCGATACATAAACAAATCTAGTTTATGCCATTGTATAGAAATGGATCCTAGTAAAAGGAATGAAAACTGTATCAATGCACACACTCCATTTAGGGATTTTCTTCTTGCTTAATACAAATATACTGGAGCTGGTGATACAACTGGTGCTGATCAGCTTATCACCATATTAGGACAACTCACTCAGGTTATGAAAAAAACCATACCCGTATGGAGCACCCTGATCCACAGCGCAGAGGATCAATGTTAGATCGCTTCATAAGGAAACAAAAACCAACATTCATTGGGAGTAAAAATACATTAGTAGCTGAGAAATGGATAAATTCCATAGAGAAAATATTCCATGAATTGGGGAGTAGTGAAAGGTAAAAAGTTATCATGGAAATTTACCGCCTCACTGGAGATGCTGATTAATGGTGTTCATTGATTCAAAAAACAATGAAAGATGATGAAGTCTAAAATATAAAATGGAGGAAGTTTAAAGATATTCTCATAGAAAAATACTTTCCTCGCAACCATAGAGAATATACGGAAAGGCAATTTCTGAGTCTGAGGAAAAATGAGTATGGGAATGTCGAAAATTATAAGGATGACTTTAAAGGTTAGCGCGGCATGATGCAGATTATATACGTAACCCATGAAGTATTACTGATCATTTCGTTGACGGGTTAAAACCATTTCTCCGTCGAGAATTAGTCTCACAATCCTTCTGTTTGTATGAAGATATTTTCTCATGTTCCATCAAGACGGAAAAGGAATTCTCTAAGTCTATTGACATTAAAGTAAAGAAAGAGAAGACGAGATCTTCTGATCACTCTAGAAATGGAAATATGGTGAATAAGGGAAAAGTTAAATATCAATCATGAAGTTAATGTTGAAAGAAACACCCCGGTACTGGCTTGAAGGGAATGAGAGTTTGTTACATGTGTTTTGAGAAAGGCCACCAAGCTCGTTATTTCAAGGTGAAGAAGGAAGCTACCGATGTTCAATACTACAATTGCAAGGAGATGGGACTTTATCCAAATGAATTTCCTATGAGTTAGGGAAACATACCTCAGAAAAGTCCAAGGGATCAATTCCAAGATTATGCTATCACTACTACTGAGGTAGAAGCTCCAAAAGTGGTGGTGGCAGGTAATTTCATGGTTTCCTCAAGTTTATCCAATGATTTAATTGATTCTGGATCATCACATTGTTACATATATTCCTAGTTTCCTATGAAATTAGATATTTCCAATATAATTTAACATGGGAGTTTTCTGTCAAAACACTTAGAGGAAGTATCATTGCTACAAGGTTCTGTGAATCAGTTCCCATTAGGGAATATAAATGATCTTTATCTGCTGATCTCATCATCATATCCATGATTGAATTTGGTATAATCATCGGTATGGATTGGCTTTTAGACCATGATGCAAAAACTTATTTTTAGAAGATGGATGTTACTATTTTTGATGACGATGATAAAGAACACCTTATATTTAGAGTAGAATCATCACCACCTAATTGTTATCTAGATCCACACCCAGTAGCTCAACTATATTCAATTATTGGGGAGGAAGAGAATGGAATTACTATGTGTGAGGAATGGAATGTTCAAATAGAGGAAGTACCTATTGTGAGATAATATGTTGATGTGTTTCCATAAGATTTACCTGGAGAACGATTAGAAAGATAAATTGAGTTTTCCATTGATTTAATTCCTGGTTCAAGTCACATATCGAAGATCCCTTATAGAATGGCCACTGTAGAAATAGTGGAACTAAAGAAACAACTATTGGAATTTAGTAATAAGTTATTTATTCGCCCTAGTGTTTCTCAATTGGGAGACCCTATTCTTTTTTTAAAAAGAAATATGGATCTATGAGGTTGTGAATTGACTACATGGAGATCAGTGCTATAACAATAAAGATAAAGTATCCCCTACCTCGTATTGATGAAATATTTGAACAACTGCCTGGAGCACAATTCTTATCAAAAATTGACCTTCGATCTGGATACCGTAAGTTTTGTGTGAGGAAGGAAGACATTATGAAGACAGCTTTTTAGACTAGTTATGGGCATTACGAGTTTAATGTAATGCCTTTTGGATTGACTAATGCACCTTCTGTTTTCATGGATCTAATGAAAACAGTTTTCAAGGAATATCTTGATGACTTTTTAGTGGTATTTATTGATGATATCTTTGTATACTTAAAAATCTACGAAGATCATGAAAACCACATTCGCATTATCATGAAGATTCTTAGAATAAATGAATTGTATGAGATGTTTAGCAATTGTGAATTCTAGCTTTAGGAGATTTCATTTCTTGTCCATATTTTCTCTAAGGATGGAATCTCTATTGATCCTTCTATGACATGGGAAATCCAAGAATGGCCAGCACCAATGAGTATAACTGAGGTACGGAGTTTTATTGGTTTAGTAGGTCATTATCAACGTTTCATCAAGAATGTTTCCCGATTGGCTAACCCATTAATGAAGCTCACACAAAAAGGGGTTAAATTTAATTGGAAAAAAGAGTGCGATGAATGTTTTGAATAACTGAAGTGAAGATTAGTCAGTGATATTATATTGAATCTACCATCAGGGAATAATGGGTTTGTTATTTATAGTGATTCATCAAATAAAGGACTTGTTTGTGTCCATATGCACAATGATAGGGTTATTTCCTATGCATCACGACAGATGAAAACTCATTAGAAAAACTATCCTACTCATGATCTTGAGTTAGATTATGTAATATTTGATTTGACGCTATGGAGACATTATCTCTATGGTAAAAAATTTGAGATATATACCTATCACTATAATTTGAAGTATATTTTATTACAGAAATAACTCAACATGAGGCAAAAGAAATGGCTTGAACTACTCAAAGATTATGATTGCACGATACATTACCACACAGGAAAGGAAAATAAGGTGGAAGACGATTTGAGCAGAAAGGATCGTGGAGTTTTGAACAAGATGAGAGTTTAATGGGATCCGATTTTCATGGATCTAGAAAAGATGGATATGCGAATAACCATGGAAGGTGATGCATCGATTCTTAATCAAATGGATTCCAAGACATCTTTACTAGAAAGAATAAAAAGTTCTCAGACTGATGGGGAAGAGTTTTAAAAGAACATTAAAGATATGGATGATGGGAGATTGAGTGAATTTGTGCATGAAGAAGGAATTTTGAAATTTGGAAAGAGACATTATGTTCCTGATATACCAGATCTAAATAGGGAATTTTTGTATGACAGTCATAGTTCCAATTTCTCTATACAGCATGGGAGCACCAAGATATATAGAGATTTTAATGAAAATTTTTGGTGGGACAACATGAAGAGGGAGATTGCTGATTTTGATTCAAGATGTATGGTTTGTCAACAAGTAAAAGCTGGTAGGAAACAACCTGGAGGAGTCATGAAACCTCTTCCTATTCCAGAGTGCAAATGGGATAATATTACGATGGAATTTTTCATGGGACTACCAAAGACTCCTAGAAGGAATAATGAAATATGGGGAATTGTTGATCAACTTACCATGTCAGCACATTTTCATTTTATAAGGGACAATTTACCACTTGAATGTCTAGAAAGAATATATATTAATGAAGTTGTGAGACTTCATGAAGTACCCCTATCGATTGTTTCTGATCCTGATCCACATTTTACAAGAAGATTCTGGAAAAGTATTTAGAAATCCCGAGATACTGAGCATTGTTTGAGCACTGCATACCACCCCCAGACTGATGGACAATTAGAACGGACTATTCAAAACATAGAAGACATGTTGAGAACTTGATCAATTGACTTTCAGGGTATGTGGGATGAATATTTACCTCTAGTAGAATATTCTTATAATAATAGCTTCCATTCAAGTATTCGAATGGCAAAAAATGAAGTGTTATATAGAAAGAGATGTCACACACCAACCTGTTGGGATGATGTTGGTGAAAGAAAACTCATAGGCCCTGAACTGGTGGAGGAA
This sequence comes from Viscum album, assembly GCA_963277665.1. NCBI lineage: Eukaryota > Viridiplantae > Streptophyta > Magnoliopsida > Santalales > Viscaceae > Viscum > Viscum album. The sequence goes on along the minus strand of OY728132.1, from coordinate 1,836,987,107 downwards.
ACGATGGAAAATGTGAAGGTAATCCGAAACCACATCAAAGCAGCTCAAAGTAGGAAGAAGAACTATGCCGATAACCGAAGGAAGGATTTGTAATTTCATGTAGGAGATCATGATTTCTTTAAGGTATCTCTGTGGAAGGTAGTTATATGTTTCAGTAAGAAGGGAAAATTGAGTCCTGTGTTTATTGGACCATTCGAATTTCTATAACGAATTTGGGCTGTAGCATACTGTTTGGAAATGCCACCAAATATCTCCAAAGTTCACGATGTGTTCCACGTATCACTGTTGAGAAAATCCATGCCTCACCCAACGCATTTACTAACCCATGATGAATTAGAACTAGAACCCGATATGTCTTATTGAGAAGAGCCTTTGATGATTCTTGATACAATAGAACAAGTGCTGAGAAACCAGACGACTTCTCTGGTAAATGTTTTATGGAGAACCCATAATATGGAAGAAGTAACGTGGGAACCCGAGGAATTTTGATGATGAACCACCCATATCTTTTTATGCATTAGTGTTTTAGAAATTTCAAGGTTGAAATTATTTGAAGGAGTGTATAATTTAACACCCCATGATTCCACAATACAATTCTCTTTGAATAATATAGTAGCGTGTGTTGTACACAATTCAATTTCTAACACACCACAACCAATCAAACTTACCGATATGAATAGTAATACAAACTTTTTGGAATTTCATAAATTTTTCGATTAAAAATGGGCATCATTTTTGGATTCGGAATATCAAAATTATCTTAAAGTTATTTTTTGATATTTTTATGAAAACATTCAATTTTTGTTGAATAGTGAAAACACTGAGTTATATTTTAAAATAGAATATTTTATTTAAATTATTATTTACATTATTTAATTTTATTTTTGGTCAAAATAGATACATAATACATATATAAGTTCAATGTTATTAATTGGAGTCAGTTTATAATAATTTTAGATATATAAAAATATTATTGAACTTTTTACCCTCTTTTTCCCTATCTCCTAGGAGAATTTTAAAAATCATATAAACATAATTTTACCGCTTATATGATTAGAATTTATAAAACCTGAGAGACTTAGTTAATATCAAGGATTAAAATGTGGTTCAATAAGATAAAAATATTTTTTGGGGAATAGTAACTTTTTACTTTTATTTACCACGGTTAAAAGTAAATAGGGTAATTAAGGGTTAAAATGATATTATTAGTACCCTAACACATGTTATAATTCTATTGGCTATGTATACTATTACCAAAAACAACCTTCGGAAAAAAATATGAACCTATTTTGTCCACGTGGATTAGAATAGGACATTTATTATTATTTAATTCAAAGAAGAGTTAAAAGAGTTAAAATCAGTGATTAAAAACAAAAAAAAAATTTAATATTGGGTTATACATAAGATAAATTATATTATAAATATTAATTTGAAATATAATCATATTTCCAAAATAATCGTATTTTATTTATAATTTTTAGGCATTAAAAAATTTAATTTATTTATGACACAATGGTCATGCAGTAATTACCTAATTAATAATATATTAAAATAATTGATATTATAAATATCCAAATAAATGGAATTTGAGACTTTTTATGAATTAAACTAATTTTATATGTTAATATGACATATCAGGGTTGGTTATATGATTTTTTTGATGTAATAATGATGTTATTAATTTAGAAAAAACATAATACCTAATTGTGTCAAAATTGACATAAAAGAGTTTTCAAGACAAATATTATATTATTAATTGATATTCTATTCTTAAAAATATATGGTTTTGTAGAAGGAACTGTATAATGATATGGGTATCATTATCTAACCACTTGGGGTTCACTTGGATGTATATAGTATGTTTATTAACCATATAAAATAAAAATACAATGATGCATGGTAAATGTCAAACTATTTAACTAAGAATTATATCTAAAAGATAAAGTAAATATATTGACCTAAACCTACCTAAAACCTATTGGTTGAGAGGTTATCGACACATCCACAACTTATCCTTTAAATAATCTGTTTCTTAGGCAATGGAAAAATAAAATTATTTCATTATAAAATAATATTCTAGCTTTTCCATAGGTGCCCCTCACCCCTCTTATAAAAGGGCACTCCGCCTTCTCTCTAATTCACACAATCAAAGACATTTGGCTTGGCCTACCCCTACCCAAATATACTCTAAACTTCCTTAAATTCATCCTAGAGGACTTCCTTTAGTCACAAATCCAACTTAAGGAGCCCTTTTGATCAAAGTAGAATGAAGAACCCGAAGAAGAGGATATAATTTCACCACCCTCTTTCAAGTTATTATCTTCATCCACTTCTTATTTATTTATTATTTACATTCTAGAATAATAAATCCAGTATTTTATATATTGTATGATGTTATTATAAATCTTTTACATCCATATTCATTATTCTATCCATCCTTTGAATGACATGTCACCATACGTGCGTGCGTACGGATTACCATCTCCACGTCTTGGTGTAATTGTTATTCAATACATTATTATTTGGATGGGTATAATAATGATGTTTAATTATGATGAATAATAAATATAAATGATAATTATTATGTATATATGATGTACCATCAAATTATATATTATTTTAATAACAAAATAATGATATTGTCCCTCGTGCGTACGTACGAATTACAGTCTCCAAGAACGCGATGAATTTCATTCAACATTGTATCCATTCGAGACTAATTGTAATTATATGATTAAAAATAATGATTAAATATTTGATATAATTATGTATATGAATAATATACATTCTATCCATAATAAATATTACTCAAATAATAATGAATATAAAGGAAAATGAATTCTTTAACACATGAAATGACCATAATACTATGATATTATTAACAAAGCAATGTTAAAAGATCATATATTATATCATTTTAATGAATATGATTCTTGTATAATTTAATAATTATTATTTCACCATTATGCAGGAGGTTAACCTACCCTCGACCAAGGAAAAGTACAATTTAAGGGTTAATTTCACAATCTCATTATTATCCGAAGTTGTTTTTACGTAAGTATCTGTTGTGACCTCTTTATCATCCATATCCATGTTTCATAAAAATTTATTTCAAAACATTATTACTCTTTTATAGAAAATGTGTTAAAGTAATTTATACCCTTGTTTGACTTTTTATAAGATTTTTATAATGTAATCTTTCCGTCATTTTCCAAACAAGGCCCTTTTTAACCTTTTCGGCATAATTAAGTTAAGAATGTCTTTTTTAACTTATAGAGAGGGTGTGGCTAGTTTCCACAGTTATAAAATTATTAAATCTTCCCTTAAAAGGTTATAAGAATATTTTAAAATTAAATTTCTTCTTTTATAATTATGTAAATTTTAAATGATTTCAAAAAAAGAGATATTTCTCATAAATAGTTTTGATTTCATCTATGTCAACATCCTTTGATGGATTTTAAGCTTATTTGAAGTTGATTTATTATGATACAAAACATCCATATTGTATTGAAGGTTTTGTGATATGTTTGATAGCGGATGTTTTATTTTTATACCATTCATGGTTTATAGAGAAAGTATTGACATTTTGTATGCTAGTTTTAATACGAATTATTATGTTACGTTAAAACTTGTTCATATGAAGAATGCATTGGACATAGTTAGTGATGGGTAGAGCCTACTATAGCTCCTCGATGCAATGGTAGGTCTAATAAGAAAAACTAGTGTCTTGGCACAAGGCCTTGACAAAATATTATTTGTAGTCATGGGACAAGGCTTTGACTATGTTTTTATGATAGTATAGCATTATGCATTCCATCATTACAAATGTGGTTATTAATAATGCATGTGATTATTCGACTACTAGAATATCCATGTGAATAAGTAAATGGAATTATATAATTTTATTTTTTTCATATCATTCTCATGTTCAAGTTTAAAAGTGTTTTGTTTTAGATATACATTGCCATAAAACATTATGCTTATTTTTGGAAGTTTCTTCTATATTGTTGTCCTTACTAAACATCTGAGCTCACCCCTTTCTATGTTTTATTTTTCCCATGATGTGAAGATGTATTTTACGACTGACCTATAGGGATAGTCTGAGGGGATATGAGTGTGTAATATGGAGAATATTTTGTTTTATTTTTTCACTTTATCTTGTAATATAAGACTTATGAATGTATCTATTGTTTTCATGGATTCTAAACTAATTGGACTTTCAAGACTGGATCTTTTTTTATCATGCCAATGTTATGAAATAATGCACCGAATCTGGGTAACATGTGCTGGGGCATTATAAGAGTAGCTTAAAATTTACAATAAAAAATAATAATTGATATTTTATTGAAGAATATTAAATTTTTAACATTCTTATTTATTTTCCATGACAACCAATTTTTCAAATAAATTCATTAAAATATATATTCATGAAAAATTATAATGAGGATTCATATTCTTCTTTATAACATATGCTTCCCAAATATTCATTATTAACTATTTTAATAAACATATTATCTAAATCCTTCAAAATAATCCTTTTACTATAATATTCTATGTCTATTTATTCATCATCTTTTCATAATAAACTTATCCATTCAGGTTTTTAGATTTTTTATCTTTTCCATATGAATCATATTTATCCACATCACCATTTTTATTTGAGAATATTATTGGCCTTATTCATATTCTTTAATATAATCTTCTTATAAAAATGTGGAATATTATCCTCAATTTTCCCAATGACTCCAAATTCAAAAAATTTGAAGGGAAGTTTTAATTTTTTTAGAATTCATCATCTCGCATTTTTGGAAAACATGGATAACAAATTAGCTAGATATTTACATATATCATTTTTAGAATTATTATTTACACATTTTTATTCTTCAGTAATATAATTTCATGTATATTTATTAGAATTATATAATGTTATTTCTCTATAAACATTTGTTTTGAAATTTTTTAACATTTTAACTTATAATATCATAAGTAATGAGAGTACCGTGAAAATAAACAAAAGATAGTGTATCCAGATCTATATCCTCCGGTGAGAAATATTTTTCATAAAACATCATAGGATGAATTCTAAAGATCTTTTAAAAAATAGTATAATCCCGTAAATATTAAAAATATTCCAGGTAGTGATTACAATTTCATTCTCATTGTTCAAGAAGTAACTAATTGATTCATATTCACCCATATTTTGATTTGAAAACATTAGCCTCTTGATTTCTAATTATACCTTCCCCATTCTTTTATTGCATTCATAATTTTTTTTCTTTTCCCACATATATATGGATTTTTCAGCAACCGTTACAGTTAGAAATTATCATTCAGTGTGTTATGAGAATATTGAATTCTTAGCTCTTCCATCCATCTTTTGATTCTTTTTTAAACCGATCTATGAGTTATTTCTCCGTGAAGATGAAATACATTTTTTTATCTTGAATATCATTACACCAAAATTAAATATGATAAGGGATCATTCTATAAATCCAAATATGATTGTTATAACCATGGATTGCCGAAATCCCAATACTATTTAGAAAATTCTATTTTTTTGTCACAACTTCTCAAAATTGAAAAAATTAACAAAGATAAATGAAGGGAACCATATATATAAAAACAATTTATATATCCCAATCAGGATCAATTTATCATAGATAGAATAGAGGGGGAAATATTGATCTATTTTTAATTTATAATTCCTTACATTTTATACAACAACCACATCACGTTAAAAAAGTACCACCATGATAAAAAAATCAAACATCAGTTGGAAGAAAAGAATTTACATGGTAAAATACTCTAAAATGTGTCTATATTTTTTTTATGGTTTGGAAATAATACAATACCAGAAAATATACTAGAAAACAATCATTTTGGGTGGATAAAACAACTATGATACACATCTATAATTGTGTAGCACTTTTTCAATACAATAGTGATTGTTATTCCAATAACATGAAAGGATTTAATACAATTCCCTGTAAAATTTTAATAACCATTCAATATATTCATAGAAAAATTTATCATGATACCTTGTCGACTTTCAGAATTACAATCTTCAAAAAGAATCTCTACCTTTCAACCCTAAAACAAGTACGAACATCTTTGTAAATTGTTATGATATTCAGTCTCATTCCCCACTATAATCATTTATTCAAATTTATCATTCAAATAAAATAAGCCTTCTGGAATAGCATTGAAGCAATTTTGAATAGATTTTTTCCCAGCCTCAAAATCTTAGTACAATTTATTGGTCCGATCTAGGAAATATGAACACAATATTTCTTCTCATCCTTCTTCTTCTTCTTCTTCTTATTCTACTTCATCTTCTATTTAGAATATATTGTTTCAAAATGTAAATCTAGAAATTCCATGTCTATACACATATTTAGAAATATTCCATCTCTCCTTACCAGTGAATACTAATATTTTTGTAATGTCAAAACAACATTCTCCCTTTATAGGTGATCTAAAAGTGATTTAGGTAGGTTTCTAAAAGGTATTGTTTCTATGAAAAATTCTAGAAAATTATTCTTACCCTTACATTTCACAATAATAATTCATTTCATTGATGATTTTCAACACTTCTTGAATCATTATGATCCTTCTGGAATCGTCACATATCTTCTTCTCAACTCATGCATTATATATTTTATAACTTCAATTCCAAATTTCTATCTTATTTATTCATTATAATGAATACATAAATATAACATCATATTCTTTATTACATTGCACCGTAAAAACTATGAAACATAATATTTCAAACCATTCTTATATAAATATTGTTGACTATTCATTAGTGTTTTGTTACATTTTATTTCCAAAAAACATAGTGGAATCATTAAAATAATCTTGATCTTCCTTGGAAAACAATAGTTTCATATTCAATCTCCCTCGACAATAATTTTTCAACATTTTCTCATGTAATTTAAATCATTTAGTCTTTTCATTATTTCATTGTACCCATGATCATTAATACGATGATGTTATCGATGTTGGTATGTGTTAGATATATCAATATCATATTCACATTGATATTCTGTTTCATACCTAGTATGATGATTATTAAACCAATTGAAAACATATCAGAGATAATAATTTATTATTAACCCAATTGACATGAAAAATTAATTTTTATGAAAATGGTTAACTATATTATAGATTGATCTCTCATCCATTGTTTCATCAGTAGCAACTACTAAAATTAAAATTTAGTTTCTCTCAGATTCAATTTCTCAACCCCCACTATTCCTCATGATCATTATCAGGATTACCTTGATGATTAGGGTGAAAATGTGTCCAATGAACTAGGGATAAAAACAATTTCCATTCATTTATGTTTAAAGTACTCTACAATATCATCATCCAAAATTTTTTATATTGTGGACAATTGGTCTGACTAAAAACCATGTTAATCATTTTCATATGTTCCAAAGAACATTCCCACAGATCAAATAATCTGCATATGGTGGTATCTAATTGATGAACTAAGATTAGAATGATTTTAATTCTATGCCTTACTTCATAAATTAATGTAATATTGTTAAATTTTATCATCGGTACATTTAGAACAATTAGGATCTTCATAGAGGCATCTAACAATCATTCTAATGTAAGGTATTGTCCCATCCTTCCATTATATACATTATTACCATGAATAACATAATATGATTGGAAGAATATATTGTAACACTTTTTTTAATTATTCTATCATCAAGATTTTCCTAAATAACATATGATATTTTATAAATAAACAATTGTGAGGAATCGGCATGTTTTAATTGGATTAGTATTGACTCGGATACCCGTCCATATTATCATCAAACCATTTAATCTAGATGAAAGATGAGTCTGAATAATCTTGTATCCCTGAAAACATATTCTTAATATATTTTAAATTCATATGAACTTTGATTCCAATATCATTATTATAATGGTGAGTCATATCATCTGCAATTGAGAAATAAATTTCTTTCATTCTCTTTTAACATAAAAGACGACACATTCATCACATATATCTTTTAGCTTCCAAAAACAGTTTCCCCAAATTTTTCCCAATATATAGTGTAAATATATTAATATAATATAACATCAAATAAATAAATCAAATAAACATTAATGTCCCCAAAAGTTTGTCCTCGTCCAATACTAACCCAAACATCCACATGTCAATACCCACCACATGTCATATTCCGTTCAATCACCCCCACATAAAATCTAAATATACACCAAAATACATAAATTTGGTGTTATGTATGACTTTTACAGGAACCTAAAATTCATCAAAAAACTATAGTTATAATGTCAAACATGTTTATTCTATAACGAAAATAAACAAATATCTTGAATATTTATACAATAATTAACCGAGCATTCATGCACTAACTAATCCTCCATGAATCCAGATCGTACATGATTGTTCTCTTTAATGTAAGATATTTGAATAATCTAGTCATAAAAAAATCTAAAATATCATTATCTCATAGTTTTATTGAACATGAAGCAAATCATCATATATCTATCAGGAAGATCATTTCACCTGATAAACTCTAGATGATAATATAAGGAACTCTCATCAACATAGAACCTCAAATTGGTTGAATCTATTAATATAAAATCTTCTTCAAGTGAATCCCCTACATAAAATTATTCCTAACACAAACATATTCAATGGGATGAGGTGAATTTTCATCATATTCTCAACTCAGTACACTCTCCCTGTATGTGATAAATATGTCTGACAGTCCACCTATCTCAATTACATCTCAAAAAAACCATGAGATGAAAAAAATAGGTATAGGACACATTAAGGAATAACAAATAATCATATGTATATAATAATACTAATAATATAATTTGATAAAAATAATAAATTGTAACAATCTAAAAAAATATTAATAATATAATCAAAATAACATAGTGGTTCTCACATGCTACACACACCCCCAAATGTGATCATAATTATCCATGATATTAATTAAACTAATACATAAATAATAATATTGTATCATCATTAAATGAGATAATAATATTTAAGGACCTTCAAACCTCTTGAATTTCAGCAATGATGCTAAGGAACATTATAGATGTCATCACCAGAACCGTTCTCAGACACCCAATAAAAAATTATCACTCAAAAAACACCTATATCAAATTCCAAAACTAGTTTATCGGATTCTAGAATATTTAAATTAGAAACAATATCATAGTGTGTATATCATAATTAACTGGGTTTTTGAAATAAAATTCATTTCCTACTGGATGGCTTATCTTCTAGTGGTGTAATCTAGTAATATATGCATTTTGATCGGGGTCATACATTTTATGATGTAAATGGAATTAAATGGAATTATGAATTATAATCGACATATTTTATAGTGTAAACTGGTTCCCCTTGGTGGATGAATTTTTCACATCATTTTTTAGCATAAAAAATTCATTATGGCATAAAAAATGATTATACAATTTCATCAATAGTATATGGTTGAAAATTTGTAGTGTAGTATTTTCTGTCGATTTGGCCGGGTGATGGATGTCTTCTATATGAAAATTTGTGTTAGCTATGAATTCATAATTTTTCGAGAGTTATTGAGGGTTTTTATAGGAGAACATCATGAAAATTATCATCTATTATTACCCAATGTCTCCATCCTCAAAAAATAAAAAATCATGAGGGCCTCATACTACAAATCATAATATTTTTTTCAAATGCCTATAATAATCCCATGACTAGGGACTATAATATTTCATTCCCAAAATTTTTATTGTAGATATATATCTTTAGAATAGACTCCTAGAGTTATCCATCAAGCCTAACCTATTATTAAATAAACATATTTTATAAAGCGTAAGAAAAACTTCACATCAATTACTCAATAAATGTTTTTCTTGGATCATAATCTAAATGTTTGTAATTATCTTCAAAGAAATACAGGGAGTTATAATGTAAACCCAACCATAATCACACCTATGGTGTAAAATGTGGACTTATGATGTATATTTTTTTTGACTACAATGACACATTATACAACACCCAAATATGGTTACCGTTGATGAAAAATTGAAGAATAATATATAAATTTATTTAATTATGTAGAATAAATTCTAGGATTTAGAATTACCCCCGCCTACATTAAAAACTCCATTTCATAATAGATAAATTTTTGGGTGCATTAAAAAATATATTAGGATAGTGAGTATGAACGTTAGCCTCTTCTTCTCACATATTATCTATGATAAAATCATTATTAATATAAACCCATAACAATTTTATCTTATTTCCTTGAATGAAGATATCTTTTCTAGTCAATAATAATAAATAGACTATCATGATAATATGCATCAATATCCATCGATACACGAGATAAATTCATAATATGAACAATTCCTGATATATATACCTCCAAAACTGAGATACATTAAATATACGGTGAGTTCATTAGTCGAAATAATTAATTTTTACATGATATTAGACAAATATTATTCACTAAGTGATCTCAAAGGGTCACAAAATGGTGTTTTATATTTTATTTCTTCCTCCAACATCAATTTTTTATATGTGGAGTTATGCAATGGAAACCCAATATTCCATTTTTAACGACAACTGTCACATTATCTATTCTTAATAAGATCATTATTTTATATAATTTGTCATCATCCACTTCTAAATTAGTTAAACTCTCTCTATAGTCTCCAAAAAAATAATATTATCCTCATATATTTCCTCACCCACCACATGAAAATATTATAGTGAAATAAATGAAATCCCATAAATCACATCATATGGTTCCATTTAAATCAAAATTATTAGAATTGTTTTTTATGAATCATCCATGTTTGGGTGATGTTCCCCTTATCTATGAAATTCCATGATGTAGGCTCAATAAATATACTCAAATATGGGTATACTCATCATTTCCTAACAATCTCTTTTTGGATGGTATGTATTGTCAAGTCACTATTGAGTCTATAGGGCCATCTATAAGCCCTAAAAAATTGAAACATTAAACAAAACATTTTTCCTAATAAAAAGTTCAACATAACTTTATGCATGATTATGATCTACCAGAAATTAAAATCACCAATTCCATACACTAAGGGGGTCTCTTTTCAAATTATAAAGAGAATAATCATTTTTAGTCAATCATCAATCAACCATACTGTTTCAAAAATACTAGTATTCCTATGTATAAATGTCACAATGTCATAAATACGTCAATCCATTTAAAAATGTATACTAAATATAGAATAAAAAATCACAAATCCACTAGTACTCAAATATCTACCTCTGATAGTTATGGAATTGGGAACTAAATCCAATAGTTTCCATTTTCATCCCTAGCCACCCAAACATGTTTATGATGTCATTATAGATATTGGTCACTCCATCATGAAAAAACATATATATGTAATGACAATATCACATTATATCCCATCTTATTTTCTTATATACAACTGGGACCCAATTACCATGATCATATCATTGTTTCCAAAGACAAAAATGGCCATATGACCACCTCCAGATTGTTGATCCAACAACATAGAACACATTGAGTGTAACTTCCAATTATTCATTTCAATTCAATAAAATAGTTCGTCAGTACCAAAGATTGAAAATATATAGAGAACTAGACCACTGAATGATCTATTCTATAATATTACAATAAACTCATCAAAATCAATTTCTCAACCATGTTTTCTCCCTTATAGAATTCTCATCATTCGTCTAATGGCTCAGTGATTCCAATGTGATATTACCTTTTCAGGTTGGATACTCTTTCATTAAATTAAATCTCTATTGATACTTAGTATAATGCATTTTTACTTGGTCGATGTACTTAAATTTCAAGATGTGTAAAAGGATTTGTAGTCCATATAGACCATAGATATCTCACAAAAGAGATAGTTTCAACATCATTCCATAGCATAGACCACATTTACCTACTTTAATTATTTTGTAGAGTATTTAATCATGGGGTTATAATTAATGAGATACATATTATAAAACATGTTTTCTTTTCTATTGCTCCACCCATAATAAAACAACTAATATGTTACAATATACTAAATAACTAATCCCAAGATCATGGATTATGAGTGTAAGAGTTATCAATAACCATTCCATTCATTCAAGGAATTATTATTCCCATATGAATGACTAATAAGAATCTTTTATTATTTATTACATCTATCATGGGTGTTGATATTTATTTTAATTTTATGAAAAATGATTTTTAATCTTCCAATAATACTAAAACACTGAAAATATAAATCACATTACAGGGATTTGACTATAAACTGACTGAAAATAATTTGTCTATTACTATGTATATAATGGTATTGGTTATAATAGGCTAAAGTAATATCTTAGCTGAAATCAATAATTCATACATTGAAAATATCTCATAAATCCAACGTTCAAGAATCATAAACATGAATTTATCTACATGCATCTTATTCTTCTCCTTTATTAGTGACTAGAACAAGATATTGTTAGTGAACAATACGACGAATTATTCCATGAATTGGTGTATTATCATATTCATCTTGCAAACAAAATATTTTAATTCACTCACTATACTAGAAAACATAATCATGCATTCTTAAAATCAATATAATCACTGAAACACGATCTAAAATATCAACTAATCTCTAACTAAAAACTTTTCATTCCCATGTTTGATAATAAAACATGGAGAAATATTGATCTTTACATCGGCTAATGAAATGATCTTCCATCATGGGCCAAATATACTACCATATAATTTTCACATAGTTTAGATTTCAATAAAAAAAAATTATAAAAGGATACAAACATGATTATGGGAGAATAACATGGGGTAAACCTATGATGAATTACATATTTCGATAAATAGTTATATTAACATGTTATCTATATGTACAAGTAAATCCTTCAACATTTTAGGTTTTATATGATATAGGGGTATCAAATTGGGATTCACGATTCATTAGAGGTCTAAATAAACTTCCACTCCTCTATCGGGATGGATTCATGAAAATTAATATAGAAAGATGTGATAATAGATATCCAAAACTTGAAGGAGGTATTTGGGTGTTGCTAGTAATATAACAAAAGTGGATAAGCCTTCCATCAGTATTGTGATGATCCTGTGATGAACATATTCATGTTCAGCTCAAACTACCCTGAGATCAGACTCATTTGTTATCATGAAGATATTTTCCTTTGACTAAGTGAAAGTCACAAATTTACAATATAAGTTTATGTTGTCTTTAATTAAATTATTCCTTTAAATTCCACGACTCAGATATAATATTTTCCTATCATGCATCATAACCTCTCATGTATTAAAAAAATGTTACAACAATAGTGAACGTTAGAAATTTCATTAGACAGTACAACTTCTTACCTATCATTGTATCAAGGGTGACAAAATTCGTGGTAAACATCACAGTTAGGTCATGAATGAAGAAATATTTGTATATATAAGAAATTATGATAAGAACACATATAGAAAATTTAGTAAAAAGTTTATATTTTATGTATACAATCCTCAAACAATAAATGGACCATCTACACCATCTACTAGATTGTAATCCATAGTGTAGGTTCCACATTTCTCATCCATATAACATTGTACACGAGTTTAATGACATTTAAATGCCTATATCATTAAGACATACACATGCCTTTTATTATATAGTAATCATTTTCACCACATATTAGCCATTGTTTTGAAAAAAACTATTATTGATGTAATGTACTACAATACTGCTGGAACATATTTCGTGGATTTGGGAATAAATATATATAGTATCCAAAAATTCCATAGTATTTGAAACATGGGTGAAATATAGAAAATAAAATCGATTATACTATGTGGAATATAAATTCAACTGGTCCAATATATGTTCTTCGACATCCCTATCCATTTATTGATCGACGGTAACAAATTAATGTACGAGGTCCTCCCATATATGTTATAAATGATAGTAAAAAATAGTTTCTGAAACATCTAATGGAATACTATCAATATTTAGTGTCTTAAATGGAACCATTGGGTATACATATTGTAAACACATTTTAATATTTGATCTATTGTCAGTTATAAGAATTATTGAAATCATCATATCCTTATGGAATTCATTACCGATAACATGAGGGGAAATAGAAGGTGATAATTGAAGAGTCTAGAGTATGATGAAAATATTATTGATCACTAGTATAGCTCCATGAAATACTATTCTTGAATGATAATTGTTTTTTAGGGAATAACTCTCTAAAAATGTACGTGATTTTCTCTAATCAAAGTCTCAATCAACCAAAAATCTCACACATAAATCCCAATGATGCTTTAAGGGTTCATGAAATATGCAGGATACCACCTTCAAATTTCTACATGATGGTATCTCATTGAAAATGAATATTATATAAAGTATCTCAATAAATTTCCCAACTTTTTATGGTCCTCCTAGTCCATAAAAGGCTGGAGGATTCATGAGATAGAAATCAATGGAATATTATACCATGTATTTTCTATGTTATTTTCACATACCCCCATCCTATAGCCCTTGGATGTCAAAGGAGATAAATCTAAAAATATATACACATATGGATGACACAACAAACATAAAAAATGTTCGGAAACACTATGTATATAAACGGTTATCAGGTAAACAAAATTAGTCTTTGGGAACACACTATGTTTCCCCTATGAGTCTACACTAGACTGATGGTATACCCATAGCACTAACCCCGGTCTCCATCCTGACATGTAATATCCAAGTGATCTGATACATAATAAAACAAATACATTATTATTTAAATATATTATTTCCAATGAAAATATATCATATAAAGTGAAGATTTCCTTAATATTTAACACACATTAAGGAATTTATTTAACAATCTATATTGTAGATCATAAAAATGTATTTATATATGAAATATGGATCCATATACCTAGTTATTACATATGAATGCCCTTGAAATAATAATAATCACAGAACAACCTCATGTTGCTCAACCAAGGATATTTTATTCAATGTTAAATGATAAAAATAAATTCCCTTTTAATAGTAATTCAGATGTCAACTATACCATATTATCCTTACACAAAAAATTGTCCCCTTTTCGTGTTCCAAAAATCATATATCATGTACAACCACTATAAAGTCAAGGAATATTGAAGAAAATGTTATTTAATAGAGATACCCATATATCACATTGTAATATCTTGACATGAACTATTCTGGATGATTCTTGTGTTACATGGCCTCATGAGTGGTTGACCATATGAAAGAGGCTATATTCTTGAAAATATGAAAATATTCAGTCGTTGCGTAGATTATACCCTCAATATCATGATGAAATAATAATCTAAAAAAATTATAATAAGTACTCATATTTTTCACGTGGAACTAAATAAATGGAATATTCTAAAAATGCATATTAAATCTTCCCAATTGGAACATCTATCCTAAACAATAATTCCTATACATAAGTAAATAAAATATTGACGACAACTGGATTTCATCTTATTTCACTACGAAATATGTCTTACTTTTATTATCTATCCACCACAAGGTACCACCAAATTATTCTAAACCTAATGTTTTGATGAAAATTAAGTGAATACGCAAATAATAATAAACACATGTAATGAAAAATCAATAAAAATACAAAACTGAGAGGATGTGTGGAAACCATGCCACAATGTACCACTGTCATTCCATCTTCGGCTCTATGCCAGATGAAAATGGAAAAATTATTAGTAACTTGACCAACCCATATATTGTTTCCTCATGGTTTCATTTGATCTTCAAACCCAACATCATCTATCCATAAAGAGGACCATGTGACAAAACATAATATATTCACAAATATATTTGTAATAACATCTAAATTATACCTCATAGAGACTATCAATATGAAAAATCCTGGATACCTGAAGTGTTTTATCAACAAGATACTATGCATACCTCAAGCCACCATTATATATAAAATTACCTCCATACAACATTGACAATTTAGTGTACTCCCCCACAAAGAGATAAATATGATCAGAAAATCCACTTATGTTATTCATCTCTCACAGCCACTAAGTAATGGAAATATATATGATTTGTGAGTACAAGTTAAGTCATAGATTATCATCACATTTCTTTAGTGTCACATATAACATCACACAACTGAAATCATAAATGTATATAAGCTACATTTATATCAACCATGGAATCAAAATATCAAAGCTGGTCTCACTAGAAAGACACATACACCTATTGGTGATCTCAATCGAGAATGTTATAAAAAAACACAGAAATCATAATATGGAAGCATGTCGAATAAAAAAACAATAAGTATATATATTTATAAATCATGGTATTTTATGTCATCGATAATTATATTCGTAAATATTGTCACCATAAGTATTCTCGTGAAACAATTTTAATATAATCACTTTCCAAAAACATCTAGAACTAGATCCAAAAAATTGTGAACATTTTTCTAGAGTATTTCAGGGGGAGGCAAGGCCAAATGTGTATAGTCGATTTAAATTATTTCAAAAAGAAAATATCATAGATGCTAGAGGACCACCCCAAATAAGGAATAAACCACTCACTTGTGGTATGGGAACAATAATACCCCCGCCCATATAATTTTAATGTGGTGTTGATAATGAGTAAGAACATCATCATTCCTCCTTGTGGAATAAATTTTTCCATGTTTCATAAAAATAGTCCCTTCATTTCATTTAGTCATTAAACATTACATGGTGAATTGAAATGGTTTAGGGAGTTCCTATATAGTTTAGGTTTATGGATTTATAATATATATTTCCGAGACTATTTCATGTGGTATGTGTTGTCTTCATTGTGAAATTTCCATGAAAGATTATATTCATCCAAACAAAGAGTGGCATATGGGGTATTCATGGGGGATTGTCAAACACAGTCCTACATTATAGTAACTTGTATATGTCCTCTCATAAGTACTAATGTCATAGGACCACATTACTCCCATGGAAATATCCTTTATAAGGTCTATAATGATCTCAAGATCAAATACAAAAAAAATTAGAACAAACACCATGAATGGACCTGGCGAGGCTTTGTGTAAACTCCCTGAGCAAGCCCCACATCCAAAAATATTTCGACATAAACATATATATTATGAAATAACATTATCATCACATAACAAATAGAAAAATTAATTATATATATATAGATAGGGTTCAAACTATTTTCAGATGCATTGGAGGTAATTATGGAAAAAACATTCCTTAATAAGTCAGATATTATAATATGGGGACATATGGTGACAAATTTGTTGTTTCCAATACCCAAGATAATTATTATAAGCTTTTTCTACTCTAGAAAAAAATAGATGAATAATTTATGTATGGAATTTATTATGATAAATAATTTCAGGAATTTAGAGTTTTCAATTTTGAAAAAATGTGTAAAAATTAATGTTCTTTATTAATTGTAATGCATCGACAAAAAATAAATTACTATAACTATATAATGAATTAATTGTATTTTTTATATTATAAACTATACATTTTAAAAATTATATTCTTATGTGAATAAAATTATGATCTATGTATATTATTGACAAATTTATAATTGATAATAATAACATAGTAACTATAATTTTATTATCAATTGATAAGAGATAATAATAAGAATATATATGATTATTTTAAAAAATATTTTATATCAAATGAGGTTTTTGTATTATTTTTTAATTATATGAAAAATAATATTCAAAAACAATAGTAATATAATTGATCATAAATATTTTCATTATTCTAATATTAATGATCATATTAGTATAGAAAAAAGAAATCTTCATAAGATCATTTACATTATTGTCACCACAGTAAATCATTTTTTTTTTCACCTCATCACCTATGTCAGTCAATTGCAGAAACATCCAATGTATCTGAGTTCATGCCTTGGTAGTAGAGATATATTTTTACACCCCCCATGGACATTCAATCCACCACATCTCCTCCCAAGTCAGTATATGAAAATGCATATAATTCGCTATCTATTCATGCATTTAATAATAATCCATTATTTTGATTACCTTGAATGCACCTCATGATTCATTTAACTACTTACATATGTTCTTCCTATGTATTACTTTGAAAATGGGTTTCCAATCATGTTGCAAAGGCAATATCTGGATGGGTTGTTGTTCGTTATAGTAATCTTCAAATGATTCTCCTTTACATTATGGGATTCATTGACATTCCATCCCAATTCATTCCGAGATTTGTTCCAACTACATTATAATTCTCCATGGGTTTTGAATTGTGCATATTAGATTTCATCAACTGTGCTTTTTCATAATATTCCTATGAAAAGAAATTGTAAATCATCTTATGAATCACCTAAAACACTTAGACGTATGGTAGTTATCCAATCCATGAAATTTAAAATTATCAATTCATGTGATAAGAAAATTATTTAGATGATCTCGTTATGCTAATGTTGAAGATAATATCATTCACATGTACCAAAACCATTAACTGGTCATTTTGAAAATTTATCCAATAGATATTTTGATATAGTCCACATATTTTAAACTCTAGATTCCTCCAAAAAGAGTCCAATTGAGAGCACTATGCTTGTGTTTCCTATTTCCATCCATTGTGACCTTTCATTAATATTCAAACCATCAGTACATAAATGCTCAGAAGAAAAAACATGGGTTGTTTAATGTATTCTTCTTCATCCAAAATTTCTTTTATGAATGATGTCTTGACATCCATTTGATATGCATTATTACCTCTTTATGTTTCCATGGAAGGAAACATCCTAATTGACTCCACTCTCTCTACTAGAAAAAAATTCCTATCAACATCAACACCATTGATTTGTGAAAATCCATTATAGACCAAAAACACCTTAATTTGGATAACATTTACATGATCATCATATTTATTCTTGAAAATATACTTCGTAAAAATCACATTTTGTCTTTCAGGTCTATTGAGAAGATCCCATGTTTGATTTATAATAATCAAATCTAACTATTCATTGATTTCCTTCACCCAAGACTCGTCCTTTGCAGATTTTTCAAATGAGAGTGGTTCCACAATTGAATGAAATATAGATTTTTCATTAATCTCCATTGTCCATATTATTATATGTGCATCCTGATCTACAAAAATGTTGGATTGACCAATCTATTCTTTTCAATCTATTTTATGGGGTTTGACCGAATTCTCTCTAACTATTTCTTCCCCATATGATTCTTCTTTTGAGTCAACATTACGATGTGTCACCTGAGTGTTTTTCACACATTCTTCTACCAATTTTTTAGAATTTGTTCGATGTTCATATTTTTTCTCTATTTCAATCACATCAACTAATGAATTCCATGAATCATTCATGTTTTTCTTGTCAATGATCATGACATCACTGCCTTCCACTATTCATCCCGAATGCATGTTGAATGACATGTAGTATTTGTTGTTCATTGAGTATCCATGAAATATTCCTTCATCTTCATTCTATACATATTTCATTTCATTTCCATATTTGTTTTTGATGAATGATTTGTTTCCAAAAACAATAAATTTTTTCAAAGTAGTCTTCCTTCAATTCCACAATTCATATCGTGTTTTTGTCTCACCCATATATAACCCTCTATGATTTTGAAAAATCACCACACGTTAAACTATCTATTTCTAGTAATTTTGAGGAATTTGACTCTCGATCTACATAGTTATAGACATGATGTTTTAATGTCGATTCTTTCATTTCACAAATATATTTTCCAATGGAGTTCTCACAGTAGCCACTACTTGTTTTATCCCTTGCTTCTCTAGGTAATTCTAAAATTAAATGGATTTGTATTCCACTTCCATGATTGAACTCCAGACCTTGATCATCAATCCAGTATCATTATCAATGATTCATCAATAGTTTTTCATGAAATAATGGACTTGTCACTTCCTGTGTATCACAATCACACATTCCATTCTACATTATTCATATATATAAAAAGGACCATTCTCTAGGTGTTCTGAAAATATTTATCAGCCCAAATAAATATGTATGAATGAGTTCAAGGAGGTTAGATGGTATTTTCATCTTTGGATGGTAGGAACAATAGACCATCTTCCCTCAAATACAGGAATCAATTGTCTTTTCTCATTCAAGATCCAGATTAGCGATATCCATGACTATCTTTAGCTTATATATATTTTTCATGTAATGCGGATTGATGTGCCCCAATATTAGATGCCATAGATTATTTTCATCTTAAAATGTTATAAAATGTGATCTTTGTTATCGACCTGATATATGTTTCAATCTATTCTACAGCCTTTCATGACAGGAATCCCAGACATTCCCCTTATAGTACATCCATTATGATTGAATGTCACAATATGACCTGAGTCACATAGTCGAATCACATATAGAATACTATTACATAGACCTTCCAAATATATGATGTAATTTTTTCAATATCTTTATTATCTAATTCATTACTTAAACACCCATTGATTGTCAAAGAACCATCATTACTGAACCTTATTTTTCCATCAACATTTTTCTTAACATTCAAAAATAGTTCTGTAATACTGGTCATGTGGGATGAATATCCACTATCAATAATCCAGGTTATGTTATTCCTTGTATCCATGAGGGATAATTCTATAGGATTAGATTTTTCAATTTTCATCTTTTCTTTTCAGGAGTTATTATGTTGAGTGTAGGGCATTGATGGCCTTTCGACTCACTATTTCAAAAATTTTGGTTCTCCATACATGATATATTTCTCCAAATTAGAAAACTTATATTAATGATAAACACCTTCCTGTTGTCAAATAATGACATATAATTTAGAATTTTATGAATTTCTTATGTCATTCCCCTTTTTGAAATAGATAGCTTTCTGAAAATTTGTAACGCTAAAAAAAATCCATATAAATTATTTCTTCTGTAAGAAGTAAGATATGATTATGTTCTACTTTTTTGATCTCCTATCTATTCCCCTTTCAAATAACTTAATTCCTTTTTTGATATATTACATGTTATGACCCTGATAGCCATAGAATTCATATTTCACAAGTTGAAATATCTTCTCATTTAAAATTTTCCTCGTGTATACTCCACTAGGAACACTATTTGGCTGCATATTTCTTCTAGATATATATGTAAAATTTGTAATTCTTCTTTCAGATTGAATGTATGTTTTTTTGGAACATCATGTGGCTTTTCCACATAACCAATTTTTATCTATCTTTTAATCATTACAATTTTATTTACAAAATTTTATGTTCCAGAATCATAATTGATTCAAATATTCCCTTACATGAAGGTCATTGAACATTCATAATCTTTTTAAACTTTTTTTAAATCAACAGATGGTTGTTTCTATCAATTTGACATCTAAGAATATTCCAATTATTTTCTTCTTTTCCTCATATTAATTTGATATGCATTCATGTTTGTTTTTATGATTAACAACATCTTGGTAATGTCAGTAAATATTTTTGGGCTTATCCTCTGATCTCACGTCATGTTAATTATTTATCTTTTCATATTCTTCAATTCCAAGTTCTAGTTCCACTATCTCATCTGTTCATTCATGTATTACTGACTGAAAATTCACAAATTCAACCACTGATTCAATCTTAGCTTAATGATGATTGACATATTATAATGATTATTAAAATATTTCATTCCACTTATTACATTTATTAAAATTATTTTCAAGATTACCAAAACCATCCTTACGTTTAATCTGGGGATTAGAATTTATAGACATAAAATAATCTCGAGCTTTAATTTTAGATGGTTTTGATTTTTCAGTTGTAGCCATCATAGAAGAATGGATTCCGTGCTTAAATTTTTCTTCTCCTTCCTCAAAAAATTCACTATCATCATTATCTTATTTATTGAAAAATAACTTTTTCATTGTAATTTATTTCCAAATTTGATTTATCTCATTTTGTAAATAATTTTCCAAGGCTTTTGAATATCTCCATCTTCACTCACTTCATCATCATACTTCATTTCACATCGAGAGGAAATGTTACAAATTCATTTATAATCAAAACAAGATATAAGTAGCTTTCCTTCAAATTTACCTTTTTCCTTATTCAATTTCATTATCATAAAATAAATAATATCGTTTTCCACATAATCATTATCAAAAAAAATCTATTGATGTAACAAGTTTGTTGCTGATTTAGAATGAAATATCCATGATTATATGAGTCGTTGGATATTCTTGTTTGAATCTAATCTCATATTCCACTAGGTTACGTAGCAGATCAACGTATGAGAGTTTAGAGAGATCCCTTTCCTCAATAGATGATACATTTACATTGTACAGAGGTGGAAGTCTACTAATGATTTAATTTAAAATATTAATGTCTTTTATCTATTCACTATGCACTAGAATTTCTCCTACAACATCAGTAATTCTATTAAAGAAGAAATCATCAATTTTAGAACGGTGTATCATTAGATCATCAAACATGTTGTGTAAATCTCAGAGCTTCACCACATTTACTATACTATTTCAATTATAAATATTTTAGTGTTTCCCCACAAAGGATTTTATGAGCTAAAAACTGATTACCATCATATAGATTTGGTATGAAAGTGCAGTAGTGAGAGCATTATGTGGTTTAGCATATGCATCACAAATTTTTTAGTCTGTATTAGTCATGGATAGCATTGTTGGGTATATGAGTTGAATTCATTGTGCATAATAAAGAATAACATCCATTCCAAGAGAACATAAATGTGATATAATCATTTTATTTCAAATATGAATGTTACATCCATCAAATAGGGTTACTCCAATAACGTTTACTAAATTCTTTTTAATAGTAACAAAATGGCAGATTTAACACCAATAATGTCTCTCTCATACCACGTGTAGGACCCCGTTATTCCATTGGGGGGTTCATGAAGGTGTAAAATATTTCATTTAATGAGCATAATATTGTTCCCACATTGGTAGGAACAGGTTAAACCTGTATGATTGATATGAACAACAAAGAAACAATCACATGTAAAATGACTACACAACACATTTACTTGGTTCATATGAAAGGTCTACATCCATGGACCATACGTCAACTGTGTTTCGGTCATACAAAAATACACTAATAGTCACTAGTTGTAGAGTAGAAGAGTTTTGACATAGTCAATATGTTCTAGACTCACTATCTTTATAATAATAGAGGGATATCCCACTGCATCCCTCAGAACTGTTCCGTCGACCCCCCTTGCTCAATGCCATGAGAAAAGTATTAAATAATTTACTGGATGAAGGGTTTCTTTAGTGGCATGAATACATGCATCCTTAACTTTAGATATGTGTTTTGTCGATGTCTTTTTTTCATCCACATATGATTACCACTATGCCACAAGTGTACCGGGAAACCAAAAAATTTTCATGCATCCCCTACCAAACCATGCAAACATTTATTATTCTCTGTGCACAAAACAATAATTTTTTCACGCAATACCCAAATCATATTGTTCAGAATAGTTAATATTTACGTTCAAACATCTCCATTTATGTGAAACCACACCGTTTTTGTGCAACCTCATGTTTTCTGCACAACATCATTTTCGTGTAATTTTTAGGCGCATTAGAGATTGGATCTTCATGAAGTATTTTTATATGAAGAATGAGGGTGGTCATCTATTATTTATAAAAAATATGGACTTTCCACATAAAAACCACCATGTTATACAACAACTATTATTATGTGCACAATTATTTGCATGTAATTTCCATTTTTCTGCTCATCCCAATCTTTTTCACCCACCTTATGCAATTTACATTTTTTTGCATTCTGATCCCGAAACTCTTTTTGAGAAAATTCCAACCTAAATTTACTATTTCATGAAAAAGAAATTAAGAATACATTCTGTGTTTTTCTTTCACACCATCCAAATATTTCACAAAAATTTAATTTCAAAAAACACATATATGCATTTTCTGATTTTCAGGACAAAAAATCTGGCCAACCCTGGAAAATGACGTTACCATAAAAACTATTTATGTACTAAAATTTGTGATTGTTAATAATAAAATATCTTTGATCATTCATGAGAGTATTTACAACCATCACAAACCAAGAATATTTTTCATTAAATAATATCCTTGGTTCCAACCCTAATCTCTGATTATACCTATATCATTCATCACTCCCATATGTTAGTGGTTAATCATAACAAATGTATATTTCCCATCCTTCCACAGGATCATGACACTATTGGTGGCTGGATACATTTACAATGAATGTGTCTGAGATAACAACACTTTTAGATGAGAATTCAATTTCTGAGAATATTATACATCAAATCCACACTCTTCATTAATCAAATGATGTCAACATTTTCACGAGGACGATTCCTACTCTTAGAATGATTACCTTTTAATAATATAGTAGAAACTACCTAACTTCCCCTGAAAAAATCCATCACATTCCCTCAAGTATAAGAGCCCGATCAACAACATGAGATAATATTATTACACAAAATATTATAACCTGTGTATAAAAATGTGATTTAATCCCATCCTACTAATGCGTTACAATAAATATCTCATCAACAAAAATCACTTCATAAAAGAATTGAATAATGGTGAATTCACTATAATAGTTTATCATGGGAACACTCCCATTGTTTATCCCCAAAATAATTATTTCCATCTCTTGTATGAGTGTCCCTATATAAAACGGCTCTAGGAACATCTCTTGGAAGTCCTTCCATGTCATGTTATGCATATTCTCAGCCCATGTATGAATATCCCAAAAACAGATTCACTAAACAACAAAATATATAAGCTACCATTTTGATGCAATTATTAACCAGAGTCTCCATGTGTTAATGAATAATATGTGTAGAATCTGTCTGGAAAATAGAAATATATAATCTAACCACTGAAGTGATAGTTGGAGGGTAGTACAACTAAAAAACCAAAGTCATGTTTGAAATAATCTTCAAAACCCACCATGGCATGTTTCCATAAACTGCTTAATCTAATAAAATTTCACAGGGATCTTCCCTCCAACATCCTATCATAGAAATATTCGACACCCATGTTCATCTATATGTGGAACAGTTCTGTAAATTTTTCATTATCGTTCTAATAAATACCGGAGTCCTGGAAGAATATATTTACAATTTGAAACCATTTACTTCATAAAAATTCCAGTACCATAAATATAATAATGATTCAAATGAAGCCTTAATAAGTCATCCCCCAAACCCTGCGACATGGTAAGAACTTATGTTCTGTCACAACCCATAACAATCCTATATATATTTCATGGTTTAAAAATGAACAAACATTTATAATAATTCATTTTAATAATTAGATTCCCATTTATCCATTTCAAATTTTGATATGTATCATCATTTAAAATTTTACATTTTCATGTAGGGAAACATTTCGTAGTTAAATTAAATAATAAGAGAAAATAATTCATGTTTCTAAAAGATGACCAAACCTGTATTTTTACTAGTTCATTCCAAAAATGATGGATTTTAAAAGAAATATCCAGTTCTTATATTGATGAATTCTTATAGAACTTTTGGTCTATATCAGTCCAAATGACATGTATCGTAAATTCATAGAACACTAAAACATCCCAAAAAAGGAAAAATAATTGAGTTTCATTGGAATTCAACTAAAACAACTTTATAGGGAAGATACTCTCCTTAATGATCTCCAAACCAAGGCCCGATACATCATAATTACATATCTAAAATTTCAAAATATTAGGAATGACGAAATAAATTCATTTGATTCAAATTTTTAATGTCTCAAACATGGTTCTATACATCAGTTCAATTATCCAATTGTTTCTGTGACTGAAATCTTACATCCACATACACAAAGAGGCTGCATACTTGTAATGACGATTAAATATATAAAATTGGTAGATTGTACATAATTTATCAAAGTATATGAGAAAAATAAAATTTACAATCAATAACTAATAATACAACCAAACCAAATTCAATAAATAAAATAGATTAGTATCACATTATGATTCACAAAAGGGAATAATATGAATACTAATTTAATAGACATTTCATGACTTATATATTTTATTATTCAAATTAAAACCCAAAACATTAAGAAACAAAAAACTCAAATTAGGTATCGACACCATGTATAGTCTTCTCATCCATTATCCATACCAACTCATTAAACATTCATAAGGATTTTACCCTTATAAATTCATAAAATCATGTGATCCTTTTGGAAACCAATCATGAAGACCTAATAATATAAGAGTATATATCAATCATACACCACCAATATTGTCTTAAAAAATATTCACTATATAACTATGTATGATGTTGTATAAAGAATAATGAATTAAAAAGTAAATAGACAGTATATACAATTATTATTTATTTAACCACATCATTTTTTCTATGGTGATGATGAATCATGTCTCTAACAATACCTTCTTTAAAATGTGCCAGATTCAAAAACTTATATAATATGGATTCCACAATTCATTATATTATGATATTTCATTATCCATTTAATACAAATTCATATCATTTCCATTTAGAAATGAATTGAAACACCAATGTCATGTGTGTATAATCACATTTCAAAAACACCAATGGTATTTGGATCAACAGTTCCCATCCCATTCCATATGGGTATTTGGATCATCAATCCATGTCCCATGAAATAATATTATAATGAATGGATTTTTCTTCAAAACTATATGGCTCGTTCCAGGTGGGTGTTTAGATAATTTCTCTATGTCCCTCAACCCATTTCTCAATAAATAGAAGTTATAACAAATATCACATTTAATATGGTTAATCATCATAAAACCTTTTATCAAAACATCAAATAACAATATACCACATCGTTTTATCTCCACATTCATAATCCCCTTACATTGATCATATGGAATAATATGATAAATTATACATTAATACCTATATAAAAGTTCATTCACATAATCAATTAACATCTAAATGATAATCAATAAATCCTTCTTTCAATATATCAATAAATTTCATATCACCACAATTAATCAAATAAATATCATTTAATTAATCTATTCCATAATCCCAATTTTAAATCATTTTCAAAAAAAATTATTCCCTTAGTTAATAACCTATAAAATAACCCAATTTTATATTTGATTTCTGAACATGGAAATTTTTATTTCACAATTCCATAAACAGAAATATAATCGAGAATTAGTGAAACCAAATTTATATCATCTACCTCATGATATTTTCTGAGAGTTATCCAAATCAACATTTCAAAAAATACAAGAAAAACATCCAATTGTAAAATAATGAAAATTATAGAAGAAAACTAGATCAATGATAAAAATGAAATAAAAACAACAAAAACATATATCTCAAAAAAATAAAACTTAGAATAAAACATTATTCTATTAAAATAGATAGGTAATAGAGAAAGGTCAATCCAAATAGAGAGAGTTTTCTTACTGGGAGAGGGGAAGATCTGTCAAATGGATATTCAATTTTCTATGAAAATATATCTAAATCCTTAGAATTAATGGGGGAGAATCCAAATTCTATGTAAAATGTGATTGAGTTGATCATGTGTGTTTCAGGATATGTGTTAGTGGTTAAATAATTGTTTTTAAAATTTTTAGTGGATTATTTTTTAGTGTGAAAGGTTTTATATACTGGGCACATATTTATCCCAAACTCTGATAAATACCCATGTCACTCCTATTATGGGGTGAACTATTTCCCCTAAAAAGGTCCACATTTTGAAAAACCATTTCCTAAATATGAAAACTCCTATATTTCAAGGGTTCAATGTTTTATATTATGGATGCATAGTTTTGGAATGTCATGACCCAGTCATCCACAACCCCTTTTCCTTCAAAAAATCATGAATTTCTCCCAAATTATCCCTTTGTGAAAATATAATATTATGTACTCAAATAATCAAAAATTATTAACTGAAAATGAACAATTAACGTATTCATTAAATGGAGGGATCTTATTGGTTGTTATTATACATGAATTCTATTCCAAGAAATTTGTTTTAATGGATAAATGTATCATGTTTTATTTAAACTCTTAGTTTTCATTTATAGAATGATACCATATAACAAGATATAACTTCAATGAAAATAAATTTAAAATCATTTTATATTAAATTCTACCAAAAATAAAATTCATTTCATGTCATGAATTTGCACAGAAAATGTGGTACCCTTAGGTTGTCATCCAATCATATCAATCATCCCTACATGGTCTAATGAATTGAGAATATTGACCTCATAAATGTTTCTCTATCAATTTTCTCAAAAATAGAATATGAAAATCAATAAATTAATATATTCAACGTTAAGGTGAATTTTATAACGGACAGTCAGATTTTACCTTCTCTTCAATAACATCATTAATAATTAGTAAAGAAAACATGATATGAAGTTATATAAAATATATAATTTCATGAAATATCATATAAATGTTTTAAAAAATTATTTATATTAAATTTATGGAAAAATTTTGAGGCATCCCATAAATAATATTTTTCGATAAATGAATTTCTATAAATCACAGGTCATGAGTAAAATGGTTTTATAATAATTTTCATATATATATTAAAAACATTGAAAACAAGAACCCCATTTATATTAATTGTAGTATATTATTTTATTATAATGGATTCTCACCCTTGTCAAATTAGTTATCATTGATAAAATTATGTTCACATGTACCTTAGGCTGAATATAAATAGGAATCATTATCATTCCATTAGAGATTGTCAAGTCTAAATCGAATTTTTCAATAGTTTTTATCATTTTAGAGAAATAGGTGATCAAGATCATAAATTCCTTGTACCAAATAACAATTTAATGTCACATACATGTATTTTATCAATCATAAAATAAACAATTTTAATATCATATAGTATCAAATGTGTCATCATTTACGATTAAATTTCCTAATTTATAGTTACAAAATGAAAATGAAATTTCAGATACAAAAAATCGAGTTTTTCATCATTTCATGAATTTTCAGTGAAACACCAATTATATTTTTTAATCATATAAATTTAACATATATTGAAATATAAATTATCAATTAACTTCATCATGAAAATAAATTTAAATATTTATAACATAGTTCTAATTTGATTTGTTATGGAAGGTATTTGAAAATTTTATTATATTTAAAATTGCAATTTCAATTAATAAGAAATTGGGCCTTTATAAATGAATTGATATATATTTTAAAAAATAATGACAATTATGGTTTCAATAAAATCAAAAATATCATACAAACCTACCTTACACTATATCAAAAAAATACAAAATTATTATTCCATAATAGGAATTATAATGATGATAAACAGTGAATAAGCACTATGAATATGATTGGAAATCATCATCTAATAATACAATTATTTGATCTACAAAACAAGAGTTTACATGAACTAAGAAAATTATATTTTACAAGAAATATTGAAAATAAAAAGAATTATCATACATGAAAACCCCATAATTGATCCAATTAATGGTGGGGGGTTAGGTATTCCACCATGAAAATGATTAAAAAAATGAGGATGTTGGATTAGAACAAATTAATTTTAGGAGGCTTCTTAACCCAAGAAATAATATTAATGTAATTATGGGTGAAAAGAAATATTTAATGGATCCTCATTAATTTTTTAATAAAATTATATATTTTAATTCAATGAGCATGATTTTGTGGTAATGGTTACACATTTAGACAAACTGTTCCCCCAAATAGTGAACTGTTACTAAGTGGATTTCAGGATTTCTACTTCATGGGTAAAATATTTATGTAAAAAATTCCCCATCCATGAAAACCCTATATTTTTAATGTTTTATGTTTTTCAAGGTCTGTCCACATGGATTTGAAAAACCATATTCCCCTCACCCCACAGAAAAATGTCAAAGGGTCATATCTTAGCTGCACCAAACTGCAAAATATTTCTTAAACATGCACCAAATATAAATAGCCACAGAGGCATATAAAATTCTCTGAAATTCATAAAAAATGACTATTTGCAACTATGTAGTAATCAAAACAAGGGATATTGATTACCTGAAAACCGGTATAGTGATGTCACGACCCTCCCACAATGAAAAAATTCTATCAAGTAATGTACTGTAAATATGTTTCCAATACAAATATACGATTACATTTTCCTATCTTCAGATCCTCATGATCTCAATAATAATGGTAATGATAAAACTTCTACCATTAATAATTTATCATATATTTTGACCTCCTAATGTTTACTGTTCTCTCCGAATCAATAATCATTACTAAATTCTTAGCCACTCATAAACCACACTCACCATCATTGTCTAACCAGTATAAGACATGATATGTACCAATAAAATACTTAATAAGCTATGAAAAATGTAACACATTATATATATTATTATATTTTTTTGGAAGTGATAAATGGTATTGCTCTTTCCAATTTTATAAACATCATGAAAAGATCCCACAAACCAAAGAACACTATTCCAATACCTCACTATCCATAAGTGACCCAACATAGGTGAGACTCACAAGAACAACATGTCTGAAGGAAGTATCTCTTATATTCTATGATAATAATTTGAAAATTATATTTGTTTTCTCTACCCCATCATCACTATTCGATTAATCATCTAATAATAAAATGTTTTTTACTTAGAATAGGATCATTCCAACCAAAGTACATCAACCAATAACTAATCAACAAAAATGGGTATTGATAAGGCATATCATAGATGTACTAAAAAATAATTCATTCTGATAATGGACTAATAAATTCATTTTATGAAAACATAACCACAACAACTTGGGAATCCAATGATCCAATCATATGAAAAAACCTGACACACAGCTTATCCTTCAGAATCAATATATCCCTCCTTATATGGATATATATCTGAATGTGGTATGTCGTACCCAACCGATCCTCAAATCCCATCACCAAATAAGGGACTCAAAAAAATGATAGGTATAATTAGGGACTCTTTCAAAGACTATAGAAGAAGTAACTCACATAAAATTTAAAATATCTTTCACATTGATATTTAAGAATTGGTTTAATTTAGTTGTATCATATATTGGTATAATGTTATAAAAATTACTTATAATATATATCACAATTCATATCACATTATTACTTCTAGGGGTATGTTTAATACCAAATATAAACATAATAGAAATATCATCACGCTTTCACATCATCACTACTAGTGGAAAAAGGATACTCATAGGTCTATAGTGATTAGTCATGACATGTTGGAATGTATAATGATGTGAACGATGTTAGGTTATGTCATACCTCAAACCCGACCCCTAGAATTATCTCTTATATCATAGTAGTTCATTATGGTACAGTGGTTAACATCCCATTTTCAATTATTTCAATCTAGTAGAATATCATTCCTTGTTGATAAAGGCACAAAAAATCATTCCAGAAATATTAAATACCTTCTATATAGAAAGATCACCCCTCTACGGTGATTCCATCATAAATATTGTCCCTCATTCTATGGAATTAATCATGGAGCAACATCTCATGAAGTATCATCTCATGAAGGCTGGAGGTCAAAAAACAAATATCAAATACAAAATCGAACTCATATTCCTGAAATCTTAAATCAAACTATGAAATAAGTGAAATCAATTTTAACACATATGATTATGAATTCACATACATTATTGGAAGTATCATGATCATAGATTCTACAATGAAATAACTTTCCCCATGTTATAGGTAATTTTTAAATCAAAATACTACTTGTACTCCAACATAATTTTTTAGTGTACATTCAAGTCATTTTAGGATAATATAAAATTTTTAATCATTTAGAAGGAATAAATGGAAAATATTTCTCTGAAAATTTAATGTTGATGAAAATTCAAGGACATGAATC
Organism: Viscum album; assembly: GCA_963277665.1. Lineage (NCBI taxonomy): Eukaryota > Viridiplantae > Streptophyta > Magnoliopsida > Santalales > Viscaceae > Viscum > Viscum album. The sequence continues at coordinate 1,836,955,182 of OY728132.1, read as the reverse complement.
ATTACTATGATTTCACAGTCAGGGGTCAGATTTTTCATCCAACGTGTTATCATCTATTATGATACATAGGATGGCATATGAAATCTACATTATATGAACACATACAACCCTAATATTGATGCATAAAAATAGACCACATTTCCCTACCCAGCCTTTTGTAAGAGTAACAATAAACATTATAGTCAAAATACATTTCAACTCAACAAATAAACTATGACATTTATCATCCCAAAAATGGTCCAACCATTTCTGATTTAGATTATTCATCAGATAATACAATATTGATAATTCCATTAAAAATTAGTTATAATATGATTATAAACCGATAAGTCTAATAATGACAGTAAAATTGTGGTTGTTCCCATCTCAAAGTAGTTAATATCACATAATGGACAATATAGATTCCATGTTCAAAGACCATATGCCCTAAAAACAAAACATCTTATATACAGAAGTAAGTTTGTGTTATATTGGGAAATTTGTTTCTTATTTATCATATTTTAAATAACTCTTCCAAAATGATACTCATGACCCACCTTATAATATGAATAGATATAAATGTCATTCACAAATTCCACAAAAATATTTATCAGGATACTCAGGGATAATAAAATCCATTAAATACACATTGATTATAGGAGCATTGGTTAGACCAAATGACATGAAAAGATACTCAACGATAAAATGTTGACCCTGAAAGGTAGTTTAATGAATGTAAGATTCTTTTATTATTAACTCGTTATAACTACATTAATGATCACTCTTCATCAACCACTTCACCAGTTTTAACCAGTCAAACAGATCATCAATTTTTGGTTACATATAATCATTATTCATTATGACATTGGTATGTCTTCATAAATCAACCCAAATTTGAAGAGTTACATATTACATCATATAAAAGAGAACATGCTCCTACCAAGGAAACACAGTGGGTCATATAATGCCTTTCTGCAATCTTTCATCCAATTGAGACTTTATCTATTTTACTTATAATAGTTCCATAATATAAGAAAGGTATATATTATAGTTATAAACCAAGAAACAAATCAGTAAAATTACCTCCCTCTCTTGTAGTTTGGTAAATAAGGAAATTAAATTGATAAATTTCATGAAACACAATGATAACTAGAGGGAGGTCATTACTCATAGACTCATGCTACATATCAATAGTGAATTTTTTTATTACATTCCCCAAATCTAGATAGGAATGTCTCACACTTATATATCACTATTCTAAATTCTCATAGAGTAATGGAACCACCCAATAACCCATAGTAATGTTAAACTATCTATGATAATACTAAATTTGCACTTTCCTCGCAACTACCCATTCCTTTCATAAAATTACATCAATTTTTTAAATATCGATAACCATAAAATCATAAGTAATGATGATAAATGAGAAATAAGATATAAAAAATGAAATATATAGACCATTTATCTATTCATTATGATGGAAATCATAGTATATATCACATAATAGTAATTCAAAAGAGTTTGATTTATAATAACTACAATAAGAGTTTATAAAAATCAGTTAGATGCACAAGTATCAAATAAAGCAGTCACTAATAATTAATCTTTATTTATGGTTACTCTCAGAGTCATTGGAAATATTTCAATTTTCTCTATATATACTCCCAGTGTGTGAAGATGCTTCAACTCCATTGCGTGTTCCTATAATCCATTTCCTTGTTAATATAATGATTGCATAATTTTATTTTTTGTTCTAGATGGGACAATTCAACTATGCATTCATGAAAATATAAAAAATGTGTTTTACATTTTCATTTACCATTAAAATGATCTATAGATATTGTGTGACTTATGGAAATATTTTTTGGAATACCTGACCACTTCATAGAGTATGATTTTCAAAGGATGTATTACAGGAAGTAATTGTTGTATAGTGGAGTCCGGTTAATGATAACCCCCAAAAGTCACAAAAATATATTTTTTACATTAATGGAAGTGATATACATTACAATTTCTAAAATAATAACACCCATTTTAACTATTTTACATTCCAAGTCATGTTCAAACGTAAATGCACTATCCCAAAAATAAGCATTAGCAGGGTGAATCAGAACGTGAAACAAAGAAATGATATATATTGAACGAGTCATCCAAAACCATAGAGTCATTATCTCCCCATTTGACACATTCTCTAGTCAAAACTGCACAATCTTGGTAAATTTTTCTTCATAATTTTTCTTGGAATTATCATCCTGATGGAAAGTAAAGAACACTATATCATTATCTTTTATCATTGATTCTATATAGAAATAATCAATGAATAGATATATAATTTCCTACCACTATAAACCCCCATGAAATTATTATGTTACAATCAAATCCCACTAACACCATCTTGGAACCTCTAGATTTAAGGCATCACGTTTCAATTTATTCGAATATGTTGATTATTAAAAAAACAAGTTCTATATCACACAACCAATCATTATCCTATTATAGAAATCTCGATCCATGGTGTTCTTGTGTCTTTTGGTGAACGAATTAAAGAGAATGATTCTATGAATAATTAATATAAGGATCCAAAAAATGATATTAAATATTAAAGGGTGAGGGTTATTTCATCAATTCATGAACAATGTTATTAAAAATCTCAAAAATAGTATTTTCAATTAATGGATTTACTCACAAATTCTCACTAGAATCTTCCTCCATAATCCTAGTGCAATTTCTTCTGTGAGGAATTTTTAAAAAAAAACATTACAAAAAATACATTTAATATATTATAATATTACTCAAATTAACATATCAAATAACATATCCATATAAAAAATAAAGAAAATGCTAGATTTTTATCTGATATTTAATCATGAAGTAATTTCCAATCAACCAAGGTGACATAGCACTCATTACAGTTACAGGTATACAATAAATAATTCATAACTACTAATTATGTCCTAAAAGGACATCCCAAATGCCATACTGAACTCATGGAATGATTCCCAACACAAAAATCTATACAATATTTTCTCAAACCTGACCAAATACCATGGTTATCTTATACATAGGATGTTATTATGATGTCTTGAAGTCAATTACTAATCCTCATGAGATGGAACCTATCACTTTTTATCATATAAGATCAACGGGTGATTTCATATATCATATTAATAGAGGAAAATAATAGATAGTAGTCATTATTCACAACACTCCAATGGGTGATCGTACTAGAATATTTTTTTATAACAATACCAAAAGTAGTACACACTACAAATACTCAATATCTTTAAAGATGAGAAATCAAACATTCCATGAAAAAGTGTATAACCTAACCACCTGATACCACAATTTTCAATCAACTATATAAGTTATTGATAATATACACTACCTCCGTGGGGCTCTTTTCCTTTTCTCAGACAAGAAGTTATAAAATCCTCAAATTATCAAATGAAAATCTATTGTGAGATATATAAATGATTACAGGGTATCAAAAAATGGTTCCATAATATAATCAATAATTAAAAAATTTAATTCTTTCGATTAAAAAATATGTAATTTTAGGAAATATCATTTTGTTATTTAAAATAAAACATGTTTTATTTTTAATTTTCAGAAAAAATTTCAAACATTGAATTAATAATTTTTTTAAAAAATTAGTTTATATATATCACATGATAATATTATAATAGTTATATAATTAATGTAATATATATAATAAAATCTTACACAATAAGAACCATGGACATAGACTGAGATATAGATTAATTTGTTGATATATGATCCTCATAATTATCAAATTAATGATTTTTGTTAAATATGTTCTCACATATCCCCCAATTGATGTCAAATAGGATTCACCAATATCCCATTAATGATATTCATGATGAACAAGGTTTTTTATATAGTTTATTTCATCATTCCATTTTTAGGTGATATTGATACAAGTGTATTTAATTCAAAAAACAAACAGACAACCCAAGAATTCATTTTCTCTATAAGTAAATAAATAATGGGAAAATTGTATTATTCAAATTAATAACCATTTACAACTCAATTTCTAAATGATAATTTAAAAAACTGTAATAAAATTTCAATGCAATAAAACATGTATTTAGACATTTTAGTTTGTTCCAATTTAAAAAAAAATTATTAAATAATTCCATTAATTCCATTAGTTTAAAAATTCACCCCATAAATCAAAACCCATCAGAATCAGGGGTTTTACCAAAAAACCATTCTATTTCAAATTAAAATTTCATATCATAGAAAATAAATTTTTATAAATAAATTCAAATCTAATTCAAATAAATCATGAAAATTATGGTTTCAATTTAATATAAAATCTCAAAAGGATGAACATTCCTATATTTCATGGAATGAAATGATAAACATCAATAATTGGACCATAAAATAATATCCTATGAAATGATGATATATGAATAATGATATAATAAGTTAAGGATTATATCCATTATAATAAAGTATATATAAATAATAAATTTAGAATTAATACTATATATGGAGAAGATAAATTCATGTCAAAGAGAACACTGAAAAGTTATTCCACTTAATGGGAGGGTTAGATCATCAACTGCTGCATTGATTAAGAAATTTTGGGGGTGGAAGTTCCAAAAATAAAATATAAGAACCATCATTTCCCATGAAATCTTATTACAATCAAGAAGGGAGATTATTCTTCCTAAATAGAGGCATTATATTTTTTGAAATAACATCATGAGTAATTAAATAACACACACATGGTTTCTTATGGACATATAAATATTTTGGAAACCGAAGTCCCTAACTCTTCACTTTTATAATTTATGATGGGTATTTTTAAAAATATTTATCAAATAATTCCAAATTATTCCCCCACAATGAAAACCGTCTCTTTGTTATGTTACATGGTTTTCAGGTTCTTTCATGGACTAATCGAGGATTTCATATAACCAAAAACTTATCCTAATTCAGGGAATAGCCAAAATAGTGTTCTTAATCACCCAGAGTTGCAAACTGATATATGTGTATCCAAAATATTTTTTTTGAATGATATCACCATATTAATAAGCATGAGCAAAAAAATTAAAAATCACAATAAAAATAACCAATCCTAAAAAAGGAACTATAATTTTAGGTATTTTGGTTTACAAATTAACACAGTAAAGAAAAAATGGAAAAAAAATAAAAAAATAAAACCCAAAAAACCTTGATTTAAAAATTGGAAGGTCACTCCAATTCCACATCCTCCAACACCAGCATGAAGTGGATATCTATTAACTAGATCCAATATATAAATGAAATATCAAAAATTGACACATGTCAAACATTACAAGGTATGCACACAGCAAATGTTGTTTATGAGGTGTGACAAAAATCCTAGTAGGACACTACATGATACATTGATTCAATTACTACCCATTATATGAAAAATTAACATGAAATTTCGAGAAAAAGGGATAGAAATATTTTTTTAGAAATAATTTTAATTGAAAAATTATTTTCTTTTGAGATAATCAACATGTATAATTATATGCCTATTGAATTTATGATATTATAAAAGGGAACTAAATCATGGGAAAACCCTCTATGAACTAGTTATAATGGGATAATACGAACCGCGTATGTTAGTGAAACATTGTAAAGTAAACAAAAACCAAAATTCCCACCGGCATGAAACACTAGATAAGAATCTATCAAAAATTATTGTGGTCTCTATTCATCATCATTATAATAATTTATTTAGTGTTGTAATCATAAAAATAGATAGATAAATCCATGCCAAGACACATTGGAGTCAATTAGTGTACTATTCCTAGTCCTTCCACCTCGATACCCACAATTCCCACATTTTCTTAATTTCATTCTATATATCACATTAGAAGTCACTAAAAAACTCAGAATACAATCAAGGTAAACCCACAACATAACACACCATCTTTATAAAAACAGCCTATTTATGTTCAAATTCACACCAAATCCATTTCAAAACTTATTTCACACAATTCAATGATTTTATTAAATTCATTTAAGAATAAAAAAAGTTAACACACAGAGAACATTAATAATTTCAATTAGATGACCATTATAGAATAGAAACTCATCGTAAATCCTATAAAAATGCATTTTCACCTCATAAACTATTCATAGAATGTAATTAAGAAGAAAATAAAAAAAATTATCCCAAAATAATTTCTACCAATGTATCCTCCTACCCGTTTTGTATAATCCATTGGAAAACGTTGAGAAACCACAACCATACCACTAAGGGATCTTATAATGGAAATATTGAACTAAAAAACAAAAATATTGAACCTTATGAATCATGATACAACCTTAAATATGACCTCGAAATCACTGGATATATGAATCCCCAATAAAGTAGAAGAGAAACCATGGATATAGGAGAATAAAAGGGAGTACACCACTAACATGAATGTTTATTTAATAATACCCACCAAAATCAAAACTGAAATTAACATCTAATTGATCATGGAAGAGTGGATGAGGTGAATTGGCGGAAAATCTGGATTATGAAGGATTTGGGGTGTTTACATTTAGAATCAAATTGTGTAGAGGATGAAAAATAAAATTTATAAGGACCAGGAAAAGTAGCACAAATTTCCTACATGATTTTAAAAATGATGATTTATCTATGTGCCCCTCAGTATAAATGAGGGGAATTCTACAAGACTCTCCCATACTGTCTCCAAGACACAGACAAACGATCTATTTCACCTCTATCCAAAAATGGCACTAGGCTGCCATGTTTCCTAGGCAGGGGTGAATAGTTTACCATATCATTCTCCAATCATGTGCGACAAACTATTGTCCCCAAAAAAAATATTTTCAAAAAAATATAGTGGGGAATATTTTATATAAAATTCAAAAGAAAAATAAATATTAAATTACCTCAATAAAAATACATATATTTGATAAATATCCACACTATGACATCAAGATATTCACAAACAAGTCATCATGACGCATTATCTGAGAATACATACAGATACCCATGCTCTACCCACAACATGAAGTCCCTAGTCTCATGTAAAACATAAATATTCTTCCAATGTATATAGGATAATAAAATAGACCTCCTAGGAATAACCTTCAATTGTGAATCCAAAATCTATACAGTCTATACAAATATAGATTAATTCGGTTCTAACTCCATGTCATTGTAATTCAATATGTGAGACATATCTCGGTTTAACATTATCAACAGAGAAATATAGAATATGTTATGAACTAATGTCAACTGATCTGGAAAATCCATCTTTTTTCCAGCTTAAAAACATGGTCTATAATTTCAAATTCTCTAATAATCATTTCTTTCAGTTTTCAATTCAAACCCAAATGGTGATGGCCTAATCGAGATACCACATTAATGAACAATTGATCACCCTTGAAAATATCAAAATAAATGCACATCTAGTTAAAATATGATTTACAAAAACAAGATTCTGAAATAAAATGATACTTTATCATGTTGATTTTATCATATGCATCTATCCCAAGGCTAATTCCCAAATGTGGGGTCCCACCCACCAAATCTAAAAACAAGGGCATCCAACATGAGAGACCATATAGTGCCTTAAAAGGATCAATATTAATAATGTATTGGTAACTATTGTTATATATATAATCATCCAATTCTAAATGTCTATCCAATTAATATATAAAATCTAACACACATGCTTCGAGTATTCCTTTAAAAATCTAATTCCAACTCTCTATGTTGCCATATTATTAAGGATTTAATTCCATTATCAATATGACATGTGTCCCCATTTACATCTCAAGTCCTTCTTATGAGATCAAGGTAAACTATGGATCCTAACTAGAAATATTTGAAGATGTATTCCAATTATGTCTCATAATGATCTGAACAGTCAACTACCCCAACTCATCCACCTTGTTTGGATCAAAAATTGGTATATAGTGTATTTATTTTATCTAATGATCAATCACTACTCAAATATGATTCTTCCTCCATTGTGTATGAGGTTTGGGAAAAATTACATCCTTAGGGATCTAATCCCACATCTATGTAATAGTTATTAGTGGATGAAGAAAATCATTAGTCCTTTGGTGCTCTTCCATAACCTACTTACAGGTACAACATTGTGATAAAAAATTATCTATGTCCCACTTGCAAGACCTCTAAAAATACTAATGTAAAAAATAATACATCCACTTATAAATATGATTAATGGAAAACTGATATGGGTCTAAATACAACATCACCACCTCGCTCAATGAAAAAAATAACAAAAAAGAACCTTGAAGTATAATATTTTTTTGGAGGTAGTGGCCAGTCAAAAGGTGTATCCCCATAATGATGCAACTTCATTGATTATTGGAAAAACACGTCATTGGGATTCTACCATTGAATGAACTACATGATATATGGTTACAACTAAACACTACCAAGCACACACATCCACATTGTGCTTTTTTAATAAGGGGCTACATTGAAAAAACCCAATAATATTCACTCTTCACTGGACTCTTTAAAAGATCAAACTAACACATTTAATACCCAATCATCATTAAAAATGTTAAAATTTCTTAGGGTATAGAATAAATTAATATAAAACCCCAAATGGTAATCATCCCAATAGTGCTATCTTAGATTTGGATATTTTGAATAAAATGTAGGCCAAACTCACAAGATGATTGTACACCACAATCCTTTCTCTAAATAGGCAATGGGTCCACACAATCTAAGCGTGCATCACCACATCAGACTCATTTTCATTATATAAGATGTTTTTTAATGTGGTAATATCATTTTATATCCATAACCAACATCATGATATCCAGACATGAGCAAATACCCATAACCTCTTCCTATGGAATCACAATTGACCAGATAAAACATACTAGATTCATGAAAAATAAAAATAGTAGATGTGGTCAACAACTATTTAAGTTATTCTATAAAATATTTACACTCTAGGATATTTTCAATAATTACCACTTTTGGGTTGAATTCCTTCATGGTCTAGAAAATATAAGAAAAATCTCAAACGGCCCGCCTGTAATGTCGTATGAGGCAGAAAAAGATCCAAATACCAAAAACATTCATTAGATCATACAAAGAAATTTCTATAGTAATATTATAATTGTAAAATAAAAAATACTTCAATCATAACATATCCATAAACATCATGTCTCTTAGACATATGGTGAACTTGGAAAACATCACGTAGATATGATGATTACGAATGCTACAAATGATAAACTGAAAATGCATCTCTTTCTCCACCTATATCCCAAAGTATACCAGGATGATATAATCAAAAACCAAGAAATTAAATTCAAGATTCTGATATAAAAACCTATTCAATAGTTTTATAATGATCATAGGATCATCATTTAATCAAAAAAGAATGAGGAAATAATAAAATTTGTTGTACCTACTTCAGAATTCTATTTATGAACTATCTTCCACCCAATATCTGACCTGATTAAAACTAAAAATAAAAATCAATAATATAAATCCACCTTATCTATATAAGCTATTGAAAATGTCAAAATTTTGGGGAAAATTGTACTTATCTTGGAATGTTAGTCAATTATACATCAGATAATCGATTCATAATCGATGGGATCAATTATAAATTTTTGAAAATAGAGTTGTGGAACCCAAGGTGTGATGCTCAGGTGAATATATTCAATATATTCCAAATATACCAACTATTATATTAAATCCGTCAACATAATAACATACATGTAGTATGATGGAAGATATATCTGATGTAACACTGGTTCCAAATCATTAGAGAGAAAAAAATCTCACTCTACAAAAATAATAAAAATATCTACTAGAAAAACCTCGTGGTACTCATCCATCATAGGATGTATTCTACACCTAAGAGCACCACAAATGTCCTACAACACAATAGATGATAATTAGAAAAGGATTTTTCTTAATTCTGAAAGAGGATATCCAGTATAGACCGAAAATGGATCCGATTCACAAGGAATGACATCGATTCATCATGTAGGTCCCTCAATTATAACTTTTCACCTATAACAATGAATGTGATCATAAATGAGAAACATCCAGTCCATACCAAGGATCTTGTCCAAGAGTTCCATGTTCAAAATAAGTAAATCACATTGAAACATGTCCCATATCATAGTGTCTGCCGAAGACAGAAACATGAAACCCTACTCATATCACTTCCAATTATTTTCTAATGTAGTGAAACTGACCACATATTAGAGTAATTCATGTAAACTATGATAGTTAATATGATCAATCTCTACCATAATGTCCTAATAAACCATTTTGGAATGGGTTGTTAGCAGAAAATATATTTCATGAGATAAATTTTCTTAAGTAAACACCCTATTGAACCATTGATCCTTAATTTTCGTGTTATTGATGCCTTTGGGTGTGTTCAAAAATAACTCAGAAAACCAGTTTGAATATTCCAACATAGAATGATCTCCCTGGCTCATCTTAATGAACACATGATATCTGGCATAGACCAAGACCACTTAAAAATATTTCTCTATCAAAAAATCATTATTATCTTTCCAATCCATCTAAATATTTTTTCTAACTTGAACTATAGAGTCCCAAAACTTTTGAATGGGTCATTCCATCATGAACAATGCATATTTACCTATAAAAAACACCTCAAAAGTGAGAAACTCAAACATCCACTCTATATTCTTAATTCACTACTCTTCTTCCTAAGGTTTTTTGATCCCTCTAAAAGAAGATAAATTTTCATAAGGAACACTTAATCCATGCCCTTATTAGGGCTTGGATCGACCTCTCTAACCTGAACAAATCCAGATCCCACTACTTTTCCAAAAACCATTGACAACATTAACCAATGTTTCCACTAATTTGTGATCAAATATTAATGTAAGACTACATATGACCTCTTCTTGTGTTTTCATAGGAATTATTGAAGGATGATTTTTTTTCAAGAAGAAATAACAACAATGAAAATGCCTCAATAAAACCATTATGAATTCTTTGTCCTCAACATTAATCATGATCACTTTTTTAATTTAAAATTTATCCAAATCCATCACAATAACATATTAAAACATCTATTTCACTCCCCACATACTGTCTATGTAAACTCTCAATCATGTACATATGACCTGGAGGATAAGAAAAATCATATACAAACATACCAAGTTGAATCATGGTCTATCACATAGTGTAGTGACCAATAACTCTATGTGTAAATATACCCAGTAGCCTCAAAAATCGAAAATAAACTATATCTAGACTCATTCCCAAATATGTTGACCCAAAAAGAGGGTGAAATACTCTAAATAATTTTTTTCATTAACCAAGCCAGTAGGTCATCCCACCCAACTTCGATCCAAATTCATGGAAAAGCTCGAATGGCATTCTTGATATCCACAGTATGGTAACCGGTTCTTGGGTATCAATAATATGATTTGGGAAAAATTTGACCCATTTTTATATTAAAAAAACCAAAAAAATATAAAACCAAAATATCAAATATCTAAAGACAAACAAGAAAAAATAATTTTCAGATTCATGGTATACCACTCAAGGGAATAAACAATAAATTTAATACAAAATAGAACATCAACTATCCTAAAAAAAACTATCACGTGATAAGATGTAAACTAACCTCAAGCCACCCACAAAAAAACCTACACGGAGTGAACCACTAGAAAAATGATCGACCATCTCCATAACACATATTTCCTTTACCTAAGTAAATCATAATGATTTCTATACACACACACACAATGATATTAAAATGTTGCGAGGGAAAGACTAGTAAGACACCATCCAATAAATAAATTACATGAAAAAACAATCGATGGAAATCTTAAATTCTTGTTTTATAAAAAGGAAAAGAGGTATTTTTTAATGAACACTTTAATGATAATAAAATATTCAATGAAAAACATAAAAAAGAGCATCATTTGATGAATTTATGTTTGATATAAAAAAATATCATTATTTCATTGGAAAACTCATATAGACCAGATAAAATGGGACACTAGGTACATCTTATCTTGGTGAAACACGCTATATAAAACTCAAAAAACATTGAATTCATTAAAAATCCATTAGGTAGGTATCCATCCAAAATTATATTGGTCTCTAAACATCATAATAATTATAATTTAGTTAGTTTACTAATCTTAAATCCTTCTAAAATAATATTGACCAATAAATATTCTTGTCAAGTATAATATTAGTCATAGTGAATTCACTAACATAACTACGATTCCCATAATGATCAATCTTTATTAAACATATCACATATGACATCCCCATAAAACAAGCACAATAAAGTCAATGTAAACAGAGAAGATAAAACATTATTTACATAATCAAGAACCCTTTTATGTAATAAGATTCCCCAATACCATTTCAATACATGTTTTCTATAATTCCTACAATTTATGAAACACCTTTTTGATGAAAAACAACGATGAACACATTTAACACAAATGGAACTTAATTAGTTTCATTTGTAAAAAACTTCATTAATCCCAGACACTCCTAGAATCATTTTAAAAAAACACCTCATTAAAAATTCATAGATCATAACCATATAGAGACAAAAGAATATAAAAGTCACAAAATAGTTTTTAAGAATGGAACCACCTATTTCATGTGTATAAAATTCATTAAATTGTTATTATACCTCTACCGCACCACCAAGTGACCATATAAACGAATTATTGTACCAAAAAAATCATATTGAAATCGAAAAATAATAATCAAAACCTAAATTTCTCACTCAACCCATTAAAGATTCGAACCCCTTTGAAATAATATGAGACACCCAATGAATGGGATGAAATCAATGATGAAAATCATATACAATAATTGTTCATGAATATTCCCCACCAAAATCTTCTCAAAAATAAATTTTTGAGGAATAAAGTGGAAGTGGTAGAGGATCATTGGTTGAAAAATTCTTATTGGGATGATTTTGTGTGTTTTGGATCAGAAAACGATGTGCAAAAGGGTAATAATATAATGTGTATGGACCATGAGTAGTCACATTGTTTTCCTGGAAATTTTACAAAATATGAGGAAATTGTTTTCCCCTCAAACTTTACGAGGGACATTCCACACAACTATCTCACATGGTAACTAAAATGTTTCCAACTATGCAATTTTCTATTGTCCAAAAATTACATTAGGCCATATAGTTTCCTATTCAAGGGTATATCTTTTTTAAATCATTCACAAACCATGCAGAACCTACTCTTATGACAAAAACTATGAGTTTCACAAATGCTGAATAGAAAAATTAGTTATAAATTCCCAAATAAAAAAATATAGAAACATAACTCAAAATAATGAAAATGGTGTGACAAGGCCAAGAAAAAATATATGTTAATATCATTAACCCCCTCTAGATCACCATTCATGGGTGAATTGTTGGCTTGGACATTCACATGGTTTTCTATAACTATGATCCAACCATGTACATCCTTTTGGGATCCCATAAATTTTATAATATTACCCTATACAATATTTTACAATCCCCAATAAACTAATAATCAAAATATGGGTGTTGTATTAACAAAAAAGAGGTAACATGTTGTTATATTTCACATATGATAATCTATCACACTTATAGAAATAATAGTGGATATCTATGGTTCATTAAATACATTTTTTACAATGTTTATTCCATGGATTTAGGAATCCATCCAATAATGGAATATATAATTATTCTTATTATGTACATCATTACCACTTATTTACTGAATTATATTGGATTTTATTTAAGATATTTATTAAATTCTAATGGTAAAACATATGAGTTTAGTAATCAAGAAGGATCTGTTATAAACATTATCCTGGGAGATATGCAAAATGCATCATGAAGTATAGAGATTCTTGGTGGGACAACCATGAGATAATAAGATATGAAAATATATTAAATAATATTTAATTGAAGAATATAAATTGATATCAATTTTTAAATATTTTTAAATATTATAATATTTTTCCTTAAAAATAATTAAAATGAATACCTTTACAACTAACATTGAGTTATTGATATCACTAGTGAATTAATTCATAACTCTTCTATCAACTCCATATAGCCTTGACATATTTTTTAATGACATTAAATGATATTTATGATTATATCATCTAGACACTATACGAAAATATTTATTTACCCATCCATATCCTATCAAGTTTTATTTCATAATTTACTTCCATAAAATGATTCATAAGTGAAAATATGAATGCTGGAGTAAATGAAATTATTGACAAAAGACAGAATAAAATGATTGTTTTGATCTTATGTCAATATAAATAGATATCAATATATCATATAGGGTATGAATGGCCCTCCATGACTAACCATATTAATTTTGATGTCATGTTGTAGTAACACACATCTCTGTATCTATAACCTATAATGAACATCACTGAAGCATCGTGGTAAACTCTATATCATAATATTATTTAATATAATGTGGTAATAAATAAAAAATCAACATATTAATAATTTATAACCAACATTCTTCATCATTTTATAATTAATAGTTAATAAAAAAATATTGTCTCACCTCTTATGATGATTGAACAAAGCACAAATGTCATTAAAGAAACTAGTTGTTTAGCGGAATCTGATGATAAAATAATTTCTGATTTTTCACATTTTGATTATAATAGGATTAATTGTTTGAAAATAACTTTAGAATATTTTCTACTCTGTAATAAATTGATGGCATAACTATCACCAAGACATGAACCCAATAATATGTTTCTTCATGTTTTCTGACTAGAAATAGTTTTCTAATCACTATACAACATCGTAGTCGAAAGTATCATAAGAATTGATGAAGGATGGTATTAATTCAATATTTTCATTTTTATGTATATAATTTAAGGATCACATACTCAATTATTGAACATCAAAATTTCTCCAAAATGAATAATAATCGCAGGAACATTTTTCTCATCATTTAAAACTCAACATCCCACATCTATTCCTTTTTAATATTTACTTTGATTTATGGACGAAAAATTATTTGAGAGTGATAAAATTTCTAACCATTATAAAATATATCAATTTATAACATTTTAATTTCCATAGTTATTATATTTGTTTTTTATAAATGACCTTTCTCCCCAAAAATACCTCTCTTTGTATGAGAATGATAAAAGATAGCTATTGAGATCCCAAATCCCACCTCCAATAGGCTATTTATTAAGGAGAAAAATATTGTATATTTTGTATAAAAATTAGATATATTACCCTCATGAATAATGTAATGAAGGAGACATAATAAAAGAACACCAATCAACAAGATCTCTTAAAAAAATAATGATCTTATATACATTGATTTAACGACATACATAATTCATAGCATAAAAGGAAACTACATGAAAAATATAAACTCTATAAAAACTATATAGTCTAAATGAATCCTACAGAACCTAGAGATTAAAATTCACAAAACTATATATATCCTAAATTGAATGAGTAAATTAAAAAAATTATATATATGTAGGGTGAGAATTATAGGTATACAAAATAGGATCCTTCTTAGTGAATCCCTTAGGGAATATAAAGTTGTCATATAAAAGCTTCTTGGAAGAAATGAAGTTATCTGATCCCCTTAATAGTTATAACATATTCCTCAAAATATCAGGGATATATAAATCCAATAAATTCATGAAATAGATTATAATATAAAAATAAAATATTTGGTACCCCTCTATAGCTTTGACACTAGATTTCCACTCTGAACCAACTCTGTATTCCCAATGCGATATCTAACTAAAATAATCCAGCCTAAAAACCCATATTTAAAGTATCATAACATATAACTAGAGCATCAAACAAACCAATTATATCATGCCACATTCATATATAGAAATTTCATAGTATTATGGATCCATAACATCCCATATGTTTTAAATCATATAGCAGGTATTATAACTCTTGTCCCTATAATCCATACACTGAGTATCCACTTAGAGATCTCATGATTCATACATGTATTGCCTATAATAATCAACACGATTCCATATTTAGAAATATATTTTTTTTAAAAAACAACAATCTATAAAAACACTCTATAAACATATGGTCAAGACAACTAACCATATAAAATAGTTCATAATAACACCCATAGATGAGAGTGGGGATAGAGGGGGGATTCAATCATTCTTCCCTTTCGAGCCTAAATGTTATAAATATGCCCTCCATGATTCCACTGATTGGTAGACACCATACCTATTCGAGTGAAATGTTGTATGAAATAAGAAAAAATATTGGAAATATTATAGTTCATAACCCCACCTGGGCCATTATCTTACTTATAGGCCTAACTGAATCAATCCTCACTCAGACACCCATCTACCACCAATATGATTCATATATACAATAAGATATTTTTAATTAATGACATATTCAATTAATTACATAAAATTATTATATTTCTATTCATTAATTATATAATTATCAATTAATTATTCTCATTTCAACCACACTTATTAATCAGTAATGGTGATGCATGTTCTCTTCGTGCATAATCCAACAAATTCAGAAATTATAATTTATTATTATATGTTCATAATTATAAAAATAAACCACACGGGTGAAATTATTTAATAATCATTATTTATATCATTTAATAATTTCGGGTACCAATGGAAATATTAAATTATTCAAAATTGAGTTTTATAACCATGTACAACTATTCCACTCATGAAGTGGGGAATTGAATGGAAATAAACATTTTATATGGCCACATAACTATTAATGATAATATATATAAGAAATAATACCATATCTTTGAATAAAAATGAGAATTAACAATTTCAACCCATTCCACAGTACCTAGTATTTTCCTCAAAACCGACATGCATTTCACTAGGAATCTCTCCATTAAAGGCATTAATTTGGGAAACAATCATAGCCTCCATTCTGTATCTTATTATACAATAGACTTACATGAATGAAATCAAATCAAAATGAAAGAATAACAAACATGCAAATAAAGAGGGTAAAAAAATAAATGAACAATTGGGAAACTACACCCTAAAAACATAACATTCATATATTATATATAAAAATTAACTTCCTTCCATAATAATAATTAATTCAAAATTATTAAGAAAATGGGATCACAACGCCAAAAAAATTATCTTCAAAAAATAGTGGTATTTATTACTTCATTAACTAAAAAATCATTATTACATGTTATAAATCTATGTAACTATTGGAATCATCTATAACATGATAATGTATTATTTAAACATGATTTATTTGATTAATCCAAATTTCAACAAACTACGTGAATTTTTTAACATGCCTTTTATTAATATAGAAAATAAGTATTACGTGATAATGTTATATACCAATTTCATTAGACAGATGGATGGAAAGAACAATTAAATGCTACATTAGAATCAAATTTTTACCGTAATATTGTAAAAATATATGGTTATATTATACATTACACTTTATGTATAACGGAGTACCAAAAAATTATAAGCTATATATTCATAAAAAAAATTCATCAAATTCAAATTATATCCAAATATTAAAATCATGGACTATAGGAAAATCATATATAAATAACAATATTGTAAACCAAGTGGATAGAAATTATAATAATGGAAATTACATGTTATCTCTAAACATAAACTATTATTTTATGAATATTATATATATATTAGTTAGTTTAATTACAATCCTTTTGAAAAAAAAGATAATTATTGGAAAGTTTATTATTTCAGGTAAATAAAAGGTGAATAAGGGGATTCTATACCAAAAGGATCCAATCTGGATTTCAAAAAATTTGAATGAAAATTCGAATCTTTATTTCTCCTTAGGAATGTATACTTCAGTCCTCTATGAGAATATGGCCCAAAATTCATGAAAAATAAGAAAAACATCATAATAAATATAGATAAGGACCTCCATATTATGGAAAGGTGGATGTTGAAGGAAGAATTATTATCCAAGGAGAATTAATAAGAAAAATATATTTTCTTACCTCTCACCACCATAGTGTGAACATGGAAAGATTTGAATTATTCCATATCAAAGGGATTATAAAACTCATGGGGACCTGTTTGAAGCTTCCTAATGTTATTATAAAAACATTATAGGTTGGTAGTTAAACTATGGGAGTTTTGGGTCTGAAAAGAATGATTTTAGAACAGAATTTATGGTTTGAATTGGTCATTCACATCATAAATGGCCCCTCATTTCCCATCCACTTAAAAAAAGTTCATCAAATCATTAGACCTCAAATAAATAAATTTCATGAATCCAATGTTTATGGTATGAGTTTTTACTGTTCATTTTTCTTGGTTAAAACATATTTCAATGAAAAATATAATTCTATAGACAATAGTAAATGAACCCACAAGCCGCCCCTCAAAAAAGCTATATATATTATTCATGATTTGTAACAACATTGATGTAATCTATTATCCTGACATACAATACATGAAAATTCTTTAACATTATATATATCACCAAAATCGAGGTCATAACACCCATTCACCCTAAATCGTATATTTTATTCCCCCATAATCCATAGGTTTCGTATAAATTCTATCATATAGATTAGGAATTATTTGGGCCCATAAATATTTAATCATTTTCATTGATATTATCTCTAGATCATTTCGACTCAATATGGAATCCACTTTTATTACCTTCCTATGGTAATAGTTCTTTGATATGTAGTAATATATAATCTACTATAGCCTTATTTTCATGCACATTTTCAAATCTTTTTGGGTGGATATATAATGAATATATGGCTCACTATTAATTTTAAAGATAAATCCTCAATATATTTGACAATAAAATCACTATTTATAACATCAAACTAGAATTTATTGATTTTTACTCATTAATATATAATGATAATTCGGAATAGAATATTACTATACTACTGTAAATGATAATATATCACCTATAATTCATCAATTATTCTTTATAAATAAAAAAACATTATGTACATAAGGATATTATAATTGTAGGTGTTCTTAGCAGAAATCACATTTGGTACATGAAACATTCTTCGGAATCATTAATCCTGAGGTAATAAATTTTTTCCGAGTTAATATAATGAATAGACTAGATAATTACAATAAGCTGATCAGAATGTATCGATAATGTCTATCTAATATTATAAACCATCAAATATTAGTCATTGTGGATGGTCTAGGACAATGTTTAAAAATATCCACGTATAATGGGACCATCTAAATACATTCTTGTGAGATTATATGAACCTAAAATTAAACATTATATAGCCAATATTTACAAAATTAAATATTTCATGATATTCCTTTCAATTAGAAAAAAGATTACATTTTTTGTAAATATATATTGACAAAATAATCATTATATAATATAAGTATTTTTCTATGATGAATGAGTATGGTCACCTCATATTTTAAAAAAAGACGAACTTTGCATGTAAAAACCACCATGTTGCACAAAAACTCCCATTATGTGCACATTTCATTGCACGAAATTACCATTTTTTCTGCTCATCCAAATATTTTTCACGAACCTTATGCATTTTACATTTTTTTCATTCTAATCCGAAAACTCCTTTTTTGAGAAAATTCCAACCTAAATTTACTATTGCGTGAAAAACCATTTTAGAACACATTCCTTGTTTTTCACATAGAAACCAAATATTTCGCACAACATCAATTTCCAAAAACACATATCTCCATTTTCTGATTTTCAGGAAATTTTTTTTTCTAACCATCGAAAATGGCATTACCTTAAAAAATATTTACGGATTGAAATATATGATTGTTTATAATAAAATCTGCTTTATCATCCAAGATAGGATTTATGACAAACACACGCCATGCTTCTTTTTCAGTAAAGAATATCCTTGGTTCCAACCCCAACACTATGATTATACCTATATCATTCGTCACTCCCATATGTCAGGGGTTCATCGTAACAGTTGTATTTTTCCCATCCTTCTAAAGGATCATGACACTATTGGTGGTTGGATACATTTACAATGAATGTGTCTGAGATAACCACACTTTTAGATGAGAACTCTGTTTTTGAGAATATTATACTTCAAATCCCCACTCTTATTTAATCAAATGATGTCAACATTTTCATGGGGATTCTTCCTACTCTTTAAATACATACCACTAAATCATCTATTAGAAATGACCAAGCTTCCTATGGAAAACTCTAACACATTCCACACAGTATAAGATCCTGATCAACAACATTAGATAAATTTATTACACAAAATTTTATAACCTAGGTAAAAATCTTAGATTTAATCACATCCTATTAATGTGTTACTGTTAATATCTCATCACTAAAAATTTCTTCATAAAAATCTTGCATGATGGTGAATTTACTATAATAGTTTATGATGGTTATACTCCCATGGTTTAGCCCTAAAATAAATTTTTACATCTATTTTATGAGTGTACCTATAGAAAAGGGATCTTTTAACATATCTTAAAAGTTCTTCCAGGTCTTGTTATGCATATTCTCAGTCCATGTATCAATATCCCAAAAAATCAACCCTAAACATCAAAATATATAAGCTACCATTTTGATGCACTTATCAACAAGGTTATCCATATAGTAATGAATAATATCTATAGAATCTGTCTAGAACACAGATATATCAAATCCAACCACTGATGTGATAGATGGAGGGTACTAAAAATAAAAAACCAAACTCATGTTAGAAAAAATCTTCAAAACCCCCCCATGGCCAGTTTCCATAAACCGCATAATCCAATAAAATTTCGTAGGGATCTTCCCTCCAACATCATATAATAGAACTATTAGACACCCACGTTCCTATATATGTTTAACATTTCATTACATTTTTCTTTACCGTTCTAATAAATATCAGAGTCTTGGAAAAATATATTTACAATTTGAAACCATTTACTTCAAAAAAATTACAATCCCATAAATATAAGAGAGATACAATTGGAGCCATAATAGGTCATCCACCAAATCCTGCTACATGGTCAGATCTTATGATCTGTCAAAACCCATAACCATCCTATATCTATGTCATGGTTTAAAAATATTCAAAAACTTCTAATAGTTCATTTTAATAATTAGAAACCCATTTATCCATTTCAAATTTTGATATATATCATCAGTTAAAATTTTACAATTTCATGTTGGGAAACATTTCGTAGTTCAATTACCTAATAAGAGAAAATAATTCATGTCTCCAAAAGTTGAACGAACCTATATTTTTAATAGTTCATTAGGAAAATGATGTCTTTCACAAGAAATATCCAGTGCCTATATTGATGAATTCTTATAGAACACTGGTTCTATAACAGTTTAAATGACACATATCATAAATTCATAGATTTCTAAAACAACACTGAAAAGGAAAGATACGAGAGTTTATATGATATTCAACTATAACAAGTATAGAGGAAATATAATCTCATTAATGAACTCCTAACCAAAACCCAATACATCCTAATTCCATATCTACAATTCCAAAATATTAGGAAAGAATAAAATAAAATAAAATTTCATTTGATACATCTTTTTAATGTCTTAACCAAGATTCTATACATCGGTTTAATTATCCAATTGTTTCGGTGACGTAAATCTTACATCCTCATACACAAGAGGCTACAAACTAGCAATGAGGGTTAAATATATAAAATTGGAAGATTATACATAATTTATCGAAGTATTTGAGAAATATAAAATATATAATAAATAACCAATAGTACTACCAAACCAAATTTCATAAAGAAAACAGAGTAGTATCACATTGTGATTCACAAAATGGAATAATATGAATACTAATTTAATATACATTTAATGCCTTATATATTTTATTCTTCAAATGAAAACCCAAAAAAATTAAAAAAAACTCAAATTAGGTATCTACACCATGTGTAGTCTTCTCATCGATTCTCCATACCAACTCATTAAGCATTCATAAGGATTTTACCCTTATAATTTCATAAAATCATATGATCTTTTTGGGAACCAGTCAAGAATCCCTAGTAATGTGTGAGTATATCTCAATCATCCACCACTAATAGTGTCTAAAAAAATATTCACTATAGAACTATGTATGATGTTGTATAAAGAGTAATAAATAAAAAAGTAAATAGACAGTATACACAATTATTATTTATTTAACCACATCATTTTATCTATGGTGAAGATGAATCATGTCACCACAAATACCTTCTTCAACATGTTCCAAAGTCAAAACCATATATCATATGGAATACACAATTCATTATATAAAGATATTTCACTATCCATTTAATTAAAATTCATTTCATGTCCATTTAAAACTAAATTACAATAGAAATGTCATGTCTTTATAATCACATTTCAAAAAAAAAACAAATGGTATTTGGATCATCAGTTTCATCCCCATTCCCCATGGGTATTTGGATCAACAATCCATGTCCCATGAAATAATATTATAATTCATGCATTTTTCATTAAAACTGTATGGCCCATTCCATGTGGGTGTTTAGAGCATCAACCTATGTCCCCCGTCCCATTTCTCAATAAACAACAGTTATCACAAATATCACATTTAATATGGTTAATCATCTGAAAACATTTTATCAACACATCTTTTCACAATATAAAACATCATTTTATCTCCACAATCATGATCCCTTTACATTAATCACATGGAATGATATGATACATTATCCATTAATACATATATAAAAATTTATTCACATAACACATTAACATCTAAATGTTAATAAATAAATCATTTTATTCATTATATCAATAAATTTCATATCACCTGTATTAACTAATAAAAATATCCCATTTAATTAATCTATTCCATAATCCCAATTTTAAATCAACTTCCAAAAAAATATTCCCTTAGTTAAAAACCTATTAAATAATCTAATTTAATATTTTATTTCTAAACATGGAAAATTTTATTTCACATTTACATAAACAGAAATTTAATCGATAATTAGTGAAATCTTATTTAGATCATCTAACTCATGATATTTTATGAGAGTTCTCCAAATCAACATTTCACAAAATAGAAATAGAACATTCAATTGTACAATAAAGTTAATGATAAAAAATTAGATCAAAGATAAAAATGAAATAAAAACAAAAAAAACATATCTCAAAAAAATCCAACATAGAATAAAAAATTATTCTATAAAAAAAAATAGGTACTGGAGAAAGATCAATCAAAATAGGGAGATTTTATTTACTTGGAGAGGGAATTATCTGTCAAATGGATATTAAATTTTCTACAAAAATATACCTAAATACATTATAATCCACGTGGGAGCATCCAAATTCTATGTAAAAAGTGGTTGAGTTGATCTGTGGTGTTTTAGCTTATGTGTTGGTGTTTATATAATGGGTTTTCCAATTTTCAGTGGATTAATTTTCAGTGTGCATGATTTTCTATACGGGGCACATATTTATCATAAACTGTGAAAAATACCCATGTGCCACCAATTAGGGGGTGAACTGTTTCTCCTAAATAGGTCCACATTTTGAAAAACCATGTTCTAATAATGAGAAATCCTATATTTCAAGGGTTCATAGTTTTATAGTCTGGATGCATAGTTTGGGAATGTCATGAGCCAGTCATCCACAACCCCATTTCCTTACAAAAATCATGAATTTGTCCCAAATGATCACAATGTCAAAATATAATATTATGTATGAAAATAATAGATAATTATTACATGAAAATGAACAAGTAACGTATTCATAAAATGGTGGGATCTTATTGGTTATTGTTATACATGAATTCTAATTCAAGAAATTTGTTTTATTGGATAACTGTATTATGTTTTATTTAAACTCTCAGTTTTCATTTAAAGAATTATACCATATAGCATGATATAATTTCAATGGAAATATATTTAAAATCGGGGTATGTCACATTCTATGAATAATAAAATTAATTTCATCTGATTAATTTTCCCAGAAAATGTGGCACCCTAAGGTTGTCATCCAAGCATCTCAATCATCACTACATGGTCTAATGAATCGATAATATCATCCTCATAAAATTTTCTCTATCAATTTTCTCAAAACTAGCATATGAAAATAAATAAATTAATATATTCAACGTTATGGTGTATTTTATAATGGACAGTCATAATTTACCTTGTTCTCAATAATATCATTAATATGTAGCAAAAAAACATGATATGAAATTATATAAAATAGATAATTTCATGACATATCATATAAATGTTTTAAAAATTATTTATATTCAATTTATGGAAACCATTTGAGGCGTTCCATAAATAAAATTTTTCTATAAATGGATTTTTATAAATCACACTTCATGTGTAAAATATGTTTATAATCATTTTTTTATATATAGTAAAAACATACACCACAAAAACCCCTTTTATAGTACTTGTATCATATTAGTTTATTATATAGGATCCTCACCCTTGTAAAATCTGTTATAATGGATAAAAATCTGTTCACATGTCCATTAGGCTCAAAATGAATAAGACTCATTATCATTCCTTTGAAGATTGTCAAGTCTAACTAGAATTTTTCAACAGTTTTCATCATTTTTTCAGCAATAGGTGATCAAGATCATAAATTAATTATACGAAATAACAATTTTACATCACAATCTTGTATTTAAACAGTCATAAAATAATCAATTTTAATATCATCTAGCTTCAAATGTGTCATCATTAACAATTAAATTTTCTAATATTGAGTTTCAATATGAAAATGTAATTTCAGATACAAATACATGATTTTTTCATCATTTCATGAATTTTCAGTGAATCCCCAATTATATTTATTAATCATATAAATTTAAGATATTTTGAAATATAAATTATGAATTAATTTCATCATTCAATAGTTTTTAATATTTATAACACAATTCTAATTTTATTTGATATGGATGTTATTTGAATATTTTATTATATTTAAAATTGTAATTTCAATTCATAGAAAATCGGGCCTTTATAAATGAATTGATATCTATTTTAAAAAATAATGAAAATTATGGTTTCAATAAAATTAAAAATATTATCCATAACCACCTTCCATTATATCAAAAAAAAAAAATTAAAATCCAATAATAGGAATTATAGTGACGATAAATGGTAAATAAGCTCTATGAATATGAGGGGAAATCATCATCTAATAATACAATTATTTGATCTACCAAACCAGGGTCTACATGAATCAAGAAAATTATATTTAACATGAAATATTGAAAATAACAAGAATTATCATACATGAACACCCCATAATTGATCAAATTAATGGTGGGTGGTTAGGTATTCCACCATCACATTGATTAATCAAATGAGGATGTTGGATGAGAAAAAAATCAATCATAGGAGGCTTTATAACCCTAGAAATAATATTAATGTCATTATGGGAGATAAGTAAAATAAAATTGATACTCATTAAATTTTTTTTAAATTTTTTTTTATTGTAATCCAATGAGGATGATTTTATGGTAATGGTCACACATTTAAACAAACTGTTCCCCCAAATAGTGAACTGCTACTGAGTGGATTTCAGGTTTTCTACTTCATGGGTACAAATTTTTGTAAAAAATTCCCCAAACGTGAAAACCTTATATTTTTAATGTTGTATGGTTTTCAAGGACTATCCACATGGATTGAAAAAACCATATACCCCCTACCCCACAAAAGAACATCAAAGGGTGCAATCATAGCTGCAGTAAACTGCAAAATATTTCCTAAACATGCACCAAAAATGAATAGATCCATAGGCTTAGAAAAATCTCCAAAATTCCAAACAAATATGACTATTCAGAACTATGTAGTAATCAAAACAAGGGTATATGATTACATAAAAACCTATATAGTGATGTCACGACCCTCCCACAATGAAAATATTCTATCATGTAAAGTACTGTAAATATGTTTCAAATACAAATATTTGATTTCAATGTTCTATCATCAGATCCTCATGATCCCAAGAATAATGATAATGATAAACCTTCAACCATTTATAATTTATCATATATTTTGACCTCCTAATGTTTACATTTTTGTCCGAATAAATAATTATTACTTGATTCTAAGCCACTCATAAACCACATTCACCATCAAGGTCCAACTAGTATAATACATGATATGTATCAATAACATATTTAATAAGCTATGAAAAATGCAACACGTTATATATATTCATATATTTTTTTGTAAGTGATAAATGGAATCGATCATTCCCCATTTTCTTAACAAAATCAAAAGATCCCACAAACCAAATAACACTATTCCTCTACCTCACAAGCCACAAGTGACCCAACATAGCTGAAATTCACAAGAACCAAATTTATGAAGGAAGTATCTATTCAAATCTATGATAATTATATGAAAATTATATGTGTATGCACTACCCCATCATCTTTATTTTATGAATCATCTAAAATCTCTATGTTTTTACTTAGACCAGGATCATTCCTTCCAAAGTACATCAACCAATATCTAATCAACAAAATGGTTATTGATAAGGCCAATCATAGATGTACTAAAAAATAATTTGTTCTGATAATAGACTAATAAATTAATTTTATGAGAACATAACCACACCAACATATTAATCCCATGATCCAATCATGCGAAAAAAATAAGAACATATCTTATCCTTAAGATTCTATATATCCCTCTCTATATGGATATATATCTGAATATGTAATGTCGTACCCAACCGATCAACAAATCACATCACCTCATAATGGACTCACAAAAAATTACCGGTAAAATTAGGGACTCTTTCAATGACTATAGTAGATGTAACTCACATAAAATTTAAAATATCATTCACATTGATATTTAAAAATTCTTTTAATTTGGTTGTATCATTTATTCGAATAATTTTATCGAAATTACTTATAATATATATCACAGTTCAAATCACATTATTATTTCAATTGGTATGTTTAATAAAAAATATAAACATAATTGAAATATCATCCCGCTTTCACGTCATCACTTCAATTGGAAAAAGGAAACTCATAGGTCTGTAGTGATCTGTCCTGACATGTTGGAATGTATAATAATGTGAATGAAAATAGGTTTTGTCATACCTCAAATTAGGTCCCAAGAATTATCTCTTATATCATAATAGTTCATTATGGTACACTAGTTAACATACCATTTTCAATTATTCCAATCTAGTAGAATATCGTTCCTTATGGATAAAGGCACAAGAAATCATTCCAAAAATATCAAATATCCCAGATATAGAACGGTCACTCCTGTATGGTGTCTCCATTATAAATATTCCCCCATTATATGGAATTAATAATCGAGATAATTCTCATGAAGTATCATCTCAAGAATACTGGAGGTCAAAAAAGTAATATCAAATACAAAATCTAACTTCTATTCCTGAAATCCTAAATCAAACTATGCAATAAGAGAAATAAATTTAAACACATCCGATTATTCATTCACTTACATGGTTGGGTGTATCATAATCCTAAATAGTACAATGAATATACTTTTGTCCATGTTACAGGCATTTTTTAAATTAAAATACTACTTGTACTCCAACATAATCTTCTAGTGTACATTCAAGTCATTTTATAATAATATACAATTCATAATCATTTGGAAGGAATACATGGAAAATATTTCTCTGAAAAGGTAATGCTAAAAAAATAAAGTACATGCATCATTATAATGATTTCGTAGTCAGGGGTCATATTTTTCATCCCACATGTTTTCATCTATTATGATACATAGGATTTCATTTTTAATCCCCATTATATTAAAACATACAGCCCTAAAATAGAATCATCACAACAGACCACATTTACTTACCCATCCTTATATAAGTGTAAAATTCAACATTATAGTAAAAATACATTTCAACTCAACAAATAAACTATGAAAATTATCATCTCAGAAATGGTCCAACCATTTCTTAGTTACATTACTCATCAGATAATACAATATTGATAATTCCATTACAAATAAGTTATAATACGATGATAAACCTAGATGTATAATAATGACAAAAAAATAGTGGTTGTTCCCATCTCACAGCAGTTCATATCACTTTATGGTCAATATAGATTCCATGTTCTAAGACCACTTGCCCCAAAAAAAATAACCTCTTATATACAAAAGTATGTTCGAGTTATATTGGGAAATTGGTTTTTTATTTATTGTATTTTAAATAACTCATCTCAAATGATACTCATAACCCACCTTATATTATGAGTAGAGATATATGTGATTCACAATGTCCAATAAAAATTTATCAAGATACTCAGGGATAATCAAATTCATCAAATATACATTGATTGTAGGATCATTGGATAGACCACATGAAATTAAAATATTTTCATATATAAAATACTAACCCCGAAAGGTAGTTTACAGAATTTCAGATTCTTTATTATCAATTGGTGATAACCAGATTAGTGATCCCTCTCCATCAACCACTACACAAATTTTAACCGGTCCAACAGATCATCAATTTATGGTTACATATATTCATTATTCATTATGACATTGGTATGTTTTCATAAATCAACCAAAATTCTAAGTGTTATATATTACATCATATAAAAGAGAACATGATCCTACCAAGGCAACATATTGGATCATATAATGCCTTTCTGTAAAATATCATCCAACTGCAACTTTATCTCTTTTACTTATATCACTTCCATAATATATGAAATGTATATATTATATCTATAAACCAAGAAAGAAGTCATAAAAATTACCATCCTCTATTATAGGTTGGGAAGCAAGGACATTAAATTGATAAACCTCATGAAACACAGTGATAACTAGAGGGAGGTTATCACTCATAGACATAGGATACATATCAATAGAGAATTTTTTTATTACACTCCCCAAATCTACATAGGAATGTACCACACTTATCTATCTCTATTCTAAATCCTCAGAGAATTGAAACCACCCAATAATCCATCGTAATGTAAAAATATAAATGATAATAGTAAATTTTTGTCATACTCCCAACTAGAAAATCCTTTAATAAAATTACATCAAATTTTTAAATATAGATTACCATAAAATCATATGTAAGCATGATCATTTAGAAAGAAGATATACACAATGTAAAATATAGATCCATTTATCTATTAATTATGATGTATATCATAGTATATATCACATAATAGTAAGTCACTAGAGGATGATTTATAATAACCACAATTAGAGTTGATAAAAATCAGTTAGATGCACAAGTATCAAATAAACCAGTCACTAATAATTAATCATTATTTATGGTCACTCTCACATTCATTGGAAATATTTCAAATTTATCGATTTATTATCCCAGTGTGTGAAGAAGCTTCATCATAGATTAGAGTTCCTATAACCCATTTCTTTGTTAAGATAATGATTGCATCATTGTAATTTTTCTTCTGGATGAGACAATTCAACTATGCATGGATGAAAATATAAAAAATCATTTGTACATGTTCCTTGACCATTAAAATGAACTATACATATTGGGTGACTCATGGAAATATATTTTGGAATACCTGATAATTTCATAGAGTATGATTGTCAAAGGATGTATTCCAGAAACTAAAGGTTGTATAGTGGAGTCCGGTTATTGATAACCCCCAAAAGATACAAAAAATATTATTTTTACATTACTGGAAGTGATATACCTTACACTGTCTAAAAGAAGAACACCCATTTTACCTATTCTTCATGCCAAGTCATGTTCAAACGTAAATGCACAATCCAACAAATATGTATTAGAAGGGAAAAATAGAAAGTGAAACTAAGAAATGATATACATTGAATGAGTCATCTGAAACCATAGAGTCATTATCCCTTCATTAGATATAGTCTCTGGTCAAAACATTACATTCTTGGTAAAGTTGTCTGTATAATGTTTCTTGGAGTTATCTTCCTGACGGACAGTGAAGAACACTATGTCCTTAGCATTCACCATTGATTCTATATAAAAATAATAAATGAATAGATCTATAATTTCCGACAACTCTAAAAACCCAAGAAATTATTCCATTACCATCAATTACCATTAACGCCTTCTTGGAACCTCGATATTTAAGGTGGTACATTTCAATTTATTCGAATATGTTGTTTATAAAAAAACAATTTCTATCTTACACAACCAATAATTATCCTCTTATAGACTATTCGATCCATATTGTGCTGGTGTCTTTTTTTGAAAGAATTATTGAGAATGATTCTATGATTAATTAATATAAGGATCCAAAAATGATATCAAACATGAAAGGTTTAGGGTTCATGAATCAACGCTTGAACAATGATATTAAAAATCTCAAAATTATTATTGTCAATTAATGGATTTACTCACAATTTCTCACCAGAATGATCCTCCATAATCCTAGTCCAATTTCTTCTCTGAGGAATTTTTCTACAAAACATTAAAAAACTACATTGAATAGATTATAATATTACTCAAATTAAAATCTCAAACCAAATAAACAATAAAATTCAATGCATTGGATAAAATAAAAACATATCCATATAAAAACTAGTGAAAAGTCTATATTTTTTTCTAATAATTAATCACGAAGTCATTCCCAATCATTCCCGGTGACATAGAACTCATTACAATTACATGTATAAAATAAATCATTCATAAATACCAATTATGTCTCAAAAGGACATCTTAAATGGCCCACTAAACTCATGGAATTATTCCCAACCCAAAACTCTATACTTTATTTTCTCAAACCTGACCAAATACCATATTTATCATATACATGAGAAGTTATTATGATGTCTTAAAGTCCATTACTAATCTTCATGACATGGAAACTATCACTTGTTATCATATAAGATCAACGAGGTATTTCATATATCATATTAATAGTGGAAAATAATTGATAGTAGTCATTATTCACAACACTCCAATGAGTGATCGTACTAGAACATTTTTTTAACAATACCCAAAGTAGTACACACTAAAAATACTCAGTATCTTTAATGATGAGAAATCAAACATTCCATGAAAAAGTATATAACATAACCACATGATACCACAATTATCAATCCACTATATAAGGTATCGATAATATACAATACCTCCTTGTGGATCTTTTCCTTTCCTTAGACATGAAGTGATAATGTAATCAACTTATCAAACAAAAAGCTGTTATGAGATATATAAATGCTTATAGGGTCTCACAAAATGGTTCCATAATAGATTCCATAATTAAAAAACAATTATTTCGATTAAAAAATATATAAATCTTGGACATATCATTTTCATATTTAAAATAAAATATGTTTTATTTTTAATTGATTTTTTTTTCAAACATTGAATAAATATTTTTTTACAAAAAATAGTTTATATATATCACATGACATAATTATAATAGTTATATAAATAATGTAATATATATAATCAAATCATACATAATAAAGACCATGACCATCACTCAGATATTGATTTTTTTCTTGATATCTGATCCTCACAATTCAGAAATTAATGATTGTTGTTAAATATATTCTCACATATCCCCCAATTGTGGTAAAATAGGATTCACCAATATCCCATTAATGAAAATCATCATGAACACGGTTTTTCATATTGGTTTTTTCATCATTCCATTTTTATGTGATAATAATCCAAGTGTTTTTAATCCAAAAAACAAACAAACAACCCAAGAATGAATTTTCTCTATAAATAAATAAATAATGGGAAAATTGTATTATTAAAATTGATAATAATTTACAACTAAATTTATAAATGATCATTTCAAAAACTATAATGAAATTTCAATGAAATAAAACATGTCTTTAGACATTTCAGTTTTTTCCAATTTCTAAATTAATTTATCAAATAATTTCATTAATTCCATTAACTTAAAAATTCACCCCACAATTCAAAACCCATCTGAATCAATGGTTTTACCGAAAACCCATTATATTTCAAATTAAAATTTCATATCATAGAAAATATATTTTTATATATAAATTAAAATCTATTTCAATGAAATCATGAAAATTATTCTTTCAATTTCATATAAAATCTCAAATGGAAGAACATTGTTGTATGTCATTGAATCAACATCAATAATTGGAATACAAACTAATATCCTAAGAAATGATAATATATGAATCATGATATAATAAGGTAAAGATTAAATACATTAAAACTAATTATATATAAATGATAAATTTAGAATTACTACTAAATATGGAGAAGATAAATTCATGTCAAAGAGAATACCCAAGAGTTCTTCCACTAAATGTGAGGGTTATATCATACACTATTGCATTGATTCAGAAATGTAGGGGGTAGAAGTTCCAAAAATAAAATACAAGAACCATCATTTCGAATGAAATCATATTACAATCAAGTAGGGATATTATTCGTCCTAAATAGAGGCATGATAATTTTTGAAATAACATGACGATTAATTAAATACCACCCACATGTCTTCTTAAGTACAGATGCTAATTTATGAAAAGCAAGTCCCCAAATATTCACCGTTAATATCTATGATGTGTAGTTTTAACAATATTTCTCATATATTGTCAAATTATTCCCCCAAAATGAAAACCTTATCTTTATTTTGTTACGTGGTTTGCAGGTACTGTCATGAACTAATCCAGGATTCCATATAACAATAAACTTGACCTAATTTATGGAATATCGAAAATGGTGTTCTTAATCACCACGAGCTTCAAACCGATGTATGGGTATCAAAAATATAATTTTGGAATAAAGTCACCCATTTTAATAAACATGAGAAAAAAAATAAAAAAGAACAATAAAAATAACCATTCCTAAACAAGGAACAATAATTTTCTGTTTTTTGGTTTACAAATTAATAAAATAAACAAAAAATGGAAATGAAAATAAAAAAACTACACCAAAAAAACCTTGATTTAAAAATCGGAATGTCACACTGAATCCACATCCTCTAACACCAGAATGAAGTGGATCTCTCTCAACTGGATCCCATATCTCAATGAAATATCATAAATTTACTCATGTCAAACATAACAAGGTCTGTATACACCAAATGTTGTTTTTAGGGTTTGATCATAATCTTATCAAGACACTACCTGAAACATTGATTCAATTTCAAACCATTATAAGAAAAATTAACACAAAATTTCTATAAAAAGGGACAAAACTTTTTTGTAGAAATAATTTTAATTTAAAAATTCATATCTTTTGAAATAAGAAACAATGATAATTATATGTTGATGGAATTTATGATATTATAAAAGGTAACTAAATCAAAGGAAAACCCTATATGAACTAGTTATAATGGGATAATAGGAACCTCGTATGTTGGTGAAACATTGTAATGTAACCAAAAACAAATTCCTCCAGCATGAGCCACTAGATAAGAATCTATCAAAAAAATACTTTGGTCTCTAATCATTATTATTATAATTATTTAGTTTGTGTTGTAATCATAAAAATAGATAGATAAATCCATGCCAAGACACATTGGGGTCAATTAGTCTACTATTCCAAGTCCTTCCACCTCGATACCTACAATTCCCATATTTTATTAATTTTCATTTGATATATCACATTATAAGTCACTCATAATGTCACAATAAAATCAATGTAAACCCACAAGATAACACACCATCTCTATAAAAAAACATATTTATGTTCAAATTCACACCAAATCCATTTCATAACATATTTATTACAATTCAATCATTTTATTAAATTCATATAAGTATAAAAAAGGTAACACACATAGAACATTAATAATTTCCATTAGATGACCATTATTCAACAGAAAATCACCTTAAATTCTTTAAAAAGGCATTTTTACCACATAACTATTCATATAATGTAATCAAGAAGAAAATAAAAAAAAATATCCCAAAATAATGTCTGATGATGTATCCACATACATGGTGTGTATAATCCTATGGAAATCATTGAGAAACCACATACATACCACTAAGGTATACTATAATTGAAATATTGAAATAAAAAACATCAATATTGAACCTTAAGAATCATGATCTAACCCAAAAATATGTCCTCCAAATCACTGGATATATAAATCGCCAATAAAGTAGAAGAGAACCCATTGATATAGATGAATGAAACGGAAAACCCCACTAAAATGAATGTTTACTGAATAATACCCACCAAAATTAAAACCAAAATTAACATCCAATTTATAATGGAAGAATGGATGAGGTGAATTGGCTGAAAATATAGATTATGGAGGATTCGGGGTGTTTACATTTAGAATCAAATTGTGTAAAAGGTTAAACATGAAATTTAAAAGGATCAGGAAATGTAACACAAATTTACTACATGAATTAAAAAATCTTGATTTATCTATGCATAACTCACTATAAATGATGGGAATTCCACAAGACAATCCCATAATGTCTCCAAGACACACACCAATAATAAATTTCACATCTATCCAAAAATGGAACTAGGCTGCAATGTTTCCTAGGAAGGGGTGAATAGTTTACCATATCCTGCTCCAATCATGTCGGAAATACTATTGTCCAAAAAACACGTATTTTCAAAAAACAAATAATGGGGAATCTATGATATAAAATACCAAAGAAAAATAAATATTAAAATACATCAAAAAAATACATATACGTGATAAATATCCACACTATGAAATCAATCTATTCCTAAAAAGTCATCATGACACATGATATGAGAATACATATTGATGCCCATGATCTACCCAGGACTTGAAGTCCCTAGTATCATGTACATCATAAATAATCTTCCAATGTATACAGGATAATGAAATAGACCTCTCAGGAATAAACATCAATTATGAATCCAAAATCCATACTGTCTATACAAATATTGATTAATTAGGTTCTAACTCCAGCTCATTCTAATTCAACACATGAGGCAGATCTTGGATTTACATTATCAAATGAGAAATATAGAATATTTTATGAACTGATGTTGACTACTCTAGAATATCCAACTTGTTTTCCATCTTACAAATATTGTCTATAATTTCAAATTCTCTAATAATTGTTTCATTTAGTTTTCAATACATACCCAAAATGGTGATGTCCCAAGAAAGATACCACTTTAAAAAACAGTTGACCACCGATGAAAATATCAAAATCAACTCACATCTAGTTAACATATGATTTATAAAAACATGATTCTATAATCAAATGATACATTATCAACTTGATTTTATCATATTCCTGTATCCCAAGGATAATTCATAAAAGTGGGGTCTCACCCACCACATCCTAAAACAAGTGCATCCAACATGGGAAACCATATAGTACCTTAAAAGGATAAATTTGAATAATGTATTGGTAACTATTATTATACGAATAATCAACTAATTATAAATGGTTATCCAATTAATCTATAAAATCTAACACACATTCTTTGAGTATTCCTTCAAAAATATAATTCACCCACTCCACATTACCATATTTTTAAATATAGAATTCCATTATCAATCTGACATGTGTCCCCATTTACATCTGAAGTCCTTCCCACGAGTTGAAGGTAAACTGTGGATCCTAATTAGAAATAATTGAAGATGGATCCCAATTAGGACTCATAATGACCTGAACAATCAACTACCCCAACTCGTACACCTTGTTTGAATCCAAAATTGGAATAATGTGTGTTTAGTTTATCAAATGATAAATCACTACTCAAATATGATTTGTTCCCCATTGTGTATGAGGTTTTGGAAATATAAAATCCTTGGTGATACCATCCAACATCTATGTAATAGTTTTCTGTGACTGATGAAAATCCTTAGTCCTCTGCTGCTCTTCCATAACCTACTTACATGTACAACATTGTGATACAAAATTATCTATGTCCCACTTGTATGTCCTGTGGAAATACTAATGTAAAAACTAATACATCTTGTTATAAATATGATGAATGGACCACTGATATGTTTCTAAATGCCACATCACCGCCTTCTTCAATGAAAAACAACAACAAAAAAGAACCTTGAAGTATAATATATTTTGGGAGGTAGTGGCCAGTAAATTTTTTTATCCCCATAATGATGTAACTTCATTGAATATTGGAAAAAATCATAATTATGATTCTACCATTTAATGAACTATTTAATATATGGTTATAGCTAAACACTACCTAGAACACACCTCCATTGTGTTCTTTTTTCTCAAGGTGCAATATTGAAAAAATCCCAATAATGTTCACTCTTCACTGGACTCTTTAAAATATCAAAGTAACAAATTTATTTCCCAATATTCATTTATAATGTTACAATTTTCTAGGGTATAGAATATATTAATATAAAACCCCGAATTGTATTCATCCAAATGGGTCTATCATAGATTTGGATCTTTTGAATAAAATGTAGGCCAAACTAATATGATCATTGTACACCACAATCTTCTCTCCAAATAGACAATGGAACTTCATAATATAAGAATGCATCCCCACATTAGACTCATGTTCATTTAATGAGTAGTTTTTTTAATGTGGAAAGATCATTTTAGAACTATAACAATAAGAATGATAGCCATACATAATCAAATACCCATAACCTATACCTAATGTATCACAATTGACCACATAAAAAATACTAGATTATTGATAAATAAAAATACTAGATGTGGTCAACAACTATTTAAGTTACTCTATAAAATTTTCATACTGTAGGATCTATTTAATAATTACTGTAGAGACCTGAAGCTTATCGTACATGGACATTACATTACTTTTGAGGAATACTTAGTACATAACAAAAACACACACACAAGGACCGTAATAGTTTAGTGTCTTTGGAAACTCGGAACGTAATCTTCTAATCGTGGTGAAAGATCCTCAATATCTCCCATAAAGATCTTCCCTTTTTTTACCAAAAACCATTTTTTATATCCTGGGGAAAATAAAACATAAAAGGGTGAGCTCAAATGCTCAGTAAGGGTAAACAAAAGAAAATCAATCACATCATATTCATAAGAACATAACTTTTGGAAATCTTAACCTGCAAAAGAGAGCATAATTTCATAACATGGGATAAAGCATAGTAGTGAAATGAAATCCCAATAAGCATAACTTAAAACATGAAACTTTGTGGCATACACACATAATCATAGATAATCATTTCTTGTTAGTCAAGACTCATTGCCAAGACTATCTTAGTGGACAAAGTCCATTTCTGAATCGAGTGGCCCTCGTTTCAGTCCTGTTTCACTGAACCGGTATAACCTACCATTCCAGCCATGTCTATCTCATGAGATATGAAATCATTACCCAATGCTTTGGAGGGAGATATAGGTCTCACCCATCTTATAATGAATCCTTTCTTATTTGTGCCACATAATCATAAATCATACATCATCGCATAACACATGTAACAAAATGGGATTCTTGAAACATCATGACATCATAAAACAAATCATATAAGGTAAATGACTTCATAAAAATAATTCCCTCACAACATAATAAAATCAATGTAATAATAGGGATAAAAACATAAGCCTTTATTATCTTAGATGGAAAATAATTTTGATAAAACACTTGAGCTCCATTCTTGAGGAAAAAATCCTTTCTTCTTCAAAACACTTATCTTTTCTTAACATGTCATACAATTATAAACTAAAAGAAGTTGATTAAAAATAAACATGAAAACCTGTAAAGGAAGCTTCTTGGAAATAATGTTTTAAAAATCCATTCATGCCGTATAAGTTAAAAAAAACATTCTTCGTACTTTTGTCGGAAAAGTCAAAAAGTACCTCGTACGAAAAAAACGACAAAAGATTCCTTTCATATTCTTTACTAAAAACTCACTGAAGGGTAAAATTGGATTTAAACTATTTTAAGTGGATGGAAACAATATTACATATTGAGGGAACTTGTATTTGAATGATAAAATACACACCAGTAAATACTTACGAATAAAAAATCTCGGATAAAAATGAGATTGTGATATTTTCCCTTACCTTAGGTCCGATTTGCTTCGTATGTGTCTGAACCTCCTGTATAATGATTTAAATAATGTCATTGACTTATTACAGAATCCTATTAATTGTTATGATATCATATATGGTTCACTTATGACATTATATTACCCGTTCTTTTGTAAATTCCATGTTAAAGAAGCGTTTTGGGTAAAATCGTTTCATTTATCATAGGTGTTTTGACTTGTTGTTCTTGATATTATTATTACTTATATCACGATTTACTTACTTCCAGAATATAAAATATGATTTATATATCATATATATTCAGTATATATATATATATATAATAGATAGATAAATGAAATGAAAAACACCGTTCATGGAGACGGTAGTCCGTACGTACGCATGAACGATGTTTTCCTTTCCTTATTGTCTTGAATGGAAGTAAGTAGATGACATACATATATATATATACATAAATCCAGTAGCTTTATAATGTCATATATTTAATTATTATTTCTTATATATACTTTATAATCATTCTTAAATGGTTAACATGGAGAATGAATCTCATCGGGTCGTGGAGACGGCAGTCCGTACGTACGCACGAGCGATGATATCATTTCCATAAATATTTAATTGAATTGGAGTGGATTATACAATATATCAGAATCAATATGATGTTGTAATAACTATGTATAGTTATTCTTTACACCATTATACCCATCCATGTATGGTGGTGGTGGAAAATAGATTACACCACGGCGTGGAGACGGTATTCCGTACGTACGCACGCACGGTGATTTATTTTTCCGTAGGATGGATAGATGGTGAAATATGGTTGTTTCATACTTATAATAACACTTCATTATATGAGTGATACTGATGTTATTACTTCATAATGAAACAACCTAATAAGTAGAAGAGGAAGAAGAAATAAAGATGAAAGAATTGGTAACGGTAATTACCTCTTCTTTGAAGCGCCTCTTTGAGACCTCCTCTTAGGGCACAAAAATTGTTCTTTGAGGAAGACCAGAACCTCTAGGATGTTTCTAAGGAAGTGGAGAAGAGATTTTGGCAGGGGTTGGCCGAGCTTGAGTGCTCAAATTGGTGTGAGGAGGAGGGGGAGGAGGTGCCCTTTTATAAGGGAGGAGAGGGGAACCTTAGGAATACCTCAAAATATTATTTTATATTAATGTCAAAATAGATTTATAATGGTTCCAAAGGGTTTTATTTCGAAGATAAAGTGGGGATGGGTCGAAATCCTATCAACCAATATGATTTTGACAAGTTTAGGGTATTATTTTAACCTTATCATTTAGATTTAACTCTAAGTTAAATAATTTAACTTTTACCGTGTCTTTTTGTTTTCTTTCACTATATGGTTAATACACTTACTATAACATGCCAAAATAACCCCAAATTGTTTATTATTAATGTATATATCCTTATATAAGTCATTTGGCCGAACCTTAGATTTTTAGGAATACAATAACAAATAATAATATAATATTTGATTTAAAAACTATTTTGTGTCAATTTTGACACTATTTGATATATGATTTTTGTGAAAGTCATAACAGAATTATATGTTCTAAACAAGTTGAATAAATCAACACTAATATATCATAGTAACCTAGAAAATTATTGGAATTCATAAAAAGTCTCAAATTACATTCATTTGAGCATTTATAACATCAATTATGTTAATATTTCCTTAAAAGGGTAATTACTGCATCATCGTTGTGTCATAAATAAATTAATTTATATAAAGTCTAAAAATTATAAATAAAATATTATTATGTTGGAAATCTTTTTATATTTCTAATGAATATTTATAGTCGAATTTATCTTATGTATAACCCCATATTAAAAATGTTTTAGTTATTAAACTTTGATTTTAACTATTTTAACTATTCATTAAATAAAATAATATTAAATGTCATAATCTAATCCAAGTGGACCTAAATGGTCATATTATATTCATAAGGTTGTTTTTGGTAGAATTACACTTATTAGGACATGTGTTAGGGTAATAGTAAAATCATATTTACCCTTAGTTACCCTATTTACTATTAACCGTGGTAAAAAAAAGTAAAAAGTTACTATTCACCAAAAATTATTTTCATCTCATTGAACCACATTTTAGTCCTTGATATTAACCGTGTCTATCGTATTTTCGAAATTTCATTCACAGATGCGGTAAAATTAAGTTTTATGAAAAATTCAGTTGTTAACCTACCACTTAGTGGTTTCACTATTCATCAAAAATTGAAAGTTTTCAGAAAAATGCCAAAATTTCATCCTAAGCTATATTTCATATTCCGAATTCAAAAATGAAGTCTATTTTACCAAATTCATAACATAGAAATTGCATTAATTAATTTTATAATTAAATCCCGTTGTTAAAACATATAGCGTGTTTTTAAGAAACAATATCTATCAAAAGATTGACACTTGATTATGTCTGGTTTAAATGTGAAATTACATCCAATGACCAAAATTATATTAAATTGTAAAAATATATTTTAAATATACTTTAAGACCACTCAAATTAATGATTTATCACTATTAATTATTTCGATTAAAAAAGTTGTTTTTAATTATAATTTATTAATTTTCACTATTCATCAGAATATGAACGTTATCCGAAAAGTACCAAAATTTCACCTTAGGCTAAATTCGATACTCCGAATCCAAAAATGAAGTCCATTTTGAGAGATAAAATTTATAAAATTTAAAAAGTGGTTATTACTATTCATAACGGCTAGTTTTAATAATATTTTAATAGCATATCGTTGTTTCGTGAAACTCAGTATTGCGTACTACACACGCTATCGAGGAAGGTTGCGATTGCGTGTAATTCAAGGCAAGTCAAATATGTGTGTTGTGAAAGCTCCTTTTGGTGTAGCGTACAACACAAGACATTGATAAAATTAAAAAGAATAATTTTCATAAAATCTCGGGCTGTTACATTCTACCCCCCATAAAATGAATTTTGCCCTCGAAATTCGTCGGGGTTATAAATGGTCTACTATTCTAAAGTTTCTTTAATAGAAACCCACATCGTAAAAAAGAATACCAAAACCAATCTTTAAAAACAAAAGTATGAAACGTAACGGTTACCCAAATAAACTAATCACTGGGTTTCCACATAGGTGAAAATATGGATATGGAAGAGAAATCTAACCATCATGTTCTGATGGGGAGTGGTAGAGAACATGGCTATGGAAAAGCCAGTAATCACAAATCCATAAATTTGTGATGATATAAGGTACCATCTGATTCATCAGATATAAGATCACTAGGACAACATTTTTGGTTTTCAAGATCGTTTCCCTAAAGTTAATGAATGTGAATTAGAATAAATACTTACTTTATGTTGGTACAACCTCACTATTGTTCGTGCCTTTAACAATTTCCACTTCATCTCTTAAATAAATGAAGTTGAATTTGTTATTCGTGAAGTGTTAGCAGATCATGTGATAGAATGACGAGTCATTCCATCTGTCTCAAAAGGTTAGAAAAATTTATATACATAAGTCGATCTTTAGTGAGATTAATCATATATCATACTGCTTAAAATAATAAAACTAGTTTCTACTAAACAGGGACTTCCTGTAGGCCAGTGGTAGGCGATAAAGGCCAGTCGCACTTCGGTTGTGGGTTCGATTCCCACAGCATTGTCCGAAGCGATGGGCTGTCGCCCGTCCTACAGGTTGTCCTTTTTCTAAAACAACATTACTATAACATACCATCAATAATATCTAGAAAACTTCTATCCTTAAACAATACTAACCTATGCCCAACATAATCCATTCCAATCTTTAGGCTTATCCATAATACTGCAATCCACTCTCACAACATAGTGAAAACGATTACCGGAGATTTAACACCATCGTCGATCCCCATATATCATAAGATATATTTTGTTGGTCACATTCCAAACATTCAAAGTCCTTAATCATGTATTCTCTTGAAAACCATAGTGAAAACATGAATGCAGTTAAAATTTAACACTTTCCACATACCAAAATCCTCAAAATTCTATATACTCAAACAATGATATCACTTAGTCCTTATATCAATCATGAGCTCATGAATACTGTTAAACATTTCATTTTCTCGTTTTCCCTTCATTATGCGCATATCATCTTATTTCCAAAAAATATCTCAATCACTTTGAATACCACATCAATAAATATTGCAATACTCAATGATACAACATTATTTTAGAATCCCATTACATAAACACTTAATCATTCCACCACATCGTTGTCATATTCAACATTGCCAATAGTGATCGCATGTGACTTCCCTTTGTCCTTTGCCTTCAGTGGTTGCTCATGTTGATCATCACTAACCCTTGGATTAGGTCATTTATTAGCATAATGCCCCATTTCCTTGAACTTGAAGCATTGAAGTGTTGGTGGTGCGTTCTCTGTAGTGTTTGATTTATTCATATCATTAGAAACCCTTTTTCCATTACTTCGACACTCAGCTACTCGATGACATTCTTTTCCACACTTAAAACATTTTCT
This sequence comes from Viscum album, assembly GCA_963277665.1. Taxonomy (NCBI): domain Eukaryota; kingdom Viridiplantae; phylum Streptophyta; class Magnoliopsida; order Santalales; family Viscaceae; genus Viscum; species Viscum album. The sequence continues at coordinate 1,836,912,789 of OY728132.1, read as the reverse complement.
AGTCCCTTTAAGACAATCTCTACTATACTTCATTCCACACTTTGTGCATAAGGAAACATTCATCTTCTTTTCACCATTATTCTGAGATTTCCCCTTGAACTCCATCTTCCGTTTCTTGTCAAAACCATGAGATGGATATGTAACACCAACTTCCATTTCTTCCTTGATAGCACAACGCACAATTTCTTCATAGCTACTGAAGTCTCTTATAGCTAATGCCCTTCGAAGACTTGGTTTTAAGCCACTAAAAAATCGATCAACTTTACTTTCAGGTTGGATGATAATGCCATATGCATACCTTGCAAGTCTTGTAAAATTCGCTTTGTATATACCAACAGATTCATCATCCTTTTTCTTTAGTTCAAGAAAATCCTTCTCCATCTTTGTTCGAAGAATACGAGGGAAGTACTTATTGAAAAATATGTTCTTGAACTCGTCCCATTCCATGGACTCAATTTCATCTCTTTGCCTTGTATTCTTGATAAGATTCCACCATTGATCAGCTTCACCTTCCAAAAGATATACTGCTAAGATGATTTTATCATGCTCAGAACATTGAAGAACTGAAAATATCTTTTCAGTGGTACTGATCCATTGTTCAGCAACAAGTGGATCAGAAGACCCACTGAAAGAAGTTGGACGTTGCCTCATGAAGGACTCAATAGAATATTGTTCCCTTCTCTGCTCATTTGGAAGTCCAGAATGATTCATATCTTGTGTAAGTATAGCAATAATATTTTTCACTCCATCTCCCATAACATTTGTTTGTTCAGGAGGGCAATCATTGCATTGTCCATTGCATTGATCAACACGGTTCCTTCGGGTTCCAACCATCATCTAAAACCCAAAAAGAATAGTGTGAGAGGCAAAAATCATGCTAGGGAAAACAACATAATAAAGGGGGAGTACCTTCAATATCTAACATCTTAGGTTTAATTCTATGATCGTTAACGTAATTCTAGTACTATAACCTATACGTATACTTAACCTTAGGGACATCCCTAGACATACCGTAGAAATATCTCTAGGGATCTCACTAACGTTTTCACATCATAGTTTCCAAAGGTTGACTAAACCTTTCCTCTGATACCAACTGTAGAGACCCGAAGCTTATCGTACATGGACATTACATTACTTTTGTGGAATACTTAGTACATAAAAAAAACACACACACAAGGACCGTAATAGTTTAGTGTCTTTGGAAACTCGGAACGTAGTCTTCTAATCGTGGTGAAAGATCCTCAATATCTCCCATAATGATCTTCCTTTTTTTTTACCTAAAACAATTCTTTATATACTGGTGAAAAGAAAATATAAAAGCATGAGCTCAAATTCTCAGTAAGGGTAAACAAAATAAAATAAATCACATCATATTCATAAGAACATAACTTTTGGAAATCTTAACCTGCAAAAGAGAGCATAATTTCATAACATGGGATAAATCATAGTAGTGAAATGAAATTCCAATAAGCATAACATAAAACATGAAACTTTGTGGCATACACACATAATCATAGAGAATCATTTCTTGTTAGTCAAGACTCATTTCCAAGACTATCTTAGTGGACAAAGTCCATTTCTGAATCGAGTGACCCTCGTTTCAGTCCTGTTTCACTGAACCGGTATAACCTACCATTCCAGCCATGTCCTTCTCATGAGATAAGAAATCTTTACCCAATGCATTGGACGGGGATATAGGTCCCACCCATCTTATAATGATTCCTTTCTTATGTGTTCCACATAATCATAAATCATACATCATCGCATAACACATGTAACAAAATGGGATTCTTGAAACATCATGACATCATAAAACAAATCATATATGGTAAATGACTTCATAAAAATAATTCCCTCACAACATAATAAAATCAATGTAATAATAGGGATAAAAACAGAAGCCTTTATTATCTTAGATGGAAAATAATTTTGATAAAACACTTCAACTCCATTCTTGAGGAAAATATCCTTTTTTCTTCAAAACACCTTTCTTTTCTTAACATGTCATACAATTATAAACTAAAAGAAGTTGATTAAAAATAAACTTGAAAACTTGTAAAGGAAGATTCTTGGAAATAATGTTTTAAAAATCCATTCATGCCATATAAGTTAAAAAACATTCTTCATACATTTGTTGGAAAATTCAAAAAGTACCTCGCACGAAAAAAATGACAAAAGATTCCTTTCATATTCTTTACTAAAAACTCACCGAAGGGTAAAATTGGATTTAAACTATTGTAAGTGGATGGAAACAATATTAAATTTTAATGGAACATGGATATGAATGATAAAATACACCCCATTAAATACTTACGAATAAACAATCTCTGATAAAAATGAGATTGTGATATTTTCCCTTACCTTAGGTCCGATTTGCTTCGTATGTGTCTGAACCTCCTGTATCATGATTTAAATAATTTCATTGACTTATTAAAGAATCATATTCATTGTTATGATATCATATATGGTTCACTTATGACATTATATTACCCGTTCTTTTGTAAATTCCATGTTAAAGAACCGTTTTGGGTAAAATCATTTCATTTATCATAGGTGTTTTGACTTGTTGTTCTTGATATTATTATTACTTATATCATTATTTACTTACTTAAAGAATATAAAATTTGATTTATATATCATATATATTCAGTATATATATATATATATATAATATATAGATAAATTAAATGAAAAACACCGTTCATGGAGACGGTAGTCCGTACGTACGCATGAACGCTGTTTTCCTTTCCTTATTGTCTTTAATGGAAGTAAGTAGATGACATACATACATATATATATATATACATAAATCCAGTAGCTCTAAAATGTCATATATTTCATTATTATTTATTATATATACTTTATAATCATTCTTAAATGGTTAACATGGAGAATGAATCTCATCGCGTCGTGGAGACGGTAGTCCGTACGTACGCACGAGCGATGATATCATTTCCATAAATATTGAATTGAATTGGAGTGGATTATACAATATATCATAATCAATATGATGTTGTAATAACTATGTATAGTTATTCATTACACCATTATACCCATCCAAGTAAGGTGGTGGTGGAAAATAGATTACACCACGGCGTGGAGACGGTATTCCGTACGTATGCACGCGCGGTGATTTCTTTTTCCGTAGGATGGATAGATGGTGAAATAGGGTTGTTTCATACATATAATAACACATAAGTATATGAGTGATACTTATGTTATTACTTCATAATGAAACAACCTAAGAAGAAGAAGAGGAAGAAGAAATAAAGATGAAAGAATTGGTAACGGTAATTACCTCTTCTTTGAAGCGCCTCTTTGAGACCTCCTCTTAGGGCACTAAAATTGGTCTCTGAGGAAGACCAGAACCTCTAGGATGTTTCTAGGGAAGTGGAGAAGAGATTTTGGCAGAGTTTGGCCGAGCTTGAGTGCTCAAATTGGTGTGAGGAGGAGGGGGGGGGGAGGTGCTCTTTTATAAGGGAGGAGAGGGGCACCTTAGGAATACCTCAAAATATTATTTTATATTAATGTCAAAATAGGTTTATAATGGTTCCAAAGGGTCTTATTTCGAAGATAAAGTGGGGATGGGTCGAAATCCTATCAACCAATAGGATTTAGACATGTTTAGGGTATTATTTTAACCTTATCAATTAGATTTAACTCTAAGTTAAATAATTTAACTTTTACCGGGTCTTTTTGTTTTCTTTCACTATATGGTTAATACACTTACTATAACATGCCAAACGAACCCCAAATTGTTTATTATTAATATATATATCCTTATCTAAGTCATTTGGCCGAACCTTAGATTTTTAGGAATACAATAACAATTAATAATATAATATTTGATTTAAAAACTATTTTGTGTCAATTTTGACACTATTTGATATATGATTTTTGTGAAAGTCATAACAGAATTATATGTTCTAACAAAGTTGAATAAATCAACACTAATATATCATAGTAACCTATAAAATTAGTGGAATTCATAAAAAGTCTAAAATTACATTCATTTGATCATTTATTACATCAATTATGTTAATATTTCCTTAAAAGGGTAATTACTGCATCATCGTTGTGTCATAAATAAATTAATTTATATAAAGTCTAAAAATTATAAATAAAATATTATTATGTAGGAAATCTTTTTATATTTCTAATGAATATTTATAGTCGAATTTATCTTATGTATAACCACATATTAAAAATGTTTTAGTTATTAAACTTTGATTTTAACTATTTGAACTATTCATTAAATAAAATAATATTAAATGTCATAATCTAATCCAAGTGGACCTAAATGGTCATATTATATTTATAAGGTTGTTTTTGGTCGAATTACACTTATTAGGACATGTGTTAGGGTAATAGTAATATCATATTTACCCTTAGTTACTCTATTTACTATTAACCGTGGTTAAAAAAAAGTAAAAAGTTACTATTCACCAAAAATTATTTTCATCTCATTGAACCACATTTTAGTCCTTGATATTAATCGTGTCTCTCGGATTTTCGAAATTTCATTCACAGAAGCGGTAAAATTATGTTTTATGCAAAATTCAGTTTTTAACCTACCACTTAGTGGTTTCACTATTCATCAAAAATTGAATGTTTTCAGAAAAATGCCAAAATTTCATCCTAAGCTATATTTCATATTCCGAATTCAAAAATGAAGTCTATTTTACCAAATTCATAACATAGAAATTGCATTAATTAATTTTATAATTAAATCCCGATGTTAAAACAAATAGCGTGTTTTTAAGAAACAATATCTATCAAAAGATTGACACTTGATTATGTCTGGTTTAAATGTGAAATTACATCCAATGACCAAAATTTTATTAAATTGTAAAAATATATTTTAAATATACTTTAAAACCACTCAAATTAATGATTTATCACTATTAATTATTTCGATTAAAAAAGTTGTTTTTAATTATAATTTAGTAATTTTCACTATTCATCAGAATATGAATGTTATCCGAAAAGTACCAAAATTTCACCTTAGGCTAAATTCGATACTCCGAATCCAAAAATGAAGTCCATTTTGAGAGCTAAAATTTATAAAATTTAAAAAGAGGTTATTACTATTCATAACGGCTAGTTTTAATAATATTTTAATATCATATTGTTGTTTCGTGAAACTCAGTATTGCGTACTACACACGCTATCGAGGAAGGTTGCGATTGCGTGTAATGCAAGGAAAGTCAAAGATGCGTGTTGTGCAAGCTCCTTTTGGTGTAGCGTACAACACAATACATTAATAAAATTAAAAAGAATATTTTTCATAAAATCTCGGGCTGTTACAATTACCCCTTTGGGTTGAATTCCTTCACGGGCTAGGAACGCTACGAAAAATAACGAACATCCCACCTGTAATGTCTGATGAGGCCTAAAAGATCCAAATATCAAAAACATTCATTAGATCATATTAAGAAACTTCTATACTAATATTCTAACGGTACACTAAAACAACATGTTCTATAATAAAATATCCATAAACATCATATCCCTTATCCAAATGGTGAACTTGGAAAACATCACATAGATGTGATGATTACAAATGCTACAAAAGATGAACTGAAAATACATATCTTGATCCACCTATATCCCATAGTATACCAAGAGGATATCATCAGAAACCATGAAAATTAGTTCAAGATAATGATGTAAAAACCTATTCAATAGTTTCATAATGATCATAGAATCATCATTCAATCAAAAAATAATGGGGAAATAATAATATTTGTTCTACCTATTTCAGAATCCTATTTTTGAAATGTCTCCAACAAAAAATATGACATGATTAAATCAACAAATGATAATCAATCATAGTGATCCAACTTATCGATATAAGATAATAGAAAATGTCAAAAATTTAGGGAAAATGGAACTTCTCTTGGACTGTCACTCTATTATACTTCAGATAATCGATTCATAATCTAATAGATCAATTATAAAATTTTGAAAATAGAGTTGTGGAATCCCAAGGTGTGATTCTCAAGTGAATATATCCTTTATATTCTATATCGACCAACTATAACTTTAAATTCATTAACAACATGACATACATGTTGTATGATGGAAGAGATATCTGATGTAACCCTGGTTCCAAATTATTAGAGAAAAACAAATATCATCTAAAAAAATAATCATAATATCCACCAGAAAAACCACTTGGAACTCATCCATCATAGGAGGTAATCTACACCTCAGAGCACCACAAATGTCCTCGAACTCAATAAATGATAACTGAAAATGTTGTTTCCTAATTCTGAAATTGGATATCCAGTAAAGCCCGAAAATGGATCCCATTCAAATGAAAAGACGTCAATATATCGAGTAGGTCCCTCAACGCTCACGTGTCACCTATAACTATGAATGTGATCCAAAATGGGAACCATCCAGTCCATACCAAAGATCATGTCTAACGGGTCCATCATCCAAATAAGTAAATCACATTGAAACAGGACCCATATCATAGTGTGTGCACAAGATATACACATGAAACCCTACTCATAGCACTTCCAATTATTTTCTAATGTAGTGAAACTTACCATATCATAGAGTAATTCATGTAATCTACGATAGTTACTGTCATCAATCTCTGCCATAATGTTATAATAAACCATTTTGGAAGGTGTTTTTAGCGTAAAAATAATGCATGAGAAAAATTTTATTACTTCAACCCCTATTGAACCATTGATCATTCATTTCCATGTTTTTATGTCATTGGGTGCATTCCAAAACAACTCAGCAAACTAGTTTGAATATTCCAACATATAATGATCTCCCTAGATCACTTAATAAACACATGATATCTAGAATAGGACAAGACCTCCATAAAATACTTCTCTTTCAAAACATCTTTATTTTCATTCAAAACCATCTAATTATTTTTTCCGGCTTGTACTATAGAGTCCCAAAACTTTTGAATGGGTCATTCCATCATGAACAATGCACATTTACCCATAACAAAAAACTCAACATTGAGAAACTCAAACATCCACTATATATTCTAGATTAACTACTATCCTTCCTATGGTTTTTTGATCCCTCTAAAAGAAGAGAAATTTTCATAAGGAACTCCTAATCCATGTCCTTATTAGGGCTTCGATCGGCCTCTATAACACTAAAAAATCAAGATCCCACTCCATTTCTAATATACATTGACCACATTGTCCAACGTTTCCACTATTTTGAGATCAAATTTTGAAGGAATACTACCTCTAACCTCTTTTAGTGTTTTCATATGAGTTATTGAATGATGATTTTTTTTCAAAAAAAAAATAACAATAATGAAAAGGCCCCAATACAACCATTTTGAATTGTTTGTCATCAACATCAATCTTGATCACTTTTTTTATTTAATATTTAACCAAATAAATCACAATAACATTTAAAAACAACTAGTTCACTCCCCACATAGTGTATATATAATCTCTCAATCATGTACATATAAACGGAGGATAAGAAAAATCATATACCAACATACAAAGTTGAATCATGATCGATCACAGAGTGTGCTGAAACATAACTCTATGTATAACTATACTCTCCAGCCTAAAAAATCCTAACTCAACTATATCAGGACTCTTTCCCAAATAAGTTGACCCAAAAATAGGGTGAACTACACTAAATTATTTTTTTCATTAACCAAGCTGGTAGGTCATCCCACCCAACATCCATCCCAATTCATGGAATAGCCTAAATGGAATTCCCAATATCCATAGGATGACAACCGGTGCCTGGGTATCAATAATATGATTTGGGTAAATTTTCCCCCATTTTTATATTCACAAAAAACTAAAAAACATTAAAATCAAATAATCAAATAATTAAAAACAAACAAGTAACAATATTTTTTAGATTCATGGTTTACCACTAAAGTCAATAAACAATATATATTATACAAAATAGAATATCAACTATCCAAAAAACCCTCACGTGATAAGATGTAAACTAACCTCAAGCCACCCACACCAAAACCTACAAGGAGTGAACCACTGAAAAAAAGATTGACCATTTCCCTAACACGTCTTTCCTTTACCTATGTAAAACATAATTAGGTCTATACACACACAAAATGATGTAAGAATTTTGTGAGGGAATGATAGTAAGACACCAACAAATAAATACATTACATGAAAAAACAATCGATGAAAATTTTAAATAATCATTTTATAAAAAGGAAAAGAGATATTTTTTAGTGAACACTTTAATGATAACAAAATATTCCTTGAAAAAACTCAAAAAATAGCATCATATGATGACGGTATGTTTTATATTAAAAAATATATTAATTTCATTGGAAAAACCATATGGACTAGATAATATGGGACACAAGTTACATCATATCTCTTTGAAAAATGATATATAAAACTCAAACCACATCGACTTCATTAAAAATCCATTAGGTAGGTATACATCAAAATTTATATTGGTATCTAACAATCATAATAATTATAATTTAGTTATTTAACTAATCTTAAGTCATTCTAAAATAATATAGACCAATAAATATTCGTGTCAACTATAATATTAGTCCTAGTAAATACACTAACATAACTATGATTCCCATCATGATCAATCATCATTAAACATATCACATATGACATCACCATAAACCCTGCACAATAAATTCAATGCTAACACACATGATAAAATATTATTTCCATAACCATGAACTATTTTATGTAATAACATACACCAAACCCATTTAAATAAATGTTTCGTATAATTCCCATAATTTATTAATCACCTTTATGATGAAAAAACAACGATGAACACATAAAACACACATGGAACTTAATTTATTTCATTTCTAAAACAATCATTAATCACAAACACACCATGAATCATTTGAAAAAAACACATCATTAAAAATACGTAGATCATAACTATATAGAGAAAAAATCATATAAAATTCACTAAATAGTTTTCAAGAATGGAACTACCTATGTCATGTGTATAAACATCTGTAAATTGTGGTTATACCTCTACCAGACCACCTAGGGACCATATAAAAGAATTATTGAACCAAAAAAAATCATATTGATCCCGAATAATAATGATCGAAACCTAAATGGGTCACTCAACCCATCATAGATATGAAACCCTTTGATGGAAGATGAGAAACCCTATGAATGGGGTAAAATCAATGATGAAAATCACATACATGAAGTGTTCATGAATATTCCCCACTAAAATAAACTCAAAAAATTAATGTTTGAGGGATAAAGGGGATGGGGTAGAGGATCTTTGGTTGAAGAATCATGATTGGGAAGAATTTTTATGTTTAGGATCAGAAAAAGATGGGTAAAGGGTAATAATATAATGTTTATGGACATAGAGAAGTCACATTGTTTTCCTACAAAATATTACAAAATATGAAGAAATTATTTTCCCCTCACACTCTAATAGGGACATTCAATACAACTATATCACATGGTCACTAAAATGTTTTCCAACTAGGCAATTTTCTATTGTCCAAAAATGAAATTAGGCCATAAAGTTTCCTATTCAAGGGTATATTTTTTTAAATCGTTTACAATGCATGTGGAACCTATTCTTATGACTATAACTCTGAGTTCCCCAAATACTGAATAGAAAACTAATTATTAAATTCACAAATAAAAATATATAGAATCATACCTCAAAATAATGAAAATTTTGTGACTAGGCCCATTAAAAATATATGTTAATATCATTAACCCCCTATAGATCACCATTCATGGGTGCATTGTTAGACTAGACACTCACATGGCTTTCCATAACTGTCTTCCAACCATGTACATCCCCTTGGGATCCCATAAATTTTATAATTTCACCCAATACAATATTGTACAATCCCCAATACACTAATGATCAAAATATGGGTGTTGGATTAACTAAAACAAAGTAACATGTTGTTATATTTCACATATGATTATCCATCACACTTATAGAATCAATTGTGGATATCTATGCTTCATCAAATACATTGTTTACAATGTTTATTCCAGGAATTTAAGAATCCACCAAATAAAATTGAATATAAAATTATTCATATTATGTATATCATTACCACTTATTTCATGAATTATATTGGATTTCATTTAAGATATTGACTATGTTCTAGTAGTACAACATATGAGTTTATTAAACAAGAAGGACCTGTTATAAACATTATCCAGGGAGATATGCAGAATGCATCATGAACTATTGAGAGGCTTCGTGGTACAACCATGAGATAATAAGATATGAAAATATATTAAATAATATTTAATTAAAGAATATAAATTGTTATCAATTTTCTAATTTTTTTTAATATAATAATATTTTCCCATAAAAATATTTAAAATGAATACATTTAAAACTAACATCGAATTATTGATATCACTAATGAATAAAATAAAAACTCTTCTATCAACTCCTTATATCCATGACATATTTTTGAATGACACTAAAAAATATTTATGATTTTATCATCTCGAAACTATACGAAAATATTTGTTTACCCATTTGTATCCCATCATGTTATATTTCCTCATTTACTTCCATAAAATGATTCATAAGTGGGAATATGATTGCTCGAGTAAATGAAATTATGGACTGAATACTGAATAAAATCATTGTTTTGATCCCAAACACTATTTAAGTCAATATAACTATATATCAACTTATCATATAGGGTATGAATGGCCCTCCAAGACTAACCATATTAATTTTTATGTCATTTTGTAGTAATAAATATCTATATATCTATATCCTATAATGGACATCATCAAAGCATCGCGGTAAACTTCATATCATAATATTATTTAATATAATGTGGTAATAAATAAATAATCATCATATTCATAATTTATATCCTCTATTTTTTATCTTGTTTTAATTCATAGTTAATAAAAAATATATTTTATCACCTCTTATGATGATTGAAAAAAGAAAAAATATTATTACAAACACACGATGTATAGGGGAATTTGATGATAAAATAATTTCTGATTTTTCACATTTTGTTTATAATTAGTTTAATTATTATAAAATAACTTTATAATATTTTATACCATGTAATAAAAATATGGCATAACTATCACCAAGATACGAACTCAATAATCTGTTTCTTCATGTTGTCTGACTAAAATAGACTTCAGATCTCTATATAACATCATAGTTGAAAGTATCATACGGATTGATGAAGGATGGTAATAATTCAATATTTTCATTTTTTAAGTATATAATTTAAGGATCACATACTCAATTATTGAACATCATAATTTCCTCAAAATGAATAATGATATCAGGAACATTTTTCTCATCATTTAATGCTCAACATCCCCCAACTATGCCTATTTAATATTTATTTTGATTTATGGATGAAACATTATTTGAGAGGGTTAAAATTTATCCCCATTATGAAATATATCAATTTCGAACATGTTAAATTCCATATATTTTAGATTGTTTTTTATAAATGACCATTCTCCACAATAGTACCCCTCTTTGGATGAAAATGATATAAGATAACTAGTGAGTTCCCAAATCCCCCCTCCAATAGGCTATGTTCGAGGGAAAACATATTTCATATTATTTAAAAAAATTAGATACATTACCCTCATGAAGAATATAATGAAGGAGACATAATATAAGAACAAAAATCAATAACATTTCTTACAAAATTGACGATCTTATGTATAATGATTTAATGACATAAAAAATTCATAGCATAAAAGGAAACTACATGAACAAAAATATAATCTCTAAAAAAACTATAGAGTCGAAATGAATCTTACAGAACCTAGAGATAAAAATTCACAAAACAATATATATCCTAAATTGAATGAATAAATCAAAAGAAATTATATATATGTAGGGTGAGAATTATAGGTATAATAAATAGGGTCCTTATTAGTGAATCCTTTATGGAATATAAAGATGTCATATACAAGATTGTTGAAAAAATGAAGTTATCTGATCCCCTAAATAGTTATAATATATTCCTTAAATTATCACGGATATATATATCGAATAAATTCATTATAGATAATAAAATATAAAAATAAAATTTTTGGTACCCCTCTATAGCTTTCACACTAGTTTTCCATACTGCCCCAACTCCATATTCCCAATTCAATATCTGACTAAAATAATCCAGCCTAAAAAACCATATCTAATGTATCATAACTTTTAACTATAGCATCAAACAAAACAATTATTTCATGCCACATTCATATATAGAGATTTCATAATATTATGGATCCATAACATCCCGTATGTTTTAAATCATATATCAGGTATTATAACTCTTTTCCTCATAATCCATACATTGAGTTTGCAGCTAGAGATATCATGATTCATACATTTATTCCTATAATAATCAACACGATTCGGTATTCCGAAATATAATTTCTTGTAAAAAACACAATCTATAAAAACACTCTTCAAACATATGGTCAAGACAACATACCATATAAAATAGTTCATAATACCACTCATAGATGAGAGTCGGGATAGAGGGGGGATTCAATCATTCTTCCCTTTTGATCCTAAATGTTATGAATATACCCTCTATGATTCCACCGATTGGTATACAACCTACCTATTCGGGTGAAATATTGTATGGAATGAGGAAAAATATTGGAAATATTATAGTTTATAACCACATTATGGCCATTAACTTACTTATAGGCCTAATTGAAACAATACCCATCCAAACTTCCAGCTAGCACTACTATGTTTCAGATATCCAATAAGGGAATTTTTATTAATGATATATTTAATTATGTACAAAAATTTATTATAGTTCTCTTCATTAATTATTTAATTATCAATTAATTATTCTCATTTCAACCACAATTATTAATTGGAAATGGTGATGCATATTCTCTCCGTGCATAATCAAACCAATTAAGAAATTCTATATTATTATTATATGTTCATAATTATAAAAATAAACCCCAAGGGTGAAATTATATATTAATAATTATTTATACCATTTATTAATTTCAGGTACTAGTGGAAATATTAAATTCTTCTAAATTGAGTTTTATAACCAAGTACAACTAGTATACTAAGGTAGTGGAGAATAAAATGGAAATAAACATTTTATTTGGCCATATAACTATTAATGATAATATATATAATAATTAATAATATATTTATGAATAAAAATGATAATTAACAATTTCATCCCATTCCACCATACCTAGTATTTTCCTCAACATCGTCATGAATTTCTCTATGAATCTCTCCATTAAAGGAATTAATTTGGGAAACAATCAAAGCCCTCTATTTTGTATCTTATTATCCAACAGCCTTACATGAATTAAATAAAATCAAAATTAAAGAATAACTTACATGGAAACAATGAGGGTAAAAAATTAAAAGAACAATATGGAAACTAGAACCTAAAAACATGATATTCATATATTATATATAAACATTTCCTTCTTTCCATAATCATAAGGATTTCAACATTCAATAGAAAATTGGATCAGAAGTCCAAAAAAATTATCTTCAAAAAATTGTGGGTTTTATTAATTCATTATGAAAAAACTCATTATTACGTGGTATAACTGTATGTAACTATTGGAATCATCTATAACATTATAATTTATTATTAAATAATGATCTATTGGATTAATCCAAATTTCCACAAACTATGAGATATATTTTCTAACATGCCTTTTATTAATATCAATAATAAGTATTACATGATAATGTAATATCCCAATTTCATTTGACAGATGGATTGAAAAACAATTAAAATATACTTTACCGTCAATTTTGAAACCATAATATTGTAAAAATAAATGGTTTAATTATACATTATAATTTATATTTAGAGGAGAACAAAAAAATTAGTGTATATATATTCTTTAAAAAAATAAATCAAATTAAAATTATATCCAAATATTAAAAACATGGAAAATAGGAAAATCATATATAAAACACAATAAGGTAAATCAAGTGGATAGCCACTATCGTAATGGAAATTACATGTTATCTTTTAACATAAACTATTTTTTTATAAATATTATATATCTTTTAGTTAGTTTAATTGCAGTCCATTTGAAAAAGAAGTTAATTATTTGAAAATTTATTATTTCATGTAAATAAAAGCTGAATAAGAGGATTCCATACCAAAAGGATCTAATGTGGATTTAAAAAAACTCGAATGAAAATTTAAATCATTATTTCACTTTAGTAATTTATACGTCAAGACTCCATGAGAATATGGCCCGAAATGCTAGAAAAATAGGATAACATCATAATAAATTAGGATAAGGACCTCCATATTATGGAAAGGTGGATATTGAAGGATGAATTATTATCCATGGTGAATTCATAAGAAAAAAATATTTTATTACCTCTCAATACCATAGAGTGAACATGGAATGATATTAAATATTCCATATCAAAGGGATTATAATACTCATGGGGACCTATTGGTAGCTTCCTAATGTTTTTATAAAAAATATATTGGTTTCTAGTGAATCTATGGCTATTTTGGGTCTGAAAAGATTTATTTTAAGAATGGATTTATGGTTTGAATTGGTCATTCACATCATAAATGGCCCCTCGTTTCCTTTCCACCCAAAAAACTTTCCTCAAAACAGTATACCTCAAATAAATAAATGACTTGAAACCCATGTTCATGGTATGAGTTTTTCATGTTCATTTTTTCTTGGTTAAAACATATTTTGTTGAAAGAAAATTTTCTATAGATGATAGAAAATGAACCCCCATGACACCCATCAAAAAAGCTATAATTGTTATTCATGATTTATAAAAACTTTGATTTTATCCATTAAACAGATATACAATACATGAATTCTCTTTAACATTATATATATCACTAACATCTAGGTCATAAAACCCAATTACCCTAAATCGTATCATTCATTCCCCTAGAATCCACAGGTTCCATATAAATTCAATAATATATATTAGGTATTATTTTGGCCCATAAATATTTAATTATTATCATTGATATTATCTCTAGATAATTTAGACTCAATGCGGTATCCACTATTATCACCTTCACAGTGTTGTAATTTTTTGAGTTGTAGTAATATATAATCCACTATAACCTTATTCTCTTGCACATTTTAAAATATTTTTGGGTGAATATATTATATATATATATGACTCACTATTATATTTAAAGATATATCCTCTATACATTTAACAATAAAATCACTATTTATAACATCACACTAGAAGTAATTGATTTTTACTCCTGAATATTTAATGAAAATTTGGAATATAATATTACTATACTACTGTAAATGATAATATATCACCTCCCATTCATCAATTATTCACTATAAATAAAAAACATTATCTATATAAGCATATTTTTATCGTAGGTGTTCTAACCAACAATCACATTTGGTATATGTAATAATCTGCTCTTTCATTAATCTTGAGGGTATATATTATTTCCAAGTTAATATAATGAATGGACTAGATAGTTACAGTAAGTTGTTATGAATGTATCGTTAATGTCTATCTAATATTATAAACCGTCAAATATTAATTAGTGTTGCTGGTCTGGGCCAATGTTTATAAATATCCACGTATAATGGGCCCATCTAAATACATTCTCTTAAGATTATATGAACATTAAATGAAAAATTATATAGCCAATATTTACACAAATTAAGTATTTCCTATATATTTTCCTTCAAAAAATTAATTAGTAAAATTATCAATTGATTCTCATCATATTCTTGTAAATTAGAAAAATGATCAATTTTTTTTCTAAAAATATATTGACAAATTAATCATTGTTTAATCTAATGACACTATACAATAAACCCATACATATATTGAAGTAATTTGTACAAAAAAAATGAAATTATATAAATTCATATTGTTCATACCAATAATGGGTATATATCGAATACTTTTAATCAAATAAGACGAATAATAAAAAATATCGATATTGAATTTAAATCTTTATAAAATAACGGTCTCCTCCAAATTAATCAAAAATAAATAAATAAATGAAAATTGATAATTATTCCTAATATTTATATTATTACGTTCACGATAATACATTTTTACTGGAATTTGTAGCTTATTATTTTTAAAAATGAATATTTTCACACCTAGTTGACACACATGGATGAATTAATCCCTTATATGTATTCTCTTTATTTTAATTCATCAATTAATATAATTATTTCAAGGACGTTCTGTATGGATTCATTGAGTTTC
The DNA here is from genome assembly GCA_963277665.1 of Viscum album. Lineage (NCBI taxonomy): Eukaryota > Viridiplantae > Streptophyta > Magnoliopsida > Santalales > Viscaceae > Viscum > Viscum album. The sequence continues at coordinate 1,836,896,580 of OY728132.1, read as the reverse complement.
GTGTTGCACCATATATGAGTTCTATTTAAAAGGAAACCACGTGATTTAGAGTAATATTATAAAAATATTTGGTAAAGATATCAATGAACACCCATTAAATACGAATATTATCCATGATGAGTTTCTCTCTTACCATCATTGTCAAATACTTCAATTTATGATGAATGACTACCCCATCCATGGAAATAATTTTTATTGGATGTCCATATCATTTCTTGACTCTATTGAAAATTATATTTTGGATTAAAATTTAAAATATTACCTCCCATACTCAAAATTAATATGTTATTTATATATATACATACATTATATTTAAAAATTAACATAAAATTAAATATGATTAAGGAAAAGGTTATACACAGGGGGGATATTCTTGCACTCTTAAATCATCAATCAATGACTCATCGTTAATGATATTAAAATGAATGTGTACGAATTGTAGTGACACAATATATATATGTAATAAATAATAAATTAATATGTTGATTTAAATAATAAATCCAATATTAGTGAAAAATGCCAAAATAATGTGAAGTATAATGTATTTTTTATTTCTAATAAAAACATAATAATTTCCAAGATTTGATAAAATTTTGTCTATAATTATTCTCCTCACAATATTTTGTCACATATTCTAAATTTTATAATTATAGTGATAACTCATGGATTTGAAATATATATAATGGTTGAGATAATAATCATTGTATGGGAAAAACATATAAATTATTATATCATATCCATGAAGTGGAATATGAGATAAACATCATAATTAAATATTATAATACCATGGATGATAAAAATCGTATATGTAAACATAAGATATCAAAAATATTATTTTAGAAGCTTAAATTCTTTTTAATGTATCAAACATGTATCTAAAATAAAATACATGTGAGCATGATAATGTTTTTTAATACATTAAAAGAAGATAATGATCATGAAAAAATGGTATTTCATGTAAATGAAATATAAACTCTAAAATCAGCATGAATTTTAAATATCATGGCAATGTGGAACAACTTTAATAATTGGAAAATAAATGGGAGGAATCTTCTTTTCCTTATTAAAATATAAAAAACTCAACACTTCCACTCATGGGATATGAGAATACCCATTATTTTAGAACTTATGTGAAAAAAATCAATATTGTAATACCTATATTTTTTTATTATTTATTATAATAAAACTACGAATTTGAATTGGATTAAATACCCTTCTAATAATAATCTATATAGTTTTGGGAAATCAATAAACAATTATTATTACCCTAAAAAACATTAAAAAATAATGGGTTTCATAAAAATTAAAAAAACATGATCATAAAAAGTAATAGGATAACAAAATATCATTTCCCAAAAGTATCAATAACAAAAAAATATGTATAATGAATTGAACCACATACTAGAGTAAATTAAAATGGTAAAAATATTTATGTGAATACACCAAATGATGTTTTCAAAGAGGGATTGTGAAAAATCATTGAAATATTTTACTATTACATATATAATTAATATTGGAAATTTTAAAATATATAAATTTTATTTGAATAAATTGCGTAGTTGATGATAAATAACTTTATTATTATTAGAGAGAAAAAAATATAATAATTTGTTAATAAACTAATAAAAAATCATTTAAAAGTATAATTTTTGTTTAAAAAATAATCTTAATATATTTATTACTTGAGATAAAAAAGTTTTATCTCACTCTATTCAATGTAATATTGTTTGGGAATTAAAAATTATAGAATTTGAAAAATTGATAAAATGTAATGTGATTTATTAAAAAAACTAATAACATAATTGATAAATTAAAGTCATGTAATAATAAAAAAATTTCTATAATCATGATTTACCCAAAAGATAATGTTGAATACAAAACAAAATCATCATACGGTACAATTGATTAGTCGTAAAATAAAATATATATCTGTGAAATATCAAGACCTAGAGAGGATTATTGATTAATTGAAAACCTTTATGTCTTTAGTAATTGTTGAATCAATTTTTATTGAAATCATTAACATCATATAGTAACATAAATCCCTTAGAATAAATTTAAATAAAATATTGGGAGGTATATTCTTAATATAAATAAGTTATTGGTGTAAAATTTAGATGTGTTTCTATAATGTGTGGCTTAGATAAATCTCCCTATTGCAATGATATATTTTAAATCTGAGACCAATAAGGAAATTATCATTTATAAATTAGTTGAAAATAATAAAAAAAATAATTAAACAATAATAAAATATTAATATAGGTTACAATATAAACTGTAAGACATAAATAATTTCGATAATAATTTTATAAGCATAATAACTTTCTCAACACACAACACTAATATATATTAAAATATTGACCAATTATATAAATATTATTGTTACATATCAATTTAAATAGTTGGATTAGATATGATAATATTTTTTTTAAAATAAATTTACACTTCAATTACTCAATAAATAAATCTGGATTACTATATAAGAAATTAGTATATAATTGTTATTATAAAAAATATGTTTCAAAATAGATTTTCATCAAAAATGATATTTACTACATTTGGAGAATGGAAATTAAAAAAATGTATGTTACTTTAAAAAATATTATTTTATATAATATAATTCATTTTGGAATAAATATAGAAAAACATACATAAGGTTATATTTTTTCATATCAACATTAAGATGGTTTATTATACAAATAATTTGATAAAATAATGATTATCCATAAATTTTCATTTTATTTCATTAAATAAATTAGTTATAGAGTATGAAAATATTTTTTCTTTAGTCTCAATGTGATATATAATATATCTTTACATAGGATTAAAAAATTTATTCCATTTGAATCGATGAAATTCAAGATTTTGATATATGTAAATTTTAGTTCATTAAATTGTATTTTTCTGAAATGTGGTTTTCATTATAAATTAAATTATTATATGAATTTTTTTTTGAAAAATATATATTAAATATTCATAATTATATTCCATATATGGATTTGGTGTTTATATTTTTTATAATAGTTCACTCATAATTATTTCGTAATGAATAGTTACAATAAATTTTTTTCATTAATATAGTATGGGTAATAATGTTATAATTGGGTTATAACCATGAGGTACGGTCACAAAATTAATTGTGAACGTTACATTACATAATACCATGAGGGAAATACACTGTAGTTATATCTAATTACATTATATGTAACTTGTTTGAATTATACATTTGTAGTGATATTTATGGTATATTATTAAAAGAAAATTCCAAAATGTCAATCTATTCACATAAAAATTTCATGAAAATTTACATTATTATAAAAAGTGGATATTATTTGTTATAAATTTGTAAATTTTATATGAATATTGTTCATCATGTTCAATTATGTTTTAATATTATTGAATAAATAATCATATTTTACAATACTGTATCATTGACATGAGATTAATTGAAGTAATAGTATAATAAAATAATTGATTTTAAAATTACTACATTTCAGACAATCTAGATGGATCAGTGAGTTTCAAATTTTTAATTGAAAAATATGAAATATAAGAGATGAATGAAATAATTATATTTTAAACTCACATTTATATTAAATCCAGACTAAATTTTTAGTTTCAAAAATGAAATTACTTGTATTTTATGTTATATAATTTCATGTTAAATCATTTGAAAAATAAAAAACTATATTAGTGGATAGGAAGTTAGAAAAATGGTTCGAAATTTTATCCCTTTTCCAAAAATGGGTTAATTGTTACCATATAATTAATAAAATATCCCTTTGGTTGTGAAACAATTGTTATCGAGGTGAAGGTTAAAATTAATTAACATAGGGGATACAAATGATAATGTTCAAAACAATATATTATAATTTCTGTTTTTTTTTACATTTTAGTGTATTCCAACCACATCATTATATAGAGTCAAAATTATAGATATTTGGAATCTTTTTTCTAGATTATTTATTTATTATATATTAATATTTTAATAAAATTACAAATGTTCCTCTCCATCCCATATAAATAGAAACCCAACATATTTTATCCTTACACCACATTTATCCATATACCTCAAAGAATCCCTATATAATTATTTTATATAATTCCCCATAATAAATTTGTATGTTTTTTTCTTTTTAAATTTCAATTCATGGGGTTCTTAAAGACGTTTTTGAAGGAGGTATTTTGATGAAGTAGTAATTTTTTAACTAAAAATATTATATTTATTTATTCCACTATATCTTATAATTAGATGTCTATAATATTTAAATATAAAATTCAGTATCTTATATATATAGTAAAATGTTAAAATGATCATGAAACTATATATAGGAATCATATTTTCTATCAAATGTGATGTCAAACTATTAATTATTTATAAGTGTCGAAAACTACATAAATGTAGCGATATTAATTTTTTTATTCACCGTATATATTGGAGGGATATTATTTCCTGTTTAATGTTTATAAATAATATCTTTTCAATTATTATATTTTTTCATTATTATATCATATCAATCATATTACCTTTGAATCATTTTTTAAATGAATATATCACAAGCACATATGGGAAGACAACAAATTCAATCATGCGATGTGATTAATTTTTCTTTTCATATTTACCAGGATTAAACTAAAGACATGTTTGAGGAATATATAATAAATATATTATATGATAATTAATAATTATTTTTATTTTTTTTTTGCATATCTGCTAATCCATTCATCAAAATGTGATAACAAAATTCATATGTGTGTATAAAATACTTTCTCCATTAATTTTGTAGCAAATTTTCCAATTCATTAATTTATTATATATTTATAAATTTATATAATTAATATATTCTATAATTATATAAATATATTAATTATATATTATATTTATATATGATAAATATAAAATTTCAAGAACCACTGGATAAAAATTATCATGTAAAATGAAATAGTTAACACAATAAAATAATTATTTTAGAAAATTAATTATTAATAAATCATTGTTTTTCATTTATAATTGTGTAATATAAAATATTTAAATAATTAAATTGAATTTGAATAAAATTATTATAAATTTAAGTATATAATATTGGACGTAATATCACTGTGGAGGTATATCAAACTCACTATATGTGTTTCTCAACTATCTCTCATATCTGTGAGACACATTACATATATACCACTCGTGTCATTTATGTGTAGTATACAATTAAAATGAATTAAATATATGGTTCTTAAACTAAATATTATGGGTAATTATATATCAATAAAAATTTATTTATATATTGGGGATTATGATTCCAATGTTACCAATGTTTTAAGGGATTTTAGTTAAAATCTCTTATTGATTGATATTTTTTATGATATAGTATTTGATGATGAAACTATCTAAAATATCTCTAAATCATAATAATAATTTTTTTATTCTTTTTTAATCTTATGAATATGGGAATAATTTCACAATCATATATTTACAAAATCAAGAGGCCAAAAAAAATTACATAAAATAGTTTTTATTTCAATATTTGGTAAAAAATATTTTAAATCTGAGAAACAGTATTTTAAAACATCATATGTATTTTCAAAAAATTTATCCATTGATTGTCTAAATACATTTTTAAACTTTTTTTATCAAATAAAAAAAATTATTTGCAAGAATTTATTGTTTTTTTATTATAATTTAATTTTTTAATATAAATATCTATTTTAACATAAAAATATTGAATTTAATATGGTACTGTATTTAATGGACATTACATTTAATAATTAACAACATATTTACAATTTTAAATGCTTATGAATTTTTTTCATTAAAACGAGACACATATATGTATTTAAATTAATTATTCTAATATGAAATTTTAATTTTCCCCAAGAAATGTTTTATGATATCATATAAATGAATTTTTAAATATAATGTAATCATCTGATGTTACATAAGATTTAATTAGGATAGGATCCAATAATACCATACTTATTCACAAAATTGATAGTTTTTTATTTTTATTATCATATATCTATAATGCCTATTTATTATCAAGAATTTATTATATTTTGAAATGATGAAAATATTATGATATTGATATAGTAATTGATTCATTCCATGAAGATTTTCTTCGGAATGATCCTTTACTAAGGATATTATGGTCTACTAGGTGACCTTAATCCATTATACTATTCATATATGTATGAAATTAATATTATAGAAGTGATTTTATGTTATTAATTTCATTCAAAAAACATATATCTTCTGATGATATTAGGCTATCATGGATCAATTTTTTTATTTCATTATAATTCATCTCTTATAAAATTCTATTAATTACAACATGATTCCAGATTTTGATCTATAATATACTGGTTATGTTTTTCAAGTATCATGATAATGTATCGATATCCTTGTGATAATTCTACAATTACGTGATTATTGATATCTCCCTCATTTAAAATTAATTGTTATCTAATATCACACTAACCTATATGTTCTTTCCCTTCGATATGAAGATAGTTTTAATGTTTCATATGTCTTTGAAGGGTTGTAGTAATTATAACAAATTGTGGTATGATATAGATCTCTTATGATTTTTTTATGTATTCATGATTCTAAAGACACTATACATATATTATTATTGTTTGAAATGTATTGTTGTATGTTGAAAACCATATCAATAAATGATATATTTATGTTGAAAAAGAATGGATATGTATTTTGTTATCGTAGAAAAGTTTAGTTTCATTTGGAAACCAGGATAAGAAAAATTTATTGATAACCAATAAAATATCCCTATATATTTAATTAATACTTATGTAATGGCTCCGAATGTAGAATGGTTTCGTACAAAAACATTCATTTTTGACACTATAAGTGGATGTGGTTTTGAAATAGATGAATCATGAAGTAATAACCACAAAAAATATTGGTTTGGGTTTATCATGATCTTCATTATTATAAAATAAGTGTGTTCTTGTACTAAGAACTAGTTTGGACATCATGGGTATATTGTATGGTTATTTAAAATTTCAATTATAATCTATTATGATTTCTTTGAATTGATTTTATCGTTGGGGTTCCTATTTTTTTCAATGGTTCTATAGAAAAAAATGTATCATGATTTAGGTGTAAAAGTAATGGTATATCATGAATTATCCCGCTTGTTATTATTTCTCATAGTATTCATTTTTGTGATATTTAGTAGATGGATGATTTGGAAATTTTGTTATCATTGACTATGACAGACAATGGAATGATTTTACTCAATATTAAATGAGTGAAATAAAGGATAGAATTTGGAAAATTATGGTTGAGATCAATCGAATATCACATTATCATTTTATCAATATCGACATGGTTGAGTTTCATAATAAGACATATAATAATAAAAATGTAATACCATGAATACAATAGGGAATCAATATTTATTTTCATATTTTTTAAGGATATAGTATATTTAACAAAATTAAATGACTAATAATAATGATAATATGATTTATGTTTTGGAAAGAGAGGTAAAACAATGATTTTTTCCTTAAAAAATAACGATTTCAATGGAAGAGTTTTATTTTCATTCTAAATTACAATTTAATTTTTACTATTTTATGTCATGAAACATTGGATTTATCTTAAACATGCTTCAATCCTAGAAAATTTTTCTATAAAATGTTCGGAATGTATTATGTAAATTAGTAATTTTGTTTTAAGGAATTTTTTGTATGTTAAAATACATGAATTTTATATTAAATGTATTTTTTTCTGTGGAATTCAAGTTAGATGAATCATGAATCTTCTAAGAATTGTTCTATAGTAGTTTTTTTATAAATTTTTTCCAATAAGTGTTGAATGGTATTGAAAATCAATAAAAACTATTCAGTAGTAAAGTAATATTTTGGATTAACACATAATTAATGGAACTATAAACAATAATAATATCCAAATTATGTTATAATAATTATTATATTGTATAAATATTTATAGATATTTATATTTTAAATTGTATATTATTTCTGGAAGGAATTTTTTATTATTTTAGGTAAAAAGATGTTCATGTTATTTCATATTTGGATTTATAAAAAATAACTAATACACAATTAATTTTTTTGAGGAATTATGATAATTTTCATTTTTAGAAACTTATATTTTTTAATTGTTGATTAAGGGTTAATTTGGAATTTAGAAAATTTTAATTTAAATAAATCTTTGAAAACTTTTTTTGTAATATTGTATGTTTGTTCATGCTTTCTAGTTATATATGATAAATATTATCTTAAAAATGATTTTATCACATATTTACAATCATCGATTTTAATATTTTGAGTAATTTTTGGGGTTTTTTTATGTAAGATTTTTATTTAATGGATTATCCAAAACATTGGGTTTTAATATTTATGTTATTATGATTAATGATATAAGAAACTGACTTTTCACATAGTAACAAAATCGTTAATTATTTACCCAATTGACTTTTATTTAACTATTCTGGATTTCTAATGAGATAAAAAGGGAATCAGGGGTGTCCAATGATTTTTTTGGATCCTAGAACCCATCCTTTTGAATGAAAAGGCATATTGAATGGTTAGTTTAAACCATAGGATGAAATAAAGATTATATAAATAAATCGTGTGAGGCTAGAAAGTGAGCATCCTGAGGGAGAAGAGTTTTCCCAAAAAAAATGGTATTGGGAAACATTACCATGACACAAATATATAGTTTTTTACAACATAGTTTCACATTTTGTCACATAGTTTCCCTAACCATGAATCCTATCCATGTTGTGTGCTCCTTCATATAGTCGTATGTGTATGATTTATACAAGGATTGTGTTGGGAAACAATCACTCAAAGAAAAAATGATGGAATTTTTTTATTGTGTTTATTGGAAAGGATAGTTTCGTGTATATCCTGTAAAATCTAGATATATTATTGACACATTGTGTTAAAAATGTTCGATGAAAAGGGAATGAAAGTCCTAGAAGTGGTGTAGAAAATATCATAGACATGGTGACAAATAGTGTTACTTATGAATGATGTATGATAATATGAACAATCCATGAGTTTTATGAATATTTTTTTCCATTAATTTTTTTATGGAATTTTAAACGATAATTTGATGGAGTTCTCCATGATTTTGAATAAATTCATGAACAATTAATTTTATTGGAGCTACACGGGATATAGATCCTCATGAATAAAATTACATATACTTATGATGTGATTATGAAATTGCAGTAATATTGTTGAAATGGTTGAAATTCTTATAAATAGGCCTCTAACCCCTTCATAAAATTAGCAATACATAACAAAAATAATAAGGCTATAGATTTTCAAAAGTGGTTCATGATGGTGATTCTGGAGTGATAATATGGGAAGTATATGACATCTGACGTAATTATTTGATAATTATGAATGTATGGTAGAATCAATAATATATAAAAATATATGTTAATGTTCGGTTTATTGGAATGGATATGTGATATTTATTAAAATTAAGGTGATTCATAAGGTCTATTTGATCTTGACGTAAGATGCAGCTCTGTATGGATTTCAGTATTGTGAAAGGTGTGTAATAGAAATTTCCTTGTTAATAAGTGGTATATTTATATTCATCATTTTGATGAATTTGGAACTTCAACTGATAATATGTCTACAACTAATGATTTATTCCTTATTGATAATGATGGGACCTATAAGCCCATAATCTATGTGTACATTCAATCCATGAGAAATGAGAAAAATTAAAGGAATATGTTGATCTTTTCCAATAGAAGTGACAGAGAGAAAGTGACTATAGGAGTTACCCTTGGAAAATAAATGAGATTACCCTAATCCTTGTAATGTTATTGGGCTGAGGAATTTATGTTATATAGAACAAACTTCTTTCATTGGAAGTGAGAATTAGAAAAAAAAAATTACCTCAGAACATCACTTTGGTATGATCTTTGAATGTATCCCATGATGGTGAACCATGTATAATTAATCTGTCTCACTCATGGATTGAATTATTTTCATACATTTTCATGGGAAATATTGATATAATTGGATTTCAAAAGAAAAAAGATCCAATCAATTGGTCATTTTATTCATTCATACCCTAATTAACCCCATATGTTAGTGTATTTTACCTCATTGGGCAAACCTGACGTTATTTTATGGACTACCTCCTGAAAGATAGAGGTAGGCATTTTGTTTTATCTTGTTCTAGGAGCAGCTCTAGTGTCTATTACTCTAATAATTATTGTAAATACTTACCTCTATGTGGAAAAGATGTGGTTTCTGTATAGTGAAGAAAAATGTATCAAATTGAATATTAATTCTTCTTGCTGTAAATCCTATTCCATTCTGCAAAATTTCGGATGGGTCACTCCTTCCAGGTGTGGATTATAAATGTTTGAACAAGATTATTCTGAATAATTGTTATTATATTCCTCTAATAGATGTCATCTTTTATATATCAAGAGACATGGGATCTTCATTAGTATTTTTATATGATTAGGATATCATCATGTGATTTTCTGAACATCTTACATGTCTTGTGCAACAATATATAGCATGTATGGTCTGTCTGAGTACCATGGTATCTCATTTGGTATAACTAATTTGACTTCCATATTCTTGTATTTGATGAGTAAGGGCTTCCACCCATATCTATATATTTTTGTCATAATATTTTTGGATGACATTTGGGTGTATTATCACACTCATAGTAACCATGCTAAGAATATTGAGATCATTCTGATTAAAATGAGGGTGAATCATCTTTAGGTCAATATTTATTTTTACCACATTAGGAAAAAAAGTTCAACATATTGGAAATGATATTATATTAGAATCAGGAGTTTCTTATAATAATTGAGAATGTGATTGTTATGGTTTCCTAAGATCACCCTATGATTGTGTTCGATATATAGAGTTTCATAGGATATTATGGTTACTATATTCATTTCATATAGAAATTATCATGTATTTCTAAACCTCCTATTGGTCTTAAAATGAAGTGTGTCAAATTCATGTGGTCAAGATAGTGTGGTAAATCCTTTTATGAGGTTAAAGGGAGGCTTGCCTTAGTAAATAATAGGATTCCTCTAGAGCATGGAATAGTATATATACTTATGTGTTGAATCATTCATTAGAATATGAGTATTGATGATTTAGAAGTATATACTCATTGAAAATGTATATATAAATTTGTGTCCTCATGAGAGAAGTTACTTGAAGAGTGACGTTGATATAGAAAGAGTTGTTCATGGCTTATGTTTTTTATATGTTGGATGAGAAATCTATGGTCTATACAAAGAGAAACATACTCAAATATATATTTAATAAAAATGAACTAAATCATAGGTAGTGAATATGGGTCAAATATTATCAATACATTTCAATTTAACTTTCTTAGTTTCTTTGAAAGGGAAATGAGGGAGTTGATGTGATGAGTCATAAATCTTTGGAATGAGAAGTATAGGAATCCAATGATGATTTAAAACTGATGGCCATAATAAATAAGATTTAAATTTAGATTAATTACTATCAAGAGAAATCCAATATATCAACCATTAATGTTACCTATTCCATCAATGAAAAGGGGATGATAAATAACGTTAACTTATCTGAAGGGATAGGTTCTCTGTGATAGTTTTTTAGAAGATGAACTACCTCCAGATTGGTATGTGGATTTACAAGACATATTGCATTTATGTGGATATTTCTGGGTTCCTAAAAATTTTATATATGATTATATATGTCATTAATATGATATAATTTTGGATTATTATCCAAAAATTTCTATGATGTATCGATATATTTGACGCGAGTATTTATATACTGGTGTGGAACATCCGATAAAAAGCATTATCACTTTGTATTCGACTTATTAGTATGTGAAGGATGAGAACCAGATACGAACTCACATTTTTCAGCCACATTAAACCCTATATTTTAAATTAAAAGATGATTCCATGGACTTATTAGTTGATTTACCATGGACCCCTAGAGATAGTGATGTCGAATGGGTTGTCATTTTCCAAATGTTGAAAATAATACAATATGACCATATCTGAGAGGCATTCTCAAATGATGCGATTCGAAAATTGTATGTAACTGAAATAATTAAACTGAACGGGTTACCGAATTATATCATTTTATATGGGAATTCATTATTCAGATAACAATAATGGGAGGGGCTGCAGAAATATTTGGGTGCATTGGTTATTCTGAGAACAATCTTTCACCATTCGACTCATCGATAGCTTCAATAGATTATAGAAGTAATATAGAACCTTCTCTAATTATTCATCATAAATTGTTGTGGATCTTAGGATATAAATACCACTCTTATTGAGTTCACAAATAATAATATCATTCGAACAATGATTATAAAATTTATTTTTGAGACATTGTATAGTAGGTATTTCCATTCACCTGAGTGCCGACTTGATGTAGATAAGGCATAACAACTAGGTCCTCTACTTATGTTAGAGTCATAGGAGTAGGTAAAGTCGTTTATAAACAATATACTTAGTGATAATAATAGAGATATATTTTATGCTAATCGTCATCGATTACCTCAACTGCTGGAGTTCATTGGTCATTTTTCCTAACAGTGTCTCCCCAAAAAGGGCATAAACAGATACATATGTTAGGGAATTTGTTACCAAATTTTGTAGGTCCATTTGAAATAGAGTAAATAGTTAGGATAGTGGCCTATTAGTTTCAACTAACTCAAATATTCCATTCTATGTATGATGAATTCCATGATTCACAACATCCCTAGTATCATGGAGACCATTCTCATAATTTTGTTCTCGATAAAGTTGAGATTTATGTCGATGCTTGTTTTGAAGAGTATCATATATACATCATTTTCCTGAGAAAAATGGTACATATAGATCTATTATTTTCTCTAGTATTGGTGTTATGGTATCATGTACATGTACATGATGATACCTATGAGCGTGAGGCCAGCAGATATGCCCAATGGATATAGTTGTTCTCAGACACTATTTGTACACCCTTATATGGTGAAATTAGGGATAAGTTTCTTTTTAGCATGAATAATATAGAAAACATTATATTAAATTAAATATGTTTCATTTAAATTTTTTACTAAATATAATTTATAGACAATGTGAAGATTCCTATGAAGTTCATAAAGGACCCATGAGTCTCTGGGTGTTTTTGGGAGCCCAAAAACCCAGGTTGTTTTGGAGAAAAAAGATATCAAACATTTAGTATTATCCATGAGACTAGTAATCATTTTATTATTAATATGTTTTATGATTCATAGTGATTATCTATAGGGATTATATTTATTCCATACAATGTTGATTGGGATGGATGGCCATTTGAAAACCCATTTTTATTAACAGAGCTGTTATACATGGTTGACAATTATTTTCCCTAATATTGATACATAATCATGTAATATTGCCATAATTATAGTTCTCAAAGACTGGATTTCCCAGATTTGGGGAAAAATATGCATCCAAACTGTGAAAAAGAAAATTTTGGAAAAATATACCATATTTCACATAATTAATTTTAATAAAACCCCTTAATTATTTTAATCATTTAGTGTAAATTAGCCTCCATGTTCACTTTAATGATATTTTTGATATCCAATTGAGATTTTTAGATTGAGCATCTTTGTAGAGTCTAAAATGAATTTTGATCTTCTCATTAGATCCACATTGGTACATTTTTGGGAATTTTTCCTTGAGCCTATGGGTCATAAACGAGTTCCCCTTCAACCATTAAAATGGGTATTATCTATAATAAAATAAAAAGAAGGCATTCGGGCCATTCGGGCAATCATTCTTCATCTTATCAATGATGCTATATAGATGCTAAATCGAATATGCATTATTACGGAGTACTATTATTTTATTATATCCATTCCATTCATGATGAAATTATGAGTGATACTAAATGAGGATATTTATATGAGAAATAAGTATATGGTCAATAACTCATCCATTTAGTGATTTCATATAATATATTACACAGTGGGAGCACTGATTTCCATCAACATCATTTTTTAAATTTTTATGCCATATATATAGTAATTAGAACTATAATATAATATTAATTATATATATTTAATTAATTATTGGTGGTTATATTAAAAATTCCATCTATCACAATAGGGTTATATTCATATAATGGTATTATTTTTTTGGCACTTTGGTTTGAGCCATAGTTTTTTTTGTGATTCTTTTTGTACCCAGTAATGTTAAGAAATACTCTTTTAATGACTTTTCAATCGATACATGGATTGTACCATGTATTCTATTCAGTTTGACCGCCTATGGTATGTGATTCAACATGATTAAGTAATATTAAATTATATTTTTGGGTGTATATGGTGTTGATATCATTTTTTGTAATCAATACTAAATCAATTGAATATTGTCGATAATAATTATCCAAGAACGATCGTGTTATGAATGTTAAAGGACATAACCATGTAATGGAATTAGTTTTTATATGACTTTAAGTGTTGAATTCCCTATGTCCTTATCACACATTTAAAAGGAATATATCGAACCTCGTTCCAAAGTAAATGATTTGATAGGTATTATTTAATAATTCAATTAAATGCATGGGTACCACTTACAAATGGAACAGAAAATAATAATTATAGTAGATTTAAGAAATTTGTTAGAATTGGATTCCCGATGTAATTCCATGAGTGCTCATACACCCCATTATGTTTCATGGATACTGGTTTCCTTGGTTGTGACCCACCTAGGAACCCAATCCTCATCAATCAGTGGGCAGAAATTATAAAACCATAGGATTCAATAATTAATAAAAATAATTCCACATATACACTCCTTTATGCAACATAGATTCTTTGGGAATTATGTTCCTTGGTTATATTTGTTGGAAAATCCACCTCATATCTTTTTTTACATTGGATTTACTCTATGGGATCATTTATAACATCACCCATGTGAAAAACCAAGGACTATTGACCATAGATTACCCTATATCCCTTATCTTGAAGGGAGTTACTACATAGTTGGTGATCTGATATGTCTCAATTTCCATGTTTATTATCTTGGAACACATTCATTAATATTAATATTTTTTGTTGTATTTATACTTCCTGGAACATTTACTATTACTTTTAGGAGTTGATTTCAGTTCTTCTTATTCCTTATGATTCAGGAATATATAAATTGGTATGTAATTAACTAATCAAAAGGTTACGATTTCATACACAATATGAGGGATGAAGCTGGTAATCTGGTATTTAAATTAATGTACTACTTTACTTTTATAAAAGTATTGTTGAATTTTTTTTTCTATTTAGGTTAACTGGACATGATTTTATATATATCATTATCTATGGACTTAAAAAATTTATCTAATATAATTTTTAGGCACCTCTAGTACAGATGAAGACTATATGATTGTTCGTGTTGACAAAGGGAAGCATATTGCTTCAAACACATGATACATTTCTTTCATAGGATGGATTTTGATAAAGATGACTGAGAAAAAGATCATGATTATTTGGATAGTTATTAGATTCCATTATATATATATATTATGAAATTATTCTTCATATTTATGTTTCCTTATTTATAGTCATATAACAATTCATTACAGAATTTTGTATATTTATACATAATACATCAGTTATTATTACATCAGTATATTTCTACTATGGATTAGGATTTCAATTAACACATACACTATTTTCTGGGGATTGATATTGAACTGATGTGCTAAAATAAGAAGATAGTGGCATAGTCTCCCCAAGGACACACACAAGTTCCTCATGGATATTAAAAAATCCTCTAGTAGATTATGGGTCCGAGATGTCACAAATTTATTTTATTTATCAACATTGGAAACCATATTATTTTAATTTGGGTATTATGTAAATGTTTAGAAAATAATGAAGATCATTAAGTCTGGTATAATTTAATAAAAGTCAATTTAATTCATTAGAAAATAAAAATTCATAATGAATATTCATGTATCTATATATGATATGAAGTTTAAATTGACTGATGCACATCTGAAGGATGAATATTCATTATATTTCACAAATACATGTCAGTGAATAGTAATAGATTAGTTTCATTTTAGAGTAGGTTCACAATACACTAATATAGTGAAGGTTCATCAAAATTTCCCTCGTTGACCATCTACTTTAGTAGCCTTAAAAAACATACCATACATGAAACCTTTCTGTCTAACCTAGGGAATGTATGAATAAGAATGTGTGAGATCAGATATTTAGTAATTTTAGAAAAGGGATATACAAAAAAATAAAATGAACATAAGGGTAAAAATAAATTATTATAACATACAAAAACCATACAAATCATATCAAATATCTAAAAAAATATTCATGGAATAATTATTAGATGTTAATAAAATATGAATATTAATGAAATCAAAAAAATCCATGAGAAATAAAAAATTAAATAATAAATGGTATTTGAGAATAAAAATAATCATTGAAAATAAATTTTCAAGATGTTGTGGACAATGAAAAGGAAATAATAGTTGAAGTGGTTCACTCCCCAATCCCTCATTGTACACATGTTTTACTCTATCAACCATCATAGCTAGAAAATTACCTTACTAAACTCTATGATCTATTCGTTAATATTTAATAAGGTACAATTTTTATCCAATTAATTAGAGGGATATAAAAGTCACATGAACATGTGGTTATAACATAACGACATCCCATTGTTATAACATAATATCCATAACTGGTTATACTTTAACAACAATCACATAATGAAATGCATAAATATGTTGTCTATAATATCATAAATCATTAATCTTATTAAAACTGGTGAAAGGAAATAGATTACATATATATTTTAACATATCATGGCCTGTAGAAATATGATAGGGTTGATAATGAATTAATCATTTCCTCTCATCGTAAACTTTAGAAAATCATGTTTGATTCATAAGAATTTTCTCATTCCATAAAACATGAATGAGAAATGGTTTTCATAAATATATTTTATCATAACCATAAACTAATTTAATATTTAATAAGACTAGTATCCATTTATCATATCACTATTGATGAATAATTAAATCAATTTATGAAATCCTTGATGGGAAATTATTTGTGATGATAAATAAAATAGAACCTTTCTTCTAGAAAATATAATATAATTGAAATTTTGTATTTTAAAATAAAACATTCAACATTATTTCATTAAATTATTATATATTAAAATGAACATTGAATATTATAAATGAACGATCGAAAGTTAGGAAATCATTTTTTGAGAAACAAACCTATAAAATATGATTTTTTTTAACTATAACTTTCCAGAATTAATTTTTTTAAAAACATTATCACATGTAATTTATGATTCAATTATGTTAATGTAAATTGTGGAAGAAAATTCATCTCATTACATAAAAGATAAAAAAATTGTCCTTTCACATTTTTATTAAAATCAATACAGTAATTGTATATAAGATTACATCAAGATTACTTAAAAATTTGGTAATTAGTAAAATATGGGAAAATATTCATTCGAAAATAATTTAAATTTTATAAAAACAATTAAAACATTTGTGGGAAAAAAATTTATGAATAAAAAAAGTTGTCGAATTAAGAGTGTAATAATGATAAGTTTCTATATAAACAATTTAACGATTAAATAAAATACTCATGGCAGAAAGTATGGTACTATAACATGAAAATAAAATAATTAAATTTATAAGTGGAATATTAATTAGATTTATTGTGAGGTAGATGATAATATTTGGACATTATATAATCAATCAAAAATAATATTAATAAATTAGAAGATTTTATCATTAATCCCTTACTTCTTAGGTAACATTAAATCACAAGTCCCATGAAATAATAACATTATGTAATAGGGATAATAAACTAATAATAAACTATGGGTTGATATTACATTTAAATTGGGCTATTTAAAATCCAAATAAAAGAAGATATATAATTTAAATAATAAATTTCCAAAAAAATGAAAATTGAGTCAAAATTATATTATAAATTTGTATCATTTTAACCATAAACCCCTTGAAACTAATATCCTAAATTGGATATTTAAATACCAAAATATTTTATTATATGAATCCTAAAATACGTTCATGGTCAGTATAAAATTCCACATAAATAAATGGTTGGTGAATATGGGATGTGTCACAAATATAATAAAAGTGACATAGAGATCCCCGACCAATGAAGTAGTATTTTGAATTATTATCAATAATATATGATAATTTAAAAATAAAAACAAAATTTCATGAAATGTAGGATATATTTTATATTTATATAGAAAAAAATAATAAAACATGTGGTTACTTTTTATATGTATTCTTTAAATAAAAGATATAATATAAATACCTTACCTAATATCTAAACTTCCAAAATTCGTATTTGATAATTTTGTTTAATAATTATATTTTTAAGAAAACATTATTTTATAAAAATAATTATCTATGTCATTCCATGTATTAACAGCTTTTATGTGGCCTGCATGCCTAGTATAGAGATTCCCTAAAAACTCTCTTCTCATATAGATTTCCATCACACCCCCCTTGTTGTTGTCGTGGTGCTCTTCCTTCCCTATCTTATCACCTTATTTCAATCCTCCTTTTCACCAATCCATCATATGATCTTGATTTCCCATCCATTTTCTAATCCCTAAAGTACACTCACTCAAATACGGGATTCCCTAGATTTCAATCGCTTTAAGATTTTTCCAAGGCTTCTGACATCATTCTATTCATGCTGATATCATGATTTGGATGGTATCATACATTGATGGAATCCTTTAACTGGTTTGTCAATTCCTCATTTGGTAAGAAGGATCGTGATTTGTTGGAATGTTGGAATCCCATCATATGATTATCCAATTCGATGATTAATATGATATCTCTTTATCCTGGTCATAGTTCGTTTTGGTTGTTGAAGTATTTGTGTACAATACCCTTGTTGAGGATAACTAAAATGATGTTGGAGAGGAATTACAATTCCATCATGTGGATATGTTTGAATAATTTACTAACACTTTTGAGAAATGATTTTTTTTGGAAATCTACCATAGACGTAGCACCAAAAGCCTCTTGGGGGACATCATGTTGCTTCTTTTCAGCCTTTGTCTGATGGTCTTGGATAACATCCTATAAATAATAACTCCTTGTAACCACATACTCTAAGAATATGTTAAAAAAAATATTGACATCAATCGATGATATTTTCATTACGGGTTTAACTGTAATGGCCCGGACCTCTCCGGTCCATTACTTTGTGAAATGTTGGTATTGGAGGTGTTCCGGGAGGTCAAGGGGACTTATCCCCAACACTTTGCCAATTTTCTAGTTCTGTGAACAGTGTTTCCAGTTTTATGAATAGTAACAGATCGGTGAGAGAGATCGGTGAGACAGATCAGTGAGACAGATCGGTGAGACAGATCGGTGAGACAGATCGGTGAGACAGATCGGTGAGACAGATCGGTGAGACAGATCGGTGAGACAGATCGGTGAGACAGATCGGTGAGACAGATCGGTGAGACAGATCGGTGAGACAGATCGGTGAGACAGATCGGTGAGACAGATCGGTTTCACAGATCGGTGAGACAGATCGGTGAGACAGATCGGTGAGACAGATCGGTGAGACAGATCGGTGAGACAGATCGGTGAGACAGATCGGTGTGACAGATCAGTTTCACAGATCAGTGTTACAGATCGGTGTGACAGATCAGTTTCACAGATCAGTTTCACAGATCGGTGTGACAGATCAGTTTCATGTACAGTAACGGTGGGTGAACAGTGTTTCCAGACTCCTACAGTTTTTCCCCTTTTGACGTTTCCTTTGATGTAAAATACATTTAAAGCCTTATTTTAAGGGCTCTTAAGGCCGTTTCAAATGCCATAAATCCTAATATTAATTATTCCTAAGGCTTGGAATGTTTTACTTGGTCAAACCGCGTGGGTTAATGCGATCCGTTTTTAATGGAGAATTAACTGGATCTTAAACCGTCACTTCGTTAAATCTTAAAAAGGGACAAGATATCATTCTCCCGTGTTCCTTCTCTTTGTTCTTAACTAAGAGGCGCTAGAACCTTTCAATCCTTTCCGTAGGAGTTGCACAAACAACCCTTACTCCTAGGATTGGTTCTTCACTGTTTTTGATGCAACCGAGCCATGTCGATCAATCTTCGATATAAGGTATGTTGTATCGTCGTTCTTTTGGGGTTCATCTTCTCCTATCCTCCTTTCAATAATTATACCATGTATTCTCCAAGATTCTAATGGGTTTTCTTGGGGTTGGTTGGTACTGTCGTACCGCAGCATCCTCCGGTGGATGCAGTTTTCGCGAGGGGAGGATCGTGACCTGTTGTGTGGATAAAGAACTTGAGGAACTATTTGAGGTAGGGGATTCATGGCTTCTCGAATTGTATATGTGCAATCATAGAATTAGCATGATTTATCCCTTTGGATCGCAATGAAATTGACCTAATTAAATACTTGAACCGGATTAAAAGAATTGGTTGATCGCATGTTGTTGCTTTATACCATGATAACAGCTTGCCTCATGTTTTCCTTGATATAGTGATATCTATGTTTCTTTGATTTGTTGTTCGTTCACGATAAATATTGATAATGAACGTAAAGCCGGAATTAATTGTTAATTAATTGGCTAAAGATAAAGAGGCATGTAAATTAATCTGGTTATTGCAGTTGTTGTTGTTGTTCTAATTTGAGGATAATCAAATTAGGGAAGTAAGCATGGTTATTTAATTTTGATAGCTTAATGATTAGGTATCCATGATTGGAACCTACGAATAACAAATCTGTTAATTCGATATGGATTAGAGAACCGATTATGTGGGAATATCTAAAAGGGTTCTGAGTTACCCTCTCGTTTGTTAGAGGGCCGTGAGCCCATTTTGTGATGTTTGTTTTCCTGCTGCTTGTGCTGTTATGTGAGCCTGGATGGCTTTTGTGATGTGTGGAGGCATGGAGACTTGTAGTTGTGGCAGCGGATGACGCCTAGTGTGGCGAGATGCATCGGTTTATGCATATGGGTGTCAGGGAGGACACCAGGTGTGATGGAATGGGATGGATGTGGTTGCTGGTTGCTTGTGGTTTTCTTAAATGTTAATCTGCCTTGCTTTTCCCCACTGCTCGAGGCAGCTGGTCTTGCTACCATTCTTCCAAAGGAGGCGAAGACGTGCGGGGTATGCCACGTGCTTTCCGTGTTTAGCATCTCGAGGGAGAATGGGTATATGCTCTTTCTATAGGCGGTAAAGACTCGACGGGTAGTATATCTACTCACCGTGTTGAGCCTCCTTTGTGTTTAGAAGCATATGATGTTTTTCTAGAATGCCTGGGAATGTGGAAAAGTATTTCTGTAATGAATGTTTGATTAAATGGTGAAAATCCACGGGGATGGAAATGCTGGAATTTAAAGGTGATGTGAATCTTAAAAGGAGCAGTTGTTTTTGAAAGTCATGACATTTCAGTTAAATGTGGAATTGTTCAATCTTAATTAATGTTTAAATAATTAATTAATGTACAGTGGAACTGATAATTGAGAATGGAGTAATCTAATAAATCACTTCAATTGGCTGTGTGCTTATAGGATACCTAGTCTTAGAAGTAGCAGCCTGGAGTCTGAGAGACGTTAGCTGTAGTTGTATCTAAGACTAGGTAATGCCCATAGTGTGGATGTGAGTTACTTATATATTCTGTATTTTTTGTGTTTCTATACACTACTCCACCCTGTCGGTAAGGGTAACCGACACCCCGGGGATTCTGAGCCCTGGGGGGTGTTTTCCCCAACATTCTGATGGGAGGTTGAATGGCTGACTACCCCCTTTGGCCCCGCTCTCTTCTCTTGGTAGATCCTTTTGCTGGTAGGCACAGTGGTTTGTTTTACCCATATATGTGTGTAGAGGGCTGTAATGGCTTTTGGTTATTTCACACACATATACTCTGGATATAGTATCCTATGGAATACTATAGGTGTAACCTGTATAGGCTGTGATGGCTTGAGGATCCTTACTCGGTGTATGGGCTGTAATGGCTTGAGGTATAATACCCGACGTATGATACACGTTATGCGAGCTGTGGTGGATCCCGGAAACTACCTGGTTACTTTGGTTGTGAGGACGGTGTGGTTCTTCGACCAGGTGTCTACGGGCAAGCCTTTGTGGTGAACGAGGTGCAGATTGTGGAGCTTGACCCATGTTGATACGGGCAAGCCTTTGGAGATAGATGCACAGGACGTATGTCATTGGGGAAAAGTGGCAAACCAGTGGGGAAGTGGTAGCGGGGTACCCTTGATATTCTTTACTACATGCTATATTCATGTATGAGTTACTTGGTGAGAGTAGCCATGGTGAGGTTGGGAACATAGTATACCTGTTTAGGTGACAAGTTATTTTCACTTGTTGTTCACTGGGCTTTAGCATGCATTCTTTACTTTTTCATGAGAGTCTTGGGGAGGATCCTACTGAGTATACTGTTATACTCACCCTATGTACATATAAACTGTTTTTCAGGTCACTTGGAGCAGGTTGGAGATCAAGCTGGTTGATACTAGCTTGCGGTTGGAGGAGGAGCTGTTCGGGCTTGTGGTCGCTGTCGTTTTACTTTCTTTTGGGTACTTTTAGTTTTCCCTTTCAGTTGTAGTAATTTTGCATGACATTTCATATATGTACTTGGGTTTCTTTTACATTTCAGTTATGAGTTGGAGTTGGTTGGAGTCTATTCTATCTCTCTCTTCTGCATGTGTTCTCTTAGAGGGTAATGCATCCCATTTGTGTGTGTATTATACCCTCGGTGCTAGTCGCCAACCTGGGGCCTACTGGAGGTGGGACTCGGGGGTCATTATCTCCCTTTTCACATTGCCGGCCCAGGAGGGGTACACTTTGTTGGGAGGGGGTCGTGACAGAGTGGTATCAGAGGTCCGGTTGAGGGATAGGATGGAGTTTGGAGCTAGGCACATGTGAGGATGCATGGGATGGTTGGGAAACGGTGTCATTCATGTTTACCAAGTGGGGTAAACACTGGAGACCGGTAGAGACATAGGCGTTTAGGGCCCCCTATGATCTGTTGCACGGACCATTAATTTTACGATGGCTACTAAACAAAGTGATACTGGTTGCAGGGTAGAGACCTAGGAAAGGATCATGCATCATTTTTCCTTGCGCCTGTGTTTGAATGGGTAGACCTTGGGATAAGTAACCTAAAATTAATAAAACAAAATAATTACTTAATTAATGTTGAGTGTTCCATATTCCAGGCTTAGGAGCTCTAACGGTTGTTATTTTACAGGTATGGCTCCAGGTCGGCGTCCCCGTCAGGTTTGCGCAGAAGGTGCCCAGCAGGCTGTTCCAGCAGATCGCAGCCGGGTAGAGGTTGACGACGATGACACTTGGAGGAAGACACTCCGAGAGTTTCAGCGCCAGAGTATACAGAAGTATGAGGGCTCTGTTTCAGATGCAGTCACAGAAGACTGGTTGGAGGAGGTCGAGATAGGCTTCAGTTTGATTCGTGCTCGGAAGGAACACTGGGTGTCCTTGGTTGTGACGATATTGCGTGGAGCAGCGAGACGGTGGTGGTTCTTGTTCCTCGGGGATCGTGAGGAGTCAGCGATCTCATGGGAGGAGTTTCGAGACAGGTTTAGAGTCGAGTTTCTTTCTTCGACTGCGAAGGCATCTAGTCGCCAGGAGCTTCATACCCTTTGACAGGGGAGCTCCTGTGTTCGAGAGTTTGGAATCTGTTTCAGGAACCTTCTACGATATGCTTCAGACCTGTTACCAGATGATGAGGCCAAGTCGAGGCATTTCGAGGAGGCTTTGCGTCCAGAGATCCAGCACCAGGTCACCACATTTATGCTGAAGACATATCTAGAGGTGCTGGCGAGGGCAGAGGTTGTTGAGAGGACTCTGGCCAGGACCTGATCGTCACGAGAGGGGAATCATCATGATTCCTCACGAAGCAGAGCTGTGGTCCGGGGTTCCCAGTTTTCAGGACAGAAGAGTTTCCGTTCACCTGGGGGTAGGTCCCAGCCCTTTCCATCTCGTTTCTCCGGAGGTAGCAACTCTCAGACCTATGCCAAGGGATCGGGCGCTTGTTTTTCTTATGGTGGTCATGGTTATCAGCAGAGGGAGTGCCCGACTTTTCAGAGCAGTCATCGTGCACAAGGCGCTCCACTCCAGGTTCCTCCGTTGAGGCAGTTCCAGCCGAGGCAGCAGCAGCAGGTTGCACCAGCTTTAGATCATCAGAGGGTAGATGGAGCAGGCAGAGGACAGCCCCATGACGCTCCCCGTCCTCAGAGAGAAGAGCGCGGCCGTGGTGGTGGTCGTCATCAGGGTCAGAGAGGTCGTGGAGGTGGTCGTGGTCAGCTTCATGCTCTAGCGTTCCCAGCTCCAGGCGAGACAGACGTCATCCGAGGTACCCTTTGCTTGTTTTCTACCTTGGTGTATGCCTTGTTTGATTCAGGAGAGACACACTCCTTTAAATCCCCTACCCTTGTCCACGCAATGGGACTTGAGGTAGAGAGTCTTCCAGTTCCCTTGGCGTTGACTATGCCAGTTGGAGGTCGAGCTAGCTTGTTTGAAGTATGTAGAGACTGTGAGCTAGTGTTGGGGTAGCACCGCTCTTGGGGAGATTTCCTATGTTTACGAATACAACCATATGATGTCATCCTCGGCATGGATTGGTTGTATTCAGTGCAGGCTATTATGGATTGCTACAGGAAGAAGGTCGTTTTCTTTGATGAAGATGGAGAGGAAGTAGTGTTTTTTGGTGAGAGAGATCCTCAGATGAGTCATAAACGAGTATCATCCTTATCATCCATGATGGATGGGATGATGCTGAGTTCTTCAGAGGTTCAACAGCTGGCGTTTCCTAGGGTCGTAGAAGAGTACCCTGATGTCTTTCTAGAAGAGGTTGTATCCTTACCCCCTCGACGAGAGATCGAGTTTGGGATCGAGCTACAGCCAGGAGCGTCTCCTATCTCTATGTCTCCATATAGGATGGCCCCTTATGAGTTACGAGAGCAACGTATTCAGCTCGATGGTCTGTTGCAGTGTGGTTTTGTTCGGCCAAGTGTGTCACCGTGGGGTGCACCAGTCTTGTTCGTGAAAAAGGCTGATGGCAGTTTGCGGTTGTACGTCGATTATCATCGCTTAAACAAAGTGACAATAAAGAACCACTATCCACATCCACAGATTGATGACCTATTCGATCAACTGAAGGGTGCAAGTTGGCTCTCAATGATCGACTTGCGGTCAGGATATCATCTGATGCGTGAAAAGGATGAGGATATCCCGAAGACTGCTTTCCGTTGTCGTCATGGGCATTATGAGTTTGTTGTAATGCCATTCGGCGTGACGAATGCTCCAGCTGTTTTCATGGGGTTTATGAATGCTATGTTCCGTGAATTCCTGGATAAGTTTGTTGTGGTCTTCATCGATGACATCCTTTTGTACTCCACATCTGAAGAAGAGCATGCAGAGCATCTACGAGCCGTTTTGGGAGTTCTTCGCCAACATCGGTTGTTTGGGAAGTTTTCCAAGTGTGAGTTCTGGGCTCGAGAAGTTCGTTTCTTGGGACATGTTGTGTCCCAACAGGGAGTAGCTGTGGATCCTTCGAAGATAGAAGCAGTGGTGTCTTGGCCAGCCCCCAAGACCGTGTCAGAGGTGCGAAGTTTCCTTGGTATCGCAGGCTATTATAGGAGGTTTGTGGCTAATTTCTCCCGAGTTGCGACTCCACTGACAGATTTGACCAGGAAGGATCAAGCGTTCACATGGACTGATCAGTGTCAGACAGCTTTCGAGTATCTAAAGGAGAAGTTGGTAAGTGCTCCAGTCCTTTGTCTTCCAACGGAGGGATTCCAGTTTGATGTTTTCTGTGATGCTTCACATCTGGGGCTAGGCTGTGTTCTCATGCATCAGAGGTCAGTTGTTTCTTATGGGTCTCGGCAATTGCGTCCCCATGAACGCAACTATGCCACCCATGATCTTGAGTTGGCAGCCGTGGTGTTTGCGCTGAAGTTATGGAGACATTACCTCATTGGCGAGCGCTTTGTGGTTTTCACCGATCATAAGAGTTTGAGGTATGTTTTCTCCCAACGCGACTTGATCTTGCGGCAGCGTCGGTGGATGGAGTTCTTGCAAGAATACGACTTCGAAATATCGTATACACCTGGGAAGGGAAATGTTGTTGCTGATGCACTGAGCTGAAAGTCACGTAATGATGTTGTGCGTGAATCTGGTGATTCCTGGAGAGGGATGGAAGAGCTAGCATCTTTGCATCTTGATATGGGAGAAGTTGGGGGAAGAGGTTGTCTTTTCCAGATGACGGTGCAGTCATCCCTGATGCAAAAGGTGGAAGAGTCTTAGTTGGGTGATCTAGAGGTGGAAGTTTTGAGAGACATAGTCGTTTGTGGAGAGGCCCCTGATGGTTGGTCGGAGGATGAACAACACCGGGTGGTGTATCATGGCAGGCTTTTTGTTCCCTTAGCGATGCGCGAGACGGTTCTCTGAGAGTTCCATAGCTCGCCCTTAGCTGTACATCCTGGTGTGACGAAGATGTATCGATCCTTGAGAAGTCAGTTTTGGTGGCCTGGGCTGAAGCGTTCAGTTGCATAATGTGTGTCTCGATGTTTAGTCTGCCAGAAGGTGAAGGCCGAACACCGTGTTCCGGGTGGTCTTCTCCATCACATAGAGATTCCTCAGTGGAAGTGGGAGGACATCTCAATGGACTTTGTTACAGGTTTACCTCGAGCTCCGGGAGGACATGATGCTATATGGGCGGTAGTGGATCATTTAACTAAATCGGCCCACTTCATAGCAATCAAGGAGTCGAGCTCAGTGGAGGTTTTTTCGAGGCAGTATCTGGAGGAGGTGGTGAGGCTTCACGGAGTTCCTAAGACGATCATTTCTGATCGAGACCCTCGTTTTACCTCTAGGGTGTGGAGAGGTCTCCAGCATGCTTTTGGCTCTCAACTATGACTTAGCACTGCTTTTCATCCTCAAACGGATGGTCGGACAGAGCGAACCATCCAAACTCTTGAAGACATGTTGCGCTCTTGTGTTCTTGATTTTGGAGGTTCATGGGTGAAGCACTTACCCTTGGTAGAGTTCTCTTACAATAATAGTTTTCACTCTACCATCGGCATGGCGCTGTTTGAAGCCTTGTATGGTCGGCCATG
Organism: Viscum album; assembly: GCA_963277665.1. Taxonomy (NCBI): domain Eukaryota; kingdom Viridiplantae; phylum Streptophyta; class Magnoliopsida; order Santalales; family Viscaceae; genus Viscum; species Viscum album. The sequence goes on along the minus strand of OY728132.1, from coordinate 1,836,869,402 downwards.
TCGTTCTCCGTTGTGCTGGACTGGGGTCGGAGAGTCAGCAATTATCGGACCAGAACTAGTGCAGAATACGAAAGAGATGGTTCAAGTGATTTGTGAGAGGATGAAGACAGCACAAGATCGTCAGAAATCTTATGCTGATCAAATAAAGAGACCGTTAGATTTTAATGTTGGGGATCATGTGTTTCTGAAGGTGACTCCCCGTCGTGGGCATCGAAGGTTTGGTCGCGGAAGTAAGCTTTCTCCCCATTTTGTTGGGCCTTTCGAGGTGTTAGCTTGTGTTGGAGCTGTGGCATATTGAGTAGCACTTCCCCCTCAGATGAGTCGGATACATGATGTTTTCCATGTATCACAGCTCTGTCGTTATCTTCATGATGAATCTCATGTTATCGATTGGGGAGAGATCGATATTGATGATGATGCAACCTTCGAGGAGCGACCTGTGGAGATCCAAGACCATAAGGAGAAGGTGTTTCGTGGGCGTTCTATTCCTTTAGTTCGTGTCTTGTGGCGACACGGTGGCATGGAGGAGAGTACCTGGGAGCGTGAGTCACAGATACGTGCTCAGTACCCAGAGTTGTTTAATGTTTAACTCCTTTCATGTAATGATGTTTTCTCTGTGGTTGGTCCTTTCATGTTTTATTTATGTACCTTTGATGTGATGTTATGTTTGAATTGTTTGGGTATGGATTGTTTGTTCCCGGATGTCAGAGTTTTGTTCCAGCTTTTGAACAACTCGTGTTGGTTTTCCCCTGAGAGGTATCTTATGGGGTGGTTGTTCGGACCCCTCTTTTCTTCTGGGTTGGTTTTTAATTCTCGAGGACGAGAATGTTTTGAGAGGTATCTAATGTAATGGCCCGGACCTCTCCGGTCCATTACTTTGTGAAATGTTGGTATTGGAGGTGTTCCGGGAGGTCAAGGGGACTTATCCCCAACACTTTGCCAATTTTCTAGTTCTGTGAACAGTGTTTCCAGTTTTAGGAACAGTAACAGATCGGTGAGACAGATCGGTGAGACAGATCGGTGAGACAGATCGGTGAGACAGATCGGTGAGACAGATCCGTGAGACAGATCTGTGAGACAGATCGGTGAGACAGATCGGTGAGACAGATCGGTGAGACAGATCGGTTTCACAGATCGGTGAGACAGATCGGTTTCACAGATCGGTTTCACAGATCGGTGAGACAGATCGGTGAGACAGATCGGTGAGACAGATCGGTGAGACAGATCGTTGAGACAGATCGGTGTGACAGATCAGTTTTACAGATCAGTTTCACAGATCGGTGTGACAGATCAGTTTCACAGATCAGTTTCACAGATCGATGTGACAGATCAGTTTCATGTACAGTAACGGTGGGTGAACAGTGTTTCCAGACTCCTACAGTTTTTCCCCTTTTGACGTTTCCTTTGATGTAAAATACATTTAAAGCCTTATTTTAAGGGCTCTTAAGGCCGTTTCAAATGCCATAAATCCTAATATTAATTATTCCTAAGGCTTGGAATGTTTTACTTGGTCAAACCGCGTGGGTTAATGCGATCCTTTTTTAATGGAGAATTAACCGGATCTTAAACCGTCACTTCGTTAAATCTTAAAAAGGGACGAGATATCATTCTCCCTTGTTCCTTCCCTTTGTTCTTATCTATGAGGCGCTAGAACCTTTCAATCCTTTCCGTAGGAGTTGCACAAACAACCCTTACTCCTAGGATTGGTTCTGCTCTGTTTTTGATGCAACCGAGCCATGTCGATCAATCTTCGATATAAGGTATGTTGTATCGTCGTTCGTTTGGGGTTCATCTTCTCCTATCCTCCTTTCAATAATTATACCATGTATTCTCCAAGATTCTAATGGGTTTTCTTGGGGTTGGTTGGTACTGTCGTACTGCAGCATCCTCCGGTGGATGCAGTTTTCGCGAGGGGAGGATCGTGACCTGTTGTGTGGATAAAGAACGTGAGGAACTGTTTGAGGTAGGGGATTCATGGCTTCTCGAATTGTATATGTGCAATCATAGAATTAGCATGATTTATCCCTTTGGATCACAATTAAATTGACCTAATTAAATACTTGAACCGGATTAAAAGAATTGGTTGATCGCATGTTGTTGCTTTATACCATGATAACAGCTTGCCTCATGTTTTCCTTGATATAGTGATATCTATGTTTCTTTGATTTGTTGTTCGTTCACGATAAATATTGATAATGAATGTAAAGCCGGAATTAATTGTTAATTAATTGGCTAAAGATAAAGAGGCATGTAAATTAATCTGGTTATTGCAGTTGTTGTTGTTGTTCTAATTTGAGGATAATCAAATTAGGGAAGTAAGCATGGTTATTTAATTGTGATATCTTACTGATTAGGTATCCATGATTGGATCCTACGAATAAAAAATCTGTTCATTCGATATGGATTAGAGAACAGATTATGTGGGAATTTCTAAAAGGGTTCTGAGTTACCCTCTCGTTTGTTAAAGGGCCGTGAGCCCATTTTGTGATGTTTGTTTTCCTGCTGCTTGTGCTGTGATGTGAGCCTGGATGGCTTTTGTGATGTGTGGAGGCATGGAGACTTGTAGTTGTGGCAGCGGATGACGCCTAGTGTGGCGAGATGCATCGGTTTAAAAGCATATGATGTTTTTCTAGAATGCCTGGGAATGTGGAAAAGTATTTCTGTAATGAATGTTTGATTAAATGGTGAAAATCCATGGGGATGGAGATGCTGGAATTTAAAAGAGATGTGAATCTTAAAAGGAGCAGTTGTTTTTGAAAGTGATGCCATTTCAGTTAAATGTGGAATTGTTCATTATTAATTAATGTTTAAAGAATTAATTAATGTACAGTGGAACTGATAAATGAGAATGGAGTAATCTAATAAAGCTCTTCAATTGGTTGTGTGCTTATAGGATACATAGTCTTAGAAGTAGCAGCCTGGAGTCTGAGAGACGTTAGCTGCAGTTGTATCTAAGACTAGGTAATGCCCATATTGTGGATGTGAGTTACTTATATATTCTGTATTTTTTGTGTTTCTATACGCTACTCCACCCTGTCGGTAAGGGCAACTGACACCCCAGGGATTCTGAGCCCTGGGGGGGGGGGTGTTTTCCCCAACATTCTGATGGGAGGTTGAATGGCTGACTACCCCCTTTGGCCCCTCTCTCTTCTCTTGGTAGATCCTTGTGCTGGTAGGCACAATGGTTAGTTTTACCCATATATGTGTGTAGAGGGCTGTAATGGCTTGTGGTTATTTCACACACATATACTCTGTATATAGTATCCTATGGAATACTATAGGTGTAACGTGTATAGGCTGTGATGGCTTGAGGATCTTTACTCGGTGTATGGGCTGTAATGGCTTGAGGTATAATACCCGACGTATGATGCACGTTATGCGAGCTGTGGTGGCTCCCAGAAACTACCTGGTTACTTTGGTTGTGAGGACGGTGTGGTGCTTCGCCCAGGTGTCTGCGGGCAAGCCTTTGTGGTGCACGAGGTGCAGATTGTGGAGCTTGACCCATGTTGATACGGGCAAGCCTTTGGAGAGAGATGTACAGGACGTATGTCGTTGGGGCAAAGCGGCAAACCAGTGGGGAAGTGGTAGCGGGGTACCCTTGATATTATTTACTACATGCTATATTCTTGTATGCGTTACTTGGTGAGAGTAGCCATGGTGAGGTTGGGAACATAGTATACCTGTTTAGGTGACGAGTTAGTTTCACTTGTTGTTCACTGGGCTTTAGCATGCTTTCTTTACTTTTGCACGAGAGTCTTGGGGAGGATCCTACTGAGTATACTGTTATACTCACCCTATGTACATATAAACTATTTTTCAGGTCACTTGGAGAAGGTTAGAGATCAAGCTGGTTGCTACTATCTTGCGGTTGGAGGAGGAGCTGTTCGGGCTTATGGTCGCTGTCGTTTTACTTTCTTTTTGGTACTTTTAGTTTTCCCTTTCAGTTGTAGTAATATTGCATGACATTTCATATATGTACTTGGGTTTCTTTTACATTTCAGTTATGAGTTGGAGTTGGTTGGAGTCTGTTCTATCTCTCTCTTATGCATGTGTTCTCTTAGAGGGTAATGCCTCCCATTTTTGTGTGTATTATACCCTCGGTGCTAGTCGCCAACCTGGGGCCTACTGGAGGCGGGAATCGGGGGTCATTATCTCCCTTTTCACATTTCCGGCCCAGGAGGGGTACACTTTGTGGGGAGGGGGTCGTGACATTAACTCTCTATGAGAGATTATAGAAAAAGATTAGGGGTCCCATTTGGGGGAAGATATACCCAATTAAAAGGTGGGAGGTGGCTTGTGGGTGGAATTGGATGACATCATTGATGATCCCTCCATCCCCAATATACTCAAAAATGATGAACCAAATATTTAAAATATATTCCAGTGTCTGAGGACCGATTTGGGGGATTCTCCTATCATTTTTAATCTAGACATAGTTGTAGGGGATGTGTGTTCTGAATAGGAACACATTCTTAATATCAGTTTTGATATTATAGAGATGAGGACATAGAGGCCCTTCTCCCCTTCCGTAGTTTGTGAATATTTAGACCAAATTGCAATAAATTCTAATGAACAAGTGTCTGATGGAATGTATTATTCGGTATTCCCTCTTATTACTCAAAAATAATTTATTACATTGGATATAGGTGAGATAGGATCAATAGGAAATTAATGGTTAAATAATGTTATTACAAAAAAGAAAAATTAATGGGGTGAATCAAAATATGTTGATGATAAAAGGATGACTGATAGAGATAGTGACTATTGACAACCATAATACTGAGATATGGATCTCTATGGGGATATGATTTTTTGATTCAAATTGATCAAGGGAATAAAACGACACATCTAATGTGTTATTTTTTCACTTCCATATATAAGGAATAATTAGAGGCCCTGTAGATATTAATAGAACAATCCTTAAGAAATTATTTCTAGATCATAAGGTAAGTCTAAGATATGTCTTATAATAAAAAATTTATCTAAATTAAGAAAATGTAATGTATTTATTTAGAAACTTTTTGTGAAATGGGGGGAAACTAGATAGTTGAAATCCTAAAATTGGAGGACAAAGTTTGAAAATTAGAATAGTACCTGAATAAATATGATTGTTTTTTGAGATATTAATAATTTCTAGGGAAGATTAGGATAGGATTTTCTTTATAAATGACTCAATATAGGAGGTATCTAGAATTAATAAAATAATTCTTCTTGTTAATGTTTATTTGGATAAAAATGCATGGATAAATAAAGAATATCGAATATTCTATTTGGTATTCAATCAACGTAAAATAAAATCGGATGAATTTTATGAAAAATAAAGTGAATGGATTTTCACATGGAATATCATATTGGTGGAGATGTATATTTCTAGTTATATACTCTTCATTGGTAATTATATATAACATCTAATTCAAATAATATCATTCTTTTATTTAATCAATTTGTGAGTTCATAATGTATTTAATGGTGTTTTTATACTGACTGTTCTTTCCCAAATATCAATAAAGTTGCATAATAATAAAAAAAATTATTTATGAGTGATGACATTCCATTTATTATTTATATAAGACCACATATTTCTATTTTATTAAAAATTTAATCTTAAAATCTCATTTCGGGTATTAACCGCATAGTTTTTATTATATGTTTTGATATGTTATTACTGTTTCTCATGTAAATATTATATTTACTTAATATGAAAAATAATAATAGTGATATAATTTTAATATTAATATATATACTATAATTTTATGACCAATAATGAAATATGTTTTTATAAATGATGTATGTTGTCATAATGGAGATGTATGTTTGTACGTTCACTTGGGTAACACTTATATTTTTTAACAATCATTATGAGAAGGATGTATGTAAAAAAAATTCACACATTTATGGTAATATTTTTTTTATTATATCAACCTACTCATATCATGCATGATGTTTTGTGATGAAAATATAGAGTTACATTTCTTTATGAATGTGGTAGTCCACCCGTACATGAATTACGTTATCAATATTCAGTAAGTCAAAAGGAAATACAATAAATGATATCTTATCAATTCTGTATGATAAATTTGTAATTAATATATTAATTATTTAATTTATTTCACATCTGTTAAATAAAATTATTCTAAATATATTACATGTGAATCATTGGTCAAAATGATTTACATCGATTTGGGAGGAGGTTGGTTTCCCTATACATGACCGATGTTATCATATAAAATATTGAATGAAAAATAAAAAAATGATATATATGATATAATGAATCCACAAATATAACTAATTATTTAATATAATATATATTATTTACTTATTTCATCAAACCCAACTCTTATTGGATTTAATTGGGAAACAAATGACATTGCATCACAATATGGTATCCCACTATAAAAAGTAATGTTTATTTCATTAAAATATTAATTAATGTGGAGATGGTTCTATATAATTAACTCAAAATAGAAAAATATCATTATATGGTATATAATTAGGATTTTATATTACAATGGTTTAATAATAATTGAAGCATATGGAGGAAGAATTATAATAAAATCATTGTTCAAAAATGTTACCTCATGTTAATGCATTTTCTTTATGTTTACAAAAAAAGTCTTAATAAGGTTGAATGATTATCAAATTATTGATTAAATTATTAGAGTAGGTAATTTGGTACATATTTTTTATGGTAATTGAATATACAAAATGGTTTTATGGTATAAAGAGGAGAGGATTTGGGTGGCCTCTTTTATCTATGGGAGTGGAAAACATTAAATTATTTTAAAAGGTATCTGATGTACCCATGATTTTATCCTTATAAAATAATAAAAATTAAGTAATCTCTACACATCGACATTATGAGTTAAAATATTTCCATATAATGTACTATTGAATTTTTTGGGTGATTTTTTCCATTATCATTCTAGTAAAACCTCTAAATAATCTCATTTTTAACTTAATCATAGTAATAAATGTTTATTATTTTCATGCTTTATTATGGTCAAGAATTAAGTAAAATTTATTCTATAACATGAATTATTATGATTCCAAATTTTTAATAAAATTTTCCAATTTCAATTTACATATATGTGAATTTTAATTTTAATATTAATCTCTTATAAGGGATGAAAATACAATTTTTGAAAGTTAAAATGTTCAAAATATTACAACGTATCTATATTAAATGTCAAAAAGAAAATTATTTTAATTACCTATAATGTATTTATTGATTTATAATTGAGTAAATCTAACTAAAAAAATAAAAATTATTGGATAATATAATATATAATTTTAATAGAATGTCAATTTTTAAAACAAAAATTTTGTATTTTTCACTATTAATAAAAAAATAATCATTTCGGTATATTCCAATCAATTTACTATAAGATAATTTTTACATGATGATTGAAAAAATTAAAATATATATATTTTAAAAATGTTCTTAATTGTCTCAAAATTATTATTAAATTAAATTCATAAAAATATTAGGAATATGATTTATAGAAGAATTATGTTTTTGAATAGAAATTGGATTTATAAATATTAATTATCTAGAAAACACGTAATATTATATTTATTATGATTATTGAATATATAGTATATATATTTTAATTAAAATCATTTAGAAAAATTTCTATTAATTTTTTATTTTGGAAAAACATATTTTATTTCATAAAAAAATATTAAGAAAAAAATTTGCTTTATATTTATTATAAAATAAATTGAAATCAAATAATTATTTTTATAAATATTTGAAAAAATATTTTAATTATTTAGTTAATAATTTCTCATAACCTAAATACCATTTATAAGGATATATCAATTATATTATTATATATTTACAATATTTCATGTTTCATTTAAACACAATGTGGTGGGTAAAGCTGGCTAAACACAATGTTATGAGTAGTGAAAAATATAAAAATGATTATATTAAAATAAATAATACATTAAAAATCATGGTTTATCACATTCTTCCCATTAATGATTTTTTTCTTTAGAATTACACTTTGTAATCCATGGTTTAACATATGAAAATTTATTCATAGAAACCCTACTCTTAAAAAGGATTCAAAAAAATAAATTTAAAATACATAAAGGAATATGAGAAAGTAATCCAAAAGAATGAATAATATTATTCCATGTATGGAACAAATAATGTGAGATAAGTTAAGGAAATCGAAGAAATAATAATTAATTAAATAGGGGAATAGTTATCATTAATGAGAAGAATCTGAGAAATATATAGTAGATAAATTTACATAAAACCAAAATATAAATATAAACATAAATATTATTGATCATTATAAAATGATGAAAAATAGGAAAAAAATTAATTATCCATTTTTAATATATTATAATTTACGTTCCATCTTGTTTCAGAAAAAATTAAAATTTAATTACCTGATATATATTTTTTTCCAAATATAATCATTTGGATCTGTAATAACCAATTTCCACTTCATCTCATACTATAATAGAATATATATTTCTTTCATAAATGAATCAGTAAATAAAATTTAAAATAGAATGAGAAGGTATTCTTTATGTCCCTTGAAAAAATAGTTTTCAATGGTTATCCAATATAGATATGTCTCTATATGGGAATGTAATAAATTACTGTCTAAAACTATATCCAATGATCAAATTATTCCAATCTATAAATTGTAAACCACATTAACATTCAAAATTCCTAATTTATAAAAACCCTCCCATAATTCAAAAAACAAAACTAAAAATTAATCCACCGAATATCACTAATCATCTCTTAATTTTCAATGAAACATTTGTTAATGACTTAGTCAAATATTTTACACATGATATGAAATAACTATAATTACAATATTACAATACAGAAAACAATCATCCTTACTAATTATATTAATAAAACGATATATTATTTAACATATTCGATATATAAAATAATATTGTAAACTCCATAAAAGATTGGATAAACTTATTTGTAAACAACCCATTAAGGTAATCATTACAATGTAATTTATATATTCATATCCAAAAAATATTTATCCCAATAAAATTGTCATAAAACCTAGAAATTACTAACTACTTCATTATATTAATGAAAATATTACCATACAATTAAATCATGTTTTTATTCCTAAAGTACCTTTTATAATATGTCTTAAAAAATGTTATTAAAACACAAACTAAAAAAATCTATATATAAATATATAATAAAAGTATACTGTAACATGATACTCGATTTACCAAACATTAATACATCAATCGTTCAACATCATTCGCATACCATCAACTACTCATCATTTCATTAATCGTTGATACCACATTATTACAATATAAAATATAAATTAGTTATTAACAATCATCAACCTCAATTTAATCATTTTTTTCTGAATAAAGAAAATAATAATAGAACGTTAGATACCCTCCATATGTCAATTTTGGTCCCTATAAAAGTATTAGTATATCCATGAATCATAAAACCTTTCCAATTAACATAATTAGTATTAAATTAATGTTATTTATTTCAATAATTATCATTAATTCATCATTTAAAAAAATCAAATTGTCAATGATAAATAAAAAAGGTTGTTATTCTCATCCATATTATAAAAATAATTTTACCTTTTACTTTTTTTACATACATTTATTTTGTCTTTATTTACTGAAAAGCATCATTTTGTACTACTAATACATTACCTTGGGTGATACCATCTGAAATTATATCTTCTATGTAAAAAATAACATTTCATCCACTGTCACCACTACACACAATGTAAGTGAAATATATTCTTCTATAAATTTTCCCCCCCGCATTTTTAAAGGATCACATTGTTATTAATGTACCACAATAATGACTATTCATTATCAAAATATCATTTTTTCTAGTAAAAAGAATATTTCACTACATATCAAAAAATTGTTAATTACAATCCATTTAAACAAAACACTATTTTAGAGACTCTTTTTTTACTAAAATCAAATGTAATAGTTTTATCAATGCTAATCATCATGGGAATGAAAATGATAATGAAAATAAATAATAGGTATTCTTAATAATGTCACATGTTAAATATATAATACCTTTGGTTTATCTAAGGTGATTCATATTCCGTGTATATTTAATTTTTTTTATTGTGGTTTATGAAGAGTTTTGGAATTTCTAATGCATATCCCAATAAGAGTGTCAAAATTTGTTTTCCTTATGACTTATTCTTTGGAGTGTGGTAATTATCGACTTCAGTTCAATGAATCCTTTTTAAAAATTTTATACATAGCTACCTATTTTATAAATCCAAATCTATATTTGTATACAAATGTTGATATTACTACTCAGAAAATACTATCTCTTTCATTTATCAAAATACATTGAGATTATATTATACTATGACTTCACAGTTAAGTTATTCTTATACATATGCATTGATTTATCATTACATTTTTTCACATCCAAATTTTCAATGGTTTTCTAATAATTTCCTCTAATATCAACTATAGAAACCCATTATTTTCGTAAATTGATATTTCATAATTTCATATAAATATTCATTAAAATGAAAAAATTTGAGAACTGTAATTGTTTAGTTTATTTGGATGTTATGTATAGAATCTTCAAATTTTTTAAAATATCTTTAGTATATTTTATAATGATCTTCTTAATTAGTACACTTCAAAAACATACCCAACATAATCGTGTTCTTTATAACATTTTGACATGAAACATAGTAAAGGGTGAGATAAGATCCTCATTAAGGGTAAACCATGTTGATACATAAGAATAACGTAGATTTAGGTCAATGAGATAAATAGAATATCATATAATAACAACAATATGCATATAAATTATCAGAATCTCGAGACATTTCATAAATATTGGCTGTTAATAAAAACGAATCCTATGGAAATAAATAAATTTCATCTAAGTGATAAACCATTTTTATGGGACATGGAATTGTGGAAAACAAAAAAGAATACTAAATCACTACCATAGTATTTGAGGATCAATTTCATGGAAATAATTGTTTACATGGATCATTCCTCAAACCTTTATAGTAATAAAAGGATCACTCTAAAACCACCATAGAGGAAAAATTCCAATAAATTAATATATTCACAACCTATTAAATTCAGGTATAAAACATTGTATATAAGTCCTCACCAAATAAAATGGAGGGATATATAGTCCATACACTTATTTGGATTCTAATTAACTACCACCATTGGTTATAAAGTAAAAACTGTAGTTATTTATAATGTATCCACTATCAAATAATAAGAAATATACATAAGTGTTCCACATGATAAAAAATAATCATCTTAAAATAACCCATGAATCAAAATGATATTAATGATGATTTCACCATAACAATACCTATAGAAAAGTGACTATTTTCATAATAATATCATCATTTTATTATATAATTCCCCATAGATACTAAAGTGGGTTTTATAATAATTTTATCATTTTTCATCCCATGGAATATAAATGTTTTTAATAAAAATCATCCAATCAATAACATATACCATTAAATGAAAAAATAATAATTGTATTTTGAATAATATACTTATGTAACAAAATGTTACATCCAAGGATTATATATTATATAAAAATAATATTTAATGATACATAACATGAAAATATTCAACAGGAAAATAAAGTTCCTTTGAATTTTTTTCAAACTAAAAATTTAAAGAAATATTTAATATTATTCAATTCAAAAATAAATTTAATTTTTATATTTGAATATATAATCATCATTTGAAGAATTCCATGAGGAAAATGTCATTTCTACTATTGGAAATAACATATTAAAATATAAATAATTTGTTATATCCTTTTAGTTGAGAATAAAAATTAAAATATTCAATAGAATCATCAATTACAATAATGTTTATGATGGAGATAAATGTTACTCATGCAATAGTTTTTATTAAATATTACTTTAAAATTATTGGAAAAAGTTAAATAAGAATTATTTAAAAAATGAAAATTATATGACTTAAAAAAATTTAAAAAAAATATTTTTATAATATATGAAAAACAAATTATAAATTAAATTTAATTTTAATTTTTGATTATTTTTAAAAAACAAGGTTTGGAAGAATATTTTCTTTCGATCAAGTAGTGAAATAAACGGAATTTTTAAAAAAATTGCCAATTAATTTATGTACCATAGAATAATAATATAGTAATATTTCTGGAAAATATCACAGTTAACTAGTTGAAAATAATACTCATGAGAATAATTTTTATTTATATCATAATATTTTAATATTAGATGCTTAATTATAAAAATTCAAAATAATAGGTGAGATTGTATCATATAATACTTTCCTATTTTTTTAACATTGAATAATAATACATATGAAAAAATAAAATTTAGTGTGACATTAAATATGATAAGAATAAATTGATACATGATATTAAATCTAATATATGTTGGACATACTTATATGAAAATGATAAACTGAAGAACATAACATATGTCTCAATGAAGGATAATTGGGACAAAAATCAATTTATAATTTAGTATCACTGAAATCTTATGTCCCAGGAAATATAGATCAGACAGTTGATATATATTGAAAAATTATTTTGATGATAATAATCCTAAAATTCATTAATAGGATGTTTTTACACCACCAAGATGAAATGGGTGATGAAAATGGCATGTGAAGTATAAGTGAGATTAAAATCACTTATTGATTTAGTAATCATTTGAATCATAATGAAAAATAAATAATAACCAAAAAATAATAATATAATATCTTTAAAATGATAAGATTATTTATATAACATTTCTATGTGTCACTATATAAGCCACAGAAATGAAATGACTGGTGAATTTTCTTATGTCTCCTAGAATTAAAGTAGGGACTATAAATGAATTACCATATGTATCAATATTACAATCCATATTTGCACATTTTTTAGTATGGGGACAATGCTTCATGAATGTGGTCATCCACACGTACATGATCATATTTATAATATTTCATTGAGAAAAAAATATAGAATGAAAATGATATATTATCATTACATAATGATAAATATTTAATTAATATTATAATTTTTTCATTTAGAATTCATATATTCAAAACATTATCTTAGATTCCTTACTTTTAATGAAATATTTAAAACACATCACTTCTCTTTGCGAGGTGTTAGTATAATGTACACACAATGAATGTTATATTATTCCGTAAGGAATTGAATGTAAATAAAAATTAAATATTGGATAATATTAATACCTAGGTATAATAATTACTTTTAATAAATAAATACATTCTACCCATCTTCATACGCAACTGTTATAGGTTGAAATGACATCAGTTTAGAATATGGTATTACATCGTACTAAAAAATTTAAAATTCATAACACGTTTGAGGGAAATGTAGACAGTTGTAGGTAAATAACATAAAATATAGAAATTTGATTATATTTAAGATCATAATATCATAATGTATTAATAATAAATTAATGGTGTGGGGTTTCAAATAATATAAAATTTATCATTCAATAACCCTACCTTTGATTCAGGCACCCTTTTATTGTTTTTAACAATGCCTTCATATATTGTATTTTTTTTTCAAAAATAAGAACTCATGGATGAGAGGATGGAATTTTTTATATGATATATTATTTTAATAGTTTATGTAATGGGAAATAAATATTGTTGGATTTTTATAATTTATGTGAGGGGGACAATTGTAATTTTTCTAAAAATTAAACTTCGTACAAAATTCATTCTTAAAAAGCCTCCAAATTTAGTTAATGTTGATATAGAGAAAATATAGTGTCTATATGTTTCCATAAAATAGATTTTAGAAAAAATTGATTATTTTTCCCATAACAATTTTAGGTTAACCCACAGATAGGGAAAATTTTTAATTTTCCATGATAATTAATTTTTACTACATTAAGTCATCATTTCAATACTAAATATGCTAAAATTAATATATTTTATAATTTATATTTATTAAAAATATAGAATAAATTAATTTATATTCCATGTACAAAATTTTAAAATTTAATCTTATTAATCATGTAAAAGATGTGATAAGATATGTGTTTGTTAAAGGGAAGATGCTCAATGGTTTACAAGGTTTTAATATAAATATTTTATATAAAAATTATTAAAATGAACTAAATTTGATTAATATAAATATGATTGATATAATAGTAATATAAATTCTTGTAAATTTTTTTAATACGATAAAAATTAAAACCAAATTATAGGTTTCAATTCAAATTATGGATTATCAAATATTTATAAATAATTTATACTTTTCAGAAAATTATAAATAAAATCACCATATCATTATATTGGAGTGATGATTTGAAAAAGTGAAATTCATTTAACTAATAAATTTAATAAAATTATACAAAAATATTTTCAGAATAAGGTGAAAAATAATTTTTTAGAAAAAAATAACTTTCAGCATAAAATTGGTTTTACTCATCTCTCATTTACAAAAAAAATATGAATGATAAATAGGAGATTTAATATATAATATATTATAACATTATAATCATTTCTAAAAAGTTTTTTCATTAATTTCTATTTATAAGAAATATTTTGTTACATTATAAAATATTCCTATAAAATGATTTCCACTATTTTTATATTTAATTAAATGTTCACTAAATAATGAATTAGATATATTTATGAGAAATGATCTATTTTACTTATTTGGATAATTATATTCATACAATATATACTAATCTCTAGAACACATCAATACAATATTATTAATTTATTAATATATCTTCTTTCATTTACGATAAGTGTCATGTGTATTGAAACATAATCATTGTGTGGAATGATATTAAAAATATCTGAAAATTAAATAATATTGAAATAAACAATACCAAAAATGTGGGGGATATTATAGAGTGCATATTTTTTGATCTAAAGAAAATTAATAAGATCTAACATAACATTTTAAAAAATATTGAATCATAACTTTTATTTATATGTATTGAAATTAAATCATATTTCACATATCATTAATTTAACATAACATTTTAAACCAAGGAATATGAAACATCATGTCAAAGATCAAACATTCTCAAGCAAGAAATGACTTATATATCCAAACATATAAAATCCCACAGACAATGAATATATCTACACAAATCAAAACTATAGTGAATTATAAAAACCAATAAATAGAATCTCCCAATAGTGTATAGATTGCCCCTAAAAACCGGGCCTATGGAGGAGAATAAAATCCTTGCAAAGTTCCCTTAATAGTATCAATAGACATTACAAATTACTATTGCTTCTAATTATATACCCAAGGATTCCCATGTTCTACATTTTAAAACCTTTTACATCAAATCCAAGATTTTATAACCGTTTAATAAAACCATCTCACAATGCTATGAAAATAACCATTTCTTTTAGAAAATAAATAAAGGGAAACCATATGTTCTCAAAAATCAATGTTCAAAAAAAACAATCAGTTATTCATAGAATTTCATTTACAAAATAAATTAAAAACAAAAGAAAAATATTTCATCCAACACAGGGTAATTACATAACCACATACTAGAAACATTATTCACAAATTCTAGAAATAGGTTCCGCTAATATGGAAGAACACAAGGAATATAATAGATCCCCTGGTATAAATCCATTAATCATAGAATCAAAAACATATTAAAAGGAGTCTGAGTTGAGGATATATCCCAAAAATTCACAAAAACACACACTCTTATACATTACCAAATAATATTTCAACCTCTGTAGGAATATCACTAGTTGTTTGTAAATATGATAAATAATATTATAAACATAGAAAAAAAAGATAAATAAATTTTTTGAAAAAATTACCTTGATCATTGGAAATAAAGAAGTATAATGATATCTTACCCCAAAAGATGATCTATAATATCCATGACGAATAATTGAAAATGAAGTATCCAAAATAATATGTGCATACAAAACCATGATGGGATTTATCCAATGTGTGTGGTTTGCAGGATTTAAATTAGTTTATAAATTAATTAGTTGAAATATCTGGTTAAAACAGTAATTCATGTGAAATTCATGACGTGAACCCATTTTAGGTCATTAATTTATCAATTAATGAATGTCCTTGGAAAATTTCCATCAATTATAAAATATCCATCATGGGACTATTTAATGATGTGATACTAATTCATGGAATGTAAAACAAAAATTCCATGATCCAATTCATTGAATAATACCTTCATGGATTAACATCTTGTAAACCACTCATGATGTGATAAGATTCGTCAAATACAAAACTATATATAATTTGATAGACATTATCATAAATACTATACAATATTTTTATAAATGTAATCTATTAATTAATAACATACATCCACAAAATAGAGGTATTTTCTCTTATACATTTTCCTTATCCCTGAGAATCCTAATCTATAATAAAAGTGGTAGAAAAAAAAGGAGCAGATAGAAGTGATACACCTGAATGAATATAATAGGATGCTTCAAACACCCCAAAAAAATAATTTCCATCATGTGGATTTCATCTCGAACAATGGTGTCCTAAATGATGTTAGTTCATATAACCCTCATTATGGAGTCATGATCCCAAATATGATGATAATTTTATATATGTCTCTATGACACCCTATGAACAAAATATATGTCACATGCAATACTTACACATAAGACTCCAAAATCTCCACTACATTCTCAACAATAGAAATTTCTGGCTCTAAATTGACACCATCCTAAATCTAATCCTAATAGGTTTTTAGGACTGTATATTATGAGATGATATAAGAGGAAAATATGAGGAATAAACTTCAAATAAATATTAAATTTTAATACATAAGAAACCTTACCAATCTGTCAAGTGACATTAAAGGACCCCACATGTCACATATAGATCTAAACATTATTTAAATTATTATTATAACATATCTGGGATAATGTTTTACGAAATCACATTCATTAATAAAAATTTCACAATGATGATTCTTACAATCAACATATTCTATTATGAATCAAATCTATAACTAGAAACCAATGTATAGCATGAATGATTGATGATTTATCCTAAAAGAGACTTAGACCTATAAGAGATGACTCACCAAACTCTACCCATCAAATTGATGACTGGAATGGGTGACCACATCATTCCACAATGGAGTCCATTCTCCTTAAACATTGATAACTAGTTATATAAAATACTCTACAAGTCCCATATGGCTATCTCATGATACTAAAAATTCAATGATGAAATAACATAGTTTATAATATATTATTTGAATATCATTCTTTATCAATATTTTGGTCAATGGATGGTATAGTGAAATCTACCTGAACAGAGTCCTCATCACAAAATAAGGCTTCTTTGAGAACATTGAAGTAAACTGTGGATCCTTATTAAAAACTATGGTAGAAGTACCCCATAAAACATCACAACCACTTGAACATACATCATAATGAGGTAAATAACATTAGAAATTTCCATCATTATAATTTAGTTAGATTTTATCACTAACTAATCAATCACAACCTAGATATAATTCCTTGCATCGGTAGTCTATCGTAACCCAAAAACATATTATGTGGAAAATGTGTCTGCCCTTAAAATATGAACCAAAAGAGTAGAGATGAACCCATATTATTTTAGATTCTTTTCTTTGTTTTTTGGAAATTATAATAGTGGGATACATAATAGTCAATTCCACACATAATATAATATCACACGAATCAGTATTTCTCTTAATAAAACAAATTATAATTTTTCTATTTAATGGGACATGAACAATGATGACTGTAAAACCTAAAATATCTCTACAAGGTTTCAAAGATTAAAAAATGGTCCCAAAAATATAGATTACCATATGAATAGAGAGACAAACCATAAAAGACTCCATATTTATAGGGTTTCTTGAATTCCCCTAATCTCATAATACTTCTATTGATCTAATATAATAGATTAACAAGGATAATATGATAACTGATCACATGTCAGAGACATACCATAATCATCATCCGGAACATCCATTTAAAAATGAGTTATATCCCCATATGTTTCCATAGTACATTAAATTCCCAAATTTCATGTGATGATACATTCTTTTTGAAGTAATCCTCAATGAAATTTCCATCCCTTAATGTGTTGTCGATGTTAAGAAAATATACTGGTTTTATTACACCCAAAATCTCAATGTGATATTCATGTTTTTCTATGAATATATATAACTCATAATCATATTGTCACTAAATTCTCTAAGCATATTCCTATAGCATGATGAAGCAAAATCCACCACATGATGGATGGATCCCATAATTGGTTTTCGGTGAAATGGGACCCTCCATGAAGGCGAAGATAGAATGAACACATTGATCATTAAAAAGTATAAATTAATGTTTAGGATAGCGAAAATTAGAAAAAATAATCCTAAAATACATGATCATAAATAATGCTCCTAATATTCATATCATAAACAAACATTCCTGCCAGCATTGAAGATATATATACAATACTTAGAAACTCTCATCAATATTGGATAACGATCTGTAATAAATAATTATGTGGATTGTTTACAACTAGAAAAACATGCTACGTTACTATGTGTAATTCCATAGTAAAGGTCATGGACCCTAGAAACATGAAATAAATCATCCATCAATACCAATAATTGATACATTCAACTATATGTTTTTGGTTATTTGATGTATGGGGAATGAATATCATGTATCCATATCCCCCAGAAACTACCAAGCAGTATAATTAATTCTTTATTAGTATATGCATATATTCCAAATGGTATGTTGAAATAACCCTCGAGGATATATGAATTGAGATTAAAAAAAACATAATTTATCAAAAAATCATGTGGTTTATAGTCCCTCACAAAATAGTGAAAGACAATAGAACCAAATACTATTATATAGAGTTGATGAAATTGTACTGGTTGTAGAACATCGATTCCAATCACACATACTAACATCATAATGAAAAAATTAAAAAATTGATGCATTCCACAATATGTTATCAAACATTTAATAGATGATAGTAATCAATGAAACAATGTCATGGAAGAATAGGCCGATCCATGTTCAATGGGACAGTTGTACAACCACTCATACTACAAAACAAGAATCCACCTGCTCATTTCTATATGGGATTGAGGAGGTATTTCTCATAGAGGTCATATTAGCCACAATAGTAAAAAAAATTCAAAGAAACCATTAGATGATGAGAAATAATAAAATGGCATGATGAGATAGAGGCGATCAATGAGAACATGTTGCGTATATTGAAAAACCATAAAAATAATCATAATCAAATTAGATAGGGATTCAATGAAAAATTCCCTTCTCTTTTCATTTATTCTAGAAAAACTGACATTGGATTTTAGGACCCCCTTTTTTCTAGGAAATAATCCTCCAATCCTGGAACCAAAATTGTTAGGGCCATATATTATACATAAATTATATAACAATGGAGCGTACACATTGACCAAAATGTGTGGGGAACATATCACTCCCTAAACCAATGCATTATGTTTTATGAAGTGCCTTGAATTATTTCCATGTAGAACCTATTATCCTTACTACATGAAATTAAATTTTATATATCTCATCCTGTCGGTATGTAGATATACTGATAACATTTCCTTTTTCATCACCACATAATTTAAGACATCATTGAAAATTTAAAAAAATTGATATTAAAATATACATAGATCCTAGAAGGAGAAAGATGACTAAAAGAATATAATAATATTTCCTTCTCACATGATGTTAAATGATAGATAATATATCTATACAAAAATAAATCTAATAGTGTGACTCATGACTTCTCTACATGATATAAAACATCACGGTTTTGAAAAACTACTTATGGCTTGATTATATACATCACATAATACATAGTGAATCAAAGACCTCTATTCATATTAACAACTACAGAATTATTCTTTTTTCACATCGAGTCATATAGGTCCTTACCAAAAGTCAATAAAAAACAAGGCTTATGTGTTTGATACATTAGATTATACAACAGAAGACAGTATAAAAATGTATAGATTTATTCTCAATCTGTTAAGATGTGTAGGGATGGATGGATATAATTTTCTATCACACCAACCCTATGATTAAAATGTTCCTTTTCAATTATCCAACTACCTCCATGTAAGGCGTAACCTATTACATTCATTGTTTATCACAATGAGAAAATATCACATGAGATTTTGAATTTCGAGAAGGCTCCACCACATTATTGAGACACATCAATTCATATATATTTTTTCATTGTTTGGAATGAATGATCTATTAAGGAATACAATTATTCTTCAGCGCATGAAATGAAAAAAAAAATTGATGTCTGTTGATTGAATGAAAACATCATATTTTATTGAAAATTACATAATAGAATAACAATTATTTGTTTTGGTATCCTTCTACATATCCATTCAAGAACTAAATGTTACTTTACTGTGATCATCATAGTAAAAATAGTCATGCACAGATCTCAAACCATGGTTCAAGTCACAGAAAAATTAAAAAATCCCCTGTTTTTTCAAATGGGATTAAGCAATGCAGTGATATTTAATTTAATAACTATCTTTTGATTGATTATTTACTTCCCCAGGTAAATTGTGAAACCCATACCTCTATTCATTGGCCCAACTAAAACATTTTTTTCATATTTTATAACCTATGACATTTCCTCATGGTGTTACACTACATGTATTCTAATGATCTTTGTGTTGACTGACTCATTACATCATAATATATGTATTGTTTCCTAGATATCCATTTCTATGTCCAACTACAAAAATAAATTAGAAATATCCCCACCCCCAATATAGGATCCATACCTATGTTGAGAGATTCACATTCAATGTAACAACCCAAGATTTTATGAGAATTATTCATTTTAATTTAATTTATGTCTTGTGTTTTACGCTACACCAAAGGGAGCTTTCACTACACGCATCCCTTACTAGGCTTGCATTATACGCAGTCACGACCTTTCTCGATAGCGTGTGTAGTATGAAATACCAGGATTCACTAAACAAAGATATATTGTTATAATATTATTATGTACTAGATGTTATGAATAGTATTAACTACATTTTGAATTTTATATAATTATTATTCATCAAACAGATTTTCTAGAACATGGTATGAGATTAAAATAAATTGTTCGGGTAAAATGAGTATTTTCAAAAAATACATTTTTTCCACCTTTGGATGGGGCACCCAAATTAAATATAGTTTTGTACATGTTTATAAGTTCAATTTGAAAAAATATAATTCTTCTTTGAAATCAGGATATAAAAATTTAATTTGGATAAATTTTTCATTTTATTTTGGTAAATTTCATATTTTAATGAATAGTAAAAACAAGCTATATTTTAATTAAAAACAACTTTTTTCATCGCAATAATTTATATGGTTAAATTATTATATTGAATGGTTTTAAAGTATAAATATAATATATTTTTTACCATTTAATAAAATTTATGTCATTGCCATTAATTTTACATTGAATTCATAAGTAAAAACATTTCAATCTTTGGAAATATTTTAACCATTAAAACCCATTTTCCTAACAACAAGATAAATTTTAATTTAATTATTGTAACTTTTGTGTTTTGAATTTTGAAAAATGGATTCCATATTTTCATTCAGTGGGTCAAAATTATGTTAATAGGTTATTTTTATTTTTTTGATATTATGAATAAAAACGACAGTAATTGTTATTTACTTCAGTTAAAGATAAATCAGGTAATTGAGGGTAAAACTAACATTATAAAGTTAACCTAACACATGAAAAAATTCTATTTGATGACTAAAAGTAGACCCATATCTCCTAAGGGTCGGATTAGATTCATTTTATGGAATTTTGACCATGAAAATAATTTATTTATTTTTAAAACCAATGAAAGTGACAACTTCTCACTCTCTTAAATCGTATAAGTCTAATAATTTTTTTTTAGTTAAAAACTTCATGAAACTTATAAATTTAATAGTCTCGAAAAATATAATCAAATTATATTCATCATGTGAATTTTTTTATAATTTTTATGGATTATATAATTATCATTTAAGGTGACACAATAGTGACGTTGAAATTATTTTATTGATTGAAATATAATATAAATGGTTTTAAAAATATGAAAATAAATATTATATGAACTATTTAATGTGATCCATTAATTTTATAGATAACTATGACATGTTATTAATCTATAAAATATTTTTGTTTGAACATATCATCGGTGTGGATTTTATTTAAATTCAAGTAAATTAATTATGTCCTAATTGACACTATTGATATTTTATATTATTAATTTGTTTAAAAATCACAAAAATATTTTACAAATTGTGAATTAAAATATATATGATATAAAATGTCAGAAAATATCAAATTATGTATAATTAATAACACATAATTAAGTAGTTATTACCATATAAAATTTATAACATTATTACCACAAATAAAACTAAATATATTAAATAAGGATAAATCAAAATGATAAGGTTTAAAATAAAATCAAAACATGCCTAAATTTAATTTGTTGATGATATTACAACCCAATATTAACTAATATCTGAATTTGTCTAACTTTGAATGTTTTTAGGTGGGGTTTAGGTTTATTATAAGTTAATATTTTAGAGGTTTCCAAAAGTACCCCTCTCCTCCCTTATAAAAGGGTACCTCCTCCCTCTACACTTTACACAACTTTGACCCTTCATTCTCGTCCAACACCATACCATTACACATAAAAACTTCCCTAATAGAATTATTGAGGTTCTGGTCTTCTAAAAAGACCAACTGTAGTCAATTTAGAAGATGTTTAAAGGGGGTACGTCGAAGAAGAGGTAATCTCTTCTACTGATTCGTTCAAGTATCATTCTTCTTCAACATCTTCTTCTTTAGTTTTTTCATTTTAATGTAATAAAATAAGTATCACTAATATACTGATATATTATTATTAATATGAAAAAACCCAATTACACCTTTTATCCATCCTATGGAAAACGAAATCACTGCGTGTTCGTACGTACGAAATGTCGTCTCCATGCCATGGTGTAATTTGTTTTTCCACCACCACCTTACTTGGATGGGTATAATGGTGTAAAGAATTACTGTATATGGTTATTATAATATCATACTAATTCTGAGATATTATATCATTCACTCCAATTCAATTCATTAATTATGGGAACGATATCATCGCTCATGCGTACGTAGGAACTACCGTCTCCACGAATGCGAGGAGATTTATTTTCCATGATTAACCATTCAAGTATGATTATACAGTATATATGTAATAAATAACCATGAATGATATTACATAATAATGATACTAGATTTAAGAACATATATGTTTCATTTACATAATTCCATTCAATTCAATAAGGAAACTAAAACCGCGCTCTTGCGTACGTACGGCCTACCATCTCCAGGAACGGTGTATTTCATTCAATTTATCGATCTATCATATATATTTATATACTGAGTATATATTATATATAAATAATTTTTTAAATTATGGAAGTACGAAAATCAGCATATGAGTAATAATATCAAGAAAAACAAATTGAAACACGTACGATAAATGAAACAATTTTACCCAAAACGCTGCTTTAACCTGGATTTTACAAAAGAACAGGTAATATAAATTCATAATTGAACCATATATGATATCATCACAATGAAAAAGATTTTTTAATAATTCAAAACATATCGGACATAAGGTAATGTATATTTTTTAAATCTCATTTTTATTAGAGATTTCTTATATGTAAGTATTTACTGGAGTAATATTTTTCATCCATGTCCATAAAAACGTTTTTCATATTGTGATTAATATTCATACATGAATTTTTAAATTCATTTTTACCCCTATTTGAATTTTACTTAGTGTTATGGAAGGAATCTTTTTTTTTGTTTATCATACGTGGTATTTTTTGACGTTTCTGACAAAAGTATGATGATAATGTTTTTTTAACTTATACGGCATGAACAGATTTTTATAGTTCCATAACTCCTAATGTTTATGAAGATTCTTCTACAAGATTTCATGGTTATTTTCAATAAAATAATTTTCTTTTAAAATTGTGTGGCGTTTTGTTAAAATAAAATGATTTTGAAGAGGAAAGGATATTTTTCTCAAGAATTCATTTCAAGTGTTTTATCAAAACTATTTTCTATCTAAGAAGACGTTATTTAGAATGTTTATGTTTCAAGTATAATGAATCTATTATTTTCATGTTGTGATTTTTCTTCTGCTGAATGTATATCCATTTGTTTTACATGGATTATGCGATAATGGGATGATGTTTATGAAACCCATTTTATTCGTTGTTTTATGATCAATTTTTTATGTTTATTTTTTGGCACAAGTTAGAATGATTTCATTATAAGATGGGTGAGACATATATCTCCCTAAAATTAATTGGGTAATGATTTATATCTCATTAAATAGACATGGTTTGAATGGTAAGTTAATCTTTTTTAGTGATTCAGGACTGGAATGAGGAGTGAACTCGATTCAGAAAGGGACTTTTTCCACTAAGCTGGCCTTGGAAGCAATTAAATTGGTACTATGGAAATAATATCATGTGATTAATGGTTTTCCATAATTACATGTTTTATTCACATGTTATTTTATCATGATTGATGTTCCTTTATGATATATTCCATACGTACTTTGCTAATTTATGACTTTGCTCAAGATTTTGATGTTTAGATTTTATTTTCAAGTTTTTGCATTCAAATGAATATGGATTTTTCTATGTTCTCTCTGTTTACCCTTACTGAGCATTTGATCTCACCGTTTTTATGTTTTCATTTCCCCAGGATATAAAGTAGATTTTTAGGTAAGAAAATAAAAGGGGAAGTTATTTAATGGAGATGTTTAAGATCTTTGACCATGATTAGAAGATTATGTTCCATGTTTCCAAAGTCACTAAACTTCTACGGTCCTTTGGTGTCTATTTTTTTTTTGTATTAAGTATTCTGAAAAAGTAATGTAATGTCTATGTACGTCAAGTACGGGACTCTATAGTTGGTATCATAGGAAAGGCTTAGTCAACCTTTGGAAACTAGGATGTGAGAACTTTAGTGAGATCCATAGAGATATTTCTAAGGTATGTCAAGGGTTTTCTCTAAGGATAAGTATATATATAAGTTATAGTCCTAAAATTATAGTAAAGATATTAGAATTAAACCTAAGATATTAGATATTGAAGGTACTCCCCCTTTATTCTGTTGATTTCCTATCATGGTTTTTGGCTCTCACACTATTCTTTTTGGGTATTAGATGATGGCTAGAACCCGAAGGAATCGTGTTGATCAATGTAATGGACAATGCAATGATTGTCCTCCTGAACAACCAAATGTGATATTAGATGGAGTAAAAACTCTTATTGTTATACTTACACAAGAAATGAATCATTCTGGATTTCCAAATGATCAAAGAAGGGAACACTCATATATTGATTCCATCATGAGGCAACGTCCACCTTATTTCAATGGGTCTTCTGATCCAATTGTTACTGAACAGTGGATCAGTAACATTGAAAATAAATTTTCCATAATATGATGTTCAGAACATGAAAAAGTCAATTTATCTAATTACTATTTTGAAGGTGAAGCAGACTAGTGGTTGACTCTAATTAAGAATACAAGGCCCCAAGATGAAATTGAATCCATGGAATGAGACTAGATTAAGAACTTGTTTTTCAGTAAGTACTTCCCTCATATTCCTTGAAAAATGATGGAAAAAGAGTTCCTTGAGCATAATCTGAAGGATTATGAATCTGTTGGTACATTTGAAGTGAATTTTACAAGACTTCTAAGGTATGCACTGTCTATATCATCCAACCTGAATGCAAAGTTGATTGATTCTTCAGTGGCTTAAAACAAAGTCATTGAAGTGCATTACTATAAGAGACTTCATTATCTATGAATAAAATTTTTGTTGTGCTATCAAGGTAGAACTGGAATATGGTGTAACATATCCATCTCATGGTTTTGACAAGAAACAATAGACGGAGTTCAAGGAAAAAACTTAGAACAATGGTGAAAAAAGGAGACTATTTCCTTATGCTCAAAGTGTCCAAAGAAGCATGGTGGAGATTGTATAAAAGGTAGTAGAAAGTGTTTCATGTGTGGAAAATAAGGTTATCATGTAGATTATTGTCGAAGTAATGGGAAGAAGGTTTCTAAAGACGTGAATAGAGAAACGACTACAGAGAACGCTCCACTAACACTGCAATGCTTCATGTGCAATGAAATGAGGCATTATACTAATTAAACCCCTAATCCAAGGGTTAATGATTATCGACATGAGCAACCTATTAAGGAAAAGGACAAAGGGATGTCACATGTGATCACTATTGGAGATGTTTAGTATGAAAACGATGTAGTGGAATGATTATGTGTTTATATAATGGGATTCCAAAATAATGTTGTGGAATCAAATTTATAGTACGGTGGAATATAGGAATATCTATGTATTGGTTTATTATGGTTTTCAATAATTATATTGTACCGGTAACCCTGAAATGTAATTAAAATATTTTGGAAAGCAGATGATATGTGCATAATGAATGGATAAGGAGAAAATAATATGTTTTATAGTATTAATGAGCTCATGTCTGATATAAGGACAAAGTGATATCATGGTTTGAGTATATATGAATAGTGGGATTTTGGTATGTGGAAAGAGATTCCTTTTTACAGAATTAAAATTTTCAATATGGTTTTATGGTAATTCATATTGAAAGAGAAAACATGATGAAGGTATTCACATGTTTGGAATGCGATGAACAAGATATATATTATGATATATGGTGGATAAATGATGGTATTTAGATGCTTGGTTGATGACATTTCTAGTAATTGTTTTCTTTAAACTATTAGATTAGACATATGTATTGTGAATAAGTCTAAAGACTATAATGGATTATGTAGGACATTAGATAGTATTGTTTAATGCTAGAAATTATTTCAATATTATTTTTGTAATGTTATAATAGTGAAGATTTAGAAGAAAAAAAAAAGAAAACCTGCAGGACGGGAGAAAACCCATCACGTCGGACTAGGTTGCCGGAATTGAACCCACAACTGAAGTGTGACATGCTTTTATTGCCTACCACAGGCATACAGGAAGTCCCTGGTTAGTAGAAACTAGTTTTATTTTATTAAGTGGTATGATTGATGATGTATAAGTCCATTTTTGGAATCACATACGATTAACCTCACCATAGAAGGGCTTATTTATATTTGATAACTTTTTCTAACCTTTTGTTTGAGACAGAAGGAGTGAGCCATAATTCTATCACATGATCTGCTAACACTTCACGAATGATAAA
This sequence comes from Viscum album, assembly GCA_963277665.1. NCBI lineage: Eukaryota > Viridiplantae > Streptophyta > Magnoliopsida > Santalales > Viscaceae > Viscum > Viscum album. Next base: position 1,836,842,066 of record OY728132.1, on the reverse strand, counting down.
TTCAACCTCATTTCGTTATGAGATGATGTGGAAATTGTTCAATCCATGAAAAACGGTGATATTGTTCCGAAATAAATTATGTATATCTTCTAATTTAAATTAATCAACTTTAGGGAAATGATATTGAAAAACAAAAAATTTGTCTTAGTTCCCTTATATCCGATGAATCAGATGGTAGCTTAGATCATCATAAATTTTTGTCTTTGATATTTTTGGCTTTTTTATAGACATGTTCTCTACCACACTCCATCAGAACGTGATGGTTAGGTTTCGCTTCCATATCTATATTTTCACCTATGTTCTCTTATGTAGAAACCTACTGATGAGTTACTTTTGGCAACCGATATGTTTCATACTTCAATTTCTAAAATTATGTTTTAGTATTCCTTTTTACGTTGTGGGTTTCTATGAAATAAACATTCAAGTAGTAAACCATTTATAACCTCGATGAATTTCGAGGGAGAAATTCATTTTAAGGGGGTAGAATGTAACAACCCAAGATTTTATGAGAATTATTATTTTTAATTTCATTGATATCTTGGGTTGTATTATACACCAAAGGGTTCTTCCAATACATGCATCCCTGACTTTGCTTTCATTACACGTAATCACAACATTCCTCGATAGCGTGTGTAGTATGCAATACCGGGTTTCACTATACAATAATATATTGTTATAATATTATTATGGACTAGATGTTACAAATAGTGTTAACTACATTTTTAATTTTGTCACATTATTATTCATCTTACACATTTTCTAGAACACGATATGAGAACAAAATTAATTTTTCGGGTAACATAAGTATTTTTAAAAAAATATACAGTTTTGCCACCTTTTGATGGCGCTCCCACTTTAAATCTAATTTTTGACATGTTTATAAGTTCAATATGACAAAATATAAATCTTTGTTAAAATAATGATATAAAAATTTATGGTGGATAAATTTTTCATATTATTCTGATAACTTTCATATTTAAATGAATAGTAAAAACACGCTATATTTTAATTACAAACAACTTTTTTCATCGCAATAATTTATATGGTTAAATTAAAATATTGAATTTTTTTAAAGTATAAATATATTATATTTTTACCATTTAATATAATATATTTCATTACCATTAATTTTACATTGAATTCATATGTAAAAACATTTCAATCTTTGGCAACATTTTAACTTTTAAAACCTGTTTTCTTAACAACGGGATAAATTTTAATTTAATTACTACAACTTCTGTGTTTTGAATTTTGAAAAATGGATTATTTATTTGGATTCAGTGGGTCTGAATTATTTTAATAGGTTACTTTTATTTTTTTGATATTATGAATAGTAACTACTGTAAATTTTATTTACTTCAGTTAAAGTTAAATCATGTAATTAAAGGTAAACCTATGATTATAAAATTACCCTAACACATGCCAAAATTCTATTGGATGACTAAAAGTCGACCCATATCACATAATTATGGGATTAGATTCATTTTAATGATTTTCAAACATGAAAATAATTTAATTATTATTAAAACCAAAGAAAGTGACAACATGTCACTCTCATAAATCTTATCAGTATAGTAATTATAATTTAGTGATAAAATTCTTGAAACATCAAACATGAATAGTCTAAAGAAATTTAATAAAATTATCTACATCATTTGAATTTATTTATAATTTTTTTATTGAATAATTATCATTAAAGGTGACACAATATTGATGTTGAAATTATTTTATTGATTGAAATATCAAATAAATGGATTAAAAATATTAAAATAAATATTATATAAACTATTTAGTGTGTCCCAAGAATTTTATAGATAAATATGAAATTTTATAAATCTATTAAATATTTGTTTTAGAAAATATCATCTATGTGGATTTTATTTAAATTAAAATAAATTAATTTTGTCAAAATTGACACTATTGATATTTTATATTATTAAATAGTTTAAAAATCACTAAATTTTTTAAAAATTACAAATTAAAATTTATATGATCTAAAATATCATAAAATATCAAATTATGTATAATTAGGAAAACATAAGTAAGTATTTATAACCATATAAAATATATAAAATTATTAGCACAAATAAAATTAAATAGATTAAATAAGGATAAATCAAAATGATAAGGTTTAAAATAAAATCAAAACATGTCTAAATTTAATTTTATGAAGAGATTAATACACTATATTATCTAATATCCGAATTTGAGTCACTTTTTATGTTTTTAAATGGTCTTTAGGTTAATTATAAATTAATATTTTATAGGTTGCAAAAAGTTCCCCTCTCCTCCCTTATAAAAGGGAACCTCCTCTCTCATCTCATTACACAAAATTGAGAATTCAATATCGGAAAAACCCTACACATTACTCTTATCAACATCCCTAGTAATATTCTTGAGGTTCTGTTCTTCTCAAAAGACCAACTCTAGTCCCTTAATAGAATGTTTAAAGGAGGCATGTCGAAGAAGAGGTAATCTCTTCTTCCGATTGTTTCAAGTTTCGTTCTTCTTCAACATCTTCATATTTAGTTGTTTCATTGTAAAGTAATTAAAATAGTATCACTAATATACTGATATAATATTATAAATATAAAAAAACCCCATTTCTCCTTCTATCCATCCTAGGGAAAATGAAATCATTGTGTGTGTGTACGTACGGAATACCGTCTCCACGTTGTGGTGTAATTAGTTTTTCCACCACCAATTTACTTGGAAGGGTATAATGGTGTAATTAATAACTATATATGGTTATTATAACATCATTCTTATTCTGAGATATTATATCATTCACTAAAATTCAACTCAATAATTATGGGAACCATATCATCGCTCGTGCGTACGTACGGACTACCGTCTCCACGAACGCGATGAGTTTTATTTTCCATGATTAACCGTTCAAGTATGATTATAAAGTATATATGTAATAAATAATCATGAAATATATAACATAATAATGATACTGGATTTATGTACATATATTTTTCATTTACATAATTCCATTCAATTCTATAAGGAAATGAAAACAACGTTCATGAGTACATACGGCCTACCGTCTCAATAAACGGTGTATATCATTACATTTATCGATCTATAATATATATATATATATACTGAGTATATATTATATATAAATAATGTTTTATATTTTGGAATTAATTAAATCAGGATTTGATTAATAATATCAAGAACAAAAAATCTAAACACGTACGATAAATGAAACGATTTTACCCAAAACGCTGCTTTAACATGGAATTTAAAAATGAATGGGTAATATAAAGTCATAAGTGAAACATATATGATACAATAACAATGAATATGAATCTTTAATAATTCAATGACATTATTTAAATCATTATACACGAGTTTCAGATACATACGAAGCATATCAGGCATAAGATAAGGGATAATTTTTTAATCTCATTTTTATTTGAGATTACTCATATGTAAGTATTTACCAGGGTTATATTTTTCATCAATGTCCATAAAAATGTTTTTCATAAAGTGATTAATATTATTACATGTATTTTTATATTCATGTTTACACCTCTTTTACTTTTACATTGTGTTATGAAAGGAATATTTCTTATGTTTATCATATGTGGTACTTTTTGACTTTTCTAACAAAAGTATGAGGATAGTTTTTTTATCTTATACGAAATGAATGGATTTTTATGGTTTAATAATTCTTAATTGCCATGAAGATTATTCTAAATGTTTTCATGGTTATTTTCAATAAAATCATTTTCTTTTAAAATTGCGTGTCATTTTGTGAAAAGAAAATTATTTTGAAGAAAAAGGATATTTTCTTCAAGAATTCATTTCAATTGTTTTATCAAAACTATTTTCCATCTATGATGAAATTATTTAAAATGTTTATGTTTCAAGTATAATTTCTCTATTATTTACATGGTGTGATTTTTATTATGATGATATAATATCCATTTGTTTTATATGGATTATGTGATAATGAGATGATGTTTATGAAACCCATTTACTTCATTGGGTTATGATCAATGTTTTATGTTTATTTTGTGTCACATGTATGAATGATTTCATTATGAGATGGGTGGGACCTATATCTCCTTCCAATGAAATGGGTAAAGATTTATATCTCAAGATATAGACATGGTTATAATGGTAAGTTAATTGGGTTCAGTGATACAGGACTGCAATGAGGAGTGAACTTGATTTAGAAAGGGACTTTGTCCACTAAGATGGCCTTGGAACCAATGCCTTGGCTACTGTGGAAATCAAATCACGTGCTTAATGGTTTTCCACAAATACATGTTTTATTCCCATGATATTTTATCATTATTGATGTTAATTTATGATATATTCCTTACATACCTCCATGATTTATGTCTTTGCTAAAGATTTTGTTGTTTAGATTATATGTTCATGTTTTTGAATTTAAATGTTAAGGGATTGTTTTATGTTCTCTATGTTTACCCTTACTATGAATTTGAGCTCACCCTTTTTATGTTTTCTTTTTCACATGATATAAAGAATGGTTTTAGGTATGAAATCAAAAGGGGAAAAACTTTATGGGAGATGTTGAAGATATTTCACCATGATTAGAAGATTAAGTTCGATGTTTCCAAAGACACTAAACCATTACAGTCCTTTGGTGTCTGTTTTTGTTATGTATTAAGTATTCTGCAAAAGTAATCTAATGTCAATGTACTTCATGTACGGGTATCTAGATTCAAGAACTATATTTTTCTTGATTTCTTTTATGACATGATATGCAGGGACACCCAGATCACTATTACGGTGTCTAGCTACAAAAAACAATTGAAAAAAATTCACCCCAAATAAAAAATTATGCATTCTTTCAAGATCAAATTTCCATCAATTATTTTATATTTTAATCTATTTATTATTGTTTCATAATACATCTTTCATAATTTTTAAGTTCCATTCTCACATCCTTAATGCATGGAAATAAATATTAATGGGAAAATATATATCATCACCACATGATGATAAAAAACAATGCACATGTTCTTATAAAATTAGATTAATATTTCACAACAATCACTTTCTAATAATATGAAATTAAAGGTTTCATAAAAAAACTCATCATTTTTATATATGAAACATATAACAAAGCATGACAACAATAAACTAGAGTACAAGGTGATACTCATATAACATAGTACCATGAAATTTGAGTCACAGTTCATATATTAAGTACCTCATGTTTCCATTAACCATTCATGAACCTTGAAACAGAAAATATATCCCTATTAACGACCATTATATTGATGTATAGGAGATCATTACTATTAATATGAGATATCATGGACATGTAAGGATGATTTTTTATACATGTTATGTTGAACAAAAAATAGAAGAACTCAAAACCCATGTTTGTTATGGGACATCCCCAGTATTATCCTCTCACTACATGACACTGGACTAATGGACCATCATAAAGGATTTACAACATTTTTATATTTGATTGAGAAGTATGAAAAAATACTCATGAACTAAAATATCGTAATTCAGATATTCTATACCATTACCACCATATTTTGTAAATGAGAATCATGAATTTAAACCTATATGGATAGTGATGTATTACAATAATCTATAGCCTTTAATGGTCCAAACATCAAGACTATACACATCTAGAAAATTCATTGAAATCATTTCAGGATGAAAAACTGATAAACGGATTCCTAAGTAAATTTCATATATTCACATGATAAACTCTCCATTTATATTGTATAAGAAGTATTTACTGTCTAAATAGATAAGTATTAAAGATGAAATGGACTACACATTATCCCTGGTAAAATCCATGCTATGTCTAATGGACACCCTAGACCATTAAGAGGTATGAGTAATGATTTTTCAAACATGATCTCTCTGATTACATATTCACTATTAGAAAACACAACATTTAAGGGCATAAATCATTCTTTAATGTTCCTCTTTTCACAAGTTACAAATCATTATTAGATAATTGTGGTTCTCTATAATTTATAAATGGACCTTGTTAAAGGATAATCACCTTCATTGGTAATTTGTTTTGACAATAAATGTTGGAATATAGATATTGAATATCCCCATACAGTGATTGACAAAATCATTCACTGTATTTTAAGATATTCATGATACGTGTGAGCCCTATTGTCACCATGGATGAACACAAAACCTTATAGTTTCATGGGGTATTCCTATTATGATTTTTTGAAACATTTATAATGAAGTATACACTTCATACATTAACAATACTCATAACTAGAATATTAATTTTGATTTGAAATCATAATTGTTGTGTGACCTTGTATTTTACCTATTCTCAATGAATTAATGTAACACACAATTCCCATGAATATTTATGCACCACACATTGGTAATTGAAACCCAAAAAAAAATTAGTTCCCATGATTAACTATTAAAAATCTATATTTCACTAGGGTATCAGAACCCTCCATGGAAATGTTTTCAATCATAACCAACATCATCTTTTAAACACATGAAACTTCATAAATAATTTATGGCCTTTTAAAATAGTGTGAATACATATGTTTTACCACTCTATCAATTCATTATTATTTTAAAATACCTACTATATGTTACTAATCATTATAGAAAAGGAATTCCAATACTAGGGAGACCTTGATTCAATTTGATAGAACCACCACTTTATAGTGTTATATGTCATTGTCATCATTTCCTCCTCATCCCATATTAACTGACACAAATATTTGTGTTACTTCATACATCACTCGTACTCCATCTATCTAGTTGGACTCTTCTTCCATAGTATTTCTCCCTAAACCAATATCGGCCCAAAAAATATTTGATGGCCTAAGGAAATGAATGGAGATACTTCTGTTTGACGATTACACTAATGCATAATTTTATTGGCCAACAAATCAAAGAAATGTCCTAATTGTATGACTTTTTCTCTAATCATCATATCCCCAACAAAACCATGGTAAAACAAAAAATCCAAGAATGTTATGGTCATCCAAGGAACATCTTCCCCCTATTCCATTTTTGTCAAATAATTTTATTGTTTCTAAACAGTAAAATATATAGCATATATATTTACTTCCACGACGCAAAGTTTTATCAATGGAATTCCTATATAATAATTATTCCTTAAATAATAATCACATTATGAATCACAATGACCTATAAACACACTAAATATTATGCTACATTTTATCATAAATTTTCCACTTCTATGTTTTGAATTTCTAAAATCTGACATACACAGTTGTGTTCAAGATGATTTTTGGAGTCTAATAAAACAAAAAAAAATTAGTGAATAGTAACATACCCATATAAATAGTAACATACCCTTATGAATATTAATATGACCCTTATGAATATTAAATTGTCCAACATAATAGTAACCTTAGCATTGTATAGTTAAACAAAATTAGGGTATTTATAAGTTACAATTTGAACATAGTAAAAGTATGGGTATTTTTGTAAGTCTTAAATAATTAATTATAATTAATTAATTATTTTATTAGAAAAAATATTTTTTTAAATTATGGTCATAATTAAAAAAATCTATTTCCTAAATATTTATGATAATTTTAAAAGACCTTAAGTAATTTTGTGAAGCATGATAATGTTAGTATTAATTTTAAAAACTAATTTTTTCATGTAAATTATAATTTTAATTAAATAAAAAATTAATCATATTTAGATATATATTTTTGAAAAATATACTATATTTTTGAATTATAAGCATCAGAAAATGGTTGGGGTGAATTTTTTTGTTGTTTCTGAAAGGCATGAATTTTTTACGAATAGTGAAATACTGTAATTTTCAAAACAATCAAAATAAGATAAATGTAGTGTCATGTATGATTTTTTGTAGTTTTAAGAAAAAATGGTTCGGGATCAAATGATACACATACTATTATTGGTCATTGAAGACACAATATTCCTGGTCTTGTGGATAAATAATAAATTAATGATTTTTATTCTGAGAAATCCCCTCACTCGTCCACTATAAAAACCACCCTTCCCACCCTCATTACCTCACATCACTCTAGAATCAAACCCTATCTAAAATCTACCCAATATTCTTCCCTAGACCATACCCCCATGTCTTAGATACTCTGGTCTCATCAAAAGTCCATGCCTAGGTCTTTTAAGGAGGATCTCTAGAGGAGGATTCAAGAGGTGATTTACCTTCCCCTTTCCTTTAATTTTCATTCTATTTCATGTTCTTTTATTATTATATCCCCTCCTATTTTCATACACATGGTATGGTAACTCCATTATCCTAAATATAATGGAATGTTATGATACTATTGGGATATTATACCATCCAAAACCCTTTCACTCTTCCTTTAATTTTATAAAAGAAAATGTTGTTCGTGAGGTGTTAATCTATCATCTTCAAGAACAACATGTTTTCTTTTTTCCAATTTCTTCTTTATGATATGGCCATGAAACCATTTTTATGGAAAAACCAGAATATTTTATATGTATTATTTCATAATTAATTTTCTGGAACTATCATATGTACAAATTCATAAATGATTAAAGAAAACAAGTTAGTTCTGGTTGAATAACCGCCCAAATTAACCAAAACAATCATCATTTAATTCTTATCCAAAGATCCATTCACATGGAATATAATATAATTCATTATAATATAATTTTAGCTTATTTAATTTTAATAATAAAATGAAATATAATATTTATATTTTTATTAATGTTCTATAAGAAAACCCTTCATGAATATATGAGAACCGCTCAAGAAAACCATAAAAACTAACATTTCAGAACAACATTTCTATACTCTATAACTCATCCAAAAGCCCATTAAATAACTTAATGAAATAGTATAGAATCGTATTCATGTACACAACGTTCTTAAATTTTCTATTAATTAATTTAATGTGGTTATATAGGACATTAATGTGAAGAAAGCATTCAGATACTCGCTATGGGGAGATTATCGAACCCAACTTTCATCCATTGGGATCTCCCACTTTCACTCTTTTTTTATATGGTTACTCTATAAAAATCATTTGATCATCATTATCTATAATTTTTGGGGGTATACATTTTTTCACAGCTTTTTATGTCAAACAAAATGTCTTCCAAAATAACTATTCTTTTGAGAACACAACATTTACTACTCATTCAAAGTTGACAGTTCTGCTAACATGTATGTTATTCCCTATAACTTTAGGGAACCCCATGTTTATGAATGTTCTCTTATTAGATGAAATACATTCCTTTTAATTGGTTAGTTATGTTTTTTGATATATTTTAATTGTTTCATGCATGATAAATGATAATGTTATGATGTGACGGGTGTGCCTAGAATTATATACCACAATATGAATGTTTAAATGTGACGGGTGTGCCCAAAATTATATAGCTCTCTAATTCATTTTCTAATGTGATTAATCTCATGATTTAATTTTAAATGATGAGTGAAAAAGGTTCAAGCTTTTTGTCACATGTATCTACGGTAGTTACCCACTATGACATGATGTTTCATTTTTATACATTGTCACATTTCAAGTCTCTTATTAATGCTTCCTCTCATGTTCAAGATCCTTTTATTATGTTATGGTTATGCACACACATTGTTATATAGTTCTTATATATCTTCTTACTGGGCTTATATTTCACCCCTTTGGATGTATATCCTATTGTGACTAAAATTACTAAGGATAGGTCAAGTACTTATAAGAAACAAGAGAAGATGGAATTAAATAAATGATTATTCTTGATATTGTAATTGTTATGTATGACCTGGTATTCCTAACACACTAATACTTTGTATCCTCTGTGTGTAATACTATTATATTTTTCATCATTAAAAAGATTTTATAGTAATATACTAAAAGGCTAGGTCGCTATAGTTTCTATCCAATGGAAGGTTTTGTTAATTTGGAAATTTAGATTTCTAAACCATGGAGAAAAATTCTAGTATAAGACTAAGTACAAATATGCATACAAGAAGAATTATATAGGTACCCCATATTTTATTCCTTTAGTATAAAATTTTCATATTTATTAGTTATTTATTCATGAATTTTTGACTAATGAATTTTTCTATACTTTCCTATTTTATGAAATGGTGGGAACCCAGAGTAACCAATCCAACAACACATGCGGGGGATGCCACAATTGCCCGAACAACATCCACATTGATATGGGAGGAGGAGTCCAATACATTGTGGACATGCTTATCCAATTATATTAGGATATGAAAAATAACTATAATAATATGGAACATCCTCTTTTGCAAATGAGTGAGAAGCTGGATATCGACTATTCTATACAGCAACGACCACCAAAGTTTAGTAGATCATCTGATCCTCTAGGTACAGAACATTGGGTCAACTCCATGGGGAAGATCTTTTTTTGATTCACTATTATGATATGGATAAGGTTAAATCCGCCATTTATCGTCTAGGTGAAGAGGTCAACCAATTCTAGGTATTGATTAAGAACACCAAGCCAAGAGAGTAAATTGAAGAGATGGAATGGGAAGACTTTAAGAAAATTTTTCTAAACAAATATTTCCCAAGAACTCTTAGAACAATGATGGAGAGATAATTCATAGAGATCAAGAAAATGGAAGAAAATTTTTCACGAAATACAATGTGAATTGCATAAGGCATTCACGGTACACGTCGGGTTTTGTTATCAACAATGATAACCAAATTGATAGATTATTTTGTGGATTAAAACCAAAACATCAAACGTCTCTTGAAAATATAGACTTTGGGAGTTATGAATAAGTTGTTTGATGTGATATCAAAGAGGATATAGATATTGAAGAATGGTACCATGGATATGGTGATAAGAAATGAAAGATGGAGTTTCATGCTGGAGGATCAAATGAAAAAGGATCGAAGAAAACCCAACGACCCACATGCAAAAAATGTGGGAAGTTGAACCATGGGAACTGCCTCAAAGGGACATGGAAGTGATTAATGTGTGGGAAATAAGGACACCATTCTCAAGAGTGTTGAATACACCTAAAAATTAAGGATAATGTTGCCGAAGAAAGGATATAACAACCCATTGATCAATTATACATCTATAGGGTGATAGGGCACTGTGCAAGATAGTGCACAAAAGCTTGAGTTGTCAAGGGTAATCAATATCTGTAGCCACCAATTCCAAAATAACGATGGAAGGATTATGCCATCACTGTATTAGAAGTGGACCATGATAATAATTTCGTACAAGGTACACTTAATATTCACTCAAGAATGGGAAATATCCTACTTGATTATGGTTCTACACATTCCATGATATCTTGATATTTTGCTAGAACTATAGAGTCAATTACCTGATACCTTGAACTATATATCTCTATAAAAACACTGAGTGGTGAAATCATTGCATCCCAAGTGTTTTACTCTTTTCCTATTATAGTATGTGGGATGATTATTCTAGTAAATAATGCAATACTTCATGTGATGGAATTCCACAATATAATGGGAATTAATTTTATCTCGTTTAATAGATCACAAATCAACTGTCAGGAAAAGGAAATATATTTTTTTATTTTAAACCGTCCCATGTTCCTCTTCAAATTAAGGAAGATCATTAATCTCCTATGAAAAATACTTCCATGGTGTGGGTGATGATTCTCTTTGAATAATCATACCTCATACAAATTTTTGACTCAAAAGAAAGTTCCAACCTTGATGAAATTCTCATTGTGAGGGATTAAAGTGATGTATTTCCTGATGAGTTACCAGGAATTCCTCCAGATCATGATGTAGAGATATCAATAAAACTCTTACCTAGATCTACTCAAATCTCAAGGTGTATATTTAGTATTGTTCCTATAAAACTAGAAGAGTTAAAGAAGTAGTTAAAAGAGCATGTCGACTAAGTGTTCAAATGCCCAAGTGCATTACCTTGGGGAGAAAAAGTGCTCTTTGTGAAGATGAAGAATGGAACAATACAGTTGTATTTCGATTTTTGGTAACTCTACAAGATCACTATAATGAAAAAGTATCTTCTTCCAAGGATTGACAACTTTTTTGATCAGTTAAGAAGAGATCAATACCTCTGAATGGTGTATCTTTGTTCTAGATATCATCAGCTAATGGTGAAGAAGGAGGATATTCAAAAGTCTGTGTTCCATATACTGTATGGGAACTATGAGTTTCTGGAGATGCCCCTCATACTTACTAATTCCCCTGAATTCGTCAGGGATTTTATTAATAGAGTCTTTAGACATTACCTTGACAAATTTTTTGTTATGTTTTTTGATTATTTTATCATCTACTCAAGGAGAAAGGAGGAAAATGAAGAACATATATGACTAGTGGTGGTGACATTGAGAAAGGATAAGTTGTACACCATGTTTCGATGTGTGAATTTTTGATGAGGCAAGTAACTTTCAAGGGATATGTGATCACATGTGAGGGAATTTTTGTTGAACATTCAAAAACAATGACAATTGATGAATGGATGAGGCCCTCAAGTGTCACAAAAATCTACAGTTTTCATGGATTTGATTGGTACTACTGACGTTTTTAGATAAATTTCTCATGAGTGTCATGCCTGCTATCCATGTTAACAAGGAAAGGGGTAAAGTATGTATGGACGAATGAATGTGAGGGAATCTTCAAGGTGAAACAATGAAGTCTGATCACAACACCTGTACTAACACTTCTGAAAAGTGGAGATACTTTTTTCATATACAGTGATGCTTGAATGAAATAATTGGGATGTGTAATCATTAAAAATGACAATGTGATAGACACTGCCTCACAACACTTGAAGATACATGAGCAGGACTACCTGACGCATGATATTGAGCTGAAAGCCATGATTTTTTCCTTGAAAATCTAGATGGACTACCATTTTGGTGAGAAATGTGACATATACACTGAACACAAGAGCTTAAAGAATATATTCACACAAAAAGATATCAACATGCCTCAAAATAGATGGTTAAATCTAATCATGGATTTCTAATGATATATTCCCTATCATCCTGGAAGGGTGAAAAAGGTAGCTGACGCACTATGCCAAAAGGAACCGACTACTCAATCCATGTTACGGTTTAAGAAATACACTATCTTCTTGGATATGAAAATAATATATTTAGAAATCATAAGGGAAGGGGATACATCCTACCTTTCTCAAATAACGGTGCGACCATCGATCAAAGATATTATTAAGGTTACACAAAAGAATGAGGTGGAGATACAAAAGTTTATGAATGTAGTAAAGGAAGGGAAGCTGCAATAGTTCCATATCGACGATGGTGGTGTGATTCATTTTGGAATGTGGGTTTATGTGCCTTCATCACTTGAGATAAAGAAGTAGATTTTGGAAAATTCAAATATATCAACATTCTATATCCATATTGGGAGTACCAAGATGTACCATGATATCTGAGAAAACTTTTGGTGGGGTAAACATGAGGAACGATATTGTAAGATATATCTCAAGGTACGTTGTATGCCAGCAAGTTAAAGAAGAGGGAAAATGGTCCAAAGGTTTGATGTAGCCATTTCCTACACCCATGTAGAAATTGGAGAATGTTACTATAGAAATTGTCATGGGGCATCAAATGACATCAAATGGACATAATGCGATATTGGTTGTGTTTGACAGACTCAGCAAGACTCCCCATTTATCGCTATTCGGGAAGATATCACACTTGAACGACTTGAAAGGATATATGTGAAGAAAGTGGTGAGAGTACATGGTGTTCTACCCTCAATTTTATATGATCATGATCCAAGGTTCACATTTAAATTCTTGAGGTACCTTCTACATGCTTTGAGTACTGAAATAAATTTCAACATATCATATCACCCCCAATGAAATGGCCAATAGGAAATGACTATTATGTCGCTTGAAGATATGCTAAGCTCATTCACTCTAGAATTCAAATGTGGATATGATCTCTTCTATTGGTTGATTTCTCATACAACCATATCTTCTAATCGAGTATTCAGATTCTTCTATATGAAGCTTAGTATGGAAAACAATGTAGAACTCCAACCTTTTGGGATGATGTTGGATAAAGAAAACTACTTTGACCCAATATTATGCAAGAGATGACAGATAAGGTTCACTTCATCTAGAAACACATCCAAGCTTCTCATAGTAGGAAAAAGAGCTATAATGAAAACCATCTAAGAGAATTGTAATTCTACAGTGCAGATAAAGTCTTCTTTCGAAGATCACTGTGGATTAAAGCCATGTGACATGGAATGAATTTGAAGTTAATCCCAAGGTAGATTGGCCCCTTTGAGATCCTTCACCGCATAAGAGTCTTGGCTTATCAACTTCAACTTCCACCAAATATTCCTCAATTTAATGATGTGTTTCACATATCACTTCTATGAAAGTACATACCGGAACACTCACATGTACTAAACCCAGATGTGATACAGCTGTACGATAATCTCTCCTAAGAGGAGCCGCCAGTACAGATTCTTGACCAGATAGATAAGGATCTACCCAAAAAGAAAACTCAACTTTTTAAAGTGTTGTGGAGGAACCATAAGTTTCAAAATGCTACTTGGGAATCAGAAGATGCGATGAAGGGGAAGTACCCTCACCTGTTTATGTAAAATACAATTTCAAGGCCGAAATTTCATAAGGGGTAAGAATATAATGACCTAATGTTTTATTAACAGAATTCCATTCTCATAAATATTAGTTATAGTATAATAAAATTAAAAATCTCATTGACATATAATTATACTAAATATTATGTGACCATGAAATAATATTTTTCCACTTTTTTGTTTTGAATTTCCAAAATCTGACATACACAGTTGTGTTCAAGATGATTTTTGGAGTCTAATAAAACATAAACAAATTTGGTAAATAGTAACATAACCATAGGAATAGTAACCTACATATATTAATAGTAATATGACCCTTATTAATATTAGGTTGTCCAAAATAATAGTAACCTTGCCATTGAGTAATTAGATAAAATTATGGTATCATCAAACTGATAGTGTGAACATTGTAAAAGTATTAGTATTTTTGTATGTCATCAAAAATTAATTATAAAAATATAATTAATTTAAAATATAATTTTTTTTCTTAATTTTTTTTTCATAAATTTACAAATATATGTCTTATAGATTTATGATAATTTTAGCAGACCTTACGAAATTTTTGAACGCATTATAATGTCAGTTTTAATTTTTAAAAATGTTTTTTTCAATTTAATTATTATATTAATTATCTATTAAATTTATCATATATAAAAATTTATTTTTGGAAAATGGACTTCATTATTGGATTCTATACATCGAATAGTGGTTGGGGTGAATTTTGGGGATTTTTCTGAAATACATGAATTCTTGATGAATAGTGAAATACCATAATTTTCAAAAAATAAAGATAAATAAGATAATTATAGAGTCATGTATGATGTTATACTGATGTGAGCCCACTTCTTTTTGGATCACATGATAAAATTACTTTTCTTTGTAATGGAAGACTCAATATTTCTTATCTTTTAGAGAAATAATAAATTATTTACTTTTATATTGAGAAATCCCATATCCCCTCCACTATAAAAACCACCCTTCACACCCACATTTCCTAACACCTCCCAATCATCAAGCCATGTTTAAACTCTGACCAAGAAACTTTTCTAGACCCTCCACCACGTCCAACTGCTTCTGGTTTTATCAAAAGACCAATCATATTTCTCTTAAGGAGGATCTCAAGAGGAGGATTCAAGACTTAATTTATCATCTTATTTGCTTTAATTTCATTTCAATTTCATGTTCTTTTTTTTCTCTCCCCACCTATTTTCATCCTCATGGTATTTTAACTCTAGTATCTTACATATTCTGGGACTTTCTGATACTAATAAGATATTATAACATCGAACACCTCTTCCCTCTTCATTTTTTATAAAAGAAAGAGTTGTTCATGAGGTGTTAATTTATCACCTTCAAGAAAGACTTTTTTTATCCATTAATACTTTTCGGATCTAGTTACGAAAAAAAAAATTATTTTTGAACCATAATATTTTATATGAATTATGTCCTATTTAATTTTCTACATCAAACTTATGTACATATTTCTAAATTATTGAACAAAACAAGTTCGTTGTGGTCGAAAACCCGCCCAAATTGACCTAGACAATCATCATTTAATTCTTATCCAATGATTTATCTACTTTTTATATTATATAATTCATTATAATATCATTTTATATTCTCTAATATCATTAATAACATGATATATATGTTCTGGATGTTTTTCCATGTTCTACAGAAACATCCATTTATCAATACAGGTGAACCGGTTTAGAAAATCCTAAAAACAATCATTCTCAAAAAAAATTAAACTCTATAACTCATCAAAAGTCCCATAAAATAAAATCATAAAACCATAATAAATAATAATCATGTAAAAAATATTTATTAATTGTCAACTAATTAATCGTTTGTGGTTATACAATACATTAAAGAGATGAAATCATTCAGATACAAAGTAAGGGAAATTTCTCGAACCAAACATTCATCATTTCGGATCCCCCGCGTTCAATTTTTTTTTGATATGGTTAATCATTAAAATAATTTTTTAATCATTATATTTTCTGTTCTTGGATGTAAAATTTTTTCACTTATTTGTTGTCAATCAAAATGTTATCTAAAAGAACTCTTTTGGAGAACACACCTTTTACTTCTCATTCAAGGTTGATTGTTCTTGTAACTTGAATGGTATTATCACATTCATTTGGAATCCTAATATTTATGAATGTGTGTTTATGAGATGAAACCAAATATTTTTCATTTGTTAGTTATGTTAATTTTTTTAATATTATCATTGTGGCATGAATGATAAATTATAATGATATCATGTGACGGGTGAGCCAGAATTATATAGCACGAAATAAATGTTTCAATGTGACGGGTGAACCCAGAATTATACCGCACTCCAATAAATTGGGTAAAGTGGTTAATGTTTTGAGTTAATGTGATATTATGTGTGAACAAAATTCAGGATATGTTTACATGTATATGTTTTAGTTAACCACTAAGACATGATGTTTCATTTTTATGCATTGCCACTTTTCAATTCTCTTATTAAGGCTTCCTCTAATGTTCATGATACATTTCCTATGTTATGGTTATTCTCAACCATTTTTATATTGTTATTATATATCATCTTACTAGGATTTTATCTCACTTATTTTTATGTATATCCTCATAAGACTACATGTAATAAAGAGATGTCAAGTGTCAGTAAGAAACAAGAGAAGAAAGAATTAAATAAATATTTATGCTTGATGTTGTAATTGTTATGTATGGTCCATGTTTTCCCAAGAAACTAAACCTTTTGATCCTCTATGTATTATAATACTATGTTTTTTATCTTAAAAATGATGTGATAGTAATATAATAAAATTCGGGGTCAATATATTTCATGACTAAATGATGTTAAAATTCACAGAATATATCATCAATACTTGAAATTAAACACCATAAAGTGTGTTTTGTCACAAAAAAATTATAAATGATATAAGGTAACATATAAAAGGAAATAAATTTACAAAATTATGTTTTAGCTAAAATGTCTTCAATTTACTAATGCTTAATGGTCTAAGGTAAAATATACTTAAAAATAGCATAATAATGACAGGTTTTGTAGACAACAAAATGCTAAAAACCTATTAGTTAGAAATATATTAGAGGTTAGCAAGAGAAAAACTGATTCCATGTCTGCTAATTCATCCCCTATATGAATAGTAGAAAAATTATACAGCAATATTGCTAAATAGAAACAAATCTCTTGAGGCCCACCGTATGGAATTATAAAAAATCCAAGAAATTCACACCCCATCCCGAAACCTCATCAAGAGAAAGTTCCATCCCCATACAAGAAATGAATTCTATGTAAAATATACTTTTCTAAGTGAGTTAGTCTCAAGATAACTATAAAATACATATCAACAAATACTATCATCTTTATAAGAATTCATGAATATTTCACCATGATAATTTATTAGAAATTATACATTCAAATCATTGTATTCAATTTTAGTTGATATTTTGCAATTAATGGTTGTCATTTAGGTTTCAGGAAATATCATATCAATAAACTATCATTCCTACCATGAATGATGTGAAATTATACAACACAAATTTAATGTTTAGTGGATGTATTCATTGATAGAACACAAATAGAGGGGTGACAATATTTCATAGAATATTCAAATATTCAATCAAAACGAAAAACATATACATCAATAATCCATATATAATTAAATTTAATATACTGATATGGCCATTTTTGCAAGACTGTGATGGGAAGATTTAATTAAGGTATGAAATTTTTCCCATCCCATTTCATATAATGTTGTTAATGGGAGAAGTTTCCCAATAATATTAGATATATATGGAACTATTTTTTCAGTAGTTACCAATTAGGAGGATGATTATAAAAGATAAAACCATAAGAGATTAATGTTGAAATTTCATTAGAACTATCCTCTTATTTGGTAACTACTAAATTGGGTTGTCTGTGAGTTAAATTTATTTTCCTAATGATGAAACAATATCTTCAGCATTCCACATGTGTTTTCCATGAAAAAAATCATATTAGTAATAATATGAGTGAATTATAGGGGATCCAACATGTAAAGGGATGATGTTTTCATTAGTATCTTAGCATTCCATCATTAGTAAGTAATGGGTGATGTTCTCGGGTGTCATCCACCCCAAATGAAGAATGAAGGGGGAGGAAAAAAATTTATATATTGAATAACTAGATATAATTACAATTAGATATATACAGATCATAGACGACAAGCTCCTCCAACCTGTTAAAAAAACCCCTCTTGAATGGAGTCATAGTACGTCTATTAATCATGATTCTTGTAGCAATTATCAATTATTTTCTTTTATTTGGGAATGATAAGGGGTGAAATCAATATGATAAAATTTGATTACGTGATCAGTATCCTCATAATGGAATAAATTCAATTCATCATCCACGGATATGTCTAATAAATTTGGATAAAATAATCCTACATGGATATTGCTTGTATATTTATACATATAGTATTAAATGTGGTACCCAATAAACCCAAATTTAAAAAATAAAGGAACACTAATCCTATATTGTCTGTTCCCTATCAAATGTATCCCATGAGATTGTAATAATATTTGAAAAGTTATTACAACCCTATTGACATACATCCCCTGGCTAACAGGGCTTCCATCACCAAAAAAATGCCTCAAATTCTTGAGTGACCATCTCTGACTAGGAAAATATCCAATTCATGATCATGCACATGAAACCATCCAACTTATGGATAAATAATATATCCTTCGGTACTTGGTAATACCATGTGGTATTATTACCATCATCAATGATGGATCATTAGGAATTGAAACTGCCACGAAAAATGAATGAGGGGCACCAAGGAGGGTATATAATGATCGACCAAGCTCTAATACGATAAATGAAAATGTTGATCAAATCCTTAAATGATAATATATATTTCATAGTTTCTTCAATTATTTTAACATCATTCATGATGTTAATTATTTCCCTCTCCAAGACCGAAGTCTTTGCAGGGTCATCCACATCATAAACTAATAGAATAAATTATTCATACATTTTTCCATGGGGGATATCCTAAAATTTTGATTGACATGCTAGAAAAGATTTCTACATCACCATAAGATAGTTTCATTGAATTGGTACCAGGGAACCAATGGTTAATTAGGTCACATAGAATATTATATTTATGTTTGGAGATTAATTGGGAAACCCATAATCATTCAAAAAGGAGGATATAATTTAACTACTCAAAATATTCCAATTAGGTTATCATAATATTTAATGGCCTTGTTAGTTTATGATAAATGTTTCCAATAGGGAAAAATTCTTATTAAATACTTTATCTACAACATATTTTGGTCATATATGTAAAAAATATTCTTGAATAAATCTTAGTGATGGGCCATTGTGTCAAGTCAAAAACATCTACACCTATATGTGAATTCCAATAAATATAAAAAGAACTTTAGACCATGATACCACTAGTTTTTCATCATAATATACTACCATTTAAATACAATAGATGAATGTTGGAACCAACATAGATGTCACATTGTATAAAATATATGCAATTTTTACATCTTTTACCTAGGCAATCCTATATTGGGGAATCTATTATGAGAAAGGATTTTTCTGGTGTTCAGATTGGTGAATTCATTTAGGAGCATAATTTTTAAAGAGAATAATATATAGAGGTTTATCATTATTATTCCATGAAATAATTACTGTCATATTAGCTATGGTAGAAGAAGCATTATGAGATCTGTAAGGAATATGTGTAAAAGAATGTAGTATAAGTCATATAAGTGAACGACCACCAATATAAATTCATTATTATGGAGTATTTATGAAAATAACATGATTTATAAGTTTATTAATGGTTCCTTACAAAATTCATGAACCTCATGGTCCAAAAATATCACGATGTCCTTATAAAACCATAGATAATATAACCACAACTCAACCATTCATATGACTTAGGATTAAATGACCTTGACATGGTCACATGATCTACATAATTGTTGAGTGACCATGATACTGATCTAACATATCTTGTTAAACCTTCAATGGAAAAATTAAATCCACATAGCCAATTTTAAATCAATTTCTGAAGATGTACTCTTTATTAGTTAAATAAATTTTTGGGGAAATGAACTCAATAGAAGACGTTCACCAAAATTGTCCTGTGAATTGATTTGATTATTTGTTCTTGTGGAAGGTCTTTTGAATGAGTTATATGATAGATTAATATCAAAATTGATTTGACAGTTGTGTAGCTGGTGTATGAGCCAACCAAAATTACCTTATTTATAGGATACTCCATAGAATATCACATGACACTAGGGAGACTATGTGTCACCAATGAAACCAATTGACAATAGTTGGATATCCTTAGGAATTCATTTACATTCCTCAGAAACAAAAATGGATCCATCCATTCATCGCTCTTGATGGGGGGTGGGGTAGACATTTTGACAACCAACAAATTATAATTGGAAAATATGAAATAGAATAAATAGTATATAACATTTGTATTTTTTTCATCCTCAGATAAAACGAATATGATGTTGTACAAAACATTAGTATCTCAAAACCTAAAATAGGATACATGATGAAATGACATTTTGATGGTCATTAGAATGTTTCATCGTCTGTATAGAATTATTGATGAAGACAAGGATCCCATTAAACGAAGCATTATTATTCTTTTAATTGAATCCATAACACTCACTAAACATATAGTGTCTTCCAAAAGTTGTTATACCATGTCTAGTGAATTATCAAATAAGAGGATCATTACACCCATACAAAATTAAATGTAAAATTAGTTGACAAAAATGAAAAATTAGAAATATATTCAATACCGTAAGTCATCATTTGATGCACACATTGTTATATTGAAGACATTGCAGATACCCTATATTAATGTCCTCCATCAAATAGATGAACATGTTGGAATGAAACCCTTCACACATGAAATAATTGTGACATGTCTTGGAGGTCTTTCACACCCCCACCGGATCAAAAATAAAGATTTGGGTTTGTAAATGATAAGGAATACACATCACCACAATACCGTTTTTGGTCATGTGACTCATCCTTTTCATGGAGTGTCGATTGCCTATGACAACAATTATTGAAATTCTTCAGCTCCCCAAACTATGTACAATAACAAAGTAAATAGAAAATGATGAATAAAAGAACATTTTGTGAGTCATATATATATATATTGATTTTATTTGGTAAGAGTTCTATTCCATGATAGGTTTCCATTGGTTATGAGAATACTACCTCAAAATCTTTCATGATCCATAAATCCCGCAAGGAATGAAAGCTCCATATAATGATTTTTCCTTATAAATACACTTTCACCTCGAGAACAGTATGTGAAAATGAATATTAGATCACACAAATGCCTTTTAATTGGAATCATAAACTCATGAAGGCCTGTAGTCACATCGAAACAACCTTGTAATACATCCTTGGAAGGTACACATGAATAGGAAGTTCCCACATAATTATCTGAAATCAATATATGGAGTAGTGATTGGACGGTCTTACGGTCAATGAAAATCATAAAACACATTTGTTTGTGTCATACGTAGTGAGTAACACGAATTACCTCTACTTAATACTATAATAATATTCATGATAACTCCTACACACAGTGGACTATAACCTAGTGGATGAGGCCTATGAATCCTCCAACCCAGCACAATAAATAGATATTTTTATCATCAAACTGGTGTCTCCTGGAATTTGGGAAGACTTATTAGATCTTTGAATATCATGATCGCAAAGGAATACTACATGGTAAAACCTATGGAATAGTTTAAGGATAATGAATCAAGAATTGAAACATCACATGATATGTTGAGATATATAAAAGGAATCTTCGATTGTAACTAGGGTTATTAAAATGAGGTCGTGAAGATCTGTTTCATTACATGAAACCAAAATTGAGATAACAATGAAAATATATATGAAACATATAATATAAAATACTAAATAATGGATAAAATATGGGAGGTTTATTTGATGAAAACAAAATACCATACTAATTCAATTCTTATGTATCTTCTAAATTACACGAAAAAATTATGAAATGTCTTCCCAGTCATGATACATCATCAAATAATACCATTTGTATCATGTGATGTACTCTAAAATCATCATAAATGTCACATGGTACCCTCTGGAAATGCCCCTGATTCTCATGATTCCCTCCAAGATCTCCATCCGGATCATGTGATGTATTATAGACATTCCACCCATGTAATGTGTTTTCACCACTATATTCGAGGTTTATTATGAAAAGTATTCCAAGTTTGTTGAAAAGATCCAACTGCTTCATCAAAGCATGATGGAAAAGATTCACAATCAAACATTGACAAGTCCACCATGTCATGTAGTAGTCTTCAGAACAGTCTTCCTGGATCTTCAACAATCCACATATATACAATCCATATCATTTAACACCCTCCAGTCATGTCAACCGAGATCATGAGATGGAATCCATGACAAGTAAACTCCATCTTGCGGTGTCCTACAAAAAAATCATGATTGTTCATGTGATGGTCTCTAGACATGAAATTAATATTATGTGGTGCCCCTCAATCAAGTCAACTAGAGGATGAAATTCACGCTTTATATTTTTTGTGATACTATTAGACTTGTCGAGAAATAATTTAACATGTTAGGATGACTATCAAGGCTTGTTTGGAAGACATTGAAGTGGGTTAAGGAGACTGTCAAGCCATGTCATATAGGATTCCTTGGATATGATAAACTTTTCCAAACTCTATATTAGGGAAGCCTCTAATTTTCTTTCCTAGATTACTAATCAATATTGAATATGATTTTTATTGTAACATGGATACCTATGATGCCTTCCAAAGTCCAATGGGTTGTATTAAACATTCAATGTGTTTTCTGAACACGTAAATCTCACATCCACATACAGTTATACTTTTCACATTTTATTGCTTATTTACCTCACCAATCATATCGCATGTGGTCTTATAATGTTTCAATGATCATATCAATCTCATCATGAGCCTCAACCAGTTAATGGATCCTCAATGTGTAATCCATGATCAAACTGATCTATTAGAACTCAGACTCCTTACATAACCATGATATATTGGATTCATCTTTAAATTATATTCTCAAATGAGAATCCATGAAATTCTATGAGATAAAATTTCTTAAATACTCCTACCATGGCGACAAATTATCAACAATTTGGAGATCATTCGTCCTCATTCCCCAGTATATTGAAAAGTCAAAACAGTAATGATTACTCTAAATCCTCCCAAAACATGGATAAATAAGAAAAAATATTATGGAATGAGCTCAATATTAAACATCAAAAGGGTTTTACCTACAAATATATCCTTCATTTATATGTTGTGATAATGGATACCAGTTATCCGATGTTTCTCACACCAGTCTTGTCTCATGTCTAAATAGGGAGTTGAAATGATCATATAATTCCCCTCATGAATCTCCACCATGATGGAAAACATCAATTTTTTAATCCCTCGATCAATGATATAATAAGGCATGTCCCCCAATATATGGGAAACCTCTGTGAATGAGATCAGATAAAACTGAACCATGAAATACATGTACCGTATTTGTATGATGGTCGATATTGTAAAAATATAATATTTATATTTATTTATAAATTATATTTCACTAATATTATATAAATTTAAAAAAATATTTTTTATCATAATTTATCATTAATTTTATTTTTATTAGTATTAATTACATTTGATTTTAAAAAATAATCATATAACATGATAACTTAGAAAAATATTTTATTATGTCTCTAACATGTAAAATTATACTATAAATTTATTTTGTTACATTAATTATCTAATATTATATTTATTTTAATATTTTTAATATCATTTATTTTATTTTTAAATATTAATTAAATTATTTATGAACTATTGTCGTAAAAGAAATTATGTTAGTTATTTCTTTTATAGAATTTAAAAATAAATTAACATGTTGAAGCTTGTTATTTTTACATTAAAACACTTATTAATAATAAAATATATCCTATTGATAACATAATATTAGAAATTTTATATTTATCAAAAATATTAGTGTGTATCTTTACCTTTTTATAAATAAAATATCATAAATATCAAAATGTTTTATAAATAACATAATCTGGTCATATATTTTTTCCATCATATGTTGTGGACTAAAATTATTCATAATATACCAGTTGAATAAGAATAAGAATATTGTTAAAGATCATATCATATAATGATTACCCATAATTTCACAATTTACCCTTTTCCGGGGATAAAAATTCTAACAAGGATACTATAATTTTTTTTAATAAGTAAATGTAACTTATTTACTAAAATTGGATCTCTGGATTAATATTATGGATTTTGTTTTTGAAAATACAAAATTAAAATCTAATGTAAATATATTTTTAGTTAAATATATAATGCACAATGATAATGGCCCAGCCTTAAACATTACATAATCTTAAATTAGGAAAATAATTCACAATTAATATTTTTTCAGGTTTAGATTTTTAGAGAAATAGGCATTAAATATTATATTAAATTTCTATAATTACAAATTAGACACTTCTACAATATCAAAAAAATTCCATAAAATATAAACTCTTAAAAGAAAACAAGAATTATTTTCTTGATATTAATCTTCATCAAATATTCCACTCTCTTACCCTTCCTTATACACATTGAAAAAAAATAAAAAAAACATAATATGAGCATAAAATGATCATTAAAGGTTATAAATTTTTTTATGAAATCATTATTCAATCCATACATAAAAATCAATGAAATCATTGTTTTTAATCATTAATATACCACATAAAATCATATGATTTATGAATAACACAAGGAAATCATAAATCATAAAGTAAAATTGTGGCATCCATAACATACGTACATTTTAGATTTCACAACTACATATGGATTTAATCTTTGAATACCCATCATATTATATTTGCTTAATCTCTTAAAAGAAACAATAACGTTAACCTCTGTCACATTGCCTAATGTTTAAGAGAGAAATCTTGGGAAAATCCGACCTTGGTTTTTCATGAAACCACCAATCTATGTAAACAATGCCCAAGAACCATATCATAATCATAACAGACAGAACAATAAGAAAGGAAAGATGTAATTACAATCTTTCATTCAAAAGATATCTGTAAAACATATTGACATAATAATTTTTTTTTAAACATTCAAAAAGATGTGTTTTGAATTAAAGTGTCACATACCACCTTGATACATTTAAAAGTATTTTTCAATTTAAAAAAGTAATGTACATATAAATAAATCATTAAAATAATTTCTAAAACATGGACATTATCGATATGGATTTAGAAAATTAAATCATTGCAACATTTACAATAGTTTTTTTGATAAAGAATCCTTTCCTACTTGAGAAATTCACGAATACAAATCATTATGGAATAACATCAATTAAAAATAAAAATATCATTAAAATATATAAATTCATTATATAATATGTTAAAAAGGGTTGTATATACACCTTATAAATTAATAACAGTTCAGAATATCATGATAAGCCTCAATGGAAGGAGATTGAGACGTAGTTCTTTACAAATGATTGTGCAATTAGATAAACGATAAATCAATGAAATAAATATTTCTGTAAAATCTAAATACAAAAAATATAAGAAGATATTAACTATTAAACAATCAGAGTTAATTTTCCCATATTCATAGAACTACATAATCTTGATGTAGAAGATTAACCTATAGAATGGAAATTGGGTTAAGATGTTCCCTTAAAAAAAATTCGGCAGCCTAATAATGTCACATAAATATTTTGAAAATGAGTTTATGTGAGGGAAAAAGAGTCTCTCATCACATGGAGATAAAATTTATAGAAATATTTTTATATAGGAATATATCCCAACATTCGAAAATTGAGATTTAATGATATAACAAAAATGATGTCTTGGACAAAAAGAGGAGGGTGAAAGGTCCATTTACTGATTTGTTAAATTTTGAAACATACACCACATGAATGAATGTTCATAAAATTAAGATTTAGAACCCCATAAATTAAATTATTTTACACAAATAATACAATGATTGGAATTACATACACAACAAAAAGGAAATAGTGGATAACATATCATGAATCTCACTAGAATAAAAAGTTAGATTAAACCCCATTCAACATTCTTGACATGACTTGTTCGTTATTTAATCCGATGAATATTAAACTAATGATAACTTACGCATTAATAAGATCATTTTTCATTTTTATTATTCCTTTCATATTACTTATTTTCACATTATAAATATTATATAATCATTTAGGTTAATAACAGTCCGTTTATCAAAATTCGGTACTAGAGTCAAAAATGAACATCTAATAATTAAATGTTGTCCATGTGGTCAAAATTTAATTATCTCTTGAATTATTTTCATTATTTAGGCATCATTTATATCATATATATACATTATATATATGTATTTATAATACTATATTACATTTGGAGATAAAAATTGAAATGCACCGGTCATGGAGACATTAATCCCTACATACACATGAATGCTAATTTCATTTCTATTTTATATTTAATGAAATAAAAACATAATAATTCATAGATATATGATAATTAATGTACAATATAATATATAATTTCAGTAACTCTATCCATTATACATTCCACTTATGGCATGAATGAGTCATATCACTTTGAGGGTGCGGTAGTCCACACTTCCTTAAATGAAATTATCGTATTTAACCATTATAAAAAATATATATTTATGCTATAAAAAATACATATAAATAGTGAAAACATAAATAAAATATATATGACACATATATATAGTTACATTTTAATGGACACCATAATATGTCATAGGAAATAATTGAACAATCATCGTTTTGTGAGGTAGTAGTTCACCATTCACAGAAACAATATGTTCGTATCCATTAGATGTAGGTGTGTGGAAATGTAGTCCAAATACACTTCATGAAATAATCCTAGTATATTGGAGATATTATAATTGTTATAAAATAATAGAATGTATAGAGTTTAGGATGTGGGAGAAATAATTTAAAATAAAAAATCTTTAGAGAAGACAGTACATATAAATTGGGTAACTCCCTTTGGTTTGAACCAAAGGGCTTTCTTGATGAAACTTTTCCTATGTTAAGTATTATATGTGGAATATAGGGAATTTGGTAGATTATTTGGCTTCATTTTAGAAGATACTATGGGACATGATAGGTTTGAGTAAGGGATAACAGTGAATGATTTTTAGAAGGGGGAGGAGGGTCTCAATAGGAATGATTGAAAATATTATTTTATTATTAAATAAATTACTATTTCCTAACATCCCAAAAACATTTAATTCGAAGAAAATGTGAGTATTTCTCTACATACCATCATCCAATGGATTTTATACATGTTTAGGTCATAAAATTAACCATACCGTTTAGATTTAATCTTTAGTTAACTAATTTACCTTTTACCATGACCTCTTTTATATTCATACTATATGGATTATATATTTAGTATAAAATGCATATATACAAAAAAATTGATCATTAATAACATTAATAACTTCATATAAATCATTGGATAAATCTCAAATTCATTGGATTATTTATCATTTAATCAAATCTAGATTTTTTGAAACACACATTTGTGACAATTTTAATAATATGCATACCATGACTTAAAAAACTCAAACCTACATGATTATTTCAAAAAACCATTATTTAATCAACGATAACAAGTTATAATGATCTCTAAATTTCTTGGATGACTTAAATGTCTGAAAAAAAATTCATTTTTATATTTATACTCTAAATTTTTTAAAACATTCATTAATGAGGTAATCATTACATCATCATTTTGTCGTAAATAAATTTCATTATATAATGTATGAAAATTATATATAAAATCACATGATGTAATTTTTTTGTCTTTTAAAATGAATATTTATATTCGAAAATAACACTTCGATAACGCATTATAAAAAATGTTTTACAGAGATATATGTGTTTATGTTACATTATCCTTAACATTAAATTAATTTTTATAAATTGTCAATTTCACATAAAAGTGGCTCCATGGGGTCCCAAAATGCACTCAAGGATTCCCCTGATAAGAAATATATCATAAAATATGGTCAGGAAACGTTTTAGATTAATTTAATATTATTATAATATAATTTTTACCAATAATCACGAGATTAACCATTTAACCATTGTGAATAAAATATTAACGAATGTTATTATTCATAATTTCTAAAAATAAAAGTTACATATTTCTAGAATTTTTATTTCCTAATTACAATTATTGATACTATTTTCCCAAATTCTAAACACAGATTATTTAGAAATTAATTTAATTTTAATTCCAGTTCTTAAAACCAAAAAGCGTGTTTTTAAGAAAATAATAACAATTAAATTATTAACCATTCATTATGTTAAATTTACACATAAAATAACATAGAATGACAAAAATATTGATTTAATGGTATTAATATAATATAATCAAACTTTGAATCAAATTAAAGAAGATAATTTAACTATATAAATAAATTATATTAGAAGGACTTTTTGACTTTTAATGCATTATTTTTTACTATTTATTAAAAATAAGAACCTAAATAGTTTGATGATAATAACCACAAGATTTATCACTGATTCTAACATTTCATTAGCTTTCTTATTTATAAGACCATTACATTTTTCTTCACAACTATTTTTACTTTGGTTCCTGCTAGATCCAATAATTTACTAAATCCAAAAAGGTCAGAGTGAGTATATCAGAAAAATAATCATATAATATCTTATGAGGAGGGTAGAATCTAATATATACATTTTCAGGTTATATTACACCCATTAAATATATTTAAAATAACAATGTCTATTTATGATATACTAACCATTATGGTTATGTCACTTATACTTAAATAATGTCCTAACCAACTGTGTTATCTAAACCGATCTCTCATTACTACTATAAGGCCCCAGCCGTAATCATTACATAATCATTAATTAAGTAAAAAATTCACATGTAAGACCTTTATATGTTTCTAGTTATATAGAATTAGGCTGTAACGATTAAATTTCATTTTAAAAATTACAAAATAGACACTTCTACTCTATCCAATAAAATTTATTAAATAAAAGACCTCAAAATAAAACATGAATTATGTTCTTGATATAAATCATCTTGACTTCATCCATTATATTACCCTTCCTTATACCATGTGAAAAAATTTCAAAAACATGGGATGATAATAAAAATTTTATTAATGGTTTTTAATTAATGGAAAAAAATTATATTCCATCAACACATACAAATCAATGATATAATACTTCTGAATCATTAACACACCACACAAAATCCTAAAATTTATTACTTAAATGGGGAAATCAAAAATTATAATGGTAACTTGTGGAATCCATAACACAATTACATTGTGTCGTACACACCTAATAATGGAGTTACACTTGGATTACCAATCACAGGATATTTTTTAAATCTCTTCGTATAAACATTTGTTTTTATATATATCATGTTACCCAATGCATTGGATAGCTATCTCAGAGTCACCCGCCATAGGATTATCATGGAACCACCTGTATACCATAACAATGACAAATAACCATAACATAGTCATAACTAATAAAAAATTAATAATTTAATGATAACATTTCCACATTGCATTCCAAAATTAATGATTTCAAGAAATTGACATAATCAATTAATTTAAATAAATCAAAAAGAATAGTTTTAAATAAATGTGTCCAATATCAAATTGAATGTAATGTCCCGGACCTCTCTGGTCCATTACTTTGTGGAATTTTTGTGTTGGAGGTGTTCCGGGAGGCGAAGGGGACTTATTCCCAACACTTTGCCAATTTTCCAGTTCTGTGAACAGTGTTTCATGTTTTATGAACAGTAACAGATCTGTCTCACCGATCGGTCTGACAGATCGGTCTCACCGATCAGTTTCACAGATCGGTGTGACAGATCGGTTTCACAGATCTGTCTGACAGATCAGTGTCACAGATCGGTCTGACAGATCGGTCTCACCGATCGGTCTGATAGATCGGTCTCACCGATCAGTTTCACAGATCGGTGTGACAGATCGGTTTCACAGATCGAACTGACAGTTCGGTTTCACAGATCGGTTTCACAGATTGGTCTGACAGATCGGTTTCACAGATCAGTTTCACAGATTGGTTTCACAGATCGGTTTCAAAGATCGGTTTCACAGATCGGTGTGACAGATCAGTATCACAGATCGGATTCACAGATCGGTTTCCCAAATCGGTGTGACAGATCAATTTCAGAGATCGGTTTCACAGATCGGTTTTACATATCGGTTTCACAGATCAGTGTGATAGATCTGTTTCACAGATCGGTTTCACAGATCGGTGTGACAGATCAGTTTCACAGATCGGTTTCACAGATCGGTTTCATGTACAGTAACGGTGGGTGAACAATGTTTCCAGACTCCTACAGTTTTGCCACTTTTGATGTTTCTTTTGACGTAAAATACATTTAATGCCTTATTTTAAGGGCACTTAAGGCTGTTTCAAATGCCATAAATCCTATATTAATTATTCCTCAGGCTTGGAATATTTTACTTGGTCAAACCGTGTGGGTTAATGCGATCCGTTTTTAAAGGAGAATTAACCGGATCTTAAACCGTCGCCCCATTAAATCTTAAAAAGGGATGAGATATCATTCTTCCTTGTTCTTTCCCTTTGTTCTCGATTAAGAGGCTCTAGAACCTTTCAATCCTTTCCGTAGGAGTTGCACAGTCAATCTTTTCTCCTAGGATTGGTTCTGCTTTGTTTTGGATGCAACTGAGCTGTGTCGATCAATCATCGATATAAGGTATGTTGTATCATCATTCTTTTGGGGTTCATCTTCTCCTATCCTCTTTTCCATAATTATACCATGTAATTTCCATGATTCTAATGGGTTTTCTTGGGTTTGGTTGGTACTGTCGTACCGCAGCATCCTCCGGTTGATGCAGTTGTCGCGATGGGAGGATAGTGACCTGTTGTGTGGATAAAGAACGTGAGGAACTGTTTGAGGTAGGGGATTCCTGGATTCTCTAATTGTATATGTGCAATCGTAGAATTAGCATGATTTATCCCTTTTGATCACAATGAAATTGACCTAATTAAATACTTGAACCGGATTAAGAGAATTGGTTGATCGCATGTTGTTTCTTTATACCGTGATAACAGTTGCATCATGTTGTGCTAGATAGAATGTTATCTATGTTTTCTTTGACTTTTTTTTTCGTTCATGATAGAAATTGATAATGAACGTAAAGCTGGAATTAATTGTTAATTAATTGGCTAAAGATAAATAGGCATGTAAATTAATCTGGTTTTTGCCGTTGTTGTAGTTGTTCTAATTTGAGGATAATCAAATTAGGGAAGTAAGCATGGTTATTTAATTGAGATAGCTTGCTGATTAGGTATCCATGATTGGAACCTACGAATAAAAAATCTGTTAATTCAATATGGATTAGAGAACAGATTATGTGTGAATTTCAAAAGGGTTCTGAGTTACCCGCTTGCTTGTAAGGCTGAATGCCTAGTGGTTTGGAGCTTGAGTGCTCATTTTTGGTATGAAGGCTAAATGCCTTGTTAAAGGGCCGATAGCCCATTTTGTGATATTTGATTTTCTGCTGCTTGTGATTTGATGTGAGCCTGGATGGCTGTTGTGATATGTGGAGGTATGGGGACTTGTGGTTGTGGCAGGGGATGACGCCTAGTGTGGCGAGATGCATCAGTTTATGCATGTGGGTGTCGGGGAGGACACCAGGGGTGAGGGAATGAGATGGATGTGGTTGCTGGTTGCTTGTGGTTTTCTTGAATGTTAATCTACTTTTCTTTTCCCCACTGCTCAAGGCAACTGGTCTTTCTACCCTTCTTCCGAAGAAGGGGAAGACACGCGGGGTATGCCACGTGATTTCTGTGTTTATCCTTTCGAGGGAGAAGGGGTATATGCTCTTTCTATAGGCGGAAAAGACTCGACGGGTAGTATATCTACTCACCGTGTTGAGCCTCCTTTGTGTTTAGAAGCATATGATGTTTTTCTAGAATGCCTGGGAATGTGGAAAAGTAATTCTGTAATGAATGTTTGATTAAATGCTGAAAATCCACGGGGATGGAGATGCTGGAATTTAAAGGTGATGTGAATCTTAAAAAGGAGCAGTTGTTTTTGAATGTGATGCCAATTCAGTTTAATGTGGAATTGTTCATTCTTAATTAATGTTTAATGAATTAATTATTGTACAGTGGAACTGATAAAATGATAATGGAGTAATCTAATAAATCTCTTCAAATGTTTGTGTGCTTATAGGATACCTAGTCTTAGAAGTAGCATCCTGGAGTCTGAGAGACGTTAGCTACAGTTGTATCTAAGACAAGGTAATTCCCATAGTGTGGATGTGAGTTACTTTTATATTCTGTACTTTTTTGTGTTTCTATACGCTAATCCACCCTGTCGGTAAGGGAAACTGACACCCCGAGGATTATGAGCCCTAGGGGGGTGTTTTCCCCAGCATTCTGATGGGAGGTTGAATGGATGACTACCCCCTTTGGCTCCGCTATCTTCTCTTGGTAGATACTTGTGCCACGAGGCATAACGGTTAGTTACCCCATATATGTGTGTAGAGGGATGTAATGGCTTATGGTTATTCACACAAATATATTCTGGATATAGTATTCTATGGACAACTATAGGTGTAACGTGTATAGGCTATGATGGCTTGAGGATCCTTACTCGGCGTATGTGCAGTAATGGCTTGAGGTATTATACCCGACGTATGATACACGTTATGCGAGCTGTGGTGGCTCCCGGAAATTACCTGGTTACTTTTGGTTGTGAGGACGGTGTGGTGCTTCGCCCAGGTGTCTGCGGTCAAGCCTATGTGGTGCACGAGGTGCAGATTGTGGAGCTTAGCCCAGGTGTCTGCGGGAAAGCCTTTGGAGAGAGATGCACAGGACGTATGTCGTTGGGGAAAAGCGGCAAACCAGTGGGGAAGTAGTAGCGGGGTACCCTTGATATTCTTTACTATATGCTATATTCTTGTATGCGTTACTTGGTGAGAGTAGCCATGGTGAGGTTGGGAACATAGTATACATGTTTAGGTGACAAGTTAGTTTCACTTGTTGTTCACTGGGCTTTAGCATGCTTTCTTTACCTTTGCACGAGAGGCTTGGGGAGGATCCTACTGAGTATACTGTTATACTCACCCAATGTACATATAAACTGTTTTTCAGGTCACTTGGAGCAAGTTGGAGATCAAGCGGGTTACTAATAGCTTGTGGTTGGAGGAGGAGCTGTTCGGGCTCGTGGTCGCTGTCATTTTTCTTTCTTTTGGGTACTTTTAGTTTTCCCTTTCAGTTGTAGTACTTTTGCATGACATTTCATATATGTACTTGGGTTCCTTTTATATTTTAGTTCTGAGTTGGAGTTGATTGGAGTCTATTCTATCTCTCTATTCTGCATGTGTTCTCTTAGAGGGTAATGCCTCCCATTTGTATGTTGTTATACCCTCGGTGCTAGTCGCCAACCCAGGGCCTACTAGATGCGGGACTCGGGGGTCATTATCTTCCTTTTCACATTTCCGGCCCAGGAGGGGTACACTTTGTGGGGTGGGGGTCGTGACAGAGTGGTATCAGAGGTCTGGTTGAGGGATAAGATGGAGTTTGGAGTTAGGCACTGGTGATGATGCTTGGGATGGTAGGGAAACGGTGTCATTCATGTTTAGAAAGTGGGGTAAACACTGGAGACCGGCAGAGACATAGGCGTTCAGGGGCCCCTATGATCTGTTGCACGGACGTTTAAGATTACGATGGCTACTAAACAAAGTGATTCTGGTTGCAGGGTAGAGACCTCGGAAAGGATCATGCATCATTATTATTTGCGCTTGTGTTTGAATGGGTAGACCTTGGGATAGGTAACCTAAAATTAATAAAACAAAACAATTAATTAATTAATGTTGAGTCTTCCATATTCCAGGATTAGGAGCTCTAACAGTTTTTATTTTATAGCTATGGTTCCAGGTCGACGTCCTCGTCAGGTTTGCGCAGAAGATGCCCAGCAGCCTGTCCCAGCAGATCGCCGCCGGGTAGAGGTTGACGAAGATGAAACTTGGAGGAAGACACTCCGAGAGTTCCAGCGCCATAGTCTACAGAAGTACGAGGGCTCCGTTTTAGATGCAGTCACAGAAGACTGGTTGGAGGAGGTCGAGATAGGCTTCAGTTCGATTCGTGCTCGGAAGGAAAACTGGGTGTCCTTGGTTTTGACGATGTTGCGTGGAGCAGCGAGAAAGTGGTGGTTCTTGTTCCTCGAGGATCGTGAGGAGTCAGCGATCTCATGGGAGGAGTTTCGAGACAGGTTTATAGTCGAGTTTCTTTCTTCAACTGCGAAGGTGTCCAGTCACCATGAGCTTCTTACCCTTCGACAGGGGAGCTCCAGTGTTCGAGAGTTTGGAATTCGTTTCAGGAACCTTCTACGATATGCTTCAGACCTATTACCAGATGATGAGGCCATGGAAAGGCATTTCGAGGAGGCTTTGCATCCAGAGATCCAGCGCCAGGTCACCCCATTTATGCTGAAGACATATCTTGAGGTGCTGGCGAGGGCAGAGGTTGTTGAGAGGACTTTGACCAGGACCGGATCGTCACGAGAGGGGAATCGTCATGATTCCTCACGAAGTAGAGCAGCGGTCCGGGGTTCCCGGTTTTTAGGACAGAAGAGTTTCCGTTCACCTGGGGGTAGGTCCCAGCCCTTCCTATCTCGTTTCTCCGGAGGCAGCAACTCTCAGGCCTATGCCAAGGGATCAGGCGCTTGTTTTTCTTGTGGTGGTCGTGGTCATCAGCAGCGGGAGTGCCCGACTTTTCAGAGCAGTCATCGTGCACTAGGCACTCCACTCCAGGTTCCTCCGTTGAGGCAGTTCCAGCCGAGGCAGCAGCAGCAGGTTGCACCAGCTTTAGATCACCCGAGGGTAGATAGAGCAGGCAGAGGACAGCCCCATGACGCTCCCCGTCCTCAGAGAGCAGAGTGTGGCCGTTGTGGTGGTCTTCATCAGGGTCAGAGAGGCCGCAGAGGTGGTCGTGGTCAGCTTCATGCTCTAGCGTTTCCAGCCGCAGGTGAGCTAGATGTCGTTCGAGGTACCATTTTCTTGTTTTCTACCTTGGTGTATGCCTTGTTTGATTCAGGAGAAACTCGCTCCTTCATATCCTCTATCCTTGTCCATGCTTTGGGACTTGAGGTAGAGAGGCTTCCAGTGCCCTTGGCGTTGACTACGCCAGTTGTAGGTCGAGCTAGCTTGTTTGAAGTATGTAGAGACTGTGAGCTAGTGTTGGGGTAGCACCGCTCTTGGGGAGATTTCCTATGTTTATGAATACAACCACATGATGTCATCCTCAGCATGGATTGGTTGTATTCTGTGCAGGCTATTGTGGATTTCTACAGGAATAAGTTCGTTTTATATGATGAAGATGGAGAGGATGTAGTGTTTGTTAGTGAGAGATATCCTCGGATGAGTCATAGACGAGTTTAATCCTTATCATCCATGATGGCTGTGATGATGCTGAGTTCTTCAGAGGTTCAACAATTGGCGTTTCCTAGGGTCGTAGAGGAGTACCCTAACATCTTTCCAAAAGAGGTTGTATACTTACCCCCTCGACGAGAGATCGAGTTTGGGATCGTGCTACAGCCAGGAGCGTCTCATATCTCTATGTCTCAGTATAGAATGGCCCCTTCTGAATTACAAGAGCTACGTATTCAGCTTGATGGTCTGTTGCAGTGCGGTTTTGTTCGGCCAAGTGTGTCACCGTGGGGTGCACCAGTTTTGTTTGTGAAAAAGGCTGACGACAGTTTTCGGTTGTTTGTTGATTATTGTCACTTAAACAAAGTGACTATAAAGAACCTCTATCCTCTTCCGCGGATTGATGACCTATTTGATCAACTGAAGGGTGCAAGTTGGTTTTCAAAGATAGACTTGCTGTCAGGATATCATCAGATGCGTGTAAAGGATGAGGATATCCCGAAGACTGCTTTCCGCTGTTGTCATGGGCATTATGAGTTTGTTGTAATGCCATTCGGCGTGACAAATGCTCCAACTGTTTTCATGGGGTTGATGAATGCTGTGTTCCGTGAATTCCTGGACATGTTTGTTGTGGTTTTCATCAATGACATCCTTGTGTACTCCGCATCTGAAGAGTAGCATGCAGAGCATCTACGAGCCGTTTTGGGAGTTCTTCGCCATCATAGGTTGTTTGGAAAGTTGTCCAAGTGTGAGTTCTGGGCTCGATAAGTTCGTTTCTTAGGGCATGTTGTGTCCCAACAGGGAGTAGCTGTGGATCCTTCGAAGATAGAAGCAGTGGTGTCTTGGCCAGCCCCCTAGACCGTGTCAGAGGTGCGAAGTTTCCTTGGTCTCGCAGGCTATTATAGGATGTTTGTGGCTAATTTCTCCCGAGTTGCGACTCATCTGACAGCTTTGACCAGGAAGGATCAAGCATTCATATGGACTGATCAGTGTCAGATAGCTTTCGAGTATCTAAAGGAGAAGTTGGTAAGTGCTCCAGTCCGTTGTCTTCCAGCGGAGGGAGTCCAGTTTGTTGTTTTCTGTGATGCTTCACATCTGGGGCTAGGATGTGTTCTCATGCAGCAGAGGTCTGTTGTTTCTTATGGGTCTCAGAAGTTGCTTCCCCATTAATGAAACTATGCCACCCATGATATTGAGTTGGCAGCCGTGGTGTTTGCACTGAAGTTATGGAGACATTACCTCATTGGCGAGCGCTTTTTGGTTTTCACCGATCATAAGAGTTTGAGGTATGTTTTCTCTCAGCGATATTTGAACTTGCGGCAGTGTCGGTGGATGGAGTTATTGCAGGAATACGACTTCGAAATATCGTATACACCTGGTAAGGGAAATGTTGTTGCGGATTCATGGATCCGAAAGTCACGTAATGATGTTGTGCGTGAATCTAGTGATTCCTGGAGAGTGATGGAAGAGCTATCAGCTTTTCATCTTGATATGGGAGAAGTTGGGGGAAGAGGATATCTTTTACAGATGACGATGCAGTCATCCCTGATGTTGAAGGTGGAAGAGTCTCAGTTGGGTGATCTAGAGGTGGAAGTTTGGAGAGACAGAGTTGATTGTGGGGAGGCCCCTGATGGTTGGTCGGAGGATGAACAACACCGAGTGTTGTATCATGGCAGGATTTTTGTTCCCTTGGCGATGCGCGAGACGGTTCTCCAAGAGTTCCATAGTTCACCCTTGGCAGTACATCCTGGTGTGACGAAGATGTACCGATCCTTGAGGAGTCCGTTTTGGTGGCCTAGGCTGAAGCGTACAGTTGCAGAATGTGTGTCTCGATGTTTAGTCTTCCAGAAGGTGAAGGCCGAACACTGTGTTCCTGGTGGTCTTCTCTAACACATAGAGATTCCTCTGTGGAAGTGGGAGGACATCTCAATGGACTTTGTTATAGGATTACCTCGATCTCCGGGAGGCCATGATGCTATATGGGTGGTAGTGGATCGATTAACTAAATCGGCCCACTTCATAGAAATCAAGGAGTCGAGCTCAGTGGAGGTTTTGTCGAGGCAGTATCTGGAGGAGGTGGTGAGGCTTCACGGAGTTCCTAAGATGATCATTTCTGATCGAGATCCTCGTCTTACCTCTAGGGTGTGGAGAGGTCTCCAGCATGCTTTTGGCTCTCAACTATTCCTTAGCAATGCTTTTCATCCTCAAACGGATGGTCAGACAGAGCGAACAATCCAGACTCTTGAAGACATGTTGCGCTCTTGTGTTCTTGATTTTGGAGGTTCATGGAAAAAGAACTTACCTTTGGTAGAGTTCGCTTACAATAATAGTTTTCACTCTACCATCGGCATGTCGCCATTTGAAGCCTTGTATGGCTGGCCATGCCGTTCTCCGTTGTGCTGGACTTGGGTCGGAGAGTCCACAATTCTCGGACTAGAACTACTGCAGAATACGACAGAGATGGTTTAAGTGATTCGTGAGAGGATGAAGACAGCACAAGATCGTCAGAAATCATATGCTGATCAAAGAAGGAGACTGTTAGAGTTTAATGTTGGGGATCATGTGTTTTTGAAGGTGACTCCTCGTCATGGGCAGCGAAGGTTTGGTCGTGGAAGTAAGCTTTCTCCCCGGTTTATTGGGCCATTCGAGGTGTTAGCTCTTGTTGGAGCTGTGGCATATCAAGTAGCACTTCCCCCTCAAATGAGTCCGATACATGATGTTTTCCATGTATCGCAGCTCCGTCATTACCTTCATGATGAATCTCATGTTATCGATTGGGGAGAGATCGATATTGATGATTATGCAACCTTCGAGGAGCGACATGTGGAGATCTACGACCACAAGGAGAAGGTGTTGCGTGGGTATTCTATCCACTTAGTTTGTGTCTTGTGGCGACACAGTGGCATGGAGGATAGTACCTGGGAGAGTGAGTCACAGATACGTGGTCAGTACCCAGAGATGTTCAATGTTTAACTCCTTTTATGTAATGATGTTTCCTCTCTGGTTAGACCTTTCATGTTTTATTTATGTACCTTTGATGTGATGTTATGTTTGAATTGTTTGGGTGTGGATTGTTTGTTCCCATACTCTCGGATGTCGTAGTTTTGTTCCAAATTTCGAACAACCCATGGTGGTTTTCCCCTAAGAGGTATCTTATGGGGTGGTTGTTCGGAACCCTCTTTTATTCTGGGTTGGTTTTTAATTCTCGAGGACGAGAATGTTTTGAGAGGTATCTAATGTAATGGCTCGGACCTCTCCGGTACATTACATTGTGGAATTTTGGTGTTGGAGGTGTTCCAGGAGGCCAAGGGGACTTATTCCCAACACTTGGCCAATTTTCCAGTTCTGTGAACAGTGTTTCCAGTTTTATGAACAGTAACAGATCGATCTCACCGATCGGCCTGACAGATCTGTCTCACCGATCAGTTTCACAGATCAGTGTGACAGATCGGTTTCCCAGATTGGTCTGACAGATCGGTGTCACAGATCGGTCTCACTGATCGGTCTGACAGATCGGTCTCACCGATCAGTTTCACAGATCGGTGTGACAGATCGGTTTCACAGATCGGTTTCACAGATCGGTGTGACAGATCAGTTTCACAGATCCGTCTGACAGATCAGTTTCACAGATCGGTTTCACAGATCGGTTTCACAGATCGGTGTGACAGATCAGTTTCACAGATCGGTTTCACAGATCGGTTTCACAGATCGGTGTGACAGATCAGTTTCACAGATCGGTTTTACAGATCGATTTCACAGATCGGTTACAGAGATCGGTGTGACAGATCAGTTTCACAGATCAGTTTCACAGATCGGTTTCACAGATTGGTTTCACAGATTAGTGTGACAGATCAGTTTCACAGATCGGTTTCACAGATCGGTGTGGCAGATCAGTTTTACAGATCAGTTTCACAGATCGGTTTCACAGATCGGTTTCATGTACAGTAACGGTGGGTGAACAGTGTTTC
Source organism: Viscum album (assembly GCA_963277665.1). Classification (NCBI taxonomy): domain Eukaryota; kingdom Viridiplantae; phylum Streptophyta; class Magnoliopsida; order Santalales; family Viscaceae; genus Viscum; species Viscum album. The sequence goes on along the minus strand of OY728132.1, from coordinate 1,836,801,961 downwards.
CAGACTCCTACAGTTTTGCCCCTTTTGACGTTTCTTTTGATGTAAAATACATTTAAAGCCTTATTTTAAGGGCTCTTAATGCCATTTCAAATGCCATAAATCCTATATTAATTATTCCTAAGTCTTGGAATATTTTACTTGGTCAAACTGCGTGGGTTAATGCGATCCATTTTAAATGGAGAATTAACCGGATCTTAAACCGTCGCCCCATTAAATCTTAAAAAGGTACGAGATATCATTCTTCCTTGTTCTTTCCATTTGTTCTCGATTAAGAGGAACTAGAACCTTTCAATACTTTCCATAGGAGTTGCAAAATCAATCTTTACTCCTAGGATTGGTTCTGCTCTGTTTTGGATGCAACTGAGCTGTGTCGATCAATCGTCGATATAAGGTATGTTGTATCATCATTTTTTTGGGGTTCATCTTCTCCTATCCTCTTTTCCATAATTATACCATGTAACTTCCAAGATTCTAATGGGTTTTCTTGTGGTTGGTTGGTACTGGCGTACCGCAGCATCCTCCGGTGGATATAGTTGTCGCGAGGGCAGGATCGTGACCTGTTGTGTGGATAAAGAACGTGAGGAACTATTTGAGGTAGGGGATTCATGGCTTCTCTAATTGTATATGTGCAATAGTAGAATTAGCATGATTTATCCCTTTGGATCACAATGAAATTGACCTAATTAAATACTTGAACCAGATTAAGAGAATTGGTTGATCGTATGTTGTTTCTTTATACCATGATAACAGTTTCCTCATGTTGTGCTAGATAGAATGTTATCTATGTTTTCTTTGACTTGTTGTTCATTCATGATAGAAATTGATAATGAACGTAAAGCCGGAATGAATTGTTAATTAATTGGCTAAAGATAAAGTGGCATGTAAATTAATCTTTTTTTTTCCGTTGTTGTAGTTTTTCTAATTTGAGGATAATCAAATTAGGGAAGTAAGCATGGTTATTTAATTGTGATAGCTTGCTGATTAGGTATCCATGATTGGAACCTATGAATAACAAATCTATTAATTCAATATGGATTAGAGAACAGATTATGTAGGAATTTCAAAAGGGTTCTGAGTTACCCGCTTTCTTGTAAGGCTGAATGCCTAGTGGTTTGGAGCTTGAGTGCTCATTTTTGGTATGAAGGCTAAATTCCTTGTTAAAGGGCCGAGAGCCCATTTTGTGATCTTTGAATTCCTGCTGCATGTGATTTGATGTGAGCCTGGATGGATGTTGTGATATTTGGAGGTATGGGGACTTGTGGTTGTGGCAGCGGATGAGGCCTAGTGTGGCGAGATGCATCAGATTATGCATGTTGGTGTCGGGGAGGACACCAGGGGTGATGGAATGGGATGGATGTGGTTGTTTGTTGCTTGCGGTTTTCTTGAATGTTAATCTACTTTTCATTTCTCCACATCTCAAGGCAGCTCGTCTTGCTACCCTTCTTCCGAAGAAGGCGAAGACGCGCGGGGTATGCCACGTGATTTCCGTGTTTAGCCTCTCGAGGGAGAAGGGGTATATGCTCTTTCAATAGGCGGAAAAGACTCGACGGGTAGTATATCTACTCACCGTGTTGAGCCTCCTTTGTGTTTAGAAGCATAGGATGTTTTTCTAGAATGCCTGGGAATGTGGAAAAGTAATTCTGTAATGAATGTTTGATTAAATGATGAAAATCCATGGGGATGGAGATGCTGGAATTTAAAGGTGATGTGAATCTTAAAAAGGAGCAGTTGTTTTGGAATGTGATGCCAATTCAGTTTAATGTGGAATTTTTCAATCTTAATTAATGTTTAAAGAATTAATTAATGTACAGTGGAACTGATAAAATGAGAACGGAGTAATCTAATAAATCTCTTCAAATGTTTGTGTGCTTATAGGATACCTAGTCTTAGAAGTAGCAGCCTGGAGTTTGAGAGATGTTAGCTGCAGTCGTATCTAAGACTTGGTAATGCCCATAGTGTGGATGTAAGTTACATATATATTCTGTACTTTTTTGTGTTTCTATATGCTACTCCACCCTGTCGGTAAGGGCAACTAACACCCCGGGGATTCTGAGCCCTGGGGGGGGGGGTGTTTTCCCCAACATTCTGATGGGAGGTTGAATGGCTGACTACCCCCTTTGGCTCCGCTCTCTTCTCTTGGTAGATACTTGTGCCATGAGGCACAACTGTTAGTTACCCCATATATGTGTGTAGAGGGCTGTAATGGCTTGTGGTTATTCACACACATATATTCTGAATATAGTATCCTATGGACTACTATAGGTGTAACGTGTTTAGGCTATGATGGCTTGAGGATCCTTACTCGGCGTATGGGCTGTAATGGCTTGAGGTATTATACCCGACGTATGATACACGTTATGTTAGCTGTGGTGGCTCCCGAAAATTACCTGGTTACTTTTGGTTGTGAGGACGGTGTGGTGCTTCGCCCAGGTGTCTGCGGGAAAGCCTATGTGGTGCACGAGGTGCATATTGTGGAGCTTAGCCTAGGTGTCTACGGGCAAGCCTTTGGAGAGAGATGAACATGACGTATGTCATTGGGGAAAAGCGGAAAACCAGTGGGGAAGTAGTAGCGGGGTACCCTTGATATTCTTTAATATTTTCTATATTCTTGTATGCGTTACTTGGTGAGAGTAGCCATGGTGAGGTTGGGAACATAGTATACCTGTTTAGGTGACGAGTTAGTTGCACTTGTTGTTCACTGGGCCTTAGCCTGCTTTCGTTACCTTTTCACAAGAGGTTTGGGGAGGATCCTACTGAGTATACTATTATACTCACCCTATGTACATATAAACAGTTTTTCAGGTCACTTGGAGCAAGTTGGAGATCAAGAGGGTTACTACTTGCTTGTGGTTGGAGGAGGAGCTATTCGGGCTCGTGGTCGCTGCTGTTTTTCTTTCTTTTGGGTACTTTTAGTTTTCCCTTTCAGTTGTAGTAATTTTTCATGAAATTTCATATATGAACTTGGGTTCCTTTTATATTTCAGTTCTGAGTTGGAGTTGATTGGAGTCTATTCTATCTCTCTCTTCTACATGTATTCTCTTAGAGGGTAATTCCTCCCATTTGTATGTTGTTATACCCTCGGTGCTAGTCGCCAACCTGGGGCCTACTGGAGGCGGGACTCGGGGGTCATTATCTCCCATTTTACATTTTTGGCCCAGGAGGGGTACACTTTGTGGGGAGGGGGTCGTGACATTGAATCTTTTGAAAGTATATTTCTCTTTAAAACACTAATTTTTATATAAATAAAGCATTTAAATCATTTCTAAAACATTTAATTTAATGAGAAGGATTTAGAAAATTAATTCATTAAAACATTTAAAATAATTTTTTATATATAGATTCCATTACCACATGAGAAAACTATGAATAAAAATCATTAAAGAATAACATCAATGAAAACTATTAATATCATGAGAATATAGATATTAATGAAAAAAAATTCAAAGGGGTTTTAAATACACCTTCTGGGATAATAAAGGAGCATAATATCAAGGTATTCCTTAATATAGGGAGATTGAGACGTAGTCCCTTACATAGACGGTATCACGAGATTAAGGATAAATAAATGACATAATTATGTGTGGAAAATATAAATATCCCAAATATAAGTAGATATTATGTTTTAAAAATCATAGTTCATTCACACAGATTTTTAGCATGATATTATCATGAAGTATAAGATTAACAAAATGAATGGAAATTGGGTTACGAAGTTCCATTACAAAAATTCGACAGACTAAAGGCGTCACATAAAAACAACGAATATGAGTTGATGAAAGATAAAAAGAGTCTCTATTAACATGGAAATAAAATTTAAAACAATAAGTATATATAAAAACATATCCCTATATTTGAAAAATAACATTTAATGATATAACATAGAAGTGGCATTCGACTAAAAGAGGATTGTGAAAGGTTTCCACACTGATTTGGTATATCTAAAAAATACACCACATGAAAGAAATATCATAAAATAAAGATGTAAATACCCATAAATTATATTATATTACAGAATAAATACAAACATGGTCAGTACATACACCTCAGAAATTTAAATAGTGGAGAATAGAGCATGAATCTCACATGAATAAAAAGTGAGATGAAAATTACTTACCTCCTGTATGACATGACTCATTCATGCATTGATACCCTGAATAATAAACTAATGTTAATTTATACTTTCTTTAAATACATTTTCATGATTATTATTCCTTTTATATTACTTTTCACAGTGTTATAAATATTATATAATCATTCATGATAATAACGGTCATTTTATAGATATTTGGTACTTGAGTGAAAAATGAACTTCTTATAATTACAATATTTCCATGGGTAAATAGTCCATTATCTCAATATTAATATTCTTGATTCAGATATCATATATATCATATATATCTGTTATATAAATATATTTATAGTAGTACATAAAATTTATATATACGCAATGAAATGCACCATTCATGGAGAGGTTAATTTGTAGGTACATATAAACAAAACATTCATTTCTATTTCATATTTAATGGAATGAAAAAATAATGATACATATGTATATTATAACTTCAGTATAATATCATGAATAATTTTATTATCTACATCAATTATATGTTCCATGTATTTCATGAACGAGTCCTATCACATTGAGGGGGTGATGGTCCGCACTTCCTCAAATGAAATTATCGTATTTACACATTCTATAAACAGTATTAGTATGGTATAAAAGAAAAATAAAGAATTATAATTTAAATAAAAATATAATATATATCACATATAAATATATTTCCCTATTTATGGCCACCATAAGGTGAAGTATAAGATAATTGAATAATCATCGTTTCATGAGGCAATTGTTTTCCATCCTCAGAAACAGTATTTTCAAATCCATTACATGGTGGTGTGTAGAAGTGTATTAAGATTCGTCCTAATTAAAAAATCCTATTAAATTAAATGTACTGGTGTGGTTATAAAATATTTGAGTAAGGAGTGTTTATGTGGTTGGAAAAGGAAAATAAAATAAATCAACTTGAGAGAAGACGTAACATTTATATTGGTTAACTCCCATTGGTTTAAACAAAAAGGCATTTTTGAAATGCCTTCAACCTATGTTAAGTCTTTTATGAGAAATATATTTATTTTTTTAATTTATTGGGGATTATTTTGAATGATACAATGGGGTTTGAGATGTGTGATTAAGGGATAGAGGTGGTGGATTTTAATAAGGGGAGGGGGGGATGGACTCTTTAGGAATGTTTGCAAATATTATTTTTTTATAAATGGAATTTTGATTTAAAAAGGTCCACATCTCATTTAATTATAATTTAATGTGAAAATTGTTATATATAATTTCATCCAATTGGTTTTAGACACGTTTAGAAAATACAATTAACCTTATCTTTCAGCTTTAAATTTTAGTTAATTAACTTATCTTTCCGATGTCTTCATGTATATTAAAACATTATGGTTAATATATTTAAAATAAAATTATATGAGATGCAAAAATGAAGCATTAATGAAAATAGTAACATAATATAAGTCATTTTAAATAGTATTATAATTTTAGGATTGTTTTATCATTTAATAAAATATTGATTTATTAGAAAACTATTTTGTGACAATTTTATTACTATTCAAATCACGACATTAAAAAAATAAAAACCAACATGAATATTTATAAATAATATCCTTAATTCAATGAATAAAAGTTATAAATATAAATAAAAATCTTGTATGACATAAAAAGATTCAAAATAAATTTAATTTCATATTTATATTCTCATTTATTTTGAAAGGATTCATTAATGAGGTAATCATTACATCATTATCATTCCATAAATAAATTCATTTATATGATGTATAAAAATTTTAAATAAAAAACCATTATTAAGGAATTTTTTTATATTTTTAATAAATATTTAATTTTTTAAAATATCACTTATATAACACATTATAAAAATTGTTTTACGAAGAGATATATTTTTATGTTACATTCATCCACAACTTTAAATTAATTTATATCAAGTTTCATTTTCACTTACTAGTGGATCCATGTGGTCCCAAAATAGACCCAAGTATGACCATAGTCGGACATGGGTAACCCAATAGGGTTGGGGCACGTTTTAGGGTAATTCAATATTATTATAATTTAATTTTTATCCTTTTTTTAAATGATTTAACATTTATCCAGGGTAATTAAAATATTTACTGATGTTTCTAATCATAATGTCTAAAAATAAAAGATAACTATTTAAAAAATCTGGAAATTCTCATTCTGAGTTTGGAATCCATTTTTTCAAATTCATAACATATAAGTTTCATAAATTAATTTAAAATTAATTCATTTTCTCCAAACCCAAAAAGTGTTTCTATGAAATAAAAACTATCAAAATAATGGAACTTTTTTATGTTAAATTTAAAATTTAAAGTACATCCAAAAAGATAAATTGTATTAAATGGTAATAATATAATGTAATTACACATTAAAGAAAATTAAAAATATAATCTATTGATGTAAATAAATTATATTTAAATGAAGTTTTGAATTACAATGATGTATTTTTAACAATTTATTTAAAAATAAAAAATAACATAAAAATATCAAATTTTCATCCAATGTAAAATTTTATGTCCAAATTCTAAATAAGAATATTATTTTTCAAATAGAAAATATAAAAGTGACAATAACTAGATTTAAAAAGTGTTCTCTATCAAAAAGTGTTAAATCGTCCTTATAATGAATATTAGAGCATTTATTTTTAAAATTGGATTCATTTAAATTTTAACCCTCTAACTATTATTGGATAAATGTAAAAACATTTAACCAACATGTATAATCATATTTTTTTTATGTTCATTCCTGCTAATACAACTTCTAGGCGTTAACTACCATTTAAAATAATAATATAATACAATATTTTTTTTAGTTTCATCAACATTTTTCAAAACATTAAATTTGGGAGAAACATTTTTGTTTGTCGAGTATGCCATCAAACAATGAATCCCATTTAAATTAAAATTAATATTTAATTCAAAAATATTAATAAATATGAATATATAATATTCATTTTTACCTAGGATGTTAACAGAATAGATATCATTTTTCAGAAAACATCACTTTTTAAACCAATAACATTTTATAGTAAATTCAAGTAAAAATTTCAATTAAAATTTAATTATTTAATTATTTTTAAAAAACATGTAAAAATTAAATTATAATTCCAATAAAAAATAAAATAATTTTTGTATTTAATTTAAAATAAATGGAAATATTCAATGAGGATATATAATTTTCACTCTTTACTGAAATATAAAACATTACAAACAATTATAAACAATTTCACAATAATACTATTGTAACGCCCCGACCCCAGCTACCCAGAGTCAGTGCATTACTTCGTAACATTGGCATGATCATGAGAAAGATCAAATCTCGAAAGACCGATTGGTTTAGTAGCCTTGGAAACACTAGATATATTCATAAGTTTTACATTACATCATAAAATGAAAAACTAATACAACAACATAATGTTCCACAATCCACACTATTAACCCCTCATAAAATCCCTGCAGGTCATTCATAACTAACTTCTTCACATCCTGGGAAAAATAAAACATAGAAAAGGGGTGAGCTCAAATGCCCAATAAGGATAACAATATAGCGGAAACTTTCATAAATAAGAATAAACATTTAAGGGAATGCATTACTAAAACAAAAGCCTTTTAAACTTTAACTTCAACATAGTATAGCAAAAGTAAAATGAAATAATGCCATTTACTTATTCACATGGAAATTCTACTAATCGAATAATCACATGCAAAAATCAATAACCACTTTCATAATGTTGGAATGCATAATGCTAAACTTTAATTACTTTTCAAGGCCTCGTCCCAAGACCTTGGGGCTAACTGTAACCGGAACCCAACCCGGAGTGCCTCTAATAACCGGACACCAACCCGGAGTGCCTCTAATAACCGGACACCAACTCGGAGGGCTTACTTTTACCAGTCCCTAACCTGGAGGGCTTACTTTCACCAGTCCCCAACCTGGAGGTCTTACTTTTACCAGTCCCCAACCTGGAGGGCTTACTTTAACCAGTCCCCAACCTGGAACATACTTGTCCAACACATTCATATGATGTAAAGATTGAAATATAACATAAACATTCTTATTGGAACTAGCATACGAAATGTCAATACTTTCACCATAAACTATGAATGGTATAAAAATAGCACATCCACAGTCAAACATATCACAAAACCTTCAAAACAATATAGAAGTTTTGTATCATAATAAATCAACTTTAAATAATCTTAAAATCCATCAAAGGATGTTGACATAGATAAAATCAAAATTCTTTTTAAAGAAATATCTCCTTTTATTTAGAAATAATTTAAGATCCATATAAAATAAAACATTTTCTTTGAAAATATTCTTATAATCTTGTAAGGGAACGCTTTGAAGATTTTATAACGGCGTAAAATAACCGCACCCGCCGTATAAGTTAAAAAAAACATTCTTACCTCAATTCTGTCGAAAAGGTTAAAAAGGACCTTGTTTTGAAAACGACGGAAAGATTCCTTTATAAACCTCTTATAAAAAGTCAAAAAGGGTATAAATGACTTTAACTCATATTCTAGTAAATAGTAAAAATGTTTTGAAATACATTTTTAAGAAACATGGATGTGGATGATAAAGAGATCCCAGTAGATTATTACATATAAACAACCTCGGATAATGAAGAGATTGTGAAATAACCCTTACCTTGTACTTTTCCTTGGTTGGGGTAGGTTAACCTCCTGTATAATGGTGAAATAATTGTTATTAAATTATACAAGAATCATAATTATTAATATGATATCATATATGATCTTTTAACATTGATTTGTTAATAATATCTTAGAATTATCGTCGTTTCGGGTGTTAACTTACTCATTTTCTTTTATATGTTTTTATTACATAAGCCATGGTTGTTGTATCTTATTCATATCCAGAATGATATCTAGTCCTTAAACGTCATTTTTAAATCATCAAATGATAATTATACTTGAATGGATACGATGGAGAATGAATCTCATCGCGTTCGTGGAGACGGTAGTCCGTACGTACGCACGAACGCTACTTCCATTTAATTTTTATTTTAAAAGAATCAAATCCAAATGATACATAGGTATATTACTATTATAGTATAATATAATATTTTATATATGTTACTTAAGTTCATTAACACCATCCTTTATACGTTCCATGTGTGGTATGAACGAGTCATATCATTTTAAGGGGGCGGTAGTCCGCACTTCCTCAAATGAAATTATCGTATGTATATGCAACATGAAACGAATAATGGTATGAAATAAAATGGAATTACAGAAGCTTATATATAAAATATATATCATTAATATCATATTTAATTACAGTGCCATCATAATGGCCACCATGAGAGGTGGTAAGATGTATTTGAACAATCATCGTTTCGTGAGGCGTTAGTTTGCCATCCACAGAAACATTATGTTCATCATCCATTAGATGGAGTTGTGTGTATGTGTAGTTTGAATCATTCTTATAACAACATCCTAGTATATTTTGGATACTGGTGTTGTTACAAAAGAAAGGAAATAAAAAGAGTTTGGGGGTTGGAGAAGCAAAACAAATGAAAATAATTTAAGAGAAATCGTTACCTTTAATCTAGGTAACTCACTTTGGTTGGAACCAAAGGACTTCTTGAAATGCTTTATGCCTAAGGGGAAGCTTCAAGGAGGAGGATAGGGATTTGGGGAGCTTATTTGGGCAGAGTTTGGACGAGCCAAGTGGCTTGAGAGGTGTGAGGAAAAGAGGAGGAGTGCCCTTTTATAAGAGGGGTGAGGGGCACCTTTGGAAAAGCTAGAAATATTAATTTATAATAAATTTATATTCGGTTTACAAAGGCTCCAAAGTTGACTATTCAACGGATGAGGTAGGGATAGGTCGAAAACAACTCATCCAATAGAATTTAGACAGGTTTGGGTACTTATATTAACCTTATCTTTAAGTATTAACTCTAAGTTAATTAGTTTCACTTTTACAATGTCTCTTTGTATTTTTATATAATATGGTTAATAAACTTACTATATACATCCAAGAGACCCCCAAGTTGTCCATTAATGATTAACCTATCATAATATAAGTCTCTTGGCCGAACCTTAGATTTTTAGGAATTTAATATCAATTAATAATATAATATTTGTTTTAAGAACTCTTTTATGTCAATTTTGACACTATTCAATAGTTGATTTTTGTGAAACTCATAACAGATTGATTACTTCGAACAAAGTCAATTAAATCAATCCTAATATATCATATTATCCTAGAAAATTAGTGTAATTCATTAAAAGTTTCATATTATATTTATTTGGGTATTTATAATATCAATTATGTTAATTTTTTACTATTTTAGTAATTACTGCATCATCATTGTGTCATAAATAAAATAAATTATTTAATGTCTAAAAATTATAAATAAAACATCATTATGTAGGAAATCTTTTTAGCTTTCTAATGAATATTTATAATCGAAAATCCAACATGTATAACCCTATGTAAAAATTGTTCTTCTAAAAGATGTAAGCTTATGCCATTTTTATTTTTATTTTAACTTTATTAATATAATGTGTCCCTACCACATACAAGTGGCTCCAAGGGGTCCCCAAATTGACCCAAGGATGCCCATGGTCGGGTATGTGTCCACCAATAAGGTTAGGACACGTTTTAGGGTAATTTTTTATTATTATAATATTATTTTTTAACCCTTATTTACTGGATTTACCCTTTAACCATGGTAAATAAAATATTTACCGCAGTAATTATTCAAAATGTCTAAAAATAAAAGTTACCTATTTACACAATTTGAGAATCCTGATTCCAAATATGGAATCCATTTTTCTAAATTGAAAACACAGAAGTGGCAGAAATTAATTTAAAATTAATTCCCGCTGTCAAAACAAAAAGCGTGTTTTTAAGAGATAATAACTATCAAAAGATTGACACTTGTTTATGTTTGGTTTAATTGTAAAATTATGTCCAATGACCAACATTATATTAAATGGTAAAAATATATTCTAAATATACTTTAAAACCACTCAAATTCATAATTTATCACTATTAATTATTTTGATTAAAAAAGTTGTTTTTAATTAAAATTTAGTAATTTTCACTATTCATCAAAATACAAAAGTTATCCGAAAAGTACCAAAATTTCACCCTAGGCTAATTTCGATATTCCGAATCCAAAAATGAAGTCCATTTTGAAATATAATATATATATAATTTCAAAAAGTAGGTATTACTATTCATAACGGCTAGTTTGATTGGTTGTGGTGTGTTAAAATCTCGAAGTTGCGTACAATGCACGTCATTGCATTATTCGAAAGGAAACATACCGAGGAAGCTTGGGGTGTTAAATTCTCCCCTCCTTCAATAAATTGCGTCCTCGCAATTTTTAAAATTTTGCTTGGGAATATAATGGAAAGTCCCACATCGGAAAAAGAGTCAATAAAACTATCACTTTAAAAGAAAGAAAGAGAGGTATAAGGGTCATCCAAGATAACCCATACTAGGATTCCATGTAAGAAAACATTGATATGGATGATAAACTAAGTGTCATGTTCTGATGGAGAGGGATAGAAATCATGATCAGGATAAAGTTAACAATGAGAAAACCACAAACTTGTGTTGGGACAAACGACCATTAGTCTCCTAGTAGGAAAGTAAACGGACAACATTTTTTTTAAGTTACATTACATAAGTAAGAGGAATTAATTTATGATATTGACTAAGAACATTATGAGATATACTTACATTTTAAGTAGATTTTCATTCTTTAATAAATTTCCACCACTAACTCATTTTTTTTAAACGATGAGTATTCAAGAAGACTTGGTCACACTGGAAGAGATAGAATAAACTTCTATAGAATCACATGATCCATGAAGGATAAACCATATATTTACATTGTCTTTGAAGATTAATCAAAACCAAAATGGTCAGTGAATGATCTAATGATTCCCCAAAAGGATATTCATTGAGATAAATATGCACTAATCTTAATTTCTAAAATTAAACCAACAATACCCCAAAGTTAAATAGATACCATTCAAAAACCAATTGTCCTTAAAATCCTTTAATATAATCCAAACTAATATTGAAACCCAAAACATAGTAGAATTTGATTATGTAGTCTCCCATGTTAAATTGTATCTCCAAATGACATCAGATACTCATAAAGTCACATACTCAAAAGTAATTAACCTAATCACATATTCTCTATTATAGGTTAATCATTTCCATAAATAACCCAAATCACTATAAATCCACAATAAAAACGTAGATAAAAATCTATCATTACTCCACAAATGAAACCCCACAGTATTCTATTTTCCTTGGGCATATAGTGTTCCCAACAAAGCAAACATCTTCCAAAATAACATTTATCACTTAATCACCAAATCATTTTCCCAAATCAACTTATTATTGATCAATAAAATCATTTAACTAAAAAAAAGTCACACTAACCAGGGACTTCACGTAGTCTAGTGGTAGGCGATAAATCCCAATCGCACTTTGGTTGTGGGTTCGATTCCCATAGCTTTGTCCGACGCGACGGGTTGTCACACGGTCTACGTGTTGTCCTTTTTCAAAAACTACATTTTATAATATTGCCAAAATGAGATAAATTCCTCAAAATACTATATCATAAATTTAACCACAAATGTTATATCATACCTTGAATCTTCATCCCAAATTAGAATAACTTATAATTCTCTCAAACCCCAATGATCATATAAATCCAAATGGTTATTTATACCTATATCCACAAGAGAAGAGACAATTCTTCCTCAAATATCATTCTCACATGGAAAACTGTGGGGTTACAAATACAAGAGAAAATTATTCCATAGTAAACCCATCAACAAGGAGTGCTAATACTTTTTAAACATTTATCCAACCATTTATTCCCACATAGCTTCTATTTGACCAAGAAAATATCCTATAGAATAGGACATTCACTCGGGTAATGGCCAGGTCCCCTACATTTACGGCAAATGACTGTAAATGGACTCTTGGGACCATTTTTATCTTCTTCCATAGTACTCTACATTTTTCTTCGGCAATTCTTTACTTTATGTCCTTCCTTCCCGCACGTAAAACATTTCATTGTCCCATCGAGACACTTTCCTGGGTGTCTCTTTCCACATTTCCTGCATGATGAAAATTGAGGGTTCTTTTCTCCATGGTCTCCATTGCTGGAGCTCTTATCATTTATCACCTTTCTCTTCCTTGTTGAGTCTGGGAGTTGGTTAATATATATGTTGTTGATCATATTTTTGGAAAACTGATTTGGCATAAAGACGATATCTTTTACCCCTATCAACATTCCATTTTGTTGCTCATTGCCACCACCGTTCCCATCTTGTACATCATTCTCAAAGTCACTATGACTTCCTTGGAATCCAGCCATTGACTAAAACCATAAAGCATTGTGTGAGTAATAGTAGTCGTAAAATCATTTAGAGATTAAAATGTCACCATATTCTCAATTTGAAACATATTAGGATTAACCAAGGTCATTTACTCTCATCTTATATATATATATATTACTTAAATTGGTTTGTAAAGAAAATGTAAATTATCCTAAGCATATCCCCCGGGAGTGTCGTAACCAAGAGTGCAGCAAGGCCCGTTGTCGTGCACCAGTTCCCGTTCGAGTCTATCTCAAAGCGGTGTTTTCGGGTTTTACCCCTAGGTACATCTGTGCCAGAGCCGCCTCTACCTGCTCGTATCCAGACAGGGATGTATTGCTCGGAAAACTAACAAAATCTCTACAATACCAAAATTTTAGGAAGTTCTTTTATACTAATCCTCAAAGTTCATCTTAGGTCTACGTGCTCTAATCAGAGTTTATCTAAATCTAGCTTCCAAGGTTTGTACTAAACTTCCTCTGATACCAACTGTAACGCCCCGACCCCAGCTACCCAAAGTCGGTGCATTACTTCGTAACATTGGCATGATCATGAGAAAGATCAAATCTCGAAAGACCGATTGGTTTAGTAGCCTTGGAAACACTAGATATATTCATAAGTTTTACATTACATCATAAAATGAAAAACTAATACAACAACATAATGTTCCACAATCCACACTATTAACCCCTCATAAAATCCCTGCAGGTCATTCATAACTTACTTCTTCACATCCTGGGAAAAATAAAACATAGAAAAGGGGTGAGCTCAAATGCCCAGTAAGGATAACAATATAGCGGAAACTTTCATAAATAAGAATAAACATTTAAGGCAATGCATTACTAAAACAAAAGCCTTTTAAACTTTAACTTCAACATAGTATAGCAAAAGTAAAATGAAATAATTCCATTTACTTATTCACATGGAAATTCTACTAATCGAATAATCACATGCAAAAATCAATAACCACTTTCATAATGTTGGAATGCATAATGCTAAACTTTAATTACTTTTCAAGGCCTCGTACCAAGACCTTGGGGCTAACTGTAACCGGAACCCAACCCGGAGTGCCTCTAATAACCGGACACCAACCCGGAGTGCCTCTAATAACCGGACACCAACCCGGAGTGCCTCTAATAACCGGACACCAACCCGGAGGGCTTACTTTTACCAGTCCCTAACCTGGAGGGCTTACTTTTACCAGTCCCCAACCTGGAGGGCTTACTTTTACCAGTCCCCAACCTGGAGGGCTTACTTTCACCAGTCCCCAACCTGGAACATACTTGTCCAACACATTCATATGAAGTAAAGATTGAAATATAACATAAACATTCTTATTGGAACTAGCATACGAAATGTCAATACTTTCACCATAAACTATGAATGGTATAAAAATAGCGCATCCACAGTCAAACATATCACAAAACCTTCAAAACAATATAGAAGTTTTGTATCATAATAAATCAACTTCAAATAATCTTAAAATCCATCAAAGGATGTTGACATAGATAAAATCAAAATTCTTTTTAAAGAAATATCTCCTTTTATTTAGAAATAATTTAAGATCCATATAAAATAAAACATTTTCTTTGAAAATATTCTTATAAGCTTGTAAGGGAACGCTTTGAAGATTTTATAACGGCGTAAAATAACCGCACCCGCCGTATAAGTTAAAAAACATTCTTACCTCAATTCTGTTGAAAAGGTTAAAAAGGACCTTGTTTTGAAAACGACGGAAAGATTCCTTTATAAACCTCTTATAAAAAGTCAAAAAGGGTATAAATGACTTTAACTCATATTCTAGTAAATAGTAAAAATGTTTTGAAATACATTTTTAAGAAACATGGATGAGGATGATAAAGAGATCCCAGTAGATTATTACATATAAACAACCTCGGATAATGAAGAGATTGTGAAATAACCCTTACCTTGTACTTTTCCTTGGTTGGGGTAGGTTAACCTCCTGTATAATGGTGAAATAATTGTTATTAAATTATACAATAATCATATATATTAATATGATATCATATATGATCTTTTAACATTGATTTGTTAATAATATCTTAGAATTATCGTCGTTTCGGGTGTTAACTTACTCATTTTCTTTTATATGTTTTGTTACATAAGCCATGGTTGATGTATCTTATTCATATCCAGAATGATATCTAGTCCTTAAACATCATTTTTAAATCATCAAATGATAATTATACTTGAATGGATACGATGGAGAATGAATCTCATCGCGTTCGTGGAGACGGTAGTCCGTACGTACGCACGAACGCTACTTCCATTTAATTTTTATTTTAAACGAATCAAATCCAAATGATACATAGGTATATTACTATTCCAGTATAATATAATATTTTATATATGTTACTTAAGTTCATTAACACCATCCTTTATACGTTCCATGTGTGGTATGAACGAGTCATATCATTTTAAGGGGGCGGTAGTCCGCACTTCCTCAAATGAAATTATCGTATGTATATGCAATATGAAACGAATAATGGTATGAAATAAAATGGAATTACAGAAGCTTATATATAAAATATATATCATTAATATCATATTTAATTACAGTGCCATCATAATGGCCACCATGAGAGGTGGTAAGATGTATTTGAACAATCATCGTTTCGTGAGACGTTAGTTTGCCATCCACAGAAACATTATGTTCATCATCCATTAGATGGAGTTGTGTGTATGTGTAGTTTGAATCATTCTTATAAAAACATCCTAGTATATTTTGTATACTGTTGTTGTTACAAAAGAAAGGAAATAAAAAGAGTTTGGGGTTTGGAGAAGCAAAACATATGAAAATAATTTAAGAGAAATCATTACCTTTAATCTAGGTAACTCACTTTGGTTGGAACCAAAGGACTTCTTGAAATGATTTCTGCCTAAGGGGAAGCTTCAAGGAGGAGGAGAGGGATTTGGGGAGCTTATTTGGGCAGAGTTTGGACGAGCCAAGTGGCTTGAGAGGTGTGAGGAAAAGAGAAGGAGGAGTGCCCTTTTATAAGAGGGGTGAGGGGCACCTTTGGAAAAGCTAGAAATATTAATTTATAATAAATTCATATTCGGTTTACAAAGGCTCCAAAGTTGACTATTCAAAGGATGAGGTAGGTATATGTCGAAAACAACTCATCCAATAGAATTTAGACAGGTTTGGGTACTTATATTAACCTTATCTTTAAGTATTAACTCTAAGTTAATTAGTTTCACTTTTACAATGTCTCTTTGTATTTTTATATAATATGGTTAATAAACTTACTATATACATCCAAGAGACCCCCAAGTGGTCCATTAATGATTAACCTATCATATTATAAGTCTCTTGGCCGAACCTTAGATTTTTAGGAATTTAATATCAATTAATAATATAATATTTGTTTTAAGAACTCTTTTATGTCAATTTTGAAACTATTCAATAGTTGATTTTTTTGAAACTCATAACATATTGATTACTTCGAACAAAGTCAATTAAATCAATCCTAATATATCATATTATCCTAGAAAATTAGTGTAATTCATTAAAAGTTTCATATTATATTTATTTGGGTATTTATAATATCAATTATGTTAATTTTTTACTATTTTAGTAATTACTGCATCATCATTGTGTCATAAATAAAATAAATTATTTAATGTCTAAAAATTATAAATAAAACATCATTATGTAGGAAATCTTTTTATCTTTCTAATGAATATTTATAATCGAAAATCCAACATGTATAACCCTATGTAAAAATTGTTCTTCTAAAAGATGTAAGCTTATGCCATTTTTATTTTTATTTTAACTTTATTAATATAATGTGTCCCTACCACATACAAGTGGATCCAAGGGGTTCCCAAATTGACCCAAGGATGCCCATGGTCGGTTATGTGTCCACCAATAAGGTTAGGACACGTTTTAGGGTAATTTTGTATTATTATAATATTATTTTTTAACCCTTATTTACCGGATTTACCCTTTAACCATGGTAAATAAAATATTTACCGCAGTAATTATTCAAAATGTCTAAAAATAAAAGTTACCTATTTACACAATTTGAACATCCTGATTCCAAATATGGAATCCATTTTTCTAAATTCAAAACACAGAAGTGGCAGAAATTAATTTAAAATTAATTCCCGCTATCAAAACAAAAAGCGTGTTTTTAATAGATAATAACTATCAAAAGATTGACACTTGTTTATGTTTGGTTTAATTGTAAAATTATGTCCAATGACCAACATTATATTAAATGGTAAAAATATATTCTAAATATACTTTAAAACCACTCAAATTCATAATTTATCACTATTAATTATTTTGATTAAAAAAGTTGTTTTTAATTAAAATTTAGTAATTTTCACTATTCATCAAAATACGAAGGTTATCCGAAAAGTACCAAAATTTCACCCTAGGCTAATTTCGATATTCCGAATCCAAAAATGAAGTCCATTTTGAAATATAATATATATATAATTTCAAAAAATAGGTATTACTATTCATAACGGCTAGTTTGATTGGTTGTGGTGTGTTAAAATCTCGAAGTTGCGTACAATGCACGTCATTGCATTATTCGAAAGGAAACATACCGAGGAAGCTTGGGGTGTTACAACTATTATTATTTTGATGATTTGAGAAAAAATATTTATTTCTTTAAACAATTACTACTATTCAAAAAACTAATTATATTTTTCTCTCACAAAATACATAAAAATAACTTTTAATGAATGTGTTTTTGAAGAATAAAATAAAATTATTAAAACTAAGTGAAAAAATTTATAATAATAAATATTAAAATTATTAATTATTAGGAAAACTAATATTTGAGTTATTACTATTGATTCAAACCAAATAATTTTTTTTCATATAATGGTCTCTTAATAAAAATATATTGTACATTGTTTAAGCTCATAATTTTTAATCTTGTATGGTCTCAAATATAATATGTCCTTTTAAAAATAATAATGTTACATTATCAACAATTTTGGAAACTCATCCCAATTATTTTTAATTTTATATCACTAACTAATTTTATTACATTTCAAATTTATGTTTTTAGAAGCTGGTAGGAAAAAAGGATAAATAAAACACCTAGCTTAAATGGAATGATGTGAATTTAAAATGTTACCTAAAAACACATAACTCAGAATCTATGTTGAAAAAATTTAAATTGATGATATAATATAACAAATAAGTACTTATTGAGAAATATATAAAACATAATCAATTGAATGTGATCAATCAAATGAACATAAATCTATTAAGGGTAAAAAGGTCATTGATTTTCATGTATTAAAATCACACAGAAAAATGTTTTTGTTTCAAGTTTACTTTCATAGTGTTTTATAAATAATTTACTTAGATATATATGTTAATTATAAAATATACATTCTTGAAATTTATATCTTCATCATTTAGTCTATTTACACCACAATCTCAAATTTTCTCCAATATGAAGATGATTCAGGATAAATTTTTCAATGAAAAAGAATTTGAATACAAAAATATGGATAAAAAATCTAAAAAAGGATAAAATTTCATTAATCATATCAGAATAAATTATAAATCTAAAATGATTATAATATCAAAACATAATTTTCCTTAATGAATACACCATTATATTAAGAAAAAATAATTTCATCTCAAAAGTATTGAATATTATCCAATAATCAACATCAGTCATTCTTTAAATAAAAAATCATATAATTCATCAAAAAATTTATGACTAAGATTTAAAACAAATGAATATAAGGATTTGATCACAGATTAATCATAGATAATTTTTTACATTTATCTCAATGTGAAATCAATGACACTAATTCAAAAATATATACCAATATCAATAAATAAATAATATATTCTTTAAATTTCCAAACATCATAAATCCAAATAAATAATTAAACCACTATTCATGAAATAAAATAAAATAATTTTATATTTACCTTATTCCTTTAATTTATTTTACAATTATAGCGATCTTATTTTAAAATATCAATAATCAATTAATCACTATGTAAAATTTCAACCATAAGGTATTCTATGGGCCACAAGATATGTCCCAAAAAACATATTATTCATTCATTTAATCATTCAAATGAAATCAACAGAGTAATACAAAGTAGTAATTAAATTTGTCCTATTTTATGTGATTCAATATTTACATATCAATTAGGGGTTTGAACCTCATAGACTTGTCAGATGCAATAGATTGTCACAAAAAAATATGGGATGCCATTTTCTAAAACTATATAATTCTTATAAGATTCCCAAATATTTTTATCAAATCTTTAAAATAATATAATTTTTTTTTTCAAATTCATATAGCATTTTATCCGCCATGTTTACCTCATCCATTTTACATTTCATCCCAAAAATTATGAAGACATAATTTATTCCAAAAATAATTGTCTACAGATATACCATTATAAAATTTAATAATTCATAACATAATCACTAAAAAGGGGTCTCTATGTCATTGATATTATCATAAATAGTAAGAGTATAATAATATGATGATATCAATAACCATTAATAAATATTCATAATAAAATATCATAATCTCCAATTTCTCTGAACCCTAATAAAATTAAAACATTAAGCACCCAACCTTAATAAATACATATTATAGTTAATTAAGAACTAGATATTACTTTAATTTACCAAATATAATTTATCGTTATTATTTTATACAATTATGATAATGTATTTCATATGAAACATTTACATTACATGTCGAAACATATAGTTAGTAACCAATATTCCAATCATAGGAATCCAATTTTTAAAAAATGATGTTTTATTTTCATGAAATACATTCACAAATATTATCTTGATCTTATCCTTTTCCCTAATATTCCTTAAATCATGTGAAAATTATTTTTTTAATTTTCTATGATAAAAAAATACTCAAAAAGTTATATAAGTAAAGGACTCCATTAGTCATATAAATACATGAAATCTCATTGTAATATCTACCATAATCTAGTTGTTCATTGAGATATTTCACATAGTAATTTTGAAACTAAAAATCAAACAATTCTTTCTGAAATATAACAAATAAACCCATTAAAAAATTAATCCCTATTTAACAATATAAAGCATTATAATCGTAAAATAATTAATTAACATTTCCAATGTATGTCCATTTAAATAAATAAGATATACCCTTCAGTAACCCACTTATACATTCCTTGAATGACATGATGCATTACCTAATACATTTCTATAATATTTTGTTGCATCCAAACCTATAACTATAAAACCTAGAACCGTAATGGTGCACCCTACATATATGATATAAGAGTCGCTCGTTGTGTTATTCGTGTTTCCCAATTGTACACAATTTAATGGAATCTCATGATGATACATGGGAGAATTAATTTATCATGTATAATTCTCAAAAACCATATAATGAATAAAAAAATTATTTGTTTTCTTTTTCAGCATAATGAACATTAAAAACACATTAAAATTCATAAATGTAAAACTTTTTCAAAAAAATAAAACTTATTATATTAATAACGGGTTCACAATATAAAAATACTTCAAATTTTGGATATATGTATTAAATATGAAAAAAATATCCTTAATTAGTTTTAGATGTAAATAAAAATATGATTTAGATAAATCATTATAAAAATGAAAGACAGAAAAGTAAAAAAAATTTGGAAAAAGTCTATGTAATATTGTAAAGGATGATTTAAAAACATAAGTCATAATGATGGATTAAATATATTAACTATTATTAAATTTTTAAAAAACATTACTTTTATACATTTTTAAAATGAGTTGAATGTGGAACTTTAAATGAGAATTTATTGTATAATACCCCTTTCATAGAGTCTGATTTGTCCCAAAAAATTATTTGTATTCCTTAATAAATA
Organism: Viscum album; assembly: GCA_963277665.1. Taxonomy (NCBI): domain Eukaryota; kingdom Viridiplantae; phylum Streptophyta; class Magnoliopsida; order Santalales; family Viscaceae; genus Viscum; species Viscum album. Next base: position 1,836,780,598 of record OY728132.1, on the reverse strand, counting down.
AAAAAGGATAAATATATAAAATCATGTGAATAATAAGTATTTTTTCTCATATTATTTCACTTCTTACCATTTTATTACAACTATTTAATTATTATATTTAACTTTGGATGTTTTGATGATATTCGATTCTATATTCCATAATGACTTTTCTAGGATTACTATTGTCAAATATAGAATCATTACAACCACTCAAGATTAATATTCATAACATAAATATTACTTGAATACATTAATTATACTTTAATATCATACCATGTATTATTTTAATTAAAAAATAACTGGGTTACAATCATGGAGATGGAAGGATCTACATATGCTTGAGTAACATTTTCATTTATCGATGATTATTACAGAAACGTGATATGTATCATTTTATATATCTAGAATTATATTTATATAAAATTAAATCATTTATTATAATAATAAATACCATTAATTAGATATGGTGATAACAAATAAATAACATCAATTCATGTAGGTGGTAGTCCACCCGTAAGAAAGAACAATGATATAATTATCGGTTAATGGAAAGGCAATAATTTTTGTGATAAAATATAAATAAATAACTAAAAATATATCATTAAAATCATATATAATCATTTATTATACAATTATAAACATTCTAAAGATATGGTGATGGAAAATTAATTCTATTAGTGTTTGAGTCGTTAGTTCGTTGAACAAACGAATGAGTAATTATTTTCCCATTAGATTGATGTAGGGAGAGATATGTGTCATGAATCTAGAATAATAATATATCTATATTTGAATGATATTGGAGTTATTATTTCATTTATAATTATGAATATTTTAAGGTGGATGAATAATATATAAATTATAATTACTTGATTAAAAGTTACATTTTCTTTAGATAAGCCAGTTTTCATAATAGAGTAAGACTACTATTTTTTAATTCATAGGCTAATGCATCTATAATGAGTGTTATTTTTTATGGAAGGGATTATAGAAGGTTTTAAAACCCCATTAATCCATGACACTTTTCCATTTGAATAATGTAGTTGCTTGCATTGTACGTAATATAGACTTTTAACACAACACGACCAATGAAACTAGACATTATGAATAGTAATACACACTTTTTGAAATTTTATAAAGTTATATTACCATAATGGACATAATTTTTGGATTCGGAATAACAAAATTATCTTAGGGTGAATTTTTGGTATTTTTCTGAGAACATTCAATTTTTGATGAATAGTGAAAAACACTCCGTTATTATTTAAAACCAACATTTTATTTAAATAAATAGTTGTTTTAAATTAATTAAGTTTAGGTAAAAATATATACATAATACCTATATGTGTTCTATTTAATTTATTGGAGTTATTTTATAATATATTTAGATATAAATTTTCTTTATTAGACTTTTACTTTCATTTACCCACGTTTTAGGAGCATTTACAAATTTGCAGAAAACATAAATTTACCACTTATGTTAGTTCAATTTCACAAATACAAGAGACATGGTTGACATAATTTAGTAAAAAAAATTCAATAAGATTAAAATATTTTTTGGTGAATAGTAACATTTGATTTTTATTGACCATAGTTAAAAGTAAATAGGGTAATTAATGGTAAATATTATATTATAATTACCGTAAAACATTTCCTAATTCCATTTGATAAATTCAATTTCACACAAAAAAACCTTAGGAATAAAATATGATCCTTTTGGCCCATTTGGACTAGATTAGGACATTTATATTATTTTATTTAATGAAGATTTAAAAGTGTTAAATTGATTGTTTAATACCTAAACAATTTTTAATATAGGGTTATACCTAAGATAAATTTAACTATAAATATTTATTAGAATGCTAAAAATATTTTTAAATAATTGAATTTGACTTATATTTTTTACAATTTAAATAATTAAATTTATTTATGACACAATGATGATGCAGTAATTACCTTATTAATGAATGACTAAAATAATTGACATTATGAATATCCAAATAAATGTAATTTGAGACATTTGACAAAATGTAATAATTTTCTAGTTCAATATGACATGTTAGGGTTGATTAAATAACATTTTTCAAAGTAATCATGCTGTTATGACTTTCATATAAACCAAATACTAAATAGTTTCAAAATTTACATAATTAAGTTTTGAAAACAAATACTATATTATTAATTGATATAATATTCATAGAAATATATTGTCCAACCAAAGGACATAGATATGGTAATATATATTAATAATTACCAACTTGGTGTTATCATGGATTTTTATACCGTGTTTATTAACCATATAATATAAATATACAAAGAGAAATTGTAAATGTCAAACTATATATCAATGAGTTAAATCTAAAATATAAGGATACAATGGAGATATAATCCTATCTAAAACCTGCTGGATGAGAGGTTTTCGACCCATCCCCACCTTATCCTAGAAATAAATCATTTTTAGCAATTATTAACCATGAATGATTTTATTATAAAATAATATTTCATTATTTTCCGAATATGACTCTCATATCTCTTATAAAAGCGAACTTTCCCATCTCTTAATTTCAAACCTCCAAAGCCATTTCGCTCAGCCAACCCCTATCCAAATATGCTCCCAACATGCCAAGATTCATCCTAGAGACCTTCCAATGATTAGAAGGCTATATTATAGATCACTTTTGATCAAATCAAAAGGAATAACCCGATCAAGAGGTAAACATTTCATCACCCCTATCAAGTTCTTTTCTTCTTACACTTCCTCTTTATTTTTTGTTTGCGTTCTAAAATAATAGAATAATTATATTTTATATACAGTGATGTTATTATAAAAATAGTACAACCATATTCATTATTTGATCCATAATATGAATGGAAATGTCACCATATGTGCGAACATACAGTGTACCATCTCCACATCGTGGTGTAATTTGTTATTCAAACACATCATTATTTGGATGTGTATAATAATGAGTATAACTGATGTAAATAATAAATATAACTTGTTAAATATTCTATATATATGATATAACATCCAATTTCATATTATTTGACCATCAATATAATGATATTGTCGCTCGTGCATTCGTAGGGATTACCATCTCCACAAACACGATCAGATTAATTCCCCATCATAATCATTCAAGAATAATTTTCATTTTATGAATAAAAATAATGTTAATGAACATAATATAATTATATATATAAATCAATGACATCATATATATAAAGAACATGGATTACGTAACCAATCATATAAAGTATAACTATTTAGTTTACACCGGAAACAATGATACTACTAAAATATTAACAAAGAAATTTTATAAGATCATACTTGATATCATATTTATGTTTATGATTATTACATAATTTAATAACAATGTTTTATCTGTTATAATGGAGACTAACATACCATATAATAAGGAAAAGTACAAGGTAAGGTTTAATTCTACATTCTGTTTACTTATTCGAGGTTGTTAATATGTAAGTATCTATGTGGAACTCTTTATCATCCTGATCATTATCTTCTTAAAAATGTAATTAAAAATATTTTTACTATTTACTATTATATGGGTTAAATTCATTTATACCCTTATTTTACCATATATGTTTTGAATGAAATCATTTTGTCATTTTTTAAAGAAGGTATTTAATGACCTTTTTGAAAAAATAATGGTAAAAATGTCTTTTTTATCCTATACGGTGGGTTCACCTAATTCCAATCGTAATAACATCTTCAAAGATTCCCTTAAATGATAATAATAATATTTTCATAAGAACTGTTTCCTTTTATAATTACATGATTTTTAAATTATTTCAAAATAGAATGATATATTTCAGACATAATTTTTTGATTTTATATATGTCAACATCATTTATTGAATTTTAAAATTGATTGACGTTGATTATAACGATACAAATCATCCATTTTATATTTAATGTTTTGGGATATGTATGACTGTGGATGAGATATTTTTATACCATTCATGGTTTTTGGATAAAGTATTGACATTTCATATACATGTTCTATTTTGAATGATTATGTTATATTTAAACCTTTTCATATGAGAAATGCATTTGACATAGTTAGTGATGGGTGGAGCCTACTATAGCTCCTCTATGCATCGGTAGTTCTCATGAGTCAAACTAGTGCCTTGGCACTAGGTAATGGCAAATCTTATTTTTAGTCTTGGCAAAAGGCCTTGAATATGTTGTTTTGAAGTTAGGAATTATTAATTTTATCATTATGAAATTGGTTATTGATATTTCATTTGATTATTAGACTAGTATAATATCCATGTGAATAAGTAAATTGACTGATTTGATTTATATTGGCCATATTATGAAGAATTTTATGTTTAAAAAGATTATGATTTAGTCTTATACATTTCCTTAAATGTTTATTCTTATTTATGAATGTTTCCACTATAATGTTATCCTTACTGAGCATATGAGGTCATCCCTTTCTATGTTTTAATTTTACCAGGTTGTGAAGAAATATATTTTGGTTAACCTGCTAGGATAGGCCTACGATATAAGTGAGATCAATGGGGAAAAAATATTGTTGATGTATTAATTTAATGATGTAATATAAACCATATGAGTGTATCTAGTACCTCAAAGGCTACTAAATTGATCGGTCATTCAGGATTTGATCCCTTGTGATCATTCCACTATTATGTATTACTGAAACAACTCTCGGTAACTTGGTTCGGGGTGTTAAAATTGGCATCAGAGGTAGTTTACTACAAAACTATGATGCTGTATTTAGAAAAACATTGATTATATAACATTACACTAAGATAGAAATTGTGGATTAGTATAGAAGAACCTATTCAAATTTTGGTAATGCCGTGATTTTTTGAGTTTTCCAAGCAATAAATCAATATTTGAATACGAGCAATTAGAGGAGGATCTAGAACAGATGTATCTAAGAGTAAAACCCAAAAACACCACTTTGAGCTATACTCGAAGGACAACTGGTGCACGACAATGAGCATTGATTCATTCGTGGTTGTGAATCTTGTGGGAGATATGAATAGGATAATTCACATTTTGTTTACAAACCATTATGAATGAATTTATGAGTATATAACTTCTCAATGGAATCAATTGTTTGATTATAGATTATATACATAAAATGTTCAATTTATTTTAAGTATTTTACATTAATAAAATTATGTATTATTATTCATAACCTAATCTATTGTATACCATTTTAGAAATCGTTCCTAGTAAAAGGAATGGAAACTATATCAATTCAGGTAATTCATGTAGGTATTTCCCGCCTACTCAAGATAATTATAGAGGAGCTGGTGATGCAACTGGTGCTGATCATCTTATCACAATACTTGGACAACTTACTCAGGTTATGAATAATAACCTTACCCATATAGAGCACCCTGATCCACTACATAGAGGATCAATATTAGGTGGCTTCATGAGGCAATAAACACAAAAATTCATTGGGAGTACAAATACATTAGTATATGAGCAATAGGTATGTTCCTTAGAGAAAATATTTAATGTGTTAGTAAGTAGAAGATGGGAAAAAGTCTTCATGGAAGTTTATCACCTCACGAGAGATACAGATCAATGGTGGACTATATTTCAAAACACAATGAAATATGAATAATTATAAAACATTCAATATAGGGATATTATCAAGATTTTCATATAAAAATTCTCTCCTCGTGACATCTAGCGGATATGGAAAGACAATTTCTGTGTCTAAGGAAAATGAGGATGAGAAGGTCACAATGTATGAGGCTAACATTACAAGTCTAGCCACGCATGCAACTGATTATATATACATCCCAAGGAGTTTGATTAGTCTATTATTTGATTGGTTAAACCCATTTCTTCACCTAGAATTAGTCTCACAATCATTCTCATCATATGATGATATAGTCTCAAGCTCTATCTAGAAAGAAAATTAATTCCCTAAGTCTTAAAACGTTAAACAAAATCAATAAAAAAAGAGATCTGGCGAAAACATTATAAATGGAAATAAGGGGAGAAGAGAAATGTTGAATATCCATCATGTAGTAAATTTTGGAAGAAACACCTCGGTACATGCCTAAAGAGAATGGGTGTCTATTTCAAATGTGGTGAAAAAGGATACCATCCTCATGATTTCAAGGGTAATTAATAGGTTTTAAAAGTTGAATGCTACAATTGTTGAGAAAAGTAGTCTTATGACAATGAATGTTCTAAACACCAATGGAACATTCCTCAGAGAAGGCCAATGGAGAAGGTCCAAGGATATGTGATCACTACTAATAAGTCTGATGCACTAAAAGATGTGGTGGAAGGAAATTTCATGGTTTCCTCATGTTTATAAAATGCATTATTTGATTCTGGATCATCACATTGATTCATATCTTCCCATTTTGGAATGAAAATTAAATATTTTCGATTTGACTTAACAAGGGATTTGTCAGTCAAAACACCTAAGGGAAGTTTCATTGCAACAATGTTTTGTGAATCAGTTTCCCTTAGGTCAAATAAATGTTCTTTATCTTCTAATATCATATTCATACCCATGATTGAATTTTTTATAATCCTCAAAATGGATTGGCATTAAGACCGTGATGCGAAAATTTATTTTAAGTATAAAGAGATTACAATTTTTGAAGATGATAAAGAGAACCTTATCTTTAGGGAAGAAACATCACAACCAAATTCTTCTCTATTTCCACTCCCAATAGCTCTACTAAAGTCAATTATTGGTGGACAAGAGAATGCAATAACTATGGGTGTGGAAAATAATGTTCGAATAGAGGAAGTAGATGTTATGAAAGAATATGTTGATGTGTTTCTATAAGATTTACCTGGAAATCCTCTAGAACAATAGATTGTGTTTTTCATAGATTTAATTCTAGGATCAATGATAATATTGAAGATCCCTTTTAAAATGTCCATTGTGTAATTAGTGTAACTAAATAAACAACTAGTGGAATTGAGTAAAAAGGGATTTATTCTCCCTAGTGTTTTTATGGGGATCCCCTATGTTTATTGTTTAGAATAATGATGCATTTATGACGTTGTGCATTAAAAAGACAAAGATATCAATTTTATAAAAAAAAAATTCCCCAACATCTCATTAATGATTTATTTGATAATCATAATACAGATCAATATTTCTAAATGATCGAACATCAATCTATATATCATCAGTTGTGCATGATGAAGGAAGGAATTCTGAATATAGAATTTCAGACCAGGTATGATCATTACAAGTTTACAATAATCCCTTTTGGATTTTCTGATCCACCCTTTGTCTTCATGGCTCTAATGAATATATTTTTCAAGGAATATATTGATGTCAATGTAGTGGTATATATTGATGATATCCTGCTATACTCCAAAAGCTAACAAGATCATTAAAATCACATTCACATTATTCTAAAGGCTCATAGAGTAAATAAATTATATGGGAAGTTAGTCAAGTGTGGATTCTGGCATCAATAGATTTATTGTCATGGCCATATTTTCACTATGGATGGAATCATTGTTGATCCTTTAATAACCATGGAAATCCATGAATTTCAAGCATCGATGAGTATAAATGAGTTATTAAATCTTATTGTTATAGTAGGTTATTATCGTTGTTTCATCCAGAATTTTACCCGGTTGTCTTACCCATTAACAATGATCACATGTAAAGGGGTTAAATTTTTTTGGACAAAAGAGTGTGAATTTTTTTTGAATAACGGAAGAGAAGATTAGTCAATGATCATATCATAACTCTACCATCAGGGAACTGTGGGTTTTTTATTTATTGTTATTCTTTAATGAAATGACATGGTTGTGTCCTTATGCAGAATGAATGAGTTATTGCCTATGCATCACTAGAACTAAAATTCCATGATCCAAACTATCATACTTATGATCTTGAGTTAGATACTATATTTTTTGCACTGAATATATTGAGACATTATCTATGTGGTGAAACAATGTAAGATTTATACTGATCACATGAGTTTGTAATATATTTTCTTACAAATAGAACTCAACCTAAGGGAAATGAGATGGATTGAACTACTCACGGATTGTTATTTCACAATACGTTACCACCCGAGGAAGTAAAATAAGATAGAAGATTCTTTGAGTAGAATGTATCATGGTGTTTTGAACAATATTAGAGTTGAAAGGGATACTATATTCATGTATCTAGTAAATATGGATATGGGAATAACCATGGAAGGTGAAAACTCAATTATATATTAAATGGTTTCCAAAACGACTTTTCTAGAAATTTTAAATATATCTCATACTTACGATGAAGAGTTTCAAATGGTAATTATAACTGTGAATGATGAGAGATTGAGTGACATCATATATGTAGATGGAATTTGGAAATTTGGGAGGAGACTTTGTATTCCCAACATACCTGATCAAAAAAGAGGATTTTTGGATGATGCTCATATCTCCAATTTCATTATACACCCTAGGATCACGAATATGTATAATAATTTGAAGGTACATTTTTTGTGGGACAACATGTAGAGGGGGATTACTGATTTTGTGTCAAGATGTATGGTTTGTCAATAAGTGAATGTTGGAAGGAAACGGCCTAGAGGAGGCATGCAACCTCATCCCATGCCTAATTGGAAATGGGATAATATTATGATGGAATTTGTCATGGGGATACCAAATACTCTTAGAATGAATGATGCAATGTGGGTCATTATTGATTGTCTGAACAGTTCAACAAATTTTCTTCATATAAGTGATGATTTAACACATTAATATCTGTAAAGACTATATATTAATGACGTTTTAAGACTCCATTTTGTACCCCTTTCAATTGATTATGATCATGATCCCCATTTTACATCAAAATTCTAGAAAACGATTCAGAATGCCCTTGATACAGAACTTCGTTTGAGAACTTCCTACCACTGTCAAACCGATTGATATTCAGAACAGACTATTATTTCTTTATAAGACATGTTGTGATATTAGTCACATGAATTTTAAGGTATGTGGGATCAATATTTACCTTTGGTAGAAATATCTTATAATAATAGCTTCTATTCAAGTATTTAAATGGCACCTTATGAAGAATTATACAGAAATAGAAGTCACACACCAACTTTTTGGGATGTTGTTTGTGAAGGAAAACATGTAGAACAAGAACATGTTGAGGAAATAATGGAAAAGCTGAAGGTTACCTAAACCCACATCCAAGTATCCCAATGTAGGGAAAAGATTTATTCTGATAACTGAAGAAAGGATTTAGAATTTCAAGTAGGAGACCATGTTTTCTAGAAGGTATATTCATGGAATGATGTTATACGTTTAGGTAAGAAGGGTAAGTTGAGTCCCATGTACATCGGACCTTTCAGATTTTATAATGAATAGGAGTTGTTGCATAATGTTTTGCAATGCCTACAAATCTCTCTAATGTTAATGATGTGTTCCACGTATCACTTTTGAGAATATATATGCTTGAACCAATGCATGTACCCTCCTATGAAGAAATTTAACTAAAACCTAATTTTTCATATTTTGAAGAGCATGTAAAAATTATTGATACGAGAGAACAAGTGCTGGGAAACCGGACAACTCGTCTTTTTAAAGTTATATGGAGAAACCACAAGATGGAAGAGGAAATGTGGGATCCTGGGAAACATATAATGGAGAATCACATGAATATTTTTATTTAGGATTATTTTAGAAATTTCAAGTATGAAATAATTTTATGTTTGGGGAGAATGTAACACCCTATGCATCCATAATACGTTTGACATTGAATAATTCAGTAGCCTGTGTTGTACATAACATGATGTTTTGACACACCACGATAAATGAAACTAGCCATTATAAATTGTAATATCTACTTTTTCAAATTCTATAAATTTTAATATTCACAATTGACTTCATTTTGGATTCGGAATATAAAAATTAGCTTAGGTTGTTTTTTTGGTATTTCTTTGAGATCCTTCAATTTTTGATGAATAGTGATAAACATTGCGTTATTGTATAAAACCACATTTTTATTTATGTAAATTTTTATTTCAATTTAATTTATGTTTGGTCAAATTTGATACATAGTATCTATATATGTTCTATTTAATTCATTGGATTCATTTTATAATAAGTTTTGAAATATAAAATTTTATTGATGTTCTACCATCTTTTACCCACCTTCTAGAAGCATTTACAAATTTGCATAAGACATAATTTTTAAACTTATATGAGTTGAATTTAAAAAATCTAAGATAAATAGTTGACATCAATATGTAAATGTGGTTCAATGAGATGAAAAAAATTTCGGTGAATAGTAACGTTTGAAGTTTTTTACCTCCATTAAAAGTAAATATGGTAATTAAGGGTACAAATGATATTATAATTACAATACCAAAATTCCTAATTATATTGGATAAGTGTAATTAGACCAAAAACAACCATATAAATAAAATATGTTCCTTTTTTCCATCTTGGATTAGATTCGGACATTTATTATTGATTTATTTAAAGAATAGATAAAAGTGTTAAATTCAATGTTTAATAACAAAATCATTTATATTATAGGATTATATATAAGATAAATTATAAAATAAATATTCATTAGAAAGATAAATATATTTCCTACATAATCGTATTTTATTTATAATTTTTAGACATTATAGATATAATTTTATTTATGACACTACGATGATTCAATAAATACCTTCTTAATGAATTATTAAAATAATTGAAATTATAAATATAAAAATGATGTAATTTTAGTCTTTTGATAAATTCCACTAATTTTCAAGGTTAATATGTCTTGTTATAGATGATTAAATAATTTTTTTTTGAAGTAATCATGGTGTTATAATTTTCTCAAAAACCAAAAACTAAATACTGTCAATATTGACACAATTGAGTTTTTAAAACAAATAATAAATTATTAATTAATATAATATTCATAAAAATTTAATTTTCAGAAAATGTTATTACATAAGGTTATATATATTAATTAATAACCCTTTGGGGTTCACATGGCTTGTTATGGTATGTTTATTAACCATATAATAAAAATTTACAAAGAAACATGGTTAATGTCATACAATTTTACTAAGAGTTAAATCTAAATTATAAGATTAATATGGTGACCTAAACCGATATAAAATCTATTGGTAGGGATATTTTAGTCCCATACCCACATTAGAATTGAAATAAATCATTCATGAGCCCCTAAAAAACGAAAATGATTTCATTATAATATAATATGTAAAGATTTTCCTAATGTGGAACTCAGCTCTCTTATAAAAGGGTACTTCCCCTTCTCTTAATTCCACACCTCCAAAGCCTTTTTATCTGAAATACCCTACCCAAATACCCTACCAATGTTCCTCTCTTCATACTATAGGCATTTCTTTGGTCATAATGAAATCATATAGAGCACTATTTATCAAATCAAAAGGAAGACCCCAAAGGAGAGGTAAATATTTCATTACCTCTTTCCGGGTCTATTCTTCTACAACTTACTCTTTATTTTATGTTTATATTCTAAAATTATATCTTCAGTATATTCTATATACTTTGATTTATTATAAAAATAGTACAACCATATTAATTATTCTATCCATCATATGAATGAAAAAGTCATTATACGTACGTACGTACGGCTTACCGTCTCTACGTCGTGGTGTTGAATGTTATTCAATAACTTCATTATTTAGATGTGTATATAAATGAGTATAACAGATGTAAATAATAAATATAACATGTAATGATTATTTATATATGATATATTATCCAATTACATATGATATTTCCATAAATATAAAGATATTGCCGCTCGTACATACGTATGGATTAATGTCTCCATGAATGTGAGAGATTAATTCCCCATCATAATCATTCAATAATAATTATCATTTTATGATTGAAAATAATTTTTATGAACATAATATCATTTTTTATATTAATAGAATAAATCTTATCCATAAAAAACATTGCTAACGTAACCAAGCATATAATGGAAAATGAATCAGTTAACACCCGAAACGATTATACTACTAGAATATCATTAAGAAAGCAATATTTTAAGATCATATTTGAAATCATATTTATGTAAATATTTGATGTGTAATTTAATAACAAATATTTAACTATTATACATGTGTTTGAAAAACCATCGTCTATGGAAAAGTACCTGGTAAGGGTTAATTCTACAATATCATAACTTATCCGAGGATGTTAATTCATAAGTATATATTGGGACCTCCTTATCACCCACGTCCGTTTCTTCGTAGAAATGTAAATAATTTTTTTACAATTTACTATATTATGGGCTAAATACATTATGTCCCTTATTTTACCATATATTTTTTGAAAGTAATCATTCTTTCGTTTTCCAAACAATGTAATTTTTTACATTTTCAATGAAATTATAGTAAGAATATCGTTTTTTATCTTATACGGTTGGTGTGGCTATTTTCCATCGTTAGAACATCTTTGAAGCTTCCCATACAATATTATAAGAATATTTTCAAAATAGATTTTTTCTTTTATAATTACATGACTATTAAATGATTTCAGAATATAAAGAGATATTTCTCTCAAAAGTTTAGATTTAATCTATGTCAACATCCTTTAAATGATTTTAAAATTGATTAATGTTGATTTATAATGATACAAATCTTCCCTATTGTATTGAAGTTTTTTTATATGTTTGACTGTGGATGTATTATTTTTATACCATTCATATTTTATGGATAATGTATTGACATTTCATATGAAATTTTTAATACAAATGTTTATTTTATATTTAAACGTTTTCATATAAGGATTTCATTGGAAATAGTATGTGATGGGTGGATCCCTCTATTGCTAATCGATTCCTCGGTAGCTCTAATGAGAAAAACTAGCGTCTTTTTAGACACCCATGATGAAATATTATTTGTAATCCTAGAACATGGACTTGAATATGAGGTTATGAAGTCTAGCATTATGCATTCAATCACTATGAAAGTGGATATTGATATTTCATGTGATTGTTCGACTTGTACAATATCCATGTAATAAGTAAATGGAATTATTTGATTTATATTTCCTATTTTATGTATATTTTTATGTTTAAAATTTTTTTGTTTTAGTCTAATAAATTTTCTAAATTGTTTATGTTTATTTATTAAAGATTCTGCTATATTGTTATGATTACTGAACATCTGAGCTCAACCCTTTCTATTATTATTTTTCCTAGGATATGAAGATGTATTTTCTGGTTGACCTATAGGGATAGTCTAAAGATATATGTTTGGTCAATGGGGAAAAAATTTTGTTGATGTTTTTATTTATTGATGTAATATAAAACTTATGCATGTATCTAGTACTTCCAAGGCTACTAAACTAATCGGTCATTCGGGATTGGATCCCTTGTGATCATGAAAATGATATATAATAATACACTAATTCAAGGTATCTGTTTTTGGGGAATTACAAAGTTATGTATAGAATAAAAGTATTTTGAATTGTTAAATAGTGTGATAATTTGGTTTTCATTTAAAATAGCGGGGATGTGAACCCTGGAAGTTTATCAAAATATTAAATTATTATAATTTGAATATACATTTAAAATTCCCCAACAATTATATATTACAAAAATAAAATGACTATAGGTCTAAATATATTCATCAGGTTATTTTTGGGTAACTTTATGCACATTAAAATATTTATCTTTTAGTTTCTTAATTTATTAACCCATTTATATCTAATCATGAAAAAATTTATTTTTACAACATTAGGATCAATATTATTACTATAAAAATCCAAAATACCACAAATTGGTTCATGGTTGATATTTAATGCCTATAATAGTAATTTTTTATAACTTAATATTTTTAAAAAATATATCTAATTTAATAAAATATTATTTATATCAAAATATCATTAATGTCAATGTACAAAATATTTATTACTTTACCGTTTAAAAATAACAATGAAACACGATAACATAAAAAAATAGTATTATAAATTCATCACATTTAATACTAAACTATAAATTTCTTGATTGATATTAACAATCTAATATTTTATAAATTTTAAATTTTATAATATCAATTTATTTATATTTCAATTAATTTAATAATTACTCCATCATGGTTATGAAAAAAATCAATATAAGTTTTTAATCATTATAAATTAGAATAAATTAAAATGGTTACATTAAATCATTTATATTTCAATTTACTATTTCTTGTATAATATATCCCATATAGAACACCATTTTAACGAACTTATAGTTATAATATAACTAGTGTTATTTCATTGAAATTTCTGTGCATATAATATTGTAAATGCCAGAATCACATAAAAATTAGAAAAAGAACAATATATTACAAATTTTAATGAATTTGGATTATTCATAATCATTCGATAATATTTGGGCAAGATTAAGGGTCCTTTTATAGTCTTTTTCATCTTATTAATACACTTCATTACATGAATTAACCTTTATATTAGAAAAAATGATCTTCAAGGCTTCTTTTCATCATGTTCAAAAATAAATTTTTCTTATCTACTAAATATGGAAATCCTAATTCCATATATGGGAAAATATTTTCAAAATTTATAAAATATAATTTTTTTAAATTACTATTTTATTAAATCTGAAAATTCAAACAAATAGATTTAATTAAGATAATTCTATTTTAAAAAATAAAAATGTTATATATAAAATTCATGTTATAAATATATATTTTTTTTAAAAATAATTCTATTATGATAAATCACTAATAAAACATTTTATTTTTAAACTATTTTAAAATATAAATTTAATTTTGTACGACATCAAATGAAAAATCTATTTTCAAAAAAAAGTATTTTCCACTATTAATTGAAAAAAACCATTTCAGGAATGTCTCAATACTTCAATGCATTATAAGTTATAGTTTCCAAAATAGAAAAAGAATATTTATTTCATTTAGTTAAATTTCAATAAACTTGCATTAATGAATTATAGTTTTAACTCTGTAAAACAAAAAAATTATTGTTGAAGTAAGTGTATTTGAATAATAAAATAATATTTTAAAATTAAGAACATAATTTTATAAGAATTAATTTATAAATTATTAATTATTAGTACAATTATATTTTTCATTAATTAAATATTACTATTTATTGCCACTAATTTCTGGTTATGTAATAATGGTCACATAATTACAATATTTTATTTTTCTATTAACCTCAGTGTTGTGTGTATTATATGATATAATGAATAGTTTTCCCTATAAAAAAATCATGATATTAAAAAATAGTGATCCATGTTCTATGATATATTTTTTAGAATAATTAAAAAATGATTAATTCTAAATCTTATTCCATATTATTTTATTGTGTTTTAGTCATCCCACTATCCGTCAAAATGAACATTAACTTAGTTACTTCCACATCCAATGATCAATATACCCAGAAAGAGTAAACATGAGTGAAAATAAATTAACCATATGTGGTAAATATCATTATCAAACAGGAATCATGACCTTAAAATTTTATTTTATATAAAATATTCATTTCATCCTATATGAAATTTATTTCAACCAATACCAAAATTAGCCTGACTTATGATAATTAAATTTCATATATATTTTGTTTACAAAAATAATCATTCAATATATATAGAAAATAAATCTTTTATTATCATTCATAATGTTCATGTGTATCATCCCAGGAAAATGAAGTATAATACATTTTCATATTTATTAACATTTTTTAATTACATATTTATTTTACATTAATGGGTGTTCTATGTTCGATGGAGTACATAATATGCAATAACGATTTTCTTTGAAATCTTATGTTCCACACAATACTTAGTCATATTGAATAATAATAATATAATATTATTTTAAATGGTAGTCAATGACTAGGCATTTTATTGTAAATAATGAAAAAAACTAAGTATAATATGATTATATATGATTGTTAAATATTTTTACATTTATCTAATAATTTTTATAGTCATAAAATTCAAATAAATCTAATTTTAATAATAAATACTATAAACTTATTTGAAAGGTCTATTTACCTTCTTCTAATGGAGAACCCTATTTAAATATATTTCGGCTCACTTTTATATTTTATATTTGAAAAAATTTAATTCATCATTAGATTCGGGAAAACAAATTTTACGTTGGGTAAATTTTTTCTATTTTTCAAATAGAAATCATTTTTAATGAAAAGTGAAATATATTGTATTACAATTAAAAATTTTTTAATCTAATTTATTTATATGTATAGATTATCTATTTAATAGGTTTTAAAAAATACTTATATTATATTTGGAACATTTATTCCAATGTTGGTCATTAAAGATAATTTCACTTTTAAATTGGACATCATCAGGTGTCAATATTTTGATAGTTATTATTTCTTAAAAACACATTTTTTGTTTTGACAATAGATATTAATTTTAAATTATAAAATACGACATCTCTGTATTGAATTTTGTAAAATAGATGTGATTTTTGAAGTTGGAATATCAAATATATCTTAGGCTTAATTTTTTGTTTATTCTGAAAACCTTTAAATATTGATGAATAGTGAAAACACTTAGTGTTAGTTAAAAGCATACCTTTTCATTTTAATGCAATTTTATCACTTCTGTGAATTGATGTTCCAAAATCGTACATACAAGGTTTAAATTACTACGAAAATTGTGGTTCAATAACATGAAATATGTTTTGGTTAATAGTTACTTTTAAATTGTATTTACATTGGTTAAAGGAAAATATTGTAATTCAAGGTAAATATAATAATATAATAATATAAAATTTCAATAAAATGTGTCATAATCCTACGGAATAATATATGTCTGTCCATGAGTATCATTGGGTCAATTTTGGGACCCAATGGAGCCACATGGGAGTGATAATGACACTTTATGTTAATTAATATAATATGAAGACAAACATGATATAAACATATTTATTTTAGTAAATCAATTTTTGCATGGGTTATATAATTTATCTCCTCGACTATAAATACTCATTTTAATTATAAAAAGAGTTCCTAAATTGTTGAATTTTTTTATCATTTTTAGAAATCAGATAAATAAAGGTATTCATTACAAAATAATGATCCATTGTTTACCTCATTAATGAATTATTTAAATAAACAATATTACAATGAGTACAACTGTACACAAAACCTTTTCAAATATTAATTGGATGATTTTATTTTCAAACCTGAGCCATCTTATCATTGACATTAATGAGTTTTGGACCTTGTGAAACTAAATATCGTGATATATTAAAATAATAGATTCAAACTTTCTTAAAAGCCTCTCCCCCTTTATAACAATCCATCACCTATATCCCATTACTCACATCTTTCAAGCCCCCTGTTTCATCCATCCTCTTCCAAAATAATATCCCTACATCCCTCAATTCCTCTTAAAAGCATTACCTATTGAAGATAGCACTTCAAAATATCCATTTGGTTCAAACCAAAGAGAGATACATGATTTACAGGTAACATCTTCTCTTATGTTTTTTTCAATTTATTTTACTTCTCCGACCACCTAAACTATTTTTATTAGTTTCTTTTGTAACAAAACAATTATCCTCAATATATGAGGTTATTTATGGGGAGTATTCCGAATACACTTCCACACACCTCCATCTAAGGGGTAAAGAACATATTGTTTCTGTGGATGGCGAACTACTGCCTCACGAAATGATGATTGTTCAATCTTGTCCTAAAACCTCTTACAGTGTCCATTTTGATGGATATGTATTTATATACGATACATATTATGTTTATTATTTATTTATTTTTCTATATTTTTCATATATAGATTACCTTTAGGGTTTCCATAATAGTCAAATACGATAATTTAATTTGAGAAATTGTGGACTACCGTGCCATGAGAGTGATATGAATCATTCATAAAATACATGGGATATATAAAGAATGGATTTAATTTAATTATATATGGGATTATATTGGAAATATACTATACCTATGTAACATTATGTTTTCATTCAATTTAAAAATGAAATAGAAATGGATGTAGCGTTCATGCGTACATATGACTTACTATCCCCATGAACAATGCATTTTAATTCTTATCTCCAAATGTTATGTACCATTATAAATAAATATATATAATGGACATATATTATTTATATGATATATAAATCATGAATATAATTCTTTAGATAATGGTATTTTGACAACATAAACAACTTGTAATTATAAGAAGAACATTTTTAACAAAAGTTTCGAACATCGACACAATGTGTGATATGAACTAAAATAATTAAATAATATTTATAAATAGGTAATGAGTGATATAAAAGTAACAATATACATGAAAATGGTTCTTATTAAATTATAAATTAATATAATTTTATTATTCAGGAAATTAATGAACATACATGTAAAATCGGGCACAAGTTAAGGGACTTTGTTTCAATATCCTTTCATTGAGGCATACTTGAATTTTTACACGACATTATTTAATATGATGTATAAATCCCTTAGAATATTCATTTAATTAAAATGGATTTTTTTTCATAGCATTTTAAAAAAATTAAAATGGAATGTTTTTAACATTTGTAGAGACAATGACCTATCTACCACAGTAATCATTATTTGGCTTACTATATAAGACATAATATTTTTTAAATAAAAAAAGGAAACCCCATATTATTCTTTGGGGTTTTCTGGTATTAAAAATGGTTTTTGATATGGGTTTATTATTTCAATATCATGAAAATATTTTTTTGTTGAAAATTTAATGTTATTACCTAAATGCTAATATTTGTAATATTTTATGGGTTATGATTTTATAATGGTACTTGGATATTTGAAGGTTGGTTACCTGATAAAACAAATGACTGGTGGTGCTGTGATAAACTAGGAAGATGGTTTACATTATGACATCCAATGAATTGGGTATGGAAGTCCGTCGAATGGATATTCAATTTATTAATATGCGTTGAAGTGGACAGTATGGTTATTCAATTTAAGTATGTTTATGTCCAAAATTACATTGATATATTATGTTTTGTTTTATGAGTTTTTTGTTAATATTTTGGTTACATAATGGTATGTGAAGATCTTTTAATCAGTGAACAATATTTACTACTTCATAAATGTGAAAATTATTAATTATAATAAGGTATTCATGGTTTACTTATTGTTTGAAAAAACTAATAGTTTTCATTCTCTTTGTATACCTAATTTAAAATTTTAGTCTCTTCACAATTTCATTAAATTTTTTCAACTAGACATAATGTTGAAAACGATCGAGGATTGGATAATGGAAAAGTCATGCTGTCTAAAATATTGTACTATACATGAAACTTTTTTTCAATGAGTTTTTATCTTATGTAAAAAAATTTATACTGAGTATAAGTGTCTACATGTAATGTTTATGTTGTTATGAATATGTTATGACCTAATTCTCTATAGATCTAAACCTGAAAAGATCTTCAATTTGAATTATTAACTTAATTTAATATTATGTAATATTGATGTTCGTGGCCTCATAGTTAGTATCAGAGGTCAATTTAGAAAACATTCATAGTTAGAATATTGTTAAAATTAATGAATATAAATTAATTCATGGTAAAATTGAGGTGATAGTGCAGTTAAATTTTACGATGTTTCTTTACCTAGGATATTTCTGAGTTTAGAGTGGTTTTTTGTATAGTAAACATGGTATCTATGATGGGACGACATCCGGAGGAAGACATCCTTCCAAATCTCCAACATGAGATGGTCAAAATCAGATCTAGATAGTTTGTTGTAGTCAAGGCATAGTTGACTCAGGATATAAATGGTGGTGGTATCCATGAACGATATCAACCAGATCATCCACCAAGGAACCTTACAGTAATGGTGAATTTCATGCGGAAACATCCCTATGGCATCCCTTCTATTTATTAAATTACTTTTCATTACATTTTACATACATAGGATCTTTAAAGTCAAGTGTCTTGGAAATCAAGAACATAATTCAAAAAAAACAACATAAAATATTATTCAAATCCACTTTTAATACTTCATCATAAGTTCATCATAAGTACATTTACTGCATCTCATAACTAGGGGACATAAATTCAATGGAAAGGGTGAGCAGAAGGCCCAGTAAGAAAAAAAAGTGAAACACTTGACATGTGATCCTGAGCAATATTAATAAGAACATGATAAAAGTCATAAAGGCATGAGAAATTGAATAATAGGAAAATCATAATAAAATAACATGAATAAAAACTTGAATATGTGGCTACAACATTTCATTTATACATTAATGAACATATCACCAAGATTTATCCCGGAGGGGTCGTAAATATTACCATGGTTATTCACCAAGGTATTGTGAATCTTGTCATCTCTAGAGATTAATTATTTACCCAATGGATTGGAGCACTATCAGGGAACACCCTTAATATGTATTTAATTTCATGTGATCCACATAGATAATAATAAAATATCTCATTAATAAGTCAAATAGAATCATTGAAATGGGTTTCATTTCAAAATCATGACTTTTTAAAGGTTCTTAAAAATAAGATCATTATATCATTTATAACACATGAAAAGTGATTGAGGGTTATATGTATGACCATTATAGAATAAAATATATCCATTTTATATATTTATGAATACCCATATAAACAAAATATGTGTGGGTATTAACATAAATAAACAAGATAATTTCCTGAGAGAAAGAGATTGAAATTTTGAGACGAAATCTCTGCAGCAAAACAACAATATGACAGGGTTTTAGAAAATAATAAAAAGAGAGGGTACACGGGTTAAACACTCCTAAATTACTCATATTAAAATAAAAATACAGAATAAATTTTATAAAATAACATGGTATGGATATTTGAATGACATACTACAAGAAAAGGGATGTTGAAAGAAAAGAGACGATGCAATTTCTTTTATGAGATTTTCAGCAGCCTAATGGATTCACTTAAAAATTCAAAAAAAATTAATGAGTGAAGAAAGGGTCTCCCAAAAATTATACATGGAATGGAATGAAATGAAAACATATATGAACATACCATCAACATAAATATAAGGCAATTAAAAGACACAACAAAAAGGAAAACGTGACTTAAAAGAGGAGGGTGAAAGGATCCCTTATATTGAATAGTAACTTAAAAAGCATGATGTTTGGGACATTTTTAGGATTGAGGGAACCTTGGGAGGACTCTATGGGAGGAAAGAAGACCAGAACATAGTTAAGTATTAATTCTGAATAAATTGAATGAGGGAAATGGCTTGGTATTTATAGGTAAAGTGAGTGAATAAATTATTAGTTTCCAAGGGACACCTCATCGATGGCATTTGAAAAACCATGGGATTTCCCAGGGTATCTTCCCATGGTATTGGCCAATTGGGACACCTAATAGAAAATATTACTATTAATAAGTCGACCGTAAATCTTGCATCATTATTACATCCTTAATGATTTCATTAAACACCTGACACTCAAAACTGCATTTTTACTCTTCAGCAATAATTCAACTCTTTCAGAAAAATCCCAAAAATTACCCCTAACCTAATATCGATGCTCTGAATTCAAAATTGAAGTACATTTTATGAAAAAATATTTATAAATATTTATAATTTAATTTTTAAATAATATCATTATTTATTCCAAAAATACAACTTTATAATTATAACTCATTTTGTAACACATTAAAAATG
Organism: Viscum album; assembly: GCA_963277665.1. Classification (NCBI taxonomy): domain Eukaryota; kingdom Viridiplantae; phylum Streptophyta; class Magnoliopsida; order Santalales; family Viscaceae; genus Viscum; species Viscum album. The sequence goes on along the minus strand of OY728132.1, from coordinate 1,836,758,953 downwards.
TAATCAAGGTCCCATAACAATATCATATACCAATAAGACAATAAAGTAACAATTTATTATTTAATTTTATTAAAATAAATTTTCATATTAAATTATTAAATTAAATATTATATTTTAAATAGAATATTTATGGCGTACAAAAATACAAAAACATAAACTTCGATCATTTTTTCACTTTTAAGGTGCCTAAAATGTATTTATACACTCATGGGTCATGTTTCTATTTTTTTGTCTAATTTCTATTAATTACTATTCATATGGGTATGTTACTAATACTAATTTAATATTCACTAAAAACCATGTTCATATTATTAGACTTTAAATTTCACACTGATCAAAACATTCGAAGACCATTTTTCGAAAATGATTTTACATTATTAATTATTTAATGAACAAAAAAATAGCCTAAAATAACCTTTTTCCTAAATTCACTTATAATACACATCCTATATTTTTCTAGAAATTTTAAATTCACAAACGTTTCCATAAGAATAAATAACAATATTCATTATATAAAAATATTACACAAAGCAGCTCAGATCTCATTACATAGCCACTTATAAAACCTGCATAAGACCTATGTGTAAGGTGTGATATGGTTATAGAATCATGAGGTGGATAAGACAGCATTTCCCGAGTGGTGATTTATATAAGCTTGAACTTATCCCATAGGCGATTATGTTCATGCTTCATACGTTGAAGTCCAGCATGGGCTTGGTCCAGAGCAAAGCCCAGAGATTATACCTCCTTCCCAAGCTCGGACAGATGGGATTTATATGGCTCGAGTATACTGGATGAGGCCATTCAATATTCTTTCTATGTTAATTAACCTATATAACCGTATTTATTAAATCCCAACGTTAATATTTTAGTTTCCAATGGTTTTACTGACCAACTGTCGTATAACAGTCGAAACCCAATAGTCTCATTTTAATTATATCCACATTATTAATTAAATGATATAGTTTTGTTGAGTATTAAATAAACTAACCCACAAAATTAGGAAACAAATATAATTAAAAAGTTTGGGTTGTTACATTCTTCCCCTTTATGAAATTTCATCCCTGAAATTTTATCTCATATCGTTTGTTGGGAAAAGGTGTGGGTACTTCTATCTAATAGACTCCTCCAGTTCCCACGTGGCTTCATCACATTTTTTGTTCTTCCACAACACCTTAACAAGGTGGGTAGTATTTTTTCATAAAACCTTGTCTCTATGATCCAAGATCTCCACCGGCTGCTCCTCTTAAGATAGTTCATGTTCCAGTTGTACCACCTATGGATTTAGTATATGTGATGGGTCAAGTATGTACTTCTTCAAGAGGGATATGTGGAAGGCATCATGAACATGGGCTAGATTTGGAGGAAGTGGAAGCTGATAGTCCACTTCTCCCACACGATCAAGGATTTAATAGGGTCCAATATACCTACGGCTGATCTTCCCATTCTTCCCAAACAACATGACTCTCTTCCAAGGTGATGTACGAAGACAGACTTTGTCACCATCATAAAACTCCAAGCCCCATTGACGATTGTCAGCAAAGCTCTTTTACCAAATCTGTGCATCCTTAATGTATTGTTGTATGGAATGGACCTTTTATGTAATCTCTTGCACCAGATAAGTCCCAAGAAGCATTCTCTCACTATATTCATCCCATAAAGTAGGAGTTCTACCTCACATCCCATATAGATCTTCATTGGGTTCCATTTGAATGATCGAGTGGAAGATTTTTTTGTAAGATAACTCCACTAAAGGGAGATGTTGATCTCATCCACCCCTAAATTCCACTGATCAAGTTATCAACATGTACTCGAGTGTTTTAATAGTCCTTTAGTATTGGATATCAATTTGGGGGTGATAGGCCATACTGAAATTCCGTTCAGTACTCAAGGATTGTTGATGACTTCTCTAGATTTTTGATGTAAACCTTGGATCACGAGCAGATACGATAGAAAGTGGAACTCCATGAAGCCTTACCACATCCTTCACGTAAATCTTGGAATGTTGATCAAGAGAGAAATCTTCTTGAATGAAGATAAAATGTGTAGTCTTGGTTAGACGGTCCACAATAACCCATGTGACATTATTTCAATTGGAACTTCTTGGGATACCAGTGACGAAGTCCATAGATATATTGTCCCACTTCCATGCTGGTATGGGTAGTGGTTGCAATACCCTTTTAAGAAGTTGTCTCTCTACCGTCACTTGCTGACATGCTGGACACATTGACATGTAGTCAACCATCTCCCTTTTCATAATATCCCACCAATAATGATCACAAAGGTCCCTATACATTTTCGTGCTACCATGATGTGTAGAGAAAGTAGAGCAATGAGCTTCTCCCATCATCTCCTTCTTTATTTCCAGAATAAATGTAACACATAGTCCTGTACGAAATTTCAGTACACCTTCTTGATCAGTATAGAACTCATGAAACTTCCCATCCTTCATAGCCTCAAACTTCCTCTGTAACAAAAGATCTTCATTCTGAGCATTTTTTATCTCTCTAGTGGTGACGGTTGATAAATCAATTTCATTAGGGATGATGATGTCCCTTCCATTATAATTCCCATGTCCAAATTTACTAGGTCATTGAACAAAGGATCTCTTTGAATCATCATCATGGATAGAACAACTGGGTCTTTCATGCTTAATGCATCAGTGACATTGTTTGCTCTTTCGGTATGATGATGAATTGAATAATCATAGTCATTACGGAGTTCCAAACACCACTTTTGTCTCATGTTCAATTAATTTTTTAAAAAAATAAACTTCAAACATTGATGGTCTGTGTATATATCAAAATTTTCCACATAAAGATAGTGCCTCTTTATCATCAGATAAAAAACTAACACAGACACTTCCATATCATGTGTAGGATAGTTCTTCCCGTGAGTAGTCAACTATCGAGAAGCATAAGCAATGAACTTGACATTTTTCATTAGGATTCACCAAATCCCTTTCAGAGATTCATCACTAAAAATAATGAATCCTTCTCCACTTGAGGGAAGAGTTAACACATGTTCAGTAACCAATCTCTTATTCAGCTCTTGGTAACTTTCCACACACTTTTTATCCAGATGAACTTGAACCCTTTTAGAGTTAACCCGGTTAATGGATTAGAATGTTGTGAAATGTTTTTCACAAACCTCTTATAATATCCCACTAATCTTAGGTAACTATGAATCTCAGTTATTGTTGTAGGCTTGGGCCACTACTCTAAAACTTTTGTCATTGCATGATGAACAGTGATTCTTCTTTTGTAAAAATGTGCCCTATGAAAGAAACTTTTGGTAACCAGAATTCACATTTACTGAACATTCCAAAAAGTCTCTCATTCCGAAGATTTTGTAAAATAACCATTATATGATCCTCATGATCCTCATGAAATTTGGAATATATCAGAATATCATCAATAAAAACTATCACAAAGTTATCAATGTAGTCATTAAATAATATATTCATAAAATCCATAAAAATAGTAGGTGCATTAGTCATTCCAAAAGGCATATTAACAAACTCATAATGCCCATATCTTGATCAAATGATAGTTTTTGTAATATCATCTTTCTTCACCATGAATTGATGATAACCAGATTGAAGATTAATCATCGAGAATAATTGAGCCCCACGAAGTTGAAAAAATAAGTCATAAATTCTGTAGATAAGGTATCTGTTCTTTGTTGTGATTCTATTCAGTTCATTATAATCAGTGCATAACTGCATCGATCCATCCCTCTTCCTCACAAAGAGAACAAGTCCTCCCCAAGGAGACACACTCAGCCAGATAAACCCCTTATCCAAATGATCTTGGAGTTGATTCTTTAATTCCCTCAACTGCATATTTCCCATCCTATATAGGGTCTTTGATATTGGATGAGATCCAGGTATGAGTTCAATGGAGAAATATAACTTCCTTTCTGGTGGAGTTCCAAGAAACTCCTTAAGAAATACATCTTTGTATTCATGGACGATGGGTACATTTTCTATCCTCAAACATTCCTTTCATTCATCTTATTCACAGATCAATTTAAAAAAAACATATTGTAGGTTCTTATACACAATGATAAAGAGAGATATCTCTACTTAGAAGATAACTGTAGGTTTTCCAATCAATACTACTGAGATTTTTTTACATCTTCATTTGATCATAGAATTATACTATGAGAGCAAGTCCATCCCAAGTATAATGTCAAATTCCATCATGGGAATGAATACTATATTTCTGATAAGATAGTTCTTATCAATGTAAATACTACAGTTTCTAAGCACTGATGATGCTTGGATAATCCCACTAGGAATCTTGACTGATAACTCTAATTTTAGAAAATTGGGAGTTGATTCTAAATTCTATGTAAACATAGGGGAAATAAGGGAATGTGTAGAACCAGAATCAAACAAAGTACTTGCTAGCATTGAGGGAACAATAAGAGTACTTGCTACCACATAATGTGGAGCTTCAACATCAGTTTTCATGATAGAAAAAGCACAACCTTGCTCCCTTGGACTTTGTTGAGGATGATGGTGGTTCCCCTCCAATGCCCTCTGATTTAGACAATGATTGGAAAAGTGAGCAACTTGTCCACACATAAAGCACTATACATCAGGTAGGTCCTGAACCATATTCCCCCATTCGTTAGTGTTTGGAATTTGAGGTTTCACCTCACTACGACAATTACTCTCAATGTGGCCATATCATCCACATTCGTAACATTTACCGCTCTCATGAAGGTAGTTCCCTTGAATGCTTCGTCCCACATTTATGACACATGGGACAATGAAATATCTTGCCTCCCCTTCCTTGATCAAAGGTCCTCCCTAAGCTTGGCTCCATCGATCTCTTTTTATCATTTTATTTATGAGATCATTGTGTCTCACCAATCTCCATTTCGACCTCCATCGCACTCCATACAATCTCCTCGTAGCTATCATTGTCTCGTTTGGCTAGATTCTATAGCCGACGAGGTCTCATTCAACTAATAATATATCAACCTAACTATTTTTATCAACGAAAAATCTATAAATATATCATGAATGTCGTTTGATGTTCATATCATAGCTTCCAACAGATTCATTCTCCAACTGCTTTAGCTCGAGAAACTCCTTCTCCATTCATGTTCTCAAGGATCTAGGGAAATACTTAATGAATAAAATCCCTCTAAACACTTCCCACTAAAAGATTAAACCTTCAATCTTTGCCTTATGTTTTTAATTAGCTCCCACCAATGATCAACTTCTCCTTCTAAGTGATAGACATCCAAGGTGACCTTATCTTACTCTGATCAGTGGAACACAGAGAAGATATTCCCGATAGAGCTAATCCACTGCTCAACAATCAATGGTTCAGTCGATCCACTGAAGGTTGGTGGTTGTTGATGCATATTTTACTCAATAGAATGTTGTTCCCTTCATGGTGAGATCAGTCTCTCAGCTTGATTCAACTTATTTTCCATAACATGAGTCAGTTGATTCATCATTCGCATGAATGTTTCCATCCTGGTTTCCATCGGAGGCCCGTCAGTGCATGGTCCATTGTGGTCACCATTTGCATGGTTCCTCCTATTTCCCTCCATTTTCTAAAAGAATAAAAACTTAATGTGAAACTTATTTCATTTAAAAAAAATTTATCTATAAAAGATATATGTCTCAATAATTTTTTAAAAAATTACATTTCTCTATAATTATATCATAATGATTCATAAAAAGTTTATGAATAACCATACATATCCCCCAGGAGTGTCGTAACCAAGAGTACAACATGTCCCATTATCATGCACTGGTTCCCATTTGAGTCTATCTCAAAGTGGTGTTTCGGGTTTTACCCCTAGGTAAATATGTGCCAGAGCCGCCTCTACCTGCTTTTATCCACACAAGGATATATTTGTTTGATAAACCACTTACTCAATAATCACCAAAATACCAGGATGTTCTCCGATATTTAAACCATTATATAGGGTTCTTCATAATGTTTTCATAGCCTAATTACCATAAATAAATAAACTAACCTTTGATACCAACTATGGAATCATGCCTTTTTATTAAATAACTTTTAATTACATTTTACAAACAATGGATCTTTAAACTCTAGTGTCGTGGAAATCACGAACATAATACTAGAAAAAAAACATAATGAATTTTTATAATCCACTTGTAAGGATTCATCATAAGTTAATACTATGTAAAATAACTGCATATCATAACCTAGATATAAACATTCAATGGAAAGGGTGAGAAGAAGGCCTGGTAAGGAAAACAAGTGAAACAGTTGACATGTGATCTTGAGAAATATTAATAAGAACTTGATAAAAGTCATAAATGCATAAGAAATGGAAGAATATGAATATCATGATAAAAATAACATGATTCAAAACACGATTTTTTGGCTATGAAATTTTATTTATACATTCATGAACACATCACCAATGTTTATCCCGAAGGTTTCATAAAAATTATCATGGTTATTCACCAAGGTATCGTGAAATTGTTCATCTCTAGAGATTAATTCTTTTCCCAATGCATTAGATAACTATTAGAGCACACCCTTAATATGAATTTACATTCATGTGATATACATAGATAAAAATCAAAGATTTCATAAAAAACCCAAATAGAATCAATGAAATGGGTTTCATTTCAAAATCATGAGGTTTTAAAAGATCATAAAAATAAGATCATTATATCATTTATAACCCATGGAAAGAGAGTGTGGTTTATATGTTTGTCTATTCAGGAATAAAATATATCCTTTTTATATATTTATGAACAACAATATAAACTAAATAGATATTGGTATTAATATAAATAAATAAAATAATTTCTTGAGAAAAAGAGATAGAAATTTTGAGATGAAATTTCTGCAGCATAACAGCTATATGACATTGTTTTAGAAGACAATAAAAAGAGGTTACAAGGGTCAACCACTCCTAAATAACTAATATTAAAATATAAATACATAATAACATGGAGATAATAACATGGTATGGATATTTGAATGACATATCATAGGAAAAGGAAACTTGAAAGTAAAGAGAAGATGTGATTTTTTAACGAGAAACTCGGCAGCCTAACGTTGTCACATAAAAATTCAGAAAACAATTTAATGAGAGTAGAAATTATATCTCAACAGTTATACATAAAATGGACAGTAATTTGGAAATATAATAACATACCCACAACATAAATATATGGAAATTAGAATTCACAACATAAAGAATATCATGACTTAAAAGTGGAGGGTGAAAGGATCCCTAACCTTGAAGAGTAACATTGAAAGTTTGATGCTCGGGAACTTGGGAGGCTTGAGGGACCTTGGGAAGACTACATGGGAGGTAATGAGACAAAAATATCATGGAGTATGATCTTGTAATTAAATGAATGAGGGAAATGTCTTGGTATTTATAGGAAAAGCGAGTGAATAAATTATTAATTTCCAAGGGACACCTCATCGGTTGTATTTGAAAAAAACCAGGGATTTTCCCATTGTATTGGCCACATGGGAAACCTAATAGAATATATCACTACTAATAAGTCTACCAGAAAGATTAAATCATTATTACATCATTAATGATGTCATTAAACACACGAAACTCAAAAATGCATTTTCACTATTCATCGATAATTCAACTGTTTCAAAAAAATCACAAAAATTCACCCTAACCTAATATAGATGCTATGAATTCAAAAATGAAGTCCATTTTATGAAAATAAATTTCTAAATATTTTCAATTTAATTTTTAAATAAAATCATTATTTATTCCAAAAATACAATTTTAAAAATATAACTCATTTTGTAACACAATAAGAAAGTAATCAATGTCCCATGAAAATATCGTATACCCATAAGATAGTCATTAAACAATTTATGATTAAATTTTATGAAAATACATTTACATAATAAATTATTAAAGTAATTATAAAATTTTAAATAAAATATTTATGGCGTACAAAAATACAAAAACATAAACAATGATCGTTTTAACATTTAAGGTGTCTAAAATTTATTTGTACATTCATCGGTCAGGTTTATATTTTTTTGCAAAATTACTATTCATTACTAATCATATGGATGTGTGACTATTCCTACATTACTATTAAATAAAAACTAACCTTATCTTATCAGACTCTAAATTTCGCACTGATCCAAACTGTAGATGACCATTTTTGGAAAGTCATTTCACATTATTAGTTATTTAATACAAGAAATTAACAAAACCTTTTTTCTAATTTCATCTATAATAAAAATCCTGTATTTAAATGGATATTTTAAATTCAAAAATATGGTTATAAGAAGAAATAACAATTTTATTTATATAAAATTATTACACAAAGAAGCTAAGGTCTTCTAATTTAGCACCTTATAACATAAGCATAGCACCTAAGTGTAAGGTGTGTTATGGTGATAGAATCTTGGGGTGGTTCGAACAACATTAACTGAGTGGTGATTTATATCATCTGGAAATTCTCCCTTAGGTGATTATGTTCAAGCCTCATACGTTGAAGTTCACCTTGGGATTGGTCCAGAGAAAACCCCAGTGCTGCTACCTCCTTCCCATGGTCTGAAATATGGGCTTCATATGGATCGAGTCTACTAGATCAGGACATTCAATCTTATTTTTGTATTAATTAATCAAGATAACCAAATTTATAAAAACGCAACATTAAGATTATAGTTTCCAATGAACATATTGACCAATTTTCACATAACAGTCAAAACCCAATGTTCTCATTTTAATTATTCCCACCTCATTAATTAAAGGATATAGTTTTTTGGAGTATAAAATAAACTAACAAAAAATATTAAGAAACATATATAATTAAAAAGTTTGGGTTTTTATACACCCCCATCATTTAGATGATCACTTGAACCTATTCTAGATGAAGGGTGGATTTAATAATTTGATATTATTTTTTATTTCATGGGTTGTTCATAACATCAAAAGGTTAGTATCATTGTTTACAGTTTTGAATGTGAATCTGATTATTGGTTGTCGATTGTGAAAAATACCAGGGATAGTGAAGTGTTTTAATCCCTTGATTGAGAGTAATTCAAGTGTATGTTTCTGGAGAAATATTTCCTTAATGTGGTTCTTATTAGGAAGGAAAAAAATTCTCGGAATTAAGGGAGGAGGATGATTGAGTGGAAGCTTATTAAAAAAACTCACTCGACTGGAAAGGTACGCTCCAAATTTCATCTCAGATCTTGATAATAAGATAAATCAATTTTACTCAGGATTGAATCCTCGATATTGAAGAGCATTAGACTCTTCTGAATTCTAAAGAAATGAAAAAATTGTCATATGTGTCGAGAAGGTATAAATAGATTTTTCTGATGATCAGGTGTTGCAAGAGTGTAAACAAAAGAAGAGGTCCAATTGGCAGGCAATTAGGAATGGATTAATCAATGAAGCTTGGAGGTATGAAAATTAAATATCCATCTTCTAGGAAGTGTGGTAAAAAAATATAAAAAATAATGTTTATCAATGTATGGAAAGTGATTTTGGTGTGGTAAGTCTGGTCATATTTCTCGTAACACTAATGAAGATGATCAAGAATTCAATGAAAAGCCAACGGTAAGATGTTTTAAGTGCAATGAAATGGGTCATTTTGAAAATGAGGGTCCAACAAAGAACTCAACTAAGGGAGAGTCACTAGACTACAAGAAGAAAGGGGTGGTGTAATAATTTGAAACTCCATAAACTGATGATGGGACATAGACTAAAGTATTATTAGATACACTATTTGTTTTTTTCATATTAGGCCAACATGTTGATTGATTCAGGTTCTACCAAATATTTTATTTCTCAAATTTCTAGTAAATTGGGAATTCCATCTCAAGATATGAATCTTTAACATATGGTAAAAAAACCAAGAAGAAATATTGACATAAAAATGAAAACATAAGGTCCTTCATATCCTTGTGTGCAGAAAGAATCTACCTGTAAATTTTTAATTTTTACATCTACTAGAGTTTGAAGTTATTTTGGGCAGGGATTTTCTTTATATTTATCATGATAAGATTGTTTGGAGAGCTAAAGAGGTTTTATTTTAAAATCAATTTTATTTTGGGTATAAGAATGAAACCATACTTTTGATAACAAATCAAGATACATTGAAAATTGTAAAAGATAGAAATGAATGATACCTTGAACATATTGTTGAATGCAAAGGAACTGTTCAGAATAATGATGGGATAGTGTTAAATAGTTTCCTCTATGTTTTTCCTGATTAGTTTCCTAGTTTTATACCTTATCGAGATGTGTAATTTACTATTGACTTAGTTCATGATGCTAAGCCAATTTCAAAAACACCTTATGAAAAAGCTCAAATTGAACATTTAGAGTTAGAGAAGAAATTCTAGGTGTTATTAGTTAATGGGGACATTTGACCAAAAACATCACCGTTGGGTGATTCTGTCATGTTTTATAAAAATAAATATGGTTCAATGAGACTTTTCATTGATTATAGAGCATTTAATAATAACACTGTTAATGATAAGTTTCATTTTCCTCATATCAATGGTTTTTTTGATCATCACTAGGGAGTTCAGTATTTTTCGATGATTGACATGAGGTGGGGGTACCATCGGTTGAATGTTAAGGAATCAGACATTATGAAGACCGTGTTTCAAAAAATATATGGCCATTATGAATTTATAGTTTAGCCTTTCGGGATAACTAATTCACCGGTTGTATTCATGGATCTTATGCATAGAATTTTTCTATGAGTTCTTGGAAAAGTTTTCGGTTGTGTTCATTGATGATATATGGGTTTATTATAAAAGTAAAGAGGATCATGGAGTTAATATAAGGGTTGTATTTAAAACCATAAATGAAAAGAAATTGTATGGTAAATTCAGTAGGAGTGATTTTTGTTTCTGAACTATTTATTTACATGGTCACATTGTTTCTAAAAAAGGGAATAACTCTTCATCCTGCTAAAAAAAAGTTGCTGGAGATTGGCCAAGACCAACAAATATACCTAAGATCCATATTTTTTTTAGATTATAAGGTTATTATCAACGGTTTGTTAATAATTTTGTATGATTATGTAGTCTAATGACTATGTTAACTTGAAAAGGTGTTATGTTTACTTGGACAGAAGAATGTGTTGATTGTTTTCCAGAATTGAAAAAAAGATTGATCAATGCTCTAGTTTTGGCATTACCTTCCAGATATGGTTAATTTGTAATTTATAGAGATTCTTCGTTGAATGTACATGGTTGTGTCTTCATGAATAATGATCAGTTAATTGATTATTCTTCACGTCAGTTGAATCCTCATGAGTTAAATTATTCTACACTGATTTGGTATTATCTGCTCCTATTTTTGCATTTAAAATTTGGAGGCATCATCATTATGGAGTTAATTTTGAAATATATACCAACCATAATAGTTTTATGTATATATTTTGTCATTAATTAATATACATGAGTCATTGTATATGGTTATAATTAATCATGGATTATGATTACATGATCCTTTACCATCTAGGAAAGGCTAATAATTTGGATGAAACTTTGATTCGAAAATGTAAGTCTACATTAACCGTGATACATTTTGAAAATGATCCTTTAATTAATGATTTTATGAAAATTGGCATAGAAGATTTTGGTGCAATAAATTCCTCTGTTCTGATTCATGTGTCAGTAAAAAATCTCTATCAGATAGAACAATGAAAGCACAAAAAGAATACAATGAGTTGCATAAAAAGGTAGAGTGGGTTTATAAGGGTATGTTTCCTGAATTTAAAATCTATAATAACTATATTCTATGGTTTTGGTAGTGTTTATTTGTGCCTTGTGATTCCATGTTTATGAAAAAGATGTTATGTGAAGCTCATAGTTCACCATTTTTAGTTCATCATGGCATAATAAAGATGTAGAGAAATCATTGGAAGTATTTCTAGTGGGATGGAATGAAAATAGATATTGCTAACTTTACTATGAAGTGATTGAATTGTCAACTAGTTAAAAAAGAGTGATAATTACCAAAAGGGATGATTTAGTATTTTCTAGTGCCATAGTGGAAATGGGAAAATATATCCACGGGATTTTTTGTGAGATTATCGAAGACATCTCGACGTTACTATGATATCAGGGTTATTGTAGATCGATTGAATAAATATAATCAATTTCTTCCAATTTGTGATACATCGTCTCCAGATCAACTTGTTTGGTTGTATGTTCAAGTGATAGTCAGGTAGCATGGATATACCCTCTCTATTATATATAATCGTTATCTATGTTTTACTTCTAACTTTTAGAAAGTCCTTCAGAAGTTGTTGGGTACTGAATTAAATTTTACTATATCTTTTCATTTTCCGTTAGATGGGCAGTAAAAATGAAAAATTCAGACCATGGATGATATGCTACCTACTTGTTCACTGGATTACTAGGGATGTTAGGACCAACATCATTCTTTGGTTGAATCCTCTTATAATGACAGTTTTCTTTTTAGTATATAGATCGATCCATTTGAGACATTATATGGGAAGCAGTGTAAAACTCCAACTTTTTGTGATGAAGTTGGTGAAAGGAAGATTATTGGACCAAAATTTTTAGAAGAGATTCCAGAAAAGGATTGTTTGATTTAGAAGAGGAAGAGAATAGCTAAAAGAAGGAAGAAAAGTTATAAGGACAACTGGCAGAAGGATCATTCTTTTGAGGATAGTGATCATGCCATTTTCAATGTTTCTCAATGGAAATGTGTGATGCATTTTGGTAAGAAGGGATCGTTGAGTCCATGGTTTATCAGACAATAGGATATCTTGGAAAAAGTTGGATCAGTTGCATACATAGTGGCCTTAGCTCCAGGTTTAACACAAGTACACAATGTTTTTCATGTTTCATTGTTGAGAATGTATGTGCTAGATCCATCTCATATTTTTGAGACTAGAGGCAGTTCAGTTGGAAGAGATTCTCTCTTATGAGAACAACTAGTGTCAATTCATGAATGAAGAGAATAAGTGTTGTAGAATATGGTAATTCATCAAGTAAAAGTTTTGTGGAAAACCCATATGGATGAAGAGGCATCGTGGGAATTGGAAAATACTATTATGTATAAATATCCCCTTTTATTTGATATGTGAATAAAATTGGGAGGACACAATTGAAAAAATGGGAGAAATATGTAAATCCCAGGTAAATAAAGAATAATACATTTTTATATTTATTAATATTTTTGAATTAAATAATAATTTCGATTTAAAAGTTATGATATGTTCAATGGTGCACCCGATACACAACAACATGTTTGTTTGAAATCTTATGTTGCAAACAATAATAAGTCATACTGAAAAATAATAATATAATATTATTTTAAATGGTAGTTAATTCCTAGCTGTTGTATTGGTGAGAATGAACAAAAATAACAACAATATTATTATACATGGTTTTTTACTTTTTTTAATTGTCCAATAAAAGTTAGTGTCTTAAAATAAGAATAAATCTAATTTTAAGCATAAATACTGTAATATTCTTTAAAAGGTCGATTTAATGCCTTTTAATGGAGAAAAATCCTTAAATCCAATTTTGGTCAATCTTATATGTTCTATTGGAAAAAATGAAAATTTTATTTATATTTAGGAAATCAAATTTTACTTGGGGTTAAATTTATGATTTTTTTTTTGAGAAAGTTCATTTTCTAATGAATAGTGAAAACTTCTGTATTTTTATTCAAAATTGACATTTAATATAAATTATTTATATTGTTTGTTTATATTTATATCTTGTTCCAATATATAATTATATTATATTTTTATCATTTAATCTAATTTTGGTCATTGGATGTAATTTCACTTTGAAATTGGACATAAATAATTGACAATCTTTTGATAGTTATAATTTCATAAAAACAAATTTTTTTGTTTTGACATTCGGAAATAATTTTAAAATAATTAATTCAAATTCTATGTTTTGAATTTTGGAAAAATATAAATCATATTAGAATTCGGATTATCAAATATAACTTAGACTTAATTGTGTGTATTATTCTGAAATCTGTCATTTTTTTACGAATAGTGAACACACTAAGTTGTAGTTAAAACCATCATTTTCATTTAAATGAATTTTTACGGCTTCTGTGAATTGAATTTAAAATATCAAACATAAATGGTTTATATTAGTAACAAAAATTTTGTCCATTAATGAGAAATTATTTTTGTTGCATAATAAATTTTTATTTTTATTTACCACGGTTAATGGTGAATAGAGTAATTCAAGGTAAAAATAATATTATAATAATATAAAATTTCCCAAACATGTATCTTAATAGTATTGTATTATACATGTCTGACCATGGGAATCATTTGGTCTATTTTGGGAAACCATGGAGCCACTGGGGAGTGATAATGGAACTTTATGATAATTAATTTATAGGAAAGAAAAAAATCACATAAATATATTTTGTTTAGTAAATAAATTTTGATATCAGGTTATATATGTTACTCTTAAAATATAAATATTAATTTTAATGCTATAAATATATCATAAATTATAATATTTTTATTATAATTACTAGACATCAAATAAAAATTATTATTTATGACACAATATTGATGTAGTGTTTGCCTTGTTAATGAATGATTCAAATAAATAAGATTATAAAGATTAAAACAACTTCCAAAACCTGTGCAATTCTTATTGGATGAATTTATTTCAAACACGAGTCATCCTATCTTCTACTTTAATTAGTTTTAGACTTTTATAAACCATAAATCATTACATAATAAAATAATAGTTTCAAACATTCTTCAAGAGACCCTCCTCCCCCTTATAAAAATCCCTGACCTATAACCCATTACTCACTCATATAAAGCCCTTTGGATTGTCAAAATTATGCCTAAATAATATCCCAACTTCACTCTCTTCCTCCTAGAAGTATTACCTTATGCAGACAGATAATCAATAAATCATATTGGTTGAAACCAAACTGAGTTACCAAATTTAAAGATAACACCTTCTCTTATGTTTTTATATTTTATTTTACTTCTCCAACCCCGTAAACTATTATTATTCCTTCCTATTATAAAAAACATTATCCACAATATATTAGGGTTTTTTATTATAATTATTCAAACTATACTTCCACACACCTCCATCAAATGTGTAAAGAACATACCGTTTCTGTAGACAACGAACTACTATATCACGAAATGATGATAGTCCAATATTTTCCTTCAACCTATTATGGTGGCCATAATGATGGAAAATTACTTATATGTGATATATATTATGTTTATATTTTTTATTATTCTGTATTTTTAATTTATTACATACCTTAATGGTTTACATAATAAAAAAAATTGATAATTTTTTTTGACAAAGTGCGGACTACAGCCCCCTCAATGTGATTTGACACATTCATACCATAAATTGGACATATAAAGAATGGTGTTAATTAAATTATATATTATATAATAATTTAATAATAATATAACTATATATCAATATGTATTCATTTTTTAAAATAAAAATTAGAAAGGAAAGTATCGTTCATGCATACGTACGACTTACTGTCTCCATGAACAATGCATTTATTTTCATATATCCAAAATTTTATGTAAAACTATAAATACGTATATATACATGATATAAATGATATATATGATATTTAAAACATGAATATCATTATAGGGATAATGTAATTTTAACCACATGATCAACTTGTAATTATAAGAAGTTCACTTTTAACTCTAGTTCCGAAGATCGAAAAAATATCTGATATGAACTCAAATAATTAACTATTTGTTATCACAATGTAATAAGTTATATAAAATAAATAATATACTTGAAAAACAATCTTATGAAATTAAATATTAACTTATTATTATTATTTATGATATTATAGAAACAACAGGTCTAGTCGGACATGAGGTAAGGGAGATCGTCTCAATCTCCTTTTATTGAGAAATATTTTGATTTATATATGACTTTCATTTATAATATGTATAAACCCCTTTGAGATTTTATTTCATTCGAAGGGAATATTTATTCTATATAGTGTTTTACTGAATGAGAAATGAAATTCTTTTAGCATTTTTGGCGATAATGAAATATCCACCGCCGAAATCATTATTTGGTTTTTAAAATTGATTGAAAATTTTGATATCTTGAAATTATTTCATTTGATTTCAAATAATATTTTATTAGTTAAATGTTTATATTTTCAATATTGTATGTCTTATGATTTTATAATGGTACATGGAAATATGATGGGTGGTTACGTGCAAAACCAAATGAATAGTTGGACCGTGATAATCCAGGATGGGTGGTTATTTTATAACCTCTAATGCATTTGATATGGAAGTCAGTTGTATGGATATTCCATTTAGTGATATGTGTTGAATTTGACTATATGATTATTCAAATTAAATATGTTTATTTCCCAAGATACCTTTATATGTTCTATTTTCTTTATATACGTTTATCTTATTATTTTGGTTGCAAAATGGAAAGCAATGATCTTTTATTTATTGAATAGTATTTAATAATTCATAATGGTTTAAAGTATTAGTTATTATAAGGTATTCATGGTTTACTTATTGATTGAAAATACTAACAGTTTTCCTTATTTTGTATCCCTTACTGAGCATTTTATGCTCATCCCTTGTTTTTTAAATGTTTTTCACATGACATAAAGATGAATAGGGTCATGTATGTGATCAAGGAAAAGTCATGTTGTCTAAAACATGAAATAAGACATGACTAATTTTTTCAAAAGTTACTATCGAATGGATAAAATGGATATTGAGTAGAAGTGTCTACAATTAATATTCATGTTCTTATGTATATGTTATTACATAATTATCTAAATATCTAAACCTGAAATGATTTGTAACGTTATTTATTAACATAATTCATGATTATGTAATGTTTAATGCTGGTGCCTTATAACTTGTGATAAATTTAGGAATATCCTCAGATATATTCATACAGAACATGAATTCATAGGACCACTCATCAGGCACTACAGTAATGATTTGATATGTTCTCAACCATCCCTTTTGAGGAGATTTACCCTTCATATTCTATGAATCAACTACATCTACTTGTATTATCAATGTACAAATTCATTTTTTCGGATGAAAATATATTCATGGAATTTTAATATTATTATGATTTCATAATATAAAATGAATGACCACTATGATATTCCGTATTCATGTCTAATTAAAATCTATAAATAAAAATATTAATCTTTAAAAATGATAAAAATATTACTCTGATACCAATTATAGATACCAAATCCAAAGAAGATGTAAATTAATGATTAATTTAATGATATAAATAATAAATCTCATAATTAGTAACATTAACCAAGGAATAAAATAATTAATTTATTAAAAATTTCGAATTTTATAATTATAATTTACAACTCCTATAATTTTTTTTACATAAACATTCACCTTTATACCCTTTATTAACAGCATCATATGATATAATATTCATTATAACATAAGTAATGGAATAATAGGAATGGATGATCTCATATTCTTAGTAATGGTGAAACCATATTATAAAGGGATAAATCATAGACATTAAGGTTGATAAGATGATGAAATTTTTTTATTAAAAATTAATCAAAATAATCTAGAAGATTGGAATAAAATTTGATCGAGTTATCAAAGATCAAAATAATATCATTATGAAATATAAAAACATATTATAAGTATATAATATTTTTTTAATCTTTTTAATAGGGATAATTATATAATATTTCACAATAAATTTAAAATAATAGATGATCAAGAAAAAAGTAAATTTCATTTTTTTAAAGGTTGGGTCTGAAGCCTCAATTTCTTATTTGAAAGAAAAGACCTCTATAGACTGGGTAGAAGGAGACCCATTACATAGCCAGAAGGCCCATGGCCAAGTGGCCTGAATACAAGGCTTGAAAGACCATTTTTTGGCCCAAAAGACCCCTCAATGAACAGTACTGCTACAGTACCGCACAACTACAGTCCTTGCTATAGTACTGCCACCGCTGCAGTATCTGCTACAGTCCCTCCGCTGCTACAGTGTTGCCGCTGCTACAGTACCTGCTACAGTAATGCTACAGTACATGGGAAATTCTCCCCTTCCCAGATTCGATCCTGGGTCTTTTGGATGCCAAGCAGGAGGCTGTACCACTAGGGTACAGGCTCGTTGGCAAGAAAAAAGTAAATTTCATAGAAATTCAGTGAATCAAGTAATATTTTCATAACTAGGTAAACTACTTACGGTTTTTGAAATACCAAAAGCATATGAAAAAATGTTTTGAAAAATCACATTATGCCACCAACAATGTAACTAACCACATTATTTCTATTCTTGATATTTTAGATAACCCATAATTCCTCTCCATATGTGAACATATTCATTTTCTCATAGTTGAACAAATCATGAGAAATAACCATAATCATGTTCAGTAATGGGTGATATATTATCCCACGCATCGTCATGTATACATATGTGTTACACATAAAAATAGTCATCATCATAAACTAAATTTCACATGGAAAAGAACAATTTTCATAATTTTTCAGAAATCATCTTCTTAAAGAATATTACGATATCAAAATATCAATTCCAAAATGGATTCAAAAAATAATACAACATTTAGACTATTCGAAACATAACGATATGATAGATAATCCTTGGATGGAAAATTTATATAAACATACAAAAGTATCCATAGAAAAAATTAGGATTTTTATAAAAATTAATGTTCATATTACATTAAAAAACAGATTTTTAATTAAATAAAGATATTTTGAATCCCATATAATAAATATTTCCAATTAAATGATTTATTAATAGTCTTCTGGATTCAAATATTATAAGTGAAAATATTTTTCTACCTTTAATTGCGATTGGTATCATTAGAAATTGGCGATTTAACGAAATGTGAAATTTTATAGTTTGTAAGTGACAACAAAGTAAACACTTTAGAATTTAAATATAAACATTAATAATGAATATCTGAAAAAGAGTTAAATTTTAACAAAAAAAATTGTGGTAATCATTTGTATCAAATATCATTAAAATTTTTAATTTACAACTGAATCCTTAAAATTCATATATTTTATCAAAGTAAAATTTTTAGTGGATGGTAACAATGTTTATAATGAATATCAAGAAAAACCATTATTATTTTGAAATAACAATTCCATAAATCACAAATAATTATAAAAGATAATGAAACCTATTCTTCAAAATGTAATAAAGGTAATAAAATAATTAGTGGAGATAAACATATACAGAGTTTCCAAATGGGAAATCATATCATTGGTATATTGTAAATATATTTACAATTATGAAAAATACATTAAATGTAATGGGAACTATTTTTATCAAAAAATTATCATAAAAATAATAATAATAACTAAGGTGTTAGACTATGGTGGAAAACCTTAATTACTATTGAAATAACGATTAATGCATCATATTCTCTTATATTTTTGTATTTTAACAATCATTAATGAATATAAAAAACATAAGGTATTATGAACCACTAGATAGAATTTCGTCACGAAAATTCATTATTTCTTTTGTAATTATTGAATAAAAAATAATCGTAGGATTAAAAATTTTATGGTTATATATATCCAATGGATTAAATCATTTATTATGTGAATATAAATTCATGGGAATAATATAAACCATCTATATAATAAATAATTAGAAAATATTATAACATTTCTTAATGAAGGTATTTTGATAATATAATCCCATGAATCCTCTCTATATTTAGAATAAAAATAATGATAAATTGATTGTATAAAAAAATTGAAATCATAATATATAATTAAGTCATGATAAATAATAATAATTATTCCTTTTAAAAAATGAAATATGAATCATGGTGTATATCAAAAACATTTCTAATAAGATTCAAATATGGGGAAAAATACTTACCATGTATCCAAGCTTAGAAGATTAATCATTAGGTTCAAATAAATTAATCAGAACAATCATGAAATACAATTTTTCAACCATATTTATAATGAACACTATTTTTTATTTTAATTAATATTCATTATAGATATTTATATTGGGGATATTTTTTATATTTTCCTATATTAGGTGTAAACTATTTTTGCAGATTGAAATAGTTTTATATAAATTATGCCAATGATAATCATTATTAAAATATAAGTCATTAAATGTTTTCAAATATACATTAATGGATAAATTTTAATAATTTTTATTATTAAATTTCTATTCATGTGTACTTTTTCCTTTATCCATGAATAAGAAATTAACAAGGAATCATTTTCCTTTGATTTTGAACCATCTAAGGGTGATTGCACAATTTATGAGTAAAATATTCATGTATCCCTTCATGAAAAATATAAAAAATATTAATTAAAATTTTAAATTATATTATTTTGGAAATTATTTTTTCATAATCATCAATGAAATCATTTCATAGTATCATTTATCTATATAGTCAAACTATCAATATATTAAACAAGAATTAAATATATTAGTGGATATTAATAGAGATGTTTTTTTGTCAAATTGTATCATCATAGTTGATGGATTGTAATATTTTTTTTTATTTTTTATGGAAATGCATATTTTAATAAATTTTGGTAATTAATGAAAAACTAATATAAATATGAAAATTGAATCTTCATAGAGGTGGTAGTCCATCCAAAGAAAGATTATATTTTTATTTACAAAAAAGAATATGAGGTGAGGAGGAAAAATAACAAATAAAAATGTAATAGTAATAAATAAAACATATACATCATATTTCATCCAAAATACCATCAATATGACCATTTATGAGATTTATTGACCATAAAATCAATCATTTACATTGTGGAAGTTATAATTTCTGCATAGTCACTAACAATTTTTTTTTCACAGTTGAAAAAAATTAATGGTTAGATAAATATTATAATACCATGTCAACCAGATAATTATTGATATGTTTGTTATTATTATAGAGTTATAATTATTTAATAATTTAAGAAGATTGAAAGAAATTTGAAGAATATTTTATGACATTGTTAAGACCATGAACATCCTTTTGATAAAATTATTAGATTTTCAGAACATGTAATCTTTTTTTCAAATGGAAAATTATTGTATGTATATGACATCAAGGATATAATATTTTTTTTAAATGAAAATTGTGAAATATGAGTGGAGTGTTAAAGTGTTTAAATTTATCGCATTTTAATATATGAGAAAGAGGGTCATTTACATGTAAAAGAATCTAAAAAAATGTGTAAGAATAGATATTCATGAATGATTGATAAGTTAGGAAATAGATGGATAATAAAAATATTTGATATAAATTATAATAAAATCTTCCATGGCTAATGGTCTTGTTAATTTAAATAAATGAAATCCACTAATTAGTGATTAAATAAATTATTACACTTCATTAAATATTAATCATGTCAAACAATTTTCTAATAATTATATTATTCTAAAATTATTAACATTTTTTATCTGAAAAAAATACAATTTCTCATTATTGGCATTTTATATATTAGACATTTAACATTTAAATAAAAAATATATAATTATTCTAAATCTTCTCATACATAAATATGTAACATTCTTCATTATGTTATTAATGTATGACAAAACATTTAATACCCATTAAATGAGAATTAAAAAAATTATATGTAAATTTAAAAAAATATTATAAATTAATCTCGTTAATTATTAGTTCAATATTAAACCCATCAAATATTTTGATAATTATGAATTTTTTGAAAAAAATTGATTTTATAGTGTAATTTATATTTAACGAAGGTATGTTAAGCATTGTTCTTTTAAATAAATCATTACATGTTAGATAATTTGAACCAACATATTAAAAAATTTAAACCCTCTTTTTTATAATTGATAAAATTTAATTTTAATATAATATTATGATATGTATTTAGAACACATTATGAGAAAATATTCCTTTGCTTTTAGAATATCAATTATTTGAATTTAATTGAAACATGATATTTTAAAATATATTATGTTACATAGATTATATTTATATTATTAATAACATTTTTTCGAATATTTTATGTTTTCATTAAATACAATTTATGTTAGAATAATAATAATATTTTCCAAAATTTTATTAGGAAATATTCCCCTCGAATTATTTATATTATAAAATTTCTAAATGTTCATCTTAAGATAATATGACCATCAAAAATATAAAAATGATTTTATGTTTTAGAAAATCACATCATAATGTTGATATATTAAACATTAAAATGAAAACGTAATAAATATAGGATAAATTGTTTTTCCATGGATATATAATTTTTTATATTAAATAACCATTCAAAAATAATATTATGAACAATAATATAAATGAAAAAAATTATCAATTTTATAAAATAATTTTTTATTATAACTAGATATTTTATAAGTCTCCTTGCTATACTAATTGATTACAATGTCAATGGTGAATGCAATTTTATTTTTTTCTTTTATATATGTTTATAATTTTGAATATATATATTAATTAAAAAAATAGACATAAATATTATAAATCTATTTTATGATTGGTTATATTAGTTTTATTCGATGTTGCGTGTGGATATGACAATAAATCATGATATTTATTTATGGAAAGTAATTTTATGACATTAAATGAATTATTATATTATTGTGTTATTATAACCTTATTATCATATACGGTCAATGATAAATATCTTCTATGTTTACCTAAAATGAGTATCATATATCAAGACATATTAACTATTCCATAAATAGGTTATAATATGTTCAATGTGTGATATCTATTGAAGGGTACTAATATGAAGAAACTTTGAGGAGATAATCATGATCCATTACATAATAAAAACACTACACATATACTCTACATAGATAGTAAAAATTTGTTTATATAGAAAATATTGTGATGATTTATAAATAATATTCATATAATAAGATGTTGTATTAACTAATGTATTGTATGTGTATGATAATATAAAGATAGTATAAGGTAATGGATTAATTATATTTAAGATATGGGTTAAAAATCATTGATGAAAACCCTGTGGGAATAGTATATGTATTTGAAAAAAATAATTATGTTATTTTATGGTTAATATTTTATGTATTTTCTATGAATTAACATCAATTCGGGATTCTGTGTCTACATATAGACTTGTTATACTAACAAATTTTTTTCATAACCCCAAATATAGTTAGTTCAGATTATCACAATAATTATTACGGTGTATGGTGGATGGGATCTTACTACTCACATAGTTTAAAAAGAATAGAAGATATTATATAATAAATTCAAATTCTCATTATATACCATTATGTTGTAGTTCAATAGACAATTACCAATAATTACATAGGATAATAATTTTTTGTCATATATATTAAATGATTTTTCATTATTATGATATCATATAAATGATATTATAATTTACAGTTATTCATCAATATAAATATTTTATCAAACTATGATTTTTGGTTTTATGCCCCCCAACTTACTACTACAGTTGTAGGGTACGGGGTTTGTGTAGTGGGTCATGGGGTCTAGTCATTGAGCTCTTTTAATATTTAGAGTGTGCCTATAATAGAACCACCTTTTATGATTTTTTTATTCATATGTTATAACTATTTAGAATAAAATTAACCATAAATTTTTATGATAATGGAATTATTGACCACATGATTAGGAAAATGAAATGAGTTCTACAATGTATTCCCCTATGATTATTAAAATATTATATTTCATCATATGATTAATATGATTTTATTAACAAAAATAGAAACATAAAAATTGAGTTTAAATGGATTTTAAATGTTAAAGGTCATTTAGAGAAGAAGTTTCATCTTCTCACAAGTTACTAATGTGAGAGGAATAACATAGGTAAATATAGCAGTATAATGTGATTGTTTTACATGTGGGAATGTACATCATATAAAATATAATTTCCATGTAGAAATTAATTTTAAAATGTAAGAGAATAATGTACATCCAATGACAACAATTATAGTTCATTATTTTCTTCTAGGGGAACATAGAGTTTATTATTTTCAATTCCATTATCCAAGGGTTAACTCATTTTCCATGGAACTCCATATGATATTCCAATAGATAAAAATTATTGATGTGTTTTTTCATTAGAATTATGAACTATTTTGTATATGGTTTTAATCTATGATATTTTTTTATAAGTATAATGAATAATTTAATACATGTTCTTATGTGGTTTTTTATTTAATTTCAAGAATATTTTGATTGGTAATGATACAAATTAACAAACATGTAGAGGAATAGTGATATTATGTTATGAAATGTTAATGGATGATATTTAATCATTAAAAGATGCATAAATTTCAGATAATATTTTTTTGGGTCTCAATATGATAAAATAAATTAGATATTATTTATGACTGTGAAATTGGTGGATGAGGGCCATAGAACATAATTTAGGTTCCCTTTGGTGAGGTTTACAATATATTCAGTTTTTGTAATGTGGTTAATTATGGGTATATTTATTTATTGAATGAATATCCATATTCATTTAGAATTTATAGCTACTAATGATATTATCATGTATAAGAAGAATATATGAAATATGTGTTATCATGTTTGGTATTTGTAATAATGAACTCCATGTCGTTATCTAAGTGTAACTATTAAATATTTTCATATAAAAAATTATGTTATCATATACAATATATTATTTATATGATTTTTCTCTAAAATATTTTTTAGTATTTTTAATGTTAAATATTTTAATAATAAAATTTGTTGAACATTGGGTGTTATTAATGAGGTTTTAAAGATCAATATATCATATTTATACATAATACATACGTTTTCCAAATTTTTTATCTTTTATGAAAATTTATTTATATAATGAATGACATTACATTAATTTATTGGTAATAGGATATTGTATGTGTTAATATTATATTCCTAGGATTTATAAATTCATCTTGAATTTTCTTATCATATAGAATGAGATGGAGTAGAAACTGATCAAAACACACAAAAAAGGATTAAATATTCAGATAAAATTTGGTGAAATCAAATATGAACACATTTTTTTCTCTTTCAATATGTAGAAAGAATCTTTAAACCATGGAAAATGTTTTTTAAAAATAATTAACAGTTTAAAGATAATATTGATGACTTTTTATTATAATAATCCTCATTGATTTATTTTTTTCCTCAACATTATACTGAAAACGTTATTAGAATCCCTCTACTTGTCCTTAGACATTATATTTCTTCTTCATGACAACATTTTAAATTTTTTCGAGATAACATATATATTGGATCCCAGTTATGTCTACCATTAAATAACATTTGTTTTTCCAATTTCCAATTTCCAAAAATTTGTAATTTTACCATTTCTTTTGTTTTTTAAATAATTATATTCTTAAATATTAGTACTTTATTACCAAGATAAATAATCAGTGAAAAGTTTATTTTAATGCCTAAAATTTAACACCATGCAATTTTAGAATATATTTATGTCTAAATAAATTATATATTTTCTATAGTATTCATGACACACTAAAATAATATTAAAAGAAACACATATATATTATATAATAACAATTAAATTGAATGGTACAAAAAATATTAAGCACATTATGATATATATATATTATTAAAATAATTATATATTAACTGTTAACATAAAATACATAATTACAATTTTTTTGTAATTTCATTTCCATATTGTTTAAATATTATTTTATGACATTAAATAGATGAATATTTTATTTAATTTCAACCTATATTATTAATTTTTTATGAAAAATTAGATATTAATTTTTAATTAATAATATAAAAATAATATTACATTTATTTTTGACGATCTATAAAATAAATTTGGTTGTTTTAATTAATATATCAAAATATCAATTCTTGAATTGTTCCTATAAAATTTCATTTTATTAGGTAAATTAAAATTACTATTTTATTTTTAGTTTTATCTAATCAAAAAATATCTATCAATTATTTATTTATGTTACAATTATTTTCAAATAAATGGGTATCATACATTATTTTTTAATAAGATCATTTTTATGATAAAACATGGGTTTTCCTTGAATTTTTCTAAGGATAAAATGTGATATAATTTTAAATACATGAATGAATAATTTTCTTCCATAACATCATTGAATTTTTTATATCATTACATCCATAATATTATATTACATTTACATTATTGTTTTTATTATCAATAGAATAATAATAAATACATTTTTAATTTAAAAAAATATTTTTATATTTTTCCGCATTTTTTACTTTTACCCTTAAATGAATTTTATCCATTTCAAAAAATTGAAAAATTTTATATTAAATATTTACAATAAAAAAATATAATATGATGTAATTTTATAAAGATAATCAATGTGTATTATTTATTGTAACCATTATAAATATGCATCACCGCATTAAAATTAGTTATATTAAGTTATAATAATTTGGTAAAACACAAATTCCAATCTATAACATTCCATCATCATATTGGAAGGGTTTTTAATTCCAAATTATATTCTTAATGGAGTCAGTATTAGGTTTGGAAACATTATTTTGATGATTTGAAACCACTATTTAAATTTGTGAACATACGATATATTTTATTTGAATTTAAATCTATTTTGGGTATTACAATTTAATGAAATAGTAACAATATTCCATTTATTTATTAACTGATGAAACATTATAATAACACTCAATTTTTTATTATATAACTAAAAATTTATGGAAAATAAATTTTTTACATTAGTTCAAGGTGAGATTATTTTTCTCAAATTTCAATTAATTTTCAAAAACAATTCATGTGTTTTTCATTATTACAATAAATTATATTTCTACCCTTAAAATAATTTGATTCAGATAATATGGTTTCTATATATTAAATAAAAAAATATTTTATTTGGAGTTACCTTTATATTTATGGTCATATTATCATTTTATCATCATATGAATTTTTGATTATGTGTTATAGTTCTAATATAGTTATTGTTGACCAACAAAGAGTTAAGGTATTAAATATATACAAAAATTATTGAATATTATATTTTTATATTAATGAAACAGTATATAATCTCTTATATAAAATAGTGAGACTTTATTCCATTGAAAATTATTATGATTTATATATTGTTTAATCATTTAGGTATTTTCATCTATGTCATTTCCTTACATATAAAACGATACAAATAATCACTATTTTGAAACCACATTTTTTAACCTATATCATCAATACCCATCCAAATTATCTCTCTTAAGTTATTAGTAATTATTTAGTTTTTAGTTTTGTCATAAAATAGATATCAAGGTTCATTAGTAAGGGATTTGAAGGAGATGTACAAAATAAGAGTTAATCATTATACTAGTTTTCATTCAATTCATTTATTTTCTACAGGACCTATATATTTAAAATACATCATAAAAAATTACTATAGTATCCAATATACACAAATGTTCTTATTTTAATATATAAGAGTCATTATACACCTCTTTTTCATAAAAAATTGATGTTAATGAACCAATCATGTATAAATGGAAACTATCACCACCATGTAGTGGTATGATTCATCTTATATGTCCGTAATAAGTGGTTGGTTATTAAGAGTGATGAAATTTTTATATATGAAATTTACGAAATATAAATTATTATTTTATTATAAAAGTCTATATACCTTCTTCCCATCTTTTCCAATGATAAAATAAGAACATCACTTGTGCATGCAAGTGTCATACCACATCAGTGAAGTGATGTGATTCAATTATCATTTTTATACATGTTTGGTAATAATGAAATATATATTATATATATATAATATTTATAATTTAATAAATATTTCATAAAATATAAATAATATATAAATTAATTTCATTATAATAATCAAAATATTGAAATATGGCTCCTAGTCAAATAGGATATATTGTCTCAATGATTTGGAGTCATTTATGTTAACTTATTGATAATTTGTAAATGTTATAAAATAATATAAAAAAATAAATATTATAATTTTAAATTTTCTAAAATTTTTGATATTATTTAAAAATGATTAAATCTTTAGTAATAGAACTATTGACTGAAAAAGTAATGAAAAATAAAGCAGTATGATTCTAAAAAAAATGATATATATATATAATTTATAAAAAATATGTGTTGAAATTATATAATTGGATCATATATTATATTTTTGTAATTTCTACATATTTTAGTTATATATAATTTTAAATTAACGTTTACACGACGTTAGAGTGATTAAAAACAATTTCGGATATGAAGTAAGAGTTTCTCATAAAATATTTGTTTTTTGTGAGTCGTATGCCAAATAAAATACATTTATATATCTTTTAGTGTTTTATCTTCAAATTAATTAAATTGATGATTCAATTCATAAATTTTTTTATTATTTAAAAAATAATTTCTGTAAATTATTATAATTATTTTTTAATTATGACTTTCAAAACACTATAAGGGTTATTCATCTCAATATTGATTCATCGAGATATGTCAGATTTAATGAACTCGTTGTGGTGATGTGGTATTTTTATAATAACATTTACATATTATTCCATGAATCCTTACGAAAAATTAATTACTGATAAAATTTTTATTATTCCATATATGAGGAATTTATTTTAATGTTAATGCTATTTTAAAATATTTATGTTTTAATATAATAGTAATCCTAAAATTTTATTCATGAATTTACAATGAGAAAATTAATGGATCTAAATATGATTAAAACCTTGTATTTTTTTTATCAATTTGGTATTTCTAGAGTTACAATGGTTTTGTAAAATTATTTTCTATTTGGTATAAAAATTGTGATAAAATGTTGTTAATGAAAATACATCAACTTTTCCCCTTTGGATGACACTTTTTATCTTCCTAGTCCATGAAAATAAAATTTTCTTTTTGATTTTTCTTTTTTGTACATGAAATATTTAATAATGATTACTTTAAATAACATTATATTTATTTTAAATCCTATAAAAAAATAAATAAAATTATATTCACTATTTTACAAATTTTACAATATTATGATTTGTGGAGGATAAGTTTCTTAACATATAAAACCCAAATTAATTTAAAAACCATAATAACTATATATTAATCATATATTCCATGACAGGTATACATAATTGTTTTCAATGATAATAATTTTTTTATATATTGAAAATATTTTTTTCTCATATGTGGTAATGAAATGGAAAAAATCATAATATATTTGAAGTGCCCAGATCATTGTGATCACTGAGAGGAGGAGGGGGTGAATCAGTAATCCTTTTAAACATTTTACTAATTGATTATTTATCAATTAAACCTCTATGGGTTTTTAAGGCCTCGATCCACTCTTCTTTTATCTCTCCGCCTTTCCTCGAGTGATGCAGTAAATGTAAAGGCAAATGACATAAGGATTTACAAGGTTCGGCTCCAAAGGCCTACATCCTTTCCATGTTGGTTAAACTCCCCAACGTCATCCACTATAATTCAGTTAGTAATTACAATGGTCGATACAGAGTCACACTGTATCTCTCCTGAGTCCCACAGGAGGTTCTTTATACAGCATCCCACAGTGTTACCTGAGTCCCACTGGCCTACTTCAGCTTCCACCGAAGACTTCTCCACCCTGAGTCTCACATGGGGTCTTCTCCTGGCTCCTCAAGTCACACGAGTAGCTCTTCTTTTTTATTCTCTTCAAGCGTCCTCAACATCCTTCAGTAAGGTCTCTTGGCCTTGCTCACATCTTCTGATCACTTGTGGTGTCCATGAATCCTCTTTTTTGCTCGGGATTTTATCTCATTCTTCTAAGGATGACTCGACCTCTGTCATCAAGAATATTGATTGGCAAATATGTTCTTGCACTGAGTTTGCCCACTCAATCTTCTTGTTCTTCTCAACTAATGAAAAACTCAGATAAATGATGTCATTAATTTCATTCTGGCTTCAGTCTCTCTTCAAATCAACTTCATGAACATAGTGCATGGCATATCTAAATCTTCATGCAATGTTTTCATGGAATCTCAATCTTCATGTATGACTTGCATGGATTATAAAATATCATCAAGAACCTTTTTTATTGGATATATCAAATGCACACACACTGATTTAAACATTGTTTACCTGTTTATTTGCATTCATGCAAGCATGCTCTCCCCTTTTCTTCTCGGTGTGATAAACCCTTAAAGGTTGTAATCCCTTTTAGAACAAACAACTTCTTCTTAGAGTAACACTCATTTATTCTTTCTCACACACAACAAATTTTTTGTTGTTAATTAGTGTTAATTTCTCCATCTATCGTTCTTCTCGAGGTGTTCACCCACTTGTTCACTTATTCAAACATGCTTGGACATGCATGTATCTTCTTCCTTCACTTGGGAACACACAAGATGTATGGCATCCTTCACATGTGCACACACTAAGGCATCGGCCTTCTTGTTTCCTTGCACACACACTCTTTAAAGATGGTGTGTCCTTCCTATCCTTTTGCACACACATAATCATAAGGCCCGGCCATAAACCTTACTTAATATTGAATTAAATGAATAATTAACATTAAGGATCTTTTCAGTTTATAGTTTTAGAGAATTAGATCATAAAACATGCATTACATCCCACATTTAATCAATGTGGTTACAATAAACGACAGTATTCATTTTTTCCCATCAACGGAAACATATTTAAAATAAAACATGGATTCTTTCTTGACACTTCCTTGACACTATCATCATATCATGTACCCTTCCCTTTACCGGTGAAAAACATTTCAAAAATGTGGGATGAGCATAAAAATCTCAGTAAGGGATACACAATGAATTAAAACTGTTCGTTTTTCAAAACAACAAGTAAACCATGTATACTTTATCAAAGTAATTCTTTTCACATTTATTAAGTAGTAAAAACACTTCACTGAATAAAATATCATTACTTAACATTTTGTAACCAAAATATTACCATAAAACCCATATAAAGATCACATAACATATAAATGTATCTTGGGACATAGACATACTTAAATGGAATAACCATACAGTCGACTTCCACACATATCACTTAATGGAATAGCCAAACGGCCGACTTCCATACCCAATGAATTGGAGGTTATAACGTAACCTCCCATCCTGGTATTCACGGCACCACCCGTCATATGGTTTATCACGTAACCACCAGTCAAATGTCCAGGTACCATTATAAAATCATAAAACATAAAACAAATATAATGGAAAGAAAACATTACCACACATTGATCACAATATATCACATAAATATATTGACATAAAAAATCCATTATAAATACCATTTTTAAAACCAAAATACATAAAATTGTATATGGTATTTATTTTATTTTAAAAACATTATGGATTATTGAGGAATCCAAATACCAAATAATACTCGCGTCGGCGGAAAATGTCATTGTCACCGCGTACGTTAAAAGAAACATTCCTTTTTTTCGTTTAGTAAAACGCTTCGTAGAAAAATATTCCTTTTGTATAAAAGTAAAATTCAAAGGGGTTTATACACCGTATAAATGAAAGTTGTGTATAGAACTAAATATGCCTCAATGAAAGGAGATTGAGACGAAGTCCCTTACCTCGGGTCCGACTTGACTCGATCGTTCTTTAACGTCCTGAATAATAAACTTGAGTTAACATATACTCACTTAATAACCTTTTTCAAGTTCATTATTACTTTGATATCACTTATTTCCATGTTATAAACATGATGTAATCATTTAAGTTAATAATGTTTTTTTGTCGATATTTGGTTCTTTAGTCGAAAGTGGACTTCTTACAATTACATGTTGTTCGTGTGGTCAAAGGTTCATTATATCCAGAATGATATTCATGATTTGGATATCATATATATCATATATATCCAGAATATACATGTATTTATAATATTACATAATCATTTAGATGTACGAAATGAAATGCACCGTTCATGGAGACGGTAAGCCGTACGTATGCATGAACACTACATTCATTTCTATGCCATATTAATGGAATTAAAACTAAATGAGAGGTATGTATATTTTAATTACAGAATTTATATTCATATTTTATATGTAACATAAATCATATATAATAACTTTAAATACATACTTTATATGTCCCACATATGACATTAACGAATCAAATCACTTTGAGGGGGCGGTAGTCCGCACTTTCTAAAATGAAGATATCGTGTATACCCCTAATGGAAGCAATAAAGGTATGCCATAACTAAAAAAATACAAAGGCTTAAGGAAAACATAAACATATTATATATCATATATAAATATAGTGTCATCTTAATGGACACCTTTGAAGGTGTTAGAATAATATTGAACAATCATCGTTTTGTGGGGAAGAAATTCGCCATGCACAGAAACAGTATGTTATTTAGCCATTAGATGTAGTTGTGTGTAAGTGTAACTCGAATGATTCTTATAAAAACATCCTAGTATATTTAAGATACAGAATTTTTTACAAATTAAATGAATAAAAATAGTTTAGGGGGTAGGAGAAGCATAATAAAACAAATGAACAAAAGTGAAGACATTACCTTAAAAAAGGGTAATTATTTTAGATTTGAGCTCAAAGGCTTCCGTGGGAAGACTTATGCCCAAAGTGAGTCTTCTAGGAGTATGATAGGGATGTGGAGAGACAAAAATAGAAGAGATTGGAAGAAAAAAGTCTTGAGAGGTGTGGGTATTGAGGTAGAGGTGGGGGCCTTTTATAAGTGGAGAGGAGGGGCACTCTTGGAAAGTTATAAAAGGTTACATTATTATAAAATGATTTTCGGATAAAAAAGGACCCAAGATTATAATTTTAGATGGTAAGGTGATAAGGATTCTAAATACACACATCCAATAGGTTTTTTACACATGTAGGTCTTATATTTTATATTATCTTTTCATTTTATTTAAATCATTAAATAATGAGGTAATCGCTGCATCATCATGGTGCCATAAATAATTTAATTTATATAATGTGTAAATATTATTAAAAAAATATCATGATTTAGGAAATATTTTTAGCTTTATAATTAATATTTATAGTCAAAAAGCATACTTGGATAACCCCATTTATATTTTTTTTAGTAAAACAACTCGTGTTTGTGACATTTTTATTTTAACATTAAATAAAAAGTTTTTAATGTCATTTTCCTACCAAAGTGGCTCCATGGGGTCCCCAAGTTGACCCATGGATTGTCTTGGTCGTCCATGACACATCCAATAAGGGGTGGACATGTGTCTAGGTCATTTCATATTATTAATACATTATTTTTACCTTAAACTACACTAATTACCTTTAATCGCGATTAATAAACGTAAAAGTTACTATCCACAAAAAATTTATTTTAATCCCATTGAACCACATTTTAATTCCTAATGAAAACATGTATGTCCGATTTTTGAAATTCAAAACATAGAGGTGGTAAAATTTCATTTAAACGGAAAATCAGTTTTTTTAGGTACCACTTAGTGGTTTCACTATTCATCAAAAATTACAGTTTTTCAGGAAAATACCATAACTTCACCCTAATATATATTTGATATTTTGAATTCAAAAATGAATTTTATTTTACAAAATTCAAAACATATAAGTTTCATTAATTAATTTAATAATTAATTCCTGCTGTCAGAGAAAATGGTGTGTTTTTATGAAATAATAAGTATCAAAAGATTGACAATAGTTTAAGTCCGATTTCAAAGTGAAATTAATTCCAACGACCACTATTGGATTAAATGGTAAAAATTTATTCTAATTTCACTTTAAAACCAATTCAAACGATAATATAATCATCTAACTAAATTCAATTAAAAAGAGGTTTTGAATTAAAATACAACATTTTCACTATTCATTAAAAAATGAACTTTATCGAAAAAATATCAAAAATCTACACAAAGTAAAATTTGATGTCCCGATTCTAAAGAAGAATTTTATTTGGTCCAATAGAATGTATAAGAGTGACAAAAACTATATTTAATTAAGGTTATCCATCAAAAGGTGATAAGTGGACCTTTAGTGAAAATTAGAGTATCTATGCCTAAAATTGAATTCTTTTCATATTTTAAGCCTTTATCCATTATTGGATAAATGTAAAAACATTTAACAAACATATATAATCATATTTTAGTTATTTATATTCATTCACACCAATACAACGGCTACGTGTTAACTACTATTTAAAATAATATTATTTTATTACTAGTGTGCAACGTAAGATTTCAAAGAAACTCTTTGTTTTGTATCGGGTACGCTATCGAACATAGCAACCCCTTTAAAGTAAAAATAATTTTTAATTCGTAAATGTTAATAAATATTAAAATGTATCATTCTTATTTACCTGGGTTGTTACATCCTTCCCCCCTTTTGGGAATTGTGTCCTCGCAATTTTGTTCACTTATCAAAATAAGTGGGGGTATTTATCCCTCACAGCATTTTCAGATTCCCATGTTGCCTCTTCAACCATATGGTTTTTCCACAAAACCATTACCTACTGAATTACCTTATTTCGCAACACTTTCTCTCTTCAGTCAAGAATCTGGACTGGTTGTTCTTCATAAGGGAGATTCTCATCAAACTGAACTACCTCTGGGCTCAAAACTTGAGATGGATCTGGCATGTACTTCCTCAACATCGAAACATGAAAAACATTATGTACCTGAGATAAACTCAGAGGTAAAGACACTAGATAATAAACTGATCCAACTTTCTATAGAATTTAATACGGTTCAAAGAACCTTGGACTCATCTTTCCTTTCTTACCAAATCGCATCACACTTTTCCATGGTGAAGTTTTAAGAAAAACATGATCGCCTACCTCGAAAGACAGATCCTTCCTCCAGTTTTCTGCATAACTTTTATGTCTGCTCTAAGCTGTTCTAATGTGTTTCTGAATCAACTAAACTTATTCTGCCATCTCTTCTACCAATTCTGGTCCCATCACCTTCCTTTAACCCACTTCATCCCAAAAAGCTGGAGTTCGACACCGCTTCCCATATAATGTCTCAAATGGTGACATCTGTATACTGGAATGAAAATTGTTATTATAAGAAAAATCAACCAAATAAATATGTTGGTCCCAACTTCCCTGATAATCAATAGAGAAAGCTCGTAGAATATCCTCCAAGTTCTGAATTTTTAGTTCTGACTGCCCATCTGATTTAGGATGAGAAGTTGTACTAAATTTTAATTCAGTACCCAAAGACATCTGAAGGCCTTTCCAAAAGTTAGAGGTAAACCAGGGATCACGAACAGATACAATGGAGAGTGGAACTCCATGCAACCTGAAGATCTATTTATGATACAATCGAGAATGTTGATCTAGAGAGAATGTATCTCGAATAGGAAGGAAATGAGCATATTTATTCAATCGATCAACAATAACCCATATTTCATTATTACCTCGAGATGTCCTTGGTAACTTCCGCTCTTCTTTAACCGGCTGACAAGCCAAACACTTCACAGTAAAATCATCAATATCTCTTTTCATTCCATCAAACTAGTAATACTCCTGCAGATCTCTATACATCTTAGTACTGCCAGGATGAACTAAAAACGGGGAACTATGAGCCCCACATAACAAACCATTCTTAAATTGGGAATCACTAGGCACACATAATCTCTTCCCAAACCTCAAAACAAAATCATTATCAATGTTAAATTCAGGAAACTTATCCTTCTGAACTAGCTCTACCTTTTTCTGTAACTCGCTGTCTTGCTTCTGTGCTTGCTTAATTCTTTCTGATAGAGAAGATTTCACTGATACCTGAAACAAAACATAAGGACATCCTGCACAAACATCTTCCATTCCAAATCTCATCGAATCCTTAACCAAAAGAAAATGTTCCAAACACAACATTTTTAATGAATCATTACTTTTTCAACTCAAAGCATTAGCCACATTATTTTATTTTCCTGGATGGTAATGAATTGTACAATCATAATACTTGATTAATTCTAGCCATATCCTCTGTCTCATGTTTAATTCATTCTGATTAAATATATACTTTAAACTTTTGTGATCGGTATATATTTCACACTTTTCTCCATACAAATGATGCCTCCAAATTTTTAAGGCAAAAACAACAGCAGCTATTTCCATGTCAGGTGTAGGGTAATTTTCCTCATGAGTTTTCAACTGACGTGAAGCATAAGTAATTACCTGATTATTCTTCATTAGGAAACAACCATGTCCTTTCAATGAAGCATCACTGTATATAACAAACACACCATTTCTGGAAGGAAGTTGCAAAACTGGAGCATTCACCAATCATCTTTTCAACTCCTGAAAACAATCATCACATTCTTTTCTCCAGATAAACTTAACACCCTCCCTAGTTAGCTTAGTCATTGGACTAGATAACCGTGAAAAAATTTCAACAAGCCTTCAGTAGTAACCTGCCAAACCAAGAAAACTACAGATATCGATTACATTTTTGGGACTTCGCCATTCTTCAACAAATTTTGTTTTAGCAGGATCAACAGTTATTCCATATTTTGAAACAATATGACCTAGGAAAGAAAGTTGTTGTATCTAAAACTCACACTTGCTAAACTGTTTAGTTCAGATTCTGACCATCTCAGGATACTGATTTGTAAGGTCATTTCCCTCTGTATGCCTTCCCAGAAAATCTGTCCTGTTTCCTCTATGAAAAACCATTCTTAACACATAAATATCTTAGAAGAAGCAATATGGTAAACTTTAAATGATATATCATTTCAATCATAACATAAATTAATTTATAATTTAACAATTTTCTAACTCCTAAAGTTGTCTAAACCGACCTCTGATACCAACTATAAGGCCCCAGCCTTAAACCATACTTAATATTGAATTAAATGAATAATTCACATTGAGGATCTTTTCAGGTTTAGAGTTTTAGAGAATTAGATCATAAAACATGCATTACATCTCACATTTAAACAAAGTCGTTACAATAAAAGATAGTA
Organism: Viscum album; assembly: GCA_963277665.1. Classification (NCBI taxonomy): domain Eukaryota; kingdom Viridiplantae; phylum Streptophyta; class Magnoliopsida; order Santalales; family Viscaceae; genus Viscum; species Viscum album. Next base: position 1,836,722,047 of record OY728132.1, on the reverse strand, counting down.
TTCATTTTTTCCCATCAACAGAAACATATTTAAAATAAAACATTGATTCTTTCTTGACACTTCCTTGACACTATCATCATATCATGTACCCTTCCCTTGACCTGTGAAAAACATTTCAAAAACTTGGGATGAGCATAAAAATCATAGTAAAGGATACACAATGAATGAAAACTGCTAGTTTTTCAAAATAACAAGTAAACCATGTATACTTTATCAAAGTAATAATTACCACCATTATGAAGTAGTAAAAACTCTTCACTAAATAAAATATCATTACTTACCCTTTTGTAACCAAAATAATACCATAAAACCCATATAAAAATCACATAACATATAAAGGTTACTTGGGACATAAACATACTTAAATGGAATAACCATACTGTCGAATTCCACACATATCACTTAATGGAAAAGCCATACGGGTGACTTCCATACACAATTCATTTGATGTTATAACGTAACCACCCATCCTGGTATTCAAGGCACCACCCGTCATTTTGTTTATCACGTAACCACCTGTCAAATGTCCAAGTACCATTATAAAATCGTAAAACCTAAAACAAATATAATGGAAAGAAAACATTTCCACACTTTGATAACAATATATCGCATAAATATATTTACATAACAAATGCATTATAAAAACCATTTTCAATACCAAAATACATAAAAGAATATATGGTATTTATTTCATTTTAAAAACATTATGTCTTGTTGAGGAATCCAAATACCAAATAATACTCGTGGCGGCGGAAAAGGTCGTTGTCACCGCGTACGTTAAAAGAAACACTCCTTCTTTGTCGTTTAGTAAAATGATTCGTAGAAAAAGATTCCTTTTGTATAAAATTAAAAGTCAAAGGGGTTTATACACCGTATAAAATTATGTTGTGTATAAAACAAAATATGCCTCAATGAAAGGATATTGAGACGAAGTCCCTTACCTCCGGTCCGACTTGACTCGATCATTCTTTAACATCCTGAATAATAATCTTGAGTTAATTTCTACTTGCTTAAGAACCTTTTTCAAGTTAATTATTACATTTATATCACTTATTACCATTTTATAAACATTATGTAATCATTTAAGTTAATAATTATAGTTTTTTCGATATTTGGTTCTTAAGTCGAAAGTGGACTTCTTAAAATTACATGTTGTTCGTGTGGTCAAAGGTTCATTATATCCAGAATGATATTCATGATTTGAATATCATATATATCATATATATCCAGAATATACATGTATTTATAATATTACATAATCATTTAGAGGTAAGAAATGAAATGCACTGTTCATGGAGACGGTAAGCCGCACGTACGCATTAACGCTACTTTCATTTCTATGTCATATTAATGGAATTAAAACTAAATGAGAGGTACGTATATTTTAATTCCAGAATTATATTCTTCATTTATATGTAACATAAATCAGATATAATAACATTAAATCCATCCTTTACACTTACCACATATGGCATTAACGAATCAAATCACTTTCAGGGGGCGGTAGTCCGCACTTCGTAAAATGATGATATCACGTATACCCATAATGGAAGCCATAAAGGTATGCCATAAATGAAAAATACAGAAGTTTAAGGAAAATATAAACATATTATATATCATATATAAATATAGTGACATCTTAATGTGTAACACCTTGAGTTTCCACGATACACTTCTCTTTCAATAATGTAGTAGCTAGCATTGTACGCAAGTTCGAGTTCTAACACACCACGACTAATCAAAGTAGCCATTATGAATATTAATACCCACTTTTTAAAATTATAAAAATTTTATATTTCAAAATGGACTTCATTTTTGTATTCGTAATATCGAAATTATCCTAAGTTGAATTTTTTTTAACTTTCTGAGAACTTCCAATTTTTTACGAATAGTGAAAAATACTTAAAACATATTTTTTAATCAAAATAATTTATAGTGATAAATTATAATATTTAGTGGTTTTAAAGTATAATTTGAATATATTTTTACCATTTTATCCAATGGTGGTCATTATAATTAATTTAACATCGAAATTGGACATGAACAATTGTCAATCTTTTGATATATATTGTTTCTTAAAAACATGCTATTTGTTGTGAAAGCGGGAATTAGTTATAAAATTAATTAATTCAAATTATATGTTTTTAATTTTTTAAAATATACATCATTTTCGAATTCGGAATATCAATAATATCTTAGGGTGAAATTTTGGCATTGTTCTGAAAAACATCAATTTTTGATGAATAGTGAAACCACTAAGTGGTAGTTAAAAAACTGATTTTTCGTTTAAATGAAATATTACAACTTCTGTGATTTTATTTTCAAAAATCCGACATACATGGTTGTCATTAGGAAGTAAAATGTGGTCCAATGGGATTAAAATAATTTTTTTGAATAGTAACTTTTAAGTTTAATTAATCGTGATTAATGGTAATTAGTGAAATTTAAGGTAAAGATAATGTTATAATAATATGAAATGACCATGACACTTTTACTACACCTATTGGATGAGTCATGGCTGACCAAGACAATCCATGGGTCAACATGGGGACCCCATGGAGCGACTTTGGTAGGAAAAATAAATTAAAAACTTTTTATTTAATGTTAAAATAAAAATGTCACAAACATGAGTTTTTTTACTAAAACAATTTTAAAATGGGGTAATACAAGTCATATTTTTGACTATAAATATTCATTAGAAATATAAAGAGAGTTTCTACATCATGAGATCTTTTTTATAATTTTTATACATTAAATAAATTAAATTATTTATGACACCATGATGATGCAGCGATTACCTCATTAATTAATGAATTTAATAACATGGATGGATAATGTAAAATATAATAATGAAACTTAACCAAAGCCTATTGTATGAGTATCTTTATAACCCTTATCGCCTTATCCTCGAAATATATAAGTGTGGGACCTTTAAAATCTGAAACTCATTATATAATAAAGTAACATTTCATTGCTTTCCAAGAGTGCCCCTTTTCCCCTCTTATAAAATCCCCCCACCACTAACACCTTATTCACACCATCATGCCTTTTGGTTCGGCAAAATTCTGCCCAAATACTCTCCCAACTTCCCTCTATTACTCCTAGAAGCCTCACTTTGGGCAGAGGACTTCCCAAGGTTGCCTTTGTGCTCAAATCAACAAGAGTTACCCGTTTCAAAGGTAGTGTTTTCTCTTGTGTTCTTATGTTTTATTTTGCTTCTCAAACCCCCTAAAATCTTTTTATTCATTTATTTTGTAACAAAAACAGTATTCTAAATATAATAGGATGTTCTTATAAGAATGATTATAGATAAAATTACACACACCTACATCTAATGGTTAAAAAACATACTGTTTCTGTGGATGGTGAATTTCTGCCTCACGAAACGATGATTGTTCAACACTCATATAACACCTTCAAAGGTGTCCATTAAGATGTAAAAATATTTATATATGATGCATAATATGTTTATGTTTTACTTAAGCTTTTTAATTTTTCATTTATTCCATACCTTTATGATTTCCATTATGCGTAAACGCGATAATTTCATTTTAGGAAGTGCGGACTACCGCCCCCTCAAAGTTATTTGATTCGTTAATTCCATGTGTGGGATGTATAAAGGATGATGTATATGGTATTATACATTATATTATACTGGAATTATATTTCACCTTTATATCATTATTATTTCGTTCCATTAAATACGATATAGAAATGAAAGTAGCATTCATGCGTACGTATGGCTTACCGTCTCCATGAACGGTGCATTTCATTTCTTACCTCTAAATGTTATATAATAATATAAATTCATTTATATAATGGATATATAGAATATATATGATATCCAAATCATGAATATAATTCTGTATATAATGGATATTTTACCACATGAACAACATGTAATTATAAGAAGTTTATTTTAGACTCAAGTACCTAAGATCGACAAAATGATCGTTATTAACTTAAATAATTACAAAATATCCATAACATGGTATAAGTGATATAAAAGGAATAATGAACATGAAAAAGGTTCTTATGAAAATAGAAATTAACTCTAGTTTATTATTCAGGTGATTAAAGAACGATCAAGTCAAGTCGGACACGAGGTAAGGGAACTTCTTAACCCAATTTCCTTTCTTTGGGTTAATCTCCTACTTTCAAATTTTTTCATGATATTATTATCTCCTATATTGTATTTGTACTTTCTTTATGTGTACATATAGTGAATACACATAATAGATATATTTTATTTTAAAATGGTCTTTTTAGGGGACTTCGTCTCAATCTCCATTTATTGAGGCATATTTTGTTTTATACAAAAATTTCTTTTATACGGTGTATAAACCCCTTTTGACTTTTATGTTTATTCAAAAGGAATATTTTTATATTAAGTGTTTTACTTAATGACAAAAAAGGAATGTTTTTCTTGTCGTATGTATGTGGCGAAAATGACTTCTCTGCCGCCGTGACCATTATTTTAGTTTCGGCTTCCCCTACAAGCAATAACTTTTTTTAAATGAAAAATAAAAACCAGGTTTTAAATTTTATTTATTTTGGTATAAAAAATGGTTTTGATAATTTTTTAATATATCAATGTGTTGTATTCATATCTTGTGATTGAAATGTGGAAATATTATGTTTCCTTTATTCATGTTTTATGTGATACTATTATGTTATGGTTTATGATATGTTTAAACCTGTTCATATGAGGAATGCATTAGACTTAATAAGTGACGGGTGGAGCTCGCTAAAGCTCCTTGATGCATCGGCAGGTCTCATGAGACAAACTAGTGTCTTGGCATGAGGCCTTGACAAAATCTTATTTGGGGTCTTGGCACGAGGCCTTGGCTACGTGGTTATGATAGTCTGGCATTATGCATTCCTTCATTATGAAAGTGGTTATTGATATTTCATGTGATTATTCGACCAGTAGAATATCCATGGGAATAAGTAAATGGAATTATCTCATTTTACTTTTTCCATATTATGTTGATGTTCATGTTTAAAAGGCTTTTGTTTTAGTTACACATTTGTTTAAATGTTTATGTTTATTTATGAAACCTTCCGCTATATTTTTATCCTTACTGAGCATCTGAGCTCACCCCTTTCAATGTTTTAATTTTTCCACGATGTGATGAAGTATATTTTGAGTGACTTGTAGGGATAGTATGAGGGGATATGAAGACATGATGTTTTTTAGTTTTGTTTGACTTTATTATGTAATGTGAGACTTATGAATGTATCTAGTGTTTCCAAGCCTACTAAACTAATCGGTCTATCAAGACTTGATATTTTGTGATCATTCCAATGTTACGCAATAATGCACCGACTCTGGGTAACTGGGTTCAGGGCATAACAATTAGTATCAGAGGTAGTTTATTATTAACCTTCGAATCTAGATTTAGATAAACTCTGATTAGAGCACATAGCCCTAAGATAAAATTTGAGGATTAGTATAGAAGAACATCCTATAATTTGGTTGTTGTAGGGATTTTGTGAGTTTTCCAAGAAATACATCCATGTCTGGATACCAGCAGGTAGAGGCTGCTCTGGCACAGATGTACCTAGGGGTAACACCCAGAAACACCGCTTTGAGCTAGACTCGAACGGGAACTGGTGCACGACAACAGGCTTTACTTCACTCTTGGTTACGACACTCCCGGGGGATATTCTTATGATATTTATCATTTTCTTTACAAATCATTTTGAAGGGTTTATGAGTATATACTCCCGCAAAGAAAACATTTCTTTTTATTAATATGGATTATATCCCTAAACTGTTCAATTTATGTTAAGTGTTTTACAAGTATAAAATTATATATTTTTATTCATAAACTGATCTAGTTTATGCCATTGTTTAGAAATGGTGCCTAGTGGAATGAATAGAAACTGTATCAATGCATTCACTCCATGTAGGGATTGAACTCCTACTAAAAAAATTATAATGGAGTTAGTGATACAACTGGTTTTGATCAGCTTATCACCATACTGGGACAACTCACTCAGGCTATGAATAAAAAACATACTCGTATGGAGAACCCTGATCTGAAACGTGGAGGATCAATGTTAGACCGCTTCATGAGGCAACAACCACCAACATTCAATGGATTTACAAATCCCTTAGTAGCTGAGAAATGGATAAATTCTTTAGAGAAAATATTCCATGCCTTGGGGAGTAGTGAAAGGGAAGAGGTTATCATGACAGTTTACCGCCTTACTGGAGATGCTGATCAATGGTGGTCGTTGATTCAAAATTCAAAAGAAGATGAAGAAGTATCATGTATGGAATGGAGATAGTTCAAAGATCTTTTCTTAGAAAAATACATTCCTCGTGACCATCGAGCAGATATGGAAGGGCAATTTCTGAGTCTGAGACAATAGGAGGATGAGAATGTCACAAAGTATGAGGCCAACTTTACAAGGTTAGGGAGGTATGCTGCAGATTATATATGTAAACCAAGAAGTTAGATTGATCGTTTCGTTGATGGGTTAAAACCATTTCTCCGTCGAGCCTTAGTATCACAATCCTTTTCATCGTACGAAGATATTGTATCATGTGTTATCAAGATAGAAAAAGAATTTTCTATGTCTTATGACAAGAAAGTAATGTAAGAGATGAAGAGAACGGTGGAAGAAGAGATAGATAAAAGGAAAAGGGGAAAGAATTATTTTCTATTATGTGATAATTGTGGGAAGAATCACCTCGGTGCTTGCCTAAAAGGAATGGTAGTTTGTTATAAATGTGGAGAAAAAGGTCACTCGGCTCATGATTGCAAAGGAAAGAAAGAGGCTATCAATGTTGAATGCTGAAATTGTAGGGAAATGGGGAATTATGAAAATGAATGTTCTAAGCGTCAGGGAAACTTACATTAGAAAAGGAAAAGGGATCAAGGACAACATTATGCTGTTACTATAGATGAAGTGGAATAATTAATGTATTGGTGCTTTTGGACTCATGGATTATATTCTTGTTATAAGAATAGAGTGATATATATAAGGATTGTACTGCAGTACTTGTTTTTTTCATTAAGTTTTTAATATGATTAAGGTAATCATATTTTTAGTATGTGACAATAAGAGAAACATTACTTTTTTTGGGGAATCTGATGTTACAATTGATTTAGGAATTTACAGACCTTTTAGAGAAAATCTAGAGAGAGGTATTTTGGATAACTATAAAGGTTGGAATGGATTATGTTGATCCTTTGATATTATTGTTTAAGGTTAAAACATTTCTGATGATTATTTTTGGGATATTATAAGACTATAGTTTTAGGAAAAGGACAACCTCCGGGTTGGGGGATAACCTGTCACGTCGGACAAAGGTGCAGGAATCGAACCCACAACCATAGTGCGACATGCCTGTATTACCTACCACTATCCTATTAGAAGTCCATGGTTATTACAAAATTGTTTTCCTAATCTAAATGGTATGTGGTAATATTTGGAACCTTATACAATTAGGATGAATAGAATATTTTTGAGTTCTGCTACCATTTGGAGTGAAATATGGGTTTGTGGTAAAAATTTATTAAAGAATGCAAAGTCTCCATGAAAAGTATGTATATTTCCTTACATTCTTAGTAAGTCTCCTAAATAAATGCCTCAAATTTAAGAAAGGTAACTTAAAACAAAAACATTGTCAGTTAAATTATCCAACTGGGGATTCAATGACAGTTTAACCAATCACAAGTTTGAGATTTCCTTATGGTTAAATTTCTCCTAATCTTGTTTTCTACAACTCTCCATCAGACCTTGATGGTTTTTTTCCTCCATATCCATATTTTCATATAATCCGAGTATGGGCTATCTCGGGTGACCTTTGTACCTATCTTTGTTTCTTTTATAGTTATATTTTTATTAACCTTTCTTCTGATGTGTGTTTTTCACAAATGTATTTTCTATTTTCAACAGTTTATTTTCAAAGAAAAATTTCAAATTGCGAGGATGAAATTTATTGAAGGTGGGGAGAATGTAACACCCCAATCTTCCACGATACGCTTCTCTTTCAATAATGCAATAACTTGAATTGTACGCAAGTTCGAGATCTAAAACACCGCGACTAATCAAAGTAGTCGTTATGAATAGTAATACCCACTTTTTAAAATTATAAAAAATTTATATTTCAAAATGGAATTCATTTTTGTATTCGTAATATCGAAATTATCCTAAGATGAATTTTTGGTAACTTTCTGAGAACATCCAATTTTTTATGAATAGTGAAAAATACTTAAAACAACTTTTTTAATAAAAATAATATACAGTGATAAATTATACTATATAGTGGTTTTAAAGTATAATTAGAATATATTTTTACCATTTTATACAATGGTGGTCATTAGAATTAATTTAACATTGAAATTGGACATGAACAATTGTAAATCTTTTGATATATATTGTTTCTTAAAAACACGCTATTTGTTGTGACAATGGGAATTAGTTATAAAATTAATTAATGCAACATATATGTTTGGAATTTTGTAAAATAGATATCATTTCTTAATTAGGAATATCAATTATAGCTTAGGGTGATATTTTGGCATTGTTCTGAAAAAACTTCAATTTTTGATGAATAGTGAAACCACTAAGTGGTAGTTAAAAAACTGATTTCTCCTTTAAATGAAATATTACCACTTCTATGATTTGATTTTCAAAAATATAACATACATGGTTGTCATTAGGAAGTAAAATGTGGTTCAATGGGATTAAAATAATTTTTGGTGAATATTAACTTTTAAGTTTAATTAATCGCGATTAAAGGTAATTAGATGAAATTTAAGGTAAAGATAATGTTATAATAATATGAAATGACCTTGACACATGTCCAGCACCTATTTTATCAGTCATGGCCGACCAAGACAATACATTGGTAAACTTGGGGACCCCATGGATCCACTTTGGTAGGAAAAAGACATTAAAATCTTTTTATTTAATTTTAAAATAAAAATGTCACAAACAAGAGTTGTTTTACTAAAAAAAATTAAATGGGGTAATACAAGTCATATTTTTTACTATAAATATTCATTAGAAAGATAAAGAGATTTCCTACATCATGAGATATTTTTTATAATTTTTAGACATTAAATAAATTAAATTATTTATGACACCATGATGATGCAGCGATTACCTCATTAATTAACAATTTTTATAAAATAGAAGGACAGTGTAAATTATTAGAATTACACATGAACAAAGACTATTAGATGAGTATATTTCTAACCCTTATCACCTTATCCTCGAAATATATACGTTTGGGACCTTTAAAATCCGAAACACATTATTTAATAATGTAACATTTCATTACCTTCCAAGAGTGCCCCTACTCTCCTCGTATAAAATACCCCCAACACTACCACCTTATTCACACCATGAAGCCTTTTGGCTCGGAAAAATTATGCCCAAATACTCTCCCAACTTCCATCTCTTACTCCTAGAATCCTCACTTTGGGCAGAAGACTTCTCAAGGTATCCTTTGAGCTCAACTCAAAAAGAGTTACCCGTTTCAAATGTAGTGTTTTCTCTTGTGTTCTTATGTTTTATTTTTCTTCTCGAACCCCCTAAAATATTTTTATTCATTTCTTTTGTAACAAAACAATTATCCTCAATATACTAGGATGTTTTTATAAGAAGTATTCTATCTACACTTACACACACCTACATCTACTGGTTAAAAAACATACTGTTTCTGTGGATAGAGAATTTATGCCTCACGAAACGATGATCGTTCAACACTAATATAACACCTTCAAATGTGTCCATTAAGATGTCACTATATTTATATATGAGACATAATATGTTTATGTTTTAATAAAGCTTCTTTCTTTTTCATTTATTCCATACCTTTATGATTTCCATTATGGGTAAACGCGATAATTTCATTTTAGGAAGACTACCGCCCACTAAAAGTTATATGAATTGTTAATTCCATGTGTGGGATGTATAAAGGATGAAGTAAATGGTATTATACATTATATTATACTGGAATTATATTTCACCTTTATATAATTATTACTTCATTCCATTAAATACGAAATAGAAATGAAATTAGCGTTCATGCGTACGTACGGCTTACTGTATCCATGAACAGTGCATTTCATTTCTTACCTCTAAATGTTATGTAATAATATAAATTCATTTATATACTGTATATATAGAATATATATGATATCCAAATCATTAATATGATTCTTTATATAATTTATATTTTACCACATGAACAACGTGTAATTATAAGAAGAATATTTTTGACTCAAGTACCTAAGATCGACAAAATGACCGTTATTAACTTAAATAATTAAAAACTGTCCATAACATGGTAATAAGAGATATAAATGTAATAATGAACATGAAAAAGGTTCTTATGAAAATAGAAATTAATTCTAGTTTATTATTCAGGTGATTAAAGAACGATCGAGTCAAGTCGGACACGAGGTAAGTGAACTTCTTAACCCAATTTCCATTCTTTGGGTTAATCTCCTACATTCAAATTATGTCATGATATTATTATGTCCTATATTGTATTTTTTACATTCCTTATGTGTAAATATATTTAATACACAAAATAGATATATTTTATTTAAAAATGATCTTTTGAAGGTACTCCGTCTCAATCTCCATTCATTGAGGCATATTTTGTTTTATACACAAATTTCTTTTATACGGTGTATAAACCCCTTTTAATTTTACGTTTATTCAAAAGGAATATTTTTATATGAAGAGTTTTACTAAATGAAAAAAATGAATTTTTTGTGTCGTACGTATGCAGCTACAATGACTTCTCTGCCACCGTGACCATGATTTGAGTTTCGACTTCCCCTACTAGCCATACCTTTTTTTAAATGAAAAATAAAAACCAAGTTTTAACTTTATTTTATTTAGGTATCAAAAATGGTTTTGATAATGTTTTAATATATCAATGTGTTGTATTGATATCTTGTGATTGAAATATGGAAATGTTATGTTTCCTTTATTCATGTTTTATGTGATACTATTATGTTATGCTTTATGATATGTTTCAAACTGTTCATATGAGGAATGCATTGGACTTAATAAGTGACGGGTGGAGCCCGATATAGCTCCTCGATGCATCGACAGGTCTCATGAGACAAACTAGTGTCTTGGCACAGGGCCTTGACAAAATCTTATTTGTGGTATTGGCACGAGGCCTTGGCTACGTGGTTATGATAGTCTGGCATTATGCATTCCTTCATTATAAAAGTGGTTATTGCTATTCCATGTGATTATTCGACCAGTAGAATATCCATGTGAATAAGTAAATGGAATTATCTCCTTTTACTTTTTCCATATTCTGTTGAACTTCAAGTTTAAAAGGCTTTTGTTTTAGTTACACGTTGCCTTAAATGATTATGTTTATTTATGAAAGTTTCCCCTATATTTTTATCTTTACTAAGCATCGGAGCTCACCCCTTTCAATGTTATAATTTTTCTAGGATGTGATGAAGTATATTATGAATGAGCTGTAGGGATAGTATGAGGGGATATGATGACATGATTTTTTTTAGTTTTGTTTTACTTTATGATGTAATGTAAAACTTATGAATGTATCAAGTGTTTCCAAGACTACTAAACTAATCGGTATTTCAAGACTTGATCTTTTGTGATCATGCCAATGTTACACAATAATGCACCGACTCTGGGTAACTGGGGTCGGGGCGTTACAGTTGGTAACAGAGGCAGTTTAGTACTAACCTTAGAAGATATATTTAGATAAACTCTGATTAGAGAACATACCACTAAGATAGAATTTGAGGATTAGTATAGAAGAACATCCTATAATTTGGTTATTGTAGAGATTTTGTGAGTTTTCCGAGCAATACATCTATGTCTGGATACCAGCAGGTAGAGGCTTCTCTAGCACAGATCTACCTAGGGGTAATACCCAAAAACACCACTTTGAGCTAGACTCGAATGAGAACTGGTGCACGACAACGGGCCTTACTTCACTCTTGGTTACGACACTCTTGGGGGATATGCTTAGGATAATTCTTATATTAATTACAAATCATTATGAAGGGTTTATGAGTATATACTCCCTCAATGAAAACATTTCTTTTTATTAATATGGATTATATCCCTAAACTGTTCAATTTATGTTAAGTGTTTTACAAGTACATAATTATGTATTTTTATTCATAAACGGATCTAGTTTATGCCATTGTTTAGAAATGGTGCCTAGTGGAAGGAATAGAAACTGTATCAATGCATGCACTCCATGTAGGGATTGACCTCCTACTCAAGAAAATTATAATGGAGTTGGTGATACAACTGGTGCTGATCCGCTTATCACCATACTAGGACAACTCACTCAGGCTATGAATAAAAAACGTACTCGTATGGAGCACCCTGATCTAAAATGTGGAGGATCAATGTTAGACCGCTTCATGAGGCAACAACCACCAACATTCAATGAAATTACAAATACCTTAGTAGCTGAGCAATGGATAAATTCTTTAGAGAAAATATTCCATGCCTTGGGTAGTAGTAAAAGGGAATAGGTTATCATGGAAGTTTACCGCCTCACTGGAGATTTTAATCAATGGTGGTCATTGATTCAAAATACAAAGGGAGACGAAGAAGTATCAAGTATGGAATGGAGAGAGTTCAAAGATCTTTTCATATAAAAATACATTCCTCGTGACCATCGAGCAGATATGGAAAGGCAATTTCTGAGTCTGAGACAAAAGAAGGATGATAATGTCGCAAAGTATGAGGCCAACTTTACAAAGTTAGCGTGGTATGCTGAAGATTATATATGTAACCCATGAACTAAGATTGATCGTTTCGTTGATGGGTTAAAACCATTTCTCCTTCGATCTTTAGTATCACAATCCTTCTCATCGTACGAATAAATTATCTCATGTGCTATCAAGACAGAAAAGAAATTCTCTAAGACTTATGAAAACAATGTAAAGTAAGATATGAAGAGAATTGTGGAAGAAGAGATATATAAACGGAAAAAGGGAATGAATGATTTTCCATTATGTGATAATTGTGGGGAGAATCTTCCTGGTGCTTGCCTAAAAGGAATGGTAGTTTGTTATAAATGTGGAGAAAAAGGTCACCAGGCTCGTGATTGCATGGGGAAGAAAGAGGCTATCAATGTTGAATGCTACAATTGTAGGGAAATGGGGAATTATGAAAATGAATGTCCTAAGCGTCAGGGAAACTTACCACAGAAAAGGAAAAGGGATCAAGGGCAATCATATGTTGTTACTACAGATGAAGTGGAATAATTAATGTATTGCTTCTTTTGGAATCATGGATTATATTCTGGTAATAAGAATAATGTGATATATATAAGGATTGTATTGTAGTACTTGTTTTTTTCATTAAGGATTTAATAAGACGAAGGTAATCATATTTTTAGAATTTGAGAATAAGAGAAACATTAATTTTTTTGGGGAATCTGATGTTACAATTGATTTAGGTATTTAGAGACCTTTTAGAGAAAGTCTAGACAGAGGTATTTTTGATAACTGTAAAGGTTGGAATGGATTATGTTAATTCTTGGATATTGTTGTTTAAGGTTAAAACATTTATGAAGATTATTTTTGGGATATTATAATACTATAATATTAGGAAAAGGACAACCTTCTGGTTGGGGGATAACCTGTCGCATCAGACAAAGGTGCAGGAATCGAACCCACAACCATAGTGTGATAGGCCTTTATTACCTACCACTAGCCTACAGGAAGTTCCTGGTTATTAAAAAATAGTTTTCCTAATCTAAATGGTATGTGGTAATAGTTGGAACCTTATACAATTAGGATAAATAGAATATTTTTGAGTTCTACTACCATTTGGAGTGAAAGATGGGTTTGTGGTAAAAATTTATTAAAGAATAAAAAGTATACATGAAAAGAATATATATTTCCTTACATTCTTAGAGAATCTCCAAAATAAATACCTCAACATTATGAAAGGTAACTTAAAACAAAAACGTTGTCGATTAAATTTTCCAACTGGGGATTCAATGACCGTTTAACCAATCACAAGTTTCAGATTTCCTTATGGTTAACTTTCTCCTAATACTGTTTTCTACAACACTCCATCAGACCTTGATTGTTTTTTTCCTCCATATCCATATTTTCATATAATCCGTCTATGGGCTATCTCGGGTGACCTTTGTACCTCTCTTTCTTTGTTTTAATGTTATATTTTTATTAACCCTACATCCGATGTGGGTTTTTTCAAAAATGAATTTTCTATTTTTAACCTTTTATTTTCAATGAAAAATTTCAAATTGCGAGGATGAAATTTATTGAAGGAGGGGAGAATGTAACACCCCAATCTTCCACGATACACTTCTCTTTCAATAATGCAATAGTTTGCATTGTATGCAAGTTCGAGTTCTAACACACTACGACTAATCAAAGTAGTTGTTATGAATAGTAATACCAACTTTTTAAAATTATTAAAATTGTATATTTCAAAATGGACTTCATTTATGTATTCATAATATCAAAATTATCCTAAGTTGAATTTTTTTTAACTTTTTGAGAACTCCGAATTTAATATGAATAGTGAAAAATACTTAAAAAACTTTTTTAATCAATATAATTTACAGTGATAAATTATACTATTTAGTGGTTTTAAAGTATAATTAGAATATATTTTTACCATTTTATCCTATGGTGGTCATTAGAATTAATTTAACATTGAAATTGGATATGAACAATTGTCAATCTTTTGATATATATTGTTTCTTAAAAACACCCTTTTTGTTGTGACAGCGGGAATTAGTTATCAAATTAAATAATGCAACCTATATTTTTGGAATTTTGTAAAATATACATCATTTAGGAATTCGGAATATCAATTATAGTTTAGGGTGAAATTTTGGCATTGTTCTGAAAAACATCATTTTTCGATGAATAGTGCTACCACTATGTGGTAGTTAAAAAACAGATTTCTCGTTTAAATGAAATATTACCACTTCTGTGATTTGGTTTTCAAAAATCTGACATAAATGGTTTTCATTAGGAATTAAAATGTGGTTCAATGGGATTAAAATAATTTTTGGTGAATAGTAACTTTTATGTTTAATTAATCGTGATTAAAGATAATTAGTGAAATTTAAGGTAAAGATAATGTTATAATAATATGAAATGACCTTGACACTTGTCCTACACCTATTGGATCAGTCATGGCCGACCACGAAAATCCATGGGTCAACTTTGGGACCCCATGGATCTACATTGGTAGGAAAAAGGCATTAAAAACTTTTTATTTAATGTTAAAAAAAATGTCACAAACATGAGTTGTTTTACTAAAACAATTTTTAAATGGGGTAATACAAGTCATATTTTTTACTATAAATATTAATTAGAATTCTAAAATTATTTCCTACATCATTAGATCTTTTTTATAATTTTTAGACATTAAATAAAATAAATTATTTATGACACCATGATGATGCAGCGATTACCTCATTAATTAACGATTTTAATAAAATGGATGGATAATGTAAAATCATAGAATTACACTTGTCCAAAGCCTATTGTATGAGTTGATTTCTAACCCTTATCACCTTATCCTCTAAATATAAAAGTGTGGGACCTTTAAAATTAGAAAATCATTATATAATAAAGTAACATTTCATTACTTTCCAAGAGTTCCCCTACTCTCCTCTTATAAAAGGCCCCCAACACTACCACCTTATTCACACCATCAAGCCTTTTGGCTTGGCCAAATTCTGCCCAAATACTCTCCCAACATCCCTCTATTACTCCTAGAAGCCTCACATTGGGCAGAAGACTTTCCAAGGAATCCTTTGAGCTCAACTCAAAAAGAGTTACCCGTTTCAATGGTAGTGTTTTCTCTTGTGTTCTTATGTTTTATTTTGCTTCTCCAACCCCATAAACTCTTTTTATTCATTTCTTTTGTAACAAAACAAGTATCCTCAATATACTAGGATGTTTTTCTAAAAATTATTCTTGATACACTTACACACACCAACATCTAATGGTTAAAAAACATACTGTTTTTGTGGATGGTGAATTTCTGCCTCACGAAATGATGATTGTCCAACCCTCATATAACACCTTAAAAGGTGACCATTAAGATGTAACTATATTTATATATGATACATAATATGTTTATGTTTTACTTAAGCTTAAGTATTTTTTATTTATTCCATACCTTTATGATTTCCATTATGGGTAAACGCGATAATTTCATTTTAGGAAGTGCAGACTACCGCCCCCTCAAGGTTATTTGAATCGTTAATTCCATGTGTTGGATATATAAAGGATTAATTAAATGGTATTATAAATTATATTATACTGGAATTATATTTCACATTTATATAATTATTATTTCATTCCATTAAATATGAAATAGAAATGAAAGTAGCGTTTATGCGTACGTACGGCTTACCGTCTCCATGAACGGTGCATTTCATTTCTTACCTCTAAATGTTATGTAATAATATAAATGCATTTATATACTGGATATATATAATATATATTATATCCACATCATTAATATAATTCTTTATATAATGGATATTTTACCACATGAACAACGTGTAATTATAAGAAGTTTATTTTTGACTCAAGTACCTAAGATCGACAAAATGACCGTTATTAACTTAAATAATTACAAAATGTCCATAACATGGTAATAAGTTATATAAAAGGAATAATTAACAAGAAAAAAGGTTCTTAAGAAAATAGAAATTAACTCTACTTTATTATTCAGGTGATTAAGGAACGATCGAGTCAAGTCGAACACGCGGTAAGGGAACTTCTTAACCCTATTTCAATTCTTTGGGTTAATCTCCTACTTTCAAATTATGTCATGATATTATTATGTCCTATCTTGTATTTGTACATTCTTTATGTGTTCATATAGTTAATACACATAATAGATATATTTTATTTAAAAATGATTTTTTGGGGACTTCGTCTCAATCTCCATTCATTGAGGCATATTTTGTTTTATACAAAAAAATTTTTTATACGTTGTATAAACCCCTTTGACTTTTACATTTATTCAAAAGTAATATTTTTATATGAAGCATTTTACTTAATGACAAAAAGGAATGTTTTTATTGTCATACGTATGCGGTAAAAATGACTTCTCCACCGCCGTGACCATTATTTGAGTTTCGGCTTCCCCTACAAGCCATAACTTTTTTTAAATGAAAAATAAAAAACAAGTTTTAACTTTCATTAATATTGGTATAGAAAATGGTTTTGATAATGTTTTAACATATCAATTTGTTGTATTGATATATCATGATTGAAATATGGAAATATTATGTTTCCTTTATTCATGTTTTATGTGATACTATTATGTTATGGTTTATGATATGTTTAAACCTGTTCATATGAGGAATGTATTGGACTTAATAAGTGACGGGTGGAGCCCGCTATAGCTCCTCGATGCATCGGCAGGTCTCATGAGACAAACTAGTGTCTTGTCACGAGGCGTTGACGAAATCTTATATTTGGTCTTGGCACGAGGCCTTGGCTATGTGGATATGATAGTCTGGCATTATGCATTCCTTCATTATGAAAGTGGTTATTGAAATTTCATTTGATTACTCGACCAGTAGAATATCCAAGTGAATAAGTAAATGGAATTATCTCATTTTACATTTCCCATATTATGTTGAAGTTAAAGTTTAAAAGGCTTTTGTTTTAGTTACACATTTCCTTAAATGTTTATGTTTATTTATGAAAGTTTCCACTATATTTTTATCCTTACTGAGCATCTGACCTCACCCCTTTCAATGTTTTAATTTTTACCGGATGTGATGAAGTATATTTTGAATGAGCTGCAGAGACAGTATGAGGGGATATGTAGACATGATGTTTTTTTAGTTTTGTTTTACTTTATGATGTAATGTACGAATTATGAATGTATCTAGTGTTTCCAAGCCTACTAAACTAATCTGTCTTTCAAGACATGATCTTTTGTGATCATGCCAATGTTACGCAATAATGTACCGACTCTGGGTAACTAGGTTTGGGGCGTTACAATTGTTATCAGAGGAAGTTTAGTATTATCCTTCGAATCTAGATTTAGATAAACTCTGATTAAAGAACATAGCCCTAAGATAGACTTTGAGGATTAGTATAGAAGAACTACCTATAATTTTGTTTTTGTAGAGATTTTATGAGTTTTCGGAGCAATACAACCATGTCTGGATACCAGTAGGTAGAGGCTGCTCTGGCACAGATGTACCTAGGGGTAAAACCCAAAAACACCACTTTGAGCTAGACTCGAACTGGAACTAGTGCACGACAACGAGCCTTGCTGCACTCTTGGTTACGACACTCCCGGGGGATATGCTTAGGATACTTCTCATTTTCTTTACAAATCATTATGAAGGGTTTATGAGTATATAATCCCTCAAAGAAAAAATTTCTTTTTATTAATATGGATTATATCCCTAAACTGATCAATTTATGTTAAGTGTTTTACAAGTACGGAATTATGTATTTTTATTCATAAACTGATCTGGTTTATACCATTGTTTAGAAATGGCACCTAGTGGAAGGAATAGAAACCGTATAGATTCATGCACTCCATGTAGGTATTGACCTCTTACTCAAGATAATTATAATGGAGCTGGTGATACAACTAGTGCTGATTAGGTTATCACCATAATTGGAAAACTCACTCAGGCTATGAATAACAACCTTACTCATATCGAGCACCCTGATCCGCAACGTGGAGGATCAATTTTAGATTGCTTCATGAGGCAACAACCACCAACATTCAATGGAATTACAAATCCCTTACTAGTTGAGCAATGGATAAATTCCTTAGAGAAAATATTACATGCCTTGGGGAGTAGTGAAAGGGAAAAGGTTATCATGGAAGTTTACTGCCTCACTGGAGATACTGATCAGTGGTGGTCATTGATTCAAAATAAAAAAGGAAGATGGAGAAGTATCAAGAATGGAATGGAGTGAGATCAAAGATCTTTTCTTAGAAAAATACTTTCCCTGTGACCATCGAGCAGATATGGAAAGGCAATTTCTGAGTCTGAGACAAAAGGAGGATGATAATGTAACTAAGTATGAGGCCAACATTACAATGTTAGCGAGGTATGATGTAGATTATATATGTAACCCAAGAAGTAAGATTGATCATTTCTTTGATTGGTTAAAACCATTTCTCCGTCGAGATTTAGTATCACAATCCTTCTCATCGTATGAAGATATTGTCTCGTGTGCTATCAAGACAGAAAAGGAATTCTCTAAGTCTTATGACAAAAAAGTAAAGGAAGTGATGAAGAGAACGATGGAAGAAGAGACACATAAAAGGAAAAAGAGAAAGAAGGATTTTCCATTATGTGATAATTGTGTGAAGAATCACCCCGGTGCTTCCCTAAAGAGAATGGGAGTTTGTTATAAATGTGGAGAAAAAGGTCACCAATCTCGTGATTGTAAGGGAAATAAAGAGGCTATCAATGTTGAATACTACAATTGTAGGGAAATGGGGCATTATGAAAATTAATGTCCTAAGCATCAGGGAAACATACCTCAGAAAATGAAAAGGTATCAAGGACAATCTTATGCTATTACTATAGATGATGTGGAATAATTAATGTATTGGTGCTTTTGGACTCATGGATTATATTCTGGTTATAAGAATAATGTGATATATATAAGGATTGTACTGTAGTACTTTTTTTCATTATGGTTTTAATATGAAGAAGGTAATCATATTTTTAGTATGTGACAATAAGAGAAACATTACTTTTTGGGGGGAATCTGATGTTACAATTGATTTAGGAATTTAGAGACCTTTTAGAGAAAGTCTAGACAGAGGTATATTGGATTACTAAAAAGGTTGGAATGGATTATGTTGATCCTTGGATATTATTGTTTAAGGTTAAAACATTTCTGAAGATTATTTTTGGGATATTATGATACTATAGTTTTAGGAAAAGGACAACCTGATGGTTGGGTGATAACATGTCGCGTCAGACAAAGGTGCAGGAATCGAACCCACAACCATAGTGCGACATGCCTTTATTACCTACCACTAGCCTACAGGAAGTCCTTGGTTATTAAAAAATATTTTTCCTAATCTAAATGGTATGTGGTAATATTTGGAACCGTATACAATTAGGATAAATAGAATATTTTTGAGTTCTGCTACCATTTGGAGTGAAAGATGGGTTTGTGGTAAAAATTTATTAAAGAATAAAAAGTCTACATGACAAGTAAGTATATTTACTTACATTCTTAGTAAATCTCCTAAATAAATGCCTCAACTTTATGAATGGTAACTTAAAACAAAAACGTTGTCTGTTAAATTTCCCAACTCGGGATTCAATGACCATTTAACCAATCACAAGTTTGAGATTTCCTTATGGTTAAATTTCTCCTAATCTTGTTTTCTAATACTCTCCATCAGAACATGATGGTTTTTTTCCTCCATATACATATTTTCATATAATCCGAGTATGGGCTATCTCGGGTGACCTTTGTACCTCTCTTTCTTTCTTTTAATGTTATATTTTTATTAACCCTATTTCCGATGTGGGTTTTTCACAAATGTATTTTCTATTTTCAACATTTTATTTTCAAAGAAAAATTTCAAATTGCGAGTATTAAATTTATTGAAGGAAGGGAGAATGTAACACCCCAATATTCCACGATACGCTTCTCTTTCAATAATGCAACAGCTTGCATTGTACGCAAGTTCGAGTTCTAAAACACCGCGACTAATCAAAGTAGCCATTATGAATAGTAATACCCACTTTATAAAATTATAAAAAATTATATTTCAAAATGGACTTCATTTTTGTATTCGTAATATCGAAATTATCCTAAGTTGAATTTTTTGTAACATTCTGAGAACTTCCAATTTTTTATGAATAATGAAAAATATTTAAAAAAACTTTTTAAATCAAAATAATTTACAGTGATAAATTATACTATTTAGTGGTTTTAAAGTATAATTAGAATATATTTTTACTATTTTATCCAATGGTGGTCATTAGAATTGATTTAACATTGAAATTGGACATGAACAATTGTCAATCTTTTGATATATATCATTTCTTAAAATCATTCTATTTGTTGTGACAACGAGAATTAGTTATAAAATTAATTAATGCAACATATATGTTTGGAATTTTGTAAAATAGACATCACTTCTGAATTCGGGATATCAGTTATAGCTTAGGGCGAAATTTTGGCATTGTTCTGAAAAACTTCAATTTTTGATGAATAGTGAAACCACTAAGTGGTAGTTAAAAAACGGATTTCTTGTTTAAATAAAATTTTACCACTTTTGTGATTTGATTTTTAAAAATATGACATACATGGTTATCATTAGGAAGTAAAATGTCGTTCAATGGGATTAAAATTATTTTTAGTGAATAGTATCATTTAAGTTTAATTAATCGCGATTAAAGGTAATTAGTGAAATTTAAGGTAAGGATAATGTTATAATAATAAGAAATGACCTTGACACTTGTCCTACACCTATTGGATAAGTCATGGCCGACCAAGAAAATCCATGGGTCAACTTGGAGACCCCAGGGAGACACTTTGATAGGAAAAAGACATTAATAACTTTTTATTTAATGTTAAAATAAAAATGTCACAAACATGAGTTGTTTTATTAAAACAATTTTTAAATGGGGTAATAAAATTCATATTTTTGACTATAAATATTCATTAGAAACATAAAGAGATTTAATAAATCATGAGATCTTTTTTATAATTTTTAGACATTAAATAAATTAAATTATTTATGACACCATGATGATGCATTGATTACCTCTTTAATTAACGATTTTAATAAAATGGAAGGATAATGTAAAATCATAGAATTACGCTTTACCAAAGCCTATTATATGAGTATATTTCTAACCCTTACCACCTTATCCTCGAAATATATAACTGTGGGACCTTTAAATTCCGAAACTCATTATATAATAAAGTAACATTTCATTACTTTCCACGAGTTCCCCTCCTCTCCTCTTATAAAAGGCCTCCAACACTACCACCTTATTCACACCATCAAGCCTTTTGTCTCGGCCAAATTCGGCCCAAATACTCTCCCAACTTCCCTCTCTTAATCCAAGAATCCTCACTTTGGGCAGAAGACTTCCCAAGGAAGCCTTTGAGCTCAACTCCAAAAGAGTTACCCGTTTCAAAGGTAGTGTTTTCTGTTGTGTTCTTATATTTTATTTTGCTTCTCCAACCCCCTAAAATCTTTTTATTAATTTATTTTGTAACAACACCAGTATCCTCAATATACTAGGATTTTTTTATAAGAATTATTCTAGCTAAACTTACAGACACCTAAATCTAATTGATAAAAAACATACTATTTCTGTGGATGGCGAATTTCTGCCCCACGAAACGATTATTGTTCAACACTCATATAACACCTTCAACGGTGGGAATTAAGATGTCACTATATTTATATATGATACATAATATGTTTATGTTTTTCTTTATATTATTTATTTTTCATTTATTCCATACCTTTATGATTTCCATTATGGGTAAACACGATAATTTCATTTTAGGAAGTGCGGACTACCGCCCCCTCAAAGTTATTTGAATCGTTAATTCCATGCGTGGGATGTATAAATGATGAATTAAATGGTTTTATATATTATATTATACTGTAATTATATTTCACTTTTATATCATTATTATTTCATTCCATTAAATATGAAATAGAAATGAAATTAGAGTTATGCGTACGTACGGCTTACCATCTCCATGAACGGTGCATTGCATTTCTTACCTCTAAATGTTATGTAATAATATAAATGCATTTATATAATAGATATATATGATATATATGATATCCAAATAATTAATATAATTCTTTATATAATAGATATTTTACCACATGAACAACGTGTAATTATAAGAAGTTTATTTTTGAATCAAGTACCTAAGATCAACAAAATGACCGCTATTAACTTAAATAAGTAGAAAATGTACATAACATGGTAATAAGTGATATAAAATTAATAATTATAATGAAAAATGTTCTTAAGAAAATATAAATTAACTCTAGTTTATTATTCAGGTGATTAAAGAACGATCGAGTAAATTCGGACATGAGGTAAGGGAACTTCTTAACCCAATTTCCATTCTTTGGGTTAATCTCCTACTTTCAAATTATTTCATGATATTATTATGTCCTATCATGTATTTGTACTTTCTTTATGTGTATATTTAGTGAATACACATAATAGATATATTTTATTTAAAAATGATCTTTTTAGGGGACTTCGTCTCAATATCCATTCATTGAGTCATATTTTGTTTTATACACAAATTTCTTTTATACGGTGTATAAACCCCTTTGACATTAACATTTATTCGAAAGGAATATTTTTATATGAAGAGTTTTACTAAATGAAAAAAAAGGAATGTTTTTCTTGTCGTACGTATGCGGCGACAATGACTTCTTTGCCGCCGTGACCATTATTTGAGTTTCGGCTTCCCCTACAAGCCATAACTTTTTTAAAATGAAAAATAAAAACCAATTTTTAACATTCATTTATTTTGGTATCGAAAATGGTTTTGATAATGTTTTAATATTTCAATGTGTTGTATTGATATCTTGTGATTGAAATATGGAAATTTTATGTTTCCTTTATTCATGTTTTATGTGATACTATAATGTTATGGTTTATGATATGTTTAAACCTGTTCATATGAGGAATGCATTGGACTTAATAATTGACGGGTGGAACCCACTATAGCTCATCGATTCATCGGCAGGTCTCATGAGACATACTAGTGTCTTGGCATGAGGCCTTGAAAAAATCTTATTTGTGGTCTTGGCACGAGGCCTTGGCTACATGGTTATGATAGTCTGGCATTATGAATTCCTTCATTATGATAGTGGTTATTGATATTGCATGTAATTATTCGACCAGTATAATATCAATGTGAATAAGTTAATGGAATTATCTCATTTTACTTTTTCTATATTATGTTGAAGGTCATGTTTAAAAGGCTTTTGTTTTAGTTACACATTTCCTTAAATATTTAATTTTATTTATGAAATTTTCCTCTATATTTTAATCCTTACTGAGCATTTGAGCTCACCCATTTCAATGTTTTAATTATTCCAAGATGTGATGAAGTATATTATGAATGAGCTGCAGGGATAGTATGAGGGGATATGAAGGAAGGATGTTTTTTTAGTTTTGATTTACTTTATGATGTAATGTAAGACTTATGAATGTATCTAGTGTTTCCAAGCCTACTAAACTAATCGGTCTCTCAAGACGTGATCTTTTGTGATAATGCCAATGTTACGCAATAATGCACTGACTCTGGGTAACTAGGGTCGGGGCGTTACAGTTGGTATCAGAGGCAGTTTAGTACTAACCTTCGATGCTAGATTTAGATAAACTCTGATTAGAGAACAAAGCCCTAATATAGAATTTGAGGATTAGTATAGAAGAACTTCCTAGAATTTGGTTGTTGTAGAGATTTTGTGAGTTTTCCGAGCAATACATCTCTTTCTGGATACCAGCAGGTAGAGCCTGCTCTGGAACAGATGTACCTAGGGGTAAAACCCGAAAACACCGCATTGATCTAGACTTGAACGGGAACTGGTGCATGACAACGAGCCTTGCTGCACTCTTGGTTACGACACTCCCGGGGGATATGCCTAGGATACTTCTCATTTTCTTTACAAGTCATTATGAAGGGTTTATTAGTATATACTCCCTCAAAGAAAACATTTCTTTTTATTAATATTGATTATATCCCTAAACTGTTCAATTTATGTTTAGTGTTTTACAAGAACAGAAATATGTATTTTTATTCATAAACTGATCTAGTTTATGCCATTGTTTAGAAATGGCGCCTAGTGGAAGGAATAGAAACCATATAAATTCATGCACTCCATGTAGAAATTGACCTCATGCTCAAGATACTTATAATGGAGCTGGTGATACAACTGGTGCTGATTAACTTATCACCATACTGGGAAAACTCACTCAGGCTATGAATAACAACCTTACTCGTACAGAGCACCCTGATCCGCAACATGGAGGATCACTATTAGACCGCTTCCTGAGGCAACAACCACCAACATTCAATGGAATTACAAATCCCATAGTAGTTGAGCAATGGATAAATTCCTTAGAAAAAATATTCCATGCCTTGGGGAGTAGTGAAAGGGAAAAGGTTATAATGGAAGTTTATCGCCTCACTGGAGATTCTGATCAATGGTGGTCATTGATTCAAAATAAAACAGAATATGAAGAAGTATCACGTATGAAATGGAGAGAGTTCAAAGATCTTTTCTTATAAAAATACATTCCTCGTGACCATCGAGTAGATATGGAATGGCAATTTCTGAGTCTGAGACAAAATGAGGATGAGAATGTCACAAAGTATGAGGCCAACTTTAAAAGGTTAGCAAGATATGCTTAAGATTATATATATAACCCTAGAAGTAATATTGGTCATTTCATTGATGTGTCAAAACCATTTTTCCGTCGAGCTTTAGTATCACAATCCTTCTCATCGTATGATGATATTTTCTCATGCGCTATCAAGACAGAAAAGGAATTCTCTAAGTCTTATGACAACAAAGTAAAGCAAGAGAAGAAGAGAACAGTGGAAAAAAAGACAGATAATGGGAAAAAGGGAAAGAAGGATTTTCCATTATGTGTTAATTGTAGGAAGAATCACCCCGGTGCTTGCCTAAATGGAATGGGAGTTTGTTATAAATGCGGAGAAAAATGTCACCAGGATCGTGATTGCAAGAGAAAGAAAGAGGCTATCAATTCTGAATGCTACAATTGTAGGGAAATGTGGCATTATGAAAATGAATGTCCTAAGCGTCTGGAAAACATGCCTCAGAAAAGGACAAGGGATCAAGGACAATCTTATGCTGTTACTACAGATGAAGTGGAGTAATTAATGTATTGGTGCTTTTGGACTCATGGATTGTATTCTGGTTATAAGAATAATGTGATATATATAAGGATTGTACTGTAGTACTTGTTTTTTTTCATTAAGGATTTAATATGATGAAGGTAATAATATTTTTAGTATGTCACAATAAGTGAAGAATTACTTTTTTTGGGGAATCTGATTTTACAATTGATTTAGGAATTTAGAGACCTTTTAGAGAAATTCTAGACAGAGGTATTTTGGATAACTATAAAGGTTGGAATGGATTATTTTAATCCTTGGATTTTATTTTTTTAGGTTAAAACACTTCTGATGATTATTTTTGGGTTATTATAATACTATAGTTTTAGGAAAAGGACAACCTGCTGGTTGGGGGATAACCCATCGCGTCGGAAAAAGGTGCAGGAATCGATCCCACAACTATAGTGTGACAGGCCTTTATTACCTACCACTAGCCTATAGGAAGTCCCTGGTTATTACAAAATAGTTTTCCTAATCTAAATGGTATGTCGTAATATTTGTAACCTTATACAATTAGGATAAATAGAATATTTTTGAGTTCTGCTATGATTTGAAGTGAAAGATGGGTTTGTGGTAAAAATTTATTAATGAATGAAAAGTCTACATGAAAAGTATGTATACTTCCTTACATTCTTAGTAATTCTCCTAAATAAATGCCTCAACTTTATAAAAGGTAACTCAAAACAAAACGTTGTCGGTTAAATTTTCCAACTGGGGATTCAATGACTGTTTAACCAATCACATGTTTGAGATTTACTTATGGTTAACATTCTCCTAATCTTGTTTTCTACAACACTCCATCAGACCTTGATGGTTTTTTTCCTCCATATCCATATTTTAATATAATCCGAGCATGGGCTATCCTGGGTGACCTTTATACCTCTCTTTCTTTATTTTAATGTTATATTTTTATTAACCCTACTTCCGATGAGGGTTTTTCACAATTGTTTTTTCTATTTTCAACATTTTATTTTCATTGAAAAATTTCAAATTGCGAGGATGAAATTTATTGATGGAGGGGAAAATGTAACACCCCAATCTTCCACGATACGCTTCTCTTTCAATAATGCAATAGCTTGCATTGTACGCATGTTCGAGTTATAACACACCACGACTAATAAATGTAACCGTTATGAATAATAATACTCACTTTTTAAAATTATAAAAATATTATATTTCAAAACGGACTTCATTTTTGTATTCGAAATAACGAAATTATCCTAAGTTGAATTTTTTGTAACTTTCTGAGAACTCCAATTTTTTTATGAATAGTGAAAAATACTTAAAACAACTTTTTTAATCAGAATAATTTACAGTGATACATTATACTATTTAGTGGTTTTAAAGTATAATTAGAATATATTTTTTCCATTTTATCCAATGGTGGTCATTAGAATTAATTTAACATTGAAATTGGACATGAACAATTGTCAATCTTTTGATATATATTGTTTCTTAAAAACACGCTATTTGTTGTGACAGCGGGAATTAAGTATAAAATTATTTATTGCAACATATATGTTTGGAATTTTGAAAAATATAAATCATTTCTGAATTCAGAATATCAATTATAGCTTAGGGTGAAATTTTGGCATTGTTCTGAAAAACTTCATTTTTTGATGAATAGTGAAACCACTAAGTGGTAGTTAAAAAACTGATTTCTCGTTTAAATGAAACATTACCACTTCTGTGATTTGATCATCAAAAATCTGACATACATGGATTTTATTATGAAGTAAAATGTGGTTCAATGAGATTAATATAATTTTTTGGTGAATAGTATCTTTTAAGTTTAATTAATCGCGATTAAAGGTAATTAGTGAAATTTAAGGTATATATAATATTATAATAATATGAAATGACCTTGAAACATGTCCTACACCTATTGTTTGAGTTATGGCCGACCGAAAAAATCCATGGGTCAACTTGGGGACCCCATGGAGCCACTTTGGTAGGAAAAAGACATTAAAAACTTTTTATTTAATGTTAAAATAAAAATGTCACAAACCTGAGTTTCTTTAATATTTTTTTTAAATGGGGTAATACAAGAAATATTTTTGACAATAAATATTCGTTAGAAAGATAATTAAATATACTACATCATGAGAATTTTTTTTAATTTTTAGACATTAAATAAATTAAATTATTTATGAAACCATGATGATGCAGCGATTACCTCATTAATTAACGATTTTAATAAAATGGATGGATAATGTAAAATATATGAATTAAACTTGTCCAAAGCCTATTGGATGAGTATATTTCGAACCCTTATCACCTAATACTCTAAATATATAAGTGTGGGACCTATAAAATCCGAAACTCATTATATAATAAAGTAACATTTTATTACATTCCAAGAGTGCCCCTCATCTCCTCTTATAAAAGGCCCCCACCACTACCACCTTATTTACACCATCAAGACTTTTGGCTCGGAAAAACTCTGCCCAAATACTCTCCCAACTTCCCTCTCTTACTCCTAGAAGCCTCAGTTTCAGAAGAAGTCTTCCCAAGGAAGCCTTTGAGCTCAAATCAAAAAGAGTTACCTGTTTTAAAGGTAGTGTTTTCTCTTGTGTTCTTATGTTTTATTTTGCTTCTCCAACCCATTAAACAATTTTTATTCATTTCTTTTGTAAAACAGTATTATAAATATACTAGGTTGTTTTTATAATAATTATTTGATATACACTTACACACACCTACATTTAATGGTTAATGAACATACTGTTTCTGTGGATGGTGAATTTCTGCCTCACGAATCGATGATTGTTCAACACTCAAGTAACACCTTAAAAGGTGGCCATTAAGATGTCACTATATTTATATATTAAAGATAAAATTTTTATGTTGTACTTAAGCTAATGTATTTTTCATTTATGTCATAACTTTATGATTTCCATTATGGGTAAACGCGATAATTTCATTTTAGGAAGTGCGGACTACCGCCCCCTCAAAGTGATTTGAATTGTTAATGCCATATGTGGGATGTAAAATGGATGAAGTAAATGGTATTATTCATTATATTATACTGGAATTATATTTCACAGTTATATCATTATTATTTCTTTCAATTAAATACGAAATAGAAATAAAAGTAGTGTTCATGCATACGTATGGCTTACCGTCTACATGAACGGAGCATTTCATTTCTTACCTCTAAATGTTATGTAATAATATAAATGAATTTATATACTGGATATATTGAATATATATGATATCCACATCCTGAATATAATTATCTATATAATGGAAATTTTACCACATGAACAACGTGTAATTATAAGAAGTTTATTTTTGACTCAAGTACCTATGATCGACAAAATGACCGTTATTAACATAAATAATTACATAATGTCCATAACATGGTAATAAGTGATATAAAAAGAATAATGAACCTGAAAAAGGTTCTTATGAAAATAGGAATTATCTCTAGTTTATTATTCAGGAGATTAAATAATGATCATGTCAAGTCGGACACGAGGTACGAGAACTTCTTAGCCCAATTTCCATTCTTTGGGTTAATCTCATACATTCAAATTATGTCATGATATTATTATGTCCTATCTTGTATTTGTACTTTATTTATGTGTACATATAGTAAATACACATAATAGATATACTTTATTTAAAAATGATTTTTTTAAGGGACTTCGTCTCAATCTCCATTCATTGAGGCATATTTTGTTTTATACACAAATTTCTTTTATACGGTGTATTAACCCCTTTGACTTTTACATTTATTCAAAAGGAATATTTTTATACGAAGAGATTTACTAAATGACAAAAAAGGAATGTTTTTCTTGTCGTACGTATGCGGCACCAATGACTTCTCCACCGCCGTGACCATTATTTGAGTTTTGGTTTCCCCTACAAGCCATAACTATTTTTAAATGAAAAATAAAAACCAAGTTTTAACATTCATTTATTTTTGTATCGAAAATGGTTTTTATAATGTTTTAATATATGAATGTGTTGTATTGATATCTTGTGATTGAAATATGGAAATGTTATGTTTCCTTTATTCATGTTTTATGTGATACGATTATGTTATTGTTTATGATATGTTTAGACCTGTTCATTTGAAAAATGTATTGGACTTAATAAGTGACGGGTGGAGCCTTCTATAGCTCCTTGATGCATCGACAGGTCTCATGAGACAAACTTGTGTCTTGGCACGAGGCATTGACAAAATCTTATTTGTGGTCTTGGCACGAATCCTTGGCTACGTGGTTATGATAGTCTGGCATTATGCATTCCTTCATTATGAAAGTAGTTATTGATCTTGCATGTGATTATTAGACTAGTAGAATATCCATGTGTATAAGTAAATGGAATTATCTCATTTTACTTTTGCCATATTATGTTGATGTTCATGTTTAAAAGACTTTTGTTTTAGTTACACATTGCTTTAAATGTTTATGTTTATTTATGAAAGCTTCCACTATATTTTTATCTTTACTGCACATCTGAGCTCACCCCTTTCAATGTTTTAATTTTTCCTGGATGTGATGAAGTATATTATGAATGACCTGCAGGGATAGTATGAGGGGATATAAAGACAGGATGTTTTTTTAGTTTTGTTTTACTTTATGATGTAATTTAAGACTTATGAATGTATCTAATGTTTCTAAGACTACTAAAATAATCGGTCTTTCGAGACTTGATCTTTTGTGATCATGCCAATGTTACGCAATAATGCACTGACTCTGGGTAACTGGGGTCGGGGTGTTACATAATGGCCACCTTTGATGGTGTTAGAAGAATATTGAACAATCATCGTTTCGTGAGACCGAAATTCTACATCCATAGAAACAGTATGTTCTTCAACTATTAGATGTAGGTGTGTGTAAGTGTATCTAGAATGCTTCCTATAACAACATCCTAGAATATTGAAGATACTAGAGTTCTTAAAAAATAAATGAATAAAAAGAGTTTAGGGGGTTGGAGAAGCAAAATAAAACAAAAGAACACAAGTGAATACATTACCTTAAAAACGGGTTACTCTTTTAGATGTGAGCTCAAAGGAATCCTTGGGAAGTCTTCTGCCCAATGTGAGGCTTCTAGGAGTAATAGAGGGATTTGGAGAGACAAAAATTGCAGAGCTTTGCCGATCCAAAGGCTTGAGAGGTGTGGGTAAGGAGGTAGAAGTGGGGGCTTTATTAAGAGGAGAAGAGGGGCACTCTTGGAATGTTAAATTTTTTTACTTTATTATAAAATGATTTTCGAAAAAAAGATCCCAAAATTATAAATTTAAAGGATAAGTTGATAAGGATTCTAAATCTATGAATACAATAGGTTTTTTTCATGTGTAGGTCTTATATTTTACATTATTTTTTCATTTTATTTAATTCGTTAAATAATGAGGTAATCACTGCATCATCATGGTGCCATAAATAATTTAATTTATTTAATGTCTAAAAATTATACAAAAAATATCATGATGTAGGAAATATTTTTAGCTTTCTAATGAATATCTATAGTAAAAAATATGACTTGTATAACCCCATTTAATTTTTATTTAGTAAAACAACTGATGTTTGTGACATTTTTATTTTAACATTAAATAAAATGTTTTTAATGTCATTTTCCAACCAAAGTGGCTCCATGGGGTCCCAAAGTTAAATTATGGATTTTCTTGGTCGGCCATGACACATCCAATAAGGGTAGGACATGTGTCTAGGTCATTTCATATTATTAAAACATTATTTTTACCTTAAACTACACTAATTACCTCTAATCGTGATTAATAAACCTAAAAGTTACTATTCACCAAAAAATTATTTTAATCACATTGAACCAGATTTTAATTCCTAATGAAAACCATGTATGTCAGATTTTTGAAATTCAAAACATAGAGGTGGTAAAATTTCATTTAAACGGAAAATCAGTTTTTTTATGTACCACTTAGTGGTTTCACTATTCACCAAAATTGAAGTTTTTCAGAAAAATACGAAAACATCACCCTAAGCTATATTTGATATTTCGAATTCAAAAATGAATTCTATTATACAAAATAAAAAACATATAAGTTGAATTAATTAATGTAATAATTAATTCCCGCTGTCAGTGCAAATAATGTGTTTTTATGAAACATTAAGTATCAAAAGATTGACACTAGTTTAAGTCCGATTTCAGAGTGAAATTAATTCCAATGACCACTATTGAATTAAATGGTAAAAATATATTCTAATTTCACTTTAAAACCAATTCAAACGATAATCTAATCATATAAATAAATTAGATTAAAAAGAGGTTTTGAATTAAAATACAACATTTTTTCCTATTCATTAAAAATGAACTTTATCTGAAAAAATCAAAAAATCTACACAAAGTAAATTTTGATGTCCCGATTATAAAGAAGAATTTTATTTGGTACAATAGAATGTATAAGAGTGAAGAAAAATATATTTAATGACGGTTCGCCATCAAAAGGTGATAAGTAGACTTTTAGTGAATATTAGAGTATCTATGCCTATAATTGAATTCTTTTCATATTTTAAGCCTTTATCCATTATTGGATAAATGTAAAAACATTTAACAAACATATATAATCATATTTTAGTTATTTATATTCATTCCCACCAATACAATGGCTATGTGTTAACTACCATTTAAAATAATATTATTTTATTACTAGTGTACAACGTAATATTTCAAAGAAACTCTTTGTTGCGTATCAGGTACACTATTGAACATATAAACCCCTTTAATGTAAAATCTATTTTTAATTCGTAAATGTTAATAAATATGAAAATGTATTATTCTTTATTTACCTGGGATGTGACACAAATGATTCTTTATTTTTTCTTCTTCAAAGTGTACACAATCCACTTGTGAACACACTCATTCTTCAACCCGTGCACAAACAACCTGTAGGTGTGTACTTAATCTTCAGCCAGTACACCTCACAAATGGAGGACACACAAGGATGCATCCAATTCTTGTCTTCAACTATGCAGGGTGCGGCAGCTTCTACAGCGTAGGTGGCATGACAACTCCTTCTGCCGCACAGGTGCGGTAGCTCCCTCATAATGCATAGGTGGCGCGGTGGCTTCCTCATGACGTGAGAGTTCGCGGGCATAGAGGGCGCACAGGGTGCAGGCACTTACGACCACGCAATTTTTGTGGGCAGCGGGTGCGCAAGTTCGCGCGGCTCGATTTCTTCCCTATTGCACAAGGGGAGTGCGCCAGGTGGCCTCCTCCTTCACTTATTTCGCACAGGGGTTGTGCAAAAGGCTCTCTCGATGCCTCAGGTGGCTCAGGGATATTCTTCCATCCAGGTTGTTCACGGGGATTTGTTTCGCATTGCTCAGAGATTCGAGGGACTTCAGTTCTTCAGCCGATCAGCAAAAGAATCTCTTCTCCTCATGCTCATTCTTTTATAGGAAAGGGTGTTCAAGATCCCTCCATGAATCGTCCAAGATTCATTCCTTTGAATAACCGAGATATTTAGTTCGTTATAAACATTAAACTCGCGTTTATGATATGCCGCGTATCTCAGGTGTTTTGTGGGATATTTTTTTCGTGTATGGATTCAAGATCGTATGACCTATTCTTGTGCATGAATCTCACACAGATCCACATGGCTTCGACAACTCTGTTTTCCTCGGCCAATCCTTATTCTTCGAGGTATCTCAGGTTTGAAAGATGTAGATTGCATGCATGGTCTCGGTTTGATCTGACGATCACCATGCAGTTCTTTTGAGCTTCAACAGTGGTCTGGAATTCGATCACGGTGGATTAGCAGTGGCGACGGCAACTGGTTCACGTCGGGTGGAACTCGGGTGTCTGAAGGTTGAAGACAACCTCGGTATGTCACCTCGGCTGTTGGATCAGCGTTAAATGATATCAGACGGTCAGGATTTTAACGTGGCACAGCGAGATGGATCATGCGGTTGAGATCGGATGTGAGATCAGATGGACGTCCCGAATTAGATCCGCTTCTCAAAAATTCCATCCCAAATAGAAACCGAGTTTTTCGCACGTTTTAACAAATAGATCCTCCCAACCTCAGCTCAGATAACTCCTCTACCCCCTCTGGTGCCACCCCGCACCGGTTCTCTTGCTGGCGCGCTCTAGCAACCATTATTCTCTTCCACGGGCACGCCCTTGGCACCCACGTTGTGCGGGCTTGGCCTCCGTGTGGCTATGGCTTACACACAGCCCGACATTCTGGGGGCTAGCTCTGCCTTGTACTCCTCATGGGAACGGTCGACACCTCGTGGTCTCGCATGTTCCTTGGGTTGAAGCTTGGGTGGATATGTTGTGGGCATGCCCCATTTTTTACACAAGCTCCACTTGTATAATTGGTTAAATAACCAAGTAGGAAGAAGTCTTCTTCATGCCATTATCCTCTCCTTCACCTCCTCTTCTTCATTAGAATTCTATACTCCTTCTATCTTCTTCAAGAAATCTTCTTCTTCTCCTATTAGGAGATGGAATTCCCAAGAATCTCTCAAGTATCTTCATCAATTACTAATCATAAATCACTTGATCTTCAATGTTCTTTTTTGATCCAATCATAGATGAGGTTGGATCATCATCAAATCCTCATGCACTATAAGATAGTGCATGGTCTTCTTCCAACCAATTCATCCACTTAGTAGATGTGGATGGTTTATCTTTTCACTTCATCCACTTAGAGGTTGTGGATGGATCCCTTCATCATTTCTCATCCACTTAGTGATTGTGGATGACACTTCTTTATCTCCTCATGCATTGTGAAGACAATACATGGACTTCTAACAATGTTGTGACGTTGTATATTCTTGATACATGTTCTTTTAACTAAAGATCAGCTCTACAATCATCTGATTGTATGGAGAATGTTTCAACCATTACCTCCTATTCTACATAGTGATTCTCCTAAGTGACATGCTTCGTAGTACCACGGTCATTATCCAATAATTACCTTCACCTTGTCATTCACATGTTGACACTCCTTGTCATCCATTCAATCCATGACATCTTATTGGCAACATCACCATCACCATCACTTCCTTTTTCATTCACATATTGGCAATCCATTTCATCCATTCAATCCTTGCCACCTTATTGACAACAAATGCAACACATTGCACATCAATATCTCCCTTTTTATTTGTTGTCAATATCACTAGAGCACATATGATTGGGTCAATATGTGTGCCAAGCTTTTATCGCCCTTATTGGAAACCAAATTCAACGGTGTGGTGTGGTTCTCTTCAAAATATTTCTTCCTCCCATTTAATAGCATCTTCTTGAAAATCACTAAGAGAGGGATGATGTCACATGTTCACTTTAGCAAAGAGCCTTTAGTAAATCAACTCTAAGTCTACTTGGGCTAACCCGGTGTATAAAACAAGAGTGATGTAACAAAGCAATTCAATGTTGTCCACAACTCACAATACATGTGTGATCATGCTTAGGATACAAGGGGTTGAAAGTTTTCAGATATATCAATGAATTTCTAAATCATGAACATACTTAAACAAACTCATTAGAAAGTTCAGGTACAATGAAAAACCTCCACCTTTCTTCCATTTTTCTTCAATAAATTAATCCCCCTTAATTGACATGTTAAATAAAATTAAGAAACAGGGGATGAAAGTGTGATTGGAATACATTTATTTTTCACAAGATGATATGAATCTCAAAATATCATCTTTTAAAGATTGGCTCCCCCTAAAGGGGTGCACTCTAATATGTCCACACCATTCTCAATTTTAGAGTGATCATCATCTTCAATTCTATGAAATTTAATCACATGTATATACCAATGATTAGGGAATAAAATGGATCCTCCTTGGTTCATCAGTTTGAAAAACAAGGTTGAGAAAATTCTCTCAACCATGATGTTCCACTTTCTCCATTATTCACACATGCACATTTGATCTTCAATGATGTTTGTGCTGGTGTGGATCTTAACACCTCTTCAACTTCTTTGTGTGTGAATCCTCCCTTTCTAAGTGCATTCTGATCACTAGAATTTCTTGGTGCAATCATCATTATCGTGAATAATTCTTTTTGATCTGGAATGAGTGTCATGCATGTATTACTAATATGACCAGCTTTATTGTACCTCACACACAGAACATCATCTGCATGTGAAATCATTTTTTTCCTCTTGAAAAAGCTTTGAAATTTTCATTTTCTTCCATTCTCATTCTTTCAAAATCTTCTGGCAAGATGATTAATATGTCATTTGGAAGTGAGGATTCAGATTTTGAGGTTCCACGTGATTCCTTTGAGGCTTTTATGTTTCCATTCATATGTAGCTTATTTTCCATCAATCCCTTCTTCTTTTTCTGGATTGATTATCCTGTTGAGTGTAGTTTTCTCCTCTTTAGTTCCATGGATTATTTACAAAGATCCATGGTAGGACCTTTATTTCCACAGTAGAAGCATTTTTTCTTGGTAGTCCTTCTGGATGCATCACCCTTCTTGGATTTGGAATCCATGTACTTCTCTTTCTTTTGCAAAATCATCTTGGGATCATTTTCAACATTCTTCTGTTTGCTACCCTGGGATACTTATTCTTTCTTAGCTAGATTCTTTTATATTTTCTTCTTTTCATATTTGGATACATTTTGAGATTGGTATTTATCATTCTTGTGACCACTTTTGCATTCATCCCAGATGTTATCAAACATTCCAAAGCTGTTTGCAGTAACCAGATGTTTATGGACCTGTGGATGTTTCTCCTTCTTCTCTGGATTTCTCCCCCTTGGAATGGGCTTCATTTTTTCTATTTCATTTAGAGTATTTTACCAACAATCCATTGCACAATTCCCATACTTTTTGCAGCACCATCATTGACCTACAAATCTTGTCTTCTTGACTTCTTCTGATTGTTGGGTCTTTCTTTTGAATTGCTGTGTTTTTTAGGAGAGCTCTCTTTCTTCATCTTCTTCATCCATAATTGTTTAGAGTTAATCTTTCGTCCTTCACTTTTTGTGGAAACACATTTAGAAGCATGAGTACAAGATGGGATGGATGGTACCTTCTTCTTAGAAAATGTTTCTCTTTCCTTAGAGGATGTCTATCTTTTGTAATCATCCTTCTCAATGCACACCTGAGTGGCAACATTTCTTCTTCCAACTGACTGGGAGGTTTTGGCTTTGGGTGATTTATGATTTTTCAATATCATATATAGTTCTAAGTATTTAATGTTGAGAGGGTTCTTCTCATTCTCAACAAGTCTTAGATTCCCTTCCCAATTCTCTTTCAGTTGTTTCATCTAGTCTTTATGGAACTTCGTATTTTCTTGCAATGAATTTTCAATCTCCTTAACCCTTTTTACTGTGTCTCCTAGTTGAGCATATTTGACAACCATTGATACTCTATGCCTCTTTTCCAGTGCATGGAAAAAATCATTAAACACTATCTCAAAGAATTATTTCTCCCAAATGCTTCTTTACAATTCTTCACTAACATCTTCAATTCGTTCTCTGCAAATGAAAATGGTTTCATCATTAGCCTTAACCAGCTTTGTGAGGTTACTGGTTATGCCAACCCTTCTTGCCAATTGATCATCCATAGATTTGGATTCTTCTTCTAGCTGTAATTTTTCTTTTTGAAGATCATGGATACTTGTAGCAATACACATTACCACTTCCTTGGGGACTGTCTTCCTCATCACAGCTAGATCAGGCTTCATTAGAAGAGTGAAAAAAGGAATTTTCATCTATTGTGACATTTACATTACCTTCAATAGAGGGTTTTTCATTATTAATAGCAACCTCCTTCTTCATATTCATGGCATGTTTCTTCATTCTATTTTTCTGAGGCTTGGAAGATATCTCCATTTGTGGGTGTTTTCTCATTTACTCAAATATACACTTCATAAAGACTCCCTTGGATCTTTCAGAGGCAACCTCCCTCTGATACCAATTGAAGTTCTCGGATCAGTGTGATCACTGAGAGGGTGGGGGGGGGGGGGTGAATCAGTGATCCCTTTAAACTTTTAAATAATTGATTCTTTATCAATTAAACTTCTATGGATTGTTAAGGCCTCGATCCACTCTTTTTGTTTCTCTAGGTCTTTCCTCGAGTGATGTAGTAAATGTAAAGGCACAGGACACAAGGATTTACAAGGTTCGGCTCCAAAGTCCTACATCCATGCCATGTTTGTTAAATTCCCCAACATGGTTTATCCACTATAATTCTTTTAGTAATTACAATGTTCGATATAGAGTCACATTTTATCTCTCATGAGTCCCACATGAGGTTCTTTATACTATATCCCATAGTGCTAGAAGAGTCCCACTAGTCGGATTTAGCTTCCACCGAAGACTTCTCCACCCTGAGTCTCACATGGGGTCTTCTCCTGGCTCCTCAAGTCACACGAGTAGCTCTTCTTCTTTAAGCTATTAAAGAGTATTCAACAGCCTTGAGTAAGGTCTGTTGGCCTCACTTCTTCTGGTCACTCGTGGTGTCCAGGACTCTTCTTCTTTGCTTGTGAATTTATCTCCTTCTTAAAATGCTGACGCGAACTCTGTCTTCAAGAATCTTGATTGGAAAATATGTTCTTGCACTGAGTATTCCCACTCAATCTTCTTGGTCCTCTGAACTACTGAAAAAATCTAATAAATGATGTATTTAACTTCATTCTGGCTTCAGTCTCTCTTCAAATCAACATCATGCATTGAGTGCATGGAATCTCTGAATCTTAATGCAATGTTTTCATGGAATCTCAATCATCATGTATGACATGCATGGAATCTCAAATATCTTCAAGAACCTTTGTTCTTGGAGTTCTCAAATGCACACATACAGATTTAAACAATCTTTATGTGTTCATGTGCATGCATGCAAGAATGATATCCCCTTTTCATCTTGATGTGATAAACCCTTAATGGGTGTAATCTCTTTTAGCACACACACCTTCTTCTAAGAGTCAGACTCTTTTATTCATTCTCACACACACAAAATTGTGTGTTGTTCTTTAGTGTGAATTTATCCTTCTCTATTTATTATCAAGGTGTTCACCAACTGGTTCACTTATTCATACATGCATGGACATGCGTGTATCTTCTTCCTTCACATGGGCACACACAAGAGGTATGGCCCCCTTCACTTGTCCACACATTAAGGCTTAGGCCTTCTTGTTTCTTTGCACACACACACTTAAAAGATGGTGTGACCTTCCTCTCCTTTTTCACACACACAATTGATTCTTTATTTCTTCTTATTCAATGTGTACACACTCCACTTGTGCACACACTCCATCTTCAACCCGTGCACACACAACTTGTAGGTGTGCAGTTCCTCTTCAGCTCGTACACCTAACCAACGGAGGGAACACAAGGATGTGGCCAATTCTTGTCTTCAACTGCGCAGGGAGTGGAAGCTTCTACCGTGCAGGTGGTGCGACAACTCCTTTTGCCGCGCAGTTTCGGCAGCTCCCTCCTACCGTGCAGGTGGCACGGTGGCTTCCTCCTACTATGAGATTTAGCGGACACAGAGGGTGCACATGGTGCGACCACTTGCTACCACGCAAGTGTTTCAAGCAGTGAGCGCTCAAGTTCACATGGCTCGGATTCTTCCCTGTTGCGCAAGGGGAGTGTGCATGTTGGCCTCCTCCTTAACTTCTTTCACGCAGGGGATTTCCAAAAGGGTCTTCCAAAGCCTTGGGTTCCACGAGGCTATTCTTCCACGCAGGTTGTGCGTGGGCCTTTGCTTCGCATTTCTAAGAGCTTCACAGGACTTCAGTTATTTAGTCGATCAGCAAAAGCATCTTTTCTCCTTGGGCTCTTTCTTTTATAGTCAAGGGTGTTCATGATCCGTTCATGAATCGTCCGATATTCATTCATTTGAATAACATATATATTCAGTTCTTTAAAAACATTCAACCCATGTTTAAGATATGCTGCGTATCTGTGGTTTTTCGTGGGATCTTTTCATCGTGTATGGATTCATGATTGTATGCCCAATTCTTGTGCATGAATCTCACACAGATCCACGTGGCCTCGGCAACTCCTTTTTCCTCAGCCGATCTTTCTTAATCGAGATATCACATTCATGCAAGACGTAGATTGCATGCATGGTCTTGATTCAATCCGACGATCACCATGCAGTTGTTTTGAGCTTCAACAGTGGTCCGGAATTCAATCACGGTGGATTGGCAGTGGAGACGACAACTGGTTCATGTCGGGTGGATCTCGGGTGTCCGGAGGTTGAAGACAACCTCGGTTTGTCACCTCGTCCGTTGGATCAGCATTTAATGATATCAGATGGTTAGGATTATAATTTGGTGTGGTGAGATGGATCATGTAGCAGAGATTAGATGCGAGATCAGATGAACAGCCCAGATTAGATCTGTATCTCAAAAATGTCGTCCCACATCAAAACACGCCGAGTTTTTCACGCGGTTTAACAAATAGCTCCTCCCAAAATCAGCTCAGACAACTCCTCTCCCCCCTCTAGTACCGCCCTGCACCGGTTCTGCTATGGTCATACTCTATCACCCATTATGCGCTTCATCGGGTGCACCCTTGGCGTCCACACTGCACAGGCTTGACCTCCGCATGGCTCGGGCTTACACACGGCCCTGGCCTCCTACAGGCTGGCTCTGCCTCGGCCTCCTCATGGGCGCGGTCGACCCCTCGTGGTCCCACATGTTCCTTGGGTTGATGCTTGGGTGGATAGCTCGTGGGAAGGACCCATTTTTGACATAAAATCCACTTGTATACTTGGGTAAATAACCAAGTAGGAACAAGTCCTCTTCAAGCCATTATCCTCTACTTCACCTCCTCTTCTTCATTAAAATTCTATACTCTTTTTATCTTCTTCAACATCTCTTCTTCTTCTCCTATTAGGAGATGGAATTCCCAATAATCTTTCAAGTATTTTCATCAACTATTAATCATAAATCACTTGATCTTCACTCTTATTCTTTGATCCAATCATAGATGAGTATGGATCATCTTAAAATACTCATGCACTAATAGATAGTGAATGGTCTTCTTCAAAACACTTCATCCACTTAGTAGTTTTGGATGGTTCGTCTTTTTTACTTCATCCACATAGAGGTTGTGGATGGATCCCTTCTTCATTCCTCATCCACTTAGAGATAGTGGATGGCAGTTCTTTATCTCCTCATGCATTGTGAAGACAATGCATGGACTTCTAACAATGTTGTGACATTGTATCTTCTTGATAGAAGTTCTTTGAACTAAATATCAGCTATACAATCGTCTGATTGTATGGAGAATGTTCCAACAATTACCTCATATGCTACTTAGTGATTATCCTAAGTGACTTGCTTCTTATTACCATGGTCATTATCCAATCATCACCTTCACATTCTCATTCACATATTGACACTCCTTTTCATCCATTCAATCTGTGACATCTTATTGACAACATCACTGTCACCATCACTTCCTTTATCATTCACATATTGGCACTCCATGTCATCCATTCAATATTTGACACCTTATTGACAACAAATGCAACACAGTGCACAACAATACTGTTCAGTGATCATTTAATGTCATTTAAAGTTTTAAAATAATCCATTGATTTTAAATATACATTAATTGTTATATGGTATTAATATAAAATAAACACAATTTCTATGAATTGGTTATTATTTCTATTATTATTTTATTATGAAACAAAGGTTTTTTTAATTGGTTATACTATGATGATATTGTCATTTTTTATTATCATGTGTATTTTTTTAATGGATTATGATTTTGTAAATTTTGGGTCCATTAAATTCTTCCAATGCATATAGTATTGATGAATAAATCATTAGATGATAATGTTACATTTGATACAAACATCATTTTTACAACAATATTGGTGGACCTAATAATAATTCTATGTTTTTCATAAGTATATGATATCACATATTTATCATAATGAGTGAACATGTTTCTATTTATACATTTTCAAAATGTAATTTTCTTAAATGTTTTACAACATTTCTATTATTCTTTTTTTATCTCCCTTTTTTGGATTGATTATTGATGATTTTTTAGTTTCATTAATATTTCCATTTTATGTAAAATAATTACTCCACGAATCTTGATTAATTATATTTAATAGAATGGGCATTACATCAATATATTATTATTATTTTTTCATATCATTAGTCATATGAATTATGACTAATTGATATCAAATAATTTTACCCTTACTATGAATATATTCTCATCCATTTTATGTAGTAATTTTTTAGGGTTTCATTTGAATTTTCTTTGTATAATATGTCTCAATGATTATTAAATTGATAAATTTTGTGTTATATGTTAAATAACAATCCTATAATAATATTTTTTATCTATATAGCCTATACAAACACACAAAAACAACATTTATTGTGTGCATCCTCATGTTATATAATGAATATTATTCTATCAAGATGGAATATATTTCATGAAATTTTTGGGTCACTATGATCATATTGAAAAATATAACACAAATGAAATTAAAATACATCCATTACTTGTAACCTCCTTAGAGTAACATCAATCAAGTAATCTCTATAATCCATTGGGAATTTCTTAATACAGTCATCATTATTCCATGAATTTTATGGATATAAAGGACCCACCTTCTAATTATTTATAATGTAACCACCCATCAAGGTTTAATAACACAACCACCTTTCCTTTTTTATAATAGAATCATAAATTTCACATTAACAATCAATCAATATGAATGTCTTGGGATCATTAAGACATTTATAAATACATCAAAACATAAACCATGTAAAAAAATGTGTTAATTTAATATTCCAACTTCCTAATCAAAACCCATCCATATAAAATATATATGGTATCATTGGATCATATACATAATAATGTACATGAAATAAATAATGATATTATGTTATATTAATGTTCCATTACAAAATCACGATAACTAATTTGGGGAAAATACAATTTTCATTTTAATTTTACTAGTTTAGAATATACGTGTTTATAAAATATTTTTGAAATATTTTTTAAATTATCCAAAAATAAGTTTCTATAAATATTATATTACAAAAAATGAACATGAGAATGAAACAAAAATTATCAGATATAATTAATAATCAAAACTTTTATTATATTTACAATTAATAGATAAATATTCTATATTTTCATATTGAAAAAAATTTACAATTAAAATTTATTTGTAGTATTTCAAAAATTAGTGAAAATGGATAAAATAAATATATGGAAGTAAAAAAACAATTTAGAAAATATTTTAATGGAAATCTAGATATGGAAGAATGGATTCACAATTAAAGAGGTAAAACAATCTTGGTTTTCATAAATAAAATCACCCTAAAAAAGTA
The DNA here is from genome assembly GCA_963277665.1 of Viscum album. Taxonomy (NCBI): domain Eukaryota; kingdom Viridiplantae; phylum Streptophyta; class Magnoliopsida; order Santalales; family Viscaceae; genus Viscum; species Viscum album. The sequence goes on along the minus strand of OY728132.1, from coordinate 1,836,678,850 downwards.
GAACAAATATAGTGAGTAAAATGAATGAAAATCATGTAATATAAGGAATTAAATATCAGAGAATAATACAAAAAATATTTTCAAGGGGTATATAAAATAATTTTAATAATGGAAGTAATTAATAAACAATCTAATTGAAAACAGATATTGAAAAATAAAAATCTTCGATCAACTAAATTTTATTACATTGGAGAACTATCCTACTATATTAAAAAAAATTATTAGATTTATATTCCATATATATTTTCAAAACAATAATTCATTAATAATTTACTTTTTATATCTAACAACTTTTTCATTAACAAACATTAATTATCATCATCATTTCAGGTGATAAATGATTTATTCTTCATATTTGTTTTGGTCTGGATGTGTAGGAAATAGAAATTGATCTTTGTTTATTATTCTTTGTAATGTATATACTAAATGAAATATCATATATATATATATATAAATTATTTATAAAAATATCAAAAACCCTTCAGATAAAATTATTATGAAATATGATTTTCATTACATTATAGATCATGTATTATATTTGTTCACATGAGTGACACTTCCATTTTTTATGGGTTAATAAAAATAAAGATAAATATTAATTTAAAATCCAATAAAAATTATTATAACTTAAATATCATTTATATCCATGATATATATGATAATATTTAAGGATGAACGATGGTGGAGGAATATAATTTTCAACACTACATAGTCGACATAGCACATACATATGCACAAGTGATATATTCATTTCACATTTTATTGAGATGAATTGGTAAATAGTTATGAAAAAAATATATTAACATAAAATTGTATTTATTATTATATATTAACAGTTTTATATGAAGAACATATATTTATATTATTAAAAATACATAATAAAAGTCTAATAGCTTATCATGATCTATGTGTCTTCCATTGGAGTCCTTCATTGAATTAAAATATAATCAATGAATTATTTGTCATAGGAGAAGAAAATAATAACATTGTATTAGAGAAAACGTATCATAATGATTTAAATTAGGAATTTTTGATCTATAATTATTTTATTAACTGGAAATTGGTGGAAAACAAGTTTTATTTTAAATGTTAGGGGAGGTACAAACATATAATTTTTTGAAATATTTCATTGATATCAAGTCAATATCATAGTATTGTTTATATAAATTGACATGTGTTCAAATTAATGAGAATTTAATGTTTAAATGAATTCAAAAATAAGAATTACAAAATTTTCTGTCATAATATTATAGTTATATATTGTTATAATACACCAGAAATCTTTATGTATCCATAATTTCAGTATATATGTTTTATCATTTTAAAAATTCATTATTTAAAAAACCTATTTTGAAATTAATAATTTATATAAATTATACTGATATAATTAATTTATTTATTTTTTCTAAATTCCATTTAAAAAATTATAGGAGTTTAATTTTCATTAACTACGAAAAACAAAACGCCAAGCCATTATACAGAAATAATTTATCTAACATAAAACAATATTAACATCTATTTATTTTATAATAGATTTTGATAATGAATTTTATGAAAAACCCAATTTAATATAATATCCATAAATTAATAGTAACCATTAATAATTGGTGACTAATTTAAATTATTATGAAAAAAACAATTCATGTTTAAAAATAGTATTCAGAATAATGTGTATATATTCCAAAAATGATATTATAATATAATAATGTAAATTTATAACTATAATTTAACCAATTAAATTATTTATTATTTATGTAACTTTATAAAAATTTATTATGAATTTCAAATGAATATTCAGCACTTATATTGAAAAAACTAATAGTTTTTACAATTTTTTTTCATGTTTCACCAAAAGATAAATCACGTATCAAATGTGTTAAAAAATTAACAACATATATTACTGATATGATTATCTAATAATATAATATTAATAAAATTAAAAAAAAATATAATACATTTAATGTAGGAAACTAGGACACCTTAAGAGGGGAGGGGTGAATTAGGGTGACCTGTTTTTCTTTTAATGTGATGGATCTTGTTCTCACATTGGTATGAATTTGTTAAACCTGTATGATGAATGTGATTAGAAATCAAACATTCACATGAAGAGAGATGACACAACACTTTTTATTTGGTTCACCACTAAGGGCTATGTACAAGGAGAATATGCCGACAGGTTTTCGATCGTACCAAATTCCATTAAACGTAAATTACTATAGATTACAATGGTTTGGGCACAATAACTCTATCCTAGGAACACTGCCTTTACAAAGGTACAAGGATAGCTCACTGTGTCCCTCGGGTCACTCCCGTTGACTCCCCATAGATCATTGCCATTGGTGAAGTTCCACTCAGTTTATAGACATCAAGGTCTCTTCATCATTGAAAAAGAATGCATCCTCTATTGTAGGTAGATGCTCTGTTGAAGTCCAAATCTCACCCGTAGACAAATCTCTCTTTCCACCAATGGTATCGAGCAATCTTACATCTTTCAAGCAGCTTCAAATAGATAGGTTTACTTCAACAACACCTGAAGCGCTTCTCCAAGCCGGCGTGAATGTTTCAAAGACGGCCTACAAGTTCTAACTGGCACACAAGTCCAGTTCAACCACATGCATGAAAATCACTACTACAAATTCAAAATTGTGCGATTCACATTCCTTTTCACTCAAAACGGTTTTGGTATGCAGAAAAGAACTGTCTCACAAAGTATACTTGTGTGACCCACATCCACATGTGCGAAAAGTACACCTGCGTGATCGGTGCACTGAATTTATCTAAGTCTTGAAATTAATACCAAATGAGGAGGGGTGGTCCTCTATTTATAATTAATCTGGACACCCTGCGCGGTGGCGCGCAAGCCTCCTCTCAACGCCCATGTTCTGGCGTGCAACTCCAACATTCGTAGCCTCTGTCGTGCTACTCACTTGCGCAACAAAACTAATACTTGTGCGACCCTATTTCATTTTCCATATTTTGATGTTCTGATCTTGAAAAACATATGGTGCATAGATTTCCAATCCTCCTTGTCCCCGGCGGCCAAGTTATTTCTCGGTGCACAAGTCACTTGCACGACACATATCCTTTGGGAAAGTCCCTTTCCCCAAAAAAACTATTTCCCCCTTTTGTCGATTTTGAGGTCCAGAAATATAGAAAACACTAGAAAATGGTTCCACCTTCAAAAATGTTATCTTATTGACCTGTATGAGTTATTTTGTGGCACAAATTCTGAACTTCCTCTGAGGATTGACAACAAACACAAACCATTATCTAATTCATGAATAGATGACCATGGTTCCAACAATCTCCTTGTTTGGGTTTGTTGGAAATTAGTAAATAAATTCAATATATCAGCATCCACATGCAGTCCAAAAATGCATGAATCAACTCAGACAATACTCTAAGTCTATATGGGAAATGCTCGGTGTTGAAAAAAATAGAGGAAGCTTGAATTGGGTTCCCGTGTTTTGAAATTCTCAATGATGCCCAAGAAAATCTCTTACAGTTTCACAGAAGCATTACATTCCAATGTATTCCTTCTCACACTTCTCATCCTATCACTGACACTGAATCTCATTGTGTCACAGAAGCATTACATGAATGAATTTATTCCTTTCTCCCCCATTGACAACAAACCCAACGATAGGTAATTGATCATTGTTCAGATCAAACCACACCCCCTAGATAGTATCTCCCCCAAAAACTGTCATCGGATCCATAAATAAATTAAAAAAATTAACATGACTAGGGAGAGGGGTATTTCGTAACCTCCTTATGCACTGGGAGGTGGCTGGACACCGAGGTTCAACCGATGCTTCTCAAACACAGCCATCGACAGTGGCTTGGTCAGGATATTAGCTACTTGTTCATCAGTTCCCACATGATCTATTCTAATCACCCCATGCTCAACATTGTTTTTGATTAAGTGATATCTTATTTTAATATGTTTCATACGAGAATGCTGAACATGAATCTTCATAAGATAAAATTTCACTCTTGTTATCACAGAAAATATCGATTGGTAGTTTCACCTCATCGCCAATATATGTTAATTGTTTCTTCATCCATAGCAGTTGAGTGCATGCCTTTTTGGTGGAGATATACCCAGCAACAGTCGTAATAAGAGAAGTTCTTTTTTGTTTCATTTATCAACAATCCTACACATTTATTCCCAATACACAACGCACAACAACTAGTGGACTTTCTATCCACAATAACTCCAACCCAGTTAGAATCTAAAATTGCTGATAATTCACTGTCCCTTCATGAAGAAAAGTATAAGCCACAATTGTGAGTACCTTGAATATACCTTATGATTCGTTTCACTGCAGCCATATGATCCTCCTATAGATTACTCTGAAAGCGGGCTGCAAGACATGTATAAATGACAATATCTGGTCATGTTGCTGTCAGGTACAGTAGGCTCCCAATGATTTTACAGTACTTGGTGGGATCGACAGAGGTCTCATCTTCATGATTTCTTAGTTTAGTTCAAACTGCAATTAGAGCTGACATCGGTTGAGAGTCATTCATATTAATGTTCTTTAGCATCTCTCTTACATACTTTTCTAGAGAAATGAAAGTGTAATCCTTCTTCTGAATCACTTGCAGCCCTAAGAAATATTTAAGCTCTTCAATCATTGACATTTCAAATTCGTATTTCATGTGATTGGAAAATTCATCCTCTGATTTCTATCTGCTTCTACGAAATATGATATCAAAAATGTAGACTATAACCATGATTTGATCTTGTGAATACTTCTTCACATATAGATTGTGATCTACTCCTCCTCGTTTGAATTCCAGCATCTTGAGATACGATTCCAGCCGAGAATACCATGCTCTTGGTTCCTGCTTCAAACCATATAGACCTTTCTTCAGTTTTCAGACCTTTGTTTCATCAGTACTTAGAACAAAACCTAATGGTTGTACAATGTAGACTTCTTCTTCGAGAACACCATTCAATAATGCTGTATTGACATCCATTTGATATACTTTATATCCTCTTTGGAGTGACATGAAATGGAAATCCTGATTGACTCTAGTCTATCCACATGTGATAAGTTTTATTCAACATCAATACCTTCAATATGAGAGTATCCATTACATACCAGTCGTGCATTGTTTCTGATAACACTTCCATGATCATCAATCTATTTCTTCAAGATCCTTTTTATACAAATCAAATTGTGACCTCTGGGTCTCTGGAAAATAACCCATGTATTATTCTTGTTAATATGTTATAACTCTTCATTCAAATATTTCACCCATGATTCATTCTTTGAAGCTTCCTCAAATGGGGATGCCTCCACAACTAATAGAAATGGTTGCGTGTTATTCCACATTCTCCTTGTTTTTGTGTGTGCACTCATATCATCAATAATGTGTCTACTGAGTGTTTTTAACAACATCCTCTATTTCTGTTTTTTTATTTTCTCCATGTTCACATTCTTCCTCACATTCTATCACATCAGAATATGACATCCTTGATGTATTTGTGGTTTTCTCTTCAATTATCTTAACATAAATGCTTTAAACACTCCTTCCTAATGAATTGTTGAAACACTTGTAGGCTTTCTTGTTCATTGGATACCCATGAAAAATTCCTTTATCCGCATAGTCACCAAACTTTCCTTGATTTCATTCTTTATTCTGGATGAAATATTGGATTTTGACAACTAGAAAGTATTTCAATGAAGGCTTCCTTCCATGCCACAATTCATATGGTATCTTCGTTTCTCCCATATAAAGCCATGTTCGATTCTGAATGTGCACTGCAGCTTCAACAACTTCTTTCCAGTAATGGTGAGAGATACCACTCTCAATCAGCATAGTCCTGGCCATATTGTTGACCTGTCGATTCCAGAACTCAACAACTACATTTTGCTGGGGAGTTCTCATAGTAGCTACCTCTTGTTGTATTCCATGTTTTTCTATGTAATTATCAAACTCAATAAACATTTATTCCCCTCTATTGTCATATCACAACACATTGATTGTTCTTCCTATATCATTCTTAGGGATTCGCCGATATGTTTTCTTGCAGTCAAGAACTTTTCATTTCAGGTGAATGATTATAACACATGCCATTCTACTATAATAATCATTGAAAAGGGCAAAGTACATTTTTTCATGAGTTTTGGAAACATTTATCGGCCCTCATACATCTGTATAAATTAGATCAAGAAGATGAGATGATCTATTCTTCTTTGGATGATAATAACTACAGACAAGCTTCCCATGAATGCAAGCATCAGAAGACTTTTCATGCTCATTCTTCAGAATGGGGATATCCATGACTATCTTCAGCATAGATATCTTTTCCAAGTCTTGTTGGTAAATGTGCCCCAGCCTTCGATGCCACAAGTTTTTTTCTTCTTCAATAGACAAATAGAAGGAGTTCACTTTTCTATCAACCTGATATAAGTTTCCATTTGTTCTATGGCCTTTTATAAGATAATTCCATATTTTTCCTCTTATAGTGCAGCCTTTTTTATTGAATGTTACTACGAGCCATGAGTCACAGAGTTGGCTCACACTGAGGAGATTGTGATGTAGACCATCCACATAAAGAACTTAATTCTTCTTTAGCTCTCCATTGGCGAGAGTAGTATTTCCACTTCCTTTTTTATTCAATGAACCATCATTACCAAACATCACTATTCCATCAACCTTATTTTTAATGTTCATCAAAGGGTCGTCATTTCCCATCATATGTGAAGAGAATCCACTATCATGAATCCAGGTGCTGCTGCTCTTTGTATCTTTGAGGGAAACTTCTGCAAGATTGGATTTTCTGATCTTCTTCTTTTATTTCCAAGAGATATTTTACTCAATATAGGATAATGATGGCCTTCTAATAAATTCCTCCACATAATCTGATTCTTCATACCCATAATCTTCATCCAGAGGATAAAAACTGTTTGTGAGAACAACATCATCAGGTGGTTGAGAACTGGCCCATTTATGAGAGTTGTATGAGATTCTCCTATCGTAACTCTGCATTCAATACATAGGATTATGGACAACATTAGAATCATGAAAATAGTAACCATAGAAGATTTTTCTTCTATAAGATGTAGGAAATTTAATCGGTCTCCATTATTGACTTCCTAGAACTTCCCTATTCAAGTAGCTCCTTGCCTCTTCACAATTTGACATGGTATGACCCAGATAGCCACAAAACTAACACCTCATGAGGGGTATTGTATTCTCATTTAAATTTCTCCTCATGCCATCTTCCTTAGGAGAATTGTAGGACTTCATGTCATTTATGTATGTTTGAGGTTAATCTTCAATTCTTCTTTTAGTTTTGATTGAGGGTTTCTTTTTCTGTACTTTAGGAAACATTTCAATATATTTAACTTTCATCTTGTCTTTCTTTTGTCTCTCTTCTCTCCCAGCAGTCGATGACCTGGCTTCACAGCCAATTCCAATCATTCCCATGTAAGAAGGTCTTTTATCACTGAAGATTTTTCCAACCCCGCCTGAACCACACTTGGATCTTTCTAGTAACTCTACATCTGAGAATGTTTCGAAATGAAATTTCTTCTTACCATCATTTACGGTTGATTGGTAGTCAATTTTACTCCTAAGAGTATTAATTTCTTCCTAAAAACCCTCAACAGTCTTATTATTTTCTTTTAGTGTGGATGAATGGTCATTTATGACCTTTTCCTGTTCTTTAATTATATGCTTTAGTTCTACAATTCCATATATGCTTCAGAGGATTGAAGACTGAACACTCAATAGTTCTTCTAGTCGTTCACTTTCTTCATCATGTTCATTGACATATTATGATAATTGTTCCACCATTTCATTCCACTTATTTCATCTCTTTCATTTATTCCCATGCTTTGAACGGGTATCCATTATTTGAATCTTTGGATCACCACTAGTAGTAATCAGATTAATTCTTCTTTTTTTGATCGATGGTTCTGGCTTTTCAATGGTAGCCATCATGGAAGCACGCTTTCCTATTTTAAATTCGAGTTATTACTCTTCACAAAATTCAATATCATCATCTTCCACTTCACAAGAAAAATCTTCCTCTATGTCTTCTTCCCAGATTTGAAGTCTCCCTTTTTGAAAAAACTTTTTTGAGGATTTTCAATATCTTCTGCTTCTCTTTCATCATCATTAAACTATCTTTGGAACTAGGAGGAAATGTTCTTCACTCTTCCACAATGAAAACATGCCAGAGGTAGCATACCTTTGAATTTACCTTTTCCATTCTTCATCTTCATGGAGATAATAGAAAGAATTTCTTTTTCCCTCTTCATCTTCACCATCACAATCATCGGAAATTTTCAGTTTGTCCATGGCTATCAATTCCATTTCTTTTCTTACATGAGTGTTTGCATCTTCAGGTTTGACACTGATCTCATATGCCACTAGACTACATAAAATATCATCCAGAGATAGTTTAGATATATCTCTTTCTTCAAGGGATGAAATTTTTCATTGTACATATGAGGAAGTATTATCATGATTTTCGTAACGATATCAATGTATTTGATTTCTTCTCTAAGACCTCTAATTTCTCCCACAATTTCATTAATGAGATTGAAGAATGAATCTGCATTATCATTAGGATGTATCTTTAGACCGTCAAACCTGATGTGTAGGACTTGCAGTATTGTCTCCTTCACTTTTCTATATGCTTCATAAATATTTTAAAGTTTATACCACATGTACATTGCTGAGATGAAACACATTACCTTTATATAGATCTGATCAAAAAGGGCTACAGTGAGAACATTCTGTGCTTTAGCATCAACATCAATAATTTTCCTATCCACAATAGTCATATACAGCCCTGTTGGAAAAGTAATATATATACCTTTCATGGTGAAAAATAGATTATCCATTCCAAGGGATCCTAGATGAGATATCATTCTATTCTTCCAAATATGAAATTTACTTCCATATAAAAGAAGGACACTTTTTTCATTGACTGCATTCTCCATGACGATAGAGGACATATTCAACACCAGAATCCTCCCTCTAATACCACTTTTTGGACCTCGGGACACCCTTATCAGGGAGGGGTGAATCAGGGTGACCACTTTTTATTTTAATGTGATGGATCATGTTCCCATGTTGGTAGTAACTTGTTAAACATGTATGATGAGTGTGATCAGAAAGAAAAAATTCACATGCAGATAGATGACACAACACATTTTACTTGGTTGACCACTAAGGGATATGTCCTCGGAGAATACGGCGACAGGTTGTCTGTCATACCAAATTCCATTAAACTTCACTAGTTGTGGATTAAAATGGTTTGGGAACAGTCTTTCTGTCCTAGACACACTACCTTTACAAAAGTTCATGGATAGATCACTGCGTCGCTCGGGTCACTCCCGTTGACTCCCCCTAGCTCACTGCCTTTGGTGATGTTCCACTCAGTTTATAGACATGAACCTCTCTTCATCATTGTAAAATAATGTATCCAATATTATATGTAGATGCACTGTTGAAGTCCAACTGTCACCCATAGACAAATCTCAATTTTCACTGAAGGTATCAGGCCATCATCCAGCTTTCGTGTAGCTTAAAAAAGAAGGGCGTTCTTCAACAACACATGGAGTGCTTCTCCATAATAGCGCACAAGATTCAAAGATGGAACACAAGTTATAACTAGCATGCAATTCTAGTTCAACCACTTGCACGAAACTCACATCAACAACTTCAAACTTTCTTGACTCACATTCTTTTTCACCTAAACCGGTTTTGGAACACAACAAACAACTGTCGCACAACTTATACTTTCACGACCCACTTCCACTTGTGCACCACTACACCTGCGCGATGGGATCAAGGAATTAATCTATGTCTCAAAATTCATACCAAATTAGGAGGTGTGGTCCTCTATTTAAAGAAAAACTCGACACCCTGTATGGTGGTGCGCAAGCCTCCTCTCGGCGAGCATGTTCTTGTGCGCAACTCCAACTGCCCTAGCCTCAATCGCTCAACTCACTTGCGTGATCAAAATAATAATTGTGTGACCGTCTTTCATTTTCCATATTTTGATGTTCTGATCTCAGAAAACATATGGCATGAAACTTTCCAATCCTCTTACGCACCAACACACACGTAAATTCTTTTCGTGCAAGTCACTTTCACGACACATATCCGGCGAGAAAGTCCATTTCAAAAAAAAAAACAGTTTCCCCCATTTTTCAATTTTTAGGTCCAGAAATATTGAAGACAATGGAAAACTGTGCCACCTTCAAAACTATTATCTTCTTGACCTGTATGTGTAATTTTCTGGGACACATTCTGAAATTCCTCTGAGGATTGACAAAAAACAAAAACCATTCTCCAATTCATGCATATATTAACATGGTTCCAACATTTAATAAATTATTTATAATTTTCTTATCAAAAATGAATGAGAAATTCATTTTTGAATATATCATATTTATGAATTATATGACCAAATTTTTGAAAAATAATTACTTTTTTATTATAAATTATTGAATAAATTTTATAATTTAAAATATCAATTAATATTTCACGTAATGTTTTTTATTCTATTCATATCATAAAATTCAATGACATGTTATTGAATAATTTCAATTAAATTATTTTTATTATATTATAGTGGCTCGTTATGTATGTAATTATACACAAAATGTTCTATCCCAAAGAAACATATACAAAAATTTGGGTTTCAATTTTTTTCTAATTAAATGAAATGATTTTTGGAAATAATAAGAAGTTTGATGTGCAAAAATAATTTTACATTATTCAAATCATATTGGGCCTCAATTTTCTCTTGTATAATAACATGGAAAAAATCCGTTTTTGTTTACTATAATCCCCAACATAATTTTTTATAACATTTCAATTCAGTGATGAAAATAGTGATCCATCATGACATCTCATTTTCTAAATAGTGAGAAATGATTTTGGTTTATATATTTATTTCCAAATGGGTAGTATTGACAAGTTTACAGAATTAATTACCTACGTAGGGAAAATATTGGGAGATATGGATGCATAGGTTTTATAATTCATGATCATATCAAATAATTCCCATAATGATAACCAAATGATTTTTTTTATTTTTTATTTGTTGTGAAGTTCTTGGAAGGAACATGTTTCCATAATATAGGAAATATATTGGAATTCATTTCAAAATATTTGATGATGCGACATAATTAATATTGGTGTTAGATTTTTTTTCAACCGTAATAATGGATTAACAATATTAGCGTCGTTTCAAATGATGGAGGTGTTCAATGAAGATGAATCAAATAATTGGGTTCTCTTTGAAAATTAATTGTGGTGTTTATAGAGTTATTATATGTAGTTTTAGTTGGAATAATTTTGTCTTATTTTTTTCATTCACGATATCATGTTTCCACACAATTGATCATATTACACCATGTTTCAAGAACTATTAATATATTTTGTATTGATCAATGATCATATATTGATTAATATAGTATTAATGAATTAAACAGAAATATTATTAACATATAACTCTTTTTATATTATATTTGTATCTTTATAAGAATAAAGAAGAGATGAAGATGACTAAATATTTGGATATATCACATCAATGATATGTGTCACAACACAATATTGTTTTTCTAGAATAAAATCATATGATTATGTGTGTTATGGGAACTGATAAACAACAATAAATTAATTCTATGAATTTTAATGCATGGATATTTAATTTTTACCATATGTTCAATAAACACACACTGGGTATCACACTATTACGAGTCATTAATGAATTTTAATCAACACTATAAAACAATACATTTTTTTTACTCGAATAGAAAGACCACTGTAGTGGGAACTTATATGTCATTAAAATTATGGGTTAATATCTAATTGTGTAACTAGAAATTACTTTAAATCTATAAATTGAATATCTACTCATGTAAGGATAGTAAATGCACATTTTCTAAAATAATAACACATGAAGAAATCTTGACTGCGATTTTTACATTTCAAAGAAGATGGTTATAAAACTGTTTGGGATAAATATAAGTCATATGGATTCTAGAATTGGTGAAATCCAAATTATCAGATTCTTTTTTAGAAAAATCCGTAAAACCAATATTTAATGAATTATGCTATAATGTTATCTTTTCAAATAGAATATCATAAATTCAATATTCGTATCTAATATTTATTTTAAGTGAACTAAATTAATGCATGTTATCATGGAATTTATATGTTAATATATGAAAATATTCAATGATGTTTGAAAAAAACACACCGTCATCCTTTATAAAATTTAAACATTCTTTAGATATATTAATAAGAAATCATGTTTTTACAAGAATGATGATATTTTATAAGGACTATTAAATAATTATGTGAAATAATTCATGTCATATGGATATATATATATATATATTTTTTAAAAATCCATGAATATATTGGATCGTTGAATGATATAGTTATTTCACTTGGTGGAAGGGGAAAGAGAAAATATAGAATATTAATTTTTTGTATCTACAGTTATACAATATAATTTTTTCCAAATAAAAAATTTTGTGGATAATAATATCAATGATTTACGAGATACTTAATTATTTATATATTTGGGATTATCATTGGATATACAAGTAATAAAATTTATTTATTTATACCATTATTGAAATTAAGGGAGTACATATACATTGATTGATGAGTATTTATCAATTTTTTGATTAATCATTAAATAATGAAGTATTTTTGGTTATCAAGATAATTTTATAACTAGGATATGGAATTATGACTTCAACTCAAATATTAAGAAATTGGTTAAATGAAGGATCCCATTGTGATAATATAAAATTTATTATTTAGAACATTGAAATTAAGATATTCTAACAAAATTATAGAATTAAATTTCTATGTAAAAATATATGTAGGATCATTGATTAATAAATGTATAGTGGATAATAGAGAGGATAGAATTCTACGAGAATGTATGTGATGAGATCTCAATAAATATCATTATGACAATGGGAAATAATAATTTAAAAATCAAAGAGTCCATAAATTAAAATATATAATATTTATATGCATTGTTAGGGACACTAAAAAATTACTTTCAAAAAGGGGATCTAATGTGAATTTCAAGGGGAACGTATCAATAGTCATTTCATTAAAAATTTGTTTTTTATTTTTTTAATGTGAATGTCTTTTTCTTTTATGGTGTTGTAAAAAATAGACAAAAGTGCATGAGTATCCCTTAATAAGTGGTGAAATATCCAAAAATTGATATTAGTGGACTAAACCAATTTATTTAGTGGCATTCTAATCCATACCACCAATAAATGAGTAATGGATTCATGTAAATCACATGTATAATTTGTATAGAGCATTTATTGGCCTCCTTGATATGAAATTTTAAAAAATTTGATGCCCAATTTTCATAAATACAATATTTTATTAAAGTCATAATGTCATGTTTTTGTTTTTTCATTAGTGATCCTAGATAAAAATGTTTAGGATAATATAATACTCCAATAAATATACAAAAATCATCAATATAAAAACAATTTATTAAATATACTAATAATTAAATCAATATTATTTAGTCCAATGAGATTGTAAAGATTGTTTTCCAAATTGAATAATTTCTCAAAAGTTTCTTCATTTTCATATTATGTCATCTATCACTATTAATAGTAGTTTTCATTTCAGGTGATAGCAGATAATATATACTTTGTATATTATTAAATTTATTTCTAAATTGATTCAAAATTCCCCCAAGATATGGTTTATTCTACCCTTATAATAATATAGTGACCTAGAAATGAGAAACAGACTGAAGAAGGAAAAAATATCAAGGAGAATAAAATATTATAGAATTTTTTTATTAGATGTGGAATTACTAGTATATAAAATGACTACTTTATAATAATATGTGAATAATTAATAATTTTTATAAATTTATTATTTTAATGATGTTTTTATGTTTTCAAATTGTAAGAATATTTAAAGGTAATTAGAATAAAGTAATGATAAAGGCATTTTATGATCTCGAAATTATTAATCTATAAAATTATATTATGTTATAAATAAATTTTTATATGAATAAAATTTTAAATTTACAATTTGTAAATGATTCACATGAGAACCATGATTTAAGATAGAATTATAATATTGAAATATTAAATAGATTGAATAAAATATATACTAAACTAGATATTAATTTATGTGAAATAAATGATTATTTGAATGAGTAATTTAATGAATTCTCTATAAAATATGATAAGGTAAAATATAGTTCCATATATAAAGGATTTTTATAAAAAAACTTTACTATTAGGATACAATGTTATGGATGTGACAAACATATGGTGAAATTGTTGTAGGGAAATCTAATTTCACTAAATCATTTGAATAATAAATATTATATTTTTTTAGATGTATATTCAATAAATTTCAAAATACTACACACTACAAAAATATAATGCATTAAAAAATTTTGATGCAATATACCTAATCAACTAATTTCAAAAAAAAAATAATAAATATTTTCACAGAACATATTTTTTCATAGTACCATTTAGATAACATATTATAAGAATAAGGCTTATGTTTTTGGAATACATATTATCATATAAAATTATTTTCTTCTATAAATTTCCACTAAAAAAACTACCACTGTGGATTGGATTCACTCCTAATTCCATTATTTATATAGTGAATGTTCCCTTACAAGACTATGTTGGAAAAAAACATCCCTTACTGGACTAATTTGAATAAATATTCTTGTACTTATAATAAAATTTGATATAAACCATTATAAAATATAATATTTTGATATATAATTCTTTTCCAACCCATCAAAAAATGAATAAAATATATATAAATCCCAAAAAATATAATAAATTTTTCATATCATCAGAATTGAAACAATATAAAATTAAATTGAATTTGCAATATCACATTATAAAATATCCATGATCCTTCCAAGTAAATATTTTTATAATATTATTTGAAAATTACTTATCTTGTTTTATATTATTTAACAAGTGGGGAAGAAACATGAATCCTATAATCTTAATAAGACCATCATCATTATAATTTATTCATCAATTTAGATGGAATAATAAGGGAATATCCATATCCATAGAATAAATAATTCCATAATAGAATTTTAAATAGATGAAAAATTATATTTTATATATCTAAATAAAATATGGGTGTAGAATAAATTTTATAAATTAATTTTTATTTTGTAATGTTATGAAAAAACAGATTTCACAAATATTGATAATTGTTTTGAACACATCAATTAAAACATGTTTTGTAAAATTAAATTATATAAATAATCCTCATGAATTTAAAAGTCATTCATATAAATTCATGTAGTATTTTAATCCAAAAAACATTATTCTTATCCATTTAAAATTAATGTAAATGGAAGGAAATGATTGCCGAACAATGATGAAATAAGGTGAGTAGTTCAAATAATTATTTTTACTATTTTTTTAACTATCAAATAGAGGATTATTGGAAGAAATCATAATAAATATTTTTTTTATTAAAATAGATTAATATTTATGTTATTAAATGAAAGTTATACAAATAACATACATTAATAGATATTTAGTAATTAAAATCCATAAAATAAATAATAGTGTAATATAAACCCTTACCTAAACTCCCTTATTATCCCATAAATGTTCAAAAATACATTATAATGAATTTATATTTATAATAAATATTTTATAGAGACATGTTAAATTATTTAAAACTATTTAAAACTTCATTTTATATTATTATTATCCTTTTATTATAATTTTTATTAATAAAATGGAAATTTTTATAGTAATAGGTCTCTTTTCCAGGATTTTTTTCAATGGAACCATTTCTTGATAATGGCACATGATTTAAAAATATAAAATATATTATTCCAAAAATAAATAAAATATTTATCAACAATTTTCATATTTATTATAATTAAAATTACTAATTAAAAATTATTAACGATATCACTTCATGAAGATGTCAATGATTTTCCACACATGGAAGATGATTTCACTTTGTGATGGATGGAATGAATGAAATGTAAATATAATTCCAAATTTGTTAATCATAATAATATTTTACATATAATATTTATTAAATTAATTAATCATTATGATCATCAATGTTTTGAGAAAATGAAAGCATTACAAGACCCATTCATGGAGGTGCTACTCAACACATACATACGAGCATTCTTATTATTTCCCAATTGATGGTAATGAGAGAGAAATGTTTTTTACCTTAATAATAATTATATACAATTATATTTAATATAAGGGAGTCCCTATTTTAGTAAATATCAATATGTATTAGAATATTATGAAGATTAAAATTATCATTGACATAGCCATGTAAGACGATTACCTCTTCTTTGAGATACCTGAATTATATTTCACTTTTATGATTCACTCTATGATCAGAGGGTAAGATAATAATCTCATGAAAATTTATTAGGAATTTGGGAAGGTATTTTATTATTCTGTAATTATATATTTTATACATAAAAATAATTTTTTTTCATATTATTTGATGATATTTAACAAAAATGCTCATTAAATAAAAATAAGTATAAAAATGACTAGGGTATTTTAAAAACTACATTAATAATATATAAAAAGGAAGATTAAAAATTCATTATTTTATATTACATTATGATATTCTATATCCATTTTACCAACTATAACTATAATGTATAATCTGTGGAATACATTAATGAATAGGGTGATCTAAAATCCCATTATAAAAATAAATATGATTAGGAAACATAAAATCTAACTCAATGGTATATAATAATATTATATGGTATAAGGATCATGATTTACCCCATTGAATAATATTATAAAGTACATAATATAATATAATAAATATTCATAGGAATATGGAAGAAACATATAACATTATTTAAGAATTATTCTAAGAATACTACCGAAACATTTGCATATGGTTGATAAAGTACAATAATGGGTCAGTTTAGCTCCCTATCCCATATATAATTTCTCATGTGTTAAAAGAATTTCACAAATCAATATAGTTCAATATTTTCAAATTCATCATAACAAATTCATTATATTTTGAACAATAAAATGTAAATCATGCATAATGATAAAACACTTAAAATTATCATAGAGTTGTAATGTGTTTCGTAATAAAATTTCTTAACATTACAAAAAGTGATTATCAAATAAAAAACATAATAAATTGTCATAATAAATCTATTTTCCCCAAAAATAATGGGTCTATGTCTTAGTATGTATTTGAGAGACATATATATATTGTTTTGAATCATTCAATATGATTATTTTAGAGAGATAAAGCGAGTAAGAGTGAAAATGGTTATAAAATAAAGAAATGGGTGGATTAGAGTGACCCCTTACCTTGAGCATGATTCATAATATATGATCTATATTTTCTAATGTAATAAAATTATCACAATTAATTATTTAATTCATATAATGACTGATTTTTTTTTATATTTTGAAATGTATTGAGGGATATAATTGGAGTTAAGTGCAATGGCGGTGGACAATTTTTAGGCATGGTAAAGGGAAAAATAATTTCATTAAAATTTTATATATTTTTTATATTATGAATTAAAAACTATTTGAGATATAAAAAAATATCCAAAATTATTTCTAGAATCAAAAATATTATATCACTATTAAATCCAAAGTATTATATTTACCATTGGAACAACATAAATTTGGTCGACAACAGGAGTTTGGATAAAGTATTTATTATAGTGCGTGTTATGATTAATAATTAATTAATTAAAATAATTTTTAAATTGAATTAACTTATCATACATCCATATATAAATAAATTTTAATGTTGTGTCTCTATTTATTGTTTCTTGACACTTTGAATGTTGAGTGGAGGATCCACCGTTATTTATTGGAAAATTTAGAGTAGACGATGATGAGCTTTCCGATCTAGGTTAATTGGGTAAAATAAAATGAAATATATATTTCCCATAATATTATACATTGTTCATATCCAATGTAAAATAATATATATTTCGTTTACCCTACATTTTTTGTTTCCTCTCTTTATGATTAAATGATTGGGCATGATCAATTCCTTCCTTTTGATCTATATCTCATCAAATCAATTATAAGATCTCATATATATATATATTTCTATTTCTTAAATATTCATCAATATCTTTAATTGATATATCCATGGATATTAGTAATATGATTCTTTTTAAATTAATTATAAATCAATTATTTTTTCAATTTTGGTTGTGTTTCACTTACCACAATGATTATTGCGATCTTCAACATTGGACAAAGGGCTCACACTTCAATATTTCTAGGAAGGGTCGACCATTATCAGACCCCAAAATTCATTGAATATTCATGTGAAATTTGTGTATTAGTTTTTATTGGATGCATCATGATTATATTTATGATGTATGTGATTCCACTGTGGATCAGGCATCTAGTGATGAAAAAGAACATGGCATGGGGGTCTACGACGCAAAGTGTGTTCGTTTGGGTGAACCAGATTACGTATTATAGATACCAGGTAGCCATAAAATATGTATTAAAGAGAATAAAACTAGTTCTCGGATAACTATATGAATGTTAAATTGATTTAATGGAAAATATGGAAGAAAAATTGGATGAAATGTGTTTTCTCAAAAATTGTGATGGCATGACATGCAGTTTTGAAGTACCCACTGTGTGTTCAAAATAAAACGATGGATGTTGGGATTATATGAGATTAAATGTATACCATCAATTATAAGGTTCCAAAATATTTTAGTACAATGTTTGAATGAAAAAAATGTATACTTTGGTACAAAATAGATATGATAACAGCCATACACAAGTGACATTTACATGTACATGGACCAAATGACACAACCGAGACACGAAGAATAGTGTTTAGACCAGAGTGTCCTAATAATGAAATTTGTATGCATGCATTAATTTGGAGAAAAATTTTTAGTGAACCATTTACTGTTAATGAAACAACCATGATGCATAGTGGAGACACTTTCTATGTCGGTCCCCTACATGTTGTGTACCAAATTTTGAAGGAAAATTTACCTCTAAAGTAACCATTTTTTATTCTCCAATTTTAGGTTGGGAGTATCCTATATTTATACATTTATGTATATACAATGAAAGTAGACATAGTATTGTAATTTGGGATATGTTGTAGGAGGTTATTGTAATGATTCATCCTTAAGAGACATTCAACGATAATAATGTTCTGGCATGATTATTAGAGAGATTTAGTGTCACCCTTCTTCTGGGATATGGAATGTTTCCATTATATTCCATTAGAGATAATCCTTCCTACAGAGTTAAAAAATTATTTTAATACCGCTATTGTGTCACCCTCATGAAATTTAATATCATGGTTGTCATACCCTTCGAGTGAAGAACTCCAACTAGGATAATGAAGTTTCTCTCAATCAAATATCAATGTGTAACCCCCATGAAATGTCATGTAATATTTCAAAAATCCTATAGAGATAGGTAATTTGTACTAAAATATTTGAGTGGAATCCTCTTTTAATGTCGTGACATGGATCCTCCTCAGTCAGAGTATTACCCTCCTATTATACGAAGGAATGGATATTCAACCATGTGATTAAAACCCCATGTTGTTCTAGGGAATGGGTTGTATACCTATAGATTTTGTACCCTTTAATGTGTTCAATATTGTAGAGGTGTCGCATAAATTGGGGGATTCTTCAAAAAGAAAAGAGAAAGTTGAGGCATCATTATTTGTCCTCATAGAAATGGTAGCATTCTGTTTAACTATAAATAGTTATTAGATGGTAATCCCATTTTCACTCATATATGATACTTTTATGGTAATATATCTAAATTTATTCATTTTTTCTATTTTTTGGGTTTAGATTTCTACTTATATCATTTGTCGTATTCGTTCTCCCTTCAATATTATATGTATCGTACAATGTATGTATATTCTCACCCCAACATGGTATTTTCTTGCATGTTTCTTATGTCATGTTGAAGAAACAAAATTTAGTGATGATTATATTGGATCATAGGGATTCATGGGTGAAATTGATAGTGTATAGTGGATCGAGATTAAAGATCAATATCTGGGTAATCTCAGGATTTATCTTTTTATGTTTTGTTCTATTCAGGACATCATTCCATACAGGAGTGATGTAAAGACCCATAAATTTCATGTAAATTTTTTTCTTAATTTTCTTTGGAATCTTACAAGAACGCAGTTTCTGACGGCAGCTGATTCCGAGGCCCGGTGTGCCTGGAATCATTTTCCGAAGTTTGGCTTCGGTACGTTCAGTGAACGAACGATCTGGTTTTTATAACTTTTGAACCGGTGCTCGGAATCAAATTCTGAGGGCACCGATGGAATCGCAGCGCATGTATTTACTTAGAAACGCCTCTTCCGGAGTTGCGTTTGCTCGGGTGTGGTTCTTAATTTTTGGGCTTAAAGTTAAGAAATAAAATATTTGGTATGACAAACATTTTTTTATTTCACATAAAGCCACTTAAAAGCCACTTTAAGCTTCTTATGATGAGTTGAAGCGGATAGGGTAGAACACGAAACATCCTACCCTCCTGGTAGGATATTTGTGAGGTGGGGCCCGCATGAGCCCAACCGTTTCTTTTCCGCTAAGTAACTCACCCTCGAAAGCCCGTCTTTATGAAAGTCAACTTATGTGTTTTCTTAAATTCTTAAGGCATCAATTAATTGGGAGGTGTTATTTGTTGAATTAATTCTATGAATTAATTTAATCATTTCTTAACCTTTTTACAGTCTGTTGGCGTAATAATAAAATAAGACCAACGCACGACTTCTGGAGAATTGCTCGTTGAGAGGTTTTGACAAATTTTGTGCCTTCATCCTCCTTCGCGAAGAACGCGAAGAATGCGAAGAACGCAAAGAACGTGAAGACCGCGAAGAACGACGTCACCCTCGGAGATTGACGACACTTCTTCAGAGACGTTCTTCCCTGCAACGATCTCCGATCACCAACTGCTTGAGGTAGGAGATTTCGACGATGCGACGATCACCTCCTTCCGTGGCGATCAATTCAGCGAAGAACGCGCGTGCGACGACTTGACGAGGTAGGGATTTGTTTGAGAAATAATTTATATTCCCGTGATTGATTCTTTTAAAACAAAGAACCTGGATCAAGATCAATTTTAATTCTATTAAAATTGTGCCTTGCTTGTTATTCATTTGTTGAATATGTTATTCCGGATTGTTATCACCTATCGCGGAGGGTGCGGGACAAACAAACAGGGCCCGACAACCCTCCACAGTTCTTCATTGATGTGTGGATTGGCGAGCAACGACAAAACAAGCCGCAGAGGTGATTCGTTGATTTCTTAGTGATGAATGTGACCCCGGAGGAGCTACGGCGTAGACAGAAGCAAAATCGGACCACGGGAGCAACTACGGTGGCCCGCGGAAACCACTGGCGGCCGAGGGCGGCGTCGCCCCGGCACGCCGCTAGACAGGGCCGTCGCGGCTGATGTTGCGGTGGCAGCGGCCAGGGGACCCGCGTCCGCTGTTTCGAGCGCGGCCCCACGTGGGCCGCGACTTCTCATCCCGCGGGGGCAGTGCCACCCTACGGCTCCCTCGCTCGGCCGATCGGCTGAGCTGAGTCGGGCCAGCCCGACCTACCGGGTTGCGCCTATCCGGACCGGGCCGCGACGAACCGCGTCCGGCCCTGACCCGGGTCAGGTCGACCCGGTTCGGGCCGACCCAGGGGGGACGGGGCGGGTTGGTCCTTGCCCAGACACCCCGTCTTCGGACCGTTTTCGTTCTTTTACCCGTATCATGAGCTACGAGCCCCCGAACGATACGCCGTCAGCGGCGATGCGATCCTTGGATTGAGACGGCCGTTTCGTTATATCACACTCAAGGTTTCGGAATACTTTGGGTTCGGCCGGGTTGGTTCGTACATGAAACCAACCGGGCCTTCGGAGCGGAAACACTCATATCTTGAGCTTCGGACGTCTGATCGACGTGTCGTCGACTTCATTGAATTCCTCTAAGTGAGACAGATCTTTTGGCATACTCTGCCCGAGGTTTGGACGCAGGTGGAGTACGGTCGGGTTGGTTTTTCTTTAAAAACCAACTGGGCCCCTGGGACGAAAAAGCCAATATCTCTCAGACCAGGCTTCCGATTGATGCGCCGTCTGCGACGTTGAGTTCCTGATGACGATACAGACCTTTTGGATACATCAACTCTGGACTATGTTTCAGTTGATGTATCAGCCTCTCGGCTCGTGGAGCGGACCCTCCCGAATGAGCTTGTTGTGTCCGAGAACCCTAGAGCTGGCTACGACTGCTACTGTGACGATGACGACTGTGCAGAGATCCTGAGTGGATTCGATGGTGACGGCTAAAGCACTCGGCGATCCTTTGTGGGTCAGTGCTACCGATCTTGTGTGGGTCCAATCCTGTGTGGGTCAGTGCTCAGCAGTTCTGTGTGAGCCCGTGCCTATAGGTCATGTGTGGGCCCGATCCTCTGTGTGTCTTTGCGGGGGTTAGTTACCTATCGATCCTTTGTAGGTCAGATCCTTTGTGGGTCATTGCGGGGGGTTAGTACCTATCGATCCTTTGTGGGTCCGATGACTTAGATGGATCAGTGATCATCTCTATCGTCATTTGAAGAATTATACCTGTGTGAGCTGAAACCCAGTTTTTCTTTCCTTTGTGGATTGTGTTGTGCTATCCTGTGTGGATTACGATTTGCTTTCCTATGTGAATTGTTTTGTGCTATCCTGTGTGGATTCACGTTTTTATTTCCTGTGTGGACTGGGTTGTACTTGAGCTCGGATGTTGGATCCGAGCGAGAATTGATGACTTAGGTATATGTATGGGCATACACCTAAGCCGTGTCGGATGTTACTTCGTGATTTGTATCGATCCTTTGTGGTTACTCATTTGTGGATTTTGGGAGACCTTCGAGGGTCTTGGGGTCCCTACTGAGTATCTTATACTCACCCCTGCACGGGCTATGCCCTCACTACGTTGTGTTGGTTGTAGAAGACAGATAGCGCTGATCGTGGTGGAGGCTTGCATAGCAGGACGGTACCTGGAGTTGGACCACTAGGCGGGACGTACTCGGAGCGGTCGGCTGGACCCGAGGAGAATTTGAGTCTTTCTGTACCCACCCTTCAGGTGGGACTTCCATTGGATGGCTCGACGCTATGGCTTTACTTTTCTGTTACTTTTTTTCCCCTTTCAGTTGTACTTTACAGTTGGGCTTGTATTTCCGGCCCCCTTAACTTTTCCGTACTTACTGTTGTACCTGCTTTTACATAGTGTTTACTTTTTTCCGCTTTCTTACTCTGTGGTGCTTGTTTACCTTACAAAGGCAATTCCTTCCCTTTTTCCGGGATTTATGCCTTGGTGCTAGTCTCCAGCCCCTGGCCTACGGAAGGCGGGCTTGGGGTAGTCACGGAACGGGCCCCGAGGACGGGTTGTGACAAATTGGTATCAGAGGAGTTCGATTCTACCACAGACTCTGATCTTTTCTATGTGAAGAAATAGTGTTTAGCGTTTTGGGTGTGGTTATCTATCCAGGGAGCCCAGTGTTGGTGCGACGGCCGACGTATCCGTACACCAGGACCCTGACTTCTGATTTCCGACTTAATGCACGAAAACATTGAATTCATGTATGTTTCATGTTTTCTTTGTGATTACTTTATGTCAGCTCACCAGGTATACTATTCTAAAGGTGGCGCACCTGTTTCCTTTCAGGATGGCCCCATGATGGTAGCTATCTAGGGTTCCGAGAGTGGTACGTGACGATAGCCCACCGAGCGACGATGCTTCGGTACATGGCCCTTTGACAGCAGAGGAACCGGCGGTACCTCTACCCGCTGAGCCACTGATGCTTCCAACACCAGCCACTGACGATGCATGTCACCTCAGGGCACTGCATGAGTTCCAGCGCCAGCGCCCGCCTAGGTTCCGCGGGGAGACGGACCCCCAGGCAGTCGATGACTGGATGGAGGCAGTTGTTCGAGTTTTCAGACTAGTGAGGACACCGGCAGACTTCATGGTGATCCTCTCAGCGAGCCTACTGCACGCAAAAGCAGGACGATGGTGGAGCTTGATGCTTTAGGTGTAAGATGAGGCCTCTCTCATCTGGACAGACTTTGAGGGCCGCTTCCGCTCAGAGTTCGTCCCAGCAACCCTCCGTGCGGTGCGCATCCAGGAGCTTCTTCAACTGCGGCAGGGCAGCTTGACGGTCGCCCAGTACTCGGTGAGATTCACCGATCTCTCGCGCTACTCGACCGACATGGTATGAGACCTGTTCTTCTGGGCCCGGACCATTGAGCAGGGATTGAGACATGAGATCTGGGCATCGCTGATCTCCCTCAACATTCCGACCTAGGAAGGAGTACTAGAGAGATCCCTTTTGATCGAGAGCTTTCTTGTGGAGACTTCTCCAGCGGCGAGACCTACCGCGGGGCGGCACGTAGCAGAGTCTTCTGCAGCAGGAAATCGACAGATGACTCAGGGGTCCCGACAGACCAAACCCTCACGCAGATGACCTCAGGACACTGGTTCAGCAGTGTGGGGCACACAACATGGAGCCAGTCTTTCGAGAGGCAGGCAGTGCTACACTTGCGGCGGGCAGGGTCACATGACTCGTGACTGCCTGACCCATCGTGCTGAGGAGCAGCAGACAGTTGAGGGGCCACCCAGGCAGAGGCAGAGGGTCGACCGTGGAGGTCCGCAGGGAGGAGGCGGATGACGAAGAGGAGCTGGCCAAGCAGCAGGTGGTGGGAGACTCTTTGAGGTTCTACCACCACCACCACCAGGAGGTCCACCCCGACCACAGGGAGATGGCGGGCAGAGAGAGTCACAGCTCCAGTCAGTGGAGGCCTATGACCACGGCACGCCCGAGATGATTCAAGGTACTATTTGTGTCTATTACACCCTTGCTACAGTTTTTATAGACACAGGAGAGAGTCACTCTTTCATAGTCGCTGCCCTTGTTCGGATCTCGGAGATTCCGACAGATTCGTTGGCTCGATCCTTACGGCTAGAGACTCCTACAGGAGCAGACTCGATGATTACACACTGGTTCCGGTAGTGTGAGCTTACTCTAGGAGGCAAGAGCTTCGGCTGGGTTCTTCTTGTAGCGGCGTCGAGGCCTTACGATGTCATCTTGGGCATGGATTGGTTATCTACAGTCCATGCATAGATTGACTGTATTAGGCGCAAGGTGCGATGTGTACGCACCGACGGGAGCATGTTCACCTTCACCGGTGAGAAGGGAGCCTTCACAGCACAGGATGGACTTACGCAGAGGAGAGTATAGCCCATCACTCATCAGTTGGCTAGCCTCATCCTAGGAATAGTTGACGTGCGAAGTCCTAGTTTTCCTGCAGTGGTGGATCAGTATGCAGACGTATTTCCCGACGATGTTCCAGGGCTACCTCCTCGCAGGGAGGTAGACATTCATATCAACCTGTACCCTAGGACAGCCTCGATATCGACTCCAGCATATCAGATGGCCCCGACTGAGCTTCGAGAGCTACGGGTACAGTTGCAGGACTTGCAGGGTAAGGGTTTCATCCGACCCATTGTTTCACCCAGGGCTTCCCCGATATTGTTCGCCAAGAAGGCAGACGGGAGCTTTCGACTGTGTGTCGACTATCGTCGCCTAAAACAGGTGACTGTGAGGAACAAGTATCTGCTATCGATGATTTATGACCTCTTCGATCCGCTGAAGGGATCACGGTGCTTCTCGAAGATAGACCTCAGGTCAGGCTATCATCAGCTCAGAGTTCGAGATGAGGACATGCAGAAGACGACCTTCAGATATCGGTATAACCACTATGAGTTCTTGGTTATGCCATTCGGAGTAACCAATGCTCCAGCAGTGTTCATGGGCCTCATGAACAGGATCATTCATCCATAACTCGATCAATTTGTTGTGGTCTTCATCGATGACATTTTGATATACTTGACGACTGAGGAGGAGCACACCTATCACTTGTGGGTTATACTAGACACACTCCAAGAGAACTAGCTTTATGGAATGCTCTCGAAGTGTCAGTTCTGGATACGTGATGCCCACTTTTTGGGACACGTCATCACTGAGGCGGGAGTTTCAGTGGATCCTGCGAAGATTGAGGCGGTGCTAGCTTGGGAGCCACCCAGGAGCGTGACAGAGGTTCAGAGTTTCTTGGGACTAGCTGGATACTATAGGAGGTTTGTTCCATACTTCTCCAGAGTTGCGGCACCACTCTCAGCTTTGAAGAAGAAGGGGAAACCCTTTGTGTGGTCAGAAAGATTTCATCAGAGCTTCCAGGAGCTGAGATAGAGATTGACCAGCACACCTATCTTGAGGTTGCCTGAGGAGGGAGTAGGGTACGTATTCTACTGCGATGCATCAGGGATCGGGCTCAGATGTGTCCAGATACAGGATCGGGTAGTGATCACCTATGGATCACGTCATTTGAGGCCGCATGAGAAGAACTACGCTACCCATGACCTGGAGTTAGCAGCAGTGGTCTTCGCTCTAAAGATAGGGCGACACTATCTCATGGGTGAGCGCTTTATAGTCTTTTCTGACCACCAGAGTCTCAGGTACATATTCTCACAGAAGGACCTGAACCTGAGACAGTGGAGATGGCTCGATTTCCTCCAGGACTATGACTTTGAGATAGTCTATACTTCTGGGAAGGGGAACGGGGTAGCCGATGCTCTCAACAAGAGTATGGGCATTCAACTACTTGAGGAGGAGACAGAGCAGCTAGCCGCTTTGCAGATATCCATCGTGGATAGATATGGAGTAGCCTTCCTTCAGTCTCTCAGTCACTCCTTTACTGATACAGCGGATCAGAAAGGCACAACATGGGGACACTGACTGTGAGACACGGCGTGCACAGATATCCTCAGGACAGGCACCTGATGGCTTCTCCTTTGGAGCAGAGAACGAAATCCTTTTCAGAGGACGTACCTTGGTACCAGTCACTTTACGAGAGGAGGTGCTGAGAGAGTTTCACACTTCTCCTTTGGAGATACATCCTGGAGTGGAGAAATTGTACCAGGACCTCAGACGACAGCACTGGTGGCCAGGCATGAAGAAGGTTATAGAAGAGTTTGTTTCTTGATGCCTCACCTGCCAGCAGGTGAAGGCAGAGCATCAGGTACCAACTGGCTTGGTACAACCCTTGGAGGTCCCAGAGTGGAAGTGGGACGGGATATCTATGGACTTCGTGACTGGACTTACACGCAATTCCAGAGGTCACGACTCCATCTGGGAGATTGTTGACCGACTCACTAAGTCGGCTCACTTCTTACGCATCAGAGAGCAGGGCTCAGTGGAGAGCTTGGGACGTCTCTACGTTTAGGAGATTGTATGGATTCACGGTGTGCCATCATCTATCATCTCCGATCGAGATGCTCGCTTTACTTCCCGGCTCTGGAAGGGGTTTCAAGAGGCGTTCGGGACGCAGCTATGTCTGAGCACCGCCTTTCACCCTCAGACGGATGGTCAGACAGAGAAGACCATTCAGAATCTCGAGGACATGCTCCGTTCATGTGTCCCCGACGTTGGACGCTACTGGGAGGACCACCTACCCTTGGTGGAGTTCGCGTACAACAACAGCTACCACTCCCCCATCGGGATGGTACCATATGAGGCGTTGTACGGCAGACCTTGCAGATCTCCTTTGTGCTGGACAGACCCTGGGGAGTCAGCACTTGTGGGACCAGAGATGGTCCGGGCCACGATAGAGAAGGTCCAGGTCATCCAGGAGCGGATGGGGACAGCTCAGAGCCGGCATAAGTCTTATGTTGATAGGAGGCGGAGGCCACTAGAGTTCGAGGATGGTGACCACATCTTCTTGCGTGTCTCATCTCGACGTGGATTACGGAGATTTGGCCGAGGCGGCAAGTTGTCTCCACCATTCATTGGACCATTCCAGGTCATCAGCAGGATTGGCGAGGTGGCTTATCGCCTGGCTCTACCACCTCATTTGCACTGGGTGCACGACGTCTTCCACGTATCCCAGTTGAGGAGATATATGCACGACCCGACGCACATCATTGACTATGGGGGGCTAGACGTGGATGATGGGGCGAATTTTGCGGAGGTCCAAGTGGAGATCGAGGATCGACATGAGCAGGTCCTACGTGGACGATCGATTCCTCTTGTGTGCATCATATGGCAGCACGGGAACCTCCAGTAGAGAACTTGGGAGTGGGAGGCTCAGATGCATGCTTAGTACCCACATTTGTTTCCCTAATTTATGATATATCTTTACGGGGACATAAATCCCTGAGGTGGGAGTGATGTAAATACCTGTAAATTTCAAGGAAATTTTTTTCTTAATTTTATTTGGAATTTTACAAGAACACAGTTTTTGAAGGCACCTGATTCTGAGGCCCGGTGTGCCCGGAATCATTTTCCGAAGTTTGGTTCGGGTACGTTCAGTGAACGAACGAGTGGGTTTTTCTAACTTTTGATCCGGTTCTCGGAATAAAATTCTAAGGGCACCGATGGAATCACATTGCCGGTATTTTCATAGAAACGCCTCTTCCAGAGTTGCATTTGCTCGAGTGTGGTTTTTATTTTTTTGGTCTTAAAGTTAAGAAATAAAATAATTGGTACGAAAAACATTATTTTATTTCACTTAAAGCCACTTTAAATCCACTTTAAGCTGCATAAGCTGGGTTGAAGTGGATAGGGTAGAACCCCAAATATCATACCCTCCTGGTAGGAAATTTGTGAGGTGGGGGCCGCACGAGCCCCGCCGTTTCTTTTCCGCTAAGTAACGCACCCGAGAAAACTCGTCTTTATGAAAGTCAACTGACTCGTTTTCTTAAATTCTTAACGCACCAATTAATTGGACGTTTTTATTCGTTGAATTAATTCTATGAATTAATTTAATTGTTTCTTAACCTGTTTACAATCCGTTGGCATAATAATAAAATAAGACCAACGCACGACTTCTGGAGAATTGCTCGTTGAGAGGTTTTGACAAATCTTCTGCCTTCATCCTCCTTCGCGAAAACACGAAGAACGCGAAGAACTCGAAGAACGCGAAACACGCTGTCACCCTCGGAGATTGACGACGCTACTTCCAAGACGTTCTTCCCCGCAAGATCTCTGATCACCAACTGCTTGAGGTAGGAGATTTTGGGTTTCTTCTTTTAAATCTCTTTGTGGGTTATAACAACATCATGGATTTAATTAATATAATTAAATCAACATGTTCTTGAACCTCGGAGTTCACCGACGAGACACCGTATTCCGCGACGACGTGACGCCCTTCTGTAACGACACGACGCCCTTCTGT
This sequence comes from Viscum album, assembly GCA_963277665.1. NCBI lineage: Eukaryota > Viridiplantae > Streptophyta > Magnoliopsida > Santalales > Viscaceae > Viscum > Viscum album. Next base: position 1,836,649,556 of record OY728132.1, on the reverse strand, counting down.
GATGACACGACTCCCTTCCGCGACGCGACGATCGCCTCCTTCCGCGGCGATCAATTCTGCGAAGAACGCACATGCGACGACTTGACGAGGTAGGGGTTTGTTTGTGAAATAATTTATATTCCCGTGATTGTTTCTTTCAAAACATAGAACCTGGATCAAGTTCAATTTTAATTCTATTAAAATTGTGCCTTGCTTGTTATTCATGTGTTGAATATTTTATTCCCGATTGTTATCACCTAACGCGGAGGGTGTGGGCCAAACAAACACGGCCCGAAAACCCTCCGCAGTTATTCATTGATGTGCGGATTGGCGGTCGATGAAAAAATTGCCACAGAGGTGACTCGTTGATTCTACAGTGAAGAACGGGACCCGAGAGGAGCTACGGCGCAGACGGAAGATAAATCGGACCACCAGAGCAACTCCAGTGGCCCGCGGAAACCACCGGTGGCGGCGGCCAGCGGACCCGCGGCCGCACGGGTCTGGCACACACATGATTCGGCATTGCCGCATCCGCTGTTTCTAGCGCGGCCCCACGTGGGCCGCGGCTTCTCATCTGGCATGGGCAGCGTCACCCCGCAGCTCCCTCGCTCGGCCGCTCGACCGAGCCAAGCCGGGCCGGCCCGACAGGCCGGGTCGCACCCTAGCCGGACCGGGCCACGCCGAACCACGTCCGGCCCAGACCCGGGTCGGGTCGACCCGGTTTGGGCTAACCCAAGGGGGTTGGTCCGGGTTGGTCCGGGCCCAGACCCCCCGTCTTCGGACTATTTTCGGTCTTTTACCCGTATCATGAGTTACGAGCCTCCGAACGACGCGCCGTCAGGAGCGATGCGATCCTTGGATTGAGACGATCGTTTCGGTATATCTCACTCAAGGTTTTGGAATACTTTGGGTTCGGCCGGGTTGGTTCGTACACAAAACCAACCGGGCCTTCGGAGCGGAAACGCTAATATCTTGAGTTTCGGACGTCTGATCGACGTGCCATCGACTTCGTTGAATTCCTCTAAGTGAGACGGATCTTTTGACATACTCCGCCCGAGGTTTCGATGTAGGTGGAGTACAGTCGGATTTGTTTTTCCTTAAAAACCAACCGGGCCCCTGGGACGAAAAAGGAAATATCTCTCAGACCGAGTGTCCGATTGATGCGCCATCTGCGACGTTGAGTTCCTGATGATGATACGAAAGTTTTGGATACATTAACTCTGGACTATGTGTTAGTTGATGTATCAGCCTCTCGGCTCATGGAGCGGACCCTCCCGAACGAGCTTACTGTGTACGGGAACCCTAGAGCTAGCTGCGACTGCTACTATGACGACGACGAATGTGCAGAGATCCACAGTGGATTCGACGGCGACGACTACAGCACTCAATGATCCTTTGTGGGTCAGTGCTACCGATCCTGTGTGGGTCCGATCCTGTGTGGGTCAGCGCTCAGCGGTTCTGTGTGAGCCAGCGCCTACAGGTCCTGTGTGGGCCCGATCCTGTGTGGGTCTTTGCGGGGGTTAGTTATCTATCGACCCTTTGTGAGTCAGATCCTTTGTGGGTCATTGCGGGGGTTAGTACCTATCGATCCTTTGTGGATCCGACGACTTATATGGATCAGTGATCATCTCTATCGTCATTTGAATAAGTATACCTGTGTGAGCTGAAACCATGTTTTACTTTCTTTCGTGGATTGTGTTGTGCTATCCGGTGTGGATTACGATTTGATTTTCTATGTGGATTGTGTTTTTCTATCCTATGTGGATTTACATTTTTCTTTCCTGTGTGGACTGGGTTGTACTTGAGCTCGGATGTTGGAGCCGAGCGAGAATTGAGGACTTAGGTATATGTATGGGCATATACGTAAGCCGTGTCGGATGTTACTTCGTGATTTGTATCTTTCCTTTGTGGTTTATCCTTTGTGGATTCTGGGAGACCTTTAGGGGTCTCGGCGTCCCTACTGAGTAGCTTATACTCACCCCTGCACGGGCTATGACCGCACTACGTTTTGTTGGTTGCAGACGACAGACAACGCTGATCGTGGTGGAGGCTTGCGGAGCAGGATGGTACCTGGAGGTGGACCACTGGGCGGGACGCACTTGGAGCAGTCGGCTGGACTCGAGGAGCAGTGGAGGCTTTCTGTACCCACCCTTTAGGTGGGACATCCAGAGGACGGCTCGACGTTGCGGCTTTACTTTTTAGTTGATGTTTTCCCCTTTCAGTTGTACTTTACAATTGGGCTTGTATTTTCGCCCCCCTTTACTTTTCCGCACTTACTGTTGTACCAGCTTTTACTTAGTGTTTACTTTTTTCCGCTTTCTTACTCTGTGGTTCTTGTTTACTTTACAAAGGCAAATCCTTCCCTTTTTCCGGGATTTACACCTTGGTGCCAGTCGCTAGGCCCTGGCCAATGGAAGGCGGGCTTGGGGTAGTCACGGCACGGGCCCCGAGGACGGGTTGTGACAAGTGAATTGTCCCCATTATATTTTAAATTATTCAATCAGACACAATTATTATATTGAGGTTAATATATTTATTTTAGATTATATTGTTTTTAATGGAATGTTTATTAATCATATGAATTTCTATGTTTGATGTTCATGTGTGTTCATTCATGAAATTTGAAAAATTCCTCCCATAGTAGTGATTCTTGTCCATTCTTGTTACTGTCTCTCTGAGTAGAGATGATCTGTCGCGGTTGTTGTGGCCTAGATCACCTCCTTACAGGAGATCCTTGGTGCGTAATGACATGAAATATGGGCATCCTTTAAGTCTAATCCATGAGTTTTTATATTTGAGTTTATGGGTATTTTTTAAGACAATGGGAAACATTTTCAATGCTTCTCAAGTATAGAATTTAGTATAGGGACCTCAATGATGTTAAGACGAAAAGAATATCCATTCATCAAGACTCCAACCACATTCTATTCATCTTATAATACAAATATATTACATAAAGTGATCTGTTATACACGCATAATATTTAATTGAGTATTTCATGGTACATATTGAGTAATATACCTATATATATATTGAAATATTCTCACAGAAAATCATGAGTATATTTCTATGATTCCTCTATGAATACATCCATCTTGGTTACAAATTTATGATCATAATGATTATCAAAGAATTATTAGGAATGTATTCATCTTTCATATCCTGAAATATTTCCCCATGAAGATAGTTAGAAGAACATGCCCCTATCGCGCAATAGATAGTACCAGATGCGTATGATAAGGATGTGTGTATGTCTAGCGCACAATGTGAGTTCCAATAATATAAAAAATTTATGATCCATGAACATCCATATTCCTAGGTAGTGGAGGATTTTACAATCTTGATGATATGTAATTTTAGGAATACATGTACACTAAATGATTTGGTGGATTTCAGAATATATAACCATTTACAAAGATCATCTATGTGATGGGGGAGCATGGTTACATAGATGAATGATAAGTTAATGATATCATGGCCTGACATTATAATATATTTTTTTGAGTAGTATTTCCACTATTAATTTCAATATGATCAAATTCAATAGACTCTAGAGGTATATAAAAGAGAGGTAACAATTTTGAGTATTCTATGTGGTTCACTGACCATACATTGTTATATATTGATATGCTTATGTTTTTATAACTTCATCCATATAATGTTTAGTAGGGTATACTTATATACATTGGCTCTATTATTGTACAAATTTTCAATCACAGAAAATCAATATTTTTTTCATGGGTTGTGGGGAAGGATAGATACATTCCATAGGGATTAAATGAGATATTGATCATAGTGTTCATTTTAGAGATTATTCATCTACATAAGATAGCATACCACAGTCTAAATGATCTCAGTATAAGAGATCATTCCATTACTAGACATAGGCATGTGGTTAGAAGAACATGATATGTGTTGGGTACTAAGTAATACATGAGAGGGTACATGTTATAAATGTTAAATATGAGGTCATAAGAAACCTTATTTCATGACCCTCCATGATGAGGGGGGAATTTAGACAAATTATGGACCATCATGGAAGAGGTGTCATCATGATAATGTGTCTTGTGGGATATGAAATGGAGGGACCCATGATGGTGAAATTGTTTAAGAGAAGTTGGGGATCCAGTTGGAGGATCACATTATAGAGTATTATGTTAGGATTTAGTTTAAATTCTAGAAATAATAAGATATCATCATGATCTTGGATATGTTAGTAGGATCCATGGGTAGATGTAGGATATTACTTCATACGTCCTGAAAGATCATGAGATGATTATAAGTACAATTTTCTTTATTATAACATTTCATTATTACATTAAAGAAATGTTTTGAGTCATTACTTCATCTTGTTGTTCCTAGTTTGAAAACTGGAGATCCTACTAGAGTGATTAGTGCAACATATTTTCATTAATGTTCCTATGTTATTCATGAATACCTTTTATCTTCAAGAAGTGAAATATATTTAATGGTGGAGAGGGTTTCATGTGGTAAATTAATAGTCTCGAGTTTCATTTTAATCACATATGAGTAATATGACGTCATATCAATGGGATGAGATTGTTCTACGTGAGTAAGAGAGTTATCATGGTAGGTATAGTGGTGTTTTCAAACAGTTCATTGTAACTCATTACTTATCAGATGGTGAGTTTATCCCTTATTATAAGATGATATTTATTCATAATGATTCATTTAGTTATGGTGGATTAAATGGCTGTTTCCTATGATGATATTTTGGGACTACCTCCTTAGATGGATATGTATTTTTACACTGACATGATTCCCATGAATGTTTCAATATCTTCATTGGAATATCAAATAGCCCCTATGATATCTGTGAGATATGGTTTAGATGAATGACCTTTATGGTACTATTTTTTTCATCCCGAGTTTGTCTGTTTGTGTATCTTTTGTATAATTGTTGAAAAAGAGAGACATGAGCATATATATTTCTATAAATTATCATCACCTATATCCTTCCATGATACATATATATTAATACTTTTATATGGTTTAATAAATATCAGTTTTTTGGAGGAACAATATGGATATAGAAGATCCATATTATTCTTAGCTACCACAAGTTGGTGGTTTCTATAGATGATATTTTAAAGCAGACATTCTGACACCACTATGGACACTACAAGTTATGTGTAATGAATATTATTGTGTTGATTTCCCCAAACATGTTAATGGATTTTATGAATCAGATCATCCATCCATAATTTGATAGATTCTTTTTTTTTCATTAAAAACCTACTCATAAAATTTCCATCAATTAATGCGCATATAGAGCACCTCCAAATTATCCAAAAATGATTCAATACAATGTATTTATGAAAATATCTCAATTTTACACTTAGATATCCCTGAGAATAAATTATCTAGGAATTCCAATTTTTGAGGATATTTTGTCAGTGGATTTGCTAATTATTGATGTATTTCTTTTTTGGGAGTCACCAATGTGCTTTTCAGAGGTGTAGAGAATTCATAAAATTAAGTGGTAATACAAGTGGAATTTAGAAATATTCTCGTGTATTTAATTACCATTAAATACCATGATGTGGAATGGAATTATGTCTACCATGGTCAAATGGTTCTTACAATCTATCGTGGGCTTGAGGATGGGGCAGGATTGATCTCCAATTTTGATTCAATCCAGGAATGGTGTATACTATATAATATATAGATATTCATATAGATATTTTCATGGATACATGTTGATGTATAAGTAAGAAGGTAAAAAATATGGTTTAAGGTAGATAAGATCAAAAAGATGAATTTTAAAATCATGACATTGAGTAGGTAGAAACATTCTTCCCTATTGAGATGTGGAGGCACTATCATCAGAGATATTACATTTTTGATTACTCAAACAATTAGGGTCATTTTTATTGCATCACTAAGAGATAACTAATTATAATGAATATGACCTAGTTAGAGTTCTAGATTGTCTATGACATTGATATAGTATTTCAAATAGGGAAAGGAAACCTATTAGAATGTTACAATTATAGGAATTACCAAAAAAAATTTGGTGAAAGATGCATCTGTGTTGTTGGATTCCATACAACTAAAACAAAAAATGGTGGAAGGTGATTATTTATTCAGTTATTTTATTTTCCCATCAACTTTTGTACTATGTTAGGGATGCGCAACTAGATATCCTAATCATTGTGGCATAATGTGACAAGATATTGTCATAAGATTTACCATTGTGATTTTTTAATTTAGTGAATCTCATATTACTTTTTTAGTTATAGATTGTAGCACCTAACGTGATTCATGTCTACGTGATGATAAATTTTCATTAATTTCATTTGGTGATAGACCGTAGTGTATGGATGATGATGAATGACCTTCAGTGGATGTTTTTCTTATCTAGAATGACATATATCATGGCCAAGACTATCTATCAGTGCCACACAAGGAAGGAAATAACGGTTGAGAACTAGGTTAAAGGAGGTATGTTATAGGCTTTCGATATACTAATATATAAATGGGAGATCATTTACAATAATATTATGACAGTTTCACTTCATAAAAAGAGATTGATTTCTTTATATGGGTAGTAGTTTATTGAAAACGATATCTATGAAATTTTTTCTAATCAAGGAGTATTGTCCGATGAAAACTTTTCTTTAGTTGTAAGTGTGGGAGATCATCCACATACGTGATTTTCCCTAAAAATTTTATCAAACTGCGATGCATGTTTCAGGTCATGATTGTGGATAGTCATGCATGAAAAATTAGGGACCCATATGGGGATGTTTGGAGACTGTATACCCTAAATGGATAGATGTATAACCCCAATATCAATATTTTTGACGATATGTTGATGAATTTTTCATTAGTCATTCGATAGAGTTGGGAGGATCACATTTCATTGGTTTATTATTTTAATAACAATAAATACCAATGTACTATCACCATTGAAACATTTTAGGACTTTTATAAGAGACTATGTCGGTAACCCATATGATAGGCTAAGATGCATGAGTCATATCTTTTTGGGAATGAGTAAGTGCATGTTATGGTGGATGGGGCCCCTATAATCTTATTTTGGATGAGGAAAACTCATATAATATTGAAATCATATACAGGAATATTTCGAAGTCATTTGGGGTTTGATCATTGAAATCATGTTTTTCTATGAGTCTCCCTAATATGTGAATTATGTATATTTGGATGGGCATGGATGCCATCCCTATGGTTCATTTGGTGGTTATAAATCTTACAGGGAGGATTGATGTTTCATAATACCTCTCTCAATTACCGTAGTTTGAAAATGATCCTGATGTCTTCCATGTGTGATACATTAGTAGATACATACATGATACCATGGATGATATGGACATGGGATAGCTGGACATCGAGGGTGTATCCACCTTTTTAAAGAAGCATTTTTGGATCGTGGATCAATATGATATGATCCTCCATGGATGGATTATTATTTTTTTGAATGTCTGGCCTACATTGGAGTAGGCTTCAGCACACCTTGAAGCGGGAGAGACAAATTTTGGTTAAGTATCCGATATATTTTTAGTAGATAATTTTTAATGATGGAAATATTAATGTAGCGAATAATGAAGCGAGAATTTTTCCATTGTATAAATTTTAAATTTGTCTCAGACATCTATTGGGGTTAGGCATTGATAAGGAGTGTTATTCTGAGTCTATGTTTTCATATAAATAATTTTTATAACATATATAATATATATTATTTAATTGATTATATTTTTTATAATATAATGGATTATAACAAAAAAATATCTCTAATTATAAATATTAGTCTATGATTGAATATGGATATTGATATTTTCTATAGCCATTACCAATAGTTCATTAGTGTGTCCATTCAGATTATGTTTCCATTTGTGGGTGCATTTAGAAGATTAATTTTCTATTAAATTAAATTACCAAAATATATTTACCACTATAAATATTTCAATACATTGAATCTATAGTATTATCCTAATATCACGCGGAAAATTGATATTTGGATCTTACATTCTTCATTAGTGGATTGTGATTGGACAACGACGATATTTCATATTTAGGTGAATCAACACACTACAAACCTAATGGATCTTCCTTGTCTTTGGTACCCATTTTCTCTAGAAATGACTGATCCAATATCAATGTATGAATTTTCATTTTTGGTTTCTCCCCCTTATGATTATGATATTGATATTGATAAATTATTTTAATTTGATTTTAATTTGATATGATCATTTTCATGTACCGATATATTAGTATCAATTGCTTATTCATTTTTATTAATGTTGTCCCATGTTAAAAACCCGTTATATTGGAAATATAAATTTCTTCCAGGAAATATAGGAGAAATATTTCTTAAATTAGGATTACTTGAATTTTTAACAATCATTATTCTTATTCATATTTATTGGCCTATAGAGTAACTATTCGACATTTCATTAAGGGTTCATGTGTGATAAGACCCTCAAATTAATATATGATTCACATGTGGTCAATTGTTTAGTTATTATAGGATATATTGATATGATTTTCAGAATATGAGTGACTCCACCATGTATTTGAAATATTAAATGTATAAGGGAGGAACCATGAGGGATTACTGTGAAAGGATTGTTAGTGTTGGCCATATGAATTTCATTTTCTAGAAAACATATTGCTTGAAAAGATGGACAGGGTTGATAACAACATATTTAAGGTTTCATTATAACATGATTCAATGAAGATAATGAATATCCACCAGAATGCATGGACGATCTGAGTTTATATAAAAATTACAACTACATTCCATGTAGTTCCATAAAGTACACAACATGTTCAATATAAATACATAGAAATTGGGTTTTCAATGTATCACACCTATCATACATGATGTTGGGAAGCCATATTATATGTGGATCTGTAATAGTTACATGGCATGTATTGTGTGAGTACATATACATGTGAACAAAAAGACACACAGATTGCATATAAATATATCATCTACTCATTACGAGGAAACATCTACCTCTCATATTTCCTTTGTTTGGACATGTCATTTTCCCCAGGAGTAGCCAGTCATTCGTATTTTTCTACATAGAATTTGATGGTGTCCTTTCATATGTCTTTTGGTATATATGTGAAATTTTCAAGAATGAAACTTCATTTTTTTACATATGATAATAATAGCCATCGTGTAGGATCATAAGAGAGATTTGATTAGCACCATAATTCACCAATAGATCATGGGTCCTATATCAATGATATGATTAGTACCCTCTTTTTGTGTTCATTCATGAGACATTTACCCTTATAGTTACACACACCCAAGTTGTTACTTCATGGGTCACTTACCATTAAAGTGGTACCCTCCTAATGGTACATGACATGGGTCCTATATCTATCATTGGAGTGATAACCTCCTATAGAGTTAAGTAATGTTCTTCTATCGAATATAATATTAGAACCTTACTATGAAATCTAGTCATCAGTACTTTACTATCCATGTGGAACCCACATTTTCTGTCATGGAATGGGTAATATATTATTATAGTGGAACCCTTCATTTGTAACATGGAATGGGTCCTCATCCCACTGACTAGAACCCTACCATGGTATAGGGTAATAAATCCTCTACCTATAGATTATTTTCCCACAAATATATTGAAAATTAGAGATGTTTGAAATGAATGATTCATCATATAGACACATGATATTCTATGAATCATTGATGTCCCTATTGGATTTAATGTTTGAATTTTTTTTTGGAATGGGATGTGAGATGAATATCACATCGCTATCCTAAATGGGTTTTTATTATGAGAATATATCCTTATTGATGGGTTTCTGTTTCTCAATTAATACAATTTGAGATTCATACATATATTCTTTCTCTTATTTATACCGTATATATATTTTTGGTTTTTGTAATTTGTATGTCTATTTTCACCACTGCATTGGATTTTTGTTCACATATATTTTCTTATACTGAATTTAGTTATGTTGGTTGTGATTACAGAGGATCATATGGATACCACGGTGAATTTCAACATTTGTGTTGGATGACCCTTTGAGATCAGGACATGGGATATCTCTTCGTTTATCTCTTCTATTTATTGTCTTTAGGGGTAATAACTCAAGTTGGGCATTCATTTTTCCATATTACATTTTAAATTAAGATATAATACTCTTGCATTCCCAAGAGGTTGTTATATGAATGGGGTTTTTTGTAGATGGTACTATCATTTATTATTATTCCTATGAAATTATTCTTCAATATGATTACATGTGTTCATGAAGATAAATAATGAAATGACCTCCCATATTGTTCGGAATTTCAGCATATGTTGACATACCATATCCAATGGATGATTGATTGGGGTTGTTCCGACATAGATCATCCCTAAAAAGGTATCCACATGTGGGTATTATCATGATAATTAATTATTTTTCCATTTTTGTTACTCTGTTTATTTTAATTATTCTCATGTCAGTTTCATTTAGATAAAATTGTATATTTGTGAAAGATATTTTGTCAATATTTGGCATTTTAATCCAAAATTACATTGGAATCCACACTAAGGCCATAATGAATATTATTTTATCAAATAATGAAAAAAACTATGATAATTTTTATAAATTAGAAACAATATTCAAAGCATTTATGAATCATTTTTATGAATAATTAACTATGTTACATTCATTGAGATAATAAGTCATACATGCACACGAGTAACATTTCAATTTTTCAACGATCATGATGAAATATAGGAATGTGACATGATATCATTCCATAATAATAAATATATCATATGTATCATATTATTTCATCAAATAAACATATATATTCCAACAACAAGATTCATTAATGATTGACTATACACATCACTGCATGAAGGTTGGAATCCAGAAATAAAAAAATTACATTATTTACTTTTTATCAATGTATAGATAACAAATAATATAATATTTAAAAATTATATAATGATTTATATCTTTTTAATATATTCTATTTAAGTTGAATCAATTATTATAATCATTTATTAGAGGAAATACAAAAAACAAAATCTTCATTTCACAATACTATAGTTTTCTGTACACATGTGTGATTGTTTTATTTCCCATTTTATGGTAGAGGAGATAGATATAGGATATGAAGTTATCATAAAAACACATATGTATAAGGGATATACATATGTTATTATATAATAAATATTGAATACTATTTTTTTTTGAAGAAGAAACAAATGTAAATATAATTTATGAATGATTTTTCTTCATTGGATAACCACCTTTTGGTTACATTAAAATCATCCATATGATGATTTTCAGAAGAAAAAAAATCCCAATAGAATGTTTTAGTTAGTGTTTTTCAGGGAATTAGGATGGGATTGGTTATAAAATATTCTTTTTATGTTTACATATGAGAGGAGAGTGGGTTCCCTATAATAATGGGAGGGATGAAACCCATAATGAAATAACCTAATAAAATTACATAAGATAAATCCATCGCTAATATATAAGATTCATAATGGATTTATATTTTATTTAAACATATGATATGATTTAAATATGTCTTAAAATTTTGATTTAGACTATTTTAATTGGTGAACATACCATTATCTTTTTCTAAACCCCTTGGTAATCAAGTTTAAACAATACATGTGGTAATGAATTTTAATTGCTTTTAGTATTAATTACAGCAAATATTTATGTTGAACATAATACCTAAATTTTATATTGAGGATTAAAAATTTTCAATTAATTTATTCAAATTAACATCACATACACTATATAATATATATGAATATTTAATCTCAAATGTGCAATGAAAATAAAGATTTTATTAAATTAAATATTTATGAAAAAATGATATTATATAATATATATGAAAATGTATAATCGTTATTCCAATTTAAATTCATATAAATATATATTTAATTTATAAATTTCATCTAAATAAATTTTCATTTAGAGAGAATTTATTTAATTAAAATGTAGAAACATTCTGATTTTTAAAAATAGAATTCAAAAAAATTAATTTTTAGGCTGAAAAATATTCATACCAAAAACACTAAAAATAACGACTAAACTAAAATTAATTGGATTATTTTAAATAAAATATTTTATTATTAACTATAATTAAAAATTAAATATATATTTATTAATTTAAATTCCTATATTTAATGAAATAATATGATAGTATTTGAAAAATTATTAATGTTCAATATTTATTGAAAATTCGTTCAATTTATTGAAAACCAATACATTATACTATGTAATTAGTCATATTATTATTCAAAAAAAAATAATATATAAAAAATATTTCAAAAAAATTCAGGAAATTAATTTGAATATATTATTTATAATAATAGTAATCATTTTGAACTAAAAATAGTTATTATTAAGAATAACATTTCCCCATTAGATATTGAGTTATATTTACCTTTGATTTTATCGAAATATTTATATAAATTATGTCCTATATATATTTCCATAATTTATTAATACAATTTATGAAAAAAAAATTGACAATTAAGTAATAACTTACATAAATAATAATGGATCTGTCAGGCCGATTGTTGCATGATTCTTATGATAATGAACATTATTTTCATTATAATAAAAAACTCATTGTGTAAAATTGGTACAAATTTACATAATTTTATACTATAAATTTAATATAAATTATAATTGTATAAATATGATAGGGTAATATTTATTCATGTACTATTAAGTTCTTAGTTTTCCGCTTAGTATTTTTTGGATTCATCCGAGTACTTTTTATATTTGAGTTAATTATTCTATATAACATATATATAAAGTAAATTTTCATCACAAGATACACCTCATACAATATATAATTTTATAAAATTAGCAGCTCAAAAATCATTGCATTTAAAGTATCTCTTTTTTTCTTACTAAATATGGATACGTGAAATATGTCGTATACATTAGTAATTGTTTATGTATGTGGTAGTAGATATATCACAAATCATATGCGTTCACAAATCCCAACGTTGATAACCTACATGAGGATTGTCATACCCTTCTTCCAAACACTCATTACTCCATTACATAGATAAATGTTGATAAACAATATATCCTAAACCTTAAAATAGTTGTTCTCTTTTATAATTTTTATCTTAGAAATTATTTGAACTATGTTCAATCATGATGTCTCATTGAATGGTCTTGTCTGCTTGAAACACTTAATTAACCATTTAGGTTCCTAACCCCATTCATTCACCAACTTTAACTAATGACACATGGGTTCTAAATATATTCCCACTAATAATTATATAATGTTATTTATAACAATTCATCATCCCATTGTTAATGGGGATGTTAAAGATATTTGTATTAGTCAACAACACTGTCATTGTCTTAAAATACTCTTGTATGTGTAGGGATGTACCAAAACATAAAACCCCTATTCATAAATTATTAAAATTAAGGAATTCCATTTTCTTAAATCCTATACCTTCTTCTGAGATTCTAAATAATATCTTTAAGAATATTTTATATTAATTATAAGGGATCATTGACTATTAATTTTTGAAAGGAATGATGTTGTTACTTCCATTTTGATTCCCATTTAATTCTATCAAAATTATTATAAAATCATTTCCTTATCAATTAAAATAATCGATAAATTCTCAGGATCTATTCATCCTAAATCATAACTGAAATACTGTTCTTTCCTAGAAATATAATTGATCGAGTAGACATTACGCTTGATCATCAGTAATTATTTTTTATCAAACATGATAATCTCATTATGTGTGAATATATTTTTGAGTCCAATATGTGGTATATATAATTCATGACGCTTCTAATCAATATTATGTTTCCAAAATTTCAATTCAATGATCATTAAAATCGACTCCAGATCATGTTATGGATATTTTTTTTATTTTAACGTTCATCTTATTCGATGAACAGGCTGTCACGTTATCAATATAAATCATAAAATAATCAAATTAATTCCTTAAATAGTCAATATATACCATTAAATGTTTCCCAATGGGTTATAATGTGAGGAATCCTATTGTGATAATCCTTTTTTCAACTCATTAAATGTAATCTAAAATTAATTAATCCATAAATATATTATTATCATCCACGTTGGATTTGATATATAGGGTAATAATATTGATCTAATTATCACAGATCATCTATAATAAATTGAAATTCCACAAAATTTATAGATTTGTATTACATATAATGGATCAAGAATTTTATCTTTAAAAAATTTGAGCTTCTGTAACTACATTGGGAATCCTTGGTAATGCATGAAATAATTTTTGAACTAGAAATCTCTAAAAAGAAATAAACATTACTATGAAATATAACATCAGATTTCATGGTGTAATGTGACATTATAAATTTGAGTGATCATGATTATTCACATTGATGAATAAAATAGAAAATATTTCACCACGTGATAAAGGAAACATTTGGAATATAGAAATAATATTAGTCATGAAATAAAAATTAGTAGATGATTTTTTCTAGATGATATCAATGGTAGAAAATTCCCCATAATGGGATCGGTTTCTCCCTATTCTTATGAGTAATGTCTCACGATAAAAAATAATTATTGAATGCATTGGGCTTATATATGATAAAACCCTTCAAAAAATTCATGATTATTAATTAAATAAAAACTCAATTTTTCATATGAAGAATAAATAATAAATAACCATGATGTAAATTTGGATTCATAATATTTCCTCATATCCTTGATAATAAACATCTTAAAGAAGGAAGTTTAGAAATGATAATAACAGACATATTAAACTATAAAACGTGGGGATAATTAACTTGGTAAATTTGAGCGATATATTTATTTTGTATTTATAATCATTACACAAAATTTATGAAAGAGTTAATATTAGTTATAGAGAAAGTTTCCATAACCCAAATAAAATGGTTGTTTAGAAAGACCCCTTACTTCGACCTAGATTAAACATGTGAATACAATATGATAATAAATAATGAGTATATGATAATTATTAACCATATGAATTATAATTTTCTTATATATTTTTATTTAATTTTATTTATTTATAACCATTTTATATTCTTTTACATAATAATTTTTATTGGTGTTAGTCATTTTGAAAATATTTGGATCATTTGTTAAATATCGTATTGGATATTTTTCAAAGGATAATGATATTATTATTTCATAATTTATATAATACTAATAATAACTGTATAATCATGTTTAAAAATATAGTATACATATAAAACCAACTTGAAATTATAGTTATAAATATTATCCTTGTGATTGTTTTCGAGATGGGGGGCTATATATATGCATGATTATCATTTAAATTTCTCATTGATCTTGAAGGAAAAAATGTAAAATTAGGTATTTACATCCAAAAACTTATTTTTATCATAAATATAATATTTATTTCTTATATAAACTTATATATACCATCCATGTAATGTAGTAATAAAAAATGGGTAACATCCCTTTGTGGGGGTGGTCATCCAAATGTATGCATGAATGAAATTACGATATTCCATTAATTGATATTTAGAAAACATTAGCTATATTTATATTCTATATAGATAAATATATCATGACTGAAATATAATATAAATTAAAGTACTCAATATAAATATTCCAAATAGGTGGTGAAGTGAAATGAATAGCATCGGTTCACGAGGGGGTAGTGAGATGTACACACAAGTCGACAATTCGTTTCCCATTTGAGGTTAGAGGAGGTGAATGTAGGTAATGATATTTACATAATGACATCATATTAGGTGGGAGATACTTTTTTTTCATTCTATCATAGTTGAATAATATTTTATCAAGAAGGGTACAAAATTTAAAAAAATCTAGCTAAGAACAACACCTTTTATTTAGACAACCCCAAAATTATTATAGTTAATTCTTCCATAAAATTTATTTATAAAAACACATTTAATTTTTGTATTTGTAATAGGATTAAGGGTTACAATTGAAAATGAATATAATAAACCAAACTGCTCGACATTTATGGAAGGTAATGTAAAGTGGCTGTTATTTTATAACTAAAGGGAGGGAACCAACTTTGATGTTTCATAAAAGAATTAGAAATAATGAAGTCATATAATATAAAAATTTATTCAAATGGACATAGATTAGAATTTTTAATATCTAAATGATTAAATATATCTATTAAATATATTATAAGAAATTTTTTTCAGTAAAATGACCTTGTGATTCGATTTAAACCTTAGTGAACACATTTAATCCTTAACCTGGACAACTGATACTTAATTTTTTTTAAATTAATTAGTAGTAAAAAATATATAGGGGAATATTAAATAATATGGTTATTTATTATAAAAAATATTTTTTCAATTATATAAAATTAAAATCATAGTGTTGGGAATTTTTTTTACAATTCCACAATCGAAAGATAAAGAAAATCAATTTTTTGGGAAGTAAATTTTTCAAGAAATGGAAGATATTATATTAACTCTATGAATAAAAATATTCATTATATGAATTTAAATTAATATTAATTGATATATAAAATTAATTTTTTTTAAAATAGTTTAAAATTTCGGTTTGTTTTTAATAATATAAACTAACAAAAAATATAAACCTTAATATTGATTTTAGGAAAATTTATTTTTTATACAAAAAATAAACAAACGCCAAATAATGAAAATTTATGAATAATCTATGATTAATTATATAACTAAAAATAAAATAACTTTTTTTTCACATTGGAAAAAATTGAATATATTCTGGGACATTAAAATTACATGAATCAAGAAAAATGAAAAGAAAATATTTCACTATATAATAACTATCTATATTTAATAAAAATTAATTTTTTCAAAAAAAATATTATTATCTTACCATAATTTATTTCTTATATGATTATTATTAAAAATAATTTTTTTATGATTAATTTAATTTTTTATTGAAAAAATAAATATAATCATTTTTCAATAAATTTCTGTTTTAGAATAGAGTATCTTTTTTCTGAATAGAGTTCCTATATTCTTTGAGTTTGTGAATTCATTTATAAATATTAGGAAAATTATATATATTTCATAATGTTCTTAAATATATTTATACTCAATAATTTACGAGCTATATTCTGACATCCCAATGTAATAAAAAGAATTTAGTCAAATTTTTCTATGTGACATACGCTATTGAACATAGTATTGTTTTTTAAAAATTAACTTATCATGTTACATATAGTCCCCATATTATGTGAATATGTAATGGTAAAATGATATCTTTTATATGATATGGGAGGGAAAACATGTCATTTTATAAAATAATTACATAATATAAATTACATTTTGGTAAATATGGAACAAATATTTCTAATAAATTGAATTGAAGATAATGTAATGTCTAAATATAAAACACAAAAAATATTTATATATATTCATTTAAAACATTCCCCCACATCTTTTTGTTCATCACTGATGGAATACACTTTTTACCCATACTAATAGTACATGTTTTTACGGATTATACTATTCATTATATAAAAATTAATGTTATCCCAATTATAGTATATTAATTATGATGATTTGAAATATTATATAAATTTAAAAATATTAAATTTATATATGTGTGAGGAGTATTATTTATTTAAAATAACTGTTCAAAATGTAATAAAAATTGTTTTCAAAATGAATTTGTTTCCATAAAACATAAAATATTCCAATTCAATTAATTGTAAAAATTATTATATGAATAACAAATTATTATACTGAATATTTTATCTATGAATTTAAATAAAAACATTTAAAAACAGTGATTATTTTAATTTATATATATAATATCATTTTATAGTTGACTACAAATTATAAGAAAAAGAAGTTCTTCACACATAAAATTCTATTTTTTATAATAAAAATTTAGAAATCTAATGATTTCATTTTTTACATATTTAAATAATAATTTCCCATAATTTAGTTATTAAAATTCATATATATCAACTTAATATTTTATAAAAAACAATAAAATTTAAAAATAAAATTATTATTTTATATCACATTTTGTTTATACTCCATGTTCCATGTAAAGAAATATTTCATAGAAATAATATTTATTTTAAGAGAAATATATAAAACATTATCACAGAATTACATTATATTTTTGAAAAATAATAAATGAGTCAAAATTACCACAATACAATACAATAAAATGAGGATATATTTATTATATTTTATCCCTACATTCCCAGGTATTATCCTCAAATTTATGCTTCCACAAAAAATCAGTGACATATTTAGTTGTATAGTTCTAAAACACTAATTTTTAAAAGAAAATAAATATCCACCTCGTATTCCATATAAGGAAGATACCATTCTAGTTATATGAACTCCATGTTTATTATATATTACGTCCTAGGAATGTATTTCTTCATGGATGATATATAGTACACATCATTAACATGAGTGATATTATGCTAATGAACAAAGAAACCCAAATCAGTTCTGATGAAAATAAAAAAAATATTTGATTTTTATATCATGGGATTATTTCCCACTTCATTAAAAATTTTATAATATTATTATAGAAATATATTCATAGGAATGTATTTTAACTTATTTCAAACTATAAATATTATATATGATTTTCAAAAAATCCTTTTTATCAACATTGACCCACCTAAATATGTTGCTAAATTTATTTTAACATTTATTTAATTTACAGATCACTTTCATTTACTTATATAGTTCATTCTATAACTACATCCATTAAAATTGACTTAGACACATTCTATATAGGGGTATATACAAATAACCATCTAAATTCATAAGTGCATTCTATTAATGTACAATATCAAAACAATATAAATTTTTTTATCATGAAAAATATTTATGATTGTAGGAAATGATATAATAATATCACCATGGGATTTAATGGTCCTATGAATAACAACATCTATCCTAAGATTATATTTCGAGCTAATGTTTATCCCCATATCCATATCGTGCTCGTGAATTCTATTTAACTTTGAGCTAAAACACCTATCCCATTCAGAAATAGAAGAATGTCATACTATATAAAAAAATAAGAACTCCTTAACTAATATCCATCCAGGAATGTCAATAGGGAAATAATATATTATTTTAATTAAATGTTATGGTCATTTATGGTCATAGAATTTAAAAAATATATGATTATACGGTGTTGTTGTTTTGGATAGTTTGATGATAAAATATAAGGTAACGGATTCTCCTTCTTGTTGTGGTTATGGTAATTTATATAACATTAATCTTTACTAATATATCTATATATATATATAATCATATTATCATAATATAAACAAATATATAGAAAAAAATTTATCATGTTTCATTATGTCATACATGAAATACTATTTGACATCACAATACATATTTTTAATTTAAGAAACGATGGAGAAAAGTGAACAATAAATTTTACCCAAACACCCTTTTTCAGTTATATAAGTTAGAATACACATTATATGTTCCATAAATATTTAATTCCATCATTATAATTGTTTCAAACAAAAACACTCATTTTCATCTTTTGTAGTTCAATATATTCCTTATGCACCCCTTTAATCCCCAAATTTACATATGGTTTTAAATTCATCTGAGGGTGATAATAACTATTAAAATTATTAATTATTATAATATTCATAATCTCATAATAAATACTTATTTTATATATTTCAATCCTCTACATGAAAAATATTCCACGGTCTTTGTGACTTATAGAAACAACAACCTTGGATGACAAATGATGGTATTAATATGTTAGAAGTCATAATATTTATTCAATAGAAACTATCTCATATATTGAATATTTAACTATTTTATAATAGAAATATTTTTCAAGATATTATTAGTAGTATATATACCACATCATCCAAAATAAATATAATTACACTATATTATAAAAATAACTATTACTATAGTCATAATCATATTAAGAGTATGGTAATCTTGAATATGAGTTATCAATTAATGTGTAGAAAAAGATATAACCATGTCATTATGTATTAGGAAGAATCTCAATACATTTTCTATTATATATATTATTAAATATAGACCACTAAAATACTATATTTATTTTTTTCTCTACGTTCATCTATCCTAAGGAATATCTCTCTCATCAGAATCAATTTAATTATTACATTACATAGATGTAATAATTCACTCAATAAATATATGTAGTATCCATGTATCCTTAGAAAAATATGAATCTCACTCACCAAATCTAGTATATAAGAAATTATAAATGAATTATACATTTTAAAGATCTACTGATATATTATCATTTGAGAATATTTTCATATTAGTACAAAAAATTTAGTTGAAATTCCAATATATTGAAATTTTTGTAGAGCTTATCCAATATAAATATAGTTAACAATGTCAAATAATTTTTATTATTATCTTAAATTATTTGGAAAATATATTTATATGACAAATAAAATTTAACACTAAAATAACTATGTAGTATTTAAATAAACTATTAGTAATATCCCTGCATATAAAAGGAGAATTGGTAAGTAATACTAGAATAACATGAAATTCATAATAAGAGTTCCTCATTCAATAGTATGTATTTGTAATAATGAAATTATTTCCCTTTAGTTGATGCAATCATAAATATAGATAAATATTTCAAATTTGTTATTAAAGGTGTATTTAATAAATGTATTTATTAATACTGTGTAAAATTCCCTTTTTCCGTACAATGACCTATTTTTGTTCCTGATAAAATATCCAATGTATCATTAAAACATATTTATTATTTTAAAAAAGATAATGTGATCCTCATACTTATACAATAATTCATATTAATCATTTTCAAAATTATCCTATAGTTTGTTGTTCTATTATTGAAACACAATCAGGTCTATTTTGTAAAAAAAATTAAAATTTACATAGCTGTAATATGAGTTATATTTAAAACAAAAAATCATGATTCAGTTGATGGCTATATATATATTCATGAAATATGTTATCATTATAATGAAAAATAGGCATATCATTTATATTATTATTCCCACAGTATTGGAGATAAATAACCCGGATGAATATATTGAATAGACCATAAATGAGAATAAATTCCTATTAATGTTAATATTCATAATCTTATATAACGTTTTGTAAAAGTTTGGAAAAAAAATCAAATTTTAGTTACATTCCTCAATACTTATTATTGAATATATATAGATGAATAATCCATCACCAAAATCAAACAAATTCATCAAAATGGAGAATCATAAAAAATTCATGAAGCCCTTTCCAACAAAAATAATCGTAGAGAAGTTATAGAACTGTGATGTGATTATCCTACCATTAATGAAGTATACATTAAACTCAAACTCTAATTCATTAGTTTATTTATTGAAACCCCATGTAAATTCATTATATAAAAATTATTTTTAGAACCTTGATAAAAAATGAAATAATAGAAATAATTGTAAGTATACCTCTCACATTATGTTATCTTGAATCGTATCTATAGTTGTTATAAAATTAGATATAATTTATTCTATTGTCATTGGAGGAATCTAATGTGGATTTTCATCTTTAACTATTTTATACATTAGATTATTTATATAATATTTATACTCATTGAAATAATAAAATTATATTATATGTTGGACAATTTTTATAGAATTTTCATAATCATTGACCCACCACTTCAATATATTGTAGTATTATTTTTCATATTGTATATCATTAATTGACATAAAACATTTCATATAACCATATCTATATTTCCTCTTTTATTCATTCATAAAAAAATTTAACCGGATGGAAGACTAGTTCCTCTTTATTTAGAGGGTTTTATTGTTCAATTTTCATGAAAAATTCATATTTTATTATTTCCCCCTTGACCATGAAAATATTGATACTATCCAATATTAATTTCTATCCTGAGTTATCAGTGAATGATTTTTTCGTTGATATAAAATGTATAATAGGAAATTCAATTGTTTGAAATTCTTATAACCCCATAATGAATCAACATTCCTTAATTTTGTAATTGATGAATAAACCTGAAGCATATCTTGAGTATCAAGAGAAATTTACAACCCAACACTATTGGATTCAAAATCAGTTTTATTTTTATTCTAAAGTGTATCATTCTAATTTAATGTTATGAGGCCTATTAAAATAATTCATTACCAATATCTTCTTTAACATATCCAATTTTATGAATATAATTTTTCCTCATTACTCATTTTCATGATATGAGTCAACCATGAATTAGATTTTGCACACAAATGATAAATGGTGTTCCAATCATAGGGTAGTTTGAAATTTAATTTATTTTCTATCTCTATAATAGTGGAATACTTTGGTCGTCTCATTTAATGATATTTTCAAACAATAAATCACAACATAACATTACCTTTTATATTTTTTCCATATTATTTATTATGATAATAGAATTTTATCTTTGTAAAAGTATAATTTTTAATTTGAAATAGAAAATATCAGTTTTTTTATGAAAACTATAAAGTACTGGAAATTTCAAATTATATTTTTTATTAATTCATTAGAATTTTAGGAGTCTATAGTTTCTGACATCACCCGATTCCACAGCCCGGTGATCCCGGAATCAACTTCTCAAGTTTTGTTTGGGTACATTCTGTAAAATTACATGTGAGTTTTTCTATCTTTTGATCCTTTGCTAGGAATTGAAATCTGAGAACACTTATGAACTCGCAACACTAGTATAATATTAAGGGGACCTTTACCTCAGTTTCATTTGGTCTAGAGTAGATGTTTTATTTTGGGGTTTCATACTAAATTAAATAAAATTGTTGTGTACACAATTTTATTATTAAGTGGTTGTTATTTCCTCCAATGAAGAGTTAGAGGTGGGGCCCTCAACCCACATAACATCTCATGGGAGAATAATGTGTGTGGGGCCCACAATATCCTAACTACTCAACTCCCTCTTAAACTCTCTAGAAACCCTGTTTAACTCGTAAACTCTCCACATTCCACCCATGAATGTGCCAAATCACTCTCAATTAATGATCAATAAATGATTTTGTTAATCTAATAATTTTTTATAAATTCAATTGCATGAAATCATTATAATTTGGGTGAGCCTATTATCTCTTTTGGCCATGGAAAATATTTTGTGGAAAAGGCTTCGGAGAATTCACCTTTTCCAATGAAGAACTCGAGGAAGTATTCTCCCACAAAGAATGTCGCCAACTACTAGTAACCTTTTTCCTCTGATGTAGAAGGAATGATATCCTTCCTACGTGATGTCTTCTTCCATGACGCTCGAACTCCGCGATGCTCATCTTCCACAGCTCGTCGACGTTCAACATTCTTGAAGTCAATTTAGTGAGAAATATGAATTATTTATTCATTTATTCTTACGTGTGTAAATTACCCTTGCACCTTTTCATTTTATTTTGGTTGATGGTGATCAAGTTGTTATCAACTAAAGTGGAGGGCACGTGAAGAACAATCATGGCCCAAAGTCCATCGGTTCAACCTTTTTTATGTTGGTGATGGAGGAGAAGCTAGAAGTGCGGGATGCTGACGCACCACACTAGAGGAAAGAGGCCACAGACATGAGGCAGCTGTAACTGGAGGCCACGGCCATCCCCAGCCGAGGCGGTGGAGGAACATCCCCATCCTGCCGACCACGTGGGGGAAAACCACAGCCCGCAAGTGCGGGCCGCTCGGATGAAGAAGAACTAGCCGGCTAAACCCGGCCCGGAGCTGGCCGGGCTGAAGGAACCGTGGCACCTCTCATTGCCGCGCTGTAGAGAAACTGCGGGCCGCGGTCTCCGGGCTGCTTCGGTGGGCGAACTAGCCCAGTAGGATGGGCAGAACTGCTTGGTGCCGCCGTTTAAGAAAGCTTCCCCCTCCCCCCCCCCGCTCTGCGTCAGGTGCACAACGCGCTCGTCCAGCCTGGTCATCGACTACGCGTGCCGGGCCACCCACACAAGGGTCGGGCCACTACCATCGGGTAGGGCCGCCCTCACTTGGGCCGAGCCACTGCCTCCGGGCTGCGGCACACCCTACTAGGCCATACCCAGTTTGGGCCATCCCAGGGCAGGTTGGGCCGGGTCGGACTGGATCCAAACCCCCTTTTCAGACTAATTTTGGTTTTTTTCCATAACATGAGTTATAGAACTCATATTGATGAACCGTTAGTTGCGTAGGATTCTATGTATCAAGAAGATCAATTCAGTATATTATACTTAAGTTATTGGAGAAGATTGAGCTAGTATGGGTTGGTTTTTACCGGAAACCCACCAGGCCCTCGGAGCAGAAACACTTATAACAGAAAAATCGGACGTCCGATTGACGTGTCATTAGCTATCTTGATTTCCTTTTGTTGAGACAGTCATTTTGGCATACTCCTAATAGGATTCAGATGAGGTTGGAGTATGGTTGGGTTGGATTGTACGCGAAATCCAACTGGGCCCTTGGAATGGAAATTCAAATAACTCTCAGATCGAGCGTCCGATGGACGTGCCTTCTGTTGCGTTGGGTTCCTTTTGATGAGACGGAAAATTTGTGTACATCAACTATGATCTTTGTGATAGTTGTTGTATCGACCCCCTTTTCTCGAGGATTAGACCCTCTAATAATCGAGTGTGATGTGTGCAGGAATCCTAGAGCTGCCTACGTATACGACGACTAACGTACTGTGATCCTTTGTGGGTTCGACAGCGACAACTACTGTACTATAATTCTCCATGGGTTCGACAGCGATGAATACTCTTCTTGTACCATGTGTGGGTCCAGATGTTTGACCTCTATACTTGTATCCTGTGAGGGTCCGAAAAAGAAGCTGGTCTTGAATAATGTGTGGGTCCGACAGCTTAGCTTGACTTGTATCCTGTGTGGGTCTGAAAACATAGACGAATTAGTGACTACATATGATTATCTCAATCACTATACGAAAGATGTTTACCCATGTGAGCTAAGTGTTGAATTTCAATCATTATCATCATTGTGGTTGACTTTACATCTTAAGTGCACTGGGTTGTGCTTGGGCTAGAGAGTTGGGGCCGAACTGAGATTGATAAATTAGGTATATATATAATCATATACATAATTAGGGTTGGTTGATACTTCGTGGTTGTATATTTTATCAGCGGTTAATCCATCGTGGATTCTGGGATACCATCGGGGGTCTCGGGGTCCATAGTAAGTTTCGTTATACTCACTCTTGCACGGGTTAAGCCCGCACCTCATTGTGTTGCATTCAGACGATAGACAACATTGATGGAGGCCGAGAGTGAGCTAGGACAGGATGGTACCCGGAGGTGGACCAAATGATGAGATGGTACATTGAGCAGACCGATAAACATGGTGTGATGAAGTGGAAATCTGTACCTACCCTTTAGGCAGGATACTCGGTAGATGTTCCATGAGCTTCCCTTTTTAGTTGTTGTCCCTTTTTCTGTTGTACTTGCATTCTGTTGTACCTATACTTTACTGTTGGGCTTTTATTTCCAACCCCTTTACATTCATCACTACTTTTTTTGTACAATATTAACTTAGTGTTTACTTCATCTTGTGTACTCTATTGTGTTTTTTTACTTTCATAAAGGCAATTTCATACCACCTTAGATATTTATGCATTTGGTGCTTGTCGCCAGCCCTTGGCCTTTGGAAGGTGGGATTGGGGTAGTCACGGCATGGGCCCCGAGGACGGGTTGTGAAAAATTGGTATCATATGTGTCTGTTCTACCGAAGAACATAGGACTTGGATCATTCATTTTATGATGTATTATTGTTATGAATATTGAGTGTGGTTTTCTGTTCAGGGAGTTCAGTGTTAGTGCGGAGGCCGACGTATCCAAACACAAAGACCCTTACCTCTGAATTATGACTCAGGGCATGAAAGCACTGATTGCGTGTGTGTTTCAAGAGTTTCCTTTGTGGTCTCTTTGAGTACGCTCACCAGGTATAACTTATTGACCATGGAACACATGTTCCTTATCAGGATACCACTGTGAAGATAACCAGGTAGGGTTCCTGAGAGAGAGTACACGATGATGGCCCACCAAGTGACCAGGCTCCATTGAAGGGCCCTCTTACTATGTTGGAACCTCTGGGTGGTGTACCAGACAAACCACCACCCATTGGGAAGCAGATTCCACTAGTTGTACTAGCTGATGGTGCACGCCGACAAAGTGTGTTGAACGAGTTCCAGCAGCATAAGACTAGATTGAGGTGATTACTAGAGTTTTCTGCCTAGTTGAGACACTAATAGAAAAGATTTTTATCTTAGCTACTAAGATTATTCAGTGAGTGAGCATGAGGATGGTCCTCATAATTATGATGTTTCAATACTTGGACCATTTTCTGAGATGGTAACTTTGGGATGTGTGCCAAATATATCACTGCCCATTGGTCAGAAGAAACTATCGGCAGTACCGGTAGCGGAAACATGTAGGCTTAGTGCCTTAAATGTGTTTCAGCACCAGATATCCCTCAGATTCAAAGGTGATCCGGACCCCCAGGAGGCTAAAGACTGGATTGAGGAGGTGGCTGAGAGTTTTCTAGAGATTATATAGCTTCAGCAGGATGATAGGTCGGTAGCTGAGAATTCATCAAGGTATACCGATCATTCCTGGTACTCGATGAATATAATTTGATCAATGATTTTGAGCTCGGACCTATGAGCGAGGTGAGTTTATGGATATCTGAGCCACCTGTTTTTCCTCTATGCATTCCAATTTACGTTAGGGTGATAGAGAGAACCATTGTAGTTGAATGTTCATTGGTTGAGCGGATACAGCCAGTGAATGTTAACATTTGGAAAGCATGAAACTGGTTTCAGTATTAGACACTTTAGCGTGTAAAATATTTCGAGAAGAGGAAGTGTTAAGGACATATGAATCTACAGGGTAGCAGATGTGGAAGCAGATCCAGGAGAGCAGCTTGAGGTGGTAAAAATTTAGACATGTTACAACCAACCTCTTTTGTAGTCCCCACTTGTCTCATGGAGCTAGAGGGCAGGAGAAGAGGGTAGCTTCATGCGATCAAGGAGTGTGACCCACGGGATCTACGAATGATTTGAGATATGGTCTGTGTCCACTACTATCTATCGTATCAACAGACAGAATTACCAATCATTCCTTCCTTCAATGTATCTTTTCCCAGACCTAGTGTTTCTGGTTAAACCGTTGACTTTACCCTCAAGTTAGTAGTTACCAATGGTTGGAGACTCGATAAACACACTTACACTGACTGTGTGATCTGACCCTTGAGGCGAGAGTATTGGTTGTATCCTCTTTGTAGCAGTGTTGAGGCCTTATATGTTAGTTTGGGTATGGACTGGGAAACCACTGTTACTACACAGATTTCCTGTATTAGGAAAAAAGGTTATGGTGTAACTACAACGTTGGGATGGGTTTTTCCTTTGTTGGTAAAAAGGAAAACCCAGGCATCACAGGATGGAATCATGCCTAAGAGAGTGCATTTGATCACTACGGAGTCTTCCAGAATTACCTTTTTTCCATACTTCTCCAGAGTTGCAGCACCACTATCATCATTGATGAAGAAATGGAACCCTTCATGTGTTCTGAGTGATGAGAGCTTGGATTTTAGGAGCTGAGGCATAGAATGAACAGTTCGCCCATCTTGAGGATACCATAGGATGGTGTTGGGTACGTAGTTTATTGAGACACATCATGTACTAGACTCAGGTGTGTCCTGATGCAGGAGTGAGCAGTGATCGCGTATGGTTCACGACAATTGAGACATCACGAGGAGAACTACGCTACCCATGACCAGGAGTTAGCAGCAGTGGTCTTCAACTTGAAGATGTAGTGGCACTATCTGTTGGGAGTGCGCTTTACAGTCTACTCTAACCACCAGAGTCTGAAGTAAATCTTCTCGTAGAAGGACCTGAACATGAGACATCGGCTATGGATCGAGTTCCTCCAGGACTATGACTTCAAGATAGTATATACTCTTGGAAAGGGGAACATTGTAGAAGATTCTCTAAGAATGAGATTGGACAATCAGCTGCTAGGAGATGCGACATAGAAGATGGCCTGGTTGCAGATATCCATTGTGGATAGATATGGAGAAACCTTTCTGTAATCTCTCACATTCACTCATCTGTTACTTCAATAGTTCAGGGAGGCACAATGTGGATGCGTTGACTATGACACACAACGTGCTCAGATATCTTCAGGGTAGACACCTAATGGGTTTTCTGAAGGTGGGGAGCATGCCATCCCCTTCAGAGGATGTACCATGATACCAGTTGCATAACAGGAGGTAGTGCCAAGGGAGTTTCAAACATCCACTCTAGCGGTACATCCAAGAGTGGAGAAGATGAATCGGGACCTCAGACAACAACACTAGTTGGTGGGTATGAAGAAGGTGGTAGCAGAGTTTGTATCACAGTGATTCACATGTCAGCAGGTGAACGCCAAGCACCAGGTTCTAGTAGGCTTGGTACAAGTCTTAGTTGTCCCAGAGTGGAAGTGGGATGGAATATCCATGGATTTTGTGATGGGGCTTCCATGTACATCCAGAGGACACAACTCTATCTGGTTGATCTTCGACTGACTCACCAAAGTCGTCCCACTTCCTACCGATTAGAGAGCAGGGAACAGTTGAGTTCTTGGGAACAATCAACGTTTAAGAGATTGTAAAAGATTCATGGTGTTCCATAGACTATCATTTCTGATGGAGATGATCATTTCACTTCTCGGCTATGGAAGGGATTACAGGAGACTTGTGGGACATAACATTGCATGAGCACCGCTTTCCATTCTTAGACAAATGGTCAGACTTAGAGGACCATTTAGACTCTCGAGGACATGCTCCGTGCATGTGTCATTGACTTTGGTCACAGTAGGGAGGATCACTTACCCTTGGTGGAGATTTTGTACAACAACAGCTACAACTCCATCATCGGGATGGCCCCTTATGAGGCATTGTATGACCGGCCTAAGATATCACCTCTGTGCTGGCTATGCTGGAGAAGGTGCAGATCATGTAGGAGCAAATGAATACTGCACAGAACAGGTAGAAGTCCAATGTTGATAGGAGAAGGAGACCACTGGAGTTCGAGGATGGTGACCACATATTCCTACGAGTCTCACCTCGATGAGGGATACATATATTTGGTCGGGGCAACATGTTATCTCCGCGTTTCATCAGTCCGTTCCAGGTCCTCAGCAGAGTAGGTGAGGTGTCGTACCACTTGGATCTTCCACCTCAGTTGCATCAGGTGCATGAAATCTTCCACGTATCTCAGCTAAGGAGAAACGTGCATGACCCATCCCACATTATCGACCACAGGGAGTTGGACATCGATGACGGGGAAAAATTCATGGAGGTAGCCATGGAGATCAAGGATCGATAAGAGTGGGTCCTACGTGTATGGTCGATTCCTCTAGTTCTTGTTCGCTAGCAGCACATGAACCTCTAGGAGAGCATATGGGAGATGGAGGACATATTTGTGCTCAACACCCACTTTTGATTCCCTAGTTTGTGTTGTAGATTTAAGGGAACATAAATCCCGGAGGAGGGGCTAATTTAATGTCCCAAAAATTTCAAGGGAATTTTTTACATAAATCCTTTACAATTTTAAGAGTCCGCATTTTGTGACGGTGCATGATCCCAAGGCCCGGTGTGCCCAGAATCAATTTCTGATGTTTTGTTTGTGTACGTTCACTAAACATATGTGTGGATTTTTATATCTTTTGAACCAGTTCTCAGAATTGAAATCTGAGGAAACTGATGAACTCATAGTGTCGGTATTCGCTTAAGGGGACCTTTACCGCAGTTGCGTTTTTTCGAGAGTAAAAGATTTATTTTGGGGTTTCATACTAAATTAAATAAAATTGTTGTGTACACAATTTTAATATTAAGGGGTGGTTATTTATTCCTAGGAGGAGTTAGAGGTGGGTCCCACAATCCACATAACCTCCCACGGGAGAATAATGTGTATGGGGCCCACACTAGCCTATCCCCTCAACTCCCCCTTAAACTACCTAGAAACTCCCCTTTAACTACTAAACACTCTACATCATACCTAGGAATGTGCCAACACACTCTCAATTAATGATAAATTAATAAATTGTCTCCCGTAATATTTTTTTAAATTTAAATAGCATGGAATCATTATAATTTTGGAAAGCCTATTCCTTCTTTTGGCCTTGGAAAATATTTTGAGGAAAAGGATTGGGAGAATTCACCTTCACCGACAAATAACTTGAAGAATTATTCTCCCATGAAGAATGTGTCCATCGACTAGCAGCATTTTTCCTCCGACATTTATGGAATGATATCTATCCTATGTGATGCCATCTTTTGTGATGCCCGACCTCTTCAATGCTCGTCTTCTATGGCTCGTCGACATCCAACGTTCTTGAAATAGAGGTAGGAAAAAATATGGATTATTTATTTATTTATTCTTATTTTTGTAAATTACCCTTGCACCTTGGTGTTTGATTTCGGTTGATGGTGAAAAAGTAGTTATCAACTAACGCAGAGGGTGCAGGCTAAACAAACTTGGACTGATGTCCCTCTGTTTAACCTTGTAATTGTTGGTGACGAAGGTGGAGCCGGAAGGGAATGGTGTAACATCCCAAGTAAGTAATTAATAATTGATATTTGTATCTATGTCTATTAGTGAATTAGATTGTGTTTTAGAGGCTTAAAATGAGAATAAATCCAATCTTAAACATGGAATACACTAATATTTTTAAAAGATTGTTTTACTACCTTTTGATGGAAAACCATTTTTTAATCTATCTTTTGTTAATTTTATAAGCTATGTTTGTCAAAATAAACATATTATTTATGATTGGGACATCAAAATTTACTTGTTTTGAATTTTAGGTATTTTTCCGATAAAGTTCATTTTTAATGAATAGTGAAAAATGTTATATTTTAATTCAAAACCTCTTTTTAATCTAATTTATTTATATGATTAGCTTATCTTTTGAATTGGTTTTGAAGTGAGATTAGAATATATTTTTACCATTTAATCCAATGGTGGTCATTGGAATCAATTTCACTTTGAAATTGGACTTAAACTGGTGTCAATCTTTTGATACTTGTTGTTTCATAAAAACACGCTATTTGTCATGACATTGGGAATTAATTAATTTAACTTATATGATTTGAATTTTGTAAAATAGAAATCAATTTTTAATTCAGAATATCAAATATAGCTCTGGGTGACGTTTTGGTATTTTTCTGAAAAACTTCAATTTTTGATGAATAGTGAAACCACTAAGTGGTAGTTAAAGAAACTGATTTTTCTTTTAAATGAAGCTTTTCCACTTAGGTGATTTTATTTTCAAAAATAGGACATACATGGTTGTCATTAAGAAGTAAAATGTGGTTCAATGAGTTTAAAATAATTTTTTCGTGAAAAGTAACTTTTATGTTTTTAATCGCGATTAGAGGTAATTAGTGCAATTTAAGGCAAAAATGATATTATAATAAAATGAAAATACCTAGACACATGTCCTACCCATATTGTATGTGTCATGGCCGACAAAGAAAATCCATGAGTCAACTTGGGGACCCCATGGAACCACTTTGGTAGGAAAATGATATTAATATATTTTTAATTAATGTTAAAATTAAAATGACACAAACATGAGTTGTTTTACTAAAACAAATTTTAAATGGGGTTATACAAGTCAGATTTTTGACTATAAATATTCATTAGAACGATAAATCGATTTCCTACATCATGAAATTTTTTTATAATTTTTAGGCATTAAATAAATTAAATTATTTATGACAATATGATGATGCAACGATTACCTCATTAATAAAGGATTTAAATGAAATGAAAATATAATGTAAAATCTATGACCTACACATGTCCAAAACCTATTGGATGGGTGGATTTCGAACCCTTATCACCTTACCCTGGAATTATTTCAATGTGGGACCTTTTTAATTTGAAAATCATTTTCAAATAATGTAACATTTCTTTATTTTCCAAGAGTTCCCCTTCTCTCCTCTTATAAAAGGCCCCCACCTCTACCTCCATACCCACACTTCCAAAGCCTTTGGATGGGAAAAAACCTGACCATTTCGTCTCTAAACATCCCTCTCTTACTCTTTGAAGCCTCACTTTGGGTATAAGTCTTCCCAAGGAAGACTTTGAGCTCAAACCATAGGGAATTACCCGATTTTAAGGTAATGTCTTCACTTGTGTTCTTTTGTTTTATTTTGCTTCTCCAACCCCCTAAACTCTTTTTATTCATTTATTTTGTAACAACAACAGTATCTTACATATACTAGGATGTTTTTATAAGAAGGATTATAGATACACTTACACACACCTACATCTAATGGTCAAAGAACATACGGTTTCCGTGGATCGCGAATTTCTGCCTCCCGAAACGATGATTGTTCAACATTCATTTAACACTGTCAAATGTGGCAATTAAGATGAAACTATATTTATATATGATATATAATATGTTTATCTTTTCCTTAAGATTCTGTATTTTTCATTTTGGTCATACCTTTATGGTTTCCATTATGGGTAAATGAGATATCTTCATTTAAGGAAGTGCAGAATACCGCCCCCTCCAAGTGATTTGATTCGTTAATACCATATGTGGGACGTATTAAGGATAGAGTTATGATATTATATATGATATTACACTGGAATTATAATATACTTTTATATCATTATGATTCCATATCATATAAAACGAAATAGAAATGGAAGCAGCATTCATGCGTACGTACGGCTTACCGTCTCCATGAACGGTGCATTTAATTTCTTACCCCTAAATGTTATGTAATATTATAAATGCATGCATGTACTGGATATATATGATATATATGACATCTACATCATGAATACCATTCTGGATATATGGATACATGAACAACTTGTAATTATAAAGGGTTTATTTTTCACTCAAGTACCAATGATCATTAAAACCACTGTTATTAACTTAAATAATTACATAGTGTATATGACATGGAAATAAGTGATATAAAAGGAATAATAAACTTGGAAATGGTTCTTAAAAAAGTATAAATTAACTCATGTTTATTATTCAGGGGATTAAATAACGACAGAGTCAAGTCGGACCAGAGGTATTGGACTTCGTCTCAATCTCCTTTCATTGAGGCATATTTTGTTTTATACACAACCTTCTTTTATATGATGTATAAAACACTTTGACTTTTACGTTTATTCAAAAGGAATCATTTTATATGAAGCGTTTACTAAATGAAAGAAGGGAATGTTTTTGTCGTACGTATGCGGCGACAACGACTTCTCAGCCGCCGTGACCATTATTTTAGTTTCGGCTTCCTCTACAAGCCATACCATTTTTTAAAAGAAAAATAAATAACATGTTTTACTTTACTTTTAGTTTGGTATTGAAAATGGTTTTCATAATGTTTTTATATCAATGTGTTTTATGGATATCTTGTGATTGAAAGGTGGAAATGTTATTCTTCCTTTATTCATGTTTTATGTGATACGATTATGTTG
Source organism: Viscum album (assembly GCA_963277665.1). Classification (NCBI taxonomy): domain Eukaryota; kingdom Viridiplantae; phylum Streptophyta; class Magnoliopsida; order Santalales; family Viscaceae; genus Viscum; species Viscum album. Next base: position 1,836,616,129 of record OY728132.1, on the reverse strand, counting down.
AGGTTCTTGGGTATTATTATGAAGACAGGTGGTTCCGTGATAAACTAAGGGCGGGTGATCCGGATATAGATTTCCAATGCCATGGGTAACGCGAAGGAGTGAAACGTTAAGGTTTCCCTGAAGTGATTTACGGAATATACTGTGATGGGTATTCCAAACGTAACCAAAAGGGTTACTCCCTACGTAATAATGTTATGAATGCCTCAAGTTACCTTTATGTCTTATGATTTCTATGATTTATTCATGATTTGACGAGGTATATTAAAGTGCCTATTTTTTATGGGTAAAGTATGATTTCATTATTATGTATATATTAACTCATGATTCATTTCCATATTTTTATAACTCTTACTGAGTTTTTTATGCTCATCCCAAGATTTTTGAAATGTTCTTCACAGGACAAGGGAAAGGTACATGATATGATGATAGTGTCAAGGATGTGTCAATAAAGAATCCATAGTTTATTTTAAATATGTTTCCATTGATGGAAAAAATGAATACTATGTTTTATGTAACCACTTTTCTTAAATTTGGAATGTAATACATGTTTTATAATCTAATTCTCTAAAACTATAAACCTGAAAAGATCATCAAGGTGTATTCTTGAAATATCTCAATATTAAGTAATGTTTAAGGTCTGGGCCTTATATTTGGTATCAGAGGTCGGATTAGATAACATTATGAGTTAGAATTGTATTTAATGATTATCCAAAAATATTTTTTTTGAAATGATATAGCATTTGAAGATTACCATGTTTCTTCATCTAAGACATGTTTGTTCAGCATGGTTTTCCGCATAGGAAATAGGAAAGTAGTTCTAGGAAGGCATACAAAAGGAAATAACCTTCCGGATCAGCATCCTGAGATGTTCGGAATGGGAACTGAATAGTTTGTTGCAGTAATGGAGTAGTTGACTCAAGCGATAAATGGTGGTGGTATCAATGCACGAGATCAGTCAGATCAACCGCATAGGAACATGTCAGTGGTGGAGCATTTCATGAGGCAACATCCCCCATCATTCAGAGGATCATCATACCCTGTGTCAGCTGAAGGGTGTATTAACGAACTAGAAAATATTTTCGATGTCATGGGGTGTTCAGAAAATTAAAAGGATAGTCTTGCTATTTACCGTTTGGAGGGTGAGACAGATCAATAGTGGTCGATGGTTAAAAATAACAGGGACGCTGATTATATTGATGCTCTTGACTGAGATGAATTCAAAGGTATGTTTTTGAGAAGTATTTTCCTAAGGATGTTCGACTTAGGATGAAAAAAAAATCCTTGGAATTGAGGCAAGAGGAAGACTCAGTGGCTGCCTAATAAGAGTGGTTCACTCGATTGGGAAGGTATGCTCCAAATTTTTTCTGATACCTTTATAGTAAAATCAATCCTTTTTACTCAGGATTAAAACCAAAATATCAAAGGGAATTAGCTTCTCGTGAGTTTAAATGTTATGAAAATCTTGTTCTATGTGATTAGAAGGTGGAAATGGAGTTTTCCGGTGATCAAGTGTTCTATAACAACTAGTAGAAGAAGATACTGAGGTGGCAAAAGAAAGGGAAGAATTATTCAAAAAAGTCGAATGGTAAGAAAACTAAGTTTCTAGTTTGTGATAAATGTTGTAAAAGGCATGCTGGGGAATGTCTTCTGAATTCTGGAAAGTGCTACCGATGTGGTAAGATGGGACATAAGGCTCGTGATTTCACTGAAAAAGAACAAGGTGATGGTAAGTCCAAATTTGATTTATAGTTAGTGAAATATTTTAAGTGCAATAAGATGGGTCACTATGAAAACGAGTGTCTGAAAAAGAGCTTGAGTGATGGGAAGCAGTTAGACTACAAGAAGAAAGGGGTGGTGAAATCCTTTTCAACTACTTCAGTAGATGTCGGGGCATCAAATGAATTTGTATCTGGTACTTTGTTTGTTTTTTCAGATTATGCCAGTGTGTTGTTTGATTCGGGGTCCACACATTCTTTCATCTCTGAAATCTTTTCTAGTAAAATGGGAATACCATCTCAAGAAATGACTCATGAACTTGTGGGAAAAACACCAGGGGGAAATGTTGAGGGAAAAATAATTTATAAAAATCTTCTTATCCTTATCTGTGGAAAAAACTACTTGCAAACCTTATTTTTCTACCTCTAGTAGAGTTTGATGTTATCCTGGGTATGGATTGGCTCTCTATTTACCATGATAAGATTGACTGTAGAGTTAAAGAAGTTTCTTTTTAGAAAGACTTTCAGTTTGTGTATAAGAATGAACCCTTACTGTTGAAAACTTATCAAGAGGCCGAGAAACTTGTAAAAGATGGAAATGAATGTTACCTTGCACATATTGTTGAAAACAAGGGAACCTTTCAGATTAATGATGTTCTATTGGTAAATGAGTATCCTATTTTTTTCTTGATGAGTTTCCTGGAATAATACCATATCGGGAAGTTGAATTTACTATTGACTTAGTTCCTGATGCTAATCCAATTTCAAAACCCCCTAATCGAATGGCTCAAATAGAACTTTTAGAGTTGAAGAAGCAATTGTGAGATTTATTAGAGAAAGGTTTCATTCGACCTAGCACATCACCATGGGGTGCTCCTGTTTTATTTGTTAAAAATAAAGATGGTTCTATGAGACTTTGCATTGATTATAGAGCCTTGAATAACATCACTGTAAAGAAAAAATATCCTTTGCCTCATATCGATGGTTTGTTTGATCAGTTCCAGGGAGCTCTGTTTTTTTCAAATATTTACCTGAGAACGGGGTACCATCAGCTGAAGGTAAATGAAGAAGATTTTCTAAAGACTATGTTTCGTACAAGATATGGCCATTATGAATTTGTAGTAATGCCTTATGGGATAACCAATGCACATGCTGTATTCATGGACTTAATGAATATAATTTTCAATGAGTTCTTGGATAAAATTGTGGTGGTTTTCATTGATGATATTTTGGTGTTTTCTAAAAGTAAAGAGGAGCATGAAAGACATTTAAGGGTTATTTTGAAAACCTTAAAAGAAAAGAAATTGTATGGGAAATTCATCATGTGTGTGTTTTGGTTGCAATAAATTTCCTTCCTTGGTCACATTGTTTCTAAAAATGGGATAACCATTGATCCTGCAAAAAAAAAGGTTGTTGAAGAATGGACAAGACCCACAAATGTAACTGATATTCGTAGTTTCCTTGGATTGTCAGGCTATTAATGAAGGTTTGTTAGAAATTTTTCATAGTTATCTAGTAAAATGACTAAGCTAACTCAGAAGGGTCGTAAATTTATCTTGACAAAAGAATGTGATGATTGTTTTCAGCAATTGAAAAGAATATTGGTGAATGCTCCAGTTTTGGCACTACCTTCCAGTAATGAGGAGTTTGTTATCTACAGTTATGCTTCATTGAATGGACTTGGTTGTGTCCAAATGCATAATGATCAGGTAATTGCTTATGCATCACGACAGTTGAAAACTCATGAGGTAAATTACCCTACACATGATTTGGAATTAGCTGTTGTTGTTTTCGTTTTAAAATTTTGGATGCATCATTTGTATGGAGTAAAGTGTATAATATATACCGATCACAAAAGTTTAAAGTATATATTCACTCAGAAAGAATTGATCATGAGATAGAGGAGATGTCTAGAATTAATCAAGGATAATGATTGTATAATTCATTACCATCCGGGAAAAGCAAATAAAGTGGCTGATGCTTTGAGTCGAAAAAAGTAATGCTTCATTAGCAATGTTACCTTTGGAACGTGATACATTGGTTAAGGATTTTATGAACTTTGGCATAGAATTTGTTGGTGCAAGATGTTCTTCTGTTTTGTTTCAGGTATCAGTGAAATCTTCTCTATCAGACAGAATCAAGAAAGCACAGAAGCAAGACAGTGAGTTGCAGAAAAAGGTAGAACTGGTTCAGAAAGGTAAGTTGCCTGAATTCAAAATTGATAATGATTGCGTTTTGAGATTTGGGAAGAGATTGTGTGTGCCTTGTGATTCACATTTGAAGAGAGATTTGTTATGTGAATCTCATAATTTTCTGTTTTCAGTTCATCCTGGCAGTACAAAGATGTACAGAGATCTGCGGAAGTATTACTGGTGGGATAGAATGAAAAGAGATATTGCTAATTTTACAGTGCAGTGTTTGACTTGAAAATAGGTTAAAGGAGAGCGGCAGTTACCAAAAGGGATGCTTCATACTTTACCAGTACCAGAATGGAAATGGGAGAATATATCCATGGACTTCGTTGTGGGACTGACCAAGACACCTCGAGGTAATAATACAATCTGGGTTATTGTTGATTTCTTGACTAAATCTGCTCATTTCCTTGCTATACGAGATAATTTTTCCTAGATCAACTTTCCCATTTGTATCTTAAAGAGATAGTCAGGTTACATGGAGTTACCCTCTCCATTATTTCTGACCGTGATCCTAGGTTCACTTCTAACTTTTGGAAAGGCCTTCAGAAGTCGTTGGGAGCTGAATTAAATTTTAGTATAGATTTTCATCCTCAATCAGATGGGATGTCAGAATGAACAATTCAGACATTGGAGGATATGATACGTTCTTTCTCTATGGATTATCATGGAAGTTGGTACCAACATCTTTCGTTGGTTGAATTTTCATATAATAACAGTTTTCATTCCAGTATACGGATGGCATCATTTGAGGCGTTATATGGGAAGTGGTGTCGAACTCCAGCTTTTGGGATGAAGTGGGTGAAAGAAAGCTGATGGGACCAGAATTAGTAGAAGAGTTGGCAAAAAGTGTTAAGCTGATAGAGAAACACATGAGAACAACTCAGAGCAGGCAAAAGAGTTATGGGGACAACAGGAGGAAGGATCTATCTTTTGAGTTAGGTGATCATGTTTTTCTCAAAGTCTCACCATGGAAAAGTTTGACATGATTTGGTAAGAAAGGAAAGATGAGTCCAAGGTTCATTGGACCATATGAAATTCTAGAGATAGTTGGATTAGTTGCATACCAGGTGGCTTTACCTCCGAATTTATCTCAGGTACACAATTTTTTTCATGTTTCGATGCTAAGAATGTACATGCCAGATCCATCTCATGTTTTGAGTCCAAAGGTAGTTCAGCTGGAAGAGAACCGATATTATGAGGAACAACTAGTCCATATTCTTGACCACAAGGAGCAAGTGTTACGGAATAAGGTGATTAATCAGGTAATGGTTTTCTATAAAAACCACATGATGGAAGAGGCAATATGGGAATCCGAAAATGCAATGAGGGATAAGTACCCCCATTTATGCGATAAGTAAATAAATTACGAGGATGAAATTTTCTAGAGGGAAGGATGTAACATCCCAATTCTGTAATGAATAATAGATATTTTTATCTATGTCTATTAGTGAATTAGACAGTGTTTTAGAGGCTTATAATGAGAATAAATCAAATCTTAAGCAGGGAATACACTAATATTTTTAAAATATTGTTTTACTGCCTTTTTATTGAAAACCATTTTTAAATCTATCTTTTGAAAATTTTATAAACTATGTTTGTCAAAATAAACTTATTGTTTAGGATTGGTAGATCAAAATTTACATTGTGTGAATTTTTGGTATTTTTCCGATAAAGTTCATTTTTTTAATGAATAGTAAAAATGATGTATTTTAATTCAAAACCAATTTTTATTCTAGTTTATTTATATGATTAGATTATCTTTTTAATTGGTTTTGAAGTGAAATTAGAATATATATTTACCATTTAATCCACTAGTGGTCATTAGAATCAATTTCACTTTGAAATTGGACTTAAACTGGTTTCAATCTTTTGATACTTATTGTTTCATAAGAACACACTATTTTTTATGACAGCGGGAATTAATTAATGTAACTTATATGATTTTAATTTTTTAAAATAGTCATCATTTTTGAATTCAGAATATCAAATATATCTTAGAGTGATGTTTTGGTATTTTTCTGAAAAACTTAAATTTTTGATGAATAGTGAAACCACTAAGTGGTAGTCAAGGAAACTGATTTTTCGTTTAAATGAATCTTTGCCACTTCTATGATTTGATTTTCTAAAATCCAACATACATGGTTGTAATTAAAAATTAAAATGTGGTTCAATGAGATTAAAATAATTTTTTGGTAAATAGTAACTTTTATGTTTTTAATCGCGATTAGAGGTAATTAGTGCAATTTAAGGAAAAAATGATATTATAATAAAATGAAAATACCTAGACACATGTTCTCCCCTTATTGGATGTGTCATTACCGACCAAGAAAAGCCATGGGTGAACTTGGAGACCCCATGGAGCCACTATGGTAGGAAAATGACATTAATATCTTTTTATTTAATGTTAAAATTAAAATGACACAAACATGAGTTGTTTTAATACAACAATTTTTAAATGGGGTGATACAAGTCATATTTTTGACTATAAATATTCATTATAAAGATAAAAAGATTTCCTACATGATTATAAATTTTTTTTATAATTTTTAGACATTAAATAAATTAAATTATATATGACATCATGATGATGCAGTGATTACCTCATTAATAAAGGATTTAAATAAAATGAAAAGATAATGTAAAATCTATGACTTACACATGTCCAAAACTTATTGGATGGGTGGATTTCGAACCCTTATCACCTTACCATATAATTATATCAATTTTGGGCCTTTTCAATCCGAAAATAATTTTAATATAAATTATCATTTCTTTACTTTCCAAAAGTGCCCCTCCTCTCCTCTTATAAAAGGCCCCCACCTCTACCTCCTTACCCACACTTCCAAAACCTTTGACTCAGCCAACCCCTGCCCATTTTGTCTCTCCAATTCCCTCTATTACTCCATGAAGCCTCACATTGGTTAGAAGTCTTCCCAAGGAAGTCTTTGAGCTCAAACCAATGGGAGTTACCCGATTGTAAGGTAATGTCTTCACTTGTGTTCTTTTGTTTTATTTTGCTTCTCCATCCCCCTAAACCCTTTTTATTCATTTCTTTTGTAACAAAAAGAGTATCTTCCATATACTAGGAGGTTGTTATAAGAAGTATTATAGCTACACTTACACACACCTACATCTAATGGTTAAAGAACATACTATTTCTGTGGATGGCAAATTTCTGCCTCCCGAAACGATGATTGTTCAACATTCATTTAACAACTTAAAATGTGGACATTAAGATGACACTATATTTATATATGATATATAATATGTTTATGTTTTCCTTAAGCTTTTGTATTTTTCATTTTGGGCATACCTTTATGGTTTCCATTATGGGTAAACACGATATCTTCATTTAATAAAAGTGCGAACTACCGCCCCCTCAAAGTGATTTGATTCGTTAATACCATATGTGGGACGTATAAAAAATGTAGATATGATATTATATATGATATTACACTGGAATTATAATATACCTTTATATCATTATGATTCCATTTCATAAAAAACGAAATAGAAATGTAAGCAGCGTTGATGCGTACGTACGACTTACCGTCTCCATGAACGGTGCATTTCATTTCTTACCCCCAAATGTTATGTAATATAATAAATTAATTCATGTACTGGATATATATGTTATATATGATATCTACATCATGAATAATATTCTGGATATAATGGATACATGAAAAACATGTAATTATAAAGGGTTTATTTTTGACTCAAGTACCAATGATCGTTAAAACAACCGTTATTAACTTAAATAATTACATAGTGTTAATGACATGGTAATAAGTGATATAAAAGGAATAATGAACTTGAAAAAAGATCTTAAACAAGTAGAAATTAACTCAAGTTTATTATTCAGGATATTAAAGTACGACCGAGTCAAGTCGGACCCGAGGTATTGGACTTCTTCTCAATCTCCATTCATTAAGGCATATTTTGTTTTATACACAACCTTATTTTATACGGTGTATAAACCCCTTTGACTTTTATGTTTAATCAAAAGGAATATTTTTTATACGAAGCGTTAATAAATGAAAAAAGGGAATGTTTTTGTCGTACGTATGCGGCGACAACGACTTCTCTGCCGCTGTGACCATTATTTGAGTTTCGGCTTCCTCTAAAAGCCATACCTTTTTTAAAAGAAAAATACATACCATGTCTTACTTTTCTTTTATTTTGGTATTGAAAATGGTTTTCATAATGTTTTTATATAAATGTGTTGTATTTATATCTTGTGATTGAAAGGTGGAAATGTTATGTTTCCTTTATGCATGTTTTATGTGATACAATTATGTTGAGGTCCTTGGGCATTATTATGAAGACGGGTGGTTCCGTGATAAAATAAGGGCGGGTGAGCCCGATATAACTCTCCATTGCATTGGGTAACGCGAAAGAGTGAAACGTTAAGGTTTCTCCTAAGAGATTTAGGGAATATACTAGGATGGGTATTCCAAATGTAACCAAGAGGGTTACTCCCTACGTAAGAATGTTATGAATGACTCAAGTTACCTTTATGTCTTATTATTTCTATGATTTATTCATGATTTGATGGGTTATATTAAAGTGCCTATGTTTTATGAGTAATGTATGATTTCATTCTTATGTATATATGAACTGATGTTTCCTTTCCATATTTTTATAACCCTTACTGATCTTTTTATGCTCATCCCATGTTTTTTGAAATGTTTTTCACAGGACAAGGGAATGGTACATGATATGATGATAGAGTCAAGGAAGTGTCAAGAAAGAATCCATGTTTTATTTTAAATATGTTTCCGTTGATGGGAAAAATTAATACTATCTTTTATGTAACCATTTTGATTAAATGTGGAATGTAATACATGTTTTATGATATAATTCTCTAAAACACTAAAACTGAAAAGATCCTCAAGGTGTATTCTTGAAATATCTCAAGAATAAGTAATGTTTAAGGCTGGGGCATTATACATGGTGTCAACACAACATGATATAGCTTAGATGCCATGTACATGAGGTGGCAGAAACCGGAGGTCGCGGCCAGGTCGGGCCGTGGCGCCGTCGCACCAGCCACGTGAGGGAAAACCACGACCTTCAAGCATGGGCCGCTCGGCTGAAGAAGAAACAGTCGGCTAAAGTCGTCTGGGAGGAAGAAAATGAGGTGCCTCTCAGCATCGCGCTGCAGGGGATCCACGGCCCGTGCTCCGCAGGCTGCATCGGTGGGAGAACCGGCAGGCCACCTACCGGCCGAGTTGAAGGAAGTCACCGCACCTGAAGGTGTCGCGTGGGAGGATTGCGGCCCTTTGTGATCGCCGCTTGCGCTGGACAAGACTGGCCGGCTTCGGCTAGTCGGGAAGGCGGTGCAGTGCATCCATTTCGGAAAACACCCCCCCCCACTATGCAGCTGGCTCGCAACGTGCTCGGCATACCTGGCCGAGCCGTGACCGACCACAGGGCCGGGCCACATGCGCACGGGTCGGGCCGCTAAGCGTGTGGGCTGGTCCGCCAGACGCGTGAGCCGGGCCGCCCTCACATGGGCCAGGCCACTTCCGCTAGACCGAGCTGCACCCGACTGGGCCGGACCTGGACCTGGGTCGGGTCGACCTGGTTCAGGCCAACCTAGGGCTGGTTGGTCCGGGTCAGACATGACCCAAACACCCATTATAGGACTTCTATTGGTTTTCGCCCATAACGTGAGCTACAGACATCCGATTGATTCACCATCAGTTGCGTTGGATTCCTTGGATTGAGAAGGTAGATTAGATTAATTATAAATATGTTTTTGAATACGTTTGGGTGTGGATGGGTTGGTTCGTAACCAAAACCAACCGGGCCCTTAGAGAGAAAACAATTATAACTTAAAAACCGGACGGCTGATTGACGTAAGGTCAACTACGTTGGTTTACTTTTGTTGAGACGGTTATTTTGGATTACTCCACAAAGAATTTGGTTGTTGTTGGCATATGGCCAGGTTTGATTGTACACAAAATCCATCTGAGCCCTTGGAACGGAAATGCCAATAACTCTCAGACCGGGCGTCTGATGGACGTGCCGTATGTCACGTTGGGTTCATTTTGATGAGACAGAACTTCAGGGTAAATCAATTCTGGAATTTGTGATAGTTGATGTATAAAACCCATTTCCTCGAGGAGAAGATTCTCCCGCAATCGAGCATGATGTGTGTGGGAATCCAAGAGCTGGCGGCCTCTACGAAGACTACTTTACTAGGATCCTCCATGGGTTTGACAGTGACAACTACTGTACTGGAATCCTTCATGGTTTTGACAGTAAAACCTTATATTCTTATATCTTGTGTGGGTCTAACAGTTTGACCTCTATACTGGTATCCTGTATGGGTGAAACAGAGTAGCTGGTCTTGTATTTTGTCTGGGTCTGATAGCTTAGCCGGTCTTGTATTTTATGTGGGCATGACAACTTAGATTAATCAGCGACTACATATGATCATCTCAATAGCTATACGAAAGATGTTAACCTATGTGAGTTGAGTCATGACATTCAATCATTATAACCGATTTGATTGAAATTAATTATTTTGTGGACTGGGTTGTGCTAGGGCTCAAGAGTTGGAGAAAAATTGAGATTCATAACTTAGGTATATGTTTGGGAATATACCTATGTAGAGTTCGTTGATATGTTGTGGTTGTATTATTCTTCAGTGGTTAATCCTTCGTGTATTCTTTGAGACCTTTGGGGGTCCTGGGGTCCCTACTGAATATCATTATACTCACCCCTGCATGGGCTATGCCCGCAACTCATTGTGTTGGATTAAGAAAACGAACAACATTGACGGAGGCTGAGAGAAAGCCAGGAAATGATGGTACCTGGAGGTGGACCACATGGTGAGACAGTACACAGAGTGGACCAATAGAAGTGGAGTGCTGAGTTGGACATCTTTACCTACCCTTCAGGTAGGATACTCGGTGAATGTTCCAGGAGATGACCTTTTAAGCTGTTGTCCCTTTTTCAGTTGTACATTCTTTCTGTTGTACCTGTACTTTATTGTTGGGCTTGTATTTCCATCGCCTTTATTTTCAGCACCACTTTTTGTGTACATTATTCACTTCGTGTTTACTTCATGTTGTATACTCTTTTGTGTTTTTTTTTACTTTCATAAAGGCAATGCCTTCCCATCATAGGGATTTATGCCTTTGGCGCTAGGCGTCAGCCCCTGGCCTGTGGCAGGCGGGCTTGGGGACGTTAGGACACGGGTCCCGAGGACGGGTCGTGACAAAAACAAAATCAAGTAGAATATGATATTTTTGGTATATTGGGTTAGGATGTATCGGTATCTTCATTAATTTTTTATATTCATTTTGATAACTAAATTTTTACATTAGTATCATTAATAAACATCCTTCAATTTCAATATTGTGAAATATTTCTTGCATTTGATTATTTTTTTCACACTAAATTCCACCTTCAACCAAAATAATATTTAATGGAATAAATCAATCAAGAGTGGGTCACATTCTGGGTCCTCACACGATCATATTCCATTTGATATACTATAAAATTTCAAATATATTTTTGAAGATATATGACTATAATAATAAAAGGATAGTTGTAAATAATTGAATATAAATTAATAAAATTTTAATAGCATGGTGGTATATAACCTACCTCATAAAAAACCTTCATCTATCAATGAATATTAACCATATATGAATTTAATGTGAAATATATTTCGAGTACCATAAAACATCCCCCAACGCAGAGCCTGAGAATTTTTTTTGTCATTAATAGAATAATATATCATAGATTAAATAAAAAATCATAAAAGAGAGATATTATGAGAAGAGTATAAAAATATAATAATATATGAAATTTTAGTTAAATAGAATCAAAATTAAAAAAAATTAAATTAATAACAATGTTATATATTAATCCAAATGGATTAGATAAGAACTAGAATTATTTTTTATTTTTTGGATCCCACATGGAATAAATTAATATGACTTTGTGGATGATTGTGATATACTAAATGAACTAATTTAAATATATATAATATCAATGGTCATAATTGGATCATCAAATTCTACGTTCAATATTGTCATTAACAAATCAAAGGATTATGGTTCATGTCTAAGCATTTCATAATGTGAATATGGATTAAATGACATGAAAATCACTAAGAATAACTATTAATTTAAATTTTCATTCTATAGGTTATTCTGTATTCTATTTTTTGTGTGTTACAACATAACCGTAAGCATCACATTGTGATTATTGTAGCTTATTTAAAAAAACATCATGTCATTCCGCATAACAATTTTATGATGAATCTGTCACCATGAATGGGGTATTAAGGATATGAATTGTCATTTCTATAGTATTCATCCAATTTTAATCTATGTTTTTTATTTTCCAGACTCTTACACCATGGTATAATTTTCTTTTTCTATGAGGCCTAATTTGGATCTTGAAATTACCCCCCTTTTACATTTTTATCATTTACCACATCCAATTGTAAATTAATAAATGTTATAAATATTGTGCGATAAAATTACTAAAACTACTTAAACGATTTTTTGATTATTGAAATTTATATAATCAATTTTTAATCATAGTTTCACCACATATATAAATAAATTCTCATCATGAATTTAATCAAACCAATTATATAAATAATTTTCATTCTACCAATATTTAAATATAAATAGAAAAAATGAATTTAAATAGATAATAAATAGAAAAATTCCAATAAAATGAATTCGTTAAACTCAACATCTTTCAATGAAACAAAATTAATATTACATTTTTATATTAGACTTTTGAAATGAAATTTTTATTCCCCCACCATTAAATTTAATTTATAAATTCATCATTAATGTGAATAACACATAAAATTTACATTATATTTAATTATATTCAATCATATGCCTTTGTAATAAATGTTACGAATGCATTATTCGACGACAAGTTCATGTCACCTAGCATAGTGATGACACGAATGTAAAATATTATATGAATAATGAAAAAAAATATTATTTAATAATAAATAAATTTAAATAGGGTTCAAATTTTTTTAGTATTAAGGTTCATTATAATGAAAATAATAATGAAAAAATTGAGATTTTACCTTTTATGCTAGTTACTGATTTTAAACGATAAGCTTAATGAAAATAATTCTTTCGAAATATCATCTTATAACCCAAAAATTTCAATTTCGGTAATAATTTATTTATGAATAATGAATTCATCATCCTCTCTTGCATTTCATTTATTTGCCTTTTTTAAACCTGTTTACAAATTCTACATTAAAATACTCACATCTACAATTATACAACATATTATGAAAATATTATCGGTATGGAAATAATTATACTTGTTTCTCCCAATATTGATCAAACATTTTCAATTAAATAATTTCTTATCATGATATGTTTTTAGTAATGTAAAATATATAATTACATTAACTCTCTCAATCTAATATTCTAAAAACCATGTAATGTGTCAATGATGTGTTACATCCCAATCAATGATGAATAACCTCCCCTTCACACATGTTATTATGAATACCAAGAAAAATAATATCGTAAATGATGGAATTGATATAATAGGCATGTATCATGAATAATTATATATCTATTAGATTCATGTATTCTATATGAAATTATGTGATATAATGTTAAGGATGGTCCAATGGTAAATGACTAATCAATAATGAATCTAAATTATTTTAAAATATATTTGGTTCTCTCTTAGCATCGGTACGATTCTAGTAAAACTCAAGAACTAAACAATACTGATCAAATCATGAAATAAAATAAAAAATTAATTGTAACTAGTTGTATATAATGCTTCTCAGGGATGAGAAAATATGGTTTGTGATAATGAATTCTGAAAATAATGAAAACCAGTAAACCATTCAATGATAATTTCATTAATTCAATTTTTTTTAGTAATTATAACTCATTCCAAAAAATTGTAATTTTCAAATATTATCCTTTCATTCATAACTCTATTTATTATATTTATATTTTTAATCTTATATTTATTTCAATACTGATAATTAATAAATTGAAAAAAAAATATAATATGAATCAAGATTCTCTTATCAACACTAGTATTCTGAGGTAGAAGTGGTGATTCAAAATTACTTTTAATGCTATTAAATTTATTAATTTTATGTTTTCAATAAATAATTTAAATGAATACTCACATAGAAATGGTTCAACAAATAATTTTTCATTTATATGCCTATTTTTTCTTCAATATATCATGATGTTAATCCTTTTAATGTTGTTAATTATCTTTTAATAACCTTTTTCAACAACATATGAATAGTTAAATAAGTTATATGAATTTAATTTAATTCAAGATGTGAGTTAAATTAATGATGCTTAAAGTATGTGTATAGAGCCTCCTCAATTAACTCATATCACATTTTTCACCATCATTAAGGAAATAAAAAAATTACTAATCAGTGTTTAAGAACCATTTCAATGATGTAAAAAATGATATAGAGTTGTGGATGTATCATAATAACTAATTATTAGTATATGAATTTTAATATAAATTTCTATTAATATAATCATAATAAATTAATTACATAAAATAGTTTTATATATAAGGTGGTCCCTATGATTTAACTGCCTTAAGATGGGAAGAACCACATATTATTAAAAGTATTTTGGGGTGGTTGATTTTCATAGATTTAAACCATCGCATGTTACTTTTCTAACCTTCTACATAATATTATTAGTTGTCGCATGCCCCATGAATTGAGTACAGCAATTCCATACCCTCAAAATGATATTCAACATTAGTAGTGAGTGTATTATGAGGTATGGATCCTCTTTATTTTTGGTTTCGATTTGAGAATCCACTTCTTCATTGTATATTTACATATTTATAAGTTGTGAATTAAAAAAACTATAAATTTTCATGTTTAATTAATGTTAAATTCGAATAAAATTAATATGTAATATTAAATATGTAATTATTTCTCTTTTTGATTGGAAAGTTTTTCTTCTGGTTTATTAGTTATAGATACATGGATTTCATCATGTGATTACTAAAAAATTTCAATTTAATTTGGGATCTCCATTTATTCCTCATGACGTGTGTCATTTACTTCATCATCATAGTCTATTGATATATTTGTATTGAATAAATCTAAAATACTTAAATAATGATATATATGGATAAATTAATTTGTGAAAAATCTATTTTAAATTGTTTTAACAAAATTATATTTTTATATTTTGTTTTTGTTTCATGTATTTCTTCAATTGATAGTGCCTCGTGGATTTATTTTTATTAGGTATAGGAAAGTTGTTTTTCTCCCAAAATGTTCCTTAAAATTCAACCACATTGGAGGTCTATTCTCAATACACGTATATGGATAGTTTTGAAGGTGAGTATTCTTATTATTTTTATGGGATTAGCATATCAGACTGCACTTCAATCTCATTATAAACGTTAACCAGATCATGTATATCTACCATTTTATTCTCATTAAAAATTACATCCTTAAATATTGATACTAATAATGTTTTAAAGAGATTGAATTGATCATTGGTAATATCTTCCTCAACCTTATATAGTTCTATAACTTGAATAATTATTCGGGAAATTTATTCCACCACATGATCAAATTATTTATCTAGTAATTAATGATGTGATGAAAATAACTATTTTGTAAACCATTCCATTTTATATTATATGCCTTAAATTATGACGCTAATTCACTACATACATGAAAATATTTCACTTTCAAATAAATCCTCAAATGATCCACACAACACATGTTAGTATCTATTCTATTCAGAATAATTTTAATGTTAATTCAACATAAAAATAGATTATTAATATATATAATAAAAATTAAAATATTTAAACAAAATGAACAATAGAAAAAGTGATTAAATTAACTAATGATATCACTGGATAAAACCCCTTGTTTCTTTTCACATGTCATACTATGGAATGGATGGTAATTTAATTTTCTAGTGTATTATATTAGAAAAAAATATCCATTTGTCCTAATGAACTATGTTGTTATTTAGTCACTAAATCTAATTTCATTATTATATTTTTATGTTTTAAATATTTAATAAGATTTGAAATATTTGAAAAAAAGAATAATTTATAAGAAAAAATTAATATTTAAAAAAATTATGTATGATAGGTTAATATTTTTCTTTATGGTTTGGTAACATGAATTACATAATTATTCATTTATTATTCTATTTTAGTTTTGAATTCATCTTTTTAATTAAACATCTAAATTAATATCAATTAATTTTATAGGGTTTGATGTTTTCCATAATATTTTTAATTGTAATAGACCTTCAATCCAACATCATTATACAATCAAGGGAAATTCGACCTCAATTGACAATATAGAACATTCTACGACATAATTACATAATATTACATTTAATCTATTTGACATAACCGGTTTCATAATTTGAGAAACATTGTCAAATATATGGGATGGAAGGTGTAATATAAAGAGTGTAATTGTCTTTTAGAATCATTTCATTGTATAAAAAATTCCAAAACCATACACATCACACACACATTTCAAAAAATGAAGTAAAAAGATTCATAAAAAAGAACAAATGTATTGGATGGCTAGAAATCTCACCAAAAACAAAGACATAGTTCAGAAACTCATCATTGAGACCATAATATATAATAATAGTAACTAGGATATGGAAAATTGAAATATTGAGAGATGATTGGGTGAAAATAGTGGAAATGTTTAATGAAAGAATCTAATGGGATTACATGGAAATAAAACAAAAAAATACAAAATACCAAGATGAATAGAATTCCCATCATGGTTGAAGAAACCTAGAATTGAAGATTCTGATTTTAATCATTATGGAAATATATTTATATGCATTAGTATGTTATTTGGCTTGCTTAAATAGTTGAATTAATGGGACTTCAATAGCATTAATCAAAATCGGTTATTCAAAGACCTCATTTGACTTTATATTTTTTAAATTAGGTTATTTTTTGTCCATCATGATCCTTACATATTATCAATAGTAATTTTAAGGGTATGAACAGTTCAAGAATTTTTTCAAGATCTAAATTCATATTTGTTTCATATTTTTTTGTTTCATAGTATGAAAATATATGTTATTCTGGGAATTATTTGTCATTCTTCCAAATTTATCTTTTTCATCCAATCATTTATTTAACATACTTATTAATAGAAATTGAAATCCTGAATAGTATATTCATGAATTTTATTTTAATTATCTCAGGTTTTTATCATGATTTCACATTGATTCATTATATTAAATCATTTTACATTCTCAATTAGTTTTTTCATAATCTTAGTCCATATTTATATCATTAAATTATATCTTATAAACTTATTTTCTATTGTTTCATTTATCTATAATAAAATGTATGAACTCATAAATCATAAAATAATGAATAATAAAAAATGTATAAAATGTATTAAAAGTGTTGATAAACATATTTATATTTCAGTTATGTAAATACACAACCAAAATCACATTCTATATATCTAAGAAATGGTAAAAAAATATATTTTCTATACCATTGATCCATCATTCAATAATAAGAGGAGGAAAATAAACACAAAATAATAGTCTATGATTCAATAAAATACATTAAATAGTGTGATGTTGCATCAATTATCATTGTTGATGTCTATCATAATTGATGTAACATTATATATATAAATATATATTTTTATATTTGTATACCCATTGGAATTTTGATCTCAAAACCAAATTCACATGGTTTAACATGAAAGAAATTAATGAATTAGTTTTCAAACTCACCATTCACAGGGTTACATTGCGTTCAATCAACTAAATAAAATCAAAAACATATGATGTGAGTTTTATACACCAATAGCTAGAGTAATCCATTATATAATTATGAAAGATATTGATATTATGTGTGAAATTATACCTCCTTATTTAAACCCCTCACACTTTATGTTCATATAATATCACACTATATTATCAAAATTTCTATTAGGTTTTATTAACAAATTCATTATAATGGTTCACAAAGAGAATTTAAATTCATCAGTGTATTTTATATCTTATTTAATAACCATACATTTAGTAATAGATATACTAATCACTCATGAGTGATGATCATTTTAATAACCAATTAAACTAATTTATAGTTGTTACCCCAAAGTGAATTTTTAGAAATCCACATCCAAATTCATGTACCATGAATTGGATTCATTTTTTAGGAAGAATATATTTCTTTATATAGAAATAAATAGGGTCGTATTTAATACAAACGATTCACCCAGGGGTTTCAAATATTGTTTTGTTATACAAAAAGAAAAAACTCTATATCATAATAAGATATCAACAAATGGAATATTATCATAGATTCCATTAATACTAAATATTTTTAGATGAATATTTATTAAATTTGAAATAAATAAATAGAAAAATAATTTAATGGTATAGTCCTTTTGGAGACTATATACAAAGTCACATTATATAATAAAAAATCATCAATATCTCCCATTATTATTCTACATCATAGAATCCTTATTTGAAATTTTATAATTATAACCATTATTCATAGCTAGGGGAATATTGAAGCATATGAATTCATGATATTATATTCATTTTAAGGGTACAAATAATACTTATATATTAATGATAATATATGAGAACACATTTAATTGTATAAATAATAAACATAAATTAAGAAAGATTTATAGATTGGATAATGATCATTAATCATGAATAATTGAATAAGAATTATTCCTTAAAATTACATATGTAAATAGAATATGGAATCATAATAAGTCAATTAGCATATTGAAAAGCTTTATATATTTTAATGATGAATTCTTGTGGAATACACACAAATCTATCATGTCATGTACTTAGTCAAGCCTTGTTGTCTAGACAATCATTATGGACTTGGGGCAGTCAACATTTTATCAATTCCATAATCATGGTTTACCCCAAACACTTTCATAGTATATATAATAATTTTCTTGGAAAACCATCTCTCTATTTTATAGTCCATATTATCTATTGATATATCAGTCATTTCCTATTAATTTATTCGAGATCTATATAATCCATGTTTCATTTTTCATATAATTAAAACTATACAAATATTTACCACAAGATCATTAAACATTATTAATATAATAATATATTAAATAATATAAAATAAATGGATTTCAGAAACAGCACAATAACACAGTATCAAAATCCATTCATAGAATGTAATATTATTGTATCATATCAGAATTTATTTTCTATTTATAAGATAATTATCCTAGGTGAATGAAATAAGTTTCATGTAATCATAATAATAACATCATAATCATATTCTAGAATAATAAAAATTATGGAATTATATATACATATCCTTACTGAAACATAATAATTCTTAATGGATTTTTACAAATTGAATAAAATTATTATATATTTTTTGTTAATTTTTTTTTAAATGATGATAAAACATCAATTTTTCATTATGTTATAGAATAGAATTAAATTAATTTTGAGAAAAATAATATATTTCACATATATTTTGAAACATGATTTCTATGATTAAAAGATAATAGATACTATTAGAGTGGGAAATTTTTTTCATGCAACAAATAGTAAAACAAATATCCATTTCCGACATTGGGTTAGATTTCATATATAAAATCCTCAATATTGTTTCATAATTTTTATATTTTAAATACAATTAATTTATATTAATATATTATATAATTTTAAAAAATAATCAGTTTATCATAGAAAATATTATAAAAATACCATAATGACTATGTGGATAGAAGAAACTTTTTTTCAATAGGGAAAATAATTGATAATTTTTTGAAAACTATTGATAGTTTTAAATTCAAAATAATTGTTATATTTTTATAATAAATTATAATGATAGGAATACACACAAGTGAATAAAAAATAAGTTCTTTAAGGGTTAAGAACAATATTATTTCCCTAAATGGGAATTTATCGTTAGAATAGCTCAAATGTAATGAGGTGTTACATACACCCATACCTCAAGTATCATCTTTCATTATACGTGTTAAGTAAATCTATAAAATAAATATATTTCTATGATAACTATATTCCAAAAATATAATTATATATAAAATACTATGTATCAAACCTGCATAAATTTTTAAACCATTTTATAATAGTGTGATCATTAAAATTTTTGTTCATGGGAAAAGGGCCCCATTTTCCATGTATGATTCACTTAAATGGTTCTAGTAAATTATTATTCATAATATATTCATCATATCACTGTTAATATTAATTAAATATTAAGAATATTTAATCACTATATTATCATTTATTATCATTCAAAAATTAATAGTTGAAAAATCAATTTCACAACATCATGGAGATGGTGGTCCATACATGGGTATAATTGGTTTTTTGAATTTATGATAAAAGTATTAAAATAATCATTAAAAATAAATCACCATTAAAAACCACTAAATATATCATAAATTTACTTTATATTAATGAAATATATTTCTTGTTTACATACAGTAAATGGGGATATTAATAATGAATAATGTCTAAATGTGATAATTCATACCCTCGCAAAAACTTCGTTATCATTTTACAATGGGTGGGAAGGAGAAATATAAACGGGTTCCCATAATATTAGTAACTTATTAGTTTATTTATCAAAATTTATTATTTAAATTATGAGAAAATATAATATATTTATTACATGAATATGATTAAATAATCATTAGAATATTGAGGTAAGTTGGACACACCTTCTTTGAGAGTCCTAGAGTAGCTTACTCTATAATCCTCCTTTGGATGATATTTGGGTAATAAAAGGTAAATAAAAATATATAGAAGGAATATAAGAAGAGTTTTGGAAGTTCTAGGATGATCCATAGTGATGAATATATATTTATAAGGGAGAATAATAGTTAAATATTTAAAATTGATTTGTGTGACTGACATGGAATAACACAAATGATATAAATAGTATAATGTTACATTACAATTAATGTGACCGTAAGAGACCATAAAATTAATGAAATTATGGAAAATGGGTAATCATCATTAAACCATAATATTTATATATGTTTATATGGACTTGTTTTCACAATCATTATGTGTAAACACCGATAAATCTATTTTAACTGTACTAGTGGAAGAACATATTTATTATTATTAACCAAAATTGTAAAAAATAATCATTTTAAACATATTAAATTTTAATAATAATAATAATTAAATAAATTTAAATAATTTTAAATGATTAAAAGTATATAATTAATATAAAATAATTTTAAAATTAGTGCGCAATATTCAACAAAAAAAATTTTCTTACCAAAAGTCCATATTTAATTAGAAAATTAAATTTACTCAAATTTTATTATTCAATATACAATAAGATAAATAAAAAATATGTTAGTTAATATATTTTCAATCAATTTTTAAAAAATACTTATTAAATTTAAATTTAATTAATTTGGTATGATAAAAAATTCATTTTCAGTATAAATATAAATTTTAGAAAAAAAATTATATTTTACCACTAAATTATTTTATATTAATTGCATATAATTAAATAACAAATAATTAATATTATTAATATGTAAAAAACTATTTTAATAATAATTATAGTTAATTTTAAATCCTTCAATCAAATAATAATATAATAACGACTTAAGATAAATATTTATCTATAATCATGGGGTATAATTTATACACATTAAAAATAACGACTTAAAACAAATATACATGTGTATAATGTAGAATCCAAGGACAGGTTAGGTTTCCTAAGGGGGTGGGGTGAGTCAATGTAACCCTTTTTAAACAATCCTTTAAATTTATCATTTGAAACATTTAAATTTTTCAACATCCACAAATTATTGTCTCTAAATATCTACTAATGTGTAGTTATAATATTTATGAATGTGTCTTAGAATTTTTACAATGATTAATAAAAAGGCCAACTCTGTAGAGACCTGAAGCTTATCGTACATGGATTTTACATTAATTTTGCGGAATACATAGTACATAAAAAAACACACACACAAGGACCGTAATAGTTTAGTGTCTTTGGAAACTCGGAACGTAATCTTCTAATCGTGGTGAAAGATCCTCAATATCTCCCATAAAGATCTTCCCTTTTTTTTTACCTAAAACCATTATTTATATCCTGGGGAAAAGAAAACATAAAAGGGTGAGCTCAAATGCTCAGTAAGGGTAAACAAAAGAAAATCAATCACATCATATTCATAAGAACATAAATTTTGGAAATCTTAACCTGCAAAAGAGAGCATAATTTCATAACATGGGATAAATCATAGTAGTGAAATGAAATCCCAATAAGCCTAAATTAAAACATGAAACTTTGTGGAATACACACATAATCATATAGAATCATTTCTTGTTAGTCAAGACTCATTGCCAAGACTATCTTAGTGGACAAAGTCCATTTCTGAATCGAGTGACCCTCGTTTCAGTCCTGTTTCACTGAACCGGTATAACCTACCATTCCAGCCATGTCTATCTCATGAGATATGAAATATATACCCAATGCATTGGAGGGAGATATAGGTCCCACCCATCTTATAATGAATCCTTTCTTATGTGTGCCACATAATCATAAACCATACATCATCGCATAACACATGTAACAAAATGGGATTCTTGAAACATCTTGACATCATAAAACAAATCATATAAGGTAAATGACTTCATAAAAATAATTCCCTCACAACATAATCAAATCAATGTAATAATAGGGATAAAAACAGAAGCCTTTATTATCTTAGATGGAAAATAATTTTGATAAAACACTTGAACTCCATTCTTGAGGAAAATATCCTTTCTTCTTCAAAACACTTTTCTTTTCTTAACATGTCATACAATTATAAACTAAAAGAAGTTGATTAAAAATAAACTTGAAAACTTGTAAAGGAAGCTTCTTGGAAATAATGTTTTAAAAATCCATTCATGCCGTATAGGTTAAAAAAACATTCTTCGTACTTTTGTCGGAAAAGTCAAAAAGTACCTCGTACGAAAAAACGACAAAAGATTCCTTTCATATTCTTTACTAAAAACTCACCGAAGGGTAAAATTGGATATAAACTATTGTAATTGGATGGAAAAAATATTAAATATTGAGGGAACATGGATGTGAATGATAAAATACACCCCAATAAATACTTACGAATAAACAATCTCGGATAAAAATGAGATTGTGATATTTTCCCTTACCTTAGGTCCGATTTGCTTCATATGTGTCCGAACCTCCTGTATAATGATTTAAATAATGTCATTGACTTATTATAGAATCATATTCATTGTTATGATATCATATATGGATCACTTATGACATTATATTACCCGTTCTTTTGTAAATTCCATGTTAAAGAAGCGTTTTGGGTAAAATCGTTTCATTTATCGTAGGTGTTTTGACTTGTTGTTCTTCATATTATTATTACTTATATAATGATTTACTTACTTCCAGAATATAAAATATGATTTATATATCATATATATTCAGTATATATATATATATATATAATAGATATATAAATGAAATGAAAAACACCGTTCATGGAGACGGTAGTCCGTACGTACGCATGAACGATGTTTTCCTTTCCTTATTGTCTTGAATGGAAGTAAGTAGATTACATACATATATATATATACATAAATCCAGTAGCTTTATAATTTCATATATTTCATTATTATTTCTTATATATACTTTATAATCATTCTTAAATGGTTAACATGGAGAATGAATCTCATCGCGTCGTGGAGACGGTAGTCCGTACGTACGCACGAGTGATGATATCATTTCCATAAATATTGAATTGAATTGGAGTGGATTATACAATATATCAGAATCAATATGATGTTTTAATAACTATGTATAGTTATTCTTTACACCATTATACCCATCCATGTAAGGTGGTGGTGGAAAATAGATTACACCACGGCGTGGAGACGGTATTCCGTACGTACGCACGCGCGGTGATTTATTTTTCCGTAGGATGGATAGATGGTGAAATAGGGTTGTTTAATACATATAATAACACATCAGTATATGAGTGATACTGATGTTATTACTTCATAATGAAACAACCTAAGAAGAAGAAGAGGAAGAAGAAATAAAGATGAAAGAATTGGTAACGGTAATTACCTCTTCTTTGAAGAGCCTCTTTGATACCTCCTCTTAGGGCACTAAAATTGGTCTTTGAGGAAGACAAGAACCTCTAGGATGTTTCTAGGGAATTGGAGAAGAGATTTTGGCAGGGGATGGCCGAGCATGAGTGCTCAAATTGGTGTGAGGAGGAGGGGGAGGAGGTGCCCTTTTATAAGGGAGGAGAGGGGCACCTTAAGAATACCTCAAAATATTATTTTCTATTAATGTCAAAATCGGTTTATAATGGTTCCAAAGGGTCTTATTTCGAAGCTAAAGATGGGATTGGTCGAAATCCTATCAAACAATAGGATTTAGACAAGTTTAGGGTATTATTTTAACCTTATCAATTAGATTTAACTCTAAGTTAAATAATTTAACTTTTACCGTGTCTTTTTGATTTCTTTCACTATATGGTTAATACACGTACTATAACATGCCAAACGAACCCCAAATTGTTTATTATTAATATATATATCCTTATCTAAGTCATTTGGCCGAACCTTAGATTTTTAGGAATACAATAACAATTAATAATATGATATTTGATTTAAAAACTATTTTGTGTCAATTTTGACACTATTTGATATATGATTTTTGTGAAAGTCATAACAGAATTATATGTTCTAAACAAGTTGAATAAATCAACACTAATATATAATAGTAACCTATAAAATTAGTGGAATTCATAAAAAGTCTCAAATTACATTCATTTGAGCATTTATAACATCAATTATGTTAATATTTCCTTAAAAGGGTAATTACTGCATCATCGTTGTGTCATAAATAAATTAATTTATTTAAAGTCTAAAAATTATAAATAAAATATCATTATGTAGGAAATCTTTTTAGCTTTCTAATGAGTATTTATAGTCGAATTTATCTTATGTATAACCCCATATTAAAAATGTTTTAGTTATTAAACTTTGATTTTAACTATTTTAACAATTCATTAAATATAATAATATTAAATGTCATAATCTAATCCAAGTGGACCTAAATGGTCATATTATATTCATAAGGTTGTTTTTGGTAGAATTACACTTATTAGGACATGTGTTAGGGTAATAGTAATATCATATTTACCCTTAGTTACCATATTTACTATTAACTGTGGTTAAAAAAATTAAAAAGTTACTATTCACCAAAAATTATTTTCATCTCATTGAACGACATTTTAGTCCTTGATATTAACCGTGTCTGTCGGATTTTCGAAATTCCATTCACAGAAGCGGTAAAATTAAGTTTTATGCAAAATTCAGTTTTTAACCTACCACATAGTGGTTTCACTATTCATCAAAAATTGAAAGTTTTCAGAAAAATGCCAAAATTTTATCCTAAGCTATATTTCATATTCCGAATTCAAAAATGAAGTCTATTTTACCAAATTTATATCATAGAAATTGCATTAATTAATTTTATAATTAAATCCCGCTATTAAAACAAATAGCGTGTTTTTAAGAAACAATATCTATCAAAAGATTGACACTTGATTATGTCTGGTTTAAATGTGAAATTACATCCAATGACCAAAATTGTATTAAATTGTAAAAATATATTTTAAATATACTTTAATACCACTCAAATTAATTATTTATCACTATTAATTATTTCGATTAAAAAAGTTGTTTTTAATTATAATTTAGTAATTTTCACTATTCATCAGAATATGAAAGTTATCCGAAAAGTACCAAAATTTCACCTTATGCTAAATTCGATACTCCAAATCCAAAAATGAAGTCCATTTTGAGAGCTAAAATTTATAAAATTTAAAAAGAGGTTATTACTATTCATAACGGCTAGTTTTAATAATATTTTAATAGCATATCGTTGTTTCGTGAAACTCAGTATTGCGTACTACACACGCTATCGAGGAAGGTTGCGATTGCGGGTAATGCAAGGAAAGTCAAAGATGCATGTGGTGCAAGCTCCTTTTGGTGTAGCGTACAACACAAGACATTAATAAAATTAAAAAGAATATTTTTCATAAAATCTCAGGCTGTTACATTCTACCCCCCATAAAATGAATTTCGCCCTCGAAATTCGTCGGGGTTATAAATGGTTTACTATTCGAAAGTTTCTTTAATAGAAACCCACATTGTAAAAAAGAATACCAAGACCAATCTTTAAAAACAAAAGTATGAAACGTAACGGTTACCCAAATAAACTAATCACTGGGTTTCCACATAGGTGAAAATATGGATATGGAAGAGAAATCTGACCATCATGTTCTGATGGAGAGTGGTAGAGAACATGGCTATGGAAAAGCCAGTAATCACAAATCCATAAATTTGTGACGATCCAAGGTACCATCTGATTCATCAGATATAAGATCACTAAGACAACATTTTTGGTTTTCAAGATCATTTCCCTAAAGTTAAAGAATTTGAATTAGAATAAATACTTACTTTATGTTGGTACAACCTCACTGTTGTTCGTGCCTTTAACAATTTCCACTTCATCTCTTAAATAAATGAAGTTGAATTTGTTATTCGTGAAGTGTTAGCAGATCATGTGATAGAATGACGAGTCATTCCATCTGTCTCAAAAGGTTAGCAAAATTTATATACATAAGTCGATCTATAGTGAGATTAATCATATATCATACTGCTTCATATAATAAAACTAGTTTCTACTAAACAGGGACTTCCTGTAGGCCAGTGGTAGGTGATAAAGGCCAGTCGCACTTCGGTTGTGGGTTCAATTCCCACAGCCTTGTCTGAAACGATGGGATGTCGCCCGTCCTATAGGTTGTCATTTTTCTAAAACTATATCACTATAACATCCCATAAATAATATCGAGAAAACTTCTATCATTAAACAATACTAACCTATGCCCAACATAATCCATTCCAATCTTTAGGCTTATCCATAATACTGCAATCCACTCTCACAACATAGTGAAAACGATTACCGGAGATTTAACACCATCGTCGATCCCCATATATCATAAGATATGTTTTGTTGGTCACTTTCCAAACATTCAAAGTCCTTAATCATGTATTCTCTTGAAAACCTTAGTGAAAACATGAATGCAGTTAAAATTTAACACTTTCCACATACCAAAATCCTCAAAATTCTATATACTCAAACAAATGATATCACTTAGTCCTTATATCATTCATGAGCTCATGAATACTGTTAAACATTTCATTTTCTTGTTCTCCCTTCATTATGCACATATCATCTTATTTCCAAAAAATATCTCAATCACTTTGAATACCACATCAATAAATATTGCAATACTCAATGATACAACATTATTTTAGAATACCATTACATAAACACTTAATCATTCCACCACATCGTTGTCATATTCAACATTGCCATTAGTGATCGCATGTGACTTCCCTTTGTCCTTTGCCTTCAGTGGTTGCTCATGTTGATCATCACTAACCCTTGGATTAGGGCATTTATTAGCATAATGCCCCATTTCCTTGCACTTGATGCATTGAAGTGTTGGTGGTGCATTCTCTGCAGTGTTTTCTTTATTCACATCATTAGAAACCCTTTTTCCATTACTTCGACACTTAGCTGCTCGATGACCTTCTTTTCCACACTTAAAACATTTTCTAGTCCCTTTAAGACAATCTCCACCATGCTTCTTTCCACACTTTGTGCATAAGGAAACATTCATCTTCTTTTCACCATTATTCTGAGATTTCTCCTTGAACTCCATCATTCGTTTATTGTCAAAACCATGAGATGGATATGTAACACCAACTTCCATTTCTACCTTGATAGCACAACGCACAATTTCTTCATAGCTACTGAAGTCTCTTATAGCTAATACCCTTCGAAGACTTGGTTTTAAGCCACTGAAAAATCGATCAACTTTACTTTCAGGTTGGATGATAATGCCAGATGCATACCTTGAAAGTCTTGTAAAATTTGCTTCTTATATACCAAAAGATTCATCATCCTTTTGCTTTAGTTCAAGAAACTCCTTCTCTATCTTTGTTCGAAGAATACGAGGGATGTACTTATTGCAAAATAAGTTCTTGAACTCGTCTCATTCCATGGACTCAATTTCATCTCTTTGCCTTTTATTCTTGATAAGATTCCACCATTGATCAGCTTCACCTTCCAAACGATATACTGCTAAGATGACTTTATAATGCTCAGAACATAGAAGAACTGAAAATATCTTTTCAATGGTACTGATCCATTGTTCAAAAACAAGTGGATCAGAAGACCCACTGGAAGAAGGTGGACGTTGCCTCATGAAGGACTCAATAGAATATTGTTCCCTTCTCTGCTCATTTGGAAGTCCAGAATGATTCATAGATTGTGTAAGTATAGCAATAAGATTTTGCACTCCATCTCCCATAACATTTGTTTGTTCAGGAGGGCAATCATTGCATTGTCCATTGCATTGATCAACACGGTTCCTTCGGGTTCCAGCCATCGTCTAAAACGCAAAAAGAATAGTGTGAGAGGCAAAAATCATTCTAGGGAAAACAACATAATAAAGGGGGAGTAACTTCAATATCTAACATATTAGGTTTAATTCTATGATCATTAACGTAATTCTAGTACTATAACCTATACGTATAATTAACCTTAGGGACATCCCTAGACATACCGTAGAAATATCTCTAGGGATCTCACTAACGTTTTCGCATCCTAGTTTCCAAAGTTTGACTAACCCTTTCCTCTGATACCAACTGTAGAGACCCGAAGCTTATCTTACATGGACATTACATTACTTTTGCGGAATACTTTGTACATAACAAAAACACACACACAAGGACCGTAATAGTTTAGTGTCTTTGGAAACTCGGAACGTAATCTTCTAATCGTGGTGAAAGATCCTCAATATCTCCCATAAAGATCTTCCCCTTTTTTTACCTAAAACCATTCTTTATATACTGGGGAAAAGAAAACATAATAGGGTGAGCTCAAATGCTCAGTAAGGGTAAACAAAAGAAAATCGATCACATCATATTCATAAGAACATAACTTTTGGAAATCTTAACCTGCAAAAGAGAGAATAATTTCATAACATGGGATAAATCATTGTAGTGAAATGAAATCCCAATAAGCATAACTTAAAACATAAAACTTTGTTGCATACACACATAATCATAGAGAATCATTTCTTGTTAGTCAAGGCTCATTGCCAAGACTATCTTAGTGGACAAAGTCCATTTCTGAATCGAGTGACCCTCGTTTCAGTCCTGTTTCACTGAACCGGTATAACCTACCATTCCAGCCATGTCTATATCATGAGTTATGAAATCTTTACCCAATGCATTGGAGGGAGATATAGGTCCCACCCATCTTATAATGAATCCTTTCTTATGTGTGCCACATAATCATAAAGCATACATCATCGCATAACACATGTAACAAAATGGGATTCTTGAAACATCATGACATCATAAAACAAATCATATAAGGTAAATGACTTCATAAAAATTATTCCCTCACAACATAATCAAATCAATGTAATAATAGGGATAAAAACAGAATCCTTTATTATCTTATATGGAAAATAATTTTGATAAAACACTTGAACTCCATTCTTAAGAAAAATATCCTTTCTTCTTCAAAACACTTTTCTTTTCTTAACATGTCATACAATTATAAACTAAAAAAAGTTGATTAAAAATAAACTTGAAAACTTGTAAAGGAAGCTTCTTGGAAATAATGTTTTAAAAATCCATTCATGCCGTATAAGTTTAAAAAAAATTCTACGTACTTTTGTCGGAAAAGTCAAAAAGTACCTCGTACGAAAAAACGACAAAAGATTCCTTTGATATTCTTTGCTAAAAACTCACCAAAGGGTAAAATTGGATTTAAACTACTGTAAGTGGATGGAAACAATATTACATATTGAGGGAACATGGATGTGAATGATAAAATACACCCCAGTAAATACTTACGAATAAACAATCTCGGATAAAAATGAGATTGTGATATTTTCCCTTACCTTAGGTCCGATTTGCTTCGTATGTGTCCGAACCCCCTGTATAATGATTTAAATAATGTCATTGACTTATTACAGAATCATATTCATTGTTATGATATCATATATGGTTCACTTATGACATTATATTACCCGTTCTTTTGTAAATTCCATGTTAAAGAAGCGTTTTGGGTAAAATCGTTTCATTTATCGTAGGTGTTTTGACTTGTTGTTCTTGATATTATTATTACTTATATCATGATTTACTTACTTCCAGAATATAAAATATGATTTATATATCATATATATTCAGTATATATATATATATATATAATAGATAGATAAATGAAATGAAAAACACCGTTCATGGAGACGGTAGTCCGTACGTACGCATGAACGCTGTTTTCTTTTCCTTATTGTCTTGAATGGAAGTAAGTAGATGACATACAGACATAGATATATACATAAATCCAGTAGCTTTATAATTTCATATATTTCATTATTATTTCTTATATATACTTTATAATCATTCTTAAATGGTTAACATGGAGAATGAATCTCATCGTGACGTGGAGACGGTAGTCCGTACGTACGCACGAGCGATGATATCATTTCCATAAATATTGAATTGAATTGGAGTGGATTATACAATATATAAGAATCTATATGATGTTGTAATAACTATGTATAGTTATTCTTTACACCATAATACCCATCCATGTAAGGTGGTGGTGGAAAATAGATTACACCACGGCGTGGAGACGGTATTCCGTACGTACGCACGCGCGGTGATTTCTTTTTCCGTAGGATGGATAGATTGTGAAATAGGGTTGTTTCATACTTATAATAACACATCAGTATATGAGTGATACTGATGTTATTACTTCATAATGAAACAACCTATGAAGAAGAAGAGGAAGAAGAAATAAAGATGAAAGAATTGGTAACGGTAATTACCTCTTCTTTGAAGCACCTCTTTGAGACCTCCTCTTAGGGCAATAAAATTGGTCTTTGAGGAAGACCAGAACATCTAGGATGTTTCTAGGGAAGTTTAGAAGAGATTTTGGCAGGGGTTGGCCGAGATTGAGTGCTCAAATTGGTGTGAGGAGGAGGGGGAGGAGGTGCCCTTTTATAAGGGAGGAGAGGGGCACCTTAGGAATACCTCAAAATATTATTTTATATTAATGTCAAAATCGGTTTATAATGGTTACAAAGGGTCTTATTTCGAAGATAAAGTGGGGATGGGTCGAAATCCTATCAACCAATAGGATTTAGAAAAGTTTAGGGTATTATTTTAACCTTATCAATTAGATTTAACTCTAAGTTAAATAATTTAACTTTTACCGTGTCTTTTTGTTTTCTTTCACTATATGGTTAATAAACTTACTATAACATGCCAAACGAACCCCAAATTGTTTATTATTAATATATATATCCTTATCTAAGTCATTTTTCCAAACCTTAGATTTTTAGGAATACAATAACAATTAATAATATAATATTTGATTTAAAAAACTATTTTGTGTCAATTTTGAAACTATTTGATATATGATTTTTTTGAAAGTCATAACAGAATTATATGTTCGAACCAAGTTGAATAAATCAACACTAATATATCATAGTAACCTAGAAAATTATTGGAATTAATAAAAAGTCTCAAATTACTTTCATTTGAGCATTTATAACATCAATTATGTTAATATTTCCTTAAAAGGGTAATTAATGCATCATCGTTGTGTCATAAATAAATTAATTTATTTAATGTCTAAAAATTATAAATAAAATATAATTATGTATGAAATATTTTTTTCTTTCTAATGAATTTTTATAGTCGAATTTATCTTATGTATAACCCCGTATTAAAAATGTTTTAGTTATTAAACATTGATTTTAACTATTTTAACTATTCATTAAATAAAATAATATTAAATGTCATAATCTAATCCAAGTGGACCTAAATGGTCATATTATATTCATAAGGTTGTTTTTTTTTCGAATTACACTTATTAGGACATGTGTTAGGGTAATAGTAATATCATATTTACCCTTAGTTACCCTATTTACTATTAACCGTGGGAAAAAAAGTAAAATGTTACTATTCACCAAAAATTATTTTCATCTCATTGAACCACATTTTAGTCCTTGATATTAACCATGTCTGTCGGATTTTCAAAATTCCATTCACAGAAGCTGTAAAATTAAGTTTTATGCAAAATTCAGTTTTTAACCTACCACTTAGTGGTTTCACTATTCATCAAAAATTGAATGTTTTCAGAAAAATGCCAAAATTTAATCCTAAGCTATATTTCATATTCCGAATTCAAAAATGAAGTCTATTTTACCAAATTAATAACATAGAAATTGAATTAATTAATTTTATAATTAAATCCCACTGTTAAAACAAATAGCGTGTTTTTAAGAAACAATATCCATCAAAAGATTGACACTTGATTATGTCTGGTTCAAATGTGAAATTACATCCAATGGCCAAAATTGTATTAAATTGTAAAAATTTATTTTAAATATACTTTAAAACCACTAAAATTAATTATTTATCACTATTAATTATTTCGATTAAAAAAGTTGTTTTTAATTATAATTTAGTATTTTTCACTATTCATCAGAATATGAAAGTTATCCGAAAAGTACCAAAATTTCACCTTAGGCTAAATTCGATACTCCTAATCCAAAAAATGAAGTCCATTTTGAGAGCTAAAATTTATAAAATTTAAAAAGTGGTTATTAATATTCATAACGGCTAGTTTTAATAATATTTTAATAGCATATCGTTGTTTCGTGAAACTCAGTATTGCGTACTACACACGCTATCGAGGAAGGTTGCGATTGCGTGTAATGCAAGTCAAGTCAAAGATGCGTGTTGTGCAAGCTCCTTTTGGTGTAGCGTACAACACAAGACATTAATAAAATTAAAAAGAATATTTTTCATAAAATCTCGGGCTGTTACAAACTCCATTCTATATTTGTTATACGCCCAATCATGGATACACCAATACATCCAAATGTGATTACAAAAATTAATATTGTACAATTACATATATTTAATACAAAGAATACATTTTTCCATATCATTATCCATAGACAATAATAATCATATTCACATCAAAATGAGGATACCATGATAAATGTCTCCATAGAATATTTTTCCTATATTTTCAAATTTTTATGACATTACATCTTCATGAGTAGAAGGAATGTTTTATTTAAATATTAAAAAAGAAATTCAAGATCATAAATAACCTTCGTTTGTGAAAATATCATGAAATCAGGAATTATATAAATCTAAAATCAAATAATACTTTGTAACACTAGTTTCGTCTTATTCAAAGGTGCGTAGTTTCAAATCCTTTATATGATTCAATGTTTCTTTTGGATCCCAAAATTCTCATATGAAATTATCAAATATATCTCTATATTTTTCAATATATTCATTATCATCTTTATAAATATATTTAATTATAAAAATTTAATTTGGAATTGGGTATATGAATATATTTAATGATTTGAAATCCATTATATTTTTAACATTATAAAAAATTCATTTAAAATTTTTTATAAATAATACAATAATTTTCCTCATTCATATTAATAATACCCAAATAAATTTGATATTATATTTCCAAATTTACATATCCAATTATTATTTGGGTTTATTCCTTGATCCAACATTTAAATACAATTGGGATTCATTTTCTCATTACTCTTTTTGAGATATCATCATTTTAACTTCCCCACCACATGTACATGTAAATATTTTTAAATACTTTTATGTGTTGGGACTTATATGTTATTATATCATGTGTGATATTTATCATTCAATAATTTTGGAATCTCATCAGATGGTAACATATTGTTATATATAGAATATGTCATTGATATTATATTTTCTTTCAGAAGTGAATACACATAGAGAATATTCATTCGTTCTTACCAAGTAATGAGAAGGAAATATTTTTTCCACAATATAAATTATATTCATAGGTTATAGAGATATTTTTCACTATTTGTGAATTTATTTCATTAATATAATAATTATGATAAGTAAACTAAAAAAATATAATACTTGTTAATATAAATGAATTAATCTATTATTTCACACATTTATATGGAATTGTTTCTTCGGAAAAAATCATAGATCATGTTTTTTTAATCATTCATTGGTGATTCCTGAATATCATATAAAATTTTTTATTGAAACTGGCATGGATATTTCATTATAGATCAAACATTAATCAAACTGGATGCATCATAAATTTGATCCAGTCAACATGGTCTAAAAAATTTAAAATTTGGTGATCTAGTTAATGTCAATTGTTTGTTTAGAGAGAAATATGACACACTTGTCATAAAATGGATGAATATCATAATATATAACTTACATATCATATTATTTTGTTACTTTTTAATGGTTGAACTACTATGTCGTATAACTATTGTCCCAAATCCTATATATTTTGAGTCGTGTTCTGCTATTAATACCTAGAAATTTCATCCTCTACCCATGTATTTTTTTTGAGTCATCTCCTTGATACACAACATACCCCAAGCATTATGGGTCACACTTCTCTTATATATTCCAACCTATAGACACCTATGTATTCTCACATAAAAATTCTCATTTGGTAACTAGGAATATACAAGTATACATGCTTATTGGCCTATTAAGGTTGGTTATCACTTCAAAATACTAATCTATCTGACAAAATAGATGTCCACCATACCGCATAAACTAGCGGTTGGGTGTCGCTTAAAAATTATATGTAGTTTTATCCTATTTTAAATTATGAAACCATAAGATAGTAAGCCAAATAATTAAAGTTCCCTTAACCCACTCAAAATTTTTCACAAATTCATCCTAAAAAATATAAATATATTTTTTAAAATCTTTTATTTTTCATGGGAACCTTTATTACATCTTATGCATATTCTTATAAAATATCTTTCGTCACTCTCACAAATATTTTCAATTAAATAATAAGAAATAATCATTAAATTTAAATGTTCAATTAATCATGCATGTCATCCTAATCCATTAAACTATTACCTAAATAATTTATAAGTATCCCCATAAGGATAACTAACTCACATTGAATCATTATATATAAATTAATCACATGAGAAACCCCCTTGTTTTGTTTTCAATATCTCATCATATATTAAATGGCTAATAGGGGGTGATCAATCATTCCCCCTTATAAAAAATTGAATTAAAATGATATGTCATCTCTTATCTTCTCATTTGTTTATGAAAAAATGATCCCCTACAAAAAAATAATACTTTTTTTCAAGAAAATTACACAAAAAGGGTGATGACACAGGGTTTCCTTAGGTAAGAGCCTTTAGTTATTAAATTGAATTTTTATTTTATTATCCTATGGTATAAAACATGATATATGTATATATCCATGTTTATTGAAGAATTTTAAATTAAAATTCATTTGAATACTTGTTTAGAGATTATCAATTATCATATTCTAGATTAAAAACTAATAGATTTGTCAAAAATGAAAGCTTTTCCACACACCTAAAAACACTTTAGAATTAACAGGGGCACAATAATAAATCCAAATTTATCTCATTTGTTTCATCAACAATAAAACCCCATACTGAATAATAATACGAATTTGGGATGGAAATGTGATGAACGTTTCTAGGATTCCCTCAAACATGGCACCTAAACTATCCCATCACATACCTGATGGGTGTTCCCGATCCCATTGAGATAGGGAAAAGCACTAGGGCATCAATAAAAAAATTGTGGTAA
Organism: Viscum album; assembly: GCA_963277665.1. Classification (NCBI taxonomy): domain Eukaryota; kingdom Viridiplantae; phylum Streptophyta; class Magnoliopsida; order Santalales; family Viscaceae; genus Viscum; species Viscum album. The sequence continues at coordinate 1,836,580,390 of OY728132.1, read as the reverse complement.
TGATTTCACACAAGCTGAATAACCAAATGGCATACATATATATAAATAAATAAATAAATAATAAAATTATTATAAATATATATTCTTTAACTATAATTAATTAGCATAAACCCACAAAAAAATGTAGCCAACAACTCCAATAGAAGTACAAGACTAAGGGACAAAAAACACATAGATAATGAAAATGATGATATGGAAAAACTCCTCCCATCAGAGTAAAAGCTTCCCAACATGCTAACATGAGCCCCACCACCACACTCTGGGGTCGTGCCTTTCTCTAAAATAAAAGGAAAAAAAGGTCAACCCACCATCAAATAGGTTCATCGGTTGTGAGTAAATATGCTCGTAGTGTCCTATCAATGTCATCACAAACCATTATCTATATAAAAATTCTAGTATTATCAGTTTAAATGAATACATGTCATGATAAAGAAATAATAAAATTTTATAGAAAACATGGTTATTATTTCCTTTTTTTCATTATTCTTAAACAAAATAATGTATATTAATTTCAATGAATATTTTCTATATAATTGTTTCACATGATTAAACATTATTATAAAGGCTAACCCAAAATAAAATGAAATAAAAAACATATTTAAAGGACAAAAAACACAAGGAATACTACAAGTCTAGGTAATATACTACTCATTCCATAATAATCATGTAAAAAAATTTTATCTTAGAAAAAATATCCTTGGATGAAAAGGAATAACCCATGTTTAAACCCCTTAATTTATCAATATCGGTCTCCAAGAACAACATGCCTAGGAAAGAGTGGAAATACCCAAGAATAAACTCCTTGAAAATCACAAAACAATGTAAGGATGACCCATGCTAAACCTTCCACGTAAGTACACAAGGTAATATCAGTTCTTCTTTTCACAATTCATTTTCATGCTTTAAGAACCTTTTCAAAACAATTTCACAAATTCCATTTCAATGTTTTAAAATACCCATTTCAAATCAAACAAAACAATAATAAAAATACCATTTAAATTTTTTTTATAAACCAATATAATCTCGTTCATCAATGTAGGCTTGAGATGGAATCACCATCTGCAAAACTCAGGTCGCACATACCCACAATTGTATCCAAAATCATCGAAACCCAACAAATTCTATGAAGACACTACAATAAAATAAAAATAAATATTGATTCAATTTATAAAATCAGTTGTAGGTGAATGAGATGAAACCCATACATAATAAGGAAGAAATGCCCAGTACACCATGACTAGTGAAGGATATGGCCCTCAGAATGAGATATCATAAATGATATAGATGAGGACAAGAATGAACAACCATCTTAGATCAATATATATATTAACAAAATTATAAGGTGATATCAAGACCGCATTCAATGATGAATAAGAAATATCTCGTATCCAGAGAGACACACTGCAACTATAATGAATATTGGATTTTGAACAGGTCGATCTAGAAGGAAATATAACACTGATAATATCCTAGGAACAACTCTGGGTTGAGAGTAATGAAGTGCTGGCGACGGGACCAAATCAAAATATCAAAAAATGAGATTTCAAATTTTCCATAGATAGATCCATGAGGTGTAACCCCTGGATATGACGTGAAGTCCACATTAAATAAGTACATAGAAAAACGTTCACCTAGATATAATACTGATATTTTTAAATGTAACAACATGTAATCGCCAATCATGATCTGTAACCCTACAATGCAATATATCCCAGTTCACGACATATAACTAAAAACCATTAATTATCATATATCATGGTTAAATGTCATGTATCTTCTCGACTTCCAATAGAAAATAAAAAAACCACATTTAAAGACATCTACCTATAGGGGATTTTTTAGAGAGGGGAAAACTACCCAATTGAGGTAATAAGAAGTATCAAAATACACACCATAATGAATTTTCATCCTTCATAAGTCTTGTGGAATATTTATTATCTTTAAAGAGATGAGTCCACTACTCCTTCAACATTGATTCAGGATCTCAAATCTCTTGTGAATCCAATCCATGTTTCCATATAACCCATAAAACATAATAAACCTCACATGAAACACTTTCATATAAGATTATATGTCTCAAAGTGTTCCACCCAACATAGAAGCATCTAGCTCTAACTAAATTTCCTCCCAACTAATAATGTGAGCTGGAGAAGGGTGATACATCCTCAGCTGAGACATATGGAAAACATCAAGAATTATTGTCATCTTAATCATAAATTATATCTATTAAGAGACATATCAGAGTTTTTTAGTGAACTAAAATTTTCACACATATCTCAGATCCATCATTCCTTATTTTTCATGTCGGCAGTGACACAAAGAGGGAACAAAATTTAGGAAGACACAATCACATATGTAATACCCATAAAAATTATGCCTGTGATCTATATATGACTATTATTGACTCTATATGTAATGACCCGACCTCAAACATTGCATAATCTTGAATTAACTGAATAATTAACATTGAGGATCTTTTCAGGTTTAACGTTTTAGTGAATTATTTCATTACTATTACATTTCATTTCAATAATTACAATGTAAAAACTTTTACTCAGTTTCCATTTTTTCACAGAAAAAATACTCTTAAAAAAGAGTCATGTCTAGTTCTATGTTTTAGATATCATTACATTTCCTTTATCTCATCCTGGAACCTATTCTTCATTATGTGCCGTGAAAAACATTTCAAAACATGGGATGAGCATAAAAAGAATAGTAATGGATACACAAAGAAGGAAAACTGTTAGTTTTTCAAAGCAACTTGTAAACCACTAATACATTATCATAATTAATACATTTAGCCTTTAATAAGTATTAAATAATCTTCATTGAATAAATGATCAATTGTTACAATTTTGTAACCAAAAGATTAACATAAAACCCATATAAACAACAAATAACATAAAAAGGTAACTTGGGACACAAACATACATAAATGGAATAATCATACGGTCTACTTCCCACATATCAATATGTGTAATATCCATATGACTGACTTCTATAACCAATGTATTGGAGGTTATGATGTAACAACTTGTCCCGGTTTATTACGGCACCACCCGTTATTTGGCTTATCACGTAACCACCCACCAAATGTCCATGTACCATCATTACACATAAAATGTTGAAAATATAAAAATATCACTAATAACTTTTAATTTACAATCATAAGAAATAATTTCATGATATTTAAATAATCAATTAATTTTAAAAAACCATTTAAAAATAGTTTTTTGAATCTACTTGTCCCTTTAACAATTTGAATATTTTAATGGTATTAAAATTTTAAAACATTAATGTCCATATTAATCCTAATAACCATTTTTATAACATAGACATTAATGATAATTATTTATAAGAATAATTCATTAAATCATTTCAAACTATATTTTAGTTAATTGTTTTTTAACAAAATGATAGAAGACTGAATACAAATAATTAATGAATAACATTTAATCATAAATTTACAAAATAATGAGAATAAAGGTATTCATGATATATTATTCCAAAGGAATGTATATACACTATATCAATGTGAATTGGCACATAACAACAATGAAGTCTCAATGGAATGTAAATTGAGACGAAATCCCTTTTAAATATTCCATCCTTTGATTAAGGATAAAATGATTACAAGAATTATTTGTGAAAAAAAAGAATACACCCAATAAAATTGGATATTATGTGTAAAATAATCAGAGGCCATTCACATATATTCATTGGATGACATATTCAAGAAGTAAAATTTCAACCCAAAGAATTAAAATTTGGTTAAGAAGTTCCCTTACAAAAATTCAACATTTTAACGACATTATTATAAAATTCATAAAATGAGTTTATGAAAAGGAAAATGATAACTCATCATATGGACATAATATTTACATCAATAATGATATAGAATAACATATCCCAACATAATAATATGTAAATTAAAATACATAACAAAAAAAATATTTTAAAAAAAAGGATGCTGAAAGTTTTCCTTACTAATTGGGTAACTTTCAAGACATATTCCACATGAAAGAAGGATCATAAAATGAATATTTGAATAACCATAAATGAAATCATATTAAAATATGAGTAAATTCATTGGCAGTACATACACCACAGAAAAAAATAGTATACAATATAGCATGAATCTCACGGGAAAAAAAGTGAAATGGAAACTCCTTACATCATTCTAATCAATCGTGTCGTATGACTCAAAAGATAATAACCATCAAATGAATCACAGAAAACCATTAATAGAAATAAAATCATGATAATATAAATAAAACTTCAGTACATAATACACCACATGCAATAAATACGCCGCGAACAATGGAAATCTCAATTAATTAAAAGTGAGATGAGAAATCCCTTACCTCATTGCCCAACTTGAACCGTTCGTTCCTTAATCTCCTGAATAATAAACTAAAGTTAATTTCTACATTCTTAAGAACCTTTTTCAAGTTTATTATACCTTTTATATCATTTATTATTTTTTTATAAAAATTATTTAATCATTTATGTTAATAACGTTTGTTTTTCAATATTTGGTACTTGAGTAAAAAATGAAAACATTATACTTACAAGTTTTCCATGATGTTAATATTCCATTATATCCAGAATGATATTCATTATTTAGATATAATATATATAATATATATCCATTATAAATATATATATTCTAAATAGTACATATCATTGGCAGGTAAGAAATGAAATGCATCGTTCATGGAGACGGTATGTCGTACATATACATGAAGGCTATGTTCATTTATATTTCTTATTTTTATGTAATTAAAACATAATTATACATAGGTATATTATAATTCCATTATACTATAAAATTTAATATCATTAACTACATCCTTTATACATCCCACATAAGGCATTAACGAGTCATATCCCTTTGAGGGGCGGTAGTCCTCACTTCATCAAATGAAATTATCGCATGTACCCATAATGGAAATCATAATGCTATGAAATAAATGGATTATAAAGAAGAATAAAGAAAACATAAAAATAATATATATCAGATATAAATACATTTCCATCAAAATGTCCACCATGAGAGGCGGTAGGAGGTAATTGAACAATCATCATTTCGTGAGGCGTTAGTTTTCCATCCACAGAAACATTAAGTTCTTCACCCATTATATGGAGGTGTGTGTAAGTGAATTTAGAATAATAATCATAAAAACATTATACTATATTTTTAAAACTTGTTTTCTTATCAAATAATGGAATAAAAATATTTTAGGGGTTGAAGAAATAAAATAAATGAAAAGAGTTCAAGAAGAACCATTACCTTTAATTTCGGTAAGACTCTTTGGTTTGAACCAAAATGGTATGTTGAAGTGACTTCCTCTTAAGGTAAGGATTCTATGTGGTATAGAAGGATATAGGGAGCTTAATTGGGTAAAGTATGGACGATCCATAAAGCTTGAGAGGTGTGATTAATTTGTTATAAATGGTCTCCTTTTATAAGGGGGAGGAGGGGGCTCTTTAGGAAAGTGTGAAAATATAATTTTATTATTTAATGATATTCAGTTTCTAGAGGTCCAAAAATCCTTAGAGTAGAATAAAAGAGTACTCATGGTCAAAAGAAAATCATCGAATAACAATTTCTCATGTTTTGTATGTTATTTTAATATCTACAATCTTATTTATTTATATGATTTATTAATAAGGTAAACACTACATCATTATTGTGTTGAAAATAGATTAATATATTCTATGTCTAAAATTTTTTAAAAAAACACCATGATTTAGGAAATATTATTATCTTTACAATGAATATTTATAGTCAAAATGATTACTTATAGAAGACCATATAAAAATTAATTTACTAGATGATTTTTGTTTATGTCATTTCGGCCTTTACATTGAATTAATTAATCTGAAGTGTCATTATCATTCATAAGTTGCTCCATGGGGTCTTAAAATCGACCCGAGGATGACCATGGTCAGACATGACTCATCCAATAACGTTAGGTCAAGTGTTAAGGTCAATTTGAAAAACTATAATATCCATTTTACCTTGAATTACCCTATATACCTTTAACTACGGAAAATTAAAGTTATAAGTTACTAGTAACCAAAAATTATTTTCATCTTATTGAACCAAATTTTACGTACTAATAAAAATCATTTATGTCAGATTTTCAAAATTTAATAAAAATAAGTGGTAAAATTTCATTTAAGTGAAAAAGTCCATTTTTTAACTACTACTAAGAGGTTTCATTATTCATCAAAAATTGAATCTTTTCAAAAAAATACCAAAATTCACCCTATGCTAAATTTGATATTCAAAATTCAAAAATGATGTATTTTTTTACCAAATTCAAAACATATAAGTTTTAATAAATAATTTTATAATTAATTCCTATTGTTAAAACAAATAGATTGTTTTTATGAAACAATAAATATCAAAAGATTGACACATGTTTATGTCCAAATTCAAAGTGAAATTAATTTAAATGACCAAAACTAAATTAAATGGTAAAAATATATTATAATTCAAATTTAAAACGAATTATAAATATAATCTATCCATATTAAAATTTTTATTAAAACATAGTTTTGAATTAAAATATGTTATTTTAAACTATTAATTAAAAATGAACTTTTTTGGAATAATTCCAAAATCTTTCACAATGTAAATTTGGAAGTCCCCAATATAAAGAAATATTTTTTGGTCAAATAATAAGTATTAAAGTGACCAAAACTAGATTTAAAGAGGGTTCTCGATTAAAAAGTGGTAAATCAACCTTTTAATATAAATTATGCTTAAAATTATATTCATTCCAATTTTAATCCTCTAACTTTTAACGGATAAATTTAAATACATTTAACAATCATGTATAATTTAATTATAGTTAGTTTTATTCATTCTCACCAATAAAATGTCTATGAGTTAATTTCAATTTAATATAATATTATTATATTATTATTGTGCAAATTAATATTTCAAAGAGACCCATTGTTGTGTATCAGGTACGCCATTGAGTATAGAATCCCCTTATAAGTAGAATTAATATTTAAATCACAAATATTAAAAAATATGTAAAAATTTATGTTCTTTATTTACATGGTTTTTTCCATCCTCCCCCCCTTTTGGGAATTGTGTCCTCTCAATTTTAAAACAGGGCTTGGAAATTTTATTAAAAGTACCACATCAGAAAAGTGTCAGTGAACCTATTACATTAATAGAATGAAAGATAAGTACAAAAGGTCAATCAAGATAAACCATACTAGGATTACATGGAGAAAAAAATGGATATGGATGAATGAACAAATGATCATGATCTGATGGAGAGTGATAGAAAAAATAATTTGGTTAATGTTATCCACCAGAAAACCACAAACATGTGATGGGTTAAATAGTCTTTGATTCCCCAGTAGAAAATGTTAACAGAAAATGTTTTTGTTTTAAGATACTTTTCATAAATGTGAACATTTCATTTATGATCTGAACTAAAAACATAAGGAAACATACTTACTTTTCATGTATAATTTCATCCCTTACTAAATTTACTACTATAACGCAACTTTTCTTCCAACTATGAGTATTCAAACTTACTTGGTCACATCAAAAGCTAAAGAATCAACTTCTAGAGAATCACAAAATCCACAAAAAATCTATATATTTATCCTATCTTAAAACATTAACCAAAATAAAAAATGGGTAGTATGTGATCTTATATCCCCAAAAATGATAATCCTTTATAAAAACAAATAATACTCTTAATCTCCAAAAATCAACAAAAATACCCAATGTTCATTAAAGACCATTAAATATACCTTTGTCCTTAAAATTCATCAAATAACCCAAACTAGGATTGTAACCCAAAACCTAGAAGCAGTTACTCACATATTCTTCCAATTTAAATATTACAATTTTTCTCAAAAAAAATATACTCTTAATGTCTCATACTGAAGTGTAATTATCTAAATAACATATTCCCTATGATAGGTTAATCATTTCCATAAAAAACCAAATCACCATATGACTGTAATAAAAACATTGTTTCTCCAAAAATAAAATTCCACCATTACTCATAAAAAGTAAAGATAATTATTCCTTGATTAAAATTTTCATATATCAAACTTCAGGGTTACACATACTATAAAAAATCATCCAATATAATCACATAATCAAAAGAGTCATAATAATTTTAATAATTTCATCATCTTAAAATATACCCTAACACTTGAATCCATTATATGTTTACTTTTTACTCATTCAACATTCTTCATGATTCATTAACCATTCCATTCAAACTGATTCTGAAATACTTATTTCCTATTAAAAAATCATGAATCATATCCTAAGATTCAATAAAGTCAAAAAATATGTTAATTAATAATCCATACCATTCCCTGGTCATTGTTGGTTTCTTCATCCCCAATTGTAATTGGATTAGGTATTGGTAAACATATGTTTTTATGATCTTGGTGATCCCATTATCAGAACACTTTCAAAGGACATCTGTTTGTATAATTACCATGCACACCAAATTTAAATCATTAAATTGATCCCTTATAAAGAAAATCTTTCCCATTCCTAGTGTCAACTAGATGCTTCCGTTTTTCATAGAGGGTTCATGCATTATGACCTTCATTCCCACATTTATAGCATCTTCCCATACCCTTAAATCATTTTCCTAGATGTTTCTTTCCACATCCATGACACGTTGTATTTTAAACAAACATGCCTTTATTATTATTACCTTAACATCCATAGGGATTTGTTTCTCGTATATATAATGACTTATAAAAATAACCAAGGTTCAGGTGGTCAATCGTGACTACAGATAGTTGCTTTAGAAGAAGCACATGATTCGTTATTGCGGCTCCCATTTCATTTGGTTTCTCATTAAAAAAAGTATCACAGTTTTCTTCACATCCACTGTGACTTATTTCCTATTAGATCAATCCATTTACTAAATCCAAAAATCTCAGTGTGAGTATATTAGTAAAATCATCAAATAAAATAATAAAACGATGGTAAATACTATGATATATATATTTATGTTGTCAAAAACTAATTCACATTATCTAAGATAACATTGTCTCTTTCTAAAATCCTAAAAATTATGGTAATTTTACTTATGTTTAAAGAACACCCTAACATCTATTGTTATCTAAACAGATCTCTAATACCAACTGTAAGGACCCGACCTTAAACATTGCATAATCATTAATTAAATGAACAATTCACATTTAGGATATTTTCAGTTTTATTATTTCAGATAATTATGTCATAACTATTAAACATCTTTTAAAAAATTACAATGTAGAAACCTCTACTCAGTTTCCATTTTTCACAAAACTAAAACTCTTAAAAAAAGAGTAATGTCTAGTTCCATGTTTAAGATATCATGAATTTTCCATGATACCTTCCTTGACCCTATTCATCTTTAAGTCTTGTGAGAAACAATTCAAATCATGGGATGAGCATAAAAAGATCATTAATGGATACATAAATATGTAAATTTAATATTTTTTCAAAACAAAAAGTAAACAACTAATACTTTATCACAATTAATAGTTTTCACCATTAAGAATAGTAAATACTCTTAATTGAATAAAAGATAAATAATTACCATTTTGTAACCAAAATATTACCATAAAACCCATAAAAAGAACACATAAGATTTTAAGGTAACATGGGACATAACAATACTTAAATGGAATAACCTTACAGTTGACTTCCGAATATATCACCAAATGGAATAGCCATACGACCGACTTTAATACCCAATGCATTGGAGGTTATAACAGAACCACCCATCCTGGTTTATCACAGCACCACACATCCATTTTTTATCATGTAACAACCCATCAAATGTCCAAGTACCATCATTACACATAAAATGATGCACATATAAACATTTCACTATTAACATTTCATTTTCAATCATAAGAAATAATTTGAAGATATTGAAATAATCACTTCATTTTCAAAAACCATTTAAAAAGATATTTTTGAATCAATTTCTACCATACCACATTGATGCTTAAAATAGTATTGAAATTTTAAAAAATTAATTTCTTTATAAATCCAAACAACCATTTTGAAAACATGAAAAATAATGAGTAATATATAGAAGAATAAATCTTTAAAAATTTTAAAACGATATTTTAGTTAGAGAGTTTTTAACAAAATGAGAGAAGCATTAATAACAATAATTGAGGAATAACATTTAATCATAACATTATAATATCATTAGAATAAATGTATTAATGATATAATATGTAAAAGGATAGTATATACAGAATATCAATGTGAATTGGCGCAAAACAATAATGATGTATTAATGGATTATAAATTAACAAGAAATCCCTTATAAAGGCATAATCCATTGATTATAAATAAATCGATTACATAATTACGTGTGAAAACTAATAATACATCCAATATAAGTGGATATTAAGTGTAAAACAATCAATGTTCAATCACATACATTCATATGATGACATAATGAAGAAGTACATGTTTAACCCAAATAATTGAAATTGGGTTATGAAGTTCCTTTTCCAAAATTCTACAGCCTAACGACATTACATTAATATTCAGAAAATGAGATGATGAGAAAGAAAATGGTATCTAATCATGTGGAAATAAAATTAACCTAAATAAGGATATAGAATAACATATCCCAACATAATAAGATGTAAATTAAAAGACATAACAAAATAAAGTCCTTTAAAAAAAGGAGGTTGAAATGTTCCTTAACCGATTGAGTAACTTACGAGACATACGCCACATGAAAGAAGGATCATAAAATGAAGATATAAATTCCCATAATTGAATTTATATTGAACAGAGATTAAAATCATGGGTAGTACATACACCACACAAAATGAAATACTATAAAATATAGCATGAATCTAATGGAAATAAAATGTGAGATTAAAAACCCTTACATTGTTCTAATAGATCATGTCGTATGACCCAAAAGTTAGTAACCAAAAAATGAATCACAAAATACCATGAATATAACGTTAATAATGATAATATATATCAAAAAACATTAAATTATCCACCACAAGAAATAAATAAGTTGCGAATAATGGAAATCTCACAGAATTAAAAGTGAGTTGAGAAATCCCATACCTTGTTGTCTGACTTAAACTGCTCATTCTTTAATCTACCTAATAATAAACTAAATTTAATTTATACTTGATTAATAACTATTTTAAAGTTTATTTTTCCTTTTATATCACTTATTACAATGTTAGATACATTATGTAATCATTTATGATAATAACGTTTGTTTTGTCGATATTTGGTACTTGGGTAAAAATAAACACCTTATATTTATATGTTGTCCATGTTGTCAATAGTCCATTATATCTAGAATGATATTAATTATTTAGATATCATATATATCATATATATCCCATATATATATATAACAGTACATATCATTTCGAGGTAATAAATGAAATGCACCGTTCATGGAGATGGTAAGTCGTATGTAAGCATGAACGGTAATTTCTTTTCTATTTCTTACTTTAATTGAATTAAAACATAATGATACAAAGGAATATAATAATTCCAGTATAATATCATATATTATATAATTAACCCCATCCATTATGCGTCCCTCATAAGGAATTAATGAGTCATATCACTTTGAGAGAGAGGTAGTCTGCACTTCCTCAAATGAAATTATCACCTTTACCCTTAATGGAAACCATAAAGGTATGATATAAATGAAAAATACATAAGAATAAAGAAAACATTAACATAATATATATCATATATAAATACAGCGCCATCATAATGACCACCATGAGAGGCGGTAGTATGTAATTGAATAATCATCGTTTCGTGAGGCGTTAGTTTACTATCCACAGAAACATTATGTTCTTAACCCATTAGATGGAGGCGTGTGAAAGTGAATTTGGAGACATTATCATAAAAACAACCTATTATATTTAATATAATTTCGTTGTTACAAAATAAGGTTATAAAAAGAGTTTAGGGGTTGGAGAAGTAAAATAATAGAAATCAAGTTAAGAGAAATGATTACCTTTAATTTGGGTAAATCCCTTTGGATTGAACCAAAATGGTTTTTTGAAGTTCCTTATGCCTATGGAAAGGCTTCGTGGTGGAAGAGATTAACATAGGGAGAATAATTGGGCAGAGTTTGGACAAGACAAAAGGTTTGAGAGGTGTGTGGAATTAAATATAAATAGTCTCCTTTTATAAGTGGGAGGAGGGGCTCTTTAGGAAAGTGTGAAAATATTATTTTATTAGATAATTATATTTGGTTTCTAAAAGAACAGAAATCATTATAGTAAATGATAATACGACTCATGGTCAATATAAAATCATAAAGTAATAATTTTAAAGGTTTTGGTTGTTATTTTTATATTTAAAATCTTATTTATTTATATTATTTATTAATGAGGTAAACAGTGCATCATTATTGTGTCATAAATAATTTAATTTATTCGATGTTTAACATTAAAAGAAGAAATACCACGATGTAGGAAATATTTTTATCTATATAATGAATATTTATAGTAAAAAATATTACTTATTTAACTCCATATAAAAATTAATTTAATAAAAGATATTTGTTTATGTCATTTTGGAATTTTCTTTAAATTTATTAATCAAAAGTGTCATTATCATTCATAATTTGCTCCATGGGATCCCAAAATCGACCCAAGGAGTCTCATGGTCGTAAATGACTCATAAAATAAGTTCAAGAAAATTTTTAAGATAATTTTGAATATCTATAATATCGTTTTAACCTTGAATTACCATTTTCATCTTTAACCCCTGTAAATAATAGTCAAAAGTTACTATTCACCAACAATTATTTTCATCTTATTGATCCTCATTTTACTACATAATAACAACCATGTATGTCAGATTTTTGAAATTCAATTCACAGAATTGGAAAATTTTCATTTAAATGAAATAGTTTGTTTTTTAACTACTACTATATGGTTCCACTATTCATAAAAAAATTGGTGTTTTTAAGAAAAATACAAAAAATACACCCTAATTTATGATTGATATTCCAAATTAAAAAAATATGTCTATTTTACAAAATTAATTTCATCAATGTTGTATTAAATAATTTGGTAATTAATTCCTATTGTTTAAAGTAATAGTGTAATTTTTAAGAAACAATTACTTTAAAAAGATTGACACTTGTTTATGTCCAAATTCAAAGTGGAATTAATTCCAATGTCGAACATTGGATTAAATTTAAAAAAAATATATAATTTAACTTTAAAACCAATTAAAAAAAATAATCAATCTCTATATAAAAATAATATTGAAACACAGTTTTGAATTAAAATACATATTTTTCACTATTCATTAAAAATGAACTTTATCGGAAAAATTTAAAAAAATTACACAAAGTAAATTTTCATGTCTCCATTATAAAGAAGGATTTTATTCTCAAATAGAATGTATTAATCAAATCAAAACTATATTTGAGGAGGGTTAGCAATTAAAAGGCAGTAAATCTCCCTTTTAATGTAAATTATCCTTAAAATTAGATTCATTCACATTTTAGGCCCCTATATTTTATTAGAAAAAAGTAAATACCTTTAACAAACATGTGTGATAATATTGAAGTTATATTTTTTAATTCATGCTGATACAATAGAGAGGAGTTAGTTTCCATTTATAATAATAATATTATATTATTAATGTGCAACGTAATATTTTAAAGAAACCCATTGTTTTGTATCGGGTACGCCATTTATCATAAAATACCATTTAAAGTTTAATTAATATTTATTTCACAAATATTAATAAATATGAAAAATTTAATGTTCTTTATTTACCTGGGATGTTACACTTGACTATAACCGGATGTCAATTATTCTCTTGAATCATCGAGGACATTACCAGAAACAATCATGGTCCAACATATGATGCACCACCCACCCCTTACACTCAAGGAGGTGATCTACCTGGGTGACCAAAAAATTACTCAATGTTATCCATTCTGATCAATGACTAATAACTGGTGTTATAAACAAACTCAATAAGTCCCATATGAGAATCCCACGATTTACTGAATACAAGATATATGTGTGAAGCATATCCTCTAGAATCTGAATTAGAAGCTCGGTCTGACCATCTTTATGGGGATGAAAATCTATGATCAACTTGATATTACAAAACTTTGCCTCTTTATGGCTCTAATAGAAACTTGAGTTAATCCTAGGATACCTATCTGAAATGATAATACTCCATCAACTAATAAAAAACCACCCAGGTATAATTCATATCTCATAGAGTTTGTGGTAATACAAAAGAAAAACTCATGGATACTTCATCCATTTCGAAACAAATACTACAAGAGGCTAAATAAAACTAAAGGGTTTCAAGTGGTTTTCCTTTATCTATTGGCTAGTGTATGAAATCGATAGAAATTCTGGGAGGTCACACACCATAATCAAACACCAGAATCTTCTTCTAATGTCATAATATATCTTCATAGTTCTAGGATGTAAGGGAAAAAAATATGTAACAATTAAACTATACTATACACTTCAATGATACTGGTATGAAAATACTTTTTCTGAAGTTCAGAATACCATCAGAGTAAATAGACCAATCCAATACGGTCTCCCTGCCATAAATGTGTTCAAAAGTCCCTTAAAATTCATAATCCTTCTACTAACATTGAATGATATACAGTAAGAGATATGATGACAACAGGAAACTATCTAAATTCATGAATGAAACACCATCTTAGGAATATATGTGCAACTGGATGAAAAAACCCAAAAGGTTTCACTCATACTTCGTTTACATATCAATCATCTATTGTAAATTCTTGCTAACAACATCTATTACAATGTTTTCCTTTCATGGGTTATAGGTGCTATCGATGACAATCAACTATAGGTATTCTACACATCATATTTAAATAATATTCAACTCCATCTGAAAAAATATATAACATGGAATCATATGATTAGAGAAGACTCCGATCAATTCCCCAAAAAGATAGTACATCCAACAATTATGTGCATGCGTGAATGCATCACACTATAAATCATGTATGTGGTAATTCTTCCCATGTGGTCATAGGTGAAGAAATCTATAAACTAATACATTATTATCCTTCATATGCACACAACCCAAAACCACT
Organism: Viscum album; assembly: GCA_963277665.1. NCBI lineage: Eukaryota > Viridiplantae > Streptophyta > Magnoliopsida > Santalales > Viscaceae > Viscum > Viscum album. Next base: position 1,836,565,259 of record OY728132.1, on the reverse strand, counting down.
AAAATGTATCACAAAACACCATGTATCACTACTCGATCTCAGATAAGATCAGAATAATAGTTGATGTTAGATTTATTTTTTATTACTATGAAATAAGTCTGACAATTTTCATCTTATGTGAATTTAAACGCTTTCATTTTTAGGGAATTAAAAAGAGATTTCCTCTTAGATAAATCCTCTAAAAACCATTTGTAGTATCCTACAAGACCATGGAATCTTCTTATCTCAAGGAGATATAATGGTTCCTTCAATGATAATTTTTCCCTTCTCTAGACAAGCGAATAATCCATGAACATCAATTCTATGTCCCAAAGACATTACTACATGAATAAAGATACTAAATTTAGAAATAATACCATAAAAATAGAGACATTTCAAAATTTCTAGATCCTAAATCTGATAGTTTTTGTGATCACTATTGTACATTGAATAATCCATAATGTCATCCAAAAATACTACCAAAAAATTTTCAGGATATACATTGAATATTTGATTAAATAAATCCATATAAAATTCCTGAAATCTAGTCAGAAAAAAGTAATTACAATATATTCATAATTATTATACCTGCTCAGGATGTCCCTCTTCGGTATTTCTTATTATCGAACACTAAGATAGTGAAAACCTGACCGAAATTCTGTATTTGAAAACAACTTTTCCCAATATAAATGATAAGTCTAATAATCAACCATATATAAATGATATTTGTTCTTAACCATTACCCACTAAAGAATATGATAGTTCTCACATAAGTTATGTGAACTGTCTTCTTTCATGGAAAAGGGAGCTGAGTCTAACAATGATGAAATGATAGGGAGATCAAGAACTTTTTCTAACTGGTCGTCAAATCGAATCTTGAGCTCTATCAGCTCTACTAGAACTATACCATAGGAAGGTTTCAATATCAGCTGAACACCTAGAACCATATCAATCATTTAATACAACTCTTTATGTGGTTATAGACCATAAAATATCATGGGAATGAATTTGGAAATTATCAAACTACCATGGGAAAATAAAATACCAGAGAGATTTTACTGGGATTTAAGAAAATAGTAGGTAGTAATATCCTAATCATTTGAAAGGAATTCCCTCCAGGACATGTACATAGGTCCCAATATCCCTGAAACACTCGAGATATACCATCAGAGGAAATATGTGAAACACCCTAATGATAAAATTAATCATCAACTTGATGATCATAAATATAGTCGATAATGATGATGGCATAAAATAGATCTAAATATTGAATGAGAAAATCCCAAACTAACTAAATATCATACATCGTCAATGAACTAGAAGAAAACATAATCTCGTTCAATTTCTTTGTACCTAGAGGTTATTATAAATCCATTTTAATTTACATAAGATATGATGGAAGTTTAAGAATATCCAAAAAGTGTGATGATATAATTGAGTGTGAGGAACCAATATCAAGATATGGATACACCTCAATATAATCAGGGTTTATCCGCCTCTTGATGTTCTAGCGTTCCTTTACATGATTGTGTATTCTCATACAAGAACTTATATGATTCATCATTCACTACTCAATTTCCTTCTTTTACCTCAACCACTACATTCTGAACTCGTGTTATATCCTCATTGATTCTTTGGACAACCTGTATCATTGTATTAATAAGGGTGTCATATATAGGTGATTTTCCTTGAGTATAATTACTTTCAGCTTCATGGGGAAATCGTGGAATACATCTCAGAGGCATAATACGACACACCAAAACAAAACAACAATCAAACAATATAACAAATTTCAGTTCAAATAAAAGAACCCATAATAAAAAACTAGAATTATTAAAAAAAAATCTAGAGACACACATCCAAATATCCTATAGATTCATGATTCTGGTAATGATAAGATCCATTCAGTTACATATTGTAACATTCCTCTCAATTCTCGAATATCCTATCTCTAATATTATAGATGTCCCTACAAAATGATTATTGAGCATGGACTTTCTTTGATACTACACTGTTTTGAACAATCCCGAGACTCCATCAATCGTGACTCACATCCCATTTAATCGCATAACCGATGGGGTTTCCTAATATCTATTTTCTACTGATAAAAACCTAGGAATCAAAAAACAAAAAATAAATAATGATTTTACCCAACCTACCCAACCACATTGAACTGACCTTTATAATTATAAAACGAAACATGTGAAAAATAGTGAATATATATCCCATTAATTTTATGAAACTACAAACATATATAAAAACCAAATTAGAAAAGATAACTCATAGAAAAGACCAAATAAAAGGCTAAAAACCACACATCTACTCCAAATGATGATGTAGATAAACTCACACCATCTCAGCAATTGCTTCCAAACCAGCTTACATGAACCATGCTTCCTCACCGTGGAACCATTCCCTTCAAATCAATGGAATACAAACAATGGTCAATGCATCACATAAGAGGTGTCATGGTTGTGAGATAACAAGATCACATGGATCCCACACAGGTTTTCTATCACTAGTCTTTATATACGAATTCATATATGACAATTTTAGGTGAAATCATTGAATGATACAAAATACACAAGATTTATATAAATCCTGTAATACATTTCCCTTTTTCCAAGATTTCTAAACCAAATACATGTATAAAAATTTCAGATTATATTATCTATATCATTATTCTACATGTATAAACATGCATATGAAGGAAAAAACATAAACCAAGATATAAAAAAACAAGATCACATGTATCACAACCCTATGGAAAACTACAAGTCTAGGCTTTCCACTACTCATATCACTATAGTCACGTGCACAAGTCTGACCCTTGAACAACACACATAGGAAGCATAGGAATACTCCCTGAGAAATCTCCAAAAACTTTCAATATTGGTCCCTGATAACAATGACCCAAGGAAACAATGAAATTCCTGAAATTTATGGTCATCGATAATCAAAAAATAATGGATGATGTTTCCATGCTAAACCTTCCACAGAAACACCAAAGTTAACCAATTTTCTACTTTTCATAATTCAGTCAAATTCATTGAAAACCATTTAAAACCCATTTCAAAATTTCCGTTTCAATGCGTGAAAAAACCCATTTTCTATCCATTTATCAATAACATATAGAATACCATTATTCAATAAAAACAATTTCAACTCACATAAAATAACCCTACATATTTCAATATAAAAAATATATTATAACGAAAAACAATATAGATCATCTATATAGGATAGATACAAACCCACCTTCCTCAAAAATTAGGTCACACATTCCATCAATGGAATCTAGATTCCTCAAAAAAACATTAACTTCAAGGATGTCCTTATAATTAAATCGGAGACAATATTGATTCAGTTTATAATATGAGGGGTCGATGGATGAGAGGACACCCACATACATCGAGGATGAACACCCACCACACCACAACCTGTGATGGAATAGGCCTCCAGAACAACATCTCATGGAGGATATAGAGGAGGAAAATATGGACCTTCAAACATTCCTTAACAGATCATAATGAGAAATACTAAGGCATTGTCGCAATAACTTGCAATGAATAAGAAGAAAGGTAACATACCCAAGGAGTTTTCACACAACTTCAATGGTGATTGGAAACCAAATATATTGGTAATGTTGGAAAGGGTCCTCTAAAAATCACATAAGAAATACCATGGTTCATGAGAAACAAAGATATGAAGAAGGTACAAATCCAAAACATACAATCGCATGATCTAAAATTGGGCGTGGGGTGAGTCACGATGTGTAACCCCTAGTCACGGCATGAAGTTCATGTTGAATATGTACATTGAAAAAACCCATCATCTTTGATTAAAAACTATTATTTTTTAATTTTACATTATGTAATCCCTTGTCCTAATGTTTAATTCTTCACAATGTGATCTTCTTATTCACGACATGTACCCATCAACCATTGTAAGGCATGTAACACATATAAACTATGGGAAAAGTCACCACATAATGTAGATATTCTAGAAAACCACATCTAAAGTCATTGAACTAAATTTGAATATAGTGAGAGGGAAAATCATAATTGAACAAGGAAATGAGATGTTACTAGAAATTAGACTAACGTACCTAATTAACTAAGTAATATACCATTATATGGGTCCATTAATTCAAAATCATTTAAATTTAAAATCTCTATGATTGAAAAAATTAACTATTATTTTGGAATCATTACTCTAAACACATAAAATAATTGATAATATGTAGAAACATAAAACTTATAGATGAGAGGGAAAATCATATCTCATCACTTGGAAATCAAATTTACATCAATAAGGATATAAAATAACATATTGTAACATAATAAGATTTAAATTAAAAGACATAACAAAAATATGTCTTAAAAAAGAAGTGGTTGAAAGTTTTCCCTATAGACTGGGTAACTTATGAGACATACACCACATGAAAGAACGATTATAAAATGAAGATATAAATACCCATAAATGAATGTATATTAAAAAAGTACAATCATGGGTAGTAAATACACCAAACAAAAAAGAAAAAGTGTAAAATATAGCATGAATCTCACCGGAATAAAACATGAGATGAAAAATCATTACTTCGTTCTAATCAATCGAATCGTATGAACCTAAAGTCAATAATAAACAAATGAATCAATGAATACCCTAAATATAAAGAAAATAATTATAATATAAATAACATACAGTACATAAAACCCCAATGAAATAAATAATTGACGAACAATGGAAATCTCACAGAATTAAAGGTTAGATGAAAAATCCCTTATCTCATTGTCCAACTTGACTAGTTCGTTATTTAATCTCCTTTAAATTGGTTAACTCCCTTTGTTTTGAACAAAAATGGTTCGTTGATGTGCCTTATAACTATGGTAAGGCTTCTAGGTGGAATAGAGGGATGTAGGTAGATTAATTGTGCAGAGGTTCGATGAGCCAAAAGGCATGAGAGGTGTGAGGAATTGGTTAGAAATGGTCTTGTTTTATAAGGGGGAGGGGGATCTATAGGAAAGTGTGAAAATATTATTTTATTATATAATGATATTTGGTTAATGAAGGTCCAAAAATAATTATAGTTGAAGATAAGATGACTCATGGTCGAAATAAAATCATCCAATAATAATTGTACATGTTTTGTAAGTAATTTTAATATTTATAATCTTATTTATTTATTATATTTATTATTGATAGAAACACAACATCATTATTGTGTCATAAATAATTTAATTTATTCGCTGTCTAAAAATTATAAAAAATACCATTATATAGGAAATCGTCTCAGCTTTCCAATAAATATTTATAGTCTAAAATTTTACTTATATAACACCATATAAAAATTAATTTATGAAATGATTTTTGTTTATGTCATTTTGGCCATTACTTTTAATTAATTAAATTAATGTGTCCTTATCATTCTTATGTTTCTCCATGGGGTCCCAAAATCTATCCAAGTATGTACATGGTCTTTCATTACTCAACCAATGAGGGTAGGATAAGTGTTAAGGTAATTTTGAATAATTAAAATATCATTTTTACCTTGAATTATCCTATTTACCTTTAACCACGGTAAATAAAAGTCAAAAGTTACTGTTCACCAATAATTACTTTCATCTTATTGAACCAAATTTTACGTACTAATAAAAACCATTTATGATGGATTTTCACAATTCAATTCACAAAAGTGGTAATATTTCATTTAAATGAAAAAGTCAGTTTTTTGAACTACTACTAAGTGGTTTCACTATTCATAAAAAATTTGAGTTTTTCTGAAAAATACCAAAAATTCACCTTAAGATTAATTTGATATTTTGAATTCAAAAATGATGTCTATTTTACCAAATTTAAAACATATATGGTTTCTTAATAAATATTAAAATTGATTCCCTTTGTTAAAACAAATAGTATTTTTAATAAACGATAACTATCAAAATATTGATACTTGTTTATGACCAAATTCAATGTGAAATTAATTCAATGACCAACGTTAGATTAAATCGTAAAAATATATTCTAATTAAACTATAAATCCAATTAAACAAATAATATGACCATACAAATAAATTAGATTAAAACATTGTTTTGAATTAAAATACAATATTTTTCAATAATCATTAAAAATGATCTTTATCAGAAAAAATCCAAAAATGTGCACAAAGAAAAATCGGATGTCCCCATTCTAAAGAAGGATTTTGTTTTGTAAAATATAATGTATGACTATGATCAAAACAATATTTAAAGAGGGCATTCCATTAAAATGTGGTAAATCAACATTTTCTTGTAAGTTATGGTTAAAATTAGAATCATTCACATTTTAAGCCTCTATCTTTTATTGGATAAAAGTAAATATATTTAATAAACCTGAATAATAATATTGTATTTTTTTTGTTCATTCTCACCAATACAATGTGTAGGAGTTTATTTCCATTTAAAATTATAATATTATATTATTAGTGTGGAATGTAAGATTTCAAGGAAACCCATTGTTGTGTATCCGGTACGCCATTGAACATAGAATCACATTTAAAGTAGAATTAATATTTATTTCACAAATATTAATAAATTCGAAAAATGTTATGTTCTTAATTTACCTGGGATGTTAGAATAATTGACAGAAAAAGTTCTTTGTATTGTTTCATAGAGCACCATCTCTACTATCTATGATGTAATCCCAATAATAATCTTATAATAGATAATTATACAATTGTAACAAATCATGATTCAGTTTTTATATGGGTCTTGTATATAAATTCCTTATAGGAATACATGAAAGCATCATATACGTGAGAGTGGTTATGGAGGAATTTATGTCGATATTTAATTAATAATAACATTCTTTTTATAGGAGGAAATTAACCTTTCTTTTTTTGGATAAATATCTTGTTTTGACCAAATATAGATTCATAGTGAGGCATAAGAAGATACATGGTTGGCTCGTGATTTTTTGGATCCTAGAACCATGTTATATTGATAAAGCATTAGGCCATATGTAATGTAAGAACCATCCCACCCTTCTGAGGTGGGCTATCCTAATCATGTTGTGCCTATTAAATTGAAAATAATGAAACATGATTTTCCCTACATAGGATCATATGGATGCACACCCATTCTGATTATCTATTCTTCTTCATTTATCCTTATATCAATTATTTTCATGATCTATAAAATTGTTCACATGTACCATGAATTAATCATCTTATGTCAGTGGCCTTTGAAAAATTAACCTTGGGTTTGGCCGACCATGTAACCAACCCATGTGTCCCCTTAGTTTCATTTTTAAAATTCCAAATTTATCATTAATCAATCTTATTTTTTATCATACCTTCAGTTTAATCTTTCTAGAAACTAGGATACCCTTTTCCACCATTTTGAGATAAAACATCCTTCAATCTAGGATTTTAGAAAAAATATTCATATGGAATCAAATAAGACCTCTGTTCACCTCAGTATATTTTTTTTCTAGTAATATTTTTATTCATCATTCACATTTCATTGTTTTTATTTTTCTTGAAGAAGTTTTTTAGGTGGAGGTTCATTTGACCAATTTACACGGAGCACATATTTTTTCCCATTTTTTCCCGATATAGAGATATCCGATGAAAAATACTTGATGAATGATCATCTACACGAATAGGGTATGTGGTTAAATTCTTATCCCTCAATGTAGTGATGTATTATAAAAAGTTCCATTTTATTGTACACCTGATTCACCATGCATTACTAATCAATAGAACCATTCATAAATGGGTTGTTTTACTAATAAAATGAATTACATTACATGATCCCAATACATAAATGATTTCATCAACCTCAATGTAATCGATCAACTAATGGTGTTCCCTTTTGCATTCCTAATTGGATTTCATGTTAACCTTGATAATATACCTATCAGTGTGTTTGGATTTAATAATAAATGGTTATATTTTTCTAAAAAATTGAGGTATGTAGTTCTGTGTCATGTATTTAACACTTATCAAAAAATGATGAATCCAGTTAAGGAGGGTTATACCCTAAAATAACCATATTTATTAGAACAATGGTTATGTACTTTTAATTATTGATGTAAATGATTTATGATTTACTTTTTTTCTCTGATAAGTTCCTTTACTGTTCATAATTAATAAAAATTGGAATGACATATCTTATAATTTTATATATTTGTGTGAATGGCGCACCATCTACTAATTTAACACATGGGAATGAAGACATTTATTTATTATGATACATTAGAATGATGACCCTATATTATTAATAAATGGGATCAATGATCATATAATTATGATATCATCATTGAGACCATTTAAATCTGTATCACAAAAATGTATAACCAAATTCTGAAATACATTATTTATGACCCTTACTATTAGATACATGTATGATGACACTTCAAGATATGATACATGTAATGGAGACCCTATTACTCTATTATTGGGAATAGAATCCCATATTCCTGTGATTTTGGCACGAAGTCCTTATGATTATGATATTTGGCATGGTGAACCTTATGAATTTGATAATTTTTTTGAATCCCTTGTAACTTATTCTACTAATTCTATAGATTATGGATTACTGAGTTAATGATCAGGTTCATGATAGTGGTTGTATCAAAATATATTGGTGTAGATTCCACTACATGTACATTAGATATATTTGTAAACATGTGTTACTTATTTAGATAATATATGACTGAGGATGATTCGGTAGAATTAGTATGGTGTCGTTATGGAAACAAAACAGTTCCTTTATATTTTAATTTTATTATATCATTTATTACCTTAAAAATGGAATATTATATACACATACTAAATATTTATAGTAGATGTTTGTGGTGTCATAATGATTATATGTAACATCATATCTATAAACCGATGGTACTTTAGTAGACTATATTATTGTATATATATATAAGGGGAAGCGTTAAATTAGGGATTTGTCCGTTCATGCATCACATAGGGTGGTATCTTTTCAGTAGATGACTGGGATAAAGATTAGGATAACTGGATAGATTTTTGTCATCTATCCCTTTTTTATATAATTAACCAAATTGACAACATAATTCCATGTATACATGTTTCACTATATTGTATATAGATGACATAATCATCATTTTATATGATTCAGATTACTTATTATTATTATTTTTATGTGCATTCCTATATAAATTTTTTTCCTCTATCTTTTACATTATTTATACTGTTTTCTAAAAATATCTATTCATTATAAAAATGATCTACTCTAACGAAATTGAATATTATACCTGTAGAAACAATTTATCCCCTTTGAGGTAATTGAAATCCTCTGGCATATATGTTGGAGAACATGAGGCCATGTCTTCCATCGGTTCAAGAAAGTATAAGTTGGATCAAGATCTATATGTCAAATTTTTTTATTAAAGAATCATTTTATATATTTTTCTTATTTTATGGGATTATAATACATGATATTATAAATTTTTGAGCTTTTAGAAATTATCAATGCATTGGAGTAGATAAAACACAAACATGGAAAGTAAAAATTATACATTATGGGATATGTTGTTGTGTATTCATACAATTATAATTTAATTTATTATTCTAATTAATTAATCAAAACAATTGTGACTGAAAAAAATATATGAATATGTCTTTTATTTTATAATAGCACTAACAAATGGAGGAATTCTATATCATGTGTCAATTTAAGAACCATATAGAATTTCCATTACAATAATTATACCATTCCATATATAATGAATTTCTTGATTGCATCACCCTATTGTATGTTCATTCTGCGAGATATATGTTAGTTGGATAACATTTTATTTTGGGACATGTTATGTGAATGATTAAAATTGAATAGACCCAACCCATATGATTTTTTGGTGTATGGGCCTGTGTGTATTGGAATTGGTGATACATATAGTTTATCATTTTTATGCAAAAATATGTTCATATGATATTGAAATTAAATGAATATTAAATTTAAAATCACATGAACACTATTAAAATTGGTTCTCAATGTACATTTAAAATGGGGTTTCTTCTATATGTTGTGACTAATAATATGTATATCATGAAACATACCTAATACATGGAAAATTACCCAGATCTATCCTTAATATTGGGAAGTATCCAATATTTCTTTTGTTTTATATGAATTATCATAGAAAAGAGAATGTATAATTGAGTAGGAATAGGGGTTTGACTATTTCATAGTATGAATAGTGCCTATCATGTTTTCTAATTAAAATATTCATCAGTGTTTATGAATTTATTTTTTATGATCATGGAACTTAAAATGTAAACCCACCACATCGTCCACTATTCATTATCTAAGTGGGTGGTGATGACCATGCTCCGATGGTGGAGGTCCTTCAGAAAATAGTGATACCTTTATTAGGGCTAATAGTGAAACCACTAGTTATCTTCAATGTATGTGATTATTTCTAGTTCTTATGGTAGTTTATGTTTCTTATAAAGATGACATCAGGAGCTATATTTTCTAACCAATCAATGTGGGAGCTTATGTGGGTGTCCCATCAGTAGAATCAACCAAATTTTATTGGGGATAATGGCCCCCAAGAAATGAGATTTGGATTGAAAGTGTTTTTTTCTACGTTCAATAATCTTTTGTTACCCTTTCAGATTGTAGTAATGATCTAAAATTATATTATTCATTGATACACCGTTTTCATGTGGGTTATTTTAAAGTAGGCTATTTAGTATTGGGAAGTGACTTAGAGGTTTTTCCAATGAAGATCCTCTGACTACTTCTTACCTAAGAACCTAAGGCATGATCATACAAGTGTGTTCATGATCCTCCAAAAGATTTATATGATTATTATGGATAATTAATCCCATTAAATATATTTTTTTTCTGTGTGTATAAATATATATACCAATAATATACAAATGAATGGATGAAGATTCAAGGTTTTACTTGGTAATTATATTATTTATCATACAAATGTTATCCAATGGACCATCATATCTAATACAATAAAAAATACTCATATTGGAAAATTAATCCGAAATGAAGAAAATAGCTTGAGATAGGTATATTCTAATCCTAGATAGGGTTGTTTTTCAACTAGTAGTCAAAATCTATGCTTTGAGACTATTCATGTGAGTAGTGGTAGCTAGGTGTTAAACATATATAATTACATTGTATTCACTACTATTGGAATCATGGGAAAAAGATGACCATGTGTCCTAGAGACTACTTCTATTGATGACACTATTGATAATTAGGGAATGTTCAATGTTTTTTATGTCCTTACAATCTACTCAGATAGGTATATGATCATTAATATCCATAATCATGCGCATGATCATTTTTACACCTCTATACAGGTAGTTGTTGTATTCTTTGTTGTATAGGTATTAGATGTAGTATTATCCATGGTTTTCAGGCATCTGATATACATCGATAGCAGAGGAGACCCACTACGGGTAGTCGTGGTTCATCACATTGCTAGGGATCAGGCTATATCGATTTAGTGTAGCATATACGAATGTATTAGAGCATCATAGTATTTACTTTTCTATGTAATATTAAAGTAACATACAATATAGTGTCATTCCAATTTGATATAGTTGAATCATACTCATTTTTCTCCATGGAAATTTTGAAAATACTTAGGATTAATAATGATTTCTCATGTGGTGTAATGACATGTGACACTGCATTGGGTTTATGACGAGAAAGTGTAAATTTCTTTTTGGAATTTTCCTCTTATGGTGGGAAGTCACCACATCTAAGGGAAAACTTCTTCTTCAATATGACGGTCATTGATGTAATTATTGATATTGATTGTTTAGTCCCATATCTTGTCGATATGGAATTCAATATCTGTAAAATGTCTTTAAAATCTCCAATGGTTTGAAATTATTGTTACACTATCTATTAGTATGTATACAAATATAAGGACGGACCATAGAATCTAGGTCTTCGGGACTGACCGCCTATATTTTCATCCATTACATGGATGATTAGGGAATAAATTAGATATATTGCCTTCAATTATTGATATATTCAAGGATTTATTCCAAATTTATTATTTAAGACATACTTCAATGTGGGAGGTAGGTTTTACTATCGAACTACCTCATGGTTCATAACTGTTATTTATTATTCCATAGAGGACGGTTAATTCTGTGATATAGGATCTCAAGAGGAAACTTGAATATTGATGGTCTAGTACATCTCTGAGTGGTTAAACCATCCTTTTCTCAATGAAGGTAGAAAAAATAGTCTTGATAGATATGTATTAGAAAAAAACATAACTGGATTACAGTAATGAACTAATATTCCATACCTCATATAGATTTTTTCATTGACGAGATCAGATGAGTGAGGTTATTATCAATGATCAACCTCGTATAATTATTTCATCTGGTTCAACATAGTCCAATTGATATTCCATGTATGTATTTCTAAATTAATTATATATTAAATGATTATTTCATTATGTATATTATTCTTAAGAAGACACATTACATATTTATTGATTTGATGAATATGATTTTTGAACCCTATTATAATTTCAATGTAATGGTATTCATAGATGAAAACATGGCGTATTTTCATACTTGAAGAGACTATGAATCCCATGTTGAGATCATTTGGATTAAACCGAGATAGGACAAGATGAAAAAAAAGTTGGTAGATGAAATATCAGGATTATTATGGTACACTTGGAAATATTTTTAATATTATATGAATGAGTTTCAATTGACTCAGATAAGCTCAGTTTTATGGTTTTATGGGATCATATGAATAATTTCATTTATATATAAATCTTCTTAAGGATATCTAGAAGTTATAGGTTTTTCTACCATGTCTTTTTAGTCTTGAAAGCACCTCTTACGTGATTTTATAAGACATTTATGATTTGTATACAGTCTGAATCATCCGAGACAACCTTTCAGGACTTGAAAGGGAGTTTATCTACAACACTTATCATGATTCTACTAGTCATATGAATAACCTATAAAATATTTTGTGATTCATCAGGTATTTATATCATAATAGTTGTAGTTAAATATGACCGAGTTGTTGTATACATGTTGTGGTAACTGATGCATCCAGAGTAAAATTACCCATTGCATGATCTTGTGGTGATCACTGATGTAAAAAAATATATGTTTTGGATGCACTAAAATATATGGGTAAGATTTTTGGAATCTTAAAACAACAAAAGCCTTAGATATATTTTCACACAAATTGACCTGAATATTATGAGGAAAATATGGGTTTAATACCTACAAAATTTAACATTGATCATCTATATATTAATATTATATGCACTACTTTTACTAATTCTATAAGTAGGTGTACTCATAAAAAATAGTTTATGAGGCCATTAGTGAGTTATATCTTATGGATTTGTTTTCTAATATACCGAATGATTGATCATATGATAATTTATTTCTATTGAAGACACATGTTTACATTTGATTATTTATGAAGAAAAAATTAAGCATACAAATGGGAGTATTTCAGTTCTCTTATATATAAAATATAATCACATGCAAGAGTAACATGTTTCATAGTGGGTGGTTCACCCAGGAATATCCATGATGTATCATGGTATTCGTCAATATTATTTGTAGCCATATATGAAATGTTAGATAAATGTGTTTATTAAAAGGAGTTAAACAAATCAACATGTTAAGTTAGATCACCTTTGACAAATCGACTTACACCTATAATAAATTATCATGTAATGGAAATGGTTGGATGTCATCATGGATTATTTCATTGTTTACCAAGAACAACAAGACATGGATATAGAGTTCAGGTAGTCCTGGATATACTAATGAGAGTAGCCCAATTTCTTCAAATCTATGATAATTTCTCAGTTTCTATGATTTTAAAAAAAGTACATATGGGACATCATATGACTACTTGGGTTCCCTAATAATATCATTTCAGATATGAACACCTTTTTAGATCATGGTTCTGGCACGGGTCACATGGAGTTATGGGTATACAGGTTCTTTGAAGTTAATCAATTCACCCTTAGAGTAATGGATAACCAGGTCAAACCACACAAGTGATTGGGGCCACTCTATGAGAATAAGTCCTTGATTTTTGTGGTACAAGAAAAAATAATGACCCTCTAGTAGAGGTCTCCTATAATAATGCTTATGAGGTTTCAAATCATATTGTTCATTATGAGAAGGGTATTTTATTCCATTCATCACTGTAGTGGTTATATAAAGCATAGGTAGTGTCATTAAATCCTCATATCAATTTGGAGAAATTAGATCAGTTTCATATTATTAGGATGTGAATGTCTACAACATAGTATTTAATGAAATCATATGTGTTTATCCTTCAATGTCACTCTAATTTTTATGTTGTGGATCATGATTTCTTACCGTTATGACAAATAAATTTTCATAAATTAATATAACTAGTAGAGAAGTTGTATCCCCATTATATAGAGATGTTTTAGATCTTAGATATAGTCATTCAAGTTTCCTTTTCGTTACTGTTAACTCATAGGTACCATATCATTTACTACATTTTCCATGATTCACTGATTCACTGATTCACCATTATAATGATGATTTGTCTCATAATTTTCTTCCTAAGGATCGTGAGTAAGATATTGATGCATCCATTGAGAATTATTCTCAATGTGTCTTCGACTGCTAAAAATATGATTTATGAAGCCATTTTTAAATATTTTATATTTTCTATAGTAGGATAGTTGGCTACATGATGTGAATTGGGAGTGGGAAGCTTACATATGTTCTTATTGGCAATAGTTGTTCTCAGATTTCATTTCAATTGCCTTAGAAGGGATATTCTGGGATGTATTTACTTAAGTTGAAAATTTGTGTGAACATTGTTTCTATATGCGTTTTTCAACCCTTTCCATTTAGGTTCAATAACATGTTTTTCTGGTTGTAAATTCTTATATAGGATATGGTTGAAATGAAATTGTTTGGGGCATTTATTAACCCTAAATCCCTAGTTAGTGTAAGAGAGAAGTAGGTTTCATTAGATTTAAAAACTATACATCTCATTATATAAGGTCTCTCCAAACCATGCATTTAATTTCAACGAAAATTTATTATTAATTAATTTTTCCTAACCATTAGACCATGGATACATACCTATCCTAAATATATTAGGTTCATCACAAATCGTTAGATTAGGACTTTCACATTGTTTGTAATACCATTCTCATTAATTATTTCTGTATTAATTTAAGGATGTTACCTCCTCATGTGTATTAAAAAAGTTTTCCAAAACATCATCCAAATCATTCTACATGTTATACTTTGAATCACCATTCCAAATTACCCTTTAATACATATGATTTCAACTATTAATTAAATCTTTTTTTATATAATACATGAGATCCTTCCTCATCCATTTTTATCTAATGAATCATTAAGGCTTGGTTCATTGATAAAATCTCCATCGAGACTGTAATATTACAATTATTAATCTCATTAGAAGATCACTAGTAGGATCCACAAACATCTCTTACCATTTGTCATTATTATTTCTCAGAACAGAGTTATTTTGGTGTGGGCTCTTAAGATTTATTTATATTGTGTTCATCACACCTATTAATTTCACCAGATCTAGGATAAAACATGTGATGATTTTAAAAGACATATCCTTTACATGAATAAGGTAATTAGTATATTTATTATACATTAAAATATAGTTATTTTATAATATGTTTCATTGTTCCTCTTGTCGGTTTAATATTTTATTACATTCAAAGATGATATATCATAAATTGGTTATCTTTTTCATTGATGTAATTACATTACTTGATCCCATCACCCATGGAGGTCATCAACACCAATAAAATAATCAACTATTCATGATCCATTTTACTTAACTATTGGTATTTCAAGGTCACTTATACAAATCACCAATTGTTGAGTTCAGATTTAGTACAAAAGAGTGATATAAAAATTGATAATGGTAGAATGTAGTGTCATATCATAGAAATATTAACATTTCATTTGATGATGAAGAGAATGAATGTGGGTTCATATTAATATATCCTAATTAAATGGGACAATGTATAAGCTTATATCATTAATCAAATAAAAAAGTTTTGATATACCATATGGATCTTATCAATGAATACACTTGTTGTAAGTTATATAAGTGGTAATGGAATCCCATATATTTTAATATACGAAGGTACATTGTTTTCTTTGTAATAATGGGACAAATATGCATGTCAAGCCTCATTTACGATGATACATGAGAATATAGACCCTAAAATATGGTATATGGACATAGATACCATATATTAATGATATAGAAATGGGGAACCTTTTTATATGATACACAGTATTGCCAACCGGTATTGTGATATACATGAATGAGAAGCATTATTAATATATATGAAAATAACAACACCTCTTAATTTCAAATATGATATGCCGACCATATTACAGTGTTTTCGGTCATTGAATTAGTCATTCTTATGATATATTTTTGGAATCCCAATGATTATGATAATGGGAAAGGGGACCCTTACTACTGTGATATTATCCATGGAGTTTCATGACGCTTTAGAACTCATGATATAGCTTATGGATGTTTTAGATACACCATAGTTCAATGATAGTTGTATTAGAATCATATTTGTGTTTAAAAGCCACTACATATACACTACATATATGAGTATACATTTTGATACATTATTAGAGACCAACTAGTTGAGGCTAATACAGGTAGAATCATCTTGTAGTCGTTATATAAAAATAAATATACATTTACAATTTTATTTTTTTCTGGAATTTATTTCTTGAACACTTCCATATTATATGATATATGTAGATATTTAAAATAATAGTGATTGGTATCTTAATGAGTTTATCTCACACCCAATTTGGGGGAATCACCATACCTAGATAGCCTATAAAATTGTCGGTTTTGATATGGGTATGAGTCAACTTCTGGATATGTGATTTCTTAATGGTTTAGAGTGTAATATTGGTATCAAATGGATGTAATAGAGCTACAGATAACAATAGATATTTTTTCCTTTTTTATTTTTATATAATGTTATGTATTATCTTCCTCTTTCCATGTATATATGTTTCCCTATATTGTAGTGACATTACATCATAATATTTTTGGGTATTATATAGATTATTGATTAGGATTATTACTATTATTATGGATGTTAATACATTCTTGTACAATAATCTCATGAATTATTTTTTATTATTCTATTTGTCAGTAGGTTTTAAAACAAAGTTACTATAACAAGAGGTAATATTCTCCACATTCACACATAATAGGACCATTCTTCATGTTTATAGTATCTACTTTGCGGGGAGGTGCGAATGATGCCATATTTTCCACAGGTTCATGGAAACTATGAGTGGAACCCAGGTTAGGATGTCACACCATTGATGTAATGTGACAAGGTATATAAATGGGGATTATGTATCACGAGATGAAATCTATTAAATTAGTATGTTGATGTTATACCTATAATAAGGTGTTATTCTATTTGGGTAACTATGGAGTCATATGAGGAAATAAAATGTTTTTTTTCTCATTTCCATTAAATAATGGGAAATGGTTTCTTCATAATCATAGAAATTTCAATTTCTTACATTAATTTTTTTTCATACCAAGCATCGACATAAAAATTCCACAAACTCATACTTTATGTTATTCCCCACATATTTTTCGACAAATCTCTATATATCATATTCATTCTTATATGAATAGATAAGGACAACCTATTTGGATTATCTGAATGTTACCTCTTCAATTATAATTTTTATTGGAATCATTTATAGATAAGACCCCTTATAACCCCAACATTAGATATGATGAACTACTAAACAATATCTAACTTATTCTATAAACCACATCATCTTTCAAAGAAAAAATTATCTCCTCAACAATAAATAGATTATCAGTTAATTATGATTGGTGTGTGGACTATAGTTTTATAATTTCTATGTATATCCTTTCCATGTCAAATAATATTAGGTTCTTTAAAATATTTATCATGTATTGAGTTGTATGACTCTTTACACGCAGAGAATATTCCACCTTGTTTTCAATCCCATAATAGAAATATTTTAAATAATTAGTATTCATGAACATCCTTAACATTATTTATTTGATCATATTGAGATCCTTTTTAATGGATATATAAATTATCATAATTTAGTACATATATATGTAACACAACCACTAATAGATATATACACTTGAACCATCATTATGAAGATCACAATAACTAGTTCTATTCCATCTTCTAGGATGTTTTTCTCTAAGATATATAATTAGAGGGATTTATAGATTATCATCATTTCACCTTTCATTTTTTACAAAACCGAAACCCATTTGGATGAATAATTAATATCAAAAATCCCTTCTTAATGGGGTATAATTGGAGTACATTTTTAGTGATAAACCTATTATTCATACCTTTAAAAAATTAATCAAATTAATCATTCATTTAACACATTAATACCATTCATGTTATAGAGGTTTGTGTGATTGACGATAAGGAAATTATCATCAAAAATCAATTATTGTTAAAATATAATTCATGAAAACAAAGGATATAGTTTATTGAGGGTGGTCTAGTCCATCAATAAATTGGATATTTTTTATGGAATTATAAGTCTCCCTTTGTTGGAAATAATATTCCAAATGAATTTTACAATCTCAAACATGAAACTGTATTTACTATATTATCCTAATATATTTTTTTAAAAAAATTTATTCAATAAAAATTTCAAAATCTCTTCATGTTCATCGATGAAATTGAATTAGATGATAATAACATCTAAATATAACAAAACACTGTTTTTGTGATCTAAAATTGTTTTTAATCAATTACTTTCTTACTTTTATAGCATTACTGAGTCCAAATGGAATCATAATGAGCATATATTTCTCATACCTTGTATTAAAACATTCATGGGGAAATAATCCTTCATTATTATTTCATTTTAACAACTAATGTACTTATAAATAAAAATTCAATATGATCTAGTCTATTATTATGTAATATAGATGTAGAAAAACATTCACTTTTTTTGTTTTATTACATCCATTTGGTTTCAAAATTAAATTAAGATTAATTAACATTGATAATATAGCTGTTAAATAGTTATTACATCATTAGTATAAATATAGGATTTTAACTAATCTAATTGATATATGAAAAATATGTGATAGCCTCATCCTGAAGGATTGTACCCTATGAAGCCCATTTATCGATCTTATGATTAATAT
The DNA here is from genome assembly GCA_963277665.1 of Viscum album. NCBI lineage: Eukaryota > Viridiplantae > Streptophyta > Magnoliopsida > Santalales > Viscaceae > Viscum > Viscum album. The sequence continues at coordinate 1,836,546,030 of OY728132.1, read as the reverse complement.
ATAATCATTATGAATTACTCATTACTATGAAAAATGTGAGATCCAACAACATAATCATGATAGAAACTATTTATGATAGAAAAACAATATCATCGAGATCATGACCCAAACCATGTTCGTTGAACAACCCCATGAATATCACACTGTCTTGAATCTTACTCTTAAGGAATACACTTATTTAATAAAGGATTATTTATAAAGTTATTAATAATATTTATTCATATATTTTATGGAATTATGTTTTTTATTAACTTTCTTTTCTTAATAAATGATATTTATTATGAGTCAATTTAAAAAATTTGTATTTTTCGGTAATATTAAGACTCAGAAAAGGGATTAATTTTGAATAATTAATGGATTTTATAAATAATTATAATTTTATTAAAACCATTTTATTATATAATGTTTATAAATTACAAAAGGATATATAATTTTAATGAAGTGAAATGAATTTTTTTTATGAGGGTTCAATGGTGAACTATTCATAATTTTTTTAGATAGTATAATATTTAGGTAAAAATTAAATTCCATATAAATATACAAGAATTTTTTATGACATCATCATGAATCAAAAATATATAAAATAATATTATTATGTGTATCCTAGGACAACTATATATATTTTACATGAAATAATGTTTTTTTAATTTATATGATTAATTTTTTTAATCTATTATGAATCCTTAAAATCATTTATTATATTTTAGAGTTTAAAAATAATTTATTTTAATGTGTGCCCCATCAGAAAATTTGAAAGAGAATTATTTTAATCTATTCATAAATTTTCCTAATAAAATAATATAAACCTCTCTAAATTGGGAAAAAAATTAAAAAACCATTGGATTGTTTTTTGTTTTTAATATTTGATTATATATAGTCCAAAACCTATGTTCATGAAATATTAATGAATTCCAATCTATTTTACTATATATGCCCATATATGACCCCACTTAAAATAATTCAAGATCCTTGGATCATGAACTTAATATAATACCATCTCTCTATAATTATTCCAAGGTTCCCTCAAGATCCAATGAATAACCTTTATTCTTTTGGTTCCAAAATCATAACGTATGGTATCATCCTTTTCACACTTTTATTATAGAATGTATTATACGTTATGCCCCATTATTTTTATTAATAATTTTTGGGTATGATTTATCACCTCTAAATATGTAAATTAATATTTATAAATGTTGATATACACCTTTTTTCACCTTTTGACCTTCCATTTTCACCTGTTAGCATACCATAATTTTTAAGGCATCATTCCTTTATCGTTTTAATCATTGTTTCATTTTCATGATATACACTTTTATTTTCAATTACTAAATACGAGATAATTTTCCAAATCTCCTCCATAATTCCCTTACATAGTATAAATTATGAGAGGCCCATTACTCATTCATAAATCTAAGTAATGTAAACGAATTACCATACCAAAATTTTATAATCATCTCTTCATGTGTCATTTTATTTAATATTACTTATTATCTTATTACTTATTATTTATTATTATATTAATATATATATATATGAAAATGTCATTCAATGTCCCTATTAATGTCCACATCAAGTCACAATTATTATATACCCATTTCCCCCTCATTAACAATTTTTTATTAATTTATATTTTGTGTTGTTATTCTACCGAATATTCACCATGATTCTCCATGCCAAACCAATTCTGTAATTAATATTTTCTCAATTTTTTATCACATAATTTCTAATTCTTTAATGTACATATTTTTTTGTAGAATGACATATATTTTTTCCATACTCATTGATTCGTGAATAAATTCTCATGATGAATGAATCTATGTTGTATGATTTATATGGAATATATAAACATGAGAAATAAATGGATATGATGGGTGTTCCTAAAATAATATAGATCTTTAGTGAATTTGGTAATGTTTGGTATCATTATTCAATATATTGGGAAAGGGGTGTCCTTAAATTATTTATGGGAATTTTTTTCATCATGATGTCTTGGTTATTTAGCCTTGAAATATGTTTATGATGTAGTATTTTATGTTGTTGCCTCATTTTAAATGTTATGATTATCATGCTATATAATGTCTTTTTATTATGGTTCTATTATACATCTTTGATATGCCTTTTCTAACATATATTTTTATCGTCATGTTATTCATGTTCATTCCATTAATATAATATATGGCTCAACCCATTCTTATGTATATTCCTTGATTATATAATGTAGTTTTATGCTCAGGTATGTTAATGATGTATTCAATAAATATGTTGTAATTCATTATTACTGTTCTAATGAAATGTAGCTAATTCCAAAAGAAACTCGGAATATAAATGGGTTTATATTAAGTGAATGTTTTTTTAATAAAATTCATTAATAATAATTAGTAAAGATATGGGTTGTTATAGTTAGTTTTAGAGGAAAAATTAAATAATTAATTGGATTAGGATTACAAAACTATAGAGATATCCATATAGATATGACTATGTATACGAAAAAATAAATAAATTATGGTTAATATATAGAATTTGGTTCATTAAAAAGTACATCCACGTCAAGATACCACATGTCGGTGGGTTTCTAGAATACATTTATCTAAGAGTACCTACACGAACAAGGTTTTTCGAGCCTAACTCGAGATAACCTGGTACATGAAAATTTTATTTAATGCACACTTGGTATGTAACTCTAAGGGATTTTGTCATTTTAATTTCTAAAATAATTACGAACAATAAATAAGTGAGTAAGAAAATTTCCATAAGATTATATGTTAGGATATCATGGATAACAAACACTGATGAGTTAAAATAAAATTTTTAATACAAACGTTTAAATTATAAGTTATCCATTTACTATTTTTAAATTCCCATATATGTCTCCAAAAGATTAATATGCTCATACTTAATTTCCCTTTTATTCAATAAAATGGGTTTAAATATGAAGAGATGTTTAAAAAATCAACGTGAATTGAAATTTGATGACTTCCCCCAATGAGATTCACAACCCCATGTGAGCAAGAATCACACACTTCATGTTGACACTCTCGTAGTTGTCTCATGTTTTGAATAGAATCTTGGAATGAATGAGAATCAAAATTCCTCCAATAGAGAACATGTTTCAATAAAGTGACTCATTGGAAAACAACCTAATACATTCAATAGATCAGCATATCCTTTAATCATTGATGAATGGATCAACTCCATTGAGATTGACTTATCCAAAATTCAATTCTGAGAATTAGCGATGTTTATTTTGTATTTTTAGCATATGGAGGGTGATGATGATCAATGGTTGTGATTTTTAGGTATATGAATTCTAAGAAACTGATCGAATAACTTGTTTGGAAGGATTTTTGAAAAAAAAATCGATAAAATTCTCCCACACTCTATGTCTTAAATTTTAAATTGATGTACATGCCCTCAAACAAGTATATGAAGACTTCATCAGGGTATATGAGGAAAATAAACAATAGGTTCGTGGTACACCTCCAAAAATTTTGTTACCTCATATTTCATGGTTGGCAGAATAATTTTTGGGGCAACTCATTGCTTATGAAATCTCATGGTGATCCATGACATTGAATGTTATTATAAAATTCTCTAATGTTTCTTCAATGATAAAAATGAATATTGGTGAATCATAATGGTTTCAGTAAGATAAGAATATGCAATATTATATAACTTATGGACTTTTGATATAGATATCTAAAAGTGGCAATAAATTTCAACAACCCACTTTCCAATGGTTCCTTAAAATATCCCTATATGTTGAATGAAGGGGATGATGAAATGATTTTGTTATTGAAAGGAATGTCACTAAACCATGTTTTTCGGCCGGATTGACCTTTTACTATGATAGAGGAATGGAATGATCAATTAATCCCTCATCATATTATTCATTCATTCAACTATAAGGAACAAGGTTAAATTGATAACTAATGATCTAATCCTAGGTTATTCATAATCTTCCAAAAACCAACAATGTATAAAAAGAGAGATAGTTTCATCACTACCACCAAATTGAATCCTTAAAATGCAGTTTTCATTGAAACACTTGTTATTAATATAGAAATATTGAACATACTTTTTGATTTTATTTATATTATTTTCTTCATATCATGTTTTTTTAGAACTATTCAAACCCCCCCCCCAAAGCATGGAACTAGTAATATGCCACCTTTTTAACCCCATAATAGGATAGATTTTGTGGTAATTTATTATTCTTCAATTTTGTTCTTGGGATGTCTGTTGATGAAAAAAAAACAATTTATTTTACTATGATGCATGGATGTTGAATTATCATCAATAGAACTACTCAAATCATGATATCGAGTTGGGTTCATTGATTTTTGATTTACAAATTTAGTTCCAGTATATCGTTGGGGATAAGTGTGAAATATATATTGATGATAAAAGTATTAATTGTACGATCACACAAAAAGAGCTTAATTTGTGCCAATTTAAATGGTTGGAGTTGATAAATGATTTTTAATCATGAATCCACTACAATCCAAAGAAATAATATAATGTGTAACATGACCTGAGAAAGAACGATTTGAAAATTCTTGCATTTATGAGAATTTAGAGATATCTGATCATCATAGACTTATAATGGGTAGAAATGGGAATCAAAATAGAAAAAACATCGTCAAACCATTAACAAATGATTTATCAACAATATCATATATAGTGGTTAAATGATGATCATAATGTTGATGTAGGAATTTAGAAGAATGTTGACGATATATGGAATGGAAAATCTGTGATTTACAATGATAATGATGAGGGTGTTGTCAGGTTTTTTTCTAGATTATGTGTACAATAAAATCATTTGATAATGAAGGATTTTTTGGATGATTCAAATAGCTAAACCTTCACTCTATACAACCATGATGTAAAACGATGTATTTTGGATTCCAATAACACTATTTTAATGACTATATAAAGAAGGATATCACAAAATAAACATCATGATATATCACCAGTTAAAAAGTGAAAGGGGAATGAAAAAATCATGGGGATGATGAAACCATTAACCATACCTACCCGAAAATGGAAAATATAGCCATGAAATTTGAAACTGTTTTTATAATGAAAATATATATAAAATAATACAATATGGGTTGTGTTTGATCATATTACAATTACATAACACTTTATTGTGATATCATAAATTTTTTTCACCAGATGTACTCGAACATATATACACCAGGGACATAGATAGGCTGTATTGAGTAACACTATTGATTGTATCTGATCGTGATTCAAGATTAAACTCTATGTTTTGGAGTATTATTTAGCATGATCGTAATTCAATCTCAAACATCAATGTGGAATTTCACCCTCAATATAATGGCCAATATGTGTGAACTATATTGTCATTTGATGACATGTTGAGTGCATGCCTAGTGGACTTTAAATTTGGATGAGATCAACATCTTCATCTCATTGAATTTACTTACAAAAAATTTCTCCATGTGTGCATCCAAATGGTTCTCGTTGAATACCTTTATGGGAATACATTCATGACACATGCATTCTAAGATAAATTTGGGGAATGAAAACACAAAGGTCATGAAATGGTTTAAGAAATTGTACACAAGGTTAATAACATTTAGTAGTATATTGAGGTAACATATCGTAAAAAATAGCTATTCATAAAATTTTAGACATGAACTATAGTTTTATGTTTGATACATGGTATTCCCTTACATATTTATATGGAATATTTTTTGAGATTTTAGAAAAATGAAAATCATACTCTTCAATTCATCAGCCCATTTTAGATCGCTAATCACATTGGAGTGGATGCCTATCTACAAAAACTCACAAAAAACATATCCTATGTTCATGATTTATTCCATTTTCACCCTTGAGTTAGTAAAAACTCAACCCTTCACATGTACTAAATATTTAGGTGATATCATTGGATAACAATATATCTATTTAGGAGTAGCTGGTAAAGATATTAGTTCCTAGTGATAATGTAATATGAAATAAGACAATGCGCCTTGTCAATTTGTTGTGGAAAAAACATGAGTTTCATGAATAAACATGGTAATTGGATTATGTGATGAGGTATAATAACCTTTACCACTATTATATGGGTGAAATAATAATTTTAGGGGAAAGTTTAATAAGAAGGGAATATATTAATGACACAAACAATAATAAATAAATTTTTTATTATTAAATATTTAAATATGTAATAAGGTTGTAGAAGAAACATTAATATTTTTTAATTATATCAAATTAGATTAAATTTATCATTAATAATTGATATCGTTGATAAAATATCCATCAAATAGTATTCAAGTGATTATTATAAATATTGGAATTTAACAAATGCAATTGACACAGAAAAGGAAGTGATTGCCTCATCCTATTAGATTATATCCAATGAAGACAATTTATAAAATCTTCTGAGGGAGATATAGTCATTATAATTTTACGTTGACTAAGAACAATCATAGATAAAATAACTTATGTAGGATAATAAATATTTATTGGATATGTTCACGCTCATCGTGATCATTACACTAACCATGTTCATTGAATGACCAAATGAAAGTTTCACCATCGCACACCATTAAAATATGGAATACACCAATGTAATAAATTTATATGTATCAATACATTAATAATATAAATATGCATATTGTATATAATAATCAACTAATTTCCTTTTTTAACCTTATATATTTCTTTTATTTATTTAAAAAATTATATTTTCTGATAATATTCATATTAAATCAATCATTTAATATTGATAAGATAATGTATTTTTGAAATAAATATTATTTTAGTAAAATCATATAATTAAATATGTTTTGTAATTAATAATGATCATATAATTATAATTACATGAAATGTGTTTTTATAAGTGTACAAAAATTGTTATTATCAAAAAACAAAATTATTTTCTGTAAATGTGAAATAATAATTTAAAAATTGAAAATGAACATAAATATAATATTATTTAGATAAAATAAATTTAATTTTAAATATCATTATTTATGAATTATCCAATGGTGAATTATTCATAATTTTCATTGAATGTGGAATTCTTAGGTAAAAAATAAATACCCTATAAATATATGATTTATTATTGGAAATCATAATGTCCTAGATATAATTTAATAAATAATATAATGGGTATCCTAGGAAAAATATATGTTTTAACATGAAATTTATGTGATTCTATGTTAACTTAATTAATTTTATTAAGCCATTATGAATCATCTATAACATTAAAATTATTTTAGAGTTTTAAATTCATTTATTTAAATGTGTGACTCGCCTCCATATAAGAAATGGAGTTATTTTAATACTTACATACCATTTAATATAAAAATAATTACATTCTCCGCACCATAAAAAAATCATGCAAAAACCATGGGATATTTTGTGATTAATAATATTTTATTATATGAGTTGAAAACCTATGTTTTTGGAAAATTAAAGAATTACATTCTCATTTCCTATACAATTCCACCCATGATCCCACTTACCATCACTAAATATACACTAATAATGTCCTTAATCTTCCGTAATATCTCTATATTCCACCCATGGTTCCCCCAATCTCTCAAGAAGCACCTTTCATGCTTTCAGTATCATTATCTCAAGAAAATGGATCCTCCATTACTCAGATTTATTCCAGAATATCATATATGTTATGCCCATCTATTTTTTTGTTAATATATAAGGGGTAGTAATTCTAAACACCCCATACTTATCTTAAAATATATAAATGATGAGAAACCTCTTTTTCACTCATTTATACCTCTTATGTACAGTTGTTATAGTGCAGAAATTTTAGAAGGTTTCATTCCATTATCATTTATAACCAGGATTAATTATTTGTTTATTCCCATTTATTAAAAATTAAAATAGATTTTTTATTTATTCATACCTCTTAATAATAGTTTTATTATTTTTATTTTTGCAGAGCATCAAAACAGGGCAGGCACCATTGGTGAGAGCCATCAACGGGTGACAGTTAGTTGACTCATCAATAGCAGGCAGTAGGAAGATGAAACAGAGGCCCAAGAGGCTCATAACAACTGAAGGATGACTCTAGGACATATGGTCGGAGTTACAGAGATCACGAGGTAGTGGGGGTCATCTATGATGAAGACTATGCTTCACATGCGGTAGGCATGGCCACATGGATCACGAGTGCCAGAACCTCCATACCGACAATTAGCGGATGATCGAGGAATTACTGAGAAAGTATACATGGATTGAAAGGGGAGGTATGCATGGTGGAATACGTGATAGAGGAGCGGGTTATGCATCATGATGTGGACATATGTTTGAGGTTATATCACCACCACCACCACTACGAGGTCCATGTCGACCACAGGGAATATGTGGATAGGGGAGAAAACAATTTCAGGCAGCTGAGGCCTATGACCATGACACTCAGGAGATGATTATGGGTATAATCTTTGTCTATTACACCCTTGATGTATTACTTATAGACATAGGTTCTAGTCACTCCTTCATTTCCATGACACTCATTTGGAACTCGGGTATTCTGATGGATCAATTTTCTCAATCCTTGCAATTAGAGTCTCCAACGTGAGAATATTTGATGATAAAAAACTAGTGTAGGCATTTTGAGCTCACTCTAGATGGTGAGATCATTGGTTGTGATCTCCTAGTAGTAGCGTTAAGGCCTTATGATGTCTTCTTTGGTATGGACTTTCTATCCACAGTCCCTTCTCATATCATCTGTTTTAAGCGCAATGTGTGGTTTGTACGTGAGGATAGTATCGAGTTTTCTTTCATCGATGAGATGTTTACCTTTGTAGAAAAGTATGGAATTTCTCTTAGCAGTGTGCTACCAATCACTCACCAGTTTTCTAGACTCACCCTTGTAGCAGTTAAAGCGAGGAGTCTGAGATATCCTATAGTGGTAGACCAGTATACTGCTGTTTTCTAGTTGATGTTCTAACATTAATTCCCCATAGATAGGTATACATTCACATTAACCTGTACCCCCAGACGACACTTATATCTAAACCAGCATATCAGATGGCACCTATGGATCTTCATGAGCTGAGGGTGTTGTTTAAGGTCTTGCAAAGAAAGGGGTTTTTATAATCTAGTGTTTTGTCATGGAAATTCCCAATCCATTTCGCCATCAAGACATATGTGATCTTGAGGCTTTGTGTGGACTATCGATGCGTGATCCAGTTGAACGTGAAGAAACATTATCCTCTTCTGAGGATTGATGATCTCTTCGACTAGCTAAATAGAACTAATTGGTTTTCAAAGATATACCATTTATCAGGCTATTAGTAACTCAGGGAACGAGATGATGACGTAACAAATACATCCTTCATATGGTGGTATGGCCATTATGAGTTGTTGGTGATTCCTTTAGGCATAAAAAACACACCATCATTGTTCATGTGTATCATGAACATGATCTCTAGCAATGCATCGATTGCTTTGTACTGGTCTTCATTGAGGATATCTTAATATACTCATCATCAGAGGAGTAGCAAGCCATACACCATCAGGTAGCTCTAGATACACTCTAAATCACCAGCTTTTTGGAAATTTATCGAAGATCCAATCATGGATACAATAATTCCACACAATGGGGAACATTATCTTGAAGGCTAGAGTCTCAATAGATCTATCAATGATATAGGTAGTTATTTATATCGATCCACCAATGAGTGTGACTAAGGTGAAGAGTTTCATAGGATTAGATGGATACTACATGATTTTTTACCTATATTCTCCATATTAGCGGCACCCTTTTTATCCTTGGCGAAGAATGGTAATCATTTCTTATAGATAAATATGTGCTAGTAATGTTTTCAGTTGAAATGTTAGAAACTTTGAGTACCCCCATATTGAGGCTACCAGAAGAGAGAGTTGGGTATGTAGCCAACTATGATGCATTATGTACCTGAATTGGTTGTGTCCTAATGGGGGATTGAGTAGTGATGACCTACGCCACATGGTAGTTGACACAACATGAGAATAAATACACTACCCATGACCTGGAGTTAGCAATAGTGGTCTTTGTGCTAATGTTGGGTAAAAACAAATTGATGTGTGAATGTTTTACAGTCTACTCTGATCAAAAGAGTCACAAGTATATCTTCTCACATAATGACCTAAACTTTAGACAACGATGATGGATAGAGTACATATAGGATACTGACTTTGAGATAGACTATCCTCTTGGGAAGAGGAATGTAGTAGTAGATACACTCAACCAGAGGTCTAGTCTATAGATTCTGAGTGAGTAGACATAACACCTATCTGGGTAACAAATATCATTCATGGATTGAGATTTAGTAGCTTATCTTTATTCAATGACTATGAATCCTACACTTCATAATCATTTTTTGGAGGAAAAACTTTGGGATGTTGACTGTGAGTCCCAACGTGCTCAGATATCCGTCGGACACCCTCATGAGGCTTTTACTGACGGCCGGGTACACATCATTCTTTTCAAAGGACACACTATGGTACTGGAGATGTTATGAGATGAGGGATTGAGAGAGATTCATGCATCCCCGCTAGCGGTAAATCCACGAGTGGAGATGATGTATTAGGTCCTCCATTGTCAATACCAATGACATGGGATGAAGAAAGCATTGGCATGTTGGTAACTCGATGCCTCACTTGTCAGCATATCATGGTTGAGCATCAGGTACCTGCGGTCATCACTCAACCACTTGAGGTATCAGATTGGAAATGGAATGGTATCCTTATTGAAATTTTGACAGTTCTACCACGTATGACCATGGGCCATAATTCCATTAGGGTATTCTTTGAATAGCTCACCATGTCGGCCAACGTTCTACCCATTTGAGAGCAGGGATCAGTAGAGGGATTGGGATGCCTCTATGTACAAGAGATTGTGCGACCACACGGGGTCACAAAAAAGATCATATTGGATCGCAACACACTTATTAAATTCCTGTTATGGAAGGTATTTTAAGAGGTGTTCTGGACTCAACTACACTTTAGCACCGCATTCCATTCTCAGAAAGATGGTCCGACAGGGCACACCATTCAGACACTCGTGGAAAAGCTATGTGCTTGGGTCCTCATCTTTGGCTGTAGTTGGGAGGACCACTTCACACAAGTGGACTTTTCATACAACAACAGTTATCACTCAACCATTGACATGGAACCATTTCAGGCCTTGTATGAGAGACGATGAAGATCACCTCTATTCTAGAAATACCCAGGGGAGTATGCTCTTATTAGTCCCGAGTTGGTACATGCAACCATAGAGAAGGTACAGATCATACCAGAGAATATAAAGACTGCATAGAGCCATAATAAGTCTTATGCACATTGGTGATAGGGACCCTTAGAGATTGAAGAGGGAGACCATGCATTTCTATGGGTCTCACCCCAATGATGATTACAGAGGTTTGGTCGAGGTGACAAGTAATCTCTTAGGTTCATCAGAACGTCCATATCCTCATCAATGTAGCCTAGGTGGCGAACCATGTTTCTATTCACCCAAAAACGTATTAGGTGCATAATTTATTCCATGTGTCACAGATGAGGGGATACGTGCATGATCTATCTCACCCTATTGACTATGGTGAGCTTAACATCGGCGATGGGGCGATGTTTGTGGTGTTCCTGGTAGAGATAGGGGATCGAAAAGAGAGGGTCCTTTATGGGCGGTCGATCCCTCGGGTGTGAGTACATTGGTAGCATGGGAACCTCCTGAAGATACCATGGGAATGGGAGGATCTGATGCATGCATAATAACCACATTTTATTACCAATTTTTTTAGTGTTTGGTGATGAAAATACCTAAGGTGGGGTGATTGTAAACACCATAATATCCCTGTAATTTATTTTAAATTTTTGGAGATTACTACGAGTTAGTGAAAAGTAATGGTGCATGATTCCATGGACCAGGGTTACTAGAATGAATTTCTGAACATTTATTAAGGTACTTTTAGTAAACGTGTTGGAAGTGTTTTCTATCATTTGAACTAGTTGTCATTATCCAAATTGGATAGAACCGTTGAATCCGCAACGCATGGATTCACTTATGGGATGCTCCACATCGACCATAGTAGGTCAGGAGAAAAGGATGAATTTTAAGACATAAAAAAATAATTATAATACATGACAAGTTATTCTTTTTTCTGTAATCATTGTGCGACGAGGCGAGAGTGCATGCTTAAATGATCCATTCAAGGGTATGTCCCTTGGTGTGCATAATCTCGACGTTGGAACATTAACTGTTGTTCATAAATTAAATTTACTAATGTTGTGCAACACTGTTGGTTTCCTCGACCTATTTTAGTGAGCCATGTGGTGGAGTTTTCCCATGCCTTCACAAAAATTGAACCTCAGGAGAAGTGAGGCAACGTCTTCCATCTACAAGGAATGGTTGCTTGGAAGTCGTTGTGGGATTTGACGCAGAATGCATGTGGCATTCAAGAACACAGATTCTTCATCCACCAATCTGACGTCCCCAACAACTCGAGGAAGGGGATTAATTTTATTAATGTTTTCCACAATTAATTAAAATTCCTCTAACTTGTTATTATTTTAACGTGGAGGCCACATTCTCAACGAACTAGTCCCATACATTCCGATGCTTCATTCTTGTTTCATTCTTGGGGGGACATTTCTTCAACTAATCATAATGATGAATCCGGGATCAGCGCAGTGATGGAGGCATCTAGGGAATCACGTAGGAATGAGATGAAGTGAGAACAGAACACTAGAGTGTCGTTGGAGCCCCACTGAAGTAGTTCCAACAACACACCATTAAGGTGGCATTGACGACCGATGCATGAAAATGAGAGTGGATTCCAGCAACCCCCATTCATGGTGTTAATGTGGCACTGCTCGGTGTCCAGGCATTCAGACAAGAGGTTGGAATCGGTAGGCCGTGTATGTGGAGGAAGCGCGCCATCACATTCCATGCAAGAAGAAGATACGAATTAAAAGCTGCGAGAGAGATGGCAAGGCACACAGACCCTTCTCGGGTCTCGATACACTAGCATGGTCGTAACATGAAAACCAGATGTTAGTTTGAGAAACTTTATATGGAATTTGGATCCTTGGAGCGAGATGGAAATTTTAAAATAATCCATGTGAGATTTAAAAAGAATTATATAGTACTGTCGGGTTGGATCGACTCTGAATCCAACTTGTTCACCGAAGCTAAAATGTTTATAACATAATGATCGTTCATCCGGTTGAAGCAGTGTATGTTGCATGGGAAACCTTATGACGTTAAATATCATTGTGTATCTTCTACGTGGGACTTATTGTCTATTGAAATATGATCAATGGAATGGAAAACGTTTTCTCCCATAGACAAGAATACTATTAGAGGGAATCTTGTGTCTGGTTGAGACATGATGAATTAAGAGAGATTCTGTGTGAATCAACGCCGAACGATTCTATGTGAATCAACACCCAGCTATTCTATGTGAATTATAACACAATGATTATTTTGGAATCAGCACACAATGATTCTATTTGTATCAGCCCCCATAGATTTTGTTTGCCTCAACACCAATTGATTATGTGTGAATCAACACCCAGTGATTCTATGTGAATTAGGATATTAGGCCCCAACCATAAACCTTACTTAATATTGAATTAAATTAATAATCCACATTGAGGATGTTTTCATGGTTTAGAGTTTTAGAGAATTAGGACATAACTATTACATCTCAAAATATTACAATGTAGAAACTTGTATTAAGTTTCCATAAAATAAAAACACTTAAAAAGAAACATGTCTAGTTCCAAGTTTTAGATAGCATGACTTTCCCTTGATCCCATCCTTGACCCTATTCCACATTAAGTCATGTGAAAAACATTTAAAAATACATGGGGAGAGCATAAAAATCTTAGTATGGGATACACAATGAATAAAAACTGTTAGTTTTTCAAAACAATAAGTAAACCATGTATACTTTATCAAAGTAATACTTTTCACCATTATGATGTAGTAAAAACTATTCACTGAAATAAAAGATCATAAATTACCCTTTTGTAACCAAAATAATTTCCATAAATCCCATATAAAGTTCACATAACATATATAGGTAACTTGGGATATAAACATACTTAAATGGAATAACCATATGGTCGACTTTCACACATATCACTTAATGGAATAGCCATACGGCTGACTTCCATACCCAATGAATTGGAGGTTATAACGTAACCACCCGTCCTGGTATTCACGACACCACACGTCAAATGGTTTATCACATAACCACCCGTAAAATGTCCAATTACCATCATTACACATAAAATATTGAAAATATAAAAATTTTAATAACAACATTTCATTTTCAATCACAATAAGTAATTCCATGATATTGAATTAATCAATCCATTTTCAAAAACCATTTAAAAGTGATTTTTGAATCAAAGTGTCCCATACCACTTTGAAGATTTTAATGGAATTATAATTTTCAAACATTAATGTCCATATAAATAAATCCTGAAAACCATTTTGAAAACATGTAAATTAAAGACAATGATTTAGAATAATGAATCTTTATAGCATTTAAAACGATATTTTTTTTAAAGTGTTTTTAACAAAATGAGAGACACTTGAATACAAATAATTACGGAATAACATTTAATCCGAGATTTATAATATCATTAGAATAAAGGGATTCATGATATAATATGTCAAAGGACAGTATAAAAACCATATAAGAGTGAATTGGTGCATAACAACAATGAAGTCTCAATGGAAATGTAAATTGATATGAAATCCATTATAAAGATGGTATCCTTAAATTAAGGATAAATATATCACATAATTATTTGTGAGAAATATAAATACACCAAATATAAGTGGATATTAAGTGTGAAACAATCATATGTCATTCACACATAATCTAGGAAAAACAAAACCAATGAAAAATGTATTTAACTCAATGAAATGAGATTGGGTTATTATTTCCCATACAAGTTCATAAGAATTTATCAATGAGATGATTATGTGTAGAAATAGTATATCTACACAAAGGTTTGTGGAAATTACAACATAGATATTCCACAAATAATATTGGCATAATGAAATCTAGAAGTATAGGTTTTACCCAAATAATTGAACGTGGGTTACGAAGTTCCCAAATAGATATCTGACAGCCTAACGACATCACTTTAAAATTCAGAAAATGAGTTGATGAGAGCGAAAATGGTATATCATCACTTGGACATAAAATTTACATAAATAAGGATATATAAGAACATATCCCAACATAATTTACTGTGAATTAAAAGACATAACAAAAGATGTCTTTTAAAAAGAGTAGGGTGAAAGGTCCCATTACCGAGTTGGGTAACATTCGAAATGTACACCCCATGAAAGAAGGGTCATACAATGAAGATGTAAATACCCATAAATGAAATTATACTAAAAAATGTGTATAAAAATGGGATGTAAATACACCACTAAAAGTAAATAGTGGCAAAAGCAACATAAATGTCACCGGAATAAAATGTGAGATGAAAAATCCCTTTTGAATACTCGGCAGCCTAACGACGCCACTTAAAACTTCAAAAAAAAATGGATTTTTGAGATAAAATAGGGTCTATCATAATATGAACATAAAAATTAAAGTATGATGAATAAAACATAACATCCCCAAACATAATAAAGATGATATTAAATGAAATGACATAAAATAGAGTACTTAAATAGAAAGAGAGAGGTTGGATCCCTTACAAAAATTCGGCATCCTTACGCCGCCACTCAAAACTTCCAAAATGGATTGATGAGAGAAAATAGGGTCTCTAACCATATGAACATAAAATGTAGAGTAGGATTAATATAAAATGTCATCCCAATCATAAGAAATATGATCTTAAAAGGAATGACATAAAAGAGTGTAATTAAAAAGAAAGAGAGGGGTAGGATCCCTTACCTCAAGTCTGGCTTGTCTTGTTCGTTTCTTTATATTCCTGAATAATAAACATTGGTGAATTTCTAATTTCTTAAGGAAATCTTTTAAATATTATTATTCAGTTTATATGAGATATTATAGTGTTATAATAATTGGTTAATAATGTTAGTTCATATCAGATGTTTTTGTCGATGTTCGGTACATGGGTCAAAAATGAACTTGTTTGAAAATGATTGTCCATGTAGTTATGAGTAAATCCTCTCCAGAATAGTATTAATGATTTAAATATCTTATATATATAGTACATATTCATTTTATACTACTCCATAACCTTTGGAGATAAAAATAAATGAAATGCACCCTTCATGGAGACGATAGGCCGTACGTACGCATAAACGCTGCTTTCATTTCATTGTCATATTAATGGAATTAAAAAATAATATATATATATATATATATATTATAATTCTAGTGTAATATATTTGTTATATAGGTAACTTATGTTCATTAATTTCATTCTTTATACATTCCATTTGTTGCATGAACGAGTCACATCACTTGACGGGGCGGTAGTCCACAGTTCCTCGTATGAAATTATCACATATGCACAACATAAAAAGCATAAAGGCATGTTTTTAATATAAAATTCAGAAGCATATAGAAAACATAAATACCATATATATCATATATAATGTATATTGTCGTCATAATGGACACAAATAAAGGTGTTAAAAGAAGATTGAACAATCATCATTTCGTGAGGCAGAAATTCGACAACCACAGAAACAGTATCTTCTTTAACCATTAGACGATGGTGTGTGTAAGTGTAGATCTAATCCGTCACATAACAACATCTTAGTATATTTATAATACTGGTGTTGTTACAAAATATAGGAATAAAAAGAGTTTAAAGGGTTGGAGAAGCAAAATAAAACAAATGAACACAAGTGAAGACATTACCTTAAAATCGGGTAACTCTTCTTGATTTGAGCTCAAAGGCTTCCTTGGAAAGGATTATTCCCAAAGGTGAGGCTTCAATGATTAAGAGAGTGATGTGGAGAGATGAAATGTTCAGGGTTTAGTAGAGACAACAGATTGAGAGGTGTGGTTAAGGTGATAGAGTTGGGGGCCTTTTATAAGAGAAAAGGAGGGACACTCTTGGAAAGATATAAAATATTACTTTATTATAAAATGATTTTCGGATTTTAAAGGTCTCAAAAGGATATATTTCGAGGATAAGGTGATAAGGTTTCTAAATACACCCATAAAATAGGTTTGTGACACTTTTATGTCATATATTTTACATTATATTTTTATTTTATTTAAATCGTTAAATAATGATGTAATCGATGCATCATCATGATGTCATAAATAATTTAATCTATTTAGTGTCTAAAAATTATAAAAAAAATATCATCATGAAGATAATATTATAATATTTCTAATGGATATTTATAGTCAAAAATATTACTTGTATAACCCCATATAAAAATTGTATTAGTAAAACAACACATGTTTGTGACATTTTAATTTTAACATTAAATAAAAAGGTATTAATGTAATTTTCCAACCAATGTGGCTCCATGGGGTCCCCAAGTTGACCCATGGATTTTATTGGTCGGACATGACACATAAAATGAGTGTAGGACATGTGTCTAGGTCATTCCAATTTATTTAAACATTATTTTTACCTTAAATTACACTAATTACCTCTAATCGCGATTAATAAACTTAAAAGTTACTATTCACCAAAAAATTATTTTAATCCCATTGAACCACAGTGTACTTCTTAATTAAAACCATGTATGTTGGATTTTTTAAATTCAAATCACAGAAGTGGTAATGTTTCATTTAAACGAAAAATCAGTTTCTTTAACTACCATTTAGTGGTTTCACTATTCATCAAAAATTGAAGTTTTTCAGAAAATTACAAAAAATTCACCCTAGGATATATTTGATATTTAAAATTTTAAAATGATTTCTATTTTACAAAATTCATAAAATATAAGTTAAATTAATTAATTAATTTAAAAGTGGTTCATCCTCAAAAGGCGGTTAATCAACCTTTTAATGAATATTAGAATGTTTACGCTTAAAATTGGATTCATTCGCATTTTTAATCTTCTAACATTTATTGTAAAAAGTAAAAATCTTTGACAAACATATATAATCATTTTGTAGTTAGTTATGTTCATTCCCGCCATTACAACGACTAGGTGTTAACTACAATTTGAAATAATATTATTTTATTATTATAGTGCAACGTAAGATTTCCAAGAAACTCGTTGTTGCATATTGGGTACGCCATCGAGCATAGCATCCCCTTTAAAGTTATATTAATATTTTATTCAAAAATATTAATAAATGTGAAAGTGTCATATTCTTTATTTACTTGGGGTGTTACATCCTTCCCCCATTTTGGGAATTGCTTCCTCGCAATTTTAAAACTAGGCTTGGAAACTTCATTGAAAATCCCACATTGGAACAAGAGTCAGTAAAACAATCACTTTAAAATAATGAAAGAGAAGTACAAAGGTCACCCGAGTTAACCCATACTAGGATTTAATGTAGGAAAACATGGATATGGAGGAAAGAACAAAGGGTCATGTTCTGAGGGAGAGTTGTAGTAAACATGTCTAAGATAAAGTTAACCATAAAAAAATCACAAACTTGTGATGGGTTAAACGGTTTTCAATTCCCCAGTAGGAAAAGTTAACAGACATCATTTTTATTTTAAGTTACTCTTCATTGAGGAATTGTAACACCCGTGACATTTATGTGAAATATTTTGTTTTTATGTTATATAAATCATCAAAGGAATCTTTCACTACACCCAAAACTAGCTTGGATTGCTTTACACGCAACCACGGCCTTCCTCGATAGCTTGTGTCATACACAATATCGAGTTTCACTAAACAATGATATGCTATTAAAATATTATTAAAACTAGCCGTTATGAATAGTAATAACCAATTTTTGAAAATTTATAAATTTTATTTTTCAAAATGGATTTCATTTTGGATTCGGAATATCGAAATTAGCCTAGGGTAAAATTTTGGTATTTTTCTGAAAACTTTCAATTTTTGATGAATAGTGAAACCACTAAGTGGTAGTTAAAAAAACTGAATTCTTCATAAAACTTAATTTTACCTCTTCTATGAGTGGAATTTCGAAATTACGAGAGACACGGTTAATATCAAGGACTATAATTTGGTTCAATGAGAAGAAATTTTTTTTGGTGAATAGTAACTTTTTACTTTTTTTTTACAACGGTTAAAAGTAAATAGGATAATTAAGGGAAAAAATGATATTATTATTACCCTAACACATGTCCTAATTCTATTGGATAAATTTAATTCGACCAAAAACAACCTTAAGAATAAAATATTACCATTTAGGCCCACTTGGATTAGATTAGGACATTTATTATTAATTTATTTAATGAAGGGTTAAAATAGTTAAAATCAATGTTTAATAAGTAAATCATTTTTAATATGGGGTTATACAAAAGATAAATTCGACAATAAATATTCATTAGAAATATAAAAATATTTCTTACATAATGGTATTTTATTTGTAATTTTTATACATTATATAATTTAATTTATTTATGACACAATGATGATGTAGTAATTATCTTATTAATGAAATATTGACATAATGGATGTTATAAATACCCAAATAAATTTAATTTGAGAATTTTTATGAATTAAACTAATTTTATAGGTTACTATGACATGTTATTATTGATTTAAGTTACTTGGTTCGAACTAATCATTCTGTTATGATTTTCAAAAAAATCAATTACTAAATAGTGTCAAAATTGACATAAAATAGTTTTTAAAACAAATATTATATTATTAATTGTTATTTTATTTTTAAAAATATACGGTTCGGCCAAATTAATTAGCTAAGGTTATATATATTTTAATAATAAATAACTTGGGGTTCTTTTGGCTTGATATTGTAAGTTTATTAACCATATAGTATAAGAAAACCAGAAGACACGGTAAAAGTTAAATTATCTAACTTAAAGTAAAATATAATTGATAAGGTTAAATTTGATACATAAACTTGTCTAAATTCTATTGGATGAGAGTATTTCAACCCCTACGAACCTTATCTTCGAAATATATCAATTTGGAGCTATTAAAAACCGAATTTGACTTTATAATAAAATAATATTATTTGTTATTCCAAAGGTGACCCTCTCCTCCCTTAGAAAAGGGAACCTCCTACCCCTCTTTCTCACACCACATTGAGCCTTCAAGCTCGGCCAACCCCTGCCAATTTCTCCTCTCCACTTCCCTAGAAACAAACTAGAGGTTCTGGTCTTTTTCAAAGACCTATTTTAGTGCCCTAAAAGGAGGTCTCAAAGAAGCATTTCAAAGAAGAGGTAATGTCCGTTACCGATTCTTTCATCATTATTTTTTCTTCCACTTCTTATTCTTTAGTTGTTTCATTATGAAGTAATAACATAAGTATCACTCATAGACTGATATGTTATTATAAGTATTAAAAACCCCAATTTCACCATCTATCCATCCTACAAAAAAAGAAATCACCGCACATCCGTACGTACAGAATACCGTCTCCACGCCGTGGTGTAATCTATTTTCCACCACCACCTTACTTGGATGGGTATAATGGTGTAAATAATGACTATATATGACTATTATAAGGTTATATTGATTCTGAAATAGTATAAATACACTCCAATACAATTCCACGATCATAGGAATGATATCATCACTCGTGCGTACGTACGGAATATCGTCTCCACGATGTGATGCGGCTCGTTCTAAATGATATTCATTTCATAATGATTATATAAATGAATTTAATGAATTAATATGATATATATTACGCTAATAACATTTTGTAAATGAGGTATCTATAACCTAAATAGAAGAATAAGAATTTATTCGACAAAACACGCATAAGAACAAAAAGTAATAAACACCCGAATAATAAGTAGTAATGAAATATTACTAATAAGAAGCTAATAATATGACCATATATGATATCATAACAATAAGTATGATTCTATAATAATTAAATAACATTATTTAAATCATTATACAGGTGGTTCGGACACTTACAATGCAAATCAGACCTATGGTAAGGGAAATATCACAATCACATTTTTATCCGATATTGTTTATACATTGGTATTTACTGGGGTGTATTCTATCATCCAGATCCATGTTTCCTCAATATTTAATATTATTTCCATCCACCTACAATTTTTTAAAACCTATTTTACCCTTTGGTTAGTTTTTAGTAGAAGATATGAAAGGAATCTTTTCTCATTTTTCGTATGAGGTACTTTTTGACTTTTCCGACAAAAGTAGGAGAAGAATGTTTTTTTAATATATAAGGAATCAATGAATTTTTAAAAAATTATTTCCAAGAATCTTCCTTTACATGTTTTCATGTTTATTTTTAATCAACTTCTTTTAGTTTAAAATTGTATGACATGTTAAGAAAGGAAAAATTTTTTTGAGGTAGAAATGATATTTTCCTCAAGAATGGAGTTCAAGTGTTTTATCAAAACTATTTTCCATATAAGATAATATAGGGTTTTGTTCCTATCCCTATTATTAAATTGATTTTATTATCTTGTGATGGAATTATTTTTATGAATTCCCATATCTTATATTAATTGTTTTATGACGTCATGTTGTTTAGGAATCCCATTTTTTACATGGTTTATGCTATGATGTATGGTTTATGATTTTGTGGAACACATAAGAATGGTATCATTATGATATGGGTGGGACCTATATCTCCCTCCAATGCATTGGGTAAATATTTTATATCTCATGAGATATACATGGCTATAACGGTAGGTTATACCGGTTCAGTGAAACATGACTGAAACGAGAAGTGAACTCGGTTCAGAAAGGGACTTTGTCCACTAACATAGTCTTGGTAATGAGTCTTGACTAATAATAAATGATTCCCTATGATTATGTGTGTATGCCACAATGTTTCATGTTTTATGTTATGATTATTGGGATTACATTTCACTACTATTATTTATCCCATGTTATGATATAATGATCTTTTTTGCAAGTTAAGATTTCCAAAATGTTATGTTTATATGAATATGATGTGATAGATATTTCTTTTGTTTACCCTTACTAAGCATTTGAGCTCACCATTTTGTATGTTTTCTTTCCCCAGGTCATGAGGAAGGTTATTATGTAAGATATGCCAAAAGGGATTATTGATATGATGAAATAAATGGGAGACAGTGTAGTCGCTTTATGAACCAGTTGTTTATGTTTCCCTGTTTCTAAAGACATTATACCTATACGGTCCTTTCATGGTTTTGTTATATGATGTAATAAGTATGCTTCAATTTTGAAATATTAACAATGTATGTAAAGTATGGGTCATTATAGTTGGTATCAGAGGAAAGGTATAGTCAACCTTTGGAAACTAGGATGTGAAAGCCTTAGTAAGAACCCTAAGGATAAGTCTAAGCATAGAACACAATCATAGTGTTTTAGAAATTTCCACGAATAACCTAGGATAATTCCTTATGTGTGAAATGTTATTCTTGATTATGTGGTTTTCCTATAATAATTAGTGTTGCTCACACTATTCTTCTTGGTTTTAGTCAATGGCTGGAACCCGAAGGAACCGTGTTAATGCGGAATGCGAAGGGCAATGAAATGATTGTCCCCCTGAGCAACCAAACGTTATGGGAGCTGGAATGCAAAATCTTGTAGCCATGCTCACACAACTTTCTCAAGCTATGAATCATGCCAGACTTCCAAACGAGCAAAGGAAGGAGAAACATTCTGTTGAATCCTTCATGAGGCAGCATCCACCTTCATTCAGCGGGTCTGCTGATCCATTAGTTGCTGAACAATGGATTAGTACTACTGAAAAGATATTTTCAGTTCTTCAATGTTATGACCATGATAAAGTCATCCTAGAAGTGTATCGTTTGTAAGGAGATGTTGATCAATGGTGGAATCATATTAAGAATACGAGGCAAAGGGATGAAATTGAGTCCATGGAATGGGACGAGTTCAAGAACTTATTTTTCAATAATTACTTCCCTCGTATTCTCCGAACAAAGGTGGAGAAAGAGTTTCTTGAACTGAAGCAAAAGGATGATGAATCTGTTGGTACCTATGAATCAAATTTTACAAGACTTTCAAGGTACACTTCTGGTATTATTATCCTACCTGAGAGTAAGATTGATCGATTCTTTAGTGGCTTAAAACCAAGTCTTAGAAGGGCCTTAGCCATAAGGGACTTCAATAGCTACGAGGAAATCGTTCGATGAGATCTCAAAGTTGAGATGTAGATTGGAGTAACCCATCAGTCATATGGGTTTGATAAGAAGTGGAAAATGGAATTCAAAGGAAAATCTAAAGAGCACACTAAAAAGAAGATGAGATTTACCTTATGCTCAAAGTGTGGAAAGAAACATGGAGGGAGTTGTCTTAAAGGGACAAGTAAATGTTTCAAGTGTGGAAAGGAAGGTCATCGGGTATTTGAATGCCGCGATGATGGGAAGAAGATGTTTATAATGCAAACAAACGAAGGGATACACAGAATGAACCTACTACACTTCAATGTTTCAAGTGCAAGGATATGGGACATTATTCCAATAAATTCCCTAATCCAAGGGTTGATGATGATGGTCGACGTCAACAAACTCTTAAGGCTAAAGACAAAGGAATGTCACATGAAATTTCTATCAGCGATGTGGAATACGATAATGATGTGGTGAAAGGTACATTTAACATCCACTCTAAAGTAGCAAATGATTTATTTGATTCTGGATCCACCCACTATTTTTTTTGTGAAGAATTTTCTAAGGGTATCACCGTATTACCTCAACAATTAGATGTTAAGTTAGCTGTGACAACACCTAATCACACAACAGTCGCATCAAAAGTTTATAATTCTTCTCCGATCGATGTTTGTGGGAAAGTGATTCCTGAAAATCTTGTGATCCTTCCTATAGTGGAATTTTATGTGATTCTTGGCATGGATTGGATTTCTTTATATAGATCTCGTATCAATTTCCAAATAAGGGAAGTCACATTTCATATTCCAGATCAATCTATGATCGTCTATCGATGCAAGGATGAACATAACCTTATAGTGGAAATTTATTCCATCTTATGGGTCTGGATTCCACTAAATGAGGGTTATTTATCTCAAATGGTTGGTGAGAAACTCACAATTAAGAATATTCCCATTGTACAGGAGTTTTCTGATGTCTTTCTGGAGGAATTACCGGGCCTCCCACCAAATCGTGAAGTTGAGTTTTCAATAGAAATCGTACCAGTTGCTTTTCCTATTTCAAAGGCACCTTATAGAATGGACCCAATTGAGTTGCAGGAACTGAAGAAGCAACTCCAAGAGAATCTTGATAAGGTATTCATATGCCCTAGTGCGTCACCTTGGGGAGCACCTGTTCTATTTTTTAAGAAGAAGATGGATCAATGAGACTCTGCATTGATTATCAAGAACTTAACAAGATCACTATCAAGAACAAATATCCTCTCCCACGCATTGATGACTTATTTGACCAACTACATGGAGCTAAATACTTTTCCATGATTGATCTTCATTTAGGGTATCATAAATTAAGGGTCAAAAGGGAGGATATACCAAAGACGGATTTCCGTACAAGGTATGGACACTATGAATTTATAGTGATGTCATTTGGTCTTACTAATGCCCCTTCTATATTCATGGATCTAATGAATAGAGTCTTTAGAGACTATCTTTATCAATTTGTGGTAGTCATTATAGATGATATTCTTGTCTATTCAAATAGAAAGGAAGAACATGAAGATTACTTGAGAATTATATTGAAGACCCTGAGAAAGGAGACGATTTATACCAAATTTACCAAGTGTGAATTTTGGCTTCAAAAAGTTTCATTTTTGGGTCACATAATCTCACGAGGGGGGATATCTGTGGATCTAGCAAAAACAGAGGTTATCGAAAGATGGTCGAGACCAACAACAGTAACTGAGATCCGAAGTTTTCTTGGTTTGGCTGGATATTATAGACGTTTTGTGAATGATTTTTCACTATTATCTAATCCACTCACCATGTCAACTCGGAAAGGAGTTATGTTTGTTTGGATGGAAGAATGTGAAGAGAATTTCAAGGAGTTGAAAAGAAGGTTATCCAGTGCACCTGTGCTCACACTGCCTTGTAGTGGATAAAGGTTTGTGATCTATAGTGATGCATCCAAGAAGGGATTGGGGTGTGTTCTTATGCAAAATGATATGGTGATAGATTATGCCTCACGACAGTTGATAATACATGTGAAAAATTACCCAACACATGATTTGGAGTTAGCTACGGTAATCTTTGAATTAAATATTTGGAGGCGTTATCTTTATGGTGAAAGGTGTGATATTTGTACTGATCATAAATGTTTAAAGTATATTTTCACACAAATGGAGCTGAATATGCGCCAAAGAATATGGTTGGAGCCGATTAAGGATTATGACTGCTCAATCCATTACCACTCTGGGAATGCAAACAAGGTGGCAGATGCATTAAGTCGACAAGACCATGCCAGTTTATCCATGATGAGGATCACAAAAAATCCAATATATATGAATTTAAAAAGGATGGATCTTGGAATTATAATGGAGGGGGAAAAATCTTATCTTTCTCAAATGAATGTTCAAACATATATACATGTGAAGATTAAAGAGGCACAGAAAGAAGATGTCGAGTTACAAAAGAAGGTGAGAAATGTTCCTGAATTCAACCTTGATTGTGATGGGATAATAATGTTCAGGAATCGGGTTTGTGTTCCTCCAATCCCAGAATTAAACAAGGATCTGCTGGATGAGGCTCATAGTTCATCATTCTCTATTCATCCTGGAAGCACGAAGATTAATAGGGAACGGAAAGAGTACTTCTGGTGGGATGGCATGAAAAGAGATGTTGTTGAATATGTATCTCGAAGCTTTGTTTGTCAGCAAGTTAAAGCAGAGAGACAGAAGTCTAAGGGGATGTTATAACCATTACCCATACCCGAATAGAAATGGGAAAACATCACTATGGACTTTGTCACTGGACTTCCTAAAACATCCAAAGGAAATAATTCTATCTGGGTCATAGTTGATCGTCTTACCAAGTCTTCACACTTCATTGCAATTAGAGAGGATTTCTCTCTGGATCAGCTTGCCAGGATATATGTAAAGGAAGTGGTAAGATTGCATGGAGTACCACTTTTTCTATTATATCTTACCGGGATCCGAGATTTTACTCGAAGTTATGGCGAAGTCTTCAGCATACTCTGGATACAGAGTTGAGTTTCACCACTACTTATCATCCTCATACAGACGGTCATTCTGAGAGAACAATTCAAACCCTAGAAGATATGTTGAGAGCTTGCTCTATGGATTTCAAAGGTGGTTGGGATCAACACCTATCTTTGGTGGAATTTTCTTATAATAATATCTTTCACTCCAGTATTCAGATGGCTCTTTATGAAGCACTCTATGGAAAGAAATACAGGACTCCAACTTGCTGGGATGAAGTTGGGGAAAGAACACTATTAGGACCTGATCTTGTTGATGAAATGGCAGAAAAGGTCAGATCTATTCAACAACACATAAGAGAAGCTCAGAGTCGACAGAAAAGTTATTCCGACAAATGAAGAAAAGACCTAGAGTTTGAAGTAGGTGATAAATAGTTCTTACGAATATCTCCCTAGAAGAGAGTCATGAGATTTGGAAAGAAGGGGAAGTTGAGCCCTAGATATATCGGTCATTTCGAAATACTGGATCGTGTTGGGAAGGTAGCTTACCGATTGGTGCTTCCACCTAATCTCTCTCAAGTTCATGATGTGTTCCATGTATCTCTCTTGATAAAGTACATACCTGACCCTTCACATGTACTTATCTTAGAAGTTGTACCACTAGAGCAAGATCTTTCTTATGAAGAACAGCCGATAGAGATTCTGGATCGTAGCGAAAAAGTCCTATGAAGCAAGACCACTCGATTGGTAAATGTTTTATGGAGGAACCACCAATTAGAAGAAGCTACATGGGAGCTTGAGGATATGATGAGAGAGAGGTATCCTCATCTGTTTGTTACAAAGTGATGAATTTCGAGGGCGAAATTCATTTTAAGGGGGGTAGAATGTAACACCCGAGACTATTATATGAAATATTTTGTTTTTATGTTATATAAATCATAAAAAGAATCTTTAACTACACACAACACTATCTTGGATTTCTTTACACGCAACCATGGCCTTCCTCGATAGCTTGCATCATACGCAATACCGAGTTTCACTAAACATGTTATGCTATTAAAATATTATTAAAACTAGACGTTATGAATAGTAATAACCACTTTTTGAAAATTTATAAATTTTATTTTTCAAAATGGACTTCATTTTGGATTCGAAATATCGAAATTAGCCTAGGGTAAAAATTTTTGTATTTTTCTGAAAACATTCAATTTTTTATGAATAGTGAAACCACTAAGTGGTAGTTAAAAAAACTAAATTATTCATAAAATTTAATTTTACCGCTTCTGTGAGTGGAATTTGGAAAATCAGAGAGACACGGTTAATATCAAGGACTAAAATGTGGTTCAATGGGATGAAAATAATATTTGGTGAATAGTAACTTTTTACTTTTTTTTACCACGGTTAAAAGAAAATAGGGCAATTAAGGGTAAAAATGATATTATTATTACCCTATCACATGTCCTAATTCTATTGGATAAGTGTAAATCGACCAAAAACAAGCTTAGGAATATAATATGACCATTTAGGCCCACTTGGATTAGATTAGGACATTTATTATTAATTTATTTAAAGAAGGGTTAAAATAGTTAAAATCAAAGATTAATAAGTAAATCATTTTTAATATGGGGTTATACATAAGATAAATTAGACTATAAATATTAATTAGATAGATAAAACGATTTCCTACATAATGGTATTTTATTTGTAATTTTTAGACATTAAATATTTTAATTTATTTATGACGCAATGATGATGCAGTAATTATCTTATTAATGAAATATTGACATAATTGATGTTATAAATACCCAAATAAATTTAATTTGAAACTTTTTATGAATTAAACTAATTTTCCAAGTTAATATGACATGTTATTATTTATGTAAGTAACTTGGTTCGAAATAATCATTCTGTTATGATTTTCACAAAAATCAATTACTAAATAGTGTCAAAATTGACATAAAATATTTTTTAATAGAAATATTATATTATAAATTGTTATTTTATTACTAAAAATCTAGGGTTCTGCCAATTGACTTATATAGGGTTATATATTTTAATAATAAACAACTTGGTGTTCGTTTGGCTTGATATAGTATGTTTATTAACCTTATAGTATAAGAAAACAATAATGCACCCTAAAAGTTAAATTATCTAACTTAAAGTTAAATCTAAATGATAAGGTTAAAATTGATACCTAAACTTGTCTATATTCTATTGGATGAGAGGATTTCGACCCCTACCCACCTTATCCTCGAAATATATCAATTTAGAGCTATTAGAAACCGAATATGACTTTATAATAAAAGAATATGTTTTGTTATTCCGAAGGTTCCCCTCTCCTCCCTTATAAAAGGGCACCTCCCCCCCCCTCTTTCTCACACCACATTGAGCCTTCAAGCTCGGACATCCCCTTCCAATTTCCCCTCTCCACTTCCCTATAAACATCCTAGAGGTTCTGGTCTTCTTTAAAGACATATTTTAGTCCCCTAAAAGGAGGTCTCAAAGAAGCACTTCAAAGAAGAGGTAATGTCCGTTACCGATTCATTCATCATTATTTCTTCTTCCACTTCTTCTTAATTAGTTGTTTCATTATGAACTAATAACATCAGTATCACTCATATACGGATATGTTATTATAAGTATGAAACAACCCTATTTAACCATCAATCCATCCTATGGAAAAAGAAATCACCACGCGTGCGTACGTACGGAATACCGTCTCCACGCCGTGGGGTAATCTATTTTCCACCACCACCTTACTTGGATGGGTATAATGGTGTAAATATTGACTATATATGACTATTATAAAGTGATATTGATTCTGAAATAGTAAACATACACTCCAATACAATTCCACGGTCATAGGAACGATATCATCACTCGTGTGTACGTACGGAATACCGTCTCCACGATGTGACACGAATCGTTCTACATGATCTTAATTTCATAATGATTATATAAATGAATTGAATTGAATGAATATGATATATATTAAACTAATACAATTCTGAAAATGAGGTATCTATAACCTAAAGAGAAGAATAAGAATTTATTCGACAAAACACGCATAAGAACAAAAAGTAATAAACACCCGAATAACAAGTAGTATTGAAATATTACTAATATGAAGCTAAGAATATGACCATATATGATATCATTACAATAATTATGATTCTAGAATAAGTCAATAAAATTATTTAAATCATTAAACAGGAGGTTCGGACACTTACAAAGCTAATCAGACCTAAGGTAACTGAAATATCACAATCTCACTTTTATCCGAGATTGTTTATACTTTGGTATTTACTGGGGTGTATTTTATCATCCAAATACATGTTTTCTCAATATGTAATATTATTTACATCCACCAAATTTTTTTTAAAACCTATTTTACCCTTTGGTGAGTTTTTAGTAAAAGATATGAAATGAATCTTTTGTCATTTTTCGTACGAGGTACTTTTTGACTTTTCCGACAAAAGTACGAGAATAATGTTTTTTTAACTTATACGGAATGAATGGATTTTTAGAACATTATTTCCAAGAATATTACTTTACAAGTTTTCAAGTTTATTTTTAATAATCTTCTTTTAGTTTAAAATAGTATGACATGTAAAGAAAGGAAAAATGTTTTTGAGGTAGAAAGGATATTTTCCTCAAAAATGGAGTTCAAGTGTTTTATCAAAATTATTTTCCACATAAGATAATATAGGGTTTTGTTCCTATCCCTATTATTACATTGATTTGATTATGTTGTGATGGAATTATTTTTATTAATTCCTTTATCTTATATGAATTGTTTTATGATGTCATGTTGTTTAGGAATCCCATTTTTTACATGGGTTATGCAATGATGTATGGTTTATGATTTTGTGGAACACATAAGAATGGTATAATTATGAGATGGGTGGGACCTATATATCATTCCAATGAATTGGGTAAAGATTTTATATCTCATGAGATATAAATGGCTAGAACTGTAGGTTATACCGGTTCAGTGAAACAGGACTGAAACGAGGAGTGAACTCGGTTCAGAAAGGGACTTTGTCCACTAAGATAGTCATGTAAATGAGTCTTGACTAATAAGAAATGATTTTCTATGATTATGTGTTTATGCCACAATGTTTCATTTTCTAAGTTATTATTATCGGGATAACATTTCACTACTACGATTTATCCCATGTTATGATTTTATGATCACTTTTGGAGGTTAATATTTCCAAAATTTTATGTTCTTATGAATATGATGTGATAGATATTTCTTTTGTTTACCTTTACTGAGCATTTGAGCCCACCCTTTTGTATGTTTTCTTTCCCCAGGTCATGAAAAAGGTTATTAAGTAAGATATTCCAAAAAGGACTATAGATATGATGAAATAAATGGGAGACAGTGTAGACGCTTTATGAACCAGTTGTTTATGTTTCCCAGTTTCTAAAGACACCATACCTATACGGTCCTTTCGTGGTATTGTTATATGATGTAATAAGTATGCTTCAATTGTGAAGTATTAACAGTGTATGTAAATTATGGGTCGTTATAGAAATTTATTTTTGAGCTTATCTAAATCATAATGAAACATACATACTTGTCACATAGACATTCAACTTTAACTAGATTCCTTAATCAAACTCATATTTTCTAAAAAATACGAGTATTTAGGAAGACTTGTTTGCATTAAGAGTACTATAATCAACTTCATGAGAGTCACCTAATCCACAAAAGAGAACTATATATTTTCCATTTCTTTAGACAAAATCCAAAACCAAAATTGTTAGTATGAGATCAGATAATCCACAAAAGTATAATCCTTTATAAAAAGAGAATCTATTCTTAATCTCTAAAATTTTTCCAAGAAAAGAAAACCCCATGTTCAACGAAGACCACCCGATAAAAAATTGTCTATAAAATTTTTCAATGTAATACAAACTAAGATTGAAACCCAAATATTTTAAGGATTTAATCACATAGTATTCCAAGGTACAAATTAACTTTTATCACCAAATAACATCAGTTGCTCTGAAATTCTCATATTGAAAAGTAATTAACCTAATCACATATCCTCCATGATAGGTTAATCATTTCCATAGATAACCCAAAATCTAATTACTCTTGATTCATAAAATCATATAACTAAAAATAATTAGTCAAACTAACCAAGGACTTCACGTAGTCCAGTGGTTGGCGATAAATTCCAGTCGCACTTTGGTTGTGGGTTCGATTCCCGCAGCTTTACCTGACGCGACAGGTTGTCACACTGTCTATATGTTGTCCTTTTTTTCCAAACTATATAATTTTTAAAACATTCCCCAAAAAGAGATAAAATCTTCAAAAATAACCCTAACATATTTTAACCCCAATGGTTATCTAATAACATTCAATTTGTAACCCAAAATGTATTAACCAGTAATTGCCTCAAATTCAAGGATCATATAAACCCAAATGGTTCTTTATAACTATATCCACCAAAGAAAAATAATTATTCCTTGAATAAAATTTTCATATAACAAATATTAGGATTACACATACTATAAAAAGTCTTCTAATGTAACCCCATCATCAAAAGAGCCTTAATAGTTTTAAGCATTTCACCATCATAAAATCTACCATTACTCTTGAATCCATTATATGTAGACTTCTGACTCATTCAACGTTCTTCATGATCCATTATCTATGCATTTCCACCTTATTTATTATTACCCAATTCTTATAGATCTAATATCCTCTTTATTTATAAATATCAATCAAAATATGCTTCATTATTTAAGGATATGAAAACTAAATCATACCTTGAATCCAGATACCATGATCTTCAGGATGTTCTCTTTCTCTTCCGGCAGGATGTCGTACATTCAAAAATTAATCGTTCACTCCACTTATGTAATTTCACTCTTTGATAGAATTGGAAAAGTTAAAATCTTGAAATCCTATGAAAAAGATAACATGACCCATAAAATTGTTTTATAAAAGTGTAGGTGTTGGATCGCTCAAACAATTTCTTGCAGGTGATTTGAATACTCAAGAAGCTATCAAAATCATTCGAACAGGCTTTTCCCATAATAGGGATGATCAAATCATCAGGGAGGGATAAGAAGGCTATGCAAGATATCTTTCCTTCCATCTTGTCAATTGATTCTTAATCTGTCGAAATGAATCAATATGTAAACATGATACGAAGAAAAAAATTAATAAAAAAGAATCCTATATAGATAACATAAAAACATTTCAATTACTCTAATCCATCAACCTCCTTATATCTCGATTGTTCAGGTTTTTTTATCAAATCGACCTATTTTACCATAACCCTCCATATGTTTCCACATATTAATATCCCTCGTTTTTATATGGGATCCTTTACCTACACCCAGATAACACCCTAACCTCAAAAGTTATCTATACCGACCATTGATACCAACTATAAGGCCCCGGCCTTAAACCTTACTTAATATTGAATTAAATAAATAATCCACATTGAGAATCTTTTCATGGTTTAGAGGTTTAGAGAATTAGGACATAACTATTACATGTCAAATGATTACAAAAGTAGAAACTTCTACTAAGTTTCCATAAAATAAAAACTCTTAAAAAGAAACATGTCTAGTTCCATGTTTTATATAGAATGACTTTCCCTTGATCCCATCCTTGACCCTATTCCACATTATGTCATGTGAAAAACATTTCAAAAATAACCCGGGGTGAGCATAAAAAGCTCTGTAAGGGATACAAAATGAATGAAAACTGTTAGTTTTTCAAAACAACATGTAAACCATGTATACTTTATCGAAGTAATACTTTTCACCTTTATGATGTAGTAAAAACTCTTCACTGAAATAAAAGATCACAACTTACCCTTTTTTAACCAAAATAATTACCATAAAACCCATATAAAGTTCACATAACATATATAGGTAACATGGAAAATAAACATACTTAAATGGAATAACCATACGGTCGATTTACACACATATCACTTAATGGAATAGCCATACGGCCGACTTCCATACTCAATGCATTGGAGGTTGTAACATAACCACTCATCCTGGTATTCACGACACCACCCATCAAATGGTTTCTCATGTAACCACCCGTAAATTGTCCAATTACCATCATTACACATAAAATATTGAAAATATTAACATTTTAATAACAACATTTCATTTTCAATCACAATAAGTAATTCTAAGATATTGAATTAATCAATCCATTTTCAAAAACCATTTAAAAGAGATTTTTGAATCAAAGTGTCCCATACCACTTTGAAGATTTTAATGGAATTATAATTTTAAAACATTAATGTCCATATAAATAAATACTGAAAACCATTTTGAAAACATGGACAGTAAAGATAATGATTTAGAATAATGAATCTTTAAAACATTTAAAACGATATTTTTGTTAAATATTTTTTAACGAAATGAGAGAAAATTGAATACAAATAATTGCGGAATAACATTTAATCCTATATTTATAATATCATGAGAATAAACGAATTCAGGATATAATATGTCAAAGGATAGTATAAACACCATATAAGAGTGAATTGGTGAATAACAACAATGAAGTCTCAATGTAAATGTAAATTGAGATGAAATCCATTATAAAGATGGTATCCTAAAATTAAGGATAAATATATCACATAATTATGTGTGAGAAATATAAACTAACCCAATATAAGTGGATATTAATTGTGATACAATAAGAGGTCATTCACATATAATATAGGAAAAACAAAACCAATGAGATAGGTATTTAACTCAATGAAATGAGATTGGGTTATTATTTCCCATACAAGTTCATAAGAATTTATCAATGAGATGATTATGTTTAGAAATAGTATATCTACACAAAGGTTTATAGAAATTAAAACATAGATATTCCACACATAGTCTTGGAATAATAAAATCAAGAAGTATAGGTTTATCCCAAAGAATTGAATGTGGGTTAAGATGTTCCCTTATAGAAATCCGACAGCCTAACGACACCACTTTAAAATTCAGAAAACGAGTTGATTTGAGAGAAAATGGTATCTCATCACTTGGAAATAAAATTTACATAAATAAGGATATATAAGAATATATCCCAACATAATTTTATGTGAATTAAAAGGCATAACAAAAGAAGCCTTTTAAAAAGAGGAGGGTGAAAGGTCCCCTTACCGAGTTGGGTAACTTTCAAAACATACACCCCATTGAAGAAGGGTCATACAATGAAGATGTAAATACCCATAAATGAAATTATACTACACAAAGTGTATAATAATGGTAAGTACATACACCACTCAATGGAAATAGTGGCAAACAAAAAATAAATTTCATGGGAATAAAAGTGAGATGAAAAATCCCTTATGAAAACTCGGCAGCCTAACGGCGCCACTTAAAACATCCAAAAAATGGATTTTTGAGATAAAATATTGTCTCTCATAATATGAACATAAAAATTAAATAACGAGGAATATAAAATAACATCCCCAAACATAATAAAGATGTATTTAAAAGAAATGACATAAAAGAGTGTACTTAAAGAGAAAGAGAGAGGTTGGATCCCTTACAAAAATTCGGCAGCAAAACGGCGCCACTCAAAACTTACAAAATGTATTGATGAGAGAAAATAGGGTCTCTCACCATATGAACATAAAAAGTATAGTATGAGTAATATAATATAAAATCCCAATCATAAGAATGATTAGCTTAAAAGGAATGACATAAAAGAGTGTACCTAAAAATAAATAGAGGGGTATGATACCTTATCTCAAGTATGACATGTCTTGTTCGTTTCTTTATATTCATGAATAATAAAATTTTGACTCAATAAGGTTTTCCTTAGGAATTTTCCAATCCTTATTGTTTTGAAAATCACAAACACCTTATCTTTAAGGAATATCACTTTTATAAGTAAAATCACTTTTATAAGGAAAATCGCTTTTATAAGGAAAATCACTTTTATAAGGAAAGTCGCTTTTATAAGGAAAATCACTTTTATAAGGAAAATTATTCTTATCATATTTTCATTATCTATATACATATTTTTCATAAGTATAGGAATCAGATTCATTTCTATATTCTTGGAATTGTTTAAAACATTGATATGAAGCATTCTGTTTTAGGCTCCAAATTATGGATTAGAACTGTAATGAAGTTCCAATTTGAATTCTGGATAAAAACTTTAATAATGTTCCACTCTAAATTCTGGATACGAACTCTCATGAAGATCGACACTGAAATCTAATGAAAAATCCTGATTATGAATTCTCATTACGAATTCTGATGACGAATTTTCATTCCAAATTTTCATTCAGAATTCACCTATTAATCAGAATCTGATCATCTTTGCTTTATACAATCCGAATTTATTTAGACTCCAAATATTATTTTTGGATAGACTCTGATCTTTCATTTTTCTTACACATTTATAATTTTTCTACTCTTTGATATTCTGCTTAAACTCCAAACCTTCACTACGAACTTTTTAGCTAATCATGAGACGATGTCATACTTTCTGTTATACTTGTTTTGTTACAAAACGATGTCGTCTATTCCGTTATAAACTAACTGTTGGTTAAGTGACATGTGTACAGGTCCATCTGATTTTTAAAGAAGATATGAACGTTGGAAAGGAGGTCGACTGAGCCTATAAATAGGAGATCATTTGAAAGAGATCGTTACTAATCTTCGACTCATGTGATTGCATGCTTGAAGTGATTTGTAGAGAGAGAGGCTCTTATTAACTCTCAAAGTTTCATGCGACTCCGAATGTTGGTGATTACAGTTGATGAATTCTAGGGATAGGAAGACAAAGGTGCCGACTACCTTGATGTTCGAGGGATTCCTTGCTGTGGAAGACAAAGGTTCCAACTACCATGAAGTTGAGTTCTTGTGGGGATAGCAAGATAGAGATTCTGATCTTCGTATTGAGGGCTTACCCTGGTGTGGGTAAGACAGACTTTCATAAATGTATAAATCAAGGGACCTTTATCCATGGTTGTTGGATACCCTTCACTTTGGGTTAAAAGACTTATATCTTGTTACTTGTAGTTTTACTACTTGTTTGTTTCTAATGCATATTGTATTGTTAGGAAAGTATATCCTTCTAATACTTCCTTACTTATACTCTATTATATTTAGATTCTATATGCTTTAAGGTAGAATCTCATATTGTAATCTTTAGTTAAGTTTCAATTTCCGGATTCATATTTCTGGAACCTACTTTCGGAATCTCTTTCATGTTTTAAGAAAGTACATAGAACATGAAGTTTATAAGTTCATTCCTTATTCCAAGTTTTCAATTGGTGTTAGAGGTGTTGTGAATATACTTAGTTTAATATTTTTAAACTTAGCACTTTCCTTGTCTAAGGAAAACATAGTTATCCGTATGTAACTTTAAAGGTTCCAAAGGAATTTTTAACGTATACAATTCACCCCCCCATCTTGTATATTGAGCATCTACATCATTATTTCGTTCCTACAATTAGTATCAGAGGCTGTCTCTGAAATACTTATACTCACGTTTAAGTTTTTCTTGTTCATTTTCCTTTATTCTTCGTACTTTCTTAGAATGTTCTTTATCATTCCGAGCTTTGTAATTACGAACATTATCATTCCGAACATTGTCATTACAAATAGTCATTCTGAACTTTGTGATTAAGAACTTTTTCTACTAACAAGTTTGTCTGCCGAAGGTTATTTTAAGTATGGCAGGAGTCAATGTTGGTTCCATTGATAATATAAATCATTCAAGACCACCAATCTTTGATGGTAATGACTATGAATACTGGAGAGATCGAATTAAGACTTTTGTTATCAATACTGGAGTGGAAGACCTTTTTATGCTTACTGAGGATGATAAAATTCCTGATAAGGAAGTTAGAACATTCACTAACCAGGAAAAGAAAGAGTATCAACTCAATTATAACGTACGCAATACCTTACTTTTTTCAATGACCAGAAATATATATAGCCAAATTTATTTTTGTGAGGAAGCTAATTGTATCTGGAAGAAGTTAGAGGTTACACAAATTGGAACTTCTTAAGTGATTGAGACTAGGAGAGCTATGCTTTGAGCTGGATACCATGGCTTCAATTTTTCATTATGGTGAACCAATTTGTAATGTTCAACAGAGATTTATGACTATAGTCAATAGTTTACAGTCTATGGGAGAGAAAGGGATAGATGATGAAGCACCTGTGGATAAGATAATTGATATTATGCCCAATGTGTGGGAATCCAAAACAACTGCTATAGATGAGAATAGGAAGGTCACTCAAATATCTCTTTATGAGTTATTCGGAACTCTTCATCAACATAAAACCAGAATGTAGAGAGATGCTGATAACATAAAGAAGAAAAATGGAAATGGTACTATTGCTTTTACAACAACATCAAATCAGATGAATGATAAGACTCCTGAGAGGGTAACCAGATCTATTTCTATGAAAGTTATTTTCCAATCCAAATCTAGTGAGAGTGAAGTCTTTGAAAATGAGTTAGAAAATCTTGCTCAGAGGATGAACAAGAGAGCCGGCCAAATAAGTTTCCAATCCAAGTATAAGAAAAAGGAAATGAAATATAGGAAAGATGGAGAAGTCACATGTTATGAATGCAAGAGAGCTGGACATATTAGACCATATTTCCCTCTGCTCAAAAAGAAAGAAAGGAAATAAATGCATTCAGACAGGAACAGAAAGAAGTATTATAAAGCCAAAGCTATGAATGTTCTGAAAGCTAGTGATACCTGGAGTGCTAGTGGTGGTGAAACTTAAGATGAATCTTCTGATTATGAATATTCAGGACAGAAGTGTCTTGGTCTTATAGCCAGACTACCTATTGACAATCATTTTTTTATGGATAAGGTACGAAATGTTGAATCAATGAATAATGTATCTTTAAATTCTAATGATAGTAAGTATTATAACTCTTCAGATGATAAATCCTATTTTGATGAAGAAAATACTTTACCTACTTATGAAAAAATTTCTAGGTTTGCTGAACTACTTGATATTGAGAATTCCAAACTCAATAAGAAACTTGATAAAGAAAACTCTATGAATAATAACATTACAAATGAAATATCAGATCTTTCTAAAGATCTTGATGGAAAAAATGAGGATTTTGAAGGTATTTCAAAAAATCTTGAGGAAGTATGTTCTGAGAAGAACAAAATTTCTAAAGAGCTAGAAAAAGTAATTTCTAAGAAAAGTGTTTTCGAGCCTAGCTCTAGTTATAAATATAATGATTTTGAGGATAAAAACTTGGTTATAAAACTCAAGTCTGAAATTGTTTCCTCAAATAAGTGTTTATCAAACATTACACATGGTAAAGAAAATTTGGATAAAATTTATTCTCAAATACGACCTTTATGAAATAAATCCGGATTTGGTTATACCCATGAAAAACCAACTTTTACTAACAACTACTTTGTACCAAAAAGTACCCCATTTTGTACCAAGTGTCAATGTGGTGGTCACTGGGCAAGGAATTGTTCCTTAAACAAAACCCAATCTCTAGGATTTCACAAAGCTTATTTCTCTAAGAAGATGTGGGTACCCAAAATTTTGTTATATGGAAATCTCGGATCCAAACAAGTTTGTATTCTGAAAGTCGAATTCTCTTCTTGATTTCACGAAAATAAAGAGAGTACCAGCAGCAACACATGGTACATGGATAGTGGATGTTCCCAGCACATGACTGGTAACAAAATCTATTTTGAAAAGATTATCAAAATGAAAGGAGGAAAGGTAACATTCGGGGATAATGCTAAGGGAGAGATTGTTGGTATTTGCAATATTGTTATTCTAGGTAAAACTTTGATTTGAAATGTTCTTTTTGTTAAGGGTATCAAGCACAACCTCATTAGCATAAGTCAGTTATTTGATGAAGGTTACCTACTGAATTCTAGGAATGATAATTTCTTATTTCACAATTCCAAGGAATAATTTATTCTCACAGCCAATAGGCAAGAGAATGTTTACACCTTAAATTTAGAAGACCTAAGAAGCCAAGATTTACCTTCCCTAAGTAAAATGGAAGATCATTCCTTGTTATGGCATAGAAGACTAGGTCACCGTAACCTTAGAAATTTATGCAAATTCTCTAAGAAGAAACTACTTAAGGATCTATCGAAGCATAGATTTGATTATTCTAAAGTTTTTGATCCTTGTCAATATGGAAAGAAACATAAATCTAGTTTTAAATCAATCTGGGAAGTGTCAACAACTGATGCATTACAGTTAGTGCACATGGATCTTTTTGGTCCAACACAAACTGGATGTATTGGAGGAAAATACTATGTGTTTGTTCTAGTTGATTATTCCAATAGATTTACATGGGTTTATTTTCTAGAAAACAAGTCTGAAGCTTTTTCTTATTTCAAAAGTTATAGAGATCTAGTTAAAAATGAGAAAAACCTTCCATTGAAAACTATTCATAGTGATCATGGAGGAGAATTTCAAAATTCTGATTTTGAAACTTTTTGTAGTAGAAAAT
This sequence comes from Viscum album, assembly GCA_963277665.1. Classification (NCBI taxonomy): domain Eukaryota; kingdom Viridiplantae; phylum Streptophyta; class Magnoliopsida; order Santalales; family Viscaceae; genus Viscum; species Viscum album. The sequence goes on along the minus strand of OY728132.1, from coordinate 1,836,506,396 downwards.
GTATTACTCACAATTTTCCAGCACCTAGAACTCCTCAACAACATGGTGTAGTTGAGAGAAGAAATAAAATTCCTCAAGAGATAACTAGAACCATGTTCAGTGAATATTATATAACTAGACATTTCTGGGATGAAGCTGTAAGTACTACTTGCTATACTATAAATCGAGTTTTGATTAGACATTTTCTTAATAAAACTCATTATGAGTTATGGAATGGTAGAAAACCAAGACTACCATAATTCAAGGTTTTTGGTTTCAATGTATTCATTCAGAATACAAAGATACCTTACATAAATTCGCACCAAAATATGATGAAGGAATTTTCTTAGGTTATGCCACAACTTCTAAGAATTATAGAGTTGTTAATAAAAATAATTGTACTATTGAAGAAACAATGCATGTAAAATTTGATGAGTCATATCCTTTTGTTTTTAAACCATCCCAGCCTACATCCTTGGATGTGTTTTACAAAACTGATTATCAACCTTTGATAGAAGATACTTCTGATAAGGAAAGTGTTCAAGAAGATACTTCTGATTTATTTACCCTAGAAGACTTTCTACCCTATGTTGATGAACATGTTTTACAAAACCCAAATCAGGTGTTTCATAATAATCATCCCAGTGATAGCATCATTGGTGATGTAAATCAATCAGTAAGAACTAGATGTTCCTTATAAAATGAAATATAACATCTAGCATTTCGTTCCCAATTAGAACCAAAAAACACTGATGAAGCTTTAGGTGATGATGATTGAATAAAAGCCATGCAAGATGAACTAAATGAATTTGAAAGGAATAAAGTCTGGACTTTGGTTGAAAGATCTAAGGAAACTTCTATTATTGGTGTATAGTGGGTCTTTAGAAAAAAATGTGATGAAAATGGAGTGATAGTAAGAAATAAAGCTAGACTTGTTGCTAAAGGCTATAATCTGCAAGAGGGAATAGACTATGAAGAAACCTATGCTCTAGTAGCTAGACTTGAATCTATCTGTATTCTACATGCCTTTGCTGCATTCTTTAATTTTAAACTTTTTCAAATGGATGTGAATTGTGCTTTTCTGAACGGTTATGTTCAAGAGGAAGTTTTTGTTGAAAAACCTCCTGGAATTGAAGATAAAAAACTTCCTGATTATGTTTTTAGAATTACCAATGCCCTATATGGTCTTAAACAAGCCCCAAGAGCATGGTATGATAGACTCAAAATATTTTTGCTTCAAAATAACTATGTAAAGGGAAATGTAGATCCAACCCTTTTTTATAAACATCGATAAGAAAAATGTTTTGATTGTTCAAAATTATGTTGATGACATCATATTTGGTTCAACTCAGCAATCTTTAACCGACTCTTTTGCAAGACTAATGAAATTTGAGTTTGAAATGAGTATGATGGGTGAGTTACCTTTTTACCATGGTTTTCAAATTTCTCAAAAACCAGAAGGAATCTATATATCTCAACATATGTATATTAATGTTCTTCAAAGAAAGTATGGTTATGACAACACTAAGAGTACAAGTACCCCCATTGGTACCTCAAACACTTTAGATCATGATGAAGCTGGGAAACCAGAAGATCAAACAACTTTTAGAGGCATGATTGGATGTCTACTTAACTTAACAGCTAGTCGACCAGACTTAATGTTCCTAGTATGATTATGTGAAAGATATCAATCCAATCCTAAGGAATCTCACTTAAAGGAAGTAAAAATAATTTTTTTCTACCTTAAGGGAACCATGGATCTAGGATTATTTTATACTTCTAGAAATGATTTTGTTCTAAAAAGCATTTTTGATGCTGACTATGGTGGATATAGAATGGATAGAAAAAGTACATCTGGAACTTTTCATTTCTTATGAGATTCACTAGTTTCCTGGTATTGCAAGAAGCAACATTCTGTAGCACTCTCCTCTGCTGAAGCCGAATATGTAGCAGCTGGATGTTGTTGTGTTCAAGTGTAGTGGATGCAACACACACTCACAGACTATTCCTTGAGTTTTACTAAAACTCAAATTTTGTGTGATAACACAAGTTCCATTTCCCTATGTAAGAACCATACACATCACTCACGTGCAAAACACATAGATATTAGTCATCACTTTCTTAGGGATCACACACTAAAAGGAGATATTATTCATTAGTTTATCGGAACGCAAGATCAACTTGCTGATATTTTCACAAAATCATCGCCTTCAGATAGATTAGAATACATTAATCAGAAGTTAGGAATGATAACCTTAAGGTAATATTTATTAATTAACTTTCTGATAAAAAAGTTTCCTTATAGTAATAGACTTCTTTTCATAGGGGGAGTATATTTGGTTGTTAGAGTAACTAAATTTTTTTAAAGTCAGTTTTTTAATCTTTTCAGAACTAAATTTCGGGAATGGGAATTTCCAGAACTGAAATTTTTCCAGAATAGATATTTTCGTATAGAAAACTTCTAGAATGGAATTTTTTGTATTGAAAACTTCCGGAATGGAAAATTTCATACTAGTGTTTCCGTAACGAGATTTTCGTACCAAGAATTTCATAATGAGCTTTTTATATTCAAACATTTGTAATAAAATTTTCTTGTTTAAAATCCTATAATGTTTTTTTTTCTTGTTACCTATTACGAATAATCCTCCTAAGCCAATCCGAAAGGTATGATTTCATTACTCAAGTTTTTGTAATCATGCTATACTTTCTGGTGTTTTCTTATATTTTGTTTTCAAATTCTAGTTTTTGTAAATCTTTGTTTTAATAAAAACCTCAAAAGATCAGATTCATGTTTTCTTGATAATTGGTTTTCAACCTTCAGATATGATCTCAGTATTTTACCACCGTTCGATCAACCGAGGAAGATGAACCGTCATATTGTTTCCTATTTAAAGGGAACCCCAAATGGTCATCCCACATTGGTTTTTCAAGCTCTAGCGTCCCGAATCACCGCCTCTCCGATTTAAGGTCATTCCAATCTTCAGCAATCTTCGTTCCGAACTTCTGAGAAGTCTTCAGGTCCGAATGTATGTGGAATTAGCTTCTCAAGACATTTCAACCTCTAAAATGATTTCTCAATGGTTAGTATATAGAAAAATGTTGGATCATCCTGATTTCTTAAAAAAATATGCTTCTCTTCTATCCATGAAAATAAATATTAACTAATGGGAAGATGTTGATGTGTCTAGGACCAAGAATAATGATGAAGTATATTCGGAGTTTCTTTTTGAGTTCTATGAGACAGTTTTCTTTTTTAAGGAAGACGGTAGGGAGAAATTTTCGTTCAAGTCTTATGGCAAGACTTATAAAATTTCATTTGTCAAGGCAGCCAGTGGGGCTGACCTATGAAGGAGATTCCGAGTTCATCACTCATGTTTTTCAGATTCAATAGGAAGATTTAATAAGGAAAAGGATTTGGAGACTCTCGGACTGTCAGATGACAAGGCTCCGAAGATTTCTAGTCTGTCTACGAATTTTCGGATTATACAATTATGGGTAAAAGGATTTATCGTACCAAGAAAGGGTGATAAAGACAGTTTGAAGAAGAGTGAGATCTTTATCTTAGATTTTTATTATAAATCCAATGACGTTTAATCTTATGAAACACATTCTTATTACCATTGAGAATGTTAAGAAAGGGAATTTGAGAGCTCAGATTATAATGTATCCAGAAATCATCTCTATGTTAATAGTTTGGTGCCTTGAGTCTTTCAAGGAGGCTTGCATGTCTATGCCAAGTGCTTGCAGAATTATGTTGGTGAGTGATGATACCCTCAAAAGGATGAATGTTTCTTTCAACAAGAAGACTGCTGAGTTCTTTGATTTACCAGTTCAAGAAAAAGAGATTACGAAAGTTGCTAAACTTGAATCTTCTAAACCAGTGAAGAAGAGAAAGTTGAAAAAAGTAGAAGTTGAAGCAGGAAATCCGAAATCTAAGGATGTTTACTCCGCACCTAAAAAACCAAAGAAGAAGAAATCCTACCCTGATGAGGTAGTTTCTATGTGGGGGGAAATCAAAGAGATGAGAGTGCAAGGGGAGCCTCATTTTGGCTTTGATCCTGCGGAGTCTAAGGCCTTGAAGGAAAAAACAGCAGATGAATTAGAAAAATAAGTGAAACAAAAGAAGCTTAAGAAGAAGAAGATTGAAGATGAGGTAGCTAAGACTTTCTTGATGTTTAATGAGATGGTTTCTACAAACATTCCAGTTCCGAGATCTTTTTCTTTGGAATCTGTACCTGAGACTCCAAGAAGAAACTATGTCACTCCGGAAGAGGCAGTTGCTAAGAATGTTGAGGAAGTTGAGAAGTTTGAGGTTGTGCAAGAGGAAGAAGAATTTCATGAAGGTAGTGGTGAGACCGGAGATCTTTTGATGCATGTAGATGATTATAAGGTGTCACCTTCAGAACATCTGTCGCTCCAAACATCAGAAGCTGAGTCTTCTAAGTACGATACTCCAGGAAAGGATGAGGAGAAAGGAGAACAAGAAGTGGCTTATCATACAGAGGAAGAACAACTTCTACATGATATTTCTCAAATGAAGAATGTATAGGATGGTGCTCAAAAAGTTATTAATGATGAAGACAATATTGTTCTTGTGTCTGGTAGTGATCAAAAAACTCTAGAACAACAATCTATTCCTAAAAGGGACAAGGGAAAGAAACTTGTTGTTGATACCCCGAGCTCAGTGGCTGTAAAGAGAAGGGAAGTTAGTTATTCTTCTAAGAAGAAGGATGAGAATTATGAAGAAGAAAATTATCCAAGAAAAGTCTCAGATTCGGAGTCATCTTTGTTGGGACATGACTTTGTTGTTCAGTCTTTAAAAAAGTTGGTGGGTTCTATTCAAACCTTCTCAAGTATTGATTCAAGATGCCAGATCCTCCAACATACTTTGAATCAGAAAACAGACTTCGTATCCATTCTTATGGAAAAATGTTTTGAGATGGAGGCTCAATTCAAATCTTTTTTTGTCAGATATAAATCCCACAATAGTTCTTGTAAGAAAATGACTAGTTGGTCGAGGAAAACTATATAATAGATGAGGCTCATTGATGAATTCAAAGATAATGTTAAGGATGATTTTGGGACAGAAGACAAGAAGCTAAATGAACTTACTTCTTCCTTTAAAGAAAAGTTGACAACTAAGAAGAATTCTCGGATTCAAGAAGACAGAGATCTAAATGGGAAGATAAATTCTGTTTCTCAAAACTGGAGGAATGAAAGGGATCATCGGATTGAGATTGAAGAAAAGTTGTTATAGCAAGAACAAATCTTGAAGGCTCAAGAAGAAAAGCTTGTAGCCCCCGAAGAAATGATCGAATCTCAAAGTACAAGAATTTTTCTGTTAGAGAAGCAAGCCGACGAAGACCATAAAGACATGAAGAAGATAAAGACTATTATTAAGGGTATTATGTCAAAGGAAAAAGATCCAAAATAGACAAATATGATATTTTGTTGTATCTTAGATTTCTTTGTTTTTAATATTTCAAACTTAATGACAATCTTTCTTGCTTGTCTCTTTTGTTTTTGTAACTAATTCTTCAGGTACCTTGTTATATTTTCCATTCCCTGGAATTCTTTTTTAAAATCACAATGGCGGAGAAGGAAAAAGAACCCAAACAAAGGGGTAAAAGGAAAAAGAACCTTAAAAAAGGGGGAGAAAAAAAAACTCTAATAGAGTTTATCTAAGGGGGGGTTTTTCATTAAAGAATACATTCTTATTCTTAATGAAATATCATTCCGGAAATCTAGAATACGATCCTTAGAGTTTCAAAGCCTAAGGGAGAGTTAGTCGTATTCATCAACTTTCTTATGAAAAGGGAGATAAGCCTTAATGTTTTCATTCCTTTTTCTTAGTCGTTATTTTTATTAAGGATGTTTGTGCTTTCCAAAAAAAGGGGAGATTGTTGAGTCAATAAGGTTTTCCTTATGACTTTTCCATTCATTCTTGTTTTGAAAATCCCAAACACCTTATCTTTAAGGAAAATCGCTTTTATAAGGAAAATCTCTTTTATAAGGAAAATCTCTTTTATAAGGAAAATCTCTTTTATAAGGAAATTCACTTTTATAAGGAAATTTGCTTTTAAAGGAAAATTATTTTTATCATATTTTCATTATCTATATCCATATTTTTCTTAAGTATAGGAATTAGATTCATTTCTATATTATCGGAATCGATTAAAACTTTGATATGAAGCATTCTGTTTTACGCTCCGAATTCTGGATTAGAACTGTAATGATGTTCCACTCCGAATTCTGGATACAAACTTTAATAAAGTTAGACACTGAAATCGGGATATGAACTGTCATGAAGATTGACACCGAAATCTACTGACAAATCCTGATTACGAATTATCATTACGAATTCTAATGATGAATTGTCATTCTGAATTCTCATTCCGAAATCACCTATTAAAAAGAATCTTATCATCTTTCCTTTATACACTCCCAATTTATTTAGACTCCAAATATTATTTTTGGTTAGACTCCGAAATTTCATTTTTCTTACACTTTTATAATTTTTCTACTCTTTGATATTCTTCATACACTCTGAACCTTCACTCCACACTTTTTAGCTAATCATGAAACGATGTAGTACTTTCGGTTATACTTGTTTTGTTACAAAATGATGTCGTCTATTTCCTTATAAACTAACCGTTGGTTAAGTGACATGTGTACAGGTCCGTCCGATTTTTAAGGAAGATATGACCATTAGAAAGGAGGTCGACCGAGCCTATAAATAGGAGCTCATTTGAAAGAGCTCGATACTGATCATTGACTCATGTGATTGTATGATTGAAGTGGTTTCTAGAGATAGAGGCTCTTATTAAATCTCAAAGATTCGTGTGACTCCGAATGTTGGTGATTACATTCGAGGACTTCCGGGGATGGGAAGACAAAGGTGATGACTACCTTGATGTTCGAGGTCTTCCTTACTGAGGAAGACGGAGGTTCCAACTACCTTGAAGTTGAGGGCTTGTGGGGATAACAAGACAGATATTCTGATCTTCGTATCGAGGGCTTACCCTGGTGTGGGTAGGATAGAATTGCTTTTATGTATAAATCAAGGTACCTTTATCCATTTTTGCTGGACACCATTCTCTTTGGGTTAAAAAACTTATATCTTGTTACTTGTAGTTTTACTACTTGTTTGTTTCCGCAGCATATTCTATTGTAAGGAAAGTATAACCATATTATACTTCCTTACTAGTACTTTGTTCCATTTAGATTATATATTCTTTAATATAGAATCTCATATTGCAATCTTTAGTTAAGTTTCAATTTCCAGATTCATATTTCCGGAACCTACTTTCGGAATCTCTTTCGAGTTTTAAGAAAGTACATAGAAATTGAAGTTTATAACTTCATTCCTTATTCCAATTTTTCAATTGGTGTTAGAGGTGTTTTGAATTTTCTTAGTTTAACTTTTTTAAACTTATCTATTTTTTTGTCTAAGGAAAACATAGTTATTCATAACTAACTTTAAAGGTTCCAAAGGAATTTTTAAAGTATACAATTCACCCCCTCTTGTATATTGAGAATCAACATAATTATTTCGATCCTAAATAAACATTGGTCAATTTATAATTTCATAAAGACATCTTTTAAAGATTATTATTCAGTTTATATCACATATTATAATGTAATAATAATTGGTTAATAATGTGAGTTCATATCAGAAGTTTTTGTCGATGTTTGGTACATGAGTCAAAAATGAACTTGTTTGAAAATGATTGTCCATGTAGTTTTGAGTAAATCCTATCAAGAATAGTTTTAAGAATTTAAATATAATATATATCCATTACATATTCATTTTATACTACTCCATAACATTTTTAGATAAAAAGAAATGAAATTCACCTTTCATGGAGACGGTAGGCCGTACGTACGCATGAACGCTACTTTCATTTCTTCATCATATTAATGGAATTAAAAAATAATTGAGATATATATATTATAATTCCAGTATAATATATATGATATATAGGACACATGTGATCATTAATTTAATTCTTTACACATTCCATGTATTTCATGAACGAGTCACATCACTTGAGGGGGCGGTAGTCCACACTTCCTCTTATGAAATTATCGCATTTGCACAACATGAAAAGCATAAAGGAATGTTTTAAATATAAAATTCAGAAGAATATAGAAAACATAAATACCATATATATCATATATAAAGTATAGTGACATCATAATGGCAACCATTAATGGTGTTAAAAGAAGATTGAACAATCATCGTTTCGTGAGGCAGAAATTCGCCAACCACAGATACAGTATGTTCATTAACCATTAGACGAAGGTGTGTGTAAGTGTAGTTCGAATACTTCACATAAAAACATACTAGTATATTGAAGATACTGGTGTTGTCACAAAATAAAGGAATAAAAAGAGTTTAAAGGGTTGGATAAGCAAAATAAAACAAAAGAACACAAGTGAAGACATTACCTTAAAATCAGGTAACTCTTCTTGATTTGAGCTCAAAGGCTTCCATGGAAAGGACTATTCCCAAAGGAGAGGCTTCAATGATGAATATAGGGATGTGTAGAGATGAAATGGGAATGGTTTCTCCATGCTAAAGGCTTGAGTGGTGTGGGTACGGTGGTAGAGGTGGGGGCCTTTTATAAGAGAAAAGGAGGGGCACTCTGGGAACATTATAAAATATTACATTATTATAAAATGATTTTCGGATTTTAATGGTCCCAAAAGGATATATTTCGAGGATAATGTGATAAGGTTTTGAAATACACCAATCCAATAGGTCTGGGACAAGTTTAGGGCTTAGATTTTACATTATCTTTTTATTTTATTTAAATCATTAAATAATGTGGTAATCGCTGCATCATCATGGTGTCATAAATAATTTTATTTTTTAGTGTCTAAAAATTATAAAACAAATATCATTATGTTGGTAATCTATTGATATTTATAATTAATATTTATAGTCAAATATATTACTTGTATAACCCCATATAAAAATTGTTTTAGTAAAACAACTCATGTTTGTGAAATTTTAATTTTATAATTAAATAAATAGGTATTAATGTTTTTTTCAATACAAAGTGGCTCCATGGGGTCCCCAAGTTGACCCATGGATTTTCATGGTCGGCCATGACACATCCAATGAGAGTAGGACATGTTTCTATGTCATTTCATATTATTAAATCATTATTATTACCTTAAATTACACTAATTACCTCTAATCGTGATTTATAAACTTAAAAGTTAGTATTCACCAAAAAATTATTTTAATCCCATTGAACCACATTTTACTACTTAATGAAAACAAAGTATGTCATATTTTTGAAATTCAAATCACAGAAGTGGTAAAGTTTCATTTAAATGAAAAATCAGTTTCTTTAACTACAACTTAGTGTTTTCACTATTCATCAAAAATTGAATTTTTTCAGAAAATTACCAAAAAATCACCCTATGCTATGTTTGATATTCCGAATTCAAAAATGATATCTATTTTACAAAATTCATAACATATATGTTTAATTAATTAATTTAATAATTAATTTCCACTGTCAGAGCAAATAGCGTGTTTTTATGAAACAATAAGTATCAAATGATTAACACTAGTTTAAGTCCAATTTCTAGATGAAATTAATTCCAACGACCAGTATTGGATTAAATGGTAAAAATATATTGTAATATAACCTTGAAACTTATTCAAAAGGTAATCTAATCATATAAATAAATTATATTAAAAAGAGTTTTTGAATTAAAATACAACAGTTTTCACTATTCATTAAAAGAACATTATCAGAAAAATACCAAAAACTTACAGAAAGTAAATTTTGATGTCCTGATTATAAAGAAGAATTTTATTTTGTCAAATATAACACATAAAATTTTCAACAAATGGATTTTATAGAGGTTCGTCCTCAAAAGGTGGTTAATTGACCTGTTAAAGAATATTAGAATGCTTGCGCTTAAAATTGGATTCATTCGTATTTTTATTCCTCTAATATTTATTGTAAAAAGTAAAAATATTTGACAAACATATATAATCATTTTGTAGTTAGTTATGTTCATTCCCTCCATTACAACGGTTAGGCGTTAACTACAATTTAAAATAATATTATTTTATTATTAGTGTGCAACGTAAGATTCCCAAGAAACTCGTTGTTGCGTATTAGGTACGCCATCGAGCATAGCGTCCTATTTAAAGTTATATTAATATTTTATTCACATAAATGGATAAATGTGAAAATTTAATATTCTTTATTTACCTGGGGTGTTACATAGGACCTAGAGAAAATTTGTGAATTTGAACACAACTATTCTGTTTGAATCAACACCTATGTGAATCAGCACCCATCGATTTTGTATGAATCATCACTTATCAATCCTGGGTCTGTCAGCCATAGTGCCTCTTTACTGAGTAAGATGATTAAGCCTTATGACTAATCATCTGTACTAATGTACTTGTTTTAACTTGGTTTGAGATATACCTATTTATTTGTGATTTTTTATTGACATCATGATTTTTTTATTCCTCTATGAAATTATGAGAGACCTTCGGGGGTATCAGTTCCTTACTAGGTATTAATGTACTCACCCATACACGGGCTTTAACCACACCTTGTTGTGCCTTATGCATATGACATGAAACCTTGATTGAGACTCGGGGATCGAGGACATTATTCTTGATAGAGGTTGTAATGACTGGTGATGCGGAGAGATGAGGAGTTGAGATGTACCTATACATCAGGTATGATTCCTAGTGGACGATCAGATGAGATGTTTTTTTGTTTTATTTTTGGTTTTATCTTTTCAATAGGGCTTGTATTTCACCCCCCTTTAATTTTATTAAATACAAATACTACATTTGTTTTACATCGTGGTTGCATCTTGTTATCCTCTTGGGTTTTGTGTTTGTACAGGATTAATGTCAATGCCTTTTCGTTTTAGGGGTAAGCCTTTAATGTGGTAGTCGTCAACCCCACATATATAAAAGGTGGGAATGTGGTAGTCACAACACTTGTCCTGCGGGATGGGTCGGGACATAATGATATGACTAATTACTAGGTGTTGGTTGAATAGTAGTCCAATCTCTCACCAATCACAAACATGTGATGAAAAAAATATGAAATTAAAAAAAATACCACATTAATGACCCTCATCACATTTTGGGCTATCAATAATTTAATTATACATGAATGAAAATTTATGATCCAAATTTAAATTGAAACAATTCCCCAATATCCAAGATGAACAATTGAAATCCATTAGCTTGAAGAACAAAATAATCAATATGATGTTTGATTTGAATTTTCTTTATCATCAGATAAAAAATGTAAAATAAAAAAATGAAAATATTCAATACATTGGGTTGGATTGATTGACAATAAGTTATATTATATGTTATTTTTATTAGATATATTCATAAGATCTGGCTGTGACAATGATTTCCAATCCATTATATTATTTTAATTTCACTGAGAATTATCAACAAGGGATCCTCTCTGAACCCAAACATTTATATGGATGAAACATGGGAATATCCACAACAATTATACAAAAATAAGAGTATTGGGTCAGAATATTAAAATAAAAAGAATTATTTATAAATTTATCTTTTTTATAATTATAAACTAGGATTTAAAATTAATATCAAACACATTTACAAAAAATATTATCTCATGTATAGGGTTTATGCATTGATTCAAATTTTAAAATTGTATTAGACTTATGAACCGGGACCATTTTATGAATTGTTAAATTATTTTTAAAAAAGTTCATTCATGATATGATATATTAAATCTATGTATTATATAAATAGTAATTGTAATCAAGAAACAGAATAACAAATTTTATGAATGCTTGGTTCTGAAAGTACATATTAAAATATTCAAAAGTCATGTATGAAAAAATATGGATTTTATATTATCCAAAATATTGGGATTGTCATCCAAAAAATCATAAACCAGATTCAAAACTAATGAGGATACTGGGTTCACATATGGGTGTAACAGTCAATGATTTTGTGATATTTTTTTTCAATTTAATTTGTTGATTTTGATATTTTTCATTTCTCAAAATAATGAATATTTGTTTATTTTTTCTATGAAAAACACTATGTTTGGATTTTTTTATATGTAACATGAAGTCAAGATTGTGATACTTGAAACAGAGGAATTAGGTTTTAGTATATGTTACCCTAATCTTATCTTGTGTTTTACACAATATTGAGTTTAGTGATAGCCTTATTTACACACAAGGCTGCGATAAACCAAACTACAATATATTATTCAAATATTATTATTTTTATAATAAGATATACACTAGATATTAAATTAGAATTTATTAATAATAATAAATCTTTTATGATGAAATATATTATATAAGAATCATTCATTTGCAACCATTTTATTGTAGACAAATATCTATTCCAATTGAATATAAATGAATTTTTTTTTTATTACTTGTAATTTTCTCTCAAGAAAAGAAATTTATAAAAATTACTGAATGATATTAATGATATTAAATAAAATATTTTTTATATTCATACATATTTATAGGGATAATATAATAACAATCCCATTATTGATCATAAAACCCAATAGTTTTTTCAAATGGGTAATTTTACCATGTTTTTTATGGAGAACCAATTTTAAATCTAATTTTTGACATTTTTTGAATTTTAAAATGTAAAACCCAACATCCTATCTGAATTGGGATATTAAAATATAATGTGTTAGAATTTTGTGGTAATTTTCTTTTATGTTTCATTTTTTGTTGAATAGTAAAAAATATTAAATATTAATAGAAGAAATATTTTTCATTGATGTAATATATAGATAGTAAATATATATTTCATTGGTTTTAATGTATAATTAAATATACTTTTTATATTAAAAACATATTTATGTAATTTAAATTAATTTTAAATTAAAATTTGATATAAAAACATGTCAATATTTTGGATATTTTACTTTTAAAAATTGTTTTTAGAATTTTTCCAATGGGATAAATTTTAACTTAATTATAAAAATTTATGTGTATTTAATTATGAAAAATGGAATATATATGTATAGTCGTAATTTAAAAATTTATTAAATAGACTCCTTTTATTATTGGGAAAGTGGAATTCAGAATTTGGTAATTTTTAATAGCACGGTTAAGGGTAAATCATGTACTGAGGTGTAAAAAATATAACAAAACAACTAAAAATACTATAAAACATTCCCAAAAGATATTGTAAGAATATAATTTTTCCATAAAAAATAAGGATATAGATTTATAAATATAATGGAAACTTTCCATGAAAAAAGAAAAAAATATTCTTTAACTCAAAGGAAATTTTAAAATTACACAGTCGTGCATTTTATTTGTATAATATTTTTAAAATTGGGATAAACTGTATAAACTGTCATATATATATAATCTTTATAAAAATAAAAACATTATATTCATCTTATAAGATTGCATTTAATTTTTTGTGATGAAATAATTATCTTCCTTGGCCTTTTTCTGATTTTTATACATGTATTGCTCATTGTTGGAATGTTTTTAATAGGAAACTGATTCCAAAAAGATAAGGCTATTTTCACATACCGTTAAAATCACAAGAAGACATAGAGAAGGTTTGGAAAATTGGAAAACATAACATAATGTCGGGACTGCTTATAATTTCTGACTGAGGCTCTATATTTCATCCAAACACATAGTAAAACAGAATGGAACAAGTTTGGGTTAAACTACATAGACGTAAATAGTTTTTTTCGGAACAAAAAATTCTCAATTACATTGTTTCATGAATAGGGAACCCTATGAATATTGATCATAGAACATTGAAATCAGTCCTAGGGATCTTTACTAGAATTATTATATAGATTCAAAACTCCCTAACCCAATAAACTTTTATAAGAATGCATAAAAAACAGAAATCGAAATTTAATATTGGAGGACACATCCGTTTTGTGACCATTTTAAAATTATTGGTCAAATAGTCTCTAATTGTATGGTGATTAGAAGTAAATTAATCCAGAATATTGAAACTGATTAGAGGAAAACTTTGAGAAATAAAAAAGATAAAGCTCCCATGATGGAGATACTTTTACACCCAAAAAGAAAGCTGAAATCTAGGACAAGAAACATAATATAACACTAAGTTGCGGAAACTCATGTATAATCATGGAAGATGTTTCAAAAGAGGATCACACCTCTATTAATGTCTAATGCATTTATGAAGAACTGGGAAATATCATCTTAGACACCGCTAGAATATACAATGAGACGGAAAAATCAGGACAAACCTCAAGGTTCATCCTCATCCAGGATGTAGATCATAATCTGGGTAAGAGGGATATGTCACCATAAAAATATGTAATTCAATACTTCCAACACATATTCTACACCTGTACATAAAGATGATTGTCCTATGAATTGTTCAATTTAAAATTTGGTGAAACACACCCTGTATTCGACTAATTGACATATCCAAAAACCACATCGTGTAAATTCCACATAAATATCCGAGTTTATGATTAAATACAACAATAAAATAGATAATTTAGACTCTCATCACAGTCAAGGCACATTTTTTATTTTCTCTAAAAATTAGACATCCCCTGGACAAACTTCAGAATCTGGCAAGCTATTGCACACCCAAAACGACACTCTTGGAATAACACAATTCACTACTAATCAAATGACTGCAACTATTACATATGAACTGGAACCTTCAAAACCTTTTAATGGAACTCCACCCTCAGTACAAACTCCAAAAAAAACCAAAAACACCAAAACCTACGCAATACAAATAGAATTAGAGCTACCTGGGGTGGAAGAAGTACTCGCTATAGGCATCTCAACGGTTACACACTCCTCTTATGATGGGTATTTGGTTAATATTGTTTCAATGTTGTTCTGTTACATGAAACCCACAACTCCAATCCTTAAGGATTCAACAATGTAACCTACTAACAAAGGCATATATCTATGCCCAATGAATGAAATCGAACTGAAAAATAATGAACCGGCTTCTAATTTCCCATCACACTCTAACACTATAAGCTACCCTACCTTTTCTAGATGTGTTGAGAATCTAAATAAACCTTGTAATACTAATTTCATGGCACCTAAACTAGTTGATGTCAATAGAAATTTATCAGCATAAGAAACTAAGACCACACACATTATTATTGTTTCTATGGAGATAATGTAGTGTTCTCCGGACCTGGACAACATCAAGAAACTACATGCATCAACATCCCATGTGCCATGTACAACTCTCTCCCTTCCTATAGATACAATTATTAACCTAATACCTCATCCTGCTATGAATAATAACACAAAATCCATAAATGATAATGTACATACCTCTAATAATCATGATGTTAGAAGTTCATCAAGAAATAAAGGATTTGAAAAAAAGAAAAAAGGGTGTTCTAAGTCCAAAAATAAACATTAATAAAGAATATTTTTTGGAATCGTTAGGAAATTTATAACCCTGACATAATTATTGTGTTAAAAAGAATGACTGACCCCCATCATCCTCTTTTATTTTCTATTACAGAGCCAAAAATAAACTATGCCTCTAAATACACTCACGTATGTCAACTAAAATATGTTTTTTCTGGTTCAATCACTAATAACCATAATATAGAATCTTTATGGATTTAATGCATTTCTATTTACAGAATACCAATGTCTATAATATCTCTGGACATATTCTTAGTTTCAATTTTAATATTGATGACACACAGATTTTTTGCTCAATTTTTTATGCTAGGAATAGATACCAAGAAAGAAGAAATATTTGGAATGACCTCTCTAATATTGGAACAAATATTAATTCACCCAAGTTTATTATGGGTGATTTTCATTCCATTCTCAACTTAATAGATAAAATTGGACATTCTAATGATTTTATTTCCACAAGAGAATTTAAAACCTCAATAGATTAAAAAATATCATAGAAATAAATCTCACTAGTGAAAAATAAACTTTGTATAGAAGTAACTACAACAATGTAGTTTCCTCTAAGATGGATAAAGCCTTCACGAATGTCTTTGATTTAGATAATTGAAACGCAATCTTCAGTATTACTCTCAATAGGCTAAACTATGTTCATCATCCCATCCTAGTCAGTGTCTCCACCAAAGACATGAAACCCCATATGACTTTTAGATTTAATAATTTCTAGTTCTCTGATGATGAGTTCTCTCATATCATTCAAAACATTTGGTACCCAATGTCTCGTATCGATGATGTTCTTGACTGTAGCCTCAAATTAAAACATCTATAATAGACTTTATAAATATGGTGCATCTCTAAAGCCAAAAAAATGAATAATGAAATCATGAATCTTTAGAAATATCACAATGATCTTTAAAACATAAACACCACATATGATCTCAACACTGATCCTACTCATGAACAAAAAATTGCGGTCAAAATGAATTCCCTGCTCTCATTCATAGAAAATATGATAAAACAAACGATTAAAGATAAATGGTTAATAGAAGGTGATATAAATAATAAATTTTACAATTTTCATCAAAGAATCAAGAAGGATTATAGGAAATTAACTCTTTTAATGGATGGATATAGGCTTCTTGACAATAAAGATGACATCATTCATCGTATAGTCTCCCACTATGAAACCATTTTCATTGGACTGGATGAAAACAAATATCTCCTATCGAAGGTCATTCCACTTTGTGATCAATGATTAGGAAAACTTATTCCTTCTTAACACCCAACGGATCTTGAAATCAAAGTCACTGTCTTTAGTCTGAATCTTGATATTGTCACGGGCCATGATGACTTCAACAATGGTTTTTTCTGGCATTATTGGGATATGATTCTGATTGATGTTTGTAAAATTATAAATACCTTATTCACCAACATGGTTCTCCCTAATGCCCTAAATGCCTAGTTTCACACCATGTTACCAAAAGTGGATAACACCTCTCAGATTCATTTGTTTAGACCCATTTACTTTATCAACACAATTTCTAATGTATTCACAAAAATCATTGCCAATAGACTTTCCACTCTCTCGAAAAATGTATCTCGTGGAAGCAGTTTGGTTTTATAAAGGGACGACCCATTCAAGAAATCATTTTCCTTGCCTTTGAGTGTGTTAATAATTAGAAAAAAACAAATAAGGGAGGAAACATGGAAATTAATATTGACATAAAAAAAGCATTCGACACCATGTAATGGATTTTTATTTTCAAAGTGCCTCATGGTTATGGTTTTTACACCTCTTTCCTAACTTCAATTAGAACCCTCTTCAACTAGGCATCTGTCTCTATCCTGGTCAATGGTGCACTTAAAGGGTATTTTAAATGAATAAAAGGGGTCATGCAAGGTGACCCCCTTTATGACATTCTGTTCTCTATGGTATAATACTACCTCTGTCGTCTAATAAATAGGAGGGAGAATATGGTCAAAATAAAGCCTATTTAGGCCTCTATGAACATGAACCCTCTTACGAATATCTTTTATGCTGATGACATCGCCATTTTACTTCTGGGGGATAAAAGAATAATTCTTCACCAAATAAATGAACTCTCACACTATGACGTGGTTTCTGGCCAAACCATTAACTGGAAAAAATGTTACATCTTTTTTGGGAAGAATTTCCTTCCCTGAAGAATATGTAACATTCTCAGTGACCTAGTTCTGAAAGAGGGTGCACTTCCATTCACATATCTTGGTGTTCCAATTATTTGGGTTATACCCAAATATTGTCACTTAGTGACCATTGTTGACCATTTCTAAATCAACTATCATCTTGGAAAGGTGAATCTCCCTCGATGGAAGGTAGGACTTGCGTCATCAAATCCACTATTGTCTCCCAAATAGTTTATTCAATGATGATCTCTAAATGTCCAGTTGGACTAATTAAATAAATTATCACAGCCATTAAGAACTTCATCTGGACCAATAGCACTCTACAATGAAAACTTGTAATTATGCCGTTGTCCCCTTGTTGCAAACCCATCGAAAATGTTGTTCATGGTATTAAAAATATAAAGTAATTTAATGAAGCCCTTCAAGTAAGACTGACTTGGAACGTTTTTCACCATACCTCTCAAACTATCTCTATTTTAAAAAAAATTGGTTTCTTGAAAATCATGAAACATGAAATTCAATCTTCATTAACTCTTCTATCTATCCTTCCATAAAAACACCTTCACGAATATTATGAATAACTCTATATGGAAGGTCTGTCAAGACTCCTCCATGAAATTTATGTTGGATGACTGAACTGGAATGCCTTTAATTTCCATTATACCTCCAAATCAGACCCCTAATAATACTAACAGATCTATAAGAGACATTTTAAACTCCCAACATGATCACCTTCCTGACATTTTTCTGAATGTTATTGAAAACTACTATTTCTCTAACGCAAATGATTTCTTAATGTGGGAACCTACTCAAAATGGAATGAGCAACTCAAAACATTTCTACAAACAAGATTTTCATAACTATGAAAAAGACTATAATTGGTTAAAACACTTCAAAAAAACATTACATAAAACCATCACATTTTAACCTCATATGGCGTCTTGATCAAAAAATAGTTCCCACTGATATTTTCCTCTAATCATTTGGAATCCAGCTCTGATATTAATTCAAAATATGTAATCAACACATGGATGATGCTAACCACTTGTTTCTATCTTGCGCTACTGTTTCTGCTCTCTAGGACTATATACATGACATTTTTGACTGCAGATGGTTGAAGCTTAATTATATCCCAGCTCAAATTAATAAATATGTAGAAATGGAAGCCTATCAACAAACAAGAACCTCTTTCTTTCTATGGTTTCTGATCTCCACCATGTGAGTTGGTATGATCAAAATTTTATTATTCATAATAATTACTCATTGAATAAATATACAGGTTAGGTGGGGAACCCCCTTGACATACAAGAAGTAGCCTCGATTCAAAATGGATGTTTCCAAAACAACATGCATGACTTTGTGATCCTGAGGAAGCATAGGATTTAAGGAAATTTATGTTAGTGACATTGTACACTGGAGGTAATCTGGAGAGCCCCCCTACCAGGATGGATCAAGATCAATGTTGATGTGGCCTCCAACGGAAATCCAAGACCTTCTGGGTGTGGTTTCGTCTTCAAAAATCATCACTGCCAGATCCTTGGATGCATCATGAGTAAATGTGGCATTTCCACCACCCTCAAAGCTGAGATGCCAGGCTTGATTCATGCCATTACCTTTTTCAAATCATTTGGTTGGAAAAAACATTGGATCGAATGTGACACTTCGACTATCGTCCAACCAATTTGGAATTGCAAACTCCACCTTTCTTGATCGATTACTACCTGATGGATGGAATGCTATTCTTCTATTAGGGATCTTAAATATATCATCACACATGTTTATCGGGAAGAAAACATAGTTGCAGATGATCTGGCCAACATGAGAGTCAATCCGGACACTACATGGTTCAAAGACCTTCCCATTTCTCTTCTTTCCATTAGTCAAAAATAGTGTAATATTATCTCATCTTTTAGTCTCTTGTAATATATATATTTCAATAATATTTATGCTTTCATCATCTTTCGAACAAGGCATCACCTTTTTTGAAAAAAATATTTATTTAATTAATGAATAATTTAATAAACTAACATTATAAATATTAAAATAAATATAATTTGACATAATAATGGTGATAATAAAATTTAAAATTTTAAAATTTTATATTAGGGGGATTTTATGTGAATTTTTTAGAAGTTGTATTTATTTCGATATGTTCATAAAATCAATTTTCTGAATTATTCCAAAATTAATAATTATGATATTTTAGGAAAATAATAATTTTTTAATTATACAAAAAAATAAAAAATTTATGTCTGTAAAATGGGACGGTATATAGTCTAAAATATCTTCAGTTGGATATTTATGGTATTATTTACAATTTATATGTAATTATTACATCCTCATAATGTTATAAATTTTGTCACCATAGTTAAAATTCAAATATTTTAACAAAGGGGTACCTAAAATGATATGGTTTAAAATTACATAAAAATCGATCTAAAATATAATATCTGAAGAAATTACACCCTTAAACTATATTATAATATAATATATGATCTTTTGGAGGTACCTGGACATATTCTTCCTTTATTTAAAATTAATATTATTAAGAGATTCTAACACCCCCCCCCCCACTCTTATAAAAGGTAACCACCACTTATCTTAATTAAGAACTCTAAAACCCTTTCTCCCAAAATAACTCTAAAAAAGTATCCTCCCAATTGCATTTCCATAATCATAGTTTTATTACATTGGTATGAAATCCAAAAAAATATTTTTTATACAAATAAAATTGAGATATCCATTGAAGATTTAATGTTCACCAACAACTAGTTTTTATTTATTACATCCTTCATCCAAAAAAATATTTTTATTTCATTTTCATATTGTAGTCTTAGTATTGTGAATATAAATAGATGTTTTTAAAATAATTCTCAACCAAAAAATCCACACACTTCAATTTAGTGTGTAACATACTTATCATTTTTCTGTATGATGGAGTACAACCTCATTAGATGATTATTGTTTGTCTTTCCATTACTGTCAATATTGGTGGGAAATAAGATGGACATATTTTTTGGGATATTTATGATATTTATGACATTATTATACTATTATAATGATAAAATTATATCTATGTTTTTACATCATGAGGTTTTTGATATTGATAATGTCGCTCGTGCATACCTACGGCGTTATATCTCTATGATGCGATGTTATTCATTTTATTTATTTATATTTCATATAGTAGGTAGTAATGATAAATGTAATAAATATATCTGATTTATATAACATGATTTTCTTATTAAAATATATAATATATATTTTTCTTTCTATAAATATTAAAATAAATTTATTCAAGCGTTAATTCTTATGTATGACCTACGATCTCCATGTACGATGTAATTCATTTAAAATTTCATTACATTATTGAGAAAAAAATGCATATAATGGTAATTTTTTTGTTTTTTCCATTTTCATCACTATAAATAAAATTAAATTATTATATAAGTATGATTATTGAGAATAAAAATTCAAAACATGTAGGAGAGACAAAGGGTTTATTTCCTTAAATAGAAATTGAACATGGAATTTTTAAATAGAGGGTAATATAAAGTCATAAGAATCTCACATATGATATTATATATAAGAATATGGTTTAGTAATATATATATATATATATATATATATATAATGTGTATGTATTATACATGATGTAATCAAGATTACAATGTGATTCAAAACATAAAGTTAGCGAATGTCATCTCAATTTTTAATTTCAGGTGATACCTACCATATTCAACACCAGCTTCATATTTTTTGTCTATATATAGACCTATGAGATGTTATATGATTATAATAATTTATATATTAATTATAAATGATTTAAATGATGTTATTATTTCAGGAGAATTATGTTTAAAATGTCACTATACTAATAAGAGATTTACGTTTCACCTTTATTTATGTGGGACAAATATTTAATACACTATTCCCGTGGAATCAGAATTCAATGGTTAATGAGTGTATGATATTTTGATTATGATTAAAGAGATATCATGACATACTATAAAAGATATTTAACATCATCAAAATCATGGAATCAACATGAATATAATGATATAGTTTTCTATACGCTCGATGGTGGAGATCGTGAAGTAAATTTGATTATTTTTATAGTATGTTAAGATCAATGGAATTTGAAATCATGGTAATGTGTTGATGAAACAAAATATTTTTTTTGAAAATAAGGGCATATGGTAAGTAATTATTTAGGATAAAAATTAAGCATTCACATAATGGATTTGAAAAGAATAATCGTTTCTCTACGACATCTTCAAAGGATTAGTATTCTTAGGCACAATTTATATAACTTATGGAAGAAAATTTATTATTGGGAAACCCTAATAAATTTTATGAACAATGATGTATGATTATTGGTGTTATAGTAGATTATGAGGAGAAAAAAGGTAATATGATAGGATGTTGGTATTACTAACTAAGATGATTAATCAGAGTTGGTGGATTATGAAATATGTTGAATAATTAATGTTTTTAAGTATATGAAATCAATTATTTTTGGTTATGAATCATTAAATTTTTAAGAATGGTAATGAAAAAATGTTTTTATTATGGATTTGGATGAATATATTTAATGATACCAATAATTAGAAACATTATTCAATAGAAATGTGATATTTATAAAAAACTCATGATTATGGAAAAGATAAAAATATATATTATTTTGATGATGGGATAAAGTTATTTTGTTTAGGTAAATAGAGGATTTATATGGGTATATTAAAATTGATATAAATGAAGACATTAGATCTAATCAAGAATTTTTGGAAAATATAATATGCACCCATAATCATAACATAATCTAGTTTTTTTAGAAGAAATAAAATTCAAGTATATTTTCTGTTTTCGAAGGGCCCAAAGGCCATTATTTTTATTGATTATGATAATCCTCATTCGGAAATATCCATTTGTCTCTGCTCTGGTTAGTGCACATGCTCTGAATCTTAATATATGGATGCTTATTTTTTTGTAGTATGTCTGGGGATACCGCATGTTAGCTGAAGGCCTTATGGTGGCCTGATGGCCATAATGGTGGCCCAAAATCCCTACTGACCGAAAGGCTTCGATGTCCCTAAAACCTTAAGGTTTCCAAGCCCAAATCGGTGGTCAAAGGTAAGTTGTTCCAATAGTTATAGTACCGAATAATACCTGCTCAATTATTTAATCATTAAATATTATTCATCCTTACCAATAATAAGACCTATGAAAAATAGTTAAAAACCTGGGATGGGCATAAAAATATCCTTAATGATAACAAAATGAAGGAAAACTTTTAGTTTTTTAAAACATGTAAACCATGAAAACATTATCTAAAAGAAATATTTTCAACATTAAGCGCTATTTAACACTCTTTAATGAATATAACTCACTACATAAAATTTATTCAATCAAATTATTATCAAAAACCCATATATGTCAAAATATAAAATATATGTGTAATTTAGAACATAATCGTACATAAATTGAAGAACTATATAGTTGACTTCCACACATTTCACTCTTCCAAATGGAATAGTCATATAACTAACATTCATACACAATGCATTGAAGGTTATAATGTGGCCACACGTATATGATTTTTCATGGAGTCATCCATTATTGTTTTATACCATAACAGCCAGTCATTGGACTATTATTTAACCTCACATAAATTTTCCAAGTACCATTATTTATTCATAATATATAATAAAATTCATATTTCAACACATCACTCATAAAATATCATTTTCAATCACATGAAATTATTTCAACATTTTCAAATAGTCAATATGATTTCAAAACCAATTTCAATACCCTATCATCAAAAAATTGATTAAAATTTTTCTTTCTATTTTAAAAGAATTATGTCTTATAGAGGTATCCAAATATAAAACTACTCTAATGGTGATGGAGGTGTTGTTTTTTCCACACAAATTAAAGAACAATCGTTTTATTGTTAGAAAAAATGATTTTTAAAAAATGTTAAAACATTCCATTTGAATATCATTCAATTAATTTAAAATTTTATAAAATATTTCTATATAAATTTATTTAATATCCATATAATAAATATGTAAATTAATATCCTGAGAGAAAAAAATTGATAATCATATCATTAAACGTTAATAGTATCCCATACCACTTGTTAATTTAAATCTCAATCTCAATTAATTCAAAAATTTTAGAACATATTATAATATTTATGATAAAATATGTATAAAAAATGTCAGTGGATAAATGTTGACGTTATGATAGAATATAGGTGCTTATTATCATGAAACTCAATAATAAAATGATATTGAGTTGAAATTCAAATTTTTATAATATTTTAGATCCATTATATGTTTTTTATATAAATTAAGAAATTTTATGTAAATATTTATATAAGACATTAAAAACTAATTTCTCAAATAAGATTTGAACAATAAAATCAAGAATTATAATTTTAACTCAAAGACAGGTAACTGGGAGAAGAAATTAACTTACCTCGAGTATAAATCGTCTTGTATATTCCTTTTTTTACTGAATAATACAAATAGGTTAATTTATAATTTCATTTCTAACATAGATTTTTTATTATACCTTTTATGTAACGACCTGAACTTTTTAAATAGTATGATATATTGATTGGAGATGACAATGGTAAATGCAGAAAGAGGATTTGATGGCCCCACCTAGTAGACTCGAACTGTATGGAGCCCTTTTGTCTGAGCTTGGGAAGGAGGTGGCATCACTGGGCTTTTCTCTAGACCAACCCCAAGACGAAATCCAACATGTTAAGCTTGAACGGAATCACCTACAAGAGAAGTTCAAGTAAGTGGATATTACTACGAGGGAATTGTCATCCGAGCCTCCCCAAGATTCTCTCACCATCGCACACCTTACCTAGAGGTCATATAAAGGTGTTTTAAATGAATATTATTCAAAGCCCTAATATGTAATCCTATAGTTTTAATAAAATTATGGTTTCATCATTTCCATGTTATAACTAGCTTTAGATAAATAAAATATAAGTTTTTTAAGACAATTTTGATAAATTGATTTTAGAAGTTAAAATTGCATTTCAATGATTTCCCTTACATAGAGTGTTTTTTATTGAAAAATAAAAATCATTTTGGAGTTGGAAATGTCAAAATTAATCTACGCTAAATTTTTGGATGTTTCCTAAAAAGTATCATTTTTGTCAATAATGCATGATGAATAGTATTTTATGAATAGAATAAATATGTCTAATTGTTAAATAATTTTTTTGGGGGGAATTTATTTTAAAAAATCTGACAGACATGGTTGTAATGAAGGTGAAAAATGAGGTTCATTGAAATGAAAATATTTTTTGGTGAATAGTAAATTTTACCCCTATGAATAGTAATATGAATTGTAATATGAATTGTAATATGAATATTAATGTGACCATTATAATTGGTAAAATGTATTCTTATTTTATTTTCATAATGTTAAATGGTGTAGGAATGTTGACTAAATTTGAAGGTGTTAAAAAAGTGAAATATTGATTTTGAATTATAATTATTGAATAAATTATGATTTTAATTAATAATTAAATTAACAATGTATAGATTTTGTTTTTCAAAAAATGGAGTTCATTTTTGGATTCTACATGTCGAAATAGGGTTAGGGTGAATTTTTTGGATTTTTTTGAAATAGTCTATTTTTCAGTGAGTAGTAAAAATACAAACTAGGGTTTTAGTATGTTTAATGATATCATGACTGCATCATGATGATGTCATGAGTTTTTTGAGGGTTGGTCGACAAAAGGGGATTAATTTTTATATGAGGGGACCCATATGTCCTAACACAATGGTAAATACCATGGGAAAGCCCATGTTTTTGAGAAAACCACTTGTGAGGTGTCCCATGAAATTGTTAAAGTATCACCTCCCATTCCATATAAATACCCAATATTTATTCCTATATTTTTCTCTCCCAACTCTACCTCAACGAAGTTTTGGTCTCATTACCTCCCATGGATTCCTCCCAAGGTTACTTCATGCCTCCATGGTCCTGACCATTGAGTTTTTGGACTTACATTTTTAGGTAAGGGATCCCACCTCTCTCTTTCTTTTCAAGTACTCTCTCTTATGACATTTCTTTTATGCTCCACATTCTTATGTTTTAGGATGTTATTTTCTATTCACCATAATCTTATTTATATTTTCATATAATTAGAGACTTTCTTTTACTCTCACAATTTAATTTTCATTGTATTTTAGTGGCACTGTTAGGCTGAGTTCTATCTTGAGGTCATATCTTTCAAGTTCATTTTTTCTTATGTTTGGGTGTGATATCTATATCCATTATATAGTCCTTTTTTGTACATATGATGAGATATCCTATTTTATCTCATCAATTCATTTTTTTATATTTTTTAAGTGATGCCATTAGGCTGTTGAATGTTCATAAAATAAGTCTTATTTTTGTCTTCTTTTCAAGTCCTTCATTTCATATGGTATGTCATTAAAATTTTATTAACTCATTATTATATCCTTTATATTAAGTCCCTATACTATTTTATGGATCATTTATTACTGGGTGAACATGACCCCTCTCTTTTAAATGTATTCTAAAACCCTACAACATAGTCGTTATGTTGCCGAGTTTACGTCTCAAAATGTCTCTCTATTTTTTCTCAAATTATTTTTTTATTAAGTGGATACTCAAAGCTCATTCCTCTACAGGGGTATTCTCATGTATATCTAAATGTTCAATTTTAGAATATGGGATTTACATGCATGAGACCCTCTTTCTTTTTCCATGGTTTTAAAGTGACATAATGATCATGTCTTTTAAGCAGTTTTAAAAATGTTATGACTATGAAATGAAACCCATTTCCTTTATGCTATATGGGTTATTTATTAAATGAGTCATTATGATATATGTGGCTCACATGATAATAAAAGAAAATTAATGGTGCGCCCTGATAGAACACTAATGCATTGGGTAAAGACTTAATCTCTAGAGATGAACATTTTAACGATTCATTGGTGAATAACTTTGGTAAATTTTATTAATGACACCTTGGGGATGGACCTTGGTGAAACAGAAATGATTGTAAAAGTTAAATGTTGTAGCCACATCGTGAAGTTATTAAACACATTATTTTTTTATTATGATATGCCTCATGATCTCTTTATCATGCTTTGAAGTTATTTATCATGACATTATTGATGTATCTCAAGGTCACATGTAAAATTCATCTCTTCTTTCCCTTACTGGGACATCTTCTCACCCATTCCTTTGGTGTATGCTCCCAGGTTATGAGATGCTGTAATGAACATAGGATGAAAAATGAAGAAGACTTTAAAGTGTTTAACATGAATGTTTTATGTCATCATGTATTAAGTTACTGGTATCCAAGACACTAAACCTTAAATATCCTCAATTATGTGAAATTTAAGGAAATGTTATGTTATAAAAAGGAGGGATGCTATAGCTGGTATCATAGGATGGTTTAGTTATTTATGGAAATTAGGCTATGAAAACATTAGTAAGAACCCTATACAAAAGTTTAAATATAGGGAAAACATCATGGTATTTTGGTGAGTGTTGATTAAGTGGTTTATCAAACAAATACATCCCTGTCTGGATATGAGTAGGTAGAGGTAGCTCTGGTACAGATGTACATAGGGGTAAAACCTAAAAACACCGCTTTGAGCTAGACTCGAACGGGAGCTGGTGCACGACAACGGGCCTTGCTACACTCTTGGTTATAATACTCTCAGGGGATAAGCATTGGTAAATTATTAAGATTATTATGAACCATTATTAATGGAACGAAGAAAAAATAAAACAAAGATTCACATAAGAATATATTATCATGGAAAAACTAGATTGTAACCTCAGGGATCACAAGTTAGGATATACATTTCTTATACAAGTTTATCCTTCGATGGAAAATGTTTCCTTTTCATGATTATTGTCTATATATTTAGGCCCCCTAATTATACTATCTTTTCATAGATAATGGCGGGAAACAGAAGAACATGTTCCAATAACCAATGTGATATGAAATGTGAATATTTCCCTATTAATATGACAGAAATGATGAGAGATCGAGTTGAACATGTAGTGATTATTCTAATCCATATATAAAAAATCAAAATTAATAATCGGTACCTAGATGAATGCCAAAATTCCTCCAAGAAGAGGATGATGAAGTCTGAAGGACGTTCATCTGATAAAGTTGCTATGGGAAAGAAGACCCAATTTCCATTATGCAAAAAGTGTGGGAAGAGGATCCAAGGAAAATGTCACAAAGGAAACAAGATATGTTTTATGTGTGGGATGATAGGGAATAAAGTATCCAATTGCATTAAAAAATTGTTTAATGTGATGAATGTATATAAGGTTCAATCTAACGTACATTATACTATTAAAGGTCGTAAATGTGGAGATGTTTGACATTATTCAGGGAAATGATCTCTTGGAGGGAATGTGAATCATGATGGGAATCAACAATCTTTAAGGACAAGAGAACAATGCAAGTACTATGCTGGGATGGATCATGATGACTGAAGTACAAGTATCTACTTCGCAATAGTTCTCAATGTCATGTTGTATTTTAGTTCATTATCTATGAGCCTATCTTTAATGATTACTAAGAACATCGAGCCACAACCCAAGATAGTTTTATATCACTAATGAAAAAATCTATTGTTATGTATCACATGTTGATGTTATGAAGATATTCTTCTTGAAAAAATATTATTAGGGGATTAAAAGATGAATATTATTTTGGAAGACGTTCACTAATTTGGGAACCCTATATGATCAAGGTAAATAGATTACTATGTTATTTTCATTTTTGAAGTAAAGGTCGGCTTATATTTTGATGAATCAACAAATTTAAGGTAAACATATATTAATTTAGGCTACATATGTAAATGATTAACCTATCTTGGGGATAATGTGATTATGTCAGTTTCATTTTCTATAGGACATTAAGAGTGGTTGATGTTGGTTGGTGGTGAATGATAATGTTTACCATGGAAGAATATGTTATCAAATACTTCTTATATTTTTGTTTCAATATTAGTTTGGTTTATTTTGATGAATTTTAAGGATAGTAATTTATGGAATGGTCTATGATGAGCTTTGGGAAGTACTGTGGATTTTTTAAGATTAAAATTATTTTTTCTTCCTATGGGGTTATTTCTTTTGAATAGAGTTTTTTTGGGATACTGTTTAAAGATATAAGAAATAGATACTTACTATTTTTTGGATTATGTGATTCTCTAGAAGATGATTCTTGTTCTTTTGACGAGACAATGTATTTTTGAATGTTCATTGGTTAGAGAAAAGAATAGTCTTTGTAGAAACTTATTAAAAGTTGAAACTATATTTGAAGGTAAGTATATATACTTATATTTTTATTCAATGTAGTAAATTAATTCCCAAAAAAATTATAAAAAGAAAAGTAAAAAAATGTTATTTGTTTACATTTCCTAATGTGTGATCATGGATCGTTTAACACATCATATGTTTGTGATTTCCCTTTGGCTAACTTTCTACTAATCATTTTTTCTATCACTCTCCATCAGAAGTAGACCCTTTTTTTTCTTCCATATCCATGTTTTACTACATGGAATCTAATTATGGGATAACTAGGGTGACCTTGTTTCTTCACAGTCTTTCTTTTATAGTGATAGTTTTACTAACTTATTTTCCGATGTGAGACATTCAATGAAATTTCCATTCCCAATTTTAAAATTGCGAGGACGCAATTTATTAATGGGGGAAGAATGTAAGGGCTCAAAATTTTTGAATAGTATGATATATTAATTGGAGATGACAATGGTAAATGTATAAAGAAGAATCGATGGACTCACCCCG
Organism: Viscum album; assembly: GCA_963277665.1. Classification (NCBI taxonomy): domain Eukaryota; kingdom Viridiplantae; phylum Streptophyta; class Magnoliopsida; order Santalales; family Viscaceae; genus Viscum; species Viscum album. Next base: position 1,836,476,969 of record OY728132.1, on the reverse strand, counting down.
TAGAATCAAACAGTATGACGCACATTTGTCTGAGCATGGGAAGGAGGTGGCATCATTGGGATTCTCTCTAGACAAAGCCCAAGCCGAACTCCAACTTGTTAATCATGAACGGAATCACCTACGAGGGGAGTTCATCTTATTGGATATTACTACTAGGTCAATGTTATCTAAGCCTCCCCAAGATTCCCTCAACATCACACACCTTACCCTGAGGTCGTATGTAGGTTTCATAAGTGGATATGTTTCAAAGTCCTAATATGTAATCCTATAGTTTTAATAAAATTATTGTTTCATCATTTATATATTATAACTACCTTTTATTAAATAAAATATAAGTTTATTAAGACAATTTTGTTAAATTGATTTTATACATTAAAATGTAATTTCAATGATTTCCCTTACATAGATATTTTTTATGGAAAAATAAACATCATTTTTGAGCTGGAAATGTCAAAATTAATCAAGGCTGAATTTTTGGAAGTTTTCTAAAAAGATTCATTTTTGACGAATATTGCTTTATGAATAGTGCTTTTATGAATAGGAAAAATATGTTTAATTGTTAAATAACATTTTTTGGGAATTGATTTTAAAAAATCTGACATATATGTCTGTAATTAAGGTGAAAAATGTGGTTCATTGAAATCTAAATAATTTTTGGTGAATAGTAAATTTTCAACTATGAGTTGTACTATGAATTGTAATATGAATATTAATGTGTCCATTATAATTAGTAAATCATATTATTATTTTATTTTAATATGGTTATAAGGTATTGGAATGTTGATGAAATTTCAAGGTGTAAAAAAAAAGAGATTTATAGATTTCGAATTATAATTATTCAATAAATTATGATTTTAATTTATAATTAAATTAAAAATATTCAGTAAATTGTATTGAAAAAAATGAGTTCATTTTTGGATTGTACACGTAGAAAAAGGGTTATTTTGAATTATTGGGATTTTTCTGAATTAGTTAATTTTTCAGTGAATGGTAAAAATACTGATTAGGGTTTTAGTATGTTTAATGATATCATGACTGTATCATGATGATTTCATGAGTTTTTTTTGGGCTGGTCGACCCAAGGGGATGCATTATTGTATTCGGGGTCCCATGTGACCTATCAAATTTGGTAATACAAAGGTCAAGCCCATGGTTTTGAGAAAACCACTTGTGAGGTGTCCCTTGAAATTATAAAAGTATCACCTTGCATTCCCTATAAAATACCCACCACTTCATCCTATAGTTTTGACTCTGAACTCTCCCCCAACCAAGATATGGTCTCATTACCTCCCAAGGAGTCCTCCCAGAGTTTTCTCAAGCCTCCAAGGTCCCGACCTTATAGTTTTAGGACTTACGTTTTAAGGTAATGGGTACTACCTCTCTCTTTCTTTTCAAGTACTCTCTCTTATATCATTTATTTTATGCTCCACATTCTTATGATGGAGGATTTTCTTTTATATTCCCCTTACAGTAATTTATATGTTCATATAATGAGATACTACCTTTTACTCTCATAATTTCATTTTCTGAATTTTTAAGTGGCGCCGTAAGGCTGCCAAATTTTCATAAGGGATTCTTTCACCCTTTTCATTTTCAATGTTCTATTTTCATTTTATGACTCTGAAGTTCATTTTTATTTTGTTGGGGTATGATCACTATAACCATTATACTGTCCTTTTTTGTTCATATTATGATAGACCATATTTTACATCATCAATTCCTTTTTTTAGAAGTATTATGTGATGTAGTTAGGCTGCCGAATTTTCATAAGAGAAGTCTTATTTTTGTCTTCCTTTCATGTTTTTCATTTCTTATGGTATGTCATTAAAATTTTATTACCATGTTCTTATATCCTTTATATTCTATCCCTCTACTTTTTTATGGATCATTTATTAATGGGTGACCAGGAACCCTCTCTTTTCAATGTATTCTAAAACCCTGCAACATAGCCATTATGATGCCAAATTTTCATCTCAAAATGTATCTCTCTTTTTCTCCAAATCATTTATTTTATTAAGTGGAAACTAAAATATCTTTCCTCTATAGGGTTATTCATATATATATCATAATGTTCTACTTTATATTCTGGGATTTACATACATGAAACCTGCTTTCCTTTTTCGTGGGTTTAATGTGACATAAAGATCACATCTTTAAAGCAGTTTTTAAAATGTTATGACTATGAAATGAAACCCATTTCTTATATGCTATATGGGTTATTTATGAAAATATTGATGATTATATATGTGTCTCACATGATAATAAAGTCAAATTAATGGTGCTCCCTGATATCTCTCTAATGCATTGGTTAAAGGCTTAATCTCTAAAGATGACTATATTAACGATACCTTGGTGAATAACCTTGGCAAATTTTATTAATGACACCTTGGGGAAAGACCGTGGTGAAACAGAAATGATTGTCTCTGTTCAATGTTGTAGACACATAAACAAGTTATGAAACATGTTATTTTTTTGTTATGATATTCCCCATGATCTCTTTCTCATGCCTTAAAGTTATTTATCTTGAATTAATTGAGGTATCTCAAGTTCACAAGTAAAATTTTCTCTTGTTTCCCTTAATGGGACTTCTGCATCCCCTTTCTTTTGATGTATGTTCCCAGGTTATGAGATGTTGTAATTAAATTACAATTAAAAATTAAGAAGTCTTTCAATTGTTTAAGAAGAATGAATTATGTCGTCTTGTATTAAGTTCCTCATTTCCAAAACACTAAACCTTAAAGATCACCAGTTCTGTAAAATGTAATGAAATATCTTTCTATAAAAAGGTGGGATTCTATAGTTGGTATCAAAGGGAGTTTTATTTATTTATTTAAATTAGGCTATGAAAACATTAGGATGAACTATTTTGAAAAGATTAAATATAGGGAAAACATAGTTGTATTTTGATGAGTATTGAGTAAGTGGTTTACGCACATGAGCCTTAGCAAGGTTGGAAAGGTCTCTGATGGTGCATCCATGCGAGCAGGGATCAAATCCAGGCGGAGGCAGAATTTCCGGAAGTACTGTAGCAGTACTGTAGCTGTTCTGTAGTGGGAACTGTAGAAGTACTATAGCGGGAACTATAGCAGTACTGTAGCGGGCACTGTTTGGCACTGTAGTAGCTGGAGATATGCCTCCCTTTGGGCCTTCAGGTCTCAGATTTGGTCCCCGAGTCCTTCATTGGCCTTCAGGCACCTAGGCCTTTGGGTCAGATGGGCCTTCGGGCCATCCTAATGGCCTTTGGGCCACCTGTAGATACAAACCAGACCAAACTACAACGAACAAGCTCTACAAGGAGGATGAGCAAAGGAGCTTTCACCACAGTAGAAGCTACATGGATTGCAAGAATGAGAGGGTATGACCCATGCCATCGGGACAAGCCCGTACATGCATGGGAATGCCTAGCTGAACAACCATGTTGAGGTGAAGAGGTGATTTCATGATAAAGATGATGGGGAGGAGCAGATCCAAGTTGTTATTCTGGGATGCATGTAATGTTTGTGCCTACGGTCAATGGTTTCTCTATGGCCTACGGGCATGTAATCTTTTTTCCTATGGGCATTGTAGGGTTCCACCTCATCCCTTGAAAAGGTGGATTATCAAAATCAATAAAAATTTAAGGCCTTCGGGCCATTGGAGGAGGAGTAAGTGGTTTATCAAACAAATACATCTCTGTATTTATACGAGAAGGTAGAGGCGGCTTTTGTATAGATGTAAATAGGGGTAAAAATCAAAAACACTACTTTGAGCTAGACTCGAATGGGAATTGGTGCACGACAACATGATTTTCTGCAATTTTGGATACAATACACTAGGGGATTATGCTTTAGTAACTTAGTAAGCTTAGAATAAACCATTATTAATGGAACAATGATAAAATGAATCAGAGATTCACATAATAATATATGATCATGGAAAACCAAGATTGGAACCTAGGGGATCACAAGTTAGGATATACTTTTCTTCTACAAGTTTATCATTATATGATTAAAGTTTCATTTTCATGATTATTCACTATGTATTTAAGACCCCTAATTATATTTTCATTTCTTAGTTAATGGGGGGAAATAGAAGAACATGTCCCAACAACCAATGTGATAGGAAATGTGAGAATTTCCGTATTAATATGAAAAAGACGACGAGAGATAATGTTGAACATATAGTGATTATGACAAACTAGCTATAAAAAATAACAATTAATAATTGGTACATAGTTGAATGCCCAAATTCATCCAAGAAGAGGATGGTGAAGTCTCAAGGATGTTCATCTGATAATGGTGATAAGGTAAAGAAGACCCAATTTCAATTGTTCAAAATGTGTCTGAATGAGGCACCACAGAAAATGTCACAAAGGAACAGGGATATGTTTTATGTGTCGGATGATCAGGCATAATGTAGCCAATTGGTTTAAAAAATTTGTTATTGTGATGAATTGAGATAATGTTCAATATAATATAACTTATACTATTCAATGTCGTAAATGTGGAGAAGTTGGTCACTATCCAAGGAAATGCTCTCTTAAAAGGAATGAAAAGCATGATGAGAATCAATAATCTTTAAGTACAACGGAACAATGAAATTCTTATGATGGGATGGATCATGATGATTGAAGTACATGTATCTTAATCGCAATAATTTTCTATGTCATGTTGTATTTTAGTTCATGCTCTATGAGCATATCATTATTATTTACTAAGAACATCGAGCCACTACATAATATGGTTTTATATAATAAATTAAAACAACTATTTTTATGTATCATATATTGATTTCATGAAGCTTTTCTTCTTGAAAAAAATAATTAGGGGATTAAAAGATGAATATTATTTTGGAAGATGTTCTCTAATTTGGGAACCCTATATGATCAAGGTAAATATATTACTATGATATTTTCATTGAGAAGTAATTTTTGGATTATTTTTTTAAGAATCAATGAATTTAAGATAAACATATGGTAATTTAGGTTACTAATGGAAATAATTAACCTATCTTGGGGAAAATGTGATTAGGTTAGTTGTTTTTTCTATAAGATGTTAACATTGGTTGACGTTGTTTGGAGGTGAATGATAATGTTTATCTTGGAAGACTATGTTATTAAATCCTTCAAATATTTGGGTTTCAATGTTAGTTTGGTTTATTTTGAGGAATTTTAAATAAAATTATTTATTGAATGGTTTATGATGATCTTTAGGTAGTACAGTGGATTTTTGAAGATTAAAATTAATTTCCCTTCCTATAGGGTTATTTATTTTGAAATGAGTTATTTTTGGGATATTTTTTAAAGATAGAAGAAATATATAGTTAATATTTTGTGGATTATGTGATTCTATAGAAGATGATTCTTGTGATTTTGATGAAACCAAGTATTTTTGAATGCTCATTGGTTGGAGAAAAGAATTGCCTTGGTAGAAATGTGTTAAAGGTTGAATCTCTACTTGAAGGTAAGTGTATTTCCTTATGTTTTTATTCTATGTAGTAAGTGAATTCCTAAAAAAATTATTAAAAGGAACAGAAAAAAATGTTATTGGTTTACGTTACTTGTTGGGTGATCAAGGATCGTTTAACACATCATAAGTTAGTGATTTTCTGGGGGATAACATTCTCCTAATCTTTTTTTATATCACTCTCCATCATATCAAGAAAATTTGTTTTTTCTTCCATATCCATGTTATGCTACATGGAATCCAATTATGGGCTAACTAGGGTGACCTTTGTACTTATCTTTCTTTCATTTAATGTGATAGTTTTACTAACTCTTTTTCTGATTGGGGACTTTCAATGAAATTTCCATGCCCAATTTTAAAATTGCAAGGACGAAATTTCTTAAGGGGGGGAAGAATGTAACGACCCAAACTTTTTGAATAGTATGATATATTAATTAGAGATGACAATGGTAAATGCATAAAGAAGAGTCGATGGCCTCACCTAGTAGACTCGAACCGTATGAAGCCCATTTGTCTGAGCTTGGGAAGGAGGTGGAATTACTGGGCTTCTCTCTATACCAATCCCAAGCCGAACTCAAACGTGTTAAGCTTGAATAGGACCCCTTACGGGAGAAGTTCAAGTTAGTGGAGATTACTACTAAGGAAATGTTATCTGAGCCTCCCCAAGATTCTCTGAACATAAAAAACATCACCCTGAGGACGTATGCATGTGTTTTAAGGGGATATGTTTCAATGCCCTAATATGTAATCCTATAGTTTTAATAAATTTATTGAGTCATCATTTCTATGTTATAACTAGATTTTCTCAAATAAAATATATGTTAATTAAGACAATTTGGATAGATTTATTTTAGAAGTTAAAATGGTATTTCTAAGATTTCCATCACATAGAGAGTTTTTATGGAAAAATAAACATCAATTTTGAGTTGGAAATGTCATAATTAATCTAGGCTACATTTTTGGATGTTTTCTAAAAATTATCATTTTTTGATGAAAAATGCTTGATAAATAGTGTATATATGAATAGAAAAATGATATTTAATTATTAAATAACTTCTTTGTGAATTCATTTTCAAAAATGTAACAGATATGGTTGTAATAAAGGTGAAAAATGTGGTTCATTAAAATCAAAATAATTTTTGGTGAATAGTAAATCTTACCTCTATGAATAGTAATATGAATAGTAATATGAATAGTACTATGAATATTAATGTGACCATTTTAATTAGAAAAACATATTCTTATTTTATTTTCATAAGTTTATAATTTATTCGAATGTTGACAAAATATCAGGGTGTTAAAAAAAGTGTTATATATTTTGAATTATAATTATTAAATAAATTATGATTTTAATTAATAATTAAATTAAAAATATTTAGAATTTTTTTTCAAAATAAGGAGTTTATTTTTTGATTCTACATTTCAATAAAGTGTTAGGGTGACTTTTTAGGGAATTTTCTGAGACAGTTAATTTTTCAGTAAATAGTAAATATATAAAATAGGGTTTCGGTATGTTTAATGATATCATGACTAAATCATGATGATGTCATGAGTTTGTTTAGGGTTTTTCGACCAAAGGGGATGAATTATTGTTTTAGGGGTCCCCTGTGTCCAAACACCATGGGAAATCAATGGGAAATCACATGGTTATAAGAAAACCACTTGGGAGGTGTCCCTTGAAATTATTAAATTATCACCTCCCTTTCCCTATAAATACCCACAACTAACTCCTATATTTTTCACTCCAAACTATAACTCAACAAAGATATGGTCTCATTACCTCCCAAGGAGTTCTCACAAGGTGCCCTCAAACCTCCAAGGTACCGACCTTAGAGTTTTATGACTTACATTTTAAGATAAAGGATCATACCTCTCTCTTTCTTTTCCAGTTCTCTCTCTTATGTCATTTCATTTATGTGCCACGTTCTTATGTTGGGGGAAGTTATTTTATATTCACCTTACTGTAATTTATATGTTCATATATTTAGGGACACTCTTTTACTATCATAATTTAATTTTCTGAATTTTTAACTGGCGCTGTTAAGCTGCCGAATTTTCATAAGGGGTTCTTTCACCCTTCTTATATTCAAAGTTATAATTTGATGTCAAGACTTTATAGATCGTTTTTCTTATGTTGGGGAATGATATCTATATCCATTATACTGTCATTTTATGTTCATAAAATTATAGACCCTATTTTACCTCATGAATTCATGTTTATAAAAGTTTTATGTGACGCCGTTAGGTTGCCGAATTTTCATAAGAGAAGTCTTATTTTTGTCTTCCTTTCTACTTTTTCATTTCATATGGTATATACTTCATATTTCATTACCATGTTCTTATATCCTTTATATTCTATCCCTCAACTGTTTTATGGATCATTTATTAACAGATGACCATGAACCCTCTCTTTTCAATGTATTACAATACCCTGCAACATAGTCGTTTTGATGCCGAATTTTCATCTCAAAATGTCTCTCTCTCTTTCTCAGATTATTCTATTTTATTAAGTGTATACTAAAAAATATCTATAATACAAGGGTATTAACATATATATCAAAAATTTCTATTTAAAATTCTGGGGATTACATTCATGAGACCCACTTTCCTTTTTTGTGGGTTTAAAGTGACATAAAGATCAGGTCATTAAAGCAGTTTTTAAAATGTCATGACTATGAAATGAATAGCAGTTTATTTTATGAAATATGTGTTATTTATGAAATAAAATATGATGATATATTCTTCTCACATGATAATAGAGACAAATTAAGGTTGTGCCCTGACAATTCTCCTTTCCTTTGATTTATGAACCCGGGTTATATGATATTGTAATGAACTTATGATGAACAATGAATATGCCTTTCAAGTGTTTAAGAAGAATGTTTTATTTCTTCATGTATTAAATACCTGGTTTCCAAGACCCTGAACCGTAAAGATCATATGTTTTGTAATATTTAATGAAAATTTATCTTATAAAAAGGTGGGATTCTATATTTTATGTCATTATTTACCAGGATACAATAATAACTTAATTATTTAAGTTCATATTAGACGTTTTTCTAATATTTGATACTTGAGATAAAAATGATCTTATTAAGATGCCAACAGTCCATGTGGTCATAAGTTAATCATATAATTAATATAAAGCAGGATATAAATATATTATATATTAATTATATATGTATTTATTTAATAATAGTATACAAACTAAAAATATTTCTCATAGATACGACATGTTGTACATATGCATGAACTATATTTTTTGTATTTCATGTCATTTTAAATAATAGAAATTAAATAAAATTTATGAAAATATGTATAATAAAATTAGAATTAAATATATATATATATAGTTTTAATTATATATTTTTACGTAAATTTTTTTCATAAATTTCATGTGATTTGTTAACAAATCATATTATTTTAAGGAAGAAGAAGTCCACACGTCCCCAAACGATGTAATAGTATAGTCAGAATATGGAAGGATTGACATTTTTATTTATATAACATTCTAAAAACATAATAGGTTATAATAAATTATTAAAATATTATTTTACCAGGTAAATATTTATAAGACCATCCATGAATAAGAAATGGAAGAAGAATAACAACATTATTCAAAATGGAATTTTACCTACATAATATTGGAAAACATTTTTTAAATAAATGTAGGTTATAAATGAATAATATGTTATATATTCCATTTTATTCCTAAATATACAATATATATAGTATAATAAATTTATCATGATATCATATATATAGGATTTGAGGAGAAAGTAGGAAAGGAAAATAAATTAAGAGAGGTATTTTGAAAAAATCATCTCCAAAATATCCCCTCCTTCAAAGACCCTTGAGGACCATTGATTTCATATTTTAGTGAGAATATATGGACATGTACGTGTGGAATTGATTAGGAGTTGTTTGGGATTATATATTAAGAGATAAAATGCTTCGTTGGTCGAAATAGGGAGGTGAGGGGATAGTGTTTATACTTGAGGAAAAGTGGGTAAAATTGGTCAATTTATTGATTATTTTAAATTAAAATATAAGATAATTAGGGAGGAATTTCATTCAATTAATTATACTATTATTTAATGTAATTTAGTCTTTTTAGGGTTGATCCCAAATTTAAAAGTCCCTTAAATGTTTCATTTATTTAGTATGATAAGCTTCTACCATTTAACTTTAACCATTTTAACAATTTCACCCATACAATGGTAAATAATTTTTTTAACATGGTATATTTAAAATATGTATAAATTAATTTTAATTTTAAAAATAATATGAAAAATTTGATTCGAAATATTGGATCCATTTCAAATATTTTGAATCATATAATTGGAATAAATATATTTAAATATATGTTTGTAGTCATAACTAAAAATTGAGGTTTTAATGTGTACTGTTATAATGTTTGAAACATTCATATATATAATTGGAATTATAAATTGATTATAATAAACAATATTGGAATAAAATATAAAATCGTAAACTAAATTAACATTATATCAAACTAAAATGACAATCTATTAATAGTAATATGTTATAATAAAAATGAGATTTGAATTAAAAGTAGTATTTTTCACTATTCATTAAAAAATGATTATCATCAGAAAAAAAAACAAAGTACAATTTTATATATGTCATCATAATAATAATTTCATTTTTTCAAATTGAGATTATAAATCAATAATGAAATAAATTTAAAATGTTTTCTTAGTAAAAATGTGGAAAACGTTATTTTCCTGAAAATAATTTTTTTATACAAAAAATTTGTTTTGTTCTTATTTCATGTCCATAAAACATATAAGATACTGATTAAAAATTTCATACATTATATAAAAAATATAATTCTTTTATAAACATAAACTATAATGATTTTGTTTCTTTATAAACTCATTTATTTTCATTTAAATAGACTTTAAAAAAAGTTTTTCTTTAATTATAAAAAATTTATTACATACAATAAAATTAATTGGGGAGAAAAAAATTAACTATGAACATATGTAATCAATATTATAATAATTCAATAAATAATATTCATTCCCACCAATCGAATCGCTAGGTCATATAGTATCATTTAAATAATAATATTTAGTTGTTTTGTTAAATATGTTGTCATGCATTATGTACGCCATCAAACATAGTTGTATCTTTTTTGAAAAACACATTTTGTTACATTCCCCCATACATGGAAATTTTTTCTTCAAAATTCTATTATTAGGTATGAATCAGAAGTTTTATCTTTTCAAAATTCCTTTATAGTAGTCCCAGGTAGGAAATAGTGGTAAATAAAACAACTACATTAAATGAAAGAAAGATATGTATGAAGATCATATGAGTTATTAAATAATAGGGTTCTATATAAGAATAAATGGATTTTCACGGGAAAAATAACCATCATGTTCTGTTGGATTGTGTTAGAAAACACTATTTGGATAATGTTAATTACAATATGTTCATTGATTTACCATTAGATGAATAATTAGGATAATTTTTAGGATATGCTTAATGGAATTGAATAAGTTTATTAGTACTTATACTATGACCACATAAGTAAAAATTATGGTTTCATATGTTAATAAATTTTAACAAGAAACTCATTTTTCTCCAAATTGTAAGTATTCAAGATAACATTGTCACACCTGAAGCATTAGAATCAATATCTAATGAATCACATGACAAAAAATTTCTGATCAATATATTTCTATTATATTTATACAAAAAAAAATTTAGTATTTTATTTGTTTTCTTCAAAAATGAATTATCCATTTTATTATAAAAAATAATAATTTTAATGAAAAATATTTAACAGTAATACAAAAAGGTCATCATGGACCATTAAATAGATCAATTCCATTAAAATCAGTCAAAATAATCCAAACTATGTTTGAAATGAAAAATTAAAAACAATTTGATCTCATAATCATCCAAGTTAAATTTTAACATTTATCTTCAAATATCATAAAAAATCTTAAAATCTAATACCAAAATGTATTTAACTATATCATGTATTCTTCGAGGAAGGTTAATCCTTTCCACAAGAAACCTAATTCACTATAATTCCAAAATAAAAATCATAGAGTAATGTAATATAGATTTCAACCATTAACCCTCAATTGAATCCCATAGTTTTTTATTTACCTAAATCATATAATGATACCAATATATTGAATGTCATATAGAATAAAATTGATCAATTAATAACATACTCATTTTTTACAATTGATTTCTATTTTAAAAGACATATGTTTAATAAATAAAATTTTTATTAATCAATAATTTCTTTTATCTAAAAAGATAAATTCATACTAAATAGGGATTTCATGTAGTTCAGTGGTAGGCGATGTACTTTTTCCACCATTTGATCATGGGGTTGATCTATATGGCCTTACCAGATGCGACGAGTTGTCCCTCATAATTTGGGTTTTTCATTTTTAGAAACTCTATCATTTTTTTGATATTCCAAAAAATTTATAACGACTTTAAAAATAAACATAACATGGTTTTTCTCAATGTTTTCTTCATGCCTTTCATTTCTACTTCTATACTTTAATATTCAATAATTTCCAAAAAAATTGAAGATCATATAACCTCAGTGTTAATAAAAAAAATTAACTCTTTCAAAAAAAGAGAATTCATCATCAAATATTATAAAAAAAATTGGATAACCAAAACTAAAATACAGTAATGATAAATTACTCACACTACAGAATTACTACTAGTACATTTAAACATATCATCATAAATAAGTATTCCATAACTATTGAATCATTTATATGTTGACATCTTAATAATCAAATGTTCTTAATAATCAATTAAATATTCATTTTCACATTAGTTATTCATTAATCATTTATACTTATAAAATATCCTCATAGTTTATAAATACAAATCCAAAAAATATTTTATTCGTTATGGATATGATAATAAATCACACCTTCTGTCCAGATATCATGATCAACTAAATGTTAAATTTATTTTTGTAATATAGTCTTACATTCAAATATATAATATTCACTCCACTTCAATAATTTTTCATCTCTATATTGTTGAAAAGTATTATATTTTGGAATCATAAAAAAATATTCTAAAACCTATAAAATAATAATATATATGAGTAAGTATTTGATAATTCAAACAATTTCATGACGAATAATTGAATATTCAAGAAGTTTTCAAAATTAGTTGAAGACTATTTTGCAATAATATTTATGATAAAACCACTAGAGAGTTATAATTATTTTGTCTATGATCACTTTAATTCCATGTTGCTAATTGATACTTAATCTGGTAAAAGGAAATTCACATAAATATTAAGATAAGAATATTATATATGCTAATAATTATGACATAAAATTTGTATAATAATTAAATACATAAACCTACTTATCTCTTATTTTATTTGTTTTTTCCGTTATGTCTCTAAAATATTTACACATGACAACAACTGTATTAGTTATGAAGGCTATTTTAACCTACACCTAAAAAACATCCCAACCTTCAACGTTAAATAAAATGACCTCTAATAAAATATATAAGGATAAAACCTTATACATAACTAGTTATAGTGTTTTAAACTAGAAATAACATTAGATGATATTTTCTGTTTAGAGTTTTATATAATTAGGGAAGACATATAAAATTTATACACATACATTATATGTGGACAATTACTCAATATATTTTCTTTTTCAAGAAAAAGATACCATTTAGAAATCCCGATTTCTTTTCAAGACAAATTCATGAATATTTCAACATGAAATCATCTTTTTTACATTCAAATATTAACACCTGTGAAAGAATATATAAAAATACATATGATCATAAAAATATTAGAAAGAAAACTGGAAGAAAAAAAATTTCAGTCTTATATAAAAATGTAAACCATTAATACTTTATCATCGAGTAATAAATTCACCTTTAAGAAGTAGAAAATACTCATAACTAGATATAAGCTCATTTTAACCTTATTTTAATAAAATTATAACCATAAAACCAACAGAAATAAAATTTTATCATTTATAGATAACATAGGATATAATCGTACATAAATAGAATAACCATACATTCTACTTAACTTGCATACCATGTGCATTATATGTTATAACATGACTAGTTATCCATGTGTTTTCATAGAATAAAAAATATTCATTATTAATTAACCACCCACCATTGGATTGTCATGAAACCAAATTTCAAATATATAAGAACAATAATATAATCATCACACATAAAAGACTGGAATTATCAGAATTTCACGAATTAAAATTTAATTTTCAATCCTCAGAAATAATTTCAACATATTAAAATAGTAAATAAATTTTCAAAAACATTTTTAGTACCAAATCACAAATAATGGGAATAAGGTATCTAGATTTCTTCAAGAAAACATCCAGTTATAAAAGGAAATCCAAATGTCAAATAACAATTATAACGATAGAGAAGTTTTTGTCCCCACATATTTTAAAAAATACTTCTTTTATTGATATTTGAAAAATTATATATAAAACTAGTTGAAATTTTATTCTTGAAAACCATGGAATTATATTAAAAAATTATAAAAATATGGCAATAAAACATTTCTCTATCGATTTAATAAAAATGTAAATTTATGTCATTATAAAAATGACTTGATAAAAATGTATTTAAACGTTCATGGTGTCTCATAACATATTTAACATTTAAATCATATTCTCAATTAATTCATAGATTTATGAATCCATTAAATAATTATAGATTAAATATGCTTATAAAATTTTAAGTGGCTATATATGCAACTTATACAAAAATAATATTGAATATTATCACGAAAATCTTCAATGACAAGAGATTGAGTTGAAATCCATTATGAAGATCATTTTGTTAATAAAATATCTTTACTATGTTTTTTCCTATAAAAAAAGTCGAAATAACAATTATTATATTCCTAATTCATTTGACATATAATAGTTGACTGACATAATCATGACATATGAGTCTAACCCAATGAATTAATATTGGATTATTAAATTCACATACCTCGAGTCTGACTCATCTCGTATGTTCATTGTTCATCGTGATTAATAAACAAATTTTAATTTATTCTTAATTTATAAACTTTTTATGCTTATTAGTCCTTTTATATCATTAATTATAATGTTATAACAATTACATAATTACATACATTCATATGGGATTTTCTGTCGCTATTCTGTACTAAAGTTGAAAATGAACTTGATAAGATGTCAATAGTCCATGTGGTTTGAAGTTCATCGTCTCCAAAATAGATAACATGATTTAAATATTATATATATTCACAATATAATTAGTTATATTAGTGTTTCATGAAAAACTAAAAATGTTGTTAATGGAGATGGTTTGTCGTACATACATATAAATGCTATTTTTTCTATCTTATTGAATGAAAAAATGAAATGTATTGTATATATATATAATAATTAAAATATAATTATTATTTGATATATATCACAGATTTGTATTGAAACAATACTTAGTACATTCCATGGAGTACCCCTTGATTCTGGATATAAACTTCTTTCCTCACATTTTTTATGGGTGTGTCTTTGATTGGGTTCCCATAAAAAATTGAGTTTACGTAAAATATAGAATATCCATAAAAACAGTGTTTCTATAAAATATAATGTTTCCATATAATATAGAGTTTCCATAAAATAAACAGTTTCCATTAAATAGAGTTTCAACATATTAGAGAGTTTCTATAATATAGTGACATTCTATAAGGTTGGGTGTTTCCATAATGTCGGATTTTTTCATAAAGTGGGGTGTTTAATAATGTGGGTTGATTCTATAGAGTGGGTTGTTTCCATAAAGTGGAATGTTTCCATAAACAAATTGTTTCCATAAAAAAGGTAAAGGTGAATTAGGTGAGAGTTTGGTTGTTTTATAATGAGTTTCAGGACCAAAAGGATGGCCACACAATTCATACAAGGTTAGCCCAAACCGTGTGGTCAAACCTTGTGTAGAGGTAATGTCTAGATCTTATTCTCTATATGTTTACTCATTTTTTATATTTATATTTCTTTTTGTCTTTAAAACTCCCTAATTTCTAGATTAATCTCCCATGAAGTGTATAAAACCCTCCCCACACAAAATGTAGCGAACACATAGCCTTCCCTTGGTGATTTCATGTTAGATTTTTGAGGTATTTTAGGATTCCTTCTAGATTTTCATGTTTTCATATATATACTTAGATATACATCTCTGATCTCTATTCATTATCATATCTGAACCTATAATGGGTAGATCTACACATTTTTATTTCAAATAATTCAATATTTATTTTTGATCTTTCTAGGATAAGAGAACTAAGGTCGTTATTGGATAATCGACCAGCTTTTTTGTGTGTTCTTCGTCTATTGTCAATGTTTCACCAAAACCTTCAAGGTAGGTGGATTCACTATCATATCCTCATTCTAGAATTTATTTTCATAGATTCAAATTGGTTTATTGATTGTGAAATTCATTGAAAATTCATTATTAGTGACGATTTATAGTTTTTGTGAAATTGCACGTTCTTATCCAAGAGTTATGAAAATGTGGTTTTGTTTCATTATTTTAAAATGATAATTCTTAATTATTGATTTTCTAGAATTTCTAAATGGTTGATGAGTATGAGATTTTCAATATAAATTTTTTTCATTATAAATGTTGTTTTATTGAAATGGTTTTCATTTGAATTGGTATGGCATAGAAATGGTTTTAATGTAATCATTTTTAAATAAAAATGTGTTTTTATTCAATGGTTTGTTTTTGCATGATCATTAGGAATATATTGTGGGTGTTCATGTAGCATATACAGGGCTTGGTGGAAATATGACCATGTGTTTTGTGCCAAAAGGTTAATGGAACCTGGTAATTGAATAGATAGGGCATGGTTGAAATATGACCTTATGCTCAGTGCCAAGGGGTTAATGGAACATGGGAAACCATTATCTTTTGATGACATGATAGATCGATGAGAAACCGCTCAGGAGTATAGAGCTGTGATAATTTAGCATCCATAGTTGGTTCCGTGGATTTGAAAAAGGGTTTTGTGTGCTGATAAAATGATATTTTGAAATGGTTGTAAGGATTGTGAAGCTATTTTTCTAGAAAAATATCTTTCTAAAAAAATTTGTTTCAATTTCACACGTATTATTTTATAATTAATGGTTTTGGAGAAATATTTTTATTTAGTTATAAACTGTTCTGGATAAATTGTTTATATAATTTATTTTATATAATTTTTGCTAAATCTTCTATCCTAGTGGCTTGAGATGGGAAGCCATCGGGGAAAACCTACTGAGATTTATACTCACCCTTACATTGGTATATTGGTGCTTTGTAATATTATATCATCCAGGACAAGGGAAAAGTTAATGTTTCATGTTTGTTTATAAGATCCTCGGGATGTTTGGAATGTTTGGTGATTTTGGAGCGTCGAGCTTGTGGAGCTTGGATTATTGTGGTCTTTTGTAATTCATGCATGGTTTTTCCTCTATGTACTTTGATACTATGTTATCATTACATTGTTACTTACATTTAAGTGGGTCAGGGATATGTGAATTTGTTGTGTTGTATTTCATTTTTTCACTCATCATATAGTGAATGTTTGTTTATGGTTGACAGGTTTTTTGGTTTTTTTCTTAATGGGTAAATCGTGCCCCATTGTATTTAAAACCCTTCACCATTTATTTCCATCCTTTTTCGTCTTATGGGGGTCACTAGAGGCCTAGTAATGAATCATTGTAATCTCAATAAAATGATAATTTGTGGGTTATTACATTCCATGTGATGTGTGAACGAATACGATTGTTTTCATAAGGTTGTAGTCCACATTTTCCCAAACGAATTAATTAAATAACCAAAATATGGCATGAATGAAGGATTGTTTCATATAAAATTTCATGAATAGTAAATATGTTATAATATACATATTTAAATGTTATTTTACCAGAAAAAATAGTTTTAATACCATCCATGAAGGTGGTAATATAAAATCCATTTAAACATTATTCTCAAGGGTGATTAAATGACATAACATGGACAATAATTTCGTTTTATTGAATAAGAGGAAGTGAGAAATTAAATGGATATGATATATTAAACTATAAACATATAAATCCATTTTATAAATGAATATATAGTTATCATGAAATTATTGATGATCGATCTGAGGATAATGTAGATAAATAAAATAGATTTTGAGATGTACTTTGAGAAAATTACCTCTTGAATATACCCTCCTTGAAATACACTTAAGGCCCTTTGATTTGATCTTTTATTGGAAAAAACAGATGATAAACTTGGGAAAGTGAAGAGGAGTGGGTTGGGCATATATTTATTGATCTAAATGAATTTTCATGTCCAAATGGGGAGGTGAGGGGCAACATTTATACATAAGGAGATGTAGGTCAAGGGATTAATTTCACGATTATTTTATATTAAAATATATCCACATTGAGGTGGAATTAATTTAAATGATTAATAAAGTCATTTAATGTTATTTACGCATTCTAGGGTAGAAGAAGAACATAATAAACCTTTAAATATTTGAATTTTTTTCTTATGGTTTTACCTTTTATATTTTACACTTACCACTATTTTACATATACAAAATTATATATTTCTTTCCATTGTATCTTTATAATATATATAAATTAAATTGACCATACAACAAAGTTTGGACCTTAAGATTCCAAATTTGGAATCAATTTCAACTAATTAAAATCACATAATTGGAAAAATTATATTTAAATTTAATTATATAGTCATAAATAAGAAGAGCGATTTTATTTTGAAACATTCAAAAGTATGAAGTGTTTTTTTAAAGAAAAATATGATATTGATTACAATGACCAAAATTATGTTAAATTTAAAAGAATAACCTAAATAAACATTGAAATAACTTATGAAGAAAATATATCTATATAAATTTTTAGAATGTAAAACATTTTTTAGATAAAATGAATTATTTTCATTATTCATTAACAAATGAATATAAATAGTAAAATATAGAAAATTTATCCTATGTGAAATTTTATGAACAAATTCAAAAGAAAGAGATAATTTTTAAAAAATAACATATTAATTTGTCAAAAACTAAATTTAAAAATTTGTTCTCCATCAAAAGGTAGAAAAACCAATTTTTTTTTAAAAAATACATCTTTTATCTGAAAAGTATAATTTTTTATTAGTTCATGTCTATAAAACATATATGGTAAATTTTAAAAATTAAATTGAATATATTAAATACATATTTCATAAAAAACATAACCTTAGAGTTATTATTACTCAACAAATTCATTAATTTTTATGGAAATTGTTTTTAAGAAAAAATGATTACTTTTCTTTTATAAAGTGTTTTACATTAACTATAATTAGTTATTCATGAAAGAATAAATTATAAAAATGTCTAAAAAATATTTTCATAATTAAATCAATATTATTCATTTGATGAATTTATCATCTAGTTTATAATGTAACATCTAAAAAATAATATTTATTTTTTTTCCTTAAGATAGATGTAGAGTATTACTTATAGTATCATACATAGTGTCACTTTATTTAAAAAAAATTCTTGATGTTACAAAAAAGGTGTTTTGGGTTATCACTAATGGAATATAAATTATTTCTTATGTTTGTAACATACTCTATAATATGTTTTTTTGTCATGGAATAAATAATAATGTCTGTTATCTTCTTTATTATATAGCAATTTTGATTTTTTAAACGCATTATGAGCATATATAGAAATCATATTCAAATATTTGTTATCATCTATATAAAATCATCATGCTGTTTTTTTTGGGAATATAGATTATTTTATATTTAATTTTTTTTTGATATAATATATAATTTTTTTTGAATTTTATAATGGCCATATGGTTTATCATTTTTGTAATTATTTTATTTGACCTGTAGTTGACGTTTTTTAGATTTAATTTTTTATTTCATGAAGTGTTGTTTTTAAAATATATAAAAACAATTTCTAACCATTATTGTTTTTATGATAACAAGATACCAGAATAATGAGTTATCATTATATTTTGGACAATATTGTGCATCAGTAGTTTAGTGATAAACAATTCATCATCATTTCATGGAGTAATTAATGCAGTGGAAATTATTCTAAGAACAACCAAAAAATGAATTTTTTATTATGAAATATAATGAAATCAAATTGGTTTTTTATCATGATAAATTTCATGGTGGTAAAAAATCTAAAAAATAATAAAATTATCTATCGAATAATATTTCACCTATTTTTCAATGCTTTATCAATAGACTTTTAACACATCATAAATTTTTGTTTTTTGTTGGTTATGTTTCTCATGTACATCTTCACTATCACTATAGAATAATCCTTCTCAATTATTATTCTATTTAACAAACCTGTTTTCAATTCAAAAATAATTTACTCTTATTTTGAAACAAGATATATTTTATTTATGATTTCCAATATATATATCGTTAACACACTAGAAAATTACTATATAGTGATCATTAATTACTATTTGTGTTTTCTATAAAAAATATCTAAATATCAAATCATTGATTATATTGAACATGATAAAATAATGAGGATGAAATTTATTAAATTATAGATAATGAAATGGCCTAATATTTTATAAAATAAATTTTCCTCTATGATATATAATTTTTTTAATAACATAAAATTCAAGAAACATGGTGTTAAAAAATCAATATACTCCTAACATTATAATTTAGACATAAAAATTATAATCTAGATAGTATTAATTAGAGGTATGTATAAAAATATATTCATTTTTAATAATAAATCTCAATGGTTTATATGATGAAAATATATTTATAGACGTGTACCTCATTTTTATTAATGTTTTTACAGTATTTGAAAATATATTTTTTCACAAAAACTGATTTGAATAATTTTTTTTGAAAAATAATAAAGTATATTTTTTCCACTTTTAGAAATTTTATATTAAGGTATTAATAAAATTGTTTACAAAATCATTTCAATATTATATTAGTAATAAATTTTGCGATATATCTTAAAATTAAGATTTTATAACGAATAATGGAAATAAAATGTTTTTTAAACATAATTTTAGATTAAATAATTTATTAGTTCGAAATTTTATTAATCGAATTAAAAAAAATTATTTCAATGATAACACTTTTAATAAAATTTTGGTAACTATAATAATGTCATATTTATTTTTTTTATTAAAATTATTTATACCTATGAAAATATTTTATTTGAATAAAATATTCTTAAAAACATCAATGTATTTTAATTTAAATTCAATTCTCCCTCATCTATCTAGATAATTTTATTCGAATAATACTATATTTCAAATTTGAATAATAAATATTAATTAATAAGGTCAATTTAATTTTTTTGCATAATTTGTAGAAAAATAATAATAATCAGTTACCATAGTTTAAGGGAAAACCAGTTTCCCTTGAGCTATGCTAATTAAGAAAGTGTTATACTCTCATAAAATACTATAAATTATACTATATGTAAAAATTTTCTACCATACCAAACATAATTCCTATCTATTTACCATTTTTTGATCCATATTTCAATGATTATGACATTTATAATAATTTATTCAATGAAAAGAAAAAATTCTCAGACACATAATATTAATAATGTCACTAGTGATTACATTTGGATAAAAAATGAGGTATGTTAAATTATATATATTACAATAAATAATAAGTAATATTTATATATAAACAAAAAAAATATTTTATACTATGTAATGTAAAATTTACGATAAATTCATACATAACTTTGATGTAATAATTATTATATTAAAATGAAATAATAAATTATATAAAAATGTATAAAGTAATATAATATTAATAAATAAACCCTGGACCATATATAGTCAATTATTCTATTAATATTTACAATCCATGAACATAAACAGTTTGACGAGTAAATTTTATTGTTACGGATAAAACAAAGGTTTTCACATTACATGCCATTGTGTTAAAATTAAATTTCAACACATATTGAATTTTTATATGATAGAGTTGGATTAGTATTTTTATTCAATGATTTAAATTTTCCTAAAAGTAATCATTTTTTAGGATTACATTCTAAATTAATTAGGAAACTGTATAAAATAACATGTTACTATATTGAAATCTAAAATTGTAAAGGTAACCATAACTTATAAGGAATAACATGCATGAACCATGTTATTATTGATAAATTGGAGGTGGGGATCCACCATAAATCCCAATAATACATTTAAAATATTTTTTACTAACATGGGATGATAGTAACATCCCAATACTTTATTTTTTTGTGCATTTGAAAAAAAAATCCAGTCATAAATTTTAAGAAGAAACTTCCTCCCCTCACAGCTTCATATCTATTAAAAAATTTGAATAAGGACTTATCCTTAAACATTTAAAAACCATGAGTTATTTCAGAAATTCCAATTAAGGATGGTTTTATGATTATGTATTTAAATAATTTTTGCTTAACTCATATATAACTTCTTTAATAATACAGTACATACACTTCTAATCACTATAAATTTTTTAGGAAACCAAAAAAATTAAAATAATCATGGTTTTATTTTATGGTTAAACATCAAAAAATTTCACAGGATTGTATCCATGCATATTCCCACACATAAATATTGTGAAAACCATAAACAAACATGTGATCATAGTTAAAATCCCTTTATGGGAAATACAAAAAAAGAAGACTATTATATTTGAAAAAAAATAAACCAGTAAAACTTTTAATAATGTAATAATTTTCACATTTATGATGTATTAAATACACTCCACTAAATATATTCTAATTGAATACATTTTTATAATCAGAATATTACAATAAAATATCTAAAAATTTCATATTAAGTATAATTATTTCTTAGGACATAATCATACAAAAATGAAAAAACCATATGTTTGACTTCCACATATATAACTTTTTCAAATGAAATAGACATACAACAGACTTCCATTCAATATGCAACGGAGGATGAAATATACCCACCCACAATTGGTTTATCATTAATCCACTTCTATTTGGATTAGAACATATCAATAAATATTTGTTTTATCGCATAACCACTTGTTAAAATTTTCAAGTACTGTTATGAAATCTAAATAAATAAATGATTCCAATTATCAAAATTTCACTTATAATATTTCTTTTTCAATCACAAGAAATAGTTCCAAGATATTGAAATAGTCAATCCATTTTCATTACCAATACAACAAAAAATGTAATGATGTATTTTTTACCTATTCAATCATTTAGGATTATTATGGAATACAGATATAAAATATTGGTTAAGATGACGGAGATGTCATTATCAACACATATGTTAAAAAATATTTCATTTTTCATTTTTCAAAGAAAGTAAAATTATTTCTTTTAAAATATTCTATATGCACACCTTACAAATATGGATATAAAATGTCATGAGTAGTTATAATATATCTATATAAATATAAATGTTAAATAATATATTGAAGGTAATATTTGATAATAAATGTTATAAATGATTATGGAGTCACATACATCATTGAACATTTAAATATCAATCTCTATGTATTAATAAATTTTATAAATAATTAATTAACAATATTATAGAAATTAATTGGATATAAAATTTCATACTGGATGTATATACAATTAATAATATAATAATGGTTCTTATTGTCAATAAAAGCCTCATATAAAGAAGATTGAGGTGATATCCTATACCTCAATTGTGATTCGTCATGTATATTTTGTATGTTCTTGAATAATAAAATTGTATTAATTTATACATTCATGAGAAACTTATTAATGTTTATGATTTATTTTATATATCTTATTTACTTTTTATAACCATTAAAAAATTACTTAATTTTATATTTGAGGTTTTATCGATATTCGGTTCATCTTTGAAAATGGTCATTTTAGGAGGACAATAGTCCATGTGGCCATAATTCCATCATCTCCAGATTATAAAGGCTATATAAATATTTTTTTATTAATTATATATGTATATAGAAAATTTATGGAAATGATTAAAAATACATCATTAAAGGCGACGATTGGACGTAAATATGCATGAACACTATTTTGGTTTTTCCATTCATATTCACAGAACCAAATTAAATAAAATGTATGTATATATGTATACATATATAATATCATAACATTAGTTTTAATATTTAATTTATATCATATATTTGTACTAAAATAGTATTTAATATACTCCATGTGAAGTGTCAACAAATAACATCATTAAGAAGAGGTATATTCCACACACCCCAAACAAAGTGATCATATAACCCCAATTTATAAATAATTAATTTATGATTAACATAATATTTATAGAGTATTAAATAGGTAATAATATATATATATATTAAATTTTTATTTTATAATTAATGTATTTCTCAGAGAATCCATGAATGCTGTATAGGATAATAAGAAAAACAATATTTCTGGAGGCGATTAACAGACATAACATGGACAATTTTTTTTTCTTTTGAACTACTAGAGGTGAGAAATGAAATAGATATTAAATATACAAATAAAAAAATAACACAAAAGTATGTATATTATTATTTATTTATCATAAATTTATTGATGAAGTAGGTGATGAGAAATCGGGAAAATTAATGAAATTAAGAGAGGTATAGTGAGAAAATTACCTCTTAACTATCACATCCATGAAAGAAACTTAGCATCCTTGGGTTTTATCCTTTGGTGATACCATAAAGACATGGACTTGTGGAGATAAATTTAGAGATGTTTGGGAAGATATGAGGGGATATATCAAGATTTTTGTGATTAAATAAGGAGGAAAGGGTTGTTATTTATACTTGAGGATAAATGTGTTCGAGTTATTAACAAAATGAGTATTTTATATTAAAAGATAACCATATTGAGGTGGCATTAAATTCCATGAATTTTTATTATAATTAATCTCTTATATGATGGATACGTTTAGTTTACACCTCATTAACCCTTTTTATGATGTCGTTTTTATGTATGTTAATCTTATAACTGTTAATATTAACCATGTTAAAAATCATACATTTTCTATTGTAAAATATTTGATTAAAATGGAGATTTAATTATATATAAAAAATATATTCATGTTAAAATCATATTCAGACCTAATAATTCAAAATTATGAATCCATATCACATAATTCATTTCAAAAAATTATGAAAATATGAATTAAAACTAATTCCGCAGTTATAAATAAAAAGAGGGGTTTTAATAAAAAACATTCAATATTTTTAAATTTTTTTATATCTAATATATGATTGAAATTAATTTCATAGGATGATATTTTTTGAAATTATATAAAAAAAATCTAAATATACTTTCAAACCTAATAATAGGATCTTCTATCAGTTCAAATAAATAGACGAAAAAATAGATTTGAAATAAAAAACTTCATTTCTCATTATTCAGTAAAAAAATATTTTTATTAGAAAAATACAAAAAAATCCCCAAAATTAAATTTTTATGTCCTTATAAAAAACATTTTATTTGGTTAAAATATATTATAAATGTTACACAAAATGTATTTAACATGGGGTCTATGTCAAAAGGATGTAAAACTGGTTTTATAGAATAAAAAAAATTAACCATAAATATTTATATATCGTATGTTTTATTAGACATATTTTCTCATTTATATTATATATAATTTATATTTTTAAATTTATATGAAAATTATTTATTCTATATTTACCAAGGTTGTTACATCGTTCCCTTTTTGGTAATTATTTCTTCATAATTTTTATTCACTTATCAAATAAGTGTGGGTATCTCTCCCTCATAGCATTTTCAGATTCCCGTATTGCGTCCTCAATCATATGGGTTAAAAAATATTATCATGTTGAATTACTTTATTCCACAATAAATTATGAATTTTGACTGAATATTTATCATATGAAATAATCCATTCCAACTTATCTACTTCTAGACTCAAAACATAAAATGGATATGGCATATAGGTTCTTATAATTGAATCATGAAAAGCCATTTGTACATGAGTTATACTCAAAGTAAAATACACCTATAAGGAAATTGATCCAAAATTCTATAGCATATCATAGTGTCTAATGAACTGAATACTAACATTCCCTTCATTACCAGAATTTATCAATCTTTTACATGGTGAATCATTTAGAAAAACATGATCACCTACCTCGATAGAAATAGCATTCCTCTAGTTATCAATATATATTTTTTATATACTTTATATTGCACACTTATGTCACTGAATCAACATAACATTATTTACATTTTCCTCCATAAATTTTGGTTTCATAATATTTTCTTCACCTACTTCATCCCAAAAACATAAGATTCGACACCTCATTCCATATAATGGTTCAAATAGAACCATATGTATACTTGAACGGAAAATCTTATTATAAGAAATAAATTAAAAATACAGATTTTGATCCCAAAATACAATGTCATTGATTAAACAATCATGTAACATATCATATTAGGTCTGAATTTTTCATTCTGACTACCTATCTGATTTGGTATGAAATGGTGTGATGAAATTTAATTCAGTTCTGAATTAATCCTCAAGTACATTCCAACATTTAGAAGTTATCGTTGGATAACAATCATATCCAATGGATGAAGATACCACATGGATGTTTACTATATGGTTAATATACAATTGATATCTTTTTTTCTAGAGGTAAGTATCCCGAATAATAATAAAATGAAATGATTTACTTAGTTAATAAACAATAAACCAAATCGAATTTTTATCTCATGAATTCTTTGGTGATCCTACATTAAAATCCATGTATATATCATCCCATTGAAAATATGGAACTAGAAAAGATTAAATCATCCTATTGGTAACCACCACTCTAGTTTAACTTGTGGAAAATTCAAACATTAATTCAAAAAATAATAAATATATCTTTTCATTATATCCCACCAGTATCAATCAAGATGATTTTTGTATATTTAGTGTTACCCATGTGAACTGAAATAGATTAACTATGGGATTCAAATGACAACTCTTTATTAAACTGTAAATTAGAAGGCACAAATAATCTCTTCCCAATTATCAAAAAAATTATTGATATAAATGATTAATTAAGTTAACATACCCTAATGAACTAAATATACATTTATCTCATACAAATCATCTTCCTTGTATGCATGGATAATTCTATATTATAGTGACGATTCCACTGACAACTGAAAAAAGTGTAAATTCATTCACTAACAACTTAAAAGCCCAAATTCATTAAATCATTAATCAAAGGATATCATTCCAAAATGTTTCATGGTTATTATATCATTACATTTTCAACTCAAAGTATCATCCACTTTAATTTATTTCCCTAGATGTTAATAAATCATGAAATAATAGTTTTTTATTAACTTAAGAAATATCCTCATTCTCATGATACAATCCTTTTTCCTGAATATATAATTCAATAATTTGTGATCATCATTAATTTCACATGTTACACCATTACAATGATTCATCCTATTTTGTAATTAATAATACATCACTAAATTCCATATGATGTGATGTGTAATTTAACTCATGAGGATCCAAATGATTTGAAATCAAATAAATTACCCCATTATTCATAATTAGGAAACAAGCAATTCATTTCAATGAACAATCAATTTAGATAACAAATGTTCCATACCAAGAAGGTAGGGACCCGGATGGATCATTCACTAATCTTATTTTCAGTTCCTGGAAAAAATCATCACATTACACTGTCCAAATGAACATAACTCCCTTACATGTTAACATAGTCAGTGGGATGGATAAATGATAAATTTTTTAATCAATAATTTTATAATGACTCACTAATACTGGGATACTACGAATCTCGGTGATATTGGTAGGTTGTGGACAATTATAAAAAACTTTTCTTATTTATATATAATAATAATTATTGAATATTTAGAAACAATATATTCAAGGAATGATAGTTTTTGCAAGCAAAATTCAATCTTATAAAACATCCAATATAGTTTATTTTATTTTTTGGTTCAAAAAATCCTTAATTGAATTTCATTTTTTTTTGTATTTTAGAATATACAAAACTATAATATATAAACAAATCCAAAAAATAATCTATAAACAATTTAAATAATCCATTCACTATATTCATAAATACTATAGGTTTATTATATATCCCAAGGGGTATAACTACAATTTTATAATTCCCATATATTGTTTGAAATGTTTTCATTGTAATATTATCCTCTTACATCATTAGATGATGGTTAATAGACATAAATTCAATCTTAAAAAAATAATAAGCGCTCTGAATCTGATCAAATAAATAAATAATATGAGTAAAATGGTACTTATTCATAATACAAATTTTGAAGAAAACATTATCACCCCATGGTGAAGATCTAGGGTTAATAAAACTGTAATCAAGTAATTCTTGTAGATATTGTTTTCAATTAACCTTGTTCTTATTGTTTCATTATATAAGGGGGATTAGGTATATTCTCATCTTCAGAAACTAAAGAAATAAAAAATTAAACATCTTAATAAGTATCAATACATCGAAATTGTTCTGGAGAAACATATGTAAATTCATTCACTACTAGAATGTCCCTAATAAAAATATTTCATTCATGTGAACATCGGGATAAATATAACATTATCCTCCTTCATCATCAAATCTCTTGGTTTCATCGTATGTTATCAAAGATATTAAAAGATTTAATAAAATATTCTTGTCTTTGAAATCAATTTTATGACGATAAAGTGAATTTCAATCTATTCCCAAAATGATATCAAATTCTATTAGGGGAGGTTTAACCAGATATTAAGGAAAGACCATCCCAATAATGATAATAAAATGATTCCCAAAAATCAGGGATTTTTTAATACATCCACCTGTAGTATTTATGTGGAGTTCTATATCACATTAAGTATATTGTATTAAAAATTCACATGGAGTACACTATGAAATGAATTGATGTTATGATATAGAGTCATATTGAATATTGAAATATTTCGAAGAAACTCAAAACATACATGTAACCATATCATTCATTGTTCCGACATCAACCATATTAGTGGAAAACATTTTTCTCCATAGCCTTATTCTCTTAATCATTATACTTTCCACCCTCAACAATCATATATGGAAACACATTGGCATATGTCCGTAAATAATTGTAACTAAATAAATTTACCACCAACAATTCATTGATTTCCTAATCTTTAACTTTTTAGTCATTTGAAATATGACTCGTCTTACAATATCATAACCAACTATAATATTTTGAGAGATATTTTCCATGATTATTTTTACTTGACATATCACAAGATAGAAATCGAACATTCTTACCTCCAAACATTTATGATGAATGATTTACCATTTACTTCTAATTGGATAACTTATTTTTATTACTCTCATGGACCACATGATCAATTGAAATATCTATATGTAACTTATCATAACATCTAAAAAGTATCTCATAGTTTTTGAACTCATGAGAAGATAATTCTCTTCTATAATTTAGCGTCAATACTGTGTAAAACAAGTTTATAAAACAATCAATATCCCAAAGAAAATTTATGACATAACTTCATAAATTGGTCAAATTTTCATCATATGAAACCAAATTATATTACCCCTTTTGTGTCAATTCTAGTAATTTTTTTCATTATTATGTTATATCGTGTTACCTATATATTATCAAGGAAGGAATTCAATCCCTTATCCCATTTCAGGGAATCAATCTCCTCACTTCATTTGATATATTTAACTATTGACCACTACTGATTTGATTCACCATCAAAATGATAAATATTAATACTAACCTTTTGAATGTCTGAACACTCTATTACATAAAAAATATTTTTTAATGATTCAATCCACTAGTTATATTGCAGTGTGTTAGGTGATCCTCAAAATTATGTGGGATGTTTCATCATAAAATGCTAAACTACCGACATATCACTCTGAGGTTGAACAGGTTTATCTTGTGTGTGGACACGAAACCCATTAATCACTTGACTAAACTAATAAATTACTGAAAAACTATTTTTTTTCAACTCCTACCACCTTAGGAAGCTAATTTGTTTATTTTGTTTTCAATGTATAACTTCCTACTAGAGCTTCTTTGTTTTATCTATAGAAAGAAATTCTGAACATAATTATACTACATAAATAATATTGGTCATCATCAAACGTTATATCATTTAAATTTTACTATAAGATAAAATATTCCAAGGCAATGTTATTAATTTTACAGTGTCCTCTAAATTTATCTAAACTAACCTCAAATACAAAAAATAAGTCCCAAAAAGAAAACATTATCTAATCTTTATATATGTTTATAATTTATAAGGAGCGTATTATCAGGTTTATATCTTTAGAGAATAAGTCCATAACTCATACATAAATAATTAAATATCACACTATAGAAACATCTACTCATTATACATTTTATTATAAAACAAGACCTTTTGAAAATAAACATGGTTTCATTACATGTTTAATAATGAAATCATTTCAATTTATTAAATCCTTGTCTCTATAATACATTAAATCATTTGAATAATATTTCAAAATTTGAGAGGATAATAAATATATGAATATGTTAATCCAAAAGATAGAAAACTATTATCCGTAAAAAACACGTAAACAATGAATAATTTAGATAAAGTAATACGTTTCAGAATTAAGAAGTAGTATACACTATTCACTTAATAAAAGATCGTTTCTTATATTTTTTGTAATTAATATATTACCATAAACACCTAAAAAATACATATTACATGTAAATGAAACATCATACATAATCATAGATTAATGGAATTACCATATGATCAACTTCAAGAAATATCACTATTAAAAATGGAATTGACCTATGGTCTACTTCAATACACAAAACATTAGAGTTTATAACATAACCACATGACCATGGTTTATCACAGAACAACACATATTTGTATTATCACATTAAAGAAAATAATTTTTTTATGTAAACTACTATCAAATTTTCATGTACCATTATATAATCATAATAAGATAAATATTTCAATTAACATCATTACAGTTAAAAAATGTCATTTTCAATAAAAAAATCATTTCAAGATATTGAAATAGTCAATCAACATTCAAAACAATATTAAATACAAACAACACCATATATGTGAATAAAAAAAATTATAATCCTTTTATAAAAATTATTACTTACAGAGAAATCCAAATTGAAAATAATGGTAATGGGGACAGGGATTCCATCATCGTTGTATATGTTAAAAAATTATTTTTTCATTTTTTAATGAATGAAAAATGATTGATATACAAAATTTTCTTTAAAAAAAATCAAAGCATAAATTTAAAATATCATTTATAATCCAATTATATCAATTTAAAAAAAAATTAATTAATATCATGAATAATATATTTTATTATAAATTATATAGGAGTTAATAGTCTCACATACCACTTTGAATAATTATATATAACTCTCTAGAATTGTACATTTACCAAAAAAATTAATTGAAATTATTTTACATCTAATTTGGTATTGAAATTTTATATTTCATTTATATAATCCTAATAAAATAAAAATGGTTAATATTATCAATAAATTCCTCATTTAATTATGATTGAGACGATGTCCCCTAAAACGAGTCTGATTCCTCAATTGTGTTCTTTAACTTTTTAAATAATAAACATAGATTAAATTATAATTTATTGATAAAATTTTTGATAATAATTATTCATTTTATAAAACTTATTGTTATGTTATAATAATTACACAATTATTTAAGATTATATCAATCATTTTGTCAATATTCGGTTTTTGAGTCAACAATGAACATCTTATGATGTTAGTAGTCAATGTGGACAGAAGTCCCTCATCTACAAAATATAAATCATGAAATAAATATTATATATATATATATATATATTATATTTTTATTAATAATTATCATTGAATAAAAACATAAAACATAGTTCATTGAGACAGTAAGTCGTATATACTCTTGAAAAATATTTTTGTTCTTCATATCCTACTAAAAGAACAAAAAACAAATAAAACTTATATAAATATGTTTACATAGATAATATCATTAAAATATTAATAATAGTTCATTTATATAATATATTTTTAAAAAATTAATCCTTAAATAATTCAATGTGATGTTTGAATGAATAATATCATTTTCTAGAGGCGGTATTCCACATGTCCCAAAAAACGAGGTTATAGTATAACAATAAAAAGTAATGCATGATAACATGGTTAATATAAATTTTTAATAAGATATTATCTGATTTAATTTACACATTCAATTACACATTACCAAAAAAATATTTTTTATTATACTTTAATGGTAATCAAGGAATAAATAGAAAAATATTACTATGGTGATTAACGACAAAACCTTCACATCAAATTATTTTCTATGATTAGGAGGATGTGAGACACGAAATGGATATTAAATATACCATTAAAAACATAAAATTATTGTGTATATTTGATTATGGAGTTATTATTCATTATTTAATAAAGTAGATGGAGAGATATTAGAAATAGAATTGAAAATATGAGAGGTACTTTGAGAAATAGGCCTCTTGAATACCCACCCTTAAAGGAACCTTAAAGACCATTGATTTGGTCTTATTGAAAACCCATATGTACATAGACGTGGTCATAGGGAGTATGAGTGGTTTTGGTAGATATTTGAGTAGCTACCAGGCTATTTGGGTCAAAATTTGGATTTTATGGTAGTTATTTATACTTTAGTATTGGTGGGATCAGGTGATTAATTTATTGATTATTTGATTTTAAAAGATAACTATAAAGAGGTGGAATTAAATTCCATGAAATCAAAATGAAATTTAATTTTTATAGGTATTTTATGGTCGATAAACACCTGAACCACAACTTAAATGTTGTAGTTTTTCGATATGTTATTCTTTTAACCGTTAATTTTAACCCTTTTAAATATTTTACTATTACTCTAGTAAAAAATTAATTTTCCAAGGTGCTTATTTAATATCTATAAAATGATTTTCAAAATAAATCCTAATTTGGAACATACAATTCTAAATATAAAACACATTTTACTTAATGTAATCCATAGAATTTAGATAATTATATTTAATATAAATTTTACAGATATAACTAAAATGTGGGTATTCAATTTTAAACATTCAAATGATTGAAATGTTTTTATATATAATTTCATTATGATATTAATTCTAATGATGTAATGTCTATTAAATGAAAAAAATATAATCTAAATATACATTAAAACTATTCTAATGACCTTTGAACTATATTAAGAATTAGATGAAAACAATTTTTGAATTAAAATGTTGTATTTCATACTATTCATTAAAAAACTAAATTTATCCAGAAAAAACCGAAAATTAAACCAATATAAATTATGTTGTCCATGTTGAGTCAATAATGTTTTCCTTATGATTTTTCTATTCCTTCATACATGGGGAGATTGTTATTTCAATAAGGGTTCCTTAGTGACTTTACCATTACTTCTTGTTTGGAAAATCACAAACACATTATCTCACGGAAAATCCTTTTTTAACCCCTTTTTTCTTCTATAAGGAAAATTACCTTCTCGAAGGTAATTTATCCTTGTCATGTTTTCATTGTACATATCATAATTTTTATATGTAAAATTAGGGTCGAAACCAAATCCTCAAAAAAAATATAATTACCTAGATATGAAACATTCTGTTTTAGGATCCGAATTCAGATTATGAATTCTGGATACAAACTTTTCTGAGTTCTGACTCCAAATTATGATTACGAATTCTAGATACAAACTCTTCTGATTTCTGACTTGTAATTCTGATAAAGAATTCACAGTACAATGTCTTCTGAGTTTTTACTCTAAATTCTGATTACGAATTATAGATATGAACCCTTCTGAGTTCTGACTCTGAATTCTGATTATGAATTCTGGATAAGAACTCTTCTGAGTTCTAACTCTGAATTCTAATTTCGAATTCTTGTTATGAAGTCTTATTGAGTTCAAAATCTGATTTATATGAATATAGACTCCAAAATCTAATGAGTTATGACTCAAAATTATCATGAACTCTGACTCTGAACTTTGTGAGTTCTGGATCCGAATTCATATGAATCTAGATTCTGAATTTCCTTGATATTCAGACTCTGGAATTCTATAGACTTCAGGGACCAAATTACTAGAAAATAGAATCTTTATATCCTTGTTTTATAGAATCTGAACAAAATTTTGGTTAGACTCCAAACTTTCATTTACATACATTTCAAATATTAAATTTTAGTTATTCTTACACTAGTTTTTTTATAAAACAATGTCGTGCTTTGAGTTACTCAGTAACTGTTGATTGAGTGACACATGTACATGTGCCTATGATATTCAAGGAAAAAATGATTGTTGTACGAGGGAGCCGGCCATTGAATTCGTGCTTATAAATAGGATATCATTTGAAAGAGCATGGGACTTTTGAAATTTTTGATGCTGAGAACATTCAGAAGTGATTTCTAGAGAGAGAGAGGATCTTATAAACTCTCAGGCTTCATGTAGAATTTTTGAACGGATTGTTCAATCTTTTCTTCTTACAGATTTTCTTAGTGGAGAGGTGCGATTTCCTAGAAATCAGAGACTTCAGGTTGTCAAGTCAGAGGTGCTGATTTCCTTACAAATTGATGGCATGCATGTATAACAAGGTAGATATCAATCTTTGGATTCAGGGCTTACCTTGGTTTTTGTAATACAAACATTTTTAAAGTATAAATCAAGAAACCTTTTATCCCAGGTTGTTGGATACCCTTCTATTTGGGATTAAATAGTTACTACTATTTACTCGTATTATTTCTATTTTGTTTTCCACAATACTATTATTTTCTGAGGAAAGTATAATCTTCTTATACTTTATTAGACTTGTACTCTGATTATATATGATTCTATATTCTTTAAGGTAGAATCATAGTCATTGTAAACTTTTGTTAAGTATAATTTCCAGAATCACATTTCCCAAATCAAGCATGTTATTAGTGATTAAAGGTGTTGGGAATTTTGGTTATATAAAATTTTCTTTAGTGATTCTAAAATAATACAATTCACCCCCTCTTTTATTTGAGCATGTCATTTTTACATATTCATTCAAATAATTAGTATCAGAGGAGGTGACCTCTATATTAATCTCATTATTGGATTCAGAAGAGAATTCTTCTTATTACATTCAGAATTGAATTTCTGGATTCACAATTTTTCATAATCATTTTATCGTACTCGTATAGTCTAGATTCATTTTTGCTCAGAGATAACCTTGTTCTATATTTTTCATTCATAGGAATATTTTCCTTATATACAAAGTTTTTATATTAACATTTTTTTGTGGAACGAATTTTATTTAAAATTGCAGGAATCAATGTTGGTTCTATAGAAAATCTCAATCCAACTAGACTACCTATATTTGATATAAATGATTATGAATATTGGAGAGATCGAATGAAGACATTTATTTTCAGTATTGGTGTTGATAATGTTTTATTCTTACTAGAGGATATAAAATTCCTTAAAAAGAAGCTAGTACCTTTACCATTCAATAAAACATGAATATCAGCTGAATAATAATGAACACAATACTTTTCATTGCTCCATGACTAGAAATAAATATAGCCAAATTTCATCTTTTGAAGTATCAAATTGTATTTGGAAGAAACATGAAGTTACTAAATATGGAACTTCTAATGTTATTGAGACAAGAAGAGCCATGGTCATAGATGAATATCATGGTTTATACTTTCCTTATGTAGGACCCATATGTAAAGTTAAACAAAGATTTATGACTATTGTGATTATTTTACAATCCATGTGTGAGAAAGGATTAGATGATGAAGCTCTTGTTGATAAGATCATAGACATCATACTGAATGAATGGAAATACAAGAGGATTGCTATTGATGAGAACAGAAAGGTTACTCAGATTACTTTTGATGAACATTGAAGAACTCTTCTGAGCATGATACTAGATTTAAGAGAGATGCTGATTATTCAATGATGAAGAATAGAAATGGAAGAGTTGCTTTTAATACAACTTCAAATCAATTGAAAGATAAGACTCCTGAAAGATTTACTAGATCTAAATCTATGAAAGTGGATATCCAATCTAAATCCAGTGGAATTAAATCCTCAGAAAATGAAATAGGAAATATTTCTCAAAGGATGAATAAGATAGCTAGACAAAGAAACCTTCAATCAAGATACAATAAGAAAGAAATGAAATACACGAAATATTACGAAGTTACATGTTATGAATGCAAGATAGATATACATATAAGACCTGATTGTCCTACGCTTATGAAAAATGAATGAAAGGAACAGTATTTTGAGAGAAACAGAAGGATGTATTACAAGGCTACAAATAATAATGTATTGAAAGCTAATGACACTTGTAGTGTCATTGGTGGTGACTCTTTAGATAAATATTATGATTGTGAATCTTATGGACAAAAGATAATTTTTTTAATAGCCATACTACCTATTGAAAATCATTTCTTAATTGCTAAGGCACACAATGCTGAATCAATGACCAATATTTCTTTGAATGATAATGATAATAAATAATATAAATCATTGGATGATTAATATCTTTCTAATGAAGATAATACTTTATCTTCCTATGAATAAGTTTTTATTTTTTCCAAACATCATGAGATTTAGAACTCAAAACTCATGAAAAAACATAATAAGGGAAAATATATGAATAATATTCATACTATGGAAATATTAGTTCTTTATAGTGATATTGATAAAAGAAATTTATATTTTGAAAGTATTCAAAAAAATATTGAGGAAGTAATTTCTAAGAAGAATAAACTTTCTAAAGATCTAGAAAACGTAATTTCTAAGAAAAATGTTTTTGAGCCTAGATCTAGTTCAAAATAAAATGTTTTTGAAGACAAGAACTTGGTTATCAAACTCAAATCCGAAATATTTTCCATGAGGAAGTGTCTGTCAATATTTTTCTTAGGTAATGAAAATTTTGATAAAATTTATTCACAAATCCAGCCTCTATGGAATAGTTCTGGTTTTGGTTATAATGGTTCAAAACAGATTTTTAGTAACAATTATTTTGATCTTCAACGTGCTCCATTCTACACTAAGTGTCAGTGGGGTGGACACCAGGCAAAAAATTGATCCTTAAGCAAAACCCAATCATTAGGATTTTTAAAAGCCTATTTTTCTAAAAAAATATGTTGCCTAAAATTTTTTATTCTAAAAATTCTATATCCAAGTAAGTTTGGATTCTGAAAACATAACTTTTTCATATTTTCTGGGAAAAAAATACGATACCAACAACAATACATGGTACATGGATAGTGGATGTTCCTATAAAATGACTGTTAACAAAAACTATTTTGAAAATATTATCCAGAAAAAAGGAGAAAAAGTAACATTCAAATATAATGGTCAGGGAGAAATTATTGGTATATGTGACATCGTCCTTCCTGAAAAAACAATGATTTAAAATGTTTTATTTATTAAGTGACTTAATAACAACCTCATTAGAATAAGTCAGTTATGTGATTAATGTTACCTTGTGAATTTTAGGAATGATAAGTTGTTAGTAAACAATTCCAAGGAAGAGTTTATTTTCTCTTCTCATAGGCAAGAGAATGTTTACACACTGAACATAGAAGACCTTAGAAGCTATGATCTACCTTGACTTAGTGAAACTGATGATCATTTATTATTGTGGCATAGAAGGTTAGGAAACTATAACCTTAGGAACATATGTAAAATTTATAAGAAAAGATTATTTAAGGATCTACCAGAGATTATATTTGACTCTTCAAAAGTATATGACCCTTGTAAATATTGAAAGAGACATAAATCATGTTTTAAATCAGTTAGTGAAGTCTCAACATCTTATGAATTATAGTTAGTGCATATGGATCTCTTTGGTCCTACACAAACTAGATGCATTGGGGGAAAGTATTATGTATTTCTCTTGGTTAATGATTACAATAGACTTACGAGGGTCTAACTTCTAGAAAGACTTATGAATATTTCTCATATTTAAAAAGTTTTAGAGCCCATGTTAAAAATTAAATGAACATTACATTAAAAACTATTCATAGTGATCATGGTGGAGAATTTCAAAATTCAGATTTTGAAACTTTTTGTAGTAGAAAAGGAATTACTCATAACTTCTCAGCACCAAGATCACCTAAAAAAAATCGTTTTTTGGAATGAATAAATATAATTCATCAAGAGATAACTAGAAGCATGTTGAGTGAGTATTCTGTAGCCAAACATTTTTGGGCTGAAAATGTAAGTAATGCTTATTGAACTATAAATCGAGTTTTGATTATTCCTTTTCTAAATAAAAATCCTTATGAGTTATGTAATGGTAGAAAACCTAGACATTCATACTTTATGGTTTATGTTTTCAAAGTATTCATTTTGAATACTAATGATAATATTCATAAATTTGCACCAAAATCTGATGAAGGAATTTTTTTAGGCTACTCCACAACATCTAAGGATTATATAGTTTTCCACAAAAATAGTTGTACTGTTGTAGAGACAGTACATGTGAAATTTGATGAAACAAATCCTTTTGTTTGTAAACGACCCCAACCTACATCCTCAGACGTGTTTTCAAAAGCTAATTATCAACCTTTGATAGATGATCCTTCTGATAAGGAAAATTTCCAAGAAGATACTTCTGAAACATTTACCCCAAAAGATTTCCTACTCTATATTGATAAATAGTTTTTACAAAACCCAAATAAGATGTTTCTAATGAAGAATCCAAGTGATAGTATCATTGCTGATTTGAATCAACCTGTAAGGACTATATGTTCTTTATGAAATTAAGTAGAACATCTAGCATTCCTTTCCAAATTATAACCCAAGAGCACTGATGAAGCATTAGGTGATGAATATTGAACTAAAGCCATGTAAGATGAGATAAATGAATTTGAAAGGAATAATGCCTGGACATTGGTTAAAAGATGTAAGGAAACCTCTGTTATTATAGTAAAATGGTCATTATAAATAAGTGTGATGAAAATAGAATCATTGTAATAAATAAAACTAGATTATTTGCTAATGTCTATAGACAACAAGGAGGAATAGACTATGAAGAAACATATGCTCCAGTATCTAGAATTGAATTTATTTCTATATTAATTTCCATTGAAGCATTCATCAATTTCATAATTTTTCAAATGGATGTGAAATGATATTTATTTAATGTTTACATACAAGAGGAAATTTTTTGTCTAGCCACCTCTTGGTTTTGAAAATAAAAAACATCTTGATCATGTTTTTAGACTTACCCAAGCTTTGAATGGACATAAGAAACCCCCTAGAGCCTGGTATGATAGACTTACATGATTTTTTATTCTAAATAATTATGTTAAGGGAAATTCAGATTCAAATTTTTTATAAATAAAGATAAGAAAAATGTTTTGATTGTTCAAATTTATGTTGATGAAATTATATTTTTTTCAACTCACCAATCCTTCACTGATTATTTTGCGGATCTAATGAAATATGAGTTTGAAATTAGTATGATGGGTGAGTTAAAATTTTTTCTTGGTCTCCAAAATTCTCAAAAACAAGAAGGAATATATATATACCAACATAAGTTTATAAACAGACTTCATAAAAAGTATGGATTTGATAGCACTAAATTCATAAGTACACCAATTGGTACCTCAAACACACTTGATATTGATGAAGCTGGGAAACTAGTAGATCAAACATATTTTAGAGGAATGATATGAATTTTACTTTACTTAACAGCTAGTCACCCAGAAATAATGTTTTTAGTTTGCATATGTGCAAGATACGAATCCAATGCTAAGAAATCTCACATATAGGTAGTGGAAATAATTTTTCCCTACATTAAGAGAACCATTGATTATGGACTGTTTTATACTTCTAGAAATAATTTTGTTTTAAAATGTTTTTCGGATGCTGACCTTGGTGAATATAGAATGGATAGAAAGAGTACATTTGGAACCTGTCATTTCTTAGGAGTTTCATTAGTTTCTTGGTCATGAAAAAAGCAACACTCAGTAGCACTTCCCATTGCTGAAGCTGAATATGTAGCAGTTGGAAGTTGTTGTGCTCAATTGTTTTGGATGCAACACACACTCACAGAATATGGTATGAGTATTCTCAAAACACAAATTTTGTGTTAATACTTGTGCCAATTACCTTATAAAAAACCATGGACATCACTCTCTTGAAAAGAACATAGATATTAGGCATCATTTTCATAGGGATCACACATAAAAAGGATATATCATTCTTCAATTAATTGGAGTACAAGAAAAACTTGCTAATATTTTCTGAAAATCTATACCCTTCGATAGATTTCAATACATTAAACAGATGTTTGGAATGATAACTGTAAGGTAATCCTCCTTATTAACACCCTGTGGAATAATTATCCTTAAATTAATAAACTCCTTTTCCTAGGGGGAGTAAATTTTCTTTTATGTTTTCAAAAAATATATTTGTAATGATGTTTTTCATATTTTTCGTAATTAAGTTTTTCATATTTTTGGTATTGAAGTTTTTCATATTTTTCATAATGAAGATTTTAATATTTTTCGTAAAGACGTTTTTCATATTTTTTGTAATGAAGTTTTTCACATTTTTCGTAATTATGATTTTCATATTTTTTTAATGATGTTTTTTTATATTTTTCATAATAATGTTTTTCATATTTTTCATAATGATGTTTTTCATATTTTTCGTAATGAAGTTTTTCATACTTTTTGTAATGAAGATTTCCATATGTTTGACAATGATGTTTTTCATGTTATTAGTAATGATGTTTTTCATGTTTTTTGTAATGACGTTTTTCATGTTTTTCTTAATGCTATTTTTCATGTTTTTCTTCATGATGTTATTCGTGTTC
Source organism: Viscum album (assembly GCA_963277665.1). Taxonomy (NCBI): domain Eukaryota; kingdom Viridiplantae; phylum Streptophyta; class Magnoliopsida; order Santalales; family Viscaceae; genus Viscum; species Viscum album. The sequence continues at coordinate 1,836,436,596 of OY728132.1, read as the reverse complement.
TTCATAATGATGATTTTCATAATGACGATTATTGTAATGAATATTTTTTTAATGATCATTTCATAATGAAGATTCTTGAAATTATGTTTTTCTTAATGATTATTTTTGTAATGAAGATCTGCGTACTCAATTTTTTTGTACACAATTTTTTTTCATACACAATTTTTTTCGGAATCTAATTTCCTTCAAGGAGAATTTTCCTCAATACGAATAATTCTCCTGACAATCCGAATGGTATGATTCATTCATGTGTTTTCGTAATCACTTTCTATTTTCTGGAAGTTTATTTTGTTAAAAAAAATTATCAGATTCTAGTTTCCTAACTGAGAATGTTTTCCTATAAAACCTCAAAATATCTGATCCTATCATATTTTCCTTGTGGATATCTTTTCAACCGTCAAATATATTCAGAAGAATTTCCAGTCATTGGATTGAAATGGGATGTTGAACCGTCTCTTCAACTACTATAAAAGGGGACCCCCGGTGGTTGTCTCGCATAGGGTTTTCAAGGTTTTCTGTATCAATACTCTACCATACTACAAAATCCCATTACAAATTTCTCAATGTTTTCTCAGGTTAGAATGTTTGGAGAAGTTCCCTCCCAAGATATTTCTTCTTTCAAGCCGATTTTTGATAGGAAAATATACAGGTAGTGGTTGGTACATCATAACTTCTTCAAAAAATATGTCTCCATTATATCTAAGAACATCAAGATTAATGGTTGCGAGTGTGTATCCATATCAATGTCAGAAGCTCAGTATGTTGTGTATCTGGATCTACTCATACAATTTTTATGAATCAGTCTATTTTTTCAAAGAAGATAGTGGTGAAAAAATTTCCTTCAAGTGTTATGGAAAAACTTATGCACTTTCATTCAGCTAGGATACTAGCATGGTAGGGTTATCATATGAAGGGGAGGAAGAGTTTTGTTCCCACAATCTTTTAGATGTTCAAGAAAGTTTTGTAAAAGTGAAGGATATGCAATGTTTTAGACATATAGATGTCATGACCGTAAATAATTCTCAACTGTATACCAACAATCGGACACTAGAGTAATGGGTTTAGGGTTTCATCGTATCGAGAAAGGTTGAAAAGTACACTCTTAAGAACAGTGATATGTATATCTTAAATTTTATGTTAAATATATGAAAAATCAACCTGATGAATAATATTAGAATCATTAAATAGAATATCATGAATGGGAATCTGAGAGCACAGATAATAATGTATCCTACACTACTCTCCAATTTGATAGTTCGTTGTCTTGAATCATTCGAGAATCCTTGCAGTTACAAGCTGAGGAGTTGAAAATTTATGTATGTAAGCGGCGAAACATTGAAAAGAATGAATTTTGGGATTTATAAATATTCAAGAGAGTTTTATTATATGCCAGTGGATGAGGTAGAAGGTGTTCTGAAAAATGTAGAAGAATCTTAACCATCAATGAAATCTTGAAATAAATGAAATTTGAAGGAAATAGAGGTTGAAGGTGAAACCCCTTAATCCACGGAAGCTCAAACCGCACATCCAAATCCCCAGAATAAGAAAGAATATCTAGATGAATTTGTTTCTAAACGGAGGGATGATAAGAAGAAATATAAAGAAGGGGAGCCAAATATTTTCCTATACATTTCAAAGGAGAAAAATTTAAAAGAGAAAGCTAATGGAGAGATTGAGAAGCAAGACAAAGAGAATAAGCTTTAGAAGAAGATATCGGAGGCAGAGAATGTGCAATCTCTTTTGAATGATATTGAAGTAGAATCCACGAACATTCCTGTGCCAAATACATTCTTATTTGAACTCTTACCTGAGACTCCAGGGAAGAAGTACATGACTTTGGAAAAATCACAAAAAAAGGTTGCTAAATAGATAGAAGTTATGGAATAAGTGCATGAAAATGAAGAACGTTGTAGTCACACTGATGATATGATTAAGCAAGTTGAAGATTATCATGATAATGAAAGTGAATCCAAAAAATTTTCAATCCGGAATTCTCATGCCAAATCTTCGAAACTTTCTACTCCTAAAATAGATGAGAAGGCTGAAAAGGAAGTGAATAAATTATCTGAGGAAGAGATTTATAATCATCACTTAATTACTCCTAAAGATGTTGTGGCAGGAGCCGAGAAAGATAAAATTGATGAAGATAAGATTGTTCCATTGTCAGAAATCAATCATGAGTCTCCCGATGAGTAAGATATTCTGAAAACTGACTAAGGGAAACATGTGGTTGTTGATACCCCACACCCTGCAATTCTAATAAAGAAAGAAGATGGTGCATCTTCTAAGAGGAAGCTGGTTGAGCTAGAAGAAGAACCATCACCATGAAAATCATTAGATTCAGAATCATCAAGTATAGGACATGATTTTTTCATTCAGTCTCTCATGAAGCTAGTGGACAACATTCCTATCTTTCCAACAATTGACTCCAGATGTTAGATGCTCCATCATAGACTGAATGAGAAATCAAACTCTGTATCCAGGGTGATGGATAGGTGTGTCACAATTGAGGCCGAACATAAGAAATTTCTTATCAACTATGACACCCAAGTAAAATATTGCAAGAAAATGGTGATATGGTCAAAGTATATAGTCGAAGATATGGGAGAGCATGATGAATTTTAAGATGATGTTAAGAAATATCTTGACACTGAAGTTGAAAAAATAAAGGTTCTCTCAATATCTTTGAGGAAAAGATTAATCTTGAGAAGGATAATCAGAATCATGAGGTCAATGATCTAAATGGGATTTTGAATTATGTTGTCCAAATATGGAAAATAGAAATTTATCACTGGATCCATATTGAAGAAAAGCTGGTGAAGCAGGACGACTTACTGAAGGTTCAGGCAGAGGCTCTGAAGGCTCAAGATGACAGGATCAATGCCTTAGAGAAGCAAGCAGAGGGGGATCACAAAGATCTAAAGAAGATGAAAATCATCGTAAAGAAGGTGATACCATTCAAAAAGTAGAAAAATAGATCCAAATCTGAGGTTTTGTTGTATCTGTTTTTCCCTGTACGAATTCATCCAATCATAATGAAACTATGGTTTCTTGTTTTATTTGGATGTTTTTACTAATATTTTACGTACTATATTTCTATTTCCATTCCCTCAAATTATTTTTCAAAATCCCAAATGGGGAGAAGGAAAAATAATTCTATGTAAAAGAATAAAGATCCTTAAGTAAGGGGGAGTTTATCAAAGTGAGAGTTCTCATTATGATGATTTCCACATTCAAATGAAAAATCACATTCCAAACATCTAGAATACGATCCTTAGAGTTCCAATGCCTAAGGGGGAGTTAATCATATTTTACATTGATAACATATAATATGAGATATAATTTATTTTCAAAGTCTACAATTTTTTTTCTAAGTCCTTATTTTCTTTTTCGTAATGATGTTTATGATTTGCTAAAAGGGGGAGATTGTTGAGTCAATAAGGGTTCCCTTTTGACTTTTCCATTCCATCATACGTGGGGAGATTGTTAGGTCAATAAGGGTGCCTTAGTGACTTTACAATTTCTTTTTCTTTTGAAAATCACAAACACCATATCTCAAGGAAAATCCATTTTTACAACTTGTTTTAATTCTATAAGGAAAATTTTATTCTCCATGGAAATTTATCCTTATCATGTTTTCATTGTTCATGTCATAATTTTTTTATTTGTCAAATTCCGTTTGAAACCAAAACCTCAGAATCCAATAATTACCTATATATGAAGAATTCTATTTTAGGATCTGAATTTTGATTACAAATTTTGTATACGAACTCTTCTGAGTTATGACTCTGAATTCTGATTACAAAATCTGGATACGAACTCTTCTGTGTTATGTCTATAAATTCTGATTACGAATTTGGGATACCAACACTTCTGAGTTCTGACTGCGAATTCGAATTACGAATCCTTGATATGAACTCTTCTGAGTTATGACTCTGAATTCTGATTACGAATTCGGGTTACGAACACTTCTGATATCATACTATGAGTTCTCTAAATACATACTCTGAACTCTTATGAGTTCTGACTTTGAATTCTCATGAACTATGACTCTGAACATTTTATGTTCTAGTTCTGAATTCTTGTGAATCCATATTCTGAATTTCCGTGAAATTCAGACTCCAGAATTCTATAGAGTTTAGTTTCTGAATTCCTAGAAAACAGAATCTATCTAAGCTTTTATTATAGACTCCAAATTAAAATTTTTAGACTCTATACATTCATTTAAATAAAATTTGAATATCAGAGTTTAGTTATGATTACAATTTTTTTGTTATAAAATGATTTCATGATTTTAGTTACTCACTAACCGTTGTTTGAATGACACATATACATGTCCCTCCGAAATTCAAGGAAAAATATGACCATTCGGGGAGGGAGCCGACTGCTGAAGCCATGCCTATAAATAGGATCTCATTTGAAATAACTTTGTACTTTTGTAATATTTGATGCTCATATCATTCAGAAGTCATTTCAAGAGAGAGAGGCTCTTATAAAATCTTAGGCTTCATGCCGAAAGATTGAAAAACTTGTTCAAACCATGATTTGTGCAGATTTTCTTAGTGAATAGGTGAGATTTCCTTGAAATCCGGGACATCAGGTTGTGATGTCAGAGGTATTGATTTCCTTACAAATCGAGGGCTCACCAGGATAATAATATAGATATCGATCTTCATATTGAGGGCTTACTAGGGTTTGGTAAGACAGACTTTCATGAAATTTTAAATCAAGGGACCTTTTATCAATGGTTGTTGGATACCCATCTCTTTTGAATAAAAGATTTACTACTTGTTACTTGTATTATTTCCGTTTTTTTCGTTGTAAGTTTAGTTTTTTAGGAACGTATAATCTTTTTATACTTCCTTAGAATTGTACTATGATTATATAAGATTCTATATGCTTTAAGGTAGAATCATAGTCATTTTAAATTTTGATAAATTTCATTTCTGGAATCACTTTTCTAGAATTAAGCTGGTTATTTGAGCTCAGAGGTGTTGTAAATTTTGGTAATGCAAAATTTCCTTAGTTATTTTAAAAGTATAAAATTCACCCCCTCCCCTTGTATTTGAGCATCTCATTATTACATATTCGATCCAACAGTCCCACTTCAAAATAATAAGTATATTTCATAAAAATATCTTAGGAAAATATAAATAACTATATTTAAAATGGCTACTATATCAAAAGGAGGTTAAAAATTTTTTTGAGAAAAATATTCATTTCAACCATAATACTTGATTTATCAAATATGTTGTAAAACATATTTCCAATTTTAAATTATATGAAATGAAAAATTATTAATAGATATTATATTTTTTATTCTATATGTACCTAATATGTTATCATTTATTACGAGCAAACCATTCCAAAACCACTTCATAATATCCTTATACACATTATATAGCTTCCCGTGATCCTAAATATAACCAAAATAGTGATATTAATAATATTTATGAAGGATGATATTTTAAATGAAGTATTTTCAAATTTTTATGAAGAATTTCAATACACAAGGTAATTTGTTTTTGTCTTGATTTGCCTTATTATGGTAAATATGAAGAACTATGAACCTACCTTATATTATGAGGTGTATATACATTCTATTCAGCACAATTTATAATTATTATAAATTTTATGATATATAATGTTTAATTTGATGTTATTCAGTCTATAAGGACCCACCCTTAAACATTAAATAATAATTAATTAAATGAATAATTCAAATTGAGGATCTTTTCAGGTTTAGAGATTTAGAGAATTAGGCCATAACCATGACATTTCAAAAAAATTACAAAGTAGGCACTTCCACCGAGTATCCATTTTTTTAAAATCATGGACTCTAAAAAATTTCATGTCTAGTTCCATGTTTAAGACAACATAAATTTTCCATGATCCCATCCTTAACCCTATTCCACATTATGTCCTATGAAAAACATTTGAAACTCTTGGGATGAGAATAAAATTCTCAGTAAGGGATACACAAAGAAGGAAACCTATTAGTTTATTAAAACAACAAGTAAACCATGAACACTTTAACATAAGTTATAATTTTTACCATTATAAAGTAGTAAATACTCTACACTGAATAAAATAACAATACATACCCTTTTGTAACCAAAATATTCTTATAAAACCCATCTAAATAACACATAACATATAAAGGTAATTTGTAACATAAACATACGTAAATGGAATAACCATACGGTCAAATTCCACACATATCAAAAATGGAATTTCCATACGACCAACTTACATACTCAATGAATTGTACGTTATAACATAACCACATATCCTAGTATTCAGGGCACCATCCGTCATTTGGTTTATCACATACCCACCCATCAAATGCCTATGTACCAATATAAAATCATAACACATACAAAAAATATAAACGAAATAAAAAAAATCTACATTTCGATTAAAATATATCACTTAAATATATTGACATGACTAATCAATTTTCAAACCCATTTTAAATACCAAAAATACAGAAAAGTTTATAAGGTATTTATTTTCTTTTAAAAACATTATGGTTTTTTGAGAAAGCCAAACATCAAATAATACTCACGGTGGAGGAAAAGGTCATTGTCACCGCGTACATTAAAAGAAACATTATTTTTTTTCATTTAGTAAAACTCGTTGTAGAAAAAAATTCCCTTTGAATGAAATGAAAAGTCAATGTTGGTTATACAATGTATAAAAAATGTCTTCTATTAGAAAAAAATATGCCTCAATGAATGGAGATTGAGACGAAGTCCCTTACCTCATGACCAACTTGACTCGATCGATCTTTAATATCCTTAATAATAAACTAATGTTAATTTATACTTGGTTAAGAACCTTTTTCATGTTTATTATTCATTTTATATCACTTATTACCATGTTATAAACATTGTGTAATCAATTATGTTAATAACTTTTGTTTTGTCGATATTTGGCACTTGAGACAAAAATTAACCCCATATATTTACAAGTTGTCCATGTGGTCAATAGTCCATTATATACAAGATGATATTCATCATTTATATATCATATATATCATATATATCCAGTATATACATGTATTTAAAATAGTATAAAACATTTAGAGGTAAGAAATGAAATTCACCGTTCATGGGGACGGTAAGTCGTACATACGCAAGAACGCTACTTCATTTCTATCTCTTATTTTAATGGAAATAAAATATAATGATACATAGGAATATTATAATTACAGTATTATATCATATATTATTTCATTAACACTATCCTTTATACATCCCACATAAGGAATTGAGGAGACACATCACTTTAAGGGGGCGGTAGTCCGCACTTCCTCAAATGAGATTATCGTATTTACCCACTATGGAAAACATAAAGGCTTGATATAATTGGGAAATACAGAAGAATAATGAAATAATAAACATAATATATATCATATATAATTACATTTCCATCATAATGGCTACCACGAGAGGAGGATAGAGATATTTGAACAATTATCATTTCGTGAGGCGTTAGTTTTCCATTCACAGAAACATTATGTTCTTCATCCATTAGATGGGGGTGTGTGTAAGTGTAGTTTGAATCCTTATTATAACAACATAATAGTATATTGAGGATAATGGTTTTGTTACAAAATAATGAAATAAAAATATTTTAGGGTTAGAGAAGTAAAATAAATGAAAACAATTTAAGAGAAATTGTTACCTTTAATTTGGGTAACTCCTTTGGTTTGAACCAAAAGGAATTCCTGAAATTTGTTTGGCATAAGGTAAGGCATCTAGGGTAACAATAGAGATGTTGGAATCTTAATTGGGAAGAGTATGGATGATCTAAATTGCTTGAGAGATGTGAGGAATTGGTTATAAGTGGTCCCCTTTTATAAGGGAGAGAAGGGGCTCTTTAGGAAAGTGTGGAACTATTATTTTATTATATAATTCTAATCAGTTTCTAATGGTCCAAAAATTAATAGAGTAGAATATAATAAAAGTCATGGTTGAAATAAAATCATCCAATAATAATTGGAAATGTTTTGAATAATATTTTAATCATTATAATCTTATTTATTTAAATCATTTATTAATTAGGTAAATTCTGTATCATTATTGTGTCATAAATACATTAATTCATTCGATGTCTAAAAATTGTAAAAAACAACTATAACGTAGGAAATAGTATTATAATTTTAATGAACAATTATAGTCGAAAATATGAATTATATAACACCATTTAATATAAAATTTACTAAAAGATTTTTGTTATTGTCAATTTTGTCTTTACATTAATTTAAGTAATCTAAATTGTCATTATCACTCCCAAGTTACTCAATGGGGTTTTAAAATAGACCCAAAGATTAAAATGGTCGTAAATGACTCAAAGAATAACGTTTGGACAAGTGTTAAGGTAATTTTGATTTATTATAATATTCTTTTTTCCTTTAATTACACTATTTACCTTTAACCACGGTAAATAAAAGTCAAAAGTTACTATTCATAAAAAATTAGTTTCATCTTAATTAACCTCATTTTACTTCTTGATAACAACCATGAATGTTGGATTTTTGAAATTCAAGTCATAGACCTGGTAATATTTCATTTAAATGAAAATGTCAGTTTTTTGAATACCACTAAGTGGTTTCACTATTCATCAAAAATTGAAGTATTTCAGAAAAATACCAAAAATTCAGCCTAAGATATATTTGATATTCCAAATTCAAAAATGGTGCCTATATTACCAAATTAAAAACATATATGTGTAATAAATTAATATTAAAATTATTTCCAGTTGTTAAAACAAATATCGTGTTTTTAAGAAACAATTACTATCAAAAGATTTACACTCGTTTATGTCCAATTTCAAAGTGAAATTAATTATAGTTACCAACATTGGATTAAATGGTAATAATATATTCTAATTACACTTTATAAACAATTAAAATATAATCTAACCATATAAATAAATTAGATTAAAAGGAACTTTTGGATTAAAATACAATATTTTTAACTATTCATTAAAAATGAACTTTATTAGAAAAATTCCAAAAAATTTCACAAAGAAAACTTTGTTGATCCCATTCTAAAGAAGGATTTTATTTGGTAATATAGAATGTATTAATGTGACAAAACAAGATTTGAAAAGGGTTCGCCATTAAAAGGCGATAAATCGACCTTTTAATGAAAATTATTCTTAAAATTAGATTCATTCACATTTTAAAACTCTAAGTTTATATTGGATAAATGTAAATACATTTAACAAACATGTATAATCATATTTTTGTTAGTTTTATTCATTCCCACCAATACAAAATCTAGGAGTTAACTGTAATTTAAAATAACAATATTATATTATTAGTGTGCAACATAAGATTCCAAAGAAACCCGTTGTTGCGTATCGGGTACAATATCCAACATATCAACACCTTTAATGCAAAATTAATATTTAATTGAAAAATATTAATAAGTATAAAAATATATTATTTTTTATTTACTTGGGATGTTACATCCTTCACCTCCTTTGGAAATTGCGTCCTCACAGTTTTTTTTCACATATCAAAATATTTGGGGGTATTTATCCCTCATAGCAATTTCAGATTCCCACATTGCCTCTTCAACCATATGGTTTTTCCACAAAACCATTACCTGGTAAATTACCTTATTCTGCAACACCTTCACTCTACGGTCAAGAATTTGGACTCGTTGTTCTTTTTAATAGAGATTCTCTTCCAGCTGAACTACCTATGGGCTCAAAACATGAGATGGATCTGGAATATACATTCTCAACATTGAAACATGAAAAACATTGTGTAATAGGGATAAAATTGGAGGTTAATCTACTATATATGCATCTGATCCTACTTTTTCCAAAATTTCATACGATCCAATGATCCTCGGACACAACTTTCTCTTCTTACCAAAACACATCACACTTTTCCATGGAGAAACATTGAGAAAGACATTATGACCTACCTCAAAAGAAAGATCCTTCATCTGGTTATCTATATAACGTTTCTGTCTGCTCTGAGGTGTTCTCATGTGCTTTTGAATCAACTGGTCATTCTCTGCCATCTCTTCTACCAATTCTAGTCCCATTAGCTTCCTTTCACCTAAATCATACCAAAAATCTGGAGTTTGACAACTCTTTCCATATATTTCCTCAAATGGAGCCATCTGTATACTAGAATGAAAACTGTTATTATAAGAAAATTCTACAAAAGAATGATGTTGGTCCCAACTTCCCTGATAATCCATCGAGCAAGCACGTAACATATCTTCCAATGTCTAAATTGTTCATTATGATTTCCAATCTGATTATGGGTGAAGAGATGTGTTAAAATTTAATTCAGTACCCAACAACATCTGAAGGCCTTTACAAAAGATAGAAGTAAACCTGAGATCACAATCAGATACAATAGAGAGGGGAACAACCTGAAACCTGACTATCTATTTAACATACAATCGATCAAGTTGATCTAGAGAAAATGTATCTCTAATATGAAGGAAATGAGTGGATTTAGTCAGTCGATCACCTATAACCCAGATTGCATTATTACCTCGAGATGTCTTTGGTAATCCTATGAAAAAGTCCATGGATATATTTTCCCATTTCCACTTTGGCACCGGTAAAGGCTGAAACATTCCTTTCAGAAAATGTTTCTCTGCTTATCATGCTAACAAGTCAAACACTTCAAAATAAAATTAGCAATATCTCTTTTCATTTCATCCGACCAGTAATACTCCCGAAGATCTCTGTATATCTTAGTACTACCAGGATGAACTGAAAACGGACAAATATGAGCTTCTCATAACAACTCATTATTTAACTTTAAAATCATAAGGTACACATAATCTCTTCCAAAATCTCAAAACACAATCATTGTCAATGTTAAATTCAAGAAACATACCATTCTGAACCAACTCTACCTTTTTCTATAACTCACTGTCTTCTTTCTACGCTTTCTTAATTCTGTCTGATAGAGATGATTTCGCTAACACCTGAATCAAAACAAAATAATTTCCTACAACAATAACTTCTATGCAAAATTTCATCAAATCAAAAACCAAAGGATCTCATTCCAAACCAAGCATGGTTAATGAAGTATTATTTTTTCGACACAAAGCATCAGCCACATTATTTTCTTTTCCTGGATGATAAATAATCATGCAATAATAATCCATGATTAATTCCAACCATATCCTCTATCTCATGTTCAATTCATTATGAGTTAATATATACTTCAAACTTTTTCAATCAGTATATATTTCACACTTTACTCCATACAAATAATTCCTCCAAAATTTTAAAGCAAAAAACAAAAGCAGGTAATTCCAAATCATGTGTAAGGTAATTTAACTCATGAGGTTTCAATTGAAGTGAATCATAAGTAATTACCTGATCATTATTCATTAGTACACATCCCATTCTTTTCAACGAAGAATCATTTTAGATAACATACTCACCATTTTTTGGATGCCATTTCCAAAACTGGAGCATTCACTCATATCATATTCAATTCCTAAAAACAATCATCACATTATTTTGTCGAGATGAACTTAACACCTTTTTGAGTTAACTTAGTCATTGGAATAGATAACTATGCATAATTTTCAACAAACATATAGTAATAACCTTCCAAAACATGAAAACTATAGATCTCAGTTATATTTGTGGGTCTTAGTCATTCTTCAACAACTTTTGTTTTACCTAGATCAATAGTTATGTAATTTTTTAAAACAATGTGACCAAATAATGAAATTTGTTGTATCCAAAACTCACAATTTCTTAATTTTCCAAATAGTTTCTTTTTTTTTATGTTTTCCAAGACAACCCTTAAATAAATTTAATGTTCCTCCTTATGTTCGGAATACACCAAAATATCATCAATGAACAGAACCACAAACTTATCCAAGAACTCACAAAAAATTATATTCATATGATCCATGAAAACATCAGGTGAATTGGTAAACCCAAAAGTCATATATAAATATTCATAATGTCCATATCTAGTACGAAAAGTAGTATTTGGAACGTCTGCTACCTTTACTTTCAACTGATTGTACCCCAAACTCAATTCAATCTTTGAAAAAAACTGAGCTCCCTCGAGATGGTCAAACAAATCATCGATATGAGGCAATAGATAATTATTCTTAACAATGATGTTATTCAATGCTCTATAATAAATGAAAAGACTCATTTAACCATCTTTCTTTTTAACGAACCAGATAGGAGCGCCCCATGTTGATGTGCTAGGTCGAATGAATCCTTTATCTAATAACTCTTGAAATTGTTTCTTTAACTCAAAACATTAAATTTTATCCATTCGATTATGGTGTTTTGAAATTGGATTAGCATCAGGAACTAAGTCAATAGTAAATTAAACTTCCCGATCATGTATAATACCAGGCAACTCATCAGGAAAAAAACATCGAGGTACTCATTTACCACTGGCACATCATTAATCTGAACAGTTCCTTTATTTTCAACAATATGTGCAATGTAACATTCATTTTCATATTTTACATGTTTCTCAGCTTCCTGATATGTATTCAAAAGCAATGGTCCATTTTAGTGTACAAAGTGAAAATCATTACGAAAATATACCTCTATAGCTTTGAAGTCAATTTTAGCATGATAAAGAGAAATCCAATCCATGCCCAAAATAACATTAAACATTAATAGAGGCAAACCAATAAGGTTTGTTGGAAGATTCTTTCCACACACAAGGACATGAATGTTTTTATGTTTTCTTTTTGTCTCAGCATTTATTCCAGGTGTTTTTTCCATAAGTTCTATATTAATATCTTGAGATGGAAATCCCAATTTACTAGAAAAATTCTCATAAATTAAAGAGTGTGTAGACCCTGAATCAAACAACACATTGGCATAATCTGAACATACAAAAAGTGTACCTGACACAACATCATTTTATGTCCCAACATCTGCTGAAGTAGTTGCAAAGGATTTCACCACCTATTTCAGCTTGTAGTCTGACTACTTTCCCTCATTTGACTTCTTCGTTGGACACTCATTTGCATAATGACCCATTTCGTTATACATAAAACATCTTACCGATGGATTTTCATTGCCTACTTGTCCATCTTCCTTACAGTAACGAGCAATATGAACAGACTTACCACACCAGAAGAACTTTCCAGTCTTTGATAAATTTTCTCCAGGATGATTTTTACCACACTTCTCACAAGATAGGTATTTATTTTTATTACCTTCAGGATTCTTTGATGAAATCTTCCCCTTTGCCTGCCAAAAAGACCTCCTATTCTGTTGTTTTTCAATGAACACTTGATCATCGACAAACTCCTTTTCCACCTTCTCCGCACATCGAACAAATTTTTCATAACTTTTGAACTCATGAGAGGCTAACTCCCTTCGAGATTGTGGCTTCAGTCCTAAGTAAAATATATTTTTCTTACTATCAAAATATGTGATAAATTTGGTTCATACCTTGCCAATTGAGTGAATTTTTTTTCATAAGTATCCATTGAGTCATCCTCCTACCCGAATTCTAGGAATTGTTTTTCCATCCTATGAGGAACAGCCTTAGAAAAATATTTCTCAAGAAACATACCTTTGTATTAATCCTAATCAATATCATCAATCTTCTCACTATTCCTAATATTTTTCACCATTTACCTCCACTGATCAGCTTCAACTTCAAAATGGTAAACAACGAGACTGATCTTTTGATGTTCTGAACAACCCATGACATCAAAAATCTTTTCCAGTGCTGTAATCCACCATTCAGCTAGCACAGGGTCAGATGATCCCCTGAATGATGGGGGCTGTTGCCTCATGAAATGCTCCACTACTGACATTTTCCTCTATGGTTGATCATGATGATCTCATGCATGAAAACCACCACCATTTATAGCGGGAGTTCACTATTCCATCACTACAATAACCTGTTTAGTTCCGATTCCGACCATATCAGGTTTCTGATTTGGAAGGTTGTCTCCCTCCTGATGTTGTCCATACATATATTCCCTATTTTCACTGCGGAAAACCATTCTGAACACAAAAATATCTTAGGCGAAGAAACATTGTAATCTGTAAATGCAACATGATCTCGATATTAACATAAATTAGTTTATGGAAACTAATTTAACAATACCCTAACTCCTAATGTTATCTAAACCGACGTCTGATACCAACAATAAGGACCTAGACATAACCATTAAATAATATTGAATAAAATAAATAATTCACATTGAGGATATTTTCACGTTTAGAGTTTTAGATAATAAGGCCATATCAATTACATTTCAAAAAAATTACAATCTAGACACTTCCACACACTATCCATTTTTTTCAAAACATGGACTCATAAAAAAAATTCATGTCTAGTTCCATGTTTAAGATACCATGAACTTTCCATGATCCCATACCTGACCCTATTCCAAATTATGTCCGGTGAAAAACATTTCAAAAACATGGGATGTGCAAAAAAATCTTAGTAAGGGATTCACAATTAAAGAAAACTGTTATTTTTTTTAAACCAACAAGTAAAACATGAACACTTTAACATAAGTAATTAATTTCACATTTATGAAGTAGTAAATACTCTTTACTGAATAAAAGATCATTACTTACCCTTCTGTAACCAAAATATTACCATAAAACCTATATAAATAAAACATAATATATAAAGGTAACTTGGGACATAAACATACATATATGGAATAACCATACGGTCGACATCCACACATATCACTAAATGGAATAGCCATATGGGTGACTTCAATACCCAATGCGTTGAAGGTTATAATGTAACCACCCATCCTGGTATTCATGGCACCGCCTATCATTTGGTATATCACGTAACCACCCATCAAATGTCAAAGTACCAATATAAAATCACAACACATACAACAAATATAAAGGAAAGAAAACATTTCCATATTTCGTTCACAATATATCAATTAAATATATTGACTTAACTAATCAATTTTCAAAACCATTTTCAATACCAAAAATACGTAAAAGAGTATAAAGTATTTATTTTCTTTTAAAAACATTACATCTTGTTGAGGAATCCAAAGATCAAATAATACTCACGGTAGCGGAAAAGGTCATTGTCACCGTGTGTCTTAAAAGAAATATTCTTTTTTTGTGGTTTAGTAAAATGATTCGTAGAAAAATATTCCCTTTGAATGAAATGAAAATTCAATGGTGTTTATACAGTGTATAAAATAATGTCTTATATTAGAAAAAAATATGCCTCAATGAATGTTGATTGAGACGAAGTCCCTTTCCTTGCATTTGACTTGACTCGATCGTTCTTTATTATCCGGAATAATAAATTAATTTTAATTTATACTTTTTAATAACCTTTTTCATGTTTATTATTCCTTTTATATCACTTATTAACATGTTATAAACATTATGTGATAATTTAAGTTAATAAATTTCTTTTTGTCGATATTTGGCACTTGAGTCAAAAATGAACACCTTATATTTAAAAGTAGTCCATGTGGTCAATAAACCATTATATCCAGAATGATATTCATGATTTATATATCATATATATCATATATATCTAGTATATATGTATTTATAATAGTACAAAACATTTAGAGGTAAGAAATGAAATGCACCATTCATGGAGATGATAAGTCGTACGTACACATGAACGCTACTTTCATTTCTATTTATTATTTTAATGGAAAAAATATATTGATACATAGTTATTTTATAATTCCAGTATAATATCATATATAATATCATTAATACTATCCTTTACACATATCACATAAGGTATTAATGAGTCACATCACTTTAAGGGGGCAGTAGTCCGCACTTCCTCAAATGAAATTATTGTATTTACCCACTATGGAAACCCTAAATTATTGATATAATTGGAAAGTACAGAAGAATAATGAAATAATAAACATAATATATATCATATATAAATACATTTCTATCATAATTGACACCATGAGAGGCGGTTGGAGAAATTTGAACAATCATCATTTCGTGAGGCGTTAGTTTTCCATCCACAAGAACATTATATTCTTCATCCATTAGATGGAGGTGTGTGTAAGTGTAGTTCGAATACTTATTATAACAACATCCTAGTATATTGAGTATACTGGTGTTGTTTCAAAATAATGAAATAAAAAGAGTTTAGGGGTTGGATAAGTAAAATAAATGAAAACAATTTAAGAGAAATAGTTACCTTTAATTTGGGTAACTCCTTTGGTTTGAACCAAAATGTCTTCTTGAAGTTCTTTATGAAAAAATTTAGGCTTCTAGGGGTAGTAGAGGGATATAGGGATCTTAATTGGGAATAGTATGGATGAGCCAAATGTATTGAGAGGTGTGAGGAATTGGTTAGATGTGGTCTCCTTTTTTAATGGAGAGGAGGGGCTCTTTAGGATGGTGAGGAACTATTATTTTATTATATATTTATATTCGGTTTATAATGGTACTAAAATAATTATAGTAAATTATAAGATGATTCATGGTATATATAAAATCATTCAATCATAATTGGAATTTTTTCGGTTAATATTGTAATCATTATAATCTTATTTATTTAAATAATTTATTAATGAGGTAAATATTGCATCATTATTGTGTCATAAATAATTTAATTCATTTTATGTCTATGAAATATAAAAAAATATTATCTTCTAGGAAAACTTTTTATCTTTCCAATTAATATATATAGTCAAATATATGGCTTATATAAAACCATATAAAAAATAATTTACTAAGTTATTTTTTTATTGTCAATTTTGAATTTACATTAAATTAATTAATCTAAATTGTCATTATTACTTCCAAGTGGCTCAATGGGATCCCAAAATCTACCCTAATATTATCATGGTCGTAAATGACTGAACCCATAAGGTATGTACAAGTTTTAAGGTTATTTTTAATTATTATAATATTCTTTTTACATTGAATTACCATATTTACCTTTAACCGCGGTAAATAAAAGTCAAAAGTTACTATTCACCAAAAATTATTTTTATATTAATGAACCACATTTTACTTCTGGATAACAACCATGTATGATGGATTTTTGAAATTAAATTCACATAAGTGGTAAAATTTCATTTAAATAAAAATGACAGTTTTTTTAACAAATCACTAAGTGGTTTCACTATTCATCAAAAATTGATGTTTTTTCAGAAAAATTCCCAAAATTAATCCTATGTTATATTTGGTATTCTGAATTCAAAAATGATGACTATTTTTCCAAATTCAAAACATATAAGTGGAATTAATTAATTTGAAAATTAATTCCCATTGTTAAAACAATTAGTGTCTTTTTTAGAAACAATAACTATCAAAAGATTGATACACGTTTTTGTTCAATTTCACAGTGAAATGAATTCCAATTAACAAAATTGGATTAAATGGTAAAAATATATTATAAATAATTTTTAAAAACAATTAAAAAGATAATCTAAACATATAAATAAATTTTATTAAAAAGAACTTTTGGATTAAAATACAATATTTTTCACTATTCATTAAAAAATGAACTTTATCTGCAAAATTCTATAACATTACACAAAGTAAATTTTGATGTTCCCATTCTATAGAAAGATTTTATTTGGTCATATAGAATGCATTAATTTTACCAAAACTAGATTTAAAAAGGTATCTCCATTAAAAAGTGATAAATCCACCTTTTAATGTAAATTATGCTTAAAATTAGATTCATTCACATTATAAGCCTCTAACATTTTATTTTATAAATGTAAATACATTTATAAAACATGTATAATCATATTGTAGTTAGTTACATTTATTCTCTCCAATAAAATGGCTAGGAGTTAACTACCATGTAAAATAATAATCTTATACTATTAGTGTCAAATGTAAGATTCCAAAGAAATCAGTTGTTGTGTATCGGGTACACTATTGATCAAAAAACCCCTTTAAAGTAAAAATAATATTTAATTGAAAAATATTAAATATTATAAAAATATATTATTCTTCATTTAATTGGGAAGTTACACTTTCATTTGGATGTGGAATCAAATTTTACCAAATAATTTAAAAGTTATTTTTCTCACATTATTTGTAAGACACAACATGTATTCACCAGTTGTTTCTTTTTTTTGTGTAATTTAAAAATTAATTTCCATTATGAATCATATATTGAATATTTAATTTTTTATATTTATATCTATCTTTGTATAATCCAATTGAATTATTATTCAAATGTCACCAATGTTGTAAAAATATATATCAAAATATTAATCATTAAAATGATGATTTATTATAGTGTTTTGAGGATTAAATATTTATTTTGACCATATAAGAAACTCATGTACATCAATATCCTCCTATAAGTTTCCATGAATAATTCTTTTTCATCCATATTAATCTATTTAAGAACAATAGTGACATATTTTTTAAAATAAAAATATAAATTATATATATCATCAGTGGAAAATAATTTTTCTTCCCTATATATGTATTCTAAAAATTCCACATCTATTTTCAATATTATATACTAATTTATTAAATACAATTTAAATAATTTTTTTCCATTTTTCAAAAATAGAGTAATATTAATATTTTGGTTATTTTCCAAATGGGTTACTTCATACATTTTACCAATAAAATGTGAAACGAACCCTAATTTTATAATGTATGGAACTTATGGAATTTTACACTATTAATAACACTAAATTATTTGAATAATCCTTTAACTTTTTTAATTTTTCTATTCAATGACAATGCTTTCTGTAATATATGTGCAATTTTATTATTTTAATGAATTAATATCAAAATTAATTGTATAGTTTCCTCGTCAATTTTTTAATGTTGTTATTATGGAATTTATATTCAGTAATGATTTTTAATTTAAGGAATCTTATTTATATTTATGGATTTGATCCAACTATACAATACCTACTCTTTATAATGGTCTATTGTGATTATAAAAATCATTAATAGGATATTATGACACCAATTTCATCCGTAATAGTTATATAATGTCTAGATTTTTATGAAACACATATTGTTTCCTTGTGTTATGTTATGTTGAATGTTTTATTATCATTTAGTACTAAAATTCACTGATTATGCGATTTTTGGTGTCTATATCTCCCCTAAATTACTTTAGAAAGGACTTATATAAATGATATAAGTCTTTGAAAATGAAGAGCTAGTTGATGCACTATAGGATACATGTGATGTGCTTCATCCAATATTAGAAAAACGCAAATGTTCTAATTCTATGATAGGAAAAGGGTGATGATCCTGAATATTTTATATCGGGGAAGAATATAGTGATTCAAAATCTAGTATGATTTTATGTTATCGTTTTTTAGCCATAATATATATTTTCATTTCTATACATATTATGATACGACATATATATTACATGAACATATGAATTTTTATTTATCCTTAATGACTTATCTTCTATTAAGGAATGTATATCAGATTATTATATTTTATTCCACATATCATTTTTTATTATCATTGAGAGATTAGGTGTATATTATGAATGTTTTGTTAATGGTCTCATATACTTATTATTATTATATTCCTCATTATGTTCATCGATAAATATATTCTATTTTTAACAATACATTGTATCCTAACATTCCCATTCTTATGTATCTTTTACCCATATGATGAAGATAATAGTATATTGGGTATGTTTATGAAATTTTATAAATTTAAATATCATTAGGGTTGTTATTATGTATCATTCATAAAATAAGGAACTTATATATATAGTATCTGATGTGACTAATAAATTCTAGTCAGTAGCTATGAATTATTTAAATGTATTAAAATTTCATCTAAAATTATTTGATATTTATTTATGAAGAGAATATACTTATATGTAAAAAGGATAAACAGACATGATAATATATTTAATATAATCTAATTCTCAAAATAAGGGAATACTATGTTGGATGTTTATTGCATAGATGGTGAAGTCGATATGTGATGGATGCTGATCAATAATAAGATATACTGAGGCTTTCAGGTCACACATATTGATTCATCATCTATATTAAATTTATACATGATCTCTACCATTGGATATTAAATATATTTATATCGTTCATCATTTTTTAGGGTTTTTCATTTAAGAATAGAACGTTTTTTGTTCCCTAAAGTTCAATTTTTATATTGTAGACATTCATTGGTCTCATGTTCATTTAGAAAAAGAAAAAAAAATTCATTATAGTGAATAATTATATAAATAACAATGAGGAATTAAAAAATTAACACAGGTGTGTAATGTGTGGGGTGAATCAAGTGAATAATGATATAAGGTTAACTAATATATGCTTCAACTATTGGGAAGAAATGAAATAGGCTAATAAATGATAATGTGATATGAAGAAACCCAATTAATAAATATTGGGAATTTTTTTTGATCAAAATTCATTCTATATTAATAAGGTTAACTATATAAAATATAAGAATTTTTTAATACAATACCCTAATCCATGGATTTCCAATAACATTCAACTACCCTAAATATCAATCTCTAGAATAACAAAAAATAAAATATGTTATCACTAATACTGTTGTTGACCCAAAAGAAGATGTGAAGAAAAGATCCCCATTTACATAATCAAGAATATAGAAGAATCATTTTGATTATTGACAGATGTATTATTTCATATCCTTTGATATAATTAGTACTATTAAATCACCCCATTAAAGATTCAATGTTTATCTATGAATGATTATAGAAAATATAGAAGTAGTTTTATCCCATGTAAATAATTCCTCCATAGAAAATATTTTTTAACTAAATTTTCTAGAATATGTAAAATTTTGTTAATTGATTTTGATGCTATTTTTGGATATATATAATGTCCATATATATATATCAAAAATATTATTTGAAGTGTAGGATATCACTCATAACATCATAATACATCCTCTGATTCATTATCAGTGTGAGAGGAAGGTTGAATCTCTAATGGGATCATCTACTCAATAAATGATATTATTTAATATTTTTTATGTATATCTGGATATAGTCATTGATAAAAATAATTGAATAAATCTTGAAGATGACCCCATTTTGTTGCATAATATTTATATATAACCCAAAGAGTATGTTATTCCTCCTCCCCACAAATAGGTTGTGTCTCAATAGATCATATACATGGATCTCTACCCATATCAAAGACCCCTTATAAAATTTCCACCATAATGTTGTTATAACTAAAGAATCAGTTACAAGGTAATCTAGAAGATGATTCTATGTTAGTAAAAACATTATTATAGTGTTCATTGGTCATTTTAATCCTTCATAGGGGTGTATTAATGCACATATGTATTGATTATTTTCAACTCAACAAAATGTAGATAAGAAATATGTATCATAACTATAGAAAATTTATATTTTCAATCAACTATATGTGGAGATGTATTATCTGTAGTGTAAATTCGTTAGGGATATCACCAATTAATGGTTTGTTAGGTGGATATTCCAAAAATTCCATTAAATCATGGTATATACACTTTTAATTCGTCATAATTCACATAATAATCACTAATGATCCAAAAATAATTATTTATGTATTAAATAGTGTCTTATATTTTACCTGGATATATTTTATTTAGTCTTTTTATATGATAGTATATATATTTTAAATGAAATGAAGAGAATGGGTAATATCTTAATACTATAATGAAATATTTAAAAAAGAAGAATATGTAGTGGGCCCAACACAAGCCTCTAAAATCCAATGTCTTTATTAGTTCAATTTCATATGATTTAGTGAATCAAATCCTGATCAGTAGAATATTTTATATGTATTTTTGAACTGGTTTAACCCTTTAAATTCATGTTACATATTAATACATAAAATAAAAAATTAATTTTAATTGCGATTTTCATTATTACTCTCATCATATCATAGTATATCAATAATAAATACATTTTGGTATTTTATAAAATCTAAAATATTACAAAAATGTTGATCTAAAATGCACACTAAGGTTATGTGTGGAATGAAGTACAAGAGTAATATAGGCAGAAAAACATTGAATAGAAAATAACGGGACAAAATTTATTTTAATAGAAAATGTAATATTAAAATTGTAGGAAATTTTTATTATCAAATACTACCATATAAATACTCACACGAGCATCAAAAAGTTCCATAGATATTATAAGATGTCAAATAATCCCAAGGAATACCAATAAATAAATACAAAATTATGAAATAAATGATTTTGTAATTATGAAACATATCATAGAGGTTTATTCAATGAAATATAATACCATCAAGGTTTTTTATAATACATTTAATACAATCAAGTCTACTACCAATATATTTATATAAATCGGTGATGTTTTTTCCAGAACAACATAAAATTTGTCTCATTAGTCATACCCATGCATTAAGGGGATATAATGGGCACCTCATATCAATTATTGATGCTAGTGAATTCATCATATTAAAGGTGTGAATCATAAACAATATAAATAATAATATTTAAATATTACTGTACAATATGATAACAATTTACCCAATCAATAACCATATACATAACCTATGTAGATTAATTAGAATTCTATCAAAATGGTATTTACATAGTAAAAGTGATCATAATCTATCCATTTAATGAATAAGGATTATATAAAAAATATATATCCCACATTGATCATATGTAAAATGAAGGGTTAATTTTTTTGGAGAATATAATTACCTATAGAATTATAAAAATATTTTTATGGAAAACCCACTTCTATTTTTTAGCATGAAATTTAAAGAAAATCAAAACAAATTTCAAAAAAAATTGATGAAAATAAAATTTTATTAATTATTAATTATGTCTTAAAACATTGATTTAACATAATGGTTGATTATTATATTAATTGAATTCATAATAAAAAAATATTTGTTTCACATTTTTGTTAACAACCAAATCACCATTTTTAGAAAAATATGAATAGTATATTGAAAACCATTTTTAAAAAGTAAAAATGGGTGAAATATTTATTAATAAAATATGGTAAAACTGAATAAATTTTTATAAAATTAATAGAAAACATGGGTTATGATGAAGAATGATTTTTGACCAATGAGAAACATAGAATCGTATTTCCATAACATAATTTTCTAAGCCATTTTATGTACCAATGAATGAAAAAGTGGAAATATTATTTGAAACAATTCAATAAAAAACAATTTTTAAAATTTTTTTAAATTATAAAATTATCAAATAACTTCCATAAGAAATATTTAAACATAAACCATATCGATTAATGATGATATTATGAAATAATCCCTTATAACTTTTGTAACTGTTAATTCATAATTATGATATATAAAATCATATAAATGAAAAAAATTATATATCATGATGATAAAAATATTCACGATATACCATTTCAATGTGTTAGTATATGTACCACACATATGATATAAATTGTAATAAGATAAATGTAACATGATGTAAAATTGAGATGGTATACCCTTAATTTGAGTATGAATCATCTCATATGTTCTTTAGTTTGTAGATAATAAACATATATTAATTTTATAATATCATAATAAATGTAATCATATTTATTATTAAATTTAATTTACGTATTACAAAGTTGTTTATGATTATTTTATCGACTAATATTATGTTGGATATTTTGATTATATTTTTCTTCTCTGTTAGAAATGGATTTTTATTGTTGAATATTGGAAAGGAGGTAATTATTTAAATATACACAGTAGAATAATAATTAAATAATTAGAATATTTTTTTAGAAATTATAATTTTAAAACCATTCCTGAATTATTATTATGAAATATTACATATGTTTCAATATTGGTGATGGTAGACCATACATACACTTGAGTAACATTTCAATTTATCATTGTTAATTATGGAAGTAATTATATAATAAATATAGATTAGATAATGATTATAATATCATGTATAACATATTATTACATTAAATATCTTCATTTATATAATCCATGATGTTTTTTAATTAAGTGAGTATAGTTTCATTAATGAAGTCTGTAGTACATATGTACACGTACGATGTTATAATATTCAGTATCAAAAAATAAAATGATATATTATATTTTTTCTGTTATATTTATTTCATGAATATAATATTATTATTATTTATATAACATATATTCATAAAAATTATCCTACTCACTATCTTGGGAAGGAATTTGTTAAGGATGAGTCACACCGCATCATGGGGCGACAGTCTATCACACACATGAGGGAGGTTATCATGTAGCCAAAAGAATGGAAAGTAAAAGATATATATTATATATTAATAGAAGAGGTATAGTTATTTTATAAGTATGAAATATATATTTAATATCTAAAATCATACCAAAAAATTAGAGGAGGTAATGAAAAAACTATTGATACAGATTCACATGGTGGTTGTCTATCATTCACATGAATAATGATTTCATAACCCATTTGATTTAATGAGAAATGGAACAATATATATTCTCTAAAAATATTAAATTAAGAATATTTATTTATATATTTAATATTGGATTTAATTTTATAATTTATCATTTTAGAGGGAAACATATCAAAATAATTGAATCAGCATTATTAAGACAATTACTTTGAGAGTAACATCATTTCGATATCATATTATTGACAATTGAGATGATATTTTGGAAGTACCATAATCTCTAGAATATTAATATTAAAATTTTGGGGTATTATTTCTAGTTTTTATCTGTATACAATTCGGTGGTCGTTTTAAAAAGGGAAGGTAATGAGTTTTATTTTATATGTTTGGGAATGTGAACCTTCTTGGAAATTACATTTATATTTTTTAATAAAGTAGAAAATGATAATTAAATTCACTTGGTAAACGTACTAATTGTTCATTGATTAAATTTTTAAGTAAAAGGTTGATATATGCCCATAATATAATATTTTTAAAAAGTTTATATACATTTTTACCCTTAAATTCATATTTTTAATCCACAGTAAATAAAATATTTCTTTAACCATGTTAATTATTTTATGTTCATTATATTATTAATTTTGGTAGAATTTACGTTGAACAAATTATAAAGTATATATTATTATTACTAAAAATTTGGAATCTATTTTTTAATATTCCATTAATATAAATGGAATGTATTACTTTAAAATTAATCCCTTGGAAAAAAATGAGAAAGTTGGTTTCTAAAGAGAACATATTAAAAAAATTACAACATTTCCTATAAAAATTAATATGATAATCTTTATAATTACATAAATAGGATATATATATATATAATTTTATTAATTTTAATTAAAAAAAATAAAAATATTTATTTTAAAATTACAAATAATTTAATAAAAAAATTATTTTTCAATTAAAATTCAGTATTTTCATTATTAATCAAGAAATGTATTTTTTAGAAAAATTAAAAATATTAACCATTATATTATTTTAATAATATTATTTCAAATATGAATTTTTTCCCAAGTTTATTTTCTAAATGTTGAATTATATAATATTAAATAATTCTTCCAAAATCGAGATAATGTAATAATTCACAAAATCATTTCATTTTTTCTTTTATAAATGAATATTATTTTATAATTAATAATTTTATAAAATTAATAATCATGATTGTTTTAAAAATATTGTTAATCTATATAATAATTTATAGGATAAACTTTTTTACAATATTATATTTTATTAAATTTTTGGATTTCATTTTTCTAAATTTATCCAAAGATTATATTATTTTTAAAAGAATTTTTTCTAAAATTCTACATTTTTATGATTTAATATATTCTTGGAGTTTCTTTTCATAATACCTAATAATTTTTTATAATATTTTATTTACATTCGGCCCAAAATAAATAAATTTCTTCTCTACAAATTTAATAACAACTCGGTAATCAGGGGATTGATATTTGGAAATACCATTATTAAAGAAACCATATCATGATAGGCTTAATAATAACTCATTTTATTAAGTATAAAATGATGTATGAATTTTATGTTAAATTTTATATTACGAGCTTTATATGTAGGATAACAAAGTAGGGAAATTAAATCACGGACATGGATAAGATAAAAAACTTCTATTATCCAGTAGACAATAATAAATACCTTGGTTAAGAGGATTTAACTGACTAAAAATATATAATCAATTAGTGTTAGAAATGACAATGATTTAATAAAAATATTTGATAACATGATAATTTTTTTTTCAAGATACCTTTTATAGAGTTTAACTATTTCATTTACATTCTATGAATATTATGAAATGTTATTATTTGTTAAATTTTTATTATATAGGAACAATTTTATCTTTTGTTATCATTGACCAGTATCTAATTCATCACTTTTTACTATAAATTAATATCGAAAAATATATAATTTTTAACTGAATAACTAATATTAAATTTTAAGGGATCCTAATATCAATAATTTAATGATAATTCATTCTATCAATCTTTTATTATTATTATTGAATGTTATAATCACATGTTATCAAATCTTAATGAATCTTCATATGTTTATGTAAAACAATAGTCCATTAAACCTTATCCAATTTTAAAATGAAACCATTTAAGAAGGGTTAAATGTTATTACCTTCCAGAATAAAAATTTTGCAAAATTTATAATGAAGATTATTAAATATAGAAAATGATCATATCATTAATCAGTTCCAAGGTACATATTATTATATAATAATATTATATATATATGAATATTCTATTTAAAACATAATAATTATCTTAATGTTATGTTAAAATCAAGGGCTATCTCTCACTCATTAATGATTTTTCCATGACTTTCAACTTACCACTGAATCATTTCTCTTCATCATCTGTACCGGTCATCATTCAATTTCAACTCCACCAAGAAAAGATATTTTAGAAAAATCTCAATACATTTTTATAATGTAAATAATAAAAAACCCATAGAATTTTTTTATCATAAAACGTAATAATATTAATCCTTCTACATTGATTGTAGTAATAAAAAAACATGTCCTTTAACCATTATCTCATTTTGTGGAATTTTACCCCAAATCATGGGGATTTCATTTTAATAGTATCCTTCTTTCGTATATTATCATTAAATATTTTCTATTTATCATTTTATAATTCTGTTAATTCCTTTCAAAACCACAATACAATGATAATAATTTATTTTTCTTGATTTGAGGAGATATTATATCCTCATATGATAAACATTTCAGGAATAATACTTTCTATTGAATATTTAATTATGATCATCAAAAAAATAAACAATATTACACTTCTGTCTATCTACATAGGTTTTTAAATTCCATGATGACCTTGTAATGTTATCATTATATAGTAAAGTTTTTTCCTCATCTATATGTATTAGGCTCGGTATCTATCTTTCAATATATGATAATTTCAAATGATGAAAAATATTTTGATGATTAGTTTCTTGATATCCTTTCATTATATGTTCAATATTTTCACACCATTAAAGTTTTTTTAAATCATTATCTATTACAGATCTAAATATATATATATATATGATAAAATTCCATACAAGCATTAATATTTCAATATATCATATTGTGAGAAATATTTACTATAATGATCATATTAATATATAAGATAAAAATCTATTTCTAGTAAAATTTCATCATTGATGATTCTGATCTGTGAATCCATCTATCAATGTAACATAGTGAGGTGGATTTATATGTTTCTCAAAATGAAAATATTAATTACTTATAACCAGAGTCATATTTCAAAATACGTATATAAATTGATTTCTTCTATCTATAAATAAAATTTGATCTTTATTATACTAACTATGAGTAAATTTACCAAAATAGGTTACATGAATGAAAATGATTTAGATTCCATCAATGATGGGGAAATTATGAAAACATTTACACACTAGAATAGATTATTACATTATGAAACATATTTTATCATCGAAAAAACAATTGAAACACGTAACACAGATAATATAATAATAATAATAAAAATTTCATTGGAATGTATTTTTTCTACTCCATTATAATGTCTTATAATGAATATATGATTAATCATATGAATATCGACTGGGAGTGAAAACCCAGGTGTGAAATAAGTCCCTTTATTTGGAACTATATGATAATAGGTTCAATCCTGATGCACCATTTTTAAATTTATTAACCAATGATAAATATATTCTAGACCCATATACATGTTTATTATCAATATATAAATATTTCTCCTTGTAATAACCATATATTTTATTCATTAACAAAACAATAAATTTTATTTATTACTTATCCTTATATTCTATTATAGTTTTATTTTCCATAATCTATTTTATCCTATATCTAGATAGTATGTTTCTATTAAAATTACTATGATATAAACCATATGACCATAAAACTAATATCCTAGATCAAATATTTGATTTATTAAATTTACATAAGTAACATGGAATCACATCTTGAAGAACTAAACAATTTAGTAGTCATGTTGAAGTAGATACATAATGAAATTCATAGTACATCGTAAAAATTATAATACATAATAATCTTCATTTAGAATTTAAATGTTATCTTTGGTTTATATCTTCATATCAATGAAGAAAATAATTCCCATAATGAAGGGGAAAATAATACATATGAAGGAGGCAACATAGGATGCTCAATAAGGGTATGCTTTTAGTGTGATCTGTGAATGAATAATTGAAAATACAAATGGGGTGGTAAAAAACTAAAGTGAATAGAACATAATTAAAAAAATATGATTAATATTATATTAATAAAATAATATAATGAAATTCCACATTAATAATTCTCTTATCATGAAACATGGCATTGGATATTCTATCCAATTGAATAATCAGAAGGATAATCAATAACTTAATACATAATGGTGAAATGAAAATTAATTTTCATCTAAAATATACAATGGGTTATTTTTTCAAGAAACCTTATATCATTGAGGATTTTTCCAATATATATACTACCATCGAGGTTTATACAACGAAACATATCTAAATGTTTAATTAATTAGAAAAATTATTATCTAGTTTTCATCTTGAGAACAAAAAATGCATAGAGTGTCTAGAGTGGTCCCATACCATAAGAAAAAATTATTAATGTGTTCTTCATATTAAATGTCTCAAAAATAATAAACATAAACCATAATATAAAAAACTACAATATAAAGAAACCAGTTATGACAATCAATATTCATAAATAACAACAATCAATAGTGATATGAATGGTATCAATTTATAATATTCACATTTAAATTGGTCCAATACATTCCAAAGAATGTATTAAGAGGAAATAAATTAAATATATCTAAATTTAATTATAATTAAAGTAATGGTTTGATGTAAATTATTAATACAAAGAACATTAATGCTCATTGATAACATTTTAAAGGAAAATAGTATTTTTTTTGGAAAGACACCATAAAAAATTGAATATTTTTTCACTAAAAACATCCTTTTAAAATATGAAAAATATGTTTTCAAAACTTTTTTGGTTCTTATTGTGTAAAATTTCATTCATTTTTTTCATGTTAAAATAATCATTACATTAAAAAATTTCAAAATCCAAATGGGCATTTCATTGTAAAAAATAAAAACATCCATTAAACTTTTTTTAAATGGGAAAATTTGAAAAAAAAATTAAATATTATTCATTTATAAAATGTTATATATTATTTTGAAAAAATATTTATAATACATGGGTTTTAATTAAATATTACATCCCCTTAAAGAATATAATAATTTTGTATTTTTATAAAAACATTTTCTAAATAATTTAATGTACCAATCATTATAAAAATGATAATATTAAAATAAAAATTTCATGAAGAATTATATATAGAGACAATAAATTTATTTTAACATAGAAATTACAAATAATTATCCTTTTGGAAACATAAAAATAATCAATCTCTAATAATTTAGATATTATAAAGTAAAAAATTCCCTCTTTTATAACATGTAAATTCTAATCCCTAAAAATGAAATTAAATAAACGAAAACATTAAATAAAATAAATATACATATAATCTTGATAATAAATATAAATTTTAATTTATATAATTGATATAATATAAATTTGTGTTGAATATGGAATGTGTCACATGAAATTAAAAGTGCGTTTAGAAACCCTTACCATGATTTCAACTCTTCACATACAGTCATTATATTCATAAATAATAAATTATGTTAATTATTTAAATAATTCAGATACTTTTTCATGTTAATTATTTGATTAATTTACATATCAAAATGTTGTATGTTATTTAATTTCAATTTATATTTTATTCTTATGTTTCAAAGATATATAGAATATGTGTCAAAAATGGATTTGCTTGATATAAAATGGTAAAAATATAAGTAATATTCAATGTTTTTCAAAATAATAAATTAATAGTCATGAAACATCATTTATTTAAATATTTATAACTTTCTATTAAAAATATGTTTCCTACTTATATGTTTTGAATTTTGAAAAATAGTCATCAATATTGGTGTTCAGTAATTTATTTGGAGTCTGATGGGACCAACATTTTTTTTGGGAGTAATAACATACCCTTATTAATAATAATATGAATTTTATATGACCCTAATGAATAGTAATTTGTATTAGTATTTTATTTTTCTAAGGATTAATTATAATGACATCTTGTATAATTTTTCAATGTGATATAAAAGCACTTATAAAATTAAAATTGTTCATTTTTGAATAAAGTGTAATTTTATTAAAAAAAAATAATTAATATTTTGAAAATTATTCTACAAAAATGGAGTTCATATTTCAATTCTACATGTCAAAAAATGGTAAGGAAATTCTTAACATAATTTCCATTCATTTAGTTAAACTTCAACATCGTTATTTATGTGGTATTAAGATTTTTTGTTTTGTGGGTTTTGTTTATATTATGATAATTTCTATGTAATTACCATGTATATACATATTCCTACATCTCTATTAAGTATCTCATAAATTATATGTTATTTTCAAGGGACATTTCTTTAAAATTTTCCTTTAAAATTTACATTTAACGAAATTCAAAAGCAATGTTTTTATGCAACTATTCATGTTGTATGGTTGTATTATATTTCTTCTGAATTGAATATAATCAATGGTGGGACCCATTCATAAATCCAATTTATTGATTATGTGTATGATGGAGGTCATCTATATGGTTACTCCATGTGTAAATGTGATGGTTACACAAATTATAAGGTAGTCGTGAGGGTTAAATATTTTAATTTAGTGGAGAGGGTTATTAGAATTTGTATTTAAATCCCCATGATACCATTATGGTTCTATTTATGTTCTTTATTATTATGGAAATCAGATGAAGAAGTCATCTTTCACAATGTAAGTATATATTTTTGATAATTGTTTCTTTTGAAAATGAATTCACATGTTATTATTATTCATTGACTAACTTGTTATTTACTTCTATTTACATCCCTTACTTTGATGTTTTTTCTCATCCATTGTATTTAAAATATTTTCAATGGTTATAAGGATGTGTAGGTCAATTGAGGAAGCCACATTAAATGTTCGAGGAATTGTCGATGAAATCAGGATTTATTTGAAATGTTGTATATTTTGAAAGAAATAAAAACAGTTTTATGGTATCCACACTATAAAAATGTGTAATTTTATGAATCTATTTTGTCCCAATTATCAAAATCTATCATCAAAAAAAGATCCTCAATATTAATGAAGTGATTTCATGACTCAATTAAATATTTTGTAATGTAATCTAACTAGTTCCTTAGAGATATTATCATATGATGGTTTAGATAACATGAGGGTTTGCGAGGATATTTAAAGAATGCCATAATATATTTTCACTCTACGGTTATTGTGAAATTTTATAGAATTTAATGATTAACATTCTTCCTTGACTATGATATGTTTGTTCAGAATGGTTGTCAATGGGAGAAATACGGAAGCAGAATAGGAGAGTCACTGGTAGAATGATATCCTTTGGAATCTCAAGACCAAAATTGTAGTGATTTAAACTGAAACATTTGTGATAGCAATGACTCCGATAATGAATTAAATAAATGTTGGTTGCATCCATGAAAGTTAACAATGTTAGGTACCACAATGGAACATGAAAATAGTGTAACATATTATGAGACAACACCATTCATATTTCAATGGTTATTTTTTCCCAATTGTGGCTGAATGATGTATTAATGCAGATGAAAATATATTTGATGTAATGGGTTGTTCAGATAATCAAAAGGGATGTAATTCAATTTGACATTGTGAAGTAGAATATGATAAGTAGTGGTCTATGGTAAGGAATATCAAACATTTAGAGGATATTGATGCCTCAACATGTTGTCAATTACAAAGAATATTCTATGAAAAATATTTTCCTAAGGTGGTGAGAAACAAGATAGGGAGGAAATTAATTAAATATAAGAAAAAGAATAAGAACATAGTGGATGTGTATGAAGATAAAATAACCTAACTTGCGATGTATGCTCCTAATATTTTTCTGGATATTGGTAGAAAAATAACCTGCTTTTACAAAGGACTGAAGCAATGGTATTGAAGGGAATTGGCCTCACGTGAATTCAAAAGTTTTCAGAAACATGTATGATATGAAGAGAGGGTTGATATGGAGTTTTATGATGTTCTAGTCTATGTGGAAAGAAGGATAAGAAGAGGTCCTGATGGAAAGAGATAGTTCAGAATCAAATAATGAAATTATATGGTAAGAAAATATAGTTTATTATTAGTGATATGTGATGCAAGAAGCACCCTATGAATGTCTTACCATAACTGGGAAGTATTTTTGATGTGTTATGTTTAGAAATATTTCCCGAGATTTTATTGAAAATGATCCTAAAACAAATCCTGATAAGAAAACTATAATTTTTTTGAAATGGGGTGAGATGGGTCATTATGTAAATGACTTCCCAATAAAAGATATAAATTTTAAAAAGATGACAGAATATAATCATAAAGTTGTAGTGAGATATTTCAAATCTAAATAAGAATATGATGAGCCATCTAATGATTTGTTATTAGGTACTTTGAATATTTATTCATATTTTTCTAAATAATGGATTGATACAGGGTCTACTCATTCAATCATTTCTGAGAAATTTTTGGGTAAATTGGAAATAAAACCTCAAAAAATGAGATTGGGTCATTTTGTTAAAAATTTAGAGGTAAATACTATATCAATGATGAATTTTAAAAATCTATATATTATGTAATGTGTAAAAACATTACACAAAGACCTTGTTGTTTTTCTTTTTGTTGAGTTTGATATTATTATGGGAATGGGTTGGATTTATGTGAATCATTGTAAAATTGGATGTGGATAAACAGACGTTGTTTTCAGAAAGTGTTTCAGTTTGTATTCAAGAATTAACCCTTACAATTTATAACATATCAGGAAGCTGAAAAATTGTTGAAAGATTTAAATAGAATATATCATGATAATAATGTTGAAAAAATGAAATTGTTCATATTAATGATGTTACAGTGGTAAATGGATACCCGGATGATTTTACTTATGAGTTACCTGGGGTCATACCTAATGGATAAGTCTAATTCAAAATTTTATTAGTTCTTTATAATAAGTGTGTTTCAAAACTTGTATATCGTATAACACCAATAGAACTTCTTGAATTGAAAACTCAATTGTAGGAGTTTCATTATAAAGGCTTTATTCTTCCTAGAACATCACCATGAGGTTATAATGTTTTGTTTGTTATAAAGAAATATGGTTCCTTGAAGATTATCATTGATTATAAAGCATTGAATTACATCTCTATTAAAAACATGTATCATTTGACTCATATCAATGACTTGTTTGATCAGCTCCATGGAGGTCTGTACTTTTCCATGATTTACTTGAAATCTGAATACAATCATCTGATGTTCAAATAAGATGACATCTTGAAAATATATTTTCATACTTGACGTGGTTATTATGAATTTTTTTATGCCATTTGGGTAAAGTAATACTCCAGTTGTATTCATGAATCTAATAAATAGAAAATTTCATGAGTTTTTTGAAAAGTTTGTGGTTGTGCTTGGTGATGACCTTATGGTATTATTTAAAAATAAATAGGAGTATGAAAAACATATAACGATTGTTTTAAAAATATTAATTGAATATAAACTGTATAAAAATATTATAATGTGTGATTTTCGGTTGCAAAAAATTTCTTTTCATGGGAAAATTGAAAAAAATGATGGAATAACTGTTGATTCTTTCAAAACAAAAGTGGTTGATGAATGGGGAAGACCTTCAAATGTTACTAAGAATCATAGTTCTCGTAGATTAGAGTATTATTACCAATGGGTTTTCAATAACATTTCATGGTTATATTTCATTATATCAATGATATCAAGAACATGGATTAAATTTATTTTGATAGAATAATATTAGGATTGTTTTTAGGAACTAAAGAAGAGATTGGAAAATGATCCAATTTGGCCTCGCCTTCCCAAAATGTTGAGTTAGTCATCTACAGTGATGATTCTTTGAAAGGGACAAGGTTTTGTTATCATCCAGAATGATCAGGTAATTTTTTATATTCTATAACAACTAAAACCACATGGATTAAATTATCCCACACATGAATTTCAATTTCTAGTTTTTTTGTTTTCATTGAAAATTAGGAGGCATCATTTATACAGATAAAATTTAAAAATATATACTTACCATAAAACAATAAAGAATATATTCAATCAGAAGGAATTAAACACGAGGATTTGAAGATGTCTTGAACTGGTAATGTATTATTATTGAACAATCTATTACCATCCTTGAAAATAAATTAGTGTGGCATATGCCTTGAGTCGAAAACCTCATCCACCATTAACCATGGTATGTTTGGAACATGAACCCTTCAAAATTGATTTGATGAATCTTTTCTTAGAAGTTGTTTGTGTAAAAAATAACCCTATTTAGATTCTGGTTTCAGTGTAGTCATCATTATCAGACAGAAATAAGAAATCATAGAATGAAGACCGTGAGCTATAGAAAAAAGTAGAATTAGTTAAAAAGGGTATGTTTCAAAAATTTAACCTCATAAATATTTTGTTCTATGATTTGGAAAAATGGTGTTTGTGCCTTTTGATTCCCAGTTGAAGATATATTTTTCATGTGGTGATCATATTTCTCCATTTTCAGATAATCCAAGAAGTAGTATGATGTTGACAGTCCTTTGGGTGTATTATTGGTTGGATGGAATTAGAAGATATATTACAGATTCTTAAAGTGAAATGGATAAAATTTAAATAGGATAAAATAGAGAATATATTACCAAAGAGGATTCTTTAGACTTTTCAAGTTCCATAGTGGTGATGGGAGAATGTATCCGCGGTATTTTTTGTGGGACTACATAATAATTCTCTAGGTAACAATGTGATTTAGGTTTTTGTTGAACCGCAGACAAAATCTACATATTTTCTTTCTATTCCAGATATAATGCCATTAGACTAAATTTCACGAATGTTCCTCAAATAGATTTTTATGAAACATTGAATTCCTCTTTCAATATTATATGATTGGGATCCTAGGTTCAATTCTATCTTTTATAATGGGATTCAAAAATCATTGAGTAAAATATTAAATTTTCGTAGAGCTTTTCATCCTCAAAATGATGGGCAGTCATTCCGAACAATTCATACATAGGAGGATATGCTTCATTATTGTTCAATAGACTTCCAGGGAAGTTTGTATCATAATTACTTCATAGTTGAATTTATTTATAATAACTGTTTTTATTCCCATATACAGTTGGTACAGTTTGAGGTATTGTATGGGAAGCAGTATCACACTATAGATTTTAAATATGAAGTTGGTGAAATTAATGTTGATGGGGATAGAATTAGTAGATGAAATGGCTAAAAATGTGATGTTGATCAAGCAGAACATGCGGAAAACATAGAGAATGAAAAAAATTTATTCCTATAATAGAATGAAGGAATTATCTTTTGTGGTAGTTGACCTTGTTTTCCTTAAAATTTATCCTTGGAATAGTGTGACATGTTTTGGTAATAAAGGGAATATATGTCCAATTATCATCGGTATTTTTGAAATCTTGGATAATTATTGAACAATTTCTTACCGAGTAGCATTTCATAAAATTTTATCTCAGTTACATAATGGTTTTCATATTTCGATGTTGAGAATGTATGTTCCAGATTCATCAAATGTCTAGTGTCAAGAAGCATTTCAGATGGAAGAGAACCATTCATATAAATAGAAACCCATTTAAATTCTTTATTGAAGGTAACATGTATTGTCGAATAAGGTAATACGTCAGGTAATGGATTTTTGGAGAGACCACATGGTTTAAGAAGCAACATGGGAATCATAAAATGATATGAGGGAAAGTTACCACATCTTTTTTAATGAGTAAAAAAATTGATAGGATGTAATTTCAAAATGCAGGGGATAATGTAACATCCCAATGTTTTCAAAAAAATAATTTTAAATTAATGAAACATTGATATTATTAGAGACATATAACTTTTCTTTAGAGATAATTTTACTGCTACATGGTTTTAAATTTTGAAAAACATTCATCTACAATTGTTTTCAGTATGTTATTTAGATTCTGATAGAACCAAATTGTTTTTTGGTGAATACTTAAAAACTATTATAAATAAAAATATGAATAGTAATATGACTTTAATGAATAGTATATTGTATTAAAATTTTATTTTCATAATGATTTATGATCATGTCAACTTGCTTAATTTCTCAATTTGTTATAAACACAATTATAGAATTAAAGTTGTTAATTTTTTAATAAATTATGATTTTAATTATAAATATAATTAATAATATTTTGAAATAATTTCAAGAAAATGGAGTTCATTTTGGAGTTCTACATGTCGAAAAATGTCAGGGGAATTCTTAATATGATTTATATTTTTTGGGTAAAACTTCTACATCATTATTTTTTGGGTATGAAAATTATTTTTTGATTTTTTCCTAATATTATGATAATTTATGTATAATTACAGTGTATATACATATTCAATCAACTCTATTATGTCTGTCATCAATTATATGATATTTGTAAGGGACATTTCTTTTAAAAATCCACTTTTAAAATTCCGTTTTATGAAATTCAAAAGCTTGGTTTCTATGAAATATTACATATTCTATGATTGTATTCTGGTTCTAGGAAATTTTTTATGATGAAGTGTGGGACCTATAATTCCTTCTAATGTGTTGGATATTTTTATGTTGGAGGTCGTCTATATGGTTACTACAAGTGTAACTGTGATGGTTTGACAAATTATAATGTAGCAATGAAGGTTACAAATTATAAGGTATCGGAGAGGGTAACAAGATTTTGTGGGTAATTCCCCTAATATACCGTTACGGTTATATTTATGTTCTTATTTAATTTGGTAAGCTTTTAATAATAACATGTTTCTCAATGTAATTATATATGAATGAAAAGTGTATCTTTTAATCATTTTTCATATGTTATAATTATTCATTGACTAACCCGTTCCTTAATTATTATTATATACATTACTGAGATTTTTTTTCTCATCCCATGTTTTTAAATTATTTTCCCATGATATAATGATATATGAAGACAAATAATGAATCCAAGTTAAAAGTTTGAAGATTTCTCAATGAAATCGTGTTTTATTTGAAAATTTTTATATCTTCCAAAAAATAAACATTGTTTTTGTTATATCCACTCTATAATAATGTGAAATTTTATGAATGTATTATGTCCCAATTCTATAAATATAATAAATTGAAATGATCCACAGTGTGAATGAAGTGATTTCAAGACAAAATTCGTGATTATGTAATATAATTTGGTCAGTTCATTATAATTTATATTATAATAACATATCCAGAATAATAATAATGATATATTTATAATTTTTACACATATATTATAATTTTAAATACAATCATTTATTATTGTTAATAAAATGAATTATGTTATAGTAATAGAGATAATAGGTCGTACATATATCTAGATTAACATTTATAATTTTCAATGATGAATATCAAAAAATATAAGCAAAATATTTAAATTTGATTAAATTATAATTTTATAACACATTCAATATTATTTATTTTAATATATACATATATAATCTATGTGATTATGTGATAATATAGAGTCACAATGCTTTGTAAAGGTGGTAGTTCACCTCTAAATGAAAAATTTTATCTATTTTTAGCGTAAAAAATAATATTATATTTTATATTTTATGAATGAAAAATATGTAAACACTATAATAATTATATTAAATTTATAATATATAATAATTTAATTTAACCTATCACCTTTCATGTTAATTGTTAGTGAAATGGGAAAAACATCCCATCGTGAGACGACAATCCTCTATACACCCGAGAAACATTATCTCATTACCAACGAAATGTGATGTAAAAATTAATATATGATATAATTACTCTAATGATATATATATATATATGATATAAATATCATATATTTATACTAATGATCTATCATAATAACCAAATTTAAGTGTTGGATATAGAAAAAAAAATGCCATCAATTCACGAGGTTGTAGTCCTCAATACACAAGAATGAAGACATTGTAATGCATCTGAAGGAATTGGAGATCAATCTATCATATTACACATATGTAATAAAATAAAATTACATTATTTACATTGTCATTATTATAATAGCTACAAATTATTGAATGAGTACATAGAATAAATAATATGAACGAGTGTTATTAAGTCAATTTCCGTTTCTATGAAGAATCACTATGTATTTAGTATTAAGGACCATAGGTATTGATTTTTTGTAGTAATGTAATATATATAATGTTTCTATGGATTTCCAGAAGTAATAAGGAATTTTTTGTTATATAAAATTTAATTATTAGGTGTTATTAAGTAAATTGAGTGAGTTCAAATTACTATGTGGGGACAAAAACCTTCTTGAAAAATTGACAAAAATATAAAAATGATGAAGTCAATCACATGTAAAATATTACATATAAACCCATATTCAAAATTGGGAGGGATTTGAATTTAATTCTTCCATAAAAAGGAATAAAAATTTAATTATAGTTATATTAACCCTTATATTTGTAGATTAAAACCATATTAAATCAATTTTTACCTTTGGCGCGGTATTTATTTTATACTATTTTCATTATTCATTTTATAATAAATTTATGTTGTTGTTATTAAAAAATAAAAAATACTCCAATTGAAAATATTGATTAAATTTTTCTTAATTTAGTTCATTTGTGTGTCAAAATTTATTTTTAAATTAATCATGTAAACTTGATGGAATTCTAGTTAGAAATTGAAAATGATGATAATGTTTTTATACCATAATTAAATATTAAAAAGATTCCAATATAAAAAATGAATTTAGTTAAATTTATATTATATATTTTTATTTAAAATTATTAAAAAATATAAATTATCATTAAAAATTTTTTATATAAAAATCAATCTTGAATTAATATTTAGTATTTGTCACTATTCAGCAAAAAATTAATTTTTTTCCAAAAAAATTAATAATTTTACATTATGATAATTTTTATTCAATTTTAAAAATAATGAATTAAAGTTATTTTAATGTAAAACTATGATATGTTGAAGAAATATATTTAAAAAATAAAAAAAATCATTTTTTTGTTAAATTATATTTGTATCATATTTAATCGATATATAAACATATATTTTATATATTTTAGGATAATAATTATTTCAAAAAACAAAATTTCAATGTTATAATGGAATAATATATTGTTGTTCATTTAAAATCTGGGTTACAAATTTTGAATCCTATCAAATAGATTATATTTATTTTTAAAAAATATTTCATAATGTTTCTATTTTTATCTATTCATCTATGATTTTTTTGAACTGGTCACACATGGTATAATTTTTTCATTCATTTAAAAAAAATGAGCGTTATAGAATCACAATTAAATGTATGTTTACTGTGAATTTTGGAGAAATTAGTATCATTTATGGGGGATGTTATCAATAGTAAAGGGATAAATATGGACCCATATAAGAATAGGGAAATTGGGGATCATGATAGATAACGATTTTTTATTAGTTTTTTATATATTACTAATACAACATGTGTACTATAGATACATTGTGAGAAACATATCATGATAGTGAAAACCAGTAGCAAAATTTTATTGAAATGGAGTATTTTCGTAGGACTAATGAATGGATGTGTGATTCAAGTAATATAAAAAGAAGAAGAAAATTTCATTATTCTGCATGCTTTCCTCAAGTTGGGAAAATTTTATAGTGCATATAAATGATTCAAATCATGTTTTTTTATTTTTAAAAATACATAATAAATACTAGATAACTTAACCTCAATGATGTTAAATGATCATTAAATGAAATGAATAATATATGATCTAGAGTTAGATGTAGTGATCATTTAAAAAATCCTATATAATTATCTATATGGGGAAATGTTTAACACTATGTTTGATTGAATAGTTATTTTTTCCCCGTCTCAATTTTCCCATTTTGTTCAATGTCCTTAGAAACCATTTTATGGATTTTCTACATACTGCAGGCCAGGTATACGTTGTGTACCTGAGGTACACAACATATACATGATGTACACATCGTGTACTCATATCTATGTATTAGTCATGATAGGGGATATCTCGCTCTGAAATGGTATATATCCTAAATGGATGTTTCATGTGGTGTAGGGTAAAACTGGGGGATTTTTAATCTAATGTGATAGATTCTTTTGTACCTGTCTAGTTTATCCCTCACAACTCGACCAAATGTTACACATTGTGACACAACCCATGCTCAATATTAAGTCACTAATTAAGATGTTTTTATCACCCTTATATTTTAATAATCCATTTTTGTAGACCATAGAAACATTCTGGGTGATATTCAGAGGTGCATATCCTTGTGGGTCGATCTGATCTGCTTTTGATATTTGTTGATTATAAATTGTGTCTCTCTAGGTAACTGTTCTTACCTATTAATTAGTGTGGTTGATCATTTTAGAGACTTATTTTTTCATTACTAGAATAATTTATTTAAGTTGCATGTTTCTTCTTGGTTTCTTCTAGGTAAATTGTGATATCTCTTTGAGGAGGTCTTTTCCTTCATTAGTCGTGGTTTGAAAGGAATTTTTCCTCATGGTATGTGGGTTTCATCAAAACCATAGCCTATTTTTTTTAGATTTTGATCATTACTAATGTTTTAGGATATTAATATAGGACCTTCATTTAATTTGTTTTGTTATGGTGGATTTGAATTCAATTATGGGCTTCTTCAGCCCCAGATTTGTGGTTATTTGTTCCCTTACAATCCTCGGATAATAAACCTGATTATTTTTCATTATAAATTGATTTATTAAATCAGCATGATTTTTTTGTGTCTATTGAAAAGGGGTTTTAAAAGTGATATAGTTTAACCATATTTTTTGATAAATGTATTGGGAAATGATTTTCCAAGGTTATCAACGAATTTAAATTTTTTTTTGAAATTTAGAACTTGGGTTACCTATGGTAAAGAGGTGGAAGGTTTAGCTTGAGGCCATTGTCCATTATTTTTTTAATTATCAATGAGTATTTTCTTAGAGAATTGTTCTATTTCCTAGGCCTTTTTTCTATGGATCAAATATTGACATTTTGTGGGTTTTACTCGTGGGTTATTCATTTTCATCCTAGGTCGAATTTCTATGATTTTTTTGTGCTCATGATTAATGTGGTAGGAGTGGTTTGTTTACTGGACCTATATTATTCCGTAGTGTAGTGATAAATTATCTTCTATTTTATACTGTAGGGATTTTAGAGTTATACTTGATATAAAATTATATGATTGTGGATATGTTTTTTGAAATTTACTATGAAACTGATATACCTACTTCTATTTATAACAGTGAAAAAAGGAAATATTTACTGTGATATATAAAATAATTTTTTAATTCTTATCATTCCATTATTTAATTTATAATAACCATAAAATATTTTTTATATATTGACATTTTATGTCTCACCAGGGTAGGATCCTGTTGTTTCTATAATCTCATACCTTTCACACCACTTCAGTGGTGCATATACCTTTGTTTTCCTTTCTGTGCAGGGATATTATAGGCACCATAGTGATGTTTTGTGGTTCATGTCAGCTATAATGGTAAGCTGATGGTGAATATTTTTAGGTTTTCCCACCACATCACCTGGAGTAGCCATTTGTTTTAGTCCATTGTCTTTGTACATGTCTTTTGGTTTGGTTCATCCCAAATTCGTATTAAATGTAGTATGTCATCAAGAATCATTTTCTATGGACTATTTTTATAAAATATATAGGATTTTTGGGACTTGTGTGGTATGTTGTGATAAGTGCGGGGATAGCTCATTTTTCAATGAGACTCAAGATTCTTTGGGACAAGGGGATGTGTGTCTCATGTATTGGGTTTTCTTATAAAAATCCAAATTTTCACTTAAATGGTTTCTAGTTTTAACTATGATTTGTTTTGGTTTATAATCATTATTGTGTTTCGTTTTGTTGTATTATCCATCTATGTTGTATTCGATGAGTTCCTCGGGAGGCTACTTCCGATTCTCCTCAATGGAACCCAGCTATATATTATAACCTCATCAAGCATATAATATAAGATGACATTGATATCGATCAGGATGTACCACGTTTCCAGAACTCATTGTTTGAAGTATAAACCGTAGTTGGAGATGTGAGAGATCAATCATATATTTCTTTCATGAGAATCCTACCTTCATTAATGGAGTGATGAAACCTTAAGAGGTTTATAATTCAACAAATAGTATCAATAAAATATTTTACTTCTTGGAGGGAATTGATAATATGATGTTGACATTTTCATTACATTGAAATTAGGGTTATGGATAGCATTGGTGGGATTATATTTTCCTGGTAGAAAAACAAGTTATCTTTTATTGGAAGGGTTTCAAATCACATTTTTAGCATTTTTACCAGTGTCTACGATGTTGGAAAAGTATTTTATATTCACTTCATTTCAACATGGAGAGCATTCGATATTAGCATTAACCAACTAGCTTACAATGACTATCTATATTGCTATGGACATCGAAAATAATGGCCAGATAAAGGCATAGAATAACCTATAGGTTTTTCTACGGGATTTCTGATCCCAATATTTTATGATGATACATTATACCTATACAGAGGAAGTGGATAGTGATTTCATGGAAGATATGAAAATGGTAGGAATGTTAATATTTTCAAAATATTATCTTCTATCAGGTGGTAGATTCAATGGCGTGAATGGGAAGAAGAGGAACTGAAAGGATCATAACAAGAGTAATAGAGGTGCTTCATGATAGATATCCTTTTCTGAACCGTCTATTACAACATGTTGTGTTCCTCTAATGTGTTAACAATGTGGAAGAGGATGTAACACTATTTGTTCTTCCCAAATTATCTTATGTACATTAAATAAATGAAAAAATGTTGGTCATATAAAGAATTATTTATGGCTATGAATACACATCATTATGTTCAGCGTTAGGTATCTCAAAAATGCTACAATTTTGAAATCAGACACATTAAAAACTACAGTGCTCAAGAAACATGCATTAGTAGTGGAGTTTCTTTTTTGATTACCTTAAATTTATTTTTCATGATTTCCCTAATTTTTCTAATATGATTTCTCAAAAATTCCTCCCAAAAGTGAGGTAGATATTATGACAGACTTAGTTCCATGTACATAGCCAATATCGATGAATTTTTATCACATGGTAGTAGTGGAGTCGACAGAACACAAGTTTCATTTGTATGACCTACTAGAGAAAGTTTTCATTAACCCTAATGTTTCTCCTTGGGCATCCCATGTTACCTTTTCTATGATAGTGGATGGTTCACATTGGTTAGGTTTGGACTATCCAAATTTTTACTAGGTAATTGTCAAGAACAATTATCCCCAACCTCTTTTGGATGATTTTTATGATCCATTGACAGGGTAAAAGTGGTTCTCAATTATTGATCTTCAGTCATGTTATCATCATCTTTTATTTCAAGAACCTAATGTACCAAATATGGATTTCAAGAAAATGTATAGTCATCTTTAATATATTGTGATGCATTTTGGATGGATTAATTCTATTTAATTTTTTATGTCAATGATGAATGTGATAATTCAAAAACATCGTGAAACTTTTGTAGTATTTTTCTAGGATGATATTTTGTTAAATTGAAAAATTTATCATGAGCATGAGCACCATCTGAGTTTGGTTTTTAAACTCTAAGAAATCACCTTCTTTTTGTAATGATGTTGAAATGTAGTTTTTTGGAATCGATATGTAAGGTTATGGGGGCACAAAATTCCTATGATTGCATTGTTATTTGATTCGGAAAAGGTAATGTTTGTTATGACCTGGAAGGTACATCAACACCTCTTTATAATTCGAATCATTCATGGTCATAATGGTTACTAATGAAAAGTCATTAATGATTTATCTAAGATATAGTTTAATTTGATAGTTCTATCATGGAATGATGTGAAATTCATAGCATATGTAAAGGACTTGTATTCTTTGGATGAACAAAAATGTCTTCTGACATTTATTCTCATTCAGATCAAACCTGATCATAGAAAGGGGTATATAGAGATTTATGATGAATCAGGTGGTGGTCTTTTATGGGTGCGAATTCAAGGTGATCATTTAGTAGCATATACATCTCTCCATCTATGACCATATGATTAGAACTAACACACTCAAGATTTAGATCTTGTTGTGGTTATGCATTCACTTAAATATGCGTGGCACTATCTGTTTGGGGAGGATTTCATGGTCTTATATGATCATAAGAGTCTTAGAAATATATTATATAATAAATAATATAATCCCATCCATATGATATGGATAGAAATCCTCAGAAATTTGAATTCTACATCACCAACATCAAAGGGAAAGCCAATGTTATTTTATATCCTCTTAATAGGA
Source organism: Viscum album (assembly GCA_963277665.1). Lineage (NCBI taxonomy): Eukaryota > Viridiplantae > Streptophyta > Magnoliopsida > Santalales > Viscaceae > Viscum > Viscum album. Next base: position 1,836,391,720 of record OY728132.1, on the reverse strand, counting down.
AGGTACTGATGGATATTATTTGGAATCAAATGAGAAGTGGATTATTATGGGTGTTTTATCTCAATTTTACATGGATTTTTATGAGGACGGTGTAGGTATTTCTATGGCCCATACTCAGTTATCATCATATATTTTAGAATATATTTTTTTATTTTAGCAAAGGGAGGGAGTATTTTAGAAGACCTGAGAACTCCTTTATAGTGGGATATTATTTCTGGTTTGTCTCATTCATTAGAAGTCATACATCATTTTAGAATGTTCATTGTCATCCCAACACCAATGACATGTTTAAAAATATGTTATTTTCATATCTCTTCATGAATCATAAATCAAGGCACTATGAAGATGTATTATGACATGAGAAGAATAATTGGGTGGATAGGTATGAACTGTGAAATTGTAGAATATGTGTCACATTGTTATACCTACCTACCAATAATGGTAGAGAATATGAAATCGTCTGGTATAAATCATCTTATTTTAGTTCCTGTTTTGAAATGGTATGTGGTATCCAAGGATTTTATTATTGGGTTTCCTTTAAAACCACAAAAAAATATATATATATATCTCAGTTTTTTTGATTGGTTGATGAAGTTTTATCATTTTATTGTGACAAAAGATGCCACTAAGGTTGAAGAACTTGGTAATATATATGTAAACGTTCTTTTGAGGTTGCATGGGGGTCCTTATATCGTTATTTTAGATAAGGATACATTTTTTACCTCAAGTTTCTGGATAATTCTTCAAGATGAAATGGTAACTCAGATAAATTTAATCACAGATTACCATTCATAGAAATATGATCATAGAAAGTGGGTAATTGATGTCATAGTAGATATATATTGTGCTTATGTCTTTGATTTTAGTGGATTTTGGGATAGAAATTTGGAATGGTTTGATTTTTTTTACAACAACACTTATTTTTCTTCATAAATAATGGATTCGATAGAGGAGTTATATTTACACAAGTATATATATCATATTTTTTGGAAGAGGTGTCAAAAGTGGATTTGGAGAGAATAATTTTGCTTCATGAGACATCAACGATGATTTTGGGTGTCCGGTGATTTCTGGATATAACCCAAAGTTGAAAAAAATATGATATGCAGATCAGTGACATTTTACATTTGAGTTTTCTATTGGTGAATGGGTTTTCATAAATGTTTCTACTCATTTGAGTCACTATAGTCTTGGAAAACATGGTAATTTTGCTCTGATATATGTTGGACCACTTTAGATCACTGAGTGTCTTGGAAATGTCTCCTATTGGTTATATTTTATAATTCAATTGATTGAAATCCCTGATGTTTTACACATATCACATCTCATTATGTGTCACCCTAATCCAGCACACATTTTAAGTTTGAATGAAATTGAGAAAGATCCAAATGTTCATATTTTGGAGAAACATGGTGGGATTATTCATACATAGAAGTATTTATTCCATGGGAATTAGATTTAGAAGGTTATAGTTCTATGGAAATAAGGATAAGATTCTCATAGTACTTGGGAATGTGAGAAAATTATTACTAGACAATAGCCTCATCTTTTTCGAGGAGTTGTGTAATCTTAATGACATCCTACAGACAGAAAATATTCTTGGTGGGGAGTTTGTAACATCATGTACCTTGATTAGGAACGTATTTACCTTTCACTTAGTTAAATCTTGGATAAATGTCTTTAAAATCCATTTTTTAGTTTTAATGAAGGCTGCAGATCTGGAACAACATCATGTAATTGATGATGAGTACATGTCCTAATATATGAGATCATCATGTGGACAGGTACACTTCGTGAATGGTGTGTACTAGTTGTGTTAGGTATAAGTGACATATTTTTTATCCAAAGTGATGGGATTTTTAGTGTACTTATCCAGTGTGGCCTACACAATGTGACAAAGGTTACAACATCGTTACTCGCCTAGTGGCACGATTTAAATCACACATTTGACAGTTATTCTCAGTTCATTCATTCTATACTATATTTATCTCAACACTAGACACATCTTATTATATTTTTAGAGACTCCACTATTTCCAAATACATCAAATGGTCATTGGATCATTATTGTGTCTATGGTGCGTCTCCACAATATAGTGTTCATTTTGGTTCATTTTTGTGTTTGATTGAGGTAACACCATATCATTGTGTCACCAGATCCTTTATTCTATGTTGAATGTTTTTAATTGGATTCTTCAACATATGTGATGAGATCTCTTTCCAAACTCTATTTCATTTATTGGTCATTGATTGACTGACATTTAACATTGAGGTATGTGGGATTTTTATCTTCCATTCACCATTTTTGTTGAGATATCGATGAATCCTAAGATGTTGGGATCTAGTTATAGGGCCTCCGTTGATCTTTTTGGGATTCATTAGATTTGGTGCCAATTGCTAAAATGTGAGACTTGAGAATTGAGGTAGGTTGTTTTATCACTATCATATTATAATAAACATTCTTGTTTTTCATTATAAACAAAATCATTAAATTAGCATGATTTTTGGTGTGTGTTAAAAAACAATTTTAAAAGAGAGATGGGTTTCAGTGGTTTTTCATTAATTGATTGTGATGTGGTTTTTCATTAACAAGGAGTTTTGTATTTAATAATTCATTTGTTTCCTAGTTATATTATTCTAGGAAACTAATATTATCCTTCTAGGATGTTTACTATTACGGTATTCCACATCTCCTTATTCATATATGATAATATTAGTTTATTTGAACATGATTATTATTGTATGACTGGTCTGCAGCTTGGAATTGTATAATTTTATGTTGTTGTGAAACATGTGCTTATGTTTGTACTAAATTTCATTATGAGTTAGCCTTAATATGCATGTTTTTTCTTCTGAAAAATATTATGGAAAATAAACATTGAAAATGATATACATTCATTGGTTTTGATCATTGAAAAGGGTACATGTTTACCATCTATTGTATATGACTTCATTAATCCATACAATGCCAAAATTTAAATTTAAAATAAGAAAAAAAGTTTTTTTACCCAATGTCTTGTAATGTGTGACTTTTTTTGGATCCTAATGAGAATGATATCTCACACCCTATAACCCATATCAATGGTGCGTAGATAATTTCCATTATTCTAGTGATGGAAAAGGTATGGTGTCCCACTAAGGTTGTGAGGTTTGTGTCAACATGGATGGGTAAATAGTGGTGAAATGATGGGGTTTTTTCATGTAATAATTTCGGGTAGTAGTTGTTCATATTAATTTTTAGTAGGACTTTACTTTTGGAGTTTCTGATACAATTACAACTATTCTATTTTATTTTTGTCCCTATAGTTGTGAAATATATATTTTTTAGACATGAATTGTTTCGTTCATTCCATATATATGTGTTTTCCATGTGGTTTTTCATGATGGTTGAAATCAAACCATTATTTTTTTAGTTCAATGATCGGATGGTTGTTGCCATTCTGTGGGTATTAGGTATTCAATTCAGGTATGTGAGAGATCAGTTCAAGTGTTCGGTTTGATGGAAACCTAGGTCAGCATGTCAAAAGAAGTGTTAAATATATATGTATTTTTACATAAGGAAATATATATTCACATAAAATGAGATAAATATACACCATTGAATATATATATAAATAATAATTTTCTAAAACCTATTAAATCCTTTACAATCATATGAATTTAAACAATTTATAATATGATTTATGTTAAAATTACATGAAAAATATATCCCTGAAGAGAATAGTGATGTATTCATTATATATTTACATGAAAATTATGTACATGTGAATTTTAAATAAAATAACACCATAAATCCATTCTCAAATAATTGTTCTTCCATCAGAATAGATAAGATATACAATGTAAAAATAGAGGATACCCCAATTTTAAAGAAGTTGAAATACATATTAAAAGGGAATTCACTGATTATCAAGATTGGTGAAGAATGATATGTTTCATTTTGAGAATATCTAGGTGTATTATGAATACATTATATAAAAATGATTTATTTATTGATGCACATACATAAAACTTCTCCATTCTTCCATAGAGAATAAATATGTATAAAAATACTAAAGACCGATAATGGTGGGACAATATTAACATGGAGATAAAGAAATAAATTTGGAATGCATAATATACGAATATATGAATGATGAAAGGGAAAAAATAAAATTGGTTAATTAAATCATTATACTTATGTATATGGAAATATGATAATATAATAATGACCTTTGAAATTGGTCATCCAAATACATCAAGAGGAAATCATGTTACATGTGTTATAGTTGATCAACATATGAAAATTTCACTCTTTATTAAAATTTGATCGGAATTATCATGTCATCATATTTATAGGATTAACATCAAATTAGTTTTAATGATAAATGCAACACTACTGTCAATTGAATTTAATAAAGACTTGATATTTACTTTTACGTTCAAGATGTTTATCTAAATTTCACTAATTATCGAGTTTATAGTTAAAATGTATTATAACCCCAAATATATGACCAATCCTAGAAGACATTACAAAAACTATAATACATGTTTATCTAATTCATCGTGGATGAAAAATACGGTGGGATAATGACCATACACTAGTTTAGTTCTTGTATAATAATATCATTCAATAAAACATAGAAATTAATCCTTTTGAATCCCATTATTATAAGATATGTAGAATAAAATAAATTATTGGAGATGTTGGAGAACAAAAACTGATAGGACCGTAACTACTTGAGGAAGAAATTGAAAATTCCAACACCAATCAACAACATAGTAGGCCTGCTCATAGTTGAAAAATGAGCTACATTGATAATCAACATAGAGACCTTGATGTTGAGGTGGAGATAATAATTTTCTCCAAATATATATATGGAATAGAGCCACGATATTGGAAGAAATGGAAATCCATGTAATAGGATCATCATCCCCATTAATATTCCATACTACATTAGAGTCATGCCTTTTTGACTAGAACAACCACCAACCCATTCCCTAGTACACAACATATTCAATGTATACCTCATGGTTTTTTATAAATAGACTACACATAACTTCTGAATTTATACATGGTATAGATTGAAAATTAAAACTCTTATGCATATCATAATGTGAATATCATAAAACATAGTGATAAATATCTACATAATAATGGAGGTCAACTTGACAATTTTGTAAGATTACATAATAAATATCATGATGAAATATAGGTATTGGTGGAATCAATGATGAAAAAGTACCCAAAAATATTATTACAATAATATGAAATATAAATTTTATGTGAGATATATATTATGGGAAAAAATATTAAACATTGATTTTATGAAACAATATCATGCTCAATACATTTCATAATACGTAACACCAAGCTATATAAAAATTTGTATATATTATATAAATATTATTATGTGATTGTTATACGATAGCCATTGAAATGGATGGAATTATTACGGTTTACCTAATTATGATAAATTTATACATTTTATAGAAATTATGAATTTTTTTGTAAAATTATAGGTAATATATAGCCATTTTTAGTAATTACTTTTTATTCATTAAAAACATGTTATTAAAAAATGGTTCATATTGATTTTTGTCAATGAGTATTTTTATTATTAAATAGCATTTTTATAAAATATATTTTTTAATTTATATTAACTTATAAATATTCATCTGAAAATTATCTAAGATGGATTTTTTGTTATTATTGTAAAAATATTTTTTTTCCAGTGGATAGTACTGATTATTGATTTTTATTAAAATATATTTTTTGATTAAATAATTTTAAATGGTCTATATTTTAAAATTTTTTGAGTAAAATATTTTTAGTAATTTTTATTAAAAATGTTAACGTCATTGGAATCAATTTTATTATAAAATTTTGCTTAAAAATGTTTTTACATTAAATGAAATACTTGTGAAGAAAACAATTCATTGTGTCTTGTGATTTTTTATTAAATTAACCTCATCCACATTTAAATATTTAATCATTGCCATTGTATTTATTGTTTTTAATTAGCATGGTAAATTATGGTAAGTAGGACCTTTTTATTTTTTATGAATAATAACCATAGTATATAATTGTCATCTAAATAATGTAGAATTGAGTAATAAAGGATAAAAATTACATTATGTGGAATAAAAATAGAACAAAAAAATTACAATTAAAATATTGGATTTTGTTTTTTTCAATTTATATAATTTTTGTGAATATTTTACAACATTCTTCCAAATTTCAATGATTTCAATCGTTGTATTTTTTGTATGGAAAAGTACAAAATTCTATTCCCTCGGTTTTATTATGTCAACATTTATTACAATGGGATAAAAAGAGGATATGATATGTTTTAAATGTTGAATTTTAAGAATTAATTCAAATTAATTAGATTTTTTATTTCAAATTTTTTGTAATTTAATTGTTACATTAAATACTTATGCACGACCGATTTATTATTTAACCAATTAAGGGAAAATAAAAACAATTATATTAAAAAATTTAGATTAATATTTTTTAATTGAGTTACTATTACCTATGGATTTTAATGTTATATATTGAAAATTTCAAGGTGTTATATATATATATATATATTAATTCTATCACTCTTTACATTTATTTAATTCCTATTTAAATAAATACTGTCTAAATTGACATGATTGTAATTATTTAATAATTAATATTTAAATAATTTATTTGATATTAAAGAAAATAATACCTTTATCCATGATAATTTTCTATGATTATAAATATCCACTGTAGACCATTAATTGGCCAACATTACTGTTATAGTAAATATCATGGCCTCTAAAGAGTATAAAAATAATTATCATAGTTTTTTGTCAATAATGGTGAATGTTTGTTGAAAAAATAGATAATGATATAAAAAAATATAAACCAATTATTATTTTATTTGTTCATAATATTGAGATAAATAATCATAATATCATCTAATTATATCATTTTATTACATTTTTACATGAATATTTTTTTTATTAGTTTATCATTTTAAGAAATTCTAGGACTTCCAATCAAATAACTTATACAAGGTAACACACTATGATAATTTTTACAACTAAAAATACTATTATTTTAGGAAATTCAGAAAATAATTCCTTAGTAACATACATGGCGATGTTATAAATATTTTTCTGGGAATCAATTATTTTTCAAGAGTTTATGGTGTAATGAAAAAGGTGGTTTCCAACAAAAAGTAATAGTAGTTAAAAAAATTGTTTTGTTTTGTTTCCTTGTGTTTTAGATTAATATATATCCACTTATATTTAATGAGAAACAGAATCATTGATCTTGTGTACAACCAAGTACTATCATGTGAACCATTGAAATTAATTTTCAATATCCTCCTTTAACAAAACATTATAATGATGAATGTAATAAATATATAATTTATATATGAGATTACTATTATTCTATATAGTTGAATTATTGATTTCATTTCATGAATCGAAAATGGAAACAACATCCATTCAGTCATACGACCAACTGTCTTCATGAAAAATGCTATGCATTATTTATTTATAAAATTTTTGAAATCCAAATTAATACATAAACCTATATAAATAATAAATATATATATTATTAGTGTCATGGATTAAAATAATTAACATATGATTCCATGATTAATATATAAATTCTAATATGTCCAAATAAAAACATGCAAGAAAAATAATGCATTTATCACCATAAATTTTATTTAAATATTTAATTAAATATTAATCGGTGGTAAAGTGAAACAATTAATTAAAATACATTATATATCTATATATATGGTTTTATAATAATTTTATAATTTAAGTATATTTAATTTTTATATGATTAAAAAAAAGAACAATGATGACACTTATGCTAAGTGATCTCTCTATACAATAATTTTTTCGGGTTATGATCATTCAATCTCTTAGAAAATTAATTTCTAAACATAATATATAAATACATTATTATAAATATTTCTTTATGTGGTACTAAATTCTTAAAGATAATATATGAAATTATACCTTCAGTAAATCTCCTTTGATAAATATAGGAATATTGATTTTGAATATTGTTTCATTTTATGTGTGGTTAATTTTTTCGAATTTAATGATTTAATTTTAAGGAACATATAATCATGTTCATGTTAATATGGATGTTGAAAAATTGTTATCCTATTGAAATGACAATATTTTGTCCCCACAAATAACATATATAGAAAAAGGGATTAAAACCAAAAGAATATGTTTCTCTATCCACTATGTCTTGTTTTCTTGGATATTAGCCACGGAATATGATTATATGTAGATTAATGTTTTTTTAATTTTTGTTATTTTTCCAGGATCTGATTACCTTATGTACCTTATGTTATGTGACTATCTAATTACCCATAACCCTAATATTTTTTGGTATCTTGATATAAATTTGACTAAAACGTATTACAAAATTTTTATGTGTATTCTATTAATAATCATTTTAGTTGACCCGTATAATTAATTTATTCCCCTAGTAATTCCATATAGTTCTATGAGTTAATGTAATATTGGATTTCAGTGTTTATAAAACTTTTGACCTTCTCTTTTACTTTATTTTTGATGTACTTGGTCTTTATCCATCTAAGGTAAACATAAAAAACATATTTGGGTTATACATATATGAAATTTAAGTCAAATATATTTAAAGAAAATTTAATTTTCATCGGTCAATATATAGAAGTATATGTTATTGATAAGAAAAAAATACATGATTTAAAAAATATTTTCCACATACAGAAATTATTTTAAATCTTTAATGTAACTATGATTGATTGTTAATCATATTGTTTAATTTATTTAATTTTTTTTATAATATTTTTAGTGACATAATAAAAATCACATATATATCCCTAATTAATATCATTATATCCATCCATGTATTATGTTGATAGAAAATGAACCACATTACATTATTGTGGTGGTAGTATGAAGAGTGAACAGACAATTATTTTTTTAATGGAAGTGGAATATATATTAATTATTATAATACTATTATTAGTGAAAAACTATAATGTATAAATAAAAATAATATAATTTTACTAGTGGGTCTAAAATAAATAATAATATCAATGTCTATGAATAAAATATCAATATTTTACTATAGTCACATTGGGTACATGAATTTTCCTTGAATATCTCTTTTAGTTTAAAATAAATATCCAAATAACGTGATATCAGTGGATTATTATCATGGGATAGGGTTCTATTATAGGATAAATATTGGATTTTCAATTTAATATTATAATGTGAGATGCTCCTTGAAAGGGTTTTGTTGAAACACATTAATATGTGATTTGAATAGTAATATTTATAGTAACCCATAATTTTTCATGAATGTTCGTTTATTATGAAAGTATGAAAAAATGAAAAAAAGGAGTGGATAATGATTTGGATTAAAAATTGTCCTCAAAAACTCATTTTTAAGACATCATTCATTGATTTTTCACTTATATTTTAACTTTTTATTTTTAATCCTTATTTAATTTTACATATGTAATTAATTTATAACCATAAATTTTATTTTAATTATATAGATTATGATATTATTTTATATTTCATTTGAATCATCTATTTACAATTTTTTAAATATATTTATCATATTACTTTTCTATAACAGAGAAATGTTAATTTCAAAATAAATATGCATAATCATATAAAAGAGTTTCAAAGAAATAATGTTTTAATGAGTTAAATTTATATATGATATAAATGTATCCATGATACTAATATAAATTATCTAAAAATAATTAATATTAATTATGTTATGGGTTTAGGGATTTCATGGAATTACAAAACCAATCATCTATAGAATATTAATGATTTAATAAATTAATGAAATAAGTATTTTTTTAATTTATTGATTTATTCAAAATATTATTTTTAATTAATTTATATGATTGACGTATAATTAAAAACATATAATTCTATAACTCATTATTATATTTTATTTACATATTTTTTACAAATTTCAATTTTATTGGTATATAATATAAATTTCATACAATGTAAATGTTTCTTGAGAACCATATTTTAGAACTAAATCCCATACTTTTCAAAAAACCATAAAAATCATACTAAGCTATTTTTGATAATATGGATAAAAAATAAAATTATACTGGACAATTTTAAATTTTAAAATTTATTACTTTTTTGAATTCCTCGAATAATTGATCTTTAAATTGTAAATTTATGTAATACTTAGAGAATGTACTAATTTTTGTCCATAATACAATCTCAATTACTACCTCCCTCCAATATAATAATGTCATCCCCCGAATAGGAATACATGTCAAATATTTAATATAATTTGGATACTCTTTACTTATAGATTTTTTGAGATCCCAATAATCCTATTTTAATTATTGATTTCTCTATTGTAATTTCCACAAAAATGTTATATGATTCCACAATTCATGCCCTATTATGTGAAGAATAAGGATAGACTGGTCATTAAGGGGATGTAAGCCTTAAATTCAATTACAATATATGTAAGAACATAATTTATATTGGGAATGTATTTTCAAAAAAATGGATCATGAAAGAAATTATGTAACATATAAGGGTTGGGTGAAATAGTAAATCCAAAAGCATCAACACCAATACATTCTTCAATTTAGTTATTAACATAATCTATTTAACAAATATAATTACTTCTTTTCATATATAAATTATCAAGAATAAATGAGATAAAACATTAAATTCAACGCAATACCTTCATTTATTTGGATTTTTTTTCTAATTTGGGTTGATATAATGTGATCATGAGTTGTTCATACAATAACAGTTATCTTGTCTACAAGAGTAGGGCCAAATACATTTCATTCTAAAACATCATCACAATAGGTTGGTTTTTGAATCCTCAGCCAATAAAAAAAATTACATAGTACAATTTATAGGCTAAAATGGAAGCTATAATTGTTTTAAATGTCCACCAAAGTGAGGAAATAATTACATCTAATTGGATTTCAGGAGAACATGATCTCAATATTTCTTCATATTTATCAATAAATATTGTATACTTTACATTTATCTTCGTACATAGGGGTTTCATTAATGTATCTCATTGTTAACATCCCTTTAAATGATCATACTAAATTGTTATGTAAATTTGGGGTCACATTCCAAAACAATGATTAGAGGTTACTTATAAATCATTATGGTATCATTGATATATAGATGGTAAAGTTTATTATGATAAAGATATTATGATATTTCTATGTAATTTTTAAACTTTTTATGAAAATAAATGATGACCAAATAACATCATTCATTCTAGGAATCATTGGATGTCATGTAAAAAATGCAGTATATCATTGGCTCAATTCCTTCTAGGTAAATGTTGATCATTAATAACCTGCTATTTCTTTTTTATTACAATCATTACCTAATAAAATAATAAAACATTATAAACTAAATTACAAAATTTAAAATCCATTCCATCCAAAAAAATGTTCTCTTAAATACATAAACATAATTTTCATAATTTTTTATATTGACATTTGAGATATTTTGTCTATATTGTACTTACCTTTTCATCATTAGTAATTAAAAACACATAACCACTTTCAATGTTCCAATACTCCATCCTTGTAGATAATTTATATCAATACACTATCATTCAATGAGATTATAATTATCTCCATGTTCACATTATTCTATTGGTACTTTATTGTACAATTTAATAAAGATAATTTGGAAATATCTTGGGGGAAAAATAATAATATCCATTATATAAAATACCCTTATCTAAATTTTCATGATCCTTATTTATATATTAATTTTCGGTCCACACTATAGTGGATAGAAAATGTTATACCCTACTCAAGGCATCATCCACATTTTTTCTCTTTCCTAGTGTGGTATTTTATATTATAATTATTGCCCTTCATTACTTATAACTATATCATTAACTCCTTATGATGTACTTATAATAGAAGATCGAATATGAAATATTTTGGCACATGAAAATATCATATCATAGTTTAATAAATTAGTAAATCAGTGATTCCACATCACAATAGAATCATACTATTAGCTATAATGGTACTGCACATGACTACAGGCACACCTCTAATTTGCTGGAATATACCAAATAAAAGTTAGTGTGTGATGACTAATAAGGGTAGAATATACAATATAAATCAAAGTAAAAGAATGTATAAATTAAGAATATGTAATTAAAAGAAAAATTATATAAAATATAAATATAACCACTTTTCAAATCCAAAAATCTCGTGAGCGATAAATAATGATGAACTAACATAGTAATCATGAGATCCTAAAATAGTGTTATGTGTTAAATGAAACCCAAAAATGTATTGAATAAAAATACATAATATTAACCCCAAAACACTTTATTATCCCCTCATCATTCAATATAATAATTACCAAATTATTAATAAAATATAGGGCCTTTGTTGATTTCCATATCTGAAACCATGATGTCCACTTAGAAACTAATAGTATAACATTTAGTGTGTGATCAAAAAAATGTAGGCCACAAAAAAAGAACCTAAATTAAAATTTCAATAAATTATAGTGTATAAAAAATTAACATGATAATAGAAAAAAAATAAATGAAAATTGGGTTTATCATAAAATAATTATCAATTATCCACTAATGATATCATGACCTCTAGTGACCCAATCATTTAAAACATGTTCAGTCTTCTCTAGATGACAGAACCATATATCATTGTGGATGAACATTATTATTCATAGATCTGTTTTTTTAATAAAAAATTCCTCTTAATGTAATCATGGAGAATCAATCTATATACATATATCATCTCAATCAATTATTGACAAAATTATCACTCTAGAAACAAAATAAGGCCTAACCTTAATGGTTCATAGAGAATAAATTATTACCAGTAGAAAGATGAGGATCCCCAGTAAATAATCCAATACTATAACATTATTAAAATTTTCCAGTTTTCATCACCATTTACCTTTTATCTCAATAATTTTATAATGGTGAACCATTTTCAATCGTCATTTCCCCCATATCTAATTAAATTTCTCATATTTATACCAATTTTAGAATTTAATAATTTTACACATTATTCAAAGTAAGAAACCATCAAATGTTAATTATATCCATTTAACAACATAAAAATACTTCTTAAACCATTTACCATTTCCCCCGTTTTCATATCGTATATTATATAATTTTCCAAATTCTGCCGAACTATCCCAAATTCAATTTTATCATTCCAAATAACTGCAAAACATTGTTTTTTCCATAGACACTTTATTTATCCATTTACATCCAATATAAATATTTTATTTGGATTGGAAACCACCATGGGTATGCATATTCTTAGTCTCATACTCTATAAGAGATTAACATAGAACTATGAAAGAAATAATACATCCATTAGTCTCCCAATATATTTTTACTCATATGGAATGAGTGTAAAATATATCGGGGAAATCGAACATACCACAGAAATTTTAAAAACATAGTGTTAATGGAAAAATAATTTTTATAACATGTTTCTTATACTCAAATTAAACAACACCACCAAACCTTCCCTGGATTCATGGTAAATCAAATTTTAAAAAGATAATAGAACTTTCATGAAATATATGACATGAATTTTAGGATTAAACGAATAAAAAAATAAGAAATATTAAATAATGTTTTATTTATTATAATTTTAGGCTTACTAGATTCCTCAATACTCGTGAAATTAGAAATCAAAAACCCTAGAATCGATGCCTATCACAACATGCAATTAGATGGTGAGTATATTTACACACTATTATATGGGGGGTGATATATTCGTGAAAATAACTACATATTTATATAACACATGTATGAATATATAATAAAAATATCACTTTTAAATATGATCATGACTTGGTTACATGTATTTCTATACAATTAAACAACTACGTGTGTCTCCCTATACAATGAAAAATAATGTAGAATTGTTTTAATGGACACCATTAAAATTATTAAACCATGAAGAATCATTTTAATTGGCCCTAGAAAAATTTGCATGCCTCCCACAAACCCATGAATGGTTTTCACAATAATGAAACCCTCAAAATATTTTTTCCTGTTAATGATGCATGATTAGAACTAAAAATGTTGTAACTATGTGACATGAACTATACCCTCTATTTTCCATATTTTATATGTATAATATCAGAGACACCCCTAATACCATCCACATATATAGGATGATTTCCACAATTCATTAAGAAGGATTTTATAAAATATTAAATATAAACATTCATAATTTTAGGGTCAATATAATACATCCATCCTATTATACAATGGGTATTATATAATTATCACACCCGAGTATAAATAATAATTAATGTTGAAATGTTTGGTCCACCTGAAATGCATCCTAGAAACCCCCTCCTATGATTCATTTTAAACACTGCCAGGAAAGGAAAACACTCTAACTAAAGGCAAGACCATATGTACAGTATTATATAAATATTATCCATATTATGAATAATATACCACTCAATGGACTCATTATTATCCTGATCAATATCATCAATATAAATTATATGGGATTGGTTGGGGTTAAACATTTGAATTTTCATCATGTTAAACATGTCAATCAATTCACATTAAACCTATTGAAAACATAATCAGTTTGATACCAGACTAACAGTGTTTGTGATCTAAAATGAAATGACAGACATGGGTTCTAAAAAATAATACTTTTGAATATTATGGAGACCCAGTATAGATGAAATTCAAATATATACAATATTGACCACTGAAAACATGTGATGGTTATGATTCTAATAAGCATACGAAATCCTTTTACTATATTATATTGTATTATACATCCAAAATAACTGGATGAGCTCTAATATCTATTACCTGGGATTCATTCCAAAAACATGAATAGTCTTATAACCAACCTATATAATGGTGATCTATATATCCATACATTGTGTTCCTCATATGGTTTCATCTGAATATTTGAATAATGATTGGACTTATTGGTTATGTAAAAAATAAATCTTCCACTATACTATACTTCCCCAAAATTAAGTATAAACTCTCATAACATGTCCTATAATACCTTTACTATACATCTCAATTAACCTTATATTTATTTCTGGTAGGATGAACTCAATGTCACCATTGAACTGAGAACATTATATAGTAATTTACAGAATAATGAAGTAAAAATGGGGAGGGGGTCTACATTTTAATTAGTAATCAAAGGTATACCTTGAAAATTACCTATCAATAAAATATAATAGAATCAAAACTAACCGATTGAGAAAGTCTCTCAGATTAGTTTGAAATGGGAATCCATTTTTAGTTAACATGTAATTACCCAAATAATCTCAGTTGAATGATGAATCATTGAATGGTATATCATGAAATAAATCATAACAACATCCCATAGACAATCAAGAATGGTCAATAGAAATAAAATTCACGTATACAACTTCTGATAATCCTTAAATTAAAAAAAAATGTAGCATCACATCAAAAACCCTACAATGTCCTTTATTCTAGACCCACAATACTATAAATTAAGATCCCGAGAAATTTTAGTATAATGTGTGTGAATAACCCACTCATATCATGAAATAAATCCATTATAACATTTTATAAGTATTATGGAATAATAAATAGAGCATTAACATGAATAATCAAATTATTATCTATGGTCTCACCTAAAGGTAGGTCCCAACCATCAATGAATTCAATAAATTCTACACAACCAAGGTCCTCATGAAAAATAAGATTGATCTAGATTTGAGTGATGCATATAATAGATATATACATGAGTTTCATAAGTACATTGTCATCATGTATACCTATAGGAATCTAAGAAAACAAGGTCATCATCTCCATCTATGAACTATACTCTTGAACTACATCAGTATTTGACATTAGGATCAATGTGCCAGAAACATGTTTCCATATTCCTGACATATAATCTATTGCAAAAACATAATATTACATGTACAGAACTCATATCATTATTGATATACAAATATCATGTTATTAAAATATATACATATCGTTTATTAAGACAATTACAAATTATTAACCTATCCATAATGAGATAATTTCATATACATTTTATTTCTTTTTTTACTGAAGCTAACATGAGATCCTTCCTAGGATAGTTCAATTTTTTTGTATGAAAAACTATGATCCACACAGTAGGACATGATATCCTTGAATTTCTAATAACCGATTTTCAATTTTAAATGGATAATAATATTGGGCATTTTCCTTACCCAGATGGTGAAATTTCCTAAAATATATTATCGTCAATGATAATTTTTTTACAATTATGAAATTTTTTATGCCATACGACAATGAAAATTTATATTATTCATATTAATTAAATATCTCTTAACTACCAAGGTGGAATAGTATTTGATGAACCATAGGTAGTAATCTACCAATCTTAAAATCCATTAGATGTACAAAGAAAATTTCGACTCCTCCAAATAAATAGAAACTCATACATTGGTGTGTCATAAAATTAAATCAACTTATGAAATTTTGGGGCCCAAAAAAATATACCATTACAATTCATAAATGAATCTTATGAAAAATTATTTGTAGATGATTCCCCATTATTTTACATTTGACTATTTGATTATTTTTTTCAGTTATCTTATCAAACCATAGAGTATTGTAATATTTCATAAAATAATGTGACCAACAAAATCCAATAATTGGTGAAGGGTTTAGTTCATTATGGAAATGATCACATCAAAACACTTCATCATATCAAATGGTAAAATAGTGACCTCTTACATAGAATAACAACATCTAAAAATAGTACATGATAAATTAGAAGGACTCACACTCAATTTATAATAACTTTATCTCAAATTAATATTTTATAATACATAAGAATGTCATTGATGGTAAAAAATTTATCACTTTCGAGAAAAATATAATTTTTTTTCATTCGATTTAGATAATTCAAATTAAAAAATTATTTAAAATTTTATTTTAAATAATATAATAAAGAAAATGAAATCCAAAAGGTAGGGTACTATTCCAAATGAAACTATTAACCTATAATTCAGACATTTAAATATTTATATCTTGATTTTCCTCTAGTTCAAATATACACATTGGAATTGAAATAAAATCATATCAATGATTAAACTAAATAGAAAACTAAAAATTACAACTATGTGGATACAATGAAAAATCATTAGGATAGAAATCAGGAAACAAATACACTACATGAGTGAACAAATCCTAATCTCTTCAAAAAATACCTATCATACTACTTTCATATAGGTCTCAGAGTTCACCCATCAAGTGATGGACTAGCCATATAGTTCCTACATATATATACAAATATGAATGGTGAACATAAAATACATCTCCTGAGACGAAAATATTAATCATATATGGTAAAATTCAATGTGTCTTGATATATAATAGATCAATAAATTACTTTTATTATTTGAGTACCTATTATATAATTAATTCAAGCATACTAGAAAAGATAATACCAAATAATATCGTGGGAATAGTCATTACAATGACAGATTCCCTTTGATCACACACATTTTGGTGTGATGATTGACAAAAATACATGAAATAACCCCATACCAATACTAAATCCTTCCAAAATGATGATTATATTGAATAATTTTATGTTCTTATATACAATAAATCACTAGAAATCATAAAAGATACCAAAATCATACCTCAAATAGTCCATTTTACTTCATTGATAACAATTAGTGGATAATAATCTACATGAATATGACCTATCCCTATGACATATGATGGATTTTGAAACACATGAACTACAATACCTTACACTTATTTTACACTTATGGTTGGGATCAACTCCCTCCACCTTGACTGGTATAGCAAGATTATCTCAAACATACTGAATTCATTTGTATAATCTCCCGTAACATTATTCGGTATTGAAATAATTCACTTATCACAACCAATTTAACAAGGGTTCCTGTAATTCATCCATAAATATAAAATCCATTAGAATGAATAGAACCCCACCAGTTCCCAAGTATATTGAACTCACATGTGATTATCTATCTTACACTAATATTTGTACACTCAATCACTTCCTATTGAGGTCAGCCATGAATCTCGGATATTCTACATTCCAAAACCTTGGTAAATGTTCTCATAATAATGATTTCTACAATCAGATTTCACACCATTACATATCATATATAGAGTAAAATATCCACCACTACATGTCTCCTTTGGGGTTCATTTAAAAAATAACGGACTTCCAAACTACCTAAAAAATATATTCTAAATAGAATGTATTTATCTTTACTTAGTATCTGATCAATATTTATCCTAGAATAATTATTAATTTCTACATTATGTTCTAAAAAATTTATAAAAAATTAAAAATAACATTGAACTAAAAAGAATAATCCATTAATGAAATATTTATCTTAATAAAACACATAAACATTATTATCCATTAATTTCGATGGGATTTTAGTGAAATTTGTTGATGAACATATTAGGGATGTCCATCCATGACATACATTGTAACAACTCATCCTGAACCACAATATACAACTAGGACTATGTTGTTCCCCTAAAATAATATTCCACCCACATTATAGATTAATCTATATGTGTTTTATAGGTATCCAAAACCATATGGATAAAGTCAGTATAGAACTCATCTATCTTCGGACAAAACTCTTTGAAATCATTATAGATTTTTAATGTTTTAACACTCTATTTAGGTTAAATAATCTCATTAAAACTTATATAAGTTATACCCACTTAAATTGAAAAAATTGGGAGAAATAATCATGGTTATTCACATCCTCCCTATATCCCAGATAAAACGATGACTATAATTCCAATTATGAAGGAACATATTTAGAAATCACATCCCATATCCCTAATGGTAAAAACCATATTGGAGTTACACAATTATAATTCCAAATAAATGATTTATTTAATATATCATAAAAATACCCAGAAAAAATAATAATGGGTAAAAAACTTAAATCTAAAACTTATTCGAAATAGGATATCCTAGTGGACCTCACCAAAACATTGTTACCACACCAAACCACCCATGTAGAGATCCACACGAGAAATAGAAGTAAAAAAAATCTTCAATATTAGATTAATTGTATTTGAAACTAATTTACTAGTAAAATTAATATATACCAATTTATAATAATTTAATTCTCTTTATAAATAACCAGATTTTATAAATACCAAATGAAACCGAACAAAATTTTATATTCCCATTGCACAATTTTATTATTTCCATGAAATAGACCAGAAATTTATATTCCATGTGTTATTAAAATGATGTTGGGCATATAAATACATGAGATAACAATATTATATTCGATAAAAAATTATAAATCCATTATCAAAAATTATAAAATTCATAGAAAGTAGTAACATGTCAAAATAACGTTATCACCCACATTAAAAATAATATTTTAATATTAATATGAGAAAATTATTAGCCATATTCCCACCATATGGAAATGGGTTCTCCAAAAATTGGTATATCTACTATCGTGTATGGGGTAATTGTAGGGTCTCTAATAAACATATTGACATGGATAATATTTTATTACAATAAACTACCATTGGAGTAACTAATAATTTTAAAAAAAATATTTATTATCATGTCCCAACTCACTTAAAGTATTTGACAAAATAGTTTATCACCTGAATTAAGGAGAACCCCATTATATTCTACTGAATATATACTATTAAAAAGGTTATAATGAAATATTTTGTGACACTATAAAATATTTTTCAGAGAAAATTTATGAAATAAATTAGACTGAGTAATTAAAAATATTGTAATAATGATCAAAAAATGAAATCATCTCACATTACTAAATAAAAAAATAAGTAAATGACAAAAAATTAACATGTTATTTCATAATATTGTAATTTATTAATAGAAAAACTAAAGTAGGATAAATAATAAAACCACATACTTACTCATGATACTACTTGTATTCCATTCAATAATTATATATCCCTATCACAACATCATCATTCAATCATAGAGACACTATAATTTAATAGAAATAGAACCATAAATTCTAAAAGGTTTCCAACAAATTCTAACATATAATATGAGTAAAAAGTATTATGCTAAAAAAATTACATATAATTATATATCATGTCCAATATAAGTAAATGATTATTCATAAGGATAACATATAGGTAAAATATTAGTATCTAGTTTTATGAATATTTTGATTAAAATTAAATTATAGGGATCACATGACGTACTGAGAAACCCACAAAACCAATATTGATTCTTGCTAAGACATGTTACTAAACTGTATATCATAGGAGTTAAACAAATTTATTAACATAGTGAATATAATTAATTAAATCAAATAAATTTCAATGTATCAAGTAGTATCAACCAATGGACCTAAATCATGCCTAACCCTTACATCCATTAAAATTAATCCATCAATGATGATAATCAAACAATCAGTGTATAATAATGAATTATTCTAGACCGGGCTAAATATGGAGAGACTTATAAAAATATTGATCCCATTATAGTATTCAAACATTAAAATTATCAAACATGTTGACTTTTTAGATCATTAAAACAACACGAGTTCCTTTTTTTCATCATTCATTACCCCATGATATATTAAATTTTACAATTCAATAAAAAATTCATTATTTGATAGTGTAAAATATATTTTCAAAACATAGTATAAAAAATAACATTAAAAACATTATACAAAATAAAAATTCCCTTTTTAAAATTTAAAACTTATCCAATTTATAAAATCATAATATATTTAATTTTAGATGTTATAGTAAGTAGCCCCTTATTCCATTATAACATTCCATAACACAATTAAATCTTGTTTAATACCATTAATTATATAACTCACCATTTAAAAAAAATTAGAAATTTAAAACTAAACAAAAAACCCTATGGTTTTCCATAGGAAAATTCACATAGACATTTATTGACACGAAATGATTTGTGATGGGTCTAAAATAACATTTGAAATCTCAATCAGGGTTTTATACACTTGGAAAAAATTATTATCTTGATAGAATAACATAACATACCCCATATAGAAGAATAAAAAATAATACAATGGGAATATTCATTTTATAAAACATATAATATTTTTATAGAAAAAAATCATCCATCTTCAAACATTAATTAATAATAAATTTACTACAACTACAAAAGAAAATAAAATTCTAGAATTTGGGCTCATGAGACATAGAAGGTGATCAAAATTTAAAATAAGAATATTTTGATAATAGTTTAGGAAATGGAATCAAATAATTCCTTAATAAATATATCATAAGAAACCATTCACTAAAAATCATTATAATGAATTATATCACCCAAAGGGAATGAAGGGAGAGTTTGGATCTCACCATATGCTTCTAGGAGTGAAATATGGAATAAAAATGTATAAAACAAATGTAATATTGGGAAGAATAAATATTATAATTTTTATTTCTAAATATGAGAATATTTTACACCCATATAATTCTAAACTGTAACACCCTGATATTTTATGAAAAATTTTCTTTTCAATTTCATTGATTCCTTGTTTTTTACGCTACAACAAAAGGAGCTTTCACTACACGCATCCCTGACTTGGATTGCATTACACGAAATCGCGACATTCCCCGATAGTGTGTTTTTTCTACCGAATACCATGTTTCACTAAACAACGATATGTTATATAAACTATCTGTTATAGAAGGGAATCCCTTCCCTCTTCTCTTCACATCCATTTGAGCCTTGAAACTCGGACAAAAACTTCCCATTTTTCTTCTCCACTTCCCTAGAAACATTTTGGAGGTTCTGGTCTTCTCAAAATAACAACTCTACTTCCAAAATAGGAATATTAATGGAGGTGCATCGAAGAATATGCAATCTTTTCATCTGATTCTCTCAAGTTTCTTTCTTCTTCTACTTCTACTTATTTAGTTATTTCACTATAAATTAATAACATCAGTATCACTAATATACTGATATGTTATTATAAATAATAAACAACCCCATTTCATCTTCTATACATTCTATAGAAAACAAAATCATCGTACATGCCTACGTACAGAATACCTTCTCCACGCCATGGTATAATCTGTTTTTCCACCACCACCTTACTTGGATGGGTATAATGGTTTAAATACTAACTATACATAGTTATTATTAAATAATTCCGATTCTGAGATATTATAGCATCCACTTAAATTCAATTCAATAATAATGGGAATGATATCATCGCTCGTGCGTATATACGAACTACCGTCTCTATGAACACGACGAGATTCATTTTCCATGATTAACCATTCAAGAATTATTATAAAGTATATATAATGAATAATAATGAAATATATGAAATAATGAAGCTACTGGATTTATGTATACGTATATATATATATATATATATATATATCATTTATTTACTTCCATTCAAGTCAATAAGGAAAAGAAAACAACATTCATGCATACGTACGACCTACCGTCTCCCGGAACAATGTATTTCATTTAATATACCTATCTATTATATATATATATATATGTACTGAATATATATGATATATAAATCATGATTTACATTCTGTAAGTAATTAAATCAGGATATAAGTAACAATATCAAGAACAACATGATGAAACATGTACGATAAATGAAATGAATTTACCCAAAATGCTGCTTTAGCATGGAATTTACAAAAGAACGGTTAATATAATGTCACAAGTGAACCATATATGAAATAATAACAATGAATATGATTTATTAATAATTCAATTACATTATTTAAATCATTATATAAGATGTTTGGATACGTACGAAGCATATCAAACCTATGGTAATGGATAATTCCAATCTCATTCTATTCCGAGATTGATTATTCGTAAGTATTTAGTGGGGTTATGTTTATCATCCATGTCCATATGTTCTAAAAGTGTTTTCATAAAATGTTTACTCTTATTCCATGTATGTATAATGTCATTTTTACCCTTTTATGACTTTTACCACATTTTTTGGAAGGAATATTTCTTTTGATTACCATACGTGGAACTATTGACTTTTCCGAAAAAATACAAGAAGAATGTTATTTTTAACTTATATAGTGTGAATGGGTTTTTACGATTTCATAACACCTCATTTTCATGAATCTTACTCTACTTGATTTTAGGAATAATTTCAACAAAATACTTTTCTTTTAAAATTGAATTGAATTGTGTCAAAAGAAAATGATTTTGAAGAAGAAAAGATATTTCATCAAGAATTCATTTCATGTGTTTTATCAAAACCATTTTCCATATAAGATGAAATTATTTCATATGTGTATGCTTCAAGTATAATGTCTCATTGATTAACATGGTTTCACTTTTCTTATGATGAAATATCCATTTGTTTTATATGGATTATGTGATGATGGGATGATGTTTATGAAACCCATTTTATTCTTTGGGTTATGATGAATGTTTTATGTTTATTTTGTGGAACATGTATGCATGATTTCATTATGCTATGGGTGGGACCTATATCTTCCTTCAATGAATTGGGTAAAGATTTATATCTCATGAGAGAGACATGGCCAGAACTGTATGTTAATCTGGTTCAGTGTTAAAGGACTGAAACGAGGACTGAACTCAATTCAGAAAGGGAACTTGTCCACTAAGATGGTCTTGGAAGCAATGACTTGGCTACTATGGAAATAATATCACGTGCTTAATTGTTTTCCACAATTACATGTTTTCTTACCAAGATATTTTATCTCGACTGATGTTCCATTATGACATATGCCTTACATACATCCAGGATTTATGTCTTTTCTCGGGATTTTGATGTTTATATTTTATGTTCATGTTTTTGTATTCAAAATTTTATGGATTTCTTTATGTTTTGTATGTTTACCCTTACTGGGAATTTGATATCATCCTTTTTATGTTTTATTTTCCCCATGATTTAAAGAAGGGTTTTAGGTAAGAAAATAAAAGGGGGAAATCTTTATGGGAGATGTTGAAGATCATTCACCAGGATTAGAAGATTACATTCTTTGTTTCCAAAGACACTAAACTATTACGGTCCTTTGGTGTTTGTATTTTTTATGAATTAATTATTCCGTAAAAGTAATGTGATGTCCATGTATGTCAAGATTTGGGTATCTACATTTGGTATCAAAGGTTTTATTTAGTGAACCTCTGGAGACTAGGATGCGAAAACTATAGTGAGATCCCTATATACATTTCTAAGGTATGTCTAGGGATGTCCCTATGGTTAAGTATACGTATAGGTTATAGTCCTAGAAGTACAGTAACGATCATATATTTTATCCTAAGGTGTTATATATTGAAGGTACTCCCCCTTTATTATGCTCTTTTCTTAGCATGATTTTTACCTCTCACACTATTCTTTTTGGGTTTTAGAAAATGGCTAGAAACATGAAGATTCAGAATAATGGAGGATATTATGGACAATGGAATGATATTCTTCATGAGAAAAAAATGAAATGGGATTTGGAAGTCCAAACATCGTTATTATTCCTAATCAGAAATCTCCTAATATGATCAATAATCTCAACATTGGTAAGTATCCTGACACATCTAATAAGAGAATGAAGGAGTATAATGATGATCATAGAGGAAAGAAAGTTCAATATCCTTCATTTAAATCATGTTGGAAGAGGAATCATGGATAATGTTTAAAAGGAACCAGAAGAAGATTTGGGTGTGGAAAAGAAGGACACAAAGCTAGAAATTGTAAAGGAAAAGGCTCACATAACACCATGGATAAGGATAATGGTAGTGCTAAGACATCAACAAAGGTTATGTGTTTAAAATTTGGAATGTACAGGCATTATGCAAACCAAAGAACTAAGGGAAAATATCATAAAGAGAATTAGCATGGTCATATGGGTAGTATTTATGAGGATGTTGATGAAGAGACTACAAATGATATGTGAGATGGATGAAATGATTAATATTAGTCAGTGGATTAAGAAGGTAGTGTAATGATTATATGTTTATCAAGACTAATTTATGGTACTAAGGAATAATGAATAATATAAGGATTTTTACACAATTTCCTTTTCTTGAGTTTTGAAAGTATATGTTGAATGGTACCAGTATCCAATAAAAGTTGTTCAGATATTTTTGGAAAGCACCTTATATGCGCATAAATAAGGGATAAGGAGATAATGAAATGTTTGATAGTATTAATGAGCTCATGACTGATATAAAGACTATATTATATCATGGTTTGAGTATATAAATTTTTTGGGATTTTGGTATGTAAAAAGAGTTAGCTTTTGACATAACTCATGTTTTCACTATGGTTCTATAGTAATTCATGTTTCAAAAGAATACATGTTTGGAATGATATCAATAAGATATATCTTATGATATGTGGGGGATAAATGGTGGAATTCACGTGCTTGGTTAATGAAATTTCTAGTAATCGTTTTCTTTATACTATGAGATTGGAAAAATGTATTTTTGGTAAGTCTAAAGAGTGGAATGGATTATGTCAGACATCAGATAGTATTGTTTAAGGTTATAACATTTTTCTATATTATTTATGGAATGTTATAATAATGTTTTTTTAAAGGATAACCCATATGATGGGCGACAACCTATCACGTCAGACAATGTTATAGGAATCGAACCCACAACTGAAGTGAGACATGCCTTTATCGCCTACCACTGGCATACATGAAGTCTCTGGTTAGTGGAAACTAGTTTTATTATATTAAGCAGTAGAGTTGATGAAGTATATGTCCATTTTTGGAATCATATACGATTAACCTCACCAGAGATGGACTTATGTATATTTGATAACTTTTTCTAACATTTTGTTTGGGTCATATGGAATGACCCATCATTCTATAACATGATCTTCTATCACCTCACGAATGAAAAATTAAAATTCATTTATTTAAGAGATGAAGTGGAAATTATTCAAGGCATGAACAACGATGAGATTATATGGAAATAAAGTAAGTATTTCTTCTAAATTTAAATTCTCCATCTTTAGGAAAATGATATTGAAAACCAACAATGTTGTCCTATTGCCCTTATATCCGATGAATCAGATGGTACCTTAGATCATCACAAATTTATGGATTTGTGATATTTGGATTTTTCATAGCCATGTTCTCTACTACTCTCCATCAGAACATGATGGTAATATTTCTCTTCCGTATCCATATTTTCCCTTATGTTCTCCTATGTGGAAACCTAGTGATTAGTTAATTTGCATAACCATTACGTTTCATCCATTAGTTTTTAAAGATAATTTTTGGAATTCCTTTTTACGATGTGTGATTCTATTAAAGAAACTTATGAGTAGTAAACCATTTATAACCCCGATTAATTTCGAGGGAGAAATTAATTTTATGGGGGGGTAGAACGTAACACCCAAGGATTTATGAAAAATTTTCTTTTTAATTTCATTAATGTCTTGTGTTGTACGCTACACCAAAAGGAGCTTGCACTACAGGCATCCCTGACTTGGCTTGCATTACACGCAATCACGACCTTCACTGATAGCGTGTGTTGTACGCAATACCGAATTTCACTAAACAATGATATGTTATATAAACTAGCCGTTATTAATAGTAATACCCACTTTCTTAAATTTAATTTATCAAAATGGAAATCAAATTTGGATTCAGAATATTGAAATTAGCCTAGGGTGAATTTTTGATATATTTCTGAAAACATTCAATTTTTTATGTATAGTGAAACACTGGGTTACTATTGAAAACCCGAAATTTTATATAAATATTTCTTTTATCTAAATTTATTTTAGGTCAAAATTGATACATAATACCTATATAAGTTCCATTTAATTCATTGGAGTCATTTAATAATAATTATATATATATATAATTTATTGAACTTTTCACCATCTTTTACCCACCTCCAATGAGTGATTGAAAATTTACATAAAACATAATTTTACAACTTCTGTGAGTGGAATTTCGAAAATTTGAGAGACATGGTTAATATCAAGTAGTAAAATGTGGTTTAATAAGATAAAAATAATTTTTGGTGAATAGTAACTTTTTACCTTTATTTACAACTGTTAAAAGTATATAGGGTAATTAAGTGTAAAAATGATATTATTATTATCCTAAAACATGTTCTAATTGTATTGGATAAGTGTAATTACACCAGAAACATCCTTAGAATAAAATATTACCCTTTAGGTCAACATGTACTAGATTAGGACATTTGTTGTTATTTTATTTAAAGAAGAATTAAAATAGTTAAAATCAAAGTTTAATAAATAAAACATTTTTAATATATGGTTATACATAAGATAAATTAGACTATAAATATTAATTATAAAGATAAAAAGAATTCATACAAAATGTTATTTTATTTATTATTTTTAGAAAATAAATAATTTAATTTATTTATGACACAATGATGATGCAGTAATTACCGTAGTAATGAAATATTAATAAATTGATGATACAAATACCCAAATAAATGTAATTTTAGACTTTTCATGAATTTAAAAAAATTTATTGGTTAATATGACATGTTAGTATTAATGTAATTAACATTTTTAGAACTAATCATGCTGTTATGATTTTCAAAAAAATCATGTACCAAATAGTGTCAAAATGGACATAAAATAGTTTTTAAAAAAAATATTATATTATCAATTGTTATAATATTCCTAAAAATATATGGTTTGGCCAAATGACATAGATAAAGTTATATATATTAATAATGAACCACTTGGTGTTCTTTTTGTTGTTATAATATGTTGTTTAACCATATAGAGTAAGAAAACAAAAAGACATGGGAAAGGGTAAATTATTTAACATAGAGTTATATATAAATTATAAGGTTAAAATAGTAACATAAACTTTTCTAAAACATATTGGTTGAGGTTATTTCGACCCATACCCAATTTTACTTCGTCATAAATTAATTTGGATCTATTATATACTGAATATGACTTTATTATAAAATAATATTTTACGTTTTTCCAAAGGTACCCCTCTCCTCCCTTATAAAAAGGGCACCACTTCCCTCTTCTCTTCACACCCTTTTGAGAATTGATGATCATCCAAAAAGTGCCGATTTCTATACTAAAATTTCCTAGAAACATTCTGGAGGTTCTTGTCTTCTCAAAAGAATAACTCTAATTCCATAATAGGAAGCTTAAAGGGGGTGCATCGAAGAAGAGGTAATCTTTTCTTCCGATTCTTTGAAGTTTATTTCTTCTTATACTTGTTCTTCTTTTGTTGTTTCACTATAAATTAATAACATCAGTATCACTAATATACTGATATGTTATTATAAATATAAAA
Organism: Viscum album; assembly: GCA_963277665.1. NCBI lineage: Eukaryota > Viridiplantae > Streptophyta > Magnoliopsida > Santalales > Viscaceae > Viscum > Viscum album. The sequence goes on along the minus strand of OY728132.1, from coordinate 1,836,363,412 downwards.
CAACCCCATTTCACTTTATATACATCCTACGAAAAATGAAATTATCGCGCGTGCGTACATACGGAATACTGTCTCCATGTCGTGGTGTAATATGTTTTCCCACCAACACCTTACTTAGATGGGTATAATGGTGTAAATAATGACTATAAATATTTATTAAAACATAATAATGATTCTGAGTTATTATATCATCCACTAAAATTCAATTCAATAATCATGGGAATAATATCATCGCTCGTGCGTACGTACAGACTACCATCTCCACGAACGCGATGAGATTCATTTTCCATGTTTAACCATTCAAAAAGGATTATAATGTATATATAATGAATAATAATGAAATATATGACATAATGAATCTACTGGATTTATTTATACATATATATATATGTCATCTACTTACTTCCATTCAAGTCAATAAGGAAAAGAAAGCAGTGTTCATGCATACGTACGACCTACCGTCTCCATGAACGGCGTATTTTATTTCACTTACCTATCTATTATATATATATTGAGTATATATGATATATATATCATGATTTAAATTATTTAATTAATTAAATCAGGATATAATTAATAATATCATGAACAACATGTCAAAACACGTACGATAAATGAAACGATTTTACCCAAAACGCTTCTTTAACATGGAATTTACAAAAGAACACCTAATATAAAGACATAAGTGAACCATATATGAATCATAACAATGAATATGATTTTTTAATAAGTAAATGACATTATTTAATTCATTATACAGGAGGATTGGATACATACGAAGCATATCAGACCGAAGGTAAGGGATAATTATTCCAATTTCATTCTTATCCGAGATTGTTTATTTGTAAGTATTTAGTGGGGTTATGTTTATCATCCATGTCCATATGTTCTCATAATGTTTTCATAAAATGTATAATTTTATTCCATGTATGTTTAAAGTAATTTTTACCCTATTTTTACTTTTACCACATTATATGTTTGGAATATTTCTTTTGTTTACCATATGAGGATCTTTTTTACTTTTCCGACAAAAGTATGAGAATAATATTATTTTTAACTTATACAACATGAATAGATTTTTACGATTTCTTAACACCTTCTTTTCACGAATCATACTCTACAAGATTTTATTACTACTTTCAAAAAAATAATTTTCTTTTAAATTTTCATGGAATTTTGTGAAAAGAAAACGATTTTGAAGAAGAAACGATATTTTCCTCAAGAATTCATTTCAAGTGTTTTATTAAAAAAAATTTCCATCTAAGATATAGTTATTTCATATTTTAATGTTTCAAGTATAATTTCTCTATGATTTACATGGTTTATCTTTTCTTATGATGTAATATTCGTTTGTTTTATATGGATTATGTGATGATGGGATGAAGTTTATGAAACCAATTTTATTCATTGGGTTATGATGAATGTTTTATGTTTATTTTGTGGAACTAGTAAGAATGATTTCATTATGAGATGGATGAGACCTATATCTCCCTCAAATGAATTGGGTAAATATTTATATATAATAAGATTGACATGGATGGAATTGTAAGTTATTCTATTTCAATGTTACATGACTGAAATGAGGAGTGAACTCGATTCAGAAATGGACTTTGTCCACTAAGAAGGTCTTGGAAGCAATCCCTTGGATACTAAGGAAATAATATCATGTGCTTAATGGTTTTCCAAAATTACATGTTTTATTACCATGCTATATTATCATGATTGATGTTTCATTATGTTATATGCCTTACTTACTTCCAAGATTTATGTATTTTCTCAAGATTTTATGTTTAAATTTTATTTTAATGTTTTTGTATTCAAATGTTTATGGATTGTTATATGTTCTATATGTTTAATCATAATGGTCATTTGAGCTCACCCTTTTTATGTTTTATTTTCCCCAGGATTTAAAGAAGGTTTTTAGGTAATAATATTAAAGGGGAAGATATTTACAGAAGATGTTGAAGATGTTTCACCAAGATTAGAAGATTATATTCTGAGTTTCCAAAGACACTAAACTATTACGGTCCTTTGTTCTATGTTTTTGTTATATATTAAGTATTCCGAAAACATAATGTAATGTCCATGTATGTCAATCTTTGGGTCTCTACAAAAACCATTCGAGTTCATATGCCAATGAAAAAAATCATGTCGCATGGGTTTTTGGGAACCTGGGTGCTTTCCCAAACTATTCAAAATCCATGAAAGTAATTTTGGTCAAGTCATGCATTTTTTAAAACCAAATTCACTTATTTTGATCAAAAATATTTCCCAAATAACTATATCATAAAATCATGGTATATAAATTACAATAAACTACTGCTGTCAAAGTGATATTCCCTATAACCTCCATTTCCAATATTTTCCATTATTGAATCCTCAATATACATCTTATATCTTCACTACATTTGGGATACATTAAAATATCAACTATACTGAAATTTATAAAAAATAAATTAAAACATTATTTATCAAATTATTAATATCTTGCAGTCTCTAATTCATTTAATTGATCTTCCTCGCGATATTATTTTATTCATCATTATGATTCTATGGTGAAATGATTGATCTATGGGAATGGATTTAAACATCACTCTATAATTATTCCACCTAAAGGCATCCATGATTTCACTAAACTCGGAAAAAAGGCACAATATTTTAAGAAAACATATTAAATTATGATCCCAAAGTTGATTCTGATACCTATTATATTATTCATCTCCCTTATGTTGATCATCATTATGATCCTTCACTTTTGATGTGTTAGGGTTATAAGTTGAAGCTATTGAAATGTGTAACAGATAATGAAAAATATTATAATCTAATAGAATAGAAATGAACCATTCTATCAAAGTGATCCCCACCACAATCTCAAATAGTTAAAAAATTCTTTGAGGCCTCTGTAATGTGATTCTAAGATAAAAGATGAGCCAATATCATCACACCGAATGAACTAAAAGTTTTCCCAAGAAAACCAAATTGGTAAATGATATTTATTATTATATAAATTCAATATAATAAAATATATATTAACATGATTATAAGATAAGTGGACCTACAATAATTTCACCAGCATAGGACAAATCACAAACACATTGACTCTCCCACTTTTATTTAATACAAGGTTGATCTGTGTGGATAACCATAGAGCACCTCAAATGAAAATTTTGAATATTCAAAAAATAAATATTGGGAAAGGTAACCTAAAAAAACACTAATATATTCTCATAATATCTACAAATAATTGAGGTTTCATTCTCATATGACGTCCTTTGACAACATGATTTTATGTTCTAATTTATATTATTACAAATTGTGGTATGTTGTACTCAAAATCACCTATGTACTAAGTGGCTGAAAAACAACTTTTTGAAGTACATTGTAAAATAATGGTCCCAATCTAATAAATTTCATTGATCCAACAAATAAAATTAACTATCTATATAATATAAAATCCACCCAAGTGATTGATGTTAATATCTTAATAGTTTTACAAGAAATTTTCTATATTCATCAACTAATAAATAGTCCCCCATATCACATTATTCATACATGTTTTATATAAAATTATCATAATAAAATCTATCATAGAAACATCACAAATTAATTCAAGAATTTAATATAAATATATTATACTACCAGGATTATGATTCATAGACTTAAACTTTTAACACTTATTGCATCGCTTTAAAAAATCCAAAATCTTCTTCCTTATTTGTAGAAACCAATATATTTTATTAATTTTTTAATACATTTTTTTTCAATCATGGGTACACCACCCACATGAGTTCAAGAAACTCATTAAACACTTAATCATTCATACACGTATGTGAAATAACACAGTGATGAACATGAATAACATCATCACCAACGATTATCATTTTTGGAGGTATATCCCAACCATCAATATAGTCCTTCAACACCAAGAAATCAAAATTTTCATAAAGCAACCACTTGATAAATATCATAAAAGATAGTAATGTGAAAAAGGAATGATTTTCATTTGACTATTCACTTCATCTAATCCTATATAATTTTTTTTAACATTGTCATTATATTCCACTCTAAACTTATCACCTAAAATACATGACTCAATGTCCACATGATTAATGAATTTATAAATATATTACCTTTTATCATCATGTAATCATGTTTCAAATAAAAGGATTTAATTAATAAAAGCATCCACAAATGCAGATAATAATATAACATTTTGAAATGCTATACATAAGGATCTTATTGTTATTATAAATAGTATATATCTCACTTAGGATAAAATTTCACTATCATTTGAAGGTGTGTACTATTATATGTATCATTAGGTCATATATAAAATAGTATTATTAATGATTTTTATTATTTTTTATCCTCACACTACATTTATATATCCATGAATTATCTTAAACTCGCATACTATCCCTAATTATTCATAATACATTGCACACTATTATTCTTCCATAGGTAGAATAAAAATCATTATTTATTTTAAATGAATCAGAAGCTCATAAAAACAATTTTCACTAACCAAATAACACTTAATCTATTTAACCTTCATGTTATGTACATAGATAAGTTATTCAATGAGTTAAATTCTCTTGAGGACCCCATTCTAGTATCCAACAATAATCAAAATTTTTAGATATTAAAAAAATTCATGGATACTTCCATGATAGAACCACTCACACATTATTGGATTTACAAATACACCATCTAATGAGATTTTGTTAACCATGAAATTTTTTAAATATATACATGACACATAGGTAACTATGAATATTTCCAATAATATATTAGTCTACTCAAGAAAATGTAAAAATATTTTTCTTGATTTTCAAGATATTTAATGTAAATTAAGATAACATCCAATAATAAAACCAAAATCATATCCAAAAATGGGAGAATGATTTTTTTCATCATATAAATGAATATATCAATTTCATTCATTTTCTAAAATATAATCACAAAAAATTCAATCAATTCATTCAGGAATATAAAATCAATCCATGTAATATAAATAGAATACACACTCAATTTATTTTAATAGAACCTCAAATAGATCATGGAGAAAACATAGGAACCTATCAGGTTGTCAAATAGGTCATCAATATATGGAAGAGGAAACCAGAACATAATTTTAATATGATTTATATTATAATAATCAAATCAAAAGTGAAATGATTTTCATAATTAATGGATAATTTAAATGTGATCCTTATGATCATATACTCATTCGAATGAACCCATTATCCAATAATTACTCTAGATGAATCATAAACACTTCATGATATACTAGTTAAAATATATATAATGGAATTGTATGTATCATAGGTATTAAAATTATATCAATATTAAAACTAGTTTCCATATACTCTTGTAACCAAGTATACTCTTTTGGGAACACAACATGAAACTATTTCACTATATTAAGAAATATATATTATTCATATCCCATATTATATTGAATTTATTTGAAAATGTGTGTAGTTTGTTCACATAGAAAATGATGTATTTGAACTGAATTGCATTCATGTAATTTTCATTCTTCATAATGAATATTAATATTACCCTTATTAGATGTGAATTTCACCCTTCAATATTAATATTTAATGTGATATTTTTGTATATAAAAATATTAAATTTTATATAATAGTTAAAAACTATACCATATATTCAAAAACAGAATCAAATATTAGAGTTATGCACTAATCTCAAGGGAAAATCGTTTAAATGATGAATTACCACCTACTGAAAAATTAATTGTATTTCAATTTACATATATCAATTTAAAAAGACCCATACTGGAAAAAAATCACAAATCATGGTAATATAAATGAATGAAAAGATCGAGTATCAAATTTAAAACTATCATGAATATAATCTAAAAAACATTTACCTTAAATATTAGACAATCCAACCTCGCTACCAATCAGTTATAAAATTGTATGAATATTGAAATTAGCCTTACAATAACATCCAAATATGATTGTCATGCATTGGAGTTCATTACTAATACCAATTCTCATTTCATGGAGCTAATCTTCCTCAAATATTATTTTTATATCCAGTATTACTATAACTACAAAAATTATATATGGTTGAAGATACCATTTTGATTCTCTATGTCATATTATGTAATACATAAGTACCCATGTGTTTAGGGTTCTTATAAAATAAGTGTATGTGTCTAATAATACATTAGGATAATCAATTTACTAGTTGTTGAGAACAAGGACCATGATGTGGCCAAGTATACCAAAATGATGGAATAACACATGATCATTTTATAGGGAAGATGGAAAAATTCCCTAGATAATATCAAGCCATTACAAGGGAAAAAGATCTCATTATGACCCTTATTAATTTCCGAGAACACACATATAGAGTTTCCAACTAAAACTATATATCCACATATTGTTCTTCTTTATGAGTCCCCTATAAATTGACCCTAATCTCATACATTGGTGAAATTCCATGAGTCAATAATATTGACTTAGAACATTATCAAACATCCTTATAAATCATTAAAACATGTTTCCAAAGCTATAATATCAGTTTCTAATGTTATTAAAAATTGAAAAAATGAATATTCCAGCATTTTACATCACTGAACTATTCATACAATATAAATTCAAAAACAGTATAGAACATTCTTTTATCATGTTATCTTCGTAAAATGTGATCCACGAATATATCCAATTGGTTTTTTTTATTCCCCACCACCTTACTTATCGTCCTAAAAAAATCTCTAACCAATTATTTTCAATTTTACAAAACATATATGTAACTTCCCCGAATGATAAATGGTTAAATGAATAAATGATATGACTCATGTCAATAAGGTGCACCATCCTTTTCGAGAGCCTGTCTGATTAGAACTCCACAGTTATGTGTCCTTGGTCTGGAGTAGTGATTAGGATGGGTGACCTTCTGGGAAGTTTCTCAGGATGCGTGTGAGTGAGGACAAAGCACACTGAAAAGAACATGTGTTGTCATGTTGGGACTGTCATTAGTCAGATGACCCGTTCGGGCATGTGGGTGGACCCTAGGGTGGGCCCCACGTGTCTGCGGGGCAACTGGTGGCATCTGGTGGACTAGGACCCGACGACCATGTTAAGGCGGGGTGGTTGTGCTGTCACCGGGACCCGGTTGTCACATTTGGTATCAGAGGAGGAACCTAGCCTTAAGTGTGTGGTGCACTGCCTAGGTTGAGATGTAGGGCCCACAACGAGGGCGTTGTGACCTAAAGGGGGTGTCATTGTAACATCCCCAAATGAGAAAGGGTTAAATGACTAAATGATATGACTAATGTTTACAAGGTGCACCTTCCTTTTCGGGAGCCTATCTGATTAGAAATCCATAGTTAAGCATACTTGGCCTGGAGTAGTGATTAGGATGGGTGACCTTCTGGGAAGTTTTTTAGGATGTGTGTGAGTGAGGAAAAAGCACACTGGAAAGGACATGTGTTGTCATGCGGGGACTATCATTAGTCAGATGACACGTTCGGGCATGTGGGTGGACCCTAGGGTGGGCCCACGTGTCTGCGGGGCAACTGGTGGTACCTAGTGGACTAGGACCCGACGACCATGTTAAGGCGGGGTGGTTGTGCTGTCACCGGGACCCGGTTGTCACAATATAATCCACCAACTAAACTCAACTTCATATAGTAGTATCCATATTATCCAAAATAATATTAATAAACTCAATCCTGAACTCATCTACATAACATCTACCCACTCAAATGAAGATTTGAGGATGCTGCTTCTAGGCCTCTCTATTTAGGTTTATAATAAATGGATTAACATATATAGTATATACCATTATTTTTCGAATAACAGAATAGAAATTATCCTGAAACAATCATTTCCCCAATCACTCAGAATAATCAAAGAAATTATTTTCATTAAGAGATGGGTGTTTTCAACAATTTCCTCAAACATACCTACTAGTAAACAACATCATGGAGGCATCCATATGCAATAAAAATGATATATTTTGAGAACACATCATATAAAATAAATATTTACAAAAATAGAGGTCAATAAATGACATAAACAATCTACTACACCTACACTATCACAACTAACATTCCTGCATCATTTCCATTACACCCTACCACACCTATCCAAAAAGTCACGATAATATGGCGTATTAAATTAATCCAATATAAAATAATCAAGACTGAAACTAATTCCTACTTTTATATAAAATTCATTTTGTTTAATAAAATTTCAACAAAATTATTACTATCTAACTAAATATAATATCAAATCATATAGATGAAGAACATTTCTCCAGGAACAATATGATTATATTTCATAGAATAACACCAAAACATGTTCTTATGTGTGATACTAATAAAACTATGGTCACATAAATATGTTAATACCAAAAAAATGAAATGATTAAAAAAATTGGTGTACTGATCCTTGAGACAAATATTAGAATACATTTAAATCAAATTACTTGTGTATTCCCAATCATAAATTAATATTTCAATATTTATAACTCAACATAAATAATGGTAACCCCCCAATGTAATCCTGATTCTCCCCAACACTTGTTTTAGACTCTTTAATAAATGAGATCATTAAAAAGGAATTAGACTTCCTAGTTTATTTTAAATAATTCTAAAATATTAAATTAATATAACAAAACTAATTCAAGGAATCATTTTGATAATTGTTGGGCCCAAATCACTGAAACAAGTAAGAAAATTGTTTAATAATGTATCACAATGTTTTCGTTCCCAGAGCCAATATTATTTCCATTTTTAGTGACAGTATTGTGAATTTTAATAGATCATATTCAATTTATATCATTTTTGAAGAATTTCTTAAATTTTAATATGTAATTACACAAAATTGTTTCAATAATTAATAGGTAGCCACCTGTCACATAAAAATATCCCGAAATTGGGTAAATTCATAAAATAAAATAATGAAATCATTATACGATATAATTATTTTTTATTTGTAATGGAATGGAAAAGAGGGACCCTATTAACATCTCCCAAATGGGTCCCATCATAAAGAATATTATCCAATTCCATGATCTATCTCAAGTCCCAAATCATACATCTTTATTTGAGAAATTTCCCTTATCTAGACCATTATCTAGGAAGTCTAAAGGGATTTAAAAAACTAGCTGATGAAGGTGTTGGGACAAATTATTTGGCCACCACCAATAATTCCAAAGTAAGTAAATAGACTAATAAAATTATATTTATAGTTAAAATGAATATATAAATGGAATAAAATTAAAAAACATTTCAACTATAAATAGTTACTAATTATCCTCTTAGACTCTCAGGTCCAGTCATGACCTATAATCAATGAAACTGGGATTGAACAATACTGGAATTATGAAAAATATTTCATAACAATTAAACAAAATCAACATTTTAGTGTATTTTATTAGTTTAATCAATTTTATATTATGATATTGAGGAAATATAGTCAATTTACTATTATCATGCTAATGTATTATTGATCGAGGAATCAATTTAGAAACCATTTCAAACATATCCACAATTATTATAAGAGTAACTATATTGGGCCACCCAATTATGAGGAACCATAATCTAACCTCTAATTTTCCAACAATTAATCAAAATTTACCAGAATCCTCATTAATTAATTTTAACACAATATATCAATTGGTGTTCCCTTTTTCATATCTCATTATTCCCTTAGTTAGTAAAATTTCACACCATAATCTTAATTTTATACATTGAAAATATTATGAATTATTCACAAAACACATCCATTAATTGATTATGATAAAAATTTTCAAGGTATTCCTTTACATATAATCATTTAACACATATAATCATTATAAAAAAATCACATATTTAATTTCACATGTAATATCGAACGACCCCTTAGTCCCTGATAACATACTAAAAACAGATACAACTAGTTTATTATCACAAACCCTCTATTATCTACTTGTAAACCATTTAATAAATTTAAACGGATTTCAACACACCATGGTTGGATATATCTCATCCCATAAATTCATTGATGAACCCAAGAGGTCCTTGAATGATTTATTGCATTATTTAAATGAGAAAACTATTTTAATTATTCATGGAATAAGTTAATAACACAACGATGCAATATGACTTATCATATACAATAGAAAATATCAATACTATAAACAAATATTTTATAGACCACCTATATTATAATCCATGATGGTCACATTTCATAACCCAACAATTTATTCAGGAAAAGAAAACTACAATAAAAGGATCTTCCTAGAAATATGAATCATGATATATATTAGGACGAGAAAATTTAAAACGTGAATCATCTTGAATATTGATGGATATATATTCATAGATTTACCCCAAGAATCAAATTATGGGGAACAATACATAAAATTCACTATCATCAATTGAGATACATCCTTGGGAGGGGATGAGGATTTTAATTTTCCCGAACTATTATTAGGGTTAAATGAGATGAAATATATTGGTTATGGATATAATATCATGAGTGAAATTTTTTGAAATTTGTTCGATGAAAGAGGAAAATGTTTTGGCCATAATGATTCAGAAAATATTTTCCACCCATGAATGTTCCTATATTCATGGATAAATTAATTTAGATGACATTATAGGGATAAAAAAAGGTTTATCTAACAATGGATAATCTTTGGGAATTTACATGGGCATTCCCTATACGGTTTCCACACCTCCCCACATGATTTTCAAAACACAACTTCACATTGAATTGTGTCACATGGTCATGCTGTGTGATTTTTCTCCATGAACTCTATGGTTAATTTTCTCAATTTTTATTCCTTGAAACTCTTAGAGACTTCTGAGACCTTTCAATCTTCTCTGATTAATTGAACTATTCATCAAAAAATGATTATATAAAACCTAAAATTGAAACATACTTACTCTAAGGGGTGTTACAAGTAATCCTTTTTAATATTAATGTAAATATTATAGTATGTATACTCATGTTCATGAGTTAGATAGTTATATTAATATAGTTTCAATTTCCATCAAACAGAGGTGATCAATCTATCATCTACATAGCTTTTAAATAATATATATTAATATTTATTCTAAAAGAAATTCAATACATTCCACATATTCTTATAACAACATTAAATTTACCTATTTTCATGTGAACATGGTTAATTATACAATGTTAATTTAATCCATTTTAATGTAAACATGGTTAACAGTTTTTCAAAAATGAGAATATGTTTATCAAACTACTGATTGTATCTTGATAAACACAAGAATGATAAAATATAAAAATTTATTCATTGTAAGACATTTATTGAATACCATTATCATTGAACATACAATCTATATTTTAGAAATTAAAATTATATTTTCATTTAAAAAAACCTCAATGACGAATAAATTCTAATATATAATACGTCTCATTTAATTAATTTTTCTAAGAGTCTACATAATTTTTATAAAATTATTATATTCCAATTCCTATGTCATAGATTATATGAAGACATAATAAATGAATACCCAAAAAACATAATCAGGATACTCTTAAAATACAGTATTAATGAGTAACATAAATAAAAAAGGGCCTATATTTAGTCCAAATGGAATCAGTATAAAACCCCAATATACTTATATTGGATAAAATGTTGTATTTGGTATATGATATTTCTTCACCACTAACTGTTGATCACAATATTAAATATTAATATTTTAAAAGGATTGAGAACCTTGATGTCAAACAAGTATGCCATCAATTTGTAGAAAAGTATTCTTAATATGTAGTATAGTGACTCAGTCTTAACTTATGTATTGATTACTTATTTTTATGGAATATTTTTCCATTACCCAAATACTAACCATACAAATAAAATACATTAGGACCGTTGGAAATATATAATCGTAAAAACATTTCCATTGATAAGATACATCATCTCCCACTAAATTCTTCATAAAAAATACTTTATTAGATTCATATTAATTAATACATATATTTATAACATGGGGGAACGTAATATATGAAATGGTGATGATATATTATCAACAATGGAAAACAAGGATGATATATGATGATAAAATAACCACATGGTTATGAGAGGATGATAATAATATTTGAATACCATGTGAATTATATCTAATATCAAAATTATGAATCATAATATAATGATTTAGAGTTAAAAATACATGAATAATATTTGAATAAAATGACATTATCCATTATAACTAAACATTGGAATGACATATGAATTTATGAAAAACACATAAATATAAATAATAATTTAATTAATTTTCCTGGCTCTCTCCCAAGAGCATCATTGGGGAAATGGTGCTCTACTATACCGAGTTCACTCCTCATTCAAGCCTTGTGTTACTATACTTAGTTTACTCCATATTCCATCCATGTATTATTATAATGGGTTTACCCCTCATTTTGTTTATATCTATCTCCTAAGATATTTAAATATTTACCCAATTCAATAGAGGGACATATTGGTCTCACCCATGACACAAATAAAAGCATATTTATTTCTTCCATAAGATCATAAAAATTAATCATAACATATGATATAAAATAAAATTGTTATAATTGGCATTTTATCATATCTTAAACAGTGGAAAATAGACATGATTCATACTCTTATCATCATATCATAATCCATGAACAGAACCAATCATTATAAGAATATACATGTGGAATGGAAAATAGTTTCATAAATATATGAACTAATGAAGATAAAATGATTCATGAAACAACATTCCATAATAAGTGACAGTCACTATAATGAAAATGAATTTGTCCCTACGAACATAAATTTAGTAATTCAATAGTAACACAAATTTATTTAATTGGAGAAGGAAAATAAATTTTAAATATCATAGAAAACATATCATATATAGAATAACCATTTAATATTATTAAATGATTTTTACGTGACTAAAAATTAAAATATTTTTATTTGAAAATAAAATTGAATAAATATTACGAAATTCGTAAATTAATAATTTTTTATGATGTTAGAAAACATAGTTCATGACATACACGGGAAAAAATATTTTGTCCACTCATTAAGTAAAATCCAATGATGAATTGTTTATAAAACAACATGAATATTCCATTATTTTTTTTAAAAAAGTAAAACATGTTTAAAGTCAATAATAATGATAATAATATAGAAAAAATATTTTTTAAAACATTAATTATAAAACATGGTTGTTTGAGTTAAAATAGATTTTAAACAATATATGAATATAATGTCGTATTTTCATTTTTAATTATATTAACAAAACTGTTGTACAAATTTTACCATTACATGAATATATCATGAATAACAAGTGTACATGTAATGTTCATGGAATTTTTTAGTATATTCCCATGTGGTTTTAATATTGGATACTAAGTCATAAATAGTCTTGATAAATGGTGAGATTTGTAACACTAATTATATACTGCATTTCTAATATAGATTCCTCGTCCCCATGAAGGAATAAAATATAAATAATCATTAAATATTAGATATAATGAATGCATTAATGATATTAAAATTCAAATATATATATATATATATATATATATATTTATTGAAATAAAATAGGTTAATAACACACAGTACATCTCTAACAATTTTAATTGGTACCAAATTTCATTACCACAATAGAAATTGTTTAACCATAATCCCCATTAAAGAGATATAGAGATATTAATATTTAAATACCAATAATTATTATTAGAATAATAATAGATCACACTACTGGGATGTATACACACCCCATAACAGAAATAGGTGTTCAATATATATTTTGAGTATTATGAAAATTAATGTGATATAAAATCACATGTCATAAGTCATGACATCTATAGTAATAATTAAATCCCCATGTAGAAAGAAAATAAATTTATAATACCTATATTATATAACCATATTAATTTATATCATAGGAAATATTATTTCCATAGGTTCTTTTATAACTAGATTATTATCAATTCCATAGTCAATTTATGTTTTGGGTATTAACCACATTGTTCTTCATAACTATTTTGGTTTGTTATGTTTTTAGTACGCATTATTTAATCATCATTATACAATATTTATAATTAAAAAAACAGTAGAAAAATAATATATTTTCAGTGTATCTATTTTCATATAATCTATAAAATTTAAAAATAGGATTTGAAATTCATTTATCCTAGAGATGGTGAGGTTTACACATGGAAGAATGGTCTTTCCACTTTATTAAAAGATTGAATGAAATTAAATAAAATGAGATATTATAATTATATAATATTGTTTTTTATATTTCCCATATTATTATAAAATATATCGTTAAAAACTCCATGTAAATTGAGAATGAATCACATCTCTTAGAGAGTCCATAGTATGTTACACACGAAATAAAAATAATTATATTAGCACAAAATGTAATGCATGAAGTTGTGTCTGATTTAACTTCTCAATAATAATAATAAAAATGTAAAATATATATAGAATTTCGATAATTATCCCAACCATTTTAGGTGGTGACAGTAAAATAAATGACATTGAATTGGGAGGCTATTGTCATTAGTACACACAATTGATGATTTACAAACCCACATGTTTGAAGTGTCTATGTCAGTAGATATTACCCACTATTTAGAAAAATTATTAGTATAATGACGATATTTTTAATTTTACCTAAGAATAATATAAATATAATTAATTTTATTAAGGATAAATAGAAATAAAAACATTGATTAATGAATGTCACCTATTCTAGGTGTATCTCTCTTTGGCTTCTAACAGTTTCCTTTTATTGTTGGATTTATGAAAAAATTCAGTATTATTATTTTACAGGAGTGATTTATCGAAATGATTTTGTCATGTATTTTATAAAAAAATTGTATTTTAAGTAATTATGATAGCATAACAGGGGGTGTCTATTTATAATGGAGTAGACTAAAAAAATGTAAATTTAGGAATTCTATAATTCCACCATAATTTACATTATTTATTGTGTATCCAAAAATAAAAAATGTCATTATGAAAATGGAAAAAGTTTTAAACCATGTTTTTTACCCAACACAAGAATGAATTGTTATTTAGTTTTATGAAATATAATAAGGAAAGTTATTTTAATTCAAATATATTCATATAGTCTTTTTATGTTACATTCTACCATAATTAAAATTTATTTCACCTAAAAAATTATTTACTCGTATACAATAAATTGATTATATTGTTTCCTCATCATATCCTTAAGTTCCCATGTAAGTTTAAAAACTTGGTGGTTTCATTAAAAAGTCTTTTCTATGATTAGTAGTCTAGTTTTGTACAAAATTATATATATTATGTACAAAATACATCAAATCATCCTCATAAGAATGGTATTTCTCATGAAATATGACCTCTATGTTCAGTACATGGGAATGTTTAGTTATTTACTTCATCGTGAGATATACACTGAGTTGATCATGGATGCGATAGAGTATTGGTTGAACTACCAAGATAGATAATACCGTCATGATATGATGAATTATTTCAATTAGATCAATATACCTAGGTGTCAATTCCCATTTATCATGAATCTCATAAAAATATTTTATGGAAATGTTTTTTGAAACACAATATTAACAACATGAAATTATAATGAAAGTTGTATATTGTTATCATATAATTTATTCTAATTCAGAAATTACATAATGTGAAGTTATATTTCTATAGATTTCTCATCCATTTTTTCATATATATCATTTCCCAAAATAATTCATTTACAATATCAATTCCAAACATTATAGCTCAAGGTTTATTTCCATAAAGGGTTTCAAATTGACAAATATGAATATTTGAGGGAGATATATTGTTGTGTGATATCAAAACCAGATAATATTTTTCCCCAATAACTATTTAAATAAAAAAATTCGGATCTAACTATATCTTTTCAGGATTGGACTTTTATTTCATATTGACCATATTTTTGATGATGAAATGAAAGAGAGGAAGTTGGATATTTATGACGAGATTGTGGAATGCTTCACAAAAACGTTGAGGTAAACCTCAGTTATTCATTATAAACAATGAAATTCCGTACCCTATTCCATATTACACATCTATAATGTATATCCTGGAATGTTGATCTTGATATAGGTCTTCTCTTATATTAATGATTTATGCTGACACAATAAGGTCATCTACTACCACCTGTATAGAATTGTTCCTTTTATAATATTTGAGGAGTCATACAAAAAATTACATAGGGACTTATCCCATTTTTATTTTATTATAGATAATTGATGCATCATCCCCATACAAATTGGTATTTTAGGGTTAAATTTTGTACATACAAAGGCCTATGATAAAAATTATAAAATATATATCATCATGCAATCCATCCATATGTATTATATAAAATCATTATTTTCATTCATAATTACATGATGAATAGAGAATAAAGACCTATAAGCTTCCTATTTCAACTCCTTCATGTTTGTAATGGATCGAACACCGAATCATTTTCTGAACATAATGATTTTATCGTGGTTTAGGATAAACTCTTTAATATTTCAAACATTATTTATTAGCATTTTATCCTCCAATTTAAATCATTAATATTATCATGGATATATGGTTGAAAAATAAATTGATCAAGATACAATTTTTAAACTTTCATTATAATTCGAGACACATAATTAAAAAAAATAGATAATTATGAGATATTTTTTTTATCCTTGTCATAGACAATCTTGCAAGATCCTTTTTACTCAAATAATAATAAACCTTGATTGCTTTCCCATGGTGTAAATGTATTGAAAAATCATAATTTTTTATCAGATATAACAGTATAATATAGAACATTTCAAAATCATTATGAGTGAATATATAAGATAATATATTTATTAGAATATATATCAAATATTTCTCAGAATATATAATTCTTCCATACCATTAATAAAAAAATTACTCTATCTAACTCAAAAAAACCATTCTGATAAATTTTCCAATGAATCATTAATTATCGTAATAATTATCAATAACAATTATTTTTTGTATAACAACTTAAATATTACCATCATGGATGAATCAATACAGATTACAATTTTTTCTCTATTATATGGTTACATATTCACATTTTTCCTGACTATTTTCTTATTGAGTTCCAAAAATATTCATCACATTAATCTTTCTAATGAAACATCTCACCCTTTTATGTTATCATATTTAGAGGATTATACAATCATAATAAATAATTCAAATACTATTTATAATATTCCATTAAACCATAAAAACTAATAATCATAATCACTAAGGATGAACTTTTTTAATATTAAATAACCTCCATCTTTGAGTGATCTACTAATATTGCATATATCGTTATTATATGATAAAAATCATAAATATTTCAACTCAAATTCACAAAAAAGAATTTTTTTTCATATTTTTTGTATTTATTTGTGGTCTTTTTTTAAATTATCAAGTGGTCGTAAATTTATTTCTTTCACCATTAATCGTTTAGAAAATAAATTATTATGAAAACAAAATAATTGATAAATGTAATATCTGAATACATTAATAAACAATTACATGAATAATTCTTGGAATAATTATTAATGATAGGCATCACTATATATTCATTAAGACCATACCTTATATAAAATTATATCAATGGTATATCCTCTTTCTTGACCATCAATTTATGATATACACAACTATGTATAACCATGGTTGTAGCAAGCTCAATGCAAAGGATCCCTCATATCACAATTATGTAGAAGATGATACTTGTTCTTTTGTTTTATCTCCTTCTATACATATAAATCTATGGAGAGTTTCATTGACCCATATTTGTTTTTCCCAAAAATCATTATTCCCCATAATGTGATGCCCATGGCCCAATAAATCCATTATCATATTCTTTCTTGGAAATTTTATTAATGACCTATAAATCAATTGAAGCCATTATATAGGGAGTATTTGAAATTTTTTGTGGAATTATGTGTGAATCCTGTTGAAAAATAATCATCACATTTTAGTGGATGGAAAGAATTATATTTTGGAAGGAAAACTGGAAAATTCTTAAAAATAGGAAAATCATTTATGTCGAGTTTCTATTACTATATTAGACAAACACCCCTTCTGAAAAGTAATTATAAAAAATATAATGTATATTATCTCAATAAAATTCTCTTAATTTAGTCACATTGATATATAATCCTAGTTTGGATTACATTATGAAACGTAACATACATTATTCAACTATTAATATTGAATTTATGTAAAAAAATCATTCAAAGATTATGATGACATCAAACACAACTAGCGGATGAATGTAATGATTTTTAGGAAGCACATTCTGACCAATATCTATAAGAGAGTAATCATATTCTTGATATGGGTTTATCATAACATCTATGTTTTTGATAATAAATCTAAATATAATAATTTCTGTTCCATAATTTAACCATTATTAAACTCATTAGATATGAATGAATGGTTTGATCTAGTTTTAAATAAGAAGTTATCATTTCATGAGTTGATGTAACTGTAGGTTTCAAAAAAAAAATATCACACCCCACATCAGTTATAATGATTGTAAAATACATCCCCTTATCCCTCTTCTTAATAGGTTGTTGACATCGATCATTTTCATAAACCCATGTATTTGGTAATTTGATATCACAATCCACATTCTCCATACAAAAGAAGCAATAATGTCTCATAATGGTATTGTATAAATTATTCTCTCTTTTCTAATTGTTAACTAACTTATTTGAATCACATGTTAAATACAATGATGTCGATATTCACATTGACACATAAAAAATTAAGAGGTAAACATAAGAGGAATTCCACAATTCATTTTACGAAACATTTAGAATAATTAAAATATCATCTTCTTTTCTCCATGGATTTTAAATTTTCATCTGAATTCCTTATTCCCTTTTTACTCCATTTCCAAAATTATTTTTTTGATACAAATAACATTCATATATGGAAATGTATTATAGTATGTGATTATTTTGAATACATAGTATATTTATTAATGAGTTTTATTAGAATGTGATCTTATTCTACAATATGACCACAATGTTTAATGTTTTTCCATTTCCTAGTGTCTGCACAAATATTCTTCTCAAAGTCATAAGTAATGAGAAAAACTCCTGAATGTTGGGTTTCTGGGATAGTCTCGTATCAAATATGTTAATTGAATGTGGTTTATTGATATTTTTTTCTTTCAATGGATGTGAACCAAGGAAACATGGATCATCGTTAATGGGAAATGGTAACAAAAATAAAAAGATGGTGAATCATGAATACTATGATACGATTAATTAATTGGTCAATTTTTTTTGGTGATGTTCGAATGAAGGATATCCAGAAACATGATTTTGTATGTTATAGAAATGGTCTCTAGGGGAATGAGATATTTGTAAATAACTTCATAAAAAATAGGTTGGAACCCAAACTTAATTTAAGATGAAGAAAATAGGAGTAAATGATGAATCCATATGATTTCATGAAGAATGTGAGCTTACTTAATTTATTATAATATTCAATAAAAATCATCATGAAATGATTGGTTATGTATTAATATATTCCAATAATTTTGATTAATGTGACCTTCATGAATATTGGGAGTACCAAGAATCCTAGGTGTTATGCACTATGATTTGTCTTACTTGTTAAACTTGTGGTGAAGTACAGAACAATAAGTATGAATATCTAAGAAAAATTGATGGTTCTTATTGTGAATCTGAGTTCATGTGGTTTCCTCAAAATTGGTTCTCAATAGTGGAGACATAAAATCATGAATGAATTTTCAATTGATATTATTTTTACAATGAATAAAATATTATGATAAATTTTTCAAAATGTTGAACAAGAGTTTTAATATGATCCCTAAACAACCATGATGGACACTGTGAAAAAATTAGAACTTATAAAACATAATGATAATAATATACTTGTTGTTTTTATCACTAGATTGATATTTATAGTTCTCTTGATTTGAATGAAAATCAACGAAAGATAAGTCGTACGTCGAGAGGAGTGATGCATGATTCATATGAGTTTGTTGATAGGATTGTAGTAAAACATAATAATCTATAAGGAGGTGAAAAATAACATGAATGAACTATTTAATTCCATGAATAGTTTGGGAAATTTATACTCGGTTTTGAATAGGTGGAAAATTAATATATTAAATTTTATCAACACTAGAAGAAAAGAGAAAGACATTTGAGGTTAAAAATATATTTTATTGGTCTTTGGATTAAACTATAAACTAATGAAATATAATTTTAAATAAAGAATAAATTATTGTTTCAAATATCTTTTAATGTATAGATTCTATATACAGTTAATCGTTGTCTTGATGATGTACATAAGTCCATGTATAATTAGACATCCACAGTTATAGGGTAATGCAGATTTGGTAGGATTGATGAAACATCAATGGATAGAATTGAGATGATCCAAACTATATGATGTCATAATGTTGGGAATATCATAATGGGTTATAATTTCATTAAGGGAAATATTTAAATTACATAAAAAGAGTTAAAAATTTTCCTTTCTCTCCCAAAGTGTATCTCTAGAAAAATTCATTAACAAAAGAAGGGTACATGAGGGGGAATCTTATTGACATGAAATATACTATTATTAAATATCATTAATTTGGATTTATAGTCCCCAACATGTATTACTAGGAAAATAAATGAGTTATATGAATGGGAATGTTCGTGGAATTCAACAACAGAGATCGAAAAAATATCCTTCATCGTATGAAGAAAATATATTATATATATATATATAGTATTGTAAAAATTATAGATATATTTATATAGTCATTTAAAGTAGAGGAAATAATGGGAATATAACAATAAAATATTATGTCACTTTAATAGCCACCAACAATGTAAAAACCACATAATAATCTGTATTGTTATCTAGAAGAATTATATGTCAATTCTTAACATATGTTTATTAGATGGAGAATTGAATGTATATATTTATCCTCCACCAAATCAAGTATCTCATGGATGGAAAAGTAGAAAATTAATAAAGTCAACCTTATAGAGATAACTCTAAAATCAATGGAGAACAGTAGGTGTTGGATTCTTGATTGCATATTCTTATCCCATGACATGAAATATATAATATCTGAATAAATTTAGTAATGGTTTGATCGAATAGATATATTAAACAATAAAGTATTATTAATGATTGATGTACGTGGAAATAGAAAATTAGAAAGTTTAATCGTAATAGGTAAAATATGAAGGTAAATACAATTAAATCGTTTATGTGATAATGTATAAATGATTAAAAATTTTCTCTAGGTTTACTATTGGGCCAACAGTTTTTACATAACAGTTGATGAATAAAACAACTTGGGGCACTGATGGTTTGGTCAAATTTACCATCATATCATGGAACAACTATATAAGATAAACAATTTCATTTTAATTCCCAATATAAAATATTTATGTGAAAATAAATTTGATTCTTCCATGTGAGTAATGTTGGTCGGGATATCATATTTCATGAAGAACAAAAGAGCATAAAATATAAATTATTTCATCCAAACAGATATATATGGTACAATAATGGGGAGAGAATGTGTGGTGATAGGTTCATTGTTATTAATATTGACTTCTATAGAATTATAAAATATGTAATGACAATGTTGTGGTAATGGAATGTTTCTTATTTTATGGAGATTTATCATCAAAGATATTTCAATGAATCTTCCCACACAATAAATATTATGTGATATAACAATAAAGGAGAATATGCATAAATTGATTTTTAAAATTATCTCTACAAACATAGGACAATTAATGAGGTGTCAATAGTAATAACACTTAAGAAATTATGTTGTAGAAGAAAATAAATCTACAAGTGGAAATTAGATGAAAACTATACTGATTGAGAGTCGTGTCTTCCATCATTATTAAAATGAGGTTGTTTATGTAGTAGGATACAACCAAAATCATATATGGTGTTATATGGGGAAAAATATTCCATATGAGATATAGATAACAGACTGGGTCCTAGATGGCACATAGCGAGTTTTATAAAACAATTACATTAGAGTAAGATACAAGGATATCATGTTCTAAGTGACAAAATAGACTAGTAACCATTCTAGAAATGATACATACATGATTCATATATTACAAGTGAATAACAAAATTGTAGCAAAATTATTTTTAAATACAATCTTTCTTCCACCAACAATAACCTTGTATATCATTCACAATTGACATCATGAAATCCTGGTTGATTGAAAAAAAATAATCATGATATCAATTTCGTAGTAAGTGTATCATATATTTAAAGAAATATAAAATCAAAAACACTAAATTATAAAATAATGTTAAATGATTGGACACACATTCTTTATAATATGAAAACTATGAAGGATTTTCATAAAAAATATTCATAGGTAAATAAAAAAACCACATTCAATTTAAATAAATAGATACTTAAATATCAATGTATAATGATAAGTAACTGATAAAAATTCTATTTAATAGAAAAATCATGTATTAAATGCATCCATATATTATTTTCAGTGTGAATAAATAATGGATATTAATAGCTAAATCATTATATTATAAATTTTTTATAATTTGATGTAATGTTTCTTATGCACCTGATAACATAACCATCATGATAAATCTTTAATACAGTTTAAGTCACACATGGTAAAATTATATTAGCTGAGGCTATATAATTTATTTATTTCTTGATTTCACTTATGCATCTATGGTCTTTCATTAATTGATCTCCAACATGTGTCGTGAATGTGCAAACCATTCCTCACATATCGAAAAATCAATTTTATCAAATATAAATTTACCCTATCAATTATTTTTATTGAGTAAAGGATAAATATTTGCAAATATTTCCCACAAAATTCATATAACAATCAAGAAAAACACCATTTCAATAAATGGTATACAATTTTGGAAATAATCATATACATGATAAATGATATGAATATTTAAGGGACATGAAATGTTCACTTGTAACTGGAATGTGAATAACTGAACAAGGATTTATTCACTAAAAATGACTCATAAAGAATTTTATTTATACTATCATTTTTCATCTTAATCTTAAACCATCTAGAGTAATAATAAGATTGTTATAAAAACAATGTAAACCCATTGGAGTAAGAACATATATAGTCTTAATTGAATGAATAAAAACTTATTTAAAAATAATATTGTGGAAAATAACATTTTTATTTTAAAAATTATTTATAAAAATAATATATATCAAAATTAATTTTATAAATATTTTCCTTAAAAATAATCTTTTTCAATTTATTAAGGGTTCTTCAATCAAAATGATGACATGTCTTTTGTATGAGGTTAAAAATATATTAATTCTTCCTTAAAAATATTAGATATGATCCTTTTTTAGTAAGCGATATTAATATTCAATTGAATAAATTTATAAATTAATAAAGTGTAAGAAAATTATTTAATATATTATTTTGAACAATGTTAAAAAAAATTCAAAAAAATTCATAAACCATCATATTGATAGAAAATAAGATTCCTACCGTACATATAATTGATATAAGGATGTACTAAAAAAATTTATAAATATTTAGTACAACCACTGATCTAAAAAGACGTATTATTAAAAAGAACAAATCAAAAATAAACATAGGATATGAAAATAAAAGGGATTATTGTGAATTGTTCAAATAATTACATTTAATGGATATTCATGAATAAAAAACCATGAGTATAATGACATTGTGAAATAAATACATAAAATGGTCATGAAATTGAGGAGAATTAATAAATGAATATATTATACATATAAAATATAAACCCACCTAAAAATGGACTATATATAATATTATATATTAAGAACTCATTATTCCAATCATCATTGTATATTAATGTTAATAAAGAAGTAATATGGCCCAATTAAAAGGAATTATGTTATAATAGTTTTAATCTTTTTAATAATATATTCTATTATCATGTTATTTTTAATGATATCACATATGAATTTCTTGTAATATCATTTTACATCTTTTTTAGTAATCTTTCTTTATTTTCACTATTTCATTATTTATTTATGTTGTTTCTCAAGTATGATTTGAATTTTTCTCTATAAATACAATTTCATAGACAATTATTTCATCATATCAATAATTAAAAACATGATTTAAGTATCATATATATTTAGTACTTATATATTTAGTCTAATAAATAATATGTATAGAGAGGAAAGGAAATACACATTCAATAGAGGCGGCACAATGAACTTACGATGAATGTTGTTTCCATTTTATTATAATGTTAATGGAATCCAAATATAATATTATAAATATATATATATATATATTAATATAATATTAATATATTCATATAATATTTATAAAATTTTGTTATTAATATAATCATTTACACATTCCATGTAAAATATCAACAAATCACATCGTTTTTTGATGGTCTTTGTCCACACACCAGAAAACAATTTTTTCATATATCCACAACATGGATAACATGATGGTGTATATTATATAATTATTCAAGAAGATTAAATATAGTTAAAATATCATATATATCATATATAACATATTAATCTAAAATTATAATTAATAATGAAATGAGGTTGTTGATGAACGAACACCATCAGTTTGGGAGGTTGTAGACAGATGTTATCATGAACAACAATTGAGTGTCCCATTTGATGGATGTGGGGGATGATTCATGTCATATACTTAATATATTATTATATAAATATATTTATTATACTTATGATGTTCTGTAATCTATATATAAGAATAATTTTTTAATGTATATAGAAATATAAATAAATGTGCTCATTGAATAATGTTTCCTTTTATTTGGGAAACTCATTTTGCTTTATACCAAAATACTTCCATGGTTGGATTTATTCACAAAGATAGGGTTATAAGATGAGGATACATATTTTGGGGATTACATGTGAATTTTTTTATGAGATAATGTGATTGTGTGGTGGGAATTTTTAAGGGTATGAGTGAACATTTATTGTGGAGGGAGAGTGTTATTTTTATAAATATAAAATGGTAAATAGTATTGGGTGGCCCCATTACAGCTTATTCCTCCAATAATGATCCTTATTCTAGAAAATGATGTATATGGTGAAAATGTTTCAATCAAATTGGTTTTCAATAAGCGTATTGTTTATTAAGTAATGCATGAATAATGTTAAATCATTATGTAAATTCAATTTCACCATAAATGTAGTAATTTCAATTAATTTTCTTCACTAATTTTTTTAGTAAAAAATTATTTTTACCATACCAGTAGTTATGAAATGTTCTTACTACAAATATGGAATGTAGTTTTTAAAAAACAATAACATAAGCTGTACAAATAAATTAAAATGTACTCATATAGATGGGATGAGAATGTGGGATTTTAAAGTGAAACTATTAAAAGTTCACTATGTTTTTATTTCTAAATTCAAAATAAAGAGAATTAAGATGAAATCAATTTTATTAATATATATATAATTTATATAAAAATACTTGAAAAATAATAATAAATATAATTTAATAATATAATTTCTTTATTTTAAATGAGATTTTTCAATTAAAATTAACAATTTTTCACTTTTTATAAAAAAAAGAAACATCATAGAAAATAAAATAAATTCTTAAAATTTTAATTATTATTTTGAATTTAAAAAATTATGTCTATTTTGACATATCCCCTTTTTAATGTTTCTAAATTTTATTTTAAATCACTTCCCTCTTTTAAAAGTGTCCAAATTTATATCATAGAAAATAAAAATTTTACCATAAGACCAATTTTGATTGAATATTACGCCTATAAAATTTATTGGATGAATATAAAAAATAATTTATTTGAATGATAATATATATATTTCATTTATGTCATTAATTAAACGTAATTAATTTAATTTATTGTGATAGAACACATTTGAATTTATTAAAATAGTGTCTTACCAAAAAATTTCATTTTTATCCAAATGGTTTAAATTTAATGTTCTAATTAATCTATTAAAAATAAATCCATTTTATATTCTTATAAATCCATTTAATTTTATAATTTATTTATTCAAATTCAACACTGCCTATTTAGCCTATATTAGGTAGTTTTCATTTTATATGATTATATAATCGTGTTCAACAAAACTCGATCATGCGAGTCACACAACACATCGAAGAAATTCATTGTGTCCTGTACCAAAATATTTACTATGAATTATATGTTGTTAACGATAAAAAAATAATTTCATGTAATATACAATATTTTAGATATTGAATTTATCTAAATATAAATAAAATATAATGTCTTTTAGTATTTTATATATTTCTATGCATGGTGTTGTTTTCAACATATATAATCAAATACTATTAATTTTTTTTAGAATACTAGGCTGTCAGGTTCTACACAAATTACTTGATTTTTTTCATCTCTTTATAAACATAAACATGATAATATAGTGTATTAAATTTAAAAATTACTTTATTGAAAACAAACATTTAAGAAATTTTATAATATAATATCTTCTTAATAAGTGAAAATGTGAACTGCAAAGGTCAAACAGAATATAATACATTAGATTTTCTCTAGTTTTCTTATAATAAACTAACAAGAAATATTTTTTAAATAGGTGGTGATACAGTGTGAGATTCTACGTCTCCATGTTCCATTAAATGTTATGTGAAAAATTTAACGTTTTTAATAAATCATGCATGCAATTTTTTATTTAGAAAATAATTACATAAAAATGGATTCCTAAATAAAAAATATAAGAGCATTGTTGCATGTAGAGTTACATCTTTACCTTATTTAGGGCCAAACATTGACCAGCATGGGTCGACTGTTAATGTGAGAAATTGGATGTAATCATTTTTAAAATATTTTGATTAAAATAATTGTTTTTTTTGTGCCTTTTGTTTCTCTTAATTAACAACAATTTTCAAGAGTCTAGGATTCTCAACGTTATGTTAGAAATTCCTTTGAGTCTAGAAGAATGAAACATATCTGGAAAATATTGATGAATGTTGGTGATTGAGGATTGAAGGAGACAAAGAATTCTATTCTTCATAAATGACTAATCCAATCTCGGTATATGATGTTTATCCCATTGGTGATTTCATATCTAACTCTTCTTGATTTCTATGATGAACAATGAAAAATACATGCACACGTTATCCCTGATCACCCGTATGTTGTGATATGGAATATGTTGAGGGTTAGATGGATTAAATCTAATATGTTTATAAACTAAATTCATTGTATTTAGATCATTTCCCAAGAACACTTGGGAAAAACTATTAAAATGTTACAATGTGAATTTCTCCCTCCATTCTATATGTTCTACTTCGTGGAAACACTATAGTTCCCTTATCTATGTTTCTGGGTGGTTCCAAGAAATATCCCCCCTTAAGATATGGAAATACATATCAACCAAATTGTTGTGTATATTGGGATATAAGGATTGTGAATATAGAACCATATTAAAAAATGGTGCATCCGAAAAACAAGGGAGATGTTTTGACCTCGGGACACCAGCCGTCGATGCTGGTGGAATTGCATGGCAGAACCCAATGTATTGCAGTAGAGGCCACCTATAGGTGCGACAAATTATGGAGGTCTCCCCAACGTAGAATCTAGACAAGGGGACAATGAATTCACTTTGATGGAGGTGTAGCCGAATCGAGAAAGGGATGTGGTGGCGACTGTGGCTGGTGGTGACCAGGGTCCATGACAAAAGGTCACATGTGGTAGATGTGATGATGATGAGGAACACATCAATCAGGCTGGCAACCTGAAATTTGGTAAAGTGCCATATTGACTAGGGTATGTGGCTAGCCACACAGTCGGGCTACTGCTTGGACTAGAGTGACGCGACCAGGGCGGGCCAGGCTAGCAAACTAGGCTTCTCTATTGATCTATACCATGTGGCACAGTATACCACCGTCCATTGGGTCATTGGGATAGGTTGGTTCAAGCCAGACTAGACCAACCAGTTTGGGTTGGGTAGGCTGAACTGGGTCAGGTCAGACATGACTATACTAGATCATTTTTACTAATTTGGACATGTCATTTATGTGGGAGGTCTGTTTGACGAGCTCTTTGTGGAAATGGGAGTCATGAAATGATATAGTCATTTTGATTTGTATCGATATGTTTTTGTTATTGTTTTCATTTGACCTAATGTATTGGGGAGTTTGTTATTTCATAACAAACATGCTATGGGAAGAATCCTACGACTGGATTTCATTCTGTGATCTTGTTTACTGTACGACTTGAGGTTGCATTACACATTGATGCTCTATGTGTCATTTATGCTCTGAATGACATCGACACCCTGTGCTTCATTGACACTTCCTAGGCCACTGATTCTTGCTATGATATCACTTCCAGATGTGGCATCACTTGTCTAGGCTCCACCAACACTCCCTATGGCATTGCGATATGTGCTCCACTGATGCTTCATAAACCACCAACCCTCCATGAACTATTAATTACCGTTTTTAAATAAAAAATATGTATTCCATAAATTATCCATACACCATTGACACTAAAATTACCATGGAGACTGGGATATATGTAAACTACATCTCGAAGTATTTCACAGCATGATTTATACATAAAAGTGTGTGATCTGACTCTCTTCACTATACATATTTTGTTTCCATTAGGCTGTAATTTCGTGTAACTTTTAGTGTTATTTCCATTTTGGTTCGGGTGTTTCCAACTATGTATTGTTTTACTAATCCCTTCATGGGATTTTCCCACATATGTCATGTCATATTAAGATGATTGACCTTTTAATGGTGTCTTTTGTAGACCGGGACATATGGGTACATAGAGTGGTTATACAGGCAAGGTTTGCTCTTACGGTTTCAGAAATTTGACCCACACCTACCTCTCATGTAGGGTTATATGTCGAAGATTCTCAAGGATTTTTCCATCATGTTCGGTAGACTTATGTATTGGTGGACTTATACTCTGACCTAGATTACATTCCATTATTTTTACTTTTTAAATTGGTTGAAGGAGTCATAGTGTATGAAACTATTGTCTACATAGTGTTTTTACATTTAATTAATATTTGGAGTGGAGATGTGTGTGTCTTTATAGGTACTGAGTAAAATTACAATCATTTGTGGGATATGCCGACCCCATTCTAGTTGTCATCTTATGGCCTATCGGAGATGGGATTAGTGGAGTTATAGCACTGGCCCCTCTGTGATGGGTCGTGAAAGAGTGGTATCATAGGAGGTGTATTGTTTCTAATGAAAAATCAATCTATGATATTGGTTTGTGGAAATATTTTAAAGTGTTTGAAGATTATATTTTCGCCTAGGTGCTAAATTGATGGTGACTTAGCTACCATATCCATACACTATGACTGTAAATTAAACCTTTAGACTAGACACATGACTAAACTAGTTGTAGGTAATGTAATTGTACATTTATCATATATTATTTTTGTTGGGTTATCATGTATATCTTGAGTTAGCTCACCATGTATAGACTTTTCACTGTGGTATATGATGATTAATTCTAGGTTGCATTCATGCAAAACGCCATACATGATTCATATGCTTGTCTACATCGATGATTTTAGAAGAAATGAGGCGTCTGTATATGTACCATTACCGTAGATAGGACCCCTAGGGGGTGATTCATTGATACCTCTACCAAGAGAGAACCGGTTACTACCAGCGCTACTAGTAGTGGATGCCCGCATGCTGAGAGAATTTCATGAGTTTCATAGTTAGTGACCTCCATGTTTAGGGTTGAGAAAGCCCCCCAGATAGATGAGGATTGGCTGGAGGTGGTTACATATATCGTCTTCCTGGAGAGGACACCTTTTGAAAAAATGTCAGTCTTTCCTAATAAGAATCTATTAGGCCTAGTAGGTTGATAGTGGAGCTTATTTATCTTTATTCTTTAATTGTTTAACTTCACATTCAATGTCTTCCAGGATCCCATTATGGAGAATTTTGTTAATGAAATGTTACACTCCATGCCTATACAAGAGCTACTGCATATGCAGTAGTGCAGCCCGATAAAAGTGGAGAAGTCGATATGATTTACATATCTTTATTGTTATTTCTCAATTTTTTTTTCGGAACCATTATTCAGGGACTAAACCATAGTTAAGGGGAATATCTTGGTGATCATGGAATCCATGATTTCTCATAGCATTCTTGAACATGCTGGGGTACTGTAGCGAACTCTACTACTATAGAGCTTTTAGGTTGAGAGAACACTAGGAGTGGGAGGTACAACCGAGTGTCAGGATACTGAATCTTCAACTGCTAGTAGATGAATGTTAACATGGAGATTCAAGCAGATCATACAGTTTTGGGGAAGACCCCAGGATATGGGGTCAGTGGTGTGAGGCTCCTAGGGTAGAGAGAGGCAGTTGAATGGTAGGTTGTGTAGGACGTGTGGTTGTCAGGGATATCTTGCTAGAGATTTTTATTCATGCAATATGACTGATAAAGAGTCATTAAAGGTACCAATTGGAAAGAATATAATGACTGAAAACGGTGGTCTTCATGCTGGAATATGCGGAAGGGGAATTGGACAAGTAGTATGAGGGGGTGGATGTTCGGGCTACTACAACCAACACCCGTAGGTGATCCACCACATGATTATGGAGATAGATGATATGGTTGACACCATATTCAAGAGATGGAGTCATATGACCATGGTGATCTAGATATTAATATAGGTTCTATATGGGTAATTTTCTCCATATATTCATTTTTGATAGACATAGGTGGTAATCACTCTTTTATTTCACGACCCTTGTTCGATACACAATGATTCTCAGATAATCATTGACTGGAAGACTATTCATAGAGACTCTTATAGGGGGAGATCTGATGATCAAAAACATTTTCCAACAATGACACCTTAGTCTAGTGTGATATATTTTTGGCTGGGATATATTTTTTGTAACATCGAGGAATTTAAACGTAAATATTGTTATGGACTAGTTAACCATAGTTCATGCCTAGAATAGATTTTTTAGCCACATTGTGTGGCATGTTTGTGGATATAGGACTAAGATTTAAATTGAGTGTAAAAAAGAAAAAACATGCAGTGTAGGATTTAATTACATAATGGAGGGTGCAACCGATTACACATCAGTCAGCTAACCATACCATCATCATATTAGATGAGATGAGTCTTTATATTCCTAAATTGCTGGTAGATTATGGGGACTTCATTCCTGAGGATGTTCCTATATTACCTACCTATATAGAGGTATATATTTTTATTTTATTTTACCCAAGAAGAACAATGATAACAACACCTATATATTAGATGACTCCAATAGAGCTTCGTGAGATCAGGGTACAAGTTTAGGACTTGTAGATAATTGGATTTATAATATCATGTTATTCAGCCTATGCAGCCCCAGTTTTGTTTTCCCAGAAGGGATACACCATCATGAAATTATGAGTGGACTTATGTGTCTTTGACTACATGAATATGATGAATAATTATCCACTAAAAATAATTGGTTACCTTTTCAATCAGTTGATGGGGGGAGTTGGGTTTTAAAGGTAGACCTCATAAATAGATATCACCATATTCGTTTACGGGCAAAAATGTATATTAGAAAATCAAAATATGTCAGTACATCCACTAAGATTACATAGGGACCCCATTGGGAATGAAAAAAAACCCCAGTAGTGTTTTGGGGACTCATTAATATGATCTTCTCACCTTATATTGACCAGTTCGTCATTATCATCATGATGTACGTAGCATCTAAGGAGATGTACACGATGCACTAGAATATAGAAAAAATGATGTACAATCACTGCCTTATTGGGAATCACTATTAGATTATATTTTGAATTTGAGAGGTCTACTATCAGAGAGATATCATTTTAGAGGCTAGAACTACATTATATTTAGCGATGACTGAAGTGGGGATTTCATGGGAGCCACCCTAGAGTGTTAAAAAGGTGACATGTTTTTGGGGCTTGTTAAGGTACTATTGGTGGTCGGTACCCAACTTTTACAGAGTATCATAAAACTTTAGGACATCTTCATGGGAGGGGAATACATTAAAGTAGAAATAGAAATACTCACAGTGCATTTCATAGAAGATATACAGACTCTGAAGAACTCGCATATTGTGATTACCAGTGGTAGGTGTTGAGTACATGCTGTTTTGTGAGGAATTAAGGACAAGGATTCAGTATATCCTAATTTAGGGAGAGTGGTGATTGCATATGTTTCATGCCAATTGAAGAAGAATGAGTAGAAATATGTGACACATGAATATGAAAATGCAGTGGTAGTCTTTGTATTAAAGATTTACTAAAACAACCTAATTGGATAGTAGATTCAATTTTACTAGGACAACACGAGTCTCATGTACATAATATCTCAAAAATATATGAACATGAGATGGAGACGAAGTTTACTGTTACACCAATAATATGAAATTTAGAGTATATAGACTCTTTAGAAGGAGAAAATAATGGAATATTCTCCCCAGTATGAGATACAGTTTTTACTTGATGAGTGAGGTGTCAGAGTAGTTGTATGAATTCAAAATATCCATTTTGGATGGATATGGGGAAGTATTCCTCTCAAAGATTGTTTTCAACCACCCACAATTTCAATGAGTTGGGGAGGAACGACTCAGAGACACTGGCTGTGAGAATTTATGTGCTCACATGTCTATAAGGAATACACCATGTTGATATTCGAATGGTGTGTAAAACACAGTTCTCTTTAGAGGATGAATAATAGTACCAGTGATGTTGTGGGAGGATGTCATGGGTGATTTACATATATACCCATTAGTAGTATATCTAGGAGTGGAAATGTTGTAACAGGACCTCTGAAGAATGTTTTAGTGGCTAGGGATGATTAAGATGTTTGCAGAGTTCGATTAACAATTCCTAGGTTGCAATAAAGTGATGGCTGAGGACCAGGTTCCAGAGAACTTGACCTAACCAGAAGATGTTCTATAGTAGAATTGTGATGGGATATATATGGTTTTTTCGAAAGGTTTTCCATGCACTTCTAGGAGAACAATACAATTTTTCTCATTTTTTTAACCAAATACTTATGTTCTCCCAATTCATACCGATTCGTGAGCAGAGTTCTTTAGTGGTCTTGGGATGCCTCAAGGTGCTATAGATAGTTTTATTCCATGGATTACCATCAACTATATTATTGGATCATGATTCATTCATTACATCTTGGTTGTGGAACAGATTGTAGGAGGCATTTGGAAATCAACTACACTTAAGCATGGTATTTAATCCCTGAACAGATTTCCATATTTAGAGGACCATCTAGGTTTTAGAGGACATTATACAAACATGAATCTTATAATTTTTCTATAGTTGGGAGGATTCCTTATCTCTAGTGTACTTCATTTAAAAAAAATGTACCACTCCACCATTGATTTGTAACCATTATTGGAGTTGTATGGGAGAAACTAATGGTCACCACTTTGATGGAATAACTGATTATAGTCAAGAATCATTGTCACAGAGATAGTGATGACAACAATATATATGGTTCAGGTCATCCATGAGTGGATGAGGACTTTATAGAGTCCAATGAAATCATATGATGACAGGAGATAGAAACCAAAACTATTCTATAAGGGAGTCCATGTGTTCATTTGCCTCTCATATCTATTGGTATTGCATAAATTTGTCTACGGATGTAAGTTATCTATAAGTTACACTATCACATTTTAGATTCTAGGTAGTGTTGATGAGGTGGCATATAGCCTAGCTCTACCGTAATTTTTTCACAAGGTGTATGATGTGTTTAACATGTCATAGAAGAGGAGGTACATGCACGATCCATCTTAGATCATCAAATATGATTTGCTGGAGATTGAGAATGGGGTCAATTTTTCAGAGTACCTAGTGGATAGTGAGGATCGATAAGATATGACCATTCATGTGCAGTCAATTTTTTATGTGCATGTTCTGTGGAAGAAATGAAATCTCTAAAACAGAACACTGGATTTTGAGGCTCAGATTCCATATCATTACCCTCAACTTTTTTCTGAGTATCCCATATTTTTTACATTCATAGACAAAATTCCCTATGGTTGTAGAATGCAAGGTATCATAATTTCACCTATTATTTATAAATTAATTTGGGAAATTTCAAGACCAAGCACTGATATGGTGTGACATTCTACAGTACAGTGTGTTTGGAATATTTATATGAAAAACAATTATTTTTAATAATGTGTGTAGGATGTATCGTTAGTAAACATGAGTAACACCTAAATGGGTTCCCATATCAAAAATTATGGGGCACTGTTGCATTTAGAGAGGCACTATTACCTTATCCTGGTCATAACATTGACGAGATCTAGTTGATTTTGAATGTTATAAATTAAAAAAACTATTATTAAAATATTTTTATAAAAATTCATTATTTTTTGATGCATTTGTTTCTTTTAATTAAAACCATTATTTGGAATCTAGGGTTATCTTCATAACCCTATAAATTCCACTAAGGAAAGAAGAAAAAAATATCTCTTTTAAATGACCAAGAACATTGGTGGATCGAGGATCGATGGCAACATAAGTATCTATTCTTCATCAATGACTGATGCTACCTCAAGATAGGATGTTGATATCATTGTTATTTCTTTTTTCCTATTCTTGGGTTTTTATGAAAAATTCAGACTAAACCATGAACTTATTATTTGTAGATTGACTATATGATTTGATAGGGAATATGATTTTGGTTAGTGAGATTATATATATTTTATTTCTAACCCCAATTTCTTGGACATTGATCGATGTACATGAACAATTTCTAAAGACATTAAAAAATTTCTATGTGCATTTTCACTCTATTATACATTTAATTCACTATTTTGACTCAACAGTTACAAGATCGATGTTCTTTGGGTGGTTTCAAGCAAGATGATCCCTATGTATTAATGGTAAGATGGTTCAAGACCATAAAAGTGAAGTTCACCACCTGGGGATCGCGGATTTAGATATGTTATAAAAAAGAGCACTAGAGAAATGGGTGTGAAAATCAAGAATATGACCACCAACAGTGGGTGGGTCCAGCTTGTGGGTTAGGAGGAGGATAGCGGTTGGCCCAGATGTGACCGCAGGAGTGAGAAGTAGTGGATGTATCCCAGATGTAGCACGACCGGACATAGTTAACCCCTTGGTGGCGGATACTAAAGGCAACAACAATGGGAGACTGCACAAAGGATTCATCCCAACTGGGATATATGGGAGACGAGCCATAAAAATTGGAAACAATGTGGATGTGGGACGCTACATACAAGAAGGCTGTGTGAAACATCATTTAGTGAATCGTGGACTAGGGTTTCTACTTCGACTTGCGGTTGGTGACTGCATGGAACAGAGGGACACATCATTGATGGACCATGTCTGTCCAAAAAAAATATGGACCCTGTGATGTGGGATGGGTAGGATTGTGCATTCCCAGACCATCATGGTGTCATCGGTATGGTAGATGTTGGTCTGGTCAGGTTGGTGAGACCAGGTATGGTTAGACCGGACCAAGGTGGATCATTTTATTTAATTGTATATATCGTTGAAATGAGAGGTCCATTTGAAAACTTGTTTGATAAACGGAAACCCTTTCCAGAAGATATCCCTTTTTATATTCACTAATTTAGTTTTTTTATTGGTTAGTGACCTAATTTCTTCTATGTATTTTGTTCTAGAATAAGCACACTACGAGTGGAATCCTCTAGCTAGATATAGCAATGTGATCATCGTGACTATATGACTTGGGAACAAAATGACCCATTTCCCCTCTTTGAACCATTAATGCTATATGCACTATGGATGCTCCATCCACCATCAACGCTCTATGTTTCATTGATGCCTTGGGAACCATCACTTATCTATGAATACACTCACCTCCAATTCCACCTATTGTCTTGTATCAATGTATAAAAGGTTCTCTATATAAGAGATCAACATCCAATTCCCCCTCTGGCCAAAATTGGGGAACAATAGACACTCTGAGGAAGCACTTTCATCCATTCCCCCTATGTTCATGAATCGTAATAGTAAAACAGACACTCTGGAAAAGCCCTCAACGTCCATTCTATCTAGGATATACTATAGTAGGTTCTCATAGCCTTGTGAATGTAAATCGAGCATATCGATATATAACGACCAATGTATACCTCAAGAACAACTTGGATAAGCAGTCTACAGCTTAACAACATGTTAGATAAATAATATTACTATATCCTATCATCACGAGGAATAAAACTCAAGCACCCAAATAGGCTAAGTTAGACAAAATTTTCATAAACAATATAAGCATGGGAAGAACCTCCATAACATATCCATTAACCCTATTCACATTCAATTGGCGTCTACGCATGAATATAAATCACATCAGGCAATAACATGGTTAAATACTTAAACACTCAATACCTTGATCAATGGTATTGGGCACTTCTTAATATATAACTCAAAGACTAACTAAGGAAAGAATAAACCACCTACCACAGCGTTGTGTGACTGATAAACGTCGGCGTCAGCCCTTGGATCGACCTAGAATGTGGTAGATCTTAAAAAATAGTAAAACATTTAATCGAGGGTAAACTCACAATAAAAGAGAAATCAGGAAACTAGGTTCAAGAAGAAGGGAGAAATCAATGATATGATTCCAACACAACTGATAGAGTTTGATTTAGAGAACAAATTCTTGATCAGGGGTACGGGGAAGGATCGGTGGTGTACATACACTCTCAGTCAAAGAGGGCAATATAGAATACACTTATTCGTAACAGGCGCAATCTCGATCCATTTAATAAAAAAATTATATGTAATTTACTTTAGAAGTACACATCGTGTACTTTCCCTTACCAACCCTTGCATTATGCGGTCCATAGGTCACTACACATGACTGTTTGCTCGACCATTACACTTCATGCACACGGATATGTGTGAAAAAGGGTCCATTATGTGTAAATATTAGTACATGTCCTGTACTTCAAAAAAATTCCCAGAAACTCCTATTTTTCTCAAAAACAGTAGATAAGTGAAAAACATACTAGAAAAGAAGATCCACATTCTCATAGGAAAGATAGTATAAAATTGATATATATCATAGTTTTTCTATAGAACCATAATTATTTAAATAATTGAATATTAGTAATGGAAGAATGACTGATGTCATTTCAGAAGGAAGTAATCTAACATACAAATGATTGATGATTGCATATATCATTAAATGATAATATGTTAAGGTTCATGACTTAAACATATGATAAGAATTTTTTATTACATGGAATATTATTATATTGTAATTTAATAATGATATCTGAAAAATTTATGTATAGGATAAGGAAATAAAAACAAAATTTCATATTGAAAACATTACATCTTCATTAGGTGACTATTTTTGGATTATACCAAATTCCATGCTCGAATGGATTTATTAAAAACGTATTGTTCCAATAAAAATTATAGTAAGGATGTGACAAAATTTTCCATCATCTAGATGATCCAATGGGATGGATTGGTGTGAATATCTGTGGGTGGTTCCTTTTTATAGTAGAGATTGAGTGTTGTTCTTGTCAATCTAAAATGGTAAAACTATTGTGTGGTCCCCCATACACGATGTTCCACCAATAATGAAAATAGTTAACTAAAAGTGATTATATGGTCAATATATGTCCATAATGTTTATTTTTACCAGTTTTTAGTTTATTGGATTCTTAATATTAAGGTGTAACAACTATGTAAACTCATTTTCACTTTAATTTCTATAATTAATTTTAATTTATTCCAGAAATAATTTTGGGAAAAAATAATAAAATCTTAATAAGAAATATAAATTATTATGATTCCTAATATGGAATAATTTATTTTAGAATTTGAATCACAGTTTTTGCTAAATTTTATTTTAAATTACAATCTCATATGAGATGAAAAAGTATCATTTTAAATTAAAAATATTTAAAATCACACTAGGTTTTTACATATACATCAATTATAAAAATGATAAAAATGACTCAAACTTTTATTAATATTTTATTTATTGAAATAATTATAATTTACAAATAATTCAAGAAATATTTCTACACAATGATTTATTTAGAATAAAAGTTTGTTTTCAATTATAATTCATATTTTAAAATATTAATCCAAAAAATGAAACTTCACATAAAAATAAGAAAAATAAATGCTAATCTAATTTTGATTTTCATCTAAAAAAATAATCTTTTTTCAATGTAAATAATTTATTAAAATTGAATAATTTAGTTACAAATTAAATGTGTCAATAACATAATGAATATTTTCCATTATAGAATAATACAAATTCTAAGAATAAAATAAAATATATAAATATCTTATGACTATCAAATCTATTTGGTGAATATATAAAACATTAAATAGAATTTATAATCTATATATTTCATAAATATCATTAATTAAAATAAATGTATTTATTTTATTAAAAAAATTGGATGGGGAAACATAATCAATTTTAGGAAACATTTCCCTTAAATTCAATTGGATTTTATTTTCATTTTTATTTAACAAAAACCCATGAATTCATTTCATATTTTTGTAAAAAATATATTTTCATATGTTAGTTAATCCTAACCATGAAATATAACATAACTGTTAAGATGAAATTGAAATTTTAGATGATAATAATTTTTTATTTAGATAAACTAGTTATTGAATGTAACAAAATCTTCCAATTAATTTAATGTTTGAATGTTACACAATATTTAAATTGTAACTTATGTAGATCAATCAAAACTCATTTTCATGTGTAATTTATTCTATTGGTTATATTTTATTTTTCCAAATTACAATATATCATAATGTATTTAGTAGTTACATTCCTTTTAATACTTGTTGTTTCATGACATATATGTAATCAAATACAAAATCAAAATTTTATAATTTTGTTGTGTTACATATTATAACAAAGGAAAAATACATGGAATTATTTTAATGTATTTAGAAGTAACTGATTCATATAAAATAAATAATGAAATTAAAGAATATATAATGTTTTTATAGATGAGGTAATATTCGATGTTTATTCAACTAAATAAATTTTTTAAAAATGATTCATTAATTTATATAAAAATATTGAGGACAAAAATAATTTTCTAATCATTGATTCTAAATACATAAATATACATATGATATTATATATTTATATGGTTTATTATGATGAATAGATGGGAAAAAGGATATATTAAACTGAATAAATTGATATATTCCTTAAAAATATTTATGGTTTTCAAATGATATTGATTCAGAAGAATAATTATAAGAGGATATCAATTTCTAAATAATTATCATCATAAACACCCATGAGAATTTCATTATATGAAATTGAGCATTCCAACATCATGGGTGATTGGAACAAATCTATAAATACAAGGATAGTTATAAATAAAACACATAATCCATTATTGTAAATTGTAGATGAAATCACATTTGAAGAAGAATAAAATGATGAAACATGGGTAGATGTTATGATTAGAGAATAATTTCATATTTAAAATAACTGGGCATGAGATAATTTCAAGAGAATAAAAAAACAAAATATTATTTGAAAAAGTATAGTATATGAATCAAATAGATTATTGGTTATGATATAAAAAAATTCAATTAAGATCATAAATGAAAAAAATTAATTTCCCATATACGGTAAATGAAATCTACCATGGTTTAGGATATGAGAATAATATTCAAATTTTTATTTATGATGATAAATATCGATAAAACCCTCATTTAATATTCTAAAGAAGTAATTAAAAATTTATTAAAACATTTTTTTGAATATATGGTTTTTTAATGTGAACATATTTTAGACCGAAGAAGAAATTAAGTTTATTTTCCATAAGAACTCGTTAATAATACTCTTAATTACCAAATGGTGTAAAATCGTACCAATACATGATGAAAAAATTAATAACAAGAGTATAATATAATTAACAATATTTCATGAGAGGTAAATAATTAGGATTTATCATTGATGACTTAATCATAATTGATCTGAAGAATCAATGATATTATAACAAATAATAATTAACACTTATAAAACAATAATTCATAATTCTTATAATGGAATAAAATTTAATGCTACATAAAATAAAATGGGGAATTCAAAAAT
This sequence comes from Viscum album, assembly GCA_963277665.1. Taxonomy (NCBI): domain Eukaryota; kingdom Viridiplantae; phylum Streptophyta; class Magnoliopsida; order Santalales; family Viscaceae; genus Viscum; species Viscum album. Next base: position 1,836,323,276 of record OY728132.1, on the reverse strand, counting down.
TTATTATATTACATTTCCAAGATCTAAACATACAACATATTAATTATGTCATGACCCCCTCCCCACAAAGTGTACCCCTCCTGGGATGGAAATGTGATAAGGTAGATAATGACCCCCGAGTCTCGCCTCCAGTAGGCCTTGGGTTGCTGACTAGAGTCGAGGGTATAGTAACACACAAATTGGAGACATTACCCTCTAGGAGAACACATGAAGAAGAGAGAGATAAGATAGACTCCAATCAACTAAAACTCAGAACTGGAAATATAAAAGAAACCCATGTGTACAAATGGAATGTCATGAAAAAATACTACAACAAAAAGGTGAAAAAATGAAAGTACCCAATAGAAAAATGTAATATAACTGCAACCACAGGCCTGAATAGCTCATGTAACCCCAAGCTAGTAAAACCATCTTGATCTCCAACCTTCTCCAAGTGACCTGAAAAACAGTTTATATATACATAGGGTGAGTATAACAGTATACTGAGTTGTATTCTCCTCGTATCCTCTTGTGCAAAAATAAATAAAGAATTTAAAGCACAATGAACAAAAAGAGGAACTAAATCATCCCCAAACAGGTATACTAAGTTCCCAACCACACTATGGATACTCTCACCAAGTAACACATACAAGAATATAGAATAATAATAAATAATAACAAGGGTACCCCTCTACTACTTCCCAAATAGTTTTCCGCTTCTCCCAAACATCGCACATCCTACGCATCTCTCTCAAAAAAGGCTTGCCTGCAGACACCTAGTTGAAGCACCACAATATGCACCATGTGAACCACAATGGCTTGCCCGCAGACACCTGGGCGAAGCACCACCCCATCCTAACTACAAAATGTAAGTAGGTAGTTTCTCGTAGCCACCACATCTCGCATAACATGTATCAGACATTGGGTATTATACCTCAATCCATTACAGCCCATACACTGAGAGATGATCCTCAAGCCATCACAGCCTAAACACATTACACCTATAGAAGACCATAGGATACTATATCCAGAATATGTGTGTGTTAATAACCACAATCTATTACAACCCTCTACACACATATAAGAGGGAAAACTAACAATTGTGCCTAATGTCACAAGTATCTTCCATGAGAAGACAGTGGGGCCAAAGGGGGTATTCATCCATTCATACTCCCACCAGAATGTTGGGGAAAATACCCCCAGGGCACACAATCCATGAGGTGTCAGTTCCCTTACTGACAGGGTGGAGTAGAGTATAGAAACACAAAAACCAAAAAATATACTATATCTCACAACCACACTATGGGAATAACCTAATATTAGACACAACTACAGATAATGTCTCTCGGACTCTGGGCTTCCACTTCTAAGACTAGGTATCATATTAGCACAAAACCATTTAAATAGATTTATTAGATTAATTCATTCCCTTTTTATCTAATCCATTGTACGTTAATTAATTCTTTAAACATTAATTAACCATGAACCAAACCACATTAAATATTACATTAGCATCACACCCAAAATCCACATTCCCTTCTAAAGTACAACCTCATCATTATGTTCCAGAAAACTGTAACCCCTTGGGTTAACACTATTTATTAAATTAATCATTACAGAATTACATTCCCATATTCCTAGGAATTCTAGAAAGGAATTCTATGCTACTAAACACAAGAGGGTTCAACACGGTGAGTAGATGTATTACCTGTCGAGTCATTATTGCCTATAGCCAGAGCGTATACCCATCATCCTTTATGAAGCAAAACACGGAATGCACGTGCCATACCCCACGAGTCTTCACCCCTTTCAAGAGAAGGGTAATAAAAACCTCATGCCTTGAGCAGTGGGGTTAAATTAAATCAAATAAACAACCAAAGAACCAACAAGCAACCAGCAATCACATCCATCACATTCCATCAACCCAAGTGTACTCCCCGACACCACTTGTGTAATCCTATGCATCTCGCCACCCAAGGCGTCATCTGCTTCCACAACCAAAACACCTATATTCCGCCACATATCACAACAACCATCCAGAATCACATCACAGCACAAGCAACAGGAATGAAACCATCACATCAATTAGGATCTTGGCCTTTTAACAATCAAGAGGGTAACTCAGAACCCTTCAATGAATTATTAAACAATCAAATCATTAAACCAACTTGAATTAACAGATTTATATTCTGTTGATCCCATAATCAGGAACCAAACTAGTAAGCTATAAAAATGATTAACCATGCTTACTACGCCAATTTGATTAACATAAAATTTCAACAAGAATATGATTCATTTTCATGCCTCTTTATCCTTTGCCAAATAATTATCAATTAATCCCAATTTACGTTCTTTACCAATTTACATCAAGAATGAATAACAAATCAATGAAAGCATAGATATCACACTATTTAGAAATACATGAGGCAGTAACATTCAATTGATATAAATTTCATTATCTGGTTAGAATATTTATTATGTAAATTCCATTTGTCATCTAGGGGGATTAAACATGCTAGAAATACAATTGCACGTATAATAAAGAGAAGCAATGAATCCTCTACCTCATGTTTTTTTTGAAGAAAACCCCAACAACGAAGAACACAAAAGAATTTTTGGTTGATTCTCTAAAAACCCTCCTTATATCTCACTTACTAGAAAGATCAAGACCAAATATTATCATATTTGGAATCCACACACCTAGATCTACCCTGAATGGGCGTATATCCATGAAAATGAGGGAAGAGGAGAAGTAAATCTAAGTAGATATATGAAACCAAACAAGAGCGATCACATACTTCAAAAAAACGGCTTTTATTCTCCAAGAGATGCCTTTATATCGCCTAAAATGCTTGGGAGTGGGTCTCCATCCTTCAAGGTAGGGTTATCCTGAGTTAGGGATGCTTACGATCTTAAATGAACAATTTAGAGGAAAAACGAGTTAGATCCACAATTTTAGGATGTAAGATTATGTGCCTGGACGGTTAGTCCGCATGGTTTGTCAAATCGTACAACAACCATGTGTTAGCTACTGCCTCTCCAAACACTCCTCATATGGTAAGTGCACACAGTTATCCAAACTATGCGCTAACAATGCATTAGCCACTGCCTCTAACACCATCCTCACACAGTTTGGCCGCACGATTTAGACAAACCATGAACAACCCCTAAGAAAGCTACTACCCTTTAGTATTCCTTAAAAATCCACCCAAATGCAACCCCAAGTCACCTTGACGTTCCAAAACACCTCTAACACCGCATTTTCACAATGTAATGGACATGAGAGGTCCGGTACATTACATCAGATACCTCTCATAACATTATCATCCTCGAGAGTCCAAACCCCACCTAAAGTGAAAATGAAACAGTGTCTGAACAACCACCCATCGAGATACCTCTCAAAAGAGAGAAATCTTCAAAAGAAACAATGGGAGCCATCACATACACATGGATGTTTCATAACTGCAAAAGATAAAATTATACATGATGAGAGTCAAACATCAAATAACTCTTGGTACTGGACACACATCTATGACTATTTACCCCAGGTACTCTCCTCCAAGCCCTCGTGTCAATACAAGACAAGTATTAAGGGTATAGAATGCCCTTGATTCACTCGATTCATGTAGTCTTGGATCTCCACATGTTGCTTCTCAAAGTTTAAATCACCATCAACATCAATCTCTCCCCAATCGATGATGTGAGAGTCGTCATGATGATAAAAATGGAGCTGTGATAAATGGAAAACATCATATATCTGACTCATCTAGGTGGAAGTGATACTCGATACACCACAGCTCCAACATGAGCTAACACCTCGAAAGGCCCAAAAAACCTGGGAGAAAGCTTACTTCCAAGACCAAAACATCACTGGCCATGACGCAGAGTCACCTTCAGAAACACATGATCCCGACATTTAACTCTAAGGGCCTCCTTCTTTTATAATCATATGATTTCTGACAATATTGTTCTTTCTTCATCCGCTCACCAATCACCTGTACCATCTATATTGTATTCTGCGCTAGTTTCGGTCCGAGAATTGTGGACTCTACAACCCATGTCGAGCATAACAGAGAACGAAAAGGCCGGCCATACAAGGCTTCAAATGGTTCTATGCCGATGGTGGAGTAAAAACTACTATTGTAAGTGAACGCCGCCAAGGGTATGTTCCTTTTCCATGAGACTCCAAAATCTAGAACACAAGAGCATAAAATGTCTTGAAGAGTTTGGATGGATCACTCTATCTGACCATCCGTTTGAGGATGAAAAGCAGTGCTAAGGCATAGTTGAGAACCAAAATCATGTTGGATACATCTCCACACCCTAGAGGTAAAACGAGAATCTTGATCAGAAATGATCATACTAGGGACTCAAGGATGTCACACCACCTCCTCTAGATACTTCCATGACAAAACAACCACTGATCTTGACTCATTGATTTCTATAATGTGGGCCTATTTTGATAAATGATCCACTACCACCCAAATAGAATCATGTCCTCCCAGAGCTCAAGGTAAACCAGTAATGAAGTTTATTTAAATTTCCTCCCACTTCCACTGAGAAATCACAAATGGCTGAAGAAGCCATAATGAACACAGTGTTTGGACTTCACCTTCTGGCAGACTAAACATCGAGACACAAACTGCGCAACCACACGATTCAGTCTAGGCCACCAAAACTGGATCATCAAGGAATGGTACATCATTGTCATGCCATAATGTACTTACAAAGGTGAACTATGGAACTCTTTGTGAACTGTCTAACGCATCGAAAAAGTGACAAAAGGAATTCCATGATACAATACTCAGTTTTGATCATCTTCAGTTTTAACCATCATGGGCCTCACCACAAAAAACTCGGTCTCTCCAGAATTCCACCAATAGATCTCCCAAATGGGATTCTTCCACATTCTACATCAGGGCCTAATGTACCATCATCTGAAAAAGATATCCACTACCCCCATCTTCTCCCATATCAATATGTAATGCTGATAGTTCTTCCATTACTCTACAGGAGTCACCATATTTACGCACAACATCACTACATGACTTTCGGTTCAGTGCATCAGCTACAACATTCCCCTTTCTTGGTGTATACGATATATCGAAGTCATATTCCTATAAGAACTCCATCCATTGGCGATGTCAAAATTTCAAGTCACGTTGGTAGAAGACATACCTAAAACTCTTATGGTCGGTGAAAACCATGAAGTGATCAGCAATGAGGTAATGTCTCTACAACTTTCGATCAAACACCACGACTTCAAACTCAAGATCGTTGGTGGAATAGTTGCATTCATGGGGACATAACTATCGAGACCCATAAGAAACAATTGACCTCTGCTGCATGAGAACACAACCTAACCCCAGATATGAAGCATCGCAGAAAAAATCAAACTGAACACCATCAGTTGGAAGACAAATGATTAGAGCACATACTAACATCTCTTTTAGATACTCGAAAGCTTCCTGGCACTGATCAATCCATATGAATGCATGATCCTTCTTGGTCAAAGCTGTCAGAGGAGTTGCAACTTGTGAGAAATTGGCTACGAACCTCCAATTGTAGTCTGTGAGTCAAAGAAAACTTTTCACCTCTGAAATTTTCTTGGGGGCTGCCCAAGACACAACCTCTTCTATATTCAATGGATCTACTGCTAATCCATATTGGGACACAACATTCCCCATGAAATGGAATTCTCGAGGCCAAAACTCACAATTCAAAATCTTCTCGAACACCCGATGTTGGCGAAGAACTCCCAAAATGGCTCGTATATACTCTCCATTCTCCTCTTCTGATATGTATTACACAAGGATGTTGTTGATGAAAACTACGATGAACTTGTCTAGGAACTCACGAAACACAACATTTATCAATCCCATGAATACCGCTGCAGCATTTTTCACACCATACGGCATTAAAACGAATTCATAATGCCCATGACGTCAATGGAAAGTTGTCTTCGTAATATCATCATCCTCCACAAGCATCTGATGATATACTGGTCGCAATTCAATCTTTGAGAACCAACTTGCACCCTTTAGTTGATTGCATATTTCATCAATCTGTTTAAGAGGATATGGATTATTTATTTTCACTTTGATTAAGCGATGATAATTAACACATAAATGCAAACGGCCATCGGCCTTCTTGAAAAACAAAACTAGTGCACCACATGCTGACACACTTGGCCGAACAAAACCAAACTAAAACTGACCATCAAGATGTATACGTATCTCTCGCAACTCAGAATGGGAGATCATATATGGATACATATAGATAAGAGACACTCCTACCTATAGATCGTTCCCGAATTCAATCTCTCTTCGAGGGGGTATGACTACAAACTCTTCTGGAAAGACGTCAGGGAACTCCTATATGCCCCGAGGAAACACCAACTGCTGAACCTCTGATGAACTGAACATCATCTCGACCATTATAGACGATAAAGATGATACATGCTTATGGCCCATCCAATGATATCACTCCCCATCAAACACCACTTGCTCTCCATCTGCACCGATGAAAATGACCATCATCATGAAGCACTCCATGATAGCCTACACTGAATACATTCAATCCATGCAAAGGATGTCATCATATGGTTGTATTCATAAAAATAGGAAATCTCTCCAAGATCGGTGTTTCCCCAACACTAGATCATAGTCTCTACATACTTCATACTAGTCAGCTCAACCTCCAACTGGCGTAGTCAACGCCAAGGGCACTGGAAGCCTCTCTACCTCAAGTCCCAATGCATGGACAAGGGTAGGTGATATGAAAAAGTGTGTCACTCCTGAATCAAACACGGCATACACAAAGGTAGAAAATAAGAAAATGGTACCTCGAACGACATCTAGATAGTCTGGTGCTGGCAACACTATAGCATGAAGCTGACCACGACCTCTTCCATGACCTCTATGACCCTAATGAAAACCACCAGCACGACCACACTCTGCTCTCTGAGGATGGGGAGCATCATGGGTCTATCCTATGCCTTCCCCATCTACCCACTGCTGATCTAAAGCTGGTGAAACTGGTTGTTGCTGCCTCGGATGGAACTGCCACAATGGAGGAACCTGGAGCATAACACCTGGTGCAAAATGACAACTCTGAAAGGTCAATCACTCTCGTTACTAATTGGCACGACCACCACAATAAAAACAAGCACCTAATCCCTTGGCATGGTCATGAGAGTTTCTACCTCTGGAGAAGCGATATGTGTTTGGATGGGACCTACCCTCGACTGAACGGAAACTCTTCTACACTGAAAACTGGGAACCCCAAACCATAGCCTTTCTTCGTGCGGGATCATGAAAATCCCCCTCAAGTGATGATATTGTCCTTTCTAAAGTCCTCATGATGACATCTGCCCTTCCTATCACCTCAAGTTATGTATTCAGCATAAATGGGGTGACCTGGCGTTGGATCTCTGGACGCAAAGCCTCCTCGAAATGCCTCGCCATGGACTCCTCATCTAGTAACATGTCCAAAGAATGTCATAAAAGGTTATAGAAATGGATTCCAAACTCTCAAATATTAGAGATCCCCTGTCAAAGGGTATGAATATCCTGGTGAATGAATTCCTTCACAGTCGAGGAAAGGAAATCGACTTTAAACTTGTCTCATAACTCCTCCCATGAGATCACTGACTCCTCACGATCCCCGAGAAATAAGAACCACCACTACCTTGCTAATCCACGCAGCATCTTCAGAGCTAAGGACACCCAATGCTCCTTCCGAGAACTGATCGAACTGAATCCTATCTCGACCTCCTCCAATGTTTCTTCCGTGACTACACCAAAAATAGATCCCATGTACTTCTGCAGACTCTGGCACTAAAACTCTAGGAGTTTCTTCATGCATGTGTCTTCCTCGTCAACCTCTACCCTGCGGTGATCTGCTAGAACAGCTGGCTATACATTTTCTGTGCAAACCTGAAGAGGATGTCGGTCTGGAGCCGTACCTATAAAATAAAAAACCGTTAGAGCTTGTAAACCTAGAATATGGAAGAATCAACATTAATTTTTTTTTCTTTCATTAATTTTAGGTTAACCTATCCCAAGGTTTACCAATTAAAACACATGAACAATGAACAATGATTCATGATCCTTTCCTAGGTCTCCATCCTACAACCAGTATCACTTTGTTTATTAGCCATTGTAAAATTAAGTGTTCGTACATCATATCATAGGGGGGCCTAAACACCTATGTCTCAACTGGTCTGTAGTTTTTACCGAACTTTCTAAACATGAATGTCATGGTTTCCATACCAACCCATGCAACCTCACATGTTCTTAACTCCAAATTCCATCAAATCCCTCAACCAGACCTCTGATAAAACTATGTCACAACCCCCTCCCCACAAAGTGTCCCCCTCCTAGGCTGGTATTGTGATAATAGAGATAATGACCCCCTGAGTCCCGCCTTTAGTAGGCCCCGGGTTGGTGACTAGCCATGAGGGTATAGTAACACGCAAATGGGAGGCATTGCTCTCTAAGAGAACACATGTAGAAGATAGAGATAAGATAGACAATAATAAACTCCAACTAAAAACTGGAAATATAATAGAAACTCAATTGCACAAATGGAATGTCATATAGAAATACTACAAAAAAGGGAAAAAACTGAACATACCCAACAAAAAAATTAAATCAACTGCAACCACAAACCCGAAGAGATCCTGCAACCCCATTATAGTAAAATCCAGCTTGATCTTTATCCTGCACAATGTGACCTCAGAAACAGTTTATATTTATATAGGGTGAGAATAAATGTACACTCAGTAGGATCCTCCCAGAAGCCTCTCGTGAAAAAACTAAGGAACCATGCTAAAGCACAGTGAACAACAAGTGGAACTAACTCATCACCTAAAAAGAATACTATGTTACCAACCTCAACATGGCTACTATCAACAAGTAATGTATAATAGAATATAGACTAATAATAATGAATATAAAGGGTACCCCTCTACTAATTCCCCACTGGTTTGCTTCTTTGCCCCAACATCGCACGTCCTAAGCTTCTCTATCCAAAAAAGAATTCCCATAGAAACCTGGGAAAAGCACAAAAATCTGCACCTTCTGCACTAGAAAGGCCTGCCCGCAGACAAATGGGTGAAGCACCACATAATCCTCACAACCAAAACTAACCAGGTAGTTTCTGGGATCCACCACATCTCGCATAATGTGTATCATATATCGGGTATTATACCAGACGCCATTACAGCCCATACACTAAGTAAGGATCCTCAATCCATCACAGTCAGTACACATTAAACCTATAGTAGTTCATAGGATACTATATCCAGAATATATTTTTTTGAATAACCACAAGCCATTATAGCCCTATTCACATATATAAGAGGAAAAAATAATCGATGTGCCTAATGGATCATGTATCTATCAAGAGAAGAGAGCAGGGCCAAAGGGGGTAGTCAACCATTCATCCTCCCCTCAGAATGTTGGGGAAAAGACCCCCCCAGGGCTCAGAATCCTCGGGGTGTCAGTTGCCCTTACTGATAGGGTGGAGTATAATATAGAAAAACAAAAGGTAAAAAATATACTATATCTCAAAACCACACTGTGGGCATAACCTACTCTTAGACACAACTGCAGATAACGTCTCTCGGACTCCGGGCTTCCACTTATAAGACTATGTATCCTATAAGCATACAACCATTTAAATAGAATTATTAGATTAATTCATTACCATTTTATCTATTCCATTGTACGTTGATTACTTCTTTAAACTTTAATTAACCATGAAAAAGACCACATTAATGATTCCATTATCATCACACCCAAAATCCATTGTGCCTTCAAAATTATACCCTCATAACTATGTTCCAGCAAACTTAACTCAATGGGTTAACACCATTTATTCAATTATTCATTACAGAATTACTTTCACATATTACTGGGGATTCTAGAAAATAATTATATGCTATTAAACACAAGTGGGATCAACAAGGTGAGTATATGTACTACCCGTCGAGTCATTTTTACCTATAGCAAGAGCATAGACTCATCCTCCCTTGTGAAGATAGACATGTAAAACATGTGGCATACCCCGCGTGTCTTCGCCCCTTTCGATAGAAGGGTAAGCTAGACCAACTACCTAGAGGAGTGGGAAAAATTAAAGCAAATAAACAACCAACGAACCAGAATGAAACCAACAATCACATCCATCCCATACCATTAACCCTGGTGTGCTCCTCGACACCCACATGAATAATCCATTGCATCTTTCCACCATAGGCGACATCTGCTTCCACAACCAAAAGGCCTCTATGACCCCACATTTCACAACAAACATCCAGGATCACGCCACATCACATGCAGCAGGAAAGAAACCATCACATCTATTGGGCTCTTGGCCCTTTAACAATAAAGAGGGTAACTCAGAACCCTTCAAAGAATTATTAAAAAATCAAATAATTAATCCATCTTGAATTAACAGAATTATAATCTGTTGGTTCCAAAATCAGGATCCTAACCATTATGCTATCACAAATGATTAAACATTCTTACTACGCCAATTAGATTAACATCAAATTGCACCAATGAACCAGATTCATTTTCGTGCCTCTTTATCCTAATCCAAAAAATTATCAATTAATCCCAATTTATATTCTTTTCCAATTTCCATCAATAACAAACAACAATTCAAAGCATGCATAGATATCACAGTATCATGCAAAACATGAGGCAATAACATATAATCGATATCAATTTCATTATCAGGTTAGAATATTTATTATGTCAATTCCATTTTCCATCCAGGGATATTAAACATGATATCAATAAAATTGCACGTAAAATAAAGAGAAGCAAAGAATCCACTCCCTCATGTTTTTTGACGAAAACCCCAACAATGAAGAACGTACAAGAAACCCGGGTTGATTCTCCAAAAACCGACCTTAGATCTCTCCTCCTAGCATGATCAAGACCATAGCTCAACATATTTGGCATCCATAAACTTATATCTACCCATAACTGGTGTAGATCTAAGAAAATGAGGAAATAGGAGAAGTAGATCCATGTAGATCTAAAAAACCAAACAATAACGATCACATACCTCATGAAAGAGGCTTTGATTCAGCTAGAAAAGCCTTCAGATTGCCTCCAAAATTCTTGGGAGAGGTTCTACTACTTTCAAAGAAGGGTAATCACGAGTTAAGGAAGCTTAAGAGCTTAAACGAACCATTTAGAAAGAAAACTTGTTAGATCCACACTTTTAAGATCTAATATTAAGTGCCTGCATGGTTAGTCTGCACAGTTTGACAAAATGTGCGCTAAACATACGTTAGCTACTACCTTGCCAAACCCTCCTCACATAGTGAGTCCACACGGTTAGCCAAACCATGCACTAACCAGGCGTTAGCCACTGACTCTTACACCAACCTCGTACGGTTATGCTGCATTGTTTAGAAAAACCATTCGCAACCTGTGCGAAAGCTACTGCCCTTTAGTCTTCATTAAAAGTCCACCCTAATGCACCCTCATGTCACCTTGACATTCCAGAACACATCTAACAACGCATTTTCACAGAGTAATGGAATGGAGAGGTCCGAGCCATTTAAAATTAATATGTGTTTATAACATATATTATTTCTCAAAGAAGGGATATTTGAACAATATTCCATAATTTTAGGGTAATGTATTAACGATAAACCCCATTAAATAAATATCATATAATTGAATTTTAATCCTATTATTATTTATTATAATAATCATCATATAAATACATCTAAATTACTCACACTACATATAATATATAAGTGCTGAAGATGATTTGGTTTTTCATGTTTTTTTACCACATACATTAATCATGACAACATAATATAAAGAATTATAAACATGAAATAAATATCAAATATTATATGTATATATGTATTTATAATAATTTATAAGTGATTGAAATTTTAAATTTAAAACAGTTTTCATAGATATGTTAAGCCATATGTACACATGAACTTTGATTCCATATTATTGTCAAAATTAATGAAATATAATTATAAAAGTATTAATCATTATAGAATCACATCCAATTCATTTATGTTGCATATTTAAAAAAAATACATAATAGATTCGATCTAACACATGGACAAGTAACATCACTTCAAGAGGCTGTAGCTTTTCGTACACACTAACGATGTTTTCGTATTCACAAAAACTATAAATCATGAAGTTAGTTTTGATATAGTAATACTAGAATCAAATTAATGTCATGAAATACATAAATATAAAACACACACATATTTAATTATATATAATTTTCATCATTATTCACATCCATGATAGTTGGAATTGGAAAGAAAAACGGTCACCCGTTTGTGAGGTTGTATTCCTTAGTAGTCATGAATGATGGTTTCATAACTCATTGATTCGAGCTGTGTGTAGTTTTAGGTCATCAAATTAACATAAAAACATATTAATATATTTATTAGATTAAATATTGTGTATTTTAATGATTATAAAAATAAATTATAGTGTTTGATGAATAAATATAAAAAACCATTTGTAGATGAATGTTACCCCTTATTATGTTATCTTATATTGTTTTGTCACCAATGAAAATCATTGGTGAATTTTCTGAATCAATTAAGGATTCAAAATTGATAGGAATGAATTAAAGAAATTATTTTTCTAGTGATGGGATGAAAATAAGTTTTTATCCTATCAATAGTGGATATTTATGTGTGGCCTTTTATATGGGATTTGAGTGAAAAAGCTATAATGTTTTGAATGTATGAATTCCACAATCGTTTAAAAGTTTTATGTGGCTAAAAATAACATACCAACCTCAGGAAAATAAGTTATATGGTATTGGAACATAAATAATATTTTTTTGTTAACTTTAATGATTAATTTATATATATTTTTTTAAATAATTATGCTAAAATAATTCGTACGACTTATTATAAATTTCAAATCATTCTGATTCTAAATATTTAATCCAATTTTCAAAATTCATCTATGAAATATGGAAACTATATTTTATAATTTAATACATTGGTACAGATGCAGTAATGAATTATTGAATGAGAATATCTAAAAGTTTTAATGTTTTTGTATCCAATTTCATGTTTAAATTGATGCTTATAAAAAACTGGTTAGATATATGTATTATTAAGCGATATTATTTTTAAAATAGATTATAAAGAGATTTTATTAGAAATAGATTAATTAAATAATTATTCAACTTTCATTTTATATTATTTTTTTATTATGCTTCCAAAATTGAAATATTATAGAAAAAAACCTAAATATCCACCCTAAAAGACATTTGATATTATGAAATAAATATTTATTTATGAATTATCAAAATTAAATTTCTAGAACAATAAAAAACTATTTTATTATATGTAACAAAGTGCATACAAATGTGGTCCTTATGTAATGTTATTAATTTATAAATATATAAATTCTATTCCAAAAAATATATATTTAATTTTAAAAATACTATATTTAAATAAACCATTATAAATCATTTTTTCTAATATATATCCACATTACTGTGTATAATGTATAGGTCATAACTATCTTGTTTAACTAATTATATTAATATATTATTTTATTATAGAAACTCTGTGTTCCATGCAATGTATGTAACACCATGTGTTTCATGAAATTCGATCTTATCATGTTAATTCATATAATGAAATTTTATTTATTTAAAGAATTTCATAAAAAATGGTTTAACATTTATAGTGATTTCCATGATTTCCATATATATAATAGAAATTCTTATGGCCCCGTCCTTATTTTCAATTCGGAATAGGGCCTTAACATTTTGAATGGAAATGGAATATAAATCGATTATTACATAACTCTTGATTTTTTTACATAGATTCATAAAAATCCACTACTTCGATTCAATATGAAATTTAATATAATGTTCTTTTATTTAGAATGATTTAAATGCAGAACTCAACTCCCTCCTTTGGTGGAATCCTAGGTATTTTATCTATAAAAACATCAATGATAATTTATACCATGTGTAGATCATATATTTTTATAAAATAATTATCATCCATAAATTACTCTTGATCATCCAATATTAAAAAATTTAAATAATACATAAAACATCTAGAGGGCACATAGATGATATAAATATAGATGATTGACATTTTAAGTTATTATATTCAAAATAACAATTATAAATTTAAATATCATTCTCTATAATATATATTTTTAATTATAGTTTGAATTGATTTCCAAAAAATGAATAATATGATAATAAACCATTATTATAATGAAAATATTATCATTAGGGTAATATCTATTCATCTTAATAGATATTTTATGAGAATTAATTGTTGAAATATGAATACCAATAGTTGCAATAATTGAAAATTTGTTAATAATTAGCTTTCATTGGAGGAAAATTCCTATATTTACCTTAGGTGCTTATCTTCTTCTAAATCCTACCATTTTTAGAAATTGTTTATAATTGAATGCATATAATTATCTCAAATTAGTTAATTTTATAATTGAACACCTAAACTGTGTTATAGAGTGTTCACTATTAATCTAAATTTTTAACATATTACTTGTAATATAATACAAAATACATCTAAATATATTCCATTTTGTTTCCATTAAAATTTTATTGATTCAGTGTTTAACGTCCATGAATCTAAAAACAAAATGATGGTCGTTATATAATATTATTATTAAAAGATATATGAGATTATAATGGATAAACCAGTTTAGTAGTAAGATAATAATCGACACATATATACAATATATTTCAGAACAACAAAATAAAAAAAATAAGATTTTGGGTGAAAATGATTTTTACTTTTATCATTTACATAATTATTACAAAAACCAACTCATCTAGGATTCCTAGGTAATGAAAACAAATAATAGATATATCAAAAGGACTACATGGATTAACATACTATAAAAGCTTACATAACCTAATAATGGATTCTATTTTATATAATAAATAAATGAATAAATAGAATTAAAAATTAACAGAATGGGAAAAATATACCCATTAAAATAAATAAAAACATGGATAACATCAATAATTCAAATCATAATTAAGAAATTCATAATATATCACATAAAAATAGGGATATAAAATCATGTTTTATGTCTTTCTATTCTTGGGCCTTGTCATAGACAACAACCAAAGATATTTTTTAATCCTAAGAACTGTCAACTCATCATGAAAATTTTATAATGTTATGATCTATTCATGAGTTGTGTCTGTCCAACTCATTAATAATAAGTATGATTACGAAATTACATACCATTATATATGGAATAAATAATTGAATAAAAATTATGAATCAATATATTGAGTAATATATACATCATATACGTCTTCATTCAATATAATATTTTAGATTAATTCTAGAACAACTATAAATCCTAATGGAAGACATGGGGTATCATCAATGTAACATGAAGTAACATTCTCAAGAAAATATAATGGAGATGGTAGATAAAATATTCACCAATATACAATAATAAAAATAATGGATTCAATTTATTTCAATGATATGGAATAAAGAAATTGTTAGAAACCCCCTTCCTCATGGTTCATTAATAGCATGTAAAAAATAAAAATTATATCAACCAAGGATTCTCCCTTGAATGTGCAGTCAGATACACAATCATTGTGAATTATAGTGATGATTGATTTATTTATCAGAAAACAATTTTCATCTAATTACCCCTATGTTCTTATACTACATATACAGATACACATTATATAAACCATACATTGATATATTTATGATGAAAATATGTAATGTAATTGTTTAGCATAATATAAGATGATTATTTTACCATAGTAATGGGAAATCATGAATCACAATAATATTATATAGGGATAAAATGAGTTATTAATATCGTAAAAATCATTAATTTAATTGAGAAAATAATACTTTGTAATTTAACTACAACAAAAAATTAAAAAGGCAGTGATTAAATCATGAGTCGCAGCGAATGAAAATTATGAAGGATAACCCAACATAGGGATTTCATATATTTTCAATCATAACATCATGAAAAATGGGGATTGATATTTTTTCTCTAATACCAATCATAATTGATATTCATGGTATAAAATATAAATTAGGATGTAATTTCCAAACATAAATAAAATTATTCAGTCATTACAAAACATTTATCAAAGAGTGAAATTTGAAAAAAAAACCCATAACACATTCCCATTTTTTCATGAATGTAATTTGATAAAATGAATTAAAAATCTTCATATATTTATAACATAATTCATAAACATAATCATTTACATTTTTATTCATTATAATCAGTAGTGTGTATTCTCTATATGACTCTTTTGGGTTTCCCAAATTGGTGTATATAGTTTTGAGCATCTGTAGTTGTTTCATAATTGTAGTATATATATTTAAACATCTACCAAATTCCATCATATATACGTTGTTACTTTTACTATAAGAGACTATTTTTAAAAAATTATATTTATTACAATTATTTTGATGTGTGCTTTTGTCTGTATCCTTGATGTTGGAATTGATAAAATACAGTTTTAGAGAATATTTATAACCAAATTATTAATCCATAATTAATGAATTAATTAATCAGATAAAATATCTAGAAAAAAAATAATTATTTTATATTTTTCTAATATTATAATATTAATCCTGATACTAGATAAATTCATCACATAAATTAATATTATTGATATGGTTTGTTGATGAAGTCACTCATACAGAAAAATACCCCAATGTAATGAATGATTAGGATGTTGTTTTGTTGAAATATCATAACAGAATGTGAAGTGTGATCATATATTTTTATATTAGTGAGAGGTATTACAATTAATAGAGTCATAATTAGATGTAATGGATAAGTAAACATACATAATTAAATAAAATTTTATCTGTTTTCTATGCTTATTTGAAATAATTAAAGTAACAATGATTGTTTGTTAATCAAATTTCTAATATGTGATTAAATTATTCATTAATAAAAATTAATGATATCATTAAAATATTATTTATTCATTAATACCGTCCATATATACTTTAATATATTTTTTTAAGTAAAGAAAAACATGTTATGTTAAGTATTTGATAGCCTACCAATTGAACAATCTACTGTTTTGTTATACATAATGGAAGATATTTATACATATTTATTTTGAGATAAACATAGTGTAATAAAATAATTATTAACATTATATAAATAACAATATTTTTTAGGGTATAAATATTTTTCTAGAAGAAAATTATATTAAAGTTTTTTGTAGTTGACAATACTAAACTAATGGGATTGAATTTAACAAGAAAGCCTACCGAAAATTTAATATATTAGGGTAACTAAAATTAAATATAAGATTTTTATCATTTTCAAGGATTAATTTAAGAGATTAAATTTATATTTTTTTGGAAATTTTAAATTGTAGGTGATTCATGATGTTTTTATGTCATTAGACATTAAAAAGTTCATAAAAGTGTAGTTTCATATGTAATTATTTCATTTTTATTAATATGATGTTATTATTAAAGTGTTAATGGAAATAATGTGTATAGAAATTATATAGTAAAATTAATTAGGTAGAAATATAACTCAAAGACTCCTTTTCGAAATATAATTTAATGATTATGGGATTTTTTATAACTTATTATATTTTACCCTGAATAGCTTTTTCTGTGGTAATAAATATCATGAACATCATAACAATTTTCAATGAAAATGAACATGGAAGATGTATTTTTCTAATTTATTTCCTATAATTTAAAATTTTAATGAAATTTTATAATATAAAATTCTTAATTTTGTGAAAATTTAATATTATATTATATATTATTAATTATATTTACAAGGTTTTTATAGGAATAATAGTTATAATCATTAAATTTATATAATAATAAACTCATCATTGAATGATATTTTAACTAGAAAAATATATAATAATAATAAAATAATTTATTTTATGAATGATATACAATAAAAAGACACATTATCCTCTAAAATACTTGAATAGATGAAATAGAAGAAAATTGTGTCTACAATAACATAAATATTTAATTACCTCAAAAAGTTTCCATAAGCTTTACAACATTAAATAAAAGTTTCAAATAAAACCTATCATTATGGAAAAATATCGAAATAGTACAAGGATCAATATTTTATATGGACAATTGTGAAATATAATTATATTTTTCAAATTTTATCATTAAATATTTGAATTTTAAATAATATATAAAATAAAGTGTTCTTAAAGGGAGAATATAATTAAAAATGTTGGGTAGTATTGTTCACCATCTATTGTAGAATAGATACAATACAACATACATTGGGTGTAAACATCTCCTATCATCCTAAAACCAAAAATAGGGGAGTATCATGGACATTAAGTAGAGAATAGTAATATTTATTACTTCTATAATGATTGGGTTCTAGGGTGCATAGACATTTATTTGAAGGAAAATGTGATTTTTCATCTAGATATAACGATTGTAACCACCCATGATTTCTTGGTACGTTATCTCATTAAAATAATTCAATAGCTTGCGCAACATGCCACATCAAGTTCGAGCTCACCAAAACATTCTATACTAACCGTTCAAAAAATGGTTATGAATAGTATTAACTGAATTTTTTATCTTATATAATCTATATAATTTTAGCATCCGAATTGTGTGTTTCATAGCCATAATATAAGAACATATTCATTTTTTGGATAAATAAACTATTTTTAAAAAATATGAAATTTTACCATCTTTTAATGGAGAACCTTTTTAAATCCAATATTTATAACTATTATATATTAAATTTGAAAAGATATTCTTCTTATTTAGAATCGGGACATAATAATTTATTTACAATTTATTTTTGGTGTTTTTCTCATAACTTTCATATTTTGGTGAATAGTGAAAAATAATATATTTTAACTGAAAACCACTTTTTTAATCAAACTAATTTGTAGTGTTATATTATAACTTGTAATGGATTTGAATTATAAAAATATTTTATTTTTACCATTTAATCTAATTATATTCATTGTAAATCATTTCACTTTGAAATTGAGCATAAACAAATATCAATCTTTTGATAGTTATTATTTCTGAAAAACATGCTTATTGGTTTTGACAATGAGAATTAATTATAAATTAATAAATGAAACATCTAGGTTTTGAATTTGGTAAAATAGATTCAATTTTTTAGTTCAGAATATCAAAATTATCATAGGGTGAAATTTTGTTATTTTTCTGAAAACATTTAATTTTTAATTAATAGTGAAAAACACTGAGTTATTAGTTAAAACCGACTTTTTATATAAATAATTATTTATTTCAATTAAATTTAATTTACATAAAAATAGATACATAATAACTATATATGTTCAATTTAATTAATTGGATTCATTTTATAAAAAGTTTACATATATAATAATTTTATTCACATTTTACTATCTTTTCCCCACCTCCTTAGAGAATTTGTAAATTTGCATAAAACATAATTATACCATTTATGTGGGTTGAATTTCAAAAATCCAGGAGGCATGGTTTACCTCCATATGTAAAATGTGGTTTAACAGGATTACAATAATTTTTAGTGAATAGTAGCTTTTGACTTATATTTACCACGGTTAAATGTAAATAGGGTAATTCAAGGTAAAAAGAATATTATAATAATACAAAATTAACTTCACATTTGTCCTAACCATATTGGATTAATAATTAAAGACCATGGTCATCCTTGTTCGATTTTGGAACCCCATTAATCCACTTATGAATGATAATGACACTTTATTTTAATTAATTTAATGTAAATTCAAAAATGACAAAAAAAATTATCTTCTACTAAATCAATTTTTACATGGGGTTATTTGAGTCATATTTTAGACTATAAATATTTATTGGAAATATAAAATTATTTTATACATGATGGTATTTTTTTGGTAATTTTTAGAGTTCAAATAAATATCATTACATATTTCACAATAATGATGTTGTATTTAACTCATTAATATATTACTAAAATAAATATGATTATTAATATTTAACATCTATCCAAAACCTATACAATTACTATTGGAAGATTTTATTTCGACCATGAGTCAGCTTATCTTTGACTTTATTTAGTTCCGGACCTTTATAACCCAAATATCACTATACAATATAATAATATTTTCACACTTTCCTAAATAGCCCCTCCTCCCCCTTATAAAAGGACATCACTTCTAACCCATTCCACACACCTCTAAAGCCCCTTGGTTCATCCATAACCAACCCAAATAAGCTCTCAAGATCCCAATATTACACCTAGAATCCATACCTTAGGCAAAAGTCACATCAAAATGTTTTTTGGTTCAAACCAAAGGATGTTATCCAAATTAAATGTAATCGTTTCTCTTAAATTCATTTATTTTAATTTGTTATATTTTACATCTCCAAACCTCCTAAACTATTTTTAATCCATAAATTTTTGACAACACCAGTATCTTCAATATTTTCGGATTTTGTTATGATAAGGATTTGTACAACACTAACACACACCTCCATCTACTGGTTGATGAACATACTGTTTCTGTGGTTGGCAAACTAACAACTAACGAAACGATGATTGTTCGATTATCTCCCACCGCCTCTCATGGTGGCCATTAAGAAGGCACGACATTTATATTATATATATATATATATATAGTTTTTAATATTTCTTTGTGCTTCTGTATTTTCAATTTATATCATACATTTATGGTTTTGATTATGGGTAAAACACGATAATTTCATTTGAGGAATTGCGGACAACCACCCCTTCAAAGTGATAGGACTCGTTAATGAATTTTGTGGGATGTATAAATTATGGAGATAATGATATTAAATATGATATTATATTGGAATTATAATATACCTATGAATCATTATTTTTTTAATTCCATTAAAATAAAAAATAGATATGAAACTAGCGTTCATGCGTACGTACGGCTTACCATCTCTGTGAAAGGTGCATTTCATTTATTATATCCCAATGTAATGTACTGTTATAAATACATATATATATATATATTGGAAATATATGAAATATATGAAATATAATTGAGTAATATAATTCTATAGATAATGGGATTTTGACTATATGGACAATTTATAATTATAACAAGTTTATTTATGACTCAAGTTTCGAACATCGACATAATGTCTGATATGAACTCAAATAATTAACTAATTTTTATAGCAAGGTAATAAGAGATAAAAAATTAATAATAAACATGAAAATATTATTTATAATGTACAAATTTACTTATTTTTATTATTCATGAATAATAAGGAACATATGAGTGAGTCGAGTCAGAAACATGGTAAGTAGTTTCATATCTCACTTTTAATTCCCTGAGATTTCCAATGTTCACCACTTATTTATTTCATGTGGTGTATTGTGTACATCCATGTGATATATATTATCCTGATTATATTTATATTCATGATATTTTGTGATTCATTTGGTGGTTATTGACTATTTTTTACATGACTTGATTGATTACAATGAGGTAAGGGTTCTTTCGTCAATCTCATTATTATACATGATTTTTCATGTGTATGTATTTTATTGGACATAATTATCATAGATATCCATATTTTCTATAAATGATTTCAAAATGAATCATTTATGGATTTATTGGATGCTCTATTGTACTAGATCATCATTTAAAACGTTTTAAATATTTATCCTTCTAAACCCCTTTAATTGATGTCCATGTTTTCAAAATGATTTTAATGATTTTTTTATATAGACATGAATGCATTGATATAACAATTATCATAAAAATATTGAATGTTGTATGGGTCACCTTGATTCAAAAATCACTTATAACTGATTACCATTATAAATTGTGAGAATTCTAAACGATGTCATGAAAAAGGGGTATTTCTCTTAATGCATTTAACTGATCATTTTCATCTATGTCAAAATACATTAATGTATTTTAAACATGTTTGAAATTGAATATTTATGATACAAATTTTCCATATTGTATTGAATGTTTTGTGATATGTTTGACTGTGGATGTGTTATTTTCATACCGTTCAAGGTTTATAGATAAACTATTAACATTTTGTATGCTAGTTTTAGTATGAATGTTTATGTTATATTTCATCACTTTATAATGATGAATTTATTGGACTAGTATGTTTCATTTTGGGGACTGGTAAAAGTATAGCCTTCGGGTTGGGGTCCAGTTACAGTAGACCCCCCGGGTTGGAGTCTAGATACAGAGGCTCTCCGTGTTGGAGTCCTGTTACAGAGGCTCCCTGGGTTGGAGTCTGGTTACAGAGTCTCACCGGGAAGAAGTCTAGTTACAGAGGCTCTTCGGGTTTCAGTCCAGTTACAGTTAGCCCATAGTTCCTGACATGAGGCCTTAACACCGAAATTAATTTCTGGTACTATACATTCCCTAATTATGAAATTATTTATTAAATGGGATTATTCGACTAGTAGAATATCAATGTGCACGTTTATATGGAAATGTTTGATTTATTTTTTCCATTTTATGTTCAAGATTATGTTTATAAGGTAATTGTTTTATTACACATCATTCCATAAATGTTTATAACCTCCACTAAATTATTTACCCTTACTAAGATTCTGATCTCACCACTTTCTTATGTATTATTTTCCCAGTATCCCAAGAAGTGTTTTACATTTGATATTCTGGGTTAAGAAAAGGGAACAATGGAATTATTAGAGGTTTAATTTTTTTGAGTTGTATGTTAGAATGTGTAATGTAACAGTCATTTATGTAATCTATTTTCCAAGACTACTAAATTGATCGGTCTTTGGGGATATGATTCCTCGTAATCATGACATTCTATTAATATAATGAACCAACTCTAGGTTACTGAGGTCGAGGCGTTATAGTTGGTATAAGAGGAAGTTTAGAAATAACCTTGTAAACAAGATTTAGATATAATATGATTATAGCACATTACCCTAACATAGAAACTGAGGATTAGTATAAAAGAACTTCCTATAATTTTGGTACATTAGATATTTTGTGAGTTTTCCATGAAAATATATCTTTGTATGGATATGAGCAGGTAATGGAGGATCTGGAACAGATGTGCCTAGGTGTAAAACCCGAAAACACCACTTTGAGCTGGACTCGAACAGGAATTGGTGCCCGACAACGGGCTTGGCTGCACTCTTGGTTACGACAATCCTGGGGGATATTCTTAGGATAATTCTCATTTTTTTACAAATAATTATGAAGTATTTATGATTATATACCTCCTCAAAGATAATACTTTTATGATTATGGATTATATACATAAACTGTTTAATTTACGTTAGGTATTATACATGTTTTGAAATATTCATTTCAATTCATAAACAGTCCTAGTTTATGCCTTTAAATAGAAATGGCGCCCAGTAAAAGGAATGTGAACTCCAACAACACGTATGATCCAAATAGTATGAAGGATCATATCTTTCACGGTATTAAGCCAACATATTGAAGGGAGATAGTATCACATGTATTCTCAACATATGAAGAAATGGTATCTTGTGTTAATAAGATAAGTAACGAATTCTCTGAGACCTATGGCTTTGAAAGGAAGCAAGGGAAGAAAAGTATATTATAGAGAATGATGGATAAATGGAAAATGGGAAAGAATAATTTTCCCATATGTGATAAATGTCTAAAGAATCACCTTGGTAAATGTTTTAAGGGAATGGGAGATTGTTATATGATTGGAGAAAAAGGAAACCAAGTACGTAATTGCAAAGGAAAAAATGGTTTCAAATGTAAAATGCTTCATTTTCAGGGTGTTGGGACACTATGAGAATCAATTTCCCAGTCATAAGAATATACAAAAAATGATGCTATTGGATAATTATCAAATTTATGATACTACCTCAGATGAAGAGTAATTACTTGTGTTCTTATGTTGTTATTATAGAATTATTTCATTCGATTGTTGTATCAATAATATACTGGTCATATGAATTATGGAGATAAATAAGGATTTTAATGTTGTACTATTTTATAGAGGATTTATGATTATATAGTTATATGAATAATTACTTAATAGAAAGCTATACTTTTTGGAAAATAAATGGTTATTGGAAAGGTAATCCTTAATATGGTCATGAAAAGGAAGTAGTGATTTTGGAACAAGAGATTGTTGATTTGGATAAATTATATTTGATATTTTTGAGTTCCTTGGAACTGATTAATAGTTTTTCTATTTCATCATTTTTGGAATATTCAAAAATTGTAGACATAAAGAATATATCCAGCATTCTATAATGAAAATGGGAGGATGAATGTAATCAATAAGTTTTTAGGTTTATTCAGGTTGTTACCATGTTTTAAAAGAATACATTATGAAGGTGTTCACATGTTTTTATGTAGAAAAAAGTGTCTTCATTGTGTTTAACATCCATATAAATTTTGTTATTTGAGTTTGGATAGATGTATTTTGGATATGTACAAAGGATGGAATGGATTAACGTTATTATTTGGATTGTTATAAAAAGGATGACCCGAAGATCGGTTGACAAGCAGTCACGTCAGGCAAGGCAGCAATACATGAACCTGCAACATGAGGGCGACAAGGGTGCATCACCGACCACTAGCTTATGTGAAGTCCATTTTGTATAATGTATTCTTTTTAAAATAGTTTATTAATTGAAATATAAATTCATTATTTTGGGAACCCTATAAATTTAGGATAAAGATAATATTTTGGAATTCTGTTATATTTTGGAGTGAAAGATGAGTTTCTTGTAAGAATTTGTTGATGTTGAAACTCTATATATATATATATATATATTTCCCTCTTATTCTATGAATAAATTAATTCTTAATTTTTAGGGAAGGGATATTAAAACCAAAAATGTGTTATCCTATTACCTTAGGTTTTTTTGAACTAATGATATTTTAAATAATCATAGATCGATGGGTTTGAGGCTCTCAATTGAACAGTTGATTGTGATTTATATCCTCGAAAACTCCATATAAATATTTACGAATTCTTCCAAATATATTTCTCTAATTTCCCCAAATGTTCTATAAATCGATATCATAATTTGGTGGTGACTTTTTCATTTTTCATTCCCTGTAATTAAGACTAATTTTTTTTACCCCAATCTTCGATTTGGGTTTTCCACGAAGGTTTTTTTCATTTTTTATCATTTTATTTTTGAAGAACAATTTCAATTTTCGAGGATTAAATTTATTTATGTATTGGATAATGTAACACCCTATGATTTCATGGTACATTATCTCATTAAAGTAATACAATAGTTTGCGATACATGCAATATCTACTTCGAGCTAAGAACAACTTACTAAACTAACCATTCAAAAAGTGATTATGAATAGTATTAACTAAATTTTGAAACTTATTTACTCTAAATAATTTTTCCATCCATATTATGTGTTTCTTAGATATAATATAATAAAAAATTCATTTTTTCAGATTAAATATGTATTTTTAAATATAATTCAATTTTACAACCCTTTAATGGAGAACCCTTTTAAATCTAATATTTGATACTTTTATATTTTAAATTTTACAAAATAAACTTCTTCTATAGATTACATACATATGAATTTAGTTTTAATAAATTGTGGGTGATATTTTGATAAATTTCATATTAGGATGAATAGTGAAAAATAATATATTTTTACTGAAAACAAATTTTTTAATCAAAATAATTTTTAGTGATAAATTATAAATTTTAGTGGTTTTGAATTATAAATAGATTATATTTTTACCATTTAATCCAATTTTATTCATTCTAAATAATTTCACTTTGATATTTAGCCTAAACAAGTATCAATCTTTTGTCAGTTATTTTTTCTAAAGAACTTGTTTTTTGTTTTTGACAGTGGGAAATAATTTTAAATTAATAACTGAAACTTTGATGTTTTGAATTTAATAAAATAGAAATAATTTTTATATTCATAATATCAATATTATCTTAGGGTAAAATTTTGGTACTTTTCTAAAAGTATTTAATTTTTGATGAATAGTGAAATATGCCGAGTTATTGGTTAAAATCAACTTTTTATTTAAATAATTATTATTTTAATTTAAACTTATTTTAGGTCAAAATAGATACATAATACCAATATAAGTTAAATTTAATTCATTAGAGTCATTTTATAATATGTTTAGATATATAAAAATTTTATTGAAATTTTACTGTCTTTTAACGACATCCTAGGAGAATTTCCATTTTTGTATAAAACATAATTTTTCTTTTTCTATGGGATGAATTTAAAAAAATCAGAGAGTCATTAATTACCCCAATATGTAAAATTTGGATTAATAATATGAATAAAAATATTTTGAATAGTAACTTTTGTCTTTTATCTACAACAATTATAGGTATATATGGTAATTCAAGGTAAAAAGAATATTATAATTATACAAAATTACCTTAACACTTGTCCTGAACATATTGTATAACTCATGGCCGACTATGGGAATCCATAGGTCTATTTTAGAACCCCCTTTTCTCATTCAAATCCTGCCCAAATAAGCTCTCAAGATCTATATAATACACATAATAGCCTTTCCTTAGGTAGAAGTCATTTCAAAAAAAACTTTATGTTCAAAACAAAGGATGTTACCCAAATTAAAGTTAACAATTTCTCTTAAATTCTTATCTTTTATTTTGTTTTATTTTACTTCTCCAACCCCCAAAAACTATATTTATTCTTTCCATTTATAAAAAACTATTATATTTAATATATTAGGATGTTTTTATGAGATGGATTAGAACTACACTAACACAAACCACCATCTAATGGTTGAAGAACATACTGCTTCTGTGGTTCGAAAACTAATATCTGACGAAACAATGACAATTCGATTATCTCCTATCTTCTCTCATGGTGGCCATTAAAATGACACTATATTTATATATGATATATAATGTTTTTTTTTTGTTTTTTTTGTTCTTTTTTATTTTCCCTTTATATCATCCCTTTATGGATTCCATTATGACTAAAACGCGATAATTTCATTCGAGGATGTATAGACTACCGCCCCCTCAATGTGATATGAATCATTAATGACTTTTGTATGATGTATAATGTTTAAAGGTAATGATATTATATATTATATTATACTATAATTTTAATATAACTCTGTATCAAAATTTTTTTAATTCCATTAAAATACAAAATAGAAATCAATGTAGCGTTCATGCTTACGTTCCTCTTACCGTCTCCATCAATGGTGCATTTCATTTCCTATCTCCAAATGTTTTTTATTTTTATAAATACAAATTTATACTAGAAATAGATGATATATATGAGATATAAAAGAGAAATATCATTATATAGATAATGGACCTTTGACCACATGGACAATTAATAATTATAACAAGTTTATTTTTGACTCAAGATCCGAACATCAAAAAAATGTCAAATATGTACTCAAATAAATAACTAATTGTTATAGAATTTTAATAATTTATATGAGATGAATAATAAACATTAAAATATTCTTCTTCATGTATAAATTAACTTATGATTATTATTCAGGAAGAACAAGGAACATACGAGCGAGTCAAGTCGTACACGTGGTAAGTGGTTTCATAACTCACTTTTAATTCTGTGAGATTTCCATTGTTTGACATTTATTTATTGCATGTGGTGTATTGTGTACTGCCATTTGATATATATTATCCTGATTCCATTTATATACATGATATACTAGGATTCATTTTCGGGTTATTGACTATTGTTCATGTGACTTGATTGATTAGAATGAGGTAAGGGTTATTTCCTCAATCCCATTATTATATGAGATTGTTCATGTGTAATTATTTTTTGGGACATACATATCATAGATACCCATATTTTTTAGAAATTACATCTAAATGAATCTTTTAAGATTTTATGGGAGGGTCTATTTAAATATATCATCATTTTAAATGATTTAATTATTTATCTTTCTAAACCCTTTTAATTGATGTCCATGTTTTCAGAATAATTTTAAGGATTTATTCATATGGACATGATTGACTGAAATGAAAATTCATTTCAAATGTTACAATGTTGTATGGAACACATTCATTAAAAAATCCCATTAAACTGAATACCTTATAATTTGTGATAATTTTAAACGATTTCATGAAAAGGGGTATTTATCTCAAAGAATTTTACTGACCATTTTCACCTATGTCAACATCCTTTAATGGATTTTAAACTTTCTTTAAGTTGACATATTATGATACAAATCATCAATATTGTTTTGAATGTTTTGTGATATGTTTGACAGTGGATGTGTTATTTATATACCATTCATAGATTATAGATAAATTATTGACATTTCTAATGCTTGTTTTAATATGAATTTTAATGTTATATTTCAATATTTATTTTTGATTAATATATTGGACTAGTATGTTCCAGGATGGGGACCGGTAAAAGTAAGCCCTCTGGGTTTGGGTCCACTTAATGTAGACCCTACAGGTTGGAGTCTTGTTATAGAGGCTTTCTGGGTTAGATTCTGGTTACAGAGGTTCTCTTGGTT
This sequence comes from Viscum album, assembly GCA_963277665.1. NCBI lineage: Eukaryota > Viridiplantae > Streptophyta > Magnoliopsida > Santalales > Viscaceae > Viscum > Viscum album. The sequence goes on along the minus strand of OY728132.1, from coordinate 1,836,294,791 downwards.
GGAGTCCGCTTACAGAGGCTCTCTGGGTTGTATTCCGGTTATTGAGGCTCTCCGGTTTTGGGTCCGGTTACAGTTATCCCATAGATCCTGGCACGATGCCTTGACAGTGAAATTAAATCCAGGTACTATACATTCCCTAATTATGAAATTAGTTATTACTTGTTATTATTCATCTAGTAGAATATCCATGTGCACGTTTATATGGTAATTTTTAATTTATTTTTGACATATTATGATCATGTTTATGTTTAAAAGACTATTGTTTTATTATACATCATACTAGTAAAGACTATAGATTACACTAAATTATTTACCCTTACTGATTATCTGAGATCACCCCCTTTCTTATGTTTTATTTTCCCTGGATCCCATGAGGTGTTTTATGTTTGAGATGCAGGGTTAATCTAGGTGAACAATGGCATTCTTAATGGATTTTTTTTGTGTTGTATGTTAGAAAGTGTAATGTAACATTCATGTTTGTAATATATTTTCCAAGGCTTCTAAATTGATCGGTCTTTCGTTACATGATTCCCTGTAATCAAGACAATGTTTTCAGACAAAGTACCGACATTAGGTAACTAGGTCGGGGTATTACAATGATGCTAAATGATTCATGGTAAAATGATAACCCAAACTTCCACCCATATCATCACTTACTCATTTTCATAATATTGGAATGGTAAAACATAAATTATTTGAGACAATATTTGTTTGATGTTGTAAAATTATCATTTTACAAATTTAAAGTTATTTTTTAATATATTTAAAAATGGGAACCGACCCATTATACTAGAGAATGGGATCCCACCAACCAAATGAGATATTGGTATCCAAAACCACCAAATGAATTGGTTAGAGATGATAAACTATATTATGAAATGGGTTTTTACCGACCAAAACTTATAATCCAATTATCAGGAACATTAGTTCTTCCAAAAATCCTTAAACATGGTTTTATCCATATATATAAAATTTTCACCTTGTTTTTAAGAGTGAACTCTTGACTAAAATAATCCCATTTGTAACGCCCCGACCCTAATTATCTAGAGTCGGTGCTTTATTACATAACATTGGCATGATCATGAGAAAGATCAAGACTCGAAAGACCGATTAGTTTAGTAGCCTTGGAATAACTAGATACATCCATAAATTTTTACATTACATCATAAAAAAAACATCTTGTCTTCATATCCCCTCATACTATCCCTGCAGGTCATTCATAAATTACTTCTTCATAAACCTGGGAAAAATAAAACATTGAAAGGGGTGAGCTCGGATGCTGAGTAAGGATAACATTATAGCAGAAGCTTTCATAAATAATCATAAACACTTAAGGCAATTTATAACTAAAACAAAAGCCTTTTAAAATTGAACTTCAACATAGTATGGAAAAAGTAAAATGAAATAATGCCATTTACTTACTCACATGGATATTCTACTAGTCGAATGATCACATGCAATATCAATAACCACTTTCATAATGATGGAATGCATAATGCCAGACTATCATAACCACATAGCCAAGGCCTCGTGCCAAGACTACAAATAAGATTTTTCCAAGGCCTTGTGCCAAGACACTAGTTTGTCTCATGAGACCTACCGATGCATCGAGGAGCTATAGCGGGCTCCACCCGTCACTTATTAAGTCCAATGCATTCCTCATATGAATAGGTTTAAGCATAAAATAAACATTCGTATTGAAACTAGCATACGAAATGTCAATACTTTTACCACAAACCTTGAGTGGTATAAAAATAGCACATCCACAGTCAAACATAACTCATTCGATACAATATGGAAGATTGTATTGTATCACATTAACCTCAATCAAGAATAATGAAGGATGTTGACATAGATGAAAATAATCATCAAAACAATTTGAGAGAAATATCCCCCTTTTCTTGAAATCATTTAAAAGTCACACTATTTGTCAAAAAGCCATTTAAAAATAGATTTTTGAATCAAAGTGTCCCATACCACATTGAAACTTTTTAAAAGGATTTTTAATTTTAAAACTTTAATGTCCATATAAATAAATCCTTAAAACCATTTTTAAAATATGGACATTAATGAGCATTATTTAGAAGAATAATTCTTTAAAACATTTAAAAATGGTATTTTAGTTAGAGTTTCTAACCAAAAGAGAGACACTTGAATACAATTAATTGAGGTAATAAAAACATTGTAATATCATGATAATAAAGGAATTCATGATATACTATGTCAAAGTACATTATATACACCACATAAAAGTGATTTGGTGTATATCATCAAAGAAGTCTCAATGGAATGTAAATTGAGATGAAATCTCTCATAAAGGTTGTATCCTTTTGTTAAGGATAAATCAACGACATAATTATGTGTGACAAATATAAATACACTAAATATGATTGGATATTCAGTGTAAATCAATCAAAGTATATTCACACATATTCTTGTAAAAACAATACCAACGAATCAGATGTTTAACTCAATAAATGGAGAATGAGTTAAAATTACTCTTATCAAATTCATATCAATGACTTGAGAATTATCAATGGAGTGATTATGTGTATCAAACTTATATCCACAGGAATGGGAGTGGAAATTATGACATAATCAAATGAATAGTGATTCCACACATAATCTTGGGGTAATATAATCAATGAAATATGCGTAAAGCCAAATGAGTGGAAGTTGAAATCTCAAATTCCCTTATTGATTAGGTAACTTAAGAAACATACACCCATGAAAGAATTATCATACCATGATGATGTAAATACCCATAAATAAAAGTATATAACACAATGAATACAATCATGGGCAGTACACATACACCACATGCAATAATTAAGTGGTGATCAATGGAATTCTCACGGAATTAAAAGTGAGATAAGAAAATCCCTTACTTTGTACTTTTTCCTTGGTCTATGGTAGGTTTACCTCCTGTATAATGGTGAAATATTTGTTATTTAATAATACAAGAATCATTTACTTTAATATGATATCATATATGATCTTTTAACATTGATTTGTTAATAATATCTTAGTATTAACGCCGTTTCGGGTGTTAACTTACTCATTTTCGTTTATATGTTTTGTTACATAAGTCATGTTTGTTGTATCTTATTAATATCCAGAATGATATCAAGTCCTTAAACATCATTTTTAAATCATTAAATGATAATTATACTTTAATGGATACAATGGATAATGAATCTCATCGCGTTCGTGGAGACGGTAGTCCGTACGTACGCACGAACGCTACTTCCATTTAATTTTTTAATTTTTTATTTTAAAAGAATCGAATCCAAATGATACATAGGTATATTACTATTCCATTATAATATAATATTTTATATATGTTACTTAAGTTCATTAACACCATCCTTTATACGTTCCATGTGTGGTATGAACGAGTCATATCATTTTAAAGGGGCGGTAGTCCGCACTTCCTCAAATGAAATTATCGTATGTATATACGACATGAAACGAATAATGGTATGAAATAAAATGGAATTACAGAAGCTTATATATAAAATATATATCATTAATATCATATTTAATTACAGTGCCATCATAATGGCCACCATGAGAGGCGTTTTTGAACAATCATCGTTTCGTGAGGCGTTAGTTTGCCATCCACAGAAACATTATGTTCATCATCCATTAGATGGAGTTGTGTGTATGTGTAGTTTGAATACTTCTTATAACTACATCCTAGTATATTGAGGATACTGGTGTTGTTACAAAAGAAGGGAAATAAAAATATTTTGGGGGTTGAAGAAGCAAAATAAATGAAAATAATTTAAGAGAAATCGTTACCTTTAATTTAGGTAACTCACTTTGGTTGGAACCAAAGGACTTGTTGAAATGCTTTCTGCCTAAGGGGAAGCTTCAAGGAGGAGGAGAGGGATGTGGGGAGCTTAGTTGGGCAGAGTTTGGACGAGCCAAGTGGCTTGAGAGGTGTGAGGAAATGAGAAGGAGGAGTGCCCTTTTATAAGAGGGGTGAGGGGCACCTTTGGAAAAGCTAGAAATATTAATTTATAATAAATTCATATTCGGTTTCCAATGGCTCCAAAGTTGACTATTCAAAGGTTGAGGTGGGGATAGGTCGAAAACAACTCATCCAATAGAATTTATACAGGTTTGGGTACTTATATTAACCTTATCATTAAGTATTAACTCTAAGTTAATTAGTTTCACTTTTACAATGTCTCTTTGTATTTTTATATAATATGGTTAATAAACTTACTATATACATCCAAAAGACCCCCAAGTGGTCCATTAATGATTAACCTATCATAATATAAGTCTCTTTGCCGAACCTTAGATTTTTAGGAATTTAATATCAATTAATAATATAATATATGTTTTAAGAACTCTTTTATGTCAATTTTGACACTATTCACTAGTTGATTTTTGTGAAACTCATAACAGATTGATTACTTCGAAAAAATTCAAACAAATCAATCCTAATATATCATATTATCCTAGAAAATTTGTTTAATTCATTAAAAGTTTCATATTATAATTATTTGGGTATTTATAATATCAATTATGTTAATTTTTTACTATTTTAGTAATTACTGCATCATCATTGTGTCATAAATAAAATAACTTATTTAATGTCAAAAAATTATAAATAAAATATAATTATGTAGTAAATCGTTTTATCTTTCTAATTAATATTTATAATCTAAAATCCAGCATATATAACCCTATGTAACAATTGTTTTTCTAAAAGATATATGCTTGTGTCATTTTGTATTCATTTTAACTTAATTAATATAAAGTGTCATTATCACTTACAAGTGGATCCATGGGGTCCCAAAATTGACCCAAAGATGCCCATGGTCGACCATGTATCATCCAATAGGGTTAAGACACATTTTAGGGTAATTTAGTATTATTATAATATTATTTTTTTTAACCCTTATTTACCGGATTTACCCTTAACCATGGTAAATAAAATATTTACCGCAGTAATTATTCAAAATGTCTAAAAATAAAAGTTACCTATTTACACAATTTGGACATCCTGATTCCAAATATGGAATCCATTTTTCTAAATTCAAAACACAGAAGTGGCAGAAATTAATTTAAAATTAATTCCCGCTGTCAAAACAAAAAGCGTGTTTTTAAGAGATAATAACTATCAAAAGATTGACACTTGTTTATGTTCGGTTTAATTGTAAAATTATGTCCAATGACCAACATTATATTAAATGGTAAAAATATATTCTAAATATACTTTAAAACCACTCAAATTCAGAATTTATCACTATTAATTACTTTGATTAAAAAAGTTGTTTTTAATTAAAATTTAGTAATTTTCACTATTCATCAAAATATGAAAGTTATCCGAAAAGTACCAAAATTTCACCTTAGGCTAAATTCGATATTCCGAATCCAAAAATGAAGTCCATTTTGAAATATAAAATATATATAATTTCAAAAGTTAGGTATTACTATTCATAACGGCTAGTTTGATTGGTTGTGGTGTGTTAAAATCTCGAAGTTGCGTACAATGCACGTCATTGCATTATTCGAAAGGAAACATACCGAGGAAGCTTGGGGTGTTACATTCTCCCCTCCTTCAATAAATTGCGTCCTCGCAATTTTTAAAATTTTGCTTGGGAATATAATGGAAAGTCCCACATCGGAAAAAGAGTCAATAAAACTGTCACTTTAAAAGAAAGAAAGAGAGGTATAAGGGTCATCCAAGATAACCCATACTAGGATTCCATGTAAGAAAACATGGATATGGATGATAAACTAAGTGTAAAGTTCTGATGGAGAGGGATAGAAATCATGATCAGGAGAAAGTTAACAATGAGAAAACCACAAACTTGTGTTGGGACAAACGACCATTAGTCTCCTAGTAGGAAAGTAAACGGACAACATTTTTTTTAAGTTACATTACATAAGGAAGAGGAATTCATTTATGATATTGACTAAGAACATTATGAGATATACTTACATTTTAAGTAGATTTTCATTCTTTAATAAATTTCCACCACTAACTCATTTTTTTTAAACGATGAGTATTCAAGAAGACTTGGTCACACTGGAAGAGATAGAATAAACTTCTATAGAATCACATGATCCATGAAGGATAAACCATATATTTACATTGTCTTTGAAGATTAATCAAAACCAAAATGGTCAGTGAATGATCTAATGATCCCCCAAAAGGATATTCATTGAGATAAATATGCACTAATCTTAATTTCTAAAATTAAACTAACAATACCCCAAAGTTAAATAGATACCATTCAATAACCAATTGTCCTTAAAATCCTTTAATATAATCCAAACTAATATTGAAACCCAAAACATAGAAGAATTTGATTATGTAGTCTCCCATGTTAAATTGTATCTCCAAATGACATCAGATACTCTTAAAGTCACATACTCAAAAGTAATTAACCTAATCACATATTCTCTATTATAGGTTAATCATTTCCATAAATAACCCAAATCACTATAAATCCACAATAAAAACGTAGATAAAAATCTATCATTACTCCACAAATGAAACCCCATAGTATTATATTTTCCTTGGACATATAGTGTTTCCAACAAAGCGAACATCTTCCAAAATAACATTTATCACTTAATCACCAAATCATTTTCCTATACCAAGGGTATTCTTTTGATATGAAATAAGAACCCAAATCAACTTATTATTGATCAATAAAATCATTTAACTAAAAAAAATAGTCACACTAACCAGGGACTTCACGTAGTCCAGTGGTAGGCGTTAAATCCCAATCGCACTTTGGTTGTGGGTTCGATTCCCATAGCTTTGTCCGACGCGACGGGTTGTCACACGGTCTACGTGTTGTCCTTTTTTCAAAAACTATATTTTATAATATTGCCAAAATGAGATAAATTCCTCAAAATACTATATCATAAATTTAACCACAAATGTTATATCATACCTTGAATCTTCATCCCAAATTAGAATAACTTATAATTCTCTCAAACCCCAATGATCATATAAATCCAAATGGTTATTTATACCCAAATCCACAAGAGAAGAGACAATTCTTCCTCAAATATCATTCTCACATGGCAAACTGCGGGGTTACAAATACAAGAGAAAATTATTCCATAGTAAACCCATCAACAAGGAGTGCTAATACTTTTTAAACATTTCTCCAACCATTTATTCCCACATAGCTTCTTCTTTGACCAAGAAAATATCCTATAGAATAGGACATTCATTCGGGTAATGGCCAGGTCCCCTACATTTACGGAAAATGACTGTAAATGGACTCTTGGGACCATTTTTATCTTCTTCCATAGTACTCTTCATTTTTCTTCGGCAATTCTTTACTTTATGTCCTTCCTTCCCGCACGTAAAACATTTCGTTGTCCCATTGAGACATTTTCCTGGGTGTCTCTTTCCACATTTCCTGCATGATGAAAATTGAGGGTTCTTTTCTCCATGGTCTCCATTGCTGGAGCTCTTATCATTTATCACCTTTCTCTTCCTTGTTGAGTCTGGGAGTTGGTTAATATATATGTTGTTGATCATATTTTTGGAAAACTGATTTGGCATGAAGACGATATCTTTTACGCCTATCAACATTCCATTTTGTTTCTCATTGCCACCACCGTTCCCATCTTGTACATCATTATCAAAGTCACTATGACTTCCTTAGAATCCAGCCATTGACTAAAACCATAAAGCATTGTGTGAGTAATAGTAGTCGTAAAATCATTTAGAGATTAAAATGTCACCATATTCTCAATTTGAAACATATTAGGATTAACCAAGGTCATTTACTCTCATCTTATATATATATTACTTAAATTAGTTTGTAAAGAAAATGTAAATTATCCTAAGCATATCCCCCGGGAGTTTCGTAACCAAGAGTGCAGCAAGGCCCGTTGTCGTGCACCAGTTCCCGTTCGAGTCTAGCTCAAAGCGGTGTTTTCGGGTTTTAACCCTAGGTACATCTGTGCCAGAGCCGCCTCTACCTGCTCGTATCCATACAGGGATGTATTGCTCGGAAAACTCACAAAATCTCTACAATACCAAAATTCTAGGAAGTTCTTTTATAATATCCTCAAAGTTCATCTTAGGTCTACGTGCTCTAATCAGAGTTTATCTAAATCTAGCTACCAAGGTTTGTACTAAACTTCCTCTGATACCAACTGTAACGCCCCGACCCTAATTATCTAGAGTCGGTGCATTATTACATAACATTGGCATGATCATGAGAAAGATCACGTCTCGAAAGACCGATTAGTTTAGTAGCCTTGGAATAACTAGATACATCCATAAATTTTTACATTACATCATAAAAAAAACATCTTGTCTTCATATCCCCTCATACTATCCCTGCAGGTCATTCATAAATTACTTCTTCATAAACCTGGGAAAAATAAAACATTGAAAGGGGTGAGCTCCGATGCTCAGTAAGGATAACATTATAGCAGAAGCTTTCATAAATAATCATAAACACTTAAGGCAATTTATAACTAAAACAAAAGCCTTTTAAAATTGAACTTCAACATAGTATGGCAAAAGTAAAATGAAATAATGCCATTTACTTACTCACATGGATATTCTACTAGTCGAATGATCACATGCAATATCAATAACCACTTTCATAATGATGGAATGCATAATGCCAGACTATCATAACCACATAGCCAAGGCCTCGTGCCAAGACTACAAATAAGATTTTGCCAAGGCCTTGTGCCAAGACACTAGTTTGTCTCATGAGACCTACCGATGCATCGAGGAGCTATAGCGGGCTCCACCCGTCACTTATTAAGTCCAATGCATTCCTCATATGAATAGGTTTAAGCATAAAATAAACATTCGTATTGAAACTAGCATACGAAATGTCAATACTTTTACCACAAACCTTGAGTGGTATAAAAATAGCACATCCACAGTCAAACATAACTCATTCGATACAATATGGAAGATTGTATTGTATCACATTAACCTCAATCAAGAATAATGAAGGATGTTGACATAGATGAAAATAATCATCAAAACTATTTGAGAGAAATATCCCCCTTTTATTGAAATCATTTAAAAGTCACACTATTTGTCAAAAAGCCATTTAAAAATAGATTTTTGAATCAAAGTGTCCCATACCACTTTGAAACTTTTTAAAAGGATTTTTAATTTTAAAACTTTAATGTCCATATAAATAAATCCTTAAAACCATTTTTAAAATATGGACATTAATGAGCATGATTTAGAAGAATAATTCTTTAAAACATTTAAAAATGGTATTTTAGTTAGAGTTTCTAACCAAAAGAGAGACACTTGAATACAAATAATTGAGGTAATCAAAACATTGTAATATCATGAGAATAAAGGAATTCATGATATACTATGTCAAAGTACATTATATACACCACATAAAAGTGATTTGGTGTATATCATCCAAGAAGTCTCAATGGAATGTAAATTGAGATGAAATCTCTCATAAAGGTTGTATCCTTTTGTTAAGGATAAATCAACGACATAATTATGTGTGACAAATATAAATACACTAAATATGATTGGATATTCAGTGTAAATCAATCAAAGTATATTCACACATATTCTTTTAAAAACAATACCAACGAATCGGATGTTTAACTCAATAAATGGAGAATGAGTTAAAATTACTCTTATCAAATTCATATCAATGACTTGAGAATTATCAATGGAGTGATTATGTGTATCAAACTTATATCCACAGGAATGGGAGTGGAAATTATGACATAATCAAATGAATAGTGATTCCACACATAATCTTGGGGTAATATAATCAATGAAATATGCGTAAAGCCAAATGAGTGGAAGTTGAAATCTCAAATTCCCTTATTGATTAGGTAACTTAAGAAACATACACCCATGAAAGAATTATCATACCATGATGATGTAAATACCCATAAATAAATGTATATAACACAATGAATACAATCATGGGCAGTACACATACACCACATGCAATAATTAAGTGGTGATCAATGGAATTCTCACGGAATTAAAAGTGAGATAAGAAAATCCCTTACTTTGTACTTTTTCCTTGGTCGATGGTAGGTTTACCTCCTGTATAATGGTGAAATAATTGTTATTGAATAATAAAAGAATCATTTACTTTAATATGATATCATATATGATCTTTTAACATTGATTTGTTAATAATATCTTAGTATTAACGCCGTTTCGGGTGTTAACTTACTCATTTTCTTTTATATGTTTTGTTACATAAGTCATGTTTGTTGTATCTTATTAATATCCAGAATGATATCAATTCCTTAAACATAATTTTTAAATCATTAAATGATAATTATACTTTAATGGATACGATGGATAATGAATCTCATCGCGTTCGTGGAGACGGTAGTCCGTACGTACGCACGAACACTACTTCCATTTAATTTTTTAATTTTTTATTTTAAAAGAATCGAATCCAAATGATACATAGGTATATTACTATTCAAGTATAATATAATATTTTATATATGTTACTTAAGTTCATTAACACCATCCTTTATACGTTCCATGTGTGGTATGAACGAGTCATATCATTTTAAGGGGGCGGTAGTCCGCACTTCATCAAATGAAATTATCCTATGTATATACGACATGAAACGAATAATGGTATGAAATAAAATGGAATTACAGAAGATTATATATAAAATATATATCATTAATATAATATTTAATTACAGTGCCATCATAATGGCCACCATGAGAGGCGGTAAGATGTTTTTGAACAATCATCGTTTCGTGAGGCGTTAGTTTGCCATCCACAGAAACATTATGTTCATCATCCATTAGATGGAGTTGTGTGTATGTGTAGTTTGAATACATCTTATAACAACATCCTAGTATATTGAGGATACTGGTGTTGTTACAAAATAAGGGAAATAAAAAGAGTTTGGGGGTTGAAGAAGCAAAATAAATGAAAATAATTTAAGAGAAATCGTTACCTTTAATTTAGGTAACTCACTTTGGTTGGAACCAAAGGACTTGTTGAAATGCTTTCTGCCTAAGGGGAAGCTTCAAGGAGGAGGAGAGGGATGTGGGGAGCTTATTTGGGCAGAGTTTGGACGAGCCAAGTGGCTTGAGAGGTGTGAGGAAATGAGAAGGAGGAGTGCCCTTTTATAAGAGGGGTGAGGGGCACCTTTGGAAAAGCTAGAAATATTAATTTATAATAAATTCATATTAGGTTTCCAATGGCTCCAAAGTTGAATATTCAAAGGTTGAGGTGGGGATAGGTCGAAAACAACTCATCCAATAGAATTTAGACAGGTTTGGGTACTTATATTAACCTTATCTTTAAGTATTAACTCTAAGTTAATTAGTTTCACTTTTACAATGTCTCTTTGAATTTTTATATAATATGGTTAATAAACTTACTATATACATCCAAAAGATCCCCAAGTGGTCCATTAATGATTAACCTATCATAATATAAGTCTCTTGGCCGAAACATAGATTTTTAAGAATTTAATATCAAATAATAATATAATATTTGTTTTAAGAACTCTTTTATGTCAATTTTGACACTATTCACTAGTTGATTTTTGTGAAACTCATAACAGATTGATTACTTCGAAAAAAGTCAAACAAATCAATCCTAATATATCATATTATCCTAGAAAATTTGTTTAATTCATTAAAAGTTTCATATTATAATTATTTGGGTATTTATAATATCAATTATGTTAATTTTTTACTATTTTAGTAATTACTGCATCATCATTGTGTCATAAATAAAATAACTTATTTAATGTCAAAAAAATATAAATAAAATATAATTATGTATGAAATCTTTTTATCTTTCTAATGAATATTTATAATCTAAAATCCAGCATATATAACCCTATGTAACAATTGTTTTGCTAAAAGATATATGCTTGTGTCATTTTGTATTCATTTTAACTTAATTAATATAAAGTGTCATTATCACTTACAAGTGGATCCATGGGGTCCCAAAATTGACCCAAAGATGCCCATGGTCGACCATGTATCAACCAATAGGGTTAAGACACATTTTAGGGTAATTTAGTATTATTATAATATTATTTTTTTAACCCTTATTTTCCGGATTTACCCTTAACCATGGTAAATAAAATATTTACCGCAGTAATTATTCAAAATGTCTAAAAATAAAAGTTACCTATTTACACAATTTGGACATCCTGATTCCAAATATGGAATCCATTTTTCTAAATTCAAAACACAGAAGTGGCAGAAATTAATTTAAAATTAATTCCCGCTGTCAAAACAAAAAGCGTGTTTTTAAGAGACAATAACTATCAAAAGATTGACACTTGTTTATGTTCGGTTTAATTGTAAAATTATGTCCAATGACCAACATTATATTAAATGGTAAAAATATATTCTAAATATACTTTAAAACCACTCAAATTCACAATTTATCACTATTAATTACTTTGATTAAAAAAGTGGTTTTTAATTAAAATTTAGTAATTTTCACTATTCATCAAAATATGAAAGTTATCTAAAAAGTACCAAAATTTCACCTTAGGCTAAATTCGATATTCCGAATCCAAAAATGAAGTCCATTTTGAAATATAAAATATATATAATTTCAAAAGGTAGGTATTACTATTCATAACGGCTAGTTTGATTGGTTGTGGTGTGTTAAAATCTCGAAGTTGCGTACAATGCACGTCATTGCATTATTCGAAAGGAAACATACCGAGGAAGCTTGGGGTGTTACACCATTCATGATTAATAATCAGTTTCATAGTAGGTTCTTTCATTCCCCAGTAAAATGTTTTTGGTAGTTAGTATTTTTTTTCAAGAACACTTGGTTGATGAAAAAGTTAGAGAAGGTCAACGATGATATTTTCATATAATCATATTCTATGAGAGATGTAGTTTTTCCTTCCATATAGATTACCTATTCACATTGATAATAATATATATATATATATATTAGTGATTTCATAAATTAGAATCTATAATTATATTACTTCTCTAAAATAATGTATTCAATTCATGATATAATTACATATCAAATCATAATACCATACTAAAAATTCTCTTTAACGATGATACAACATAATATTTTTGATGTCTAATTTAGTAATATAAAAAATGATCTAACTCAATATATATATTTTCATATAAAAACCATGAGTATGTTAACAATATTTTCCCCCTTTCACAAAAAAGATCCTAATAATGTGAGTGACAAATCTCATCATAACCATTATGAAATGGAGGTTAATATAATTTTCTTCTATAATTCTATGACGTGACCACTATTGAATGGTTTAGTCCTAGATGAATTTTTTTTTATCCAATATGATTTCATTAGAACATGGGGTGTAATTGATTGATAACCTCCACTAGTATCATTCCAGTAGATATATTCCTTCATTTTTTTATACACCATTAAAAAAAATACTATTCTGGAATATTAAAATTCATATATTATTGGTAAATTAAGGTTTGTTTTATTTTTTTAAAAAATATAATGAAATTACATTAATATCACAATTCAGAACTGGATATAAAAATATTGTAGAGAGACAATGCATTGACACATGTATCCCATTTATAAAAAATGAATTTACATGGAATTAAACTTCTGGAATATTTATTTCAAAATAATATTCTCTATCACATAACCACAAACTGCATGAAACAATTATCTAAGGGTAAACATAATAAAGATAATTCCTCATATATCATGGGAAGTCTATGATAGAACCAAGACCTCATTGACAATCATTTTTGCTATGTCTTCAACATATATATTAACTAACATATTTTGGAAAATTATTTTAGAAATAATATTCAATGAAAATATAATATTATTACTTTGAAATTAAACATATTTTAATTATCCATGGTATATCCTATAATAGAATATTGATATCTATTTGCATATTTATTATCCATCACTTTGTGGTATATATCGTCTCAATAACATTTCATTTGAAAACTATGTAAAATTGAATTGATTTAATATGTGGTCACATATATTCAACTTGAAATATCAACAACATATATTCAGTGGCTTATGATATAAAACTACATATAGTACTACTTGTGATCATATTCAATCATGATATTATGTACTCATTTATAATATAGAATTTTTTTATTTTGGAAATTTATATACTACATTTCATTATTGTAAAATGAGTCAAATCATATTATGTACTAATCTGTTCTAAATTCCGGGACCATAAAATACCCTCAAAAGTTACATTATTCTAAAAATGTTGTAACCCAACAATGGGATACATGATTAAATATTGTGTCTCTACTCCCTTGGTATGTTCCCCGCATAGAAATTTTGAAACATAAATCTATATAAAAGGTATAGAAACAACAATATCTAGTTAAAACCCCATAAATAAATCTAGAAAAAAAATCACGAAATATTTTGATAGGACTCTCTGTTAGTGGGTTATGAAAATTATAGGATGAGATTTAAACCTTATAAAAAATATATATAATTCCAATAAACCCATTAAAAATTCAATCATTTCATTTTTGGTAAAATAATAAATATAAAAATAATAGAATATATTATCCTCTTACTACCTATCTAAGGGCACCATGTTATCATTAAATTTATAAATAATTATTTTATTATGGTACAACCTAAAACATACTCAAAATTTTTATCAGAAATCTATGTTATATAACTATTTTTTCTTCCTTTAGATCTAGATGAAATTTATAATATAGTTCTTTATGTAGCCTTAACCTTGTTACCTCTATAAAATTATTTTTACCATATTCAATGTTTTTCCTAATCATGGTATAATCCTTCATGATGGATAAAACCACCCGTGAATCTATGATATAAATGAACCCCTTTAATTGATGATCATGATTTACATTATGGACTAGTTATAAGATATACATCTTACATGATTAGTACTCTTCGGGGATATGATGTCACATTTATATCATTTATTATGTATCATGTTCCAAATCCCATTTGATTACATTCCATATTCCATCCATAAATTTGGATAATATATAATTGCATATATTTATTCTTTAATTTGATAACTGTCCCTTTTCATCCCCCATTCCTATAGTATATTATTCCTCTTTCTATTCCAAATAAAATGATCAGATTTTATCATATTGGTGATGAAAACAATTCTTCACTAATTACACTCCACCATGTATATCTATGACTATAAAGATATATAAAATAGTGCACTTGATAATCAGGTATGTTGTAATGATCACAAAAATTACATTATAATAAGATTCACTTTAGCATGAGAATCCCCAATTCACATGAAGTATTTTTACAACCATGTAATCCATGAAGACAATAAATTTGTAGAATCTATAAAATTATAATTATTTTTGGAAAACAATAGTTATTAGTTATGGAGTTTTTTATCTATTTTCATAGTGAGATGGGACAATTTCTCTAGGTATTATATGACTACGCATAAGATAGGGGATAAAGATTACTAAAAATGTTACGCATTCAATTATGTAGTTCTGAGAACCTCCATTTGGGAGTAGTTCACATACATTAATAAACACTAACAAAATAGGTTGTCAAATATTAAATAACCTTGTTGGGTAATTATGAGATATTTTTTCCATATGAAAGAATCCATTTATTATTCATAGATCATAGGCGGGGAATATTTTTCCACACTGGATTTGTGTGGTCTAATTGATGAGTATAATTGGACTTATATATCAACTGTACTAAAATTTTAATGAAAGTTTAAAAACTAGTAAATGAGAATAGATAATATCAAATATCCATCATAACATTATCATTGGTATCATATCAATTTAATAACTATGAGAACCATTTATTTTCTTCTATTCTGATGCCAAATTTGTATCCCATAACATATATTCTTTCTCACATGACAATGTAATGTAGTCCCAACTCTTGAACCGTAGAGGTAGAGGATATTTTTCAACAATAATATATTGATAATAATAAAATTAATCTAATATATTATAAAAAATAATAATAATAATAAATAAAGTGGTTTGAAATTACAATGAAAACTAAAATTCACCATCTAAAAAAATTAAAACATTATTATTATTCTTTATATTAATATATATATTTATCAATTAAATATTATTCTTATGTAATTGGGATAAAACAAAACTATTGATCATAGATTATCAATATGAGGGATAAATAAAAGATTTTTTTAATCAAATTACTTATTAAATTTATTTTTTTTCATAAAAAGGATACTGAGAGCCTATATAAATAAATGGTCAACATTAAAATTTCTATATTCATGGAAATAAATAAATGAAAATATAGTTAAATAAAGAATCAATATATATAATGCATTTTTATATGTTAATTAATATAGTTATATATAATTTTTTGAGCCAATATAAAAATTCATATATTCAAGGATATTGTTATCTTAACCTCTAATTATGGGAATGCATGAAATCAACAATTTTAATATACGATAAATATCATATTCTAGGATCTAAGAAAGAAAAGAAATTTCCCATTATCATAACTTATTTGTATTATGTAAATTATTGCTGAGATGAGGGGATTTATAATTCTCATCCCCTATTATAACATAAAATTGAAATATATTCATTCAAAAACTAAATAATTTCAAACTGTAATGTTCTTAGAATACAAAACCATAAAAAAGTAGAATAATAACATAATTTGGAATTTCATTCAATATTTTTAATTTTAATATAAATAATGATATGACATAAAAATATCTTCCTTAATCAAATATATAAATATGATATCTTGGTGAATTACATTAATGAATTATAATTAATTTCATAATATAAAAATTTCTAACCACAAATAGAGAAATATATTTTATTATAATCATTTGGTTTTCACAAGTATTAAAAATTTAAAATTTATTTGTTACTATATTCATAAACTTTCAATAGTAGGAGATCAACGCAATGATTAATAGATGATTCATAATTGTCTTTAAATTGAATGTATATCATCCAAGAATTTCTCATGAGTGTGTGAAACCTATAGCTTACTCAGGGACCATTCATCATTAACAGGAATAATTTCTATTATATAAATAACCTTTTTTTTCAAAATTTTTCATCTTACCAAAAAAACTCAATTTAACTATAAATATAACGATATTAGTGAATAAAAACATCCAAAACATTCACTTCACCAAAACCTTTTTAATAGTATTTTAGTTTGTGATATTTCGAGAAATTAATTTTGATTTAAATATAGTGAAAATTAAAGACCTAAAAAATATAACATTGAAAATAATTCAAATGTATTATAATAACCTGGAAATACAAAACCATTATGTGTTAAAAAAAATTATATATGGTATTATGACAAAAAAATTTATTTGAAAATTAAATTGGAGGATTGGGGGCCCTTATATATACATAATAACAACATAAGAAGACAATATAATGAGATTGAATAAATAATCACCTAATAAAAATAAATAATATTTAATTTAATACCATTTAAAAAATAATTCATTTTTAATTACATGATATTTAAAATAAAACATGAAATATTTAGTGAACATCAAAAGGAAATAAGATTATTGGGAAACAAAACATAACATATAATTATTTTCTATGACTCAAACCATAAATCTATAAAAAAATTACAAAAATGAAGAGTATGAAATGATCATTACTTCTTCAGTGGTAAATAATAAGACAACATTTAAAATTTTTGTTAGATAATTGTATGATATGATGGTATGTATACTTGTGGATGAATTTTTTAAGGTATTAAATATAAATTATTTTATTATATAAAACACTAATTATAGAAAAAATTAATGATAAAATATATCATGAAAATTTATCTATGAATGGTTGTGGGTGGATGTTTAAGTCATTACCAAATCAAAACATACCAAAATGCTATCATTTTCAATGAAAGTAATCACAAATGATTTGTTTCTTGAAATCGATTTTTAAAATATATAAATGAAAAATTTATAATTTATAATTTGTATTTGTAAATTTATTTTTTACTTATTACTGAAAATTTTTATTGAATGAAATTTTTAATAAATTATTTATTAATTTTAAAAAAAATTATTTTTTCAAATTATAGTTCATGTATGACAATAATTGTCACACATTCATAAAAAATCAACATTGAAATAATAATTCAAAAAATTCATCCAATTCCAATACTGATGTACATAAATAAAAAATGAAAATTATATTTACAAAATAAGAATCTATATATATTAATTATAACTTTTCAATATATGTAATTTTTTGTTGAAAATAATTAAAATTTAAGGGGGAAATAATCATTCTATTTGTTATGGAAATTAATTTGGACTTTGATAAAATATATAAGAATTTTTACATTCATTTATATTATTACAAATATTATTCTATAATTGTATAACTATCTTAATAACTTCTTGATATAATATATTTATAGTATCTAATAAAAAAATTATCTTATAACATAAAACAATCATGATTTCCAATTAATTGCATCTTTGATACAAATAATAATACTAAAAAATTATTTCATGGACTAATGATCTTAATGATGATGGTAGTAATAATGATAAAAATATATATCCCAACAAATAGAGAATAATATTCTACATTATAATTTCATTTAGATTGTAAGAAATATCGATATCTTTCTACAAATGTATATAAAATTTTTATCTCCGCATTTATATTATAGCTTTGTCCATGGGTTATGAATTTTTATTGGTCTATGAAAATCCAAAATTTTAATTTTCCACTTTTTATATTAAATTTTATTTACAATTTTATTATAAAATATATTATTAATGAATTTATTATTCATTAATTTATAACTCATAAATAACAAAAAATTGTATTTTGTGTAGGGTATGATTTTTATATTATAATAAATGCATAATAATCACACATTAATATATATATTTTCATTAGATGAATTAAATTTTTGGGTCATTACAGTCTCACCACATAATAATCTATATCCAATTATTTTTATATTATTGATTGATAGCATGTCATTCAATAATTTATTTAAAATAATCACAATATTTTACTTGTTTTATTAATATCTCCATCGCCATGGATTTTCTTATATGACTCTATAATATAGTAATATTAAAGTACATAGTGGTGTTTTCCCTATCTATAGAGATACAATTTTTTATATTTTCAAATAATGTTGAAAATACACCACGATCTGTTTATCATTTTGAGAAATGAAATTTTTTTGATATATTAAATGTTATCATGAATGAGAGTATAATATATAAAAAAAATTATAATAATTCAATCTACATTTTATAATAACATTGTTGATTATGTCAAATGGATAGGATAATACTTGTTTATATTATTTTGTTTCATAAATCAGATAAATGTTCTTGTATTTCATAAATTCAAATATGGATCCAAATTGAGTAATTTTATTTTAACTAAATTATATAAATCTAAATTAGCTCATATATAAATCTATATTTATAAAATATAAACATAATTTATTATAAGATTAAAATAATAATAATCAGTATAATAAATTCCAATAGATTGTTTAATACTTCTATTTAATTGTAAAATATGTATTTCAAGATCATATTATATAGGATCTTATTTTAAGAAAAAACAATACCCATTCTATATATCATTCTATAATGGTATATCTATACATATTATTCAGAAAGAAAACATTCCCCAATGAAATTTCAACCATGAAATAATTATTACTTAATAAATATATATATTTAAAAGAGAAACAAAACATACAATTTTCTATAGGAATAGGTATCTTATTTTTTTCATTTATGAAATTTATATATTAAAATAAAATAATATTGTTCTAAATATTATTCCTTTTATGGTTATTTATGATTGAAATGTCTATAAGAATACCATTTTAATAAATAAATATCACAATTTACCAAATTTATATAATCACTTTTGGAGGTTTAATGATTAATTAATTTATTTCCATGTATTGAAATTGTGAGTCATAAGGTTTATAAGATGAATAAATTCTATTAATCAAAAACACATTATTACATCCTTTTGAAATGGTTTTGGAAAAAATAGTTTCATTTACATATGGATCTTCCATATATTACCTTGAAAGTTAAATATTAACTTTTTATTGATATAAGTATCTGACATTAAAATTATTTAATGATTGAAAATATCGTTTGTTGAATTTTTTTTTAAAATTAATCCAATAAATAAAAGTGGATTTATATATTTTTTCCAAATACCACTCTAATATACCATATTATAATGGATAATATGTCCACAATTTTATGTGGAACTGTGATGTATCTATATGGTCTACTATGGTAGTTTCCAAATAGAAAAATATGATAATTTTTAGTCCATATAATAATAATAATGTATTAATATTACCATTATTAATACCAATGAAATGGAGGATACTTGGATTTTTTTTTGTAAATTGAAAATGATCTTAACAAGAGAAAATTATATTAGGATCATTTAAACAATATTTTACAATTATGATTTCCATTAAATCATACAATAGATTTAGAATAGTCATGTGAAATTTACATGCAACCACAATGAAAAAAAGACTTATATATATTGAAAAAAGTAAATTCTATACGAAATAATAAACCTAAAACATATTTGTAATATAAAAATATAGATCTTAGTTTCAGTATTCAAAGAAAATCAAATTCAGTAACTATTAATTATCTATTATATCAAATGTTAATAAATTTATTTAAATTTAGATAAATCCATCTTATTAATATGTTTCGTACAAAAATTATATAATATAAAAATTTCATTTCATTATATAACACTCTTAAATCAATCTAAATTTCTTTCAGTTGGGTTATATAATATTGTTAATCAAATTCTTTTTTTAATTATCCATGAATTACTTTAAAACATTTATCATATAATTTATCAAATGAATTATCTAAAATTGCATATGTCATTTACTATTTTCAATATATATTAAATCTATATGTTCTAATATGTTATTAAAATGATAGTTTTTATATTAGTTTATAATTCTGTCCCATTAAATCTTATTTCTATGGTTTATACTAATATATCATTTAATTCCAGAATCAAAAACCCATACTCCATAACCACATAGATGGTAGTTATTATATTGCATTTGTTAATAGATAACAAAATAGAAGATCCAATATAGTAGTCAAATTACGAAACTAGATAAATATTTGAGTTTAATATTAAATTTTAAATAAGAATAAATAAGATATAAATAGGAAAACATTATTATTCTCCATGTTTTTTAATTATAATATATACTATGCCAATTGAAAACCTAGGGAAATGGAAAATAATATAAATTGGAGGGTCATATTACTTGTAAGTGGGGTGTGTATATTTTATTATTATTATTGCATGATTAATTAAATAGATTTGTCAAAAAAAAATTATAATAACATAATATATAAGTCCATGTACCATATATCATGAAATAAATGGATTTATAAATATAAAAAACAATACTAAACCGAAGCATTAGAAAATAATTTGATTTATTACATACCGAATGAATCTAACATCCTAAATAAATCTTGTTAAAATACAACAATTTGGAGATTTCAAGATATAAATAATTGATATTATAGTGATGAGAATTCATAATATCAGACATCTTGACTAAAAATAATTTAATTGTGTGAAGTTATATTATATAAAAGGTTATAAATATACCATTTATGTATATTATTTTCCTTATGTGACTATGAATTACATTTATGAGATATATAAATCTATTCCCTACCCATTATATAAATATCTAGTGATATCTATAAAAAATTAATAATTTCATAGTATATTTTTTTCAATATGAAGAATATATTTACATAAATAATTTAAAAATGATATATTTATTTTCATATTATCTCATATTAAAGAATGAATAATATGTTATGAAAATAATTTCCCCAATAAAAGAAATCTATTTTATACGGGTAAAATCCATTAATTAATTTCTAATATTTTGTAATATATAGATTAACACACTTATCAATTCAAGGATATGAAATTATTGGGATTGTGTGTTCATAATTACATATGATTCAAAATACTTATGAAAATAGAAACACTAATTTTCAATGGTAGGAAACAAGTTAAAATAATATTAAATCCATTATAATGTTTTGAATTTAGCATGTGAATCATTCAAGAATATACTAAGGAGTTCTAAATATAGTGTACATTAATGGACCAACCACTATGAACTAGAATGGAAGTTAGAGTATACATGACAAACCCTTTTTTGGGGATTTTCAATTACATGAATATAATAAATAACACTTCTACAAATAGTGTCTATGAAGGGATTTCAATTATTATAAAATTTAAAATTTTTACCTTAGCAATAATATAGGATGTTTCTACATATAAAAGATATTTCATGTCTATCATACCATTGAAATATACTAATGTAATATGGAGAATAAAATATATCATTGGAAAAATTCAAATTGACAACAATAACATGGAATTAACAAAAATTTCCATATATGAAAATGAAATAATATTAAATTACGATAAATGTATTTTAATTTAATATTAAATAAGATGATTCAGGATAGACACATAAATATTCTAATGAGTTTAGAAAAGGAAATATTTAGAGGGAATAATAAAAACTAAATTTACCACATATCTAATGTAAAAAATATAAATGAATAACAATAATAGTTTTATATAGAAAATAGAATTTAATAAAAATGGAAATAATTGATAAGTAATGGGAACCCATAAATCTCATGATTATTTTAGCTGATATATAACCCCAATAACCATCAAATCTAACCCTGATTTATGATTTGGAAATATATGAGACTCATTGTATGTTATATGGGGAGTGAACATTGAGTTTTTGTATCAAATATTGGAAGGTGTCTATGAGTATTTAAACATGGTGAGGTGGAATTTTAAGAGATTAAATTATAGTTATTATATTGTATAGACAACCACATTTGCGTGAAATAAAATAAAAATGAAAATAAATAATAATTGATTGATATAGGGTGGGTTTATTACCATGGTATTTATAAATCACAATATACTTTCCATCTAAGAAATACAATGTACATAATATGAAAAAAATATTACAAATCCATATTGGGTTCCATATTGAATTGTACAAATTTAGAAATTATAATTATTTTATTTCATATAAAATTATTCTTGTGAAATGATAAATTGATAGAATATAATGTTTCATAAATTTTTTCAACAATCTATCATCATAATAATTTCTTAAAATCATATTTTTCAAAAAATGGTAATTATACCATTTTAAGAAAAGAATTTATATGTTTTTTTTAATAAATAACTGTAATATTATTTGGATTCCCTATGTCCAAAAGAAATTATCATTATAAAATATAACTCATAAAATGATAATTATTGATTATAAAAAATGTCAGTATTCATTTAATTTTAACAATTTCTATAATTGTAGACAATTTTTATGTAAATTTATTACATTGGACTTTGTTAATGAATATAATCAGTTAAAATATGATTTATATGGTGATTTTTTAGTATTCAACTCAAAAACATATCATAATAATATTATTACTATAATGACATTATATTTTCAAAGAATAAAAAAATATTATATCATAATTTACACCCAAAATTCAATTATTTTAATACATGTAACCAATAATAATAATAATAATAATTTAATTAATAATGGTAATTAATCATTCCGTTGTATTGATGCCAAAAGGACATATATCCTTCTAAATATAAACTTATTCCGACACATCAATATTCACTTAGATTTTATCCAGGTTTTATAACATTTAGAAATTATATATTGTATTACAAACTCTATGTTTTTATAATATAGTGATGGTCATGGATGTGACAATTCTTGGGGATAGTGGAAATCTAATAATTTTATTTTACTATATTTATCATCTATATTTGTTCATTATTATAATATTTTGTAAAAAATTAGGCATTGTTGTAATCATAGTGTAGTGGTATGAAATAAAAATTTATCAATTTTTAAAGGTTTCTATAACATTTTTTCAATTATACTTCATTATTTATAATGTTAGAAGAATATATATATATATATATATATATTATAAGAAGTAAATTTCATGGACTCTCAATTATGTACAACAAACATTATTTGATCTTTACATCATGTTATACTCAACGGAGTTATTTTTATGTCATATTAGAGTGTTTTTCACAATTTTCAAATAATATCCATTTATTTGATTCCATCCATTTTAGGTTGGGGTGGACCATAAAGAAATTATCCTCTAAAGCCCATATGTAAAAATAGTTCCTCAAGAAAACTTCTGAAAATGAAATGGGAAATACCATATGCAATGGGTTATTATGTGATCTATATTATGCAGGTTTCCAGAGGGGATATATAATATTAGAGTTCCTTATAAAAGATTTTCTATGAAAACACCAACAAGTATCTGTGTGGAAAGACCCTTTAGTAGCTCTAATGTGGTTAAAATATTGGAAATCCCCTATGCATATTCTCCATGGTGACCCATGTCCTCCCCTAGAGAAAAAATTATCACACTTTGAGTATTTAGTTTATTCATCATCAAAACAGAACATACTATAGAGGATAAACCACATTATCCAAATTCATGATCAATTATTGTCTATATTCCAATGTATTTAATAACATTCCATTGAATTCATCACAGACCCCCATGAAAGTTCAAGGGTTTCACTATCAATGTCTCTGGAATGCTTTATCATATTTTTTCATTGAAATATATATAACTCTTTCCTTGATCAAATAAAATTAATTCAATTTATATTCATCTCATTGATTGAAAATTAAATGTTTATATATATATTAGCCTTGGTTTCATATTTCATTATGAGTATGTGATGTCTTCTTGGTTTTCATGTATAACTAAATCCTACTAAGTTTGATTCACTATATCCACCTACATTCACCCATGTCACTAAAAATTTTATGTATATTGATGTATAATTAAGATTAATCCCCAAAAATTCATCTTTAGTCTATATAATCCATGTGTTTCATCATTTCCTTGAGTCGAAACACTCTTCTTGGAACTCACTTTTACCTTAAGGCTACATAATCCACTCATCTTCTTTATGTACTTTAATATGATTTATTCAACATAGTACTAACATTGACCAACATTAAATCTAATAAAATATATATGTTTTATTATAAACATCATGTCACTATACTACTAATGTATATCACATTGAGTGTTATTACATATTCTATTATTTTATCATTCATTACATCAAGTTGATACAATATTATTGGTTCTAATAATTCAAATTTATTATTTATAATTAAACATGTATTTTATTATCCTCAAGAAGATATAATGTTATTAGTTATAATATTAGAAGTTCGTATAAGGTGAATTCCTCTACCATACCTTCTAATCCTTATCTTTTCCTATTAAAACATACAAAAAATTATGGTTCTCTTACTGGGTGTTATACACAAATCATATCCTTACGTAAATCTCCAAATAGCTATGTTTCCTAAAGTACTATCATAGATAATCATATATTTATCTCATATTTCACAATTATTTTTTAATTGGAGTCACCACAGGGATGATCTTTCTTAATCATAAATTGATATAATGTTTTTACCCACTATGGAATACCACAATCTATGGAAAGCTCATGTGTAATCCCTAATATGTTTTTAACCATTTTATGAAGAATGGGATTAATGTGATGTTCATGTGTAATCAGGACATAATTCCTTATATTAATTTATTTAAAATATTAATCTCAAAAAAAAATCTCATGCATATTACCCATTTATTAAACATTTTCATAACATATACAACAAATAAATCTAAAGTAAACTAATATATAAGCCCCACAGAATAATTATATGTTCTCTCTAGTGAAATAAGACTATTATTCTATAATTTATTTCACATAGTGATCAAGAACCCTATGGGTTTTTAGGTTTAGTTGGTTGTGTCCTTAGAATAATTGAGATGAATAACATTAATCACATTCATGTCTATGTTTCACGACTATTAAATTCCTAACCCATATCCTTACAAAAAGGCATAGAACTACATGGGCCGGTTCTAAAAAATTTAATTAATCTATGTCACCGAATCTATATTGTTTTTTAAAAGGTATATTATGGGAATTTTTAAAACATATTTTTTCATATCTAAAATTAGAAAAAAAAATTATATTCTCATCAATGAAAATAATATGACAACCCATCTCAGTATTTTTTGGGTTTCCCATTTTTCCAATACATTGGACTCATATTTTCTGTAATCCAAAAAAAATTCTACCACCTATATGAAGATGATGAGATATCAGTAATCTGATTATTTCATATATAATCTTCCTATTAATGGTATTGATCCATGATTTTCATTATCAATGAGCCATTGATGAAAAATTCCTTTTACTTTTTAGTTTGTAGAAAAACTAACAATCTAGGAAGGGACTCTCATGTATAAATCCCACACAAAATGTTTCTAGGATCCTTTCTCCTAGTATCCCTTTTCAAATTATGTTAAACACCAAAGTTAATGCCTTTACATATGAATTTAAAAGGTATAGTGTTGCACATTATGCGGAAAAAAACAATGTCTAATAAAATTTCTATCAAATCGAAATGTGAGATGACCTATCATGGTCCAGATACCAATTAAAAAACACCCCTGATATACAAGGATAATGATAATATCTAAGGATACATTCTATTAATATTTAAACTAAATCATCATTATCTAATAATAAAATGATGACTAAATATCTAATACAAATATATGTTCACATTTCCACATGTATTCAATCTAAGAATTGTCACATGTGTAACCATTCGAATAGTTTTATTTTTTAGGGATTAAAAAATAGAAAATAACCCAATAATATCATCATATATAATGTAATAGTACCCCTTGAAATTATATGGTGGGATAGACCACAAATTCTCTTTGAATATGATATTTTCTAATAGTCAATAGACAAAATATTATTTTGAACACCTATATTTGGATATTAGTCCAATGGTGATTCCAACACTAAATAATCATAAATACGGGAGCATGTTGGTGATTCCACCCTAAAAAATGAATAAGAAAGATAAAATTTAAATATGTATTTGATATCATCATTTTTACATCTATAACCATTACAGAACATTGCTTTGGGATTGATCAAAAAATAAATCAACAAACAACAATAAGTTCATATATAATGTAATAGTACCCCATGAAATGTTAATGTGAGAAAGATATCCCAACAATTTGAAAAATAATATTTCATAAGTGTCAATGAATGAGAAACCATATAAACACCTAAATTTGGATTTCCTTCCAATGAATATATCATCAATAAATAATCGTAAATGTGTGAGACTATTGGAGTTTTTATCAGGAACATTATCACCCATGAATTTGGTATTGAATAACATCCTTTTATTACCATAAACCCATTTCCTCCATTAATGTTTCCTGATTCTTGATGTATAGGGAAGGCTAAAGCCCCTCAATCTTCCAAATATTGTTTTTAACCATCATCAATGAGTTTATTATCCAAAAAATCAATGAAAATGAATATATAATGAAGAAATTTATTAGGTGACCCAATTATTTAGATTAATTCTAGTATTATCATTATTAATGAAAAACCATGGCCCATTCATGTGAAAAAATTATATTCCAATAAATTATCCCCAATTAATTGTCATTTGTCTTGGAAAACCCCTAGGACTTCATATAATAAGTTTATTCCAAAAGAAATCATGGTTACCATATTTAATAGTTGATCTAGATGTTGATAATCTCATAAAATAATACATATATATGGAGGTTTACTTCCCCATGTGGGTGGATCACATTGTCATATATCTGATAACAAATGACCATATCACAATTAATAATAACTATTGTGAAAAAAAATTATATTTCATAAGGGATGATTGTTTTATCCATATAATAGTGATTCCAACTATAAAAAAATATATTTCAGGCCAACTCCTCTATGAGGGAACACTTTTCATAAATTCATATCCTAATTTTCCATAACGATAAAGAGGCCATTGTAATTAGGTTACCATATAGAATATATTTCTAATGACTGAGTCTATTCGTCGTATAATTGTTTAGTAAACATGCTAATTGTCTTCAAATCACCTGTTTAATCCCATCTTATGAATTATGGTTGAGTATTATGTAAATTATTTGGTTGTAAAATATTAAATATTCAAAAACAATCTCTAGGATCAGGTGAAATGGTTTGGAATTATATACACCATAAATATATAGATTAACTACAATATTTTTGCATTTAGAAACACCTTAAATAAATAAATTTGGTTATTTTTCTAATAAAAATTTATCAGTATTGATCTACATCAGAACCAATCAAGAATTTACATTCTTAATCTAAATAATTTTGAATAAAATTTTTTTCTTCAGGGGAATACTCATAAAATTGAACACATTATCATAAACAGTTATAGAATGTTTATATTGTTTCCTATAACCCTAATGGATGAATCTATAAGAGCTCAATCAATAAATCCCCCATACCCACTGTCATATAGACTATAATTTTATCAATGTCATTTTCAACACTATATGTCCATAAAAATATGATCCTAAATGGTTAATAAGTAAAACATTAAATCATTAACTTTTATTTATCAATAATATCACACAATAATCTATGTAACTTTATATACTATATCTCTCTCCACTCTAGAGAATTTTTATATCATCATCCCCTTTAGCAAACCATGTTGGAGTTAAGTATCGGTCCAAACCATAATGGGATTTATGTATTCCTATCATTTTTTATCCAGGTCGATATGATTAATTGTTGATGGAATAACAAATAAAATGATTAAATATATAATGAGTAGCACCATATTCCATAAAAAAATTATTCCCTAAAAAATTAAATATCAATTTTATTCAATTTCTAGATAGACACTATTTTTATAACATTTATGAAATAATTCTATTGTCCATAACCTCTATACCTTCATTTTTCATGTCCCAATGGAACCAATCATTGAATTTCTGAACATTCCCTCCCTTGGATTAAAATGATAGTCATGTACCTCATTCTTTGTTATCAATTTATATTGGATAAGGCATTATTGATTAAAATGTGATGGAGCCCATGTTCTATGCATTTTCAATAGTCATAGTCAAATAATTCTCAGTATTCACATTTATAGGGTACTTTGGAACATGTTTCAAACTTGGTCAATATAAATTTTCATTGTATAAAAAAACTTTATTACATAATTTACTATCCTAGATTAATAATTTCGTATTTCATTCAATTCCATTGGAATGGGTTGATTTCAAATACCCTAGATTTTCCCCCTTTTGTGTGATTCACCAATTAAGTGTCTTAATGTAGAATTATGAATAAAATAATTCATTTTCTCAATACTAATGGGATTCCCAATGCAGGATACCATGACATTCTAACCACACCATGTCATCCATTATTATGCAGTCTTATGTAATTAGACATTCTACCAATATGTATTATATATAAAACATAATATTAATTGTCAAGTATTATATATTTTGATTGATTTTTATATTAATGTGATAAACAAGAAAAAAATTATCTCAAAATAAGTATTATCTATTAGACATTTGATAATATGAATGGTAATATAGACACTAAAAAATAAGTTTTTTGAAAAAAATTAATTATTTACCCAATTCAATCTCCATATTATTTTTAGAGTAAATTCTACTAAGATAATTGACTAGGAATTTAAGTACACTAATCTAAAATATATTACAAATATCCAAATGAATCCTCCTTTTTTGTATTGTAAATATTATAAATACAAATAATAAAAATTAGTATTCCTAAATTTTTTTCCAAAGAGAAACCTCTCCCACCCCAATATGGATCATCAATTAATGTAAATAAGAATTTTGAACAATGAAAATAAAATGACATCTAGCTGAAATATGGGATATTTTAACTTCATGGTTCACAGTTCCCCCCACATCACCACTAACAACATTAAGTTATAATCTATGTATTATAAGGTGTTTTTCCTTTTATCAATTCATAATTCAGTCATGAATGTGTGGGGATACCTTCAATCATATATAGATCCAATACACTATTCTTGAAAACACAATGATTGAGGTGGAATATGATCATACATGGTGATAATATGATCAATAAATAAGTTATGATGTATAGTTAGAGGTATAAATAGTATAATTATTCACAATCATCCTCATATAACCTATCATTATAAATGATGTCCAAAAAGTCCACACATGCATGGAAGATAATGTAGTCCCATGATCACTCATCTGTGAAATTTCATAACAAGAATTGATCACCTTGTTTTGTAACTCCTTAGTTCATATCAGTAATGTTGGAATGAAAAATTATTTAATATTTTGGGGAAAAAAATAAAGCAATGGAAGATCACCATTGACATTATAGGTTATATTATAGAATATTTATGGAATAAATAAGTAATTCTCCATTTTTGTCAGTAAATATGTTGAATAATTCCAAGTCATGAGTATTATTGTATTCTGAATCATTGATTGGGGGTGTCGAAATTTCTATCTATAACTGTAATGTAATCCTTCAATAAAATTCCATATATAGTAAGAATATTTCACAATAGGATTTCCTTATATTCTTCATTCAATTAATCCAATTATTTATGAAATGGATTGATTACATATATTTACCTAGCCCTTGTATATTATTCCATAACCCTCTATTGACCTTTTAAAACATTAATATTTTATGTGGCACTTCTACATGTTCATAAAAAACTATAAAATATTGGTTCACACATACTGTATTTCACAAATCATTTTCACATAATTTTTATTTTTTGTATTCATGATTTCAACTTATCACACGTTTTTTCATGGAATATTAATAATGTAATTTGTTGAATATTGTAAATACCATTTATTTCAATCATATAAAATTCATGCATTTGTTGTGGTCGATATAACTAGATAATGGTATCAACATTTCTGGAATTACCGTTGGAAAACTATGACGTTCCCTTTCTGATTTGTTGGAAAATAGATAACCCAAGTTATGATAATTCAACATGTATAATTCAAAATAAATTACTTTTAAAAAATTAGTTCTAAAAATACAATCATATGAATAAGTATAAGTATAATTTCATAAAACTATTGAATGTATCATATAATATTTGGGGAGGAAGGTGGTGTAATTGAATTTCTTTTGGAAAAGAATGGATTTTTCTGAATATGAAGCTATAAACGTCATTGAAATAGGTATATTCCTACCCATAGTGCTACATGATTGAATTTATTTTTGATCTTGTAACTAGAATTCCCTACCATTCATAATATTCATTAACATGAATAATATCTATTATATTTATAGTATCATTCTCTTGGGGACAATGTGTTACACATATATAGAAAAATAATGTTTTCCAAAAGTTATTTCATATTTCAGGGGATGTCGATTTTCTTAGCTTCCACATCATTGACATAAAAAATATAAAATGTAAATATATCACCACATAATTGTTATCATGAGAATCATATATGAATTTTATCTTATAAAATATTCAATAATTAAGATTTAAATTGAGAATATTTTCTAAAACCATATACAATAATTGAAACTCTACACTCAAGAGTCTAAATCCATCAACATTTCATATATTATTATAGAAACAATCAAAAACTAAAAAAAAATTATGGTTACCCAATTAGAACCCCATCCATGAAGAACAATTCCACTATAGTTAATGGAATATAATAAAAATATCACTTAAATCTAAGTCCACTCATAACAATTTCATAAGAATATTGAAATAATGGTTTATCACCCCATTCCATTTACCCCAATAATGTGACAATCGATATCCATGCATGATTTTTCCAATAATTTTTTTATAATTAATAATCTGTACTCAATCACTTTTTGACACCTCTTCAACAAAATTTACAACATTATTTTATAATTATATGTTACATGGATTGGTATTTTAATATTTATTAAACTATACATCTCATTATACTTTGGGTTTTATTCTTACTACTTTTGGAATATTATGTGTTCCACCTCGATAAAAATCCCAAAACCATAAATATTAGATATATTTTCTGATATGTTGAATCTCAAACACATTGTTAAATCCTAAAAAGTATTAAACCATACAAAATGTCCAATTGGAATTATAACATGACAACACATATCGAATTTGTGTAACATAAATATTCCAAACAATTATATAAATATTTATTTACTTTATGTTAAAATAACATGTAGAATTAACCCAAAAATATGTTAATCTATTACCTCCCAAATGTTATAAGAATAATAATATCAACCACCCACCTAATAAATCATATATTCTCTATATCTGATTATTATAACATTATGTGTGTGATGTGTACCTGATTCCTTTGGTAAATGATTAATAATTGTATTGTGATGAACATAATATCCCCTTTTATGGAAAGAACCACATTACAATGGTGATGAGCCATGAATTTTATAATAGTTGAGTATAAGTAAAATTATGTGATGAGTATCAGATGACTTATTTTATGAGAAATTGATTCATTATGTGACGTATATAGAACACCATACAGGACTAATGTCACAATCCTTATGGTATGATACTATTTATAGGAATTTGATGAGCACATGATTCTTTTTTGGATGAGTACTACATTCATTAGGTGAGAATCCTATAATTTATAATGTTATTATTTTATAATTACATATATGAATATATCTATATTCATCATGTGATAATATTATTATTACATATTAGTCGACCATAAAATTCTCTTTTTATATTACATGAGGTTATTCAAATATCAATATGTGAAACATACTCAAAAAATAATCCACTACAATAGATTGTTGAACCATGCATTGGAATAATAGAAATTTATTATTAAACAACCAAAATATGCCTCATTTAGAAATGATATTAAAAAACATTATGTTAATATAAATGGCAACTGCACAATAGAAAAAAATCATTAGAGATAGTATGTTTTTACCAATAATCCTCACATTAGTATTGAATGAACTGTATTTTCAACCAGTAAAAAAAATATGTTCTCTTACTTTGGATAAAAACAATTTTGACATATATTTTTACCATCACAGTTAAATAGAATATACCCTCTATAGTTTATATTATAAGATATAAAAATATCAACGAGAATAGACACCAACACATAAAAAATAAAATAACAGATTGCACGGAATGGTCCCCAACATTTAATACCACTATTTATAACCCTATCATGTGTAATCCAACCTATAGTATAATATCAATTTTTCATTATATATGAATAATTAATCACACCCCATTAAACAATAAAATATTATTTCATCTGGAATGTACCATACCCTATAATCCATGGACAATCACATTAGAAAGAATCCAACCATACCGATAACACGACTATGGAATACATAATATCACATTATGTAGGCCAACCACTCAATAATATGACCTACATTCATCACAACATCTATACAACTCTATAACTCGGATTCATTCAGGTATAACCCTCTATTACGATAAATCAATATCCAAATACACTTTTGTATCCCTTATGACACATTATAGTCCCAAAAAACACGTAGATTAATATATATGATTTTATAACATTAATATTCATTCCCATAACATAATGAATTCACTTCAAAAATATATATACAATCTCACATCAAGGATTTACAGGTCCCATAAAAAACATCCTTTAAAACAAATCTAATGGAATAAAACAAATTTGATATTAAATCACTTTTCTATCTATATTTCTCATCCAACTCCAATCATATATAATTAGATGTTTTTTTAATGGGGACTATATCAAATTAGATTAAGGGAGAATTAGGGATGTATACTCATTTAAAAATGATTCTATCCCCATTAAATATGACATCTTTATTATGTGGGTGAATTAACATTCTATTAAATATTCTTATATTTCTTAGTGTTTCATTATTTATCAAATTATAATGAAATAATAGTAAATTATTATATTAATTATTAGTAAAAACATATTTTTAATGATTCACCCACTGTAGGGAATATGAAAATAATTTTCATTGAAAATGTGATGATGTTCAAAGTCCACTAACCCCCATTTAAAAAAATGTTCAGGATAGATTACATCTATTCCCATTATCACATCCTTTAAAAATTTTGGGGGTATATTCCTACATCATGAGGGTCACACCTATGATCTCTTATTCATTGGTTCACTACCAGTTGAATGTATCACTTTATTTTGATTAATTTTCTCGTTACTCAAGAATTTATTCACACAAAATTTATGGAAATATATTTCCTTCAATTTGAAGTAATGAATTAATCCAAAACTGTAAGTAGATTATATGATTAACAGACACTCTTACCAACATGATGAATAAATGTGTACAATGTTTTCATAAATAATAAATTTTAATTCAATCCTAATGCCCACTTCCTTCGTCAAGCTCATAGATCCTTCACGAAACATTACAATTCTTCAAAATTATATAACACATTAGTTAACACCACAATATACATAAATATAAACTATTTTGCGAAGAATAAATCATTCATAAATCTCACAAAACATTTTCATATCTCATAAACTTCATTTATCATATATATAATCATGTACATAATCACTTATAGTCAACTTTTTGTAACTTTTGAGAAAATCCATTATTTGACAAAATATTCTGAAGATCAATATCTATATATCACCTTTGAAAATTAATACCCTTATAATCATTGTTGTCAATTTCTCTTTTTTTCGAGGGTGTATATGAGTATATTTATGTGTTTCGTCACAATATAGAATGTTCCATCCATATCATAAAGATTTCATAAATCTCTACGATTTCATTCATGGATTTACCTTTTTTGTATTGATATAAGGATATTTACCTTTTGATTATTCTTCTTAAATTTTTGTATATTACTCTCATCCCTTTTTTCCATGTTTGATTCTCCGTTATTCCTAGTCACTTATATGTTCCATTTTTCATCACAAATTAAGGCTGTTATGGCCATTAATGTGCCTCATCCTTGATGTCATATAATGCCTACTCAATTAAACATACTTTTTTTAAACTCCTATATTAATGAAAATCTTGAAATTTCATATTTTTAGTATTCATCCATGAAAATCCAAATTTCATGATGAATGAGGCTTTATTCAAATTTTGGACCCCAAAATATGGAATAAATTGGGATATGACTCCACCTTGTATGTGATATTTTCTATTCCACCAATAGGGAGTATATTATTCTATAATGGATACTTTTCTAAATGATGAGTCAAAACCCATATTGGAATGAAACATGATTCCATTGAATCCATATTTTTAATTAAACAATATCAACTATATAAAACTGATATGTTACCATGATGAATTTTTTCACAACAATCTCTCCCTTTGGTTGTGTTGACAATTATTAACATTTTATTACAACATTAAATCTGATTCCATGTTCTGCCCACATTATATTCTTGTTACTTACATATATATTGTCAATTTAACCAACACGCTCTCTAAGACCATATTATCCATACTAAAACTATGAAACAACATTTGTATGAAAATTTAATCAATAAATCACTTAGTTATAAAAACCACTTAAATGATTTCATCAAGAAAACCATATATCCAGATGTAAAACATGTCATCCATCATTTAATGCATCATAATATTTAAAAATCTGTCCAATTCCATGAACCCTTAAATAAGATCATCGTATTCAATGATTTATATGTTTTTTCCACTTTTTATGAAATATTTGTACCACTTTTTATATGAAGGTGACTATTACTTTATTTTGGTATTTTGAAGGGTAATAAACACAAATCATCAGATGGGCGTAAAAATCATAAATCAGTGAGATTTGGTCAACCACCCACACTTTTTCAAGTATGGGGAGTCAACTAAACTCCATGTGAAAGTATTTGACATTCAAAATTGTCATTTTGTAAGGACATTCAAAAAATAACTACAATCATTAATTATATATGAACAAACTACAACATCACAACACTTATCTCTAAATTATCCTTAAAAAATGATAATTTATCATATTCCCTCATCCGTGGGTCATAAATTGGATTTTTTCTGTGATTTATAGGACAAGGATTATCACAATGGATTCTCGATGTTGTGTTTACAAGATTTACCATATCATCTAGCTACTACATCATGAAGAATAATTGCGTACAAGATTCTATGGAAGGAATATATTCTACATCATTATTTCACATGAAATGAAATCATTTTAAATTATTATCCATGTAATATAAATTCAAAAAATATAGAATAAACCACATGATTTTAATTTTATATCATCTTCTCAAATGGCATAATCTTTATTTTTTTACCCCGATAACAGTTTTGGTGATTTATCATTTTACCACAAACAAAAATTCACCATTACCTACACATACCAATGTGTTATTATCAATATAATAATGATGTCCCCATGTTATCTCATTGTTATCATTTGACTTGAAATGTGAAAAAATACCAGGTCATGTAGTTGTCAGGTACAATAGATTTCCAGTGATTTTATTGCATTCTATTACATTAACTGTATTTTCATCACCATCCCACTATAGTTTCATCTGGATATAAACTAAATTCATCATATAGTTATAATTATACATTGAAAATCTTCTCAAAACATTAATGGGATAATTAAATTTATTAATGATTTATATATTCATTATTTGTCTTCACTATATCTCTATGAAACATATATTTTGACCAATAACTGACATATAGAATTAAATTTTCATGAATTCCAAAAAATTACTCCTCTTTTCTTAATATGAACCACATTATATTAGGTCTTTTTCATAAAAAATAATTATATTATATTTATTACATTCATTTTTTACATATACATTATAATAAAAATCACTATTTTGGAAACCAATAATGCTCAAAAACAAATTTAGTAATCAATATCAAAATCTTTGGGATTAATTAAACCCACATAACACCTTCTTTATTTGAATAACTATATTACCATGTTCATGAATTGGAAAACAATTTGACTTATCAATATAAACTTATTATTTGAGGATAACATTATTAAATATTCACTTCAAATCCATCTATAAAACATTGATCATTCTTAGTGTTTTTATACCCAAGAATTACATGACTGTATCTATCCTCAAAATAGTTGAAAATAATTTATAAAAATCAATGTCCCCAAACTGAGAGTACACATTTCCAACTAAACGTGGTTATTTTGTTTGAAAATTCAATCTTCATACCTATTAATTGGAATGAATCAAAATTCTCAAAGGATTTATTAACTACTGCTCTCAAAACATCCTCCAAGAAAACATGTACCCATGGAATGATAAAAATCATTAGTAGAAATTTTTTAGTTGATTATAGATGTTGAATCACTCATTAGTGTATGAAAATAAACTTGTTGGAAACCCGTTAAATCTTACATAAGTGATTAATTGTATCTTTAAGGCAGTCAAATGATACCATATTGTTTAAAAAGAAATCAAAATAGTTAAATCCATGAGTTATTATCCTCCTAACAACTTCTATCTTGACTAAATCTAGATATTCTCCAAATTTTTTAATATTATTTTCCCTAGAATCATTTTGAGCATTGTGTTATCTTATAATAGTTTTCCATAGTTATATGGTCTTCTATTATTATGATATCTTAACTATCATGTCATTATGATCCATAATTTTATAA
The DNA here is from genome assembly GCA_963277665.1 of Viscum album. Classification (NCBI taxonomy): domain Eukaryota; kingdom Viridiplantae; phylum Streptophyta; class Magnoliopsida; order Santalales; family Viscaceae; genus Viscum; species Viscum album. The sequence continues at coordinate 1,836,257,079 of OY728132.1, read as the reverse complement.
TTTTTATGAGAAAACAAGTCGTTACAGAATGAATTAACATGTTATAGGCCTTTTTGATATATCTTTTTTAGATAGCACTGTATCATGATCATAATTTATATCTTCAAAATTCCTAATTTCTGAAGAGTTAATAACCATTCCCTTGTCATCTACATTGATTTTTAATATCATTGTAGACATCTTTTTAAATTCATCATAATGGGAATTGGTACTCTTCCTCATATCTGAATCCGTATTAATAATCCTTTTATTTAATCCTTTTATCCTTTTGACCACAATTTCTTAAACTGAGAACCAAATAATCGGAGATTTATTTTTATTTTTTAATTTTGGATCCACATCCTCTTTCATATAGATTACATATAAAACAATCCATCATGTAATTTGATAGTCATTATAAGATAAAAAATCAATTAGAATTTATGTTTCTTTAATAATTCTTAAAATATCAGTGAACAATACAATATATTCACAATCTGATAAGATTTTGGCTTCATTCCAACGACTCCCACTCTTTGAATAAAATCTTTTACACTGAGTAATTCCACCAAATATTTCTATCTTCATTGATGTTATTCCTTTTACATTCCAAATAGATAGTAGATCATATTGAATTTTAAATTTCAACAAATCAACTGAATCATTTAAGAGAAAATATATTAAAAGAAAACAATCCATATGTTCCCAATTTTTATACCCAATAAAGGATTCAATACACATATTGGTAGGTGAGTCGGTGTATGGATTTTATTTTCATAATTAATTGAACACTATTTGATATTACACTATTAATTATTATGGACACTTATCAATTACTTTATATATTGATCTTATTCATCCATTCTTTATCTTATGATTATTCAATAAAAGTACATCTACAAAAAAATGAAATGGATACACCTATTGTTACTTGGTTCACCCTACATGGGTTACATCCATGTAGAATACAATGACAATGTGCCTATGTACTAAATCAAATAAGGGTCACATAAACAATAAATGTTCAGTCTAGATCATTTATGTTCCTAGGAATACACCCTCTATATATATTATGGACCACTAAATACATCCCAAGGGTCACTCCCTTCTCTTTCATTTGATGGTTTTCTATGAGTGGAAATGTTAACCATCTTTGACTTCAATCACTAACTACTATATAAGAAATCAACACATATTTAATTTAAATTTAAGTATCATCATTAGTAATAATAAATGAATCATAAATTATTGGTATATTTAATTTTTAAGATTCACTTTCACAAACATGTTCAATATTTTATTACCATATTTTTACTGGGCATTCAGTTGTTTATATATTAATGATGCTGAAAAACATCACAAATCTCATAGAGCCTAATAAAACTCCACAATTCTTCCAAAGTATATGATCACTTCCAGAACCCAAAAACAATTTTGAAGCTTAATTTCCTCACAACCCTCAAACTCTTACATGAACTCAGTTATCCTTCAAAAATATCACAACTTTCATTCAGATAATATATCCTCCTCTAACTTCAAGACATTCAATAATCTTTTTATATCCTTCACAAACATCATTTTGTAATGATTTTTTTTTTCATGAACAACCATCATGGAAAATATGATAGTATTAAAATCACTAAAATCCTCATTGTTTCTTGATATTATTTTTTGAATGGTGTAGAGGCCTATTTATTAGAGTTGTCTCCCCATCAAGAATATTCAATCCATGTGGGAAAATATAATTTCATTAGGAATTATATTTTGGATCATTTCCCAAAAATATCAACAACTCATATCCCCCCCATTACACACATATATCATCTAAATGAATATTATGAAATAACAGTTATTACCTTACAAAAATGTTTAATCATGAAAAATATTATATATTATATAAATTTTTATAATGTGATTAATTTTTAATATAAGTCACCTTATAGAGTATTTATCGTTTCATTTTTTATAATGTTGGTAACTTTTAAATGTTATGCTTATGGGATTTTAAAATATTATAACTTGAGACATGAAAACACTTTTTTACATTGAAAAAATATATGTTTTCAGAAATAATTATGATAAATTCAATAGGGCAAGACCTATCATAACTAAAATTACTCTAATATTTGTAATAATATTTTATAAATATATGACATTTTTTCTGAAGACCTTAAAATTTATTCAAAATTAAAATTCCATAGTCACTCGGGAATATATATTTAAATGAGTATACATTATGGAATGTATCCTTAATACTGTTATGAACCCCTCCCGACAAGGTGTACCCCTCCTGGGCCGGTAATGTGAGAAGGTAGAAAATGACCCCCGAAGTCCCACCTCTAGATGGCCCCAGGTTAGCGACTAGAAATGATGGTATAGTAAACACACAAATTAAAGGCATTGACTTCTAATATAACACATGAGAAAGAGAGATATAAGACATAAGTGGACCAACTCTTACTTAGAATTGAATATAAAAAAAATAAAAAGTACCCCTCTATAATTTCATTCAAAAACTACAACAACTGAATGTGAAAACTACATGTACAAAATGAAAGTAAAGACAACAGCAACCATGATGCCCAAAAAACTCATACAACCCTAAGCTATTAGTAACCAGCCTGATCTCCAACCCACTCCATGTTACCTAAAAGCAATTAATATATATATAGGGAGAGTATAACATTATACTCTATAAGATCCACCCAAAATCATCTTTTAAAAATGTAAAGAAATCATGCTAAAGCACATTGAACAGTATGTGAAACTAACTCGTCGCATAAGCAGGCATACTATGTTCCCAGCATCACCATGGATACTCTCACAAAGTGTCACATACAAGAGTATTTAATATAATGTAAAATATCATGGTAATCCTCCCATTACATCCCCACTGGTTTCCTTCTTTTCCCCAACATTTCATATCCTATGAATTCAACTTCCAAAGGGTTTCCCACAGACACTAGGGCGTAGCACCACAACATGTTCCTCATGCAACAAAACCACCATGTCCACAAAACCAATGTAGAAACTTAGTTTCTGAGAGGCAGTACAGCTCGCATAAATTGTATTATAAGTCATGTATTAAACCTCAAGCCATTATTGTCCATACACTGTCTAATTATCCTCAAGCCATCCTAACCTATACATGTTACACCTATAAAAGTCCATAGGAAATTATATCCATAATATATGTGTGTGAATAACCAAAAGCCATTACATCCCGCTATACACATATATGGGAAAAAATAACCAATGTGCCTACCTGTGAAAATAACGTCCAAGATAATATATAAGTGTCAATGGGGGTAGTCATCCAACCATTATCCCACTAGAATGTTGGGAAAAGCACCCCCCAATGGCTAATAATCCACAAGGTTTATGTTTCCCTAACTGACGTGGTGGAGTAGCATATAGAAAAAAAAAGTAGAAAATATATTGTAGCTCACAACCACACAATCAACATAACCAATTCCTAGACTCCACTGCAACTAGCGTTCCTCAAACCCCCCAACTACCACATCTAATAGTAGGTATCATATTAGTACAGAACCATTTAAATATATTTATTATATTACTACATTAATTTTTTATAAGTTGAACTTTATTTTAATTAAATCTTTAATCATTAATTAACTATTATGATTTCCTCATTAAATTTCATTAGAATCATATCAAAAGAACATTGTTCCTTTAATTTCCATCCTCAGTATTTCATCCCAGCGTACACCAGCCCCATGGTATAAAATCATTTATTCATTCAATTATTAATAGCATTAGTTCATTCCCATATTATTATGAATTCTAGAAAAAACATTCCATTCTTCTAAACACAAGGGGATTAACATGGTGATTAGGTGAATTACCCTATCAATTCTATTCCACCTATAGAAAGAGAGTAGACCCATCATCTCTAGTGTCTTTCAAAACACCCACATGCATAAACGGATGCATCTCGCCACTATTGGAATCAAATTCTACCATAACAAATGGGCCTCCTTGCAACCACAGATCTCAACTGCTGCCTAGGCTCACATCCCAACACAAGCAGTAGGAAAACAAACATCATGTCCGCTACTCTCTTGTCCCTTAAATAAGATAGAGGGTAACTCAAAATCCTATGAGTATTTATCTATATTCAATAAATAATTTATTTAATCCATATTGAATTAACTTATTAACTATTCTTATGTTAGAAAGACATGAATCTTAAACAATAAACTTTCTCAATAATAATTAAACAAGCTTACTACATCAATTTGATTAACATAAAATTACTACAATAAGAACCAGATTCATTTACATGCCTCATTATATTTGACAATTAATTTAATATTTATCAATGGTTATGTTATTTAGAAATTTCCTTCAAGAACAAATATCTAAACAATGAAGGAATTGATATCACACTTTCTAGAAAACAAAGAGGCAATAACATATGATCGATATAAATTGATTAATCAGGTTCAAATATTTATTAAGTCATTTCTTTGGTGTTCTGGTGGCTAAAACATGCGAACTCTATAAATTCACCTAAAATAATAGAGTATAATTTAATTTACTAACTCAAAAAACACTCAACGTTCATTACATGAGAATGATTCACGCAACGGATCATGATCTCCTACCATGTGAAAACTGCGTCCACTCGAGGATGATGTGGGAAGACCGCACCATCAGACAATAATGAATACACTATTATCTGAATGATGAACACATTACCTAACATAAAATGTAGAAATAGGATGATAATCATCTAGGAAAACACACGAATAGAGGTAGATCATACCTTTAATTGATGGAGGATCGAAACTGGCATCATACTCCAGAATAGGGGGTGCACATACAACATTAAGAAACAAAAAGGGGAAATGATCATAGGGTTAAGGTTAGATCACAACAATACTATGTTAATAAAAAAATGAGAGAGCATCTCACCCCAGGGAACATGAATGTATGACCAGGGTGGAAGATATCTCGTCCTTTTAGAAGATTATCAGAGCAATAGTTTAAAATATGCTAAATTTTCTATTAAAAACGGATCACATAAAACCACATAGTTTGACAGTGTAATGACATCTCATGATTTATAAAAATTATTATAGGAGTTACTGTCTTTGAATACTCCTTAAATCCCTTAAAACAAGTCCTTTATTTCATTTTTCTACACTAAAAATGCTAATGTGGTGAAACAGTAAGAAGCTAGAAACACTATTCAACTACCAATGTTGGAAACACTGTTCACAGAATTAATCCATGACAATGAAGACACTATTCACAAAAAGAAACACCAAAACTGATGAAAATGTTTACAAAATGACTCACCCTTACCAATTCTACTATTCATAAGATGATTAACCTACACTGGGGAAACTGTTCACAAAATGACTCACCGACACTGTAACGATCCAAAGATTCATTAATGGAAATACCTGTTGATAAAATTAAATGTCTCTTTATATTTATATAAAATGTCAACTTCTTGGGTTTTATGATATGAATTTTGACCATTTCTAATATAGCCGTTGAATAGTGATCACATTATTTTTATAAATATAGGAATTTATCAAATCCAATTTACTCAGACAAAGGAATTGATGGCCTCATCCAGTAGAATTGCCCCATACGAAGCCCATTTGTCGGAGCTCGGAAAAGAGGTGGAATCCATCGGCTTCACTCTTGACCAAGCCCAAGCTGAGCTTCATCATGTTAAGCTTGAACGGGACTGTCTACGGGAGAAGTGGATGTTAATAGTAATTACCACTCGGGCGATGTTATCAGAGCCACCCCAAGTGCTTTTCACCATCACACACCTTACCCTTAGGTCTTATGTGGTTTTTTTAACGGGTTATGTAATAAAAAAATAGTACTATGTTCATGTACATTATTTTTTGTATATAATAATGAATATACTTTATTTTCATTATTGATACATTGTAAATATTTTTTAAAGTACCAATAATGTTTTTAGTTATTATATTAACAAGAATTATATTTTATTAAATTAAGGGATATTTGAATTAAATAAAATATTAATAAAATATTATTATTATAATTAAATTAATTATTGTTAAATATAAATGATATTATAATTTTATTAATGCAATTTTAATTTTTATTAAGGATTGAAATCCAATTCTGTCAAAAACCCTAAACTTTCAATAAATGTAGGTTTTTATTTTAAAATTTAAAATTCACATATTTAGAAAATTATTTAGATAAAATAAATGTTATTTATGGAATCAGGATGTCAAAATTATCCAACGGTAAATTTTTCATATTTTTCTCAGACCGTCAAATTTTTGGATAAAAATTAAATACCATTTTAATATATAATGTGTTTTATGACATCATAATGTCCCAATAGTTATGTAATAAAATAATATAACATTTATGTTCGTCCCATATATGTTTTACCATTAAAATAATGTGATTTTGAGTTTGTTTTACATACTTTTCAATGAATTAATGGACCCCTTAAGACTTATTAAAAATCTTGTCTTTTTAAATTAGTTTACATTGGAGTGTGAATCACCTCCACATAAGCAACCTCATTATTTTAAGAAGTTCGGACATTGGACTCATAAGATATTGTTTTCCTCTTCCCTTTTCCAAAAACCATGGACAAAACCAATTGGATGGTTTGTGGTTTGGATTAATTTAATGTAAGGCGACCCAAAGCTAAATAATTATGAATTCCCTCACATTTACTATATAAACCCACCTTGTCTCCCACTTCATCCTCACTCAAAGCCTTTGGAGTTCGTCCAAAAAATGCCCTACACTTTCTATAATACTCCCAAGGTGCCCCAAGCTCCCAAGAAGCCTCTCACAAGCCTTTTTCTAGCTTTTGGAAGCACACTTTCAAGTAGGGGTTTTTTCTTCCATTCTCATTTTTGTCCAATTTTATTTAAGTTGTTTTTCCATTTTAATTTCAATTATGAATGTTGGGGTATAGTATCGCACCTCCCTCATACTTCCCTATTTATGTTTGAATGATGGGAGGCCCTTTCTCTCTCATTAAATTCCTCCCATGTACACCCGTTACTATGCCGAAATTACGAAAGGATCTTCTCTCTCCTCTTTTATATTCAAGCAATACATTTGTATCATGAATATAAATTCCATTAAAATTGTTGGGAAATGTATCAATATGACCTCCTTAATGTACATTACACATAAATATGATGAGGAACCCCTTTATCTCTCATCAATATTTTTTTATGAATTTTAATGTCACGTCGTTACACTGCCGAAATCGCACCGATTTTCTAAGCCAATTCCATTGTGTAGTGAATACCATGCCCATTTCTCTATCAATGGTATTCACCATTATACATATTTAATTATTGATTATAAATTTTAATATATGAATTCCAAATTCCTTCATCGTGGAAGAAATGATTATGTTTTATGAATCAATGTTTTATGATCCATGTGGAACACTTATGCATGAATTGAAATGTTTAAGAAGGGTGCACCATTATAACGCTCCAATGCATTGGGTAAAGTATTTTATCATGATATGTCATGTGAAATGAGTGTTGAATCATGATAATTCAATAGAAATGAGGGTTTACTCATTCTTTATGTGCAATGAAGATTTACTCATGATCTATGTGCAATGAGGCTTGGCTCATGCTAATTCAATGTTAAGTGTTGTTGCCACATTTCCATGTTATTCTTATAATGATTTATCATGGCATTATGTTCATGTTTCTCTTGTGATATATTGATATTCCTAATGTATAACATGTATTGTAATCCTCATGTTATTCCATGTGTATTCTGTTACTAGGCTTTATAGCTCACCATTTTCTTATGCATGTCCTCAGGTTATCCCATGAAATGCTACGTACGAGGGAATGTAGTGGCCATGTAAAGGATGTTTTCAATAAAGATGATGTATTTTATGTTTCAAGTTTTTATGTAATGATCTTAATCCCCAAATACACTAAACCTCTCGATCTTCTTTATTGTATCAAGTGAAGTTTAATGTAATAAATCATGTTTATGTTGTAATAAAAAGCAGGGTTGTCATTGTTGGTATCAGAGGATATGATTAGTAATTTCAGGGATTAAGATTAGAAAACCCCAGTAAAGCCTTAGAGACAAGAATAATTATAAGAATAATTTCTCTATGTTTTGGTGAGTATTGAGTAAGTGGGTTATCAAGAAAATGCATCTTTTTCTGGATACGAGCAGGTAGAGGCGGCTCTAGAATAGATGTATTCAAGGGGTAAAACCCGAAAACACCAATTTGAGCTAGACTCGAATGGGAACTAGTTCCAAACAACGGGCCTTGATGCAATCTTGGTTACGACACTCCCGGGGGATATGTTTTGATAAATTCACAATCTTAGTATGAACCCTTTTTAAGGGAATTAAAAAAAATTCCCCTAAGAATATATGTTTGAAAGTAGATCATGAAAGGTCTAGATTGAAGCCTATAGACTCATTAGTTATGGAAATAAAATTTTATTTGTTAGTCATCAGCTTTTGTCTTTGGATTACCCTTTATGTGTTACCCTTAACTATCCATGTATTCCAGCCAATGGCCGGTAATAAGAGGACTCGGGCTAACAACCGATGTGAAGATCAGTGTGATGACTGTACTAATGAGATACCCAATTCAATTGGAGCGGGAATATCAAACTTTGTCATGCAACTCTCTCAGCTAACTCAAGTTTTGAATAGAAACACGGGTCAAGTGGAACGTTCAACCCCCCCAAAGAAAGAACAAATCGCTATCGAGATCTTCATGAGACAAATGCCTCCTACTTTTAGTGGATCATCCGATCCCATGACCACTGAACAGTGGATCAACTCCATTGAAAAGATCTTCTCCGTCATTCAATGTTCTGAACAAGAGAAGGTTCTCTTAGCGGCTTATCATATGGAGGGTGAAGATGATCATTGGTGTACGTTGATCAAAAATACGAAGCCTGAGGAGGAGATCGAGGCGTTGGAATGGAAGGATTTCTGGAAGATGTTTTCAATAAATATTTTCTGCACACCCTCCTGCTTAATATGGAAAGGGACTTCCTTTCCCTCAAGAAAAAAGATGATGAATATGTTGGAGCGTACGAGGAAAACATCACAAGGATTGCACAATACGCTTCTGGCTTTATTATTACCCCCGAATGCAAAGTGGACCACTTCTTTGGTGGGTTAATGCCTAGCCTGCGGAAAGCATTGGCATTCTGTGACTTCGACAACTATGAGGAAATTGTCCGATATACCCTCAATGTCTAAATGAAGATCGGATAATCACAGGGGTATCATAGAGATAAGAATTGTAAGGTGGACTTCAATTTTGGTGGTATGATGGATAAATCCAACGGTGCTATGAAGATCCAACACCCCACTTGCCAAAAGTGCAGAAAGAAGCACCCTGGAAATTGCCTTAAGGGGACGAGGAAATGCTTTAGGGGTGGAAGAGAAGGGCACCTAGCTGTTAACTATCAGAAAGAAAGACCTGTGGCTGCGAAAGAGGACCTGAACACTCCTTTTGAACATCAACACATTTTTCAACGCTACAAATGAAATGAACTGGTTCATTTTGCTAATCAGTTCTCTAATACAAGGGTTTTCGGAGGCAACCAACAAACTCCAAGGCAGCAAGGGAGAGCTTTTTCCATCAGTTCTGCCGAAATTAACCCCAACAACGAAGTGGTGATAGGTATGCTAGTTATTCATTCAAGAATAACAAACATAATTTTTGATTCAGGTTCTACGCATTATTTTATATCTTGAATGATTAGTAGTAAAATCCTAGAACCACCACAAATCACGGAAGTGAAGATGTTGTTGAGTACGAAAAAATGGTGAAATCATTGCATCCCAAGAATATAAGTCCTCCCATGTTATAATAAGTGGATTGAATTTCCCAGCGAACCTCATCATACTCCCTCTGGTAGAATTTTATGACATTCTTGGCATGGATTGGCTATCCTTATATAGAGCCAAAATAAATTGTCGGGAGTGGGAAATAACACTCTATATGGAGAATCGACTTCCGATTATTTTCAAGTGTAAGGAGGAAGATGAATATCCTTTATCTCCATAATCTCAAGCATGTATATTACTACCTTATGAGGATGAGTATCTGGCTCAGATGATTGAGTCTATGGAAATAACCATCCTTGATGAAATTCCTATTGTGAGGAAATTTGCTGAAGTGTTCCCCGAGGAACTGCCTGGTCTTCCTCTTAGAAGAGATGTTGAATTTTAAATTGAACTTATACCTGGGGTGTTACCAACATCCAAGGCTCCATATAGAATGGTAGTTGTAGAGCATGAATAGATGAAGAAACAACTACAGAAGAATCTGGAAGAAGGGTTTATATGCCCAAGTGCTTCACCATGGGGTGCACCAGTCCTCTTCGCCAAGAAGAAGGATGGTTCAATGCGGCATTGCATCAATTATCATGAACATAACAAAATCAAGATAATGAAAAAGTATCCTCTCCCACGAACTGATGACTTGTTCGATCAGTTGCATGGAGCACAATACTTCTCCAAGGGGGACTTGCGGTGAGGATATTATCAAGTAAGGGTGAAGAAGGAAGATATCACCAAGACTGCTATTTTCACAAGATATGGGCACTATGAATTCCTAGTAATTCCTTTCGAACTCACTAATGCTCCAGCAATCTTCATGGACATAATGAATAGACTCTTTAGAGATTACCTATACAGATTTGGGGTAGTCTTTATAGATGATATCCTAATATAATCCAAAACCAAGGAGGATCATGAGGAGAATTTAAGAACTGTACTGGAGACTTTGTGCAAGGAGAAGCTCAATGGAAAGTACAATAACTGTGAGTTCCTATTGAAGGAAGTCTCATTATTGGGCCATATCATCACAAGCAATGGTATATCTATAGATCCCTACAAAACAAATGCAATTGAGGGATAACTGAGGCCATCATAGGTAACAAATATCCGTAGCATCATAGGGTTAGCTGGATATTATCGATGATTTGTGAGAAATTTATCACGATTGTCCAACCCTCTTACCAAGCAAACTCGAAAGGGAGTAAAGTTTTCATGGAGTGATGAATGCGAATAAATATTCAAGGATTTGAAAAGGAGGATTATCACTGTGCTCGTGCTCACTTTACCCACAAGTGGGGAAATTGTTTTGGTATTTGGTGATGCTTCGAAAAAGGGCTTAGGTTGTGTGCTGATGCAGAATGATTAAGTGATATACTATGCCTCAAGGAAATTGAAAATCCATGAGCGATACTATCCAACGCATGATCTGGAGTTGGCAGTGGTGATCATTGCCTTGAAAATCTGGTGGTATTATATCTATGGAGATAAATGTGAGATATATATTGACCACAAGAGTCTTAAATATATATTCAAATAGAAAGAGATTAATATGCCCCAGAGAAGATGGATAGATCTCATCAAGGATTATGATTGTTCAATCCATTACCACCCTAGGAAAGCGAACAAGGTGGAAAATTCCCTAAGTAGAAAGGATACAAGGATTCTATCAATGATGAGAATTGAGAAGGATAAAATCTTCTTAGACTTGTTGGAGATAGACAGGTGAATCATAGATAAGGGAACATTATCAATCCTTTCACAAATGATTACTCATCTATCTCTTTTGGAAAGGTTAATGGATGATCAAAAGGATGTTGTGGGAATTCAAGAAAAAGTGGAAGCTATTGAAAAAGATAAATCCTCAGAGTTTAATGTTAATGAAGAAGGAATTGTGCGGTTTGGGAAATGACTATGTGTTCTATCAAGTCCGGAGCTGAAGAAGGATATTTTGGATGATGCACATAGTTCAAATTTCTCTATTCACCTAGGGAGCACAAAGATGTATCGAGATCTTCGAGAAAACATTTTCTGGGATAATATGAAAAAGGAGATCACTGAATATACATCAATGTGCCTAGTGTGCCTACAAGTGAAGGCATAGAGACAAAATTCTAAGGGGATGATGCAACCGTTTCCCATACCAGAATGGAAATGGTAGAACATCACCATGGACTTTTTCACCAAACATCTGAGGACATCCAAAGGCAACAATGCAATCTGGGATGTTGTGGATATTCATAAAAAGATTTCACACTTCATTGCTATTAAGGATTATTTTTCATTAGATCAACTGGCACGAATATATAGCAGGGATGTGGTAAGGCTTCATGGAGTACCACTATCTATTGTGTCTGACTGAGATCCAAGATTCACCTCTATGTTTTGGAAGAGTCTTCAACATGCTCTGAATACTGAACTGAACTTCAGTACGGCCTATCATCCTCAAACTGATTGCCTATCCGAGCGGACTATCAAAACACTTGAGGATATATTGAGAGCATGTTCAGTGGACATTAAAAGAGGATGTGATAAGCATTTTCCTCTTGTTGAGTTCTCTTATAATAACAGTTTCCACTCGATCATCCGAATGGCACCATATAAAGCCCTTTATGGGAAAAGGTGCAGAACAACAGCATGTTGGGATGGGGTTGGTGAACGTAAGATTCTTGGACCAGAAATGGTCGAGGAAATTGTGGAGAAGGTTAAAACCATTCACCAGCATATCAAGGAAACCCAGAGTCGACAAAAGAGTTATGCGGATAATCGTCGATGAGACCTTGAGTTTAAAGTTGGATAAATGGTTTTTCTATGCACATCTTCTTGGAAGAAGGTCATGAGGTTTGGAAAGAAAGGGAAGTTAAGTCCAAGGTACATCATCCCCTTCGAGATTCTTGAACGTGTCGGGGCTTTGGCCTATCGACTAGCACATCCACCCACTATGGCCAATGTATATGATTACATTCATGTATCCCTCTTAAGGAAGTACATATCATACCATTCACTTGTACTCTCTTCTGAGGTGGTACAATTGGAAGATGTTATTTCATATGAGGGGAAACCAGTGAAAATAATAGATCATAGAGAAAAACTTCTACGAAATAAGACAATGCCCCTCATCAAGGTGTTGTGGAGAAACCACATGTTTGAAGAAGAAACACGGGAATCTGAAAAAATGATGAAGCTGAGTTACCCACATAAGTTCTAGTGTGGGAAAAGGAAAATTTTGAGGGAGTAATTTCTTAAGGGGGGAATATTGTAACGACCCAAAGTTTCATTAATGGAAATCCCTCTTGATATAATTAAATGTATCATTATGTTTAAATAAAATTTCAACTTCTTTGGTATTATGATAAGAATTTTGACCGTTGCTAATATAGACATTGAATAGTGATCACATGATTAGTATAAATATTGGTCTTTAACAAATTTAATTTACTCAGACAAAGGAAGCGATGGCCTCATCCAGTAGAATTTCCCCATACCAATCCCATTTTTCGGAGCTCGGAAAAGAGGTGGCATCCTTGGGATTCGCTTTTGACCAAGCCCAAGCTGAGCTTCATCATGTCAAGCTCGAACGAGACCGTCTATAGGATAAGTAAACGTTGATAGAAATTACCACTCAAGCGATGTTATCCGAGCCACCCCAAGAGTCTGTCACCATCACACACCTTACCCTTAGGTCTTATGCGGTTGTTTGAAGAGGTTATATAACAAATAAATAGTACTATGTTCATTTATATTATTATTTGTACATAATAATGAATATACTTTCCTGTCATTATTGATACACTGTAAATAGTTTTTAAAGTACAAATAATGTTTTTAGTTATTATTTATTTAAGAATTATATATTATCAAATTAATGTTTTTTTAATTAAATAAAATTTTAATAAAATATTATTATTATTATTAAATTAATTTTTGTTATATATAAATGATCTTATAATTTTATGAATGAAATTGTAATTTTTATTATGGTTTGAAAGCCATTTATGAAAATCCCGGAATTTTCGATAAATGTCGGTTTTTATTATAAAAGTGAAAACTCCCATATTTAGAAAATTATTTAGATAAAATAAATGTTATTTCTGGAATCAGGTCTTCAAAATTATCCAATGGTGAATTTTTCATAATTTTCTGAGACAGTCAAATGTTTTGATAAAAATTAACTACCGTTTAAATATATAATGTGTTTTATGACATCATAATGACCCAATAGTGATGTAATAAAATACTATAAGCATTATGTTCGGACAATATATGTTTTACCATTAAAATAATGTAAGTTTGGGTTTGTTTGACCTACTTTTCAAATCATTAATGGACCCCTCGAGACTTATTAATCATCTTGTCTTTTTAAATTATTTTCCATGGGATTGTGACTCACCTCCACATAAGCAGCCTTATTATTTTAAGAATATCAGACTTTGACCTTATAAAATATTTTTTTACTCTTACCTTTTCCAAAAACCATGGACAACAACCATGAGTTGGTTTTGGGTTTGGATTAATTTAATGTAAGGGGACCCAAACCTAAATAATAATGAATTTTCTCACCTTTCTTATATAAACCCAGACATGTTCCCACTTCCTCCTCACTCAAAGCCTTTGGAGTTCGTCCAACCTCTTCCCAACTCTATCTATAATCCTTCCAAGGTTCCAAAAGCTCCCAAAAAGCCTCTCACAAGCCTCTCTCTTGCCTTTGGAAGCAGAATTTCAAGTATGGGTTTTTTCTTCCATTCTCATTTTTGTCCAATTTCTTTAAGTTGTTTTTCCCTTTTAATTTAAATTATTAATGTTGGGGTATGGTTTTGAACCTCCTGCATACTTCCCTATTTATGTTTGAATGACGGTAGACCCTTTATCTCTCATTAAATTCCTCCCATGTACACCCGTTACTATGCCGAAATTCTGAAAGGAAGTTCTCTCTCCTCTTTTACATTCAAGCAATACTTTTGTATCATGAATCTAAATTCCATTAAAATTTGTGGGACATGTTTCTATATGACCCCCTTACTTTCCATTACATTTAAATATTATTAGGAACCCATTTCTCTATCATCATCCTTTTTTTATGAATTCTTATGTCACGTTGTTATGCTGTCGAAATCGAACTGATTTTCTAAGCCAATGCCGTTGTGTAGTGAATACCATGCCCATATCTTTATCAAGGGTATTCAACATTATGCACATTTAATTATTTATTATAATGTTTCATTTATGAATTCCACATTCCTTCATCATGGAATAAATGATTATGTTTTATGAATCCATGTTTTATGATCAATGTGGCACAATTATGCATGAAATGAAATGTATAACAAGGGTGCACCATTATAGCGCTCCAATGCATTGGGTAAAGCATAGTATCATGATACGTCATGTGCATTGAGTGTTTACTCATGATAATTCATGTGAAAATAGGGTTTACTCATGCTTTATGTGCAATGAGGATTTATGCATGATCCATGTGCAATGAGCCTTGGCTCATGCTAATTCCATGTTATGTGTTGTTGCCACATTTTCATGTTATGCTTACCATGCTTTATCATTCATTTCTGTTCATGTTTCTCATTTTATCTATTGATATGACTAATTTATAACATGTATTGTAATCCTCACGTTATTCCATGTGTATTCCCATACTGGGCGTTATAGCGCACCCTTTTCTTATGCATGTCCTCAGGTTATCCCATGCAATGCTAAGTACGAGGGAATGTAGTGGCTATGTAAAGGATGTTTTCAATAAAGATGTTGTATTTCATGTTTCATGTTTGTATGTAATGATCATAATCCCCAAAGAGACTAAACCTCTCAATCTTCTTTGTTTTATCAAGTGATGTTTTATGTAATAAACAGGTTTATGTTGTAATAAAAAGAAGGGTTATCATAGAAACTGATTGATCTATTTTCAAAATTACTCAATGACACTGATGAATCTGTTCGAAGCAGTTCTCCCCGATACCAAAGACATTGTACACAGAAGGACTCAGGGACACCGATGGAAAATACATAATTTAACTCACCAATACTAATGGCACTGTTCACAGAATGAATCACTAACAACGATGGCACTGTTCATATAATGACTCACTGACACTGATAGAACTATACAAAGAATGAATCACTGATGTCGTTGATGGTGCTGATACAATCATTGGTGCTGGTGCTAACGATGACACTGTTGCTGAAACATACACTGATGTTGGTGCTGACAAAAATGTCGACACTACTATTTGGAAAACTAGAAACAATGTTCAATGAACATGAAATTTGATAATGTATTGGGGATAATCCATATTGAACTCCTAGAATACCTCCAACAACCAAATTCAGTAAAATAATTGGCCAAGGATGTCCTTGTAATTACATCAGATGCCTCTCAATACATTTTCATCCTCGGAAATCCAAAACCAATAAAAATTTGAATGGGTATGAAAATATTCTCATCTAGAAACATCTCAATGAGAGAAAGACACAAGAAAACCCACCAAATAAATCTATATCATAAACACAAAATGTCTCCCATCACAAATGATAATCAATACAAGAAAAGATTAAACAAATATCATATTTGGTTACTGAGGTTGTAATTGCGACTCATGTTCCCAGGTACACTCCTCTACACCACTGTGTCGCCACAAGAAATGATCCAAGGGAACAGAATACCCACACTACACCTTCTCTTTACATTGTTTGATCTCCACAGTTTATTCCTCGATGGTCGCATCATGATCAACATACATATCTACCCAATCGATGATGCGTGAGTCGTCATAAAGATTACAATGATTCTATGACACTTGAAAAACATTGTGTATCTAGAAAATATACGGGGGAAGTGCTACTTGATACATCACATCACAAATACGATCCGAAACCACAAAAGACACAACAAATAATAGATAATTCTTACTCTAACAACTAAACCTTCACTTCCATGAAGGTTAGTTACCATAGAAAACAATTGATCCATATCATCAAACTCCAATGGTATCCTCTTTGATCAAATAGTTATTTCTGACAATCCTGCACTACCTTCAGCCACTCTCAAATCACATAAACCATCTATGTTGTATTCTACAGTAGTTCAGGTCAGAGAATTCCTAACTCTCTAGCTATAGTCTAGCACAACATAGAATAAAATGGTCGGCCATACAAAGCATCAAATGGTGTCATACTGATTATCATGTAAAATCTATTGTTGTAAAGGAACACCAACAAGGTTAAGTCACTCATCCCATAATCATCAAAATATAGAACACAATATTGACACATGTCTTTAAGAGTCTTGATATTCTTCTATTTTTTGACCGTCAATATGTAGAAGAAAAATGTGATAAGGAATATCTAAGAACCAAAAGCATGCTGGAGACCTCTCCACACCCTAGATTTAAAATGAGTATCTCTATTGAAATTAATCGTTTTTGGGACATAATGGAGTCTCATCCCAATCTCCAGATACATCCTCCAAAAAACATCCATTTTTCTCAAATAATTGATCACTATGAAGTGGTTGATTTTTTTTAAATGATCCACTACCACCCAAATAGCATCATTTCCTCCTTGGGCTTGAGGTATTCCAGAAATATTTTCCATTGAGATGACCTCCCACTTCCACTGAGGAATATCTAATGGATTGAGAAAACCATCAGGGAAACAGTTCTCTGGCTGTACAATCTGGAAGAAAAAACACCAAGACACTAACTTAAAAAATTCATACTTCATCCCATTCCAACAAAACCGACTCTTTAAGAAACAGTACATCATTGTCACACTGGGATGCACTGATACCCGATAACAATAAAACACCGAGAACCATCTCACACATTTCCAATGGGACGAATATCCTTCCTCGATAGGAAAACATGATGTTTTTAATCCTCATACCAACCATCAGGGGCATCACCACAAACCAATTTGACTCTCGAGACCTCTACAAATGTAACCTCAAACTGGGACTCCTCTAGCAGCTGCACTAGAGACGATCTCCCTATCATCTGAAAAAGAAAACTTATGCCCCCAAATTCTCCCATATCGTGATATAATGTTGAAGGATCATTCATTTCTATCCAGCAATCACCACAGTCACGCACTAAATCCCTACATAACATCATGATTAGCACATTAGATACAACCTCCCACTTTCCAATGGTATATAATATTTTGAGGTGTTTTTATTGTAAGAACTTCATTCGACGACATTGTGGCTTGTTTATGTCACGTTGTGAGAACACATACCTCATGATCATAGGATCAATGAAAACCAAAAACCACTCCCCAATGAGGAAATTACTCCACAAATTCAGAGAAAAACTACTATGGCCAACTCAAGTTCGTGGGTGCATAGTTACATTCATGGGGACACAACATTCAAGACCCAAAAGAAATGACTGATATTTTCTGAATCAAAACACAACCTAACCCTATATGTGAATAATTTCATTAACACATCAAAATGAACTCCCTACACTAGGAGAGAAAGAACCGAAGCACTTACCAACATCTCTTTAATATACTCAAAAGCTTCCAAACATTGATCAGCCTACACGACCACCTGATTCTTTCAGTTCAATGATGTTAGATGACTTTCCACATGAGATAAATCATCTACAAACCTCTTTTAGTATCCTAAAAGACCATGGAAACATTACAACTCTGCAAATATCATGGGGCTTCCCCAAAAACAACTGATTATATATTTGAGGGATCCAGAGCTACTCTATAATGGGTTATAGATTTCCCAATGAAACCGACCTCTGAAGCCCAAAACTCACCCTTAGAAAACATCCCAAATAGATGTGGTTGAAAATGATCTCCCAAAATGGCGTGCAGATGCCCTTCATGCTACTCCTCAGATGAGGAGTACAAACAGATTCTATTTATTAAAACCACGGAGAACTTATCCAGAATCTCACAGAACAAAACATTCATCAATCACATGAACACATCTAAATAATGTTTAACACCAAATGAAATTACCATTAATGTTTAATTCCCATGATGAAAATAGAATGTGGTCTTTGGTATTACCTCATCGTTCACATGCATCTGAAGATATCATGACAGCAAGTCTACCTTTGAGAACCAGATTTCACCTTACAATTGATCGAATAAATAAGAAAGCTATAGAAGAGGATAGAGATTATTCGTTGTCATTTTGTTTAATAAAAAATTATCAATACACAACCAGAAATATTCATCTGCCTTCTTCATGAACAAAACTAGGGAAACCCATATTGACACACTCAGTTTAACAAAACTGCATTATAACATGCAGTAAAAAAACATATATCTCATAACATAGAAAGGGAAATGTTATATGGAGACCTATAAATATGAGATGCTCCTAGAAGTGACTAGATTCCAAACTCAATCTCTCATAGAGGGGTTAATGCTACAATCTCATATTGATAGAAATTATGGTACTCTTTTACAGCCCTCTGAAACACCAGTTGTTGATCCTCTGATGAACTCAGCATCATCTCAGCCATCATGGATGACAAGGATAAACCATGCCTCTTACCCATCTGAGGGCCTCTCCCACCAAAAAACACTATTGTCTCTCCTTTAGAATCGAAGGACACCACATTCCTTTGGAATCAATCCAATATAGCCTACAATGAATACTACCGATCCATGTTGTGTATAATTTCATATTGTTATTTCCTTAATCATATGAAATGTAACCAGAAGAGGTTCTGCCACAGGACTATCTCAAAGTCTGTACATACTTCAAACAAGACATCTTAACATCGAACTGGTGTATTCAACACAAAAGTAATTAGAATCCTCTCAACCTCAAATACTAATTCATGGACATTAGTAGGTTATATGATTTATTGTGTTACTCTAGAAGAAAAAAAGGAATACAAGCAAGTAGGAAATAATCCAAGGGTTCCTTGAACGATGGCTGACTCTCCAGAAACTCGCAACGCTAAAGCATGGAGATGACCATGACCTCCTCCATATCCTCTTTGAAACTGATGGTGAAGACCAACATTAAAGCGCTCTACTATCTGAGAATGGGGATCGTCATGAAGTTGTCCTCTATCATTCCCATATACACTCTTATTTCCAAATACGATGAAACTTGTTGCTGCTACCTTGGATGGAACTTCCTCAGCAGAGGAACCTAGAGCGTAACAAAAAATATATGTTGACTACTCTAAATGGTTCGGCACTCTCACTACCGATCACCTCGTCCTCCGAAAGAAAAAACAAGTGTCTAATCTCTTGTAATAGGCTCGAGAGCTACTTCCCCAGAAGAAATAAATTATTTAGGGATGACACCTATCCCCGTCGAAATTGAAACTCTACTACCGTGAAAAAGGGGAATCATGGTCTATAGCTCTGCCTCATTAGGAATCATGAAGAATCCCCTCTTGTGACGATCCGATGTGGGACAAAGTCACCTTGACTACATCTTTCATATCCAACTCCTCAAGATTTGTCTTCAGCATAAGGAGGGTGACCTTGTGGTGGATATCTTGATGAAAAGCCTTCTCAAAATTCATTAATCGTGCCTCTTCATCTAGAAACGGATCCAATGGATATAGTAATGGGTTCTTGAAAAGGATTACAAACACTTGTACAATAGAGCTCCACTGTCGAATGGTGAGAAGATCATGATAAATGTATGTTTTAATTGTCTATGTAAGAAACATGACATTGAAAATGTCTCATAACTACTCACATGAGATCGCTGACACATTTTGATCCCTGAGGAAAAAGAACCACTACTAACTCACTTCCCCATGTAGCATCATCACAACCCAAGGCTTCAAGTGTTACATTCATGCATGGAGTGAACAGTATCCTACCTCAACCTCCTCTAACCAGTCATCTATGACTGCATCTAAAATAGATCCCTCATACTTCTTCAGACTCTAGAACTAAAACTCTCAGAGTGTCCTCTTCCATGTTTTGTCGTCATCAACCGCTACCCTAGAATGATCTACTGGCACAGCCTATAGGACATATTCATCCCGATCCAAGTGAGGACGTCGAACTGGAGCCATACTTATGAAATTACAAACAATTTTAGCCCTTAAATCTATAATAGGGTTGGATGAACATTAATTAAAAATTGTTTTCTTTTATTTATTTTAGTCTAAACTATCCTATGGTCTACATATTCAATAACATGAATAATGAATAATTAAGCATGATCATTTCCTAGGTATCTACTCTAAAATGTGTACCACCAAATTTTGTATGCACTGTAAACATAATCCTTTGTGAATCAGATCATAGGGATCCCTAAACGATTATGTCTTATCCGGTCTCTAGTGTTAAATCACTAGAGAAACCTGATTGATACTATTTCCTTACCAAACCTTGTGACCTCGCCTGTTCGTAACCCCAAAATTCATCATATCTCTCAATGGGGTACATTAAAACATCTATTATTCTCACTATTCAAACAATTGTGATTTGGATAATTGTAACCCATCACAATGGTATTATAATAGGATGATAATTATTTTAATAAAACAATAGGAAGAGTTGATGTCATATTAGTTATTTGTTAGAGTGTGATCTTTTCCTACTAATTTTCTCATCTAAGACATTGAATGATATAAAGAATTCTCAATTATAATGGGAATTACTGTCATTATTATAATTTTATATATTATCGACGTGTTGAAGGGTAAATTAATATATTATTTTGAATAAAAAAGATTGATTTAAAAATATTAAAAAATTAAATTGATTTTTAATCTTGTGAAAAGTGATCTTCAGTGGATATGATACTAGATGAAAAAAAATCATTCAATGGATTTTGTAAAAACCCCATCATCGAGGGAAATTTAATTTGATGTAAATATTTATTTCAAATAATAATAATAATAATATCATAAATTTTTAAATGATGGATGTTTTGTAAATGTAGAAAATAAATTTAATAATAAATATTATTGTTCTAGAAGATAAAATTTTGGAAATTGTATAGACCTATATAGCTCTATTGTTCTATCTATAGAAATAATTTAAAAAGATAGTTTTATGTTCTTCTATTTATGTAATTTATATGAATACATGAGAACGATTTCACTTTAGGAAACCACATTATACAATTATATAACATAGATAATTATTTTTTTTATACAAATTGATGATTTTTTCATTGATAAATATGTTGAAATATAATTTGGAAATTCATGAAATGGGGCTATCCACCTTGGATTGTAGCGATGAAAAAAATTGCATGCTCTAAAATTCAAATTGTTTCTACTATTAAAAAAATTTAAGAATAATAATTTATTTTACACACCTCATAGACCATATAATCATCCTTCTAGTGAGGAATAAAGTTATTAGGATCTATACTCACTACTCTATCTAATTAAAAATCATTTTTGGTGAAAATTGAACAGTTTCGATAATATATTCTACTAAAATGAAAAAATGTGAAAATAAATTTTTTCTCCTTTTCTAAATATATTAAAAATAGAAATATGTTCATCCATAGATGACAAAAAATTTATTATTAAGCCCTTCTATAATAACATGAATCTTATAAACCCGTACCACTAATAATTATTATAATTTAAAAGGTAACTGAAAATAAACATGAATTATGTTTTGATGTAATTGTTTATTAATCTATTGTTTTCCATAATTATATAACCATTTTTATAGTGTTTTGTTCAGTCCAATCCATATAGTTCAAAATAATGTAGGATTCATTGTAGTTACCAATGGTGAAATTGAAAAAATTTAGGTGTGATATGAAAAAAATGTGTGATCTGTATACATTAGTGGTAGCTAAATTCATCCTGAGCTAAGGATCGTTTTTGGATTCCATTTTATGATCAAATACCCGAGTGAATAGATATAAATGATTATTTGGAATTTTTTATGTCTATTATAGTTACATAATGATTATTTTATCCCCAATAGATAGGTAGAAGATAAATTTTAAATGACCATTTAAAAAATTTTCCTACAGGAAAGTGACCTTTGTGTTATATGTTGTACAAAATACATTTCAATTCTCTATAGTGGAAATATTTTAAAACACTACTATGCTTTGAGATTAATTTTTGTCTTTATGGAATATTTCACAAATATATGGATTGATTTTTATTGTTTTTATAGTACATGAACTTATTTTAGAAATATACTTTCATACATAAATTCATTATTACAAGGAGAAAGTAAAATTTATGGAATAAAGGATTAATGTTGGGACATAAATCATATCAGGTGGATTCTTCACCTGATAATGATATGACGACGGTCATCCACAATTTTCCCCACCTATAAACATTAATGGTGTTATAATCATTCTTGGGATACATGTTTTTACCATAGTATTGTCAAGTCATTTCATGAATTGAAAATTCACTATGATATCTCATAGCTAATGATTCACCCAGTTCATTTGATTTAAATTGTCTCAAATATTTAAATAAGATTAATCATAAACTCCCTTAAATACCCTTTAGCATTGAACCTTTGTCCTGACACATTCTAATAGGGATAATCCTATGACACTACAAGCCTGAACCTAACTTTCTTAGGACTGACGACTACTGCTGAGTAGGAATATCATTGACATTGGAGACCATATCCCATGTACATGAACACACACACACACACAAAACTCTCATACAGTATAATGATGAAATTTTTAAAAATATACTAATATCCTTGAATACATAGATATAAATCATGTAACCAGAAAACAAAATGACATATTGTAAAGAAATATTTCCAAATACAAGTCCACCAAGAAGAGTCTAAATATAAATTCCAACTACAAATTAATTAATATGAATAATATTTAAAATGATATGTAAAAAATCTTTATAACTAATCTCAATAAGAACCATATGGTCTTATTCCACTAAGGAATTTTTATAATGGTTGATTATTTGTACTAGAATAAACACATGTAGGAATATCCCGTTCATTGGTGAGTATAAAAATAATCAATATGGCAACATGAAACCACACAGAATAATACAACAGAAACACATTCAACACTACAAGAGTATATTTACAGATGACATATTAAAATAATATCAACGTATACTTAATAGATAATAATTGTATAACGGTATATCACAACTGTAATATGACAAATTCCGAATCTAGATAAATTTATTCATATAGAACTCATACAGGAGAACGCACAACTAAGACTAATAGCACATATGATATCCATCCTAGTGGTAGAGCTTGTCGGGTCTCTAATTTATTACTACACACTAATGGTTTGATGAGATATGATTTATTAATGAGTATCACATCCCAGACATATTGGCCCGAAAAGAACTCAATCCTAAATATCCCTCTAATTAGATAATCGAGCACTTAACAATGTTGGTTACAATGATACCATTATTTCTGTCAGGTGCAGAAATATGAATAGAGGAACTCATTCAAGGACTCTCAGATGTATTCTAAAGACTATATCTATGATGTGTTGTTGAAGGGATCACAATCCTTGGATTAGGAGATGATTCCATACTAATCTCCAAAGAAAGGAAATTGGGAACACATCCTATCAAAACATGTCTAAGATAGGTAGGACAAGAGATCCAATCCATGAATAACAAATTATATATCATGTATATGGGTTATAAAACATGTCCCCTGACCTCAAATCATGCCCTTGAAAATAGACCTTTTATATATCATTTTTTCTGGTTGATGTATATGGTGTATATACTTCTTATATAATCTACACATGTTCTAGTACATGGATTTGGACCATGTTTATGTGTTGCTGAACTGTTACATGGATTATCCTATGTACATGGTCCAAGTCATGTCACTGTGGGGAAGTACACGATTTGTAGTCTGGCCATGTATTTTACCCCATGTTTGTATGACCCCCAAGGTACATGATGAGTTTCTTGTGAGGAAACATATTCCATGTGACTGATTCATAAATTGTCTGATCCTTAAATGTTAAATGAAACCATATCCATAACCAAAGGGGCCCCACATGGCATGTAGATTTGTATTACATTCCATGATTGATTTATTTTTCCTAAATCACAGAATATGCCTCATGTATACTAATATTTCCTTAGATTCAATGATCCCTTCTCCATATAAACAATTATTTGTCCTTATATAGTCATTTCATCAAAAATTAACATGATATTGTTCTTTTAAATAATTTGATAATAGATTGTTCAACATTCATAATTTCACACAAAATTACATGAAAATCATGTACCAATGTTAATTGATTCACTCCATATATATCATCTCACCACATTCATGTTGTGATGATACCAGATCTACAATATTAGTTCATTGCACCAATTATTGGGTTCTCAATGATCGATTGACCATGATATGTTGAACCTAGGGCCGAATAAATAATTCTCATAGTGAATTGAAAACTATGTGAGTAAGGAACAATATTTAGTAAGAGTAATAAACATAAATTGGACTTCCTTGGATATCGATTCATTTATGTGAGAATGAAAAATAAATAATTATTACCATGTAATTATCCCAAAATAAACCAAACACACAAATACCCAGGATCCATTTATCAATTCATTAGATGAGTGATACTTTTCCTCATAGGAAAAAATAAATATAAATAATATAATCTAAAAAAACCATACCTTTATTCAATTATATATTTGTTAAGAAATGGGTGTGTGTTGTGATCGTTAGGGAGATCATTTTAAGGAATTTGATGTTGATCAATGATCCCTAGGTTTGTAATAATTATCCATTGATAAATCATCTAGAATTCTCTCCTACAGAACTCTAATAGATCCTGGGCTATGTGGCGAACCATTGTCTTGTCTCATTTATGATTTTTTAATGATGCGTGTAACATTGTTGAATAACAGCTTCATCAAAACAAATAATTTAATTTAATTTATTTATTGTATTTTTATTCCAATAATGGATTTTCGACAAATGATCGGGGTCAACTATGATTTACTCACTCCCATGGTAAACCATAAATTTGAACACAACAATTCATAGAAATTTATGATTCATGTTCTTATTAAATTGTATCACCGGTTTTTCAAGAAACATATGTGATCTCTCTGTATTATATATTAAATATATATCAATAATTTATTCTGGTCACATAGTGCCTTTTAATTTCATTCTATCTAAGTGAGGGATCTCTAAAATAATACAAATAATATCAAAAAATAATACACGGATAATATGAGATATTACATTCCCCCCACATGGGGCCTTTACATCCCTCAAAATCCAAAACCATTCAAATTTAAAAAAATTGCTACCGAGCACATATTGTAGCTTCCCAATCCCATGTGATCTCTTGTATATTCTTGTTTTTTCACCAGACATGCAACAAATGGATTGATTTATAATTAAATATCCCCTCGTACTATTCCTTGAACACTAACAGGAACTCAACAAAAGGTATATGATTACTTGATGTCAAAATCACCCCAATCAATATATTGTGACTGGTCATGCATGTACCTTCTCATTTGAGGCACATGGAAGACACCGCAAACTTGGTCAATCAATGGAGGTATATCTTAGTGGTATGAAACTCCACCAGTACAATGTATTATTTGAATTTGGATAATGGATCATATAAATAGATTTACACTACATTGAATACACTATAATACATGATGACGTGAAAAAAAATAAGAATACATAGTCTCCATCTACACAATATAATATCTTATATCACCTATTAGTATAAGTCTTCAGCAGATTTGTGCAGTCTTCATCCACTACAGGATGATCTGTAGCTTCCCTATTGTATCTAAGACCATCTCTAATCCATTGATTGATGAATCTATAACATTATTCCAAAAGTTGTTTTTTAGTAGGGCCACCCATTCAGATTAGTTAATGGTTCATTCCGATCGTAGAAATATAGATTTTTATGAATGAAAATACCACAAGTGGTTTTTGATCCTTTAAGTGATGGACAATTTCCACCATTCAATATCACAACATGTCCATAGGGACCTGAGTAGTCTGCTAAGTCCTACTTTTTTGTGTGAAATACATTGATTAAGGATAACTATGTCACAAACACTTGTTATAATCCCTTACACTTCTAGTTTGTCAAGTGAGAATCATAGTTAGAAAAATTCATCAATGTTACTCTATGGGATCTAACTATCTCATGCATGTGGATGCATCTCAATGTCACCAATGAACTCTTCTCACTACTATATATTATATGGGTAAATGTTGAGAGTATTTCAACAATCACCGAGACATAATGATTTCCTTTGGCTGTTCATGGAGAACCAATCACTACATCCATTAATTTCCTATCCCACTTATACTCTTCCACCTCTAGGGGTTGATAAAAATCCAGAGGAACCTAGTGCTCATCATTTAATTTCAAAATTTTAATGCATAAAGTGACAATCACTGTAACAATATTTTTCATATCATGTAATTTAAATTTTCATAAATAGTCATGGTAAATCATTTCAATGCATGGATGTACCTACAAAAGAGTTGTATTATACTATCTCTGAGCCTCATACCACAACATATCTAGTTCCATTTTATGTCCATTGAAAAAAATGATGTTCCCACCATTATTTGAAAATCGATCATCATCAAGGCATGTGAATCATAATAAATTTGATTTTCATATTTTTTATTCCCTAGTTATTCCTCTCTAATTACCTATAAGAATGGAGTGGTTAAAACCGTCGACTACAGGTAATCTTCTCCATCTCCATAAATAAATGATAATTGAAACAATGTAAATTATTTTGATACCTTCTGCTAAAAAAAATAATAATATCCCCTAATGAGAGAATGTTCTACCATGTTCCCCTTCCCAGGTGTATAGAAAATTTAAATGTAGTTATCCAAGTGGAACGATAACCACAACATTTACCACATGTTTATTACCTTTTGAGAGAAGATATAACTGAGACTCTTATGATTGTTGAATATGATAATACCCATTCCCATGAGTTAGTGGAGCCAAATATCATTGACTATTACTAACACATATTAATTAATAACATCGGTCATGTAGTACAACTCTTATGGTATCATCTGATTCGAAACAAAAGCAACAATCTATAGGCTCTACATTACAAGACTACCATGCCTGATCATTGATGTGTCACATAAAACTATTTACTTGACTCCCTATACTTTGAATATCAATATGGTTGCTTCCATCCCAATCATCCTCAACAATAATGAATGAAACAATAAACTCTCAATCCACATGACAGGCATCCCCTTTCAAGTCAAAACAATAATGTGTGAATATACACTAGAAATATATGGTTTGAATATCCAATAATAACCAACTAACTACATATTATACCCACATAAATCATACTCTTGGGTGGATTCTATGATAATTGTAAAACAACCTTGTATGGTCCACTACCACTCCATACTCTATGATTACATGTAATCAAAATTGGTCCAAAAATATCTTGATCAATCACATAGAGAGACTTTAATAATGTTAGTTATCTCATTGTATATCTAGATGTATCTTCATGTGTCTCAATTGATCCTCTAAAAACATGAAGCATGAAATAATATCATTGATGAAGACTACCAAGAATAAGTACAATATTCGCTATAAGACAAGGTTCACGATCCACATGAACACTAATGGAGCATTTTTTTAACCTAAGGGAATCACCAAGTACTCAATGTGGCTGTAGTGGCATTGGAATGTTGTATTTGGTATATCCTCAACATGTACGTGCTTCTGGTTATTTCTTGAAACGAGGTTCACATTCCAGAACTATCATTCCCCTATCCACTAATCAAAGTGTTCATCAATTATTGGTAGTTCATACATGTTCATCATAGTCACTTGGAACAATTTTTGTTAGTCCACACATATCACCATGTTATAGTCTTCCATTGTGGATAACCAAATTGGGGTTACCTTGGGTGAAACAAGAGGCCTAGAGAAGACCTTTTGTCTTAATTTCCACGAAATTAACCCTCATCATGAAAATAAATATAGAATCCATCTAGTATTATTATGTAGATATTGATTTCATCCTGGAATGTAGAACCATTCATAATTATATCATTTGATAGGGATTTACACCTATAACATCCTCAAAGATTAAATCCTCATACACAAACACTAAATTAGTATATTAGGAACTCATAAAATCCACTACAACATGGGTTAGTCACGAATATTGTTGATTACTCTTTGTCAACTTCTTATTCCTGAGCCAATCCACTTCTTCTGATGTTTCATTTTCACTGACAAATGAATAAAATCTATTTACCTACAAAAACCCACATCCATAACCTATATTAATCAATATGGTAATGATATATAGATAACAATTCCATACAACAAATTATAGTGTAAGGCCTCCATGATTCTATAAATATATTTCAATTGAAACTCCCACCTACTGTAGTCAAATTACTTTACTCGTACCAATACATGATCATTCAGTCTTATATAGTAGAAGTCTCCATGTATAAGGGTTGATCCAAGGGCTCAATCAAGAGCTGTATTTCTTATACAAGCTAGTTGTTAAAAATGGAATAACTAGAACATAAATCCATCAAGAAAATAGATAAAATAATAAAATATACATATCATAGCTCAAATCATTCCTAGAGCCATTGGATATAATATTTTACCGCCTAAAAATGTCCCCTTACATGTCCTCCTACTCCATGAGCCTATCATAGACATCCTCGAGTGGTGGTGGAATCAAGACAATGATTTGGACACCCCTGGATACTCTTTATACTGTTTATCCACAACCACTTCATTGAAAGCATACCAGATACTACAAAATCCTCTTCCTTTGAAACCAACATTTGGAGTATTTTTTTATATAGTTGGGTGGAAAATATCATGAAATATATCCCTTACAGTCACATGAGTATTACAACCTTTCATGGGTATGAATGGACCCACCCTTTGAGACCTAATCTATATTTCCATTAAATTTGTACCTCCTCCTAAAACCTCTCACATGAATTGGTGCATGAGACTAATGTTGGCTCCATCCTACAATGGTCTGTACTCCATCATTCCAAATGATGACTACCACTGTCTATATATAATAATCATATAAGCTGTCACATGCATATTAAAACTCGATAATACCCTAATATTTAGTAATTCATAGAGAGATAACATTGGCTCAGATGTATCTAATGACATCTTTCATGAAATTATGCTCCCCTATTGATCTGATCATCAAAAATATACATATAGCACTTAGAAATGGTGGTAAAAATCCCTAATTAATAATATATTATTTTTCTTCTATGATAGATATAAAAAACCTTTTTGATACTTGAATCCCTCATCATTTCTTGTTATAAATCCACTGAAAAAAGACTCTCAAACTCTGACCATGAAATGTTCTATAATTCATAAGTCTGGGTCAGTAAAATCTACAATCACCCTAATGATCCATGAAAAGAATATATAAGGACCCGACCATTAAAATTAAATAATATTGAATTAAATGAATAATTAATATTGAGGATCTTTTCAGGTTTAGATTTTTAGAGAATTAGGACATTAAATTTACATATCAAAAGATTACAAGGTAGACATATCAACACAGATTCCATTTTTTATAAAATAATAGACTCTAGAAAAAAAGGGTCATGTCTAGTTCCATGTTTTAGACAGCATGACTTTTCCTTGATCCCATCCTTGACATTATTCATCTTTAAGTCCTGTGAAAACATATCAAAACTTGGGATGAGCATAAAAAAGCATACTAAGGGTTATAAAACAATGAATTAAAATATTTTTTCATAAATACATACAAAAAATGAACTCTTTTAATAACCTCATGAAATCATAAGATTTATGAAAGACACATAGAAATCATAAATCATAAAGGTAACTTGTGGCATCCATATCATACATACATTGTTATTATCACAGCTATATAGGGAGTTACTTTAGAATACCCATCACAATATATTACCTAAATCTCTTAGAAGAAACATTCACGTTTACCTTTTTCATGTTACCCAGTGCATTGGAGAGCTATCTCGGGCTCACCCAGCCTCGATTTATCACGGAACCACCCATATATGTAAATAATTCCCATGAACCATAACCTGATCATAACAAATAACATAAGCATAAAAAAAGATAAAAATCCCACATTTCAATAAAAAAATATAATTTCTAGATATTGAAATAATAAATCCATTTTCAAAATAATTTTCAATACCAAAATATATAAAAAGATTATTTGGTATTTATTTTTCATTTAAAAAACATAACGGCTTGTTATGAATTCCAAAGATCAAATAATACTGGCGGTGGCGGAAAGGACGTTGTCACCGCTTAAGTTAAAAAAACATTCATTTTTGTCATTTTTTAAAACTCTTCATATAAAAAGATTCCCTTTGAATTAAAATTAAAATTCAAAGGGGTTTATATACCGTATAAAATAATGTCTTGTATAAAACTAAAAATGCCTCAATGAAAGGAGATTGAGAAGATGTCCCTTACCTCACATCTGACTTGACTCGATCGTTTTTCAATCTCTTGAATAAAAAACATAAGTAAATTTATACATTCTTAAGATCCATTTTCATGTTTATTATTCCTTTTATATAACTTTTTAGCATTTTATAAACATTATTCAATCATTTAAGGTAATAATGTTCATTTTGTCGATATTTGGTACATGAGTAAAAATGATCCACTTATATTTACTAGTTTCCCATGTGGTCAAAAGTTAATTATATCTAGAATTATATTCATGATTTGGATATAATTTATATAATATATATCCAGTATAGACATGTTTTTATAATAGTACATAACATTTAGAGGTATGAAATGAAATGCACCGTTCATGGAGATTGTAAGACGTACGTAAGCATGAACGCTACTTTTATTTCTATTTCTTATTTTAATGGAAATAAAACATAATGATACATAGGTATATTATAATTCGAGTATAATATAATATATAATATCATTAAATCCATCCTTTTTACGTCCCCCATAAGTCATTAACTAATCAAATCACTTTGAGGGGGCCGTAGTCTGCACTTCCTCAAATGAGATCATCGTATTTACCCACCATGGAAACCATAAAAGAATGATATAAATGGTATGTACATAAGCATAAAGAAATCATAAAAATAATATATATCATATATAAATACATTTCAATCATAATGTCCACCATGAGAGGTGGTAAGATGTAATTAAACAATCATCGTTTCGTGAGGCGTTGGTTTTCCATCCACAGAAACATTATGTTCTTCATCCATTAGATGGAGGTGTGTGTAAGTGTAGTTAGAATCATTTTTATAACAACATACTAATATATTGAGGATACTGTTGTTGTTACAAAAGAAAGAAATAAATAGAGTTTATGGGTTGGAGAAGTAAAATAAACGAAAACAATTTAAGAGTAATCGTTACCTTTAATTTGGTTAACTCCCTTTGTATTGAACGAATGGACTTCTTGAAGAGACATATGCCTAAGGTAAGGCTTCTAAGTGGAGGAGATGGATTTTTAGAGATAAATTGGGTAGAGTTTGGATGATCCAAATTTCTTGAGTGGTGTGAAGAATAGGTTAAAAGTGCTCTCCTTTTATAAGGGGGAGGAGGGGCTCTTCAGAAAAGTGTGAAAATATTATTTTATTATATAATGATATTCGGATTGTAATAGTCCAAAAATAATTAAATATAAATATATGATGAGTCATGGTCGAAATAAAACCATCCAATAGGAATTTGATAGGTTATGGATAATATTTTAATCGTTATATTCTCATTTTTAAATCATTTATTAATGAGGTAAATACTAAAACATTATTGTGTCATAAATAATTTCATTTATAAGAGGTCTGAAAATTATGAAGAAATTTTATTATGTAGGAAATAATTTTAGATTTAAAATGAATATTTATATTAGAAAAAAGGACTTGTATAACACCATAAAATAATTAATTACTAATAGATTTTTTTTATGTCATTTTGGCCTTTACTTTAAAATAATTAATCTAAATTGTCATTATCACTTCCAAGTAGATCAAAGGGGTCCCAATATAGACCCAAAGATGCCCATGGACTTCAATGACTCAACCAATATGGTTAGGAAAAGTTTGAATGTAATTTTGAATTATTATAATATTTTTTTAACCTTGAATTACCCTATTTACCTTTAACCGCGGTAAATAAAAGTCAAATGTTACTATTCACAAAAATTTACTTTCATCTTAATAAACCACATTTTACTTCATGATAATAGCCATGTATGTTGTATTTTTTAAATTGAATTCAAAGAAGTGGTAATATTTCATCTAAATGAAAAAGTGAGTTTTTTAACTACCACTAAGTGGTGTCACTATTCATAAAAAATGATGATTTTTAGAAACATACCAAAAATTCAGACGAAGCATTATTTGATATTCCGAATTCAAAATTGATGCCTATTTTTCCAAATTCAAAACACAAATGTGGAAGTAATTTATTTAAAAATTAATTTCCTTTGTCAAAACATATAGCATGTTTTTAAGAAACAATAACTATCAAAAGATTGATACTTGTTTATGTACATTTTCAAAGTGAAATTACTTCTAATGGCCAAAATTAGATCAAATGGTAAAAATATATTTTAACATCACTTTACAAATATTTAAAAAGATAATATAACCATATAAATATATTAGACTAAGGCACTTTTGAATTAAAATACAATATTTTTCACTATTCATTAAAAAATGACCTTCATCAGAAAAATACCAAAAAAATTACCCAAAGTAAAATTTGATTACAAAATTATAATAAAGGATTAAATTTGGTCAATTAGAACATATAAATATGACCAAAACTTGATTTAATTAGGTTTCTCCATTAAAATGCGTTTAATCGTCTTTTTAATGTAAATTATGCTTAAAATTAGATTTATTCACAATTTATGCCTCTAACATTTATTGGAAAAAAGTAAATACATATAAAAATCATGTATTATCATATTGTAGTTAGTTTCAATGATTTTTTCCAATACAATGGCTAGTAGTTAGCTACAATTTAAAATAATAATAAGATATTATTAGTTTGCAACGTAAGATTCTAAAGATACCAGATGTTGCGTATCGGGTACACTATCAAACAAAGAAACCCCGTTAAAGTAAAATTAATATTTAATTTAAAAATATTAATAAATATTAAATATGTGTATTTCATTATTTACTTGGAATGATACATCCTTACACCCTTTTATAAATTGCGTCCTCGCAATTTTTATTCACTTCTCAATATAAGTGGGGCTATTTATCCCTCATAGCATTTTCAGATTCCCACATTGCCTCTTAAACAATATTTTTTTCCATAAAAACATTACATAATGAATTACTTTATTCCGCAACACTTTCTCTCTACGGTCAAGAATCTAAACTGAATATTCTTCATAAGGGTGATTCTCTTCCAACTGAACTACCATTGGGCTCAAAACATGAGATAAATCTGGCATATACTTTCTCAACATCAAAACATGAATAACATTGTGTACCTGGGATAAACATGAGGGTAAATCCACTCTATAGGAAACTGATCCCACATTTTCCATAATTTCTTAATGTCCAATGAACCTCGGACTCAGCTTTCCATTCTTTCCAAAATGCATCACACTTTTCCATGCAGAAACATGAAAAAGATAGGATCACCTACCTCAAAGGAAAGATCCTTCATCTGGTTATCGGCATAAATTTTTTGTCTTCTCTGAGCTGTACTCATGTGATTCTGAATCAACTAAACTTTCTCTACCATCTCTTCTACCAATTCTGGTCCCATCATCTTCCTTTCACCTACTTCATCCGAAAAAGTTCGATTTTGACAATTCTTTTGATATAATGCCTCAAATGGAGCCATCTGTATATTGTAATGAAAACTGTTGTTATAAAAAAATTCAACCAAATAAATATATTGGTCCCAACATCCCTGATAATCCATCTAATAAGCATGTAACATATCTTCCATTGTCTGAATTGTTCATTCTGACTGCCTATCTTATTGAGGATGAAAATATGTAGTAAAATTTAATTCAGTACACAATGACTTCTGAAGGCCTTTCTAAAAGTTAGAAGTGAACTTGGGATCACGATTAGATACAATATAGAGGGGAACTCCATGAAAACTAACTATATTTTTAACATAAAAATTAACAAGTTGATCTAGAGAACAATTATCTCTAATAGGAATGAAATGAGCAGATTTAGTCAATCAGTCAACTATAACCCATATTGCATTATTACCTTGGGATGTCTTTGGTAATCCCACAACGAATACCATGGATATATTTTTCCATTTCCATAATGGCACCAGTAGAGGCTGATGCATCTCTTTTGGTAACTGACACTCTACTTTAACCTGCTGACAAGTCAAACACCTCAAAGTAAAATCAGCAATATCTATTTTCATTCTATCCCACCAGTAATACTCCGGATATCTCTGTACATATTAGTACTACCTGGTTGAACTAAAAACAGAGAATTGTGAGCTTCACATAACAACTCATTCTTCAACTGTAAATCACCAGGTAAACAAAATCTCTTCCCAAATCTCAAAAAACAATCCTTATCAATGTTAAATTCCAGAAACGTACCCTCCTGAACCTAATATACCTTGGTTTGCAACTCACTATCTTCTTTCTGTGCTTTCTTAATTCTGTCAGATAAAGATGATTTAACTGTCACCAGAAACAAAACAAAATAATTTCCTGAAACAAAAACTTCTATTCCAATGTTCATCAAATCAAAAACCAAAGGATCTCGTTCCAAACATAGCATGGCTAATGAGACATTACTTTTTCGACTCAAAGCATCGTCCACATTATTTGCTTTTCTCGTATGGTAATGGATCGTGCAATCATAATCCTTGATTAATTCCAACCATCTCCTACATCTCATGATCAATTCTTTCTGAGTGAATATATACTTCAAACATTTGTGATCAATATATATTTCACACTTCACTCCATAAAAATTATGCCTCATAATTATTAAACAAAAAACAACTACAACTAATTACAAATCATGTGTAGGGTAATTTAACTCATGTGGTTTCAACCGACGTGAAGCATAAGAAATAACCTGATCATTTTGCATTAGGAAACAACCATGTCCTTTCAATGAAGCATCAATGTAGATAAAAAACTAACAATTTTTGGAAAGAAGGGCCAAAACATGATCATTCAACAATATTCTTTTCAATTCCTGAAAACAATCATCACATTCTTTTGTCCAGATAAACATAACACCTTTTCGAGTTAACTTAGTCATTAGACAAGATAACCATAAAAAATTTCAAAAAACCTCTTATAATAACCTTCAATCCAAGAAAACTACGGATCATAGTTATATTTGTGGGTATTGGAGATTTTTCAACAACTTTCGTTTTAGGAAGATCAATAGTTGTGCCATTTTTTGAAACAATGTGACCAAGGAATGAAATTTTTTGTAACCAAAACTCACACTTTTTGAATTTCCCGTAATGTTTCGTTTATTTTTAGGTTTTCCAGACAACCCTTAAATGATTTTCATTTTCCTATTTACATTTGGAATAAACCAAAATATCATCAATGAACACAACCACAAACTTATCTACGAACTCATGAAAAATTCTATTCATAAGAACCATGAATACAACATGTGAATTGGTTAACCCAAAAGTCATAACTACAAATTCATAATGGAAATATCTTGTATGAAACACAATCATTGGAATGTTTTCTTCTTTTACTTTCGTCTGATGGTACCCCGACCTCAAGTCAATATTCAAAAAATAATGAGCTCCATGTAGTTGATCAAACGAATCATCTATTTGAGGAAAATGATACTTATTCTTAATAATGATGTTTTTCAATGCTCTATAATCAATGAAAAGTCTTATTGAACCATATTTATTTTTAACAAAAAAGGACAGGAGAACCCAATGGTGACGTTCTAGGTCGAATGAAACAGTTATCTAATAACTCCTTCAATTGCTTCTATAATTCTAATAGTTCAATATGAACCATTCGATAAGGGGGTATTGAAATTGGCTTTGCATTAGGAACTAAGTCAACAGTAAATTCAACTTCCTGATTAGGTATAATACCAAGAAACTCATCATGAAAAACATCAAGGTACTCGTTTACCACTATCACATAATTAATCTTAACAGTTCATTTGTTTTCAACAATTTGTGAAAATTAACATTCATTTCCATCTTTTACTAGTTTCTCAGCTTCCTGATATGTTATCAACAGCAAGGGTTCATTTTTTTATACAAACTGAAAATTATTCTGAATAGAAACCTCTTTAGCTCCATAATCAATCTTAGAATGATAAACAGAAAGCCAATCCATGCACAAAATAACATCAAATTCTATTACAGGAAAAACAAAATGATTTTCAGGAAGATTATTTCCACACACAAGGACAAGAATGTTCTTAAGTTTTCTTTTTGTATAATCAATTCCTCGAGTTCTTTTTACCTTAAGTTCTATATTCATATCTTGAGATGGAATTCAAAATTTACTAGAATCATTCTCAGAAATGAAATAGTGTGTAGACCCTGAATCAAACAACACGTTTTCGTAATCTGAACAAACAAATATTGTACCTGATACAACTTCATTTGATGGACCAACATCTGCTGAAGTAGTTGAAAATGATTTCCCCACCCCTTTCTGTGTAAAGTCTGGCTTCTTTCCATCATTTGAGTTCTTTGTTGGACACTCATTTTTATAAAGACCCAATTCATTACACTTAAAAAAATTTACTGACTATAAATCGGATTTTTTCGTACCATTACCCTGATCCTTTTCAGTGCAATTACAAGCCTTATGTCCCATTTTACCACATCGGTAAAACATACCAGAATTCAAAAGACATTCCCCAGTATGGTTTTTACCACAATTTTCAAAAACTGTAAACTTAAGTTTCTTACCATCAGACTTTTTTGAAGAGTTCTTCCCTTTCACCTACCTCCTCGACCTCTTATTCTGTTGTTTGACAAAGAATACCTGATCATCGGCAAACACCATTTCTTCATTCTCCACACAACGAACAAGTTTTTCATAACTTTTTAACTCAATAAAAGATAAAGGCCTTCAAAACATTGGCTTTAATCCTGAGTAAAAATGGTTGATTTTACTATCAAGATCTCATATGAAATTTGGAGCATACCATGCCATTCAAGTGAATTTTTCTTCATAAGCAGCCTCTGTGTCATCCTCCTACATCAATTCTATGAATTGTTTTCCATCCTAAGATGAACCACCTTAGGAAAATATTTCTCAAAAAAACATAGCTTTGAATTCATCACAATCAAGAGCATCAATCTACTCACTATCCCTGATATTTTTCCACATCGACCACCACTGACCAGCTTCACCTTTAAAACGGTAAATAACAAGACTAACATTTTTATGATATGAACAACCCATGACATCAAAAATCTTTTCCTGTGTTTTAATCCTCCCTTCAGCTAGAATAGGGTCAGATTATCATCTGAATGATGGGGGATGTTTTCTCATGAAATGATCCACTATTGACATGTTCTTCTGTGGTTGATCTGTCTGATCTCGTACATGGAAACCACCACCATTTATAGCCTGATTCAACTATTCCATTACTACAAAAAACTGTTTAGTTTCAATTCCGACCATCTCAGGTTGCTGATTTGGATGGTTATCTTCCTCATGATGTCGTCCCAACAGAGCTGCCATGTTTCCTCTGTGGAAAACCATTCTGAACATAGAAATATCTTCTGCAAATCTACATGATAATCTAGAAAAGCTATATGATGTCAATATTAACATAAATTACTTTATGGATATTACTTTAACAAATATCCTAAAACCTAAATTTATCTAAACCGACCACTGATACCAACCATAAGGACCCGACCATAAACATTACATAATATTGAATTAAATGAACAATTCACATTGAGGATCTTTTCATGTTTAGAGTTTTAGAGAATTAGGACATTTCATTTACATCTAAAAAGATCACAAGGTAGACATATGTACATAATATCTATTTTTTTCATAAAATAAAACACTCTTGAAAAAAAGAGTCATGTCTACTTCCATGTTTTAGATAGCATGACTTTTCCTTGATCCCATCCTTGACCTTATTCATCTTTAAGTCCAATGAAAACATTTCAAAACCTGGGATGACCATAAAAAGCTCAGTAAGGCTTATAAAACCAATAATTAAAACATTTTTTCATAAATACATACAAAACATGAACTCTTTTACTTACCTCCTGGAATCATAAGATTTATGAGAGACACATAGAAATCATAAATCATAAAGGTCACTTGTGGCATCCATATCATACTTACATTGTAAATATAACAATTACATAGAGAGTTACTTTGAAATACCCATCACAGTATATTCCCAAAATCCTTTAGGAGAAACATTCATGTTTACCTCTATCACGTTACCCAATGCATTGAAGAGCTATATTGGGCTCACCCACCCTAGGTTTATCACGGAACCACCCATATATTTAAATAAATCCCAAGAAACATAACTTGTTCATAACACATAACATAAGCATATTGAAAAGATAAAATTCCCACATTGCAATAACAAAATATCATTTCAAGATATTTAAATAATAAATCCATTCTCAAAATCATTTTCAATATCAAAATACATAAAAATAGTATTTGATATTTATTTTTCATTTTAAAAACATTAGGGCTTGTTATGAAAGCCAAATATCAAATAATACTCCCGGCGGCGGAAAGTTCGTTGTCACTGCTTACATTAAAAAAACATTCCTTTTAGTAATTTTGTAAAATTATTTGAATAAAATGATTCCATTTGAATTAAAATGAAAATTAAAAGGGGTTTATACACCTTTTAAAATAAAGTCATGTATAAAACTAAAAATTCCTCAATGAAAGGAGATTGAGACGAAGTCCCTTACCTTGCGTCCGACATGACTCGATTGTTCTTTAATCTCATGAATAAAAAAATAAAGTTAATTTCTACTTTCTTAATAACCTTTTCAAGTTTATTATTCCTTTTATATCACTTATTACCATGTTATAAACATTATGAATTCATTTAAGATAATAACGTTAATTTTGATGATATTTGGAAGTTGAGTAAAAATGAACAACTTATATTTACAATTTTTGCATGTGGTCAAAGGTTTATTATATGTAGAATGATATTAATTATTTGGATATCATGTATATCATAAATATCCAGTACATTCATGTTTTTATAATAGTATATAACATTTATAGGTAAGAAATGAAATGCACCGTTCATGGAGACGGTAAGTCGTACGTACGCGTGAACGCTACTTTCATTTCTATTTCTTATTTTAATTGAAATAAAAATAATGATACATAGGTATATTATAATACTAGTATACTATCATATATAATATAATTAACTCCATACTTTATACATCCCACATAAATCATTAACGAATCAAATCACTTTGAGGGGGCGGTAGTCTGCACTTTCTCAAATGAGATTATCGTATTTACCCACTATGGAAACCATAATGGCATGATATAAATGGAATGTAAATAAGCATAAGGAAATAATAAACCTAATATATAACATATATAAATACAGTTCCAACATAATGGCCACCATGATAGGTGGTATGATGTAATTGAACAATCATCGTTTCGTGAGGTGTTAATTTTCCATCAACCGAAACATTATGTTCTTCATACATTAGATGGAGGTGTTTGTAAGTTTAGTTGGAATAATTATTATAACAACATCCTAATATATTGAGGATTCTTGTGTTATTACAAAAGAATGAAATAAATAAGATTATAGGGATGGATAATTAAAATAAAAGAAAAAAAATTAAGAGAAACTGTTACCTTTAATTTGGGTAACTCTATTTGGTTTGAACCAAAGGACTTCTTGAAGTGCCTTATTACTAAGGTAAGGATTCTAAGATTAGGAGAGGGATGTTGAGACCTTAATTAGGAAAATTTTGGACGAGCCAAATGGCTTGATAGGTGTGAGAAATTGGTTATAAGATGTCTTTTTTTTATATGGGGAAGGAGGAGCTCTTTAGGAAAGTGTGAAAATGTTATTTTATTATATAATTATATTCGGTTACTAATGGTCAATAAATAAATAAAGATGAATATAAGATGAATCATGGTCGAAATAAAATCATCCAATATTAATTTTACAGGTTTTGGATAATATTTTAATCATTATATTCTTATTTATTTAAATCATTTATTAATGAGGTAAATACTGCATCATTATTGTGTCATTAATAATTTAATGTATTCGATGTCTAAAAATTATGAAAAAAATATTACCATGTAGGAAATATTTTTATATTTATAATTAATATTTATAGTCGAAAATATTACTTATATAACACCATATAAAAATTTCTTACTAAAAGATTTTTGATTATGTCATTTTTTCCTTTACATTAAATTAATTAATCTAAATTGTCATTATCACTTACATATGAATCCAAGGGGTCCCCAAATAGACCCAAAGATACCCATGGTCGTTAATGACAAAACCAATAAGGTTAGGACATGTGTTAAGGTAATTTTTAATTATTATAATATTCTATTAAAATTGAATTACCCTATTTACGTTCAACCGCAGTAAATAAAAGTCAAATGTTACTATTTATCAAAAATTATTTTCATCTTAATGAACCACATTTTACTTCTTGATAACAACCATGTATGTCAGATTTTTTAAATTCAATTCACATATGTGGTAAAATTTCATTTAAATGAAAATATCATTTTTTTAACTACCACTAAGTGGTGTCACTATTCATAAAAAATTGATGTTTTTAGAAAAATACCAAAAATTCATCCTAAGAATTATTTGAAATTATGAATTCAAAATTTAAGTCTATTTTACAAAATTAGAAACATAGAAGTGTCATTAATTAATTTAAAAATTAATTCCCGTTGTAGAAAAAAATACGGTGTTTTTAAGAAATAATAACTATCAAAAGATTGATACTTTTTTATGTCCAATTTCAAAGTGAAATTATTTTCAATGACCAACATTGGATCAAATGGTTAAAATATATTTTAATTTAACATTAAAACCAATTAATAATATCATCTACCCATATAAATAAATTATATAAAAAGGCACTTTTGAATTAAAATATGAAATTTTTCACTATTCATTAAAAAATGAAGTTTATCAGAAAAATTCCAAAAAATTACACAAAGTAAAATTTGATTTTCCCAGTCTAAATAAGGGTCATATTTGTAAAATTAGAACATATAAAGATGGACAAAACTTGATTTAATGAGTGTTCGCCATTAAAAGGTGGTAAATCAGCCTTTTAATGTAAATTATCCTTAAAATTAGATTCATTAACATTTTATGCCACTAACATTTATTGGATAAAAGTAAATACATTTAAAAATCATGTATAATCTTATTTTAGTATGTTTCATTCATTCCCGAAAATAAAATTTCTAGGAGTTAGCTATAATTTAAAATAATAATATTATATTATTAGTTTGCAATGAAAGATTCCAAAGAAACCTGTTGTTGCGTATCAGGTATGCTATCGAAAATAGAAACCCCTTTAAAGTAAAATTAATATTTAATTTAAAAATATTAATAAATATGAAATATATTTTATTCTTTATTTACCTGCGATGTAACAGAATAAATAAAATGAACTACTTATGATGTGAAGATCTCTTGACAAGATAGAAAAATCTGGTCTCTATCTCAACCCATAACTCATCCCCTTGTGTGTTAGGCTAACCTTGTAAGTTGAGTTTCCTCTGTCTTGAAAACTAATGACATGTGATCTTCCTGTAGACCTCATCCACTAGTACTATTGGTACCACGTGATTCACTATAGGAGGGGTTATGGATGGTGTGCCACCATGAGGTAACATCTCATTAATTAGTCCGTATAATTATGCATCATCATTGAGTGGGTAATCCTTGTGAACTTCTTGTTTAATCCTTAATTTAGTAAATCATAGTGGATTCCTTAAGTGAATATTATGATCAATAACCACTGAGTATAACTGTAGATATGAATCAAGTATGATATTAAAACGAAATCCCATTATTATGTGATTCATGTATCAATTTTTTCCTATATATTGAGTTTTCTCATGTACCTAGTCAAAAAGTAGGTGATCAGAGTCCTAATGTGTGGATATGTTTGCCATCGCACTAACACTAGAGTGTCTTGTCTGAATTCAAAACTTATAACACATAAGAATATTCCCCAATCCCCTCTCATAGAATCCCAATGATAATGTAGAATGGGATGCTCTAATACCACTATTTTGTGACCCATACCAATGGGGATCATACTGAAAGTCCCTAATCACTCCTACAATAGGCCATGGGATGGTGACTAACATCGCGTAGTCAACTATCTCAGATGGGAGAGTGAAGCATTCGTATCTACACAAACACAC
This sequence comes from Viscum album, assembly GCA_963277665.1. NCBI lineage: Eukaryota > Viridiplantae > Streptophyta > Magnoliopsida > Santalales > Viscaceae > Viscum > Viscum album. The sequence continues at coordinate 1,836,213,865 of OY728132.1, read as the reverse complement.
ATTTCACCTAGAATATGAATTCATGAAATGTATAAAAAAACTTCAATACAAGAATCCCTACATCTATATCAAATATTTATAGTATAATAAGATATAAAAGTATGTATACATGTCTAAATACTATACCACCACAATGTGTATAAAGCACAAGCCCAACATTGATTTATGAAATAAGATTAATATCAGAATTCAATATGAACACACCTAAGTTTACAAGGTCTCACTATGCTTTATTTTGTCCATGTCCACCTGGGACTCTGTCAATAACATGTTCATCTCTACAAGCCGTACCATGTTCTCGAGAAAACTGTGAAGTGGTGTGTATAACAATACTGATACAGAACTCTAAAATAGTCATACCTCAATGAAAATAAATTATTCTATATATAGGTCTATATAAACATAAAAATAAAAACAATATCAAGATATACACAACAAAGTCACCCAATTTAATAATAAGAAACAATCATAGAATAATAGCCTAGGATTTCAACTCTAATAATCCCAAAAGAACAAATCTTGTAGAATACACTCGTAACTCATATAGCATTGATGAAATTCATCAGAGTGTTAGTACTCATTAGGCATCACCATTAATTGTTCACACTAATGGACTAACAAGAGACGTTACACATATGAGGATCAATACCAAATATTTGGGTTGATAATAACACCTCAATCCTGATTGACCTTCTATATATAGGATTAGTTCCCATATATTATAGTTCATGATGATACTGAGAACTCCACCTACTAAATGTATATGATTATAAGATATCTCTCTAGGAATAGATAAGGGATTCCAACAACCCTATAAAGAAGGAATTTTTTAAGGGATCATAATTCTAAGAGAGGATAATAGTATTCATTGTCCCTTAGATAATAGACAAGGGGAATGCACCATAACAAAATATTTCCATGATTTAGTAGAAAGGGTTTCCACGAAATGTACAAAAAAATAAAATTTCTGTAAAATGGTACCACATTGTGTCCCCTGTCCCTATGTATTTCTCATATAAACGCCCCATAACTCTTTCCCATGTCCATCAATATGTACATGTCATGTAGGGTTTATGCGTAATCTACCCATGTGGCAGTACACTAATTTTGCCCGTGAAATTGATTCTTTATAGAAGTGTAATAGTTTTTCCATGTTCTTAGTATATTTTGTGTATTTTTGGGGGAGTAAACAACATGTTCTCTACCAGTGCAGTTCACTCTATGAGTGCATACACTATGAGGTACACACTGAGTCTCAGGGGAAATATCAAATTCTATGTGGTAGGGTTACATGATTTGGGGTCCGGAACTCATACCTAAAAACCTAGCTACTAAAAATGGGGTTCCAACACAATGTGTGGATCTGGATGTCATGTCGTGTAGCACAATTTTTTTTTTCTGAAATCCAGGTTTGTCTCTGTGAATCCCAGATAATTATTCTAACATTTATTTGGTAAATTCATCACCACAAAATTATATATCAAACCTCTTCCAGTAATTCCATCAATGAATCAATATGTTTTGGTCGTTCAATTGACACTGAAATGGGATAACATATAATTACTGGTTTCATGTAAAAAATGAAAATTGTGTACCTAAATCATTAAATTGTCTCCATCTATGTCATCTTTCAACCTTCTGTTGTGTCAATCATTGATCGTTGATTTGAGATCGTTGAGTCCAGAAACGTGTGTGAAATAATCGATTGATCTAGATTTGATGAACATTAGGCCAAACAAAGAATCCCATGGGGAATGAAGAACATGGGTAGAAAAGAACATGAATAAATGAGAGGAATAAACCCCGGTCATTGTTCATTTCAATATCAATCAATATATTTCGCAATTATACTATGTAAATCTCCAATCTAAAGTAATTATCCAAAATATAATCATGAAATATTCACATCCCAAAAAAAGCCTTTGTTGATCAGTTTGTTGGATGATTCCACCGTGTTTGTTGTATTAATCCAGAACATAGAATAAAAAAATAATAAAACCACCCTATTATTATTTGAATCGATCTATAATTAATTATGGGTTTGTACCATGATTATTTTAGTGAACCATTGAATCCAATTCATAATGTCCTTCAATATAAGATTTGGTAATCATTCTCCTAATATAAATTATCCAACATTATATCTGGAGTCTCTATAATGGATATCGGGTTATATAACAAACACTCTGATTATTATAAAATATTCTATTTTAATTGGAATGTTAAGTCATTCTGTCTCTACACAAAAAAACAAATAATTTAATTTAATTTGGTAATTTTATACATTTTATTCCAAGGATAACTTTTCCATAAATTATTCCCTCTGGCTAAGGATAAGTCATGCATAAGGAAATTCTCTCATTCTAAAATCAATGGAGACCCCATATTTCTGATCTAGTCTCCCATTTTTTTCTATCCAAATTTTCATGAAATCTACATGCACATATTATTTAATAAGTTTAATATATCTCATAAACATATTTTGGGAACCATGGGTATCAAAATCACATATCTTTATTGCACCTAGTATTGAAAATAATCCATTTTACATAAAAACCCAATAGAGATAAAATATTAAAAATTACAACATGATTAGAATCATTAATATGATCCCATGTTCAATGCTAGTATATCTATTTTTGAAATATCTATATGCCAAAACAGAGGTTGGATGCTGAAAAAATTGTATTATACTAGTATAATACTATATAATTCTCAAATTAATGACTATTATACTAAGAAGAAGTAGTTCAATATTGTTTGTTCCCTAGAGAATACATTGATGTAACATTTGAGTTTAAAATATAAAAATTTTGTAGACCACACTACCTTATAAAATATTTTATCAATTAAATAGGCTATTGATTGATTCATCATATGGATAATTTTTCTTTATTAATTATGTTTGGACATTTGAGATAAACATGGGAACAAAATTATTGTCGTGGATTGAAACTCTATGTTTTTCTATTTATTCATTATTATTATTAAATGGATTGATTTTGTGACCAGTTGATAATAAAAAATGGGATTATGAGGGTCAATGTTCATAGAAGAAATGTTTGACAAAAATTAAAATATTTAATAGTACACTTGCATTATTTTCTTAAATAATGTTGAATAACTCCCAAATGGGTGCCCAGATTAGAAATTTTTGGGTACCATTAAATACTAAATTATGGATGTATAATAGGAAAAATCTAAATTTATATAGTTTAGGTCATCAGTAGAAAACTTTACCATTAAGGCAGAGGTGATGTAGCATCACGTGTTTGAACCAGATGAAAAAGTGGAGGAAATTTAATTTTTTTGTTAGTTGGGTAGTCTGTTTTTAAAACAGATCATCAAAACCCATCCTCTCTAAGGGTTGTTGATGAAATGTTTTTTTATTTTATAAAAATAGAATTTTTTTATATTATATTAAAGGAAAAATTGGAAAAAAATTACATGGAAAATATTTTTTTTTTAAAATGTAATAATATAAAATAAAATAATGATGTAATAAATCTATTAATAAAATTAAACATTATTATATTTAGTTATTATTGATTGTGCGATTTTCACAATGAGATTTTTATTTAGTTAAATTTAATCTAAGATAATCTGATTAAATTTTATAAAATGGATTAAGGGGAACAATTAATAAATTTTAGAATTGATTATAGTGTTGAGGATTTTGGATATCTTAATGAATGTATTTAATTAAAAAAAGAGATTCATAATTTTTGAAGAAGCATTATTTTAACATGGATGTTTTGGGTTACATTAATGGTTTGAATTATAATAATAAAGAAATTATAATTATTATGGTTTTATGACTATTATAATTAATTATCATAATAAAATAATAAATTGGGGAGTTATTATTTTAATAAATGGATGGTTCAATATTGATTATAAATAATGGATTATTATTATTATTATTATTATCATTATTTTCGTTATCATTAATACTTTTAAAACAATTAATAACTAAATGGGATATTTCTTTAATTAAATTCATGAGCAACATGAATTTAATTAATTGAAATGATTTGAAGATATTGTTTAATTAAATTGGATTGAGAGTATTTAATTAAACAAAATCGAGTAGGGGATTTATTAATTGAATTTTTTAAATGGAATTTAATTAATTGTTTTATGATGGAAGTTGAATTTAATTAGATTTTTTTGGAACAATTTAATTAAATGGTGTTTATATGGGGAGTTGGAGTTTAATTAAATTGTAATAATAATATGATTATTAATTTTATTATTATATTAATTATAAATTTTATATTAACTATTATAATATTATAAGGTATTTATTTTGATTTTGTGGGAGAAAAGAAGATAGAGGTGCCACTCTCTCCCTCCCCCTACATGAGCATCACACTCCCCTCATCCTCTTTACGGAAACGCACCACACCCTCAATTGGGCTCCATCTCCACTTGCTGATTCCACCAGGAGTCTTCTCGAAAGTTTTCCACCTTAGCGTGTTGAGTATTTTTTTGTACATTTTATTGTTTACCTCAGTCGTTCCATCACTCTGTCTACCAGTTTCCATTAGGAAAAAACCATAGCATTGGGTTTAATCTGGTTCATTTGATCATTCGGTTCTAAGATGGTGCTAATGATTTATTTGGACATGTTGGTCCATATTCCATTCACATCCATCGACGAATACAGTGTTCTCCTTGATTCGATTCACCGTTGTCAACCCTTGAGAATCATTATGTAGTCGTAATGTGGGTTTTCACCCATTAATATTTTTTTTCATGGGATTTATGAGTTCGAGTAATTTTTTAGTGGCATGATGGTTTTTACTTATAGATTTTTGGGTGTCAATTTATTGTTGTATGGTTGCAATCAATTCGAATGTGCACAGACGCGTTAATGTCGAGGCGTGTTCACACAAATGATGACATTTGATGTTGAAATCATTGGAAAGACCATTTCTTTCATGTATGGTACCATTCCACACACTTATAATTTACTAGTAAAATTTATTATTTAATACATCAAGCATATTTTTAAATATGTACACTATTTGTATTTGAATAGATATTTTTTCATGGTATATGTGATGAAATTATTAAATGTAATAAAAGTTTTTGATAATAAATGTCTCTTTTAGGAATAAATACCCTATATTGATGTTATCTACCATAAATCTAAAATGTTGCTAATAAATATTTCTATAATACTACTTGTCCATATTTGATTTTGGTTTCTCCATGAACTAATTGATATATGCTAAGTTAGTATTTTCAATATTTGATATGAATTAATATTTAAAATACATGTATGAATATGAACAAATTAATTGTTTGGATTGTAATTAATATTCTTGTTATTTTATCCTTTTCATTGGGGCCTTCACGAATGGTTAACCCCATTCTAGGTGTATTCTGTTCCACTAGCAAACACGTTTGGGTGTTCCGACCAATGTTTTCTAATTTCCATTTTCCAAATATAATTAAATTATTTAATTATATGTGTTTCATTATCCCTTTTTTGTGTTTTAACTAAATATATTATTTAGGATTATTATGAAACTTGGACATTGGGTTTTGTAGTTTATTTATTCAAAAAATTTATTCTTATTACATTGAATATTATGTTGTCCCATTTTAATGGTGAAATTTGAACTGTTCTATTTCCGATGATAATGTTCCCCTATGAAACTCATTTCTATTAATGATTTTGAGATATATGGTTTTTAGTTTCCCAACTGTTTGGATGCAATTATAAATTCATTCCATGTGATATTTGCTACTATGAAATTTTAAATAAATTCTTGGTGGGGACCGAATGTGGGTTATGTATTAAGGACCCTCACATTGACTCTTCATTCATGATGGGTTACCACAATGCGTCATCGGGGGGTATTAGGATTTCTATGATTGAGACTTACCTGAGCATTCTAAATACATATGTGTTATAATAATTCCCATAGGTTGCATCAAGGACTGACATTTTGGCAATGTTGCTACACCAAGCCTTAGGTGATACTTGACCCCTTTTGTGTGAGACCGGGATGGACTCATGGTAAAACCATGACTTGAGTTATACATGGTGTATTGGAAGATATTATTTGATGGGCTCAGTAGTATTAGTTAATTGATTGATTTACCCTAGAGATACCGTCAATATAGGATCTGTTTCTAATCTCTATAACTCGAATAGAATCATATTAAAAATTATATAGGTAGAAAATATTCATGCACTTTAGATTCCCTTAAAAACATTGAGACTTTTATTGTTCATTGACATACATCATTGGAAATAAATAATACACAAGAAAAGCATGGGGTGGTACTCATTTTAGTCTACCTTCTATTTTCTATCACTTTAAATATAAACATTTCATTCATTCCCATGAATCCTATTATATATTATAGCATAGGGTAATGTAGGTGGTATAAGAAGGGTGTCCATTTTGAAACCAATACAAAGTTGTTTTTGTTAAAATATTATCAATCAATATTTATTTTATATGAAAAAGTTAATTTAAAATTCATTTTCTTGATTAGGAATGACAATAGTGGTCCCGACCTACTATGATATATATCTCACACCCTAATCGGGCCGACAAAGAACTAGGGTACCTGAGTAGATTATTATTCTTCCCAGGACTGCATAAAAAGTATTATTTCATATTTTGTTGTGGTTATTCACGGAATTAGGATCAAGGGGGTGATTTAGAGCTCATGATGCTCAAAGAGGTCATCATGGGGAATTACTGTCTTTTCATTGCTATTTTACTTCATTTTCAAGCATGTTGTATTGTTTACTAATTTCATTATGTAACATCACTGTGACATGCATTCATATATTGTATAATTTTTCATTTCCCACATATATTAAATTGTTAAAAATTATTTTCCGCTTCATTTGCAATTTTTAATATTGTTTTCCACTACTTTTTTTTCATTTGATTATATCGGTTCCCCTATTTCATTGTATTATTCGTTGTTTTAACTCTAATATGAGTTTATTGTCTCCCTACATCTTATCCTGACACCCTTTCAATGAGTCGATATTCTATAGTGTATGGGGAGACATTATTGATGTCATGTGGAGACCGGTCCAGCCATTGGATTATAGGGGATATGGGTCAAGACAATAATATGTGGTATCAAAGGTAAAATATTCCTTTGACTTAAATGTTTGGGTTGTTAGATAGGAAACTATGAATGTTTCTGTGCTTGGTTATTTTCTATTCCTGGGAATGATCAGCCCACATACGGGAAATGACCATGTGTCCAGGGATGGGAATTTATTTTAATGTTTTTGATATAATAGTTGATATTATTTCACCTTTATTGAATGGTGTAATTTACGATGCAGTGATTTTTGACCATTATGGTATTTTTCCCGAGGCATGATAAGGTAAGGATAGTGCATTGTATTGGTCATAATAGGAAAAAACAAATTAACATACCATGCATAGTTACCTGTCATACAGTTGCATTTTAGGATTCATAATTATTAAATTGTGTGCATTGAATGCATTCCATGTATTGTAATTATTTGATATTTCTTTCAAGATAGCATTTTTTTGTGAAATATATATATCATGCTATCTTTTTTCCATAAGTCATGTTTGATACCATGTTTGACTTGTATACTCATTTTGTTCTTTTTAAAATGTCTCTATGATTAAAATGGTATTCTTCTTTTAATAACACATGTCTTTCTCCATTAGATTCTTGTAGTGAATTTCAACTTTTTTGTTACATAATTGGTTTGTTAGCTAAATTGTATTTTTTTCCTTGGAATGGGAGACAAATTCCAAAAAAACTAAAATGTGTCTAGTATCCCTATAGGTTGATATCCACCCATATATCATTGATGATATCATTTTGATCACATTATAACTTCAATGTAAGTGGTTAAGAACATAAAGGAAAAACTAGAACAATGTAGGCTATTTGGTGCATGTTATTTATGAGATAACCTGGTATATGTGTTATGCCTATTAAAAATTGGAAAAAAAAATTGGGATGCATTTAAGTGATCCTGGGTTGGCTTAGTGGGAACCTTATAGTTCTTCTTCTCATTATAAAAGGTATTTATGTGATATATTTCCTATTAAAGATGGGATGTCAATTAGTGAATAATTTTCTAAAATGGAATTTTATAATACTTTCATGTTATCCCTCGAGTCATTGTATAAGATCAAGTGACTTGTGTTTTGTTTTTAAAAATGGTACTTCATGTTATGATGAAATCTTTTGATGAATAAAGATTAAATGGGATTAAATATAAAGTGCGTCTATATGGAACCAATTGTGATGTACTCTATTTAAGACACTATTATAATGGTAGTTGTGTTTTTCATTGAGATTATTTGGAATAGAATAATTTTTATATCATTGTCCCTAGTTAGACAACCTTGCTTAAAATTACATCGTTGATCAGGTGTGTGGTCATTTTTTTCATTGACATTTTTCTTTCAGGATTGAGCATCTAGTAATTATCATTTCCTTCAAGTTAGAAATTTCATAAGGATGATCAATTTCATATAAATTTTTTTGAACCTCTATTATCCACATTGATGGATAAATATATACACTATAATCCAAGATAAAATTCATCTTGCTTCTGTATCCCCATAAGTTAGTATATGTTCTTATAAATGGTGACTATTGAGTGTTTAATGATTTTACAAACTGGACATGTTCGGTGTAATCATTAAACCTTGTTCTATTAAATGAGTCACAAGTCACCTTCATAGTAGAGTGGATTGTGTGTTAAAGGAATCATATTTTTCGCAATTCTCGTCCAGACATCCAATGAATTGGGTGTTTTGATATACCGGTAGTTTAGGTTTTAGTATTCATGAAAATTATGAAACGTTGCATTTTTTTCGGTTCTTATATAGTGCGCTTCTAAATGGATAGTCAATATAATACTTTTGATTATTATGGAACTCATATGGTGGGTTTTTTCATGTCAGTTCTATTAAATATGATTCCTTCATTGTAGAAGGAACACAACCGAAGTGAACCCTTAGAGAATGGTTGGGCTGACCTGAATAATGTATAACTAGTGAAAAGTATGTTGTGTTAGTGAATGCACCAAAATAGCATGATGGTTGATGGTGCATTGGAAGATGATTTTGAGTTCATTTATTTATGTCCACCAGTTATGGAATAACCATTTTTTTTTCTAAAACTTCTATGTGTTCAACAAAAATCCTATTAAATCATCTTAATGTATCATGTTTATCGATGAGCATGTCCACTACCTTATCATCATTTAGATACAAAAAATAGATTTTATATAATAAACCATTCTGAATTCTAATAGTTGTTGTGTAATCTCTATCTAGATGAACTCTAAATTCATTGTCTTTATCAATGCTTGGTTAGTATTGAGTGTTCCATGGATTTCTGTGTAATAATGACATGGACAAACTCATGGACACCAGTAATATCTCTATACTTGACCTCAATGATGATGCCACTATGTGGAATCAATTGTTTAATCTGTTTCAAAAATCCCACAATATGATTCACTAGAATGCTTAAGGGAGTTTCTTGTTGTAAATTTAGACGGTGGAAGGTGTCATGACTCAGAATCTCTCCATTTTTAACCTTAAATCCTAAGGTGGGTAGTACCATTGCCCTAATTTTTAATGGGACAATATTGTGTTCATGCCTCATTTTAGATGGGCTCATGTAAGTGTTGTCTTTATATTGTAATTGGGAAAAGAGAATTGGCTCTGATAATAATGGATTTTGTGTCCCTTAATTAACCAATGCTATATAATTGATTTTGGGTTTTGAGATGAAATGTGACTATTTGTGAATGATTTCTCCATCCTTATAGGTTGGGTGAGGGTAATTTTGTTTCATAATATCTACCTGTGGATGATATTCTCTAAGGTGGTAATATTTCAAATCATTTTTCTGAACCAGATGAAAATAAATGGAATATTTATTTTTCCATTATTTGGGAAACCCAATTTTAGAACAAAGCGTCACAACTCTTCTTTTCTGAGAGTTGTTTCTGAAAAGTATTTTTATTTTAAAGAAATCCAATTTAATAAAATTATATTAAATTTCAAGTTTTATAATTAAATTTAATGGAAATAAATTTTTAAAAATAAAATAGAAAAAAATTAAAAAAAATAAAATAATGTTTTAATAATAGTAACATCAAAATAAATTAATGTAATTATAAGTTATTATTATTAGATTTTTTTATTCAGACTTAAAATTGGGGTTTTTATTTTAAAAAACAAATGCTAAGAGAATATAACATAATTTAATGAAATGGGTGAAAGGGAACCACAAATAAATTGTGTAATTGATTTATGTAATGATGATGTTGTGTATCATAAAATTCTGTTTTGTAAAATAAGGAGTTTCAATATTCATTAAGAATAATTATTTTATCATAGAGGTTTTGGGTTTTATCAATAGTTTAAATAATAATAATTATATTATTATTATTATGGTTTTATGAGTGTTATATTTCATAATATTATTATTATTAATATTAATTTATCTGGGAGTTATGGTTTTAGTAAATGTATGTTTAAATTTTAATATTATAGAGAATATTATTGTTATTATTATTATTATATGTATTATTATTTAAACAATTTATTATAATTATAACATATAGGATAGTTTTATTTAGATTTACTCATGGTTAACATGTATTTTATTAATTGATGTGAAATAGAGAATAATTTTAATTAAATTATGCTGAGAGAATTAAATTGGACAACATTGAGTTGGAGATTTATTAATTCAATTTTTTGAAGTGAATTTAACTAAATGTGGTATGATTGGGATTTTAATTAATTAGATTCAATGGAGATGAATTAAATTAAATTCTGTTAAATGTGGGAGATGGGGTTAAATTAAATTATAAAAATAATATAATTTTTAATAATAATAATATTATTATTATAATTATATCAATTCTTATTTTTTTAGAAGGTTATTATTTTTTTATGTAGAAACGAAGAGAGAGGTTCCACTCACTCCCTCCCCCAACGTGAGTAGTGTTCCCCCTTCTCCTCCATGGGATAGGCACCCCACCACCACAACCAGGCTCTCTCTCTGCATGCATGTTCCTCCCAAAGTCTTCGAGAAAGATTTTTTCTAAGTGATATGAGTCATTATGTGTATGTTTCATTGTTCACATCTCCCTTTCCGTCTCTCCGTCACTCAATTTATGTTTCGAAAAAACCCATTGCTTTATGTTTAATATGCATCCTTCATTCCCACAGTTCTAAGATAGTGTAGATTGTTTCTCGATAAATGATGTTCCTTATTCTGGCCTCCACCATCAAATATACAGTTGTTCTCCTTGATTCATTTCACCGCTGTCGAAGCCCGGGTAATGGTATAAACCCATTAAGTGGTTTTTCACCGCTAAATATTTATTTTCATGGGATTTATAAGTTATGGATACTTGTTTGGTGGGGTTCTGTTCTTGTCTCACTGAGTATTGGGTTTCAGTAAATTGTTTTAGGGTTTCAATAAATTCCTTATGTGTGCGCGCATTAATGCGGAAGTGTGTGCACGTGAACGATGACAGTTGAGTTCGAATGCAATGGCTTGACCATTTTTTGAGGTAGGTTACCTTTACTCTAACATTTAATTTAATAATTTAATTAATTATTTAATTCCCCACAAATTTATTTTAAAAAATAGATTATGGTTTTTAGAGAAAATATTTTTCCTTGATAAGGATGATGAAACGATTAAAAGTAATAAATATTTTCCTGAAATATATGTCACATTTTGTGATAAAACCCCTCTATTGAGGTGTTCATCCTTCAATATAATTTTGTTTTAATAAATATTTCAATAATTATAGTTCTGCAAAATAAATTGGTGTTTCTTCATGAATTGATGGACATATTCAAGGTTAGTATTTACCATAATTGTTGTGAATTCAAATTTTATAAAAAATATATGAATTTGGGAAAATGAATTTTTTGTCTTGAATGAATTTTTTGGATATTTCATAATGTACATTTCATCCTTCACTTATGAAAATAAGTGATCAGTGTGTTTTCTATGCCTTAAGGACTACCCTTTGTGTGTGCTGGAATATTTGTTCTCTTTTCCATTAGCCCCGACGAATTTAATTATTTAATCACATTTGTTGTGTGATCTCTTTTTTTGAGTTTTAATTAAAAAAATTATTTAGGATAATTATGATAAATGAACTTTTTATTTTTTGGTATATATATAACAAATTATGTATAAATATTTCAATGAATATTTTGATGTCCCATTATAACCGTGAAATTTTCATTCTTCGTTTTCTGTATATAATGTACCGTTATTTAATTGGTTTCCTTGAATGATTTAGGTATATGTGGATTTTATTTTCCTAGTTGTTTGGTTGAAATTTTAAATGCATAACATATGATATTTTCTACATTGAAATTTTAATTAAATACTTGGCAGGGAGGGAATGTGGGTTCTGTATTAAAGACCCACATATAGACTCTTAATTGTAGATTGGTTACCACTATGCATCGAGAGGAAGTTGATTAGGCTATCCCAGACTGAGACATCCCTTGGAATTATACATACATTAAGGTGATACCAGTTCCCAAATCTCCCATAGGCGACATATTCATTGGCATTGTGGCTGTGCCACACCTCATGTGATACTCGACCCCTTCTGTGTGAGATCAAGACAGACTCATTGTAAAAAAATTCCTCAAGTACTACATTGTATTTCAGAATATTTCCCTTGACCGAATCCCTGTTATTTTGTAATTGATTGATGTATGATAGTGATACACTCAGAACGATCTTGGACTCCGAAATATAAAACAAGAACATAATCATACGAAAAATTATATGTAATTATTTTGTTGTTTCAAATTTATTTTCCCTTGTGAGCATTGATATTTTTCTATTTCCTGGACATAACTCATTAACATATAAATTAAAAAAAGAAAAATCACCATATTGGGGGTAAAACTTACATTCCTCAACCTTCTTTTTTCTATTCTTTTAAAATATATACATGTTATGGTTGAACAAGTAACCTCTTATAAATTTCATCTTAGGAGAAAGTTGGTGGATTTGGAAGTGTATCTGTTTGGGAACCCATAACAATTTGTTATTGATATCTTATTATCACTAACCATTGATTTTATATAAACTACTTTAATTTATAGCACATTTCTTAGATTGGGTGAGACACATGTGGTATGGGCCTACTGAGATTTATATCTCACACTATACTCAAGCCACTATTACACTAGGGTACATGAGTCGACCATTATTGTTCATAGGACATCATTCAATGATAGATTTCTTATGATGTGAGGGTTATACTCGGCGTTAAGAGGAAGGGACGGAGCTAGAGCTCATGATTCTCATGGAGATAGTCGTGGTGATTTAATGTCTTTTCATTACAATTGTACAACATAGTAATGCTTGATGTATTGTTTACTGAATTATATATGTATCATCACCATGAAATGAATTCACAGATTTTATAATTTTTCATTGGCCACTTCTATTAAATTTTTAAAGAATATCTTTCACCACAATTTCATTTATTTATATTTCCTTCTGCTTCTTTGTTTTGTCATTTGATCATATTGCTTATGCTATTTCATGGTATTGTCTACTATATGAACACTAATATGAATTTATATTATCCCTACATACAATACTTCACCCTCGCTTCTAGTAAAAATCCTCTAACATACAGGGATAAGCGCTTGAGGTCATGTTGTGATCGGTCCAGCCACTAGTTTAGAGGTAGGTCTAGATTGGATGTTACAGGTGGCATTAGATGTGGAATGAGAAGACAGAATCGGTCAGGTCAAGATGGTGGGTCAGGCTGGTCCTAGTGTGTTGGGATGCGACCCCATATTAAGTGAGTTGATTCATATTGGTTATGGGGTATCCCCCATGAAGTTAGGTCAAGATCTGTGGTATCCAATATTGTTTCTGTGTGTGATTCCCTCTCAGTGTGTCCGTTTAGTTTTGACCAATGTTTTCTCATTGGGTATGTACTGAATGATCAATACCTCTTCATTGAGTTTCCCCAATTATATCATCACCAAAGGAGTGTGTTATCATGGATCAAGAATCATTAAGCATAATATTGTTGTTGGTAGTAGGTTATGATGCATGATGGTGTTGTTTCTCTATTGGTTTTATATGGATATTCTTATTATAGGTCAAGTAAACAAATACCTATGTTGAGATGTAAGTACAACCATCGGTGTATTTTTTTGTGGATTGGGGGTTTCCTTTTGATTATTTTTATACTCACCCCTGTACAATATTTTCAAGAATAGGTTTTTTATTGAGTATACAATCAACCTTTGGATGAAGTCTTCATTGAAATAGGACGAAACAGTTCATAGTGAGACCATACAGGCTGAGGTGTGTTCCTACGGCATCAGAATATTGTCTTAGTAACATTTTCATACCATATATACAAGAGGTAATAAACTCATGTGATGGTATTTTATTAGGTCATGTTTAAATTCAAATAATTTTACTATTATATTCCATTGTGAGATCTTGTATGTAGTCATGAATTCATTCAGTTGTTTTACATTTCATAATTTGTGGCATGTAGATGTATGGATATATGTAGTTATATAATGGTAATGGATCCCATTTGTAGGATATTTTTCCTCAGTTCTAGTCAATATCCTTTGGCCTATATATAGTGGCCTTTCGGTTATCACGGAACGAGTCCCCCAGGGATGCATCATGACATAGCAGAATTAGAGGAGATAGATTAATATTATTACCAACAGTATATGTAATTGGTTTGGGATGATAGTTTTATGTGTTTTGACTTAGGATTTTGAGAAAGTTACTATAGTGTATCTTGAGAAACTGATGTATCCATACCCTAGGACACTAATATCATGATTCTCAACTATGTACATGAGTACAACAGTTGTATTAAAAACAATGGTACATCAATAATATACAAATGGTTGTTTTTTCATTATAATTACTGAGTAAGATAACCATATTGATTCATTTTACCATGGTAAGTCTAGTTTTATTTCATGATGTATCTATGTTGACATCAAGCTATGATTCCACTCCATGATCATGTGGATCATTTTCCAGTGATGAGAAATCAATACATGGATTTTACAGAATACATCATCTTATTATGGTGCACTATCTATACCACCACCTCTAGAGAGACATATGATAAAAACATATCCAACTGATAGTTTTTTCAGGATAAGCGTACTTCACGAGTTTCAGTAGTATAGACCCCAGAGGTTCTTATGCGATCCCAACACACAAGCATGTAATAACTTGCCTGAAGTCCTGACATGATATTTCTATATAGTCTAGACACAATACATTTATATGTTAGTCCTTCTAGCGATTAATGTATAGGGATCAGAATTTTGATGGTGGGGTTTAGTTATCCGATCATACAATGAGGCACCTCTTCTGAGGACAGAGAATTTGAACCAGTTTATATAGAATATATCACCATGTAAACTAAGGGTTATGCATAACCTGAAAGTTAAATAGCTCCGGAAAAATGGTATTCATGTATCTATTTATCCATCGTGTCATAACCTCCACTCTATGTAATCAATGGATAATAGGAAAAATCATTACATCAGGGGTCATACCTTTGAGTGAGTTCTTCATACGGACATACAAGCATGTGTTATACCTCAAGGAATTTGTCCTTATGTAGGGGTGCATGAGAATGCTTTGGTGGTCAAATTATTTTTAGACAAGAGGATAAACTGATTAATTTATAAAAGTAGGCAAGGAGTGGTGACTTGATAGTTGGGGTCCAACATTAGTTTCAAGGACATGGACATTCATGAAGAGACAATATTAGATCCTAGGACAAAGGATCTATAGCAATGTGATTAAAGGGTGGGTCCAGACATCCTAGAGAGAGGAGATGTTATTTATATAACAATGGGGTACTTCTCCTTTTATATTTTCTAAATCAATGTGTTATTGATTGGAAGAATATAGATAGAACACCAAGGTAGAGACAACAACATGACCCAAAAATTATGAAGGGCAGTGGACATTGAAGACAATATGAGAGAAAATCAAGAGTGGATTGACGTTTAATCAAATTACTAACACCACCCCCTAGTGGCCTAGGCCAGGATTTGGGGATGGAGGATAGGGGAAGGGACCAATTCATGATCTCGATTTTTAGTATATTGAGGCTCCATCAATGAGTTGGGGAATTTTTTTTTCAATAATAGAATCTATATTGATATTCATATGTGATATATATTATTTTTTTTCATTAATGTTTATGTAGACTCAGATATTCATATTGGACCCTTAAATCAACTCTCATACTTAATGACTCGAACTGGAGGAGAACCAATGATCATGCACTGCTGCTGACAATATGACATGACTCTTGGTGGTGATATTTTTCATTTGGACCTCTTACTTGTAGTGTTGAGGATGTAAAACATCGTTCTTGGTATGGGATAGTTATCCATTGATCATGATTTGATATATTTTTTCATCCAAAGAGTTTTGTGTTTCCAGAGAGATGGAAAAGGTTTTGTATTAATGGTGAAAAGGATACACATGAAACACATTATGGACTCACGCATCTGAGGGTGATGCTAAATACTGGTCAGTTTTCTATCCAATCCCTTGTTGTAAGGGATGATATGAGACCTTATTTTTCTACAGGGGGTGGAGTATGATAAAATAATGGATGGATCCCACATATCCTCGTGAGCTGACAGAATAGCTAGAAGACATGGAGTGAAAGGGCCTCATGAGACCCAACGATTCATCCCGAAAATCACAAATTTTGTTTTAAAAAATGAATATAGGACATTTTAGGTTAGTGTAGGTCATCTAGTTCATAAGATAGGTGTCCATGAAGAACAATTATCCACAAACTAGGATTGATGACTAACATTCAATATTTTTTAGGATTACAATGGTTTATAATGGATGACCATAGTAAATTCATTCAGGAGATGAGGGAGATTTATATTGTTTTCTAATCATGATATTTCTTGAGGTGGGTGTCGAGTATATACTATTCAACAATTCCATAGTAATCAGGATTTAATGTGTCCTAATTTAATGGTATGTGGTGATTACATAGGGTTCATGCCAGTTCATATGACATGAGTTGATATAGGAACCCCTGATCTTGAGTTAGAAGTTGATTTATTCTCATTGAAATTGTTTTGACCCTACCTTATGGGAGTTTTTTTATCATCAACTGTAATAACAAGAGTATCATGTATATCATATATCATTAGGATATGAACATGTGATAGTGGTGTTGGCTAGAGTTCCTCCTAGACTACCAAATTATTAATTTCTATACTCATGGGGATTGGATGGTGGTGAAAAAATTTCACATTATGATATATAGTATTTTTTTCTGAACAGGTCATCATAATATTCATCCTTGTTGATGTTTAACATAATTTTTGAATATGGTGCATCTTACATCATGTTGATGGTTTCCACACTAGAACTCCTATAGTGAGTTTTTGAGACAGCTTTTTCACACTGGCTAGGGTACCCTATATGCTCATATGTCAAGAAAGAATGTTTATGCAAAATATTAAAAAGGTTCAGAGCTTGTCTTTGTTTTCATTGGATGCCCAGTAATATAAGTAGTAATGCAGGAGAAGGTTATGAGGAAGTTGTATATATCCCCATTATTTGTGTATCCATATGTGGAGAATATGTACAAAGGACCTCTTACACTAGTTTTGGTGCCCAATGATCATGAATGTAGTTTTAGGGTTTTTTTCTTGATTTATTATAGGTTACTAAGTGACGATTGAGAACCAGGATCCATCACATTTATCTCAAACCATTGACGTACCAGAATATAAGTTTGATAGATAATATATGAACATATATATGGGTTAACACATATGTTAATGGGAAACGATTCAATCTGGTATATCATGGAACGACTCATCATGTCATAACATTTCATAGTTATGTTATGGCATAGTTCAAATGATATCATGGGACCCCACTATGTGTATGAAATAGTTCGACTCCATATAGTTCTTTCAATGACTGCATAATATCATGATGCTTTCCATAAATTTCATTTATTGATGGGATTAGATGATTCATCTATGGCACAAATACTGTAGAGAAAAAAAATTTAATCCACAGATGGATTCCCAGATTCCATGGACCATTCACCTTCAGGAGGACATGTTGTAGGATTTCGTGATATATTTTGGCTTCATATGGGAGGATAACCTATAACAGGTGGTTATCATATACAAAACTATCCTCCAATCCATAGTTTGTATGGGATCATTCGAGCCTTTTTATGAGATACACTATAGGTCACCACATTTCATGACTGTCCTAGGAGATTTAGCAGTCATGGACCCAGAGATAGTTCAAGATACTAGAGAGAATGTGAATATCATCTTTGAGTGAATGAAAACTACACAAATTCTTCAATTTCTTTATGATTAGATGTGATGAAGGGAATTCGAGTTAGAGGAATTATGAATTGAGTTCCTTTAGTATCCTCCTCAACATGGATTATAGAGATTTGGTCATGGATGTAAGTTATATATGAGGATCATTATCTCATTCCAGTTGTTGAAACAAATTGGTGAGGTGGTGAAATAATTTTCTCAACAACAATAGTTTTATATGGTACATGATTTCTTTACCATGTTGTAGTTGATTAGGTATTGGAATGGAGCATTACACATCAATAAAAATGTGTTAGATGAACATTAATGATGGAGTGACATATGAGGAGTATGTAGAAGAGACTGAGGATTGGTAGGAGAGGATACTTCCTGGGAAATCAATTACTTCATCGTGTGTCTAGTGGTAGCATGGTAATATACATGAGAGAACATGGTTTTGGGAGTCTTAGATTCATTCCAAATTCCATCATCTATTTGTGTGTCCATTTTCATCTTTTTAGGGATGTAATTCCCCATGGTGGGGAGAATGTAACTTCTAAAATATTCATGGTATTATTTTTCAACATTATATGGATTGATTTGGAGATGTGGAACATATAAAGAGTTCGATTCCAAGACTCGTTATGCCTGGAACAAATGTTTCAAAAATATTAATGTATTTAATAGCATGGACACATAGTGTACATGATAAATTGTAACAATTCCTAAATAGTTTCCCAGATCATATATTCAAGGGTACCATTGAATTAAGAACATCAATGTTATATTTTTTTGCAAATATACATTTGTAAATGTGGTCAACTATTGAAAATGTCACCAAGGACATAACCTTAAATAAAACAATAAAATAAAATTTATTTTCATTTAAATACTAATAACTCATGAATGGGGACTCAACCTGGAAATATAATGGACACTATTGAGATTTTAATGTGGTCTTTTACGTAGGTGTTAAAAATCATTATCATCATGAGTTATTTGTGGAAAATCCATCGTGTGCATGGAAATAAGTAATGTAATGAAGATTACAAATATAGTTATTTTAGACAAAATGTGATTGAATCATATAAAAAATAGATGATTATGGGTAAATCGAATTGTGATACACATATAAATGGTGACATAGGAGGTCTATTTGAGGTATAAATAGATCTATGGAGAATCCTATCAGGTGAACAACGACAGGCCATGGATCGAAGATAAACATTGCTCGAAATCAAGGGATATTGAAAAAGGAAACAACGATGCATCATTCTACATCAATGAATGTTTCAAACTGAGATAGTTCATGTGTTTCAATTTTTTAAATACTTATTCATAATTTCAAAAATGAACATGAATTATTCAATGAATGGATCGATTCATGGATTCTGTGTTCTGTTGGAAGGGAATTATTTTGTGGGGATTTTATCAGTTTAATTTTCAATGGATAATTTTGTTGATGGATTTGTTTCTTGTTTTAATTGGAACGAATCATGATAAATAATAATATTGAATGATGTATTTTCATATTGATTTATATTTATTTTCTACCCCAATTACAATATTCACTGAGAGAGAACTTCCTGGTCTTGGGGTTTGAAACATCTTGATCAATTTATCCTTGCACACTCGATTATTTGTGAAATGCTCTGATATCAATGATTTGGGTTCAACGCCACCAGAATGTGGTGTGACGATGGATATGCAGTGATTCTGATGAGGTACAATTCATGAATTCATGTTCTTTGGCATAAAACTATTATTCCTGATTTGATCCATTTTTCATTATGTTATTACTATGATACGTGTTGTTTGTGATGAAATTGATTGGATTTTCTCAGTTATGTGATCGTTTAAGGTGTTGAGCCTAATGGGAGACATGAGGGATCACAAATGTGGAGGAAGTGGAAATCATAGTTCTTGAAGGCACATTCTGGTGACTATAGTAGTGTAAAAAACAGAGCAGGATAGGCAGGCCATGTCATGCTAGTGGGCTGAGTCAGTTCATGTAGGTCAGGCCAAATAAGTCATGTGGGCCAAGATGGACCAGAGTTAGACCTGAGTCGGATCTGACGAAACCAAGTGGAGATAGTTATGGTCGATTGTGGTCTATAGATGTTCAAGAAAAAATAGGTTTTAGTAGCAATGTGGCCAGACCACAGGTGGGAAGCCATGTTGGTTGGTTGGTGTGGTAGGATTACTAAATGTGGTGGTTGATCCATCAGTATAGTGACCCCTATGGTTTTCAAACGAGAATTATTCATTGAATGAGATTCCAATTGATAAGTGGTCTATGAGGATGATACCCTAACAATGATATGGTATTTTGAGTAAATATTTTGATACCATTTTTATCTAAATTCTATTTATTGTATTCTAAATGTCATGTATGTGGAGACCAAATTCAATGTGAAGCTCTTCCACTTGGGAAATACTTCGGATAGATTGAAATTTTATGTACCCTCTAGGAAACACCATGTATTCCCTTTTAGAGGCCGAGTCTCAAATAAAGTATGGTACCCATCCCCAAGATGTGATTGTGATCTTATATCACCCATTGATGAGTTTTTGGAATTATATTATTTCCTTGAGAATAGAGATGATCTTTTATATAGTGGTCTACTTTTCTAGGGTCTGTGGTACCCCAATGTGTGTCTGGGCGTGATCCCCTACGTAGCAGGTTGATCCAGATTCGGTACAGTTTTCCTCCATCACATTTAGGCATGATTGATGATATCCATAGTTTTTCTAGGCTCTATACTCCTATCTATATTATAGTCTTTTTGAATGGTGTTTTCTCATTGGGAAGGGCCAAAACAAGCTAGAATTATTCGTCGAGTGTCTATGATGATATCATGGATCAATGAGTGATTTATTATGGAACGAGCATACATCGACTAGAATATTGTGGATGGTAGTTGGTTATGTCCAAATAATGGCATCATGTATCTCTTGATTCTTTATAGATATTCATGATATATGTGATTTAGAGATATACCAGTGTATAGTCGATAATACTTTACATCGGTGTATTTTATTTTGGTTTCAGTATATCTTACTTAAGATTTCTATACTCACCCCTACATTAGATTTTCTCGAAATTGACATGTCTTATGTAGATGATCATATTTTTGATTGAGTCCTTGGTAGACCAAGACAGATTTTTCTTAGTGAGAACAAACATATAGAGGTGTGTTACTATGGATTCAGAAAACATACCTATTACATTATTCATACAGGATGGATGTATGGTTATAGATTATTATGGTGGGACTGAATTTGGCCTTAATTACTCTCTAGTAAACTTAATGACTTCTTCTATAGTGATATATTAGTTTTATGAATTTATTCTTTCATTTGTTTTACACATCAAAATTTGCGACTTTGATATGTATGTCGGTACATGTTGATTACTCTAATAACTCCCATTCGTATGATATGAATACACTATGCTAGGCACCAGCCCCTGGCCTAATGAAGAAAGGCTTGGGGTAGTCACAGAACAAGACCCTATTGGATGGTTCGGGACATGGTTTATATTTAAATATTCTCTAGTACCCTTTTTGATGATCCATATAGATTGAATAAACTTTTCAATATGATAAATCTCTTGGTTGTTATTGTCATAAATTTAATTTGTATGAATTTTTTTTTATTTCATGGTATAAAGAGTAATCAGTAAATATTTTTCAACTAATTGAATGAATATTATTATCTCTAAACTGATGTATTAATTTTGGGATCACCCATTTATTTTTGTGTGTTTTGTTATTGTTATCCATAATATTTGTGTACCCAAAGAATTGATGTTAACAATTCTTGATACTTCTCACTCCCTGTGATGTGGAAGACATCGTAGAGGTGAAACGACATAAGAAAAACATCTTCATTATTTATTTTGATGACCAAAATTGTTCTAGAATTCTCGATGTTCAGTGGTGGGTTTTGATAAGTTCTATATATTTTGAAATGATTTTTGGTATACTCAGTTTCCCTATAAATGAATTTTTGAGCTTCATATTTATTGATATATGGGGATTTCTTTTTTCATTTCTAAATTTTCATATTCTCATGGGAATGGGTACAAGTTAATTTATTTTACATTTTGTGTCAAAAAGGATTGAGGGTGTGGACCTACCAAAAAATTAATATAAAAGTAATAGGAAAAAATGTAAAAATATTTTCTTCTAATGTTTTTAGTGCCAAATACTTTCATTATAGTACATAAAACAAATATCTTTAAATTAAAATTCAAATAACTTATTGAGATATATTTCTATTCTCTAATAAAATGAAATTTTATCCATGAAAAATAATTTGGAATGTTAAAAAGGACTAATAGATTATTATAAATCATAGTGAAAAAATTTCATGTTACATGACGTACATGAAATTAAAACAATAAATTGAAGTATTTTAAAATCTCTAAAAGAGATGTCAATATATAGAAAAATTATTATGAGAATATTTAATTTTTTTACCTATCTTAAATTTTTTTTGGAATACGAATGACATGAATATAGATTTTAATGCAATTGGAGAATGAATTATCCTATAGTTCATAATGATAAATGTGATTTGGACATATTCCTATGAAAATTTAAGTATTTTAAATAAGATGAATATACACTTCAATGATTACATAAATAAAAATAGTGATTTTAAATATATTAACAAGAATCTGAATCTTGTCTATAGTCCTATACATTTCATGGGAATAACAAATATTGGTTTTTTCAGATCATTCACTATTTTCTAGTGATTTTTAATGGAGATTTAGAGTTAGTGGGAGAATAAAACTAGCCTTTTAATTATTACTGAGAAAATATTAATATTTTTTTTGTGGGGAATAAAAATGGATTTTCTTACATTTCAATTTTTAAAATATAGAAATCATTGAGTCTAGGTGGGGAAGATAAAACATGTTCTAAATGGGAGGAAACAATATATTTTATTATTTTTCACTTTTTTTCTAAAAAAATGCTCAAAATCAATTAAATGTCCTAAAAACTACTAAAATATCTACTCCATAATCTCACTAATATTTTTTGTTCAATATAATGAATGTGAATGTGTATCCTAGCGGTATGGTGAAAAACATTTGTGTATGCTAAGTCAATGTAACAAGAGGTACATGGTTCGTGTAGTTACCATGGAATTTGTTCATGTAGCTGGTTATGTGATTGAATTAAAAGGTAACATTGAAACAAATGGAATCTATTTTTAGTGGTAGAATATTTTCGAACAACCACCCGAGATGGATCTTCTATTGTAAAACACTGGTAATAACATATTTCTACATAAACTCCAGTAAATGTCAAATTCTATTACTCATTGGATATCTTTCTTTAGTAGGAGATCAAACTATTGAACAAGGTTTTTATTTATAGGGAATTTTTTTGATACTTATGTTCTAAAATAGAGAAAATAGAATATGTTGGTTCAAGTGATTAGTTAGATTTATCTTATCATTGTATTACTATTATTAATTTTTTGCAGATTGTTTTTTAAACAACTTCCATTATGAATTTATGAAACTAAATTATTTCATTTCACATATTTTGTGATGAATTTGTGTGATATAATATTTTAACTGCATGATAAATCATCGTCATGATAGAAAATCATTATGCGGCTCACTATTTTGTTTAAAATAAGAACCTAGTGTTTCATTAATATAAATAATGTAATTCATTTTTAAGGGTTTTAAATTGTTCGAATGTTGTATGATTTGATTCTTTACTGTGTAGTGTCATAAAGTTATTATATGGGAATACACATTGAATAGAAGTTATAAAAATGATATTGGATATATTTTTATGGAATTATAATTAAAACATGATATGACATGAAGTTTGATCAATATCCCAGTTACTCAGACATTGTAAAATTGAACACCTTAGTGTCCCATGTCAAATTAGTGTGATAAAAATCCATTTCAACCAAACTAAAATGAAATTTTGGGATCCCATGGATATTATCTATGATGAATTAATTTTGTATATTAGGTGATTAATACCACTTTTAACCTCAATAAGTGATTTTCACAAATGCGTGTTTGGGTAAAATTCATATAATGCACCCTTTAAAAATGAGATCATTAATTATATGGGAATATTTATCCCAAGTGAACAAGGGGGAAATTTTATACAAAAACACATGTGGGTTTTAATAACAATTTTTAATTTGTATTTTTGGTTAAAAGACCTATGAAAATGTTAAATATGGAAGTTCTTCTTATTATTGTCATAATTTCACTCTAATATATTAAGTTTCCCCCAAAAAACAAGTATTATAAAAATATTTGAAGTAGGTATGTTATTTTTAATTAGTTATGAGGTATATAATTTAAATGTAATTTATATATTTCAGATTTTTTATATGATTAATGTATCAATAAATTCGTATAGATCGTAATGTCATTTTTTAGTTTAGTAAATAAAATAAAATAAATTTCATTTCACGAGAGTCTAAATTATTATGTGTCTGATTTTTTTGATTCATTTCATTCATTATAATTTTTGGATTCATTTTCTTCACATAATTTTATTATTTCATTCAATGTAATATGTTTAATTGATTATTTTATTATTGAATAAAATTTATTTTTAAATTATTAAAACAATGTTTTTAATTTCATAATGGAATTAATTTTTTGATTTTTTATTTGTTATTTGAATATCTAGTATTAATGTTATTAAGAATCAAATTTTCTAACTTATTTCTAATTTCATAATTATTTTATGTTGTTCATTTTTACAATATTTTCTATTTTTTTCAATTAATTCACTTCATTTGATAAACAGATTAACTATTTTTTGTAAATTAATAATTTACATGCATTATTATAAATTTAATTTTTTTTGGGAATTGACTATATAAATATTTATCTTTTATGTAAATAACATTATTTTAATATAATATAAAATTTAGGTAAAATTTATTTTTCATGTATTTATGTTACTTAATTAATATACATGTTCTATGGTTTATTGACAATGTTAAAGGAGAAGCATTGTTGCATTAGTGGTTGTGTGGTGTTATCATGTTTAGTGGAATCATGAGGGGTCTCATAAACCATAAATAAAATTCCCACCTGCCATAATTGTATGATGAATATGAACATTAATGGGTGTTAACTCACCATTCCTCCTAATGTCTATCATGAGGTGTACCATTGTAAACACAACATTTCGTGCCTATAAAAACATGTATTCATGAACTGTAACACCCCAAGATTTTATGAGATATATTATTTTTAATTTAATTGATGTGTTCTATTAGAATATACACCAATATTGTCTTGTACTATACGCAACACCGTATTAGCTTGCAATATACGCAACACTATTATGGGCTCGTGTTACACACAAATTCACGTTCGTTCTGTGCAAATTATTCTACGCAACATTAATTATAGATTTTGATTAATGTATAAATGAAATATGTTTTTATTATTTTATAAGCAACACCAAATGTAGCATTCACTACACACAACCCTGACTTGGCTTGCATTACATGCAATCAAGACCTTCTTCGATAGCGTGTGTCGTACACAATACCAAGTTTCACTAAACGAGATATTATTATAATATTAAAATGAAATAGCCATTATGAATATTAATACCCACTTTTTAAAAAAAATTTCCATATGGACTTCATTTTTGGATTCGGAATATCGAAATTAGCCTATGGTGAAATTTTGGTATTTTTCTGAAAACATTCATTTTTTGATGAATAGTGAAAACACTGGGATACTATTTAAAAACTAAATTTTTATTTAAATAATTATTTATTTTATTTAAATTTATTTTAGGTCAAAATTGACACATAACAACTATATAAGTTCAATGTAATTCATTGGAGTCATTTTATAATAATTTTTGATATATAAAAATTTTATGGAACTTTTCACCGTCTTTTACCCACCTCTTAGGAGAATTTGAAAATATACATAAAACATAATTTTACCGCTACTATAAGTGGAATTTCGAAAATCAGATAGACATGGTTAATATGAAGGATTAATAAGTTGTTCAATAAGATAAAAATAATTTTTGATAAATAGTAATTTTTTTCTTTTTTTACCACGATTAATAGTAAATAGGGTAATTAGGGTTAAAATGATATTATTATTACCCTAACACATGTCCTAATTCTATTGGATATGTATAATTAGCCCAAAAACAACCTTTGGAATAAAATTTTACCATTTAGGTCCACTTGGATTAGATTAGAACATTTATTATTATTTTATTTAAAAAAGAGTTAAACTAGTTAAAATCAAAGTTTAATAACAAAAACATTATTAATATAGGGTTATACATATGATAAATTCAACTATAAATATTCAATAGAGAGATAAAAAATATTTACTACATAGTTGTATTTCATTTATAATTTTGAGACATTACATTATTTATTTTATTTATGACACAATGATGATGCAGTAATTACCTTATTAATGAAATATTAACATAATTTATTTATAAATACCCAAATAAATGTAATTTGAGACTTTTTATGAATTAAAATAATTTAATTGTTTAATATGAAATTCTAGTATAAATGTAATTATATTTTTTCGAACTAATCATGCTGTTATTATTTTCTCAAAAATCAATTACCAAATATTGTCCAAATTGACATAAAATAGTTTTTAAAACAAATATTATATTATTAATTTTTAATTTATTCCTAAAAATATAAGTATTGGCCAAATGACTTAAAAAAGGTTATATATATTAATAATGAACAACTTTTGGTTCGTTTGTCTTGTTATAGTAAGTTTATTAACCATATAGTGTAACAAAACTAAAAGACACGGTAAAAGTGAAATTATTTTACATAAAGTTAAATCTAAATTATATGGTTAAAACAGTAACCTAAACTTGTCTTAATTCTATTGGTTGAGAGAATTTTGACCCATACCCACTTAATATTCCAAATAAATCAATTTGGAGATATTAGTTACCGAATATGACTTTATTATAAAATAATATTTTAAGCTTTTCCAAAGGTGCCCCTCTCCTCCCTTATAAAAGGGAACCCATTCCCTCTTCTCTTCACACCCTTTTGAGCCTTGAATCTCGGCCAAAACATGCTAATTCCACTTCTAACACTATCTAGTTACATCATAGAGGTTCTAGTCTTCTCAAAAGACCAACTCTAGTGCCCTAAGAAAAAGTTTAAAAGAGGTGCGTAGAAGTAGAGTAATCTCTTCTACCGATTCATTCATGTTTTCTTTTTTCCTAAATTTATTCTTATTTAGTTGTTTCATTATAAATTAATAGAATCATTATTAATTATATACTGATATGTTATTTTAAATATTAAAGAACCCTATTTCACTTTCTATCCATCCTATAGAAAACAAAATCACTGTGCGTGCGTACGTACGGAATACCGTCTCCACGTCGTGGTGTAATCTATTTTTACACCACCAACTTACATGGAAGGGTATAATGGTGTAAATAATAACTATATATAGTTATTATAATATAATACTGATTCTAATATATTATATCATCCTCTCCAATTCAATTCAATAATTATGAGAATGATATCGTCTCTTGTGCATACGTAAGGATTACAGTCTCCACGACGTGATGAGATTCATTCTCCACGTTAACCACTCAAAAATGATCATAATGTATATATAATGAATAATAATGAAATATATTACAAGATAAATCTACTTGATTTATATATATATATATATATACCATCTATATACTTCCATTCAAGTTAATAAGCGAAAAAAACTGCGTTTATGCGTACATACGACCTACTGTCTCCATGAACGGTGTATTTCATTTCATTTCTCTATCTATTATATATATATACTGAATATATATGATATATAAACCATTATTTAAATTCTGGAAGTAATTAAATAATGATATAAGTATAATAATATCATTAACAATAAGTACAAACACGTACGATAAATAAAACAATTTTACCCAAAACGCTACTTTAACATGGAATTTACAAAAGAATGGGATATATAAATTTATAATTGAACCATTTATGATATCATAGCAGTGAATATGATTTTGTAATAAGTAAATGACATTATTTAAATAATTATTAAGGAGGTTCAGATACGTACGAAGAATATCGGACCTAAGGTAAAGGATAACTATTCTAATCTCGTTCTTATCTGAGATTGTTATTCTTAAGTATTTACTGGGGTTATTGTTATAATCCATACCCATGTTTTCTGAAAATGTTATCATGTATTTTTAAAGTCATTTTTTCCCATTTTTGAAATTTACCACATGTTATGAAATGAATATTACATTTGTTCACCACATGAGGAACTTTTTGACATTTCCAACAAAAGTACGAGAAAAATGTAATTTATAACTTATACGACATGAACGGATTTTTACAGTTTCATAACACATCATTTTCATGAAGCGTACTATACACGATTTTATGACTATTTTTTTAAAAAAAACATTTCTTTTAAAATTTCATGTAATTTTTGGAAAAGAAAATTATTTTGAAGAAGAAAGGATATTTTCATCAAGAATTCATTCCAAGTGTTTTATAACAACCATTTTCCATCTAAGATGACATTATTTCATATGTGTATGTTTCAAGTATAATGTATCTATGATTTACATGGTTTCAATTTTCGTATAATGAAATATACATTTGTTTCATATAGATTATGTGATAATGGGATGATGTTTATCAAACCCATTTAATATTTTACATCATAAGGAGACACCCTTGGTATCTCGCGACCATAATAATGGGACCCAATGTGTTAACGTCATTGTATGTCCATCCATAGGCATCCCACAAGATGGTATGGAAGGTCATTTGTAGTGAATGCTTACCATTATAGGGACCATTTATAAAACCACCTAGTACACCTGCTAGGCACATCAGTTCTTCTTGGTATGCTCGTGAGGTTTTAGACCATGTGTGTGTGTAGTGGGTTATGAGTTCCAATATTCTAATGAAAAATTCAATAGATAAAGGAATGGAATAATCGATATAAAACACAATAAATGATTCTCATACCCGATTTGATACTTGATCTACACTACACAGTTCAATCATGTCAATCAGGGATAAATATTCGGCATTCTAATTTGATAAATTCAAACCGTATATTATCATTAATTATCCCGCACATTTATTTGATATCCCACACATCTCATCTGAAAAATGTATCTACATTTATTTATTCTACATTCTACCTCTCATTGATTCAATCAACCAACTATTATTGCATCCTTAAAACTACATCCATCTCATTCAATACATTGTTTATGTCATAAGAAATAATGGTTTGAATCTTCCAGTGGAGGAATCAATGATTGTATTTCAATTATTTTTTTTATTCATTTAAAAAATACAAATTTTATCAATAAATAATCATGGTCAACTAGTAATTGTTTCACTATAGATAATTTTTCAACAGAGGATCATATTTCACAAGTACATGATATTTTTTCATTTAAATTGAATAAAATTCTCCCAAAAATGGTTTATTTTTCCACCCATATAAAATTTTATCCACTTCCAAGTGTTTTAATACAATTATAAATCTAATTGTAATTCACATATCCACCTTTGCAAAAAAATATATTTATTCTCTATATTTTAATCATTCTATATTCATTCGTATATTAACCACCCTAGATGATCATTTTGTTATCTCCACTCCCTATATATCCAGTAAATAATACACAAAACATCTATTTCCACTCTTTTCTTCATATACGTAGTCATAATATTGATTCTATCATTAGTAGATCATCATTCTAGAGCATATGATATCAAAATCACTATTACATTTATGATTATTCCTTAAATTTTTATTGATTTTTATCCGATACATTTTTTATTACATAGTTGGTGTTTTTGTATGATCTCATGTTTGGATTTTTCAAATATTTTTTATAGAATTTGAAAATATTTTACCAGATGGGTTAAATGATGAATTGAGACTTTAAATAGGGATACGAGTTTTGGAACATCTCAAAATGATGTATAGATACAATTTACATGACATGTAAAGTTTAACACTTGTTTGTAAGATATTTGGTGGATTTGGGTTATATTTTGGGAGTTTTGGATATTTCTACCCAGGTTGCATGGCCTAATATGCACAGGATAGGATAAACCATATGAAATATTATTGATCGAGTGTTTTTAGTTTTATATTTATCTACAAATGTATTTTTTATATAGTTATAGATTATTTTATGTAAATCGTTATGTGTAAAATGAATAATCTATGAGAGGATGAGTTGAGTATGAGGTGTGGTACCTGGTGGAGATAGTTTAAAAAAAATATTCATTCTTTACTATAGGTCGATGGTAGTGTTGAATTCATGGTTGGTTCATGGTTTATCAAGCCATGTATTCTAAACATGTGGGGTGAAAGATTGTGATATGGGGTTGTAATATTGGTGCACAATTTGGAATCAATTTGTACAGACCATTCAATGGACATTCCTTTTGATAGGACCAACTAAATCGTTGGAACACATTATGGAAAACTATTTAGAAAAATCGTGAAGTAATATTTAGTTTCTTTTAATAGTGTATTTTTAAAAATTACCACCATAGAATTTTCTTATTTTTGTACCCCCTTTCTCCACCATTCCAATGGCATGAAAAAATGTGTTCGAAATGTTTCCTCATCACATCTCCTTCCACTGTGAGTATGTTGTCATGGTTAGTTCATTGAATTCAAGTAGTGTTGTCTTCCTTTAGTTGTTAAATTTATTACTATTCTACAATTATATAAATTGATAAACTTTGTTTTATGTTTTATTATGGATTCTTTATTACCGGGGTCAAATATTCACTTTTTTCTATGTATTTTTATCTTCTTAGAGGAATGAGATTCTGAGATGATTTCTACAAAATGTATTATGAAGTTTCATTGAATTATGTGTTCATGTTTAATATTCCTAGGATTTTACAATAATGTAATTTTATTTAATTTCATATTTGGTGTCTCTTATATTTATATTTGACCTAGATTTTTTTTAATGATATTTCATGGTTAATCAATGTGTATATTGATTTAGTTCAATTAGCCATGATGACCTTGCGTGTTTTTAATCATTATTTCATGTTGGTTTTTAGTAAATTAATTAATTATAATTTATATCATTAATTAAATATTGTTATTTATTTTACTAATAATTATTTTATAGTCATGATGAGATTCATTGGGTGTGTGAGGGATAAATTAGGTTTGGCCATTCCTCACTATGGGTTTTGTGTTGAGGAAATGTTTTTGAAATCATTATTGATGTTCTATAGAGTTGATGAGATTTTTTCATAGTATTATTAATTTTTTTATTGTATAGTAAATTATATTCTTTTATATCAGTTATGTTTTATTCTTCTTACCATGAAAAAAGAAATTTATTTTTTACTTGTAATTACACATTTGACCATCCCATGATCCAAGCAGACCTTTCGAGAAATGAGACAATACACATGGCCACCCGTTGGGAGTTAAAAAATTTTGAGTGGAACATATTTTTTGTTAATCATTAATGAAATGTACAATTTGGATATGATATTTTTTATTGTGTGAGTTTTTCCTTGTTTAAGTATTGGGTGCTAATGGGGATAACATATGTTTTGAAATTATTATTATTTATAAATGATTTGTCATCAACATGGGTATTTTTAAATTTTGTTTCAAAAGGATTTCCAAATTTTATTTGAAGCATGAATGTGTTTAATTCTAAATCTAAAATTCTACAATACATGTTTGGTTTTATAAATGTATTTTAGTCAATTTTATATGTTTGGTTCTCACGGTGAATGAAAAATGGTTCAGAGGATTGATTTTTGAAATGTTTGAAAATTTTTCCTTGTTTAATTTATTTTGTATTTTGAAAAAACAATGATTATACAATGTTCTGTTTTGTTTTTTAGGAATGTAGTGGATTAGTTATTTTTAATTTATTAAAATGATATTTTTTATTTTAAATTATTATTTTCTATGGTGATGATATAAGAATTTGTGTTTATGATATGATTTAATGGATTAGGTAGTAGAATAATTTTCTTAGAATTTTAATAAAGGGTAATTGAATGGTTTTGGTTCTCGACTGATGAATCTAGGTGATCAGTTATATGATAGATTTGATTTTGTACTGAGGCTATAAAAAATAATAGAATATTTTTTAGAATTTGAAATAGAAAGAGGATATAGTATAAGATGGTATTCCATGTATAATAGGAGGTTTGAAAAATGATAATACTCCATTGATGGGATTGAATGGTATGCAAGGTTGCATAGGTGGAATGTATAGTTGGATTTGGTACTATGGATATGAGAACTATTGTTATGTATTGTTAGGAGTTTGATTAGATAGACTGTTCAGTATGAGTTCTGGTATATTGTCTACTGTTAGGTTTTGGATGGATGTTCCATCAACATTTGATATTGATTTTGATATTTTATTTATATAAAATCCTAGAATTTTGGTCACTAATGGAATATGTAGATGATTTTGGACCCTTATATGGATGTTTTATGCCTCCATGGACTGAATGAATATGTAACAAACCTTATTTAGAATATATATGTGTCACCCATATGTTTTTTTATAATACTTGTTATTTTTGTATCATGTTTGGGGGATCATGGTGTCACTATAAAACAAATGGTCCATTGGATACTTGATGAGACATTGTGTTCTTTCGCATCAATCAATTTTCGGTACTCTTTATTTTTCCGATGTTATACTTCATACAATATTTCCATAAAACAAATTTTCATTATTAATAGTTAGTGGAATCCCACATCGTTTTACTCACATTATTCTTGGTCCTCCATTGAACATGGATATGTAATCATCAATTACATGGTTATTATAAGAATGAGTTATGCTCTAGGACCTTTTTAGTACTATTTGGTTGATCAAGATTTCTTGAGTGGTATCCTTTTACTGTGGGGATATTGCTCTATGATTGTTTGGGAGCCCTTTTTAGATTAATTTTTTCATTATTATGTATTCGTCCTTGCGGTATATTTGTTTTATATGTGAAATGGTTGTTTTACACATTATTCCATTTAAAATTTTTATATAAAGTTATATTTATTTATTATTTACCTTAAAATAATTTCAATGATATCAACATTTTTACTTGATGTAGTATGCTCGGATATGGGGGTATATTCATCTCATTATTCCATTTTGACCTTAAATGCTAGCCTATAACCCCTTGAGTATGAGGAGGCATGCAAGGGCTCATGGGTTGACCTGTCATGGATAATCAGTTTGGGGGAATCCTAACTACGATGATACATTATTGTATTTGTGTTGTTTAAATTCCATTAATTTTACTACTTGTGGTATGCTAGATGAATTATATAGTAATGTGTGGGATATAAATATGTATATGATGTTTATGTATCATGTACATCAGTTCCCAATGGATGTACTTGTTATTAGTGATGGGACAGATGTTTTGGAACTGTGATCATATATTTTTACATAAATTTTTTAGCTTTGTGCAATGATCATGCTATATAGGTTTTTTGGTTTATGATGGATTTAATTTCATGACACGTTTTAAAGATTAATGTTACATGGTTTTGACCCTTTTTTTAAGAAGGATGGATCTGATGTGTCATAATAGTCCCAAAAGATCCACATGTTTTAGGTATACCACTCTTTCTTTTTATTGGGATCATTATAATGATGGGTTAGGTTGGTCCACAATGCAGCACTCATCGATGAGTACATTGAGTTTTCCTTATGCACAATGTATTAAGTGACCATATTGGGCCAATATGGTACGGATATATGATTTTTGGAACAATTTAGGTAGTTTTCATTGATGTTAGTAGCCTGTATGGGTCATTCCGGATGTGGTCTGATGTGCACATTCTCAATGCGGAGAATATAAATAGTTGATATAAGATTTTTTATTAGATACATTTTCAGTGTGAGATACTAAATAGTTTTATTTAAATTTTATGGGTTTTTAAATATCTGTAGGTCCCATGAATGATGAACCATGAGTTTTGGCCTTTTGAGAGATTGTCTAGACATTGGGTGTTTGGTCTTGGTGGTCTTTAGATATTACGCTAGTAATGGGAGTGGATTCATGTGGATTTCAGGTGTATCCTATGAGATATTTCAATTGGATTATATGTTCATTTTGTGTGGTGGGATGAAATGGATGTTTGGAAATTTCTAGAGAGTGAATTGGGGGTGTGTCCACGTATGGGTATTGGGAACATAGAATGGATTTATTTTTAGGATGAGAACATCAATGTAAGTATTTGATCATTGTGGTTGGATTCTATTTTGGAGGGTTTCTTTTGGTTCCTATCCAATGTAACGGTTGTGCGTATATTATTTTTCTATTGGATTGGAGGTAGACCCAGAGTGTAGTGTTTTTTTGGATGAACAAAATGTATGTGAGATATACGTTATGAGTCTACATAATGTGAATTGATGAGATTTATGGATTCCATATGATTTAAAGTGCATAGAATATCAATTTTTTCATAAAACATGTCATTTTTTTCTATTGAATGTGTTGGGTAAATTACCCGGTTGGATTTTGACACATCATTCAGATTTTGAGGATTGAATAGATTACATTGGGTTGAATATTTATTGATTATCTTGATTAATTTTTGAAGTATGTTTCCATGGTTTAGTGGGTTTTATTGGGTTATTTAAATAACCGAGGTGGCTTTTGATTGGGTGGCATGGGAATGTCCGTAGGAATGAATTATGGATAGTTCTTCTGAGCCTACGATTTATAATGATAGACAGGTTGGTGTGTGATTTGGGTTTTTTGAGGGGTCACACAAGAGGGTTTCTGATTGTTATTTGTTAGTGAAGTTTGGAAGCATGAATGAGTGTGGATGTTACGTGTCGGTTGGTTTGTGAATCTAACAATATATGAATGTATGTTTTTTTTGTTGAGTGGAGTGTGAAGCCTTGGGATTGATCATATATGATGTGGATGTGATGAGATTCAAATATGAAGAGAATTCAGAGATATTTTATTGGTTAATCATGTCCATGATGATAGAGGAGACATTATAGATTGATTCTTTGAGGTGGTAGTCATCAAAAACATCCTAGGATATTATTGGACAATAAAGATCAATAATCATATCATTAAATTATCAATAATGTTCAAAGAGGAAAACATATGTAACCCCACATACCATTGTGTATTATGATGAATATGGTTCTTCTTTGAGGATACAAACATGGAGTATTATTTGTGGAATCATATGGTGGGGACCACAGTGTTGACTATTTATGAATAAGGTATTCATGTTGTATTATACATCAATTAATACAATGGGTTCCACTAACTAGTGTTGGTAATGAGATCATTTATTTTCTATTTGGTTGCTTATGTGAGGGAGATATTACCACTTCCAAACCATTTTTAAGTAGTGGATTTGTAGTGGAAGGAAGTGGATGAGGTTTTCTAAATGATTTGATGATGGGGACACACTTATGTCTAGGATATGTATCATTTCACAGTGTGTGAAACAAGCTCGACAAGGACCACAAGAGTAATGAATTGTTAACAGATCGGTTAGGGTGGAATCATTACATTGGAGTGGTATTTTTTGGCATGTAATCCTATTATATAGGGAATTAAAACAGGAAATCAGTTATTCAAAATTACCAAGTTGAATGATGATTTAAAAGTTGATAATTTACTGTAAATTAGTTATAGTATGGTTGGTTATTAGGTGTCTAAAATGATTGTTTTTCAAAGAATGGATTGATTATTAGTAATTATTTCTGATCATTATGAATTGTGTTATGATATGTTAAGAACTATGTGGGATTCATTGGGGTTACATGATTTTAGGTTCAGTTTGGCTTTCTTGATTGACATTGTTTCATATATCGGATTTTGGTGGTTATAAGATAGAAATTATGGGGTCCAATACATTTTCTCGGTGACTTACAGGGTCATATGATAATAAATTATCTTTTTAGGTGGGATAATATAAGACCCATCATGGTTTTTTTTGTATGATAAATGTGGTTAAATCATATATTTATTTTTTATGGGACTTTAGTTGGTGCATCTGTGTTGGTAGTGTTATGGGACATCAAAATAAAATGATTCATTTGAAAAAAAGAAAATTTTCTAATATACGACAGATGGTGCTGATGGTTTTTCATTGAGGATTCTTATGGGAGAAAAATTTTATTGTAATGATGTGTTATGATTCCATTTCCAAATGGAATAAAATGATCTATGGGAATTGTAATTTTTTGTACAAAATGATTTGGATCTAAAATTAATACTCCAAATGGATATTCAGGAATCAGAACATGTCATATTGAATTATTAAGACATGGAATGGTATTGGGAGGTATCCTTATCATTCAAATAAAATTTTGAGACATTGTTTCATTGAGGTACGTGTTTGTGGAGAATTTTGACACAATTTTCCAATAATATTATTTTTATTAATCATTGATTTTTTGTCGCATCATACAGAGTTTCCTAGGATTGTTGTCTAGGTTATGCCATGGGACATTAGTGAGTGGTTGGATTAACTTTCAGTGTGTCATGAAATCCATGTATGTTTTTAGAAAAAGTTAGTATCGGGATTTGATTAAATAATTAATTAATATTCTTATTATTAATTATTGGTTTTTTATGGATTATTAATAGAACATGGGTGATTGTGATGAACTTGGTTGGGTTCCAAGGTGGATAGAAGGGGCTTTGGTGAACATCGGAAAAGCCATGGAAAATTAGAAATGTTTTTGAATGGTTTTTTAAAGAGGTATGTCGTGTATGATATTCACACAATGTCATATTAAATTTTTTTCTATTGTGTGTTGTATTACATATATACCATGACATTTATGATTGACTCGTTTACATTGAATTTAGTTTTTTTCTTTAAATATCACTCAAGACATTACTTAGATCCCATTAGACCGTTGTAGATTTAAGGCTAGACCTATTTCCACCCATGGTGTATGCCACCCTTTTGAGGTGAAATTCTGAAAAACAAATCCTTTTAGGAAAATTACTATTACCCATTGAATTGGATTTATATGTGAATGGTGGGTTGTGTCCTGGTTTGGGTGTTAAATGAAATATTTTTTTTTGATGGTTAGGATATTAAAAAGATATGATAAATTGGGTTCAGTTGGATTTTTGAATGTGGTTAGGAGATTTTCCTGTGGTGACTTCATAGGTTAAAATTATTTAATGACTATTGTGATAGTTTTAATAGAAATATCGTATTTATTCCTTATTTTGATTTCAATATGAAATTATAATTACTAATAATATTGAGTATGAAATGTTTATTGATGGTTTTTGGTTATATTTGTTTTGGAATGAGAAAATGAGTTTGTATTTGATGAGATTTGTTTTTATTTTAAAGGCATGCATAGGCCTTAGTTGGTTTGAATGGATAAAAAAGGGTTTTATTTTCCCCATTAATGTTTTTTATATTTAATATATTAACTATTGGTGTTTAAAAAATGTTTATAAGGTATGTTTTCTTGGATAACGATCTAAAAAATTTTAATTAATGAAATGTGGAGGGTATGGTTTCTGAACTGATGCTTACTGAATTGAATGTATACTATAGATATGGTGACAGACTGTGGCTATAAACATAGATAGTATACATCGTTGTTTAATCACTAAATTTAGGATTTGTGAAAAGATGTAATACTATGAGGAATAGGTATATTGATATATGAACCGACTCATTTGCAACTCCAGAATGATGTTCTAGGGACCACCATTGTATTTTATATATAGACGAAAGACTGTGGATTCAACCACCATTATTACATTTCATTATGAGATTTATTAGACACTATGTCCATTATTGGAAAAAATATTATTTTACGTTTTTATGTTCTTAATAGTGTATCTTATGAAATTTGATATAGATGTAGATATTTTATTTAGATTCTATACCAATTTCATGTCATACAATGGCACATGTACTTACACCAGGTACATTAGATTTATTTTTTATGCCTCATTAGTTTTTATAAATATGTAATTACACCATTTTTTTTGATATGGTGAGCACATATGTTGTGATTTAGTAGAGAGGTTAAATTCATTACATGTCTAAATGGATTATGCCTCATTTTGGAATCCATGGGAATGTGGACAGTAGATGAGTTGTTATGTTCTGTGAAATGAATCTCTTTTCTTTTTATTTTATCTATTTATAATTTTATCTCCATATATTATTTATTTTATTGTTATTTCTATTAGACACTATTTTGGTGACCTATGGAGTCTTTTTGACACCATGATTGGGTCTCCATTGCATAAAGGTACTATAACAATAGTCACATGTGAATTGCAAACACTGTTTTGGATCAATTCCTGCAATGAGCACAATTTTATTGAGAAATAATTACATAGATATACCATGTGACTATAGGTAAAAGGACTAAAGATTTTTTTGCATACTTTAATGGATCAATTATATTATTGAAGTTTTAATTAACCCGAACAATATGAGGTTAGTTGTATGTATGATAAAAACAATTCATGTCGTTATTGAATTTCATTTTTTAAATTCATGTTTATATTATTTATTCTATTACATAGTATGTTGTGTATTACATTTGAGTATTTACATCTTGTTATGCACACCAATACAGTGTATAATCTTTTTATAATTCAGTGTCCGACCACCGGTTATATTCTATGGCCTATGATTTTGGAAGAGGACTAGTTAATGTCATTTGCTGAACTGGACTAGAGATCCTGTGAAGTGGAATCCGAGAAGGTATGTTACGTTTCTAATAATATTATAAATATTGGACATCCAATTATTGATAAACTTCCACTTCCAGGCATCTACCATTATATCATATTACACCATTGGACATCATCACTAGTATAACATTTCTCCAATGGTATCAAATTATTCTTTTTTATCTTAATTCTCTGGGCAGCATTGTGTAATTTTTGTAACTTATCATCATTTTTATTAATAATTTCAATCATTATGTTAAATGGTATATCTATTTGTTTTTACACCATTGGAAATCCAACAATATTTTTTATCATCTAGTAGTAGAATAAATCTTCTAAACTCTATCTCATCAGTTGTAGAATAAAGCTTCTTATATGTGTTTAAATAGTAGATCTACATGTTATTTAAACAAAACAACTTCACATATTTTTAATCAATAATTAGTAAATATTTTTGTTGAAAAATTGTTAAATATTCTTTTTCATTTTTTATGTATATTTTTTCTTAAATGTTTTTGTATATTTTTAAGGAAATATAATGGAATATTATGTTAAAATTATTTTAAC
The DNA here is from genome assembly GCA_963277665.1 of Viscum album. Classification (NCBI taxonomy): domain Eukaryota; kingdom Viridiplantae; phylum Streptophyta; class Magnoliopsida; order Santalales; family Viscaceae; genus Viscum; species Viscum album. The sequence goes on along the minus strand of OY728132.1, from coordinate 1,836,174,149 downwards.
TAATGTTTTTTATACACATACATGCACATTTAAATTGTTATAATTCACTGTTTTTAGATGTTTGACTATATTATTTTACTTTATATTCATATATTGTTTTTATAATTCTCTTGTAAAAATGAATTGATAAAAAAATTATACAATCTATATCCTAATTTCATTATATTGATATTTCAAAAAGAAATTAATAAGTGAAACTATTTTGTTTTATTTTATGGGACTTTTAATAGTGAAGGTAACATTAACATTATATTTTTTTTACCCAATAACATGTTTCATGATGTTATTGGAAATGAAAACACTTCATGAAGATATTTTTTTATTTATATGTGATACGTCTTCAAGGATTAAAAAAATTCTAGTCCATAAAATTCAATATATTTTTTATGAAAAACACAAAACAATTCTTGATGATATCATTTGTTAATGATTCTTCATAGAATTATATAATCTTTTATAAATCCAATAAGAACATACATGTGAAACAATATTACATTCACGTGATCAATATTAATCATGCTTCTACATAATCAACAATTTTTTAGCATCTTTGAATTTTGCTATATTTATTTATTTATTTAATCATTAATCTTCTATTTCATTTTTTCTAGATTAGACAATGTTTTTCAAAATACAAATCAAGACTGGTGACATCTTGTTTTTACAAAAAAATAATAATTATGCCTGAATATTGGCTGATGATCACATTCCATGTAAATAATATTGGTTTATACTCCTTAAAAATATTTTCTTCTTCTTTACGTTCATATAAAATTTAATTTTGGTACGGTTGTTTTTTCACCATAAATGTTGAGGTTTTTTATTGGTCACTATTCAAATATATGAATAGTTAATTTAAATGATGGTATTATGAACATTTTTTTATGAAACACTATAAATCATTGTGTTATTTAGTTGTTTTCATTTTCATCTTATATAAATAATATTGTTCTGATTATAATTATGTATTATATAATATTGTATAATTTAATTTTAATTTTTAAAAAGAATATCCACCACCCCTACCCCTCTGGTCTGAATTTCCATCACTTTAAATCAATCAAATTATTACATATATATGAAATATGCATCCCAAGAATAGTGGTAACAGATATGAAATAAGTTTCTATACTCTATCATTTTAATCAATTAGTAGAAAACATATTATAAATCCACTGATCCATTTATAAAAATAATAAAATTTCATTCATATTTCGAGAATATCTAAACCCCAATGTTAATTATAAAGGGGGTATCAAAACATACAGAGATTGGATGAGGATGGGATTTTTTGTGTATCCCAATTATTCTATTCCAACATGGTTTTTATTAAATACATTAAAATGATTTAAATATCCTTTTAATATTAGGGTCTCCAAATGGATCACTATTTTTTTGGAAATTCCCTTTTTTTATTTCATTAAATCCAGTTAAAATAAATAATATACAGCTCCACTATTGTAGCATTCATCTGATTAGAATTTAATAATACCTAAATATATATTTATGTATCTTGTGCTCTAATTACTAGAGAATAATATAACGGTTTCTTACTCACCATATTTCCATGAAATGTTTAATGATTGATATAGCACATACTTCCCACCTAAATATGATTATTTAGTATATCATCCATTAATTTATCATAAATTGAAATTTCATCATGTCCTAGGTGAATTTAATTATCACCGAAAATAGCCCCTCTTCAAATGAATAGATTCCAAATAAGGGTCCTTCAAGGTATCACTACATCATAAGAGTGTTGAATAGATCATTCATCGCATATAATTAAACAAGGGTGGACAAACCTATCAAACATCATTACCACATAAAAAAAAATAAACATCCTTATCCATAGGGGAGATAAGTAATTCCAACATTTGAATGAGATCTATTAACTCATTTATTTTAAAATAATATTAGTATAATATCATTATTGTCCTTTATACAAACATTGTTCGTACCAGTATAAAAATAACGGTTAAAAGAGGTGGAGTCCTAAAACGTATCATAACCATGATGAAAGTCCAATTGTATATGAAAAAACCATCAACATGGAGAATAATTTTATCATTATGACTCCTATTGTACTTCATACAAGCACATGTATTTTCTGTCAATCAAAATAATTTTTGATAGCACCAAAGGCTTCTATTTTTAATGATTCACATTTTTCTCGAACAAAAAATGTTATAAATATATGTAATTTATTATATATAGATAATTGGAATATTAGAATATAAATTCTTCTTTATATGTAATCTAAATCAATATTTTGTGAGAATCATGAAGGACAATAGTCACAAAATCCTTTTATATAATGTAAATTATTACTGGTTAATAAAAATAGTCAATTTTTAATAATTAATATCCAAAAGAAACCAATTGTATAAAATTATGGTTTTTGGAGGATTACATGATCTCTATAGGTGTAATAGGTAACATTATTGTATTTTTCATGTGAAGGTACCCTTGGTCAAAATGAAATAAATGGAAACTATAACAAAAAATTGGGATCAGTAATACGGAAAAACACATTGGGGATCTATGTGGAGTGACCTATTTTGTAATAACATTATAAATTAATATATATTTCTTATTATAATTAATTATATACGGTATGAAATTTATGATAATTATAATGCATAAATGAATTTCAAAATTGATTGCACAAATTGTTCTATACAAAAATTTTAACTTGAGCCTGTATATAATAATCTAATTTATATATAAGATTAATGTCCCATGGTATATTTGTTGATATTATAGATAGTTTCTATTAATTGATCTATAAATCGTTGTAGTAATTTATTAAGCTATGTTTGAGGAAATTTTTTTATGTTTTTTAAAAATACATATATCATTATTATGTTTAACATATTTATTTTGTTTTTTCATTTTACAGAAAAATTTGAGACGTTAGTTTATTAATAATAAGAATTACAATGATAATTTTATGAGAAATATATATATATATATATATAGAGAGAATTTATGGGTACTTTGTTCAATACCATCATAGTGAAACTATTTTTCCCTGATAGGATGATAAAATATCAATTTAAATTATTCATATCATTAATATGATTTAATGGGAGAATTTTTAGTTGTATGATATTAAAAATAATAAAAATTATTATGTCCAATTGAGCGATAGAGAATGAAAATAAAATTTACAAAAATTAATGATTCATTAATTATAATATATGAATCTCATAAAATAATCAATATACCAGGTTATTGAATTTATTCAATAAATATAATTATTAAATACATATTCCATTGGGAATATATATTAATTTCTATATCCATTAAATATATGTAGTTTAACCAAAATATGGATAAACCAAAGAAATAATAATTAAAATAATATATTCAATATAGAAATTTAAAATATTCATATTCAAAACATTTATTCCAATTATACAATCATTTTTCGATCACAATTCATATTTTTCAAATATCAGTTAGATAAAAGTCACATCATTATCCTTATTCATTTCCAATATTAATATCATTGATATAAAATTAATATTTTTGTAAAATTTGAATGAAATTATTTCTCAAATAAAAAGCACATTATTTTTGATCTATTTATATCTTTTTTATTTGTAACAATATTATTATTAATTTTAATGAAAATCACCTAGACCATTATGATTTACTCAATACTCGTACTAAAACATTTAATTTTATTAATTACATATTAAAACCAATATATAAACCCATGGAATAAATAAATATTAAAAATATTACTTCCTTTCTCATTTAGAAAATAATATATTTCATCACCCAAATAATGATATTACATATTATCTTTCAGATTAATTCTTAAATTTGTTCATTAACATTTCACTATTCCACTATATAATATCAACTATTATAATATATCATTTTTATTATAATAAAAATTATCTCCTTAAAAATATATGGTTAAATATAAGAATTTATATGTCGAAATAACTATCCCTTTTAAGAGTCCTTTTTAAATAGATGATCAGTTAATGTAACATCATACCGTTTATATGGTATCTAAAATTACACATTGGGTTTCATGAACCTATTACTATACACATATTATTTAATTATTATTTATGTTTTAGGGGATTAAAATGCGAAAAATCATGCAAATAATCACATATCGTAGAAAAGTAAACCTCCTCCATCTCAATATGGATTGAGTAGAACACAAAATATATATTTTATGACAATATATTGAATGAATTTACATATGCATAAAGGCTATAGAAAATAAGTTATCATATTATCCTATAACATGATGTTGGATGAATGTTTTCCCACCCCGCACCTCCTTTGCGTATATATATATATATATATAAATCAATAAAATGGTTAAAAATAGTTCTGGTCAACCATTATTTTATTATTGAAAACAAGGTATATAGATTTCATGATCAATCAATCTAATTAAATCAATTAGGATAATCCTAGTATAAATCCATAAAACCATACATTGTAAGACAACAAGTAGAAAGCCCATGAAATAATAACATAGATGAGTAATTACGTCTTAATCATTCATAATAAAATGGTAGCACTATGAAATCATTGAAAAAAGATATGAAAAAGAATAAAAATAAGTGATAAGGGATTTGAAGATAAATCAAATATTCATATAGTAGCAATGAATGTATTTATAAAGAATTATTTATAAATTAAAGAAAAAAGATAAACACATTCTATAAAAAATCATTCAAAAAAAATGAAAATTTAGGGTATGTAATTGAAAATATAGTTTCACAAAAATAAAATAAATTTACCCCCAATTGTATATTTTTGGAAAAAATTCCGAAACATCTTCATTTTCCCACATAATGAACCATAAGAAGGTGTGCACCAAGAATTTGGTAATTTCTCAGGCAACATAATTACTTTTATCCTTGTAATCGTCACATATTCCTCCCTACTATCATCTAAAAAACCCTTTCATAATTTTTTATACTTCAAATATATTGATATTTTATTTAAAAATCCTCTCATATAGGTTATTAAATAAATAAACTTTTTTTTATATACATTTCCATTCAAAATTTCTTCACTACTCTGGTTAAAGTGAAAAAATAAACCATATTTATAAGTTTTATTTTAATATATTTTATTTTTTCAATTGAGAAAAAATACATATAGATTTTTACTTTATAAATAAATAACCAATTGTGATGATTCCTTTATAAACTTTACAGATTATTTATTTAAGATAAATTTTTTTTAAATATGATATTATATTTACATTGTATATTGACTAATATTAAAATTAAAATTTATATATTTATCCTTTGTTACATTTTATTCCCTTGGAATTATTTAATATTTATAGTCAAAATTTATCCATACTAATGAAAAATATTTTTCCACTTATTATTGGATTCATGGAATGTAACCCTAATCATTTATAATATAATTTTAATAAATAAATAATTTTAATAACTTAAAATAATAATTTATATGGTACATTTATGTTTAGATAATTAAGTCTTAATATGTTAATTTTTATTAAAATAATTTCAGGATATATTAATATTTATATATTTATCATACTATAAATAATTTGACTTAAACTGATCAAAGTATGTGTTTTACGATCACCATTGGACTAAATTCAATCATTGAAATTTTTGTGAAATAAATTTCCTTTTTTACTTCAATAAAAAGTATCATTTCAATTTCCTTAAATTATATATATTTAACATCATATTGCTAAAAATGCATATTTTAAAAGCATATTTCTTAATTATTAAAGTTAAAATGTATTTTTATTCTATTAAGATTAGTTAATGTTAAATATTAAAGAGATATGTTTTTTTCTATGTAAACCAATATATAGTATTAGAAAATCACATTAATTATTTTTCAATGAATTTATTTTAATAGATGATGAAATCTAAAAAATGGAAAACTAAGGTGTGATGAATTTTATTAACATTAGAAGGTGATATATTTATGATCATAGTGAAGTATATTACATTTATTAAATATATTTATGAGTGAAATTTAGTATTTTATTTTATATATGAAAAATAAACATATTTTATCATAGAAAAAAAATTAATTCAATAAATAGAAATTAATTATTGAATAATTGTAACCATTAAGGATAATGAATTTTTTCAAGAAAAATCACTAATAAATTTATGTCAATTTGAAGATAAATTTTATATACTAATAATATATATGATTATTTTTCATTTTATCCATATATTTGTATTTTCTTACCTCTACGAATGAGATGATATTGTATACAATAAACTATATGTTTTAATAATAGTTGTATTTAATTAAATTTATTAAAAAAAGATATCTATTAATGAATATTACATATATAGTGAAACCAAAACAATTATATTATAAAATAATATAAAAGAATATATGAATCATACCAAAATTATTGATTTACTATTTTATTATTTCACATAAGTTGTTCTTTGAAAATAAATTTAAAATAATCAAGGTAAATATTAAATTACAAAATTAAATTATTTAGATTATAATGAAATGATTAATTTAAATGACATATAATTTTATATATTAATATATTTTATCCATGATTCATATTATTCATTATTTATTGTTAAAAAAATTATGCAATTTTAATATTATTTTACTACTTTTTCATTTCTTGTTTAAAAATACTTGTTGGACTCTTATAGTCGTGTTAATAGAAAAATAGAAAATTAAATTCAAAAAATAAAAATACTTTATTTTATTAAATTATAATTTTCTTGTTTCCATATTTAAATATTTATATATATATAACAGAAATGGCAATGATTGAAAGGAATAATGATGACATATTCGGTGGAAATTTCATTAATCATATGGTCTGTTATATTTATTTTCAAAGTAACCCATTTGTAGTAATTCATTATATAAAATATCTAATAAATAAATAATATAATAATGTGTCTATTATTTCATCAATAACATATTATATGAAAAAAATTAATCAAATTTCATTTTATATATTCTATATATGATTGTTTTTTGACTACGAAATAGTTTTACATTCATTTGACATATGAATTTGTTTTATTTTTATAGTAATGTATTTTGAGTTTTCTATTGTTTTTACATGTTGAAATAAGATTAATATAATAAAAAAAGAAAATTTATGAATTCTTTGAATTAAAGGATGAATGTGCTGTAAAAAACTATAGGATTAAAATATTAATTGCGCCAGATTATATAAAATTGGATAATATATTATAAAGTGGTTGAGGATAATATTTGATAACATTTCTAGATACTGTGAAAGGTTATTGAGGATAATTAAATATTTAACGATTACCATGTATTTTAACAAGTCTACAACATAGGAAAAATATTATTGTTTATTTCATACATTGTAATGCTTTTCTAGTAATGTAATATGAAAATATTGCAAATATGTTATAGAAAAATATTTTTTTCCTTATTTCTTTGTGATTAAATATTTAATGAAAAAATGATGTTGATAATTCAACATGCTAATATAGGGATTATTATTATGGTATTATGAAAAATCATTGACTTAGGTATTGAAAATTTATATGAATATTATATATTAAAATAATATTGTTAAATTCTTGACATCATGTTTTTTGGATTCAAATGTAACTACTATTGAAATAAATAATGAGTTATATTTAATTTAATTGTGTCAATGGGAGAAATTGATATGGTTTCCCATTCTAAAATTTAACATTTAACATATCTTGTAATGATGCATGTATAAGGAAATGTAACCTTATTACCATTACATGGGTCCTAGGAATCACATTTAGTATACTTGTGTGGAGGGGTAATGAGAATATATATGAATGACATACCTAAAGTGATATGTATTCAATAATTTCTTATATCCTTAGTGCTCCATTGATATCAAATTTTTTTCATGGTAGGGGGAACACATTAATGGTTGATGATAGAATATATATGTGAAAATAGGTTGTGATATGTGAAAATCACATTAAGGGGATGATTATATATAAAATTAAACAACAATGGACTAATTGAGTTTGGTTGTTTTAACACAAAAATAAACTATATATTGTGATATCACTCTTAAAAGAGCCCAATATAAGGATGAGATGAAAATTACATGAAAATTGAATAGTATTTGGGTAAATGTGAATATATGGGGGATGGTGATCCATAAAAAATATATCATCATAGAATTCAAAATTCATGTAAATGATAAAAGACAATTAATGATTTTTGTTAGATCCTATAAATAATTAAAGGCCAAAGAGATATTACACTCATATGAATTCCACTATGGCAAATAGTTCAATGCCTATTATTGATTGGACAAATCCAGAAGGTATTTATATCAACTATATAGAAGTATATTCATTCTACATGAGGGGAAACTATGTTTATAATAGTAAATATTTTTATCATTGACTTATCCTTGGTAATTATTTCATCCTGAATGAGGGATTATTATTTATGATATGAAACCTTTATTATATTAATAATCCTTTTATCCATTTAATTAGAATGGGGATTGACATAGAATTTTGAAAAAAAATTAAAATCTTGAAATATAATATATATTTAAAATTTAATTTATTACAATATTTAATAATTCTGAACACCTATTTTTTAAAATATTTATATTGTAAAATCATATTAAATATAAATTCCATAAATTTAATGGAATATTATTCTTTTGTAAAATTTATTTATTTAATGATGATATAAATTATAATTTAGAATACCAAAAAACGTTATTACTATGGTCATAATAGAATATTAAATTTTCTTCCATCGTTATAATATAGAAGAAAAACTAGTAATAAATAGTATAACTCAAAAAAAAGTTACCAAAGTATTAATGCTCTCATTGATGGATACAAATAAATACTAAAAACCCACTAAATATTTAATCAATTTAAATAGTGATTTTTCATCATTATAGTGTGGAATTGTTTACCCATAGTATTGTTATTTTTTGGAAGACATGATAAATATTTTTGAGAATATATAGAACCACAAATTTATATATCAGTGATATAACATTCATATAGTTCATTTAACATTATTTCAAAATTTTAATTGTTTAATGTGATTAAATTACAACACATATCAAAGTAATTTTATTATATCCCACATTTGTAAAACAATTTTATGACTATTGTATTACAATGACTAATTTATTTTTTGAGTTTGGGTGAGGAGTGATTATTTATTAAATATACATCATTTTTACTAAAACTTGATTTGATAAGATAATTGAATAAATTTTCAATGATGAAAAACAATTATTCATTCACTCTCAATATTATATATATTATATATAATGAAAAATAAAAATATTTCATTATGTTTGAATAACTCGTATATATCTTTTCATAAATTATTTTTAAATATTTAACAATAATACAAATAATATATTTAAAATATTTACTTTATTTTTAATCATTTAGGAAACTTATATTGAGTTATCAATCATTATAAAATAAAAAATATTTTATAATTTTTATACATGATAATAAATATACTATGTATGGAATAATTTTATTCTATGAAAACAATATTTTTTATAGTTTTTACATCATGAATTTTTATCCTTATAGAGGTGAAATTTTTTCAAAAATAATCATATTAAATATTTCATATATTATTAGGTAGTATGGGTTATATTATTTTTTTAAATTTTAACTAAATTTCATAATTTTTTTATTTAATATAAATCCAAATGTTTTTATAAAATAAAAATGAAATATAAACATAGAAAATGATTCAACAACATAAATCATTGCACCATTTACCAAACTAATGGACATTGACTAACCAAGTCATAATAATTGTTCTGAATATATAATAATATTTCTGAATGAAAAATTTTAAGGATAGAATGAAATTATATGTTCCATCATTATTTATTGCCTGTATCATAATTTACATTTTTAAAATATTTTTTTGTGTTTGATAAAAATATCTAAAAAACTCATGTTACAAATATTTTTATTGAATTAAAATGATAATGACCATTAACAATATACATTATTAAAGTCAAAATTGAAATATAATTTAATGATTATCCATATCAATATAAAACGACTATTAATGAAGGTGTGAAACTTTTTACATACATTTGTTAAACTAAAGATAGATTTTTTATAATATAAAACTTGTATTTTCATCTTATTTGACATTATATTTATCTTAAAAAATTGATTACAATTTATTAAATAAAAAATTATATTGTTAATCAAATCAATCTTAATAACAAAAATATTTTAAATTCCAAAATGATATATGTGATTTAGAGATATACCAATGTATAGTCGATAATACTTTACATCAGTGTATTTTATTTTGGTTTCAGTATATCTTACTTAAGATTTCTATACTCACCCCTACATGAGATTTTCTCGAACATGACATGTCTTATATAGATTATCATCTTTTTGATTGATGCATTGGTAGACCAAGAACGATTTTTTTAGTGAGACCAAACATATAGAGGTGTGTTACTATGGATTCAGAAAACATACCTTGTACATTATTCATACAGGATGGATATAAGGTTATAGATTATTATGGTGGGAATGAATTTGGCCTTAATTACTCTCTAGTAAACTTAATCTCTTATTCTATAGTGATATATTAGTTGTATGAATTTATTCTTTCATTTGTTTTAAACTTCCAAATTTGCGACTTTGAGATGTATGTCTGTACATGTAAATTAGTCTAATAACTCCCATTCGTAGGATATGACTAAACTATGCAAGGCACCAGCCCTTGGACTAATGGAAAAAGGATTGGGGTAGTCACAGAACAAGCCCCTATTGGATGGGACGAGACATGGTCTATATTTACATATTCTTTAGTACCCTTTTTGATGATCCATATAGTTTGAATAAACTTTTCAATATGATAAATTTCTTGGTTGTTATTGTCATTAATTTTCCTTTGTATGAGTTTATTTATTATTTCATAGTACAAAGAGTAATCACTAAATTTTTTTCACCTAATTGAATGAATATGATAATCTCTAAACTGAAATATTAATTTTGGGATCACCCATTTATTTTTGTGTGTTTTGTTATTGTTATCCATAATATTTGTGTACCCAAATAATTGATGTTAACTATTCTTGATATTTTTCACTCCATGTGATGTGGAAGACATCGTAGAGGTGAAATGACATAAGAAAAACATCTTCATTATTTATTTTTATGAATTAAATTGTTCTAGAATTCTAGATGTTCAGTGGTGGGTTTTGATAAGTTCTATATATTTTGAAATGATTGTTGGTAGCCTCAATATCCCCATAAATGAATTTTTGAGCTTCATATTTATTTATTTATGGGGATTTTATTTCATTTCAAAATTTTCATATTATCATGGGAATGGATACAACTTAATGTATTTTACATTTTGTGTCAAAAAGGGTTGAGGGTGTGGACCTACCAAAAAATTAATATAAAAGTAATAGGAAAAAATGTAAAAATATTTTCTTCTAATGTTTTTAGTGCCAAATACTTTAATTATAGTACATTGAACAGATGTTTTTAACTTAAAATTCAAATATCTTATTGTGATATATTTCTATTCCCCAATAAAATGAAGTTTTATCCATGAAAAATAATTTGGAATGTTAAAAAGGACTAATAGATTATTATAAATCATAGTGAAAAAAATTTCACGTTACATGACATACATGAAATTAAAACAATATATAGAAGTATTTCAAAATCTCTAAAAGAGCTGCCAATATATAGAAAAATTATTATGAGAATATTTAAATTTTTTAACGTATCATAATTTTTTTTTGAATACGAATGACATGAATATTGATTTTAATAATATTGGAGAATGAAGGATCCTATAGTTCATAGAGAAAAATGTGATTTGGACATATTCTTATGAAAATTTATGGATTTGAAATAAGATGAATATACACTTCCGTGATTCCAAAAATCAAAATAGTGATTTTAAATATAGTAACAAGAATCTGAATCTTGACTATAGTCCTATAAATTTCTTGGGAATAACAAATCTAGGTTTTTCAGATCTTTCACCATTTCAAGTGATTTATAATGGAGATTTAGAGTCAGTGGGAGAATAAAACTGGCATTTTAATTATTACTGAGAAAATATTAATAGTTTTTTGTGGGGAATAAAAAGGGATTTTCTTACATTTCAATTTTGAAAATATAGAAATCATTGAGTCTAGATGGGGAAGATAAAACTAGTTTTCAATGGGAGGAAACAATATATTTTATTATTTTTCACGTTTTTCTAAAAAAATGCTCAAAATCCATTAAATGTCCTAAAAAACTACTAAAATGTGTACTCCATAATCTCACTCGTATTTTTGGTTCAATATAATGAATGTGGATGTGTATCCTAGCGGTATGGTGAAAAAAATTTGTGTATGCTAATTCAACGTAACAAGAGGTACACGGTTCGTGTAGTTACCATGGAATGTGTTCATGCAGCTGGTTATGTGATTGAATTAAAAGGTAATATTGAAACAAATGGAATCGATTTTTAGTGGTAGATTATTTTTGAACAACCACCTGAGATGTATCTTTTATTGTAAAACACTGGTAATAACATATTTCTACATACACTCCAGTAAATTTCAAATTTTATTACTCATTTGATATCTTTTTTTAGTAGGATATTAAACTATTGATCCAGGTTTTTATTTAGAGGGAATTTTTTTTGATACTTATGTTCTACAATAGAGAAAATAGAATATGTTGGTTCAAGGGATTAGTTATATTTATCTTAACATTGTATTACTATTATTAATTTTTTACAGATTGTTTTTTTAAACTACTTCCATTGTGAATTTATTAAACTAATTTATTTCATTTCACATATTTTGTGATTAATTTTGTTTATATAATATTTTAACTGCATGATAAATCATCATCATGATAGAAAATCATTATGCGGCTCACTTTTTTTTAATATAAGGACCTAGTGATTCATTAATATAAATAATATAATTCATTTTTAAGTGTTTTAAATTGTTCGAATGTTGTATGATTTGATTCTTTACTGTGTGGTGTCATAAATTTATTATATGGGAATACACATTGAATAAAAGTTCTAAAAATGATCTTGGATTTATTTTTATGGAATTATAATTAAAACATGATATAACATGACGTTTGATCAATATCCCAGTTACTTTGACATTGTAAAATTGAACACCTTAGTGTCCCATGTCAAATTAGTATGATAAAAATCCATTGCAACCAAACTAAAATGAAATATTGGGATCCCATGGATATTACCTATGATGAATTAATGGGGTATATTGGGTGATTAATACCACTTTTAAACTCAATAAGTGATTTTCACAAATGTGTGTCTGGGTAAAACTCATATAATGCACCCTTTAAAAATGCAATCATTAATTATATGGGAATATTTATCCCAAGTGAACAAGTGGGGGAATTTTATACAAAAACACGCGTGGGTTTTAATATTGATTTTTAATTTGGAATTTTTGTTGACAAACATATGATAATGTTAAATATGGAAGTTCTTCTTTATTATTGTCATAACTTAACTTTAATATAATAAGTTTCCCCCAAAAGACAAGTATTATAAAAATAATTTAAGTAGGTATTTGATTTTTAATTAGTTATGAGGTATATAATTTAAATGTCATTTATAGATTTCAGTTTTTTTTATGAAGAATGTATCAAGAATTCTGTATAGATCGTAATGTCATTTTTTAGTTTTGTAAATAAAATAAAATTAATTTCATTTCACGAGAGTCTAAATTATTATGTGTCTGATTTTTTTGATTCATTTCATTCATTATAATTTTTGGATTAATTTCCTTTACATAATTTTATGATTTCTTTAAATGTAAATTGTTTAATTGATTATTTTATTATTGAATAAAATTTATTTTTAAATTATTAAAACAATGTATTTAATTTCTTAATGGAATTAATTTATTTATTTTTTTGTTATTTTAATATCTAGTATTAATATTATCAAGCATGAAATTTACTAACATCTTTCTAATTTCTTAATTATTTTATATTGTTCAATTTTTTAAAATATTTTATATTTTTTTCATTTAATTCATTTCATTAGATAAACAGATTAACTATTTTTTTTTAATAATTTCCATGTGTTATTATAAATTTAATTTTATTTGGAAATTGACTATATTAATATGTATCTTTTATGTAAATAACATTATTTTAATATAATATAAAATTTAGGTAAAATTTATTTTTCATGTATTTATGTTACTTAATTAATATACAACTTCTATGGTTTATTGAAAATGTTAAAGGAGAAGAATTGTTGCATTAGTGGTTGTGTGGTGTTATCATGTTTAGTGGACTCATGAGGGGTCTCATAAAACATAAAAAAAAATGCCCACCTGCCATAATTGTATGATGAATATGAACATGAATGGGTGTTAACTCACCATGCCTCCTAATGTCTATCGTGAGGTGTACCATTGTAAATACAACATATCGTGCCTATATAAACATGTCTTCATAAACTGTAACACCCTAAGATTTTATGGGATATATTATTTTTAATTTCATTAATGTGTTCTATTATAAACTACACCAATATTGTCTTGTACTATACGCCACACCGTATTAGCTTGCAGTATATACAACACTATTATGGGCTCGTGTTACACACAAATTCATGTTTGTTCTGTGAAAATTATTCTACGCAACAGTAAGTATAGATTTTGTTTAATGTATAAATGAAATAAGTTTTGATTATGTTATACGCAACACCAAACGGAGCATTCACTGCACACAACCCTGACTTGGCTTGCATTACATGCAATCAAGACCTTCTTCGATAGCGTGTGTAGTACACAATACCAAGTTTCACTAAACGAGATATTATTATAATATTATAATAAACTAGCCATTATGAATAGTAATACCCACTTTTTAAATTTTATTTTTCCATATGGACTTCATTTTTGGATTTGGAATATCTAAATTATCCTAGGGTGAAATTTTGGTATTTTTCTGAAAACTTTCATTTTTTTATTAATAGTGAAAACACTCGGTTACTATTTAAAAACCGAATTTTTATTTAAATAATTAATTATTTTATATAAATTTATTTTAGGTCAAAATTGACACATAACACCCATATATATTCAATGCAATTCATTGGAGTCATTTTATAATAATTTTTATATATATAAAAATTTTATGGAACTATTCACCGTCTTTTACCCACCTCCTAGGAGAATATAAAAATATACATAAAACATAATTTTACCACTACTCTGAGTGGAATATAGAAAATCTGAGAGACATGGTTAATATCAAGGAGTAAAGAGTTGTTCAATAAGGTAAAAATAATTTTTGGTGAATAGTAATTTTTTTCTTTTTTTACCACGGTTAAAAGTAAATAGGGTAATTAAGGGTAAAAATGATATTATTATTACCCTAACACATGTTTTACTTCTATTGGATATGTTTAATTAGACCAAAAGAAACCTTAGGAATAAAATTTTACCATTTAGGTCCACATGGATTAGATTAGAACATTTATTATTATTTTATTTAAAGAAGAGTTAAAATAGTTAAAATCAAAGTTTAATAATAAAAAAATTATTAATATAGGGTTATACATAAGATAAATTCGACTATAAATATTCATTAGAAAGATAAAAAATATTTCATACATAATTTTATTTTATTTATAATTTTTAAACATTATATTATTTAATTTATTTATGACACAATGATGATGATGTAATTACCTTATTAATGAAATATTAACACAATTGATTTATAAATACCCCAATAAATGTAATTTGAGACTTTTTATGAATTAAAATAATTTAATTGGTTAATATGGAATTATATTATTAATGTAATTATATTTTTTCGAACTAATCATGTTGTTATGATATTCAATAAAATCAATTACCAAATAGTGTCAAAATTGACATAAAATAGTTTTTTTATAAAAATATTATATTATTAATTGTTATTTTATTCCAAAAAATATAAGGATTGTCCAAATGACATAAATATGGTTATATATATTAATAATGAACTACTTTTGGTTCGTTTGTCTTGTTATAGTATGTTTATTAACCATATAGTGTAAGAAAACAAGAAGACACGGTAAAAGTGAAATTATTTAACATAAAGTTAAATCTAAATTATATAGTTAAAATAGTAACCTATACTTGACTTAATTCTCTCGTTTGAGAGGATTTAGACCCATATCCACTTTATCTTCGAAATAAATCAATTTGGAGCTATTACTAACCGGATATGACTTTATTATAAAATAATATTTTATGTTTTTCCAAAGGTTCCCCTCTCCTCCCTTATAAAAGGGAACCCATTCCCTCTTCTCTTCACACCCTTTTGAGCCTTTAATCTCGACCAAACCATGCTAATTACTCTTTTAAACCTATCTAGTTACATCATAGAGCTACTGGTCTTCTCAAAAGACCAACTCTAGTGCCCTAAGAAGAAGTTTAAAAGAGGTGCGTCGAAGAAGAGGTAATCTCTTCTACCGATTCACTCAAGTTTTCATATTTCTTAAATTTATTATTCTTTAGGTGTTTCATTATAATGTAATAAAATCAGAATTAATTATATTTTGATATGTTATTTTAAATATTAAAAAACTTTATTTAACCTTCTATCCATCCTATGGAAAACAAAATCACTTCGCGTGCGTACATACGAAATACCGTCTCCACGTCGTGGTGTAATCTGTTTTCCACCACCACCTTAAATTGATGGGTATAATGGTGTAAATAATAACTATATATAGTTATTATAATATCATACTGATTCTAATATATTATATCATCTCCTCCAATTCAATTCAATAAATATGGGAATGATAACGTCGCTTGTGCATACATAAGGATTACAGTCTCCACGACGTGATGAGATTCATTCTCCATGTTAACCACTCAAAAATGATTATAAAGTATAAATAATGAATAATAATGAAATATATGACAAGATAAGTTTACTTGATATATATATATATATATCATCTATATACTTCCATTCAAGTCAATAAGCGAAAAAATTGCGTTCATGCGCACATACGGCCTACTGTCTCCTTGAACAGTGTATTTCATTTCATTTCTCTATCTATTATATATATATACTGAATATATATGATATATAAATCATGATTTAAATTCTGGAAGTAATTAAATAATGATATAAGTATAATAATATCATTAACAACAAGTCCAAACATGTACGATAACTAAAATAATTTTACCCAAAACGCTACTTTACAATTGGAATTTACAAAAGAACAGGTTATATAAATTTATAAGTGAACCATTTATGATATAATAATAGTGAATATGATTCTTTAATAATTAAATAACATTTTTTAAATAATTATTAAGGAGTTTCGGATACGTATGAATAATATCGGACCTAAGGTAAGGGATAACTATTCTAATCTCGTTCTTATATGAGATTGTTATTCATAAGTATTTACTGGGGTTATTGTTATAATCCATGCCCATGTTTTCTAAAAATGTTTTCATGTATTTTTAAATTCATTTTTTACCTTTTATGAAATTTACCACTTGTTATGAAAGGAATCTTACATTTGTTTACCACATGGGGAACTTTTTGACTTTTCCGACAAAAGTACGAGAAAAATTTTATTTTTAACTTATACGACATGAACAGATTTTTACAGTTTCATAAAGCATCATTTTCATGAAGCGTACTATACAAGATATTATGACTATTTTTTAAAAATAATTTTCTTTTAAAATTGCATGTAATTTTTGTAAAAGAAATTTATTTTGAAGAAGAAAGGATATTTTCTTCAAGAATTCATTTGAAGTGTTTTATAACAACCATTTTCCATCTAAGATGACATTATTTCATATGTTTATGTTTCAAGTATAATGTTTCTATGATTTAAATGTTTTCAATTTTCATATTATGAAATATCCATTTGTTTTATATGGATTATGTGATGATGGGATGATGTTTATAAAACCCATTTTATTATATGGGTTATGATGAAAGTTATAAGATTAATTTGTGGCACATGTAATAATGATTTCATTATGAGATGGGTGGGACCTATATCTCCCTCCAATGCATTGGGTAACGATTTATAACTCATGAGATATACATGGCTAGTATGGTAAGTTAATCCGGTTCAGTGATAGAGGACTTGAACGAAGAGTGAACTCGTTTCAGAAAGTGACTTTGTCCACTAAGATGGTCTTGGTAGAAATGCCATGTCTACTATGGAAATCATAACATGTGCTTAATGATTTCCACAATTCCATGCTTTAATCCCATCATATTTTATCATGATTTCTGATCCATTATGATCTATGCCTTAGGTACTTCCATGTTTTATGTCATTGCTCAAGATTTTGATGTTTAAATATTATGTTCATGTTTTGAAGTTCAAATGTATATAGTTTGTTTTATTTTCTCCATGCATACCCTTACTTAGAATTTGAGCTCACCCTATACATGTTTTCTTTTCCACATGATTTAATGAAAGGTTTTAGGTAAAAAAAGAAAGTTCTTTATGGGAGATTTTGAAGATCTTTCACCATGATTAGAAGATTATATTCCGAGTTTCCAAAGACACTAACCTATTACAGTCCTTTGGTTTCTGTTTTTTTATGTATAATATATTCCAAAATATAAATGTAATGTCTATTTACGTCATGCTTTGGGTCTCTACAGTTGTTATCAGAGGAAAGGTTTAGTTAACCTTTGGAAACTAGGATGCGAAAACAGTAGTGAGATCTCTAGAGATATTTCTAAGGTATGTCTTGTGATGTCCCTCAGGATAAGTATATGTATAGGTTATAGTCCTAGAATTATGGTAAAAATCATAGAATTAATCCTAATATGTTAGATATTTAAGGTATTCCACCTTTATTATGTTGTTTTCCCTAGCATGATTTTTGCCACTCACACAATTCTTTTTAGGTTTTAGACGATGGTTGGAACCAGAAGGAACTATGTTGATCAATGTAATGGACAATGCAATGATTTTCCTCCAGAACAAAGCAATGTCACATGAGATGGAGTGAAAAATCTTATTACTATACTTACACAAGCTATGAATGATTCTGGACATCCAAATGAGAAAAAAAGGGAACAATATTATATTGAGTCCTTCATGAGGCCACATCCACCTTCTTTCAGTGGTTTTTCTGATCCACTTGTTGCTGAACAATGGATCAGTACCTTCGAAAATAAATTTTCCATATGTAATTGTTCGGATCATTATAAATTCATTCAAGTTGTTTACCATTTAGGAGGTGAAGCAGACCAGTGGAGGACTCTAATTAAGAATACAAGGCCTCAAGAGTAAATTTAATCCATGGAATGGGATGAGTCCAATAACTTATTTTCAGTAAGTACTTCCCTCATATTCATCGAACAATGATGGAAGAGGAGTTCCTTGAGCTTATGTAGAAGGATGATGAATCTGTTGGTATATATGGAGTGAATTTTACAAGTATTGCAAGGTATGTATCTGGATTTATCATCCAACCTGAAAGAAAAGTTTATTGATTCATTAGTGGCTTAAAACCAAGTCGTCGGATGTCATTTTATATAAGAGACTTCAGTAGCTATGAAGAAATTGTTCGTTGTGATATAAAGGTAGAAATGAAAGTAATTGTTACATATCCATCTCATGGTTTTGATAAGAAACGGAAGATAGAGGTCAAGGAGAAATCTCAGAATAATGGTGAAAAGAAATGACTGTTACTTTATGCACAAAGTGTAGAATACATGATTATATGGTTAGAAAATTATGAGTATGTTTTCATTTTAAATTTATTCTAATAAATTTATAATATTTTTTTTGATATTTTTTTAACATTTTATTAAATTTCATTTTTGAAAATAATTAATAATAATTTATATGATTTCATAAATTTAAATTTTTATTAAATAATATTATTATATTTTTAATTATTGGTTGGAAATTATTTATTCTCTTAAAACTTTTAACAATCCTTGTTAGTTACCAGGGATGGCTCACCAAATCACTAAGGGAACAAAAGGGGCCAAACCCATGGTAAATCCATCCAAAGGAATCCATGTTGTAGTTAATGGGTGGTAATGATTTTATTTAAGCATTTTTTGTATCAGTTTGAGTAAAATACTTGCATATCACGCCCTAAAAGATCATGGGATGGGCTTTGTAAGCCTAGTAGGTCATGTCATGTGTGTGTTAGTAGTGGGTGATGGGTGTTAATTTTACACTATAAACTCAAATGTGGAAATGTACATCTTAATTAGAATACCACTTGATCAAGGCTTCACATAATCAATGTCATAATTGATCCATGAAATAGTGTTCGTCTAAGCTAAAAATTGGTGAAATATTTTGTCATTAGATTCTGTCAAATCAAATTGTCTAATATCATTTATTATCTTGTACCATTATTTTAACTCGTGCACATCTCTTTTTTATATATCATATCTCATTTTTATTTATGAGTTCATTAGATCACATATTAACTAGACCTAGAATGCAGGAACATTTTAATGTACACCCATCACTTTCACTTCTCTATTTCACTCAATATATAATATTTTTTGAAGTCACCTCAGCAGGGATAAATGATAGAAGTCCACATCTTCTTTTTTAGTGCATGTGATGGAATCAACATGTATCAATTGTGGATTATGATCGATAGGTTATTATTACACATGTAGCTTATTATTCAAGGGTGAACCATGGTTCACTAGTGGTTGATCATGATACAACACAATATTTGATTTGTAACTCATTGATGATTTATTTATCCACTATTATCCTTTATTATGAACTGCTCTCTATTTATCTACTATTGTATATCAAAAAATAGATCAAATGGCCACTTGTAGAGAAATCGTATACCAATATCTATTTTTAAACCATTGGATTCTCATTGGTATATCATCCTCTTTGAATAATTCATTCTCAAATAGGATCTCCCTAGAAAAACAACATCAACATCCATATACTGTATCATGCTAGGATTTCCTTCCTGTTCATAGTTACCATAAGGATTCTATCCTTGGTTGATATCAGTGTATGAATATTTGGACATAATTTCACAATAGAATTGAATATTTCAGATTCATCCTTTTTATTATTTTATTTTATCCACCTTTTCATGCGTAGTGGTATTTCATGTAAAAAAGAACCATTGGACATCCAATGGGAGATTATTTTCAAATTTTGGGCATCCTTTGATAGATCATATTCCACCAATGGACATCGTCAATTATAGATCATTTCACTATAGATAGTATGACATTATTCACTATACAATATTATAGATTAAAATTTTCATTATTGTATCATGTTGTCATTGTATATTATTATTTAATTCATCAATGTTCATCTATATAATTTTCTATTTTTTATCATTGGAAATCTAATGGAAGATCACATATAGGTTGGTAGCATAATACATGAACTACACTTACTTTCACTACTCGTAGAATCAAACTTCTTCTAAATGATTCAATGGATGATATGAGCCACTGGTAGATCAATATACCACCAGTATTTAAATTCTACTTTTAATAAAAAAAATAAGTCAAATATCATATTTCATATTTTAATTAATGATAATAAATGATATAAATGATTTATTTTATTAATTGTTTTTGAAAAAAAGTTATATGTTTGAAAATAATACTTTTAGTTCTTAATTTGTTTACACATATACTAGAACAGTGAAATTAATATGATAATCTATTTTACAAAATTATTCTAACTTGTTAAACTCAATGATTCACTTTTAAATATTTAATTTTTATGTAGTTATGAGTTTTTTTTGTTTTTATAATTATTATATGTATTTTCTTATATAAATATTCCATTAAAAAATAAAATTGTAATTTTTACAATGTCATAAATTCCATATTTTAATATATAAGTAATGCTATAAAATTTATATTATTATACAATAAGAGGTGTAATTCCATTACTAGACATGGAAATGATCCTTGAACATCATTTATTTCATTATCCTAGAGAAAAATTATGTCATCAATTTTTTATTATCTATTGATATATTTTTCTGATGATATTTCAATAAATGTATTTCTTCTCTCATTTTTTAATAATATATTTCAACTTCTGTATGATATATATGATCATATACGATCATAAAAATTTGGAAATTTTCCACTAATGTGATCAATGATCTTCAATCATAATCATATTAAAAAAATTTATCATCATCTAATTCATATATATTTCTTAAGTCATGTAAATATTATTTTTCTATTTTAATGTCATTTAGTCAAGATTAATTTTTCCCAAAAAAATAAAATTCATACAAAATATGGTTATTCCAAAACAATTAAGGTTGTATGGGGTGTGACAGTAGATCATTTTCTAATTAATATTCTATGTGGAACTTCGTTTTAAATACAGAGTTCTTCCTATGATTGTTGGTAAAAGGATGCATCTGTGAGAAAGATATTAAATGTC
Organism: Viscum album; assembly: GCA_963277665.1. NCBI lineage: Eukaryota > Viridiplantae > Streptophyta > Magnoliopsida > Santalales > Viscaceae > Viscum > Viscum album. Next base: position 1,836,151,685 of record OY728132.1, on the reverse strand, counting down.
TAAAAGTGAGGTTACCAGTTGTTAAAATTATTAATGATGAGTGGAGAGGATTCAAGAGTTCACTTGGGACATTGTGATTCCATTAAAAATAAATCATCATTGTTATTCATTTTTATTTCCACACCACCTCATATGAAGAACACTCCATTCATTAAAATTATTTACATTTTATCCTCATACTATTTGGACTAAAATTTAAATAATAACTATTCACCCCACCCTCTAGTCACTATTTCCATTACTATGAATCCAAAAAATTGGGAAACGTGCATATGAACTTCTACATGTATAGCTATACTCTCTAATTATTTTTGTTTCTTATTTTTCACTCGATTATAACTATATATTCTAGACATTATTGACTATGGAATTGAAGAATTTTTTTATTATAACAGGTGTTAATTTGAATAATATATGGGTTCAAAAAACCTGATTCATCGATGGATGTAGATATGTCTATTGAGAAGATATAATATAGCCCAACTTAAAATAATTATTTTTGGATCATTGGACTATAATTGATAAACCATATGATCTCTGCAAATTGGATCTTAATAAAATTGTAGTTAATGAAATGACATAATATATCATAAATAACAATATTAAAAATATTTCATCATGTGATATATGTATAAGTGTGTATAAACATGTTTAATCATGTATGAAAACCCATGTTATATGGTGGATATATCATGTTACTCATTATGGGTCTATCTATCTCAAGATAAAAAATCTAATAGTTCTTATAGAAGAATACGTGAACTTCACTAAGGGAGTTGATGTATTTTTAAACAAAATTATTGATCATATTTGTGGTATTATTAATCGAATGACTTCTCTTGGTATAATATTGTACAATACTGAGAAATTATAATGAGTACTATGAATTGTTCCAAAAATATGGAATGTAATGAAGGATTCTATAGAAGAAACTATGAATTTTACTATGTTTACATTATATGAACTAGTAGACTCTACTAAAATGTATATTACAGATGAGAAATATTAATTAAGGGGTGTATACAAATAGAAATCGAATTGCATTTAAATATAATGTTATTTATTACTCTAACATTTATTAATTCATGATCATGGAATTTGGAAATGATATTGATCAATTTATTTATATGTTTATCATTTTCATGATGAACCATATTAAAAATGGTATTTCAGGATGATGTCTAAAATGGCCTTTAGGAAAGGAATCATTCGTAACATATATTATATTTTATAATTGAATAGAAGTGACTTAATGAATACGGGGTCCATAAGGACTAACTTTGGTAAACTCAAACATACATATAATCCTAAAGATAAAATAAGTTTAGAAAAAATGGGATTTTCATTGAATTTTTTACATTTTAGATAGTTATAACTAATGTGGTGATTCTAGAAGTGACTAGGAGAAATGGATTCTAGAACATATAGGTATTAAATTTGTTTTAATTTTTTTTTCTTTCCCCTGTTAAAAATCCTTCATATTATTATGATAATTAATTTTCTATATATGAAATGGAAATTTATTTTAGATTTTTGTTTTGATTTAGATTCTATAAATTCAATAAATAAGATATTATTTATATAAAATTTTGAATTAAATAAATATGTAGTTAGGATAAGTAAATTAATCACTAGTTAAAAAGATAAATTGAAAAATATGATAAAAGAAAATGGAAAAAATCATATGTGATAATCATAAAATCTATATTTTTCAGGAATGATAAATCAAAGGGGATGATGATTCTGAGTTTCATTAACTAATAATGTAAAATGAAAGTTTATAAAACATTAATTGATGTAAAAGATAAATACTAATATATAAGATTTATTTATTTGTGGATGATTTCATAGAAATATAAATTGAATGTATGAAATTAAATATAGAAAAAAAAAATTATGAAACCAATATTATGGATACAACTATACTGTTTATATTAATATATAAACTATCCCACAAGAAAATTTTGATTTGAAAAATCATGATATTAATATTTAAGATGATTTATATAATTTTTTTAGAAGTAATAATAATTCTTATAAAATGATGACTAAAATGGATTTAAACTCCAATAAATATTTTATATAAGTTTTTTTTTAAAAAAACTATCCTTTTTAAACAATCCAAAATAAGATTTTACTATGAGTATAGTTTTCAATTTATGAATTAAATGGATTTATGATAATTAATTGTAAATGATATTTAAATAATAACAAGAAAATTTATTAAACATTAATTTTATGAGGTTTATTATCTAATTTTCATAATAATACACTATTAATGAAAATTTGGGTTCTAAAGGTTTTCAAATACTAATCTAGATATACACTTGATAGCATGGATACTATAATATCCTTATTGATTGATTAATTTTGGAAAAACACTTTATAATTTAGAATAACTAATTTTATTTATATTGTTTCTAATCATGGATCATGAAATGCGGTAATTAAAAGTTTAATTTATTTAATTCATGTAATTGTTGTTTTGTACCTTTTTTTAAAAATCCCAATTTTCATATAAATGGTATTTTTGATGTTGTTTTTTACTAAAATAGTTATTATTTAAATAGTGATAAATGAATATTATTTCAAAAAAAAATATTATATTTATATGTCAGTTGTCTGATTGTGGATTACTACTATATTTTGTTGTGATAATTTTACTTTTCTAAAAAATATATTATATTATCTTTCTAAAAATAGAAGAGAAATAGAATATACTATTATTTTCTAAATAAAATAAAAAATGATTTATGAGATTTAATGTTATAGAAGAATATGAAATTCTATTTAATCAAAGTCTTAGATATCCAATTTATGATTGTTTGAACATTCTTCCAAAGCATGAACATGTTTTCAACTACCAAATTTACATACTATTAATTATTTCACATGTGATTAATGTTAAAAAGATAAGGATCAAAAATATTGATTTATGTCTAGAAATTATATGTATATATATATATATATTTGTTTTCCTTGTAATTCATCTATCTTTATTTTTTTATTAATGTAATTTTATCAAAAATTAAAAAATGTATCTATAGTATATATTATTAGTGATAGAGGTGGGGAAATTATGAAGATAATATTTGACAAATTATGTAAAAACAATATATATTTATGTATTCCCTCATCCCTAATGACAAAACCACATAATATTGTGGTAGAAAGATTGAACATCCCTATTAATGAAATGGTTATGTCTATGATAATGGAATTTAATGTACCTAAATACTTTTTGGAATAATTTTTAAATACATATCATCATGTTTTAAATATACTTTTAATTATATATTTCTTAAAAATCCCTTAATAAATTATTATGTGGCTTTAAACTTAATGGTGGATAATATAAGGTCATTGACTATGTAATATATATCATCAATGGAAAATATAATTCAGTCAAATTAAATTCTAAATTATATGGGGGGGAATATTTATGATATACCATTTATAGAAAATATAATATACATCACAATAATGAATTAATACCCATTGATGAATATTTTCATGTTATGTTTAATTTAAAAAATTAATAAGAAGGATTCTGAATTTAGTGATGAATGTAATTAATTTATATTATTTAATGAGGTAATGGAAATGAACAATATTCGTATAAATATTATGTATAAGGGCATAATATTTTTACTCAAAATGACCAAATTGAATGAAAAACAATTAAATATCCGCCTATTTAAAAATAATATGATAATGTAGATTATTGAATTAGAAACATATACTATGTTTTACAATACGATGAATTTTATTGGTTTCTTTCATTTCTTATGTTAATGTTTATAATGCATTAAATATTTCAATGAATTATGGATTAAAAAATATGTAACTAATCATATGTTGGATTAAACATCTTTTTAACATGATAATATTTGGTAAGTGGATCTTAATGGATTTTTCATAATCAATATGACCAATGAGGTATATTTTTTGAAAAAAAAATTAAGACTTCTTGATCATGGTTCTTCCAATGAAGAGTGTATTTACATTGAACAATATTTTATTAAGTATCTTGGACAGAATTAGTTAAAATTTTATTATACTTTCATAGTTTTTAAAATATCAATTTAATTAAAATGGAGATCAAATGTATTGTTTTGAAACGATTTATTTGAGGGGATGTCTACTTAAGAAAACACTATAGATTTGATAATGTAATGTTTAAAAATCCTATTTCGAAAAATAATTAATTCACATATCGTATTAAAAAATATCCAAATCTCGGTAAGAAATCCATTCTCCAATTTTATTAAAAATTATTCTATAAAATTTATTGTTGATCCATCCATTTTTTTAAAATCTCTTTCAAATAATATAAATAAAATATGTATAGACATATATATATATATTAATGACATAAAATTTGGTTCAATAAAGGGAATTATAAATTTTGATTATTATAAATTAATTACAAGTGAATTTGGCTTGTGATTAATGTGATAATTAAAATTATACATTGTTTTTCATGATAATAAAAGGAATTATAGTTTGTTATTATATAAGTTTTAGTATACTAATGAACATGTAATCAGTATTATACTCTATTCTAGTAAGAATATGGAATCAAAAATGAGAACTAATTCCAAATTTTACATGGATGAAATTATTAAGATAGATGATATAAAATTTTATATATGATTTAAATGATAATTAAGGTATCCCACGACTTCGAGAGAATATATCATTTTCTCAATTTTTTTGTGTTCGATATTTTAGTCCAGACCAAATTAAAGACCCCTTAATGTGATATAACGTGTAATTATATATATAAATTATAACATTGTATTAGATTTTATGATTCTAATGAGATCTATTTTGATAAAATCATACTCTTATTATAACATTATAGGTTGTAGAAGAAAATATAAAATCACAATAGCTATGTATTTTTTTGTAATAATATGTATAATTTTACATAATTCGTAGAATAAACCATGTGTATAATTATCATTAATTGAGGTAGAATATATTTTTTCCTTTTATGTGTTGTTCAAAGAGAAATTAAGAAAATAATCATTATTTCATTTTAATATCTGTTTTCATAAAATTCATATTTAACATGATAATTCAAGTGCTATTTAATTTACTAAAACCCATCTCCAGCATTATAATTCTGATCACATAAATTTTAGATTTTAGATTTTATTTGTATTTTATAAATAATTGTGATATATAATTAGAATTTGGTTATATTTGGATAAATGTAGCTAAAATTTTACAAAATAATTTGTTTCTATTAAATTAGAGATTATTTTATTTTAATTGGGTATATTAAAAGCCTAATTAGATAATATATTTTAATATACAATATTAAATTATTTAACTATATTAACTCTGCTCTCACTGATTTAAGTAAGTATACATTCACTCATATGAAAACATTCTTCTATGATACTTTTAAATATATGGATTTTGATTTAATGTGATAGTGTTTTATAAAATAATGTATGATATATTATATGATCATTTATTCAAAGAGGTATATTTTTTGGTAAAATTTAATAAATATTATTTGTTTATAGTTTCAAAATTGTGGATTTTGATTTATTTTGAATTGTTTCTAATACATTAATAGTATTAATTTTTTTGATAATTCATTATCTATTCTGATTTTCTTAAAACCACATTTTTTAAAATAATTATAATTTTTTTAAGTGTTTTTAAAATGATAGTTTTTTATTAAATATTATTTCTATTTTCACAATATTTTTATTAAATATTTTCTAATAAAATTATATTTTACATTATTAGGAGACACCCTTTGTATCTCTCGACCATAATAATGTGACCCAATTGGTTAACCTCATTGTATGTCCATCCATAGGCATCCCACAAGGAGGTATGGAAGGTCATTGGTAGTGTATGCTTACTATTATAGGGACCGTTTATAAGAACCACCTAGCACACCTTCTAGGCACATCAGTTTATCTTCGTAAGATCGTGAGGTTTTAGACCATGTGTGTGAGTAATGGGTTATGGGTGCCAATATGATAATAAATATTTCAATAGCTAAAGGAATGGAATAATCGATATAAAACACAATAAATGATTCTCATATCCGATTTGATACTCGGTCTACACTATACTGTTCAATCATGTCAATTAGGGATAAATATTCGGCACTCTAATTTGATAAATTCAAACCATATATTATCATTAATTATCCCGCACATTTATTTGATATCCCACACATCTCATCTGAAAAATGTATCTATATTTATTTATTCTATATTCTACCTCTCGTTGATTCAATCAACCAACTATTATTGGATCCTTAAAACTACATCCATCTCATTCAATACATAGTTTATGTCAGAAGAAATTCTGGTTTGAATCCTCCAGTGGAGGAATCAATGATTTTATTTCAATTAATTTTTTTTATTCATTTAAAAAATACAAATTTTATCAATAAATAATCATGATCCACTTGTAATTGTTTCACTAGTAGATAATTTTCCAACAGAGGATCATATTTCACAATTACATGATATTTTTTTCATTTAAATTGAATAAAATTCTCCCAAAAGTGGTTTATTTTTCCACCCATATTAAATTTTATCCTCTTCCAAGTGTTCTAATACAATTATAAATCTAATTTTAATTCACATATACACCATTACAAAAATTATCTTTATTCTCTATATTTTAAACATTCTATATTCATTCGTATATTAACCACCATGGATTACCATTATGTTATCTCCACTCCATAAATATACAGTAAATAATCCAAAAAACATCTATTTACACTCTTTTAATCATAGACATAGTCATAATAGTGATTCTATCATTAGTAGATCATCATTCTAGATCATATGATATCAAAATCACTATTAGATGTCCGCTTATTCCTTAAATTTTTATTTATTTTTATCTGATATAGTGTTTTATTACATTGTTGGTGTTTTTGTTTGATCTCATGTTTGGATTTGTCAAATATTTTTGATGGAATTTGAAAATATTTTACCAGATGGGTTAAATCATGAATTGAGACTTTAAATAGAGATAAAATTTTTGGAACGTCTCAGAATGATGTATGGATACAATTTACATGACATGTAATATTTAACACTTGTTTGTAAGATATTTGGTGGATTTGGGTTATATTTTGGGAGTTTTGGATATTTCTACCCAGGTTGCACGGTCTAATTTTCACAGGATAGGATAAACCGTATGAAAGATTATTGATCAAGTGTTTTTAGTTTTATATTTATCTACAAATATATATTTTATATAGTTATAGATTATTTTCTGTAAATCCTTATGCGTAAAATGAATAAACTGTGAGAGGATGAGTTGAGTATGAGGTGTGGTTCCTGGTGGAGATAGTTTCAAAAAATATTCATTCATTACTATAGGTCGATGGTAGTGCTGAATTCATGGTTGGTTAATGGTTTATCAAACAATTTATTCTAACCTTGTGGGGTGAACGATTTGGATATGGGGTTGTAATATTGGTGCACAATTTGGAAATAATTTATACAGACCATTCGATGGACTTTCATTTTGACAAGACCAACTGAATCATTGGAACACATTAGGGAATATTATTTAGAAAAATCGTGAAGTAATATTTAGTTTCATTTAATGATGTATTTTTAAAAATTACCACCATAGAATTTTTTTTGTACCCCCTTTCTCCACCATTCCAATGGCATGAAAAATGTGTTCGAAATGTTTTTCAACATCATATCTCCTTCCACTATGAGTATGATTTCAAGGTTAGTTCATTGAGTTGAAGTAGAGTTGTCTTCCTCTAGTCGTTAAATTTATTACTATTCTACAATTATATAAATTGATTAACTTTGTTTTATGTTTTATTTAGGATTCTACATTATTGAGGTCAAATATTTATTTTTTCTAGGTATTTTTATCTTCATGGAGGAATGAGATTCTGAGATGATTTCTGAAAAATGTATTGTCACGTTTCATTGGATTATGTGATCATGATTAATATTCCTAGGATTTTACAATAATGTAAATTTATTTAATTTCATATTTGGAGTCTTCTATTTTTATATTTGACCTAGATTTTGTTTAATGATATTTCATGTTTAATCAATGTGTATATTGATTTAGTTCAATTATCCATGATGACCTTGCGTGTTTTTAATCATTATTTCATGTTTGTTTTTAGATAAATAAATTAATTATAATTTATATAATTAATTAATTATTGTTATGTATTTTACTAATAATGATTTTATAGTCATGATGAGATCTATTGGGTGTGTATGGGATAAATTAGGCTTGGTCATTCCTCACTATGGTTTTTGTGTTGTGGAAATGTTTTTGAAATCATTATTGATGTTATATAGTATTGATGATAATTTTTCATAGTATTATAAATTTTTTTATTGTATAGTAAATTATATTATTTTATATCAGTTATGTTTTATTATTCTTACCATAACAAAAGAAATTTATTTTTTACTCTTAATTACAGATTTGACCTTCCCATGATCTAAGTAGACCTTTCGAGACATGAGAAAATACACATGGCCACCCGTTGGGAGTTACAACATTTTTGAGTGGAACATAATTTTTTTTAATCATTAATGAAATGTACAATTTGGATATGATATTTTTTAATGGTTTGAGTTTTTCCTTTTATAAGTATTGGGTGCTAATGGGGATAACATATGTTTTGAAATTATTATTATTTATAAATGATTTGTCATCATCATGGGTATTTTTAAAATTTATTTCAAAAGGATTTCCAAATTTTATTTGAAGCATGCATGTGTTTAATTCTTTATCTAAAATTACACAATAGATGTTTGGTTTTTTAAATGGATTTTAGTCCATTTTAAATGTTTGGTTCTCAAGGTGAATGAAAAATAGTTCAGAGGATTGATTTTTGAAATGTTTGAAAATTGTTTCTTGATTAATTTATTTTGTATTTTGAAAAAATTTATTATACAATGTTTTGTTTTGTTTTTTAGGAATGTAGAGGATTAGTAATTTTTAATTTATTAAAATGATATTTTTTATTTTCAATCATTATTTTCTATGGTGATGTTGTAATAATATGTGTTTATGATATGATTCAATGGATTAGGTAGTAGAATAATTTTCTAGGAAATGTAGTAAAGGGTAATTGAATGGTTTTGGTTCTCGACTGATGAATCTAGGTGATCAGTTATATGATAGATATGATGTTTTACTGAGCCTATCGAAAATAATAGAATATTTTTTAGATTTTGAAATAGAAAGAGGATATAGGATAAGATGGTATGCCATGTATAATAGGAGGTTTGAAAAATGATAATATTCCATTGATGGGCTTGAATGGTACGCAAGGTTGCATAGGTGGAATATATTGTTGGATTTGGTACTATGGATCTAAGAACTATTGTTATGTATTGTTAGGAATTTGATTAGATAGAATTTTCAGTATCAGTTCTGGTATATTGTCTAATGATAGGTTTTGTATGGATGTTCCATCAACATTTGATATTGATGTTGATATTTTATTTATATAAAATCCTAGAATTTTGGTCACTAACGGAATAGGTAGATGAGTTTGGTTCCTTAGATGGATGTTTTATGCCTCCATGGACTGAATGAATATGTACCAAACCTTATTTAGAATATATATGTGTCACCCATATGTTTTTTTTATAATACTCGTTATTTTTTTATCACGTTTGGGGGATCATGGTGTCACTATAGAACCAATGGTCCATTGGATACACGATGAGTCATTCTGTTCTTTCGCATTAATCACTTTTCGGTACTCTTTATTTTTTTCCGATGATATACTTCATACAATGTTTCTATAAAACAAATTTTCATTATGAATAGTTAGTGGAATCCCACATCCTTTTACTCACATTGTTTATGGTCCTTCACTGATCATGGATATCTAATCATCAATTACATGGTTATTATAAGAATGAGTTATTCTCTAGGACTTTTTTAGTACTTTTTGGTTGATCAAGATTTCTTGAGTGGTATCATTTTACTGTGGGGATATTGCTCTGTGATTTTTGGGAGCCCTTTTTAGATTCATTTTTTCATTTTTATGTATTCGTCATTGCGGTAGATTTTTTTTATATGTGAAATGGTTGTTTTACACATTATTCCATTTAAAATTTTTATATAAAGTTATATTTATTTATTATTTACCTTAAAATTATGTCTATGATATCAAAAATTTTACATGAGGTAGTATGCTCGTATATGGAGTTATATTCATCTCATTGTTCCATTTTGACCTTAAATTCTAGCCTATGACCCCTTGAGTATGAGGAGGCACGCAAGGGCTCATGGGTTGACCTGCCATGGATTATCAGTTTTGGGGAATCCTAACTACGATGATACATTATTGTGTTTGTGTTGTTTAAATTCCATTAATTTTACTACTTGTGGTATTCTAGATGAAATATATAGTAATGTGTGGGATATAAATATGTATATGATGTTGATGTATCATGTACATAAGTTCCCATTGGATTTACTTGTTATTAGTGATGGGACAGATGTTTTGGAATTGTGATCATATATTTTTACATACTTTTTTTTAGATTTGTGCAATGATCATGATATATAGGTTTCTTGGTTTATGATGGATTTCATTTCGGTGAACAATTTAAAGAGTAATGTTACATGGTTTCGACCCATGTTTTTTTAAGAAGGATGGATCTGATGTGTCATAATAGTCTAAAAATATCCACATGTTTTAGGCATACCACTCTTTCTTTTTATGGGGATCATTATAATGAAGGGTGAGGTGGGTCCACAATGTCGCACTCATCGATGAGTACATTGAGGTTTCCATATGCACATTGTATGAAGTGACCATATTGGGCCAATATGGTATGAATATATGATTGTTGGAACATTTTAGGTTGTTTTCATTGATGTTAGTAGCATGTATGAGTCATTCAGGATGTGGTATGATGTGCACATTCTCAATGCGGAGAAGATAACTAGTTGAGATAAGTTTTTTTAGATACATTTTCGTTGTGAGATCCTAAAAGAGGTTTATTTTAATTTTATGGGTTTTAAAGATTTGCCGGTCCCATGAATGATGAACCATGAGTTTTGTCCTTTTGATAGATGGTCTAGACATTGGGTGTTTGGTCTTGGTGGTCTTTAGATATTACGCTAGTAATGGGAATGGATTCGTGTGGATTTCAGGTGTATCCTATTAGATAATTCAACTGGATTATATGTTCCTTTAGTGTGGTGGGATAAAATGCATGTTTGGAAATTTCTAGAGAGTTAATTGGGGGTGTGTCCACGTATGGGGATTGGGAACATAAAATGGATTTATTTTTAGGATGAGAACATCAATGCAAGTAGTTGATCATTGTGGTTGGATTCTATTTTGGAGGGTATCTTTGGGTTCCTATCCTATGTAATGGTTGTGCATATATTATTATTCTATTGGACTGGAGCTAGACCCAGAGTGTAGTGTTTTTTTGGTTGGTCAAAATGTATGTGAGATATACGTGATGTGTCTGCATATTGTGAATTGATGAGATTTCTGGATTCCATTTGTTTTAAAGTCCATAGAATATCAATTTTTTCATAAAACATGTCATTTTTTGCAATTGAATGTGTTGGTTAAATGACACGGTTGGCTTTTGAAACATGATTCAGATTTTGAGGATATAATAGATTACATTGGATTGAATATATATTTATTCTCTTGATTAATTTATGAAGTATGTTTCCATGGTTTAGTGGGTTTCTTTGGGTTTTGTAAATAATCGAGGGGGATTTTTATTGGGTGGCATGGGAATGTGGGTAGGAATGAATTTTGGTTAGTTCTTCTTAGCCTAGGATTTATAATGATAGAAGGGTTGGTTTGTGATTTGGGTTTTTTGAGGGGTCACAGAAGAGGGTTTCTGATTGTTATGTGTTAGTGAAGTTTGGAAGCATGAATGAGTGTTGATGTGATGTTTCAGTTGGTCTGTGAATCTAACATAATATGACTGTATATTTTATGTGTTGAGTGGAGTGTGAAGCCTTTGATTGATTATATATGTTGTGGATGTGATGAGATTCAAATATGAATAGAATACAAAGATATTTAGATTGGTTAGTCATGTCCTTGATGATAGAGGAGACATTATACATTGATTCATTGAGGTGGTAGTCATCAAAAACCTCCTAGGATATTATTGGACAATAAAGATCAATAATCATATCATTAAATTATAAATAATTTTCAAAGAGGAAAACATATGTAACCCCACATACCATTGTGTATTATGATGAATATGGTTCTTCCTTAAGGCTACCACCATGGAGTAGTATTTGTGGAATCAAATGGTTACGACCACAGTGTTGACTATTTATGAATAAGGTATTCATGTTGTACTATACATCGATTAATATAATGGGTTCTACTCACTAGTGTTTGTAATGAGATCGTTTATTTTCTATTTGGTGGCTTATGTGAGGGAGAGATTACCACTTCCAAACCATTTGTAAGTAGTGGATGGGGAGTGGAAGGAAGTGGATGAGGTTTTCTAGATGATTTGATGATGGGGACACTCTTATGTCCGAGATATGTATCATTTCACATTGTGTGAAACATGCTCGACAAGGGCCACAAGAGTAATGAATTGGTCACATATCGGTAAGGGTGGAATCTTTACATTGGAGTGGTATTTTTCGTCATGTAATCCTATTATCTAGGGAATTAAAACAGGTAATCAGTTATTCAAAATGACTAAGTTGAATGATGAGTTAAAATTTGAGAATTTAATGTAAATTATTTATAGTATGGTTGGTTATTATGTGTGTAATACAATTGTTTTTCAATGAATGAATTGATTATTAGTAATTATTACTGATCAATATAAATTATGTGATGATATGTTAAGAACTATGGGGGACTCTTTGGGGTTGCATGAGTTGAGGTTCAGTTTGGATTTCTTGATTGACATGGTTTCATATATCAGATTTTGGTGGTTATAAGATAGAAATTATGGGGTCCAATACAATTGCTCAGTGACTTACAGGGTCATACGATAATAAATGAACTTTTTCAGTGGGATAATATAAGACCCATCATGGTTTTTTTGTATGATAAATGTGGTTAAATCATATATTTATTATTAATGGGATATGAGTTGGTGCATCTGTGTTGTTAGTGTTATGGGACATCAGAATAAAATGATTCATTTGAAAAAAAGAAAATTTTCTAATATACGACAGATGGTGTTGATTATTTTTCATTGAAGATTCTTATGGGAGAAAAATTTTATTGTAATGATGTGGTAAGATTCCGTGTCTAAATGGAATAAAATGATTTATGGGAATTGGAATTTTTTGTACAAACTGATTTGGATCTAAAATTAAGACTCCAAATGGATATTCATGAGTCAGAACATGTCATATATAATTATTGAGATATGTAATGGTATTTGAAGGTATCCTTAGCATTCAAATTAAATTTTGAGACATTGTGTTATGTATAATTATATTTTAGGAATTCTACCAAGGTTTTACGGTGTAGTGTATACTATTTTAGAGATACCATGTGACACCATGGTTACCATGAGTTTTTTAATTCAATGTGAACAAAGCATGGTTAAATTGCAAGGATATATATTGGTTTTTAGAAAATATGCATGGAAAATTGAGAAATCATGTGATTTTTAGGAAGCTCTAATTCATGGTGCATGGGATGTAAAAAAATTTAGATAAACAATGTTCCTCAATGTAGGTCGAAGGTTGTGATAATAGCTTTGTTTCTACAAAATTTTTGAAACAATGCTCCTTAACCCCATGGGTTTTATTTGTGGAAGGTGGGGGAGCATGATTATTTCATAGATTGGATATTCATGTGGCCATACTATGTCATTGGGGTTATCATATGGAAGGACCAACTGCATATATATCATTATAGTAATTTATTGATAATGTTTTAGGGAAATTTTATAAATTTTTTAAAAATACATATATCATTTTTATGTTTAACATATTTATTTTGTTTTTTATTTTACAGAAAAATTTGAGACGTTAGTTTATTAATAATAAGAATTACATGGATAATTTTATGATAAATATATATATATATATAGGGAATTTATGGGTAATTTGTTCAATACCATCATAGTGAAACTATTTTTCCATGATATGATGATAAAATATCAATTTAAATTATTCATATCATTAATATGATTCAATGGGAGAATTTTTTGTTGTATGATATTAAAAATAATAAAAATTATTATGTCCCATTGAGTGATAGAGAATGAAAATAAAATATACAAAAAATAATGTTTCACTAATTATAATATATGAATCTCATAAAATAATCAATATACCAGGTTATTGAATTTATTCCATAAATATAATTATTAAATAAATATTCCATTGAGAATATATATTAATTTATATCTACATTAAATATAAGTAGTTTATCCAATATTTGGATTAACCAAAGAAATGATAATTAAAATAATATATTCAATATAAAATTTTAAAATATTCATATTAAAAACATTTATTCCAATTAAAAAATCATTTTTCGATCACAATTCATATTTTTTAAATATCAGTTAGATAAAAGTAACATCATTATCCTTATTCATTTCCAATATTAATATCATTGATATAAAATAAATATTTTTTTAAATTTTGAATGAAATTATTTCTCAAATAAAAAACACATTATTTTTTATCTATTTATATCTTTTTTATCTATAACAATATTTTAATTAATTTTAATGAAAATCACCTAGACCATTATGATTTACTCAATACCAGTACTAAAAAATTTAATTTTATTAATTATATATTAAAACTAATATATAAACACATGGAATAAATAAATATTAAAAATAGTAGTTCCTTTCTCATTTAGAAACTAATATGTTTCATCACCCAAATAATGATATTACATATTATATATCAGATGAATTATTAAATAAGTTCATTAACATTTCACTATTCCACTATATAACATCAACTATTATAAGATAACATTTTTATTATAATTAAAATTATCTCCGTAAATATATATAGTTAAATATAAGAATTTATATGTTGAAATAACAATCCCTTTTAAGAGTCCTTTTTAAATAGATGATCAATTAATGAAACATCATACCGTTTATATGGTATCTAAAATTACACATTGGGTTTCATGAACCTATTACTATACACATATTATTTATTTATTATTTATGTTTGAGGGGATTAAAATACAAGAAAAATCATGCCAACAATCACATATCATAGTAAAGTAAACCTCCTCCATCTCAATAAGGATTGACTAGAACACAGAAGATATATTTTATGACAATATATGGAATGAATTTACATATGCATAAAGGCTATAGAAAATATGTTTTCATATTGTCCTATAACATGATGTTGGATGCATGTTTTCCCACCCCGCACCTCCTTTGTGTATATATATAAATCAATAAAATGGTTAAAAATAGTTCTGGTCGACCATTTTTTTATTATTGAAAACAAAGTATATAGATTTCATGAACAATCAATCTAATTAAATAAATTATGCTAATCCTAGTATAAATCCATAAAACCATACATTGTAAGACAACAAGTAAAAAGCCCATGAAATAATAACATATAAGATTAACTACGTCTTAATCATTCATAATAAATAGGTATCACTATGAAATCATTGAAAAGAGACATGAAAAAGAATAATAATAAGTGATAAGGGATATAGAGGTAAATCAAATATTCATATAGTAGTAAAGAATGTATTTATAAGGAATTATTTAAAAATTAATCAAAAAAGCTACACACATTCAATAAAACATCATTCAAAAAAATGAAAATTTAGAGTATGTAATTGAAAATATATTTTCCCTAAAATAAAATAAATTTACCCCCAATTGTATATTTTTGGAAAAAATTTCGAAACATTTTCATTTTACCACATAACGAACCATAAGAAGGTGTACACCAGGAATTTGGTAATGTCTCAAGCAACATAATTACTTTTTTCCTTGTAATCGTCGCATATTTCTCCCTACCATCTTCTAAAAAACCCTTTCATGATTTTTTATAATTCAAATATGGTGATATTTTATTTAAAAATCATCTCATATAGGTTATTAAATATTTAAACATTGTTTTAATATACATTTCCATTCAAAATTTCTTCACTACTCTAGTTAAAGTGAAAAAATAAACCATATTTATATGTTTTATTTTCTTATATTTTATTTTTTTCATTGATAACAACTACATATAGCTTTTCACTTTATAAATAAATAACCAATTGTGATAATTCCTTTATAAACATCACATATTATTTATTTAAGATAAATTTTTTATTAAATATGATATTATATTTACATTATATATTGACAAATATTAAAATTAAAATTTATATATTTATCCTTTGTTACATTTTATTCCCTTGGAATTATTTAATACTTATAGTCAAAAATTTTCCATATTGATGAAAAATATTTTTCCACTTATCATTGGATTCATGGAATGTAACCCTAATCATTTATAATATAATTTTAATAAATAAATAATTTTAATAATTTAAAATAATAATTTATATGGTACATTGATGTTAAGATAATTAAGTCTTAATATGTTAATTTTTATTAAAATAATTTTAGGATATATTAATATTTATATATTTATCATACTATAAATAATTTAACTTAAACCGATCAAAGAATGTGTTTTATGATCACCATTGGACTAAATTCAATCATTTAAATTTTAATGAAATAAATTCCCTTTTGTACTTCAATAAAAAGTATCATATAAATTTCCTTAAATTATATATATATAACATCATATTGCTAAAAAAAATATTTTAATATAATATTTCGTAATTATTAAAGTTAAAATGTACTTTTACCCTATTAATATTAGTTAATGTTAAATATGAAAGAGATAAGTTTTTTCTATGTATGACAATATATAGTATTAGAAAATCACATTAATTTTTTTTCAATGAATTTATTTTAATAGATGATGAAATGTAAAAAATGGAAAACTAAGGTGTGATGAATTTTATTAACATTACAAGGTGATATATTTATGATCAGAGTGAAGTATATTAAATTTATTAAAAATATTTATTAGTGAAATTTAGTATTTAATTTTATATATGAAGAATAAACATATTATATCATAGAAAAATAAAAAATATTATAATAAATAGAAATTAATTTTTGAATAATTCTAATCATTAAGGATAATGAATTTTTTCCAGAAAAATCACTAATAAATTTATGTCAATTTGAAGATAAATTTTATCTACTAATAATATAAATGATTATTTTTCATTCTATCCAGATATTTTTAGTTTCCCCACTCTATGAATGAGATGATATTGTATACAATAAACTATATGTTTTAATAATAGTTTTATTTCATGAAATTTATTAAAAACAAAATATCTATTAATGAATATTACATATATACTGAAACCAAGACAATTATATTTTAAAACAATATAAAACAATCTATGAAACATACCAAAATTGTTGATTTACTATTTTATTATTTTGCATATGTTGTTAATTGAAAATAAATTTAAAATAATCAGAGTAAATATTACATTACAAAAATTAATTATTTAGATTATAATGGAATAATTAATTTAAATGACATATAATTTTATATATTAATATATTTTATCCATGAATCATCTTATTAATTAATATTTGTTAAAACAATTATGCAATTTTAATATTATTTTACAACTTTTTCATTTCTTGTTCAAAAATACTTGTTGGACTCTTATAGTCATGTTAATCGAAAAATAGAAAATTAAATTCAAAAAAAAATTAATATTTTATTAAATTATAGTTTTCTTGTTTCCATATTTAAATATATATATATATATATAACAGAAATGGCGATGATCCAAATGAATAATGATGATATATTCGGGGGAAATTTCATTAATCATATGGTCTATTATATTTATTTTCAAAGTAACCCATGAGTTCTAATTCATTATATAAAATATCTTATAAATAAATAATATAATAATGTGTATATTGATTCATCAAAAACATATTATATGAAAAAAAATTAATCAAATTTCATTTTATATGTTCTATATATGAGTGTTTTTTGACTACGAAATAGTTTTGCATTCATTTGACATATGAATTGGTTTTATTTTTATATTAATGTATTTTGAATTTTCTAATGTTTTTAAACGTTGAAATAATAATAATATAATAACTATTAAAAATTTACAAATTATTTGATTTAAATGATGAATGTGCTGTAAAAAACTACAGGATTAAAAGATAAATTGCGCCAGATTATATAAAATTGGATAATATTTTATAAAGTGGTTGAGGATAATATTTTTTAACATTTCTAGACACTCTGGAAGGTTATTTAGGATAATTAAATATTTAAATATTACCATGTAGTTTAACAATTCTACAACATAGGAAAAATATTATTGTTTATTTCATACATTGATATGTTTTACTATAAATGTAATATGAAAATATTGCGAATATGTTATACAAAAATATTCTTTTCATTATTTCAATGTGATTAAATATTTAATGAAAAAATGATGTTGATAATTCAACATGCTAATATAGGAATTATTATTATAGTATTATGAAAAATCATTGACTTAGGTAGTGAAAATTTATATGAATATTAAATATTAAAATATTATTGTTAAATTCATGACATCATGTTTTTTGGATTAAAATGTAAATACTATTGAAATAAATAATGAGTTATATTTCATTTAATTGTATCAATGGGAGACTTTGATATGATTTCCCAGTCTAAAATTTTACATTTCACATATCTTGTAATGATTCATGGATAAGGAAATGTAACCTTATTACCATTACATGGGTCATAGGAATCACATTTAGTATACTTGTGTATAGGGGTATTGAGAATATATATGAATTGCATACCTAAATTGATACGTATTCAATAATTGCTTATATCCTTAGTGCTCCATTGATATCAAATTTTGTGCATGGTAGGGGGAACACATTAATGGTTGATGATAAAATTTATATGTGAAAATAGGTTGTGATATGTGAAAATCAAATTAAGGGGATGATTATATATTAAATTAAACAACAATGGACTAATGGAGTTGGGATGTTTTAACATAAAAATAAACTATATATTGTGATATCACTCTTAAAAGAGCCCAATATAAGGATGAGATGAAAATTACATGGAAATTGAATAGTATTTGGGTAAATGGGAATATATGGGGGATGGTGAACCATAAAAAATATATCATCATAGAATTCAAAATTCATGGAAATGATAAAAGAAAATTAATGATTTTTGTTAGATCTTATAAATAATTAAAGGCCAAAGAGATATTAAACTCATATGAAGTCCACTATGGGAAATTGTTCAATGCCTATTATTGATTGGAGAAATCCAGAAGGTATTTATATCAACTATATATATGTAGATTCATTCTACATGAGGGGAAACTATGTTTATAATAGTATATATTTTTATCATTGACTTATCCTTGGTAATTTTTTCATCCTAAATGAGGGAGTATTATTTATCATATGAACCCTTTATTATCTTAATAATCCTTTTATCCATTTAATTAGAATGGGGATTGACATAGAGTTTTCAAGAAAAATTAAAATCTTGAAATATAATATATATTTAAAATTTAATTTATTACAATATTTATTAATTCTGAACACCTATTTTTTAATATATTTATATTGTAAAATCATATTAAATATTAATTCCATAAATTTAATGGAATATTATTATTTTGTAAAATTTAATTATTTAATGATGATATAAATTATAATTTAGAATACTAAAAAATGTTATTACTATGGTCACAATAGAATATTAAATTCTCTTCCTTCGTTAGAGTACAGAAGAAAAACTACTAATAAATATTATAACTCAAAAAAAATTGACCAAAGTATAAATGATCTCATTGATGGATACAAATAAATACTAAATACCCACTAAATATTTAATCAATTTAAATAGTGGGTTTTTATCATTATAGTGTAGAATTGTTCACCCATAGTATTGTTATTTTTTAGAAGACATGATATATCTTTTTGAGAATTTATAGAACCACAACTTTATATATCAGTGGTATAACATTCATATAGTTCATTTTACATTATTTCTAAATTTTAATTGTTTAATGTGTTTAAATTACAACACATATCTAAGTAATTTCATTATATCCCACATTAGTAAAACCATTTTATAAGTATTGTATTACAATGACTAATTTATTTTTTGAGTTTGGGTGAGGAGTGATTAATTATTAAATATACATCATTTTTACTAAAATATGATTTGATAAGATAATTGAATTCATTTTTAATGATTAAAAACAATTATTCATCCACTCTCAATATTATATCTATTATATATAATGGAAAATAAAAATCTTCCATTATGTTTGAATAACTCGTATATATCTTTTCATAAATTATTTTCAAATATTTAACAATAATACAAATAATATATTGAAAATATGTACTTTATTTTAAATCATTTAGGAAACATATATTGAGTTTTCAATCTTTATAAAATAAAAAATATTCTATAATTTTTATACATGATAATAAATTTACAATGTATGGAACAATTTTATTCTATGAAAACAATATTTTTTATAGTTTTTTACATCAGGATTTTTTATCCATATAGAGGTTCTATTTTTTAAAAAATTATCATATTAAATATTTCATATATTATTAGGTAGTATGGGTTATATTATTTTTTAAAATTTTAACTAAATTTATTAATTTTTGAATTTAATATAAATCCAAATGTTTTTATAAAATAAAAATGAAATATAAACATAGAAAATGATTCAACAACATAAATCATTGCACCATTTACCAAACTAATGGACATTGACTAACCAAGTCATAATAAATCTTCTGAATATATAATAATATTTCGGAATGAAAAATTTTAAGGATAGAATGAAATTATATGTTCCATCATTATTTATCACCTGTATCATAATTTACATTTTTGAAATATTTTTTTTCTTGATAAAAATATCTAAAAAACTCATGTTACAAATATTTTTATTTAATTAAAATGATAATGACCATTAACAATATACAATATTAAAGTCAAAATTGAAATATAATTTAATTATTATCCATATTAATATAAAAAGAGTATCTAATGAATGTGTGAAACTTTTTACATACATTTTTATAACTAAAAAAAGATTTTTTATAATATAAAACATGTATTTTCTTCTTATGTGACATTATATTTATCTTAAAAATTTGTTAACAATTTATTAAATAAAAATTGATATTGTTAATCAAATCAGTCTTAATAACAAAAATATTTTCAATTCCAAATTTTAATTTATATCTTATTTTAAAATACTAATGAATGATTTTATAGATTTGATAAATATAATAACTTCTCAATATGAGAATGATTACCACTAATGTTCCTGGAATAAAATCTATCAGAATAATAAGATGATACCTAACTATTCGTAAATAATTTTTCATTAAAAAATTTAATAATCAAAACTTCATTATTTCATTATTTTTTATTGATGAAATATTAGTTAGAAAATTATTGATAAATAGAAATAATTTTAATGACATGTTATTAAAATCATCATATTCAAATGATAATTTTTTTTAAAATGTCAACACACTTTTATTTTCAGGTTAAGGATATGTTTTATAATGTAATATGTTCTAAAATAGTGACCCCCATGCTAAATTTTTTTATCATGTGATATTTTTGTAATATATTTATAAATAAAATTACTATAAATTTATTATATACTAAATTTTGTTAATGTTGGTATAATTTTTTTAAAGTAATATTTTAGTTCATCATTCCTTCCTTATAAAAATCATTAATTAAACATGAAAATTGTTGTTGAAAATTTTAATGAATCTTTCTTTTATTTTTATATAATAATATGATTAGTAATGTTGTAAACATTTAATTTAAAAGATAAATTTTATTAATATTTATATCTCATCAATAAAATTATGAGTTATTTTCAATGAGATTAATTTTTTTGATCAGATTTTATTTTTCTTATATTTAACTAAAATAATTTTATTCTCACAAAAAAATAATTTTATTACTATTTTAATTAAAATGATGATATTTTTACTTACATATAGTTGTAATTTTATATCTATTATTTTCAAGTTGATATTTTTAATCCTCATTTTTTAAAAACATAAAATTTAATTTATTAAATATAAATATTTATTAATGTATTATATTTTTATATTATAGTTACTCTCACATCATATTCTTATCCATTAATTGAAAAAATACACCCATGAAAAAAACTTCTGTTTACAATTTTAATATCTACTTTAAATATGATATCAAACATGTTCCAATATTATTATTTTATTTTTTTCATTATTTTTTATTCTCATTTTCAGATTATTACATATATAATACATTATGAATATTTTTTTCTCAACATTTTCTAGTAATAATGTATATATTCATCTTAATAATTTGAATTTTTATCACATTATACTAATTTTATTTATTCACGGTTTATATAAAATTAAAAGGAAATATTGTTTCATAATGTTAAATTTATATAATTGAGAGTCCAAATATAATTGAAATAACTTCCTAATGTATTTTCCATAATTATGATAAAAAAATTACAATATCAAGAAGGATAATTATATTGGAATTTTAGCATTATTGAGATTATGGGCCATTGTTTTTTAATATTCTATTTACACAAAAAGAACCCAATTACATGGTCATTTTTAATATATCATTGGATAAGAAGAAATTATATAAAAATTAAAACTATTTTTTATAAAATAAATGAATATTAAGACACTAATTCCCAAATCATTCATATATCAGTAAATATAATTATAATATAAAAATTTATATATTAGGAAATGATATAAATATAAAATAATTTAAGCAACATGAGGAAAGAATGGGAATATCATTAAATCATATTAATTCTCATTCCAATTTTTATTCCATTATAATAAATGTCACATATATTTATAATTAATATATTGTCTTCAATATACTACAACATATTTCATTATTGATAAAAAAATTATAGTTACATATTTGAATAATAAACACAAGTCATTATGTACATGATTCATAAAAAATATATTGGAAAACATCATATAAATATGTTTCTATATATGTTATCATATACCTATCACTATCATTAATAAACATGATTATTTTTATGAGGGATATTTTCTTAAATGACAAGAATATAATATTTCATGACAATTATTTGAATTATTTTGTTCAAATTAATTAACCACCTATTGGTACCTCACACAATTTTCACTAGAGAACCTCAAACATTATATTGGTTATTCAATAGTCAAAAAAATATTAGGTATTGAAATTATTTTAATTTCCAAATCATTAAAATTATTTTTCAAAATAATAAAATAAAATTTTTTGGGATATTTTATATATAGTTATTTAAAAATTATACACCATTAAAAGGATTATATTTAGTTCAAATGTAATATTATTTTCTCAAAGGGTAAAATAAAAACCAAATTACACATAAATTCATTAATTTCCAATAGTGAAAATAAAAAATACTTAATAATTTAATATCATATATGGGGTATATATAATGAATCATATTTTTTTAGTGTCACTAAATTTATTTGTGGGTAAATCCATCACTATCACTGAGATAATGTGAATTATATTCATTGAATTGGTTTCATTATATATTTGATTAGATCAATTTTTGGAATATTTTTTGTTTTTTTATATTAATATGGTTATAACGAAGATCCATGAATTAGATAAAAATTGATGAAATGTGAAATTAAATTTAAAGAATAATATCAAAACCATCATGGGGTGTTATGGAAAGGTGAAATATTCTATTACATTATGTTTTCAAATGTTTTTCTAAATTAGGCACTATAACTTGAGGATTTTCTAAATGATCCACTACTGAAACATTTAGATTGTTGTTAGGGAAACACCACTATAATGAGATGTTATCATTGAAATTATATAATATCAATGTATTTTAAACTCATACAGTTCGGATCGAGATCACAACACATTGATGGGGATTCTAATGATATGAATTTTTTATATTGAAATATATGGTTGGACCACCATGAATCACATAGTATGGTTTTTATCTAAATATGATGGAAATTTGACCAAAAACTATTTGGTAATGTTGTAAAACCTCTCAATATGTGGGGTGTATATTCCATATTCCCATGTTAAGACTACAATAGACCATAAAGAATGTTTTTAATGAATTTTTTTTAATAGGGGTGTTAATTGTTTTTCGAAAAATCATGATCCCTTTCATGTATATGAAAAAAAGAAGTTATAGAACACCTATTTATACGTTAAATTAATCTCTCATAAATTTATTATATTTGATATTTCCAATAGTGTTTTAATTTAGTATATTTGATGTATTTACTCTACTATCTGATCATCTACTCATATAATTCCTCAAACCATATTTTATGGTGTTCACCTTCCATTAGATTAAATTTCCTCCACCACATGGATGAATTATACTAATTGATGGAGATATTTTTAACAGTATATACATGAGGCTTAGGATGTGTAAATTTTTATTATATTATATTCATATCCATCATGTATGTCACTTATTGGATTTAATTACAAATTTTATAGATATTGGAGAGAATTGGATGATGAATTAGTGTGGTAATTTGGGAAATTAAATATATTAATTAAAAGAAAAATTGTGTAGTTTATAATACCCTTTATCTCTTTTTTTCTTCAGATATCCACATTGTGATCATAAAGTCCATAATTATATATTAATATTTTTAAAATAATTAAAATTACTAATTTTTTTGTTTATTTGATGAAATGTATTATCATTTGAATTTTATTTTTTGGAATGTTCTAGGATTACATTATATACTATGAGATTGATATATATAATTATTTAATTAATTACATTAATTATTATTGGGTGATATTATATTCATGTTCTATTATTATTTAATTCCATGAATGTTTTCATGAGAATATTAATGTCACGCCATAATATTGGATATTTAGGAATTATCTAACTTGTATGAAAATAATGAATTTAATAGAAAATATATTGTTGTTGGTTCCAATATCATTTTTTATTAATGAATAGTTTTATTGATTTGGTTGTGGACAGAGTTTATATATGAATATTTAATGGGTTAAATAAATTAATATTTAATAATTTATTTTGATTCATGTGTTACATCAAATAATATGTGATTATTTATTAAAATGATTGCGAATCTATATATTAGAAACAATTTTGGGTTTCTAAAGAAAATATTTATTATAATTTTGTAAAACCTGATTTCATGGGAAATAATGTAATTATATTTCATTTATTAGTAAATTTTAAAGAGGAATTTTAATTTTTTTAATAATGATAATGAAATTTTTCTTTCAAACATGTTTTGGTAAGGATTATCACATTTTGGAGATAATATGTTCTCTAATGCATGTAGGATTAATTTTAAGATAATTTTTATAGAAATAGAAATATTTTGACTAATTTATCTTGATGATAGTTTATAGAACATAAAACATATGTACCAAATTTAATAATGATGTGGACTAAATTTATTTGGTTTCCACACTTATATGATTTCCCTTCTTGGATATTTCTATTTTAATGAATTTATTCCATTTTAGTGGGTGAGTGATATGGTGTAAAGAACAGTAATTTGTGTGGAATGTTTTTTAATACATGGTACTTTTAAGAGTTTTCAGTTTCTGACGGCACCTGATTCAGAGGCCCGGTGCGTCCTGAATCAATTTCTAAAATTTTGTTCGAGTACGTTCAATAAATGTACGAGCTTGTTTTTATGTCTTTTAAACTAGTGCACGGAATTGATATCTGAGGGCACTGTTGAACTCGTAGAATCGGTGATAGCTTAGTGATACCTTAAACACGGATGTGTTCTAATGAAAATTGATGTTAGTTTTTGGGAGATTTAAATTTAATTTAATAAAATAATGTATTAACATTATTTTATTTTTGATGGTTAAAACCTACATGGGGAGGTTAGAGTTGTGGGCCACCACACCCAAACAACCCATTAGAGGTTATGGTGGTAGGGGCTTACCCGTGTATAACCTCCCTTGGGGGGATATTATTAAGTGGGACCCACACGAGCATAAACCCCATTGTAACTCTCCACAAAGTAGGGGAAACCATTGAAATTCTTCACCTTTATCCCCCAAATAATTAGTCCAACTTCACCCATTAAATTAGTGAGGTAACATAATTATTTTTATAACTTTTCAAATCCATGCCCACAATAAAATAAAGGGAAATCCTATTATATCATTTTGTTGGGAAATATTATTTGGTGGAATAGAGAAAGTGGAAATCTAGAGAGATGCCTTTTCTATCAAACGAAGAACAATGCCATCTTCTTCCTTCTTTAACCGGGGAAAGAAAGTGAAGTGACGCCCATGAAGAACGCTGATGTCATCATCATCTTCTTCACCTCTGAATGCTCGCACGACAACGACAAGTACCCTCTTCGTCCTCCAACATTAACGGAACGATGTTGCCTTTCCGCGAATCTATAAAAATCATCGAACTCGAGGTAGGGGGTTTTAAGATAATTTATATATGAGTATAAAGCTCCATTCTTCATCAATAAAATTTCTAGATTAGGGTTCACCATTACGAGGAGGGCTCTGACCACACAAACACGAACCGACCCTCCGCTTTTTTATGTTCAGATTTGATGACGACGGAGGCGGTGCATGAGAGGAATAGAAACAAGCCGGTCGCGAAGAAGCTGGCGGTGCAAGGCTTCCAGGTCGCTACATGGTCGTGGAACTGCCACAACACCTAGAGAATCGATCCACGGTCAGGAGGTCCGTGACAGCGATGAAGGGTTGTGGTGTCGTCACGCTGTGCCGGAAGAAAGAGGCGCGACCCGAACGGCCACAGCGGTTGGACATCGAGTGTGGAGCCATCACATAGCACAAAGTCCAGTAGGACCACGGTGCCGCCCTCAGCCGGGTGAGTCGGCCTCCAGTGCATTCTATAGGTGGTAACCCTCTTGTCACACGATTCAATGTAATGGCGCCTAGTGCAGGTTCCTTCGGATACCAGGGGGCGCCGCCCCCCCCCCCCCCAGCGACATGGACGACCAGGCCACACATGCTATCCATACAAGATTCCATAGGTCGGGCCACCCTTGGTCGGGCCGCCCTTGGTGGGGTAGCCCTCGGCCCAGCCGCCCACCGTCCGGGCTGCCATTGAGCTGAGGCGCCCCTTCTGGCCTAGCCATTTCCTCAGACCGGGTCAGACTTGCAGACCGGGTCAGACCCCATTTCAGATGATGATGGGCCAGGTCAGTCCGACGGGGTCAGACTGGTCCCGAACCTACTATAGCCTGATTACATCTTTTCACCCATTTCATGGGCTACATGCATCCCTTTGACGAACCGTCAGAGGTGCCGATATTCTTGGAATGAAGTCGTCCTTTTGATAATACTCCATGGTGGAGGACCACCTCCTAGTTGGCGGTAGACCTGTGGTACTCAATTGGAGGAGTACCACTGTAGGCTATTACGAGGAGCACCTGGTAGTTGGCGGCAGACCCACAACCGAGGAGTGATTGGTAGTTGGAATCAAACCCATGGTATTCGATAGGAGAAGTACCTCAACAATCCAAGGATATTGTGAAGCACCTTGGTGTTGCGACATGCCCACATCTCTAAAGTGGAGGAGTTCTCTAGTATCCATGGTTTCTATAATGAAAATCATGGTTTGACCCGAGTCAATGACCATTGTTTTTTCCTCATGATTGAGATGTGTTACTAAATAACTTAGGTATATGTATAGACATATTTCTATGTAATGATTGTTTTCTGATTCATATATTTTGGTTTATCCATGTTGGATTTTTTGATACCTTGAGGGTCTCGAGTTTCCTATTGATTATCTTTATACTCACCCCTGCATAAGTTATGGCTGAACCCTGTTGTGTTGGATGAGGACAACAGACAGCGCTGACCGGGGCGGTGTGTACATAGACTGGACGGTACCTGGAGGTGGACCTCACGACGTGATGGTACCCGGAGGAGACGGACGAACGTGGAGCACTGAGGAGGCCATCTGTATCTACCCTTCATGTAGGATATGTGGTGGACAATCCAAGAGCTACTAGACACCTTCCATATGTTTGTATTTTAATTGCACTTATTTTTCCTTTTCCTTGTACTTTACTGTTGGGCTTGTATTTTCGACCCCTTTTACATTCCAACACCTCTTCTGTATTCAATTTTCAAAGTTTTTTTCTTCCACTTGTGTAATATGATTTTTTTGTTATTATTTTTTATAAAAAAATTCCCTCACATCTTAGGGAATTATGCCTTTGGTGCTAGTCTCCAGCCCCTGGCCTATGAAAGGCGGGCTTGGGGTAGTTATGGACCGGGACCTGAGGATGGGTCGTAACAAATTGGTATTAGAGTTAGTCGGTTCTACCACAAAACTCAGGAATATGATTATTTTTTTCTATGAATAAATAGTGTGAAGGGTATCGGGTGTGGTTTCTAGTTCCGGGAGTCTAGTGTTGTTGCAGCGGCTGACATTTCCATACACCATGACCCTGACGACAGATTTCCAACATGGTGCTTGAAAACACTGTTTGTGTGTTTGTTTCAAATGTTTTTCTATATGTTAGCTCAACGAGGTAATCTAACCAGGAATGATCATTTTACCATGTTGCATCTATTTCATTCAGGATGCCTCCTCGTGGATGGCCAATTCGAGCCCCAAGAGTTTTAAGCACTAACATCTCGTCAAGCAACGAGGCCTTAGTGTAGGGACCCTTTCTAGTTGAGGCACCAGTGGAGGCACAAGCAGTACCACCACATGTTGGGCCACCGATTACACCAACCCAAACTTCATATGATGCACACCGCTTGAGCGCACTACATGAGTTCCATAACCAGAGGCCACCCAGGTTCTCTGGAGAGATGGCCCCACAGGTGGCTGAGGATTCGATAGAGGCTGTGGTGAGAGTCTTCTGTCTAGTAGGTACACCAACAGACATCATCGTGATCCTTGCTTCTAGCCTCCTTCACGAAGAAGAAGGCAGATGATGGATCCCGATTCTCCAGGTTCATGATGAGGCATCACTACTCTGGAAGACTTCTAAAGCCTGTTCATGGTGGAGTTTTTACCAAACACCTTTCAAGCGATGCGGATACACAAGCTACTTCATCTGCATCATGGCACCATGACAGTAGAGAATTACTCAACGAGGTTCACTAACCTCTCATGATACTCTACGAATATGGTACGAGACCCATTCTTTAGGGCATGAACCTTCGATCAGGGGCTCAGGAGAGAGATCAGAGCCTCGATTATCTCCTTCAGCATCCCAACGTAGGCGGGGGTGTTAGAGAGAGCCCTTCTAGTAGAGATTTTCCTTGATGAGTAGTCACCAGAAGCAATACCTACTACTAGCCGACACGCAGCAGAGTATTCTACAAACTGTAAGTAGACAGATGTCACAGAGGTCCATGAGGACTAGACCTACAGGTCGATGACCGCACGACTCAGGAACTGTTTTGCTCAGTACCCGGAGAGGAGACAAAGGTAGACTTTCCAGGAGTGAGCAGTGTTACTCATATGGAGGGCCTGTCAAATGGTTCGTGACTGTCTGAACCGTTGTTCTGATGATCAGCAGGCAATTGAGGGACCCCCCATGAAGATTAAGTGGTTTGACCAAGGTGTTTTGCATGCAGCCGACCGATGTGGAAGAAGAGATGGTCATGTAGCTGGTGGTGGATGAAGATTCAAGGTGTTACCACCACCACTATAATGAGTTCCACCCCAACTGTATGGAGCAGGTGGATAGGGGAGTTCTCATCCCCAGGCAGCAGAGTCATATGACCATGTTGCTTGACACACGCCTGTTGTAGGGCGTGGAAAATGAAATATAATTTTCCTAATGCAGCACAGCGGCTGACAAGGGTCGTCTCACTTGAGGATCTTTATCAATCGTACACTTACATACTATAATTTAACTAAAATAATTATTTTAGGATTTTTTATTTAATCTATGAATGTAATATAATTCAATTTAAATGAAATATAAAACTAACTTGCAATGAATGAACGCAATTAATGAAGAACATACTTGGCCTTTAGGGGTTGGATTGTGGGTTCAATCATTCTTCTTGTTGGTATTTAAATTATGTTTGATAATTCAATTATGAGATATCATTAACAAATTAACATTATTTTATTTATTAGTGTGAAATATTGAATGCATTTAGCAATCTTAAATTCACATCCTCCTATAATCAAGGTTGATTACACACCTCGATCGAGAGTGTGACATCTTACAAGACCTGGCTCCAACGTATTCCATTTCAACTACTTAATTGCTCCACTCCATCGTATGAATAACTTGTATCCAATAGAAGGGAGGGACAATATTTATTTAAATAATAGAAATTAGTTTGAGATCTGTGTCGTTGTGGACGATCGCCACACCCGTTCACATCACTCTTGCTCATCAAAAACATAATAAAACATCTGAATTTAAGTACAGAATAAATGAAATTTCCACATAACTCCCCCGTGAAAGTGTCGGGTTAAACAATCATTTTTCGGATTTATAGGTCATGGTGGATAATATGAGAAGAATAAAAGAAGAAAAATTGAGAAATGATGAAGAAGAAAATAGGTTGTATGGGTGGACACAATAATAAAAACTACGCATGAATTTATTTGAAATCGAAATTACAATTGAAACCTAAAAAGAAGATAATGAAATGAAATAAATTAATTAATTAAGTGGGGATGATATGTGTATGGCCTCCCTCGGTGGATATCTCCTCCTTGGTGCCTTTATGGAATGTATGGATAATGGGATGCTTTGAGGAGGAGGACCTCTCCTCCTTTTATAGGCAGATTTCTGTCCTCTAAAAGTAGACACATCATAGACCCCATTAACTACCTATTCATGCGTTCCACCATTATTGAATGTTGTTTATAAATATCGTTTTTGTATCTCCTCAAAATTTTAGATAATTTGGACACATGATGAAGAAGTTATGAATTTTTCATTCTCAGTTTCTGTTTCTGGACGAATCTTCCAAATGGTTCTACCAAAATCATTTCATTTAATGGCCACATTAATGGCTTCCAAAATTTACAAAATTTGTTTTATAGTTGTTCCTAGATGTTCTCGTTCTATCCCAGGTGGAAAAACCTCATTTTAATATGTGTAGTCTGATTTTGTGTCCTGTTACAGTTGTGGGGTCCACGTTGTTCGCCCAGAAAAATGTCCAACTTCAATAAATATTTAGACCATTTAGATGGACGAATAAGCTCCTGATCCAGAAGACAAAAGTGGAGGAAATAAAATCACGATTCTAATGAAATTTTAATCACAAAATTTGGACATTTATTTTCCATGAAATGACGAAAATACCTTTAATTTAAAAATCTGTCTAAAATACAGAATTAGGTGTTTTTCACATTTAGGCTCAGAATAACACTAAAAAGGAAAAACGTGACAATTACCCATTCAATAACACTATAGAGGGATTATAAACAATGATTTATAGTATGAAATATAGGAAAATGTGAGCTTCGTCAACTCTCCCGAGATTATTCAAGGTACGATCTATTTCTAATCCAACTTAGCTGCAGTTCTTATAGACACTGGTGTCAATCACTCATTCATAGCCACTACCGTCGTTCGGAGATCGAAGATTCGATGGACCCATTGGCTCGATCCTTAAAACTATAGAATTTTAATAGAGCAGACTTGAATAATACACACTGGTGCCGGAAGAGTGTGTTTACTCCAGGAGGTGAGAGCTTCAGCTAGGATCTCCTCATAGCGGCATCGAGGCATTAAGTCGTCACACCCGCAGAGGATCCCTAATCATCATCAGAACCACGGAGGATCGTATTCCATCAACAGAATGACACATGATCCTAGTACCTCATCATTATGTCATCATACACACAGAAGATCCTATTACATCGTCAATACGTCATCAGATCTACATAGGATCATTAGGTGTTGACCCACACACGATCACTCGGTGCTGACCCACAAAGTACCACTCGGTGCTCACCCACATAGGATCACTCGGTGCTGACCCATACTTGATCTCTAGGTGTTGACCCACTAAGGATTTCTCTATTTTGACCCACATAGGATCACTATTCATTATTCACAACGTATGCAGCTACTGGGTTCTCGCACTAAGATTACTCATCTCTAGGAGGGTCCACTTCTCATGCCACTGGTCGATAATACAAATTCCATGAAATCCCATGATGACGTAACCCAAAGGAGTTCCATGTATTATGGGTCTCAACATAATTGACGGTTCGTCAATCAGAAGCTTGATCTATAAGTTATTATACTTTTAGTCTCATGGGCCCGGTTGGATTCCTTAACGATCCATCCCAAATGTATCCCAAAATTATCTAAATCTCAAGTGGGGTATACAAAAGGGACCGCCTCTCTCCAAGGATTCCATCTCCTTATCGGTTCATCAAACGAATTTATGGTGCCAATGTTATGTCTAAAAAAGAAAAAATGGTTTGATGTGGGTAGTGTAGTCATGATTATGTTGTCTTAACTGTCTAGAACCATATGTGATCACTACTCGCTCCTACATCAGGACACATCCTAGCTTGGTCCCTAATGCGTCATAGTAAACAACATACCCAATGCCCTCCTCTTGTAGCCTCCAGATGGGGGCACTAGTTACTATATACCTCAGCTCCTAAAATCTCTTTTAGTATGTCTCTTACCACA
The DNA here is from genome assembly GCA_963277665.1 of Viscum album. NCBI lineage: Eukaryota > Viridiplantae > Streptophyta > Magnoliopsida > Santalales > Viscaceae > Viscum > Viscum album. The sequence goes on along the minus strand of OY728132.1, from coordinate 1,836,118,890 downwards.
TGAAGGGTTTCCTTTTCATCATCAACGCTGATAGTGGTGTTGTAACTCTGGATAAATCTAGCACAATTCTTCGGTAGTATCCGGCCAAATGTAAGAAACTTCGTACCTCCATCAAAATCCTTGGTGTCTCCCGAAAAAGAACAACCTCAACATTTTCTAGATCTACTGCTACTCCAGCCTCCGATATGACATGTCCCAGAATATGAACCTCTCAGATCTAGAATTGGCACTTTGAGAGCTTACCATAAAGATGGTTCTCTCGGAGTGTCTCTAGTACTACCAACAAATGAATGGAATGCTTCTCCATAGTAGTCGAGTACATCAGAATTTGGTCGATGAAGACTACTAAAAATCGATCAAGGTATGGCTGAATCATCATGTTCATGTGTCCCAGGAACACTGATGGAGTGTTGGTCACACTGAATGGCATAAATGAGAACTCATAGTGGCTGTACCGACATCTGAAAGTCATATCTTGCATGTCCTCTTCTCGTACATTGAGCTGGTGATATCCAGATCTCAGGTCTATCATAAAGAACCAAGATTCTCCCTTCAGCTGATCACAGAGGTCATCAATCCTCAAGAGTGGGTACTTGTTCTTCACGGTAACCTGGATCAGGTTTTGATATTCGACACAAAGTCTCATGCTCCAATCTGCTTTCTTGGTGAACAAAATCATGGTTTCCCAAGGAGAAAGACTATGAAAAATGAACACTTTCCCATTTAAGTCCTCTCATTGTACATGCAGCTCATGAAGCTCCACGAAACCCATATAATATGATGGTGAAGATATTGGTGTCATCCCGAAGTACAAGTAAATTTAAAATTCCAACTCTTTTTGAGGAGCTAGACAATGAACATCATCAGGGAACAAATCCGCATATTGGTTCACCACTATAGGATATCTCCGACACTCCACAAAAACTGCTCCGAGGGTAAGTCTAGCCATCTGATAAGTCTAGCCTATGTTTTATTAATGAATTCCCCCCACCTCTAAATCAAGAAGGACATAAATGTTACACAATGATATAGAGGGAATCATTGAGATATTTAGAGATTCAAGGATCCTCATCGACATGAGCCAATAATTAAAAATTATTAATATTCATTTTATCACCAATGATACCGTATAAATAAATATCATATATTTTACATCATAATTGTTAACAATGTATAATATAATTCATGAGTCCATAATAAGCATGATAAAACATTACTAAAACACATCTGGTTAAGGAAAAATCAGTATGTTTCAATATGATTTAAGAAACAAATTCATAAATACCCATTTGAAAAGAAAATTATTATTACTTTTCAATAAACTAATTTAATCAACGCAACCTAGAAAAATCAGATGAACCTATCACACCAATGTTTTAAAATAATCAACAAATTTTGGGTATCATTATTTATTAACTAACAAGAATTAAGAAAATGTTCTCCAATTGATAAATTATTTTCCAAATATGCTCTAGTATGTTTTAACAATCAATTACGGGGATAAATTTTTTAGAAAACTTGTTGTGTTCATAAGAATGTGTAACACCCATCATTCCAATTACAAAAAAGGTAAAATATCATTTGAGATGAAGTATATTTAAATATTTATTATATAAATTTATATGTATAATTGTATGATGAAACCATAGATAAATATGTGAACCTAATTTTATCATTTCAGTCATATTAGAACCTATCTAAATCTTTTTACTTTATCTATTCTTAGTTTCAAAACACTTTAACAAGGAAAAACCCATCATATGCCAAAATAATTCATAAAACCATAAAACCCCAAAAAAATATCCTATAGTAATACATAAGGAATTGAGACCATTATAATATATTGAAAATGGGTAGAGAAGTTGGAAATGAATAGAAGAGGTGGTAAAAATGTGTATACATAATGTAATAAATCCCAAAAATTAAAGAATTGAATTGAGAACCATTGTGGTGAATTATGAAAAGTTAGGGAGTGGTGCATTGGGGTTGAGGGGCTCAAGTGGGAGTAATGGTATTTGAAAAAAAAGTAATAATATTTTTAATATTTTTGAAAAAACTCCATTTATTGAATCATGGGTAGACCACAAATTTTAGTCTCACTGTATACAAATCCATGAACTAATTTTTAATTCTTCATGAAGAATCCTATAATACACTTTAAGGTTTATTCACAATGTTTTAATATATATTCACTATTCTTGAATGATCATTTCAAATCAAATAATTAATTTTAATTCTTAAAAGATGTTTTCCACATAGTATATATAGAACATATTAAATATAATAAAAAAATCACTATAAATTGAAAATAATATAGAAAATTCCCTCAAAAAGTAACTAATATAAATAACTAAATAATGTATTAAAAATAGGGGATATGGTTTGATAAATATTTCCACAATAACCCTGCATGCCATCATAATTCTCCTTATGAAAATGATTATTAATCAAATTAATTAGTTTATTTTTCTATTATATTAGTCCATATGAAAAATAGTAAAACACCACACCCTCAACTATAAGTAGAAAAAATGTATCAGCTGATACTAATTACATGTTACATATAAGACAACAATCAAAGGACCCAAAAAAATATTGAAAAAATATACAATCACCTATATTTAGAATGTGAGATGTACACTACAAACCAAAAATTTATTGTACATAGAAACTATCAAATAATTTAAAACAATTCCATAAAAATTATTATATGGTAATTATATAGAAATCATTCCAAAAGGTCAAATTAGGTCATGCATCATAGTCATGTCACATAAAACTCTTAGTCCCCTACATTTAAAAGATGTAAAATAGATCAATAGAAAAGATATAATATGTGGTAATGTTCCCATGAAAAATGATATCCAATTATTAACTAACTGTAAAATAAAAAATAATGATCCAACTAAAATGAAAAAACAAAATTCCCTAGACACAAAAATGATCAAAAAAGGATTATGAACTACATTATTATCACTATTCACATTCTTATAATACTCAAGAATGAATTTATAAATATTTAATCCATGAAAAATAAAATCATTAAGGAATATATTATTTATCATAGTGATAAAATTTCATTTAATATATTTTCATTTTATCAGAATTATAATATGTAAAGAGATACTCCCATAAACAATGCATTTCTTTATTGACTATGTAGAAAATTTATATTCATATATTAAACATAATTAATCCATAACATTGATAAACATGAACATCAAGGGATGAATACATGGTTCATGTGAGGATGACATTGGAAATCTCTACCAAGACTCCAACTTTTGGTGATTTTGAATGAACAACAGAATTCTATATGGGAAAAATGAAATCTGGGAGAATCCCTTACCCCAATTACCTAACACACACAAATGGTTTCAGATATAAATCATATCAAAATAAAAAACTCACCACAATTTTGATTATTTTTTAAGCATTATTCGTAAAATTCATTATGATATGGGAGTAAAAAAATATTCACCGTTACACTATGATTATCCATGGGGATATCCATAAAATCAAAACAAAATCTTGAATTTACACAATGACAATTACCTAATTTGAACTAAAAAATCATAATTCCAAATTAATTTTTCAAAAAAAAATAAAACTGATAATGATCCCATTTTCCAAAATAGTTCTAAAATAATATCATATTAAAAAAATTAATATCTAAATATAATATAAACACTTCTAGGGGAATGCCCAAAACCCCATAACATGAATTTATCCATTCATGGTTCAAAATTAAAAAAACACAGCTTTATCTAAACTATTAAATTAAGAAAAGTGCATCAATAAAAAAATAAATTCACTTTGAAATCATTTCATTCTAAAATATCAACATTTTAAAGATGACTCAACGATGGGTTTTTATATATATAAGGGTTTTAAAAAATATATGGAATATCGGTAGGGTTTAAAATATTTTTAAAAATGGTTTTTTAGATGTCTGAACCCCATTCATGCATCTTCTTCTTGGTTGGATGTTTGTACGAGGTCAATATATCCTCTATCCCATCTTCGAATGATGCATGAATCCCCTTCACACATCCTAGCAATTATAGATTCGTGAATGGGGTTCACATATCCATTTTGAAGTCTCTAAAGGAAACATGAACCCTATTCATGACTCTTACAGAAAGGTTAAAAATAATCATCATTTATTTAGTAGTAAAATTTTCTTATGTATTTGACTAATTCAATTACAACCCCTTTGTATTCAGTTTTTTTGTTAACAATGGAAGTGATATTTTGGAAAAAATTTATCTTTCAATAACATGATCTTAATAAATGTTCTGTAATAATTATAATTGATTATAATTGATATATTAATTCTGGATTTAATTTAATATTGCTTCATTTACCTCCCCCAAAAGAGAAACTCTCATAAACATCAGTTTTGAAATCTTATATAACTTCACCATGGATGATCGTCTTCAATACTTTTTCTTAGATATGCTAACATATTCTTATCTTTCTTAAGGATTGTTTCTAATTTTAGAAGAATATAAAATAAATATTTTTCATAATTTCCATATATTTATCACATGATGGAGGTATTTTATTAGTAAAATCCACAATTGAATATTGTGTACCAGCAGAACATGTGTCCTTTTCTAATGTTTGAATATGTATTTTATCAAAATTGGACAAATTAACTTTTAATTCCATACATCTCATATTGTGGGTTTTTATCATCAATAATAATCATATACCCTTCAGAATTATTCATTATTCATTAAAATTATTCTTTATACAAGTTAATTTTTTTAAACAATGAATCATGTTCCATGATTTTAGGATTATTTTCATTGCGATCAATAAGATTTGTCAAGATTTCTTGATGTTCACATCTCTTTTCATCTAGATTATTAAAATTTATTAATTAATACCAAATAGAAAGTATTAATTTTGAAATATAATTTGATGACATTAAGACACATGTTAAAAATTGTAAAACTCTATAGATGATAATGGTATTGGACATAATTAGTGTATTGTAAATCCCAAATCAACCTAATCAATGCCACTGGAATGGATTCTCTTCTGTCCCACAACAAGGTGTATACTTGATGTATCTACGTCGTGTCCGTTTATATAGGTGCTCTGTCATGTGTTTCACATCATCCTCAACAGCCACCCCCACACTACTGTGTGATAGGTAGTGGATGTACAATCTCACTATCTCTACCCTTTCTTGGATATAATGATAGTGGAGGCTGGCTATAAATCTCACCATCATGGAAAGAATAGGGCAACTGTGATGAGGGTGTATGTAAAAAAGAATCAAGCTCTACCCAGTCAATGTAAGTATCTACATGTTTCTGAGACTAAGAAGCTGGATGAGAAAATGGATGATCATGCGGAACACCCTCCTCTTGTGTAACATTAGCATCTGACAGATCAATTTGAACATCCTCCTCTGGTGGAATAGCAAGATCCATAACAGGGTCGGTACCCCTTGGAACATCTATATGAGCCTCAGCATGCTCTACAGTCTCTGAAGGCCCCACAGCGTCCTCAACCTGTGGTGGATCCACGAAAATTCAATTATAAGTCTCGTCCATCGAAGGAATCGACTGTGATACAAGGTTGTGAAAATATGCTGGGTCAAATAAGGTGTGCTCTACATGATCAAACATGTGTATTAGATGATAGATACAAGCATCCTATGAAAAAAAATTATGTTGTTAAGTTCATTGAATAAAAATTTCACTAATTTGTGGAAGGAACTATGTATACCATCTCATGAAATACTCATCTGTGTCATGTTATAAATTTGACTGGAGACCTGTATCACCATGCTACGTAATCCATCTGATCCACCAAATGAAAACGCATTGTCCCCGCCACTCACAACTGGAAGTCCGGTCTTCTATCCCATAAATCAATATATCAGGTGTGGTATCTCCTGCAATAAAAAAATCTCTTCCCTGACATCATCTGGGAATTTAGTGAATCTAACTGACTGGGTGGGTCAGGAACATGCTAAAGGAATCCAAACTACATCATAACTCAATAGTTAGGATGCCACTCGACAATATGAAAATGAATAAATAGAACCCTAAAGGTGACGATATTAATAATCACCGTACTGTATGTTGGATGAATGTGGAAAATAGGATTGTTATATGGAATCCATAAAATCTAAAAGAAAAAATTAAAAATCAATTAATAATTTAATACATGTATAATAATGAATAATGTTTTAACAATATAAATAATAATCACATACATCTATTGGTTGAATATTGTCCAACATAAGTCTGTAGGGGCGGACCTCGTGTCTCGGGGAGTCTGAATGTCGATGTTCCTGACTCCACCTGTATATAATATTGTAATATTTACATTTAATAATATATAGTTGTAAAATTAAGATGGATAATATAAGGAAGGAATAACATACCAACATCCAAGCATATCTACTACTACAATATCTACGGGTAATGGCACATGAGCATGTTGATCTAAATGAGGTATGTGCTCCCATATACACATCTATTGATGAACCATGCATCATGTGATCTACATATTATTGATGTGACATGCACTACATAACAACATATATTTATATGTAAGACAAGCATACCACCGTCTATATAGTCCAGAATCATCCAAATCCTCCAATAAAGATAAATACATCAAATGTGAAATTGTAGTGGAGTGATCAACAAATACGGTGGCACCGATCAGCCTCAAAATATATGCACATGCTAATCGCAGCACGATGATCTCATTATAATCCTTTTCTAATTGTGTGGCGTTCTGGTATAACCATGGAATGTGTAATCGACCACCAATGATGGTCCTTCCATCATCAAGGACCTCTATGCATAGTAGTCTACGAACAAGATTATGCAAATCTGCTCCAACTTGCCCAATCATAGCTGCACCATCGATGGAGAGGCCCATCATAATGGTGAAATCCTGTAGGGTAATAGTCATTTACCCCTCTCTAAAATGGAATTTAGGTGACTCTGGCCTCAATATCATTACAATAATATCAATGATATGATGATCGAGAAAGGTGAATTCACACATCGCTAGGCCATAAAATCAAGCACGGTGAAGATGAGGGATGATAGAGAGAGGTGGTGTGGTATGATGGAAATTTTGAGATCTATGTACACTCAATAGAGTCACTAGACTTCCCTTCAAAAGTAGTTGTGATAAATGAGTAGCCTCAGATGTGAGCATTATAAAATCATCCATCTGCAAAAATGATATCATCATTACATTATTATAGTGAATTTAATAAAAATGTTCAACTGTTGTTTAAATAAATCCAAACAATGAAATGAAAAATGATTGTGTTAATATTTTAGATTTATACTTGATTTGCTGTGTGTGGATTAGTGTTTTTATTATGTGACCAAACCCATCATTAAATAAAGAACACTATTACCAAATTTTGAGATTCATTATTTATGAGGTATGCATTAATTAAAACCTATATAGGACTTCTATGAATAGAATTTGGGCTTCCATGAGCTAGTTCTTTTGTTTTATGTTTTTTTGAATAGTTTGAGTATCACAAAATTCGTTATTAGAGAATCAAAAAACGAGAAAAACCAAAATTGAAAAATTTTTGAAATAGAGAAAGCTTGAAATAATAGGATATAATAGTGAAACGTCAAGATTCAAATCAAAATATACATATTCATGATATAATACACAAACTCAATGATGTATGAAGAGATGTGGGACACTGTGATTCCACTTGGGGACATCTATTATGAGTATGTCCTTCTGCATGAGAAATACTACATCGTATTCACACTCCTCATTATCGAGGCCAATCAATTTCATTTTTGATTTGACTTGATTTTTGTCTTCATCGAGTCCATAACCTATTAGTATGAAGGCTATATTTTAAAAAATGACCTAAAATTGAAAAAATCATAAATGAAAAGAGAACCAAATAATGAAACATGGAAATATCATGGATGATGTCGGATGATCAGCAGGCAATGAGATAGAAGAAAACTCACCAATTGGAATCCAAGCTATACTATAACAGTTCACTAAAGTGCTCCTGCAATACACTAGGTCAACATATGTCTGCCAGGATATATTTACTAGAGCATATGATGTGATATCATGTGCACATGGTTATCTAAATGCCTGAAAGATACAGCAATAAAAATATCTTTTATGTAACATCACTTAAAACACTCAACCACTATTGCATGTTGCCTGGTTATAGAACAATCCTACTTGAAAGCTCGAATTTTCCTTGTCAAAGTCTAGAACAGTCCATCATGAAGCCTCATTCTGTATAGAATCAATATCTCACTGGAAATACTACGTAATACACATTCCATTTTGCATCCCGTAATAGGCCTTTTGGGACCGGTCGACAAAGTAGTGAACACAGCTATAAAATCTCTATTGCACTAACCCTATGATATGATGTTTGCACACACACTTGAGGAACCAATTTATGCACTCCATAATATTAGTGGTAATAAGGACATATCTTCTCCCACCAGCATATGATAATAAATATTTATCCTTCGAAACATGAATCATATATTAATACACATCTTCATTAGATGCTAAGATCATTTCAAGGTTTCAATCAAACATTTTTTGTTGGGGATCATATGCTGAAACCATAAGATATTAATATATTAAAATGGAGAGTAAATTTTGTTTTAAAAAATTAATATTAGAAAAACATACCCAACTTGAGGATCGCCTTCTTCATGGCATCATATTTGAAATTCTTATGCACATTACTTTCAATATGTCTAATGCAATAACGATGATAAGCATTCAGCTCAATCCAACAATACCCATTACTAACCACAGCCTCTATAATCACTCTATGGTGATCATATATTAGACACACTCCATGGTTTTGTGTGACATGAAAATGTACACATGCCAATAACCATATCCAACATTCAAAATTCTCCTTTTCAACAATAGAAAAATCATGTGGCAGAGGAGCACAATTACTATCCTATGTGGAATCAATGAGTAGAACACCCGTATACTATACAAACAAGAAAGTTCGATCAGCTTAAATAAATTGTTCACAATAGGGAATGGAAGTAATTCCTGGCCTGAATGCCCAAAAAACTCTATTGAACATCACATTTTTTTGATCAAATTAGTGATTGGGTGATACATAATTAACAATGTCCAACTGATTAACAATCTAATTATTGAGAGATAATGATTCCATAAGTTTTGGAAACATAACATAAGAATCATCCTAATCACTAGACACTTTTACAGTTGCCCTCTGTTTTGCATTCCATGCTTTGGTATATGATATCTTTTAGTTATAAAACTCTTTCATTTTTTTCCTGAACAAGGGAAACGAGAACATACTGACATGTTCGTATCACCAACAAATATCATTTGATATTAATTCAAAAACAAGGAAACCATGATGCTGTGAAAATATTGGATGCACACAAGTGTGTGGACCGTGTAATTTTGATATCCTCCAACATGTAATGAATTTATCAAATATTTTCCTTAATAAAAATTTACCTTTTGGATAGTATTTTTTACAATGAATGATATATTTAGACTTCATTGACTCATCATCCAAAATGTGAAATTTCATTCAATGTGGTATGGCATTATCAAATTTTTCAGGCCCAATTTACATTCAAACTCCTCCGTGACATAGATGCTGTTATCATTTAATGCAGTCTTATTCCCTATAATGCCATGTAATTTAGAAGCTCATCTAATAACATCCCAATAAAAATGTTGTTCACAATAAAATCCATTAACTAAGGAACTCAATAATGAAAGATGATTTCCACTAACCAGTGGAAGTCGTGTAAGTATGTCTCTCAAACGAACCTCATAAGTATCATTGCCCACATCACCCTCACTGATATCTCTCAAAGGTGTAGTTTTCGGGTGTAGCAGAATCACGTTGTTGGGTTTTCTCCAACTTAAATTTCATCGTTAAGCAACGTTCAATCCGAGATTCGCGACGATTTAAAATGACGAATATTCAGAATATAATGAAGAACGAAAAAAATACGATGGAATCCCAGAACCATAGGGATAGGATCATCATATATTGGTTGTAATTAATTTAATTAATTCACAAGAATTACCTTGGTGGAATTCTTTCTTCATTCATGTCTCTGGTCACGATCATGTGATACATCGTTGCGTTGTAGAATCTATGTGTAGGATTCCTCTAGCGGTGATCCACACATGTGCCAAGTATCTACAGACGTCACTAAAGGGATCTCCGGGTGCTAGCGCGGAAGAACCTTCACTTGCGATGTTCGCCATCGATCTCCTTGGTCTTTCGGTATTGAGAGCATTCTTAGTGGAAGGAGTTCTTTCGGCCTTTAAAGAATTCTCTAGAATTTTTGTGCACAATGATTTATTGAAAAGTGTTGGGGTTGTGAGGATATTTATAATCCTGTTTGAATTCATAGAGTTATGAAAAAAAACGTGTTACTTGTTTCATTTATTTCATTAACCTTTATTGAAGACCCCCCCATGTCGAATGATTAATTCCTTGAAATGCACCCACGCTGATTATAATTAATATCAAAATAATGATATTATTTCCTCAAAATCCCAACTAGAAAAACTACACGCCGTGTAATCATTTATACACAGCGGGTACTTTTTTTCCATAAAACTACACAACTTGTATATTAAATATAAACAGTGTGTACTTTTATTTTCCCCTTTTCTTTGTCTCCTCCTCTACATTTATTAGACCTTAAATAATGGATTTTTATTTCTTAAATAAATGTAACTACATTACTCGCTAATAAATATACTATTGCTTCCAAAATAAATTCTTTCAAATAACTAGTGTCAAAATAAATATGATCAGGCATCCTAAAATAATTATAAAACCACAGTTGGTAATATTCTTTATTTAACATGATAAATTAATATTTAACTGAGATACATGGACACACATAGTGTGTGAACCTCTAGGACTCTTTCTCAGTGGCATTAGGTGGAGCCTGCCTAAAGTCCAAGGTTAGCATCTAGCAACACGCCAAGGAACCCATAGTCAATGAAGTTAACGCTTCAATGATGTGTCACCTCATACAAACGCTTATTTTTTAATATAATCTCTTTGTCACCATATCTCGCATCAAGCTGGTTGTAGGCTAGTGTCATCAACCCACGTCCTCAGTTATTCTTTATTTGACTTTACGGAATTGAAGACTCACATTCCATACCAAGAACATGGATTTATTTAAGCTATATCAATTCCATCAATGGGCCTGAGATATCTACTTTTGTTATGGAACATAAGGGGAAAATCCTTTCTCGCATTATCCATTAATGTGGTATTACTCATGACACACCAAATGTATCCTACCTCTCTGCGAACAGTGTGTCATCATAGTTTTCGTCAATACATCTAAGTGTGCGAGTTGTAATACCCATTAATAATAATCTTAAAGTATAAGGACTAATACACACGTCTGCAGATAGAAACATCCAATGACACTATGAAATGTGGATTTCCAACGGGTGGGTCTCGTTCTCCTAATATCCTCCTGGATATTACCAAGGGCGCACACCCTGAGAAGGTGCCTCAATGATTTATGAGTCCTCACCACTAATTAACTGTATTATTAATGTCCCTAAAATAAAATCATCCGGCCATAGAATATATATTCAACAACAGTGTTATGGGACTTCTGGGTTCTCATCATAGAAGGGATCCGCTATGACCCATTAATGCAACAGCTGTCCTTAGGACATTATCACATGCATTGTCACGCAGAAGAACAATCGAGATGTGCTATGGAATTAATTAATGAATAATGTACAATGTAGTTGGTTCTTGGCCACCAAATCCAACAGACTCCCACTTAGACTAGAGAAAACTGCTAATTACCTTTAACCCACTATCTCTCACATGAAATTAATGCTTCTGGTGAGATAGGCCTTTAGTCAATGGGGTCTGCCACGTTCTCTTCCTTGGATACTCTGCTCACTGCAACTTCACGCATTTGATAGAAATCCATCAAGAGGTGATACTTCTGGAGTATGTTCTTTGTTAGTTGATGTGACCTTTGTTATTTTGTAAGAGCCACCACTGCAGTATTATCACAATACAATGTAATGGTATATTTACTGCTAGGCACCACATCAAGCTCCAGGACAATGCTCCGAATTTATATGGCTTCCATGGCTGTATCAGAAGCCACTATATATTCGAACTCCACTATAGAATCGGCAACAACTGGCTGCATTGAACTCTTCCAGATCACAACTCCCCCATTGACACAAAAAGCATATCTAGATTGTGACATCATATCATTATGATATATATAAAAACCATCATCAGCATACCCTCTGATGACAAGCTACTCATCTCCTCCATACACCAAGAACATATCCTTAGTTCTTCTCAGATACTTAAGGATATTCTTAACAGTCATCCAATGTTGTTATCCTAGATCTTCTTGATATCTTCCTATCATGTTCGGTGCATAAGAAACATCAATCCTGGTACATAACATGGCATACATGATGGATCCTATAGGTGAAGCGTATGGTATATTACTCATTTTATCTTTCTCTTGTTGTGTCTGATGACACATTTTCTTAGAAAGATGTAGGTCGTGTGACACTAGAACCATTACCCTCTTGGATTGTTCCATACTAAATCTCATTATTATTTGGTCAATGTATGTACTCTGAATTAGTCTGAGTAGCCTCTTGAATCTATCACGAATGATCATGATACCTAGACTGAAGGCTGCTTCACCCATGTCCTTCATGGAGAAACACTTGTTCAACCAGTAATTAACTGGATTTAAGACTGGTACATCGTTTCCAATAAGCAATATGTCATCAACATATACTACTAGGATAACGATATCATTCCCATTAAACCATTTATAAACACATGGCTCACATTCTTTTTTCATGAACCCAAATTTCTTTATTGCTTCATCAAATCGAATGTTCCATGACCTGGATTCTTTCTTTGATCCATAAATGGATTTCTGCAACTTGAAAACTAGTTTGCATTTAACTAGTGTAACAAACCCTTCTGGTTGTTTCATATAGGAAACTTGTTGAAGGATTCCATTAGGGAATATTGTTTTGACATCCATCTTCCAAACCTCATAGTCATGTAAGCTGATATGGTAAGTATGATTCTTATGGATTTAAACATGAAAACTAGCAAGAAGGATTCATGATAGTCAAATCTGTGATGATGTCTGAATCCTTTAGCCACTAGACTTGCTTTATAGGTGCTAACTTGACCTTCCATGTCCATATTTCTCTTGAATACCCATTTTAATCCAACAATATTTACATCAAATGGCTCATCGACCAGAAACCGGACTTGGTTCTGATACATGGAATCCATATCAGAATTCATAGCTTATAGCCATCTTGTAGCTTCTGAGCTTTCTACTGCTTCCTTGTAAGAGAGAGGTTCATCATTATCCTACAATAATGATTCACCATCCCTGGTGACTAGGAAACCAATTCTCTCTGGTTCATATACCTCTCTTGAGATCCTACGCAGTACTTGTGTTTCTAAAACCTCTTCCATAGGGACCTGAATAACTTTTTCCTGTACGAACTCTTGTGTATCTTTCGTATCATCTTCGTCGAAGTCAATCTTTCTCCCACTATCCTTCTTGAGGATTTTCTCCCTTTCAAAAAAGATGGCTTGTCTGGAGACATTCACTTTCTTGTCTGAAGGTTTATATAGGTAATATCATTTTGTTTCCTTGGGATATCCTATAAAGATACACCTCGTGCCCTAGGGTGCTAGTTTGTTACCTGATAAGGCCTTACAAAATTCCCCACATCCCCATACAAGTGTGTGTGAAAAAGTGGTTTTCTATTCATTCCATAAATCAGATGGAATTTCATTTGCCTCCATTGTTGGTACCCAGTTTAATGTTTATGATGCAGTTTGTAATTCATATCAATAAAAATATAATGGATGATCTGTATGACTCATCATCGACCTCACCATGTCCAAAATGGTGTGGTTCCTCCTTTCACTAACACTATTACACTCAGCTGTATAAGGAGTTGTGAGCTAAGATATAATCCCAGACTCTCGTAGATGATCGATGAACTCTTGGTTCAAATATTCTCCACCTTGATACGATTTAAGTTTCTTTATCTTCTTACCAAACTGATTCTCTACTTCATTCTTGATTTCCTTAAATTTCTCTAAGGCCTATGACTTATACCTCATTAAGTCGACATATCCATATATACTCAATTAATCATTAAAATAATTGATGTAGAAATATCCACCTCTTGATTCTATTGGAAATTCTATGCACACATCCGTGTGTACGTATCCTAGAATCTCTGTGGCCCTTTCACCCTGTCCACCGAATGGCGGCTTGGTCATTTTTCCTTGTAAAAAAGTGTGACATATATAAAGTGGTTTTAGCTTAGTAGAGTCTAAATAGCCATCTTGTCAGAGCTTTGTCAAGTGCTTCTCATCCACATGACCGGGAAGGTGATGCCACAACTGGGTGATGTATGAGTCATGTGAGTTTGTTTCATTATCGATTGCCAACACTTGGTTTTCAAAATTTAATACATTCCAACCATTATTTAATGTGCCATACCATAACATACATTATTCTTATAAAAGATACAACCCTTATATCCAAACATGAAAATAAAACCATCAATATCCAAACAAGATACATAAATTATGTTCTTGGTAACACTAGGTACATAATAATAGTTACGTAAAACCAAAATCATCCTAGTCGACAATGAGATGTGGTAATCGCCAATAGCCAACACAGCCAGCCTTGCGCCATTGTCAGCATGAAGATCCTCCGTTCCTCTGGAAATCTTTCTAAATATACTTTGTTCTTGCATTTTAATATATATGTGAGCCCCCAAACGTTGTATCAAATACCCAATGTGTAGAAATAGAAACATTACAGTTGTTAACGAATGAACCTTTAGCGTCCCCATGATTCTAGGTGTAGTTCCTCTTCCAGTGGCCTTTCTTGACACATGAAAAACACACCGCCTCACATTCCTTGCCCTCCCATTGGAACACCCCCTTCTTGGAGGGACGGTGCTCAGGGGATTCAGACCGTTTAGAAGTCTTTTGCCCCTTTTCCTTGTCCTTCCTTTTCTTTTTCACCATAAGTACTGCGGGTTTGTCACGTCCCATGTCCTTGTCTACCTAAAAAATCATGTTCAGAAGCTCCGATAGAATCTTCCCATTGCTGCTCATGTTATAATTGATAATGAAGCTAGAGAAGGTCTTGGGCAGTGATGATAGGATGATATTTGTACACAACTTATCCGTGAATTTAATCACTATGATGTACAGGCGTTCTATGTAGCCAATAATCCTGAATACATGAGGCCTAGCTGGTGAAGAATCTCCAAGCTTAGTTGTAAACAAAGCATTAGAGATATTATATATCTCTTGTCTTTCCTTCTATTGGTAGAGATCCTTATGGTGAGACATCATTCTATACACGTCCATGTTTTCATATTGCTTCAAGAGCACATTGGACATGGATGATAGCATGAAACACTGGAAATATTTCGCATCAACCATGTTTTTCTTATAGAGAGATAATTCAACATCATTGGCGTCTTTCCCAGGTGCAACTGGAATATGCACTTACAGCACACACAATTTCCTTTCGTGTCAAAGGATGACACGTAAACGCCTCTGTCACTCTTGGAAATTGCTGTCGGTGAGAAGGTTTTCCTTATCGAGAATGATTCACAATGATATGTTTGAAGTAATTTTCATTTCATTTCTACAGATTAATACGATCAAAGGACTGGTACATTATTAAAAAACTCATAAAAATAAATAAATTAACACTTATTAGTCTCCCACTATTTTATCGAAATCCAATAGCCCTCACCATTGACTTTGGAATATTATGTTGCCTGAATATTCTAGTGTCAATGATCCATATTACCCTTTGCATTACCCATACATGGGTTGGTCAAGCAACATGATTGGTTTTAAGTAGGAATTCAAAATTTCAACTTCATTAACTCGCAGCACCTTGATCGGCTGAGTTGACTCCCCAATCCTGAAATCCTTTTATATTGGATTTCCTCAATGCTTGCCTCTTGGTCACACCAATTCCTGCTGTGGAAGTCATCCCTTGATGTGAACCAAGTAAATTCAACCCAAAAGCTTTAATTATAATTCCCCAATAATTTAAAGCACCGCAACTAGGGTGGGTCAAGATCATCGAACTACGGTTCGATTCTAACCAATATTATGGAAGGCTATACCGACTTAATATTTCTTTGAGGGACTTTATCCTTATACGTAAATTTCTAATTTATTATCTTTTATTACATGCTTGTTAATATTAAGTAGGATACAATTATGTTATTAACCATGTCTAGCATAATAATTACGTATAAGATCGTTTT
Organism: Viscum album; assembly: GCA_963277665.1. Taxonomy (NCBI): domain Eukaryota; kingdom Viridiplantae; phylum Streptophyta; class Magnoliopsida; order Santalales; family Viscaceae; genus Viscum; species Viscum album. Next base: position 1,836,102,498 of record OY728132.1, on the reverse strand, counting down.
ATTTTAGTTCCATCTTTCATGCTTGTTTAATTCATTAATTGTGTTATCGTGACAACACACTGACAATAAATAAACCATGCAACTGACAGGAATAATATTAATTATATGATCATGAGATTTTTCTATTAATTAGCTTATCTAGTGGTTGATAAACTAACCCAAGACCTAGTGGAGAAATGCCTTGAACCTTTCGGGTTCGTGTTTATAGCTTTCCACCTATCCACCTTTGTGTCTCCATGGATTGGTTTCACCTTGGCTCCTGACTTGAGTTGCCTCCACTAGCTTGGGAGCTCCATCCATTACATATACATTCATCTCGCATGAAGCAGAGGGGTAAAAGGGGGTTTTTACATAAAATAATCCTTAGGAACACTAGCCCTACATATTAATGAGGAGATGGATCGCATGCCAACAAATTTAATTTAAATAAATAAATTTAAAGAATCTATTCACATACAAAGGTCTCATTCTAGCTCATGATCATCCTTACCTGTAACGATATTTAGGCATATATAAATCTAGAATTATATTCTTTAATGGTTCTTTTTTTTATCATAAATCACATTTGAATCAATTAATTATATTTAATTAAATAATCCTTTTACCTTAAACCCTTTTTCTAAAAATCCTTGAGATTTTCATCCATCATAATTTTAAAAAAATAAATTCATTTAAACGTATCTTTGTACGTAACATGTACCTTGTAGGTAACAAGGTGAATTCCCATTAATTACGCAGATGTTAAATTAAACACATATATAAAAAACACCTATCACGTGTTGTGCCTCATCATTACGGATGCACCATGGTACACGTCTCAAGGGTCTGTATAATATAATAATAAATATTAATAAATCTGCGTAATTTGGGTGAGTACATGACGTGTAGTTCCGACTACACAGTGTGTACTTTTCTTCACCATCCATCCAAAGTACACGCCCGGGGACATGGAGTGTTAATGTACTTCAGAAATTTTTGGAATACATGACGTGGTCTTTGAGACACACACCGTGTATTTTTGGCGGTACACAGTTTCCAGCCAGGCAAGCCGTGTACAGGGTACATGGTCCAACCTGAACGCGAAGCGACTACACTTCATGTTCAGCTGGACAACACGCCGTGTAATCCGGAAACTGTGTGCCACTTGTTCCTGGTCAACACACGGTGTCATAAATGAAATAGTTATACTCAAATACACGGCCTGATTTGGAGGATCAGTCAATGAATTGAACCTAGATTACACTGTGTATACTTCTGAATACATGTTGTGTATTCCTATGTTGTACAACCAGAAACGTTTGGCTCCTTTGGATGAGTTCCTCTATTTTAAATTTAATAAAAATTAAAAAGAAAAATTTGTTTCTATGAGTTGAACGAGAAACGAGGGAGGAGGAACAGATCTCGAGATTCTTATTTCCAGAATGAATAAACATGAATTGAAAACAACTAAATTATTTAATGCGTAAATCACCAATGAAAAAATAAATAATTATAATCAAGTATATGACCGCTCTGATACCACTTGTAGGTTTTGGGCACAGCCGAAGCACGTTGGTGGGTTTTCTGAACTTTAATTTTAGTGTTATGCAAAGTTCAATCTGAGATTTGTCACAATTTAAAAGGCCGCATATTTGGATTAGAACGAAGAACGAAAAACCTAAGAGGGAATCCCGGAACCATAGAGATAGGATCATCATATGAAGGGATCTTCAGGTGCTAGCATGGAAGAACCTTCGGTTGTGATACCTTCCTTTGATCGCATTGGTCTCTCAGTCTTGAGAGCATTCTTGGAGGAAGTACTTCTTTCGGCCTTGAATGAATTCTCCAGAATAGTTTTTCATAATGATTGATGGACAAGTGTTTGGGTTCTGAGGATATTTATAATCGTGTTTCTGGTCATAGAGTTATGACAGTAAATAAATGTGTTACACATTTTATTTATTTCATTAACCCTTATTGAAAACCCCCATGTCGAATGATTAATTCCTTGACATGCGCCCACGCTGATTATAATTAATATCATAATAATGATATTATATTCTCAAAATCCCGAGTAGAAAAACTACACACCGTGTAATCATTAATACACATCATTTACTTATTTTCAATAAAACTACACGGCGTGTATATTAAATATACACGGCATGTACTCTTATTTTCCACTTTTCATTATCTTCTCCTCCACATTTATTAGACCTTTAGTAATGGCTATTTATTTCTTAAATAAATGTAACTGCATTACTCGCTAATATATATATTATTTTATGCATAATATATTCTCTCGTATAACTAGTGTAGAAATAAATGCGATCAGGCATCCTTAAAACATTATTAAACCACTATCGGGAATAATCTTTATTTAACTTGTTAAATTAATATTTAACATATATATATGGACGCACTTAGTGTGTGACCCTCTTGGCCTCTTTCTCAATGGAATTAGGCGGAGCCTGCCTAATGTCCAAGGTTACCGTCTAGAAACATGCCACAGAACCCATAGAGAAAGAAGTTAACGCCGCAATGACGTGTCACTTCATACGAAATCTTAAGTGTAATATAATCCCTTTGTCATGATATCTCGAATCAAGCGGGATGCAGGCTAGTGTCATCCACCCACGTACTCAATTATACTTTCTTTCACTTTCCATAATTGAACTCACCCATTTCTTTCCATGGACATGGTAGTATTTAGGCTATATCAATTACATCAAAGGTCTTGATATATCTACTTCCGTTATGGAACAGAAGGGAGAAATCCATTCTCTCATTATCTATTAATGCAATTTTCCTTTTGACACACCCAACGTATCCTACCTTGATGAAAACAGTGTGGCATCACAATTTTCTTCAATACATCTAAGTGCTGGATTTGTAATACCCATTAATAATAATTTTAATGTCTAAGTACCAATTCACACATCTGCAGATAGGGTCATCCAATGACACTATGAAATGTGGATTTCCAATTGGCAGGTCTCATTCACATAATATCCTCCTAGATATTACCAAGGGTGCACACCATGAGAAGGTGACTCAATGTTTTATGAGTCCTCACCCCTAATGACCTGTATTATTTGTGTCCCTAAAATAAAATCATCCTACCATAGAACTTATATTCAAGAACAGTGTAATGGCACTTCCAGGTTCTCATCATAGCAGGAATCCGCTATGACCCATTAATGCCATAGCTATCCTTAGGAAATTATCACATGCATTTTCATACATAAGAACAATCAAGATGTGATAAGGCATTTATTAATTAATAGTGTACAATGTAGTTGGTTCTAGGCCACCAACTCCAACAAAATGAACCATAGAAGGTTCATTCCCTACATCACCCTCACCCACATCATCTCTTGATGGTTCCCTAGATTCTTCTTCCTTATATAAACATTTATTCACTTTATCAGCAAAAAAATGGATGTCAACTACATTTCCTTCTAAATTTTGATCATCTTCTTTATAATTTTATTCTATTACTAGAGTCAAATGAGAAGGAGGAAATGAAAAAGACTGATGTGATGAACCAACATGTACAAAGATCACAAAACATGGTTCTATAGTATTCAGTTGTACCACATATATATATCAGAAATCATCACATATATCTCAATAAAACCATTTCCACATTGTTTTCTAAGTAAGGAAGATCCATCCATCCAATCATCATCATCGACCAAAGTGTACTCGGTGTGCCAGAAACTCTTAGGATGTTTTAGATGTCGATATGTGATTGATGCAATGGATTGATCGACCACTAGTTTTAACTGATTATGAATCTTATTTCAATATACATATAATGTCATACAACCATGAAGATTTACCACTCTGATATGTGGCACAATATAGCTAAATACCTGCTCCGTATAAATGGTCTCACCGTTGGAATATATTTGTGCCGACAGTATTACCTATACAAAATAATTAATAATATATTATATACTACATCAATATTTTACATTATTTAATATAACGTTGTATATTTTAATTAGTTATGAATAATTAATCATGACTTGTTCTTTATATTTATGATTAGTTTATCATTATTTGATAAACTAACAAAAACCTATGGGTAGACACATGGAGTCTCTATTATCAAATATTTCAGTAACCGTTAGTCTCCATTTCAATACAATTGCCTCATGTAAAACTCTTGTTCTCAAACACATCTTCGGGGACCCCTCTCCGGGGACGCATTTTCATGGACACCTCTAGTTGATTGCCTTTTAATTACTAATTTACTCACATGCATATGAGGGGGTCTAGGGGTATGAAATACATAATTTTTTAAAGCGGACACCCATGTCCTCACATACACAGTCAGAGATGACTCACATGTCATCAATAGAGAAAAAATAAATTTAATTAATAAAAAATTAATAACAACATTAAAAAAAGACATGCAATTTCAATTATGAATTAGTTAGTCATCTCAAGATCAGTCATCACACAACATACCTTGTTTTAAGGTATACATATTATATCTATTACTATATTAAATACATATTAAATATCTACACATATTTTATAATTAATATTTTTATTTATAAATAATATAATTTAAAAATTTTATTTATACAAAACTGTTTTTATATCATTAACAGAAAAAAAATTTAATGATTTTTTAATAAATTTAAATACGACACATATAACTAAAATATTATTCTAAAATTATATTACTAGTGTTTAAAAATATTATAATATAAATTAATATTACTTTCAAAATAACATTTTTTATAACATATTCAATTTTCATAAACATTCAATACGAATTCATACACGAAACACATGATTCATAAATTCAATCACACAAAAGACACTAGTTTTCACATCAACACATATGAAATAAATAATCCATACACAAGAAAGTAGTTTCTACATATATAAAATCAAATAAACCAATCATAATAATGAAATAAATAAACACAATTAAACATTTTAAAATTTAAAAATAAATATTACCTTCTCAAAAGCAGCAAAAATTTGTTGAGAAAGAAATTATGCAGGTCTTGGTAGCAAAATCCAAAGCAGTAGAATAAATTTGTGGGGGCGGGACCCCCTTTTATAGATTTTATTGTTCGGATGTGTGAACGGGGTTCAAAATACTTTGGCGCGAAGAGATCCTTGAATGGGGTTCACGCATCCTTCGAAGATGGGGTGAAGGATGTGTGAACCCTGTTCATGCATCTGGCCGAGAAAAAGATGCATGAATGGGCTTCACATTTCTAGAGACCCATTTTTAAAAATATTTCAAACCCTAACCCTTTTCAATTTAAAAATATTTAAAACACATATATATAAAAAACCCCACAATGATCCATATTTCAATGAAAATAAATATTGGATTAGGAATTGACATGCGATGCTATATTTTAGGTGGATATATTATATTTATTGGATTATTAGTTGGGTGTGTTGATAAAAAAATTTGTTTCTCAGGGCATATTCTGGTTATGAGACATCTTACAAACTTGCTCTTTTATGTGTAACACAACATAATATGAAATACTAAGGCTACCACAATTATTACATCATATGATACAACATACTTATAGGGATATATCTAAAATTGAGATCATTGATGACATTTTCAACCCATATAACGGGTTTTTCTTTTTTAAATTATGTGAGGGGACATGCATGGGTTATTTTTTATAGACATTCCCTGAGTGTGTGCATTTGGGTTTGCCTATTGATGGTCACATGGGTAACCGTAAACCCCATACTTGTGTGTATTCTAGATTGGACTAAGATAGATGTGTCATGTGTGGGCATCCAGCCAGTCCTTATTTTATATTTAATTAATTAATTATGTTAATGGTGTCCTGTTATTTCAAAATATGACTATCAATTGGTTGCCAGTATTGTAATTGTTTTGATTTATTGTGATTCAAATGAATCACATGAGGATACTGATGAGACACTAAGATGATAGTTATGTTTGGATCTGTAATCACAAAATATTATTTTTTATTACGAATTTAGCTAACATCCATATATATATATATATCTTATTTAGGATTTTTCTCCTTGCAGTTTATCTTAGGACCCATCATTATAAATAATTTAGTTCAGAACATAGGATTGTCTGATATGTTCTATATTCCTTTGAAACAGTTTTACAATTAGTTAATCACAGATATTATGAATCACATATTGATTATGGTAGATTATATCAATGCATTAAATTATAAAAATTTGAATAGAGGTATGTGGTTGATGGTTGTTTTATATCCTATAGAATGGATGTCAAACATCATATTAACATATATGTTTTCCCCTTAACACATGCCCACAGTAGCATTGTTTAATTATGTGGAATAACTAGTGGTGGTTTTCATTAAGAGCCCTTGGTTATTACATTTATAGTGTTTTGAAAATTGGATTCATGAGTGGTATTACCTTAGAAATCACTTCACATCAAATAATCATCCATGCATACACATATTGGTTTCCATAGGGTATCACCCTGATAATAATTAGTCATCATTCTGACATTAATAATTCAAAGGTATAACATTTAGTTTTAGACAACGAGATATAAGATATAGGTCTCTGATGAAGACCCAACATCTGGTACACATCAATAGTGTTGTGGGTTTGTGATCCCCAGAGTGATGATATCGAAAATCTAATGTGATGTTTATTCCCAGAGACACATTAAAATTCTCCATTGAAGGAATGTCTTATCCGGATTCATCCTGAGTGATATAGAATGGTGGTCTTTGTTGAAAATGGAAGTCCATTCTACTATTGTGTGGTAATGGTTTTCATCATTTAATATTAACCAAAAAATATATCTGGTATTTCAATCTAATTAAAGAGGTTATTCCCACAACCTATAAAAAATTAGACTTGAGGTAATGGATTCCAATCTATCTCTTATTTTTGTAAGAGATATTCTATTTTGACAACATTATTCCATTTTATTGTGTATTGAATAAAATTGTATGTCATTTATTATAAATTTCAAGAATATCATAGTGATTTAAAATTCCATGCCGTGTTATCTCTATAATATGTTTTAGATTTAGTGATTAATTTTTTTTATGGTTATTTTTCATTATTATTTTGTTGAAGAGGGATTGATATTATAATATTATTATTCTTAAAAGGAGTTTATAATTATACATTTTATTAGTTTATTACTAATCTTTAATAAATATATATATTTAATTATTAAATTAAAATTAATCAACCCATTGTATTTTGGTATGAATGTTACTAAATCTTAAAAGGTTTATCATCCCAACTATTAATATTTGGTACATATTCAATGTTAAACACTTATCTTTATTTATGTGGTTATTATACATTCCCTTTGAAATTCCCATGTCGATTAATTGAGGAGTATTGTTGTATAAGTTATCAATATATATGATAGGATAAAAAGTCAATGTATAATGTTCTATAATATTATATGTGATTAATCAGGGAGTAAGAATTGTTGAAATTGGTTGATAAATATTCCTTACGGATAGTAATGATTTTTGGAGAATTAAAATGGATTTCTATGATCACAGTCACTGATACAATTCCGTAGGATTAATCTGTAGATGCCTTAAAATTGTAATGGAATCATCAAATGAAATACTATTAAACAATGGGAAACTTATCCTAATCATCCACATGATTGTTGATGTATTATTATGTTAAATGAAATGTTATTATTATCTTTGGAGATATCTCATTTTGAGAAACAATTAATAACGTAATGATCGTTAAAATATTTATTTCCCGGATGAATTTATTTATGGGAAAAAATATATGATTTTCGTTGGATGAAATTTATATTATGAATAAGATAATTATAATAAATTTGAGAAGTTCTGTTTTTATATTTAATATATATATATGTATTTCATTTTAAAATACATGGAATATTTTTTTCTGTAAAATGAGGACTTATGGAAAAGGATTGGCTAACCCATATATCACTATTTGGAAAATATATACAATTTCATATGTACAACTCGGTTATTGAAAAGACCTACGAAGTATCCATAGCTGTTGTATTATAGGTCGACGATATGAGGCATGCATTACCATCGTAGAAGAATGTAGTTGTGGAGCCACAGTGTATAGTCATACAAATGATGGACGGTACATTGAATTACAAGAGGAAGACAATGATTTCATCAACTAAATGTAGTTTTATAGTGATATATCATTTCTACATACAATATTTATTTTTATATGGGATATCATTAGTTCATTACAATTCATCCACAATTTAGAATTCTGATTGATATATTTTTATATGATCAAGCTAATCATCACCATGTATTAAATCCTACATTATCATATTTTAAATGATTCGCCATTTGAACAGTTGTTGATCAGTAATACTAAATAAACCATATATATTTGGATAAAATCTATCATCATCAACATTTTGAAGAATTATCTTCTTAGATGAGATTTTGATAACATGAACATGAAGATACTAAGTCAGTACTTGATCAATGTAATGAAATTGAGAAACTTATTAATTCACATAAATTATTTTCATGAATTCATCATAAGATAAAATGACCATCAAAATATGTCATCAATATATTATCTGAAAAAAACAACAATAGATATGAGACACTAATGAAATGAACATGCAACATGTCACAACTACTATATATGGAACCATAAGATTACCTATGATGTCATCACATGAAATTTACAACCATGAGAGTATTATCTATCATAATGATATTATTTCATTTCTAATTTTTAATTACCAAGAATCCATTATGTTTCCTCACATGAAGAACAATTTTCCATCATAATAGGAATAAAATGATCGATGAACAGATCATGAAGAGATGTATAATAGATTTCGTGAAACCCATGGGAATTCCGTAAATGTAAGGTAAATATAAGACATATATACATTCAGAAATTATTTAGACACACCCATTTTGTGAGTCATTTATTGGACGTTTTACACATTATGAAAACAAGATTATATGTGTAATATTATACAATATAAAATCAATTTTCCAAATAATATTTTATTCTAATACATACAATTATGTCTTCAGATATCATAAAATAAATAAGAAAAATGAATCCTTAATTCTAAGGAATGTGTAAGTCATCATGATTAATTAATGTGTTGTAATAGGAATCTATGTGATTTTATCACATAAATTTGATTTCAAGAAAAAATAATTTTTACAAGAAGTAACGAATATTGATCCCATGAACAAGACATTGTATCACGTTGTTGATATCTTGATGATGAAATATGTAATAATTTCAGATCATGGGAGGAGTTTAAACTGATTTTTTGAAACAACATATTTCATATCACTGTAACTCATGAAGAACTCTTAATTATTATATGTCTTTTTGAATAAATACCTTGAGACATGACTACCATATATGAAATTAATTTTATGGAAGAATTATAATATCGAGTGAACCCCTACATGGGCATAGGAAAGATATAGTGACATCATATGATCCTTTAATATAAGAAAGGAGTTATGTTTTGAGTAAAAACGTGTATTCAAAAGAATAGTGTTATTAAGGAGGATATCATGTGAAACATACTAGGATCATTCAATATTTTTGAAAATGTCACATATCACAAATGATTGTGGATATAGATCTTGCAAATTGCATTTTATAATAAATAAGGGAATAATAAATATGATAAATCCAATCCATGAAGGTAATTAATGGTAAACACCCCGTGTACCGTGCTAGTAAAACTTAAATTTACTTGAATGGATAATCTATGAATAAAGTTAAATGTTTGTTTGAAATATTTTAGATAGGTGAATTTATTTTAGAAATCACATAAAAAATGTGATGGATATGTGGTAATGTGGAAAATTCATACATTAAATAATAATGGTACAATATAACGGAATATATATTATAAAAAGTTCTTAAATTAGAGTTGATATTGTATGATTATTCAATAATATTGAAAATTTTTACATTTTCTATTATATTTCTTGCATATAAAAATTATTCATGTAATTTTTAGCACCACATTCTAATAATTAATTGATGCCCGGAATGTAATCATTTGAAAAAATATATAATCTATAAATTTATATAGGGAGGATGGAGAGAACATAAATTTTATTTCCATATTCTTATATTCATCATTGTGAAGGAGTAGAATGATGAGACGATGTTGATGTAATCTTGTTGATTTAGTTGTAATCGAAGACATATAGATAATATACAAGATTATTCAATTGGTGATAATCAATCCACTGTAGTTGAATAATCATGATTAATGTGTTTATTGAAAATCATTATTAAATGGTGGTTCTATTGTAAATAATGTCATTGTTGATTGGGGGGGACTAGTATAAAGAACACCACTAAATCATGAAGAATGATTATTTCATGCATAAAATGGTATACAATTTATATGTATTTGTAATCACTAATTTTTTTTTACAATAATAGATTCAATAAATCCACCATAGGTTTCTAATGGAATTTATATAGTACTATTACCAACCCTCATAAAAATTACATTTTTAATATAGATTATTTTATAATCAAAATTTAATGTGGTTGTGAAATTTGATACCGCACAATGGATATATTCCTCATAATAAGGTAATAATATCAAGAGTAAGAAGGTTATAAAATTTGATACCCCACAATGTAATTGGAGAATTTGTCTTCCTCATATTGATTTATATTATTGTACACATTTTTTTCATGGGTTATATGAACTTAATATTTGATGTCGGTGTTGAAGAAACCTATGGTGGAAAATTCAATCTCCTCACACTTCAAAGATATCATGATGGTTTCAGCATGACTCTAAATAAAAAAAGCTTATTTAATAAATGAGAATCATATAATTCTCAATGATTAAATATAAGGATCAATGATCTATTTTCAAATGTAAAATCAATTATTCTTATATGGAAACTAATTAACAATGAAGGGTGTGTTTTAATTTTGAAACTATAATTTTGTTTTCTATTGTACTATCAACTTCATGGATATTTAAATAATTATTCTTAATAAATAAATTAATATATACATTTCCATTCATGTATATTTTTTATGAATGATATTATATTTTCGAACAAATCAATAAATAAGAGGATTGACTTGAACATAAATTGAAAAATATGTAATCTTCTCCTAAAACATATTGAATAAAATTATGAATATGTGACTCATTAAAATAAAAATTTTTCAACAATTAATGAATACTATTAATCTAATTATTATGATATAACAATGAGTAAATATTTCATTGGGGAGGTAATCCATACAATTTAAACATTGTTTAATATTTATAGTTATATAATCAATGCTAACCTTCATGCCAAAACATGTATGGTAAAAAATATTAGCATGTAACTGGAAGAAAAGATGAGGTCCCCTGAATAGTTCATGAAGAAAAATCATATTCTAAATGACATGAATACTATTTTTATTCTTGTCACGCAATCCCAATTTTGAATTTAAATCTAGATAAATCAATGACTATTATATCTCTGTAAATAAAGGTAGTAGAGATCAACAATAATAGATCAATGTAATAAAATATTTTTAGGAAGGTGGGTAGAAATCAGGTTAAAATAGATTTTTTTTCCATTATTTTTATGTCTCATAAACATCATAATGAGATTAGAAATTTATATAAAAATGACATAACACCATATATTAGTGAGAAATTGATTTTGTCCACACAAACAAAGGATTTGAGTAAGGATAAATAAGGGGAAGTTTCCACATGGAGTGTTCATGATACCCTTGTGTATGAATAGAGTCATATTGGTTTTAGGAAGTACTCATAATCAACTCTTGACCAACTGGCTAAAAAACATAAAACACGATATCTTGTAAACTATAATTTTTATAAACTTATGCATTGTTATCTCCTTTTAGAGTTCCATCGTCTATATATTGAAAAATATTTTTTGACATGTATGTAAAAAAATCAACCAAAAAATCATGGTTTGATACTCGTATGATCTGGAAAAATTAATCCAAAATGATGCTCCAAATACTGAATGGAAAACCATGATGTATTAGTTACCTAAAACTACTATACTTGTATTTAATCCAAAAAAAATAAGATTTTTGAATATTTGTTGTAGTAATAAATTTGGGAATCAGGCCCTTGATTTTTGGAATAATGTTTTAGTATATGAATATTTAAGAAGAAATACATTTTATGTGATTATGGGTAATGAAATTAGGTATCCTAAAAACATAATCATAATAAATTATGATATATTATATTTCAAAAATAAAATATTTTTTTATCTGGTATAATTATTTTATTATTTCAATACATATGGTAAAGTCATAATGACTTATTCAATATTCCAATACTGCACAACTAAATTTTGGATGATAGTACAACACTTCCAAAAATGAAGATGAAATGAAAAAAAATGATAACAAGTATTCCATGGGGACTATGAATAATGATAATTTTAATAAATAAATTAAATAACATATTCCTAATAATGATGAAATGTTGGAGTCCCTGAATATCATGATATATAATAAATTAAGATTCTACTATGGAATGAAATGAAATTCCTAGACTAGTGAAAAAATTTCATTTATCAAAATGAATGGAAGATTAATAAAGACGAGAATCAATCTAAGATAGAAACAAGATGATATTTTTTATTGAATACAATCCTGAAAAAGATATCTATAAGCTTCCTAATTATGTTAACATTAAATAGTAGATATATCAAAGTCGAATGTCTAACACAGAATATGATATGATATATTTATTATTAATGTTCCCTCATCAACAACACGTTTTGAGACAAATTTATAGATATAAATACGTTATTGATCACGAAATAATTGAAAATAGAAATCATGTTATTCCACATGATGATAAAAAATTTCTTTAATGGTTCGAAAAACAAGAATAATACTGTTTCAAAAATGTTTTTTTTCAAATGTGAATAAATTATGAAGCTATTGAAAATAAAGATATATGTTTTTAACCATCTCAAGGAGAAATGTCAAACTTATAAAACCAAGAACAAATAGAATTTACTAAATTATTGGAAGAATTAATGATAAATAATACAAAAATATGATGTTTTATAAATTTATGGTTTCTATGATAACAAATAATGATATAAGTGAAAAATATAAAGGAGACACAATCATTAAGGGTACCAGACAGTTCCTTTCTACAAAAAATGATAATTTGGGCTATGTCGAAATTATATATCATGCTTGACTAATAACGTAAGTCATAATGGTTAAATTTTATTCCCTTAATTCATGTGTATTTTTTTATAATTTTACTGAATTGAGGATTATGTCCATTATAGAAATTACAGATGAGTTAATGAAGTGGAGTACTTCAAAATGGAGTTATTCTTCCATATTTAATATATAATTTAATTGTTTCACAATGGTGGATAATAAATTTGAGTATCATGAATATTATATAATGAACATATCATGCATTACATTATGAAAGGATTTCACCAATTTGTTCATAGTCAATATGAAAGTAATTATATCAACTATTTTTTCATTAATATATAGAAATTAAGGCCATATATATTTTTTAAAATAGTTGTAACCAACTTACAATTATATTCCTTATCATTATTGTCTATATCTCTTTATTCAAGTTGGGGTAATAGTTTATTAGTAATCTTATTCTATGGAGAAGGTAAATTTTCATTCCCATTAAATATTTGAAAAGAATAAAAAATTATATATGAAAATATATTTCATGATAAATATTTTTTATAAAACCTAAATTTGATAAATAATTATAAGCATGATATAACACTAATGGTTGTTAATGAATTTCATATATAACATTTGTTATATTTCTCAAGAATTATACAAAGTGTATACCCATTTAGATTCAGAGTATACCAAATAAATTTTCTCTTAAATTTTAACTATGTTTTATCGTTTTTATATCATATGAAGGAGAAGTGACTATTAGAATTGATTGATAATAAGGAAAGAAACCATTGTATTTATTTTAAATATTGGGGGAATGGATAATGAAATTATTGAAATGATATTGTCAGGAAATCCAAACTGAGATATGGAAATACCCTTTTGATGAATTGATGTGTTTGATAATACATTTTTTCTATTTATATAATGGAATAAAAAATCATGTTATAATGATGTCATATATGATTAGTAATTAAAAATAGTCTGACAAAAGATTGAAATAGTTCGAGATATATACAAGAAGTACAATGATTATATTTAGAGAATTTTTATAGATGTTGTTGATTTCATTCAATAAGAATATAATTTTTGCTTCATTTGATTCATCATTGAGAGTTTATATGGGAGAGACAAATGGAATTGAATGAGAATTTTCAACAAATATCTAGGTAAATCGGTGAATTTTTCATCTATTATTTTTTACAAAGACTTGATACCACTTCTCTAGAAGATTACACATTTTACTCATCATTTAATAATATAATAAGTATAAAAATATATATTTTGATGATTCATTTTTTAATGATGATTTGAAGATTTTCAATGGGGATAATTTATATGATGAATAAGAGAAGAATAAAGTCATTGATAAGGTTGGTGAGCATATTTTATATGGTTATCCATTTCATTTCATTATACGTTGAATATTTATCTAGGTATATTGAGGCCATATTGAATAAGTTATCAAAACACATAGAGAAATAATATGATATGATCACCCATTAAATATGTGGGACTCCGTGGTAGATCATAACTGTTAAGTAGCCTGATCAAGTTTGTGGATAATAGAAGAAAATAGGCATGAATATCGCTCATATAAGAACAATGCAGTGGTGACACCATATGGGGAAGATGGGCGAAATGAATTTACATAGTGGTACTCGATCTGGACAATTATTTCATGCTACTCCATTTTACTAGGTGTTATACCATGGACCTGAAAAATATTGAGATTGATTTGGGATCAAACTAGGTTGGGTACATTTCTTCTGTAACATAAAAATCAGATATAATTATTGTTGTATGATTGTGAAAATCCTCTTCTCCCAATAAATCATGTGTTGTATTTTTTCTTCGTTTTCTCTATCTTAAAACCCACACATCACTCTTCTCAAAATAATATATTTATATTTTTACCAATGTCATCAACTTCAACCTATAGATTATTAATCATATGATACAATATTTTGACAATCGTCACCACAAGACATCATGACAGAGCTCAATGAATCCAAAGAAAGCATTCACCTTAATAATTCATGTGAATATTTTTTAAGAAGAAATTTGAAGAACTTATAATGTTCAAGATATTACATCAAATGACCATTTGAAGGCCATGCAACATATTGAAAACATGCAACACAATAACATGTAAAATCTGAATGAATATCCAAGGAGAACCCATATAAAACCCCCAAATACCTCACATGAAATATAGGATTCCCATTGGCTTCTTTTTTATGAATATATTATTGAGTGATTTAATTTTTAATTACAAGTATTCCACCATATGGAACCAAATGATGCAAACAGTTCCATCAAAATATGCATCACATGATCAAAAATTGATCATGTGAAGAAGTAAAATGATTCCACAGATAAATATCATCCTTGATGAAATGAATGTTTATGTAGATACTTATGTATATTCAAAAATCAATGATACGCGTGGATATTTTTTCGAATTTATTCGGTTCGAAAAAATAAATTAAATATGGGGGATATTATGAAAATAATCCTTTATATAAATAGTATCTCAAGTAAGGGTCCATTATATTTCTCACTATTATATCATATGTTATCTTGAATAATATAATTGATGATCCATCCACGTGAATAAAAATGTGCAACCATGTGATTCATTTGCCTGACATAAGCGGATTCTTCCTGATTCAATCACATGGAGGAGATCTCCTTAATTTTTTTTGGGTATAATATGATATCAATATGAAATCCAAGAAAAAAACCTATTCCACAATGATGAAACCACAAACATATATTCTATCTCCAAATTGTTATATTCTAAAAAAAATCCAGATATTGTGAATAGAATGAGGGAAACATGTTTTCATAAACCATGTCATGTGACTGTAACTCACATTGAACCACTACTTATCATAATACCTTTGCATATATCCATAGACACAACAAAACATTCCATAATTGAAGTGTGATAGAATAATTCTAATATCATGTGAATCCACTCATTTTTAGTTGAAGGACACAATGAAGTCATGTTATCATTTAACATGAGGGATGACATTTCCCTATAATAAAATCCATGCATTTAAAATAATTGAGTTCTTCAATGACGAGATATCGTGAACCAAACTTGGATCATGTGAAGAGAATGAACAT
The DNA here is from genome assembly GCA_963277665.1 of Viscum album. Taxonomy (NCBI): domain Eukaryota; kingdom Viridiplantae; phylum Streptophyta; class Magnoliopsida; order Santalales; family Viscaceae; genus Viscum; species Viscum album. The sequence continues at coordinate 1,836,086,190 of OY728132.1, read as the reverse complement.
ATCATGTGCAAGACATGATCTAGAATAGAGAACATGAATCTCATATGAAAAAATAATGAAGGATTGAAGACTAATTTTTCATGAAATTCATCCAAAATATGCATGATGTACAATCCATGTACCGTGCTTGACAAACATCATGATATTTGAAAAAAAATCTAAAAATAGAATTCAAGGGAATTTTGATTTATTTGAAACTGATTAATTAATTTTTGAAATGCAAGAAAATAATGATATTGAATTATAATATTGTGAAAAAAACATACATGGATGAATATTGCTAGAGAATACATCTACAATGATTATTTTATTTTCATCCATTCAACTTGATGGTGATTTATAATTAAAGAAGATTGAAATATGTGACATTTTTCATAATATTTATTTCATACACATATTCATAAATAAAATGTGTGAATTGATTTCATGCATTTCATTTAATTTTACTACATCATTATATAAAAGATTATCTTCCCATGAATATGATATATTTGGGTAGGGGACAACATAAAATGAATTTTTAGATTATCTTGTTCATCATTAAACAATAGAAGAATAGTGGGATGATTTTTATGTAGGAAAATTGATTCAATAATAGTATCTGACCTGTAATTATGATATAAAATTATTATGTTGATGAAAAGTCATACATTCATATAGATGGATATTGTCCAAGTGTTTTTATTGTACATTTATTAATAAATGGTGTTTTAATTATAAAAAAACATGTTGATGACTTATAGAAGTAGTATAAATAATACCACCAACAAAACACAATTTTTTATTTCATTCACTACCATTGTACTCCATTTCTAGGATTTTTTAATCAATTCACATTATAGTGATAAAAAAGTTGTGAATCAGCATTAGTTTGATCAAACTGAATTGTTTTTCTTAGTAATGACCCATGTAAAAAATTCTGTGATACTAATTTTTTTAATATATTATTTTTTTGGTGTATATTTGATTAGTACACATAATAAATCCATTTTTTATTAACAAGTGTGGAGGCATGGTAGTGAAAAAGTCTCATTTTGAGGATAACAGAATTCAATAAAAAGTCTGGTAAACTGATTCACCCACCAACTAAGTGTCCCCGTAGGATCCATCTTTTCTCTACGACCATTAATATGTTGGCTCATGAATATCCTAATATTACTGGCATTTAATGAATCATTTAGTGGAATTGTTTTCATGGGTTTATGATTCAATGGTGAAAAAATTGGTTAGAAATTAATTTTTATATTTCACATTACATGGATTGTTCATTCATGAATTTACATTGAAGTAATATATATAGATATTATCATTAAACCCATTTATTTTATATTCCAATGTTGATTTATGGTTTTTTAGATATTCATTTAATTTTATAAAATTCCATACATAAAATGATAGAGTACTTTTTAAAAAAAATATGAAAATATTTCAACTTTGGTTTACATTATTTTACATCAAATTCCATAAACCTAAGTATTTTATTATTAATTTTATTACCTAAAAATTAATTTCATTCAAAACATAATGTTCACTACTATTTACTCTATATACATTTTTTTTAAAATGATATATTTTTAATGAAATTAATTTCTATGTAAACAATTATTATTTTTATTACTAATTTTAAAAGGAATTTATTCAATAACATATACCTAATGTATGGATTCTTTCACATTTGTGACCATTCACCACATTCAATAGTCCATTAAAATTTTAGATCGTTTTTTTCACTGAAATTTATTTTCTCAATATTCTAGAACTTTTTAGTTCCAATAATTTCGAAATATAATGATATATATCTATTTTTACATATTATTCTTTGAAAAACATAGTGAAGGATTTTCTCAAGAATCCCAACCAAAATTAAGGATTTTTATACTTCACTAGGGGTACTATCAATTTATATCACCAATAAACATCTCAAAATTGGGACCACTTAACTTATGCCCTAATCTTATGGGTTATATGGCCTCAAGGGTACCACCTATTATGCTAGAGTCCACCGACTAATTGTGATGGTCTAAATGTGGTATGAGGGTAAGACTATTCTCTCATAAAATAGTGGCATAATATATATAAAAATAAACATGAAATAGGGAATTAATATAATAACATACAGAATAATAATGCATCGGAGTAATAACAATTGTACAACCAATTATATAAATTAATGTCGCTAGGTACTGAAAAATTGATGGATGCATGGAATTCCGTACTACAATAAATGTAATATGGGAAAATAATATACAAAAACTAAAATAATGAATAAATATTCAATAATATAATTTCATTCAAAATCTCACAACTCATTACATGCGGTCTTTTAATAAGTAAAATGTGCCAAAAAATTATAACATGACGCTTGAACTTATCAATATTTGTTGACGTATAATCTTCTCATGTACCAAAGGAATCCCGAGTAGGGTGTGAGATAAAAATAGCAGTAGGACACAAAAAATAGCATCTATAAGTAATCCAAACATTGATCATAACATCACAGTGTGTAGGAATAAAAGTATAGGAAAAAAATACTGAAATAAATAACCATCCATCCCAGGTTCTTAGAGAAGATCAAGGCATTTCAAACATCCTAGGCTCATGGAAGAAATTATATTTTTAGGGATAACTATATTTATTTGTAGTAGCAATATATATATATATATATATATATTATAGTTATAATTTTTTTTACACCTATATTGAATTATTATATGAAGATGTAAAGGACCAATGACCTGGAGTAATAGTTCTTGCTGGATTGGGGTGTAACCCATCCATCCATTACAATTCAAATATACCTATAATCTCAATAAATATTATTTATGATATATTTATCACAATAAGTTAGAGAATTCATGATCGTTACTCGAGATTGTGGGTGTACAATCATGCCAACATTATAAAAAGTGACATGGTGTACCGATATGAACATCAAACATGTATTAATGGTGTGATAATACACTCATAACATCTGATGTAAGAGAGAATGATACTATAATGCTCATATAAACTCTTATCATTGTACGACATCAACTATCAATGATTTATTACATTTAAATCATTATAAAATAGGAATGAATTATAATTCATCATTTATATTAATATTTAATGTCTTAATAAGGCATAATTGTTCAACTACAACAAGGAATATCAATTATTCAGGTACATTTTGTAAAACATTGATAAAAGTCGTGGCCTTACCAACCCTTAAAGGTCATTGCATTTAATCCAATTCACACATTTAAAAAAAATAAAACCATAATTTGTAATCCATCCTATATACCCATATACATTTAATTAATTTAAAATAGAATTTCAATTCATAATGCTCAAGGGGTCCCTTTAGAAATGTATCCTGCCCATGAATGTAATTTAATTCCATGCATATTCTAATTATATATGAATATAACATACAATACATGATTTAGGATAATTTCAAATCTTATAACAAAATAAAATTAGATATAATAACCATGCCTAATTCTTATAAGGTTGTCTAGGATAGAATTAATTAATTATAATAGGGAGAATTCTATCTGGATCATCCATGAGGTGTCCAAAATTGGGGTTTACAAACTCTAAACTACCAACGATGATAAAAGGTATTGTATACATGTGTAATTAATGACTTGATATAAACAACTAAATTGAATGGTAATTTAAAAAAAAATATAGTGTGTGGTACAACAACATAACTACAGAACATACAAACACATTGCAAAATTGATGAGACCATATAACATAAGGATTTAGATGAATCGTTGTTCGAAATCAGCCTTCAATTCAGATGGATGAAATATATGAAATGATCTAATTCCTAGAATATATGAAAATGAATCATTCACTTAAATAGTATAATGAAGTAATAAATAAACTCAGATAACGGGTAAGAGACTATGTTTAATTACCAATATGGATTTGATGATTCTGAAGAATCGGGATTTGAGGTTTACATATGTTACATACACAAACTCCTAGGTTGAGGGAGATTTTATCACAATGGGAGAGATGAAGGGGTTTTATCAAATGGATGAAGAAATAAAAAAATGATATAGACTAATAAATTATATGATGGGAAAATCTTCATTCCACTTCAAAAAATAATGTCTCATCGGTTTGTACTAATCGTGAGGCCTAGTTAAATTTCCCATTTTTAGAGAAATGTGATCCTAATATTGCCGAACACTTGTGGGACCTTTTATAATAATAATTGGAGGTTTAAAAAAATTTAATAAGGATTTTAATTGAAAAAACAAATGAATAATACCTTTTTGATAGAAATGGTAATTATAAACACCACTCCTAATATCATCTCATCCAGATAATAGCCTTTAATGGGTAAATAGTTATCTTCTCTAAATGTTTTCCTCCACTGAGATCATATATCAGCTTCCCATTTCTAGGTATTTTCTATACTCGATCGTGTTTCTATATATCCTATACCGAATGAACCAACCAAAATTGGATAGTCTCTACACACCAATAAACATTAGGAATGGAATACTCTTCAAAAAAGCATCTACATCTAGTATAATTTAATCCTATTGGAAAAAAGTGACAGAACTAGATAGTATTATTTATGATGAGATACATGAAATGTGTCATGCAAAATTGATATATCAAAACATGATCTATATTGAAATCCACCGGTCATAAATTTTTCCAATAATCATAGTGTCCAACAAACATAGGGAAGAGATTACCCTACCTTCGAATATATCAATGGACCGACCTTTTTGATACTCACAAGAATACCTAGTCTCTATCATAAAACTCGAGAGGTCATCAATGTGTGTTTCATAATGACAATGTTTAAGATTGATCTATCATAAAGCACTTTCTAATCAGTTTGACCATCTCTATAGTCTCATGCACAAATCATGGACTATACATATATTCTTAAGATATCATTGTCAAGAGTATAGTTGATAATAAATGGCTACTATATAAATGAGAATATATGAGAAAATGTAAATTTGCATCTATCCACTAATGGATTCGTGACCCCCCCCCTGTGACTTTGTATTTTAGCTCAGATTATCAGGTATAAAATTTCATTTTAATGTTATGCTAGCATACATGCAATCAAATGACAATTGGTATTCAACATAGCAGTATTGAATGAGGTGTCTATATCCATATTTTAATATTTACTCGAGGTTTTATATAATTTATTACCACAAAATTACTTCAATTTAGATAATGTATCTAATAGAGTTAGGATATACAACTACTTTGATCTCATTTTTTTTTGTGTCGCGTAATTCTCCCATGAGGCCTCAACTGAAGAGAACCATAGGTGAAGACTCACTCATCCAGTATCATAAAAACTTCATGTTTGATACCTGATGCATAAATGAATATAATATAATACCACCCAACCAAAAAATAATAAGTATCCTTACAGAAGTAAATCCTTCATTCAACTATTGTGTAAGAACCCATGTTTCAGTATGAGGTAATGTTCATTTATTTTTAGTTTGGATGATTTTTATGTCCCTACCTGTGTACCCCTATAGATAACCATTGTTCGTGAGGTGTCTAGGGATATTTTGGAGCCTCATACTATGTTTTGGTCAGAAAATGGAATGGCGTAATGTTTTCTCATGGCTTTTTCACATTTAGTTTAACCTTGCATGCAGAAGAAGTATCTTCAAGTTGGTGTTGGGAAACCATGTCGTAGAGGCCTCGTGGATGTTATAATGCCTAAAAAGATTTCATGTATTAAATATAGGGTTACATATGTTTACATCATAGTTTGTAAGACTGTGCCGAGAAATCCTTTGATGTTCCCCCTTGGAGACAGTGAGATGTGTATGATTACCTCACGGTTTGGGAATCATTTTGGGTATACCGTGCGAGCATGATGTATGTGTGGTATTTATAAATTTTAATTTATGTAAAATATTTCTTTTTAAACACTTATATCATTTTATCTTCAATGTATATCAAACCAACTTCTATGGATCCCTCATTTGGCCACCAAACTATGAATCGATTTCATCTTTCAATCAAATCTTTTTGATCGTGGTTTGTCTCATTAGATATGATTCTTTAAGTCATACAATCCCTTTTTCCATATTCGATTCATCTAGATATTAATTATTATATTTTAATTTTGATTCATATTCACTAATATTATTTTCTTCATCTTTTCTTCATATCTTTCACAAACCTGGAAGAATCAATACATGGTAATAGTTGACATATCTACTACCGAGCTAAAGAAGGTGGTATATACTTTATTTCATATTTTTTAGTGGTTCGGTGCATTTGACCACTATTATGGTCATTGGAAAATTCAATAGAGCCCCATTTTTCGGTGACCTATTTTAGTAGGCTTGTTAAACCTAGTGGAGATGCACATAGGTTCTATTTAGGTGGGTTTCTACCCTTTGATAATTGAAAGGTCACCCATGGGGTTTCACATAAGATTTTTACATGTTAATTCCTTTATAAACCCCATAAGGGGTTCTTTTTTATTTTTCCATGTTTGGGGAAGCCATTTAATTCTTTAATGGTTTGAGTAGGTTTCCTAATATATGTATTTACTCCTTTTCTTGTTATATAATTTGGTTCATGGTTCAATTTTATAGTTTATCTTTAAGGATATGGATATTATGGATGGGTATACCTATATTATTTGACTAATTGCATGTTAAACTGATTATATGGGAGGGATGCCTATATTTATGTGAAATGATAAATTTATTTCACGAGTGGGTATACACATTGCATGTTCTTGGTAATGTGAATAGGTATACAGACATATAATTGAATTTTTAAATTGAAAGAGTTGAATGAATTATTCAATAGATTCCATGGACTAATCTCCATAAATCTAGAATGGACTAGGGGATGCCTTTGTTATACTCTTCCCCTTGGGACATGATTTTTTGGGATGCCTCCGGCCTTTCTATGCATTCAATCCGGAATTCATTGAATCACGTTGGTAATGATGGTTCACAAACTCATACGAATCAAACCAGTGCCTAGACCATGATTATATTGTGATTCCCATGGGACTTGTTGTGGATGTCATTGACAAGATCAATGGATTCATCCGGTTGTGATCTTGGGATATTTCATGTATACAATGGTATTTTATATATTAGATCTAGCCCTTGTGGTGTTCTATTAATTATATGGCATGATCGTGGGATTCCTAACATCAATATATGGTTTGGGCTTGATGGTTCATGGTTTTCATGGATGTACCGTGTGTCTATGTGGATTTATTATTTTTCTTATAGAATACTTTATTTGTAGTTTTCCCTGAGAGACTGTTAGTTTTTTCTTATTAATGTTTACTTATACCATGGGCATGCACACATTACTTCTTTCTTTACACATTCACTAACTCTATATATTCTATTAGAACTGTATAGACCAAGGTGGTAACCCACTGGTATGATTATCTCAAACACTATTGGGGCATCCTCATTGACCCAAACAATTATATGGTTTTAGTTGACGACATGGGAAAGTTCCCTTATACATGTTTTTTGATTGTATATTTAGAGAATCATGCAACATGACCATGATGGGGCTTGCGATGCTATGATCAGTTTTCATCCATTTGTTATTTTTGGTTTTTTGTAATGTATTTTATTATTATATAATAGATTAGCTTCATTCAAGATACATGTATCATATAAATAATTTCTTATATGAGAATATCTATATTATCAATATGTACTCATGCCTCTTCTTTCATGCAGTAATTTTTTTATTTATTTTCTTCTATTATTGTATATTTTTTACTTCAAAAACGATAATATGATAATGAGGGAGTTGTCTCCAATCAAACTCACCTTGTCCAATTCTTCAGGTCAGAAGCCTCTAGGGTTTAGGGATTTTTTCATGAGCTCATGTAACCAATCGGTCTCGGGGAAATATTGAGTGGCATCTGGGTCTGAGAAGATACAAAGTGGTATTAGAGGATGGTTCATTTCTTGATTTACATGATATTTGGTGATGCTAGAGAGGGATAATAAGTAAATGGGATTTGGTTATAAACTATGCATTATGTAGCTAACCCATGTAATAAAAAAATTCCAAATTACCTCAAATTCAATTATTATTTTTTCATTTTGATTATTACAGTAACATTGATTTCACCTTCGGGATACACACATGAATTTTATTGATAATATTCATGTAATTGTGGGTTCAATTTTTATTGAAACCTAATGAAATGATGGTATTCCATATCATTCATCACATAGTAACTTTTTTTAAAATCAATTTTTATGAATTATGCCTTTCCATTTAGCACGGATTAGTTATTGACTGTTTTTCTGATAGTGGATGTGATATTTTTCTCTGCTATTGTGTAAGTTGGTTGCAGTATGCAATGGAGGGATTTCATCTTTCAATTAATAATGAGTATGGGACCATATGAATAGTGAAATGACACTTCGATGAAATATAAATGTAATGTGTACATGATATATATATGGTCTGAATGGTGGCCGTGTTTTTGGTTTCATCAGGTGTTATGGGTTCTCATAAATATAAAATTATTAAATGTATGGTGTAGTATCATATATAACTAAAATTAAAATGAAAATGGAATCATTAAATGATGTATAGGGACTAGACCTAGTCCCAAATTTTGAGTGGGAAGAAGGAACTATTTTTAGTGGTTTGAATAATGTTTTTATACATTCTTGGATTTAGGAGCATGTTGTGGGGTTGATTAGGTTTTTAGGTGGGTCTTGAACTACCCTATGCTTTTTAAAAAAAATTATGTTGTTCTTTCCTGAGGAGTTTTTTTTGGAATTGATCATATATTCCACCACGATAACCACTAATGGTACATAGTGAGGGAGGACATGACTATACATCAGAGATGGTGAGCCATAACATACGGGTTGATCCACTTTTAGTAACAGTAGAGGCCCCAAGGGCAGTTGCAGACGCAGGTGTTGAGGTAAAATTCTATGATGGTTTCATTTGAAATATGAAATAATTCCAGAAAGCATCATAGCTTTATGAATCTATGGAGGAGCTGACACATGTTTCTAGTAGATCCATCCTCCAATGTTATAAGGGGATGATGGTCCACAGGCTGTAGAGATATGGCTTGAGACCATGTGATACCTTTTTGAGCATATGTAGATTCCTACTAAGAGGATTGTCATGCACGTGACATATATGTTACATGGAGAAGTGAAGTGTTGGTATGCCATTTTTAACTAGGCATACGGGCGATGATATAGGGGTCAGACATATTTTTATACATGCCTCTATGAATACTTTTATCGCATGACTCCATGTATTGAGAGGGAAATTGAGTTCAAGTGTGTTGAGTAGGGCCCACTGACAGTCATGGAATACCCCCACACAATATACATAGATGAAACATTTATCGTTGATGTGTCGTAAAGATGGGAGGTCGAAGCATAAGAAAATCAAGGAATGTCTCAATCATGTTATCAATTCTCATGTCAATTTATTCATATTTTATTGTACCACTAATATTGTGTATCATGCTCTAATTATAAATCATAACCTTAAATAAGATGGGGGTATATAATAGTGGTATTCTATTTCATGGAAAAGTATATATGCATCTTCATAATGGAAGGGTCGTTTTGAGGCTTCCTAGGACATGAGTTCGAGTGGGGCTACGGGGGAAGCATCTTGGTTTATTTAGAATAGTGTGGTAGGTGATTACATATAAATAATTAGTTTTACCATGACCCATTATAGTGTAGAGAATGTCAGATGATGGAAAACATGTTGTTGTTTTGTAGGACCTTACCTCCAGCTGCAACTGGTTGGTGGTTTTCTCTAACATCAGGATCAAGAGAAGGTTCTTTACCTCTTCAACATGTTGTGAGCTGGAGTAGTATAGGTATGTCTGGGGAATGAAGTAGTAGTCCTGGCCTTGGAATCCAGACACATGTATCTCATAGACATTAGAATGGATTATCTTAGGGTAGTCAGGTAGGGTCACAAGATTGTGGGGCATGCAAGACATATGATGTTCAACATACCCAATAAGAGTAGGATCGTAGACCATCTACAGTGAGAGGTAAGATCTTATTATCTTCTACTATTGCATATTATCTTTTTGATACAACTTCCTCCCACAATAATATCTTTGAATGAGTGGTTAAAATAATTAGGCTTGTTTTTTTCTTTCTAATGATGGTTGGATACATGAAACCCCCTGGGAGTTAGAACAACTTATTTACACTAGTGTATGGGGTGTCCCCGTGAGGTTAGAGGGTGTAACATTATCTGGAATATTTATTTCATTGAGATTACATGGCATAAAATCATCCTCATAATGGATTGTATCATATCTTATCAAACGTATGTTATCTACTCTAACCAATGGGTGACCTTTTACATTAATAGAGAATGTAGTGTTCATTAAAAATGGTGAATGGTATGTCTTGGAGAGCTATGATGGACACGAGCATCAAGGGCATGGTGGGAAGATAGTCCAGAGTTCTAGTTAGTTTTGGGATGAAAAGGTTGTGCATCAAGAGGTCCTTCCTCTAGTGGTTGAGTTCATTGAGACGTCTTTCACATTGACTTTTCTTGGTCACCTCTTGATATAGAGGTGGATTTATACATTGATTTAGTTCCATAAATTTCACTAGTATCCATTCATCCATACAGGATGACTATGACATAGTTTCAAGAGCTCAAAAGGTAGAAAGAGGATTCATAGCTATTGGGGTTTATCAGACATAATAATTATCTATGGGGTTCCATACTACATTTTTGAATGTCTAGATTGTACACATATGATATTCTTGGAATATCGTAAATTTAACCAACTGACAGTTAAAAACTAATATCCCATGCCACATATATATTACATGTTTGGTTAGTTTCGAGGAGCACGGGTGTTCACAAATATCAAATTGAGGGAAGGATATCACTAGGTTTGTGTTTGACCAGTAGATATACTTCCTACAACCTTTCATAGTAGGTATTTCACACACGAGTATTGGGATATGTCATATAGTGTCACAAATTCAGAAACATTTTCCATGGATCTAATGAATTGATTTTTTCCATCCTTATATGGTTTTTTTGTTTGATTTCATGTATGATATCTCGGTCTATTCTCACAATCAACACACCCATGCCAACCATATTGAGATTGTTTGGAAAACACGAGTAGATCATATTATATATGTCACGCTAAATATGTTTCACTTTTTGATAGGAAAGATTCACTTCATAGGTCCAATAATCTCAGAGACAAGATTATCAGTGGACATAGATATGATTAACGATGTATTTTCATGGGAATACCGTTGGAATGATTTTGAAATATGGAGTCTAATAAGGATATATTTTTTAATACTTGTGTTTAAAAATTTATTATCATGATTATCATTTATATTGATGGGGTTGCATAAAAATACAAGGATGTTCCTATTGTCAATGTCCTTTGAAATTACATTTTAGGATTTTAACACGAGGTAGACGTCAACACTAGTCCTAATACTACTAGTCCTACAAAAAATTACATTGTGTGTTTCGATGATTCATGTATTATGATGGGGGAAGTGATGATGAAATGTGATAGAGTCATAGAATATAGGTCTCAGTCATTGAGGCCACATGAGAGTAAGTAACATACATATGATCTGGTGCTGGTAGCTGATGTACACCAACTACACTGTTGGAGACACTATTTACATGGAGAGATTTTGTTGTATAGACAGATCACAAAAGCCACAAAAATATCATTATGAAACATGATTTTAATTGGAGATTTTGAGGGTGAGTGCAATACCTCTATTCCGTTGACATTGATCTTTCCCACAGACTATGTAATGGCATGTGGTGGCATATGCACTGTGTATGAAGACTCAGATACAGGAAGCACTACATGCCAGAAGCAATTAGAAGCTTATGGTGTTGTTTTCTAAGATGCATCTTGAGGTTCCTGAAAAGAAAGGTATGATGTTTCATTAATCATTATCTACGACCATTACAATACTAGAAAAATTTATGATCAAGCTATTATCTGATACATAAGGCTTTTTTCTATAGACGGGTGCTGTAAGTGAGGACCCTCTTCTTGGTTTGATGGTAGGAAATGATGAAATCCTATATATCCATATACATTTTTGTATTTTTGAAGAAATATGTGAAGAGATAATGTGGTTGTTTCATGATTTATTCTAGTGTATTTCATCCTGGGGTCACCAAGATGTATCATGACAAGCATTGTTAGCACTAGTGGCCAGGTACAAAGCGACTGGTAGCTATTTTCTTAGAAGGAGTTTTACCTATTAGTAGATAAAGGCATTAAATCAATGATTAACTGAGAATCTATTTTTGTTTACTATTCCAGATTAGAAATGGAATCAATTTGTGATGGATTTTATAATTGTTTTATCGAGATCTCCTCAAGGTAATGATGTTGTTTGGTTTTTTTTTTTTTGAAATTCTTAAGATGGTATCACATTACATTCCAAATAATGAGACCTCTAGTGTGGATGATCTTATATGGTTTTACATCTGTGAGGTGGTATGCCATCATGGGGTCCCATACAATATCATTTTAAAAAGAGATTTTGGCATTAAATATTCTTTTAGGAATATTTTTTATATGGTTTTGAGGATAGAGGTGCTTCTAAGCACATCATTCCACCCTTAGACTGATTTCCAGTCAGAGTGTATAATACAGGTGCTAGATGACCTAGTGATAGAATGATTCCATGATTTCATGGGATCTTGGTAGAGGAACATTCATGTGATAGAGTTTTCCATCAATTAAATTTATTGGGTAAATAGATAGATGGAACTATATGTTTATTTATACAGTGATACATTCCATTCTCCCCTATTCATTTTAGGGGAAGGTGAGATAACTTTTCTAGGACCGCATCTCGATCAGAAGACTTCTGAGATTTGCTGTTTGATTTTGAAGAAGGTGTATAAAATATAGTCTTATTAGAATTCTTATCTAGGTTATATCAAATTAACTCTCTATTTTGAGGTTGTGGATCAGGTTTTCCTGTTGGTTTCACTGTGTTTGGGACAAAAGTGGATCTTTATAAAAGTTAAATATTCACTACGATATGATGTGCCATTTGATATTATATAATGAGTCGCCTTAGTTTCCAATCAGTTTTAGTTACCAATGTTGTACAGATCCATGAAAATCATCTTCCATGTATCTCTTTTATGTCATTATCATTTTGAGACATCACAAATTTTTTGGCCTAAGGTGGATGAGATTTAGGTTGATACATCCTTTGGGGAGCATCAGATACATATCTTTGATAGGATCATGAATGTTCTATGAGGCTGGCTGGTTCTTCTAATGTGAGTGCCATGGCAGAATGACTTTTTACAATTTGATTCCTAGGAGTGGGAGGCTAATGTCCATGATCAATAAACATAGTTGTTCTCTAACGATTCATGACAGCCATTGGAGAGAATTTTGGAGATGAATTGTTATAATGGAAAGATATTGTAAGATCTCAGGTTTTTGGAAGTGGTAAGGATATTTCCCCTCTTGGTTTAATCACTATTTATTTTATTACCTATGTAACCCTCTGGATAACATCTATTTTGGTAGTGTATTGGTCTTATTTGGAGCATGAAACAATGTTTGGGGCTGAAAATAGTCTACTTATACAGTGTTTCATTACTTGATCACAGTTAGTCTAGTCGTGTGAGTGGAAGCAGTAGCTTCTACACGGTCATGGGAAACTGTGTGCCAGTGGCTACACAACTATATGAATGTATTAAATTTTAACCTGTTTTTAGCAGGTATTTTTTCATGGTTACCATAGAGTTAGTTAGATGTTGCAGAGAAACTATGTGAAATCTCCACTTTGAGACAATGAGTTGCACACTATTGTCTCATGGTTTGGGACACCGTGTGGGTAACGTCTGTGTGCCTACATGATGGATTTTATTCTAAAATTTTAATATATGTTAAAATTACCTTTTTAAACCCAAATAGGGTTTTTTCATCAATGAAAAAAGAAATCTTCCTGTAAAGCTCTCTAAAGGCTCATATCCAATGAATTAATCCCATATCTCTGTCCAATCTCTATTTTGATCATTGTTTCTCTCGTCAAATCCTTATCGGTAAGGCCAAAATTTCTATTTTTACATAAACACTTCTTCTGTAAAACGATTGTGCTATTTTATTTTAGGTTCATATTCCATAATATTCTATTATTAAACCATTATTCAGATATGTTCTAAACCGTGACATATAAAGACATGATACTCAATGAGCTCTCTACTACCATGTTAAGGTAAATGTTATATGATTTATTTTGTATTTTCAGGTGTTTTTAGGCATTCAGTTAATATGTTTCCAATCAAACATTTTGGTACTCCGCTATTTTTTGGTGAATTACATTCTATAGGATATGTCAGGCCTAGTGAGGATGCCCATAAGTATTTTTTACGTGTGTTGGCACCCATTTCTCATTTCAAGGTCCCCAATTGGGTGGGAGATATGGTTTTTACTTGTTTATTCCTATTTAATCTACCAAATGTGTGGTTTGTATTGCTTTCCTAGTTAGAGGAATCATGTTAATGCCTTATTTGATTGATTATAATTACCAGAAGATGTACTACCTCCTTGCATTATAATATATTTTTATACCTTGATCATTTTGATAGTTTTTCTTGAATAAATATTTTGTTATCATGGGGGGTTGGGGTTTACCTATTCTATTTGACTAATGGAATTTCATATGGAAAATATGGGAGTGTAGGACCATAATAATGGTGAATGATAAATTTGTTGCATGAGTTGGTATAATTATGGATTTTTTTAGGGATGTGAATGAGAATATTCACATAGAATTGAATTTATTATTTGACATAACTGAATGAGGCTTTTGGAAGATGCCAGGGATCACTCTTTAAAAATCTATTATACAGTAATAGATGCCTTTGTTTGACTCTGACCCATGGGTCTCAATTTTATGGCATGACTTTGGTCTTGAAATCATTAGGATCTGGATTTCTTGGAATCTCATAGGGAATGTGGGTATACATATTACAGGTACTCCAACCAATACCTAGACCGATTTTCCATTAAAAATCCCATGGGACTCGATGTGGATGCCTTGGATGATTTCATTGGATCTGGCCCTACATAGTCCAGATTAATTAAGTTGATTCCATATTACATGATAAATTTGATCCATCCATTGTGGTCTACTATAAATTATATTGTGTGTGTGTGGGATTCTTAAATTCATTAAATGGTGGGGTTCAAGGGTGCTTTGTATTAATGGATTTATTTCATGCCCATGTGAGTGGGTTATTTTTCATATAGAATATTCTTGTTGAAGGTAGCCTTTAGGGGATGTTTGTTTCTCTTATTGTCGTTGACCTATTCCATCGGCTTGTGCACTTAATTTACATCATTCATTACACATGAAATAACATTGGACATTGTTGATAGAATTCTATAGACTAGGGTGGTTTCCAAATGGTATTTTTATCTCACATCCTATTTAGGCCTCCCTGGGGCCTAAATAGGCTTTAATATTATAGTTGATGATAAGGGAATGATTCTTCATACATGTTTTTGATTCGGGATATAGAGTAGTGTAGAGTAGGATGAATATGGGGATTGTGATGCATTGATAAAATTTTGGACTTCTGTTCTCTATGATTTCCTATACTATATTGTATTAATATGTACTATTTTTGATACTTTATATATTCATTTATCATCTACATCATTTGGTATATGATACATTCTTTCTTATTAATATGTACTCATGTGATATCTTACAAACAATGTGATACATAATAATTCCATTATGGTATTGTATGTATTTAAAACTTGTTGTGATAATATGGTAATTAGGGAATAGTCTCTTTATAGAATCATCTAGGCCCTTACTAATATTTGAAAACCATTGTGGTTTTGGGGAGAAACGTTTGAATCCATTGAGATCTTCGAGTTAGGGCACTATTTAGTGCCATCTGAGTCTTGGATGTTACATCCTCAGTGATTGGTACATAAGATTCTAACTATACAAAATTACCATGTTTCATTGTCATACATTAATTTTAGACATTATGGTGTTTTAAATCCTTATGAAACTTATTTAAAATTTTTATATCCCCATGAATCTCCAAATTTCAAAGAATTTCATTGGGTTCTCACAAGAAACTATCGCCCTCACATTCACTCGGTATTTTGAAACTCATGACTTTGAGATGAAATAACCATGGATGTGGATGCTTTTAGTCTAAAATATCCATTTACTAAGAATAACATTGATGAAATAATATCTAAATGTATTCAACATGATATCAATATGTTTTTCATTTCATGTTTGGATCATTATAACACTATGATATCATTAACAATGTCTACGAGGAATTAATATTAATATGGGTGGGAAACAAGATTCATATGAATTATTAAAAATAAAGTGCATTCATGAGTCTGAATGACATAACATGTTACTAATATAGACCGTACCTTCTCCGAATACACGTGTAACTTATGTGTGATTCATGAGAAGACACATGATGATAGTCCTTCCTCAATTCTATATTAGAAAACACCCTCTCTCCCCAGAGCACATGGAAGTTTTTTTCCATTATATGAAGTGTATACAATTTATTTATTGTGATAATGTTTAAATGACCATAATTGAATCCTAGAATGTGGGTACCGTCAACATTCATGTGAAAAAAACTTATGAACCTCAAGGATAATTCTTGGGGCATATAAATCCTTGAGCTTTCAGATACTCTTGTTTCTTCTTTAGAAGCAGAAGAATCCTAGGATCCATCCTGTAAGGATGATTTTAGAGTAGTGATACTACTCTGTCTACCTCAATTGTGAAATGCACAACACTCACTATAGGTATTCCAATGAAGTTTTCATGAGTAAACAACCCAAAATGATCCACTGTAAGATGAAACAATTCGAGCAATATCCACTTGTCATCATAGACCAGAATCGATATATGAGGTGTTATAATAACAATCTATTGATGCTCGACTCCAAATAAAGTTTCATTGTCATCAAATTATCACATATTAACAATATTAACTCTATCTAGTGATGTAAATGTCACCCTCTGTTGATAGAAGTCAATATGGTCTTTATGGGGAACTAACCAACCCAACTCCATGATTACATCAATTCCAGTCTTTCCAAGGATTTATTAATTCCATGGAAAAAGGTAAGCGCTTATATTCAGGGGACTATTGCTACAATGGATATCACTCATAGATCATATAATTAATATGGTATTTAGTGTCATAATTATAGAGATGCACACAATCTGAAGGCCCAAATTTCTCATACTAGTATCATATAAAAATTAGTGAGATGCACATGTACATAATAAAGGATACACTAAAGTGGATTATACTATAAGAGTAACTCATATTGTAGATGTTATAGTGCTATTATTATCATGTGTATGATAGAATCTATTTAACAAGCCTATACCACTTCCCTGATCCACTGAATGACTGCTATAAGAATGCCTTCTCTACGGGTGCTATGAATAAATAGTGTTGTTGGAATAACTTGAACCTCAAATGTTTCCTCGTTGGATTATGGTATTCTAGATTCCTAACTGACCTGATCCTATTGTTTGTTATCAAAATTATTGAGTAGGTGTTCATATGCTCTAAATAGGAACAAAAGGGAATATACTTCAGTGTCATAGGATATTCCATATCCTATTGCATCATATGCATTCCACTAAATATCTAAAGCACATAGCCATCATGTTCCCAGGATTCCAACACATGTAAAATATATGAAAAATTCATTAATTTGGATCCTAACTAATACTAAATCCATTTCTCTCAACAAAATTTCCTTATCTCGAGAATAATAGCAACTAGTAACTCTAGGTGGTGAATTGCCCAGACGTCCACCATCAGCTTCCTTTATAATAAATTAAGTAATAAGGTTGTAGTTTATTATCATTTATATTGGCATAAATAGAAATAAATTGCCCTTAAAATATGTTATATACAATACCATAATGGATTCTAACAATGGACATCATATCATCAGTAGCTATAATAGGAGTCAACTGATACATCTATTTGAAACACGCAGAGAATTCCATTACTGACACGATCCCCTAGTATAGTTTCATTAATACTATAGCTATAACATAACTCATCATTTTGTGAATGAAATATTCAGAGAATATGATCTAAAAATCTTCTTTCCCATATCCATATGATGATATTTCTAGGTGGTCATGTCCCACCACAACATGTAGGGGTCACAAAGCATATAAAAATAGATTTTGACCATCCACTCAAGTGGCGTCTCTGGATTCATGAATATTTATAAGACTTATTTGAGCTAAGACTCAACTAAATGTGGTCTTCCATTCCATGAAAAGGTAGCATGATGTAGCTGATAGATTTCATGAGTCAAATCTGTCATTATGGGGGTAGGTCAAATGATATCATTAATAATTTGATGCTTATAAAGAAAACCGTCAAGGAACTGGGCATTATTGACCATATTAGAAATAATAAGAGGTTCAACACGTGGAAATCACTGAGGAATAAAAAGCGGGTAAATGCATAACCCATTATATACATGGTCATCACTTCCATTAGGGAGTGTGACTAGGGGACATCATTTCAATATAATTCCACAATTCCAAACAAACATCTCAGGTTATATTTCATAAGTTGTATATATTTTAGATGTAAAAATTGGACATGTATAATGTATTTCAAGAAGAATGGTCATGCCTCTATTCCAGCTACAAATGTCATGTTTATGTGGAACAAGATAATAAAATGACCATACGAAGAAAAGAGATACCACACTACATACTACTAAGTATGCATCCAAGTCTAGTTATCCTTTCCAGATATATATATAAACATAAATTATATTCTTTCATATTAATATTCAAATCATATTGAAATTGTTATTTTATAATTATATAAATAGAATTAAAAATGTTGATTTATATTGATTATAATTTCAAGTCTATAAGGACACATACTCCTTACAAAAAAAATATTGGATCCACATAACCTAAACTTTAAATGATTATATCCCATGTGAATATGGTCCATGGATCAATGTTCTATAATTTACTAAAAATGAATCATACTTTTACCTATTCAGGAAAGAAAAATCAGTTTATGTCAGGAATAATTTGTATAAAATATGTTTTCTAAACTGTGGAAGATGTTTCAACATAATTCAACACAATTTTATTTAACTAATAATATGAATAAACAAAATTCAATCAAAAAATAAATGTTTAATGAATTATTTTTATCATATTAGTTCAATTGTTCCTTTAATGATTCCTGTACAAATGAAAATCTATCATCTCATCAGGTCATGTTAAAAAAACCATCATTTCAATAATAAAAATTTAATAACATCTTAAAACAAGTGTTCCAAAAAATGATTATGTAATATCAACTATAAATGGAATAATCATTAAATGCAGTTACCCAATAGAAGAAATTTTTTTCCCCTATATAGGGGTGAGCCACATCTAGGTATGTGGTCAATTAAAAGTCCCATTAAATCATAATATCATGTATAATTCCAATATTTTTAGATAAATTAAATAAAAACCTCTCATTAAACTTTGAAACATTCCAATCGGTGCTCCACTATACATGTTACCTAAACTTGTGGGTCGCATGGACTTAAGGGTGCATCCCCATATGCCAGAGGTTCCCAACTAGGGGTGAGGTTGTAAAGGATGTCTACTGGAGAGTATATACCCTCATATCATAGAGGAACTAAATATATAACAATAAACATGAATTAATGGAGGAATAAAAAATTATAATGAATAATAAAGATGTTCTAGAACAGTAACTAAACAATTGATAACATAATCAAAATCCACTAGCCAGATTAATATACATGGATTCATGGAATTCTCTTATAAAAATTTGAAAATGGGGAATGAATATAAAAAAATAAAAAAGGGAAAAATATGATCCAATATAATATCAATAAATTATTCGATAATATTCTTAAATGATAAATATATATGAAAAATGTATCAACAACTAGTAAAATTAAACTTTCACATATTTGTGCTTGTAGTAATATATTAATATCTGGTACCAAAGGAAGCCAATGTTTGGTGTTATATAAAATTTTAATTTCGACACCTACAATAGTTTCTAGAGTTAATCTTGGAATTGATCTTAATTGAAAAGTTTTAATTAAAAAATAAAAATAAATCTACTATGAAATAAACAATAAACTCTCTTGGGTTATTATAGAACACCCCGTGGGTCTACCTGCTTCGTCTAAAGGATTAAATGTGTTTCTAAGGAGAAACTACATATATATTTATACTAATAATATATATAATTATTTATTATATTTATATTTTAATATATATTTCACCTATAAATATGATCATGTTACGTGTGGATGTAAGAGATCGTATTCGTGGATTAATAGTCATTGGGAATCTCATGTTCATCCTTGAGCATTACAATGAGCCTATACGAACAACAATTTGTGTATATGATCTAAATTTCAATGTTATTATAAGACTACATGCTCTTCTCTTATTGGTGAGTGTCCCATCATTCAATCACTATAACAATGGATGTATCACATCATTCCCAATGTCTAACTAATCTTAAGAGTGTTAGAGGTAATTCTCAAAAACTTCTGTAAGGGGGCATGATACCACCATTATCATCTGAACCCTTACCATTGCACCGGAGTCTCTATTAATGGGTAGATAAAATTAAAACGTTATGAATGGGGAATTATTTTTCAAGTATCATTTAAATCAACCCAATATATATATGTATAATTCATATGATTACAACTATAACATGCCATTAAAACTCTCAATGGGACATTAGTAAAACATAGACAAAAGTCTTGTGTTTTACACTCTTTACAAGTAATCCAATTTAATCCATTTACCTCAATTGAAGAAAATATAACCATAATGTGTTATCCATCCATTATAAATAAATAAATTTAATTACTCTAACATGTAATTTTAATTTCTAAATATAATACGGGTTCTTTTGTATGGTTACATTATCGTGGTGGGCATTAACTAGCTAATAAATTCCATGTATAAGTGGTCCAAACATATATTAGGCGTATTTGGGTCATTTAAAATGTTAATATATAGGATTGTTCAATCTATGAACCTAGATTAAATATTATAAGGTGATCCAGGCATATAAAAATTCATTTATAATAGGGAAAATTTTATTTGGAACCACCAATTGGTATCCATAACATATTTCTACGTCCTATATACTACCATAAAAAGATACAAGGGTGTGTATCATAGTATACTGAATGATTTTATATTATGAACTAAATTAAAATCTGAATTTTGGGAAAATCAAGGATACACAACAATAGAGGAGCTACATAACATCATAAATATAAGGGTCATCCCTTTAACATTACATAATAAAGAGTTATGTCAATATTTAAACATTTATGATCTTTTTAGGTTTAGATATTAAATGAATTTTTCCATAACTATTACACTACATCTCAAAAAAAATATAAATTTTACACTTGTACTATATCCATTTTTTTCAAAAGAATAAAACTCCTTAAATAATCAATAATTAATTTCCTCATATTAATATTCTTGAATTATTCATCTCTTACCCTTCGACATACAATGAAAAAATCATAAAAACATGGGATGAGAATAAAGATATCAGTAAGGGATATAAAATAATGGAAGAAAATTTTTTCCATGAATGCATAGAATTCAATATATAATAATTTTCTATCATAAAACATAATCATATTAACATGCCTCAAGATATCATAAGATTTTTTAATAACAAATAGAAATCATAAATCATAATGTTAACTAGTGGTATCCATAAAATAAATACATTGTATTTTTCACAACTACATAGGAAGTTATTTTTGGAATACCCATCACATTATATTCACTAAATCTCTAAGGAGAAACATAGAAATTTACCTCTGTCATGTCACCAAATGAATTAAATAGAAATATCAGGATTACCGACCACCAGTTTATCACATAACCACCCGTATATGTAAACAATGACCACGAACAATAACATAATCCTAAAAAATGAAATATTTATAAAGGAACGACAACATTTTCACATAGCAATCATGGTATATCCTTTCAAGATATTTAAATAGTCAGTACTTTCTAAAAACATTTTTTCATTAAAAAAATACATGAAAAAATTTTATGCTATATATTTTCAGTTTAAAAACATTATTTCTTGTTACTAAATCCAAATATGAAATAATTTTTTGTCTGTATGAAAGGTCGTTTCCACCACGAATGTTAAAAAGAAACATTCATTTGGTCATTTAGTAAAATGCTACGTCGAAAAATATTCCTTTTCAAAACCATTGAATAAATATAAATGAATGTGGATATAATTATACACCATTTGAATGTGTTCATGTATAAATAAATCCTTAAGTAAAGGATATTGAGATGATGTCCCTTACAAAGATCATTTTGTAAATAAAAAAGATCACTTATGTGTATTCACTATAGGTACATATAAATCATGTTTATATAAAATTTAAAATATCAAATATCATTTATCACATAATAATAGAATGTAATAATCACTAGGTATATTATTAACCAAAATAATAGATATTTGGTTTAGATGCTTATTTACAAAAATTCGGTTACATAACAGTGTAACTTAAAAATTCAGAAAATGAGCTGATGAGTGTGAAAAGGGTCACTAATCATTTGGACATAAATTTGAAAAAAATAAATATCTATTAAAACATACCATAACATAAAAAATGTAAAATTAAATGGCACAACATAAAAGAATTTTTTGACCAACACATGTGGGTGAATGGTTCCCTTACATTGAGTCCAACATGCCTTGTTTGTTCTTTATTTTCCTAAATAATTAAAATAAACTAATATAAAATTTATTTAGAAAATTTTTAATTTTTATTATTCTTTTTATATTACTTACTACCATGTTGTATTAATTTGATAATTTTTTGAGTTCATGTCAAATGGTTTGTCGATGTTCAGTACATGAGTGAAAAATGTACTTGTTATAATTACGAATTTTCCATGTCATCAAAATTCCAATAACTACAGAATAGTATTCATGATTTAAATATCATTTATATTCAGTATATATATGTATTTATAATATAACATAACCTTTGGATATATGAATTTAAATTTACCATTTATGGAGACGGTAGGTCGTACGTACAAATGAACGCTACATTAATTTTTTCATATAAATAGAATCAAAACTAAATTATAAATAGGTATAATATAATTATAGTATAATATATTTGTTATATATGTTAAATATTTTTATTAATTAATTCATTGATATGTTACATTTAAGGAATGAATGAGTCATATCACTTTTTGGGGGCATTAGTCCGCACATTCTCAAATAAAATTATCAAAAGTACACATTATTGAAAGTATAGTGGCATGATTTAAAAAAAATTACCAATTTATAGAGAAAAAAATATATAATATAAATAAAAAATAAATGTAGTTCCATTATAATGTCCACTATATGAGGTGGTTGAGAAAAATTGAATATTCATCGGTTTGTGACGTAGTAGTTTTCCGTACAGGGAAACGGTATGTTTGTATCTAATATATGGAGGTGTATGTTATGGTAGATAGAATAATTTTCATATAAACATCCTAGTATATTCAGGATACTGGTTGTTTTATGTATTCATGTACTATGAATATCATATGTAATGTAGAAAGATAATTAAATGAAAGGAACTCCAGAGAATATTACCTTTAAATCAGGTAACTTCTTTTGATTTGGGCAAAAAGGTTTTTTTTATTTCCTTATGTCCATGTTAAGTATTATAGAAGAATTGTTTGAATTTTAGGGGATTATTTTAGATGATGTAGGATAATACAAGGGGCATTAGATGTGTGATTAAATGGGTATAGGTTATGCTCTTTTCTAAGAGGAAGGATGGACACTTTTAAAATTTCATTAAATATTATTATATTATAAATTTATATTCCATATCAAATAACTCATTTATATAAAATATAAGACGTTTTTCGGTCTAAAAACTGTCAAAAAATTTGTTTTAGACATGTTTAGCTCACCAAATTAACCATATTAATTAGCATTAATGTCAGGAACCCAATCTGGTCGCCATCGATATTTTCACCAAAACCTGCCCATGATAAGGCCCAATGGGTGTTATCGATCTCCATGGGCTGGCACAAGTGCCTGTGTTTCATAAATTGATGTTTGGGAATGATTTACCCCTTTTTATAAAAACAAAAAAAACAAACGAACTCAATAAAAAAGCGTGGTTTTCCAAATATACCATGCTATACAGAATTTCAGAACTAAATTACATGATTTGAAACAATGTAGAAAAGTCCATTAAAATGGTAAAAAATAAAAAATGGATATCCCAGAACTATCTAATGTCAAGGGGTAATCACCCTCCGGACGTATCCATGAAGACTCGCCAATAAGGATTTGTTGGAACCCAATCCACTTGCACTAAAACTGTACACATAAATGTGACAAAAAATAATCAAGTCTAATTACACCCAAAGGTGTATGTATGGTGTGAGCCAAAGCCCTGTAGGACAACACCACTATGAGATTCCATTAGATAAACATTTCTATACTAAAATCATTCAAGTTTTCAAAAAAATCATTAAATGGTAGTTACAATTTCTAAAAGATGAAACTTAAAAATTAAAACGGTTTTCATGTGGGGTAATTTAAAGGACTAAAAAATTTCAAATAAATTACAAATAATCTGAAATTTATGTCGCATCACACCATATGCCAACAGAAGACACAAATAATCTACTGAGCACAAACAATAGGAATTAATCCCAATTCACTAGCTCGATGTGGGTCCCAGGTACCTAGTATCTCAGTGAAAGTAACCATCATAAATATATGTTCTCGTGCACAAGCCACTAGTTCGGTACATAAACATAACCTTATTATCCCCTGTAATCATCATCATCATTTATATAGAGTTTTATGCATCAATCTTGCTAGGTGAAGATGTGGCCAAACCTCACGGGATCACTTGCATACTAGTACTAGTCCACCACCTTGATATGCGGGTTTCCCTTTTGTGCTCAAATATGTTCAACAAAACAATAAGTATAGTTTTCACATTAAAATATAATTTCCACATCACATATTCACCAAACAGAACCCATATACATCTCAGAAGTCACCAAAATCCACTTTTTCATTCAAAATCATTTTGAAATCATACACACACCAAAATAGCCAACAACACTTTTCACATCACTTCAACACTTTAACACATTCTTCATGAAAAATTATAATAAATTTACAAGGTAATACACATCACATTACATCCCACACACACATGCCACATAATACAATTTTTTCCTTCAAAATCATTTTATCATAAAACCTATATGAAACAGCCCACAAACATGTTTCTCCCAAACATCAGAATTTAATAAAACATTTTATAAATTTTCAAAATATTCTTAAAATGTTTTATATATTAAAACATTAGTTATGATTTCAAATAACCCATTATAGGTGAACACACACACCAAAAATTACATATGAACTCTTTTCGCACAATTTATAACTAACTAAAGAATTTTCAATTTTCATGAAAAGAACCAAAGTGTTGTAAATATGTATTGTACAGAAAACCCCTTTCAAAACCCACATTTAAGACCAAAACCATAACAATTCTTATCAAAAACAGAATTGGAAGACATAAAGACATTTATAAATCCATTTATAATTTTTATAAAATCACCTTCTATAATACCACAAAAGAGTAAAATTAAAATACACATTTTCATAAAATGATGTTAAGAAGTATAACGATGTTTTACACATAAAACAAATTCAAAAAGACTATTTTTATGACCACATGACATTAATACATTACCAAACCATAACTTTTAGTCCAATAAAAATTTACTATATCAATTCCAAAAGTTATAAAATACACCCAAATAATATCCAATGAGTTAAACATGAAAACAACCCATTTCAAGTTAAAATTAAACTATAAAATTAATCACGTTACCAAGTCAATCATAACAGTTTTTTCACCACAATCAACATATAGGGAATATGAAACATGATTAAATAGAGTATTATAACTCATAAATAATTTTTACACATTGAACCACCTACCTTTTATGTTGAAACCCTCAAAACAGTGTGTGAAACATATACCTCACCACCAACTCACCTCAAGGAAGTGTTATCCAACATAAGACCACAATATTTCACCAAAAAGACATGAAATAAAACCATTGGTTCAAAACATAACTTCTATTCATTAGTAACCTCAAGGATAAGGAATGAAACCAAAATCACATTGAATGTATCCCTAAGAAAATCGAATGAATAATAAACGAGACCATCTTAATTGAGTGATCTTGTAGAAATCACCATAATAACAGTAGTAGCTGAATTCTAAAACAGCCAAAACATCAAGGGAATCTCTAAGAAGAATGATGAGTATATGTAGGAACTAAAATGGGAGGCGAGAGTTATAAATTAAAGAGTTGTGAAGAAATCAAAATACCTTTTTTAATTTTGTTCGAATTGAGGAATCTTATGAAGGTTTGACATCATCTACGAAGAGAATATCATCTAAATAGGGGATGAAGAGAATTGTGGATCACCTAGTTTTGGTCGCCACGAATGAGAGCTTTAATCAATAAAAAATTGTCAAAATTGAATAACTTATTAATTAAACAAATTTTTATTAAAACATGAAATGAGCCTTCGACCTGGACCGACTCCTTAAATAAAAACACCAAATTCACCTTTATTGTGGATTACTAATGGTTAAAAATTGTAATGGTGGTGATAAAAGGTAAAGGGAGGCCATTAATGAATTAAAATGTGGGGAAAATATTAAAAAATGAAAAAGTTAAAAAAGAAACAAAATTGGTTATTAATTTTGGAGAAGGGCTCCCAGTTTGGCCCAAATCATGAATACTGACCCTTTCCTCCAATAAAGCGTGGAAAACCCCCAGAATGAAGCATGTATGGAAGTTAAATAAAAATTAAGTATAAAATTTGTCATATATGTGAAAATTATCCTCACCATGAAAACATTCCATTCCCAAAAATCCACAGCAAATCCAAATAAAAACCAACCCCAACTAATAAACCAAGATGTACTTCATTGACAAGCTTCACCTGCAAAGGGAAAATAACCTCCTGTGATCAATTAAGGGGGGATTACTCTCCCAATGAAAAAATAACCCACCTTTCTGAAATTATAAATCACATTAATACTTTATCCCAAAATAAAACTCTTCAAATACTATCTGAACAATACTAAAGAAAATCACCCATACAAACAACAACTTTGAACAAGGTTACACTTACCTTAGTTTAACTAATCCGTTGGATGCTCTCAAATTAAACAATATACTCAAGTAAGTTGTTTGTATCTAGGTAGATCGGAGTGAGACTATCTACTGCCATTTGGAGACCATGGATAAATCTAAGATACTGGTATGGGGGACACAAATACGCTCCCCACCATAAGAGAAACCAAATACTTTTTCTGAGACAGAATGAGGACACTAATAGGGGAGCACTGAACAGACTCCAAGGTACAATGTGAATAATTCCAAAAAAATTCCAAATGAAC
This sequence comes from Viscum album, assembly GCA_963277665.1. NCBI lineage: Eukaryota > Viridiplantae > Streptophyta > Magnoliopsida > Santalales > Viscaceae > Viscum > Viscum album. The sequence goes on along the minus strand of OY728132.1, from coordinate 1,836,058,559 downwards.
ATACATGAGAATCATAGTGGGTGGTCCCACCTTAATATCCAACCATTTTAACTAACATGTATGGGTCAACACAGAAATACCCAAAAATTTAATAATTTGGGAAGGTCGCATAGTTAGTCCGCAAGGTTTGTGAAACCGTGCACTAACATTGCATATCATTTTTCATCTGTGATTTCCCTATGAGGATAGGGTCCTCTTGAACATCTAGGATGATGAGAGGACTCATATGGAAATCCAATTTCTCATCATTTATCTCATTGGACGGACGTAAAAATGGGGATTCCATGGTACTATTATATTGGAAAATAAGAAGGTGGTTTTGAGCATAAATATTTCTTAATACAACTTTTCACATGGGTTTAAACCTCCAGACAACATCATCTCGGTTTTTAGAAAATAACAAAGACATTTACCCCAAACTTTATTGACTCCACTGAATGATGGAATCAGTTTGGACATGTAAATCCCGAGATATGTACAGATTACATCAAACCACTATTTACTTCAGATTTAGTGTGCCGGAAAGATCAGGTCGTTTGGCCCCCAGATGCAAGAATGCATCTCTGTTTTAATCAGATGAAATGAATCCCAATTATTTTTCGTCCAACCAACAAAATTACATCAAATTCAGATACATAGATCAGCAGGAGTGTGTAGATGAGTCCGCTGGTGTGCATGGATATAATGCAGTTTGGCCGATTTTTCTTGGACATCATCATTACCCCTCCAAATCACCTCCTCCTATAATGGAATCATCAATATGAGTAATATTGAACTTTTTAAGAGTGATAAACCAAAAATAAATGATTCAAATATGGAATTTAATGCTTTATTATTTTTATAATTTTCTATATAATTTTTTTAGCACTATGGTGTAAGGGTGAAAATGAAATAGTGAATCGCAGTGCGTTACACCCCTACACAAAAACATTTTCATTAATGGGAAATGTGATGATACAAAAAATTATTCTTCTATATATTTTCAAATTCACAATGATTTAACATTAAATAAATATTTAATTAGTAATAGAAATTTGATCAATGAAAAACCACACCGAGGAGTTATTCTCTATGATCATGGAAAAAGTTGTCTCAAAAATTGAATCCAAATGAAATTAAAAGAGATGCGTGATACCAATAAAAGAAAATAATTCAAAAGTTAATCATGTAAATAATTATCCACGTGTGTGTGTAAAATACATTTCATTGTATTCTTTACAATTTTTATCAAGTAAATATATTTTATTTTAATAATTTTCTAACAATAAGATCATTTCCACAAAACATACCCCACAACCTTTGCAATTAAATTTCAAGAACCACTCACTTAGGAATTCCCAGAAGTCAATCCATATGCTCCTATCCTAGATATACTCGTACAATATATATTTTATCTCTACCTTAGTTTATTAATTTTTTAAAATTTTCACTTGGAAAAAATATCACACTCTTCTCAAAAACGAATTTTGATCGCCTCCCTACACTAATTGTACTAGTTATAACTAGATAAATGGTCTATGAAGGGTGGTCTATGATCTTCCCAATATAAAACCCCCACTTTTGAGGGTTCACAATAGTCAGATTATAGGTGCCCATGCATATTTCAATATGGTACAATATTGAAATAGATCAAATAATGAACGAATGTGTGGAAAAATATTTTGGAATGTATAGAAAAATCTAACTATCTTATATTTAAATTTTATTAAGTGAAAATTTTAACACATCATGGTTGGGTGAAAAGTTGTGTGAAGAATTTAAGTGACATAAATTTCCTTTAAACTATCCACAAAAATGGGAACCATTGTTCTCATAAATTTTAAAACTATTCAACCATTTATATCATCGATAAAGAAATTTATTTCAATAGAATCTCACACCAACAAAAATGAATTATTACTGAAATGAACATTACATCGGAATTTTTTTTAATGCTAAAACAACATCAAATATGGTAATTCTAAACGAATTTTCAATAACTTCCATGATTAAATCAGAATATTTTTATATGATAATTTGTGAATAAAAATAATAATATTCTTGCACAATGATGAGTGGGAGGGAAAGGGGGAATAGTGACAATACAATTAAACAAGCTAAAAAGATAAAAATATTACAGATGATGAAAATTCATAACTAACCATGGAATGTACCCATCCCACCACACATAAAGAGTGATGTGTCCTCACTTTAATAAAATAGAATGTGTGTAATAAGGATAAAACAAGGTAAGTGTCATTGATAGACTGCTTCTTTAACTTGGTGTTTCTCCATCAGGGAGTCCGGAATGGATTGATGGAAGTGCTTCAGCTGCTGCCCATTAACTGTGAAGGTTTTCTTTGTTTATTCATTTTGAACCTTGAAAACACCAAATGGTGAGATTTCAGTAATATTTTATGGTCTAAACTAGTGGGATATAATATTACATGGATGAAACAATAGCCATGCATTGTAAAGGATGATTGTCTTCCCATTGTGGAACTAACGATAAAGGATGATTCAGTAGTGGGTTGCCTTTGATTTTTCCTTAAAAATCATCAAGTTCCCACATTCATCTATGTGAATTTACTCCAACTCTTGAATATATAACATCATTTGAGAAACTATAATAGAAAGACTATAATTGCATTATTTAATAGCCCAGTAGGCCCATTGCTCAATCTAAACAAGGTGGTGACTACTCTTTTCAATCACTAACTGATATGGTGACTTGCCAATGTGATATTTAAAAGAAGTACTATAAGCCCATAATGAATAATAAAGTCTAGAACACCAATCCTTTCTATTGGATTGAAATATTTTTTCAAGAAATTTTTTTACATCTGTATTTTACACCGTAGCATGACCGTTGGTCTGTGGATGATAAGTTGTAGACACGCAATGATTTACCCCATAATGATCCAAAATAGATTGCATTGTTCAATTGTAGAAATGATAACACTAGTTAGTGATGATAATCCAAGGTAAGACAATCCTATAGAAAATTTCAATTCTCAAAAATTCCACAATGTTCATAGAATCATCAGTCATTGTAGCTAGTGACTTTACCCATTTTGAAAAATTTTCCACTTCCAATAGAATGTACAAGTTAGAAAATGAATTTGCGAATGGTCCCACAAAATAATTTCCCCAAATATAAAAAATTTCATGGGAAACCAATTTTTTTTTTGGTATCTCTTTTCATTAATGAACATACCCCATTCTATGATAGTGAGGACATGATTTACTGAATTCATGGGAATCCCAAAACAATGTGGCTCAAAAGAGACCAGAATCGATGACCTTTTGACCAGTCCAATGGGGACTAATGTGGCCCCTGGAAGCAAGAGTGTGGCCAAACCTAAGGACAGTCTGAAACACACTATTGAGAACACAACACCTGATTACATGATCACTAAAAGTGAACCAAATGTAGAGGTCATTCCAAAGGTACCAATGAGACTTATTTTTTAGATGGTCGCCCCGACTTTTGTTGAAATCAAAAGTAATAAAAAATGAATCCAAATAATTTAAAATTTCATCATACCATGGAATATTATCGTGCCTTCTGTACAGTTTCTCATTACGAAACATATAATTTATAGGAATATAGAGAGATGAGTTAATGTTTGTGGATGATGAATTATTACTGATATGGCCGGCCACAACATTCTCTACTCATTTTTATCTCTATTTTCTATATTGTATTCCCAAATGATGAGAATCCAATGTATGATATGTGGTTTAGCGTCTGGTTTCTTATACAGATACCATAGGGATGCATGGTCGGAGAACACAATTACTTTAGACCCCAAAATGTAGGACCTTAATTTTTCCACAGAAAACAATGTAGAAAATAATTCTTTTTTATATGTGGTGTAGTTTTATTTGGCTAGGTACGATGTACGTGAGGCATAGTCAACGACATGTTGATATCAATCAACCTGTTGTGAAAAGACTTCCCCACCGGCATATTTAGAGGAGTAACACATTATCTCAAATGGTAAATCCCACTGAGGTGATTGGATTACCAGGGTTGACGTGAGACTCAATTTTTAGTTATTAGAAGATTCCTCACATTCTTTATCAAAAACAATATCCTTTTCTTTTTTGAGTAACTGGGAGAGGGGGAGGTAATTTTTCTAATGTCACTAATTAAACGATAGTAAAATCTATCCTGACCTAGGAAAAACAACATATCCTGTACATTTTTGGGGAATTTTTGGGAAAACATGACATCCAATTTAGATTTTTCTACTTGGATTCCATCCCAAGATATATCATACCACAAGAATATTCTTTGTCGCACCAGGAAATGGCATATCTCATAATTTAATACAATAATCTTTTCAATACTGTGACTAATGAATAAACCAATACTAATAAAACATTAAACAAACCAGGAGTCATAAACTGTGAAATAATCCCTAATAATGTCCATGCAATTCTCCAGGTAATCAGTTAAAATACTAACCACACATCTCTAAAAATTACATGAAACATTTCATAGTCCAAATGGAATCCTCTAATATGAAAATTTTCCAAAAAAAATTGTGAAGGTGGACTTTTCCTTATCCTATAGGGAAATATATAACTAAAAGTATCCATAATACCTATCAAGGAAACAATAATGTGGCTCACCTGCTTGCATCACTAGTATTTGGTAAATGAATGGTAAAGGGAAAAGTTACATCCTAGTGTATTGGTTTAGTCAGTGATAGTCTATGAAAACACGTCAACTATTCTACATATGTGTTGGAACCAATTCATTTTTTTCATCTATTATTAAAGTGAGTGCAATTTTTTTAGGAACCACATGTACTGGACTGACCCATTAGCTATTAGATATGAGTAAAATGATTCCATTAGAAAATAGTTGTGTTTACTCATTTTTAATACATTTAAGAGTTTGGGGTGCCTTCATCGTTGTGCCTCCCAAACTTTTTTATCCTCAACATTTAATAAAATAGGATGTGTGAAAATTCATGGTCTAATACCTTGCATGTCTGCAAGTGTCCATCCTAAATCCCGAGGAAGTTGTTTCATTTCTAATTCAGGTGAATGTTTAATTGAAGGAATTTTGTTTTAATTTGAGAGTTCTCTGATATTATCTAACTACTCAATAGTATAATCATTTATAAAGCAATGAGTATTTAGAAGAATAGAAATATCATTGATGGTCAAGTGATCCCTAGTGTTCATGAAATCATCATTCAATAAACAATAATTACATTTCTCTAGACCACAACAATAATAAATTCAAGAATCATTTCAATGCATTTATATTAATGAATGAAACCTAGAAATGGGGTCAGGCGAGAGACATGATGTTTTTTCAAGGGAAGGGAGTACATCTATAGAATTAAGAGAGAGAGGTAAATTTTTTTCTAAGGGGCGCTTCATGACATGAAGGATGTTGATGTGAAAAATGTCACCACAAAACTCCATTTATAATCTTATATAATGTACATTAATTTGGGTTTGTATGTTTTCAAGAAATTTATCCATAATATAATTGGGGCATGTCCATTCATCCTATCATCTTCAATTTTTTAGCGCCTAAAAATCAGTAGGAAAAATTATATTTTTCACCCTCACAAGAACATCCTCTAACACACCAGAGGGGTGCACGATACTCCTGTAAGGTAGTTCAACAACAATTTTGGAAGACATTAGTTCCATGACCTGCAATGAAGAGTAAATGTAATGAGGAATCACATTTATAGAATCACCTAAGTCAATCATAGTATTGGAAAATGAATACTCCTCTATGGTGCATGTAATTGAGAATGTCCCAGGATCATTCCACTTGTTTGGAATTGATGTCTCTATTAATCCTTCTACATTCCTCCCCAATATCACATTTTCATCTCTATAAAGTCTCCTTGGGTGTGTACCCATATACTTTTGAAACATGTTGTATCTTGGAATTTATTTCCCATTATCAATAAATGGGATGTTTACCCGCACTTTTTGTTTAAAATTTCCAATATTTTTTTATCCAGTTATATTTATTTTTGTTTCCTTGGTTGGGTGGCCCTTTGATGAAAAGGATGAAAAATTTATGGGATATTTGTCTCATCAATAGAAACACTATTTCCTTTTAAATTTATTGTCTCGGGATGAGGTTCTACCTCATTTATAGCATTTTCAATGGTTGGGACGGTTGTTATATAATGATATGATGACTCTAATGTGGGGTTCATATGGATTTTTTTGGTTTTTTCCTCTCTAAGGTATATGTCACTATAATTTAACATTTCCATAAGGTTAACAAATAGATGAGAGGGTAGATTACCTGACCCATGGATTTGTATCTCACCTTCAGAGTTAGCTAGTTGGCCTAATTGGGGATTTAGGTCTTGTATGGAATCTTGGGTGGTTTGATAGAATTTTAGATTTTTGGAATCCATTTCTTTCATAATATCCTCTAGTCTAGTATCAGACATGGGAGGGGCCGTTGGAAAGGCCTTTGTGGTGGTTGGGTATTTCTAGGTGGTGGTGGGGATGGGTATTCTGCCTCGGTTGGTTCCATTATTGACGTGTCTTGTTTGAATAAACCCTTTCCTATAATCATTATTTTCATTCCACCCATAGTTGGATTTATAGTATGGTTATTTCAAAAATGGTTGGTTATAGGGGTGTCCAAGGATGATTACCTACCAAATATTAGAATATTCACTCATTTGGGGTCATTGGTTAGAATAATGGGTGTCAGAAGAGCATATTACACAATGTATTGGAGGAGGATATTGAGATTTCCATTGGGAGAGAGCGAGATTTCATAAAATAGTAATTCCCTTTTCAAACATCATGTCCAACTTCATCTCAAATTAAACACTTTCCACCTCATTGACACATCAAATATGTACACTAAACCATGTACATAATTTAGGAGTTTTTTGTGCCATGATCTCAATTATGGTTCATGCACCAATTTGGGTCTTAACAACTAGTGCACCACCTATAGCAGAATAAATCATATTTCGCTCCATAAGGATTAAACCTTCATAAAAATACATAATTAATAGTTTATCACTTATTTTTTTGTGTGGAAATATTGAACAAAACCTTTTATAGTATTCCCAATATTCATGTAATGTTTCCCCTTTTGATTTAAATACACCATAGATTTCATTCTTTATAGTTTCAGTTAGATTATCTTTGATGTATTTTTATAGAAAAAGGTGTTTCATGTATGCCACACCTCTTATTGGATAATTAACATAATATAACCAGTTATTTGTAGTATTTTAAAAAGAATAGGGGAATGATATAAGAGTTATTTTTTCCTTCATCCACATTAGAAGGTTATAATTTTGACAAAATAGTATGAATTTTTTAAAATTAATTAGTGTATCTTCTCCAGCGATACCATGGAATCTTTGTAATAAATGAATTTGATTAGATTTTTGTTCATAAACGGATTCCTTGCAATGCATTTTATTGTATTGGAGTTGGATATCAACATAAGGTGATGATATCTCTTCTAATATGATGTTATTTTCATCCATGTTATGCATGTCTATTTTTGTTTTGATGTGTGTTCAATAAGAAGAAGATGAAGGATCATGAAGAGTGTTGTTGTCTTCTGTGTCCTCCTTCAAAGGGTTCTCTTGTGCTTCTTGGGTTCACTGATGTAATACAGTCACCAGTTCAGTTTTGAATGGAGGTAAGTCTCTTGGATTATAACTATACATTGATCAAACCAACACAAAAAATGGATCATAATAAAAAATTATATGTAGTTTTATAATATAATGAATAAAAATATTCCCGAATTTTTGGAAAAATATTATAAAAACATGCCCTAAAAACCAAATTCCTCCCCGCCATTGACACCATAACTTTGAGGACATTTTCAGGACATGTCAAATATTTAATAATTTAAATAAGAATGAATAGTCTAGGAGATACCCTAGATCATATATCATGAAGCGTTTTTATCTTATAGTGTGTATTTATAATTATTATTACTAAATGAGTTGGTGAATTTAAAAACAGTTTTATGAAAATTACCTAACATAAAGAGTTAAATAGTTTATAAATAAATTTGTTGGTTTAGAATTATGAGATTAATATATCCTTCCATGTTCATTGATCATCTTTGTGTGTTATTAATTCTTCAAAATACACATTGTTTAATGGAACCCTTTGGATGAGGGTTGTCAATATCTTGGAATTCCTATTGCCTCTTAAAATGATTCCCATGGTACCACACCTTGATGCAAAAATCATTTTTCCATGGTTTGAGTATCAAACATATAAGATATATTACACAAAATAATACTTAAATATTATTTATTTTTGTGATAAATAATACTCTTGTCTTGTCCAATTAGATGAATATAATATTCCCACATTAAATCTCATCCCTAACAGTGTTGAGATAAAAAAATTGTTTCACTTAATTATACTGAATGAAATGTATTCAGAGGATATATGCATCAATGTAAAAAAAGTGAAATATTTAGAACAAAAATTAGATAATTCCAGTAGAATATCATGTGTCATAACTCCCTCCCATGTATGTATATCTCATTTTAAATGATCATCTACTATTTAGCTCGACATCAGGAGGAGGAGGATACTCATGAGTAAATACTTCTTCTCCATTGATCACCATATGAGGATAAGGGCTTCATGAAATTAAATGATGAGGATATGAATCCTATAGAACTCAAAATTTGAAGGTATTCATTCATTGGACAAATTTACTAACAGGGAGCACAATGTAACATTTTATAGGAAAATGGGACTGTGTTTTTGGGCAGATAGATTTCCAAAAACCAATTGTCTCATGTGTTTAGACCCCCCCCCCCCCGACAACTTTATCTCTCTTTGGAGAAAATAAAAAAGTTATAACCCCCAACTTGAATGTCTCTATAGAATATTTTGGACCATTTGGACAGGTATATCCTGAGATATGAATAGACCACATTACACCGCTTTTGACTTCGTACAGATTTGGTGTACTGGGGAGATCAGGTCGGTTGGGCCAATAGATGGACGAATGAGACTTTTTTTCTATAGTTGAAATGTAGAACAATGAAATTTGGACTACAAATCAAAATTTCATCCCATTAGGATTCACTTTTATGTAGAAATTTCAAGATGAGTCCACTGGTGTGCATGGATCCTGTACATTTGGCCCATTATTCTTTGACATCATCGTGGGCCCACCAAATCACCTTCTACAACAATGGAATCATCCAAAAAAGTAACATTTCCCTTTTTAATAGTTATTAACAGAAACTTTATAATTCAAAAAAGAAATTCATTTTATTATTTTTTTTATAATTTCCAATAAAAAATTTTTACACAGTGGTGTATGGGTGAAAATGAAAAAATGGACCATGGTGCCATCAAACATCATGTAGTCTGGTGGTAAGTGATAAATCATAATCACACATTGGTTTTGATCTTGATTCCCATTGGTTTGTTTGATGTGATAGGTTTTCATATGGTCTATGTGTTTTGATTTTTTAAAAACTATATAATTTTATAACATTCTGAAAAAATGAGATAAATTCCTTAAAAATATCGATAACAAAGTTTTATCTTAAATGTTATCTCATACCTCACATTTTTTATACCAAAAATGTAATAAACTGTAACTTATTCAATTTTGAATTTATAAAAATTACTATTAATCTCCATTATATAACATAATCCTAAAAATGTTTTTATATGACATTGAAATTACAATATAACTTCAAATTATAATTCCATGATCATATCCCAAACCCTTAATAAAACATCATTATCTCAAAAGTAATCTAAACTATCATCTATTACCAACAATAATTCCCCATCCTTAAACATTACAAAATCATGAGTTTTTTCATGAATTCAACATCGAGTATATTTTTGGGTTTAGATAATTAGAGGATTAAGCCATAACTATTAAATTACATCTCCAATAATTACAAAGCAGACAATTCAAATTTATACAATATCTTTCGTAACAATAAAACTACTTCAACAAAATAAGAATAATTTTCTTGATATAAATCTTATTATATAATTCATTCATCTTACACATCCTTATACCATGTGAAAATCATTTCTGAAATATGGAATGAGCATAAAAATCACAGTAAGGGATATAATATAAGGGAATAAAACATTAGTACTTGAATAAATAAAAATCAAAAAAATTAATATAATTTTCAATCATAAATATTAATATCATTAACATACCTCATGAAATATTTAATGTAACATATAAAAAATAGAAATCATAATCCATCAATATAACATGTGGCATCCAAAACATAATTACATTGTATCATTCATTTCTATATGGGGTATTACATTTGGAATACCCATCAATGTATATTCCTTAAATATCTTAAGAGAAACCTAAATGATTACTTCCATAATTATAGTCAATGCATTGGAGAGCTATCTCAGGATCACCCACCCTTAATATATCAAGGATCCATCTGTATACGTAATCAATGCACAGAACTATAACATAATTATAACAAATAAAACAAATAAAATGGAATGATAAAATTCCCACATTGAAATAAAAAAATTAGTTCAAAATATTGATATAATCAATGTTTTTTTAAAACCATTTTTAATAAAAAAATTACATGATAATAGAATATGGTATTTATCATCATTTTAAAAATACTACTGCTTATTAAGGAATCCAATTATCAAATAATGGTCACGGCGGTGGGAACAAAACTAATATTTTATGTCAAATATTATTGAAATAATATAAAAAATAAAAAAAATCAATGAAACAATTATTGTGGGAAAAAAACTAATGCTCAAGGTGTAACACATAAAATTATTGTGATATATTATAGGGATTTGTCTCAAACCCTATATAATAACAATGGATTATATATATTGATATATACATTTGTTTTTTTAAATGTTTGATAGTTGGTGTTTTTTATTAAAGGTTACTAATTAATAGAATGTTACACCATTGTGGTGTTGGAATTTAAGGATGTAGGTTAACATAATGGGGATATTTAATAATTTTAGTCAAATGATGTATTGTCTTATTTATATTACCTTATGTTGATTTTTTCATTTTAAGACATATTTATACATAATGTAATTATTAGTTAATAATTTATTTTCGATTAATCATTAATAATCATAATGATTAATCATCACATTTTTTGTACATTTAATACACATGGAGTTACATTAAATTTTTTTATGATAAAAAATGTTCATAAGGTCATTGGTCAAATATTATAGTTCATATGGTCTTCTTATATAGGATTTTATAGTTACAATATGGAATCATTAACAGATGGGTTAGTTCGATATTTGGTGATGTTATGATCACCAAGAACTAAGATGTAATCCCTAGGGGGACATTATAAACACATTTATGTTGGAAAATAAAATTTACATTGGAAGAATATGTTAGAATTTGTCATTCCTCACTATTCTATTTTGTTAATTCATTTCATTTTCGATTTCACTGTGTATTAGGATCAAATTTTCCTGACTACTGAAATAATATTTTATTTTTATCTATCTATATTTACTTCCAGTTAATTTAATACATATAGCATGACAATGTTTTTCTAATAGACATGGGATGAGAATATATTTATCTAAGAAACATATGCTATCTATTTGTAAGGATAAATTTTTATAAATTAATTTATGTCCTCTCTTATATGTCTAATTTTTTGGTGTCATCATATAATAAAATATATAATTTTGTATTATTTTTTAAAAAATTAGTAATTTTTAAAATTAAAATTATTTTTTCAAATTTATAATAAAAGATAATTGTTTTATAATAAATTAGATATTAATAATTTTTGAGGGATATAACAATTTGAATGTGTGTTTATTAGTTTTTATTTAAATGAACATGTTTTAAAATTTTTGATTATTAATAAATAAACAAATTATATTTGTTCAATTTAAAATAAAGTGATTATTCCATATAAATTGAAATTTTGTATAACTCAATAATAATTTATTGGTTTTGGTTTGTAACATCTTGAAACGACTAACTGCTAAACTTGCAGTCATTCCAGTCCCCACATTTCTTCATATAAGCTTCCCCATATTCTAGAGGCTTCTAACTAATTTTGAGTGTATAATGGTGCTGTGGGGGGAAGACATTACCATCATGATTACAATATCACATTAGTATAGTAGATGAAAATAATATACAATAGATGATTTAGCCATTATATATATCAAAATAGAGGATGATGAATATCATAATTAAATAAAGAAATATCATTCAATGTTACAAATATCCATGAATTAATTTCAATGTGATGATATCATATAAATAAAAAATATGACACTCAAAAAAAATAAGAATATATTAAAGAAATAAACAAAAGGTTTGTCTCCTCGATCATCATGAGTACCAACTCTGTCATATTCTTCTAAATCCAATCTATAATCCTGAAAAAACATTAAATTCAACATGGACCAATTAATATAATGATCTATTTATTTACCCTAGTGAAATGATTTCCCAATTATTTTGTGAAATATTCTTAGTAGGTCACCACCAATTAATTTTATTCATAATCCACTTAGTTTATATAATATAAGTAGTGTTCATTTATAGAAAATTTAAATTATAAATGTGAAAAAATAACCTTGTTTGCTCAGGTTCCTTTAGGAAAAATAGTCGAGCATTCCTACATCATCCTGATACAAAAATACCAAATCCATTTTAAGATTACCTAATAAAAGTCTATATGTTATGTTGTTATAAAAAGTATAACTCTATTGTATTTGAAAGGACATCTAGAGAGGCATCATCAAAGAATATGTAATCAAATCTACCAATTTGTTCAATCCTATTTGATCTTATACTATCACATCAGAAGTTTTTATATTAAAATTTAAAAAATATATTATAAATTATATTATAAGAATATATTATCATTAATTAAAAACCATATTCCCATATCTATCCATCCAACGAAAAATTGAATGAACAAGTGTTCATACGTTTGACATACCATCACCACATTGGGGTGTAATCATTTTTTCATCAACACATTACATGGATTCGTATAAGGATGTAAATAATAATGATTCATTACTCTTCTATCAAGATAATAATTCTGTAACAATATATATACCAACCAATTTAATACCATTTCATAATTAAATTTTTGATACCATCACTCTTACTTACGTACATCCTACCATCTCTATGAAATAGTATAATTCAACCACCATGATAACCATTACATAATGATTATTTAAATTTATATATTGAAAATTATTATATATATATATATTATGTTAATAGTTTTCTATAAATTACATAACTATATTCTATTTTCATGAATTAAGACATATCTGACAAAAAATGTTTAATAAAATGAATCTAGTAACACCCAAAAGAAGAGTAATAATGAAATATTATTAAAATGTTTATAATATGACCACATATAATATAATAAATTTAAATTTGGTTCTGAAATAATTTAATAACATTATTTAATAAATTATCCTAGAGAATAAAATACACAATAAGGAATTGAATCCTAAGGTAATGGTTAATTTCAGAATATCATTATTATATGAGATTGTTTATATGTAAGTATTAACTAGGGTGTATTTATCAGTAATGTTCTTGATTCCAAAATTTGAAATCTAATACATAATTTCTAATTTTCTATAACTACATAAGGTCAATTTTAAACATATTATTATAAAATTTTATGAATGGAATTTATCATTGTTTTTATATAGGGTACATGCTGAGTTATCTTAAAAAAAAGGTTGAGAAGAATGATTTCTTTTATCATATATGGAATGAAATTTTTTTATCATTTTCAGAATGTTTTATGTCAATTATGTGTAATTTTGACGATTTCAAGGTTATTTTGAAATAAATTATTTTGTACTATAATTTTCTGGCATTTTGAAAAAATAAAATTTTTGTATGAAAAAATTATATTTTCCTCATTGATTATTATTTTTTGTTAATTCAAAATTAATTTCCATTTATGTTAAAATTATTTAATATTGTTATGTATCAAGTATGTTATCCATATTATTAGAATTTTTTCTTTGTGTTTATGATTTAATGATATTTATGAATTATATTTGTTTTAAATTTATTACGTTATATTGTAATGATGTTTTAGAATCCCATTTTATTTCTTAGGTTATGTTAGGAATAATTATTTACATTTTTGGAGAACATATTACAATGATTTCATTTTGAGATTGGTTGGATCTATATATAAATCCAATGTATTATATAATGATTTAAATATCATTATATAGATAAGACTATAATGATAAATGACCACAATTTACTAATATACTACTAGAATTGAAAGTTAGCTGGTTATGTAGTAAAATGTGGGAATGGAAATTAAAACCAATTCAGTAATGTATGGCTACAATAAGCCATGATATCAGTTCTGTAATGGACTTTTCCCACTATTATTATCTTCAAAATTACTGATGACTACTTTTTAAATGATTTTATATGCTAATGTGTTTTCTAGAATTCAATGTTTTATTCAAATTCTATTTTATCACATCTCATGTTCTTATACGATTTTTTCCTCCACAATGAATTTTTAGATGACTCAATATTTATAAATATTTAAGACATGGCCTGATTTTCAAATGTTATATTCAAGTTTTTAGATTTTTATTTTAATTTTAAATTGGATATTTTAATTTTTCCCCCTTACTAAGCATCTGAGATCATCTTTTTTATATTTTTTATTTTCCCCATTATATAAAGACAAGTGTTCAGTAGGAAAATTGAAGGGGAAGATATTTATTAGATATAATGATGATATTTCACAAAATTAAATGAACATGATCCATGTTTCTAAAGGCCCTAAAATAATGTATTATTTGGTCACTTTTGTGTAATGTATTTTATATTCTGGAAAACTAATTTAATATTCGTGTACATCAAGCTTCGGTCATTAGATGTGAAAATAGTTCAAAAACAATGTTTTCAACATTTAAAAAAATTAATAAAATAATTATATTTATTTCAAAACATAATGTGATAATTATATTTGGGTGATTTTTTAATAATTTTAAAAGAAGAAAAAATTATGGATTAATACTAAAAGTACTAATTTTTATTAATATGTTTAACTTATATCATTGAATACTTATAAATAAATATTTGAATAATATGTTTCTAAAAATAAAATTGCCTTATTTATATATTAACTGATCCAAATTCGGACTATGAGAAAATAAATTTATAGAAATTTAATATAAAAGTATTTTAATCATGTGAACATTTGATCTTTGGAATACCAATTTCTCTTCACATCTACAAGAATAATATTAAATTAAATGATCCCACATCTACAAATAGAATATAGAAAAATGGTTTCAATATATTTATTTATTATATTTTTTATTATCTAATATAGTAAAATTAATTTTTTACATTTTTTATTATTAAATAGAATAAAAATTAATTAATGTAGTTAAGGTAATAATGGGTTCATTGCTGGTTAAACGGGCATTTTAATCATTTAAAAAGACCCAAAACACATCCAAACCACAATGTATGGCCATATACTGGTCATAGAACTTAATTTTCATAATACTTAACACTTTTTGTTGTTTTTTCTTCATAGAAAACACTGATACACATTTTACAATTCAAAGATTACATGTGTTCAAATGAACGAACATAAAAAAGGTCGTACCTCTCCAAACATATTCACACATAAAAACACCATTGGATATGAAAATTCCTTACATGATAAATTAATTTTTTACCACATATCATAATAAAATCCTTATTTTTTATCATAAATCCAATAAATTTATGCTTTTTTTGTGACCCAAAAAATGATGGCAGAAGAAGGTGTATTGTCTCTATTTGAGGATTTAATCTTCTTTCTTTATAAACATCTATCATTTCATCTTAAAACATTATTATATAATAAAAATGTTCTATTATATATATTTATAATTTATTATGTAAATTTAGTATCCTATTTAATTATACTGTTTCATCAAGTGGGTTATGAAATGGTCATTCTCGTGTACGATGGACTTCTGCCTCACAAACCGATGTTATTTATTTTCCACCACCACCAATCAACGATGGATTGTCACGAACCTCCTTCAACAATTAGAGGGAAGGGACAACAGATTTCCAGATCCTTCTTTCTTTATACTGAAGGAGAGATAATGACCCCCAAGACCCTCTTTCAATAGGTCCTGGAGTGGAGACTAGCACCAGGGGTATATAATCTCACACAAAATGGATGGCAATACCCTTTTTATTTTTATAGGATCGAGAGATAAGCTAGAAATCCCAACAATACCAATGATGAAACTAATGGGAAAGTAAAAAAATAACCCATTCCCATATGCATGTTGAAATGTAAATAATACAAGCCTCAAAAAATAAAAAGGTAATGTACCAAGAAAAGGAAAACAAAAACAGCAACTGCCCATAGGTCCGAGCTAGTATAGTCCCGCATGATCCCGGAAGTCCTCCTGAAAACATGAAAGTAGTTTTATATACATAGGGTGAGCCTAAAAGTACACTCAATATGGAAAACCAATGAATCATGTGAACAAGTGGAGAGGCATTCTAATTCTCTTTGAGAAAAGAAAAACCAAAGCACCTAGCATGAAAAACTATCCACCTAAGTCTAACCAAGGAACAATCCCAAAATAACTCAAGGAAATTAATGTATAGTTATAGCACATCGATATTTGGGTACCCTGCGCCACTTTCTCACTGGTTATTGGCAACATCCTACTGATCAATCCAATCCAGTCATTCTCACCACAATCCCACTGCCAAACCCCGCCCACACACAGTTGTGCCATAACCTCACCGCAGTCCCACTGCCATACCCCACCCGCACACACCTGGGCCAGAATAACTACTACCATTCCCGAAGACACCTGGGCCAGAACAACTAATGCCACGCCCAAAGACACTTGGGATAGAACAACTAATGCCATTCCCGAAGACACCCTGGCCTCATCCTGAAGACACTTGGGAAACAAAATGCCCGTAGACACCTTGGCCAACCATCACAACTACCCAGCCTGAAGATTATTGGGATAATAATGGACCTCATGCCATCACATTCTTCCCGATGAGTCATGGGATATTCGGGAAAGGGAGTAAAAAAGGATCTAATAACCAGCCACTCATAGGAGTGTTGGGAAAACACGTTCCCCATGAAATGGGGTGTTCGGCACTAAGTGCTCAACATGGGTGGAGCGCGAATAAGAAACATAAAAGAAATAGGTATAAGTATAGGTAAAAAACACTCATCCCAACCTAGGGGTTCCAACACCTATGCACAATCACCATTGTAACTATTCATTCACAAAAGAATCCACAACACCAACGGCCAAGTCACAACTCATTCCCATACAAATTCCCCACTCAACCATTCATGTTTTCTTATTCAGGTCATACCATTAGGGTGAATTATGCACTATTGGGAAACTAATAGGCATAACCACGGGCCCATAAAAAAGAAACAGCCAAACATCAATTCAAGCTTTCACACTTGGTTCTCTTGTAATGCTGCATCAAAAAAAGGTATTAGTGAGATACCTCAAAGTACAGGATCCAAAGAAAACCTCACAAAAGGGATAAGTGAGATCCCTCGAAGTACTGGAAACAACGAAATCCCCTAGTCACAGCCTCACTTCCCCAAAACCAGGAACCCATCAATTATCAACGATAGAGGATTACACCCCAATTCGTGATATAAGTAGAGAAACCACCACACTAGATTCACAACTAACAACCGTGCCGCACCAGAGGATACCACACTCACCCAAATCACCCCATAGGAAGACAAATAGAACAATTCCCCTACTACCAAAACATAGTAGAAAAACTTCCAGGTTCAAGAACATCATTCATTAGGTTCTCCTTTATGTTTGTTAACCGGGGTGGTCGCACATGTATTCTTGTTTTACTGAACATCCATTTAAACCAACTGGGTGTACGTGATTGTCTAATTTCCAGGTTAAGTCATTTAATCATAATAGAAAACAACAGTTCATTAGATCACAAGGAAATACCACCAACGACCATGATTTTCAGTGAACATAGGCCCGCACAATCCACAACACATACAACATAAAAGTAGTGCAGTATAAACATCATTCACACCCCCCATTCTTTTCATTAAAATTATTTTCATCATCTTCACTAGGTTTGGATTGATTAATTCCCACAATAGAAAAGTTTACCCATACCATGTGATACACAGAAATGATAGGCAAAGGAAAACCCTACTTGATTGATCACAGATCGATGTTCTTCTCCACCCACCAAGAATTAGGGAAAAGCGTGACACTTAGGGGAGGGACGTCGGGAACTCCAAATGTACTCAGAAGAAAGGAATCTATCCAATTAGACGAATAAGGAATAAAAAATTAATGTGTGATATATAGATAAGATCCCATTGTTATGGGATATGGGGATTTGAATGACTTTAAATTCATATCGTCATTCCCAACGCGGTTGGGTGGTTACACACGACATAATTAATTGTGATTTAATGCTCCATTGAGGAGGTCCCTCAGGATTTATTGGGTATTAATTATGGGATTTTAAATGGATTTGAACAACATGAAAAATGAATGAAAATCCCAAAGATGCATTACGGAAAGAACTGTAGAAGAGAAACCGACAAGGCTGGGTGACACCGATCGGTCGCCCTAATCGGTCCCGCCAATCTGTTTCCCCGATCGGTCACGTGCCGAAATGACGTCCTACCACCAAGAAGTCACCCCTAGGAACCAAAATTTGGAAAAGGGATGGGCCGCGAGGGTCCAGGTCATCACATCAGATACCTCTCAAAGCATTATCACCCTTGAGAATTTAAAACCAGTCTTGAATAAATGTGGGGGGGTCTGAACAACCGCCCCAGAAGATATCACACAAGAGTGAATGTGACCAATTAAAATCACTGTAAAACAAAGGACTAAACTGTCTGGTCATGTATTGAGGGGTTTCCCTTTCTCCATGTTAAGATACATACCTCTTTGGGCGGCTCTGACTCGCCCACACAGGTTTAAGCACATCCACTCTAATGTGTCTTAATGAGGGATTATGTCCCCCCCTCCCCATATCTAAGGACACTTCACACAAATTCATAGAAAAGTAAAACGACACATTCCATAGTAAACAATGTAAATAATTCCTTCACAACAAGTACAAAATAGAACATCAAAAAACTAAAAATAACTCTGTGTACTGGGAACAAATCTATGCTTCCTGTTCCCATGTACTTTCCTCATTCCCACTATGCCTCCACCACAAACGAACCAAAGGAATGGTTCTTCCACGAATCACCTTCTCCTCAAGATCCTCAATCATCACTGGTCTCTCCATGAACTTTGCATTGTATTCAATATCTAGCTCTCCACAGTCATGGACATGTGAATTGTCATGCAGATACCATTGGAGCTGGGACTTATGGAAGATTTCATGTATCCTCAGTAGCGGCGGTGGTAACACTAGATGATAAGGCACATCTCCGACATGCCGCAACACTTCGTAGGGTTCGGTGAATCTGGGAGAGATATTTCTCCCCCCATCGAACCTCTGTTGTCCACGCCAAGGGGAGACCGTCATGAATACGTGGTCCCCGACCCCGAACACCAAGGGTATCCTCCTATTATCAACATATGACATTTTTGTTCCTGTACCGCCTTCATCCTTTACTGTATAGGTTGAACCACCTCTTTCGTGCTCTGCACCACTTCTGGGCCAAGAAGAATCACTTCCCCAACTTTATCCCAACACACAGGTGAGCGGCATGGCCTCCCGTACATGGCTTAGAATGGATCCATGACAATGGTAGAGTGATAGATATTTTTGTAGGATACTCTACTAGAGGAAAGTGTCGCACCCATGATCCCTGAAAATCGAGAATACATTCCCATAGCTTGTCCTCCAAGGTCTAGATGGTGCGCTCTGTCTGTCCATCTCTCTAGGGATGGAAAGCAGTGTTATGCCGTAGATGGGTGCCAAAATCATGCTGCAATCCCCTCCAGACTCATGAGGTAAACCACACATACCTATCCGAGACTATGGATCTCAAAACACAATGAAAACCACACCACCTCATCTTTCTACCATCGTACTAAAGCATCCACTGCGCCCGACTACTTGATCGCTAGAAAGTGGGCCGATTTTTTCAATCGATCCACCACTACCCAGATAGTGTTGAATCCTCCTCAAACCTTGGGTATCCCCATGAAGAAATCCATCGAGATGTCCTCCCAGTTCCACTTACGAACATATAAAGGTTTCAAAAAGCCTCCTGGGAAATGTTTCTCATCCTTCACCTACTGACTCACTAGGTACTTTTCTACGAACTCTACTACTACTCTTTTCACCCCGGTCCACCAGAACTATCTCTTTAGGCCCTGGTACATCATGGAAACTCCCGAGTGCACCACTAGGGGTGATTTTTGGAAGTCACTAAGAACATTGCCCCACATTACCTCTGTAACAAACAGCTTTCCTTGGAAAATCATCTGGTTTTGACCATCCTCCGCCCATCCTTCTGGATCATTTCCCTCGTCAACTCAGTCATGCAACACTTCTATTTTTGAGTCTCCCCATTGGGACTCCTCTACTTGCCGCAATAGGAATGACTGCACCGTCATCTGATACAGGAAATCTCTACCACCTTCTATCCTAGCATCCAAGTGCAGGGTAGCCAACTCCTCCATCGCCTTCCAAGTATCTGCCCACTCTCAGACTATATCCTTCCGCGACCTCCTGTTAAAAGAATAAGCTACCACATTCCCATTTCCCGAGGTGTAGGAAATCTCGAAGTCGCTGTTTTGAAATAATTTTATCCACCTTCACTGTCGTAAGTTCAGGTCCCACTGGGAAAACATGTACTTCAATATTTTTATATCTGTGAAGACTATGAAGCGCTCCCCAATGAGGTAGTGCCGCAACAACTTTATTGTGAACACTACACTACAAGATCTAGGTCATGAGAGGCATAGTTACGCTCATGGGGATGTAACTACCTTGACCCATAGAAGATCACCCCTTACTGCTGCATCAATACACATCTTAGGCCTTTCCCTGATTCATCACAGAACACCTCATATTCTTCCCCTTCTTCTGGAAACCCTAGAACTGTGGCACTAAAAATCTTCTCCTTCAGATAGATGAAGGTTGCCTCGCAATATTCGTCCCATATGAAAGCCATGTTTTCATTGGACTAGGGATTCAAGGGTGACGCAACTCAGGAGAAGTTGGGAACAAACCTCTTTTTGTAACCTGACAGCCCAAGGAAACAACGAACCTCTGCCACGTTATTGGGTGCTGACCAAGAATCAACTGCCTAAACCTTAGATGCGTCCACTGCTACCCCATGCTGGGACACCACTTTACCAATGAAATGCACTTCTCGCGTCCAAAACCTGCACTTGGACAACATCCCAAAGAGCTGGTGCTGTTGGAGGACCTCTAAAACCATCCTCAAGTGCTCAACTTGATCCTCCTCTAATCATGAGTAGATCAAGATTTTGTGAATAAACACGACTACGAAGCAGTCCTGATATTCCCGGAAGACAGAGTTCATGAGCCCCATGAACACGACTGGAGCATTTGTAATTCTGAACGACATGACCATGAACTCAATGTGGCCATATCTGTACCTGAAGGTCGTTTTTGAGATGTCGACCTCATTCAACCTCACATGGTGATATCCAGAACACAGATCAATTTTCGAGAAACAACCTGATCCCCTCAGCTGGTCAAAGTGATCGTCTATCCTCATGAGAGGGTAGATATTCTTGACCATCACCAGATAATGCCTCCTGTAGTCTATGCACAACATTAGACCACCATCTGCCTTCTTTGAAAAAAAAACAGAAGCACCCCATGGTGACAGACTCTGCCGAACAAAACCCTTCTTCATCAGATCATCAACTTGGATCCACAACTACTGCAACTCGGAAAAATACATATGATATAGAGCAATCAAAATCGGATGGGCACCATGTTTCAATTATATCCCGAACTCATCATCACGTCGATGGGGAAGAGTTTCCACATCTTCAGGAAAGACAACAATAAACTCACTGACGATCCCTTGGACATGAAATATTTTTTCATCCAGCAACTCCACTGACAGCTCATCCAGAAAGGATAGGAGGGGTTCCCCTCACTTGCTTCGTCCGTGGAAACTCTGATCGCCGATGAAAGCTACTTGTCGGCCGCCCAAGACTGAAAACAAAAACATTCCTCAGAAGTAGTCAATGACGACACATACAGAGAACAACTAGTCAATGACTGTGATGACATCGTATGGTTGTATCTACAAAAGTAGAAGATCCCTGACTGACTGATGTGGCCCTATCATTAGTCTACATCCTTGAAAAACAGACAACAAGTCGGCCTGACCTCCGACTGGTGTGCACAGTACCAGGGGAATTGGCTTTCTCTCAGAGTCTAAACCCATATTATGTTCCAGATTGGGTGTAACAATGGATTGCGAATCTATTGTATCAAACAAGGCACATGTAAGGGTGCTAAACAAGCTGATCATACCTTGAACAACCTCTGGCCATGCTGGAACAACTGCCTCCGTGGTGTGAAACTTCCCACGCCCAGATCCTCTACCGCTCGGCTGTTGGCCACCTCCCCAACTACGCCTGAGTCGAGGTCCCTGAGGAGAACCCTGAGTTCGGAATCCTCCTGCGATGTCGGCCCTTGGTAGCACGGGAGCCCGCCGCCCCTACTTCTACTGCGGAAAGGGCCTATCCGGGAACTGTTATTGCTAAGGTGGGTGCTGGACCTACCCACCCCCACCGTACTGTACTCTGTATGGGCACTAGTTTCAAAGGTTCACATGCCTGCCACAGACGAAGCACCTCAGTCCCGGGCCCGAAGGGAATGGTCGAGGAACGGGAGATCCGGATTGGAACTGAAATGTCCTGCTCCATGCTGGTCATAACCTAGAGGGTATCTGATGTTGGAGGCTTTCTACTAACAGCCTTCCCCATTGACGGGCCCACCTAGATTCCCTCTCGTGACACACCTCCTAGCGTTTGCATCCCCTCCACCACTTCAGCCTTCTTCTGCACCTCCAAGTATGTCAGTAGTGTAAAGGGAGTAACAAATTACTGATGAGATGGTTAGAGTTCCTCCTCTAAATGTCTCGCATGAGACTCCTCATCCGGAAAGAGGTCCGGAGCGAATTGAAGTAGATCCTTGAACTTGATCCCCAACTCTCTCACTAACATACTCCCATGATGGAGGGAGTGTATCTACTGCCTCTTCTCGACCTTCATCATGGAATAGAGGAATTCTGCCAGGAACTCCCTCTCAAAGTCATCCCACGCAACCTCAGTCTCCCACATCTATCCAAGATAAAGCGTGCACCACTGACGCGCTGCTCCTCGCATCTGGCTGATGGCCAGAGGAACCCTGTACTCCGTCGGAGCCCAAATCATGCGGAAAGGGATCCCTAGTTCATCGAGCCAGCTCTCCGTCTCCATATCTGAGGTGATGCCCCTGTACATCCCGAGGGTCTGTCGCTGAAAGGATCAAAGAGTCTTCTACCACAAATCATCCTCCTTCTCTCGGTCGGTCCTCTGTAAATCGACCAAGTCAACCTCCTGGGCCCCAATCGCCCGTACAACTCATGGTTACCACCTTAGTGGCATACCTTCAATGTAAACAAGGAATTCTTAATCCTGAGTTGTTTCGAATATTGTTTATAATTTTTCGTAGACTGATTTATTTATTTTGAATCCACATGACACCCATGAAGCATAAGAACACAAGTCATTATGATGTGTGTACCTTTCATAGGGTCTCTACCATGTAATCAGTGTAGACTTACTTTGTCGTTCAGTGGGTCCAAAGTCCTTGCATCGGATCCCAAGGGGGTCCTAAAATATCATGTCCTAACCAGTATTCCCTGGCCTAATTCATGCAGCAATGTCACCCAAAACTGTTGCCATACCACCCCATGCAATCCTCACTGTTCCTAACTCCAGACACCATCCTATCTCTCAACCAAAAACCTCCCTGCCTTTGATACCATTCTATCCTGACCCACCTTCACCAAAAGGAGGTAAGGGACAAAATATTGCCTGAACCATCTTTCTTTAATTTGGAGGAGAGATAATGACCCCTGAGACCCACCTTCAATTGGTCCTCGAGTGGCGAATAGCACCAAGGGTATATAATCTCACACAAAATGGATGGCATTACCCTTTTTATTTTTATAAGATCGAGAGATAAGATAGTAATCCCAACAATACCAAAGATAAAAGTAAAAATAAAGGCAAAAGTAACCCATTCCCAAATGCATGTTCAACAGTAAATAATACAATACTCAAAAACTCCAAAGTTAAAGTACCAAGAAAAGGAAAATGACAATAGCAACAGCCCTGAGGCTTGAGATAGTACGGTCCCGCACGATTCCTGAAGTCCTCCTGGAAATCTGAAAGCAGTTTTATATATGTAGGGTGAGCATACAAGTACACTCAGTAGGGAAAACCAAAGACTCTCATGGACAAGTGGAGAATGATTCTAATGCTTTGTGAGAAAAGAAAAACCAAAGCACCTAGCAAGGAAAACAATCCACCCAAGTCTCACCAACGATCACTCCCAAAATAACAGAGGGAAAGTAATGTATAGTAATAGAAAATCGATATTTGGGTACCCCGCACCACTTTCCAACTACTTATTAGATACATCCTACACATCGAACCAATCCACCCATTCTCATCGCAGTCCCACTGCCAAACCCCACCTGCACACACCTGGGCCATAACCTCACCGTAGTCCCACTACCAAACCCCTCCTGCACACAACTGGTCCAAAACAACTACTGCCATGCCCGAAGACACCTATGATAGAACAGCTAATGCCACGCCCAAAGACACCTAGGCCAGAACAACTAATTTCATGCCTGAAGACACATGTGCCTCTTCCCGAAGACACTTGGGAAACAACCAGGCCGCAAACACCTAGGTCATACACCACCACTACCCATCCCGAAGATTCTTGGGAAAATAATGGACCTCAGGCTATCACATCTTTCCCGAGGTGTCTTGGCCTATTCGGGAAAGGCAACAGAAAATGATCTATTAACAAGACACTCATAAGAGTGTTCATAAAAACACCCTCCCCATGAAATGGGGTGTTCTTCACTAAGTTCTCAAATTGGGTGGAGAGCAATTACGAAACAAAAAAGCTACAGGTATAAGTATAGGTAACAAACACTCATCCCAACCTAGGGGTTCCAAAACCTATGCACAAACACCCTTGTTACTATTCATTCACAAAAGAAGCCACGACAGCCACTGCCAATTCAAAACTCATTCCCAAACCAATTCCCCACTCAACCATTCTTGTTTACATTTTCAGGTGATCCCATTAGGGTGAATTATGCCCTATCAGGAAACTAATAGGCATAACCACAAGCCAAAAAATGAAACATCCAAAATGAAATATAAGCATTCACACCCGGTTCTCTTGTAATGTTGCATCAACAAAATGGATTAGTGATATCCCTCAAAGTACTTGAACCAAAGAAAATATCACAAAAGGGTTAAGTAAGATCCCTCAATGTATTGGAAACAAAGAAAACCCGAGTCACAGCCCCACGTCCCCAAAACCAGGAACCCACCAATTCTCAACGATATATGATTACACCCCAATTCGTTATATAAGCAGAGCAACCACAACCTCAGATTCAAAACCAGCAACTGTGCTGCACTAGTGGATCCCATCCTCACCCACATCACCCCATAAAAATACAAAAATAGAAATCCCCCTACTACCAACAAAGAGTATAGAAGCTTCCTGGTTCAAAGGGTTTCTCCTTTCTGTTTGAAAACCAGGGTGGACACAAAGGGATTCTTGTTTAACAAAACATAGATTTAAACCAACTAGGTTTACGTGATTAACCAATTTCTAGGTTAAGTCATTTAATAATCATAGAAAACAATGGTTTATTAGTGTGAAAGTAAAAACCACCAATGACCACGATTTTTAGGGAGCATAGGCCCACACAATCCACAACACATACAACATAAAATTAGTGCGGCATAAACATCGATCAGACACCTCCCTTTTATTCATTAAAATACCGTTCATCATCTTCTTTAATTTAGGTTTAATTTATTCCCATAGAGGCAAAGCATGCCCACCTGGCATGATACACAGAATGGAGAGGCAAAGGAAAACCATACTTGATTGATCATTGATCGAAGTTCTTCTCCACGTGCCAAAAATCGGGGAAAAGCACGACTCGTAGGGGAGGGACGTCGAGGAATACATCCAAGAGGAAGAAGAAGGAAGAATAAATTCTCGTGTTATATATAGATCAGATCTCGTAGTTACGGGATTTGCGTATTTGAACGGCTTTAAATTCGGATCGTGGTTCCCCACACGGTTGTGTGGTTACACACGAAGGAATTAATTTTTATTTAATTCTCCATTAAGGAGGTCCCTCGTAATTTATTGGGTATTAATTATAGGATTTTAAATTCCATTTTACCATTTTACCACTTGAAAAAAGTTGCAAAGGGATGGACCATAAAGATTTGGGTCATCACATGTATATATTTATGAATTTATTTTATATGTATGATATTTATGATCATTTTATTATTCATTAATTATTATATCACATGTTATTTCTTATGATACATTCATTAGGAATATGATAACATTGTTTGTGTGTATTGTGAAATACTACCACACAATGCGATTTAATTATTCATACATTACATGAAAGGAAATAATGGAAAATAATGAGAATATATGATATATATGGCATAAAAATTATTCTATAAGGGACATATATTGTTTAAATATCATTCCCAATTTCCATTGGAAAAATAGAAACAAAGATAATGTGTATGTTTAGTCTATCGTCTCTATGAATGAGGTATTTAATTTTCAATTAATAACATTTATATATCACTATAAATACATATATAATGAAGATATATTATATTAATATCAGTGTTAAAAATTTTCATATTGTTGATACATGACAAATAAAAGTGACCAAAAATATCAATTCATTACATACATGAAAAAATAAGTTATTTCCAAAAATTATAATTTAACATTAAATTTTCAATAAAAAGATATAAAAGGAATTATGTAACTAAAATATTCATTGTTATATATAATTATTTTCCAATAATATATTTATAATAATGGTTTATTTAAAATGTTTTTTGTTAAAATGGATAAAAATATCATTGGGACTTATAGTAAATCATTCTCATCTAACATTTTTATATTGTGAGACACATGCCATAATCACCACATAGTTTATATTTAGTTTATATAAATCCCATGAATACATTTTATAAAAATTAAATAAAAATGTATTGGTATTTAAATATCTATTTTTCGTTTACACTTTTCTATGACATTATATATAAATGGTACCAAAATGTAAAATTTTTTATGAATCAATTTTGTCATTTATTATGATTTCTTATGTTTATTAATTTTATGATGAACTATTATGAACCATATCTCATTAACTCATGAATTTTATTTTCACATATATTTTTATGTATAATACTTTTATTCCATTCATATTATATTATTTAGTCATTATTGACATTAAAAATATTTTTGAATGATATTCATTTTTATTTCTATCTTTGGTCGAAAATTTATTTTTTTCTATAATTAAGTTATCTAGTAATGTTTTTAATTTTTATTAAATCACTCAAATGAAATATTAATGGAATTTACAAATTTTTTAGCATTTTTTATATTTTTTTTAAAATATTCATCATGTTATATTCCAAACAATCTTAGTTTTGCATATACTAAAAATGTAAAATGAGTCATTATTTTAACAGGTAAAGCATGAATATTATTTCCCACCATCATAAACAAATAATTTTTTTAATGGAGCATTTATTAGAATAAATATTTATTTTAAATGAAATTCATGTTCAAAATGTTTTTTAATTTTCAATATTAATTACTTATTTCTCAAATAGATAGAGTGTTTTACTCATGAAATGTCATCAATGTTTTTTTAAATATTCATTTAGATAATCCAATGATTATTTCAATGGATATTTTTTTAAAATCTTGGTTAAAATGTTATTTTCAATTTGGAAATTTTATAATCCCCATGAAATATTACACATGATCATTCAAAAACATTTTCCCTCTAATATGGTATCATTTTATGTCACTTATAATTTACATGGGATTTGATTGAATTATGATATCATTATTTTTTATGTCGATGGTTAATTTTAAAATTTTTTAAATGTTACTGAATCCCAGTTATTTTTTCTAGGGTATTCTATTTGTAGTTGATGAAACACTTATGAAATAATTTATCTTTAATTGTGTTATGATATGATGAGATGATTCAGGATTCATGATTTTTGTTTCACACATTAGAAATATTTTCATTATGAGATCGATGGGAACTATATATCAATATAATGAAATTGGTAAAATACAATATATAATTATATTGAAATGGGAAATATGTTGATGGTATTGATGGACTATGGGAAATAGTTCTGTTCTGATATACTGTGGGAAAGATAATGTTCTCATTCATAATAGGAAACATGTGTTATTTTTTCATCCAATATATTTATTTTATTGGTTGTTAACATTTTATTATTATTTTTTTATTATTGGTGAAAAATATTTGTTGAATAATATTATGGTTGATGATTTATTTAGGAGTATTTATTACTCATATGAGAAAGGCTTTCTAAAATTATAAAGTTTCATTCTATGAATCGTGCTTACAATCAATGATATTTTGTATAGGAAATTATTATGTAATGTTCGTGATTACATACTCTTATTATTGGCATATTATTTCATATGATCATAGATTGATATCTCATATGTTTACTATAACTTTGCATCTCAACTCACCCATTTTATGTTTTATTCCCCATGACATGATGATTGGTTTTTGTATGAGATGACTAATTATAGTTCTATGTGATATGATAATTACAGTATATGTTGATTTTATTTTAAGAACTAATAATATTTTTTTTTCTCCCTTGATAAAAAAAATTAAAATACTCATGTATTATTTATGGAAATTTAATGAGTATTAATCTAAAAATATTTGTATATTCATGTATAAATATCGGGTCTCATTAGATTGCATTAGAATAACTATTTAGTTGATCATTATATATGAGGATTGTAAAATAATTTTTGACATTCCAAGTTATATTAATTCAAATATTTCAAAGGATATGTCTAAGAATATATGTGTTGATAATTATAAGGATAAATCAATGTATATGAATATATCTTTAAATTTTTGTTAGGAATTAATCAATGTGCTTCCATTAAACTGCATCCATGTGTGTATGCTAAAAATGTATGTGAATATGGAAAAAAGGTACTATGTAACAATAACACTGATAAAGGAAAAATTATATGGACTCAATCATCACATGTTTCAAAATAATGGGCCTTTATTGACACATTATTTGACACTCATGGGGGTTTGTAATTTTCAATTCAAATTATTTTTATGATCAATAAATGATGATATAAATAATCTTCATAAATGACCTATATTAATCCAAGTCATGGATTGAAAATATGGTGACCTTATTTATACAACATTTAATTAGTGTTATATTATTTTATGGGTTTCAACATTGTTGTTTGATTCTCAAGCTATGATTTATAGTTTTAGTTAATTGTGGGAACCTAAAAGAACTGTAGTAATGATAAGTGTGATAGAAAATGAAATCATTTTCATCATATTTTACCAACTATTTATGGAGTTGGAATGAAATTTTTTTTATTGTTACACAAATTTTTTTTAGATGATTCGTGATGAAATTATAAATGATAAATCCGTGGAAAAACATAATTTTGAGTCCATAATGAGGAAAATTATAGCATCTATTAGTGGTTCATATTACTAGATGATCTTGAGAAATGGTTTGTTAAAAATGAAAAGTAATTTGTTCATTAGTGTTTGAAACATGAAAAGGTCATTGTGGGAATTAATAATTTTGATTATTTTGTAGGTCTACGGGGGAATATTATTAAGAACACAAGGAAATAAGAACAAATTGAATATATGGAATGAGAATACTATAATGGTATTTTTATTAGTATGTACATATATAGTTTTATATGTAGAAATATGCAGAAGGTGTTGATTGATATTGTGTCAACATGTGATGAAGATATTGGTAATTATGAAGAAATTTTTACAATACTTTCAAGGTATTCATTTATTTTATTCACTACCCAGAAAAGAATAGGTGACCGATTCATTGGCCGCTTAAAACTAGGGTTTTCAAATGAATTGTTTATAATAATAATAATTAGTATATATGAATATGTTTATCAATAAGAACTGATGGTATAAATGAAAATAAAATATTCCCACTGTTTCTTTGGTCTTGATAATAAAAGTAATATCTAGTCCAATGAAACGAAAAATTGTGGAATGATATTCAATCCATTCACATGGATAAAATGTGGTGTATATCTTAAAGAGAATATATATAATAGAACTAGGATGGAATTAAAATGTTAAATTTATTTCATAAATCCTATGAATATAGAAATGTGATTAATGATCTGGTTAATGATACTCAGTCGTATATGATTCTAAATAATTCATGACATACATTGTAGTGTCTAATGTACAATGAGTTTTTTAGATATATGAATCAATAACATAATAGATGGGATAATATTGTCTATAATTCACAAAAATATGTAATTATAAATTTAAAATGGAAATATTATTCCATAACATGAGATGATTTAAATCAATATAATTAGTTCACACATATCCCCCTCTTTAGTTCAGAATTCCATGAATTTCATCATATGAATGAGCCCAATAAAAATATTATGTTTCATCCTTTGTGAAATTTAATGTCATTACCTAAGAGTATAATAATTAATGAATAAATAATTTTTGAACAAGGATCATCACAATATCCAAATGAAATGTTTATTTTATATGATAATAACATTTGTATTGAATAATGGGGAATTATATTTTGAAATTGTATATATATAAATGTAATATTATAATATATGTAATGGTAAAAATCATATGTATGAGTTGAAGGGAAATTATATGTTCAAAATCAATTACATAGTTTTTTGAGTACTATGTTATTAGAGTGTACAATTTATGCATATTTTACAATATATTTAGGGAAATAATCTCTTTTGGTTTTGTATACAGTTTCGATAATATTTAATTTATAAAGAATTACCTTACATATTATGGACATATTATTGATGTTATTGATATCCTTTAAGTGTTATCTTATCTTTGATGTTGGGGTAATTATGTTCTGTATTCGATCTTAATATGATGTTACTACACTTCATTTCTAAAAGAGAATATTTCTCTCTGGATTCTATCGCCTGATTACACATTAAAAAAGTAGTTTGGCTAGATGGATTAAAAACTAAAATTATATTTGATTAGAATATGATGTTTACTTTAATGTTTTGGTGATGTTTTTGTAGGCTCTTGATTATGAGTTGAGTGCGGTACTACATATTATACCAAACCTTCATTTTATTTTTCATTAATACATGATTTATTACATGTTATTACATTTAATAAATCAATGAATATGGTAATTTCATTTGTATTGGGGAATAAGTACATTATATAAAATTGTAAAATCGGTAATGCATCATATTTATTGCAATATTCATTAACATGATCATATTATTCCATCAAACATAAAATTGTTTTGGATAACCTGGGGACATACATTGTAAAGGGATGAGACAGAAATCTAAACAAGAGAATAAGAATATCAGAAAATAATAGAATAATACATGTTATGAAACTGGTATATCATAAATGAAAATTAATAATAAACAAGACCAATGAGATTTGATATAATATTATAATCATAAATAATAAGTTAGAAATGTGAAACAAACATAAAACTCAACATCATAAACATTATTCAAGGATGAATTCCATGAAAGGATGATAGGAAATGTCCCATAAAATAAACAGTTTCACTTCCTATCCCAATATGACGTCTCATGAGATTAATTAATACCATGTTATTGGATTGATATATAATTTTGTGAGCACCCATCATATTCATGTCATTACCATGCATAATTGTTCCACATAGATTATAAAACATGAATTCATTCTTCATAAAAAAAATTAATTCATGGACAAGGAT
The DNA here is from genome assembly GCA_963277665.1 of Viscum album. NCBI lineage: Eukaryota > Viridiplantae > Streptophyta > Magnoliopsida > Santalales > Viscaceae > Viscum > Viscum album. Next base: position 1,836,026,396 of record OY728132.1, on the reverse strand, counting down.
TGTTGAATATACTCATGTAATCCTCATGTGAAATATTTTTATATTTATAGTAGTGAGCAACCTTAAAAATAAATAAATTTGGTATTCACTGCCCAATTGTCTTGTAATGGAAATTCATGGTTAATATTTCATTATTATAACGACATCACATATAACAAAAAACATGTTGATGAAACTATAAGTCATATATCATCATTTTTACCCAAATTTTTTATGTATTAAAGACAATTAATGACACATCCAAACATTAGTATTTATAAAAATATGTAATAAGATAACAATGAAACATTAATAAATAATATAACGGGATGATCCATTACATGAGTGTGGGAACCCAAATTATTGGTAGGTGCTTAATTAGAATATGGGGGGATAATTATAGGACCCCATATGGGGGAATATATATTAAATAATTTCATAGAGGATTAGTTTTAATGATAAATTATAGCAGGGATGGGTTTATATTGTAAATTTGTGTAGATTTCTTGATGGTTTTTCAATCATAGGTTTTGGACACTATATAATAGAATAACAAAAAATGTATACCATACGGTGGGGTTTTTACAACATATTTTTAAAAATTGGATTGACTTTAATTATTTTATAAGTCTAATGAATAAACATAGTAAAATAATACTCTTTTATTTAATGATGTGAGTCATACTCATATTAGATTAAAAAAAAATATAAAAAATTTATTAGATTTAGAGGATTCGAAAATGCTTTATAAAATAAATAAAATCACATAAAATCACATTATATTAAATGTAAATCATATATTTTCTAATAAAATGACTTTTTATTAGTTTTTACTCAACATTTGGGTCATTCTGATTTTATAATAAACACAATATATTTATGTGGAATTTTTTTTACCAGAAAATATGACTATATCGAGAAATTAAGAAAAATTCAATAATGTATAATTTCATTATTTGAATCCCAAAAGTTATATTTTTTTAAATTAAACTTATAAATTTTTTATCTTTTTAAAATAATATTATCATTTATTGAGAAATTTTGTGTTTTATGAAAATAAATGATTTTGAACCCCTATAAAAATTATATTTGACTTAATAAAAAACTAACATCACTTATATTTCATATATATTATTAAATAATAATATTTTATTAAAATATATTTTCCTTCAAATAAACCTTAATTATTAATAATAATTTCAATAATTGAATTTGAATAATAACCAAAAATACTAATTTTGTTATATTGTATCAAAATAAAAATCATATATAAATTAATAATAATAGGTTACAAATATATTCATGATTCAATAAATTCTCAAATCTATAGGGCCTTGAATCATAATAATTTAATTGAATATAAAATAATCTATGGTTAAGGTGTGTGATGTTGATACTTTCATGGTGTGGTTCATCGTGCATGGTTTGGATTGTTATCTCGATTTGAATGGACGTCTCCCGTAAAAGGAGTCACTCATGATAATGTTGTTGGATGTAATATTGGTCTTGGTCAAGGAAAATCCCAATGAGGCTTTCTCTCATGGATACATCGATTGAATGGATTTATAGTGTATTATTCTAATAGTTGAGGCCATAATTTTCATTGTTTGTGTGAATTGGATTTTTAGAACCATATATTTAATCTAATAATATGAATAATGATCAGTGTCAATATAATCAATTTAAATGATGATTGACCTCATTCTAACATAATTGGATATAAAAAACCAATGATTTAATGAATTTTCTAATAAAATGTTACATAATGAATTTATTATTTGATATAAATATGGACAAATGAGATAGATATACCCCTCTAGAATCCAATGTTCTATTTTCTCTGAACTACCTAGGTGGTCTTAATATATACTTGAAGGCACTGAATTAGACCAACATTAGGTTTTCATTGTCATATGCGGCAAGCGAAAAAAACATGGTTAATCGAGATTTTTTTCAAGGAAACTGTCAAGTGAATTGCCATCTAAAGGGAATCTTCATTGCCGATGAGATATCAGGCTAGAACGTCATGGGGAAAGAATCTAATAGACAATGTATTATTATAAAATAGAAGGATGTTGTGATATCTATGGATGCATATCTAGATTCTTTACAAAAAATGTTTAATTTCTACAAATTTACATTTATATCTCGAGTATTATATATGAATGGTGAAAAACCCTGGTCATATATCGATATTGAATTATGGCATTCTCATTGTTATAGTCTAGTGAACTAAGTACCGATCCTATTAAAAAAGAAATATTTTCAAAATATATATTTTCCAATCATGATAAAGTCATAGTGGCTTGGCGAAGTGTTATCATCACTCTTAAACAGTTCATCATTTGAATTTTTGAATGGGATATAAACATCAATCCCTTCAACCATAAATACTATAATTCACATGTATGTGACCAGTTGTATGGTCTCCCTTGGGTTTATTAAAACCCTATGATTCACAATGATATAATAGTAGGAATTGGTATATCTCTGATAATTGACAACAGAACATTAAATGTTTACATTGCTATCTTTTTAATAACTCTAATTAATATCTACATTGATCTCCTTATACCAAAACATATCCCCTCAGAAATAATTAATCATAGTATTATATCAAGATTTAATCTCAAAAACATCCCATATATTATGAGTACTATAAAATTATTATAGACTCAATACAAAAATATATAATTCCACACAAACGACAAATGTCAAAACAAAATGTTGTGGATTGAAATGAAGATCAAAAGGGAAAGAAAATTCCACCCTCATTCCTTGATACATGATATTGGTATTATCAATACAATGGAATGCCTATAAATGAAAAAATGGAAGGATATTGTGGAAAAAGAGGATTCAAATCCATCTTATAATAATTAATAAATTTTTTAATGAAAAATATGAATGATTCCGCATTTCTAAAATAATTACATTATCTCAATGAACACTTCACTGATGTATTTGACATAGGTATTTGGAAGAAACCTAATTAATTTTTTAACCAGTTTCACAAAAATGAAATATTAAATTACAGTTAGAGAAGTAGCATCACAATTTCTATGATAAGGTGTTGAACACTCAAGATCTGAAACATATATCTTCAAAAAAATAGTATGATCACGTAGAGGAAAATTTGTAGACCATAGTCTTGATCAAAACCCCTGAGAAAAAGTATAATTCCTCTCATCCTGATAGTTATATGGCTACAAAAAATATCCCAGAACACATAGCTAGCATAAAAAATAGAACCTTCCACGAAATCGGTGGGAAATGAACACATAAGGAATGAAAAGGCATATTCAACCTAGAACTGTTTTAAAAATCAGGGATTTTTTTGTAAAAACGTGGGAATAGAAAAATATGACACATTATAATCCTTAAAGATCATTTGGTGAAATTAGAAACCCAAAATAAATTCTATCATGATGCCACAAAAAATTATAATGTTCAAAAACCACCACTTAATAGACAACATAACACTTTTCATTGAAAATTAAGACAAAAAAACCTTTGACATACTCTGGTATTTTTCCATAGGGATGTGATAGATGATATTTTGGTTGATGTAGTTGAAAAATCCATAACCTTCTATTTTCATGTTTCTAGTAAAAGGATCTAATGTTCATTTGTATATTCTTTCTACAAAATATTCTAACATAAGACAACTATGGTAAAACATGAAGAACAATTCAAGCATAATTTCATATATATGGATCTTCATCGATGATTTCATTGGTATTCAAAATATGAATGAAAAAAATCATCTATATCACAATATCTATAAATTATTGAATTCAATGAATGTATTGAATAAACGAATCACACTTATATCATTTTGGTTGGGGTAAATTCATATGGAATAGAAAAAACCTTAATTGTGTGAAAGATATGAAAATTTTTAGATCATTGGTCAATGATAGCCCTCTTTTACAGTAGAGTTACATATCATGTCTCACAAAATCTTGACACAAATTGGATCATAACCCTATTCTTTTAAAAAACATAAATAAGGAATGAAGAAATCTACTTCCCTTTCGATTCCATAATACCAAGATTTATCAACACCATTTTGTTATAATTGTTCACGACACTTGGGAATATTGTGATAGAGACAATTAACCTATGTCCTGTATCACCATCATTTAAATTATCTAATCAATACTGAAGGCATCGAGTAAGGATAATTCTAGCTTCATGTATGATGCGATTAAAACAATTCTGTGTGATCTACATTCTCTGTAAGATTCCATCACCATTACAAGCATCAATGAAATTGTTACTCAATAAATTGAATTTTCCACCATGAAACATTATCTTCTCAGACCCAAGATATTATTAAAAGTAAAATTGTAATAGTATTCTAGCTTAATTAAAGGGACATAGTCATAAAATTTTCCAATTCTTTCTAGTGAAAATTTATTACTAATACGCCTCATCTACTTCTCAAGGATGGTGATCAAATAATTGATGGAAGGAATGGTATTCAAAAGCACATTGTTTACTATTATATGAACCTTTTCAATTCTCATCCAAAAGATAAAGATCCTTTGGAATGTATTATCTGGAACCTTATCACTGAAGAATATAATCTTATGATTACATCTCCCCATGGAACCTGAAATAAATGATGTAGTGTTTATCCATAACTAAGGGAGATACAATAGGCCATATGGACTTACCAATCATATATTTTAACATTGTTAGGATATTATAAAAAAATATTTCTATAATCTGGTGAAATATTTCATTAACAATGGATATTTTTTATTTCATACGAATGATCAATTTCATACTCTAATAACTATTGTTGATAATTTCTGCAACATTAACCAATTTAGACCAGTGCATATGGTGAAAAAAATCAAAATAGTGATCGTCCAAATTTTTACTAAAAGGCTGTCTATAATCTCAAATAATGATTTTTCTTTGAAGAAATTAGGATTCATCATTGAGAAAAATATTCATGATTTACTTCACATGTCCTCAGAATGTGTGAACCATCTCAAGAAACGAATTAGGGAAGGTGTTGTTTATATCAAATTTGAAATCATAAATACATTTAATATAATGTATTAGAACTTCATTCTAGTTATACTTCATATTTTTTGATTTGATACGAAATTCAATCACTATATAGAATTTATCCTCAGAACTCCTCATTTATTGATTATTTTTTATTGTTCACAAGAAGGATACATCACTTGCTCAAAATGTCTTAGACAAGGTTATTCTTTTTTTTTTGTGATTATCTTTTCTAATACCAATTATTTTCATTGTAAAATATTCACACAAATGACTAAAAATGGTGACATGAATACTATTAAATCAAAAAGATATCATAAACACCCTCGCATCTATTTTTTTATGACGATCTTATTTTTTTACACATGGAGAAAAAAAATATCATTAATATCATGAATGTGTTGGAACACTGAATGTGTATCCAGATAAGAAATATGTTGGGTAAAATCATTCATATACATTAGAAAACACTTCATTACTCCTTGAATAGGAAGAATTACCCACACATTTGGTATAAAGGATGGTAATTTTCCATTCAATTACCTAGTTATCACTCTATATTGTGGAAGATCTAGATCTTCTAACATTATTATAATTTTCAACCATATTACAAGAGAATTATACTCTATAAAAAGAAAAATCTCTCAATGGGTGGAGAATATGACTTGTTAAGCATATCATGATCTATATGATTTTGTAATCTATAATGGTCAACAACTTTCCGAACTATATAAATTAAAGAATTAATTCTTCAATGTGAAATTTCATATTATGTGGTTGTGTATTAGAGAAAAAATATATCACTATTAATTGGAATTTTTTTAAAAACCCTATAAACTCAATGGAATTGGCAACAAGAAATTGGAATTATTCATTCATCATCTCCAGACACAATATATATGGATTCTTTCAAATGAAAAAACTAAATGTTTTTATTTTTTATAAACTATAGAAATGGAGAAGCATAAATTTGGAAAATTTCACTTTCTGAAATCCTCGGTTTTTCTAGGATTGAGAAATTTGTTTCAAAAGGTCTAATGAAAAGCTCATTGTCCTGTGACTTTCAACTTTTCTCTAATAATTTGGAAGAATAGATGGTTAGAAAATCTTTTTTTAATATACAAATTTTTGAGAATCATCATACTGGTTATAATACAACCATTATAGATGAGTTGAGATATATATATCATCTCCTTCTTGATTTAAATTTTTACATTTCAGAACAAGACATTAGTAAACATGATAAATTATTTGTCTGGGAACCATCAACAAAAATAATGATATGTTCTCAATCCATCTATAAAAACTACATTCAATTGAACTATAGATGGATTATAAATTTTAAAATATATAGATGTAACTATCCAAATTCAAAAAACATTGCATATTCTATTACATATGTGTTCCAAATGATTATTATCTACTATAAATATGTATTAATCTCTATTATATGTTCAATTTATGCCATAAACATATAGATGACAAATATAGAATATTTCTTTTATACACCACAGATTTATCCTTATAGAAATATTATTTTCATATGTTCTACCTTCATGACATTCATGTAAGAATAATTTAGGATCTAATTCATGTTGTGCCAAAAATATCTCTTTCTAGACAACATAAAAACATTTTTCAAGGTGAATGTGTAGATATTCATCATTTGATATGAAGAATATGAAATAAAATCATACATGATCACACTACTTTTATTCTTTATTATTCCCTTTTGAAAATCACATTGGTAATCCATAATTCAAACAACCTACCAAAAGGGTACTTCAATAATATGGTTTGTGACTTTATAGTTCTCAAGTGAGTCAATATTCTTATTCATTATCCTCCCACTCATGGAATTAATGATGTATATTGGTCTCCCACACTCATGGGATAGAAAGAATACATTATGTATGGTGCTTCCAAAGTTAATCGTCATCCATACTGTTTTGTGGTCATCCACAGGGATCATAATGGAGATATAAATTTTTGAATTCATGGACCTGTTGGATAGTGTATGACACATGAAGAAGAAATGAATTCTTTGGTCATTTATATCCAAGTAGATAAAAAATTAATCATATTGAGGTCTATTTTGAAAGCGACTCCACCACGATTAGGAAGGTGATGAGGCAAAATATCAGTTACTTATTATGGAAAATCGCTGCAAGATGGTTTGATTGAATTATCAATTTATATAATATGAACTATATAATAATCCATACGTATCAAAAAGATAACACTCTAGAAGATTCCATTGGAAACAATGTAGTGGTACATGATTGTTTAATTCTTGTTTATACACTCCCAATTGACCTCATACCTATTCATATAAAAAGGAAGATATATAATAACTTCTTTCTATTTGATGTATCTAATTGTTTTAATTATAATTATATCCAATGTTCTAATTTTCCTAAAAAATTACATTTAATTAAATCAAAAGGTTAATTATCATTATTAATGTTTAGGTCAATACAATATTCCCAACATAATAATATTTGGAAAAGTAAATTTCCATTTCCCTTGCTAATATATATGTTGGTAACTTTGTCTCATCACTTACTCTAGTTCCCATATCACTTCTTCAATTATGTTATTTCTCTACAATAAGTTGACAAGGTGAATTGACATATTTTGTTGAACATTCCTTCTATGATTTATTATTTTCACTATCTATTATTAATACAAGGGTAAATTTTATAATGGTACCACCTATGTTTTGGGTACAAGTGAGGGGTTACATATTTACATTCATAAGAGGGATACGTGGAATAAATTATGTACACTAGATATTTTTATTTGTAGTTTTAGAGAATCAACAACATCTCTCATGATATAAGTTTTCTCAAAGGGGTTAATGTATCTTGAACAAAGAATTACCTTATTCCCAAATATCTTCGCATTATTCCATGGAGATATATAGTGGAATACATTATATCTAACATTATACTCTAGGTATCATCGACGATTTTCAGAATATCTCTTTTATTGAATATGAACACCCATGATGTGTTTCTGATTTGTCTTATCCATTCCCAAAATTTCCATGTCCATTTAAGGACCTAATAATTTGTGTTCTCCAACTTTATCCCTCCATGAAATTATTCTATACCTCTTACCATAAAAGGGTTTATAGAGATACATTTGGATGCAAGGGTGGAAAAAAATTTATTAGGAAAAGTGTATGAGATAAATTTGATAATCACATCCTCTTGTGAAGTAAATGGGGAATGATCTAAACATGTTCTAATTTGTATGAATTATCAAGTCAAATTACCAATCATTATTTTCGTGATATGTCATGTTGAAGTTCAAATCAATATTTATGGCATGTTTGATACTCATTCAAGATGTGGTGGAAAATCATGTATCATAATCAGATATAATCAATTTTAGATTTCTATAAAACCTTAACACTTCTCAAATGCATATACATGAATACTTATAGAGGGATATTTCTTCCCAAATTAAAATTTAGTGATCAATATTTTAAAAAAAAATCAACCATAAAACATATAACATTATTATTTCATGAACACTTTAGAAAGTGATTTAAAAAGTCCATATTGATGTTTCCTTGTTTCCTAGTATGTATGGGAAATGGTTGCATCATTACCATGAATGTTTTCCATTCAACATTCACCTGATGTCATATATGAATTCATGATGTTTATTTCTTGATATAATTATTTATTTTATCTATCTAATATTGTTCTCTGATATATCATCACATCAATGTTCTTGATGGGTGTATGTAAAAGGATGAGCTATGAGAATCTTACTATAGATCCTTATTTATCTCAGTATTTTATGCTACACATATTCATGACAAAATATCACAAATCATTCTTCATTAACAGTGAACTCTGCAGACATCCAATTTCTTATAATTTCCACTTTCCTATGAGATAACTCTTCATCTCTTTGATAATCCATTATATTTGACAAAATATATAGTTGAGAAATCATTTGTGAAAGAATTTATGATGTTAATTTCTTTAGGTTTCCCATCTCAATCTTATTCATGTCTATGAAGATAGAATCCCTATAAATTGTCTTCAATGATAGAATTATAGGACATGTTCTACATAGAGAATCCAAATCATTATTCATTTTCCCAATCTGGTGGTAAATTGATCAGTCATATTTCATGGAATTATCTTAGAATTTTTATTCTCCAATATTACTCTCATTCTGTGAAAATATATACGTGATTATTTCTTGAACGCTATATATTTCACACATCTCTCCAAAAGGATAATGACACCATATTTTCAATATAATATCACTAGTGATAACTCCATATCATTTTTTGGTGGTTTAATTGGAGAATATCAACATGATTTCAATAAAATATGATCACCTATTCATTTTTCATTAAAATAAGGCCATACCACTTCATTGAATCACAGTTAAATACAATGAAATTGTATCCCTTTATAGGTTGTTTACGAATGTGGGATGTGTATTGATTGGTTTTAAACTACTAAAATCAAACTTCATATTCATCATTCAAAGAATATATCAATCCATTTCATGTTTCCTTAATTAGGTTTTTAAAGAAACATGATCAATTCCTATAAAATTGAATATGATAACCAAATAATCCAAGGATTCTATGGACATCTAATATAGAAGTTGGAAGCATAAATCTATTACCTGATTGTATTATTTTATGGGTCTACAGATATCCCATTACTGGTAATGATGATCCCCAATAATGAGACAACCATTATCCAAAACTCATATTTTTACACATTTTATGAAGCTTTTCTTTTTTAAGATATTTAGCATAGTATTTAAATGCCCCTCAAGCTCCTCCTGGAATTTAGATAATATTATTACATCACTTCAAAAATCTACAATATAAATTTTTGATGTAATATATTAAGACACTATTAATAGATTACTTGATTATTGATTAACTATTTGTGAGATCTAAATTAATTACTATGAACTCATAGTGCCCATAGCTTCTTAAAATATAAATATTAAAGATATCACCCTTTTTCACCCTAACAATGGAAATATCATATCTATATATTGACTATGTCGAGGTATTGAGTTCCATGTAGCTAATTGAACAAATAATCAATCTATGGAATGTGATACATGTTATTTAACATTATTTTATTATTCTTTGGATAATCAATTCAGAGGCACATAGACACATCCTTTTTCATGAGGAAGGGTACTAGTGCACTTTATGGTGAAGCACATCTGTGTGTGAACCCTTTATTGTGATTATAATTTAGTAGTTTCTTAGCATCAACATATTCCAAAAATTATATTCAATATGATGTCATGAACAATGGTAACTCACAAGGTATAATATTGATTGATATTGTACCTTCCAACTTAGTATAAAACCATGAAACAACTCAAGAAAAACATCAGCGTATTACCTCAAAATAGGAATTTATTCATGGATAATATTTCCCATAGACTCAATCTGTACAACTAGACATACTTGGGCCTAGTTCAATAATATCCATGTTTTAAATGTGGATGCTAAAGATGTTCACCATCATCCTTCCACTTTTACAAAATCAGGGTTAGAATCTCTATATTGAGATTTATTATCTTATTTTAGTAGTTAATTTCAGATATAAATAGGGAAATCCAACACTTAATGAGAATTTAATCAATTAAAAGAAAATAATGTTTGATAAGGTTACCATTAATTTTTAGTAAAATTATTTTGTATGGGGAGTAATTATAGAAATATGAAGAAATAATTTTCCCTTTTTAAATTTTCACCATAAACTATATATTCATTCATTATGGTGCATTTTTATTAGTTTTACTATTCTATTTTTATATGATGGATTGCAATAACCATAACAAAAAATTGTGTTTTATATTTTTATGTTAATAAATAGAGTTACTATAAATACGTATTTATTTGGAAACACATTAATGGTTGAGATGGGAAAATCGGGTCCATTATACATCACAGGTTACAGTTTGTCTCAAGTGACCCTTGGCATAGTAAATTGATTTGAAATGATCCATTTTTAGTTGTAGAAGAAGAAATAAATATTATGAATGGTTGACTGCACAATTCTTCTTCCCATTTTCATCAGTGGGTTTCTTTATTCATTAATATTTATCTAGTTTTCCTTCTTTTTCAAACAAAAATAATTTCATCTCTCCCCTTATTAATTTTCTTGGATTCTTAATTCTATACCTTGAACAAGTATGTTGTTGAAATTTATAAGAATAATTATATATCTCAACAATATCACAATAATTAAACTCCTCATTCTGATCCTTATACAAATGATTCCATGGTGATTTATTGACCCTCCTTTAGACTATGTTTGAACATCTTCTATTTCATCAAACCAATCAATGGCACGGCTCACCAGGAATTTTCATAGACTATGTTTTATCTAACCAAAAATGGATTAAATTAGAAATTCGGTAGAAACGACAATGATGGAAGTGTATCATTGATGCTTTCTTATGTTTTCCTCATATTCCCAAATAGATTCGCCATCTTTTTTTCATGCAGCAATAGAAATACCTTTCTATTTTACCTTGGTGGTTAATATTAAATCATCTATCAGAATTCATTTTATATCATTCCTTCAACCCATCACATAAATATCTTCATATTTATTCATATAAAAAATCAGTGTCCATAGACAATCGACATCAACCTCTATACGATAAAAAACCAGTAGAAGAATCTCTTTATTAGAACATTAAATGATGAATAATATATTCTAAAATTATATGATCTATTTCTTGTAATTAAGGGATTAAATGTCCCATTGAAATTCAGCGGTCCTTGTCACATAATATATCAATAATATCTACCTATTTCTTAGTGGGGTTGGATCCCGGACTCTCATAAGAAAATGAGTCCGCAAATAGATTATCCTCATGATGTTTTTGATTACCGCTCCCATCTAATTTGGAAACACGTTGGTTAATTCTTCACATTTTAATTGAATTGGATTTAAACATAATTCATCCAATATTTGGAAATTAACAAGAATAAATATGAAATTATGGATTGTTTTTTTAACCCATAAACACATAACATGTTATACAATGAAATAAAATATATGAGTTATAAATTAAATTTATTTCCATAATAAATGAATTTCTAGTCATTAAGCAGTGATCTGTACAATACATTTCTAAAAATATATTCTTATGTGTTTTTTTCACATTATAGTGGATCCTATTTATCTTATTAAACGAAGAAATCATATCCCGCAGAAGTGTCATGATAGCTGGGTATTAAGGACAATTGTTATTATCCAGTTCACAATCTAGTGTAGCTCCAAATAATTTTATTGAGTTTTAACACTATATATATTATTTCCAAAGCCAAAACAACTTGTATTATATAGATAGAGATGTATTTTCATGATAAACGACAACCTCTATACATACCAAATTTTAGATTCATCTAATTATACTTTTTACCATCACAATGGATTTTATAGAGTTTTATATAGATAATTTTAGAAATAAATAAACTCTTCCAATAATTCCAACTGTACAAACACTACTATTTATTGGACATTAAGACATGATATATTATATAGATTTATAATTAATACTACCTAGAAGATAGATAATTATATTATCAATTATAGTTAGGTACATTACATAAAAACGTGAAATGTGGAATATATCTTAATTATTGAAACCTTCTTTGACATGTTCATAATATTTAATCAATCTTATAATTGTATCGGATAAAATGGGAAGACATATATGAAATTGGTGATTTATAATGGATAATAAGGGAATAAAGATGACATTACATGATAGTAATAAAACATTTCAATAAATATTCTTATAAAATAGGTGCAAGAATCATAAACAAGAATAATGATGTATGATAAAACCTAGTAATAATAAAGTTAACATGGGAAATCATGCAATATTTTAAAACACTTCATCATAAACAGTGATCAAGGATAAATACCAAGACATCATTATTTAAAAATTACCATAAAGGATGTAGGTTCACTACATGTCCCAACAAGATTTCTCATGAGACTAAACATCATCCAATTCATTTTTATGAAATATAATTTTGGTCTCACTCCTCACATTTATTTCATTCTCATAAATCATGGTGGAACATATAAAAACTAAATTAAATAATTCAAAATTTCATTTTATTTTATTTCTTAATATGTTTTGAATAAAAAAATGTATATCAAAATTCAAATAATTAGAAGTTTATAATAGTGAACATCATTGGTAGAAAATGGATATAATAATCACTACATAATGGTTTTGTCTTCGAAAACCCTGTTGAAATTTTTATGACACAATGGTGTCACTTAAAAATTTATAAAATGTAATTATAACGGAGAAATGAGTATATAATCATTTGTAATTAAAATGTAATGTAATAGTGACAATAAAATAGATATGACAACATTGGGAATATAAAAAATAAGTTATCATATGATAACTAAACATCAATAATGAGAAGAATTTGTAGATCCCTTTATATATTGTTTGAATAAAAATGATTTATATGTTCTTCATAAGAGCATGGGGATCATTGGTAAGACTCTAAAGAAGGGTGGGAAAACAGATGTGCTCCAAGGATTTTTAGTGATATTTAATGGGATCATGGGAGGGTTGATATAATGAATGAGGGAGATTTCATTATCATTTCTCAAGCATTGGTTTTGAATCGTATATTATAAAATAAATAAACCATAAACCATATAATGGTCTTTCCTATGTTTTCTAGAAAATGGGAGTAGATTCATTATATTATAAGAGAAATGGAAGATAATAATATGATTATAACATTTATGTTGTCAATGTAAGTCATTCTCTCAATGAAATGATTTTAAAACCCTAAAAATATATTAAATTTAATGGATGATTGAAAAAATGTTTTATAAAATTAATGAAATGAATATAAAGTCAAATTATATTAAAATTATATAATAAATTTGTTTTGGGATATAATTTAAAATAAAAATTAGGTTACTTTTCATTTATTTGGATTTCATAATACACCTCGTATATTTATATGCTATTATATTTTTCCCCAAATATTTGACAGTATCAAAAAATTATAAAACAAATCACCATATTTTAATTTTTTCATTCACAATAAAAATATAGTAATAAATTTAACCAAATAATTTCTATAATATGTTTATTTTCATCTTTAAATTTATATTGACATTTACGGATAAATGATCCGTTTATAAAAAACAATTTTTTTAGCTGTTATAAAATTTACATTTTAATTCATAAAAAATATATGAAAATTATATTTTAATAAAAATTATTTACTAACAATATATTATTAAAATATAATTTATTTAAATAATATATTAATTCGTAAAAAATAATTCTTTTCTTGAATTTTAAAATTAATCAAAAATATTACATGTATATTGTACTAATATATTTTTTTTAATTTAAATAATATAATGAAAATAATATCATTATTATTTAAATGTTAATATTTTTAGAAACTTCAAGAAAATCCCATTAATACACAATAAAAAATTATAATATCATATTGTGAGACAATTAGACATTCATGGAGGGGTTGGGCATACATGGATTGGGTTGTGATCTCAATGAGCATGAGCATATCCCGTAAATGGTATCTCTAATGATTAAGTTGTTGGATATCATATTGTGCATGGTTATTGTCTAATCTTAGAGATTCTATATCCTTCCAAAGCACAAATAAGTTGGATTAATATGGTTCACTCATACTAGTTGTAGCCATCACATCCTTTGTCACATTAGTTTGATTGGTTAATACCTAATATTTATACTAATCTTGGGATCATTGTTACATTAATATTTAACAAAATGTAATGATGATCAAAAACCATATAAATCTGATTTTATATACTGAATCCAAATATGCTCAAGAGTCTTCTATATCATTATTATAAAATAATAAATTAAATTAAATCATGAATATAATTTTATTTATAATAGTTCATGTCACTACACATATCATCCTCAAAAAGAAGGTAATGCCAAGAGAGCAATTCAAGACCTACAGTATATAAAAATAATATGTTATTATGATTTAAAATGTAATTGGGTTCAATAATAATATAAAGTTGAGTATTATTTCACAAATATGTTTAACTCAATCATTCATATGTCATATTATGAATATCTTAATAGAAATAATTAATAACTCCAATGTAATTTAATGATGTTATAAATAGAAATATACTATGACATGATCTTGTTGATGTGATAAAAGAGATGGTTAGATCTATAAAATGACACATAATGAAGACTAAAATATGGAAGTAGTTTTATACTAATAACCACCTAACATATCTTCTAATTTTATTTTTTTCATATGACCTTTCAATTAATTTCTCAATGGAAGAAATATGTTTAAACTAATCTAAAGTTGTATTTTTTAAATATGAAATACTAGATCCTATCTGGATAGTATCATGTCATTTGGAACATTATATGAAATATCTATCTAGTTCATGATGACATCTATGTTTTAATCCTGATGATATATTTACAAGATCCTATATATATAATTAACAATGATAAAATACTGTTGGAGTATGATTATTCTTATAAGGAACAATCAGTTGAGATTCTGGATCTTATAGTAAAAGTAAAAAGAAACAATTACACTCACATGGTCAATATTTTTTGAAGATCGTCAATAATTATAAATACATGTGAATACCTAAAGATAAATTAAAATGATTCAAGATTAGTTTTTGGTTACATTCTGATGAATTTTGATGGTGTAGTTCATGTTAATGTGAGTATAAAATAAGACCATGATATTTAATGAAATATATATATTTTGAATAAATTTAAACATTCCCATATTTTTTGTCACACATAACATAGATTTTATATTTTGTTACATAAATCTGCAAGTCTGGAATTCCCTAAATGTAACACAGAGTTTATCGTGCATTACATGAAATAATGAGTTATTTGGTGTTACAAAAAACACCTAGTTTAAAGAAAACATGAAATACTATTAATGGGATTTTTTATAATATAATATTTCTATAGAAACAATGATATTTGAGGTCAATAAATTAATTAATAAAATTTTGGATAATGGAATTAATGAAATTTATATTTTATATATTCAATAAAAAATTTACCATTTGTCTCTTATGTTTTTAGACATGTGATAAGAAAAAATCCAACTTTATGCTTCAAAATTTTTTTTCTAGAAATTAATATTTAATCTATTATGAACATATTTATAAAATAGTGTTAGACATTTTCAGAAAATTTATTTTAAAAAATAAAATTAATTTTTATAATCATCATATGAAATTTATATTTTGTGAAATTATTCATAATTTTATAAAAATATTTTTTTATAAATAGTGAAATATGATTGTTTTTATTTAGATTTCAAATTTATATATATTAATTTAATAATATATAATATTTTGATGATATATTAAAAGGTTAAATTATTAGAATTAAATATCTATTCGTCCAATTTATGTATTTGGAATCAGTTTCATGGTAAAATTTTATTATATTTTGTAAAGATTTGAAAAATATTCGTCAAAAAACATGATTTTTCATCACCTATGTTGTATTAATAATACATTATTATATACACACGTGTAAATCGATTTTGGAAAATTGTGTCCAATATTTAGAATAAGAATAAATTATATTTTCTAATTATTTCAACTTCATTTTTCCCAAATTGAATTTATTAAATAAAAAATTTATTTATACATAGTTAAGGTTAATATTATATTACATGAGTATTAAATAAAAAATTAAGGGTTTAAAATGGTACAAAAAAATTTATACATCCATTTTTGGACATATATAGACCCTATTAATTATTTTACCTCTAAGGAGTTATTTTTTATTATTTTTTATTTTTAGAAGTGATGATTAATTTTTTTTGTTATAAAAATTTAGGTGTCCTACACACCACAGTTATAAAAGTTTTTTCTGTATTCTCTCATAAAATTATATCGAAAAACTTTTTACTATACCTACACCAGCCCAGATAACATCATATTTTTATTCTATAATTATATAAATGATATTTATGTCATAAATCTATACTATAAATCATTTTGGTAAAAACTAAATTAGATTGAATGAATAATATGTGAAAACCCTAATTTATAAATTTAATTAAATTATTCCACCACATTATTACATTAATATTATAACTTTTTTATAAATTACAATCAGTATATTGCATATAGGAGTATGTTATTATTTTAAGAGAATAACCTTAATTATTGTTATCATTCATCAAATGGTTTGTGATATTAGTATTTGTGTGTGATATTGATTACAACATCGCGAACTGATGTTATAATTTTTCCCTCAACAAATATCAATAATTGATATATTCATTGTTTTATTATATATATATATATATATGATTTTATTATTATTCTATATTCATTTCATCCCTTGTTCCTTCTTAATTTCAATTCTATGTGAAAATGAAAATGTCATTCACGAGGATTACACACTACCACTCCATGATGTGATGTCATCATCTCGTGAATTACATATAAGGTAATAAAAATGGTCTTACTAAAATGATGTGATATATAAAAAATACAAATATTTAAGGAATTTTAATATATTTTTTTCTTTTATTTTATCAACCCAATTGAAAAATATGAACACCATTCAGGTCAACGTATGACATGCCCTCTCCATGAATGTTGTGATTAATTTTAAAGATAATAATTTTATATATCACACCAAATATATATATATAATTAATATATATTATATTTTTATCATGGTTGACAGATCATATATTATTCAATAATGACTAATGTAAGAGGACTAAAAAATCAGGAAATACATGATAACAAAGTAGTTATTTCCCAAAATGTGACATTAACATGGAAAAATTATTTAAGAGGTAACAAAAGGTTATATGTTTCTATATATTTTATGATATATATATATATATATATATTATATTTATAATATAATTATATTTATAATAAATGAGGTTCTAACGTGTACAAGATATATCAATACTTATGGTGAGGGATTCTCATCTAACATTTTTTAATTATTTGAAAAAAATTCATATTCACATATGATTTAGTATTAGATGTGTATATACATTCCATGATTGTATTTTATGATGATTAACATAACATTTATTAGTATATAAATATCAATTTGATAATATCACTCTAATGGGTTTAATGATACAATAGACAATGACTTGGAGGCAATTTTATGAAACAATCTCATCATTTACAATGATTTATTATTATTTATTTTAGGATGATGCAATATTATGATATATATCTCTAGTAAATCATTAAAATTGTTTCACTAGTAATGCCATTATAATTCATGGAACCCGATAATTTTAATCTCTTTTTTACCAAAGAGATAAAATTAATTCATATTAAGAAAATCAAACATTATTTATTTAATCAACTAAAAAATCATTTTCATATATAGTAATGTTTCCTAAAAAATGAAAAAATTATTTCAAATAATAAAATTGATTTAATAAATAAATTCCTACCCATATGTGGCAATTTAAGAAATTTTAATAATATTCATGTTGTCTGGAAAACCATTCGTATTTTTGAATTACCAATAAATTGAGATAAAACATCATATTAATATGTATATCATGAATGGTATTTTCCACATTAGGGAACAAATAAATATATTATAGCATCATTTATATGTTTGAAGGTGTATTTTTATATAATGTTATTTACAAAATATATTTTCATTTTTTAAAAGATTATATTTAAAATGGAAAAGTTATTTTACTCATTAAATGTATTCAATGTTTTTTTTGGATAATATTATATGATAAAATTATTATATTTAAATAATTTGTTTAAAACTATTAAAAATTTAAACATTTTTTATAGTGGAAAATAATTATTGTTAAATAAATGTTCCAAGTGATATTTCAAAATCATTTTCCATCTATGACGACATACTATGATGTTACTCTTTCCATACTTCAATAAACATTGAATAATACCTTTCAAATTAATTTTATTAATTGTTAATGTTTTTGTTGATTAAATTATTGTAAAACCCTTTAATTTTTTCATTGGTTGTGATTTGGGGAATTTAAGTAGTGTTTGTGAATTTGATTTCATTATATGAGTTATGATATGATGATATGATGAATATTTTTTAATGTTATAGAACACACTTTTGTTATTTTAATTATGCGATTGTATGAACTATATCTCTGTCTAATGCATTGGGTAAAAAATTATATCTCTTAATATATTAATTAGAAAAATGTCATTGTTCTTTCACCACATTGAGAAACAATTGCATCTTGATCCACTATAGTATACATGTGAATCCTAATAATAATGGAAATCATGCTATAAGTCTAAATATTTTATATTTATTTTATTAGTTGTTAACTTTTCCATATGAATGTTATATATATATATTTATTATGGTGCCACCATTTTTTTTATTTAGATAAATTTTAATTATTTATTTATTATTATTTATTATTCGTATGGGAAATATTACTGAAATTATAATGTTTCATGTCAGTACTCATTTTTATGATTTATGAATGGTTGTGTATGAACATATAATGTTATATACATCATCACAAAAAATTATAATTATATAATGATTAAATATCCTCGTAATTTGATATCTATTATATTTACCATTATTGAGCATTTGAGACCACCTATTCTTATATTTCCTTCGACAGGTTTTGATGAATGTCTAAGGTAGGGTATTCATAAGAGGAGTACATTGTGAGAAGATATTTGTGGATGTTTTTGAAGATCACTAATTAAATACAAATGTTTAGTTTATATTTTAAAAAAAATACACTATTAGGATATTTGAGTTTGTGATTATGAGTTGTATATAATATTTATAAAATGATGTTTGTTATATATTTATAATATCTCAATTCTCTATAAAACATTACACTATAGAGAATGGTGGTGGATCAATGAGATTGGTTTTTTTATGTTGTTTTAGATCATATATGTCTATTTATGAATGAAAAAATAGAGGAATTTTTCATCCAATATGACGTATAGGTTAAAATATTGAGTTTGGGAAATATGAGTTTAAGAATTAGGCCCATTTATGTCTTATAATGATCCATGGGTTAAAAATATTATTCATGGGGGTGTGTTGGATATTAAATCCTACTATTTTTATAAATATTTAGATAGAATCTATTTGAATTTTGTTTCATAAAATTATTTTTTATGGTCTATGAGGAACATTATGGGCCAACCAATTTTTTATGATTACTATATTTTAAAGGTTCATGGTGGCTCCTAATGGAATAGTAATCTGGAATAGTACATTAGAGGTCGATTGGAGTTCAACTATTTATCTATATTAAGGGACACATGATATATCCTTGTGCGTTAAAAATATATAAAATTTAAGAGTATCACCATTATAGTTAAATCATTCCCCAAAACGATACTCAGATTTTCGTAGTACTAAAATTCAGAAATTACCATTGTAAATCTATAAAATATGGTGGGGAATTCCATTTTATAGTAGATGAATTGTGACAATAATGGCTTATTTATCACATTATAACATTTCAAGTATTTCCAAAATAATATTTTTATAATTTTTTAAATCCATCGATAAATTTATTAATTTATCAAGATACATATTCTTATCATAATTATTGAAGGTGTATTGAGTTTTTTGGAAACGAAATATGAGTATTTGAACTGAAATATTTTGACCACAGTTGGTTTTTGGAAGCAGTGTTGTTCCCCAATGATTCTTGGTGGAATATTGTTTTATGTCAAAGAGGTTTAAATACCACATTATTTTAACATGGAAGTAAATTTCAAGGGATGATTCATTTTCATTTTGTAAAAAATACAAACTAAAATAACTAACAAAAAATTGAATTAAGTGTGATGGACAACCAAAAAAGAGGTTGTTTGATATGTGTAATAATACACGAAATATTCATTAAATGATTTGGTATTTTCCCTAGGGAATGGGACATAAAATAGATGATTTATTGATGACATCCTAAGAACATTGTTGTAACACAATTTATACTAATAATGAAGAATAATGTTGAATCATTTTTATATAGATGCATAGAATGGTTAAATTTGTGTGGTGGACGATAAAAATGAATAATGATTAAGAATATTTTAGACACACTAATGGTTTTTGTTTGTATTATCTTATCATTTTCTGTAATCATGAGTGGTAGGGGATTCGTGGTTAGTAAAACCTTTATGGTAAAAGAACAATTGGTAAACTGTGTGTGGAAATAATATATCATGACAATGATTTGATAGTCCCCTTCCATGGTTTGGGTATATTTTTCCAAAATGTTCATCTAAAACATTTGTCTATATGATGGTGATGTAAATTATAATATTACAAAATTATGATTTTAACACTAAAACTCCAATTTTAATCCATCATCCCTTATAAAATAACCAATAGTGATCATTCCCCTCTCCCTGAACTTGGATTTGATAAATATCCATTATTCAGACTCAGAATAATTCATTTTCTATCATGTATTATCTCTATTTTTATTTTAAGGAATACAATATTTTCCATTATTAGTTTTTATTTTTTCTCAAATTATATTTTCATGTAATATCATATGCACAATAATCAGTTCATTTTATATTCCTCTAATTTCTATAATTCGGAATGAAATAACTGATCAATAATGTATGAGTAATAATTTCTATGCATAATGTAGGTGGTATTTTTAATTTTTTATTGTATTTTTATCATTTATAATAAATTAATTTACTAATGTGTTGCAGTCTTTCCATGCCTCGAATCAAAATTATTAATTAATTTAATTAAAGGATAATTCCTTACATCGCGTACCCTCATAAACTCAATGGCATTGTTATAAGGTGTTTAACGTTACTTGAATGACCAATTTCTGTTTGTTTCTTATATCACATAGACCTATACATCATTAATATGTTATTAAACCCCATTTTAATGTGTGTGTACATGACTACTAATATTTTTAGGGATAATATAATATAATTATATACATGTGAGGTTAATGACCCACTTCACAATATTAATTCATAAATATACTATTGGATTTTACCTAACAAATAAGATTTAAATTTTTTAAACCATTGATATGAATTTATGGTTTACTTCACATTTATTAATAATTATGATTTTGAAAGATAAATAAATGAATTTGATGAATTCGATTATGACATGAATACATTCATGAAATTACTTATTCGATAAAATTGAATTCAAAAATGGAATGATCATGGTGAATCATGTAATATATATTATAAATAATTATCCTAGATAACAATATACATTTCAGCATGTTTTGTTCATACTATTATAGACAGTCCACCTATCCCGTTATCCATCATTTTTATATGTGTTCATCAATATTAAAAAATGTCACTAAATTTTTTGAAATTAATTATTAATAAATTAATGATCCTTGGATTATTGAGTTGGAATACCTTGGATGGGATGATAGATTAGATGGTATAAAAAACTCATTTTGTTATACTAGGATTTTCTTTTCTAAATTCTGTAAATAAGGGCTCATTATGATAGTATGATATACTTATTCATGATTATTACTATTAATCTAGTGTTAGGGTTGTTAGAGATGGAGTCTCACATCCACGATTGTGATATTGGACATGATTCTTCACTTCATTTATTGGGGTTGTCAGGAATGTCACTTTATATCCCTTAGGCATATGCTTTGGATGGTATCGAAATTCAGACAATGATACCATTATATAATAATCATTATCTTGATTACTTCTCTGACACACACTTTGAATCCTCAATACATTATGCAGATCTTCCTATTTATTTGATTTCATATATTAATATGTATATATAAATGATTAAATGTTCAGATATATTTTATATTAGGTAGATTATGATATGGTTGTCCAGGTTTTCATTATGAAAATGATTATGAAATTATGAATAAAATTTACAACATATTAATTAAATATAAATATAAATTTATTTTAATTTATATCAACATAATAGTTTTTATTGGGAACATATGGTGGTGGGATACATATTTTATCTCAAATGTTGTTTAGTCATTCTTTTTTTACTTAAATAGATTAGTATGCCATCTATTATTTGATGGAAAATTCATGTAAAGACCCCATCCCTAGTAACATGTAACTGATTCCCCCTATTATTAAATTAGGATATATACAAAATTTAATTCCTAAATGACTTTTTAGGATAGTAGTTTTGGAAGCCATATTAAATATATAAACATTGAATTTAAATTTAAAATATATAATAAAATATATAGAATCCAATGTTATCACTGTTATTCTCATATACTATTCCATTATATCAGTTATAATATATATATCATGGAATTGTGAGAAAAATAAAACATAAGAATGGGGTAATATTATTTGCTCAATAGGGGTTACCTTACAACAAAATATTTTATAAAAAAATTCATAAAAAGATTTTCATGTTATATAACTAAAACTCTATCCATTTAAACATAATATTAATCATATTGTGTTAATTATAAGTGAAAAAAATTAAATCCATATAAATTATCCCACATATATTATAATAATTTAATAATGACATATAATATCAAAAACTAATCTCATAATAATTGAATGTATAATGCTTGAAATTGTAAACATACTTTTAATGCATTGACCAAGACACCATACATGAACTTGTAAGGCCATCTAAAATACCCAAACTAGATTCTCTCCTGAGACCTACTGATGTTCCAAGGTTGGGTGGGGATATAGAGGACCTCTCCCAAAATATACTAACTCAAATGAATTTATCATATGTTAATAGTCAACCATTAACATCATAAACCCTCGTATTCAAAAAATAGCATATAAAATGTGAATTGAATAACCACATGTGATAAATGGTATCAAAATATTGCATATATGATAAAACTAATAAAAAAATTAATTACATATGGTCAATGATATCATATTGTTCAACATCAACGAATCATAATATTCATCAATAGTTGTTTCCATAGATGTATATACATTAATAAAATAATAAAAAATCCATAGGTGAAATATCCCCTTTTTTCATTGAAATTGTTTTTATTAAATGATGTCAATTATTAAAAAAATGATATATATTGAATATAATTTTATGAGTTTTGATTGGATGATTGTAATAAATTTACGTTTCATGATGTTTTTAAATTCCATTGAATACATATATGTAAGAAAACATTCATTCAATATTTTTTATTAATATTTCATAATGTACCTATTTTGGAAAATAAAACAACGATTCCATTATACAATTTTATAAAAATAAAAAAATTGTTTTAAAATTTAAAACAATGATAATTTTATAGTAAATATTCAATGTATTAATGAAACATAGAAATTGAATGAAATATACCAATTATAAAATTGGACATAATAAATTGAAAAATAATAATCGTATTATGAAATAACCATTACCTTATACATTATGTATGTTGACTTTGAATTAAAATAATATATAATGGTTGAAATATTAATATTAATTTATAATATATCAATATTAATATTAATTATATCATATATGTTCATTTGGTAACATTTTGTTAGATTTATTTCTTTAGTTTCCTTGTTTCAGGTGTTAACTCCTACATTTTCAAATGATATTTTATAGTGTATGTAATATTTATTTTGAATATTTTATATTTATTTCAAATAAATAATTATATTAATTTGATATATATTATATTTACTCATTATTTAAATTTTTATACTCATTTTGGATTTTCTAACATGGAAAATGAATCATATCACATCAATTAGACAATATGTCGTACATATGCATGAACAATTATATCAGTCCCTTAATGGTTAAAGAGAATGGAATGGATGGTATATTATTTATAAATAATAAATATAATTTAATATTTATTATGTATATCCATTATATCCGTCATTATTCATATAAAAATAAATATAGTGATGAGAAAAATACCCGACAACATATAGACTGTATCTCTTATATATGCACATGTAGAGATTTCTTTTTCCTATGAAGGATAGATGTGGAAATATTGTTGTCCCATAAAAATAATAGCATATCTTAATAATTATGATTCTATATTTATTAAATTATAATGGAAATAACACATGAATAACATGTATATGAATTAGTGAACATGAATAAATTAGAAGAAACTGTAACATCTTCTTCGAAGGACTTAATGGGGATATCATCTCGAGAAATATAGGGTTGTTATTATTGGAGAAAACAGACCTCATGTTTTTGGATAAGGATTTTGGGGGGAGATATGAGTATGGTTTTATGTAAGATATAATTTTTTATGTACTTTGAGGATGTGTGGGAGGATGTTTTCTTTTATATTTAGGGTGAGGGAAATGGTTGAAAACTCTCAAATTATTAAAATAATTTAAATTTGCATCCAATTAAAAAGGAATAAAATGTTACTAATTTATCATATCATATATGGATTGGTTTAAATCCTCTAAATTAATAATTTTAATATATTTTTAGATCACATTCATACCAATATATTTGGGTTTTAAACCGTCATTAATCTGTTTACCTCTTAATAGACCCATATGAATCCACTATATATACTAAAGCTGGGTATTCCTCCACTTATGTGGCATATCCACACTGCTCCACGTTAGTTATTTTTCCTTTCCAATTACCAATTTAACCTCCACTACTCAATCTAATGCCTTCAATATCCATTGAAAATCGACGATCTAAAAAGCATTACCACTACCCACCTCCCATTCACATTCACCTTCCGGCTCGATATTTTCCTCTCCCAATATTAGGGTTTCCACTGAAAATCAATTCCTCCTTCCTACCAATGTCGGGTACCTGCCTCTAAAACAATAGTTCATTCCTCTGTTGTTCGCTCTGTCTACCTCATGAACTATTCTCAGCATTTCATGCATCTCCACCTCCACCAATGCGGGCTCCGCCACCGCATGCTCTACCTCCTCTAGCTTCGGCTACTGGAAATATAGCTATGAATCCTCCATCAATTCTACAGCAGCGACAACGACCCGTAGTGGATTTCAATACCCTTCAAGAATATATTGTTGTCATCGAATTGGGTTACATTTATAAATCTACTTCCGAGAACGGTTGGGCTCGGTAACCCATTTTTTGATGTCTAAGTTTTCATCTGATCTAATCTTCATGATAGGTTTTGTTTTGGACATCATTATCAATACTCAAATAACTGTCTCCAGATCACCTCTTCAGTGCATGTGATTCAATTATTTGAGCATATTCAATGATCTCTGTTGAAACAATGAACCGAAATGTTGTTGCACGATTCATGGTCTTCCTCTTCAAATGAAGCATGTTCATGTTCTCCATGGGGACAGACCCCTGATAACAATGCAAGATCTGGGCTTGGTCAACACCACATTCATCACCATAAAAGGATACTCAACTGATTCTCATTTCTAGTTTCGGATGAAATCAAATCATTAAATTATATTTGAAGTAGTCTGTCATCATCATTGGTGCTTCTTTAACTCAACTGGTTCGTAGATATTTTACTCAACTGGTTAGCAGATCAATTTTGATTTGTTTTATCATTAGAAGATTGGTTCACATCTACGAACATGTGTTTGAAAGGGAAGGTGATGGTTTAGTTGAAGATGTTACCTAACAATATTGGACTTCTTTATACATAGGGTTATCCAATCTACTAGAGAACAACATTTGTATCACAGATTTAGTTATTTTATCTCTTCTCTTACATTTTTCGTATTTCTATATGCATTATAGATTTTTTCTTCCACCAATTTTTCAAAACAAATGATTATTTAGTTCCATTATTCTATCATCTTAGTTCATTAATAATTCTCAGTTTTCTTGATTTCAAGTTGATAGTATTTTTAATTATGTTTCAATGACGGTATCTTAGTGGATAAAGGGTTCATTTAGTTTTACTATAACATTAATGATTTATGAAGCTGTATTTTTTTTAGGTGTAGTGGTTTTTATTTAATCTTTCATATGCACTTTTAATTATTATCATCATTAATAATTATATATAGAAACAAAAACATTATTATTTGATATTTAGTTATTATATCTCTGCTATTAATTTTTTAGTATCACTTTTTGCTGATGATATTTTCTCATGTCATTACAATAGATCTATTCTTCCATTTAATCAATTTCAACAACTAATTAATTCATTAAGACTAAATTTATTCATATATTTATTTTTTTAGGGTTCCTAATTTGTTCATCCACTTCAATGGAATTTTTTTGGTTTAGTTGAAGTTGTAACTAAAAAATCCTAGATTGCATTGTATGTAGGGTCATCCAATCTGCGATAGAAAATAATTTGTATCATAGATTTAGTTATTTTATCTCTTCTATTAAATTTTTAATATTCTATTTGATTAATTATTTTTTTTCATAAATCAGTTCTTCAAATAAAATGATAACTTATTTCCTTTATTCTATATTCTTTGTTCACTAATTCTGCTCCGTTTTTTTTATTTCAGTTTAACATGAATCATAATCAGGTTTACTGCATGTTTTTAACGCAAATGAAGGTTACACTACATACTATTTAGATTGATCATTTCTTGTAACATATAATACTGTTTTAGTTGATAATTCCTTCATAATGTTTTTATGTTTTTCAAATGGTTATAAATTTATTTTAAAATTTTATAGAAATTTTTGGACATCTTCATCTTTTATACCCTATAATCGGGACTACCAACCAAAACATATAAATTGTTTTAGAGGATGAGAGGTTATTATGATTCAATTCTAACTGAATTTGATTGAAATTTTACAATTAATAACAATGTTTCTGTATTTTCTCATAGAGGCTTACAAATTAACTGAAACATATGGGGAGAGTATGCCAATATAATGAAACAATACATAGAAACAAACAATGACCCTCTATGGGTACTTATCATGCAATTAATCAGAGAAAAAAGATTGATCTGTATGATTTCCAGGAAACTATATATTGAAATCTCATTAATTGCATTAATAGCCATATAAAATTCACATAATAATAATTATTTTTAAACTTATTATATAAGATCATCATCACAGTGAATCATCAAAAATATTACCATTGACGAGGAAGAGGATCTAATTTTACCTTTTTAGTTTAAATTTATTAGAAACTATATTCCACATTGAAATTGGATTTCTTATAACTACAAATATTTCATCTATTCAGGTAGATTTTTTTATTCATTGTATTTTAATTTTTTACATCATTGGAGTAGAAAATAATGATTTTTTCATTTTTATTTACTATTTTTTATATTAAAAAACACATTTCATTTGTTGTTCTCATATTATAAAAGGTGAACATCATTGTTATGATGAGTTTATACTTTATAATTAACAAATTTCTCTATTTCTATCCGCATCTATTATTAATTATTATAGGGATTGAAATATCTCTCCACCAAGAGATATAAGTTTTAGTACATTGCAGAAAAGTCACACAACATTCTCGGCCAGCTAACAATGACATGGAAGTATGAACTAGAATAATTTTTCAAAAGATCACCCCATATGAGAACAATTTTTGGAGTGGGAATGTGATGTTTCACGTGATGTTTGTACAATGTAAATCTGGACTGCTTTCAATGACAGCTTATTCATACTTCCATACAGATTATTTTTTTGAGCTTTTCATCTCTCTATGTGCTAGATTTAATCTTGTTGTTAATTTTGGGAAAGTAAGACGGCTATATTCTTGGATATTTGAATTTATGGTTATAACTTTTATCCTTTTAATTCCCTTTTTCAGTATTTTCATGTAGGTTAGACATCATTGAATGATTACTATGAAAGTGAAGGTTGTATTGATTGCAGGTATGTCTTATCTCTACTTTTAGTTATATTGGACTATCACACCAATTGATATAAACTCGAATTAAATTTATTAATTTATAAACATGAAATATATTTTGGGTTATAGGAAAATGGATTCTATTGTTGTGGACTATATTATCTAAGAGTGATTAGAGGATAATCTAAGACATCAAGGAGATCACTGGGAATCACAGCAACGAGGATGTATATGGGGTGCTCAAAAAGTGAAACATGGATCTTGATGAGACTGTAGAAAGTCTCTTGTATCTAGGTCTCCCACATCTTTCTTCTTTTATTATTCCCTACTATATTTCTCTAGATGTTCATTTCATTTTTTTTGTAGTCTATGTTGCCTATGTTGCTAATATATTTGTTAGGACTTGATATTCTCGGAATCCCATTGGGCTTATTTTAATATCTGTTTTATGTCTTTGAGTGCTACTCTTGTCGCATTTTCTCATTCTATCATGTATGTATAAATGGATTAGGATTATGAAATCCTAATTTTTTAGGAATAATTATTGTTTTTAACTTAGATATGTGCCTTTTCCATCCAATATAACCCATGGGATGCTTTTTAATCTTATGATATCGTCACTTCCCTAATCCATTTTAATGTCTAGGTCTTTCCTAGGATTTGATTATTACTGCCCGCTACATGTCCTTTGTCCTTGTAGTATCATTTTTAGCCGTTAGGTGAATGCTTAATCCAAATCTGACGCTTTCTTTATGTCTTGTTCTTCAAAGAAACTATCAAATATTATCATTTGTGCATTGAAGTTCAAACCACTCTGATACATTTGACATGAAGGAGACAAATGATTGAGATTCATTTTCAATATTCGATTCAAATATTCCTTATGTGATTGCCTTGATTTTTCAGGAAAATTCCATGAAGTCAAGAAAAAATGCAATCGCCGAAGAGATATTCATTTAATTTTTACTAATTTTTTTTGGATGTCATTGTTCTATCTACGATACATATACATTAAAAAAATCAGAAAATAGGGATCCATGACGTTCGTTCATCCACTAT
Organism: Viscum album; assembly: GCA_963277665.1. Lineage (NCBI taxonomy): Eukaryota > Viridiplantae > Streptophyta > Magnoliopsida > Santalales > Viscaceae > Viscum > Viscum album. The sequence goes on along the minus strand of OY728132.1, from coordinate 1,835,996,500 downwards.
TTTTATACGATCTTGAGTAATCAGAGATCTTATAGATCGAAATGTATGACAAAGGTGTGTTTCTCTCAATTTCTATTAATTGTTTCCCTTCTCTCCAAAAATTATTAATTTTTGTTGAATATGTATTTCGGTAAAATATTACACCTTGTATTTATTTTGGATATCTATCCATAATCACTGAATTATCTATATTTTTCAACGTATAATTTTAATGGTGTTCTTGGATGTAACATGTTTGTTCACTAAATAATGAACATTTCTTTTCCAAATGGATGATTTATATGGTTTTAGAAGTTAGATGGAATTCCCATAATATAATGAACAATTTTCCCAACATAATGATGCATCGTTACATTAAAATATTTCTAAATTTTTTCCTTTCATGTAATCAATTTGAATTGGTTCTTTCTCCATCAGCAGGAAGAAGTAGAGTGCTGCTGGTTTGTTTTTATCATATAAGCTATTATGAAACTCTCCAAAGGAAATACATTCAAGGTTATGCTGTCAAGGTACCATGGTTAAGTAGATTTGAATGAATCACATTTTTTATTTTACCAAACAGAAATACCCTTCATCCATGTTCTTGATTACCTCTATGTACCCTAAATTTACTCTACACTACATAATGTTCATTCATTATACCTTCTGAATTAATTTTCCCACATTAAAATATTTTGTATCGATGTTTTATAATTATTTTTTCATGGGATATTAAAATACATCTAATTTTTTGATTTATCAATTATGGTTCTGTGATTTTGGTAATAAGTGATGTTCAATTATTTTATTATTTTGATGTTATTATACTTCATCCTGACATTAGGTGTCTGTGAGCTATCATTCTATCCAGAAATTGATTTCACTTTTAGTATGGGTGGATATTTTGGGCATTGTGGGGGTGCCAAATATACTGTACTGTGAAATATGAATCTTATCCAAAAAAATAATTTCTCATGGAATATCATTCAGTGGAACCGAATGTATTTGATATGACTACATCCCCACTTCTCTATATTTTTCTATACCAAATGTCAATGATGTTCTTGGAAGTATCATATTGGTGCTCCATCATTCAAAGTTGACTTAATTTAACAGAATATATTACAGGTTATTGAATCTTTTCATATTCCAGATTAGTTATATTTAAGTTCTTCTATATTAGTTAAACATATATATTTCTGTAATATATTTTTAAGTGTATCCAAATTGTGAAAACATGGTGTTTCTATATATATCTTCTATATATCTGTGGATTGATTATTTCACTATTTCCATTATGGTCATACATATAATCTTCTATTTTGAAACATTATGGTATGTGCATGTAAGAAAATCTTAATGTATAATCCTCATTACAGGTTTTCCAAATCGATTTGAGTTATTTTTCTAGCTTATAGATAGTGGCTGGGTAGGATGGAGGAGAGGGGAGGGGAGGGGACGATGATGGTAGGGGGTAGGGGAGGATTATGGAAGGTGGTAGGGGGGTTGCTGAGGGAAAATGTTGGGCTGGGCAGGGGCTGGGCAGGTTGGAGGGCAGGGGAGGGGAGGGGAGGGTGATGGCAGGGGACATGGGGCTGGGCAGTTATTTTTCTATACCCATTTTCTAAAGTTCTGTTTCGAGATTTCAGAATTTCTGTAACATTTATTTCTTCAATATATAATTTTTATATAAGGATGATCATTTTTAATTCATAAATTTTTTTCATATTGTCAATAGAGCATTTAATAAATACAATTTTCCAATGTTTATTATTTCTATTTCTTTTTTGAAATGTATGACACACTACCTCTCTAATTCCATAATGATTAATCTTTGGAAACATTGGATATTATAACGGTTCCATCATTGGAAGAGAAGGTTATAAAACATGTGATGGAGCTACAGTTTTAACACCCATATACACGTACTTCAAAAACAGAACCCATTTTAACTGCTTCTTTTAATAGTAGACTCTTCAATGTAAATTATTATTATTGAATATTTTAACATATGAGTGTAGATATGGAACACACACCTTCCAAAAATAAAGCATGCTTTATGATGAGTAGGCCGGAAAGAGTATCATTCCTATCCATAGGTGTGTGCCTTATTATTTTTTTAATTTTATTTAATGATCTTGTCTGCATTAAATATTTTTGATTTAATGTATCACCCTCATTATAGGTTTTCCAAATCAATTTCAGTTATTTTTCTATCATATAGGCAGGGGATGGGTAGGTTGGAGTAGAGGGGAGGGGAGGGGAGGGGAGGGGAGGATGATGGCAGGGTGTAGGGGAAGATGATGGAAGGGGGTATGGGGATACTGGGGGAAAGGTTTGGGCAGGGGGAGGGGAGGGGAGGGGCTGGGGTCGGGCATGGGCTGGGCAGGTTAAGGGGGAGGGGAGGGGAGGGGAGGGTGATTGCAGGGGGGATGGGGCTAGGAAGATTGGGGGGATGGGAGGGGGGAGGGGGCTTGGTAGTTATTTTTCTATACTCATTTTCCAAACTTCTGTTTCTAGATTTCATAATTTTATTAACATTTATTTTCTCAATATGAAATTGATATATAAGGTTGATCATTATGTTATATGGCTAACAAATGTGTTGTATTCTAGGTTTACATAATTACAGCTGATCTATGGTTAGAGAGGAGATTCTGTGATTTTGGTGGTACTACAATTTTAGATCTATAACATTTTCTATGTTATAAGAAATATTGTTCTGTGAGTTCATTATATTTCAACTATTAACGTATAGGATATTAGGAGCGGTCTAAAATTTTCAGTTATTGGGATCCCCAAAATCATTTACAAAGATATTCGGGTACCCTATTATATCATGTTTTACTATTTCATATTGCATAAACATTATTCCTTTTCAATCCATTTCATATATAATTTATGGTACATGTTATTATAGTTCTCTGCTTTTCATAATTATCAATTAGTGAAAAAGTTTTTTTTAAAATATTTTAGGTTTCATACACGAATAGAGGTCATGGGATTTGGGATGATGTCACTCCATAACAACTCTCACATTTCTTATCATGGGAGATTTTTCTATCCTCTACATATTCCTAGAATGGGGTCGGTTGATGCAGCATTCCGGTGACTTTTGTGTATTTTTCTAGCAAAATATTTAGTTTTTTAATCACATATTGTTTGTTACATAAATATTTCTATCTCAATAAATCACTTCATACTCTTCCTTATTTTCCATTATATGTAACACTCATTTTTTATTTTAAACATTTCCAATATTAATATGATTTATTATGTTTCAAAATTAGTATTCTATTATTGATAATATGAATTTTTTTATTGTGTCGTGAAAATGCATGGGTGAAGTACTAGTTTTTACTATTTTATGTATAATATAATTACAATAAAATGTTAAAAACCATAAATAATACATGAAAATAATTTAAAACATTATCCAAATATTTTGGCCAAATAATATATTTTTATGAATTTTAGTTTAATTAATAAAATTATATTTATTTCAATATAATATTATTGAAAATTATTATACTATTCAATACATTTTATTTTACAAAACACCATAAAACAGAATTTCATAGAACCAAAAACAATAATATATAACATAGAATAAAAAAATATATAATTTTTTTTGGATAACATCATCTATTTCATGTTTTAATAATTTAGATATTTTTATAAAATTTATTTAATATTCCCAATAATTAAAAAAATTGAATCATAATTGTTAAATCCTAAAAATAAATTATCTATATCATATAGATTAAAAATAAATTACCATGGTTAATATAAGAAACATATCTTTACAATGAATATTTATTTTCAAATAATCATCGGATGAGCAGGTAAGGGGCTCAACGATGCTCTAAGATTCTTCTCGCGCCGCCCATCCCATCTTGGATCTGCTCTAATTCTTGTCCCGGATTCGGTGATTCGGGGTGGTTCTCTCTGCTTCTATGGACCTATGTTGGCTCTCGTTGCACACAATAGTGTTTCTTCTTATCACAGAGTTGATTCTGCGCCTGAGCTCCTGCCAGCGGTTCATGTTCATCACTTCACTAATAGATCTGGTTGTTTGGAGGTCGAGTGCTGTCTTTCTGCATGTTGTGGTTGGTGGCGCTGGGATCCTGATTTGGCTCAAGTTGGTAAGCCCTTGTTTGTGTAGGATTTGTATGGTGGGGGTTTGAATGTGGTGGTGCTTCGGTGCGGTATGGTTTGTTTTTGATGAATACACTTTTGATTTTGTGGATTTTCTAAAGTCCAGTTCAGTCATGGATTGACCATATCTTGTTATGGTGGGGTGATGCATGTTTGTGTCACTGTTTTGGTTTCTCTATGGTATTGATTTCTTCAATGACGCGGTGAATTTTTTTGTGGTGATGTCTTGGATGGTCCAGATGGAGTTTTTTGTGAGACGATGGAGGTTGGTGAATCTTTTCCGTGTTCCGTTTTATGTGGATGAATTTCATGGATTGTTTGTTCGAGGAAGGCCATGGATTTTGATTTTTGGTTGTTTCTATGGTGGTCGAACTTATGATTGTGGCTAGAGTGTTTTTCGCCGTCGTCGAAGGCTGATGGTCCTGCCGTTGTCCCACCGGGAGTGGTGGCATGTGGGGATCCCAGATCGAGGTGTGATTCCCTGGTTGATGCGTGGACAAGTGAGTGGATAGGTGGGAGGTTAGATGTAGGAGCACGACATGAGAAACTATCACGCTGATTGTGAATTTGGAATTTGGAATTTGGAATTTTTAATTGTAATGGTTGATTGGCTGTGGTGAAATGGATGTGGTGATATTCTGTAATGGGTTCCGATAACCCTTAAATCGGATTTTTTAAAATATAAAAAATGATTTGTAGGTTTAATATTTATTTTCAAAGATATGTTCTGAATGAAAATATGTTATTAAGGTAATAGGTATTAGAACCACGAGAATGACATATTTTTATTTTCTTGAAATAAGATACTATAAAGGGGTGAAAGTCATCAATCTAGCTAATAGTTGGAATAAAATCTACCCAATGATTATTTTGGTCAACCATCACTCATGAAATAAAATTAGGAAACTGTTTAGATTAATTATATTTTAATTATTATATTATTTTACCCATAATTAATCAATTTAACTTTAATAATAATAATAATAAATTACCAAAAATCATATTCATAATGTAAAAAGAGGAATATATTTATCTAATTTAGGACCAAGGATTTCAAATAAAAAATTCTTCTTTACAAATTAAAAACAAAAAAACTTTAGTAAATAATTTAAAATTTATCACATTTTCGGAATGAGGAAATGAGTTTTTAAACTAAAAAATTCTAAAGATTTATGTTTTTAATATTCGAATTAACAGTAAAATTTACAACAATGAAAAAAATTTGAATAAAATGATAAAAAATTAATCCAATTACACATAAAAACAAAATAAAATATATTCTAAAAATATAATTTTTTGGATGAATAATATGTTATTAAATAAAATGATATATTTTACTAAAATTCCATGATACCTGATTCTTATCATAAAAATAGAAATAAATATCCAAATTCGAATTTTATATTCATCATCCAAAGAATATATTAAATTATACAATTTTTTTTCTAATTTTTTAATAATATATTTACGTCATGTTCACAATCATTAGCCTTTAGACCCACATCTTGAAATATATAGCATTATAATGCATAAAATAATATACATTCTCATAATATGGTGAAAAATTCTTTTGCATTAATTTCCTGAAATTATATATCAAAATATCATAATGTGGTTATTAATTTATATTCCTTCTATTTTAATGGATATGTTATAACAATGTCTTTTTAATAGATTATTATGCATTTAAACACAATGTTGCTTGAAACAAAAGATATCACAATTATATAAAAAGGTAATATAGCATAAAAATATGGGGTGTCACATTATTCAAACC